>OY750777.1:157500-5157500 GCA_963556745.1 Catoptria pinella
TCTATCTATCTATCTATCTATCTATCTATCTATCTATCTATCTATCTATCTATCTATCTATCTATCTATCTATCTATCTATCTATCTATCTATCTATCTATCTATCTATCTATCTATCTATCTATCTATCTATCTATCTATCTATCTATCTATCTATCTATCTATCTATCTATCTATCTATCTATCTATCTATCTATCTATCTATCTATCTATCTATCTATCTATCTATCTATCTATCTATCTATCTATCTATCTATCTATCTATCTATCTATCTATCTATCTATCTATCTATCTATCTATCTATCTATCTATCTATCTATCTATCTATCTATCTATCTATCTATCTATCTATCTATCTATCTATCTATCTATCTATCTATCTATCTATCTATCTATCTATCTATCTATCTATCTATCTATCTATCTATCTATCTATCTATCTATCTATCTATCTATCTATCTATCTATCTATCTATCTATCTATCTATCTATCTATCTATCTATCTATCTATCTATCTATCTATCTATCTATCTATCTATCTATCTATCTATCTATCTATCTATCTATCTATCTATCTATCTATCTATCTATCTATCTATCTATCTATCTATCTATCTATCTATCTATCTATCTATCTATCTATCTATCTATCTATCTATCTATCTATCTATCTATCTATCTATCTATCTATCTATCTATCTATCTATCTATCTATCTATCTATCTATCTATCTATCTATCTATCTATCTATCTATCTATCTATCTATCTATCTATCTATCTATCTATCTATCTATCTATCTATCTATCTATCTATCTATCTATCTATCTATCTATCTATCTATCTATCTATCTATCTATCTATCTATCTATCTATCTATCTATCTATCTATCTATCTATCTATCTATCTATCTATCTATCTATCTATCTATCTATCTATCTATCTATAGGAACGGAACGGAACGGAACGGAACGGAACGGAACGGAACGGAACGGAACGGAACGGAACGGAACGGAACGGAACGGAACGGAACGGAACGGAACGGAACGGAACGGAACGGAACGGAACGGAACGGAACGGAACGGAACGGAACGGAACGGAACGGAACGGAACGGAACGGAACGGAACGGAACGGAACGGAACGGAACGGAACGGTACGGAACGGAACGGAACGGAACGGAACGGAACGGAACGGAACGGAACGGAACGGAACGGAACGGAACGGAACGGAACGGAACGGAACGGAACGGAACGGAACGGAACGGAACGGAACGGAACGGAACGGAACGGAACGGAACGGAACGGAACGGAACGGAACGGAACGGAACGGAACGGAACGGATTTATTTTCAAGGCTTGATATAATATCGCGTGCAGTAGCTCCCCAAGGTTTCTGAAAGATGTGTGCAAGTGAATCGCGCTAGGGATGAGTTTCGTAGAAGGAACCCTTCGAGTGCTTCCAAAAGTTTTATTTTCAAGGCTTGATGTATCGCATGCTGTAGCCCCCCAAGGTTTCTGAAAGATATGTGCAAGTGATTCGCGCTAGGGATGAGTTTCGTAGAAGGAAATTTATTAATTGACATTAATAAATTAATTGACAATTATTACCTTACAAAAGATAAATACTTTCTTTCAAAATTTTACAAAAGACAAAGACAAAAGACAGTTAGCATTATCGCTATCTTTTTATTTTGAACATTTAGCCAATAATTTGGCTAGTAAACCTTCTCCTTTTATTGAGCAGGTAAACTCTGACATGATTAATCTATCTTTGGAATTTGTTCCAAGCAATAATAATGTTTCTATTAACGATAATTTAATTAATTTAAATTGCAACTTGAGACAATAGAGGTGCCCTCTAGCTCAGTGATGACAAAAGAAAAGTAGAAATGCTTAAATATATAGTTCATCAAAACATGCAAGGCTTTTCTGACAAAGATTTAGAAGTTAGTTTGTTTTTAAATTCTGAGAATATTGATGTTTTATGTGTTACTGATCATTGGTTAAAAAATTATGAACTGATCATAAATATAGATAATTGTAGTAATGCAAGTTCGGTTAGTAGGAACTATAAGAGGTGGAACGCTTATATTATTGCATTATTCAATACAATATAAAGAGCGCAAAGATGTAATATCTCATACAATTGAACAAATTATTGAGCTCTCTTGTGTGGAACTGGAACAAATGATTATAATTTGTGTATATAGACCCCCATCTGGGAACTACCCAGCGTTTGAGTCCGCTATGGAGGAAGTTTTAATAAAAACATGTAGAAGCAATAAAAAAGTGGTGGTATGTGGGGATTTTAATGTTGATATTCTAGAATCTAACCACCTCTCGAGTAGGTTCATTAACTTATTTAAATCTTTTAATTTGTTTCACACTTTTGAAGAGCCGACTCGAATAACGCCCACATCAGCTACTTGTTTGGATAACATTTTTTCAAATTGTAATATCCTTAAAAAATATATATTAAATTGTATTAGATCCGACCATAGCGGACAATTTGCCTCTATAGAGCACCATCATGTCTGTCCTAAACGCGAAATAGTTTGTAGGCCAATAAATAAACATTGTGTAGATAAAAGCCATCGGTCATTTGTGTATGAAGACTGGCATACCTACCTGTCCGCCATTTTGAAAAAAAGTCGGTTTTGGAAAAAAAGTCGGCCTGTGCTAAAAGAATAAGTAATTAGAAACAAAAAGTAATAAGTAAAAAAATCTCGTAAGTGATATACTTACTGAGATATTTGAGTTTAAAGTTGGTAATAAGTAAAAAAATCTCGTAAGTGATATACTTACTGAGATATTTGAGTTTAAAGTTGAATTAATAACTAAAATCAAATTAGAAAATAAAATACAAGTAAAACTTGTTCAATAAAAAATTAAATAATCTTTGTTTGTATAATGTCAAAATTGTACAATAGTCAGGTAGTCTATTATACTATCGAATCGCCATACAATATACATTCCTGGAATACAACGCTAATTGTTGGCGTGGACACACACAATTTTTCTCTTTTTCTGCATAAATAGTGATGTTTTTTAACAAAAAATAACATTTCACAAATGTTAAGACTCGGAAGGGGCAAAACATTTAGTTTTTTAAACAATGGCGGGCAACTGTCGAAATAGTCTGCACATATAGACCGAAATCATTTCTTTTGCACCTTTCAAGCTCTGGGGCCCTATTTTTGAATTCATTCGACGATCATTCGGCTGGCGGCAAGCGCTCTTCACTACTCATTTTCACTAGACAGCCATGCTGTCGAATGAAAATGAGTAACAAAAAGCGCTCGACGCCAGCCGGATGATTTCAAAAATAGGCCCCCTGGGCATATCGACAGAATTTCCCCATAAAATTAGACCATACCTTAGTATTTATGATACATAACCGTGATATGCCTTTAGAGCTGCTTCTTTAGATACAACATTCGTAAGTCTTCTAAGAACAAAAACATATCTTTCTAATATTATAACTTGTGTGTCAATATGAGTTTTCCATTTACACATTTTATCAATCATTATTCTTTTACTTCTTCAATTTTTTCATTGTCACATATGTCAATATTTAAGTATTTTAACGTATTTTTAACCGACTTCAAAAAAAGGAGGAGGTTCTATGTTCGTCTGTTTATTTGTTTTTTTTTTTTTTTTTTTTTTTTATGTATGTCCACCGATTACTCGAGAACGGCTGAACCGATTGACATGATTCAAACGCCACTTTATCTGGTTTGTTCCCCAGGTGGTCCCATTTTTTGAAAATTTTAAATCGGTTCAGTAGTTTTTGAGTAATCCTGAAAATACTGTAATTTTTTAGGTAACTTTTGCACGAGTTTTAACGGATCTTCAGACATAACTTCTTTGTTTATAAACCGATTTAGATGATTCTTGTTTCGTTAGAAAGGGGACACTTTAAGGATGTTTTCATTCAAATTTCCTTCACATTGGACCTTGGACTTCGAAGATACACAAGAGAACTCTTCAAAATCAAATATGACAGTGTATTAGTGATTACTCTACGGTATTGAAAGGTTTCGCATCAGCCATTTTTATTGTCACTACTGGGGCTGGGATACAAGCCTTACTTATGGGCTGATGAATAAGATGGACCATAACCCACCGCACGGGCCCAATGCGGATTGGTGGGTGTTAATGTGCAAATGTAGCTGGAACTAACGGCTTAACGTGTCTTCTGAAGCACGGAGGAGCTCGAGATAATACACTTTGGTCACCTACCCATGTCTAAACCTTGCTAAATTTAACAGTGCGAAAAGTGGATATTGAGTTACTAGGCGTATTATACCATTGAAATGTGTGGTTACTAGGCGTATTATACCATTGAAATGTGTGAAATATGAATAAAATATATTTATATCATCGCTAACATTTACTTATACATACCTACCACAAAAAAGTTAAAAATAAAAAAACTTTTAAAAATTAAAAAGAAAAACCTCCTTCAAAAAAACCTTAAAAAAATTGCTGTAAAAAACAGCTTCAAAAAACAGCAGCTCTAAAAAGCAAGAAATAATATTCAAATCTGCATAATTACTATTCAAGTACCTACGCATATCTGATATTAAAAAAACGTCTTATGAAGTCGGGTGGGGCTTTAAGAATTAAAAAATCAAATTGAGAAAGAGAAACCACAATAAATGTTATTATGATTAAAAAAGGAAAATATCTTTAGCCCCACCCGACTTCAAAAGACGTTTTTTTAATATCAGATATGCGTAGGTACTTGAATAGTAATTATGCAGATTTGAATATTATTTCTTGCTTTTTAGAGCTGCTGTTTTTTGAAGCTGTTTTTTTACAGCAATTTTTATTTTGAACAAAGATCAAATTGCATCAACGATTTTTGATGCATAGCTTCAGATCATATAAATATGATACATAGTTTATTTGAAAAATTATTTATTCAAATAAACTTAGAAATTAAGTGTCGAAACTTCGGAACTATTTTCAAAGACAGATACAGTGCTTTTCACTTGGAAATCTTGGAATTTGCAAGTTACTTACTCGGCAAAAGAATTATAGCGAGATCCTCAGCGAGATCTGCGAGATGGAGGATGGAGGATGGAGGATGGCGGTGGCGGCGCGGCAGACACGGCGGCACCGGCGGCGCGGCGGGCGCGGGGTGGGCGCGGGGCGGGCGCGGGGCGGGCGCGGGGCGGGCGCAGGCGGGCGCGGGTGGGCGCCGCCGCCGGCCGCCACACGCCACCGGCCACGCGCCCGCCAGTCCGCGTCGCGCCGGCATCACGCGCACATCGTGTCAACGCCGACTTCAATACGCACGTGATTTTTGCGATCGACGACGTGAATGTGATTTGTGCATTTTACTTCCCTAAGAGAGTTTTATATCTAGTTTTTTAACATAGTTCTGTATAAGTTGAAAGTGGTCCTCGGGTGTGTAACTTTGAGAATATAATAGGAGTCGCATGTGAAGTGTAGGGTTGTGCATCGGGCGATGCGCGTGCGACGAGTTCGGGCGCGCGCGGGCGGCGGCATGCGGACCAGGTGAAGCAGGCGCCGATGGGGCGCGTCACAGCAGGGCGCGCGCTGCTGCTGGCCGCGGCGCTGACGGTGGCGGCGGCGGCGCTGTGCGGGGGCGGTGGCGGTGGCGGTGGCGGTGGAGGCGGCGGCCACAGCGGCGGCGGGCCGGCTCCGGCGGGATGCGCGTGCACCGACGGCGGCACGCGCATGGAGTGTCGCGGCGCGGGTCTGCGCCGTCTGCCGCCGCTGCATGAAAACTTACTATCCTTGTAAGTCTTCTCCATCTTATAAATTAATAGAAAAGTTTTACATCCGACATCTAAACTTGAATACAACAACTTTTAAATTGTATAATAAAACAAATAGAGCAGCACCGTGTGTGCAAATAAAGAGTACAAAATAAAGCTATAGCAAATGTATGTACGAGTATAGTAAATAAACTTGTACTTTACGCGAAAAACTCATTAAGAAGAAATACCTATGGAGGCGAATAGAAAATTAATAGAAATATGCGGGAAAACGACACCTTAAAATATTCACTATCGTTATCAACAATGCCATTAATTTTGGACTTTACGCCTGCAATTTAATAATTTTAAAATCACATATGCACGACTTAACGACTTCTTGAACATCGACTTTGCAAGGAGAAAAACAAGGCAATACCTACTTCTGCCCGCGCGCCTTCAAAGCCACGCGCTCCAAACACCAACCAAGCTCATGCAATGCGCAAGCTCCATAACATTGCTCGCGTCAGTCGCGCGTTGATGTCTTTTGTACTAAAGCAGTTGCATTTTGAAAAATAATTATAAAAATATGAAAGACACGTATTTTTATAATTATTTTTCAAAATGCAACTCCCTCTTTTATTAAAAATTGTATCACAGAATGGTCCCCCGACTGCAATGACACTTGTTATTTAACTTTTAGCTCGTTTTGGCGGGGCAGTCAAGTTATTAATATTTTTTATTTTTTTACATTTTAGTAACAAATTATGTAGTTTTGGAATTTGCTCATCAATTCCTTTAATTTGATGCCCTTTTTTATTTTTATTTTTGATGTAAAATATATTTGGAAAAACAAGATGTAAGAAAAGTAAAAAAAATGCTTGTATGAAAATTATACAAGTAACAATCACAAAACAAACTTTCTGGTGTTAATATCGTATTGGGAATAATTTATATAACAAGTCAAAAAGATAAGAAGATAAACGGCGGTATCGGCTAAAAACATTGAAGTTAATGTTAACTGTGTTTTGACAGATGTATGTGATACATTTATTTATTTATTTATTATACATATGGACAACAAAACAGATTACAATAAAAAAAAATATGATTACATGTTAAAATATTACAGTTAAATGCTAGATAGTAACACTTACTATGTTGACACATCATTTTCAAAGTATTAAGCAATATTATCTTATATATATATATATATATATATATATATATATATATTATATAATTATAAAAATATGAAACACTATCTTATATATATATATATTATATATAAGATAAGATCTACTCTTCAAATATAAATTGATTTAAATACTTTATGAATTATTTAAAATATTACCTTATTCAAATATAGTACAAAAAAAAATCACTTAACTACGTAAATACTTAATTACTTGAACCATATGGGCATGCATAAATTTAAGAAACAGTTAGTTGTCTAACCGACTTCCTAAAGATTCTAGGTCTCGGATTAAAAATATCCATGCACGGATCCTTGACAGATATCTCACTGTAAAGCCGACACATTCTCACGAGGGGTTTCGCCTCGTAGATATATTTAGGTTGCTTAGGGGGTAAGGAGAATCTATGCAGCTATGCAGTATCTTATGTAAGAATATAAGGTCCTGCTTCTTGCGGCGGTCAAGTAAGGTGGTCACTTTATATTTAACAAGTCTCTCAGTATAACCAAGGAGACTGCGACCGAGACCGCATCTATAGCTAAGTATCCTTAGAGCTCTTTTCTGAACACTTTCAATGCTATCCGAGTGAACTGAGTAGCGAGGAGGCCATGCGACTCTGGCGTATTCTAAAATGCTGCGGGAAAGGCTACAATAAACGGTCAAGTAACTTTGAGGCTGTTTGAAACCCTTGGTGCATCTTGTTATAAAGCCTAGTAACTACATTGCATACACTGTTACTTTTCTTTGGTAAGTTTTTATTTGTGCCAAAAGTAGCAATGAATCATATACATCTGTCAAAACGCAGTTAACATTAAATTTAATGTTTTTAGCCGATAGAACCCAAGGTCGGCACTTGCTCGTCTGTCGGTCTTGTTGGTTACAACATTGAAATGTTTAAATGTAATTCATATTTAATTAATGTATGAGGCAAAATTATAGTCATTAGAATGGCACTAGCACTAGTCACGCCACTAACTAAACTCTGTAAAGTAACAGAAAGTAGTTTAGCATATTTTTAAAATTGATAATAACTTTCACTTACTGTGTTATCTGTAATTAATTGCGACACACAACCTGCTTGTACCAAAGCTAAAACGTGGGTGTCTCTAAATAATATAAGGGGACTCAATAAGTTTAGTGCAGCTATTAGTGCGGCCGCTCCAGGCTCCAGGCTCCAGGCTCCAGGCTCCAGGCTCCAGGCTCCAGGGCCGAGCGGCTTAATAAGCTCGCCTTGTTATTAAACTTAACTCTTAAACTCAATCTGAAATTTTCGATGTAAGTCAACGTGCCTCACACAAAGTAAATTAATTTGATCGCGCTCTCATTCCTTTAAGTATTGATTTTTAAACCGATGTATTAATTTTTCAAACTAATTTTCTACGAACACATTCGATATATTATCTTTCATAGATGGTCGAAGGAATGTTAATTGAAACGCTAAGATTAAAGTGCATTTAAAAAATAGGAAAATATAAATATTGTAATTTGTCTCAGAAACAGTATATGTCGTAATGTAGGCCGAGTAAGCCGAGTCTCGGGCAGACTTCATTCAAAGGTAAATTTTCCCGTCGAATTGGAACACTCGCCTGGAAATTTTTCCAGCGTCCAACTTACGGAAATAATGCCATTCTGAAGTAGTTTACAGTATGACAAGTCTAAAAGCTCCTTTGGCATAATAATTAAAAGTTGGCATAGAACGAGCGATACCCCGCGTCGGTCGCGACCGTCCTGCACCTGCATTATGTTTGGCAAATAATGCTCCCTGGGTTTTAAGAAGTTACTTTTTGAAGAAGTAAAATAATTAAGTTCCAAGCTAAGCAAATCTTGCACCATGGAGACTAAAATATAGGATAGAAATACATAAATAAGAATATAAACGTCCATGACTCGTGACCAAATGCTTAGGCTCATTACACAGACCCTATGTCCCTACAAGGGTTTGGATCCGTAGCCCAGAATACGAGTAAATAATAGTACAAGCCTGTAGGCGCCCTTAGCCCATTAGGCACGCTACCGATGCGTCGTCGTCCAAATGAGCAAAAGCAAAATGAACAGATCAAGTGTTCCTGTGGGCACGGGAGCCAGCGGGGCTGCTAATCAGTACACCCGGCCGCGACCGGCCGCCGCCCCCGCCTCCGCCCCCGCTGCCGCCGCCGCGCGCGCTCGTAAATCAGCGCGGCTTTATCGCCGCTAACTGGATTGTTTGTTTCCTGCAGGTAAATCAATTACAAGAAAGCGCTGTCTTCATTTACCATGAGTTATGCTTTCTGGGGATTTAATGTAATCCACTTCATATTAATGTAATGGTTGTTAGCGCCTTCCTTGTTTATTTATTTCACATTTACCTATTTAAGATCAGGAACAGGGAAATACAATAACATTCTTCATGTTAGGGTTACATTTTATTAAAACAAGAAAGTTATGTTATGAAATATTTCAATTATGCTTTTGTTTTCTTGTGTACCGATCCACATAGGCCCGCGTGGAGGGTTACGGCCATATTGTACCCATAGGAAAGGTCCGTGCCTTGTCGTGTACCTTGGGAAATTAAAAACTTCTCGTGGTTAAAAAAGATGGAAACCGACGGTACGCGATTCCGCAAGTCGCGCGGCACCGCGCCACGCTGCTGCGAACCAGACCAAGGAGCGACCTTATTAATTCAGTCGATTTCAAGATTATCAGAAAAAAAAGAAAATAAGAATGCAAATAATGCCTTGTATTCGAGAAGGTTAAATCACTCCTGCACTCAGGAGCGCGGGAAGAGTCCCCTTTAGCTATTGATAGCGCGGGGGCGAGGCCGCGAGCAATTAGCGATATCGTGATGTCGCTCCGCTGTAGCGGCGGCGGCGGCGGCGGCGGCGGCGGCGGCGGCGACGGCCTATCCGATTACGCTGCAAGCCGCCCCCTGATTTATTCCCACATAAACCCCCAGCCGCCGCCCTCGCGGTCAGCGGGATTCGCAACGCCTCCGTTGTCCTCAACAAACATCTAACGACCTCCACAACTTGTAAATCTATTCACTTGCAGACTATTTGTGAAGTATTAATTCGAGAAAATTTCCTTCCTCATTCTGGAAGCTGTGTTCGAATAAGTTGAGGATATTTCGGATGTCTTAATTGGCAATAAATTGTCGAACTCTTCGTTTCATTTTTCTCTTCCTTTGCTGCGTCATAAAGGAACAAACTTTACGTACTTACAATATCGCTATTGTGTTGAGTGTAAAGTAAACTTGTTGGAAGTAATTGATTGATTGTTTTAAATTAAGAGAAAAAACCTTTGAATAATTTGACCATCAGCGATCTTGGACGTCCCCACTGCTGCGGCACAGGCCTCCCTTATGGGTGGATAAGGAGGATTTATTTATTTGCCCTAAATATGTCTGGAGAAAAGAATGTCAGAGAAGGAAAATGAATAATGCTGGTTAAATTGTAATTGTTTGCAGACTAAATAACTTAATTGCTGAAAAATTGACAGAGATTCCATGAAATCAGTTCACAAGTGGAATCCATTTCGAAAAAGCGTTGATTGCTCGTCATAATAAAATTGTATTACTTGTGTGTGAGCAATTTGGCGCCGCTGTTAAGTGAAAAATGTCGTAGGTAAATACATTTATTTTAGCAGCAAATCGCCAACGAGCGGTAGTCAGGGGTGCGTGCGCCTGTGATCCCATTTCGCACAAACTAACGCATTAAACAAAGGCGATTAAACGATTAGCCGGGAATCGCGGGATAAGCCGTCGGAGAGCCGCTGTGCTCCGATAATAAATTATAAACATGTGTGGGACACATTATTTACTTTAACTATCACCAATATCCCTATCGTTAAATAATGAAGGACAGAGTAGGTCAATTTCAATGCATTAGGACTAACCTACGTCCAGATACTAGTTACAGAGCACGCTAGGTTAGATTGCATATCATGTAGTGTATAGCAACGCAGTAACACGACACATACGATATCAAAGTATTGTCCACAGGTGGTACCGCATGCAGACACGTGTACCCATTGTAACCTATCGGGTAGTGCGGAGACGACTGTACCAGATACCTACTCGTGCGTTTTCTCTGGGCCATAATCTTCTTCTCTTTTATATATCTCGGAGCAGACGATAAACTATCGTGGGGCGCGTTTTCGCCATTGTCCCTTGGTAGGTCCTCCATAGACTCAATTAAACACACTACTTAATTATACACTCACAATTTAATTGTTCTAATAATAATTCAGTCACTTAAATAACAGCTATTAACCCACTAACTAATTTATAATGTCTCTTATCCTTTAATTAATCACTATTGTACACTATTTGTCTATTCTAAGTGAACTCAGCAGTTTCGATGCGCGCCGAGTGTGTGCATCGAGGGGGTCTCAGATTCAATGCCCGGGCGGCCGCGATCGACTTTACTCACGAGTGATGTGCGATGCTAGCACCACCACACGGTGTTCACTGTATTAACAGTTTAACCAATTAGGAACCTTATTTCCATAAACAATATCTAGGTATCGCCTATCGCTAAGAATTCGCTTGCGACGACATACAAATAAAATGGATCGCCGAAATGTATGTAAGCGCTTAACTTCAGAACGACGGCACCAAATTTTTGACACTAGCAATTTTAGCGTCCAAACCAGCTAAGTATAATGATCCTAGTCGGTGTCACGTGACGGAAATGCAAAATTAGTATTGCGTGTCATGTATTGCCAGTACACTGTACTCTAGTTGACTCTGTGGTATTGCGCTGCGTAAATAAACCTCTATCTCTATCCACAAATAGATTTTAGTTTTTTATTACAAGCTTTTACTTAGTTTCACCTGTCCGGTGTTTGTTTGTCTGTCTGTAATCAAATCTTATCCAAACGCGGGCTAGCTCAGAAACCCTTAGGTACTAGTAAGCTGTAATTTGTAGAATAAAAGTGGTAGAATAAAGTTTTGATAAATATTTTAACATCGAAAATGATTATTAGATCCTTTTCGTGAGAGAGTGTAATTCGGCTATTTTTCTGGAAGTTATAAAGATTAAAATCCGAAAGATATCCGGAAACTTAGTGGTGTCAAAAGATGCAAGAGCTTGCGGGCCATCGTATGGTACCTTGAAAATCGGTCCGTAACTTTTTTGGAAAATCGAAAATAGTGGAAAAAACGTCAAAATTCTCCGTTTTTTTGGACAAAAGTAGATTATTCTGAAAACGAAAGCCGATATCAAAAAAAATTAAAGCGAGAAGGCGCGATGCTCAAGCCACTCAAGCGCAGCCCATTCAAGGAGCGCGGCGCGGCGCGGCGCGGCGCGGGGCGGCGGGTCGAGGCCGAGTCGGTCGCTCCGGATGAAATGCACTCACGTCACAACTGCACTCACACACGATCCTATTATAGATACATAGGTCTGTATATGTGTATAGACATATATGTATAGACGACCACGAACCTATACGCACAGTGTTCAATGTGTTGCAGCTGGCTGCAGCTTGGCTGCGCGCCAGCCGCTCTCCGCACGCATGCGCCAGAACGCACGCACGACGTTTGCCCCCAATAAACAAGATAAATAACATAAATTATGAATAAAAAGGAGATAAAATATTATTTTTAACTCATCTTCTATTGTAAAGTCTCATAATAAATGCACGTTAATCCAGTTCGACACGTAGCCACAGAGTTGGAATTTCATAAGCGTACTATTACTGGTTCATTCAGACTAATCATATTGCGGCTGAAAATATCACTACGGTGGTCAAGTAATTAGATGGCAATTTGCATCGGTTTAGCGGAGTAGCCGGATTGAGCGCGCGTCACCGGGCGCGGATGAAAAGTGAATGAATTAATGGGAGTAGGCTCCGCGCGGTCGACGACCGGCCCGGCCCCCCTCCGCCCTCCGCCCTCTCACCACCCACACTCCCGCTAGAATTTATGCCCTCAATGATGTATTAACTACTGTACACTAGTCTATTCTTTACCAGTAACACGTGATATTCATGTTTATGTAAATATAAGAGCGTTCCACAAAATAATATGAATAGATGTTACTATGTAGCTAAGCCAATGCTAAATTTCCTAATCAATACTCTGTTTTTCGTAATGATTGGCGCTTTAGAGCGGCCAAGCAAGCACTAACGCAGTCTACTCACTTGCCGATCGAACATTGTTCTACACTCCACTGATTTTTCTCTGTGATCGCACCAACGATAGATTTCTACAAATAACTGATCCTGGTACCAATTTATTAATGGACTTTCAAAACAATGAGATGTCACTCGAACCAAACGAACTTCAATACCATAGAATACATATTTACTCCAGTGTTCCCCAATTAGTGGTACACGTACCCCCAGGGGCGCGCGAGGTTGCATCAAGGGGTACGCGCAACAATCTCAACATCTACATCTGAATTTATACATCTGAATTATTTTTTATTTATATGATAATTGCAATAAGGGGTACGCGAGTTTACGTCGACAAAGTTAATTTTGGGAACCACTGATTTACTCAACAACGTGCAACCGTGAATCAAACGATCACTTCGGACTCTTTCGCGATCTCGTTTCAATAATTCTATTTGTGAACCTTTTATTTTTGTCGTCGTCCTTCTTTTGTATACAATTATAATCAAATTCAAACATTTGGATTTTAGTGCGATGTATTTCTATCCCTTATATTCGTAGACTAATTTATGTCTGTGACTAATTTGTAGCAAGAAATTCTAAAACGGAAGGTTCTTCTCTACATACTTAGTCGTATTACTTTAGTGCGATGTTACTAATTACATATTATACCAATGAGGTTGGTATGCATAAGCAAAGGTGGTGAGCACAGTCTCGCTTGGATGCACCACCAAGGGTGAATGGTAAGAAAAATATTACATCAATGTGTCGTACATTACAACGTGCTATACCCTATACCCATATCCAAATAGTTGAGAGCTGCCAATCCAATATGAAATCGGCTGTAAAGTTTTATCTTCGAATTATTTTTGCCTTCTGAACCCATCACTGAAGAACGGCAATCTCATCTTATCTGATCCTGAAGCCTTTCGTTGTTTCCACTATGTGCGCACAAAAGCTAACGCGAAACTGTCAATCATTGGTTAGGGCTATCGCGATCGGCCTGAATTAAATCCGGTCTTGAATGAGGTGCGCATCTGTGCGTGTGTGCGTGCGGGGGCGGTGGTGGTGGTGGTGGTGGTGGGGGGGGGGACCTCCAGGGGGCTGAGTGTTGCCGATGATGGATGACGGCAATAACGAGCGCGGAGGGTCGCCGCGCGCCGGCTCGTTATCGCGCGGCTGACAGTGACGCGCCGCCGCCGCGACCAACTACGATCACGACACGACTCCTGACCCATCCAACACACAGTTAACTTTACTAATTTTGATTTGTGAAATTAGCACTTTACTATGAAGGAACATTATCATGCTAAAAGGGTAACAAAAACAGAATGCATCTGCTGCTCATCATTATATATGAAGATTCTAATATGTAAAGACGACATGCTGATGGAGTTGAGTAACTATGCACTCAGTTACTGAAGCATCAGTATCATTCATCATCAATCATAACGAACCTTAACCGATGCTATCATTTGGTATGAGACTTTTAGGATTCCCTTTAACTCCTGCCACCTATGAGATCGTATTTTTAACCCCCGACGCAAAAAGAGGGGTGTTATAAGTTTAACATGTCTGTGTATCTGTGTATCTGTCTGTGGTATCGTAGCTCCCAAACGGATGAACCGATTTTGGTTTAGATTTTTTGTGTGAAAGATATTTTTTTAAGATATACTTGGGTATTTCACACGTCTGTCATGATTTGATTGTGCGGTGTGACGAATCGAACATGACACTTAATAGGTGCGAAGGTAGCTTCAGCCGGTGTCAGCAGTACGGCAGCGCTATATCTTGGCCAATAAACGTACTCTGTGATCGTTTATGGACACTTGTCGCCAGCGGCCGCGCTACGGCATGTGGTGGTTTTATTACAGGAATATTTCATTTGTCTGAATAAGTACCCGAAGGAATGGCGCCGTTAAGTGAGGCATTCGCCATATTTTTATTGCCATTTGACTCAGTTCTCTAGTCGTGGAACGACTTTTGCTTGCTCTTTATATTTTACGACATCGATTTCACTTAAAAAAGGATTTATTGTAGGTACTAACTTCCTGATCAACTTGTTTTTGGTTAGATAACTGCTATGTTTAATATGATAATTTCATTGTCTTTTAAAATGGAAATATCGCAAACGCCGTTGAAGCGCGCGCATTGCTCCAAATCGTGTTCTTATTGTTTCAGACGTTTAATGTATGTGTTTGTTGCAGAGACGTGTCGCACAACAACATCACGACGCTGCCGCGCGACGCGCTGCAGCCGGCGACGGGCCTGCGCGATCTGTACGTACTACCGGCTTTCACATCCAATCACAACTAATAATTAATCACTTAGATTGAATCTCATATCTTTTAGAGATTTTGATTTGAAAAGATGAAACACGAAACTAGCACAGAATGGTTCATCCGGGGCTGACCCACTGACTGATGAGTTACTTGGAACATTCCTATCAAATCCCGTTACGTCTAAAGGTACTACACGTATTAATACCGGGATATTCTTTCCAAGTGTAATATCACCCTTTGTGGCGGCAACGTGCCAGCCACTGGTAGAAAAGTGATTGTGGACTGTATTTCACTAAAAATGAATATTAGGGATATAAAACTATGATGCCTTCGTACGATCCGATTGATTTTAAGGCCATTAAAGCAAAAGCACTTACCATCAGCCTGCTGCTTCGTCTCTCGGAGATCGCACCACCGCCGACGGCGACGCCGGCGTAGCCAAGTTTCAAACTAGCACAATATTGATAGTAGACCTGGTTCTGATCTTACAATTAGTTCATATAACACCCCGGGGATAAAATGCTAAAATGAAACACACACTTGCACCGATATATAAGTTTTTTAGAATTAAAATAATTTCAGGAAGATCGAGCGGCCGCCATTTCTTTTCGAGCGTTTCAACGAACTTTTTATACAGCGCCGCGTTGCGGTTGGCGCAAACACACATCCAGCTGCGTTCCGTTTCTCCCGCAAAAGGTTTAGGCGGTGTTTTACCATAATAACCAAAAAATCAAGGCAGATACTTAACACCCTTAGTAGAAAAACACAAGATTGTAAAATAAGCAAAAAATCAATGTTTGATGAACTTCGAACCTTTGCTAACATAATGATAATAAGTTGCCCAGTTACTACTACTTACCCAATTACAGGGCCAAAGGTAGCTCATAGTTCGTGTAATGCATCGTGCAAGCAGCGGGTGTCGATGTTTGCTAAACATACTGCTCTGATATCCTCGCGCTGTGCTCGTGAATGAATTACTAAGCACGCCGCGTTCCTCAACAGATTTTTAAAATATATTATAGATTTTGAGTTACCCCCTTACTAACAAAGATTGTATAACAGATGAATAGTTACACAATGGTTACTCTTTGTCAAACTATTTAAGTTTGACACTTTAGTGTTTCTTTTTAAAGAAAGAAACAAAACACTTTGTAACTATTACATCTGCTATACAATCTTTATTGGTAAGGGGTTAAAATATA
Source organism: Catoptria pinella (assembly GCA_963556745.1). Classification (NCBI taxonomy): domain Eukaryota; kingdom Metazoa; phylum Arthropoda; class Insecta; order Lepidoptera; family Crambidae; genus Catoptria; species Catoptria pinella. Next base: position 174,001 of record OY750777.1, read on the forward strand.
AAAGAATTTTTTTCTTTAGCCCTTCTACATACTTCACAATATTTTTTTAAAGTTTCGCAAAAATAAGTTAATGTTTTCGTGACAGGCACTGAGCAAGTAATCACTATCGTGGTGACAAGCAGGAAGATACGATGACGTCATCGGATTCCATTCTCTCGCTAGTCTAGTTCAGACAGGACACATGGCGCCGACTCGCGGATGCAAACGTAATAGTGCGTTATAAGCAAATTAATTATTTACAATAACTATGTAAATACTTATCGTATCGAAGTGAAATAAAAACAGTAGGTTTTGGAATTCTAGCTTCTATAATGGTAACTTTTTATTTTAATTTCGCACGTCCATTGCAAATAGATATGTATACATAGACAGAACTAGGCTGCCATTGTTTTTGTAAATGTTTCGCAATGAGAAGAAGTTGAATATATCACCGCGATCGTGACCCCAATACAGACCGAGAGAGAGTAATGAGAGAGGCGACGATGCAAATGCGTCTAATTCGGATGCGAGTCGCGAGTCACGGCACCATCCACCATCCACCATCCACCATCCGCCATCCGCGGAGTAGACACTCAACCCAACCTCCTATTCAACTGAAGATTTACGTCTTGGAATGTGTATTTAGGGAAGGTTTGCGGAAAACATAATGGAAATATTGAATGGAGAATGATAAAAGGATAACGTAAACAATAAAAGGTTATTTGTCTTCGTCAGTTGTTTTACGTTTTAATCTTCATTATTGTAGTGGTGTGATTTTAGGGCTTAAAGTTCCCTGTGTTTCTCATAAGAGAAACATCTCGTAAGAGAAAAGTATAAACTTTTTTTTCTTTGTATTTTTCCAGTACGGATTTGGCTTTGTATCTTCAAAATGTGAAAATAAATGTCTTAGTTGTTAAGTAAGCATGATTCTATGGTTTCCTTCTTAATACAAGGATTATAGAGGATTAACTTGGCGCGGTCAAGTGGATGCTAAAATAGTGTTATTTATGCCAGAACCGCATTTGCATAAGCCCCGTACGTCCCGCGCGCCGCGCGCCGGCGCCGTCCTCGCGCCATAACATTGTTCTCTCAACTAGGTACTACTAATTTTCGCATTACGCAATCTCTATCTATATTCTTATGGATTTCATTCAAAGCATTTGTCACATTACATTTTGAGATGGATCTTTTTTTATCAACAACGGGTCAGTTCTTTTCTTGTCCTTCATCTAATCTGTTCTGCTGTTGTTAAGATACAAAACAAATACTGTGCCGGTACCTACACAAAATTATGCTGTTGTACCGCAGTTGTCAAGAGCCACGTCCTGTAATGTCACTTCGTGTCCTCACGCGTTATATACAAGATAACGTGATAGTATGTACGTAGATCTCAAGGACACGAACTCGTATCGTGCCACAAATCTGCATCTTTCTAAGCGACGTTGTGGTTCAGCTATATTTTATTTTATTATATACATGTTAGGCTTAAAGACCGAAACCGCTAAATGAGCGAAAAAAACGCTCATAACGCGTTGTGGTCAATGCCAAAAATCCACAAAATTTGTGTCATGGCTCTTATAAAAACGCAAAATTTCCATAGTGGCTAACATACCAAACGACCACAACGCGTTGTGGCAATAAAGAAAAGAAATGATGCGTATGGAACCCTCATATAGGTAGAATACGCGACACACTGTGATTTGCGATATCTGTGCGGGGTCCTACAAATCTCAAAACTTTGTGGTAGATATTTTTGACTTAAAAAATTAAAGAAGCGAAATAAAAGGGCATAATATTTTGAAATTTATTATGACTTTATATAAAAAATTAAAACACTTGCTAATAACAAATAGTTGAACACAAATTATCACTTATTGGAGACTACAATTTACTATATAATATACTATATAATTAGGATAGAAATTTTACGACTATTGAAAATAAGAATTCATTTAAAAAAATCAACTTTTAAGTAACAAATTGTTATACACAAATCATAAGTCATAGGAAACGATAACTTGCTTACTTAAAACAGTTTGAACTTGTACACCTGTACAACCATAACACGACGGTGTTATGGTTGTGTATACCACAACACGTTATGGGCGTTTTTATAACACGAATTTCGCGTTGTGGATTTTTGGCAGTGCTCACAACGCGTTGTGAGCGTTTTTTTCGCTCAATGAGCGATTTCGGTCTTTGAGTCTGACATGTATATTAGTCTTTTTTTGAACTAACAACTCGACCTGTGCGCAATCGGAAGCTGGGGACTATTGATCTATCTATTTCACATTTTTTAGTTGAGTAGGTATATCACTTTCTAAATGTCAAATAAAATTGTTACACAATATTTTATTGTCCATGATTATAAAGACACCTTTTTCGTTTACAAAATAAAAATCTCTTAAAGGAATGGACTAAAGTAGTTAAGTTACAATTGAAGCTCTTATGGTCTGGTGTTGGCGTGTTGTTGTCAGGAACCTGTCGTCAAACCGGCTGGAGTCGGTGTCGGCGGGCGCGCTGGGCGGCGCGGGCGCGGCGCTGGCGCGGCTGTGGCTCGACCGCTGCGGCCTGCGCCGGCTGCCCGCGCACGCCCTGAGGGACCTGCGACACCTGCATTACCTGTACGTAAACATAACATACCTTAGGTACTTAATAATATACTAGACAAAATATGATTCGCACCAGATCATATTCTCGGACAGGAATCGGACCCTTTGGACCGGACATCCATATTTAGTATTGTATAAAAATAGCATTGTGAATGCTAAAATCTGAAATTTAAAAATAACATACCTTGTCTAGAACACCAAACACGCTTAGTGTTTGGTGGATAGTGTTTCCAGGAGATAACCATCTCTGGACACTGGTCTCCTGCAAGTAAGTGTTGGAGATAGTTATAGAACCACCACCGTTTGCGAGTGTCCACAAGCAGTGGCATAAACAGAAGGGACGCAATTAGCTTGTTTGGTAGAATAAATTTCAATTTTATCTCATTAATTTACATGTACAAAATTTCACATGCTGAAAAGTTTAAGCAAATTGTGATTTAATTTAACCAAAAGTTCTAATGCTTACACCGATCTGGTCGCGTGTCCGCGCCAGTTTGTTTACACTCGCGAGGCTTCTGATCTTCCAGAACTCGTAGCTCCAGGGTAGAGGGGGACTTGCCCTCCTCGCACCCCACAGCGTCGATAATGTCGCTCATACATAATTCATGTATAGTCGACGCACGGACATAGTTTTTCCGCACGATCCCCGATATTAGTGGCCTCTAAATCACTGTTCACCTTCACCGGCGCTGTAAAAATATAATGATGTTATAATTCCTGGAGTGTCGGTAATTAATTTGAACAAAATCAAAATCAGTCGCAAATAAATGATTCTATGTGTATGTTTTAGAACGGTAGGTAATGTTAACTTGTAATCTGCGAGTAAAGCTGGCTGTAGTTCCCAGCTCATTGGCCTCGGCCGCGTCGGCGTCGGTGCTCCAGGCCGGCCAATCAAGATTCCAGAGCGACAAGCGAGCCGCGACTAATTACCTCCGTCGGGGAACAGATTCCTGGCGAACGTTTCTTGGCATCTGACGTTCCACTAAAAGCACCGCCGTTTGTCAAGATTTTTGGAATTAGAGCAGTAATGAAAATCTTGTCTTTTTCCAAGCTCTGCCCGAAGCTTCCATGAAACGTATTCAATTATCAGACAAGTATTTAAATGAATTGAAGCAAGATTTCTCGAATCGATAAATTCTTAAAGTGAATTAATGTTGCATCTAAAGTTTCCTGACTTCGGTTTTTGTCGGTGTTGCCGAGCCGGCCTCTTTTTTACTAGTTTATGGTTTTTTACTTTTAACTTATATTTTGGAATTCTGTACTTTTTATACTATAACATATTTTCCTTTTGTTTTGTACTCTGTGTTTTTCATTACATGTCAAGTTGTGTTCGGTAGGTATTAATACAATTATAAAACTACATTTAAACCTTTCATTATTTAGAAACCCATTTTAGCTCAGTTGCAGTCGGGGTTTAAAGAAACAGAATGTAAAGACCTCCCACACCATTGCAAGTTTTACTTTTAGTATTGGCAACTTTGAGAGGGTCGTAAGCAATTGCGTGCCCTGTCTTAATTGTCGTGAATGAATCCTATAAATAGGTCGCGTGGTCACGTACAGGTGGGCGTCGCGCGCGCCGCGAGCGCGGGAACCGCCCGCGCCCGCCGCCGCCGCCGCACGCACCGACTTCCTTCCGCACTCGGAGTTGACTCACTGACGTATTATAAAAATTATAGAATATACAATAATATTGGGTAACGATATATTTAAGTTTGTAAATATCGTTACTTATTTCTGATAGAGCTGATAAGTTTTGGTGGTGGTGGTGGTGGTGGTGGTCATCGGGCACCAGGCGGGCCTCGAGTAGGGATGTTATATCAGCAAGAGGCTCGACAATGGGGCAGTGGGTGAGCATCTTAAGAAGGCCCAAGAATTATGTGCCTACAAATATTATGATTATTTAAACAGCAAATTGATGTATGTGTACATGATAGCCGTTTGGTTTTTTGAGCTGCATTTCTAATGTAATTGAGTATGGTGACATATTTTTTTTGTATTGGGAAAAAAATTTTTGCTCTAAAACCTATCGTGTGTGGTATAGAATGAAAGGGATTTCTGAGGCGGTTCCTAAAATATATCACATCATTACATTTCAGCCACTTGTTTTAAATTACACCAAAAAAACATTTCCAAAACATATCAAGTTTGGGCTCCTTCAGATCCGATGCGGTGAAATTATTTTTCGTAAAATACACCTTAAATGATATATAATTTCCTCATATTTTACCTCAAGAAAGCAATATTGAAAATATTTTCATTTAGTATTTTTTTAGCAACCTAAGTAGTAAGTACTTACTTAACTATATTTTTAGTTTCATCTTGTTTTTGTAACTAAGTGATAATTATTTAAGTGAATCTTATCAATTTTAATCTATCTTCTCCTATCAATAAAACTGATATTGTTAGCCCATAATGCTATGTAGCCTGTAGTTCGGGGTCCTCTGGAACCTATTTCAGGGACTAAACTCTTCCATTAACTTATAAAAGTCTGTCCTAAGCTGTTTATTGTGAAGAGAGAGTTAAATCTTTTATAATTATTTATATTACGACGACCTCCGTGGTCGAGTGGCTTTGTACACCGGTTTTCAAGGTGTCGCCATCTCTGAAGTCCCGAGTTCGATCCCCGGTTGGTTCAATTTAGAAAACGAACTTTTCTATATTGGCTCAGATCTGGGTATTCGTAATACCACCGTTGTCTCTGATTTTCATAACACAAGTGCTTTAGCTACTTACTTTGGAATCGGAGCAATGTATGTGATGTTGTCAAATATTTATATTTTAAAATTTATACAAATATTACATAGCAACCAGAATACACTACGAACATACCTACTTAAAAGAAAATAAAAACATCAAAGTAAACCAGATTGTAACTACTGTCGCTTGTGTCATTCAATGAAAATTAAATCATCGACTGAAGAACGAACTCGATGAGGTAAAAGAAAGATAAAATATACTGAAACATTATGTAAGACTCGTTTGTTTGTCGCATGTTTTGGCAGATCCAGGCTCTTTTGAAAGCTTTACCTAAACAATACAAAGCCAAAGTATTTTATAGCAACGATTGCCAAAATAAATACCCACTCTAATGGTGCAGAAAGCCACAAGCGTAGTTCATAGATGTCATTATTTAAATGTAAGATACACAGTTTTGTTGTTTCTGTAAATAAATCTCGGCCCCTTTGTATTAGAGGAATAATAATAAATAACTTCGGTACATTTGGTAAAGGGATAGTAAACAGAATTCGCATGTCGGTCGCGAGTGATGGTAAACAAGCGCCCGGGCCGATGCGCCGCGAACGACCGCCCGCCCGCCCTCCCAGCGCCCAGCGCCCAGACACAATCCGGGCGGGTACTGTTTCTTCTACTTTGCAAATTAACGAGTAAGTCGATATCTGGATAAATATTTACGTTTGCTGTTACCACGCGACTGGCAATAAAATAGGTTTAATCTTTTACCTTTGCTTTGTTATAGGTACTTGTAAGTATTTAGCGTTTTGAGAGAAATTGCTTTACGTAATAATTATAATGGCGGCTGCGGGTTCCATTTTTAAGGGTTCCGTAGTCCAGTCAACAAGGAACCCTTGTAGTTTCGCCATGTCCGTCTGTCCGTCCGTCCGTCCGTCCATCCGACCGCGGCTTAGCTCAGAGGCCCTGAGTACTAGAAAGCTGTAATTTAGCATGAATGTGTAGATTAATTACGCCAAAAAAGTTCAACGCTCAACGTTGAACAACGTAATCTTTTTGCCCAAGTTCTAAAACGTGACGTTTAAGACCTTTAAACATTTTTAGTGAGACGTGATTTAAAAAATACAAAAAGGGGGACGACCAAAAGCTTTTGCAAATCTTTGTTGTCACTTCGCTTTCGGAAAGATGTATGGGATTGACATCTTTAACAATCGATTTTGAAAACGTAAAATCTATAATAACATGTTTCGAAAGCGAAGCGATAACGCAGATTTGAAAATTACTTTGGCTCCCTACTAGCCCCCCTGGGCAGGACTAGCTAATCGACAGTTGGCTGTGTCGACCGCTTAGCGATCAGCGCTTGTTTTTCTGAGCTTTAAGCTTAACCCATGAGGAAGCAATACAGTAACGTAAAGTTAGTACGAGCTTTCGCTTTGTGGTGAGTTGGTCGGTGTAGACTGGCCACGCTTTAATAAGCGGAGACATGTGGGCTGGTGGGCTGTGGGGGTGTGGGCGGCGGGAGGGGAGGGGCGGCGCGTCATCGAGTGCATCGAGAGCGTCTGCCGTGCCCGTGATGCCGCTATCGATCGCAATCACCGCAAAACAAAGTGGCCACTATATGTCTTATCAAACCAACAGGAATCGGGTTGGAATGTCACTCGTTTTCCTCTTGCTAGTGCCACCACGTGCTTATCCCAAACATGTGTGTGGGCGTAACATAACAACACGTAATAAAGTTGATGAAAGCTCGCCGAGTGCGCGCGGGGGCGGCGATGCGTCAGCTGTGCGATATCACGGCCGAGAGCTACGCCCGGCGCTCGTTCAGATGTTTCTCAGTCCCTGACACGAACGAATTAAACTTTAACAGTAACAAAGTTCGTAGCGAGTTGACAGGGTTGTATTAAATTCTAAAGTATGACGGCCTTGACTTCCACAGCGGAAAGCTCCATGCGCATTGTTGAAACTAACAAAACACACTATTAAAATACGTCAACAGTTATAAAACGGTTTTAGTTATAATTTAGTCAGCGTTATGGACGGTCGATCTTTCAATACTGCCTGCATGGTTTTATTTTAGCTGGAAGGTTCGCAAGCCGAGCCTCGTCCGACCGGTGCGTCGGCGAGTCGTCGAGTTTCTGCTCGACCGAGGTCCCTGGCATCACACAGATTAATTACAGCCATTTGAGCAATAAACGGATAACATAATCATGTTAGCGAAATCCCATGGCAAAAAAAAATTTAGCTGCAGAGCAGGCTCATGGTCACCACTACCATTTCTCTCCACCTCTCCAGGATATAATTTTATATTTTTAGAAGATCTATTTGTAATTTCTTCAAAGTTAGTCCATTCAATATTTTGGTAACCTCATATTAGCTGTTGATTGTAATAAATGAAAATGAGAAGCTTACCGTACTGAGTAAAACACTATTATATATTCTGTGGTAAAACTAACAAATTGACATTATCTGCGAAACACTGTCATTATCATGACAATTGAATGACTTCACTTACTTATTTCTAAACACATTTAAGCAATTAGTAGGCCAAGTGGTTAAGCGACACTCATTGCGAGGAACGGCGAGGATGTGGCGAGGGCGCGGCGCGGCCGTGGCGTGACGCGTGCGTGCGCCGTCGCGCCAGAGCTTTCGCACGCCACTTGCGAAACCCATACGATCATCACTCACGCGCCTGAGTTTCGCAACATCAGCCGAATCGGCCGAAGCTCGAGCAGCCGCGCCGCTAATATCGCAATAAGCGAGGTCACGTCGTCGCCACGTCAAATGTTATTTCGCACAAGAGCCTCCACGCCGCGCGCCGGTTGAATACCTCATTCGGCGGAGTGTTCTAGCTTCGCATTCCGATTTCGGCGCACGTAGCGAACCGGTTAAATGGAGGATCGATCCGCTATTACTGGCTATCTGCTAATGCCTGTACCTGGATTTGCAAAATATACTCAAACAAATGAAAACCGTGTGAACCTTATCCAATTTACATTCGTTCTGAATACATTTCGCTCCTCGGTTTGAGGTGTTCGTTCAATTTGTATGTACAAGTAGTATTCGAAGTAACATCCATAAAAATAGACATACTATTTGCATGAAACATGGTTATTTGAAGATGACAAAAGATTTAAACAGGTAAGTTCTGTAAGGTGTGGAGACGTAGATTAATTAAAATTATGTTTTAAATCGATATAATTATTTACTATTAGCTTTTTTTACACTTATTTCCAATTCATAGAATCAGTATAGGCCGCCGTCCGTGTCTGTGCTCGGCGCGTTCACAAATTAGAACTACTTTAGCCGGATGCCTGACATGCAAACTCTAAACAATTCATATAATAGAAAATACTATTCAATTTTCCAAAGATTTTACTAGTACTAATTGTTATTTATTTATTACTCACATCTATCTTTACAGGTCCACTAATGCGATAGATAGAGTATAAAACCACTGAGGTATAATGTAAATAAGTGTAGACCTCGCGTTTGTGACCTTTTGGAAAATTTTCGAAATGGCTGAAATATGATTTTCCTTGAATCTCCGCCATATTTTCATAAAAATTTCGTAAAACTGACTGCTTCAGCTTGGGTAAAAATGCTTTCGTCTGTCCGTTTGTTCTCCTCTACCGGTCGCATTTCTCAACTGATTCTCGTGAAATTTGTGAGTAGGTTCGATAATTTATATATAATTTTTTGCTCCGCGCTCGCTCGGTCAATAATGTCAAATTTTAATTTTCTCGTACAAAAAATCAATCAATCAATTTTAAATCATAAAAATAATAACAATAATTTTAATAAATTCATAAACGAAAACCTATCTACTAGAAAACTCTGCAACACGAGCCAAGCATGAAGTTTGAAGTTGACGACCTCCGTGGTCGAGTGGCTTTGTACACCGCTTTTCAAGGTGCCGCCAGATCTGAGGTCCCGGGTTCGATCCCCGGTTGGGTCAATTTAGAAAACGAACTTTTCTATATACCACCGTTGTCTCCGATTTCCATAACACAAGTGCTTTAGCTACTTACTTTGGAATCGGAGCAATGTATGTGATGTTGTCAAATATTATTATTAAAAATTATTAAAAAGTTCTTTATAGACCCTTATATAGTTCCCTTATATTTTTGGTAATATTATTGTACTTGTATATTTTCATCGACATTGTACTACATTTTTGTGTGGTAGTTTTGTGCTAGTGATGTGAAAGTCGTTTTGTATACTTACTCAAAATAAGTTTCTTACAAAATCCATTAAAGGGTTAAACTAGATAGATTAAACAGACTTTTCTCTCTACTGCTGTACTGCTAGTGGACTTTATGTAGAGCTAAAATTCCATTAGCTATTAGACTGGGAGCTCCCAGAACCACCGCGAAAAAGTTTGTATCTTGAATTACTTTTAATCAGCCACCTAATTGTCATCTCAAAATCGCTTCAATTTGGCACGAATGCTACGTCCATTACTGCAGCACTACAAGACACTGCGACAATCTGTCTTTGAGACCCACCACTGGATGTACACGATTGTCAAATTAAAAACGATCGTGATATATTTTGAATTTAGAATGCCCTAAGTTTAAATATCAAGTCTCCCATCTTTAGGAGCGTGCAAACATAACTCCGGACTTAATGCTTTTACCAAGTGTCCTGTTGTCTAACTGTACAATGTTAATTTATTTGGATTATGTGTACAGGTCGGCAGAGGAGAACTACCTATCAGAAGTGGAGGAGGGCGCGCTGAGCGGCGCGCGCGCGCTGCGCACGCTGCGGCTGGCGCGCAACACGCTGCGGCTGGTGCCCGCGGCCGCGCTCGCGCCCCTGCGCCGCCTGCAGGCCCTGTTAGTACTACTTATCTTACCAACTTCACATACAAATACACATTTGAATTTGCTATTTACAATAACATTTTGATTTGAACGCGTATGGACGCATCTGCTCGAGGTCGTTTTAGAAGTACAGCCATATCCTGAAATTAGCCAAACACAACGAACAACAGCTGTTATTGACGAATGTAAAATTAGGTATTATAAACAACAATTGTCTTTGTCTTAATAAAGGTTATTTTACTTGTTGTAAACTCGTTGGAATTCCCGGATTCCCCACGGGAGGGACTGAATGTAAGGCAAACGACTCGCGAGCATTTATAGCATTTTAGTAACAAAAATGCCATCAGCGGCCGCGACTCACTACCTGTTTGTTCGCGGAACAGAGAATGAAACTGCAAATGGGCAATTCCATCCCCTTTACAAATTGTAGGACTGTTATACGTATACTGTTATATAACATGAGTCCATTAACAAAGTGGAGCTTAAAAAGATTACATGTCATGCAGTTACAACAAGGTATATATTCCATTTCTTATGTCGTAGTCTCCTTATTTCCAGTTTTGTTAAAGAATAATGATATTCGTATTTGCGTCATCTACTAACTATTAAATGCCCTTCTATTTTAAATCCGAAGAAAATTAAAAAAGAAACAAAAAAATCGTGCTATTACTATACTATTGGAAAAGAAGGTAAATGAGTACCCTGAAGCCAACCCCATTCTACTTATATTAATAGGGTAGGCTTTGTGAGCAAAATGGCGATATACAATTTGAGTTCCTTGTATACACATGCCAACATTGTCAACCCAAGAACTAACTCGGATGTGCGATCGCGCGACAAATTCGGCATTCCTAATCTATTCAGAAAAGTTTGGGGCAATAACTTGACAAATTGATTATCAATATCGGCGTCGCGGCGTGACCGCGTCGACGACTCGACTCACTATAAGGAGCTATAAGTTGCATTAAACAAATAAGCAATGGCTGAATGGAGGTCAAATATTTGCGTAGCGCGTGATCGATCACCGCGCGGCGCCCGCGGCGAGTGTTGTGAGCCTTGGCGCTCGTTACGCAAGCTCGTCGAAGCTCACCACTGACCGCTATGCGCTGTCACCTGTCTCTCGACTCAGGACCTATCAAGCTGTACAACACAAGTTTTCCGATAACCGAGTGCAGCGCGACGGATATTAACGAAATCTGCAGTGACCTATATCGCGGGCGTCCTTGCAAAAATGTCGCCGAATTTGTGTCGTGGGTATGAGCAGCGCCGGCGCCGGCTGCCTTGCTTTTGTCTCTTTTTAACCGACTTCAAAAAAAGGAGGAGGTTCTCAGTTCGTCGGAATGTTCGTTTTTTTTATGTATGTTACTCGATTACTCGAAGACGGCTGGACCGATTTGAAAAAATCTTTTTTTGTTTAAAAGTATATACTTTCAAGTTGGTCCCATTGTCATGAAGTCATGACAATGGGATCATGAGTCAGGATCTGATGATGGGATCCTGGAGAAATTAAGGGCACTCTTTAAATATTATAGGCACACCTATAGCGATTTTGGTATTTTCTTAAGTAACTTATGCATTTTCTTTCGGAAAGTACCACTTTTGAAGTGGAACTGATGAAGAAGACCATAGATGATCATCGGAATTTCACTGGTGCGATATGATTACTTTTACATGGTTGCTAGACTATTTATGCTCATCATAATGCATATGGTGAAGTAGAGCTGATAGTCCGTTCGGAGTTCTCCCGGTACTTCATACCAGGAGAACTCCTCAACAATTAACGCCCCAGCGTTGGGAAAAGCAGTATTTTGTAAAAGGTGATGAGCCGTTGACGTAATGCTGTTGTAACTTAGATAATATCGTCACTAAATATACCTACCACAAAAAAGTTTAAAATATCAAAGTTTTTTAAAAAACATAACCTCCTTCAAAAAAGCCTTAAAAATAACCTAAGAATAATAGCTTACGAAAAATGGCTCTATAAAGAAGAAAATAAAAAAAGAAAAACCTCCTTGAGAAAACTTAAAAACAAAAACAAAAACAGCTTCAAAATTAAATACCTCTAAAAAGCAAGAAATAATATTCAAATCATGAGTTACGCATATGAATATTAATATTACACGTCTAATGAAGTCGGGTGGGACTTTTAGAATTAGAAAAAGAAAAGATGGTCCTCCCGCCCCACCCGACTTCAATAGACGTGTTATATTAATATTCATATGCGTAACTAATAATTTGAATATTATTTCTTGCTTTTTAGAGGTATTTAATTTTGAAGCTGTTTTTGATTTGTAGAGAGAACTCGACACGTGGGTGAGTGGTTAGCAGTGATCTGACTGTGCAAGTCACATTTTATAACTATAGTGGCTCTGTGAGCTGTTGACCTTGCGATATGATTTTTTTTACGTTTTCGAACCACTTATCTCACATTTAAAAAAAATAACTGAATCGACCAAAAAAAATCTAATAATTATCGAACCTACTCACAAAATTTCACGAGAGTCAGTTGAGAAAGGCCACATGTAGAAGAGAACAGCTGAAATAGAGGCGCGTCGCGCTCGCTCTTTCAATTGCTAATACTGGACAAAGAGAGCTGGATGTTAAGTTTTTATTTGTACATTGTGCTCAAATGGGAAATTAAGCACTTGCACGGCCCGGCGGAATTTTTTTTTCCTCAACTCTAGATTTTTATATATTTTATTATGTATTTTGAGAGGAAAACAAAAAGATTATTTTTTTAATTTTTGTAAGAAGAACGGGTTTGCCATTATTGTTCAGTTATCGTTTTGTATGTAGGTGTAGCGCACCACAAAAGTAAAGTTGAGGAGGTCGAGTGAGTAATGATGAATTGAATTATCACCTTTGAGGTAAGTATTGACATGATCTGCGGCCAAACTGAGCGAATAATTTACAGTGACAATAGTAAATATTAATAATATATATAACTATAATATAATAACTCGTCAAGTGTCATTGGCTATTTCAAATGAGATCGTATTTACGTAAATAGGACAGGCGCGTCTTATAAACGTATATTATTATAATAACTTTATTCCGCGCGGCGCGGTGACGGCCTAATTTTCAATTTCTCTGCATTAGCGCGGCTATTCCTCGGCCGTCATTGCGAATAAATTATGAAGAGCACAATATTTATATAGCGTTACAACATAATACGTCGCTCTCAATATAACTAACTTGTCCGCGTCGCGCATCGCGGACGCAGACGCGGACGCGGCAGGTGACGCGGCAGGTGACGATGTGGGACATATTAAAGAGAATATTGGAAAACACTTCATGCGACGGCTGATTTGTTACGGCGGCGGCGCCCGCGACGCTTACGCCTGATTTTTACGACGCGCAGTAAAAGTTTTCTTTATTTCCTTTCTGTTTTGCAAGGTACGAGGAATAGATAACATATTGGTGCTTAAATAAACACTGAGTCAAAGCAAAGGGAGGGACATACATATACCTGGGTGACACTAGTGGCTCCGTGAGCTGTACACCTCGCTGTGATATTGTTTAAAAATTAATCTAATAGATGTCGCCACGAGGTTTTCTAAGCAGTACATACTATGTGCTGTTTGGTAAATAAATTGTAGTGCCCTAACGGGGTTCATGATGATACTTTTAATATTTACCACCATGTAAAACTCTTAGTCAATAAAGGTATTTGTATTTGTATTTGTATTTGTATTTGTATTTGTATTTGGTATATTAGTTGATATATTTTTTTTCAATTCAAATACATTTAGTAAAACGTAGAACAATTTTTAAAAGATAATAATGTCCTCATATTATTAGAAAACAAAGAAAAGAACCTAATTAACAAAAAAAAGGGTCAAGCCAGTAGTCAAACCGGATGCAACACAGCGCAAAGTGTTGCGTTGACATGTATATGACAGTATGTTATGTCACGTCATGAATGCCGCGCGGCTGCTGCGCATCCATCACGCGTTCGGTATGACATATACCATAGCATTTCATACATTACAACGTCGTTTGCCTCTACGCAACGCAACGCGCTGTGCTGCAACGCACACGCATTCAGTTTAACTCCGTCTTAATAATAATTCATCGAAATCATGGGCTGATTTCAGCTTTAAGTTTAAATCATAATATTCATAATCCATGGTCAATCGGAAAATTCAAAGTTCTAATTTTCCTAAACTGTATGTTTAAAATTAAGTTCTTATTTTCTTTTACGGTATATTGTTTTCTTATATTTGTTATCTATTGTAACAAAATCATAAAGAATTGCCAGAAAAGACAATAACTGATACTTACTCCAAGATTTGGAGGGGCATTGCACCCGTGGCGCACAGGAAGCAGAATGAGCGCACGAAATATACGCGCCTTTGATGTGGCGCCAAATATATTATCTATTGTTTATTTTAATAGCGCGTCTTTCTCGGGGCGTCTCTAATAGAGCCGTTCGGTCGCGTCGGGCGCGGACACCGAGCACACTACGCGCGCTGATAACATCTGTTCCGACATAACCACGTGTTTACCGATCGCACGAGACAAACAAGGAAATGCTCCATCTATCGAGCCCGTCTTGGCCTTACAGCAACAATCTAAAAGAGACATTAAAAAGAAGAAAGACAAATATTGACTGATTAATGATGACTTAACGTCTTTGTTTCTTTTATTAATTTGTTTTCATAAAAAAATCCTATATTTCATAATGAGGCGTGGGTAAAACATAGTAAATTAGCAAATTAGGCCCTCGTTTGACATATTACATTGTATAGTTGAGAGGAAAGAAGTAAAGCAACTTTATATTAAAGATGGAAGTTAACAGTAGCGAAATAGCAATCTGTGTTGTGTACTGTGTAGTGTGCCCCATCAGCCGCCCGCCCTGCGCTCGTGCCGCCCGCCCTACGTACCGAAGTATTCCATAAACCCCTCGAGTTACAGCCTTCGTTTGCTCAATCAATTGTGTATTGTCACTTTGACTTTATTGAATCATCTCTTATGCTTTCCTTTATCACATATTTTACTTTTTTCACCCTCTTTTTAATATTCTAACGTTTTGTAATAAATTCAATAATACATTGGACCATTGTTAATTATTATTAAGTTTCCAATAAGTATAATTGTATTATTTTTACAAGATTATTGCCAACTACATTAAGAAGTTTTCAAATTCAAAACAGCTTGTGCGGTTCCTGGACCCTGCTTAGAGCATAAGAACCCCAAATGTTTCGTTATCCGTGGACTAGCTACATATGCGTTCCTGATTCGAGTATGTTGTGTTCCCTGGTTGAAATAGCGCCATGTTCCAGGGACCTGTCCGGGAACCTGATCGGCGAGGTGTCCGCCGCCGGCCTGCCGCCGCTGCCCGCGCTGCACACGCTGTGAGTATGCCTCCACCACAGAATACATTATTGTATTAAACGTACCTTATTAACCCCTTCTTCGCAGTCACTGTGTGGCCGATCCGATGGTAGTAATATCTATTCTGTGCTGATAGCAGACATTTGTAGCCGAGCACGATTGCATTGATATACCTGATACACGCGCCTGTAGTCGCCGCATCATCTCAGTGAATTCAATCATAGACGATTATCGACGAACACAGTTTATTGTGTATTGGGAAAACTCGTTATCGGCGATTATGTGGAGGCACCATCGTAGTACCTTACAGAACTACTAAAATGTCTGCATCAGGACATTGTCGTCCTGAATATTAACCGTATATTATCGTATGCCGAAATCACGCTATCGAACTATCCGGCTCCGGATTCCCACCGTGACACGTTTTATAATTTATTGTCTGAAGCTGTAATTAAAATAAAGCAAAGGCACAGAATTAATAATAGTACGCAAAGGTTAAATCATAGGGGAATGCCTTATATTGCAGAATAAATAACGATGTTTGTACTGTAGTAGCTATTTAATGTTCGCGCGTTATAACATTGAGGACAAAATAATCATAACTAAAGTGTTACTGAGTTAGCTTTATATGAGAAACAATAGCGTAGAAACGACAACGTGACTAGATTTAGTATTGGAGAGCGCTTACTAGTTGTAGCTACGTACGCACGTTGAGTATCACCATATCGTATGTATAGTAAGTACCACAATAAGTATGATAGTATAAATATAGTACGCACAAAGCACGCAGGGGGCCTTGCGCGCGCCGCGCCGCCGGCGATAGATACAGATCGGAGAGAGATCGATAAAAAGTAGCGCGCGCGCCGCGTCACGGATCTAGGGTTACCAAATCAAATAATTAGATTTCCTGACTTTTTCTCTGACTTTTAATTTTTCCTGACATTTTGTGTTTCATTCCTCATTTTGTTGACGCTTGATTAATTATTTTTTCCCGTCTGATATGACACGAAAATCCTTGACAATCACAGTTTTAAAATTAATGACATATATCAGAATTTTTTTGTCGTCTGGTAAGTGGTAACCCTTGTCACGTCACGCGTCAAACGAGACCCGCGCGAAGGCAAACCGGCGCCCGCGCTGCCGCCATCGCCACCACTACCACCGCTCCACCTGCACCACTACACTGTTTATCTTTCTGTTCATTTTACATTAGCATCATACTCCTAGGACAAACATAATGAAATTTAAATATGAGGGCAAATTGTTTATGTAGGTAGTAAATGGCAACATATCACATTCACCGTGTTTTACCGGTCAAACCAGTTAGCGTTTAGTCAACTTTATAGAGAATGGTATAGCAATAAAATTAGTTAATAAGTACCTATTTAAAAATAAATCTGCAAGAACAAGGCCGAATTAATGTAACTGAATAAAGTTATTCGTATTAATAGGTGCCAAAGTCTCTACTTTAGTTTAGGAGATAATAACAGGAATGAGTCGTAGTGGAAATAACCGTATGACTCGTTCATACTGGTTCAATGTCAACCGCGTATCTCGCGCGAATCGGACCCCAGGGTGGGCGTCGGAAGCGACTTCCTTCCGCGGGCACATAGCACGCGTCGCCGCATCAGAATGCGCATGCGCCGCGCGCCGCGTGACGCATCGCACGAGGAAAACATTCGCGCACAAGCGAAACACGCGAGATCTTGACCAAACCGAGATGCGGACGATCGAGAAGGCTATCCAATCGACCTTCGTCGTATTGAATGTCCAAATTGGGTGCCGCAGATAGCCGCGTCTGCAACCTGATTTATGAGCAGTCGCTTTATCGCCCGGGGACAGGGACGCGCCAAGCCGCTCCGCTCCCGGGGATTCAAAAAAGAAAATCTCGGGAATGAATACTCTGAGAGCGCGCGTTCACCGCTTTGCCGGCCGCGACAGACGAGGGTGAATGCTCCGACGAGCTTTTGTAAAAGTTTTGAGGGCTTTTAATTTAATATTAAGATAATCGGCAGACGAGGGAACATTCCTCTAGCTAATTAGTGTGCAACCCTGCCCTACTAAAGCTTGCCAAAAGAATTATGAATTTAAATACGTGCGTGAATAAAAGTCGGCCGCCACTCATATGTCACGAAAGGGGAGCAAATATATTTTTTCAGGCTAGATGATGTTTGTACGTTCACGAGAGTTATTGCATACTTCCCGTCATGTCGCACATAATTCTTCCCGATCCGCCATTTGCATGTTCATGGCACAACAAAGTATTGTGGAGCGAGTCGAATGTAGGCAATGTAGGCTGGGCCACCTGCCAATACTCAATAATGTACTCGTCAGCGTGAACGATCACAAAGAAAATAGGTTGCGATAAAAATTGTATCAAATTGAATATATCTGTTTTGAATTCTTCGATGAATAAAGACCCTTCTTTCAATTTTACTATATGTAGATATTATTATCTTTAACATAGCAATCTTAGCGGATTAAGTAACAGTCAATACAGGAATTGGAAAATGTACGTTACACAATGTTGATGGTTAATTTTCTATTAAATTATCATTACTTAGTTCTTTAGACGATTCAAAAGCGCTTAATTACTAAGTTTATTTGAATAAAGCAATTTTTTACTTTTACTTTACTTTAATTTACTGAAAATTCGTTTGATGACTTTAAAATTCAGTGCGGACCACAGACGGTCAGCGAAATAAGGCCGTGAAACAATGTGCGAGTAACCAAAAAAAGGGGGATGACTCAGACAGGAAAGTTCCGTTCCGAATTCGTCCCTTTTTCTGGTCCCCGGATATCCCGTCCGGGCCCACGGCTGGCTGGAAATGGCCGTAAAGGACCACACAAAAAGCTCTGTTCGTTATCTTTACACTGATGAATTTATTTTGTTCTCACCCTTTTCCATGTTTCAAAATGTTGAGTGTATCGTGAAAACAATTGAACTCGATAAAATATATGTTCGTCCAGATATAAAATATTGAGACAAAGTAGAATTTGCCTTTTTTATCTTTCTATAAAGGCAAATAACCGCCAACGAGGTACTATGAATGGCTGAAATATGATACCTTAAATATATGTTACCGCTAAAGTACGGAATACGTTAATGTGCGAATTAACTAGGTTATTTGCAAATTACCGGGTACGACCCGTTAAAGTGCGATTTTTTTTTCTTAAAGTAGCACATTTCCGCACTTTACTTAGTTAATCTGCATATTGACGGATGCTACACTGTTAAAGTGCGGAATACAGCGAGTGAAATAACCAAGGCTTCAGGAAGTTTAAGATAAAGATCTCTTTGAAAGTAAATTTTACATAAACGTCGTTTCTGGCGCTTCGCCGGCCGCTCCCCGGGCACGCTCGCTCCGCTCGCTCAACTAGCGCGTTTTTGGTCGCAGTTCTAACCCAACCTAACCTAATGAACTCTTTAAAATTTTTCACATTGCGACCCCCTCCCCCGTCCGCTTTTGTGTTTACCCTCTTTTATGTGATTACACTATTTTTTCAATTAAAGAACCTGTGTGATTTCTTACTTTAACTGATCCTTGGTCATTAATCTGCAGATTACGAGAAAAGTAAGAAGTGAAAAAAATGTTTTGCACTTTAACGGACTTGACCCGGTAATCTGCAGATTAACTAGTTAATCTGCACTCCAACTGGTTTACGCACTTTAACGGTAACATGTCTACGAATACTCTAAACATAAAATATGTTTAAGCATTATTTTCACATGTTAAGGAAAACAATCATCGTTTTAAAATGAATCATGAAAACCTTATTTTCTTTTATCGAAAATCTCATTTTTCGCACAACTCATAAGTACTAAGTAGTTACACTAAAGTATATTTTATTTTCCACAACATCCTACTTCCTGCATTATTGGTATAATACTATAAACACTAAAAGCAAACATTAAGCGAATAATAAAAATATTTGCTATTTGAGATGTACCACTTCATGTTTTACACTCATCTCGCTTATAAAACAGATAGTCGGGCAATATATATATTATGTGTTGGCGCGTAAATATTTGCGATATTTTCCCGGTTATTAGATCCGGTTCCCCGGCGGGCGCAATCCGGCTAAC
Organism: Catoptria pinella; assembly: GCA_963556745.1. Lineage (NCBI taxonomy): Eukaryota > Metazoa > Arthropoda > Insecta > Lepidoptera > Crambidae > Catoptria > Catoptria pinella. The sequence continues at coordinate 193,527 of OY750777.1, forward strand.
TACGTTAGTGGCCAAACTTCCGACTTAGCCCAAAAGTTGGCCTCTATTTGGAGTTAGGCGACAATAACGTCTCTGATTGAATATACTCCTGTCGCTTGAGCTAAATTATTAACGTTCATAAAATCAGGAACATTGCCTACATCCAGTGGCGAAGGGTCCATCAAGCCGGTTTCGCTATAATTTCACCCCTCACTGCTACATACCTACACAATCAAAAAGTTAACATTAAATGTGTACTTGATTCCTAATGACTTTGATGTCTTTTTATACTTGCTGTAGTGGAAGGATGATGTTTGTATAATTTATCGAAACAAAATTGGCAAGAAATTCTGTAAAGATAAAAAAAGTCGTGGGTGTGGGACAAAAATCAATGATGCCAGGCTATTGAAAATATTTCGATAGATTTTGGAAAAAAAATAGGTGAGAATATTTATTACTGATACATGTATGTTTGTCTTCATACACATTGAGAAAGACAAAATTAAATCATTTATTTCTGTTTATCGGCTGCTGACACAGCAGCCTGTGTCAGCGTCGCGAACACTCAAAAGGAGACACCGTTTTTTAATTTTATTAACATTACTAAATAATACTAAATAATATACTAGAAAAAATAGGACTCGCACCAGATCATGTTCTCGGACGGGAATCGAACCCGCGACCTTTGGATAACCGGTCCAATGCTCTGACCGCTGAGCTACCGAGTCACTAGTGGGAACGTCGAATTTCTTCTAGTATATCAACAACTCTTACGCTGCAAGCCAGCGCCATAACCAGTTACTGTTCAAAAAACATACATAGAGTCAGTATCAAAATCATCTCGCACTCATCTTACAAACTATAAAGATTTACACTAAAATAATTTACAAGACAATCATAACATTAAACCCATTAGTTTATGCCAACACACATTATTATAGAACGACAACTCTTATTAGGTGACTATTATAACCAAGCGCTTGCACGAGGACATTAACATCACAGCAGGAATCGTATAAAGTCAGCATCACATTCGGCGTAACGACTCATATCGCCCACGCGCTAGATTTACCTAATATTAATATACATACTAAAAGCAAAGGAGCTGCTAAATCTATCTACGCTAACATTAGCCGTCACGTTGTCGTGCGAAAGCAATAAGCAATGCAATCACAGCAAACATTACAAAACAAAATAACATTACCTATATTACGGACTATTTTTTGAGCGACTTCAAAAAAAGAGGGATTCTCAGTTCGTCAGGATCATTTTTTTATTAGTTACCTATGTTACTCGATTACTCGAAGAACCGCAGCAGAACCGATTCGAAAAAAATATTTTTTTGTTTGAAAGTGTATACTTCCAAAATGGTTCAATTGTCATCAGGTCAGGATTTGATAATGGGATCCTGGAGAAATCAAGGAAACTCTTCAAATATTATAGGCACATGTATTGCGATTTGGGTATTTCCCTTAGTAGGTAACTAGTGCATTTGCTCTTGAAAAGCACCATTTAATACTAAGTGTTTCACGGGTGCGATACGATTACTTTTTAACATGGTTGCTAAGCAATTTATGCTCACCTTAATTCATACGGTGAAGTGGAGCTGATGATGAGGTACCAGGAGAACTCCTCAACAAATAACATCCCTGCGTCGAGACAAGCAGTACTTTGTAAAAGGTAATATCGTCGCTAATACCTATCACAAAAAAGTAAAAAAAACCCTAAATTTAATCATCTAAATTTAATAATTACATAGCTGTTTCATCTTTATCGATTGACAAAACATCTGGAAAAATGTTTCTTTCGAATGTGGGGGTATTTCCTCAAATTGATGAAATTGCGCTGGCTTGCAGCGAAGAAGTTAAAAAAAAGTACTAGAAAAGGTCGCCGCTCCCACTAGCGACTCGGTAGCATAATTGGTCAGTGCATTGGGCCGGAATCCCAAGGGTGCGGGTTCGAGTCCCGTCTGAAGTGCTACGGGTGAGTCGATTTTTTCTAATATTATTTATCTTAAAAAAACTCCTTCTAAAACCTTAAAAAACGTAACAAACAGTTTCAAAAATAAACGGCTCCCACCACGATTAAAGTTTAATTTAAAATTATCCATCGACCCCCCCCCCCCCCCCACCAGGCTTTAAAAGGCGTTATATCTTCGTTCTCCTTTAGGTTAGAGATTTTATGGGTTATGTATTATTTAAGGTTTATTTGAGGTGGAAAGGGCTTTAACCCATCAAGGCCCGGAAAATGAGACACAATAGTGAATAGATATTCTATTGTTGTCCGGCCGCATTCGGCCGCTCGGGCGTTGATGAATTAAGCCTTATTTTGAAGCAGTGACTTCTACCATTTCTGCAAAATATTCTAATGACTCTATCGAATACTTTCTTACGATTATTACAGCCAACCCGAAAAGATAATTTAGTTTTTCCTATTGTGCAAAAACACACATCTTGCTCAATTTTCGCGTATATTTTTATTAGTTGCATGTTGCAATTAGGACTTGAAATTCGAATACTTCAAATATTTAAGATTTGTAACCCTTAAATATTTGAATTACAGAAGTTTTAAACCTAAAAATGTGGGGCGCATGCAAAAGACAATTGATGATAAATCTTACAAATTGCACCCCTTTAATTAAACAATATATAATTATGACAATCTGTTTTACTTTACGGAATTATTCTATTAATATTCGAATACCTCCTTAAGAAAAATCGAATATTCGAATATTGAATTTCATCGAATGTTTGCAAGCCCTAGTTGCGATACTTCAAAGGGTTTAATCAGTATAACAGCAAGTTCCATACTTGCAGCACTCGCCGCCACAACCCCGTACCACGCAACACCTCGTAAACGTAAACGCCGACCTTAATCGCATGTGTAATCGAGTAAATTCACAACAACTACATTTCAGAAATAGCTGCACACAATTAAGTACCTACGTCGTTAGACGCAGCCTGCAGCTACTCTTGAGACTGACCGTACATAATTGACGCAAGCATTTCAGAAGGCGCGCGCGAGCACCAACCGATATCAGAATCTGATATGTGGAGCATAATGTCCCCATTCGGTGTGATCGTTCCCCGGACCCCAATAGGCAACAGCGAGCGGCGTCGCAGCGGCGGGCGGCGGGCGGCGGGCGGCGTGACCATGTTTACATAATTACTGACAGCTCGAATGCCTCCGTGAGCACGTGGTTATCCGACGTGCGCAACAGGAGAAGATTTGCATCACATTGCATCACATCATTGCATTTCTAATATGTGACCTCAAAATGAATATGAAAAAAATGTTCTCAAGAACTACGTGATTTTAAAAATATTTTTGCGTGTACAACTTTGGAGTAAGTAATTTATTTACGTATGTACTATACAACGTGTTATAAAAATATTATCAAAATGTATGAAAAAGCTGATTTTTTTTCGCGATTTGAAAGTTGGTGCCGTAGTAAAAGTTGTTCAGTTTGATGGTCCCTGTATACCATAGTCGGCATTAGGGCGGTTTTTGTGACATGTTGTATACGTACCCAATTGGACCGCGTTATTTTAACAAAAAGCTAGTGCTGTTGTTATTTTTTATAATTTTTATCCGTTCTTGATAATGATTTTTGTCTTACCAAAACATCGTACAGCACTTCAACCAATCCGCACTGGGATATAAGACAACACACGGCATGTTGGGTTATTGCCTTTTCTATATACCCAGCACAACATTGAAACATGCTGATGATTACTTCGGCGCATATTATCATGAGCATGAGCAATTCTGTAGAAGGGCGGGCGGCGGGGTCATCGGCCGCCCGCCCAACGTTGGACCACAAAGTACACAGTACTCACTGACGTCTGGACGCAGCCCGCGCCGCCGCCGCCGCCGCCCGCCTCCACTTACAGAAAATAAAATTACAAATTTATCGCCGTCATTCATTACGCAGCCGCCGATAAACATCGTGACAGTTTTAGCGGCCATTCCGTTGCTTTATAGTCGAAGTACTGCGGCTACCCCCAGAGGATGTGCTTTTTACTATCCCTCATCAATTCGCAATTATGTATATCTTTATTACTTTCGTTATTGCCCCTCGTAAAACACTATATTTTCGTAATATAAGTAATGTTTTAGTAGGAAACCTATCGAAAACTGTTTATTTCCGTCCATAATTTGATAGTCTCTTGGTTGTGACAGCTATAAATATTCCGTCTAGCTCTTCCCGCCGAATACATAATGTAAGCCGCGGCGCCGATCACGCGAATTCGGAACGCTGAATTGTTAGTGACGGCAACATTCCAGCGTGACTGTTCATATCTGGTCTGGAAATCATTACTTACACTCAGCAGGTCTGAAGGGTTATTTATATTTGCCGCTCCGCGCCGGGGCGGTTCGCAGTTCGCACTCATCGCTGTCTAATGTTACCGCAGAATTTCAAATTGACTAAATTTGAAAATTGATTTGAGGTTTATTATGAAGTACAATTTGTTATGATGATATGTTACCGTGACGAGATCGTGAAATGCAATGTCAGATCTAGAGGGGTCGCCACCTCGTAGGTACATATTCTTTAGGAATACTCGTTGCTTGGCGGGGTCACGCCTCGTCGGCATGCAAAACATTTGAAAAATCGCCTGATGAGCCAGCAATGTAAGCTGTAGGCAGCGAGCGGGCCGCAGACTTGTGTGATAGTCGTGCGGGGCGAGCGGTGAGAGCCCGCGCGCGTCCCCCAGCCAGCTCCCACCCACCACGATAATGGACCACTCAAATAAGTGCTAAAACTCTCTGTCTCTGTATTATTGCCGTATTTATTTTGACTTTTGGAAACCTAACATGTACAATTAAATAAAGTAAAAAGTAACACTACAAAAATAAAATAAAAAGGAATGAAGAGTAAAATGTTTAAGGTTCTATAAAAACTTCGTCAGAGTTCGTCATAGACACATAAAACTGTCGCAAACGGTTCAAGTGAAATACATTAACTGACTCGGTTCATTGTTTACCACCGATTACAGAAGTTCCTCGCTGTATTAGTGTAGTTCGGACAACTTGATAACGTAGTTCGGAAGTAAATTAATGCGCTGGCAGCCCCACACGAACCCGTAACGACTGTCGGGGACTCGCAGGCCCCCGGCGCCGGGGGTCACCGGGGGCCCCCGACGAGCCCCGGCGCCGGAGGTCACCGGAGGACCCCGACGAGCCTGCTGCTCCGATCGGCAGGCGCTCGACGGTCAATCCATTTGTTTCACGACGCTATAACTTAGCGATATTGAGTTGGGATTAAGCCGTTGTCGTCGCGGATAATCATTATTGTTTATAGTTTTTGTCTGCAATAATAAGTTTGTAAGGGATTTGCCAAGAAAATAACTGTCGCCATAAACGAAATGTATGTTACTTCTTTCCCTATTAAGTTAATTACTCTATTATTTACAGCCAGTTACGTTACAGTACGCCGGAATGTTGGCAAGGAAATAATAAACATTTGGTAAAATCGCAAAGATCAAGGTATCTTTGCTATTTTTTGCTCATCAATGAACCGAACACGTATTTGGCTTCCACGTGATTAAATGTCTCAAAAAGACTAAGTATGCAATTAAATTAAAATACGCACAAAACCTAAAAAATAAGGACTGAAGCACTTAAGAGAGAACCGTTTATATTGAATAGGGGTATCAAATGTTAGTTATGAAAACAATTTTACTGATCCACTGGGATGTGTAACCATTGGTTGATGTTATCAAAATATATCAATTATCAGTATGAAAATATTTCAAATAGTTTGCCATTCCATAAAACTGGCTATCACACCAAATCTGGAGCCACATTGATGGGGGGTGACCCACAGAGGCGGCTCACCCGCTATAGGTAGAAAAAACTGCAACACTCAATGAGTCTCAACTATACTCTGCTTTTTTCATCCAGAATTCGAGCAACGATTTCACACAGTATTACTTGATTGAACGGGTAATGTGACTGCATGACAGAAACTTGATAGCTAAAACTTTTCTCAATAGAAATAAAGGTATAAAATGACATACAATTTTGTAGTTTCTCAATGCTGTGACAATCATTAATAAACCATTATGAATTATTAATGACCCATAATCATGAAACTATAATAAACTCCCTAAAAAGCCTTGGCTAGCTCTCTAGTATTACGATTGGTAGTTATTCAAAATAAGAAATAGCTACGTAGTTATAGTAATCAATAAAAATACGATAATGTTTTCACGTCGGCTATGCTTCCAGCATTGTACGCACCCTTAAGTACTTTATACGACTGATTTGGCTTTATTCTAAGGTTACTGAAAATAAAACCTTACGAGCTCCAGCTCGTAAGGTCTTGTTAACTTATAAAAGGTCCAAAAAGTTCGTCATCAGTTTAATTGGTCTCCTTGAAGGCCAGATGTCGACAAGTCCTCTTCCTGACCGTACTTAGAATAAAAATAGAAAACTTTGGGACTATATCCAATTCAATTTTCTCTTCTACTTACTTAAACCTGAACTTTTACGTAGTATAACTGCATAACGACATTACTTAATAAAATTAGTCATAAATATATCTTGCTCTGCTCATGGGAGAAGCCTATACTACAGAAAATATATCTTATGGGTATACAACAGTGGACGTCCTCATCGTGCGACTGATAATATGGAATAAATACTGTCGCGCCCTTGACGACGCAAACGCTTGCTTGATTTGATACATCAACGACCTTGCGGGGCCCACATCATTCGACACGACAGTTTTCCTCCTACAGTTCGCCGAGAGAGGGATACCTATCGGATGAAATACAAGGGCGATAATTCGCTAGGACGCGGACGGGCGAGGGCTGTGATTGGCCGCCAGCGTCCTCGTCCGGCGGTGACAGCAGCCGCGGTCCACATCTGTCTTCATCGTGACCCGTTCCTATTCCTAGGGTCACTATGCGGCACTGTGTCGTTACAACCAATTATCCCAAAGATAAAGGAAAAGGGAAACAAAAGGACATAGGAAGAGACATAATAACATTGACAAACGATAGATAAAGACAAGTCAAGATCATTTGCGCCGCAGGCCATTTTATATCAAGTTGCAAAAGTTTATTGTAATATTGGTACTGACTGATTCTAATTCTAAACGCAAATATTGCAAAACAATTTCAAATTGCAACACAAAGAAAAAATAAGGACTTTCCGCCTATTTTTTTTTTATTTTTATTTTTTAAGTGGCCGTGGCAGCACAGTGACTTATGGCATTGATCGTAATCCATAATGCTCTTGAAATACTTATTTTCTCATTAATATTACCTAGTTTTTATTAATTTTGTATTATAACATGAATTATGTATAAAAAACCGGACAAGTGCGAGTCGGGCTCGCCCACCGAGGGTTCCGTACCTACCTACATTATAAATAGTTTAGAAGTCGAGTCTCGCAGTTTTTTTCCGAGCTTGTCCCAAAATTCGGTTCCCAAAACTTATAATTTTGTGTTTTATAAGTGATATTATAGTTATACTAACTACACAGTTCATACCTAAATTAGTTAGGTAGGAAACCTTATCAAAGTACTTACTTAAAATTATATTTTGTGAAATGATTTATTAATTATGTACCTATACCTATGAGTGACACAATAATTTTTAGAAGGTACAAAGCTACGCCATCTAGCATTTGTGTCAAACTAATTTAAAAATAATTTAAATAAGCAAGGGTTGTGCTTTTTACGAGTTATCTGTTATTTAGATTAGTCTAGATGGCGCTGCGCGGTGTCGTATCGATATTTTGGTAAACATTGTGTGAAAAAAGACTTAAATTAGTAACGAACGATGCATGGTTTTTTGCTTGTATTGAGCTGGTGAAAAAAATAGCTTGCTTTGTTGAGGCTTCATTCTCTAGGCGGGCACGCCACTGAATGTGTGTCTTGTTTATTATTTTTGTTTGTATAATACTACTAGGTAGAAGACACTTAAAGCAGGTAGGTACTATTTAGGATTGTGTTTAATTACATTACAAAAATATAAAAATAAGGCTAAGGGGCGGGGCTTATCTGTGCTACTAGTTTGACCGCAAATTTGCGGTTTGTAATAGAAAATGAGGGAGTTTAAAAGAAGAAAAACAGAATTATCTATATGTATATTGGTATTTGTTGGTAAAATACACGTAATAATAAACATTATCACCAAAAAGTTTATTGGTCAATTAGAAGTTAAATTATGACCGCGCATACCGTCGTTTAACCTCGATGATTGACTACGTACATACTTTAATGACTACATTTTTATGATATAATTACAAATGTATAGTTTTCAGATTTTTCCCTGTACTTGTAGTATAAGACGATATTACTTGCCAAATTTTACAGTTCTAAGTCAACGGGAAGTACCTTATGAATCTTGATTCCCTTGAGAGTGTCGAAATATACGTTTTTTGCGGCATAAATGGCCGTATCTTTTTTTACCTCAACTCAGATGTTGGATTTTTTCACAGCTTCAAGAAACCGTAAAGTTGAGTATATAGTTTTAATTTCAACTCGATACCTCCACGCGTTTCCGAGATAAGGGTCTTGACAGACAGACGAACAGACAGACAGACAGTTAATTATTTAATTACAAATGTATAGTTTTCAGTTTTTTTCCTGTATTTGTAGTAAAAGACAATATAAAGTTCTGGGTCAACGGGAAGTACCCTATGAATTTCGATTCCCTTGAGGGTGTCGAAATATGTGTTTTTTGCGGAATAAATTGCCGTATCTTTTTTAATTAACTTTTATGGAAGGGTTCCGTTTTTTCCTTTTGAGTTACGGAACCCTAAAAATGAAGAAACAGAATACATCTATTAGATAATATGTTTAAAGAACTGATATTAAAGTTAGTTTGTGCAGTGGCATCAGGCATGGTAGTTTAAAAGTGTATTGTTGCAGGATGCTGCGTCGGAATCGCATCACGTACATCGACCCGCGAGCCTTCGAGAACACGCCCAACATTAGAGTCCTGTAAGTTGGTTATACTATTGTAATACCTAAGTATATTTACTTAGGTATTTCGCACTGCATGATAACTTAATAACTTAAATAACAAAAATCGACCATAAGACACTGCGCTGGGTGCACACGTTAGTAAAAACCGGTCAAGAGCGAGTCGGACGCGCGCACCGCGGGTTCCGTACTATCGTATATAAATACAATGCGGTGTAGAATATTTTAGTTTTGGGTCAGCGCCATCGCTTAACCGATAGTGGAACTAATTTGTTGATGATTTCTGAAAAAGTGTATTATTTAGAGACATCATTTTATTTTTCCTGTAATCTTTACATAAACTTCTATTACATAAATAATTTCAGATTTTTTTCTATGGACTAATTCATCTCAAAGATGTTATCCCAATAAGCAACAAGTTATAAAACAGTGTACGTCTATCATGAACAATTTTTGGAAGCGACATCGCAATAAAAATGACCCACTTCTTCATAGAAAATTACTCATACCCTTTCAAGTTGATAGCTTTAGTAGCTCTTGAGCTATCCATTTATGACAGACGGACAGACAGACAGACAGACAGACTGAGTCGCATAAGGGTTCCTTTTTACCATTTTCGGACCGAACCCTAAAAACTACCGCCTGGTTCCCGTTGCCCGCCACTGTTTGTTCATCACTGGTGGATATCGGGAAATAAAGTATCAACGGTCTAGTCCCGTTGTCCAGTACTGGGGGATATGGGGAAGAAATGTATAGAAAAACAACTTTTTTCCGATATTAATCCCCCAGTGGTGGAGAAAGGTGAAGGACAACGGGAGTAGGCCAAAACTACAATAGGGAGATGAAAAAGGACGAGCGCGCTGCCACAGAATAAATAATAGCACTGCGAATATGCTCTTGTACGTAGCGTGCGCGTAGTATTTCGTGTAAATAATAAGTTACAGTTACACCGCGTGCTACAACATATTAGTCACTCGTACATCAAAATTGAAGCTTGTACTCGCGGTGTACGCAAATCTTTATTTAATGCAAATTACTCTACAGCTATTAAACTATCAGAGCCCCGGGCGCTAGCTCGCGTCGGACCTAATAAAACGTTTGTTTTGCCGCGCGCGGGCGGTCAACAACCACTTTATCTGGCGTCGTTAAACTCCGAGTTAGAGTCGCTGGTTACGAGGGAGTTAGCCGATAAACACCGCCCGCACTAAATTAGTTAGTTTTGCGGTTAATGTGCAAGAAGGTTAATTGTATCGGAGCTACTTACATAAAGCCGCGTGCAAGTTACGTCCACATTAAATAACAGCTAGTTAGTGGCAGAGGACATCCCCATGCTTCCAACTGGAACAAATTTATATCACTCGGGAAAATGGCCGTCATTACTCAGACAATTGTTATTCGCCTTTTACTTTTTATAAGAAATGCGCTTCAAGTTCTCGATTGAAGCGAAAGCTGCTTAAATCCAGTTGAGCTTTTCTTAAGATTACGAGGCGATACTCGTTAGAGGTGACATAAATCTCCGTCTGGTCGCGCGTCGGTCGGTCGTCGACGTCGATAGATAGCGCGGTGACGGACGCCCCGCGCGCCGCACGCGCCGACGATAATTAATCACTGATAACAACCCCCTCCCCGTCCCTCCCCCGCCGCTGCGCCGCCGGTGATTATTTTATCCCCAATCTCCGGAATATTTATAAAGTTGCCCACTTATGGAAAGTCAGAAACGAGATTAAAATATGTAATTGGGACCATCAATAATGCGGGCACTTACGAGTATTAATGCATCGTAAGTTAAATCGAATACAATCAATCGAACAGTCTTGCCACACTCTAAAAGTACTTTTTTAATGTACTTTCTTTCTTATAAGTTTATTGAGATGATACCATTAAAATAAAACCAACGGCTGGTTATTGCAAAAGTTGGTCAATAATATTTAATGGACCATCAGCCGTAGAAACGATCGCAACCCCCCGATCACGTCATGCCGTTGACAACTCTGATAGGGACAATAAATCTATTAGGAGTGAAGTACCTATGATTTATCTTAATGCCCGGGGTGGAGGGTGGTGGGCATGATTAGCCGCGCGGTGGGGTGGCGGAGCGCAGCGTGCGATAAACGGCACCGCTTAATCTTGTCTCGGACGCCGCCGCACACGCTCCGTCGTTGAACCCTACTAGAGGATCTATTTCCGAACACTGATAAGCGTCTTAAAAATTAGTGAAAACCTTTTTTACAGTAGCTAATAATTCATGAAAAAACAGAAGATCGTATAGTATGAATTTCACTCTGTTGATTTTGAAGCTGAAATTAATGGCCGTGTTGGAGGATCTAAATCGTCCTGAAAAATAGTCTACAGTGAAAGTAAATAAAATATTGCCTATTATCCTAACCTAACTTGACGCCTAGGGACTATTTCTTGTGAAGAAACAAGAAAATACGAGTATGATTTACTGCGAAAAAATAGGTCCGTTGAGAGCATCTACAACTAGCTCGTACTACATATATTTCCTGAGAGGCTGCCCGCTCGGCTCGGCTCCGACGCGATCCGTTGCTACTCACAATTGACACCGCCTTGCCCTTATCAGTGTCATCCTCATATTCATATCGTTATTTCTTGCTTATCTGAAAATTCGTGTTGAAGAAGAAGGGATTCTTATCATAAAGAAAAAATGAATAGGTCTCATCAAATAACAAGGAAGTGGCAGGACCTATCCCTGCAAAAAGGTTTAGGGAAAGATAACCACGCGACGCAGTCCGTTACATAGTCCACAACCCCATTATCGACGCATAGTTTGCCTACATACACCATCTTAGCATAGTGTCTGGCGTTATCACGAACTTTTCTGTCCTTCTTCTTTAAGCATTCACTTGGGTAATCAGTCGGGGAAATCCTGAAGTAATCCTATATAAGTCATTAGTAGTACAGTGGTGTCTGTTGGCAGGCGGCTGGATGACAACCTGCTGACGGAGGTGCCGCACGCCGTGCGCCTGCTGCCGCTGCTCGAAGACCTGTGAGTTTTCTCCTTAATATATTGTTATGACATCTACAATCAAGACTTAACATCGATATAACATCGACAACAGAACTGCTGTTTGATCAATCATTGACGCGCTTGATGGTGAGTACTGATTGGACCTATCCAGAAACCTATGGAATATGGACTGATGATTTTTTGGTTCAATCAATGGTTTTGTGTTATTCTTATACTCTCGAGTAGGTAATCAAACGGCCCATAAACTCACTTAGCGCAGTCCAAGGATGGGTACGTGGCGTGGATGGGTAACTGTCAACTGCTATTCGAAACTGTGGTAATATGATCAGTTGTGATGAGGAACGTCCTGTGTCCAGGTCGCTGGGCAGCAACCGCGTGGAGGTGGTGTCGGAGGGCGTGCTGCAGGCGGCGCGGCGGCTGGCGCGGCTCGAGCTGCGCGCCAACCCGCTGTCGCGCGTGCACCCCCGCGCACTCGAGCATCTGCCGCACCTCACCACCCTGTACGACTTCACATACACACACACAAATACACAAATACAAACACACGCACCCACTCACACATACACGTACACTCACACTCGCACTTACACACTTTTTTTTATTCGAAATACCAACAGCAGTGATACATTATATATGGAAGCACACGCACCACTCGAACAGACAAACGAGACACAACCACTGTCCGCTGTCGCTATAAACACACACAAACATTTGGAGCCCATGGGCTCTAAATAACTGAATTTTTCAGCGGATCATTTAGCCTAGAGCGGAGCTTAAATCTGATGACGCGCATTAGTAGCAGCTTTGAGCAGAAGACGCCGGCGGTCGTTAAGCAACGTCACAGGACGTCCGGGTAACGCCGGTCTTAATTATTTACCTTTACAAAATTTCGGGCTACTTATTTTTTGCCAAGATGCTAGCATGAAATATCTATAGTGAATTTTATTCCTTAAAACCGGTTTCCTGAGTGTCTAAAACCACCTTAAAATTCATACAATACAAGTGAAATAGAAGATTCAGTTTCCTATGATAGTAGATAGTAGATGCAGGTACTTATTTAAAAGTCTGCTGAAAGGCTTCGAAGGCTTTGATGCATGATCTTACTGTATAAGGGACTAGGACATTTTGTCAATAATAGTTAAATTCTTAAAAATTGCTATAAAAATTTTCATTGAATGTATTTTTGAGTTTACATATGTTTAGGTACATTTACATATTATGTACGTATTTTCACCATTATTTATTTATGTTAGTAATATTTAATATTATTTTTATGTTACTTATTTATATTTTGTTGCGCTGCTGCGATACTTAGGCTGATAATATATTTTATTCGCATTATTTTATTTAAGTGTGAGTGTGAGCAGTAATTTCAGAAAATGTTTCGCAGACCCAACCCTTGCCACTTATCACGCGGCCGGGATAATACCCTCTATTACTAACCGACAAACCACTCTCTCCACCTGGTGGGACGATTCCAACGACCTGAATAAAATTAAAGTAGTACGAGAAACAGTTTATATTTTACTGCTGAAATAAACATTTCCGAAGCTTCATCAAATTTATTTTGGAAAATAATTGAAAGTGGATGAAGAAAAATTTATATTCATTATATTTATCTTTTTTATTAGAAGTAAAACAACTGTACAAAAATATCTATTTACTACGGAGTGGAACTCTACACAACACAGGCAAGATCATTAGTATGGGCAGGATACGCATACGAGTGAACGGGACTTCCGCAAGGTTGACAAACTGCAAGCGTCCCGCGCTCCCCGCGTGTGCAAGCACTACTACAGGTAGTCTGTACACTTGTACTATTATGTATTCTGTGGTTATACTAGCAAACTAGCACTTATATATAACGTGCAAAAACCGTCTTACAACCGGTTTGGAAACGGACCGTTTGTGTAATGGACAGGGTCGTTGACTTGTTTATTGTATTAAATTTATTATAACTGTTCGCAGAAGACGAAGCTGTAATCTTAAATGGTTGTTGTTATCTACATACAAAAAGTATTAACTAGTTAGATGTACTACGAGCGAATGCAATGCCCAAGTAAGGGGCAACATATTTAGAGTTATGGTTATGGGAGGAATTCTGCAATACCTACTACAGATTTATATTGCAATATGTAGTATGACCTCGCGACCCATTCACGTACAAGTTACACGGCGCGCTGGCGCGGGAACCGCGCCAACTGTCTGGCTGACGTCATTACTCGTCCGGTTTCCTGCGGCCGTCGGATGCCGGACACGGCGACACATCGCAAATTACCCGCTCGATGCCGAAGTGAATATATCTTCGCGAAAATGGCCTCTCGACAGATTCGGTAGGCCGATTGCGCTTGTAATGTGAGCAAACAAGTCGGGGGGGTAGATGGTTACGTTGACCCCCGCACCGCACGTATATATATATGCGATCGGTCGGCGAACGTCGCGACGTCGTAAAGTTACAAATACACCACCGGCCGCGTAATTACACGACACTGCACATATGCAAGATATTGCATGATAATAATATTAAAATGTCGGCGATACGCTACAACCGGTGTAATCTGATCCCTCTGCTACGCCCGCACCGTAGGACCTTGAACGTTACTCATAATCAAATTCATTCATGCGTTGCATCAATTTGTGCGACACTGCAGCGAGATTGATTGAGGTTGACTCGTATAACGAAGTCGCCGCAGTCTTCGCGCCCACTGGGGTATGATGCGTACATTATAACTCACGAGTCCGCGTCACGGGTGCACCTCGGCCACGTCTGACATATTCACGACCGCGGCTCGCTCGGCTCCTACGAGATTATTGCGCCCGGCGTAATCTCATTTCCCCCGCCGAATGGGGAAACTTCGCCGTTTGACCCAAAATAAATAACAACAACATCCCGCCGCCATAAAGTGAGCGAGTGACCGAGGGCTAACTGCCGTGTTGTGTCCTCGATACAGAAAAATAAATGCTGGAAACTATTGTGCTGACTTTAGCTCCTTACTTTATTAGTTTTCAAGTCGCCACATTCCAGATTAGGATTAAGTAGTAAAAAAGATGCCATCGACCACATCGACATTATCGTTGGAGTTAGAACGTACAATACGACAACATTTAAATTAAATATTGTTGGACACGCCCTTGTGATTCGAGGAGTGTTCCGTGTATGTACAGGATACGACACAACGACTATAATAATGAATGCGAATAAGGCGATCCAAAAAAAGTATTTAGTTAAATTTCGAAACTCACCGATTTTCAGCTGCTGCATTACGCCCCTCTCGGCACCGACATATTCTCTAGTTGCGAACAAGACTTTGGGGTAGCTGTCCTTGGCCTTGGTTTACACATACACACACACCCACACACACATTATACACATAGTTACGACGCTACCGATATTCACAATACTAAACAATAATAAATATTGCATGCGAGGCTCCGTCTCGATTTTCGGATTACTGACGACGACACCAGACACGGACAAGATAGCGGGAATGCGTTCGGCTCGAGGATTCCACTGCGTGCTGTCGCAATCCCGCTATCTTTCTCGCTCAGAAATGGCGGTTCTGAGCGACAGAAAAAGATAGGGCGACGGAAAACGGGGATTCGGTGCTGATAGATGTGGTCCAACCCAACTATTTTCGTGATTCCAGCGAGAGGCATCAACGACAAATATCATACTACCCTCTAATTTATAACAATAAGTGTTGGGTTGTTTTTTAAATTCATCCATTACGGTAGGCAAAGGAAACTATGCCACTACAGCCATGTCTTTAGTAATAAATAATTAGTAGGGACTAGTTAGTTAATACTATTCAAAATAGCATAATATTCAAAATGCAGAACTAATCCCAGCATGTAAGAGTAAGAACCTAAGTATATTCGTATTGTGTCAAATTAATGATGTGTGTTGTGCGTGCGGCAGGGTGGTGTCAGAGGCGCGCGGGTTGCACGAGTTGCCGTCGCTAAACGGGTCGACGCGCCTGCGCACGCTGCGCGCCGACCGTACGCGCCTCGCAGCGCTGCCGCAGCGACTCTGTGCCGACGCGCCACAGCTGCGCACACTGTACGTTACAATCCATATTGTAAAGACAATAATATGTAGGTAACTTATTTATGTATGATTCAACGTCACAGTGAATACGCACGTTTGTGTAAGCACGCTCGCGCATCCGTCGGCATGCGTCCGCATCCGTCGGCACGCGTGCGCATCTGTCGGCAC
This sequence comes from Catoptria pinella, assembly GCA_963556745.1. Lineage (NCBI taxonomy): Eukaryota > Metazoa > Arthropoda > Insecta > Lepidoptera > Crambidae > Catoptria > Catoptria pinella. The sequence goes on from OY750777.1 coordinate 209,652, forward strand.
GCTCTTCTCGGAGCGTGTCACCGGGTGCGTCCGAGGCAACCGAGAGCAGCCGACCGGCTGCCGACGGATGCGGACTCATGCCGACGCGTGCGGACGGAGCCGACCAGCTGCCGACGGATGTGGACGCAAGCCGACGAGTGCGGACGGTGACGACCGGCTGCTGACGCAGCGGGCGGTTCCAAACTGCGTAAATTCCAATCCAAGCAAATATTTAGAACTTAACTACTGAAATTTCCATCAGCAGATTGTAAAATGCGCTCCGGCGCTGCCCAACTCGCGCCGGTCGGTGTAAATCGTACATAATTGTAATATAAATATTTCAATTAGATCGCAATGATGCATTCTTAGATCGTAAGATGAACACACCTGATATAAGTAAGTAAACTTACTAAGTTTTGTTTTCATTGTTCAAACGACCTAATGCCCTAAATAATATTCTCCCCTCTAAACAACGTAGGTTCATGTATTCCAGTCAAATGTTTATCTTATATTTCTTGGTAATCTCAATAAAACGATTAAGATCACGTGTTGTCCTAAATACAATTTGCATGCGCTCGAAATTATCGCCGGATGCGCCGATGCGCTGATGCGCCGGTGGCCGGTGACTCAGCGCCCGGTCACTGCCCAGCGACGTCCGCCGCGCCGGGTCCGGCGCAAATCGCTGCCGGTCCGGTATCCGGCGGAGACAGCTTCCAGCCTTTTTCTCTGCAAATTCACAACCGATTTCTTTTGGCTGCTGTCCAGATCTCTAGTTCGCCTATCAGGACATATTATGCCAGAGCGCGCTTGTTCTAAGCAATTTATCTTCAATACGGCCATTATTATGACATTATATTGGCGATTTTGTTATATTATTGCGATTATTCTATGAATCGAAACTTCGATGCCGAAATGAGCCCATTTTAACTAGAATTACTCTCTCAGAAGATGTTTGTTTACCTCGCATCGCATCATACACCAACTTCTTTTGCACAAGCCTACTCTACATACACTTGCAATCATTGTTTGTTATGATCATTAAGGTCACTAGATTATTTAAATTATATTTCAAGACTGCCTTAAACCCTGTGTTTTGTTTCAGAGATGTCAAGTCCAACCTTCTGGATCGAATACCAGACCTGCACGAGTGTTCAGAGCTGAGAGTGCTGTGAGTGTTCCGAGGTTCCGTGTTCATTAACTAGCTAGATAAAATATAAATGAGCAGTGGGGATATTATAAACGACTGATGATGTATTGTGTATAACATGTTGTGTGTAGTGAGTTGTCGGACAACAGCATCTCGTCGCTGGAGGGCGGCGCGCTGGCGGGGCTGGGCCGGCTGCACGACCTCGTGCTGGCGCGCAACCGCCTGCGCCGGCTGCCTGCGCGCGCCTTCGCACACACGCCTGCGCTGCAGCTGCTGTCAGTACACTCACTATACACCTATTCTATACACGAAAAGGCAAAGCCAGACAATTTTTTTTATTATTCTTTGCATGCGCCCCACGTGTTTGGGTTTAACATTTCTGTATAGGGTTATTAAATCTTTACGGAAGAAATTATTTTATATTTTTAGTCCGTTTTAAAAAGGTGTTTTTTAGTCTACGTATTTTTCTGGTACTGATTGTATTTTATTTTCAATTCAATAGTTACCTACACGATATTTTTTCTGTTTACCATTTTTCTAAATTGTCTATCCAGAACTACTTTACTTTCCTACATTTCATAGCGTTATATCACTGTTAGCACAGTTTATTTAGTAGTTACTGTCTCATAAAGTGATAGGTATAACAAATATCGCTATCGCCCTGTCGCGATTTCCCGCTGTGTTATTGCTCATTTCATGAATAAAGGCAGAGTCAATTTCAAATAGACTAATAAAACATTTCCACATGCTGTTATCTCTTGTGAATTCATGAATATAATTTTACGAGCTACAATAGGTTCAGTTTGCGCGCGCCCGGGGAGCGCCACGCCACGCAATGGCCGCCAGCCGCCACTTGCCGACACAAATTGAGTACTGAGCAATAGTCGTTACCGAATCTCTATGGGGACTACCTTAAGAAAAAGCCCCTCATGTATACAAACCCTCTTTAGTTCCTCGGTTGGCACACTTACGTAATAGATTATGATTAAAAAAGCAATTTAAATTCAACATCCCTTGTTATTGGAAGATTCCGAGCAGAGGATATTAAACCGAAGCAAACTTTATTATATCCGCACTCGGCGGGGTTATTAAAGAGCCATCGGTGGATCGGTGCGAAACCTTCCTGAAGTTTCGTAAACGGTGCGGGAACAATTCTCAATTAGACATGCAAAAGGAAACGGTTTCACCAAGTGGCGCAGTTAATTGGAAAAACTTTATGAATATCGTGTGAACTGGGTGGGAGTGGGTGAGGGGAGGCCGGAGGGGGTGCGCTCGCAGTCTCCTCGACGTGCCTCAACTAAAGCGGATTACACAACCTACGCGAATTATAAATGTATTTGAAATAAAGAATCTTTCAAGGTAAAGAAAATAAGCTCTCTTAGAATGAATTTATGTATCTTTTGCTGACGGCTTTCATGATCTTCATATCTTGAAAAATAATAGGAAACTGATACATAATACTACAAAATATAGGTTAAAAAAATTCGATGCGTTAGCCGGCACGGCCCCTGGTGACTAGTCGAATTTTGTGTGCAAAATTTTAATGCAGAGAGAATGTAATCACTACGTTTAATTTTAATGTATAAAGAGGTGGGGACCACGTTTTATTTCCGCCACATCGCGCTTATTTAGTTGACGAAAGCTTATAGGACGTGCAGTTCCGCAGCGTTAGCTGTGCTTGCTGGAGTTCTCCCTGTTAACCTTCAGGTTTTTCGCGCGGGAGAGGGGAACCTACTGGCTCCCAGGGAGTGCCGAAGACTAAGACGAGCCTAGATGGGAATACTTAATTTTTGTTAAATACCCGAACGAAGCTGGGGCGGGCTGCTGGTATTACATACAAATATCATTGTGTATGCTACAATCTCAAAAAAAACTGATACATGTTTTTTTCACAGAAACTTAGAGGAGAACCAGATCGAGAACATCGACATGGAGGCGTTCGTGCCCATATCGAAGCTGGAAGACTTGTGAGTCGGCGCAGTTTTAATTAACCCACCAGATATAATTACTTGATAAAACAGATTTAGAAGTTGGCAGTCAACAGACTGATTTCGTAGATTAGTAAATGTCACACTGATAAATGTTGCCTAAGCCCGCCCTACATGGCGCTGCGGTGGGAGAGCGACGAGCACAAGTGTGCACAGCACTTCAGAAATGCAAAACACTCGATGCTCGGCAAACACAGTATCTATAGTAGTACCCAATCAATATTAATACAGTCATAGTAGCCAAATATGCGAGACGTGAATTTATGAAATCTTAAGTACCTAAGTATTTTTTCTATAAATTAAATAAATTATGCAGACGAAAAGGAAACTAAATGAAGTAGGTACCCTCTAGGTAAAATAACAATAGTATATAATGCAATTAGTGAATGGTGTGTGCAGGAACGTGGGCAACAACGTGTTCCCGTGGCTGCCGGCCAGCGGGCTACAGCGCCTGCTGCACCTCAAGGCGCACAACAACCCGCACCTGCGCCACTTCCACCCGCCCGAGCTGTTCCCCAGGATACAGGTAATATCACGTCACATGCAATATTACGGAATATTAATTAAAAACTAACATGACTTAATTATGTGTTACGGCTGTTACGGAGTCCATAGGCTCTTATTACAAGCGACGCGACGGATTGGACTGTAATCTATTCTTCTTAAACACACTTTGGGTTCAAACCAAATTAAATTAAGTTGTATTTTCCCTCACATTCGTAATTCAATAATTATGTCTCCAAATGTAAGTGCGTTGCGCATTCACATACTCCGAAAACTCGTAGCGCGTAGAAATTCGTAGCATATTCCTATATCGTAGCTCCTTAGAAAAGATGATAAATTGTACCTAATGTAGGTTAGTTCATTGTATGATCGTAACGCAATTGCTTCTTTTATTAAAGCCCAACTGTCGTTTCGAATTAGTACAATAATATTTTAATACAAAAAATAGATGTAATCGTAACTCGTAGTGGATCGGCGTAGCGCTGCGCTACACAACACAAGTAGCGCGTAGCATAATATGTAGATTGGGTTATCCTTTCTTCATTCATCACTGTAATGAAAACCCCTATAATTGTTTTTTTTATCTAGTTATGTCAGAGCCATTTTTTATCTAATAATATAACTATAAATGATTGTTGTGTTAACAGACGTTGGTGCTTTCGTACGCGTACCACTGCTGCGAGTTCATGCCGCTGATGGAAGCAAGCGGGGGCGAGGGCGAGGGGGAGGCGGAGGAGGGGCTCAGCGACCTGGTGCTGCTGCCGCCGCGCGCGCTCGACGCCGCCGCCTGGGCCAACCTCACCGACATCTGGCCGCATCTGCGTAACTATGCTAATCATTGCTAATCATCTGATACCTCTTCTGACGATGACAGACGATTGAGAGACTACGATTGTATTTGGATTGCGGTAGTAAAGCAACTCACTAGGGCGGTCAGATGGGTGACCAAAAAGTTATCTCTAACTTCTCTCCTCCGTGCTTAAGAAGACTGAAGAGATATTAAAAATAGCTTATGACGATGATCCCGTAGTTTGTAGTAGCAGTTGTTTGACCATTCCATGTTTGGTGCAGTGAACGCGACGGGCGGCGCGAGCGCGGGCTGGGGCCCGGAGTGGGGCGCGGCAGAGGCGCGGCTAGCGGCCGAGGCCCGCGCCGACGCGCCACGACGCGTACACTGTTTGCCGCTGCCCGGTGCGTTACATCACACTACTCCCATCTTATCACGCTTAGATATTGAACACTTTCACATATCCAGAGTACAATTTTATTCGATGTCTTTTTGCACACAAATGATAGACTACCTTTGTTGAGAGAGTAGGTGTCTTTATATTCCGGGTTATGTCAGGTCCGTTCCTGCCGTGCGTGGACCTTTTCGACTGGTGGACGCTGCGGTGCGGCGTGTGGGCGGTGTTCCTGCTGGCGCTGCTGGGCAACGGCACCGTGGTGTTCGTGCTGGTGTTCAGCCGCAGCCGCATCGACGTGCCGCGCTTCCTCGTCACCAACCTCGCCGCCGCCGACTTCTTCATGGGCATCTATCTCGGTTAGTAAAGCAAGAGTGACACCCCGGTCGATCTACAGTAGAAGTTATGCCGTTACCGCTTTCTGGAATTTCGTTGGATTATAAAGGTAGGGGAAATCGACAAGGGTCCGTCTGATCGCAAACGGTCGATCCCGTTTCCATAAGTCGAGGCACTCATAGTCCTAATTACTAGCTCAGTCTGCCTCTGTAATAGTGTCGCATCGTTTGATACGTTCGGTATTTGTCCTGGCAGGGTTCCTGGCAGTGGTGGACGCGGGCACGCTGGGCGAGTTCCGCGCGCACGCCATCGCGTGGCAGATGTCGGGCGGCTGCCGGCTGGCGGGCTTCTTGGGCGTGCTGTCCTCCGAGCTGTCCGTGTACACGCTGGCCGTCATCACGCTGGAGCGCAACTACGCCATCACGCACGCTATGCACCTCAACAAGCGCCTGTCGCTGCGGCACGCGAGCATCGTCATGGCGGCCGGCTGGGCCTTCTCGCTGGTGGCAGCGGCACTGCCGCTCTTCGGCGTCTCCGACTACCGCAAGTTCGCCGTGTGCCTGCCCTTCGAGACGAGCTCTCCACTGGCGCTCGGCTACGTGGTGGCACTGCTCGTCATTAACGGCGTCGCTTTCCTCGTGCTGCTCGGCTGCTACCTCAAAATGTACTGCGCGATCCGCGGTTCGCAGGCCTGGAACTCGAACGACTCTCGCATCGCCAAGCGCATGGCGCTGCTTGTCTTCACCGACTTCCTCTGCTGGTCGCCGATCGCGTTCTTTGCGCTAACCGCCGCGTTCGGCGCCCAACTCGTGTCGCTCGAGGAGGCGAAGGTGTTCACCGTGTTCGTGCTCCCGCTCAACTCGTGCTGCAACCCGTTCCTGTACGCGATCCTCACGAAGCAGTTCAAGAAGGACTGCGCGCTCGTGTGCAAGGCGATCGAGGAGTCGCGCGTGACGCGTGGCATCGGTCGCTGCCGCCACTCGTCGAACTTCAGCAACCGGCAGACGCCCGCCAACACGAACAGCATCAACGAGCGCTCGTCGCGCGGCCAGCACGGCGCCGCCTGCGCTTGCCGCCGCCTGCTTCCCGATGCGCCACCCCCCGCACCGCGTGTCCTACCCGCGCCCACCCCTGCGCCCCCTGTCCCTCCACCACCACCTCTCGCCGGGGGAGAGCGGCTGCTGCGGTGGTTGCGCGCGTGCGGACGGCGCGCCGCCCCCGCCCCGGAGCCCGCGCCCCGTCCCCGGCAGAATGCGTCGGCGCCCGCGCGCGCCGGCTCCGTGTCGTCGTCGGTGGAGTTCTCGTCGTCGCGGTCAGACTCGTGGCGCGCGTACGGCCGCCCCCCGCCGCCCCCGCGCCGCGCCGCCTCGTGGCTGGTGGCGCGTAAGACATCGCAGGACTCGAACCTCTCCTCGTCCCGCAACGACTCTTCCGGGTCGAACGCGACCGCGTCGACGGGCACGTGGCGCACGTCACGGTCGGGCGGTAGCGCGGCGGGGGCGGGGGCGGGGGCGGTGACGGGGGCGGTCGTGCCACCCGGTGGCGGGGCGCGGCCGCGGCTTACGCGCCAGCCGGCGGTGGTGGCGGACGAGCCCCCGCAGTCGCCGGGCGGGGTGGCACTGCCGGCGCCGCGCCACCTGCAGACGATCCCGTCGGCGGCCGAGCCCGACCAACTGGCGGACGAGGCCGACGCCACGCGATGAGCGCCCCGCGCCCTGCACCCCGCACACAGTGTCTTATGCAGCCGTCCAGTGTCGCCCGGTGCTTCGAATCTCGATGCGAGCGTGATCGGTGACGAGTGCGAGTGCCGATAGTGCCGAACTCGATGCACGAAGACCGAAACGACGTCGCTCGCCGGGAGTCGAGGCGGCCCGGCTGTCGTAGCGAAGGTTCAGACCGGTTGCCGCGACGTGAACTGACAAATAAGATGACGAAGTTTGTACAGATTATAAAATCGGCGTTAATAAAATACAAACCGTAACAAGATAAATATTTAATTTAGAAAAATTTACTATTTTGTAGTAGACACTATGTAACAGAATCTAAGTAAATTTATGTAAGTGCCGATCGTACTGTGTACGTGTGCCCAGTGATATTGTACATAATTATAATTGACGTTGTAGGTGCCCGAGCAGGCTGGCGATGGCGCCCGGGTATACAGTATTCGACTATAAGTACCTATGATAGAGCTGTATGATGGTTGATTGTTACAGACAAATAGATTTTCTATAACGGTGATGTAGGGAGAGGCGGTGGCGGCTGCCGTGTGCCATATTTGTACTCATTATTTAATTTCAACAACCAAAATCCAAATACCTACTTAGGTAATTTTATATGCTCAATTGTATTGTAACTTAGCGCGAGTGCCAAATCCGAAGTAATAATTAAATATTGGTATGTAATAGTTTAATTATAGGCTTTTTCTAAATTGTTATGAAGTAATGCCAAGGTATTTTATTTTAGTGCCATTAATGATATCATAAGAATTGCACTATAGATGTAATGTAAGTTATTTATTTTATAAATAAGAGTTGTTCTAATAAAATGGGCACGGAAGGCCACAATTCGTCCTTGAGAATACTCTATTTAAAGCAACAGCATTTGATATAATATTTACACGGTCGGAGGCGGCAGGCGGCAGTCCGCCGGCGCCGGCGCCGGTTGTTGACGTCACATTCAGATATACTATTATTGTTAATCATTACATTTTGTATGTAGCCGTAAGTGAGAGTTATAGTTGTACATAGCAGTGTCTATTTATCGAAGTGTCCAAATGAGGCGCGTGGTTGAGAGTTCTATTTATTTTAACTTATTGTACAAGGCATTACATAATAAAGTAAATGAAAAGTTAACAATTTAATTTTTCTTGCTCTTACTCGAGTGTGATACCTGACTTCGAAAAGTATAACACCGATTTCCACGTCCCCGTAAGTTCACTAATACGAATTACTTAACAATGTCAGGTACCACTTGCATTATGAGCTGGGTAAGGTAATCCTCGTAGATAATAATTATATTTAGTTTAGGTTCAGACCCGAAACGGACGATGTACTGCACTGACGATATTAATGTAAAAGTCGCAGTAAGTTTTGACTTCTCAAGGGGCTCATTCAATATTGTTTTCAAATAAACTCAAAAATCATCATCACTGAAGTCACTAGTTACGTCCATCGACTCTTACTAATAAAACGGAGAATCAGTTAAGAACAAATAAGCAGTTGAGTGAAGGTCACTTGCATTCAATAGAAAGTGACAAAACTGAATATCTAAGGAGTATTTTGAGATAACATTATTTTTATTTGGAAAATACTAGTTGGCTACACAATTAGTACACGATACCTACGCCTAACCCAACAATCATTTATCACAGTAAAATAAAATAAATTGCAAATTGCAAGGAGGCGTTTTCTACTGCCATTGCATGTAAATACAATCGGTGCAATAAATGCATTCAAGCACGCGGATGACTTTATCCAAAGAGTGAAATAATACATACCTACCTACCTAGGGAAACTTTACCTTTCTTAGTTTACATTAAAAACATTAGCTTTTCGTTTATTTCGCTCCTTTTATAACCTTTATTATATTAGGTACCTTTCCATCCATAAATTCAGATGCTCAGATTCAGATAAATTCAGCCCGTAGCCCACAGACTACGTTTTGCGTCCTACATATTATTCATATTCATATTCATATTCATATGTTTATTGCTTTGACCATAATGTACAAAAGATGTTAATATAATAAAGTAGATCATCATGGACCCTGTCGGGCACAGCAAAAAAAATGATGAGAGGGGAGACCTTTCTCTTTATGTCACAAAATTTTAGTTTTATATTAGTTAGTAGTTTACCTATTTTTTATAAATATTTATTTAAAAAGATTTATTTGTTTTGGTACTTTCTTTTAGTTTTTAAAATATTATTTCAAGCTTGTATCATTAAGGTATTCCTGGATACTATAATAATGTTTTTTAATTAATATTATTTTTAGTTGTGTTAGAAAGTCTTTATCTTGAGTTAAATCTTTTATTGAATTTGGCAACTTGTTATATATTTTTATCGACATTATTAGTGGTCCAGAAGAGTGCATTTTTAAACGAGATGTAGGTAAAGTTAACCTTTTTCCGATAGCGTAAATTATATCTTGTCGTTGTTTCTTCACGCGTTTGATAGAATTCTGGGTATTTTCTGACAAATTTGCATGTCTCCAAAATATAAATACACGGAGATGTGAGGATTTGATATTTGACAAAGTATGGTTTGCAGCTAATTATGTTTTCTAAGTTAAATATTATACGAATTAGTTTCTTTTGTAAGGTGAATAAAGAGGGAGCATCAGTGCTGTTACCCCACATAATCACCCCGTAACAAAGCCATGCGTGTGCGTAAGCGTAGTAGGTAGTAAGTGCTGTATGTTCATCTGTCGTTATTTTTACTTCACGTAAGGCATAGACAAAGCTAGAAAATTTGGACTTAAGTTTTTGAATGTGGGTATTAGTCTACGTTTTTTTAATAACAGCTATAAAAAATAAATGTAAGTAGTTATTCAATCGAGAAATGAATTTTACTCGTATATAGAATACACAAATTGACATTTCAACAAGAAACTTATTATTCGATCATACAATTAACTTATTTATTATTCTCTAAATAACAAACATATTTTACAAGTAGGTAAAATGCGTAAAATGTTAGTCTTAAGGATTGAAGAATGTTAAAAATAAGTAACTATAAACTTACTATTATTTGAATTCAAGTGTTAATATAAATAAAGAAAGATAACGTAACTATCCGCAGATAAATTCAGTTACGTTCAAAGTTATGGTATCCACCAAAGATTTAAATCGTATATCCACTACGTAAGGGTTGAGAGTTTCACTCCACCCACCGCCAGAGTACATCAAGGTCCATCAGCCTGACACGCTTGCGTCAAGTGTCGACCGTGTTCAAGACGTTGGGCACGCTGCCGGCACGAGCGGCGGCGGTGACGGCGGGCGCGGCGTCGGCGGCGGCGGCGGGGGCGGCGGGGGCGGGTTCCTCGGCATCATCGGCGCGCTCACGCAGGACGTCACGACGCGCCCGTCGGCGTCGGAATTCGGCGAAACGAGCCAGCTGATCGTCCAGGACGTCCGGCCGTCGCCGCTCCCGCTCCGGCGCCGGCGCCGCTACGCAAGCCTCCTCATTTTCTTCGTCCACTTCCTGAAAAGTTAAGTTACGAACGATATTAAACGTCAGGAGTTGGACAATAATAAACAAGATAACACTGTTGAAACGGTTTTTTAAAGCGCATTTGATAAAGAAAATCTTCGTTTTTAGGATTACGTAGTCGAGTCGACAAGGAACGCTTATAGTTTCGCCATGTCCGTTCGTCCGTCCGCGGCTTTGCTCAGAGGCCCTAATTACTAGAAAGCTGTAATTTATATTAATTACGCCGAAAAGGTGGTAGAATAAAATCTCAAAAAAATATTTTTTTATTTTACCTTCCTGCATGTAGTGGGGTGAAAAATGATTTTCTCATAAACCTCATAGTGTATGGTGTTGTTGGATAGGATATTTCAATAATGTTTTAGGTTTGTGAAAACCACTTCTTGATTCAGGGATCCGTTTGCGAAATATTAAGCTTAAAAGTGCAAAATTTTGTTAGTCAAGTGTCGTCGTCGTCGTCGTCCCCTCCCCCTACCTGGGATACGGTTGCGAAAAAATTCAGGACAGAAGTGCATATAATGAAGTTAAAAGGAAAACTATCATTGCTAGTAGGCTTAACAAGTTAACGAGTAAATATCAGTTTATAACCTCATGGTAATTGTATAAGATAACTGCGGAACCCTATACTGCGCGTGGCCCGACACGCACTTGACCAGTTTTTTTTATTATTCTATAAAAGCTTCCTAGTTGTGATTTTCAACTAGTCTGGTCCAGTTTTTCTTAAGAAAATGAAATAGGTACGTATCTTAGTTTTTTTCAAATTTGGTTAATAGTTTTTGACCACTGCATATACAAATCTTATTTATACTTTATTTGATAAGGTGAGTAATCTCTCAAGGAACTTATCTGGAATAAATTTTATTTGATGGGAGGTCGTTAACGACGCGTTCTTTCCCTATATTTTAATACTTGTGTGGAAATAATTAAACTATTTTAAAGGAGGAAATAAAACGACACCATCAATTAGTGCTTTTCTTTCTGTAGCAGAAGTTGTCCGTTCTTATAATAAGAACGGAACTGCAATGAAGGCAATTGTGCATTTCGTTCATTGACTAATTTTATGAGATAGCGATAACGAGTGGTGGCCAAGAAGCTTCGAGGTAAAACTTCGCGGTGGTGGTACCTTAATCTCTGCGAAGGTGACGGGCACAGTGCGGTGGCGGGAGCGCGTCCTCGGCCTGCGCGCGCGCCGCCCGCGCGCCAGCGCCGACGCCGCGCACGGGTACACCGCCTCCATCACGCCGGTGCCGCCTGGCACAACCTCCTGTCAAACATTGCTTTAGGATTCAATCTTGGAGTAGTGCCGATAGGGTTGCTCGCCTGCCAGGACCCACCGAGATTAGATATGTCCCGGGTCACTTTTTTTTATTAAGAGTTAGTTTTCTTGTGTCGGGGGTTTTTTTTAGATTATTAATTTACCAAACTTCTAATTTGTTTGTTACCTACCTATTGTTTGTAGTTTGTTGACACTCGTTGCAGGAGTGCGTCCTTGCGTGTAATAAGTAACAAGAGAAATTAATTGTTCACATTACATCACATTTATAATAAGTCAGATTAGTGGTTCAATAAATATAAGTAAGTATTGTTTAATTCGAGAAACTTAAAAATGCACACTATCAAAAGGTGTTTACTTATCAAATTGCCGATATTTTCTCACTAACAGAGAATCACATAACTTCTGTGATTTAAAATATTCATTAGGTACTTGAATAATTATAGCAAATTAATGATCATGATAGCTTAGATAGTCATTTTATCAGTAAAAATAGAATCTTTATTTTAGTTTCCTTAACATTAAAAGAAACCTTGAAAGTGACTCATTTTTTTGTTAGCAAAATTTCATTTGTTTTAACTTAGCCAAAACTTTTTTTTCGCTTAACTTAAATAGAATAAGATAGCTTTATGTTCAAACATTAGTATGTACTACATAAAAGTTTTGTAACATCAGCGTTTAGGTACGGTTGTTATAAATATTAAGAAAATGCTAGTATGAAAAATGCTACTTCTTGAAAACTCTGCATAAAAAAATAATAAGAAAAACCTTAAAAAAAATGATTCAAAAAGCGACAGCTCTAAAAAGCAAGAAATAATATTCAAATCTGCATAATTATTATTCCAGTACGTACGCATATCTGATATTAAAAAAAATTCTTATGAAGTCGGGTGGGGCTTTAAGTATTAACAAATAAAATTGAGAAAGAGAAAACCACTGTAAAAGTTTATATAAATTAAAATAGGAATAAAAATAGGAAAAGGCCCCACCCGACTTCAAAGACGTTTTTTTAATATCAGATATGCGTAGGTACTTGAATAGTAATTATGTAAATTTGAATATTATTTCTTGCTTTTTAGAGCCGTCGCTTTTTGAAGCTGTTTTTATAGCAAATTTTGTAAGGTTTTTTTAAGGGGGCGTAATTTTCTTTTTAATTTTTAAAAGCTTTTTTATTTTTAACTTTTTTGTGGTAGGTATGTAAATGTAAACGTAAGCGAAGATATAAAAATATTTTATTCATATTTCACACTTTTCAATGGTATAATAGGTACTCCACTTTTCGCGCTGTTAATTTTAGCAAGGGTCAGTCATGGGGTTGGTGACCGAAGTGTACTATCTCGAGCTCCTCCGTGCTTCAGAAGGCATGTTAAGCCGTTAATTCCAGCTACATTTGCACTCATTAACACCCACCGATCCACATTGGGCACGCGCGGTGGGTTATGGTCCATTCTATTCATCAGCCCTTAAGTAAGGCTATTGTATCTCAGAATCAGCAGTGACAATACAAATTACTGATGCGAAACATATCAATACCGTGGTGTAATCACTAATACACTAATTGATGACCTTCGTGGTCGAGTTGTACACCGGTTTTCAAGGTGTCGCCATCTCTGAGGTCCCGGGTTCGATCCCCGGTTGGGTCAATTTAGAAAACTAACTTTTCTATATTGGCTCAGGTCTGGGTGTTTGTGATACCAGCATTGTCTCTGATTTCTATAACACAGTGCTTTAGAAACTTACTTTGGAATCGGTGCAATGTGTGTGATGTAGTCAAATATATATATTTTTTTAATATTTGCTATGTATCCTTTTTGATTTTGAAGAGTTCTCTTGTGTATCTTCGAAGTCCAAAGTCCAATGTCAATGAAATTAAAATGAGAACACCCTAAAGTATCCCCTTTCTATGTGACAAAACAAGAATCATCTAAATCGGTTCATAAACAAAGAAGTTATGTCTGAAGATTCGTAAAAACTCGTGCAAAGGTTGCCTAAAAAATTACGGTATTTTCAGGATTACTCGAAAACTACTGAACTGATTTAAAATTTTCAAAAAATGTGACCAACTTGGGAACAAACCTGATAAAGTAACGTTTGAATCATGTCAATCGGTTCTGCCGTTTTTGAGTAATCGGTGGAAATTCATAAAAAAACAGACGAACATAGAACCTCCTCGTTTTTTTTTAAGTCGGTTAACAAATGAGCAATTTCATAGGTAAAGAAGTGGTGTATTAATAGTAGGATAAACTAAAAAACTTACACCACATTAGTAATACATTATTGCTAGAATATAAATCACTATTTAATAATCTGCATAATTTACCGAAAAACAAAAAAGAAATACTTTCATCACTATGAACTGCAATTTTCTAAATTGTCTGTGTTCCACAGTATTTTTTTTGTGATATTGTTGCATTTTAAGTCGAAAAACCCAGTGCAGAAGGTACAGAGCAGGCGAAGCTCTGAACTACACAGGGTTTTCAGGCGTAATTAATTTGAAAAACCCTGTGTGGTACAGAGCAAGCAGGCAGTCTGTACCCCACAGTCATGCTGAGTGTGCACATTTAAAATAAAACAGACAATAGTCGAATCGGAGCAGGCAAAACATAGGTACATACATACCTACCCACCTATAAACACAGTCTACTGTAGTCGAGTGGTGTCGTCGTTGACCTCGGTTGGGCGGCCGTGACATGGGCGCGAGGCGACGAGTGGTTGGCGGGCGGAGGCGGCCCCGGTGGCGGTGGCGGTGTCCGCGCGAGCGAGGGTGCCACAGCTCACAGCACAAACGCTTTTTCACCGTTCAAAGTACACGGTCTTATTGCTAACAGTCAGCGTGTGATGGCGCGCGGCGAACGCGACGAGTCGGCGAGCTCTGGAAGTGCTTGTTATTTTTTTCCCAAGAAATCTGTATGTTTTGGTGTGTGACCGCGATCCGGTGGCGAAGTGCCAGCGACACCCGCCCCGCGCCCGCGCCCGCCCCTCCGCTGCGCTGGGCGCCCGGCGCCCGTAAACAACCGACGCGACGACGCTGTGATATCAAAGTAAAGTAAAATTAAAAAATTGCTTTATTCAAATAAACTTAGTAATTAAGCGCTTTTGAATCGTCTATATATTTTCCTACCACCCGTCCCAAACTGTTTTAACTGACAAGAAGAACAGGCGCAAGAAACTTTTCAGCTTTAACAGAAATAAGCTAACAATCACAATCTTCATCGAGGAAACCATTGTTGATTTTATTAATAAATAAAAATAGAAAGTCGTAATAATCATCAAATAGACAATACACAACTACTCGTATATTTAACTAAGGCTGTGATTTAACTGGTTAGCAAAATATTCGTATTTTGGTGAGCGGATCTATTCGGCCAGCCAAAATAGTAAGTTGCTCAGCAACTTTTTGTCTAGAAATATTTTCAGAAATTTAATGTCATACTGGACTGCTCTAATTTTTTTTTTTACTGCTATCAGTGATCAGCTTTTAATTAAAAATTTGGTGTGCGATTCTGTGACGATACATAGGATATGAATAGATTTGATTAGATTGCCATTGTCATAACGTAAGGCAACTAAAAGACCGGCCCCGATTATGTAACTTTGTTGCAATCAACTCTGACAGAAATCTCTTCTTCTTCTTTTTTTTTTTTTTTTGTTATGGCAATCTACTTTCCTCTTGGAAGTAATTTTTGCCAGTGTCAAGTGTTCTTCTTCTTCTTTTTTTGTTATGGCAATCTACTTTCCTCTTGGAAGTAATTTTTGCCAGTGTCAAGTGTTAAATAGTTCAGTGGTAGATATTGTTTAATTTTTCATTAGAATGCGGGTGCATCGCATTCCAATGCTGCTTGGAGCATTTGGCACCAAGTATATCAAGACAGTTTACTCGGTTAGTTCTGCCGAGGAAGCCACCACTTCAATAAAAGTCTCAGCTTCACACAACCAAGATCGCGCCTATTTCAATTATCCCACATATTGTTCAGTTGCGTAGACACTTGTACCATATAACTGCACCAATTTTAAGACACAATATCCACTATGAATCAATTTGAAAATAATTAAAATAGACACCAAACCGAACTCGACAAAATAGCGCCAAAAACTCGTGTCAAGTGTTAAATAGTTCAGTGGTAGACTTGTGGTAGATATTGTTTAAGTTTTCATTAGAATGCGGGTGCATCGCATTCCAATGCTGCTTGGAGCATTTGGCACCAAGTATATCAAGACAGTTTACTCGGTTAGTTCTGCCGAGGAAGCCACCACTTCAATAAAAGTCTCAGCTTCACTCAACCAAGATCGCGCCTATTTCAATTATCCCACATATTGTTCAGTTGCGTAGACACTTGTACCATATATAACTGCACCAATTTTAAGACACAATATACACTATGAATCAATTTGAAAATAATTAAAATAGACACCAAACCGAACTCGACAAAATGGCGCCAAAAACTCCCAAGTAGTAGTTATATTCGTCCTTTTCAGGACAGGCGAAGGTCTAAGCCATACAGCCAGTTCTTGAGTCTTGATTTTTAATCTTGTTTATAGTAAAGGCAAAGCCAAATCTTGAGTCTTGTTGGTGTTTTTGAGGCAAGAAGCCAAATCTTATTTTGTTTTTGGGTAAAATCTTGTTATAAGTATCAATTTTATCTTTTCCAGGTTGATAGTCATATCCGAGAGAGACTGTCATGACTCATGTCACTCCTCACTCACTGACCTCCTTATATTTCACACCAAAAAATGTCTACAGGGAGTAGTTTGGCCAAGTAGCCAAAGCTTTAATAAAATAAAATACTGAGTCATGTCATTCATGACAGTGACATATTGACTTAGTTTAGTAAGACGGTAAGACCCATGACAAAAAGTGGGCAAAAATAAATAGAAATTGGTTGTAAATTTTCTCACTTTTGAAAAACATCTAAAAACTATCACTATGAGTTACATGTTAGGACATTTGCACAATGGCTGGCAAGTAGATCAAGCTATATTATCTGAAGAGGATCGTGTAGTGGTAAGTGAAATATTTGAGGTTATCTAAAATATCTTAATATTTAGAAAGAAAGTAAGTAGTTGACGGCTGTTGACGTCTAATACGACATTCTATAAACATCAAACAATACTTGGTTGCAGGTTATCAGATTTGGTCACGACTGGGATCCAACTTGTATGAAAATGGATGAGGTCTTGTACAGCATAGCTGAGAAAGTAAAGAACTTTGCTGTTATCTATCTCGTGGACATCACTCAAGTGCCAGATTTCAACAAAATGTAAATAACTGTTTATAAAACAGTATAGTAGTAGTAAATAATAGCTACTTTGTTCATTATATGAATATTCTTTTTCTTGCAGGTACGAATTGTATGACCCCTGTACAGTGATGTTCTTCTTTCGCAATAAACATATAATGATTGATCTTGGCACTGGCAACAACAACAAGATCAACTGGCCACTGGAAGATAAGCAGGAAATGATTGATATTATTGAAACTGTGTACCGCGGAGCTCGCAAGGGCAGAGGTCTAGTTGTTTCTCCAAAAGACTATTCTACGAAATATAGATATTGAAAATGTAACTGCGGCTTACTCATGATTGAAAATTTCTATGTGAACCAATACTTTCTGAAGATTTTGCTAAGTATTGTGACAGAAGAGGAACTTAATGGAGCATGTCCATAAAACTTTATTGTAAAAGAGCATTGTTTTAAATGTTCTGTTGCCTAACCTGAATATACTACAAATTATGGGCAAACATTTCAGTGTTTTAATTTTGTCTTTATTTATAGAAATAGGGTCATAGCACAGAATAGATATGTATAAGCACGACAATATCCATATACAAAAAGGACACTCCACCCCACCCTAGAAACAATAGCCTCACCCCTCCCCATGAGTTCATGCGCCAATTTGTGTGCTTGTTTAGTTGTGTTTGTCAACTGTTATCTTTAGTTTGATATTACTACTTATGTTCACTTTTTTAAATTTATTTCTTTTATTTGTAAAAATTGTAATTCGCACTTTAAAGTCAATATTAGAGCTCATTTTTAATAAAAACGTAAACTTTTTAGAAGTAAGAAATTGTCAAAATTGTAAAGCACACACAAACAACATACATAAACATAAACAATATTTTCTAGCCATCCTATATATTAATCATGTACTAAGTTCTCTCACATACTCATACACATCACACATACACATCTCCACACAAATATGTCATACGAACAAAATAGCCTATAATCTAAAAACTAGTAAAAATAACTACAATCTGATGAGCAACTGTTTATCATATGTTTATAATACAATACAAATATTTTATGACTATCTTTTACTTAAAAAAAATCTCTCATGAATAGTAACCTAAATGATCTAGAGTTATTGGACAATACTGAAATCTCTACATCGTTAATATGTAATATTGGAGATTTAAAAAACATAATACAATATTCTGACAGAAATTTTACCGTTTTGACCCAGAACATCAGGAGTATATACAGCAACCTTGATGACCTACAATTGACGTTATCAGAGTTGTCATTTGAAGCTGATGTTTTGATATTAACGGAGTGCAGACTTGACGTCAATAAACAAATCCCATCATTAAATAATTACACATCATATCGAACGTTCCGTCAACTTAATCAAAATGATGGTGTTGTTGCTTATATTAAAAATAACGAAAATGTAAAAGTTACAGAATTAAAACTAAAACACGCATCTGGAATTCAAATAATAAGCTCTAACTACATAGTTTTAGGTATTTATCGCTCACCCTCTGTATGTAACGCTGATGATTTTATTGAATCAATTAATTTTCACTTGGAAACCTTAGCTTCTCATAAAAATATTGTAATAATAGGTGATATCAATATTAATTTAATAGCTAAGTCTACTGAAAATTCATATGAAAAAAATAATCGCCTAAAATATCTTGATGTTTTATCATTACATGGCTTTCTACCTGCACATACACTGCCGACCAGACAAGACAGCTGTCTTGACCATGTGTTATTAAAGCTTGATAACAGAGACGTTTCCGCTCTTGTGGCAGTCTTGAACACGTCGGTGACTGATCATTCTATGGTTTTATTTAACATTTCAAACACGAATCAAACACCTAAACAATCTCAAAAAACTAAAATTATTACCGATTTTGATGCTGCTTATAAATCCCTTATAACTACTGATATTTCTCATTTCGCTACTAGTACTAATCCTAATATTTTAGCGGATCTTTTAATTAATCTCTTACAGACAGCTATTCAATCGAATACTAAAATAAAATTAGTTCACAGCAGTAAACGCATCCTGAAACCGTGGATGACCAGTGGCGCTTTAAGATGCATAAGACTTAGAAATAGAATGCAACTTAAGTTAAATACTGATCCATCAAATGAAGTTTTAAAAATTACATTTAGGCGTTATCGAAATTTTTGTACTAATCTTATAAGAAAACTTAAACGACAATACAATAAAAAACAAATAGAAGACTCAACTAAAAATACAAAACTATTATGGTCAACAATAAATGAAATCACTCAATTTAAATCTTCCAAACATCAAAACGCTGCCGTTGAGCTTCTCACTATTATGACAGATCCCAAGGATTCTGCTAACTTAGTTAATAACTTTTTTAGCAACATTGGTAAGACATTGGCTGAAGACATTGTTCGTAAATATCCTTATTCACAAACACAAGGGAGCAAAAATCAAAATGTTAATTCTTTTGTCCTATTGGAAACCGATCCCCAAGAAGTGGATACAATACTCATGAGTCTGGATTCCAACACAGCTACTGGTTGGGATGGTATTCCGACCAAGTTTCTCAAGCTATGTAGAAATTTTGTTGTTCCCCTAATATGTCAACTAGCCAATCTGTGTTTTAATACTGGTATCTTTCCAACATCTTTAAAACGCTCTTTAGTTACTCCTGTGCACAAGGGTGGGGATAGAACTGAAATCAACAATTATCGGCCGATTTCGGTGTTACCTTGTATTTCAAAAATCTTGGAAAAACTCCTAAATAAAAGATTAATAAGTTATTTGTCGAAAAATAAATTAATATCTAATACACAATATGGTTTTCGAAAGGGTATATCCACCCAAGATGCCATAAAGAATTTAACGAAAATCATTGTTGATAATGTAGATAAAGGAGAAAAGTGTCTTACAGTATTCCTAGACCTAAAAAAGGCTTTTGACACTGTTTCTATCCCTGTCCTTGTGCGTAGGCTTGAAAGTATTGGAATAAGAGACATGTCTCTTGCCATTTTTGAAAATTACCTCCTCGAAAGGAGACAAGTAGTTAAAATAGATGGTATAAAGAGCAATGAAGAATTAGTTAGCTATGGTGTACCACAAGGTTCTGTGCTCGGTCCAACGCTGTTTTTAGTTTACATAGACCAATTATGTAATCTTCAGGACTGTGGAGGTCAGATTTTCTGTTATGCAGACGATACAGCGGTGGTGTTCTCTGGACCGTCATGGCAGGATGTCCAAGTGAAGGCTGAGAATGGCCTGGCTGTGATTGCTAATTGGCTAAATAAAAATCTCCTGACCCTAAATACAGATAAAACAAATTTTATATGCTTTGCACCGAATCAGAGGTCACAGCCAGACGAAAATTTCGTTCTCAGAATTCACGCGTGTCCTGACCAATCTTCTTCAAATTGCCTATGTCCTTCTATTAGAAAAGTAGACGCTATAAAGTATCTGGGGATAATGATAGACCAAAGATTATCTTGGCATTTACATCTAGAACTTATCTCACTTCGAATTAGAAAACTCATTTGGATTTTTAAAAAATTGCGCCACGTCATGACAAGCCAACTTCTTAATAAAATTTATATTGTGTTGGCGCAATCAGTAATCACGTATTGCATTCCTATATGGGGTGGTGCAACAAAGACTAAGTTCTTGCATCTTGAGAGGGCTCAAAGGTCTCTTATAAAAGTCATGTACTTTAAGCCCTATCGGTTTCCGACAAATGACCTATATAAAATCTGTGGCCTCTTATCGATAAGAAAACTGTATATCCTGTTAATTATACTTGACTTACATAAAAACTTGCCATTTGATCCAGGCAAACTAAATAGAAGACGAATTAATAATGTAGCACCGTATCGTCGTGTCCGCACAGTTTTTGCTGAGCGTCAATATACTGCCCGCTCTTCTATTATTTACAATGAAGCAAACAATAAATTAAAAATTTATAGTAAAACGACTTTTGAATGTAAAAAAATTTTGACTGACTGGCTAAATTCATTGAATTATGAAGAAACTGAAAAACTTCTGACAAAAATAACATAAAGATAAGTTAAAATAAATAATTATTTACGGAGACCCATTTCGTATAAAACATACGCTCATCACACCATACTAAACAGACACCTGCACTAATACTCATACACACACACACACACACACACACACACACACACACACACACACTCACACACATGTTTGTATTTGTTTGTAATAATTAAAAATTGTTACTTAATAATTAAAATAAAACTTTGGGAAGAGCGAGTCAACCCCGACACGAGTATTATATTACTCTCTGGGGTGTCTCTAAACAATGTACAACGTATATTAAGTAATAAAGAAAATTTTTATTTTATTTTATTTATTTTTTATATTTAAAGAAATGCATCATAACTTTATTTTACCAAAAACTTTGAATTATGAATTGAATGCCGCTCACACTATACAAACTGCACGATAGTCCTACACACAGTGTACAAAAAAAGTCATCTGTTTATAATGGGGCGGTTGAATGGAGTGTCCGGGGTGTGGTCATAGACAACCCTTAGATCAGAATGGCTTCAGGCAAATGGTTTACAATAATATTGAATTCAGTTTCTCTCCCCCTCCCCATACCTCATATAGTCTTTATCATTGTCCTATTTGGTAAACAATCTTCACTAGACTCTATTGAAATATTCATCTATACATCAAATGGTTTTCCACACATAGAATAGTTAGTAGTACCTGGTAAATAAGAAACATATTGACAAGAACTGCTTTAAACTGTTTTATCTGTTTTATCTTTTGTGTATGTAACTCTAAACTAGATGGCGCTACAGTACCATCAGAATAGACGCTTGCTGTTTTATCGGCTCTCACTCTCTCTCGTTCCATGTCGCTGTGAGTGCAACATTGCTTTTCCCTTTAAAATTAAAATATTAATATTGTGAAGCTGTGTTTTGCTCTTGGACCTCTCCCACATATTTCTCCATGGTCCTTCGAGCCGTCGAAAGTAATTTAAGCGCAATCGCGGTTCCATTTTGTGAGGGGTTCAAAATTTTGCCGGCCGCTTGTTGTAACTGCGTACACTACGTAGTAGCATCGCGTCACCAAAATGGCGCAAACCGGGGACAAGTTTGCCGACGCCATCGCCGGCACCGAGACTCAAGATAAACAAAAGCTAATAAATGTAAGAAGATACATTAAGGGACGCATTTCTCTCGTAGAGAATGAGCTGGGGGACATTTCTATTGTGACCTCGATTGCCGCGCTGGCTGTTGCTGAAGAACGATTAAGCGGTTTGTTCACAAGATTAGAGGACGTCAATCTCAAGTTAGAAACTATGGATCCGGACCAGCTCGACGAGGGTTTGAAAATTGAACGCAAATTCCAGCGACTCTTTACTCAAATACGTGAGCGGTGTGAGATATTGAAGCAGCCTTGTTCTACTTCAGCACTAAATGAGTCCGGAACGACGCCTGAGCAACAGCGTAAGCCGAATCTTCCTAAAATATCACTACCCAAGTTTAGTGGAAGTTACGGAGATTGGCTGTCATTTAAGGATCTGTACGTCACGATGGTTCACGATAATGAAGATCTGAGTCCAGTTCAAAAATTTTACTACTTGAAGTCGTGTTTAGTCGCCGAGGCCGCGTCGTTGGTAACTACATTGGAATGTACTAACGAAAACTACATAAAGGCATGGACGGCTATAACTTCAAGATATGACAATAATGTACTCATAGCAAATTATTACCTGCAACATATTTTGTCTTTAAATAAGGTGAATGGTAAATCTTATACTTTAAGAAAGTTATTGAATGATTTCATGCAGTATTATAATTCACTATTATCATTGAATATTTCTAATTTACAGGATATTATGCTTATACATATTTTGTCCACAAAAATTGATTATAGTTCTTTACGTGATTTTGAATTGCAAAGAAATTCCAGTGATTTTTCTAGTTTGCAACAGTTTCTTACTTTTATACAACAGCGCTGTCAAGCATTGGATATGCTATGCCGTGAAGACGCAGCGGGCACTTCAAAGGTTATGACTGTCCTGAAAAGCCCTGCTCATATGACTGTTGGCAGCAACAACAATGCAATAAATGGTAAGTCAATTTGTTGTTTATATTGTAACAAGAATCATTCAATCTTAAAGTGTTTTAAGTTCATAAAAATGACACCTAATGACAGACAGACATTTGTGAAAAATGCAAATTTGTGTGTTGTATGTTTATCAAATAAACATTGCTCTAGTAATTGTACAAGAGATATTGTTTGCAAAAAGTGTTCTCAAAAACATCATAATTTATTGCACGTTGATTCGCAAGCATGCAATGTGACTAAGGGCAACGGCCCTATCATTAATGAGACCCAAAGTGATCCCCCCAAGAACATTGTAATGACATCTTCAATAATTGCACAGGACAGTAATGCCTCTGTATGTCTGGTGTCCCTTTTACCTACTGCATCGGTGTATGTGTGTGACAATGAAGGTAAACGATATGACTGCAGGGTGCTTTTGGACATAGGAAGCCAAAAGGATTATATTAGTTCTGCATTTGCTAATAATTTGGGTTGTGTTCAATTTGAAGATGCAGATTTGACTGTGGCGGGGGTGGGTGGTCATACATATAAATTAAAGCACAAAGTTGCACTCTCAGTATATTCTAACTGTTCTGATTTTAAATTTTCTTCAGAATTTGGTGTGTTAGATTTTATTACTGACCCTTTACCAGTGGTCAATGTGTCCAGAGAGGCACTACCATCTCTTATGCATTTGCATTTGGCTGACCCTAATTTCAATGTCTCTAAGGAGATTGATATGATACTTGGTGTTTCGTGTTTTGCAAAATGTCTTAGAGAAGGAAAGCTGGAGTTAGGCCCAAATATGCCTACATTAATAAACACTGCATTTGGTTGGATATGTTGTGGTGATTTGTCTGTAGTAGGACAACATGTTACAAGGTTACAGAGCCCGTGTTGTTTGTCTGTCCTGCATAACGACATAAAAAAATTTTGGCAACTAGAAGAAATGCCTGATCATAATATTTTGTCATTTCAGGAGAAAATGTGCGAGGAGAGCTATCTCAACTCCGTATCAAGGGATGAAGATGGACGGTATTATGTAGATTTGCCTGTTAACAGCGAGCTTCTACCAAAATTAGGTAACTCATACAATGTTGCTTTTCGTTGCCTTATGTCATTGGAAAAGAAATTCCAAAGTAACCCTGACTTTTTTGTAAAATATAAAGCATTTATAGATGAGTTCGTTAAGCTTGGTCATGCTCATTTTGTTGATATAAGTCCTCACAAAACCAAGGAAATTGAATATTACATGCCACATCATGCTGTAATAAAAGATAGTTCCTCTACTACTAAGCTTAGGATTGTTTTCAATGGTTCCCAGCCTACATCTTCGGGCTTGAGTTTAAATGATATACTTCTTGTTGGTCCTGTTGTGCAACCTGACATGTTTACCATACTACTTAGATTTCGTACCTATAATTATGTTTTTGTGTCTGATATAACTAAAATGTACAGGCAAATCCGAGTGAAGCCCGAGTATCAAACACTTCAGCGAATTTTGTGGAGAGATGATCCATCGCATAATATAAAGTGTCTTCAGCTGGATACTGTCACGTATGGGACAGCATCTGCTAGCTTCCTCGCTACCAGGACATTGGTGAAATTGGTTGAGGATGAAGGTGAGAAATTGCCTTCTGCTTCTAAAGCATTACTTAATAGTACCTTTGTTGATGACATTTTGCATGGTGAAAATGATCTTCCCTCTGCGTTGAATACTATGAACGAATTGCAAGTGTTATTAGGGAAAGGAAAATTTGAGTTGCATAAATGGTACTCTAATAGCTCTGAATTAATGTCACATATTCCTCCTGAAAGACGTGAGAAATGTCAATTCTCTTTTAATAATAAGGAAGATTCTTGTATTAAAACATTAGGTTTGAAGTGGGAACCATCCTCTGACAAATTCCAGGTCGAGGTCCCTACATATAAAACTTCAACTAATTATACCAAACGAAGCATTTTGTCAGATATTGCTAAGGTCTATGACCCCTTAGGTTTTATTGCTCCAGTTACAGTTTATGCAAAATTAATAATGCAAGATATCTGGAAGGCAAATATTGATTGGGATTCTAAAGTGCCTGATGCTATTTTGCTTAAGTGGAAATTATTTTGTGCCAATCTTGAATGCTTGAATGTCATTTCAGTGCCTCGTCTCATGCTTGATCCGAATGCAGGTGAAATTGAGCTTCATGGCTTCGCAGACAGCTCCACGAAGGCGTATGGCTGTGTCGTGTTCATTCGTTGCAGTCGTCCTGAAAAAACTACAGTCCACTTAGTCTGTGCGAAGACACGAGTTGCTCCTCTCAAACCTGTTACACTTCCAAGGTTAGAGCTTTGTGCTGCATTGTTGCTTACCAAGCTTATGAGCACTGTTTCCAAAACTTTAAATGTTGGTTCTGAGAAATTAATTTATTGGACTGACTCCATGATCACCCTTTGTTGGATTAAAAATGATTCTGCCAAGCGCGATGTTTTTGTGTCAAATAGGGTTGCTCAAATACAAAGTTTGTCTCAAAAAGACAACTGGTTTCATGTAAGTTCTTCAGAGAACCCTGCTGATGTAGCATCACGTGGATTAGAACCACAAAACCTTCCTAATTGCAAATTATGGTTTGCTGGTCCCCACTGGCTTTCGCAGACTGACTCATCCTGGATTCACTCACCTCGAGCAGCTCCTGGCGATGAATCAGTAGGTATTGATGTTTGCAATGCTGTGCCAAGCGTATTACTGCTTACCCAAGAAGATGAAAGGAAGGATTTTCTTGATATATTTGAGAAGTTTTCTTCTTGGAGTCGATTGGTTAGGGTCATGGCTTATGTGCGCCGATTTATCAGCAATATTAAAAATGCAAAATCTAAAATCACTGGTTTTCTAACAGGTAAAGATCTTAATCAAGCATCAATTTTTATAGTTAAATGCGTGCAGCATGCACATTTTCAAAATATTGCTGATGGTTGTGTTTCCTCAAAGCTTGGTGGCGGTTCAAAGTCTTTGAAGTATTTAAATATATTTTCAGATGGCGATAAAATGCTACGCGTGGGCGGTCGCTTACGCCATGCTGATATTCCTGTAGGGCAGAAGTTTCCTTTGCTAATGCCTGCTCGCTGTCATGTTACTGATTTGTTGATTAGGTATGAGCATGAGAGACTGTTACATGCTGGAACGCAGACGACGTTGTCTAGCTTACGAGGATTTGTATGGCCGCTGGACGCTAGAAATCGCGTGCGTCATCTAATACACAAGTGTGTTCGCTGTTACAGATATAAAGCTGAAGCTGCTTCGCAGATAATGGCTGACTTGCCTAAGTATCGCGTAACGCCTTCTCGACCATTTCTGTTTACAGGCATAGATTTTGCCGGCCCGCTGTCCGTCAAGGTTGCTCGCATGAGAAAACCCATCATAACTAAAGGTTATATATGTCTTTTTGTTTGCTTAAGTACTAAAGCAATTCATATCGAACTAGTGTCGAATCTCACTACTAAGGAATTTATAAATGCATTACGTAGATTTATTTCTAGACGAGGTAAATGTGCTAAAATATTCAGTGATAATGGTACTACGTTTCATGGGGCTAAAAATGAGCTTCATGAGTTGTATAAGATGTTTAAAAACGATTTTGAACAAATCTCTAATTATATAACTTCAGAAAATATTGAATGGCGTTTCATAGTTCCTCATTCAGCTCATTGGGGGGGAATATGGGAAAGTTCTGTGAAACTTGTAAAACATCATTTAAAAAGAGTGTTAAGAAACACTGTACTCTGTTATGAACATTTGTATACCCTCCTAACGCAAATCGAAGCTATTGTAAACAGTCGACCAATAACTCCATTGAGAGACTTGGATGGTGATGAGCAGTGTCTCACACCAGCTCATTTTTTAATTGGCTTAAATTACTTTCGACGGCTCGTTGGACCATGGAGAATATGTGGGAGAGGTCCAAGAGCAAAACACAGCTTCACAATATTAATATTTTAATTTTAAAGGGAAAAGCAATGTTGCACTCACAGCGACATGGAACGAGAGAGAGAGAGCCGATAAAACAGCAAGCGTCTATTCTGATGGTACTGTAGCGCCATCTAGTTTAGAGTTACATACACAGTAGATAAAACAGATAAAACAGTTTAAAGCAGTTCTTGTCAATATGTTTCTTATTTACCATACACCCGCCCCATTGAAATTACATTAAATTTTATTTCAATTTAAAAAAAGAAACAGAATTTACATTTTACAACATTTGAACAGATTGATAAACAACTAATATTAACTTAATTAGTAGAAATTACAGACGGTACATAGTTCAGTGTGTGTAAGAACATACATCATATTATGTAAAAAATACATCATTTTTAAGATATTATGTTTATATTTTTAAAATAATTTGTTGGGAAAAAACTAAGCTGAGTTAGGTTACAAATCAATTAATTAATTCTGTTCAAAAGGTAGTGGAACCACTTTTGTAATAGGTCTAGAGTATAGACCTGTTTTAGTTTTAACAACAACAGCTCGAATATGATTATCTTTACCTTTATACAATTCAACTACACGGCCTAGTGGCCAAGACATTGGCGGCTGATTATCATCTTTCAAGAATACAATAGTATTTAACATTAAATCAGGGTTTTCTTTGTACCATTTGTACCTCATCTGCAACGTATTTAAATAGTCTGCCTTCCATCGCTTCCAGAAAGTTTGTCGCAGTTTGCACAATTGGTGATAAATATCCAGTCTGTTATCAGCAAATTTTGTGAAATCACCTTCTGGGAATGATGTTAGGCTACTGCCAATTAAAAAATGAGCTGGTGTGAGACACTGCTCATCACCATCCAAGTCTCTCAATGGAGTTATTGGTCGACTGTTTACAATAGCTTCGATTTGCGTTAGGAGGGTATACAAATGTTCATAACAGAGTACAGTGTTTCTTAACACTCTTTTTAAATGATGTTTTACAAGTTTCACAGAACTTTCCCATATTCCCCCCCAATGAGCTGAATGAGGAACTATGAAACGCCATTCAATATTTTCTGAAGCTATATAATTAGAGATTTGTTCAAAATCGTTTTTAAACATCTTATACAACTCATGAAGCTCATTTTTAGCCCCATGGAACGTAGTACCATTATCACTGAATATTTTAGCACATTTACCTCGTCTAGAAATAAATCTACGTAATGCATTTAGAAATTCCTTAGTAGTGAGATTCGACACTAGTTCGATATGAATTGCTTTAGTACTTAAGCAAACAAAAAGACATATATAACCTTTAGTTATGATGGGTTTTCTCATGCGAGCAACCTTGACGGACAGCGGGCCGGCAAAATCTATGCCTGTAAACAGAAATGGTCGAGAAGGCGTTACGCGATACTTAGGCAAGTCAGCCATTATCTGCGAAGCAGCTTCAGCTTTATATCTGTAACAGCGAACACACTTGTGTATTAGATGACGCACGCGATTTCTAGCGTCCAGCGGCCATACAAATCCTCGTAAGCTAGACAACGTCGTCTGCGTTCCAGCATGTAACAGTCTCTCATGCTCATACCTAATCAACAAATCAGTAACATGACAGCGAGCAGGCATTAGCAAAGGAAACTTCTGCCCTACAGGAATATCAGCATGGCGTAAGCGACCGCCCACGCGTAGCATTTTATCGCCATCTGAAAATATATTTAAATACTTCAAAGACTTTGAACCGCCACCAAGCTTTGAGGAAACACAACCATCAGCAATATTTTGAAAATGTGCATGCTGCACGCATTTAACTATAAAAATTGATGCTTGATTAAGCTCTTTACCTGTTAGAAAACCAGTGATTTTAGATTTTGCATTTTTAATATTGCTGATAAATCGGCGCACATAAGCCATGACCCTAACCAATCGACTCCAAGAAGAAAACTTCTCAAATATATCAAGAAAATCCTTCCTTTCATCTTCTTGGGTAAGCAGTAATACGCTTGGCACAGCATTGCAAACATCAATACCTACTGATTCATCGCCAGGAGCTGCTCGAGGTGAGTGAATCCAGGATGAGTCAGTCTGCGAAAGCCAGTGGGGACCAGCAAACCATAATTTGCAATTAGGAAGGTTTTGTGGTTCTAATCCACGTGATGCTACATCAGCAGGGTTCTCTGAAGAACTTACATGAAACCAGTTGTCTTTTTGAGACAAACTTTGTATTTGAGCAACCCTATTTGACACAAAAACATCGCGCTTGGCAGAATCATTTTTAATCCAACAAAGGGTGATCATGGAGTCAGTCCAATAAATTAATTTCTCAGGACCAACATTTAAAGTTTTGGAAACAGTGCTCATAAGCTTGGTAAGCAACAATGCAGCACAAAGCTCTAACCTTGGAAGTGTAACAGGTTTGAGAGGAGCAACTCGTGTCTTCGCACAGACTAAGTGGACTGTAGTTTTTTCAGGACGACTGCAACGAATGAACACGACACAGCCATACGCCTTCGTGGAGCTGTCTGCGAAGCCATGAAGCTCAATTTCACCTGCATTCGGATCAAGCATGAGACGAGGCACTGAAATGACATTCAAGCATTCAAGATTGGCACAAAATGATTTCCACTTAAGCAAAATAGCATCAGGCACTTTAGAATCCCAATCAATATTTGCCTTCCAGATATCTTGCATTATTAATTTTGCATAAACTGTAACTGGAGCAATAAAACCTAAGGGGTCATAGACCTTAGCAATATCTGACAAAATGCTTCGTTTGGTATAATTAGTTGAAGTTTTATATGTAGGGACCTCGACCTGGAATTTGTCAGAGGATGGTTCCCACTTCAAACCTAATGTTTTAATACAAGAATCTTCCTTATTATTAAAAGAGAATTGACATTTCTCACGTCTTTCAGGAGGAATATGCGACATTAATTCAGAGCTATTAGAGTACCATTTATGCAACTCAAATTTTCCTTTCCCTAATAACACTTGCAATTCGTTCATAGTATTCAACGCAGAGGGAAGATCATTTTCACCATGCAAAATGTCATCAACAAAGGTACTATTAAGTAATGCTTTAGAAGCAGAAGGCAATTTCTCACCTTCATCCTCAACCAATTTCACCAATGTCCTGGTAGCGAGGAAGCTAGCAGATGCTGTCCCATACGTGACAGTATCCAGCTGAAGACACTTTATATTATGCGATGGATCATCTCTCCACAAAATTCGCTGAAGTGTTTGATACTCGGGCTTCACTCGGATTTGCCTGTACATTTTAGTTATATCAGACACAAAAACATAATTATAGGTACGAAATCTAAGTAGTATGGTAAACATGTCAGGTTGCACAACAGGACCAACAAGAAGTATATCATTTAAACTCAAGCCCGAAGATGTAGGCTGGGAACCATTGAAAACAATCCTAAGCTTAGTAGTAGAGGAACTATCTTTTATTACAGCATGATGTGGCATGTAATATTCAATTTCCTTGGTCTTGTGAGGACTTATATCAACAAAATGAGCATGACCAAGCTTAACGAACTCATCTATAAATGCTTTATATTTTACAAAAAAGTCAGGGTTACTTTGGAATTTCTTTTCCAATGACATAAGGCAACGAAAAGCAACATTGTATGAGTTACCTAATTTTGGTAGAAGCTCGCTGTTAACAGGCAAATCTACATAATACCGTCCATCTTCATCCCTTGATACGGAGTTGAGATAGCTCTCCTCGCACATTTTCTCCTGAAATGACAAAATATTATGATCAGGCATTTCTTCTAGTTGCCAAAATTTTTTTATGTCGTTATGCAGGACAGACAAACAACACGGGCTCTGTAACCTTGTAACATGTTGTCCTACTACAGACAAATCACCACAACATATCCAACCAAATGCAGTGTTTATTAATGTAGGCATATTTGGGCCTAAATCCAGCTTTCCTTCTCTAAGACATTTTGCAAAACACGAAACACCAAGTATCATATCAATCTCCTTAGAGACATTGAAATTAGGGTCAGCCAAATGCAAATGCATAAGAGATGGTAGTGCCTCTCTGGACACATTGACCACTGGTAAAGGGTCAGTAATAAAATCTAACACACCAAATTCTGAAGAAAATTTAAAATCAGAACAGTTAGAATATACTGAGAGTGCAACTTTGTGCTTTAATTTATATGTATGACCACCCACCCCCGCCACAGTCAAATCTGCATCTTCAAATTGAACACAACCCAAATTATTAGCAAATGCAGAACTAATATAATCCTTTTGGCTTCCTATGTCCAAAAGCACCCTGCAGTCATATCGTTTACCTTCATTGTCACACACATACACCGATGCAGTAGGCAAAAGGGACACCAGACATACAGAGGCATTACTGTCCTGTGCAATTATTGAAGATGTCATTACAATGTTCTTGGGGGGATCACTTTGGGTCTCATTAATGATAGGGCCGTTGCCCTTAGTCACATTGCATGCTTGCGAATCAACGTGCAATAAATTATGATGTTTTTGAGAACACTTTTTGCAAACAATATCTCTTGTACAATTACTAGAGCAATGTTTATTTGATAAACATACAACACACAAATTTGCATTTTTCACAAATGTCTGTCTGTCATTAGGTGTCATTTTTATGAACTTAAAACACTTTAAGATTGAATGATTCTTGTTACAATATAAACAACAAATTGACTTACCATTTATTGCATTGTTGTTGCTGCCAACAGTCATATGAGCAGGGCTTTTCAGGACAGTCATAACCTTTGAAGTGCCCGCTGCGTCTTCACGGCATAGCATATCCAATGCTTGACAGCGCTGTTGTATAAAAGTAAGAAACTGTTGCAAACTAGAAAAATCACTGGAATTTCTTTGCAATTCAAAATCACGTAAAGAACTATAATCAATTTTTGTGGACAAAATATGTATAAGCATAATATCCTGTAAATTAGAAATATTCAATGATAATAGTGAATTATAATACTGCATGAAATCATTCAATAACTTTCTTAAAGTATAAGATTTACCATTCACCTTATTTAAAGACAAAATATGTTGCAGGTAATAATTTGCTATGAGTACTTTATTGTCATATCTTGAAGTTATAGCCGTCCATGCCTTTATGTAGTTTTCGTTAGTACATTCCAATGTAGTTACCAACGACGCGGCCTCGGCGACTAAACACGACTTCAAGTAGTAAAATTTTTGAACTGGACTCAGATCTTCATTATCGTGAACCATCGTGACGTACAGATCCTTAAATGACAGCCAATCTCCGTAACTTCCACTAAACTTGGGTAGTGATATTTTAGGAAGATTCGGCTTACGCTGTTGCTCAGGCGTCGTTCCGGACTCATTTAGTGCTGAAGTAGAACAAGGCTGCTTCAATATCTCACACCGCTCACGTATTTGAGTAAAGAGTCGCTGGAATTTGCGTTCAATTTTCAAACCCTCGTCGAGCTGGTCCGGATCCATAGTTTCTAACTTGAGATTGACGTCCTCTAATCTTGTGAACAAACCGCTTAATCGTTCTTCAGCAACAGCCAGCGCGGCAATCGAGGTCACAATAGAAATGTCCCCCAGCTCATTCTCTACGAGAGAAATGCGTCCCTTAATGTATCTTCTTACATTTATTAGCTTTTGTTTATCTTGAGTCTCGGTGCCGGCGATGGCGTCGGCAAACTTGTCCCCGGTTTGCGCCATTTTGGTGACGCGATGCTACTACGTAGTGTACGCAGTTACAACAAGCGGCCGGCAAAATTTTGAACCCCTCACAAAATGGAACCGCGATTGCGCTTAAATTACTTTCGACGGCTCGTTGGACCATGGAGAATATGTGGGAGAGGTCCAAGAGCAAAACACAGCTTCACAATATTAATATTTTAATTTTAAAGGGAAAAGCAATGTTGCACTCACAGCGACATGGAACGAGAGAGAGAGAGCCGATAAAACAGCAAGCGTCTATTCTGATGGTACTGTAGCGCCATCTAGTTTAGAGTTACATACACAGTAGATAAAACAGATAAAACAGTTTAAAGCAGTTCTTGTCAATATGTTTCTTATTTACCATACACCCGCCCCATTGAAATTACATTAAATTTTATTTCAATTTAAAAAAATTTCACAAAATTTGCTGATAACAGACTGGATATTTATCACCAATTGTGCAAACTGCGACAAACTTTCTGGAAGCGATGGAAGGCAGACTATTTAAATACATTACAGATGAGGTACAAATGGTACAAAGAAAACCCTGATTTAATGTTAAATACTATTGTATTCTTGAAAGATGATAATCAGCCACCAATGTCTTGGCCACTAGGCCGTGTAGTTGAATTGTATAAAGGTAAAGATAATCATATTCGAGCTGTTGTTGTTAAAACTAAAACAGGTCTATACTCTAGACCTATTACAAAAGTGGTTCCACTACCTTTTGAACAGAATTAATTAATTGATTTGTAACCTAACTCAGCTTAGTTTTTCCCAACAAATTATTTTAAAAATATAAACATAATATCTTAAAAATGATGTATGTTTTACATAATATGATGTATGTTCTTACACACATTAAACTATGTACCGTCTGTAATTTCTACTGATTAAGTTAATATTAGTTGTTTATCAATCTGTTCAAATGTTGTAAAATGTAAATTCTGTTTCTTTTTTTAAATTGAAATAAAATTTAATGTAATTTCAATGGGGCGGGTGTATGGTAAATAAGAAACATATTGACAAGAACTGCTTTAAACTGTTTTATCTGTTTTATCTTTTGTGTATGTAACTCTAAACTAGATGGCGCTACAGTACCATCAGAATAGACGCTTGCTGTTTTATCGGCTCTCACTCTCTCTCGTTCCATGTCGCTGTGAGTGCAACATTGCTTTTCCCTTTAAAATTAAAATATTAATATTGTGAAGCTGTGTTTTGCTCTTGGACCTCTCCCACATATTCTTCAGTACCAATGGTACTATTCAAATGGGATTAGAAACTTGGTGGAACAAATTAATGATGAACAAGTGAAGGCAAATGAAACACATGTTGCTCAGAAACATAAGTTTATTCAGTCTTCAAGAGACGACCGAGCGGGTGACGCCGGAGCGTCGCGACTAGATACGTGCGAGAGCGGGCGGTTTTATTCTTCGGGACGCGAGTCCTCGGGCCCCGGCGGCGCGGGGGCGGGGGCGGGGGCAGCGGCCCCGGGCTCAGGGTCCGCGCGCCAGTCTAGAGCTCCCGGGGCCCAGATGGCGGCCAGCGAGCGGAAGGGGTCGTAGGCGCGGGGCGCGGGCGGTGGCGCCGGCGCACCGAACCCGGGCGGGGGGCGCACGCCCAGTCCTCCGCCCCATGCCCACGCGCCCCCTGCCCAAACCGATCCGTAAGTGTTGAGGGTGCTCGGATCGTCTGTCAAAATTAAAAACTCATTTATTCAGTCTAGGCTGTTACAAGCACTCGTGAATGTCAAAGAAGCTACGCCATCGGTTCGCAAACCCTAAGCGGGAGACTTTGTAACGAGAAGAACTGGCAAGAAACTTGTCAAGGGCCGTTTTTTTCTCCCTGTATATTTATTATTTATTTATTTGATACACCATCAACAATATCACATTACATTTATAGATTAAAGACTGCATAACTTATGAAACTGTGTGAACTGTTTTTACAGGCGTATAACACTCAAAATTTAAACAATGGTAAAAGCAAAGTGCTAAGAGAAAATAATATTAAACTAAGTACTTTCTACATTAAAGATGCAAAATACATAGAAAATTTTGAACTGAAACGCAAAAGGCTACTATGTTGATATAACAAAGTGTACTATGGTTAGTCATTAGCCAATAATCAAGTTTTCACATGTAGAATAACAGATGAATAATAATTTTTACGAGTAAGTACACGCGTTATTTGTACTAATACGATCATACTATGAACAACAGGAACAATTAACAATTTAGCGATTATTAGTTTATCACATTTTTTGTTTATTTATTTATTAGGTATGCTAACAAAGTACATATAGAAACAATCGTACAAGATACATTTTCTTCGCTTGCATAACTTTAATTTACAGGCCACATTTATTTCGGTCACATTGAATTCTAAAACTTTTCCTTATCTCTAAGCAGCAATGTGTAAAGAGTAAAATTTTGTGAAGCTCGTAACCGTACTCACCGAAATCGTTCAAGTAATCGTGCGCGGGCTGCGGGTACTGCGGGCGGTCGAGCGCGGGCGAGGCGCGCCACGGGAAGCGGTCGGGCTGCGCGGGCGCCGGCTGCTCGCCGTTGAAGTAGAACAGCGAGTGGTCCGCGCGCTCGTCCGCGCGCCGCCGCACGTCCGACCCGATGGGCGGCAGCGGCGCGCCCGCCCCCGCGCCCGCGCCCGCCCCGCCCGCGCCCGCGCCCGCCGCCACCACCGACGACCACGACGCGCCCCAGCGCACCGCGGCCGGCGCGCGCACCTCCGCCGCCGCCGCGGGGGGGCTCCGGGGGGGCGTGCCGAGGGCGCGCTCGCTACAGCGGCGTCGGCCGCCCTTGTCCCGTCGGCCGTGCGGCCGCGTCGGCAGAGCTCGAGGCCGCCCCTCGCCGGCGTCGGGCGCGCGTCTCTCGTGTCGGCGGGGCGGATCTCCGGCGTCGCGGCGCGGCCGCGAGTCTCGTCCGGCGTCGGTTCGCTCGGGCGGCGCGTCGGCGTCCGGCGGGTCGGGCGTTTCGGGCGGGCGGTCGCGCGGGGGAGTCGCACTCGTGTCCGGCTCGCTGTCGTCGCGGCCCTCGAGGTCGTCGCCCGGCGAAGAGTCGGACCCGACGGACGAGTCGCCGGAGCGACCGGCGTCGTCGCTCGAGGGCTGCGCGGCGTCCGCGTCCGGGTCCTCGTCCGCGGGGGACGGCGACGACCGCGGCGGCGAGTCCGGCGCGGGGGGAGCGGAAGGAGGCGGACGTGGCTGAGCGCCGTCCTCGCTGGAGCGGTCGTCTTCCCGGTCGGCTCGTCGGAGTACTTCGGCCCGCCACCGTTCGAATGCGCGTCGCTCGGCGAGCGGGGCACGCGGGTCGGGCGGGGGAGGACGGCGCGGGGCGCGGCGGCGTCGCACCGGCGGGGCGGGGGGCGGCGGCGCGTGGGCGGCCGTGCGCAGGTCCAGGGGCGCGCGGACGGGGGGCGCCGGGGGAGGCCGCGCGTGGCGAGCGCGGCGGAGTGCTCGCTCGGCGTCCAGAGCGGCGGCGGCGAGCACCGCGGCGAGGGCGGCCAGCGCGAGGGCGGCGCCGGCGACGCGCAGCGGCGGCTCGAAGGGCGGGCGCGGTGCGTGGGCGGCGCAAGCGCGCAGCAGGCGGGCGGGCGCGGCGGCGCGCAGGTGGAACTCCGCCTCGGTGGCGTCGGCGCGCACGGTGAGCGTGGCGGTGGCGCGCGCCAGCGTGTAGTCGGGGTGGAAGGAGAGGCGCAGCGCGCGCGTCTCGTTGGGCGCGAGCGTGAGCGGCGCGCAGGGGTGCAGGCGGAACCCGCGCGCGGCGCAGGGGGCGCCGGACACGCGCCAGTCGCGCAGGCGCAGCGGCACGGGCCCGGTGTTGCGCAGCGCCAGCTGACGGCGCGCCGCGGCGACGCCCCCCGCGCCCGCCCCCGCCCCCGCCCCCGCCGCGCCGCAGTCGGCCACCTCGAGCGCGAGCGGTGCCGCGGAGCCGGGTCGCCGCCCGCCCAGCTCGAAGCTAGGGTGGGCGCCGCGCCCCCAAATCGGGATGATCTCGACGACCGTCAAATTATTTCTAAGGAAAAAACATATGTTCGTTTACGATTTTAGTATTTAACCCCTCCACTCATTGTTGTAAGGATTTAGTCTAGGAATGACTGTTTCGCAGAATGACTACGTAGTCTATTATTGACCGATTCGTGGAATGTACAATTCTATAAATGACTGATTCTAGTAATGACCGATTCTACAAATGACTAATTCTACAAAAGACCGATTCTACAATTGACTGATAACCCCCACTCGGACTAAGTGGCTACCTATCTAATAAACCTGATTCCCGATAAGGGTTACAAATATGTTGAGGTTATGTTGTTGTAACCTCAACAATAAATAAATAAATAAATAACCTCCGTGTTGGTTGTTAATTGATAATGATAATTTAATTATTTAAGAACCGTCCAAAGCTCATTCGGCATGGAAGCAATTACTATATCGTGGCCCCATAGTGCCAAAATCATTTCAAAAAGGCAAAACCGTCAAAACTAATCAATGGAACCTTCTTGAACGTCCGAGGCATCGCCACAGAAGCAACAGAATCTGACCTGAGGTAGAGGTATGTGGCGAGCGGCGCGGCGCGGGCGGGCGCGAACTTGACCTTCAGCTGCAGGTGCGCGCCGGGCGCCAGCAGCAGGGCGCCCCCGCCCCCGCCCCCGCCCCCGCCCCCGCCCCCGGGCAGCAGGTCCGCGGCGGGCAGCAGCGCGCCCTCCGCCGCCGCCCACGAGCTCAGAGTGAACGCCTCCTCACTCCACACGCACGGCTCGCCAGAGCAGAACGACTTTAACTCGTCAGACCTATCACCAAATATGTACGCTTCATATTTTTAAACATAGTTCTTTCCATAAATCAATGATATTAAAAAAGGTTTAGATACGTTACCCGCACTCCACAATGGCAAGACGAAAGTAAGGTAATTGCCCGACTTTCCATTAGTCACTTTAGTCGGGCACAGTCTCGTGACATGAAACACACGACTCTCGTCAGTCAGATACTACATAACTTTGAGATTCTGATCTAAAATGCCTTTCTGCGTCTATAAACGATGTGCAAATTATACAGTCAGAGATCGGAAGAATGTTTCATTTCACACGTAAATACTGTTTTTAACCGTAATCGACCAAAGAGCGAGATTTACTCCAATTTTACAAAGAGCGAGATTTACTCTGTTCTGCGTGTGAGAGTGAAGGAGAGCGCGTATCGCGCATACGCAAGGACTTTTGCCCATCTCAATGAGCATGCAGCGTATCAGACGAAACTTATGATGACTGTTTATCTCTTTCTAACGACAAGTATTCCGTATGGTGGCGTTCATTTTTGTCCCTTTCTTGATGAAATATGCCAATGTGTGTATCTGTAGTACCTGTCGCCGTTTTTAAATTACATGATGTTGGCGTATGATGCATCTCAACTTTTTTTAATGTCATTGCCATTAATATTAATAGTTGACAAATATTCATAGAAAAATATTCAACAGTTGGTCTATGGAAAGCTTTTAAGTTCTTTCCTATAGATTCCATTCGGATTCTACTTTAGAGATCCTTATTCTTAGAGAAAGTTTGTTATATGTAGACCAATAAATGAGCCCTACTATGACCATTGCTGTGTTTTCACACCTCATCTCGTTAATACGGGTTTCGCCAAACAGAAAATGCAAGCGAGAAAAATCTATAACTTGTGGCTCTGTGAACTGTAGACCTCGCGTTTGTGACATTTTTGATGATTATTTGTAATTTCTTTTTTCGAAAAATGTATAATAACTGACTTAACAAATAAAAATCTAAATACATATATAATCATCGAACCTGCTCAAAAAAATTTCACGAGAATTAGTTGAGAATGTCAACATGTAGAGAAGAACAAACAGACAGACATACGAAAGCATTTTTGCACAAGCTGAAACAGAGACGCTTCGCGCTCGCTCGGTCAAAAAAGGGGACTTTAAATTTTTCAAAATATACCTGAACATCATGTATATTTGCGCGATAGACTCAATGCATCACATCGTACGTCAGTACTCAAGACATGCGTCTACTAGGATTACAGATTGCAAAAATAAAGGTACTCTCGCGGGATTGCGCACGCGCATCTGCCCACGAACTACTCCCCCACGCCTCGGGTCCTACTCTAGTACTCACATGTGTTCAGTAGGGTCAGCAGGCGGCCGCAGCACAGGCTGTAGTAGTAGCGGCACTCTCGCGGGGTTGCGCACGCGCACGCTGCCCACGAACTCCTCGCCCACCCCCGCCACGGCGCCGCGCCACGCCCCGCCCGCGCCCCCGCCCCCGCCCCCGCCCCCGCCCACGCTCAGCTCCGGCCAGTGCAGCTGCACGGAGCCCGTCACCGGGATATTCACCACCTGCCGATCAATGAGTGTTTAGGTCCAAACACGACGACTGCGTGATACCTTTTGCCTGCACACTGGACGGAGCGTGTCAGTGGCGCTCAAAGTAGGTTCTCATTGGTCGAGTAGTGCGCGGCGAGCCTTTATCACTTGTACGTCTATTTGTATACATATATAGTTACATAGATGATGCTATACTGGCTGTAGATCTCGTACACTCACCTCGGTGGTGTGCAGGCGCAGCGTGAAGTTGGCGGCGGGCGGCAGTCGCGCGACCATTGCGCGCCGAGCCTTCATTACTTGTACGTCTAGTTGTAGCGACGCTGCGTCGTTCACTGCACTGCGTTCCCACCAAGCTGCGTCCTCTGTACACGCACACATCAAAGTGGACGTTAGTATTGTTTCATTATAACCTAGGACCGATCTTGTTTATCCTGTTTATAAATTACGTGGTAGGCTCCTTTAATCACAGTCACTGTTCTTTATTTATTCGCCGACGAAAATTTATAGGGAAATTAAACGCGAGCGGGACATCGAACTGTTGCAATCGGACTTAGACAATGTTTCCAGGTGTGTTCAAAACCGTATGGTCTTAAACGTATCTAAGTGCTACCACATTACGTTCACTAGAAAGAGACTCCCTATACCGGGAAACTACAACATCTGTCGCGTAAAAATTGCAAAAGTGGAAGTAATAAGGGACCTTGGCGTGATTCTTGACAGAAAACTAAATTTTGTGGCTCATTACGACTCCACTATTAAACGAGCAGCTCGAATGCTTGGGTTTATAACGAGGGCAACCAAGGAATTTCGTCGCATAGAATCAAAGATCTTGCTTACTCTTTAGTTAGAAGTATTCTAGAGTACTGCAGCGTTATCAGGAATCCTTACTAAGGGTAACATATATCCTTACATAGGGTACATAAGTAAGGGTATAACTGCACGTCATTTCTATGAAGATCGTCTAAATTTCTTCAAAATGAATAGCCTAAAGCAACGTTGCATGATGCTCGACTTGTGTTTTCTTTTTAAACTCGTTAATGGTGTGGTTTTGGGTCCAGTGTCGTTAGAGCAAATCAATTACCGCGTTCCCAGGCCAAATGCGAAGTGCTTAGAAAACTTCGATATTGTGTCAGGTCTTCAAACATTTTTACCTCGATGTTTAACGTAGTGCGACGTCACGTCTGCATAATGTTTTACATATTGTACTTTTCGCTGATCCTGCATTTCTTCGTCATTCGTCGATTGCTTATGTAGCGGTATGAACGCGCCGCTGTAATTGTCTATTAAGAAGTTTAATTTTCATTTTGGTTTTGCATTTTTATGAGTAGATAGATACTTTTTTTTGTGTGTTGCATTTGCACGATATAAATATTGAATGCTGTGTGTACCTGTAATTAAGGTCATGCAAAGGACAAAGGTCGCAAATGTATTTTTGAAGATTGTTTCTGTATGTACTTTGTTGGTAAACCTAATAAATAAATAAATAACCCGTAAAATGTTGTTTTTTATTTGTGTGGAAAACTGCAAAGTGACAAGCCTAGACGCAAACAGGCTATTGTTTTCGATAATCCATCCCATTAATGTGAAAAGCAAAACACAATTTAGGTCATGAGTTAACACTATGCAGTTTATCATAAAAAAAGAAAATGTGCCAATTTTCAGTATTTAGAATAATTTTCCGGAGTTGTATACATTGTACTCTATGTACCATATCCAGATAAAATATTAGGAGACACGCATATTTTATATTTATTTTTAATATTTTTTTTTTATATTAAACCACTGTTTGAAATACATTATCAGGAAGTTAAATGTATAGCGCTTTTTTATTTATTTATTAGGTCTGCCAACATTTTTACACTACAACTTACACATTGAATAATTATTAGATTGGGCGTTCACAATGGTGACCGATACTGACCGGGCTGCAGGCCGGTGTAGCAGGCGGGGGCGGGGGCGCGGGCGGGGGCGCGGGCGGCGGCGGGGGCGCAGGCGCGCTCCCACGCGTACTGCACGCGCCCCACCACGTTGCGCCCCGGGGATATCCACCCTGATCCTGACGGGCTGCAACCGTACAAACGTACAAACAACGCTCCGAGTGCGTTAAGTTAAGCGGCCGCTCGTGCACGTGTCGGAACCACGACACTCACGGGTCCGTTTGTGCCGAACCAAACAAACTCACGCGACAGACGACCATCGTTGTTCTTTGATTTGCTAGAAACAGATTTGTAATTTTTCTCGAAGCTAAAGGATAACCGCCATATTAATAAACACAACCTTAAAATTAACGTGTAAGTGATGTTATTTGGATTAAGACAGTATTTGTCTAGGTTTCTATTAAATAAAAATACGAAAATACTAACCCATTCAAAATAAATGCCAAATATTTTCTTATACAAAACTGTAAATCGCATTAATTTTTATTTGGTTTAGTATTTTGGATGTTTTATTTAATAGAAACCTAGACAAATACTGTCTTAATCCGAATAACATCACAAGAAGAGTTAATTATGCTCAAATTGCAAATCATTTTGGTATTACGTTTGTATGGGAAGCTCACTGTTCGCCGGACTCTTAAGAAAATTTCTTCTTTAATGTTATTATGTTGTCGTTCTGAAGAATCCATAGACAAAACAGGCAAATACACTGGCTTTGGTCATTAAATGCCAATATGTTGAAAAATAACGTGAAAGTGGTCACTTTAATCAGCTGTTATGTAGTCGGCCATGTTATTCACAAAATAAGGATAAAATAGGCAGCACCCTTCTAGAACTTTGTCAAAGGTTTATAGAGCGTTTGTCGCTATTGGGCGATTATGAATTACGATTTTCAAGAAATTCTTTATAATGAGCTTGTAGGCTTTTTCCGTCAATATTCAATATAATTTTAACGTAACTAAAGAAATGACTATATAAATCAGAATACGACGTTTGTTCTACAATTTGACAATCAGAATGTGTGTGTGTGATATGTCTAAGGGTAGTAGGAACACAATTAGGTAACAGAAGTGATACGCACATGAAGTGTAGCGCGGGGTCGGGGTCGGGGTCCCCGTCGGGGTCGGGGTCGGGCGCGACGGCCAGCACGCGCATGCTCGTTGCCATCGTGCTCTCCACCACCAGCGGCGCCCACGAACTCACCCACTGTACGACAAACACGCCGCTTATCTATCACTCGAGCTTCGGTCGCCTACTTTATGCTACACTACACGCGACGTCTGAAGTCAGCGTAAACGTTTCTATATATACGTCAGCGTTTGAAAGAGACCACAACAGTACATTTCTATACTAATAACACTTGCTAGGACAATTAACTAATAAATGATAAAACTGATAGAATTAAACTATTGTGTATTTAGAATAAAAAAACGATAAAATTAATATGCAACAATGGTAAATAAAATGAGTACGCGTGCCGCGCAGCGCCGTGCTCCGTGCCTACACACACGTGCCCACACACACACACACACACACACACTCACCGGTGCTGCGGGCGGCAGCTGCAGCGGCGGCGCGTGCACGAGGCCGGCGCGCACGCGCATGGTGACGTGCGCGTGCGCGGCGCCGTGCTCCGTG
Organism: Catoptria pinella; assembly: GCA_963556745.1. Lineage (NCBI taxonomy): Eukaryota > Metazoa > Arthropoda > Insecta > Lepidoptera > Crambidae > Catoptria > Catoptria pinella. The sequence continues at coordinate 252,188 of OY750777.1, forward strand.
CCTACACACACGTGCCCACACACACACACACACACACACACTCACCGGTGCTGCGGGCGGCAGCTGCAGCGGCGGCGCGTGCACGAGGCCGGCGCGCACGCGCATGGTGACGTGCGCGTGCGCGGCGCCGTGCTCCGTGCCTACACACACGTGCCCACACACACACACACACACACACACTCACCGGTGCTGCGGGCGGCAGCTGCAGCGGCGGCGCGTGCACGAGGCCGGCGCGCACGCGCATGGTGACGTGCGCGTGCGCGGCGCCGTGCTCCGTGCCTACACACACGTGCCCACACACACACACACACACACACACTCACCGGTGCTGCGGGCGGCAGCTGCAGCGGCGGCGCGTGCACGAGACCGGCGCGCACGCGCATGGTGACGTGCGCGTGCGCGGCGCCGTGCTCCGTGCCCACCGACACGTCGCCCTCCAGCGCGCCCTCCGCCGCCCCCGCCACTACCGTCAGCCACGCGCGCGCCCACGAACCTGCGCCCACGCAACGCTGCAACACACACAACGTTCGACACTGAAAACTTTAAACTCGTTATCAAAATTCTACACTGCTTTCAGAACTAGTAAATGTATCACGTCGTATTCGACCTATGTCGGAGTGACATCGTTCGAGCTGTCCGAGCCTCAGGTACAGTACGCACGCAGTGTACGGGCAGGTGCGCGCGCATGCTCGTGGCGCACTATGTACGTACGCAGGGGTGGTGGGGCGCCGGGGCGCGCGGGGCGCAGGCGGCGGGCTGCAGCGTGGCGGCGGCGGGCAGGCGCGCGCGCATGCTCGTGGCGCACTATGTACGTACGCAGGGGTGGTGGGGCGCCGGGGCGCGCGGGGCGCAGGCGGCGGGCTGCAGCGTGGCGGCGGCGGGCAGGCGCGCGCGCATGCTCGTGGCGCACTATGTACGTACGCAGGGGTGGTGGGGCGCCGGGGCGCGCGGGGCGCAGGCGGCGGGCTGCAGCGTGGCGGCGGCGGGCAGGCGCGCGCGCATGCTCGTGGCGCACTATGTACGTACGCAGGGGTGGTGGGGCGCCGGGGCGCGCGGGGCGCAGGCGGCGGGCTGCAGCGTGGCGGCGGCGGGCAGGCGCGCGCGCATGCTCGTGGCGCACTATGTACGTACGCAGGGGTGGTGGGGCGCAGGGCGCGCGGGGCGCAGGCGGCGGGCTGCAGCGTGGCGGCGGCGGGCAGGCGCGCGCGCATGCTCGTGGCGCACTATGTACGTACGCAGGGGTGGTGGGGCGCCGGGGCGCGCGGGGCGCAGGCGGCGGGCTGCAGCGTGGCGGCGGCGGGCAGGCGCGCGCGCATGCTCGTGGCGCACTATGTACGTACGCAGGGGTGGTGGGGCGCCGGGGCGCGCGGGGCGCAGGCGGCGGGCTGCAGCGTGGCGGCGGCGGGCAGGCGCGCGCGCATGCTCGTGGCGCACTATGTACGTACGCAGGGGTGGTGGGGCGCCGGGGCGCGCGGGGCGCAGGCGGCGGGCTGCAGCGTGGCGGCGGCGGGCAGGCGCGCGCGCATGCTCGTGGCGCACTATGTACGTACGCAGGGGTGGTGGGGCGCCGGGGCGCGCGGGGCGCAGGCGGCGGGCTGCAGCGTGGCGGCGGCGGGCAGGCGCGCGCGCATGCTCGTGGCGCACTATGTACGTACGCAGGGGTGGTGGGGCGCCGGGGCGCGCGGGGCGCAGGCGGCGGGCTGCAGCGTGGCGGCGGCGGGCAGGCGCGCGCGCATGCTCGTGGCGCACTATGTACGTACGCAGGGGTGGTGGGGCGCAGGGCGCGCGGGGCGCAGGCGGCGGGCTGCAGCGTGGCGGCGGCGGGCAGGCGCGCGCGCATGCTCGTGGCGCACTATGTACGTACGCAGGGGTGGTGGGGCGCCGGGGCGCGCGGGGCGCAGGCGGCGGGCTGCAGCGTGGCGGCGGCGGGCAGGCGCGCGCGCATGCTCGTGGCGCACAGCGCGCGCGGCCCGCGGTTGTGCATCCGCAGCCCCACGCGTCGCGTCGACATCGCGCCCATCGTGCCCAGACGCAGCGTGCCGTCCGAAGAATTCGGCCACTCCCACTCCTGCACGAACGAAATACACGTCACTTCTATTTCCGTAACTCATTTGTTTTTTTAAACCCCAGTAGTGTCGCTTCACTATATTAGTTCTCCGTCCCCCGTGTATTCGTTATTCTAATTTTAAGACTTTTTTTAAAGTAAAAGTAAAAGTAAAAAATTGCTTTATTCAAATAAACTTAGTAATTAAGCGCTTTTGAATCGTCTATATTTTTCTACCACCTGTTCCAGACTTTTTTAACTGACAAGACGAACAGGCGCAAGAAACTTATCAATATTTATATCGATATATCAGTTTTTTACATTTATCTAAAAGTTTCGTTTTTGTATCATTATCGACTATCATTAAAAGAGTGTATAAACCGTACACCCCGTATACCGACCAAATCGAGCGTGCCGGTGTGCACGGTGACGGGCAGCGTATATGTAGTCAGGTTGGTGGTGAGCGTGATCTCGTCCACCAGGGGGGGCGGTTGTCCCCGCGCCTTTAAACGCGCCACCACCACGTCCTGCCCGCTGTTCACCACCAGCGGCAACATCGAAGTGCACTATCAAACACGACACATTTTATAAGTAACTATTCATTAGAGCAGCAGTTACACCTAGTACTAAGATTTCACAAATAGTCACGATCACAACCAGTGTACGTCAAACGCTATAATTTACTTCAAAGTGGTCCACGAGCTGCGATCCGCAGACTAGCTTGTGCAGATGCAGCGGCAGGGGGAACTCGTTGCGCGCGCGCACCTCGCGCGTCGCCCCCGCCCCCGCCCCCTCGCCCCCAGTCACTATACTGCAACCACACAAGTAACATTTTAAACTATATTTACTTAAAAAAATAAGTGGTTTGAATCTTACTTAAGAGGCTAACACGAGCCAACTAGCGCCGCCAGTCGCTTCTATTTTATTTATTCTAACTAAGCCCAATTTCTTAAAAAAGAAATCAGTCAAGATCTTGTTCACAACGTATTTTATTTATCGAATAACTTTACACAGTTTGAAAGGGCATTCAAACAGTATAAAACGCGATTTTGTCAAGTGGCCACTGTTGGTTCAAACCCGTTTTTAAACTTGCACGCATTTTATAATGTTGTAACGTTATTCAATAAACATTAGACTTCATTCACAAGACCTTGACCGATTCCTTTTTTAAGAAATTGGGCTTATTTAGAATAAATAAAATAAAATCGACTGGCGGCGCTAGTTGGCTTTGAAGCATCGGGTGTTAAAGGTCGTACTGAATGGTTACGAGTCCAAATCCATTACTGCTGCCTCTGGGGTACCTCAGGGCTCAATTTTGGGAACTTTGGGGAACAGCGTGCCGGGCAGCAGGCGCAGGCTGTAGGGCATGGCGGACCCCCGCCCCTCCCCCCCCTATACTTGTATATGTATGTAGTACGTACTCGAGGTCGGGCGGCTGCAGCGCCAGCGTGCCGGGCAGCAGGCGCAGGCTGTAGGGCATGGCGGACCCCTGCCCCCCCCCTATACTTGTATATGTATGTAGTACGTACTCGAGGTCGGGCGGCTGCAGCGCCAGCGTGCCGGGCAGCAGGCGCAGGCTGTAGGGCATGGCGGACCCCTGCCCCCCCCCCCCCCCTATACTTGTATATGTATGTAGTACGTACTCGAGGTCGGGCGGCTGCAGCGCCAGCGTGCCGGGCAGCAGGCGCAGGCTGTAAGGCATGGCGGACCCCCGCCCCTCCCCCCCCTATACTTGTATATGTATGTGGCACGTACTCGAGGTCGGGCGGCTGCAGCGCCAGCGTGCCGGGCAGCAGGCGCAGGCTGTAAGGCATGGCGGACCCCCGCCCCTCCCCCCCCTATACTTGTATATGTATGTGGCACGTACTCGAGGTCGGGCGGCTGCAGCGCCAGCGTGCCGGGCAGCAGGCGCAGGGTGTAAGGCATGGCGGACCCCCGCCCCTCCCCCCCCTATACTTGTATATGTATGTGGCACGTACTCGAGGTCGGGCGGCTGCAGCGCCAGCGTGCCGGGCAGCAGGCGCAGGCTGTAGGGCATGGCGGACCCCCCCGCCACCACCCACCCCGCGCACCACGCCCCCTCTGACGTGTCCGAGCCACCGCCGTCATACGACGCCCACAAACGGTCATCTATCGGTGAACAACGGGCACAAATGATAAAGGCATTCATATATAGTTACAGTGGTTTGTAAAAAAACACAACAGATAGGTAGTAAATGTGTATGCATACGTACAGTGCAGCGTGAGTTGCAGCGCGGCGACGGGCTGCTGGTGCGGCGGCAACTGCGCGCGTAGTACACGCACCTGCGCGCCCTCTACGCGCGCACCTGCATTGCAACACTACGTATAACCACGGTTCACATACGGCTCGAAGGACCAATAATACGGGTACAAAACTACACATTTCAGTTGGAAAGTAAAAATAGCTATTTTATCATTTAATTGCAAAATGGGGAGTTAGCTCGGTCAGCGTACAGTGAGCTACTGACCGTTGGCTCGCGCGGGCGCGGCGGCGGCGTCGGCGTGGGCGGCGTGGTCGGCGTGGTCGGCGTGGTCGGCGGGGGCGGCGTGCGGCGTGGGCGGATGCCGCGAGCACCGCGCGCCCCACACCGCGCCCTCCAACTCCACTGCTGTCGGGCCACTGTTGCCCGCCGACAACTCCCACTGTTTATATACACCAAACGTTAAGAAAAACACAAGAAACAACATGAAAAATTCTAATTAGGAACCAAAAATAACAGCTGCGGCGGCGCGAGGTACGCTCCACCGCCACCACCAGCCCGCCTGCGCCCCCCACCATGTCGCCCTGTATCCTGCATATGTTACCGTGTGCGGCGGGTCCCGTGAGCCGCGCGCGCGCAGGCGCAGCTGCGGCGGCGCGAGGTACGCGCCCGCGCCCGCCGCCACCGCCTCCACCGCCACCACCAGCCCGCCCGCGCCCCCTACGCCGCCCCCCACCATGCGCCCTGTATCCTGCATATGTTACCGTGTGCGGCGGGTCCCGTGAGCCGCGCGCGCGCAGGCGCAGCTGCGGCGGCGCGAGGTACGCGCCCGCGCCCGCCGCCACCGCCTCCACCGCCACCACCAGCCCGCCCGCGCCCCCCACGCCGCCCCCCACCATGTCGCCCTTTATCCTGCACGACACAACGCTTAGTGGTAACGTGAAGAATATCATATTCAATATCATTTCAAACAGAAAGAATATATTAAAAGATCAAGGTTACTAGATCGCGAAGAGTTTTCACTTTAAATTTTAGATGTTGCGGCATAAAACTAAATCTGTAAATTAAATTAAGTTGTTGTTGTATAACACAAATTATGGTCTGTCTTTTATAAGAATTGAATTGACACTTGTCGAAATGTCGAATCTAGGGACGTGAATGCATCCATTCCAAAAATTTCAGATTCTACGTCATAGCGATATTGATTCTGTGGAATCGATAACCATTGGTTTTATTTAAATACAATAATTTGTTATTTTTTGTATAATTTGGGTGCAGGAAATTAAAAATCGGTGATGAGTACGATTATCGAGATATTCAGACAGACTATTCAATACTTTTGGTTCTCAACGTGTTACATCATAACGGTAGCCACGTGGAGGTACAACATTGTAATCACGTCACTACGACATTAAATTTTTGGAATATTTATAATTTTTCGGAGATATTTATATTTGAGTGAAAATTAGGATAGGTAGTGCAAGATAATTGCTGATACATCCAAATGACGACGTAAATAGTTGGATTTATGAATTTGTGTGTGTTAAATCGTAAGTGTCCACTTTAACAAGGTTAGTTTGATTCGAAAAGTGCACTGCACGTCAAAATTCAATTATTGTAATAGATAGACTGCATGTTAACTAACATCCTTTCATATAATAATATAAAAAAAATCATTTTCTTAATATTCATTTATATGATATAATTTTGTTTATAAATTACATAATGGTCTATGGGATTTCTAGGTAGGGACTTGTGTCCCTACCTAGAAATCCCACTCCCACCCCACCGATCCACTATGCCGATCATTACATTTTTGTAGAGTGGCTTACCTTCGCCACAATTTCACCCTTCGCCACTGGTACCTACAATATTTGTTATTTGTATTTGTCAAAGACTGTTTGTTGAATAAATAATTAAAATATTCGGATAATAGATAGGTAGGTGCAGACCTGATGTAGGCGGGCCTGGGCCGGTCCGCGGGCGGGTGCGGCGGGCGCAGGCGCAGGCGCACGATGGGGCGGCTCTCGCGCGGCGGCACGCGCCACGCCGCGCCCCCCGCGCCCACCTCGCCCCCCGCGCCCGCCTCGCCCCCCGCGCCCACCTCGCCCCCCGCGCCAGTCTCGCCCCCCACGCCCGCCTCGCCCCCCGCGCCCCCCACGCCTTCCGGCAGCGACAGCGACACCCACCCGCCAGACGAGTACACCTCGCTCACCTGATACGGAACCGTCACAGTACTACACGTTAAACACGTCAATGTGAAATAAAAGCTTAGATAAAAAAACAGCATCTAATTATCTTAAGAGGTATAATCATAATTCACGCTTTGATAGTTTTGCAAACAATTTGCAAGCAAAATACCGTCATGATTAGCATGAAAGCAGTCATGGGCAGCGTCCGGCCCGGCCCGCCTCGGCTTTTGACCCAGCCCGCGAGACATTTTGAAACTCACAGATGAAAATCTGAAAATCTAGTTTCGCGTCTGTCTGTACATACAAGTGGAATCGTCCAGACATTGGTAGTCTTGTTTCTGAAGTTCAAACACAAATATCACGTTAACCGTTACTCGGTAAATTAACTAAAACTTAATAAATAGATAAATAAAATAAACCTTTTTTTGTTTCCTACTATGGCCCGCGGCTGCATTAATACAGTAAGGTTTGGCATGTAACTTGCCAAATGTTGCCCAGGCCTCGCAGCAGTGCCAACGAGAGGGCACCCCGACAGTGGGAGGAGCGAGGGAATGTCGGAGTGACCGACATCTCCAACGGTGAGGGGGTTACGCCCCGAGTTGCTCCCCACGCCTCTCAGTGAGGAGAAGTGTACGGGAGCAGTTGGTGGGGGGGGCCAAACCATCTGTCCCCCCAGTCAGGACCAAGCTGGCAGTGGGAGGTGAACCACTGCCGGCCTTGCACGGCCCTGGCAGAACGGGGGGAATGGCCAAACTTACCCGGCCATTCCCCAGCGGAGGAGGCCCGGAAGCGGGCAGGCCGCGTTGCCGTTGGGGAGAATGCCATCCCGGCCCCCCACACAGCGTCATAACTGGCGGCACTAGCGGCGAGAGGGTAAGTGCCGGAGTTTTTTAGTGGGTATTCCCTCCTCCCGAGATGTTACCGAACTACTTGGTTGGGTGGGATCACGGGAGGTAGTCGTGGAGGGAGCCGCAACGTTGAATGTTGCGGTCCCCTCCTGGCGAGTCCCACATACCCCCCTCTTACTCACCTGCGGGAGGGGAAGCGCGTAAATGCGTTTTTCTTCGGCATAAAAAAAAAAAAAAAAAAAAAAATGTTGCCCAGGCCTAGCCTAAAGGAAAATAGCATAACAGTATAAGATGAACTATAAATCCATGACGGACCGGCGCCGGCGCCTAACAAACGTACCTGCACGGGTTGGTCCGTGGGATTGTAGAGCTCTAGCAGCGGCTCCAGCGACGCGTCCAGCGGCACGCGCAGCCCCACCAACGGCCACACGCCCCACTCACTCGCCACGCCCTCCGCCGACACCTGCACGGAACAACTGTTTCATTATTTATCATATTAGTCAAGTTAAGGTGATGGCGCTAAGTTATGGCACAGTGCAATGTGTGGCTGTGTCATTTACTAGTGGCCACTGACCGGGTACTTGTGCACGCCGAGCGAGGTGTGTATGTAGAGGTGCGCCGCCACGGGCCCCTCGCGCCGCCCCAGGTACACCACTGTGAACGACGTGTTCCCCTGCGGCGGCAGAGTCTGCAACATACGCGCACACACACCACATTACTACAACATTATCTATCAAGCCGTGTGTCGACACTCGACATCTCGAGGCATATTTAATGCTCGCATTTAGCGGTAAGTCACTAGGTTACGATCTTATTAGCTCGCGAGGCAAACGTGTCACCACCACGTCGTCGTCGCGGAGCTGCCTCGCACAGCATGACTCGAGGGCCAGCCTCGCATTGTGGATACACGGCAATTGGCATTATTATTATTATTATTTTCTATCGCAAAATATCGTGTCTAAATGCGGAAAACAGATGAAATCGAGACCATAAAGCCCCCACCGCGTCAATAAAATAGTTATAGTTATAAATAATTATGTACACACAAATCCTTAGCGATCAAAGAAGTAGCTTGCTCTCATATGCTGTTGTTCTCATTTGCTTGCAGAATACAGTTGACATTGAAGACGTAGTCAACCAGCTGTGTCACGTCGTAGTCGGCGTCGCGCACCGTCGCCGTCGTCGCGGAGTCGTCGCTCGCGCTGTGACGCAGGAAAAGTTCGAGCTTGACCACCGCCCGGCCCACGTCAAAATGCGAGCTTTTCCCGCGCCCCCGCGCCCTCACTACATCACATCGTCGCTTCTTCACTGGTGCAATTTCTTCACACTTGATCCATAAACTCTTGACTCATTTATATCAATTACATAAAAATACAGTAGCTAGAATATATACTAATCATGTGATCTAATACATACATGCATTTTGTTTTGGTTTAATTATTATGTGAAGACATGAAAAATGTTTACTGATAAACATTTAATGGCATCTATTTTTAATAAATTGGATTGTTGTCGTATACCGTATGATAGGTTTCACTATGGTAATATTGCGAAAAAATTAAGAATAGCGACGAAAATCTTCTTTAAATAAAATTATTAGTATAAAAATTGATAACATTTAATCTAACAACCTCAGTGGTCATATTAAATAACAACAATATTAATTATGATCAGTGATAATCGATAACGATGTGATAATATTACAACTGATTACGCGAAAGTCAACATGCAACGATTACGCAACAACTAAAGGTCAAGGAGTTTGTGCTGCGAACGCTACCGGGCCGGGGCCGGAGCCGGAGCCGGAGCCGGGGCCGAGGCCCGGGCGCATCGTAACCCAACAATCTGTTATTGTGACTTATCTATAATAGTATTTATTTTTATAATGGAAAACAAACAGCATTCAAGTAATAATTATGGATAAAGTTAAATAGAACAAATATGCCTTTATCAGTTTTCACAAAAAGAATACTACATAATCCAGAAAACGAGAAAAAGATAAACCATGCATTATTTAACTAATAGAAAGTTACCTATTATTATTCTTGTATTCATTGAAGATGGCGCATTGGCGCAATATTTGCGCATCGCATGATATACCACCAGAACCAGATATAACATAGCATTAGTTAAAAAATACATAATATAGGCAAGACCATTGCTAAACATAGAACGGTCTGACTGTGAATAGGCCAGCTTCAATTAGTACCATTTATTTCCTTATAAAGAGCTCTAAATATAACTTAGGTTTGACTTGGGAGTCACGCAAACACGTAATTTGCTTCATTTACATTTAACATGCAATTTGTAGAGCTAATTTAATGATACACAATAACGTGCCACTTTATTTTTATAACATAGTGTTGATGACATCCTTAAAAAATATACTATTCAAACACATAATAAAAAATAATATGCCATTTATTACAACAGAAATTCGAATAAAAGCCAATGCCTCCAAATCGGTGCTGGTCACATAAACCCTCAAAAAGGCAATTGCCCTCCAGTACAATTTCATAATGTTACACTCCCCCATCAGAATTGTATTAGATATCTGGGGCTACACCTGGATAGACGTCTTACCTGGAGAGAACACATAAGAAAAAAATAAGAGAGGAACTAAACATCCGCTATAAGCGTCTCCTGTGACTACTGGGCCAAACAGCAAGTTGGCATTGGACAACAAACTTCTAATATAATAAAACAGTCCTTAAACTACAGTGGACCTATGATATCCAACTCTGGGGAAGTGCCAGCAATTCGAATATCGCATGCCTTCAAAGAGCTCAAAATATGATACTCCGAACCATCTGTGAAGTGCCATGGTATATCACTAACTCTGAAATACATGAACACCTGGAAATTAGTACTGTTATGGAAGAGATTGCCAATGCAAACCAGAGATACAGGGGTAGGCTGGATAGACACCCAAATGTTCTGGCATCACAGCTTTTAACTCGAAGCTGTACCAAGCGCCACAAAAGGAAAGATATCCTTTAAGGAGGAATGAAGGAGGATGATCAAAACTGGAACTCATCTGCTCATAGTAGAAAGCACTAATTGCATATTTCAAAACAGGAAAAAAAGAATATTACAAGTTTACATAATAGTATTGGTAGTACAGTAAACAACAACAGTGGCGAACAAGGGCACAGGTCGTGGAGGCGCGTCCGGCGCGGTGCGGCGATAGCGCCCGCTCTGATAACCTGCCTCAAGCTAATAGCTCCGAGTATCTTCACTCTTATGCATGACATACGTCAACGAACCATTTAAATTGTTACACATGCTTGTAAAATCCAGTTTAATATCTGATTATGATTCTTTATGGTGACATTAAGTTTTCTTCAAGGGACCTGTACCATATCATATCTTATCAGTCAAAGACATTATGATTTTAGGAACAAGTCAATTTACTTTTTGCATGCTTTATCACGTTTAGCAGAGCAGTCTAGTGTTTAGTAACAATGGAACTACTATGTATCTGGGCAGAACATGATTTGAGATTGCCAGTGCCTTACAAAGTTCACACTGAAATTTTGGCATCACGCGGGAACGGCTGGATCGATCGTGATGTTATTCGGATTAAGACAGTACATGTCTAGGTTTCTATTAAATGAAAATACCAAAATACTAACCCAATTCAAAATAAATGCCATTTTTTTTTTCATACAAAACTGTAAATCGCATTAATTTTTATTTGGTACAGTTTTTGGATTTTTTATTTAATATAAACCTCGACAAATACTGTCTTAATCCGAATAACATCACAAGAAGAGTAAATTATGCTCAAATTGCAAATCATTTTGGTATTACGTTTGTTTGGGAAGCTCAGTGTTCGTCGGCGTGAAGACAGGACAACGTCTGTCGGGTCCGCTAGTAAACATATATTAATAAATAAATAACATTGTTTAATTTGATCATTTCTTAATGAATTCATTTATAGGGTTTAATAATTCAAAGTCAGTCTAGGCTGTTACAAAAAATGCAGTTCATACTTTATAATATGTGTTAAGATAGGTCAGAAGCAGACCCATTCCCACTCCTATAATAGGATTAAAATAGTGTTATTTACTTATGAATGAAACACCCAATAACTTTCTATCAAACAGTAAGCTATTTTGGTGTTCCACTGGATAATTCCTATTGTGCTCTCACTCACCTTAGATTCAAAAAAGGAAGCGTGGAAGTCGGGCGTGGTGCCGGCGACAGAGGCGAGGTGCACGGTGGTGTTGGCGACGTTGGTGAGCGTGACGGTGAGCCGGTGCGCGGCCGCCAGCGGCGCGCGCCCGAACCACAGCGCCGCCGGCGACAGGCGCAGCGCCTCCACCGACCCGCCACCACCTGATGACTCTTTGCCCCATTCCTATACCATACCATTAATAATGTCTATATTTAGTGAGGACTGGGTGGCTGGTGATGGATGTAGGTACTGGCCGGCAAGTGTCAGTAATCTGCCACATACTCATATACAATGCAATTAAATTGATAATAGACAGTGATCTGGTGCATCTTCACTTGAGAATGTATGGCAAAGAGAAAATTTTACAGATTAAAATACGTCGTTTTGTACCGCAAACGCTCTGAAGTAGGACATTTTCTGTTGTACATTATTAAATTAATTGCATTGTAACTATCATAACTTATCGTTTACTAGTGAAAATTAATTATGTCTGTCCGAAGACTTTTGTTTATAATTTACAAGTATTTAGATGATCTGCTACTATGATATAGGTGTAGTTTTCATCAGTAGTAATGGCTATGATCTGCTAGACTTTGTCAACTGAATACCTATAAACCACAGTACCTACTCAATTTTGTTGAAAGAGTTTCTATAGCATAAACTATCATGATTCAAAAAAGGGAAAAAATGATTTGTCTGTTTTGACGTTTGCTTTACAAAATATATAAATTGCTTTTAATTCAATTTCCTGTGTTTCTATAAAATATAATTATTTGATGCATTATATCCAAAAAAGCATTGTCGAAAATAAATTTATCGGTCGATAAATCGTGTTTTCCACATTTGATAAATGCATGTTCCGCCAAAGATGCATGGGATACACTTGAAAAGGTATTTGATGACAAAGGATTAAACAGACGTCTACAACTATTACGCAAGCTATGTTCCGTCCAATTAACTGACTACAGCTCAATGCAAGCGTACGTAAATGACACCATTTCTATCGGTGAACAACTCCGCGCTATAGGAAAACCTGTAGATGATGAGTTCCTAGGTGTTGTATTACTTAAAGGATTGACTGCAGAATATGAACCCATGGTTATGGCATTGGAGCACTCCAGTGTGACCATCACTAGTGACATGATTAAAACAAAGTTATTGCAAGACACGAGGTGGAATGGTAATACAGAGGAGGCTGAAACATGTTTATATTCTGGAAATAAAAACAAGTCGAAAGTAAACACAAAGAACAAAAAGTGGTGTTGGAACTGTAAGAAGGCAGGTCATACTAAGAAGGAATGTTGGTTCAAGAATAAGAAACCCGAAAATAATTCGGAAAATCCTAAATCTTTATCTGCATTGTCTGTCTGCAATGATGGCCGAGGAGTGTGGCTCATCGATTCCGGTGCAACACACCACATGACTGGTCGTAAGGATTGGATAAAAGACTACCAAGATATTTCTGCCGTTGACTTGACGATTGCCAATGGTGAAAAATTACAATGTAGAGGAATTGGTAATGTAGATATTAAACTTATTAATAATGAAGTTAGGACAATCACTAATGTAATGTATGTACCTAATCTCTCCGTAAATTTATTATCTGTAATTGATCTTGTTAAGAAAGGCTATGTCACTGTATTTGATTCAAAAGGTTGTAAGATGTATGATTCAAATAATTGTAAAATATCTGGCAAAGTTTCAGCAACAGGCTCTGAAGTAGGAAAAGCTTATCAAATTGATATCTGTCATGAAAATGCCAATATTACTAAAGCTGTGGAATCTATTGATCTTTGGCATAAGCGCATGGGTCATTTAAACATGCAAGCTCTCAAAAAATTACGAGATCATACTGAGACTATTAATTTTACAGATAATGTAGAGAATAATACGTGTGAAGTTTGCATCAAAGGTAAGCACTCAAGAGATCCATTTATATCAAATCCTCACAAAGAGTTGGTGAAGAACAACTTAGATTTGATCCATACTGACTTATGTGGACCGCTACCAATCGAATCAGCTGGAGGTAAGAAATACTTTCTAACTTTTATTGATGATCATAGTAGAAAAGTATTCATATATTTTCTAAGGAATAAATTCGAAACAACTTCGAAAGTAAAAGAATTTATTACCATGGTTGAAAACCAGTGTTCATCCAAAATAAAAGTTATTCGATCGGATAATGCAAGGGATTACTGTAATAAGGACTTAGAAAAGTATTTCAAGCAAAAAGGTATCATACATCAATTGACAGTTCCCTACACTCCGCAACAAAACGGAGTAGCCGAGCGCATGAACCGCACTATAATCGAAAAGGTTAGGTGTTTGTTATATGAGTCGAAATGTGATTTTAAATTGTGGGCTGAAGCTGCTCATACAGCAGTTTATCTGATAAATCGATCGCCTACTAAAAAGTTACATAACAAGGTTCCCGAAGAAGTATGGCTGAATAAATCTATCAAGTTTGATTCTCTAAAAGTGTTTGGTTGCGATGCATATGCTCATGTTGTTAAAAATAAACGCAATAAGCTGGAACCAAAAAGTAAAAAGTTTATGTTTGTGGGATATGACGATACGTCTAAAGCATACAGATTGTTAGACCCTAATACTGATAAAATAACTCTATCCAGAGATGTCAAATTCATTGAAAATCAGTTCTCTTTCACTAATAGTTCTGCAAATGAACGTCACTTCATACCGTTTCATTTTACAGTAAATAATGATTCCGGCGAAGAAGAATATTATGATTGTGAAGGTGAAACCGATAAAGAGACAGCTGAAAATCCAATTGAAATTTATGGAAATGACAACTGTATAGATGCTGCTGAAGAAATCCCACAAATGGAGAATACGACAAGTATGAGTAATGGTGAAAGGAACAGAAGGTATCCAGCACGTGAACGTAATCAACCCGAAAGGTATGGAAATCCAATATCTAATTTCTGTGGCGATCAACTAGAACCATCTACAGTTGCTCAAGCTTTAAGCTCTTCTGATGCACAGCAATGGAAAGAAGCTATGCAAACAGAAATAGATGCGTTTCATCAACATAAGACATGGATCTTAGTTGATAGACCACAAAATAAAAATGTAGTACAAAATAAGTGGATATTTAAGATAAAACGTGATGCTGATGGAAATATCAGTAGATACCGAGCACGTTTAGTTGCAAAAGGCTATACACAGTGTAAAGGTGAGGACTACTCTGAGGTGTTTTCACCAGTAGTCAGACACTCATCCCTCAGAATTTTATTCACTGTAGCAACTGAGCTAAATCTCGATATTGAACATTTAGATGTTCAAACCGCTTTTTTAAACGGCGATTTGTTTTTTTAAACCCGGTGAAGAGTCCAAAGTGTGCTTACTAAAGAAAGCCATCTATGGATTAAAACAGTCTTCACGAGCTTGGTACTCTAAAGTCAAAGAAGTTTTGTTATCTCTGCAGTTTAAACAATTAGATACTGAGCAATGCATTTTTGTGAAAGGGGCGGGAGAGAGCATAATAATTATTTCACTGTACGTTGATGATTTCTTTCTCTTTTATAATGATAAAAAATTAGCAATTTCACTTAAAAACGCATTATCAGAAAAATTTAAGATTAAAGAATTAGGCAAGTTAAATAATGCTCTTGGTGTTCAATTTACTTATGATAAAAACAGACGTGAAATATGTTTAAGCCAAGAACAATATATTCTGCATGTTTTGGAAAAATTTGGCATGACAGAATGCAAACCTGTAAAGACTCCCCTAGAGCCTAACATGAAACTTGCGCCAAGTAAGGAATGTGATAACATTTTACCTTATAGGGAATTAATTGGTTCCTTGATGTATCTGTGTCAAATGACTAGACCTGATTTAGCTTATAGTGTTTCTTATTTAAGCCAGTTTAACACTTGTTACTCTGATGAACATTGGGCTGCCGCAAAACGCATACTACGTTATTTAAAGAGTACTTTAAAAACAAAATTAGTCTTTAAAGGTAGTAATAATACCAATAATAGTTTTAAGGTAACGGGGTACACAGACGCGGATTGGGCCAATGATGTTGACTGTAAATCTTATACAGGATATGTGTTTAAAATTAATGATAATACAGTATCCTGGAGTTGTCAAAAACAAACATGTGTTGCGCTGTCTTCTACAGAAGCAGAGTACATTTCTCTAAGTGAAGCTACAAAAGAGGCAATTTTTATAAAACAGTTTTTGAGTGAGCTATTAAGGTTCGATGGCAAAGTTGATATTTATGACTGTGACAAAGATATAGATCTTTTCAACGACAACCAGTCTGCTCAAAAGTTGGCTTATAACCCAGTTTTCCATAAACGTACAAAACACGTGGCTGTCCGTTATCATTTTGTTCGAGAAGCCGTAGCACAAAACAAAATTAGGATTTTATATAAACCTACAACGGAAATGATAGCAGACATTTTCACGAAAGCACTGCCATATCCAAAACATAAGTTTTGTATGGATAGTTTAGTGACTTTATCCTGTTAGTCTTTTGTATGATTTGTATGATGGTTGTATGAGACTATTGCTAGTTTAAGGGGGGGTGTTGAAAGAGTTTCTATAGCATAAACTATCATGATTCAAAAAAGGGAAAAAATGATTTGTCTGTTTTGACGTTTGTATCCAAAAATAGCTTTTAATTCAATTCCTGTTTTTCTATAAAATATAATTATTTGATGCATTATATCTAAAAATTTAAAATATTTTTTTTATTCACAACGGGTTAGCGCTTGGCCTTCACCTCACCTGATGTTAAGTGACAATAAGGCCGAAGGTGGAAGCGCACTAAACCCGGAATCCTCATCACTGAGGAACTGGTTATCTTACCTCTAACTGCCGGAACACAACAATTTTTAAATTGTTGTTATGGCATCAGACTTAGGTAAGGTGGTGGAAGCTAACCCGAGACCCCTGCGTCTTACACGGGTGGGAGAACCACTAGACCACAGAGGCAGCAAAACATAAAAACATTGTTTCATTTGAATTAAAATACAACATTTATAAACAAATATATGTCGTAGGATAATTGAGTAAACTGGATCCAAAAATCTTAAGTCGATTGTAAAGGACCAGATAATTTGAATCCAAGATAGATTTTTGCGATACTCCGGGCAATTTTTAGGACTATTGTAAAAATCTCAGTATATTTCAGATAATAGGAAACTTGAATTGGATAATCTAAGAGTTGCTTAATAGCATCTTCAGTTTGATTGGTAAGAATATGACTCTTAAAAATAAGACTCTAAAAAAGGGCATAATGGGTTAGGCAAATAGTATTTGAGCTAGGTTAAAAGTGTGAACAAAATTAAAACCAGAACCGGACTTTTGGGGAACCGCCTTTACGTTAGCCAATCAGCGCATCCGTCAAGCCATAATGTTGACGTCAGCGAATCAGCGGTGCAAAGTGATTGCCATTAGCGATTTACCTAAGACACACTGGTTTTTAAAAAAAATCCTGAACATTACTCGGACGATTGCAAAAATCTGTCCTATATTCTAATAATCCGATTTGTATGAATATCCTACAACATTATACAACAGAGGCTTTAATGTGCTGTCCAGTAAAGTAATGACATTACCAGTGTCCAATTAGAAACTCAACAATGTGCAACTCATCAATCATAAGCATTACTAGTTCAATAAGTAGAGATTAAAATGTATTCACCAATTTATAAATAAACTAGACAAACCTTTTTAAATTAATAGCTACAAAAAGACAACATTCAGAATATTAATAGTTATTTTAGTAATGTTATACTTTTGCATGAGTTTCAGTTGATTATCAAAGAAGGCAAATTATAAATTATTATTTTTAACAAATAAACTGATCTACCCACATTTAAACTTTAATATCTTTATTGCTTATATTTTGATCAACTTTATAAAACATTTTTTAAATGCAAGCCATAATTACCCGTAAGAACAAAAGATTTAGTGAATACCTGAAATGTGATCCCTTCTATAAGGGAATCATGTGCGGTAACATCTGAAAATGAAAAATATAATTAGGTAAGTCAATAATGCAACTATAAAATAAATTAGTTCAACTAAAATAGTTGATCAAATGAGACGAGAACCTAGTTTTATAATAGATTAATGTTCTGCTCTAAACTACCCACATTCCTTACTTAAGTCAGGTTGTTTGTTTGTTTGTTACGCCTTCACATCTTAACTACTAAACCAATCATCATGAACCTTTTTAGGGGTACAGAGAAGGTAATAGGGTATGTTTCATCCCAAAAAAATTACTGTTACCGAGGGATAGATAAATAACTGTCCATGCAGACGAAGTCACGGGCGGCCGTTAGTGTAAATAAAGAAGTAAGAAAGGTACATAAACTAGAAATTATATTTAAAAATTTAGGAAAATAATAATCATATCATATTTTAATTAAACTTATGCAGTATTATTAATCTAGCCAAATGAAAATGACTATGTAACTCGAAGGAATTCTATAGTTGGTTCCCAAAAGAAAATCGACCAAGTCTGCCGCGGCGTTCGTGGTCTAAAATAACATCGGATGACCGCGGCGGCGCGACAAACATGCCAAATAGTCGGAACTGTTTTATCTAGGTATGTTGTTTACATTACCTACTAATGGGTCGAACGAAAGCAAGACGACTTTGCATAATTTTAAAGAAGAGAACTGCAAATCGATTTTACCATGGCTCTTTCCCTGGGCTGTCAATCTGTTGTTGAGTGAGATATCCAATAAAGTCAATACAAAGACGTAACACTGCACTGTTTTTCGATACATTTTATGTAATTGTACATAAACATACACTAATAAACAACATTTCTCAAACGCGATACTGAAATTGAGGAAATACAATAATTCTTTTTCGCTTCGCTCACAAGACATGCAATCGGCACTCACGCGTTCAAAGTACTTATGATATTCATGTTCAAAATAAAAAAAGCACTACGTTATATCTGTGGTCGGTTGCATCGCAGACAACAGAGAGATCATTAGGTACATTCTAGCAGACTCATCGCTGTCATTGATCACGTAACCGATTACTTAAATCGATGTTTTCTCCCGAATGCATAATATATTTTTGCTTAGAGCAAATATGCTCTAACTTAGAGCATTAAGATGCTCTAACTAAGTATATTTTTGTGTGGTGTTTTTTTCATAAGCTTTCTTCTTCATTCACTTTTATTTACCACAGATTAAAATAAAATATTTTTTACATTTACAAATCCTTCATGCTCTAAGTACAAATCTTACCAATAGCACGTTTCTAAACGAACATTTTGTTTATAAAGGTTGTGGTTGTTTGGTGTTTGTCATTGTCATCATGCTTAGAGCATTAAGTCATCATGTTAGTACGTAGCGGTAGCAAACCTCAGCGCGGCGGTGTCGGCTAAAAACATTGAAGTTCATGTTAACTGTGTTTTGACAGATGTATGTAATACATTGCTACTTTTCTTTGGTAATTTTTTATTTGTACCATTACGAAGTAGCAATTTACATACATCTGTCAAAACAGTTAACATGAACTTCAATGTTTTACTAAGTTTTTAGCCGATAGAGCCCCAGAAGAATATACCTAGTTAGCTTTTAGTTATTTTTCTGAGTAGCAAACGTAGTCATGTAGGTACCTAAGTACGTAGTGATTATCACAGAGTACTCTTTTATATATAAGTGATGATTATATTCTCTTTGGCGTAGCAAGCAAAGCAACTGGATTTGTAAACATAGAAAGGTGAAGATTTGTCTTGGATGGGAAAATTTTATTCAATCTATTTTCTCCAGAAAGATACTTGAAGCCGTCAAGATTTCACTCTTACGAGAACTTCTAAGGCGTATTATGGAGGATAGCGGTAAGCATAGTTGTATATGCGCGACAAACGAGAGGTTAAAGCAATACGCATTGCCTTTGTTTATTTATATTTTTACGCCCTTGAAAATACCATGAAAAAATTTACCTTGTCTTGTCGTTTTTAAAACGCAAGCATTCATGTGAACGAAATCGGTAATGTTTACTCAATAAAGCTACAGTTAACTGATTTTCCATCAGCTGAAGGTGATGACGACCAGTATGAGACGGAGAGTGATAGTAGCGACGACGGCCCTGGAGAAGGAGGCCCGGAGGGCGGGCGCCAATCCGGCGCAAACAACCAACAATCTGACTCTGATGATGATGAGGAAGAACAGCAGTTTGATATAACACTGCCAACAACACATTCTGTAAGTTCATTACTTATGAGTCTCTGGGAATAATCCCCCAACCCGATTCTCTGACCATCTATTGATTATATTTCATGCTCAGTTGCATATGAGATTGTTTAGTCACTAAGAAACAGTAAAGTTAAATAGATTTTTCAGAGCTATTTAACTATAAAAAAAAGGATCAACTCGGGAACAGCAAACCTTATGTAACAATGTTTGAATTAGAGATGCACTGAGTGTTCGGAAAACATTTGGCATATTTTTTCATGATCGTATATGGCCAAATATTTGGTTAATTTGCCAAATAATTATAGAATATTTAAATTATTGTTAATATTTAAAAAAAACATTTTATTAAACAGTATAGTTAATTTTGGGATTTTAGCATTCACAATGCTATTTTTATATAATACTTAATAATATACTAGAAAAAATACAACTTGCTCCAGATCATGTTCTTAGACGGGAATCGAACCCGCGACCTTTGGATATCCGGTCCAATGCTCTACCCGCTAAATAAGCTGTTTAGCGGGTAGAGCATTGGACCGCTTGCTTGTTGTCTAAATCAGCTGTTTCACACATTTTGATATTTTTGATTTTAATTTTTGTATGAAACAACTGATTTTTTTTTCGCGATTTCAGAGTTGGTCCCATAGTAAAAGTTGTTCAGTTTGATGGTCCCTATATACCATATTCGGCATTAGGGGTATTTTTGTAACACCTTGTATAAAATTTTAATCGAATAAAGTTCTGTTTTTTAGGGTTCCATACTTAAAGGGTAAAATGGGAACCCTATTACTAAGACTCCGCTGTCTGTCTGTCACCAGGCTGTCTCGTGAACCATGATAGTTAGACAGTTGAAATTTTCACAGATGATGTATTTCTGTTGCCATTATAACAACAAATACTTAAAAATAGTGTAAAATAAATATTTAAGGGGGCTTACAACAAACGTGATTTTTTTGCTTGTTTTTGCTTGATATTGATAACGGCAAAAGGTAGACAAAATATTTAGTTATACAACATGTTACAAAAATACCCCTAATGCCGAATATGGTATATAGGGACCATCAAACTGAACAACTTTTACTATGGGACCAACTCTGAAATCGCGAAAAAAAAATCAGCTGTTTCATACATTTTCGATTTTAATTTTTGTATGAAACAGCTGTTTTTTTTTCGCGATTTCAGAGTTGGTTCCACAGTAAAAGTTGTTCAGTTTGATGGTCCCTATATACCATATTCGGCATTAGGGGTATTTTTGTAACACCTTGTATATTCAAAACAAATATTGAAGGGGGGCTCCCATGCAACAAACGTGATTTTTACGGAACCCTTCGTGCGCGAGTCCGACTCGCATTTGGCGCAGTTTTTTATAAATGATAATATAAAATAAATTAAATTTCTATGAAATTAACAATTTTAAGAACACTGCTTTGAGTAACAACTTTTTCAGAAAAAATAAGATAAAAACTGTACGGTGAACCGCACATTGGTCTAAGAAATACCTAATTATTGCAACATTTGTAATTTGCGAACTTGCACTTTATTTACACGCGTTTATTGCACCTAATTTATAACTAAAATAAATCAGTTCTATTACGATTAGCACTCGACACGGTTGTATCATTTTGAACTCCTATATATCATTTCCTATCAGCACCCTTATATCATATAAATATCAGAACAGCATCCCTTTATCATAGATCAATCAACTATCACTCTTATCATTCCTATCATCTCAAGTGTGTAAGGCTACACCCTACAAAAACTACTATCTTTAGGAACCAACATATGTATTAAAATGTATAATCAAAGTAACCACAAAATGTACACTTTACTTTTGACATATTGTCTCTTTCATATACATTAAAAATGTCCACACATGCAATTTTTTATGTCCACTCATTTTCAAAAACGTTCATCCATGTAATAAATAATAAATTTCAATCAAAGTATCCAATTTGAAATTTTGAGATTTAAGCATTCACAATGCTATTTTTATATAATACTAAATAATATACTAGAAAAAATAGGACTCGCACATGATCTGGTGCGAGTCCTATTTTTTCTAGTATATTATTTAGTATTATATACAAAGTATCCAACATAAATTTTAAGCAATATTATGCGAGGACTGCAATTTGTAACCGAAAAAGCGGTGCATCGACTGAGTGAGCCGTGCTAGCTCGAGAGGCCGAAGCAGGGAGGGGGCGGTGGCGGTGGCAAACGCCCGCCGCGCGCCGCCGCCGCCCGGCTCGTGCAGAGCGCCACACCGACGTGTACAAACCTGTTTACCGCAGAATCGAACCGAATCATTCGGCCGAATATTCGGTTCGGTACATTTTGGACCGAACATATCTCTAGTTTGAATCATGTCTTTCTTGTTTTTTTTTGTTATGGCAATTTACTTTCCTCTTGGAAGTAATTTTTGCCAGTGTCAAGTGTTTGAATCATGTCAATCGGCTCAGCCTTCTTCAGTAATCATTTTAACATACATGAAAAAGTAAAGTCGGTATACACGACGAATTCAGTTGAGAACATGCTTCTCGTTTTGAAGTTGATTAAAAATAATAAGTGATTCAGTCAAAGAAGCTATGCCATCGGTTCACAAACCCTAAGCGGGAGACCTCGTAACGGCAATAAACTCGTGAAGGGTTGTTTAAAAGACATATTTGATATATGTGGTATGGTATGTGGTGGTGCAGTACATGGGCCCGGATCTCGTGGCGGTGCGCGGGCGCGAGGTGGTGGAGGCGGGGTGGCGCGGCGCGGTGGCGGCGCTGGCGCACCACGGCGCGGTGTTCCCCGGCGAGACCGTGCCGCTGCTGCTGCCGCACGCGCGCGCCGCCGCCGCCGCCGCCCTCGCAGACGCCGTACAAAACATGCGCATGTTCGCACTCCTCTGCCCTGAGTATGTCAAAATTCAAATTGTACCGTTGCACCATGCGGCCGTCTCGGCGATCCTACTTTCTGTGCCGGGTTCGAATCCTGGTAGGGGCAGGTGTTAATGTTCCCGAGTCGCGGTGGTTTATAAAATTATTTATGTATTCTGTACATTTTTACAGCTCTGCTTAGTTTTGGACTAAATAATTTAAAGAAATGATTTATTCAATCTAGACTGCTACTATAACAAAATTTTGATTTAACATTTAGTTGAATGAAATTCAAAGGTAAGTTGTGAAATTTGAATTTCATTAAACTACACCATCGGTCATAATCATAAGTGTGATATTCATAGAAGTTACTCAATATTGAAATGTGATTGCTTTACAACACACACACACTATTAAAGATGTATAACATTTCGCTTGCTCCTTGAATGTTTCTTTAATAAAATAAAAAGGATTATTTATGTCGTAATATAGTTTTTGAAGTTTCGGCAAAGTGGTAACCGCTTTGGGCTCCTCATGGTAGCCGTGGTTGGTGTTGGTTGCAGCGAGTCGGGCACGCTGGCGTCGGGCTACG
Organism: Catoptria pinella; assembly: GCA_963556745.1. Lineage (NCBI taxonomy): Eukaryota > Metazoa > Arthropoda > Insecta > Lepidoptera > Crambidae > Catoptria > Catoptria pinella. The sequence continues at coordinate 275,329 of OY750777.1, forward strand.
GCGTGCTGTGCGAGGTGTACGAGGCGGGCCCGGGCGGCGCCGGCGCCTCCTCAGCCGACAGCCTCTCCGTCAAGGCGCGCGCCAACCACAGGGTTAAGTTCGTCGACATGCCGCGACAGCCGTTACCACTGCACCACTTCACCGGGTCAGTACATTATTGATGTTTGGAATTAAGTCAATTCTAAATAACTGACCTGTTATGTAAGTATTTTATATTTTTGTGAAATCAATGGTGTAACGAAATAATCCATATCGATTATTATTTTATTTATTTATTATAACTCCAACAATGCGTACACTAATTACAGATAAATATTAGCACCATTCCTTGTAGGAGGGCACCACATGCACACAAAAAAACAATATTATATTACTTAAATATAAAGGTATACATTAGACCGGGGGTCTCTAAACTATGGCCCGCGAGCACCGACAATCCGGCCCGCTTCATATTGTAATTTACAGTATGTTGATACTGTAGGGACAATAATGAATGTTGCATGTCAGCGATTTTGAATGTTTGTGAGACGTATGAACGAGGAGTCGTGACAGTTACTGCGCGCTGGCCGACTCGCGTGAATGCGTAACGCGTAGTATACTTGGGAAATTTTATATTAAATGAAATGTAATTTTATTAGTAATTTCGATGTTTATGGGCTTGTACACAAAACTGCGATGCGACGCGATGCGAATTCGCAACGCAGAAAATTGCAATACGAATTGCTGCGATGCGATTTCGTGCGGCAAGGCGTCTCCCTTCCACGTCATCGTAATCACACGTAACATCGCAAGAATGCGCGATGCGAATCAATTCGCAAGTTCTTGCGACGCGGCGTGCGAGCTCGCAGGTTTTTGCGATGCGACGTCGCATCGCAGTTTTGTGTACAAGCCCTATAATTGAAGGTCAGTGGCAGTAACTCCCAGATAGTGTAGGATCCTCACACTAACATATTACAGAAGTAACTGAATTTAAAAGTAGATAACAGAGTCAGATTCTTATTTTGGTAAATCAGAACATTTTATATTACATTTTACACGACACTTTTACAGTACGATGAGCTAGCTAGGTGTTCCTGGTCCTGGCCCTTGGGACTTCGTGGAGGAGTTAGCCTGGCCCTTAGGCTAAAAGTTTGGCGACCCATGCGTTAGACGACAAATTCTACGAAATTATATTCTTAATACAGTTGGTCTATTTCACGAAGGCGGTTCGGCTATATTAACGTTGTTAGGCGTACACATGCACATTATTTTAGTGTGCACAATAAAACAATGTGTATGTGCACGCCTAACCACATTCTTAGCCGAACCGCCCTAGTGAGTTAGAACAACTGCACTGGATATGTAATTATGCCACTACATCATAGTTATTTCAAAGCCAGTCGAGGAGCCGGTTATAGCGGTGAGTGTGTTGTGTGCAGTATGCGCGAGGTGGAAGTGGAAGTGCTGCCCGAGGTGCCGGCGGCGCCCCCGCTGCGGCACGCGCGCCTGTGCTCGCTCGACCAGCACCGCCGCCCGCAGTATGTACCACACACACAAACACACACATACACATATGCCATAATAACGGCCGCCCGCATCTTGGTCTGCTGCGTGGACAGTTATTTTTCTATCCCTCGGAAACAGTACGTTTTAATACAACAGTACTATAAAAGGTACCTACCCTTCCTTACCTATACCTTATTCAGTACCTATGACAACGTGCATGCACTGATGATCGGTTGAGTAGTTAAGACGTGAAAACCTAACAAACAAAATTACTTTCGCATTTAAAATATTATATACAGTAGGGGCTACTATAGTCTAGTCATGAAGCAAAAAAACAATTTTGTACAACAATGACGCTCGCTACATATTACCGTTGTTGCTTCTTTCTTTAAATAAAATAAAAACTTATTTCTTTTTAAAATAAAGTTTTATGAGCATGCATACTTTTCTAGTACGAATATGTTTTGAATTTAGAAAAATATATATAGAGCATTTCCTGATGTAGGTTGCCTAACGGTCTGCGGCGCGTTGAAGCGGCGCTGACGCCGTGGCCGGCGTTCGTGTACGACATGTTCGAGTACCGACGCATGCGCGACGCCGTGCAGGCATACTTCTACACGCTCAGTCTCGGTACTACACTACCACTATTATACGATCCCGTGTGTTCTAGACTAATCTAGATAGAAGAGACTGCTTTAAGCAAATTGTGACCTTCATTTGACAAAGACTGCGTGAGTGGTCTGTGTATGTTGTTCAATAACACTCGCTCGAGCTCCCATGGCGGCACTCAAGTGTCAACAAAAGTTATGCCAGGTTCGTCATCCTACGTCTGCTGAGGGTATAGGGATAATGAAAGAACTCGTATCGGTGTAATCGTAACGCGTGTGTTGCGGTGTGCAGACAAGGTGCCGTCGGACCCGGTGGCGCTGTCGTTCTGGGTGGCGTCCAACCTGGCGCTGGCGCCGCGCGACCGCCTGGCGCTGCTGCAGGCGGACAGCGCGCTGCAGCGCCTGCACATGGCGCTGCGGTTCATACACAAGGTGGGGCATATAGTACGTCCAACCTGGCGCTGGCGCCGCGCGACCGCCTGGCGCTGCTGCAGGCGGACAGCGCGCTGCAGCGCCTGCACATGGCGCTGCGGTTCATACACAAGGTGGGGCATATAGTACGTCCAACCTGGCGCTGGCGCCGCGCGACCGCCTGGCGCTGCTGCAGGCGGACAGCGCGCTGCAGCGCCTGCACATGGCGCTGCGGTTCATACACAAGGTGGGGCATATAGTACGTCCAACCTGGCGCTGGCGCCGCGCGACCGCCTGGCGCTGCTGCAGGCGGACAGCGCGCTGCAGCGCCTGCACATGGCGCTGCGGTTCATACACAAGGTGGGGCATATAGTACGTCCAACCTGGCGCTGGCGCCGCGCGACCGCCTGGCGCTGCTGCAGGCGGACAGCGCGCTGCAGCGCCTGCACATGGCGCTGCGGTTCATACACAAGGTGGGGCATATAGTACGTCCAACCTGGCGCTGCTGCAGGCGGACAGCGCGCTGCAGCGCCTGCACATGGCGCTGCGGTTCATACACAAGGTGGGGCATATAGTACGTCCAACCTGGCGCTGCTGCAGGCGGACAGCGCGCTGCAGCGCCTGCACATGGCGCTGCGGTTCATACACAAGGTGGGGCATATAGTACGTCCAACCTGGCGCTGGCGCCGCGCGACCGCCTGGCGCTGCTGCAGGCGGACAGCGCGCTGCAGCGCCTGCACATGGCGCTGCGGTTCATACACAAGGTGGGGCATATAGTACGTCCAACCTGGCGCTGGCGCCGCGCGACCGCCTGGCGCTGCTGCAGGCGGACAGCGCGCTGCAGCGCCTGCACATGGCGCTGCGGTTCATACACAAGGTGGGGCATATAGTACGTCCAACCTAGCGCTGGCGCCGCGCGACCGCCTGGCGCTGCTGCAGGCGGACAGCGCGCTGCAGCGCCTGCACATGGCGCTGCGGTTCATACACAAGGTGGGGCATATAGTACGTCCAACCTGGCGCTGCTGCAGGCGGACAGCGCGCTGCAGCGCCTGCACATGGCGCTGCGGTTCATACACAAGGTGGGGCATATAGTACGTCCAACCTGGCGCTGGCGCCGCGCGACCGCCTGGCGCTGCTGCAGGCGGACAGCGCGCTGCAGCGCCTGCACATGGCGCTGCGGTTCATACACAAGGTGGGGCATATAGTACGTCCAACCTAGCGCTGGCGCCGCGCGACCGCCTGGCGCTGCTGCAGGCGGACAGCGCGCTGCAGCGCCTGCACATGGCGCTGCGGTTCATACACAAGGTGGGGCATATAGTACGTCCAACCTGGCGCTGGCGCCGCGCGACCGCCTGGCGCTGCTGCAGGCGGACAGCGCGCTGCAGCGCCTGCACATGGCGCTGCGGTTCATACACAAGGTGGGGCATATAGTACGTCCAACCTGGCGCTGGCGCCGCGCGACCGCCTGGCGCTGCTGCAGGCGGACAGCGCGCTGCAGCGCCTGCACATGGCGCTGCGGTTCATACACAAGGTGGGGCATATAGTACGTCCAACCTAGCGCTGGCGCCGCGCGACCGCCTGGCGCTGCTGCAGGCGGACAGCGCGCTGCAGCGCCTGCACATGGCGCTGCGGTTCATACACAAGGTGGGGCATATAGTACGTCCAACCTGGCGCTGGCGCCGCGCGACCGCCTGGCGCTGCTGCAGGCGGACAGCGCGCTGCAGCGCCTGCACATGGCGCTGCGGTTCATACACAAGGTGGGGCATATAGTACGTCCAACCTAGCGCTGGCGCCGCGCGACCGCCTGGCGCTGCTGCAGGCGGACAGCGCGCTGCAGCGCCTGCACATGGCGCTGCGGTTCATACACAAGGTGGGGCATATAGTACGTCCAACCTGGCGCTGGCGCCGCGCGACCGCCTGGCGCTGCTGCAGGCGGACAGCGCGCTGCAGCGCCTGCACATGGCGCTGCGGTTCATACACAAGGTGGGGCATATAGTACGTCCAACCTAGCGCTGGCGCCGCGCGACCGCCTGGCGCTGCTGCAGGCGGACAGCGCGCTGCAGCGCCTGCACATGGCGCTGCGGTTCATACACAAGGTGGGGCATATAGTACGTCCAACCTGGCGCTGGCGCCGCGCGACCGCCTGGCGCTGCTGCAGGCGGACAGCGCGCTGCAGCGCCTGCACATGGCGCTGCGGTTCATACACAAGGTGGGGCATATAGTACGTCCAACCTAGCGCTGGCGCCGCGCGACCGCCTGGCGCTGCTGCAGGCGGACAGCGCGCTGCAGCGCCTGCACATGGCGCTGCGGTTCATACACAAGGTGGGGCATATAGTACGTCCAACCTGGCGCTGGCGCCGCGCGACCGCCTGGCGCTGCTGCAGGCGGACAGCGCGCTGCAGCGCCTGCACATGGCGCTGCGGTTCATACACAAGGTGGGGCATATAGTACGTCCAACCTGGCGCTGGCGCCGCGCGACCGCCTGGCGCTGCTGCAGGCGGACAGCGCGCTGCAGCGCCTGCACATGGCGCTGCGGTTCATACACAAGGTGGGGCATATAGTACGTCCAACCTGGCGCTGGCGCCGCGCGACCGCCTGGCGCTGCTGCACATTTTCATTCCTAATACAATAACACAGTGTATAACGTTGTCAGCGCTGCCTGCTGTGCTGTGCGTCGTGCCTGACGGAGATCGCGCGGCGCGAGCACATTTTCGCCATGTCCAGCGACGGCTGCCACTCCAACTACACCAACCTGGGTATGTGACCTTTTTGAATACGCGGTTTCATCTTTACCATACGCCTAAACATGAGTCATCATCCCTCTACCCTTATCCCAACTTATTCGGGGTCGGTGCAGTGTGTACTTCTCTTCGATTCCTTCCACTCTTCTCTTCTTCTCATCCACTCCCTTCACATTCATATCATTCTGCACACAATCCACCCATATTTTTTGCTGTCTTCCTCATACTTTTTAGCCCTCGACATCCATATCCATTACTCTTCTAGTAACATGCCTTTCATGCCTTTCATCCCTTTTCATCTCTGCTACATGTAATTTTCTTAAATCTAGCTTCTTTATAGCCTAAATACACCTAAATATGAATATTAAACAAATATCAATACAAAACACCAGTGTTCGCCGCGTTTCGGGCAGTGCATACTTGTGCAAGCACTGTTTTGAAAAGCGCAATAGTATTTCTTAAGTTTGCGTCGAATTTTAACGCGCTATTGTGTTGTTTGCTACGGACGCCATAATTAAATAACCATTAAATTTTAATTTCATGCCAAGTGCAACAAGACGATCTTTTGGTTGATACTTAGAATCGATGTTATTCAGCATTCTCAATGTTATTTTATTTTTAATTAAGTAAGTATAATGCGTTTCATTCTTATTAGCGGCTGCGAAGTTATGCCATAATGAGCGTACTCGTGCCCCACCACTCGCCTCTCCCACACACTTATATCGAAATTGTGTTCTGCGCAGCCTCTCGCACGAATCGCACGATGTTCTGAGCCGCTAATATCGCTGAACGTATTCTATCTGATTTTTAACCTATTTCAGTGAGTTAGTTCAGTGTGAGTGTCGACCGAAAGTGTGTGGGGGTAACTTGTGCATCGTATAATATTATCGTATAACCTGCAGGCGGGTTCATGCACGACGTGGTGACGGTGTCGCGCGCGGACAACATCGTGCTGGACGGCGCCGCGTCCGCTGAGTACTCATGGTTCCCCGGCTACACGTGGACCATTGCGCTGTGCCGCGCCTGCGCACAACACGTCGGCTGGAGGTACTCACACACACACACACACACACACACAACTATTTTGCAAATAAGAGAGAAATAAAAATATTTATATATTTTTATAGCCATTTTTAGAGCATTACAAAAAAGTTTTGATTCCAATTTTTACTTTTGCTGTGCTTTAAACTACTTATAATTGTCTGAAAGCAATGAGTTTTAAGAAAATTTTGCTCCTTCCCGATATTTTGGATGCGGCGACAGAACTGACTAATAATCTGTTACTTAAACAGTGTTAACTGTTAAACAATTTATGATGGCCTATGATTGGCTCTCCGTTGCTTTTTGAGTTATGTATTATGTTATAGCTGTCGGTCGCCTGAAATTAAATTAATAAAATAAAATAATTGGTTGTATAGTCAACTATCTCTAGTAACTATCGCTCTCACTCTAACTATCGCCAGATATCCGTCGCGCCGGCGCCGGCGCCGGTTTAATCCTACTCGAAGCACCAAAAACTGTGTACAATGCGATTAAATTAATTGACAATAGACAGCAGCATATCCGCTGCAATTCCACTCGAGAATGTATGTGTATGGCAAAGAGAAAATTTTACAGATTGAAATACGTCATTTTGTACCACAAGCGCTCTGAAGTTGTGCCGCAAATCTCTATAAATGTTATGTGATATCGTCGATGGTGTATCAAATAAATCTACAAAGCTCGAAAACATGAGTAATGAGTGTTCTACGGTCAGGTTCGACGCGATGAAGCGCAAGCTCCGGCCGCAGCAGTTCTTCGGGCTGTGCCGCAACCAAGTGCAGCCGGCGGGCGCGGCCGCGGACCTGCGCTCGCTGCACCTGTGACGCCCGCGCATGGGGCCTCGCACCTGTGACGCCCGCGCATGGGGCCTCGCACCTGTGACGCCCGCGCATGGGGCCTCGCACCTGTGACGCCCGCGCATGGGGCCTCGCACCTGTGACGCCCGCGCATGGGGCCTCGCACCTGTGACGCCCGCGCATGGGGCCTCGCACCTGTGACGCCCGCGCATGGGGCCTCGCACCTGTGACGCCCGCGCATGGGGCCTCGCACCTGTGACGCCCGCGCATGGGGCCTCGCACCTGTGACGCCCGCGCATGGGGCCTCGCACCTGTGACGCCCGCGCATGGGGCCTCGCACCTGTGACGCCCGCGCATGGGGCCTCGCACCTGTGACGCCCGCGCATGGGGCCTCGCACCTGTGACGCCCGCGCATGGGGCCTCGCACCTGTGACGCCCGCGCATGGGGCCCCGCACCCCGCATGGGGACCCGCACCCCGCATACTTCTGAACTGTAAAACCAAAACTGCTACGTTGTCATTTACCTAAAAAACTTTGTTTTAGCCATTCAAATTGCCCGAGGTTGGCATCCTAGGCATATGATTCAACAATTTAAAGAAACTGTAAATGAAACTGAAAAGGTAACGATTTAGTTTTGGTTTTATCGTTTAAAACTAGCGTGATTGGCGTTGGGCTCCAGGAACTGTAAACCGACCCTTCTAAACGAAGGAACATTTTTAATAGCGATACCGAACATCGCTTATTATAGGAAAAATGTGTGCGTTTTACATTTCAAAATCGTAACAGAAATTCTATTACTAGAGGTTCTGATGAGATTATATTTCACGTGAATATTAAAATACATTGTAAGTTAAGTCGAACGTGATTTCATTTAACTGCGTGATCTTAATAATATTACGTCGAGAATGATCGCCATATTATATCAGAAAAATACAAGAATCATAAAGAAGAGAGTTCAAGAAAGACTGACACACAGAGCAGAAACATACTTAAGTGCTCTGTTGCACGCGTGGTAAGTTATTTAACTTTACTTTGAACGATATCAAATTCAAATAAATCAGATTATATTTACCATAAAAATACCTTTCAGATCATAGCTCTTTTGTATGAGAAATAGATGGTGGGTCCTATTTTCTTTTGAGCAGTATACAGGGTGGAAGATTTAATGACACGTAGGGAAAATACCCTAAACGATGGAGATTCGATATGGTCAATCATAAAATTCAAATCTCTTTAACAAACATGGTAAATAAAAATAACAAAGACAATAATTTCATGTATCCAACAACATGGGGCCCATTTCGAACAACTAAGTATAATTAGTCTTTTTTCCCATTAAATTAAAATAAGTTTAGATTTCATGGTTTTCCTTTCATTTAATTTACCATGTTTGGTAGAGAGATTTGTTCCTTATGATTGTCCCTATCGATTGATATCATAAAAGTACCTACAGGATGTTGTGTTTTCGAATTTTAAACGATTCTATAACTGAGTGTGAGATGCGTATTTAAAAAAATCTTTAAATGCGGTTTTGTTTTGCTATCTCCACTGTTTAAAGTACTTTCCCTCCTGGGGCTCTATCGGCTAAAAACATTGAAGTTAATGTTAACTGTGTTTGAACATTTGCTACTTCGTTTTGGCACAAATAAAAACTTACCAAAGAAAAATAGCAATGTATCACACACATCTGTCAAAATACAGTTAACATTAACTTCAATGTTTTTAGCCGATACCGCGGCAGGTGCCATTAAAAATTTCCATCCAGAGGGCCTAGTATGAGTTGGTGTTTTCATTTTCGAATAGACTATCGTTTTGTCTCTACTCGTTCACTCACTCGCATTGATTTGAGCAATCCGATAGTTAACTATGCGAGAAGTGAAAGAAAATACAACAAATACTAGGCCATCTGTATGTCAAGCGCGTGAACTAAACTCAATCTAATCGTCCTATTGTTAGACAAATATAAATACTATTATCAGTATTTATAATTTCATCAAAAATTACATTTGTGTCACTGCAACAATCCCCAATATTATTAACCATGTGTTAATAATAATTATTATTAAGGCTTAAAAACCGATAATTGTGTAAATTAATGTTTTAACTAAATTACAACCGGAAATAGATGCATTTTGCGTGGTTGACTTTACTTCTAGATATTAATGTATTATTTATTATCTTATTTATTCAAAATAATTTGTATATCTTAATGGCGATTTATTTTTAATAAGACGTAGCATCGTGAAATATACCTTAATCATTTGTATATTTAAGCAGATTAAATATGTAGTTTTAGTAAGTAATGCTGTATTTCTCAAGAATGCAGTTGCATGTGGGGTGTAACCAAATCGTGGACCAAGTTTAATTCTAAACCATAACCACAACCAAAACCAACCAAATATAAGATTCATTTTATAATTTTGCATGCTTTTGAGTATAAGGCAAACGATTGTACTTTATCCATTAATCACCTGTTTGGCTGTTTATGTAAAACCTATGTTCTTGCAAATAAAGTTATGATTATTATAGCAATAGGCATTTTACAGTCTGTTTATCTTTACTTGTCTTATTTAGTAAACAGTTTTTGACAGTTGTCATATGTCTTTTAAACTTAAATCGTTATTTTAAAATGTTGTCCTATTAAATAATATTGTCATCATCTTTCGTATTCTATGTGTGGAAAACCAATTGTTGTATTTTAAAGATGAATATTTCAATAAAGAGTTGGATGAAGATTGTTTACCAAATAGGACGAGTAAGGATAAACAGACTTAACATACTTTATTATACAACTTGTTACACCCTGCATTGTGTAAAGTCTGAACAGGTATGTACACGAGGTACACTTCCGAATAGCGCCGATCGACCGACCGATCGACCTTCCGAAGTATTACTAAATTTTTGAAGTGAGTTGGTGCTTATTTTATACATATAGATGCAAAATTGATGTAGACAGGGATACACTGGCCTTCAAAACTAGTAACACACTTTTAAAATACACAAAGTTTTCGAAACAAAAAGGTCTAAAAAAGTTTTTTTTTTAATGATAACTTCACAAGCAATAACCTTCTTGAAAAAATTTTTTATTTAAACTCTAACTTCTATTGTTTATTTATTTATTAATGGAAAAGAAACAGCATTTACATACTTAATAATTATAGTAGTATGACTAGAGCAAACATACCTTTACAGTTTTTCGTCATAAAGTTAAAACAATCCAGATAGAAAAAATAAAAAAAAACCATGCATGTTTAAGTTTTAAAAGTGTGGTACTAACTTTAGAAGGCCAGTGTAGTTGTAAATAAATGTAGTGTTATCCTATCCTACAGTTTAAGTTACCCAAAACCCTATGTACATGTATAACTAATAAAGTAATTTATGATTGTTGTGTAATATTCTTTATTTTGTTTACATCATTTCACTTATGTTTTAAATAATTATAGTGTATCTTAATTCTCAACTCTTCTTTCACTCGCTTTTAGGCTGAGATCGCGATTGATCAGCCTTGAAAAAAAGCATCAGACCCTTGTGAATATTGCACAGGTAGCTGCTTCAATGTCCATGCCCTTGTAGATAGAGTCGCGTCCTAAGTCTGCGGGGCCGGGTGGTCGTGCAGCGGCGCGTACGCGAGGGTCGCGCTCGGCGCTGCTATAGGATTAGCTACTGGTGTTTTCTTTTTTGTTTGACGTTTCGGTTTCACTTGTGATCCTGGCGCTGGTTTACCTGAGAAATATCAGACACCAATATCAGAATTTTAGAAGCTTTAGGATAACATTAATAAAACACATGCTTCTGTCTAGATCTTAAATATTCAATGAATCGACTGCATTTAACTTTTTTTTTAGGTAGAAGATATTTTTTCTCCAGTATACAACTCGTACAGTAACAAAAATAGTGAACTTTATGAAAATATTTATCAGGGGTGAATAAATATTTTCATAAAGTTTGCTATTTTTGTTTATAGCGTAAGAAATGTGTACAACTCGTGAAATACCACAGTACACATATTTTCATTTTGGTTACCATAAGTACGCACCTGTGCAGTCTACTGAGATAAATAGTTTTTGGCACAGTGAGCCACGACGGCGACGTATCACTGTTGTATTACGTGCGCAATGTGTGACGTACCTGTGTCGTCGGCGGTGGGCAGGTCCGTGCGCAGCAGCGCGCGCAGCGTGGAGGGCGGCAGGCGCAGCGCCCGCGCGCGCGCGCGCACAGACAGCGCCGGCGCCGCACGCACCGACTCCATCACCTCCTCCAGTCGCTTCAGCCTGCAATCGATAAATATAGAAACCATTTTTTTTTATAATTAGTATGTGAAACTATAATAATATAGTGTCTTTGGTCTTGTATAATAATAGCCCCTTGCATCAGACATTCTTTGTTAAATTGAGTATTTGGGCTTTGTTTATAGTTTGTAGGTCTGATTGTCAGTCGGCAAAGGCCTCCTCCAACCTTTTCCATTCCCACCGATTCTCCGCCACTCTGTTTCAAGTAGCTCCTGCTACTTTCCTAATATCATCTTTGGTCTTGTACTAGCGATAATTTAAATGCATAAAATACACCTAATTTTGTAGACAAAAACACATGTGGGGGTCTATGTGTTTTTTTAGTTTTTCGCACATATCTTAAAAGCTGGGACATTTACATATTTTTTGACATTATTCTAAAACACAGGGATATTATCTACAAAATGACATCAAAATCATCCAAATAATTAACCTTTGCAATACAAAGGAAGAACAATACACACTGTTAAAGAAACCACCCCGAACTTGGCTCTCCGGCCTAAAGGTCTCGTGAACTTTGAGTTCTAGCAATCGTGCAATTCAATAATGTAGTGAAATGACAATAGAGCAGGTATTTACCGGTTAACAGGTCTCCCAGTGCGCGGAGCATCATGGACACTGCCGGTGGCGAACAGCTTCCTCTCCCATGCCAGCAGGGTGTTCTTAGCGGGCGGGTCGCGCCCGAACCGCTGGCGGAAGTCGTATTTGATCTGGTCAAAACAATTCATAAATAAGTACTTTTCATCTTTCTTGTACGTACACTTCTGTTAAAGTTTTACATAAACTTATACTTACTTCACTCATACCGACATGTGTTCTCTCCCTTTCGTGAACCCAAACCGCTGCAACTAACCTTTCTTCTATACTGAAATTAGATGTGTCAACGACAGCCTTCTTAACGGGTTTTTCTGTCTTTTCGGTTTTTGCTTGTCGTGTTTTTCGTTTAGCTTTTAGCTCAGCTGGTACTGGAGCACTCTGGCTAGCCTCCGGTGGTGTATTGACAGAAAGGTTTTGTGGATTCGGATTGTATTCATTTTGTACTACAACACCAGCACTTTGGTTGTGTACTTTATTTAGATTAACCAGTGAACACTGTTGGTAAACATCATGGTTGTAAATGGATTGATTTGTATAATGGTACATCGCTTCAATAACCAAACCATTTACCTAATTTAGGATTTTCATAATTAATAAAAGACAACAAATTGTTTGTTTTGTTGAAAACATAGGAGGAAAAAAGAGAAAAACTGGGTGGGTGTCAATGTCAAAAATTCTAACATAAGGCCGGCCACATACGGATGAAATCTGATTCGAAATTCCGAAACGGAATATTGATATTGTATGAAAATTCCGAACGGAAAAATACGGCATGTCTGTGTGTCCATAGATTTCACTGACCTCTATATTAAATTTTGGGTGCTCGCTCGGAATGATTCGGTTCGGAATCCCGAATCAAAATTCCGTCTGTATGTGGCCCAGTGTTGCCAATTTTGTTTTCACTGATCCACCAAAAGCGATTCTAAAAACCTTAATGCTCTAAGCTAAAAACCCACCACATTGACTTTTTTAGTACGAAAAAGTTCATAAAACCTCTTATTCACTCATTTTGTTTAAAAAGATAAATTTAACTAACAAGGGAAAAAGGTCAAAACCACCAGTTTCAGTGGTTTTCTCACTAAGTTGGCAACACTGATGTGGCCAGTCCTCAGGGGCTCTATCGGCTAAAAACATTGAAGTTCATGTAAACTGTGTTTTGACAGATGTGTGTGATACATTGCTACTTCGTTTTGGCACAAATAAAAACTTACCAAGTAAAAGTAGCAATGTATCACATACATATGTGAAAACACAATAAAATTGGCATGAACTTTAATGTTTTTAGCCGATACCGCCGAAGGCAGTCTATATTAATATGTCGAGGCTCTAAGGCTATAGTTGTAAAAAAAACGTTGAAAACTATTGAAATACCTACCCAACTCCGCCGAAAAAAGGAGTAATTATTTTTTAACAGGTAGGTACCTACCTAACTATTGTATATGGCGAAGTTCACACGTATAAATTGTGATTCATTAAGATTAAGAGCGAGCAATGAAAAAGAACGATCGAGCATAATATTTAATTTTTTCATGTAAATAATTTTTGTGATGATCGTGATAAGTACGCACGACGGCACCTCAGACTATACATGTTGACCTTGAGACCGTCTTTATGCCCTACGTAATAAAAGCTGTCTTCGCAGTTTAACTGTATAACTTGACGTGCTGTCGTGCGTACATGATTGTTCTCTAGAAGTGACAAATGATATTGATCCTCTTGCATAGATACACAGGCCCATCTTTCCCACTGGGCACTCTGGGCACGTGCCCAGGGCCCCGCGATCGATAGGGGCCCCCTAGTTCCTGCCAGATGGAAGCATATAAAACATATTTAGGTATTTCGAAAACTTAAACAATAATTACTGACTACAAATACTACTTGCTCACTAGCTAAGTCAAGATCATAGGGGTCCCCTTCCTCAAATAGGTTAAAGACGGCCTTGTAGATACATGATTGTTCTGAAGACGATAATTTTAGTGATATTGAACTAGAAATGACAAATGATATTGATGCTCTTGCATAGATACATGTCTTTGATTAATAAAACAACTGAAACTTAACGTATATTATTATTAGCGATTATTAGCAAACTAGTATTTGAGTTTTAAAATTAAATGTCTTAAAAAAGTGAATACAATCTTAAAAATATTATATTCTTGAACACTATCTTAATGAAAATAATAATTCAATGATTAATATATTAAATTAGCTATTAGAATTTTCTTGTTTCATGACATTTTTAGTTGCGGATGACGTTAACGTGGATGTTAATGTGACAAGGTTCCTACGCTATTGGCGCGGATAGTAAGTGAAAATATTGCTATAAAAACAGCTTCAAAAGCGACAGTTCTAAAAAGCAAGAAATAACATTCAAATATGCATAATTACTATTCAACTAAGCGTATCTGAAATTCAAAAAACGTCTTTTGAAATCGGGTTCGATGCGAGCAATTCGATGGCGTAATGAACATTGATCTATTATACATGGTACAAAAATACCCCTAATGCCGAATATGGTATACAAGATGTTACAAAAATGATAACATTGTATTCTGTCTCTGTGAAGGATAACGATGGATGATTCACGTATCCAGTAAAACCAAAATCTTTTGTAACAATTTTATTCATAAATAAAATAATATGATGTAGGTATTGCTTAATTATTAAACCAAGGTGAATTAACATTACTCTTCCAAAGGCACCGAAAAGGGAAAGAGAAATGCATTAAAGTTTCAACCTCATCAAATTGATTCACACTCTATTCTTCGTAGACAGAACAATTCCTATTTATAAGGCCGACAATCGGGCGTGCCTACAGGGGAGCTCTAGAAATTCTTATTCTGCGATTTATGGTCCAAAATAAATCAAAAATCTTCTTTAAGTTCACCACTTCATCATTCAATTGTTTCTTAGATAATTATTATGGAATCCATGGAAGCATAATTGTGGCCATTTGATAAAACGTATAAATTACAAGCAAATAAACCAGCGTTACATCACAGTCTGTCGTCATTCCCGCGGGAGTGCAGCTACCTACTCCTTAGTAATAAAATGGGAAAGTTTTCAGTCACTAAGTAGTCATCTTCAAATATGACTGCAATGTTCAGCTCGAACTCTGAAAAAATAAATAGCTTTTAAATATTGAATTAAAACGCTTTTACAGGAATCCAAAAATAAAAGTAAATAAATGTGAACAACAAATACATTTTTTATAAATACAAATCTATGGACTTATTAACATCGTCCAGTAGTATTCTGTTCCAAGTTTATTCAGATTCGTTTTCGAATTCACCTGCCCCGCGCTATGTGTAGCGGCAGGTCGCGTGTATGTGGCCGGCCTAGAGTAGTGTTCGTACCGATCTTGAAGTGGGGCGTGGAGGAGGTGGGGCAGGTGAACAGTCGCGGCAGCACCATGTGCAGCGGCAGGTCGCGTGTATGTGGCCGGCCTAGTGTAGTGTTCGTACCGATCTTGAAGTGGGGCGTGGAGGAGGTGGGGCAGGTGAACAGTCGCGGCAGCACCATGTGCAGCGGCAGGTCGCGTGTATGTGGCCGGCCTAGTGTAGTGTTCGTACCGATCTTGAAGTGGGGCGTGGAGGAGGTGGGGCAGGTGAACAGTCGCGGCAGCACCATGTGCAGCGGCAGGTCGCGTGTATGTGGCCGGCCTAGTGTAGTGTTCGTACCGATCTTGAAGTGGGGCGTGGAGGAGGTGGGGCAGGTGAACAGTCGCGGCAGCACCATGTGCAGCGGCAGGTCGCGTGTATGTGGCCGGCCTAGTGTAGTGTTCGTACCGATCTTGAAGTGGGGCGTGGAGGAGGTGGGGCAGGTGAACAGTCGCGGCAGCACCATGTGCAGCGGCAGGTCGCGTGTATGTGGCCGGCCTAGTGTAGTGTTCGTACCGATCTTGAAGTGGGGCGTGGAGGAGGTGGGGCAGGTGAACAGTCGCGGCAGCACCATGTGCAGCGGCAGGTCGCGTGTATGTGGCCGGCCTAGTGTAGTGTTCGTACCGATCTTGAAGTGGGGCGTGGAGGAGGTGGGGCAGGTGAACAGTCGCGGCAGCACCATGTGCAGCGGCAGGTCGCGTGTATGTGGCCGGCCTAGTGTAGTGTTCGTACCGATCTTGAAGTGGGGCGTGGAGGAGGTGGGGCAGGTGAACAGTCGCGGCAGCACCATGTGCAGCGGCAGGTCGCGCGCGCGGCGCACGTCGCCCTCGCCCACCTGGATGTTCTGTATCTCCGTCGCTGCACAAGTTATACAGGTTAATATCTTCGCTATAAACACACAAGTTGAGTGTCAAATACACTCGGCGTCAAAAAAAACGCACCTTCTATTACATTAGTTTAGATATGCCTACCTGCTACTGCTAGCACACGTATTATTTATTTAATATTTATATCTATTGAAAGTACATTTATTGGTCTTTTAAACAATCTTTTATTGTTTAAAAAACATAACAGTTACCACAATTAAACGCTGCACATGTAATTACTTGCGCATTCATTATAAGGGTATAAATAGGGGTCAATCCAGGAAAATCGGGTAAATTCACTATCGAAACGTTAGAGAGAACGCACGTCAACTGCTCAATTAAGAAAAGAAACACCCAAGATGCATACTATTGGCCATGAAGCTTGTCAAATGAAATTGTTATATTGCAAAAAATGTGACAGTGCAATGTTGCTGGGAAACTAAATCTCAGTCATTTATTCCGTATGACGAGTGTTCCAACGGTTTGAGAGACTGTTGGTTATATACGAATGGATAGAAGTATATAACAACATTTACTATTAATTAGATATGATTAAAATGGTTTCAAAGAAATTTTTTGAAAAGGTGCGTTTCTTTTGACGCCGAGTGTAATTGTAAAGCTAAAAATAATATTTTTAAAAACAATCAAAACCCGCTTCCATCTAAACACAAGTTTTCGTCGAGAAAAACCACAATACATTTTCTGTCATATAAGTTTGTGTGTTTATAAAATAAACTAAATTTTGTAAGGGGACCATATAATTGGATTTTTAGTAAATTGTGTATTTATACGGGATTTATAAAGTCGCCTCACGGCCCGGCGGCCCGGCCGCAGCCCACCGCGCGACGTCGGTCGGCCTCTCGGCTTGTCGTCACGACCGCTGTGATTACTGAATTCGCCTGCGCCGCGGCGAGCTTTGGCCGAACCGATAAAATGCGTGATTTGAGTGACCTACCAGAAGAATGGAGATTTTTTTAAGTTGAATTTTTTAAAATAAAATATTTTGTTTTTTTTTTCAAAATACTTAAGGTTTACGAAATTTAGTGTATTTCACAAAAAAAAACAAACTACGCCTAAGTGTAGCTGTTTGAGAAAAAATCATTATTGATTCGTAGATAAGTGATCAAATCATAGGTTATGTTATGGCTATAAGAAAATATAGTAACTTTCAGCATTTTTTTTAGTCTGAAGCGTATGATATGGGACCAACTCTGAAATCGCGAAAAAAATAAGCTGTTTCATAGCTTGCAGCGTGACTGCATGGGATATACAAGAAAGGTTTCGACGATGCCACTAGTGACTCGTTAGCTCAGCGGTCAGAGCATTGGACCGGACTTCCAAAGGTTCGATTCCCGCCTGAGACAATTCTGGTGACGAGCCGAATTTTTTCTAGTACATTATTTAGTACTGTTTCATACATTTTGATATTTTCGTTATAAATTATTGTATAAAACAGCTGATTTTTATTCTCGCGATTTCATAGTTGGTGGTTTCATGGTTGGTTCATATAAAAGTTGTTCAGTTTGATGGTCCGAAGAAACGGTTTTCTCATTGTTGGTTGATTCATATACCGTCTCTGGAGTACCCCTCTGCGCAGCCGCAGGTCTCGACGCGCACCAACTGCAGCTCTATCGACTTGATGGGCACCGTGCACTCGTCCACGCGGATCTGAGTCACATTCAATAATTGTTTTCATAAAACAGGTATTACTATTTGGTAATATGTGCGATAGGGACCTTACAGTATTTCAACATAAGAAAATATTGTCTGTTATTCCATTTCACAGGTTTCAGATGGCAATAATATCTTCTGGTTTAATATAAAGATGAACTAGATTTTTATGAATTTATTTGTCGTTTAATATGGCACTTCACTGGAACTTACTTTTTATTTGGGAAGTATTTTTTTGATCTGCAATAAAACTAAATGGTTAGCAAAAAAAATCAGCAGTTTAATTATTTGGCCAGCAAACAAGAATCATATTATCAGAGACGGCAATATCCACTCAATGTCAAAAGTGAACTAAAAATGGCGTTTTATTGATCTATGGACGTAGTTTATGTAGGTAACACATTACACATCAAATGTGGCAATATCCTATACAAAATACTGTTCTGTACAATCCAATCAAAAATTATTTTTTTTATAGGTTTACTCAAAATGTCCTTGAGCGGAGTGGACACTGATTGCAACTAAAAAAAATAATTGTTGATTGATTTTGAAATATTTGCTAGCCAAAAGTTGCTGACCAACTAACAATTTTGGCTGACTGAATAGATTTTTCAATACAAATATTTTTTTAACCCACACCTTTTTTATTTTAAATCTAATGTAGGTACAGATGATGGCACATCAAACCATACAATGTTGACCTTGAGACCATATTATTTTTGGTCAAGATAATATTTATTTCACAATTTGGTTCTAACAACGCACCTTGCCAGTGAGTGGTTTGTCAAGCGGGCAGATGGTGGAGTCGATCTCGGCGTAGATCTGGAACTGCGGGAGCGGAGCGCGCGCGCCCGCCGCGCCCCCCGCGCCCCCGCCCGCGCCCGCGCCCGCCGCGCGCACCGTCGCCGGCGTGATCTCGCATCGGACTGGCTTCACGGGCGCAGGATCTTGCTGGGAAATATACACTACGTAAATTAAGAGTGTTGATTCGTCACGGCATTTCATACAAACTTTCAAGTCCTTACTTTTCCAAATTAATGAATCGATTTTAATGAAACTTCATACACATAAAGCAGAATACCTTGGTCTAAAAATTAAAAAAAAAATGTAAAAAAACACGACTGCCCTTCCAGAAACCAACTAAAAAGTTAAATAATAAGTGTCATTGCAGACGGGAGACCATTTTGTTGAACAAATTTTAATGCCCAAAAAACGGAGTGTAAATGTGTTCAGAATTCAGAGTTCATAATTTATATGCTTGCATGTGGGTATGTGAGTTTCTTTATTCCACCATAACTTCTAAACGCCTTAGCGGATTTGGATGAAACCTTACATCATCCAGTGACATTGGATTTGCAATATTAAAAAAAAACAATATGGCGCCTGTACGACGCCACTTACAAATGAGAAAAAAAATTTTTTTTCTTTAATTATTATTATTTGGGCATCAAATGAAACGCATTGATGATCACATTCTAAAACTGTAATTATAATTTGTCACTAAAATGTGAAATATATTTAAAATGACTCCCTAACATGACCACCGAAACATGATATGATAAAGCAATTTAACATGTTTAACTGTCAAAAGATTATGGATTTTGACAGTTGAGTGTTGATAAAGCGCTATAACATGTTGTGTAACGTGTTTCAGTGGTCATGCTAGGGGAGCTGAAATAACTCTACAATAAAAAAATTTTTTTTTTACTTTAGTATTTGTGGTAAGGTGTGTAAGCATGTAAAATTTTTTTACCTTCATATAATATTTTCTATGGTACAACGCCCATAACTCAATATTCAAATTCACGCTGTTTGTTTTTAAGGAGTTCTGTTAAAACTACTAGCCAGATCTGTATTTTTTTTTATGGGACCACACACGAACAAAGTGTCATGTCACTACGGTTTATCCTTTTTATTGAATTTTGGACCCGAATATTTTCTTGTTTCGTACTTTTTAGGGCGCGATTTTTAATTTTAATTTAATTAAGTTTTAGTTTTTACACTTTTATTAAATCAGGTGAAATATGCAAGCAGCTTTGCTAACATGAGCAAAGCTAACAATATACATATGCTTTAAATTTTAAAAGTGTCAATTACCCCTTTCATTTGATACCCAACACAACATCATTAGAAAGAATGGACAATTAAGACGCTTCTAATGATAAATTATGATAAGTAGTTTAGAAGTTATGAGGGAGGAGATGAACATACACACAAGTCAAAATCATAACTCTCTTTTTTGCTTCACTGTAGTCGGGTAAAAACTAATCCAGTATGCTATAATCTTATGCGATAATGGTTACAAATAACAATTAAAATGTATGAAAGAAGTTGAACATATGAGTTTTTAAATGTTATTTAAATCAGAATAAAGTCTATTAAAACAAAGAAGTTGAATAAATAAATTTTTACCAGTCTATATTGCACAAAAAATTGGCAGCTGGTGTTCAGGGGCTTATTTAGGAATGACCTCTTCATGCTGCACTTAAGAGTGTACATAATGTTGACAAACACCCCGTGATACGTCTCCAGGAGTCCAGGGTACCCCGGAGATACAGCCTGTCGAGCTCGCAGCGGGATCTCAAATGGTATCTCTGTGACTCCCACGGGGATCTTGCCAGGTGGTGCAAGCTCTAAGCTGGTGCTTACCAGATTGATTGGCTGTTTAAACCAAAAACAGAGTTAAAATTTAACACATTTAAGGACGCTCTATCGAGAGGCAATATCGTACTACCGTGCCGCACCGCCTCTTGAAGGAGCGTCCGTGAATGTGTAAAGCAACTACAATATTATATATATATATCATATTAGAATGTATTTAACCTTGATACTGTTGGAAAAGGCCTCAAAAATGCCAACGTTTTTAGTGCTGAGCTGCAAGTTAACTACGCCTTCCATCAGAAGAGTCAGCCCCTCGTGGCGCACGTCGCCGCTGCTCTCCACCACCACCACGCCGGCAATGGTCTCCTGATAGGCACCATAAAATTACGATAATAATTTAATTGGAAAGTATGCAATCTTACGTTAGGTCTGTTTTACGACTGCTGTTTTTAAACTAACCCCTTCATGAAAAACTTTGCTTGCCCTTTTAAGATTTATTGTAATATTAGTAGACATTTTAAAAACAGACACAGGTCTTAATTCATATAAATAATTAATCAATCGACAAATCAATCACTGTTAAAAAAAAGAAATACCGTATGTAGTTATTTACATTACAAATGAAACACACAACACAAACAAACCCAGAGCTCAGATGATTTTTTTTAATTCGTTCCGAAGAACAGGCTAAGGTCTTAGACCATACTGCCTCGTCATTAGTTATATCTTTTTTCATAGGTGGAGTTTTATTAAAACACAGATATAAAAACTTAGAGCATTAAGAACTATAAAAACAATAAGAATGTGGGTGCATTCCGATTCAAACAAAAATAAATTTCGTTAGGAGTACAGGGGCTCTATCGGCTAAAAATATTTAAGTACATGTTAACCGTGTTTTAACAGATGTATGTGATACATTGCTACTTCGTCTTAGCACAAATAAAAACTTACCAAAGAAAAATAGCAATGTATCACATATAGCTGTCAAAGCACAGTAAACATGAACTTCAAATGTTTTTAGCCGATACCGCCACTGGTGTGTTGGAATGCACCCATTGTCATTAAAATGTAAAATGTCATTTTTCTCCTCCATTTTTCCAGTCCACAGACTAGCTAGACTATAAAGACTGATATGATCTATGGATATGATATGTCAGTGAAGGCCACCAATGCTACCAACCTTTAGATATTCTTCTGAGCTACCAACCAACCGTCATGCATACATATGTCAATGTCATGTTAAATGTCAATTTTAAATTTAGTTAACAAAATACGTCCGTTGTCGGCGGTCGGAGTTTCGACGGGCTTGATAAAATAATTACGATATTTATTTATTTGTTACGTTTATAAATATTTTATCGTGTGATTTATGATATTAGTGTGTCTGCCAGTGTTCTATGTAATTTTGTGAAACGCCGTTTATTGTTTTTCTTGGAGAATAAATTTGAAAAGGTGATGCCGAGGAATACACCCCGAATGGATCGATATCGGTGACTTTCGAGTCTGGAACTGATTTTACGGAGTACAGGGGTGGTGGAACATGGAGAAGTCAGCTCGACCACGGACGGCACTCAACGAGTGTGTAAAAGTGGTAGTGCGATGCCGCCCGCTTTCAGATAGGGAGAAAAATGAGGGCTTCGATGAGGTATGATTTCGGTCGAAACATTGTTTGTGTCGGATGCTAGGGCTGCGCAGACTTGATGCGTAGACTTCTTTCGTTTGTATAATACTTGAATTTATATTAAATATCGTAAAATTTATTATTCTTAATTCGATTACGCTGCACCAGTTGATATCACTAGTAGATATTGTGGAGAATCCTTGTTCTAGATTTGATCACTTGAGTCGTATCAAAAGGCAAAGTATTTACGCGATTTACCTATATGTATTCAATTGGCGTGGGATTCTCAACAACTGACCGCCTATGCAATTGCAAATATACACGTCAAAATCGTAAGACAATCCAATCTTACACAATAGGCCTCATTAATAATTAAACAAATGCTAAGGAATGCAGAAAACTATTATTGACTACTGAAACAAGCACTTTCATTATTGTTCTGTTTAGTAAAACTTTGAAGTGTTTCTTTTTATTGAACTACCCACTCATTAACTCTGTTAAATAGAAAGTACAAAATATGAGTTAAATAAAGTTTGCACCTCCTGCTAAGTGATTGGAATATAAATATGTAATCAACCCTTCAGATGTGTGATGGGTCTGTCACTAAGAATATCTTGTTATATGTAGTACCAATGTTTATAGAATAAATAAGCCCATACTTATTGTGTTGTTCACATCACTAAATGTTCCTAGTTCCTACAAGCTTATTAATTTGGACTTGTCTTAGGACAAATTATTTGGGAAAAATTACAGCATCATTTAGCTGACCATCAGCCATTTTAATGTCCCCACTGCTGGGGCACAGAGGGCCTAGTATGAGTTGTATTTTCTTTCACTTCTCGCATAGTTAACTTTCGGACTGCTCATAATCAATGTGAGTGAGTGATTGAGTGAAAGAGTCAAACGATAGTTAACTATTCGAAAAGTGAAAACACCAACTCATATTAGGCCCTCAGGCTTTCCTTATGGGTGGATAAGAAGGATTCATTCATTCAAATCATTTAGAACATTAGCGAAACTAAAAACTGGGGAACCAAACTAGCCATGTTCTTGTAACATATACCTATGTTGGTTACAAAAACATAGCTTCTTTTGTAATGTTTTAAATTTCCATGGTTTTTGACGTTATTAGAATTAACTATATCGGGATTTACACCATGTACCTGTTTATTTTTGAGTTCTTCCGTGACCATGGTGCATGCAACTGCGCCGAAATATCGGAGTCTCAAAAATAAACAGGTACATGGTGTAAATCCCGATATAGTTTATTCTAATAGCTTGTTTTGGTTTACTCCAATAAATACTACCCGCAATACTGTGTTACTTATTTTCATATCTATTTAAAATAAAGCATAATTAGTCCATTTATATGGTAGAAAGCAGCATCAGTTACCATTTTAAGACACCTAGTAATCGACTTCTTTACACCTCAGCAAATATAGGTACCTTGGGTAAAAAATTAGGGCTCTTTGAACTTCAGCTAATACGAAATTTGTCATTTTATAATAATCTTTTGAATCTTTATGGTGCAATGAATTTCTGACTGCACCTAAGTAAATAGTTGAAACATTCCTTAAAGTTAATCTGTTTGCAATGCGGCCGTAAGTAGATGTCCATAGCAGTTGTTCCATATTTAGGCATAGATCCTCGCGGCCAGCGCGCGGCCTTCGCCGCCCTGCGCGCCGCCGCCGCCGGCGCACGTTTACTTGACAAATTATTTTTTTCTAACTAAAACCTTCTATCAACAATCAGGACACAGGCCGCCTTCATTTGAAATCACGTTCATGACCAGAACACGATCTCTCAAAGTAGGATGCTCAAATATAGTCATGCCTTACAAGAACATGATTGAAAGCTATAAAAAACTTAATCGAGAAGAGATGTCATTGGCAAAAACGGCCGAGCCATCACAATAGTTTCTTGCTTGTCCATGTAACGGTTCGGCGCACACGTATCACGAAATTCACGAATCATGACAAATGAATTTTTGACAAAAGAGTGATTACCTACCTTCATTTTTGTGCTGACATTACTGAAGTAGATTATCGCCAATCGCATTGCACTTAAAACATTTCCGCGGTGAAAATCGGCCTTCCTCAAGGTCGAATTATTGAGTGTCTGCTTTTTCTGATTTCAAGTTTACGCAACCTTAACAGTCATTAGCAGGTATTTACTGTTACTGTACCTACCAGTGAGACAAAATATTACTAATTAATTTTGTTTCAAAACAATTTTTACAATTTTACCTATTTTTATCACGCATGACCGCTCCTGAGTCTAAAATTAGTGTGATATCTAATTGTAATTAACATTTCTTGAACAACTTTGATTCGTATTGAAGCAAAAAGTCAAATGTATTGCGAGGTATTTATGTCGGGAAGTTTATTTAAATTTATTTTTTTACCGCAAAATTTTTACCACCCTCGCTCGACACAGCGCCAGCCGCCTGTGCGCCAGCGCAGCGCGCCTTGTTGTAGTAAAGTAAGTCAAAATCACGCATCCACACTTGAAATCGTTGAACTGAAACAAAAAGCCATCGTCGGATGGTTTGTTTACTTGTACTGTGCAGTGTAATTTGCATAATATCGTCGAACTGGGACGCGTGGTAGCGAACAATTTACGCAACGGCTTTATTTCAAACATCAATTTTATTCGCCATATTGATGTAGTGCTCACAGTAAAAACAAGTAGGTAATGTAACTGTAGTATAAAGAAGACCTGGCAATATGCAGATTTTTCTTCTCGAGTTATACAAGAATCTGAAGCTATACTAAATTTTCCGACAAGCTTATTACATCAAAACGCGAAAAGAAAAATGCTAAGCCAGGTTTAATTTTGTCTTGCGTTACTTTGCACGTTACGGTTTTTCGGGTTTGGACTATTTCGAATCGTATTGTTGTAAAAAATCGTTCTTATCGGAGCTAATCTCACCCAATTGTGTTTTCTATAATAGGTGAAGAAGCGGCCGGAGCAGAAATGGTACGAGCGACTGTCCACAAAAACTGTATCGGAGAATAAAAAGTTTGACGCCCCCTTACAGGTCTGAACGCAGGCCGCTCCTAACAATGCGGTGTAAATTGGATAAACGGTGCACTAACACGGTCGGCGGTCTAGCATCATGAGCAGCATCGAAGACGCTTCTTAAAAACAATAATATGCACGTGTACCTTAACATCGCGGCCACACTCTGCGGTGTGTCGGTGTCGTTGGGATTCAGATACATTGGCAAGCATCGGTATAACGCTCATTCATAGCGTAGTCATGAGAGCAGCACACATGGTGTAGTTCGTGGTGGTGGTCTAGGTTCATTCACGCTTGGCACGTTCAGGAAAGTCGATCAAATCGGCGCTGATCGTCGCCATAACATCATTAATAAGCGTAGGAAGTACGGCGCCGCTAATGTTTTATTTATTTATCGTAGATGATAGTCTGCAATTAAGTGTACATGAGATGATACGCACGATCGATGGCCATACTAATGTGCTCCAATTCAAATTTACAAATGCTCAATTTATCGTGCTTGTTACTTAAATGTACAACAAACAAACAAATAGACAATTAAACAGTACATGCGGCGATTCTTAACTTCATTAAGCTTTTAATCCATCGATGGACGCGGTCCGGTCGTCATAGCGAGATAATAGTGTTTTTGGAGGTTTCTGGCTGAGCTCGAAGACTCTCAACGAAGACTCAACATCAGAATCCATCAAATTAACATTTGATGGTTTCTGATTCTTAAAGACACAATTAAGTTTTTTGATGGACTTTTAACTTCATTCCAAAGCTTTTTATAATTGTTTTTGACTAATCAATTTAATAGTTCTCTAAGATACTCACATTAATTAGTGCTTATATTCTGAATTAAAATTAGAAATTACTGTCGTTTAATAATACGTTTATAAAGTGATCGCACTGAAAACCGCACTATAAAAACATTTCGGTAAACCACTATTTATGAACCGGAAAATGCAATCCACAGTCCCACATACAGATTTGATCGATCAAGACAATATTACTATAATGCCAGTTCTTTTAGACTACTAGCGATTTTCTAAATATTGTGGGTAGCAGCAAACCTCTTGCAAAAGACACTCCTATGTAAAGATTTTCACAGTTTATGTGGATGGATGGATACACCTAGTCTAAGAGAGCTGGCATGTAGAGGTTTTTATCGGTATTGCCTCAGGGTTGATTGTCTTCTGTTCGCGCTGGGTATGTGACGCTGACGGTGTGTGCACCTGCAGGTGGTGAAAGTGTGGCCGGAGCGCGGCGCGGTGCAGGTGTACAACCCCAGGGGCCAGGACAAGCTGTTCACGTACGATGCCGCCTACGACTGCACCGCCGACACCCAGACCATCTACGACGAGATGGTAAGTTTGTACGAACACTAGTTACCTAGCAGTTGAGTCCGCACGACGCTTTCATGTATGTAAATGACCAGTTATATACCAACGAGGAAGGAATTTGAATAAAATAATTGTACTGATTGGCTGAACCTTGAATTTTCAGTCTTGCCTTCTGTGTACTTGATTCGTTTTGGATTCAGTAATCTAAATAGATTATCTGATCAACTCTCATACAACATAGGGTCATCCATCAGCAACAAACAGAAAAAGTTATATACGTCGATCTTTGTATTGCTGCCAAAAAATAAATGCTGTCACATAATTTTGTTCTGTGTGCTCGCACCCCACGCGACTTTTGTTTTTTTTCCAATGTAATTAAATCTAAATCCGTTTCCGAAGAAGATAGCACTGCCGAAATCGACGGCTAGTGCATGCTCACACTTCATGGATCTTGTGGTGGAGCATTAATTTTAGCGCGTTCGTCGTTGTCTTGGCGCGCGCAGTTCCATTACTCATTCTATAAAATAGTTGTTCCGCTAAGTTTAGTATCTTTCAAGATTATATTATGAACCGAGTCATACTCATTCCCTCACGTTAAATTCAGAAAATTTGTCGAGTTTTACTACGCGCCAGATTATGTTAAGTAAATCATTAGATTCATCAGTTCATTCCTCAGTTGATTCAACGAGGTATAATGTAGGTAGTAACGTACTTTGTCATAATTAAACATGACACACCAACTTAATGCAAATTTAAAGAAGAACTCACATCACACATGTCGTATAAAATAAATGATTAATGACCATCACTGTGAGGCGGATGATGATCTGGGCAGCTTCATCATAACCCAAGGTCCTCCACCTGTCAGGCAGCTGGTGTGGGCGGCTGCGGCGCGGCCTCGGTCGTGACACCAACCGATACTTCTGCGCCACCAATCAATGTGTCATCATCATTTGCATATACACTTAGTGTTAGATAATCTTTGTAACTTAGGGTGTTGAAATTAAAATTCCATTCAACTTTCAACAAATGTAAACTTTAGAATTGCAAATATTTACATTGAAAATGAAAATGAAAAATTATTTATTCAAATAAACTTAGATATTAAGTGTTTTTGATATATTGTCTATATTTTCCTACCACCCATTCGAGACTTTTTTAGCTGTCAAGAAGAATGGACGCAAGAAACTTATCAGCTTTGTCAGAAATTAGAAGTAACGATATTTACAATGATATTATATCGTTAACAAATATCTTCCTTTAAATCAACAAAAGAAATAACAAACAACAACAATTAAAAAGCCGTTATGATTATGACATACTCATATGTGTGAAACTGTAAAAACAAATGTATTGTTAAAGTAGGTATTTATGTAATAGATCGTTTGTTATAAAAATAGAAAGTAGGAAGAATATACCTACCTCATTCATAAAAACATAAAAATGTCAAAAAGTGCGTGCGCGTCGCTTCACAAGTGGTACGATAGGGATGCCTAGGCCTAATTTTACTTCTGTATGAGTTTCTCACTTTTATAATCATTTTGATGTGACTTTCTCGGCCTCCATTTTTCTTAAAAAAGAAAAGCTCGAGAGCTTTTCACACCGGGAAAGAAAATGAAAAGAAATCGTTGAAGTAAATTTGTCTTCGCCACCAGCTTTTTATGATGACTTTGATCGCTTTCACTCTATACATATAGTCACCTCACGATTACGGTGTGCTGAAATCATACATGTTGCTCGTAGCGTGCAACAGATGTTCGAAGTCAAACAGCTGCATGATTGTACGAAATTATGGCCTTTTGTTCATCGTTATAATTTGTGCATTTTCTAGCCGCGAGCACGTCGAAGTAGTCAAGGCTACGCGCGTGACGTCACGGTGCCGGTGGTAGTGGTACTACACCGGCCGTTTCAGGTGTTTGATTTTGATTTGTCCGATCGAGCCAACGCAGGCCGCGACCTCACCTGCGAGGATGACTGCAGGATACTCGGCACCGATAGGTTTTACTACTACAACTTGTTTACAAACATGCAGAACCTGATTAAAATGATAATCATATTAATTATAGTAAGCTTTTCACTGTCTTAGTAGTAATAATAACAACATTATAAATGGCAGACGTTGATTATAAATGTTGTGTAGTGATAAAAAAGTATTAGAGGAAATATTTCTGTTAGTTTATATAATTATACTTAAATTACCTACATTAATTCGTATTCAATGCTTATCGCCCCGATATCGGGATTTTAATATGACCGGACTGATAAGGTTGCCTTATAGGTACTCGTATTATGTATTGTTGGTGGATAACATTGGTATAAGAGACGTAAACAAACTCAACACTAAAATATTTATATTAAATAAACTTGTGTTATAAGTATTAAAAATGTTGGTTCACTTATTATTTTTCAGTTTTTGCCTTTTATCATCTCGCTGTTTTATTTTTATCAAATTCTGCGGCATGATTGTTGATAAATTTTGTATTTGAATATCTTTTCATCATGATCTGGAAATTCTGGAAGGATGTATCGTACAATAGAATATTTTTTTCATGTACATTGCCGACATTATTAATTGCTGTAACCTCGTCAGCAAGGCCAATGCTTTGACAAAATAATGAAGTGGTTTCAATATTTCTTGAATCTGTATCAACTGTTATTTCAAGGTTTGGAATTTTGGAATGTGATAAGTACCTACATTAATTTGTAGCAATTAATACTATTATGTATTCTGTGTTATTACCTCAAATGGAAATAAAAACGAAAAACCTGCTTCAAAGAGTAAAAACTTAAAAATAAAAAACAAAAACAGCTTCAAAAATTAAATAGCTCTATTTCTAAATTATCGGATGGGGCTGGAGGACAAATTTATTTTTTTTATTCTAAAAGCCCCATCCGTCTTCATTAGAGGTTTTTTTAAAGTATTTTTTTTACCTTTTTGCATGAATTGTTTTAATGAGCGTACATCACGTACGACGTAATTATCAATATATACGAAAAAATGCACAGAAAAACATAGCCCACATCGTCATCTTTATTATTAAAAATCTTTTGACATGTCAACATTCTTGAAGGCAATATCAGCGTTTCGGTATTTATACAAATTATTAATCATCCTTATTTAGTACTTTTCAAAACTATCCTTACATATCTTTATCGATTTGAGGTAACTACTAGTCGCAGACTTCCCTATCAATCGTCATTTCATCATTCACTTCTTTTTATGATATGAGATCAATTAAAATGTGTTATGACGCAGGTCCGTCCGCTGGTGGCGTCTGTGCTGGACGGGTTCAATGGGTGCGTGTTCGCGTACGGGCAGACGGGCACGGGCAAGACGCACACGATGGAGGGCACGCCCGCGCACGAGGGCATCATCCCGCGCGCCTTCCGCCACATCTGGGCGCACATCGAGAACTCCGCCTCCCCCGACCTGACGCACCTCGTCGCCTGCTCCTACGTCGAGCTGTACCTGGAAGATGTCAGGGATCTGCTCGCGAAAGATCATAAGAAACTCACCATTAGGGGACAGGTCAGTTGTTCTTTTTTAAACTTATTGTATTTTCGTTTGCTATATTTCTGGGACAGAGCCTATTAAGGTGCTGAGGCTATTAAGTTCCGCTGTTGGGAAGGTCTTCCTTATGGATGTAGGCTTTAGGCAACTACGGACCTGAGACGAACCGTCTTAACCTCCCCTCCGAAATAAGATGCAACCAGCGATACAAGTTTTCGGTAATCAAATCAATGACGGATTATTGCAAAAGATTTTCCAAAGTATCGTACCTAACTTAACCGATGATTGCACTATTGCAGATAGGAAAAACTTGTTGCCATAAAATGACGGACGTCAATGTATGTCACGGTGTTTGTAAGCCCACTTTTCTAAGACGCTGTTTGATCTGCTCAAACACTAGTTTTTATGTAGTTTACCTTCAAGCCAACGAGTGTCAACGTGACGTGACCCTCTCGAGCTCAACAGTTCTCTAAAAACCATAATTGGTAATCATTACAATATAGGTGTTGAAAAACTATCGTATAGTATGACCTTAGTGAAGTGTTTAAAGTAAACTGTTGAAGTTTGCCGAGATGATAGAATCTCGCGAACCGTCAATATTGATGGAAGATGTGCGATGGCCGGCGCACGCGCACGCGCGCGCGGTCACAACACAAACATTGTGTTTTGTGTTTGTTTATAAACCGTGACATCACCCACAACTACACAATGGCGAAAACCATGCTGTGCATGTGCATGGCCGTTGTAAACCTTTGTGTTGTAATTATTGTTATATTATAATGCTCAGCGAGATAGACAACAAACAAGAACGAACAGACTAAATAATGTTTGGTGCACTGAGCAGAACTATAACGAAATCGAGATTATTAAATGAATGCTATAAAAACGCCAAATGTACATGCATTTACGATTTCCTTTAGCAGATTTCATGTAAGCTTGTTAATAATATACGGTCCATAAAATGTTTGATTAGAGCGCCGAGCGTTACGTGTACTGAGTAGTTCGAGACTCGCACGACCTTCAGAGTTAAAAAAATATATATTTCAGAACCGCTTCAAATTACTTTAAAGTTATTACTGTCGAACATTTAGTATGTAAGTTCTTTATTTATTTTGTCTTACTTGAAGATTCTTTAATTTTTCTTCTAAAGTGATCATCGCTTCGATATCTCCGCCTGCGCATAAAGTTGATAACGATGTGATATCGATTGATAAGGTGGAGTTGGTTTTTAATCGCGAAAGGAACTGATAGTCCACTTGCGTAGCCGCGTACGTCACTTGGCCACATGACGATCAGTCTGCTGGAACTCGTCCAAATGATATTTAGTATGCAAAGCAATACCATAACATAACCGTTTACAGTTGTTAAAGATTTGAATGCGTGATGTATTTTTAAAATTTTACAAGAATTTTTTATTAGGTAGTATTCAAACTTTATTGCGTGTTTTATTCCTGAAACTAAGCACTAATTATCCAAGAAGCATACGTCGATTTGTTTGTCGATGTGATCTTAAATAATTATCTATGATTTTTTAAAGAGTCGAAAAATTTCGAACATTTCTCTGAAAAAAGTTTTTAGTTTCACGAATAGAACATAATTTTCCCCAGTTATTCATATCCAACACGGATAATAAGGTTTAAGAGGATTATCTTAACTTGCGGTGGTTCTCTAAGCATATTGTGGCTAATCGGCTGTGGCGTGCCCCTGCTGGGCGGGCGGCGAATGTGCACGCATTTGTGAGTGGACGCGCGGGGCGCCGCCGCCGGGCGGGCGGCATCGATCGCCGCCCTGGAGGTTGTCGCTCTGGCTTGCTTTCGATCTTGACCTTTACGTATCACTCCACCTAAACACAAATTTAGTGCTTTTCTTCGATCGATAGAAGTTGAATAAGTAAAATGTATTGAGAATCGACTCACCCGAAGCACCTCAGACGGGACTCGAATCCGCACCCTTGGGATTCCGGCCCAATGCACTGACCAATATTATGCTACCGAGTCACTAAAATTGATATAAAAGCCTATTTTTATTTTAACAATAATACAGTTGGTCGGTGTTTTTCAAATGGGGTCTCAACTCTCAACTCATTAATCACTTCGTCATACTTGCCTGACGTATTCGGTTTCGTTGATAGGCCGAACATACATCTATTGGGATGTACCTTGAAGATTCTGTTTTAAGGATCGTGTTAGTAAGTTAACTTTTTCTTAGCTATGGGCCAACCTGTTAACCATACATAAATTTTAACTTATTTTCTCTTTACGATAATTAGCTAACGAGGATAGTGTTCTGTAGGTACTTAATTTCGCGTGTGTCAAGCGCCGGCGCCGGCGCAGGTCCGCAGCGGTAATTAGCGCGACGCGTGTGGTGAAAACGAAAGCGCAATTTGGACAAAAATTAATTAATTACCTTAAGTGTAGTCCTTTTAATTTCATTTCCCTTTACCAACAAAAAAATAATTATCGAAATCGGTTTATAAACAGAAGTTATACGACCATATCATAAATGTAGTAACTACCAAAATTATAGTATTTTCAGGATTACTTGAAAACTACTGAATCGGTTGATAAACGTCGCAATTTACGTTTACAATAAAAAAATACTATCGAATTGAGGAACTGCTCCTTTTCAATTTATGAAGTCGGTTAATATGACAACGTAGTAATTTACCTTCTGAAATCCATATATTGTAGTCCACTCATTAGACCGTGATGCCTGCGGCGACCTCGCCTCGCCTCGTGAATCAGCCAAATGCTATAATTATACAATTTCCTTCAAAATTATGCTGTTTTCGGTACTCCAAATATGTTTATAATCGCAGAACACCGAATGGGCACAGGAATTATTATGTTGTTTCCTCAATGTGTACCGTACGTACGTACCTGCTCTTCTTTACCAAAGTTAAATCTGTCAATTTTATTATTTCATACAAACACATAATATTTATTGCATATAATATGTATAAATCAATGATAATCGCGGCTATGCAATAAATATTTTTATTTAATGCCATTTGATAAATGCAGAAAAATAACATCAAGCATAGACTTATTTATACTCGGGAGTATAGTAAGTTTATGTATTCAAGTATTTATCTAATCATATCTAGATACGAGGAGGATAGCGTTTTTGTTCAAAATAGTTCTAATGTATGCGGCTTACTTTAATGTAACGTCTGTAATGTTGCTTAGCTTTTGAAATGCAAACGATTTAGCGACTTCAATAGTCAATAATAATTGCCTATCACCGAGGAATATTGACATAATTTAGAGAGTTCAAAACGCTAATGTTAATAATTCGGCAAAGAACGCGTTTATTTTCCTCAATCGCTAATGGTTTTTGCCGGCAAGTAATCGCTTTAGCTGCGCATTATCTGTTTTGTCACAGCTCCCGGTAGCTACGTTAAGCCGGCTGGGCTGATGCATGCACGGCTATTTACATGCAAGCTGGGTTTCTAACTTTGGCATAACTTAGGGGCTCGATAAGTGGTTTAGTAGTTAGTACTTTTTATGGGCTATTGGTCCCTGCTCCAGCTTGGGCATAAATGCTTTCGTATATCCGTCTGATCTCCTCTACAGGTCGCATTTCTCAAACGATTCTCGTAACTTTTGTGAGCAGTTTGGATAATTATATAGTTTTTTTGTGGAGCCAGTTTTTCGAAATATTGCGAATAAAATTTACCCGTTCGAAAAATGATCAAAAATTGGTAGCGCCATCTAGCTTAGAATAGATATACTAAAAGAATACCTAAACTACCAAATAGCACATAGTAGTGCTTTTCAAAAGCAGTGTCAACCTCGCGGCGACAACTATTAAATTAATTTCACTAGTATTGTTAGGGGTAGTTTTAGTTTATGCTCCTAACGTCTAACCGCTTTTACCTATGGATGTTCATCGTTACCAATTTTCACTACTGCAGCGGCGCTTCATAAACAAAACACTTGCAATTGTTTACAAAACTCATAATTTTTGGGTATGATTTTATCAATCACCTAATAAATGCATTTTCAGTGACCTAATAAATAATATTTGTTCCTAAAATAGTAGATCTGTCACTTAAATTAAATCACCAAATAATATAAAAACGATTACCTAAATATTAATTAAGAATTACTTGGAAATAATATCAATCATCAAATAATTATATTGGGTTTCTAAATAATAAAAGTGTCACTAAAACTGAATCACCAAACAATTAAAAATGTTTACCAAAAAAATATATTTGATTATTGAAAAATAATATTAATTTATTACATAATTCAACTGAAATTTGAAAATATGGGTACAATTAATTAAATTAAACTACAATAGGTTTTAATCATATAATTTACATTTAAAATCGAAACAAAAACACTACTTATCTAAAACTAAACAAAACACTGCAGTCAAGTGCGAGCTGTGCGAGTTAGTTAGGTATATTTGTTACCGGTCAAACCCGATTTTCAGGACAAACTAGTTTGGCCTAGGTTAAACTAGTTCTTCCTATACGCGATGGGATTAACTGGTATAGCCTAGACCAAACTACATAGTTTGTCCTAAGCCAGATAGGATAAACCAGTTTAGGCTAGGGCAAACTAGTTGATCCTGATATTAGCATTATGGCCAAACTAGTTGATCCTGATATTTATGGAGCTTCGCTCGCTTCGCTCGCTCCGCTGCGAGTGGTCTAAACACTAACCTAACCTAACCTACCTAGTGCATTTAAATTTTCACAGCCCGCCAATTTGACTCCGCCCCTACTTAGGAATTTTTCTATTAATTAAGTGACACATCTATTATTTTCATGATTGAACGATTAAAATGGTGAGATTTACTATTTTCGGTACAAATATATTATTGCTGCCAGGGACTTACTTTTTAGAGGACAGATCTTTAATTTAGGTTATAGAAAAAAGTGATCAAACTATAATTTAAGAGACATATTTACATTAATACGGTGATTTATACTTAGAGACAGATTTGATAAATATGATGACTAATATATTTCTTGGGGATAGATATTATAATTTGGGTATTGCAGATTAGTGACACATCTAAACTTAGGTGACAGAAAATATTGTTCCCATAATTTTTTAAGCTACGTTATAAAAGTAGTTTGTCTATGGTTGCTCAAAATACAATAGACCGGCGATGTATATGGGAGGATTCCAATAAGTTTTTTTTGTATTCTGTGATTTAGCTTTAGGAGCTTATGTGTGGGAGTTGCTTGGTAACACTGTTCACTAAGTAGTTTCATCAAGCAGCAGCGCAATACGTAATTCGCAACAACCTTGTACAAATGTGGTCTGATGCGTCCGCAAATTACCGGCGAGTGTACCGCACGCGGCGATTGTGAAAATATTAATGTAGGTAATGGTATTATTTATTCTGAGGTAATGGGCGATGTTGAGCGCGCCGTGCGCTTGCGCAACGCTTTGTTTGAGGAACCTTCGCGGCTGTCTCCTTATTGGGGAATAAGAGAGTGCCCTTGAACCCTCCCGCAGCATCTCAGTCGGAGGGCTCAACTCAATAGGACCAAATTGTTGCCAACGTATTTTGAGTTTACACGCTGAACAATATTGCCAATGTGTTAATGTCAAATTCCACACCACTGCGACAACCACAAATCGATCGAAATAGTCCCCGACTTAGGGTTAAGACGTGAGGATTTTTTGGATTATTCATTATTATTAATTATAGTAAAACAAGCCATAAAAATAAAGTTTTAGTTAATTTTCTTTTTCGGTAACATTCAACTAGGTAAAGCAGTAAATAATCAACACAACAACATAGCATAATGTCAGGTCTTTTTAGTAGAAATCAGGCTTTTTGTCAGGATTTTATAGGTACACAATCTGGTAACCACATTCCCGACTGACACTAGGTGGCTGGCAATTGTGACGGTTGAGCGATTATGTCTATTGTCGGTCATCGAATTGTTATCCAAAATTTATTAAATCCCGGCTTTCGCAGTGTGTTATTTTATCACCCTTCAAGCCGCATTGAGTCCGCACGATGGCTTATGGCGCGCCCTCCTTAACCATGCATGAGGAAGGAACCCCCAGCAGTGGGGACATAAAAAAGCTGATGATGGACACCACACTAATAGCCCTGTGGTGATCTGACGGCTGGCCTTAACATTCAAAGCTAGCTTTGACATTTAAGTGCTAAGTGACATCGTTTAATACTGTAATTATTCAGAGAGTCCAAAATCGTGTAGGTAACACAACAATTCAGTTCGTAAATGCTAAGTAAATCGGTCAAATTACGGACAATATTATGTTTGCTAATTGGATGCTTGTAATATTATGATTCTTTAGCAATTTACTGCATATTTAAATGGTTTCCTTGACAAAGTAATGATTTTAACTTTGTTACCTCACGTCCAACTCTTTATCATACCTTCATATTATCAAAGCAAATGAGCGACAATAATAATAAATTAGGTCAAGTACAGGTGCACAAAACGTTAAATAAATCAATACTTGTCTATTAAGCTTTCGTTGTCTGTGGTCACTGATAATGATATTTTCAATAGGAGCTGAACGGGTTCTACATCCCCGAGATGACGTCCGTGGTGTGCAAGTCTGCGGCGGAGATGGTGCGCGTGATGCGCGCGGGCAACCGCAACCGCGCCGCCGGGCGCACCGACATGAACGAGCACTCCTCGCGCAGCCACGCCGTGTTCCTCGTCACCGTCGAGACCGCGCACCGCCCCACCAACAGGATACGGTAAGCATCTCTAAACATAAACATATCATATTTATTTGCTTCGAAAACCGTAGATAGCTGGTACAAAATAGTAAAGTGCAAATGTTTCACCATTCATAGAAATAGCATGCAACTATAAAATGAATTTAAAAATATTATAGTAAAATGACAATTTGGTAGATATAAGTTGATATATACATAATTGAGTTACCTAGTGTTGAAGTCCGCTGATCGGTCGAGGATAGGAAAAACTGATTTATTTATTAATTCATGATATATCTACGTCTAATATTACTTACTGACGAGAACATACCCAATTCATACCAAATTGAATTATGACCGCGATCCTATCGGAAAGATTTCTATCATAGAAAGAAATACACGTTTTCACAACGACACTGACAGGGTTGACGTCACACGCCAGCGACGATGCGACAATCGGACGAATTGGGAAAAAGGTATCAGAAATAATTTAAAACATAATTAATTAAAAAAATGTACAACTGATCAGATGCACAATCAAAACATGTTTGAATTTGGGTTTAACGATCATTAAACTGTAGAAACAAACAGCATTGTTCGGCCACCTTAGATCCTATGAGTAATATCCTAATTGGTGAATTAGCCCGTCTGTCGGTCGGTGCACGATTCAGCGGCGGCGGCGGTTACTCACGAACCCGCGATACGTTGAACGACCTCCGTGCTTCATCCGCTGTACTTACAGACTATTGCCACGGTAGAATGTGGCAAACAAAGTGGCAATATTTTATCTTCAATAAAACCGACTGAAAGTGCGTATCGTGCTAGAGTAGAGAGGTAGTTTCGGTACACAACAGTCGCAATTGCGCCACTACTGTTTCGTACGATAACAGCATGCATGAGGCGACTTCTGTGGGTAAATTATGGCACGAAGTTATCGATTGTATTGTTAAGCGTATGTTTGTGTTTAAGTATAGACCTAGCATGACCACTGAAATTATATCGATTTTTATCGACATTCATCAACTGTCAAAATCCGTTGTCTTTTGACGTGATAAATCGTTGTATCATACCGCGTTTCCGTAGTCATGCTAGGGGAACTGAACAACCTAGGGTATAATTTCAAAGACACTAGGCGGATAAAATACTGCTTACTTAGTTATTGTATGCTACTGATGCAGCGCTGGCTGTTTGCCAACTAACTTTTTACTACTACTCCACTCCACTCTGCTTGGTGAATGGTCCCACTGTAAAGGGGCGATAGTTTTAATTTGTTTTGACAACAACTACCATTGTTTCTGTTCATTTCATTTTATTGATACTACAAAAG
Source organism: Catoptria pinella (assembly GCA_963556745.1). NCBI lineage: Eukaryota > Metazoa > Arthropoda > Insecta > Lepidoptera > Crambidae > Catoptria > Catoptria pinella. The sequence continues at coordinate 313,290 of OY750777.1, forward strand.
CAACCATTCAAAAATAAATAAGAGATATTTAAGACTGTTAAACTTAAAACTGATTTTTAAAATATCTTTTATAAGAGTATAATGCATCACGTTTGATTAATAATTCTTACTACTAGAGTAGGTAATAGGTGCATGTGACACGGACGGTGTGTCAAATAATGATTCTTTATAAAACAATCAAATTAATTTGAGTGCTAGAAATTCAAAATCACTGACTTAATATAGTATGTTGATAATGGCCCACAAGTAGACAAGTGTCCTACATATTTAGACAATTAGGGTGATGTCAGATAGATGACGCCGCCTAGATCCTTGAAGTCAAACAGATGATGCGGTGAGGCGGTCGTCGCGTGAGCCCGCGCCGTTATGTTATGGTGCTTTCACACAACGGCAACACGATTCTGTGAAAGGTATACTAGCCTTTAGTCGCGATCATAGTCTCTAGAATCATATCAATAATGTATCCCCAGTAATGTAGTATTTACACGGGCCGACTTGGCAGGCGATTTGCTGGTCGATTTTACTCAACTCAATCGCTTGTAAAATCTAATCGCAAACCTAATTTCAATGAGGTGGCGGGCGATACGATTTTTTACTAAAACTAAAATCGACCAGCTAAAATCTTTTGACTAAAATCGACCAGCAGGTCTCCTGCCAACTCGACCCGAAACATATATACGAAATAAATGTAATAAATATATATATATATATATATATATACGAAATATCACACAAGGGAGTCTATTACAACTTTGTTATCTAGATTTTGCAGACAATAACAAAATTGCTTAGAAACTAATCTCATGAGGCTTAAGGTAAATCCCTAAGTTAGGTGATTTGCCGCGACCTGTGGAAGAAAGTGCCGTCTCTGATTGTGTGGAAGCTCGCACGATGATCGTGACAGTCGATGACAGTATGACACTCGCGAGGATCGCCGGCGATCGTGTAAATGCCCCTTAAATTTAATGTGGCGGCGTGGGCGCCGGGACCGCCGCCCCAGACTGCCGCCTAGCCGGGAACCAGAAACACTGGTATCCGTGAAATCTCAACATTTCTATATAATTTTCATTTCAATATGGATATTTATCACGAGTGGTTTGATATCGAAGACATCTATGCAAGGTAAACATAATTGTTCATTATTTAATCCTTCAACGCCCGGAAAATGAGACAGAATAGATATTCCATTGTTATCCGGCCGCATGCGGCCGCTCGAGCGTTGATGTTGAAATTAACGCAAGAATAAAAAAAAAAATGCGTCGTTAAAGTCTTGATTCCATAAAAACAAGTCAATTTAACGTCTACTGTTCAGATTAGATATCGATCTTCGGAAATGGACAATAAAAGTTTAGTTTTATGCTATAATGAAAAACTCCTGATAAGTTAATTATACGCATATTCACTATATCTAGAACTCTATTAAGATATAGCTTGTCTCAACGCAACACAACAGAAACAAGTGCTATGAGGTACTACAATATTTACGGTTTTTTTTCAAGGAAACGCTTAAAAACTATCTATTACGCAAAACTTCCACCGGCTATGGATGGTAGTTAAGAGTCCGGCGAACATTGAGCTTCCCGTACAAATGTTATACCAAAATGATTCGCAATTTGAGCATAATTAACTCTTCTTGTGATGTTATTCGTATTAAGACAGTATTTGTCTAGGTTTCTATTAAATAAAAATACCAAAATACTAACCCAATTTAAAATAAATGACAATTATATTTTTTAAACAAAACTGTAAATAGCATTAATTTTTATTTGGTTTAGTGTTCTGGATAGGCATAGAATTTAATTATAATATATATGACTTATCTTTTGATGCAGGCGGGTTTTTAGTGTAAAGATACCTCCTACATAATTACAGCGTTCTTCATGAACAAGAAAAGTGATTATACTGTAGTACGTGGAGCAAGCACTTTATTTGACAAACATCTGCAGACATTCAGCGCCGACGCCGGTGCATCGGAGTCTAATAATGCGTGCCCATTACGTAACCGAATGCAATCGCCACATTTTTTGTGGTTTGTACAAATTGTCAGCTAACTTTTACTTAGTTAAGTAGTAAAAACTCATTACGGATTCTTACCATTACCATGATGCCATTACGGAGACGCAACACAACCAAGAGGCTGTTGCACGATCACATTCATTATTCTTACATGTCATATTAATATTATTAACTATGCACATGTTATAACATAAGATTATGCAAGATCTTTGTTTTAGGCCAAAATGTTGTAACATTGTTAGCACAATATCATTGAATTGCTAGTTGCGTGTTGCTAAATAATTCACTGAAACAAGTGAAGTCGTCACGTGGACACCGTAGTAACAAGTAGTAGTTGCTTGGCGACATAAGCGCAACATCTGATCCGAATATTGTTATTAAAAAAAGTGTTATTATAACAATATTTTCTTTTTTTGCTAACCATGACTTATCTTTGTTGCCATACAATACAAAGCCAATTCTGGTATGGCCAGGTAGCCAACAATAAAATAAAGTTTCTGTCGAGTCAGCACTAGTCTGAGTCTACGCATTTTTCCCGCTAGCGCTAATATGTAGAACCAGAGTCAGCCGCTTTAGCTACCTATGCTTTTCTGATAAGTAAGTATTTTTGAAAAAATCAAAATAAATTAAATTTTAAATAAAAACACTAAAAATCTTCAGGTATCTCTTTTAACCTGAAATTGTAAACAGGATAATTAGTGACGTCTGCGACCAATGTCCATTCTATTTTAACTTGCTGCCAAAGACTACTTACTAACTATTACTATTGCTACCATCTGCCCGAATTATAAAAAACTAATACATATTCTCTATCAACAATAGATTTTGTGCGTGCGTGATCCAAAAACAAATTACCATTTCAGATATGCGATAAAAAGTACCTAATAGATGATGAAAAAGTAAAACAATTTGTTGCAGAATGAATCACTCTCGAAAGTAGATCCGCCGTTTGTATTCAATGTCAACTATTCTGTGGAGCTCGCTCGAACATTCCGCGGGCGGATTTCAGAATTTCAGCGAGTGAACAAAAACGCAGCCACGAGGAAGGGCGCCCTACCGTGAAGGCTTCCGACGCCTCTAGGGCTGCCACTGATGCTTTAAATTTATTATCCTTAATATTCACATGAATTTGCGTTTTAACAATGGCAGGATGACAGAAAATTTATCCCGTTTGTATATGGGTTATGTTCCCGGTTATTTTCAATTATGTCACGGTATATCTTTACCGTGCTAAAAAATTGTTGATAATAATAATAATAATTTGGGGAGTTGGACAGTAAACCAAAATGTGTTGGAAGAAAAATTTATATTTACGAAAAATTGATAGCAAACACATACATAGCAAACAACAAAATGACAGGTCTACATTTACACTAGCGCCAAGTTAACGGTAGTGCGCCGACGGTGGACGATTTGATCTATTACCCATTCATCCGCAAAATTTGTGAATCGCAGCAACATTATCCTGCCATTGAATAAGGATGCACCTACTTATTGAGGTTAGCTTGTACCAGTGTGCGCGACTGTACATCATTTGCGATCTTTCTTTTCGGGCATTATTAATGTATTAGTGTCGAGTGTAATTATTAATCAAGTCATTTTGGATTTCAGGCATTTTGGGATTACGTGTTTCTGAGAATTTGACATTGTGCCATCCATGTGTGTGTTGGTATTAAGATCTATGGTCCGGAGGGATTTTGATCACATTATTGGTCTGCACTTAACGGCTTCAGTTGAACATGTTCCAAGAAATCTCGCTGAAAGATGTTAACTACTTACTTTTTCGTTCGCTGCATTTGTTTACTAAAATAAAGGAGATCGAAGTGGTTCGCATTGTTCTAACGGGTGAGCATTGAGGGCATTTTTTGCGGCAGATTGTAGAATTTGTAGCGCCCATGTTGCCGACGCCGGGGCGCGCCGACCGCGACCCGCAGCTCGTAAACAATCGTCCGTGCACGTGCACGTGCACAAACCATCCGATTCCATTGCGTAATCATCTGTTAATTATTGGTTTCGATTTCAGTTTGTGGTTTTACGCAAGAAAAAATAAAGCTTACAGTGTATTTTTTCTAATTATAAGTGAAAATTTTAGTTTGCCTTGTTTGATTTTCATAGACAAGACTGGTTTGTTTAGTTTCTGAGGCATTTGAGAACAATGCGAAATAGTACACTGGTCATTGTTTTAAGTCACTGTTCCAATTTAGATAAGACGTTTGTCTCAAATCTAACTTGTCTTGTAGTTGACTAGTTGTAGTTGTCTTGTAGCGTCTCTGTTTCAGCTTCAGCAAAAATGCTTTCGTATGTCCGTCCGGCTGTCCGACTTTTCTCCTCTACAGGTCGCATTTCTCAATCGATTCTCGTGAAAATTTGTAAGTTTGAATTATAAATAGAATTGAATGGAATTTTTTTGTTGATTTAGTTTTTCGAAATTTTTCAAAATGGCGGAGATATGTTAATGCGAGGTCTACAGCTCACAGAGCCACTTGTTAGTGATCCATAAGCCTATTCTTCATCAGAGCTCTTTAGGCTTACAAAGAAAAGTTACGAAGTTGTTGCTATACATATACATAAGTATTTTGGCAACATGCAGGTGTTCAGTATATCTACCGCGATACGAGTGGGGAGGGCGTTGGCCGCGCGGCCGTTGTCAAACAATGCGTTATCAAAGACGGAACCGCGAAGCAGCGGTGGGGACGCAGCACACCTTCACAGGAGCCCTGACTACTCGACCGGCCCGGTGTTTGATCAATGCCCCGCCCCGGGTCGCCGGGATAGCTCCTTCAGTGCACGACGATCATTTATTTGTCAACTTGACACGAATGCTTGCTTACTTGTCTTGTACCTGCCTGTCTTATTATACCTTAATCTCTCGTCGTATTGAAGTGGATTTCTTATTTTAGTTTATGATATTATACGTTAGTTGAACAATATTAAAGTCATGATAATTTCAACCCTTTTACGATGTGCGATAAACAATATAAACACGTTTCGATTCCTATTGATATTGTTGTGATGAATGGAGTACGTACTTACCATATTTGGCTTATCATGAAGACAGTCTCATATTGACTTACAGCAAACTCAGTTTTGTATTTCTCAAACTAGATAAGCTTTATTGTGAATTTTCAAGACATGGCTATCGTAAATCGTAATCATTCTGTCAGCTTTCAGGATCCTCTAGTTTAAATACCTTCATTAACTTAACTATAAGATTTGTAATGGTTGTACACACGACACCACGTCAGGTTATACAGTTAAACTACGAAAACAGCTTTTATTGCGTAGGGCATAAAGACGGTCTCAAGGTCAACATGTATAGTCTGAGGTGCCGTCGTGTGTACTTAACATAATTTTCCTTTGACTAGATAAAATAATATGCGTGGTAGGTAGGTGACAGTTTTTAATGGTAGGATGCAGGATATAACAACTCTGTAAATATGGTTGTGAGTATAAAAACACAATCTTATGTGCATTGTTTATTGTTGTCCGCATTTAGATCCCAATGCTAGCATAAGTTATGTCAGTATGTTTACACACGTATATTATGTACAATGTGAACAGTGTATTAGTCGATACCCATCGCAACTATTAACACTGCAAACACAATATATTGTGTACACATGTGGGCAGGTAACAATTTGTAATTTCAGCACTGACAGGTTATCTTTGGCTGAGTATAAATATGGAAGTATTTCGTAATCGTGAGTAACGTACCGTATGTGGGTTGACAATTCGCACGGGTGAGTAGGTAACAGGCGTAACATAACAGCTGTCTTCCTCGAGCGAGCGTGTGCGCGGATCGTTGGTATCGGTGATCGGTCGGCGCGTGGGCAACCCTGCCACCTGTTCGCGCCTATTGCCTAAACGGACGCTAATCAATGACAACAATCACACTTCCTACATCATAATATTTTGGAGTTCCTAAAATATTTGCCATGTTTACATCATCAGGAAGTGTGAGCTATTTGATCAACGGTAATATTACTGGTTCTCACAAAAATTAAAATATACATTTTCGGTAATCTCCTACTTCAACACAAAATATAAAAATTGTTATTTGAAACCATGATGATTTTTATGTAATTATTTTGTCGGGGTTCTTTCCAAAATTAAATCAGTGCTATGTTTATTAAAGTTTTATTTATCACACTACTACGGAAGCTGTCCGTGCCGTCCGTGGCGGCGTTGTTGTACTCGTTTTTATTTCCATCGATGTTTATGTTACATTTATGGAGAGCGGCAGTTATTTCAAACCGCATCGCATCGCTTGTACTCGTAAATATTATTGACACGTACCCGATAAATTGGATTTTATTTCTTTCGCGTCGATCACGTTTTCTACATATTACTTTTTAAATAAATTATACAAGCATCTACCAGAATAAAATATATCGAGAATATCTTATCTCTCTGGCAACAGTCAGTATCGACCGAGTATTGTACCAGCGGACCAACAAGCGATATTTTGTTATTCCGTAAGTAATTCTTTCTATGCCTTATTCGGATAAAGAAATGTGCACAACGATTCAGTACGTTAATTATTGTGCTGAAAATGTCATGCGTAAACATTTGACATCTCCAGACATGGAAACTAATACATTGATCCTCGTCCGAAGATAAAACACGATTAGTTCATTCTTTGCACTTCACAACAGGCAGAATATCAAAGTTCAGGTTGCATTGCACCAGTTTGGGTCGAGAGATTAGCCCGCTGGGGCGCTGGCCTATTAAAGAAATTGATGCATGCGGTGAATCAGCCCAACGCATCACTGATTCATCTCGGTGGTAGGTGTTTGGCGTACAACACTGCGTCGTTGATTCGCTTCTTGGAATATGTCTATTACGTCCACATGTAGTCAGGGGATTAATAAAAAATAATAAAAATACTTGAACACGTCACGATACAAACTATGAAGTATCATTAAAGCTGGATTTTATTTAACTTATGAAAATTAATTAATTAAAGTGTAATAGTAAGTTTCGGTGGACAGCGCGCCAGAGTAGGGGTTTATTTCGCAGATTTTATCAGAACAACGTAGCGAGCCAAGTAGCCCAAGGACTAAGTTTCAATGTAAAAAACCGATTGAGCAGTCAAATAAATTGAAGCTAGCTTTTTACCACCGTTCACGGTTTATACTACGATTAGTGTTTAACCTTTTGAACGCCAGAGCTCAAACGCATCGGCGCCCTTCCCACGCCAAGCCATAAATTCAGAGCAAATACCTACAAATAAAATAGGAATGCCAACGATGTTATCGATAAGTTGTCAATAACCGATTTAATCTCTGCTATTCGTCACATATTTTTGAAATAAAATATATTTTTTTGATTTCGTATTATTTAACAGCAGTTACAAAATTCTATACAAAGTAAAAGTAGACATTAGAACTACAAACGAATAAATCAGGTAATAATAAGATACATCACTAATCTCGTTCGTGTAGGCATTCGCTGTCGGGAAGACCCGACTCTGGCGTGGTTGGCACGACCTTTGACAGCTTTCTTGCGTGCGAGGTAATGATGTGACATTTCAAGTAAACTTATAATTATTATTATAAATTATAAACAACAAGGTAAAGAAAGGGTTGTCTATTAGAGTACTAATTAATTACTTAGCTTTAGTTGATTTTCTCCGTTTTTACTTAAAGAGGCCTGTTACATCTCGATCATGATTTTTGCGTAAAATGCCCCTTTTCACATTTTATAGTAATTTTCCAGTTGTATTTATCGTTTTTATGGAAATAGGATAATAAATTCATGCTTAGTATAACAAATTTTCACTCTGCGAGAAAAAGCTGAGTTCGGACGGCCGGCACATATTTTGTAGTAATTTTGCAGTTGTATTTATAGTTTTTATCGAAATAAGATAGGATAGGAAATCACTAGCAGTCTCCCGTAGCGCTAATGACGTCACCGCTTGACGTGTCTTCCCGACTGTGGCGTACAGGTAACTGTCTATGCGCTGTTCCGTAGGGATGCGCGAGAGTGAACAGTTAACTATCGATCGATAGATATAAATAGTAATCATTTTTCAATAATTTCATAAATATTACGCATTAAGAATATTCAGATACAAATAGTTGCTATTAAAAAATAATTATCGATGTAGTAGTAAGCTGCTTTCAATAAAATATTTCATAAATTCAAAATTTAATTTACCTAACTTACCCATCACTAGCTGTCGTGTCTTGCCGACTGTGGCGTGAGGAGAACACCATTTCGGTTAGCAATATTTAGTGATAATTTTTGCTAGTGAAATGTAACTGATGGATATATCTTCGTGCCATTTTACAATACATCATTAAAGTAATACTAAATAATATACTAGAAAAAACAGAACTCGCACCAGATCATGCTCTCGGACGGGGACGCATGATCTGGTGCGAGTCCTGTTTTTTCTAGTATATTATTTAGTATTATATAAAATAGCATTGTGAATGCTTAAATCTCAAAATTTAAAATATCATTAAAGTACTTTTAAATAATAGGAAAAAGAAACACAGAAAAGTTGATTTAGTATGTTTATTTTGTGTTTTAAAAATGTCGTTTTCTCGTCGGCCATACACGACGGTGGCGTGTTGGGCACTTTTTCATTTGTCGTCCAGTGCCGACCGTGGCGTTCAAAAGGTTAACTGCATAGAACTAATGTAATTATTGTTAGATTCTGTTGGAGGTGATTTCGAAGTTATCCTGGAAAATTATGTTGAAATTTCTTTTTTTTTTACATTATGAAAGCAATTCTTGCATAGGTGCTTTCTAACATGCTCCTAATAATGGACCAACATGGTTTTATTTCAGCTGCGAGCGAAGGTTTAAAGTCGTATTTTTCGTTTCCAGCAGTACGTTATCGCGTATTGAGTTGATTCCCTTCGTATTAATTTCATAAGTACTCAATAGGATAGGGGCCATTAGCCAATGTTTTGTTAAAAGTGCGCTGTGAGTAGGAAGTGTTGAATGAACTGCACTCGGCGGAACTAGGGCTCGCCAGGGCTCCACAATAGGCCTGACTCATGGACGTGTTTACAGTACGTGCTGTGTACACGGGTGTTTATGTCGCTGACATATACCTACTGCTAATGCTGTCACCTGAAAAACAATATTTTTTATTGAACCGTAACCATTTTCCTAGTACCGCACTACAGTAATTAAAGTCTACCTACCTACTTATGTTATTATAACGTCAGCGTTAGGTCGGACTGAAATTACCCTTATCCATACTTATAACTAAATGAATGAAAACGATATACCTACCTAGGTGTACCTAGGTAGTAGGGTACCTACGAACATTGTCTTAGAAATGTTAAAGAAAATAAAATTTACAATTTAAAGAGTATGTATGATTTTAAACAAATATGTGTTGTTTGCAGCGTGGGCAAGCTGAACCTAGTAGACTTGGCGGGCAGCGAGCGGCAGCGCAAGACGGGCGCGTCCGCCGACCGGCTGCGGGAGGCCGCGCGCATCAACCAGGCGCTCTCCTCGCTCGGCAACGTCATCTCCGCGCTCGCCGAGAACAGCCCGCACGTGCCGTACAGGTACCTGCATCAACCAGGCGCTCTCCTCGCTCGGCAACGTCATCTCCTCGCTCGCCGAGAACAGTCCGCACGTGCCGTACAGGTACCTGCATCAACCAGGCGCTCTCCTCGCTCGGCAACGTCATCTCCGCGCTCGCCGAGAACAGCCCGCACGTGCCGTACAGGTACCTGCATCAACCAGGCGCTCTCCTCGCTCGGCAACGTCATCTCCGCGCTCGCCGAGAACAGCCTGCACGTGCCGTACAGGTACCTGCATCAACCAGGCGCTCTCCTCGCTCGGCAACGTCATCTCCTCGCTCGCCGAGAACAGTCCGCACGTGCCGTACAGGTACCTGCATCAACCAGGCGCTCTCCTCGCTCGGAACGTCATCTCCGCGCTCGCCGAGAACAGCCCGCACGTGCCGTACAGGTACCTGCATCAACCAGGCGCTCTCCTCGCTCGGCAACGTCATCTCCGCGCTCGCCGAGAACAGTCCGCACGTGCCGTACAGGTACCTGCATCAACCAGGCGCTCTCCTCGCTCGGCAACGTCATCTCCGCGCTCGCCGAGAACAGCCCGCACGTGCCGTACAGGTACCTGCATCAACCAGGCGCTCTCCTCGCTCGGCAACGTCATCTCCGCGCTCGCCGAGAACAGCCCGCACGTGCCGTACAGGTATCTGCATCAACCAGGCGCTCTCCTCGCTCGGCAACGTCATCTCCGCGCTCGCCGAGAACAGTCCGCACGTGCCGTACAGGTACCTGCATCAACCAGGCGCTCTCCTCGCTCGGCAACGTCATCTCCGCGCTCGCCGAGAACAGTCCGCACGTGCCGTACAGGTACCTGCATCAACCAGGCGCTCTCCTCGCTCGGCAACGTCATCTCCGCGCTCGCCGAGAACAGCCCGCACGTGCCGTACAGGTACCTGCATCAACCAGGCGCTCTCCTCGCTCGGCAACGTCATCTCCGCGCTCGCCGAGAACAGCCCGCACGTGCCGTACAGGTACCTGCATCAACCAGGCGCTCTCCTCGCTCGGCAACGTCATCTCCGCGCTCGCCGAGAACAGCCCGCACGTGCCGTACAGGTACCTGCATCAACCAGGCGCTCTCCTCGCTCGACAACGTCATCTCCGCGCTCGCCGAGAACAGTCCGCACGTGCCGTACAGGTACCTGCATCAACCAGGCGCTCTCCTCGCTCGGCAACGTCATCTCCGCGCTCGCCGAGAACAGCCCGCACGTGCCGTACAGGTACCTGCATCAACCAGGCGCTCTCCTCGCTCGGCAACGTCATCTCCGCGCTCGCCGAGAACAGCCCGCACGTGCCGTACAGGTACCTGCATCAACCAGGCGCTCTCCTCGCTCGGCAACGTCATCTCCTCGCTCGCCGAGAACAGTCCGCACGTGCCGTACAGGTACCTGCATCAACCAGGCGCTCTCCTCGCTCGGCAACGTCATCTCCGCGCTCGCCGAGAACAGCCCGCACGTGCCGTACAGGTACCTGCATCAACCAGGCGCTCTCCTCGCTCGGCAACGTCATCTCCGCGCTCGCCGAGAACAGCCCGCACGTGCCGTACAGGTACCTGCATCAACCAGGCGCTCTCCTCGCTCGGCAACGTCATCTCCGCGCTCGCCGAGAACAGCCCGCACGTGCCGTACAGGTACCTGCATCAACCAGGCGCTCTCCTCGCTCGGCAACGTCATCTCCTCGCTCGCCGAGAACAGTCCGCACGTGCCGTACAGGTACCTGCATCAACCAGGCGCTCTCCTCGCTCGGCAACGTCATCTCCGCGCTCGCCGAGAACAGTCCGCACGTGCCGTACAGGTACCTGCATCAACCAGGCGCTCTCCTCGCTCGGCAACGTCATCTCCGCGCTCGCCGAGAACAGCCCGCACGTGCCGTACAGGTACCTGCATCAACCAGGCGCTCTCCTCGCTCGACAACGTCATCTCCGCGCTCGCCGAGAACAGTCCGCACGTGCCGTACAGGTACCTGCATCAACCAGGCGCTCTCCTCGCTCGGCAACGTCATCTCCGCGCTCGCCGAGAACAGCCCGCACGTGCCGTACAGGTACCTGCATCAACCAGGCGCTCTCCTCGCTCGGCAACGTCATCTCCGCGCTCGCCGAGAACAGCCCGCACGTGCCGTACAGGTACCTGCATCAACGAGGCGCTCTCCTCGCTCGGCAACGTCATCTCCTCGCTCGCCGAGAACAGTCCGCACGTGCCGTACAGGTACCTGCATCAACCAGGCGCTCTCCTCGCTCGGCAACGTCATCTCCGCGCTCGCCGAGAACAGCCCGCACGTGCCGTACAGGTACCTGCATCAACCAGGCGCTCTCCTCGCTCGGCAACGTCATCTCCGCGTCATCTGCACGTTTCTTTCAAAAAACAAAGCGATTTTAGAGAAATTGGATAATAAGTAGCTGTTTATTGTCTTTATGTGATGTTATTTACCTATTTATAATAATATTTTTCTAATATTTACCTATTTTTTTGTACACTTTACTCACAGACGTGGCCCAGACTCCATACATTTTGGAACATCTCTTTTAGTCTGCCATCATGATATCATAAACTGATAAAACATTTTGGTCCCAGAGACTCGAAGCTGACGCGGATCCTGCAGGACTCTTTGGGCGGCAATAGCAAGACGATAATGATCGCCAACATCGGGCCCGCTTCGTACAACTACGACGAGACCATCACCACGCTGCGGTACGCGCACCGCGCCAAGGGTGAGCCTTTTTTTGAAGCTATATTGTTCAAGCTATTTTGTTTTCGGATGACCTATATTGATGATATAGGTAATATTATTTTCATTGTAGGCGTTGAATTAACAGTGGTGTTGTTTCTGCAGCGATAAAGAACAAGCCGGTCCGCAACGAGGACCCGAAGGACGCGAAGTTGCGCGAGTATCAGGCGGAGATCGAGCGCCTGCGCGCGCTCATAGAGCAACGCCGCCGCCGCGCGCCCCGCCCGCCCCGCGCCGCCCCGCCCGCCGCCCAGCCCGCGCACAACGACGGTGAGTGGCCCACGTACTATGTAGCGAGTACCGGGCGGAGATCGAGCGCCTGCGCGCGCTCATAGAGCAACGCCGCCGCCGCGCGCCCCGCCCGCCCCGCGCCGCCCCGCCCGCCGCCCAGCCCGCGCACAACGACGGTGAGTGGCCCACGTACTATGTAGCGAGTACCGGGCGGAGATCGAGCGCCTGCGCGCGCTCATAGAGCAACGCCGCCGCCAAAAAAATAAACACAAAAAATAAAGGCATAAAACAAACATTGTTCTTATGCTTCTTACCAATAAGGCCGTCTTTTTGTGTTTTTTTTTCGGATTATTGTATTTCTTTGTAAATTAATGTCACTGTTTTCAAGTTTAAACGATTTCTGTTACTATTAATTTATAAATGTTTCATATTCAATCTTGCATTTTTACATCTCCTACTATTGTCTCCACATTTCTTCATATTATCAATTTAAACCACAAATACCAGAATAACGTTTAATTTACAGAGGAAGTAGTAGAAACAGACAACATCGAAACCGAACACCAACTAGCAGAATCTGTGATAGAACAAGAGAAATGCAAAACGGAAGAGTTAGAGCAACAGATCAGGCAGCTGGAGGACCGGCTGGTGCGCGGCGGCGGCGGCAAGGACCTCATCAACAACCTCAACGAGACCCAGCTCATTCTGGAACAGAGAAACATGGAGATCACGGAGAGGAAGAAGCGCGAGGTGGAGATGCAGCAGAAGATAGACCTGGAGGAGGAAACCACCGCGATAGTCACCAATACGTTCACCACCTTGCAGCAGGAAGTCGATCACAAAACGCAAAGGTAAGTGATTAATGTGCTATAGCAAACGCTTTTCATAGGTCTATTGATTAACAACTTGTAAGGGCACTATTATATTATTCTATAATTTCAAAATTTTCTCCTGTGTTTTATTCGTTATTTAGAAATTACTTATGAAAACAAAAGACGCGTATCTCTGCTTTCCTTCCGCGCTGGGCGCTGCTAAATCTGGGTATTTTTGCGGACGCGCGCGCGATGACCCAGTTTAAAAAAAATACTAAGTAGGTACAAATATTAAAGTAAGTAAAAGAACCAATCAACATTTTTATTTTTATTTTTTATAGGTTTTCTGTGTCCGGGTAATTTAAATTTGTAATTTAATTTTTATTTATTTATTTATTATTATTCGGTGAATCATCAGCTTACACAACAATGTCTTTAAATAACAAAGTATAAACTTAAAAGCTAATAATAGATTCACACGGTTAGAGTAAGTATAACTAAATCTAATCTTCTTTTTCAACGTGTTTATTGTTTAAAACTGTATTTAACATTTCAAATTTGTTTAAAATTCTTTAAAAACCTTTAGATATAGTTACTAATTTATAAATAAGCTAGAGTTCATTATCAATGTTGAGTATACCTGTAATAGAAATCATACACATCAAAGCATAGCTTAGTGTACGAAATATGTGTAATGTTACCGTATGTATTTTGTTGGTGTACCTTAAAAATAAATAAATAAATGTGAGCTTAAATCTAAGTTAGCATAAATGAATCAAAAACAATAGTATAACAATTGACAAGAAAAAACGGAATTATTCTCCATTGAAGAAATGCCTACTAATGAGTGTCTTCGTCGCACGAAAACTGGTGTTAAATACATCCAAATCAAAATTACTTGATAAAATATTATATTGTTTCATTGAACGGTAGATAAAATTATTCTTTCTATAATTAGTGCTACAAAAAGGCAAGTTAAATGGTGCAGCTCGCCGCGAACTACGGGGTACGTTAAAAGATAGTTTATAAAGAAGCTCAGGACAATCAATCATACCAGATGAGATCTTCATAAGGTAGACCATATCTGCAATATCACGGCGCATGTGTAAGGGAAACAGGTGAATTTTTTTACATAAGTCTTCGTATTTCGATGAGTCATATGACAGCCCTGCACGATAGCATAGGTGTTTTACAAACTTTTCCTGTATGCTTTCAATTCGCATTGTGTAAATTTTATATCGGGGGTTCCAAATTTGCGAAGCATACTCCAAAATAGTTCGGACAAACATACAGTACAAAATTTTTAGCGTTTTAATTTGCTTAAAGTCTTTGGAAGTACGCAAAACAAAACCCAAAGCCTTGGATGCTCTTCGCACAATGCTATCAATATGACCCTATCAGTTTGTAATCGTGTACAATCCCTAGATCTCTTGCCGAAACATCTCTAGAAAGAGCAGTGCAGCCTATCCCATAAACATGATGTATGTTATTGGTCTTCCTAGAGTACGTAACAACGGAGCATTTAAGGGGATTCAAATCAAGAAAATTAACTAGACAATAAGATTCAAGGCGGTTCAAGTCGTCTTGCAGCGCACACGCATCGTGTACGGATCTTACTGCCGAGAAAATCTTCATATCATCAGCAAAGCATAATAATTTAGAAGATCGCAAGCAGTAGCTGATATCATTAATGTAAATGACGAATAAGAGGGGTCCCAACAGGGATTCTTGAGGTACCCCACTAGGGACCTTGATCCAACTAGAAATGTAATTATTCACAACTACAGCTTGCGTTGTGTTGCGAATGTACGATTCAAACCACCTCAGAAGATCACCACTAATACCGATCAGTTTTAGTTTGAGTATTTCATACTTTTTTAATTACTAGTAGACCCGATACTATCAACACTCTATTCTGTCATTCACGTAAATACTTTTCGGGACAGAAAATGAGCTGATGATTTTAATACATTATAGCTAAGAACCATCTCGATCATGCTAGCTTTAAAATAAAAAATAAACCGCATCAAAATCGGTTCATTAGTTTGGGAGTTACGTTGCCTTAGACACGCACACACACGTCAAAGTTATAATTATAACACCCCTCTTTGCATCGGAAGTCGGGGCTTAAAATCAAGCAAAAGCGAAACATATTTTGACACTTAAGTGCTGTCAACAGCGATAGTTTTTTTAATGTTTTTTCAGGAGGAAATCACACTACTTTTTTACGCATAGAAATGTCGTGTATTATTCCTTCCTCTCGATAATACGGGGTTTTTTCAAAAACTAAAAATCCGAAACAATATTTACGGTACTAGAAATTGAAAAAGATTGAAAGTTTTCGATTTAGGATATTTTGTAATATATGAACATACATATGTCAATTTCATCTATTTCAATATGGTAAAGGGCATTTACTCTTTTTCAAGCGGTTCCGGTGACTGTGGACCAATGGAATTTTTTGTATCGACAGATTAAAGAAGTGCCTGTCAAAGTACACGTGCATCCGCGAAGAAACGTCGGAGCAGCGCGAGGCGCACGACGCGGAGCGACGCGAACTAGAGGCGCTGCAGGCCGCGCTCATCGCCGAGCTGCGCCGGCGCCTGCTGCTGGCCGACAGCTTCGTGCCGCACGCCGGCCGCCAGGCCGTGCTGCGCCTGCGCTACGACGACGACCGCGACGCCTGGGAGCTGCAGCCCAGGTACTCTACACTACACTACACTACACTACTGCTGCTGGCCGACAGCTTCGTGCTGCACGCCGGCCGCCAGGCCGTGCTGCGCCTGCGCTACGACGACGACCGCGACGCCTGGGAGCTGCAGCCCAGGTACTCTACACTACACTACTGCTGCTGCTGCGTTATTTTTAGGCAAAGTATTTGAAATGTTTGTTGCACCGCGTTGTCATAATGATATAATGTGTCCGGCAGCGCCGGCGTGGAGCCGCTGGTGGCGCGTCCGACGGCGACGGGGT
Organism: Catoptria pinella; assembly: GCA_963556745.1. NCBI lineage: Eukaryota > Metazoa > Arthropoda > Insecta > Lepidoptera > Crambidae > Catoptria > Catoptria pinella. Next base: position 329,587 of record OY750777.1, read on the forward strand.
CGCGGCGGCCGCTGTGCGCGGCGGCGCTGGCGGCGGGCGCGGGCGGGCGGCGGCGCGCGCACCAGCTGCTGGACCTGGCGCCGCTGCCGCTGCCGCCCACCACGCGCCACTACCGCCCGCCCCCGCCCCCGCCCCCGCCCCCGCACCAGCCCCCGCCGCATCAGGTATATAACGTATGGAGGTGATGGCGCGGCGTGCGACCGATTTTAACCTTAGAACGAACGACGACAGTGAAATCGGCGCATTGCGCACGAATCTGACCGAAACGAAGAGCATCATGCGCTTTTGGCATACCTACCTGTCCGCCATTTGAAAGAAGTCGGTTTTAGAGGCCTGTGATAAAAGTAATAAGTGCCAATCGATAGAATTATTCATTACAAACAAACAGTAATAAGTAAAAAAATCTCGTAAGTGATATACTTACTGAGATATTTGAGTTTGAAGTTGAAAAACAAAATCAGTATTTTTTTTAGATCAATCGATAGAATAACTGGAGCACACTTCGTCAGCTGAGCCATGAACGCTTCCTACATACATAAATAGCTTAACAACAATCTGCATAGACATAACCACTAAATTCAGAATATGACTTTTTTTATCAAATTCAAACTCGAATATCTCAGTAAGTATATCACTTGCGAGATTTTGTTCTTATTACTTTTTGTTTGTAATGACTTATTCTATTAATTAATCCAGAAAATGACAGATTTTGTTTTTCAACTTCAAACTCAAATATCTCAATAAATATATCACTTACGAAATTTTTCTACTTGTTACTTTTTGTTTGTAATTACTTATTCTATCGATTGACACTTTTAGCACAGGCCTCCAAAACAAACTTTTTTCAAAATGGCGGACAGGTAGGTATGCCAATCTTCATACATAAATTACTTTTAGGACTTTTAGGTCTGTCCCACATTTTCTTTTGGGAAAATTGGCAGCCTTACGAAAAGCACACATTTTATGACTAAACGATAGCCAACGAAATAACATGAAAACTAATTAATTAACGTGCTATATCGGTAAAGCGAAATAGTGATGAGAAAACGTCGCGCGTCGGAGCGAGACCGATTTGATTAGGCGAAACGATCACAAAATTAATTCGTAGTAAATAACGATAGCAATCAGAGAGAAATGCTTCGACACGATTGTAAATATTGATGATACAAATTATTAAAAGCGATTTCGACTCGAATACCCAATGTTGTTTCTGAATAATCTCAAACTTTAAACTTTTTAAGAAGTATTTTCTAAATTAAAATCTGATTTAAATTATCGAGCCGAAATCATAAAATCATGTTTCTGGTTCAATAAAGATATAAAGAAATTTATATCTTAATTTCAGATCCCTGGTATCTTTCAGCGACACTTTTTGATGTAATATATACCCTATTATATTACATCCAAAAATGATAATTTTCTTTAAACTTCATCTTAAGACATATTATTGACGACCTCCGTGGTCGAGTGGCTTTGTACACCGGTTTTCAAGGTGTCGCCATCTCTGAGGTCCCGGGTTCGATCCCCGGTTGGGTCAATTTAGAAAATGAACTTTTCCATATTGGCTCAAGTCTGGGTGTTTGTGATACCACCGTTGTATCTGATTTCCATAACACAAGTGCTTTAGCTACTTACTTTGGAATCAGAGCAATGTATGTGATGTTGTCAAATATTTATTTATTTATTTATTTTATTATTATTTCTACATCCCAATACTACTGTATTTAATTAAAGTCCAGTTTGATTTCCAGGAATAAATATATAAATATTATATTGTACGTTTCCAGATGACAGAGCCAGTGGTAAAGAAAGAGCCCGAGATAATGGAGGTCCGTCGGCCCACCGGGCGCCCGCGCCCCCCCTCCGCCCGCCCCCCCTCCGCGCGCCCCCGCCTCGCCACTGCCGCCGGCGCCCGGTAGGCGCCCCGCCAGCGCCACGCCGGCGCCCCGTCGCCGCCCCCACACATAGTCAATATATAGCAGCCGTTACATTGCGACTTGGCGCAGCGCGACGTCGACGCTAACCTTAACGCTGGAAGAATTAAGTTCTTCTGTGAAGTTGAATCGTCCTGTACCTTGATACCGTCTTATTCCAAATGAGCTACTTTCGTCGTACGGCGAACATACGACTGAGACGATTGTAGGACACAATGAATTTGGAATATAGAGACGTAACAGGTGAAGCGACAACGGATATTTCTCGAAGTATAGAAGAAGATACGCGCGCGTCTCCGGCTGAAATCCGCGAGTATTTCACGTGGTCCGCGAGCCGCGCCGACCCGACCACGACCACATGACGTTAAATCATGTTTTTTACGCTTTTTAATTAAAAAAAAAACTTAAGATAGTATTTAAACGAAATATTGTACGTATGCGTTAGCTTAATTGAAGCGCGATATTTTTATATGATGCCGGGCCGCGGCGCTGTAAATATCGTATTCCTCGCGCCGAATATCTACGACCGAGACCGTAGAGAACGACGCTGCGCCTGCGCAGTACGCCGTCCCGTACTGAAAGTTGTTCTTGCGAAAACGGGCTCCTCCACGGCCGCGGTCGTAGCTATCGGCGCTCCATACCGCGGGTATGCTGTGTCACAAATTCCAGTGAACGCAATTCGAAACGTGTAATGATGATCTCAGCTGTATTATTTCCAGTGACGCATGACAGGAGCGCTATATATTATTATTGTCCCCTATATAGAGGCGGCGAGCTCTCATCGGCACTGATGTTGGTGGCGTGCGGTGCAACGTCACGATTGGCAACACGCACTCGAACGACGCTAACTTGTCTGACTCGGTGACGGCGTCGCTGTCGTCTATGTTGTCGACGGCGTAACCTAGGTAACAATAAATAATAACACTTAGTAGTTTTGGCCACCGGATCAGATAAGTTTTTGTCACTGTACTACACATATATGAGTACTGGCCTGATTAAAAAATACAAACTTTGCTATGTCGAATGAAAATGAGTAGTAAAGAGCGCTCGCCGCTTTTCATAAATACCTAGAGCCCCAGCGCCAGTGTCGGTGCCAGCGCCAGTGGGGGGCCCCACGGGCTGGGGTGCCCGTTGAACATGCCAAATGTTTTGTATCCGAATTTTTGGTTGTTTAGTCAATTTTGGTTGTCATTTGTTTTTTACGTTGTTATATTTTTTAAATTTTATTTTGCGCTTCAATAGCTCTGTTTACGTTGAAGCGAGTGATATTAGGTAGTTTATTGTTAATATATACTTAAAATTCGCATTGTATAGAATGAATTGAGAGAGTTAATGTATCAATCTCGGTAGTCTCTGTACGAGGTGTTCCGTCGAGTGCCGGAATAGTTGTTATGTTCAAATGTGTTACCAAAGATGGAAACGATCCATTCCACGGAGCTTGTCCCACGAGTATTGATATTAAAGTGATCATGTTCCTTTATTTGTAAATTTCATTAGTGAAGGCGTTTTATTATTTCTAGACACGGTTTCTAGTCAATGATTCTTGTAAACAAATATTGTAAATAATTATTATATTGTAGGTATTTAAAAAGTATATAGACATAGTGTAGGTAAGTTGCTAAATTCGCACAATACTTTTTGAATACCAGTAAACATAATGTTACGTTGATCCCTTGTCATAATAAGTTGTTCGCTCAGTTAATGCAACAATAATTATGGAAGTCACGGGAGACCGGTGCCGCAAGTCGGCCTCTCTGTGATATTGATATCAACTATTCTTTATATTGAAAAGCTTTTGTATTAAAACGTATTCTGTGTATACCTACTTTCAATTATGAACTGTGTTTAAATTACTACGAATGGTCAATGGATAGGATGAAATCATGTGATATAATTATGGATATATTTGAAAGCGCTAGTCAGCTGTGCCGCATACAAGCTTATACTCACCAATAAAATATTTTAAATTTTATTCGTCGTTTTATTTATGACTCACCTTTTCCGCACTGTCGCGTCGCACACCCCTCTTCCACCCAAGTACGCGTTGAAGCCTATAAAAAGTAAAACCTTTAAAAATGCTTATAAGAAAAGCGCGAAATTTTGTAAAAGTTCTCCCATTTTTTGAAAAAGCAAAGGAGTCTACGTCCATTCAGCCACATTTATACATAGGTATACCAGTCATCGAATTCTGGATAAAAGTTTTTATGGGTGCATTCTTTGGTGCATTGCATTCACCCGGCGGACATGACGCGCGCGACATAGAAGAAGTTTGAATTCATATTGTTAGAATATGAATTTAGACTTCTTAGATAGAATGTATTAAACGTAGTGTGTATGTCGCAGCCAACTAGTTTAATCAGCCACTCAATTAACGGCCTGGTCATTTAATTGAACAGCGCCGTTTAATCACCGGCGTAAATAACATTTAGCCAATGCGTTAATAACAACATTGCAGATGCTTAGGCCGTAAAGACACAAATCAAATTCATATTTAAACTTGTGGCAGTATCATTGTATACCCACATATTGTCTAACAAACAATAAATTGCGAATAATTGCACAAAACACCTTCACCCACAAGCTGTTGGCCATATGTATCATATCCAATAAAATTTTGGTATTAATTTGTTTGCAAACGTTCGATAACAGATAATATTTACAATATTTTTATAACCACACACTTCTATTCTATTGAATTATATTCTCGTGTAACACCGAAAATATCACAGCGGCTCTATCGGCTAAAAACATTGAAGTTCATGTTAACTGTGTTTTGACAGATGTATGTGATACATTGCTACTTCGTTTCAGCACAAATAAAAACTTACCAAAGAAAAGTAGCAATGTATTACATACATCTGTCAAAACACAGTTAACATGAACTTCAATGTGTTTAGCCGATACCGCCGGTCGACGCCATATTGGCAGCTTTGCTTACAGCGCTCGTGGTGACAGAAAACGGAACTATATTTTAAAATGTCTTCGCCAGGAAAGTTATAAAACGTCATTGAACCAAGTCATTAGTCTAGCCATCTAAATTAGATGACTAGATAATATCATTTAGGCCGCTGATTGAAATGAAAGGCTAGGCCGTTAAATTGAACGACTGACTAAGCTAGTTAGCTGCGACATGTATGTATACCATTTGGAACGTATGGAATAGTATGAACGTGTTCACACTATAGATAAACGGCAGGCCAGCGACGACGACGCTCCGGGCGGCGCGCTTTAGACATGAAGCAATAAGTAGGTACGTGGCGGGCCCGTGTAACCGGGAGCTGATTACGTAACTCTGTTGCTAACAATTCTCGATTGAAATCGATTGAACCGCAGTTACTTTGCTGCTTTAAGTAAAATAGTTGTCACATTGGTTCTTACTAAAGCAGCAATGTAACTTCGATTTCTGTCAGAGTTGATTGCAACAAAGACACTTGCTAACAACTTTTGATTGAAACTGACATAAATCGCAGTTTTATTGCTGCTTTAGTAAGAATCAATTTGACAACTATCTATGTCACTTAAAGCAGCAATTTCTATCAGTTGCAAACAGAAGTTGATTGCAACAGATTTACAAAATCAGCCTCGGCCAAAGTCAAATGCTGCTGGGCGTCAGAAGAGATAAAAGCTACACTATAGTAGGAAATTAGCGCTGTGCAACAAGTATAATTGGTGTCGGTCGGAGTAAGAGTCGCTATTTATTCAAATGATCTTGCGGCTTTTAAATGATGTCCCTTCTGTACTTGTACTATTATGCTTGTTCTGCGATTTATTAAGGAAACTTTGTTGCAATCAACTCTGACAGAAATCGCTGGTACCTTGCTGCTTTAGTAAGAACCAATGTGAGAACTATCTTACTTAAAGCAGCAATGTAACTGCGGTTTCAATCGATTTCAATCGAGAATTGTTAGCAACAGAGTTACGTAATCTGGGAGCAGGGGACAGAGCATTGCCTGTTAGCTTAGCCTGCTAGCTATGTACTGCACTGGGTGGCATTAAAATTAAATGAAAACCTACGTCGGAAAAGCCTGTGTTTTTGATTAAAAGTATGTGCCCTTAGACATAACAATGCTCTAAGCATGCTCTAAGCCTTAGACAAATATTTTTTTAGAATTTGACATTTCTGAACGAATAATGTTTAGTGATGTGTTTGTTAAGAGTTAATTTAATCTATCGACTTTTTATTTAATATTTAAGTGCAACCTTCAACCTAATATAATAAAAAATGGTTTTATCATTCTTCTTTCATCATCTTTTAAGGCAATTTTATTTCTTCGCTGTTTATGCATACCACACGCCATGATCTTTATAAATGGATGAGACTATGGACTATAACCCACCTACCACACAGACCCAGTTGTACTGGGTTAGTACGGATTAGTCGGTGTTAACGACGGCAAATGCAGCCGAGACCTACGGTTTAACGTGCCTTCTAAAACGGAGTGGTAGGTACTGTTTGGTGCTTTCTGAACTATTTGAATTGTGGTGTGGAGGCACTAGAGATTATAAAATGTCTGGTCATCTGATCACGGTGAATTTCATCTTAATTAAAAGTTGAGAAACTCAATACGTACGGCGGTGGATGAGATGACAAACAAAATTCCACTGACCTGCAAGATGATGCGGAGCAGTTCGGCATCTCCTGGAGGCCTGGTTTAGACAGTTTTGATACACTGCCACTTACAACACAACACAACTCTCTAGAGTCACAACTAGAGTCTTGTTGAATATAGAGTGAACATAGAGTAGGTACCTACATAATAATTATAATAATGTCCGTACCATAAGTTCACAACTGAACAGGTACTTTTATCACTAAAAAACTTCTTAAGCGCACTGAGAGAGAGAGGAGCGCGTGTCTACCGCCCGGTGGCGCGGTACAGAGTACTTGACTTGGTACGGGGTGTTAGATTCTTTACAACGTGATTAAAGTGACAAAAGACAACGATCTGGGGCTATTTCACTCAAGAATATGTATGTAAATGATTGTTGATTTTTTAAATAAAGGTGTTACAAAAATACCCCTAATGCCGAATATGGTATATAGGGACCATCAAACTGTACAACTTTTACTATGGGACCAACTCTGAAATAGCGAAAAAAAAATCAGCTGTTTCATACAAAAATTAAAATCGAAAATATCAAAATGTATGAAACAGCTGTTTTTTTTCTTCGCGATTTCAGAGTTGGTCCCATAGTAAAAGTTGTACAATTTGATGGTCCCTATATACCATATTCGGCATTAGGGGTATTTTTGTAACACCTTGTTTAGGTAGTTTAGTAAATTGATCAACCATCGAGTACAAATTAATAACTTTTATTAAAATATAAAGACAGAATAAAATGTGTACAATGCGATTAAATTGTCAATAGACAGTGATCTGCGGCAACTTCGTAGTGCTTGCGGTACAAAACTACTTATTTTATTTAATCTGTAAAATTTTCTCCTTGCCATACTTTCTCGAGTGTAGTTACAGCGGATCACTATCTATTGTCAATTTAATTGCATTGAAAGAATAATTTATAAAATTCGTTTCAAACATCGATATTTAGTAACGGTTTTATTTTATCGATAAATCTTTTGTACTTCTCTATTTTTGTAACGGTCATTTCAGTTCAAATTTCGTTGGCTTTGTTTCGGTTGCAAAATGTACAAAATTATTAATCTTGACTAAATTTAATAGAAAAATGGCAGAAAAATTGAAAGACTATCAAGTCATTGATGTTTTGAGTGGCGGTACGTTCTATAAAGTGAGGCACAAGGTCACCAACAATATATTTGCGTGGAAGGCATTCAATTGCTCCGCGTTTTCCGATAATCAAATACAAAACGTCGTTAATGAAGTTAAAACAATAAGCAAAGTGATTTCTGACAACCTCCTGCGGTACTACGATACCATATTGCACAGGCCATCAAAGACATTATACTTTGTCCTTGACTACAATTCGTGGCGTAGTGTGGAAGAACTGGTCGAGGTTTGCAAAGCAACCGATAAGTTTTTCGCTGAAGGCTTCATCTGGCATCTTATTTTGGAGCTCGCACGGGTCTGTAAGGTGGTAGAAGACATATCGCTCGTCGTGCTACAGAAATGTTTGAACTTAGATTCTATCTTTGTGAACGAGGACAGCGATCTTCGGTTCAATTGCTTCGAGCTGGCGACGGTGGCCAGGCCCGGCCTGATTCGCCAGGCCGGGGACGTGGTGCACGCACTCTGTTATCTCCCCGGCGAGACTGACCGCAAGATAAAAGACTACCACTACAGCGACGACCTCGGCGACGTTGTTGCATTTTTGACAGATGACAAGAACGTCAACTTGCGCTCCGACGTCGTGCTGTACCATCCCACGGTCCTCGCAAACATTGAAACGCATCGTCGTCCACGGAAACTAGCTGACGTCCTTGTCTCTGCTGGATACACACACTTGGCTTCCGAGGCAAACAAATGTGATGCACAGAAGGCTGTAGAAATGTGTAGAGTGGTGGAACCTGCTCCCAGGAAGTGTTATAATATAGTTGACAGCCCAATATACTGCAATCTAAGTCCAAAACTAAAATTTCCTACAGATATTGAGGAAGCTAAGTCAGCTCGGGGTTCCTTGTCTCCCACTTTGGCTGCTTTAGCACTGGAGTTGCCGGGCTTTGTACCGAGAAGCAGGAAACCATATAATGTTGCTTTGGACAAACTACATGGTCCTCAGCAAGTATCTGAGGAGACTCTGAGTCAACAATGGATGAGTCGCTTGATCGCCTTGAGGCAAAGGGAGGAATCACTTAATAAAAGGGAAAGAGATCTGATAGCAAAAGAGATAGTGAACAGTCCAGCTGCCAAGATTATTCCTCTGAAGAGCTCCTGTGAGGATCTCTGTTCAACTGAGAGTAATGGGATTACTTTGCCTGCAGTAATAAGTCATGCCGCTGGGGACAAGGGCGAGTGGGTGTCGCGCCGCCGCCACCGACGCTCGAGCTCCGTGCGAGCGCGCCCGCGCCGCAAGAGCTACGCCTACGAGGACCTCGACAGCTCCTTGTCAGCCGACGCCGGTGATGGAAGCATCATTGTAACATCAACAAAATTCACAAAAGAAAACATGCCTCGCCGCACCATCTTCCCAGATGTTAGGACAAAGAAAGTTCACTTCACATCTTCTAACCCTTTCACGGAAAGTGATGAGAGTGTAACCCTCACCTTTTATGAATTAGAAAGTGTAGATAAAGAAGGGTACCAGGTGCCTCGCCAGGGAGAAAAAGTTGTTAAAGACATCACTAAGTTCAAGTATTTGGATACAGAGAAGATAACTAGTGAGAAGAGAGCTGCAATGAATTGGACTCACTCTTCGCCCTCAAAGCAAGCCAAGTTGTCTCAGAATATATTTTCTGACATCATCAACACCAGTGAGAATAATATAAAGAAGACCCCTTCTAAAACAAGTCTGACTTCTAAAAGTTCTAACAGTTCAAGATTTTCCATGGCGTCAGTGAGGAGTCAGTGGAGTGTTGAGTCCAGCTGCAGCAAACCAGGTGAGAGCAGGTTCTCCAGCATGAGGCAGGCCCTCCCCCAGACCCCAGTCGCCCCTTCAGATTTAAAGAAATCTAAGAGGAAATCACTGCTGCCATTCAAAACCCCCTTTAAATTCAACAAGACTTCCACTAAAGTTTGAGATTTTTCATGTGCAATGTTATATATATGTGAATTTTTTTTTATGCAATTTTATTTCTAGGTATCTACTTTAATTGAGCCAGATTTATATAAGGGAATTTAGCTTCAAATAGAAGAAGAATAAGAAGTATTATTATCAATTTGTGATTTTAAAATTGATCTCTAAGAATATTATTTGCGAGAAGTATATTGGTTGTTTAACTAAATTGCATGCACTACACGTACTTTAAATTGGTTGTGGTAATTTTAAATAAAATAGAACTAAATTTTAAATGTAAGTAATGTGTGTCTTTATACTGTGTTGTGTACCTACTATCGAAAATTGGAACTAGGATATTTTAAAACCTGTTTAATTCATAAACGCTCTTAAAGGTATTGCATTATCATAACATGGTTTTTTATGATTTATGTACAGCTGTGATTATAATGGTCACTGCTGAATCAGATGTATATTTTATTATTTTATTGAAATGTGTATTGTAAATAAAATTAAAGTTTTGTTCCCAATTGTTCTACTGGGCAGTTCTACTGTAGAACTAATGATACTTATTTTTTCTCATTATTGCTACGATTTAGTGCTTTGTGGTAGCACTAATTAGAAGATAAGTCTCATTAGTTCTACAGTAGAACTGACCAGTAGAACAAGTGGCAACAAAACAAATTAAAACGGACATCAACCCACCCTAACCCTAGATTATAGAGAATTACATTTTGAAAATGAATTCAAGAAAAAATAAATGTTGCCTTTAAACAATTATTATTATTTTGTATAAGAAAGCTTATAAATATTTTGATATAATTAGCATGTAAGTTGAATTTTAGTCTTAACTTGTCTTCCAATTCCAATGAATTTTATGTTGATGACAAAATTAAATATCTTAATAAGTTTTTATGTGTGTTTTATGGAACATAGTTTTGTGTAGGTAGTCACTAACACTTCAACTGTAACAACTCGAGAGAAAGTATAATTTGTATTAGAAATAAATGCACAAGTAAAAAAACTTGATGTGTTATTGACTGTCCAATGGTTGCCATATTATAATATTGTGTTTTAGAGCATCTCTTCAGATGTAAGATATTTTTTATTTAGCATTTAGCTATAGGTTTTAAAAAAATAAATGTGAATCACTTCAAAAGTTTGTTTTATTTAGCACTAGCACAATATCACTGTATTCACATAATGAAAAAAATTGTTCATAAGCTCGTCACTTTTTCTTCTTGAGGGCCTTGTCGGCTCCGTCCACATACTTCTTGGGCAGCCCATACTTCTCTATCAACAACTTGGCTATGTAGTAAGTCTGTAATAAAGAAAGATACATTTGAATTAGCCGGGTACAAAAAGTGACTTATAAGTAAACGGTCACATTTTATTAATTACTCGTGTAAAAAAATTATTGTGTATTTTGTCTTCGCTGAACATTTATTTAAAATACTCTTCTAAACTAATTTTAACTGTATTCGAATCGGATACGGTCGATCGGTGGGTCCGGCAGGGATATTCGAATCGTTCTAAGCATTTTGATGATCTGAGCTGATCCAATCGATGATGATAATTGATAATAGTGTACCTGGTCCCCTTGCAGCAGCAGCTGGTCGCACTTGGCTCCCGGCGTCCTGGTGACGGCGCACGCGGCGGCGGCGCCGTGCTGGCACGAGTGCGCGAGCGCCTGCAGGTTGAACCCGAACGACTCTAGGTTCGACACCAGCGTCACCTGAAAACACATCCACTTTAGTACCATCTCTACCAGAATATTGGAATGAACCTGAACGTTGAAAGGTCTTAAATCAGCTTTGTTTTCTTTTATGTAAAAATATGTCGCTCAGAATTACTACATAACTTAATTATAGGTACTTTATTTATCAAGTAAATTAATTGGAACTTATAGACAATGAAACTAACTGTAAGTTATCAAATATTAAAACCTTCTTGTTCCCGGACCGTGTGGCGACCTGCATGGTGATAGGTTCGAGTCTCGACTTGATGACGCGGCTGGTTCCGTCGGGAAGCTGCAGCTCCGTGGCGGCCGTCAGGCGGGACGCTATGGCGGTCATCAGTTCCTCCCACTTTACCACTTCCTGGGACATATACAACATTAGTTAATTCATATAAATATATAATAGAAGACATTTTGATATTTTCGATTTTAATTTTTGTATGAAACAGCTGATTTTTTTTTCGCGATTTCAGAGTTGGTCCCATAGTAAAAGTTGTTCAGTTTGATGGTCCCTATATACCATATTCGGCATTAGGGGTATTTTTGTAACACCTTGTATATCAATACAAAAATGGTTTAAAACAAATAGGTTATTTAGTAATTTTTGGCGTTTGTTACTGTTTTTCTACTTCCCAAATGTAGATGGCGAGATGGCTAGATGTTTTAACTCTACTCCAATAGAGTTAAAACACACTCCCATAATAGTAAGTTCTAATCCATAAATGGCAACACTTCTGCCGGCATTAATGGCGTCGGTCATGTCAGAAAAAAACCGTTACGAAAGAGTAACCATTGACTGATTAGACTTTATAAAAAGGTTTTGTTTTTGAGTTGATATTTTAATGTATAAGATTTTATGTTTTTTTTAGTTGATTTTGCCTGATCTAGCTAGAAGAAGATTTTAGGTTTTGGTTACATTTGTCTGATTTTAAGTACCTACATAAGTGAAACATTAAAAACATTTTAGTATTTTTTAATAATTTATTATGTTTTTGTAACACATGCAAATAGTAAACATAAATATACAATCAAATAATAATATGGCTTTCATACAAACTTTTGATATACTAGGTGTTACAAAAATACCCCTAATGCCGAATATGGCATATAGGGACCATCAAACTGAACAACTTTTACTATGGGACCAACTTTGAAATCGCAAAAAAAATCAGCTGTTTCATACAAAAATTAAAATCGAATATATCTACCATATTCGGCATTAGGGGTACTTTTGTAACACCTTGTATATCATAAATATCTGATATTTTAAAAAACCCTAAAAATCGATATGGATTTCGTTATTACAATGTCGGATGTTGATTTTAAAAATTACATTTATTTTGAAGTCCAATACAATGCACATGATTCAACTCCTAAAAGGTTGAAAGAGGAGTTCAAATTATGTACAAGTCCACGCGGACGAAGTTGCGGGCGGAAGCTAATTTTGATAATATTTTCTGAGTTTAAAATATTTGGTATTTCGGTAAGATAAAAGATGATAGGTTTTTAATTTTTAAATTCATGCAAAAAGACCATGTTAATTCTTTGTATAGTATCATACATGTTTTCTTGCATAAGGAAGTCCTATGGACAAATGACAAAAGTAGCTTATCACTTTAATATTTTGTTAAAATAATATTTTTATTAATTTTTCAAGCTGTGAGACATCTGTCAAAAAGGTTGCAATGACAAAGTACTAAAGTGTTCAGCGACTTTGGTTGCTGACTGTACCTCTTGTTTTCGCCCAGTGATCGAGGCTAGTGTAGCGTCCAACGTGACGGCGTTCCGTGCCTGTAGCTGTCGCGCGCGCACGTACTCTTGTGCGCACGCGCGAACGTCGGCCATCGTTAGCGCTGTGCCTTTCCTGGTACAGATTGTATATTTTTTATGTTGTTTGTGACGATTTTAATTTATTTTAGGCGGAAATTAATATTTATTGTTTGCTTTGTGTTTTTTTCATAATTTCGAAATCACTTATACCTAGGACAGATAATATATTACCGGGCACCGGGCACCGGGCACCAGGCACCGGGCACCGGGCACCGGGCACCAGACACCGGGCACCAGGCACCGGGCACCAGACACCGGGCACCAGGCACCGGGCACCAGACACCGGGCACCAGGCACCGGGCACCAGGCGCCGGGCACCGGGCACCAGACACCGGGCATCGGGCACCAGGCACCGGGCACCGGGCACCAGGCACCGGGCACCGGGCACCAGGCACCGGGCACCGGGCACCGGGCACCGGGCACCGGGCACCGGGCACCGGGCACCAGGCACCGGGCACCGGGCACCAGGCACCGGGCACCGGGCACCAGGCACCGGGCACCGGGCACCGGGCACCGGGCACCAGGCACCGGGCACCGGGCACCAGGCACCGGGCACCGGGCACCAGGCACCGGGCACCGATCACCAGGCACCGGGCACCAGGTATCTAGCTACACGAGTACTGTACAAGCGGCGGTTGCTCTTACTCAGAATGGGGGAATATAATTGTAGGAATGGAAGCACTGTGCGACCTGAATCGCACTCTTATTGTGCCGGAGCAAGATTCGGTATTTATTCAAATGATTTTGCGGAGTGCATTTTCCGTACTGGCACTATTATGTATCCGACATCAAAGGCGTTTATCGACTGTATGGATTGTAAAATTATGTCAATATGTTCTATACATGAAACTATGAAAAGTATGAAAAAATAACTTACTTGTATCCAGGGAACAACTGCATAACAGCTGCAGTAAGGCTATACAGCTCTCTTATAACGGGCGGCGTGTAATGCGGCGCGGTGGCGGTGGCGGGCGCGGGCGCGGGCGCGGGCGCGGGCGCGGGCGCGGCGTGCGAGCGCACGAGCGGGTGGGCGAGGTTCACCGCCACCAGTGCGGACACGCCTTTATCTATCTCGCGGACTTCCAGGAGGCCTTCCTTGCAGAATTAAGGGGAATTATTTAAGTCATAAATATACTGGGTGTCAGTAGCGTTCTAGCGTAAACTTTAAATAATGATTCTATCCTTAGAGTTAAGCGACTTTCTCTATGGAATCTCTTGTCGCAAATGCATAGTTAAGATTTTGATTTTTGTTGAGCAGCAAACTATGCGCAATGTTGAGGCGGGATCTTTTCGCCATATATTCAGCGAAAAGGGAAGTACTTCCGCCGAGCTAGGTGTCTTCGCTCGGGGACCGCGGTCCGACTGTTCGATGTCGGAATTTGCATTTATGCGAAGCGCTTAGAAAACTTCGATATCGTGAGTCAGGTCTCCATACATTTTTGGATCGATGTTAGCTTGACGTAGTACGACGTCACGTCTGCATAATGTACTTTTCGCTGATCCTGCATTTCTTCGTCATTCGTCGATTTGCTTATGTAGCGGTATGATCGCGCCGCAACAACTCGATAACATCGCGCGTGCGCTCACAACGAAGCCACGACCTTCGACCGCGAGCAAATATCTTGTACATAATTGTACGGAGGACAGCACGTCAGGTTATACAGTTAATCTGGGAAAACAGCTTTTATTACGTAGGGCATAAAGGCGGTCTCAAGGTCAACATGTATAGTCTGAGGTGCCGTTGTGTGTACATACATTGCGGGTTTATAACATTTTGATATTTTAATTACTTTTATTTAGGTTCTATGCAACTAAGATAGACTCTGTGTGATAGAAAAAAACAAAAAAAAAACTCAACTTTTCTTGAATTTTGAAATAATTATATTAGTTGTTGTAGTGTGTACAGATGCCAAGGACAGACCCATCCGTGTATAGATTTATAATATTATTCTTTGTAATGTTTTTAGTACATAAGGTGGAACCAAATTAGGTAACAATACTGAAATAGTTTTGCTTAAACTGAACAACTATCTCCAAGGAACATAGATCGAATAACAATTTTTTTTTTCGCCTTCCTATATTAAGTCTATCAGCTGACCAACTAATTTTGTATGGGAGGATGAATTTTTTCTTCGTATTCGCCCCATGTTCCTTGGAGAAAGTTGTTCAGTTTAAACAACAGTATCACCTGTTTCAGTATTGTTACCTAATTTGGTACTACCTTATATAAATAACTATATACAAGGTGTTACAAAAGTACCCCTAATGCCGAATATGGTAGATAGGGACCATCAAACTGAACAACTTTTACTATGGGACCAACTCTGAAATCGCGAAAAAAAATATCAGCTGTTTCATACATTTTGATATTTTCGATTTTGATTTTTGTATGAAACAGCTGATGTTCTTTTCGCGATTTCAGAGTTGGTCCCATAGTAAAAGTTGTTCAGTTTGATGGTCCCTATCTACCATATTCGGAATTAGGGGTACTTTTGTAACACCTTGTATACATCGCAAGAGTACTGATGTGTACCTGCATCTAAAAACAAACCTAAAATTCGATACGGATGTCGTTGTCCAGGAGAAGGGGGAGGAGAAACAGGAACAACATATAAATATATCTGGACACAATTCTGGATATTATAAATTAGCTTCCACCCCCAACTTGGTCCGCGTGGATATTCGAGACAATCCTGAGGGAACCTTTAACCAGGGACCTTGTTTGGTTCCCCAAGGATTTTCTGCAGTATGATGCCGGATGAAGTCACGGCCGGAAGTAAGTACTTATTAAGATAAATTAATACTAGACAAAATCAATTATATTTATGTTAATTAAAAAATAGCATAAATAATGTGATCCACTAAATTCTTATATACTTTTAAACATTCGCGTTGCATTTCATTAGATTAAAATTACAAGTGTTAAATACTAAAATCTAATGGTTATAAATCTCATTAAATTGTTCTTCTGTAAACAGAGAATGATAGAGTTAAATATGAGTGTACCTGCTGCATGGCGTCCAGGAACTTGCCCACCTTCTTGTAGCTGGACTTCTTCACGTCCAGGACTCGATCCGAAGGGCACGACGCCATTATGTAATTCCTGTAACACATTCAAGAATCGTGAGGAGCTCAGTGGCGCATTGGTTTAGCGCATGGCCAGTCCTGGATTTCTTAATAGGCCGTATACGTCGCGGCTAAGGGCGGCAAGGGCCTAGGGGCGGCAAGGGCCAAAGGGCGTAGGGGCGGCAAGGGCCAAAGGGCGTAGGGGCGGCAAGGGCCAAGGGGCGGCAAAGGCCAAGGGGCGACAAGGGCCAAGGGGCGTCAAGTGCCTAGCGACGGCAATGGCCTAGGGGCGGCAAGGGCCTAGGAGCGGTAAAGGCCAAGGGGCGGCTAGGTCCAAAGGGCGGCAAGGGCCAAGGGGCGGCAAGGGTCAAAGGGCGTCAAGGGCCTAGGGGCGGCAAAGGCCAAGGTGCGGCAAAGGTCAAGGGGCGGCAAGGGCCATGGGGCGGCAAGAGCCAAGGGGCGGCAAGGGCCAAGGGGCGGCAAGGGCCTTGGGGCAGCAAAGGCCAAGGGGCGACAAAGGCCGACGGCAATGGCCTAGGGGCGGCAAAGGCCAAAGGGCGTTAAAGGCCAAGGGGCGGCAAAGGTCAAGGGGGCGGTAAGGCCTAGGGGCGGCAAGGGAGTTGGGACGGCAAAGGCCAAGGGGCGACAAGGGCCAAGGGGTGTCAAGGGCCTAGGGGCGGCTAGATCCAAGGGGCGGCAAGTTTTAAGGGGCGGCAAGTTTCAAGGGGCGGCAAGGGCCATGGGGCGGCAAGGGCCTAAGGGTGGCAAGGGCCAAGGGGCGGTAAAGGCCTAGGAGCGGCTAGGGCCTAAGGGCGGCAAGAGCCAAGGGGCGGCAAGGGCCCAGGTGCGGCAAGGGCCAAGGGGCAGACCAAATCAGGGCGGCCAAGACTGTAAAGCTGGCACTGCACCTGGCCTTGCGATTGCGGAGCCTAGGGGCCAAGGGGCCAATATTTGCAAAGGTAAAGCAACTTTCGCAAGTCGGTCATGAGATGAGTGACCAAAAATGTATTATCTCGAGTTCCTCCGTGCTTCGGAAGGCACGTTAAACCGTCGGTCCCGAATGCAGGAGTCGTCAACACCTACCAATCGGCATCGAGCCTGCAATGGCCCATCCTCCTTATCCACCCATAAAGAAGGTTCGTGACCCAGCAGTGGGGACATTAAAAATGGCTGATCGTCGTTACTGAAACATTATTAGATTTCTTTTATTATTACAACAAACTGTATTTTTTTTATGTTTCATAATAAGCTTATTATGTCCAGCGGCGCGTGCGTGCGGGGCGTAGAGAGAGATAGAGCTAGAGCTCGCGACAAAATACTGCAAGAGATATCTGAAGGCTCATCATTCAATATGGTTTAGTGTTTAGGGTGTAACGTCAGCAGCGGTTTTCCTCATTCTCTACAGTCGACGCTTGCCTGTTAATCAACGCCATTTATCGAGCCTACAGTTTTTGTCATTTCGAAAAGTCCTCATTCGAAAGCGTTTAATTTTTAACTTATTGAAATACTAGCGACCGCCTACGACTTCGTCTGCGTAGAAAGTTTTTTTGCTATCCCTCGGAAACAATTATTTTTTTGGGATGAAAGGTACCCTATGTCCTTTTCTGTACCCCTGACGACGTGTATGCAAAATTTCAAGATGATCGGTTCAGTAGTTAAGACGCGAAGGCGTAACAAACAAACAAGCAAACGGACTTTCGCATTTATAATATTAGTAAGGATGTTATTAATTTGACCACAGATATTATAATACTATGTTTGACTTTGGCTTTTGTAGAGCAACGGTAATTTCTGCGATAGGTACTTGTAAAGCAGGTTGGTCTTAAGCGGCAGTTCGATCCGCTTCCCGTGCAGCTTGAGCGCGCCCAATAGGCACCAACGCAGTAACCCGTCCATATCGGATTCTGGGGGAGGACCGTTCTCGTTATCTTCTTCTGAAAACAAGTTAAAAACACATACATTTTGAGAAAATAACAACTTTTGAAAATGGCCAATGATCTAATTTTAACACAGCCCTACCATAGATTAACCTTCCTTCCGGGCGAAACCCCTACAACAAACTGAAATCTTGGATCCGCCACTGATAATATGAAACAAAAGCAAGCACAGTGTCTAAAATGAAAATGCTCCTCCGATAATTTTACCTATAGTCATATCCTGGTCATCAAGTATAGTATCGTTTGCTGGAGTTGTTTGTGGTGGTTCTTCATCAATAAGCCGCGGCTGGTGCGGGGCGGGGGCGGGGGCGGACGCGGGGGCAGAAGCGGGCGCGGGAGCGGAACGCGGTCCGAGACTTGGCCATTCCTCTTTTATTGGTTGGACGGACAACTGGATACATACACAGGCATTTATTAACAAAAACCCTATATAATGAGAATGTAATGCTGTAAAAAAAGAAATTGAAAAGAAAACAGGAGAATAAAAAAGACTGTCAAATCAGATAGTATATAAATACAAATGGATGTCTTAAGAATAGCATGTTAGGCTGAGAAATAACTTTAGACTTATTTGAAGTAGGTAAGACAATTATGTAGCTTATTTTCGAATTTACTTTAATTTCATTAGAAATAAAATACTTTTTACAGAATACAGCGCGTATATTATTAATTCAGGTGTTGTTTTATAATTATTTAGTTTGTATTTATTGGTTTTAAGAATTCACTTTAATTTTATTTTTCATTTTACTTTAATTTACTTTGCTACCAACTACTTACTTTTGTGATTGTTTAACAACTTTTTAGGAAAACTCAGGAATACAATATAATGTCATTCTTACTAATGTCAACAAGAAACCAAACACCGACTACGTGACTGACCTGACTGAGGTCGGTGGCCAGTTGCCCGACCTCCTCCCCGGGGTAGGACGCGGGACCCAGCTTGGGCCGCTCTATTCGGTTGAACTTTACTTCTTTACACAACTGGTCGCCATATACGTGGATCGTGTCTAGGCACACACCGCTAGAATATTGAGTTTAAACAAAAATAATCAGTGATATAGATAAAAAGGGAAATGTTACTTGGAAGTGTAGGAAAATTATGTATTATTATATTGCATACATACTAAATGTTTTCTTTTTTATGTAGTTATTATTGTAACTAAACCATGCAGAGAGAAAACAGAATTGCCTAGATAGAGAGCTCCCATGCACAAAGACAATACCTTGATCACGAGGATACTATAGAAAAGAAGAATAAAAGTACAGAATATATTTACGAAACATCTTACATCGTCTCTTCCACGTGTCCGAGGTGTTTGCACATTTACTTTAAGGTCAATTAGATCATTGATCAGTATACATATAGCAACAGACTTACGCCACTAGCATCTGCACTTCAGCGTTGTTAAGTGTGGCTCTGCCTACGATGGCGGCGGCACGGTTGTCCTGCGTGCAGGCCGCCAGCGCCGCGCCCCGCGCCCACCGCCCCGCGCCCCCGCGCACCACGCCCGGCAGGTATAGCGGCGCGCCCCCACCCACCTACCATTATATCAAACTCAAAATATACAATATAAATGAACTTTTGAATCACCTATAAAATGTACACATACCATAGAACTACTACAAAGAACTATCACATTATTAAATAACTTCTATAACATAATATAAAATGACATAGTTCTATAGCGTGGGGGTTAAAATAATAATAATTATTACCTCTTACAGTGATTGGAATAGCTAGAGCTAACATTTTTGATATGTCTGATTTTGAGATAGTTTTCTAATATTCATTAAATGAATTCTTACCAATACGATTTTGTTTTAACGGATCCCAGATAATAATAACAGAACCAGAAATAAAAATAAGCAGAATTAAATTTAACCTTTGGCAGCACTGGAGTGTGAACAATCAGAGTGGGCACCAGCTGTGGGACCTTCCAGAGCGCGCAGACGGTCGGCACCATGCCCTTCTCGTCCTCGATCACCATCGGGGCTCCGTCCACCACGTAAACGTTCACCATGTCACCCGAATGGAGCACAACTTTCATACAACTACTATTTGATTTCACTGGCACTATTTCTTTTACATTTTCCTCCGTCGCCCCTGGGAACTCCTCCAGGATACGCTGAGCTAGGTGTTTTCTGTAAATTTAAGTAAATTATTATCATTAAACAAGCCCCAAACAACGGAGTAAAACTTCCAGGCATAAAGGCAACATACTTCTCAGAATTCTTCAATGTGTTGTTGGATTTCAACTTGTAACTTTTGGCGAACATTGTAGATGGTTTTTAATGTGAGTGGAGAATGTCGATAAACAATTTTTATTCTACATTTAATTGAAAAGGATTTTTTTAGTCCATGCTTTGCGCGGTTGGTGTTGGAGTAAACTTTTGTCATTGTCACATTGACAGTTCAGTTGCCTGACAGTGAGTGACAGACACCGCCAGCTGGTCGATGGACAGATACGTTTAGAAACAAACAGTACCTATAGTTTTTCTTATTAACCCCCTTACTAATAAAGATTGTATAGCAGATGTAAAGTTACACAATGGTTACTCGCTGTCAAACTATTTAAGTTTGACATTAAAAAGGAAGGGACAAAACACTGTGTAACTATACATCTGCTATACAATCTTTATTAGTAAGGGGGTAAGTATTTTTTGGTATTAATTACCTACTCGTACTTACACGTGGTTGCTTACTCGTACTTACACGTGGTTGCTTGCTCGTGCAGGGTTGCGCAACGGTTGGCAGCCGTGTGGCAGGCACTTATGTTGGTGTAGGCGTCAAGTGAGTATAGAGTAATAGGAATATTTATGATTTTAGGTAGAGTAGGCACAGTAGGTATGTTTATCACTGATTTTTCGTTTGTTTATCGGCAAAAAGTATGAAAGTGGATGGAGTAATCATGACATAATCAGGTCACGGAGTCGTGACGGGATGGGGTGGCACTGTAATCGAGGTCAATAAAAATTTACGGTTTTTATGCACGACAGACAGGTCAAATCGAAAGACTTGTATGCATAGACGTTATTATATGCATAGTTGACTTGCCTATTTGACTTGGAGGAGTTCCCGTGTGTTTATTCGAAGTCCTAGCTCCATACCCATGAAATTAAAATGTGACCACTCTTGAGGTATACCCTTTCGAACAAAAAAGAATCATCTAATTCGGTTCATAAACAAAGAAGTTGTTACGCCTGAAAATTCGTAAAAACTCATGCGATGATATTTTTGAGGATTATGAATAAACCACTAGCAAATTTATAGGACCACACTTGAAGTATGTTCTTTCAGATAAAAAATTATGAAAAAAAAGGAAACAAATATACTGTCAACTTAAGAACCTCCTCCTTTATTTGAAGTCGATTAAAAATTAACTGGTATTATTGGTGATGTTCTTTTGCTACCCGCAGGGATTAACTAGATTCGATAGCCAACAAATTATTAACGCTTATACTTTATGTATGTAGCTATATCATTATTAGAATTGTTTACCAACAGATCTTTAGACAGGATTTAAAGATTCCTACTAAAGTTTATTATAATTAAAATCGATCACTATATCACGGAAGTGTACCTAACATTTTGAAATCCAATCTAGAGTAGTTAGTATGGGTGTTGGTAATTGCTTGATTAATAAAAATAAAATGGGTATGCATATTTCCTATCAAGGTAATATCAATAATACATAAAATTACGAATAAATACATAAAGATCGCATTATCTTCGTGAAACGGGCAGTATTGGAGTAAACATTTGCCCACGTTCCGCCCGCGCTCGCCAGCAAAGCGCAGAACTTATAGAACAAAGTTTTTCCATGTTCTTTGACGCAGCAAATATAACTCAGTGTTTCTCAAAATTCGCTGTATGAACTAAAAAACTAACTAAAACTAAAGACGGTGCTCGACCGGCGGACGGAGCTCGACCGCAGCCGGACCGGAATCGACCAGAGAAGTCGGAGCTCGACCAGAGACGGACCGGCTGGCTCCTGCAGATTGTATCCGAGCAGCAACGCTACTGAGGCGGCAGCGTGGCGTGGGCTCCTTCGTTATTTATTTCACCTTACGCCGCGCCGCCGCCGTGATACTGCCCAGCGCTGGTCTAAGAGCGAGAGGAGCGGTCGCATGTTCTAGGCGTCGTAAGACCGGTAGGACTCAGCCCCCCTAGTATGAACGACGAAAACGATATATGAGCGAGCTTGATATAGCGATTTATCGACGCCCAACTTTTAAAATCCATTGTCTTTTGACAGTTAAACGTGATAAATCGCTATATCATATCGTGTTTCGTTGGTCACGCTAGGGGGGCTGGTGTGCTAAAGCTAAAGTGCGTCGAGAAAGCTAAATGCAAATAACTATTTCCATCGAAAAATATAAATGTTTAGGGGCCTGTGTACAATGAGAATATGATAAGGCGCACTCGCCAATCCATGAAGTGGCCATGACTGCATCGTGCTCGTGCGCATGTCATCAGCCGCCCACACCGGTCAACTGCGTTCTATTTAGTGTGCTTTGCAGGTGTTGTGTGTTTGTTACAACAGGAAAATTATGATTTTAATGCAAATAACATTAACGTTGTGAAAAAATAAAAAATACGTAAGAAAATATTAACTATTATGAATTTTATTAAGTTTAGATAGGTACCTAGGAAAGTACTTAGAACTACTTCCTTTACAATGTGAGCGTGGCCACGGTGTGGTGTAGTGTGGCTATCTCTACTAGAATCACACATTTATTTAACTAGTGTGCCAGTGCCACGTGCGCCGTGCGTTCTTGAAACTTTTACAGAGAGCGTTTTGTAAAATAGCGTTTGCTTCACAGTTTGACAACCGCCGTGGGCGTGTGGTGATTTTCACTCACAAAAGGGGTGTTTAGACTGTTTAGTAAACACGAAAGATGCAAGGTGGACAAACTTAAACGGGCGACAGCGGCTTTATCTGCGGACGGGGCCGGGTCAAGAGGTTGCGCATTCGACTCCGGCTCCCGGCGGTAGGTGGACTAGTTTGAATCCAGATCACGGTGTGCTGTTGTTATATAATACCTAGCAAGTTTAAGTGTAAAATGTTGGACGTCATTTTCGTTCTTTGGGGTAAACGTGTAAAATTCGCGTGCTGTCGATGAATTACATTATGGATTACAATACATTTTAGCAGCTTATAGTAACTGCTATGATACTATGTTTATATTATAACGCTACGTCAAACTCCGAAAAAAAAATCTTCAATGTACTTACTTAATTGCTTATTTGCTTTGCGCAGGTAATATTCGTTAAGAACTTTAAGAAGTTGTCTATGAAGACAATCTCGACAATACAGAGTATATAATAGTTCAAGTACAATGACGACCATCTCGCAAACCTTACTCAAGAACTTACTAATAGGTTTTGCCAATCTACTTAGTTATGGGTCTATTTAAACAAATTCCGATTACATAAAAAGGGCTCAAATTCACAGGAGTGGTATTGAGCGTCGGGCGTCGAGCGCACTTCCGACCACACCTGAAGAGTGGAGTGGCTAATGTTGTTTGGGAACTCTCCACGTTGAAAAGTCAATTAGTTAGCAGACACTTGAATGCTTGAACCGGAGGTGGAGGAGGACGAGGAGGTAACCAAATAGCTTGAGAGCGGTTAAAGTATTGAAATGTAAAAAATCCGGGATTAATCATTTATCTACGCTACGCCAACGCATTGCATTGTAATTTGCAATTTTGAAAATGTAACGCACAAGTGCCTCAACTTGTTCTTCTTGTCTGTTAAAAAAGTCTAGAACGGGTGGTAGGAAAATATAGACGATTCAAAAGTGCTTAATTATTAAGTTTATTTGAATAAAGAAATTTTGACTATTTTGACTTGACTACGTTATGATGAGATGAGGAGCTTCATTATGAGACGAAGTGTATAACGATTCTTCTCGTAGAATAGTTAGATTATTACGGTCGGTGTAGTCGCTATCTCTTCTCTCGAGCGGTTGAGGAGCCGACCTTGTATGGTTTTTGTATGAACAATAATGAAGTTATTTTATTATTTCAAGCGATCAAGTTATGCTTCTGGCATTTGGAATACATACGCACGGTTTAATTCAAAGATGCATCTCGACATGAGTGCAGATTGCTGTATCTGGCTGCGGCATCTGGCCGCGGGCCCCGGGGCTCCAAGGGCAGGGCCCTGTATGGTGTGGTAAACACGCCGTCCGCTACAGAAAATATATTATTTAAATCGCCGTGGCAAGTCTCGCAACGTGCTCGGAAACGAAAGTGCTCGGCGTATGTTATGGTTTATAACTTCGTGGGCCATTAACATAATTTGTTAAGTAAACGTACGATCTTGGAATTTCATACGTCAGATAGTAGTGAGGTGAGCCCCAAAGAGAAAAAAATGGCTTACAGCCAGGTCAGCCAGTTAGTTAAGCAGATTCGAATAAAAAAATTACGCGCGTAGCTCTATGCCGATGTGGTGTAGTGTTTACACACCATGCGTGATTTTTATTCTATATTTACTACAATCTTGCTAGTAAGTATAAGTAGAATAAAAATCTGCATGCGGTGAGAGTCAAAATTTCCTGATGGATGCATGGCGGTGTATGTATGTACCCAAAGTAAGAATCGCTAATTGAAAATAATACAGTTTATTTAGTTTAATGTATCGATGAATGGGTAAATTATGGCAGTAATGTTCACATGTTCTCGTATGCTCCCAACGCGTCAACAATGGGTGGTCGTGTTGCTCTGCGACTTCCGCTCCCACGCGCTGCGCTTGCGCACGGGCACGGCTGCGGCCACAGATGTAGGACCAAGATCACTTGTCTTTTATATAGCCAGTCTTATACCTAAGCTTTAACATTGCTATCCATTAAATGAAGTAAGTAAATCTAAGACGTAGGAGTGTCATAAAACTTTGACATTCCAAAGTAAGTAGCATTTGTGTTATGAAAATCATAAAAGATGATACGACAAACAAACAACCCAGACACGAGAATACCTACTTATGGTAAAGTTAGTTCTAACTTGACCCATCCAGGGCTCGAACCAGATGAAAACCGATGTACAATACAAGCCCTCAACCACAGAGATCGTCTTGCTTGAATGTAATTTAAGATAAATAATATTAGAAAAAATACTAGAAAAAATCGACTCACCCGTAGCACCTCAGACGGGACTCGAACCCGCACCCTTGGGATTCCGGCCCAATGCACTGACCAATTATGCTACCGAGTCGCTAGTGGGAGCGGCGAAATCTTCTAGTACTTTTAACTTCTTCGCTGCAAGCCAGCGCAATTTCATCAATGTGAGGAAATACCCCCACATTCGAAAGAAACATCTTTCCAGATGTTTTTTCCAGATGTCTTTCCAGAGAAAAAAATCTAAATTTAAAAAAAGTTATATAGCTGTTTCATCTTTATCGATTGTCAAAACATCTGGAAAGATGTTTCTTTCGAATGTGGGGGTATTTCCTCACATTGATGAAATTGCGCTGGCTTGCAGCGAAGAAGTTAAAAGTACTAGAAGATTTCGCCGCTCCCACTAGCGACTCGGTAGCATAATTGGTCAGTGCATTGGGCCGGAATCCCAAGGGTGCGGGTTCGAGTCCCGTCTGAGGTGCTACGGGTGAGTCGATTTTTTCTAGTATTTTTTCTAATATTATTTATCTTAATATAAAAATAGCATTGTGAATGCGAAAAATCTAAATTTAAAAAAAGTTATATAGCTGTTTCATCTTTATCGATTGTCAAAACATCTGGAAAGATGTTTCTTTCGAATGTGGGGGTATTTCCTCACATTGATGAAATTGCGCTGGCTTGCAGCGAAGAAGTTAAAAGTACTAGAAGATTTCGCCGCTCCCACTAGCGACTCGGTAGCATAATTGGTCAGTGCATTGGGCCGGAATCCCAAGGGTGCGGGTTCGAGTCCCGTCTGAGGTGCTACGGGTGAGTCGATTTTTTCTAGTATTTTTTCTAATATTATTTATCTTAATATAAAAATAGCATTGTGAATGCGAAAAATCTAAAAATGAATGTAATTTTTTAAATTCATTACTGAAAGTTACCTAGGTACTTTCCCGTGCCAGTCGATTACCCTGCCTGTACTGGAAGATAGTATTTACAGTATAATATATTTTGCATGAACTTGAACGCAACAATGCATCGCAAGCATATTGCATGCAGAATTGCAGACTTTTCAGTTGTCCGCCGCGCCGCGCTCGCTTGCGCTTGCCAGCCAGCGCCATATCGCACGCAGCCGCCGCGCAGAGCGCACGTTGCCCGTCCACGCACGCCGCATCGCACGCGCATCGGAATACTTCGCGCGGATAGACAGAATAAATAATAGCGGATAGTTACGCTGTTTCTATTAATTAGTGAGTGAGAGTTTGTGACGGTAACCACTGGAACTGCAGTTATGCACCACTCGACAATTGTTGGTTGATGTTATTTCGGTGAGTTTTTTTTTTATTAGGGGGTAGTTATATTCTGTTGCAAATGTTTGTTTTAAGTGTTTTTGTGTGACAGGTAAACAATAATTACTTGACGGCATTAATGTAGGTATGCTGATTATTATGACAATTATCTGAGTACTTACTGAATATACTGGAAATCGAAAACAGTCGACTTCTGTGGTACGTGGCTTCTACCGACAAATTTTTTTTGCTCCGATCAATTTAGTCCTAGATAAAATTGTTCAGTTTGACGGTCTAAGCCACATCACAAAGTTTGTCGACTGTTCAAAAAATCACCCTGTACTGAACACGTTACTATAGTCACAGAATAAATAATAATAGTAGTTTATTCTATAGTATCATTTTAAAATTATTTTCCATAGGGTTGAATATTAAATCAATATTTAGGTTTATGGTTTAGACACCAAATACCGGATTTCAAACTTTGTAATCAATTATCAGGAGCTAGGAACTGAGTTTTTACCAGATTTTGCGATAAATTAAATTCTAGTAGAGTAAATCGTGTGGTGAATTTCTGCTTATTTTTGAACAGTGATTTAACTAGTAGTTACAAAACAATGGAAAGTAATAAAATACCTGCATTTATTCGTTATCTCCCTGTTATCGGCCGGTGCAGGTATTTTGTGTAGCGGCAGGGTTGTCACAAATACTGCTATCGGTCAGTCTCCAACTTATCTGGTGATTACCTATTAGGTATAGGAAAATTACCACGATTACTTATCCTAAAAACCATAATACAAAATAATGACATCAGTGTACTTACACTTTGTTTTCAATTAGGTTACGCTTAAAAAAGTTCAGGATATTTAGGACCAACCTACTTAAGTTTCAAAAGTCTTATGTAAAAAAATGCATTATTTATAATTACGACGAATCAAAATAGTCAGAATTCGTAAACTATTTTTTTTAGCATTGTTTAAAACTTTGGTACAAATGCTTAAAAAACTATTTTTTTAAACATTCAAAACAATTAATTGTATTCTGAGGACAGCCCTACATTTCCGTAGTAATGGGAAAAAACCCATTTAGGTAGTTGTACTTATTTGTCACTATGGATGGATGTTTCTGCTACAAAAATACTTAAAGCTTTTTTTCTCATATTATTATTGTCTTGCATTGTTGCTGCGCCTCGCCATATCTCGGAAACGATAAATATACGGATTACGGACGGACGGACGGAACTGCAGATTGCAGACAGCAACGAATTCCAACTATTTGACGGCCAATGGACGCATTAAAATAGTTTTGTGCGTAAGAATGAATTTTACCTGAAGACATTGATATCTAGTTATAAAACCTGAAGATAGCAATTTAGTACAATCGTATTGAAATAACAGCTAAAACGTAATTTTAAAATTAATTGACTGGTAATAAGTATAACATCCCTAACCAAAAGTTTATAACATTTTTTTTGTTTGAATGTCATTATAGTAGGTAAGTTTGTAGTTAAGTTTTAGGGTTCCGTACTTCGAAAGGAAAAAACGGAACTTATAGGATCATTTTGTTGTCCGTCGGTCTGTTAAGACCCTTTATATCGGGCACGCGTGGAAGTACCGAGTTGAAATTTAAACCATATACTCGGGTCTACAGTCCCTTGAAGCTGTGAAAAAAATCAAACTTCTAAGTTAACGTAGAAAAAGTACGGCCGTTTATGCTGCAAAAAACGCATGTTTCGACACTCTCAAGGAAATCAAAATTTATAGGGTACTTTCCGTTGACCTAGAATAGAACTATGAAAGGCAAGTAATATCGTCTTTTACTACAAACACAGGGAAAAATCTGAAAACTATACATTTCTAATTAAATCATTAAAAATTAAATTAGATTAAATTAACATATAGACTTTATTTAAAGTACGTAATCAATCATCGAGTTTGTACGGAACCCTCGGTGGGGGAGTCCGACTCGCACTTGTTCGGTTTTTTTAATTGGTGCTAATAGCTTTTATTATTTACTTGATATTAACCAAATTCTTCGTAGGAAATAGATATCACAAAGTTGCTACACATTTCCCGACGGTAGGCAATAATTGATGACTGATATTTAAATTGTATTATTTAATTAGAATGAAATTAAATTGAACTGACGACAGAAAATATTATTACATAGGTAAGTACGTACATGTCGTCGAAAATTAAATGACTAATTAATGTTGCCTATAATTTGTTTATTATCAATTTCGTAATTAGAAAGTCGTGTCATTATCGTTATTTTATCACAACATCAGGTTAATGATTACTAAATTGTTTCTACATTAAACTGACTCAAAATACTTATTCGCAATTTGACCGTCTATTGTTTTAGGTCGACTTTTCGATTAATGTCGTCGAATAATAAAATATAATAAATATTTCTTCCTTAAAAACATAGTTATGAATTCATATAATTAGGGGGTTTTAACTAAGTAAGTAAAACTTATGAATCTAGTTTTAACTGCAATTAAGGGTATCATGAAAGTTTAGGAATATAATATGTTTCTAAACTCCATAAAAGCTTCACATAACTAGAGTAGACGAACAGCTTCGAAATAGGCTGTTTATGGCCAAACATTAGTTTAGTTGTCTGTGATTTTATGTTGTGTAGCAGCCGCCATCAGCCGCGTCGACCCAGATTACCTGATTACTGCAATTAAATCATTATTTGCTGTCAGGAATGTCAACATTAGGGTTGAAAAACAATGTTTTTAAGAGGAAGATGGGCTGGCGAATTGGCTAGTTTCAACATATCGTCGATTTGTTTTAGAAATGTGAGGGCGCACCGAGCCTTCACTAGCGCAGCCGATCAATAGGCGGTTTTCTTGATTATAACTACACAAACACATTTAAACAAATAAAAAGAATCATACAAAAATAGTTTGTATCTAATACTAGGTCTTTTGATAAGTGCGTTAGCGTGATTTAATAAGTGATTCATTGCGATTTCTGTAATACCTATTTTTAAATTTGATGTCTTAACATATTAAAATATTTAGATTATGGAGTTTGTCCTGTTACTATTCTAGGGTATTTGTTATTAGATGTTTATTTTCATTCCTTATCTAGTTAGTCTAAAAAGTTTTCCAGTTAGAATCTATAAAGCTCTGATTTCTATTGTATCGTGTAAAGTACTGTGGTTCTTTTTAGATAAATGGTGGTCGAATGGTTAATTATAATTATGTAATTTACTATATTAGTTCAGGCATGATTGCAATATTAGCAAACAAGTGTCAACCCTAGAACACGGCACATTGTGCACCGCGGCGCGGCTGCGCGTGCGCCGGTATTTGCGAAACATCCTTTGGCCGCCGTGCTTGTTGTTGCCCGCTCTAATTTCAAACAATTAATTAATAATTAACTAATTGCACTGTCTTTAAAACGTTTCAAATATCTCTAAAACGTGACGTTTGAGACTCATATGTAATGTAAATTTTTTTGCTCGTCTTTATCTCCGCTAAAGACATATTAGAAGTTTCATAGACTACTAAAAAAAATTACGAGGACAATGCCACGCTCCATACTAACATTTTCAAAATTGGTTCGGCTATTTAAGCGTAAAAATATAACTACCTATAAGAAACACACAAAAGATCTTTATAACATCTTTATAGATAGTGTCTATAAGTTAACAATAAAATTACAAATCAATTAAAAATCCCAATAGATAATAAAACAGAATAAGACAACAAATACAATCACTATTTAAAAATAAATTATAGAATGGATTCATTCTAAAACAACCTAATTAACTGTCGCTTCAACTATTCAAACTCATGAATAATTAAATTATCATTATTAATAATCTCGCATACTATTATTCATATTTATTTCTTTTATGACTTTTTAATGGCACAAATTGTTAATAAATGCGCAATAAACTCGTCATTTTAGCGATATCATCAAAATTAAGAACTTGATTAGCATAACCATTCAATTAAATGTTTTGATTGCATTAATTAAAACTGTTGGTTTCTCTCCCACTGATCAGTTTGTTGAATTGATAAGTTACATATAATATAACCTGTAGCCTATAATCTAAATGAAAACGCATACGCGACTTTTGGTTTTTGTAAAATATGACAACCAGGTTGAGATTTTTTAAGTAACCTAGTGATTTGATAACATTTTGATTATTGTAGTAACACCATTACAAAAAACAAAACTTACTTTTGTCTCTCTCCAACTACTTATTAGTCCCTTTTGTTTATTAGTCTGGATGTCCTTCATACAGGTCATTTTATTGCCCTAGTAAGGACAACAGCATAATCCTATTTGTTAAATTTTGTAAGACCATATTTTTAGTGTCCCTAATTTGTAAGATTTTGTAAACATTTTTATGAAAATAAATTTATTATTATTATTATTATTATTATTGTGATAGTAGCTTGGGCTACGGCTACGTACTCCTCGTAGCGATCGTAGCGTAGCACGTGACGTAGCCTACGGGTCCAAATCAAACCTACAAATTTAAAACAATCATCAAAATTAGAGCAACATCTTACGTGTTTATTTCATAAGTCGGTTCGCTTTATTGAATGGCAAAAATCATTAACTTTAGATAGCGAATCAGTAACACGGTATGTAAATTGACTAATTTATCTCCGGTGGGTAGTTTTCTAGTCTCTTCCTGGTAAAAAGGATGCCAGGTTGAAGTCAACGCAATAATTATATCATTCGAATTCTAGTCTACTGATAATTAGCGGTTTTTATGTAACACACACGCGGTAGAATACTGCTAAACTATACACTCATTAAGCTTTAAAGTAAGTATAGTAGTGATTCGACATATTATATTAAATATTATTTTTATAAGCTATTATTTGACTTTTAAAAAGTAATTTAGCTGACAATTATTATATAAACTAGAGCATTTTATCTAGATTTATCTAGTTTTAGAAAGAAAAAAAAAATTTATTTTGTACAATGAAACATAAAAAAAAAACCTAGTTACCAAATAGGCCTCTGCTCAGTATAAGCTGAAACAACGTGACTGTCACCACGCTGCGGATGCCTGTAGACGTTTATTTATTGAGATATATCTAGAGTTGTCTCCGCGTTCTTCTCAATTACTAATAAATAAAATATGTATTGTAGTTTGATAGATTGTGGAACTAGACCACTATACATACTTACATCTAATTATTAAGTTAGGGATCTCGACTCACGCTCACGCTTGCCATATTATTTCTTTGATATTGGCGCGTTATTGCACGACCTCGCAGTTTTTGTCTTGTGAAGCATTGTTGGCGGATGTCACTCCTCGCGCCTGCTGCTCGCCTGGTTGTCGCGCAAAAAATACACAAAAAAATATCCATTGACCAACCTTATCAACCTACTTATTTGTCATTCTCGATGATTATGAATAGCTAATGAGCCATTCAATCATTGGATTGTTTAAAAAAAAATACATACGTAAACGGTTCATTCGTAAACCCATTTACAATGATAGTTTTTGTTGACGACTGCCTTACCTGCCTTGCCTAGTGTAGCAAGTAGTGTGCTGCGGGCCTATTACATAGAAAGAAGCGCTATAATCAATTTCGTTCAATTTACTTGATATTGAACCTTATTCGTGAGTTAATAGTGTCACGGAGTCGGGCGGAAATCGTCCGCTTATCGCGATCATTTGTATGTCTAGCCTGCTGGTAAGTTCTTTAAGTTCTACGTTCTGCTAAGAACTAACAATAAAATATCCATCCGTTTTTGTCAAGTATGTGTCAATATCTCGATACATTACAGTTTGTCGAAAATTCCGATATGCTGTAATACGTATATCAAAAACAAATGCGGTGAATAGTAAATTTTAATACAACGGTTCTCATGATTTTACGGTGACATAAAATTAAATGTAAAATATTATAGGTAAGGTAGGTAGGTTCCAATAAACGCCAATAATTTGGTTCGTCATTCATAACGTGTCCATACGTAAAGTGAGCAAATTAAACTGCGTCATTGTTGCAAAAAATTTCACTATACATATTGATATAAATGCCGTCCCGGCTTCTCTGTTTATCTGTTTGTTGCTGGGAACATATCCCCTAAGAAAGATGGTACACAAACACGTAAGCTTTCATTCCAATTTCGAATACTTGGACGAATAAGCTTATGTGAATTGAAATACTGTAAAAAAAAATTAGCTTACCGACCGTCTTTTTTCTGATTCATAACTACTTATCATGGTCTTTTATGGGATTAGTGCAATGTGAATGTTATCTCATATTTCTTGAATATTTTGGTCTTATCTATAACGGTAATAAATTAACGTAGGGTTGACAAAAGTAGTTCGTCGAATTGCCGAGTCGTTTCGTGGATATGGCCACCGGACTATGATTAACCGGACTAAATAAATGCAAACATGGCTGGCGGGCGGCACCCGTCAAAGGTCAGCGCGACTGGCACCATCACTCACTCGCAGAGCCTGCTGCAGGGCTGCCGATGATTTAATGACAGACGATAGTTTAAATCTGAGTATGCTCGTACATAAATTGCTGTTTGTTAGGAAGCTCATCACTTAAGAACAGACGGACCGATTTTTCATATAAAAGAAAAACAACGTCCTTTTTTTAATGGTATTTATGTATAAACCTTTTTTGTTTATTTTATGGCCATGGAATAGGAAAAAGAATCGGAAGATTGAAAATATTAACATTAAAGTAAACTTTAATCATACCGACATTCAATATAAGTATAAAATAATCTGACAGCCCTGCTAACGAGACACAGATCGATTTAATTTTGGTGTTGTCTTGTCGGTAACGAGACTCGGCGAGCGGGCTGGTATTGACGATGATGATCAATGGACATTGGTATGCAATTTTTTTCTTTTGCATTTAATTCATTTATTTTTCTTTTATGTAAGGTTAGGATAGGACTTCACATCTGCTCGGGCGGTAGGCAATACTACCGCATACTACAATGCGATTAATTTGACTAGGAATGACGGTGGTCCGCGGCAACTTTACCCGAGAATGTATGGTGCGCACAGATTAAATACACCGTATTGTACCACCACCAGCGCTCTGAAGTTGATTATCGTGTACCGCATTGTATAGAGCTTCCCGGATTCTGCCCCTATACCGCCAAGCGGAGCATCGTTGTAGGTTTTTAGTGGGTACGCCTCCGGGCACCCCGGGCTCCAACGCCCGCGGTCGGTGCACGAAGCAGTGCCCCACATATCCCTCCACCATCGCAAGTGGAAGGAATATGTAATCTGCATTTCCACAGCGAGAAAAAGGGCTGCTTTTTGCTAAAGTACTTCCTGTTGAGCTCAAAAAATATTTTGTGTGTTTTTCTTCCTTCGGTGTTTTATTTCTTCGGTGTAAACTTGAGAGTGCTTACGGTCGCTATCGCATGGAAAAGTAATTCAGTTACATGCTGTTTGCGGTAACAGTTGCATATTTAGACCGATAAATATACTGTACTATTTTAATCTATAATACCTATTGTTTATTTTCTATTGTTAATTAGGAAAATTTATACAGGGTTATTTGTAAAACTCCAACAACCTCGCGGGAGTACATCATGACATAAACAACTTCGTTTGTTATATGTATATAATACTAGCGGACCCGACAGACTTCGTCCTGTCAAAAAGATTTGTAATGTGACAGATTTTTGTTCCTACGTATTTTATAGTCGGGGCAAAAAATTCTCCTGAAACAACCGTGAGTGCTTGTAATTTAATATGAACTTTATACAATAGTAATAAAGCTCAAATTGACTCTACGTTTTAGTTAGAAAACGTTTGTATGGGAAAGAGAAAAGGGCTGTTTTAAAGGTTTTTCCGGCAGTTATTCGATTTTTTCTCGCCGTAAAAACCATCCTTGAACTTCAACGAACATTTCAAAAAAGGAATTGGCCAAATTGGTCCAGGCGTTGTTGAGTTATGCGCTTAGCAACACATTTTGCGATTCATTTTTAATATGAACTTTATACAATAGTAATAAAGCTCAAATTGACTCTACGTTTTAGTTAGAAAACGTTTGTATGGGAAAGAGAAAAGGGCTGTTTTAAAGGTTTTTCCGGCAGTTATTCGATTTTTTCTCGCCGTAAAAACCATCCTTGAACTTCAACGAACATTTCAAAAAAAGAATTGGCCAAATTGGTCCAGGCGTTGTTGAGTTATGCGCTTAGCAACACATTTTGCGATTCATTTTTATATTATAGAAGATAATATAACCCTTTTAACAAATAGGAATATATAATGTTATATCTGCCTGTTTGTCTGTGCAATGAGCTTAGCTTTTTGAATTGTTAAAAAACTTAAGCAAGAGTTACTTGAGCATAATTAAAAATCAATGCTGGTTGTTTTCATTGAATATCTAGTAAATATGTTATCATCAAGAGAGGCTCAAATCATAATTTAATCAAATTGTTATTTTTTTATATGTGTCATCATATGTACTGTGCGTGACCAATCCAAGTTGCAATATTTCAAGTAAGATTCTTCAATTTTCGTAACGTAACATATATCGAGACGAGGAGTTGTCGATGGAGGCGGAAGTGAACTTGTCCACCAGCAAAAACAGGTGCCCTCACGTGAGCACCACACGTCGACATCATTAAGGCGATGGCTGAAGACAGCAAATAGCGATCAGTGGGATTGACTTTAATCTTGTTGTTTATCAATAATTATGTAAACGGAATCACGTACGATTGAAAATAATGATATGGAAATCATGAGAAGTTAACATAATAAAGTTGAGATAGGTAATGCACTTTTTAGCAATTCCACATAAAATAAATTCTATAAACTAGATCACTGCTGACTAGACTGTTATGTCGACTGACACCAATATTTACCATTAAAAGTGCATATTGAGCGATTGTACTTAATATAAAATAAGGAAGTAAAACGTTGCATTCCGCATAATCTAAAGTCTGTAGTAGACTCGAACTGACTGTAATAGGCAAAAATACTATACACTCTCAATATTTGACTTGAGTGTTGTTGTTATCTACTTATTTAATTATGGTTTTGTGGTTTTGATAGTAGGCTATAGTAATCCCAGTCTCCGCTATCGCTACAGCTCGTTCCCCGGCCGCAGCCTCCGCCCCCGTCCTGCGGCACCTGAATGGGCCGCTTTTTGTGTAGTTCCTCGACCGGTCCTGACATCACGTCTCCTTTTTAGGGTTACACCTGTCTTCTGCGCAACGCAAGACGTGGACAATGAAAGGATGAGCCGATGATTTACGCGCGTATCGCGTAGTTCGGAGATCAATTTAACGGCCTTTTTGATGTCGGATTGAGATTTTGATCAAACAGAACATTATTTACCAGGACAGCCTTTGTATATTTTCTCGATAAAAATGGATCCTATAACTGGTAGAGGTAGGTAATATGTTACTCTAGTTGTTTTTTTAATACTTATCCATTGGTTACCTGGGGTACATTTGAAGTATTGCATAGTGAAGTCACGTCACGCGTAACATCAGTATTTGTTGCCGAAACTCCTGCGCACGTGATCGGCGCACTTCCGGCGCATAATCGCGTCGGAAGCGTTTCACCTGTGATTACGGCCGCCATATTGCATTGTGATGATACAAGTGTTATAATAACGTCGTCATACCGATGTGTGATGTGACATTGGCCATTGAGAAACGACCTAGCTGCGTGGGAACGTATTATTTTTAAGTATTCGCCATTATTTTATGGTCGAGTGATGGCATTAACTTGAAAACTCATTAAGACCTCTTATTATTATTTTAAACAAAATTTATAGTTAAGTCTTACGACTGGATTCATTCACAAACAAGTTTAATATCTTTCTGTTTGTTTGTTCACCATCATCTCCCTTATCCAGAGTTATTTGGGTGTTTTTCTTCCAGACATAAAAGAAAGAGAAAAAATCAGATTAATTCTCAGAGAGTCATATCATTATCTTTTAAACAATCTATGTCCATATTTTTGAGCCTTCTACCCATCCACATATCATATTTATATCTACTACATTCATACTCAAAACCTTCACATATATGCTTAGTATGCCTATATGTATGTACACCACAACTTTTTCATGTTCCTACTCATTTTAATTTTATTTTTTCGTGCAACTTAGTATTTTCATCTCAGCTGCATGCAGAGATGCAGTAGTCTTCAGTTTTTTTCTTATTTTCTTCTTCTATAATGCCTCCTCATATCGGATGAGATGAGCCGGCGTTCCAGTTCCACTCACTTTCGCTGGTATCTGCGTCGATCTTTCGTCACCTGTGCGAGCGCACCGGAGCATGCCTGCTCACTCTACTTATCAAACTACTCTTCATTTGATTACTCGCGTCTCGCATCTCAGTGTCCGTGATTGATGACTGAACTCGCTAGTAATTGTTTACTCTGTGTCTCTACTTTTTGTGCAGCTTATCGTATCTTTCGTTTTTATAGCTCGCTTCATTATGGTTATATTTGTCATAATGTTGTGCTATACTGATTAAGAGTGCATCAAAGTTATCGTAAAAGCTATTTATCATTTTTTTTAATAAACATTTTGAAACCTTGGTGCAATTGTGCTATTTTAGTGTCTGATAATATTTATTACTTAAGTATGTTTTAATTTTTATTTGTTAATTTAACATTAATAACTTTAAATTGTGTATTGTAAAAAACTTTCATTAGGTACTTGTTTATTTGTCCGGTTTTCCTGTACGTCAGTAATCCGATGGAACTTGCGGTGGTCGAGGGTTTGCATCTCACAAGCTTGTGTGACGAACACAAGAAATTCCGCTAATGATAATGCTTTTTTTTATCTTCTCAGTTCGAAGCTATTTAATAGATAAACAACAGAATTTCCCCATGCCAAAGCCTGTAGTAAAAGGCTGTAAAAATCTGTGTAACCCTAAGCCAGCTCTTATAAGTGCAATTTGGGCCACGCTATCCCTCCAGACACTATACAGACTTTGGTTTTATCTTAATGCAAAATAAATAGTAATGATCTTAGATTACTCATTATCAAACGTGTTTAATTGTTGCAGTTTATTTTGGGTTTAATTTAACATCCATTTCAATTTCAATTCGAATCAAACGGCCAGTGTTAAAGTGCTTATCCTCTGACGATCAGAACAGTTGAACATACTTCTGTGCTGTGCACGTAAATAATTATTAAGAAACTAGCGGCTCTTTTTTGGAAGTACAGCTATGCACCACTAAGTTGGTAACAAATTCTTGCCCATATCTGTCCCGCCGAGACACCGGCAACAAGCTGGCGAGACGTTATGAAACATACGTCGGTTGGGTCGGAAATGGGTCGTCGCTCGCGTGTGCCATATGCCGCTAAGCGGATTGGGCGACCGTCCGTCTGTCACTTATTAAATATAACAATAAGCGACTCGCCACCTGCCCTAATTTGCCAACAAAACCACAACAAGTTGAGATTACCTAGGAGACTGGAAACCTCTAAAAGCCGTGAGATGTGATTTGTATCTAAATGAGGCGATTGACACTGTTTTGCATCTTATTAAGTTGTAAATAAATAATAAACATATTATTAGTAGGTTTAGTTCGACTCTAGAGGGGGATATGTTGTTCAAGCCAACCAATAAAATGTATTTAATATTATACGTGGCAATTTCTCAACTCCAAGTTTTTCCCGGAACATGTGTTATTTTATTATCTATCAATTACTTACAATTATTTACTATTATATTAACTAATAGCTAACAACAGACCGTAATAGATGTTTGTAATATTCATATCGTAATTAATTAAGAATGAACCTACGTCGATTGACTGTTTGTAAACAATAAATTCATCTTAGACCACGTGGTGGTCGTGAGTCGTTCCAAAATAGTTCGTTCCACATTTGGTCTGTCTGTAGACAATAGCGGCACAGAATAGATATGATAGCGGGTGGGCTTCGGAAGCACAGATTAAATATTTATAAGTGCAGCTCATGTTATAATTTCATGGTGCAGCTCGACAGTGGAAAGTAGGTCAGCTGAGATTGGCCCTTTGTCTGTCACTTTCTTACGGGAGAACATCTCATTTAGGTGGAACTGAGCTAGGTACTACAATAAAAATATGTACGTTTTCACTAGGCAATTGAATTTTAACTTTGTAAATGATTCATTTTGATATTGGATACCAGGATGTTGTTGATTAGGAGATGATCACCAATATTAGGAACACCTTTATAGCTAGGGGCTGGCAAGTGGGGCGGCAGCCAGGGGTGCAACCTTCAGGGGCGTACTCTGCTTACCCACAGCTAGAAAATAAGTCTTGGGGGTGCAAATTTCAAAACTTGCCAGTGGCGCTCTAGCTCCGACGCTGCCTTTATCCATATTAGAGATAGCGACATAAATTTTTAATATAAATACTTTATAAGGGTTATGTTTTAATGTTTAATTTTATTTATTTTAAGCCCCTTATATTTTTATTTCATGGATCTGTGCCTGAAATAAATTCATTTATTGTTATTATTTATTTTTAGTGTTAAATTTTGTCGAATTGAAGCAAGTACGAGTATATAGGATCTATTGATGTTTCTGTAGCCAATCTAACAGGATAAACTTCAGAATTTTTTTTTATTCCTATACTTATATCAGTATGTAGCTTATGCGCAGGATAATTTTTGTTTACCGTTTTTTTATAGTCATATAATTATAAGTTATGATGTGGGTCATCGGCTATCGCGCGGGTTCTAAGTATGTTCAGATACGTGCAGGGATGACGACATTAATTTACTTGTCTTACCCTTAGCGATCTTGTCTAGCGTATTAGTTAAAAATAACTATCGGAAGTTCTAAAAAACTAGAGACCTTTCTAATGAACAAGGTCTTACAAAAATTCGATATTGTTGAGTTGATGCCAAACAAATCAATTATATGAGGCAGTCAAGGAAGCTTCCATGCACTCTTCTGATAAGTTATGTAACTCGAAGTATTTCCTTGTTTTAGCGACTGTCTGCCAAAGTGGGTCTCCTTCAGTTAGCGCCATTTTTCCCAGATCCTAGGCTCCTATGACTTCTGCCCATGGGCCCTATTTTTGAATTATTAGTTTAAAATCGTTCGTGTGTCTAAACTCGCATGCAACGGAAAGTCACAATTGACTAATAAATCGCACTTCAAAATCGCCGACCAAAGAGACTGACTGACAGCTGCTGACCAACGACCAATAACAAACACGGATTTTCTTAAATCGAATGAAAATGAGTAGAAAACGAGCGCTCACCTCCAGTTGAACGATTCAAAAATAGGGCCTTCTGAATACAAACTCTCTCCACACTCTTCATCCATCTTCCATCGCGCAATTCGCGCTACCTACATATATATTTCATACAATATTGTCAGCCCTACCCTCGGATGCTGGATAAAGGGCCCAAACTGACCTCCAGGGTTATCTGCTTAAGACCTCCATTACAACTAGAACAATGAAAGTGGGCTTTTTATATTGAGTGTTGTGGATATTATTTGTTGTTGTGTGACTCTTTTTATCAGTAAGCTATTGATTTGAAAAGTCTTGTATGGAGATGTAGGTACTTAGCTATTGAAAATAAAACAGTTAAGTACCTACAATATCTTTAACTTTAATCATGCAATTGTTAAGAAACATAAATCTATTAGCTATAGTCACAAATAGTAGATATAATATTAAATTTTGCCACATGTGTTGCTAAAACGGAAACATTAATCCACGTCTGTAATATTTGCCGACATTAAAGTGCTAAATGATAACGCAATTATTAACTGGTAGCAATATGAAATAATTTAATCGCTCGCAATTATTAAAAATGGCCTTGTTTGAAACTAGCTGTGTCAGTCTTGCCTATTAAAATATATTACAAATGCAAAAAAATAACCTCGTCAGTAATTAAAAAAAACTGCTTGTCTTGTCTTGTCGTTATATTACGCCATAATTATAATGTTATGTTTAATCGGCTGAGAAGAGACTGTCTTTTTGGACAGGTTTATGAGTAAAAAAGGTTGCTTCTAAATATGTGTGCTGTTTAGAATTAGTTATTGTTTTCGTATCTAGAGTCATGTTTATAAAATTACGCAATTGTGAGAGATAGAATTATCGACTTCAATTCCCAGCAATTCGGTAACATTCTTCAGTCTAAAATCTATCATAATTGAGTGGCGTGACCCATATATAGAGCTGTTAACATAATTTGTGATTCGACTTCCATCAATCAGAGGCTGCTAACGTAACGCTAGATAATGTCTTCTTCACAGCCCACACCGCACCCACTCACTGCCCATTGTGCCCAACTACAATGAAAAACTCCACCAGCTTAACTCCGACATCACAATAATCCTTAAATCTACATCCATACAGTTCAAAGTGTTTGCCCTACGCTGTAGCGTTCAATTTGTACTGGCCGTTCATCAGTATTTGTGTGATGTGATTAATAGGAACTAGTGTACCTACCTAATTTGTGAGTACTTTCGCAACGTAATGCAATCTACGCGCGTTTATGGTGACTTGGTAGAAAGTCAATCGGCCATTGCAAAACGCGATTAAAGTTGAGAGTACCCGAATTGTATCAAATAATTAGCCTTTTAAGCTGTTGCGTTTTATGATACGCTGGTAGATTCGTTAAATTTCCTTAGTTGCATTTCAGATTTCAGGATGAAATAAATATTCGTCAATTACCCTTTCGACCGTCGCGCCAGTGTTTTACTAAGAAATGGCCGGTATACCCATAAAATATTCCTCGTAATGGCGACCTGAAACATTCCGCCAGATCCTCAGGAAGATTAATGATGGCGATGAAAGTGGCGACGGAAGACCGAATAAATTAGGAGACAAATAAATATTCCGCTTTGGAGATGCATGGCCGTCATCGTTTCACATTGCTGCGCCGCGCGATGTTTTACTAAATTTAATTAAATGTTATTGCTGTATTAGGCTCTACTTTCACTACTAATGACCCGCCGGGGAATTTCGGATTATCCATGTGGGGGACTGTTAGTTGTCACTAATTACTTAGTTGAAATTGGTTCAAACAGGTTCAAACGTCGAAATGAACATTTATAAAACTGTCTTAAAGGCAGGTAAAGGGTTTTTAAATTGTATTTTAACTCCCAGCACAAAATTAATATAGTACTGACGTACTCCCAGTATTGAAGGCCTTCCAGCACAGTCATGCCATGTGATACATGAATAGAATTGCGATAATCGGACGCAATTCAACGTTCAAATTGTTTGTTATTGAACGAGATTGAACCTTATTCGTGAGCAATAGTGTCACGGAGTGGGATGAACATCGTCCGTTCATCGCGATTGTTTTAATGTAATAGGCCTGCTGAAAACTCTGTTCGTACATGTTTGACTTTCTCAGCCCATTTTACTGTCTATTTATTTCTTGTATAAGGAACAGTTTGCTCATTTTCGCCCTCGCTCGCAGTGGAAGGTGGGCTCAAAAGCATTAATGGTACGTGTTTCCTGGATGGGTCGTAAACGAAATGTGGTCGTAAATGTGACCAGCACTTAACCGTCGCTTTCATAAAGTTAATCATACTATTTATAACCAGCTCACCTGCGTGCTTCTGCGGCGGACGACTCAAAATCTGTTTTGCTTTTAATACTAAGAAATGTACACACAAAATAATATCAACCGTCTTGATCGTTATTATTTTTCTGCGAC
Source organism: Catoptria pinella (assembly GCA_963556745.1). Lineage (NCBI taxonomy): Eukaryota > Metazoa > Arthropoda > Insecta > Lepidoptera > Crambidae > Catoptria > Catoptria pinella. The sequence goes on from OY750777.1 coordinate 371,726, forward strand.
TATTATTTTTTTGTAAAGATTTATGACCAGAAGGTTCCAGTTAAAGTCCTAAAAATTTACATGACAAAACATTTAACAGGAATTCTGTTCTGTAATTAGTCCTTGAGACAGGCCTTATGCGTACAAAATATATTAAGGGGCCCTACAATGTCAAATATACATTCTTGAGCAACGATTTCACACAGTATTACTTCATTTATCGGTCCCAAAAATAATGTAGCAAGTAGTAAACGATAACGTTGACAATAATTTCCAAATACACTTCTAAGACTTTCGCGCGTACAGTTCATTAGAAATAAAACACTTTTTACGGATTACAGCGCGTATATTATTTAAATCTAAAAAACCAATAAATACAAACTAAATAATTCCAAAACAACACCTGAATTAATAATATACGCGCTGTAATCCGTAAAAAGTGTTTTATTTCTAATAATTTCCATAATTTTTATTTCCTCCGGCGTTGTACGCCCCCTTAATACAGCGTTGTACCACCGTACTACACGAATTAAGGCAGCCCTTCAAAGACGCATTTTTTCCTTACACCTAGTCATTTGCGGATCAGAATAATATCACGGCAAAAAGTCGTCCATGATCACAGTATGTAAAAAACGATGGAATAATTTTTGCCGTACACCTACTTAATGTCTGGATTGGAATTCAAATTATGTCTAGAATCGGAGCTCACTCGATACGTATCTTAAAAATTCCAAGACTTTGAAGAAGTAGAAACACGTGTCTAGCACACCACGAGTACGAAAAAACTTGATTGCATACTTTATCGTTCTGCCTGTGAGGTTGTAGTGACAAAGATAATAATAATATCGCTTTTCTTACGTCGAAATAGAAATAACTTAAGAACAGACTTGCGCCCGTTATTTGCCAGCAAAAGATGCTACGTAACAAACAAACTGGACAAAATGTTTACTTGTTTTTGAACGTAACTGTGTTCATCTGCAGTAGCTATTGAAAAAACTCTTTTGATGATTCGTATGTAATTTAAATAGGTACCTAATTAACGCCGAACTTTTACTCGCGTCGAACTCGACGAAAATTAGCAGTTTGCCGATATTCGACACCCGCTAAATGTTTGCCGATCATGTTAACCGATCAACATCTCCCATTATTCTGCGTCTGCGCTGTTTGCCCACTTTCCCCACAGCCAGAATTTCGAATTTTATTGTAAATATGCCGCTGTTTAATTAAGCTTTCGTTTAGTTGTTTAATAGGTAACTTTATCGTATTACAATATTAGTGAATTAATTGATTATGCAAATAGCGGATCGCTTTTTGTCATCCGACTCTTGACTACTCAAATGTCGATTCATTCGAGTGTGTCGCAGTAGCAATTATTGTCAGTTTGTTTTTTTAATTGAACTGAATAATGATAATTAACCTTGAATAGCGAATTATTTTTTAATTAAGTATTTATTTAATCTGCTTCAGTTTAACAATCTTAACAAAATAATATTCTTGCATGTTCTTTGTCCAAATAACTTACAACATTGAAGCGAAGGCTTTGAACTTTTGTTCGCAATTGTCGTATAGCAGGCCACGTGTAGCGTTCTTTGCGGGTCATTCTTGTTAGCTTAATTGACGAAAATTGCAATTTGTCAGTAGAATAAAATCAGATTTGCATCCGATTGATTGTTCACGGCAGTCGCAGTAGTATGAGTGAGAGCCCATAAGTCATGCATATTCTCACGGTCGGTTTGTTTTTTCCGCAGACACAACAAGCGCAGGCGCCGCCGCTCCCACCGACCGCGCAGGTAAGCTGACCGAATGTTTATCAACACGACGACCGACGACCGACGAACAGGCTTGCACTACCTTGCTCTGTATTACCAGCATGGTATTACTCACTTTTAATTTTTGAAAGTTAAGCTAGACATAACGCAACGCACTGTTATTGTTCATTCAGACTAAACCCTAATTTGATTACCATATTTAAATTTAAAATATTTGATAATATGAACAACAAAATAGATAATAAAAAAATACTAGTTTATTAATTTTACCTCTAGCTTTTAGAAAAATATAAACTTGTATCGAATAAAAACAATGGAGTTAGTGAATTTAAGTGTCTGAGTAATTGGTTCTCTTTTTCAAAAATACCAGAGTATGATCGCATCCCAAACGATCGACTGAAGTAAATCGTGTTACTTCGAAATCCCAAAACACAGTATATTTTTAAGAAATTTGCGTTGTTAGTGGCGAATGTTTCACGGAATTCAGAAACAAATGCACGGAAGGGGCATGTTAATTAATTTGCTAAATACTAGAAATGAATCACTTTTTAATAATTAATTGTATTAATGTTATTTTGTTTTCACACCCAATTTCACTATTTAAAACTACAATTTCTTCTATATCTCGTTGATGTCTTTTCTCTGTAAGTATTCTAAAAGGTCAATTAAGTAAAAAAAGTTATTCACACTCACTCCTAAAAGAAACCTTTGAACAAAGCGTGCAATCGTATGTGGGCAAGGAAGAACCGGTTCTGTTTACTATTCTGCATTGACTATCTATGAGTATGACTCGTATAGTTTTGCTTTTGTCATTTACTAAAAAGGGGTGTCACGCGCACGGCCGACGGCGAGACGAGACGCTCTGTGAGGCAAAAGCTGTTTCAGCAATAAATTATACAGCTCCAGGGAAAGAGTACTTTTATCGTATAAATAGTTCCTATAGTATTATGCGCAGATTGAATTATTATAAAAACCTGTGCGAACGTGGAAAAAGATTTTTTCGTTTTCAATTATTCATAACGACAAACGCGTACTGCACTAAGATTGTTTTACAATCCGTCCTGTTGTTGTTTCCACTTCTTATATTTAGACACGAGACATATACGATACGTCAACTTATTTATTTATTATTTATTCTGTGCTTATAGTTCAGTGCAAACGGTTTCATCACAAAGCTGAATAGGTTACTAGTTGTATAATTTGCTGGATCTGGAGCGGTGGTCGTTTATGGCACTAATGTTTTGGGCCGGCGGTCCGAGTGCGATCTCGGTGGCAGATAGTGGCATAAGTGGCAGACAGTGGTCACCGCTCGGCCCCCGTAACGACGCAAGACAAACATCTAACTACCCGACAATGTTTTATTTGTGCCAACGTGACACTTATGTAATGTTTGGACATTACAAAATTCATGTGAAGATGATTGTTGCGCAAGTGTACTTCGTGGAATTTTATTTATTTCTGGACATTTTTGGGGTAGCAGATAGATGTTTTTTAACGTTAGTCTCGTTATAGCCACTTGCAGTGCGCAGACGCCGATGGCGACGCCGGTATTTCTGTCCGTCACTTCCTCTGCGGAAACGGGCCGTAAACGAGGGAAGGGTGCACAAATAGATCTCTTGCTCTCATTCGAACGCTCCACCGAAACTAAATAAATAGATACTACTGTTGTTATTAGTTACACGAAGGTACGTGTACAACTCGCTTCACTATTGGCTCTTCTACTGTATGATTAGTATAATCAAGAACTTTATGTTTATAAGTCATTTGTACAATACTAAATAATGTACTATACTAGAAAAAATTCGACTCGCACCAGATCATATTCTCGGGCGGGAATTGAACCCGCGACCTTTGGAAGCCCGGTCTAATGTTCTTACCACTGAGCTACCGAGTCACTTGATCTGGTACGAGTCGATTTTTTTCTAGAATGGCATTATTTAGTATTGTATAAAAATAGCATTGCAAATGTTAAAATCTTAAATTCAATAATGTAAAACTCTAGAAAATATACTTTTTTAGAATGAAAAAGTAAGTAGTTAATCTTATTCGCTTACTAGCTTCCGCCTGCGACTTCGTCTGCGTGGACATTGAGAAAATCCCTAGGGAACCCTTAACCAAGATAAAAAGTATGCTATGTTTTAATTCAGGCTAAAAACTATATTGTGTGCCCTTTCAAATCCGTTTAGCCGTCTTTCGTGATTGAGTAACAATCATCCAAACATCTAAACATTCAAATTTAATAACACTATTAATAATGACAATAATATAATAAAATTATTATAGTAGGATAAGTTATTATAACCTCCCCAATGGTATCAAAAGATTGTAGAAAGATGCTATGAAGATAGTCGGCTTACCTTTTGAGGTAATCACGACATGAGTGAGCCCTTTGTAGCTTTTTCTTGATGTTGATATCTTCCATTCAGTAGCAATAAAGGATACTTCCCTCATATATTTCGTGTAGAGAGGTGGGTCTAATTCGGCACATCAATCTTTGCCACGTAGATGTTATCTGCGCCTGCGCCGTGAAAGAACGTGAAAGCTTCCCTTTGATATTAATTTATGGGCCGTGACTCACGCCGCCATTTATAGTGTAAAAGTGAAGTTTTAATTTAACTACGAATAAGTTTAAATCTACTACCCTTCTAGAGTCGAAGTTTGTACCTAATTTAGTATAATCATGTAGATCATGTTGTAGATTCGATTCTTACTTCATCATTTCGTTGAAATATACATATCACATTATACTACAATATGTACAACATGTAAATTGCAAATTACTATACAATAAATAAAACTACTTTTAACTTATTCTTATAATAATTATATTATTAATAAGAAACGTGCCTTATCAATTGATACTCAATGAGATAATCGTTATATTGAAAGTGAGAGTGAAGCAGGAAGCGTGTCGCCCGCATCCTGCGTCTGCGCCGCCGACTTCTTCATAGAAAAGTCACCACTAAATTATTATAGATACGGTTCAAATTCGCTTGTGTTATTGCTGTTTCCTGATATCCAGGCGTATAACCGGGACTCTCCAGTCGATTGCTTATAATTGCTAACTGCTCTATTATTGAGAGACCCGCACTACACTTAACTAGATAATAATACTTGTTAAGTGGCCCTTTGTCAGAATGTCGATGACAAACTTAAACATGTTTTTAAACCACTCGGACGTAACCGATTACAGAAGTGATAGTAACAAAATGCAAATGTATATGTCATCTACATCTATCTTAATATAATTTGCAATTGTTATTCGTTTCAGTAGTGAACTGAAGAAATAACATTAATCACAATGACATGTTGCTTGCTAACTTTAAATACTTATTGTCGCTTTCGTAAGACCAAGTGCTACGTATTCACCTCAAGAACAATACAGTAATACAATAAATAACTAAAAAGAATAACGTTTATTACGCCAATGTGTGCTCAGCTGAAAACAGCACACACATAATTTCCAAACGATTTATTAAATATATTGTAAAAATATACTCGATCACGTTTCAATACAACAAGATAATACCTCTACTTATTTGTATGCCAAATTTTAATAGACACTTGAACAAACAGTCCTAATACGAAAATTCCATTTAAACGCGTAATTTAGAAAATATTTTCAACTTTAAAAAGTTTATTTAAGTGGTTAATTAAAAGTGAGTCATGACTTAAGAATTGTGTTTACAAAACTAAAGGAAATTTTATACCACAAGTACTCCTGAACACTTTTTATGTAATTTTAAACCTTTTAAGTTTATGGTTAGAAGCATGTATGAAAGATGTTTAAGGTTCACACATCATCAAAGCGCATTCCGCCATAAAAGAAATGCGTCGGGAATGGTGCGCTTGCGTTGGTAATATCAACAGACGGACTGCGCCAGTAGTGTGGCAACACCGGTAATATCTTTCGAGACATTTTTGAGAAACGATCTATCTTATGATCTATATGATAATATAATGTCCTCATATTATTATGTAAAAGCAATATTGAAAATTTACATTTAACTTAGTTGTTTTTGCCCAAACTGGGTATCTATATTTAGAAAATTATTTTGGTTTAATCTAAAACAAGTGGCTGGAATGTAGTGATGTGATATATTTTTATCTCCACCCATGCTTTAAATCCTCTATAAAAAGTTTTAGCTTATAGCCAACATTAAAACAATAAGATGACGTCGTAAATTTTTCCCCAAGTAAGATTTTTTTTAAACTGCGGGTTGAAAATATTGTTTTGACCTCAAGTATACGTGTGCCAAACGGCTATCCTGTACATACTCGATGGTTTTTTTTGCGTACACCTACTATTTAAATGTTACTAGTATTGCGGCAGGCATATTGTACATAAAACAATCGCGATAAGTGGACAATGTTCGTCCCACTCCGTGACACTATTACAATATACAATATTAAGTAAATTGAACGATGAATTGCGTCCGATTATCGCGATCTTTTATGTAATAATTAGGCCTGGTGATATTTTGTCCTGCTTTAATCTCGTTGTGTGGTGATTAGACACGCCGCTGCTTTGCTACTTTGCTAGTCCTCCGTCAGTCACCGGCCCGGCCGCGGCCCCGCCGCCGCCGCGCCCGTGGAGCGGATCAAAGGATGCCATTCCGAAAGCAGCCGCAAATAAACCATCTCTCCATAACGCTAGTTTGTTATGTATTGCGCATGCGCAATGTATCACCTACAGCGGTGAACGAATTGTTGATGACAGACAGAATTACACGATAGCGTTTATGCGTTAATTTTGAGTCGTGTCGTGTACTCGTGTTAAGTTAGTTATAGCCGTTATTAATTATTAGGATTATTAGGAATTTACGAGTACCTTGACAAAATGTGTTCTTCCGCGCGTACTGCAGGCCTATTACATAAAATGAATCGTGATAATCAGACGCAATTCGTCGTTCAATTTACTTGATACTGAACCTTATTCGTGAGTAATTAGTGTCACGGAGTGGGACGAACATCGCTCGCTTATCGCGATTGTTTTTATGTAATAGGGCTACTGTTCATTAGAAATAAAACACTTTTTACGCAGTAGCTATAAAATAATTTAATGAACTTGAATGCATTCTATAAAGTTTTGAGTGGGTAAATTCATAAAAATTATAGCAGCCTTTTTGCCTTAGTCATCACATGATGACTCACATGGTCACATGACCACGGCCCCTGGAAATGCGTCGAAACGTCGGGAAATAAAAAAACGAATAAATCTAAACTAAATAATTCTTTAAGAACACCTGTAATAATATTTGCGCTGTAATCCATAAAAAGTGTTTTATTTCTAATGAAATTGTGTCGTGTTGTCTGTGCCAATAAACGTCTACTTCAAATAAACATTAGGATCACTTAAAAATTTACTTATTACCCCCACGTCTAAAAATTAATTTACGTCTAAAAATAATTATATATTAATGATTCGGAACAGTAATAAGTTTCTTATAAATAAATAAACATCTGTTTGTTATTTTTCGACTTTTTGGTATATTATACAAATAAACAAATGAATGAAAAAGTAATCGGTCGCGCTTCATTCTTGAATTGAGATTGGTGTTGAATATTAAAGTTGTCCGGGACCGGAAGCGGATGGTGCATTGCGGTGCAGGCAGCGGGCATAGCCCCTTACCACGACGCGCTAACTCATCTACATCTCGAAAATATGAGTTTAGCTAGATTTTACAATGTTAAATGTTATAGATATAAAAAACGACGCAACTAGATTTATTTTGTATGGTTGGGGCGATTCAAATTGAGCATTGAACTGTAGAGAAAAATATATAAACAATTAATAACTAGTGGCTCTTTGAGATGTAGACCTCGTGTTTGTGACATTTTACGAAATGGCTGAAATTTTTTTTCAGCCATTTCAGTCATTCAAAAAAAACTGAATCGACAAAAAAGTTATATAATTATCGAACCTGCTTACAAATTTTCACGACAATCGGTTGAGAAATGCGATCTGTAGAGGAGTACAAACGGACAGACATACGAAAGCGTTTTTGCCCAAGCTGAAGAGCTTTACTCGGTCAAATAAAGATACAAATGATTGGCAAAAGAAAATATGAGATGAGAGGAAATTGAAGGAATACCTTAACCAGCTCGCGGTGCTGCTGGAGACATGCTGGGAGCTGATGGAGAAATGGAAACGTCTCGGTTTCGGCTTGTTACTGTTCACTAATTTGCTATGGACACTTCACATTCACAAAGACATGAGTTTTGGGTGGTGGTAAAAATATTTAAAACAGCAATTTTAATAGTCACAAACTTAATTTTCATTTCTTTTGTGGCTAAGTTGAAGTCAAGTATTTTATTATTATTATCGTGTACATCAGCTTTTAATATAACGTTTTGATTACATTACAAGCTTATTAGCATGCATATTATCCTTGGTAGGGTGAAGGGTCTGTGTCGCATTTACGCACGTCTAGACGGGCGGAGCCGCGCGCTCGTGCATACTCGCTTCATTATTATATTTCGGTGGTTTGCTTTCAAGTTGATGGCTCGTTTAATCGATGGATCATTAGTCAAATTACACCTTGTATGGAGAAGTTTCAGTCTGATTATAGTATGGACAAATATATTTTGCGTTTGTTAAAATAACAAATTACAGCTATTTATACATACAAGTATTATAAGTCGCAGTCGTAAGATTCCTTCCATTACTACTTTACCAGAGACTTATCTGGTAAATTTTTTAATAGAAGGGCATTTTTAATAGAAAATTCATTTTTTCATTATAATTTGATTGTCTGATGCATTCAGATGACCCTCTTTTCAAGTTTGTATTTTTGGCAATTGCAATATTTTACATTACAGCACGATTCTAGGTACTTGCACTTGCAGAACCTATTCAAATTCAAAATTCAAAACTCATTTATTCAGTCTAGGCTGTTACAAGCACTTGTGAATGTCAAAGAAGCTACGCCATCGGGTCGCAAACCCTAAGCGGGAGACCTTGTAACGAGAAGAACCGGCAAGAAACTCGTCAAAGGCTGCTTTTTTCTCCCTGTATATTTCATACAGAGTCGTCAAAATTTGAAAAATGAGGTCGGCATTTAAAGTGACGTCATTTTCCATTACAATAATTAACAAAGTTTACATTCAATGGGTAGGTAAAATAAATTTCAACTAGTTGAGAAATCGCTGTCTACTACTCGAAAACATATAGCTAAGGAAATCATTGTATGATATGAAGAATTAGTATGGGGCTCATAAATACTACAGCTTCCAATTTTAGTAGGTGGCTTTAATATTTATGTTAATATTTTCACGTTCCCTGCCTCGGTTGCGCCTGCGCAGGCCGTAAACAAAAGCACGCGGCCGCTATATTCAGAGGGCCTATTTCCGGAGCGCCCCCTACCGTCCCTCCCCTGAGACAACCTTGACAGTCACATTCTCCAACTATTTCGGTAGCGTTTGATTATATCCATATGGGTAAAGAGTCAGAATAAAGAAGGAATGCATAGGGATAACCTTTCAGCTTGCTTACAAAAACTGAATTGTTTTAGATCGACCATTCGAAACGAATTTTAAATATTCGCGGTTTTTAGGGCAACGACTGTTTAGGAAATATGCTGAAAAATTAAGAACGTCAATCAAAATATAAAATGTTTAGCTGCAGAAAAAGCAACCTCTGACAAACACAACAATTGAGACAGACGTATAAACACTAGTTGTAGGAGAACTTAGATATGCCAGAGTGGACATTTAATTCTCGTCGATTTGGTACATTGTATCATCACTTCAAAATTAAACAAATGCTCCCTATGATTTATATGTCGATTTGATAAACTTTGTAAGGCATCCTCTAGTAGCATATAAGACTACTATACTTAAATAAATGCATTTCAATCACACCGGTGAATTAAGTAACATACGTATGCAGGTAATCAATGGCTCAGCAGATACAATGGTTAATAAAATTAATTCAGGCTATACATTGTACTCGTCGTAAATTAAGGCGGCAGTCGCCGTGAAAGCAGACGGAATTAATAATGTCTATATGATATCAACTATCTGTCTGTCTGGCATACGTCGTCTGGCGATAAAGCCAATGTCAACTGGCTTGATATTCCAATCGGCAGACCTATATTTACTCAGCTTCATCATCATTCATACCCAATGGGTCTTTAAGTAGTTCCGGACAACCTGCACTATTATTTATTAATGACTACGTCTTATAACCTTTGAGAAACAACTTTAAAATATTGAGCTCATCTTATCTAAGATATGTTAGGTATAGAGTAAGATATAAATATGAGCAACACTAAAGGGAGTTTGAATCTGCAAAAAAAACTACTCCTAGGGGATGTTTCGATCACTACTTTACATGTGTAAACGCAATTAAAACTTAACTGTACCCTGTACTCGTATATTAAAAAACCAGACGGTAATTTATTGATGGCCCCCAGATGCAATAAAAGTATCCTGGGATTACATCATGTTGTCTGTGGAACAGATGCATCCCTCGAGGGCGATTTTCCCACGAGTGGGCTGATAAACTATTTAAGTAGAGCTCCAATATTGGGTTACTAATGTCAAGTGCATATGTCTGGTACTTAGGTACTAATCATAGCTGTGTAGAATAGACCACAAGTTTCTATCCCACGATAATTTTGGATTAATGTGCTCATAAGGATTTTTTATTTATTTTGTTTTTTTCTTAATGGTTTAACTCTTGATCCCTTAAACTAGCCCGAGAGCTGGTATGAACCTACGATGGAGTGAGCTCACCCAAAAGGTGCCTATTCACCCTGGGTTTTTCGATTATTTTTATTAGAATATATCCCATACTATACCTATTTGGCTTTGTCTACAATACCAGCATAGGAAAATAGTGTTGCAGTGAGCACACTGAGCACTAGAAATATATCAAACATCGCGAGCTTTACTTATCTATCAGAGACAACGGTACAGTTTTGAGCACACACCCTTTCGTCATCTCTGCATGCACACACATAAATCACAATGATGACAGCGTCATCACACGTGCTCCGTCACATTAGTTTTTATTGATTGTTCTGGGGGCGATTAGGAGCGTTCCCCGTACTTGCGCGGTGGGGGACTATGCGTCCTGTTCGCTCGCACGGAGAAAGGGGTGCAAGAGAAAAGGAGCATCGAGCAGATTGATTAACTGCTACAGATGCTGTGAATGTTTCATCCGAGAGAAAACCATGTTTAATCGATTTATTTTTAGCTTAGGTATGCGTTCTTGAGTTGAGGTGCCCCATCTCACCATTAGCTTGATAAATCATAATTTTCACGATCAGCTTGTCGATTCTGTAACCAAACTCAAACCTCACTTTGAATCTCACTTCACTGCCCAGGAATTTTAAATCATAAATGAGTTTTTTTAATCACAAAAGATTTTAGATAGTAACTGTAGCCACCTAAAACCAATGTTGCAATGGGTAAAGTAACTTATATTCAGCTAATTTTTAATAACAAATTCACGCAAAGTGAAGTGAGTTTGGTTACAGAATCGCTCCCTTGATTAACAAACGATTCAATAAATCGAAAAAAAACGAGCGTTTGCCGCCTCATAATAAATTGAGATAAAGGCAGGAATAAGATGATAAAGAGTTTATATGGCTAATTTTTATTTTATTATTTATTTATGATTAGAAATAAATTACACGTTTGTTTACACTGTTTCGCAAAACCTAGCAGTAGGTTTGTCTGCGAGTAATGATTGATTCAAGAACCTTTCTTGTTTTGGTTTATCAAACTGTAAATATTTCATTTAAAAGTCAGGACCTTTGTCTCCAATTCTCAAGACGAATGATAATGGTTTCCCTAAGCTTGGCTTGGCCCGCGCGATATTTCGCACGTCCTCGCTTATTGTAAACTTGACCTTACTTGGTTCCTTTCTGCATGCGTTACTTTCCCCCTGCAGCGACCGGCCGTGCCGTAGCGCGTCCCGTCGTTCGTAGCCGTAGTGCCGTAGCGGCCGCCGCGCGCGCCGCCATGTCGCACGCTCGTAGCACCCGGTGACCGTTGCACACAGTGCGGACCTTTACTGTAGGTTGTAATTCGGTTAGTGATATTATGTGAATGCAATAGATACGTTGATGTTGGTAGTGAATTCTATTCTGGTAAGTTGAACTTCATGCAGCTAGAATTTAGCTAATGTGTGGCCTCTATTGTTGATGTTTTTAGGTTAGGTTTGACCTATCGTTTATTTTTGCATGTGCCGGCTCCAACTAAGGTATAACAGAAGATTCGTGCCTTTAGAATTAGAAATAAGATTAAAAACAAATTACTTCTTAAATCCACATTGAAAATCCATTCTATGAACAAGTACTTTGCAGCTGAAAAAAACATTTGTTCTCTACCTCAAACACAAGATGATTTCCTTGCGATAAGAACTGTTATCGCCGTATCCACATAGTACGATCGACGCCATATCGAGTGCGTAACTCTTCCTTTTGTCAAAGGGATAGAAGCTATTTCCCAGTAAAATTTTCAGAGATGTCGGCGACATGCGCCTGCGCCTGATAACAGGTTAATTACGAATTGTGTGTGTTTGTCCGGCGTGAGCTGTATTGTTGACTCTACATTGACGTAACGCAATCAAGAAGGAAAATTATGACTTCAGTCAAGTCGCGGAAGATTTCAGGGATTTTGCTTGACCTTCTAATCTACTATTAAACTAATTAGGTACTTAGTAGACTATTCACAACAGAACATTCGCAAATTAAGTATAATTACTTGCTCTGGTTTTTATCTTCACAAAGTTTCCTTATAAGTAGCATTACTTTCAAGTCATAATCTTGTGGTATGATTTGTTTTTTCAAGTGTAAGATCTTGTTTTATGCTCAATTTCAACATTTAGTTGCGAAGAATTTTACTCACACTCATCCCATATTTTTGACTTATATAATTGCAACTTGCATGACGTAGGTAGAGTCTACAATTCTATTTATGCATTGCAGACGCGTAAAACATGCGATGATGCGACCGAGAAATCGTAATTTTATTTTTTTGTAACAAAAGTAGATATAACCGACTGTCATCATCATCGACACTGGTTATGAATCAAGCAACGCATGGTTTTTGCCACGTTTATAAATATTAAAAAAGCTAAGTGGTATGCATAGAGCGCGTGAAATGAGTAAAACCACAACCATTAAATTAAGAATGATGATTGCGCAATGCTCTTTCCTTTGCAGTACAAATGAGTGCACATGATGTTAAGTAAGATTGACATGACATCAAAATCGGATCTATGCCTTTTTCAAAATAAAAAATCTTTAAGATGTCGCCATTGCAGTTTAACATTTGCTAGTACTCATACATATTTTGGGCAAGTTTCACACGTTGCAGTTAACGTGTCTGTCAGATTATTTCATAGTTCCATTTTAAAATTAAACTTAAAGCACTATTATGTATTTGGTGCCAAAAGATAGATGGAATCTGGAACCTGGTGAAAGAGGCCCTTAGAGTATTACTTTTTTACCCTTGGTTTATGTTCTAAATAATTATAGTTCAACAGGTATCAAAAATGAAAAGTCTTATTAAGAGAATAATGGCGTAGTTCACCGAAAGCTGTGCTGACAGCCGTAGCACGTTCGTGGTTCGTGGCACGAATGAAAGAATGGCCGGATTCAAATACATAATGCACGCTTTTGTTTCAACCTGAAACCAGCTATTGTCAGAAGTTAATGCAAAACGATATGTTCAAATTGCAAACTCACAAAGACCCCATGAGCTTTATAGTCTATGAATAATTTATACTCTTGTTTTATTTAAAAACAAGAGAACTACTGGAACTGTACACTATTCAGTGGTCATCAGTGACTTTAAATGCGAGTTAACCCTGAGTTTCGGATTCAATTACATGTTCACGTGAACAATGACTATCAGTGACTGCGCATTATTTGGGCAACAAAGGCAGCTGGGACGTCACTTTTTATTTACATACATACAAATAAGTTAATAGTAAATGTTATAGTTAACTAACTATGCTGGCTAACCAATAATAATCTTTAGGGCTACTTGGCGTTTAATGCTACAATCACAACTAGAATAGCCCAATTTTGTCTTCAGCTAGATTCAATCATAATATGGACATAATCATAAAAAAATATTTAATGTCAACAAAAAAGGCGTTGTGAAATACTTATTTATTATGACTTTTTGACTGGTAATTTTACGATGATTTCCGTTTTTCTTCTGTTTTCAATTTTTATTAAATTCAAAAAACCAAGATTAAGATTTCGTATAAATAAAATATAAATTTAAATAAAACCTTAAGTGTCTTCGTCTTCACCATGTATTTGAAGTAGAAGAAAATTTTAATCGCAAACATAAGTAGGTATGAGGGGACAGTTAAAGCAGCATCGTAGTCGTGAATTAACATAAAGAACCGCCCCAACGCATTAAATAATTGAAGTTGCGTTTTCCCTTTCGCAAGAGAACCGTAACTGTGAAACAATAAAACGCGAGCGTTATTTTTGTTACCTGCAAAAATATATGTACCCACGCGACGCCATATTAAGGTTAATTAGTGTTTCGCCAGAAAAATCGATTAAATCGGACGAAAATCGACATTCAATTGGACATTGACAGGCGATTCGAATCGATATTATGTCAATTGAATGGATGTGATGCAATGTTGTGCTTGCCGGCGCTGACCTCTGAGGTAACTTTATAATTGATTACGAAGTTTATTATTAATTATAGTTTTGTACGGTTAGATTTAAATTAATTAAAAGTTAATATCAGAAATAGATTAAATGATCAATTTATAATTAATAAGTAAGTCATTGTCTTTATGATGAGCTTCTTTAAACATATTCAACAAACGTTTGTTATAAATACTTAATTGATTCGAAAATATTTCATACTTCAGATGACTGCAGTTGAGTTGTATAAAAATAATGAAATTAATCAAATTAAAGTTTGTAATAAACCATTCTGTTTATTGTCCGGTGAGGAGGGTAATTCGAGTTTGTTGGTAAACATCGGAACTAGTTAGAAACTCCTGCGCATCGACCGTGAATCGAATTTGTCCGTAATCCCCAGAAAGGGTTGCCTGTCGATACTTTATAACGACTCAATAGTTTAACTAATTTACGATTTTATCTCGAAAGCTTGAGCACATTTTTGAGTAGATATTTGGACGTACCTACACTATGAATTTATTTTTAAGCATGTAAGGCCCTTGCCAACTGAGCTACCAAGTCACTAGTGGCATCGTCGAAATTCTTCTAGTATATCCCACCCTTACGCTGCAAGCCAGCGTTATGTCATCAATGTGAGGAATTACCTCTGTTGGCGATCAAACCAACCTCTTTTTCAGACCTTTATATGTTTTTATAATTTGTGTTACCATAAATAAAACAGTTGACGAAAATACTTCTATCATTTACAACCTCGATATTCAATTAAAATATCTGGAAAGATATTTAAATTTCGACGATGCCAGTAGTGACTCGTTAGCTCAGTTGGTAAATGCATTGGACCGGACTTCCAAAGGTCGCGGGTTCTTTTCCCGTCTGAGACAATCCTGGTGACGAGTCAAATATTTTCTAGTTTATTATTTAGTGTTGTATAAAAATAGCATTGATATTGCTGAAATCTCAAATTTAAGAATGTAAGGTTCTATTCTCGTTTCAGTTGCTAGATTTATAAACCATAATGATTGTGCACTTTTATACAGTTTCTGCTGTGCATACACTAACTAGTGTCGTACCAATGTGGCCGGGCCTGCAATGCAACTAATGAACATGTATTTTGAACGTCCCCAAAACAAAAAGAATATCTACACAAAATGCACAAATATGGGGAGATAATTTTGCCACGCAAGAAACTTTTTCCGAATAGTAAATGTATAAATATGCGGATATTATTTTATGCCGTTCCATAGTAGAATTGACCAGCCCTGCGCACGCGCAGATGAAAGCCCGCTCTCGTTACCGCGCTCACTCGCTCGTGCAATCATCTCTCTCATAATTTTCGGTAATTTTCGAATTCCTACAACCGGCACCGATGCAAAAATTTGCGTAATCTCATAGAATACCACAAGTTGCATATTTAAAACTTCCGGGCTTAATTGACCGCGATGAGTTTCTCTGGTTTACTCAGTGAAATTTGGTAAATGGCCTGGTTTTGATTGCGTTAAGATATGTAGACAACTTTTTTGTATTTTAGATTTTTTATTGATTTATTTATTCACACGAAACACGGTACACAGATGTTAAAATAAAAAATAATAAGTCCAAACATGTTTCACTAAAATTAGTATGCGAATGTCATAAATTAATTTCCATTAATATTAAATTACATTAAAATTATTATATTAAAATTATTAGGTTACATTGTTATATTAATTATTACAAACAAACATGCCATAAACGTTCCAAGTCAAAGAAAAAACAAAACATAATATTAAAATAAATGTCATTTTAAATATTCTTTAACAGAATAGAAGGACTGTTCCTGTAGCCATAACTTTACGGTTCTACGGAACCGTGTTTCTGGAAGAGTTTTAAACTCATTAGGGAGTGCATTAAATACATTGACACACATAGCCGCACAATTTTTTAAATAGAGTTTAGTCTTCGGTCTGATATTGTAAGTAAGTTTCTCAGAATTCCTTGTGGGTCTTTGCGTAATGTCTTTGAACTTAGTAAACAGATGACTATTGGATTTTACGAAACAAACTAAATTCAAAATATACATACATGGCAGTGTCAAGACATGCAATTTTTTAAATAAAAACCTACAAGTATCATCCGGTGCCAGTCCATACATAGCTCGGATACATTTTTTTTGGCCAACAAAGGCCCTATGAGCATCTGTACTGTTACCCCAAAGCAACAGGCCATAATCCAGAGCTGAATACACATAAGCATAGTACGCTATAATTAATGTGTTATGCGATGTTGTCCGTCTGAGCTTACTGAGAAGATAAATATAACTATTTAATTTTGTACATACTTTGTCAATATGAGCTTTCCAATTCATATGATTGTCTAATATAATACCTAAAAATTTTGTTTCAGTCATTTCTTTAATACATTGTCCATTATAATTTAAATGAAAATTATTAGTTGAAGCACCATAATTAATAAATTGTATAAAACATGTCTTGTCAAAATTAATACATAAATTATTACACATCGTCCATTTTGAAATATCATTAATAGTATTGTTAATTTTCAATTCATAATTATCCATGTCAATATCATTCTTAGATGTCACTATTACTGAAATATCATCGGCAAACAAAACACATTTATGTTCTATTGCATTAGGTAAATCATTTATATATAAAATAAATAGAATAGGTCCAAGTATAGTTCCTTGTGGAACACCGTATGAATTAAGTCTACTTTTTGATTTATAATTTATTATTGTCTGAGATTCATTAATATTTGTGATTTCAACATACTGCGTTCTATTTTTTAAATAACTATTAATCCAGTTTAGAACAGGTCCTCTAAACCCTAAATTATCTAGTTTATCCAATAAAATTTTGTGGGATATAAAATCAAACGCCTTTGACATATCAAAGAAAATGGCTGTAACTTTTTCTTTCCCATCCATACCTTTTATAATTTCGTCAGTAAGATCAAAACCAGCAAAGCTTGTTGATTTCTTATTTTGAAAGCCATATTGTTGTTTATTAACAACATTGTATTTCGTCAAGAATTTAACTATACGCTTGACCATAGCTTTTTCAAATAATTTGGCCAGGACTGAAACTAAGGTGACAGGTCTATAGTTGTTTAAATGTTTAGTATCACCTTTTTTATGTATAGGCCTAACAACTGACATTTTGAGTATGGTTGGAAAAGTACCATTTTCAAAGGATAGGTTTATTAAATATGTAAGGACTTTGGCCAAAACTGCCCTACAATTCTTAAGTATGTCAGTTGAAATATTATCAAAACCCTCCGATCTTGTACTATTTAATGACAATATTAATTTCAAAATTTCGTCAACTGTATAAGGCTCAAGATACATACTATTGCGTAGCCTTATCTTATTTGTATTATGACAATTTTGGCTATTATTAATATTTGTCGTATCAATAAAATGATCATTAAAAGCTTCCGCAATTTGTTGTGGGTCTGTTACTATATTGCCACCAAGAGAAATCCTTTCAATAAACTTTTTGTTTATATTACTAGTATTGTCTTTTATTACATTCCAAGAGGCTCGACATCGATTCTTAGATTGTGCTATATATTTATCATTATTTGATTTTTGCGCTTGATTCAAGCAACGTCTCAACATACTTGAATATTCTCTATACTTTGTTTTATTTTGATTTGTTTTTGATTTATAATAGCTAAATCTAAGCCTTCTCTTTGTGGCACAGCTCTTTTTCAAGCCCTTAGATATCCACTTAAGATGGCGAACTTTGTTGTTAATGCATATTTTAACTTCAGGAAAACATAATTGATAAAATAAAACGAAGATATCATGAAATTTTGTGTAAGCTTTATCGATATCTGTCTCCTGGCAGACATCAGACCACGTTAAACCTGACATACATTCTCTGAATTTATTGACGTTATCCTCACAATAATCACGTTTGATTATATAGTATTTTAGTGGTGGTGTAGATTTTTTGATAACCGGGATACTTAGCATTTGTGCCATATCATGATCAGATAGAGCTAGGGGTAATACTTGAGCAGTAGCATTACTGACATTGCTAAATATCAAATCTAAACACGAGTTTAGTCTGGTTGGACAGTTGATATGGGAGGTTAAATTAAAGTTTTTTAATAAATCCAGTAGCTTCTGCTTGTGTTTAGAACTTTCCATCAGATTAATGTTAGATGATGCACTTTAGAAATATTATATTTTACAGTATGTACCTAGAATAGTTCAAGAATTCTCGACTGCAAGGCATCGGCATTGACACACAAAGAAGCTTATTTTACGAGACATCAGCTAATGCACTTGTTGTGTTAAGCCTTAAAAGTGCAAAGTCTAAAACATGTCGAAGAATAACACATACGTACTTATGTAGTGTGTTAAAGTTAATGCTATAGGAAAAAACATATTTTCAAAATAAATGCAACAACTCCTGACACTGTTGTTGGCTGGTGCTATCTTGACCTGACTGACCTGATATTGATTTTATCCTGACCTGATATCATTCCAGAGATAAATCTACACTACGATACAGGTAGAAAAATAATTATAAAACCAACTTATTTTGATTAAAATGCAAATAAACATAGATCAAAAGTTATCAAGAATTTTGTATCTGCAATGTCTCGATTCCAACGGTAAATAAATTGGAGATCGCCAAGCATTCAGTTCAGACAGAAATGCTGGGCTAACTTACTAACTTGAGCCGGCACGCGTCAGGAGGGGGTCAACTAGCGGAGTGCTCGACCGCCGGTGATTACTCGCGTGGCTGCGCACGAGTCGATTCGAGCGAGCACTATGTACACGTAGAGTGGATATTATCATTATTAGATTAGTTAAATATTGGACAACTTGTGTTTAAGTTTCAGTAAGTTTATGAACTGTCAAAAATGTGAACCAATAACTAAATATTTAGTGACTAAAAGAATAATATGATGCGTTTGTTGCAGCTCTACATTTCCCTTCAGAGCTGAAACTTTATCACTATATTTCAAAACTATAATAAACTAAGAGCAGTCAATTTGAGGTAAGTGGTAGAAGTTGACGTTGCGTCATTAATCACAACACGACAAATGATCTAAGAAGTCCTCATAACGGCCGCGGCGCGGCGCGTGCGCATTGTTTACAATTTGCGCTTGGTTTCCAAATATCGCCGTTTCCGCCACTTTCACTGAGTTTTCCTCATTGAAATTGATTATAAAATAGGTAAATACCTGGTTGATGGACTTTTAGAGTTACAATACAATAACAAATTGTAATTTTCAAAAGCTAAAGAAAATTCAAACGTCACCGTGGTATCTCCCATGTTGACTATTTTGGTAATATTTTTTAAACCTTGTGTTGCCTCTTTTTGACTAGTTTATGGTTTTTTATATACTTTTAACTTATATTTTTGAATTCTGTACTTTTTATACTATTACATATTTTCCTTGTTTTTGTACTCTGTGTTTTTTCTTCCATATGTTGTGTTCATCAGTTTACAATTATTAAAACTACCTTTAAACCCACCTTTCATTATTTAGAAACCCATTTTAGCTCAGTTTCAACTTATGTCCCTAAAAGGTAAATTATTCTCTGAGATTTTGATAAATTCCTTTTCCATGTTCTCTTACTTTCATAGTGCAAAACCATCAGCAAAGTTACACAAGAGCTTTATTCAATAAAATAATCGCTAATAACCATTTAAATAAGTGAAAGTGAAAAGCGTCGGTGACCTCAAGGTAGTGTTTTGGTTGCATTCTCGGATGCGCACGCGACTCGATTAGCCATAATCCAAGTCTTGCGGTGCGATGTTTGTTTGGCTGTGGGCCTAGCCCACTCAAAAATAAATGAGTAATCTCTCAATTCGACTGCTTTTCTATTTTATTGCATACTTGGTAATACCTATTGTGATACGAAATACGTAGGTAGGTCACAATTCTGAGCCCGGTCAGAGATAACACAGCGTGTTATAATAACGCAAGATCTAGATAAACATAATGTGGCACACGTTTACTTACATTTAAGATAACTAATAGGTCTTATACGATTATCCACTGTGGATGTGTCACGCAATAACAGACAATAGGGTTGTTATTATATCAAAATAACTATTTTGTTTCAAGATAAGTCATAAATCCTCATTTTCATGACGGTAACCAACGCTAACTAACATGACATGACAAATGTCAATAATTTATTCTGTGATGCGCAGCAGTGGGCCGCGGGCATTTTGATACATTAGAACTATAAGCGATGAGTTGGTCGTTTTGACTTTTTAGTTAAATTCTCAAAATATTGTTTTATACATATTATATGCCTGTCTCTGTTCTTTGATAAACAACCTCGCCCGTGATCAAGGGCCCTATTCTTGCAAAAATAAGGCCCCGAATCTGCAATCATATTACATGACTGTTATTAATTTTTATCTTTTATACAGGAGTGAATGTGTATGAATTATGTATGAGCGGCGCTGATTATGGTAATTGTGACGGTGTGATAACGTGACAAATGTGTTTTTATATTACGGCGAATGTGACCACACGCGTCTTGCATTAGGGGCATTTAATTTATATACTTACCTATTTAATAAACATAATACAAGAAAATGAAGTATACAGATATGTAATTATGTATGAGATAAATATGGCAAATTTTTGTTTTTTATTTTATATATTTATTTTCCTCCGACCTCTGCATAGCTTCTTTTTCTCTGCTTTTTTAATTAATTTCTAATTGTTACAATAATTTTCATTGTTAACGCTTATGGCACTTACTGAATTCAGATACAAAATGATGACGAACACAAAATACGAAAGTTAAAAATAGCTTGTTAAGAATGTGTCTTAAACCAATTTAATATCGAAATGTTGTGTATGTTAAAAATGTTGTATCAAAAATAAACTTCAAAATTATTTAGATTATTTTCATCTTTTCTCATTCTGCCGGTCGGTGTAAGTAAATATTAACACTGCTAAATAAACAAATTATTCTCAAATGTTGGTGGCAGCCCTGGCCTCGCCGGCCGCGGGCCGCGGGTGGCCACGGTCAAGGCGGGCCGTCGGCGTCGCGTCGCTCGTCGCTCACCTCTCACGACTGATTTATTCGAACACTCCAATCTGTGTTATGTCATAGTGTTTTATCTTCTATATTGAATATATGAATTAGTAAATTAAGAATTTAGGAAGTTGACTTTTGATTTTGAGACGTTTGACTTGGTCATTGAAAGATAAACTGTAACAAAGCGCGCCATTTATGACGTGTTTTTTAAACAATGGCCTAGTTTTAAATAGATCTTAAAATGTTTGCCATACTGTAACATAATATATCTACCTATACCTAGGCTAGACAACATCTTTAGTTTCACAAACCGCAGTACTAATAAAACATGCAGAAATGTACAATATTCTCCAATTGACCAACTAAAGTTTCACGCGTATCAATAACGCGTTTGCAATAGGGAAGCGATCGATAGCAGGAATCGATACTCGTCGAGATATCGATATATCACGGGAGAAATGCCGATTGTGGAGAAAGCCGCGATTTACATCGGGTCGGCGCCCGCGCAGCCGGCGGCACCACTAATATTGAAATCTGATTACTTACAAACATAATACTATCCATTAGAAATCTATTTGATTTTGCGGTTGAAATCTACTAAATTCCGTTAACATTAAAAGTTTAGCCATAAAAGGTGTTTTGGCTGAAAACTTACATCAAAATAAAATAAATGCCTTTATATTGCCTGGTGTCACAATTATCTAGCTGGGGCTACGGAACAATAAGCCGTATCAATCGTATGATGCTCTGAAATGTAAGTTTGTGCAACTTAGTGATATTAATAGAATATTCTTTCTTATTTGAAAAGTTTTGCAAAACATAAAACTTCAGTGAAACCACTACTTATTAGTTACGAATATAAAAATTTGGTTGTATCATCTGAATATCAATGCAGTTAACAACCATTTTGATTGCGATGAGCAATTAAAGTTTACAACAACAATAACAGCAATAGATAAAACCTTTATAGACTTTGGTAATGTAACTTTAAACGACTGACTTTTGATGTTTCTTAGTTACTCGTCCGTCACTTTGATCTCGTGCACGCACTCAAGTGATAATTGATAAATTGTCGATGTTTGTTGATTGTATAACTAAGTAATGCTGAGATGTATGCCTATCGTTGAAATATTTATAGTTAATTTTCTGTTTTTGTTACAGTTTGCCGTTGCTGTGATATAATGCGACACCTGTTTTGAGTGACGGTGAGTTTTTTTATTGTATTTTTTCTGACGTTATAGAAATAAACACAATTTGTTAAATTAAATTTCAATTCCAGTCACTAGCTCTTCTAGTCTCGTTGAATGTTTACGTGCTTTAGTTAATTACGTCCACAACAAGTGACTTTTCCTGCGTCCAAAAAAGGAGTATCTTTGCAATGTTTCTCTTTCCGCGTACCTGATTCGTATAAAAAGTGGAAATCACTCCGCACCACTTTCCCGAACGAACCAAGTTAACGGCTTTTAAATAACACGTACAAATGCGTTTTTCTTACGTTAAGTTTTATCTGACAAATATTTACACAACAGTTAAAATTAATCTCGCTTTCTATTTACATACGCGTGACTATCATCCGTATTCACAAACATTACTATGAGGTCTCACAGTGCCCGCGGACGAACAGCGTCCCAACTACCAATCACACGTGATACGTAAAACAAACGAACCAATCACAGAGCTCTATTTCAATGCAGTGCGTTCCCAAAGGCAAGGATTGTTTAAGAATTGTTCTTAAATACGGCTGTATATCAAGCATCTTCAACATAGATCAGTAATTATAATATTTCGTATCTATGGAATAGTTCATTGTTAAGAGTTTGAATTTATAGCATTATTTGTAGTGAAACGTATCAATAACTTACAAATTATTGACACACTTATTTCCTAAAGACAAAGATTAAGGAAAAAATGTTTATTTACTATATAATTGCCATTTATTTCGATTGCAATCCGATTTAGAAAAGTTAAAGGTGAGAGAACAATTTTGAAATAATTGCAAGAGTTCCCGAATGGGATTATAAGTACCGTATCTCTTATGCTATTTAAATTGGTCAGGAATATTTACAATTATCTTAATTAGAATCTAAATAACGCCCTCTCAATCGCAAGTGAGAATTTGCAATTGTAACTTGGACAATCCCGACGGCACACAGCGAAACTACGTAAGTCCTACTTAAGGCCGGCGCACACTGCCGGCACGGTATGGCATGCATGGCACGGCAAAGGATTTTATTACTAATCCAGTTATTTTGAATCTTATTTCATTAAGTTTAAAATTCATGTTACTTTATTTGGATACCACGATGCCGCGGGATGCTGTGGCATGACGCGACGCGCCGCAGGAAGCTGTGGTACGCCATTGCGAGACGTATGGGTTGTTGCTAGCTAGTTGAAATAAGGTTGAAACTTGTGCAGCCGTCATCTGGCGCGCGCGCGTTTTTTTGTCTCTCACGCTGACTGAGCTATGCCACGGGATGCCACGGCATGCCGCGGGATGCCGCAGTACAACCTGCCGTGCCATGTCGTATCATGCCGGCACTGGGCGCCGGCCTTTACTAGAATCCCCATAATTGCCTTTTATTTGAATTTTTTACAACGGGTTTTCATAATTAATATTAATATTGTTAATTCTGAATAGCAAAGATCTTTTTGTTATCTAGAGAAAATCTTTATTTCATATTTTAATAATGTTATTTTCGATACATCAAAATTGACGGAACAAAGTGCTCTTTTATGCTCATCTGCCTTCTATTATAACCCCAACCAGTCAAAACATCCTTAAATCTTTTACATTGAGTCACCTTAAATCAAATGTGAACAATAGTTTATTTCGGTATATTCACAAATCCAAGTTTCCTTTTCACTGTTGACCACACAAGTCGCGATTCAGTAAAAAATAATAATTATGACTATTGTTATTTATGTATGTTGTGACAGGGTAGTAGAGTGCGCTGCATTTTGCATTCAGGTTGTGCAGTAAGTGCTATAGTTATTGGCCTGCGCCCTCGGACTCGGACCACCGGAGAGACGTTTTAATTACGAACCACTCCGGGCTATTCTTTAAACATGAAGTTAAACATTCTCGTCAGCTATTTTAAGTGGCCGTCATTTTTACTCGTTGCGGAATGACTAGCTGTTTACTTTTTTGTTTGTTTGAGAATGTCTTGACTTACATTAACTATACTCTTTGTGCTGTATTTCTGTGTATATTAACACTAGCGACCGCCTGCAACTTCGTCTGCGTGGAACGATTTTTGCCATCCCTCGGGAACAATTATTTTTTTTGGAATGAAAGGTCTTTTTTTTCAAAGGACCCTATGTCTTTTTCTGTACCCCTGACAACGTGTGTGCAAAATTTCATGATGTTCGGTTCAGTAGTTAAGACGTAACAAACAAACGGACTTTCGCATTTATAATGTTAGTAAGGATTCATATTGATTATCTGAAGGATAGTTTCTGTACATTTTACAGGACTACTTATAGTAGCAAAATGTTGAGTTCAAATAAGGTCAAGAAATCAAACGAAAAAGATTATCTTAGAATCACGGTTAAACAGAATTAAAATTAAATTAACTAATTTTAACTAAATTTGGGTAGCTCATGTCATTGTAGAATAAAAAAATATATGATCATTTTGTCAAATAAGTTTAAATAGTTTAAAATATACGATATTTAATCGTATATTTTAAACTGTACTTAGACATTAACTTTTAACTTCACGCAAAGCGAAGCGTGTGCGTAGCGATCGTAAATAAATAAAGACTTTCCACTCATAAAACCGCATCGTAAACGCAAAAAAATGCGTTAACCAACGCCTTAGATAACAAGCGAGTAGCAAATTTTGTTAAAGTTAACTTATCTGAAACGGTCGTTATCCGACTAATTTTAACTATTTTATTGCGTATTAACTGGCACTTAATTTAAAAGAAAGTGGCCGCGTAAAATTGAATTAATTTGACTGTGTTAGTGCCACAATATTTGTTTAATTAATAACGTAATTGTTTATTCCTTACGTATAAGTATTAATGATGATTTAGCTTCTTTTTTATTATAAATAAATAAATATTTGACAACATCACATACATTGCTCCGATTCCAAAGTAAGTAGCTAAAGCACTTGTGTTATGGAAATCAGAGACAACGGTGGTATCACAAACACCCAGACCTGAGCCAATATAGAAAAGCTCATTTTCTAAATTGACCCAACCGGGGATCGAACCCGGTACCTTAGAGATGGCGACACCTTGAAAACCGGTGTACAAAGCCGCTCGACCGAGGAGGTCGTCAAATATTATAATGAAGTCGTCACGTATTTTGAAGGGTGGAAAATATTTTCTTTTCCTATATTGTTAAACAAAGATGAAGTGAACCAAAAATTGAACGAAACAAATAAGTATAAAAAGAAAGAGCTCACTCGCAGTGTTGTCACCCTTATCGTTGGCATATTATGATCATCATAGGTTTGCTTGATTAAGGTAGAAGTTTTTATTTTCAGGTTTTTGAAAGAGGTTTTCCTTTTTTTACTTTTTTAAACATAATAACTAAGCAAGAAGTTACTTTCTTTCTAAAACAAATGTGTAGAGACGTGCTAGCTTTACTCAACAAACCCAAGAAAATCAGCAACAATTAAAAATAATTCCAACATACAATTAATAAACTTAACACCAAACAATAGAGTGCAAATCTTCATATGGCCGGTTCACTTTCTACTGACAGTCTGAATAGGGTCAGCTTATCCTCTTATCGGTGCTTAAACGCTGGTAATGGCGCTCGGCCCTTGTAGGGAGTGCCGGAATCATTCTTGACAGATTACAGAGTGTTAGGCGTTACCTCCAAGCTGCTTATGCACGCCTGGTACACCTACCTCGCTTTCAAAGGATATTTGGATTAAATAAAAAACTACATTTTGTTTTGTTTTGAGCTTGTATCCTTGTTTTTGTACTAATCCAAACTTTTAGTTTGACTTGAGAACTTTCGATCATAGGTAATATACATTATAGCAGTACAGAACTTCAAATTAGTTCGTTTAGTGTGTACCTACATAAGTATGTAAGTATGAAAACCAAGTGGTTTCACCACAAAATAAACAATAGTACAAGTGTTTCACTGCGTGATAATAACCTTTAATCATATTCAATGTTGCTTATAAATTATGAATGAAATATGTTTTACAAACGAATGCGAAGTTCAATGTATTGACAATCGAACCATTGTAAAGGCATTACACGCAGTAAAAATATTTTGGAAGCAATGACTTGTTAATAAGATTTTTTTAACTGAGACTTAAACAGTATCTTTACCCATTTGCTGAATATATTGCGTATGATAATGAAGTGAAGAAAGTGTCTATGTATAGTTTCTAATTCATTGTCAATTTTAACCGCATCGATAACTCATGATTATCATTCGCTCAAGTTGATTAACCACAACCACAAAACGATCTCATCTTATTTATCAACAACAACAAACATTAAGAAAAAATCCGATTATATAATTTCATTTTTCAATATTTGTAGGCGCATTGCTACATGATACGCACTACTAGTGCATGCTCGCTATCCACAAAATTATGATTTAACTTTACTTTTGCAGCTCATAAATTTTACTATGACCTCATAAAGCAGATGCTTGTTTTAATTACATAGAGTTGGCAGTCTTTATAAGGATCCTCTTTAAAAAAGGCTACTAAATATAAGACTGCGCTTTTAGTTGTACGTACATCTAGTTTATCATACAAAAAAGAAACTTTTTGAGGATCATAAAAGTGTAAAGGGTTTTGTTAGGTCACAGAATAAATTTATTAATAGTACTAAACGTGTTAAGTTTTGCACATACATTGATCAGTTTCAGCGTGGTCTATAAAGTTAGTGCAACGTGAAAAGTACAAGTACAAACTAAGATCATACATTTAAAAATTATATAGCTGTTTCATCTTAATCAATTGTCAAAATATCTAGAAACGAGGTAACTCCTCGCATTGATGACATAACGCTGACTTGCAGCGTAAAAGTAGGATATACTACTTAGAAGGGTTTCGACGGTGCCACTGTGACTCGGTAGCTCGGTGGTCAGAGCATTGGACCAGACTTACAAAGGTCGTGGGTTCGATTCCCGCCTGAGACAATTCTGATGACGAGTCGAATTTTTTCTAGTATATTATTTAGTACTGTATAAAATTAGCATTGTGAATAATGCTAAAATAATAAATTAAAAAAAAATGTGAATTAAGGGGCCTCGAATACAAAGAGTCATACAAAACACTTTAATATTACAGCTTTAAGATATAAAGCTTAGTACTTACGCTAGGCCATGGACACAGTTAATCTGTCCAAAAATCAGTTGACCTAACTATTCGTGTTAAGCGAGAATCGAGACCAAGGCGAGGCGGGAATCGAGCGGTCGCGCACGAGATTAATTCGTATCGACTAATTGATAGCGATCGAATCGATGTTGGATCGAGACGCCGCGCACCGGCGCAAGGGCAACTGCGACTGCAAACCTATTGTAATTATCATCTCATTAAAAATACCCATAATAGTCTGAAAGGTCTCGCTCAGAGACGTGAACAGAAAATTAAAATCCAAATCGTTAAATAAACAAAAAGACGTTGGACGACACATTATTTATGAAAACAAACTACTTTTAAAACTCTACCAAAAGATTTGACATCTCATCAAGCTGTTTATTCAAGGTTTAAAAACTTATATAGATTTTCAATAGTAGAGTTAGGAATAGTTTCGATTGAAAGTATCAATCCAATCAAAGTAGTGCACCTCGTTATTAATCCTCTTAGCTGTATCGCTTGTAATCCGCTTAGTTCGATGCAATTAACAACCTCTTTCATTTAAAAACCGGTTTTGGATAGAACAGTGGTGACAGGACAGTGTCCTTAAATGACGTGGGCACTGATGCATAACACTGGACGTAAGGATGTTGGACGGGATTGCACGATTAGGACAAATTCTTTTTGGGAAAAAGATTGTTCGTGCCTAAGGCTGATTTGATCGCTCTTTTCTCAACATAATATATTTGAAGATAGGAAAGTGAAAAATAACATTCGAGCATCCCAATTCCCAAAGTTTCCGAAACCGAAAATCATTCCTATCAATAACCTCAATATCAATGTCGACGTGGCGGAACCACCGACTGCAAGAGTCTCAACACACAGGCACAATCACAGGTGTTATAAACAACGCTTCGTCGTCGCCATGCGCGCCTGGTGGTCCACATCGCATCGCACCTGTGGCCTAACTTGTATTTTGTTTATTGCTTGATCGAGGCGCAAGTTACGCTAAGCAGAGATGCCAGACAAGCCTTGTTAAATTAATTAACCGGTGATTGCTATCTTGCCTTTCCAAATAAAAATGATTTAAGTAGGACCTAAATCATCATCTAAATTTTAGGTCTAAAAAAGTATTGAAGAAAACCTAATGGAAAATGGATCTTTACCTTTTTATATAGCGATAAAAAATGCATTTACGCATTTACTAAAAACCCGGTACTTGCCTTCATGCGCTGCCGGTTAGCTAGACTAGGCCTTCTATGACCTGACCACGAAAAGGAGAAATATGTGTCAAAAAACATCGTCAATTTTATTTAAAAAAATACAAAACAAAAAAATATTCTTATAGCTAGAGGATTCTATTTCTAAAACCAAAAGATAATCGTTTAATTGATATGCCGGTAACGTTTATTTATTCTATTTACATAAATCGATTGTCGAATTCTAATAAGGACCCTAACCCGTTAACACCTTTTCTTGAAGACAGCCTTGCGTCATCACCGACACTCTTAACGTATGACCATAAGGTCCAGATTGGCATCAACATGGTGGATGTGGGAGAATACGGCCATTTTTAAGCAATGCACGTAAATGATCATCATCAGACTTGGTCAATAGGTGGCCAGTATGGGTCAGTAGCACCAAAACACTGATTAAACTTCTATACTTACAAACTAACCGCCTTACTCATAAAAAACCCTAAAATAGAGTTATAGTCTTTGTTTAGTTAAAATACTGATAAAGCTTATTGAACGTCATAATAACTTTCATTATTAATAAACGTATTTTAAGATAATGCTGACGAATCCATAGACAAAACAGGCAAATCCACTGGCTGATATCCACATCTTCCGAAAAAAGAAAACAATTTTCTTTTTCGATTCCAAAATCCAATCACAAACACCCAGACCTGAGCCAATATAGAAAAGTTCATTTTCTAAATTGATCCAACCGGGGATCGAACCCGGGACCTCAGAGATGGCGACACCTTGGAAAACCGGTGTACAAAGCCAGTCGACCACGACGGTCGTCATAATTATTATCTGTCATCAAATATCAAAATGTTTTAAAAATAACGTGAAAGCTGTCACTTCAAACAGCTGTTTTGTAGTCGGCGATGTAGTCCACCAATATAGGGATAAAATAGGTATCACCGTTCTATAACTTTATCAAAGGCCTATATAGAGCGTTTGTCGACTTGGTTATAACAAGCCTATAGGCTATAGGCCTTCCTTAACTTTTTACAAATAAGACGGTAAATGTTTAAATTGTCTCTCAGTTTTGATAGCTGACCATCCAGTCCAAAACCTGCAATGCTGGGCCTAAGGATGGAATTTTTTAAAATTGAATATTAAATATGGCCTCGTCGTACCTTTCAGGAGCTTGAACTACTGCACTCTTTCCTCGATAAATATAAATAATACCTTTCCCATGTTTTCCTTGTTTTTTATTTGTAGCAGAGGAAACAACGCGCCGCGATCAGTCGAGCAGGACGGGGCAATAGGTTAGTTGAGCGTGGTCCCGCAAACCACCACAGATCACATTCACTGAGATTAACCGTTCCGCGAATCGCTTTCCGACGATTGTATAGGTGCCTAAATTCAGTTCAGGTAGAAGACATAAAGCCAGGAATAGTAAGTTTTTGACTTTTGTGATAGTTTTGAACAATATTTTATCTTCGGGCAAGAAAAAACATCTATCTATAGGTTTTGCTCCAAGGACTATTTTGAAAATCCCGATACGCCACGTGGGCACCACCGAGTTATAAAAAAACATAAGTGATAAAACCTCTTGCTCGTATTCACGCTGTGAAGTTGTTAAGTTGTTGCAAATCACGAGTGCGGTGTTTAGACGGTTACATGCATGGTGTGACAGTGTGCGTGACGCGCGACGATATATTTAGAGACTCTAAACACAAATAATTTAGTTATTGTTTATTCAATTTATTTTTCCCATATTGTTCGCGGGCGCCTAGATAATAACTACCAGGTGCCCGCGGGCTACCAGGTGCCCGCGAGCTACCGGTTGGGCACCACATTGTTGAAAATGATTGCGAATTGCAATCGCTAAATCTATAAAATTTATAGAATCTTAACTGTCTATGGTTTCCTACTCTGTGGCACTCTCATCGTCGTCGCCACTGGACCATAACTGTACTGCCACGGTACGTGGTACTGCGCTGGGTCAGTAGTAGTCGGCGCAGGCGCAGTCAACGGCAGTTTACCACAACAGCCTCAAAAGCTATGGGCTCCTACAAGGTTAAGTGATGGTGACATTATTTCTTATCGAATATACCTAGTTACTTCAAAACGCTAAACACATAAACAGTTCTAAGCAAAGGTAAAATTGTTTATTAGACCTTATAAAATGCGAACCTTCAGCTGTCAATTAAACAAGAAATATTTCTTTTTGTCTAAAGTTGTGTAAAATTGCTTACCTACTTATTTACTTAATTCTTTCCTAATTCCGCCGTAATCCATGGCGAACCATGTCGTTGCTTTAAGACGTTTAGAAATTACCTTTTGTTGTATTTTGACAAACCTTATTCTGTTATAATTATTTAGATACATTTGCTCTTGGTAGTGAGAATGGCTGGTCAGGTTAAATGGTCACCAACAAACATCTTTATATTTTGGTTGATATTCACAAAGTTGTGTTGCGTGTATCACATAAAAGCCGCACCTTCGTGACTGGAAATTTATCTGTCATCATCATGTTTACTAATAATTTAAACATAATTATCTCCTTCAAAATATAATGATATTGTATAAGAAGTGACAGATTCCACAAAGTTACCGATGGTCGTCGAACGAGTGACTGATCGTCCGATATGATTTATGATGGATTGTGATGGGTACTGTGTTGAAGCGGGTCAAATCATCCGTTACGTAAGCTCGATTGGGTAACGAACAAAATTAACGACTTAATTTGGATGATTTGATAAACCTGGATGATATTTTTAATATGAATGACATTGTCCAAATGGTCGAATGTTAATAACCAGATAGCATCTCGTTAATTAGATTTTAAAGTTATTTTCACACATATTTTGAGCTACCTATCTTTTTCAACGATCAACAATAGCTTTATAATGTTTTAAATTTCCATGGTTATTGACGTTATTAGAATAAACTATATCGGGATTTACGCCATGGCGTATGCAACTGCGCCGAAATATCGGAGCCTCAAAAATAAACAGGTACATGGTGTAAATCCTGATTAAGCTTTTCCTTAAAAATTGAATCTATTTTTCAAAGCGCTACAAATAGTTTAACATAACTCTGCGCCTCAATTTAATATATCGTATCATAAACGCATCAAACGGAGCCCAGTGGTTCATTTCCCTCATAACACTGCGCCCGCGCACGTGGGACGACAAACAAACAAACAAACAATAGTAACAAAGACAATGTGATCGATTCGCCGTAGTTAACTGTCCGCTGTTGTGGGCTGCATCGCGATCTGCATGCTTCACTACGCGTGACAATAACTGTAATAATTATTACGATGATATAATGACTGGTTACAATAAAGCGAACAATTTAGCATCTAGGCCAACAATACTTATTACTATTGCTAACCAGTATCGGAATGTAATTGGTGTGAGTTTTTTTTTGTGAAAAGAAAAATATATGTAGCCCGCAAAAAAATGCACATGCACACCACAAAAATATCAGTGCGCAATACTTGCATTTAGCATGACAGCGACACACCTTGCACCTTCACCAATTAGACTACTCTACACATGTTTCGCCCCAACCCGGAGCATCCTCAGGAGTTAGATCGTGCGTGAACCAACACCGAGTTTTTGTTTTATTTGATCAATGTTTACTTCTCGCAAGCAATAAGTATATGACTTGCTTTACGGTTGTGGTACTCGTATGTTTAATTTAGTGCTTACTATTCTGTTCGACTGTCTATCACAGCAAACCGAGCGTGGGCTTGATGTGTGAAGGGCCTAAAGTAAAACGGTGGTCTTTCGTCCAGTCATTGCAGTACTTGCGCTTATGGATCTACTAAAATAACGAATGTTTTCTCACAGCACCTTACTGCCAACTGTCAACACTATCACACATTCAAAAGTAATCAATGTTATTGTTTGTTCTTTGTTTTGTGCATTATTGTAACTGCCACCAGAGTACTATATACCTTTGTGTAAGTATGCTTTCTATGGAGGAATACTTAACACGTGTCAAAATTTTATAAAAACATTCTCAGACATCGCTCAAATGAGCCAAGAGGCTCGCGTATTCGCGTCCTGGCTCAAGGGCTCTCGGCGCATTCGTTATACAGCGAAATGCATGCGTGTGCGTGCGTCGTAACGTCGTTGTGGTGTGCACCGGCCCTTTGTTTCATTTGTGAAGCTCCAAATGAAAAGACTTCAAAAGGAATGGTTGAATAAACACGTTCGTTTTAAGCATTCTCGTTGGTACTTGTGTTTTTTTTTCTGAAGGTAATTAAGTATTTTATTCATACCAAATTTATTTCATGATCATGATCATATTCTTACACCTCTTTAAAATATACACCACTTAATCACCAAGTTCAACAATCAACGAATAACTAAAAAAAAGTGTTTCATTAAAATAAAAAAATATGTAATTATAAAAATAAAAAGCAAGTTTGACAAGCAAGCTGCTACTCTAGTTACTTATTGAAACATGTACTAATAATAGATAAAAGAAAAAAAAAGTTTAAGAAAATAACACCTCAAATAGAGTGGTCACGTAAGCGTAGTACACATTTGTGTATCATCTATCAATGATATTGTCAACCTCATTGATGGCGGGTGACGCGCCATCAATGAACCCGCAAGGGGGGGACGGGGAGGGGGGACTTCCGACACAGCTGGTGGAGCAATTCACTAGCGAAACCTTTAAAAAAATATTCTTAAAAAAAGGTTTCAGGGAGTAATGGTTTATACACAAAACAAACCTTATATTTCCGCAGTTTAAAATTTTCGAGTTAAAAATGAACTTTTAAATATACTAAACGTAATTACAGGGTGTTTGGTAATAGCCTTATAAAGCCGAATACATATATATATATATTTCCTTTTATTATAAACTGCACAGTGGCAACCCTAGACCGAAATTGTGTTTTAATTTGGCCCATTAATGGGTTTGACTATCGAATATAATAGTAGATATAAATAAAAATGCAAAATGATAACCCTAGACGCCTAGGGTTGTCATTTTACGTTTTTCCATACAAATAAAAAAACAACATTTCGGTTTATAATAATTATCCGGGGTTGTATGCATGGTACCCTATCTACCATATTCAGATTTATAAGGCTATTACCAAACACCCTGTATAAAGGTACCTACTAACTAACGAAGTTATCTCTATTAACGTTTTTCTATTATGAAGCTTCCTTGTTATGACAAATCAACCAACACCAAGTCACAAACCTTTCAAGTTATATTTTTTCAATGTAATTTGAAAGAACTCAATACATCAAAGGAGTTTGCTTTATTTCACAGCTTGGGATTACCACGAAATGCGTCATCATCAGTCTTTTCCAATATTTAGCCCAATTTACACGAGTTTGACTTCAAAAGTGTTTCCCAAAGAACTCTCATTATCGCTGAACTACTTAAGTAATAAAGGGTTAGTGCAGTAAGCGATTTGGCCCAAGCACAGAATGACCCAGGTCCCTATTATAATTATTGGTAGCAAAGCCCCAAGTTCATTCGTCCATTTTATGATTATTATTGTTATACTGCACTGCAGGCAGACTGCATTTGAAACTTCCCCGCCGCCGCCGCCGCCGCCGCCGCGCCGCAGCCCGCACCGCACCGCGCGCGACGACCGTGGTGGTGGACTATTATGATGACTGACAGACACAGGGCTGGCAAACAAAACTAAACAATTTTATCCCTATAATGTAATAGTACAACAGGGAGAGAAACCTGTACCACAGATTACTAAATAGTTACTTATATGTCCTGTACTCCAATTGAAGCAAAAGACCGTTACGAGAAATGGGGGTAAAAATAAAAGGATTTACGGAAAGAGTCCTAATAACAACACTGGGTTTCGTTGCTCTAGAATCGTTTTTGCTTGTGGCTTCCAATCAGTGTTTAGCTTAGCTTAAAGCTACTTACTTATCTTAAGATAAGAGCTAGGTATGAAGGTATGTGTTGTGCGATACTTATAAAAAACAATTGAAATGTCGCAACCCTACCGAGCCAGCCGCGCCCATGGCCGCGCCCTGTGACCAACCAGAAGTGAAGCGATAGTTTTTTTTTCGATTATTTTAGTCGCGACAGCCGCGTAGTACCTACTTAAGCAGGTGGGGCATAAATAGACCAGTCTTTGCATCTGTACAATGCACTATCAATGGTATTACTAGAGCGGTTGCTTAAAGTTAGGTATGTTTCACATAAGATTTTAAGTGAATCAGACTGTTTTAAAATAATAAAAACAAAAAACATACAAATAGACTCGGCTAATAATAACGTTAAATAAACTGTTAGTGCATTGTTGCCGTCTTATTCATAAAAAGTTATGGAAGATCTAAGTATATGCTTGTAATAAGGAATTTATTGAAAATAGTTTTTTAATAAGCGACAAACGCTCTAGACACCTTTAATACAGTTAAAGAAGGTTGCTGCCTATTTCATCCCTATTTTAGTGAATAACATGGCCGACTACATAACAGCTGATTAAAGTGACAGCTTTCACGTTATTTTCCAACATATTGATATTTATGACAGATAAATTGTTTTCTTTTTTCGGAAGATGTGGATATCAGCCGGTGGATTTGCCTGTTTTGTCTATGGATTCGTCTGGTCTGAAAGACAATATGATAACGCTAAAGTAGTGGAATGCAAATATTTTCTCAATAAAATACGTTAATGAATAATAAAAGTTATATGAAGTTTAAGTAGCCATAACAGCATTTTGACTAAAATTGACTACAACTCTATTTTAAGTTTTTTTTATGAATAAGGCGGTTAGTGTATAGCAGTTAAGAATAAATATTCATTTTTTATTTATTTTTACTTCAAATAGTTAAAGCAGTATTTTGTTACTTTCCCAACCAATTCCGGACAGGAAGTGGAAGTAATGTGGCTTGAAAAAAAGTGAAACCTTGAATTATTAATTCCTAAGAGGATTTAGATTCAAAACATCAAGTAGGTACATAACCTTGTACTAAAAGAGTCAGCCCTAACTAACCCTCCAGGTGAGACGCGGACCAAAATAGCGGCGCAAGCGCAGTCGATGTCGGAATCCTAGCGATGTGATATTGTGAACCTTCGCGTTTGTCAAACCGCCACTTTGTCGCCGACACTCCTGAATGTTGCTGCAATAAACAGCAAATAAACACGACATTAACGAGATTACACTGTATCGCTAATCGAAATTCAAATGGTTATTGCCGTTTGGATTTATGATAAGTTGTTAGTAATTCTATTTGGCTTTGTTAGCAGTAAAGTACTCACTTAATGTTATTGTTTTATGAAAAGTATGATTATTGTTCTTAATGTAATTTGCTTTAAAATTAAACGCCACAAACCGGGTTAAACACAACCCCAACATCCAATATCTTTCCAGATTTATATTCCGCAATCCACCGACTACATTACAGTAACTATAGCAA
Source organism: Catoptria pinella (assembly GCA_963556745.1). Taxonomy (NCBI): domain Eukaryota; kingdom Metazoa; phylum Arthropoda; class Insecta; order Lepidoptera; family Crambidae; genus Catoptria; species Catoptria pinella. Next base: position 408,024 of record OY750777.1, read on the forward strand.
AAGCCTAACCGCAGCGGCGAGATGAAAGCGAGACAGTAAACCAAACCACGGACAATTTGCTTATGGCTTCCGTCAAGCGCTCAACCGTTTTGTTACTACCTAGTCTAATTTTCTCTCTGAATTGCCTACAATACACGAGACAATATGATATAATACTTTCGTTTCTACTAAAATAAAACATTCTGTATGTACTTACCTATTTTTAACCGAATTAAAAAAAGGAGGAGGTTCTCAATTCGATTGTATATTTTTTTATCGTTGTTCGCGCGTATCTTCTACATTTATGGACCGATTTTGATGATTCTTTTTTATTTGATTGAGTTTTCTTGCGAGATAGTCCCATTAATTGTTTTTTATTAATCTTTAACAATGACCACAACTACAATATCCGTCAATTTTTTACGTTAAAATGGCAATTAATTAAGCTTCGCCTGTAAGTGTGTGCAATATTTATCATAATCAGTCAACCATTCGCTTTCGTCTCTAGAATAAAAAAAATCCGGACAAGTGCGAGTCGGACTTGCCCACCGAGAGTTCCGTACAAATATGAATGAGACTATATTTTTTATGATTTAATTACAAATGTATAGTTTTCAGACTTTTCCTTCCAGAATTTGAATATAAGACGGTATTAGTTTCCTTTCATATTTCTAGGTCAATGGTAAGTACCCAATAAAATGTTGATTCCACGAAATACCCATGCGTTTTTTGCGGCATAAACGGCCGTACCTTTTTTATGTTAACTCAAAAGTTTGATTTTTCTACAGTTTCAAGGGACTGTAGACCTGAGTATATATAGTTTTAATTTCAACTCAACACCTCAACGCGCTCCCGAGATAAAGGATCTTGATAGACAGACGGCCAACAAAGTGATCCTATAAGGGTTCCGTTTATTCCGTTTGAGGTACGGAACCCTAAAACAGATTGTATCAAAACGTTGTAGTATAATAAATTGTTGCAGGTTTTCTTTGCTTTTCTTATGGTATTTATTTTTCTTTTAAACAATTTCTTTTTTTCATAGTTCAGATATTATCAAAAATAGAAGACACACTTTTAATGTTATAATTAATAGTCCTCAGTACTACCTGACGCGAAAGAAATCAAAACTCCTTGAATTATTTCCAACTAGTAGGTAGAGTATACCGACCTGACTACTAGCTAGACTATCAAAGGAATCTGAGAACTAAGAAAAAATTGAAAATTATTTCTATGAAAATTGATGTGCTTTTCTTATTTTTAAATATATTTGGTCAACTACCCTTAGACACTAGAATAGAGGATGTTCAAGAGTCATTTGATAGTATTCTGCAAAAACCAATCAGTCGCTTTCAATCTAGAGCTGTTCAATAGCATCTCTGAATAGTGAAATTTAGCGATGTTTTCTAATAATTTGTTAAACCAAGTAGTAAAAATGTTACATTATACTTGCAATCTATTCACAAAGCCCTTTCATTTGATATACCACATGGTATGTTTATAGGAAAAAATCTTTGTACTGCCATCTTATTTATGACGACTCGGTTTCTACCACCACCATTTGCGCGCTTGTCATCTTAAGTCACAGATCACGTCACGACATCGTATTGAACGCATCGATACCACATTTTCATATTTCCGAGATGACTTGTGCGAAAATCGTTTTCTAAGCGTCTTTTGTTCAGTTTGCCGACCTACTGTAGGTCAATTATAAAATTAATAGTTACTCCTTAATGATAAAAAAACGCCCAAAAAAAGATCTCGATAAAATTAACTAGTTACCTACCTATAGGTATGGCCACGTATCGCTCAGATTCTTTGATGTCGTCTCGATGGGGTCGTAAAAATATTACTATCCTTATTTTTATGCGATTCAGCTTTATTAATAGAAGGGTGCATAATATCGTCATATTGAGGCTCATCACGAAACAGGAAAAATGGGTTTTGTTTGTGTTCATATTTTTTCATTGTATCCGTAGTTCTACAAGTAACGACGTAAGAAATGATAATGTTTAATAAAAGATTACATAGAACCTAGCTGAAAAAATAACATGTGCGATGCGATTAAATTGACAATATACAGTGATCCGCTGCAACTTCACTCGAGAATGTATGAAAAAGATAAAATTTTACAGATTAAAATACGTCGTTTTGTACGTACGACAAGCACATTGTTTTAATTGCATTGTAAGATTTGTAAGTAACAATGTAGTTTGGCTGACTTGAACTTAGTGTTTAATAGCATTAAAGCACAGCAAATTAAGGTCAGCCGTTATGATCTTCCCATAGTCTTTAACGATGAACATGATTACTCATATGATCTTAACTACTGTTTGTACAACACAACGGTAAAGTAATTTCATTATGTTGATATGAATTAATTATTTACTCAGTTTAATACATTATACGTTTTTTATAAGATTTCTAACAAAGACTTTTACTTAACGATGACGCACTTTTCAGTTTTCAGACTTCATTTTCTTTATAGTTATATATATACTTACTTTCTTCCTTTATTTATTTTTCTTCTAACAAACTTCGTTTGAATTCTTTATATACTACTTAAAAAAGAAAAAAACTCTTTCAAAAAATATAAAAAAAAGCTCTAAAAAGCAAGAAATAATATTCAAATCTGCATATAATTACTATTTTAATACTTACTTAAAAAACGTCTTTTGAAGTTTGAATCATTTCAATCAGTTCAGCCGCCTTCGATTAAACGGTGGACATCCATAAAAACAGACGAACAGGGAATCTCCTCCTTTTTGAAGTCGATTAAATAGTTAAAAACCATTTACAAGATTAGGTACCTAGGTAGTTTGTTCATTTGAACAAGACAATAACATATTGTTTTGTTCTTGTTATCTTGTTCAAGAGGATGCGGCGTTATTCGGCCAAATTATGCAATTTACGGCGAACGGGATACGTTCGCAGTTCATCATGTTAAGTATCATTATGGAGGAAGTTAGTCCTAAACTCTGAACTGTAACTAGACCAGCGGCTAGTTTTGTAGATCGTTACGGAACTTTGTAGGAAGTTAATGGACAATCTCACGCCACTCGTAAACATGTGCTGAATGACAGAGATATAAGCTCTTGATGTAATTAGGGTGACGTAATAGACGTAACGCTGAGTACGCACATTTCAAGATGAAAGTAAAACTTGTTGTGTATTTCTAGATTATTCGTAAAAAATCATGACCATTACGTTGACAATGTTGATTACCAAGCAATAGATATATAAAGAGATATAGAGCAATATATAGATAGCCCAGTTTCCTGTTTTGGATTTATATTCTAACTAGGCTGTGATCTCTATCAGTCTGTTGATTGAATTTTTATATTGTAGTACCTAACTTAAGATTTCAATCAAATCTTTACGCCGCCATATAAAGTAATAATTAATTAAGGTGTTTATTAAACTCTTAAATATTCCATATTCTGAATGAACTCAATTCAAATACGTTAATGGGAGTTCTAGGAGTATTATAAAAGATCTGTAATAAATATCATTCAAGCGAGATTTGACATCTAATCAGACAATCACAAGGGGATCTAGGAGATTTCCTGGGATAAAAATCCTCAGAAATAATAAATCCAATCACAAGTAACAACTATACGTCCTGTGGACAACAAACAATAACTGCAAACTAATTGTACGTCAAGTCAAGATATAGTTGCCGAACATTTCCTCAGAGACAATCTTCCTGCTTATGCGCATAACTAGCCACTTCCTCCAGCACCAGGCGATCTGACTGCATCTGAACCGTGGCTGGGCTGGCTTCCTGGGTTGACGACTCATCGCAGACTAACGAAGGAGCTCTTCTATTGAAACCTTCTCATCTTGATATAAGTGTCTTAGTTCCCTTTCTACCAAGTTCATTGAAAGATCTTATCTTTTACTGAGATGGTCATTCTGAACAGGAATAGATTTAGATTTATTTATTTCCAAGTCACATGTTGCAAGGGTGTTACAAAAATGGTATGTATAGAACAAGTACGAGAAAACAAGATGAAATGACAGGGTAAAACTTAAAACTTAGTCAAAACATACAATCACTCGAAACAGTGATACGATTTTATTGATGTGAATTTTATTGAACCACAGATTCCACAGATTTGGAAATTTTGCAAGAACTCCTACAATATTTTTTGAAGCATCTGGGTATGAGCTTTAAATAAACTTTCCAATTAAGTACGCTTAATGTCGATGATGTACATAAACAGAAGCAGTCGCACATTTATATTTACCAGTAAACTCGTAGAAATGCGTTGCGTGCGAAGACCCGACAATATTGTCAGTCCTCGAACGGCAATTAAACTAGCGGTGTATGCGCAGTGTCAAGGAATTGGGTTAAACTATCATAGATCTTTAAGCGCTATGGCGTATAGAAATACCTAGCTAAAGCGTTTTCTATTTAATCAACGATCGATTCCTTTTAAAGGTTTCCAGATGTTTATCACCGAATTTCGTTCCGAATACATTTGACATTATTGTCAATAGTTACGTAGATGTCTCTTGAATTTAACCCTAACTAAGTACCTAGATATTTTTTCGTGGATTTCAATTTGAGACAATATAGAGTAATGGAAGATTAGATTATTTTACTTTTTAGAAAAACTCGGGCACGGATTCTTGCAAATAAAGACATATTTTATGTATATTTTACTGCCCGCTCAATAATATGCGGTAAAATTAATTCTGATGTTTTTGCCAAGATGCCTTTTATGAAAGACCTGTTACTTAAAGCATTCCTATTAAAGTTTTTATACCATTTGATTGATACAAATGGACAGATTGACGTAATTTTCTGCCGCGTAATGTTCTATGTGACTCTTAACGCTCTGAATTTCAAATAAGTCTGGAGAGCTGTTACGCCGGAGTCGAATGTGATTATCCTATTAAGGCAAGTCAGCCGCCCGACCGGGAGCAACGCTCTCCTGCGCGCGCGCATATAACTACAATAATGTGCTATGCAGTTTTGGAGAAAGATTGCAGTTGACATGGATGCTGAACCAGTCAAGCAAGGTGTAGGTATTCCTGTTTTTAAGTAACTTTATTCGACCAAATTAATTTAAGCTTAACCAAATTAACTTAAGCTTCAAGTTTGTGATTAATTGAAAACCACCACTTCTATGAAATCTCTATACGGTTCGCGCAAATAGAGCAAATTACTAAATGACGCTAATCACGGTGATAAAAACTTAACCCGTACTTGCATAAGTGCACTCTCCTGCAAAATAAAATAACTACATAATGGACGCAAAAACTACGAACGTGTTGGGATCAATCAAGTCGCACTTAGCGTCAAAAGTTTTTACTTGGAAATCTTGAAATACCTTTTTTCGCCCATAGTGCTCTTGTAGAGTCAACAGCTTCATCCATCTCCGTCGCCCTCGTTACTTCAAGCCAGAACTTATGAATGGCATGTAAGCAGCCACTACTAATAAACCAAAAAGGGAATGAAGCGCCGCAGCGAACGAATACATAGCTGCGTTTGCTGCAGATACGTTCGATTCGTCTAGTACCCTCACAGCAGTGTGTATCAACAATAATTGCGTTTCGGTTTTCTATTTTTTCTTAAGCAGACGTTTCTGCGCTGGCTCAACTTGACCTATTGCGGGCGCGTGGGCTCGCTCGCGTCACTCCGTAGGGCTTTGGGAGTAGTTATTGACAGTCTATGTGACACTTGATTGATGGACAAGTCAGTTCCTTTATTTAGCTACTTGCTGATTTCTCCAAGTCAGTTACATTTTCAAGGAGCTCTGCTTGAACAATTTGTAATCTTATCATGTTCATATTCGTCAATATTAAGTATTATCAGATCAATTCACAATACTATCTCGATCTAATAGGGTTTCAAAATAAAGAGTCCAACTGTCGAAGGGCATATTTTGCCACAGGTTACGAGTGTAAACATGAAGTTTGACTGCGTCTGCTCTTTTTACAAGTTTCACATCAAGGCAGTTGTGTAGAGCATCGCTCGCGAAACGAGCCTGACATGACATGTACCAGTCTTCAGAAAAATGCTCACCAATTTTTATCAACTTTCTATCGTCTCCGAAGTTGAAATAACAGCAACAGCTGAATGACCTATTCAAGCATGCCTTCCCTGCCGCTGTCCCTCTTTTCGAAGAAAGTGGAACGATCGATAAGTGCTAAACCGCAGCGAAGCCTAACGCAATGCTGTCACTCCACGTCTTCCCTAGGAAAACCGCGAATGCAGATCGCGTGCGGTCACATGCCCTTCTTTATTCCAACTCTAGACTCTTGCAGTAAAGAAACAAGGATCACATTTCCTTGCATACTCTTGAAGGTAATTTGCAAAATGTTGTCCCAATTGTGAGCCATCGATTTTTGTATAGTTTCCGTGCCGTGCCTGGTCGTCCCACTGCGGAGCTGCGTGCGTGACGTCTCGACTGGTAATCAAATTAAAGTACCTACCTATGTTTCATGTCATTAAACTGAAATATGGGATGCAATATTGTTAAACCAACGAAAAAACGTGATGTAACCAACAATATTCACAACACATTTGTTAAGTTTAGTTAAATTTTTTTGCCCTTCGAAAAAAAGGGGCGCTTAGACTGATGCCGTCTGACGGCAAAGATGAACGTTCTAATTCGGGCGGGCTTCAGACCTCCAAATAAGTTTTTCTAGAGGTCTATAGAGATGTTAAAAGTCCAATTATACTATATATGTATAGCTCGATTTTAAAAGATAAAAATTGATTCTTAAAAATAACGTCTTGTACAGTCCTTCTTATTAAAGTACAGGCGGCACGATCGGAGTAGGATGCGTAAATGCATTCCCCCTACTATATATAAAAAAAGAAAAAGTAGTTAGTTCAGGTTCCATGAGACTTCGTAATTTGACCTCGGATTGTGCCCACTGACATTGTTTCAGTGCATTTGAACCTCAACATGTCGTAGCGTCATTGTGTGGTCACGCGAGCTCCGGCGATACTTAGACAAAGTTGCGACGACGCATATCCTGATTACGGAATGAGATTCAGTTTACAGCTTTTCAACTCGTAGAGATATGAAACACAATGGAAAAACTAAAGATGCTAAGTTTGATAACGTTTGTAGCTAACTTTAAGGATACAATCAAGAATAACAATTATATCTCCGAACTTAAAGTTAATTGTCTAGTTCAACTGAACCTCTCCGTGCCCGTATTACAGTTGGGATACACGTTGTTGAATACTTACATAACTTGATTTATATGACCATACAATTCAGACTACAGATACTTTTCGTTTTTACACACCATCACGTTACGGCCGTTTAAGATGGTCATAAGTCACTTCCAAACAATTCCTGATATATACAAAGAGTACCTACCTATTATGTAAAATGCTGATGTTGTGTGACCACACACGACAGTCGGGCGTCGGAGCGCGTCGGAGCGCGTCGAATGCGGCATTTCAGCGGGTTCGTGCGGCGCAATCGCACAACACGAGCCGGATCCTGCGATCGCGTCACGTGCTCGCCGAGTAAGGGCATGCCTTGATCTAGCCGACTCGTGCGCAGCCATAAACTCTCAGGACACCCATGGTACCTGGAGATAACTTTGTCGTTCCCATGGCTGTTCTAGTTCACAAGTCTATGCGGTCAATGCTCTTGAGAGAGATGAATTGTAATGTTTATTTTATTATTTACAATTGTTTTATTTCCTAATCAAAAATGTGTTTCAGTGTTTGACTGCAATTAAAGCCTCCATAAATTATGAGGTTTGATTCTGTCATGATTTATTCCTTACCCTAGATTTATTATCTTCCTCCATTTTGTTCGACCGAAGAAGTTTAATAAGCAACTTTAAAATGCTGGCCTGCCACTCCGAAACACGCCCATGACACAGCCGACTTAGTGTCACAACATAATTACCGGCCGTCAAACCATCGTCTTCTTCATTAGTTTTGATGACTTCAAAAAGGAGACGTTTAACAACAAAGCCCTTGTTTAGACATGCAAATTAGTTGAGATCCAACACTTCTGGACGCCTCGAAGGTCGCGAACAAAATGAAGCTAAACGACACTCATTAACAATAACAAGATCGTTACGAGTGATGTCACTGTCGTAAAAACCATTAATAAAAATTTATAATATCTCAAATTACTTGTGCAGTAACCATACAAGACTGGTCGCGGTTGTCATTATCATTTAAATTGCTTGATTGATAAAATTATTTTTTAAGACGGACAGTAAACGACCTATCAATCAAGTAGTAAAACCTTTTAAAAAGAACGAAAGACGCTTACTGTCGAATTATTGAAGTAGGTATGTACCTACATAGGTAATTGCCCCTGTACAATTTTTTGGCATCTTAAACTACTAACCACCATAGACATTAAGTACCTACAGCATAATACTCTAAGGCATACTACGTAGATTTTTTACTAAAAGGTAAAAAGAACAAACTTTGCACAGTCAATGGTTGGATTTCTTCAGGTGCTTTTCTTTTCAAAGCCCAGAATGTCGCTATTTCTTTGTTTCACCATCTATTTTAATTGTTGTAGGGTGGTCGGCATGGCATTGTACCGGTGTGGGCCCACGGCCATCGGCAGCCGCGCGTCGTGGGGCCCCGTGTCGACCCCGGGCCCCGACTTCGACCGGCCTCTCAGCGGCCACTTTGACCGCATCTTCAACGCGTTCGAGCGGACCACCGCCTTCGAGTACGTGCGCAACACCTTCGAGAAGGACGAGGAGAAGAAAGAAGAGAGACATGTTGGACACCAGGATGTTGTTGTTAACAGGTATTCATTCGTCAATTATGCTGAGGCCACATTAGGGTTAACGCCATTTAAGTTAGGTCTATCGGCGCGAAAATTATTGGCATTATTAAGTCCAAGTTGGGAAAACAAACACACTAACAAAGTTAGTTTGGGAAACTTCCGGCCAACATCCTCATTTAAGTTAATTTTAGATGTGCAATTACATATACATATGACGCATACTTACCTAAATGTGCTCAAATGTTATCAATTGTTAAATTCAAACAACAATCATCTTGAGGGTAACATTTCAACAATCTATATTATCTACTAGGAAATCGGAGTTAGGTTTGAAGGTGCAAACCGCACTCTTTTTGATTAGGGATGTGATTAACAATACGTAAATAACGTGTTAGGTAATCGCTTAAAATGTTTCTTAAGCACACTCTCTGTCTCATATGCTTGACTAGATCGCACACTATCGACATCAGCCATACAACTGCAAATGCAGCCGGGGCCAATTACTTAACGTGCCTTCCGAAGCACAGAGAAACTCGAGATACAAAATTTTTGGTTATTCATCATATGGGTCGACATCACATCATCAAGGGTCGGTCCCTTGCGAATGTTGCTTAACTTTCGCAATCGCAGGGCCAGGCGCTAAACCACTGCGCCACCGAGCTCCTAAACGCTGACTATTAACAAACAATTTGTTACCACCAGGAAGATGAGCAGCAGCTTCGAGCGGGCGGACTGCGCGCTGGCCGCGCAGACGCCCTGCGATGATGACGAGGAGTTCTACCGGGAGAAGATCCTGTACTCCCAGGTCAGGCAGCTGTTTCCACTGCAGGAGGACCTGGCCGACTGGATCAACAAGACCATCGGTAAGTAGGTATTATGAGTACCAGTGACGGTATTACACATTCTTGTCCATGAAAATGAACAAAAACGTTTAAGATATAGATGACAATGTCCAAAAATTTATTCACGGCAAGTCTAAGAAGACTCTCATATCCATAGATTTGTGAATTTGCACGTTAATGGTCTTATCTGGCTGCGTCGTGTGAGCGGCGCGGCGCGGGCGCAGGCGGCGCGAATTTGCGATTTTACGAGTTTCTCCGAATCGTATGTACGAGCTAGATTCATGCGAGTTGGATGCACTCGTGGGCACGTAATGCACAATAAACCACATCTATCGCCGCAAGTGGGAGATTGTCGTAAAATTAACTGGCACTCGCATGTCGTAATTCCCATTCCCATTGGTATAACTTCAATCGCCTATATTTATTTCCTAAAATAAATACGTCCAATGCTTACCTACTGGCAGCATTATTAATTCTGTGCTTGAGGGCTACTTTTGAAAAATTTAATTACTGCGATTAACTCAAATAGATTTAAATTACAATTTACGTAACTATTTCAAATTTATACGCTGTTCATTCATTTGTAAATAAGTGAATGAGCAAGCTTAGTTTTAACAACATACCGCCTACGCCTCGCTCGTGCAATAACCTCATTCTAAGTTGAATACTTACACTTTGTGACATTATTATCTATAGCTTGGAAGATGTTGATGTATTTTTCTTCAATTTGTCTCGCGGCGTCATAATGTAGTGTGTCCATCCGGAAAATTATAACAATAGTGGTATGTTATACGGTCCAGGTTGTGTCATCTGGCCTTATAGGGAGCTGCGTGGGCGCAGGCTAATCAGAAGGTTGTAATAAACAAGTTTTTACTACGTCGGTAATTGATAAAAAACTTACTCGAATACCTCTGACAAGAGGTACCTACTGATTGGGTATTTTGATTAATGAGGTCATTCATTTCTATCAAGTTATCGTATCAAATATTTAATGAATAGAGTTATTAGCTCATAACTAATGGTAATTCAAAATGTTAAAATAAATAAAATAAAAAAATTGGTCACTTCACAAACTTTAAAACATGTGCACATAAATCAAAGCATTTATAACCTTTGTGAAGGACTGGTGCCTGAAATAGGTTTCGCAGAAACCTGTCTCACAGGTCGCCAGCCTCCTACCGCAGTGTTAACCTACCTCTAATAAAAATAAAGATGGAAATCTTAAACTATAATAAAACACTTCAGAATTTGTAATAGTCATAACACTGGAAAACATGGAAAGGGTGGCTGATTGGATGTAAAAAAAAGTAAAGGTCAATATTCTTATATTGATAGAAGATCCTCGATTGATTTGTTGATTAGATCCACGCTTTGATTAATTTTCCAAATAGGGCAAATATCAAAATACTGTCAAATCCCATCTGCGCACGCGCCCACGCTGCGCATGTCTAATTGCCGAGGCAAATTCACGCATGTCTAAATTCCTAGCCAATCTAGACTTGTGGAATTCCAGGTACCTACACCTACGAGTAGGAAGAACTCCAAGTTTCTACATTATGATAGGTACTATACAATATGATAGTTCATTGCAGATTTGCGAATAAATAAGACGTATCAAAATAGTTAGACTAGTTAGACCGCCTCATAGTGCGTTATGGCTCAAGGATTAATTTATTGTCACATATGGGAACGTGAGATAATTCGAAGCATTTTCGCATGGATGGGAAACAAGATGGAGGGTAAGTGGTGTCGTTTCAACGTGCAATTGAGCCGCAGCGCCCGCGCACGTCGCGCTCGCACGTCTACACGATGCCAATCTGCGCCATCAGCTGATGCCCAGAGAGATAACCATGAAGTAATTCAAGACTGTTATGACATACAACGCGATTAAATTGACAATAGACAGTGATCTGCAGCAACTTCAGAGCGCTTGCAGTACAAAACGACGTATTTGAATCTGTGAAATTTTCTCTTTGCCATTCATTCTCAAGTGAAGTTGCAGTGGATCACTGTCTATTGTCAATTTAATCGCATTGTATAACTACGATTGGGACGTGACTTTTGCAGTCTGAAAAGCGATTATTCTAATTTATTTTTGTTCAACTACTACCGGTGTATATAGGTAGAGCACTGCAATTAAAAAAATATATGCAATAAAAATTATTAAAAAAATATTTTCGGCGGCCATTTTGTTTTTTTTCTTGCACTTAAATTTGCCCAAGGTGTAAATTATTTTAGTAAAAGCACCATCTCTGTATCTTTTACCATTTCGTTGCGCAGGCAGTTGACCATCTCCATAATAGCTAGATGGATTTCCATTAAACGTGGCTAAGAACCATCTCGATTATCGAAATCGCTTGATCCGTTTAGGCACTACGATAATACGTACAGACACACAAACATAGGTTTCAAACTTATAACACCCCTCTTTGCGCTGCGTCGGGGGTTAAAAAACATAGCGAGAAGTAAGATATTATTTTTACTCTCCTTCCTACAAACAGCATACGGACGGATAACGATGTGAGTAAAAAAGATCGAAACAAATTATAATTTTTTTCGCATTTTGTTACGCGATGCCGCAGAATCGTCGATGGAAGTTATTCTCAACGAAAGTGTACAAAATTGATTCACAATATAAATTAACAACAATAAATGCAACCTATTCTGGCAGACTTACTGCGAATAAGGGCCTAGGCTGATGCGTGTGTTCTGTGGTTTATGATTCTCCAAAGATTATTTATTTTGATGTTTTTTTTTCAATAATCGTTGTCATCAATCACGACTCACGAAGTCTCTCCTCCTCTCCGAATTCAGATTGACTTTATCTACTATATCCAATTTCTATCTAGTCACGAGGTCCCACGTTCACAGGGAAAAAAAAGTTTTTGGGATGATCACGCGGCGGCGGTGGAAATGCACGTACATACATTAGTGCATTTTCACGCGCCGCCGCATCGTCTACGTTTGCGCCGGCGCGCGGCGATTGCTAGAGAAACTGCACTGTTCCAACTGATTGAGAACATTTTTTAATTAAACGTATATGAATCATTACGAACGTGTGAGACGTGTTGACGTGGTTATTAGTAGATGAGGAGTGAATCTAATCTACTATCTGACAAGAATATTTACAAAATCTTGTTTTTACATGAAAGATATCGTTTTTTATCAAAAGATAGATACCGCTCTAAGTATTAGGTGCGTGCTTGGGTATTTCCCAGACAGAGGTCCATGATGAGTTCATAATGGCATCTTGGAAGTTAGCTAACTTTAACTTGTAATCCCATAAGAGCTTAACCCATTATAACAAAGCTAATAACGCTATATTTGAGCAATATTTACTACGATTACATATGTCATAATATACTAGTGGCTCCGTGAGCTGTAACACCTCGCGTTGTGCATTAAAAAGTAGCTCATATAGTATGTTGTTTAAAAATTAATCGAATACTTAGATGTCGCCACGAGGTTTTCAATGTGCTGTTTGATAGGTATTATTTTATTATATCTATTTAAAGCTGGATGGCGCTTCTAATTTTGATCATTTTTCGAAATGGGTGAATTAATTTTTCGAAAAATTTCGAAAACCGAATCGACAAAAGATTACTTATATATAAATTATCGAACTTGATCACAAAATTTCACGAGTATCAGTTAGGAAAACAAACGTACAGACGACAGCACGTCAGGTTATACAGTTAAACTGCGAAAACAGCTTTTATTACGTAGGGCATAAAGGCGGTCTCAAGGTCAACATGTATAGTCTGAGGTGCCGTCGTGTGTACATACGGAAGCATTTTTCCCAAGGAAGCAGAGACGCTTCGCGTTCGTGCGGTCAATTACTCTTCGACATAGTCTTATTATATTACTAGCGTAACCTTCGACTATATGATCGAAGATTATACCATTATTCTTATTTCACGCTTCTCATATTGTGGCTTTCTGCCTGTCGCGGCTCGCCTCGTTCTAGGCCCGTCATCGTAGTCACGTCGTCGTCGCTGATGTCACCGGGCCCATTCGGGACGCGGTGGTCATTCGCTGGTCAACGGGACTTTGATAGCTATGAAATTATTGTAACGATTGCCGAGACGCAAAATCGAAGAGTCAGCGGTCGCCAGGGTTTTTATTAACTCTTGAGGTTAGATTTATCTTTTGACTTAGAGCACTTTTGATAACCGTTATAAAGATAGACAATACTTTAGCAAAGATTTTTCTTGGTATTCGTCAGAGGACTGGTTTTAGTTCAAATTTTAACTTAGGTATTAAGTATTAAAGAAAAAAATTAAATCGCTCCAAATCAAAATATAAATTTGCGATTTAAATACGTCTGCACTTGTACCACATAAGTATGCCACTTAAATATTCATGACGAGGCGAGGCGACCTGCAGTACTGTTGATATAATATCCTGTGGCATTGGGCACACCGTTATCGGCTGCTCTCTTGTCTAAGAATAGGTCCTCGAAGCCTACATGGTGTCCACAGACATTTGGGCAACCGCTGGATATGATTCACGCCAATATTTAGGACATCTTTGAGCACGTGCCTTTAACAATGTTAGTTTCCGAACATTACCGTTACTTTATTAACTGCAATATTATTTAAAATGGCTAACTCGAAAGCAGTTCTTCAATAAAGATCCAGTAGGTCATTAACCAAGTTGTTGTTACGCTATTATTATTTTTATGTTGTGAAAATAAAACCGTTTATAATAAGCTTCTTCAATAGGTGGTGTTAAGATGTTTGAACGATTATCCCGCCATGAGGATATAAGATTATCCAAGTATCGCCTTCTGACGTCACTTTTCCATCAAGGAACTATGAAACAACGTTAAATCAAGGAAATAGTTACTCACAGGAAAGCTGCCTGTCGATTTTCCCTGCAATTAGATTTTTTCAAGGCGCACGCGCACTTTAGAGTTCGGGTTTCAGACACACCGTTAGTCAATGTTTTTTGTGACAGCCACAGCAGACGTTAAGGGTTCGTTCGGAAACAGTCTTCTTCTTCTTCTTCTTCTTCAGCCTCAACCCAAATCATCCACAGCTGAGTGTAGGCCTCCTCATTTGCACGTCATCTCGTTCGGTCTTGTCCTTTTCTCATCCAGTTTTTCCCCGTTACTTTGTTGATGTCGTCTGACCATTTGGATTTTTGCTGACCTACGCTTCTGGTATCGGTCCTTGGTCTCCACTCCAGCACCTACCTGCTCCACCGGTCATCGGTTCTGCGACACATGTGACCGGCCCATCGCCACTTCCTTCCTTGTCGGAAACAGTAGTGGAAGGAAATAAGATGAGGATATTGATTCTACTCTACGCTGCAGCAAGTGGTTAGGTGTTGGTTTGGTCCATACGCTTCCCCTGGAGTAAAACATGGAATTATGTTTAAAGTCGTAAGTCAAAAAAACTACGTGAAGAATAATTAAATAAGATTAATTTACAAAAGTCTGATTAAACACATGTATCTGGACCTTAAAAAGTAAACCCTAAAAAAAATTCTTTAATTAAACAGTTTAATTACTGATCTGCTGCGGTAGGTCGGCCATGTTGAATAAACGTAAGTAAACATTTGTATAATTTCTTCGCGTCCTCGGGGCCGCCTGCCCCGGCTTGTTGTAATTTATAGGCTTCGTTTCGCAAGCCTGTTATTATGCAAAAAAATCGATTGTAATTCCATTCTGAGGCCGTGCTCGATGCAGTACTTATAAGTACCTAGGTAGATGATCCAAGACATTTGTTTTAAAGACTAATGTATTCCTTGACAATTTGACCCGTAATCCAGACAATTGTTGGTTACTACATCGACTTCTATTGACCGTGCTTTTTTAGTATTGTTGGACAGGAAAAATAACCAACAAAGGCATTCTATTTTAATCGAATATAAAAATAATACATAGCAGTTATCCTCAAAGTACAATATCGCTTTAAAACCTGCCATTCCATATTGTTAGCAAAATAATCAGATATAGATTACGAAGCACAAACTTTTTTGCGAAAAATGGCCACTTTTATCAAAAAAACTCCATTAAACTGAACGACAAGGTAGGGCGGCGCTAGTGTGCAGACTACACGCTCTTAATGATATTTTTTTATCACAGATTTTTCCCCAGCAGAGTCCAACGTGCAAATATGGTTCCGCAACCATTATAACTAACTTCTAAACCCGCCGCCGCCTCATTTGTGTTATACTCCTATTCCTAATACGGTCATGCCTGTGACCAGACCAGCTCTGGCCGGCCCATGAACTTTCACGATTGGAATCGAACCCGCGCGCCCTCTGACCGCTGCGCCCGCGCCCCGGCGCCGGCGCCCGAGTCGACAGCATTATCGATTACGGTTATCGCTCGATGTATCGACATCCAATTTAAGTTTAGTTATAAATCTTCAAAAAGCTTCACTGAAGCTGTTTATTGCTATTTTATGTTATAATAAGTGCCTTTTCATAGTCCTTCTTAAATTAACGGTAAATTGATTTAGCTGACTGACAGAATAGAACCTAGAAAATACATAGGGAGGTAACTAGCTGTATGCGATAATATAAGTAGGCATTCCTTAGCCCCTTAGCGTAATAAAATGGCCAATAATAATCTATGAAACATGCTGGCAACAAGGTTTTTGCTTTTCAGGAAAAATAAAAAGTTGACGGTGTAGTTATTAATTATTAAAACAAGCACATAACACAATTTGCGGTGGTAATAACTACTTCTAACAAAAACCATGTTAACATAAGCGAATTATCTCCGCGATTACCTAACGGATGACCGACGCAGCTAGCACCCTGCCGTTATGTATGGCATGCACAGGGCAGTGCTTAGGGCAACCATTAACCTTACCAGCTATAACTTTGGCTTAGCTGTCATTGCTACGCCTGAAGAAAGAGACAATCTCATTAATTATGGCTAATAAGATGACGTGTTTAAAAGTAGCCTGCATATAATGTAGTAGATAGGTAGGAAGATTTGTTTGTCCAAGTGACTCCGATGAAACTTGGAATCTTTAAAAGAAAAAAAACTTCAAATTTCCGCAACATTTAAGAAATCTAGTATTAGGCATAAAAGACATACGGTTGAATGACATATCATTTGTTCACTGTATACTTTTATTATTTTATTACATCTCATTCATGAAAGTAAAGATATAAAAGTTTGCGGTGAAGAAGACTCTTATTCACCACACGACACATCTTCGTCTTTTTTCGCACAGACACGTGCGGAAAAAGACTCGTCACGGGGTTTGTGCTTGATTACCGTTTGTGTCATGTTGATGGCACTGTTACGTCTATATAGTGCGACTGTAATTATATTGATATCTATCAAGTCAAGATAGTCGCACTATAAGACTCTAAATGAATAATCGAATGAATAAATGATGATGAAATAGTGAGAGCCAGAAATCTTTTAAAAATACGTGTTTTTTATTATACCGTATTTTTAAGTATACCTCCAGTTCGTCCCTGTCGTGCCGCGTAGTCGTGCATATAAACAGTAAGTCGCGGGCCCAGCACGCGATCCGTCCGTCGTCGATCATAAACAGCCAGCTAAGTATACTCTATACTTCGCGTCAACCAATCTGATAGGTTTCACTGCCAGCCGAGTATCTAACGGCTAATGGACTTCGTCTTGGCACAAATAACAACTTAACAAAGAAAAATAGCAATGTATCACATACATCTGTCAAAACACAGTTAACATGAACTTCAATGTTTTTAGCTGATAGAGCCCCAGGTCAAACATGTAAGGACACGACGAACCCTGAGAACTATAATGTTAATACTCATGTTTGACAAAATAAATGAGTATTGTATTGTATTGTATTGGTCGCTCTCAGTCAGATCATCAGAAAGATGCTGAGTTAAATGCATATTACTTAAGCAGTTTAAGCAGATGTGTGGTGTGCATTGAGAGTTGAGACGTCTAGGTCCAATTCTACACGCAAAAGCAATCACAAACAAAAGTTCTATGGTTGAGTATTTATTTTATTTATTTGTCACACAAAACAGATTTACAGCAAACACTTGATATACCTACATCACAGCATTTTTAAAAAATAAGCAGGTAATCTGCAGCTCCAACAATATGTGCGACAATATATTAAGGTGGTTAATATTCGCAAGTTAGAAATAATATAACCGTCGCCATTTTATATTTTGAACGTTTGAATATAGAAATAAGCTTTGTATAAGCGTTAAGTCCATTAGCCGTTAGATACTCGGCTGGCAGTGAAACCTATCAGATTGGTTGACGCGAAGTATAGAGTATACTTAGCTGGCTGTTTATGATCGACGACGGACGGATCGCGTGCTGGGCCCGCGACTTACTGTTTATATGCACGACTACGCGGCACGACAGGGACGAACTGGAGGTATACTTAAAAATACGGTATAATAAAAAACACGTATTTTTAAAAGATTTCTGGCTCTCACTATTTCATCATCATTTATTCATTCGATTATTCATTTAGAGTCTTATAGTGCGACTATCTTGACTTGATAGATATCAATATAATTACAGTCGCACTATATAGACGTAACAGTGCCATCAACATGACACAAACGGTAATCAAGCACAAACCCCGTGACGAGTCTTTTTCCGCACGTGTCTGTGCGAAAAAAGACGAAGATGTGTCGTGTGGTGAATAAGAGTCTTCTTCACCGCAAACTTTTATATCTTTACTTTCATGAATGAGATGTAATAAAATAATAAAAGTATACAGTGAACAAATGATATGTCATTCAACCGTATGTCTTTTATGCCTAATACTAGATTTCTTAAATGTTGCGGAAATTTGAAGTTTTTTTTCTTTTAAAGATTCCAAGTTTCATCGGAGTCACTTGGACAAACAAATCTTCCTACCTATCTACTACATTATATGCAGGCTACTTTTAAACACGTCATCTTATTAGCCATAATTAATGAGATTGTCTCTTTCTTCAGGCGTAGCAATGACAGCTAAGCCAAAGTTATAGCTGGTAAGGTTAATGGTTGCCCTAAGCACTGCCCTGTGCATGCCATACATAACGGCAGGGTGCTAGCTGCGTCGGTCATCCGTTAGGTAATCGCGGAGATAATTCGCTTATGTTAACATGGTTTTTGTTAGAAGTAGTTATTACCACCGCAAATTGTGTTATGTGCTTGTTTTAATAATTAATAACTACACCGTCAACTTTTTATTTTTCCTGAAAAGCAAAAACCTTGTTGCCAGCATGTTTCATAGATTATTATTGGCCATTTTATTACGCTAAGGGGCTAAGGAATGCCTACTTATATTATCGCATACAGCTAGTTACCTCCCTATGTATTTTCTAGGTTCTATTCTGTCAGTCAGCTAAATCAATTTACCGTTAATTTAAGAAGGACTATGAAAAGGCACTTATTATAACATAAAATAGCAATAAACAGCTTCAGTGAAGCTTTTTGAAGATTTAGAACTAAACTTAAATTGGATGTCGATACATCGAGCGATAACCGTAATCGATAATGCTGTCGACTCGGGCGCCGGCGCCGGGGCGCGGGCGCAGCGGTCAGAGGGCGCGCGGGTTCGATTCCAATCGTGAAAGTTCATGGGCCGGCCAGAGCTGGTCTGGTCACAGGCATGACCGTATTAGGAATAGGAGTATAACACAAATGAGCACACAGATACCGCCGCTGGTAGGTCAAACAAAATAACAATGTCAATTAATTTATTTCTTATGTCAACAAATCAAACTAAAAGTTTATATAAATGATACAAATAATAATGTTAAAAAAACCACTACGAGGGATGTTGCTCAAATAGGTATAGTTATAGATATGCTCAAGGGCCTTACGTTGTCCCCAGGTATATCATACTTGACTGGAGAAAACTTCCTGGATGTGTTGGACAACGGCGCCGAGCTGTGCCAGCTGGCGGCGGTTATACATGATCGTGCACGAGAAGCTCTCGACCAGGGCCTCATTGTGGGGGTAAGTCCTACAGCATAATGCTGGTGCACTTTATCATCAACATAACAGCTATAATAGTACGTTACAAGCAAGCGCGGGAAGTGAGCATTTACATCGTCGAGGATGGTTTAAAGGCGTAGGCGAGGGCTTTAATCATTCGGGGCTGTAAATTGTTTCCCGCACAAGGCTTGTATAGTGCGTTTCTTAAGAAATGCGAGGATATAAAGTTTTCTTAATATTTTTTTTTAATTTTTTAATATGTCCTGTGACCATGTGAAACGACCTGTCATGTAGCCATAAAGTTTTGTAAGAATAACCCCTCCGACCGTTTTCGCAACTGCGATTTGCAACCAGTTGCGAATTAAAAGTTTTATGCTTTATTCGCAACCAGTTGCTAATCAAGAGAAAACGCTAGCTGATGAGTTTTGAATTTGGAATACATATGCGGGAAGTAAGTATTGAAATTCATTCCCCAACACGCCCACCACATAAATGGAGGATCCTGCTGCGTTTTTTTTTTCAAATGTGTTGATAATATTTTACAGCATAATTGAGAAATAGTCCATTCCATAACGTTCAGACCTCTCTGGTGAGAAGATTTTGCGATAATCTTCAACCTATAGCAGACAGATCGGTGAACACAGTGGTGGACCAAGGACCGATATATCTATTGGAAGACACTGCTGCTGTCCATTTTCTGGTCCACGGAGGTAGATTATTGAGAAATCATTCCCATGGGAAAGGCCTACCTCTTGCAGTATGGACTAGGTTATGATTATGGCGACTAACTGCTATGTTCTGTGGTGACAGCCGGTGCCGCAGATCCGCGGGCGGTGCTGGCAGCGCGCGGCGCGGCGCAGCTTCTTCTCGCGCGACAACGCCGACAACTTCCTCACCTTCTGCCGCGAGCTGGGCGTGCACGAGAACCTGCTGTTCGAGAGCGATGACCTCGGTATGTCGCATTCAAAAGAATTGCTTTAATTTTTGTATCGTTTTACATTATACAAGACCTCATCACGGTATTAACATGTAGTTCTAGAGGTACAGGCATCGGCACAGATCTTTAGCGGTGAAATTTAATGCGCAGGCATAGCCGTCGAAGATCCGTGTCGAGGATAACTGAGGACAGATAGATAGATTCAATAAGGATTAGTAGGTACTTACTTACTCTCAAATTACGGGATTTGATTAAGTTACAAGAACAAGTCAACTTCCGTGAAATCATTTCAACTTTGCGAATACCGTTTTAACTTTTTAGCCATACCTTCGAATATCTTTGTATCCATTCTTCTTTTTATCAACTAAAAGACTCCATGAAAATGCGTGTGGGTTTTGGTCTGATTTCTTCATCTGTGTTCTAAACGGATTGTTTGATATGTCCAGTGCTGCACAACCAACCGCGGCAGGTGATCCTGTGCTTGCTGGAGGTGGCTCGGCTGGCCTCACGCTTCGGGCTGGAGCCTCCAGGGCTGGTTCAACTGGAGAAGGAGATAGCTCTCGAGGAAAGGGACTCTGCGTTGGAGAGCTCGCACCAAGCGAACGCCACGTGGCAGTTCAGAGACGCAACACCTCCCAGACACAAGTAACTTACCTGCTAGTTTTGATTGGTAGTAGTTATGTGCATTAGCCGCGGCTACAGATACCGTTCCGGAGATCTTAAAATCTCCCTCCATCGACGCAAAATAGAAATAAATCGATAACAAACTTGTTTATAAGTTTCTAATAAGGAAAAAACGCTCATGGAAGATTGTAAACAAAAAAGCATACAAAGAGGATTAGCTCTTATCACACCACTTGCAAGAAGACAACACGCTACCTTTAATAAAATCGTCATACTTAAAGTTTTCCCTACTAAAAGTTATTGTTGTTTACAGGTCGGCAGACGTAGTACCACCGTCAACACCAAATGCCGACGAAAGTAAGTAGCTATAGTCAACAATTCATACAACTTTTACGAGGAAATATAAAAATAAATATTGACGAGCGAAAAATGAATTCTAAAATCGACTTAACTTTTATGGTGATAAACTTCAAATTGCAGCACAACTGTCTGTTCCGGACAATGCGGACGCTGAGAGCACCAAGTCTGAAGAAACCGTTGGCAGCACCGATTCTGATGTTCCTCTGAAACCCACCAACGAACTGGACAAGAGGGTTAGTAGGCTGACTGAAATAAGTTGAAACATAAGTATTAGGCTACTACCTGTTTATCTATCTTCTACATCAACAAATTGATATTGAATTAAAGAATACTATGGTGTGCGGAATGCTATTAACTCTATTAACCCTTAACTGTATTTGTGGGTCCTGTGGACCCATGTTCAAAATTTGAAGACGTATACAAAGATATGGCGTGTCCCCCAACGCTTCCAGCTCCTAGGTACCTTCCGAAGCCATAGAGTACCTAACTTAGGGAAACTGACGTGTTTCGATCGCTACTACGGTGAGCATGGTTGTGCGCGCCGCTCCGTGGGTCATCAGTTTACGATGTAATTTTTTTATTGGTAGAAGATTTTTTGTCTTAGTTTTAACTCTTTTTAAATTTTTATTCTGTTTTTCCATTTTAATGTTGTTTTCAAAAGCATGTTCTTAGTTTAGAGGCCGTCCACGTTTTGCTGCTCTCTCGCTCGCACATGTCATGTTATCTCAAGATTTCTTAAATCTGAGTGCGTAATTTAAATGTGTTGCGACCACTTTTCGCAATGTAAGATTACGGACATTTTAAAATATGTTTCAGTTTCATGTTGCTGAAGCACAAAAAGTTGCAGTTTCTAACAGTTATTTGAACTGTCTGTGAACATAAAAAATAGGCGGGTCTCGTGGACCCACGACTAGGTATATGAATATAAGTGTGACTATTTTTCACCACTACAGTTAAGGGTTAATTTGAAGGTAGTGAGAGTGAAGAGATGACGGATAATAGAAAAGAATAGAAGAGAACCTTCAAGCCAAGGCGCACAACCGTCTAAAAGTTTTTTATTGGTCAATTTATCGTCCACTCGTTTACTCATCAAATGCAATCAAAATATTAAATATTTTCTTTGACATATAAACTGTTTGTTGTCCAGGTGCAGCTGGTGACCCGCCTGATGGAGCGCGGCTGCAGCTGCGGCGCGGGGCGCTGCTCCAAGCTGCTCAAGGTCAAGAAGGTCGGCGAAGGCCGCTACAACATCGCCGGCAGGAACGTCTTCATACGGGTCGGTATACCACCGGTTCAGCTTTGCCATGAAAGAAATATAAGTATTACGGGAAGCTGGAAAACCCAGACTCAGAAATGTCAAATAACCTGCGACACAGAATACATACCTTTGGTTTTTATGTCCCTCGCTCCAGCTAGGGCGTTTTATCCCGTATAAAAGTGATTAAGTTTAATTAAGTGCACACTTAATTATTCTTCTAGGAGTATCTTTTGTCTTTACTTTACTTTATCATATTTTATTTTCTACATTTAAGGAAGTACTTCCCTATTTTAAATGGTAACCTTAAATGGATTATTGATTAATAACCGTTTTCCACAGCTGCTGAAGGGTCGTCACATGATGGTGCGCGTGGGCGGCGGATGGGACACGCTGGAGCACTTCCTGTCGCGGCACGAGCCCTGCCAGGTGCGCCTCGTGACGCCCGGCCGCCGCGCCACCACGCTGTCCACCCTCCCCACCTCTCCGGACACCTCCCCCGTTCCCTCCGACTCCCCCGCCCGCAAGAACCTCTCCCCCGCCAGCAGCAAGGCTTCCCTCCGCTCCGGCACCGTCTCCCCCGTCGACAGCAAAGCCTCCTCCGTCAGCGGGAAATCTTCCCCATTCGACAAACAGAGCCGTCGCGGCACCGTCTCCCCCCTAGAGCCGCGCCGCACTTCGACCCCCACCAAACCATTACGCAACCTCAAGTCGTCGCTCACTCTGCCTCTAAAAACAGACTCCGACTTGAAATCTGTTCCGCGCACTAGAAAGCAATCGGCACCGAGCTTGAGCACCCCGAACACCCCCACCGGCAGGCCCGTCCGCACGCCGCCCGTAGAATACAAAAAATCTCTCACCTCCGCTTCCCTAGTTAACACCCCGAAGAAGGCGCGAAGCATGAGTTTGGCGGTCGACAAGAAACCGTTCTGCGGGACCGACAGGCTCAACCAGGCGAGGAAGAAGAGCATGAGTGCGGCATCCACGCCTACAGAGCCGGCCACAAGGAAAGCGCGCTCGCAGAGCCTCGCCACGACGCCAGTCAACGAGCCAAAGAAGACCTTTAACGGGTACTCGAAGAAGACTCGCAGCATGAGTCTCGCGACGACGCCGGAGCCGATCAGGCCGATGCACAAGAGCTCGTCGCTCGCGGGCGCGGCGCTCACGCAGGCCGCCATCGAGGAGAGCATCCGCCTCTCCCTAGAAGCGACCATCGCCGACGACACGTCTTCTAAGAAACCTTTCCTCCACATCAAGGCCAAATACAGGAGTCCCCCGCCGCGCGAGGTGCCTCCCAGATAAATCTTAAAAACGCTTCATTCCACTAATTTTAATCACCTAATTTATTTAATGAAGGAAATACAATTTTGACGTAAAGTAAATCGCTAACTGGAGGTTTCGACATTAATTTAAGCATCGTGTAGATCTCCTCGCTGAGCAATCTCGTTATCGTGTAGCGTAGGCGCTTTAAATTAATCTATTCTCCCTCTGCGGGGGCCTAGTCATAATGAATTGTTTTTAATGATAATTATTTTGTAATGATAATCCTAGATGTAATTTTATGATAATCCGATATGGCAATATTGAAGAATACTTTTTATTTACTGTTCTACTTAAATTCGAATATGGTTCATTTTCACGTAATGTTTGGAGTTCATTTCATTACTTATTTCTTAATATATTTTCATTAGCTGTTATTTTCTTTATTTGACATTATTTCAATTATTGTTTAATAAGTTTCATTGGAATCACTGGTACCTAACTACAGTACCTTATCGAAATACAAAGTCGATATTGAAACGAAGTGGCCTGTAATACGCTAGGTATAACAACGGTACAAATCTCGTTAATATCAACACATCCTATATTTTTTATAAGAGGCGTATGCGAATATTTTTGCACTGGCAGTAGATAGATAGCCGCACTAGATAAAACCAATCGTTGTTGGTCCGATTTGTCCGCACCGAACGTTACTTTAAAATCTTCCCCGTACGAGTTTATCATTTATGTTCCGAATTGGCGTTCTTTGCGGATAAACCAGATATAAATAGTACCTTAAAGTAAAATAGACAAAGACTGGCGAGTTGTTAGAACCAGTTGATTTAAACTAGATATTGGAACAGTTCTATGGTCAATATTAAATCCCTCAGTTACCGTCACCACTCCTCAAAAACCTACTTACATTCTGATAAACTGAAACAGATTGTTCTGTAGGTTATTTCGAGCACAGGTTTAGTAATCTTGAATTTCCCTTATCGATATTATTTATTACCGCGACTCGAAATTCGAATACTTATAAGCAATTAATTTGAAGAGTTCCACAAGGCCTTCACTATTTAATCTAAAACTAGATCTTCCAATCATTGTATTCACTTAGATATAAGCATATGGGTACCCATTTTAAAGTTTTTCATCAACTTAAGGTAGTTTTCACTAGACTTACCCTGATGCCTGATATTTAAACAAATTAAGGCTATAAGATGATAATCTGTGCACGTATAATTTATCATGTCTGAGAATCTTACTAAGATTTTAATTCTGTGTTGTTCTCTTGAATTACTTAATGGAAATAATTTACGTCTGTTTATACAGTAGGTATCTTTGACGCACAGTTTTTGGGACTGTAATGATACGTACTTGTTAAACGGAAGTGTTATAGGTACATCCCAAAAACTGTGTCATTATTCTGGCCAAGTGGTTGTCATGGAGATCGTTTCGAGCGTACCCTGACTGCGGTGCTGACTGCTGTTTAGCTGCCAACCCTCATTACACTGCAATATTGTGCCAACAGTTTTAATTATGTAATGGATGATAATAAAGTTTTTAATATTCGGTATAAATTGTTGTTTTTATTTTATAATAAATTTAGCACTGCCCCTATAAAATTATCATTACTGTTTAAAAAATTCTAATGACTAGGTATATTAATTTTATTTACTAATATGACAAATTAGAATATTGGTAGAGTGCAACCGTTATAATTGGTAGAGAGTTCACATCATAAAACAGCTATTTGGTATGAGTTCATTATTATCATTCATCGTAATTATATATTTTGAGCCATTATAGAACACCAATAACATCGCAGCACGGTGCACTCCCATACCCACTACAGTATTTTGTGACGGGCACTAAGTTGGAGGAGTACAAGGTAAGTTCGACTCTGTGAAATGTTTTTATAACTTATTTTGAATGCCATGCTTTTCTACGCATAGGTATTATGAGAGTAGGCTTGAAACTGTAGTGTTGTGTGCAATGAACACTGCAACGTGTCCACTTGGTTTGATGTCGCCTGTTATTGGCGGCATCAAATGTGAAGTTAACTTATATAGTCTGTATATCCTTACTTGCCCCATTCGGAAAACAATATTATATTCACTCTAACTCTTTATTGAAATATTAATATTTAAAATACCGACAACAAATGGTTTTCCACACACAAATTAGGAAAGAAAATGATAATTATGTAATATTATGTACCCACTAAACGGTGAAGCATAATGACTCGTCAAGCACCGTCAAGCACATAAATTATTTGACTTGTCAATGTCAATCACATTTTGATCGTCTAGTCTAGGAGCGATGCTTGACGGCTTGACATCAAGCAGGTAGATATCACGTGATTACCGTGGCCTATCAAAGGTAGGCCACGCCCCCAAATGGTTGTGGTGGTGGTAATTACGTGTACAATTTAATTTAATATGATATTTTTTAATAACGATTAAAGCTTAAAAGACATAAATGACAACTGTCAGAAACTGTTCACTAAATATGACAAGCAGTTATTGCTTTCTCTGTGAAAACAAGTAAGGATAAATAGACGTGTAGGTATACATGTTTCAATGTGTATGGTGTTGGTGTCATAAATAAAATAAAAATGTCTGTGTATTAGTAGGAAGGTGTACAATGTATGTTCAACTGTGTATTGTCCGGTGCGCAGTGCCGGCGGGCGGGTGCGCGCGCGTCGGCGCCGGTGCCGGTGCCGGTGCGCGCGTCCGTGACGCCGCGCCGGCGCCGCTACACCTACTACAACAAGATGTACAAGCCCATCTGCTACGAGCTGCCGCAACCCTTCAAGGTCTCCCTCGTTTGAATGGGTGATTTTCTGACGCTAATAATATATGCGACGCTTTTTTGTGCGATAGAATGGAATATTGCGATAGAATGGAATATAGCGATAGCGGAATGCTAAAGGGCGCATTTATGGACGTGATCCTTTTACGAAGAACGCAAAGTTGAATATAAGTTACATTTAAAAATTGCGCAAAAAAAAAAACTCAACCTTATTTACTAAGTAATATGGATGATCTTTTTATATAATTATTGTGGACTCAAAATCCGTCAAAATAAAACTAAGTGCCATTAATGTCCGCCAGACGCTACTCAGATTTGTTGTTAACTTTCCAAGGTTTTTGATATTATACAAAAGCAAATTACTTAGGTAACTTAACTGTCGTAAGTTATTTATTAGTAAGATAAAGTTAATTAATATACACGGATAATTTTTAAGTACATCTAAAAAATTAATTGTCGTTCCTCTTTCCTTTACTAATTAAGTAATCAAGATTTTCGATATTTTCAAACTATATTTTTTTAACTTTTATCTGCACATACATCTTTATTCTGTAACGTGGTCTGAAATCCCCATTCAGTTTTTAGATATAATTAAAAATTAACGGTGTATAACCCGGTCCTTTTCTAATTTAAATGATCATGGTTGCTCAATTTCATTGCCATTATTAAATTTGTACACTGTTTTTTATTTAATAATATTGTTAACTCACAATTAGTTCTTAAACACCTATAGCAGGTAGTTATACTAATATTATGATTTTTATATATTAATGAATTCACGCAAGTTTGATGCACAAACAAAAATATCTGTAACTATTCAAAATCTAAAACGAACTTGTTTATCTTTAATGCGTAAGTAAAAAACAATGTTATGATTTTATGATTTTTATTAAATACCTCAGTCAGGTAAATTCAATATTAGAAAATTAAGTATAAAATTACATTAAAACTAGGAATGAATGAGTAAATGCAAATGGAACGCAGTTTGTGGAATTGCATTGATAAACACAAACAGGTATACATACACAGAGAGCGAAAATACGGGTAATCAAATTAAAATTGCGATTCAAACACAATGGCGGATGTGAAGTGAGTCACAAAGTCACTGTGAAGTTAGTCGCAGATCACAGCACAATACAGAAATTGTCTGCGAGTACAGCGCATATCTTCAACACCGCCATAGTAAGCATCGCAAAAGAGTCTATTTTGTGAATAACACAAAACCTAAATTACGTTACTCGACGAAATTACTCCGTCCATACAAAAGCAATAATACTTAGAATAGGTACTTCAATTAAATCTAATCATTTTTCAACACAGTTGCTCGAAAATGTGTGTTTTCGATGACAGTACAGCGCGCGGTAAGTTGATTTTACCGCACGCCGTGCGTTTTTGTTTTCGGTTTAGTACAGCGTGCGGAAAGTAAATTTTACCGCACGCCACCACCGTGCGTTTTTGTTCACGGTTTTTTTTTTCAAAAGGTACGTACAATGTTCTCTCGCAAATATATTGAAAATCGTAGTATGACACACGGTTCTTAAAGTTTTAATCTCTTTACCAACCTTGTATCATAATAGTAGTTTATGATACAAGGTTGGTAAGGAGATTTTTAACCACACGCTGTACTGTCATCGAAAACACATTTTCAAGCAACTGTTTTGAAAACTACTAATATAGGCGATTTTGTTACAAGCGATATTTGATCAGTTCACAATAAACTATTTAAACACAACTATGTTTAATTTCTTCCACTACAATAACTTTAATGCCTGAGTATGTCACATGCCTTATGTTACCTTTATTCGTTCGTGGATACTGTTGGAATATAACATGCTCATGCATCAAGTGCTTAGCTTAACAATAAAATAGTGTTTGTAAATAAATATCAATACATTTGGTATATGCTTCAAGGTTCGACTCACTTGAAAACGAAATTATTATTTTATCAATTAAAAAAAAATCGAATTTATTCCTCTACGATGCATTCTTACATTCATAAAAATCTCGTCCATGGCTATACAGATATCAAACTTTATAAATTAAAAACTATTAGCAAGTCATATTGGTATATTGCAAGTAAAGTGTAAATACTTACTTACTGATGAATTTACTTCTCACCACACTACATGTGAAAACAAAAAAATATTGTTCTGGCTAGTGTTTAAGAATAAAACATTAGAGCATTAGTAGACAATAATACCAATGCCATTGTAGGAAACACACCACTTGTTTTAATTATCAAATGAATTTGGTTTAAAATTGTTTTCATAATCAAAACAAGTACACTCTATGCCTTTAAACAAAAGTTCGCGAAACAAGACTAAAATTTAGTGAGAAGCACTAAAAGTTTGAGATATTTTTCTGTTCAGGATTTTGTATATTGATGTAAAGGCCTATTATATACCGATATAGTTCACAACTCGTTCAGCCTTAAAACTATCTACGTATTTCCAATCAGACTGACAGGAACGATTTAACCAAACAGCTATAAGCATTCTATCACATTTTACATTAAATTGTTCAATGGAATCAAAAGTTACATTTTTCATACAAATTTTTTACTTATTTGAATTGCATATTCAAAGATTAATTATGAGGCGAATAGAATTAAGATCAGATTTAAAATCAAGGTAGGTATCTCAAAACAAGCTTTACGTATTTTTTTGGATAAACTAAAAATTACCATTATTTGCGAGTTCTTGAAGTTTTGGCAGAAGACATAGTGGTTACTTGTGCGGTATTTCGCTCGCTTTTCCAATCAATTACTCTTTTGAGTTTTATAGATATGTGGTGGTAACCGTTAATAATAATTAAGACATTCGTGAAGAGTACATTAAAGAATTAAGACCCGACACATACACACGGAATCTAATTCGGAATTCCGAAACGGAATATCGATAATGTATGAAAATTCCGAACGTAAAATCATCGCATGCACGTGGTAGGTCCATAGATTTTGTACGGATTCGCTGCGTTCGGAATGAATCCGTTTCGAAATTCCGAATAAATATTCCGTCTGTACGTGGTCAGTTTTAAACGTAAGATTCGCCCTACTCATTTAGTGTGACCGCGCTGACGTGTGACTTCACGAGTGAGCCTCACTTCATTGAACACAGTGACAGTTATCGCAGTAATCTTTAAGAGAACTCGATAGCGCATGACAGTGGCGATCACTATAAGACAAAAAGAGGCAACACTATTTCAATAAATTTAGACCCGCCGGTGTACTAAGAACGCGGAGATTATCTTCCGATGGACGTAAACAACGCATTGCGCCATTTTGACAGATATGAAATAATGCCACAGATTTTCAGTCCCAAGGCGAGTTTAGTTTTAGAGTTGATAGGGACATTTACAGGAGTTATTTGCCAGTATCGTGTATGGTTGTGATGCAGGTGGTTACTTCTTCTTGGACTTGCCGAGCGTGAGCGTGTGGTGGTGGTGCGCGGTCTGCTTGCGCCGGTTGAACTCGATCGCGTCGTCTTCTATCTTCTTGCGGAGCTCCTCGAGGCGCTTCTTCTCCTCCGTGTGATCTTTCTTGAGACGGTCGAATTTGGCGTGCAGCTGGAGGGGAATTCGCGAATTAGACGATGGTTCACTTTAAATTTAAACAGTTCGATGGACGGTACGATAGTAGAGATCTCATTTTAAATGCTGAGATCGTTTTTCGATTTGACGTTTGTATGAAATATATAGGAATAAAAAAGCGGCCCTCGCCGAGTCTCTAGCCGGTTCGTCTCGTCACGAGGTCTCCCGCTCAGGGCGCGCGAACCGAAGTGCCGGTGACGGCCTGGACTGAATAAATGTCTTCAGGTTTGAGTTTCAAAAACATAAGTAGTGACACTGTTAAATAAATATAAGAAACCGGGACGACTAGTGGTAGTATTCATTGTAATAAAGCAATTTTTATAAAAATAAAAGACAAGAATCAAAAGTGATTCGATCAGCTCCGTGAGTTCATATCTAACATGCACGAAGTGTTGTTCAAAATTAATAACATAGAAAAAAACCAAACAAGTGTGATTCCAACGACAACAAGCCCCGAGTCAAGTTAGTCTACTCATCGAACCGCAATTTTGCAGTAACCAACGAAACCGCAGTAAAGATCGCCTGTCGATCGAAGGCTATAAAGATTCTGAAACACTAGCGGCCGCCCGCAACTTCGTCTGCGTTCGAGATAACACAAAAATTTATTGTGTTAACATTGTATTCGAATAAGCACTCGGTGATCATATGCTTCAACAAAGCTTCGAATGTTTCGTCGCTAAACGGCATTAACTTTCTTTATTTAAATCAACGCTCGTCTAACCCTGCCATCTAAACGAGTGTATCGTCAGTATATTTCAAATTTCATCCAAATCCGGCTAGTCATTTAGTGCCGGTAGTGACAAACACACACACAAACTTTGGCATTATATAATATTAGTAGGATTAAGTTAAGTAGGGTGGTAACTCTGGGTGTACCTCCTTCTCGGCGTCCTTGAGCTCGGCCTCCTTGTCCTTGACGCGCTGCACGAACATCTGGCGCATCTCGTCGTCCTTCTGCTGCAGCTCGGCCAGGTGCGCCGCGCGCTTCTGCTCGAACGTCTGCTGGAACGACACCTGCAAACACGACAACTGCCTTTATAAAACTGTCGACATCTCATGGCCTGTTTTTTTTTATATGCCGTAGAAAAACGCATTTATGGGTTTCCCCCCCTTAGGGGAACGGGGCGGGGGCGTGCGGGGCAGCCAGGAGGGGACCGCAACGTAATATCTCACGGCCTGACCTGTAGCTCATCCATGAGTTGATGCAGACTGCGTTCGTACTGCTCAGTCAATACGAGTGAAAAAGAGAGAAATATAGTTTACGGTAGCGAAAACAGTTTGCATTGACGAACACAGCTGTCCCTCGAAAATGTCTTACAAGAAAACCCTTTACAAAAACTACTACGCAGCCCGCACACATAATAATACACATAATCTTGGTCGTTATCCACTCGGTTGCTAGAATTTGTAACACATACGATAGCCTTAATGCCAGATCACCAGGGGTTCTACACTTAGAAAAAAATATACAGGCCAAGGGCCCTACCGGCTAACTTACATGGCCATTATAATCGCTTTCATTTGACAGATGGATGTGATACATTGCTACTTTTCTTTGGTAAGTTTTTATTTATGCCAAAAAGAAGTAGCAATGTATCACATACATCTGTCAAATGAAAGCGATTACGATAGCCATGTAAGTTAGCCAGTAAGGCCCTTGGCCTGTAATTTTTTTTCGTATCAAAAAATAAGTTGTGGGTATCTTATATACTATACAAGATAAAGAGGAGCTATACAATGTATAGTGTAGTAATGTAGTGTAGTGTAGTGTAGTGTACATACGGGCTTGTTGTCGGCATCCACGTCGGTGAACCCCATCTGCTGCAGGCGGCGGCGTCGGTACATCTCGTAATGCCTCGCGTGAGTTTTCTCGCGCATGTCTTCCATGTTCGTGCGAATCAACATCTCGCGTAGTTTCACGAAGTCGCAGTGGGATTCGTTCTCCACTAAAATATCACATTATTTCGTGAAAAATATTAAAAAACTTTTGATTCTCCTAATCATATTTTGTTTTTTTTATAATAAAATTTATAAATTTCCAGTCGATCAAACTAATATAATTATACAAACATTCATTTCATGCTTTTAAATGTCATCAATGCGTCAATCAATTAATTAAAATAAAAATGTGCATAAATCTGACGTAATCATTTCAAATTTCACTTACAATATGTATAATCTGTGCCGAACTGAACCGTCATGGAATTTGTGCTTGATGACCGTTTTTGTCATATTGACGGCACAGTTACGTCATTATAGTTCAACTACTTGACTTGATACATATTATCAAGATATTAGTCGTACTATAATGACGTTACAGTGCCGTCAACATGAAAAAAACGGTAATCAAGTACAAATCATATGTTCGAGACCTAAGATGACGTCATACACGTACACATTCATATTTTAATAGCATCATTCGCTGAAATTTTTGCAATAACTTCTAGATGCGCTGACAAGATGATGCTGACAAGATGCGCCGCTGGATGCGGGCCGAGCAGGACCGATCCGAGTGGAGATGCTTGGGGAGGCCTATACCCAGCAGTGGTGATACAATAAAGCGGGCGTTACCTTGCACAGTGCCCCAAGGGTACTGCCTAGCGCGCACGGTCTTGTTGCCGATCTTGGCGAAGTCCGTGCTGCCGACGACCGCGAACGGGATGTGCGAGTTCATGCTGCCGTTCACCTCCGACACCGACTCGTCGTCCGTCGGGAACTGGTAGATCTCCACGCCGTTCGCTTGTAGTTCTTGCATTATCTTCGACTGAGAAATACGTTGTATGATATTAAAAACGTAGTACGTTTAATATAGGCGGTCTAACATGCAGTTTGTTTTTTTTTCATAATAGAAGATCGAATTCAATATCATAAATGCGGGAAGAAAACTTTACATGATTTTCTTAATTTGCACCTCTTTCACAGTTAATCTATGGTAGTACGAGTTTTTATAGATAAGCTTTGGGCTTTAAGAAATCATAAACAAATTCGATAAATAGTGTTACAGCTAACTGACCGATTTTAAATTTCAAAAATGCTTTCAACTAACTTTTTAGACCAATGTATAATCTGATGCGTATAAAATTTCAATAAAATCGGTTCATTTGTTTCGAAAAATAAGGACTTGAAAATTTATATGAAATGTCGTTACTGTCAACGCTCTTAAATAGAGAACCTTGAACTTCTGCAGCTCAGTCTTGGAGATGGTGTCCGCCTTCGCGATGATGGGGATGATGTTCACCTTCGTGTCCAGCTTCTTCATGCACACCAGGTCGATTGACTTCAGCCCGTGACCTGCAAGTCGACGCCATTGTTGATCGATTGTTTGGTAAATGTTCTCCCTTAGCTAATCTGTGTAATCTGTTTTATATTAAGTTATTGACATACAAACGTGGCAAGTGTAGGTTGCAAATAAACCGGTTTTAAACCAGAATCAGGTTTAAAACCACGACCACGTGACACATTAATGAAATTATGCTTTTAAAGCTCAAGATAAAGAGGTCAATCGAAGTAAATTGACCTCTATCTTTATTAGATGGCTGTTCTTAAAGTATTGTTTTATTATAGGCATTATTACATCAATGTACTGACCACGTGGTCATGGTTTTAAACCTGTTCTGGTTAAAACCCGGTTTATTTGCAATTAGTGGCAAATAAGGATTACTATAACCTTTACATGGTAGCGAAGCGACACCAGGTATCACTAATGTTTTCATTCCCTAATCTTAGGACCCAATCTAACTCCTAAACAATTACTTGTATAGCTAAAACCGCTCGTTTCAAAAAGATGTCTTAATCTGTCTTTCTATTATGTTGAGATTAATGTTCCTTTTATCTACTATAAACACACTTCTGTGTGAAAGTCAAAAAGATTATGTAAGGCAACCTAATAATAAATAAAGTTCCCAGGCTTATGAATAACGAAACGCCACATTGCTCAGGGAGAAAATTATATTATTTAGTCTTTGTGAATAAGGGATTCACAAAACCCGCGTGCATCTTATTTTCAGTTATTAAACTGTATTATGGATGCCTGACAGCATTTCATACATCACCTCTTGTTAGTAATTTTATACATCAAATCGTCGTGCGATGGATGACATCGCAACGTTGTTGTGCCTGTATTTGCTAAGTATATGCTCCTCATACAAACATTCATCATCCATTTACGTGCCTAACAATAGATAAAGCTGGCCCTGCAAAGAGAAAGGGCCTACACGGAGTGGCCAGCGTAGCGGTGCCGTTAGCCGCTCTCCAGGGAAGCGTGTCACTAAACTTCGGGGACAGTGCGCCGGCGCAACCTGAATACACACATGACCGCTTATGTCAAGGACGACTTAGCAAAACTATACGCTATTTGAAATTTTGAGATTTAAGCATTCACAATGCTATTTTTATATAATACTAAATAATATACTAGAAAAAATAGTGACTCGGTAGCTCAGCGGTCAGAGCATTGGACCGGATATCCAAAGGTCGCGGGTTCGATTCCCGTCCGAGAACATGATCTGGTGCGAGTCCTATTTTTTCTAGTATATTATTTAGTATTATATAAAACTATACGCTGCTGATTTGTAAGCAAAGAGATCTGTTTACAGTGGACTTATTTTAGGACTGTTGTAAAATAACTGACTGAAATTGAAATAAACGAGGTAGACTCAGGAATGCTGTCGGTAACGATCCCGGCGTCCGGTTAGTGAACTAATATAGTTAGTATAAGTTTTTTTTATCCACAACGGTTTAGTGCATGGCCTTCACCTCAGGCGGACTTGAAATAAGCCCTACCACAACCAAAGCGAGTACAAATGCACCCCCCTCCTGGGAATCGAACCCGGGACCCCTGCGTCTTACACGGTTGGACGAACCACTAGACCACAGAGGCGGTTAAAGAAAGTGCTACAGAATAAGTGAAAATAAATTAACATCTGTTGCTTATACTCTAAAATGGCAGGAAGTTAAATCTACACAAACAGTACTAAAATTCGAGTAGTTAGTATTGCGAACGCGTTTTGAATGTACACGCCCGTGACCGCGCATGTCAAGGACACGAATTGGCGATAGAGAAGAGAAAGTTTTCACGCAAAGTTGGTCCTGTATCGTAGGACTAAACATCAAACTATTGCCAAAGCGTTTTCTTCAAATATTAGAATGAGGGAAAACAGCACATGAAATCATTATCTTGGATCGAGACTAAACAATAATTTTCATTTTCAATAAGCAGTTCTCGTATAGAAAGATAGTCTTCATACAAGGGCTCTGTCAAAAGTGAAGCACTAAACCGATTCACATTTTCGTGACGACTACTTGCTTGCGCTCGGCGACACGCACACGCACACCTATTACTCAGTTGTGCACATTGAAAACTACGGCGGCCGTTTAGAGCCTTATCGCTCCGAAAAAAGGGGCATCAAAATAGGCGCGCGGACTTAATTTAATTATTCTAAGACTGCAGTGCATTTAATTATAGGATTCAAATTCTTAATCGTAGAAAGACAAAATAAACAGGCCAATCTCAGTGATGATACTATTTGTCGAATGACTCATTCATACATATAGTGGTTTTGTTTTTATTTTGCACCAACAACTATGTAAAACAGCGAGCATCGACAACGAGGTGCGACCGCGAGCAGCTTCGGCATGTTTTTTCCTTAATTATATAAAGTTTAAAGTCAGTTTTCAGTTTCAGGATTTCCATACATTTTTATGCTATTTTAGAGGGGTTTTTTTATACATATTCTTACATCTCTTAAAATGCTCCCGGAGAACCAAGGCTTCAAAGTTATTTAGTTTCTATAAAAATCGATTGTGTCCTTAATTATATGGCCACCACTGTATGTGTATAGCTATTCCTTTATTAGTGCTTTATCACTAGTCATTAGTAAGTGTAGTATTTAAAACATGCATTATCAAACTATCTGTAGAACAGTGTGTGTGAAAGGACATTGGTATTTGTGTCACAGCAAATGTATGTTAATTGGTGCACATGGACGTTCTACAAGGCAGGACTGGTAGTCTATTAGAAATTAAAATTATTCAAGATGACTGTGATGAATGATTAATGCCTTTATTAATGACCAATTTCGGTTACTTTATTTTTTGATATAATTAGTCACTACATAAAACTTTCCTTAATTCAGTTTATTGTTCAGCAGTCATTGAACATTGGACATCTTATGGCTGATGTGACATATCATGATATGTAGATTATTTTGCAGCATAAACTCTATATTAGACTAGTATTCAATATATGAAGATATAAGAATATTTTACCAGTAGGGCAGATGAAGTACAGGCAGACATGAAGCCTGCTATCGTGGTATGTAGGCAGGGCGCGTTTGATCTTCAGCTCCTCCTGAAGATATGCTTCAAACTGAGCATCGATGTAGTCGACCACGGCTTTGAAGCTGTCTTCCTTGTTCACTTGGTCTCCGTAGCCTACAGTATCGCAGATTGTAAGCTAAAAGAAAAAACTTCAATATTAGATAATTTCACCTTCATACAAAAGTATTGCTAATTTAATTTCCAATCACAACATTTATGATTTGATTAATATAATTGTAATGTCTACTACAGGTATTTCTAGTCTAGTTATTTTAGTTATTTAAGTATATTTGCATGATATTGTTCTTGGTATAACATTAACGTAACATAAACATTGTTTTGAAATATAATAAAAAAATGTCCAAAACGCATCTGTTAAACTCGATGCCTCAATCTTTATCTAATATTTGTATCAAAATATGACTAATTATTACCTTCAACCGAACATTGCTTTCCTGGAGCTCATAAGTATGAGCCTTTAGTTTCACTGTGGGCAAGTTGTGCGGGCTTGGAGTGGACTCAAAATTGGTGTTAAACAGCGAGTCCATGAGTGTGGACTTGCCCAAGCCTGTCTCACCTGGCAACAAACTTATTGTAAAAAAAAATATTTTGAAATGGTTTAATGTCTAACATTTCAGCTTTGATCTAGTGCATAATTACTTACTTTCCAAGCAATTAACATCCAAAGTACCAACTCAATAATTTTATAAAATCATAAATCTATGAAACTGCCCACTTTTTTATGATTCTTGAATAAATAATGGTCAGAGAGTAGTCTTTAAGAACTGCACATAATAACATGATTAATATTAATTTAAAACCCTCATAGGAGATTGAGACCTTCAAGAGAACACCCATCTAAACTGATAATTAATCAACAAATCCCACATAGTAATTAGTGGCACAGTATGGTGTTGAAACATTAACCATGCTATGATAAGCTACCGTGGGTGACTACTAATAGTGTACAATTACATTACAGATGTATGATTCATCAAAGACTCACCAATGCAAAGGATGTTGAACACAAATCCATTTTGAACGCTTTTGTTCACCAACTGATCAGGGAGGCTGTCGAAACCGACATGCCCTGACAGTTTTAGAGTGCGTAGACTCGGTTCCATCTAAAATAATAAAACAAACAGTCGTTTCGAGCACAAAATCGACGGAAACATAGCACACACAAAGTATTGACAATCACTGCAAACAATTATGTTTATTGTTATCATTCTTCTGTCCGTGTGAAAGGCATGATGGCACTTTGATTCGGTTGTAATTACGGACTTACGGACTAAATGAAACTACTTTCTCATCACAAATTCTGATTTAAAGGAGCAATGGGTGCAAGTGCAACGCCCTCAGGTTCTACTATGAAAACATTGAGAAATAATCGATTTAAGTGCACGTATATAGCACACATGTATTCACCACTAAAACTATAACATTAATTAAGTAAAACAGACTTGTTATCACTGGGAAATAATAATTTACTCACTTTAGGAGGCTCAACGTTTATCGCGGCCATGATCGGATTTTTTGACTGAATGGACCGAAGTGAAGTTATTAGCGTTTTGTTTTGCAAAGCGACGTCAGTTTCTACAACTTCAGCTTCAATCATTGCCAACCTCACAAACAAAAAAGAGTAGTCAATACAGTAATTAATAATAAAACAAAGAAAATATATTTCTTGAATATGATATCAGAAATTAAAGTAAATAAAAACTTAACATTCCAAAAAATAAAATATCGTAAAAATTATTTAAAAATAAATTTAAGAATTTGCTAGTTTGTCAGCTGACTCAAATTTTCATATTACAATATTGGTACTACTGAAGTGACGCTAATCTCAAAGTTACCATGCTTTAATTCTATTTTCCATTTTAAAATTATATATTTAATCAGAGAATCACTTTACCGGCAGAAAATTAATAAAATATTGTAAAATAAGAACTGAAAAATTGAGTACAATAATTAAATCAATTAGCCTTAGTGAAATTATTAGCTCGTAGGAACACAAAAATGATAACTACTAAACCAACATCCGAAGTACTAGATAATTAGTATTATATTTGAGTTTAGTATACAATTGTCATTTTTTCATGGACAATTTATAAAGAATTTGCATTTTTCATACTAACATTTTCTTAATTTATATTTAACAACCATGCACTCTAATGTTTTAAATACTTTTATGCACAATAATTAATCACTCACGGCCAAATACTAAAACGATTCTTAAGACTAACGCTAACTTTTTTCGCAAATACAAATCGTGTGCTGCGGTTGTGTATTTTTTTTTATTTGTTTTTATTAATACATATGCGTGAAGCATTCAATATTGTCGTCACGTTTGACAGCCGCACCGCAAATATGGCTGTTCTGCTTTTAAGCAGTATACTAGTCCATACGAAAAACGATGCTATAACTAAAATAAAATTATAAGTATTTTTAAAATGTGAATCGGATATATTGTAGTTTATACCTTTGTGATCGCTTTGAGTTGTGGTTAATTTAAAATTATAAAGTCAATTTATTTACACGAATTAAACGCCAACACGCTTTTTAAGCTATCTTTAAATGACTTTGTCAGCTAACTAGGTAATGCCACATCCACATGACGTGTACAGTAAAGTGGTAATTTCTGCGAACAAAAAAAGTTATTTACGTTACGGTACTACGGTGCTTTTTTAACGTTATGGAAAGAAAATCAGAAATATTTTTATATATCCCATGACGACCGACGGACGGTTCTCTTCTCTTTCCGTTCCGCACAGACTCTATATCCTCTTGAACTCCATCAAAAGGGAATGTTAAATATTTTTTAACGGCAACACTGAACAATTCCAAAATGGCAGAATGCGACTTTCGTGTGTTATCATGTGAGCCAAGAAAATAATGTTTTCTTGAATCATTTTATCGTGAGTGCATATAAAAATTGTG
Organism: Catoptria pinella; assembly: GCA_963556745.1. NCBI lineage: Eukaryota > Metazoa > Arthropoda > Insecta > Lepidoptera > Crambidae > Catoptria > Catoptria pinella. The sequence continues at coordinate 447,589 of OY750777.1, forward strand.
TGTTAGTGAATTGTGACAAAACCAATCATGGCGGACCTAAAATCACCGCCGTTTAGTGATATCAAGAGACCTGAAGAAGTGGTGAGGATGACGACGAACGATAGCCTGAAATTTGCAGTCCTTATCGGGCTGATTGAAGTCGGCCAGGTGACCAACAGGGAAGTGGTGAACACCGTCCTGCATCTGGTAAGCTAATAGAACTCTCCTATCGTCTATCTATTGCAACACTATTACCTTACGCCACTGTCGTAGGTTTCTTATTGGAATCGTCTTGGAAAGGTTATTGCACACATTTCGATCGTTCCAGCGGATTTTATTAACTTTTATTTATTTTACGAGTCGTCAGTTTTACACTTATGGTATTCAGTGTTTGATTAAAAGGTGTAATCGCGTTGTTTGCGTAGTAGCGCGTCTATTTTCATTGTTTTTATCGATCGCGTTTAGTAGTGAATCGCGGATCGTGCGGCGGGCGAGTTCGCGGCGACCGGTCGTGTTTGTTTTGATATTAATACCGCGGACAGCACACGACTCGGTGTGCCTTGAGAACGTCCGACTGGTGCAACATCCTGCTCTCACATTGCCGATAACAATAAAAATATTATCATGATTACGTGCCAAAACAAATCGTACCTATGCGTAAAGTACCTACGAACATTCTTGTGATTTCATTTATTTGCCGTATAAGTGCATATCACATCTCTAGCCAAATCATTTATGAATGAATAGCTTCCGCCCGCGACTTCGCTCTCGTGGACATTCAGAAAATCTCTAGGTAACATTTGACCGGGATAAAAAGTATTCCATGATTTTAATCCAGGCTATAAAGTTAACTATCTGGGGGCCAAATTTCATCCAAATCCGTTCAACCATTTGTGCGTGATTGAGCACTTACTTACCTACCTAACAAACAGCTTATCATAGAAACATCCAAAGTTTCACATCCTTGGTAGATAGATACTAATAAAAATTAACTTGGATTGATGTTGTGTGTGATGCTGAACGGATTTGGAAGAATTTTGGCACACTATAGCCTGGATTAAAACATAGGATACTTTTTATCCTGGTCAAAGGTAGGGATTTTCCGAATGTCCACGCGGACGACGTCGCGGGCGGAAGCTAGTCCTCTAATATTATAACAGGTAAGTTTTGATTTCGTTATAAGTAGGTAATTTTTTAATGCTATTTCAATCCCTGGGGCAGGGCACACTCCTACTCTGGCGAATCCCACTCACATAACCCCGTCGGTACAGGGTAGGTAGCAGGGTAACAGCAGAAAGCAGGTCCTTCATGAAAAATTCCCTAAAAAGGATTCTGATCAGTACCTACCTACTGTGGGATTACTCCCGACGCGATCGAGAATAACGACATCGAGTTGGAATCGAGTAAACGTCAAAACGGTACTATGGAAACCGTTTTCAATGTACCAAAATAACAGATTTTCGACGTTTATTCGATCCTGATGTGAACTCGATCCAGTCAATTCCCGTCGAGAGTAGGGTGGCTGATCAGTGATCAACACAACAACCTGAACTACAACCAAAATATCTATTTACGGCACCGATAAAAGGTACTTACCTACCTATTGATAGCTTTGTTGTCACAACATACATCGTGCTATGTGTATTATTATCAATAGAATTACTCATTATAAAATGCACAGTTCTGCCGTGTCTTTAAAATCATAATTTTAAAATGTACACTGCCTGCATTGTAAATATTTTCATCACAGTAGAGGTACCAACCTAGCTACAAAAGTATAGGTAGCTCATCATAAGTAAACAACCCAAGTTTCCTGCTTTGTACTGGCAAACATATTCTTCCACTTGCGAGTATAAGAACAAGAAATAATGTCGTAGGATAATCGTATAAACCGGATCTTTGCAAAAATCAATAGTAAAGTAAAGGACCGGATAATTGGAATCTAAGATAGATTTTCGCAATCGTCCGAGCAATTCTTAGGATCTTTGTTAAAATCCCAGTTTGTTTCGGACAATTGGAACTTGAATGCCGATTGGATAATCTGAGTCTTTAGTCAGAACTTACGTTACGAGCCGTTAGCCAATCAGAGCATCTGTCAGTCCATAACGTTGACGTCGTCCAATCAGCGCGCGTAAAATGACGGTCATTCGCTTTTACCTAAGATACGCTGGATTTTTGTAAAAATCCTAAACATTACTCGGACGATTGCAAAAATCTGTCTTAAATTTTAACTATCCGATTTTTTGCAATCGTACTAGGATTTTTGTAAAGATCCGATTTGTACGAATATCCTACGACATATAGAATACCTATAGATACTTTTTGGCAGGTGACGTTTATAAATTATTACTCACCGTCTCGCGTAACTGTGTCATTGCAGCGTAGGTATAATGTATTGTATCAGAAGCGGACCATGATCGCGTATCATTTCGCCATTGGACGTATTACATACTCTAACGAAACAATACGTTCGGTCCTCGGATGGACCCACACTAGCAATACCTATGCCACGCGTCGCGGTGCCTAGTATTTTGTGACATGACAGTATGATTCAGATTGAGATTTGGATAAAAGAACCTATTCATTTCTAGATTCTTTAAGGTTACTCGTCGTAACAATAGAATTACCTACTTATTGTATTACCTACTGCGTTGCATTGCATATAAGGCAGCCATTACATCAATCTAGACCATCAATCTGGTCAAGACCGCGGATCGCAGAAGGTTGATGGAATTGATGGTGTTGGTTGCGTGCGACGCTAAAAGGTCAATCCAGTGTGATCTGATCAAAATCGGATCGCAGTAGATTGTGGTAAGTTGTCAATCTACTGGATTGTGATAGATTGATGGATCTTGGTAGGGTTGCCAACTTTTATTTACATCAAATGTCGCGTCGCGTGATATCGGATCGCAGTAGATTGTGGTAGATCAAATGTCAATCCAACGTGCGTGATATTAGATTGCAGTAGATTGTGGTAGATTAATAGATCTTGTTGCGGTTGAACAGGCTGAACTGATGAGTATAGTTTTAACATAGGATACTTTTTATCCCGGTGAAAGGTTCCCTAGGGATGAAGTTGTAGGCGGAAGCTATTTAAAAATAATATCCAAAATATATAAAATATACAATATACAAAATATATAAATCCAAAAATAGATGTGGACTATATTTTTCATAAACGTCCCAAAAGCAATATATTTTTTGCAATGTTTTGAAATAAAAAAGTATTTTACCTCGAATAAAAGGTGGCAGCCCTAACCATAGATAGACAATCCAGCACGATCCGATCACAATCCGTTGAGCGTGATCAGTGATCCAGATTGACAGATCGCGAACTCGTTACACATACAATCTCTGTCAGTCTCTCACGGTCTGCATTGAGTGTGTAATGGCTGCCTAACATTCATAAGTGTTTGCATTGACATTGTTATTTTTGAAGCAGAAAACAACTCGTTTCTAACTATTTACTCAGATGGGAATCGATTTTACACTGTTTGAGCACAATACTCTAACTAAATGGACTTCTAGACAGCGCTAGTTCGGTGCCTTATCTTAATTTATACCTGAGTTTATGTAGTAAAATAATAAAAAAAAAGTTTTCAAGTAAGATCGTAAGTAGCTGCTATCAGATAAAGTTGCTATCATATTTAATCGAAACGAATCGGTAAACTAAACCAACAACAGTGTTTGATTTGTATAATATTTGTATATTTATTACAAAACAACGATCAAAACCTGCCGCAACTAGAGCGCGTTTCTACATTAGGTACTTAATTAGAACCTTTTTTGTTTTACTTACTTATCTCTTACTTACTTAATTCTACCTAGTCCCCTGATTATGTAACTCTGTAGCTAACAATTATCGGTTGAAATCTTTTTTAAAATAATTATATTTGACAGTTCCAGCCAGTTGATAACAGAGTACTATAAGAGCACTTTGCTAATAAATGAAACTTTAAAATTTCATTAATTTCAAATGATTTCAATAGATTTCAAACGAGCATTGTCAGCAACAGAGTTACTTAATCAGGGGGCTGGTCCCTGTCCCTTTCTGTTGTAATTTTTATGAAATTGCGAAATTCGCAAGAACTCTCACGTTTTGCTACATTTCTGAAGTTATAATTAGGTTTATTTAATTTCTTCTGTCCGTTGGGACAGTATAGCTACCCGATCCATACTCATACCTAATAATCATCCTCCGATCGTGAATATTTTGAAGAAACTAGATTAGGTATATGTAGGGCATGCAATTCGGATATCCGGATATCCATATTATTCGGATATTCGCCACAATTACTATTCGGATAGCACCTATATAATTATTCGGTTTTTTCGAACAATACGAATACTTTAATGTTTTGGTTAACCGCAAGTATCCGAACGCAAATTAATTAAGTAATATTAAGAATGAGCGTGTATCCGATTTTGCGTGGTCATTTTGTAGTCATAAGCATAACGTGTGTATGTGTGCGTACGTCAGTCGTCCGTCATCTCTTTCCGTATTTGTAAATGTAATATCGTTCGCACTTTGTAATATTAGTTTCCCAAAACCAAGTGAAAATTCTACAGTTGTGTGTCCAAATAATAACAACAATTACAGTAAGTGGTGTTTTTATTGTGGTTAGTTAAGTAAGAAGTCTAAGCTTCAGACAATGTTAAGTTATAGGTTATGCTGGTTCATTAGTTTACTTGTTTTGCAATGCGCCTCGGCACGATTTTTACTTATGTTTACAGACATTTTATAATTCGTAAATATCACTAAGCATGTGAATAACACTGGCTTTTACTAATTTTTACCCACGACGGAACGTTTTTTTTTTATGGCTTCTGTTTTTCACAATTCCGCCAATCTCACTTGTTTTTTTTTAATTCGTTTGTTCTTTCGAACAGGCTATGGTCAATAACCATGCTGCCTAGTCTTTAGTTATAATTCTTTGTGAAAAGCCATGGTATTCTTAAGTATTGTATATTCCTGAGTGAAAATCCAGAGTATATTTCTATTTGCGTTTAGGGTCAGAGACTGTTTGTTTTTTTGTATATTTGTTTGTTTTTATATGCACTCGAAGGTTGCCATTTATTTTAAAAACATTTTCAGTCGAAAAGGGTTTCTGATTCATCTGCGGTGCATCTTAAACATACAATTATTCCTACCATGAATTAAGAATACTTTTTTTCACACTGTTAGCTTGCTGCATAAACAAATGGCATTTTGCTTTGCTTGGCTGGGTCGGTAATTCTCGCTATATTTTGTTCACAGATTAAAGATGAATGAAAAGAATAAACCTGAGTTTAAAGAGTATTTCCGCTGTGCTGCAGATAAGTCTTCGGTCTGGCAACATTTTTTGCGGACATCAGATGGTCTTCAAGCTCAGTGCAAGACGTGCAAAAAAATATTTAAAACATCGGGAACAACTTCTAGCCTGCATAATCATTTGAGACTTGTTCATTCTATTAAGTTAGTAAAAAAAACATCTAACCAACCACTTCCGTCAACGTCTCAAGTTCATGATGCTCCCACTTCTATGACATCCGATTCCACCGATGATGCTACAATGTCGCCAGCAACAAAAAGGGCCAAAACAATGAATGACTTTTTCCACGTAAAGAACGAAGATGACTTTGATACCATGCTCGCAAAAATGACGGCAGTAGATGGTGTACCATTTAAAATTTTTTGTTCATCGGAAACAATGAGAAAACTTTTTGGAAAAGCTGGTTACAAGGAGTTGCCGAAGTCACCAAATACAATTAAAAAAAGGGTTATGAATAAGAGTAAGCTACTAAAAAAAGAAGTAAAAAAGGAGCTTGACGATATAAAGAAAGCAGGCAAGAAATTTGCGGTAAGCTTGGATGAATGGACAAGTGCTCGCAATCGCAGATATATGAACGTTAATGTTCACTCGCCAGAACTTTCGGAAGGTTTTAGAAACTTAGGATTGACGAAAATAAGCGGCCGTGGAACATCCGATAACTGTTACAATATATTAAAAGAAAAGTTGTTATATTACGGCTTGAGCATAGATAATGATATCTCATGCATGGTTTCTGACGGTGCAAGTGTAATGTGCGCATTAGGGAGAATGATTCCATCTTATCACCAGTTGTGTTTGGCCCATGGCATCCAGTGCGCTGTCCTAGATGTGCTTTATAAAGAGGATAATACAGCAGAAAATGTTGGGAGATCTTTGGATAGCTCTGAAGAAGATAGTGATTCTGATATAGAGGATGAAAATGGTTTTGTTATTGAAACTGACCGCCGGGGAAGAATTCCCAAACTGGTTTATAGAGATTTGATAACTAAAGTTCGTAAAACAGTAAGATTTCTCAAATGCTCGCCTACTCGAATGGATATATTCAATACGTACTTAGAGTCCAAATATACAGATTCTACCTTGATTCTCGATTGCAAGACTCGTTGGAGCAGCCTAGCTGACATGATTACAAGATTTTTGCAATTCAAAGACGCAATTCAGAAAACTTTAATTGACCTCAAAGAGAAAACTACTTTTTCGGATGCTGAAATATTAATCTTGCACGATCTGTCTAGCTCTCTTAGTATTATAAAGGCCACTGTTGAAGAGATTTGCGAGCGTAAATCAAACTTACTGTCAGCTGAAATAGCACTTCAATTTATGATGGAGAAGTTGGCTTTCAAACCAGATATTATCAGTAGCCAGCTTATTGAATCCTTAAATAGAAGAATTTTGCAGAGGAGAAGTACAACACTGATTAGTACATTAAAATATTTACACAATACTACAAAATATTTTGAAGAAAATGATACATATGCATTTCCAAAAGCATCTAATGCAGAAATTATTGCCTCAATAGTAAAAATCAATGAAATGTATATACTCGAAAATGAAACTACTACTCTAATTGAATTTGAACCTGAAGATGACCTGCCTTTGGCAGAAACACAAAGGGAACAAGCATCCAAGACTTTCAAGGAACAGTTAAAAACAAAAGTAAATGAATCTTTGCGAGGTGCAGCTGAGGTATCAACAAAAAATTTGGCCGAAAATGATGACTTGGAAACATCTGTTAGGGTGGAAATGGCGTTATTAGATCGAGGCGGTCCAAAAAGCATCCACCTACAGCGTGTTTATGATTTTTTACTAACCATTCCGCCCACAAGTGTCGAAGCTGAACGTGTTTTTTCGGCTAATAGGTTCTTTTGTAATCACTTGAGATGTTCAATGAATGACGATACGTTAGATGCTCTTAGTTTCTTACGTTCCTATTTTATAAACACAAAAAAGTAATTTATTTTTAAGTAATGGCTAAAGTTACAATATAAGAAAAATGGTTCCTAATTAAAATGTATAAGTTTCATAATGGGGTTCTTTTATTTTCTAACATTGAATAAAACAATATTCGAAAAATTCGTTTTATCCGAAGTATTCGAATACCATATTCTTTACTATTCGAAATATCCGAATACCAATATCAAGCGAATAATGCATGCCCTAGGTATATGCCAAGTAGACCTCTTATTTGATCGCAAATACGCGACTATCAATAGTTCGCGCGGATTGAGTTCGTACTCGTAAAATTATACGTACTACTAAGAGTAATTTTACGAAACGCGTGAATTAATAACACAGGGACTTAAGACATTCTGTCTGCGATTGCGATTTCACTAGGATGTCGGTCGTGAGGGATGGTTGATCAAAAATATGCTATCTCGAGCACCTGGATGCTTCAGAAGGCATGTGGTCGCGACTGCAGTTGCAGACGTTAATTATTATTAATATCCACGGATTCTCATTAGGTCCTCATCTTAGGATATGTGTATAACTCTAATAATTCTAAGCAGTACTGGCATATGGCTTTTATGCCGAAGATCGGCCACACGTTTTCCGTACCTGTGCTTCAAAGTTCTGAATAGCAAATAATGAAAACCCTCAATCATAGCTTCTCATTGCGTCCTCCCTGATTGTTCGGGATCATTACAGCCTCAAAACTTTTCGTATTAGAGTTCTGAAATCCAATTCCAATCGCTGTACTAATTGAAGCGTTCCTTAATTATGATCTGGAGACCAGCAATCGATCCAGCTGGCAATTAGCTGGCGTTTAAATAATAATAATAATAATAATAATAATAATAGCTTTATTTCAGGCAGTAATCCCATAGTATCTACATAACACAAATACTTACATAGTAAAGGTAAAAATACATATAAAATTATAATTATCTTCAAATGCAGCCGTTTTCCTCAGTGTGTAATTTCGACCAATGACGAAAAAACACATTATCTATATCACTATTAATATTTTTAAGGATAGAATTATCACTTTCCCTGACTCTGGCCCAAAAGGACGCCGATCGTGACCGGAGAATGGCAAAGAAGTCGGCAACGTTTGCATCAGCAAACATTTCTTTAGCACTGCAATGTCTCGGCAACCTCATCAGAATGCGGAAGGCGTCGTTATACTGAACCCTAAGCACGTTGAAAGAGCGCTTTGTATATTTCAACCAAAGTTGACATGTATAAAACGTCTGACAAAATGCCCTGAATAACATGACTTTGACATCTCCCGCACTTCTGGCGAAGCGCCTCGCGAGCATATTGCAGCGCACTGCGAGGGACCTACGTTCTCTTTCCATATCGTCCTCATCACTCAGCTGTTCATTCAGAACGTGCCCTAAATATTTAAATTTAGATACAACCTGAATTGGTGAACCATATAGCCAGACCGGTAGCAACCTCTCCGGACCCCTACCCCTTTTAAATACCAGGACCTCTGTCTTCTTAACGTTGTATTTCAATCCGTGTTGTTCAGCATATGACTCGCAGATTGAAAGTAGTTTACGGAGTCCATTAATCGAGGGGCTGAGAAGCACCATGTCATCGGCGTAGCTCAGGCTGTTAACACATACGTTACCAACATGGCAACCCGTTCTAGAGCTTCTCAGCCTCTCGATCAATTCATTAACATAAAGATTAAAGAGGTCCGGTGAGGTTAATCCACCTTGACGAACACCGCAGTCTAACCTAAAATTATTAGAAGTCGCGTCGCCCCATCTTACTGAATTAGTCTGGTTCTCGTACCAGTGCCTCAAAAGATTCACTATAGGTGGAGGAACTGAGGTTTTGTCGAGCTTATTCCACAGTACTTTGTAGTTTACCAGATCAAATGCGCGACTCAGATCTAGAAAACACGCATATACTGGTGTATCCCTCTTGAGATAGTAACTCACAGAGTGCTTGAGTGCTAGTATAGCTGAATCCGTCGAAACCCCACTACGGAAACCAAACTGTGCATCATCAATTCGTATATTTTTCACCAATTCAGGCTGGATGACTCTTTCAAATATCTTACCCACTATAGTGCCAAGGGATATAGGCCTGTAATTATTTAGGCTGGACAGATCTCCTGTTTTATTTTTTATTATAGGTACCACTGTTGTTTTCATAAGCTTTTCCGGTAAGTGCGCCTGTTTAATACACATATTAAACAAATCTGCAATTACCTTAAAGACCTCCGGGCTAGCAAAAAGTATATGCTCAATACTGAGCCCGTCATGCCCTGGCGACTTCCCGTGCTTCATGTTACGAACTATACTTGCCACCTCCTCGGGTGTTGTTAAAAAATTATTGACACCCGTAGGCACACGTCCTATATCCTCATCAGCGTTACAAGTATCTAGAGGCTTAATTTTGAAGTGGTTGGCGAATAAGTTTGCAATATCTTTATCCTCTTTTACATTATTTATATTTGTGGGAAGCACAGTTTTTCCTTTAGCGGCTTTCACCCCGTTCCAGAATTTCCCAAAATTTTTACTAGCCTTACAATGAGCTAAAACATTCATTTTAATAGTGTCTTCATTATTTTGGACCCATCTAAGTTTGTTTTTAAACACCCTACGACTTTCAACCATATTATGATATGCACTACCAGCATTCGGTTTACCACAGGTCAACCAATAACTAAAGTTTTGCCGCGCTTTTTGATGACTATCACTTACGTAATAGTTCCAACCAGGTATCTGTCCAGCCTTCTTAGTAAGATTCTGTGTACGACAGCTTGAGGCTGAAGCATTTTGTAACACCGATATAAAGCTATTGTATAAATTATCTATTATATTAACATGTTAATCAACATTAGAGCACTTACTATTGCTAACACTATCACAGTTCGAACAATGACTAGATTTTTTAAGTTTAACTAGATTCTTAAAACATAATTCTTTGTATTTCTTAATTTGACTAAAATTCTTTTTATTCCATAGAACATTATTTAATTGGCTTTTACTATCACAGCTATTAAAAGGTACTTTTTTAATGACGACTCTGAGATTGAGCCTTACAAATATCGGATAGTGGTCAGACCACGAGACATCGTTATCAACCCATACCTTGTCAACAGAAGGCCAAGCAGCACTCGTAGTGAGACAGTGGTCTAACCATCTGTTACTTCCGTTCTGTTCACTAGTAAATGTAAACGTATTAGAATTTACTCCCAAGAACCGATAATCCGCACACTCCCACGTCATATCTGAACAGAAATGTAATAATTCCTCCCCAAAAAGAGTGCCCGGGTGCGCGTTGAAATCACCTATAATATAGCAGGCTTCAATATCAAGGTCGTCAACTATTGCGCTTATATCCGAAAGACAATTGGTAAATTCAGTAAGGTTGTCTATGCTATCACAAGGCATATACACATTAAAAATAAGAATTTTTTTACAATCAATTTCGACCTTTATCCCTATATATCTGTCAGATTTGCAGTCCAACGTAGTGACATTGTCGAACACATCTTTTCGCCACAACATTGCAAGACCGCCGTACGGCCTACCTCTAAGCACTCCCGCGCCCGTGTCAACCGCCGAAGTGGCTATGCAGCTATAGTTATTGTCAATATTATTTACTATATGTAGGTCGTGTGGCAACAACCAAGTCTCTTGTACAGCTACGATGTGAGCCACACTGCACAGGTCTCGAATGTGTTTTGCCGCCCTCTTAATGGACTTACAGTTGAATGACGCTATAGTTATCATATTAGAATTAGTTTCTGCCATTATTATTTTTAATAGCTTGCGGTTTATGTATCGAAACACGTTCACGGTACCTACGGAACACTAATCCTGCCGGCCAAAACTCTTTATCAAGAAATGTTGACAGTTGGCCTGCACTAATCGTTATTTTGAATGAGCTAAAATCGACTTCTTTAAGCTGTTTTAATAGTTCGACTTGGATACAGGTTTCATTCATTTCTTGAATATGATTCTTGATATCTTCAGCTGATGTACCCTTCCGGGCGCGTGAGACATAAATGTTTAAGTTTGTAAATATCGTTACTTATTTCTGTTAAAGCTGATAAGTTTCTTGCGCCTATTCTTCTTGTCAGTTAAAAAAGTCTGAAACGAGTGGTAGAAAAATATGGACGATTCAAAAGGGCTTAATTACTAAGTTTATTTGAACAAAGCAATTTTTTACTTTACTTTTTACTTTTTTTGATGTAATGCCATAGGTCGCTGAAAGATCCTACGAATCTGAAATTAAGATATATCTTTATCTAGACACGTATTGAACCAGAAACACGATTTAATGATTTTGATTCCATACATTTTAATTTCGGATATACCTTTTAAAAACTTTGAGATTAATTAGAAACATTGGTATTCAAGTCGAAATTGCTTTAAATAATTTGTCGCATCAATATTATTTACTATAAATAAATCAGTAATTTCGCCTGATCTTCCGAATCGTTCTTGCTCCGGCGCACGACGTTTTCACATTACAATTGCTATCTTACTTTACTGATACTTATAGCGAATTAAGAGCGCGTAGTCTGCACACTAGCGCCGTCATTGGAAAAAAAGTCATAGTACTTAAATAAAGACGAAATTGCGAATTATCTCTCTTTAGTGCATTCCGAGGAAGCTCTGAGGTACTTTTTATCACTTACACAATATTTTCTACTTTCGTTTAGTTTAATGCAGTTTTATTGTTAAAAGTGGCCACTTTTAACAAAAAAACTCCATTTAATTAAACGACAGGCTAGAAAATATTGTTTAAGCTATAATAAGTACCTCGTAGTGCACTACAGAGAGTTAATTCGCAATTTCGTCTTTATTTAAGCACTATGATTTTTTCAATGGCGGCGCTAGTTTACAGACTACGCGCTCTTGAGTACCATATTTGTGAGAGAAGTAAACAAAACAAAGTCACACAATAATGCACGTTTATTGCCGATATTCCACATCACCAAGTCGGAAGTCATCTCGATTACGAATTACTCGAACCGATCACAACAGCAATGCCGGCGATATTGATGGTATCCGATTTGCACACGAGTTAAGTATTTTGCAAATCTGCGTGTCAAACTTCACTGAAACGGAAATTGACCAGGGTAAATCGGAACTGCACAAAAATGTTCCTAATGTGAAGATTCCCCTAAGACGTGGTGAAGACAAGAACAAAAAGGATATAAAGGACCTAATTAAAATAATAAAGGAGAATGAGCCAAACGACATGCCCATTTTTGTAGCCAAAGACTTGAATCGTTTACCACCGGTATCGTTTGACCACGTTGACGTGACTCGTTTATTGAAAGATATAAACATACTGAAAACTGAACTGCAGACCATGAAAAATGACAATGTTTCAAAAACTGAACTTGCGCAATTTGACCTAAAAATAAGCACCGAGCTGACGGGACTAAGAAAATCGATAGAAAAGAATGAAATCCTAAAGAGCAACAGCACGGCTAATGGTAATATTGCAACGACTCCTAATACGGGACGAAATCGCGCGTCGCTTATGACTATACCAGCGGACGAAGAAACTACTGCGCTAGAACCGACCCCCGCGTCGTCCTACCGTGACACCGTATGGCCGTCGCAACGACAAGCGACTATGACCCGTCCGTCTAAGGCGGCGACGGGTGGATTATGCGTATCAGCTAAGGGAGCAGGTACATCGATTGACAAGTCTGACAATATTGAGTCCATTAATAGAAATAATAACGCACCAATAGATGGTTTTACTCAGGTGTCGCGTAAAAAAACGAACAAAAGCCGTAATAGCCGTGGTACGCTTCAGAACACAACTAAAATCTTAGTTAGTGAGCCGAAGGTCGCCATTTATGTCTCACGCGCCCGGAAGGGTACATCAGCTGAAGATATCAAGAATCATATTCAAGAAATGAATGAAACCTGTATCCAAGTCGAACTATTAAAACAGCTTAAAGAAGTCGATTTTAGCTCATTCAAAATAACGATTAGTGCAGGCCAACTGTCAACATTTCTTGATAAAGAGTTTTGGCCGGCAGGATTAGTGTTCCGTAGGTACCGTGAACGTGTTTCGATACATAAACCGCAAGCTATTAAAAATAATAATGGCAGAAACTAATTCTAATATGATAACTATAGCGTCATTCAACTGTAAGTCCATTAAGAGGGCGGCAAAACACATTCGAGACCTGTGCAGTGTGGCTCACATCGTAGCTGTACAAGAGACTTGGTTGTTGCCACACGACCTACATATAGTAAATAATATTGACAATAACTATAGCTGCATAGCCACTTCGGCGGTTGACACGGGCGCGGGAGTGCTTAGAGGTAGGCCGTACGGCGGTCTTGCAATGTTGTGGCGAAAAGATGTGTTCGACAATGTCACTACGTTGGACTGCAAATCTGACAGATATATAGGGATAAAGGTCGAAATTGATTGTAAAAAAATTCTTATTTTTAATGTGTATATGCCTTGTGATAGCATAGACAACCTTACTGAATTTACCAATTGTCTTTCGGATATAAGCGCAATAGTTGACGACCTTGATATTGAAGCCTGCTATATTATAGGTGATTTCAACGCGCACCCGGGCACTCTTTTTGGGGAGGAATTATTACATTTCTGTTCAGATATGACGTGGGAGTGTGCGGATTATCGGTTCTTGGGAGTAAATTCTAATACGTTTACATTTACTAGTGAACAGAACGGAAGTAACAGATGGTTAGACCACTGTCTCACTACGAGTGCTGCTTGGCCTTCTGTTGACAAGGTATGGGTTGATAACGATGTCTCGTGGTCTGACCACTATCCGATATTTGTAAGGCTCAATCTCAGAGTCGTCATTAAAAAAGTACCTTTTAATAGCTGTGATAGTAAAAGCCAATTAAATAATGTTCTATGGAATAAAAAGAATTTTAGTCAAATTAAGAAATACAAAGAATTATGTTTTAAGAATCTAGTTAAACTTAAAAAATCTAGTCATTGTTCGAACTGTGATAGTGTTAGCAATAGTAAGTGCTCTAATGTTGATTAACATGTTAATATAATAGATAATTTATACAATAGCTTTATATCGGTGTTACAAAATGCTTCAGCCTCAAGCTGTCGTACACAGAATCTTACTAAGAAGGCTGGACAGATACCTGGTTGGAACTATTACGTAAGTGATAGTCATCAAAAAGCGCGGCAAAACTTTAGTTATTGGTTGACCTGTGGTAAACCGAATGCTGGTAGTGCATATCATAATATGGTTGAAAGTCGTAGGGTGTTTAAAAACAAACTTAGATGGGTCCAAAATAATGAAGACACTATTAAAATGAATGTTTTAGCTCATTGTAAGGCTAGTAAAAATTTTGGGAAATTCTGGAACGGGGTGAAAGCCGCTAAAGGAAAAACTGTGCTTCCCACAAATATAAATAATGTAAAAGAGGATAAAGATATTGCAAACTTATTCGCCAACCACTTCAAAATTAAGCCTCTAGATACTTGTAACGCTGATGAGGATATAGGACGTGTGCCTACGGGTGTCAATAATTTTTTAACAACACCCGAGGAGGTGGCAAGTATAGTTCGTAACATGAAGCACGGGAAGTCGCCAGGGCATGACGGGCTCAGTATTGAGCATATACTTTTTGCTAGCCCGGAGGTCTTTAAGGTAATTGCAGATTTGTTTAATATGTGTATTAAACAGGCGCACTTACCGGAAAAGCTTATGAAAACAACAGTGGTACCTATAATAAAAAATAAAACAGGAGATCTGTCCAGCCTAAATAATTACAGGCCTATATCCCTTGGCACTATAGTGGGTAAGATATTTGAAAGAGTCATCCAGCCTGAATTGGTGAAAAATATACGAATTGATGATGCACAGTTTGGTTTCCGTAGTGGGGTTTCGACGGATTCAGCTATACTAGCACTCAAGCACTCTGTGAGTTACTATCTCAAGAGGGATACACCAGTATATGCGTGTTTTCTAGATCTGAGTCGCGCATTTGATCTGGTAAACTACAAAGTACTGTGGAATAAGCTCGACAAAACCTCAGTTCCTCCACCTATAGTGAATCTTTTGAGGCACTGGTACGAGAACCAGACTAATTCAGTAAGATGGGGCGACGCGACTTCTAATAATTTTAGGTTAGACTGCGGTGTTCGTCAAGGTGGATTAACCTCACCGGACCTCTTTAATCTTTATGTTAATGAATTGATCGAGAGGCTGAGAAGCTCTAGAACGGGTTGCCATGTTGGTAACGTATGTGTTAACAGCCTGAGCTACGCCGATGACATGGTGCTTCTCAGCCCCTCGATTAATGGACTCCGTAAACTACTTTCAATCTGCGAGTCATATGCTGAACAACACGGATTGAAATACAACGTTAAGAAGACAGAGGTCCTGGTATTTAAAAGGGGTAGGGGTCCGGAGAGGTTGCTACCGGTCTGGCTATATGGTTCACCAATTCAGGTTGTATCTAAATTTAAATATTTAGGGCACGTTCTGAATGAACAGCTGAGTGATGAGGACGATATGGAAAGAGAACGTAGGTCCCTCGCAGTGCGCTGCAATATGCTCGCGAGGCGCTTCGCCAGAAGTGCGGGAGATGTCAAAGTCATGTTATTCAGGGCATTTTGTCAGACGTTTTATACATGTCAACTTTGGTTGAAATATACAAAGCGCTCTTTCAACGTGCTTAGGGTTCAGTATAACGACGCCTTCCGCATTCTGATGAGGTTGCCGAGACATTGCAGTGCTAAAGAAATGTTTGCTGATGCAAACGTTGCCGACTTCTTTGCCATTCTCCGGTCACGATCGGCGTCCTTTTGGGCCAGAGTCAGGGAAAGTGATAATTCTATCCTTAAAAATATTAATAGTGATATAGATAATGTGTTTTTTCGTCATTGGTCGAAATTACACACTGAGGAAAACGGCTGCATTTGAAGATAATTATAATTTTATATGTATTTTTACCTTTACTATGTAAGTATTTGTGTTATGTAGATACTATGGGATTACTGCCTGAAATAAAGCTATTATTATTATTATTATTATTATTAAATATACCGTTACCAAAAAGTGTTAATTTATTTTATAGATCGCCTTTAGTCTAGTGACAACTATGAGCTATAGGTATATTGGGGGGTTCCTATATTTGTGAGGGTCTGGTGCTGTATGTGGAGGGTTCCTTCCTATATTTGTGAGGTGTCTGAAATAGGTTTCAGAAATAGAAACCTGTGCCACAGCCACAAGAGTCTTTCAAAGCTTTAACTGATATACAATTGTGTTGGTTGGTTATTTTTGCTTCACTTTTGATGACATTGCATTTTGTTGACAACTATTCATCCTTATACAACTTTATCTGGTTTTCGATATAAGTATGTTTATTGTTTGGTATGTATATTCTGTGGTAATAGTGACGATGAAAGTTGACGCCAAAAAGGGTGATTTGTATCTGCCGAAAAAATAACAAATTCTGTTCAATCTTTGTAGGTAGATCGCTTTGTCAAACGTTAGTCAAAGAATAGAGCTTTCAATCTGCCCTACCCTTGTCAAGGTGGAATTATTGGCATACTCGTTATTTCTCCAGTGATATAAACCTTGTACCTCGCCCTACATCTGAGAGAACCAGAGCCTCGATTCTGATAATTTTAACGTAATCGTGTCTCAATGGTGTTTCAAATGTATTGCTTTTTGTGTTTTAGTTACAAGAACTATAGTTCTGTCACAAGTCACAACCTTATTATTTTCAAATTTCGAATATTGGCCAGAAATGTTTTGATTGATTTTGAACTATGGAGTCTTCTAAAAATGAAAAACAAAATTTGCTTTGCACTGCGCTAACAAAAAAGGTTTGTGTTATTTTTGATCATTTTTCAAAACGGCTGAAATATGTTTTTTTACATATCTCCGCCATTTAAAAAAAAATCGAAATACTGAATCGACCAAAAAATTATATGTAGGTATATAATTATCGAACCTAACAAAATTTCACGAGAATCGGTTGAGAAATGCGACCTGTAGAGGAGAACAGAAAGACACCGGTAGGACATACGAAAGCATTTTTGTTCAAGCTGAAGCAGAGACGGTTCGCGCTCGCTCGGTCAAAAAGCAATACTATTGAACATCATTGAGACGCGAGTGTTACTTTGACATGACTGAATCGAAGCCCAGCATCGATGAGGAAATGAAATTTCTATTCACTTCACTGAAGACTGGAACTGAGCTGCACAGAGGAATTCTTGCCTTAATGAATAACTTAAAGTTCCCTTCCTTGTGTTTGAGAAATGCTTTTATCATTAACCTGAAACAGATACTTTGGCAGGAAATGTTCAGAATGTAATCAAAGGCGATGTTGTAATTAATATTATAAGGCGTTAATTTTGCTGCTGACAATATGAAATATTTACCGTCATATCTAAAAATTGGACTAAACGGATCTGATTATACAGACAGTATATTAAGTTCTAATCTAAGTGACAGCATTAAACCAGATCTCACTTCAGAAAACGTTTTATATTAAAGAAGGTGCAGTTTCAATTAGTTTTATTACATTTAATTTCACTTTACATAGGTAATATTATTAGATTAACGCAAGAAGATTTGGTTGAAGTTGGAAATACGTCTGACTTTTGAATATCTGCTTGTGCCTACTCGACCTTCAGTTGTTCTTTGCGGTACCTAATGGGTCTATTCTTTATCTTGTCACGGCAGAAAATTGAATATGTATGTGGTTTATCGGCAATCCGTGCATAATCAATCTTGTGATAAACACCTGCAGCCGCGCCAGCGGGAAAGTGGAAAATGTTGCCTCAATTTCGAATAAAATAAGGTGCAAACTATTTTGTTCGAATATGGTACAAAAGGCGTTTATATGAATGAATATATTATATGAAATTATCACGACTTATGTGATGATGTAAAACTAAATATTTCAAATAGATTTTTATTATTTAAACTGCATACTAAGTTCAATAAGTAATTTAAATGAAATGCTTACCTCTACTTTAAACTTAAAAAACGATGGGAAAAAAGATTTTTTATTTTCATAAGACTGTATATCGAACATCAAACATAGATGATTTTGAATGTTTTTAGAAACAAAAAGATTTATAGAAAGTGTTTCTTTCCAACCCAACTGACAGAAGTGTGCGACTAACACCAAATATTATACTTGGTAATGAGGTCACCAATAACTTGGTATATTTAATTGCCAAAACTTCAATGAACCTTATAAACCTCAACTTTTAGGCGGGCATAGCAAACAAAATCAGAAAATCTTGTTGTATTCAGATTTCCAGATAAACAGATAAGAATAAGAATGTTACATGTTAATTATTAAATTTAGATTTTTCGCATTCACAATGCTATTTTTATATTAAGATAAATAATATTAGAAAAAATACTAGAAAATTTCGCCGCTCCCACTAGCGACTCGGTAGCATAATTGGTCAGTGCATTGGGCCGGAATCCCAAGGGTGCGAGTTCGAGTCCCGTCTGAGGTGCTACGGGTGAGTCGATTTTTATAGTATTTTTTCTAATATTATTTATCTTGTTAGTATGTTAACTTCACAGATAGGGTATTCCTTCCATGCGATTAAGTTTCCCATTCGTTTTTAAGGTTCGCTTCGGCGATTGCCAGTTTATGAGGCAAGTCTAAGGGCCTTTATGGCCGTGGCCTGCCTCAGATAGAACCGGCGATAAAGTTGCGGATAGTTGTGTGAGCTAGGATTTATGTTCGTGATCAGAAATAAAACTAGGAAATACAAGTCACATTCACACCCCCAAAAAAATCGTCTAGAAAAACGCGAAAAATAATTTATCTTGAAACGTTTACCATTGCATATAGATTTTGTAGGTGTTCTTTATTTAAGTTGACTACTTACTAGAAAACTGAATCCTGACTGTGTTTCAAATTCAAAATACGATAAAACAACCAATAGTCAAACCCAACTCAAATTACTGAGAACATAGAATAAAGTGTTTTAAGAACATTTTTAGCATGACCTAAAGCGGTTCTTGAAGTCTTATTATCACGAGTCATTCGTTCTTTGATGTATAACGGGCATTATTTTGGATAAACCACTTTGTTTTGTTATTCTCTAAGTTGCGTAGATGATACTGTAATGTTGATAAAGTATCTATTGATAGGCAGTCTTACGATCGAACCGTTTAAGTGCCATTTAGCAACATGTTGATCGAAGGGTATCATAAAGTGATTATGCTCTCTAATGGCGCATGCGCTTGTTGGCACGAGCCGGTTATTAGCCCGTCGAGGGTTATTAACTCATCGGCTGTGCTCAAGTGTATCGGTTTCACTACCAACAGTTTACGTGAGAACTTGTTTGATAGGTGCGTGAGCGCACTGATAAAATTCGCTTAATCAACAAACTCTTGATGATATTTTGAAATGATCTACAAGTGCGCTAGATCCCTTATGTTAGGATATTGTCAGATAATATTGCGTACCTACATAGCATAGATGTAGGTACAACAAGGCATTATAATTTCAATTAGCGATAATTATTAATATTATGATTATGATCGGCGGTTTTGGAAAATACTATAATTAGTTTGGTTTTTTAACTTTTTTAAGTTCATGTGTTGGTTGCTTTATTTGTAAACAAATAAGCTGTACGAACAATGTTGTTTCATTATTGATTCTCTATTTTAAAATCCAGAATATCTTTTCAGGTGAACACGAACGATTGAATGCGTGTGCGCTGAAGTTAAGGCAGCCAGTAGAAAAAAAGAATTTTCAAATTAATAAATTTAACGAAGACGAATTGCAAGATGAAGTTTTGGAACGAAAAAAAATTGATCTTTGTTGAGGCACCTTTTTTCCAAATTTTTGTGAAATAAATCTTTATTGAAATGTTTTAACAGGAATTAAAATAAATTTAACTTGTCAACTTCGCAAATCATTAAATGGCCACTGCTAGCTACTGTTCATAATTGATTGCTCAGGTCAGGTGTGAAGGTGTGGAATAAAGAATGTTTGAATCAATTCAGAACTTCTTTAATAGGATCTTACGTTTTTAATTTTGATGACAACACTAATCTGCACACTTAACTAAAAGAAACAGTTAAGTAATTTCCATAAGTCGATGACACTTTAAGGTGTCGTCGAGTAATTAATCGCAATGTTGCTCAATTATCAGTTCGAGTAATACTTGCAAATTAACGCAAGAAATGGTAGGTCGTTGACCCCATCAGTAAAAGGGGAGCAACCCTCAAAATTAAAATTAGGCCGCGTTCGTTAATACAGCTTCATTAAGGCATTGTGTAAGTTATTTAATGAATTTGATTCTTATCCCTTTACATCTAAGTAGAAAATACATTGTTTAACAAACCAGCTAAGTGATTACGTTTTTTAAATCAAGATGTTATATTTTTTGGTCTAGGTTAATGACGCTTCAACATCAATCAATTCGCATAAAAAAATATTACAGGGTTTGAATAAAAATATAGCAAAACATAACTTTCCCCCGTACTTTGTTTTGCTCCCTTTTCACCGGGAATTGCATCTTTTGCTCGGGGAGAAAATAAACTATATCTGTAGATATAATAAATTAATATAAGTAAGAAAGTTGTGTAGGGTTGTCGCTTAAAACTTGTTTGTTCATTATCTGTTTCGCTATTTTCTGGTCATTGGATTTTTATGAAATTCAGATATAAACCTAGTTTATAAATCATAAATTCAGTCTGATACGATTAACTCGTGTTTCGGTTTTGTGTTTCTTAATTATTATACTAACTTAGATTTATTAGACAACATCACAATACATTGCTTTGTTTTAAAGTAAGTAGCTAAAGCACTTGAGTTATGGAAATCAAAAACAACGACAATGCTACAAACAATCAGACCAAAGACAATAATAAGTAGAAAAGTTTGAACTCCTTAAAAACATTATCGTGACCTCTGTCTGCCAGCATCTATTATAAAATCTCACTTAATCTGAACAAAGTCAGAAGATAAACAAAAGATTGATGACAAAAGAGCGGTTGTTGGCTAATTGACGAATAATCCCGGATACCCGGACGGCACGGTAAACAGAAAAACTGGAAGTATTTAAAAGGCCTCGCGTAAATTGGCAGCCGTTTATTAGAGGATCACAGTGGCTTTGTCCTGCACATAATAACCGAGAGTTTCACCACGAAAATCATAAAGAGAACAATACTTACCTGAAACTACACTGCTGTGTTCACTGCTACTGTTTACAAAATGCTCGCTGAGAACACGCTTTGTACAACGATTTGAGACCCGTTTCGATTTTCACGTTACACAGAGTTAATGGAACGGATGTGATAAAGCCGCCGGTTAATTTTGGGATGAATTTAGCGAAAGTTACAGGGACATGTAAAATTGTAACAAACACTCCCTGAGCATCGTACCAATATACTGAAGTTAAATGTTCCACCGCCAAATTAGTAAATATTTCATACTTGTTGAAAGTTTTAACCAATCCGCATTGGGCCCGCGTGGTGGGTTATAGCACATTCTCCTTATACACCCTAAAGAAGCCTGTGCCCCATCAGTGGGGATATTAAATATGGCTGATGGTTGAAAGTTTTAAGAGACGAAAAATCATCGAAGTATTAATTACTCAGGGCATGCCATTGGTGGTTTTAATTTTGGTGTTTGGGATTAGGTTTTATAGTGAAACTTAATACCTATATCTATAACCTGAATAGTGTGTGATGGCCAACACTAATACCAAGCCTTGAGTAACTTAAGAATGTTTGACGACGACTCTAGAATCGGAAGGCGGATAGTTCTCGGAGAAACAAATTGAATAATTTGTTTATCACTAACTTCTAATGTGGAGAGATATTAGCGAGATTCAACCGACCGACACAACGAAGCAAATATAATATTCATGCGAGTACACGTCGGACAAGCAACCACATATAAAGTTAATACTTTATGCGCTAATAACACCGAACGTGCTAATTGTGCCGCTCTACCCTCGGTAGTATGGAGGGTGGATTCCTTAAATGTGTACTGACCTAGATGTATACGTCTGTTTGACCGGGGAGCAGTTAAAAGAAATGTTTGTAGGCAACCCCTAGAATGGCACACCAGAACAAACAATATTAAATAGGACACTATTGGTTATGAAGTCGACTAACTAATAATTAAATAATTTTGCCAATAAAAGGAATGAAAATTATGTTGTTCAATTCCAAAAGATATAAACAGAGAAATGTCTCTTAAAATAATAAAACTATATACGTGACGATCAGCCTATTATTACAGTTAGTAACAATAGTAACTACTTGGAATGTAAATACACTAATGAGAACACACTTGAAAAAAAGTGTAATATCTGCTTCGCACACGAATAGCAACAAAAAGTTTTGCTCCCTGTTGTTCCAATTCTACTTTCAAGAGAAAAGATACAAAAAATTACGGGTAGCTAGGAAAAGCCGCCGCGGGCGAAATGCGGCGTTGTGAACTTGTGAGCGACCACCTTGCCCAACTATACGATAGCGGTTGTTCGAATTGGCCGCAGGCAGCGTTGGGCACGTTTTCCCGGCATCGGCACCTTTAAGAATTGTTCCACGGTCGTATCGAACGCTGTATACTGCCTTCACTCACAGCTGTTTGACATTCTTCCCCCACCAGTTTAACATAAAACGGCAACGCGCAGTCTTGACGGCTCATTTCCTCTTTATTCTCCGTTCGGTTTTTATTGAGCCTTCGATACGTCTTCAAAGATCTAATAAAACAGGCATGACGTTATCAAATTTTGCTGCGATTGTAGGTTGTTTGAAATGTTTAAAATTAGGTAAGGCTTCCGAGTCGACCCTTTATAATGGTTTTTTCCGAGCACAAGTTACATAATTCATATTTTTCAAATCTTCAGTTATACATTCTTATTCGGAAGCTGTTGCTTGCTACTCTTTGATACAGGTTATCCCATTGAAAAATATAATTTGTTTCCTTAGCTTACCTAGGTATATCGTATAGCAGTAATATTACGACAGTCAACGACGTTAACGTGCCTTCAGCTCTGAAAACCCATCCATAATCGTCCGGTATTGAAAGTCACGAGTGGCTCGATCGAGTCTAGTGCACCGAGGACACTCCATAGAAGCCACACGACTGGTATCGATCCCGCGCGACCGCCCGCCCCGGTGCATTACCTGCTCCACGCTCCATTAGCACATATTTAAACGCTATCATATTTATTACGTCAGCTGAATCGAATTAATTCAAACAATTCAGTTGATGTCATAAATGGAACAGCTAAGAAATAAGTGGAGTGTTTGGATTGAACTTTTGGAGAGCTTCAAAATAAAGAAATAAATAAGCAATCTCATAAAAATTTTGCTGGTAAAAGTTTTAACCTAACATACCAAATCATTTTAGTTACTGATGGCCAAAAATAAATTGGTAACCTTATATTCACAAAAATGCCGCAAGTGAGGCTGTTGTAAATGCGTAGGTTAGGTATTCAAATCATACTACTTGACTTGACGTTATCTGTGTTCAAATGTTTCGCCCAACAAACATAGGTTGTTCCATAAACCTGAACTTGTCCTGGAAGTCTACTTAGTCTGACGTTAAAGAGCAGAACGTTCCGCCCGGACCGCCCCGCTTGTATTCGGGGTCAGTCGCGTAGGCTGACAGGCGAGCCGGACACCGCCGTAAAACAAATCAATTAACTACCCTGCACACTATCCGATCCGATTTATTCTATACGGATTATTACGGATAAGAAAACTACTGGTATTCTACCAGGTTAGATTCTGTAAATCAGAAAATAAAACAACACAACTTCAAATATGTTAATGTAGTTAGTGAATGCGATATTTGTAAATCTCGGCTAGATTTGAGGACGGGACCGAAGACCAAATCCTTATTTATTTATGTCATTGTAGTCTTTTCATCTATGCCTACTTATAATAAAACTGTTACAGATCCAATTCTGTACATTGAAGATATTTTGAATTTTTTTTTCAAAATCACTATAATCGATACAGAAGCCAAAACTGTATATTTTTAATTTAGTCTGTATCTAGGCCGCGCATCAAGTCAAGATATTCCCTTAATTAAAAGTATTACGATTCCCGCAACACATATCTACTCTCACATATTTTTTAAATCCCACTTTTTAGCTACGATTGTAGGATCTGTAGTGTGAATCGTTGGGTCCGGCGACCGGCCGCGCCCGCCGCATCAATCAATGGTAACGTCGCCGTCGGTCACGCAGGCAGGTGTGCCAGAAGTGACGGTATACACATAGATAGTATACTACGCACAATATTTACGTTATTTTAATAAGCCCTGGTTCAGAAAGGGCGAATATGACGCGAATAGAATAAAAACCACCTACAACGATAGTTCCCTACAAAGCGCACTGTCAAAAGTGACGCTAAAAATACAGAGCCATAATGGCTTAGTTTTTAGATTTTTATCCTTCATACGTTACCTAATCGTACCTATAATAACGAATAGTTTCAATTTCCCTACCTTTAGGGGATTAGTTACTATTTTATCGGATTTTAGTTACGATTAGGTAACGTATGAAGAAGATAAATCTGAAAACTGAGCCGTTTTGGCTCAGTATTTTTTACCTCTATCGATCCGTGATGCGGTGAAATCGAACGTAACTCTACTCACTTTGGGTTCAAATCAGTGCGCGTTCCAACGCGGCGGTTGCTTTCAAATTAGTAAAAAAAAAATCTGTTCAATAAAGATTGAAGCTATTAAAATTGCCAATTTTAGTGCGTTGGTTTTAATATAAACGAATGTTCTGTTTCCGAGAAATTTTGCAAATAAGACCAAAAACAGGGTTCACGAAATATTTTTTTACATCAAAGGTGGTAAAATTTTTATAAATGCTTTTAATTAAATCTGTTGTGTATTATTTAAAGTATACTATATACATTTTTCATGATAGCTTCATCACGCACGTAGTTTTTTGAAAATTGGAATTTGACGCATGTTAACGCCTTTGCAACGACGTCAACAGCAGAATCAAATTAGAAAATCTGTATTCAAGAAAGGGCTTATTGTGTGCCAAACATAGGTAACTAATTATAAGTATAGGAGCCATAAATTGTTACAAATAGAGTTTATTGATTTTATTAAACGTGTGAATGAAAGGAAATTCAACATTCCTTTCAGCTAAAAGAAGTGATACACAAAAAATAATTTGAAGAATGCTGTGTTTGACTATTTTACAAACTCTCCAACATTCATTAGCTTATACGTTAGTGAAAAAAAAGCATGGAAGCAGTTTTTAAGCTCCAGCCTGTTAGTTAAAACATCCCAACAATCAGCATGGTTGTTCACAATGTGGACTGAGTTTCCGCAACTCTGCAACAATGTGCCGCGTGTAGCCCGAATAACAATGACGTCACTCTGCCAGCCCCGCTTCTAACAAACACCCACCTCGCGCATACAAATGTAGGATAGAGCTGGCTGCCGTACAGTACAACAACATGTATGGGCATGTGGGAAAAAATTTCTGAAAAAAAAGCAAGGAAATATCAAGCAATAAAAAAACAGTTTAACTATTGATGAGACATATAAAGCATAAACATAAAGAACTGTTAGTTATCTACATAATCATTAAAGACTTATAATATCAACTGATTCAAAGACATGAAACACCTGACTTAAAAAATAATTCTGCTATATGTAAACTGGGACTTGGGGGGGTAGCCGTATTATGAGAATAAAAACTCTTCAATGCTTCGCGACTTTTTGTCAATTCCGTCGTCAATTTAAGGATGACTTGAATGAGATGTACTAAATATGCTTGTCATGGCGCTGGCATTTATAGTAAAAATTTTAAAATGTAATACTTAAGGTTTCATAAATCTTATAGGAATGACTACAGACAGAACAGGCGTACGACTTATCGTATATAGTTAAAAAGAAAAGTAACTCGTATTAGTAGAGCTTTGGCGTAATAATTCGTCTCTGCATAAGTTATTGCAATGCCAATTTAGTAGATCGATGAGGTAATCACATGACGTGAGGCGTCAAGACTTGCACAAAGCGACGCAGTTCGCTAAAAGGTAAACCTAATGAATATAATTAAGGCTCCCGCCGGCGTTAATGAGGCATCGACGTCATCGACCCTCGTACTCGGCTCTAAGGGCCCTATTTCACTAGGAAACTATAGATGCTCCACCAGCGGGTGATTCGCTGTCCCCCTTACATTGGTTGCGCAACCAACCGGACACGGACACCAAGCTAGGTACTTTCCATACATCTGTATACATTTTGTTGGTAGCGCGACTGCTTCCACCACCACTGGTGTCCTAGTGAGATATGGCACTGATACCAGCCGACTGAAAGTTATCGCTCTCCAAATACACCGTTTCCCAATTTGAGGAACTCAATCCGAACACTCGAATCCCTCCATAATTATTATTGTGATAACAACTTCGAATTTAAGGGTTTACTTTGTAAGAATTCAATTTCTATTTGTGGAGTTTTGCTTTTTAGACCGTTTCGATTACTTGAAATTTTCAGAGGGGTTGCGCTATCCAGTTCTATCACAGAATACAAAATAGTACATTTCTGTAGATAGGCGCAGGCGACTTTTAAGTACTGTGGGTCTAACGGCTAAAGACAATGAAGTTAATGTAAGCTTTGATTTGACAGATGTATGTGATACATTACTACTTCTTTTTGGCACAAATAAAAACTTCCAAAGAAAAGCAGCAATGTATCACATCCATCTGTCAAATCAAAGCTTACATTAACTTCATTATTTTTCGCCAGTGAGCTGTGCTTTCACAAAAGTGGATGCCATCTCATGCAAATGATTTTTAACCGGAACATTCACCAATTTATTAGAACACCAGAGAATCGCTGTCCCTACTTTGTTTGCTATACAAATAACTTCAATGCCAGTAGTAATCTCGACTGAAGTTCAGAAATCCCTACCAATCCAACTAGCGTTCTGTAATTTAAATGTCCTGGAGGCAGTGCATCGAGTGCGAGTGAAGTGATTGCCGGCAGTGTCCGCCGGTGGTGCTCAATTAACCGGCTATTGGTCGACGTCCGCTGCACTGGTGCTTAAGTATCGAGCTATATCCAGCACTTTATTTAGCTTCGCGTTATTGAGAGCACTATTGGAAATCGTATTAAATATTTGTTGGCTGGCGTATGAAGTGCTGTCTTTTAATTTAATTTCCTGTTTGAGTTTAATGTCCTTCAGGTTCAAAATATTCCGCTTTCAAAAGGTAACTTTCCCGAAATATCCACTTCCTAAAAAGTACCTTTCCCAAAATGCAATACATTTTAAATATGTATAAAATGAAATAAAATCACGTGGTGAATTAAGTTTTTATAAGTTTAGTCGACAAATGCCAGATTTTAGTAGATATGGAGAAATAATGTTTTTCATAATATATACTTTTATATTTTCAATCACTTTTGGATATATGTATATTATTTTTCTTTCCTTCGTAATAAAAACGTTTCCAAAGTACCAGGATCACAAAAATACGGAGAAGGTTAACTTCTATAATTTCCAAATAACTTTATGTGATCTGGTACTTTGGAGACGTTTTTATTACGAAGGAAATATAAAACAAAAATTTCATTAGTCAGTTCATTCATGGGTAAACTCTTTCCAAAAGCACTTTATTCTGTGCCAAAATTCTTTAATCTAGTGAGTAAGCAACTATTTACGGAATTTGATTTATATTTTCAAATACAAGTCCTCAATAAAGTGTAATTCAATTCATCTGTGTTTTGAACAACTTTAATATTTGAATTTAAATTCGAATTAACCTTTTAACGTCCTTCAGGCTAGTCCAGTAGTCAGGTAATTTGCCTGGAAATAATTCAAGGTGTTTTGATTTGTGCGTCAGATACCACTAAGTGCTGTTAATAATAATATATTAAAAGGGATTGACCACTTTGCAAGACCTAAAGATATCGCTGTAAATATATTTGTGCCCTTGTGATTGTAATTGAAATTAGTAGCTGGAAAGGCCTTTAGCTATAATCAGTAAATAAAAAGTACTGTGGAGTGCTGTGGGCGGTATGTAGGGCGTTGTCACAAATCAATTAACCACTGATAAAAACTGTCTTCAATCAAAGGAAAGATGTTTTCAAATATATCTTTAGGAAAGAAAAAAAGGATCAATAAACTTGGACTTTAAAGCTTAAAATAACAGTCCCGTAAAACACACTAAATTAAAGGTACTATTATATCACAATTTTGGTTTTTTTTAAAACTTCCACACAGTTTTCAAGGTTGCAAATTGAAAGTATGATTACATCCCTCAGTGCTACAAGAAATCAAAACTTCTTAAAAGTATTTCCAAATCGAGTGGAGTATATCTACCGACCTGAATACTGGACTAGACCACAGATAACATAATAGTACAAGTACTAGACTGGCGATTAGCATGCCTAATGAAGGAGAATTTTCTTCGATTCTAAAAATATTATTTTCAACGAGGCTGAATATTCGGCACGTTATCCTCTGAATGGATCTCTTATTGGCTTTTATTATCTTCCCATTTTTTGCGACTTTAAGTCACGTGTGATATTGAAATTCAGTATTCGTTCTTCGAAGTTAATTTTGCTCGCTTTTCATTGAATTTATTTGGTTTGCTTTCTATACAGCAAGAATTAGCTTAGGTAGGTCATAGTTCAAACACTATTCATCTGATAAAAAGGACTGAAGATTTCATCTCGTTTTTTTGTAAGGATTTTTCATATGAAATATTTCGCAGTCATGAGAATTCTCGCTCGTTAGAACTCAACAAAAACTGAAGTTTTTTGGTGCTTGCCTTTACAAGTTGTAGCAATATTTTGCATTAGTAATGAGACTCTGTTTTTGTTAAGTTTTCTTACCTTTTTACGTCATCGTTAAACGAAATTAACTGTATTATTGATATATAACGCTTTCATAAATCTTACAGAGCACGATTTTTTACACTTTTGTGTTGCTTTGTTACGTATCATAGCGTTTCGGCTTCTTTTTAGGGGTTGTGTTGTGGTCATATAAGAATAATACCTACCCTTCAGGCGTAGTGTGGTAAATAATGAGTAATTTTTTCAACCCTCTTTAATACATTTTTATTTATACTTTTTACTATTTTTGAATGCTAAACCCTTTATTCTCATCATAAATCGTGAAACCTGGACACAACCGGAATCAAATTCCTTTGTACCCCTAATTGGTTGAGATAAGTCTTCTAGACAATGAGCCTAACAAAGTGACAGTAATTAAAGTAGAACCTCCTTTGATACGAAATATAGCCATTGTTGGTAGCTATTCTACCTACTTATAATTTATAGGTATTTCAACTTTGAACCTGTTTTTTTATCCTTTACATTGTTCAAAGGGACGCTTGTTTCCGTCAAGTAAATCTAGTAAAGCGTAGTGTATGGATCATTTTTAAAAATTATTATTGCAATAAGTAGTTTTTAAAATTGTAATTGTGGTTGAAAATTCGTCTCTATTTGCCTAAAAGTAATTATGATATGACAACTGCCAGAAATGAAAATAATCCTACCTTACTAAACTTTAAGTTTTTTTATCTTTAAAGATTTCACATGCTGTTTATTATAATTTATTTGTAGTAACTTTTAGATACTCTTGTGCGCGTAAGTCGGCGTAGGTATTGCAAAGTACTTATAAAGTTTTTAACATCATGTCATCCATCAGCACTCGTGTTTTTATAAAATCTTTTGTGATAAGGCCTATCTCGGAAACAAAACCCTAATGTTGTCGCGACAAGATAATTGGTAGCTCAGTATCTGTTGATGTATAAGTTGTCAGGGTGCAGGAGGTCTTGCCGCTGGTGGCGAAGAAAATATGTTGTTCTGGTTCACAGTCACTGGCTTAGAAATACAAATGGATACAGCATACGTGAGACGACGGTATGAATTATGCGTCTGCTACGTAGGAGGTGCAAACAGCGAGAGAGAGAGAGTCATGCATGCCTTCGTTCACCTTTATATCGACGATCTCCGTGGTAGAGTGGTTCGCACGCCGGTTTTCAAGGTGTCGCCTTCTCTGAGGTCCCGGGTTCGATCCCCGGCTGGGTCAATTTAGATAACGAACTTTTCTATATTGGCTCAGGTCTGGGTGTTCGTGTTACCTTTAGCTTTAGCTACTTACTTTGGAATCGGAACAATATATGTGATGTTGTCAAATATTTATTTATTTATATATAACAGCGTCCCTCTTTATCTTAAACACCCATTTACAGGGAATAACCTTTTTGTTTGGTTTATCCACTAATGTCCAAGTATGCTTATTCATCAGGGCATTGTACTCTTGCTTCATATATAGATGCAAGCCAGTGGCTCGCCAGTCGAGCTCGTGGCTCGGAATGAATGAATGAATGTTACATTACATTTAATGTTGCGAACATCCCAACAAATATAAAAAAAATGGTCAATGAAACCTCATAATCATTCCAAAAGACCTTTTCATCACCCCACTCAACGGGGTCACAAAATATTGAATTTACACAAGGACCACTTTCTCGCTGTCCTTGAAAATTGTTACTAAACTTGCCGGCCTCATTAGGGTTGCTACTATATTAATTCTAAATTAAAAAAAATGTAGGTAGCTGTTTTTGTTTACAAAAGATTTTTTGTAAACGAAAATGAAAACGAAAAAGTAAGTGTGAATCTAAGATAAATAATATTAGAAAAAATACTAGAAAAAATCGACTCACCCGTAGCACCTCAGACGGGACTCGAACCCGCACCCTTGGGATTCCGGCCCAATGCACTGACCAATTATGCTACCGAGTCGCTAGTGAGAGCGGCGAAATTTTCTAGTACTTTTACCTTCTTCGCTGCAAGCCAGCGGAAATTCATCAATGTGAGGAAATTTTTCTAATATTATTTATCTTAATATAAAAATAGCATTGTGAATGCGAAAAATCTAAATTTAATAAGTGTGAATCTCTTTATAAAGACTTAAAAGAGACCAGAGTCTTTTTCATCACCTCACACAAGAGCATGGTAAATATCAGACCCTATTTAGCCAACAGCTGGCAACACACTAATGGTATTAGTAATATAATAATAAAATAATATTTTTTATTTCGGACAAGAATACATCCATATTTAATTTGTTTAGTATGTTATATTATATTATTACCTTATGTTAGTAATAGAGGTTGTTGTTTATAACACAGATTGTCCTAAATCTATTTAGGCTGCTAAGTTGTCCACCCTAATAGTAACAACTTTCTGTCGCCTCATTTCGCCAGTGGCCGTAATATCATCGGTATTTTCTAAAAGAACGCTTACGGACACAGTATATTGAATATAATAGTGCTATTACGTAAATAAAGGCCAAGTCATCAGAGGGTTAGAACGCCGCGCCGGGTTGACATTTATGATTATTAGGTACATATGTTTTTTAGATACGGTTTTAATTTGCGATGTGGACGTTGAAGGGTATTTTCAGTTGATTAATTTTGCTTTAGGCAGACACGAGATTGAGAAAAAGTTACACACCATTTGGTCCTCCGGTTTTCATGATGTCGCGATCTCTGTGGTCCCGATTTCTATCCTAGCGTAGGGTGTAAGGTCTCGTTTTTTTGTGACGTCGTTGTTACCAATTTCCTTAACACAAGTGCTTTAGCTAACTAGCTAGCTAAAATGTTAAAGCCACTTCCCTCCTAGGTCTTCTTCTTTAACCTATAAGGTTAAAGAAGAAGACATTTTTATTATCAAAATTATAAATGTATTTAGCCTTGATTTCCATAGTCCTACCTAACAAGACGTCTTATAATCCGTGCGCGATGAGAATGAACCTTGTGTGACCTTGTCAAAGTAAATAGAAAAATGACTATTTAGTTTAACTTGTTATCTTACTTGAAGTTGCTGCAGCAAAAGTTCCCTCACCTCGGATGCGTGACACCGTGTTTTTGGCTATCCCTGTGGCTCGCCGGCGAACAAACGCGTCTCAGTTTGACAAGGTTCCATCTCATTCTCAGCGCGCACGGATTATACCCTTTATTAAGTGTTCCTGTTCTGAGTGTGTTAGTTTTAATAAGTGGTATATTTATGTGGGAAGTGCGGCGAAGACAACCGGTGCGTAGTTCACGAAATAAATTATTTATGTACTGAGATTAAGTGAGGATGAGGAAATTGTCGTAATGTTCCGTTTCTGCTGATGGATGCGCGGTATATTTCACTGACAAAACATTTACTGAGGAGCCGTCGGCGTCGTTGTGTTTCGCGAATTCACTGAGCTCGGGGATAAGTAAGTAAGTAGGTGCTGTTCTTGGGTGTCTTTTTGTTGAAAGGAAAGTTCATCTGAA
Organism: Catoptria pinella; assembly: GCA_963556745.1. NCBI lineage: Eukaryota > Metazoa > Arthropoda > Insecta > Lepidoptera > Crambidae > Catoptria > Catoptria pinella. Next base: position 480,082 of record OY750777.1, read on the forward strand.
TACTGCTGGTTATTAACTTCGTTTCTTAATATCCAGCATATTGTGTTTATTGTAATAACACTTATTACGTTATATTTAAAATTTCTATTACATAACGCTCAAAGTTAGTTATTTGTATAGGTAATATAAGCAAATTAAATATTCCAACTGTTCCAGAAAATAAATTATTTTGTTGGTTGTTTGAATTTAGCGGGAATCAAATCAAATACTTGGGCAGAATACTATGCATGAATATATATGTATATTTCGTCTCTAAGTAAATATTTGTTATTATGATTATGAAAAGAAAATGAGGTAGTGCTGTTTGAGCGTATTATTAAAATATATCCTGTTCATACACGGATTAGATACTAAAAAAAACGGTCAAAACTTCCCAAGTTTATTGAATTCTCAAAATCGAGTTCTCGGCGGAGAGCAGTACTTCTAGAGAAGCAACTTTTAAACCCCCTTTACGGCGCCGGAGTATGTCGCTATAACTCAGAAGTTTTCCCGAAATGTTCCCGTGGGAAAGGATGGCTCTAAATGGGACGTGGTTTAGCGACTGAATCAAGTAAACAAAGAGAAAGCTTCGGTAACCTTTATGATTCGGAACGGTCAGTTAGTAAAAACTAAATTGTTGATAATGTTCGAGTTCGATCGATTAATGCGATAAGAGATTTTTATGACAAATGTTGCCTGTCTCGTATAATCGTTATACATTTCCAATTTCGTTTTTCAGTGACTCATTGAATACCTATGGCGTCCTATGAATTAGGGAATCTAGAAGTTAAGATTTGGAAATTAACAAACCGAATATTACCCCTTAGAAAACGAAAGCCTATTTGAAGTTGCATTTAGTAATCAAATTGTGAAATCTTTAACGTTAGTTAATGAAGCTCAAATAAGTATTTAACAGTCGCAGCAGCAATTTGCATGTCCTACAAAATCCCTGTTGACCTCCGACTTTTGACATTGTTTAACAATTGCAGAGTTTAATTGGGATCTTGGGTAGCCTTTGTTTTATCGCCTTTTGTAAGCTGAACATAAGGATACTAGAAATTTTAGCTAATTTTATTTTATTTAAGTTGGAATGAAACTTTGAGTTTAAATGTGTAGTTAAAATAACGACTACTTACAGTAAATTGTAATATTGTTTTCAAATTGTATGTAGGCGTACCTATTTGTTAAAAATTGTATCAGTGCTACGCTAAGACTGGGCTAACTAAATTGAAATGGCGATCTAGCTAGAATCCGACTCGTGCCTGTAATCGCTATAGACCTGGGATGATTGGATGAAGGGATTGCCTCCACGTTAGGGCAACGTATTGAAACTTGCTACGACGCCTCTGTGCTACGGCGTAGCCAGTTCGTAACGTATCGTTGAATTTGATATAGCGTGTGCATTCATTTTTGAAGTAATATCTTTTTATTTTACAATTCACGTTTAAACTCAGAATATCCTGCCTTTTAATGCCGTATAATATTTGTTTTGAATGAATTTTGACATGTGATATGCTGCTTATGTCTTTGAAAATAATAGTTACCAATAAAATGGGTGAATTAAGCGAAAACGTCTATGCTCCGAAGAAAGTAAAAAGCTTACCGTACCGTACTTCGTTCGGGGTTATTGTAAAGGTTACGTCATGTTAACGTTCCATATTGATTAGTCTCTTCCTCCCCTTTTATTATGTTTATCTACTAGTATGGCTTGTTTTGTGTTTAACCACTTGCTTACATATTCTTAATTAGCAAATGCCTATACGTGGTATTCATCAAGTATAAATATACGACGTCTACGACGATAAGTTGTCTGCATTCTATTAATTATATGGGTCATAACTCACAACAAGGGATATACATATTTTGATCTGATGCTAAAACAAATAAACACAAAACCCTGAGTCAACGTCAAAGTTATATAGCTGAAATGTTTACCAAGAACGATAACATAGATGTCGAGCTTACATCGGCACAGACATCGGGAACAAAAGGGATTTTATCTACAGATACATGCGGCTGATCCCGACCCTACCTACTCCTGAAGCCAGTCTCTGAAAGATAATCTCCGTGATCCCATTTAAGTTGGGTTTCTTTGGTTTCTGTATTGGTGGATTTTATCCCTCCTTTTATTGGTGTCGATGCTTCTATAATTGATTAGATGTCTAGCAGAATAGTGAGAGTGGAGTAGTATTTTTGTGTGTTCTAAATTAGTCCTGTTCTTCCTGTAAATGCATTTTTGTAAAAAGGTCCCTTATTTGATCCTTTGGTCGGTGAACTTTGAATTCAAAAGGAAGTTTTATACATAGTTTTTTTATCGTCAAAGTTTTCGTTTATTCGCTAAATCCGCATTCGCATGTCCGAATAAAACCTCACACGATATTTCGTCCGAACGAAAGCATTCATTCGTTGGAATAAACCCTTGCTGTGTCGGTGTTAATGCGAGCCCGTTAATATTTGCTCCCGGGTGTTGCGGCATGAATACTTAATTAGATTGCCGACAAAGCACGCACCGTTAACTGGTATCGCTGATTTTATTAACTGGAACATGCTCCAAATTTGAGATTATTTTAATTATTGAATGACGTTAAATGCAGCCACTATTTACTGATGGGAATATACTGATTTAGACATCAAACGGCGATTAAACAATGACCCCCACAGAAAATCGTAATAAGAAAACATTTGTTAGTACATAATACGTACGTATTATCATCTACGTTTTCATAGTTTCTTCACCTCTTAGGTATAAATAGATACATAAAACAAATAAAAGGTACTTACACAGACCCAACTGATCTTATCTGTATTCTATATAAGATATATAAGGATATGTTTAAAACCTCGAAATTAGCATAAAAACGTATGGAAATCCTGAAACTGAAAACTCTGCTCCTTATATCTCTTAGAATACTGATCAGATCAGTTGGGTGTGTATAGCGATCTGAATCTCCTCCATTCACTCCCTGGATAGCCATCATCAGATCACAGCTGGGTGAATCCCTAGTGAAGAACCAAGGAGTCAAAGTTACCTCGTTTGTATGAAAATTGACTGGTGTTTACACACTGTATATTTTTTTATACTTATATTATTACTAAAAATGTAAACAAGCTTAACAAAGATAAATTTGATTTAATACTGTAATATTAAAATAACGTGTCACGCTACAATGTAGCTATATTTATATTATTACTTCAAGCTGGCTTCAAACTATGAAAATATATTTCTGGTTGATCGCGTTTATTGCTATGAGATATCATGTAACAATGCTCCGAGCATCGAGCATGTCTGAATACAAAATTAAAAACAGTCCAATATTATACCATTCTTAGAAATTTTGCTGTCAAATCCAACTGTTTTACAGAGTAATAACAGCAGCACAATCAAAGATAATTGTATGTAGGCCTACATCTTATCAACTAATACGGTAGTATAGGTAGTTAGCAAAACCATGGTGATCGCAGGGCCAGCATCGATCCCTGCCGCATGAATATTAGATGCGGCCATGACTGCAGGCCTTGTTGTGGGACACATTATGTTTTGCAGCCATTCTGCCCTGCAGTAATCGCCACGCTTTGCAGGCGTGTTGGCGATCGTAATGGGGCGAAGTCTCCTCGAGAAGATGCGCTGCTGCCTTTTATTAACTTCCTAAATCGCCTCTTCTTATGACTATCACTGGATGAGCCCCTTCTCTAAAATCATTACTGATCTAAGCCAGCACAAATACGGCAATGAAGCTACCGACCACGATGATCATTTCGATTTAATGAGTTGTTGCACCCACTATTTTTGTTGTATTCGGTAGATGTTAAATAGCATTTATACCTTAAAATCGATATGTTACTATACAGTTTGTTTTCATTCATTTTTCAAGTTCAAAAGAGTTTTTATCATGAAGTTTCCTGAAATTCAGACTCGTTATTTTCATTTAACACCTTTTCTACTCCACCATTTTAATGCATCGTATTTCATATAGGTACTTTTTTATGATTGATGGCGCAGTAACTCACTCTTTTTAGGGCTTTGGATGGAGTAATAAAAAGGATAAAATTGTAGCTTTGAAAACGAGCTATGAAATGCCTACTTACAATGATTATTCCCGAAACGTTTATTATTACTATCACATTGTAACGGTTGCTGATTTAATTATTTGTTATATTAGGTCGTTACCATGTCCTTACCTATGAAATTGGCGTTTTGTATGGAGAATTTTTAGCAAATTGTATTTTCTATACTAGCATTTTCATAATTAGTTTAACAACCGTGAAAGCTATTGTAACAAAACTTTTCTGTACAAATGTTTAAACATTAAGCTAACTTAGGCAAAATAACATAAGCGAAAAAAATAAGTTTCGGCTAAGTTACAAAGGTTGATAAAGTGGTCATTTTCGCTAACAAAAAAGGAGTCGCATTCAAGAAACAATTTAAATTGACTTTAATTATGCTGATAGTTGACGGCTATGGTCATAATTTGATGTAATATCCAGCAACTGATAAATATTTTACATCACCGAAGTTATGAGGTTCTCTGTGTGTGAGAAAAAAAAACACCAATTTCATAGGTATGGTACCCAATATTATGTAAATAATAATATATAAAATAATATGACTGATTAATTTACAAATTTATTATAGTGTTTGTCATGTGATCGATTGTTGCGGCTTAAACCGACTTCAAAAATTGAAAAGGAGGTTAAGTATCCATTCGTTCGCGTACATTTTTTTAGGTATGTTATGGTCCTCGATTACTCGAAGACGGCAGAACCGATTGAAATGATTCAAACGTTATCACATCATGTTTGTTCCCAAGTTGGTCCAATTTTATGAAACAACAACAATCATATACAGTATGTTCAGTACAAGTTCTTTTTTGCTTTGCATAATAAAATAAGCATCGGTAAGCTTTTAAGACGGAAACTTTTCCAAATACTTAAGTATGTAGAGTAGTGAATTAGAAGATAGCTTTATCTTAGAACCCCGTGTTCCTAGGGGAGGCGTAATCCCAACCCTCCACAAAGGAAGCCGAGTTGATAAGTAAAGGGATGAGGCAGGATTAAATAAGTCTTAAATATAAAAATATTTTCATACAAATCTGATATGAATCTGGGTTTTTCTACCAAAGGTTTTTTATCTGAAATCTCAATGCATTACTTTATGTAGGTCTATATTGTTAGAATCGCCTTTACCTAAACAGGCAGAAATGCTAGGAGTGTAAAACTATACTATCACATTCTACAGAAGTCGATAAATATATCAGCTGTTCTTAGGTCAGTTTTGAATTACGCTCTTCTTCCAAAAAGGAGGTTGGCTACATAATGTACTATTTATGTAGGTTACTGCTAGCCATCTGATTATTATTTAATTGACCGTCTTCAAAAAAAAGGTGATGGTTATCAATTCGTCGCGTATATATTTTTTTGTTTCAACCCTTTATGTTATTACAACCTTTGCTCACAGAAACTAGTAATCTTCTACTACAGAATCATCCAATAAATGCTTAGAATTTAGAAGTAGATAGAAGTGGGCAAATGAACCGCAAAAATGGATACGGATGTTATTGAAGTTTTATAGGCCCTAAATGGCCCAATGTGGTAGTCCAAATTTTGTATGGAATAATAATACGGGAATGGGAACGGGGCATGTAAGGGGACGAACAGGAATTAATATGGATATCCTACTTATATTATAAATTCGGAAAGTTTTTTTTTATGTTTAGATGTTTGTTAATAAATCACGCAAAAAAGTGTATTTATGGCACACAGATAGTTTTTAGACTGGATTAAAACAGGATAGTTTTTATTCTGGTCAAAGGTTCCCTAGACATTATCCAAATATCCACGACGCGCGCGCGGACGAAGTCGCGGGAGAAAACCAGTCGTAATATAACCGACTCAAAAAATGTAAGTGTTCAAATGTAACAGTGAAATTGAGTCCTTTATTTAAAGAAACGGGAAAATCTCAATTTGCACCTTATTGTGCATTGCATAAAGGTTACATTCTTATGACCCGTCTCATCCCGTTCAAGTTCAACCCAAATCGCCTATATCTAAGCTTTAAAGCTTTTACAAGTGCGTCGAACCTGAAATACAGGCTGGATATCTGCGTCGGCGATATGATTTATAGCTCCCCTCGTATTGAGACAAACGGCACATAATATATTATCTGAACCTTTGACAAACTCCCATGTTTTGTGGCGAAGGTGCATATTGTAACTTAATGTATGCCATATATTTTGGGATAAGGACATACATAACATCTGTTCCGCGTTGTCAAATACCTACAAGATGATTGTCGGATTTTTGTGTTACTAATAATTTATAGTACTCGTTACTTGTTTCTTTATTTTTAACGACTAAGAATATTTGCTTTCATTTGTTTATGGTATAGGGGAGATTATGTCTTTTGTTGCCCGAGGTCCTACTGTGTAGTCCTACTAGTAGAATCACGGGCATTTTATTTTGCCCGTGGCTCTATTAGTAGGACCATGGGCAAGCAGCATTACCTGGGCCCTATTTAGTAACATGACAATATGTTAATTGTCATGACAATTTGGTTTACATTGCGGTGTAGCTATGAGTAGTTTATTCTATTTTCAAATCACGTAGTACCACGGGCATTTCATTCTGTCTGTGGTCCTATAAGTAGGACTAAAATAGTTATTTTATAAAATAATTTATTCTTACTACTAAGTACCCAGGGATGTCGAAAGTGGAAAAAAAATCGATATATCGATATTTAAAAAAATATCGAAATCTAGTTCGATATATCGGAGAATAATTATATCTATATGTATATCGATAAGTACTTATATCGGATTTTTGTAAAGAGAATATTGATGATTTTAATTTCTACCTAGTGTTTAGCCTACCAATATCACTGTCTACATAAAATATCAATACATCAATTTATAGAAATATAAATATCGCCCAAAAATATCGATGTATCGCCCAAAAAATTTCGTCTGAATATATAAATATTATTTCGACATCTCTACATTCCCTACTAAGTACCTACACTAAAAACTCATTTTAATTCAGCTGTCGTTTCGATGTGAATGCGTAAGAATACTTCCCGCGCCTCGAACGCTCCAGGAAGTATCATTAGCATGCAATATCCTCACTTTGTTGACGTATTTTTTGAACAAACACAACGTTTATTTTCCACATTTATCATGAGATGCTGTGATGGCGCCTGGGCATGAATAATGCGCAGTTGCTTTACGAGCCCGTCGTGAGTTCAGTATTACCCTAGCACTTTGGCTAAGTTAGTACCTCGCTTTAAATTGGACCTGGGGATTTTTATAAGTTTTAGGGTTCCGTACCAAAATGGTAAAAAGGATAGTCTTTTTGTCACAGCTGGATATCTCAAGAACTTCTAATGCTATTAACTTGTTTGGAATAGTTTTGGATGACGTTTGACGTTGACTATTTTGCAAATATTTTTTGTTACAGGGACTGAAAGGAGGTCTTGAACATTCAAAGCATGTGGGGTATAATATAATATTACATTAGTTCCACTATTGGTCAAGAGATTGCTTTGACCTAAAACAGCAATATACAAAATTACATTAGTTTCACTATTGGTCAAGAGATGGCGTCGACTTAAACTGCACTAATTATTCTACTCTGCAGTGTATTTATATTATGATGGTATGGAACCCTCGGGGCACGAGTCCGACTCGCTCTTGGCTAACTTTTTTTCAACATTCGGCCTAGCCTGGCATTTACAACATTTGAGGTACCAGGCAATCATACATTTCGAAGAGATATTTCTAACCCACCGCATGAGTATATTGGAATACTACTGCGCTAAGGTCTCTGGTTTAATTTGTTTACAACTAGATTACTATTCTTCAATTCTATAATAAAGAAGTTGTTTTATTAAACCAAAGTTTTGTTTTTCCTATCTAACATTAAATTTCAAGCAAAGTGAAATAAAAAATATCGATCGGTGAAGTCACAGCAAGGATTGGGGACGTGAACTTTTCAGGGCTAATTATGACTGGCCGGACCACGCCTTTGCATGGCACACATTTGACACATTTACACGGTGCCAGTTAACACTCGCACGCTTATTTTGTAACTAGTACACTTCTAATACTTACATAATTTGTAATTTAAGGAAAGACTGACTAATTTGTTGCTTTTTTATATATACTTCGAATTTGGCTAAATTCGGATGGCCATCCCCCATCAGACATCCCGTGACCACGGCCCCTTGAAAGGTGTCGAAACGTCAGAAAATAAAGTAATAATTCTAAAATAACAACTGAATTAATAATGTACGCGCTCTAATCCGTAAAAAGTGTTTTATTTCTAAATACCTATTTATAGATGGAGTTACTTCGAAACCTGATTACCTGATATAAATGAGTGTATACGATCTTTTTTCTCAGGGGAAATGAATAATGCCCTATAATGATGATGCTCAATTTGGAAGGAAAATCAAACAAACAGTATGCATATATGCACAGTGTTCGAATCCATGATTGATTTACCAATTGATTGCAAAATACTTAATGACCGTAAAATATGAACGTCATAAGTCTGTGATAGCTTGGGAATTAATTAAAAAACTCATTCGAAATAATTAAAAGTGATTTTATTTATTTGTAACTTTTTTTGCCATTTTATTTTACTTTTACGAGCTATATGTATTTGTAAGTGTTCTTACAATTTTATCAACTACACATACACATTCATAAGTTCGAATATAAATTTACTCTGATCCATATGCCTATTCATAGCCGCTGGTTCAGATCCGGCTCGAAGGACCAAAAAGATGTATATGATAGTTGATAAAAACGGTAGATGAAAGTTGTTGATAAATGTAAAAAACTGATAAATTGATTTAAAAACGTCTTAAATTTAAAATTATATGAGAGTGCGCGACGGATATGATATTCGAATACGTGCTGAACTGATGAATGACCTAAATTAATGCTAGTGGCGTAAAAATGCTGATCTGACATGACAAACGATACGAGCGCGTGGCGGCGCTTGCCCCTACACCTCGCAGCGCAGGCTCCGCGGTGCAACGAATGCAGATGTAGTCAAGTGGTTAACCGCATTTCATAAACATTTATCTGGCGGATATGTTGCAAGTTCGTTAAGCGTAGGTCATTTTTTAACCCTCCGTCGGTCACAGATGGGTCGGCGCGACAATTTAATACGATCGGCCTATTTCGAATTCGGGCCGTGTTCGCATTAACATTTCAGCGTTATATAGGTACCACGTTATATGGAACACGCCGCTTGTCACACTGTGCCATAGCTAGACTGAACGCATGCAATATTCAGTCGTTCATCTCTCAGGTTTTTTTATGAACGTCTGGTACTATTCGCTCAGAATTTCTGCCCGTTTGAAGAGTTTTCTTTAGAAATTGAGTGTTCTTTCTAAGGCGTAGCTTTTTTGGATTTCATTAGCCAGCTGTTTTTTAATGTCTTAAGACTGAATATATAGCGAAATGGGAATTTAAGAGTTCATAGTTTGCATATAGTGCACTGCGAAGAAGCTTTGTGGTACCTTTTATCACTTAGACAATATTTTCTAGCCTGTCGTAGCTAATTATTATTATAATGTTTGCTTTTCTCTGTTTTTTTAATTAACATATCAGCCAGAAATACTTAGGCTGCGTTCAGACAATACGATAACACACGACCCGAGCTCAACTCAACCGCAGCCCACGCATTGAAATGCATCGCTTACATTTTTGAGTCTTAAGCAACTGCACCCGCCCCACGCTCAACCCGAACTCAACTCAAACTCAGCCTGAACTCAACCCAAACTCAACCCGAACTCACCTCAAAATCAACTCAAACGCAGCCCGCGCTTTATTAATGTGTCATAAGACTCAAAATTGTAAGCGATGCATTTCAATGAGTTATCGTCTGAGCGCAGCCTTATTGTTCCATTACTTGACCCCAACAATGATAGAGCCTTCAGCCGTGTACATTACCGGGCGCGCAGTAATCTGACAGTTCCATTACACGGTGACCGCGCGCGGCCATCCGTCACGTGACTACTCCATCCATCCCCACCTCCCGCGCTCCCTGATGTCCTGGTACTCGATTGGTAGTTACTGTGATTTGTTGGACAGTTTTTCCTGTTACCACTGATTAATTTATACAGAAGAATTATTTATTATATATACTTACTGTACTGGGCATTTATTTAGCCAACATAATAAATGGGTTCATTTATTTTGCTGACGTAAGCATAATGTCAGACTCCTAGGAGACGTTAACGAGCAACTCGTTCTTCTTTGTTACATGTTCTAGGCACGAGACTAGCGTCTAAATATCACTGACAAATGGCAATATATATTATGTCATATTTATATTACTTGGTTGGTTGGGTCTTTTTCATTTCTTTTGAAAGTCATCTGTCATTATAGCACTATAGTGATCTATCATGTTTTTTTTTCTAGATTATGGCCAGATTGACGCCTTTAACATAAAACTTTTTGATCTGAAGACATACCGTACCTTAAAGTTAAATACTTACCTATCTAATTAATAAAACAATAAAACTTTTTAAAACAACAATCATTGTATGACTTGACTACGTTTTGTAAAAAAAGTAATGAAATCAAAATAACAGCTTAGACTCCCAAAGTTATTGTATCACCAATATTTGGTCCGATACAGAAAAGGTATTTATTGAAACTCGGGGCCAGTCCGCTCGGCTTGCGACAAATCGCTGCCGTTAAGATGTGCCAATAACCATATCGCTGTAACTCGCGACATAAATCGCGTGATCGCGCCCGAACGTAAACCTTTATGATTACGAACGCGTAAATCGATCGAAAGCATTCGTTCGTACGTGCGAACCGGCGAACGGCGCTCGGCTGTTGAAGGCAGTAGGGTTGTCAAATAAGAAAACATTTACTGTTTTTATATTCCAAAGCATATTTAGTCATTGAAACATGACTTTTTATTAATTAGTTAATAAGTCTACATTTTTTTGTACTTAAGTTATTGTCTAGAAACACAAAATGAACAATTGATGACATTTACAGTTTGCATGACTTCGTCGTTTACCTTTGAAAGTGTGGGCGGGAAACTCTTCTTTTGTTTTTTCTGTAAATAAATGATATAAATCATTATTCTACTTATTAGAGGTGATCTTACAGTAATTTAAATTTCTTGCGGCAGCCCTACCGCTGCGGGAGTAACGATTATTGTTTTTAGTGCCACTCGAACTCCGATCGGAAAAATATTACCGAGCAATCAATGGATGTGTATGATTTCATTGGCATTGTTTAATTTGATGTTTCGTGTTTATTTCTTTATTGTTTATTTACTCTATGCTGAATGAAAGTTAAGAAAATCGACGATTATGTCCTATTGTCGTATTATAATATGTACAATAGTCTGGCAACCTGGTATTTAGTGCAATGAGTTACGAAATAATAGTAAACAACTCGGAATCATAATTGGAATTTTATTATTGTTTCAAAACTGAATATAATGAGACTTTATTTTTTCAACAATAGCCGACACGCAAACTGTTTTTGTTGTAACAATTTGAATTCCATTACAAGAACATACCCCCCTGAAAACCTGTGAAAACCTTAACATCTTGTTTTGATTCCAATTGATTATTAACCATATTAATGTCTTTACCTCAACACTCTGTTAGCTGTAGACAGACTCCCTCTGGCATCCTTGCACGCTTCTGGCCGAGCATGAAATTGGCCCCGGGGCCAGTAATCGGTTGGTTGGCCCATCAGCACCAATCACAGCCTCTAATGAACCACCCGCTGGTGTGATTGATCTTGATATGACATGCTGTCTCTTTTAGTTTACATGTAAATTATATTGATAGATTAGATCAATATTCATAGCAAAGTATCGAGTGTTTGTTTAAAAATTAGACGTCCGAGTAATTATTTTAGTTTACTTACCAATATTTTTATCCACTAGCTATAAAATATTTAAGAAACGAAGCTTTTTTAATTTTTGACCCTATTAATTTGGCTTAAGGCCAAATACTCAAACGATTCTTAAAGTTAAAGCCATCTTAAATTCAAAAAGTTGTCAGTTTTGACAGAAACTCTATGACATCTTCCTTAAAGTTAAGGAGACCTTAACTGAAGATTTTAGCTAAGAAGCCTTTTGAGTATTTGGCCGTTAATGTTATTAATCTTTTCACTAAGTATAAGATGGCAATATTCATATATATTTTTTATTTTAATAAAAGGTGACGTTACAAATGAATAGAGTTTTACAAAAAAACAAAAGCAGATAAAATTAACGCTCAATGTTTACACGTTTTCAAGTAGAGACGAACTGCTGTATGTCAGATAGTTTGTGTCTTTCGTCGTGGAAAAATAACAAATACAATATCCTAGAGTGGTCCGTAAACCGGCACATATAACATTGTTGCGGCGTCGTAACATTGTTGCGCGCCCGTCGTCGGCGACAAGACAAGTCAACGGAACTATTAATAATTGTGTTGCAGCTCTACATTTAAGTTAGGAGCATCTGCAAACATTGCTGATACACTTAGTGCTTACTGCTTGCTTACCCTTGTTCGATAACAAGAATATCGGCAAATATGGAAAATCGTTGTTGAGGAAATTACGGCATCATTATTAATGTACTTAGGTTCTAAAATATAAGTAGTATGAATAGAGTTACTACATAAGTTTTTTAAAAGTTGGAACAGAACTATACTCTTAAAGGAAATGTCTAAAACTAAATGTTATCTTTAGTAGTGTCATTTTTTATCAATGAGTAACCAGTAATCATAGGAGCAGGGACCCTATTTTCGAAAGGCGGCGAGCGCTCTTTACTACTAATTTTTATTCGACAGCATGGCTGCCCAATGAAAGTGCAGCAGTAGTCTGACAACTACTAGTACCTCCAGTGACACAAACTTATCTAACCCGATGGTCAAAACTGGAACTAAGTTTTATTACATATTGTTACCTAGGTTACACCGTCGACTACATAGACTACAGCGACGCCGTCACAAGGTCAGGTGAGTTTGTGTTTTTCGAGTGTGTGTTGTCAATTGTCAATGAGGTTTATTACCTCATGCGATAAAAATTAGTGGTAAAGAGCGCTCACGGCCTTTCTAAAATAGGGCCCCAAGTTCAATGCAAAATGCGTAGTATATTAATTTATTCCATACCTCGACATCTGTGGCAATGGCTAAGCTTCCATACTTAGCAAAACAGTTTTAAAGTCTATAAAATATTGATTGAATCTCGTCTTCTGAGCTCCAGGGCCTCCAGTTATTTGGCTTGTCGTAGCTCGTCCATTTGCGTCGGTCCCATTCTCTGCACCGAGTTGCATTCCCGATGCACCAACTAATTTCCCTGGCGGGCGCTCTGTCAAACAAGCCCCTTTGATATTCCGTCTAAGCACATTGCTGAAAAGGCTAAGCAAGTAACTTAATCATATTGCATTTGAAAGACATGTAATTTCGTGTTGACTGGATAGAAGAAAATCAGCTATATTTTCATCATCTTCATACGGTCACACAACAATTAACTCCAAACGTCAAAAAATTCAGACATGTATCCGACTTAGAAAGACATGAGCAAAAAGCAGCCCTTGAAGAGTTTCTTGCCGGTTCTTCTCGTTACAAGGTCTCCCGCTTAGAGTTTGCGAACCGATGGCGTAGCTTCTTTGATAATTCACAAGTGCTTGTAACAGCCTAGACTGAATAAATGAGTTTCGAATTTTAAGGCCATAAGAGGGTATATTCCGAAAACCAAACCACTACATACTGTGACGACATTCGTCGAGACATTAAGTCAGAAATTCAGTAAATCGAACGACGAATATGTCAGATTAACGCAATTAGTTTTTCTAAGTACTCATGTCCTGTCTATTTGAAACTTATTACATTGCTCGTTTTGTAGTACTGAATCTGGTGCGTAAACCCATTTGGCCAGCCAGTATTTTTGTCCCTTAGTTTTAATTTTTATTGATAACATTACTTTCATATAAAGAGCTGTGCGCTGGTTAAGTAATTCAGTTACGCGAACGAATAAACCGTATGCGTTTTAAAAGCACTCGCATTTACTTTTGACGTCAGTATCTCAGGCAGAAAGATGACATTTTAAATTAATATTGGAAAAACTTCGGAAAAATATAGGTAAGTAGTTATATTTTAGTTATTAAATATTGATGCATTAAATAAAACACCTTGTTTGTAGCTTGTCTGAATGTAGAATATAATAATGATACTTGACGACCTCCGTGGTCGAGTGGTTTGTACGCCGGTTTTCAAGGTGTCGCCATCTCTGAGGTCCCGGGTTCGATTCCCTGCTGGGTCAATTTAGAAAACGAACTTTTCTGTATTGGCTCAGGTCTGGGTGTTTGTGATACCACCGTTGTCTCTGATTTCCATAACACAAGTGCTTTAGCTACTTACTTTGGGATCAGAGCAATGTTTGTGATGTTGTCTTATATTTATATTTATATTTATACAAGGTGTTACAAAAATACCCCTAATGCCGAATATGGTAGATAGGGACCATCAAACTGAACAACTTTTACTATGGGACCAACTCTGAAATCGCGAAAAAAAAATCAGCTGTTTCATACAAAAAATGAAATCGAAAATATCAAAATGTATGAAACAGCTGATTATTTTTTCGCGATTTCAGAATTGGTCCCATAGTAAAAGTTGTTCAGTTTGATGGCCCCTATCTACCATATTCGCCATTAGGGGTACTTTTGTAACACCTAGTATAGTGTTCAACTAAATCGTCGTTGAAAGTAAGGCTTGTCATAAATGTTCACTTGGCTAGCTTATTACCGCGTCAGTCGCCACAACGATATTTAAAAAAAATATATTGTCTAGCTAGAGGTACCATCAGTTAGTGGGTTGATACGATTCCGACAGAAATATGCTTTTACTTCCAACTTTCGGAAATCAACCGAAACGAAGGTCTATCTCGATACATTTGCAAGTTTTCCCAGGAACGATCAAACAAAGATTTCCCGCGCAGAAGTCAACTTGCGTACTCTGAGGCAAGCGTCCCGGAACTTTTCCAATATTTCCCGGGACTGTTGATGTATGGCGGTTGGTTCCGCCGCTGGTTCGAAAGGCCTTGACTAAAATATCCATCCGTCTTTACTAACTTAAATAATAACAATTTTTTACGATATCAAAGTTTAGGGAAAACTAAAAAAAAAGCTTTTGACCGGTTTTATTTGAAGGTGTTTGAAAACGCGTCACGAGTGCAACCTTTAAAATGAGGAGCTAAGAAACATGTTATTGCGTATTACCATATTATACATTCAGAGGTATTAATAGAAACTGCTTGCAATAGTCTTCTTTATTCCTCGAATCAAAAATCTTAATAGAGTCTAGAACATATAACGAGATGCTGAAGTTGACGTGTTTTTGACCCAGCGAGCGTTAAGCGCGAGCGAAGCGTCTCTGCTTCAGGTTGGGCAAAAATACTTTCGTAAGTTCGGCTGTCTGTTCCCCTCTACAGGTCGCATTTCTCAACCCTGCATTCTCGTGAAATTTTGTGAGCAGGTTCTATAATTATATAAAAACATTTTGTCGTGCAAGTATTACAAAATTTTGCGAAAAAAAAATTCACCCACTCGAAACAGCACATAGTTTCAAAAGCAGTGTCAACCTCGTGGCGACATCTATTAGATTAATTTTAAACAACATACAACGAGCGAGGTCTTCTTTATCACTGGGCCACTAGTTATTTTTATTTATGGTTGCGAATGAAAGGATGGAACAGATAGACAGGAAAGAGTGTGCACTGAATTATCTGGCTTGGACATTTAGTGTTAAAAAATTATGAACACGTTTGAAAAAACAAATTTAAGTTTCAGAAAATCCCTACGGATTTTCTCTGTGCATTAATTTTTTTATGTATAAAATTATGTGTTATTTTAACGACCGCATAGAAAATGTGCAATCTTAGGGCTTAGTTTGAAACTAAAAAACTTGTGTTTTGTGAGTTTCAAATATATTTTTAGGAAAAAAGCTTGTAAAATACCTAGGTACCAACTCGTTTTGGAATAAGTAAGTGGCATTTATAATGGCATTGTTACTTTGAACGTTATTCCTATGGTTTCCCCTTAGTAAGTAATGGGATTACATCATCATCATGAAAAACACATTTAAGGGTAGATGATAATACTCTACAACGTGAGTTCCAAAGGGTTTGCGATAAAATCTCTCGCAACCTCCGTCCCGCCCGCCCACGTAAACGCGAAGGGCGGACGCTTTCTTTGTGCTTGCCCAGATGAATTTCTGCTAAAGTTTGTTCCGGTCTCCATTCTAATTTAGGCATTTACAACTTGGCTAAGCTTCGTTCCGAAATCCCATTCTGCCTATTTTGATAGCTATGATAGGTTATTATCATTTTACGTTTTGGTGCTGCTATTTATGTAAAGAAGATGAACATTGGCCTATTAGTAATAAATGACTAAAAATAATAAAACACTTTTTAACTGATACTAGCGCGGTTTTATTGAAAGTACTTTGGTAATTATTTGGTATTTGGTTTGATCTTAATTTCAACAGATATCCTAATTTCAATATAGATGATGGTTGGACATTATCACCATAATTCACAAGTTAAAGCCCCAAACACACACTGCAGGATCTTATGATACAGTTAGTTCCTCTTGTAAATAAATTAATAAAAATAAACGACGGAGGTCGGCAATCCTCTCCAAGTTTTCTTTCGCCATTTCTTTCTTGGAGGGTCCTCCTGATTCTGTGAGATGGTAGTAGATTCTCTTTTTTAGCATTGATTAATTTACAAAATTAAATTATAAGTAATTATAACATTAACCTAAATCAATAAAAACTGAGCGTCTTTATAACTTCATAGCTTGAGGGTAGGCTTACGAGCAGCTTCAGTCCCTCATGACCACGGTTGCTACAAAAGTGCCGAAACGTCGGGAAAATAAAAAATCAAACCAAATACCAAAGTACTTTAAAAAAAACCGCACTAGTATCCGTTAAAAAATATTTTATTTCAAGTCTAGTGAACGCATTATTCTTAGAGGGGAATTAAGTTGTCTATTGTTATTCTTTTGTAATTTAAAACATGTCCCTTCGTTTTGAGGCTGCAAGGGAACCAGTTATTGAATGAAATGCGTATTCTCGTTGTAAATTATGCCGGCTCGAGGGTAAGTTGTAGCTTTTCAAATAAAATAGTATCATCACAGTCTTATAACCTCTTATCATAGTGATTTAAATCAAAACGACGTGGGTTGAGCTTTTTTGCTATCTTTCGGGAACAATTATTTTTTTTGGGATGAAAGGTACCCTAGATGCCCTTCTCTGTACCCCTGACAACGTGTATGCAAAATTACATGATGATCGGTTTAGTAGTTAGAACGTGAAGGCGTAACAAATAAACAAACGGACTTTCGCATTTATAATATTAGTAAGGATATTTTGCGATGGATGGTTTAATCATTCATTACAAAAGTAAACAAAGAAAAAATATTTGAACCCCTCGTGTGATATAATAGTTGTGTGATCGTATGTGCTGTGGGATACGTAGAAGTATATACAAAGAGATTCGTAGTCTCTGTTCTCTTTATCTTCTGTATTTCTCTCATACTATGAAAGCTTATCAAAATCTGCGTAAACAATACACTGCTTATGTACTGTGCAATAAACATAGATTTTCTTCAGCGGGCTTAGTCTATTTTTAGATGATTTAATAAATCAGCTAACATTTGGAAGGAGAGTTCTCGTTTCACCGTAATGTAAATACCATAGTAATATTTTTGTTAACTCAAAGGAGTTTTCACAAAGGAGTGTTTATTAAATAAGTTTTTTCTTTTTCAGGTAAGAATCTTTTTGCGAGAAAAGTTGGTGATGTAGTTTAGCTGGTAATGAGACTGCCATTGTTTCGTCAGTCATTGTTTGGTAGGTACGTATATTTTTAATAGTTTAGTAACAAGCGTCAGAGGTGAGTGCTCCCGCGCAGATAAAGATTTTAACCAAGCTTATAAACTAGGATGTGGACCCAAAATCTCAACCTAAATACCTTGTCTAAAAAACAAAAAGTTCACTGTTTATTTCACCAAAGTAGGATTCAACTAAATTAAATAAAAAGGTAGGTTTTTTTACAAGATGCTCAAAGGAAAGTATACTATACCACAGATAATATAATCTATACTAGTAACTATACTTACTCAATTAACCATATAAAAGTAAGAAAACAGTTTTGAGTTGCGTACCACTATTTCAAACTAAAAACAAATATACTAACAATATAATTGTTATTCTCTTGTTATTTAAAACATTTCTCTACGCTTTGAGGCTACCAGGGACCCAGAAATTGAATGAAATGCGTTTTCTCGTTGTTAATTATGCCGGCTCGAGGAGTCGGGCTATTCGAACTATTCGAGCGAGATATTTGTGACGATTAGAAATGTCGGCTAAATAGAATCATAATTAAAATAATATAATGCAGCAATAGGAGGAACGGATGGGGTATTTGTTTTTCTCTAATATTTCAAGCAAATGGTTAACGGCCGCGCCCTCTGCCTAAGCTCCATGTTATCTATGCGCTTAGGCGCTAGTAGTTTAGGGACTACTAACTACTGTAGTATAGTAACGTATACGTTTTACGGTCCGTTTTATTGGTTGTAAGAGCCTGTTCACACACAACACAGTATATCGGATCCAGTAAAAATACCGATCCGTTTTATAGGTTCGTTTTATCGGATACGTTTATATTCGGCTATAAAGTATGAAGTTGTATGAGCCTGTTCACACACAACACAGTATCTCGGATCCAGTAAAAATACCGATCCGTTTTACAGGTTCGTTTTATCGGATACGTTTATATTCGGCTATGAAGTATGTAGTTGTATGAGCCTGTTCACACAACACAGTTTATCGGATCCAGTAAAAATACCGATCCGTTTTACAGGTCCGTTTTATCGGATACGTTGTTATTCGGCGATGGCGTAAGTAGTTTTACGAGCGTGTTCACACACAATACAGTGTATTGAATCCAGTAGACACACAATCTTTACTGTATCTATGGCAGCGGATCCGATAAAATGGTCCTGTAAATGCGGTGTGAACATCACATCCAGTAGCGACGGATACGTTAAAAAATGGACCTGTCAATATGGACCAGTGGCCCTACCATGAGTTGATGCAAACTGTTTTCGCTACCGTTACCGTTAAACTATCGTTTTCTCTCTTTCACTCGCATTGACTGTGAGCAGTAGATCCGAAAGTTTACGGTGGCGAAAATAGTTTACTTGAACTCATGGTAGAGGTACTGCTCACCTGCTATGTGAACGCACGGCAACTCCGGAATTTCATAAACTAATGTAGGTATTATATAAACAAATGCTCTAGCCGAGTGTGCGACCAAAGAGTGGTGCATATATCTGTAACTAAAGAGACATGCAATTCTAAATGAAATATCCCGCGGAGATGTCAGCGAGTTTATTTAACTGGCGGCTTTCAGCAGCTACGTTCCGTTTTAAAAGGCTTTTCCGCTTTTCTGCTTTTATTAAAGAGCAGTAGTTGGCCCGTTTGACGATTGTGGAAGTTAAACCTTGTGAGCTACGGTTGGTCGTCGGGTACAATAACATCAATGGAAACAAAAAAAATACGAATGACCCAATGTCAAAGTCAAAGTCAAAATATCTTTATTTAAATAAACTATAAATAAATTAAGCGCTTTTGTGTCTTCTACATTCACCAGCACCCGACCCGTTTTAGACTTTTTAGCTGACAAGGTCAAGAAGAACGGGCGCAAGAAACTTATCAGCTTTAACAGAACAATGCCATATTTAAAGTTATAGGAATTAGTTACGGTCATACTATACCGCGTGAAATTTTAATCATTTGGTTCCCGCAGTGGGGTGGTTCCACTCATCAGTGCAAGCAACTTTCACTATGGTGACAACTCTGATAGAGCGAAATAAAATCAGCTGTTCCATACATTAAGGTCGAGTAGGTATTGCGCTTTTGTATGGAACAGCTGATATTTTTTTCGCGATATCAGAGTTGGCCCCATTGTAAAAGTTGCTTGTAATCATGAGTTCTTAATACTAGTCGTGTTGCAGATTAGCGCTAACGACTGCAAATGCAGCCGGGACCAACGGCTTAACGTGTCTTCCGAAAATCAAATTTTGGTCACCCATCATATGACCAACAATTGTGAAAGTTGCTTAACCTCCGCAATCGCTGGGCCAGGCGCTATACCACTGCGGCACCGAGCGACGAGCTAGATAAGCGAGTGTATTGTTGTAATTTATCGCGACCTGCCATTGTCTACACAAACAACGCAGCAGGTAAAATAATAATTCATTTTTCACGCTCATTTCGTAAAATGGCGGTTCGTTCGTATAGTAGATTGAGCGGGAACGAAACGCGCAATACGATGTAAAGGTGGGTCTACGTACGAACAGAGCATATAAGCCGAGCACGAATTCGTATACATATACAAGGTGTTACAAAAGTACCCCTAATGCCGAATATGGTAGATAGGGACCATCAAACTGAACAACTTTTACTATGGGACCAACTTTGAAATCGCGAAAAAAAATCAGCTGTTTCATACAAAAAATAATTACGAAAATATCAAAATGTATGAAACAGCTGATTTTTTTTTCGCGATTTCAGAGTTGGTCCCATAGTAAAAGTTGTTCAGTATGATGGTCTCTATCTACCATATTCGGCATTAGGGGTACTTTTGGAACACCTTGTATAACTATAGCATGTCGTGTATTGTCGACCGACTTTTGAGATTCTAATTAAAAGTAAAGTAAAGTAAACATTTATTCGGCATCTTAA
This sequence comes from Catoptria pinella, assembly GCA_963556745.1. Lineage (NCBI taxonomy): Eukaryota > Metazoa > Arthropoda > Insecta > Lepidoptera > Crambidae > Catoptria > Catoptria pinella. The sequence goes on from OY750777.1 coordinate 500,840, forward strand.
CGATAAATTATAATATTAAACAAACCGAAAAAGCGGACCAGCTCAGCTTGTGGTGTAGAATCTAATTCACAAGGCTGCTGGTTTTCAGCTGGATCTAAATTCGAGCGTTTAGCTTGTGATTCTGCTCATGTGCTCCAACAATTGTCGCCTGTCTTGACGAACACAAAGAGATTTGCATAACGCTCGACAGTGATAGTTGTATGGCGAACATTTACCAAAAGAAATGTTTTTCCTTGCTTTGTAGGCTCGTTGTTTATTAACTCTTACGCCGCTCCGCTAGTCATGACGTGCAGATTGGCTCTGCTTGCGCTTGGCTCGTATACACCTACCTTAACGTTTTATATAAAGAAGGAACATTAATAGCGCTCGCACTTATCATTATCGCCGTAAATAACGCTTTATTTTTGTAGCGAAATTGCTCTGTTTTTTTTTTCATTTAGACTGTTATTTGTTAGTAGGGTATGATAAAATGCTTTGGCATCTTTTATTTAATGATTGTTTATTTTTTTGAAATAATCTTTGATCCTTTGTTTAGATTATATTCTAGAACTACAACAAACTTTAATTAATTTACTTACTTGACTTAATTTATAGATTATTACCTTTTACTTGAATCGGAGCCTACTGAATTTGATAAATCGTGTAGATACTGAGTGAGTGAAGAAGAATTTAACAGCGGGAACGCCACTTACAGGCTTCACTACACTCACATTACACAATATACTGATATTAATAATTACATAAAAGTTATTTTTACTACTAATAGGTTTTAAAAATAATATCTAGTTTATTACTTGACACCTTGACATATTCGTCATTGGAGCATTTAAGCGATTCAGGGAGATGAGCGCATCAGCGCAGCGAGCGGAGCGAATTAAGCGATTCTGCGGCGGGCGGAGATTGCAGCGGAAATGTCGCGCCGCTCCGACCGATATCGAGTTACCGAATGACAGCAATAAGTGCTTACAACTGAATTGATGGTGTCACAGCTGTTGCTCTGATATGTAGCTTAGTCAGCCTTAGTCGATCACTCTCTATTAAGATAATTAAAAATAATATTTTTTAGTTATTGTCCACCTAAAGTAATTTTATTTTTAGCCATTACTTACTTTACAGTAAGGTGAAAGTAAAATTGCTGACGAGATTATTTTGGGTAAGTTAATACATGACCCACAAAAACTCCATTATCCGTGTTGACCATTTGAGAAGTGCTGTTATTTAATGATTTGTTTTTATTTATTTAATACGAAGTTATCATGAATCAGTAAGTTTTCATTAATGCGTTACCAACCCTGACGCCACACTTCGTGAAGCTTTTCCAACATAAGCCCGAACATAATATTTTAAATAGGCTATATAAAATAAGTTAGAACCCTGTTGATTCAATCGTTCGCATTATTAACTCAATTATAATAATTAAATTATAAACATCCGGGTCCAAGATGGCGTTATAATTTTTGGGACAATATACAAGCAGTGTGGAGTTCGGGCAATGATTACCGATTGATCCGCTTGTGTGAAATTAAATGAAATTATTATTTATTCAAATAAACTCACAAAATAAGCGTTTTAAATCGTCAATTATTTTACCCTACCACCCATAATGACAAGAAAAAGAACCAGCCAACGCTTCGCTCAACCATATTTGAGGGAACGTAACGACCTGCCTCACACGACACCACCACAGAAATGAGAGTCAGAGAATGACACAAAAATTCAAAATTCAAAACTCATTTATTCAGTCTAGGCTGTTACAAGCACTTGTGAATGTCAAAGAAGCTACGCCATCGGTTCGCAAACCCTAAGCGGGAGACCTTGTAATTAATAATTGACCTTGTAATAAGTACTTAGGCTACTCATGTTAAGGCATCGAATCGAAAACTATTATCCAAAAGCATTCCATAGGCCTTTACTTACAAAACTACTGACTATAGAAAGTGAAAATATTGCAATTAAAGAAATCAAAACAAGGTATTTAGTTATGAATTTTATGTTTTGGGCAAGAAGTGCAATAAATATAGATAATATTAAACAGTTTTTTTTATATACGACGCCCTTAATACAAGCAGACCTATTCCCACTGGCAGCACCCGTTCACGAGCATGATGCATGAACCAGCCATCGTTTCGCTCATACATATTCGAGGGAACTTAACGACCCGCCTCACACGACTGTGTGCAGGCCATTATATGACGGATCGGAACGTGTGCTTTGTGCTTGCGGGTAACGGTGGGCTTCCTTTTTATTGATATAAACAAAAGTCAATTCGTGCCTGTTTATTTTTAATGTTTAATTTTTTATTATTTTTGAGAACATCACATACATTGCTCCGATTCCAAAGTAAGTAGCTAAAGTACTTGTGTTATGGAAATCAGAGACAACGGTGGTATCACAAACACCCAGACCTGAGCCAATATAGAAAAGTTCGTTTTCTAAATTGACCCAACCGGGGATCGAACGGTCGAATCGAGTCAAAGTCGATTGAAAAGCCACTCGACCACGGAGGTCGTCAGACTATTTATTTATTTAACTGACAAAATATATTATATGAAGCTTTCAGCTACCCAACTCGTCGACAGAAACAAGGACATTAACAGGAGATCTGGAACAAATTGAGGAACCCGTGATAATTTTTTCCATTATTTAACCCAAAGGATCAGACAAACCAAGTTTTACCTGATACTTTATCCAAACGTATCGTGTGTTCGAGATGGTGATATTATTTTTGGAGTATTTTACAAGCAGCGTGGAGTGTGGTGCAGGCAATGTTTACCGATTGATCCGCTTGTGTGCTCAGGCCATTATGTCAAGGGCCGCTTAAACGTGTGCTTGCGGATAACGGATAACGGTGGGCTTTGACTTTATTGTTAAATACCTCTGGCCCGTGACTTTGTTCGCGTGAAATTCTAATTCCTAATGGTAAATGTATGAAAACGGATGAGTAACTCCAGAGAATGGAAAATTAAAGATACCTTCACCTCTTTATAATGTTAGTAAAAATAAATATTTTTGTAGATGTGCTGAAACTTATATCAATTTATGTTTGTGTAGTTTGCGCATCATTGGGAACTTTTAAGAGCTTCAAGAAGCAATAAAGCACTGCGGGGCTAAATTGTGTCTGAAAACGAAATAAGATTTTGTTCAATGTTTGTTGAATTAAATTAGTATTGTAAGCAGACCGATGAACATAATACTTATACTGTGTTTCTTTGTATCGCAATTAAACAAGTTTATTAAACAAGCAAAAAGTACCAGGGAGTCATAAGTGTCATGGAGTGGATACTTATGTTGTGCCTTCAAGATATTGTAAAGTCAATGTTGACCCTTCGATCGCATAAAAGCATATGTACACTAGCTATTGAGTGAAGGATATCCGCGTCAAGAGGCGTTTACACTAGCGGTTAATATTAGGGCTGCCAATGTGTGATTGATTTAATTAAAATGTTTTAAAAACAAGGAATTTATTTAGCTCCTTTTCAGTTTTAGATTGCAAAAAGTAATACAAAAAATATGTTATGTCGATCCGTAATTACTTACTTCCAATAAATCAAAACTGACATGGCTACGTATAAAAAGTTTGAATTATTGAATACCCCTAAAATATCGTTTTTTACACCTAAACCTTTTTGCTTCTAGTATTTAAACATGAGATAATCTATTATTCATTGAAATTTTCCCAATTGGGTTTCCCTGGTTAAAAATAAGCACACTTAACCTGTTATAAAAGTGAAGACTAGTGACATCGTCATTGTCACTTCTGAGAACATGTAAATCTAATAAACTCGTTCAATGTATAACCCCTTTAGAAATCGACAATCATTTATACATTATTTAGCGTCGACAGGGACTGAAGATTCCCCTTTCTCAAATCAATCTCAATCAAATCCTGGTTTCTTAGCTTTAAACTTTGATGTTTTCTTTTTGATTTTTTTACCTGGTTTCTAGAGTAGAATCACAGGGTTGTAAATATTGAGGACGATAACACCGTTTTTAACCGACTTCAAAAACAAAAGGAGGAGGTCATCTATTGGTCACGTATAGTTTTTTAATGTACAGTCAGTGGCACGTCAGACTATACTATACATGTTGACCTTAAAACCGTCTTTATGCCGTACGTAATAAAAGCTGTTTTCGTAGTTTAACTGTTTAACTTACCGTGCTGATGTGCGTACATACACGTTCACAGATTACTCGAAAACGGCTCGACCGATCGTAATGATTCAAACGCTGTTACGTCAGTTTGTTAAATTTTGAAATCGGTTCAGTAGTTTTAAAGTTAGTATAGTTGTAGTTATTAGTTAAAGTGAAAGTACTATTGTTTTCGTTACCATTGTATGAATTTAGACGGATTTTCGACCATAACTTTTTTGTTTATAAACCGATTTATTAATAATAATGTGCTTGGCGTTCTTAATATTTGCCCATCAACAGCTATATCACTAAAAAAGCTAAAATCGAATAAGTCATCAATTTAATATGAAATTGAAGGTTAATTTGTAGATAATTGTTTAGGGTACCGTAAAACCCTATTAAAACCGTGAGATTGTCGATAAACACATTGAATAACGTCATGATGATAACCTAAAGTCAAAGTTTATTTTGAACCCGTAAACTACCAAATAACATTTTTACGATTTATATTCAATTTTACAGGCGACTGGAGCCTCCATAAACTAAGAGCATTGTATAAAATCTGAAAACGTGTGGCTTTATGCAGAAATAATAATGAAATTTACCGCAGTATTAAAAGGATTTTTATAAACACGGTAGACTGACACTGAGGTGAATACAATTCACGTTTTAAAATTATATCTGTAAAATATAAGACTGGAAAATAATATTTTAAATAGTCGAACATCGATATAAAAACTGTTTTTACGAGTATAATTATTAAGCAATTTTGTTATGACGTAAATAATATGATTTTTTTATTGTAATTTCAGCCCTAAATCTGAGCACAGTGGCCGATGCTGTCACTCTTTAATCTATGACAACTATAAAAGCACTTGCGATGCGTACTTTGTTTTTGCGTGAAAGGGACAGCAATACTCATTACAGAGATGACTCCACAGATCGTCCCCGTTCGCTCCAAGGAAGCGCGTAGGGTTGTCACCCACCACGATTTTAATGGTTTCTGAATGACAGCGCAGAAAACTTTGTTTATTTTTATTTCTAGTACATTTAGATTAAAGAAATTGAAGTTAATAATAAGAGAAGGGACAAAATAGTTTTCCAAAATATTATTTATTCGTGTTTTAGGTTGTTATTTTAACTTCCTCGTTTATTTTATTTTTCCTCAACAAACAAGGCTCATTGTTTTCTCGAGAACAAAGTGACAACCCTACGTACTCGTCACCAAGTGTCGTCAACTTTCTGCGATCTTACGTCGCCCAAATTATGTTTTTAACTGCGAAAATGGACCTAAATACGTAATAATAGAGCTCATAACGACGCCCGCGCAAAGTTGTTGATTGTTGCGTCGTTTGTCAAATGTCAAGTTAGTCTTCTGTAGGTGATTAGGAGATTAATTATAAGTTCGGATGTTTCAGCGTTTCTGCTCGAGTGTGTCTTATTACATTTTGTTTTTTTTTCAGTTAAATTATAAATGTTTCTATTCAGTAAATTAAAAAAAGTAGTGTCAATGAATAGGTTTCAAGAAAAGATAATTAGAATTCTTACCACTAACAAACAGATATAAAAATGTATTTTTTTTGCATTCTTAGGGTTCTGTACCTGAAAAGGAAAATATGGAACGATCTATGCATAAAATACTTTCAAAATAAATTAATTTTATGTTGTTTCAAATCACCCCCGTACCATGGAAAGAGAGGGGGTTGCAACCCTCGATTTTTTCCCTTGTCGCATGATTTTTGTACGGCGTTGCGGAATAATGGTTTAGAAGCTGTATTGAAACAGTATGAAACTGATGCCGTACAGAATGAAATGACCAAATTTACCCTGGAAATCGTCAGAAAAAAAAAAAAAATTACCGACTTTGTGGCGCACCATTTTTTACGGCACTGCGCGCTTTCTTTTTATTTTTCATGGATCTATCGATGGTAAAAATGCCGCAAAAAATATATGACCAAAATGTACTCACTCTACCTGCACTTTTGAATTCTCACCAGCACTCAGTTGGACAGCTTACAAGTGACGGCATAGTGCTGAATCGTATTATTTTATGCTCTTATATCGTCCCATATACGTCACCTGGTGGTTAATATGACCCATCCATTTTTTGGACACGGGCCTGTAGTCTATCTTGCTTTGCGCCAAGAATTATTAATTAAAAAAGAAAATTACTTAAAAAAAATTGTTGTTAAGACGCTTAATCTACTTTACCACAAAAATATCTCAAATTGTGTAATCTGCTCAAAACTCAAACTCAAACTGTGAGGCATCATTTACATTGTGCGAGTTTACTAGCCACTAGTCAGTGAGTTTAAAAATAGGCGAGTCAGCTAGTGCGAAGTGACGATGGCACACCAAACTGTCCACTTGCTCAGCAGTAGTTGTCGATATTTTGTAAACAATGAAACTAAATAATTAAAAACTTAACAGTTTACTAGCTCGTAGTAACCATGTTGATGCACGGTTAGTTTACTTCACTAGGTAAAACAAGCCCACACGTCAGCGAGTAGCGAGCAAAGTAGACTAGCTTTCTTAATTTCTCGTAAATTGTTTACAGTCGATGACCTCCGAGGTCGAGTAGTTCGTGCACCGATTTTCATGGTGTCACCTCGCCATCCCTGAGGTCCCAGGTTCATTCCCAGCTATTTTAATTTAGAACATAAACTTTTGTATAATGTTTCAAGGCTAGGTTGTTCGTGGTAGCATCGTTGTTGTCTGATTTCTATAACGCAAGTATTAGTACACTCGCTCAATGTTATCGAGGCTTTAGCTGAAGTATGCAAATTAAAGTGTCATAAAGTCGGAGGGCTAGGCTAATGTAATTGTGCCTGATTGGCCATCGGCTCCGTTTGTTCTAGCCGGCGCGCTGTGACGCAAACGAATGCAAATTTATTCGATCCCGCCGTGAGTTAGGGCCGCCATCGAGAATCGTTTATCGTCCGCCTAACGATTGACGCGGGTAGGGTTGCCTCTTATGAATAAGGAGCCTGTTGACTTGAGATACCTAATGGTGAGGTTCTTATATGAAGGATTACGTAGTCCAATAAGTGCTTCATACATTTACTAATAATTTTGGAATCGACTACAAACGCTAGATTCTAAAATTACAGATTTAACTTAGTACAATTTGTATTAACAGATTTAATTTCACAAAATTTTTAGTTTGCATACTACATTGTGATTCAAAACTAAACGAAAGGGTTATATTTTTTTGCGCCCTAGACTAGGTTATTATAATGAATGAGTGGTGAAAATTATTATTTTTTGTTAACTGACGTTATCAATTTTGGCAGCCCTTAAGACCCAAACTACTGACATGATCCTTCCAATCCGAGTAATCCTCACTCTGTCATTGAAACTAATTAATTGTTATTCTGATTTAATGCTTGTATTTATGTATTTTGAAGTTCTTTCTATAGTCTTATTATCAGCGTTAATTGAACAAGTATCGTTAAAGTCTTCATGGAATTTATTTAAGATAAAGTATCGGTTCAATATGCCACTTATGTATAACGTATCCATATTCTTTAATATTACACAGTCAATTAAATATTGAATACCTTTGCAAAACATTATGTTTTATTTGACCACAAATAAGTTTGTTAATTCAATATTTTTTTTGTGGGAGATGACCCTTCACTAGATAAGGCAATAATGTATTATGCCGCTGGACTCAGGGATATTAACCCCCGTTTACAACAGATTAATCGGCTTTCATTTGATATAACGTTCTAAACTTTTACCACAGGGTAAAAATAATATTCTTGTTTAGAACAATAACATTGAAACAATTGTTTTACATATAAAACGATATAATATCATACAATATAATCATAATTAACATTCTTTAATATAAACATAGCAAAGCCCGTTTAAAGCTCTCTGTATGCTAATCTGATTTATTCGAATTGTTTTATTAATTGTAGCAAATTATCTTTTTAGGGTTCCGTACCAAAATGGTAAAAAGGAACCCTTATGGTGCGAGTGTGACTCAGTCTGTATGTCACAGCTGGGTATCTTGAGAACTACTAATGCTATCAACTTGAAATTCGGAACAGTTTAAGATGACGTTTGCCCAACAAATAATAGAGAAATAAAAATAATTATATTGTTTTGCAACAGGGACTAAAAGTGGTTTTTAAAAATTCGAAGTGAAGCTACTAGGACATACAGGGTATAATATTAAAGAGCGTTGCTTGCAGCACATTCTCAAATCTTTTTTTTAGGCCGTATAGTTTTCGACTTTTGATGAAAAATGTAAAAAAAAATACCGTCCCCCCCTTTATCCCCGAAGTTTACATAGACAAAAATCTGAAATTATTTCATGTAAATATTTCATGTAATGTAAAGATTACAGGAAAAATAAAACGATGTCTCTAAATAGTAAACTTTTTCAAAATAATGGTACGGAACCCTCGGTGCGCGGGGCCGACTCGCTCTTAACCGTTTTTTTAGAACATTGAAGCTAACTTTACAGCAAATTGCACACGTACTTTAATTAAGTAAGTATACTTAAGATTCTTATGTTTCTACTTCGAGGATTTTCCTATCGGAAAGTTAAACTAAATTCGCTTAAATTTCACGGTTTCAAAAAGCTTTCCTCCCTCTTCTCGTATAGGACATATGTGTAGATGATAAGGGCTATAATCGCGTGGCATCCTAATTAGTCATCTTGTGATTTACGAGAGAGCCCGATGGCCTGGTTCCGATAGCCTCGACCTTCCAGTTTGGTACTTGTTAGTTCTAATAGGGGTCGAGATGACATTTCAGAATTTTTGTCTGTTATATGTATAAAAGGTCACTTCAGAAAACAGTAGTGTCTTGTTATTTTAGGATTTGGTTTAAGGATTAGTACCGTTTGGTTCCTAGCCTGCGAGGAATTAACAGCCAAAAGAGTTATCTTCTAATTACATTGAATCCTTTGTTTTAATTAGTTTCTTTAGGGGTAAAGTATAACGATGAGAAAATTTTCAAAGCCATCAAATCATATGAAAACCAAGTTATGCCACTTAAGAAAGGAATAGCTACTTTTGGTAAAACTGTCATCGACTTCCCGATTTTTGAAATATTATAATGTTGAACTGCAAACAGTTTGAAACTTGTAGCGGAAATTTGACAGTTTTAATCTAAAGCTGAGGGAAAGGCTCTCACGGAGTTTAAAAAGATGATTGACGGCTCCGATGGAGCCAGGATGGAGCATGTTTATGTCACCTTATCTCCGAGTTCCATTAAAGAGTTTTAATTGAAAGTTTATTAAGACAATTCCTAAAGAAAAACATAAAATTGGGAAAAAATTAAAAAATAACTGAATGAAGTTCCTACCTAAAAAGAAGAAAATATTTAACCTTAAAACATGTAAGCTATGTTTTTTTATGTAATAAATCATTTCATGATATATCTAAGTATTATTTTAACTATCAAGGGTGTAGTAATTTGGCTTTAATCAATTTTAAAAAGTTCATTCATTATCAAAAAACAATCGACGGACGTGACGTCTCTGTAAACGTATTAACGAAAGCTGCGAAAATATTTTTGTGACAAACGCTTTCTCGATGACGTAATTTGATTATGATGGAGCTGTTGACCTGTCTCAACCTTCCATCAGCATTCTGTGTAAGTGACATTCGCTTACTCTCTCAAGTCCATCAAACTGAGTGAAAGAGACTGATTTTATTCCTTCAGGCCTCACTGCAATGGGTTGTGACAATCATAATCTATTATGAAGTTTGTGATGTTAACTTACGACACGGGTACTTTGTTGTCCATTGCTAGGTTTTCGCAGTACATTTTATTTAGTCGCTTTTAAAAAAAGAAACTTATGACGAAGTAAGGAAGTTTTCGTTCTCATTGCTGGTTGGAATATTTTAGTAATTGGAGATTTTATTAAGCTTAGGCAGTTGGGAAACTTGGAGGAATATTTGATTGTGGTTTGTCTTTTGGGAAATTGCAGTAGGTTTTATTGCTTTAGGAGAAATATACCTAGGTATTACTGAAACCTAAACCTTTACTATTGCTATATTATACGAGAATTATGATGTTTTGTGGTCTTATGATATGTAAAGCATTAGGTATAGAAACATTGTACTTGTACATGTTTTGAATACACACATTTGAATTAACTTTTATACAATGCATGGACTTTCAGTGGCCCTACTATGAGTTGAAGCAAACTGTCTACGCTCCGTAAACTATCGAATGCACTGCTCACAGTCAATGCGAGTGAAAGAGGGAAAACGATAGTTTACGGTATCGTAAACAGTTTGCATTAACTCATAGCAGAGCCACTAGTCAATTTTTTGCCGATTCTACCAATTGTACTGAGCACAAAATAGGATCTGCCGTCGTACGTACGTAGATTATTCCGAATAGTAGAGTTGACGTAGCTTCATTCAGAATAAGTGCTTGCAATCAGTCTTAACTGCATAAACAATATCGATTGCTGCTATCAATCTATTAACAAACAAATAACTATAAACCCATACATACTTAGACACACACACACACACACACACTCACACTCGCTCACATACTCACACAACAAAAGCACAGGTTCCTATTTAGTTAAATAGGTATTGTAATATTCTTAAGTATGTTTTAAATTAGTTTCATTTTCAAATTATCGGATAGTTTTCTCTTTGGTTTTTTCATTCAAACTATTTATGAAAAAAAAACAAATTAATAATCAATGTAATTTCCCACACTAATAGTATGTTCTAGTGGTATCTAGTTACGACAACTAAGCTAAGGAAGAGTGGCTTCCTTCTGACATAGGTGCTTTTGTACCCAATAGAAGAGGTCAACACCTATTTTGTGTAAATCTTTGTTAATAAACATTTATTATTATTTAACTAGTTAAATAAAAAGAAGGAAAAAACATAATTTATATAATAAATGCATATTCCCCGTTGTTATGGTAGATAAAATAAGTTCATTCTGATTGGTGCGGTATTTGAACGGTAATTTGTCGACTTTTACGAGAGCCTGTTTTCAGTATATTGCGAATTTTCAGCTGTAAATAAAGTTAAGTGCATTAAGGATGAAAGTAAAATTTCTGAAATGGACGTGAGCCGGTAAATTGTCTATAAAACTCATTAAACATATTTTTATACAACTTTATTTTTGGTTGAAATAAACTTTGTAAAAAACTGTAATATCCAATTTAATTTTAGTGTGCTTGCAATCTTTTTTATTTACTTTCCGATTATGAAATTACCTTTAAGTTATTACGGCCCACTCTTACTTTGTAGTCATTTAGTCCCAAACTAAGCAAAGTTTTCAGTTAGCGACTAAATAGGTTAATATAGTAAAAATAGAGTTACATAATACACATCCGTTACTCAACAGCAAATGCTTTTGCTCATAACACAAATATTTCCGCCTACCAGAATTTCTACCAGAAACCTTTGTCTTAAAATGTGTATAATAAATAAAAGTATGTGACAAGTAAGCCACTGTTCTGTGAATACTTGCCTTTGTCAATCCTTTAGCACTGTTAAGTCCAATACAAATAGTGGACCGTGCACCGAGGCGGCGAGCAGGAGCTCCGGCTTTAAGGCTTTCGCGCCGCCGCCGCCAGCGCCGGGCTTCGGGGGCCGGGGCTAAAGGTTTGATCAGACAGAGCAACGCGACGCTGCCCGTGGCGCGCTGTAAGCAGTTGAAATGTGGTATAGAACACCTTTCACAAAGCACCGTCGCGGCCTCGCCGTCGCGCCGAGTCCCTTCGCCATCGCGCTCGCTCTGTAACGTCCTCTTTACTAGAAGCCTGGCCACGCGAATCGGCGAACTTTGACGCGACGTGCGAATTCGTAATACATGGCGTGTAATGCCGCCATGTGTGAATTAACCTCTGAACTAGTCGAGCGCATAATTTTGAGTTTTTAAAGAGAATTCGCTCGTCGCTTTGCGTTTACATACAACTGCTAACTTGACATTAGTTAGAAGATGGAGTCTTTTTACTGTTGACAGATGGCGATGCGATTATCGATTGTCCAGTACTGACTTTCCAGTATCGAGCTAAGGTTTTTCTTAGTTTCAATAAAACAGTGTCCTAAAGGGCAAAACTACACACAGCCTATCAGACGACGACATCTCGATTATTGATCGATAACGACCCATACGATTTTATTTAACATACATATTACAATAATATTAGAATAAAATGTCCATAACTAAACTACACATAAAGCATTCAACTACTTTTTTACTCTCACACGATTTAACCCACCTATTCAAAAGGTCCGAACAAACAGGGGGGATTGAAACAATTAACGCCGCAGCAAAAACTGCGCGTGCATTAACTACAGACCAATTGTAGAATTAAAACCGCCGCAAGTTGCTATTGTGCGCCAACAAAAGAAAATCTGTCGGCGGACACAAAGGACGCTCGTCGCCATGTTTTATTTAACCTGTCGCCGGCCGTGTGACTTTCATGCTCGATTTATACCCTTTTCCGCTGAAATGTAAGTGTAAAACGGGTTGGGACAAATGGCTAGTGTGTTTAGTGTCAACGGTATACAGGACGTTTGATGGAATAGGCAATGAAGAAGTATTCATAAAGGATCATAATATTTTGGAAAGGATCACATGTGATTAGTCATACCACAAACTTAAGTGCTTGCATTCATAGTTGATTAACTATGATTGAAAAAAATATCTTTCGTTTTCTTAGCGAATATTCTAGATTCGGCCATTAGTGTCTCCTCCCTTTGTGTTTGATCTTGGGCACGACATAATAATAAAATAAATAGGACATTGGTTACGAAACTTGATGTCTCCGAAATCCGAATCATATTTGGTTTGTAGACATCAATAAAATGATTTGATTGATAATTCAATCAATAAAATGATTTGATTTATTTTGGACGAAGAATCCGAAACTGATTAACAAAGGAAATATTTATTTTTGTTAGAAAATAAAATAACGTTACGTAATTACTGTGTAAAATTTGAAGATATGTGTCTCAAGTTCTCGACTATAGTTCGATTTAACTTCTAACTTTTTGGTTAGTAAGCCTCTAATCCACCCCTAAATTAGCCTTTTCCGTACTCCGACTATAAACTACCCGTCTAAGCCCCAGCTCCCCCATTAATATCAAATCTCCCATTCGATCACACTACCCGTTCGGTAATTCCCATCTTGCTGCATTTCACGCTTCGTAGACGCTACCAGCGCTACACGTTTACGAGTGTCGCTGCTACGATGTAGCATGCATTCGTCGATACTTCAGTACTATGGAATGGAATCTTCTTGTGTGCCGATTTACGGTAGGAATAAGCTCGCTAGCTAATTCATCAACGCCCGAGCGGACGCATGCGGCCGGATAACAATGAAAATATCTATTGTCTCATTGTCCGGCCGTTAGGGGTTAATAGGAAAAAGTTTCACAATTATGTTTAAGTGAAAAAATTGTGTTAACACTTTTTTTAAATACATGTTGTGGTTGTGGCAGGTGGAGGTTAAGGAATAACCACATTATATTCTGGATTTATATGATTGAAGTTTTTACTAGAAAATATTTCAAAATAGTTTTAAGACATGTTTTTTTTTACAAACAACGTTTACAAAGATGTTTAAATTTTAAATTAGGAGACCTATTATGTTCTATCCTATATATAAACAATTCTGTTTTGGTTTAGTATGGGACAACGGAACTTTCAAGCTGCCGCTGATATTCTTCCGCAACTTACAGCCAAACGCATAACATGCAACTTTTTTTTGAAATTTATCGGTATGAAACCAATTTCAGACTTGCTAAACGCCATCGTATACCGCAACACACAGCTGCTTTAAAAATACAGGGCGACATTTTGCAAGCTCTGCCGTAGACCAAGTTTGTGCAAAGCTTTATTAATGGTCACTGGACAGTTTGGGAGTGGTCCAAGGTTCAGGAGCTTGTTACATTTCAATAACTTTTTTCAATTCATGTTTCGTTAAGTTGCTTGTTGGTTTAGCGCCTGACCCAGCGATTGTGGAGGTTAAACAACTTTTGCAAGGGTCGGTCATGGGATGGATGACCAAAAATGTATCATCTTGAGCACCTCCTAGCTTCGGAAGGCACATAAAGCCGTTGGTCCCGGATGCATTTGCAGTCGTTAACACCCACCTATCCGCATCCGCGTGGTGGCTTATGGCCCATTCTCCTTATCCACCCATAATAAGGACGGTCTGTCCCCCAGCACAATAAAAATGACTGATGGTCGTTGAGTTTGTATCTGACCGTAACATTTCTTTTCTTTTAATAGAAAATGATTTTGAATTATATCTTAGAACTAGTAAACCTTATTTTGGTTTGCGTTCTAAAACAGCTGTCAATAGAACGTAATATAATTATGTTCTTCACGACATGTATCGATAATAAATAATATAGGGCAGATTAACTTCAGGTCTTCCACCTAACTTGAATAGCGTTGCTCCGTGCTACTTTAGTGAAGTAAAGCTATGTTTGCACTATGGTAATAATGATAGCCTCTATGACCTAAAATAATGTCATTAAAGAATAAAAATTAGCATATTTAATCCATCCCACAGTATAATTTTCAAGTTTTGAAAATTAGTTATAATTATAATTCAATCCGCTCTCCGCTCGTGCCTTGTCCCACCCAACTTGTATAGCATTAAAACTTGCATAAGAGCCGGCCGCTGTTCCTGCTCGACCATCAGTGACAAAATTATGCAAGGCCGTTGTAGACCCGGAACGATCTCGAGCGGCTGCGTGAATTATTTCACAAGTAGAAACAAATATTATAACAATTTAAAATTTAATGCGTTAGTAATTGTGAAAGGATATCAACGAGCTTTTTTGGTGAAAATATAGGAACATGAGAACGGCTTTCAAATTCACTAATTCCAACTGTCAGAAGTGCTTCGATTCTTTTTAGAATGTTCAGTTTAATAACGGTTTCGGCAAATAAACTCAGCGTATTGTACTGTTGATTAGAAATATAATTGTAATACTATTGAATGAACTGGTGTTGATAATTGATAACATTTGTAGTGGCAAACTAAACCATTAGATCCTTGTAACGCTTCCGCTCATGACTTTTTCTGCCGCTCAAGGTTGCTCAGTGGTATTAAAAGTTAGCGTAATAACAAGCAGATTGTCTGCGCCCCGACTACTGTCCTATTCATCGGGAGCTGACAGTTTATATTACATAAACGCTACCGCTCATGGCGCTCACGGTTGCTCAATAGTATTAAAAGTTAGTGTGTTAGCGCACGACCTCTGTCCCGCTTATCGGAAACTGATAGTTTACAAAGCTAGCCTGTTGGTTTTCTTTAGTTAGCTTTGTGTTATCCTCTGCTGGTCTGAGAATTGTATTTGTAAGCAAAACAATATTGTCGTTTAAATTAAACTAAACGCTTTCTTTTTGACCCCGAAAAAAGCAAATAATTCCTTGTTTAATAACTAATTACGAAACAGCGAAAAATAGTTCCTCTCTCGTAGCCAATTACGAAACCGCAATTACGAAAACGGACTAAGGGAAAATGAGGGGTGTTATAAGTTTGACGTATGTGTCTGTCTGCCTGTCTGAGGCAACGTAGCTTCCAAACTACTAGACCGATTTTGATACGGTTTTTTTATTTGAAATCTGGTTATACATGATGTCCAATATTTATTATTGTTGTATAATTAAAACGCCGAAAAATTGAACTGTATGAATTTTTAATGTGTCAACCAAAGTTATTGTGGTTTCCAAGGCAACTGCAACTATAATACAAAAACATAGAGTAAATGCTTTAACATACCGCCACCCCAAGGACGATTTAGTTCTTATAAAAATCAAGCAATTTCATTAACCCGTAAAATAAAATAGTAATTCCATTACTGATACTTAATCAAACAATTAACAACAAAAAATTACTTGGGTCTATCTTTAGATTAATAACAAAAAAAAAACTAGAGCCGATCAAGATTCCAAGGGTAGAGGGCACAACTTCACTACAGGTCGTTTAAAAGTTTTGTTCTTATATTGGAGCGTCACGACTCTGGTTACACCATCTACACCTGGATGTTTGTCGATCACTTGACCCAAAAGCCACTTGCCTGGTGGTAATCGATCATCTTTTACTAGAACAATTGTGCCAATTTGGATTTCAGAACATTCTTTGTTCCACTTATATCTATTTTGAAGTGTAACTAAATATTCATTTTGCCAGCGGCGCCAAAAATGTTGCATCATTTGCTGAAGGATTCGCCATCGTTGTAGAGAATTAATTTTAGCATTTTCAAGAGGTTCGTCAGGTACAGTGATTGAAGTCTCTCCAATCAAGAAATGACTAGGAGTAAGTGGAGGTTCATCAAGTGAGGAATTAATTAAGGTTAAAGGACGGGAATTTACACATGACTCAATTTGAGTAAGTAGGGTAGAAAACTCTTCAAAGGTAAGTGAAGTTTGACCTATGACTCTTTTCAAATGAGTTTTAACTGACTTCACTCCTGCTTCCCAGAGACCTCCGAAGTGGGGTGAGTGAGGAGGTATAAAATGCCAATTAGTCTGGTCATTTGCCAACAATTCTGATATTTCCGAAACCACATAAGAATTTGCATGTTTGAAAGCTAACTCCCGCGCAGCCCCAATAAAATTAGTACCACAGTCACTCCACATATCCTTGCAGTGACCACGGCGAGCGGTAAATCTTCTGAAAGCAGCTATAAAGGCAGAAGAAGTTAAGTCACTTACGACTTCCAAGTGAATGGCTTTTGTTACGGTACACACAAAAAGACAAATATATGCTTTACAAAATCTTTTGCATCTACCTGGATACAGTTTAAGACTGAACGGCCCCGCAAAATCTACCCCACTTGTTCGAAACGGACGATCAGGTCGTACTCTGTTACCAGGTAAATTGCCCATAAAAGGAAAGTTTGGTGTAGCGCGTTGCTTAAAACATGGAATACACTTTCTAATAACAGATTTAACTAAATTATTTACGCGAAGTATCCAGTACTTTTGTCGAATAAAACTCAAAGTGAGTTGGTGACCTCCATGCAGTGTCTTAAAATGAGCGTCAACAGTAATTAATTTAGATAATGGACAACTATAACTCAAAACTATAGGTGATTTTTGATAAGAAGGCAAATCTGCATTAATAAGTCGCCCACCTACTCTTACAATTTTATTTTCATCAATGTAAGGATTAAGAGTGTACAGCTTACTTTTCTTGGAAACACATTTTCCTTGTGATAAACATTCAATTTCACTTTGAAAATATTTATATTGAGATAATCTAATACAATGGTTTGTTGCGTTTTTAATTTCAGCTGATGTTAAAAAACTAATATTTCGGTTATCATTCAGTTTGCAGTTTTTTATGAATCTCAGGCAATATGCTGTGACGCGAATTAACACATAAAAATTAGAAAATCTAGATAAGTGGGTATCAGTAAAGTCCTCACTTAAACAAACGTGAGTAACCAGCCTTTTTTTCAACTCCAAAGTTGTTTCAGGAACATGAGTGTAATCTACAATTTCATTTGGTTGCTTCAAAAATAAAGGTCCATTCCACCATAGTTCGCACTGCTGTAATTCAGTTGCATTAATTCCACGCGAAGCTACATCAGCAGAGTTACAAGCCGAAGTGATATGATGCCACTGAGAGCTACTTGTGTGTGTTAAAATTTCAGCAGTTCGATTACCAACAAAAGCGCTCCAGTTACTAGGTGTTTTACGCAGCCAAGCGAGAACAATAGTGGAATCTGTCCAAGCAAATACATTATTTTTATCAATATTGAGTTCACGTTGCAATAAGCTTAGCATCCTGACTAATAATACTGCACCACAAAGTTCAAGACGAGGTAACGATACTTGTTTTACAGGAGCTACCCGAGTTTTGGCAGCAATCAAACGAATATTCACTTCGTTACCATCCCAAACCCTAAGGTACACAACACATGCATAAGCGGCACAAGACGCATCACAAAAGCCATGCAGTTCAACCTTAGTAGTTGAATTCGAAATAAAAAGCCAACGTGGAAACTGAATGGTTTGTGCATTTCTAAAGTTTTCAAGGTAAGTTAACCATTCAGCTTTCAACTCTTGGGTCAATTCACTGTCCCAATCTAAGCCAGTCAGCCACAGCTTTTGCATAAATATTTTAAGAGAAATTATCGCAGGGGCTAACCAACCCAGAGGGTCAAAGGTTTGAGCAATAGCAGATAATACATTTCGTTTAGTAATAATCTTATTATCACATTCAAGTTTAAAGTTAAGTTCAAAATTGTCTGTTTGTGAATTCCACACTAAACCTAAAGCTTTAATAGTACCTTCAACTTTAATATGCACTGCACTTTGTGAGTTTTTATCATTACTGGGAATTTTAGACAACACTGATTCACTATTAGACGACCACTTATGGAGTGTAAAGCCACCACGAGAAAGCAACTTTGTCAAGCCACTTTGCAGTCGCGATGCATCTTCTTCAGTAGATGCTCCGGTCATTACGTCATCCATGTAGACACTAGACTTTAGGATTGCAGTTTCTCGCGGAAAATCTACAGCTTCATCATCAGCAAGTTGCTGCAAGGTACGCATCGCAAGAAATGGCGCAGAGGATGTGCCGTATGTGACAGTAAGCAATCGATATTCTTGTAAAAGATCCTTGTGAGAGTTTCTCCACAAAATTCTTTGATAATCACAATCCTTTCTAGATATCAAAATCTGTCGATACATCTTCACTATATCGCTAACTAAACAGATTTTATGTTGTCTCCATCGTGTAATCAGGTTTCTAATATCTTGTAGAATAGAAGGTCCTATCAATAATTCTTTATTTAATGATTTTCCTTTTTCAGGTGTAGCGCTTCCATCAAACACTACTCGCAATTTAGTGCTAATACTCTCTGGACGAACTACAGCATGGTGAGGTAAGTAGTAGCATTGTTTTGTAGATTTAAGTTCCTTTTCAGGTACAAGTTCCATATGACCGTTTGATAAGTATTCATTCATAAACTTTGTGTATTGTTCTTTCAGGTCATTTGAATGAGTAAAACGTTTCTCCATCTGTTGCAAGCGACGAAGAGCTAATGGTCTAGAGTCACCAAGCTCTTTGGGAGGAGTTTCCCGAAAAGGTAAGTCAACAATATATCTTCCATCATCAGAACGAGTGTGAGTTTTCTTAAAGTGTTCCTCGCATTGTATTTCAAGTTTTGACAAAGGCTTGTCATGTGGTAAGTGCTCTTCGATTTCCCAAAATTGTCTTAGTAACTGATCCACCTCAAGCTTTGTGTGATTGACAACTACATCATGCTTTTGTGGTTCAGTTTGTGATACTCTTCCAGATATTAACCAGCCCAAACAAGAATTGAGAGCCAATAGAGATTTGTGTTTGTGCATGCCGTCTTCTATGATTTCAGCATGCACGTCGGCACCCAACAAAACATCAATATGCCCTGGCTTGTGATACTCAGGATCAGCAAGATCTAAAGTCATTGAAAAAGGCCAGGCATCTTGTGTGAATTCTCTTGAAGGTAATAACGAAGTGAGTTTCTTCAGTACGTATGCTTTGACATCAATTTGTTTCGCCAAGAGTTTGTAAAGAACAACAACATATGTTTTAACTGCTTTATTGATAAAAATAATGTATTTGCTTGGACAGATTCCACTATTGTTCTCGCTTGGCTGCGTAAAACACCTAGTAACTGGAGCGCTTTTGTTGGTAATAACGAAGTGAGTTTCTTCAGTACGTATGCTTTGACATCAATTTGTTTTGTGAGTTGCTTAGTGGACTGTATTGTGAATGTCACCATAGATTTTGTGGTTACCACTGTTGAATTAGACACTCCAGTAACTTTGCCATTTACAGGAATACGGTCCAACTGTAATAATTGTGTAGCTGCTTCAGTAAGAAATGAGGCTTGAGAGCCCTGATCAATAAGCGCTCGTAATACGTACGTATTTCCGTTTGGTGAAGCTACAGCAATTCGCGCAGTCGCTAAAATTACTTGATCACTTTGTGTTCCAGCTTTCATGCAGATGGTATTGCAAGATGAAGCAGGTTTCTCGTTACTTTCTTCAGTTGAAACTAAGTTATTATTACAGGATGTGTCTGTCTTACTAAGGGATGTGTTATGCAGCAGAGTGTGATGGCGTCGCCCACATTTCTTACAAGTAGTGCTCTGTCTACAGTTAAATACATTATGTCCCTTAATAAAGCAGTTAAAACATATGTTGTTGTTCTTTACAAACTCTTGGCGTTCGGACACTTTTAAATTGGCAAAATCTTTACAGTGGCTCAAATAATGGTTCTGTGAGCAGTATGTGCAAGTGCTATTTATTTCGGTAGCAAAGGATTTTACGTTAGTGACTTTTTGTATCATCATTGGTTTCTTTGTATAATCTCTAGTTTGTGTCGTGCAAATCATTTCCATAGTACGAAATCTTTTCTCTAAGAAACAAGTTAGTTGTTCAAATGTAGGTATATCAGTTGAGTTTTCGAGCGACTGTTCCCAAAGCTTATGTGACTCGATATCCAACTTGCCAACGATTATGTGAACTATTATCGGATCCCAATGAGAAACATCAATATTCAGATTTTTAAGAGAATCGAGGCATTGTGTAGTCGTATCCAACAGTTCTTTTATGCCCTGTGTGGATTCTGTTGTAATTTTCTTCTGATTTAAAAATCTATTAAGTATATTGTTCACAATCACTCTTTTGTTATCATATCTGTCAACCAGCTTTTGCCACGCATCATTGTAATTTGCGTTAGTAAGTGCAAAATTTCTTAATAGTTGTTCGGCTTCGCCGGTCAAGCAGGTTTTTAAATAATGGTGTTTTTCAATATTCGTTAAATTGTTATCGTTATGTATGAGTGATAGATACAAATCTCGAAAACTAATCCAACAGTTATAGTCTCCGTTGAACTTTGGTATCGGAATTGGAGGTAGTCTTGGTCTTAGTTTCGATGATTCAGATGGCTCATTATCATTTTTAGTTGGCGGCGTACAATCATATTCATATAAGTAGTCTTTTATCAAGGTCTTCAAACTCAAGTAAGTATCTTCAATAATAGTGAAGTTATCTTCTGCATCAAATTTACAAGTTTTCAATTCTTCTCCTGAATACTTAGTCTGAATATAATTATATTGCTTATTATATGAATCCCAATATTCAGTCAGTGTTTCCAATCGTGTGTCTAAATAACCTCTTGTCATTTTAGATCGGCTACATTTTTTCGTATTTGTATGTAACTTTATAATTTTGTTTGTTAGGTCGCTTAAAACCCCTATTTGCAACTTAATATCCGCCATTTTATGAAATCATAAAGTACAACACTTTTCTATACTGTGACACTTTTTATACTGTGGATTCAAAGTCAACAAAATGATAATTTACTTTACCAAAATTATCACAAAAAAAACACAATTATTTAGTCTGTAATAAATAATTTAACGAACACTGAATGTCTACAATACAGTACTCACGATACCGCCTTTGATTATTTGATACCGCATACGATTGCGATCAAAGACGCAATAGAGAAAAAATTTCAAAGTTCCGACACAAATCACGAAACCTTTATAACTTTTGCACTTTTCTTAACATTTGCACATTTTTAATTACTTTCACATTTTATCCGGTAACGTAGGACCAAACAATATGTATAATTAAAACGCCGAAAAATTGAACTGTATGAATTTTTAATGTGACAACCAAAGTTATTGTGGTTTCCAAGGCAACTGCAACTATAATACAAAAACATAGAGTAAATGCTTTAACAATTGTTATACGAGTTAATACAACGTACAATAATTACTGTCTATGGGGTGGGTCTATTTTAGTATTTTTGGCAATATTTATTTGTCTTAATATAGAAATAGCATTGTAAAATACAAAAAATCTAAAATTTAATAATGTTTGTTACATTCAGAAAACTAGCTATTTACCTACTCCCAACGAAATATTTAGTATACCTATATACCTTCCCGGATTGATAAAAATGGTAAATTACTTGAAAACATAATATGTAGAACATTATTACGATAATTAGATTTGCGGACACCCGTTTGCACAAAACTTAAGAATCATGATGCACATGAAAGCTGCATGACAGCTATGTTAATGACACCGTTTTAATTTGGTCAAATTGTAGTTAGGAAAAGGCTTAGGCGATTCTTAAGTTTAGTACAAACGGGCATTAAGGTTTTAAATTATTATTAGTAGACAGTAAACTGCCCCCGTAGTGCTCGATGTTACTAGTGCGCGCCCGCGGTCCCGGGCGTCGGAATATATAATGTATGCGGCCCGCATGATCGGAATTTGTTATTTGATCACACTACCTAGGGATTTAAAGTCATAGCTAAAATTCAACATTGTTACTAACATAAGATTGAAACTGATTTAATCCATAATCTTATATTACAAGCAAATCGAATTCAAAAGATAGTGCTCCCATTGTGTTTCTAGCGCGCGGTCTCGGGCGATTTATTAAATACTACATAAAGTCAAATTAGAGTAGATCTAATAATTAAAAAGCTTTTTGTGACAGTTAACCTGTATGAAATTTTGAGATTTAAGCATTCACAATGCTATTTTTATATAATACTAAATAATATACTAGAAAAAATAGGACTCGCACCAGATCATGTTCTCGGACGGGAAACCGAGTGACTCGGTAGCTCAGCGGTCAGAGCATTGGACCGGATATCCAAAGGTCGCGGGTTCGATTCCCGTCCGAGAACATGATCTGGTGCGAGTCCTTAATTATTAGACTTTTTAATTATTAGACCTACTCTAATTTGACTTTATGTAGTATTTAATAAATCGCCCGAGACCGCGCGCTAGAAACACAATGGGAGCACTATCTTTTGAATTCGATTTGCTTGTAATATAAGATTATGGATTAAATCAGTTTCAATCTTATGTTAGTAACAATGTTGAATTTTAGCTATGACTTTAAATCCCTAGGTACCGAGTCACTCGGTAGCTCAGCGGTCAGAGCATTGGACCGGATATCCAAAGGTCGCGGGTTCGATTCCCGTCCGAGAACATGATCTGGTGCGAGTCCTATTTTTTCTAGTATATTATTTAGTATTAGTTAACCTGTACTCAAAATGACGACTTTGCTAATAATATTACAGTGAACACAATGGTCTTAAATTTGTCAATAAAAAAGAGGCACACTGTGTATGTGTAATTAATGTCTCGACATACAACGTTAGTATTATTTTGTTATACGCTACAGCAGAGCTTTCAATCTTATTTTTACGAGTAAAAGAACTTCAAAGATATACCTGATTTATGCACCTTTCCCCTAAATCATGTTTTACTGACACAAAAGTAGTATAATCTTGACAATTTTCTCCCTTTTTTCACCATCTACACTGACCACTGGGTCGGCCCTATTTCCATTCGTCCCGCCCACCGTGTTTGGGCAGTTTTATTGCTGATAAGGGCGCCGACGACGGCCGATGTCACGATCTCACCACTGACGTCTTAAAGGCTTCGCTTGAAGGGATATTTGAACGACCCACTATTTCATTGAAATCAATAAAAATGTTGAAGCTAGGATTTACCTGACGAGGACTTATTTCAAGTCCGCCTGGCTAGCTACCACCATATTACCTAAGTGTGACGGCATAATAACAATTTAATAAATATTGTGTTCCGGCAGTTAGAGGTAGTAGGAAGATAGCCCGTTCCTCAATCGTGAGGATTCCGGGTGTAGTGCGCTTACACTCTCGGCCTTATCGTCTTTTAACTAGCACTATCCCAATGTGAAAAAAACTTTAAAAATATTTTTACCAATTTTCAAATCGGAAAACAACTGCGTTTTTTTTCCATTTAAGATACAGAAATCTTAAAACTATTATTTAATAGTTTTAAGATTTTGTTTTCCGTGTGTTTCTGTCAAAAACTTTTTTCTTAGGAACATGAGAAGTAACTTCTGATTTGGCGGCGTTCTTCATTTCAACCGGAATGGGCGGTACTTCGTTTAAAAAATTTGACAATGACTTTGACTATTTGAAATAAATATTATTTCATTTTAGGAGTTATCAAGTTAAAATTACTGTCTGCTTAGCTTTTTGAACTCTGACACCCGTATTCAAGAACAATACTCAAACGACCCTTGCCTACGCAAACGCACTGCTTTGAAATAGAGCTCTGTGAGGTTACGTATTTCCATCTCTAAAGTTGATATGCCTATGGACGGAAGGACTAAACTTTGATACAGCTATTGGACGAAAGGCCTAATTTGAAAACATCTAATCGTTGTGAAACCTAAATTTAAAATGCATACATTGATAACATAAGTTGTGGGTTACACACCAGCAGGTCGGTTTTTGGCAATTCGCCGGCCGCTGCCGCGGCACGCTCTCTTCGATCGCTCGGCTCATGCATTATTGGTCGCAATGGAACCTAACCTCCTCCTCGCTCGCTCGTTCGTCGTCGCACCTAATACCAGAGTGGTCAATCTAACTAATTATATTTTGACTATAAAAGTCGTTACGGCGCCATCAAACTTTTGGCACCGGAAAGCCGTCTACCGGTTGAAATATTGGAATCGGCACAGTAATTGGTCCCGGTCACGCGACCCGGCACATCCGCTCAAGGTCATTGTTGCGGTATTTATTTATTACACCTATCTAATAAGGAACGAAAGTGCCTCTTTACTGGCCGTTGTAATCAATGTTTTGTTAATTTAGTCTCAAATACCTATTTGTCATTAGGGGTACTTTATCAATGTAATTATTTGCTTTTATTCTAAAGTTTTTGACATTTTCTATTGTTAAAAACTTAAAAAAATGTCAATAATTTACTAAAAAATCTGAAGAAAGTTCCTTGGATTTCATTAAATATTTGAGTGCTAATGTAAAATATCTAAAACTTAAATAACAGTAAAGCATAGTCGTGTGTTTCACTCAGCGTTATTTAAATTGTAAACTATCGTAAAGACCTAAGTAAACTCTGTAACTTAGAAGCCTCTCTCGAACTTAGATATACTTTGTAAGCATAGAAAGAAAAGCTCTTCGCTGTCATCGGCGACACAGTCAAATAAATGTCAGAAGGAAAAGCCTTTAAAAATTTTGGTTGGTTGGCAGTCGCACTGGCGGCGCTGAAATTGAGAACCGTGTCTATATGTTTTGGTATTCAAAGTAGTATTTTCATTAAAATTTATAGAAAAAGGTTGTTTTAAATAATAAAAGTCATTGTTTCTTCAAGCTTCTCTCAAACTGAGAACTTTCTTAATTTCGTTTGAACTGTAATTAGGTCACAGAGTAGTGATTATAAGTCATGAGTAGGTACCTCACTGCATTCCCTTACACTGCGGCTTAACTTCATCAATATTTCATTAGCCAACCAATAACGCGACGGGATCGCTCGTGTATTTTTTGTCCCGCTTCCCCCGCAGGCGGCAGCGCTCCGAGTGAGCGCACAAGAGTCATTCTTACCGATCCCTGCTATTATAGCCGCACGCTTTCTTACAATAAATCCATTAAAAATTTATTGCGTTTTTTATATGCCAACTTAGAATATCACTTACGCATCTTATAGTGAACTGTAAACCTACCCTTGTTCTTAAGACCTGTAATACCATGTTTGAGACAAATAAAGATTTTTATTTTATTTATTTAAATTGATTCATGCAGTTTAATTCGTGTGACTAGTTATATTTTTTATAAACAAACAATTCCATGCCGATTGGTTCGACAGCATGCACTTACAGATTTATCGAGACAAGATTTTTCTGTTTCCATTTGTATTGGCATGGTATTGATCTGCATACGTCGATGGTACTTCCCGTCTAATTATAGCATGTGAATGTGAGCACAATCCTGGATAATGGAGACCTCACAAAGGATTGCACGAGCACGATGTACGCTTGATGTGTTTGGATTTTTATTGTTTTTTTTTGTCTGGGCCCTGTTTCATAATCATTACTGTAGTTCATTACAATGATCGATCAATTTGAAACTAGAAAATAAACTACTGACAGACACCGAAATGTATCCGAATTACCTTAGTAAATTACAAATTGTTATGTTTTTGAAATAGATAAGTGAATGCGTCCAGTTGAATGCAATAGTAGATAGTTGAGACAACTTTTTTAATTTATGGCTAATTCCACGAACTTTGGAAATGATCTTGATATCATACCTGAAAGATAATTTCAATATTTTATTTTTAATTAAACTAGAGCGTCTGGAATCTAGGTCACTTTGTTAAAACGTAGAGGCTAATAAACCGATCCTTTAAACTTAATTTCATTTTGCATTGCAAATATTGCTTAAACTCCAATTTATTATTATTTATAGAACTAAACATTTTAATACTTTCTTTCAGGTAAGTTGCTGTATTTGGGTGTCTTGTAAAATTGGCAAGTAATACTTATATTTTAGGGCCGTGTCATAATAAGTTATGGCATATTATATTTTACTCTACAGTTTGTTCAGTTCAATAATGTGCAAATTAAATCAACTTTTTTTTATCCGCACCATTCCAACGATTACATAAAAGTTTAAACGGAATAAGGCACTTTAATCTGAAAGTTCTCAACCGTTTGTGATATTCTCTTAAATCAGAACCATATTCCAATTTCAGTCTTTTACAGCTGACGTTAGGGTGGATTTTTCTCTGTCATTAGAATGTTTAACAAGCAATCTTGAGTCTCGGTTATTACTCTTGACTTCCAACTAGTCTTCTAGCGAACTGGACCATTTCGACGAATGGAGTTTTAATAATCACATTTTTTTGTCAAATTCATTTGAGCGGCTTTTCGTCTGTATTCGATTTAATTAGGCTCAGCAAAAGGTTTCAGTGCATTTCTATTGATTTCCATAACATATTAATATCTTAAATATCTGTGACTTTGTCGGTTTGATACATTTTCACATCTAAACTAATTATGTTATACAAGGTGTTACAAAAATACCCCTAATGCCGAATATGGTATATAGGGACCATCAAACTGATCAACTTTTACTATGGGACCAACTCTGAAAACGCGAAAAAAAAATCAGCTGTTTCATACATTTTGATATTTTCGATTTTAATTTTTGTATGAAACAGCTGATTTAATTTTCGTGTTTTCAGAGTTGGTCCCATAGTAAAAGTTGATCAGTTTGATGGTCCCTATATACCATATTCGGCATTAGGGGTACTTTTGTAACACGTTGTATATTAACAATGGTGAAGAATACAGCCAACTATTATTCCTTAAATTCCTACGGCAAACAAAATTCCACGCGATTGGATTCGCGGGAAAAGTATAGTTTATTCTAAAAGCCTTAAATTTTTAGTGCATTTGAGACCCAAACAAGATTGTGTCTCACGTCTCGCGGCGAGGCTGGAACCAGAGCGACATTAGGTACATAAATGTGATATAAAATCCGGTACGCGAACGCTGCAATATCGGATTTTGTGGCGCCTCGCTGCAACTCCGCCGCGGCACCTTAAGGACAGCAAAAAAGTCATGGCTTTTTTATTCAACTCTGATGAAATTATATTTTTTTTAGAAAACGTATTGCTTGTATTGACGTACTATTATGTATTTAAGTACTATTATAACAGGAAATTAATCCAAGTTTGCATCAAGTATAGTTGGCCCATGAAAATATTGACCATACTAAGAACTTTGTCGTATTGACAAGTGACATAAAGGAACTAACATGTCACTGTCACTCTGCCTTATTTGTTATATTTGTCATATGACTAAAGTGCTCAACATTTTCATGGACCGATTGTACATTACACATTTTAGTGGCGGAGCGAACTTTTCGCTTACTTATGATAAAAACGGCAGCAAAGAAATGACGTGATATTTTTTAGGGTTCCGTACCTCAAAAGAAATAAAGGGAACCCTTATAAGATCACTTTGTTGCCCGTCTGTCTGTTTGTCTGTCAGGACCCTTTATCTCGGGAACGCGTGGAGGTATCGAGTTGAAATAAAAACCACATACTCAGGTCTACAGACCCTTAAAACTGTGAAAAAATCAAACTTCTAAGTTTACATAAAGAAAGATACGGCCGTTTATGCCGCAAAAACGCATATTTAAACACTCTCAATTATAGGGTATCCCGATGACCTAGGAAAAGTCTGAAAACTAAACATCTGTAGTTCAATCATAAAAAATATAGTTTTTATTTATGTACCTACAAATTTGTACGGAACCCTCGGTGGGCGAGTCCGACTCGCACTTGTCCGGTTTTTATATAATATCTTAAAATAATTTGGCATCTGATACTAGCAAGCCGGCTACCATCATGTTTGCATTTAATGATGATCGGTTGAGTTGTTGAGACGTGAAAGCGTCAGACAAACAAACAAAACACCTTACTCTTGCATTGTTTTAGTTTTTTTGCTGGCGTTACAACAGTTTGAAACTGAGCCAGGAATACACCAACAAACAAGAATGAATCAGAAAAATTTCAAGCTTGAGAATTATATTAATTTACGAAGTACCTTAAATTCTTGAATAAATATCGTTAGTATTAATACATTACTTAATACTCACATTACATTGTCCGTAAAATTATGATTTATTATTGTATTACTTATCGTTCAAGTGATTTATTTAGCTTATATATTTTTAACTGTTTATGTCATTCATTGCCAAAAAAACACTTATTGACAATTATTGATCCATCTGTCGCACACGTTAATGTTTCACTGTCCTTTATATTGTATCAATCAAATCAATCGATCGCCATATAGTAGAGTGGTCGATCCGGACGTCAGCCCTCCTCAAGAGCCTCCATCCGCCGAGTGACACTGAAATTCGGCACATCAAAGGAATCGCAATAAAGGAAGTGCCGCCCTGCCGCCCCTGTGTCGGCAAATTTTTGGCTAGTTGTATTATTTCAAGGAGCCCATTATCTTTGCTCGGCGGCTGAAAACAAAGATGATAAGTTTAATCTAAGTTGGCTTCAAGTTAAGTTATAGAACCGTAGTTAAGTTTGGAGATATTATGCTAGTTATATATACATGCTGGCACGTGTGAACTTTTATAATACGATACGTAGTAGGTATAATAATATTATTTGTCGCTGTCGGGCAAGGAGGCGGCCAGGTTTCCTCGAAAAAAGAATAATAAAATTAATGGATTATATATTTTTGATAATATCACTTAAATAAAATAAATTCGTACGTATTAAGTGATTTAATAAAAATTACCTATTCCGTAAAATTCTTACTAAATGACATATTGATATTACACAGCATCTAAATTTACAATTTTCATCGTTTCAAATAATCGTTGAATAGAGATTTTATACCGTCATTCGTGTTCAGAGTGGAGGATATAATGGCGAAGTTCGCTTAAATATGGCTTCCACCTCTCGGAAACACAAATCCAAGTAGTTGAGAATTATTTCCGAGGCGGATCGCACCTCCGCGGCTACATAGTGCAGTGGTAATTAGTTAATTAAAGTATTTATATTATTCTTCATTCAGTAGTCTGTTTTAATGTTTTTCACCAACTCCTTTTATCGTAGCAAATAAAACAAAAGTCAACATTGTAAAATGCACTGCCATGTCTAGTGTATAAAGGATGTAGAATAGACGACGACTACGACACGACGTAGCACTGCGTAGACGCTACGAAATGGCTCATACTACGGCTTTTACTTTTTGTTGGGGCTTCTTACCGAGCGTTTCCACTAGTCAGTTAACAATGTTTTTAACCGACTTCAAAAAAAGGGCAATTAAGTCGACGGTATATTTTTTATTTTTTTAAATGTATGTTTATCAAAATTGATATGCGTATCTAATGATTTGAATATTATTTCTTGCTTTTTAGAGGTATTTAATGATGAAGCTGTTTTTGTTTTTCTTCTTTTTTAAAATTTTTCAACACTGTTTCGAAACTCAAATTCGCAACTAGTCATTTGTTTTGTAGCGACGAATGATTTCCTGCTGCTCCACCTACAACATAAAGTTCAATTTGTTTTGACAGTACAGCCCGATGTGCACGTCGGTGTTTTTTGTTGAGTGTTGTGGAAAGAAACGCTCGGTTACATTTTGTCTCAAATATACAACTTCAAATTAATAGTACTCTTAATAAAGTACGAAAATCGTATATTGATGGAGGTACAATTTAATTTTGTTAGTCTTTATTAAATTTAGATTTTTCGCATTCACAATGCTATTTTATATTAAGATAAATAATATTAGAAAAAATACTAAAAAAAAATCGACTCACTCATTATGCTAGAGAGTAATTGAGAGTAATTGGGCCGGAATCCCAAGGGTGCGGGTTCGAGTCCCGTCTGAGGTGCTACGGGTGAGTCGATTTGTTTGTCTTCTTGTTTCTCTAGTAATTTTGTCATGTCCACAGACTACTAAGTGAAGTCTGTCAGTCTGACCTGTAATAAAATCACAAATCCTTTGGCCCGTCCCAATAACTTTATAATAATATTCCATGGCTCGTCCCGTTACAAAGATCTATAGAGTTTAAATGGATTTCCGGGAAGGCAAAGGAAATTAAACTCTTTCTGCCTTTTTGTTAGTTTTTAGTTTGTGTTATTAGTAATACTAAACAATATACTAGAAAAAATACGTCTCGTACCAGGTCATGTTCTCGGACGGGAATCGAACCCGCGTGTGTTATAGTACTTGTATTTATTTTGCTTCTCTTCTCCTCTCTTTTCTTCTCTTCTCTTTTTTTAATTTTTTCTTCTTTTCTTTTACTTTAGCCTAGTAATGTTGCTTTACTCACATGTCTGGTGTAGGTTTTTACAAGTAGAAATCAAATCATTGGCATTAATCTAAATAAATGACGCCGAAACTTATCGCCTTGCTCTACTAGTCATCATTGCACTGTGTCGGCGGTTACGAGACAGCCAGTGAGTGTGGCGCCGCCGGAGTTTCTTAATTTGCGGTGTGTCTCGATGGTTTACTCTGATCCGATATTCTGTAGATGCTTTCACTCGAAGTGTTTGAGTTGCGTTTTATTGCTGGGCTTAGGGTTAATGATAGGGTTAACAATATGTGTTATATTGTTTAATGGACGATGTGCTTTTATTTTCTAATTTTTTTAACTCAAGTATTTTATCTAACATAATATCTCTTTCTTTCAGATATTAAAAGTATCTTGCGCCCGTTGATTTTTTCTAAATTTTCGAATTTTATGGAAATAGTTATGTGCGTGAGAGCTGTTCTTGATTATTAGAAATAAAAACAACTATAGCGACTCTTAAGAAGATTTTTAATATGAACTCGCAACAGTACCTTAATAACCACGCTCAATTTAGAGCGCTGAAATTAATAATTAATTGTTCTTATTACTTAACTAAGTACAATTTCAAGTAATTGTTTTCTACAAAGTGGTAGTTTATATCCTTCAGAAAAGGGTCATCCTCTGAATACTTTATTAGGCAGCAAATGAGCGTAATTTAGACAGAGACAAGACGATAATAGTGTCGTGCCTCACCCGGCATGTCCCGGTGATTGATGTTCGCCCGGGATTTTAACCGGGACTTTTTGTTGCGGATACATTTGATAGGGCTGTAGTATTGGATATCATTGGAAATAAATAAATGTAAATAAATAAATAAATAAAAATATTTGACAACATCACATACATTGCTCCGATTCCAAAGTAAGTAGCTAAAGCACTCGTGTTATGAAAATCAGAGACTACGGTGGTATCACAAACACCCAGACCTGAGCCAATATAGAAAAGTTCGTTTCCTAAATTACACAACCGGGGATCGAACCCGGGACCTCAGAGATGGCGACACCTTGAAATTCGGTGTACAAAGCCACTCGACCACAGAGGTCGTCAATGAAATGAATCGCAATGTACAGTCAACGGCTCGCTGGGCTACCACAACATGGTAAACTTAAATGCGAAGATGCGTCAAAAATAATTCCAGTACCTACTTTAATACTACACGTCTCATCAAATTAAAAACGATTGTTGTCACGACACGACCCGCTGCCACGACACGACCCGCTGCCACGACAAGACATCGTACGCATCGTGCACAGTTGAGTATAACCTGACGTGCTACGTAGTAGTGGAATTACTGAAATATTAATATAACCGAAATATTAGTA
Source organism: Catoptria pinella (assembly GCA_963556745.1). Classification (NCBI taxonomy): domain Eukaryota; kingdom Metazoa; phylum Arthropoda; class Insecta; order Lepidoptera; family Crambidae; genus Catoptria; species Catoptria pinella. The sequence continues at coordinate 532,971 of OY750777.1, forward strand.
ATAAGTAAATAAAAAAAATAAAAAAAAATACGTGCGATCTACGATGAAACGCGCTTGCCTAGAAGAAACCTATTCACTCGCGACTTGAAGGCGCCCCGTTTGTAGGTGTTACAGAAAGTTATTTTTAGTGAAATACATTATATTAGAAAAAATCGACTCACCCGTAGTAATTTAACGGGACGCGAACCCGTACCCTTCGGGGTTCCGGCCCAATGCACTGACCAATTATGCTACCGAGTCGCGTACTTTAGTTATCCAGATGTTACAGGATAAAAAATAATAAGATAAAAAAGAAAAACCTCCTTCAAAAAACCTGAAAACAAAAACAGCTTCAAAATTAAATACCTCTAAAAATCAAGAAATAATATTCAATTAATTTACTATTTTCTTTGAGTTGTTTACAGAAAATATTAAGAACACGGTATATTTTGATTGGTTCAGATAATATTTCACAGCTCAGATTTTTTTTAAACTTAAAAAAAAGACTGCCCTGTCAAAAATGAATTAAAAAGTTAAATAACAAGTGTCATGGCAGTCGGGGAACTCTTTGATTAAATATGGTTCCACATTTTTTTTCACATTACAAAATGGCGTCGTGCAGCTGACATATTTTTCAAAAAAATTATAGCCAGTGTAACACGGTGTGTAAGGATGCTAACGATACCTCACGCATCCGAATCCGTTCAACCATTTAGAAGTTATGGTGGAATAAAGAAATACACATACTAACATAATGATCCCTGAACACAATAAACTGTGAGCTTCTTTTTTGGGCAGTCGTGTAAAAAAGCTGTGCGTTGGCATGTACACAGTTTCCTCCTAAACGTAACATAACGCCACTGGGCTATGATTTATCTTCGTTTTTCTGTAACGTTATCTGGCCGACCTTATCGGGAACCAAACTGTTGGATAAGGTTCACTCGTGTGGCTGTAAAAGTTAGATTTTAACAACGAGAGTATCAAACATACGTTCACAAACAACAAAACCTAATGAACAGCGCATACATTACACAATACTCGTACTTTTTTCGCAATGACAATCTGGGCTTTGTTGATGTCTGTGATAAAGTCATACAATCAGCTGACAGCCAGTTTGAAGTGAATGTATGGAAAAGGTGATTGGTTTTTTAGTTCATGATAATGGCTCCAAAAAAGGTGAGACGAACTTATATTTTTTTTTTACAAAATTTAAAACTCATTTATTCAGTCTAGCTAGGCTGTTACAAGCACTTGTGAATGTAAAAAGAAGCTACGCCGTCGGTTCGCAAACCCTAAGCGGGAGACCTTGTAACGAGAAGAACACGCTAAATCTCCTGTAAGTTGCTGAAAGTTGGGTATCCCGCAGACTACCTGATGCTGTAGCATCAGCTCAAGGTTTCCATGTATTACAAATGCTACAACGTAACAATACATCAAATTTTAAACAAATCTGTTCAGCAGTTTGAAGATCAGCAGCTCCATAAGCAGGAAATGAGCTCTTCATAAATTATAGAAGAACCATCTCGATCACGCCACCTTTTAAATAAAAAACCGCATCAAAATCGGTCCATGAGTTTGGGAGCTACGTTGCCTCAGACAGACAGACACACACAGACACACGTCAAACTTATAACACCCTTCTTTTTATATCGGGGGTTAGTTACTGTTCTTTTAGATTGTCAATCTTGGACAATATAAATGAGAATTGTAACGCTAAACCAAAGATTTTCAGGTAAATATAACACTCTAGACAACGTAACTGTTTTGGTTTTATCGTTCAAAACTAGCGCAATCTGGCCCCTGATAATAAAAAAAGTGCGATAGTTAATCCCTAAAAGCTTTTCAAAGCAATTTAGATTCCTGTGACTATATTTTCAACGGAAACAAAACCTCAATGTATTCCTTTTGTAACATTTTCCTTACAAACCGCGAAAAGGTTATTATCAAGAAAAGAACGACAACTGCGTGACGTTCCAATCTTAACACGTCGAATAACATTCCGTTTCACGCAGTTCCCGAACCCTGAAGGTTGAAGACACGGGATTAACGCGAGCATCGGGAATAAATAATTTGTTATCTGCGAACTGAAAGACGCGGTTCATGACACAATAAACGGGTGGCTGGTGGGGCATGTGATGAGCGGAACGCGATTGGAAAATATTTTATAATTATTGCATTAAAATTATATAAAGCCCGTGGACAACCACGCGGACTTTGTCCATACGAATGTTCATCCCCTATTTCACTTCCTTTTATGTTCATTTTTGCGACAAAAGGTAACTTATGTCCTTCCCCACGATCCTTCCTCAACCTATTTTGTAGTGAAGAAAATTGGTTCAGTGGTTCAGACGTGAAAAGGAAACAGACAGACATACAGTTACTTTCACATTTATTTCAGTAGTATGGATGCAGAAATCTGTGTTTGGTTTACTGACTACTCGGATTTCTTATAAGTTTAGGAATTCACTTTTGTCACCTATACACGCATACTATTTTGTGCCTATACTTTGGAATCAAAGTATTCTATTCGTAAGGCTACCTATGCAATCATAGGTATAGTATGTATATGTGATTGGGTAGCTCTTTTCAACTCGTTTCGGTAATCTCGCAGCTATCCACTCATCCATCCATCATTAACTAGAACTAAAGTGCTGCAGTCTGCACTTCTGTTAGCAACATAATAATATTGGTCCGCAGTATGCGGAAGTTAAAGTGATTGAAGTCAATAATCGCCCCAATTATAGATACTTTTTATGTAGGTAGTTATAAAGTGTTAATGCGAATATCAGCCGGTATAAATGCAAATAGGAAATCTTATGTATGGATCACTCGCAGCCCGCCGGACGTCAGATACGCAAATGGTCAAATACGCATTTCGCCAGATCTCAAAACGGATACTCAAATTGTCAGAAACGCAACTCGTCAGTCACGCAATTCCACAGACAAGCAGTTCGCCAGAAACGCAACTCGACGGATACTGTCGACTTGTGTGGATGGATATGCCTAGCAGAGGGGCATCTCGTCTCGTTTGGCTGAAAAGATCATACTAAAACATATCGCTAGTACTTCATGGCTTGGACCCGACAACGGCGGAGCGCCACCTGCCTGCTGTCACGGTCCATTACGGCGCCTGATGTATCGGAATGCCGGTTACGATTCTGTTCATTCATAATCATAATGCTCACTTGTTTTGACACTTAGATACGTTTCACACAAACGCTTTAACTGTAGCACATCGCACTTTAGACGCGCGAATGTACGACGTTTTGGTAATATTGTTGCTGTTTTATGGTAGGGCTTTACTTCTTTTGAAGAGTTGACTTGAAATAACTTGCGGAGGGGGAGATTAGTACATCATTTTTGATCAAATGTTTTTATTAGCATTGCGGCATTTGAGGCTTTTTTGTATTTGTGTCTCTATTGTTTGACCTGCGAATGTCGATGTTAAGTATTTTGTGTGCCTTAATTACTTATTTTTTTAATCATCAGTAACCTTGTTAAGAGATATAAAAGAATTGAGTAGAAAAATTATTTCAAACGGACTGCCATTCAGGCTATTTATTGACTAAATAAAGGTTTTTCTGGGTGGACCTCTTTCAACGATAAATAGAACTTCCTCCACTAATGCAATACAGAACCCTTACCGTTTAAGGCCCCGCATACTGGACAAGATCGGCTCTCTTTTCTCATATGAACTACATGGAAGGGGCAAGTTGGTACGAGAACCAAGAAAGGGACCCCTTATACATTATTTAGATGCCCTCCCACTGGCCCCTGGCTAGGGTTTTAAACAGGGTAATCATTAAACTAAGAAGAAAAAATAATACAGATTTCGCAACTATCGGAGGACATTGAAAATGAACCAAAAAAGGTACTATTAATAGTATCTATTTCAGCCATCTGCTCATCCATTGAAATATTTAAAAGTAGTACTTATAACCTTAAACTTCTAAACATTTCTATGTTTTTTTTTGAGGACTCAAACTACGCCCTCTCTCCTCTTAACCCTTCAACGCCCAGAAAATGAGCCACAATAAATATTTCATTGTTATCCGGCCGCATGCGGCCGCTCGGGCGTTGAAGTTTCGCTCAAGATTTGTTTATTCGTTTTAACCTCCACCAAATGTATAAGCAAACCTACAATAATTTCAAAATTTAATAATTTCGACCGATTCCAAAATTTCTTTTTACAAACGGTAAATAATCTATCTGCTTCGGGAGCTTTTTTATTTTTTTCGATACCGGCTTTTGTTTTCAGAATAATCTATTTTTTGTTCAAAAAAAGGGGAAATGTTTTCGTTTTTTTTCCACCATTTTCTATTTTCCAAAAAAGTTACAGACCAATTTTCGAAAATTTGGTACCATACGATGACCCGCTAGCTCCTGCATCTTTTGACACCACTACCTTTCATTTTTCGTACTTTCAGAAATATAGCCGAATTACACTTAAACACGAAAACGACCTGAAAAACATTTTCAATGATAATACTCGTAAGTGGATTATTTTCTTAAATTAATTTGCGCTTCGCATCATACACGTGGATTCTCCCCTTTTCTCCATATAAGAGTTAATTTTTCTTAGTAAAAAAGTAAAGTAAAAAATTGCTTTATTCAAATAAACTTAGTAATTAAGCGCTTTTGAATCGTCTATATTTTTCTACCACCTGTTCCAGACTTTTTTAACTGACAAGAAGAACGCCTGTTCTTCTTGAACAAGAAACTTATCAGCTTTAACAGAAATAAGTAACGATATTTACTAACTTAAATATATCGTTATCTTAGTACTCGCCTACATAATAAAAGGAATATTTGTGCTAAAATTCAATTTCCTAGTCCTAATAGTTAAGGCTTTAGTCAGTTAGTCCTGACAAGTATAACCAGAATAATGATATTGACTTAATTCCCAGACGTCTGCTCTCAAATCAGCCATTTTTATCTGTTTAGATTCGGAATTTTTCGTTAATATTGCTTTATTATTCCTCTAAAATTATTAATCACCTATTTTAGTTTTGAAATTTTAGCATTCATAATGCAATTTTATTATATAATACTAAATAATATACTAGAAAAAATACGACTCGCACCAGATCATGTTCTCGGACGGGAATTGAACCCGCGACCTTTGAATATCCCGTCCAATGCTCTGACCGCTGAGCTACCGAGTCACTAGCGGTTTCGATTCCCGTCCGAGAACATGATCTGGTACGAGTCGTATTTTTTTCTAGTAACCTATTTTAGGTTAACATGTGTTTTGTCTACTTCGGTCAAACTCAGTAGGTATACAAGGTGTTACAAAAGTACCCCTAATGCCGAATATGGACCAACTCTGAAATCGCGAAAAAAAAATCAGCTGTTTCATACAAAAATTACTTACGAAAATATCAAAATGTATGAAACAGCTGATTTTTTTTTCGCGATTTCATAGTTGGTCCCATAGTAAAAGTTGTTCAGTTTGATGGTCCCTATATACCATATTCGGCATTAGGGGTACTTTTGTAACACCTTGTATAATAAAAAAGACAACTTTTTAACTAAAATAGGTTTATTGAGCGTTTTAATTTTGTATGAATAAGACGGAAAATCTCTGTAAAACCAAGCGTAATCGTGGATCTATTGTTTTCAATAATCGGTCTGTTGCTATTGCTATCGATTATTCGATTGTTGTTGGAGTGAATTTACTTTCAAAATATTAGTAAGAAAAAAACTACTTCGATAAAAATATTTACTGCTCTTCCAAAGAAACTAACCGAGTTATCAACTAAAAAATCATACACTTCTTAAATACGTTATTTTCGTAGCCTGATGCTCCTGACAGTGAACCCTGCTATCCCACGGGAAAGTTGAGCTTGATACTAGCAACGAAATTAATCTCAAGAAATAATATCACGGCAAATTTGGTGCTGAAACTCCCGTCAGGATGATGGAGGCCGGTAATTACAGAGGCTTTGAAATATAGAGATATAAGTGAGCTAATTAAGTAAATTATTAAATTTAGATTTTTCGCATTCACAATGCTATTTTTATAATACGATAAATAATATTAGAAAATATCGACTCACCCGTAGCACCTCAGACGGGACTCGAACCCGCACCCTTGGGATTCCGGCCCAATGCACTGACCAATTATGCTACTGAGTCGCTAGTGGGAGCGGCGAAATTTTCAAGTACTTTTTACTTCTTCGCTGCAAGCCAGCGCCATTTCATCAATGTGAGGAAATACCCCACTGCCCCCACATTCGAAAGAAACATCTTTCCAGATGTTTTGACAGTCAATAAAGATGAAACAGTTATATAATTATTAAATTTAAATTTTTCGCATTCACAATCCTATTTTAATATTACGATAAATAATATTAGAAAAAAAAATTTATCGTATTACCGGAATCCCAAGGGTGCGGTGCGGGTTCGAGTCCCGTCTTAGGTGCTACGGCTAAGTCGATGTTTTCTAGTATTATTTCTAATTTTTCCGATTCCGGCTTAAAACCCGATTGACCGAGCGAGCGCGAAGCGTCTCAGCTTCAGGTTGGACACAAATGCTTTCGTATGTCTGTCCGTCTGTTCTGTACAGGTCGCATTTCTCAACCGATTCTCGTGCAATTTTGTGAGCAGGTTCGATAATTATATAAAAAAAATTTGGAGAACCAATTTTTCGAATCGCCAGCGCCATCTAGCCCCATACTACGGAAGCTTGTAATAAATAAGTACATACTTATTTTGTAGTGACACCCGTAAGATATTTAAAATTAATTAATGTGATGGAGATATGTTAGTGATGTAGGTCTATAGCTCATAGAGCCACTTGTTTAAAACCGGTTTATTTACAACTATTATTTTAAAACCTACTGCGGTTACTACCCTACTATTAAGGTTTGTGGTAGCCGTACCAATCCACACAAGTTCCTAATTCAGTATGCAAACATTGTCTGTTTGTGCCCCATTTATAATTCAGCCTCGACTGCACCCCATTATGCTGACATTGTGTCCCATTTGATGAATGCATGCACCACTGCAGACTAACTTAAACTTTATTCTGTTCGTACGTACTTGAGCTTCTATTGCTATATATTATTTAATTTTAAAGTGCAAAGTGAATTTATATTGCGTAATGTACAAAATTCATGAAAATTTATTTATTTCTAGAGAATGAAATACATTTTTCTTAACGAATGATCACTCGGTACGTAAAAAAAACATACCTCACAAAATATATATTCTCGGACCTTATTTTTTATTAAAACATATATTTTTTAATTACAGGTAAGTCGACATCAACTTGGCATTCGTAAGTATTGAAGAAATAAAAAAACGAGTAATTAAAGGAGAGTGGGATACTCTTTTGAATTTTTTCTCATGCCAGCGCCATCTATGAGATACCGTTTGAACTACGCTGAAACTCGTCCGGGGTAACAGAAGCATGACTTTACTTGCTTTTACCGAGAGCACGTCTCGTATTTTTCAGCCCAGCCAGACTGCTAGGAAGATTTCACCAGGTGCGAAGTGTGGCTTGATGTTTAGAGATGGCGCTGTTACAAAAATTCCTTACTTTTTTACCTCTGGCTGCCTTATTGAACAAAACAGTAACAATGAATTTTATCTAATCAATAATTATTTCTGAAATCGGAACGCTTCAATATTGATACAAATAATTAGGGTTTTCTTTTTTCCGATCTAATCGAACACTAAAAATCCGTGTTCGATGAAGGGGAGGACCAACTATTATTTGTTTTTATTTGTATGCTATAGTGGGGAATGTCTGAAAAAAAAAATTGGCTGAATAATTTTTGTATAGGTAGGAATAAGTTCAGCCCTAGTATTACTAGGCTAGTAGCACGACAACCTCAAAAGCGGTTTTGTCGGAATGTCAAAAATGACATTAAGGGGTAGACAAAGTCTTTGTTGTGTTCGTCATGCTACGCCTGCTGTATTCGTCCAATGATTGGATGGTTGTTGAAATTGTAATGAGGTAGGTAAATATGTTGTAATGTGCAAACATTGCAAACAAAACTCATGCAAGACTTTTCAATAAGGGAAGAAAAAAGATTGGATAATTAAATACTATATTATTAATAGCAACATGGTAATAAACAAATGGACACATTTTCCCGGGGTCTCTCCGGTTAAATAACAAACATTTCCTTGCGGAATAAAAAATAAGCAAGTTCAGTAGCGTCGCGCGGAAGGACACTCGAGTGCACATCACTTTGTCCCCTTTACTCTTTGTCGACTCTGGTAGCCTGGTACTTGACAGCAGTGCTTGTTACTTTGTTTTCTGTTTACATTCGGCCATGTTTGTTTTTAGTTTTTTTATTCGGTCTGCATACCAAATCAGTGTTTACAAGTACTCTGTTATTAAAAGTTGCATTGTTATCTATTGTTATTTTTTATAGCTGTGCTAGTTAATAATCGCATAGCTTTTGCAGACCATTCAGGTATTAGGCAATATTCTGATTTCGCAGTTGGTTAAATTAGAGACTGCAGTTGGTTATGTTAGCTAAGAAATGGTTATTCATAAATAGACTTCCGAACTGTTTTCGCCCTTAAATAATTTTGTGACAATGAGTAAAAAAAACAAAAATGACACGTTCACTGACAAATCCATCCACGGCAACATTCACGGCATCGCGTCGCGGCATAATCCCTATTATGTGCAAACACCGGTTTTTAACACCAAAACACGGGCGAGAATTAAAATTAGTTTTCGCGACAAAATTCAATTTGTCTATCGAACATCCCGAGGGTGAAAAATATAGCTTTTTTTGTTCTAATTTTGATGGAATTCGCTGCGTGTAAATATCGCCAGTTAAGGCGATTATGCCGCTCGTTTATCTTAATTCGGCAAATTAACTTGATTGAGTTATTAAATGTTGGAAAAGTTGTATGTTTGAATTCAAACAGAGAGCTTCTTGTACTTAGTGATTTCTTACTTTATTTTTAGTTTATATTATGAGATAGTGAAATTGTTGCCTTTTAAATAACCTACTCAGGAAAGTAATTATTACTCATAAGTGATATATGTATTTATGTCTTAAATTACTTAGATTACAACATTGTATTTCCAAGTGGAAATACTGAAAACAAAAAATGGTATCGATGTCAACTAAGATTCTTACATCTTGCATACTAACCACTAACGCACTAAAACGTGTTTTTTCTTAAAATGACCGTTCGCTTTTCCTTATGACGAGATTGCAGTTTTGTTGCCGTTTCCGTAATCTTTGATCTAACGTCCACTGCCTAGAATGGACCAATGGAATCGCTTCAAAGTCATTCTAACCGATATTAATATACACCATGTTACAAAATACCTCTAATGCCGAATATAGTAGATAGGGACCATCAAACTGAACAACTTTTACTATGGGACCAACTCTGAAATCGCGAAAAAAAAAAAGCTGTTTCATACAAAAATTAAAATCGAAAATATCAAAATGTATGAAACAACTGTTTTTTTTCTCGCTTTTTGTTGTAAAGAAGCTTAAAGGTTCGGTGCTCTAGATTTATAACTATGAGTGTGAGTGTTCAAAAAAGTTTATTTGTAGATTTCGTTAAAAAGTATAAATATTAGGTCTTGATAAATGAAATATATTTGAAACCTGTGAATTTTTTTTTTAACCTATTGTTGTACCTAGATGACTATATTAATGCTCTTATGTTTTGAGTTCTGGCTTAAGACAAGTAGGACAAAGCGGATTTTCCGTTCGAATTAGAGTTCCCGTCGAGGGAAATAAGACTGCTAACACACTACCAGTGCTAAGCTAGGTATAGCAACCGATTATACAGACAAACTATAAACTGTATTGTTGTTTAGCTGGGGATGGATTAAGGTTGTATTTATGAAACCTATTTCATAAATATTACAATTTGTAATTTACTACGTTAATTCGCATACATTGCGGTGTCTGTGAATAGTTTATTTTCTAGTTTCAAATTGGCGATACAATGAACACCAAACAATCGTTGTAATTTACTACGGTAATGTTTATGAAATAGAGCCCAGGATATCGGATTTGGCTTTAAAACGCATTCAGTTCTTTGCGCTGAACCGATCGTCGTTGAGATCCTCGGGGTAAGCATATATATATTTTTTTATATTTGACAACATCACATACATTGCTCCGATTCCAAAGTAAGTAGCTAACGCACTTGTGTTATGGAAATCGGAGACAACGGTGGTATCACCAACACCCAGACCTGAGCCAATATAGAAAAGTTCGTTTTCTAAATTGACCCAACCGGGGACCCGGGACCTCAGAGATGGCGACACCTTGAAAACCGGTGTACAAAGCCACTCGACTACGGAGGTCGTCCAGCAGTGGGTGTCGTGCGGCTGATATGATAATGAAATGAATAATGATTTGCGACGAATCTTCTCCAGGAACTTTACCAGCAGCGAGATGCTGCCCGACACGTAGTACAGCTGGCTAGAGTAGAAAAGAAATACGAATTGTCAATTCGGATATGAATTTGGCAAAAAATCCGCTCTGATGTAAAATTTATAATAATGCCGTTACCATCGTTCTGCTCAGTTCACTTTTTTCAAATACCATTTTATCAATTTGCACATGTTTTTTTATTACTTGTTAGTTTATAAATGTAACTGACGAACGGTACCAGGACATGATGAGTGCGCAAGAGGCCGTGTGGAGTCTCCTTGAAGTGCGAGACGCTTTGTTAGCGACGCTTTTCACGTGCAAATTGGTCTCACTGGCGCCACACCACTGCATTATTTCACGGCACGTGTAATTACGCTTGGCGTGAATATGGGGTTGAAATCTGGATTAATTATTTACCTTGTGGAAAGATTTTTCTGTATTTTTGTGTAAGGAAATAAGATAATTTAGAAACTATATTATAGCCCTCTTAGAATGACCACCGGAACGCGATATGATATAGTGATTCATCACTTTAACTGTCAAAAGACCATGGATTTTGACGGTCGTTTGTCGATAAAACGCTATATCTCGCGATATAATATGTCGTGTTTCGTTGGTGATGCTAGGGGCACTGGCTGTCTTGTTTACAATCTATGATTATAATAGTCTGTTTTTTTACTTGTTATATTTGATTTACAAACTTCGTCTTGGCTTTGAAAAAAAAAATACACCATATAGAAAATATTTTTTTCAAATACGTATAAATTAAACATTAATATATATTGTTGATTAACAGTTTGTGATCTTTGAGTTCGTAATTTCGTATGATGAAAGCTAACCAATACATAGAATATTATCTTCTCAGATTAAGAATGTTTAGAGGTTATTTTCTGTTTCTCACTATCTTATCTTAAATTTGAACAAACTATTCTATACACAAAGCAGAATTTTCCGTCTGTGAAAAAAATATACCCATCATCTTCTTTTTCGCTTACACTTTCAGAAATATAATTTCTCTCGGGTGCCATTTTCGTGATAATTGATCTACTCTTTCAGTTTTATTACGTAAATAACAATTGTTACGGCTGCCATTGTTACGTGTATTGTGTTGAACAGGTGTGGGTGTTACTTTGACACACTGTTTGCGTAGGTAGGTAGGTATTATTATAACAATTATCTTATTCTTATAATATATAATTTAAAAGGCCTTCCGTTCAGCGTTCCTTACGCTGAATAATTTAGTGGTGTTAACTTAGTAAGACTAAATAAAAATAAATATATAAGATCACAAACATTGCTGCGATTCCAAAGTAAGTAAGTAGCAAAAGCACTTGTGTTATGGAAATCAGAGACAACGGTGGAACTAAAAACAACCAGACCTAAGCCAATATAAAAAAGTTCGTTTTCTAAATTGATCCAGCCGGGGATCGAGGTTCGAACCCGGGACCTCAGAGATGCCGATACCTTGAAAATCGGTGTGCAAACCACTAGACCACGGAGGTCGTAAAAAAAGCAAAATAAAAAGCTCTTGTAGATACTAACGCTTTTTTAAGTTTTAGGTACCTAAAGGAAGTTTCATGACACAACACATTAATTTCAATAGCCCACATAGTAAATAAGACATCAAATACGAACAACTATATGAAAATAGATATTAAAAGCTAATTATTTTAAAATAAAGTTTTAAAAATTGTAAAAAAATATAGCCTAAACTTATCTAGAACAAACTGGGAACGGACAAGATAAACATACTGTGAATTTTAAAACATGCGTTGAGAAAAACAAGAGATTGGAGGCGCCGGGTATCGATCCCGGTACCTCTCGCATGCTAAGCGAGCGCTCTACCATCTGAGCTACGCCCCCTGTTATGTTAAGTTTTAAAATTTTAAATTCCATTACAACATCGGTGAATGCACGGTGTACACAATAATATAGATCGTATAGTATCTTGTATTCAAGTCGCGTAGCCTCGGGAAGGCCGGCCTGCAATATTAATCTTGCGTTCGCTTCACTTTAGTGAATTAAATTACGTCCGAGTCGAGTATTTCAATAACATTTGCGAAATTCTACAAGACTGATAATAACAAAAAAATATATAGGTACAGGATGTGTACGAATATTGAAGATTTTGTTTTGGAGGTTCGGATCAAAGCAAATATAAGTATTTATTTTTGACATACCTAGCTAATTGAATTACTACTGCACTTTACTGCACTTGTTTTCTCTTACCACAAATTCGATGCAAATTAAATCAATCGATATGAAACGAGAACTATTCCCCGTCATTCCACTAATTTCCCTTCCTATGCATTTTCAGTGCATGCTGTCCGTTTGTGGAACGCAATTCCAGAGGGCATACTTGTAATATCTTTTTCTAGTGTGCAATAAAGCGTTAGTATAATTATTAACTAATTGAATCTACCCGGTAATAATTAATTGCTCCATTATTGACTTATGCATATCAAATATTCAAATAGATATTTCCCCTTAGGGATTGAACCTGTTTCCCCTGGAATAGAACCTACGAATGTGACCTACATCGAGTCACAATACCGGGCACCAGGCATTCAGAGCACGGCAGGAGGTGAGTCTACGTGTCTCCTTTGATCACGCTCGTGCCCCAGTTGGCGCGCGCAGGGTTAATTCTTTTGCAAGATGGCGTCGACGGCTGCGAATGACGCCGGAATTAACTTTTGTTCTCTAAAATGGAAATGTTAGAGCATAATTTAGTTTTTGCCTGTTTAAATATTTTATAAAATATGACGCTCCTATACGTACCCAGTTTTGAGTTTTATGAAATATAGTTCCATATTTTTTTAAAGTTCGTTATTCTATCGAAACTGAAAAGTTTCAGAAGCTGTTAACACTATCCTAGATGAGATATTATACTATACAAGGTGTTACAAAAATACCCTTAATGCCGAATATGGTATATAGGGACCATCAAACTGAACAACTTTTACTATGGGGCCAACTCTGAAATCGCGAAAAAATAATCAGCTGTTTCATACAAAAATTAAAATCGAAAATATCAAAATGTATGAAACAGCTAATTTTTTTTCGCGATTTCAGAGTTGGTCCCATAGTAAAAGTTGTTCAGTTTGATGGTCCCTATATACCATATTCGGCATTAGGGGTATTTTTGTAACACCTTGTATATTTTCATATAGGTAAATTGTAACGTGCCTCTGCTGTTTATCGTAGTAGTTTTCTTATTGATGTGATTTTGCCTTAAGCTTACGATAGTTACATACACATTTTGCAACTATAATAATATGCATAGAGTTTGCGTTTGAAAACATCGCACTACCAATATCCCCCTCGCAATATGAAAATATTACGATCTTCCACTGCGACATAGTCCTATTCAAGTCTGCATCTATTGGGGTGAAGAAAATCTACGAAATGCCAAAGCTAGGGAATCAAATATTCTGTTATTGGAAATGATGGAGATCACAATAGGACGTATATTTATGAGATCCCATGTTCCGACATCGAGGAGAGGGAGGATATGACCTATAAAGAGGTCATCCTGCTGACCAAATACTAGGAGAACATAAAACGGTGAGTTTAGGTTTTGTCTATGAAGGAGTATGAAAGTTCATAATTTTCGCAAAGCAAAATATTTGAGTTATTACGGAGCTAGTTGGGCTACAAAGGCTTAATGCTGGAGAGCGACTCTCCAAATGTAGACGATAAGGATAGAGATGTTTTATTTTTTCATAGTTATTGATGGCTATTGTATGTTGTATGTGTCTCTGAACTTCCGCAGTCACGATTATTGATAAGTTTTCTCACTATTTTGTGTTTGACATAAAATGCAGGAAAAAAACCGTAATTGTAACTACCTCATCTCCTAATAGTCGCATCGTATCGCAATATTCGTAAAACTATCCCCATTATGGATCGAGTTTGTTGGCCAGTAAGTTGTAAGCCGATTGGTTGCACTAGTTCCCGGAAACATCGTTGAGCTGCCGGGGAAGTGTTAGCTGGCTTTATGTATGTAGATCGCAATAGGAACATTCATGTGAAACAAAGACTACTTATTACTATTTTTCATATATTTTTGTGTTTATTCTCAGTTCTATTGTCATGAAATTTGCTATTTTTCGAAAAGCTACATTAAATTAATTACCGTAATAATTATTGTAAAAAAATCAAAGATAAAATACCATGCAGTTTAAAAATATATTAAAAAAGTTTTATTTAAAAGTTCAATTCCTATACCAAAGATCGGATCCACATCAAAATTTCAAGCCCTTACCAATAAAAGGGCAACTAGGGCTTCACAATCTTTAATTTTAAGATTTGCCTGCTTAGTATATTGTTATTTAATACTTAATTAAAATAAACAGTATAAAGTAAAAAAAAACTCATTTTTTAAACAATCTTCTCTTTAATAAGTAAATAATTCTCACAATTATAATATTATAAGATAAGGTATCTACAGAGCATGTGATAGTCTATGTAAAGTTCGCAACTTGAAACTAATTTCAAGACAAATAAAATGATTAAATCAATGTTTCAAGGTATTAGAAAGGACGTCACCCACCAGGCCCGCATGAATTATAAGCAAGTATCATTTTAAAATTGAAACATTTAAAAAGAGGAATTCGTGTCCCGCTACAACAGTATTTTTAATTAATTCGTATCGGTCGACACGTTTGTTTTAACTTCATCAATTCATACAAATATATCGTTGATCACTTTGTTGTTTGATCGCTAATGATCATCTGTCTGGAGTTAAATATCCCATTATCAACTGGATTCAGTTTCGGCCGGAGGAAGTTCGTCGATTTGTCTCGCAATTCAATCGCACTGATGTATTTGCTGTGCTTTGTTTCTGCACAAATCGCTACGGGGCGAGACAGATGTTCATATTTTATATCTCTGTCTTTAGATTTATTTGTACGTATAATGCTTTAATGTTTTTGTATAAATGTTTCACGAGAGCTATGATTAAATAAAATGATAATGAACGGTTTGATTTGGTTCCAATATGTGTTGTTGTGTAAATATTTTAAAATAGTAATGGCTTTAAAATAGTAGACATTTTAAAACCTGATAGGTACACATCCGATGCAATTTTCTTAGAAAGTTTTTCATTCAATCTAGTTTTCGATTTTGCCGATAATATTAAAACTTTGAAAACATCTGAAAAACGCTGAAACAAACTCATTCTCGTTGCACGTTGTTTTAATTTAAACTTTTTCTGGCATTCTGAAATAAAAACCGTCCCACACAGTTTTCGTGAAATTTCTTTTTTTTCAATATGATTATAGGTTTCTTTCACTTCTTTTTTACTTTACAAATATAAAAATAATGTATTGTAAAATTGATGTTGGACAAGGTCAAAGCTGACCTGACTTTCAACATGTTTTACCACTTATTAAAAAGATTTTTGACTTAAAAATGGTAAAACTAAAAAATATGTTGACCGAACTAATGAGTCTAATGCAATAAGTGCAGACAAATATATCAACATTTATTTCTATAGTCTGTTTATCCTTAGGCTGCGTTACACACGACCCGAACTCAACTCAAACTGAACTCAACCGGAGCCCACTCCTTGAAATGCATCGCTTACAATTTGAGTCTTATGACACATTAATAAGGCGCGGGCTGCGTTTGAGTAGAGTTTGAGGTGAGTATATTTAAATCGATATATTTTAAAATCGTTATTTAACATATGTTGTCTTATTAAATCAAATTGTCACTAATAAATTAGTAATTACTTTCGTAATCTATGTGTGGAAAATAATTTGTTGTATTTTATAATGTTTTTTTTTCAATAAAGAGTTGGGTGAACATAGATTACCAAATACTTAAGATAAGTAAGGATAAATAGTCTATACCAATATTTATAGCGAAGTAGTGACATTAAGAATCTACACAAAATATAACTGTATGACTTTGTACAGATTCAACGTAAGTAGGTAAGTCTACTAACTTGTATGTGCAAATAAAACGAGTCCCTAACAACCGAAAGTTTTCACTGAGTGAAAAGTGCCGTTACAGCGCTGAAAATGTTAAAAATATATGAAAACAGTCCCCTGATGGTGGTGAAAATTCTGAGAATTGGCACCGGCAGCTCCTGAGTAAACAGACGGACAGAAACAATTTAAAATATTAACAAAAAATATACCTACACGAAGAGTAAATGTCTAAAGCAAAAAAAAACCTTCGGATAAAATATATTTGTTTGTTTAAATGATTTTGACTGTAAGTATTTTCTTTTTAAAAGTAATGTGTGAAAAATATAATCACTTTTAAAACTGGTACTAAAACTAAACTCTATATTTGTAGCAAGGCTTATTAACTGCACTTATAAGGGAATACATAGAATTCCCCCCTTTTTTTTACCATTGACCTAGCCCAAAGCTTAATCCAGGCCCTTTTAAAAAAAAGGCTATAAAAAAAATCAATAACAAACTTCGCAAAGTAAAAAAAAATAGACTAATAATAGCTTTTAAAATGTTTAATCCATATAACTTTTCTATTCAAAATTAATTAACGCTTTTACAAAGTAACTTTCTCTAGAAGGGCAGAACTTCAAAATTGTCGACGGGAGAAGGCGTTCTTGGTTCTATCTAGTTCTATTATTAAATAAAGTGACTAGATATAGAACTAAAAAAAATATTTTTAGATTTAAGGCATTCACAATGCTATTAAATTAAGATAATTAATATAAGTACTAGATAAAGTCGACTCACCCATAGCATCTCAAACGGGATTCGAACCCGCACCCTTGTGATTCCGGCCCAATTCACTGACCAATTATGCTACCAAGTCGCCTCCCCAAGGACCTCGACAACGATCGGTCTTGCGCTGCTCGCATCAATCCATCCGTTATTGACCTGAGAGGTACAGTGGTCAACATGTCGTCTACCACGCAAGAAGTCCCGGGTTCGATTCCCGGCCGGGCAAAAGTTTAAATGATGAGTTTAAGTTCTGTAACGGGTATGGGTGTTACTATGTATAATAAGTATATATTTAAAAAGTATTTACGTAGTATATCAGTTGTCTAGCCCATATTACAAGCTTTGCTTAGTTTGGACCCAGGCTAGATGGCGCTGTGTGAAATTGTTCAAGCATTTATGATTACTATTATTTATTATTGATATTTAAAGGTTTGTTGCGTTGTGTGCGGCATTATATGAAAGTGAAGGGAGGGTATGAGAAGATGATGGGAGAAATAATGTTAGGAAATATATATGTACTGCGCCGGCCACAAAGGGCGCAACTCGCGAGGGAACAGTGAGACACTGATTGTATTTGTTAAGAAGAGCAATATTTGAATTGATTATCGATTTTTATTTGATGATCGATAGATGAAGATAGCATGAAAAGAAAAATAACTCACATAGTGTGTGCTTGCTTTATTTACACATTTTTATGTTATTAATTGACCGAGCAAGCGCGAAGCGTCTTGGGCAAAAATTCTTTCGTATGTCTGTTTTTCCGGCTGTCCGGCTGTTCTCCTCTACTCCTCTACAGGTCGCATTTCTCAACCCATTCTCGTGAAATTATGTGAGCAGGTTCAATAATTATATTTTTTAGATTTGAAAGAGCCAGATTTTCGAAATTGGGCGAAGTAAAAAAATTCATCCATACGAAAAATGATCAGAATTAGAAGCGCCATCTAGCCTTAAATAGGGTTCGATTCCCGTCCGAGAACATGATCTGGTGCGAGTCATATTTTTTCAAGTATATTATTTAGTATTAGATATAATAAAAGAATACTTAACCTACCAAACAGCACATAGTACTGCTTGTAAAAAGCAGTGTCAACCTCGTGGCGACATCTATCAGATTAATTTTAAACAACATACGATTTGAGCGAGAACTACAGCTCACCGAGCCACTAGTCTAATAATCACTGTCACTCAACACATCCTATACTGTCACTCAAGAAAATTTATCGACAAGCATCCTTTGTTTATTGTTTATATGACAAAGTCCTTTCTCATCGTGTAGGTCAAACGCGGCCGCCCTTGTCGAAGTAAGCTGAGAAGTGGCTCTTGGACGTACTCGATTAGTCTCAAGTTGGTCTTAAGACTTAATAGTCGGCAGGCGAGGTGCCCGTTGATTATTTCTGAACAATCGCAATATAGAAACAAAGTGTGTTGTAAAACAATTTATTGTTGCGTAATTTTTGAACTTGAAAATATGTGAATAATGAACTTTTTGTTAAAATATCTTGGTATCGGTTTACATCACTTGAATAGTCTAAGTTGGTTGAAAGATCTTAACATGAGTTATCACCTTACTTCGCTTAATAAAATGAGCAGCAGGGTTTTCCAATGGAAGGGGACCAACACAGATCTCCATCCTCCATCCCACCTGTGAAACATGAAGGTTAT
This sequence comes from Catoptria pinella, assembly GCA_963556745.1. NCBI lineage: Eukaryota > Metazoa > Arthropoda > Insecta > Lepidoptera > Crambidae > Catoptria > Catoptria pinella. The sequence goes on from OY750777.1 coordinate 551,686, forward strand.
GGCAACATCCACCCGCGGGACAGGTCTACCGCTGCCACACTCCATACAAAAAGTGCGTTTTAACTACAACATATACAGATTACGTTTGTGCACGCTGCGAATGTGTGCGTGAACCTTTTAGGGTTGACTCTTTATATCTGTTGAGCTCGTAAGACTTTACCGTGTCGTATGTTAGTACTCCCAACTCGCGCGCGCGATACGGCCCCGGAGAATGGACTTCTGATCTTACTACCGATTGTGAGGGGAGGTGCGGTATCTCGGATCGGCGGGAGGCGGAGTGTGGCCGTTCTGTACGTCAGTACTATACTAATTCTGTGGCGCTGTTACAATTCTACGGTCAAACAGGGGGCTGATTACGTAACTCTGTTGCTAACAATTCTCGATTGAAATTGATTGAAACCGCAGTTACATTGCTGCTTTAAGTAGGATAGTTGTCACATTGGTTCTTACTAAAGCAGCAATGTAACTGCGATTTCTGTCAGAGTTGATTGCAACAAAGTTACTTCTCTCAATTTCACCGGACTTAGAAATTTTATATTTGGTAGGAATAAATAATGTGTTTAGTTGATAAAAGAAAAGAGTAAAGTTGTAAAGATAAAGTTGATTACGCGCATACTATAAGTAATACTATTAAATCGCACACCCGACGTGAAAAGTATTCTTGATTACACAAACAAAGTCCGGTTTTAACCGCGGTCGTAACAAACTATCCCAACTTGATTAATATCGAAACAAGAATTAGAAACTCGTTTGGTCCCAATCCGCAGATGGCGCATTCCGCGCGAACCTGCGGAATTTCGGAGCGATTTAAACAACCGCGCCGTCCGGATTCCGAAGCCCGCGAGATTTATGTTGCTACCACTGAAGAGCCGCTGGGTGGATTTCCCATTTGAAAAATTTACGCGGCACGGATGAAATCGGTAGTGTAAAACGTTGCATTACAGTTCTAATATTTTTTTCTATGTAGAAGAGGTCGTTGCCTATAAGAGGCAATAAATATTGTTTTATTTGGACTGCAGTTAGTTAGGGTAAAATAATAGTTAAGCCCCAATTTTATCATTTCGGTAGCTGTCCAGAACACTTTTTTCAGTGTAATTTCTCTCGTACAACAAAAACTATTGATTATTTGGATGTGTGGTTACTTTTATTTTAATCTTGAATAGTGAGGGTATTATCACAAAGTAATTTTATAATTATATCTACCCAGTTTAGTAACTGGTATGAGTAAACGCATGTGTCCCAGAAAGTCTATTCATTTCGGTGACCTAAAGTTTATAAGGCATATTTTTGCATAGAACAACTCTAGCTCCCCCCTCATACAATTAAAACTTGCGTACCAGTACCGCCTAAGTGCTTGTTGTGGAAGAAAGTGCGCAGCTGGCCTGCGGTTCCCGCCAAAAAAATAAGTATTGCTGTTCGGTGGTCATGGGACAACTTTCTTTTCATTTCCGTTTATGGGTATGACTCGTCTTCCAAAGAGCTAGTATATTTAATTGATTGTTCGTAAGTACGCTATTTCTACTACGTTTATTTGAGTAGTATTCATAACAATCTATATTAAATAGTTTTCTTTTAATTTCAATTTTTGTTCTTGTTTTTAATTTCGGTGTCTTCATTTCGGTTGATTCGGTGGCCTAAACTGTCAACCGAAATGATAAAAAACTAACTGAAATGATAAAAAAAATCATTTCGGTGAGTGATGAGAATTTCGGTGCATAATTGTTTCATGTCAGTGGATTGTTTTATCATTTCGGCTTATTATTATTTCATTTCGGTGAAAATCCAGGCCAGCAGGTGATATTTCAAAATCTTAAGTGTATTTTTTAATGTGTTTCTAAGGCATGTACTTTATGCGATACTAACTTCGACCTTTTATTATTGTAACCACTACTTGATTGAAAGGGAATTATTAAGGGAATATGTTTCTTTTTATGAAAAACTGGCCAGTGACAACCTGCCTAGACCGACATAGTGTAGTGGTTTTGACCATTTAAGTTATGGAATGAAAAACTGGCCAGTGACAACCTGTCTAGACCAACATAGTGTAGTGGTTTTGACCATTTTAGTTATGGAATATAGTCCCTCTGCGTCTAGGGTTGCATTGCCGTTTTCCATAACTACAAATAAAAACGCAACATTTCTCAGGTATACGATGGTTTTCAGACTTTATAATAATGTTACGTGGTCGTATCTTCTCTTTTTAGTCAGTAAGCTTGGCAGGGTGGTCGTCATAATCCTTCAGCGGAAGTGGAAGTGACCTGCATTACTATTCATCGGCATTCTTCGCTAGTGGCTGCCTTCTTTATGCATACGTGCAAGCGGTCATCCACGGCTGCTCTGACTTGGTCCGTCCACCTCATTGGCAATTTACCACTTGGCTTGACCTAACCCTGCACCGCGACTCGTTCGATAGATGCACCGCCTCGCCGGGATACGTCGTGTCGTTGCTACCTGTGGCTGTGGCTTTTCCGTTCTTCAAATGTTTGAAGATGTGTGTTACGATCATGTCTGCATGCTGGTTGAGATGTACCTAGACTAGACACTACAGACCGATAGACTAAACAGTTTAGTTCTCAAACGGCTCCTAAACCCTTCATTATCTATCTATCCTCAATCAGTGCTAAAGTAGTGTCGCTCATCTAGTGTTGCCGTTTGATGGTATCCGCGAGTGGTTCAGACTTTTTGACTATTCCTTACCATAATTTTGGCTTGGCCCCAAAGTTGATCAGTGTTCTCCATATTCATTTCTGCATACAGAGTTGGAGTCTATGGACAGCCATAGACTCGAATTCTGTTCGAGTGTTGCTATAAACTTTGAGTTATTCTCTATTTAGATTCTTTTATTTCTCTATCTTTCTGGCTGCTCTCAGTTTTAGCCGTACTTTGGAGATAAGAGTTTGGTGGTCTGACCCGCAATCAGCCGCAAGTAGAGTGAGAGCATTTATGACTGATATCCGCTATCGAGATCCAATTAGAATGAAGTCTATTTGGTTAAGATACTTATCGTCAGGTATAAAGTCTTCTAGGGTGATTCTGGAACAGGCTGTTTGTCGGCCGCAAATTGCATCAGCAGGCGTTCACTTCTTTTATCGCACTGACCTAGTCTCAATCTTAGTCGGTGGAAGTCAGCCCCAATCTTTAGCATTGAAGTGTGCTGCTAATTGGCCCTGTCTCAGCAAAATTAACTTCTGGGTCATTCTTGTGATGTTTAGAATGACCCAAAAGCATTATGACAGTATTATGACAGGGTCAAGGAGTGATAGAAACAGACATGTACTTGATGATAAATTATAGAATAGAAGAAAAAAAAAACAAATACTTAAGACATAGGGATTATAAACACAAAACAACATCATGCAGGAAATAAAACACAAAAATAAATATTTACACAGACATTTATCTGTTAGAGACCTTGCTAATATAGACATCCTAGAAAGATTTCAAAGCAAAGCACTACGGACAATGCTCTTTATCCCCTCAGTGCATTAGCAACAAGTATACATACTTAGACCTTAAAATAAACACAGTTCGGCAAGAAATAGCCCAGTACACTAAAAAGACAGACCAAGACAGGGTTGTTACCCATGCGAACGAACTGGCTAAGACCCTAAGTGGAGAGAAAGGTGTACAACATGCCCGTTTGAAACGACATGACATTTCGACATTACTTAAAAGATCTAATAGCCAAAAAGAGTGTTAGCTGTAAAGAAATCTTACAACTAGATTTGGCTCTCTTAGATGTGTAAAATCCAGATCTAGGATCAGCCAAAGAAATGACTTATTGTGAATACACAGATCGCCATGAAGCAGAATAAACAGGAAAAAAATAGACCTTGCTCATGGCGCTCTCCAGTTCGGCATAAAAACTCACCAGGTCAGCCTCCGTTGCAGTGCTGGCGCCGCTTTGAGCTTGATGCTCAGTACTCGATTGCTGATTGGTTATGTGTGTTTCTTATGAGTTTTGGAAGAAGGACGGCAACTCCATTTCGGGTCATGTTGTCATTGCCAGAAAAGTTGATGGCGTATGTGTCTCGGTGGGTAAATGACCATTCCATTCCAATGAGTTTCACTAAGCCCGCAGATGTTCAGTTCACATCTGGTTATTTATTTTTCCAAGATCTTTAGTCCCGGGCTGTAGTGAGCCAAGTACATTTCAAGTAGCTATCCTCTGGATTTGCCGCATCTTAATTAAGATACAAGTAGTATTTTATTCCATGCGTTACCTGATCTCTCACAACGTCATGGCTGGTATCCAATTTTCCACCGTTGCCCCGGACGCAGTACGGGGCCGGTTGCTAAGCGGATTTGCAAAGCCATCTTAAGATCTTTGATTGTGATTTCATGATAATTTTCTTGGGATAAGTAATAGTGCAGTGATTTTCTTTTGCCTTCTGCACCAGGTAAAAGTTTAAGGAGTGATTTAGATTCTAAAGGTCACTGAAGCCTCTTCCAATTGGTTTCACGGCTGGGTGTATGGCTATGGTGTACTGTCATTGCTCGGTTGTCAGAGCCTCGTCTGTTATTCAGCAGCATCATGACGACGACTGGAAGGTTATTGCCGCAAGCTATTCGTGCGAACCACCAGTGCGTGCAGGTGAAGTTGACAGTAGGGTAGGGTCAGATAATTGTGTTGTTACCGGACCGGTTACCTTACTCACGTCTTACTCACCCATGAGGTCGTATGCATGCATGATAATGCTATCTATCATATTCAGGATTATAAGGGGATTAATAAATACCCTGTATAAGTATTGCGGTACACCTGTATATGTCTGCTTCGGTGGATTTTAATTTCGGTGTAAAAGTTCATTCATTTCGGTGACTAGTTATTTCATTTCGGTTAACGACCGTTTCATTTCGGTGACATGACATTTTTAAACACGTATATCTCATAAGTCTGTAAAGATATTTTGATGGTGTTAAATATGTGCATTTAGAGTATAAAGAAATACAATAAACCACGGTTAGAATTTAAAAAAACTTGATAATAAAAAATTCAACCGAAATGAAAGAAAAAACACGACTTGTTGAAATTGACCCCGCTAAATCGCAAACGCACGCACACAGACATTTCGTGCAGGCAATTTCAGGCTAACCTAGCTATTATTTAAGGGGCTGACATTAGCCAACTAGCGCCGCCAGTCGATTTTATTTTATTTGTTCTAAATAGGCCCAATTTCTTAAAAAAGGAATCAGTCAAGGTTTTGTTAATAACGTCTAATATTTATTGAATAACTTTACACAGTTTGAAGAGGCATTCAAACAGTTTAAAACGCGATTTTGTTAAAAGTGACCACTGTTGGTTCAAACCCCTTTTTAAACTATTGAACGCATTTTGTAATGTTGTAACGTTATTCAATAAACATTAGACGTCATTCACAAGACCTTGACTGATTCCTTTTTAAAAAAATTGGGCTTATTTAGAATAAATAAAATAAAATCGACTGGCGGCGCTAGTTGGTTCATGTCAGCCCCTTAAATATGGTCTTAGTTGGTAAAATAATGTTTTCCTTACTATTCTTATTTTGTTATTTTATGAATCTTAGAAGTATGTATTAATTAGTATGATTAAGGAGGAGCGGGGTTGCTCAACACAGGCCCTAAGCTTAAAGAGAAACCTCGACACACCTGTGGATCAAAGAGGAAAAATTTGTGTGCTTCGATCCACGGGGGGACCAAGTGAACGGAGGGTCAACCCATAGCTTTTGATGTATGTATATCACTTTTAATGAATTTTTATTTTTTATTTTTATTCAGTATTGTAACAGTTACCAAGGAGTTCCTAGAGCAACAAAACATATGAATGTAGTGTTTTCAATTACGGCCTGGGCGACGGCGGCGTTGGGGTGATTGCCAACCTGGTCCCCCACACAGCGTCATTGCTGGCGGCACTACCGGCGTGAGGGTAAGTGCTGGGGTTTTTTAGTGGGTATTTCCTCCTCCCGAGATCCCATCGAGCCACACGGCTGGGTGGGATCACGGAAGGCAGTCGTGGTGAGTCCCACATGCCCTCTCCCTGATCACCTGCGGGGAAGGAAGCGCGTAAATGCGTTTTTCCCCAGCATAAAAAAAAGGCGACGGCGGCGCTTCTGTTTACGCAGTGTTTGGCCTTATAAAGACGAATATTATTATTAAGCGCATTGAACTCAATGCTGACGTCGCGGTATGTGCGGTGTAAACCGTACAAGTAGATAGAGTACCGTGCTTACATTCCAGGAAAATTCTTATAAACCCTGAAAACCGCCACTTTGTTTTTTTTCCTTTTATGATAAACTGCATTAGTGGCAACTCTAGACCGAAATTAAATAAAAAAATAAAATACTAAATAATATACTAGAAAAAATACGACTCCTCTATGCTCTCTGCAGCGGTCAGAGCATTGGACCGGATATCCAAAGGTCGCGGGTTCGGCTCTCGTCCGAGAACATGATCTGGTGCGAGTCGTATTTTTTCTAGTATATTATTTAGTATTATATAAAATAGCATTGTGAATGCTTAAATCTCAAAATTTAAAAAAAAAAAAATTTCGTAGTCCTATGGTGGTTTTCAGGGTTTATAATAATTATCCGAGGTTGTATACATGATATGATATTACTAAATAGTTACTACGTAACAGATAAATCACTCCATACAATAATTGTCAATACCTATTGCTATAATAGCCTACTCTTATGAGTTGCTAGACGCTGCGAACGAAAATGAACCTAGAAGCTTACCAGTGTAAAAGTGAGTTTTGCTTTGTAGCTAAGCTACGCGCGGTCACGTGGTTAGCGTGAATTGCCAGGGGTGCTTTTTTCGATAAAGAAATTCGATATTAACAGTAGGTACACTTTATAAAATCAAAAAATAAAATTCTTTTTAAGGTTTCAGCATGATTAATATTTGTTTAAATTATAATAAGAAAAGTTTCTTACATTACAAGTGTTTTATTTTTATTATGCTTATAATTGCTTATTGTCGATTGATTAACTTTATTGTCGAGAATATTCGGAATCAAACAAAAGGTTTTAATAAATATTCTTGCGGGAAACAATTACAAGGGGATTTAAATGGTAAGTATATTTTTTAAAGTTCAAAAATAGTGCTACCGTGATTCAGTCTCATACTTTGTTTAAAGTTTTTGTTATAATAAACGTGGTCTCTACATCTTTTACATACCTCATACTTATAAAATGAATCTGAAGGTACTTTTAACCTTAAATGATACAATAACAACAGTTCGACCGCAATATATGCGCATGAACGCGCCACGCGGCTGTTGGCAACCAACCGAGTGATGGTCCAGACCAGACCAGCGGCCGGTAGGTAATTAGCGCGCGCAACGCAAGTACATGCAATAAAAGAGGCCTGGCATGGTATGGTACCCTACCTACCATATTCGGCTATATAAGGCTATTACCAAACAGTCTCTATTTTGTGCTGCTACGGCTTCGATGCTATATTGGCGTTGGCGCCCGCCACGGTAGTAGTAGGGTTGTGCTATTGCAGTAACGAAAAATAAAACCATTGAATAAAAAAATTATCAGTTAAGGTTCCTCTTGAGTGTGGTAAAATCGGTGCCAAATTATTTAACATTTCGTAGTTTTAAAGTACTGATTTAGTAGAAAACTATTATAGACTGGAGAGAAATTATTACGCCGCTCACGTGTTGCCGTTGTGGTGTGGTTTGTTACGATACGTGTGACTCCACCCTTACTTGCCTTGCATAAGTATAATATAATATGATATGACCTATTGCAATGTCGTTGAGATGAGAATTCCTGTCGCGTTCTGCGGTGCCTTCATCTTGACTTTAAATAATTAAAGTGCAGTGTAATTTGTGAGTTCTGTGAGTAGAAACGGCGCATCGGGCCTTTGCCTTGCAGCTATCTAGTTGTCTTAATGAATTATATCCAGCACGGGGAATTGAAGAAATTACTTTGTTGTTTAATGGGTTCAACTTACAGCAAAAATGTCTCTCTAATTTGTCTGTTTTGACGAACCCCTTGTCCTTTTCATAATTATTACTTACGTAAATAAGTTGCGTATAATCGGATGCTCTTTCAAGTCAGCTACGATAAGACCAAAATTTGTGTCATTTGAAACCATTATTCACATACTCGTACATTATCAAACGGACTTCCTTATTTTAGTTTTTAACCTTTGACATTAACGATATTACGCATTCCTTTAATAAGCCAAACGAAAACAAAACTTGGGTCATTTTACACAGATAATTCGTATCGCTCTGTAAGATCTCAACCTAGAGAAATACAGTGAACATCGGTGTTGCCATCTTCAGCCTTACACCGTTTACGTTCTGTCCTACGTGACCGACACAAGCGACACGCGATGTGGACAGTATTTGTCGAACTATGGCAAAGAACTGTAGTATAGTAAAACAGCAATGCTAAAAGAAAAATACTTAGTATCTCTCTCATAGTGGCTTTAGACTCGCTTACTTCAAAGTTGCAACATATAAAAGACAATCTTGTTTTGGTCGCGATGGTAAGCAATAGTTAATATTATACATAAAATTCGTAAATCACACTTTGGTCTCAGATACGCAAAGGCGTCACTGCGGCATATCTAAAATCTATATTTTTATAATTTGTTGGGCGCAGCGGACTAAAATCTATGGAAGTGTATTTGCAAATAAATATTGCTTAAAAAGTAGCACCACATGGCTAAAAAATAACAACCCGCACAGCATTTAGTCGGGCCAGCCACGCCCGGTGACAGACGTTAGCGTTTTTTACAGTAATAGCAGTTTTTATTTTAAAAATAAGAGAGAGTTTATTAGAAATGACGTTCTGTGTAGTCAAATGGTGTAAAGACGCAAAGAAGGCAGTAAAAAGATGCAGAGATAACCTATCATAAGACAAATATTTTCTCGTTTAAGTATAGAAAATATCTGAGTATACAGATTATGGTCGCTATTATGCAACCAGTGTTCAGTCACTTTGAGCGGTATAACTAAATGCCAGCATTTATTAAGCCCCGCCCACTTGGTTGTCATTTTGCATGGTGCTATTTTTTGAGCGGAATGCTTGTTCTACAAGGTGTTACAAAAGTACCCCTAATGCCGAATATGGTACATAGGGACCATCAAACTGAACAACTTTTACTATGGGACCAACTCTGAAATCGCGAAAAAAAAATCAGCTGTTTCATACAAAAATTAAAATCGAAAATATCAAAATGTATGAAACAGCTGATTTTTTTTTCGCGATTTCAGAGTTGGTCTCATAGTAAAAGTTGATCAGTTTAATGGACCCTATATACCATATTCGGCATTAGGGGTACTTTTGTAACATGTTGTATAGATTTTAGTTCGCTGGTTGGGCGTATGCACAATATGAAACGAATGTTTAGAAAGGCATAAGCACTCCTATCAGTAATAAGCGTACCCACTGATTGTTTAAAACTACTATACATTGATCATAATTATGTTCAATACGTTGATCTATCATTTACTAGCAGTCACCCGCGACTTCGTCTGCGTGGACAGCTATTTCTCTATTTCTAGATGAAAGGTCCTATCCTATGTACTTCTCTATACCCTCGTGGACATCGTGTACCTATTTTAACAGTGGCAGGCCAATACATCTATGATAATTTAGTTAATGTAAGGAAACATTATTGCTCACTTACTAAAAATAGTGATGTACACCGTTTTAATACAAGAAATAAAGACAAACTTGCCGTTCCAAGTTTTAGACTAGCAAAAACTAGGGGCTCATTTATGGGGAAAGGAATTGCCCTTTTGAATAAAGTTCCACAAAATGTAATTGAACTGCCTTTGCATGAATTCAAAATACATGTTAAAAAGACGCTCATGAGCAAAGGTTATTACAAAGTAGAAGATTATTTAAAAGACAGCAATGCATGGATGTAACATTATAAGTAACTATCTGATTTTCAGTTTTTAATAACTTTATTGTTTTTTAATTATCTTGTTTTAAATGAAGGTATTTGGTAACGATATAATTTTTTGTAAATATCGTTACTCTGATTTCTGACAAAGCTGATAAGTTTCTTGCGCCCATTCTTCTTGTCAGCTAAAAAAGTCTCGAATGGGTGGTAGGAAAATATAGACCATTCAAAAGCACTTAATATCTAAGTTTATTTGAATAAAGAATATTTCATTTCATTTCATTTCATTTCATTTCATTTCATTTCTATGCGAAAATTCATGATAATCGATTGAGTTGGTATGACGTGATGGAGTAACAAACAAACAAATTTGCTTTCGAATTTTTGATAATAATAAGTTGGAATTATTATTATGATGTTATATCTTTGATAAATATTATCACTGCGTCGATTAGCACCATATTTTATCGCGCCTATCGCTTCGCGTAGCTTTGGTCGCTCACGACCGCCGCGAACGAAACTCGCGTGAGTGTTTGTTCAGGCCCCGGCAATCCGACGTTGGTAGTATTGTTACGAATAAGCCTCTAACTTGGAAATAGATTTACATATATCGAAATTATCAGTCGGAACCAATAGTATTTATAGCAATCATATAAAAATGATTGATTATTATGACTGGTTCGTGAAATGGCACAAATATGTATAACTTACGAATAACATCCAAAATCCTGAGCCCTTCATCGTACAAAGATCGTATTGATGTACCTAACAAGTAACAAGTGAGGATACAGATTCGATAACGGGAATAATTATTATTTTCGTAATCGTCTTTGATTATCTGCGGGATATAACAAAGTAGCTTGCTTATGAAGGCATAACGATTTGTCGACAGCCGATTATACCCTGCCAATTGTATATATTTTTAGCCGGAATAGACAACGATCCGGTGGATAGCTCTCGTCTCATTAGGTTCCCAATAAAATAATTGAGAGTTTCTGTTGCGGGATCCGGGGGGCGGGGGATGCTGCGTCCGGGCTTCAGTGATCAGCCGCCCGCCCTAGCGCACGCACGCCCGCCCTCGGGCCGCGACCGCCGCGCCGTCATCGCTACCAGGCTACCATGCACTGAGAGTTGGTATCCTTAACCTAATCGGAACATCAGTGGCATTATAAATTCAAAAGTGTTCCAAATAGATTACGAGTACAATATTGTCGGGAGACGCCGGCCGACTCCTTCGAATATCGGTTATGATATCCGCGTGCCGTGTCTGTGGTTTATAGCCGCTTAACGTGGATTTCTGGCGGGTTTGGGATGCTGTTGTAGCGATTTCTCCGACATTTCCAAGCATGGTTTGTTGTTATGAGGTCTGATTTATGTATCCCTGGACCCTGACTTTATTACCGATCGTATATAACGGGATTTTTGGTATTTTGTTTGATTCTTGCAGGACATCGTCATATTATGAATCCTTAGGTGTTTTATGTTAAGAAAACCACTGAGTCTTGAACTTATTCCAGCTGTAGTAGTAGCTTCTTTTGTTACGGTTCGTTCGTCAACATTGTTAGCTCAGAATTGTTAATAGTTTTTAAATGAATTCAAAATGTCATTTGGATAAGAACAAAGCACCACGTATTAATAATTAAACGATGCTTAGGCTTTGTTCATAAAAGATTCAGACCCTAACCTAAAAGTTAAGAATTTACTTATTAAGTATCTCAGTCGTTAAGGTATTTATCGATACACAACAAAAGTTTATTTAATATGTTAGAGGTGTAAAAAAAATATATGTTTGATCGAAAAGGTTTCGTCGATTCGAAGAATTCAGTAAAAAGAAGCATTAATAACGGTAAATACCAAACAATATTCCATTTCCAGTATTCCAAACACTATGTTTCATTTTCGGAAGCTCGCACTGCTACGTGCATTATGTACTTTGATTGACGATGTGTCAAACTCATACAGTTTCGGCTACAAACTCTGGAACGAATCCAATCACGAATATGCATCGGGATACACTTTATTATGGTGTATGAAACTTTTATATATATTATTTACATTGTGGGTACAGTATACAATTATACAAAAATTTTATACAATATAGAGTCACTTACACGCTACTCACGCTCGCTTTCAAATCTTTTCAAAAATAGGACGTTTTAAAACAGTTCCCTATACATCAAGATACAAAGTTTGAAAACAATAGACGTCTTTTTGTCTCTTTTGTTTAAACATATCTATATTGGGCTTATATCAGTACCTAGTACCTACCAATGAAATAGCCCATTTGAAACTCAGCTGATTTTCAAATGGGCAATATTTTGTATTGTTAAAGCCACCATTGCCGTTACTATTATCAGTTATCGGAATTTTGTAATTTGGTCTCATAATAATGTATCCCCACTTACGTATATGATACGGTGGATATTGGTCAAGTTATTGTTATATAATAATTGCTGTGCTTAAAGGCAAATAGATAAAAAATAGTAATATTAATTAGTTTTGTTGTAGGTGGTCGTAATAGGTATGACTTGAGCGTAAACTTGATAAACAGCATCATCAACAATATTGTCAGCCGTAAACATAAATGCTTGGTAATGATGGAACAATGTCTTGTGGCATGTTAGCGTTAAGAGCGCGTAGTCTGTAGGATAGTGTGCAGACTATGCCCTCTTAAACAGATAGTTAGTCATCCGGCGAAACTTACACTGAGACTGATTGATCGCAAAAAATAAAAATTAAATTCTTGCTTGGTCTGTCACAGTGTGGGTGGACAATAATTTCTTAACGCAAAAGTGGGCTTAAGATTGATTTGGCGTAAAGTAAGTAAGTAAAGTAAAAAATATCTTTATTCAAACAAACTTAGTAGTTAAGCGCTTTTGAATCGCCTATATTTTCCTACCTCCCGTTCTAGACTTTTTTAACTGATAAGAAGAACGGGCGCAAGAAATTTATCAGCTTTAACAGAAATATGTAACGATATTTACAAACTTAAATACATATATCGTTACCAAATACAATACAACAGATTATTAACAACAAAGTACTTAAACTAGCAAGTTATGTGTTACCTTTTTTCCACGCATTTCGGTCTTTCAGATAATCGTCTACTTTATAATAACCTTTACCCATGAGCGAATTTTTAACACGATTTTTAAATTCATGCATAGATAGATCAATCACTTGTTGTGGAACTTTATTAATCAAGGTTATACGTTTCTTCATAAATGTACCTCTAGTTTTTACAAGCGTAAATCTTGGATCGTACCACTGCTTACCCTCTAGTATTAGAGAAAGAGTTAATCTTGTATGAGAGGCGCATCGTCCTTTTATCTTCATAATTCAGAGGGCGTAGATGTAGGATTAGTCAAAGGTCGCGCGAGATTGATGCCTCCTCCGGCCATCAGGCCCTTCTACCATCAGGCCTCCCACGAAGATCGAATTTGATGTCGTTTGTGAAATTGCTGATGTTAAGCACCAATGACTTGATGGGTAAATTTATAGGGACTCTGTGGCCATCTGGACTAATTTGTATCTGGATTAAAAAATATTTGATATCAATATTCTTCTAAAATCAATTATTTTAGAGAAAGTTTATTTTTTGCGGAAGTGTGGAGGAAAACTTAGTGGTAAAAAAACGGTCAAGAGCGCGTCGGACTCGCGCACCGAGGGTTCCGTACCATCATTCTGAAAAAGTTTACTATTTAGAGACATCGTTTTATTTTTCCTGTAATCTTTACAAAAACTTCTATCACATTAAATAATTTCAGATTTTTCCTATACAAACTTCGAAGATAAGAGGGGAACGGTATTTTTTTTTACATTCTTCATCAAAAGTCTAAAAAATAAACATGTTTGAGAATGTGCAAGCAACGCTCTTTCATAAAAAGCGATATGAGAAATGCTTCAATGCAATCTTTTGCAACTATATTTTCATATCAATGTCAATTTCAATCCTTGTACAGTGAAATATAGTTTGCAACTAAATACCCAAAACTGCGGGGCTCTGTCCGTGTTTACAAGCTTTGCTGTCGCTCCCGCAATGAAACCTAATCAACGCGTATTGTCAATGCTGAAATTGGACGCATTCGCAGCCGCGCGGCGCAATGAAACTTTTGAAAAGGGTGCGGTTACGTTGCGTTTGGTGCGACAAACAAGTTGGTTATGTTACTGATTAGTATTATACGACCATATAAAACGTTACGTATGATGTAACCTTTTTGTACAGTTCTTTGTTGTCCTGAATCAATAATAAAACGATGTTACAAAGTTTGCTAAAGCATTACCTTCGCGGTACAGAATTCTGGTTTATAAAGATATGTTTAGGCTCTTTAACGATTGTTCAATTCCCATTGAGTGAACTATTAAAACGAATTATACCTACGTATATTACAGTTCGATAACTTTTGATGAATCATTTTACATGCTACGAAATTCTGAAAGATTAAGCGTTCCCCAGATAAACTTTCAACTAACAAGTACGTTAATTGGACGCAACTATTAAACTGTTTAAAGTTTTCGTTAAAATTATGAAAAACGTAACAAATAAACTAATAAAGAAAGCATCTATAACGGCTAGTTGCGAGTTGCCTGTTCCCGCAGCTCGAAGATCAAAATTGCTTCGTCTGCGTAGCGCCCTAGTTGAATACACCTACTCTAAACAATTTAAATCCCATGGCCATTCCGGCATCAGTGTGGTGTGGACCCATTATAAGGCTTGTGTAATAAACATTTAAATGCGTTTATCCGGCGATGCCCGGATAAACTATCAATAAGTATTTAATTTAATTGCCACGCCGCCGCCGGCGCCGGCGCGCGGCGCTGTTGTGCATTCGATCTGTACCTTTGCTATTTAAATATTGCATCGGCTTCGACTAAGTCAAACTGGGACACTTTGAATAGGAATTGGCACACAGAATGAAAGTAATAAAACTTTTATTTTGAGATCTTAGCATTTAATATGCTATTTTTATATAATACTAAATAATATACTAGAAAAAAATTTGACTCGTTACCAGACCATATTCTCAGGCGGGAATCGAACCCTTTGGAAGTCCGGTCCCATGATATTTCAATTGGATGTCGAGGGTAATTCCTCACATTGATGAAATAACGCTGGCTTGTAGGGAAAGAGTAGGAATATACTAGAAACATTTCGACAAAGGCACTAGTGACTCGTTAGCTCAGTTGGCTGAGTATTGAACCGGAATTCCAAAGATCGCGGGTTCGATTGCCTGAGAAAATATCTGGTACCGAGTCAAATTTCTTCTAGTATATTATTTAGTATTAAATTAAACTTTTCATAAAACTTTCACATTAACAGAAGGACTGTTTTAGTTAAATAAATTGTGTGAGGATTTTTATTCTATGACAGTGATTTCATTGAACTATACACACTTACCCACTTATTAATAAACGAAGAGTAAGTTTACACCTAGTTTAACCAAAAAGTTTGCTTAGGAATATAATGCTTTGAGACGTCAAACGTAAAGACTAATATTGCTTAACAATATTTTCTGTTAAACCAGGCGTAAACTTAGTATTCGTTTATTAATAAGGCCGTTAATCTTTTGGACACTGTGTAAAAATAAAGGATAGCTGTCCTTTATTTTTACACATTGACCAAAAGATTCCGTTCAGCGAGTTGTCTACGTGATAAGTACAAACAAGCAGAATTAAAATAACCTCAACATTTCTGTCGGTTAAGTGACAAACTGGGTTAAATAACTGGTGTCTGATAAATCCGTCGCGGAATTAAAGCAAAGCGAAATTAATTCTCATAATAAAACACAAATCCTTGCAAAATTTATGCTTCACCAACTCGCCCTAGTTTGAATCCTGTCACAAATTTACTTCGGGATAATCCGACCGCTGCTGTTAGTTACTCAACTGTATTTTGTATTGTTAAAGTCTTAAACACTTAGGTTTTGGATTCAGTGTTTATATTCAAACCTCAGCACTTATGTAAGTATTTGCTCACAGTCTGGTGAAGTTGTGTAGGCGTACGTTGAAATTGTTGAGTGAATAGAATACAACCGGGAATACCTAAACTATATAAAGTGCGTACATAGGTTCGATGTTAGAAATCTTGGCTAGATCTGAGCGAAGGCTTTGTCCATAAATCGACACCGTGTACGTCACGGTGTCGATTTATGGACAAAGCCTTCGCTCAGGTAGTTCATAATTCAAATCAAATTGATAAGTTATGCAATATCGCAACGCAATGCAATGCAAATGTTTCACATAACAACTCACTCTAAAAATATAGAAAAAATTTCAATATATGTTTGCCGTATTCTATTGAAATGGAACTCAATTTTGTGGATACGAGAGCAATGTAAACAAAACTGAAGTACTAATAAAAAATCTCAAAACAAGTACGTAAATGTGAAAGTAGAAAAGTTACGCCGTAATTTACCAATAACCAATAACAGACATACGTCGGATAAATTGTAAATAAAATTCTTGACATATTTTTGGTTCAATTCTCTGAAAACAATAGCAATAGCCTTTTTTACTTTTTTACGAATCCATAGCATTATCAAAGATGCATATTAATGTGGCTGAATACTGCCGATCCTAAATGATGGCCGTGTGCCATTGTCGATTTGGCCGCGTCACGAATTCATGACGTCACGGACTCTCGACGGACGCTAGTCCGTTAAATCCGACCGCAGAGTTCGCGCTCCAATGCGCTATTGTTCGGCCGCGACCACAGAGCAGTTTAATTCGAGCGCCCAACGATAAAGCGTGTTATAAAGACAAAAAATTAGCGAGCGCCACAGAAAAGTTTTACCGAACCTTGAAAAAAAAATCATTCATAAATAAGGTTGAATCGGGTTTGACACGAGAAATCTCTATCTATTCATCCCCGAATATATCCTTAGACTATGTCATCAAGAATCTTGATGACGTAATGATGGGCAAGATTGAAAAAACTTAGTTAATTGCGTTCCGAGAATGGAGGAGTAAGCCAGCGTCGAACAACTGTTTCGCATGGCGCGGGACAGCGAGAAGTTCTCTAAGCTGACGGCCAACCTCCAGCAATGTAAAGGCACTTGAAGGAGAATAAAATGGATTTTCATATCTAAGTACTTAATATGTTATTAACACGAAAGTTAATCACATCAGGATTTAAAAAAACAAATATAAATGTTGTATAATTTATTATGTAAAAAATAACAAAAAAAAATCTCCCTCATAAGTTTGAATGCCCTTTTCATCCCATTAAGACCGTTAGAAGTTTGATGAACCCTTAAGTACCTACCCGACTCAAGTTACTTTCTCAACTTTCGACCAACATTTTTAATTCTCGCTCGTTGGTTCGATTGTACGGTGATTGACAACTTTATATACAAGGTGTTACAAAAGTAAACAAAATTAAAATAGAAAATATCAAAATGTATGAAACAGCTGATTTTGTTTTCGCGATTTCAGAGTTGGTTCCATAGTAAAAGTTGTTCAGTTTGATGGTCCCTATCTACTATATTCGGCATTAGGGGTATTTTTGTAACACGTTGTATAATTTAAATTTAAATTACTCAATAACATTTTGCATGATTTGCGATTTATTACATTAAAACATTCTGGCATTGCGTTTGATTGTTGTATCAAATATAAAAATTCAGCAATTATAAATTTTAAGCAATAAAGCCATTCGGTATTACCAAAACCTTTTTCAAGTTGTAGAGATTCAATCTTATAGAAAGTATTTTTGAGAACGTAAAGTGTCATAATATTCAAAACTATTAACAAGAGAACTTTCTCTCGACGAATTCTAGGTTGTATTTAATCTTCATTTTATTTTTATGAAAGTTTATTACGAGCCCGTGTCGTTACCGGAAGAAACTTAACTTTTGTCGAAAACTGTAGAGACAAATATTGATTCTTGTTGGCTACAAAGTTTCTGATTTATTTGCTATGAAATTAAATGTAAGTCAATAATAGTAGAGACTTGATAATATTTTCTTTTATGAATGTATATTTGTGTACCTACCTGAAATCTATTTGTACACTGAAATCTATCTGTAATCTGAATTGTACATATTTGTCTATTAGTTGTTTTTCAGAAAATCTACAACAAACAAACAACTGTTATATTATTTGCTTGTGTTGTTTGTTTTAAATATTGTAATTTGTGTAGAAGCAATAAAATATTTTTACTTTTCTATTATCTAAATAAAAGTGAACTTGTATCATGGTAATTACTTAAATACGATTTAAGTTAATTAATCTAGATAGAAATCTATCTTTGAGGTTTTACAGTAATCTAGCTTCCGGCCGCGACTCAAAAAATTATACCTTTGACCAGTATAAAAAGTATCATAGGTTCCGTTATGAATTATCTTTGTGCCAAATTTCATTCAAATCCGTTCAGCTGTTTTTTGCGTGATTGAGTAACTAACAAATTTTCACCTTAATAATATTAGGATAAATCACTGATAGGTTCTTTTGTGCACTTGTCGTTGTTTTCTTCCCTCAATTCCACCGAAAGCTGAAACTATAACTCACTAAGTACACTATTAAAAAAATCACTTCGAACTATAAATCCTCTTGAGCACGTCTTTGAAACATAAGCTTTACTCGTCTAAGTCGAAGTTTTTTCCAAAAGAAAAACGATAATATGTTTACATCAACACTAAAGACTTGCTTGGTAAACTTTCTAAATAAATCACGCAGCCGTCTACTTGGGCTTAGTTGGATGGGCCTTAATAATATTAGCTAATTGGTAAACTATGGTGATTGTTCTAACGTTGAGATTAATGTTTATGAGCTTCGTTATCGATTAAGGTACGATTCACATTAACCGGCGCGAGGCGGAGGATTATTAATAATTATTAATAATGATTATTAATAATCCTCCTAATTATTAATAATGGCGGAAATAATTTAAAAATCAGTAGGTATTTCTTTAATATTTTAAACGGTTTTCATATTTTATTTGATGGTTTTTATTGTGTTTAAAAATGAATTTATTTTGTTATAGGTAAGTACTCAAAACATAAAATTAGTTTTTATACAACTTTAGTATTTTGCGAGAACACTCCATTTTTATGTTACCAGACGTCATCTTTTTTGTAAAGGGATTTTATATATTATTACAAACAGAAGAGTTTCCAAATCACAATAAATCGGAGAATGCGGATTAAACAAATCCGGATTTCCGGAACAGCCGAATCGATGGTTCAATACATAACACCTCATTTATTTGCCCGGGTCGAGTCGGTAGTTAAACAAAATAGTGACTATTATTCGTGTGGCTGTCGACGTAATTTGTAGTGCCGTGTCCGCTCAATAACCGTAACCGGACCGTAATGAAGTCCGTCCGTCACGCCGCCGCACGAACCGGAATGTTCGACTGTTACAATGAAATATGTCCTGTGGCTTGTTTTGGGGTAGTTTGATACTTATCTACCGATACAATGCTATGTTACTGAAGGATTTTTTTTCAACTCGTAGTCGACCTAAAACCAACGAGGGGGTTGATTTTTAGGGTACCAAAACCCTTACGGTGCGACTGTAATCTTTCTGTCTGTCCCAGCTGGATATCTCAATAATGTGGGAATAGTTTTAAATGACGTTTAAACAACTTTTTTAACAGGGACTGAAAAGGGCTCTTCAAAATTCGAAGTGAGGCTACTAGGGCACTCCATATGAAAGAGTGTGCATATTCTTAATCATGAAAAATGTAAATAAAAACAAAAATGAAAAACGTAGATAATAGAAAGAATGAATGCGTCTGCACACGCGTCTTGTTATCTTTGCGAGTTTGCCGATTAATCAAGATTGTTTTTCGATATTTTCGAACTATTTCTTTTTAATTTTTAACTATGTATAATTATGATAATACGGAAACCTCGGTGCGCGAGTACGACTCGCTCTTGACCGGTTTTTTTAACTATGAGATCGTACCACTTCATCATTATATCATCATCACCATGTCAGCAACACGGCATAATATGATACACCGATGGGCATGAAACCAGGAGGCTTCAGGACCGATTCAGGTGGAGATCCTTGAAGGATTCGAGGATCTCCACCTGAATCGGTCCTGTGCAGTGCAGCCCGCAACCATTGATTTATCTAAGAATGATGATGACATTATTACACCTATGATTAACTGACTCGCTCCAATAAGGTACCTTAAAAGGTATGTTTTTTGTTTGAACGAGGGCTTAGAATAAAAAAGGTGTAGAGACTTCCCAGACGAACAAAACTTACGTAAACTTGAGTATAAAATTTTTGGTAAAAATGTTCACTGGTAGTGTAATTATGTCGCCGGTAGTTACCGGCCAGTAAAGCTGCCGGACGCGTGACGTCACGCTACAAGCCCGCGCAAATTGGCCGCCATTTTGTTCTCACGCTCTGATGAAATGGATGCCTGTTATCATCCTTGTGGTTCTTTTTATTAATAAATTGTTTTCATATCATTAAAATCGATGAGGGATTATTGCAATTAATTATGCTATGGAAACATGGCGATGATGATGCCGTTTGGAAGATATCAAGCAGGCATTCACTTGAACATTTGTTTGCTAGCTGGATAGCCGCGCTTGGTTTCGAAATGCTACGCTGATGCTACGTCGCATACATGTGCTAGAATGCTCCATTTTCGTAGCAATGTAATTTGTAGAGCGTTGAACATTGAGGTCATAAATTAATCAAATTCCACTTTAAAAATCAAATTACTTATTATATGTTTTCACTACTATTGTCCTTTGGTATCTGTCTGTAGTTGACCGAGCGAACGCGAAGCGTCTCCTTTTTAGCTTGGGCAAAATGCTTTGGTATGTCCGGCTGTCCGTTTGTTCTCCTCTACGATAGAATACGACCTGTATTTCTCGTGAAATTTTGTGAGCAGGTTGCATAATTATATGTACATAATTTTATTGTCGGAGATATGGGGGTAATCATATTATAACGTAAATAAAAAATAATAAAAATGAACTTGACTGTTTTTCCCAAGTATTTTTCTCTCTAAATCGACAAATACCCAACTTTGATTATACTTTCGAGAAGTTGATCAAAATTCTCTGGGAGTCCGGAGTTGTCGCCAAAATTTACCAAAATTTATTCTGAAGACTTTGTCTCCAAATGTATGCAAAAACTGTTATTTCTTGAAGGAAAACCTGAATGTAATTTATTTACACAGCCGAATCCCTGGAGGCCGTTAAGGAGTAATTCCTCGGAAATGTTTGTACCAAGGTCGGGCGCGGGCGGTCCGAGTCGAGTGGAGTGCAAACGGAGACTGCCGATAGTACCAAAAGTACATAGAACATGGGAATTAGAAATGAGCAAAGAAATAAGACAGATTTTTCAGTCCTCAGATAACGGATAACGGCGGAGTGGTGCAGTGCAGTGGTCAACATGCCGGTCTAACACGCAGAGGTCCCGGGTTCGATTCCCGGCCGGACAGAAATTGAAATGTAAAATTTTAATTTATGAGACGGGTCTGGGATATATTTAAAAAGTATATAAGTAGTATAACAGTTGTCTAGCACCCATACTAAGCTACATAAGCTTTGCTTAGTTTGGGGCTAGAGTGCTCTGTGTGAAATTGTCCAAGCATTATTATTATTAATAATAAACATTAGTCAATTTAATTAATAACCAAATAAAGTAAAATTCATTCAAAAATGTTGCTGTGTAGTACGATGTCAAAGGAATAGTTTTATCTAAACATTGAAAAATCAGCTCTCAGGCGACAAAACCTTGCCTTGCCTTAAAATAAAATTATAATAAAATAGAGTTCATTTTGGCGATAGGTTTTTATGAGCAACGAAATCATATTTTTTTGATAAAATATAGTTTCCTATAGTCTCTATGTTTTGCTTTTCGTAAACAGTCATATAAAACTGGAGCTGTAAATGTATTATGAGAGCTTCCGTCTTATTATTAAGTAATGTAAAATTAATTTAGCTAAATTTAATTATCCACGTTATTAAACACGTCAGAACTTTCTCAACTCAAAATTACAGAGTGAGTGAAATTCCCATCTAATTAATTGGTATAAACCGACAAATATAATTATGTTTACTACGAATTTCCTTGTTCTCTATACCACAAAAAGTTTTGACTGTGTTTGTTCATGCTGAAAATAAAACCTATTCATATATTTTGTTTCCTTTAGAAAATCAATTCGCTTGCCATTCATATGAATGCTTAACATAGATTCTCAACAACAAACTACAAAATAAGCGCTTCAGTGTGTGAATTAAACTGAAAAACAATCCAAAATTGGCCTCTCAGATGGAATCTGAGCAAAGACGGAAGCTGGAGCTTGTATTATAACTCCATTCGACTGGATGACTCGACATCGACATCCCATAACACTCGGGCATAAAGAAACAGGAAAAAAGTGTATCGATTTTCAATACCAAAACGGATTCCGGGAAATCAGATAAGAAACAGGGAAGCTTTGGCAAACTGATGAAACTAAAAGAAACACGTTCGTGACGTCACACCACTCGAGTTTGTCGCGAATCGATTCGGAAACTTTTGGCTGGCGGGGATGCCCTCTTTTGACACACGAGGAGGTTCTTATCTAACGAGATAGTATGTAGCTCTTTCATGTTATGTGGCCGTAGTACTTTTTGGTTTATTGTATAGGTATACTGACAATTTTGTATTCTGTCTTCTGACATCAGCTATTTTGGTATCCCCACTGCTGGAGCACAGGCCTTCCTTTTGGTGGATAACGAGGATGGAGCAAATCCCACCACGCGGGCCTAAAGCTGATAAGCGAATTTTGTTTTATCTTCTTAGTAATTTACCAAAAAACTAGTATCTAACTTAAGGCACTCTTGCGAGTTTCAGTTTTCAAACACCAGAAGTAATCTGTTTACCATCATCGAGGGATGCTATTATGCGTACTTAGTATTCTAAAAAAAGTTTGAGGAAACTCTTAGAAAAGAAAACGGTAAGGGCAAAGAGTTTATGATAAAGCAGATCCGAAGTTTTAAGATTTGGGACGAGGTGAAACGATCCTACACGTGACGCGGGTAAAACACTTTTCCGACTTATTTACATACGCTTTTTGGTTATGCGCGCTTAACTGTAGGTAAACGCTGTTGGGGCAACAAATAATCGATTGTGGTTCTTCGATGCTTTTGCAAAAATAATTCGCACAGTTATAAATACCATTTACTCTGATTTTAGACGTCTAGCTGGCAACATCACGGTACAATTATCCACAGAATCGTTTAAGCGTCACTTTGTCGAGTTCCCGCTAGTTCCCGCCTTTAATTATGTGTTCGGAATCTGGGTCGGTTGGCTTTGCGGCGGAATTCAATCGTTTTCATATTTCGTGACATGTAGTTTTAGCTTTCTTTCAGTATTGTTTTGTTTCGTTGACATTTTGCCTTATGTCACATATAGAAGCAACAATTATATCTATGTGTTGCTACACAGCTATAATTTTGAAAGTCTATTTTTATTGCGGACCACATTTTTTATGCCGAAGAAAATGCATAATTTACGCATCCGCCCCTTACAGGGGAGTCACCTGAATTTAAACTTATCAAAAGTTAATTTGAATAGGTCCGAAGAAATAGTTTTCTTATTTCGTGTCATGTGACTAGATTTATTAAAGAATTATAGTTATTTTTGAGCTACTGACCGGTTTTAGTTTTATTAAGTAGTCGCCTTAAGGCGACATTATATGCAACACTAGCGCCACTCCTGCGTGTAATAAATTACTGTGTAAATACACAATTTATTAAAAAACTGAGGGTCCCCTCGCAAAATATCAATTGTTATTTATAAACACATAAACTCAATGACAGTAAATTGTTTGCAGTTTTGGTGGTGAACAAAGCTAAAACGGCCGTCGTTTTGTTTTTCGTCGAAAAAAACCACAGTAAATTATCCGTCATTAGTTCGTCTGTTTATAAAACAGTTGATATTTTGCGAGAGGACCATAAGCTTGGATTTTGCGGGAGTGGCGCTAGTGTTGAATATGATGTCGCCTTAACATATACTGTTTTCGTGTGTCACCTTAAAACTTTCGCTGTCAGGGTACTTCTTTTCTTTTTTTTCCTTTATTCGTTTCTCGGTACCCATCTACAAGTGTACTTAGTACTAGGGCAGCATAAATCGCGAGGGTGTTGCGTTAAGAGGTAACCTGCGGGGCGCGGACGTGCCGCGACATAATGTGACGAGATGCGGTGTCTCCGCAAACATGCCGCCCCCGCTGACGTGGGTCGCGAAGGCTGTAGCCGTGACAAGTAGAGGAGTAGGCTGTTTGATATCCTTACGTATCACCTGCTCCTATGTATGTCGTGCTAGTAACTCGAGAAGTTTTACAGCGATGTTATGTATAGATACGAAATGTTTTACAGATAAACACGACATGTGGGATTCACATTTCGATATGTCTTATTAAATCTTGAAATAAAACCTTTATCGAAAGATGAAATACGTTTTCTTTCAAAATACAGTTGCCGGACAACTTACAGAGATAATATGTAAGAAAACTTACTTCCTGTTAGTGCAATTTTCTCCAACAACGATACGAAACTGTTGTCAGAATTAATAAAAGTAGGATTATCGCAACATATGGTCTAGTTCTACCACTTCTTTGTTCAAATACAAATTATCAACTTACAAAAGTAAGTTTTACTCCTCCATACAACTAGTCATATTTAAGTTTTAACATCACTAACGCAATCACGCTTGTTTCATCTCCGTAATGTCGTCCATTAGTGTTCAGCTGGTTAGTCGCACCCCGTGTTAGTCTGCGGGATTAAAATGTGAGCTTGTTTAGGGACTTGTTTGAATGGATGCTAAACTACAATATTTAGCAATAAAGTTATGATTGTTATTAAAATTTCCATCAAATAAAAGTGTACATGTAAAAGCAAAATAAAAACCGAATTTAATCCCGATAATGGTCGAAGTTGGTGAATTTCATCGGCCATAAGTAGTTTTATCCAATGGATTATTCCTCGTCAGTTAGTCTTTTGTGTAAAAAAGTATTGGACAGCTTAGGGGTAAGTTGGACAATAAAAAAGTTATGGGTCGCTTGAACAATGCCGAGGGTCCCGTATACCGTTATTCAATATTCCATCCAATAAGACAGTCATACTGCCATTAAGCATTTAAAAAGCTTACGTAAAAAATATTAAACTTAGTTGATATTATTAAATAGAGATTCTTCGCATTCACAATGCTATTATTATATTAAGATAAATAATATTTTAAAAAATACTAGAAAAAATCGACTCACCCGTAGCACTTCAGAAGGGACTCAAACCCGTACCGGCCCAATGCACTAACCTAATTGGTCAGTGCTACCTCGCAAGTGGGAGCGGCGAAATCTTGTTTGTATCTCATTTACTTCATTGTTAGTGTTCTATTTTATTTATTCTTTCCCTTTAGTTTGCAAATGTTGGGAAAAAAAACCAAATCAGTCAACTGTGTTTGGTCTCCGTTAGTTGGTGACATTGTCAAGCATTTCTGTGACAGAAAGCTTGTTCCTGGCATTTGAAGTTCGTCAAATACTCTTTCTTTCGTCTCGTGCAAATTATTTCCCAAAAGTTCCTGCAATAAGTAATCAATGTGTGTTGGACCGCACCAAATGATATGGCCCGAGCCAAAACTAATTCCATTTTGCGGAGTTTCGCGAAAAAAACTTTTGGAACGGGCCCATTACGGACGGCGGGAGAGATCGATTGTGTGAAGTTAAATTGGAGCCCGATACGTGGCCACTCGAAAGCTTGTGTTGATGGCTTCTTTATACTGAGTTTATTAATTTAATGGGTGAATGACACGAGCTTTTCTACGAAGTAACATCTATATATAGGTATATAAAAATGAATCCCTATTTCTCTTGGTCATGGCATCACGTGTGAACGGCTGGACAGATTTCGCTAATTCTTTTTTTATTGTGTTTGTTATTGTCAGGAGAAGGTTCTTATGAAAGAAAAAATTAAGAAAATTGCTCGGAAAATCATAAATTTTAAGAATACTTAACCACCATATTGAATACCTAACCTACCAAACAGCACATAGTACTGCTTTTCAAAAGCAGTGTCAACCTCGTGGCGACATCTATTAGATATTTTTTGAGCGAGCTCTGCAGTTCACTGAGCCACTAGTAATACTAAGTTACTAAAAAGCGAAGCAAAGGATCACTTGAGATTCAAAAGCAGAGTTGCTAATTAAACATGCAACATACTACTAAACAAAATTGTCATATTTTTCTTATAAATTTTACCGAGAATATTAAATTACTTTCCGAAACTTCGTGATTGAAATACAGAGTGTTATTTTATTAATTGGAATCCATTAATTTGCAATTCTGTTTGTGATTTGCGGCGGCGGCGACGGCGGGTGGCGGTGTGAGCCCGTACTATGTAAATGCGCTCGCCTACTCTTTGCATAACATTCCCGTAAACAGTAAACATGAATCTTGGAAGTTTCAAGAATTTGAAAATAGATGGTTTTTTTGCTTTTGAAGTCTGTTGGATTGTGGAAAATTATTAAGTAGTTACCTTTCAGGTGAGATGGAGATAGTGTTGGTTTAATTTGCATTATGAATGTTTAAGCTGTTTTATTTTACTCGTTAATGTATAGTCATTGGAAATTCATAGTTTGTCTAGATGATGTTTTTGCTTTGATAAAAATAAAATATGACACTAAAATCTGCACGAAAACAATCAATTAGTTACGAATAACCCTACTATAGCAGCATTCCCCCTCCTCCAACACTACAGAAAGTATACATTTCCAATTCGAAATTCACCAAGCACGTTCGTGTGGCGAGGGTCATTCCTGGTCCCAATTAAACCAATATTTGGTTGCGGTTCACCTGCGTGAAGTACCACTCTGTACGTATCCCTTCAAGCACCCTCGACAGGTCGGGTTTTAGGTGTTTTATTTATGATACGGATAGTTGATGATACTAGGAACAATATTAACACTGTTTCTCTCAAACTATTTATCAAGTAAGTAGTCTATCATACTATTAATTCAGTATAAGATGTTACGAGCACTTGTTTTATTTCGAAAAGCTAAGGTGTGAGACCTTGTACCTCCAACAACCGACAAGAGGGCTGTCGT
Source organism: Catoptria pinella (assembly GCA_963556745.1). Lineage (NCBI taxonomy): Eukaryota > Metazoa > Arthropoda > Insecta > Lepidoptera > Crambidae > Catoptria > Catoptria pinella. Next base: position 578,599 of record OY750777.1, read on the forward strand.
TCTGTTTTTCTATTTGTCTTATTTCATTCAGAATTGTTAAATTGGATAAACTTGTCTTTTCTATGGCAACTTGACCTTTTTATTAAACGACAATAAGGGCAGGTCCGAAACTTTGTATCGAATGTTAATATAATACTGGTAGATGGAGCGTCTTATTTCGACAAACGCTTAAATTACTGTTCTAAAAGCTCAATATAGTATCTTAAAAATAAGTTAACTCATTCTAAATAGTTTTAATTCGGCTTTTCTGTAAAACTTCGTATAAGTTTTGATAGAGTTAGCCAGCTTCACACTGCTATATTATGTATTCTGTGCTGCTAGCTAGAAATATTATAATTTTTATGATAGTTATCGTTAAGGAAGTCTACATTCTTATAATCTCTCTGCTTTATCCAGTTATCACTATTTGCTTCATCAGATGTTTCTGAAAAAAGCTGATTTCGACCGTAGTGAATGATTATGTGCAGTATATTACCTTTTTAAATATCTGAGGTATTTAGATTGAGCACATACACAATTTTTTCTTCTAACTTAATGGAGTGAGTGATGTGAAGATTGAATAAATTAATATCTAGATATTTAGACCTACTATTAGGAATTGTTTCATAAGTTCCGGATAATTTTTATTAGGTATGTCCGAAACTTTTGAAACAGGCCATCAGTATTGTCTTGTAGGAAGTTTTTATTATTATTATCTACAAGTTGTTTCTTTCGGCTCTGTTGTAGAAAACTTTTTATTAGCTTTTAGTAAAATTAGTGAATGCCATGCATGTATTTACTCTACTGGATGCTGTAGTCACGTGGGCCGCGTGTGTCGGATTGAATGCGCCATGATTGAATCCGAATGAGGAATAAAATAGCGATCGCACAATGAGTCCAATCAGCCGGGTACCAGGAGCGCAGGAGAGCGCAGGAAGATATCGCCATCGATCTGTTTGTACGAGCGAGAGTTTGGAGCTTTGAATTCCGAATTATATTTTTAATATAAACTTTTAATTAAATAATTAGCTAGTTATGAAATAGTAGTTTATGATTGGATTAGAACCAGTATTTTTTGTTTGTTTATTTAGAATTGTATGAGTAATTTCACCACTTATTAATTCAACTTTTATCGCAGTGCTATAAACCACAAATATGCTATTGGAATGAATGTCTGAAAAAAAATCCCATCAGGTTATCGTGTTTGCGGGATAGGAAATTATTTTAATAGGGCGTCCACGCGCCTCGTGTAAATCATTCCTCGGCGGCCGCCCGCTGAAAACAAAACGCTCAGCATGACAAACATCCCGACATATTCGATTTTATTATACCTCCCGCAATTGGTACCGAATCGTTTTATTTCGCAACAAATGCCTTTCGGACCTGTGTAATTTCTGATTTATATTCTATGGGTGCCACTGATTTTTCTGTAACATTCTTGCCACTGATGTTCCTATCAAGTTAACGATTTCTCTAAGTGCTAAATTTTGTGTCGAATCTATAGTGCATGATGGAGATATACATAATAGTGGGAATGGCTGTGTTGATTTATGCCTTGGTGACATTATTGTTAAATAGCGATTGCTGGAGTACGGATCACCAGAAGTGTCAGTGTGATGAGTGCAAGAGCACGTACAGTTACAAGTACCGCGCGATCACACCTTCGGTCTTGTCTGTGTCATCGCGTATTGACATCATCGAGCGACCGTGAAGCTCCTGTGTAGTTTTGATCACCTGGTACTTGTGATTCTAAAGATATTGGAAGAAAACATCTGTGTTGTCTTGATATCCCGCAAATGTCTTTATCGATTGATGTGAAGTGATGTGTTAGTGAAGTTGATATCGTAACAGTCTACATACCCCAAAATTTCCCTGTAAAGAGTTTGCTCATGGATTCGAGCTAAGCCTGCAGTTTGTTATACTCGTGGGATAGTTGGCCCTACGATGATGGCGTAACCGGCATGGACCCGCTAGCCAGGTTGATGGAGGGAGCGCCGCTGCCCGGCGTACTCGGCGCTACAAGGGACGCCCGTCCGCGGGGGGCCCTCGTCCACGCGAGCCTGGCCGCCGCACCGGCATTGGGAGACAAAAAAGGCCGACACCTCACTGGCACGTTCTGCCTCACTGGAGACACCATGGAAGGCATCATACAGTGTCTAGTTTTCCTCAAAGCCTTTTCGGTGAGTTTAGCTTATGTTAACGTTGTTTTGTTTAAGGATTTAAATATTCATAATGCTTTTTGGTTATTTATGTTTGGTCCGTATACTTAACTACCACACGTGCTAAAAGAAAGACAAAATAATGGTATAATAAGGCAGTAATTCAAATCAAAAAGGGACTTATTATGGTCTGATTATTACAGTCCATCTTGCTAGTATGGTTAACCTTACCGACGTATTCAGGTTTTGTGGACAGACGTAACGCAAATAAATAATTTGTGCCCAGAAAATACATTAAATTATACCTACTGGTAACGATTCTACTACAATCATTTTATATAGATGACGCTCGTTATTCATAAAGCTTTGAAAACACGTTGCATGGTAGACTATTTACGTCAATAATGAAAACCATCTTAGAAACCCCCATCTTCTTACAAGTAATATTGAAAGATTTAAGTATAAAGATACCCGAAGACAACTAACAACTTTAAGCACTACGTAATGAAGACGAATTTTGTACAGCCGCTGGGGAGTTAAGAGCCTCGGCTACCAGGGGCTTAGCACGAGCGAGGAGCTTTGTCAGATATTAATGAACGTAGAAATTACGAGAGAATTCACTTCGCCTACTTAGATACTGTATTTAATTATCTTCGTCTATGATAGATCTCTATGCTCATTGATCAAGATATTATAAAGCCTTATTAATAGTCGTTATGTGATTGGGATTTGTTATTTCAGGATGATGAATTCCATTTGGCTTCTCGTGGTAAATTTGTCTAGTTTCATGAATTTAATATCAAAATTTTGTTAAAAGCTCAAGCCATCATATAAACGTGTGGAGCTCTTGAGCAAGTGAGCGTGAAACCGCAAAACGTCTCGCTCGTTCTGGCAAAACGGCCATAATTAAGTTTAGCTCTTCACGCGGGGGCTGCCCACCTGATATTACGCGACCTTTTAAAGTTACAATTTAAATACATTTCCGAAGAGAATTTACCAAGTATAGCAATAATTTTATTAGTATAAATATACGTGGACTGCTCTAGCTGAGTTTTATAACGCTGACATTTCAGAGAGTGCATTGCGTCGCGAAAGCAATTTTGTTAAATATGTCGCGTTGCTTCCAACGGACGAACCGTTAGCGTCTGTTAGTCCCTAAAGGCACCATTTCGAAGGAAAAACTCGTCACGTACCTAAATAATATGACCCTTCGAAGGGTTTCCAACATTTTAATACCATCTTTACGATTCTAATGTCCTAGTTCTTTCGTTGTGCCAAAAAACAATGGATGAGCTTAAATTTCACCAGTTTTTTGTTTCCAATCGGCCAGCTAGTCAAACGCCTATGTTTTCGCCGTAATCCGTCGTCGCGTAGTCACTCAAATGCAAATCCGTTGGGTGACATAACGTTGGGTGTTAGTAAGCGAGCTGTCGAATGTCTGTCCTTTGTTTCGTTACGATGGACTTTGGTACGCGGTAGCCATGTGTAATGCCTTTTTAAATACAAGCCAGCGTTGTATTGCGTAAGTACAGAGTTGTATGTAAGTATAAAATGAATGTTCAGTTGCAGATGCCTTTTGTTCCTTTTGCTTTTGGAAAAAATGTGAAAATATACCACAAGGAGGAATGGACTACTTACTTACTATTTATTCTAAATCCATCGATTACTGATTTCAAAGGGGATCACGGAAGAGACCCGATTCCCCTCTCCGAAATCTCATAGGGCTTCGTCTTTAAAGCCCTATGAGACCCTCATGTCTCAAAACCAGTGGGAAAATCAATCTCCTCTCTCAAATGACATTGACAAGCTACCTGTCTTCCTGACAGCTGCCATATCAGTCGACTTTTTATCGAATTACTTCATTTTGTGAGACTGCTAGCGCCATCTATTTGGGCGCTTTGGAACTAAACTCGTAGAAACCAAAGAATTTGGTTTTTTGATAAAATTCTGTAATAAATTGCAACGTTACAATGTATAGACCCAATAAGAGTGCACTTTTTCGTTTAAAAATAAAATTACTTATATTTGGAGCAAACTGCGATATTTTTATTGCATTGTATAGTGGACCAGACCAGACCATCAACCATTTTAATGTCCCCACTACTGGGGCACAGGCCTTCCTTATGAGTAGATAAGGAGTGTGGGCCATAACCCACCACGCGGGCTCTATGCGGCTTGGTGGGTGTTAACGACTGTAAAGCAGCCGGGACCAACGGCTTGAGGTGCCTTCCGAAGCACGGAGGAGCTCGAAATAATAAATTTTTGGTCAGTTACCCCATGACCGACCCGCAAAATTTGCTTAACCTTAGCAATCGCTTGGCCAGGCCTCGTTGGCGCAATGGTTTATTGCGCCAACGAGCTCCTCAACTGTAAAGTAGACATGTTCTGATTAAGTATGGAATAAAAAATATTCGGCAACGCGTCCCCGCGGCTTTGATAACAGGCCGTTGCTCTTTTCATTATATTTTCGATTACTTTTTCGCAAAGATGTGATTGAGATTTGACGACCTCCGTGGTCGAGTGGTTTGTATGCCGGTTTTCAAGGTGTCGCCATCTCTGAGGTCCCGGGTTCGAACCCCGGCTGGGTCAATTTAGAAAACGAACTTTTCTATATTGGCTCAGGTCTGGGTGTGTGTGTTTACCACCGTTGTCTCTGATTTCCATAAGAGACAAGTGCTTTAGCTATTTACTTTGGGATCACAGCAATGTTTGTGATGTTGTCTAATATTTATTTATTTATTTTATAAGATGTGGCTGTATCTCACCAATGACGCGTTTGATCTCGGCCTTGAGCTCAAGGCAAGAATTGTTTCTGGTTTATTTGCCTATAACTGAGATATATCAAAACCGTTAAATCGCACGTTCTTGATGGCCAGTTGACATTAGAATATGTTTTGCTGCAATAAACCGATTTCTTTCATGCGCGTAGTGGCTGGTGGCGTCGTCCTACTGAAACCACAAGTCGTCCAGATACATGCCGATCAGTTGAGGCCACAAGAACTCCGTTATCATGTTCCGCGAAGTTTGCGAGTGCGAGAGCGTATTCACTTTCCCCATTTTCGGAATGGGGAAAGTGAATGTTTTCACACAATGATAACGCGTTATTCTTTCGTGTAGCGCTTCACGTTTAATAATCGTAACAGTCATAGGTCATAGCTGTAATATTTTATAGTTGCCACTTGCACGAAAAAAAGGTCAAAACATTGTAAAATGTATGTGAGCTCTTATTGGGACACCATATGGAAATGCAGGTAACCATTCGTTTTGTTCAATTTTATCTTTGGAAGCTTATACCTTAGGCTATATGTACTGACTTGTCTCGCCTTCGCCGAATACTCGGGAGACAGTAAAGAATGATAGTAAGATATCATTCAGAGCATCCTCGGCACCTTTTAACCGAACCGCCTTTGTTAACAATCCCAAGACGATCGCAACACCAGGATTCTAATGGAATTCAGCGAATCGGTGTTTTGGAACTTCTTAACCGAAATCATGAATAAAACATTGTGGGGGGCGGGAGGCACCACTTGAGAATTATCCAAAGACGAGGCGAAATATTAAGTAGGATACAGCGATAAATTTTAATAAATTGTTTTTACCGAATTTGTAATGAGTTTCTAAGTACGCGATTAGCTGTGGGAAACAAATCGCTGGAACTTAGACCGCTTTTTTATATTAACGTTTTTTAGCCTCACCACAACACAATTTTCATGCATCAGTTAAGTTTGAACTAATTTCTATTTAAATACACAAAGTGCTATCTATCGAATGAAGTGATGGTACACACGACAGCACGTCAGGTTATACAGTTAAACTGCGAAAACAGCTTTTATTACGTAGGGCATAAAGGCGGTCTCAAGGTCAACATGTATAGTCTGAGGTGCCGTCGTGCGTACAATGATTTTACCTTATCGGCGACATCGATAGTACTCTATCGTTCTTAAAATGGTAATTGCGAATTGAAAAGCGTTATAGCTAGTCAGCTAGAATAGACTGTTAAGATACAATATCTGATTTGAAAACTAGCTTTTTGTCTAGACAGCTAATTTAATTGATAACGCTGTGGAAAGACATTATGTTTCAGAGGAGCGATCTCTCAAATACAAATAAAATTTACCCCTATTCTGCAGTTTACGTAATATAACAAAGTCAATAGTACGAAACTAACCAAATTCCTTTCGACAATTGATTACATTCGTCACTGTCTCTGCACAAATAGTTGCCCATCGCCCGTGACGTCACAATGGCCCGAAGCTGTTTTCTTTCCATCGCACCCACCATCAATGACTACACTCGAAATAGGGTTACCAGACGACGGGAATTTTCCTGACATGTCAGGATTTTAGCCATCCGTCAGGAAAACAGAGGAAATCTGTAATTGTCAGAGATTTTTGAAATTCCAAAAATAAAGTTTAAGTAATGAAAACACATATTTGTAAATCATTTTGGTGAGAGAAAAATGAAAGATAACTAAATAAGGACTGTAGGTGTACAAAACGTCAGATGACAGGAAATCTTCTGGAAAGTCAGGGAAAAAATCAGGAAATCTCATTATGAGATCTGGTAACCCTAACTTGGAAGGATTAGACCCGACCCTTATCGCCGGGTGTTTTTTTAGTGACATAAGTAGACATCGAGACGGTAGTGATAGTACACCTTTACCTTTGAGAGCACTTTTAGCTGTCAAACGAAATTGGGTGTACCTTTGTTGTTTGTATTTGGTTTTAGTATCTCGCCAAATTAAATGCAAGTTAAAACAGTTTTCTTGGTAAACCTGTCACATTAGCATCTCAGCTATCGTATGTATGTGTGAGATAAACTGTCGCTAACGATCTATTTTTAAAACGTCAAATCTTTCAAGAGCGCCGTTTTAGCGAAGATTTGTTTTGGTTTTAATTTCAACTTGATATCTCCACGCGTTCTCGAGATAAAGGGTTTTGACAGAGAGACGGACAGGCAGACAGAAGAGTTACGTTTTTTCCTTTTGAGGTACGGAACGGAACCCTAAAAACATAAATTCCATGTGGATTCCAAATGGAGCAAGACTCAGAATGACCACATTATTTGGACAAGAATAACCACACAATAATACATTAAATATACAATGACAATGAAGCAGGAAGGTCGCAGTATTTTTTACGGATTGGAAGATGGATTCGGAATTGCGCGTGAAATTGAATTATTACGTACGTTTCGGACGGCGCCACTCCCGAATCTCCGATATCCCGAAAATGGCGGCCATCAGGGGGAATATTCCCAACAAAGACGTCGGGAGCGGTCGATTGTGTTGCGTTTATTAGAAACCGAACTGGAAATTAAATTGGCGAAAACTTTGATTAAAAAGGTATGATTTGAGGACATATTTTATTTTTGAAGGTTGAGTTTCCGGTTTTTATTTGCGGTTTTAAAAGTTTTTGTTAGCTTCGAAGTGGTCTAACTATAGAAATACAAAAATCTAACTATAGCACTTTTGTTACGTAAGCTATACGAACGAAAAAACTAACACAATAATTGGGACATGGTACTATGTACTAAAGCTGATCGTACTACTGAAATTAAATCGGCGAGTAGCGGAATGCGAGAAAGAGGGGAGGAAATTAATTCCGATAAACAAGCGATTGCGGCGCCCGCGCGCCGATCGCGTGTCGCGATAACTCCAACGTCGTGCGAATGCTGCCAGCACAGATGCTGGTGGATTTGATTATTTGAAGATAGGGCATTGGGAGATTGTATTTTTCAAGCTTGACATTTCTTCGAATGTTGTCAATGACAAGATTGCTAAGTGCCTTCTTCGCTTCCTTCAAAGTGATAATCGTGAGTTTGTAAATGGTGGTTCCTTGTTCTCATGAAGTAAATTAGGCGTCATTTTACTTCCTGGACCTAGGCCTAGTGAGTAGATATCCTATGATTAAAAAATCTATTGCTAGCGCTCTCTTTTAATTGTTAATGGAAAATGCGAGAACAGAGGAAATATGCAAAATTTACAAATGTAGGGTTGTTAAGTGTTCTTAAACTTGTTGGTGACACCTTAAAATATCGATCCATATATGAGTAACCTTGCCAAGTAAAAATCCACACCCATCTATAGCTTTTCCTCATGTGAATTTTCTCTGCACCATTACATTTCACGACAGATTTATAAATTTCACAGACAATTTTCTAGCGTACATCGGAGTACCACACTTTTACAAAGTCTGAAACTTAGTTTATGCCAGAAACTGGCGATAAGCAAACACGGTCGTTAAAAAAGTCCGTAGGTGGCGTTTAAACTGAGTTAGCGAGTAATTGGATCGGCGGCGGTCCAGCGCACGGCGTTTCCCTTTTTAGCTCTACCTATTCACCGCTTATCTTAGCTTGTAAATGGTCATTTATTTTACTTCTATATGAGTACCTTAATAATTAATGTTATGCTAACTGTGGGAAATTGTAAACTTTCACCCTCATTCTGAAACGTGGACTTCAGTTAGAGCTGGGTTAAAACTGATGCTGCCACTATTTGATGAATGGAAGACAGAGACAGTAAGTTTTAAACCAGGTCAAAGTTTAGCCTATACAGGGTGTTTGATAATAGCCTTAAAAAGCTGTATGTGGTAGATAGGGTACCATGCATACAACCACGAAAAACATAAAAGCCGCCACATAGCTGAGTAATTTTGTTTTTTTTTATGTGTATGGAAAAATGCAAAATGTCAAATAGACTAGTACCGTAATAGTTGTTGTAGTAGTATTCGATAATAAATCCCATTTGCGGGCAAAAGCAAAACACAAATAATCCGGTAAAGGGTTGCCTGCCATTATGTAGTTTATGATAAAAAGAAAAACCTCCTTCAAAAAACCTTAAAAATAACTACTATAAAAACAGCTTCAAAAAGCGACAGCTCTAAAAAGCAAGAAATAATATTCAAATCTGCATAATTACTATTCAAGTACGCATATCTGATATTAAAAAAAATACAGTATTTTCAGGAATACTCGAAAACCACTGAAAAGATTTAAAATTTTCAAAAAATGGGACCAACTTAAGAACAAACCTGATAAAATAACGTTTGAATCATGTCAATCGGTTCAGCCGTTTTTGAGTAATCGGTGGACTGGACATACATAAAAAAACAAATAAACAGACTAACATAGAACCTCCTCCTTTATTTTTAAGTCGGTTAAAAAGTAGTAAAAAGTAGTTTTCTAGGTTTATAATAATTTTCCGGGGTTTTATGCATGTACTCTTCCTACCATTTCGTCAGTTTTTAAATAAGGGGTACCTATCACAGATTACAATATAGTTTTCTTTTGTGACTATTATGTTTGCTGTATAAATAATTCTGCTATTTACGTCATGTCGTAATAAACTTAGCTTTATTCCATTTTTTTCATGCATATTTTTAGTACCAAACTCATTTCTCTACTCTCCACCAATATTACCGAAAAGTATTTTGTTAGGAATCTCAACGGAGATTAGTTAAACGTTTGAAGTGTATAAAAGTTTAATTTTATGAAAGTTGCTACTTACATCATTAAGGACTTCTATTCGTGTAATTTAATGAGTTTTTGATTACCCATGTTTGTTTTCGAGTTGCTAATGTGAATACACTAATATGAATAGTTCGATATACTGGAATACTTTAATGGATTTTCTCTACTTGAGACCTAAACTCGAAGAACTACTCGAAGGTTAAAGAGCGGAGAACTATCAGACAATTAGTCTGAAGTTATTCGAGAAATCGATAAGCTCTGCTTGGATGTAGAACTATTTACAATTAAGATATTCGCACATTACACCAACTCGACGCCGACTTCACTTCGACACGACTCACAGTAAAGCATTGAAATGTGGGCTATAGTATATCAAGTCGAATTCGTTATGGTGGAAATGTAAACAGCTGTCTACGGCGCGTGGTCAACGCGTGGTCTATGGGAAGTACACTTTTTGCAACTTAACCCTTCAACACCAGGAAAATGAGACACAATAGATATTCCATTGTTACCCGCCGCTCCGCTATTAAGCAAACGATTTGTGTCTGATAAATTCGTTTTTGTTGTCAAAGAATTGCATGCAATAACTGTTTTTTTTTTAAAATTAAACTGGAAGAAAGGTTCCTTCTGAAACCGATGAAACTGGATCTAAATGTTGCAAACTCCATCGTATTCATTTTAATGCTTTACTGTGAGTCGAATCGGAGTAGAGTCAATGTTGATTTGGTGCAATGTGCGAACACCTTTGAAATGGCTCGGCTATACTAAACTGGCAATCCTATTTTGTGTAGCGAATACAAAACAAACTCGATAGGTACGCAAGGAATATTTGTTTCTTAATGAGTCTCAACAGTTTCAATAAGATAAAGTAATCTTTCGATTTCTTTGAAGTCTTATTGAAAAAGACGATCAATTTTGTCTTCATCTACAATTGTGTGCTAATTTTCAATACATTTGTGGAAAATAAATTAGATTCTTATTTATATAACGTTAGATGCCGAAGAAATAATATTAACCGAAGAAAAACTCGTTATCTGTAATGTTATTTCGATATTTATTTACTTATATTTTTTCACTAAAATGAATAAAAATAAGTTATATTTTTGTCATGTTGTTAGACAAAGTAATATATGAAATGTTTACCACATTATTTAGTAATACTTAGTAAACGTAAACTTCGTATCGTTTTGCATTATATTAAAAAAACACAAACATGTATTGAAACCACCCACAACCATCAAAGCCAAAAGGATTTCGTAAAATAAAGCATTTACGGGTATAATGATAGTTGTGAGTTGGATAATAAATAAATATTTCGTGCTACTAACTAAATTCTCAAAACCCAAAATCCGATTGAAGATCTCAGGACGACGCCACTTACGGCGCTTCCAGTAGATGTACGGTTATGTATATTCCTAGGAACATATAGTATTAATTGGATTATGATGCCGCTTGTTGTTGATAAATAATCGGGAGGCGTTCCCGGTTGAAGTGGCAGTAATTCGGGACAAATCAAATCAGGAGCTTCGCGCATTGACGAGAATTCGACTAGGCGGGATTGGGTATCGATCCTGAGACTAGGGATTAGACAGAGGCTGTTTTAAGCTGGATGCATGATCACTGGTTTTGGTAATACTGAAAGTGATGAACTGGAGCTTTATGCAGTTTTAGTTTAATCACAAATTGCTTATCATTTGGGTCTTCTGGCACAGATATTCTTATTTTAAAAGAAGGCCTCAGAATGGCATTGTAACCGTATTCTGGTTTTGGAAATGCACCTTTTTAAGTTAACTTACATTACTAGAATTGATTCCGTATTCTCATTAAGAAGCCGTCTCGAATTGAAGTGAGCAGATTTATTAATACAATTTTTTTAAGTACGAATTTAAATTTTTATTTGCTTTTATTGCTAGATTACTAAACGTACCTAAATAGCCTTTACCATCTAATTTCACCTCAAATTATAGTCCAATCTCAAATTCAGCATCGAATACATCTATTTCCCCGTCAGTTGATCTTAATTTATTTGGATTGTGCGATTCCCCGAAGCACAACTTTTGCCATAGAATTGGCAAATATTCGTCTCGTTCAAATCGAGTTAGGCTGCGGTCCCTCTGATAATTGGGGACCTGGACCTGTGGTACATTCGATATCAGATATAGATGAACAATTTGATACTTTGTCACTCCAACTATAAGGCTCTTTCTGTAAATTGAGGGTTTGAGACACTATTCTATGAAAGCGATAATTGGTGTGACATAGTACCAAGGTGTCTTTGTAATTATGACGTTAGTAAGATGTTAAGTAACGATAAAGTTTAAGCTGGCAGTACACTTCACCCGGAATCTTCAACCACTGTCACTGATAAACTAGCCATCTTACCTCTAGGTGCCGGAACACAGCAATTTTGTTAACAGACATGGTGCCAGATTTATGTAATAGACAGATTATTCTGATAGCTAGACAGCTAAAGCAAGCCATTAACCAAACCGAGCACAAAATGTACCTTCATGGGAATGGAGCCAGGGACCCCTACAACGGACACAATGACCGAATTACTAGACCACAGAGAGGGATCCTGTTTCAGATAGCGTTCAGCTACTTCTGTACTGAACTGTCAAAATCAGAAGCAGTTGAACAGTTAAGAACTATGCCACACCAATTATGGCGTTTCTATAGAAGGAATGCAATTAAGCGCAATTGTTAACGTGACATGGTATTAAAGTGTTTACCTACCTCTGAGGGTGACCGTACGATTCTATATTGATCCTCATCAACGCCTCTTGGTCTGGTCGCGACAGGAGAGAGGTCCACATTCAAGCCTAATGGGGTCTATTTAATCTTCAAGTTGAGGCGTTAATAAATATTTTTGATGGAATATTAATTGGAACGGGGTACCTATATTTAGTGTGAGGGTAACAAAACAATTAGGTAATTATTTCATTTTACAATTTATTCTAATTTCTTTCTTTCTCTCTTTTCAGGTAAGATCCCGACTCCCTCTGACTATGCTGCTGTGCGGTAAATATATGGAAGGAAGATTTAGATTCATTATGTATGCTAGCTACATCGTTTGGGCTTGTTTCAAATGATACCCATTAAATATCTTATGATATTTTGGTAACAGTCTATTTGTTACTCATTTCCTATTCGAGAGAAATTAAAATTTTATCTGAAATCGACCCTTTTAATTATCATAGCAGAGCAGTGATATCTACGGAGCATAACTTAAATCTTATTTAAAAAAAAAACAGCCTCAATATTCAACATCTGTCTCTGAAATAAGGCATTTGTTCCCCGGATCGGCTTCACAGTCGTTATCATGTTTTCTCGTATTAAGCCGTAGCCTCAGTCGTAACGTGGAATTAAAACGAGCCAGACGTTTCTCAGCAATTAAAATCAGATCCCGTCTTCTTGACATTTTGTGTCTGTAAGACATTCCTTCCCTTTTCTTCTAATCAATTAGGACAACGATTACTTCTTTCTTAAATAGGGGATTTTGTGTAACTTTCTGCTCGGTTGATAGTGCCTTTATACTTAAATGGTTGGATCCTTTTTTATTTCCTTGATCGATCAATTACAATGTGTAAGCTCTATCTTTATTTGGGGGTTTTGGTTTACCAATTACTATCGAGGAAAAATTGGTGACAGCATAAAGTTAATATTTTCGTTAATTAATTTTACTTTATATTTATAAAAGCAAGACCTACTACAAAACTTTTCATCATACAAATATTTAAACCTTGATCTACTAGGATTTTCCTACCTGAGCCTCCATGTATCGCTCACATAAACATGTTTACACTGTACATTTCATTATATAGAGCAGCCTACATGTTTTCCAGAAATACCCTCGTTCTAAATAAAAGCAAGAATTATGTTTCACTAAATCATACGTCTTTTGTTTCACAACGTTGCTAATTAAGTGTGCTTCGTCATACCTATATGTTGTTCATTATTATACATATAATCAGAGTATAATAAAATCGTTCTCTTGCAAATCTACTGACTTTATCCCGATATTAGTGAGAAGTAGGTAAAGCGCTTTTGAAGTTGTTTCTTTTTGAAGTTGTTTCATATATATTTATGATGCCTAGAAAATATTAATTCTGATAATGGAATATACCTTTCGTGTTTGAGTTTAGTATTTAGTGTAGTATTTTGCTCGTAGAAAAATGGAGATATGGTTTTTTTTTCATCTCGTACTTTTTTTACCTTGACCTTCTTAAGATTTTTATATCTTTTTTGTTTTATCTTATCAGGAGCTTAAGAGGACGTAGTCTGCACACTAGCGCCGCCATTACACATTACCTACACTACAGAGAGATAATTCACAATTTTGTCTTTATTTAAGCACTATGATTTTTTTTCCAATGGCGGCGCTAGTGTGCAGACTACGCAGCCTTAATTGTGTTTCGAGCATCTATTGAATCGCTTTCAATTTGACATACACTGTTTATCCATTGTTTCGGTAATACAATTCTCTATTTTACTGTCTTGTGAGCCAGTGATGGATGAACACAGACTATCAAAAGGAAAATATAGACGATTCAAAAGTGCTTAATTGTTAAGTTTACATATTGATTTTGAAAAAATAAATTTCGACTTTACTTGACGTGACTAAAGCGGTCGTGGTAGATGTTGGGGGAGACGATTTGTTTCCAGATGTTGTGTAGTTTTTGGCATTTCCAAAACTAAAGTAAGCCAGAGTTAGTGTTTACGAGGATTTAATCTGGCATATGTCACCTCGTTCAATTGAACCTTACGCCATTATCTTAGCAGTAACTATTAAAGATGGCCGTCGTTAAGCCACTCCATAAGCGTCGGAAACGATTTGAACTTCTCAGACGCTCGGTTCACCACTAACCGTGTCAGTAAGTGATAAAGTTCCAGTGACGTATTATATGACTTCGAGATCGATTTTCTTGTTTATGTTTACTGCTTCTAGTCTTATTAAGGTTTGCGATTTTACACCGAGATTCAATAATAGTTTTTAACTTGCAATTCTATAAATTACATACTGATATTTATTTATTGCTGTTTTGCTACGTCAACTTTGTGTTAAACAACATATTTTATTTTCTAACAGATTCTCTGTAATTTTGATGAAATACCTATATAATTTGATATACGCCACTCATTAAATCCATATTATTCTTTAGTCTTCACTGTTTATAATGATTAATAAACACGTTTCATAGACATCAAACAGATCATTTTAATTGTGTTGGAAATTAATCCCTACCACTAATTACACTATTTTCTCGGTATGGATTACCCCAACCAGATGCAAATATGGAAGTCTAAAGCGTAATGCATACATAGCCGTGTTCCCTCTAAATTACTGCGGTTGTAATAGATCAGAGGCCAATTAGGGCCAACAAGGGGGGTGTGATTTCGTTAATCGACCCCTATCACGTCTCCGGCGGCTTTCGAGAAATGTGTCTGGCTGGGGAGGCCAAGCTATGGGAGCTACTAATATCTCATGAGTCTCGATGTGATGTGATGACACTGATGGATGTACTTACCAAGTAATATGGAAGTAGGAAAAATAAAACTATCTGTTATATTTGTTAAACAAGAGTGTGATAGATAATTGACATGATCTGGCGTCGTAACGGCTTCAGAGAATTGAGCAGTAGGGCGAAGCCAGTCTATGGTCCTAGTCACTAATAACTTTGATTTAAATGATGAAAAAAGTGGGAACATTGATAATAGTGGAAGATACCGTATAAAGGCCGATAATGAGTTTAGTGTTGCGCTTTGCATTAGGGATTCTTGTATTAGATAGTCCGACGCCAAAACAAAAATGTTAAAATAGCTAATTTCTCAATGGTTGTGGAAAGCTTTAAGCACATCAATGTAATAAAAATTGCCTTTAGTATATATACTTATACCTCATATCTATAAAATTTATATTTATACCTCATCGAAAATATTTACAGATATTTACTTGAATCTCAATTGTTAGTTTACGTAACTCAAAGGCCAGGAAATTTCGTGTAACTTCCCCTACTCCAAGCACAGCTACCGAAATATCTAATACCGTTTTTAATTAACTCCGCATCGAACGAGTACGAATATAAACTGGAAACCCCTTCAAGAGCCGCAGTTGCGAATCAGTTAGTTAGTTAGGCAAATTCAGTGAAAATTTTCACAAACGGCCCCGATACCAGTCAGTTTTCGTGCGGGATTGTCCAATTTGGCAAGTTTTAACCGACCGTGGGTACCAGGCCAGCAGGAGTGCACTGCAAATTGAATCTTGGCGTGAGCTATTCGTTAGGGTTTGTCCACAGGCGGACGGTATGAGTACGTGCCATGAATGTTGTTATTGTAGCATTCTCCTGAGCTCCTTTGGTTGAACAATCTTTGTCTAAAAGAAGCATAATTTGTTCAACAAAAAACTTGTTCTCAAATATTATGCTTGTTTGTTTTATCTATTTGCTTTAGAAATGAATTGTATACAGGAAAAATACGGGCTCTTGTTTACAAAATTCATTTCTACGTATCCAAATGGAGTGGATACTGCAGTGTGAAATAAAGAGTCTGCAAGTTTCCTCGCTCTTACAATAAATTGTGAGCATAGCTTTATTTGGCGGCTTGCCGGCGCCGGATCCGGGGGCGAGGCTTAATGGGAAACGGGAGCGATGGGAAAAAACGGTTCTAATACCGAGACGGCGGGGTTCCGAGAATGTTGCCTTAAAACTTTACGAGCAGCCCTGATTGATCAGTCCTAACGTAAGACAGAGCTTATTCTCCTTAGATTAGAATCTGAAAAATAACCTTGTTCTTTTTGTTGATACTATTATGTCTTTACCCTGGCTATTATTATTTACCTAGTATCACTCGTACAAATATAAAGAAGCAGTCGGATATTACCGTATATAATAAGTATGGGCCTGAAAGATTTCAACGATCCATCTTACCCGTTCGCAATTACGTAGAGGTCAGTGTGACGCATGACAATTCCCGGGACCTCCTTAATGTACATACTCGGAAAAGATAATCAATATTTCGCTCAACATCACGAAAATATTCGTTCATGACAAGAATTTGTCTCATCTCAATTTGTCAAGACGTGAAAAAAGAAAACGATAACTAGTAAAAGGGTAACTATAAACTTTTTAATAAAAAAAAAAGTATTTTTTATTCAGTTATTATGTCGGTGTTGTAAGTACCAGGAAGTAATAAACGCGTAGCAAGTTTAAATTATCGAGCAGTCTGGGCTCACGTCATGGAACATTGCGAAAGTTTTAGTAATTGACATTCAAGCGGCAGTGGTGGCTACGATCTTACAACTCCTTGCTTGTTATGATGCTTTAATTACCCCTGTGAATGACAGTTTGCCGCGGTTTAACCCAAAACTTGTTTTAAGAGTAGATTTAAGCCGTTTTCTTGTCTCCCTAACGAAGGGACTACTAATTTCAACATCTTCGTAAACGTTCTACATCTTTATCGGTATGGTTTAAGTAACTCTAGTCCTAAATTGACAGACATGCCTGAAACAAAAATAAATGACATAATTCATCTTCACGAGGTGTCGATGTCGCAATTGCTATGAAGCCCAAGGTTCCTAAAGTGTCCTGAGGGAAGGGAATGCGTAAAGGAGATGGATGAATCGAGCAAGTTGACGAAAGTTCGAGATTCGTCGTGTCGTCCGATGATGGACGATGGGCTCAGGGGCGGTTTGTTCTAATATTTTTATTGAGCTCTGTATCATCACATCATAGACGCGAAAAATATTCTAAAATAAATACAAAAGCACGAATCGGTTTTTACATCCTTTTAAGTTTATAAGCGATCGGATAAATAAAGTAATTGAACACTGAAGTACCATGTCGCGCCTTACATTTGTTTAGAATAGTTTATCTATTACTATTAAATGTATGCTTAGAAATACTTCGCCGAGCTATCACGATCGTTCTACAGATAGGTACCTAAGCAAACACTTTGTTAAAGTAACTTGCTTGCTATCAGCATTATTGCATTTATGACCTGAGCTGTTCTCATATCACCGTAATCTAAAAAAATATGCTCTTGTATTACATAGGATTGCTTTTAGGTTAATTATCAGCGCAGCATCTATTAATTAAGTTGGTAAATGTTAATAACTGTCTAGAATTAATGACTGAAAATCAGCCCGGCTTTATTAATATTACTTAGGGATTATTTGATTATTAAAATAAACCTCAATCCATTTAGTAGGTTAGTAATCATTAGCAGCAAAAATAAAAACGTTTTGAAAGATCAAAAATGAATACAGACTAAGAAAAACAAATCACTTGGTTCATTTAACAAAACGAGTACCTACCTAATGTCTTAAATCACTTGTTTCATAAATAAATACTGTCTTTGAAAAAGGAGCTCGATCCTATAACCAGTATCAAATTCCAAATTAACCCTTCAACGCCCGGAAAATGAGACAATAGATATTCCATTGTTATCCGGCCGCATGAGGCCGCTCGGGCGTTGATGAATTAAAATGAAATGCAGAATGTTAATGAATACAAAAAATGCTTTCTGAACAATCGCGTATATGTAGGTATGTAATGTGGGAACATGGCAGGTTTTTTGGTAGCCACTCGTCCCCTTTGACCTGTTTTCGTTTGCCCATGTCCTGTTTGTGTATTCTGCGCTGTCAGTTATTGTTTGCGAGTTATTTGCTCCCAAAATGTGACATGTAATGGGGCATCGACGGGTCGATGGGAACTTTCTCTCTCCTTAGTTACCGAGAATTGATTGGAAGTGGAGAATCGAAACACCTGACGAAAATTCAAAGATTAAGTGAAAACTCGTTTTGGTCATTTATAGTCTCAATCTTGATCGGGGAAAACCCATTTCTTTTTGTATTGCTCAACTTAATCTACCCAATGTTACAAAAATTTGATGAACAATAAGCAAGCAATAAGCATAAATACAGCAGCTAATTAATATTGTCGATCGCTGTGTGTCGACGAAAGAAGTATTTTTAATTAAACCTCTACATCTACATCATACGAATATCCTGTAAGGCAAAATATAGTTTTCACTTTTAATGACATGTTCACTTTAATAACACCAAGTTGTCAATATATTGATTCCCACAATTCCGCTAAAAGCGGCTGGTGACGTGTCGACAGCTGTTCTCGCTGGCTCACTTGTAAATTCGAGGCAAGTTCGACAAGGCCTCGCTGCTCGCCACTTAGCAAATGCGTAATACCGATAAAGTTGCTCCAGTCCCGGGTGATGGATGACTACCGGATTATTGATGTGTCACGACAATCCGGGACGTGACGAGTCGGCCTTTGTGCGCGATGTGTTTGCTGCCTTTGTTTTGGACAAGGCTCCTTTTTGTACGTATCCAGCTTTCTATGACAAATCTAGATTTCTGGGCATTAAAGACAAACGTCAAAAATCTCTTAACTTCCAGTTCAACAAAACTGGTTTTAAGGTTTTGAAAGCTCACTTCGAACAAAAGGAAGCAACGGATGGACTTAATGAAGCTGCGAGCCATTTCGGTTGGAAAACATCTTCATTAAATCAGACTTCGATTCAGCAAATGTTTATTTGCAGTGCAATTGAATAACTCGAGAATCACTAAGACTGAACAGGGTCCCGACAAAAATCACATGGAAATATTACATCTTTAGCTCGCACTCAACACGAGCTTAGCAGAAAATCATCATTTGTCAATCCCTAACACACAGATTTTGCAAATCCTGCTCCATGTTGTGTTAACAAATATACCATCGCAAAAACTGGCACTCCGATAAACAAACAGCAGTAATGGCGCAAAAACGGAATTAAGACAAATACGTCCGTCAATCAGTCGCGTGCGGGAATATGGGAGCCGCGTCGACGCGCCTCCATCTATCTCTGTTCCAGAGCCGCTCTCTGGGGATGCTCGAGTAGCGAGAGTGAAATTTCTTGAAGTCTAAATTGGTTTCGGCGTGTGGAACTCTGTGTCCCTTTATGGTAGCATTAAGAGGTTGCTGATTGCTTCAATTTAAGTGCAAATGTCTTAATAGGAGTATTTTCAAATTATCGATGTTAACAATCGTGTTTAAAGCATTGATGATCTACTCTATTATACGAATGTTAATCCTTTTTGCACTTGTTGCAAAGCGAATATTGTACATAATCTACAATACATAGTGAGAAATTGTCGCAACACAAGCTATAGAAGTGTCGTTAGCAACATGCGGAGTGCGGACTCCGTGTGAAACATGACACATGCAAATCTAGTTCCAGAAACTTCGTTTATTTTTCCTTTCACCCTTAGTTCCGATGGAAAAATAAACTCTATGTTGTTTCGCTTATATTTACAGTATAATCTACTATATTTCACAAGGTAACTTTTACTGCTATTGATTTTTTTAATTGAAATATACGTATACAAGGGAAAATTGAAACAAAATCACAAAGTTTTTCTGCCTTATCAATATTAATTTATATAATGAACCAAGCATCTCCTTTGTAACTTTACAATAGCTTTATAACCAACGAAACATAAACTCCCGACACATTCATAAGTCGAGTGGTCTCTGATAATATCGCAGCTTTTATTCCAACTGACGAGGGCTTTTTGATAAAGGACGATATTTCTTCGCATGTAATTCACGCTGTAAACTTCCTACGGCTTCCTAATATCCTGGTGTCTGATCATGCATAAAAGGTGGCGCGTTTTGAATTAAATTTAAATTGCTTCATTGTGGACTTGCAAATCCGCTGGGGATTTTCTTTGTACATCGAGATTTATTCTGGATATCCGTGAATTGCGTCCTTCATTGTATAATTCCGTTACACGGTATTAATTTTAATATCTTTATTTGGAATCTTTTTTGCAAAATTTAATGTGATTGTAATCTGGGTCTTTCAGGCTATATCATTGATGTATGTTGTCTACACAGTGTCATGATTGAGTTTGTAATTATAATCACAGCAGACGTTCGAAGGCATGTCAGCTTGGGTTTAAACAGAGACGTATGGTAGATAATATCACCTATGTTTTCCATTAACAGTAATCCGATTTGATTAACGCGAAGTTGATACGTGGCGATGATCGCTTCGCCAATCCGGCTTTGCTATCTATTGAGGTGTATGTAAGTGGGAAGGTTTGGCATTCAACAAATCCTCGGCAATTTTAAGGGAACACAATGGTGCCTAAATAGGGCCTTTAAATCTTACGGCGGACCGCAAGAGTGGGTACTGTTAAGTGACAGTGATAAATGTGTCCGTGAGAGACCCGCGTGTGCCCTCACGTGCCCTATCTTGCGGCGAGGAGAAAAAAGGGTCTGACTGTCTCACCTCACCAACTGTTTTAGGTAGGTACTTGATGCTCCAGACTGTGTAGTTATTGTTAGATTTTCACTTAATCGAGCTTGCGTCTGGGACTCATTTCAACGTTTCTCTCTGTCTTTTATTTCGTCCGTATTTTCAGAATTGAATTCATAACAAACAATTTGCAAATAAAATATTTTGTTTTGAAACATTTATCTATTAAATGTTTTTGAATGCAGTAAGCCGACTATTGTCTTGATAAATATTATAAATATTATAAACTCGGACAGATTTATAACAAACAACACATAAAACGTGTTTACGAATAACGTGTTTTATTTTTCAAGGTGTCGCCATTTCTGAGATTCCGGCTGGGTCAATTCAGAAAAAAACGAACTTACCTTTTTGGCTCAGGTCTGGGTGATTGTAGTTCCACCGTTGTCTCAGATTTCCATAACACCAGTGCTTAAGCTACTTACTTTGGAACTAGAGCAATGTTTGTGTTGTGATGATGTTTATTATTATTATTATTATTGCAATCTAATTAATTTCCTATGCAAGACCCTCGCTGACGTCTTACGTTCTTATGTTCTGCATTGTTTTTCGGCACTTCGGTGATGCCTTCCTAGGCATTTAAATCATGACTAAAAATATACATATACAAGGTGTTATAAAAGTACCCCTAATGCCGAATATGGTAGATAGGGACCATCAAACTGATGAATCAGCTGTTTCATACAAAAATTTATTACGAAAATATCAAAATGTATGAAACAGCTGATTTTTTTTTTGCGATTTCAGAGTTGGTCCCATAGTAAAAGTTGTTCAGTTTGATGGTCCCTATATACCATATTCGGCATTAGGGGTACTTTTGTAACACCTTGTATAGGTGGGTAATCTTGTCTCTTCATCCAAAAAAATCCAAACAGTATTTGCAAGTTTTTATTCCGTCCACAACAGATTTGTCACGTGGCAAGGCACATTCGCGGACAATTTTCATCTGACCCAAATTTTCTCCCGATGAGAGCAGGTTGATCCGAGTAGATTTATGCTGCCCGTCCGCGGTCGGATTTACTTTTCCGCTGTGACACTGTTGCGCACGTTAGAAAATATATCCGTGTTAGATTATTCGGACAACATTTCAATTTTTTCCCCCTCGATGTTTGTTTAGTTTAGTTTCAATACCTGCAGTTTTATGCCTGTTAGAAAAATACCTATTATTCAGTTTTAGTTTTATCAGAAGATGAAATTTTTTTTAAACGTGTTGTTTTCCAAGCAGTTAACTTATGTGATATCAATAATTAATCGATTCCATCTCATTCAATACTAAGCTGTCATGAACATACATAATTATTTGGTCGTGGTTTAGCTGTGCGGCCGCATGATAGCTGACAGCACTTCATCAATATCGGCTGGTTCCGATTACGGGCTCTTGTGTCGCGAGCAGTGTGCGATGCGATTAGAGCACTGCTGACATTTATAAATATAGCCTACTCGTATATTCTGATCTCCTAATACCCGTTTTGTCTCCTAATACAAAACGGAGATGTGTTAGGTATCGTACTGGTCATTAATGTTGATGCACTCCATCCTTTCCAGTCCAAGAGCTTAAAGATATCCTCTATAGCTGTGAACAGTTTCGGAAATATAACGAGTCCTTGCCTCATGCCTCGCTGCAGTTGGATGGGATTGGTGCTCTGGTTCTGTACTCGAACCGACATGGTGGCATTTAAGTACCTCAGCACCTCGATATATACCTGAAGTCCACTTGGCACCTCCGGAGAGACTGCAGTGCTGCCCGGTCTTTGCTTGGATTACAATTATTGAAATAAAACCATCATTTTATCAAACTATATTCTATCTAAAATCCTATAATTAATGCTATCAACTGTATTTGATGTGAATGTGATGAATAATTTTACCACAGAAATAAACTTTGCCTCTTTATTTTCAAATTATCTTGTATTGTATATAAAGAAATGAATGATACTAATTGCTCGATTACTAATTTGCTAGATATTTATATTGATTAACGTTTTAACCCTAAATACAGAATCAAAATATTCTTTAGGCTTATTTCTACAAACACATTTTTTTCAGTGTTTATAAAAAGTTTATCGCGACATTTCAAAGCTGAAGACAAAACTGTATTACAATAATGAGGTTTCCTAATTGTGTATTGTCTCGAAATGTTCGTAACCCGGTTTTCCGAGACAATGAAGAAAACGCAAACAAGATTAGTGCTCTACCTAGAACACAGCTATTAGGTACTTCAGTATATTTAAAATTGTGTATTGACACTTACCTAAATAAGTATTGACATGTTTAAAATGTCAATTAACACATTATATACATATTTAATATATATATGAATACTCTCTCATATAATTATTCGATAACTAAACCCATTACCAGGCTCTCCTAACATTAGAGGATACTAACACATTATCTGCACTTATGTGTTCTACGTTAATTTTCCGCTCGGCCGCATCGCCTTTGCGTCTATCTGTGCTTATTTATTCAGTCGGTCATCTTGGGCTCATTAGCCGCCGCCATTAGTCTCGCTCGATAACATTTTGCAAGCCACCGATAATCCGACCGAGGGACAGACCACGTCATAATCTCCAAATTACAATATTCATGACATCTTCGGATTCTGAGATTAGACGGAAGGGGAAACTTCACCAACACACTTTGACACTCTCGACTAAGTATCTGCGGTTTTCACGACTGTTCTTGAGATCAGAGATAAAGATTAGATTTTTGATTTGATTTCAAGTATATATCTTCCAAATCTTCCCATATTTTGAAATGATGTTATGAACTAAGGCATACACCAAATTACAATGTTTTCAACTATTACGTTCTTATCAAATTGTCACGGTTTTGAAATTTCAATAAACCAAACCCTCAGTATTTTAAGCTTAAACAAAAACGGCGACTTTTAATAAATTCTTATTTCGTTGAAGTATGTGTTTTTAATTATTATATAGAGTCACGATGCAATTTACGTACACTCGTGAAACAGTTTATAAACCTTTATCTGTCAGTTTGATGTCATAGAAGTTATTCAATTTGTGACAAAGATCTATGTCAACCTAAAAAAAAAATCTTTACCCTATGTTTTTATGGTATTTTATGCTGTGTACATTTACCTCCACATACTGACTAGAATAATAAATCCTCTGATATAGGACACACATATCGAAAGATAGAATATTCATTTTCTTTATAAATATTAATTAATAAGTTGTCGTAACATGTTTCGAGATCGCATCATCATTAGATTTGCGCAGCGTTTTGTGAAATATTCATGGCCGTTGGTTTTGTGGCTTATGTATAAGCAAGTACTTCGTTGTTCTCAGTGTGCCGCCGCCCTAATGGACGAGTGATGGGAGTTTGACACTTTTTCAGCTGCGCCAGTGTTTCAGACGGTTCAACATTTTCGAGGGTACATTTAATGTATTATGTAATGGGAACATTAGAAGCTTTGTAGGAATGTTACGATATATAACTACCTTCGTATTTCAAAAAAGCCTATAAGTTGTTTTTTTTTTGTTAAGACGCATTGGCTACATATCATAAAAGCCGCTCATTAAACAGCGCTGTTTAATGAAAAGGCTGACCGTTAATTAATCGGCTGTATAAACCCGTTGGCTGCGTGCATCATCGAACCCTTAACATCTTCACCCTATATTTTCAGTACAAACTTACTATAAAAAACTGTCAAGGTATGACTTTTCAGCAATTATTTTTATTGCTTAATGCAAACACTGTAGATTAATTTAATGGCCCCGGTCGGTTTATTAAGTTGTTTTCGTTTTAATTACAAAGTATTATGTTTAACAAGGCCCGCTTATTTGTTTACCGAGCGAGGCAGCGCCAGGACCTCTAAATTAATTCTCGGAAGAAATAAAATTTCCCATTAAATTCCCCTTTCCAAGTTTTTTTTCTCATGTTCAGGAGTAGTTGTTTTAATTAAATAGTGTGTTGAGGATCTTTGACTCGAGTGTCAGTTTCTAAATGTAAAAAGAAACAAAGTTATTTAATTTATTTTTGGTAGGTACTTCTTTATTTGATTTTAACTATTAGCACAATGTTATTAGAAAAGATAAGGACTGTTTCTAGACAGGAGAACAAACTGTGTTAATGTTAATCATTTTAACATTGTAGAAAAAGGAGGCAATATTATGCTAATTATATAACAAAGAGTTAATTTCATTTGGAATAACTCTCAATCGTAAAAAGGTCATAAACAAAAAAATTTGGACAATAGAAAGCTTTTTTGGCAGAATATCTTTAAAGTCTGAATAAAACCGTAACAAGGTTTGTTACCCATCGTCACGTTTCAAACGAGCACGTTTCACCCAGTGAAACAAGAATCGTTTCATAGTTAATTTCCTCGGCGGAGCTCACGAGAGGCCACTTGTGGGCCAGCCCAAGGCCAATTAGACGAGGCCACTCCACTCGAGGGCCGCTTATCCCTGGAGATCTCTCTCATCTTGGCGTTTATACTTTGATGTCCATCCGACACATTTAACTCGATTCGAGTCTCTTTAACTTATTAATCGGTTGAGATTTTGAGCTTTTTTGACGTGACTGCGAAGAAGAGCTAAATTATTGGGTTACGAGTATATACGAGTATGTTAGTCAGTATTGCAAAAACTGAGAAGCTTCTAATTTTTTTCTTTTTCTTTTTCAAACATAAAGAGAGAAATAAACTTTATCCAATTTTATGTTTAAACTTAGGGCCTTACTAAAAGGTTCTAGTGAAGTTACAATTACCTTACATGACAGATAATTCTGTTCATTTTAAAATTAAATCTAAATACAATGGTAACTATAGAACCTGTGAAAGCGACTCATAATAATTTAAATAATTGAGCATTTAAATCTGGATGAGTGTTTCCTTCAATTAATTGCCATTCGAGGGTACAAATGATTGCACGAGAACTGTAATCATTATGACCCCAACGAGAGCCTTTCAAGAATGTTTTTACGTTGACAAATTAATTATCTTTGCTCCCTTTCAAAGGACATTACGGTTTGAGAGTTAACCAAACTTCAGTGGACCCGCTATAAGCCTACATTCATGTCGAACAAATCCAGGCCATTTAGATTAGGCCCATTGTTATGGACCTCTGTAACGTGAAGGCTAAGCCCTTATTTGAAAAGGGCGACCACCTTCAATCCTCACTCTCTTTGTACCGTATCGGGCGGTGTTAAAGGTGAATTTGGAATATTTAAGTGGAGTGGTTCTCGGTCCACCTCGACCGTCCCACCTCGACATCAGCAGATTGTTTCCGCATGAATATTTCATCGTTAACGTGGGCTTCGCTTTAGATGCTCGCCACTGTACTGAACGAGGGATGTCCGACTTAGATACGTCGATATTTTATTGCGTATACGATTTTGAATTCTTAGTATTTGTATCTGTAAACAATGTATCTTCCGTTCGACCGAGCGATGGTTTGATATTAAATAATTTTAAAATGTTTGATAGTAAACTATTGCTGTTTTAATGTTGTTGACTGATCAAGTGAATTTAAATATGAAATCCATTTGTTAAAACAGTGGAATATACTTTAAAAATATAAACAGAAACGCTAGCGTTGTCAAACTTAAAAAAATGGTGGTTTTAAATTTTGTTAAAACGAATCTAAAATAGAATTAATTATGATAAATGTCGACACATCGATCGTCGTACATCGACATTTTCCCAACATTCCTAGTTCGTAGTGATTAATTCGGGAAGGTATCGGTGGTTAAGTAAACGGTATCTGTTTTCATATATTTACATTTTAAGTGGGTATTGCCGTTCGTTACGATTTATACTGGTGGCTCCGTGAGCTGTACACCTCGCGTTTGTGCGTTAAAAAGTAGCTCAAATTGTATGTTGTTTTTTAAATAAATATTAGACAACATCACAAACATTGCTCTGATCCCAAAGTAAGTAGCTAAAGCACTTGTGTTATGGAAATCAGAGAACGGTGGTAAATACACACCCAGACCTGGGCCAATATAGAAAAGTTCGTTTTCTAAATTGTCCCAGCTGGGGATCGAACCCGGGACCTCTGAGATGGCGACACCTTGAAAACTGGCGTACAAACCACTCGACCACGGAGATCGTCAATAAATTAGTCTAATAGATGTCGCCACGCACGACTCACGAGGTTTTTAAAAGCAGTACTACGTGCTGTTTGGTAGGTATTCTATTATTATATCTATAGAAGCTAGATGGCGCTTCTAATTTTGCACATTTTTCGAATAAATATTTTTTTAAAGTTTCGAAAACTGGCTTGCCAAAAAACCTATATAATTATCGAACATGCTCACAAAATTTCACGAGCTAGAAATGCGACCACCTGTAGGAGGAGAACAGATGGACAGCCGGAAAACCGGACAGACATACAAAAGCATTTTTGCCCAAGCTAAAGCAGAGACGTTTCGCGCTCGCTCGATCAACTATTAAAATGGTTGAAGGCACCTTTATTTGATAATATTAGGGGTTTAAGTATGAAATTGCCGTTTCGTATGGAGAATTTTAAAGAATTTGAATATTCCATAATAACATTTTCTTAATTTATTTAACAACCACAAACGCTAATGTTTTAAACTCATGTTTCAACACTAAGATAACGTATGCCACTTAGGTTACGCGAAAAAAATAAGTATCGGCTAAGTTACAACGAAATAAGAGGTCATTTCTGCTAACAAAAAAAGGAGTTACTAATAATAAGGTTCTACTTTCAAAGTTAAGGAAAGAAAATCAGAAATATTTTTATTGCTGACAAGTAGTTGGCCGTTATGATCATAATTCGAAATAAACAACCGAAGCATCTTTAACATTATAGAAGATATGAGTCTGTGTGTGAGAAAAAAATCGGCAATTTCATAATTTAACCCGCATTATCTTTCGACTGTTCATTAACCAACAAAGTATTATGTCACATAATCGTAAAGAGATTAAACGGATAGTTGGCTGATCCGCTGATCGACACTTTAACCACAGTTTTACCACAGAATACATGTTTTACTGTAAAACTGTGATTTGACTGAGCTATCAGCCTACTATTATTAATTATTAAGTGCTCCATTGGAACGTTTTAATTCTGAACTGCTTAGGTCCAAGACCTGCTTAGTTCCGACCTGCTTAGTTCCGAGACCTGCTAAGGTCCGAGACCTGCTTAGGTCCGAGACCTGCTTAGGTCCGAGACCTGCTTAGATCCGAGACCTGCTTAGATCCTGTTGATTTCAGCACAAAAATCACAAATGCGTTTTTGGTGTTACACTATGCGTGATTTCTATGTATATGTCGTATCATAATCGAATAAACAGTATCTTTGCAAAATCCTAGTTCGATTGTAAACCGGATAATTAAAATCGAAGATAGATTTTTTCAATCGTCTGAGCAATTTTCAAGACCATGGTACAAATCCCAGTAAGCTTCGGGTCTGCAACTTACTTTCGAAAGACGCATGCTCGATGAACGATTGCTCGAATGAACTATTTACCTTAAAACTGTTGCTCGAGCTGTCATATTTTCGAATGATGATAATAAGAACGATGTATTTATAGAAAATCGTTGTTGAAATGTCTTAGTTATCAACGTTTAAGATACCGCAAATTCTTTATAAAAAAATCGCATCAATAATAAGCCAGTATTTTTAAAAATCTTATTTTGCGTGTGGATGTTATAATTTAATTTTAAGAGACGCTGGATTTTTGTAATAATCGCTAACATTATTCAGACTATTGCAAAAATCTGTCTAAGATTATCGATTTATTTGTACGGCATATAATATAGATGAGTCACTTTATGACGCAGCGTGATGCGGGACAGTGTGAGATTTCTTAGTCAAATGTAACAACAAGGTCTTGTATATATTTGTAAACGCTCTACCTTCAACCGATATTATTTTAACAATGCCTCGTTTTTATTTCATTTTTTAATTTACTTCTGTTAGGCTGGCCGTCTTTATGAAAAGATTCTTGTGACTATGAACAGGTGATTTGGAGCAAAAGAATGAAATGAAAATATTTATGTTGTACATAGGTATCTGAATATTAACGAAAATATGTATTCTACGCACGCCTTTTTGCAGTTAATTTGATATAATATTTAGTGTATTCTATTACAAGTCAAATCGATCTTAGATCTTATGCCTTTCTTGGGCCTTACCTGTACAATCGTATCAATAAAATCATTAACATCTATAGCCTAAATACAAAACTCTGCAGGATCAATCCCATAAAATGGCTCCTAACATTGAATTATGATCAGACCGAAGATTTACTCAGTATTGTAACCTAGCTTCTCGGGCGAGTTCGTCTCCTATTCCAATAGGAGACGAATTCGCTTGAGAAGGACGACTTTTTGCACAATACCAGAATATAAGGTGCTTTGTGTTGTGATTCAGGTAATAAAATATCTGTTTTATGCAGTTTTTGCGTGATTGAGTAACAAACATTCAAAACCTAGACATCCAAACTATCGTCCTTTGTTTAACAACACCATTACTTCTTTAATGCAAATCATAGAGGTTCTTTAATTTACGTTATAATCTGTTTTATTGTTATACTTACTGTTATTGAAATTCTAGATTTCAGGCATTCACAATGCTATTTTTATATTAAGATAATTAATTTATTAGAAAAAATACTAGAAAACATCGACACACCCGTAGCAGCTCAGACGGGATTTTATTTTCTATTAAATTAATTATACTTACTGTTTCATTTCCTTAATTTAAATTTATTAAGTTCAAGTACGTAAATGGATGTAACTTTGTTTTTCTCAAATAAAATAATGTTTTAATTTCATTTAATTGTACTAAAAACATGGATTGAACTCTGTTTCTTTTATGACAACATAATGTTAGTTTGTATTCAACTACATGTATACGTATATCTTACTAAGCTAGTCTGAGAGGTTGGGAACCTGATGACCTGACATACAGGCATTTATATGTCTAGTTTAGGCATCAGTCTCCCACAAAGTATTACTTTAGAAAACTAATTATAGTTTATAATAAAACTAACACTAAACTGTACCATGTAAACTTTGTGGAAATAAACAATAAACAATAAACAATTATGATTGGTAAATTTAACTTTTGCTCCTTTGGGCAAAGTCAAAAATAACTTTATTCAAATAAACTTAGTAATTAAGCACTTTTGAATCGTCTATATTTTCGTACCACCCGTTCCAGACTTTTTTAACTGACAAGAAGAACGGACGCAAGAAACTTATCAGCTTTAACAGATATAAAACGATATTTACAAACTTAAATATATCGTTACCAAATACAATACAACAGATTATTAACAACAAAGCACTTATACTAGCAAGTTATGTGTTACATCATTTCCACGCATTTCGGTCTTTTAGGTAATTGTCTATTTTATAATAACCTTTATATCTTTTTAACATGGTTTTAAATTGCTACTAAGTTTTTCTACATCTTTAAAGAAAATTCTGCATCAAAAGAACATTCAATAAATGCGCAAGTATTTCTTGATAATATTATATCGAGTGTAAGTTAAATTTAAAAGCGTAGTCAAAGGAATTGCTGATGTAAGTAAATTAAAAGGAAACCTTAGCGCACTAAAGTTCACTTTGAACTGCGAAACTATTACAAGATATTTCGCCATCATTAGGGACATCTTTATAAGGTTTGATGTTTGATTAAGAATTTACGAAGTCACGTAAACGTGGGCTTGTGTGTGATGTATTCATCAAAGGGATTAATTATCAGAAACGTTATATATCTGCCTACTCTATGATAAAATACAGTTCACAAATAATTAAAATCGTCTAAAAGAGATTTGCTATTTTGAACGACTTCATTATAAAAACATTACTGAATAATTTGAGCGAGGAAACGCAAACAAATCCCAGCCCAGCAATGAGGATTCTCCTTTTCCGTTATGTGGCCCTGGTACTGTTATTCAAGTACGTAATACTTATTTCAAATCTTGTTTGTTCGTCCGTCCGTAAAGGAAAGCAATATTTTAATGAAGCTTTCTTTTCTCTCCATTTTCTTCTTTTTCTTTTCCTTTTTTTTGTTATTTTTGGCTAAGAACTCACGAAGCGGTTTTCACTCGCGCCCGCCGCGGTTGCGCCGCAACCGTTGTAGAATGCAAAATATATATGTATGTAATAAAATTAAGCACATTTCACGACGCGTTTTACACCAGCGGCGGCGCGGGCGGCGGCGGCGTGCGCGATTGATTGCGGGTCCCGCTGCACCGGCGGTCAACTAGTAAAATCGCGCGGGCCGCAGCCTCGGCGGGTTGCGCCCGCGCGCTTTGCGATCGGTAGGCGGGCGACTGCGGCACGGTGATAATATCTATCAGTATTCTGTCTTCATACAAATGGTCGGAATGCGAGCCATACTTTGATTTTTTGTGATTTTTTCTATTTTGTTGCTTTTGCTTTTTGTTGTTTGTTATAACCAAAATCATAGTTTGCTTGCTTAATTCATTATACTTACCTAAGTCACCTTAAGTATGTCAAAATACTATTTTTGAAGCAACATTATTACTTGTTACTTTGCTTTCTATGCAACCTATGACCATTAGCTTTATTAACCTATTTTATTGCATTAAAAATAGATTTCAATAGGTCAGAAACTCAATTAGGTACCTAGAAGAAATTAAAATACTGCAGGCGGGCAGCCCTATCGCGTGCTGACGTACCTCGCGGCTGTAGGTAATTTTTCAAGGATATGGCCGAGTCCCAATACTGTATAGATATTATTACAGTGCCACGGTGGAACGCAACTAAACAACCTGATCGTAAATAACCGCCTGTCTTCCTATAATCGCCCGCCAAGTTTGCGAGCGATAATCGCAACCGTCACGGCTGCGTAACCGCATAGAACTCCGGTCTCGTGAGTTTAGAAATAAAACAGCTGTTCCTCCACCGTGGCGGGCGCGTTAAAATCGCTTTGTGAGTTCTTAGCCTTACTCACGGCTGTGTTGGGTAATTGCTTCGTTATTTGGTACTTTGTTTTCGGGAGTTTTTCTGTAATTGAACATCGAGTGCCAAACGGGCTATTAGAACGAAAATATATGGGTCCTCATGAAGACATGAATAGATCTGTACGACGTTTGTTTATCTTCTGATTGGATGAATCACTAGAGAGGGAGCGAATAACCAATTATAGTTGTTATTGATAATCATTTCTATGAAAATAATTGTTATTCGATGTCGCGTTTAGTAAAATGAGTAATCGAGATAACATATTAGTTAGACGTCCTTATAAAGATTCGTTATAGGAGCGTAATTTAACAGCTGTTCATAAGCAAGCGAGCCGTCAGTTAGTTGCATCGACCGATGACGCGGCACCGTGACGCGGCGGAATCGCATTCGCGCGGGTGCGGGCGCAGGCGGCGCCGGCGCCGGCGGGCGAGTAAAGGTAGGATTCCGCGGGACACGGCAGACGGCAGGCGGCAACAGCAGATGACGACGGCATGTGCCGCAACGGCAGACGGCACTACTTTGTAGTATTAATTTGTATGAGACCGATTCCGACATACGCCTGCAATTGCCGCGCGACAGGACGTCACTTGTTTTGACGCGTAGCGGCAGACGGCACTACCGCACAAACACAGTACTGCCGTTGAAGTTTAACATTATGGACGTGTTGACAGACGACGAAAGCGAAAATTTTATTAATTTAGTGTCTCAACATCCGTGTTTATTTGATTGCAAACATCCTAATTATAAAGATGCACGTATTAAAGAAAATATTTGGAAAGAGATCGCTCAAGAAATCAATAATACAATAATAAATCATCGTCGTCTTCTTCTTCTTGCAATAAAATTTGCAACATTTGATTATTCATTACTGTATATCGAAAACACAACCGCAAGTTAGTAATGCTGCGTAGTAACTGCAGTATTTGCTGCCGGCTTCGGAATCTATACGACGGCAACTGACGCCCGACAGCATTTGCTGCCGTTCATCTGCTGTTGCCGCCTGCCGTCTGCCGCGTCCCGCGGAATCCTACCTTAAGGTCGCCGGCTGCGCCCGCGCCCGCGCCTGCGCCCGCGCATTCACGGCTCGGAGTCATCAAATTGAGACTACGCGCCGCGCCGTCTGATTATTTATTATTGTTTATTTTATATCTGTTTGTAAATATATATTTTTTGTTAATTTTTAATATAATTAGGTTTAATTTTAATAGGTAAGTTTGTTAAACGACCTTGTACTAACGTAACAAGCGTGTCTGTGTTTTTGGTCTTTGATCTTAGTTGAATATTATTTTATAGCTGTATATCTAATATGAGATGCTTGTTTTTAACTCGTGTTTATTCAAAATATTATCTAAGTAGTATACTAACAATGTTTCCTTATTGATTCAGAACTTTAGTTTTAGGAGAATTTTGCACCCTTACTAATATTATTAATGCGAAAGTAAGTTTGTTTGGTACGCCTTCACGTCTAAATACTCAATTAATCAAATAATTCAGAAATCTATAATTCGATAGGGGTTCCAATCTTTTGCCAAAATTTTGCTGCACAGAGAAAGCAATAACTACTATTGGAGTCATCTCAGAGGAAGTCACATTCACGCTTATTCTGCAGTTGTTTTATTTAAAGAAAGATTTTTAAAATTTCTCAAGCTCGATTCGCTTCTTGTGTGCCATTACCTATGGATCCTAGTTAATATTATAGAAAAGGCTAAGGATTGGGCTTCAATGCATGGAGTCGGGATGAGAGACCGAAAACATTTCAATAAGGACACTATACAATGAAAGGGGATCATTCATTCTAGGTCATGTCCGATGGGGCCGACCAACGAAAAAAAATAGTACGTATAGCCATTTGAAGCAATACTTAATATGGCACAAAAGTTGTAAGATTATTAAGTTATACAAGTTCGAAGATTCGCCATTTTCATACAATAATAATTTTATTGAATTGTGAAAGGCTACGGGAAACATAACATAATGATACATATTGCTTGAACTTCTTCTTCCCAGCTTCCCACTTTCAGGACTCAATAAAATTATTAACGTATTAAAATAACGTATCTTCGAACTTGTACAACTTGGCTCAGGGTAATCCTATATAAAAACAAAAAGGAAAATGGGCACCTTTCATAAAAAAAAAATACTGTTCCCGACTGATATAAAAATAACTGTCCATCCTACCTAGGGATGTATCATATACATCCCTAGGTAGGTATATAAGAATATGATACCTACCTAGGGATATATATGATATAGTTAACTAAGTACATATCTACTTAATTTAATAGTAAAAAGTGTAATGCCGTAACGGGGTTCATGATTTTTCTTTTTTAAATTACCACCATGTAAAGCTCATGAGACAATAAAGATACTTGTTAAGTGATCCTGTAAGGATTCCTTTTTATCGAAATTTTACGAATTAAAATTCAAATTTTATTATTTGAGGTTTTGTTGTGATTCTTGTTTGGTTTTTAATTTCCCGACGTTTCGGCCCCTCAGGTGCCGCGTGATCAGGATTCCTTTTTTTCCTTTTTGAGGAACGGAACCCTAAAAAGGGTCAAATGAGTCTGGAGTTAATGGCGTTCAATAATTATGCTAATGGCCCGTGCTCCATAATTGTCGGTGCTAATTAATCTTCTTCGACACGCTGTTATCTGTCTTTCAAACACTTCTTTTTTTTTGTAGAATTAAGTACATTTTTAAAAAAAAGTTATTTATTTATTTATAAGGAAGGATTGCCAACATTTGTGTACAA
This sequence comes from Catoptria pinella, assembly GCA_963556745.1. NCBI lineage: Eukaryota > Metazoa > Arthropoda > Insecta > Lepidoptera > Crambidae > Catoptria > Catoptria pinella. Next base: position 613,205 of record OY750777.1, read on the forward strand.
CAATGCGTTTTAATGAAGTTATACTTATACAAGGTGTTACAAAAATACCCCTAATGCCGAATATGGTATATAGGGACCATCAAACTGATCAACTTTTACTATGGGACCAACTCTAAAATCGCGAACAAAAAATCAGCTGTTTCATACAAAAATTAAAATCGAAAATATCAAAATGTATGAAACAGCTGATTTTTTTTTCGCGATTTCAGAGTTGGCCCCATAGTAAAAGTTGTTGAGTTTGATGGTCCCTATATACCATATTCGACATTAGGGGTATTTTTGTAACACCTTGTATAACTAATTGTCACAAATTCAAAGGCAAACACAACATGCACCAGTAACTTAAAACTTAAATAAAATAAATATAAGATAGATACAGACAACAGTGCTAACATGTTGTGCAGTAAGTACCTAACTGAACATTTTAATGTTGAAAAACATTCCACCTATATAATATATTTTTACGATAGTGATATTAATTATATAAATAGTGATTATTGATATTAATAGTCAACTTTTCTCTTAAAAAAGGTGTTTAAGAATTATTTATCATATGTACCTATTCTGACAAAACACTGAGAAACATGTTTATGGAAAAAGGTTATTTAACATTGACAAACATCTATATCCTAGAACCTGTAATTTTCCCTTGCGCTTTTGGGGGTGTATGACTCCAAAATGGGGAAGGTACCAAGTTATGCCGATGCCGCTTGGCGGTTTGTTGCAAAGCTCCGCGTAACCCTTTTGTATTGTCGAGTCAATATTCTCGCGGTAAGCATCGGCATAGCTCTCGTCCTTCCTCGATACAATGCCGCACTCTGCAAGCGAAGGCATTTATTTCCTTCGCCGTCTCGTTGTTGCTGATTCTGGGTAGGGCTCTCACCACGGCCAGCTGGGCGATAATAATACGTTCTGGCTTAGCAAATTCCACTTTGAGGGAACGCATCACCTAGAGTGGGTCGCAGCCGGCCGCCAGTAAGACCGCCACAGCATCACGGGCAGGCCCGCGCACAGCGTTACCTATTCTTATTAGATTTTCTTCTGGCGAGTATGAAGGGCTGGTGGTTCGATACGCCCTCCTAAAGAGGAGCCGGTCCGTAGGCTTCCCGTCGAAAATAGGTGAACTGACTGACTGGTAACTGACCTTAGGCGTTCTGGCAGCCGCAGCAGCAGCGATGTTGGCCACCGATTCTGCCAATTGTAAAGTGTCAGTTTTCGAGCTAATATTCTTATTAATGTTTTCAAAACAGTTATCAGCGTTTACATGTGTACCTAAGCTACGTGCAGCATGTATAAGTGTATCCGCTTTGGCTGGACGAGTAGGTAGGTAGTTGCAGACGAAGTGAAGTCTTGAGGCAACACGTCCGTCGCTCCCTCAGGTGCCAAACATAGCACGGGCGCTAGAACGGAGGTGGGCGACGTCACTAGAGGCGTCTGGGGTGGAAACACAGAAAGGTTAGGGCTACTGTCTCGGTCTAACCACTGCTGCACCATTCTGCGGTTGCGTTGGCTGGATTGGCGCGATTGGTGGGTCCCGTTGCTTCCGAGCCTCCAGGGAAGCGATGAGTGCGCGGTGCTCTGCATCCGCCACGGCACGCTCGTTGTTCAGGGCGGCGCGGTCCAAGTCCGCAATGCGGCGAAGATGCTCGGCCTCCGCTGCGAGCACTTGAGCTTTTATAGTGCTGGACGATCGTGACGATTAAGAGCGCGCCAACTCCCTTTCGGCATTTTTTCGGACATTTTGCGAGTCCTGCTCCTTGTTTGCATTCGCGTGGACCGCTTGCGAGCGAGGCGATCCGGTGACGATACGGAGTTGATGTAATGAGCGCATATCCATATAAATAATACTAACCGCGAAGCGGTGCTGGTCGGGTGCCGGGTGGCTCTAATGTAATGAGCTATGATTTAAGATGATAACCTATCACATCTAATATGAACTAAACTAATTATTATTTACTATATATTTTCACTATCATAAAAACTGTATTCAACTTAACAATTATTTTTTACAGTTCAGACTACTGTGAATAATTCACTCCAGAGATTTTCAAATGGCATAGCACAACTTTAGAAAATAAACTATTGAATTAATTTACAGCACTTCTTTATTTTCAGAATGTTATACATGAGAGAGCAAAAAAGGTTATATAGTTTTTTCCCGCTAAGTTTTGAGTGTCAGTATGACGTTGACAGTTTACTTTTTTTATTTTTTTTTTATTAAGAGCACTTGAATTAAAATGTTAATTCTATAATGTAAAGGTTATTTTATTAGTATAAGAAATAGTTTGGACAACTGCTACATAAAATTATTATGTATTATTCGAATTGACTCAACTACAACAGTTTTCAGATTGCTTATGACGGCATACAGCGGGTCAGGAATTTAAAGTCTGTGTATCCTTACTTGTCCTATTTGGTAAACAATCTTCACCCAACTACAACAAATGGTTTTCCACACATAGAATACGAAAAATATAATTAGTTACTAATGATAATTTGATTTAATAAGTTAACATATTTTTTTAAACAGCGATTTAAGTTAAGGACGTATGACAACTTAGTTAAATACCTAACATGAGTAATGAAAAACCAACTGGGACAGTGATTTGTTTTAAATGTGGTGCGTACTGTAATATCAAGGACACAGTAAAATGCACTCAGTGTTGCAATTCATATGAGTTTGACTGCATTGGTCTATCTAAAAAGCTGTACCGTATAATGCATAAAGATAAGAAGCAGAGCTGGAAGTGACAGTCATGCCTTCAACAAAATTAATCAAAAACTCCTACTAACGATCACAGCAATATCACCTTACGAAGAAAATTTCCTTTTAGAGCTCATCCTAATTCTCATCAGTCACCAAATAAATCAGAGCTAATATAAGAAAATATTTCAGGCACACCCTCCTTTACCTCTCCTTTATCAACATGCGCTTCTGATATATATAACGACTCGAATATTTTAACGCAACAAGAATCACTAGATGGGTATTTTTTAGGCTCTAAAAAAACAACCAACATTGATTATATTCATAAAAGTAAAAACAAGTGTAGGGCATCGTGAAATGTAGTAAAAAATAAGCTATATGATGACACGCAGTGTAAAAGTAATTGCATCTAGAAAATTAGTGTTAATAAGGAAACCATACAAGATCCCTCCAAAATAGCTACGGCTGATGATTACTTTATCAATCTATCTAACAAGAAAGGAAATAATAACACGCATATGATTATTTCTAAAAAACAAAGTAAATTCATTATTTCTCATGCCACTCACTGAAGCAGAAGTATTGAAGGAAGTTATGTCGTTAAGAAATACAAAATCCGAGGGTCACGATGAAGTGTGTACTCTTGTTGTAAAAGAATGCAGTAAGGTAATAATTTCAGTCTTGACATATTTGATAAATCTGTCCTTCTCGTCAGGCACCTTTCCAGATTTGCTAAAGTTGACTACAATAAAGCCGTTGTTTAAAAAGGAAATGTTTTCGATGTTGGTAGTTATCGACCTATAGCAATATTATCAGTATTTTCTAAGATTCTGGAGAAATGCATGTATAAGCAATTAATAAATTTTTGCAATAAATATCAATTGCTAAATGTCGACCAATATGGTTTCCAAAAAAACAAATCGACACATCTAGCATCACACAGACTAGTCGAAAGTATTTTTACACAGTTTACTTTTACGGAAATTAGAGATACTCGGTGTAAGAGGTCTGGCACTTGAATGGATAAAACCCTATCTTAGCAACAGGAAGCAATAGGTAAACAAGCATAATGATAAAAATGAATATGTAGCACATTGATCGTGTTACAGTAAGAATGTTTACGGCTTACCACAAGGTAGCGTACTGGGTCCTTTCTTGTTTCTACTGTATATTAATGACATCGGTGACATTACAAATCAAAGATGTATTGCTTTTGCGGATGACATTTCCATTGTTATAAGATCTAATAATATAATAGGTAACCATGAATATGACATAAATAGTAATATTGAAAAACTAATTAGATGGCTTGACATACATAATCTGAAAGTAAACTTGACCAAAACTAATTATATAAATTTTATAAACGCAAAAATTTTAATCTTGACATTCACTATGAAGACATTAGAATTGACGAAGTTAAGCACACAAAATTTCTAGGACTTACAATCGATCAGGAGCTGAGTTGGAAAGCACATATCGATAATCTTTGTGGTAGAATCAATAGGTTTGTTTATGCATTAAAACAAGTCAAATCTGTGACAGATATAAAAACTGCGTTAACCACTTATCATGCGTATGTAGGTTCCATATTGCGTTACGGGTTATTGATATGGGGAAATAGTACACATATGCTAACAGAGCTAAAATTGCTAAAAAAAAATGCATTAGAGCAATATGCGGAGTTCCTCCACGAACACGAACTTCTTAGATCTGGCAAAGGCATTCGACACAGTTTCTACGAACATACTATTGCAGAAGCTTGAAACTGTCGGTATACGTGGCGTACCCTTGCAACTGCTTGAAAATTTCTTAACTAACAGATATCAAACTGTGAAAATTGGCGATCATGTTAGTAATCCCCTACCCATTAGCTGTGGAGTTCCTCAGGGCAGCGTCCTTGGCCCAAGTCTCTTTCTGATTTACATAAACGAACTGTGTCAGTACGAACCAACAAACGGCCAAATATCTCATATGCCGACGACACTGCTCTAGTATTCCAGGGAGGGACTTGGGCAGAGGCGCAGTCTCATGCGGAGAAAGGTATCTTTGAAATCTCCTGCTGGCTACGTAAAAACCTTTTAACACTTAATATCAAGAAATCACAGTATCTAACTTTTTCCATCAACAAATCCACACAGCCAAAAAACAATATCACCTTAAAAGTCCATAACTGCAATAATAGATTAACTTGTACCTGCCTGACTCTGGAACAAACTGATCACATAAGATACCTGGGCTTTCAACTAGATAAAAACCTATCTTGGGAGACACACATAGACCTCTTGTCCGCACGCACGCGAAAGTTGATATGGATATTTAAAAAACTTAGAAACATCCTTAAGCCATCCTAAAAACGGTATATTACGCTTTAGTCCAATCTATACTAAACTACTGTATAACAGCATGGGGTGGGACGTGCAAGACAAAAATCGTTAAACTAGAACGCGCTCAAAGATCATTGCTCAAGGTGATGTTCCGCAAGCCGTTCAGATTTCCAACAGATAGCCTCTATCATGAATCAAAAATGTTGACAGTAAGGCAACTATTTGTCTTGCAAATCACCTTGCAAGACAAATAGTTGCCAACCAATAAACAACTAATATACAGCAGCACAGCGATACAGAGCACCACCCGCAGAAAGAAAAATGTCTGTAAAACAACAAAACACAACACTGTATTCCTATGTAGACAAACATGCTTCCTTGCCCCGTACGTATACAACAAATTAAATTCAGCACTAGATATTTGCCCAAAAACACTATATCAATGCAAACGAACAGTTACTGACTACATCATGAACATGAATTATATTGAGACTGAATCACTTTTTACCATTTTACGTTAACACACTTCGCTCGCTCAAACACATAAACAGACATCCATACACCCACACAAACACATTCACACACACACACACACACACACACAAAACATACTCGATATTTTTTATTATTTTTATATCTTGTTATCTTTCCCCAATTTCTGCTATTTCCACAGCATACATACCCTCACGCACACTTACCGTACCGTACAGTACCACACCCTAACGCCGTCTATCACCACGGGTGATGAGGCCTGGAGTCCCGAAATACAGGATTGTCCTAGTTTAGGCTCCAGTCCATCAATTGCTTTTACTGTTACCTAGAATTTTGATTTGTATACCTAGAAAATTATGTAACTTTGGTGGAAAATAAATTATTTTTTTTCATTTTCATTTTATTTCAACTTCATGTCGTCCTTTATTTCCACGACTCCAGTTATTAACGTTGACATCGCTGTATATCTATGAAATATGTTTATTTGTTAAACAAAATATGTTACTGTTCACAAGAGCATGCGATATTTATCCTAGAAATACTAGAAACAGCAATAGACTGGTACTGCAAGAAATACCGAGAACATACCAGTATAGGAAAAGAGTGGGCAACGCCCCTGGCGCATACGGCACTACGGCGCATATGGTAAGTAACTTTTTATAGTATTTCTAAGTAAAAATTTATTAAAAGTGTTAGTCTTTTTAATCAAATCGAGTGAGCGTTGACGAAATACGGCATTTCATACAACTTTCACAAACTTCATACACATAAGTAAAATATATTGGTCTAAAAAGTTAATAGAACTAATTTTTGATTAATAGTGTAACATCTAGTTAGACCGATTTTAATTTTTCCATAGTAACAGAAATTTCCAATTATCTTTATTAAAATAAGTCATTTCAAAAATGTTCCTTGCTAACTTTTTAAAGCTATGTATCCTGCTTATGCATATGAAGTTTTAATTGAAATCGGTTCATTCATTTCGAAAAATAAGGACTTGAAAATGACGTTTTCGTCAATGCCCCTATCTCGAATTTATCGCGTTTCTTTTTAATGGTTTCATAATTATTATTATTATGATCGATAAGTGTAATCTTAAATAGTTTATTCGCTTTTTAATAACTTGGCATGATAGATATTATGATAACGAGTTCAGTTCTCTTAGATCGATATATTAAATTCTAATTTTACTATTTTTTTCTTCTTTTTGTTTTAGTTTTGTTATAACTGTATTATTATTAAATGTTATGTTTTTGCTGTAGAGACGATCCATTTGGCTGCGGCGGTGGGAAGAGGGTCCATCACGACAGCGCTACGAGAAGGCCATAGGTAAATAGTCTGACCCATATTTAAGCACAAGAACATAAGAACATCCTCTTCAAATTGATAATGTGAGTAATTATCTTAGTCTCTTACACCTGCCCCCCTAGTCAAAAGTAAAATTTTTGCAAACAAGGATTTGATGTTTTAAAAATCGATGGTAAAGAAAACTTAGGTATGTCAATCCAATGCATATTTCGAAAGCGAAGCAATTACGAAGATTTTCAAATGTAACTTTGTCAAGGCTCTCTTGTGTGTTTTAAAAAAATCTTGCAGCAGTAAATAAAATAATTTCATTAGGTTAGGCATAATTAACGTGACCATTCGTTTTCGAAAGAAACATTTTTCCAGATGTTTTGACAATCAATAAAGATGAAATAGCTATAATATAATTATTAAATTGAGATTTTGCGCATTCACAATGCTATTATTATATTAAGATAAATAATTATATTAGAAACATACTAGAAAATATCGAGCATCTCAGATGGGACTCGAACCAGCACTTATTAATTCTCATTATTATTCTTTTAAAATATTTATTATCGTATTCAAAATAAAAATAGTTCATAAGTAGTTTTTTTTCTCATGACTTGGTAATTTTCCAAACATAAGCAAAACAGACACCTGATCTGACATTTGATTCTTTGAACTTTCCGCCCATGAATAAGTAAGCATTTTTTTTACTTACCGGTTTAAAATAAAACAAAATATGCGAGTCATTTGATAATCTAAACATTTCGAACCGTTTATGATTTGATTCTTTGATATATTAAATTGTTGATTATAGCTATGGTGTTGATTTTCTCATTGTTGATTTTGTATGTTGATATGTAATCCCGGTAAAGTGAAACCTTACCTTAGAAATAAAACACAATTTTTACGGATTACAGCGCGTATATTGTTAATTCAGGTGTTATTTTAGAATTATTTAGTTTAGATTTATTGGTTTTTTGAATTCCCGGCGTTTACTTGCCTCACTTAACGTGGTTTTACTTGACTATTTAATACTTACAATGTTAACCCGCCTTTTAGCGGTGAAGTCTGCTCACTTCATTTAACACTGACCCTCAATACGTAGCTTCATTAAGTTGAAAAAAAAGTGTTTTTAGTTTTAGATTTCCGTGGACACTGTGCGGCGGCGATCAAAAGAAGCTAGAAAGAAGCGAAAAAAATGAAATAATGCCGCACCACACAGAGACAAGAAATGGTGGATAAGCTCCTCGGGTCATGAGCATCTTTGTTATTCTTACACGTTTTGATTTAGAGTTTATTTATTTACTTAATTCTGAACTTAAAATAATTCTATGTCATGGTAAATTATAACACTTACTCTTGGCCAACATTAATTCTTGCTTCTCGGCACGGGGCGCACCATTTCACTCTATTATTAATATTTTTTTTACATGTTACTTTTAATTTTCCATAGATATATTTGCATAAATAGTACCTATCACGTTTTATTTATTCATCTTGTTTTTTGTGTTTTATATGTTTAAAAAAGTAGGAAAAATAAGTATTGTTAAAAGAGTCAATCAGTTTTGGACTTAGCTTACGTCATCTTCGCTACCGGTATTGTAAATTTATCGTTTTTTCTTCTTTTATTGAACAGTTTCGTTTGCTAAGTGTCTGTATCACAATCTAAAAAACTAATGACAATCAAAATGCGACTCGACTAAATTAAAAAATACTTATTTTTTTATTTGAATCAACTTATTTATATAACTATGTTTGCAAATTACGTTTTTTACAGATTTTCACAATTTTCAGGAAACGTTACAAGTAAGGACAAAATGGTCAAAGATTAAATTAATTATTTGTCAATTACCTACGAATAAGTAATTCCATTCATTTTGATACGAGAGAGTAGGTAATTTATTAATAATTAATTTACTTTTTGGCCATTTTATCCTAGCTTGTATGATTTTCCTGAAAATTGAGAAAATCTGTAAAATCTGACACTTTTCAAGGGAGAGGGGAAGAGGTGTATTATAATTTACTCACCTAAAGATAAAACACAGCTGCATTAAAACTTAACTATAATTTTGCCGCTCAAAAATCTAGATTAAATATACTAAAACCGCATCTAAATCTATCAAACCGTTCTGGAGAAAAATGGCAACATTTGCGTTTGCGCATAATACCTTCTCCGTTCCGCCGCGGTTAATAAATATTATGACGATCAAAATCTCTTGGAATTAAAAAAACCTTTTGTACATACCTATTCTCATCAATTAAAATTGATCTAGAAGCCCACGTCACGAAACAAGTCCGCAACACTAAAGAAGTCCCGTGGATGAGGCGTTGGTATCATCTAATTCATTGGAAAAAATCTTTATTCCATTACCAAATTAGACACCGTATATTTTTTAGTTCCATAAAAATTCTTTGTATGAAGAAGATTTCATTTTTGCCGTCAGAACTTGATTAATATATTCATTTCAATAACGTCTCGGTCGCTATGGCATATAAGTAGTCCACACAGTAATTTAATAATGTGCGCTACCAAGCGTCCATATATCTTAAGGATGTATGTTGAAGTCCGGTAAACCAAACGCGATAAGCGCTCGTAGCGATAAACCATTAATAGGGAGTTTTGGCGGTTGCTGTGCTTAATGTCTGTACCGCCTAATGGAAACTATTGTTAATTCTATTTGTGTAGTGATATTTGATATGAAATATTATGATAAGTAATGACTTTCCGTCAGGTTAGGTTAGGTTAGACATAAGACTGATGTGTGAGGCGAGGAGAAGTGATATATGTATATATATATATATATATACCTACCTATTAGTCTAAACACTGATGATCTTTCCTATTTCATTATATAGGTTAACTATGCTACATTTATTGCCATTACATTTTTTGTTATTTTGCTCACTGTTAAAATTAATGATGATTTATGGTTTTATAAATAATTATCTCGCGAACAATGTGTTGATAAAATTGCTTTCAATGTTCACGATTCTAAACTACTAGAGGGCGACGACAGCGCGCCGCTGCTTCGCTGCTTCTTTTTACTCATGTGCCGCTGCCATCCAGTTCACTTCAATAAGAATCTATGTGTTAGATCGCACCGCGCCCGCCCCGCTATTGCCGTCGTCCCGCAGATCGCTGACATCCAGTTTGAGGCCTGATAGCTGATAGGATCAACAGCTTGTGAAATCATTGGGGACTTTCGCTAACGCCAATCTAAGAAGTAGCACCCGATCACTCATTCTCAAGATACAAAGAATTATATATAAACTCCGTTGCTACCTCCATTCGTCACAGTACTCTAATAATGATTATTTGGTTCACCTCCAAATCAAAAGAATTTCTTTTATTAAGAAATCACTGAAAGGGGTCGGAATCGTTAAGGAATGACGCAAAACAGATAAGCGGTCTGAACCGGGACTCGCTCAATGACACTCAAAACTTTTCCAATTTTCTGAAAAAAAAATCTGATGGCTGTTGGGAATTTTATCTCGCTAATAACGTTCGAGAACGTCTGAGCTGTTAGGGGTTAGAGGATATTTTGTTAAAAAAAGTTTTTTTCATAAATGTCTTTATTATATTCAAGAAAAATGCTCTGATAAACTTTCTCAGAAAAAAAAAACTTTTCCAGAATAGAACTATGAATTCTTTCTCCACTAAACAAATTTTCCAAAACATTCCGATAAAATTGAAAGATAGGAATTGTTATCTCAAATTGAAATACGAAACGAAAATATCGGCTAGATTGGAATTATTGTTCCCGACTGATCCAGATTGATGAAGTTGAATATTTAAATATTTTCAAATAAAGACTGACATTCAGTTTGAGGCCTCACATACGAATAATGTACTATTTATATTTTTCTAAGAACTTTATGATATGTGGATAAACATACTTGGTGATTTGCCTACCCCAAATCATATCGATATGGTTCGTGGTCTCGAATTGGGTAATGACGGATCCTACCACGTTGGGCAGTTGCTCCCGCAGACGCTTCACCGCTATCAGAGGAGCCAATTCGTCGTTGGGAGCCGCCAACATCGCCACCTTCATCGTCACCTTACTGAGATCATAGTTCGGCGCCACGGTGGAGTTGTACACAATCAAATTAATGGTTTCACCATAATCCATCTGACAGAAGCTATTCCTAAACCCCAATTGAATGAAATGGTCCATAAACTTACGCGCAATCGTCTCTGGGTAGTGTCCCAATAGAACGTACCAGAACTCAGGCCCCATCTCATCCTCGTTCCATGAGTTAAACAGCATCAATATCTCCCTCGCGCAACGGTCGTATCCGTCCTCTTGAGAACACACCAACTTTACAATACGCCTAGTCAATGTACTTTCGCCAAAAAGCTCATCCTGATTCGTTATGTCAAGTAAATTACTGACTAATGGCCATATTTGCAACAAGAGACGAATGGGAAACTTCCAATAACAATTGTAGGCAACCGGGGCCAGTGCTGTAAGTAGCTTGATTTTATTATTGTATTCAGGTTTCATCGAACCGAGAATGTAAAAGACTGTGTTCCCAAGTGAATAGCCGATACAACTTACTTGTGTCTGTTTTGTTTTATCGAGAACGTGATTTATAATAGCTGGCAAATCAAACACACCCACTTCGTGAAAAGAGAAATTCCAGAATTCTTTGTCGACGTCTGGGTCGAGTCGCTGGTGTCGCCTGGCATACTTGTTGCCTCTCATGTTGGCCACCCAGACGTCGTAACCTTCGTGCACCAGTGCAACCGCGAGTGAGATGTTGCCTCTTACTATGAATGTGTCAGCAGAGGCAGCGAATCCGTGGACCAGTAGCAATGGTCGCGTTTTGTCTCCAGGGATTTGGAACAGCTTCAGTATGTAACCATCCTCCGTCACAACTTCGTGCTCGTACGTTTTCATTCCATACTTCTTTGCGAGTTTTGGGAAGCCTAGCCGCGCATCTTCTGGTACTATTTCAAGAGCGCCCACACACACACAAAATACTAGCACTGCTAAGAGATACATTGTTTTTAGACGAAATGCCTAAGTTCAGAGAGGGCTCTGTATAGTGTTAGTGTCGCTTGATTGTTTGCTTTTCATCTAACGTATACGCACGCATTATCAGCTTGTCACGCACGCACGTAATACACAAATGACTTATCACCGTGACCGAATCTTGTCTGTCAAACCCGAAGTAGGAAAATGCGTAGTCATAGAATTACATTAGTGTGGCAGGGTTTTGAATCATATTCAAACTCAGTATCAGCTAGGACTTTAGTTTGGAAAAAATATCTGTGTCGGAAAAAATATTTTTACATAGTTGTCAGTCAGCGATACCCCTTTTTTCATGCCGATGAAAATGCATTTACGCATCCCCCATCTGTAAGTGAGCAGGAGGTTCGTATGTGGGGCTCGCCAGGGGGGCGTCATTCAGTCATTCAATGTATATTCATACTTACTTAAAATGAAATATAACAATTTTGGCTAATCGTAGGACCAGCATCAATGTCCACATGTTACTTAAAGATACAGCAACCGATTAGACATGCAGTAGTTAAAAAATAAATAAACATAATTGTTTAGGTTGAAAACAAAAAAAAATACAATTACTTGCCAGTCTGATTACTAAATATTATGTTTATCAAACCATTGCATCAGCTACTTGTTTGGATAACATTTTTTCAAATTGTAATATCCTTAAAAATATACAAGGTGTTACAAAAGTACCCCTAATGCCGAATATGGTATATAGGGACCATCAAACTGAACAACTTTTACTATGGGACCAACTTCAAAATCGCGAAAAAAAAATCAGCTGTTTCATACATTTTGATATTTTCGTAATTAATTTTTGTATGAAACAGCTGATTTTTTTTTCGCGATTTCGAAGTTGGTCCCATAGTAAAAGTTGTTCAGTTTGATGGTCCCTATCTACCATATTCGGCATTAGGGGTACTTTTGTAACACCTTGTATATTAAATTGTATTAGATCCGATCATAGCGGACAATTTGCCTCTATAGAGCACCATCATGTCTGTCCTAAACACGAAATAGTTTGTAGGCCAATAAATAAACATTGTGTAGATAAATTTAGGAATAACATTATGGATAAACTTGAAAATTTACCAGTACCTTCTATGGAACCCAATATCCTTTACAATCATTTATTTAGTGTGGTCCAAATTGAATCTAATAAAAATTTTAAACAAAGAGTAATTAAATGTAGCAATAAAAAGGAATTTAGTGATTGGGCCACACCAGGTATTTATCAGAGTAGAAATAAATTATATGAACTGTATGCTTTAAAAGCTACTTCCTGTGACCCTAATTTCATTGAATATGTCAGGAAGTATTCCAAAACATTCAGAAATGTGTGTATTCTTGCAAAGTCCATGTCTATCTCAAATAAAATTAAATCATCAGCGAATAAAATAAAGGCTACATGGAATATTATTAATCAAGAAACAGGGAAACCAAAAGATAAAATAAATTCTTTCTCTCTTAAACTTGGAAATAAGACTGTAGATTCCGATATTGAAGTTGCGGGTGTTTTTGAGGATTTTTTCACTCGGATTCCCCTGGAAACTACTGGTAATCTAAATTCCTGTCCTAACATTGCTATCGCCCTCCTTGAGTCAAGTGTTGATAAGTGTAATGAAGTATTCAATTTTAAATGTATTAACAGTGATGATATCATAAAAGCTTTTAAAATAATTAATGTTAAAAAAACAGAGGATCTATGGGGCATTTCTACCAATATTATTAAATCAATTATTGATGTAATAGCTCCTTATTTAGCGTTTATTTTTAACAAATGCATTGACGAAGGTGTCTTTCCTGACTTAATGAAATACAGTAAATTAATTCCTCTGTTTAAAGCAGGAGATAAAAGTGATCCAATAAATTTTAGACCAATATTTATTTTACCTACGCTAAGTAAACTATTTGAAAAAATTATATATCTTCAATTATTAGAATATTTTACAAAGAATAATATACTACATAAGAATCAGTTTGGTTTTTCTAAAGGCAAAAGCACTACTGATGCTGGAATTGCACTTTTGAAGCATATCTTTGACGCTTGGGAGGCTAAGCAAGATGTAATTGGCATTTTTTGTGACCTTTCTAAAGCGTTCGATTGTGTTGATCACATAACTCTCTTAAAGAAGTTAGAACATTATGGTATCTCTAATAAATCAGTTAGCCTTATGCAATTTTATCTGTGTGGTAGAACACAACAAGTAATTATTAATAAAGCAGCATCTACTGGAGCCCCCATTAGCATGGGCGTGCCCTAAAGATATTGGGACCTTTACTGTTCTTAATCTATATTAATGACCTACCTTACTATGCGGAGAATTTATGTGAGACAGTGCTATTTGCAGATGATACCTCCTTAGTCTTCAAAGTCGATAGAGGTAATAATTGTTCTGACGATGTAAATAGTGCTCTCTCTAAAGTTTTGAATTGGTTTAACATTAATAATTTAGCATTAAACCCGAAGAAAACAAAATGTGTAAAATTCACTTTACCTAATGTAAGGCAGGTAAACGTGCATATTAATTTGAATGCAGAAGTAGTCGAGTGTGTTGAGAGCACTAAATTTCTAGGTATTACAGTAGATTCACGACTACAATGGGATCCACATATTGATGCCTTGTCGAGTAGACTCAGTTCTGCGGCATTCGCAGTTAAACAAATAAGCCTCTTAACTGACATTGAAACGGCAAGGCTGGTCTATTTTAGTTATTTTCATAGTGTAATGTCCTACGGAATGTTGTTGTGGGGCTCAGCAGCTTATATTGGAAATATTTTTGTGCTCCAAAAAAAGAGCTGTTCGCGCCATATACAACCTTCGGCCGCGATATTCTTTAAGAGAATTGTTTAAAGAAATTAATATTTTAACAGTGGCAGGCCAATACATCTATGATAATTTAGTTAATTTATTTATTTATTTATTTATTTCAGGTAACAAACAGTCATATACAAACATTTTTTTTTTTAGATAAAGTATACAATTAGACCTATAGTACCATTAATTAATATTATTTAACTATGTAAGTAGTGCACACAAGCGACGGATAAATTCAAGAAAAAGTTATAGATTGTTACAATTTTCATTTTCCTTTAGCATAATTACAAAAGAAACATACTACTTCCAGTGCTAAAAGGCTTAAATATAAATTTACTACAAGTCTCATATAGTAGTTAAAAATATTAAAAATATATATTATATAACTTACGAAAACAATAATTCGCCCACTTTCCTTCTAAAAACATTAAGTGAGTTAGAGAAGATATCCACTTCATTGAGTGACTTATTGTATAAACTACATGCTCGCCTAAAAAAGGTATTTTTTGCATAATTTGTATGGCAAAACGAAACATTAAATGTATCCTTAGAACGTGATGAGAATCGAGGGACTTTCAACGCAATTTTCTGTAATAGCTCAGCAGAGTCAATGTGGTTATTAATTAGTTTAAACAAAAATATAATATCTAGAAACTGGCGTCTATGGACTAAAGATTGTATTTTATGTCTTTTTGCGCTAAGTTCATAGTCATTATAATAAAACCCAGTACGATAGTCAAGAGATTTAAGAAATTTTTTCTGTATTCGTTCTATCCTATCTCTGTGAACAATATATTGGGGGTTCCAAACAACGCTACCAAACTCCAAAATGCTACGAACGTAGGCATTGTACAGTATCTTAAGTGTACTACCCTTAGTGAAAGGCTTTCCAAGGCGAAGTATCAAACCCAGCTGTTTATATGCCTTAGCCACAATATTATCGATATGTGTATTGAAGTGTAACTTCGAATCTAAAGTTACCCCTAGATCGCGAATCGAATTTACACGGCAAATGCTCTGATTAGAGATTTTGTAGTCGAAGCTGATGGGACAATTTTTACGAGTAAAGGTGATGACATTGCACTTGTCAAAGTTTATAAATAAATGGTTTTCTTGACAAAAACGCTCAAAGTTGTTTATGTCTTGCTGTAATTTTATACAGTCGTCCACAGTTCGAATTACCCTATAAAATTTAATGTCATCCGCATACAAGAGATGGTGTGAGTTGGGAAAAAAGAGGCCTATATCATTGACATATAATGAAAACAAAAAAGGCCCTAAATGGGACCCCTGGGGTACCCCTGATGGTATATTTAGGAATCTTGATCGGTAACCTTTAAGCGCCACAGCCTGGCTGCGATTACTAATATATGATTGTATCCATCTAAGCAGATCGCCATGAATACCGATTCTCGAAAGCTTATTTATTAATACCGAATGATTTATTTTATCAAATGCCTTCGAGAAATCGGTATACACGGCGTCTACTTGACATCCAGAATCCATTGTATTGTAGTTAATGTAAGGAAACATTATTGCTCACTTACTAAAAATAGTGATGTACACCGTTTTAATACAAGAAATAAAGACAAACTTGCCGTTCCTAGTTTTAGACTAGCAAAAACTAGGGGCTCATTTATGGGGAAAGGAATTGCCCTTTTGAATAAAGTTCCACAAAATGTAATTGAACTGCCTTTGCATGAATTCAAAATACATGTTAAAAAGACGCTCATGAGCAAAGGTTATTATTTAAAAGTCAGCAATGCAACATTATAAGTAACTATCCTAATTTTCAGTTTTTAATAACTTCATTGTTTTTAATGAAGGTATTTGGTTACGATATAATTTCTTTGTAAATATCGTAACTCTGATTTCTGACAAAGCTGATAAGTTTCTTGCGCCCATTCTTCTTGTCAGCTAAAAAAGTCTCGAATGGGTGGTAGGAAAATATAGACCATTCAAAAGCACTTAATATCTAAGTTTATTTGAATCTTTCATTTCATTTCATTTCATTGCTAAAAAAAACATTATAAGCGCCCAAAAAATAAATTTGAAGAGCACAGATTTACATGGTATACCTTTAACTTTTCTTATTAATGAATCCGGCTTACAAAGATTGTGATTGTGCCTGCTATAGCGCACCGCAGATTGCACTTTTGAAAGAACCTAATGAAATCGACATCAAATTGCCTAAGTCGTTCATTTAATGTACGCATAATTCGTTGCAGGGGTGCACGCAGCCCAGCATTAGTGTTGTTATGATCAAGATGAAAAAGCGAGTGTGGATAGGTACTCCGAATGCGATGAGAGCGACTAGGAATCTTGCAAAACAAACTGTTCTCTACGCATTACAAGCTTAGGCATTAAGAGTTTTTTCAGCAACCGTTCATATGAAAGTTTTGAATGCTAACATTTATAACTAACACGCCTGAGAAATTTCCTCTGTACGTATTCTAAACTATTTTTATACTTATTATAGTGAGGGTTCCATATAACTGTTGTATACTCTAGCTGCGATCTTACTAAGCATTTAAAGAGGTATAAGTAGGTACTCGGCAACTTAAATTGCTCACAAGTGCGCATAATGAAACCATACATTTGAAAAGCTTTACTAATTATGTGATTAATGTGGTCTTTTAGATGCAACTCGGAATCCAACAAAACACCCAGGTCTCTAACCACATAAACCTTTTCGAGTTGAGTACTGTTAAGAGTGTAATTAAAACCAATTTTATTTTTCTTTTTGGTGGTAGCTATAAATTTACATTTTGGGCTGCTAAAAAGCAATTTGTTTGACGATTAAGATCCTGTTGTAGTTCAATACAGTCATGAATATTTTTGATTTGTTTAAACAATTTCAAAATCATCTGCATACAACAGGAAATTACTATGCCTAAAACAGATATTGATATCGTTTATAACAATAACAAAGAGTAGGGGCCCAAGAATCGAACCCTTGCGGAACTCCTGAGGTTGCCACTATGATATCCGAAGCATACCCATTAATTACTACCCTTTGACTTCTATTTACCACGTAAGAGTAAAACCACCTTAAAAGATTCCCTCGGATTCCATTGAAAGCAATCTTCCTGAGGATAATTCCGTGATCCACCTTATCGAAGGCCTTGCAGAAGTCCGTATATACTGTGTCTACCTGAATGCGTTGATCTATGCTTTTAAATAAAAAGTTAGTGCAAACTAGCAGGTTTGTTATTGTTGAACGCTTTTTCACAAACCCATGTTGCTGTGGAAGTATGATGTTTTGCATATCAGTGTAGATTGCGATGTGAACTAATCTCTCGAAGACCTTCGACATGATGGATAAATATGATATCGAACGATAATTAGTTACGTCAGCTCTGGAACCGGCTTTGTAGACTGGTGTTACGTTTGCAGTTTTCCATATTTCAGGCATTATGCCTTCTGACATACATTTATTATATAATATCACAAGAGGGATGCTTATATTGTCGGCGGTGACCTTAAGGAAAAGTGGCGGTATACCATCAGACCCTGGACCCTTAGTGACATCCAAAGATTTTAGCTGTTGAAGTACGTCATCTCTAGAACAGGTTACACAAGTAATATTGCATTAAGAGTCACTTTCAGGATAACGCGCATTTATATTAAAATTATTAGCAGTGCTATGCTATCCTCATACACAAATCCAAAATAATTGCTAAAAAGATAGCATATTGTTTTCGGGTCATCGGACTCACATTCACTAAGTAAATGTAATGTAATTGTTTTTGGTTGAATAAGTTATTATTATTATTATTATGTACGCTTAAGAATTCACGGGTCAAAAGTGACCCGGTCCTTTAAGGCTTGCGTGGGGATATGGATCCAACACGTAGAGGCCATTTTTAGCAACTTTAATCTAATATGCGTGTGGTACACCTGCTGGATCTAATCTCTGACTACATCAGTTTAATATACTCAGAGACTATCCCCAGCAAATGGACAGGAACTATGGAATTTACTGGTTAATGACTAGTGGGCTATTGGGTTGGGATATGGATGGACTTAGGTTTGGGCTATGGAAAAAGACTACCGGACACCTGCCTTATCATAGTCTTCAGACTGAAAAAAAGGGAGGTGGTGACTAGCCAAGGACTAAATGGGCCCCCCAAAATAGCCGCGATGGCTAGAGAGCAACATCGGTGTCCTCGGCTGCAGGGTGTAGAGAGGTGTGCACCGCTTTCTACCCACTGCACAAGGGACAGTGTGCCAATTCGCATCTTACGCATATTTCACTTCCACCCTGCGAGCGTATAGCTCTAACGACCTCGCCCTGGACGGCCAACGAAGGCAAGGCAGGGGCGGGAGTCCGCAGGCCCCCTTGGGGTCCACCCCTGCTGCGGGGACGAGGGCCTGGATCGACTCCCTGGAGCACTCGGGTCCGTGGTGCCGCTACTCACCAACAGCTCGCCACAAGCTGCCCTGCGGGCTTATTATTATTATTATTACTATGTGACATAGTAGCAAGAAAACTTCGTTTATTACATGTCTGTTAACGTACGCCCAAAAGACCTTCAAATCATCACGTAAACCTCTTTCAACTGAATTAATATTAGTCTTTAGGAGTGCGGATTGAAAATGAACTTTTCTATATTGGCTCCGGTCTGGGTGTTTGTGATACCACCGTTGTCTCTGATTTCCATAACACAAGTGCTTTAGCTACTTACTTTGGAATCGGAGCAATGTATGTGATGTTGTCAAATATTTATTGTATTTATTTATTTATTTATAATCGGTAGAGAAAAAGTACATTGTAGTATGAAAATAAAGTATTCTTTATTTATTTCAACTTTTAAAAAGATGCTTTATTACCTTATCCACTAAGTTCAAGTAAAGATATTATTTTTTTAAATTTTCACTAGAATTATCATTAGACAATGTACTTGTATGTACTATTATGTATTCTGTAATAATGTTTTATTACCTTCACTTTTATCAACTTTGAATTCGACAAATTATATTAAATTATCTTCTCACATTCTCTATCACTTTGTATGAGGAGAAGATTTAAAATTTAGAAGATTTAAGTTTCTGGCATATGTCAAAAACACTTTCGTTCAGAAATTGAGGCAATACATAGGTACACGTTACGTTCCGTTCACACGCACTTATTTCATTGCTCTTATTATACGGGTACCGCAAGATGGATAAAAAATGTAACTCGTGCCATATGCCTGTTACTAGTAGAAGAATTTTGCAATGCTCTGTTTGTACAAAATGGTTTCTGTTAGGGTTATGGGCTCTCTTACTTAGTAGCTTCAGTGGAAATATAAACGCGTAAGCAATGAGGAATAAATTCACAAAATAAAAATCGTTTCTAGGATAAACAAATACAATGACAACCTCGTGTCTGTCATAGTAACAAAAAAAACATTGGTTTTGCAACCTCCTTAATACGCCCCTTCAAAACCAAAGTTCAGAATACGCCCCTTCAAACCAAATAATCATTATAACATAAAACTAAACAATAACAACTTCAATACACGAGATGAACAAATAATCAGTTACAAGCTTTTACGCCTAAGCCGTTAATACATTTATAATGTTTTACACTTGGCAATGGTTTAGTTAATACGTCAGCTAACATTAGGGAATGCAATCTCGCGAGATTGAGGATCGGACGAGATCTCGCGAGATTATGAAAATCAATTGAAAGAAAAAGAACCATAGGTATTTTGAAATCAACATTTATTTTTACGAAGTCAAAAAGATTAATTAACAAAAATAATAGAATTTGAGTTGAGATCAATCAAATCAAAGGCTCATTTCGCCAAACTAAAAAGAGAAATAGAATATAAAGTGACCAATAAAAACAATCAAATTAGGAACATTAGCAACATCTCGCTATACAATTATTTACAAACTACTTTTGGAAGTAGCTTCTTAGAAAGCACAACGTATTTAAGGTATCGTCACCTAACCTACACCTTATTTTGCAGGCTAGATAGCCAGCCGCTGAGAATGCCCTTTCAGATTACACACTTGTTGGTATGTACTATAGTTGTGAGGCAGTTATCAGCGAACTGCAAAAGTTCTCCTTTAGACCCCCCGGACTCGTATAGATTCATTTCCTTCTTCAACAATTGGTCCAGCGAAATCTTTGCTTTCCTAGGGTCTTTGCAGGAAGTTATTGCTTCCTCCAGTTCTTCTTGCAAAGAAAGCTTGCCTGCTTCATTCAGAGTCTGGGAAAGGGATGAGAGGGGTTCATCATCCTCATCAGGGGTGGCAGTGGCAGCAGGCGCAGGTGATGTTGATGTGACTGACTCAGTCTGTTTTATACCATGCTGCGAATGCAGGCGCTGTATTAATGCTTTAATTTCAGTGCGAACTACACTTTTCGGAAGTAATTTAAAGGTTTCATCTCTCGCAAACACTTCTTTATCTTCTTGGTACTTAGCTGGGTTTCTTAAATATAACAAGCATGCCGTTAAATTCGTCCGACGCTCAACAATGCGGTTTCTCAAGAAATCAGTTAGTTTTGCTGCCAATGGAGTTTTTAGCTCTTCCAGTTTACGAATCATAAACCTAAGTGTTTTCTCAGCAGTAGCCAAGTCGGTATCTCGACGACATAGCACCTTCACTGCCAGCTTTACGGGTTCAAATACCTTGTCTAAGTTCGCTAAAACCGCATGTTCTTCTGCACTTAAATAGTAGTTTGGGTTAGCTTCCAGGCCAAGATCGATTAAAGCTTTGCTGACACATAGTTTGATTCTATTGAATGTAGAAATCATGTCTGCTAGGCTCGACCATCGTGTCTTACAATCAAGTTGTAATTTTATATCTTGTCCAAATTCTTGTTTTACGTATATTTGCAAAGTGTCATTTTTAGTCGGTGATCTTTTAAAAAGTTTCACCACGTTTCTAACTTTCTCAATGATACCCGCATATTCTTCATTTAGGTCCACTTCTATTCTTGGTATAGAGCAATGAAAAGCTTCATCTTCGGAGTCTGTGTAGGGCATTTCGTCTATTTCATCAGAAATCTCAACGTCGTTTTCTTCATTTTCAGATTCTATTTCAGGCTGCTCATCAACATTAGTTGGTCTTTTATAAATAGTATCGATTATGCCAAGCTGGATTCCATGGGCATAGCAGAGCTGATGTAAAGGCGTTATCAATCGACCCAACTTTTTCATCACACTGGCCCCATCTGTAGTAATATTGACAATATCTTTTTCTAGAATAAGTCCAAATTCGGTTAACTTTGTGTTCAAAATACTGACCCCACTCTCAGCAGGCATACTTCCATAGACGCAAATCAGCCCCAAGTTCCAGAAAAAATCATTCCCATGTACATTTACATTCATGTATCGCTTGTTCATAGAAGAAGTCCACTCATCGAATGTAAGCGTAAATCTGTGATCATTCTCCTTTAGCTGAGCCAGTTCACGCTTTATTTTCATTTTTAATGTCATGCCATAGTTCATAACTATAGATTTAATTGTGTTTGGAGACTTGGGAAGTTTCTGATCCGAAGAATTGAACAGGTCTCTGATATCTTTAGACGAGCAAAATACACGGAATGGTAGACCGTCTTTTGCCACCATTCTTGATATTCTTTTTTCCATAGAAGTATCTTCAGATTCAGACAAAACGAAGTGATCAGTTATTTTTTGCCTCTTTTTGCTCACTGGTGGCGCTGGTGCCGATGTTTCTGGTGATTCCGTGCTACCACTAGAAGTTGAGGTGGTTGGTGTACCTACTTCCATGTTTTGAACAGTAGACGATGGTCCTGGCAATCGCGGCAATTGCTGGCCTTGCACCTCGCTGACTTCCACATTCTTCGTTTTGGTGTCTATTTGATGGATAGATTTTAAATGCACATGTAAGCCACGCGGAGATCGATCTTTGGTTTTCAGAATCTTCTTACAAAGTTTACACTTGGCACTCAATCCATTTTCTGCTCTTGAAAAGTATTTCCATACCACCGACACACTTCTATAGTCCTTATAAACTATATTCGCCGACATAGTCCGTTATTAAATACTTCGTGAATCACAAACAACTTTTTCGTATTTTTTTAAGCGACAATAGCACTATAACTCAATTAATTCAATCAAGGATTGACAACAAGTGACAACAAAATCTGGTAGGTAAACAAACGCACGCACGCCGCAGGTTCGAATTTCAACCAATCACACGCATCGAAATTTGAGTGAGCGAGACCTGCCGCCCGCGCACCGAAACCGATCGGAGTTCGCTCCGTCCGTGTCGGTCGTGTCAGTTCGCGCGCTGCTGCGCGTCAAATAGGACGTTTTCATGCTCGAGTTCAATCTCGCTAATCTCGCGAGATCTCGCCCATTTTTAGGCCGAGATTAATCTCGCAGAAAAGGGCCGAGATCTCGGCCCTTGCACGAGATTGCATTCCCTAGCTAACATATCGTTAGTAGGTAATAGGTATATGTCCCAGTTGTATACATTTATTTTGTTTGAGAACATCACGCACGAAATGATATTTAATATCAATGTAATTGCTTCTTTCGTGAAACACCGGGTCCTGGGCAAGAAATATTGCAGATCGGCTATCGGCATTAAGTGATACATTTAAATACCTGTCGAGTCCAATTTCTTTAAGAAGACTGTGTAAGTACCTACATCATTTGAATAAACTATGTCGGGATTTACACCATGTACCGTTTTATTTTCGATAATCCCGACATAGTTTATTCTAATAACGTCAATAACCATGGTTTAAAACATCACTAATTATAGTCGGTGGATTTTCGTAAAAAATATCAAACTCTTTATCAATTAAGAATAACTATAGTAACGGTATTTACAAAAAAAAAATGTTTTTAAAGAATTCATACGTTATATAATTATTATTACTCCATAAACATACAGAAATTGTAACGGCAAATAAATATTATAGACTAGTGGCTAAACACCATAACACCTATCTAAGAACCGTTGCCGATAACCTACAAACCCAAATAGAATATATTCATTCTAGATTTCAATGTATGTAAAAGACAGTAAAATTGATAGTTAAGTTTTAATGCTGCTGTGTTATTATACCTATAAATGAGTAGGTGTAATATCACTATATTACAAATAAATTAAACAAGTTTTAATAAATCAAACGTGATGCCTTGTATCGCGTATAGTAGCAGTAGCCCCAGACGTTTGCCGCGCTCTCTGACAGTGACAGACAACCACCACAGATTACACAGGCATACGGCTGCGGCCGCGCCCTCACGCATACACTACATCCCTTCTTTATTTTATAAATTATAAAAGAAATAACAATAACAGTTATTACAACATCATACTAATAAGTAATAAATGAACACATTGATATTATTCTAATCAGAAATAATCGAATTATCGCTGGATGGCGTTTGTGGCCTTACATCACTATTATTATTGTTATTTACAACTTCCCATGAATTATTAATTTTCTTCAAATGAACAATGTTTCTACGGTATTCTTTGCCTGTTTCTTCGTTTTCTATACTGATGTCACCGTTATCAACTCGTTTCACTGTGTGAGGAACAGGATTGTAGTTTGTCGTCAATTTGTTTTCTTTAACTATGTTCTTTACCAAAACCTTTTCACCTATTTCTGTATTAGTATCCGTAGCTCTTCTTTTCCTGTCTCCATATTCTTTCCCCTTTTCTTTCATTAATCTGTCTCTGTCTCTTACCTCAGTATCTATCAATTTTTTTTCCACATCAGGCGCAAATGGTACTTTATCCCGGAATTGTCTCTTAAAGAATAACTCTGACGGTGATTTACCTGTAACAGAGTGAGGTGTAATATTATACATCATCAAATATTTGTAAACTTCATCCTTCAAATCCTTTTTTTCCACTAGGCATATTTTAAGTCTTTTCAAAACGTCTCGATTTTGACGTTCGACTTCCCCATTCATTTGAGGCCAGTAGGGAACAGTGTTATATAAGATGATGCCACATTCTTTGCAAAAGTTTTGAAAGTCTTCACTAGTAATTCTCCCATTGTCGCATGTTAGTGTTGCCGGATAGCCTAGCCTGGAAAATATTTCTTTTAAAACATGTATGGTGTCCAGAGATGTGATATTTTTCATGACTTTAATTTCCTTATACCGGCTATAATAATCTACAAGTATTAATAAATAGTCACGGCTAGGAAGAGGTCCTAGAAAATCCATTGCCACATCTACCCACGGCTCCTGGGGTAACAAACGTCTCTTCATTGGATGTGGTGGATTAGGGGCTGATACTAGAGTACAGCCGCGGCAATGTTAAACCATACGTTCAGCATCTTTGTCGATCCTTGGCCACCACACTTTTGTTCTGAGACGACCTTTCATTGCGACAACACCAAGATGTCCTTCATGGGCTGCTTCCAAT
This sequence comes from Catoptria pinella, assembly GCA_963556745.1. Classification (NCBI taxonomy): domain Eukaryota; kingdom Metazoa; phylum Arthropoda; class Insecta; order Lepidoptera; family Crambidae; genus Catoptria; species Catoptria pinella. Next base: position 638,219 of record OY750777.1, read on the forward strand.
ATTCGTTGCCGAAGTTCCTTTGGTATGACTATCCTTGTTCCCCTGAGCAAAATGTCACGCCAAAAACAAAGCTCATTTTGAATAAGTTTGAAGTTATTAACAGATTCATACCAATCGTTACTGAAAATTCCATTTTTTACTTTTGTGATTTCGTCATCTGCCGATGAAGAAGTTTCAATTTCTTTATGTAAAACAGCGACAGGTCTGGAATAGGTTACAATTTGATTAATATAATTTTCGCTATCGAATGGTTGAGTTGGGGCTATTTGACAAAGTCTGGAAATGGGATCGGCAATATTAGAATTACCTGGCCGGTAGATGACTTTGTACCTATATGCCTGTAATCTTAGTACCCACCGTTCTATTCATGCGCACGGTTTTGAGTGTCGCCCGAAAATGGTCTCTAACGGCTTGTGATCGCTTATGAGTTCAAAGTCTTTACCAAATAGATATATCTTGAAATGCTCAACAGCCCAAACCAAGGCTAGTGCCTTTTTCTCAGTTTGGCAATACCTCTTTTCACAATTTGTGAGGGCTTTGTGCCCATAAGCGATTACTCGGGGACCACCTTCACCAATTTGGACAAGTACGGCACCCAAACCTACTGGTGATGCATCAGCAATAACTTGTGTCTTGTCAGCGGGACTATAATAACCTAGGCTTCGTATTTTTGTCAAGCTATGTTTAAGAGCTTCAAATGCTTTGTCTTGTTTATATGACCAAATTTTTTCGACATTTGCTGATTTTCCCAGGCCTAACCTCAATAACTCCCTAAGTGGATCAGTAAGCGTAGCTAAGTTTGGAATCCATTTTCCTACAAAGTTAACAAGACCAAGGAAACTTTGTACCTCCTCGATTATTTTTGGCCGTCTACTGGTTCCGATAGACGTTAACTATTTTGCAAGTGGTTTAATTCCCTCTTCTGTTAATTCGTGACCAAGAAACTCAATCCGTCTCGTTTTATAAACACATTTGTTTTCATTAAATTTAGATTTTTCGCATTCACAATGCTATTTTTATATTAAGATAAATAATGTTAGAAAAAATACTAGAAAAAATCGACTCACCCGTAGCACCTCAGACGGGACTCGAACCCTTGGGAATCCGGCCCAATGCACTGACCAATTATGCTACCGAGTCGCTAGTGGGAGCGGCGGAATTTTCTAGTACTTTTTACTTCTTCGCTGCAACCCAGCGCAATTTCATCAATGTGAGGAAATACCCCCACATTCGAAAGAAACATCTTTCCAAATGTTTTGACAATCGATAAAGATGAAACAGCTATATAATTATTAAATTTAGATTTTTCGCATTCACAATGCTATTTTTATATTAAGATAAATAATATTAGAAAAAATACTAGAAAAAATCGACTCACCCGTAGCACCTCAAACGGGGCTCGAACCCGCACCCTTGGGAATCCGGCCCAATGCACTGACCATTTGTTTTCATTTAAAAGAACATCGTTTTCTCTCAGGACTTTTAGAAGCTTACTTAACCGTTCATCATGCTCTTGTTCATTTGCACCATAGACAATAATATCATCTATAAAATTAAACGTACCGTCACATCCCAATAAGATTTTTTCTAGAATTTTTTGAAACATCTCTGGAGCACATGAAATGCTAAACATTAACCTCTTGTATCGGAATAAGCCCTTGCTAGTACTGAACGTAGTGATATATCGGCAACTTTCATCGATTTCTAGCTGATGAAAAGCATTTTTTATGTCTAATCTAGAGAAAAACTTAGCTTGACGGAGATTCGGAAGCATTTCACTCATTGTAGGCAAGGAATGATGTTCTCTGATAATCGCTTCATTCGCTCTACGCATATCAATGCAAATACGTACCTCACCATCTTCTTTTAGTACAGGCACCATAGGCGAAACCCACGGTGACGGCTCGTTTACCTCTTCAACAATATCAGCTACTTTGAGTTCTTTCAATTTCTTTGTCACCTTCTCTTCCAGAGGAATAGGTATTCTTCTATATGGTTGAACTATTGGCTTCACAGTTTTATCTATCGGAATATGAACCGTAACTCCTTTAAATTTTGGAAGAGGAACTGGTACCTTTGCGTCAATAGTGTTGATATGAAGACCTATCTGTAGAACTCCTAACTTTATTGCTGTAGCTTTCCTAGCAGGTCTCGTGAACCGTTTCTGATTACATAAATGGTGGCATTCTGACTTTTGTCATTAACTGATATGACTGTGTCAAAGGAGCCAATGATGTCTAGAGGTTCTTGTTTGCCATAAGGAAGTAGGATTTTGTTTGGTTTTCGGATTTGGTTATCTTAATATTTTTCAAAAACTGCCATGTTTTGTCTGTAATTACATTGCATCTACTACCAGAGTCAATTAACATGTCACAGTTCACACCATCTAAATTGCGGTTAACAACACTATCTTCATCCAAATGAAAAATGTAATCAATTTCAGAGTTTTTGTCATTCTTTGTTATGTCTGCTTTTGGTTTTTTGTTAGAAGTGTCTGGCTTGTTATTTGTGTAACGTCTCTTTTGTCTAGTTCTACAACATTGTCTGTAATGACCGACAAAATCACATTTTAAGCATCTTTTGTCTTTAGCCGGGCACTTTGCATCATTTGACAAATGGTTTCCACTACCACAACGGCTGCAGAGATTAACATTCTGCACTCTTTTATGGTTTTTATTAAAATATTTCCTGGTATCTATTTTATTTATTTCAATATTTTTGGTGTCGTTCTTTTGGGTGGTATTTTCAAACTGCTCAAGCTGTCTGCTGACTACTTCTAAGGAATTTGCTTTAGCAATAATTTGGTCCAGTGTTATAGAATCACCAATTTCAAGAATTTTCTTCCTCAAATCAACAGGCTTACATTTTTCAGTTATCTGGTCTATTAAATGTTCATCTTTTTGGTGAAACTACATTTTTCAGCTTGGTTCTTAGTCTTAAAAGGAACTTCTCAAATTTTTTCTTTCCTCTTGTTTCATTAGCCTGAATAGGTATCTTTCATATATATGGCTTTGCTTTGGTGAAAAATAAACATTTAGTTTTTCTATTGCAATTTTATAGACATCAATGTCTTTGCCATCTTCTGCATGGGCCCCAGGCAAATTGTAATAGATCTCCTGTAATGCTATTCCCCCAACATGTAGAAGAGTAGCACGCTTTTTAATAGGAGAGTCGACATTAGCGGCTAGGAGATAAATTCGAGGTCCCGTTTCCATTTTATCCATCGGGAACCAACTGAAGTTGGGTCTCCGTCACAGTCAAAATGGTCCAAAGTTGAAAGCATAGATGTTGCTTGAGTCATATTGGCAACCTGAAAGAAGAAATTATATTTTTGTTTTTTTCTTATCGTGCATGGCTTTTTACATAAGTAATATTAGCCTTCAATTTTTTGCATGCTCACTGTGAGCTTACTGTGCATGGCTTTAAATCCTTTCAGGCTTTTAATATTTCTCAATGTTTGCATGCCCATAGTACCTATAGAACCTAAGCCCCTTATGCATGGCTTTATCACTATTAGTTTTAGCCTTTAAATGTATGAATGTTTGCATGCTCATTTAAGCCTTTAAAAATTTGTATGCATGAGCTTTTAAATACATTAAGTTATTACCTATGTAAATATTTTATAGGGTCTTTCTCTTTAATATTAGGTAGTCTCATTGTATTGGCATGACCATAGTTTCATGTCAGAATGCAGCAGGCAAATTTAGTACCTTAATTCTTGTGAATGAAAGAGGTTATTTCTAAGTTCTAATTCGAACTTACTTGTATTTGCTTACATAATGTAATGACAGGCTTCAGAATCAAGTTGGCATGGCCTTTACCTAGTTTGAACCACTGAGCAAGTAATCACTACACCAACTGGCATAGCAATAGCATGGCCTTCATAATACATCTTTATTTTAGTAGGCGGGTTGTTATTTCGCACTGTTGTTTATGTTTAGGCAGTATTTTTCGTGAATAGTGACTCGTAATAGGTAGCAAGCATGTTTCTTTCCAACAACACTGATCAGTTCTGCCTTTTAGTAAACATTTTTACTATGTACGCAATTATATGCGATAAGAGGATTACCTATTTAATTCGTTATTTCGGTTAAATAGTTGTTTTATAGTGAGAAAACTCAAAATAGGTATGTAGAAAAATGTGGCCGCCGACAATAAACAAACAGTCGAATAGACACACTTAATTCTTTCCTTCCCATAGAAGAAAGTATCGTGGGGTACTTACCCTTCGTCGCCAGTTGTAATATCACTATATTACAAATAAATTAAACAAGTTTTAATAAATCAAACGTGATGCCTTGTATCGCGTATAGTAGCAGTAGCCCCAGACGTTTGCCGCGCTCTCTGACAGTGACAGACAACCACCACAGATTACACAGGCATACGGCTGCGGCCGCGCCCTCACGCATACACTACAGTAGGTACATTATTATACACAACTCCTCCGCCCCCGCTGCCGCGTCCCCCCTCACCCCTTGAAAAGTGCCCCTTTTTACAGATTTTCACAATTTTCAGGAAACGTAACAAGTAAGGACAAAATGGTCAAAGATTAAATTAATTATTTGTCAATTACCTACGAATAAGTAATTCCATTCATTTTGATACGAGAGAGTAGGTAATTTATTAATAATTAATTTACTTTTTGGCCATTTTATCCTAGCTTGTATGATTTTACTGAAAATTGAGAAAATCTGTAAAATCTGACACTTTTCAAGGGAAAGGGGAAGAGGTGTATTATAATGTACTCACCTAAAGATAAAACATATCTGCATTAAAACTTAACTATTAATTTTGTCGCTCAAAAATCTAGATTAAATATACTAAAACCGCATTTAAATCTGTCAAACCGTTCTGGAGAAAAATGGCAACATTTGCGTTTGCGCATAATACCTTCTCCGTTCCGCCGCGGTTAATAAATATTATGACGATCAAAATCTCTTGGAATTAAAAAAACCTTTTGTACATACCTATTCTTATCAATTAAAATTGATCTAGAAGCCCAGTCACGAAACAAGTCCGCAACACTAAAGAAGTCCCGTGGATGAGGCGTTGGTATCATCTAATTCATTGGAAAAAATCTTTATTCCACTACCAAATTAGACACCGTATATTTTTTAGTTCTATAAAAAATCTTTGTATGAAGAAGATTTCATTTTTGCCGTCAGAACTTGATTAATATATCAATTTCAAAATGTCTCGGTCGCTATGGCATATAAGTAGTCCACACAGTAATTTAATAATGTGCGCTACCAAGCGTCCATATATCTTAAGGATGAATGTTGAAGTCCGGTAAACCAAACGCGATAAGCGCTCGTAGCGATAAACCATTAATAGGGAGTTTTGGCGGTTGCTGTGCTTATTGTCTGTACCGCCTAATGGAAACTATTGTTAATTCTATTTGTGTAGTGATATTTGATATAATATATTATGATAAGTAATGACTTTCCGTCAGGTTAGGTTAGGTTAGACATAAGATTGATGGGTGAGGCGAGGAGAAGTGATATATGTATATATACCTACCTATTAGTCTAAACACTGATGATCTTTCCTATTTCATTATATAGGTTAACTATGCTACATTTATTGCCATTACATTTTTTGTTATTTTGCTCACTGTTGAAATTAATGATGATTTATGGTTTTCTAAATAATTATCTCGCGACCAATGTGTTGATAAAATTGCTTTCAATGTTCACGATTCTAAACTACTAGAGGGCGACGACAGCGCGCCGCTGCTTCTTTTTACTCATGTGCCGCTGCCATCCAGTTCACTTCAATAAGAATCTATGTGTTAGATCGCACCGCGCCCGCCCCGCTATTGCCGTCGTCCCGCAGATCGCTGACATCCAGTTTGAGGCCTGATAGCTGATAGGATCAACAGCTTGTGAAATCATTGGGGACTTTCGCTAACGCCAATTTAAGAAGTAGCACCCGATCACTCATTCTCAAGATACAAAGAAGTATATAAAACCTCCATTCGTCACAGTACTCTAATAATGATTATTTGATTCACCTCCAAATCAAAAGAATCTCTTTATTAAGAAATCACTGAAAGGGGTCGGAATCGTTAAGGAATGACGCAAAACAGATAAGCGGTCTCAACCGGGACTCGCTCAATGACACTCAAAACATTTCCAATTTTCTGAAAAAAAAATCTGATGGCTGTTGGGAATTTTATCTCGCTAATAACGTTCGAGAACGTCTGAGCTGTTAGGGGTTAGAGGATATTATGTTAAAAAAAGATTTTTTTATAAATGTCTTAATTATATTCAAGAAAAATGCTCTGATAAACTTTCTCAGAAAAAAAAAATACTTTTCCAGAATAGAACTCAGAATTCTTTCTCCACTAAACAAATTTTCCAAAACATTCCGATAAAATTGAAAGATAAGAATTGTTATCTCAAATTGAAATACGAAACGAAAATATCGGCTAGATTGGAATTATTGTTCCCGACTGATCCAGATTGATGAAGTTGAATATTTAAATATTTTCAAATAAAGACTGACATTCAGTTTGAGGCCTCACATACGAATAATGTACTATTTATATTTTTCTAAGAACTTTATGATATGTGGATAAACATACTTGGTGGTTTGCCTACCCCAAATCATATCGATATGGTTTGTGGTCTCGAATTGGGTGATGACGGTTCCTACCACATTGGGCAGTTGCTCCCGCAGACGCTTCACCGCTATCAGAGGAGCCAATTCGTCGTTGGGAGCCGCCAACATCGCCACCTTCATCGTCACCTTACTGAGATCATAGTTCGGCGCCACGGTGGAGTTGTACACAATCAAATTAATGGTTTCACCATAATCCATCTGACAGAAGCTATTCCTAAACCCCAATTGAATGAAATGGTCCATAAACTTACGCGCAATCGTCTCTGGGTAGTGTCCCAATAGAACGTACCAGAACTCAGGCCCCATCTCATCCTCGTTCCATGAGTTAAACAGCATCAATATCTCCCTCGCGCAACGGTCGTATCCGTCCTCTTGAGAACACACCAACTTTACAATACGCCTAGTCAATGTACTTTCGCCAAAAAGCTCATCCTGATTCGTTATGTCAAGTAACTTACTGACTAATGGCCATATTTGCAACAAAAGACGAATGGGAAACCTCCAATAAAAATTGTAGGCAACCGGGGCCAGTGCTGTAAGTAGCTTGATTTTATTATTGTATTCAGGTTTCATCGAACCGAGAATGTAAAAGACTGTGTTCCCAATTGAATAGCCGATACAACTTACTTGTGTCTGTTTTGTTTTATCGAGAACGTGATTTATAATAGCTGGCAAATCAAACACACCCACTTCGTGAATAGAGAAATTCCAGAATTCTTTGTCGACGTCTGGGTTGAGTCGCTGGTGTCGCCTGGCATACTTGTTGCCTCTCATGTTGGCCACCCAGACGTCGTAACCTTCGTGCACCAGTGCTACCGCGAGTGAGATGTTGCCTCTTATTATGAATGTGTCAGCAGAGGTAGTGAATCCGTGGACCAGTAGCACCGGTCGCGTTTTGTCTCCAGGGATTTGGAACAGCTTCAGTATGTAACCATCCTCCGTCACAACTTCGTGCTCGTACGTTTTCATTCCATACTTCTTTGCGAGTTTTGGGAAGCCTAGCCGCGCATCTTCTGGTACTATTTCATGAGCGCCCACACACACACAAAATACTAGCACTGCTAAGAGATACATTGTTTTTAGACGAAATGCCTAAGTTCAGAGAAGGCTTTGTATAGTGTCGCTTGATTGTTTGCTTTATATCTAACGCAGCATTATCAGCTTGTCACGCACGTAATACACAAATGACTTATCACCGTGACCGAATCTTGTCTGTCAAACCCGAAGTAGGAAAATGCTTATTCATAGAATCACATCAGTGTGGCAGGGTTGTGAATCATATTCAAACTCAGTATCAGCTAGGACTTCAGTTCGGAAAAAATGTCTGTGTCGGAAAATATATTTTTTAATTATTTTTACCATGGACAAAAAACAGTCATTCAATGTATATTCATACTTACTTAAAATGAAATATAACAATTTTGACTAATCGTAGGACCAGCATCAATGTCCACATGTATGTACTTAAAGATACAGCAACCGATTAGACATGCAGTAGTTAAAAAATAAATAAACATAATTGTTTAAGTTGAAAACAAAAAAAAAAAAACAATTTCTTGCCATTCAGATTACTAAATATTATGTTCATCAAACCATTGCTATAAAAAACATTATAAGCGCCCAAAAAATAAATTTGAAGAGCACAGATTTACATGGTATACCTTTAACTTTTCTTATTAATGAATCCGGCTTACAAAGATTGTGATTGTGCCTGCTATAGCGCACCGCAGATTGCACTTTTGAAAGAACCTAATGAAATTGAGAAGATATCGACATCAAATTGCCTAAGTCGTTCATTGAATGTACGCATAATTCGTTGCAGGGGTGCACGCAGCCCAGCATTAGTGTTGTTATGATCAAGATGAAAAAGCGAGTGTGGATAGGTACTCCGAATGCGATGAGAGCGACTAGGAATCTTGCAAAACAAACTGTTCTCTACGCATTACAAGCTTAGGCATTAAGAGTTTTTTCAGCAACCGTTCATATGAAAGTTTTGAATGCCAACATTTATAACTAACACGCCTGAGAAATTTCCTCTGTACGTATTCTAAACTATTTTTATACTTATTATAGTGAGGGTTCCATATAACTGTTGTATACTCTAGCTGCGATCTTACTAAGCATTTAAAGAGGTATAAGTAGGTACTCGGCAACTTAAATTGCTCACAAGTGCGCATAATGAAACCATACATTTGAAAAGCTTTACTAATTATGTGATTAATGTGGTCTTTTAGATGCAACTCGGAATCCAACAAAACACCCAGGTCTCTGACCACATAAACCTTTTCAAGTTGAGTACTGTTAAGAGTGTAATTAAAACCAATTTTATTTTTCTTTTTGGTGGTAGCTATAAATTTACATTTTGGGCTGCTAAAAAGCAATTTGTTTCGAATGCAATAGTCACTTAGACGATTAAGATCCTGTTATAGTTCAATACAGTCATGAATATTTTTGATTTGTTTAAACAATTTCAAATCATCTGCATACAACAGGAAATTACTATGCCTAAAACAGATATTGATATCGTTTATGACAATAACAAAGAGAAGGGGCCCAAGAATGGAACCCTGCGGAAGTCAGTCCTGAGGTTGCCATTATGATATCCGACGCATACCCTTTAATTACTACCCTTTGACTTCTATTTACCACCTCGGAATCCATTGAAAGCAATCTTCCTGAGGATAATTTCGTGATCCACCTTATCGAAGGCCTTGCAGAAGTCCGTATATATACTGTGTCTACCTGAATGCGTTGATCTATGCTTTTAAATAAAAAGTTAGTGTAAACTAGCAGGTTTGTTATTGTTGAACGCTTTTTCACAAACCCATGTTGCTGTGGAAGTATGATGTTTTGCATATCAGTGTAGATTGCGATGTGAACTAATCTCTCGAAGACCTTCGACATGATGGATAAATATGATATTGAGCGATAATTAGTTACGTCAGCTCTGGAACCGGCTTTGTAGACTGGTGTTACGTTTGCAGTTTTCCATATTTCAGGCATTATGCCTTCTGACATACATTTATTATATAATATCACAAGAGGGATACTTATATTGTCGGCGGTGAGCTTAAGGAAAAGTGGCGGTATACCATCAGGGCCTGGACCCTTAGTGACATCCAAAGATTTTAGCTGTTTAAGTACGTCATCTCTAGAAAAGGTTACACAAGTAATATTGCATTTAGAGTCACTTTCAGGATAACGCGCATTTATATTAAAATTATTAGCAGTGCTATGCTATCCTCATACACAGATCCAAAATAATTGCTAAAAAGATTGCATATTGTTTTCGGGTCATCGGACTCACAGTCACTATGTGACATAGTAGTAGGAAAACTTCGTTTATTAACATGTTTATTAACGTACGCCCAAAAGACCTTCAAATCATCACGTAAACCTCTTTCAACTGAATTAATGTAAGTCTTCAGGAGTGCGGATTGAGAAGGCCGGTGAAGTCTAATTTTCACGTACGAGTATAACGTAGTTCCATTCCTAATCCCGGTAAACTTGTATCCATTCTCCCTGGCGGCCAATCTAGTTTCCCGAAAAAGTTTCCTGTTCTTTAGTGTGAGATGCTCATTGACGTAGACATTTTCTGGTGGTCCGGATATATTCAGTAGACTTGTAGATAATCCTTTAGCTTTTCGAGCCGAAGCAACGACACTATCACGTAGATTTTTTTTTATCAAACCACAGCTTGGATCTTCGTATCATTAGAAGTCGATTTTTTTTTCTAAGTTATCAACACGCGTCTGCAATGTTTCAGTTTTCTTATATAACTCATCATATTTATCACACATAAATTTTAGTGTTTCCTTAACTTCCACGAATTTATTCAATAGGTTGTCATGCTTCTCATCATGTTTCTCAAACCAGTTCTTCAAAGTAAGCATAATTGTATCTTGAAAACACTTGAGCTCATTTCGAAGATCACTCTCTTTGTTACGCTGAGTCACATAATATGGGGGTGATTCTTGATCAAGAATGGCACTTGCTTCTTCATACATGCTCATAGGTTGTCTTCCTTCGTTTTGATTAAAAGTACTGTTCAGGTTACTCATATCGCAAGTCTATTTGTCTCTGTACTGCAGACTACTCTGTGTAAAAACCGGTGTATCAGTACGAGTATGCGCGCGAGTGCTCGCAACCAAGGAGCGAGACGATTTGGCTTTAGAAATGGCTTCGGCATAAGTTGCCCCCTTCTACATCGCCTCCTCCGTAATAGTCAACAACACCGCTGCTGTGCGAGAAGGAGACAATTTAGGCCCCTTTTTAGCCGTTACCCCTGATTTAGCTGCTGGATTGGCCACAGGTTTCGGTGCGTGCTTGTTTGCCTGAAGTTTTACCACAGCTGGCCTTTGCGATTCCCCAGTCGCTGGAGCCTTCACTGTCCGCCCCTTCTTATTAGTTGTTAACCATCCTTTCTCCTCCGGAGCTTTCCCCACCCTCTCTGCCACCTGTGGATACAGGTTTTGATGAGATGAGCCCGCCACCGCAGCATACGAGGGCATTGTCTGCCTCCCCACATTCCCGACAGCCTTTGTGGCATTCTTTTGCGGCTGCGGACGTAGTGACGGGAACACCGTAACCCTGCACATGGTGTAGGCCCATGGCCGCCACGTCAAGTGGGGGCTGCGTGTAAGGCTACCACTATAAAAACCAGGGGAACTCAGACCCTTACCCCTTAAAAAAGAGGTATCTAAAAATATGACAATGGCGACTTGTAAAAAGATATTACCCCAGGAGGGTATCAGCCGCTTCGCGGCTGGAGAATCCCTCCCCGACGTTTCGCGTTAGGCTGCTCCTCGTATTCTGGGGGGAACAACAACCGCCTTGAGGACAACGCACTGGGTCCACGCAAAAACTGTACCAAATCCAATCAAAATGTTCGCTAAGAGTCGGACGCCTTAGAGAACGCAGAGGTGTCAAGTAGGGAGCAAAGCCTGAGCAGATCTGGATCAATCACTCGCTCGGCTGTGGCGTTAGTCCGCGGAGGAAAGGAGACAATAAAATGTCAACCGAGCGGAGTAAATCGCCAGAAGAGCGGGACTGACTCGGAAGGTTTTGAAGACTTAGAAGTGGAAAAGAGAATAACCACACGTAAAAGTAGAGGGGGGAAAAAGGTTAGGAAGAGAATGAGGATCGGTAGTGATGAGGATTACATCGACCCGTCGGAGCTGGACGAATATGGTGCGGTCAAAAGTCAGCGATAACCTGTGTTAGTACAAGCATAACGGCTTTCGACCTTGCGTTTTTTTATACATGCCCACAAGTAGGGTGAGCTTGATTGTAAGGCGACACGAAAGTTAATTGTTATTTATGTATTTTGTATGTAACAAGTGTAAAGAACTTTAATATCAGAAAGAATCCACAAACCTAATGGAATGAGTCGGCAGAAAAGCGTTCGGAAAAAACTCGTCAAAGTCTGCGACGTCAACCTTGAGTATACAACCGTCTACGAACCCGATGCTACGTAACCATTTAGGTGCCGATCTCCTTTAAAAGTTTGTTGTAGTGGATCTCGCGCTTTCCTATTGTATTAATGTTTCTTTTAAGGTGTCAAGCCGATGCGAGGTGATAGCTGAGTACCATATCGATCGATTGAACCCCCATGTATGTTCCGCGATTTTTTGTAGTTTTGAAGTTATATTTTTGTTATGATTGAACGATCTTTTTTTTGGGTAAGTTTTTCTTGGTATTTTTTTTGCAAAACAATGCTTTATCGGGAGAGTCTCAGTTAAACGACCGTTAGATGTTGAGATTACTTTATTACTACCTTAATACATTACACCACCGGGGTACACAAAAAAAAAAAACAGAAAAAAAGGTTTAAACTATAGGTAAAAAGTAAATAAAAGATTAAATATATGTAAACACAAAAAAAAACAATGAGTGTAATTTTAAATATTTTTTCTTAACTACAGATGCAACTTAAATTATATATTGTATCCGTACCTACATTATAAATAGTTCAGAAATCGAGTCTCTCAGTTTTTTCCGAGCTTCATCCAAAATTTAGTACCCAAAACGGACGACCGTAGTCGAGTCGTTATCTTCAAGATTTAAAAAAAGCTGTCATTGGGTGCATTCAGCATACAGATCGCTAAGTCATCGACCACCACAGGATACGTTTTATCCATGGTAAAGTAATTTGTTTTACTGTTCAATTTTATTATTTTCCATGGTTAAAATGTACTCTATGGCGAACACCAACCCACCGCACCTGTATACTTGTATTTTATACAGGTGCGGTGGGTTGTGTAGTTATTTTATTTTTCCATAACTTCAAATTATTATAACTTACAGGTAAACTAAGTCTTCGTAAAAAGCAGAATTGGTCCTATAGTAAGAGTTGTTCAGTTTGATGGTCCCTGCCTACCATAATTCTGGTTTCAATTCTGTTACACGTTCATACCTGCTATAAATATGAGTATATATAGGTATTATAATAGACTTTTCTTCATGAGTTATGAATGTAACGATTCACAGACTTTAATGTATAATAATTATACCTACAAAAACTTTTCCAATATGCTTATCAACACAATATTACTAAATCCGCTCTCTTCTAGCATCAACACAGAATACATAATAGTGCCTACAATAAAATTGCATCAACAAAAGTGCTACCGCGTCACATAAGTAGGTACTTACATACTTCTGTACTTATTCTATAGATTCTATGAGAAATATACCTAGCAGGCTTAAAGCAAAGAACCTAGCAGGCATGCTCTTGAAGTTTACTCAGTTTAATGTAATCTAGGATTAGAATGATTGGAATAGTTTAAAATTTAAATTATCTAGCAAAAGCTCATGGACGCTATTTTGTGAAATGATTTATTTATTATGTATTATGTTCCTATCAGTGACACAATATTTTTTAGTAGGTACAAAGCTACGCCATCTAGCATTTGTCTCGAACTAATTTAAAAATAATTTAAGTAAGCAAGGGTTGGTTGTGCTTTTACGAGTTATCTGATATTTAAATTAAGTCTAGATGGCGCTGCTCTATTGGGAAACATCACGAGCACGCCATTGAATGTGACATCCATATTTGTTTTATTTATTATTTTTATGATTGTATAATACTCCTAAGTACAAGACACTTAAGTAGGTAGGCACACATTTAGAATTGTGTTTAATTACATTACAAAATAAGTCTAAGGGGCGGAATTAGGGCTAAGGGGCGGGGTTTATCTGTGCTACTCGTTTGACCGCAAAATTAAGCTGGTCTGTAATAGGAAAATGAGAGAATTTAAAAGAAAAAATATAATTATCAATGTTATGGTATTTGTTAGTAAAATACACGTAATAATAAACATTATCACCAAATTTCAAGTTTATAGGTCAACAAAAAGTTTATTTTAATACTTTTTAATTAAATATGACCGCGCATACCGTCGTTTAACCTCAATGATTGAGTACGTACTTTAATGACATTTTTTTTTATGATATAATTATAAATGTATAGTTTTCAGATTTTTCCCTGTACTTTTAGTATAAGACGATATTATTTGCCAAATTTCAAAGTTCTAGGTCAACGGGAAGTACCCTATGAATTTTGATTCCCTTGAGGGCGTCGAAATATGCGTTTTTCGAGGCATTAAAGGCAGTATCTTTTATTAGAACTTAGAAGTTTGAGTTTTTCACAGCTGCAAGTGCCCGTAAATTTGAGTATATGGTTTTAATTTTAACTCGATACCTCTACGCGTTCCCGAGATAAAGGGTCTTGACAGACGGACAGACAGACAGACAGACAGACGGACAACAACGTGATCCTATAAGGAATCCGTTTTTTCCTTTTGAGGTACGGAACCCTAAAAATGACATTAATGTTAAAACTTTACTAATATTTTCACAAAGATAAATAATGATGTACATACTTGTACAACTACGATTTCATGACAAAATAATATTATCATATTTTATTAAAAACATTAAGTTTTGCTATCTTAAATTATTCTTTCATATTTACTTATCTACCTGTCAATCCATTCAGTTAATTACAAAAATATCTTTTGGTGAAAATGTTACTATACCCCATTTATTTCACTATTCAAAAATTATCTTCTGGTATTAAAAATATATCCCAGTTTATTTTTATACAATACATTTCTCTTTGTATATATCTTTATTATCGTTTACATGAGTAAATAAATCAACGAAATCCACTCGTGTGTAACGTTGTTTATAAGTACTTCATATTCAACATTGTTGAGAATCTCACTAACCTTGAGGCTTGAATCTTGATTCACTTTTGTTTTATCGTAAGTATTTGCATTAGAAACTATTGATTAATGGTTTATCAATTTTCTTTGATTAGGCACGCGTGCTTTTTATGAGTGAAAACGCCATCTTGGCGATGAAATTTTTGGGTCCGGAGGGGCGCCCGCGCGCACCCCTCACCCCTCGCCCCTCGCCCCGCACAGTTTGCGTTCCGTTTGCTGCAGCGGGGTCGCTATTTAAACGTTTAGTTAACAAACATTATAAATAGCAATAATATTATTATTTGATTATTCATTTCGTCACCTTTTCCTTTTAAAACGTATCTATACTATCGCTTGGTTTTCTTAATATTTCTGAAACTAGAGGCCACCTAAGGGGGCCACCCAAGGGGGCCACCCAAGGGGGCCAACCTCTAGTTTCCTCTAGGGGGGGTTCAAGAATAATTCGAGAACTGTCGCTAAGCACGTACTTATAGTCTGGTGTGCCGTCGTCTACGTATATATACACCACCACCTGCATGATTTCAGCTTTATTTTCTCTTTCAATTCCTTTAGTGATTCTAGAAAGTTCGGCGTTGATTGCCTAACTTGATTTATTGTCTTTTGTTCCAGATCTGTCTGCCGATTTCCAATTAATCGGTCCAACAATTTTAATGTCAAGCTGATATTGTAATGCATAACTAACTAGATTTTAATATTATCCTTCGCTGTGCAGTAGTGAAAACTGAAAGGCATAAGCAATTTACCAGGTGCTTATCACATGCGAAGTCTTCTTGTCAGATAAAAAAAATCTTCTTGTCAGTTAAATAATATAGACGATTCAAAAGTGCTTAATTATTAAGTTTATTTGAATAAGAAATTTTGACTATTGAAGCACCTACACTCTGCGACGGGAATACTGCTTTTAGAAGTGTTTAGGGATATTCGGAACTGGTTTTTAGTACTCTAAAATTACCTTATTTCCAAACTCTGATTGCTTTCAAGGTTTTTTAGTATAGAAATAGGTGATAATCTTATCCAATCACGGCTATGCTTAACTTCATGTGGTTTTGTTATATTTAAAAAACAAAAAACTGTGCAGCCTTCAGCCGAATGACCGGGAAATCTTCGGCAACTTTCAATTGAAGTACAGATTCGTGTGATTAATGTTTGTTTTGATAGATTACGTACAGTCGACGGCACACCAGACGTAACATGTTGACCTTGAGATTGTCTTAATGCCTTACATGATAAACTGTTTCCGCAGTTCAACTGTTTAACTTGATGTGCTGTCGTTTGTACTAAAGGAAATGGTTTTCGAAGCGGTGTAGATGTAGGTGCGAAGCGGACTAAAGCGGATATCAACGGATGTGGCTCAAACGAACGAGACGACGATTGTGTCTGCAGCTAGCTAGACTAAAGGCCAGTCTCATATGTAATGTTTTAAATTTCCATGGTTTTTGACGTTATTAGAATAAACTATATCAGGATTTACACCATGTACCTGTTTATTTTTGAGACTCCGATATTTCGGCGCAGTTGCATGCGCCATGGTCACTGGTCAAGAACTGTCGATTGATTCGACAGTTCTTCCGTACATATTCCGGCGCATGCAACTGCGCCGAAATATCGGAGTCTCAAAAATAAACAGGTACATGGTGTAAATCCCGATATAGTTTATTCAGTCTCATTTGTTCTGGATAAGTTCCAGATAACTTTCGGTGGATAATTTCAGTAAAATTATGTTCGCTTATAGAGTTAACCAGAAGATAAGTGCTATCTGGCACCTGTCTCGTGTGTCCCAGATAAAAGATTGTTACTTTTAAAGATTTTATTAAAAATTCTCATCTACCTATGTACACACGACAGCACATCAGGTTATCCAGTTAAATTGCGAAAACAGCTTTTATTACGGCGTAAAGGCGGTCTCAAGGTCAATATGTATAGTCTGAGGTGCCGTCGTGTGTACGTACGTACGAAGTATGTCAGCTTGAAGTTGAAATTCTTTAGTAACAATGGCGGTGTCATGTATTGCGCAGTCTCTGAAAATATTATATTTAATAGTCATTCCGTTTAAATATGGTTTTAATAAAATCAGCGTCATAATGCGTAACAACACAATGCGGAAAGTCTTTTTTTCACTAATTTGCTAGTTTTAAGAGTAGTTTTTAGCATCTCGAGTTAGGGTTTCATAACATAATGTTCATTTATTACCTTTATTTATAAAGCGAGTATTTGAGGGGCCGTCAATTACTAGCGCCGCCAATGTTATATTTATTTTTATTACTAGCTTACATTCGAAATATCACAAGGGAACCTTTAACCGGGATAAAAGTATCCTATGGTTTAATCCAGACTAAAAAATAACTGAGTGCCAAATTTCAAGTAAATCCGTTCCGCCGTGTGTTTTTTAAATGTGTTAGCGGCGCTAGTGGACATGCTTAAGTCAATCTAGTTCTCTTTTATTGTGAAAGTCTTATTATAACTATTGTATGTTCTGTGTAGTGACGTCACACACAAAAACGCACCTGTATGCTTCGAAAAGTTGTGGACAAAGCGAAACGGGCGCGGATCGGCGCGCGCGCTCGCTCTCTCTCGAATAATTCGCATCTATGCGCCCCCCAAGTTAGATGAGTTTTGTTGAATAATTGGCAGTGGTGACACAGTGTGGGTATACGCAGTATATACTGTTGGCTGATGAGGCTTATAAACAGAAATGCTTAAGTACTGTGTCTGGAAATCATGAATTAGAAAAATAGTCAAACAGGCGTATATGCTGGTCAATCAGCGATAGCAATATTAGCAATCAAATCACCAAACCTAGCTGAAAATTGTATACATGTAAAAAAATTGCAGGTACTCACAACGGCACCTCAGTCACACCGGCACCACCGTCTTTATGCCCTGCGTAATAAAAGCTGTTTTCCTAGTTTCACTGTATAATTTGACGTGCTGTCGTGTGTACATGACGTGATGAAAAGAAAATGATGATTACTATTTTGGAACACGTTGAATGACACTTCAATTAGTAAGGTTACATGTAAATTCTAAACACCAATCAAACATTTAGGAACGCAAAATAAAACTCCTATTTGCAGAGCTCGATTTAAATTCGATTGAACGTAACACTGTTTTGATAGGTAAATAGAGACTAGGTAATAGATATCGTTGAACGTTTACTTATGGAAGTGATGGCGTTGGTGCCTCCAAATGGAATGGAAACGATGTCCCATAGCTTGAATCTGGACGTATGTACTTCCAATTGAAAGTATTCCATTTTGACATCTGCCAAATGGATGTCTTGTCAGTGGCTCTTTATACAACACTTCAGTGATACATTTTCTATGAAAAGAGTTGCTGAATTTTGTTTTCACCTCTCCAGCACAAAAAGGGCTCTTTTGGTGTGTAAAAATTCGAGTTTTCTCGCGGCGTCGGTAGAGGTGCATAAATTATTATTATTATTTATGTTATTATTATTAATTATTATTATTATGCAGCATATTTGTATGTGTGACACGAGAGCTAATTTTTGAGGGTTCCGTACCTCAAAGGAAAAAAACGGAACCCTTATAGGATCACTTTGTTGTCGGTCTGTCTGTCTGTCTCTCAAGACCTTTATTTAGGGTACACGCTATATGTCGCGATATATATCGTGTTTCGGTGGTCATGCTAGGGGAGCAGGATCGAATAAACGTCAAAAATATGTTATTTTGATACATTGAAAACAGTTTCCATAGTATTGTTTAGATGTTTACTCGATTCCAACTGGATCTCGATATTCTCTATCTCGTCGGGAGTAACCACCCAGATTTGGAATGAAAAAGTTGTATCTTTTACCTCCACCGCCCAGTGGGGACTGTCGTACTCTCGAGTCTCACCGTCCGTACTTTTTCAAATTTCCGAGTAGATTAATAAGTGAAGTTGTCTCGCACGCGTCTTGTTATTGGGTTATTAGGAATACAAACTGGCAATCTCGGGCGACTGAGTAAGTGACTTGTTTGTATAATCTCTTTTGTGTGTATATTGTTCTGCTTTGTTGCCAGTTGTGACAAGGTTATATGTTTTTTTTCTTTCCTTCCTTTTATTATTGCATGTCCTTAAAGCTTCTGTCCGCAGTTACCACACAGATATTTGGGATCAATTTCAGAACCGATACAGAAATAATAAACCAATAAAAAATGATGACTTTCTTCATTACGCGTTTTTAGTTTCAGCTTCGTTAAGAAAAAATCCTTCAACATAAGTTAATAAATAATGTTCCAGTAGAAACCAATCCCAATGGAATGCGATATCAAGACGTTTGCAATATTTTCAATCAGAATGTAAGTCCTTGCTCAATTGCTTTTGAAAATATAGTTATGGAGCCACGACGGCAGAAATCGATGTCTTAATTCGATTGAGTGAATTGTTGTTGCTTTCATATTGAGATGTCTGTTTGCCTTTGAATGTCAGACGGTAAAAACTTGTTGTGTTTCGATTATTTAACCTTAACAGAAAAGAGCCAAAAATTTGCAGTTGATATCAGTTCTGAAAATAGGAAATACGAAAGAAGGAAAACAGGAACGTCGTTGGTCTAAAAACCTTCTTTGGAGGTGTGATGTGATGTTGTAAAAAACAAATAAATAATTGATGACATTGTAATGAATGAAGCACGTGTCAGAGCTACCAGGAAATCATGGGCGTCGAGGAGGTTTCGCAATATCTCAACGGCAACACGTACCGACCCTCGTCACGCCGCATGACGCCGACCCCCGCTTCCCGTACCCCGCAGCCCGCAGCCCGAACATCCTATCGCCAGAAAAAACTACAAATATCCTGTCAATGTTTGCTTGTACGTAAAAGTGTTAGTATGAAATGGGAACTATTAGCGAATCGACAAGTGATTCATGTATACTAAAATGTATACCAAAAGAATTAAATTAATCTGCCTCCTTACCATGACCTCTGAAACGCAATATGATATAGCGATTTATCACGTTTAACTGTCATAAGACAATGGATTTTGACAGTAAAGTGTCGATAAAATGCTATACCACGCGATATATATTGCGTTTTAGTGGTCATGCTAGGGGGACTGAGATTGATAAACAAACACGTGCATTATAGATGATGATGCTCAGATGAACAGTCGCCAAGTCTGCAAAAGGTCCACCCACAGGGACCTTATTCTTTAAGGGATTTCAAGGTTAACGATGGTTTATAATTTAGTTTCGTATTTTAAAACTTAAAAATACTTATACGAAGTTTCATGTCAGAAAGTACTGCTCTAAAAGCAGTTATGTCTGTTTTTTCAAAAGTAAACATGGCATTGCTAAAATAAATAAGAAAAAAGCAAATGAAAGCCAATGCCAACAAATTAAACGAATCCCATTCGCGCCCGAAATTATTAGAATCATTGCTAAGCAAAATGGCGTCCGTCCTTCGGGGGCAGTGTTGCAATAAAACGGTTGTAAACACATCGGAGGCGGAGCACGAAATGAAAAAAGGACATTCCGGCAGTCGTAAACTCTTGACGTATTAATTTAAACGTCGTAAAATAAAAGCTTGAACATTTTATTAATGCGAGTAATCAGGCCGCGCCATTTGTAAAAAAAGCGCGGGCGCCCTTCAATAGGTAATCTCGAACGGTCCGTCAAAAGATCTCTTTTCGTATTCATGCTGCCCGGGTCTCGACGGAAAATATAAATAGGGCGTCATGCTTGCCTGGTGAGTTAGTTGTCGGCTAATAAAGGGTTTCCTTTTGGGAATCGCGGTTGTTGAGGTAAGGTATGCACAAAAGACCTTTTTTAATTACTTTGTAAACCTTTAAGAATCTTACAATACCTAGTATTGTTTATTTATTTTATGTACGCCAACGAAATGCATAGAGTAACACTACACATATTTCGTTCATTATGCCATGCTTGGATATAGGTGTATTTAACTTTTTAGCTCGTTTTCGGCAGGGCCGTCGTGTTTCGAATATTATTTTCGAACTGAATGTTTAAAGAAACTTGAATTTCACAAATTATGAGACGTATGATCAAAGTACCCACATGCATGCATAATATGAAAATGCAGACTTTGTGTTAGGAAAATTTAAAAAAAACATTTATTATTTCAGACTACCCTCTATCTAGTGTGTGAAAAATTTTGTACATATCAAAGGGTTTTAATATAGGCTTTTGTATAATATCCGCGGATGTGCACTTGATTTTAATGAGCTTATTGTTAACGTTAATTTTTTTTTAATATGTCAAAGAGAAAAAGTATCTACCTCATTCGCAAAATAATACGAAGTCTGAGCTAAGCAAAGCTTCTTTTGAGGAACGTGCAATACTCCTTTATGATTACGTGGCAAACGTTTGTTTTTAATTGTAAAAAAACCATTCGATCTTGCAATGTCTTAATAGCTAACTATATTGAAATGCTAGAACACGAATCTCTCCTAAAGGCATGTTTAAATAAGAGGACAATGCAATTTAGCCTTACAATCCCGAATGCAGATTGCGGTAGACGAATAAGAAAAAAAATAAGGCTTGGAAATTGCCGCACGGTTTCGGGGCGACTAAAAATTCCACAAAGCTGCAGCCACGAACTTTTTGTCAAGAAAATAAGCGAGTTGGGCTAGCCTACGAGCCTGCACTGCGACACTGTTACGTGATGCTGCTGCCCTGGTAGACGGGAACCGGTGCATGGGGAGTTTGATGACGTCACATGTGTGCATTTAAATAGCGTCGAGCGTCGACCATCTTGAAATTCGATAACTCACGTACGATACGACTTAAGATTTAGTACATAACTTATAACTTGATAAAGTTATAGTTAACAGTTTTGTTTTATTAATTATTCAATGTAGTGTCAACTTCTGATTACATAATTTTATGTAACTAATTAATCGGAAACTCAACTCAAACAAAAATATACAGAAAAACATGAACATTTGATTTAATCAAGCTATGTAAAGTTTTGCTTTATTTAATAAACTTTTAATCTAATTCATAAAATAGAGTCTGACTTATATTTGATAATCTCCTCAGCCTTCATTTCATTCATTAGCGTAATGTGTGTTGAGGTTGTTTTTTAGATAGGTATGTTGAAAAAATATATATCTACCGAGTGTTACCAAAGAAATAGGACATTCGTTTATTTTATTTATTAGATACAAGTTACCAGCACGTATGTAACTTTGACGATGATTTCTAATGTTATATTTTTTCTTTCAGGTAAGTCACAAATTGGAATATTGGCGAAATTGGCAAGTAACAAATATTTACGCAATAAAAGTACCGGTGTTGCATAAACGATAGGAATTGCACTTTCGCAATATGGGCCACCCCCTGGGGCGAAGGGTCGCGGGCGGGGCTGCTCCGTAATGGCCGCCTGATTGAATCGCCCCGTATCTTCACCGCCTCGTCGCGCCTGGTACCTACATATCGAGTTAATTTAACGATACCTCTTATTTTCATTTTTCGATACCGTGTGGCGTCACATGGCATGACAAGCGCAAACACTTCGAGATTGGAAATTAATTTCTTCCCTTGGAGAGAGTTGAGATAGTATAAAAAGGGGAAACACTTTTTATATTATCTCAACTCGATCTTTGATTAGTCATATGAGTTTTTCAAATAAAAAATCGACACTGTCTTTACGAACATTTACGATATCTTTGCCAATTTCCTATCTTATCTTGCTATCAGGGTCTCAAGCTGTTACAATATTAACTTTTTTTAGCTTTGTTTCAATAAACCTGCTGATTATGACTAAGGTGCTTTCTATTTTATTAAAAATTTAACAAGAAATCGAACAACATTATGCTTGATGGTGACATATACCTATGTTATATATGTTATAGGTACTATATTTTTTGCATTATGACTGTCAAAATAAGCTTTACTGGATGATGCGATGCGAGCGCTGTTGATTAAATCCAAAATTGGACCTTCAGTTATCTAAATGAGGCGTCACATCAGAACACTTAGTGCGTCCCGTGACGTATTTATCTGGGCCATAAACCGGGCCGGCCCTGTCCGGTGACGTATGTCCGGCCGTAAACCGCCCGGATCCTTATCAGCGGCCGGATGACGTAATTGCGCGTTCTGCCGCGAGACAAATACTCTTCGAGATCGCCTGAAATTGGATACTTTTTTATGTTGAGAAGAAATTTGTTGTTTCGAAACAATTTTGTTTGGAGTTTTGGGTGTTTGTTTAGTGAGGGTATTCGTCTGCGTCTATCCGTGATCGCCTTACAGCCGAGTACGGGCTTTACACAAACTAGTCATATTTGCCATGATTATCTATTATTCATAATGTAGTTTAATTTAGTTAAAATACCGTTTTTGTACAGCGTCACCTACCGCCATAAAGCGAACTGAGATGTTCCATATAAAATTACACAATCGAGTTTTTTTACACGCGTTTTTTTTCCGTTATGTACTAATAAACATTTTTGTACAGCGTCACCTACCGCTGTAAAGCGAACTGAGATGTTCCATATAAAATTACACTATCGAGTTTTTTTACACGCGTTTTTTTCCTCGATAGATGTTTGTGCTAGGCTGCAGATGTTTGTAACGTAAAATGTTGTATGCGAAAAGTAACTCATAAGGATGGTGTTTCGAAGAAACTGAAAAAAAAACCATATAAGTTAAGACGATACGGTTTCCTTAGACTGAAAGCCTGTAACTATAATTAAATTCCAGCGGAGCTTTGCCTTGTCAGTAGAAAACAACCAGTGCTGTTCATTCATTCATTACATTCTTGTCTGTGTTGCGAGCTAGCAAAGAAATCTTGTTGTAAGACGAATAACTGAAAATAAGGCACGCTGCAAAATTATGCGACAGTTTAAATAAGCAACAGTATTCTATCTCTCTTCGGCCGCCTACGAAACCAAATGCTACATAACCAGTTACGTGTGAAGAATTATTTTTCTTGCTACGAAACTAGTTAGGTACGTGCAAATAATACTTTTTCTTCTAGCTTAGTGTCCTTGATATATTATACCCATAGCTGCTACACCCACTTAGGCAGTTAGGAAGAAACTGCATGATTGAGTGACTGACTGGCATATCAACGCACAGCCCAAACCACTGAGTCTAGAGATTTCCAATTTGGCAAGTAGGTTCCTTATGATGTCTAGGGGTGCACTAAAAAGGATTTTTCAAAATTCACCCCCTAAAGGGTTAAAATAGGGGATGAAAGTTTGTATGAAATTCCGTCAGTTTCGAAGTTAGTACCTGCAAAAGGCGATTGAAAATAAATATTGACGTGTCTCAGCGTTTTTGATCATTCCACCCCTGTGGGGGTGAACAGGGGAATGAAGATGCATGGAAAATCCTTTATTTTCATAGTAAAATCACTAAATTATATTTAAGCTTAAGTTTGGAAACTAAAACAATAACAAATTATTCGTAATTTTCCGAAAATGTCCACGCGGACGAAGTCGTGGGGGGAAGCTAGTTATGACAATGAAAAAAGATACCGAACAAACAAAAACAAACCAATCGAATCGAAATTAAAGTATGGGCCTACACCTTTTCTACCAACTTCAAATGTATTTATTTGCAACCGTAAGAAAGGATCATATTTACTCAAATCTGGTTTAATTTAAAATGAGTTTTATACTTATTGTGTGACGATTATTGAAATTATTATAAAATAAGGAAATGCAATGATTCGATTTCCGAACCAAGCGATACTAATTACCCAAAAAGATTTCCAAATTTAATAAGACGGCGGTATTTATATTTCGCGAACTTTTCACGTCAAAAATTTAGAAATCCAAGCGCTTTACCAAGTTTTCAGCGGCCGGCCGGCAGGCGGCATCGTTCGATTTGATCGAGATCCACAATTTATTATGTACGACGTTTTCGACAAGCGAACTTACTCTTACAAAGGGAGATGATCGCTCCGCTGAAATTCGAGAGGGTTACCGGAACAGTAAAGGGTTAACTTTCATATTTTTGCGATAAGTTTCTTAACTAGCTGTAGCCTCGAGGTGTTTCATCATAAGGATTATTGATGGCTTTATATTTTATTAAAGAACGGAACTTTGATTATACTTAAGAGTTAAATTAAATATTTATAATTGGATTTATAGAAATCGAATATTAATGAATTACTGCCAATGTAATTACAGTGATAGTTTTATCTTGATTCTAAATAAATCATTAACATTTTCAATGGATGAACTTAAACTGGATTTTCATTTTCATAATGTGTTCTTTTCTCAAAATTTCAATATTGTGTTGGATGAATACATAAAATATTGCATGCGGTAATCTCTCCATACTCATAATGCGGTAATTACAAAATATTGATGACGCCTTTGTTAATAGAATGTATACCTAGTATGTTCGCTATTCTCCGCTAACCGCCGTTATAACATTCACCATTCCATTTATTTTTCATGCCCAAATTACAAGCGGCATATTACGGTTCTGCAGCTAACTAGGGCTGCCAGCAGAACGTTATAGTTAATTCAATATAACATATTGAACTTTATACCCATACAGTATACATTGTGTGTAACCTAAATAATAATGGGAAATTTTATTATTAAATATAAATATAAATATTTGACAACATCACATTCATTGCTCCGATTCCAAAGTAAGTAGCTAAAGCACTTGTGTTATGGAAATCAGAGACAAAGGTGGTATCACAAACACCCAGACCTGAGCCAATATAGAAAAGTTCGTTTTCTAAATTGACCCAAACGGGGATCGTACCCAGGACCTCAGACATGGCGACACCTTGAAAACCGGTGTACAAAGCCACTCGACCACGGAGGTCGTCGTATTGGTAGCACCATTTTTATGGTTCTGTACCAAAATGGTAAAAAGGAACCCGTATGGTGCGACTCAGTCTGTCACAGCAGGATATCTCAAGAACTACTAATGCTATAAACTTGAAGGAACACATTTTCAAACATCTGAAATAATTCTATGCGATAGAATTGTATGTAAAAAATCGAGCTATACATAGTATAAATTGCAGGAAAAATAAATGTTGTCTCTAAATAGCACACTTTTCAGAAAGGATCAACAAATAATAGATAACTAATCTATAAGTAAGTGGATAAGTTCCACTATCGGTCAAGAGATAGCGCTGAACTAAAACTGCAATATTCTACACCGCAGTGTATTTATATATGATGGATATTATGGCTCGGTGCGCGAGTCCTACTCGCTCTTGGCTGGTTTCTTTGTTAACTGACAGAAATATTATATTGTCAGATAGTTGCTTACGTGTTTCTTTCTACAAAACAACATAATTTTTTTATGACTGTTTGTTTCGAATATAATACATACACGATTTGTATAGGTAGGTACTCTACCAAATACAAATAACTTTAAATGTTGTCTCGGCATAAAATACATAATAGTACGTTTCGGTTTAAATTGTAATGATTCTTTAAATATTAATTTTCAATGTCAATCAAGAAAAATAATATTAGAAAAAATACTAGAAATAATCGACTCACCCGTAGCACCTCAGACTACGGGTGAGTCGTTTTTTTCTAGTATTTTTTCTAATATTATTTATCCTAATATAAAAATAGCATTGTGAATGCAAAAAATCTAAATTTAATAGTCAATCAAGAAGTCGACAGCCCTGATAATAACAGAAGTATGATGCTCGGCCCCAACGCGGCGTTAAATTTAAATGCGCCGGGCCTTTACATTAAAATGGAGGTGCGGCGGCGGCGGCGGGAGTAAACCCGCGGCGGAGTGCGATGCCTAGATGAGTGCGTCACTGTTATGCATAAAGGAAACTTTGTAAAACTTGGTAGGAACTTGGCTACTTGAAGCTGTGGCTGCGGCCAGTAAATTAAGTGTGAAGATTCGAAATACCTAAAGAGCGAAGATAGTCATAGAAGAAGCAGGATTTTTCCGCTCGGAAGTTAAATAGACATGTGAGAACTGTTCGGTTTACTAAAAGGAAAAACGGAACATGTCATAGCTCACTTCTTACATGTAAAATAAGTAATCTGTATATTAGACGCTTTTGTGTTTTTTAATGTATGTGACATTAAAAAAGGCGCACAAAAGCGTTTAGGAACTACTAATTACAGTACAAATAGTGACGGATGTCACTTGATATTATTTTTCATTTTCTGTATTTAGCTTACTGAACTCACTGCTTCTTCTTTTCACTATTGTTTCAAGACTAAGTTACAAATAGTATCATTGGTATCATATTAAAGCTGTAGTAATACTGTTGTAAAGTCGCTCGAGTAAACCGAGGTCACCGACGCCATCTGCGTCGCTCGCTGTTTGTGTTTGGTTGTTGCGAGTTCAGCCGCGTGTTTGACTTCCACCGACGGGCTAACACTTCAGTGGAACTGCCTCTGAATGTGGTTTTACAGTTTGAGATCCAATTCGGAGTTGCTAAGGACTTATCGAGCAACCTTGACTAGAGTAGCTGTGTCCAGCTAGATTCTAATTTCTAGAATATCGGGAAAATATTATATATTTTTATATCAATCAGAATAATCATTTTATATTTTTTCAAATTCACTTAAATCGATGACGCGATGCAATACTATCTAAAAGTACGAGTGTTATAGGTACTGAGGTTGTAATAAAAATTATCAGTGTTAGAATTCAAATAAAAATAAAAACCGACTCACCCGTAGCACCTCAGACGGGACTCGAACCCGCACCCTTAGGATTCCGGCCCAATGCACTGACCAATCATGCTACCGAGCCGCTAAGTGGGAGCGGCTAAATTTCCTAGTACTTTTTTTACATTTTCGCTGCAAGCCAGCGTTATTACATCAATGTGAGAAAGTACCCTCGACATTCAAAATAAACATCATTACAGATGTTTGACATTCGATACAGATAAAATATCTATAAAATTAATAAATTTTAGATTTTTTGCATTTATTCTTCTTTTATTATTTATCCTAAAATAAAAATAGCATTGTGATATGCAAAAAATCTAATATTTATTAGAATTAAAAACTATCAGAGCTGTTTGTAGTTGTAGGGCAACCAATTGAACAACTCATCTCTTTTGAAATGAATTTAATTTAAAAGTGTTTTCTCGAAAAGCTTGTTGAGTATTATTGGAACAACCTTTGAAATAACTCCCCATTAAAAACTATGCATGTAATAAATCACCTGATTCTTAAAATTCCTAAATTAAACCTAGCCAATCTCTTAGATCCCGCTAACTCCCGCGATCATCCCGCAAACCTATCTGATTGGATCTCCGAATCCATGTTCATTCCCATTACCCACGATGATTTAGATTTAAATTCCCTAACACTCCAGGGAATTTTAATTAGAAATGAGGGCATTTGCATATCTGCGAGTAGACTGCATTATGTGGTAGTGAGCGGTTCCGCCGTTGTCATGTAAATGCAGTGGTATTTTGTGATTATTGTTCCAGTTGAAGTGGGTAGATTCACGAGAAGATTAGTAGATGATGCTGTGTAAGCGTCAGCTCTATGTTTAAATTATTCTATTTATGTAGTTATACAAATTGTTTTAAGTTAAGTAAGACTAGATTATGTAACGATTGGAAAATCGTGACGGATGTTACTCATCTGTTTTATGGATTCTGAGGCGCACCATGCATCCAACTTCATGACGACGTCCGTGCGTGGTCGAGTGACTTATACACCGGTTTTCAAGTTGTCGCCATCTTTGAGGTCTCAGGTTCGATCCCCAGCTGGGTCAATTTAGAAAACAAACTTTTCTATATTGGCTCAGGTCTGGGTGTGTTTGGAAAGCAGATACAACTGTGACAAATGCTTTAGTTCTTATTAAGAGCTAAAATTACTTTGGAATCAGAGCAATGTTTGTGATTTTTGTCTAAAAAAATATTATTTTCTTACCTCTCTGGCACGAAAAGGGTTCTTTTGGCGCGTAAAAACTCGCAGCAAAAATCGATTGGCGAATCGAGAAGCGTGAGGCAAAGTGTTTAATTTCAATTTCTAACACCACCTTTTGAAATAATAAAGAAAAAAGAGGATTAAAAAGTATAAAAAATAAAATACACGGATATACCTACAAGTTTTAAACAAGGATTGTTGAAAAAGAAGGTTGATGATTCGAAATATAGAGTATGGACGGAGTCGCATGGTTGAAATAAATGTAAAATTAGGAAAATTAATGAAATATAATAACAAATTAGTGTTTTGTGATTTTAAATAATAAATAAGAGAAAAACAATGTAAAGTAAATCAAAATGACGGAAATCTACTTTATTCTTTACTCTATAAATCAATGTTTTTCAGCATTGGTTTGATCGAACTATTTTTGTGACATACTTATTACAAAACATGAGTGCGTCCAGCGATGAAGATAGTTGTCTAACTCCAAAAGAGTTGAGAGAACAATTTTCTCATGCTGAATTTAGCTTTTTACCAGGAAAGTCACGTGAGTTCTTACCTTCACTTTTATCGCTGGTAGAGGTGAAGAGTTGTATGTTTAACACGAGACCAAATTTTTGTTCTGCCTCGTGCCTTTAAATAACTCAATGTGCTCAGTAGTCTGTATTAGAATTTTTGACTACTTCTTTAAAATTCTTGACTACTTCGCTAGTTCGCGATTCAAAGTCGGCACTCGCAGCACAAATTGACTTTGGTCTCTTATATAACAAATAACTATTAACTGTCAACTTCAGTGTGAGGAAATTCTGAATTTCTAGGACGATTTTTTTCTACTCGTCTTTTTGAGGAAAAAAAACACTTTCATTGGTATGGTGCTTTCAATTTCAGTTTCGTTTCCATGCTTAGAATAATAGTTATAATTATACTAAAGCCTTTCCAGAATTACTGATATCCATTGGTAAATTGATGTATCATATTATTTCTTATCTCAGTAACAATCTTCAAATACTTGTTAACCTAAAGATGTTTTCCGCGTCACCTCTCGCCAGCATACGCTCTCAGAGGTATATCCCGTCGATCTCCGACTGATCCCATCCCACCCGTGGGTAAGGTAAATCAATTTGGGTAGCTCGGGGTCCCAAATTCGATTCCAGCCCGAGGCGCCGGGCTCACTTTCGGAAACCTCGGTTATACAAAATTATATCTTCCATCGACACGGCGCAAATTCGATAAGAGCTACGGGAATTTTTCATATTTCTCTTTTAAAGGCTTTTGGCGAAGGTGGAATTCCTAATATTAGGCAGTGGTACCGATGGGAATATGACGACATTTTGATTGCATATTATAAGTATTTTAACAGAGAACCCATATAAAGATTGTGTTTGTGTTTGTACACAAATGTCGTCTGGTTTATACAAAGTGTTACAAAAGTACCCCTAATGCCGAATATGGTAGATAGGGACCATCAAACTGAACAACTTTTACTATGGGACCAACTTTGAAATCGCGAAAAAAAAATCAGCTGTTTCATACAAAATTTAATTACGAAAATATCAAAATGTATGAAACAGCTGATTTTTTTTTCGCGTTTTCAGAGTTTTGTTCAGTTTGATGGTCCCTTTATACCATATTCGGCATTAGGGGTACTTTTGTAACACCTTGTATACAAAAAGTCTTAAATTAGTTTTTAGTGACGAGTAGCAAAGTAACTCTCCACTTTTATGTGTTGCGTAAAACAAGAACAAAACATTACCTGCGTAAATAATATATTAAAAGGACAACAAAAGAATTTCGCGAAATCTTCATCGTGTGTAGAGGTCCATTGTACCAGGCACACAGCAAGTTGAAGGAGCTCGACAAAGGGCACCGAGTCAGTTGGCTACACGCGATACAAAGGGACTCGAACACCTATTCAAATTAAATGACTCGAGCGGCCGCAGTCGTGTGTTGGATACTCGTTTTACTGCACACTGAAATCTGCGGCTTTTACATAACATTAGTCATTTCATTGTTGTCGTGAGCTCTTTGTGAATTATATTGTGGGTACCGAAACTTCATAAAATGGTATTTTTTTTTAGGTTTAAGTTTCATTTTATTTGTTTCGTTTATTCGAATTAACTTTATTATAATGTAATAATCGAAAGCAAACTTGGGTTCCAGTTTGTATTTTTCTTAGGAGCAAGCGCTTGAGTTTCCCAAGAGCAAACTTCCAGTACTGCTACCGTGAAATATTGTTATGAACGACAACAAAGCACTCCATTATCATACGAAAGTGTTCCAAGATTCAGACTACACATAAAAGGTGAAATAGTATGTAAATGCAAAACCTGTCAAATTGATTAATAAAGGACGTCATCATCTTGTGCGGGCGTTACTTTTAAATCTTATCGAATGAATATCTCAGTCGATTGATTCTGATTTGAAATATGTTTCAGGACACTTTTTTGCACAACTGATTACACTTGACTGCGGAAGGGTACCTACATACACGCGTCGGAAATCACAACCAAGTTATCTTTTTTTTTTTTGTCAATAATATAATACCTGTTCCATAAATTGTACTTTGTGTTACCGCTTACAGAATGATTTTATATTTAACCCATCAAGGCCCGGAAAATGAGACAATAGATATTCTATTGTTGTCCGGCCGCATTCGGCCGCTCGGGCATTGATGAACCCCTTACTAATAAAGATTGTATAGCAGATATATAGTTACACAATAGTTACTCTCTGTCAAACTATTTAAGTTTGACATTAAAAAGAAAAAGACAAAACTGTAACTATACATCTGTTATACTATCTTTATTAGTAATGAAAGATTGAGTGGGAATAAATGCTATATTACAATGAAATTATAATAAGAGGGATCTAATCACACGTCTTCAGCTACCACTGCTACATCGTACACTTCGCCAGACACAAGTAGAAACTGACGTTCCGTTACAGGGGATAATGTGTAATATGAATGAAATAGTAATAATAATGTAGAAGTTAAAATGAAACATAATTTATTTATTTATATTTATTAAACAAAGTACACCAACAGCGTACATATAGAACAGTGCAGCAACAATAATATAGGATCGGTTCTTAATATGCACGCTTATTATAGGTATACACAACATTCCTAGTATAATAATGTAACCTTTTGCCTTCATAACAAAAAAGCATTTTCCTTTTGCTTGATTTTGTTTCAAAGCAAAAGTGTTCGTTTATTGTTCATCATTATACTAAGTAGCTAGTATAGTCATGACTCTGATTTATCACAAGGAAACGAAAGAGTCTCAATCATACCATACTCCCCAGAAATATTAGAAATCGCTAAATCACATGATGTTAAAGGATGACTCGATGGACAAAACTCACTGTAGAATTTACCCTTATTACTGGATTAAACACATTTTTCCGTCAGATTGGCTTGTCGAAGAGCATTCATCATAGATCCTTGGGGAAACCATTGGTTCGGGAATAATTCGCAAAAAACAAGGGATCCGGAATATTCGAAGTCATTCACCTGTCCTTTGTTTCGGGGAGATTTCATTTGATAATACGATTGAATGAAAATACTTGTAATTTGTGATACAATATTTAAAAAAATAAGTAAGTTTATTGGGTAAAAAAAAATATTGAAAGTATTTAAAATGCCTATCTTGTATTAAATTTTCATGAAAGATGGTATCCATAGTGAACCATATTATTCTTCCTACTCGATTGATTTTTCTTATTCTAAGATAATGTTTGCTTGGTTTATATTGCATTATTGTGTTATTTGGCTATGGAATAAATCATTATATCTCCAAGTCAATATAAATATATCTATTTATTACCGTAGTATTAGATTCCCTAGATTACAGATGTTTATCAAACTATTTGTGATATTTTTACCTGTATCACAACGAACTGCGTCTACCAGGCTCCCATGAGACCGTAGCAAATATATTTAGTAAACATATTTTCCCCCGGGCAAGTTTACTTAGGACCGAGCTCCG
The DNA here is from genome assembly GCA_963556745.1 of Catoptria pinella. Classification (NCBI taxonomy): domain Eukaryota; kingdom Metazoa; phylum Arthropoda; class Insecta; order Lepidoptera; family Crambidae; genus Catoptria; species Catoptria pinella. Next base: position 670,861 of record OY750777.1, read on the forward strand.
TTAAATTAAGCAAAAGTTGGTTAGAACAAAAACAAAAATTTGATTAGCATATAAACCAACTGAAATCCTTGACTAAAGGGGTGAAAATGAAGATGTGATTGACTAACTAAATAATGACGGTTAGTATCGTTAGCATGAGGGAAAATAAAATTATCATAGTTCAATATTTTGAAGCCTTTTGCATTTCTCGTACTCGGAAAGCGGTGTATATTTAAACCGAGCAGCGGGTGGAAAACACTGTTTTCCACCCTAGGGCGGAAAAGAAGTAAACATGATTTATATTTTTTACGCGTATTTATTATTAACTTTTTAGTATTTATGATTTTAGATCGTTATTTTACTAATTCAATGTAGGAATTGTAGTTTGGTATGGTATGGAGGTAGGTAGCCACCTGATAGGAAAGCCAAAGGGACGATCTTCCTCTAGGCTGCGTGGTATTAGTCTGGGGGGGGGACACTTGACTCTAAATTTGGCACTCTATAGCATAATATTTCGCAAACGCATCCCTGAATCAAAAAGTGGTCTTTACAAACCTTTAATGTTTTCAAAAGACCTATCCAACGACACCCATATTATAAGATCGATGAGAAAAAATTATTTCATCCATACTTTAAATGGAGGGGACGTACACTAAATAAAATAGTAATAAAAAATGTTTTCTTCTACTTTTTCGGCGTGATTAATTTACAAATTACAGCTTATTAGTCTTAAGGGCCTCAGGCCTCTGAGCTCAGCCGCGGACAGACAAGATTTGATTAGGCGGACAAACACCGGACAGGTGAAACTAAATAAAAGCTTGTAAAATAGAACTGAATTTGGTAACGTAGTCGGCAATAGAGTTACCTCATCGGCAACGAAAAAATTTATTTGACTGAAAAAAAATATGCGGCCTTATTTTGTTATACTTGTGTGTGTAACTGTGTATAAACAACCAGTGTGAATTGAAAACATTGGGCAGTACTAAATTATAATTTGGCAGGATACGAACTAAGTTTGATTTGAATTTGATCTGTGTCAAAATTCAAACAGTTCATTTTGTAATTTTTCATTTAAAATTTATTTTTACTTTTCTTATATTCCAAATTAAAAGTAGAGTGAAAGTCATCAATTCCTTCTTTTTGGCCCTTTTATAATAATGTACTATTATCTATCTCACAACTTAGCATGCATACCCGCTAAGTGGCGTTTTCTACAGATCTCTTTTGTAGTCATAACTGCCTGGTACTTTTTAGACATTATTATGAAATTATGAAAAATATGCATAACTCCGCTAGTCCTGCCATCCTGTCCACATTGTTTGCAAACTCCTGCCATAGTTCTGTGACGTCAGAGCCTACTCGAGCTAAACTTTTCTGGAACGCAGCGAACGTAACATTGTTTTGCTCTTCATTTTATGTTTAAAATGTTCCTGGGTATTTTTGTATTATGCGATTAAATTGACAAGACAGGATCCGCTGCAACTTCACTCGAAAATGTATGGAAAAAAAAAGTACGTCGATTTTTACCGCAAGCGCTCTGTCCAGTCCAGTCCAATGCTCTTACCACTGAGCTACCGAGTCCCTTAGGTTTTACTTACCGAGTGCATTGTGATTTTAAAATATGTTAACTTAGTAGGACAGTTTAATACTGCGTCCATCACAATAATAAAAATATACGTTTTCAAACATAAATGAATTTCCGTGTCAATCCATATTCAAAAATCATTTCTATTTCTGCAACAACAGCCATTGAATTCTTGATTAAAAACATTTATTTTGTAGCGTGTACGATTTTATATTTAAATAGTTATGGTAAAAATGTTTATTCAAAACTATTCTATAAAAATAATCAAAGTTTGTTTTTTATTTTTAAAAATATGTTTTTATAAGTTCTATTTTACACTAGAAAAAACCAACTCGTCTCTAGTTAGCTTAATAAAATATCATTGCGAAAACAGAAATATGTTGTTTTCTTTTAAAACTTTACTATAACGCTCAAACGATATCTAGAGCAGCGCAATTTCCATATTACAGTGTCGTGCAATGTGTTGTCTTATCTTCAATACCTTTTACTTTCGCCCTTATCGAAAATTTAAGAGAACATTCGCCCCAACTGGAAAATGCCTGAATACCCACTGAGGGCATCCTCAACTTGCTGAATAAGTTAAGTGCAGTTTAAGTCATATTTATGGCTACATTTACTTACAAACGAGGGTTTTTCAAAGGGGAATTTCGGGCTTTTGTGCGAGATAAAAGCAACTTTCACAAGTAAGTACATTACGTAGATTAATGCTGATACGTAAAAGCCACTTCTGATAAATACAATTCCATTTGTTCTTCATAATATGTGTTCTCTGTTGTTATTACACATTGTGTTATACTGTTTTCATATCGAGGGTTTCCTGTATCGCATGTATCAATTTCGGCAGTTGACCTTTTACGCCTCGCGTCTCCTGCCTCCCTGGTAAAGTGCGAGGCGCGAGACTTTCTCGCCGAGCAAGTAGCAACATCTGTGCCACGCAATTTCACCTTTCGAAAAGGAAACTTGAAAATTCAATATAACCTTCCCTCTTTTCCCTAATTTAATGAAGTATAAAGTTGTTTGCGCAGGAGATTACGACACTGCTGATTCCCTTCTCTGAGATTACGAGTCGTCGAGAACAAGTTTAAAATTGTGATTAACGCTTAAAAGAGCTGGTGCCACGCGCGGATCTCATTTGTCATGCTGCGGCCTCTCAAACTCTGACATTTGATATAAATCATCCCGCGACACTATTTATGGAGATAACTTACACTCCCCCGGCGTTCATTTCGGAGATGAACGGTAATTTTATTTTATTTTTTATCGCCGCAGTCTCCGGCCTAATTTCCGACGATATCTCCCGGATAAGTAATATCGCTACAGTAGACAAAATGGGGACGATCTGCGTAGGCATTCGAGTAATATTCGATTCAGCAACTACTAGGTGAGGTCGGGGCGCGAAAAATTCATTCTAGTAAATCATCGTTCGGAATAACGCGGCAAAATGACGGTTTCTCGCAGAACGCAACTTTTTGCCGAGTCGCCCGTTTGCCGCCTGTTTGTGAACGAGCCAACTTTAAGCCGAGTTTATTTCAATTAGGACGCGTGAATCGGCGCTTAGTTTGTTACTTCCCGGTTCTTTGAAAAGTGCAACGTTGCGGATTCGTTTTTCTTTTCTGTAACTTCAATCGGATCTGTTAGATGGAGTTAAAAGAAATGGTTTTTAGAAGGATGGAGCGGGTTTGAAGAAATAAAGTTAAAACACGCATCCGAGGAGCGTTCGGTATTATTTATTGGGTTTTTTCACCTGATGGTAAAGGTGACCTCTTGGAAACGTATGTGGCCCTAGTAAAATCAAGATTTTTATTATATGTTCAGGGCCGTAACTTTGCCACCTTATTTAACGTCGCGCACAAGAACTGGAACAGATTTACTATGCTCTTAAGAAGGCTTGCTAGGTCGGTATATTATTTGGCAAACGGGCCGTAAGTTAGTGTAAAGCCATTCTTTGTGCGCTAGAGTGCGCCACCTTTGTGGCTAAGGTAATATTTTTCGTTTATAGGTTCCGCTTTAACAATTTGCCGTTTCTTTAACACCTTTTTATGAGCATGTTTTATGATTAAAATGCAATACCATATGCATGAATTTAAAAAACATGTTAAAAAGACGCTCATGGGCAAAGGTTGTTATAAAATAGACGATTACCTGAAAGACCGAAATGCGTGGAAAGGATGTAACACATAACTGGTTCGTATAAGTACTTTGTTGTTAAGAATCTGTTGTATTGTTTTTGGTAACGATATATTTAAGTTTGTGAATATCGTTTTATATCTGTTAAAGCTGATAAGTTTCTTGCGTCCGTTCTTCTTGTCAGTTAAAAAAGTCTGGAACGGGTGGTACGAAAATATGGACGATTCAAAAGTTCTTAATTACTAAGTTTGTTTGAATAAAGTTATTTTTGACTTTGACTTTATCCGTCATAAAGCGAAATCTTTTTAGATTAAATCAGCCAATAACTATTAACTTTTAAAAGTGCACTGTCCAATCACAGCGCGTTTACTCTGATTGGAAAACGGAGCAAAGTCAGCTGCGTCCATTCCTCATTTAAACTCCACTCAACCTAACGCTTTTAAAGCATCAAATAACTAAAGTAGAAAACTTCCCCTGACAGTTCACCGAAACACCCCGAAAATCTCACTAATTACCAGCCTCGAAGTTACATTCGAGTTAACCGAAAGTAATTGGGCATATCTGGCTGATGTTCAAACCTAACAATGATATTAGCTATAGTGGCTCTGTGATCTGTAGACCTGGTGCTTGGGTCATTTTTAACATTTTGCGAAATGGCTGAAATAAGACTTTTTTATGTTCTCCGCCATTTTGAAAAAAATTGAATTACTGAATAGACAAAAAAATCCATATAAATATCGAACCTGCTCATAAAATCTCACGACATGTGACCTGTAGAGAACAGCCGGACAGATATACGAAAGCATTTTTTTATCCAAGCTGAAGCGGACACGCTTAAAACGCGCTTCGCAGTCTCTCGGTCAAAAAATTAACATGTAAGAATAATATTATTGAAAAAAGAAGTAAAATCGGTGAAATGTCATTTTTTGATTGGTAGGAATAAGCTTTATTTAATAGTAATGAGTTACAAAATTTTAGGATATGCGAAAAAAAATTAAAAAAAAACTCTTTGTCTTTGCAAATGTACGGAAGTAACAGCAGTATGGAGCTTATTCCCTAATCACCACATATGAAAAAGTCAACTGACAACTGCTCTTTTTACCCAACTACAAGGAAAGGGTTATGTTTTTCGCCCGTATCTTGTATGTATGAATTGTATACAACATGTTACAAAAATACCACTAATGCCGAATATGGTAGATAGGGGCCATCAAACTGAACAACTTTTACAATGGGACCAACTCTGAAATCTCGTAAAAAAAAAATCAGCTGTTTCATACATTTTGATATTTTCGTAATTATTTTTTGTATGAAACAGCTGATTTTTTTTTCGCGATTTCAAAGTTGGTCCCATAGTAAAAGTTGATCAGTTTGATGGCCCCTATCTACCATATTCGGCATTAGGGGTATTTATGTTGTATATGTAATTTATTACCTTATATCTTTCAAAACGGCTGAACAGAAGTGTTCTTGTCGAATCTAAAACGTTTATGGTAGGTAGGTACCAAAGTTATTTATAAAAAAATGCCAGTCTGTTTTTAATGTCCCGAAGATAATTTAATGAAATAAAAAACAGTCAAATATCCAATTGCGTCTAACTCGAATGACTTGAAGTCTACCATCACTAAACCCTAAACTCCAAACTTCCCGAGACACCGAAAAACCCCGGATATCTCACTAATTGCCTGCCCGGAGTTACATCGAGTTAACCGAAAGTAATTGCGTCTTACTCGAATGACTTGAAGTCTACAAACAGAGCAGATTTAATTATCCCAGTGTGATCGCCGCCTAATCCGCGCGCCGACTAGTTCGCAACTGAATAGGCTCTTATTAGCCATGTGGTTAACGAGGGTTGGTGTATACGACTTGTGTGATTCTGGTTTAACTGTTACTTGGGTTCGATTAACGATAGTTTTTAAGACATTAAGTTCGTCTTGTCAGTTAAAAAAGTCTGGAACGGGTGGTAGGAAAATATAGACGATTCAAAAGTGCTTAATTATTAAGTTTATTTGAATTAAAAAAAATAGATATGTCGTTCACTTTAATTCCTCCGGTAGTAGCTTTAATTCTAATTTCAAATTTGTTTTTTAGAAGAAGATAAATTGTTGTTCTCATACAAGGAATAGAAAGAAAGGAAAAAGAACCATTAGCCTTTTTATCTTATTTCACTATTACTACTTTCTTTTTGTACCTATTACGTATTGATTGAACTTTCCTTGCAATAGTTTGTACCTAAGTTGCCTTAGTTATTAGTTCCTGGTTGTACACAAGAAACACGCAAGGTATTTTATGTTGTTATTGTTCAATGTGATTGTAGTTGTATCAAATCAAGCCGTTAAGATTTCGGTTGTAAGTAATTTAACTTGCTTATTCACGTAAATCTCTGAAAATAATAATCAAAATATAAATTTACCTCTTTATAAAGAATATAGGTATAATTAAGCACAAAGGAATCTAATAAACGTCCAAAATCGCAAACAAACCTTTAACGTCCATCGAATTATTCATCTGCTTGTTTTTCTTTTCTCTTCCCTTTGCCGCCATTGACTGTGCTTGATATAGATGTCGCCACCGCCATTCTGAAACTTGGAGAGGAAACGAGTCAGAGCCGCTTCGCTTGATTTATTGTTGCTGAATGAACCTCGCAAATAGAGCTATTATTAAAACCTGACATGACGATTGTGTGGAATCACTAAAAAATAATTTCTAATTGTTGATCAAAAATTGCCTAAAAAACGTGCCAGCCTGAGCACCGAATTCGATGGTAATCATGTAAATTCATTGACGGCTGCTGATTGCCGCACACCGCACATCGCTCATATATTGTTCATTTCCATAAAAACGTGACTCCACTGCGAAGCGCCGGGAAAAGCCTTATCTGCTATCATCTCAGCTTCGCCGTACGTAATCCGTGTACGACGTACTGGTAATAACAAAGCGACCGTTTCATTTCACAGCGCGAGAAATGGTTCTACTATCGCATTCGAACAATGGAACTAAATCATTTCGGAGCGCTGTAGGATCTAGCGGAGCGTGTTTCCGAACGTGCCCCCCGGATGCGATAATTAAAAAACTTTCAAGATTATTTTTATTAGCCGTCTCCTCCCGTTTTCTTCACTCCCAGTACTTCGTAGAAACTTGGACTATTCGCGGAAACGGCCCAAGCATAGACAACAGAACTTTTGTTGTTCCGTTGAGAATTATGTCTTTGGTTTTATTGAATTGACTCTTTTCGCGTTTGTGTTGAATTGATATATTCTGTTTTCTGGTTTGTAGTTTCTGTTTTTGTATTGTTTGCATGTTGAAGTGGAAGCAAAGGACATAAAACATCAACAAATTCACGACTTGAGTGGCACGCCACTTCCACAGCTTTCTGTTGAGCAAACAAACAGTGAGTGAGTGCCACCCCCGCGATATGTACTCACTACAGGACAGCAATTTAAAGCGATTTAGGTTGTCTTACTCTACAACTAACAATGCAAAGTTCTGTCTCTAGCGTAAAATATAACATGAAATTTTAAAGAGCTATGTAACTGAACAAAATTTGCGCCTTTTTGAGGTTTGATACATTTTTATTTTCTCTAAAAGAATTTACATTCACTAATAAAAGAAATACACGATAATCTTAAAAATAAATCTTAGAAAATTTTGGAGATGATTGGTAGCACAGATCTAAGGCCTTCAAAATAGCTTTGATTAAGGCAGCCATTACACACACAATCCAGACCGTGCCAGATTGACAAAGATTGACGAAGATTGACAGAGATTGAATGTGTAACGTTGTTTGCGATCTAGCGCAATCTGGCGTGATCAGATTGAGCTGGATTGTCAATCTACGTCAATCTGGCTTGGTCTGGCTTAGGGATGGCACCTTTTTTTCGAGGTAAATAGTATTTTTTTCAAAACATTGAAAAGTATAGTACTTACTTTTGGTATTTTTATAGAAAATGAAGTCCACATTTATTTTTAACTAGCTTCCGACCGCGACTACATCCGGGTGGACATTCGAAAAATCTTGTATGTTTGTTTTTTGGATTTTTGATTGATTGATTGCTTTGATTGATTTGATTGATTTGATTGATTTGATTGATTTGATTGATATGATTGATTTGATTGATTTGATTGATTTGATTGATATAATTGATTTGATTGATTTGATTTTTTTGATTGATTTGATTGATTTGATTGATTTGATTGATTTGATTGATTTGATTGATTTGATTGATTTGATTGATTTGATTGATTTGATTGATTTGATTGATTTGATTGATTTGATTGATTTGATTGATTTGATTGATTTGATTGATTTGATTGATTTGATTGATTTGATTGATTTGATTGATTTGATTGATTTGATTGATTTGATTGATTTGATTGATTTGATTGATTATGTTTTTATACAATATGCTAATTTAAAATATGTGTTATGTTACTTATTTATGCTTTTTGCAAATATTTCATTCAATGTTTATGCTTAACTAAATCAATCAATCAAATCAATCAAAAATTCCCTTAAAAAACAAACATACAAACAAACAAGAGAACCTCCTCCTTTTTTAAAGTCGGTTAAAAACATCAGATCGCAGTAGATTGTGGTAGATTGTCAATCTACCACGGTAGATTGACAATCAACCACGGTAGATTGACAGTCTACCATGGTAGATTGACAATTTTTTTCTTTGTTTGTCTGTATGTTAATTTCTTATGAAGGCTGAACTGATTTGGATGAAATTTGGCAAACAGTTTATAGTCTGGATTAAAACAAAGGGTACCTTTAACCGATAAAAAGTATTTTATCGGTTAAAGGTACCCTGAGATTTTTTATTGTTTTAAAACATACACAGAAATTAAAATTCATCAAATCAATTTCGGCCGGGAATCGAACCCGGTACCTCTTGCGTGGTAGACTGGCATGTTGAACACCTGTACCATTCAGGTCATCGATCGATATCACGCGAAAATTGATGCAAAAAAGTTGGCAACCCTACCAAAAACCACATTAGATCGTGGTAGATTGACAATCTACCAAGATCTACAGCGATCCAGATCTTGCTGGATTGACCGTGTAACGTCGCAGACCAACCACATCAAATTACATCATTCTGCTGCGATCAGCGGTTTTGATCAGATTGAAACCAGATTGACGTGTGTAATGGTCGCCTAACGGAATATAAATTATTTTTCAAGTCTAAGTATTGATTTACTTTTTTATTTTAAAATCATTACTTCCTTTTTATAACGTAATATATATTTCATATGTAATAAAAGGTTATGATTTATTTATCATGGTAAAAGCTTTGTTATAGATGACAATAACAACTTTTTACAGTTATGTGTTCGTAATAAAACCTCGAGACAGGGTGAAATGAAGATACATATTACCACATACTACTATGTGTTATTGCTTTCTGTACGCGTTTCGTTTGATGTCTCTTTGACTAACAATGTTTGTAAATGATCTCTTAATAGATTTATAATTGGTTCCTAGATAGACATGCATCCCTAGTATTAGTTTAGCAAACAATACTCTCTGCTCTGGCTCACTCAAATCGGCTGTTTTATCAATATTTCTATACCGTACAAACACGAAATAATGGTCACTGAATTATGGAAAATATTTTTACTTAAATCTCCGTTCTATGAAGTACTTAATGTACTCGTAGTGTTCGAAATAATCCTCTCTAGGCTACTTACTCATGCGGCCTGATAACATAATCTCAAAGGGACGTTAAATTTGCTTGTCAGATTTGGTATTTCAGCTGTAAGAAAGTTCTTTAGGGAATGCACAACACAGTTTCTGGCTACGAGATTAAGATTACACAGATTACATCATAGTTCTGCCAGGCCAGGCGCACTCCGCGCTTTAGGTATAAAGCTACAAGTAGCCGGGCGGCGGCGGTTCCGTTCTTTTGCACTCTCAACCAGAAGGGTTCGGAGCAACCTTCCCGGGCGCGAGGGGAAGGAGGCGGAAATCCTCATTGGACTTCCCATAGCCGGCTATGGGGGCATGTCAGACTAGTACTAACCGGACAGTTTTTTGATAAAGAGAGAGAGGCAACTTCTAGGTGAATATAATTGTAGAGAAGGGAGCGCTATGCGACCTGATTGCACTTGTGTCGGAGTAAGAGTCTCTATTTATTTAAATGATTTTGCGGAGTGCATCTTCTGGACTTGTTTCTTTCTTCAAACTTTCCCCAAGAACCGTCTTTGTTATTCAACTTTTGAATGAACAAAAACTGAAACCATAACCGGTTCGTTCGCATTTGATTCTGAACACTTTGAATATAAATCAAATGTATGTGCGCCAGGTAGCTGCACGTTATGAAATAAATAACGGCTCCCCACAGCGTTCTCAATATTTTTTCCATTCAAAAAAACTCGCATCGCCATATTTCATGGTTAAATGCACGCGCTACCAGGGCAGCAGAAGACTCAAGGGATTGCTAATATTGCTTCACAATAATTACATTTTATAGGTACGCGTACATTATGTGTTACCTAATTTGTTGTTAGACGTAGGTACCCTATACCTTGCAAAATGGCTTCCTAGCTCAAAGTTACGGGAACGCCTTCTACCAACATTTTAAGAATACTAAAGATTTTCTAGAATGTCCACGCGAATGAAGTCTCGGGCAAAAGTTAACATGTAAAAAAACTAACAAAAACTGCTTTATAAATAATCTCCATAACTATATTCAAATCTGCATAATTACTGTATGCATATCTAATATTAAAAAACGTCTTTTGAAGGGGTCCATATGTGATTGAATACAATATTAAGTCATAATTTTAAGGCACAAGGCTTTTTGGCAGAATGATCAATTCGCATAACATTAATAACGAACAAATGTTTACGTATACTTTCATTCCGCATAAATATTAATATCATAATGATCAAAAAGCATAAAATTTTATTGCATACATTTTTACCCATAACGATTACTAATATTATCGCTTATTAGTGTGTGGCATACGTAATGCATAAACTCCAGCAAGTCGGTCTTGGCGTTGTTGGTCGCAATGGAACCTAACCTCTACCTCGCTCGCAACGCTCGCTTATCGTCGCACCTAATCGCCTGTTTACCAAAGGTCCTAATATAAGTAATCCATCAAATTCAATACTACAATCTACAATAATACAATCTCAACGCTTAGTGCCATTGCGCCATAATCAAGTCAGAATAATTAATAAGCAGCCAGTTCAAACCACATAGTTACCTATAGTAATAGTTGTTTGCTCCCACAAGTCTCATTCCATATTAATGAGGAAATTACCTTCGCAAACTCCTAAATGAGATAAGTTTTGATGAATCTAAGGCCCAATGAAAAATTGAGGAGGATTATGGCAACTTGAGACGGCATATCCTCTATCCCACTCCCTCGTTTCAGATATTCAAATTGAAACCATTTGTTAAGCCAGGAACACCGCTAATTATAATATTAACGCCTCGTTTGTGATTTAAAGTCATTTAACTTTGTTGGATTTCTGCCTTTTAGACTATACTTATGTACAACTTTACTTGTTATATTAGATTTCTACTTAAGGTTTGTGGCTTCCAGATTTGAACTTTGAATCTAATTTGACTATGCCATACATAGCTTGTAAAATTCTGCTTACAATTTAAAGTACATGTAAAGTCGTTCAATGTTTTTATAACGTTTGTGAACTAGTGCATATAGTTGAACTAGCAGTAAGTAATGACAAATTTCACCCCCATCATAGTGACTGTTTAACTTGAGTGCTTACTCATTTAAGTTGAACCGGTAAGTTTCGTAGAGACAGGGTTAAGTTGTAGAGTGCGCCCTGACCGAGTTGGCAAGTTTCCTTTTAGTTAACGTGTGGTTTTGAACGCCTTTGTAGAGCGCAATGGTTCCAAAGATAAATCTTGAGGTTTAAGTTTTTGCGCTTTACTCATTTGTTTTCTATAATTATTCAGTGCAAGATTGTCTAACCTAACCTAACCTAACCATAACTCTGCTACAAAATTTAGCTTGTTAAAATAATGACGTCCTATATTTATTATTATTTTTACTTAGTAGGTACTAACTGTCATTGGGCTTTATTGTTTGTACATTCAGAGAAACCTGTCATTAGCCATACCATCAATAATCATGTAAACATACAAAATCATTATTATAACGCCGTTGATTTCTTTAATAAAGAAATTAAAAAATATTGAACGTCCAACACTTTCAGTAATATACATCGTTTCTAAGATCAATATGATTTACAGTAGAATAATATAACATTTTTATTAAATTTAGATTTTTCGCATTCACAATGCTATTTTTATATTAAGATAAATAATATTAGAAAAAATACTAGAAAAAATCGACTCACCCGTAGCACCTCAGACGGGACTCGAACCCGCACCCTTGGGATTCCGGCCCAATGCACTGACCAATTATGCTAGCGAATATAATTGGTCAGTGCATTGGGCCGGAATCCCAAGGGTGCGGGTTCGAGTCCCGTCTGAGGTGCTACGGGTGAGTCGATTTTTTCTAGTATTTTTTCTAATATTATTTATCTTAATATAACATTTTTAATTTTCAACTGCACCTACATACATTCAGTAACGTGATCTGATATCCTCATTTAATTTCTAGATATACTAAAAAATAACGGTGTATAATCTTCCCTAGACAATGTTTCAGGTTTTTGATATAAACTCAGAAACATGTTGACTGTATATCTGTAAACATGCTTTATTTAGAAAAACAATAGTAAAACAATTGTATTGTCTTTAGGATATCGTCACAGAATAGATAAGCACTACGTACAGAAAAGACACTCCCCGCCCCGCCCTAGGAACAGTTGCCTCACCCCGCGAGTTCATGTGCCGATGCATGTGCTCGTTTAGTCGTTTTTGTCAACTGTCAACTTTATTTATACCTAAAATTCGAAATTATGAATTTAACGCCGCCCATTTAGCGCAAACTGCATGGTAGCCTAGACTTACATACACAGTTGCGCGTGTACAAAAACGACATCTGACGTCATCTGTTTATAATGGGGCGGTTGTATGGAGTGTCCGGGGTGTGATATCGTTTAAACAAGTGGTTAGCCAGAATGCTGTATATGTTCCATGTTGCATACGTCTATAATGTATTTAATAAAAAGGTTAGATTCTAATAGAATGTTAGCAAATAGTTATAAAATTATTTTTATACGGCAAACACAGCACAAGCAAAGGCATTATGAAATAATATAAGTTATCTCGCATTTACGTTGAACATGTAAAGTATTTTTCAGGCGAGCAATCTTCACGATTCACGCTTAACTGGCGTCGGATCTGAATAGCGCTTAGTTATGCAGTTATCTGCGGTTGCCATGGCAACGGGCCTGCTCGTTTGGCTCGGGAGAATCGCTTGCGTGCTATTCGTGCGTGAATAGTTTAATCGAATAGGGATTAGAAAACCCAAAACACTATCCATGAAAGGAACCAATTCCTTGATAAAAACCTTACTTTTAAGAGGTGATTTGAATCGGCAATTCTTTCTTATCTAAATGACATACGGCGAATAGGCGAAATTATACAGTAAATTCGACAGTACAGTCCGCAAGTTGACTATTACAGCTTTCGAACAATATCTAATTCAAATAAAATAGATTGTATATGAAAAAAACCTTTCAGAGATTAGCTCGTTTATATGGAAAACCATAGTGGCCCCTATTTTCTTTTGACAGCTGTTACGGTTTCAAAAGTAAAATTAAGTGTCTACTCAAACACAATAAAATCCTTGATAACAACCTCACTTTTAAGAGATGATTTGAATCGGCTCGTTGATACGGTTTCTTGGAGAAGGCCTGGCCCATCAGTGGGCGTCAAGCTGCCGAGGGTGAAAAACGCCCACGTTACCAATTATTTCATAATCATAATCATCATTCAACCTAGATTCAATTTCTAACCCCTTAGAGTATTCAAAATAATGTTTTTAGGTTGTTACATTCGAGTCAAGTAGAGTATTTATTTGTTTCACGTGAAGAGAGCACCAGGATTCCGCAGAGGTAGCGCGAACGCGAACGTGACGTCACAGACGCGACGGCGAGGCGCCACAGGCGGCAGCTACGGTTTCAGTACAAAGATCCCGGGGACACGCGCAAGTTATACGAGTATATTTAGGTATGGAAATACATCAAACAAAATACACGACTGTTACACGTATATTGTTGTGGAATTGTATTTAAACCGAAATTGCCGTCTGATATAAACTAAAAAATAACCTTCCGTTTTAAGAAACCGAATCCTGGTTAATGTAGTTACGGTTTGATGATTTAGCTCCTATGTGATTTGTTTTGTTTAAAAGAAAGTTCTTCCCACTATTCTCCGAGTTAAAAATAACAAAGGTTTGTTTTGCTGACATAAGCTTCTGTCAATGTTTGTTTAATTTTAAATATGTTTGTAAAACATGTTTCTTGTGAAGGCGTGCTTATGTATAACTTAACAGAATGGGTGTATTAACTGTATTTACGTCGTCGCAGGACTATGTTGTTGTTTCTTTGAGTCTCTTAAGTTAATAATTTAACTTAATGTTCCGGTATACGGTGCTATTTTCTGAACCGGTCAATTAAGTGAAATAAACTTAACTTACATCATTTCCACAGTACATTGTCTTAGGAAACTTAGGCCCGTACTTATAAACCGCTCTCAACGTTGAGAGCGGTTTATAAATACGGGCCAAGCATTGTTACCACCCAGACCTGAGAAAATTTGGTGAGTCCAGAGTTACTGAGTAACATTCTATTTTATGTGTTTCTATACGTAATTTAGCTACTAACATAGTCATAGTACACACGACAGCTTAAGTTAAACAGTTGAACTACGAAAACAGGTTTTATTACGCACGGCATAAAGACGGTCTCTAGGTCAACATGTAAAGTCTGACATGCCACGTTGACTGTACAAACTTTTTTGGTACTAAAAGATTGTAGTGACATGTCCGGAATATTGATTTCTTTACATTGACAGTTCCGGTAATTTGGGGACTTTAGGAAATTTGAAGAGGGTAATGTTTTCATAACCACACCGCTATTCATTATCTACAAATTTTAACCACCCTTAATAAGTGGGTATATTTTTCAGTGAATAATAACAGCCATTCATTCCAAAGTAACGTCATAGGGTTGAGACAAGCAATCGCTTAGCAGTCATGGTATCCTAGTATCACGTCCCCGCATGACGCGACAAATCCGAGCGAATAATCAGTTACACCCCCCTTAGAGGAAGGAGGGAGGGGGGCGCCCCTCCATTCGTACGAGACAAGCTTGTCTATTAACGTTTTACAACATATCCTTGAGTGTTAGGGCTGGTAATTTGTATGTGAAATTGCCAGTGATTTGTATGTTATTATTTAAATCTTAAAAGATACAAGTTGTGTTAATAACCCTTGACAACAATCAACCATCCACACTTGAGACCGTTTCCATACAAACGAGCTAATTTCTGAAAGATTTTTATCGTATACCTAAATTCAATCAGATTTTATTTGAATTTAATATTTATGATATTATACTGTCGAATTTGCTGTATATTTTTTTCTATTTGCCGTGTGTCAGTTGAATTGAAAAATGTTAAATGCGTATTTCTGTATAAAACTCCAATTTCTTTCTTATCTAAATGACACACGGCGAATAGGCAAAATTATACAGTAAATTCGACAGTACAGTCCGCAAGTTGACTATTACAGCTTTCGAACAATATCTAATTCAAATAAAATCAAATTGTATATGAAAAAAACCTTTCAGAGATTAGCTCGTTTATATGGAAAACCACATAGTGGCCCTTATTTTCTTTTGAGTGTTTGTTTTGTTTTAACCGACGGCTGTTACGGTTTCAAAAATAAAATTAAGTGTCTGCTGAAACACAATAAAATTTCTGCATCATATATTATTATTCTCTTTCCTGGCAACCCTGAAAGGTAAGGCCTTCTAATTCCCGCGTTTGGATAAATAATTCATGGCTCGCTCTGATCTCACGCGCAACCTCTTTTATGATTCACACAGATTTCGGAATTACGCATTTTGATGTTCAACTATTTTATATTTCAGTTCGACGCCAATATACCTATGATTTGGAGCATTTTTGAGATAGACAAGCGCTTTACCGAGGCGTGATAACGCCTAGTGGTAAGCGATGATGTGATCTATGATGAAACGCGCTTGTCTAGATAGAAGTAATCTATTCATTCGCGTCTTGAAGGCCCCCAGATTGTACAGGAAACACAGATTCAGGCAATCAGTTAGAATAAGAATAAGAATAAGAATAAGCTTTATTTTGCAAGAATGCGGTACATAAAATAAGATCTTAAAAATAAATCAAAGAGCAGGACACATTCACCCAACCTGGGCATGCAAAAAGAAAAAAAAATACAATATATTCAAATTAAATTAATACTTAATGTCAAGTTAAATTAATAATGTCAAAATTCAATTAATTAAATAATATAATACTATTGTTACATTTTATGGTCGAAGTACTCACTTAAACTATAAAAACAATTTTGAATTAGCCACTTTTTAAGTTTATGTCTGAATTGATTCTTTGTTAGCGTCTTTAGATCATTTGGTAGTCTATTATATATTTTAACAGCCATAGCATGTCTGTTCCTAGAGGCCAGTGCTGTTTGCCTCGATGGAATTATTAAGTTATTTGGATGTCTACAGCTATGCGTCCGAGGAACATCACACAATCGTGGAAACAGCTCTGGATGGTTTTTGACAAAAATGCACATCTCATATATGTATAAGCAGGGAACAGTTAAAATGTTTAGTTCCTTGAATAGAGGTCTACATGAAACCAAATTATCCACGTCATATATGGCACGAATGCATGCCTTTTGAGCAATGAGAATCTTTTTCGTGTAGCAAGAGTTGCCCCATAGAACTATGCCGTATCTTAAAATTGAGGAAACATGTCCGTAATACGCCTGAAGAGCAGTTTGTTTGCTTGCGGTTTTACCTAGTTTCCATAAGGCATAAACGTAAGAGTTAATTTTTTTACACAATTTGTTTATATGTTCTTCCCACGTGCATTTATCATCTAATATTATTCCAAGGAAAATAACTTCCTTTGTTTCTTTTATTTGTTTATCGTCATAAGTTATTTTAAGGTCTTTCTTATTTCCATTTTTATTAATAAATTGAATACTTTTTGTTTTATCTAGATTTACTCTAAGATTATTTTGATTAAGCCAATTTATTATGAGTTCTACCGTTTTGTTTATTTCTTGATTATAATTTTCTACTTTTACGCACGGCACCACTACTGACACATCATCCGCAAAAAGTACACAGGGATAATTTGTAATTTCAGGAAGATCGTTGATATAAATGAGAAAAAGTAAGGGCCCCAGAATACTCCCCTGAGGCACACCAAAGCTGTTTATTCTGACGTCCGAATGAAAAGACCTCAGTACTTTCTCATCATCTATATTTAAGACCTCGACATACTGTCGCCTATTCATAAGGTATGACTTCAGCCAATCGAGAGCCTTGCCCCTAATACCATACCTTTCACACTTAAGAAGGAGTAAGTCATGCGCAACAAAATCGAAGGCTTTGCTCATGTCGAAAAAGATGGCTGTTATAGGAGTTCCACTCTCTAGCGGTACGGATGATAAAATTTGAAGCAATGACATGCAGTCAGCAGAAAACTAAGAAAATCAAATTAATAGAATCATAATACTAAATAATAAACTAGAAAAAATACGACTCGCACCAGAACATGTTCTCGGATGGGAATCGAACCCGCGACCTTTGGATATCCGGTCCAATGCTCTGACCGCTGAGGTACCGAGTCAGAATATATAAAAATATAAATGACTCTATAATTAATAGAATCATTTATATTTTTGCGGCATACGAACTCAATGGTTTTACCTTTTGCCTATAAATGAAATGAAAATATTCTTTATTCAAATAAACTCACAATTTATTAGCATTTTTAAATTGTCATTTCTTTTACCCTACCACCCTTTATGACGTCTTTTAGCTGACTAGAAAAAGGGTCGCAAAAAGCTTATCAGCTTTATCAGATGGAACGATATCTATATCGTTTCCAGATATAAACTTCATATATGTTACAATTAACAGAGAATAATAAATAAATAACATATAAATTAGAAAATTTCTTAATGAATCAAATTACACGGTTCAAGCTAAATTCAAAATTCAAAGTAATATTGTATATTCAGTTCATTCAAGGCTGTTACAAAAAATGCAAGTCATTCTATTCAAAATGCATTAAGATAGGTAGTCAGAAGCAGACCCATTGCCACTGGCAGCACCCGTTCACGAGCATGACGCATGAACCAGCCATCGCTTCGCTCAACCATATTTGAGGGAACGTAACGACCCGCCTCACACTACACCACCGCAGAAATGATTAAAGAGAGCATGAATACTTAGGCTACACATGTTAAGGCATCGAATTGAAAACTAATATCCAAAAGCTTTTTAAACTACTGACTATATAAAGTAAAATGATTGCCATTTAAAAAAAGAAAACAAATCAAAGTTAATATAGTAATTTATACATATATTTACTTAGGATTTTTATATTTTGAGAAAAAGTGCCATACATATACATATTATTAAACAGAAAAAAATGAATACGACGCCCTTGATACAAGCAGACAGAAGCAGACCAATTCCCACTGGCAGCAGCCGTTCACAAGCATGACGCATGAAGCAGCCATTGTTTGCGACTAAAGATGAACGATTTTTATACGAATGGCACATTTTTTAAGAAAAATACTTGTGGAGACTCTTGCATGTGCAAGAAGAAAAAGTTAACTATTTCGCAGGTTCCAAATATCACTTCATCTCCAAGTTTAATTTAAAAGTGGAAAAGAATTTATATGATAATAGGTTTCCAGAGTTAATACAAAACTTGTGATTGAAATCGATACGCAATATTGTTAATTAAAGAAAAATATATAGGTATTGATATTTTGTGCTCTCTGTTATTTGTTATGTGTACGGCTAAGTGAAGAGGGACGGGCCCTTATTCATATTTTATTGCTTTATTTATGGGCCCGATGTAAGTAGAGAAAAGGACGAGGGAGGTCGCTTTGAGCCAAATAAATATCGCCCATCAATAGGAATACATAATTCTTAGTCGATCGATCAGTTATTCATAACGTTGATCATTTTGTTCTTAGTTCATAATATTATGGACAATAATTTGTTAACATAATAATTTAATGAAAGTTGAATATAAATATTTTTGTGATAAATAATATACTAGAAAATATCGACTCACCGTACCGAATCGTTTCGTTATCGAGTTATTTAATAGATTTTTCTGTAATTTGTGTTTCTTAGCAGTTAAGTTTAAATGTATTACTATCTAAATTATGTACAGAAATCTAATTGCGATACTGAGGCATCAATTTTTATGACGAGTGTTGTCAAGAGACAGTGACCCTTTGCAACTTCATTCGAGAATGTATGGCAAAGAAAAAAAATTACAGATTAAAATACGTCTTTTAGTGCCGCACAAGCGTTTGTATGGAGTCTTAGAGCATTAAGAATGCTCTTAAATTCTTACCCCTTCACTAATAAAGATTAAATAACAAAATGTATAGTTACACAAATGGTGACTCCCTGTAGAACTATTTAAAGGGGTATGAGTAATTTTATAAGAAGAGGTGGGTCAATTTTTTTTTCGATATCGCTTCCAAAAAACCGTTTCATCGCAGAGATCTTATCCCAATAAGCAAAAAATTATTACACAGCGTTAGTCTAGCATGGGCAGTTTATGAGATATTTAAGTTTAAAAAAAATATTTGGTTAATTTTTTTATGCAATGTCGCTTCCAAAAAACCATTTCATCGCATAGATCTCATCCAAATAAGCAAAAAATTATTCTGCAGCGTAAGTCTAGCATGGGCAGTTTTTGAGATATTTAAGTTTAAAAATTAATATGTGGGTTATTTTCTTTTTTTGGCGTTGTCGCTTCCAAAAAACTATTTCATCGCAAAAATTTCATCCAAATAAGTAAAAAACTATTAGGCAGCGTAAATCTAGCGTGGGCAGTTTTTGAGATATTTAAGTTTAAAAAATAATATATGGGTTATTTTCTTTTTTTGGCGTTGTCGCTTCCAAAAAAACTGTTTCATCGCAAATATCCCATCTAAATAAGCAAAAAAATATTCGGCAGCGTAAGTCTATCATGGGCAGTTTTTGAGATATTTAAGTTAAAAAATAATGTGTGGGTTATTTTCTTTTTTTGGCATTGTCGCTTCCAAAAAACCGTTTCGTCGCAAATATCCCATCTAAATAAGCATAAAAATATTCGGCAGCGTAAATCTATCATGGGCAGTTTTTGAGATATTTAAGTTTAAAAAATAATATATGGGTTATTTTCTTTTTTTGGCGTTGTCGCTTCCAAAAAACTATTTCATCGCAAAGATCTCATCCAAATGAGCAAAAAAATAATTAATTAAATATGACTCTTGATATGATCTACTTCCCAATATTGGGCAGTTTTTGAGATAAATGATAAAATAACCTACATATTATTTTTTTAACTTAAATATCTCAAAAACTGCCCCTGGTTAGACTTACGCTGCCAAATAGTTTTTTGCTTATTTGGATGAGATCTATGCGATGAGACAGTTTTTTGGAAGCGACTTTGCCGAAAAAAGAAAAAAACCCACATATTATTTTTTAAACTTAAATATCTCAAAAACTGCCCATGATAGACTTACGCTGCTAAATAATTTTTTGCTTGTTTGGATGACATACTTGCGATGAAATGGTTTTTTGCAAAGCGACAACACCAAAAGAAGAAAATAACCCACATTTTATTTTTTTAACTTAAATATCTTAAAAACTGCCCATGATAGACTTACGCTGCCAAATAGTTTTTTGCCCCTTTGGATGAGATCTTTGCGATGAAATAGTTTTTTGGAAGCGACAATGTCAAAAAATGAAAATGACTCACATATTATTTTTTAAACTTAAATATCTCAAAAACTGCCCATGATAGACTTACGCTGTCTAGTAGTTTTTTACTTATTTAGATGAGATCTTTGCGATGAAATAGTTTTTTGGAAGCGACAACGCAAAAAAAGAAAATAACCCACATATTATTTTTTAAACTTAAATATCTCAAAAACTGCCCATGATAGACTTACGCTGCAGAATATTTTTTTGCTTATTTGGATGAGATACTTGCGATGAAATGGTTTTTTGGAAGCGACAACACCAAAAAAAGAAAATAACCAACATTTTATTTTTTTAACTTAAATATCTCAAAAACTGCCCATGATAGACTTACGCTGTCTAATAGTTTTTTACTTATTTAGATAAGATCTTTGCGATGAAATAGTTTTTTGGAAGCGACAACGCAAAAAAAAGAAAATAACCCACATATTAATTTTTAAACTTAAATATCTCAAAAACTGCCCATGATAGACTTACGCTGCCAAATAGTTTTTTGCCCCTTTGGATGAGATCTTTGCGATGAAATAGTTATTTGGAAGCGACAACGCCAAAAAATGAAAATGACCCACATATTATTTTTTAAACTTAAATATCTCAAAAACTGCCCATGCTAGAGTTACGCTGTCAAATAGTTTTTTGCTTATCTGGATGAGATCTTTGCGATGAAACGGTTTTTTGGAAGCGACAGCGCAAAAAAAAATGACCCGAATTTAGTTTTTTAAACTAAAATATTTATAAAACTGCCCATGATAGACTTACGCTGTAGAATAATTTTTTGGTTATTTCGATAAGGTCTTTGAGATGAAAGAGCTTTTTGGAAGCGACATCGCAAAAAAAAAATGACCCACTTTTTACTCATACCCCTTTGACATTAAAAAGAAATGGAGAAAACACTGTGTAACTATACATCTGCTATTCAAACTTTATTAGTAAGGGTCAACCTAAGTATGGAGTAAACTGGTCGTTTGATCTCATTTCTCTATGATCTGAGATACGGCCATAAGGGTCCTCGCGTGCCCTTCCAGCGAGGTTTGTCATCTTTGCGGAGACAGGTTTGGGTTCCGCCGCCGCGATTTATGCGTGGCTAGGAACTGCGTGCGATCTTTAATAAATTTATGAACCATATAAATAAATATGTTTTTTATTTATTACGAAACTTACATACTAATATATTTACAGCAGCTGCAAATGCTTTATATAATTTTATTTTTATTTTTTACAAATATTCGTTATGATTTCGTTAAAGTTGGTTAGGAACACGAAAATTAATCATTTAGAAAGTATTATGTATCGGCAAAACACGAAAACACATTGCGTATTCTTTAACATCTTGATTAATTTTAATGTTAAACTCTTTCCATATAATTACAGTTATGTAACTTAAAACAATCTATGAATAATTAAATCAATTTTAAAGTCCATAAAACATCTCTCAGCGCCTGCCGTGCGTAACTTTTTAACTAATCCTTAAAAATTCATTTCGCCTCTCAAATGACCGTTGGTATTTTTTTTCATATTGAAATATGTAAAGTGTCTTTTGTCGCTTTGAATTAATTAAAAGTTTCGGGTGACTTATTAAGATACCGCAGAGAACGGACGGGTCGCTAGAAAAAGGCGAGGCGACGCCTAATCTGGTTCAAATCATTTAGCACACTGTGACATTGTTTGACAAAAAGTTGTGCACGCAAAGTGAGTGAGTTGGGTCTCGTTTTGTGAATCCTACAATGGGCAGTTAATGAAAACGGATGCCTTGTTTGGTGTTGACCTTTAGAATTCACTCCCGTAATTGTGATAAATTTTACACTTCATTCATAAAATTTTCTAAAAGTTATTAAACTCTTCAAACAAAATTCAACACCAGTTAAGTGTGCGACAGGTTTGAATAATTTCGCAGTACCAGGAGAGCATACTACACTGGAAGGTGATTGAGCCAATATACACAGTAATACACGCCTGACAGCCTACGCTACCAAATTAAATTAACATGCGGTGCGCATAATGACGCACCCAGGTCCCAGTGCGAGAAAGCCCCGAAACGGCTGCATAATTCAAGACATTTGTAACGCCAATCTCTTAGCGTCTATTGGTTCCTGGTATTTGTAAGGAACTACATAAGACGTACATTTTCAATTAATTGAACCCGCATTTTCTTGCTCGCAAATAAAATTATCTAACAGAACAGGGCGGTGGGGTGATTAGACATCGTGCCGCTTTGTGAAGAGACTGGTTATAGGGGTTTACTTGTTAATCCCTTAACACAGCGAGCGTTTCCCAAACATTACTTTGACCTGGCCCAGTTAATTTAATGATTCCCCATCGTGACTTATCATAAGTTATTGAAGTGCATACAGGGTGAAATCGAAGTCATTGGCAATCTTTTCAACTAAAAATCTAACCGCGATAGGGTAAAACCGGGATAGATGCCCCACTTTTTTAAATAGTCTCCTTATTTAAAAAATATTCATTAATATTAATAATTTCTATGAATGTAGGCTAGCTTAATCATTTATGTAGAATTATAATTATTTATTTTTGACCTATCAATTACAGATTTTGCATAATTTAGCTTTTTGTGGACCCCTTTTTTTGAGGATAGATGCCTGCCTGTATGGATAGTTGCCCCACCGTGAAAATACTATGAAGGATAGATGCCAGTAGTGCGGGATAGATGACCTTTATACTGCGTAAACAAAAAAATGTTCTACTCTTGAAACAACAATTGTCTCCCAAGAAATATGGGTCGAATTACGAAAAACATTTTGCATTTTTTTAAATGTTTTAATTGTTATCGTTATAAAATAATTCCAATATGTATAATCATAATTTTTGTTCAACAAACATATTAATTCTTAATAATAATTGTTATTATAAAATTTTAATTATAAAGTTTCAACAGGCATAATCATGCTTTTTTTAAACTAAAATTTAAAAGCATTTATTCAACAAAAATATTAATTCTCATTGAATCCAATCGGATTTAGACTTCGTATTTTTATAGTTTTCAAAACATTCTATGCAGAGTCTTTAGAGTTATCCTGTCCATCTCTCTTAGTATTCTTTACGGGCAAACCTTTAGTTTTCTTTCCTTTAATTTCATAGTTAGGTGGATTGTCTTGTAAATAATTTTCTACGTTTGTACTGTCAATAATTTTCTTTTTAGTATTGCTCGGCCCTGGTTTACCTTTAAATAATTATCATTTTCTTTATCACACAAATCAGCTAGGTCTTCATCGTCGTTTTCTCTAAAGTAATGTTTATTTTTTTGTTTTATTTTTTTATTTTTGTTGTCTTATTCTTTGTTGGTGGTTCCTTTCTTTGTTTTTTTTGTAGTTGTTTTGTACTTTCGTGGCATGATTCTGCTACAATCAGCAAAGAGTCCAAATATAAATATACGCAAATACATAAAAAATATAACAGTATCCTAAAAATCTTTTGAAAATATACACTGACACCATATATGGGCATATATGGCGTATGAATTGATAGATGCCCCTAAGGGCACCTATACCTCGAAAAATCAGGGCAACTATCCTTTGCGATAGGGATAGATGCCCAAGTAGTTTTTAAATAAATTAAAAACAAAAGAGCAATTATTTACATACAGATGCACACTTAATGAACCAGTACATTGACGTAATAAAAAATATAACGGAATTAATAACTTCTTATAAAGTTATACAACGGCAAATACTAAGCTTTAAATCTTTGACGTGTTCGTGAAGTTAGCCGCGGAGATGATTGCACGCACGAGCGAAACGCATCCACGCCGTAGGACAGCCCCTGGGCAATTCTGGTGTGGGGTGACTGCGGCTCCTACTTATACTATTAATTCTTAGTTGCGACTCTGGGAAGTTAGGTTTTTTGTAAATGAGGCATCTATCCCACTGCGGCATCTATCCCGGTTTTACCCTAACTGTCGCCCGGAAAATTGACCCGTGAGGACATTTAAAGTAGATTTTCCGGGCGACAGACAGTTATCAATATTACGGTTAGCAATTAACTAAGAATTTAGATAAAAGCAAAAAAGGCAAGCAAACCAATGACTTCGATTTCACTCTGTATAAGGAAACTTGGACTTTATAAGACAATACTGCGACCCGGTATTTTATTTTGTGGTCCGGTGAAAGGTCGTGTTGCTTCGCGACCCAGCATTTGGAAACGCTGCTTTGGGAAGCGCATTCGCCAACAGTTTGTTATGTTTTCAACTCTTCGATTATATAAATATATGATCGAAGTTACAACTTTATCGAATTTCCGATAACTTTTTCTTCTAAATATCGGCTATTTTACAATTCAAGTGATAATTTTTGATGTATAAAATCATCATCGTGAGTTTTTGTTTTCCTTCGTTTAACTACGGAATCCCAAAAAGGGAAGGCAATAAACAAAGCCCTCGCAGCCGGCGACAATTTACAATTCTAATGTCTCGAACGAGGCATTATTGCAAACGCCGGCGAGTAATGTAAAAGGCGGCCCGTAATGTAATCAATGCCGTCTTTGATGGACGCAGCCGCAGCGTCGAATGCAACCTCCATCCAAAGCTAGGATGGTAACATGTCGGGTCCAGAACATGTTAAGATAAATTACTTATTCCTTAACTGAATTGTATTCAGAATTAAAAAAAAAACAATCTTTTATAAGATTTTATTTTTTACAGTTACGTTCATAATAAGTTTTAATTTGTATTTTACTGACTAAAACTGAATCTTTTAAAATTATGTTTCACTTTTTTTTGTGATGGCCTGGTCTGTCAAAAATAACAATTAAGTAGGAAGTCAATAGTAAAACAGCAAAATACTGCATTGTATTGTAGCACTGACATCTGTATGTATTGTTAAAGGTTTTTTCAACTTCACATTGTTGTTGTTTTTATTTTCTTTTCTTTTCTTTCTGGTCTAACGAAGTTATTTTTGTTTCTTTTCAGGTAAGTTTGCTGGAGAGATGGAGGTTTGCCGCTCAAAACTTGAAAGAAAATAGGTTTGTGTTTTTGAACTAAAAGAAACATAGGAATCTACAGTGCGATTGGAAAAGATTTTTCACTGCTGTGCAAGATACGATTTCATTGATGGTGCCAAATAATATACTAGAAAAAATACGACTCGCACCAGATCATGTTCTCAGACGGGAATCGAACCCGCGATCTTTGGATATCCGGTCCAATGCTCTGACCGCTGAGCTACCGAGTCACTAGTGGGTAAGTTTAGATGAGAAAGCTATATAATTTTAATTTTTTAATAGATTTTAGCATTCACAACGCTATTTTTATATAATACCTTTATTTCTATAATATATATCATATATTATAATATGTCATATATTTCTATAATAATAGAAAAAATACGACAACATTTTTTCTAGTATAATATTTGGTATTATATAAAAATAGCATTGTGAATGAAAAAAACCCAAAAAAAATGTTAAAAATTCATTGATGATGGTTGAAATTGGTCTTAATTATGTTCTGTATTTGAAATGGTTAAAGAGGTTAAATTCATGAAAGCTTACGGGACCGACCTGTTGCTCGATTTTGACTGATGTTTTCTCAACAATGGACGCTTAGCCAAGTATTCGCCACCGCTCTTCAACTATGTCCAACTATTATCTTGATCAACCTTACACAGCAGTTATCACTCAAATCCCAGAACCATCAAGTTTGCAGCTAAATTGAAATGTTACACGAAACACAAATATTTGTCGGTGCGAGTCGTAGATCCTCCCTCTTAACATATATATATATTATACCAAAGCCCTCGGGAGTCAGCTCTCAGCGCGACGGGGTTATGCATTGAATTAATCCACCGATTATTAGTATTAACTATAAACAGGAATAATTAGCCATTCGGGGGCGGACATAAAATTCAATTACCTTTACGATTTAAATTTGGAAAAACGTCGTTTTTGAAGAAGTGCGTTTTAAGGCTAAGCTAGAAACCTAAGTTTTCAGATTTTCAGACAGTTAAAAAAGTCTGGAACGGGTGGTAAGAAAATATAGACGATTCAAAAGTGCTTAATTATTAAGTTTATTTGAATAAAGATATTTTGACTATTGACTAGTGTGTCTCTGGTATTCATTCAATTATACATTCGGAAATAATTACTGTCATTGTTGTTGATAACCTATTAAGTACTTTTTTTTAAATCTTATCTTATTAACTAACATTATTCTTAAAGCATTTATTATGATTATGCAAGGGCTCAGTAAAAGCTTACAAAGTAAAAATTCAAGTTCTTTGTTGGAAAATAAAAACAATTTTATTGAAATTAATTTGCGCTATGAGTCAGCTTTTAAACGTAATTTAAGTAAATGAGGAAAATTCTGTGAACGTTAATTAAACTAAGTGCATGAATTAATATGGTAATTTTTTTGTCTCCCCTTCTACTCTCGATTTTCGATAAAGTTTGTGTGTCCTTGCAATTAAAAACTACTAGGTCGTCATGTATGACAAGAATGTAAGTGGTTGGTGTAACGGCAGGTGTTCCGCCACGAATTGGGGTTTGCGGTCGCAACTGTCTGACTTAACCGCTTAGTTTAGCTTGTGTACATTTATTACCTCTATTCGTTCATGGAACCCTGCTCGGTGTTTTACCTGCTAATTATATAATTCCATGTACTTATTGTACTAACATTTGAGAGTCATTATGCGTTTCTGGTAGGTCTCAACGCCGGGCATAAAAAGATAAATAGAATTAGGAAAAAAAAATTGGCTGCTAAGAATAATGTGGTGAAGTTCACATTGACGATATAAATGAGATGTAAACTCCTTTTACCTTAATGAAGGCAGCCGTGTGTTGGTCGTTGTTTATCTGCGGTGTGCGATACGTTATTATGTCCGTCGACGAGGCCCCCGCAAACTGATGCTGTCAGGCCAGGTCACTCAAAGGGAACACCGTCTATTTGAGCTGAAGAATTGGATTACTTAGAAAACCACGCTTCGTTACGCCGGTTTACTCAGTGCTGAGCTAATGCTACACCGAGTAGAAGCACTGTCCGCGTTGAATTAATTTAGCAAATTAACTTTAGTTGCAGCGTTTCCTTACAGTTTTCCAAGCGCAGAAAAATGTGTCGTATAAAAAATTTACTTTAGTGTAGGATTTAGAGATGATAATACAAATGAATCTATGAATCTTCAAACTATAAGTCTTTGGCTACACTTAACCGCTTTTTAATTTCATCGAAGGTTAACGCCATTAATTTTCGCGATTAACAATTAATGATTTTTTACAATGAATGCGTAGGTAAAGTTATCTACACACGACGGCACATCAGACTACACTACACAACATGTTGACCTTGAGACAGTCTTTAAGCCCTACGTTATAAAAGCTGTTTTCGCAGTTGAACTGTTGTAACTATTTAACTAACTAAACACTTTAAAACCATTGTACAACAGCGTAACAATGCTTATCAAATCTTCGGTATAGTTATAGCGACCTGCGGTGTCGTCATGCACGCCTGGTGCCTGACGCCTCAATCGGCAGACGGCCTGTGCGCCCGGATACCCGTATGCCCGGCACCGGACACCGGACGCTATCGATCTCCGATGTGCGCAAACATTGTCATCTGAGCCGGACTTAATGGAGTCGGTAATGGGTGTGGTTGTAACTTCCACATCGTGTGCAAACTTGTATAGGATTTAGATAATTCGGATATTAGAAACGTTGTCAGGAGTTCAGGAGTTACTCTGAAGATGGTTTTTATCTATCTGAAGCTTATAATTTACTGAAATTGAGAATTTTATTCACTCTGTCTGTTAAGTCCGCTGTAGCTTGAAATAGAATCGCAAAACTACGCCATTGACTTTGGCTTTTGTAATAGGTTTTATGCAGAAAATGTTGTTGGAAACAGAAAAAAAAATCGGAGTAATACCTTATTCAAAAGAGTTCTTGGTAAAAGATATTTAATTGCATGTAATAAAATAATTATATGCAATAATAACACAAATCAATAACAGTTTTACATCCATATTTCCCCAGTTTGAAGTTTAACAAAATATTAATTTATTGCACAATATTTGCAACCATGTTTGCAAATTTGTATCTGCGATTTCAGTTTGCTGAATTTAAATGCTGTTCGCGATAAAGATCGGTAGTAAATTATCGCGATTGTTAATTGTTTCATTCCCCTCTACGAACAAGATAATTAAAAGTTTAATTTAAGACCATTCAAAATAAGTGTGTTTCTAACACTTGAAGATAAGAAACTGAATCAAGTTGTATTTTGTTATAATTTCCGTAGGTTTTAAACTTTTTACAAAAAACCTTTTAAATTTATCAACGCCCGAGCGGACACAGGCGGCCGGATAAAAATGAATTATCTATTGAATCGCACTTTCCGGGCGTTGAAGGGTTAAAATATGTTGAAAATATATATTCAAATGACTTAGTTGAGTTCTTAATTACCGTGATACAAGTTGTCATAATTTTAACCGCTGTTTGTGTAGTTGTTTGTGTACCGGTTATTTACTTATTTTAATAAAACAGCACAACAATGTTCACATTCCGTTTACAATTTGTATAATTTCGCCTCCGGGCTAAAAACTAGCACAGAGCCACTCGTTAAAAAACTAGAAAAGTAAAAAATACAGTTGA
Organism: Catoptria pinella; assembly: GCA_963556745.1. NCBI lineage: Eukaryota > Metazoa > Arthropoda > Insecta > Lepidoptera > Crambidae > Catoptria > Catoptria pinella. The sequence continues at coordinate 700,092 of OY750777.1, forward strand.
ATTTTCGACATGTGAACACCAGGGACGCATAGCCGCCATGGAAATATGTTGTCGACAGCCGTAATGCCACCCCAAACGGACGCACACAGGTGCCACCGGATTTAGTCGCGAACAAATGTTCGTGCTCACTGACGCCACCAAAGACTTAGCCGAATGAAACTGACCTTTTTTCCAATGCAACCCTACCTACTGTACTTTTAATTTCAGTGTGTACTCGTAACGATATTTTTGATATTAATAGACTAATCCATTTTGTATTGATAACACAACTGTTTTATAAAAATAACTAATCATAGTTACAAAGACAATAATGGCATCTAGCTTTTGTGTAAATAAAGTAATTCGAGAGTTAATATTTTCTTTTTTACTACTTTTTTAACATTGATGCGGTCATTAACACAACTGTCTGTATTCATTCGAGTGTATAACGATATTTCTCAATTCCGTATGTCTCGTAAAACGTCGGCGGACATCAACTTTTCGTGAAACAATCGTGTCGTGTCACATCTCCCGGCCGTTTTATCACAGTATAAATAAATAACTGTATTGTGTCTCGCCTGTATCCTTTATACAAGGTGTTACAAAAATACCCCTAATGCCGAATATGGTATAAAGGGACCATCAAACTGAACAACTTTTACTATGGGACCTACTTTGAAATCACGAAAAAAAATCAGCTGTTTCATACATTTTGATATTTTCGATTTTAATTTTTGTATGAAACAGCTGTTTTTTTTTCGCGATTTCAGTGTTGGTCCCTATCAGTTTGATGGTCCCTATATACCATATTCGGCATTAGGGGTATTTTTGTAACACCTTGTATAATTACCTACACCGCTGCACCGCTACACTAGCCTTGGTTGTCTCTCTTCGATTTAATAATGTTACTAAGATTAATAAAATTCAAACATCAATGCGCTGAAAAATACAGTCATAATTTAATGCGTGGGAAGTCATACGTTCGTGCAGTGAACGTGCACCGAAGCATGCCGAGACTTCACGCTTGAAGACGGATTACTGATATTTATTTATACTGTGATTTTACTGCCGTGCACGACTCGGATTGCTCTACCGTGCGTAATTTTTATTGTCCTCGACGACATTGTAAAAGTTTGACGTTTTCCCTTTATGACGACGTTATGTGGGACTGGGGCATTGCGGCGCCATTAATGATTGAACTGCGGACCTGTGTTGTGTTGATTGAAAATGTTTGTGATATAAAGGGCTCTCCTGGAAAGTGACCTCAGCTCAAATGACATATGAAAAAAGAGGATATTTATGAGTTTAGGGAATAGACTCAGATTTTACAAGGTGATGTTTATTCTTACCTCGTGTCGTGTTACTGAAGTGAAAATTAACTGTGGTCTAAGCAAGCTATATCTAGGTTTTGTAAAAATGAAAACAAAAAAATCAATATTTAGCTTTTAATTGTTATGAAAGCGAGATAATATCCAAAATAGCTGTTTGTCTTCCGAAAAACAAATAGATAGATGATATTTTATTGGGGTTTTTATTTTCAGAAAATTATTATAAACGGTGGCAGCGATGCACTAAAAGTTATTCATAAAAGATAAACTAGAAAAATATGATTTGATTGGCAAAACTTTATTTTGTGTAAAAGTCGTGTTGAGATAAATAAATTCTTTGAAGTCGACATGAAAGCAGCGCGAGCGAATGCCCAAAGAGAAGGAAATGCACTTCGTAAAATGAAAATACATGTAATATTTCGCGAGCGAGTATTCGGTCGGCGTGTGTTCTAGGAGTTAGGAAATACTGATCCTGGGGACTCTTCTGCGATTACATACACGGTCAAAACAAGAAATAACACCTAACTAACTATACATTAAGTGTATTTTTATTTTATTCACTTCCTAGAACTCTGTAGTTCATTCACTGAAAATAAAACACTTTTTCCGATATAACACTATAATATAAGCAACTTAAGTAACCTTAACAATGGCCCCTGAAAAGTGCTTTTTATTCACCGTTTTCAGTGTTTTCTGTTTAAATGTGATGCTGTCACTTTTTGACAATATTGTTTGAAAGGGACAACATCACATTTAAACAGGTGTCTAAGTTAAACAGTGTTTAAAAATATTTTGTAATAACACGAATGTTGTCTTTTATTAAATCAAATTGTCACCAATAATTTGCAATTTGTTTCCTAAATTTGTTGTGTGAAAAACCACTATTTGTATTTTAAAATTGTTTATTTTTAATAAAGAATATAAGTACAACGAAAACGCGTCTAAATCTATAAATATCATATCATAATATCATTGTATAATAGTAATAGTAATAGTCTTTAAGAATAATTCCCATCAACATTGTCACATAGTAATCGTAATTGTCACTAATATCTAATTCTGTGACATACTATTAAGTTGTCCCTGTAAGATTGTTGGAGACAAATAAATATTATTATTATTGTAGTAGTGGTATAGCTTATAAGAGAATAGTTTATTGATTTAATCATCCCATATTGTAAGATATATTAAAGGTGCCAAAACAATTCACGAGGCGGGAATATTTTTATGCGTAGCGTATGTCGTTAAGGCCCAGCCATTTTTCCTTTACCCTATAAATGGTGGCCGGTTTTCATTTTGGAAGTGCGCGATATAAACGACCTGTCATCACATTCTATCCCAACACCAATCACACATCAATAACTGGGGATATCGAGAAAAAATGGCGAATCGCGTGTCCGATGAAATCGGTGACTCATGACGACTAATATCGCTGACAATGTTTGACAAAATTGTTTTTAAAAGATGAAATTTTTAACCGCCTCTGTGGTCTAGTGGTCCGCCCGCCCATGTAAGACGCTGGTCCCGGGTTCGATTCCCAGGATGGCCTGGGTGCATTTGTATTGCACTCGGTTTGGTTGGTGGCCTTTTCAAGCCCGTCTGGCCTACCTACCCATTATGTTAACAATATTGTTGTGATCCGGTAGTTAGAGGTAAGATAGCCAGTTCCTCAGTGGTAGAGGATTCCGGGTGTACTGCGCTTACACCTTCGGTCTTATCGTCACTCAACATCAGGTGAGGTGAAGGCGAAGCACTAACTCGTTGTGGATAAAAAACTGGACAAACAATCCAGGGCGTAATCCTACAACAGCCATCTTAGAGATAATGTTGAAACTTTTAATTTTGTTAGCAACTGCACTACTGCAGTATAAGCACGGAATAACTAATGTATAAGCTTGGAGTAGGATGGAGCTCGTCGGTTCGTTACCGCGCAAGACTTTCTGGAAAGTACTTTGTAAAATGATGCGCCATAATATTCAGCCAAACAACGCCGAAAGTTTCGGGATTCGGAATACACTTTGTATCAGAAACTTTGGAATTACCAATTAAAATGACGTACCAGACACAAAAGTGTTTGGTAATTTCATACTTTGCTTTTTTATTTTATTTAAGTAATGAAAATAATTTTCGAAACATTGAAAACACACTAGAATCTTTCTTTACGAATAACTTTACGACTTGCATAGATGCAGAGATTTTTTAAGTTTCGGGTTAGACAAGGACAGAACTATACTGTATCGTGGCGTTACGATACAGTATAACTTATGGGAACAGAGAGATGTTATAACGTTTGATCGGTTCAGCCGTCTACGCGTAGGTAATCGGTGAACGAACATACATAAAAAAAAGTAATCCAATGCTAATATTTATTTATGGAACTGTAGAATAATGAGATGTTTAATACACCCGTGATATGAATCCTCAAAGGTTTTGAAACAACTTTAAAACAATCAGTGTCATGGTAGCCGTAATATCCGAGCGCGTGGCTGGTCGCGCCTCCCGCGCTCGTACCCGCCGCGCGCGCCTCCCTCATTATATCATCCAAACGAGTGTTATAATAACACGGTTATAACACGTTATAACTTATAATGTTGTACTGAATTTCATAGTGAGTATCTACTTTGATACATACCTACGGTGTTGTATTATTTTCATATATTTAGCCGAATTATGTTATAATTACTATGTAACTCGATGATTCGAACAACATAAGTAGTTCTTTCTTTGCCTAGAGAGACTACAGAGTCAATTTGATATATATGTATGTATATTGCAATCGGCATACCACATATCCCACCGTCTTTTGTGATCCGTTCGCATAACGTCAGACACAAAGAGCCGTGTACAATGGGGGCGGATCCGGCGCCGGACGGGCGGCCGCCGGCGGCGGTTCGCCGACCGGGCCGGCCGTCAATAAGGCGCGCTGCCGCTTCCGGCGATGATGACGATAAATGCCGACTTCTGGTTACCATCATATGCACTCAAAGCATCTTGCCAAATAGGTACATTTGAATTTTTTCTTTGTAATTTCTGATTGCATTCTACAATGCGAATAAATAAAAAATAAAAACTGCATTTAATTTTGATTCGAAGTATCTACTGTTTTAGTTAATCATCAAGTAGGTAGATACATCAAAAACAAAAATATTTTTGTTTCTGTTTTTCATTCAAAATATTTTATCTTGCCTTACAATTTTTTTTGAAGGCAGCAATCATCATGTAAGCCGCACGACACCCACTGCTGGATGCCTCCCCAAGGATATCCACTACGGTCGGTCCTGGGCTGCCCGCATTTTCCCGCGACCTTCCACCTTGTCGGGGGTCTACCCACGGAGCGTCATCAGGTGCGCGGTTGCCATCAAAGGCAACAGAACCTTTCCACTCAACGGCCGTCGGTTCTTCTCGCTATGTGTCCCGCCCACTGTCACTTCAACTGTCACTTCAGTTGGGCAATCCTTCGAGCGATTTCGGTTAATTTAGTCCTCTTACGGATCTCCACATTTCTGATTCAATCACGTAAGGAAAGAGTTAGTGACGCGGCAAAACTATAATGTTCAGGGCCGGTGAATTTTAATTTTTATAATTTGACAGTTCAGTTCTGTAGAGACTAGATTGTGCTCTTTTTTGTTGTTGATTTTTTGCTGTAACAAGATGTGCTATTGTTAATTTTCTGTTTTTAATTTTGCACCGTCGTCTTCAGAAACGCCGAGCATGACTCTCTCCATTGCACGCTGGGTGACCTTGGCGACAATAAAGTATTGTTTTGCTGTAATTTCTATAAATTATTATATTATATTATATTTGACAACATCACATACATTGCTCCGATTCCAAAGTAAGTAGCTAAAGCACTTGTGTTATGGAAATCAGAGACAACGGTGGTATCACAAACACCCAGACCTGAGCCAATATAGAAAAGTTCGTTTTCTAAATGGACCCAACCGGGGATCGAACCCGGGACCTCAGAGATGGCGACACCTTGAAAACCGGTGTACAAAGCCACTCGACCACGGAGGTCGTCAAAATAAACCGTTCATTATACATGTAGTATAAACATATTTGTTTATAAGTACTTGTTTATGTTTATTATATTAATTTGAATATTTGATATAAATCGAAAGATCATTTCACATTAGTTAGTTATATACGCATCTGCCTCGCTCTCTAAGTACAGTCAACGGCACGTCAGACTAGACTACACATGTTGACCTTGAGACCGTCTTTACGTCGTACGTAATAAGAGCTATTTTCGTAGTTCAATTGTTTAACTTGCCGTTCTGTCGTGCGTACATGTCTCTGCCTCGCTTACTAAGTATATTCCTTTGCCTCGTACACCTAATCGTTTTCCACAAAGCATTCTCGCGTGCACCCGTCTCCGCTGCACTAAGCCGTCTCGTTTCACGCTCCGGCGCCCGACACATGCAAAGTTACTATCTTCTGGAGGCACTTTATAGATGTAATAAATAAATATTGAATGGCTCTAATACTAACTCAAAGTTGTAAATAAAGATATTACCTATAGGGCAATTTTTAAGACTTTAAATTGAAAAAAATTGACGGTGAAATCTTCTTGCTACCTCAGGGATGGAAATAATACCATTCTTTCTCGCCTCTGCTTCGCATAAACGTATCCACAAAGCATTCTCGCGTGCATCCGTCTCCGCTGCACTAAGCCGCCTTGTTTCACGCTCCGGCGCACAGACATATGCGAATTTGGTACTATCCCCTGAAGGCTTCTAATACTGACTCAATTACGTGGAATGGGGTCTCATCGATCGCTATAATTCAAACAATGAATAAAAGAGCAATTTTTATTGTTCTTTTATTCATATTCATATTCGTATTCTTTATTTGCGTTCTTGTTGTATACATGGTGTTTACAATATAAAGTTCCAAACAAGAAATCTATAGGGGTACTGCAAATTACTTACAAACTAGAAAACAATTTTAGATGTATCATTAATACTGGGCGGATTAAACAATTAAACAATAGTAAGTACCTAAATTAGTCTATCATCTTCAAATTCCTTAATATTATAATATGAAGAATCCTTTTCCAGAAGAATATTTTTGACTGCTTTATCAAATTTACCACCTTGGAGGGCTTTTACATTATTTGGCAAGTGGTTATACTAGGTGTTACACAAAATACCCCTAAAGCCGAATATGGTATATAGGGACCATCAAACTGAACAACTTTTACTATGGGGCCAACTCTGAAATCGCGAAAAAAAAATCAGCTGTTTCATACATTTTGATATTTACGATTTTAATTTTTGTATGAAACAGCTGATTTTTTTTTCGCGATTTCAGAGTTGGCCCCATAGTAAAAGTTGTTCAGTTTGATGGTCCCTATATACCATATTCGGCATTAGGGGTATTTTTGTAACACCTTGTATAGTTGGACAGCCATGTATAACGGTCCTTTTTTAAACAGCTCGAGATGAGGTGTGAGTTGGCACAGATCGTTGTCGCGGCGTGAGGCAAAACTTCTAGGCACGGCTCCTACTCGTTTGAAATATTGTGGGCTCGTTCGCACAAGTCGACAAAGCTCATAAATGTACACACAGCTGACTGTTAATACCTTCAGTTTAATAAACCAAGGTCTACACGTTTCTTTAGGTGTCAGATTCGCAATAATTCGAATGCAGCGCTTTTGCATAGTAAATGCTGCTTGCAGATCGGTTGAGTTACCCCAAAGCACAATCCCATACGTTATCTATGCCGCGGCATGCGCGTGGTTTACTGTACGTTTGTGCATTTACGCAACTCACGTAAAGCGTACGCAAAACTACTCAATTTGCCCACCACTGCGTCAACATGGTGTTTCCACGATAAGGTATCATCCAGAGTAATACCTAGTAACACAACTGTTTCCTCTACTTTGATCTTATTACCTTCATGAATTATATTAAGGGGCAGTGCTACTCTTTTCCACTCCACAAGACATGACTTCTATTTCCACAAGACATGATTTTATTGGCTTATTTATATGTTTTAAGTAAATAAATTCATAGATTTGGGAAGTAACAGCAATATCAAATAAAATGTAATAAATATAGATTTTGTTGTAACCATATCCATAATCACTAAATAAACTATTGTTAAAACAAACCCTTTTGCGATTAATGATAATGAAAAATATCGTGATTCAACCAAACATATTTTTTTAATTTGGAGATTTTAGCTTTCGCAATGCTATTTTTATATAATACTAAATAATATACTAGAAAAAATACGACTCGCACCAGATCATGTTCTCGGACGGGAATCGAACCCGCGACCTTTGGATATCCGGTCCAATGCTCTGACCGCTGAGCTACCAAGTCACTAGTGGGAACGTCGAATTTCTCCTAGTATATCAAGTCTTACGCTGCAAGCCAGCGCCATCTCACCAATGTACAACATAATGACAAAAAAGTGTAAAATAAAATATAAAGATCATATATCAAAGAGTTTCTCCACTAAAACGGATTGACGGAAGTCGGAAATACGGTTCCCTAGATTGCCGGACGCCGGACCGGCATAAATCACCATCGGGCGATACCGTGAATTGCCTAATACGAAACGCCTGTTTACACCACAGACTTAAGAAAAGTTAGAAATATAAAAACACTTGCATTTTGAATTTTGCAATGTTCTCAAATACCTAAGTCTATTTTACTGTCAGAATAACACCGAATGCGTTGTTCTAGCTTTTGGATACTAAAACAATATTTAATTATTTTTATGTTACTCGAAGTTTTATTTATATATTTTTTTTACCTACCTTTAGTAAGTTGTTGTTATACCTATTTCATTATTCAGCGTTTTTATTTTATTTTCATTATCCTTCATAACCACATTTTAAAAAGCGAAGTTTACAAAAAGAGTATTTTTCTACCTGTTTAAGATAATAATGATAATTGCATTGCCTTGCCTACAATACAAATGCAGTAAATTAATTGGTAAAAAAATTGTTGCTCTTTTAATGTGTTGACTGACTCTTTACATGAAATTTTTTAATCATGTTTTACATCTGCCCAAAAAAGAGTGTATTTAGTTCATATTTTTTTTAATTTATTTATATCCAAGCCACATGAATGTATACAGGTAAGGCCAAAAGTCTATTTTAAATGTTCTGTTAAACATAAGTCTGTGGTCTTAGCCTTAGGGCGACCAACCGCCCGTCGCATCAATATTGCATAGTGTCGTCTGCAGAAACCGCTCACCTTCTCTTATTGCTGCGGTCCTAGTAGCTCTACCTTTTTACTTGAGTTTTATTGATGCCGACAGCGCCAGGCGCAATGAAATAAAAAAAATAGTTCTTCTTTTATGACCGGGATGAGGTTTTGCCGTTAGAACGCTTCTTCTCCATGTTGTGTTTATGATATTGTGAATAATGAAATGATGTGACACTACCGTGTTTTATTACGGGAACCTTTTATTTTTTTAGGAACATTTACATTTTCACTCACCAACCATTATTATGAGCATTACTCATATTGTCTTCAAACAACTGAAACAGAATTATAACTATAACTAGTGGCTCCTACGAGCTGTAGTAGACCTTGCGTTTGTGACATTTTTGAACATTAATCGAAATGGCTGAAAAATATTTTACTTTTCGAAAAATTTCGAAAATCTGAGTCGACAAAAAATACTGATATTAAATCCGGTACAAAATATTTGCACAATAACCACAAATTATAAAGATATAGTACTAAAGTACAGATATAATAGGAATCAGGCCTTGATCCTCAGACGATAACTGTCGACTTCCTTCGTAACGATATCGACGTTAGGCAATACCGATATAATTTTCGAGTGTATCGAGTGTATGGTGACTTGGCCCGGCGCCGGGCCACATGGGAAATGTTCTTTTTGCAATGCGCTTGTTTGCGTCACAAGCACAAGGTTATTTCAAACGTTTAATCCAGATGCATTTTTAAATAAGTACTCAACTTTGAAACTTTGAAATACAACGATGCAATTTTATAGATTTAAAGCGTTATTTTATTTGTTAAAGCTTTTCATATTATATTTTTAGTTGAAATAATTTTTGTTGCACTTTTACGTACATACGTAGGTAGGCGTTTTATTTCAAAGCCATTATTATAATATTAATTATCAAAAACTTTAAAATTAAGCGCTTTTTTTCATTATTTTCCTGCCCCATTCAAGTTTTTTTGGAGTACACGCAAAGATCTAAAACGCGCTTAAATTGATTTTCAATTGTTCCTAAATACTGTTGTAAATAAAAGTAACAAAAACATTCTTTTTTTTTCACTTTCAGGAAAAATATTCAATTAAAAATAAAATTGCTGAATTAAATGAGGATGCAACTAGTTTCTCTCATTCTAAAGAGGATTTCACGGAGGCAGACATTTTAAATACCTCTTCTCTGGAAGCATTTAAGTGCTGAGGCGCTGCAAGATGCGCGAGCCGTACCAGGCGAGTATGGTTAAGAGGATATCAGAGCATCTGTGAAAGGTTTAAAATAAAACCTTTTTGCCAATGCTAATTGCCCAGTATTTTTTTATTTTACTTAAGTGTTAGGCCAAAAGTTGTTGCGTCCAGCATGTGAAATAACTATGCTCTCTCGATTTCCTTAAGCTACGGCTTCTCCCGTCGCTTATCGCGCTAAGTAGTTTGATATTAGATTGAAACCACAGGTACATGTTAAACGCGTTTAAACTAAAACACAGGTGTTTAAACTTTTCCGGTCCGTGAGCACGACCGATGCAACTCGGTCGAAACGTCGGGAAAAGGTAGGTGTTTTAGTTTAAACGCGTTTAATACCTGTGGTTTCAATGAACGCATATTTCGATTCTCCCAAGAGAATCAAAATTTATAGGTTACCGATGACCGAACAATGAAAGGAGATCGGGCAAGCTGGGGCATTTCATTTCTCAATTATATTACACTAATGTCAATATTGCCAAAAATATTTATCTAAATAATGATAACCTATCGCGATGTTTCAGCAATTTTGTAAGCAAAAGTATGTAGTTTGTTTTTCATTCTTGATCTTTCATCTTTATATCTTATTATTTGCTGTGGCAACACTCATCAAACGTTATTCCGAAACGTAATGTTCGCGTAATACTATTATTAGAACTTGCTCATAATATTTAAATCTACTTTTATAACTAAACACCAATACGATTATATTACTAAAAACTTTAGTAACGAAAAATATTAAAACAAAATATGTAATCATGATTCCAGCAATACATATCAGAACACTTAAACAAAAAAATCAAAAATATCTGCTGTCATATGCCACAGATTACTAAATAGTTACTACGTGTCATGCTGTCAATGTCATCGTTCAGTTGACTTAGGGATGTTTCGAATTTCGATACCCATAAGACATTCCTACTCTTATAAGTAATGTTTTGTTACTGAATGCTTTCCCTCAGAGTGTTATATAGTTGTTGTAACTGTTGACGATAAAAGCTAAAAGTAGTTGCATAATAGCGGCGATCGTATTAGATGTTATGTTGTTATCGTTTCATTTTAAAGTCAAATATCTTTGCCCAGACAGCACGGATTCTCAAGAAAGTTTTTTAAGTATTAAATATAAGTAATATTCTTATGCTTATTTGATTGATGTACAAAAATCTTGAGCTCGTCCCCAAGATCCATAGTGCGAGGCCCAATCTCTTTTGGCAAGTTATTAAGTCTATACTACAATAACACGGAAAAGTAAGAAAACTATAATAAACCATAAAAAATAGGTAGTTTTTATTTAAGTACCTACAAATTTGCACGGAACCCTCGGTAGGCGTGTCCGACTCGCACTTGTCCGGTTTTTTATTCATAATAACGTGTTGGGTCAATTTATTTGTTGTAAGTGTAGATGAATGTTATAACTAAACTAGATAAATACGTACTCTCGTTATAAATTATTCGCATTAACGTATTTTCAAAACAAAACTGTTCCAGGAATCTGTTAAAATACGATTCATCTCATATTTGTCACAAGCGCGCGATGAAACAATTGCTGGTCTCCTATTGTCGGTTGCCTCGTAAAATGCGCAAACGAATTTGTTAATTGTCGACAAACAACCCTGGGGCTGTGCGTTTTATTTCGCGTAATTTCATTTACGGTTCCGCCATTTTCTTGCTAACGGAACTACCTCCTTCTCATTGGTCCGAGATCGAAAAACTTTTCATTTTTGTCTGCACTTTTTATGAATTGTATTTCTATTAACATGGATATGAATAATGCAAACAGACCCCTTGTCAGCTCTAGAAATGGGAATGTTACATTGTTTTGTTGCTGTCTCTCTCTATACCACGCCCTTTTTGTCCCCGTATGGCTGCCTGTTCTCCATGGTGTTTGACTCGAGCTCTTTTCATATTATGAGGTCCTGGTAACTAGCAAGAAATGTCACTTCACTCCTTTGTTAAAGTTTTCTTTATTAACTGTCAAGATGGTGTCCGATTAATGGTTTATTGTACACATTATGCTATGTGACCTTCTATTATTACATATATTATATTGTTTCTTTGTTTTGTCCATGGTCCTGTGAATTGTTGGTTACAGCTATGTCTTTTATGGGGCCCACTATTCTCTGAACTCTCACCTTTCATCGATTGTTACTATTTTAACTTCTTACTGTTTATAATATCCTGGTATGGTTTAAGAAAAGAAATTGTCTTCCACTCGAATCAAGTAAAAATTTCATACGACGAAGTCTGCATTCAAGACTATCCAAACGTCGGAATACTTCACCAACAAAAATGTCACCAATATTCATGAATTAAAGATACGAGTGAAAATATTTGTAAAAGAACTCATAAAATTCCTTAAAGACTTTGATTACCTCTGGTGAAAGATTCATAAGTTTGAACGAAAATATTCAAAATTAATAATTTGACATTCTTGTTAGAAACATCAGTAACTAAGCAACCTGAACATAAGTAATCATAAACAAGTAATTGCTCGTTTATTTATAAATACCTCAAGAAACTTCCATAAATAACTTATATACCTACCATCCACATTTTATTTTCGCTGCTAATATATTAACATCTATTATTTTCTCTCAAGAAAACTCGCACATCCCATAATATCTCCTTACTTTATCTTTATGTCGGCCTAGTATCCTCAACGCATGTTAAGTTAACTTTTCTCACGGGACTTGTTCGAATTTCGGGTAACCTTTTGATGCTTACTATAATAGTAACCTATGCAAAGTTGTACAGACGATAACGAACTCAGACATTATAGTATGTTTTGTAAAAAATAATGTGGAAAATATCACACTATATTGTAGTTTGTAGTCCTTTTAAAGAACCTAATTCTGGTACTTAAGGTAGATGTTGAGATACACGCAGCGCGTGCTTGACGTATCATACATACGAGTACGTTGCGTTTTGTGTGTTTTTGGTGCGCATGAGTGCGCATTGCGCAGTAGGTATATCGTAGGATATCGACAAAGACAGAAATGAATTTTGTTCAGAGGTATAATTTAATTGAAGCCGAAGAACATGAGTTCATTATACTTAATTTATAATATCTTTCAATATAACAATTTTAGAATCTTTGTCACGTAAATCAAAGAGAACGAGATTATTTTTCACCATTTAATAATTCGTCCTGTTCCTTATTCTATTTCAATAAACGTTTTGGAATTATGTAAAAATAAAGATAATCTTATAACACAATGTTTTTTCCCTTTAAACGTCCGACGCATACGCGCAGAAGTTGCCTACTGACCGATGCGTCTGTACGTCGAACGCAACGTGTAAACGATGCGCCGAGCGTTTGTGTGGAACTAACAACCCATGTAGCTATATTTCGATATGATTTAACATCCGCGCATGTACGGAGCGTTTATACGCGTCAAAGAATCCCTACCATCAGGGAAGCAAACAGCAAATCATTTTACCCGACATACTGACTTGAAACTGATTTGAAACTGACTTGAAACTGATTTGAAACTGACTTGAAACTAATTTGAAACTGACTTGAAACTGACTTGAAACTGTTTGAAACTCCTCATAAGAGCACTGTGGAGGAAACGGTCTCCATACAGATAGTATACACAACATATAGTGGTTGGCGTACAGAAAAAAACCGCAAATCGATGTACAGGATGGTCGTTTTACACACGTAGGTCAAAACTTTTTTTTGAGCTGTAGTTCTTAAAAAAACTTCCTTATTTGTGTGGGAAAAAACAACTTATCATGTGCGATACCAAGTGAAAGGGTTTTCTGCGGCGATTCTACAAATATACCACATCACTATAGCCACTTTTAAAGCATACCAAGTTTGGGCTCCTCCAGAACCAAATACGATTCGGTCGAACTGTTTTTCGTAAAATATACTTTAAATGATTCGTACTATTCATATCTCACCTCAAGAAAGTAATTTTAAAAAAAATATTTACATTATTTTTTTAAATACCAATTAAAAGTCATAAAATATGGTCATGGAAGGCCTATGAGCTTGTTATAAGAATTTCTTATAAAAAAAATACAGTCGACTTGATAACCTCCTTCTTTTTTGAAGTCGGTTAAAAATTATTATTCATAATGGCTCAATATAACATGTGATAACATGGCCGACTACATAACAGCTGATTGAAGTGACAGCTTTCACGTTATTTTACAACATATATTGTTTTTTTTTCGGAAGATGTGGATATCAGCCGGTGGATTTGCCTATTTAGTCAATGGATTCGTCAGAACGACAACATATTAACTCTAAAGTAACTCAATGCGAACATCTTCTTAAAATACGTTTATGAATAATTAAAGTTATAAAAGCCTTATCAACATTTTAACTAAAATTTACTATTAACTATCTTTTTAAAGCCTTTTTATAAATAAGGTGGTAAGTCTTTTTATTCTTCTTCAATTATTTTTAGTTTAGTTTTAGGCCCTATTATTATTTGCCATTACCAATTAAGATCATTCTCTTTAAAAATTTAAGACCGGCGGCGGCGCTAGCTCTGCTCGCTTCCAAATTAAATTATAACCATAAATCCGAATCATTGACGGAGATCGGTCGGTTAAGGCGCGGATAACTGAAGTTGTTAAGACGGGGTGTGTAGTATTGCTAATTAACTTGTGTTTTACGAGGGACAGGTTCTTTAGTATGTACTTTACCTGAAAACGAATGTATATGTTCACTTACATTGTCATTAATATATGTTAACAAAATGAATGAGAATGTAGATCTACGACCTGAGTGGTGCAATCAACATGCCGGTCTACCACGCAAGAGGTCCCAGGTTCGATTCCCGGCCGGGCAGAGATTGAAATGATGGATTTTAATTTCTGTGACGGGTCTGGCTGTTACTATGTTGATAAAATAAGTATATATTTAAATAAAAAAGTTTATAAGTAGTATATCAGTTGTCTAGTACCCATATTTACAAGCTTTGCTTGGTTTGGGGCTAGGGCGCTGTGTGAAATTGTCCGACCATTGTCCCAGCATTATACAATTTCATTCTTATTAAATATTAATTAAATTAAATATTTGACAACATCACATACATTGCTCAGTAAGTAGCTAAAGCACTTGTGTTATGGAAATCAGAGACAACGGTGGTATCACAAACACCCAGACCTGAGCCAATATAGAAAAGTTCGTTTTCTAAATGGACCCAACCGGGGATCGAACCCGGGACCTCAGAGATGGCGACACCTTGAAAACCGGTGTACAAAGCCACTCGACCACGGAGGTCGTCAAATTCTTATTTTCCGTTTGTGGTATTTACTTTCTCACCAATCTAAAACATGGTGGTAAAATCAATTACTCTTTAGCCACAGGCTTTATCTGAGGCGGGCCCTAAACGATCGATTATATTGCTCAATATTACGTATTACACAATTTTATTGACCGTTTAGGGTTAATATTGAGGATTGCGCAGTGATTGAACAAAAGTTTGAGCGAGTTTAATTTTTATTGCACCATATTCTTTCATTGCACCGCGTAGTGTCAGCATTGCGCAATATACTATACTACGACTGAACGCGAAATTTATATTATTGAGCAATATAATTAATTGTTTAGATTCAAACTGTGTTTCAATCTGATTGTGCAATGAAAGTATTGAACAATGTTACTGTAGGTGTAGGGGCCGCCTAAATAAAAGATACGAATAAAATTTTGAAGATAGTAATACATAGCCTTAATTATTTAAGCAATATTGGAACACCCAAAGTTTCCAAACTGTAACCTGTTAAATTTCTTAATAACCATAAAACAAGGTTATCCCGGTAACCCTGAGTTGACAAGGCCTCGTTAACTCGCAAACAACCGATCTTCCTAGTACATAAAATAATTAAACTCGGCAGCCCGTCTACCCGCCCGTGGGCTCGCTAAGTTTTATTACCAAACTTGGCTCTAATAATTCCCCAAAATCTGTCCCATTCCGGACGCGATGTAAAAGCAATTATTGTTTTAGTATAAATAGGACGACAGGTTTCGCAGCGACAACGGCTTATCAACTGAGCCGATTTAATTTTAGGTAGTTTATACCTGCTGCACAATGTCTGATAATATCATTTTCTGGTTATAGTTGGTATATCGTGCTTAACTTCCCCGATGTTGTAATATTTCCAAATAATTGGTAATCCAATATTTGGTATTTTTTACGCCGGCGCGTATGGCATCTACATACGCGCTCTTCTCTAGTTATATTCAGTACCAGGCTCGCATAGTTGTGGAATGGTGACGGCAAATTGCCACAAATTGCAACAAAGTGCCCAGCCCCGACCGGCACCCTCGGGCTAATTCCCTCGGCACAGTTTAGCGCTATTGTCAAAACCCCACTAGCCTACAATCGACTCTTATGAATCTATGCCGCCCTAGTAATTTACTTGTTAGTGTGGTAAAAACTTTGCTATTTCATTTATCAGCATTATTATTACATGAGGTTATATAGATTTATGCAACTGTAGTATAATGAGGGGTATTAAAGTATCACTTAATTGTTTTAATATCTAATTATGTATAGTTGCATTTTATCTACACCATTAACAAAAGGTTTTGAAACCGTAGCTTATAGTCTTATACCCAACATTAAAACAACCAGTGTCATGGTAGCCGTAATATCCGAGCGAGTGACTGGTCGCGCCCCCCGTCATTATTTCATTCAAACGAGTGTTGTAATGTGGTGCTGAATTTCATAATGCAACTCGCGGGCGTGGGCGCGGGGGGCGCGACCACCGGCCTTGACTCGTTCGGATATTATGGTTACTATGACAATGGTTGTTTTAATGGTTGGCTATGATATAACTGATTCAGACCCTTTTAAAGAGGATTGAAAGCATGGATGTAGATCAACATATTTATCTATCTGTCTGTCTTATATTTAACTGTCTCACAGATCCCGGATAGTACTTATCTTCCGGCTTAATTAAAAAATAAAACTGGATTTGATTGAAATTGTCTGATTAATCTGTTATCTGAAACATAACACAGCCTGTGTAACTGGTCCGTAGGTGTGTATTATCTATTATCCATTTTATTTATCTTTTAAGTTGAATCAATTTCAATTTTCTGTTTTGCAAATAATAATAGCCACAATACAAAATCACGCTCTCTATTTTCCGACATTCTTCAAACTTGTTTCCGAACACGAAATAAACACATCTGTTTCTGAAGACTCATGACAAGACATACACGAATCGACTTTGTTCAAGACAATCACTAGACAAGACTTTTGGGCCCTTATTCAAAAACGTCCGAAACTTTCCGAATCCGATGCTATACTTTCCATATATTTACTCTATGGTTTCCGTATTCGAAATGTCAATTTTCTTCCCGACGGATACTAATTCTTCCGACACCGATTGTTGTCGGAAATGAATCCGCAAGTTAAGTCTTCGTTTCATATCGAACTGTCAACAGTTACGGAAACCATAGAGTAAATAATAGAAAGCAAAGCATCGGGTACGGAAAATTTTAGACGTTTGTGAATAAGGGCCCTAGAATACGAACTGAAACTTAATGAATTTTAAACAATCCAATTCTAGATTAGTATTAATACTATTAATCTGCAGTGGATAACATCGTTGTATACGGTGTTTGGCTGAATATTGTTTTTGGAAAATTTTCCCGAATCGCAGCGGTATTAACTCATAAACAAGAAATGGTATTTAATTGAGTGTCGGGTCCCTTTCTCTGGTCGTTAATAATGAAGGGCTCATAATGTCTGTCACGCGAGGCGCCTACCCAACCCTTTGTTCCTTCAGGATTTAGCATCCCACTTCACTCCACCTGATTGGGGTCAGTGCTTCCAATTTAAGATTTATTCGGCCCAAAATCAATGCTATAACCACGCGGGACAGACTTATTGGATTGAGTTTTACTTTATTTTTTGTAAAGGATTGCCTTCGGCGATTTAATTGTAAAAATGCCGGCAAAATGGAAAATTGCGGAAGGGAAGTTCTTTCAATCCGGTAGCTCGTAAACAAGAATGTTCCGGCGGCGGCAAATCATGCCTCTTGCGGCTTCAAAGGCTTTGGTAAAAAAGTTCCGAACGGATTGGGTGAAAATCAAAAACTTGGCTTTGTTGTACGCTGTGTGAGCAACTGATTTCCCACGTACACATCTACCTCTGCCACTAGCGTGATTCATTTTCGTCCTCAATTTCGTGGAAAGGCTTACGTAATTGCTGTGTCCTTTGCAAGAGCTACGCAAATGAAGGTTGATATTGTGTCGTGGTCAACTCATACATAAGTTAGATCGCCATATTGGAGATGATTTTAATGCCTTTATGTCCACTCGACTCCGACCCTTGCCCGAACAAAGAGTCTGCGATGGCTTTTGATAATAATTAATGTCAAATACAGATTACGCCGTAGTCGCCGTATATTTAGTTATGTTAACGGAAAAGATTTTTCTTTTGAAATGTCGTTTGCTCATTTGATGAACTACAATATATAACAGTAAAGTGCTCCGCATAATCGTTATATTCCTTTTAAAGTCCCGCAACAAAAGTTTTTAGTGCTTTTGCGTCTCAGAGGTACACATTTTTCTTTAGTCGTCAGGTACACTCCAAATCCAGCTGTTATTTTTTGTGGCAAGCTTTATTTTTCCTTTATTACCCCATTTCCTTACAGGTAACTAGGCGAGCAGAAACTAACAGATCACGTCCAAGCAATTACGCCCCTGAATTTAATGACCGCTCCCAGCTAATGTGCGCCATTATAGTGCAATCATTCGTTTCTATGGATTTCTTTATAAATTATAATTAGTTATTTCCTAGTGCACTCTTATGGTGTCGATATAACTCTTAAGTTGACCTATTTATACTGAACTTTAGTTCAGTATAATGGTCATTCGGAATTTAACCGCTTTCAGATTAGTACAGCATACTTCGGTTAACTGTGTTATCTGGAATGTATTCTGTCTGACTCTGAGCAAATTATTTGATCTCAATTGGCTATTGGTGTTTGATGTCTTCGAATGTTTGTTTATACAAACGATCTAGATTCTAAACTGAAATACAATGTTATATTGAAAATGTATTTGGCGCGCTGGGCTACCACAACAGGGTAATCAGTTTCAATCAATTTTAAACTTAAATGCGAAGATATTAAGATTCAAAATAAATTAAATTTGACAGTTTTGTATTACCTGACTGTACTATACTTTTTATATTAGCATAAATAAATACTACTTGGAAAAAATCGACTTACCCGTACCACCTCAGAAGGGTCTCGAAGCTGAATCCTTGGGATTCCGGCCCAATGCCCTGACCAAATATGCTACCGAGTCGCCAGTGGGAGCGGCTATATTTTCCAATACTTTTTACTTTTTCGCTGCAAGTACTACACTTGTAAGCAATAAAATACCACAGGACTTGTCTAAACTATGACGATATCTTGGCATTGGTCATAGTTGCCTGCCGTATACTAGAAACTACTAACTATTTTTTAGTTTCTCATTTGAACCATATTCATGCTACTTTACTGTCAGAAAGCGTTTACAAGGCAAACACCTCAGATTAAATTGCAAAGGACGAAGCAATTTTGGATTCTGGAATTAACTATCAGATCGTGCACTGACTGGAGGATACGCAAGCAGACGCATTCGAATACGCCATAACGAGACTCTACGTGACGTTTGAACGCGAGTTTAACTTAATTATTGCTTGAGATGAGAAATTCTTAGCTGGTATAAAGAATTCTGTTGCTTTATTGCTACTCAGCGAAGAGTTGAAAAGATCTACGGGCATCTTTGTATATAAAATCAAAGAATATATTTTTTTATTTTTATGGAAGCGACTTTATGCACAGAATAGATAATAATAGTATAAGTCTTTAGGTGACTTCTAAAAGATATTAGGGTCAAAAAACAAAAAGGGGAACTTCTGAAAACCTGTGAAACTAAACAAAACAAACAATTACGAAGAACTTTCCAAACTTATCATTTAGTACTTTTAGATTTTTATTATTTCTTACTATAACAGGTATTATTACATTTTCGGTCTTGTGAATATCTTGTCTTGAAATCACTAAGTAAGTAGTGGATTTACAACTAAAATACCGAGTACTTTAAAATAACGAGTCCTAGCACTAAAACTAACCTAATTATTTCATGTATGTGTTTCTTAATTTTCTGGAGCTCTCAATCATTAATTCTTAGGATTCAACTTGAATTCGAAGCTTAATTATGAAACATATTACAAATAAACCTTGTAGACCGTAGACGTGACCTTTTCCTTTAACAGGGATTTCCATTTTCTGACAGCCATGATAATATTAATCCTAAACACAATATGTCCGACACCAGATGTGCAAACGTCACGAGATACTCTCAGAGCGGCGCTATTCATCTTTCCCGAAAGTTCCACAAAAACTACAGGGGCCATTCACGTTTCGCGCCAACTTTTTGCCCCATTACGAGAGGGGATTAGTTGGAAAACCTCGAGGACGTGAGTGAATTTTTGTTGGAGCGTTAGCTTTTCTTTCTCGCTGTTTCTTTACCTATTGTGAATAAATTAAGAAAAAACAGCTTGAGCTTAATTGTCTTAGTTTTTCTAAGAGGTTTTATAAAATTTCAGTACGGGGAAGTCAATTGGATGGAGCTTCGTGCCATACTATTTAGCAGCATCTTAGTGCCATCTTTAGGAAATCTTCTACTTAAGACGCTACACAGACTAAAAGTGGCGGTGCGGTGAATTTTATTACATAATTTTAATAAAACCTTACGTGGAATTTTTAAGACCCAATAGTCTAGCATTTTTAGAAGGTAAAAATGTAATGATTTACATTCCCTTGTAGTAATTCTAGAAGTAGATAGAAAAACTGCTAAAAGCTTCCGTTTTTGACACATGTGCCATCTACTTCTACAAATGACTACGAGGGAATGTAATGATATATTCTGAAAATACTAGACTGTGGTTCTTAAAAACTCTGCGTAAAGTCTTATTAAAATCCTTTTCTATTAACAACTTATTATATAAAAACGTCTGAAGGCGCCACTTTCGGTACGAGATGCACCTTAAGTAAGGAAAACATAATCCGCTCTATTTTTATCAGTCGGTACTGAATATTCTAATGGTACTCTGTAGCCTTTTATTTCTTTACAAATAACAGTCGTTGTGCGGACCTCGACATTTC
Source organism: Catoptria pinella (assembly GCA_963556745.1). Taxonomy (NCBI): domain Eukaryota; kingdom Metazoa; phylum Arthropoda; class Insecta; order Lepidoptera; family Crambidae; genus Catoptria; species Catoptria pinella. The sequence goes on from OY750777.1 coordinate 720,974, forward strand.
GTCGGCGTGGCATGTTAACTAAATCAAACGCTTAAATAAAAGGTAAACGCTATATCGGGGAACATTAAGAGCTTTTAGTGTGAATCCCGTGGTGACAATGAGCGATTGAATGGGATGCTGTAAGAGCACTCCGCTTCACTTATGTAACCCTATTCACTCGATTCCTTTTTTGTATCACGTAGAAAATGAAATTTCGCATTTAGTCGGTTACGATTCGGTACCAGGGGAATCGATTCGACTTTTGCCCTTTGATCGAATTTGTGAGATTTGTCCTTCGTTCTGTTTGACATTTAGCTTGGTCAGACGTAAAATAAGTACCCCCGCTCTCAAAATGTACAAACATTTTCATATTTTTAGAATTCGGTATTTTATCCTTTTCACGTGAAAATGTTCTAGGTAATTCTGAGAGTAGAAAAACCTATTAAATCTCTCCCTTAGAGATCTGATTAATTGGGCGTTGTACCAAATGTAAGAGAGGACGAACCTTTGTCGAATCGGTATAAAACGAGCTTGTTGGTCGTCTAATTAAACCTCGCATCACACTGATTAATGCTTCAGTTTATTTCAAGTATTTTCACAGCAGGTAATAATCTTAGATTCGATAGAGTCAACGCAACTGGAAACATCTTATTTTCCAACATGTCCTCATGACTGAGGTGCGTGACAACAAGATGTGACTTAGTGCACGTGGGCTCTCCGGCAGTTTATCTTTCGCCATCTGAATTGTTGTTTACATGTTGGCCCTGAAAACATCCCTAAGAGTAAGACCATCGGGTAGGTGATCGCCCACATTTCACAAATTAACCGTTGATAGACATTGGACTTTGTGATAAAAATCTCCACTCCTAAGCTACTTCGGTTGAATTCGAGTGGAATATCCTAATGTTTATGTTATTTATCCTTTGGATCGAGTTTTTTCTTTGTGTCATATTTGTTCATTATTCTTCCAATCTTCACAGGAGAATTTTATTTAAAATTGCAAACTCCCTCGACATTGCTGACGATCCCTGTCAACTTTACGGAGGGTCGTCCTCAGGCATCTAATGCTGCCTCCTTAATTTTTCGGACCTCCCGAGTGTCCCGGGTAAACAAGGAGACGCATTAGCATAGCGTTTGTGTCATATTATGTTTCAAGGGTCGTCGCAACGGCACCAACTTAATATTTCTCTTTTAACAAAAGTTTTCAAGTTTAAATCCACTTTTGCTTTTCGCTTTTTTCTGTTCAAATTCCTTTGCTTTTCGTCATTTTAAGTGATGTTTGTAACATCACAAATAACAAAATATTGCGTTTTATATGTCTTTATAAGCCCTCGACACTCCAAAGCAGTCAGCAAAGCAAAGCATTTTTTAAATAAACTGAAATGTGTTTAATCTTCCATGAATCCAATTATTCTAATGTAAATAACTTCGACGTTACTGCGAAAATGTGCAAGTTTCTCGGAGTAATGAAAATGTTGTGTGTTGTTTCTGTCGACGAATACACGATTAAGGCAAATTAGTTCCCGACCGTCGCGGGTAGACACTATATGAATCCGTAATGTAATATTCTTATTCATGAGTTGTTTATCGAGTGCGCTCGTCGCGCAGCCATTGTAAGGACACTGTGGAATTAGATGGGTATGAATCCCAAAGTTGGGAGCAAATGAGCGAACTGATGAAAAAAGTGCTATTGACCGTTCTATTACGTCACAGGAAACAAGCACAAATAAATATAAATATAGTCGATAGCAATAAAATGGACATTAAAATTATGACTGAATTTAATTAATGTAGAGGTAATAACAAAATAAATAAAGTTTAATGCCTTAAAACAGTTCAAAAGTCAAAAGTAAAAAATATTTTTATTTAAATAAACTTAATAATTAAGCGTTTTTGAATCGTCTTTATTTTCCTACCACCCGTTAACGCCGCCCGTCGACGCCTTTTTTAACTGATTAGAAGACCGGGCACAGAACTTATCAGCTTTAACAGAAATAAGTAACGATGTTAACCAACTTGAATATATCGTTACCAAATTCAATTTAACTGATTATTAACAACAAAGTACTTATACTAGCAATATAATGTTTTAAATTTCCATGGTTATTGACGTTATGAGAATAAACAATATCGGGATTTACACCATGTACCTGTTTATTTTTGAGACTATCTTAAGTATGTTACTATACTGGCAAGTTAAGTGTTACATCATTTCCACGCATTTCGGTCTTCCAGATAATCGTCTTCTTTATAATTATCTTCACCCATTAGCGTCTTTTTAACATGATTTTTAAATTCATGCAAAGGTAGATCAATCACTTATTGTGGAACTTTATTCATCAACAAGGTTATACGTAATCTTTAAGTACGTTTGACAATACTCTTCGCAATAGTCAAGTGTAATATTTGCTCTCAATAAAAACTATTCTTCCATTTTCAACTGTGATAAAGGAAAATCATGATTCTGCAAAATCTCAAAATGTCAAATATAGTGTGCCTTTTGAAAAGTAACGCAGCTCTAAATCAATAGGGCTTCCCGGTCCTGGCGATCGTTAAGGAGAAATATAACTACTGTCACTCCGGCACAGCGCCCTGGACTTTATTCAGACAGCTCTCTTCTCTTCGTTAGTAATATCCGCTGTAAAATGGATTGTATAATGCCGGCGCTTTGCTGTATTTAGATAATCTTTGCTGTTTAACTTTTTTAAACGGGATGGTAATTGATCGAGCGAGGGCTCTGCTTCAGCTTGGGCAAAAATACTTTCGTATGTCCGTTTGTTCTCCTCTACAGGTAACATTTCCCAACCGATTCTCGTGAAATTTTGTACGCAAGTCCGATTTTTTTGTGGACCCAGTTTTACGAAATTTTACCCATTTCTAAAAAAATTATCAAAATTAGAAGTGCCTTCTAACTTCGTATAGATATAATACCTATCAAACAGCACATAGTACTGTTTTTGAAAACCTCGTGGCGACATCTATTGGATTATTTTTTTAAACTACATACAATTTGAGATACTATTTAACGCACAAACGCACTGAGCGACTAGTTTTACTTTTCAATGACTCTTATGAGCTCTTCACACACAAGTCCAGTTGGATTTTCAGAGCACTCACTTACTGAAAAACAGATTTTTAGACTCTTTTGAACTCGCGTCTTCGATACTGACACGTGTAATAACGAAAAGGCTTCATTTGATTAACCCAGCTTATTCACTTGAAAGTTAGACGCCACTGACTTATAAACGTACAGCGACGAGAGGTTCGTTAACATGACGTAAAATGATTAGAGATTGCTGGATTTCAGGTATGTTCCAGATAGAATTGTATCGTACAATAGCTTAATAAATAATACGTAAGCTAAAAGAAAAAAATGCAATCCGAAACGATTTCAAGTAACCCTTTCCGTGTGACAAGCGTGAATAACAAACCAACAGGACTAGGATGTCATAAGTCATTGAAAGGTAAAATTACCATCGGGAAGCAGGGGCGGACATGATCCCGTTTACAAAATGGCAGCTACATGCATTCGTACTCCACGACTGTACGATGGTTTTTATTATTCAAATGCTTTTGTTTGTTACCTTTATGTAACACGTCGAGTATCAGCTTTGATCGCGTTACGAAAAGGTCGTGGGAGGAGTTTGGAATACAGTCTCACGTGTACGTGTTTGTTTTTGTGCTAAAAGATGAATGAATTCAAAGCCCGGAAAATGAGACACAATAGCAGGTAGCCGAATTCGACCGCTCGGGCTATGATGAATTAAGTAACATTATTTTAGGTCGTCTTCATGTGCAGGCACCGTACCAGGACCTAACACAAAATTAAATAGTAATTAGTAGGCACCAACGAATTAGTTAATAATTCAATGGTGCTTACAGGTTTATCTTGTTAGAAATATTTTATTTAATGAGTCGACATGTAGTATTATTATATATTTATGATTAAATAAATTTTGACATACTCAGAAAATATTTAAAGCCATTGTGTTACGTCACACACTCGCGCGAAGTACCAGGCCAGCATAAACTTAAGGCGTAAGAGACAACACGTTGCGTGTAGGGGTGGGGTCTTGGAGACCGGGCCCACCCATCGCACGCACGTAGCACGTTTATATTTAGTATGAGTTTTTGTTGCACTCGCCGCGCGCCTATATCTAGTTCTTTTTGTAAACTATACAAATCTGATAACTAAATAATACATGACAATTCTGATGACAATTATAATTGTTACGAACGTGGGGTATGGGATTGGTAGGAAAACGACGTTGTAAAAAAAACGACGCTTTATTTACCAATAACCAATCTCTCTGAGTGACGCAGTCTGTAGCGTGTTGCCTGTCGCTCCTTAATTCTTAGTTTTTTTTAACTAGTTTTAATTAGTTTAAGTTTTCTAGTAAATAAGTATTTTTGGCAATAACTTTCTAAATTCTTTGAATATAAGTGCTCACCTGGTAGCAAATTAATCACCAATTCACGGCGATCCTTATTATGTTTATAGTTTTACCATCTCTCGTACATTTTTATTCACTTTCATACAAATTTCCATATTTTATTGAAAAAGTGAGGTTACAATTTTATATTTATTTTGACATCTTCTTGTTTTTCATGACAGTTTATTTTATTTGCTTTATCTCAGCTTTTCCTCACATTTCAGTAGGTTGTATATCTTTTTATTATTCTTCTCGCTCCTTCATATTGCTACCGAGTGAGTACACAAATTCTCATTTCGAAATCTTAAATTATTTTTCTTCTACGCGATTTCTTTCGGTTTTCAAAATTCCTAGTGTGTATAAAAGGCTCCGTTTCTTTGATTCGGGAGTCAGTTCTTCGTCGAGTTTTACTCCGCGTAATTCGAACAAGTGGCCGTTCCCGGGCCTTAGGCAAAGGCCCGGGACTCAAGAAAGCCCCGCGCTACCAGTGACAGAAGTCTCCAACCCCTCGCCGGTCAGCACCTTCGACTCTGTTACCGCTGCTCGACCTCTCCAACCGCTGCACGACCTTTCCAACCGCTGCACGACCTCTCCAACCGCTGCACGACCTCTTCAGCCGCTGCACGAACTCTTCAACCGCTGCACGAACTCTTCAACCGCTGCACGAATTCTTCAACCACCTACGTACGAGCTGCGTCTACGCTCCACGTCGACACTCTGCGACCCATCCGTGCTCCTCTCCGTACGCAAGATCTCGTCCCCTGACCCTCTATCCCCTGAAGACTGACCCTCTATCCCCTGAAGACTCGCCCTCTTATTCCTCTTCCCCATACTTTAAGTTTAGGTTTAATTTGTAAATAAATAATAATTGTAAACTATTTTATCTTTCCACTTCACTCCTTACTAGTTAGATACTATCCATCCTCTCTTAGGTAGGCTCTCTCTCTTTTTCTACTCTCCTGTAACGCTACAGTTTTGGCGCCCAACGGGATTAATCCACATTAGCCCACTATATTCTTATCTCGCTACAAGTCTTCCTGTTCGACGTGGTCTTCCCCCGAGTGTGTACATCTGAATGTCGGGGTACGCTCTTCAGGGTGGTGTAGTCCACCTGCAAGCGACGAGCCACCCAGCGCTGTTACTCGGCGATATCCCCACTACTTTTCCTCCAATGACACGGTCTGCAATTGCAAGTAGCGTCTCGTCCGAGCGACGTAGCTTCTCGGCGCTGAGCCTCGATGACATTCTCTTCAACTCCTCCGAGCTAGCACCGACTACACCTCACCTCCAAGTTTGCCATCTTCACTTACTTCTTCGTATTCCTTCTTTCTCATCGTCTTCTACTTCCTTTGTGTTCCATCTCCTTGATCCAACTTCTCCTATTTTAGTTTATCCAAGAGTTTATTACATCGATTATGCATTTCACCGCTGTTCAATACCCATTAAAATAACAGTACATTTTTTAAGAACTTTCTAGTTACTTGAATTTCGTTTTCTTTTCGTTTGGCTTTTGTTATCAATTTCTGTCCCTTTTCATCTTTTTATCTAATATTTTTTCGTCTGCACTATAAGTTTATATCTCTCCAAATATGTAAATAAACTTTTTATAAACATTCTGAAAAGTCATAAAAAACATCAGAACATTTGAAATTTTGAGATTTAAGCATTCACAATGCTATTTTTATATAATACTAAATAATATACTAGAAAAAATAGGACTCGCACATGATCTGGTGCGAGTCCTATTTTTTCTAGTATATTATTTAGTATTATATAACATCAAAACACTTTGTTCGACGAGGGATCGAATCGGGGCGGTTTCTTGCGTGTAAGGCGAACCACCTCACCACTGCTAGAGGCTACATTGGTCATCGCTTGATGCTCTATGTCTCGTGTGACGTCACGGCTGTCACAATATAAATGAAACTAAAGAAATACAGTTTTCTAAAATAGTCAAACTTTAACGTTTGTATTTTTACCCACGACGGATCGAACGGAACTGAGGCGGTATATGCGTTTGGGGTTAGAGGTTGGTTGTTTGTATGTATGTCTGTTACCATTTTTCTCGGAAACGACTGGGCCGATTTCGATGCGGTTTTTTGCATTCAAAAGGTCATTCCAGAGCAGGTTCTTAGACATGTTTCATGGTGGTAGACCATCACGGGGTGAAGCAGCAACCAGATAAGTAGACACTGTAAAATTTCTACACACAAAAAAAACAAAAATGTTGACATTTAATAATATACATTAGCATGATGTCGACGGTAACGTATTCTGTGGTAAATCTCCGAAAATATTAAAATGAATAACAAAATAAACCCCTCTCCGGATGTAAAACGTCATATACAAAAAATGGAAAACTAAACATTTAAAAAAGAAACATGACTGTTGAAATTAGTAAGGCCTTTGGAAAAGAGTTAAATATATTTTAAGAAAATCCCCCGATCAAAAGTGATGTAGGTACTATACATATTTTATCCACCTATTCATAAATAACAAACTTAAGAAAAATCCGTCGGAGTCTGCCATTGCCATCGCTCTCTTCTATTTCAATTAAAATCTAAATTAATCACAACTGCAAGATATAGTTCATTACGGGGCAGGCACAAATCTTCAAGATGGTTTCCTTTCTTCTTCTTACTCAATTTTGATCAATCTATCAATTTTCTATATTATATACCCCTTTAGACGTTACATATAATGAGAGCCAATGAAAACTCTACCCTGTTGGTAATAATTGCAATGGGCACTTATTTTCTGTCCATAATTACTGGACCATAATCCGGAATCCGGACGGCCAATTAAGGCTGTGAGAGGCCTGATTGACGACTCCTGTATTGGAAAAGATTTATTAAGGACTGGGAGGACTGGGAGAATAGTCACGATGAAGAGTTCTGTTGATAATAACGCTCCTTTTCTGAAAAGGTAATATGGGCAATTTATAAACACATTTCCTTCCCATTCAATGTTATGATTACCTGTCTGTGACTGCCAGATTAAATTTACGAGTACTATGTTTATTACCCGTTTTTTTTTATTAACACCCTCACTAATAAAGATTGTATAGCAGATGTTTAGTTACGCAGTGTTTTGTCCCTTTCTTTTTAATGTATAACTTAAATAAATAATAAAAGAATAAATATTTGACAACATCACATACATTGCTCCGATTCCGAAAGAAAGTAGCTAAAGCACTTATGTTATGGATATCAGAGACAACGGTGGTATCACTAACACCCAGACCTGAGCCAATATAGAAAAGTTCGTTTTCTAAATTGACCCAACCGGGGATCGAACCCGGGACCTCAGAGATAGCGACAATTGAAATACAAAGCCATTACTTCGACGGAGAAAAAATCTGCGAATTAATAGGAAGGTAAGTGATTTTACACCTTCAAGAATCCATCAACTTTTTACTTTTGACATTGTCTGACACTTTGACTACTAATTAAAACTTTTATCGACATTTAATTTTGTCTAATATAAATAACAATCAGCCGCGTCACGTCACCTAGTTCGCTTTCGTTCTGATATGATTCTGATAAGTTCGTTTTTAGGGTTCCGTACCAAAATGGTAAAAAGGAACCCTTATGGTGCGACTCAGTCTGTCTGTCTGTCACAGCTGGATTAATATTTTGCAAAGAATACAACATGTTACAAAAATACCCCTAATGCCGAATATGGTATATAGGGACCATCAAACTGAACAACTTTTACTATGGGACCAACTCTGAAATCGCTAAAACAAAATCAGCTGTTTCATACAAAAAATTAAATCGAAAATGTCAAAATGTATGAAACAGCTGATTCTTTTTTCGCGATTTCAGAGCTTTATATGTGTAAAAATAACCTATAATTTGATGAACTTCATAGGTATATTTGTCAGGAATCCGTAGAACTAGAGTAATCATGTTTTTTTAAAATGAATATAGAGTTAAAACCCTGCAAAATGAGGGTAGGTTTTATAATGGTACTTTATACAATTTGAAACTGAAGTTCATACTTCAGTGAACTTTCTCCTTTTGTTAAATGTTTGATTGAAATAACATCTTCATACACGAAGAATTATAAAAAGCTCTCAAGAGTATCAGCTAAAATACCGCATTTTCAGAATAAAAAAGACAAGAACATACTTTCCTTGCCAGAAATGAGGCCTGAAAAGTGTTTTGCTTTTTATTCAGAAGAAATAACCCTTTCACTATTCAGGAGCTACTTAGATCAGGAGAATGCGACGAATGGTCCATTTTAAATGTCCCACAGATAAACGTCCCTATACGGTGACGCTGACACGCGGGATAAATCTGCGCCCCACACGCGCCCGCCCCTTACCGCAGGGGGTTGCGTGTTCCTGCAGCATCCCTTGTTGCGAACCAGCACCTTTTAAGTCCTATGTCGTCCTGGTACTTTTATTGCATATTCATCGTAGTAGTTTTCGCAACCTTTTTTTGCCTGCAGAATCAACTTTGCATGATTGTCCCCTCTCTCCTATTTCTTTCATTCATTGTTTAATTCATTCGTTCTATATTTATCGCATTTATAATCAAAGTTTTATTTTACATTTAGAAATGTCTGTTTACAGTGGACAGAGGGAAATAAACCACTTAGGAGAAACTAGTGACAAAGCTTCTTACTGCATTCTGTTCGCCTAATAGCGACATGAATTTATAATATCCCTCGGGAAACTGTATCCTGTCGGTTTGTGATCCCTGCACCTTGCACCGCACCGCCCGCCAGCGCTGCCATGCCAGGACGATGGGCTATCATCAACATTAAATTTGACGACCTCCTATGAGATTCTAAACTCCTAGTGTATGCGTTCACACTTTTAACCCTTTGCATGTTAATTGGGAGAGCTATATTAATTTTAAAGTTTCACTACGATGAAAAATTTAAGTTAATCATAAGTCTAAATAATACCTTAACCAAACAATACCAGATTATTTTTTGTTTGAGCACTTTGAGCGACAGCCGTGGACGTTCATCGTGAAAGGGATGTGGATATTCTTTCTCTCTTTCCTATTCCAGGAATTTATGAGGGTGCGTGTAACAAAGCAGTATCTAAGCCGTGATACCAGGCCAGCAGGACTACAAAGGAGCTTGCTACTTAGAATGCAACGCTCATAGAAGGGTCTTTTACAATATCGTTACCCCAATAACAGTTCGCTGACTTTAATGTGAATACTATGTAAATTATTTACAATAGGAAACAGCAATGGATAATGTTTGTTTACATTTACACATGCATATAGATCAGAGTTTTTACATTGAATTGTTTATCTTTAATATCTATTGAAAAGAGTAGGTACTTATACTACACGTATTTATTTATCGCTTATGAAAGCTACTTACATTTTTGATATTAATTTTCCAATTTAAAGCTAATTTTAAAATTATCTAAAGTTAGCAGCGTCTAATCTAATTTGTCCCTGCGCGGCAACTGTCTGTGTCTGGTAGGTGTCACATACCCATTACTGGTTAAACCCTTCGGAATCTATGACATTTTGTCTTTTTAGTGGCTCAATGTGACTGACATCTGTCAGAACCTCGACGAATCGAAGATTGACAGTGACATTGCAATATAGAGAATCGCACCGCACGCAGCATGGAAAGTGACGTTTTGTCGAAGAATTTTATATCTTGTCTAAATGAAAATGAATCGCCGAAATGTATGTAAGCGCAAAACTTCAGAACGACTGCACCAAATTAGATAATATTTTTTTTGTGTTTGTTATTATTGGGACAAGGTTTGTATAAAAGATAATTTTCAAAGCATTGTACGGAAAAACGTATAAATATGTTTATTTTTTTCCATCATTTTAAATCGCAATATAATAACTGATGATGGCGCCACCCGAAGCCGGGGCGGGCAGCTAGTTCAATTAAATAATTTTTTTTTGTCGAATCAGTGTTTCAAAAAAAAAAATTTCAGCCATTACGAAAAATTTTCAAAATTAGTAGCGTCATCTAGATTAGAATAGATATAATTAAAAAAACATCGTACTGCTTTTATAAAAAAACCTCGTGGTGACATCTTTAAGATTAATTTTTAAACAATATCAAGTATATTACATATGTTATATACTGCCTGCAGGTATCGGATCCGTGTGAAAGCTCCGGCTCACCACCACACCAAGATGGGCACACTTTATTATATTGTACTTCACGGTACTTGGTCCAGCAGCATCAGCTAAACATAGGATATCTCCTCAGCGTCTAACACAGACATCCCGCCATTACCTTCCGTTCGACCGCAGTGTTGCCCTCTTGTGTGTGTGAGACAGAGTATAAAATATCTATTCCATAGATACAAATTAAATACAAACACTACAAAGTACATACGCGAGGGTCTTAAGAACTTGATTATTCTGAAGTCCTACAAAGCTGAAATTTGGTATGTAAGTTAGTATTAGAACACAAACAACAACAAAATCTAAAACTTGGAACTTTTACCACCAACCCCTTAAACCACATTTTACATGAAAATGTTTTTGGTGGGTATTGTAATCTACATAGGATTATTATAAACAAGATCGGGCTTATTAAGACTAATTGTCACTTAAGCAAAAATATTAATAGGGACCTAAAAATAGGTTCTACTAGACCTTTAAAATTAGACTGTGTTATATTTCAGAACAAATAAAATAATATCGATTCGTTACACTTCTGATTCTTGAGAGATTTCATTCACGATGTTAATAAGAAACTGATAGTGTTTTATTCTGTAAACAAGAATGTATCCAATTAACATTGAAGCTGACATTAACCCTCGGTGATTTCTTTGTGGGGTCAAAATAGACCCGGATTACGTTCGGCCCGTCTTCGGAAATGCCCCGGGGCGGGGTCGGATCTGCCCCGGCGGGCCGAAGGAATTCTCATTATGTCGAACCACTGAGGAAGGTTCAACTACTTTTATTCGCATGGGAAGTAATACGGTACAAATGTGTTTTTGTAACTTTTGCTATCAAGTGCAAATTAGCTTACGTATTTGAAGATTATTAAGCTACAATTTATTGATTATGTTTTAATATCTTATTGACTTTTTGAAAAACAATTACTTTTTATTTTTATTTTAAACAATTAGAACTTAATGAAACAATACAATCATAATTTCGCCGCAACTCACGCGTTTTCAACCCCTAACGTGTGCTTTACACATTTCTGTATGTTTTTGCCGCTATAATTTCATCAGCGGGCGGGACGTGTCGACGGCTGTCCACTCATTTATTTTAATTTGCAATATCACGCGTTTTTGTTGAGCTCTCACTGTTTTATGACGGCGGTCCTTTGACGTTGAATACGAGATTTTTATACTATTTAATTTACGAGTATGTTACAGATCAATAACAACAGAGTAGTCAGAGAAAAAATACTTTTAATTGCCAATCGACGTAGAAACGAGTAAAGGACAAATAGGTAAAATTCTTTATTGTGCAACTACTACACTCTTGGCTACACTCATTAAAATATGTAGGGTTGAAGATATAAAATATTAGAAAAACGTTTTAACTAACGTGGATTGTTTCTAGATTTACTCTTTGTTTCATATTGGTAGTCGTTTACCTGTTATTTTAATTTCTAAACGTTTTGACTGCTAAAGCCATGTATCAAATTAAACATTATACTTACTATAAGCCGCTTATTTACTAATACGCAGGAGGGACAATAACATTTTAATATATTCATGCGATAATTCCCAAAACAGACGCGTTTGTTTCCACGCAATTTCATGGATGATTTAGACTGTTCTATACCATTCTGACAGGCCTGCGATTTTGTTACATATATGATGGTAGACAATATTCATAATAAAATAATTGTGAGTTTGTTTGTGATACTAGCTCTGTAAAGGATTTATCAATATGTGTGGGGAGGCAGGCGGCTTTGGCACCGATTTAAAACACCAACAGTCTTGTAATTGAATCTTATATATATTTTTTGCTTTGCACACACTCCGCACAATGTTCGTCGTTTCACACAAGCAAAAGTCAAGTCAAACCGGAAAAGGAAATCAAGATGACAGTAGAAAATTTACATTGACATATTACAGATATCTTAATTAAATAAATCATTCCATCCCTCTCAACCACCTTGCATTTGTCCCTTTTACTCAATCACCTATCGTTCCGTTTCACTGCATTCATCATCAAACATTCCTACATAAGTGTAACTGGAACTCAAGACAGCACTTTTGTTATTCTAGCCCAAAACTATAAAAAGAAAGTTTCTTGTACTGTACTGTGTATGTAAAAAATTATAACTATTTTAACACTTAAGAAAAAAGGGTTAATTGTCAAAGCTATTGTTAATTTTTAAGGTTGCCTTACTGATCAGTGGCCACGTTGTAATCTTGTTAGCAAATGGGTTATCTGCAAACTTGCATTTGCAATCGTACTCAGGTTTGATCATAGTAAGTAATCCTACCCGACAGCTGGTTTATAAGGCTATAAGGGAAGCTACACCTTATTTCCCCAGCGTGTAAACATGTTTGTTCGTCGTAATTACAACGGTGTTAGTGCTCGCGCTGGTTACTGCTCGAAATACTGATCTAATATTTTTATGGAATATCTTTGCATCAATAGATTTATCAATGTAGCTTTTGACGTGAAAAATAGTTAACGTATTATAATGTCTTCATCTCTGTCAACGAAAATATAATTTAGTAATTTATAAGGTTAGTTAGAGTTGCTATTTTTTATCTTGGTAAATAACTTCAGACGTTAATTTGCACCACCTACGTTACGTAATTGTTTTCTAATAAAGTTAACAATACTTGTAAGAAACTAATTACAGGCGCTGTCAATTCCATTCCATGACACTTAAGATATGCTTATTAATCACAAACTCATTTTACAGCTCATCAAACGTCCACAAAACTCGTCACAATACCAACTTTGCAAGGTGTGAAACAATTCGAAATCGTTCACTAACGAAATAACTGGCTATAAGCGGCAACCCTACCTCATTATGGGCCATAACCGGATCTGCCCGGATACAGGGTTGCCAGCAATAATAACCGGCGGCGCCCAATCAAATTACCGGGCGGACGGTAACCGGTAATAATCACGTTTATAAGTGACAGTCGACTACACGATTATACTCGGGCTATCTGGTGTTAGTATTCAGTGCAGACTTGGTGTTATAGTTGGTTAGGTATTGCTATTCATAATCCTAATAATCAAAAGATTTAAATGAACATAGATTTTTTTCTGGATTATGCCATCTCACATTATTTGAAAACATTTTAAAATCTTGAACTTAATATAATGGAGTCAATACAAGTGGTATTTTTTGCAACATACACAACACACTATACAACGTAAAATTTTAATAACACAGAGCGTGAGATACGCGTTTGATTTAATGACTCGAATAGCGTATACAAAATAATTCATCAAGTAAAATATTATATTGTTAAAAAAGAATATAAATATTTTTAAAGTTTTTAATTTTATATTTCGCCTGCAGAACGCCCGGTTCTGCATTAACCGGGTGTAGCCAACCTTTTATGGACGTCGTAATTTTTAACATCAGCACTTTGGGGTTAAGTAGGACAGTTTAGCCGGGACGTGCTGTTCCACGGGATTTACTTTAACGTTGATCTTCATTAACGGTTTTTAGTACGGAATAAAGTTTATATATTATGCAGATGTTTGATAACTCTTTCTTTTCAAGTTAAGCAAAATTCGTGTGAACTTTACGCTTGAAATTATGCGCATCGACCAAGTGCAAGCGGAAAATTGATTAGTTTTCCTAAAACTATTAAAAAAATAAGAACATTACACGAACTAGTTACATAAAAAAATTCCTCTGATCTAAATTCTGTGAATTCGAAACCCCAAGCTTCCTTTTCATTCACCCCATTTTAAAAAACACCATAAACAATGGTATTACCACATCTATGGGGTAGTTGTACTAGGCAACTATGAAAATAAAGGAAGTTCATTTTCACCCAACCCGGGTTGCCAGCTTGCATTGCAACCCCTGTGCAACAATGTTAGTCATAAAAAAGTATGTACCTGTCCTCAGGGCTTATTTGGAATTGTGTGTTGGGATTGGATTTTAATAAATGTACTGCATCGTAGTACTGCGATCGTTTATTTTAGTTTAACTTTCTGAGACGAGTCTATTTCGAAATAAATGTACCTTTATTGAAAAATCGTTTTCTCGTATTTTCCTCGGAAAGTTATCTCAAATATATTCTGAATCTGCCTTATCGAATCCCAACAATATGTTGCTGAGAAAAATAAAGCCTTACGGAAAAAGATTGATACTAAAATTTGGTACAAAGCAGCCGCATCAATCACGCCACGGCCCACGACCCGTAACTGAAGACATTGCAGGGGAAAATCACAGACTCAGTTTGTACGGGGCTCAAACCTATCGTTCACTATTATAGCGCCCAACGCATTAGTTGGAGGGTTGTAACGAGAGCTCTTTAGCTCTCCTGTTCGCCTGGTACTTTGTGTCGTTATAACACGTGACTCTAAGCACGTGTGGTTGGGCTCCTGCACGTGTGTGGGGCAGCCTGTTATTTTACTACTTCGTAATTTTTACATTATTATTTTGCCCCCAATTTTGACAAATCTTAAATTATCTTAGGGCGTGTTGCTTTTACAAAATATTTTTTGTCCAAGATGAAGCAGAGACGCTTCGCTCACGCTTTGCGCTCGCTCGGTCAATGAGAAAATCATTTCTCTTTTGGCTTTTTGTTCATTTATGTAACTGACATAACAAGTCACAGAAACGTGGCTTGTTAGCTATTTTTCATGTTCTTTGCTGACGCCATTGTCGTAGTACACAAAAGGTCCGGGCACCAGGCGCGCAGGGGCTATACAGAGATTGACCGATCGCGCAAATTGAATGTCCGTCGAACACGACGTGAACAACACCCCATTGTCCCGCTAGCTTTTCAAGATACAGCCAATATTTCACTCTGTCACAAAATGTTGGATCGCAGAAAAGCTCGAAGAAACCAGAGACGCACAATGCGCACACGCGGTAAATCACGTGTGAACTCGTCAACTACCCACATACTCAGGTCTATTGATACTACTGTCATGTCATCATTCATATTTTCATGAAATGTTGTCATTGAAAAGTAAAAATGATCAACCCCTCGAGAACTCTCTTTAGTTTGTATTGTTCAAGTTTATCAAACGCCTAATAGATATAAGCTCGTCAAATTATTTATGACTAGCGACCGCCCGCGACTTCGTCTGCGTGGTCAGTTATTATCTATCCCTCGAGAACAAAACTTTTGTCGATATAAAAGGTACCCTTTGTCCTTATCTGTAACCCTGACAACGTGTATGCAAAATTTCATAATAATCGGTTGAGTAGTGAAGGCGTAACAAATAATCAAACAGGCTTTCGAATTTTTAAATTAGTATGGATTTCGGTGATAGTATAAATGTTGTTTTTTCGAAATATTTTTAAACAATACGCGATATATGGCCGAATACTCAAACGTCACTCAACTTTGAGAGGCACTCAAACATCGTCCTAGCGCATTAAATGTCAAAGATACGACATAGACATGATGTTTGAGCGCCCCTTAAGTTGAGTATCGTTTGAGTATTCGGCCAATAGTCTGACGACTTATAAACTCAATGCTACTTGGAAATGTATTGTTTTTCTAGCGCACCAAAACTCCATGTATATCAATGATCCATTCATTCCAAGTCTTAAAGCACGCCTTGCTTTTTGCAGTTTGCTTCGGTCGGATCATTAAAAATTATACGGAATCTTGAAATACGAGTCCTATTAATAGTATTACAGTGGAGAACGGGAAGGTTAACATACAATGTCGAGGATGGTTTGCTCGCATTTTTCCTCGCATTTCTTGAGAATAGCATTACAAGCCTTTTGCGGGAATCAATTTACATTGCTTCGAATGATTGAAGCCCGAGCCGTAGGCAGGTGTATGCTAACTTCCCGCGCTCGCCTATGCGCCTATTACGGCTGCGCGTTCAAAAAGCTATGTGAAATGTAAAGAGAAAATAGTGATCATACTTGGCTCAAACATATTTCACGTCTGTTTTTATCATCGATTGAATCTAAAGCATAATTCTTTAAATTAAAAAAAATCCTAATTCTTTAAAATGCTAAATTTCTAATTCTTTAAAATGCTTCAATGCGTTTTTAAGTGAAATTACTAATTTTAGAGAAAGAAATAATCAACGTACGATGATTTGTTCACGCATGATGCCAATGCTGTGAAGAATTTCTTTTTATTTTTTAAGACTAGTGTTGCTAACACTAGTCTGTTTTTTGTCGCTCGCCGTTCTCAGCATGAATTGTATTGATGTGAAGATTTTTTCATTACACGTTTATTTTGTTTAAAAATACAAGAGCCTTTTTTAATTCCTCCATGAACCTATAACCCTCTCAACATGATAAAGTCCCAATCCCGGAATTTTGATACCGATAGTACTAGGATAGCATAAGTAACAGGGAGATTTGAGGGATAGATTTACACCGAGCGCAGGAAGTATTTGATGAATAGCCCTGGAGTATTTACATACAACGCCTGGGTTCGGTCAGTACGTGAACTATTGTTATAACGATGTCTATGTCCATTGAACATATTATTAAGGGGCCGTACAGCGTCAAATACACATTTTTGAACAGCGATTTCACGCAGTATTACTTGATTTATCGGTACCAAAAAATGTAGAAAGTAGATTACATTGACAGAAACATGATGCTAAAACTATTCTCGATAGAAAAAAACTCCAATTTTGTAGTTTTTCACTGATGTGCCAACCAATAATAAGCCTATAATCTTGAAACTAAAACAAAAACCTTGCCTAGCTCTCTAAAATAGTTATGTGATTGACAGTTTTCCAAAATATGAAATAGTTTATTAGTTATTACTAATATCGATAATATTGTCAATAATTTCTGCTGTCTATTAATACATACGGTCTCTTAATCTTCATGTACAGTAAAAGGAGTGCAGGTAAAGAACGTTCCAATATCACTTTAGTGTTCTTGATGATGCCAAACCATCTATTTCATAACAAAGAACCTAAACATGTCGGATCTTAAATTGGACTTGATTGTCAGCTGCCCAGTAAGTAGTACAAGCATAATTACTTGTTCTTTGTCCGTATTTTCTAATAAGCTGCTGAACGCAGTTTTATAAGCTTTCACAGATTTTTTTTGTATACAATATGTAAGTGTCGGACACATACACACATACAAACACATGCAAATAACTTTTTAAATTTTGAGATTTAAGCACTCATAATGCTATTTTTATACAATACTAAATAATATACTAGAAAAAATAGGACTCGCACCAGATCATGTTCTCGGACGGGAATCGAACCCGCGACCTTTGGATATCAGGTCCAATGCTCTGACCACTGAGCTACCGAGTCACTAGTGGGAACGTCGAATTTCTCCTAGTATATCAACTCTTACGCTGCAAGCCAGCGCCATCTCACCAATGTAGAAGGAATTAACTTCGACATTCAACTGAACATCTTTCCAGATATTTTTAAACAGTTGATTAAGATGAGAAAGCTATATAACTTTTTAAGTTTTGAGATTTAAGCATTCACAATGCTATTTTATATAATTTAGTATTGTATAAAAATATTTTAATATTTTTATACAATACTAAATAATTTAGTATTGTAAAACGGGTTCGATTCCCGTCCGAGAACATGATCTGGTGCGAGTCCTATTTTTTCTAGTATATTATTTAGTATTGTACATGCAAATAAGTTCCCCGCTCTCTAGACAAAGACACATTTTAAAACCTCGCTATCGCTTCGTTGAAGAAAGGATTTGACGATTTAAAAATCGATGGCTAGCGAAAACGTATGTCTATAACATTCGATAGCAAAACGATAGTGAAGATTTGCAAATGTGACGTTTGGTTTCGAACTCGATTTTCGTAATTTTTTCTACTATGTCGTTGTGGGACTCTAAAATATTGTTCCCAACATTGCCGTTAATTTGTCTTTTTTCTTTTCAGCTGGTGGGCGGGGAGTTCGACATGGAGCTGAACTTCGTGATCCAGGACGCACAGAACATCCAGCACATGCTGGAGCTGCTGGACCACTGCCCGCCCAGCCTGCAGGTGTGTGCAACAACGATACATTACCTACTAATACATACAAACACTATGCTGCAAATAAAACGGGTCACCACGTATTTTTTCATACAATTATCAAGAAACAGGCTCACTTCACAGTCTTATTTATAAACAAATTTTACCATCTCTGCAATGATTTTTATGTCGATGGATCATTTGGATGTTCAAGTGTCAAAGAAATACTGACACCTCTTGATTTTCTCAAAAATAATACACGTTAACCGCAGTAAAGTTCAATATAATTACTTTTTTTTTAATATTGAATTGAAATCATGATTATTTTATTGTATGTTTGAGGAAATTTAAAGGATTTTGCAGTTTTGGAGTTGAACATTTGGTCTAGCTATCAATTTATAAATCACTAGCTTTTGCCCGCAACTTCGTCCGCGTGGACAACTGAACACTAAATAATTCTTTAAAAACCACATTGATACTAAATTAAACAGTTTAGTATTACTGTTTATGCTCCGAAAAGATTTATGTTCATAATATTTGTTATAATCAAATGTCAGTGGAATAAAAGTATTAAAATTTTATTAAATTTTGTTTGGGTTGACTTCCTATATAATTCGTGTTTGACACTAGATGAGGTTGTTTGTAAATACTATATTGTTCGCTTGGATAGAGTTTAGAATTTGTTTGGACTGAGGGTGGTCTCCTTATAGCGGTTCCAAGCGTACTTTGCCGGCAGAGCAGCACGCATAAGACTGTGACATTTTGTTGGGCTCTACCTTCATTATTGGTTTTATGTGTAACTCTTTCTGCGAGACGAGGCTGGTGACCTGTGGTACAGGTTTCTAAGAAAACCTGTTCTAGGCACCAGTCCTTCACAAAACCTAAGCATTGCAAAAGTTGGTCATGGGATGGGTGACCAAAAATGTATTATCTCGAGTTCCTCCGTGCTTCGGAAGGCACGTTGAGCCGTTGGTCCCGGCTACATTTGCAGTCGTTAACACCCACCGCATTGGGCCCGCGTGGTGGGTTATGGCCCAGCCTCCTAATCCACCCTAGGGAAGGCCTATGCCCCAACAGTGTGGACATCAAAAATGGGAGATGTCGGTGTCAATATATCTATGTGATAAACTTGTGAAGTGACAATTTTTTTGATGTTTTGAAAATTAAGTACTTACCCGAAAGTACACATGTCATATCAGAATTTCCACTTTTTTTAAAAGTACTGAATAAAAAAAAATCTTATTTTAACATTAATATCCCTGCAGGTTACTGGATAATTAAATTATCATAATGTTATTTAAGTTAAATTGTCACAAAAACACGTACCTAACTTCAGACAAATGTGCCAGCACCCAAAGAGACCGCTGTCTCTCGCTAGGCCGAGCGTTTGTATTCCTGTACACTCTCGTCTCGCGTGTCTCGGCTATGAACGCATCGTCTTGCCAGTATTTTCGCGGCCAAATATAAAAAAGTGCTTAAAAATGTGGAACAGGAAAACAGAATTTAATTTATTAGAATAGAATAGTATCAACAGTATAAATGAAGCCAGTCAACTGATGGCATACAAGACAACGGCAGCAGTAAGCGCTACTTTGTCGTCCATCTCCTCGGAGTTCACGATTCCAGAGTGTATAGACAGAGTCGCTACCCGGGGCTGTCGTGTGATATTTTCGGGCGAGGATGGGCGAGAGTTTACAGCCGGCATATCTAATAGCCAGGGGCGTGTCTCACCTTTTTGTACCGCGCTTGAAAGAGAAGGCGAGATTAATGCATTCTTAGGGTACTTTTTGTTGTAGGCGGAGTGCAGGTAGTTTCTTTTTTGTTATTTTTAGAAGATTTTGTATGATACTGCTTGGTTAGTTATGCCATCCTGGTATCGAAGTAGATCAATCTAACCCTTTGCTGCATTCCGCAAATAGATTTGAGAAACTTGCTTAATCTTTTCTATTTTACATGTTTTGTATACACAATTCGTCAATCGTTCTATCGTCCCTCTTTGACTCTATGAACTCTTAAACAAATATGTTTTCTAAAGCTGTTTTTAATTTGTCAGATTTTAATTTATTTATTTAGGCTTACAGTTTAAGTACTTTTATTTCAATTCTTACTTAGTTATCTTAACTAAGTACTTAAACTACTTATAAGTAGGCACCTCTTGTTTCTAATACTAGTGTAGGTACAACAAATTATTATCTATATTTTCTAAGAAAAATTTATAAATTCCCCATGAAAATACTAAGCCATCAGATGAACAATAGCGGTGAATTGTAAATGAGAGCGCACTCAATAATGACGTCCTGGCAGTGCATAGCGATGTGCGGGCTTGCAGAAACGGCAGATTAATAATGCAATAGTCAATTTCCTGTGGTCTGTGTGCACAGCTCATGTGATATTCGATGTTGAACACGCGATATGTAGGGCACAAAGGGTTATTGACATGCAAACAATATAAACATACTTCAAACGAGAAACTGTGTACCACATTATTAATTTACGATTCCGATATAGTAATAAAAAGAGGAGAATACATAAAAGCGAAAACGAAAAATACATATTATATTTTAAACGATTTTGGCAACAAAAAAACCGCTTACAACTGAAAGTCGTCGTACCAATCAGATAATACCTACTGTCATTATTAACACCGCACTGCTAAAGGGTTAATTCGATCAAAATTTCAACGAGGACGATATAAGTTTTAAGGAGTTTTAAAAGTCGAACTTCACCAAGGATTTTTATACATAAAAAACTGATCCCGCCTCTCCAAAAAAAAACGGATTGGGGGTATTGCTTTCGAGTCTACGAAATACAAGATAGTTTGTCTCTTTTACACCATCAACAGACCATATTAAATCATGAACATTCTTAAAGTTTTTTTTGCTCCTGGTGAGCTAACTTGAATCATAACTGAAGGAGTTACTGGAGCTTGAAATGGCTCAGAAGTTTCCTAGTTAAGAAGTTTTTTTATATAAACTACAATCATTATCCAATGTTGAAGCACTGGAAAACGACTTTCTTAGTGTTTCCACTTTTAATTGATTTAAAGTTAAAGTCAATTCTCAATTTCCTTTGATAATTTAGTGAATCTATTATATGTGTAATAGTCGCTTTTTTATCTAACAAACAAGTATTTTCTCCTAACCAGTAACCCTGCGGGGGATTTATAGTATACATATTCATTCACATTGTGCGAAGGGAGATTATTCCAAGACATGTCAGTTTGTCTGATGAGCAAAGGCACTGCTGCCTGCGGGCGATCTGTCGCCCTAGTAACAACAACTCAGTTTATGTTGCCTTTCGTGAACGAATTATTATTAAATCTTATTATTTCGTCTATCTATTCAGTTGTTTACAAGAAAGCAAAAAAATAAAATAAAAATATTTGACAACATCACATACATTGCTCCGATTCCAAAGTAAGTAGCTAAAGCACTTGTGTTATGGAAATCAGAGACAACGGTGGTATCACACACACCCAGACCTGAGCCAATATAGAAAAGTTCGTTTTCTAAATTGACCCAACCGGGGATCGAATCCGGGACCTCAGAGATGGCGACACCTTGCAAACCGGTGTACAAAGCCACTCGACCACGGAGGTCGTCAAAAATAAACGTTATTCATTTTGCTAAGTTTACGATCTCCTTTAAATATGTAAACTACATTAAAGAAAATATGCTCAAATGTATCAAACAAATCAAGCGAAATGTCAACGGTTATTTTAAAAGTCTTTTATGTTTCCACAAAAGATTTCTTGCAACTCCCTTTCGTGCGAATTAAACGAGCGTTTCCCAAGAGATCTCGACGGTTATCGGGGTGCTTGCGAGCGGCGAGCAACCCGCGAGTCATCGTTCCCACCCGTCTAACGAGCCTCAATCTCCTTGGCGTGCATGCGCTCCTGGTAACGAGAGGTTTAGTTCGTTTTGCAAGTGCACGGATTAACTGGGGTTTAAATTTGCGTTTGTCGTTGGTTAGTAGTAGTTTGCTAATTAAGAGATATAGTTAAATAACTTTAGAGGCCATTGTTAACTTATCAGACTAATTCCATATTTATCTTTTAAATATTCACCTTGATATAGTGAAAATAAAATTCACCTTGATAGCGAATTGCTTTAATTACCCTCACTTTCATAAATGACTTTTTATCACTTAATCTCTGAAATGTTATGTTATGTTATGTTGTTAAAAAAACTGGATAGGCTGTATTTTGGCCTACAGCCGCCAGGAGCTTATTTTTATGAATTTCCATCGCGCTGAACTAATGTTGCGTATGAAATAAATAAAATACCAATTTAACAAAATGAATGGTGCTTTATTTTTAGTATTAACTTATGAGCGCGTAGTCTGCACACTTGGAAAAAAAACATAGTGCTTAAATTAAAGACGAAATTGTGAATTAACTCTCTGTAGTGCACTCCGAAGAAGCTTTATGGTACTTTTTAGTCATTTTGCGATTAATGGTTACAAAACTAAAAGTAACCTTATAGTTATTACACTCAACTAGCACTCAGTGCTCACTCACGAGTATGTTAAAGTTTAAATCACAAAAATCGGTCTATTACTTTCGGAATTACAGCTGTTACTTGGCCACACCCACGGACCTGAAAAAAAGACGGACGTAATATACCACACTAAAAAAAACTGAAGCATGCGAGGTCCTAGAATTTCGTTTGTTGTACATGACCTACACTCACACAAATACACCTGGAAAGAAAAGACCGGTCTTTGAGGTCCGTGGCCACACCCCGGACACTCCACATAAACGTCTCGTTTATCTCCTACTTCTATTACATAAACAGAATGACGTCTGTACACACTGCGTATGTGCGGGTGAAG
Organism: Catoptria pinella; assembly: GCA_963556745.1. Classification (NCBI taxonomy): domain Eukaryota; kingdom Metazoa; phylum Arthropoda; class Insecta; order Lepidoptera; family Crambidae; genus Catoptria; species Catoptria pinella. The sequence goes on from OY750777.1 coordinate 744,281, forward strand.
GGCTGTTACCTTTTTTAAACATTCGCATTGCTATGAAAACTTTTCGGTAATTATCATATTGTCTGTGTTAACTGTCATATCACAAAAGTACTCTGAAACTGAGCTAAAATGGGTTTCTAAATAATCAAAGGTGAGTTAAAATGTAGTTTTATTATTGTAAACTGATAGGTACACACGACAGCACGTCAGTTAAACTGCGAAAACAGCTTTTATTACGTAGGACATACAGGCGGTTTCAAGGTCAACATGTATAGTCTGAGGTGCCGTCGTGTGATAAACACAACTTGACATAAGTAATAAAAACACAGAGTACAAAACCAAAGGAAAATATGTTATAGTATAAAAAGTACAGAATTCAAAAATATAAATTAAAAGTAATAAACCATAAACTAGTAAAAAAGAGGCCGGCTCGGCAACATACTCTTTTTGCAACTGTCGAACCGAGCGACGGTCGTCGGACGGTGACGGCCCTCAATAATGATACAGCTAACTCGCCAACCTAGTGCGGGGCGGGGAGCGGTACCGACGATCGGTGGGAGGGTGGGAGCGGCCATTCTGTACGGCAGTACTATTATTAATTCTGTGACTTGGCGCTCCCCACCAACGCTAATTACATCACCACTGCAAAACCAGGTGAGTCATATGTAACACAGAAGAAGAAAGGCTGTTCTACTAAGATATATTTACTTCAACGCTGTAGCTTTTATTGTTTACTAGTTTTAAGGTAGTGTCGAAATTTCAGTCGAAGTGACAGTCAACTCGAAAATGGAAATTCATCTCAAAAGAAGAGACGTTCCACATTTACGTGGTGGTTAGTTCACGTTCTAAATTTGAAATTCAGTGCGGGGAATGAATTTCAATACTTACTTCCCGATCAAGTGCATACTTATCCCGAATTCAAAACGGTAGAACTCATCAGCTGGCGTTATTTTTACGATACTTTATGGTTGCATGACTGGTCACACGAACCAATTTAAAAAATAAATTACATCACATCTATTTACATTGCCTCGAATAATAGAAAGCCCTCGCATGCGGCTCGGGCTTCAAACCATCCCTCGACAATGTAATTGATAACTTATTAGAATCAATAATTAATTAATAATTCATTCATTCCAGACTGTTATAGAGTTCTCGAAGTTACATAACGTTGAACCGTCAGCTACAAAAACTGAAGTTTCATATACTTTGATCCGTGTGCTAAAAAATCTAACCAAAAAACCCTACAAAATTTGTTAGATAAACAAATTACAATTGAAATAATGAATATTGATAAAGACACGTTTATTTCCTGACAATATGTGTTTAAAGATAATATTGATAAATAACATAATAAAACATAATTTTATTTATTACTTACCGTTGCCTACCGCCAATGTTCATTAAACTATATTAATCATTGCTTACTGCTCTAAGTACTAAAAATATTTGGTTTTGCCAGTCATTGCGATAAGAGAAAGGTCTGGTAATGTTACAATAGGTATTTGTTATTTCGGTCGCCAGTTATAAGTTTCCGTAGTGTAGCGGTTATCACGTGTGCTTCACACGCACAAGGTCCCCGGTTCGATCCCGGGCGGAAACAAATTTAAAATCCTTTTTGGTTTTTCACTTTTTAATTAATATTTACAATAAAAGTGTTCTTCTAAGATCTAGTTATTTTGAAATAAAATAATAAATCAACACCTAAATAACTCAACAATCACTTTTAATATGACATCTGTAGCCAGTATAGTATGACTGACATTATTGTGTTACACAATCAATGCCTTTTTAACCGACTTCAAAAATTGTTAGAATTCCGTACCTAAATGGTAAAAATTATCTCTTATGATGCGAATCAGTCTGCCTGTCACAGCTGGATATCTCAAGAACTACTAATGCTATCAACTCGAAATTTGGAATCGTTTTTGATGAAGTTTGCCTAACTATTTTGCAAATAAGAATGTTTTTTTTGGCAACATGGACTGAAAGGAGTTCTTAAAAATTTATGTGGGCTACACACTTTTCAGAAATCATCAACAAAAATTACATGAGTTCTACTATCAGTCCAGATATGGCGCTGACCTAAAACTGCAATAATTATTCTATTTATATTATGATGCGCGCCTTGGTGCGCAAGATTAACTTGCTCTTGACCGGATTTTAAAAAAAAAAAAAGAAAGTCGGTGAAATAATTTTGTATTGCCGCAGAAATGGATGTATGTACAGTTAAAAAGGATTTGTGAATACAAACATTTCTTCTCTGTCTTGAACAAAAGGGGATATTGCGCCGTAATTATTTCTGAGGTCTAAACAAGTTCTTTAGCTACTTTCAGAACAATACAGTGTGCATTCATATTCATATTCCGTTATTGCTCTACATTACATTGAAGTTTAATCACTTTATTGAATATTTAAAGAATTTTGAGATGGGGATTATGCCTCTTATAAAACTTCACATCACTTGAAATATGAATTAATTGAACATTTGAATCCGTAGCGCAGTGATATTATTCTCAAAAGGATTTTAGTATTTTTATATTTATGGATTCCCTGAAGTTTTGTTTTGCTACATTTCCACTCCATGTCTATGAAGTCTGACGGAAACTAAACTGATGAATTATTAATGAATGTACGAGTATGTAATAGTGTTTTGTTTTAATTCAATAGAACCGAATAGTTCTCCATTCCAACTTATTCGAGCGATAAATTAACGTTTGATTGGGCAAACATCCCCAATCGCATCGGCCTTTCAAGTTAAACATTGTCTTTCCTTACGCTTTTAATTATTAATTAACTTTATGAACATTCTGCCCTTTTAAGCCATACTGTTTCACTTAATAGTGACTTATAGAAATTAATAATACAATGTAGTTAAAAAATATAAGTAATTTTAATAAAATGGTGGATTCAAAACATAATGTGGAATTTTAATTCGTTGATAGATACTTTATTACGTATCGATGTGGCAAAGATAGTTCTCTGTTAAAATTTAAATATAAGCGCAAATTCAATAGGTACAAACGACAGCAAGTCAAGCTAAACAGTTGAACTACGAAAATAGATTCTATTACGTATGGCATAGAGACGGTCTCAAGGTTAACATGTATAGTCTGATGTGCCGTCGACTGTACACACCAAATATCTTCATATAGAGCCCTAGACTGTTCTTCACTTTTAAGTAGATACCTTAACAGAATCTCTTTAATATTTTTCCTAAGTAAGTTTACGGGGACTTCTACCGTCGAAATATCAAGACCCGACCCGTCCCAATCTTAAGGGCCCGCTCGCACTTGGTAATTAAGTTTCGATTCCGACTCTGAACGAATGCGCTGCTAAATTTAATTGAGTCTTAAGACTTAAAACTTTTTACTACCTCTTTTCTTTGTCTTCTTTGAACTGCTATTAATTTCGCCTGAGGGATTTCTCGGGAGTAAAGCCGATTATTGGCAAACAGGTAGTTTGAAGATAATTTTGAGTAACTGGGTCAGGCTTGCTTATTGAAATAAAATTGATCTTGTAGAGCAAAAATGGGTACCTACCTAGCGAGGGGTGAAATTATGGCGAAGGTAAGCCGTTCTATAAAAATGTTATGATCTGCATAGTAGATCGGCGGGTTGGGATTTATAAAATAAATAAATAAATAAATTTGACAACATCATATACATTGCTCCGATTCCAAAGTAAGTAGCTAAAGCACTTGTATTATGGAAATCAGAGACAACGGTGGTATCACAAACACCCAGACCTAAGCCAATATAGAAAAGTTCGTGACCCAACCGGGGATCGAACCCGGAACTTCAGAGATGACGACACCTTGAAAACCGGTGTACAAAGCCACTCGACCACGGAGGTCGTAAAAGGTAAGCTATCATATCATCTGCTACCTAGCCATATCAAAATAAATACTTTCGCGCGTACTTTACATTAGAAATAAAACCCTTTTTACTGATTACAGCGCGTATATTATTAATTCAGGTGCTGTTACGCGCGTTAAAGAACATGTAGCTGACATGAAGCTTAGCCGCGATAACAAGTCTGCAGTGTGTGAACATGCATCAAAGGGACCCAACCATTACATTAGATTCGATAAACCACAAATACTTGCCAAAGAACAAAGGTTCATTCCCACAATGCTACGCGAGGCCATTGAAATCAACAAACATCCAAATTTCAATAGAGAAGATGGTTGGAGAGTACCACCAGCTTGGGACCCCATAATTCATCAATTAAAATCTCATCCCAAATCACACACTGCAGGATCTTAAGATATAGTTAGTTCGTTTTGTAGATAGGGATCAAAAGGGAGGTCGACACAACCTCTGAGTTTTCTTCCGCCAGTTCTTTCTCTCAGAGGTCTCCTAATTTGTGAGCTGGTAGGATTCAGTAGCTAGATCTTGTTTTCTAATTAATTTTATTCAATTTAATTCATTAATAATGATTAAAATCAGCACGCAGCTATAAATAAAATAATTTAATAAACTTGAATACATTTTTATAAAGTTTCAAGCGGGTAATGTCATAAAAATATGAGCAGTCTTTTTGCTTTAGTCCTCCCGTGACCACGGCCTCTGGAAAGGTGTCGAAACGTCGAGAATTCTAATAACCAATAAATGCACCACATTGTTATTCTTACGTAATGAAAAATGTCTTCCGGTTTTTGAGGTACTTTATCGGATCTGGTTAGTCCCCATTATCTGGTTTAAAGTAATAAAATTAACTTTAAATAATGACTTTTTAGAGCAAGCATATCATAAAGTTATGTAAACATATAATAAGTTTAGAAATCAGCAAATATTAGAGTTGCGATTTATTGGATTAAAGCGTGACGAAGTGACTATAGTAAATTAATTACAGTGGTATTTAATTCAATGAAAATAGCAGTTTATTCAGTCCCACAAGGGTCGGCAATAAAACGACCTCGTTTTCAAACAACATATATAATACCTACCGAATCCTGCCCAAGCCTAACATTTAGAACAAAAGAAGCAATAATTCTTGGCAAATTGCTTTATTTTGCTCCATCGGCCAATTTTACTAAAATTAACCTGAAATTTACGATGGAAACTTTGCTCACATTTAGCAACCAAAGAATGAAAAGTCGTTTACAATGTTTTACGGCTTAGAATTACATCTGTAGGATTTAAGAGACTTTAAATCTAGTTGAGATAGATGACGGAATCTGCTACTTGACGGGTTAATTCTCAAAGAAGGACAATTAACTCTCATAGATACTTAATCATATGCGTATCATACAAGAATGTCAGTAATCTTAATGAAGTAACGCCAAAGTTTAAATTCGAGAATATTGTATCTACAAGGAGGGTAACTACGAGTAAGTGAAATTACTCGTGGTCACCCTGGGGTGACAAAACGGGGTAACCACGAGTCCGACGGGAAATATTTCAATATTTCTGACATCTAGATGTAAACGCCTCATCATTAGATATTCCCTTTTCTAAGAAATGAAGTATCTTTTCAAATTCGTTGTGTAATTTTTGTCGTTGTATTGAGTTTTACCTGATTAAATACAATCCCCGAAAGAAATCCGAATAATTCTCATGTCAATACAAAAGCCTGAGAATTGAAAGACGCCAATGGAATTGCGGGCACAGCTCCCAAATGTAATTAACTCTGATCAAATCTCACGAGTCGAGAACACCATCCTCTTTGCGAAACCTTTGATATCACCAAACCCCAAGTAGCATTGAATTTAATCAAAACATTGGAGACAAAGTCACCGTGGGATTAAGGCTCTATGAATGGCACGTCTATTTGTCAGGGACCTGTCATTTCAATAATTGGAGCTCAATTTGTTATATTGCCACTGACAATCGTATTGACGTAGAATTTCACTGTTCGGAGGTCCCCAATTGAATTGGTTCCATGGGATAATACTTTGGTAATTTTATTTGGATCCCGGATAGTCGGTTGATGAGATTTATCTTAAGGGCCGTTGTTGTCGTTCACTTACTTGATTGAGATTTCAGGGCACATAACCCCTTGGCCATAGAAGGGACGGACAAACCCGAAGCATGATTTAGCACTTAAGGTTAGTTGCCGATAAACAGTAAGAGGCGGTGACATCAATCTCGAAATTGGCCCTATGCTATAATTAAACTTGGGTACTATTATTATTATGTTTCGGATGTGTTTGAAGAACAATTGCTAAACTTTGAATTTCATCAAAACACTACGGTAACAGGCTGTTTGATCTACTGTAGCATTTCTAAAAATATGATCTTGAAACATAATGATGTCTTTTCATAATGAAGTTAATCAACCAAAATACGAAACATAAATTTTTTACATGACTGACCAAAAAAACAGAGAGTGTAATGTGTTCAGGGTTCATGTATGTTTGTGGGTATATGAGTTTCTTTATTCCACCATAACTTCTAAATGACTTAACGAATTTGGATGTATGGGGTATCGTTAGAATTTTGAAATCATCATCATCCCGAGTGACTGACTATTTTTTAAAAAAAAAGCAATTTCATTCAATATTACTGTACAACTGTTTAACGGTGAAAAAAAATTCGTGTCGTTATTGACAGGGCAGTCGTGTTTATAATATATAATATATTAAACCTCTTGTGTAAAAGTAATTTTATGACAATTTGACCATAAATATGTTTGAATGCTGCCATTTTTAACGGCGATGCCGGTGGGGTGCAATTGTGCGCCATAATTTAGGCCAGCCACTGCACTGGCAGTCTGCCAAGGGTCAGCTTAACTGAACCCATAATGGTGGCAATAAAGTTTCGATTCTGTTTGTTTAATAAACCGCTTAATTTTCTACCTACGCTTTCGTGTGCATAACGAATGATGCGTCTGATTTTTTTACTTTTCTGAATATATTACGTGATGAGTATAACTTTAGCAATAAATTTTCAAAATTATGCGAAATGATAACCTTGATATATTGTTGTTAAGTGTCCGGCGAACAATGAGCTTTCCATACAAACGCAATACCAAAATTATTTGCAATTTGAGCATAATTAACTCTTCTTGTGATATTATTCGGATTAAGACAGTATTTATCTAGGGTTCTATTAAATAAAAAATCCAAAATACTTACATACCCAATTCAAAATAAATGTCAATTAAGTACATTTTTTCATACAAAACTGTTCACATGTGCACACTGTTCGTTCGTATAACTCGTACCAGGTGGACAGGAAATCAAGACAGATTTTTTAAGCCACCTAAATGAAGTGATACATCACGGTCGGCCGCATGGAGTACCAGGATCGAAGCGAGGCGCGTAGGTTGCACGTCGGTCGCAGAGTGATGGATGACATAGTGCGGGGATTCGTCAAGTCATCTTATGAGACGTTTTTCTCGTCCTGTAGGGTGGCCTATCATTGAATTTTAAAACCCCATTTGACATCGAGAGGTTTAACGATGTTCACGTTTTTGTCGCAGTCATTTTGCATATTGCGCCTAGTGACAGAATCTGCTAGCGGACGCCGCGTCGCCTTTTTGGTGTGTTGGCGTGTTTTCTATACTAATTGATGTTTTTGCATACAATATAAAAATCTGCAACCCCGCGCTAGGCGACGGAGCGTGGAGCAGTATGTGAACCTACTTACGGGAGAAATTATTTTATACTTTTTAGTCCGTTTAAAAAATGAGTTTTTATAAAATAAGTTTTTAAACCTATTTTAACGAGTTTTAAAACGCTATCTGAAGTGCACGCATAAGGGCGCTTACACATATAGGTGTTTTAGTCGCACGACAGCAGCGATGTACCAGGAACTCTTTCACATTACAGCGGCCGCAGCGCGGCGTAGTCTCGGCGTGTGTCATATGTATGGATATGGCAGACGCGGACCCCTTGACATTACAGCGGCCGCAGTGCAGCGTAGTCGCGGCGTCTGTTATATGCATGGATATGACGGACGCGGACCCCTTGACGTTACAGCAGCCGCAGTGCGGTGTAGTCGCGGCGTCTGTCATATGCATGGATATGACAGACGTGGACCCCTTGACATTAAAGCGGCCGCAGTGCGGCGTAGTCGCGGCGTCTGTCATATGCATGGATATGACAGACGTGGACCCCTTGACATTACAGCGGCCGCAGTGCGGCGTAGTCGCGGCGTCTGTTATATGCATGGATATGACAGACGAGGACCCCTTGACATTACAGCGGCCGCAGTGCGGCGTAGTCGCGGCGTCTGTCATATGCATGGATATGACAGACGCGGACCCCTTGATATTACAGCGGCCGCAGTGCGGCGTAGTCGCGGCGTCTGTCATATGCATGGATATGACAGACGCGGACCCCTTGACATTACAGCGGCCGCAGTGCGGCGTAGTCGCGGCGTCTGTCATATGCATGGATATGACAGACGCGGACCCCTTGACATTACAGCGGCCGCAGTGCGGCGTAGTCGCGGCGTCTGTTATATGCATGGATATGACAGACGCGGACCCCTTGACATTACAGCGGCCGCAGTGCGGCGTAGTCGCGGCGTCTGTCATATGCATGGATATGACAGACGCGGACCCCTTGATATTACAGCGGCCGCAGTGCGGCGTAGTCGCGGCGTCTGTCATATGCATGGATATGACAGACGCGGACCCCTTGACATTACAGCGGCCGCAGTGCGGCGTAGTCGCGGCGTCTGTCATATGCATGGATATGACAGACGCGGACCCCTTGACATTACAGCGGCCGCAGTGCGGCGTAGTCGCGGCGTCTGTTATATGCATGGATATGACAGACGCGGACCCCTTGACATTACAGCGGCCGCAGTGCGGCGTAGTCGCGGCGTCTGTTATATGCATGGATATGACAGACGCGGACCCCTTGACATTACAGCGGCCGCAGTGCGGCGTAGTCGCGGCGTCTGTCATATGCATGGATATGACAGACGCGGACCCCTTGATATTACAGCGGCCGCAGTGCGGCGTAGTCGCGGCGTCTGTCATATGCATGGATATGACAGACGCGGACCCCTTGATATTACAGCGGCCGCAGTGCGGCGTAGTCGCGGCGTCTGTCATATGCATGGATATGACAGACGCGGACCCCTTGATATTACAGCGGCCGCAGTGCGGCGTAGTCGCGGCGTCTGTTACATGCATGGATATGACAGACACGAGGCCGCGCTTACACCGCGCTTTTTAAAACGCCTACACGTGAAAGCGCTCCAAAAAAGGGAAAATTGAAAACAATGAATTTCATTTGTTTGTTTGTCAACCTTTTTATTTTACTTAAACTCGGAAAGTGAGTGTCGGATTTGTTTCATTTATTTAGTTAAGGAAAGTTACAGGGAGAGTATGAGTCGCGACTCGAGGCGTTGATCAGTGAAGAGTTTCGGCAGATAATGAACATACGCTGTTGCGTGTGCAAACTCTGTAAAGTTTACATCATTAGGGGCTCGTGTGTCGAGACTCGAGATGGTGTTACGAAAACATTTGGGTACTCAAATAATTTAAATTCGAAATACAAAATAAAACACATCGAAGTCAGAAAATATTTTTTATCATTGACACTTAAATAGATATACCTATCAACCTATGTGATTATAATTATTTTCAATACATGTGCTCGAAAATGTGTGCTTTCGATGACAGTACAGCGTGCGGAAAGTTGATTTTAGCGCCCGCCGTGCGTTTTTGTTTACGGTTTTTTTTTATTTCTATTACAATATGTACATACTGTCTAATAAGATTACTACCAAAGAGTTTCTGTAATGAGATTTAAAATATGTCGAGTTTATACGTACAAAATTAGGGGAATAAATGAAATGAAGCAAGGAATTGTTTTAATTGTTAATAAATATTAGGTAATGACTGTAATAAATTACAAAAGATTTGAAGTGATTTTGGTCAAAATCATTCAGCTGATAAGGCTGAATGGTTTGAAGGCCTTCGCCTTTCTTTACACTGAAAACAAACTTTTTGCATGCGTTCAAAAAGGCGCCATTTTCATAAAATTTTGTGGTTTATTACGATTTAAAAATATTTTTTCAATAGTAGTACCTATAATGTTTTCTCGCAAATGTATTGAAAAACGCAACATGGATCACGGTTGTTAAGGTTTTTTAAACTAGTGACGATTAGTCCTTGCCTGTCAACTCGTTAAAACCTCCTTACCAACCTTGTATCATAAACTACTATTATCTACTCCCATGCTTGAAATCCTTTATCAAAGGTTCTGAAATTTTGAAAACAACCAGTGTCATAGTAACCTTAATATCCGAACGAGTCAAGGCTGGTCGCGCGCCCCGCGCCCTCGCCCGCGAGTTGCATTATGAAATTTAGTACAAGATTATAACACACGTTTGGATGATATAATGACGAAGGCGCGCGCGGCGGACGTCGGTTACGGCTACCATCACAAAGGTTGTTTTAATGTTGGCTATAAGTTACTGTATCAAAACCTTTTATAGAGGATTCTTATCATGGGTGTCGATAAAGTCTTGTACATAATTACTTAGGTATTTAAACACTCATGTGATTTAATACCCCTCATTATACTACAGTTGCATAAATAACTATTATCAAAATTTAAAATTAAAAACTCATTTATTCAGTCTAGGCTGTTACAAGCACTTGTGAATGTCAAAGAAGCCACGCCATCAGTTCGCAAACCGTCAAAATTTGAAAAATGATTTTGTTTATGAATTTAGAGATAAGTACGGCAGTTATAGTTAAGTACTGTCTGTATCATAATTATTTTGGTTTTCCCAGTATTAAGCATCACTTAGTACTTTATTTATTATGTGGTATTACATTAACATCCTCAATACAAAAGTATGAAATTGCAATTGAAAAACATTTTATTGGATGTCAAAAAAAATATTGAACTGGTGATATTAATATAAGTGTTTCAGAGATTTAAGGCGTTAATTATTATAATAGGGTAAACAAAGACTCACAAGTTTGTAAAAAGTTACTGAATTGTTATTCGAGAATTATTTGTTTGTATGTTAGTTGCAGTTTGTTGACAGGAATATGTTATAGGTTATGTGAAATGTGATTGTAACTGTAAGAACTATGTGCAAATAAAGGACGCCATAGCTTCCGAAGAATAAAGTTTGTTGTAAGAAGAGAAAAGCATGTGAGGCTCTACCATCTCCTTCATAACTAATAGTTGTGAAAGAGATGGGAATAGCTTCGCTTGTGACTAACATCTAACCAGAGTGAGGATTACAAGATTGGACAAGCTTTTTATTAACTTAATAATAATGACTTTATTTGGAAGAACCATGAATGTGCTCCATCTTTCTCGTAAAACATATACTAAAGAGGTTAGCGAGTGCTTTGGTTTATTTATAAAAATACTTTTGATTTCTGACAAAGCTAGTAAGTTTCTTGCGCCATTCTTCTTGTGAGCTAAAGTCTCGAATGGGTGTTAGGAAAATATAGACAATTCAAAAGCACTTCATTTCTTGTTGTCAAATGCTTTATAAATCTACCCCTACTATCCTATCCTATTGATAAGCTTACCAAAGATGTCTTGCATTTTGGTTAATGGCGGTAAAAATAATAAGTGCGTATGTGCGAAGCACAGAATACATAAACTATTATGTATTCTGTGCTGTGTGCTTTTGGTTAATGGCTGTGAAAATAACAAGTGCGTGTGTGCGAAGACACAAGCACAGAATACATAAACTATTATGCATTCTGTGCTGTGTGCTTTTGGTTAATGGCTGTGAAAATAACAAGTGCGTGTGTGCGAAGACACAAGCACAGAATACATAAACTATTATGTATTCTGTGCTATGTGCTTTTGGTTAATGGCGGTAAAAATAAGTACGCAAGTCGTCATGTGATCGTATTTTTTATTTTTTTTACTATACGATACGAGTACGATACGTAAGTGAAAACATACTACGGTACGCTACAACTCGTGTGCGAATGCACTAACACGACTGATCCAAATTACAAAGTAAAATTCAATAGATATTTTACAAAATAAATCTGCAAATCAACATTTGAAGTGGCACGCTGATTTCTAGGTGGAAAGTCCAACTTTACAGGAACACAAAAGATCTCCGTCGTCAATCAGCGGTCGCTGGACCATTCTTTTCAACCGGCGGCATTCCGCGACATCGCTCAAACGGCACGGGAATTCTCGCGGATTGTAATCTCACCGAGATTGTACCGGGAGAGCAGGCATGTTGATAATGTAATTACTGCGGTCTCGTTAACGGTTGTTTGACAAAAGCTATTTGCTACATTATTCTGTTGTACTGGTGCAATTACGGTTTATTTTTTTCTTAAATGTAAAAGACGAGCTAGATTTCAGCTTTGAATTATAATTACATAAATTGGACTGAATTGTAAAATTGTCTTTTCTCTCATAAGTTAAAACGTGTATTTTTAGCTCGTTAAGTTAATGAACAAGTGTCTGCTTCGCCATGCAAACTGGATTAGATAGTTTTATTTCTAAAATACATATCACAGAAAGTATGATGGAATTATTCCTCTTTTATAGATCTATAAAAAAGTCCGCGATGATCTTTTAATCTTTCTAATCTTTTAATTTAAAAATAGCTTACTATACCCATATTCAAAAAAAATTATCACGTACAGTGCGGTAATTTGGAAAGCTGTTTAGAAGGATACGTATCTTTATATATATCTTTATCAACTTTAATACGTTAGTTACATTATTTTAACCTTTTACCCCATACCATTTAAATGAATATCTTAGGAGTTGCCCAAAAAATTCAAGCGCGTTTCTTACACCGATGACGGGACGGGACTCGAACGGGACGGAAACAGACTTATTTTCTTTTATGGTCGCATTTGGCAAGAAAAGAAAGGAACCCAAGCAAAGTGAGGGCGGGATGCTAGTTATACATAAACTATAAAATGAGGTAATTTTCAGCTCTTGTTTTATGAAACATGAAAACCTACTTATAATATTGTTAAATATGTCGAGCAAGACCGAAGATTCCTGTAAGTATGCCATAATTTTGCACTGAAAATCTTTTTCGAGATCCGAGAGATAGTTAATTAAAAAGGTTCTACTTACATTTTCTTCATCATTCGCTTCCGCTATGCACAAACTTGACATTAGCTTAAATTAGTACAAATTAAGCAACGCGCACACGGTTCGACATAATTAAAAATAACGTTCACTGCGCGCACCGCGCTGCAAAGAGAAAAGAATTTCATTTAAAATATTCCGCGGGCCCCGTAACACGGCGAGCTCCATTACACAGGCTTCGGAATTGAAAATTTTAGGCTTCCCGTGGGTTAACAAGCCGACGAACTGAACTATGTGTGCTGTGCAGGCTTACACAGTTTGTTCCAAAGTATTCGACGTTTTTGGTACTCCTCAATAATATTGCAAACTCTTTTCTGATCAACTTTTTTATCGAGTTCCAGTTGATCGACTTATAAGCTGAATCGTTTTCTTTTTATCGCGAGATTTAAAAGCAGAACGCCGAATGATATTCGTTTGCAAGGAAGCTCCGAATTTTCGGATACGATTGTCATTTGTTGTATTTTTAGACGTATTTTTTTCGTATACTTACTTACCTACATCAAGCTGGTATTTTTCAAACTTGTCTTTCATAATCATAATCATTTATTGTGAAACATAGGTACATACTGATGTCATAATACAATTATTGTTCAGCTATGTCCTGCCATGCTAGCATACATTGAGGGTTTTTTTTTTCTTTCAGGCTACAATCATCAATTTATTTACAAATTACAATTCATGGCTATAAAGTGTTTAAATAAATATCGTCATATTTAACCGTATTTCTGTAGCTAATTAACAAATTATTATTATCAACTAGTTAATCTATTTGTCGTCAGGCGGAGATCTGGTCGGTGTTCATCGCGATACTGCGCAAGAGCGTGCGCAACCTGCAGGCGTGCACCGACGTGGGGCTCATACACCACGTGCTGCAGCGACTGCCGCGCGCCGAGACCGTCGTCGCCGGTCAGTATACACACACATTAATAAAAGACAGGGAGAATGAGGTATAAAACGTGGCGCGTGCAACTTGCAGATTTGAAATCGACGTCATAAATACGTCGATTTCAAATCTGCAAGTTGCACGCGCCACGTTAGATAGAACCATAATTTTACCACTGCCAAACTACGGCTAACCTATTACTTTACTATAAATAAGTGCCCACCTGTTATCCTGGTACTTACCAGGGCCTGGTGACGATGGGGTTGTCTCGTATGGTCCATCTCTGCTAATTTCTGCTGCCTTGGTAGGTGACGATAGTTTCAATTTACTCCTTGAATTCCTTTCAAACTGTCGCAAATAATTGGAATCACGATCATGCAACTAATTTGACTTATCAGAAAGGGACACAGTTACCCTTGCTAGACAAATTACAAAATTATAACACCTCTAGCTTGATTGTAAACTCCTAGTAATCCTGCGAAAAGCAAGAAAGTTTAGGAGAAATATTTTTCTCAAGGATATCGTTCTTATCTCACGGTCACCAGGGAAGCATAAGTTGCCAGGTGTTTCTGAGGCGAGCTTCCCTTAACGTGCCCGGTTTTAATAAACTGTGTACATTTTTAATTTAACAGAACTTTTAAACTAAGTTAAACGAACACAACCATAAAAGAGTTTCATAATAGAGTGTTTTTGTTGGACAATATCGCAAAATGACACTCCTCTTTTGTTTTTAGTAAACGATAGAAAAACTTATTTATATCTTAATGATGATTTTGCCTTGCGCAATAGTTTTCAGTCTGACTTTTTTTTCAACAACATTGAGGATTTACTAGTCTGAGAATATAACTGTTTTTAACAAGTCTCACTTGAAAGGGTGTGATTTAAAAATATTTTTTAAAGACACTTTCGTTTTCCATGGCAGCAGGTAAACTTCACGATGGAGCAATAGATCACATAAAAAGTATTCCTACTACAGTTTTATGAAATCCTAGTGCTCGTGAGAATACAAGAAGCTGTTCGTTACGTTTTCGAAACAAATGAATAAAGCTTTTGTCTCCTTTCGAGTGATGTTAGATTGAAACGTGGATCACACGTTGCTGACCGTATCGGCGAGATCTTGATGGGGCCACTTGACAGCTCTATATTTGTAAGTACTGAAAGGGTTCTAAATATGTAACATTTGTAACCAGGCAATTATGAAAGTTGTAGAGTATCATTAAAAGTTGGGATACACCAAAAAAAGCAGGTAAACTTATTAAGGCGGAGCCGGGAACGGTTCTTCTTGAAAATACCCTTTGTAAGGGTGATTTTTGTCTGTTGTTAATGTCACGGGAAGCACCTAAAGTTCGTCAAATCTTTTCATTCATATCATATAGTCCTGGTAAACTAGGAAACGCCAATGAAGATGGCAAACCGTCCAACCTCCCAAATAAGGTATTTTCTAGTATTAAACTAGTGGCTGAAATCGTAATTTAAAAAAAATAAATGTAAAAGATATCGCCCCGGCCCACGATGTTGACACTGCTTTTGAATATTAAGTGAGGTATTCATTTAATAAATCTATTCGAAGCTAGATGGCGCTTCTAATATTTGAAATTTTTTCGAATACTTAGGTGATTTTTTTTTTTTATTTCGAAAAATGGTCCTACAAAAAAAAACTATATAATTATCGAACCTACTCACAAAATTTCACGAAAATCTGTTGAGAAATGCGGCCTGCAGAGGAGAACAGACAGACATACGAAAGCATTTTTGCTAAATTGAAGCAGAGACGTTTCGCGCTCGCCCGGTCAATGAAAATGTAGCTCGACAAATCTCTTGTACTTATTAAAATACATGCTAAATAAATTTCGGAGTTCATATTCTGTTATAAATTCCCCCTTTTTAGAAAACTCATTTTACGCAACCACACGTTATGGTAAACTCGTGACGCGTAATATCATTCTCTGTTGCCATGTAAAGTGCCTCGATGCTGGCTCACTTTATTTGCTCATCTTATATCCGTTACGTGAAGGCTCTTTTTTACCTTAAAATATTTTTAGACCCCATAATAATGATTTGGTTGAGTAAAGCGATGGAATAAGGAAGACAAGATTGCCACACCTGTTTAAAAATATCTTTGGTGCTGGTAGTATATTGATTTTTTTAGAATTGATTTACAAACATGTCCGAATTTAGTTGCGGAAAGATTTTTAATGCAAAATTATATCGAATTTAAAATAACGTTTATTTGGCAGGATACAATTTGAAACACAAGAATTAAAAAAGTCAGTGACAAAATATAAAGATGAACAAGAGAGTTGTAATTAAAAAATCTCTAGAAACATCAATTTCAATTATTCCCTTGGCATGCAAATATCAAACTGACAATGCCATGAAAATCGGGTTTACGTTAACTTAGAAGGATCGAAAGAGTTATGAATGCATCACAAATACCAGGATGATATGAGTATTTAAGATATTACAAATACTATACGCATACAATATAAAAGCGAAATCGAAGCATCGGTTGCACCCCTGCAAATGCAGGTATTTTTTTTTTTTTCATTTTAAAGTACGTTTGGGGTTAAAAACAAATCCTTGTATGTTCCTCAAATGATATACAATCCGGGTATGTTTGAAAACGATAATGCCTTGATTAGCGTAATTATTATATTTGAAAGAACTATTTGCGCAGTAATTCTAAAAATCACCTTCACTTTAAGCATGTTATCCTGGTGAACCTGAGAATAATCAAGATTTTGTTGCTAAGCGAGGAAAAATGGACGTGGGAATTTTTTAGTACATTCAAGCAACAACAAAGTTTCGCTAAGATGGGTTCACTACTTCCCAACTACTCTGTTTTGAGTCTACTATCCTGGTGATCCTGAGAAATATAAACTTCAAACTTCCAAGTTTATTTATTAAAATGTATATTGCGACTTTCTTGAAAACGTTTCTTTAAAAAAATGCTTTGTAGAGAGTTAGTTATTTTCAGCTAACTTAATCCTATTAATACGAGTAGTTCTACATGAAATATGATTCCCTGGTATTCCTGAGAAAGATATCTGGATTTCGTTACTGAAGTGATCAGATTGCATTCCCGAGCCAGTTTCACACGTTTACTAGGCTAGCATAAGTTAATAATGAGTAAAACATATTTTATGAATTCAGAAAAAATATCGGGTTTGGGATGGGTATGGGACACATTGCGTTGCGTGTGATTGAAATAAGGAAAATCTCTTATGAAATAATTGTTAATAGAAAATGGTAGCATGATAAAAACTGTGTTCCTACTTATTTTGGATAATACTTTTAAATTTATCTCATTTCAAATGCAAAAGTTTTAAAGAAAATCAGTCAATCCAAAGACTTCGATCAGATCTAATTAATGAAAGTAAAGGTAACGGCGGTAATACCTTTTCATCAAAATTAAAAATAAGGAAAACGCGTGTATCCTGTATCCCCCGAATCCTCCCTATCCTATTCCGAGTAAGTACAGTTATCCGCAAAAAGGCACTCAAACCTTTTAAGGAAATAAACTTCATGCGTATTATATTTTCACGCGTGGGCGAGCACTGAATAGCTTGTTATTAATCTCAAGTTTACTTCAATATTCTCGCAATCCCAACGTTCCATGTTTGTAATATGATTTTTTTATACGTTGAGGAATGTGAATGAAATACTGATGTATGATCAAGGGCTTCTTATTAAAATTGGATTCTTTAGAGAAACTTCGCGAGAAAATTCAAAGCAGTCGTCGTATATTTTAATTTGCGAATATCGTATGACTTATTTGTAAGTATTATACGCAGTTCAGTCTAAGCTAAGTACCTATTTATTTTTACAAGGTGGACCAGGTTTAAAAATTATGCTGTTTCTGTCTTCCCTTGAGCAAAAGTGACTGCATTAGTGGTTAAAACTGTCTAACTTTAATACACGTTTGTATAAGGGTAAAATAGTTTAGCAGACACCAAACAAACCATGAATCTAAAAATGGGAGTAGAATAACAGTAAAAACAAAACATTGTAATAACAAAATATTCGTATATTGTTTTCATCGGGAAGACTGCGAAGGGCATGGAGGGAGAAACCTGTGTATTCCACGTGCGCCATTCTCTGCACACCTATTGTGTTGCTATGCTTGCCTGGTACGTCTTTTCCTTGATTTAGCTGCCTTTTCGCCTTAACGAACTTACGAAATGAGGTCAATGTAGTGTCGTTTTTGAAATGTAGACGAGTTGATAAAAATTCGCATACAGTCTTATTTTCCGAACTTTACGTTAATACTTTGATATTATTTTTCTGTCAAAGATCAGACTTATTTAATCCCTGACTTTAATCCCTAATGTAACACTTTTCTCTAAAATCTAAAATTCGTATCCCGTAGACACCGTGCTGTAAAATGACGCCGGCTTTCAGAATATTTTACAACGAGAATATTTTATACGTTTCGTGCCATTGTCTGTGTCAGAATAGTTTCAGTTTACATTCATTTATAACTCGCTGCTTTATTCGCCTCAAACGTGTTTTCCGTAGCTATGTTGCCCTGATACTATTTGTAGGAGAAATGAATTTTAAGTAAATATGATGCTTTGTAACAAAGTGCTTTTTTTGTTTAATTAATAATTTTCTTTTTATTAGTTCCATGACAACTAAACCGACAGTAAAACAAATAAATGTCTTTGATAGTCCTTTAATTATACCTAACTTTGATGGTCACCTCATTGGTGATTCAGGTCCTTCTGATAACTTTCTTTTTGTATTTATGTTATTCTAACTATCGTGTGAATTCATCAGAAAACTTGTATCGTACAACATACAACAGCGTAGCGGCAACTCCTGAGCACCCTTCTGTTAAGTAAAGGACTTTTCATAGGATTTTTTTTCATTGTTAACATTCTTGGTAGTTATTAAGCCCTGGTACTTATGGGAAATTCTTTGATTATTAAATGGTCGATCGGTGAAAGCGCATAATTGATTTTGATACATTTAAAAAATGTATTGGAGGCGCCGGGTATCGATCCCGGTACCTCTCGCATGCTAAGCGAGCGCTCTACCATCTGAGCTACGCCCCCTGTTGCGTAGACTTCGAAATGTTTAATCATATTTTAGTTCGAGTTATAAAGCCTCGAGCATGTAGGTCTCGATTCAAAATATAAATGCAGTAAACATTCAATAAGTGGTTTAAAGTTGTAGCACAACTAATAATAATCACTTCTAAGGCTTTCGCACGTACATTTCATTGGAAATATTGTTTTTAGGAAGTTCCGTGTGGGTAATTTCTTAAACGTAAACACGGCCCCTGGAAAGCTGTCGAAACGTCGTCGGGAAACCAAAAAAACAATAAATCCAAACTAAATAACTCCTGATTCAGGAGTCCTAAATTAATATACGCGTTGTAATCCGTAAAAACTGTTTTATTTGTAATGATAATAATCACTTATGTAATAATTATCATCATTACAATTTAAGATCAATTTAATGAAAAGCTTTTTTTATATGAAAGTAGTTAAAAACTCAGAGAAAAGGCAACTAGCGTTACAACTTATAGACTCTAGCTAAGCTATGTCTGCAAGGTTATCTTTGTCTAAAAATTCTAAATATAAAACTGATTTTGATTTACTAAACGAGTAACGTTTGTTATTCGGTGTAAGCCTTACATATTATTATGTATTTCTATGTTTTTAATAATTTACCTAAGCCACTCTTGTGCCAATGCGATTTTGATGTGCCTAAGTCACCTACGTGTATTAATATGAACCTGTTGTTACCTGATTAAGAAAAAAAATACAAATTCTCCGTTGTCCGTTTTATAAAAAGGATTGGAGGCGCCGGGTATCGATCCCGGTACCTCTCGCATGCTAAGCGAGCGCTCTACCATCTGAGCTACGCCCCCTGTTGGAGTATATTACAAAATTTCACTTTATATTCCAAACGACCTTAATGAAATTACCTTTCTCAAATCACTGAGGTCTTTAAAATTCACTCTTGACATTTTCGTCTTAAAGATCAAATTTGATTGTCTTAAATCGTGTCGACCCTGATAATGGTCGTAAAACAATGAGATCTAATGAGATATCAATATGGCTAGGATTATCAAACAATAAATATTTACGTTATCGCTGACGCAATAATTTAGTTACTGTTTCTTTCTTGTACAGTAAGCCGCTTAGCATAGCAGTAATAATAATAAAAAAATCGCTTCTAAGACATTATTGTAAGGCGACCTCATGAGTAGAATAGAACCAATCCTTGACACTCTCACCAAATGCGTGTGCGTCGCAAATGCGTGTGCAGCACAGCGCGTTGCGTTGCGTTTGTCATGTTTGACAGTATATGGCACGGGGCTGCTGCACAACAGGCGCGCGTTTGACGTATACCATAGCATTTCATACATTACAACAACGTCGTTTGACGACACACTACGCAACGCGACGCGCTGCGCTGCATTCGGCTTGACCCAGGCTTTAAACGTATCCAAAAGACGACTACATCTCCGTGGACCAAAAGATGTTTCTATGAAAACCTTCCGACAATGATCATCTTCCCGCCTACCAAGCGATTATATTATTACAACATCCTTCCATTGGAGAGGCCTATGTATGAGATCATGCTAGTAGGAATACCTGTGTAGATATACAAGGTGTTACAAAAATACCCCTAATGCCGAATATGGTATATAGGGACCATCAAACTGATCAACTTTTACTATGGGACCAACTCTGATATCGCGAAAAAAAAATCAGCTGTTTCATACAAAAACTAAAATCGAAAATATCAAAATGTATGAAACAGCTGATTTTTTTTTTTGCGATTTCAGAGTTGGTCCCATAGTGAAAGTGGTTCAGTTTGATGGTCCCTATATACCGTATTCGGCATTAGGGGTATTTTTGTAACACCTTGTAGAGATGAATGATCAACATAGAAAAAAGTCTTAAAAGAGTATTAGAAGTCTCAATTAAACTTTTTAATTTTAGAAAATTGTAAATCGCTGTTTGACCCAGTTTATTTTAGTCCCTGATTGGAAGATAGCATGTAGCAAATTTATATGTTGCTCGTAAAAAGGGTTAAGCAAATTATTTTATAACTTGATAACAATAACGACGGTCGAGACTTGCTGATGACATGTCCTTTGTCCCTTCCACATATACAAATAAATAACTTTCATGTCCCATTGTTTGCATAATACAAAACGCACAGCCTGCGCCTGAGGCCTTGTCATATAATGAGATACACAAAGCAATGCTATGTTTAGTAAGTTTTTATAACAGGGGGCGTAGCTCAGATGGTAGAGCGCTCGCTTAGCATGCGAGAGGTACCGGGATCGATACCCGGCGCCTCCAGTAAAAGATTTTGATTTTTTTATTGATTTTATATCATCGGTCGACAACAAAACCGTGATTCATTAGTTTAACGGATCAACATTGTGAATTTTGTTAACGTTTTAATTTTATTTCCTTATCTATTTATATTGAACAATCAAGGGACCTTTTTTTAAAGAAAAACTAAGTTCTTTTTAGTCTCAAATTCATCTCGCAGTAATAAAGGATGGGTAGGTTTACTTCGGTATAAATACGGGTATTTCATAGATATTTCTCCACACTGCTTACTTTTAAAGTAATCCTATATTCTTGAGCTCAAAAATGCTCTAGAGAAGGGTCAGAAAATTTTCAGAATGTATCGAAAAATATACACCTAGGGGGGGCAGGCAGCTCTGTGCCTTCTTCATCCAAAATCAAAAAGCTAATAACGCCACATCATTTTTTAAATTTGCCTTCTTATTTATGTGTTAAGTTATTTGTTGCTATTATTAAATTAGGTTTATAAGGTCACTATATCAACCAGTCCAGCTATGGGTGAGTCGATTTTTTCTAGTATTTTTTCTATCTTAATATAAAAATGGCATTGTAAATGCGAAAAATCTAAATTTAATAACAACCATTTGAAATTTTGAGATTTAAGCATTCACAATGCTATTTTTATATAATACTAAATAATATACTAGAAAAAATACTAGTGACTCGGTAGCTCAGCGGTCAGAGCATAGGACCGGTTATCCAAAGGTCGCGGGTTCGATTCCCGTCCGAGAACATGATCTGGTGCGAGTCCTATTTTTTCTAGTATATTATTTAGTATTAATAACAACCAGTCCAATTTAACCGTACGCGCAACGCACAACAATAATCGGCGTAAGTGAAAGTCAATTCAATAATTACGTCAGTTTATGCAATGTCACTTGCGTTACCGGTTAAAGTAAGGTTGACTTAGTTTTAATCGAATGTGTTTCACTTGTCAACGGGGGGCGTAGCTCAGATGGTAGAGCGCTCGCTTAGCATGCGAGAGGTACCGGGATCGATACCCGGCGCCTCCAATACATTTTTTTGGCATTTTTAAAAGTATGGAAATACAAACTTTTTTCCCGATATCTGCCAGTGGGGGACAACGGGTTTTTTTGAGGCTGTTATGACTGTGCAAGAGTGTAGCTGTCTGTATTGTGTAAGCGAGAGGCAGATAGAAGCGCTGTAATTTCAATCCTTTTCTTTAAATTACCGTGTTACGCGTATACTTCGACACTAGTATTACTGAACATATTTAAAGCGATACTAAATAATATACTAGAAAAAATACGACTCGCATCAGATCATAATAATATTCTTGATAGGAATCGAACCCGCGACTTTTGACCAAGAGCATTGGACCGGACATCCAAATGTATTGTATATAGCATTGTGAATGCTAAAATCTCAAATAAAAAAAAAAATTAACGTCACAGTCCCAGGACCGACACCGCACCGTTTGAATTTCAGTTACGCCCCAGATGAAAGGAATTCGCGCCGTGATTTTTTTCAGGTCGGCTTTGTTGAGGTTTTGTGCGCATTTTATTAATTTCAACATGGTCACATTTTTTGTTATAAAGTTATGATTTTCGGTGACACGATGCTTTGAACAAATATAATGAAATATTTTTACAAAGGATTTACACGTGACATTGCTGACTTCTGTTATTTTGTTCTTTTTTATTTGAAATCCAATAAAATATAATAAAAGAGTTGATACAAAATACTTAAGAGACTTGTTATGGCTACAGAATATTTTTTTAATTTTAAATTTTAAATCCATCAAGTAAAATTTGTTACAAATGTTTGGATAAATATTTTATAACGATGGGTAGTGAAAAGTAATTGTAATAATTAAAGTTTTAAGTACTTATTGATTTTCAAGTTCAAAATTTATAATTATGTACTGACAGATTTTCACGCCTAACGGAGGCAGAATATGCAGAATTTATAATATGGTATGTGATCAATGTACGAGGGGAGGTCAATAAGTTCGCGGAATGGAGGGGTTGGTGGGGATAAATTTACTCGTCCAGGTAGGCACCAGTTAAGCACCTCATTAAGAGTATATATACCAAGTTTGAACCTAATCGGGTCATTAAACTATAAGGTACCCTCCGCTAATCGTGGAAGAAATGCCCGAATGGCCCCGTCACATGAAGGCGCTGCATGAGCGCCTCGGACGTCCCCCCTCCGCGCGCCCCTTCGGCGTCGGAGTGCGCTTTTCCCCCGAGGACGGAGACGAGTACCGAACGGTCCAGGCATACCTCTCCGACCTGGAGAGAGAAAGCGGGCTGAGCTGGTACTCGTACGCCCTCCCCGACGAAAAGAACCTGAAGGTCGCCATCCGCGGTCTGCCCTTCAACACGGAGCCAGCCGACATCATCACCGCATTGGCGAACAAAGGCTTCGCGGCCGAGCACGTCCGCCGTATCCGAGCGCGCGCAGGACGCCCCGGATGCATTTTCTTCGCCTCGCTGATGCGCTCCCCGGGCACCATTCCAGCCATTTATCAGGTGACCGAATTATTGTATATGACCGGCATCATCATCGAGGCATGGCGCGGAAAGAAAGGTCCGGCGCAGTGCCACCGATGCCAGGGATTCCGGCACTCCTCAAAAGGGTGCCACCGCCCCCTAGCCTGCGTGCGTTGCGGAGCCCCGCACGCCGCGGCCGACTGCCCGCGCCCGAGGTCCGAACCGGCTACCTGTGCAAACTGCAAAGGACCTCACCCCGCCAACCATAGCAGCTGCCCGGCAATCAGACAAGAGGCCCGTAACAAGAAAGCCGGCCCGCTGGCAAAAACCGGCCCAATCACCCGGGCATCCGTGCCCGCAACTCAGGTGAGCGAGGCGGCACCCGCCTCACTCATGGCCCCGGCGAACCCGCCAACCGCCCGCGACGCAGCACCCGCGCCCCCCCGTCGCAGAAGGAAGAAACGAGGCGCCCGTCTCGCCCCCCCACCGCCCGGCGGCGCGACTGCAGCGCCACCCCCGGCCGCAACTGCGGCACAACCCACCGCTCCTCCGGCCGCTCACTTACCACCGGAGCTACAGCAACTGTTCGCTAGGATGGCCCAATCCCTAGCGGACCAACTCCAAACCTGCTGCGCGACGATCTTGGCCCAACATTCCGGCCGCTAAAGGTAGTCCACTGGAACGCGCAAACGCTCACGGGGAAGCTTCGCGTGCTCACACAATTCCTACGTGAGCACGACATCGACGTGGCCCTAGTGAGCGAAACGCGACTCCAGCCCGGCGCCGCCTTCCGTGTGCCGAACTACATCGCATACCGGAAGGACGAAGTCGCACCCACCAGCGGACTGCCATACCGTGGCCTACTAGTCCTGGTGCACCGCCGCGTCATCCACCAACCCGCCCCACCGAGCGCCGCCACCACCATCTACGCGCTAGGCGTGGACCTGCGTATGGGCGACACGGACATCCGCCTGTACGCAGTCTACAAACCCCCCACCACCCCCCTGAACGTCGCCGAGGTAAGGGACCTTCTACACCCATTACCGACCATCCTAGCGGGCGACCTAAACAGCAAAAGCCCGTACTGGAACTCCACCACCACCAACCAGGCGGGCCTCGTGTTGCACCGAGACTCCGTGCAACACCAGTACACAGTGGAAGCCCCGGACGAGCCCACCCGCTACGACGACGCCAGCGGAAACGGTGACGTCATCGACGTCATTGTACACCGGGCCATCCCCACCACCATCAGCCAGCAGGTTTTTACCGACCTACCCTCGGACCACCGGCCAGTAGTTTGTACTTTCGGCGAACTACCCTCACGTGTTGCCCCCCCTACCCCGCGCACCCGCGTGAACTGGGAGGCCTTCGTGAGCGAGCTCGAAAGTACTACTACCACTCGCCCGATCAACAACGCCGCGGACGTTGACGCAGCAACAGCCGAGCTTACCACGACGATACGTGCGGCGCTCATTTCATCCTCGCGCACGCGCACCGGCACTGAGCGGCAGCCCGCCCTCCCCCGCCGTGTGAGCGACCTCATAGCCGACAAGCGCCGCACCCAACGTCTGTGGCAGCAAACCCGCTGTCCCACCACCAAAGCCCGCCTTAACGACCTGATCGTCAAGGTCAAACAAGCCCTGGACGACCACGCAGCGAACACTTGGGAACGACACATTGATGCAGTGGGCGATGACATGCCCTCAGCTCACCGCCTCTGCAAGCAACTTTCCCAAGCCCCACGGACGCAGCGCCCCCTGATCGACGACTCCGGACGCCCCAGGTACAAGGCTGAGGACCGAGCAGAGCTCCTCGCCGACCACCTCGAGAGGCAATTCACCCCGAACCCGGTGGCCGATAACGAGCACAACGCGGCTGTAAAGTCGCACGTGATTAGTTATCTGGCCGCCGAACCCGCCCCCGCCGATGACCCCATAGTCATCACGCCGCGACAAGTGCGTCGAGAGCTGGCCCGGGTAAAGTCCCGGAAAGCCCCGGGGCTCGACGCCATACCCAACGCAGCACTCCGCCGTCTGCCCCACAACACCATCGCAGCGGTCACCCGACTATGCAACGGCATCACCCGCACCGGACACTACCCCACCGAATGGAAAAAAGGCAAGGTAGTGATGATCCCCAAGCCGGGGAAAAACCCCGCCCGCCCCGATAGCCACCGACCAATCACATTACTATCTTGCCTGTCGAAACTATTCGAACGACTGCTACTACCACGCCTCACGCAACACATCGCACCGCGCCCAGAGCAGTTTGGATTTCGACCCGAACACTCCACCACGCTCCAACTGACAAAGTTCCTGCACCACCTCACTACCTGCATCAACAAGCGTGAGTATAACGCAGCTGTGATGCTGGACATGGAGAAGGCGTTCGACAGAGTCTGGCACGAGGGGCTACTTTACAAGCTCCTCCGCTCGAACGCCCCGCCCCGACTCGTCCGCATCATCGCATCCTTTCTCCGCAACCGCAGCGTGCAGGTGGTGATCGAGGACCACTTGTCTTCACCGCGCCCCGTCAAGGCCGGCGTCCCGCAGGGCAGCTGCCTCTCGCCCGTCCTATACCAGGCCTACACCGACGACATCCCGGTTGTGGGCCAGGCGAGACTGGCGCTGTACGCGGACGACACGGCTTACTACGCATCGTCAATCCGACCCGAGCACGCAGCTAGCAAGCTCCAGCCCACGCTCAATGCGCTCCCGGCCTGGTTGAGCGCTTGGCGTATGAGGCTGAACGTAAGGAAAACCCAAGCGATAATGATAGGTCGCCAAACTCCGCTCCCGCCGCCACTCAACATCCTAGGTGAGCAAATCCCATGGTCGACGTCGGCGAAATATCTCGGCGTCACCATTGACCGCTACCTCACAATGCGACAACACGTTGAAGATGTCGTCGCGCGCGCAAAGGCCGCCCGCGCGAAGCTTCAATCGGTGCTCGCCAGCCGCCTCCCGCTACGCACCAAAGTGAGCATCTACAAGACTTACATTCGCCCCATCCTCACATACGCAGCACCGGCCTGGTTCGCGCTCGTCGCTGAAACTCGCAAGAAGCGACTCCGAGCCCAGCAAAACCAGGCGCTACGGACCATCACCGACGCCGGTCGCTATGTGAGGAACACCACCATCCAGCGCGACCTGAAGATTGAGACGCTTGACGCCTTCGTCTCGCGACTGTCTAAAGCGATGTTCGCGCGCAGCGATGCATCGTCGCACACACACTTAGTTGGCATTGCCCCCACCTACCAACGCCCGCAGCGTAGCAAACCCCTACCCAGGGAACTACTACCGCCCACGCAACCCGACGAAAGAACTACACCCGGACCGACGCTCGGCTCCCGCCCGCGCCCCCCGCGCGCGGTTGCAGCCCACCCACCAGACTGACACCGGCCCCCTCCGCTTGCGGAGGGGCCCCCCCATTAATTTGAAAACCATGAACCCAAATTTAAATAGAGTCTCCCCTCCACCAAAGTCCGCCGCCTGCTCGCTGGTCGCTCCTGCTGGGCCTCCCACAAGGGTCTCACCCGGCAGAGTTTGACCGCGCTGAGGGCGGCGCGTGAAGAGTGAGAGAGGGGTGACCCCAATGACCGGACCGTTCGTAAACGGTCCGCGCAAAATGCCACGATGGCAAAAGGTTTCGGCCTCAGGCCATTTACCCGCGCGCCAAAGGCGCGCGAGAGACGTCAACAGATTCGATTCGGGTCATTAACTTTTGAGTTATCGACCTGCAAACAACTAAATCGGGAAGAAGTCAGCCAGTATGGAGAAAATTGAACACCGTGCCGTTATTAAGTTCCTTACCAAGCAAGGAAAATCCGCTCAGACGATTTTTCAAGAGCTGTTAGCGGTTTACGCCGACTCTGCCCCTGGTAAAACCATGGTTTACAAGTGGCATGGTCTTTTCAAACAAGGAAGGGAGTCCATTGAAGACGACCCCCGCTCCGGACGGCCAATTGAGGCCACCACACCGGAAATCGTCGAAAAAGTAGAAAAACTTGTATTGGAAGATGCCCGACTGAAGAAGAAGCAACTTGCAGCAATGGTTGGAGTATCCGAATCAAGTATTTTAAATATCCTACATCATCATCTTGGGATGACTAAAGTCAGTGCAAGATGGGTTCCGAGAATGCTCACGCCACTTCAAAAACGCGAGCGTGTCGAGTGCTCTCACCAGTTTCTGGAGCTCTGTGGAGAGAGAAAGGAAGAAGTTATGGCCCGGATTGTTACTGGAGATGAAACCTGGGTTCACCACTATGAACCTGAGTCGAAGCAAGAGTCGATGCAGTGGCATAAAAAAGGCACACCTCCTCCAAAGAAGTTCAAAGTGTCACAATCGGCCGGAAAGATCATGGCGACTATCTTTTGGGATACAGAAGGTATTTTACTGATCGATTATAAAGAACGTGGTGCGACTATAACGGGACAGTACTACGCTTCTTTACTGGAAAGATTGAAAGAAGCCATTAAGGAAAAAAGAAGAGGAAAACTGTCAAAAGGTGTGCTCCTTTTGCACGACAATGCACCCGTCCACACGTGCCATGTTGCGACGGCTGCTATTCACCGATGCGGCTTTGAACAATTAAACCACCCACCATACAGTCCAGACTTGGCCCCCAGTGACTATTATTTATTTCCAAAAATGAAGAAAGAGCTGCGTGGAAAGAAATTTGACGACGATGAAGAAGTCAAGTCGGCAATTTCGGCCTATTTTGACACCAAAGACAAATCATTTTTTTTCGATGGTATAAACAAGCTATTTGAGAGATCCGAAAAATGTATTAGGGTTAAAGGAGAATATATTGAAAAGGAAAAATAATTTGGTGTTTAATTTCAACCTCCTTCTCTCTCATTCCGCGAACTTATTGACCTCCCCTCGTATACTACCATATTCTGGGAAATAAATGATTATTATTATAATGTACACTTAAGAATTCACGGGTCAAAAGTGACCCGGGCCTTTAAGGCTTGCGTGAGGATATGGATCCAACACGTAGAGGTCATTTTTAGGGACTTTTATCTAATATGCGTGTGGTGCACTTGCTGGATCTAATCTCTGACTAAGTACATCAGTTTAATATACTCAGAGACTATCCCCAGCAAATGGACAGGAACTATGGAATCTACTGGTTAATGACTAGTGGGCTATTGGGTTGGGATTTGGATGGACTAGGATTTGAGCTATGGAAAGAAACTACCGGTCACTGATATGATAGCCTTATCATAGTCTCCGGACTGAAAAATTGGCAGGGGATAGCGCGTCTTATATCTTAATCTTTAACTAATCCAACTCGCGCCTTATATTATTATAAAAATATATTTGACAACATCACATACATTGCTCCGATTCCAAAGTAAGTAGCTAAAGCACTTGTGGTATGGAAATCAGAGACAACGGTGGTATCACTAACACCCAGACCTGAGACAATATAGAAAAGTTCGTTTTCTAAATTGTCCCAACCGGGGATCGAACCCGGGACCTCAGAGATGGTGACACCTTGAAAACCGGTGTACAAAGCCATTCGACCACGGAGGTCGTCAAATATTATGAAGATGATATTATGTTGGTTGGCATAGTTTTATGTGTTTGATATTCCAGTCATACGAATTTACCAAAAGCGAAAAACCTACCAAATGATTGTGCATGTATAGAATGATGATGATGATCTCGGTTGGGACCGATTCCAAAGCTGTATTTCAAAATTTCATTGGCCACTTCTAAGCGAAGATTAAGTGAAACGATTTTAATTAGATCCAGCGTTTGGATTCCAAATTCATTTCGAAATTATTACATGCAGTTAAGGTTAATAAGGTTAAAAATATGAATAACTAAAAAATCTCTTAACTTCAAAACTTGTGATCAAAATATTGGTAAAATATATATGTATATAGGGTGTTACAAAACAACCCGCAATGCTCGATATGGTAGATATAGGGACAATCAAAATGAACAACTTTTACTATGAAATTATCTTTCAACTTTTACCATTAAAAATCTATATAATTATGAAGTGAAGAGAGAATTTTGGTTGTATTAAAATAGTATTATATTTTTTATTTTTATTTAAGTTTAATTCTATGAAAATTCGTAATGTATGTATGCATGTCTAAAACTCATATTGTGTAAAAAAACTTTTTGCTATACCAAATAAGTTAGTGATTAACTAATGTTTTACAAATTACAAATTTTATTTGCTGTAAATAGGGTGATTACAATTCTGATGTTGTAAATAAAAAATGACCCTTAAACCTATTTAGCCATTCTACATAGCATGCAAATATATAACAACATATTTAGAATTTAGATTTGATTACAATTCAATTGGGGATACGCATATTACCTAATAAAAAATGTGTAAATATGACAAAGCAACACAAATTATTGAAATTAAAAAAAGTGTAAATATGACAAAGCAACACATTATTGAAAATAAAAAATGTGTAAATATAACAAAGCAACACAAATTATTGAAAAACAAAAATGTTTGTAAATATTATTAGCTCAAATCGCCCGAAACACAGGATTCCCTAGTTCAGGCACACATTCTATACTGTTCATATGTAAACCTTGCACAAAAACATTGTATCTGCACTTATGGAAAATAAATAATTATTCTATTCACTTCTATTCTATAATTATCGAAACTGCTCACAATATTTCGCGAGAATCGATTGAGAAATGCGACCTGCCTTTCTATTGTCTGATTTCAAAATCTATCGCTTTCAGGATGAAACATATTGATGCTTCTTTTTGACACAAATAAAAACTTACCAAGGAAATGCAGCAATGTGTCGGACCCAACAGTCAAATGAAAGCGATTGCGATAGATTTTTAAATTAGACAATTACCCCCCTGATCAGAAACGTACAGCGGGACGGACATACGAAAGCATTTTTGCCCAAGCTGAAGCAGACGCTTCGCGCTCGCTCGGTTTCTCCCAAAATAAGTTAAGCTAATTTCAGTCATTACACGTAGCCCTTAGGTCGCAACGCAACTGAATAAATAATTGAAAAGCTTGATATATTCATTGTTTCCAAATTTGCAATTCTTTGAGATGCAAATTGACATAAAACCCGATTTGTTTATTGGTAAAGCGTTACAATGGTAATTTTCAATGGACTCTTGCAGACACGTGTTAAATTATGGATTTGAAGAAATTAATAAAAAATTGACTTTACCCATATTAACTATCCTAACTACCTAACTAATATGATTTCATTTTTCTTTTGGTGCGTCTATTAGGCTGCGCTCAGACGATAACACATGACCCGAGCTCAACCCTAACTCAACTCAAACTTAATTCAAACTCAACTCAAACTCAACTAAAACTCAACTAAAACTCAACTCAAACTCAACTCAAACTCAACTCAACCGCAGCCCACTCCTTGAAATGCATCGCTTACAATTTTCAACAACGGGAATAGTCCTTATTTTCCTATCCGTTTAAGCTTTATCCAACCAACTCCTCTTCTTCGGCATCGTAGAGGTCAGAAACATTACCCAGACACTTTTTCCATACCTTACCACTTCAGATGAGTTATTGTAAGTAATGTTTAGTGCTCCTTGCAAACAGAGTAACTAAAATTTATATGATGGTACGAGTAGTTCAGATTATTTGAACACTTTGCCGTTTAAATGAGTGTTCAAACATTTTCGTAGTTTTTAGGGTTCCGTACCCAAAGGGTAAAACGGGTACCCTATTACTAAGACTCCGCTGTCCGTCTGTCTGTCTGTCTGTCTATCTGTCTGTCTGTCGGCAGGCTGTATCTCATGAACCGATCACGGTTAAACTCAACGGTTAAAAATTTCAACTGTCTAACTATCAAGTTAGACAGTTGAAATTTTCATAGATGATGTATTTTTGTTGCCGCTAAAATAATATTTTAGGGGGTCTCCCATACAACAAACGTGACTTTTTACGGAACCCTTCGTGCGCGAGTTCGACTCGCACTTGGCCGGTATTTTTTACTTATCCTACGTCATACCTAGACACATTATTAAATAAAACATAATCTTGGTGTTTTTCTTAAGTGCAAGCTACAATGTATCAACCTTAATATTTCTCTAAACTAGCGCACAATCTTGAAACCCGTCTAGATTTAAACTTTCCGGCACCGGAGTGCAACCCCGGCCGGCCCGGGATTATCCGGGGCGTAGCGGGATTACGACGGTTACAATAAGGGACCATTAGGTGACAGACTTGGATTCATGTATTTTTGTAATGTGAAACAAAAATAGCTTCTTTTATTTATGGTATATGGGTCGTTAGCTATTTAGGTCCCTTTTGTTTGGTGTCTCCTTATCGAATAGAAATTAGTCGTAATATTTACGTTCGTGTTCCAAATCCATGGATTTTATACTGCTCTAAAGAAAATAGGGGTAACTATTTGGTTTACCATACAAAAGAGCTAACTTCGGAAAGGTTTTTTAATATACATTCAATCTGATTTTATTTGAATTTGATATTGTTCGAAACCTGAAATAGTCAACTTGCGTCAATTCACTGTATAATTTTCCTATTTAGAATTGAAGAATGTTTAATTTTGAAACTCCAACTTCTTTCTATTCTAACTGACACACTGCAAATAGAAGAAATTATACAGTACAGTTAGCAAGTTGATTATTACAGGTTTCAAACAATGTCAAATTCAAATAAAACAGATTGAATTCATATTAAAAAAAACCTTTCCGAAGTTAGCTCTTTTATATGGGAAACCAAAGTGGCCCCTATTTTCATTTGAGTAGTTTATTTTAAATAGTCAAGTCAATTTAAAAAGAAAGTTTTACTATAACTAACTTGATTGTAGCAGCTGAAATAAATTGTTGGTACCTATATAATTTTAAAACAATAAGGAACGCATAAACTAAAGTTACTAATGGAGGTTGACATAAAAACGGTTACCATTTTAACATTCTCAAATGTTTTCCAAGCCCCTTTCTAATGTGCGAGTGCGAAATAACACCTCTTCACTGTTCTGGTAGCCTGTTATTCCACTGCGAATAATTCATACAATTTGCATGATTCCCCTCGACCGTCATCAGGGGTTTAGCGGAACTCTTAAATGACTTGAATAAAATGGCTCAGCACAAAATTATTTTTCAGCAGAGAATTTCATCCCTCTTTTTGTTTATAAGAACGCAGTGTAAATGTAATTATATTTTAAGCGATACGCAATTCACTAAAAAAGCGCTTTGCAGCTTTCTGGTTTCCGTTGCATGGTTTAAACCAGTTTTAATTCTTGTCTGTAAATATTGAAATTATTAGCTTAAAGTGTAGGTAGGTACTAATAAAAATTGACCGTTTTTTGTGCGATTTTAATTCCCTTTTTGTTTTTGTATATTTTTGCCAGTCATGGCCAATCACGATCCAAGAAAACTGGGTCTGGCATTCCGAGAACACCTTGCTTGCACTAGATTACGTAAGGAGTTCAACTATCTAGTTGCCATTATGATAACAAACAAAGAATGAAAGTTTTTTTTCTGTCATCGAGTGATTACAAAATTATTATGATGTATTTCAGTTGTGATAAAAAGGTGAATGAACGTAATTTTCAATATTTTATAGAACTGTTACAGGTAATATATGGGAGTCAGAGAGTTTGATTTCACACGACTGGTAGCACAGTGTCGCCCACGTGACCCTTGTCTCTCAGAACGCAGTATATATTGTATCATGCGGACAATCTGCGATTTATATGATCGAAGCGGACTACCAACAGTTTTTGAACTATGAGTCGTGTTTTGTTTTTCGTATAATCAATTTATCAACATCACCAGGCTTTCATATTAGTCAAGGATATGTTTCTATAACAATAATCACATCACGCGAGCCGAGCTCCATACTTCATCTTACTTAACTATGTAACCTTTTTGAAATTTTGAGATTTAAGCATTCACAATGCTATTTTTATATAATACTAAATAATATACTAAAAAAAAATAGGACTCGCACCAGATCATGTTCTCGGACGGGAATCGAACCCGCGACCTTTGGATAACCGGTCCAATGCTCTGACCGCTGAGCTACCGAGTTACGAGTACACGAGTGCACGAGTGACTCGGTAGCTCAGCGGTCAGAGCATTGGACCGGTTATCCAAAGGTCGCGGGTTCGATTCCCGTCCGAGAACATGATCTGGTGCGAGTCCTATTTTTTCTAGTATATTATTTAGTATTATGTAACCTTTATAAATACGAAAGCAAGTTAGATAGAATATTTACTCATAACTTGATAAATCTTCAAAGAGGTCGTTATGCTTAATAATATTCCTTTTCACCTCAGTAAAAATGTTTTACAACCTTACTTACTTAAAATACCAATGTAAGTTCACTGAAACTAATATCAAAATTCTTATATTTTAGTCTTGAACGTGAAAGTTCTAAAATAAAACTCGACGAAATAACGAACACGTCGTAAAATTCAGAGAAGGTCTTCTCTTCACAAAAATATAGCGGTCGTCCATCTCATTAATTTTATACAGAGTACGAACTGTATACGTTCACATTCTAATTTAAAACAATGTTGAATGTGTTTTATAAAGGGGAAAGCTCCAGTTCACTTATGAGACCCTGGTAAATTGTCGGGAATATATGGGTACGGCCTGACGGGGGAAAAATGATGCTTGAAAGTTATTTAGAAGTTGGGAAGCGCCGAGTTAAGTGATGACTAACTACGGAATAGTTTTGGTTTAAGGGGGATATTATTGGTTTATGCAACGCAAAACTTTTAACTACATATTCATAAAGTGAACCTTGACAAATTTGCATTTGCATTTTGTTTATTAAAAAATGAAATTGTGAACCAACTTATTTTTAAAGTTTTCTTTGGCGCGGGATTTTTAGAAGTCCATCGATATTGTTGACTCGACTCTATTTGGATTGAAATTCTAATCATTTAAAAATATTTCAAGATACTGTTCGATAAATCAAGCTGACATTGAATGATTAATTAAATAGATTTTTACTTTTGAAATGGCACCCTATTCTAAAATTCGTATTTTTATTTCAGGAATATAAAGTGACTTGTAATTTTTGTATTACAGATTACTTTATGTTTTGTAATAGGCAAAGAGAAACACCTGTCAAGTTATTTTTTGTATTGAGTTATTATTGTTTTATATTGGCACAGTCTTTACATAATGACTTTTTAAATACGGGAAATAATAAGATGTTTTCTCATACTTAAACTTATTTAATAGATAAAGCACTGGTAATAAATTATTAATGACTATTTCCATACTAATGGAGTATAATATTGTGCTAATTGTTGTGTGTGTTCAATTATTCAGTGGTGAAATCGACAGTCATGACATATAAATTCATACATATATAATGCTTACCATTTTGGTTTTGTCCAGTTCATTAAAATTACATTTGCTCTGAATTAGACTATCCACAAGCTCAAATGGCGCGGGTTGCATATGGTTCAGAACTACATAAATTACTGAATTGCATATTCGACGAATTTAAAAAATTATAACGGTTTTTCTTGCAAGCATTGTATGGAACATCGTTTAAGGGTGTGTTTTTACAGCAGACATGCATGACAGAGCAAGTCGAACCTGACAGTATTTTTTTTACAACGATATGTCTTTTTTGACAATTCTATAAAAATAAAACACCGCCGAGGTCATGACAGGTGCTGCCCGTGCCTGTTAACACTGAATGGATGGTTTTTTTTACGATTTTCTTCGACAACGTCTTTGGATAATATATATGTGTCTGGGAAAATACAGTTATGCTAAAAAATCACTCCCGGCAATGCTGCTTATGAATTTTAATACGGCTCGTAATCTAAAATTCTTAAATTCAATGAACCACCAAACGAATGCATAATCGTGCGTTTTCTTAGTCTAATTACAGGATGTCTTTGTTCCAGACCTCTTGATTGAGATGCTAGGCGTGCTAGCCAGCTATAGCGTCACAGTCAAAGAATTGAAGCAGCTCTTCAACGCCATGAAAGCGGTCAACGGGAAATGGGTACGTATCTATTGCAGATATTAAAATAACTCTGTGCTACTCAAAGTAAACTTCAACATGATTAAGGACTGAAAATATAACCTTTAGTCGCATAAAGTCCACGTATCTACCGCTTGTTGAGAACAAAGCGTAAACGCTTTCACAGTTGTGTGTGAGCACTGCGTTATCCTTCCTACGCAATAAAGTAAATCCATCTCACAAAGGACTAACACAAACACTCTCTTTGCTGCTTATGCTATCCTAGTACAAAATGATTTAGATCCCCGGGATAAGGCATTCTTATTTCACACACACGCTAGAAGATGAAGGTTTTTTTATATTGACAAACTGAAATTGTATTTTCGCATTCATCGATGGGATGAACTCGAAAATACAATTCGATTATAACTCGATTCAAAAGTAGGAAAAGGGGAAGTAAAAAGGCACAACTGCTCCCAATTCCCAGGCAAACATAAACACAGGGAGGAACCAAGCCGTAACAGGGTAATTATGCCTCACCGCTAGCAGGCAACGTAAGGAATTTGTAAAGCATTCGCGGAGAAGCTAATTGTACGGTTAGTTGCGCTGTCCGTATTCGGCCGCGTTGCGCTCACACCTTGCTTTTATGCGGTCCTGGTAGTTAGGGAGCTGATGCGGGGGCGACGGAATTCACTTTCGGAATTTAGACAATTTTGGAGAATAAACTAAACTCGTGTCGCAGAGTA
Source organism: Catoptria pinella (assembly GCA_963556745.1). NCBI lineage: Eukaryota > Metazoa > Arthropoda > Insecta > Lepidoptera > Crambidae > Catoptria > Catoptria pinella. The sequence goes on from OY750777.1 coordinate 780,641, forward strand.
GATACGGAATTTAGACAATGTTGAAGAATAAACTAGTACCTCGTGTCGTGTTTATTTTGGTTAAAATTTCCTGGTAAACCTAGAAAACATAATTATGTAGAGCTATTCAGTTCACGCATAACTTAATGACGAGACGAGAATCCTTATTTACATTATTTAATATCCTATTGTTTATTATTTAATATAAGTTTCGCTATTGATTCAAAGTCAGAACAGGAATTTAATACAAAAGATTAGTACGTATATATGTTTTAAAAACTGATTTGAATACATTATGAATTTTTCATAAACCCCAATCAATTCTTACTCCGAGAAAGTTTTGTCCACTTCTCCGTGCTATGTTTTACCAGTATTCTCTTATATATTATTTGAATATGTACGTGCTATAAAATAATATGTTGTAAAAACTGGTTTGTAATAAAAATAAAACAATCTTATTTTTTTTTGTCATCAACTCGATTCGATAAAGTTTTTGTGGCATGTTCTTGAACAGATATTTCCTTTCAGCCGCGCCACTCCGCCAAGCTGCTGAATGTGCTGCGACAGATGCCCCACAGAAACGGACCAGATGTTTTTTTCAGTTTTCCCGGTCGGAAGGGTTCTGTGAGTATACCTCTATCTATGACATACTTTAGTAGCAGCTTAGACGTAATTTAAAAAAATAAGTATCAATGTTGACTAATTAGTTTTAAATAGTTTTTGATAATATCGTTTACGTTTATTTTGTTTTTTTAAATTCATGCTTTGTATAAATGTCATGTCAAGATTGTTTACATAATATACATACATAATCTCTCGTCATAACGAATATAGTAAAGTACCTACCTACTGTATTTATGTCAACTCGTTATGTAACTTGGCGACAATTACTGCGCAAACACTTTTTTTTTTAATTGATAAAAATATTGGTATTTCTTCTGCTGCGTACAAATTGAAGATTGTTTACGTTTTGTCTGATTTTTATTTTTTATAAAAGATTAGACAAAAGTAAAATTGGAGGCGCCGGGTATCGATCCCGGTACCTCTCGCATGCTAAGCGAGCGCTCTACCATCTGAGCTACGCCCCCTGTGGCGAAATTTATGAATAACTTAGTCTATTTGTGAGTAAATCCACGTCGAATAATTATCGAATAATTATTCAAGTTGCATAGCCTTGGGGGCGGATAGTTTACGTAATTTTAAACAGTACTTGTACTGCACCTGTATTTCCACATTCTAGTCAAACAGATAGTGAACCGAGTACGTGGCGAAGCATTCTTATATTATAATGTACGGTCTTGCTAATCTGTCACATAAAAAATGCGAAAGCGAATCGTGATTCTTTGTGACTACATTGGGAGACACCATACATTACAAAATAAAAACGCTTCGCCACGCATTCGGTTCGCTGTCTGTTTGACGGGCAAAAATGATCGCTAGACAGTTATAATAATTGGTATCTTACTTTTTTCGCTTTATGTTCTCCTGCTCCTGTAGAATCTTTGTAAGCTTTGTTAGCAAAATTCATGCTGCCCTGGTATCGTTTGCATCATTCAGGCCTACGCCGTTTGTTTGAAATGAAATAATATGAAAATTGGTCAGAAAAATTATATGGACTAGGCTTTGTTATTTATTATTTAGGTTTTTTTTTAATTTTGACTGCCATGTGGTGGAATGGTAGTGATTCTGCTTATTGAACCAAAGGTCCCTGGTTCGAATTGAATCTAAAAAACCAATAAATACAAACTAAATAATTCCAAAACAACACCTGAATTAATAATATACGCGCTGTAATCCGTAAAAAGTGTTTTATTTCTAATGAATCAGGAAAATTATATAAACTTTTGATTGTTGACAATATTCCGATTTCGATGAATAAATAGCATTAGCTAGGCCAGAATTAGTAGCTTTATAACGTTCGAACTAATATCGAACTAAAAGTTCAAGGGTTAAGTACAAATCAGCCCGTGCTCTATTTAGTGTGGTGGTTCCACCGCGTCGCGTTGCGCTGTGATCAATGAAAGAGGTTTTTCTCGATTTTAAAACCTTACATTCAACTTAAAAATAATATATTAATAATTATTTTTACTTTCACGAAAACCTATTTTTAGAAACAAAAATATATTAATTTGGTCCAATAAGTTTCAAAATAATTGGGTTACAATACAATTTTAAAAATCAGCTATAGACGCTTCGAAAAAAAAATGTATAGTACATTAATAATTTAATTTTAAAACTTAATAATAAATAAAATACTACTAATCTTTCTTCGCTAAAGGTATATCAATAACATATTTTTCGGAAGAGGTAATCTTGTCTAATTTTTGAGATAAATAGTTCCTAATGCTAATCCGTTAATTAGTAACCATGGTATTGCTTAATTTAGGATTAAGTGATCGGCATGACATGTCCAGAATATTGTTTATATTTTTAGGTTTTGAGTCATAATAATTAATTAGTGATTAAAACTCTTTTTCATTTGATTGGTTTCACTTAATTTTGCTATGGGTAAGGTTTTTTTTCTCATGTCTGCTTTTTCAAACCCTTAAATGTTTATGGAACCCTAGTAGTCGTGAGAATGTTTTGTAACCCTTTCGTTGCCCGTTATAGCAACTGTTATTGTGGGTCGTTATTTTTGTAGTCAACATAATAATTGATTAGCGATCAAAACTCTATTATTTATTTTAATGGTTTCACTTAATTTTGCTATCGGTCCCTAGTATTATAGGTTTTTTCTCATGTCTGCTTTCTTAAACTCTTAAATGTTTATGGAACCCTAGTAGTCGTGAGAATGTTTTTGTAACCCTTCGTTTAACTGTTATTGTGGGACGTTATTCCCTTTGAGATATATTTATTTAAACTTTTTTTGTAGTCTTTGTCATAATAGCTACCAATATTTGGCATTTATTTTTCTCCGTTAAATAAAAAAATTGGAGGCGCCGGGTATCGATCCCGGTACCTCTCGCATGCTAAGCGAGCGCTCTACCATCTGAGCTACGCCCCCTGTTGAAGAAAATATCAAATTGAACTATTATATATTTATATTCGCAATACATGCTTATGAAGGTCAAGTAGCCTGAGGCTAAATTGCTGTTATGAAATATCTTCAACAACGCCCACTCCTTTATACAAAGTTATTTCTTTATCGCGGATGGGATTATAAGGTCTGGCTACCTGCTTTGAAAGATGTCCTTTTAACTTATTTTGCCCTGGTATAAAACCGGGTGGGTAAAATTACTCCACATATTTTGATGTCAGCTAGGACGTCATTTTTATCTCTTGTAGCTTTTATCGTTTTATGCCTTCATAATTATTTTTCTCTGTCTGTTTACACTTGACTAGTCATTCGTGATGTGAAGGGATTTTCTTCAGGAAAATAATCTATTTTTGTTAGACTTACATACAAAAATAGATTATTTTCCTGAATCTATGTTATCCTAACAAACGTGTGAATTCACTATAAAGATCAGCAATCTTTTGTCGCTTAAACGGAACGGCATCTCTCGTTTTTGTGACCCGCCCTTAAGGAACCTTTCATTCTTGGGAAGCTTTATTTTATAGCTTGCATTATTGTTAGTTTGTCCTGGTACTTATGAGAAAGCCTGTTAATATTTAACGAATAGGATTTTTTAAACTTGATATTTAGCATTCACATTTTACAATACTAAATAATATACTAGTCAAGTTAAGTCAAAATATCTTTATTCAAATAAAATTAGTAGGTAAGCGCTTTTGAATCGCCTATATTTTCCTACCACAGAAAAAAATCGACTCATCACCAGGAGTGTCTTAAGTGGAAATCGAACCCGCGACCTTTGGAAGTCCGGTCCAATCTTTGCCCAATGCTCTTGAGGGAATGAATGGTATTTGAGTAAAAAAAAGAGATGTATGGAATCAAAAATGTATTGGAGGCGCCGGGTATCGATCCCGGTACCTCTCGCATGCTAAGCGAGCGCTCTACCATCTGAGCTACGCCCCCTGTTAATTTTTGTAGTGAAATATAGCAATGCCTTATGAAACTTGGCAATGTGACACAACTGGTCGCATAGCCTCCAGCGAGGTCGCAATAAATTTACTGTGTTCACCATTATAGGAACATAGATATTGTGCCTCTGTTAAACCGTCAGATATCTCATGGATATGGACTGGCTTTAATATCTTTTAGTAAAAAGTCTAAAGTTCAAAAACAAGAATCTTATCTCTTGATTGTACGTCATTTGTTTTAAAAGCTTGTAGTTGTAGCTTTTCGTAGGTCAGTCTGCCTGTCATGTAAAATGACTTCCTACTGTCTGTTATCACTAGTGCTTAGTTGATGGTCTTCCTAAAGATTAAATAAATAATCTATGGTAGAGTAAATGTATCAAATATAGTATCAATTACACAATTATGCAAATGAGTAATTTGATATAGAATCCTTAACCAAGTACTCCTACGAACCTATACCTTGTCGTATAAATTAATAGCCTATACAGAAACCACCTTACGATACCTACGATATCTCTCACAAATTGGAGCGTTGTATCTCTATAGGTTTGTGTATTGTTGAGAACAATAGCTTCATTAAGCCTGCCTTGTATTCAAACAATAGACCTGTCTTTTCAAACCTACATTACAATTTTTGAAACGTCGAATCTAATAAAAAAACGTAAATAACAATATTGTTATTTATAAGAAGACGATAGCTTATTTTTTATGCATACCAACGACTCTGTCTTGATTTCCTTCATTGGAAATCAGCCGATTTAGCCTGGAATCCGTCTTTACGAAATAAAAGGCACCGATCATGACACAAAAATGTGATTAGATTTTGCTTGGTATTTCCAGTTGTTATTTGTATACAACCTGGAGACGACAATGCTACAATAAATTAAATGTCGTATAGCTAAGAACGCTCCCATGCAGTCTCATAAAAAAACAATTAAAAATATCCAATATTTATTACTTACAGGAAATATTTTTCTGTTACGATTTTCGATACAATTAATTTTCGAAAAATATTATTTCGTTCCTAGGAATTATTTGATAGTTTTAAAATACTCCTGTGAACTAGTTTCACAAATGTTTTCATTTATTGTCATATTGTCGTCTCCACCCCGTATATGAATTAATTAATGTATGTGTGCATACACGTTTATTGCTCTGATCAAACGCCCCCGGATTAGCCTGATTAAGTTAAAATATGAGTTTATTTTAAATTTTATTTATTTCTGCTAATTAAACACTTCTACATTGTATTGTAACTTACTGTATTTTAATAAATTGTATTTCATTCTATTCACCTGTTCAGGGCGGAAAATTAAATATTATTCTGCTCTGTTTAAGGAAATAATAGGGTCAAACTAGTCGCCGCTCGGCTTTCGCCTCATCAAAAAACTTTTCAAGTATTGCGAACCCAGATGGCTAATTATGGCTCTGGCTTCCGCCCCCGAGCTCCCGAGCCACGGCGGCGATGGAATTTAAATTCCATTCCTGTCTTCATTGTGAATTTCAATCTCAGAAAGTTTCGATGTTGTAAACAGCCTGTGTTGTGGGGTAATCGAGAAGGGCGGGGCCATGTCGATGTTAAGGTGTTTGCTTCAGTAATTGAGATATGTTACCCCTATGGGGAGTCTGTGGATGTAGCTACGCGTGTATGATGCTGGTTAATTTTGTAGTTTCAGTTTAGAAGTCCCCTCATGCCTCTGATTTCAATCGATAACCACAGAAAAATACGCAGAACAGATATTACTGGGGGACGCGGTGAAATAAAATACCGTCTTTTGACGTATGTATTAGGGGTATAAGTATGAATTTGCCGTTTTGTATGAAGAATTTTAAAGAATTTGAATTTTCCATACTAACATTCTATAAATTTATTTATCAACCATGAACGCTAATGTTTTAAAACCTTTATGCACTAATGTTTAAACACTAAGATAGGGCATGCCACTTAAGTTACGCGAAAAAATAAGTATCGGTTAAGTTACAACGAAATAAGAGGCCATTTCTGCTAACAAAAAAGCAGTTACTAATAATACTTTTTTTGAAGTTAAAGAAAGAATATCAGGAATATTTTATTGATGACAGGTAGTTGGCCGTCATGATCATAATTCGAAATAAATAACCGAAGCATCTTTAACATCATAGAAGATATGAGAGTCTCTATGTGTGAGAAAAAAATCGTCAATTTCACACTGTATTATGTTTTCTGCAGAATACGCCTCCGTGAATTTTACCAAGCTTGTAGCCCTCTGATTAATTAGTAAATCGGGGACTAATGGGAAGCTATAGATAGATATTCCTCGGATTTCGATATCCCTTATTCAATTTAACAGGTGCCAAAAGGCTTCCGTGCTGTCTTAAGGAGGGATGGTATTGTGGGTAAAGGCGTCATCTAGGAATAAATAATTCCTATAACAGACAACGTGCTCAGAAATCTGTGTTTACAACTTAACAAATCCAATATCTAGTCAAAGTGAATCAAAGAAACTTCTACGATTGGGAAACTTCTTGGTCGGGTTTTAACAGGTGCCGCGCCCCCCCCTCCTTCCCCGCGCGCTTGAGGGGGCTAAATGCGGGTATTAGCGCCCGCTTTATTTTTCAACTCGGCCATATTTCAATCTCACCCGTAATAGAGAGGTTCGCTCAAGCTATTAAGTAACGAGTTTGGTAATTTATCTTCTTGCGTTCCTTGTTTATAATAATTTTATATATATTTATGTTGTCGAGATTGGGATTTACTCTTCACAAACTTGATTTGTAACATTCTTTACAACTCATCTATTTCGTATTTGGCGCGGTGTTGTCTTACAATATTAAAAACATTTATGATATTTTTTTGTGATGAGTTATCAAATAATGCAGTGAGTTTACTTTCCTCTGTTGCTCAAAACTAAGCGAAATTAACTAAAAAAAGTTTACTCTTTGCGATCACTGCGCGTTATTAAGGCCCTCCTCCCGCTTAATGGAAAAGATCATCCTGTTTTTCTCGGGCTTTTTCTTCTGATCCTGACTTATTCAAATCGCGGGGCGTTCCTTCCATCACTATTATTAATTCTTTTTACTTTGTTAGCGAAAGAATTAATTTAAGCTCAGATTAAAGAGCATTTTTCTGACGAGAGCAAATTAAACTCGACCTTCAACAGACGGCGGGTAATTATTTAAACAACTGGATCCGAGGGCACTTTTGGAAAGGCTCTAATTAAATCATCTCGCTAATGGGATTCCTGCTCGAAGAATTGTTAACCTTTTATTTTTGGCCATTTTGTGCTCTGGATACAAGTAGTCATAATAAAATTCATCATTCGTAGGGTATGTCAGAAACTTTTATATCTCCTGTTTCATTCTGAGACGAGGTGTTATTGGAATTTGTATTTCATATAAGTATTCACTCGGTGTGTAATGATTTCCGATAAATAAGCTTTTTTTATCCTTTGTTCAGCATTTAAAAATATAATTAATGAAGTTTTGGAATAGTTTTAGATGACGTTTGCCCAACTATTTTGCAAATAAGAGAGAAATAAAAATGTTTATATATTTTTTGCAACAGACTGAAAAGCGGTCTTAAAAATTCGAAGTGAGGCTACTGCATATAGGGTATCATGTATGAAAGAGCGCTGCTTGTACATTCTCAATCTTTTTTTTATGCCGCTTAGTTTTTGACTTTTGATGAAAAATGTAAAAGAATAATGTCCGTCCGTCCCCCCTTATCTCCGAAGTTTGCATAGAGAAAAATCTGAAATTATTTGATGTGATAGAAGTTTATGTAAAGATTACAGGAAAAATAAACCGATTTCTCTAAATAGTAAACTTTTTCAGAATGATGGTACGGAATCTTCGGTGTGCGAGTCCGAATCGCTCTTGACCGTTTTTTTCTTTGTCTAAAACTGAAATACAATTTTCAATTTCAACGGTATACAAGGGTAATTTAGATTAAACCAGCAGAGTAAAAAAGCGTTTCATGTGTCCTCTAGCAAAAAGTATTACTTGTAGCAGGCGAACAATAAATGTTACTATTGTTCTATCTTACGAAGTCCGTTCGGCTACGACTGTAGTTAGGCGTGCACATGCACGATCTCATACTATTACGCACACTAAAATAATGTGCATGTGCAGGCCTTACAACATTCATAGCCGAACAGACTTCGTGAGATAAAACAAAACAACTATACGTTTAATTAAAAACTGGTAATTTCACGTCTGTTTCAATTCTTTCCTCGCCCCGTCTGAAGCCGAGAAATCCGCCGGCAGATAAATATTTTCCTAATGTGGAAAATGTTTTCAGTGAAGCCTAAGCGGAGCTAAGCAGGTAAGAGTGTGATAGGAATAAGATTTCCTATGTTGCATTGGGATTTTTATCTCGACTTCGGTGAATCAATTTTTGTGTCAAAGAATTCTTTTGAGATTCAAACAGTTGAAACAATATGGTGAGTGCAAATGGAATTTACATTAACTAAATTACGTTCTGTTGTGATGTTGGATGTTAAATGACATGTCATGTCGTAAACATTCTCATTAGTAAGAACACAAGTCCTAACCAAGCCCATAACGTCATTAATGCGCATAAATCACATGTTACCCAGTATTAGGGTACCAGGATGGTAGACGGCTAAGAAGCGTCAGTCCGCCGTCAGATCTCTGGATAAGCACGACAGAGAGAAATGGACCGGCCTTCGGCGAGACGGCGATAAATAAGGAAAAAACGGACATACAGATAACCCAGTATGTCACACGGATTACGCCCAGCGGTCCGTATTTGAATAAGAATTGCCAATAAGGAGGGAAGGCCGCTTTAACTGAACTCCAACAACGTCCTGTCCGCCTAGCATCGATCCGTTAAAACGATGAGGTTTTAGGTGCTCGAAGAGACGATAAATGGGGGTTTTGTTTATTGCCATCGTCTCGTTTCGAATCATTCCAAGGGTAGTTTATTTTAACAAAATTCGATCAGGAGTTTCATCAAGTTCAACAATCTAAATTAAATTTTGAAAGGAAGTTTCTTTGAACAACAGTCTATGCAAACAATTTATGAAGTGATTACTGACTTTAATATCTGTCGGGATGGGAATTGCTCTCGTGCCGAAACGCTCCGTCGCCCTAACACCCAATAGACAAATATTATCATTATGAATAGCGTTGTTATTACAGCGGGCGCAGATATGAGCGATGTGGTTGGCAAGAAATACGTTATGACCGAGGCAAGTTCAAACACTGGCGGTTCAGTTAATAACGATGGTTAATATCTCACTTTTGCCGGAGCATATTGTATGCGGGAATGCCGCGCCATTTGTCACACTAGCTTAGCAAGCAAAGTGCCTGTGATTTACAAGATTAATATCACTGTCTTTGTACACACGACAGCACGTCACGGTTATACAGTTAAACTACGAAAACAGCTTTTATTACGTAGGTCATAAAAGCGGTTTCAAGGTCAACATGTATAGTCTGAGGTGCCGTCGTGTATACATATATCACAGAATATATTATGGTACAAAACGTACAGAAGTCCATCTGCGCGTGGACATTCAAATAATAAGCCACTCTCGCTGCACGGCAATAAAGTACAATTTCAAATTGCACAGCGCTGCGTGCCTATAATTGTATTCACCTTCTCTTTCTGTCATGTTAGTCGCGAAGCTCTTTCTCAACCGACACGCGACAATTCACGACATCCCTCGTGCGCTGGCTCGACTGAGTGAGCCGCGAGCAGTAGGCTAATATAAAAGTTTAAGCGCGGAGTGAGCCCCTCTGCGTATATTGTGTAAAGAAGAGAATCTACTGAAATAGTGTTTCCTCTTGATTTTTTTTTTAGTTTCACGCGTTTTTTTTCTACTAACATTATTAACAGTCTTCGGCTTCAGCGTCTAGCCAGTTACTTAGTTCTTACCGTGCGTTTCCACTAGTCAATTAACATCGTTTCGAAACCGAGTCTGACAGATAGTGAGTATACAACTCTGTCAAAAATGTTTATAATTGACATGTTGCCTTCTAGTCAATGCAGTGGAAACGCACGGTTACATATTAAATGTCGCATCCAAATTTTAAAACAGTTTTCCTCGCACTTTCATAAGCTGTTACATATTTAAATAAACTTTATGTACGAAGGTGAACTTCGTTAAGATTTATAACGTGCTCTTCCACATTACTTATACATAACCCGCGGAGCAACTCCAAGTCACGAGTTGAGTTTTAACGCTGTCCTTTTCAATGTTAGAGCTACGGCACAAAACATAATGATTATTTTGTGAGTGCAGTTAATATACTTCTTATAGCTCTATAATTAATGGAACTATGAACTAAATCTACTCAAATAGAGGCATTGTAGATTGTGATTTAAATTCGATATATATTTACTTCATGTATACCACTTTTTCATTCGGTCTACTCAAGACAGGAACGACAATTCATCAATATGTTTTATTTACTACATCCACGTTTTCGGATGGAATCGATTTTACTCTTATCTGAGCTCTACCTGCTCTTCGACAGAATGTTTCGTCTGTATTAAGTAACTAAGTACCGTTCTCAAATTATAACATTTGATTAGTTTTACTTTTATTACTTTTATTTGATTACTTAAAGGGAATGCATGTTAATTACATTATTTCAATAGCTGTGTGTAATACAACAGGAGGCTGTTTTCGAGCCGGACAAATGGTATCATTTCTTGGGTAACAATAATTGCTACCAGCGCGCAGCGTTACATACAAATCTTGTTTCCAGTTTCATAATCTGTCTTTTCTTTGATATTAATATAACAGGTTTGCCCAGCTACACGCAACGTGTGACACAGGGATATGTTATTGGAGGAGGAACGATTCTTCCGAATAAAGTCCCGAGACGTGGTTCCTATGGCGTGGAAAATTAGTTTTTAATAAGAAAGAGACATGAGACTGTCCCCTTTATTGAAGAAATGTGTTTATATAAATGTGATCACGGATTTTTTGAACGCAAAATAAACACATGCATTTGTTTGTTTCAAATACATTTAGAAGTCATACAGTACCTTGAAATATTCTTAAATCTAGGTTCAAAATAATCATAAGTAAATGTTCTTCGCTTTGTCACCAATGATGTAATAATGTTGTCCTGGTAGTACTTCAGCACGTGGTAGCATTACTAGTTACCGTTTACATAATTTGTTTGAGGTAGTTACGCAATGTTTCTTGAGATGCGAATTAATTAATTTATTATATAAGCAAATCATTAAGATTGTAAATCTTCAAAAATCAGAAGACTTGAATAGCATTTTCATTTTTTTTCATTTACCGTTTAAGTGTGTCACCCCACCCATTCACTTCGGAAATCGTAAAACTTGTACAATATTGTAGTTGGAGTTTGCAGTCTCGATCCAAGTTATGACGTTCCAACTTCGTGGACACGTATCACATATAGTCTACTACGGAAATAGCATTGCAAGTTCAGTTGCCCTCGAGATTGGGCTCAAGCTGCTCAGAAACGCTGCACAAATTGGCCCCATGTTTAGGCATTGTCTTGCGAACTTAAATGCTAAATTTTTACTGCCCCATGTCTGTTCAGTAAGACCTAAAGATTCTATTTCCAGATAAGGGGGGTACATTGTGTATTCGGTTGGATTGTGGCTGGCTTTTTAAGTCCCACTTGCATGTTATCGATAAGAATATAAATAAGATTCGGTTCCTCAGTAGTTGATAATTCTGGATGAAGTCTCTTCCTACCTGCTGCTCAGACTTACTTAACTTCAGATGAAAACAAGGGAAAGCGCTTCCTCATTCAGTTTTTCGTCCTGAATAGGAATATTTATTTATCTTGTCGTTGTAAATGTGTTTATATTGTTGACAGGCGGTAGTGCTGCCCCCGTTGGCGCGGTGGCCATACGAGAACGGTTTCACATTCACCACATGGTTCCGGCTCGACCCTATCAACTCCGTCAACATCGAGCGCGAGAAGCCCTACCTTTACTGGTTAGTTTAGTTACAACTATTGTTAACGAACCTATCCCTTTGAATCGATTTTCCAACTAGATGAGGTCCATAATTTAATAAGTAATTAATAAATGCAACAATTATCAATCCAAACTCCCGGAACAGGAATATGAAAGCTATCGTCGGCCATCGAAACTAGGAAAACAGAACTCTCAACTCCACAATCTCCACATATATCATGTACATACTCCTCACTACAATACATTGCCGTGTATCATGCTCGCGTGGGTAACTTTTCATTTGATTCGAGTGGCTCCGGACGCTGAGTGTTTGCTGGTCGGTTATGCGGCCCTGGTAGATACGCTCGACGCGGACTCGGCTTTGTGTACGTTTACGCAAATTGAATGGAGTTCCTGTACGCTACAGGTTTCGTGAAATTATTTTCAATGAATAGGGGTTAATTTCCCACAGTAATTTTGTTTATGAAGTCTGTGTAAATAGAAGTTATACTGTTATTTAAAACATTCGAATGCAAATTGTGTACATGAATAATATTGATCAACAGCTTCAAAACGAGTAAAGGCGTGGGCTACACGGCTCACTTCGTGGGCAACTGCTTAGTCCTGACGTCGATGAAGGTCCGAGGGAAGGGGTTTCAGCACTGCGTCAAATATGAGTTCCAACCTAGAAGGTAAGACAGACAAGTTATGTACGAGTATGTAAGGAAATTAACATTTCTAATATATTCTTTTAAGCCCCGGAAAGCTTCTGTTTATAATATCATTTATTGAATCGTTGAAGTCTTTTACTACCAACAATTTATACAAAATTTGTTTCTGAAACAATATACTATTATTGTATTAAAATAATAGCACCGAGCACCGGTTGTTTTTTTATCGTAACGATTTTCCAACAGATATGCTTTTAAGGTAATACCACACTAGGCGGAACTGCACTGCAGCTGAACTGAGCGACACGATGCGTCAAAATATTCTTTATATGAAATTATATGAGACAGCACGCACTATGCGGCAAGGGAACTACACTGCAGCAGAACTGCACGACAAAATTGACCAACTAGGCAAAAATGTCGCGCGGTGTCGCGACGCGCAGTTCCGTTGCCGCCAGGTGCGGTTAGACAAACTCCTATTTCATAGTTAGTCAAACGAAATACTTGGAAGTGCGATATCGTTTGTCAAAAATGTCAATAGATGTAGAAAAAATCATCATGTACATATTGTAAAAAAAAACTTTAAACAAAAACGCACGGCGTGCGGTAAAATCAACTTTCCGCACGCTGTACTGTCATCGAAAGCACACATCTTCGAGCAACTGTATTGAAAATACTTTAACAGCATATGTTAGTCCATGCATATTTTTGGAGACTACACAGTACACCCTTTAATTTTTTCCACACAGGTGGTACGCGATAGCTGTAGTGTACATATACAACAGATGGACGAAGAGTGAGATCAAATGCCTGGTCAACGGGCAACTCGCCTCCAGCACAGAGATGGCGTGGTTCGTCTCCACCAATGACGTGAGTATTTGCTCTTTGTAATTCATTATTGGCAATGACTTCAATTACATAGACGAGCTGTTCAAAACTAAAATTGTGTTACAACCAACCTTCGCGGCGCATCAACTGTTTCTCTCGGTCGCTCGAAATACACTAAAGGAGTTGCGGTGCATGCACCGTTACTTAATGAGCAATTTTCAGTACTGTACAGCTTGTTTATACACATAGAAGTCTTAGATTATTGTACATGAATCACGAAAGTGTAAGGAGGAGATCTTTGAGTAATAAAATAAAACTAAAGGAACAAGCACATGTTTGGTTTGGATTCGACATTATAGAACTTATCACAAAAGATTTTAAAACACTGTTTAATTTAGACACTGTTTAAATGTGATGCTGTCTCTTACAAACAATATTGTCAAAAAAGTGACAGCATCACATTTAAACAGTGTCTTAGTTAAACACTTATTAAACAGTGTTTTGTGGTAAGGCCGAATATCTTTGAGTCACGTGTACCATGTAGTGATAGGTCGTAAGCGTTATCGTTACATTTTTACGTTTCATAAACCTTTTTTGCAGTCATATACCACTTTCAGAATTTAAATATTCCACGGACCCCTGTCCAAGAATATTTCAGGAAAAGAAAACGACACCTATATTAAAAATAACTTTTATTGATATAGTTTTATTACGGGAAGGGATAACTGCGGACCCTTGATAGCTAAGAGGTCCATGGATCCCACTTAAAGAAACCCTGATTTAACAAGATTTACAATGTGTTTGTTACTATAAAAATAGGACATCTGCTTTTCGTGAAATTAGGGATCCAATATTGAATCAAGTTTTACTGGATCTCAAAGTATACTTGGTTATCTTTCTGAACAATATTTAACTTAACTCTCTGCGTCTAAACAATTATTTATCAGAGTAGAGATAAGCCCACTGACGGTATAATCCCACCATTTCTTATTAGGCAGTTTGTAAGCCATTCATGTAACTCCTTAATCCAGCCCCGAGTACTAGGAGCTCATAACTCGATGGGAGCTTAGCATAATATATTTCGTTATCAAGACGGAACATGCCTTGCAATTGCAAGACTTCCAACTTCCAACTTGTGCCTTTGAATCGTCACGTGCGTGTCGTTACATCAATTTATTGCAAGTAATGGATGAAAATTTTCCCAGTTTTACGCGGATATCATGGGTATGTTGGATATTAAATTTCCAGAGCATGATATGAAAAAAGTAGGATCCAATTTCATTTAGCGCATGCAGTTTAATATTTTCATATTTTGAACTTGCCATCGAGTTTACCCGATTATTTTTTAATTTCCATTTTCCTATTCACATTATTATGCATATATGTTTTACTGAACTTTGAAGGGTGTTAAAAATTATTGCTGACAGAGCTCTTAATTTTTAACACCCTAACAGTATGTGAGGTACAACCAAACGTAATCATCCTCTGTTTGAACGCAAGCGTTTGATGCTGATGGTGTTTGGATAGCTGAGCCAATACCCTAATAGCTCAGTCAATCAGTACGATAGATGCCAAATGGAGGAACATTAGAATACATTTAATGATTAGAAATAGTTTATGTATTTCTTTGAACTTGATTGGGAAGTTCTGACCATAATCTACCAGCCTTCTTACCTAAGAATGCCCATTCTCAATTTTTGAATCAAGTATAGAATGAATTTTTTTTCAGGATTGAAACGCAAGCTATACATGTAACGATATATCGTAGCGATTGATCTGTGCAAACCGATTTGCGCATATTTATCGATCGTGTGTATGACTAATTGTTGCAGACTATCATTCATTGGCGGCAGTTACAATTTATATTATATAATCATTGTCGATTGCGTTTGCACAGTTTTATCGTCGCGTGCGGATGGCGGTCGCTCAGTTCGGCAGCACGTAACTGAGCTCGCTTATTTTTGTGGAGTTATTATTATACTAACTTATTATTATAGTAACTAAAGCCAGCAGATTTAAGTATGCCTCCTTGTTAATAATTAACTATTTATACCAATCTTTCGTAGCCGAATAATGCAAGTGCGTCATCATCTTCCATTGTCGATGACATGCTTCTTGCGTGAGCTTCTGCGGAGAACTGAGGATCGACGCCACATCGGTGGCGCGTGGAGACACTAGGAACTTTCGATTAAATTGCACAGTCTGAAATCGCTACGATATATCGTTACGTGTGTAGCGACCATAAGGTGGTATGTGCGCCTATTACTCTGCGCAGGTGTAACAAGGGTAGTCCTCAAAATTAGTAGAACTAAAAGGGACTTTTTTCTCCGTTTAATTCTGATAGAACTATACGGATACAAACCAAGTTGATTCCGGAACCTATTTTTGTGTCAGGCGATTCGTAACCATGTAACTCTTCAACCATTTCGTCACTCGACATTTTTATGTCACGAAACATATTGACTTTTACAATTTCAATTGCACTTTCATATTTTGCACGAGCAAGGCTTATGATATGGATGTGCTATGCTCTCGCCTCGATTGAACAAACATGGATTTTTCAACGACAGCTCAATTTGATACTGAAGCCGGAATTCACGAGCTTGCATATTCATTAAAAGTTTTCACGAACATCTCTAAACCTGTCTAGTAGCTATCTTCAGTTAAGGTTTAAATTTAGACTATCTTTGCAAATACAAATTTGTAAATTTTCATCGTTAGAAAATAAGTTTTAGTTGTTAGAACGATTAAAAGTCATAAAAAATATAACATTTTCAATACAATGCAATATCAGCGAAATTGAAACCTGAATCTAAAGTGGAAAATATTGCACTTCTTGGAAAATAAAATTGCGAGCGATCCTTTTATACTTTTGAATACTATCATAGACATTAGATACAGAGACATACTAAAGTAATAAAATTAAGATTTTTAATCTTTTAAAAAGTACTTCAGAGTCACAAATAAAAATTGTTTATAAACGCAAATAAAATTGCGGAGTTTTCATAATATTATTTTAAATCTGGCGTGTTTTAGTTGGACGTGGAAATATTCTAAGCTAAATTTGCACTAAGCGGGCTGCATGAATATTCAGGAGGTGGTACGTGGCCTCGCATAGTTCGTGAATTTCCACTATCACACTTATGTATGGAGATTCGGAATAGCTCTATTATACCTTGTTTGATGTTCAACAAACTGCTAACTACTTATCTGTTGGGCAGCTGTATGAAGACCGAACGATTACTAATTATCATCATTACTGCATTTTGTTGAAAAGAGACACAAATGTGAGGAAAGGATTTCTTCTGTTTCTTTGGTTGATTCATAAATTCAAAGATTACATTAAAGTTGTGCCAAAAAAAGAGTTGAAAGAGACTCGTATTTAATGTTAAAATCATGTCATATTCTTTCGTCTAACCCTTGTCAGATTTTCCTCGCCCTTTTTTGCTTCTTGGCGACATCTATTAGAAGTGATTACTCTGATCGTCTCAGCTACTTCAACATCGCTAGCTTACAGAAGCGTAGGTGGATGAATGACTTGCGTACTCTTCATAAGATCGCAAACGAATTTCTGGATAGTGGTTTAATGGAGATTTTATTATTCAGGGGGCTGACACTGCCTGTGCGCATTCCGCGGTTATTTCATACCCCCTTCAAAAAATTATGTTTCTCGAAACAACTCTTTTTACAGAATGTGTGACTACTTTGTTCTGATGCTGATCTTGTATGTTTCTCTATCTGTTGTCTGTAATTGTGCCTTAAGTAAATAAATAAATAAATTGTTAACAACATACACAATACAACAATTTGAGCTACTTTTAACGCACAAACGCGAGGTCTACAGCTCACTGAGCCACTAGTGTTAAAATATTATCTATTTGTTAAAGGTACATTCATAACTTTTATACCTTTATTCGAAACGTTAGCTTAAATTCTTAACTTTTCGTGCGCTTCCCATACTTAAGGTTGGGTCGCGGTATATTTTGGCTGTAAACATGAATTTACATGCCATTACCGCCCAGCCGCTCGAGAATAACGCTTTGACGGCGCAATGTAGGTTTTGTTGTTTGCGGTCATGAGTGTAAACAATGCTCAAATTCCTTATTATCTTTGCATTATTTCACTAGCTTTTTATGAGCCATGTGATATTTCTTGTGAAAATTGTTGTCTTTTCATTCTATTTAGAAGTATGACATTCATAGAAACGAATACTTGATATCTACTTGATAATAATAGCGTTAAATTTATCTCGCTCCGTTTCCAGATCAGTTATTCCATGATCTATTATGAACTCGGTAAACCTTATTAAAGCTTTCGAGGATTCGCTTATCGCTGACGCCATCGGTATCCACTCCTAGTGGGTTTGTGTCAAATCGAAAATATTTGCTTTAGCTTGCGAAGAACAAAGGCGTTCGCCTCTCTTTATTTGTGTTCTTTCGGTCGGAAGCGTGAAATCGCTGTGCTGAAATTAGTATTTGAGACAAAAGGACTTAAAACTAATGGGAAAACTGTGTTCTACACGCTGACACTGACACATAATAATAGTACTGACGACGCTGAGGAAAAAGAGCAAATTTTTGAAAGATATTTTTTAAAATATTTGAATTTGATAGTGTTCGAAAGCTGTAATCAAGAATTTTATATTCATATTTATGACACAGGATATGAACATAAAATTCTTGGCTACAATAGTCAACTTGCGGACTTTACTGTCGAATTTACTGTATAATTTCTATTCGCAGTGTGTCAGTTAGAATCGAAAAGTGTTAAATTTCGCGTATTTATGTATGAACTACGATTTTGTATAGTAAAATTGAACACCGTTCCAGCTTTTGAACAATTATCATAATTCTATACTACCAGTCGTTATCCAAGGCACTAATTGATAACCTTCTTTCAGCCTTTCGACAAGTGCTACATCGGCGCGACCGCAGAGCTGGATGAAGAGCGAGTGTTCTGCGGTCAGATGGCGGCCATCTACCTGTTTGGGGAGGCCCTCACCACGCACCAGATCTGCGCCATGCACAGACTTGGCCCGGGATATAAGGTGCGTTACCTTTATGTAGCTGATTTCTTGAGAAATTCCCTTACGGTGGAATTATAACCGTTAAATATTTTAAATTTGAACGGCTGAACATTTCGAAAAAATAACACCAATTTTAGAATACAGTAATTTGATTTGATTGATATTGAGTAAGTTTGTAACTATTTACTTTTTAATGAAGAAAAACATACGAGTAATAATATTTGCAGCTTAATCGCTTTTTAACTTGCAAATGAAAGATTTTGCTGCTGTATTTTTCCTGCACTTTATTAACCCTTATCATGATTGTGTTTTGTTTTTCGCTGACAATGGATACAGAGTCAGTTTCGATTTGACAACGAATGCAACATCAGTTTGCCGGAAAACCATAAAAGGGTGAGCGAGCCGACCGCTCCCAAGCTTGAAAGCGCTGATTTTCCATCTGACCCCGAGTCCTCGTCCCCTCCTCCCGAACCTCAGTCCCTCGAACCCGCTTCGCAAGAAGAAGATACCAGGACAACAGAAACTGAAGAAGCATGCGTAGTTATGAAGGAAGACGCTACTCCCCGAGGACGACGCATGGCTGACGAAGCGCGCGAAGTTGCTGCTGCTCATGCGTCCCTGCTCGTAGATATTGAAGCATGCAAGCGTGTAAGCATGCCGCGCCGCCGCTCTTATATAGTTTTATACTGTTTGTCTTGCTTTTTGTGTTGTTGCACTGGAAATCGAATGGTCATCTGAACTTGTGTTAACTAAAGATTTCATAGTTTCAGCCAACCAATCGGTCTCCGAGCACATTGTGCTATATAAACACTTGTACAGTCCATTTGCTATAGTCATTGTGTGGTACCAGGGTCTGTTCCGTTTCGACGCTGAGTGTAAAACCCTGCTGCCGTCCACCGACCTCCGAGTAGACCGCTACGGTGACCTCATCTATGACCCAACACAGAACATTCATGACGTAAGACAGGCCGCGAATTCTTTCACTTATGGGAAAACGGTGAACTTTACTTGATGGATAATAAATATACCCACTCCACTAACTTTATGTTGTCCTAAAACATTAATTCAAGTACTATTTGGTAATTCTAAGTTCTAAACCACTAATTGTAATATCCTCATAGTTAATGGGTGTTGGCTTGAATGATTTTAAAAACCTGAAAATAATTGCATGATTTATGAATTTCATCTTCAGAGCCATTGAAAGGTATAAGTAAAATGCTTTTGTTTGAGACTTCGAAAAATAAATTACCCCATTTCTTGAGACAAACAGTTGCTGTTAAAACGTTTCTAGGGAACAAAGGCGCTTAAGATCTTAATCCGACTAGCAATGTTAAACTTTGCTCTTGTTTTTTCTAAGCTCAACCAAAAACCACTTTCAGCGAAATAATGAGCAAGTTTACATTCTAATTACTAATAGCTTACGTCTGAGATTGTTTCATTACACTTGAAGTTTCTCGGAGAGATTTTACCTTAATTTTAATGTCACTTTCATCGCACCATTACCGTCCAAAGTATATTGTTAGTGACTGCTCCGAAAGGTCCATTTGTCAGAAGAGAGTACGCCTACTGGAACGATCCGTTGATTCGCAAAGTTATTTAATACTTACCCAGAATTTTACTAGTTTTGGATACAAATTAATAACTTCTTCAGTCTTAAGTAAATACGTTAAAGTACTTTATGTTTACATGATTTTTTTACAGACACTTAAATGTTTTTCATATAAAGTATGTTAACAATTGTGAATCAGGTAAAACATCAAGTAAATTCTAATATGTTGTAGAGATTTTTAATGACGGACGGAAATATTTGCAAAGCTTACTCACCACACCAGGACCACATCAACAAACAAGAGTATGTTTGAGAAAGTTTGTCCACTAAACAGTCGTAACGTAACACGAGTTTGGGACAACATGGCCCGAGCGCCCGGATGCCTATTGTCGGTTCAGTCGCTTTGCATGTTATGAAAACTTGGTAAACGTCACTTAGTTTTATTGCACTATTATATAAAAATGCATAAGAAATAAGGTAAGTATTCACATAGATATAGTTGTTATATTTCACGAAGACCCTTTTGCTATGAACATTGTTTTAGTGTGCGTGCGTAACTCTCGTATTCGTATTTTCACTGATGACATTATTTTTCTCTGAAAATTTTCTACTCATTTAAAATCAAACCTTACATTTTCGATGTAAGGTTGAAATAAGTAAAGCATAAAAATGATAAATGGGACATTTACCAGATTCAGGTTTAAACCTGTTTCGTTAACGAAAGCCAACCATTCTTGGTAGAGTAGAGGTGGAATATTTATGAGCCTTTATTCCTGAGGTACATTTTTTTTAATATTACCTACACATTCTAAGATTTATGATTTTCTCATTCAAAATAATCTATGTTTAGAAGGGTTTAAGGAATTACCTTAACGATATTACAAGGCATAATAATGGTCATCGCAAGATATTCAAAGTAATTATTACTTTTGTACTAATTACGAAGATTGAGTACTCTCAGCCTAAAAAGTTGAGTAATTATTTTTCCTCGACTTTCCAACATTGCTCCTGTTATAAGTTCCAAACGAAATAAAACATGTTCACCACTTATTTTGTGACTTCGGACTTATACAATTTAAGGTTCCCAAAACTTTTTCATTGGTTTAATTTTCTTGTAGCCCAGAAACTTCTTTGACGAGTCCAATTTAGTTGATTTCCCTTACAGAATCAAATTCCGCAAAAATCTAGCTAAGTAAGTTCATTTTTATTATTCGACCTTTTTTTTATAAAGAAGAACTTTGAAGTCATTAAAACTTTGCCAATTAAATATTAAAAGTTAATTGTGACTAGGAAAGATAAATGGAGTATTTTAACAGTCTTTAATGTGTGTATATTATGCTCATCTTTGGGTCATTAATCATTATACGATTTTGACATCTACTACCTATGTGCATATTTTAATGACAGAATTGCACGGTTAAATTAGTCACCAAACATGCTTAAGGTAGTAGAGATGACTTCTTTATATTGCTGCTCTCCTCGTACATATCTCACGCTCTCTTTCCTCAAACATGCGCACTCACATCATCAAACAATACAGAAGTAGGGTATTGTTCGCAACAAAGGATAGCCTAAATCTAGTTAAGTAAACACTTTTATTTAATTTATAGGAATCTCCAGATTTTTAGCTAGCATTTTATCTTTCTCTACCTATTCTTAAATCCTTTGTCTAGCCATCTGGGAACGTCGTTGATATTTATTACCATATAAATATTTTAAAAAGTATATAAGTAGTTTATCAGTTGTCTAGCTCCCATATTATAAGCGTTGCTTAGTTTGCGGCTAGATGGCGCTGTGTGAAATTGTCCAAGCATTTATTTATAAGAGTTCCTTGTTGGCTTGACTATGGAACCCTAAAAAAGTAGGTATCATTACCGTCTCCGTTCCGCAAATGATTTGCAAATACGCTTCTATCTGTCCTTACAATAATGGGCGAAAGACAATGGTCCGCCTTTATAATATCTCGTGTTAACGAGCTCCTATTCGTCAGAGAAGGAAATAAGTTTAGTATTAAATATATACTTCTTATAATACATAGTAATACCCAGACCCGTCACAGAAATTAATTCATCATTTCAATTTCTGCCCGGCCGGGAATCGAACCCGGGACCTCTTGCGTGGAAGAAGATATTGACTACTGCACCACTCAGGTCGTCTTATAGTTTCGCCATGTCCGTCTGTTCGTGTGTCCGTCCGCGGCTTAGCTTAGTAGAAAGCTGTAATTTAGCATGAATATTTTATTAATAACGCCGAAAAAGTGGTTGAATAAAATCTCGAAAAATATTTTTTTAGTGTACTTCTCCTATATGTAAAGTGATGAACATTTATTTTCTCATCAATCTCGAGACGGACAGCTGACTTATCATCTTGAATACACCTCAAGATTGTTTAAATTGTATTCCTGTTCTTTTAAAGTAACTTTCTTAACAATAACAATGCCAGTGGTACCGTTGATCCAACCACAAAACCTGGTTTTAAACAAAGTAACTAAGTTCAGCACCAGAGCGCCTTTAACACAGCTCAGAGGTGTATCCGAACATAATACTCGACTGTTTTAATATTAAAACACAAGACGTTTCAACAGTGGGGTGGGGTTCATCTCATTACACAGATTGTTCGCTGTAAAGTGCTGCATCGTGGGATAATCTCTGGATGTGACACGGACGAATTGCACCAGGATTGCAGAGGATGCAACTGACTTGCACATTCCGATTTCTTGTTTCATTCTTTTGTTTACTACTTCTAGTCTATTACTTGCCTGGAAATTTAACTGCTAGCATGCAGTGCTTTCTTGGTTATACGTTCTCTGAAATACATTGACAAACAGTTATTCAGTTCAGTGTCTTTTAATTAAATACAAATGTAGTAGATATGATATTATAAGCTTTAAAGGTCGGTGTTATAGTTCTGTATTTAATTACATAGGCTGTTTGGGTGTCCGAATAAATCGTTCAAAGAATTTGAGAGAACGTAATATCGTCTACAAACTTTCAGTCCGTTTCGCAAAACTTAATACGGCCATTAGAAAGTTCCCACTTAGCTAAAGGGTTCGAGTCCGAGCTCTCAAATGTTGTATCCAGTGCCTTTAGGGTTGTGCTCGGTGTCAGGAGCCTCCAACTTCCTTAATAAAAGTTAGACGTTACCGGTTATGAGAACTCTTAGCCTATTCTCTGAATCGTGACGAACATAAAGCTCTGTTTGTCTTACATAGCTCCTTACTCCTTCTGCTATCCTAGTGTTCAATACGCGAACATTGAAATGGATCGGAAATTCAGTTTTCCTCTTGTAAATTACAATCATTTCCTGGAAGACTGTTGTTTTATGTTCTGCTTCTTTCACAATTGTTTAGGTTTCATTTGAATATTTTCCGTTTTGTAACGTTTTCAGTTTGTTCAATTCGAATTGAATTGATTAATGTTAAATTATGTTCGTAAAGTAAATCTATCTTTTAAACAAAAAAAGTGTCTATATTCTTTGAAACGTCTTTGCTTTTATGTGATTTTCTTTATTTATCTTAAAAAACAAAAGAAACGCTTAAAACATGTTAGTCGTTCAATCTTCTTCAAAATACATTATTTATTAGCATAATGAGCAGTAGTCAAGAACTAAAAAAAAACAAATCCTGCTTTGAAATTATACAAGTTCCCAGTCACACAGCATTTTACAAGTTCCGCTCCACTAATGGAAAGTCGGTAAACTTGGCAGTGCGGTACTGACGCCTCCGATGATCACGGGCGAAGTTTGATTCTCGCCAAAACACCTTTGTGAAGGCTGCACAACTCTGAATTGCGATGTTTAAGTTTTTTAATACGTTAACGAAATGGTGAGATTGAATTACCCCTGTGGTAAGTATACATGCATATGTACAATCTTGTAATAGTTCTACTTCAAAAAATAAATCAATGAACATTTTTATCTATTTGAAATTATGAGATTTAAGCATTCACAATGCTATTTTTATATAATACTAAATAATATACTAGAAAAAATAGGACTCGCACCAGATCATGTTCTCGGACGGGAATCGAACTCGCGACCTTTGCATAACCGGTCCAATGCTCTGACCGCTGAGCTACCGGGTAGCTCAGCGGTCAGAGCATTGGACCGGTATATTATTTAGTAGAACATTTTTATTTTACCTGAACCGATAAACAAAATTCTAAATAGACTAGATACATATTCGATATGTATGGAACAGCTGAATTCTTCTTTTGTGATTTCGTAGTTGGATCAACTAAAGCTTTAGATCATGGTATAAATCTAGGATAAGCTAAGCTTTATCACTGAATAAGTTTTTTATAGGTGAAGTAAAATAGTAGTTCCAGCAAAAAAGGTCTTACAATCGGAATGCTAATAAAATGAACACACAAAGTAGTACCCGCTCCTTTACGATTTTATAAGCATTGTGTTGCTCGATACAACCTTTTGTGCCTATTGTTGCTCTCAATCGAGATTTTTTTCTATGTATTTACTCGGAAAATGAACGAATGCCCTTCTTATTATCGAAGAATCGTGAGCTATATTATTTCCGGAGCGTACATGAATATTTACACATTTCTAAGGCTTTCTTTACCCCAGTGCCTGTTATCTTTGTGTAATCATTTTGCCAGAATGTTTCCAGTCCCTTAAATAATTCGCTTTGTTTATCTATTCTGGAATTCGAGCTTTTATAATATGTTTTTATCACATCTAACAGAGTAGCATAAGTTTGTGTAGAATAAATTGCGCGGAGCTTATAAATGCTTTCAGTGGCATTAAATAACTTTACAGAATTAATGTTGACTAAGTCCCGTATTTATAAACCGCTCTCAACATTGAGAGCTATCTTGAAATCATACTTGAGATGCTGATTCTTATAAAAAAATTGTATCTACAATTATTTATCGTCATGCAAGCTTGTGGCGCACACTTGTCAAATTCTCGGCCATCTTGTTTAAAATATCTGACACGTTGAAATGGCGGATTTATTTTCGGAAAAGAATAATGTAATTATGATTTTTATTAAGTATGTAGTCCATTTATCATAAGGGCACGGTATATTTCATCAATACATATTACTCATTTGTCTTGCTAATGGCTACATTATTAATATTGTTATGGAGTTCTTATTAATGATACCTACAATAATTCTACTAATCCGTAAATTACATCTATTCAGATAATGTTATTGTTATGGGGGCTGTAGAAATTGTATAACTTGTGTATCTTCTTTATGTGTCTGGTGTGTTGTAGGTACTTCTTATATTATTCACATAATGCACGATCTTCATTTTTTATGAGATGTGATATTGTGACTGATTTTAGATATAGTTTTCTTTTGTAGTTCTTGCATGCATTTGTTTAAATGTCAGGTAAGTAACAAATAATGCTTTTGTCTCATTTTAATGTTCAATATTTTGTTATTTGTTAACAATATACATACAGATGTTTTATTGGATTATAAATTGGTATATTAAATGTTGTTATATTTGCTTTTTGTAATAATCTTTATAAAACTTATTTTTTGCTTACTCACTCTATACCACTTTGCTAGCTACTAGTACACTCACTTAAATTTGTTTTTCAGATCATTTTCTAACATTTTTTTACGTTACGACGCAGGTGCTATACGACGGCAAACTGTCGTCGGCCATAGTCTTCATGTACAACCCTGTAGCCACTGACGGCCAGCTGTGTCTGCAATCTGCGCCCAAGGGAAACGTTTCATACTTCGTGCACACACCCCATGCTTTAATGCTCCAGGTTAGTCCCTTTATGATCATGCCTCCCTGGTAATTTTATGGTTGGTTTTTCTATTAAAAATGAAGCTGCATGCGTAGGGTCTTTTGCTTATTATATTGATCATACCTCTCTTTCATTCACAGGAAGTGAAAGCGGTGGTGACGCATTCAATTCACAGCGCTTTGAATTCAATAGGCGGGGTGCAGGTTCTATTCCCTTTGTTTGCGCAACTCGACTTACCCCACGACGCGCCCTCGTCCGAACCAAAGAGAGACCCCATGCTGTGGTATGTTGTCCTAGTACAATTTCACAACTAGAAAGTTTCCCCATAGCAACAACACATTTAAATTATTACTATTGGAGTTAGATGTGGCCCAAACAATATTTAAGTTTACGAGTACCCCTTATTTTAATCTCTAACCTTTTGGCGGCTAATGGTCAGATTTACGGAGCCTCATGGTTTTATGTCCATAAATGAAAGGGATCATGTACAGACGCCCCTAAATTGTAAAGTTTCTAACTACATAGTGCGTAAGTACGACATCAGAATTAGAGTTAAATCCCCAAAACTATAAAGGATGTGTGGAATTTACCTAAACAAAGTTCTGCCTCGGTTCCAGTTTTAACAATATAGAAGTACATAATAGTTCACTCAACGGTCGAGTTAAGTTCAGAATTACGATGCTAAATCACAAGTATATTATTCGGCTTAGAGAGAATTTGCGTCTCTCCAGCTGTAAGTCCATTCATTAATATTCGAAGTAGCTTCGGCCGCATTAGTTGGCTAAATGCACTTTCACTGTCGCTCCGCTATTGCCCCTGAAACTCGGCCCAATCCCGAGGTGGCTGGTTAATAGCAGCTATGAACTAACTCCTCGCAACTCCTAATTGCCTGGTGTCGCCTCCGCGTACCCGTCGAGATTTATTGGGGACATTTTGCGGGTACAATTTATAATTTAAGCTCAGGGCCGCTTATTAAATTAGATATCTTTCATAACATTAATTATGTGCGCCCCTTAAAATTTATGTTACGACTTGTGACCGAAACATCTTAAATATTGTTAAAATTAATAAATAAAAAAATATGAGATCGTTACCTGCGCAATTTTTCTATTAATTTGGAGAGATAATCTCAAATTCTTACAAGGTGGAGTACCTATATAAGTAAAACTAAGTTGACATAATGCCTTCAAAAACACCTTTACATTATGCAAAATCTTTTTAACTCATCATAAGATGAGATTCTTTTGAGTTCACAGAGATTCTCCCCTTTCGAAATATGATAAACCTGTGTATTACGCTTCAAAGATGATTTGAGACTTTATACATTTCATTACTAGCATATTTCTGTCTCTAATGAGCTGACGAGACGACGTTCGACTTCGACCTGAAGACACGTTCAATTCTTTGGATTTAAAAACTGCTTTGATCACTCGTTTAGAAACGCATTAAGGCCTCGTTAGTCATGTATGAGCATTCAGCGTTATTTTGAATTCGACCTGACTCAGATTTTATCTCAAACTTTTATACGTGAATTTTCGTCGTATATTTTCGGGAGATAAAAATTTAGAGTAAAATGTCTTTGTGCTAAATAGTTTCTATAACTGCTACCCCTCGTTTAAGTTAAAATGTAACACCAAAAAAATTAATACTGAATACGGCTTCCACGCATACAGTTCATTAAAAATAAAATACTTTTTGCGAATTACAGGGCGTATATTATTAATTCAGATGTTATTTTAGAATTATAATCCGTAAAAAGTGTTTTATTTCTAATGCTGAATTTGTTTGTATCAGTGACGTTTCGTTTCGCAGTTCGAAACTGCTCGGTTTCGTATGCTCGCTGGTGGAGTCCTGTAGTACGGTGCAACAACACATGCTGCAGTGTCGTGGGTTCCTGGTAATCTCGCACATGCTGCAGAGATGCAGCCGGGACCACCTCACACCCGACACACTAGCGTCATTCCTACATCTAACAAAACATCTTGTCACTTGCTGCTCTCCTAATTCTGATCTGCTATTAAAACAGGTAAGTCTATGTACTGTTTTTTATCAGAGTTATTTTGCATATTAGTTGTCTATAAAAGTTTTTAAATAAAACACAATTGCGATAATAAAAAAATACTTGCTACTTTTACAAAAAAACTGTGGTACCACGCAACGCTTTTATCACGGCACAAAGGGAAAATTTTATGTTTTTCATAGCTGTACTATACTGTGTTAGGCATAAATATTAAATATTAAAATGAAAATGACGCCCTAACCTAAATTACGTAGGTAATTGAATTGACTTGGCAACCTCGAGATATTTTTCCTTTTTTTGGCAAAGATATTATGCAGGTCAAAAACATTTTCATAATTTCGACCCATAAATTGAGGAAACATAAAATGACTTCCATAAAAAAAAAATCTTTTATTTTGTTGGTATTACTCGTGTACCGTGCTTACAAAATGACATACTAATTAATGATGCTTTGTGAAATTGCAGTTTCTGTGACATTACCTATATTGATAAATTAATTTAATGAATAAAAGTTTGCGGGCTTTTCTTTTTTTTAATTGTTTTAAAAACAATAATTTAACATATTTGGACTTTTTGTGACTGTCAATTCCTTAAACCGTTAGTTGCTAATACGTTGCAGATAATTACGCTAACGGAGCGTATATTGTTATCTGAATGTTATGAAAGTGGCCCTAAATATTCGCCGGGTGCTTAAAATGGTTTCACGGCGTATTTTACGATACTTCGTCGGGAGACGCCGCCGGGTTATGATACTCCATAATGTGTACACTTAACGGATCGTTAGCGTGACTTTACTATCGCTAATGAATATCTCTTAGATACGGTCTTAATCAATCTGATATAAAAAAAAAATAGTCTGATATTATTGTGAAGTTGTGTTTTCTTCTTCTCCACGAAACAGGTTTTCAAGGTCAGATTTCACAAGAAAACCTGGTAACGGATCATGAAATGGTTTAATTACCCGTTTGAGCATCTAATGCTCCATCATACTCAATTAATTATTATCAGCCCCTGAAACACCATCGAGGATATTATTGCGCTATGCTATAGCACTTTGATTTGTCTTTGGAGTTCAAATTGTCTATTATTTCACTTAAATGAACCTTACTTTTACATTAGCTAGGTTATTGAGAAACAGGCCCGGCCCTTATTTTTTGTAAACCTTTAGGATTTTCACATGTGTAAATGTATTTTTTGTCGAAGTTTTCTCTCGATCTTATTTCTAACTCGGTCTCATACATTTTATATCAGTCTTAAAGAAAATCTAGTAGAAGTTATCGAGTAAGTTCATTCGCCGAGAAGCGGAGTCGATCGAGAGCTAACTGACAAGACTGCACCTCAAAACTACTAAAGGCACGCTTTGGAAATCGAAATGAAAATACTTGTTATGTGTTGTTAACTTCTAGCAGCGACTACTTTCCTAGTACTTTCAAAGAGAGATACAGGGGTTATTTCAGAAGCCAAAACTTCAAAATGTGGCCATTATTTTAAGCAAGTATTGCATTTTGGCTGTCGGTCATGTTGGTATCAAAATAATACTACTTTTAGGGCAGTAAGCGTTCTAGTCATGTGTCAAATAATACTTACTAAGTATTTTTATTTAAGTAATGTGTTCAACTTTACATAAAAATAGACAAATCCTATGTAGCATCTCTGCCTTTGCTATAGTTTTAAACTTTTGATTGACCATTTTTGTAATAATAAAAGTTAATGTGAAATTAAAAAAACAGAAGATAAACATTATGTGCATTTAAAGTCACTTACTCGTAATTATTTCAGTATGATATTTTTTGTGGAATGTTTCGTGGTTTGTTGTGTTTTAGTATCGATTTCCAAAGTAACCTAATTCTATGAATTTGTGTACCAAAGGTAAGTTATTTTTGATGGTTGTTAGCGCATGCTCCTCTTGCTTCACCCACTTGTTTCGAGAAAACCCTCACTTATGTAAAAAGAAATAAACGAATATAACATTCAATCACAAATGTATAGGAGAATATGGTTCCGGTTTTATTCTTTTAAATCAAATTTTATAACAAGAGTACTTATGTATTAATGTGCACACAGCAACTCGCAAGGTTTTCCAAAACCAGCAGATTTCTTCAGTTGATTTTAAACCCTATTTAATTTTAATTGGACCTTATTTTATTGGATTTCAATGGAGTTGGTAAAGTTCAACTTTGATTGAAGGAAAACCCTATTTTGTAGAAACTTGACATGTTGCTGAGTACCTACATACGTTCGTTTAATTCTCTTTCACCCATTCAATAAATTTCTTCATAAAAGTTTTGCAATTTTAGATTGAATAGCTTAATTAAGTCCCCAATTTTTCAACAAATTTCCCTCCACCTTCTTTTTAAATTACACTTACCTTATGTCAAATAAACACTTTTATTCTACACATTTTATTTTTACACTGGTTTCCCCTTTAATAAGCTTATGAATGGGTGTTGTATAACCACGAAGTGAAAAAAAGTGTTCATATTTAAATTAGGTACTAGTGAATTTTAGAAGCTGCGCCATATCACTTTTCACTGTACAAAATAGACGGAAGGGATAAAAATGGCAGTAAATTGAGCTAACACAGCTTTCGCAAGAGCATTGCTTTATGGGACATTGGACAAAGTAATTAATCATAGGTGTAAAAATTGCTTATACCAAGTTAGCAGGGCAAAGCTCATATTTTTGTTTTGTTCCCACTTGTTCTACTGGTCAGTTCTATCGTAGAACTAATAGGACTTTTTTTCTCATTAGTCCTACCACAAAGTACTAAATCGTAGCACTAATAAGAAAAAATAAGTACCATTACTTCTACGGTAGAACTGCCCAGTAAAACAAGTGGGAACAAAACATATTTTTGGCGCTATCGCACAAATAAAATCAACAACGGAATACGGAATGTTTGACAACTTAAATCATTGTGTATATAACGACAGAATTTGTAAAAAGCCTAGAACAGGTAGTAAAAAAAAGTAGACGATGCAAAAGTGCTTAATTTTAAGTTTAGTTGAATAAATATGTTTTGACTTTGACTTTTTAAATTTCCGTTGTGTCACGTAGCACAATTTGTGTCACCCTGTTGTACAACGGATGAAATTTTCAACATGACTTAGCCTAAAAAAATCATAACATGAAAATTAATGGATTTAACACTGTCATATTTCAACAGAGAAATGATTATTTTACACGATTAAAAACTAAAAATCAGGACAGCTATTCAATTTATGACAATACAAAAGAATAAATCTTACCTTTTCATAAGGTCCCTAAGTGTGCTGCAACACGTTCTTCCAGAAATGGCGGAACGGTTGAAACGACATCGTTTCAACCGTTGCATTGGACCGGATATCCAAAGGTCGCGGGTTCGATTCCCGTCCGAGAACATGATCTGTTGCGAGTCCTATTTTTTCTAGTATATTATTTAGTATTGTATAAAAATAGCATTGTGAATGCTTAAATCTCAAAATTTAA
The DNA here is from genome assembly GCA_963556745.1 of Catoptria pinella. NCBI lineage: Eukaryota > Metazoa > Arthropoda > Insecta > Lepidoptera > Crambidae > Catoptria > Catoptria pinella. The sequence continues at coordinate 811,787 of OY750777.1, forward strand.
AAAGTTATATAGCTTTCTCATCTTAATCAACTGTTTAAAAATATCTGGAAAGATGTTCAGTTGAATGTCGAAGTTAATTCCTTCTACATTGGTGAGATGGCGCTGGCTTGCAGCGTAAGAGTTGATATACTAGAAGAAATTCGACGTTCCCACTAGTGACTCGGTAGCTCAGCGGTCAGAGCATTGGACCGGATATCCAAAGGTCGCGGGTTCGATTCCCGTCCGAGAACATGATCTGGTGCGAGTCCTATTTTTTCTAGTATATTATTTAGTATTGTATAAAAATAGCATTGTGAATGCTTAAATCTCAAAATTTAAAAAGTTATATAGCTTTCTCATCTTAATCAACTGTTTAAAAATATCTGGAAAGATGTTCAGTTGAATGTCGAAGTTAATTCCTTCTACATTGGTGAGATGGCGCTGGCTTGCAGCGTAAGAGTTGATATACTAGAAGAAATTCGACGTTCCCACTAGTGACTCGGTAGCTCAGCGGTCAGAGCATTGGACCGGATATCCAAAGGTCGCGGGTTCGATTCCCGTCCGAGAACATGATCTGGTGCGAGTCCTATTTTTTCTAGTATATTATTTAGTATTGTATAAAAATAGCATTGTGAATGCTTAAATCTCAAAATTTAAAAAGTTATATAGCTTTCTCATCTTAATCAACTGTTTAAAAATATCTGGAAAGATGTTCAGTTGAATGTCGAAGTTAATTCCTTCTACATTGGTGAGATGGCGCTGGCTTGCAGCGTAAGAGTTGATATACTAGAAGAAATTCGACGTTCCCACTAGTGACTCGGTAGCTCAGCGGTCAGAGCATTGGACCGGATATCCAAAGGTCGCGGGTTCGATTCCCGTCCGAGAACATGATCTGGTGCGAGTCCTATTTTTTCTAGTATATTATTTAGTATTGTATAAAAATAGCATTGTGAATGCTTAAATCTCAAAATTTAAAAAGGAATATATTTATGAAAAAATGGTATATTAAAAGAATATGCGCACTTTCTTATTCTTACATTAAGATTTTAATTTTAATTTTTTTTTAGTCGAACTTCGGACAGCAAATTTTTACAATGTGCGCTAAAAATATGAGTCTTGCCCAGCAACCAACCATGATTTTTCCAAAATTTTTAACATTGGTGAGGTAAAGAAAACATATTTTATTAGAGTTTAAGATATTAGTACCAATTTAATAAACCTAAGTGGAAAGCTTCCAAATTTCTTAGCTTTAGATTTACAATGACACGAAAGCAAGAGAGCTTACGCTATCAGCCATTGAACAGTAAAAAGTTTATGCTAATTGTAGTCTTTTTGTCAATCTTTTCTGACCTGGCAGCTCCTAGACCACATCTTGTTCAATCCTGCGCTGTGGATCCACACGCCGGCTGCCGTCCAGGCCAGGCTCTATTGTTACCTGGCCACGGACTTCTTGGCTGATGCTCACATTTACGGAAGCGTGAGGAGGGTTAGCACAGTTCTACAGACTGTGCACACGTTGAAGTTCTACTACTGGGTCGTGAATCCGAGGACGAAGAGTGGCATCACTCCTAAAGGAATGGGTGAGTCAAAAATCCACTACAGTTTGTTTATCCTTATTTGTCTTATTTGGTAAATAATCTTCACCCAACTCTTAAATTACTAATAGTGATAATTTGATTTAAAAAGGGAACATATTTTCAAGACGTATGATAACTGTCAAAAGCTGTTTACTAAATAGGACAAGTAAGGATAAATAGACTATAGTTACTTTAGTTTTATTTCAGTTGTTGTTTCTATATATGTATACAGTAATAAACAATGATTTCAAAAGATTTCTGAGGCATTACTTGATGTATGTGATACTTTGATCATGTCGAGGGTTACTCGTCTTTAATCTATTATCACTAGATAAACCTTACAGATCATAGAAAGAAAATGCTTTATGAAAGAAAAACATTACGTACACAAAAGTTGATAGAAAATGTTATTCAATGTTTATCTAATTTTAATAATTCTATAGCAATAATTTTAAAAACAAGAAGCTAAACTGTGTGCTATAAAATCTACAGCACTTTAGCAATCAAAACTTTCTCATATTCCTTAACTTCGTATTTCTTTACCTAAGCCCTCGACACTCAAGATTCTAATCTTATTTCCAATTAAACTACTCACTTTGTTCCTAAAAATGGATTCAAAGTCGCCCTTAACGAAGCAATCTGTATCTGTCTTTCAGCAAATTGTTTCGCGATTCCAAGCGACGGTAATAATTGGGCTAAACGCCATCTAAATTTGCGGTCCTTGATCCATCTCTGTCAGAAGCAAACTTTATGATACGGAAACCATTATATCGTTAACGATTGCTTCTTTGCCAAACGATTTAATATTGGAGATCCACTGAATGGTGTCTTCACACTGCCAAGTTACTAATTTGTAACGCTCCAGTTGTTCAGCTTTTAAGGGTATCAAAAGATCTGTTTTAGATTTGAAAGTTAAGCTTTATCAATTAATTTTAATCAGAAGATGAGATTTGAAACTAGGAATACTTATCTTGCATCATTTTCAGTGAATCGGAACAAAACTTCTTAGTTACCGCGGCAATCTGTATAAAGACATATATTTTGTTTGCGGTATATTTTGATAGTAACTTTAAAATAAATATATATTTATATATAATTAATCTATCACATAAAGTCAATGTTGAATAATCTCAATTAAATCTTTAATAGGCAGACAAAAGGAGACCAAAAAGATGCTCTATTTTAATAAACACAACCAGGAGATCATCACTTAAAAAAGTCCCTTATTTTTCCTTATCCTTTACAGATGGTCCTCGCCCCGCCCACAAGGACATACTGACAATACGTGCCTACATCCTTCTCTTTTTAAAACAACTTATCATGATCGGCAACGGAGTGAAGGAGGACGAGCTACAGTCGATACTCAACTATTTGACTACTATGCATGAGGTATGCTATCCTGGTAGCATCGCTTTGTATTCGAAAGGGGTAAATTACAAAACTGGTTTTTTGTACCTTCGCCTGTAGCCAGAAGTTACATAAAAGACGACAGTAACAATTTAGTTTTGAAAGCTTTATTTATCATATGATATAACATACATACAAATGTTTATAATTACTTAGTTGTGTGCTAACTAAATTATTTTTTTCATATTTTTCAGGATGAAAACTTGCATGATGTCTTACAAATGTTGATCTCATTAATGTCGGAACATCCAAGTTCAATGGTTCCTGCATTTGATGCAAAAGTGAGTTTGATACGCAAAAAATAACTCAAAAACTATGTTAAGTTTAAGAATAATTTTGATATCTGTAACTTCCAGGGTGGAGTTAGGACAATTTTCAAATTGCTGTCATCGGAAAGTCAGCTTATAAGACTGCAAGCTTTAAAGCTCCTGGGCTTTTTTCTAAGCAGAAGTACACACAAGTAAGTAATGCTAAGTAACACTATTAAACAGTTACACTGTATTCTAATTCTAGAAGATCAACCAATTCTTAAATAAACATTTAGCCAAAATATTGGAAAAGAAGTTATACCTCTCTTTAGCTATTAAAAAAACCGTTTATGTTGCTCACTTAACAGTTTTTATACACCACTGGTTTATCAAAGCGCATAATTGATTTAAGTTAGCACTAACTAAGCATCCATATAAATTCACATACTTACCTAAGTGCTTATTATATTCAAGAAGCACATTGCTAAGTGGATTTACGTAAATCGCCCTTGACCTAACTTTAGTTAGGAGGTTGAATAGTTTCAAATTAGTTAAAAGAGATTGTTCAAACCTCAATTTTCAGGAATCCGTCGAACTAGAGCAGTGATGTTTTCTTTAATGAATATAGGCAAAATGAGAATATGTTTTATAATGGTACAAATTCATACAATTTGAAACTAAAGTTCATACCTGAACTTTCGCCTTTAAGTTCTAAAGGGTTTTATATAAAGAGGCCCAGTAGACTGTTTACAAAGGACTTTAATGTCAAATTCAATTGATTATAATTCAATTATAATCACGTGTAAAATTTTTACAAAAACAAAAATTTTGAATTTGTATTATTCACAAGTTGTCAGTTTGATAAGTAAAAAGCCTTAAACCTACTATTAGGGTGTTAATGAATTAACCAAAAATTGGAAAACAATTCTTAGGACCATCAAACGGAACAACTTGCACTATGGGACCAACTTTGAAATCGCGAAAAGAAATCTGATAAAATCAAGTTCTGAGTAATTGACAGATGATTTGACATATTTTTCATATCACAACTGTCAAACCATTTGTCAAGTAAGTACTCGGAACTTACTTTTACATTGTGATTGTGTGGAAGACATTATACGCTTCACGTAGGTATTGGAGACAAAGCATAAAAAGTCTGAGTCTGTGTTTCCCGATAGGTACAGTGAACGACACTCTGGGCTTCCACGACAGGGTAATCATATTCAATCAATTTTATTCGTAAATGCGTTGATTTAAGTTTCAAATTAATTGTTTTTTGTCAGTTTTGTATAACCTGACGTGCTTCTTACTGTACAATCTGGGCGCCTTGAAGTTGCCAGTGAATAGGTCTTAATCTTCTAGACAAGCGCGTTTCATCGATGCATTCGCATCATCGCTTACCATCAGGGATAGCGGTCATGCGCTTGCCTACTGTCTTAAAAATAGCATAAAACGGATTGACAGTAAAACTGCAGGCCACTGCGCTGCCGGCCTCTGCCTTTTCAGTGTCTCGCTTGAACCTTTCGCACTTTATAATATTCATACTAATTTTAATTTACATCCCGTTCCTATTCTCCAGACGTAAATACGACGTGATGTCGCCGCACAACCTATACACTTTACTGGCGACGCGGCTCGGCGCGTGCGGGGAGGGGCTGGCGCTGCCCGTGTACAACGCGCTGTACGAGCTGCTGACGGAGCACGTCGGCCAGCAGATACTCTACACCAGCCACCCTGAGCCGCAGCCGCACTTCCGACTCGAAAACCCAAGTCAGTATACAATGCGGTTTAAATGAATGTATGACAAAGAGAAAATTACATAGAAGAATATTATACATTATACAGATTTAAATACGCTGTTTTGTACCATAAACGGTCTGAAGTTGGTCACTTCTGTTGTGCATCGTTAAATTAATTGCATTGTAATACGTTTCCCTTTTATTAGCGGCTGTCAAGTTAGCCACTATGCGCGTGCGCGTGCCCCACCACTCGCCTCTCTCACCCACTTACATCGAAATTGTGTTCTGTGCATCGTCCCGCGCGATGTTCCGAGCGGCCAATAAGTTTGAAACGTATTGTACCTACCTAATTTAAGTAACTTTCACTGGAGAAGGTTTTACAACAAAATTAATTTGTCGATATTCCATGGGGAATGGGAGATCCGATGACTGACCCTTGCGAAAGTAGCTTAACCTCCGCAATCGCAGGGCCAGGCGCAAAACCACTGCGCCACCGTGCTCCTCATATGACTGCAATGATACATTTTGATTTGAGTATTCCTCACGAAGTTCTTCAAACTCATTTTATCATTTGGCAGTGATCCTGAAAGTGGTTGCGACGCTGATCCGGCAGTCGAAGCAGACGGAACAGCTGCTGGAAGTGAAGAAGTTGTTCCTGTCGGACATGACGCTGCTGTGCAGCAACAACCGCGAGAACAGGCGCACCGTGCTGCAGATGTCCGTGTGGCAGGTGACCGTCACCCGTCGCCCGTCGCCCGTCGCCCCTCGCCCCTGCCCTCCAAGCGCCCATACAAATACAAAACTCGATTCATACAAACTCCCTAGTGCCTTTTTAAGGTTCACGGAACCTTAAACCGTTAACTTTTGACCCGACCCAGACGGGTCAAACGGAGCCCTATTGCTGTCACTCATGTGTCTGTCTGTCCGTCCGTCTGACGTCTGTCACAAAGCTCTAGCAGCTAAACCGTTGTAGCTACAGTCTTCATATTTGCACCAAAGGTGTGTCATGCCGACCCAAAGTCAGGTAAGGCATAAAAAAGATTTTAGTCGGGGGCTTATTAAGGGAAGGGGGGCGTGAAAAAAATGTTTTTTACCCAAACGTGTGTATTGCTTAGAACTTGTTATCTAAACAAAGGCTGTATTTTTTGTTTTAAAAAATACTAGAAAACAAAGCAATGTCAGCTTTAAAAAAATATATGAGCCTATGAACTTAACATATAATATTATTTAAAATTAACGTATATTTTACCAACAAATACATTAATGAATTTTATTTATTCTTTTAAATTCCTTCATTTTCCTATTACAAACCAACTTAAATCATCAACGCCTGAGCGGCCGCATGCGGCCAGATAACAATGGAATATCTGTTGTGTCTCATTTTCCGGGCGTTGAAGGGTTAATATGGCGGTCAAAATTGTAGCACTAATAAGCCACGCCCCTTAGCGTTATTTCGTAGCCTTCCCTTCGCGCGTCGACTCGACGAGCAAACGCTCGAGTAACTACTACTGAGACTGCGGAACCAAGGTGTCACACTCTATACTCCATAGTGACCCCGGCAGCATTTATATTGTGAATGCAATTCCAGATAATACAAATAAATACATGTGAATTGAATTGAATTGAAAAATCTACGTTTATTACTTCTTTTTCTGAAATATTATTGATATCGAAACAATATTTTTTCTGAATTATTATTGATCAAAACGCTGTTGTGAGCGAAATACAAGGAGCTACTGGAAGAAATTGTAGACTTAGAATCACCATCACAGCAAAAAATTTTGTAATAATGAGTGAAACTGGACTGGAATTAATTTTTCCCTACCCACGTTACAGGAATGGCTGATAGCAATGGCCTACATCCACCCTAAGAACGCGGAGGAGCAGAAGATCTCGGACATGGTGTACTCTCTGTTCCGGATGTTACTGCATCACGCCATCAAGCACGAGTACGGCGGGTGGAGAGTGTGGGTTGACACTCTGGCCATTGTGCACTCTAAGGTGAGAGGCATAGAGGTTCCTTCATATAAAAACTTTTAATTTGTGTCATTGTTAGGTCTTTTTGTTATGTATATTACATGCTTTTAGATAGAAAAAAAAAACAGATATTCTTCTACTAGCAGGGACAGTTTCTCTGCAGCTTTCTTGTAACTTGGTACTTTCTATTTTAATGACTTCTAATAGTATCGATCTAAAATACAAGTTATTTTAAAAAGTGTTCTTTTATGAAATACATTATCTTGTTCCTGAAAATTAATTGAAATAGAAGATCATAATACTGCTTGCGATCTTCTCCAGGTTTCATACGAGGAATTCAAGCTCCAATTCGCTCAAATGTACGAGCACTACGAGCAGAGACGAGCTGACAACATCACGGACCCGGCGGAGCGGCAACAGCGCCCCATCTCCACCATCTCTGGTTGGGACCGACACGCCGACCCGAGGCAGACCCGAGTGTTGCCGGACACTGACGACAGCGCCCACGAGTCGCCAGTCTCCATCAAACAAAATGTCCTCAACCACGCCGCTCAAACAGAAATAGGCAAAGGCCTCTCCCTCCGCGAAGTCGAAGCCTGCAACTGCAAAAGTGAAGAAGACAGTCGGACTACAGTAGTGTACAGTGAAGTGTGTAAAGTGCATACCCCGAAACTGACGAACACCGAAGTGCCCACCGACGGTTGTGATAGTGTTAAATTTAGTAGCGAAGTCGAACACGCGGTTGACGAAGAGCATGAAACTAAGATGCTCGACTCCGATAACGAATTAGTCGATTCTATTATTAATGAAAACAAATTTTTGGAAAGCTCCGAGTCGGGGATCGCCACTATTGAAAACTCCGAAAAGGCAGATAAACCTTTAACGCGACAAGGCAGCTTGGATTACATTCCAGTTAGAGATGTAGGAGATAATATGTCGAAAGACGATAACACGGATAAGAGTGAGGGCATACCCTCCAGTTTATCTGCCAGTGAGACTGCGAGCCCCGAGAGAAATGCGGAACTAAACGTGGCCGCGGAGAGGGAATCGGAGCTATCGGATCCTTCTGAACTATATCTGACGCCCAGCGAAGCGACTAGTCCAAAGAAAATACAAGACAAGACTGATGTAATCATTCCAGAAGACAGCGACGACCCAAAACACGTCGCGATTAATATTGTAAATGATGTTTTGACGGTAGCTCTAGAAACGGTCAGGTTAAAAACTGATGATGACACGGACTCTGGGGCGATATCAGGTTTCTTACAATCTGAAGGTAACACACCGAACGGCCGCGAAGATTTCGAACAGGAAATCGAAGAAATTGTTAATGTGGAACAAACGGCCGAAGTAATAGCCCACGAAATTATAAACGATATTCTATCGACTATTACGTTGAAAGATGATAAAACAGATGAAGATGTTAGTAAAACGCTGGATGAAAACAGTCCACAGAGAGTGTTGCCATCGGATCACCCGCACGAAGGCAACGTTTTGCCTTTGGATGGTGAATTTTTAGTCAATTCTAGAGAGGAGGAAGTAACTAAGTCTGAACCGGAAGTAGTTAATGAAGTGTCCGAACAGAACGCCAAGAATGTCAGCCAAAGAATAGACATTCAAGAGCAAGACGAACCAAAGACGCCGGAGATACCGCCGATATCTACGATCAGCGAGAACATCTCCTTAGCTAATAAGAGTGAGCAGACTGACGATGAGAGGAGTCGGGAGAGTGAAAGAGACAAGAGACGTGTGAGTTTGCCGGGTGACAATGAGATGAAACAGGATAGCACGAGAAATGAGGGCGTCGCTACACAAGGAACCAATACTTCAGTATCGCCTAAAAGGCCACGTAGCGCGTCTACCAGTACGCAGGTGGATTCAAATCATTTTGGTAAGAAAACTTATTTATTTTAATTAAGTCTTTTTAAAAGAAACGAAGAAGAATTGGGTAGACGTCATCCTGTACAAATAAATAGTTAATATATCAGCAAATAACTACAGACATTAAGTTTCATTGATTAAAATCTGAATAAAACAAAATATATCTACAACAATCAACATCGATCGAATAGCTTTAAAAGATGTCTTTAACATTGTATCGCTTTTCTTCAACATACATTGCGTAATGTTCACGTTTGTTTTCACCATGTTCAGAAACGAAGCGGCCGTCGAAGTGTTCCCGCGCGATGTTCTCGCCGGGCCCCACGCGGCCGCCGTTCCGGATACCGGAGTTCCGCTGGTCGTACATACACCAGCGACTGTTGTCCGATGTACTGTTCTCACTAGAGACGGATATACAGGCCAGTATTTTACACTTATTCAAATTATTATCAATACTTTTAATGGTTTTTTTCAAAGACTTGTATTGTTTATGTAACGTTTATAGTATAGTCACTCCCTATAATTACATTGATGTAAATTAACTAAGACTTCAGTATGTTTAGGTATTATTGAAATAAAATAACAATTTATGTAACATGTGTTTTGGTTTGTCAACCTGCAATAACGTATTTTATCTGAATGATAATGAAATTGATATATTTATGTGTAATTTTGACCTTATATCACAGGTTTGGAGAAGTCACTCAACGAAATCGGTGATAGACTTCGTGAACAGTAGCGAAAACGCCATTTTCGTAGTGAACACCGTACACCTTATCAGCCAACTAGCGGACAATTTGATCATCGCCTGCGGAGGACTGCTGCCCTTACTGGCGTCTGCGACTTCGCCTAACGTAAGCTCTTGTTCGTTTATACTAGCCTGGTGTCTCCCTATAACAATGACACGCCTAGATTTGCATGATTTGTATCCCTCGATCTCATTGCTTTATGTTAACCTAGTACAACTTAACTTACGGTTGACTGATTTAACTCACTGTTGATCAGAGTTCATCAAATTTCGATTTTTTCAGACGGTCCATCTGTCCATGTTTTATGCTCACAACTTTATCGATATTTATGCTTACTTAGTACAAACACGGTAACTTATTAAATATGTAACAGAGAGTTAAATAAGTTACCCGTAGTTGTAAAGGCTAGCATAAATACATCATTCCCTGTACGAAATGACAGTCAAAATCGTGTCCAAATCTAGTGAACACGCTAGGCGTGTCGCTGTGATTGTGATTGCCGTGATTGGCTTCTGTCCTGTAGTTGACGTTAATATCTTATTGTTTTATGGTACCCTAGTATTTACTTAACACGGCGACTCGCCTAGCGTGTTCACAAGATTTGAACGATTTTGACTGTGTGGGAATCAAGTACAAGTTGTGATTGGCTTCTGTCCTGTCGTTGACGTTAATATCTTATTATTTTATGCTAGCTTAGTATCTACTTATCACGTTGACTCGCCTAGCGTGTTCACAAGATTTGAACGATTTTTGACTGTGTGGGAATCAAGTACAATGTGATTGGCTTCTGTCCTGTCGTTGACGTTAATATCTTATTGTTTTATGCTAGCCTAGTATCTACTTATCACGGCGACTCGCTTAGCGTGTTCACAAGATTTGAACAATTTTGACTGCGGAATGCCGCCGAGCTGGCCTCTTTTTTATTAGTTAACTTATATTTTTGAATTCTGTACTTTTTATACTATAACATATTTTCTTTGTTTTGTACTCTGTGTTTTTTATTACTTGTCAAGTTGTGTTTGTCAGTTTATAACAAAACTATATTTTATTTAGAAACCCATTTTAGCTCAGTTTCATTGGGAATCAAGTACAAGTGATTTGGCTTCTGTCCTGTCGTTGACGTTAATATCTTATTGTTTTATGCTAGCCTAGTATCTACTTATCACGGCGACTCGCCTAGCGTGTTGTACAGACGACGGCACCTCAGACTATACATGTTGACCTTGAGACCGCCTTTATGCCCTACGTAATAAAAGCTGTTTTCGCAGTTCAACTGTATAACCTGACGTGCTGTCGTGTGTACGATTGACTGTGTCGCTCCGTACATGGAATCAAGTACAACCTTATTGGTTTATGTTAACCTAGTTAATTTCATAAAACGGTGTATTCTCAGAATGAACTTGACGTGATCGAACCGACACAAGGCATGCCCGTGGAAGTGGCAGTCACATTTCTGCAGAGGCTAGTGAGCATGGCGGATGTGCTAATATTCGCGAGTGCGTTGAACTTCGCCGAGCTCGAAGCGGAGAAGAACATGTCCAGCGGTGGGATTCTGCGGCAGTGCCTGCGGCTGGTGAGTACAGTAGAGGCGTGGGTGATATCCAGGAAACAGACTTATTATGGTTTGACCGCAAGCGCTGTGCCGCGCCTTGGGTGGTGATAGACGTGGCGGGAGGAGGGAAAGCGGCGATAGATGTACGTGAGGGAGAAAGAGGAGGCTTTTCTGCCCTCTCACTCCGCTCTCACCCAAAGCGCGTCACTGCTCTTGCGGTCAGACTATACTGGAGACATTTTCCCATGTTTTATCAGTGTTGTTTTTTGGATTTTGTGGACGGCATAATATTAATCGACGACTCTTTCCCAATAATAATGGAAATATATCAAAATATTTTTGTAATAATAATCATTTAGTATTTATTTATTGATTATCTAGCAACTAACTTCGTACTAGCAATAGATTTTTGTAGTAATTCTGTAGCATTGATTCGGTAAAATTAGATTTGTGTAAGTAAAAAAATAAATTTCACAAAATCTTTAAAATTTAACTGATGATTTTCCACTCGTTTATTAATGTATAGCTAATAAATGTTGAAGTTTTTTTTTACTTGAGATCGTTCTATACCCGTACCTCAAGGTATAGAGCCCTTGTGATATTTTCAGAATCTCTTACTGACTTTTTAGATGCCTAGAGGGATAAGTTTCGTTTATTTCTTACTTATCTATTAAATAATTCAGCCATATTTTACATAAATAGTGGACTATAGAGCATCTTACTGTAGATACACTTTTCTTGGTAAATACTTCTTATTGTTTTAGTTATAGTTAAATTTCTAATTTATAGAATGCCAAACTTCGTACTTTATTTATTTTAATCAAATTCTTCAAGATTTCAAAACTGATAAAAAGAATCTAATGCGCCATTAGATTCGTTTCCATTATTCATTTCCTTTAAAATTAATTTATCCATATTTAAAGCAATATAGCTGTCATGGGCGCCTTACAAAATGCCATCATGACGTCATAAACTAAATTCTTCAAGTAAAGCTGCCGTTCATTTATCTCTACCAATACCAGGGAGACATAAGTCCCAGGAGCATAAACTGTTATTTTACTCCCATTTAAACTTTCTCTCACATAATTACGCAGGAGGATAGAAAAGGATGGTTAAATTTCACGCCCAAATATATAATGAAAAAAGGTTTCGTTCCATATTCGAAGTTCGGTGTTCTAGTAGTGTGTAGTATAGCTAGCTAGCGTGTGCGTGTGCGTAGGTGTGCACGTGCGCGGTGCGCAATTGTCTCGAGTGCAAGGAGCGGCAGCGCTACGCCGCCGCGCGCGCCGCCCGCCCCAGCGACTCGCCCGACCCCAAGGTAAACTACGCCCTATCGGTATTGACATATGGTGCACATTCGCCTGTACTTGGGCTTTCGACATAAGACTTTGACAGGATAGTTGATAAATTCAGTTTCATGTTTGAATTAAAATACTCCACTCCATTCAATTAATAAATTTTAGTAAATAATAGTTGTCTATTGGACTTTTCGACTGTGGTTTTGATAATCTTTGGTTCTATGTTAAGTTTTTTTTTCGCTCTTAACCAGAAGAGTTCGGAGCACCTTTCCGGGTGCGAGGGGAAGGAAGCGGAAATCCTCATTGGATACCACATAGCCGGCTATGATGGTCATGTCCGATTCGAACTGACTAAAAACGCCTTTAGGTTGGTTTCAACTCGACAGCTGTGACAAGCCTCGAAACCCTCATTGGAAGCGACCGCCCCCCGATGGGAGGGCGGCGCGAGCCTAAGTTAAACCCAACCCGAGCTTTTTATAATATCCTTTTTCAATGGAGCGGATCAAAGGACGACCTTTCATTTTTTCAATCACGAAATAGGCCGGAGTCGAAACCCAAGAATAAAAAATTATAGCCCTCTCTTTCTCCCACGTCTTCGGTAACCATAAGGCACTTCGGTTTTAATGACGTCCTTTCCACACCGCCATTTTGATACCATTTGCTTACTCGCACGCGTTTATGAAATCCTGGTACACAGATTCACGCTAATTGATTATTATGTCACTTTCGAATATTACTGACGTTTATATCATTTTTTGTACCATGAAAAATTACGGCACTTTGAAGCACCTTTTGAATTTAAAATAAAAGTAAATTTTAAAAGTAAACAATCACCACCCTGCCATGCTCACCTATTGAAATAATCACAGCACACGCAATCAATGTATAACTTCTGAAAATGCATGTGATAATCTCTGTAATTATTTATCTTCAATAACATTGTCCTAAGACACAATTTATCTATTTAGATGCACTCAATGTGATTATAATCTTCTGTTCTGCCTTAAACTTTCGATAGCAAATTGTATATACGCACTTTTCTTGCTTAATCTGTTTTTCATAACGTTAGATAATAGTTACTACATTCGTAAATAAAGTTAGAATAACTTCTACTTAGTTGTGTTCTCCTAGTACAGTGTTACTATTACAAGACTTTCGATTTATAGGGACGAAAATAGTTACAAATTGTACCGTTAACGTTTTTGTAAGGAAGGAATGTGTCCGCCTTCTGGCGGCTTAGATTTTTTTTTGTTGTTATCCCAGGTAGACAGGGAAGAACAGGGATATCTTTGTATTTATGTTGGCCTGGTACTTTGTGGTCGAATTCATAACGCCCGCGGGTTTGAAAAGTTTTGTGGTTTGTTTGAATGTTATTTTTTCTAATATTTTTTTCTCTTTTCACAAAAGAGTGTAGTGGCGAGTCTCGCCGATGCCTCCAGTCCAGTCAAAGACCCGGAGAGGTTACTTCAAGATATGGATGTAAACAGACTTCGTGCAGTAATCTACAGAGATGTAGTGAGTATTTAATTTCTTATTTACCTTGGTAAATAATGGAAAAAATGAAATTTTAATAGCACTTGTGAATGGATTTTGTAACCTAACAATTTTGTGTCCTTCATTCCTCTTCAAACTTCTTATGAATAATCGTATAAACTGTATCTTTGCAAAAATCCTAGGTCCATTGTAAAGAACCGAATAATTAAAGGTCATTCGCGATTTACCTAATATACGTTGGATTTTTGTAAAAATCCTAAACAGTACTCGGACGTTTTCAAAAAACCTGTCTCAGATTTTAATTGTCTGTTTTTTTGTAATCATACTAGGATTTTTGTAAAGATTCGATTTATACGAACATCCTACGATATATACAAGTTCGTTAAAATGTTGCTCGGTTACAAGAGTATGTTACATGCATAGGTTTAAAGACATAAGTTTAATTTTATATTATAAAGAGATTCTAAAGTATACTATAAATAAAGAAAATAATTATTCTGACAAACAACAAATTGAACCTAAATCTATTGCCAAATAAATTAAGATGTCGTTTATGCCAATCAAATCTTAATCTTATGTACTAACTATTTATGACACAAATGCTTATCAAGTGATCCTTTTATTATTAACCATGTCCAGGAGGAGACGAAACAAGCGCAGTTCCTGTCGCTGGCCATAGTATACTTCATCTCGGTGCTGATGGTGTCCAAGTACCGCGACATCCTGGAGCCGCCGGCGCACGCGCCGCCCGACTGCGCGCGCCGCCCCCACCACCCGCACGACCATCACGGTATGATTACAAATAACGACCTTTTTTGATAGCAGACGATTGGGTCCTTACCTTTTTTTTATTTTATAAATTAAATTAGTGCTTCGTAAAAGAAATATCAATGACAAATTTCTCTACGATTTATTATATTAAATTTCTTTGCGATCAATATTTATTAAGATATGATGCTTTGAATGTTGACATCATGGCGAAATTGTCAATGGGTACTACATACAACGAAGTGAACGTATAAATGTGTACAGTACCCTACCGCCGAAAAGCGAAATTAAATTTCTCATAGACAATTGTTACTCTATCGAGTATTTTTTTCGCGGTAGATGTTCGTGCTATGGGTATGAACCCTAATAACCATAAAACCAGGGCTCTGTCACCACAGATTAGATAATAGTTACTACTGTCACTCCGAGTGTAGGTATAAGATAAGTACTTAGCGCTCGCCGTCCTCAGCGTGGACAATATCGGCGGCTTTAGCATAATGAATTCATGAGAGATAAAAAAACTTCGATAGTTATATTTCTTAGGTTTATTAAAACACTTTTTCACAGCTATTGACTCGTCAGTGTAGTGGTTTGAATAGATTCGTAATGAAATGAATGATGCTCGATTATATGATTTGATATTTATCTTAGTGTTTATTATGTTTACTAGAATTATTATAGGCCTATTTTAGTATATTTATTCAACCACTGACTCATTTAGGTTCTTCATACCTTGAATATACTAGTTTTTTAAATTACCTGTAGACTGTACGTCTATTTATTTAATTATTTTACTAGAACCACTTATTATACGCATATACATATCAAAATAGTATAAAAATAATTTGACGATTTTCTATCTGTGTCTGATTTTGTTCTACAAATAGTTCAATGGGGTTTGTTTCTTAGCTGTTCATTTTCTGTAAATATAAAATATTATGCTTCTTTTAATATGCTTTAATGCACTTGATATAAGACATATTTTCCATATAAATATCGGTACGTATATTATAATATTATCCTTATTAAAATTCTATCATAATGAAAGTCATTGCTATCGTACAGTCGCAGTCAAGTGTTTGTTTCCAAAAATATTGTATTAAAATGTCCATGCACCAGAAATATCAGATGAACCATTACAATAGGGAATTACACCTTTTTTTGAAAACATGTTTATATTATTCCTGAGGTCGTAATAAACCAGCACAATTTTTATTTCAATTTTATAAAACCAAGAAATACCTTAAAAATGATTTTTTATTTATGATTTTGAATTATTGCGCAGAAACGCAAACCGCCATGCTGTTTAGGCCCGTGACGTCACTCCGTCAGGCGTCAGGAAACAATCAAGAGTGGTTACAATGTCTTTTTACAAAAGTAACGAAAGTTTTTAAAATAATGAGTTGTAATGTTTTATCATTGGTGTCTTGTGCCTGATTGCAGTAAAACAAGTGTAAAATCTCCACTAAAATAGTGGGTTCAAGTGCCAAGTGACATCAAAATGAGAAAAACTTGGTTGAAACGTAAGAAGAGATCCAAAGAAATCCAAAAAACAAACAAAAAAATATCCTGTTCACCTGATGGTCTCGTGAATTTTGTGTCTACTGGATATGCAAGAAGGATAAGCGATGTGAACATAACCTAACACTTGCATTTTTTGATTCAAAATCAATCATGTGTTTTGAACTTTTTGAAGGATTAATACTTACACAGGCAACTTTGAGTTTATATAAAAGGTATTATTATATTATAATAAATAAATATATCAAATAATAAGTATAGTTTTTTTTATTTCTATGGTGCACTCACTGTATAAAGATGATGTTGGTCCATCACAGCCGAGTTGATTTGAAGAATGGGTCAACTTGGCCACCATAAAGATGTTAAGGATATAATAATGTTCATTTCAATGTCATGTGCATGTGGAAAATATGTGAATACATATGCACTATACATAGGGTAGGGTAGGAGAATAGTCAAAGTCAAAGTACAAAAAACTATTCAAATAAACTTAGTAATTAAGCGCTTCTGAATCATCTATATTTTCCACCCATTCCAGAGTTTTATAACTGACAAGAAGAACAGGTGCAAGAAACTTATCAGCTTTAACAGAAATAAGTAACAATATTTACAAACTTAAATATTATATCATGATCTGCTATTGTTAATCTGGCTGTCATCAGTCAAGTTTATGGTCACTCGGTTATGTCCTGTCTCTTTAACTTAAATTGGAAATTTGATTATATGAATAACAGAAATAAACACTTAATTGGAATATATCTTTATTACTTTACAACAGTTACCAAATACAATACAACAGATTATAAACAACAAAGTAGGTACTTATATTTGCAAGCTATGTGTTACATTTTTTCCATGCATTTTGGTCTTTCAGATAATTGTCTACTTTATAATAACCATTACCCATGAGCGTCTTTTTAACATGATTTTTAAATTCATGCAAAGGTAGATCAATCACTTGTTGTGGAACTATACTAATGAAGGTTATGCGTTTCCCCATAAATTAACCTTTTGCATCGCACACTGCTGTCTGCAACCATCTCCTTAGATTTTCTTTTAGAAATTTCTTTTGCACACAAAATGTTTATCGATGAGCCAACCTTAGCCAGATTCGATTTCGGTAAAAATGTACTTCTCCGCCCCACGAATTTGGGTATGGGGGTAGGGGGGGGAGGGGAGGGGGGGGTCCCCCCTACCCCCAAAATCAGTCCCCCCCCTAGCAAACACATACTTCCAGAGATATTCAAGGTTAAAGTTTGAGGTTATGAAGGTAAAAATTTAGGATATAGAGTGTTGCATTAGGGTTTGGGGGTGAAAAGGGGGGAGGGGGGGGCAGATGAAAAGGGGGAGGGGGGGGCCCCCCCGAAGCAGGAATTGCAAAACCTAATGGTTTTTGAGTGAAATTTTGACGTTAGTTTATGTACCTACTTTAATTCTATTTTTTTTTTGTGTTCTTTTCTGTCAAAAGCTTAATTGCGTATAATTTTTTTTCTGTTGTCTGTTATAAAAAAATAACCACGAAATTTAAGGCTCACGCTCCGCTGCGCTACGCGCTCGCCTTAAATTTCTAACCTAACCCGGGTCCTACAGGAGTAAAGCAGGTTCGATTCCAAATTAAATTGGGGTATAAATAAGTTATTTCTGTTGTCTGTTATAAAAAACTAACCTATACGCAGGACCTACAGGAGTAAAACCTAAGTTACAGTAACTGCGGCGGTATCAGCTAAAAACATTGAAGTTCATGTTAACTGTGTTTTGACAGATGTATGTGATACATTGCTATTTTTCTTTGTTAAGTTGTTATTTGTGCCAAGACGAAGTAGCAATGTATCACATACATCTGTCAAAACACAGTTAACATGAACTTCAATGTTTTTAGCTGATAGAGCCCCAGGAGTACGTAAACACGATCTCCACTGCAAGACGAACGAACTGTGACTGACGCAATGACAATGACAGCCCTGGGTCGCAATCAAAATGGCGTCGCGTCATTTGCGTTTTATTTCGCGGTGTAGGAATAAATACTTAATTAATAAATGTTTCAAACTTATCTTTTTTTATGCATAAATAAACAAATTGTGTTCAATTTACTTAAATATATTGTTAATACACAATTCCAAACTTTAAAGTCTTATTTTATTCAAAATAACTTTTATATCTGTGGCTGTATATGAACTTACACCTTTGCCTACACGTAACTAAACGTAATAAGGAATAAAAAACGATGGCTGGTCGAAATATCAACAAAATGGCAGTACAAAATGTTGAACTTTAAAAATTTTTTTCGGAAAAACTATTGGTTTGCTAGCGTTGTGACTTTCCAGAATTAGTTCAATAATCCTAACCTTTTCAACAAAAAATTGCCAACTCCCAAGTCGTGGGGCGGAGAAGTACATATTAGCCTCGATTTCTTCCATTAAAACTCAACCGAAGTACACGACGACAGGGCTTCGGTTCAGCGGTGTACATCGTAACACCATGCTTGCAGCCACCTTCTGACGAGGGACAATCGTAGCACTTAACACTACTCACAGTCTCTTCCTGTTCATTCACATTATGTGTCAATCAGTACATAGGGCTTGGAACGCACTTTATGTTCCAGGCATACCGTACACTAAAACGCACGTGTTATGAACCCGTTTGAGCTGCACATAGCTTATTGCGTCGTCAGATTCCCTTCCGGACCTGATAACAAAATAAAAAAAATAGGTTATGTTGGATTGTAATAGTAAACAAACACAGGGTATTATCGTGTTGTGTATTACTTAATGTTGGAAAAAACTTGATATGATAGGTACTTACATTGCTGTTTTAACATTTCTCCACTCTGCAGAACAGAAATCGGGATTGGACGCAAAAAATTTCGTATTTATTTATATATTGTTGGTAGATTAGTACTTTGTGCTTTCACAAAACCGTCTTCCATGATGCGATTTTAGTAAAATAAAGCATAAAAGTGATAATCACATAAAATTATAAAATAACACAGTACGACGAGTACGAAATCCTGTTTGCTTACTGTCGGGCTGACGTCACGTCGGAATCCAATATGGCGAATGGCGTTTTGAACATTTGAAGAATAGATTAAAAAAGTCGATTTTTTAAATTGAATTATAAAATGTATATTGCATTTTTATGAATAAATATCGACGTTTCTCATTCACTTTTTATGAAATCTATCATAAACATGCATTTTTATATTGTTTCTTACATGGTGTAAAATACCCTATTATTTCCGACTTATTTGATATTTCTGTTACATGATAGATTGACGTGTTTCCATAGACTAAAAGCATGCAAACATCATTCGAGAGTGGTGCCATCTAGTTCATAATATTTGACGGCGGCGGTACACCGAAGGTTACTGATATACTGTATATCTGAAGTGTGTCGTTTCTCCTTTTTCACGCCGCTTGATATGCGACACGATTTGGGACACTGGTAAAATCGTCAACATTATAATACACTGTGGCACGCATCGTTCGTACTCTACTATTCGGTTTTTCGATTGTGCTCTCCAACGGAACTATCGAACGATCGAATTTTATTACCCGTGGACGTAATCACCCTAAACCGTACACTTTTCCGTTGTTACTTTTATATCCTTATTAAATACTGTTCCGTAAATGTTTTAATGTGTTGATTGTGTGGCGTGTTCTCTCTTCCTGTTTATTTGAATTGATCAAACTCCTGCTACACTGCCTCTTTTCTTTATGCAATTTGCCTCTTATTGGAATATTCGGCTCTGATGCATCCATCTTTTTCGATCTAATTCATTTGTACAAATTTTTCCATCTCTTATTGGCTTCTGCTGCCTTGGTAACGCCACTCGTAATCACTGAATCCTAACTTCCGCTGGAGTAGGCAGCCGGCCGCTGTTCCCCCAGTGGTCGCACCACGTGTACCCCCAATTCCTGCCTGGTGGGCATCCGGCTCACCGCCACCCTCACACACACTGCAAGCTCGACTGCAGCCAACACGTTAACAATAACACGCACGCGCACACACGCATCGCTAACTACCACCGCGCTCACGCAGGTAACGCGACCACCTGTTACTTGCTGATATCCTAGTACCCGTTTATAGACCTTTTGATTAAAAGTTAAGTTACGATATCAAATCCATAGTAAATTTAGTTATAGTTAAAAAGGTTAACTCTTACTGCGATATCAGTATATTGTCAGCTTGAAATACCGTTTGCTGTAAAGATTTAAATTGCAGCAAACTGTAACGGCATTCGTGTTGCTAAAATCCTAATAAGCTTTTTTAAGATGAAGTAAATAAAATGAACACAAGAAGATAATCACCATTCGTCAAGCTTTACCTGCTTTCACGCTTTGTAGATCAAAATTATCTCTTCGTGTGTTCACAATAAAAGTATTGGGATGCGAATGCCGAATGAAATACGTGGTCGATGTTTCATGCGCACTGTTTTGTCTTGCTTGTATTTTGCTCGAAAACATTATACACTTACCTACACATAATTACAGGACATTTTTGTATTTCTAAATTGCTATTTATGTCATCTACATAGTTATTCCAAATGCTAACAAAATAACAGTTGCTACAATATAAAAGCTTAATTTTAGTTAACTGTTTCTGTTACTGTTAACTGTTAATTAACTAAACAATTGTATTTTTTATTGTTTATTCAATTTATAGGTATTCATAATTACGTTGCATAAACTATGAGACTAATTACAATTAACAAAAAGACAAAACAGTGTTTTTAAAAATGCACTGCTAAGGCACCGCTTCGATTTAATTTATATTTCTGTTTTGAGTTGCAACATCATTTTAGTGAACCTCATGTTTGGACAGTGCATGGATAAGAAATTTGACTAACTGAAAAAAAAACAATGCGTAGCAACACTAATTCAGTGACGTTAGAAATTCTGTGCACGATTTAATGAATCTTATAATAACTGGCAATTCAGTATTGTTTATCTTCTTAAAAAGATCACCTCGGTGATATCACAGAATTTCAAATAGCGAGCGTATTATAGTAACCCCTTTAGAATATAGTCAAAACCGTAAATACCCATTACAAACTACCTGCTTTGTCAAAGCAAGCTTCGTCGGTGTTGTGAAACTTTCACACAAATTATTACAAAATTAAATTATTCTTTTATTTGATGTTCCCACCCCAGAGCACAACGGAGATGATGTGGAGTACGCCATGATCGTTGTTGACGAAAATAACTCCACCATTAACGATTTGGACTCTCCATCCATGAAGGTACGTGTATTTTTTATTTTATTTTGGAAAAAGATTGTTACCGAATCCTTAGGAAGTGAAAGGCATGTAAGTTTGACAGAATCCTTCCGTGTTACTATAGTTTTATTAAATACCTATTTATTTTTGGATTTCCATTTACATTTCAAAGCTGTACATAAAATATGTTACATTTTAGAAGTTATGGCATTCATTCTAAAGAGTGATATCATCCCAAAATGTTTTATAAACACTCCATATTTTTATGGCCAGCTTTTTTCGCAGTATTTACAAATAATTTTCCATGTATATTTTCCAATTTCTTATTAGAATCTTTTGAAATCCATTGGCCTAAATGTACTAACCATGGCATGACCCGACCAATTAGGTGAAGTATTTTAAAGTTCTCGTAGCTTAGATCATCATGATAGATTTTGATAGTAGTTCAGCATGTCATACGTAAACCCCTAAATGGCGTCGTCCATCAATTATGTGTTTTGTGTTGCGCGTGAGTGGATTGATTTACTTGATGTCGCATAAGTGAAGTGACGTGGTGTAAGCTTACGATTTTTTTCCGTTGCTATAAATTTATGAAGGAGGGGAATAAAGAAGAGGGAGTGGCGAAAATTGAGACGACCACGGACGTATTGAAGCCTGCGGCTGCGGACAAGAGCAAAGATGAGCAACCGGTGCCGCCGGTTCACGAAATTGAAGAACCTTTATACAAGTCTAGTCTCCACGTCAAAAAGCCTAAGGTCAGTTGGTGGGGGGTTCGGCTGTCCCTCTCTCTATTAGCGTTTGTCTCCTTCCAACCTGTCCAATGAGTGTTGTAGGTTTAGAATGTTTATTGGTAAAGGGTTTCTAAAATGTTACTTTGTGGGATGATGTGTAATTTAGAAGGATTATAAATTGAATTGTTTTAGAGCTACAAAATTTTTCTATTGTAATGAAGTCAGTATTGCATTGTAACAAAGCGTTTGCATTCAGACATAATTTATCTTCTTACATGTAACTACGTATCTTGGCCTATTCCCGTTGACGCCCACTTTAGTCCCCCCACTGGGGTATATCGGGGAAAGAACTTTTTTTACATACTTTTTTCTATTTTTTTCCCGATATCCCCCAGTGGGAGATAAAAGTTGGGGACAACGGGAATACGCTCGTATCTTCATAATAATAAAATACGACATACGACTTCATAGCATATGAAGCATTATGTCTTTTTTCCTAGAGGGACTGAAATTGAACTTCGAATTGGAAAAGTAGTGATTTTTTTATCTAGTTAAGTGTTTATCGGGGCTTTTATATACTCATTATTGGTGTATGGGTTTCCCTGTATTTAAAGTGTGTTTTCCTGTTGAAAGCAACCGCTACCAAGGTCCAAGACTTTGTCGGGGGTCACGGTGTCAGTGGTCGACTTGGTTTGTAAACAAGTAATTATTGACAGATTACTCCTTTTTATGCTAACGTTACTGCCCCCTAGCAAGACCGACGAAACTCTATATACATCGCGTGATATAACGTTTTATCGACACCCAACTGTCAGAATCCATTGTCTTTTGACAGTTAAACGTGATAAATCGCTATATCTTATTGTGTTTCGTTGGTCATGCTAGGAGGGCTGGTCCTTCGGAGATTTGTTATGTCTGTGAATTATGGACAATTTATAACTAAATCCAATTCAATATAAATAGGAATAACCTTAGTTTGCTTAACTGAGCGATTGTAAGAGTATGTTGAATATGCATACAGATGATTCGTAGCGCATTTACACTAGTTTCAGTCGTGTGGACTTTACAATTAACACCTTTATAGATTCTGGAGTTTCATAATTTTCTGGGATACGATACGCCTTAAAAATTTAGCGTGGATAAACTCGTTGAAGTCGTTGCGATTCAACCAACTTTGAGGTTTTAGGTGTGATTCTAAAATCTTTGTAAAAAAATATAAAAGACTCTTTAGTTAGGGTGTCTTGAGGCTTCACCATAAATATTGCGATGCGTGAATAAAAATTAATTTAAGCAAGATTTTTCAATAATTCTAGTCCCTTTTACCAGATCCTCAGTAATGAGGAACATGACGCGAAGAGCAGGAGTCCAGTTAAATTAATGTGTCCAAAATATTTAAAAATAGATTTCCATTGTTTACACAACTAACGAATCTCCGATCGATCTACACTCGATTGTCAACGAACACAAGTTTGTCACAGAGCAACAAAATGGCGTGTTAACTCAATTGAATTAGGCTGTGGCTCCACTCACAAACTGTACATAACAAAAAGCTATATAGCACTGCACAACACCCTACATAGTCACTTACAATATTGCTAAATAAAAAAAATTATCACGAAGGCTCCCTTTGTTATTATGTGTCTAAGGTTGGGTTTTCACTTAGGTTCGCGAACCTCCGCGCTCCGCCAACCGCTCCGGAACAGTGCGCCGGCGCCGTAGCAAAAGTATTTTTTTAATTTTGGCTACCACGTTGGTGCGAACCACGTTCGCATTCGTGTTCGTACACGTACACACTACGGCGCGCTGTTGCAGCACAGGGTAAAAATAAATTCTGGTGCAAGTTCGCGGAGAGCGGAGGTTAGCGAATTTAAGTGGGTACCTACCTGAGGGTAATAATAATAAATGATAAAAGCAAAAGTTACAGAACATAACACTAAACTATATACTTTCTAGAAAAAAAAGTCTCGCACCAGATCATATTCTCGGACAAGAATCGACTCGGTAGCTCAGTGGTAAGAGCATTGGATCGAACTTCCAAGGGTCGCGGGTTCGATCCCGTCCGAGAGTATGATCTGGTGCGAGTCCAACTCTTTACTACGTTTTTTTCTTATATTATTATCTCAATTTCAAAAATATAATTGATAAAAGTGGCCACTTATCGCAAAAAACTACATTAAACTAAACGCAGGCTAGAAAATATTGTTTAGGCGATAAAATAAGTACCACAAAGCTTCTTCGGAGTGCACTTCGTCTTTATTTAAGCACTATAATTTTTTTCCAATAGCGGCGCTAGTGTGCAGACTAAGCGCTCCTAATGTAACGAATTTACTGAATATTGAGATTTATTTGGTTGGCTATTTGGGCGAAGAAAAAAGAAAAGAAAAAAAACAAAGATACAAACAATTAAAAATCTTTTCACAACATAAAATTTTTCCATTACTTTTCAACGACAACCACCATCGAAATTTGTCACTATCACATTAGTTTACTTATAAGAAGGGTTTTGTGATTTTATAATATTTAGTTAAGTCACAATGGAGAGACGGTAAGGTTCAAAATCGCATGTTCCGTGGCTTCGCTTGCTTCTTTCACCCCTCCACTTGTCTGCATGTTAGACCCACTTTTGTTAATGCAGTCAACAGCAAAAATTACACAAAACATATTTTCTAAATAGATACCTACTGAAATAATTATGAATTTAAATTGATGAATCGTTGCTCTTTTATTTTGTAATTTGAAGTCTTTAGAGTCTAACACCCATATTCAAGAACAATACTGAAACGAAGTTGAAATAGAGCTATGTGATTGGTTCGTTTGTTTCGTGTGATTGGTTCATGGGACGCTCTACGCCTCTGCGGGCACTGTGAAACCTCATAGTAATGTTTGTGAATACGGATGTGTGACTGTAATCGACTTCTGTTGTTGACTGTACTCTCACGTCAAAAACCTATATTGTATGATTTTTTGATACTTTTTGATGTCTGGTACTAAATAAGTATAACCAATAAGAATATCAATTTTAGAATGTGAAAACCGGTGATCTCAATCTCTTTCAGTAAAAGCAATCTTTTTGAAACTTAAACTGAAAATATCAATAATAATTGTAAAATCATATTTTCAAATGGAGAAGTCCCCCAATAAGTTAATTAAATAAAACTGTTATTTGTTTTGGTACGGTAAGCAACGGAAGTCACTTATCACTTTTTTGAATAATGTTTTAAAGATACATGTGCCAAAAAAGTTGCCATGACAAAGTACTAAGTGCTAAGCTACTTCCATTATTGACAGTGCCATATTTGTTCATTTTACGAAGCAATTTTATATACTAATAAAACTTATGAGCACTTATAATTTGAAAAACGTACAGTCGGCAGCGCATCAAGTCATTCAAAACTGTTAAAAATCTGCAATGCTTTTTGAACCTTAAAGTGATCCACTTTTGGCTTAAAATTGATTGAAGAAATTGACATGTTGTGGTAGTCCAGCGTGCCGTTGACTGTACTTTCTCAGCGACGATATGTTTGATTATGGTTATTGTTGGATTCGTGTATTGTAGAGCGTGGACTCGATCGAGGACGCCGGCTCGTTCCACCTCAACTCCACGGAGACCACCAACAACGACCCGGAGACCTCCAGCGAGATCGCCATGGACGATAACAAGCACCCGGTCAGTGATAATGAAACTAGATTTTTTTTAAACAAATCATTTGTTAAGTCTAGCTGTTACAAGCACTTGTGAATTTCAAAGAAGCTACGCCATTGGTTCGCAAAGGCGGGGTAACGAAAGGCAAGAAACTCTATGTCTTATTTCGTTTATGTCGATTACCAGTGCTTCTGGTCATTCTGAACATCAACGATTGACCCAGAAGCTAGTTTTGCTGAGACAGGGCCATTAGCAACACACTTTTTCTTTTTATTTCGTTGATTTATTATGAATTTATTATTTATCTGTTCTTGTTTGTTTCTCGTTTCATTGTATACTGTTTTCTTTTACTTCGTGTGTTGTTAATAAACGTTTCTATTCTATTCTACGTTAATCGACTTCTTCCATTTTACTATCAAAGTGTTATCAGGACTTTGACTTTCACCGATTAGTCTCAGTTTTAGCTGGATTTGGACTACGAATTAGAATAATGTAGAATAAATTACAAATTAAATGTGAAAACTGAAATACAAATCTATTGAGCACTTACAAGTCACGCTCCTTTTGTCTGTCTATGAGTACGATAGTGAATAAGTCATAAGTCATACGTAATATTACGTTTTTTTAGGTGAGCAATGACGAATCGTGGACGGATGTGAACTTGAATGAAGATGGGGAGCGAGGACCAGCCACGATCACCGGCCGGAGTCGAGACCACGAGGGCAACATCCACGAAGGTAACAACTTAACTATTTGTGTAAAAAAATCTTGTAATTTGCATTACTCGATGGAATTGACGTGTCAGTTGACGTGAAGTGGGCCACATATGGCGACACGAACTGAGATTTTTGGGCAGGGCGGGGCGGTTCTGTAGAGCACACTACTACATTCAATAGATAAAGAGAGTAATGTTATTTAGTTAAAATAACATTATTGAGGATAGGGCACGAACCACTTAAACCATGCCTTTCCCGTTTAGGAGTTTATTGACAACTAAAAAACTATTTACAATTGTTTATAAAAAGATGTCACTGTAATTTAGAATTCGGTAGACCAAAGAGAAACCCAAAGAGGCTGTAACGTTGCTGGTCGGTAACAAACATATTTTTTTATTTACAGATATAGATAAACAAATTCACATGAGAAATTCGGAACAACACCATCACCAATTGCAACAAAGGCATCAAAACAGAAATCTACAAGCCGCGCAAAGGCATTTACATCCGGTAAGTTACAATTTTATTTATTTAGAAACTCAACCGCTTTTTTACTATAACTTGTACAGAAAAATACTTAAGAAAAACTTAAGCTACTACAGAGATTCACAACATGACCATTTATGAAATGAAATGAAATGAAATATTCTTTATGCAAATAAACTTAGATATTAAGTGCTTTTGAATGGTCTATATTTTCCTACCACCCATTCTAGACTTTTTTTAAAAAATAAAAGAAATATCTAAAGGTTACACGTTACATATTATCTGTGATGTTATCTTACCACAATACCTACATTGCAATTTCAATTAACCGACTTCAAAAAAGGAGGTGGTTCTATGTTCGTCTGTATTTTTGTCATTTTTTTATTGTTTTGATACGATTTAATGAAAGTAATACTACTGTGTCGAGTACAACATATTTTTTAATTAGCGAATTTTTGTTAAACCTTAGTAATTCACCCCAACCAAACTCTTGAATTATTTAACAAAGTCATCTCCTAGGATTCTAAGGCCTTTCACTGTTTTGATGTATTGTAGTAGCTAGTTTTTGTAATATATAGCTAAATGATACTTCATATTTATTTTAAATAGCAATGATTTTGGCTAAGGCATTATTCGTATATTTCAGGACAATGAAACTTTAGCAGGCCTCAACGCGATGACGAGTATGACGGCAGACGGTGCCTCGAGGGAAGCGTCCCTCACACACAAGCTAGAAACTGCGCTGGGCCCAGTCTGTCCGCTGCTGAGGGAGATCATGCTGGACTTCGCGCCTTTTCTGTCCAAGACGCTGGTGGGCAGCCATGGACAAGAACTGCTCATGGAGGGTAAAGGTATACGGTTGTAAGCATGGTAGTTTGATGGTGTGGTGAAATGGTCTTTTAGTGAAGGAAAAGTCTGAAAGAGTTTGGACTTGTATGAAAGACTTGACCTTTCTATATAAAGGTCAGTCCAGGCGATGGGTTATGGACTCGGTTGCTTTCCATGGATTTAATAAGAGGAAGGAAGGAATTTTGCGGGTTTCTGCTCCAGTTTACGTCAGCCTCAAAAGCATGGTGGGAAACCATGAATGGATGAAGGTTAAAGTACACATGACGGCACCTCAGGCTTGTTCCTTGAAACCTTCTTTATACCCTACGTAATAAAAGATGTTTTCGCAGTTTAACTGTATAACCTGACGTGCTGTCGTGTGTACATTTGTGAGGTGATTCAGGGTAATTTGCCAAAGGTATTGCAATGGTACCAAAGTATGGGCTTGAACTGGTGATGGTAGGTATATGTATACAATTATGCTTGGTAGAGCAGCTTTGCCGCAAAATCTCTTTAAACCGATGTTCAATATATTACTTACGCTCGATGCTTACCAAGTTTTCCTGACACATCACTAAGTTTTTCAATTATTTCCCCACAGGTCTCCAGACCTTCAAATCCAGTACTTCAGTCGTAGAACTAGTGATGCTCCTCTGTTCCCAAGAGTGGCAGAACTCTCTTCAGAAGCATGCAGGACTGGCCTTCATCGAACTGATCAATGAGGGAAGACTACTGTCACACGCCATGAGGGACCATATAGTGAGGGTGGCGAATGAAGCCGAGTTCATTCTGAATAGGATGAGAGCTGATGATGTCCTGAAACACGCTGATTTTGAGGTTGGTTGTATTATATTTTATGGCCTTCTGTTTTAAGCCATAGTTTTATAATAATGCTTTCTTGTTTTTTATTGCGAAAATGTATTATTATTTATAATATATAGTTATTTTTATGGTTGCTATTAAAAAAACATTTTAAGCCAAGTATTTAAGATTACGGTGAGTGAGCATACAATTACATTGAAATAGTTACAATAAAAAAAATGGATTTAAAACGATGCATGACGTTTTAGTATTCGGCTATAATTTAATTTCTTTATAAGGCACGTTAAGTACTAGTACATTTCTTTCCACCAATTCGTAACGAGTCGCAGTATGGTTTACAGAGTATACTCTAAATGGTAAAATCTGAGACTACTGTTTACTAAAATGATTTCGTGTGGGTGTTCGTCATCAGTGCCTATGCGCGACGACAAGCGCAGAGCGTCTAGAAGAGGAGCGCACATGCGAGCGACTAATAGCCGCCGCGCGCCGGCGCGACGCCGCCGCGGCCGCGCGCTTGCTCGACAAGCTGCGCCACGCGGCCACGCACGCGCATCCGCAGCCAGGGTGCGTATCATTATATACTACTCAAAAGAAAATAGGGGCTACCATACGAACTTTATATGGGCTCGAAATTGTAATTTTGCATGAAACTAAAAATTTAAATTGCCCTTTGCTTCGGCTACATGCACTGTCGTGCTAATGCAGTTTTAAATAAATAAAACACGGAATCGAAACTAGAAGTCAGTTTGTCCGTCGGGTGGCCTGAAAATTTTCATAAGCTGACTTCATGCTTTTGTTGTGAACATCTTTTCTAACGCAGGAGTAATACGCAATACTGGAAGCTGGACTCGTGGGAGGACGACGCACGAAGACGTCGACGCCTGGTGCCCGACCCGCGCGCGCGCTCCTCCCCCTCCGCCACGCCCCGCGCCCACCCGCCCCCGCCCCCGCACGACGCCATACTACAGGTAATACACACGCAGCTGGTCCTAGACATGGTCATACCTTCACCTCCTCGAGCCGCTGCTCGCCGCTGCTCTTACAATATCATTTGCTTCCATTTATAAAAAGTAAATTGTACTCAACGACTCGACAACGATAACTCCTACTCATCTGACTTGGTATTATTTTAGAATAATGAAAACCTTTGCTATAATTAAGCCTTCTTACAAAAGTTGGCGATCATAGTAGCGATTTCAACTTTTGATGCCACGCCGCTCGGAACAGATCGGGGACTTTCGTATTTGTCGTTCCTCATTATGTGGCCCAGATATCGGAGCTTACGACGCATCGTTACAGCCTCCATGATCTCTGTACTTTTACCCATCTTTTCTAGCACATGTGTATTTCGCACACGATGCCTACAAAGTAAAATACTCGACGCAATATTTTCCCAGGCGACAGAAGAGCTCCACGCGCGCCTGTGCGCGGGCAGCGCGGGCATGCGCGGCGCGGCGCTGGCCACGCCGGCCGCCGCCGACCTCATCGACGACGCCGAGCTGCTGCTCGACGACCGCGACCTCGACGCGGACCTCACCGGTCAGTGCAATCGCACGCAAACTACAGTGAGGCTTCTTTGGGTTATGCGACCCTGGTACCGCTCTGCGTAAATTCTTTACTATTTTCGTTAGTTACATACTTTGTTCAAATTCCACTTTACAATTCCGTACAATTCCGAGGACCACATCGACGGCTAGGACAACGGCTAGGTAATAAAACGCCTTTCAATATTTGAAAAGCAATGCGACAAATTGTGACATTGCAAAGATAAATAAATAAGGCGTAACATTAACATTGAAAGCTTATATGAAAGTCCACAATAAAGTAATAACTGTAGCAATAACGAAGTACTCAGACATTATTTAAGACTGGAGCTTTTACCAAAGTTTCAGTTTATTTGCGTTTTTATGCTGTCGCCGTCGTCGCCGTGGTCAATATTGTAGAAAAACGAACTTGTCTTTATTGTCTCGGTCTGGGTATTTGTGGTACCCGTCGTTTTGCCATTTCCATAACACAAGTGCTTTATCTATTTATTTTGAGATCGCTATGGGATGAGCGGTATTTACAGAGTAGCCCAGGTAGCACAAACGCTGTGTATGATTTGTCTTATATAGCATAGAATCTTAAGAAGGTTGTGTAGCCGCAATTTACAAAATACGCAGCCGGATAGAGACATAATATATGGTTTATTATCTTTTTTCATCATAAGCTTAATAAAATAGCGGTGTAAACGTTTAAACAGCGTTTTTAAATTGCTGCCATTTAACAGAGTTTGAAATAAGCCATGTAAACGTTCTTATGTTAATGTTGAAAAGCAATAGTAAAAGAGCTTCTTACGCAGGCATTAAGTTGTTAGTTTCTGTATAACCGTAGAGTAATTTACTTCTATATTGCTTTAAGTACATTTAACAGTGTTAATAATCACGGAAACTTAGCTTCATACAATTATCATAAAGAAGCACTGTAAGTTACATTTAAATAGCTTTTTGCCACGCGGAATCGGTTAAAAGTTGTTACTATTGTCAGTTATTTGCCAGCAGCTATAAAAGTGACAAATTTGTTACTTTTAGAGCAATAAAACACTATTAAAATGCTATACCCAAATAATATTATAAAGCTTCAAGTGCTGCTTTCAAAATTCAGTACGACCCACTCGATCAGATAAAATTGCACGGAACTGATTTCATTTTGCTATCTCTTTGCTTATATTAAAGCTAAAGCTAGTAGCTTCTTTTCTTGCTAACAGCAACATAAATGCAAATATTGTAGCTAAGAGCAATGTAAGTGCTCAAATTTAGCATCCTTCATTGCAATAAACAGTATAAAACACTTTTTTGTAATATAAACATCAACGCCATGTTTTTTGTAAATTCTATTTGCAGAATAAATCATTGAACAATATTAAAATGTATTTTCCTTGGTAATTACTACTAAAATGTTGTGTTTTGTTAACCCATAGCTTTGTATAGCTGTTATAAAACGTTTGTTTACACTTTTACTGATAATTAATAAAATTACTGCTTTTAGCCATTTTTATTTTTTTATATATATTTCATAAAATAGCAGAATATTAACAGCGCATTAAAAATTTACATAAAACATGAGTATAAATTATCAGTAAAATTTGATTTGCATAAGAAATCATGCTTGTTATTAGTGTAATCACCTTAAAAAATATCAACATTTTAATAAATATTCGCCATTAAAGTTGACAAAGCATTACAATTGTGAATTAGTTGACAGATAATTTGATTCATTTTGTTCTGGCATTAATTAAATTACTTCAAGTTGCAAAAACTAACATCTATATCATTTTGAGTCAAATAAAAGTTGCGTATTAAGCAATTATTTGACAATTGAAAAGCCTTTTAATTAGCTACTTCACAGCTTGTATGCAGCAGAGAAAGGCTATGTAAAGTGCGCCCAAACCGGCTGTATAGAAGTTGTATAGAAGCTTACATATACAATTATATGATAACCACTGCAGCCAAAAGTTGTAATAAATACGTGCTCATGGCTTTTATACCAACAAGGTTGGCTACCTGGGAGGTTCCTCGTAAATGTAGCGTTAGGTTTGAAGCTAGGTGTTATATTTGAACAATGCGGCATTACGTTTGAACCCCCCAGGGCCGGTGAACATCAGCACGAAGGCGAGGCTGGTGGCTCCAGGGCTAGTGGCGCCCGGCACCGTGTCGCTCACCTCCACCGAGCTCTACTTCGAGGTGGATGACGACGACCCCGAGTACAAGAAGATTGACACTGAGGTAAGTGGGGCTTTTTAACAAGTGGAAGCAATTGACTTTCTGATTACGATATCGAGAAGCGCACTTTACTCGTAATCTTCAACGGGTATCTTAATTTTATTCGACCACAAAATGTTAATACATATACACACAAAACATCTTTGATAGTGACAGCTTTAGAAAACTTTAATATGGAACTTTGTTAGAATCAAACTGTTGACCGAAACACAGGCACTCCGGTCGAGTCTCGGTTGACCTCCGGTCGAACTCGGGTGCCATCTACACGAAGCCGGATCACTTCGGTATTTTAGTTTGTTTCAAAACTAAATTATTAATAATATTTAAATAACTAGTTACTATAAAACAAATTACATCACAATAGACACCCATTCAAACGCAACATTATCACTCCCCAAATTCGAAGCTACAACGCATTAACAATGACTTATTCATAAATCAGACACTTTATAGCTTTATAAATAAAGGTTTTTTGCCCTCAAACTATTAAACAAATATTATAAATCGTACACAAAGGCGACACAATCGTATGACAAAACGACGCTCAAATAAGGTGCGACGTGCGGTCTTTGTCCAATAATTTATTACAACTTTTGGTTGTTCAAGAAGTTGTAAAAGGAAAATTATATAATTTCATATTTTAATCTTAACATCTTAGCAACCATCATATGAAACAAACAATAATAAACTTTATGTTTTTGTTAATAAAGTCGGAAATTGCATATGATAGTATGGTCAATAGTGTTGTTCGTAAGCGTAAGTTTAGTGGTATCGATGTACCGTATAAGCGCGTGATATAGGCGGGTAACCGAATATGAGGCACTTAGGTGCACGAACAATGCAGTCCCGCGGCGCGCGGGCCTGACAGGCGCCAGGCTAGTAGTGATGTGGTGTGATATGCAGGAAATAATCGATAAAATTTAGATTTTAGAGATTTCTTCTGAGTGTAGTTCCAAATGGCGTTATCGCCCACATTGAGAAGCACTGATTTATAAGGAAGGCCTGTATCCCAGCACTGGAGACATTAAAATGACTAAGTAATGATAATGAAGAAGCTAAAATTTTACGCTGTCGTTATAAAATTTCTATTCGCCTCAATACTCGCATGATTTAAGTATCGACTGCCGATATAACCATAACCTTAAAAGTATCGAGTATCGATATTCCCGGTGCAACGGCGTGTGAGGCGAGCTGTCAGTCCTGCGGACGGACAATGGCGCCCCGCCGCGCGCCGGCCGGGCGTGGACGGCCTACGGCCGCCCGGCAACCATCGCCGCAGCGTATGGTTACTATAATAATACAGCACACCAATAGTTTTCCAGGCTACGTATGAATCAAAGTGTACGCAATTGCAATTCGGTTCGGTGACTCGCTAAGGCCAAAATGGTACAAAAAAAACGTAGGCATAGGTACTCGCGTATACTACTATGCACTACCTAATACGTGTAGTCTATGCGTCGCTCGTCTACTGCACTTAGCGTTCTTGGAATGTAATCCCAAAATAATTATTTAAAGTACATACAAGTATCATTAATTTTTGCTAACATAAAAGTTAACATTTTGTTTTCTTCGGTTGTAAATATAGGCATTGAAGTAACGTCACAGAATACATAGTGACGTACAAAATATGAGGCAGGGCGGAGGCAAAAGTTACTGGCGGAAAGCGGAAGAGAACATAATTGATAAGTATCGTCTCGCCCTACGCGTAACGCGTACGTAAATATCGCGTGATACAGCGTTTTATGTCGATGAAACGCCGTATTACTTTTAACTGTCGAAAGACAATGGATTGACAATGTCTTTTGAAAGTTAAAAGTGATAAATCGCTATATCATATTTGGTCTTTTGGACAAGGGCACAAATTAATAATGTTCAATGTACGCATTGCGCTGCATTGACCAAACTACAGATAAGTCCGATTTGAAGTGTTGTTAGAATAATAACGGAAGCCGAACACATATTTTAATATCGTCTACTTCATTTTCTGATCAATAATTTGTCAACCGCTAGTGCCTTGTGCCACAACGCTATTATCGAAACTGTATCCGAGGTATTATTTACTGCGACTAATTCAACCGATTTCGAAGATTGTAAATTGAATTCGTAATGGGGCATTTTATTTGTATATGCTAATATACGGTTTTAATTAACCGTGTCGTGTTTATGACGTGTGCGAGCGAGACAAAACATGCACCTTCTACGTGGCCGTTAGCCTACACGATTTATTGGGCATAATATTATAATTAAACGGTATGACGTATCGGTCATACTATGCTAATCGATTTTTTGTGACATTGTTAGGTGGGTGGTACGCTATATGATATGTTGTTCTGTTCAATAATTGATATTTACTTTGGTGCTGTACGCAAAGAATAAGGATGGGATGTATTTTAGGGAGGTGCTAATTCAGTGTTTCATTTTTACTGTCACACCATAAAACTGCGGTAGTTATCTAAAAATATGGTCACACAAATTAAACATGGAATAAAAGTTTATTGTCGTTTTGTAAGTAAAATAAATACAAAAATAGTGAAATTATTAATTATGGGCAAGCCCGAACGCGCAAATTAGACATTTAATTTGCAGTAATATACGAATTGTATGGGCAATTTATACAGATTCGAACTTGGCATAAGCGTTATTCAACGTACAATATTTAATAGTTTTAGATGGCAGTAAGTTCATTGGGGTAGTGAATTATATTTTCGAAGAAAAATCTATATGTGGTTAACTTACAAGAAGTGTTTTTTTTGAGAATTTCTTATCACTTCAAACCATTGCGGTGTTTTCATTATTTCTATGTATGTTCATTTAAAAAAAATGCTACGGTCATTGATCCTAACCACCTTAAAAATAAACAATAACAGTACTAGTAGTAGCCAGTTCCTAAAAAGAGTTCGTCCAAAGATTCTCACGTCATCGATGACAGATGCGCTGGCGTCAATAAACACATTACTTATAATACCGCATCCGACTGCAGCATGACAGACAGGCACTAATTTACTATTGAGTTCATTTTCAACCTTATTTCGATGAGTTGTGGGATTAATTTACGATAAAGTTTTTTTCGGTGGAGGTTAACTGCCTGTCATTTCTGCATTGTATGTATAATTTTGATTGTCAGTTGTGATAAGGGATAGCGTAGTGCGGGAGTTTTTGTGTCCATAGTTAGACAATGTGTGTATGTATTAATGACTGTATTGCTTTCAAGTGCTAAGTGAGAATTTGTTTTCGAATTGAAGCATATCTCTTAACAAAATACGCAATGTTTGACCCAGTTTCCCTCTCGATTTCGTTAGGTAAACTACACATCGTCCCGACATGTATATCACGGTTGTCATACGGGACGAGGCGCCATCCACCGACGCGCTGCCGGGAGCGCCCCGTGGCGCACCCGAGATCTCCCGATACCAGCGCCTGGGAATGCACCGGATCTATACATTCCGATTCCACCTGCTTTACACTACGTATGAAATAATATTTGATTTAAAAACCAACTCAAATTATGCGTCGGTTGAAGACGCTGAATATGGCATTGAAAGTTTTATGCACTGAAGTCTGAACATGTGACCAGCCCCTGTAGCATGGAGTTGGAGATCTCGAGAGCGGTAATGTCTAGATTAAAATATCAAAAATGTGAACGATCTTTGGAACAGACAGAAATTTCTAGCAAGTTATTACACTAGATTCACGACTGCAATTGGATTCTCATGTTGAAGCCTTGCCAAGTAGACTTAGTTCCGCGGCCTTCGCTGTTAAGAAAATAAGTCTTTTAACTGATATTGAAATGTTTTAGTTATTTTCATAGTGTTATGTCTTATGGGCTACTATTGTGGGGCTCGGCTACAATATTAAAAATATTTTTGTTCTTCAAAAAAGAGCTGTTCGTGCCATATACCTACAAACTTCAGCAAAGAGATTCCCCGAGACAAATGTTTAAAGAAATAAATATACTAACTTTGGCTGGCCAATACATATATGAAAATTTAGTTAATGTAAGGAAACACTATTGATCAATTCATTTGCTAAGAACAGCGATAATCAGCATTTTAAGATAAACTTGCCGTTCCAACATTTAGGCTTGCAAAAATTCATTTATGGGGAAACGCATATCTTTAAAAAAGTTCCACAACAAGTAATTTGATCTACCTTTGACGCTCGACGAAAAAGACGCTCATGGGTAAAGGTTATTATAAAGTAGACAATTATCTGAAAGACCGAAATGCGTGGAAATGATGTAACACATAACTTGCTAGTATAAGTACTTTGTTGATAATAATCTGTTATATTGTATTTGGTAACGATATATTTAAGTTTGTAAATATCCTTACTTATTTCTGTTGAAGCTAAAAAGTTTTTTGCGTCCTTTCTTTTTATCGGATAAAAAAGTCTAGAACGGGTAGTAGGAAAATATTCAAAAGCGCTTAATTAACTCCTAAGTTTATTTGAATAAATATATTATTTTGACTTTGACTTAAAAACTGACAAGCAGAGAAGAAATTAAAACCCAAAATTTTATTTTAGGGTCGTTAGGAAGAGATTAGTTGTGTGATGTTTAATACTTTGCATGACTGCATATGAATCTGCATGTGCAAGATGCAGTATTCAGAATGAACCTTAATTTAATTGCGATACACAACACAGTAAACGGTTCAGCAATTAATAACACATTACAAAACTTTTCTCTAAAAATGATGACAAATGAACCTTCAAGAAAAAGTTGCCACCGAAAATAAACATGTCCTAAATATTAATCTTAATTAGTCACCAGGCGCATTGGCGCATGCGCATAGCGGTCGTAATTACCAGGCGCGCATAACCGAACAGGATGTTCAGGCATCCCAACTATGCAAACGCTCCCGGGGGTGCCGTCGTAGCTGTAATATACGGGGGATAGTTGACTCATGACGGTATAGCAGCTTTAGAGACACATTTATTAGAAACACTAAGTGAGAGATAAGAAATAACTGTACACGTAGTATAACGAAATACGTCTAATATGATTAATTGACTTTGCTGCTCCTCACGAATTGCATCTGCAACGCAAACGGACTGCATCTGCAGAGTGTGCTCTAATCTTGTTTGTATTGTTATGTTTTTGGAAACTGTCAATATTAGAATGAAATTGTCAAAGTTGGTAAGTACCTGGCTCAGTTTGCCAAGACTTACTAAAGTTCCTGGCTTCAGTATCAAAAATTGCAAACTATTTTGGTTTTCAGCAAAACTTTAATTATTTTATATATCATAATTAAACCTACGACGGCCATAAACTGTTCTACTGTTTCAGTTTGTGCACTATGTGTCTAATAGTTTGAAACGGAGCATTCACTTAGGGCGGAACGAAACTACAGTTTCTAATCGATATTCTTTAAAAAAATAGTTGAAAAACTGCTTGTTTGTAAACCACGTGTTCCTGGTTACCAATGGGATATGGGAATTCCGGAATGGTTCCTGCGGGACCAATATTGTGATTTCCTCTGAGCTAAAAGTTATTGATGGCATGACAAATTTTTAAAATCGTCATTATGTGTTGCACAAATGAAAATCGATTTTATTTGGAATTTTTTATTTCCATTTTGATGTGCGAGTGAAACGAAAATGAAAGCGTGTCAACTTTTTAACATAGAAGTTACTTGCTAGTTGTACTTTTTCCTGTTTACTAATATAATAAATAAATGAATATAAATATTTGACAACATCACATACATTGCTCCGATTCCAAAGTAAGTAGCTAAAGCACTTGTGTTATGGAAACCAGAGACAACGGTGGTATCACAAACACCCAGACCTGAGCCAATATAGAAAAGTTGGTTTTCTAAATTGACCCAACCGGGGATCGAATCCGGGACCTCAGAGA
The DNA here is from genome assembly GCA_963556745.1 of Catoptria pinella. Taxonomy (NCBI): domain Eukaryota; kingdom Metazoa; phylum Arthropoda; class Insecta; order Lepidoptera; family Crambidae; genus Catoptria; species Catoptria pinella. The sequence continues at coordinate 850,036 of OY750777.1, forward strand.
TGGCGACACCTTGAAAACCGGTGTACAAAGCCACTCGACCACGGAGGTCGTCTAATAGGATATTATACATGTACTACCTATGTGTAGGCAATAGATGAGGACCTGTCAATATTCCGTGCACAACTTACTCAAAGATTCAACGCTAGAGTAGGATCATATTACTGAAAGGTGAAATCAATGATGGACGTACGGATTTGCGTCACCGTTTTTGGTGGATATTCCAAAGACTCGCACTAAACGTTTTTGCTTCAAATTTCATCATTCGTACGGTCGTAGAGAGTGGAGCTCTTAGCTTGAGTCCGTGTTTCCTGAAGGGTACAATCTGGGGGCCTTCAATTCGCAAGTAAACAGGTACCTTCTAGGCAAGTGTGTCTCATCGTAGATCGTATCATCGCTCACCATAACCAGGGGTGATAGCGATCAAGAGCATACCTGCCATAAAAAAACCAAAGTCCAAACATATTTATATCGGCAATTTAATCGCCACCTCTTTCATCAAAAGTTTTAATATAAAATAAGACATGTGGTTTAGCATTTCCATCGATTCCCTTCAACCTTGACACTCCACCTGCCTGGCGGGCCATCCTCACGCGACACTCGCGTGTTCCCAAACTTGGCTTACTCCGCCACCACACGCCACACTGTTTCAAACACTTTCTTAGAAACACTTTTATTAGGGTATCGTGTTTTGGTTGGAACCCCTCTGATGGGATTAAAACCCAATTTTTCAGTTAATTGAATTCCTTTATCGAAGTGGTAAGAAAGATTGGTCTCTGTTATATTGAGTAACTTAATAATTGAAGCTTAATTGTATCCCAGACTCCTCAGTCGACATGATCAAATAAAATAGCAGCTAATACACTACGCTCCATCATACTCCAGTCATCTAAAACTTAAACAGGCTATGGTCTCCAAGCCAGTTTTCAATATTTACAACAAGTAATATAAGTAATATTTATAAACTGGGCACAATATAAATAAATCATACATAGTAACGTAGACCCGAATATTAGGCTGTTACACAACTATTTGTTTGGTTTTTTTGGGTGCTGTGTTAGTAAGTCTTCTGGCAAAAAACATGTGTGAATTATCTTGGAAATTGATAAGCTCTGACATAATAGGCTGTTTTTAACTTTAAAACGAAATAATTTACCAAATATATAAATTGGACACTGTAGCTTTTAAAATTTAAATAACCCATCAACTGCATAACTGACTCAAATTAAGCTTTTCTCTTCGAGCGTCCGTGTCGAATACTAAACGATAACGAAGAATTAGTGAAATATTTAATATCATCGGCGCCGACATTGAGACACGTAGTGGATAAACAATGGGCGATAAACTACCTACTACTGTGCAATATCAAAATAGAGCCATCTGCGTACGTGAGCCGAAATGCGGATTGCATGTGAACGCACCATCGCGGTTCCTGGAATTTTGGCTAGGTGTATGGGAAATTGGATATTGAACTCGGGTATTCTTAGTCATGGTTGATGAGAACTATTTCTGTACGTGATTGTTTTATCGTGAATCTATGATATGCTTTGTGAATAGCTAAATTGATAGCTCTTAGTTATTAACTATCCAGCCAATAGAAAAGAAAATACCAGGTTTGCATACCACCCTTGGAGATACCGTTGCACAACCTGTACAGTGTAGGGGCATTTTACCGAGTACACAGGTAAATTTGCAAGAGCGCGTGCTTGCCCCGGGCACGCGCGGCGGGTGGCCGGCTAGTTTGTTTCGATAAACATACCTTCTGTCAGACTATGAAAGCCTGGTACCGCCGAGTGAGGGATTTGCACTGGTTTTGAGGAAGTGGTTGCGTGACCACTTCTTCTCAAGATTTTTAATACTAACAAATATCACATTTGTTCATTTGAAATATCATATTTCATATCCAACATATTATATTCACACTATTGAAACTATTAGAGCGTGACTAAACTTGAACGTGATCAGCGTTCGATATTAATATACATAACCACGTGCCGTGAAATTCCTTCATCCGACCGGCTGATCAAATAAGTAGTTTAGAAACCTACTCTATCCAATTTCTATTATGTATAATTATTAAAATGCCAGTAGCAACTACCGAATTAGTTTCGCTAAGAAATCAACTAAATCAATCATAGTTTAATGAGTCCGCATCCACTTAACGTTTGAAGTGAGTACTGGAGGAGCAGACTGTAGGAGGTACACCGAACATCTATTACGTATGGTCGTTATCCCGAGCTTTTTATATGTCATTACTCATTATTAATTAAAAGTGGCTACCGTTAAAGATAGTAGCTTTAAAATATAGAATTGACAGCGACAGTAATATACGGTGTATCGACAAAGTTGTGATCATCTCCTCATCATTATAAAACACTATCAATATTTATAAACCCTATAAATTAACAATTTTGAAGTTATGAAAAATTACAAGTGTTACTTTGTTTTACGTTTCTTAAATAATTACACATGTCATTTTATTAATATTTTGACGCGTTACATGTCCAGCGTTTAATAAAATTATCTTTAACACCCAATAAATAAATGTTTGATAACAAAACAAGGCACTTCTGCGACTATCAGTATTCTGTGCGCAGGCATGTAATTGGTAATTTATATGTAAAACGCTGCGCGCGCGGCGGTGTCAATCATACGTAAAATAAAACAAATGCTCTCATGCGCTGCGAGCTACCGCCATACCTACCGATTATCATTTAAATGTTTTTGGAGAAATATTACGTGTCGTTTTGTTTTGAGGTCGGTGTCGTCGTGTCGTTACGTCGTCGCATTTAATATTTGATCAAAGAATTTGTGGTCTTGTATTTAGGTCAGTGGCCGCTGAAACATACCTGTTTGTAGGTTTAATCTTTGTAGTTTTTATATTATAACTTAATTAAGTTTTAAGGACGGAAGTAGTGGTAAGTACTTAGATTTTTGTCTGTTGTATTTCGATTACTAAACCATAATTTTATTCGTAGTACCTACCTACTAAACAAGTCGTAAAATTGTTTTGATTGATTCTTGTACGGCCTCGCTAACTAGCAAATTGAAATAAAATTTATGATCCTTCCAATATATCAAAATTACTAATTGATATTCGGTAATTGGTCGTAACTTTCAGTCTTGGACCATTCCTCGACCATTCGCATCTTCAATAAAATCCCAACAGGCGCCATTTTTATTGCCACTCCATAAAGTACCATAAAACGATCTCGTGCCTCGTTAGTGTTTTGTTAAACATTAAAAAAAATACTAGAGGTCTAATAAAATAGGGGGCCTAGTTTGCATCCTTGTGGGATATCTTAGTTGTTTGTTTTGTTTGTAGATTGTCGTTTACGATCATTGTTTTACAATTCCCGTATAGTAATGGAATAGATAGATGTAAATGTATATGGAAAAGAATCTCAATCAGTTTAACTGTAATCATAACATACATTTCAGATACTGAGGGCAAAGATAGTGTACACAACAATTAGTATATCGTCTTTTCCAGGTGTCTCTACATTTGCGCCCTGCTTAAACATGCTAAACTAAAAATCCAAAACGAACACGTAAGTACCAGACAAAATATTATGAAAAATGTAAATTTTTATCCACCTTTACAAACGACGAAAAGCAATAATTTAAAATTATATCATTATTTGAGAAAATGATTCCATAAATAAATGTCATTTGAATATATTCAAGGCACATGCTAAAGATAACCGTCGTGAATCCATTTAGGGTACGATATCAACATTTATGAGATAAGAGCCCGCGAACCCTGCGCAGTGACAACTGTTCGTGACAAATGCCGTTCATTATACATATCCGAGGAATGCATTAACTCTTATCAACTCTGAATCCACAGGTGATTCGCCACATGGCACTGTAGAATCTATAGTCTTTTTAAAAGTTATAAAAACGAGAAAAGCTGCTTAATTGGCATGCTCAGATTTTAAGAATACGAAAGATATAGATATTGTTGTCATGATGAAAATAGATTTATTAAGCTTTTTGGTGTACAAATACCATGACTGCCGCGTAGTTGGGAATATTCTGAATTTCATTGAGTATAATTTACTTTGATCATTACACATATTAATCTTAGTATCCACTATCTTTAAGAATTTATTATGATATTCGGGAGTAGACAATTTGCAAATCTCCCAGCTTTTCTTGTTGTACAGTTGAATGCAGAACAACCTGTTTTTTGCAGTTGTCTATGGCATCTCCTACCTAATCTAATATGAATACCAAATTTTTGTAGAAGCTTTCATCTTTTTAAAAGTGATTTGTTTTCGTTTATGTCACTAACCTATCATTAAGTGATGATGCACTTAATTCAATTGGCACACATGTCGCAAACCAACTTAATAGCACCCCGTCCACATAACGAGCTACTAATCGGGAGCGTTATCTCTATCTAACGCTTTATAAAAGACTGGGATAGCATTATAAATTTGAAAACTATAGCGTCGAACGAAGGTTGATTGACTTGCCCTCTTTTGTAAAGGGTTGTGTTTGATTGTCTGTTTGTGGAAGCCAAACCCATTTCAATTAGTTGAATAGACTTTTTCTAAGTGAAGTCGTTAGTATTCATTATTTTGTCGTTATATTGTTAATTTTTCGTTGAATACTTCACTAGTTTCATTGATTACGTGGCTAGATAATTTATGTTTTTGTTAAGTATAAATAAATATTTGACAACATCACATACATTGCTCCAATTTCAAAGTAAGTAGCTAAAGAACTTGTGTTATGGAAATCAGAGACAACGGTGGTATCACAAACACCCAGACATGAGCCAATATAGAAAAGATTGCTTTCTAAATTGACCCAACCGAGGATCGAACCCGGGGCCTCAGAGATGGCGACACCTTGAAAACCGGTGTACAAAGCCACTCTACCAAGGAGGTCTTCATAAGTATAGCTGGTAATTTTTTTCTTAAATTAACATATTTTTTTCTAGCAGAAACAAGAAAACAATTCTTAGCGGTATCTCTTTGATTGTTAAACGGTGTATGTTTGGTTTTATTTTTAATCTACGCACGTGTCCCTTTTATATTGAGTCTCGACTACGTATAATAAAGACCTTACAATATTACGTCCAAGAAGGATATATAACTTGTTGCATATTTGCATATGAAAGACGTGTTGAAATTAGTGGACAGGAAATGCGACATGCATGCTTGAATTGGTTATTTAAAACAGTAATCCTTTCAAGTTCGTTTAGTATTAAGTATTTGGGAGTTAAAAACTTAAGTATTATCTACCTGCTCAATACCAATTGAATGTCCCATCAAAAAATAAAAAGAATATAGAAGAACACAGTCAATAAAGAATTTATTTCTTACTTTCATAGTGAGTTTGGTGAGTTTTGGCTAAGTAGAAATAATGATTTAACTTTTTTAACACCCTTATATACCTTGAAAAAAAACGAGGTATTTTAATCTGTTGAAATCTGTGCGCACCATACATTCTCGAGTGAAGTTGCCGCGGATCACTGTATATTTAAAGGAATTGCATAGAAATCAACAAGAGCGGATCCTATTAGATAAAAGCTTGTAATGGGAAAAGACAAAACACTGATTGTTAAAATACCTCTGATTAGTCATTTTACTTTTGAATTTAGCTTCAATAGTTTTTTCATCGTCCGCAATGTTAAATGATTAGACTTTGACGACAGGTGGCGTGATGCGGCCGAGACACTGACGATGACGCGATACGATACGATACGATACGAGCCAGTGAAACGACTACGTCCTACGTAATAGAGACTGACAGCGGCGCTAGAGCCCGTGCCACTAAAGAAGTCCCTTGGTTAAGGCTCTGGTATCGTTTAAGTCATTGGGAAAAAAGCTTTATTCCAATAGTTATAGGTATCGTATATTTTAGTGCCATCAAAATTCCGTGGGTCTTCTTTTGTGGTGCAGGCTCTAGTTATTTATCGCAGGGAGTTTATAACGGACTGATTAACGGAGCGGATCCGTTTTTTCGATTGATCGCTTATCAATGTGTTCTGGTGTATTTTGTTAATGGCGCGATAACATTTAGATAATTAAATAAGCAAAGTTGAGTTTCCACCGCTATAGACAGTCGAGTCGAAGCTATGATGTACCATTTGGGTAAAAACAAAGACGAGAATGTATGGCACTTTTGCTTTGTCATCAAATTATTGAGTTATTTTGGTGTTAGGAATAAGTATTATGCCTTATTGTTTCGCTCCTGGATAACCATGTCTCGAGAAGAGAAACTTGCTTGCTTCAGCTTCAGATGTTTGTTTTTACCCAAAACATTTCAAATTTGCGCCATTTTGTGACGTCACACTTTCACGGTCTACTGTACAAAAAATAACAATTTGTAATATGAAATACGTTATTTTATTTTATAAAGTGTCACCAATGTATCATGTATCAGAACAGAAATAAGCAAATCCTGAATGGTTATTGTGTTTTTGTATACACTTAGATACACCCACTGCAAACTTAGCGGTTTTATAAAGGGACTAATTATTAGGCACTAACACTTCCGTAGACCAGAAAATGGGTAAAGCAGCGTTTTCTGATGAAAGTTATCCACGGAGATCTAACTCTTCTGTTATGATGATGCTATAAAAAGCTCCAAGTTTGATCGAGAGCTTTAACCTCATATTACACATAATTATTAATTTACATTTACTTTAAAACTACGGAATGCCTACGCCGCGGGGCACACGACTGCTTTTTGTGGTGGAAAAAAAAACATGATCACAAAAAAAGCTTTACAAGTGCGAGGCTGACGCGCGTGCCATGGGTTTCGCACTAAATATTATTTATATGATAACTATTTAAGTAATGTAAATTTGAGGATTCTTTTCTTGGCTTGTACTGTGCCACTGTGTTTCTTGACAAAATTCTTGATTTTAGGCCAAAAATAAGTACTATATAATAGCTTTTGAATCGAAAAACGCGTTTCCTGATTGATTCTGATGGGTATTTCTTGATTGATGAAATTAAAATTTTTAAATTGAAATTGTAAAATTATTTATTCAAATAAGCTCACATAATAAGCATTTTTAAATCCTACCACCCATTATGACGTTTTTTAGCTGACAAGAAAAATGGGCGCAAAAAACTTATCAGCTTTATCAGAAGGAACGATATTTACAAATATGTATGACTTAGAAACTTACTATACAGCTTCTAGGGATCATTAACCTAGTATTAGGTTAGGTATGATAAATTGATATGAATTTCAACTTGATACCTCTACGCGTTCCTGAGAAAACGGTATTGGTTGACAGACGGACATAGACAAACAGATTAACAGACAGACTAAAAACCAAGCGGTCCAATAAGGCTTCCGTTTTTCCTTCTGAGGTACGGAACTCTAAAAGGGCCGATCACATGTGATTGATGGGGGGGCGCGGCGGGGCGGGAGCGCCCATTAAAAAACAATAATGCTACGCGGACTTAACGTCTCGCACAATTTGTACCCTCACTCCGTCTTCATACCACAACACAAACAACTTTAAACTTTATTTTTATAGAAATGTTGATGAAATTAGATTGTTTAGTTAGATAGTTGGTGTTATAAAAATGGGTAATTGTTAATATGATTTTAATTGATAGTGAAAAAGGTCAGTGTTTGCTTTAAGTGGGCGTTCAGGTGTCGCGTGTTAATGTTGAAGTATTCTGATAGAAAAACAAACAGAACTTCGTCAAGTTCTGTTACAACTGTTGTAAATTCACCTACCAGCTGAGTAGCGCATTTCCCAAACACTATACAAGTTGTTACAAAAATACCCCTAATGCCGAATATGGTATATAGGGACCATCAAACTGATCAACTTTTACTATGGGACCAACTCTGAAATCGCGAAAAAAAAATCAGCTGTTTCATACATTTTGATATGTTCGTAATTAATTTTTGTATGAAACAGCCGATTTTTTTTTCGCGATTTTAAAGTTGGTCCCATAGTAAAAGTTGTTCTGTTTGATGGTCCCTATCTACCATATTCGGCATTAGGGGTACTTTTGTAACATCTTGTATAAATATATAAACAATGGTTCAATCAGACATCTTTATTAGCCCCACATCACAAGCAAGAAAGGATATTATCAGCCAATGTGGCAGATTACATTCATGACACCTGCTGGCCAGTACCAGCCCACCCTCGCCAACAGTTCTCGCATCCTCCAACCACAACATCTTGTATTGTTAGGATTTTAGAGTAAAAGATATATCCACTTGATTTGTTCAGCGAGATCGTTAGATGTTTCCATTACTGAGCCAAAGCCAACTTTAAAAACAAAAACAGCTTATAAATTAAATACCTCTAAAAAGCAAGAAATAATATTCAAATTATTAGTTGCGCATATCAATATTAATAAAACACGTCTATCGCTATAGGTGTGCCTATAATATTTGAAGAGTTCCCTTGATTTCTCCAGGATCCCGTCATCAGATCCTGACCTCATGACAATGGGTGGTCCCACTTGGAAGTATATACTTTTAAACAAAAAAAAGTATTTTTTAAATCGGTCCAGCCGTCTTCGAGTAATCGAGTAACATACATGAAAAAAAAAACATTCCGACGAACTGAGAACCTCCTCCTTTTTTTGAAGTCGGTTAAAAAAAACAAACATTCCGACGAACTGAGAACCTCCTCCTTTTTTTGAAGTCGGTTAAAAATAACTTGTACACTACTTGTGCATTTCGGACATCAGAAGAACACAACCAGTACATACCTGCCGAAATAACTAAACAACAACATACGAAGTACTCATATCAGTATCTTATATCTTACTAATATAAACAAATTTTCAGTAATATTCGAGAGTAGTTCTAATATTTGTTATTTAATTTAATTTAATAATTGTAATTTAATATAAGTGATATTTCTAATAGAGGGTCTGAGTTCTACTAAAATTTTAAGATTGTGTAAATGATAATGTATTACATACATTCTTTTTTTTCTTCCAGGTAAGTCCTTTATGAATTTAAAAGGATCAAAGCACCAGTCAGGTAAGTGTTGACTTAATAAAATATTAAAATTATAGAAGGGAAATGGAAAGAAAATCAGCTTCAACTATAACCATCCTATAGTTATACTTATTTTTCCGCCAGAAACTATCTAACTGCAGACCTTAGTACCTACAGATAAGACCATAACCTGAAAAGAGTGAAATAAATCTTTTCGAAATTACACAGGAAGAAATAGCAAAATTAGATTTTAAATTTTGAGATTTTAGCATTCACAATGCTATTTTTATATAATACTAAATAATATACTAGAAAAAATACGACTCGCACCAGATCATGTTCTCGGACGGGAATCGAACCCGCGACCTTTGGATATCCGGTCCAATGCTCTGACCGCTGAGCTACCGAGTCACCAAAATTAGCTTGCCGAGTTTCTTGCCGTTTTTTTCGGTATTAGTTTTCCCATAGACATACGAATCAATATAGCTGCTGCTACCCTTAACGATTATAATAAAATGGTCATGTCATCCTCCGCGGTCGAGTGGTTTGTACACCGGTTTTCAAGGTGTCGCCATCTCTGAGGTCCCGGGTTTGATCCCCAGTTGGTGATTGCTAGAAAACGAACTTTTCTATATTGGCTCCGGTCTGGGTGTTTGTAGTGCCTCCGTTGTCTCCGATTTCCATAACACAAGTGCTTTAACTACTTACTCTGATCGGAGCAATATAGCGGTAGTAAATAAAGAAAAATACTAAGTATATAAAATTCAGTTCCCAACATTATACTTTGGTTTAGGCCATTTACTGAAACAGACGTAGTTTAGAACTTTACACATAACAAAGGATCTATAAATTCGTCCCCAGTTGGCGTTTACAGTTTTAATTAACGTTAAATTACCAAAACAAGCAATTAGAGCGTGTGTGCGCCGGCGCATGTAACGCGCCTCATTGTCCTGAGTGCATTCACTCATTAACTCGTCACCGCTGTATTTCTTGAGATATCAGTTGGTTTCAGTGACACTTTGCCAGCAATAAAGGAATATTTAGTGGTATTTTACAAAGTACCTACCTCTTTAAATGTATACATGCTAAATGCGCCGATGCGATCAAAATGAAATATTATAGAAGATAATATGTATCACCTAGTCAAGTGTGGAGCTTGTTCATCTTGTATCATTAATTGTTTCGTCATTTTCTTTAACGACTCCGCAGCTTTTAAAAAGAATGACCAGTATTTTTGAATGTGTCAACTCTGATTACAAACAACGAGTAGTTACCCGACTGCTTTAGTACAAAAAACCCGTTGTATTCTTAGCAAAATGTATACACTTGGCACTAAATAAACAGTGGTACGGCCAAGGCTGGCCAGCCGGCAGTAGATCATGGTTCGTGTAATAACAGTGATCAGGCAGTCGGGCCACATCGGGAACTGGAGAGTGATGGCCCCACGCGATGGGTGTCTTACCAAACGCCGCTGCTGTGTTGGGAAACAAGAGTTTAACTTTTCATAAAATGCCTGGTGAAGAGTGCCCATCGTAGCGTATAGAAAGACGCTTGAAATACCATAAAGACACCCGCGCATAGGAAATAGGACCCAATGCCCCACCCCTGAGTCCTTTGGCATCAAACACAGATTCACAACACTCCTGAAAAAAAGTAGAATATAATTTGGCACTCACCCATGTAGGTGTTTTGTTCCACGAGTTTGGAATAATTATAATTGAATTGATGAAAGATGCAATCAGCAATGAAAATATGCATTTTGTCTGATGTTAGTGTGAAGTTAGATGACTGCAAATTTTCAAAATACTGAAAGTGTTTTGAAAAAAAAACAAGACTTTTATTTTAAGTTCTGGATCCTTAGGTTGTTCCCGAGCAATATTTTGTTGAGCAATATTTGTTCTCAAACGAGACTTGGTTTTACGGTACTAAGGCGTCAGCGCTGATGCGGAGATGTCCGTCTGTCTTACGCACGACACACGGCACGGTGAAAACCACCGCCTCCCTCATGTGTGGTCCTGGTACTTAGCGCTGCCGGGTTACATGAAATTAACGTTTCGTTGCTCCAGAGCATGAAACAAAATTTCCCACGTGAAAAGTGAAACATAAAAATAGTCCTCTAGAGTTTCTGGTTTCGATTCTGATGATGCCATTGCAATGGCACTGATTTTTCTAAGCATTATTTGTTTTTTTTAGACAATAAGTTGGTATTGAGGAATTGGTTTGATTCGTCCTGTATTTTCATCCAATACCTTAGAGTCAATTGAAATCACGATGATATGATACTGACATTATGTATTTGCCCTACTCAAGTGAATCGAACGTCCAAAGACGTCATACTAATTTACACTCCCATACTTATTTTTAGCAAAACACTTTCAGTTTGATAAATCATTCAAGTGATGAAATTCGCGTTATTACGTAAAATCAATTTTCTCCTTGCATTTTGGGTGAATTCGCGGGGCCATAACTCAGCCTGTGCCAATAAACAATAAACAACCATTCTCCCGTGGGTCCATCCTTACGCAAAATTATATTTTCCATCAAATAAACCTTATTAGCTTTCACTTTGAGTCGAAATTGCCTTTTCTTGTATGCATTGAAGAGTTAGTAAAAGTAAGTAGTGGTGATTTAACCCTTGACTCGTATGAGTAGTTCAAATAGGTCGTATTGTGTGGAGGGTAAGGTTAGTTTTGGCGTGTTTCTGCGGTAATTAAGCTTGGCAAGGTATAACTAGCTGGTGAACTGCATATTAGCGGGTTGGTCTTTTTGGCTCGCGCCTAATTGTAGGTTCTCGACGCCTGCGCGGACGGCCTTCGTTACTAGGGTTGACACTGAAGAACGTAATTATTTTTTTAAACATTTGAAAGTTTTTGGCCAAACTTGATACAAATTATGTTGTTATAAATCATTTGATGAACAAATATAATTTTTAGTATTTTATTTGTTTGGTAATTTTCAGAAAATTCTGATCAAATTGCAATGTATGTCGTAATGATATTTAAAATGAGTGTAGTCGACTAGGATTACAATTTAATAAAAGAAAGATTTTTATTCCTCTCGAATTCCTATCGTTTTAGAACATGCAAGCTCACTTTTACATATCCATCCATAAATAATTTATTACATACCTATTTTAATATAGAAAAAATTAACACTCCTTAAAAAAAAACTACTTCTTGGTTTTCATTAAAATAGTGAACTCCCATGTCTCTCAAAACTTTCACCTTACAGCTCTAAATATTTGCTTTGTGATAAATTGCTTTTAATTAATATCATTTTAACATCGCATCGTTGTCTTTTCACCGTTCACAATCTATTACAAACAACCAACAATTAAAATCTATTATTAATAATAGGTTGTATCAATAACAACGGTAATCATATGATTACGGGACCCGGCAATTAATAGCGGGCAGGGCTGCCCTCGGCTATGTTGGGCCCTATACTATTCTACAATTAATTTAATTACCTATACACTTTGTTTAGAGTACATTGTGTGTTTTCTCTGTCAGCCTTTCAAAAGCTTACAAACAAAGAAGGCTTCGTACAAAAAGTTTAGTTAACATTCGGTTCTTGTTTCGTTAACCGTGTAGGTGGTATAGGGCGGGGAGCCACGAGCGGTAATCTGTCGGCGCCGTGTGTGGCGGCCCTAACTCAGCGGTGCCCGCGCGCAGCCAAATTGAAAAATAAACACGCTGAGTGACGCGCCGTGATGGTCGAAGGGTCGATGACCCTGCGAATTTGCGGGATACGGGAATCGTGTGAAACACTTAAGTTTGGAGGCTTTGTGTGGAGTTACTTTTGTGGGTAATGCAATCTCGCATTGCGCACTAACTAGCGTAACGATTTAGTTGTTTGGTTTGTAGTTCCAAAAATGCCAAAATACTTATTCAGTGAAGTTGCAAAGAAAATATTAATTTCACAGATGCCTCTAGTTGAGCAAGTGACTTCGGAAAAACTCACTAGTATTTATGCTGCTTGGAAACGTCTTAAAAATTGTTTGCTGTTGAAGGAAGCCACCAAAAAATCGTAGCAAATTAATGTACTGAATGAAATAACTACCTACAGCTCGCGCAATACAACTTGAACCAAACCATAGATAATGAGGCTTGCACATTATACATTTTTGTAGCTAAAATTACTATTGCGCAAGTCACGTGGTACTAAAATTTGGGTCAAGTTATTTTGCGCGAGCTGTACCTACCTAACTAAATAATTTCTGACAAATTTTGCTTATTCTATTTCTTATTAAACACGGGTACTATCAACCAGGTAATAAAATAGACTATACAAAAGGAAAATAAAATTGCATTGCAGTACCAGGGCCGCAGAAACTCGAGCGAGTGCATCAAAACCTGTGTTCTCACAAATAAACAAACAATTAATTACGATCGCGGCGGCTGAGTAAACAAAGCAAAAAGCGATAAATCGTCCGGCGGTTATATGCGCCAGCGCTGCGCCTGCGGCCGCGATATTACCGCCCGTATCACTCGCCCGCCCGCTCATAATACTAGCCTGCTAATGTTGCTTTGATCGATTTTAATAGCCCTGGATATAGGTAATCCTTTTCAGACTTAGTACTTAATAATGTTTTAGGGTTCCGTACCAAAATGGTAAAAAGGAACCCTTATGGTGCGACTCAGTCTGTCTGTCTGTCACAGCACGGATATCTCGAGAACTACTAATGCTATCAACTTGATATTTGGAATAGTTTTAGATGACGTTTGCCCAACTATTTTGAAAATAAGATAGAAATAAAATTATTTATATATTTTTGCAACAGGGACTGAAAGGGGGTCTTAAAAATATGAAGTGAGGCTACTCGGGCATATTATTATGGGGTATCATATGAAAGAGGGCTGCTTGCGTATTCTCAATAATTTTTTTAGGCCACATAGTTTTCGACTTTTGATGAAAAATGTAAAAAAAAAATACCGTTATATGAAATCTGAATCAAAACGGTCTTCGTGAGATAGAAGAACTATAATATTTACCATTTTTTTATGTTTTAGAATATCAAGAAGCTATTGCTAGCATGAATTTGCCTTAAAATTAAGCTGTAACGTAACTGAGTAACGATATATTTTACACGATAAACTGTATCTGTATTAGGTTACATAAGAAAACTGGAAAATCTTTTTTTTTCTTGTTCTCAACATCACGTATTAATAGATCTTTCTTTACGTATAAAATTGCCGATATTTTTTCACAAACAGAACTTCATAACTTCTTTGTTTTAAAATATTCATCAATCTCTTGATAAATATCGATTTATGACCATGATAGACAACTAGCAGTAATAATAAAATTCTTATTTAAGTTTTCTTAACATTAAAAAAAAGTTAGAAAGTGACTCCTCTTTTTGTTAGCAAAAATGACCACTTTATTTTTTGTAACTTAAGTAAAACTTATTTTTTCGCGTAATCTAAATGAAAAAGTTATCTTAGTGTTCAAATATTTGTAGCATCATAGATAGTAGTATTTTAAAGTATGTAATATGAGTTAAGACATAATGTATGATACATAAATAGTAAAGAAACATTTCAACACAAGTTTAAATAAAAGAAATTTTCCTATCAAATGTAAAAAAGTTGCTACGCTCTTGCAAGTAGCCTCAACACTCTCAACTTTTGAAAAACTTTTTCTGATTATGTGATGTAATTGGTTTAATATCTAAACATAATTTCGTAGCAACACAAATAATACAAAACAAATTATTTCTCCAAAGTTGTTTTTAAATGATTGTACAATCTCGCACATTTTGAGTTCAGCTTTCAACTTTATCAAGTTTATTGCAGAAATAACTTAAAAAGTGCATGCGCCTTATCTTCGCGTCCCGAAGTGGAAAAAGCGATGCGAATATCAGCAAACTTATTTACTTTTGTATAAAATATCATAATGTTAATGTAATTCGTAAATATACATAAGGTAAGTAAATATAGTTAGTAATAATGTCAATCGTACATTATGTTGCTTAAACTAAACAGTTTTAAAAAGAATACTTATAAAAAATGAATACCGTAAAACGAGGCTATTCTATTCGGAACATGTTTTGACATACTTTGGCAAACAATTGTTTATCATTGCATTAAGGCTGCATAGTCTGTACACTAGCGCCGCCATTGGAAAAAGTCATAGTGCTTAAATAAAGACCAAATTGTGAATTATCTCTCTGTAGTGCACTCCGTAGAAGCTTTGTGGTTCTTTTTATCGCTTAAAAAAATTTCTAGCCTGTCGTTTAGTAAAATGGAGTTTTATTGTTAAAAGTGGCCACTTATCGCAAAAAATCTCCATTAAACTAAACAACAGAATAGAAAATACTGTTTAAGCGATAAAAAGAACCACAAAGCTTCTACGGAGTCCACTACAGAGAGATAATTCACAATTTAGTCTTTATTAAAGCACTATGATTTTTTTTCCAATGGCGGCGCTAGTGTGAAGACTACGCGCTCTTAAATGCTGTCAAAAAAAAAGTATGGGTATCGGGATATAATACTTATGTAGATATGCGTTTGAAATAGCTACTCATGACCAGAACTTGGGGTTATTAGAGACAGCATTAGAAAATAGTTGTATCCATATTTTGAATCAAAATAATCACTTTTAACAGGGCCAAAGAATAATAAATTCCATAGGGAGGTTACCTACCTTTTTTATGAATTTGTGTAGTTTTAATTAAAATAAATAAAATGTTTTAATTTCGGTTTATATTGAGAGCAAACTTCTATAATTGTTATAAACATTCAATAACTAACAAATATGTTAACTTCTCAAGAAAAAAAAAACGCTTATTAATTCCTTCTAACTAAATTTGCCTAGAAGGAATAAATAAGCATACCTTACCTTGCGCGCGCGCCCTCCCGGTAATGGTTGTTGATTTTGTTGTTTGATGCGTTTTTAAAAGCTCTTCAATTGCTAATTGCTTGGTAATATTCTGCTTATAATTCACAATCGGTGCTTGATAAAGCAAAATCTATATAAACTAGAAATATTAGTGAATATATCAAATACATTGTAAATAGGTACAGTCGAGTCCACATAGGCTTAGAAAAATTTGACATTCTATTTCTATGGTCGAGTCCATTAATATATTGGCACTTTTGACAGTTCATCAACCTTTATGGTATTGTGATAAAAGTCAACATCCTGTCAAAAGTGCGAAAATATTAATGAACTCGACTGTATATTGTGTCGATAGATAATTTTATTCATTAGCCAACAATTTGTATTGTTTATGGCTCAAGCACAGTCTATATAGTATGAACTTAAGGTTATATTAGATGCAGATGGGGTGTTTAACCATCAGAGGTTACTGTAAATAAGTTTGCATCTCAAATTAAACTCAGTACATTAAATTTACATACTGCTGAGGGTTGGCACTTAATAATTATTTGGATGAAAATGCGAATAAATTAAAAGGAAACAAATCAAAATCCAGGGTGATAGGTTTAAATAAATGAATGAATATTAGACAACATCACAAACATTGCTCTGATCCCAAAGTAAGTAAGCTAAAGCACTTGTGTTATGGGAATCAGGGACAACGGAACTACAAACACCCAGACCTGAGCCAATATAGAAAAGTTAGTTTTCTAGATTGTCAGCCGGGGATCAAACCTGGGACTTCAGAGATTGCGACACCTTTAAAACCGGCGTACAAACCACTCGACTACGGAGGTCGTCGTCGTTCGAAAATAATTTTCCGAATCTTTGCTCTACCATGGTACAATAATAATACTGCGCCAGGTATAGCACTCCCAGACAGTGAGCTTACGTCATCTCTGCTATCGGTATTGAAATAATGTTCATTCCGCTTTAATGGCAGGATAACAGAAAATATATCCCGCTTGGTGGCGCTGCTGTAGGTGGAGACTTTTTGTACGTGTGGATATGGGTTATGTTCTCGGCTAGTAGTTAATCGCAGCAGCCCTGCTTCGCTAAGTGATTCCACATACATTGCCCTTTCGCCCCCCGATTTCTGTTAGTGCAACATAGTCGGTGAGCGGCCTCATTACCATGTAACATTCCGCCGGTTATGGGATCCTGGTATCGCAAAACCAATTACTTACAAGTTTCTATTAATATTTAGTGACAAGTTTCTATTAATATTTAGTGCCTTTTTGAGATTTTTTTATTTGTATAGCGTTGTGTTTCTTTGCCGATTAGTGTATGACATAAGGACGTTTATTAAAAATGATCAACTCTTGAAAAATATCAGCTGGATATTTCAGAAAGGTTCGGAATTAAAAAAGAACTGCCTTTCTAATGAGTCAGTAGGTCTGCTTTTAGTAATCCACCGATGGACAAAAGTCAGAAGTTTCAGGTTTGAATATTAAACAGTAAATGTATCGAGAGAGCAATTATGTAGCGAAGCAATTATGACCGTACATATATTGACATCAAAGTATCAAACTCGACACTAAGGCCCGTTTTTATAAGCCGCTCTCTACGTTGAGAGCTATCTTGAGATAAAAAAACTCACACCTGAGATGCTTATAAATACGCGCCTTGTATAATACTAACCGTTACTTTCTTCGTAGTCGTTACTACCATTATTTTGTTTATATTGTGAGCTTTTTATTCATGCCACCTAATCATTTTAATAAGACAAAAGGCCTTTATTTTATTCCTACCTCTAGCAAAGGTGTGTAATTGTTTTTGTGACATAAATGCATACTACGAGACCGAATAGTGTGAGGCCACGAAAACTGCGATCAAAGATATATTTTTTTTAGTTGACCGCACTGTCTACTTATATCTATTATGCGGCATTGTTACAAAAATATACAATTATAATTTTGTAAGTATGTATTTCGTTATGCTATGCTAAAATAAAATAACAGCTTCGTCTAATGACGAAGTTTATTAATATAATGATTAGATTAAGGCTAAGCTCTGTCGTTACGAAATCGTTTCTAACAAAAAGGAGAATAATAAGTAACTTTCCTTAAAAATCTTTCACGTTCTATAAAAAATATATTTTTTTGGAATGTGCTCATCAAGGCCTTTCATTTGATACCCTTATTGTAATAATTAATAAACAAATTGTTTTTCCACATAACATAATGGCGTTATATAGCCGCCATATTATTTTTGATCTACTCTCATGACATAAAGTTTGAATTATAAACTTCAAAACGAGTTTATATTGACATATTTTATAGACGCAATACCGAATTTGAAAAAAAATATTTTAACATTTCTTCGTTAACAAAACAATGTTATAAAATAGCTTTTTTACCATTACGATACAAGAACCATGAATTTAGTACATACTTCTTTTCGCCTCCGCGCGCCATCCGGCGCCATTTTTAAAGAAATACAAAAAGTTTTGATTTCAATTTTTACTTCCCACTGTACTGAATTTCGTAGGATCTTTTTTATCCTTGCCTAAAATGTCTGATAGCAGTAAATTGGAAAAAAAAATTTACTTCGCCCGATATTTAAGGTGCAGCGACGGAAATGCTCCATACTAAGATATTACCAGCAAAGTTTCGCTCTCTTTTTTAACACTGATCTTTTATTTAGTAGGGTCTCAATTGTATAAAGTAGTGCATGTAACTGCACATAACTAGATATTAAAACGCTCGTGTGATACTATCAAAAAAACTTCGCCTTTAATACCCCTTATAATGCAACAGTTTCATATACTACTATTTTCAAATAATCTAAAGCCAGAATCACTCGGGATGATGTAAGGATTCTAACGATACCTCACACATCCAAATCTGTTGAGGCATTTAGAAGTTATGCTGGAATAAAAAAACATACATGAACCCTGAACACAATACACTCCTTCTTTTGGGCAGTCGTCTAAAAATGGTAACTAAAAGAAAATAATAAATAATGTTTTGAAAATCTTTAAGCATCTTGCTTCACAATACCAATCTATATTGTAAAAGCCTCTACTTTAGTGGCTCCACCCGTCACGTCAGCCAGCAGTTGTTCCTCAACGAAAGGGGAATGATTGACCGCTTCCTCCTCACAAACGGCCGCTATGATTTATCCCCTAGATTCCCTCTGTTTTATGCTCGCCTGGTGCTCCACGAATTTAGGGCCCTTAATTTATGGTAATTTAATGAGATCATTTTCATTATTTTAAGTTTGTTTTAGTTTTAATGGGGTTAGAAACACCCGCCATGTTTGTGTGAAGATTTTAACGATTAGGAACGTAAACGTCATTGGTGGTTTTGAGATCTGATAAGCTTTCTAAATATGCAAGAAAAGTTCCTCCATGTTAAGTTAAATAGACCATAACAGTTATGATAAATGAATGCGATACTTGTAACGAATAAATTAAAGCTAGTGACACTTTTTTAACACAATTTTTTTAACTTCTACACTGCATACTTAACTTTCTAAGACCGTTGCCGGAGACCCCAAGGGCAGGGAATTATTTCTTGATTAAACATATGCCTTCTAGAAAGCTACGATATCGTTGTTCTTATCAAGCAGTTCTCGCTTATGCAATTATACAT
This sequence comes from Catoptria pinella, assembly GCA_963556745.1. NCBI lineage: Eukaryota > Metazoa > Arthropoda > Insecta > Lepidoptera > Crambidae > Catoptria > Catoptria pinella. The sequence goes on from OY750777.1 coordinate 869,457, forward strand.
TAGACTGAATGACTTCAAGCGAATTTATTAAATAATCACTGTGTGTGTTTATGATTTACCACGTCCATAAATAATTTATGCTCTTCATAATCATTTTAAAAACATAATATGTTTTTGAAAACAGAAAAACATAATACAGAACATCGAACATAAACCGCGACGAAAACATCAATAAATTAAGTGGAGAATACTGGAAACGCATAAAAAGCCCAGATATTTTAACGAATTATTAATTAACATGCGCGTTTTTGCGCGTCGTCGTGTGCGTCCGGCCATTAGCCGGCTACCCCACGGCGAGCGCTGCCCATACCCTAGGGGCTGCAGACAACTGGAGTTTCTACTTTCTAGTCATCTTCCTTCAATTAAGAGGATACCCTGTATTGATTGCTTGATTAATTAATTAGTGAAAAGCTGCATTTTAGAGTAAAGTCATCTTTAGCTGTTGGTGTCAGAGATAGTGACTCATTCATTTCAGCACTTACGTAGTAAGCAACTAAACAAAAAACCTGAACAATTACTTTGCTCTTAACTTGTAATCTTAGTTTTACCTCATCCATCGGTGTTACTGTTTGAAAAAGAGGAAAACTTATCTGTATGTTGGTAATTGCGAGTAACTACGGAAACTTGCTATCTTATAAATGTACTATCCCACGCTACAAGAAAGCATTTAGTTTCTCACAAACACGGGATTATGATAAATTTTGACGTATCCACTTGCTACATTGTCCATTTCTTAGCTATAGGTTTTGTTACTTTGTATTTCTTAATAAGGACTTTTTATTATTTTGTTTAGTCTTGTTCATTGGCCATGAAATATTAGTAGATTTTCTTCAAACGCCAATAATCTCAACGTTTCACACCTAGAATTGTCTAAATTCTTTGAGTATTATTACATCCACATAGGATACGAGTACTCTGATGTCAGGTGATGTATTTGGTCAGCAAGGGTTTCATACTTATTCAAACTATTTATCAGCGGTAGTTGTAGCATGCAAAATATTTACATTTCTCCGAGTTTTACTGTCCTGCATGCGATCGTGATTTCCTTGTTGCCTCGTATGTACTTAGAATTAGCTTGTTTAATAAAATAATAAAGCACACGCGCCGCTTTTTGCGGACATTAATGTTGTTATTAATATGAATTCTATAATTGATCCGTACGGCCGTCCTTTTGTTTTTCGTTGAGAAAAACTACAATAAACTATATGTCATTAAGTTTGTATGCTTATAAATTTTAATAACTATTAATATTTCGCGAGGGGAGCATATGCTTGGATTTTTAATAAATTGCGTATTTTTATTACTTCTCTTCTCGCGCTCAACGCCAACCAAATGATTTCTAGCTGTCAAATGAAAATGGGTAGTAAAGAGCGCTCGATACTAGCCGGATGATTTCAAAAATAGGGGCCAGTAAACATTCTATACAAATCCGAACAGAATCGATTCGTATCAATAAATAATACCTAAAATGACGCAATGCTTATTAATAAAAATGAATTGAAAGTACCAGGATACCAGAACCGAACAAGATATTAGTAAGCAGTGTTGAGCAAATAAAAAAGATTAAAGCACGCCAGCCGAAGGAGGTCGGCATTCGTGGGTCGGAGGTGAACATTAATATCTAAGAACTCGATCGGAAGCTGCGTGAGTGATCGATCGGCTCCCGGTGTTCGACAATTACTTATCTATGTGCTTTAAAAAAAGAAATCTATCGAACACTCTCGGGCGATCGTCATGCCGCATAACTTAAGCGCCTCAAATGGTAAGTCGTTTTTTCATTGTAAATAAATATTGTTTGTTTTATTAGAAATTTTGTGGTACGTATAATACAAAGTTCAGTTTGTTATCCAAAATGATCTTATCGCTACCACCAAACTGTTCTAATTTTGACCTAGCCAGCGACCATGACAATGTCATCGAAAGAAATACATCCCGATATTTTGATGACGTTTCTGTTTCCAATTGACCATCATGTGACATGCACAATTTTTATTGTGATAAGCACCGAATTTTAATTTTATAAATCATTCGTATCTCCGATTCGTCGTAGCAAGTCGGCACGCGGCCGGCGACGCGCGCACCGCGGGCGCTTGTAATTGCCGCCCAATGTTTGTTTTGTTCACCTCTTAACTCTTCTCAATACACCCGTCTCTTTCTAACACACCCGACTTACCATAAACCCGTCCCGTTCCCACCCATCGCCGCTCAGCTACTTAAACTTTATTTATCACAGTTAACTCGCTGATACTTTACGTTGATTCAATGTCTTAACAGAAAATTGTTAACTTGGAACTTTATTCTTAGTGCTAAGACTTTAGGATTATTTTAGGATGTTGAAATTAAAATGGCCATTTGAGAGAGCTTGGTAATCGCCAGATTAATAGTTGGTATTCAGTTTATGTATCGCATAAGCGATTATTGATTGTAATTATCATGGCGGCCTAAGTTAAACACCGGCCGGTCACGCGACGCTCCTGAACCATCAATTCATTGTATTCTCGGGAACTCTCGATATTGTTATGTATTGCGATTTGATATATTGATTCCAATCAGCCATTACTAGATTCGTTCACATGAATGTGTTCAACCAAAGTTGTAATAATAAAAAAGTTTTCGGCCAATTGCTGGAAAACTGAAAAACAGCGATATTTCGAAATAGTTGGCATACTTATTAAAAATCAAAATTAGATTGTTTTATATGTATAAAATTTACCCAAATTGTGAATACTACTATCCAATTGTATTGTCTTAAAGAAATAAATTGAAAATACCATTTTATTCAATTCAAAACCTATAAGATTTAATCGAACATATACACTTAACGAGTTTACTATGAGCCAAAGAAATATTACATTGCTTTTTTAATTGTGTTATTTTCTTGCGTTCGAGTCGGCGCAATGTGCTGATTGTAAATTTATGAGTTGCGATTCGATTCACCTACACAGGCGGTGGAGAAAAACCGCGACATGTGTTCGTTCCCGCATAAAACTTTCTTTGTTCGCACCACCATATTCGGCGCTGCTAATCCGCATCTTTGTTTGGAAATGCTGTGTGAAATCGACTGGAAAGGGCACACAAATAATAAATAAAGCAGTTAAGTGGTCCGCATTTGAATTAATTAACATTACTAATATTTTCCTGGCCTTTTTGACGTTCTTCGTTGTTTTATTAAAATTATAGCAAACGTGCCTGAATTAAGTAGGATCTTTTTTTAATTTATTGACATGAAATTTAAATTTATCTTCTTTTAAATAGAAAAATTTATTTCAACTTGCAAATAAAGGAATTGTTTAATTTGAAGTGAATTATTCCGTTTATTATTACTATAACATAAGTGAACCTAATAATATAAAGTGAATCTAATAACAACAATTTTTTTCTTTTTTCAACAAAAATACACTGAGATTACCTACTTGTTGTACCTGTACTGGACTTGCGTATAAAGGAAAACATTAAACATTGAATTTTATTTAAAAAAAATATTCTTAAAAAAAATGTGTAAATAATTATTAATCTTTTGAAGTTCAGTGAAGCTTGAAGAATAATAATGAACGTATATTTCAATACAATTTCTATAGTTTCAGTTTCAATATAATGGCAGGTATTAATCTTGTCTACTATGAATACAATGACGATTCTTCGCCCGGTTCTTAATTTAACGACCCGTAGTTTGTACATACATGGAATAATATTTATACTTCGTTTGTACCAGGTAATCTGAGGCTTTCCACATTAAAGTTACTGCTTTGTATACTGCCTCCTATCTTAGAGAAGTTATTAGAATAAACTATATCGGGATTTACACCATGTACCTGTTTATTTTTGAGACTCCGATATTTCGGCGTAGTTGCATGCGCCATGGTCACGGAAGAACTGTCGATTGTTGCGTGCGGGTAGATGCTATTGGCAGGCGAATCCGTCTACATGGTGTAAATCCCGATATAGTTTATTCTAATAACGTCAATAACCATGAAAATTTAAAACATTATACTTATAGAAGTTTATTGGATTTATTGATTGTTATAATTCTTATATTCTGTTTGAAAATAACAAATATCTGGAGTCCATCCATGTAGTTTTTAGTAACAACACACACAACAGCTAACTGCTGGTGCAGGTTTATTTGTTAAGCTCTTGTTTTCGATTGCCGTAGTGTGGGTAAGTGAATTAACTTTAATTCCTAAGAAATTGTTAATCTATTTTTATCAATAAAACAGCTTCGCAGTTCTAAATATCTCTATTTATATTCTAAAGTCTTTATGAATTCGTGTATTCAGTTCAATACTCACTTTTATTCGATTAAAAAAACGTCCCGTTTGAGTAGCCCTATGGCATGGTGTAGGGACTTAGCCAATTTGGCGATGGTGGCGGTTTTACGTCTATCGCTAGGGTAGGTCATCGCATAGGTGACCAAATATTACTATCTCGGGATCCTCCGTGGTTCAAGAGGCACGTTAAGGCTAGTCCCGGCTACATTTGCAGTCTTTAACACCCATAAGGAAGTGTCCAAGCAGCTTACGCATTAAAACGGCTACTGGTCATATAACGAGTTTAACGACCCGTTCGCTCTCATATGAACCGGGCGTTGTCAAAGCAGCGTTGCACCTGAGCAGCCATTATCGCGGCGGCTCGTTAGCGTGACGTCACTTCCAGTTAAGGCTGCGTCCGGAGACAATGCGCGGTAAATCTGTCCACTGTCAACCCTGCTGCTAGGGTTGCCAATTTCATTTCTATGGCGGTTAGACTAGGTCTTAGGAAAATTTTATTTTTTTAATGGAAGATCGTATAATTTTAGATAAACTTTATTTCATTGTGATGTGTTAACTGCTTTTAGTTGTTTATGCCTAGATATTATTTCTGTTAAATGACGGGAAATAGCAACAGTTGCCTACTAGGTAGGTAACTGATCCATAGTAGACCTATTCTTTATTGAGGATAGTTTACAGGAATTGGTGGTATGATTTCGGAAAACTAGGAGGTGATGCTTGCCACTCTTGGATCTGTTCCATCTCCCAAACTGGTTATCCCAATCAGTTGGTGTACATGATTTTTTTCCAGTCTTCCCAACATGTGAAATCTGTTCTTTTTTGATGCAAAAAATGTGATTAAATATTTAGTTTAAGATTAGTAAGACGTTTTGTTTATTAAAATAAGTTTATTAATGAAAAATGATTGTTCTTCTAACTATACCTACTTTAACTATGTTGGGAAGAGTGGAAAAACAATGTATCCTACCTATATGATTGGGATTATCCAGTTGGGATAGATGGACAGATTCACTCTTGTCGTTTTATAATCGAAAAAAATTTACGGCCACTTTGTGCAACGGTAGCGATCCTACCTTCTGCGCCAAAGGTCACGGGTTCGAATCCTGGTAGGGGCAGATGTTAGTGTGTGTTGTGTTAGTGTTTCCCGTTTCATGGTCGTTTATATACTTATTTATGTATTCTATTTAGTACCCATAGTATAAGCTCTGCTTAATTTCGGACTAAATAAATTGTTGTGAGTGTCCCGAATTGATTTATTTATTATCAGAAAAAATTGTATCACTGTTACTGTAAACAATTAGCGGTTCGAATCATCTGACATTACATACAATGGCGGCGTGAAATGAGTTATTGTTTATACCCCATTGTCTCCGACGCAAAATATTTATAACCATCGTTTTTATTCACCGTTCCGATCGCGTGGGATGGTGATTTCTGATACTATAATTGTAAGAATAAATAAATGAAAACATTTTTATGTCAAAATTCAAAAATTCAAAACTCATTTATTCAGTCTAGGCTATTACAAGCACTTGTGAATGTCAAAGAAGCTACGCCATCGGTTCGCAAACCCTAAGCGGGAGACCTTGTAACGAGAAGAACCGGCAAGTGATGTCAACGGCTTATCCAGAAATTTCAACCTCCTCCTGTTGGATGATGTTGTCATGATCTCCACGCTTGGCAGTTGGGTTAGAAATCGCAGTCTTGGGCCATTTTCATCGGAAAACGGAAACGGAATTATTCAGGTTAAAATTCATGCAAGAGATAGATGCGAAAATACAAGCAACTATAAAGAGTCAGTAGATAGACTTTAATTAAAAGCTATGACAACATGCTATGAAGTGACTGTTCCAATTACCTAGTGATCAGTACAAATATACAAGAATGCCTGCCCTGCACAGCATTCTGAACAATCCAACAGTTTGTTTCCAGCAAAAAAGAGTCCGTCTCGCGAGGCGCGCGGGCAAACACTGCGACACATGTAGGACATGTTTTAAACATGACGCGCAGAAAAACGTCATAAACTCCTCGTCGCGATGTCGCTGGCGAAACTGTCGGTCGTCGAGTAGTGACGTGTAACAAAGAAAATAGTTGTAGTTTTATTGGTGACACAAGGACTATTGAGACTTAACCCTGATGCAGAAATTACCTAATAGTTACTAAAAAAACCATCATACGAAATGCTTTTCACATCAACTCCTAGACTTTCTCAATGCAATATGGAAATCACAAAATCTTTATGTAATACCAAATAATATACTAGAAAAAATACGACTCGCACCAGATCATGTTCTCGGACGGGAATCGAACCCGCGACCTTTGGATATCCGGTCCAATGCTCTGACCGCTGAGCTACCGAGTCATTTTCTCAGTCAAAATCTTTCTCGGTTCAAAAGTTCAGCACATTTATGAGAATGACGAATGATGATTACTTTTTTGTCTACATGTACAATAGTACTGTCTAATCGTTTAAATCAATACCAGCTATTACCAACTATTGCTCCAACGGTGATCTCGAAGTGTCGGCGCTTTTGTGGTGCACCAACATCGATCACCGCGGCGATGGATCAGTGTCCAGCCGGCGATGTAATACGTCAAATCTGTACATCTAGCTAAAGATTGTGTGCGATAGGTACTTATGGCATGATTTGGGAAACGTAAATCTTGATTATAATCGTCAGTAGATGTTTTTCCAAAGTCAATCGGCCGACGAAGTTAAAGTAAAATCTCTACATCTAGTTTAACTTGGTTGCGATAGTTTATAAATGCAAATGCATTAATGAGGTTTTGTTCGCATAGCTAATTGAAAAACATGTTTAGCTTACAGTCAGTGTTTTTTACTTGTTTTCAACTTAATCAACAGAAGCCAACTAACTCAATATTAAGTAACTGTCGTTGTTTTTCTAACTTAAAAGATTTCAACTACTAAAGTCAACATGTTCCATCAAAAGTTGGCTGAAAATAAATCTATTAAACACCTCCGTAAAACCTTTTCTCGTTATGTATGATTAAAAATAAAGCATCTGAATTAAACTAGTCTAAAATTAAATATTCTTAACATGTTTTAACACATCGTTAAATTAAAACAAACCAATTAATTACAAGACGCACTACAAAATTCTTATTCTAATATTGTCAACGTAAAAAACTCTAGATCGTATCAATCTTGATCTTAACGACACCTGAAAAATGTAGAGAGGTATGTCGTTGGTTCAATGCGGCGATTAAGCAGAATATCTGGGACCCTGGCTCCCTGGCCAATGAAATTTTACAGCCGCGTCGAGCGCATAACTTGGGACGAAAAAACGCGCGAGGCTGGTCGGCGTTTCAGAAAATAAACAGAAATAAAACACATATTCTTGAACGTTATAATTGTGAAGAGTTCCGTATATGAACTTTCTTCTTTGAAGTGAATTAAAATTTTGCAAGTTAAGTTAAATCAATACGGGTCTAGCTAGCTGATAATGGAACATGTTGGTGACAGACGCCCAAGCTAGTGGCCACATGCTCTTATATTTTACGATATTTACTTTTATTTTCACTTTCTTCAACTTTTATCAATATTTTGTGTTGCCTCATCACAGATACCTAATTTTGTTCTTGATTAACTGATATTGTATATTTACAACATACTATCTATTTTATGCTTTATAGTCTAAAACAGAAATATTATGTTTATGTCGAATTTAGGAAAACGAACCGCTATGAAGATATTTTAATTGCCTCTGATATTATGATACCTACAACTACAACAGTGAGGGGCCTATGGAAGAACCCTGAAGTAGTTCCTTGATCTCCGAACGCTTATCGGCGGTCAGCGCGTTTCCCGAGCGTCGGGGAATTAAAACATTGCATTTTTGCTGTGGCATCTAAGATGCTATCTGCGGCTTGTAACCGCACGATTTATTTAACGGGTCAGCTCGGTTTGTTGTCTGCAACAGGGCTACCAACTCTATAAAACTTCGTTTATTTAGTAGTCTTTGTTTATACTTTCAAAGAAAAGCTAATGACTTGTTTGCGGCTGGTGAAAATCCTTCTTTTTCTGTAATCTTTCCAACTTTTGGAAGCGGTAGGTACCTTCGTTATTATGTATTTACTTATACAAATGTTACTTATTTCAGTTTTCATTTAAATTATCCAAAGGAGATATAGTTCTTTCGCTGGCACATTACGAGTATAGTTTGGTAACTATTTTTTATAGTCATCATCATCACCATGTAAAATTTGCGTTAGCTATAATTTTATCAAATTAAGTATCTTCCAAACTTACGAATACTTTTATTTGTATTAGTTTTGATTAAAATTTTAATGTTTGGATTAATTCTTATTTTACCATTATGGTATTGAGCTTATTAAGTCAACAAAAATCTAATATTTTTATTCAAAACAGCTTACATCAATTTTGTAACGATTTAAATTTACAATTATGATTTTTCACAATTGATTTCACATTAAATTGGTATAGCAATTTTATTTATGTCAATTCAATTTAAGTCATCAATTTTAAAGTGCCCATAATCGTCTCTTTTTGTTAACTGTATATTGTTTTCACTGGGACTTGAAACTGGGATGAGCAATTATCGGAGTCTCGATTGGCTCGCCAGCCTCGCGACGCATCCCTTTGTCTCCCGCGGCCTATATCTCCGCGACCGTCGCCGACGCAAAAACTGCCATAATCACTTCATCGCTTGCGCTTGCGCTCACGTAATTATCCCAAATCTTTTGAATGTGGACTTTGAAGCAGTTTTTATTTGCGATTGCTCCTAAATGGCAGCATAACAGAAAATGTATCCCGCTTTAGCGCTACTGTAGATGGAGACCTATTGTACATGTGCATATGGGTTATTTTTCCTGTTATTTTTCAATTATGTCTAAAAATGTTTGCTAATAATAATGATTATTATAGACGTTGGACAATAAATGAATTAAAGATTGAATTAAAAAGGAAACCAAAATGTGTGAAAAATTCATATTTCCAACATCCAAAATAGAAAGCAAACACATATAAAAAAACATTTACATCTACACTGGTGCCAAGTTGACGCTAGTGCGTCGACTGGTGGACGATTTGTGTATCAGCCAAATTATCCTGCCATTATGGAGGAACATTTTTGAGAGAACCATTTATATAGGGATACCTATACTACTAATATACGCTTTTCCAAGCAACGTTCGCTTAAAATGGTTCCTTTGGCTAACCAGTGGAATGCTCTATATTTTCACCAAACATTTCGACCTCTTTATCTACAAAACTAGCTTGAGTAGCTGTACCAATACCATACAAATGCTTCAACTTATAATGTATCAGAAAATCACAATATGTAAAAACACTAAAAATTAATCATGATGCTATTAAATGCGTGCCAGCTTTCAGTGAATGTGTCAAGTTGTAATTTGTACTTGAGTGCTCGTACTGGCTAATATATCCTGATTAGTAAGTTTCTGTTAAATATCACAAAGTTCTACCTGCTACGTCTAGTTTATAGATTTCGCAATGAAATTAATTCTATGGACAAACACAAACGCTAACCCACATCAGATCATTAGCCTGCCGAATTCCCAGTCTCTCTCGCTCGGATCATTCCAATATTTTATTCGTGCGAGTATCGATTTATTTATCGTGACGATAAATCATTCGCGTTGATCATTACCGATAATAATTTATAGTAGGCAGCGAGCGGTGCTTTGGAACTATAAATCAAATGAGGCGCCCGCGCACTGCAGCGACGGCTCTCATAGATTTCCTGCTTGTTTGTTTTAAGCTATGCTGAGCTTTTTGGAATAGTTTACACTTTTTGTTGATATGTGTTTGAACTGTTTAATCTCAGTTCATAAAAGTGGCGATGGTGTCGCAATTCTCTATGTTAGTGTAAAAAAAATAGTATTTTACATATTATCTAGGGTGTATGTGTTACCTTTGTTGTTTTTATATATTTAGCAAGTAGAACAGAAAGTATATTTTTGTTCATGAGTTCTTGGACACTAACAGTTATTTCTTTGATTTCATCGTCACTCACTAATATGAAGCCATCGTCATAGGTAGCATTGCGTAAACTGGCCGACTAACACCCACTTTATTTACAGTAATCGTTTTAATATCACTGATTTCAATTACCTATGCATTACCTACTTACTCTTCCCAAAATCCATCAGGGATATCGATATGCAAATAAATAACCGATGCGTTTCGTCGGCGCGCACAAAGGCGGCGCCGGCGCAGCCCGCGGCTGCGCTTGATTGATAAATCAACCAGCACACGCGCGTATGGGCTTTGTACACGCCGCTAATGCCGCGCTAAATTATACTTTAATATCTTTGCAATAGAAGCTTTGAAGATAGTCGATTGGGTTTTATGCACGCCGCTAGTGTCGCACTAATTTAAACATTAATGACTATGCAATAGCAGCATTTGGATCTATAGTCTTTTGTGAAATTAATTGATTTCGCGATGTCTCATGGTTACTCGAGGTTACGATTATGAGAGAACTCCTTTTAGGTGATTTTTATATTCATCATTTTATGTTTGGTTTGTGAAATATGAATTTTTGATTATGTGTTACATTTTGATTCGAAACACAAGAGATGAAGACACACAAGGTATTATTTCTTAATTGAGAGATAATAATAGCGCACACGTGAGACTAAGCTGATAAAAAATGCCTTCTCGTCTCTGATTTCAGGACTTAGTTTTCGCGACGTTTAAGATGTGGATAAAACTGGAATTCAGAATAAGATTCTAGTTTCATCCACAACGAAATTACGAGGGAGTCATAAACGCCCTGATTGGCTTCAAAATAACCAATCAGGGCTACGTCCTAATAACCATCTAACTAGTAACTTCGTAATACTAAGGCAACATCCGTTTATACCTCGATTTGTCTTAGCTTTGTAAAATTGAATATTTCTGAACAAATAGAAGCCGTTTGTATTAAATAGTGACCAAAAGGGTAGGTTCCCCGTATTTCAGAGATTTCCCAAAAATAAATCTATAAAAGAATAATCCGTAAGCAGCAATCATCGCGTCCTCTCATGGGGTTGTATGTAATCACTTTACCAGTGCACTTTCCCCACCCCCGGTCATTAGCCCCCTAATCTAATTCCGTTTTCATTACTGCACACCCCATGCTTTGTTTGTTGTTGTTTTGTTTTTGGTGTTCGTCAAGTGCCTCTTTGCTATGAATGGGACATGTTAGGAATCTGAATGCTTTTGTTTTCTGTGTTCTGATATTCTTTTGATATATTAAAATATCTGTGACAGATTGTGTAATCCTATGATCACATCTGTTATCCTTATGAAATGAACTGAATAGAGAGAGAGTTTTATTCTTTAGTTTATATTCTTCTCCCAAATTATTTTTCAGTGATGTGAATGATACATTTCATAGTAGTTTAGCTTTTCAGTTTCATTTAAAATATCTGTGTTGGAAACTTTTATTCATATTACTTTCGAAGTTAGCAGCTAATTAAAATTTGAAATCCAATTTGAAAAAAAAAACATACAAAAGACAATTATAAAGTATAAATGATATAAACAATAGAGATTCATTCATGTAATGACAGATCGTTGTTACCATGATATGATGACGTTTTAAAATGATGAACATGACCTCCTCAAACGTACGTACTTATGACAACAATAATTTTAAACACCCACCTATTCGAAATAGGAATGAATGACTAGGTTTGTTTATGCACACCAGTCATCAGACCACACCTTTTATGTGATTGCCTATCTATTGTAAAAAGAAGTGAAGTTTAAGGCTGGGTTGAATCATCTTGATTTAACCTTAACTTTAACAGACACAAACTTACTGACCCCGTGACAGCGTCGCTGTCGTCTACGGCGTAACCTAGGTAACAATATGTAATAACACTTAGTTCCAGTTTTGGCCACCGGCTCAGATAAGCTTGTGTCATGAACTGTTATAGTTAAATTAAGATGATGCAACCGAGCCTTAGTTGTAACATATTAAAGGGACAGATTCGACGACCTCCGTGGTCGATTGGCTTTGTACACCAGTTTTCAAGGTGTCGCCATCTCAGAGGTCCTGGGTTCGATCCCCGATTGGGTCAATTTAGAAAACGAACTTTTCTATATTGGCTCAGGTCTGGGTGTTTGTGATACCACCGTTGTGTCTGATTTCCATAACACAAGTGCTTTAGCTACTTACTTTGGAATCGGAGCAATGTATGTGATGTTGTCAAATATTTTTAAGGGGATTCTTTTATAAGTGGTACTTTTAGAAATCCTAATGATATCTGCCAATTGTTTTTGATGAATAGGGAAATGTGAGGAACTCACAACTTCAAGGAACACTTAACCATACTCGACATCAAAAGAAGAAAACTTCTCAGTGTTTAGAGAAAAGAATGTCTTTGACAATTCATTGTGTTGTAAAATTTCCTTTTCACTTCTCATGCTCGTAAAGTTTGTCTTTATGTTGGGTATAGGCTACATAAAATAGCTTTTCATGCTCTAGTGCATAAAGTAAAATCTTCGTCTTAGTCTCCGACTCTAAGTCAAAGGTCGTCAGGTAAACAACCACATACGCAATTAAACTTCATTTAATAAACTTGTTTTTGCAATATTGCTATTTAATTTCCTCACAATCGAAGTGAAAAGCTCGTACATACTCGTACTTAAACCCATTTTACCCTCAAAATGGTGCGTTTTATGCACTTGTTGTACAATCTACTATTTTCTATTATTTACATTTGAAACGTCATTTTCCATTCCATCTCGAATTCCTTCAAAAGTCCTGCGTTCGGTTCCCGGGGGTGGTAATTAGATTTGCAGTTTCCGCGCGAGAGGTCACCCCACGACATTAGTTTTCATTTGCGCGCTTATTTCATTATACTGTTATTAACTTTACGAAGTGCACTGGGATATGTATTGTGTATGAGATGTATGGAACATTTTATTGTGAGTTGCTGTAATCATATTATAGGTCGTTGTGTGTCTGGAGAAAAAACCTAACCAGGCAGCCGGAAGAAAATCTTTGGGTTTTATTGGATTACAAATTCTTGTTAATAGGTATAATTAAGACAAACCACAGTTAAAACTTAACACTATCACTGAAGGATAAGGATAGTCAGAGATGGATCTACTAAATATATTGATGAATCATGTATCAAAGATCACATCAAATTGAAAGAATATCACTATTACCAACTTCTAAAATAAAATTTTAAGTGCAAATTATTTCACTCTTTTTATTATAAAATTGGAGGACACCAAAACACTCATAAAGTAACCATATTTATTGGATTTCGAAAGTTAACGCTATTTGATCTAAATCTTCTCCCAACAATAGTCCAATCATGTAATGATAATATGCGGCCTTCCGCTGGCTGGTGCAGCTCGCCCGTGCGTGAAATCGTATCGGCGTCAGATCGGGCTCGCCACGCGACCGCATCGGACACGCCTCGCGACGACGTCCGACTCATGTGCCGTGAAACGAGATTTCGATTGTGCTGCATTGACTTTATTATGTGAGGGAGGATTGCAATTTTTTGAATCACTTGTGATTTTTCATTCTCTATTACTAAGCATTCGACCATTAAGGATTTAGGAATACCTAGGTGCTCAGAATATTTTCAAAAGAATAAAAGCCCGTTTGCAAAAATACTATTCAGTGCCAATGAGATGTTCGGATTATTATTAAGTTTTGTTAATGCTATGTGTGTTAATACAACATGTTACAAAAATACAAAAATCAGCTGTTTCATTTTCGTAATTAATTTTTGTATGAAACAGCTGATTTTTTTCGCGATTTCAAAGTTGGTCCCATGGCAAAAGTTGTTCAGTTTGATGGTCCCTATCTACCATATTCGGCATTAGGTGTACTTTTGTAACACGTTGTATATCTCTATTCCTACCTAGTCTACTATGAGAAGAAGTTATTGTTAAGAATCAAACTCATAACTTGCACAAAAATTATTTTGAATTAAAGAAATCAGTTCGCTGAACATGGACTTATGTTCCTTTCGGTGTACTCATAAAGATAACTTAAATTCACTCATTTCCTACAGCCATGTCATATATCTCCGTGGATCCCTGCACCTCACCCGATAACCACAAATCGTTCTGTCACCGGGATCCCGCTAATGCCCGTAATCCCGGGATTAGGGAATGCTCGATGATTTAATGTGACCAGCTGTCATCGCCTAATGCCGCATAAGAACAGAATAACTTTAACAAATCCCGCACGACAGATGCTATGCTTTTAAAAGATGATGCTTTCCAAAAAGTGTGACTCCATATAATGGATATTTCTTTAACCAAACTCCATGTTTTTGTACAAGTTTTTTGAAATTGTCTAAAACCGTTACCATTAACAATGTTACCTTGTTTCACAGTTCTGCTACAACAGCGCTTCTGAGGTAGTTTCTTAATGTCAGCATTCTCTTCACACAACATCACAGATGACATTAAAGCCAAAGCATAAAGCTAGCTTGAAAGAGAAAAACTGATTCAGTGACAAGTTTTAGGAAAATGTCACATTTGAAACTTCCTAAACTTTTGATATTTTTCATGTTCAAGCCAAAAACCTACTTTTGCCTAAGATCCATATTACTACCTGCTACTTATTTTTATCTTTATTTATGTATCTTTTTGTGAAACTAAGACATTTATTTATCCCTAATTTTACTGCTCCATTCGGAGTTAACAAGTTCAAAGCGATTACTATCATCGTAAAATATACTTTAATTTTGATGCTCTTCACAATTTCGGTGTTAGCTTCCTTGTAATAAATTATGCTTAATTTACGATTAGCTAGCGTTGGGTAATTAAACCTTCACTACACTGTGGAGGAAAGAGATGGGCGATCATTAGTGAGCTACGCACGTTGTGGGCGGGGCCTGCTACGCCCTGCGGCCCGCGTAGTGTTGTGTTGTCACATAAAAATTGTCGATGGTTTTACCGATCGTAACTCTGGAGTTTTATCGATTCCCGGGACGCGTGCTGTAGGCGCTTTTCTAGTGTAACGCAGGGATCGCAACGGGGCGCTTACATAACATTGCGAGAAACGAGAATTCTTTATTAGAACATGCTTTTAATTAGATTCATAGGATTTATTCTATTTATTCAGGTTGAATTTATCGCAGGAAAGGTTGTTACATGTTTTCTATTAACTTTGCTGTAGTACAATAATATGACCGAACTAATCATTAATTAAAATTGCGAGCTGCAATTATTGAGAATTGGTTTTTCTCAAAAGTTTTTTACTCATTGTCTAAGATGTGCGATCGCAGATGTTGGAACTAGAATCCTCTCAGAAAGTCCCTAAGTGACGCTACTAATCCCTTACTTTCATTGTAAGGCGGTATGGCTTTCAACATTTTGCGAATGTTACATTTTAAGAAATGGTATTTTGCGGATTTGTCATTTTGCGTCAAAATTTCATTTCGCTAATGAGTACCTAATTGATTGATGAAACATGATACTCAAGGTATAACTATTTGGGTTAGCTATTACTAAGATTGACTCTACCATAATATAAAATAATAAATTTCAGTTTTAAATAAAACAGTAAATAAATATATTATTCAAAGTACTGACTGACTGAAAAATCTTCAAATTTTGTGTTTAGGCTGACGATGGAAAATTTATATTTACTCCCAAAGGTAGAATCTTTTCCATGAAATAGTGTATTTATTATTTAGGCTTATGTTTGGAAGTTAAAAAAAATAAGCAAACACATATTTCGTAATTTTCCGAAAATCAATCCCTTAGTTACGGTAAATGGACTAAATAAACTTAAAAATCGATATAGATTTATTATATATTTAATATTTATTGATATAGAGTTATTGAGGTTTTATGGGATGTTCGTTGCAAAAATAACATTTATTTTAGAGCCCGACACAAAAGTTGAAATAGGGGATAAAATTCTGACGACTTCGTCTGCGTGGACAGTTATTCCTTTATCCCACGGGAACAGTACTTTTTTTCAGGATGAAAGGTATGTCCTTCTCTGTACCCCTGACAACGTGTAAGCAAAATTTTATGATGATCGGTTCAGTAGTTAAGACGTGAAGGCGTAACAAACTAACTAACTTTCGCATTTATAATATTTAAGTAAGGATTATTTTATCTTAAAGTATTTGCATTACTATTCTCTTACATATTGGTTAATTAGGAGATGTCTAAATGGTAATAAATCCGCCATTTGCAGCGTTTTGTACTTGTTTGCGATAAATGTTATAGAAATATATGCTTGCAATAAAGGAAAGGAACTTTATTGACTAGTTTTATGACCTGCTTGACCAAACCTCGCGATGAAGACATAAAAGCTCTGTAATAAAACAGAAATGGGCAAAATCATTACATTCTATAATTCGTATATTCAAAGCACACATTAAGTAGGTGTAATTATACAAATAAACTTACCCCCTTACTAATAAAGATTGTATTGCAGATGTATAGTTACACAATGGTTACTCTCTGTCAAACTATTTAAGTTTGACATTAAAAAGAAAGGGACAAAACACTGTACAATCTGCTATACAATCTTTATTAGTAAGTAAAAAATAGATATTCTTTGACCCAATCCCAAATATCCCAAAAATATTCGCGGTTGTGCGGAAAAATATTATGATTTCAGAAAATAAGTTAATTGTATTGGGATTATTAATGCATTTACTGCGCTGCGCTCCATTGTTCCTCATGTCACGTATCACCTAAGAAAGTATGTTCTTCAGTCATTGAGATTTATTATATTTTAACTAATCGTAAACATTAATTGTTAATATTTTCAATAACAACAATAACAGAGTTATCGACGACGTCCATAAGTGATGTGCCGCGGCGCCGCGCGCATTACGTCGGGTCTGGTGCGCTAATCCGCTGCGCCGGCGCATAGGCACAAGCGGAGTAAAATACAAGCTGTAGCGGTTTTAGACAAATACTTTTCTACGTTTATATTTAGGGACTTGTACTTCAAAAGGAAGTTAATTGAATCAAAAACTATAGGGTACTTACCGTTGACGAAAAATAATGAAATAATGAAAATGATGCAAGGTCTAACAGCAGAAGTAAAATGGAACGATCTAAAAAAATAGTGTAATCCTCGACGCGCGTTTCAAATTCATACTTGGTCCACAGTACGAGTGACCATCAGCCATTTTTAATGTCCCCACTGCTGGGGCATAGGCTTTCCTTATGGGTGGATTAGGGCATGACCCACCACGCGGGCCCAATGCGGATTGGTACGAGTATTTGCCTTTATTCCACCAATTATTGAGAGATGGTCCTTCATGCTGCCACCACTTAGTTAAGTTTTAATTCAGAGACTTTTTCACAAAATAGAGAGGAGGACAGAAGTCAAGCTTAGTACTTCGCGCGCTCGAGTAACGCACACACACATAGACAGCTCTCACAGATCGACGGCACTATCACGCACTTGAACCCGTTTGAGATTCGTCGTTATTCCGTGTCGGAGAGGTGTCTACGAGGTGCGCTGCTATCCTCTCTCTATTTGTGCTTTTATTCGCTACTCTGACTACCAGCACATCCTCCTGTACCTTGGACAGAAGTCCTGATATCTTGATTAGCAGCCGCTTTGTCTACACCGACCTTTGTCTCCGCCACTTATCGCCCATCGCGTTTCACGGCCTAACGCACAACCAGCGCAGGCCCTTACGAATGATTGGATTTCAACGCACCACTTGCTATTACTTATCTTATTTCTAACTTATGGAATAGACCACACCAGTTTAGTGTTTGGTTTCTTAACATCAGATTCCATGGAGTTATTTAACGAATCTTATCTTGATAAGAATTTTCTGTTGAAATGTTTTTATATTCAGAATTGTAACAACTCGTAAATATTGAAAGAAGAAGTTGTTATGTTTAGACTACTGCAGTTGAATGTTTAGAAACAAGCGGATGCACCCCCTAAGGTTGCATGAAAGAAACACCAAAAAGGTTGACTGTCTTCTTAGTAATCATTCGGCCAAAGAGGTTTCTTCTATATAATCTAAGGTAGAATGGGTGAAATACGTGGAAGGGAACGGAAGGAAAATTAACAGGGAGAGATGTGCGTGTAAAAGGGAAGGAGGATTCTATTGACGGATGAACGACGTAGAAGACGCATGACGGTACATTAAAATTTGTTATTTAACTATACTGCAAGAAATACAGTATTCCCGTGCAAATATCACTTTTATTGATACTACACTAATTTGCGTCAGTTCGAATTAATAAAAAACTTAGGCTTAGCTTTATGCTGTACTTAGCTACTCCAACGGTAGCAATTTGTACATCTATTTAGTATACAAAATATTAAATACACATCATTTCGATATAGAAGGCGTGCAAATACAATGTGTTTATAAGGCAGTCGCAGCCGCCTTTTTGTCGCGCGCAAAAAATGCCCCATTACGTGCACACACGCCCGCGGTGCGCACAAAGAGACGCACGTGAAAAGGCTCTTGTCGGTAAAGACGCGGTTACAATGACAGCGATTGCGATCCTACCTACTGCGTAGACTGCAGAATCTTTCAAGGAGTAGCCTATAACCTAGTCACCTCCAGTTAGAACTGGGCAAAAGATTCTCAACCCGTGCAAATCACGGTAGTAAAAATTTGTGCTATACTAATTTCACGTGATGTTCGATGCACAAAACAGCTTGAAATAATCGTTAACTACCCTACGAGTCCTTGCATGGTGATCGGGTCGTACATTTTATTTATATTTTTATTGGATCTAAAAGTAACCAGAAATTATCTATTCCTTTCTAATACCCAAAACTAGTCCAGAGGGCCTACTCAAATGGCTATTCTACTAAAATTAACGCTAGTAGAATAGAATGACAATGTATGGGATTCACAGGAGCTAAGTGTTAGCATATATCATTCCGATACATTGTTCTTCTATTCTACGAGCGTTAAATTTAGTAGAATGGCCATTTGAGTTAGTAGGGTAGTTATTTTTGATTTACGATTTCTATTTTTTTAGAGTTACCTAATTTAATGTTTACTATTTCTACCAGTCTAGATTTTTATATTGTGGTTTCAATTTGATCTAATTCAAATATATTTTTTTAAATCGCTTAATACGGACTCCAACTTCCTCCAACTCTTCAGATTTTAAAGGGCTTTCAGAAACAATGAGGAGTATAGTTCTTTGAAGCGTAGCCCGTCTTAAGCCCATCCGCCATTGTTGGCCTTTTGCCCAAAAGCAGTAATGTAATATCTCATTGTGTCTTAATCCTCGAGACCATCTATCGAGTAATCTCAGATTTGTTATTTGCTAGTCTCGAGTGTTATATTGTTAGCTTGGAGTGTTTATATTGCAACTTTATTGTAATTGGTATTAATATCTGCTTTTATTATGCTATTGTCGACAATATGTTCTCCAAGTATGTGTTTGCACAAATATCGGAGATTATCTTGGTACTTATTCTAGAATTTCTACACACTTAAAAAACAAGTATTATTAAAACTCTGTAAGTCTCTGAAATGTAATAATCCATAGCATATAAGGAATTTTCTTTTACAATGTCTATTTAATGTTTGAGCTGGCATCAGAGAATACTATTAAAATTTTCCTTTTCATCACATAAGCTGATGATCGATGTCAAATTTAATTTTTCGAATGAAAATGATTTTCGTTTACAAGCT
This sequence comes from Catoptria pinella, assembly GCA_963556745.1. Lineage (NCBI taxonomy): Eukaryota > Metazoa > Arthropoda > Insecta > Lepidoptera > Crambidae > Catoptria > Catoptria pinella. Next base: position 889,352 of record OY750777.1, read on the forward strand.
CTCTGTCACTAATTTTACATTTTCTTCTGCATATAGTGGTAGAAGTCTATGGCAGGAGATAGTTTTACAAAGATTGCGTTACAAATCTCTATTCAAATAAAAACGCAATAACAAACAAAAGTTATCTGTAAAAAGTATCTTTTTGATAAACAGCCATTATGTTATTGATGCTCAACAACCGCTAAGCGCCGTTGTCCTTTTGTGTGTCTGTTTGTCATAATCCCCGCCCATACTGTGTCGCCTGACGCGGCGATGACACGCATTGTGCCTGCGCCCGCGCAGATCGTATCGCACTATAATGATCTACAATCCTTTTTGTCAACCCTGCCTTAAACGACAGCAAAAAGCCCCTTCGTTAAAAACCATTGCGTATTTTTACCAGTTTCCTTACTAAATCCAGTTTTTATTTTCGATCGAAAAAGTTTGCCAAATTCGGCCTTTTTAAAAGTTCGCGTTCGCCGAAGGATAAATGCGACTTGGAATTTATTTTTTGCAGCTTTAACAAAACTCTTGAAACGCAACCTCGAATATGCATTTGCAAATGTCGTTATCGCAGCTCAAATTTCTTAATGTTATCGTTGTCCGGTAGAATTAAACGTAGCATCGTTTCACTAATCAAGCAGGGAGACGGATGAGGATCCATATTGGAGAATATTGCAGCGTTAATGACGAGACGAGCCTTTGTCCGATCGATCTCACTAATTTAATAAACTATACCTCCACAACGGAGTCGACGACATTCGAGAGCGAGGGCATAAAAATGTCGGGTCGTGTCCAATCAATCTTGCTCCTCTACCTGCGCGCGATCGGACCCCAGAGATAACCCTTCTTCAATGCGTAATACCATTAAAACAACGGTGACAATCCAACCAAAAAAATAATTTTCAACAGCTCTTTATCTACAAGGTCCCTCCACTCCCATCTCTAACACTACTCATTTAAGGTCAACTTTGCATCGACCGCCATAATTTTATGTCCGATGATTAAAAATGTGAGATGATGATCATTGCGGGGGCTCCCACTGCGAAGGTTTGTTTAACTTCTTTGTTTTTCTGGATTCCTGGTCGTGGGTCCGTTTTAATTAATGCCCATCACGTATTTTTTTCGATGTTGGTTTTTCTGTATTTGTTTTATTTTATTTTATCGTTGTTTTTTTTTTGTCGTTTTATCTCGAGTTTTTGAAATATGTCCGTGGGTCGGTGTGTGATGCGATATCTCGATGTCTCGCTATTGTTTTCGATTTGATATATTTATGCGTCGTGTTCCCGGGAGTGGTGTCCGTGTGTATTTTTTGTGTCCCCGGTGAGTGGTCGGTGACACGGTACCATGGATCATCGATTGTTCCTGCTCGCCGACTGTTGATGTAATTTATGTGTGTAGACGGAATTTAAAATGGCTAGGAAAGTGACAGTTGTCTCCTGCTGTCGTCCCAGCGGACGTTAGCATTTTTATGTCCCCGCGAACAGTTTGGAAATATTCCTAATATTCGATGTCGTTACGATAGCTGGTGGGGTGCTATCATCAAATGTTCAAATTGACAGTAATTAAATGAAAGTTGGGGACTTAAGATGTATCCGTGGGCAGGGCCCTATATCAAAGTGAACATAAAATAGTACCATTAAACCCGGTGTCGCGGCCATCGCAGCACATGTATAGATAAAATGGCTCCAATTATAGTAATTAAGTTATTTATTGCATGGTTTATCGGAAACGTGTAAGTTTTAGATAAAAGTTGAGAGAATCTCTATTGGAAGTTAGTTAGCGTGTTGAATTTAGATAAAATCGTTTTGGTAGTGTAGATGTTCTCGTTCACTGTTTTGTCGGGCGTGGGCTGGAGTCTTGTCGTCTATGGATTCTTCGAAAACATTACTGGCCTCTAGGTGTCTTACAATGCGTAGATTTCGAATAGGAATTACCTTATTAAAGGGCGTTCGAGGAAATACATGCATTGAAATGTATAAACATCGAATGCTTTGTTGAAAATGAAAAGGCCGGTCTGTAAGTGCTTGTTTGTGCAATTTACAATGTTTTGCAAGCACTCAAAGTCTTGTGTAATGTCTAAGTTGCAGCAATTGTGTTTGTGCTTCTCTATTCTACATTTTGACGTTGAACTATTTATCTGGTATTACCAAACCCAGTGAAATATTGATGCTTGTTATGGAACTAGTTTCTACTATCATGGGAAATAAAAGATAAGAGTTTATTGTTTCAGTTATTACATTAAAATTTGATTTGTGTTAATAATACTTACTTATTCATTTAGAAAAATGTGTTATAATGACAGTAATATTTAATAAAATGTAAAAGGACAACCGCTTCTGTTCTAAAGAATATTAGTTTTTTAATCTTTTTTCGAATCCTCGATCGAAATATGGAAAAGAATTAAGTTAATTTTTAGTTTCTTTAAAACAATAAAAAGAACTCAGTTTATAGTTTAAAACTTTTTATGGGTCACGATGGAGAAACATTAAAAATTACCGGGCCAGGGCATAACAAAGTTTGGGAAACCCTGGTCCAGAAGGTTTTAGAGATCTAGCACAATTTTAGTCGGGAGGATATTAATTTTATGCTGCCTAGAGATATTTACGCGATATCCTTGGAGCTAAACCTGTACTGAGGTAGTCTCAAGTGTCACGTAATTTCAGTACATTAAATTGCTTTACACCATGCTCACAGTTCTGTTTTCTAATAAGTAATTTGCAAGTTAAGGTGTAAAAGTAAGCAGTCTTACTGAAAAAACAAATTAATTAATCTACCTTTGAGGTTGTTATGACCCACCTCTGAAGAGTTATAACACACTTAATTATCGACTTCATGTTGATGTACCTTCTCCATAACATCCTGTAGAATAAACTTCGTCTCTTCAGTGTCCACATTGTAATGTATCCTTTTTATCTTTCCAGGTAAGTGACGAAACCCGATCTGGTGCGTACGCGCAGTTTATGTCCGCGTGCACGATCGGAGATAACGCTTCGTGTGAGCCGATGCTCCTTTTGGGAGAAGTATCGGTAACAAGGTAAGTTTAGTGTGAAGTTAGTGGGGGAATGTTAAATGGACATTTTTAGGTTAGGTCGTTTAGATTAGTCGAGTTTGAAGTCGGTGTGATGCAGATTAAACGGTGTTTTTTTGAAATGAGGTCATTATGTGACTTTGAAAAGTGATAATTTGAGTTTAAATCTAACTAAACTAATAATCTTCCTAAATAATTAGTTAGGTCATTGCGGGTATAAGAAAGAGTCAATATTTTTTTCGAAGATTCAAGAAATCTTAAAATCAGTTTCCACTGGTTTTTTTCTCGCATCACAATCAATTATGAAACGATGGGAATTTATGGTTTATTTAATAATACTTAATAGTATTTTTTTATAAAATGTAACTACAGCTATCCTTAAAATCATCTTTACAAATAATAAAACGTTAGTAACCACCCACCCCGCCTATCAAAGCTCATTACAAAAAGTAATATGAACTCTCTTCAAGTTTGTAGCGTAACATAGTGTTATTTGTATACAAATTTATCTGCCTGTCCGTCCGTCTCGTGTTACGACTCCCCCGGGCCGGCCCGGCACCGAACCCCGACCCTCTAAATCATGGATGCACAGACTTATTAAGACTAGGGGCCACTCGGGAAAATTATGAACTGATGGTGGGCCACCAGAAGTATAGGTAATTAAAGACAATGAAAAATTGATAATAATGTATTCAAATTGAAAAAGAATTTATTAATTTGAAGCGTGGCACTGCATAGTGCTTACAATCTTTTTTATATTTGGCTCAAATTTACTTGTAGCAACACGTAAAACTGCTTCCAAACTTTCATTTGCAAGGCGGTTTCGATTTTTTGTTTTATTATTATTTAGGATTGAAAAGGTTTGTTCACATATATAGGTAGAACCAAATAAGCTTGCACATTTCAGAGCGTTTATGCGCAACTCTTTGTACGTATTTTTATCAATGCAGCGGTAAAAGTTCAGCAAGTCTCCTTCGTTGAATTTGTTGCGTAAATCTTGGTCGTTCTGAATGTCGATAATTTCTAACTGCATTAACTCTGGCGCATTTTCAACTGAAATCGTGAAAGGATTGCTAAATATGTCCAACAGAGGTTTCACTGTTTTAAACTCCGAAAATCTGTCTTGAAAAGATTGAATCAAAATATCTAGCTTTTTTACATAACTGAAATTAATAGCCATTTTCTTATAATTCGGAAAATGATTGTAATTTCCAGAATTCAATTGCGATCTGAAAAGTGTCAGCTTGCATTGAAAGGATGATACATGTGCGTAGAGCTGGGATATCAGTTGATTTTTGCCTTGAAGCCGTGTGTTCAAGACATTCAAATGATTTGTAATGTCAACTAAAAAAGCCAAATCACACAACCAATCAGGACTTTTAAGTTCCGGGACGTCCCTTTGCTTTTCCGCCAGAAAAATATCAATTTCTTCTATTAAATTTAAAAATCGTTCCAGTGTCAATCCACGACTTAGCCACCTTACTTCTGTATAATACAGTAAATCTCCATGTTCGCATTCAATGTCATCAAGGAATTGTTTGAATTGCCTGTGATTGAGTCCTCGTGATTTTATGAAATTCACAGTCGAAACTACCACTTTCATGACATTTTCAAATTCAATTTTTTTAGAACAGAGGGCTTCTTGGTGTATAATGCAGTGAAACTGCATGAGATCTTCAGCGTTTAAGTTTTTTTCTTGCAAATGCTTTTTCAACAAAGTAACTAGCCCAGAATTGACACCAATCATCGAAGGAGCACCGTCAGTCGAAACTCCCGATAATTTCGATAAGTCCAAATCAGTTTTTGAACACTCGTCCAAAAGTACATTGAGTATATCAACTCCTCTGGTTTGACCTTTCAATGAACACATTCCTAATAACTCTTCGAAGACTTCAAAATCTTGAGTAACACCTCGTATGAATATAAGAAGTTGAGCTGTGGAACTAATATCAGTGGATTCGTCGAGTGCTAATGAAAAAAAATCAATTATCTTAGTTTTTTCATTTAATTGTTCCGCAATATTATCTGACAAAGACATAATTCGTCTTTGAATGGTCATACGATTCAGTTGAATTTTCTCAAACTTTTTTGCTGCTTCTGGACACATTTTCTTAGCGGCAATTTCTATGCATTCTTTTACAAAATCCCCATCATTGAAGGGGCGACTCCGCTTTGCTATCATTCGAGAAATTTCATAACTAACTTCTGTAGCTGTTTCTGTATCTTGAATGGGTTTTGTAAACATAGCTTGTTGACCAATAAGCTCCCGTTTTAAAGACAAAACTTTTTGCTTTCTTAATTCGCCTGTAAACTTCGTAAAAGTAGGATGCTGCGTTTCATAGTGCCTTTTTACATTATATTCCTTTGCAATCGCAACAGAATTCTTGCAAATTAAACAAACGACTTTGTTATGCGACCATACAAAAAAGTATTTCTCAGTCCAAATTTCTTGAAACTGCCGATTTTCATCTTTAACCTTACGTTTTTTACTAGTTCCTGGCATGTCCATGTTGCGTTTTAATCCTGACTAGGATTACCACAGCACCTAAAACCAATTACAGTTCCTAATTAATTACCAAAAATAATTGATAAAATATGTAGATAAAATTAATAACAGTTTTACTTACGATTTCACAACACAATTATACACGGCACTTGACGGGAAATCTACGTTGAATGTGGATCAAAATATATTATAATTATGACACCGGCTAGTCGAGTTAAAATCTACACTAGAACTAACGACACTTTACTCAAATTAAAACCGAACTGTCGGTCGCTGCGGTTAGCGTGGCTTTTATACCACGCGCATAGAGTCGAAAACTGTCTGGAGAAATCTCGAAACCGACTCTGGAAGCTTCGTGTATCTACCTACGCGAGCTATCGGGAATTTGGGACTATTGCTATCTCGCTCGCTCGAACAGTATAACGCGGCGCGCTTCCTCAAGAAAACGAATTTAACCGAGATCAGCACGAACATTACCGACCGCTGTTACCGACGCATGCACGGCGCACCGATAAGATTGATAGAGCGCGCGCGCGAGATTCAAATTACTTTTCGAACATTTGTTATTGGTTTTATTCTGGAATAGAACTCAATATTTTCGAATGTACGAGAGTATTATTTTTGCTGTCGGCGGGCCACCAGTATTCGACCGGCGGGCCGCATGCGGCCCGCGGGCCGTAGTCTGTGCATCCCTGCTCTAAATAATGCACCCGTGGAATCCACTGAGCATATTTTTGGATCTAATCTGAGAATTTTGTGAGGATATTAAATTTCTATAATGCATGTTCGGTAATTGAGGTTGTCAGAAAAAAGCGGATTTTGTGTACCTAACCTTTAATGCTTTGCTAATAAACGGAGAGTAAGTGTTTATCTGGACTAACCAAAAGTAATATTTTTAAAAGAGTAATATTGCTATTTTTAGTTAAACTAGGCATAAATAAATATTAAATATTAGATAACATCACAAACATTGCTCTGACCCCAAAGTAAGTATCTAAAACACTTGTGTTATAAAATCAGAGACAACAGTGGGAAACACACATACCCAGACCTAAGCCAATATAGAAAAGTTAGTTTTCTAAATTGACCCAGCCGGGGATCGAACCCGGGACCTCAGAGATGGCGACACCTTGAAAACCGGCGTACAAACCACTCTACCACGGAGGTCGTGAGGTGTACCCTCATTCTTCATTTATTAGCAAGTTCTGATTTTTTGACATTACCGAAAACCTTGGACGAGTTAAGACTGGCTTAATTGTAATTTAAGCAAAAAATTCGACCATACATTATATATTTCATTTATTAAATACACATCAGTTAGCTATTAAATTAATGATAAATGAATTAAACAGGATGAGTATTTCAGTTTCAACATTAAACACTGTCTTCTTACATTATGAATAATGGCTTTGTTTCATATTAAACGATATTAGACCGGGAGCCGGGTGACAAACCAATTAACTCTTGATGCATTGCTGTTTCGCAGACATCTGCGAATCTAACGTCAATTGTAAACTGCAATCTCAGCCCGACAAGCCCATTGGGTCGGAAAATTGAAACGAGGGCCGAATCACACATAATGTAACATTACTGATGCTATAGTCTCTATTGCCAACGCATTAAGTTCTGAAATGTCTTGTTTTTTAATGAGATGCTAGAGATTTTGGAAAGATTACAGTCGTCCTATGCAATTTTAAGGATTACAGTTCAAATATTATATTCAATGCTATTTTCATTATCTTGGCAAACAATAGAGAAATTATCAAAATATTTTTGATATACTTATAATGTATGTATATTCTGTTTTTATGACAATAACCAAACTACATAAACCTCAAAAGAAATATTTGAAGAAATATTCATGAAATTACAAGTATGATTCCACTTAGAAAACCTATTTAGCAAATTGCAGTACAATAATAAATCACGGTGCTTCTTGATGTAAAAAAACAAAACTATTTTTTGCCCCTTACAGATAGTCCCTTAAGAGCAAAGAAAATCGCAACACGATCGTCATTTGAAAAATAATGATGTCATCAAACACTAATCCGAAAGCTTTCATGTGGATTACACGTTTACAACCAAAATGAATAAATAAAACTACAATAAACACGCGAAACTGAACCTTCTCTACATGCCATAAGATTCACCTACAAATCTGCAAGTGCAAAAATACATTGTCACACTCCTGTTCTATCAAACCACGATTGTCTTTGTTCTTTACACACAAAAATGTTCCTTAGTTCTTTCACTTATAACTCACTTTCATTTAATATTTCAACTACCCATAACTCTAACCAAGACCTCGTTTAGAAGGAATTTCATCTGTGTATTCTTCAAGTTAAAGGTCATTTTCGAGTGTTTGGATGTTAGGGTATGAACACACTTGCGCGCTGGTGCGTCATTTCGATACATTAGGCGTGTGATTTATACGCGGGAAACGGCGGAGTCAAAACATGCAGGGTGCTCTACACGGTCTACTCAGTAGGGCTGGCAAAAGTCAGTTTTGTATGCCGCTCGAAACAAATTGGGTTTTTCAGAGCACGCACACTTAGACATTTCGTACAGGCAATACTCAGACCAACCCACACAAGTTTCAGTACTGTAGACAGCAGATACCAAGGGGTTTCTAGCACATCAAAACAAATGAAGGTAGAGTTTTAAACAAATGTATAATTTTGTATGCTGTCCTAAATATCATGGATCTACCATACCTTTATTAGGAGCGATGTCCGTAAACATTATGAAAATTCTCACTTCAGAATTTGCATAAGGTAAAAGATGACAACTTAATTTAACAGAACATTTTTCAATATCGATCAATCTTTAAGAAAAACTGCAATGTCCAAATATGACCTGACTAATGCTAATGATGTATTTCGCATTAATTAAACATTAAAAGGCCAAAGGCGCTTTGACGAATCCGTAGCTTATTTTTTTTAATGATTAACTGCACTCTACATTTTGTACATTTACCTGCTTAACGTTATAAAACCAAAGTCTTGAATAGTTGCCAGCCCTGCCCTCATTTGCCAAATGGCGAGAGCTCACGAGCCCCCTAGAGACTAGCTCATCCCGCTGCTCCGCTCTCCAAATTACTATAAGCGGATATAGCTTTTTATAACTGTGAGATACTCTCTTATCTGATACTCCATCTGTGGCTGTCACAGGTGCTTGCGTTTTTATTTTACCTGAATATTAAAAAAACGTCAACCTTCTACTTTTTTCATTGTTTTTATGTATTTTTTTGCAATATTCGAAGTGTCGTCGCCAACTTAGAATTTGAGTCTCTCCCGGTAGGTTTTTTTCTCAAACAACGAAACGATATTAGTTTTATGTAAGTAGACATATTTTGCTGAGAACACGAAAATGTTAATTTTATTGAAAAAATACACGTATTTATTGAAAACAGGAAAGGAACATGAAAGAAAAAGTTTCCGAAATAATATAACCATAATTTTATTTTTTTCACTTTTTAACACTTTCGTGGACACAAGAACCACGTGGCGAATTTGTAAATTCCATACATACATTTTCAAAACAACACACAACATCATAAAACGTAGTGTCACTTTGACGTAGTGTCCACGGAGATGTTAAAAGTCATCGAAACTAAGGTGAAAAAGTAGTTTAAGTTGACACACGACCTTAAGGTATATCTTTTTGACGACCTCCGTGGACGAGTGGTTTTCTACACCGGTTTTCAAATTCTCGTGAGGTCCATAACGAACACTGGGACTTTAGCGTTTTTATGGTAGAATTTAAAGTTTATGAACATAAATTAACGTAAGTTAAATGTAAATAAATCTTACCTCCAATTTTACTTGAAATAATATAATAATATAATAAATGCTTGGACTAGTTCACACAGCGCCATCTAGCCCCAAACTAAGCAAAGCTTCTAATATGGGTGCTAGACAACTGATATACTACTTATACAGTTTTTAAATATATACTTATTATACATAGTAACACCCAGACCTGTCACAGAAATTAAAATTCATCATTTCAATTTCTGCCCGGCTGGGAATCGAACCCTTGCGTGGTAGACCGGCATGTTGACCACTGCACCACTCAGGTCGTCACTTACTTACTAATCATACATAAGTTACTATTTAAAGGTACAGAATACCATTTTCTCAAACATAAACTTGGAAATAGTTCCTTAATTTATGCTGATTAAGCTGGAGAAAGGTTGTATGTTGTTTCTTGGCACAACCAGCAGGTCTATGCAATTGAATATTAATATCTGTACGTCGGTCTGTCTGTCACCGAAGACGAGGGTTTCTACATGCTAATTTTATGTGGGAACTAAAAGCGAAAACTGTGTGAGTATCTAAAATGAATGAAATTAATCAACGATACGAAATTAAAATTAAAAATAGTGTCAAAATAACATTTGGCCTGTGATAGAAGGACATAGACTTTTTTGATTAAGGGCGCATAGTCTGCACACTAACGCCGCCAATGGAAAAAAATAGTGTTTAAATAAAGACGAAATTGTGAATTATCTCTCTGTCTAAAAATGGCCACATTTCGCAAAAAATCTCCATTAAACTAAACGACAGGCTAGAAAATATCGTTAAAGTGATAAAAAGCACCACAAAGCTTCTTCGAAGAGATAATTCGCAATTTCGTCTTTATTTAAGCACTATGTTTTTTTTTCCAATGGCGGCGCTAGTGTGCTGACTACGCGCTCTTAAACGAAGACGAAGCATTAAGCACACTTCTCCAAGCAGAAAAACATTCAATTTATAATAAAAATATCAATAAAAATTAATCAAGAACTACGACGTTTATAAAAAAAATAGGCAAATCGAGTGTCGTGTGTTGATACCGTGGTAGGATTGAACAACTCCTAATATAAATAAAACAATTAATTTATTTCTGATACAACTGAACTTTGACATTTTAAACCAATCTGTCATAATTCAAAAAGGGTTCATAATGCAAACTACGACGTTTTATCAGGGGCTGCGAGAGTTAATTCTGGAGAGTAATTTTATTGCGAACAACGAAGGGTTAACGTGGTTCAACACTAAATCGTGTTTCGTGCTTTGCAATTTGTTTTTGAAAAGTTGTTTTGGGGTGCGTATAGCGATCTAACCCTTCCGTTTTATGTTGCTCTAGTGCTGTTTTGTTATTCATTTTGTACTTTTTTTATTCAAGATTCAATTATTCTACTTCAAAGGTCGTAAAGTATGATTTATTATGTGGTTTATAGAGCCTTTTTACGACTTAGCATTCCCTATAATTAATTTATGTATCCCAAACAGCTTGCAGTATTTGTTTTACCTCTGTAACGGAAATGAAATAATCTTAATTAATTGATTAAAGACACCGGTGTAATGTTAAGGGAACGCTTATTATATTCTTCGGCTTTTATCATGTATAAGTAGTATAAAATCTTTTTTCTAAATACGGGATACTTTAACGATAATGTCAACCTGAGGGCTTTTAAAGTGCCACCCTCGTTCTTAATGAGGCATTGGTTATTAAACAATTACCATTGAAACGCCAGCACCTGGCCCCCGAGTACAAGGATACCATATTCTATTAATAAGTTAACAGTGCAAGAGGCGCCTTTAATGGTTCACTTCCATTAGGACGAGCAGTAAATAACAGCTCCTGTATAGCTCTGCACTCCTGGTACTTTACTGTGACAACTTTTATGTTTTTCTTAAAACAGCATGAAACCACTATTTATCCTATAGGTAAATGCGTTATTTATTTAAATGATCTTGAATTTAAAACATTATTTTTTCTGATTCTCTAATCATCTACCAGTCGGCACAATACCGCTGACTTGGCGCTAGTATAGATGTAGACCTGTAATTTTGTTGTTTGGTTTGTGTTTGCTGTTTTTGTATGTTGGAAGCGAATTTTCATAAATAGCAATTTTTCTTCCGACACATTTTGGTTTTCTTCAATCTTTAATTCGTTAACTCAATCAATTCAATCTTTAAGTCCAACTTCTATCATAATAATAATTATTATCAACCATTTTTAGACACAATTGAAATATAACCAGGAACATAATCCATTCATATACACACGTACAAAATGTCTCCATCTACAGCAGCGCTACCAAGCGGGATAAATTTTCTGTCATCCTGCCATTGTAAAAATTCCCTTAACATTTGCATAGCCATTTACGGAGGGAATACAATAAAACTGAACAATGTTTTTTACCTTCAATACTTGGAATAATGTAATTTGCATATTATTATGTTGTTAATTGACGTAAAGGTTAATTAATAACTTAAACCATAATAGTAATAATTATGTTCCATATAAAGTCACTTGAAACGGTGACACATATTTTTTCACTATACAAGCAATAACGATTCATCATATTATAATCACTTGAAAGACACTGTCCATTATTATCACCATAAAGTTCCAATTCTCGCCACAACGAGACATTTACGTCTTCATAGACAAAGAACACAGCTGATCCCAACTCAAATTCAATTATAAACCATCATATTTCACGGCCGCGTTCATCTTAAAACCGCAACATAAAAAAACGTTCACGAATATTAAATTCTGTACGCGTTGCTCCTATTTTCGTCCATCCATGAATTGATTTTTTTATGGGACGCGCGTGAGAGACTGTCATTTATTTTCATTAGCTGCAACCCCCAAGAAAAGTTTTGCTAAAGTATAAACGAACGTTGATCAAAAATGGATTATACAAACTTTTCTATCTTCAAAGCAATTGATGGACATTTCATTGTACTTAATTATGTTATTAGGCTATGTCTAATACATTCGATCGATAGCAGATAGGGTTTATTTATTTCTTTATTGCTTTTTTAACGTTATTTTATCGTGAACGCGTTATAATTGACGCTGGACTGTTACTACGTTGATTACGATATCGGTGGCAGGAATTTTTATTGTTTGAAAGAAGTTTAATATATTGAGAGGGCGTTGTGAAATTCGCGTTAAGAATTTATGCTCGTTTCGCGTGAACAAACGTGATAAACGAAAGTTTTGTTTCAAAAAAGTTTGAACTATATTTCAAACGCTGAAAACAGCTGACGTTTCACCGCACGTGATGCGATTAAATTGACAATAGACAGTGATCTGCTGCAACTTCACCCGAGAATGTATGGCAAAGAGAAAATTTTATATACGTCGCTGTACATCGTTTTGTACGGCAAGCGCTCTGAAGTTGGTCATTTCTGTTGTACATTGTTAAATTAATCGTATTGTACGTTTATTTTAAAGAAAACCTGAGGGCCCTTAACAGAAGAGCCCTTAACTTTTGTAGTGGTTTCCCACCCTCCTTTATAATTATAACAGTTATAGTTAATCGACTAAAATCAAGAAACGATATTTTATTAAATGTTTTAATCAAAATAAACCTAATCGTTGAAATAAAATTACGGTTATCATTCTTTAATTAATGGACGGATATTAGTGTTCTAAAACAGCTTTATTTTGATTAATTAATGATTCGTGCAATTAATATAAATTTTAAGTTTCTTCTTGGAAGCGAAGTAGTTTTTTTCTCACACAGCTATGGATATTATTAAAAATTCAAACAATGTGGTCTAAACGCGTAAACAAAATATAATAAAGATTAACGACCACCGATTAGATAGAAATGTAAAGTTATTGAATATTGGATACCTCTGCCACAGTGTATGGAACAACAGATGCTCCACCAAAAACACTTAGGGCCTGTTTCACAATAAAAAAATTCTGAATAGCTTACTTGACAGATAATTTTACATATTTCTCATATTACAACTGTAAAATCATCTGTCAAGTAAGCTACTCAAAACTTACTTTTTGATTCAATAGTCTGGAGCAATTTAGATAGTTCTAATGACGTACGTATGTCCTAATCCTGTTCACTGTCTATTAAAATACTCGTGTATGTACTAGTATGTATTTTGTGTACCTAGCTAAAACACTCTCTAACACTTTAGGTACTACTAGCACTTACCCATTTAGTATGACACTTTATTATAAAACATTGACTGATTTCTTGTAAATGAACAATGTTCTGACAATAAGGTACTGTCTTGGGATTTTTTATTTAATAGTACTTATGTTTGGTTTTAAGAAACAACAGAATAATTGATTACTTACACAAATAAAATATGAATATGCTTAAACGCACACGTGTACATACTGTCATGCCGTTCACTGTACCGAGCGCAGTCCCCGCGAGCCACGCGGCGCCTACCGCCCGCCGCGCTGCATTGTGGGTAACTTGAACATTTTTATTATGCTCATGCTCAGCCAAACATACCACCGAGATTAGAAGATAATTCTGATTATTTCACAAAAAAGAGACACTGCAGAAACCTAAAAATTGTCTACTTATTCTGCTTAAATTCTAAATCATTTAATCGATTAAAGAAATCAATGGTGGTTACAATTACTATCAAAACAGTGTACAAAATTGGTACGTAATTGTGATCGGTTTATAAAAAAACCTGACAAGGGCGAGTCGGACTCGCCCACTAAGGGTTCCCTACTTTGTAAGTACTTAAATAAAGACTATATTTTTTATGATTTAATTACAAATGTATAGTTTTCAGATGTTCTACTGTACTTGTAGTATAAGACGATATTACTTGCCAAATTTCGTAAAATATTGATTACCTATATATATTCAAATATGCTCTTTTGTGGCATGCACGACCGTGTCTTTTTTACGAACTTAGAAGTTTATTTTTTTACAGTTTCAAGGGACTGTAGACCTGAGTATATGGTTTTAATTTCAACTCGATACCTTCACGTGTTCCCCAGATAAAGGGTCTTGACACACAGACAGACAGACGGACAACAAAGAGACCCTAAAAGGGTTCCGTTTTGTCCTTTTGATGTACTGAACCCTAAAAAGCGTCATTTATAATAATATGTGTTATGTTTAAACAACAATCGCGATGTTACATCACTATAAGTATCGTGCCATAACAGCTACGGTCGCTAGCAATCGCAAGCGAAAAAAGAGATTGAATATTTGAATATTCATTATTGTTGTAATTATAATTATTAAGCCTACGCTTCGTGTAGTGCAGTGCACAGCGGAACACGACAGATGGCATGACGTGCGCATCACTACGTGCTACCAACTGACTGAGCTGGTATTTTTTTAGGCTGTGATTTAGAAATAACTTCTACGTATGTAGGTTTTCTTCTTATCAATTTGGGGCGAATGTTTTGTACGAAAAGCAGTGTTGCCAACTGCTAGCTTTACCCAGTTGCTAGACATCTCTCAAAATGTTGCTAGATTGGCATTTTTGGCCCATAAATTTTGGCCCATTTTGGCTAGACTAGCTAAATGTTACAGTAGGTAGGTAGGTTACAATAATGCTTAACTACAAGTTTCATTAAATTGTAGCTGACTGTCACTAAATAATATTTAGCTAGATCTAGCTATAAAGTTGCTAAGTTGGCATCACTGACGAGAAAGATAGAAAAACTCCTTGTTTTCCCTGTACAGAGCAAAGTTATAATCCGCCTCAAGGTTACCAAAAACAAAATGGTGGCAAAAAAAAGCCCCCAAAAAATTTTTTTGTGACTTTTATTATTGCATATAAATTTTTATACAAGAAATTCACTGATGACAAAACACTCCGAATCCGCAAACACATCACATTTTTTTCTCGTAACTAAATTATTGAATTAAATTATATACACTTTTAAGCCGGACTACCGTAATTATTCATACAATTCATACTAATCAAACAGCACAACTTATCTATTTTTATTAATAATGACTATTTGTATAATACGCCTAAATTTAAAGTTGCTAATCAAGTAGCTAGTTGTGAATGAGCAAGCGTGTTCGAATTAAAATAAAATATATGTATTTGAGGTTTTTTTGTGTAGTTATAAATGTGAATCAGTAAAGAGGGCAATAAACTGTGAACATCGTCGTCAACGTGGACGTTGCTATGATTTCGAGGTAGATGTCATTTTATCTCTGCTATATGTTTAATATTGTTGAGACCTCTCAACGGGTTTTTGTGATTAGTGTTTTGACATTTGGTTAGGTTTAAGAGTTAAGATATATTTATTTTAGTTTTTTCTTTTTTCTCAACATTAATAAGTGAATTTGATTACTACTATCACATATTTCGATCCTGATTTTATAAGTAACCACAGTGAGCACATAGGTAAAGGATTTTGCATTTATTTTAATTTAGTTTTTAAGATTATAGAAAACTGTGCCTCGTAAAAAATAATACATTGGCATTTTACCATTTTTATTGTATGCAATTTTAGTAAAATAATACCATTTTAAAAGCTTATTTACATATTGCGATACTTTCAGTGTGCCTAATAACAGTGGCGTAGCTATCATAGGGCCAGGTGGTGCAGTGCACCAGGGCCCCGGAGCTCAGGGGGCCCTCTAGCCTCAGCGTTGAAAAAAAAATGAAAAATTGAAAAAATTGAAAAATTTAAAAAAATGTTTATTTACTCCCTTTTTCGAGGGGAGGAGGGCCCGATTCTCTCCCGATGCACCAGGGCCCTTGCCCCCCTAGCTACGCCACTGCCTAATAAAGAGTCTATGATAAACAGTCCGTAAGAAGTTATTCATTTGCAACACCACGATCTCATCGATTCACACCTTTTGCTCAGAACATGGCTATTCGTTATTCTCGGCTTAATTAATTGCAGCGTTAGATATTGTAGTTGCAAATGCAGTAAATGAATGCATTTAGAAAAAAACGGTCAACAGCGAGTCGGACTCACGCACCGAGGGTTCCCCTTTCCATCATCATTCTGAAATAGTTTACTATTTAGAGACATCGTTTTATTTTTTCCTGTAATTTTTACATAAACTTCTATCACATAGAATAATTTCAGATTTTTGTCTATGCATACTTCGGAGATAAGGGGGGGAACGGTATTTTTTTACATTTTTTATCAAAAGTCAAAAACTATGTAGCCTAAAAAAAAAAAAATGTTTGAGAATGTGCAAGCAGCGTTCTTTCATGTGATACCCCATATGCCCTAGTAGCCTCACGTCGAATTTTTAAGACCCCCTTTCAGTCCCTGTTGCAAAAAAATATATATTTTTATTTTTCTTTTATTTGCAAAATAGTTGGGCGGACGTCATCTAAAAGTATTCCAAATTTCAGTTGAGTTTTCAGTTCAGTTGATAGCATTAGTAGTTCTCGAGATATCCAGCTGACAGACAGACTGAGTCGCACCATAAGGGTTCTTTTTTACCATTTTGGTACGGAACCCTAAAAACGCTAGACACGCAACCAGCGCGGCGATCCTCTTTTATGTTAATATGGAAAAAGGAAAACAACAGGAATTCAAATACATTCTCATCACAGAATTGTTTTTAATTTTAACACCAGAGGCCGTATTATGACCTCTTATTTCGAAATAGTTTTCTGACTGACTAACAATCTATCTCTTTTGTTTGCCATACAGCAAGAAAGAGGTATAAATAAATAAATGCTTGGACAATTTCACACAGCGCCATCTAGCCCCAAACTAAGCAAAGCTTGTAATATGGGTGCTAGACAACTGATATACTACTTATGTACTTTTTAAATACATACTTATTATACATAGCAACACCCAGACCCGTCACAGAAATTAAAATTCATCATTTCAATTTCTGCCCGGCCGGGAATAGAACCCGGGACCTCTGGCGTGGTAGATGTTATTATTCATATTTACGAATCATGCTTAGCTTTTTGACTGGAATAAAATCACATTTTCCACAAAATACGCATGCAAAAACATATTGTGTGGTATGACAGAGGCAATTTTCCATTTTCCATGGCTTACACACTAATATATTTATATTTTTTAACTAATAAGTTACCCACAGACTCTCGCATTTTTTTCATCAATGGGGCTTTTCCGACACTGGATTCTAGGCATTTTGTTCATTATTCTATAAATAAATTAATATTACAAGTGGCGGAAAAACGTATTGTTTTTTCTTATTCTTTTTATTTGTCAATGAAGTAGGGCAACATTGTTGCATGATCGTCTTGTTACCACTTTGCGCGGGAAAGGTTTTTTGCAACCCCACATGTTCCACATTTGAATTGTAAATATTTAGTCTGTGGTGTTTTTCTCTTATAAAAACGATCCTTACTAAGTATCCTTAATAAATTAAATTGCCATTACTTGAATGTAAAGAAAAGTAAAATAGGTTATATTTAAGACTATTTTCTGTTCGGCTCTACAATCGAATTCTAGTATTTATTTTTATTACTAAAACATGATAATTTGTAATTCAATGACAGTAGTGTGAAATAAGTACTTACATAGGTAGTTAATTTTGTAGTTTCTTACTAAACTTTCTGTGCATCATTTAAAACGACTTTTGCCGTCAAAAGAAATTTAAAAAAAAGAGCTGAATTATTCCCAAAGTGTACCGCCATAATAGAGGTCGCCTCTAAAACGGTTTCTTTATGCCAGTATATTAAATAATAGCTCCGTAAGCCCATAACACACACACTTAATATAAATCATATGCACTTAACACTTTTTTCACAACGACAATATAGTCTAAATATACCAGGAAAGCATAAAAAGCCAAGAGTTTATTTTCGAGGACCGCGATGAGAAACTATACGGGGACGCTTGAGCTACGAGCGTCTGTCGCTGCGATGGACGTCGCGCGTCCATCATTCATATGTGCGTCTCGCTCCCACGTACGCGCCGTCTCGTCTGACAAGTCATGCGTGAACGACGTAAAACAATAACGTTAATAATTTCCGAGCTATATTTGATAGTTTGTTCGAAATCATTAAACCGACGACCACAGATTTAAACAACAATTAGTAAGTGAGTCAGGAGCAGGAGATCGAAATTTGCAAGCAAGAAAATCAACGAGAATTTTCACATCATAGATTAAATACGATCCCAAAGAATCAATCTAGCTTCCCAACTGAAATGATTTTAACTTAAATAAGTAGTTATTCATGACATTATGAACCACAAAAATATTAATAAACACTTACCTACGCCCAATTACTTATATTTTACCGATCTCTATTTTTTATTTACCTAATCCAAAAATATATTTGCGTAAATTCGTGAAGATATATGAATAAACGGTTTCAATAAATGAAACTTGTGTATTTAATAAACATAAATGTCAAAACAAAACTCGCAAGCATTTTAGTTATTTTCGTACCTCTTATGTTATCCTAATACTTTTTTTGTGCCGATATTGAGAAATGTCGGACGTGTCACGGTCGCATCGGTCCGTGTATTTCTTTTTTTGTTTCTTTTTGTCAAGGGAACTACACAGAAATGCTTTTGCCTGTTCGCCGTTATCGGTCGTTTTAAAAAGTTCGCGGAGTCTGTCTGCGGTCTGATGTCCCTTGAATTCAACTTTGTATTCAAATTCGCTGCAACTTAGGATATGCGAACACTGGCCACTCGTAAATTTAAGGCCTCCACATAAATCTTGTATGCAAAACCTTTGGCTAACGTTTCGCTACCGTTTTCTAAAGTGGATACAATTTTTCTTGGCAAAAACGGATGTGTGTTTACAACGAACTCGCTATTTATTATGAAAAATTACACTTCCATTAGTGTTTTGTATATTTTTTATACGGTTATTTACTTATTATTGATAATTATAATAAGAAATATGGTTAACAAAAAAGATCAGCAGTTTTTATTTGGCTAGCAAACAAATATTTGGTCAGCAAACCTTGATCTGCAAACAACCTTAAAATCGCCAGCAATTTTATAAACAGTTGGAGAGCAAAATATCTAATTTGTCAGCAAAATATTTAATTGGCCAGTAAAATTACATAATTGGGTAGCAGAGAAAACTGAGTATGAGTGGATGGGGATGGGGAATGGAGTTGGGGTTTAGGTTATAGCTTATGGGGGATGGGGTATGGGAAACGGGTTAGGAGGAGTGGGAGCCACTCCCCCTAGCCCACCCTCCTATAATCAGATAGCAGACAGCAGATCACTGGTTGCAACATAAGAGCAGTCAAATATGACATTAATTTGCTGATTGATTGAGAAATATTTGCTAGCCAAAGTTTCTGACCAACTAACTATTTTGGCTGACCGAATAGATTTTTCTGTTTACCAAAATACGAATATTTAAAAACCAGTTAAACCACACCCTAAGAAATTTAAACCATCTCGTCTCTATTTCTAATATTTAATACGAAATACAATACACACCAATTTTTATCAAAACTCAGTAAACCATTAAGTCACAAAAAATAAACTGCATAATTTAGACATGTTTAAACTTCTTTATAATATTCGATGAAAACAGACCCACCAACTATTATATGCAGGTGGTGGCGTCGCTAGTGGTGAACATCAAAATGTCATATCTATGGCCGTAATCGTAGTTCCATTTTTCACCACACCGCATCAGAAAATTTGGTGGGTCTGTAGCTCCGTAGATACACGTCAATCCGATCTGATCATCGGAGGCAGTCGGTCGTCGCAATTATGATAATTCTCATGACCCACCGAGCGGCAACAATGCGAGGATAGAACCTGGTGCTTTACTTAGAATGCGCCATCATTTGATGCTAAGATCTTGCGTTTTCTACAGAAGCGGGTGAGTGGTGTAAGTGATGGCGGGAGGTTTTTAATAACATATTAAATTAAGTTAAATAATATATTAGAAAAAATCGACTCACCCGTAGCACCTCAGACGGGACGCTAATATATTATTTATCTTAATATATAAATAGCATTGTGAATCCGAAAAATCTCAATTTGATAATATATTAAATGTCCTGTTTATAATTTGGCGCTATCATAGTTTACAATTTGGCATGACTGTACACTGTACCTATATCGACTGCATTTTATGACCTTAAGTGCAATTTTAATGTTGTAATCTAAAGTCAATAAAAACAGGTATAATCGAAATATAGATGAAAAATGCTCTACTTCTCTAACTATACCATTTGCAATACTTACAATACTATTCATTTTGAACACTGGACATTCTGAACACGGGTTATTTCTCTTTATCTCTCAGCCACTGATTATTTTTTGCAATAAGATCTTTCTAAGCTAACAATCTTTCCGCTCCGCTCATCTCCCCGCTGGCCGCTCGCACTGGGCCACGCCTCAGCGCCGTCGGAACGAATTAAACGGCCGGACGAGCACAATGTTCGGATGAATTATTTAATATCAAACTGACGCGGTGTTTTGTTGCGCACACGCCGCGACGCCGCGCTCTGCAGCGTTGCAGCGTTTTTTTGCTGTTTTTGTATGAACAGACGGACGCATTTAGACGGCAAATATGAGCCTCGGAAGGTGAAACGCAGACAAAAATTACACATTACGTTAGATATGAATAGAGAAATTTCGCCGAAATGAATGAATAAATGGATTTACTTTTTCATTTTTACTAACTCCATAATTTTGTTTCAGACTTAACTTACGGTTTATTTATTTTTTTATTTGCAAGTTAATTTAATAACTGACTCTGTGACTAAAGAATCCAATAATACAATTCTTCTTGTCAGCTAAAAAAGTCTCAAAATAGGAAAATATATACAATTCAAAAGCACTGAATATCTAAGTTTATTTGAATAAATAATTTTTCATTTCATTTCACTATAGAATTGGAATGTTAATTTTTTACATTAGGTACTATCCTGTAAATCATTATCATTAGATTTGTAAGATATAACATTCTTAAAATATAAAGGCAAAATATTTTCGCTGTTACATAATATGTTATTGCAATGTATTACTGTAATTGGCACCAGATAAACAACAACAAACATAACAATTTGGAGCACACATTTTCAGAGTTCTAAATTCAGACCCGCATTGGGTGCACTTAAGTGTTCAGTCATTGTATTACAAATACTAGAATACATTGTGATGTCTAGACTTGAGAACGATTGGCTTAATCTAGATTTATAGCCGAATTATTTGTCTGTTTCGCAAAAGGGGACAAGGTGAACATTTGGGGTGATTGAGATAGCAACATGTCCGACAGTGACATATACATATATATATCCCAAGGTAAAAGTAAGTATTATTTCTAAGGTGATCAAAATTAATATCTATAAAGTAGTAAAAAAATTGAAAATATTAGCTTACGATATTGTTGAGCATCTCAGGTTCGATTCCTAGGAGGGGGTAAATTTGTACCTAGGTTTGGTTGTTTCAGGGCTTGTAAAAAGCCCGCCTGGCTAGCTACCACCATCTTACCGAAGTCTGACTCCGTAACAACAACTTGACATTCTTGTGTTCTTGCAGTCAGAGGCAAGATAGCCAGTTCCTCAGAGGGTGAAGATTCTGGGTGCAGTGCACTTCCACCACAGCCTTATCGTCACATATACCATCAGGCGAAATGAAGGCCAAGCACTAACTCGTAGAAGATAAAAAAAACCGTAAAAAAACGTCGTTACCGACCGTTAACGAAACGTAGATCAGTTAATGACTTCGGCCGACGCCATAACACCGTTTTCTCCAATTAATTATCACTTATAAATTAATAACCGCCGTATTATAATCTGCTTACTTAAGTACTTAATGCCTTGCCATTTTAACTAACTTAGAAAGCACCATTAAGTGGTTGAAATGTCTCATATTTCCATCGTAAATGATATGAAAAAACGTTGGATGTGTTATAAAGAGACTTTGAATGCCTTTTATAAAGCTTTCACGCAAATAAACTCAATTTAACATAATTACATACTTATTTATAATAGTACATACTACGCAAGTAATTTTAATATGTTATTGAAGTCAACGAAATATTTTGACTTACATTTCTTGGTTAGTTATTATCTGAAATACCTGAGGAATCAGCAATGGGAAATAGCAGAATTGGTTGTAAATCTAAATATGTAAGTAATAGACTATTCTACTAAAATTAACGTTAGTAGAATAAAATAACAATGTATGGGAATGACATAAGCTAACGCTTAGCTCCTGTCAATCCCATACATTGTCATTCTATTCTACTGGCGTTAATTTTAGTAGAATGGCCATTTGAGTAGGCCCTCTGGACAGTTAAAATAATATAATTGTTATTTTATAACATTAATTTCGTTAATTTTATGTTGTTTTTATTTTGTATATAAAATAAGAATACTGTAAAAACCAACTACATAGGTAAGTAGTTGATTAATGACTTGAGGATACAATATATTCTACTAGCTTTTGCACTCGACTTCGTTTGCTTCCCATAGGGAACCATTGAACAGGATAAAAAGTATCCTATGTTTCAAACCAGATTATGAACTGTCTGTGTGCCAAATTTCATCTAAATCTGTTCAATTATTTCCGTGATTAAGTAACAAACACCTAAACGTGTAAACTTTCGCATTTATAATATTAGATTAGTAGGATGTATAGGCAAAATTTCAATTTCTCTAGTAATTAGTTTAAGCAGCATAATTGTATGTTGTATTGCTCTGATTGCTTTAAATCTATTAATAGCTCTAAATTTCCAGATCTGCGGGCAACTTACTGCATTAACGTATGCATATAATCTCGAACAGGTCCGCGCATGTTATGTGCGTCTGCATGTAAATACTATAATCGAATAAAGATGGCGCATACGCCGACCACATTGAATAATTCATCTGGCAAATTGTAATATTATACGGATTATTTTGAAATTTGTCGCCGCGGACGCAGAAAACTATACAGTGTGCTAACTTGAAGTAATATTGATTTTACGATATGATGATATTATTATAAATTCTAGCTAAAGCTAAAACCGATTTTGTTCAAATATGTAGGTAATCTGGAAATCTACAGAAGCTAATAACTGGCATTTGCCAATTGAACTTTACACTAGAGATATAGAGAGATAGATTATAGATACTATTATAGACGGCAAGTCAGAGACAAAGCCAAAAATAGTATTTTTCAAATAAACTTAGTAATTAAGCGCTTTTGAATCGTCTATATTTTCCTGCCACCCGTTCCAGACTTTTTTAACTGATAAGAAGAACGGGCGCAAGAAACTTATCAGCTTTAACAGAAATAAGTAACGATATTTACAAATATAAATATATCGTTACCAAATACAATACAACAGATTATTAACAACAAAGTACTTATACTAGCAAGTTATGTGTTACATCATTTCCACGCATTCCGGTCTTTCAGGTAATCGTCTACTTTATAATACCTTTACCCATGAGCATCTTTTTAACATGATTTTTATATTCATGCTGTATGAATAAACACTTAAACCTAACATAATAATGTGTGTCATATTCATATGTTTACTGCTTTATAATAACTAATTACAAAAGTTAAAACACCTAAAATCCTATTACAAACCTCCACAGATTAGTGACTCGGTAGCTCAGCGGTCAGAGCATTAGACCGGATATCCAAAGGTCGCGGGTACGATTCCCGTCCGAGAACGTGCGAGTCGTATTTTTTCTAGTATATTATTTGGTACTCCACAGATTAATTATAACAAACTAAAATGACTGTCGTATTTAGTTTTTAAATATTTTTCAGTTAGACTGAATGATATGATTAGATCATTTGCTATAAGACTGTAAACAACGAAAAAAGTAAGCTTAGCTATAATCTCACAGTTAAATTTGTTTGTAGGCCCAAATATAAATATATATAATCAATAACTAAAAAACTGTACACCAATGAAAGTATTATAAAACATGCTTTATTTTGAATAATCCATGAGTCAGCATTGAGACTCAATATTCAAACATGGTAACTGTAACCGCCACCTGCCTTAGTGACGTTTTTCTTAAATTTTATTGAACCTTCAATTGAACATTTCTGAAAAGTTATTTGTTGTAAATAAATGTATAATATATAAATAATTATTGGTATTTTGTAAATTTTTTGTAATATTACATGGCCCATTTTCCCAGTGTTGTGCCCCAACAGGTTCCAGCGGTCATTTTAGGGTCATATGAAAGGTGAAAATTTGACATTTAACAATATATGAGTAATTGATCATATAAAGCAGAGGTTTAAGAGTTATTCGGGAGTTATTGACATAACCTCAAACCTTCAATATCAACGAAAGTGCAAAATAGCACAGTAGCAACATTATCATTTTGGTGGCAAAAATGTCAAAAATGAAACGTGGGGAAAATCTTTTTCGTGTGCGCGTGTGGCGCAGACTCTATTACTATTACTAGTTTCAAATGAACACAATATCTTTTTTATGTCGCCTTTTTCCGCTGCTTTACCAAGTCTTAAAAATAATTACTAAATATTTAAAGAATTTACAGATATTTTACGTTTCTGGGACTGTCTGGGGCAGGACCAGGCCATGAAAATTGTCCTTTTAATTTTAATAATATTTTTTTTATTGTTTGACGATGTACGTGACATTGCTCCGATTCCAAAGTAAGTAGCTAAAGCTCTTGTGTTATGGAAATCAGAGACAACGGTGGTATCACTAACACCCAGACCTGAGCCAATATAGAAAATATCTTTTCTAAATTGACCCAACCGGGGATCGAACTCAGAGATGGCGACACCTTGAAATCCGGTGTGCAAAGCCACTCGACTCGGAGGTCGTCATTGAATTATTTTGTGTCCAGTTATGGGCAGCCACGGTCACTTTTATGATAAGGCCTTAAAAAGCCAGCGGATTAGGCGCAGTTCCGCGGCGCCTAGCCTTACATGAGATGCATACTAAATACTTTCCTATTCTAATTATATCGGGTGACAATGTTTGAATCCATAATTAGTTTTTATGAGTTTTATCTCTAAATACAAATTAAATACCAACAGTAATATAAATAGAGCCTTGTCTTTTAAATACATATTTTGACCACTAAGTACTATTTTGTGTTTTAACCTTATTCATTGTTACCAAACCAAAAATAATATCATAACTTTTATATGGTCTTTATAATAATATAAGCTAGTACTTCAAATTATCAAAGGGGTCCATAATATGCTGTCTGTATAATAAAAACCTGTTTTTAGTTATAACATATTTGTAAACATTATGGTGCCATAAAGAATCGAATTGAAAAAAAAAAACAAAATTATTACTCTCAAAACTTAATTTATTCGCATAACTGAACTTTTCCACAGAATAAATCTATTTTTGGAATAAAACATTTTTACAGAAACTAACATTATTAATTTTTCACTGACGGGTTATCTATTAACGTCATTTCATTGTTTTTACCTACTTTGATTTTAAATTTCCCGTTAATTTCCACACACTATTTACTATAAAAACCATAAACAGTGACATAAAATCTATTTATCTTTTAAATAATCTTAACTGGCAATATATAGGTGTTTAACAACACAAGATATCTAACTGCAGTTATCTTATCGGGAACTGTGGTAATGATATCTGTAACTGCTTTTTTACCGTCCATAATACAATGGAGAATACACACTGTCCTAACCAGCGGTTAAAACTCAATTATGATTTAACCCTTCAGCGCCCGGAAAATGAGACACAATAGATATTCCATTGTTATCCAGCCGCAAGCGTCCGCTCGGGCGTTGATGAATTAAAAAAATGCAAATAAGAAATGAATGAATTAGGTAACTGATTTGCATTTTATAAATACACAGGCCTTCAAAACTTAGGACTACACTTTTAAAATTGTTATTACTTTTAAAATACCCAAGATATAAAGAGGACTAAAACAGTTTTTTTTTAAATTACTTCTCAATCGACAACTTTCTTGAAAGAAAAACCTTTTTTTATTTTAAAACTCTTACTTATATTGTTTAAGAGTTTCAATTTTAAAAGTGTGGTACTAAGCTTTGAAGGCTTTTTAGTTGAAATCCACTGAGGAAGAAATTACAACTCTGGTGAACATAGTGCTATACAACATGTTACAAAAATACCCCTAATGCGAATATGGTATATAGGGACCATCAAACTGAACAACTTTTACCATGGGACTATCTCCGAAATCGCGAATATAAAATCAGCTGTTTCATACGAAAATACAAAATCAGCTGTTTCATCAAAATGTTTGATACCATATTTGGCATTAGGGGTATTTTTGTAACATGTTGTATATCGAACTCAATATTATTTTTAACATAACTATTACTTTAGTACTAATAAAAATAACAGGGAGAAAATAATAGCCCTGGACGAGTTTCTTTTCGGTTCTTCTCTTCCAGTTTCAAGGTCTCCCGCTTAAGTTTGTGAACCGATAGCGTAACTTCTTTGATACTAACAAGTGCTTGTAACAGCCTAGACTGAATATATGATTTTGAATTGAATTGAATTGAATGGTAAGTCGCACTGGTTCCACTACGGTACCAGAATTGTTAACTTACACTTTTTCATAACCAATAAAATGTACCTATATTTTGTAGTGGAGTGTATCATAAAAAGTGGACAAACAAACACACATACAGTTGTATAATGAAAGGGTTTTTAATGTGGTGGTTCAGTGATCAGGGTTCCTTTATAAATAATTGAACGATTTCTATGATTCTACCTTTTTTTAACAGCAATGTTATTTATAGTAAATGTTTTTGGACAAATTCAAATAATGTGATTTAACATCCTTACCAGATGACGAAAAGAGAATGCCTGAAGGCTTCTAGACCGCCCCTTCCTTATTAAGTAAGCAATAAAGTTTTAATAAATTTTAGGATACCTATAAGTATTTTAAATCTCGTTTACTAACCAAACGTACATTAAAAACTATATAGCTTAGCGTTTGTCGCTGTGAATTTATTAAACTTCATTATATTGAAATTAAAAAAAGCAAAACGATTTACAACCTCCGATCTAATCGGTGTGAAACAAGATACTACCAGCAATTGCTGATTTTATGGCGATTTCGCACAGTCTACCTCTCCCATATAAGCAGTAGGCGATTTTTACTACTTTATTATCCATAAATACTGAGTTCTAGTCAACTGAGGTATTGTTAAAATAGACAATCCTGGATCAATCTTTAGGTTAAAATAGACGAAGAGAAAATTTATATATAGGTTTATAATGGCTTCGGAAAATCCCTAAACTTTGATCGGCATAAAAAGTATCCTATATTTTAATCCAGGCTATGAACCATCTATGTCATCCTAATCCGCTCAACCATTTTTGCGTGATGCATGAACAAACATCCAATCATCTAAACTTTCACATTAATATCATTAGCATCGTCGTGTAAACTTTTTTCATTATCAGCAGTAATTTAACCACTAGTATTTTGTTCCAATCCAACAGACTCGCGCATTGTCAATTTTCAAATATACTTATGAAGTGATAATGCGCATAGAAATCTTCGTCACTGTTCGGCAACAGTCGTATTCCCCGAGCGTCGGAAGACGATATGTATATAGAGTGGTTAAGTGCATTTTCTTCATGCATAATTTAGTAGAATTATGTATAATAATTCAGATGTTTCCGGGAATACGACAATAAGCGAAGATCTGCATGTGCATTATTAATTTGGGAGTACTGTACGTCCTTTTATTTTGTTGCGCTATGGAGTTGCTACTAGTAGATAGGTACTAACGGCCTTACCACAAAATATTTTAAAACACTGTTCAACAAGTGTTTAACTTAGACACTGATTAAATGTGATGCTGTCACTTTTTGACAGTATTGTTTGAAAGAGTCGGCATCACATTTAAACAGTGTTTTAAAATCTTTTGTGCTAAGGCCGTAAGTTTAGTTACTTAATTAGTTTGACTCAAACTAGCCACTTCTGAGACAGTATTGCTTTTACTTAATATTTAATTTAATGACTGAACCCTCTCTCACGCTTGTCGGTTTTTTTCGTCGGTGCGCCGGCGCTCGCTACGCCCCCTTTCGCCTCTTCATTATTACAATAATTCGTGTTACATTCAATTCCCGGCGTGCCCAATCCGCCCATAACGTTATTTATAACGGTTATTTGTCATAACAAACTTAATATATTATAAATAGCACGCTTTCTAAGGTTGCGTAATGGGAAACTCTGGGTGTTTGTGGGTTTTTGATTTTTTTTAGACACTAAATTTACAGTTCTTGGGGTTTATTGTTACTACAGTAGTGAGTTTATGGGCCAGTAAAGTGTTAATGAGAAATTCAATGGATTTCAAACCTCGGATGATCAATGGATGTGTAACGGTGGTAATTTTCAATGAAACGGTTTAAAAAAAACCTGATTGTATTAAAGAAAACTAGAAGAAAACAGACGCATATTTTATCTGTAGTGTGTGTGTATTGTTTTTGCGCAATAAATTGTTAATCATTAGAATAATGACGACCTCCGTGGTCGAGTGGCTTTGTACACCGGTTTTTTAAGGTGTCGCCTTCTCTGAGGTCCCGGGTTCGATCTCCGGTTGGGTTAATTTAGAAAACGAACTTTTCTATATTGGCTCAGGTCTGGGTGTTTGTGATACCACCGTTGTTTCTGATTTCCGTAGTACATGTGCTTTAGCTACTTACTTTGGAATCGGAGCAATGTATGTGATGTTGTCAAATATTTAATTAAATTCATTTATAATAAGATTTGTTATTGGAATATTTATTAATATTGCTTTAAAACCTGTCCATAAATAAACTGCAAAACGGAAATTAAAAACAGTTTGTCAGAGCAAGTTCTGGATTTTATATTTATCGACACAGTAGGTATGCGGTCGTTTCATACATCTCATTAAACTCACATAAAATCCCTTTTTGATACATTTTCCTCTTTTGTGTTATTTAGAAATTTTAAAAGGCAAATGTCTATAAAATACGTCCAATATAATGCTTTTGGGCCGTCCTTACCTACGGGTTGCCATAAAACTGCTAAAACAAACGCGTGCGTAGGCGCCGCGTCGCCGTTAGTAGTTGGTGACTAACCTACTAAGTATAAAATCCAAAACGACTTATTCGCGTCGTAGAATGAGTCCCTCGGAACGTGGTTCTCAGCACATATTTGTCGCAGGGAAATGATAAAAATAGGAATTTTATCAAATCCCTAAGTGATGTGACCGAATCCCTGCCAATGTTTAAATGACATCGTATCGTCATTTAACATTTCCCCTAAAAAAAAAGTAATTTGATCAAATCGCTGAATTGTTTTAGTGAAATGATGATTTTTCCGATTCCAAAGTAAGTAGTCCGGGACTTCAGAGATGGCGACACCTTGATGACCGGTGTACAAAGCCACAAGACCACGGAGGTCGTCAGATAGGCTTCCTAGAAGCGTCCTTCCGTAGTAGCACAGCATTTCAGCTAAGCTTGCGTATATTATCGTTATTTGGAAACAAAGTGCAGAGCAAAACAAATAGATGTGCCTGTAAAAAAAATCTAATTGAAAACCTCTTCCTTTTTTGAAGTCGGTTGAAAAATAAAGTGCAACTCCACCAGGTGCCACTAATCTACGACTTGCTTGAATAAAAATCAGCAAATTTTTGGTTAGGTTAAACTCTTGAAATATCTACTTTCCGATTAAAATAATTACCTTTCTGACATAATTGACGGAGCGAGCGCGAAGCGTCTCCGTTTCAGCTTGGGCAAAAATGCTATCGTATGTATGTATGCTGTCCGTCTGTTCTCTTCTAGAGGTTGCATTTCTCAACCGATTCTCGTGAAATTTTCTGAGCAGTTTCGATAATTATACTAGTACTAATAGATTTAATAGGTTATTCATTTTTTTTCGAAAAAAGAAAACATATTTGGCCATTTCGAAAAATGATCAAAAATGACACTAACGTAACGTCTACAGCTCACAGTATTTATTATGTATGACCTTTTTGTACATTTCTACATCTCATTGTCTGACTAAGTTAAAGTAAAACTCTTCAAATTAATTTAGTATATTTATTTTGGTCATTTCATTAAAGTAATTCAAGAATTACATCAAATCACTTTATTTCGTAAGGTATATGTTAAAATCTTATTGTTATTTTAACATCGGCAGGGATTTCATCAAACCTGCTTTTATTGTAATTTCCCTGCGACATATAGACATTAAATTCAGTACTTTAGATGTTACTAAGGAGTTCCTTGCTTATCAAAACGTTTTAGACATAAGTTTATGGTTTTAGAATATCTACGGCTAGAGCGGACATTTCTATCTACCTACAAGCTTATTATTCTACTGTCTTTTGTTTCCAAAGAGACAGAACAAAATAGTTCATATTTTAAAAAAAGAGTTTTGTTACTCTGCTTCTCAATTTACGATCTCCTTTAAGTTTACGAAGCTAAACGATTAATGAGAGTTTAGAGGCAATGTGCCCTCATTGCCGTAGGCTTGTGGAAACGGGTGCGTTAAAAAAATTGTTTGTAAACTGGAAATAAAACAGAGTGGTTTGTTCTTAATCAGCTGGGCCATATTAGACGTTAGTTAATGCTTTTCAAGGTTTAGTTTGCGTTGTATTAGATACTTGCGGTTTAGATCTTTGCAAACAAATTAAAAAAACTGATTTTTATTTTCTAATGTTATAATATGATCATATTTCATTAGCCTTTGCATTGTTTGTTGTTGTAATTGATTGAATAAAAAAAACTAATGAAATCCGTTATTGCCTGGTTCAAACAGTTTTTAAAATATTGTTTTTAAAATCAAGTGACATTTCTTTAACAAAAGACTTCAACGACATACCTTATAAGATGTAAGTTTAAGTTCAGTTGATAAAAGTTTCGATCTAGGAAATTAAGGTAATGTTAAGCGAAATATAATATGTGAATAATAAATTTTAAAAATTTAAGTTAGAAAGACATTTGTGAATTTATTTTGCAATTATAAAATTGCATTTAAAAAAAAACTTAAACATGAACCTGTCAGAGACTGTCGAATCTTAAGAAAATTAATTAAAACTATTTTGGTATTGAACTTTTAGAAAAAAACAATAATTGAATTGCCTTAACTAAGATTTGAACCTTATGAGGTCTTTCTCTAATAGAGCCACTGTGAATTTCGTTGGATTTTCTAATCTCTTTTACTACTTACTTTTTAAATTTTTCAGTTCTATTTAATATTTATTTCTTTACTTGAATGATACTTCGAATAATATAACTCTGTTTATTTTATCTCTTTCTCTAAACTTCGTGATATTATTCAAGTTTTAATTATTTAAAACTGACATTGAAACCGAATCCCAAAACTACAACAACGTCCACTACCCATACAAAAGTCTCGTATTTCCCTCCATCCTTTAACATCAGTTCTCCTACATTCATTATTGTTTTTCATACATTTACATCCAAGAATAGTGTAGATTACAATCGTAAATGAATTGCTTGTGAGCCAAACTCTTAATATATGTTCTAGTAACATGATATTGAGCGGACAAAGAAACGAAGCTTCTCATTTATTAAACCTTATTCGGTTTAAATAAAGATCAAATTCCTTTGTTTTTTCTCGAAAAGACGTGGGCAGGTCTGGAAGAATGCAGCATATGTTTGCGCTGCATTTTTTTATTTTCGATATTGCTCGTAACTTATGAATATAAAACTATAAGAAACAGATTAAATGTTGTTCTTTTCAATTGAAATTACTAACTAGCTGTGGATATTTTAAACCATTTAATCATCGTTGTATATCTTTGTTATATTTTTAAGTCCATTCTTATAAGTTATATATTTTTTTATATTTTAAGCGGATGTAGCCTTGTAATCTTTCCAAATAGTCAATTGGCTATTTTTAAGTGTTGGGTATTTTTCGACTAATTTTGATGTAGTGAATATTTAAAAAAGTATAGTTAACACAAAATTTTAATGCAAATAAATATTTACATAGAATGCTATTGCATATAAAAGTTTTTTAGTTTTATAGGAACAAAATACCCTTCGCTCACGCTGCCTCTGTAGGCCTATTTAGTTGTAGTAGTTTTTTAAATTCATTGTTCATTATATCAATTAATTCAATATTGGGATTGTCTTTTGGAAATATTGCAAATCAAAGATAGTTCTATAATTTCATAATTATTTATTTTAACTATAGAATATAGGTAAGTAGTGCGCCTACTTCAAAAGATTTCAGTCAAATAAATACAGATCGCTTTAAATTAAATATATCACTAACATTGTACAACGATATTTAAGCTATTTACATTATATCACAAAATTATATTTCGAGAAGGTCCTATGCTATTAGTATCACTTCTACTTACAGTCAGTCCGATCCGAATGGAATTATCGACTCACGAAACATACGTATACATAATCACTGTAACGTATACATAAGTATACATAATCACTGTAACGAATACATAATCATCATCATCACTGCCACATGTTCCTATTGGATTCAAGCACACAAAGAAATGCCTCTTCTCCTAAATCTACAGAAATGACTCGAGGATAACATTATCAGTACACCACATTCACTGCTTGGCAGTTACAGTTCACAACTTCTCGAATGCCCTGGAGTTGGTGAGCATTTCTCTGGTGAGCCTCCATACTTGCTTCGCGGCATTCTCCAAGGCCGTCGGCGACTTGCCCTTGAACAAGTCCACGTGAGGCAGGAAGTAGTGCGGACACCTCCGGCACTGAAGAGACGAGATCAGCTGCAGGAATATCCCGTTTATCCTGTCCCCTATTGCACCTTCGTCCCATTCGTGTTCCCGTGGGTGCTTCTCGCACTCGTACAACAAAAGCGTCTTCATGTGGTAGCACGTCACCGGATTCCCTGGCAAGTCCAAATGCCTGTCTCTGATCGTCTTGAGGATACTCAGACATTTCCGCCGGCAGCCGCCTTGCAGCAACCGGTTTTCAGCTTCAAAGAAACTTAACACCCAAGCGTCGCCTTCCATAGCCGAATTCTTTCCTTGCAACGCTAAACACTCTTTTGATAATAAATCGAATCCTTCCGTTTTCACTTCGGCGACTATGTTAGGGTGTGGCCAGGGGATGGCCGGAAGAGGCCAGTGGGCCGCGGACCGAGGCCACAGACCGGCACATTTGAAAGCGGGCGTTATTTGCACGATGTACCTTTCACGGATTCGCAATTTCACTTCGGTAGTTTCTGCGATCATTTTGACGCAGTCCCGGTAGGAGCACTTGTCGCATGCTTGGGCGACCAAAGTCTGGAACCGAGATCTGATCTTCCTTGCTGATAAATAGCCGGAGGCGGTGATAAATTCAACCCACAAGGACATGGAGCGTTTGCGGCCGTCGCTCAGCTTCAAGACGGCGCACCCAGGAAGGGAACCGTCATCGACGAAATTTAAAACACCCATTTGATTCAAATATATCACGATTTCAAACTCGTGTGGCGACACCACTTCTAGGCCGTCGAAGCGGCCATTGTAATCCGTCAAGGAGGATATAAACCTCGGCTCCTGCAACTCCACCTCTTTGAGGACATCCTGCACTATTCTGCAGACTTCGTGAATGGTTTTTGCGATCTGCGCCTTCCTATTGGCGACCCGTTCGTTGTAGTACTTGTTCATCTGGTAGACGAGCTTAGATTGAGCCGCCATCATCTCGGGGGGCACGAGCATGGTGGCTGTCTGAGAGCGACTACCCGGAGCGCATAACGACGGCGACGCACGCGCGCGGCACGCGGTTCTATGCCGACTGAACCGTATCCACACCGAACTTCGACGCTAAAGGTGGGGAACGCCCAGAGAGGAGTGATTTGACGAATAGCAGGGTTATCTACTGCCTCGCTCGCTCTTATAGATCCCTCCCCCAAGGGGAAAGAGGACAGCAGTCTATTTTCAAGTCGAGGAGTATTGATCGCTGTTAGGCTCCTCCTTTCGGCTCAGTAGGTATCGTTGGGAGCTTGTAATTACATGATCGGTCTCAGCTTCGGTAGCTACAAGTTAGGGCCTATTAATGTCTCCCGTTTTTTCAGGCTTGTTGGCCTATCATTTTATTAGAGCTACGTTTTTGTAATTTATTGGAAAAAAAATTGATTTTGAAATAAAGAAAGAATTTATACTATTGGTAGCGTATAGGTAGGTACCTATAAGAATAGAGCCCTAAAGATATTGTGCGACCTAATTAATTATATTATTCCTTGCAAAAAATATAACTTATTACTGCTTCCTAGCGTGAAACTCGTAGCTCATGTCATCTCAATGTTATTTGATCATTTAACACAAAAAACGTAAAGTAATGTTTTTATTAATAAGTGATGTTAAACGTATTTACGTACATGCGTTTTTTTTGCCTCTACAATTTCTGGTCAGTTCCGAACCAATTAAGTTCCAAAAATTAACGAATGAGTAACGACTTTTTGCTGTTATGATATTTATTCAGAAATCAGTTAATATTGTATTGTTCTAATATAACAATACATTTTTAACAATATAATATTTTGTAGTGAATGAACCGGAGTGTAATGTATTGTTTTAAAAAAAAATCAATATATTATAAGATCCGTTTTTATTGGCAAGGTTTAATATTTTCGTAGTTTAAAATTTTCCATGGTTATTGACTTTATTAGAATAAACTACGTCGGGACTTACATCATGTACCTGTTTATTTTTTATTTTATTTTATCGGAACCTCAAAAATAAATAGGTACGTTTTGTAAATCCCCACGTAGTTTATTCTAATAATTTACGTAGTATTTTTTAAATTTGAGATTTTAGCATTCACAATGCTATTTTTATACAATACTAAATAATATAATAGAAAAAATTCGGCTCGCATCAAATCATATTCTCGGACGGGAATCGAACCCGGAAGCCGACCTTGGAAGTCCGGTCCAATGCTCTTACCACTGTAGGTACTCGACTTGACTTGATTTAGTATTGTATTTTCGTAGTAGGTATTTATGCAACTCGGTAGACAGTACTTACTTTTTACAAAAACACTTTTTATTATTTTAAGTAGGACATTACTTTGCCAATAGTTAACTTAAAATATTAATTCCCTAAAAGAACCTAAACCCCCTTATATTTATTTGGTATAAAAAACCAGTGAGGTTTTTCCAAGCACTGAGAATATAATTTCCTTTGAAGAACTTGAAATTCTTTGTATACTTATTTGGTAAGCATTCCGGTTCTCCATAAGCATTCCATAGGTGAGAATGTCTTCTATTTCGGTCGCCATATTGATGGGGCTGCGTCGCGTGACGGATGGCCGGCCGTGTGCTGATTTACGCGCCCGCTGTCTCCTGCCGACTCCTGCGCCCCTGGTACCGAATCACACAAATAACTAGATAACTAACTATATTTAACTATACTTGATCAAAGATAAAAGTTGTGTATGTTTTTTTATTTTACACAGCGGACGCACATGCTGCAAAAAATACCTAATGATAATCAAATATTATTATTGGAATGGGATTACATTGTTAAGTGCTTGTTTTCTAATTTTATTGGGATTACATAATTAAATATGGTGCTTGCTTTCTTCCTCTCTGATCATAGTGTATTATGATACAAATAAATGAGCAGAGCTCATGAGTTTCATAGGACGTTTTTCAACACATTTGTGAGGTAAAAACAAAATAATTTACCACACATCGACAAATACCATAAATACAAAATATGAAAGTTATGGGAAAAGGCACGCAAGTTTTTTTTCGCCCCAATTCAATAATATTAAGCGACCTACCAACTACCAAATTACCGAAATAAACTAGGAACATTCAGTTTCTGCCGCATAACTAATAGATGGAGGGGACATAATATTCTCTTCAACACATTTCTATGTTTGAATTTCAGTTTTCTTCGAGGCCATCGTATTTAATAACTAAACCACAGAAAATATAATAGTACCCTTAACACTTATTTGATTTGCATCTTCTATTGATCATCTTAACGAAATTAGTGTAGATTTTTAAAATATATTACATAGTAGCCCAAGAGTAGATGTATCAATTGTGTTAATCACAGAAAAATGACTGAACCATGGGACTGAAAATCGGAATGCTGCGAGTGCAAAGTTACCACAATCCCAGAGAATTATAGTTATGACAGTAATATATTATTATAGTTTATCCTACTACTTTCAACCGTCCCAAACTCAAATCGGGAGCTGAGAGTTGGCGATGATGACGTAGACGTCATTGATGCACAATATTTTTTCTGAAAAGAAAATTTACTCTCATTCGAAAAACAGTTTACATATTAAAAACGGCAGGTATTTCTTGACTTGAAGCCATTGGTTTCTTTTCATTGTGTGTGGTGTGAGTAACGCATTCAGTTAAATTCAGTACCTACCAACTTAAAGAATGTAAAGACTTTTCGGCTCTAGAGACAATACTTTATAGAAATTTTTAAACATAAAAGCTGAAGTGTGTTTGAATAATAAGCGCTTTTTGATGTTTCCAAGTGTGTGCAAGGTTGTTTATATCAAATATGACAAACATGTCATGTATTTTTGCTAAAAAAATAACTCGAAGCAAAACAACCATAAATATTATACAAATATTTCCAGAACCTTTGCCCTATCTATCGGAAAATCTTCAATTTTCAAATTCAGCTTTATCATTACCAATCTTCCCTCCTTCTTCAATAACAATAAACATTGTCGAAAAATGTTTCTCCACAATCCGTTGATTTCCCGCGGGCCGCGCGCAGACAAGATGGCGGCCGCTCGCTCCGCCCCTTCCGCCGGACGTCCGATACGCCCCGACACCCGCCGGACGAATTTTGATGGTTCCCGCATCGATTTGAGGGTTGAAAAGCAAAGCCTTTTGTTTTCCTTGAGTGAAATGGGAGTGAAGAGGATTATAAAGAAACGGGATAAGCTTTGACGCGTTTTTTTTGGTTTCTAAAATAAATTTTTGATTTTGTTTAATTTGTATTTGATTTTTGGAGTTTTGTTTTTATTCTTAAATATTTATCGAGGGTTTTTCCTTAGGAAGTGCCACCCTCATAGGTAATACAAGGAACATCATTAAGTTTATCTACGCTTTAGACCACACTGCACGAATTTTTCGAGTTACTGATTTTATAAGGCAATTAAAAAACAAGTATAATTGCTTCAAATAATTTTGAATCATAGGTCACCCGCCCCGGTCAATTTTGATGGGTCCCGCATTGATTTGAGGGTTTGGAAAACGTAGCCTTTTATTTTTCTTGAGTGAAATGACTGTTTAAGAAATGGGGTAGGCTATGTTTGACGCGTTTTTGGTTTTTTTAAGAAAATTTATAGTTTTGTTTGTAAATTCTTTTCTGAGTTTCTTCCTAATATTTTAAGTTTATTAAGGTTCCAGTTCAGGTTCCAGTCATCACCTATCCGATTAATTAGATTAGATATAGGACAAGTTGATTGTAAAAACTGACAGAGCGTTAGAAAATCTAAGCCTCCTTATTCTAAAATAGTTAATTTAAATGAAGTCAAAGGTAAGTATTCGGAAAACTACGCGATTTAACTATTACAGCAGTCAAGCAACAAATGATATCTTATTTAATTACTTTCAAGTACCAATCTTTCAAAAAGGTAAATGCGAGTGTCTTCAACTGCACGTCAAAACCTGCAGATAGCGAAATCTTCTATTGCAAAATATTACACTGAAGTATAGAAATGTGTTCTATATTTCTTTTGCGAAATAAAGGCACTATTAAGAACCGTAAGAAAAAGCATCTCTAACATTCCACAAATATCTTGCACATTCGAAAACATTCCAATCGATTATCGCTAAAATAAATCGTCGCTTAAAGACGACATCTCATGAACGCGATACAGTAAATATTACACCGCGCCGCGAATCAACTCCCGCGCACAAAACTATTGCAACCACGTCCTCGACACATCGCCGCGAACTACTACCGGACGAATTTATATCTGTTCTAATGAGACACGACAAGTGTTATTAACATTTCTACTTTACATCTACTAATTCACTGAGCATCGACGATTTCCAAACGACTGTTGCCATTTCATCGAACCTTTACTACGATGGATCTGCTACGAACGGAGCAACATGACGCCTTGTAGAACGAACAACATCGCGAGGCGTATATTATTTATGGTGAATTGAATTCGGTATCTTGTTGCGGTATGAACGATGGGCGCAGACAGACATCTGTCTTCCCCCACCGCGGGGACGAGACTGACGTTTGTTGCCACCCCTCCACGAGTTATCTGGAGGGGGGGACGCTCCGCCCTACTCACAAAACCGCCCGAGAGGAGTCCGATGCAAATCCACATTGCGCTACATACAACTTTGCGCTATATTTACGCGGTAATTAGAGTTTAATTTGCTTTGTTTTTGGTTTGTATAGTAGGGTTGTGCAGTGCCACTTTTTTAATTATCATTTTTTCTTGCAACGAAGATATTTCGGTCCCTTGAGCAAGGTAATTGGATTCAGGAGATCGCAAACGATGCCCGATTGAGACGTCTACATGTCTGTTGTAATTATTATAAAGATCCGAGATAAGATCCAGTCTCTTTGTTTCGTATGGGAATTTTGTTTCGGTATCATTAGTGGATGCGGTTGTGCGGCATTCGTATGTAAACGATGCAACGATTGCTGAATGCAACTCTTAATATAATACTATTGACATTTTCATTTTAGCAGAAAATAACTTACTATAATATTTAGTGAAAGAATCGATAATATCCCCAATTCTCGATTAAGAAGAAAAAATACAAACTGTATATTTTGATAAATTCTCGACTCTCTTTCCAATTTTTTTAAAATATATATCCTACCTTATATCTTATGGAATAGAATTTTGACAATTTATAATGTTTTTTTATATCCACCTGGCTACGGTTATACAGCACAGATGGATGTACCACTGACAAAAACCTTTTCTAGTTAACTCATATCTATGCTTAAATAAAGACGCAAAATGCAACTTTACAGATAAAACTTATGAAAAAATACGTCATAAACTAATTGTAAGCAAATAAATGTTTGATATCCGAAGGTCGTTTGCTATGGAAAACCACAGAATAAAATACATAGTGGTTGGCAATTTAATTTAATACCAGCTACCTGTCTCTGGTGTAATAGAATCTCGAGAAGTCTCATAAAATGCACTCATTGTGGAGACGAACCTCAATGTTATTAGCT
Source organism: Catoptria pinella (assembly GCA_963556745.1). Classification (NCBI taxonomy): domain Eukaryota; kingdom Metazoa; phylum Arthropoda; class Insecta; order Lepidoptera; family Crambidae; genus Catoptria; species Catoptria pinella. The sequence goes on from OY750777.1 coordinate 928,681, forward strand.
AGCTATTTATATTTTTTCATTTACGATATGATATAATACGATTAACTTTATGTTCTCTCGTTCTATTATAACCTAAGTTATGTGAAACTTTTATTTTATGGGATTCGCTAGAGGCATACAACTTAAATATTACGTAGATTTTTATAGTAAAAAGTTGGTATGAGTTAATAAGTTTGCTTCGTTAAGGTAGTTAACCTACTTAGGTATATGGAGAAAAAAATAGGGTAAAAATGTAGCAAAAACTTAGTTAACATCTATTGGGCCTTCTCGTCACTAATTTGCGTGCTATCTTACTGCTCGTTACGGTAGTTCTGTTATCTCGGAGATGCGTAAACATCTCTCCTCTACCTAACAGATACTGCGCCGATTCAACTACTCTCTATCTTGTCCTTAATATGCAGCAGGGTTGCCAGCTTAGATCCTAAATAATACTAGTAGCTCTGTGAGCTGCATACCCCGCGTTTGTGACATTTTTCCAAATTGCTGAAATATGATTTCTCCCCATATCTCCGCCATTTTGAAAAATTTCGTAAAACATAATCGGAAAAATACTCCGTATATAAATCGAACCTGCTCAAAAAACTCATTCGGTGTTGGTTCACGCACGATCTAACTCCTGAGGATGCTCCGGGTTGGGGCGAAACACGTGTAGAGTAGTCTAATTGGTGAAGGTGCAAGGTGTGTCGCTGTCATGCTAAATGCAAGTATTGTGCACTGATATTTTTGTGGTGTGCATGTGCATTTTTTTGTGGGCGGGCGGGCGGTGCATCCTGCATATATTTTTGCGGAAGTAAGCTACATATATTTCTCTTTTCACAATTTCCGCCAAGTAATGCCTGATTCAATCAAATACACAAGAATCGGTTCAAAAGTGCGATCCGTAGCGGAGAACAGCCGGACAGCGGGACAAACATATAAAAGTATTTCTGCCCAAGTTGGAATGGAGACGCTACACTGAAAACCTCGCCATGTTGTGGAAAAATAATAAAATAAAAAAATCTACTGAAACTGATGTAAATCTGACATAAGAACAATGAATGAAATAGCTAAATTTGCTTAATCTATATACAACATGTTACAAAAATATACCTAATGCCGAATATGGTATATGATTTTTTTTTCGCTATTTTAGAGTTGGTCCCATAGTAAAAATTGTTCAGTTCGATGGTCCCTATCTACCATATTCGGCATTAGGGGTATTTATTTTATTTATTTATTTAATAGCAATACTAACATTATGTTTATAATACAAATCTGTGATTCAAGTCAACAAGTGGTTCTTAACTTATAAACATAACAATTATAAGTATTGACAACATTCTCAATTAAAAAGCAAAACATCAAATTAAATTAATTGGGGTATAGGGTATTTTTGTAACACATTGTATATGACTGTACAATTTTGGTTGCTACTCAAGCTATTAAAATTCGTTGGGATCAAACTCTACCATGTTCAAATTGATCCGATAAATCAATTACTTACTAATTCATAATTTTATTGATTTTTGGACTTTAACTTTTATCGTAGAGATTAAACTTCACTGTCCAATTCTCACGATTTCTCGTAGCACGAATCTCGTAGCAGCCGTAACAAGGCCAACTGTCTATTTTTTTACATTTAACAAGTTTGAATAAAATGCCTAGTTTTTTGATTCTGTTATACTAATTTCTCCTTTGAAAGCAGTCAACACAAATAAACGCTAACTGAATTTAACGAACGGTTTAGTTGCTGCAGCACCGACTGCGACAGTTCTGGGTACGGCTTAATCTGTCGCAATTAGTGCAATTACAAATGTCGCGACATGTCGAGATGCGGCCAGGTTTGACGATGTGTAATCTAACGCACGTGGGTCATGTAGGCACTGCGCACTATCGATAAAATATATCGATACTATAGATTGATCTATTCAGCGAGGCCTTATGGTTAAATGAGACATATTTTTTCCTGAGAATCGACTACCGGATAGTTTAAGTCTAGAATTAGTCTATTTATATCATTATTCCCACCATCTTTCGATCCAATCATCATCAGTCCAATAGTAACGACCCCTCTAAGTACTGTTTTAAACATCCCGCAATTAAATCCATGATACTTTTCTAGAACGAACTACGAACAAATATTCAGTTTTTGAGTCAATGGCACAAATTATGATTACTTTGATTAAAGTTAATCACATTAATAAAGCTTGTAATAATGATTAACTAACTAATTTCCAAAATTAATTTCGATATTAAAGTCTGTATCATGATCCGTATAAATCCTAACTGACAAATAATTTCAAAGAAATTCTCTTTCATTTTTATTTAAACCTGAAGTTAATGGCTCCGTAGACTTTGAAGCAGTTGCACTAACAGCCACACTCATAGACATCAATTATTTTGAATGCTTTGTCAAAGATGGTTCTGGCATTTGTCAAAGATCTTTCATTAAAAAAGAAAGAAAGAAAGAATTTCCTTTCTTTACATTTCATAACAGTAAAAGATGACATGACAAATATTGAATATAAAAAATAATTGTAAGACTATCGATAGATGAGCTTCCCTAGCGCTGGCTACATCTGTTCGCGGTTAGCGGCGCCAGCGTCGCCGCCCGCCGCCGCTTCCGGGGCCGGCCAATTAAAGCTTTTACCTGAGACGAATCGACTACTTCTGAAAATACAGTCTTTATAACAAATTCATTTATACAAATATCTACCGGAAGAACGGAAATCGAATTGTTGCAGCAGTTTATATTTTTAAATGGGTCTAAAGTTTAGCAAATAGTGGTCACAGTAATCAAAATCGTCACGATGTTGTTGTGAACTTGACAATATTGTAAAAAAATTGTGTATTTTTTAAGAAAGGTGTAAGTATAATGTTTTTTATTTCACATACATTTAAAATAGTTTTTAATTTAATTCAACTTCAAACCATGTAAAACGTGCGACAATAGAATTCAATATATTTTATTATATTTCAGAATAGCTATACGACTAAAGAGCTGTGGACTTCGCGTGTAATATTTTTGATCATTTTTCGAAATGGCTAAATTTTTTTTTCGAAAACTTTCATTTAACTGAATCGACAAAATAATGTATGTAATTTTCGAACCTGCTCACACGAGTACTGATTGAGAAATTCGACCTGTAGAGGAGAACAGCCGAACATCCGGACATACGAAAGCGTTTTTGCCCAAGCTGCAAGGGAGACGCTTCGCGCTCGCTCTGTCATTAAAACTCCACGGTTCATGTTACTTTTTATTTCAATATTGTTGCATTAAAGGTGTCAGGCGAATCTATTTGTTTCCATTCAAGTGTATTAAATTAAGTGTCATGCCAGTTTCGCCGTCAAACTCCATGCGCGCGCGCACGACGCGCGTAAATTATTGCACCGCAGTGCACCGCTAATGGATCTTTTATGACACCGATTTAGGAACGAATTCTTTCAGCGCCTGGATAAGCGTAAATCAACATGTAACTTTCATTAGCGATAAACTGAAAATAAAAATGATTCTCGCCTTTTGAAATTGTTTGTTTAGGAATACACAAATAAGATACTTACGTAGAGAGACAAATGAATGCTGTATGTTTAAAGAACAATGGTATAGGATAATAAGCTAAATACTTAGTATAGAAAATAAAATGCAGCTACAATTAACTCTCTAGCCTAATAGATTTACAGAAGGTTTAGGTATTTTTCTTCAGAATTTAAAGAGTTTTGTGAGAAATAATAATTTGAGTTTACCAAAGTGTGTTTAAACATTACCTTGAAAACCTATTCCAATTTTGTATGCTAGTAAAAAAAAATGTTTTTTTTATTTTGTATTTAAAAATATTGTTTCATTACTTCTCGACAGCTCTTCAAGATTAACATAACACATTAAGCATAGATAAATCAGATTTTCATCAACATCATTAACCAACCACACTAACTTCATCAATCTCGACCTGATTAATAAATCCAGCAGCAACAAAAAATCCGAATTGTTTCATCTCACTCGAAACGGACGCATATTCGAGATACCATCCCACCAATAGACGCGGATTTATCCAAACAGTCTTCATGTTAAAAAAAAGTGGGAACGTGGTGTAAAAAACCATAACTCCAGGAATAGCCGGGGGCCGATGACAGCGAATTTATTAACCATTCGGGATGACAAACTGCGAAATGGGGTGCAGTACCACGGTGCGCAGGAGCACGTTAGGGGATATTTTTGATGATATGATATTTTGAAATAAATGGAAACGAAATTAAAATTATCTTCCTCAAATATGAAACATAATTTTAAGTTTTTTGTGGTGTTGTCTTTTGCGATATCTCTTTACGTAACAATAATCTACATCCGTGGTATCCAAACAGCTAGAGAGTGGAACACCTTGCCTGAGTATATGTTTCCTGATAGATACAATCTGGGGGCCTTATAGTCGCGAGTGAATAGTTTACTTTTAGACAAGCGCGTTTCATTTCATCGTAGATCGCATCACCGCTTAAACATTCGTACTTGTACAAGTCTACAAGAAACTACTCAAGATTTATAATAAATTTGATTTTTACATTATTCTCACTCAACCCCATATTGAATCGAGAACTCTTAGTAGAGGCGACGTCGGCGTCGCGGCGCGGGGCGCAGGGGCGACCGTGATGTATAGGTTTTTAATTAGGACTTCCCTTTGAGTCCACCGCGCGACTCCGCGTCGCCGTCTGTACACGACACTGGATTTCAAACGAGATGCAACTTCTTAGAAGCTTGGATGCAGATTTGAATACCTATTATGGAATGGATGCAGATTTGTATTGTTATGCCTGGATTAGTAAAGATCGCAAAAGGCAGCACAACAAAAAAAATACTGATGGTTGAAGGTTCTGATTTGTAAAAGATGTTGAAGAAGATGATAACATTCTCAAGTATATTAAGGTACACATTTCACATTAATTAAATAAATACAATAAGAGTCAAAATTACTTGTAAAAATTCATAAAGTATCTACCTAAATTATAACTCTTTATAAAGATATTGTTATATAATTGTTACTACAAAGCACATTAATCAGTTTTCATGATACATAAGCAGCAAAACTTCGTTGACCTACCAATGACTGCCGTTCGATAAAAAGGCGTTTATTAGATAGAGAGAAAGATTAGGTATAATATGTTTCAAAAATGTTACTCTCTATAAAGAACTAAAACCCGAAAAAGAGGTCACAACAATTTTGTCTTTTAACAATAGGTAATTATTTTGTTAAGACTAACTTTACCAAGACTTGCGCGGGAGTGTAACGGGCGCACATGTCAGGCAATATTTACGACTGGACGATAACGATCGCGGATCAACGTTCGATGCTCGGGTATACACGAAATACGTAGATCTCTACCAAACCGTAGATACTTTCTTGTGATATGTTTAGTAACTGACGATTTTAGGCTCCGGTCACTTGTTAACCTAATAGTGTTGTTTATAAAATGAATTCTACACGTGTCAATATAATTTACTATAGTTGAAATGTTTTTTGTATTAAAGAATAACAATTTTCACAAACTGCATCTGTAATTTTGTTATCTAAAACAAATATTATTTCAAAAGCTATTTTTATTTTACATCAAGGAAGCCACGGCGGCTGCGAGGTTCGATTGTCCGATTGATTGAACCACACGGAACTTATAGTCGCTTATGAAACACAAATATGAACACAGTATGGTTATTTTACTAATAAGACTTTAGTTACTGATAGGTTACTGACGCACTAGGCAAAAGGCATAATATTTCAAAGAGCTCCACCTAACGGGAATATGCCACCCAAAGATTATTTTTATTAGTAATACCGGAAACCAGACAGTGCTGCTGCAGCGATGAATTTGTCACTGCTAACCTTAGATAGTAGCATAGCTGATCCTGACACGAACATTTTAACTCGGGTTGATGGATGATCTGACCGTGAGCTGTAAATGAAATTGAAATTTTCTTTATTAAAATAAGCTTACATAATAAGCATTTTTAAATCGTCAATTGTTTTACTCTACCACTCATTATGACGTCTTTATCGTGCAATTGCTAGACGATACTGATATTGGAGTGTAAAGCTGGCTTAAGCATGTATCAGGCTCTTAGCTAGGAGGCCTTCAATAATAACAACCCAAGAACAAAAAAAACATCAAAAATGAAATTTTATCAAAATAATTCACGACAATCTGCATCCCTCCCTCCAATTTGTTTCCGCGTTGCATTACCAGCCAGCATTACCATAAATCACATGTCTGCCACCTGGCCGGTTCCCATCTCCTGATTCATCCGGTGTCGTGCTCCTCTCCATTAACAGTTGCATTAACCACTGGTTATTGTTGCAGGCACTTAACACCCCTTGGGATTTTTAATGGCAAAGATATTAGAAGACTAATTGTTTCAACCGTAAGCATAAAAGATCTATCTCAACCGAGTTCGATAAAATTATAAGTTTTTTTTGCCGATTCAGCTTTTTCGAAATTTTTCAAAATGGCCGAGATAAGAATGTGGCGATTGAAAACGTAAAAAATAATTCAGTCATTTCGAAAAATGTTTTAAATGTCACAAACGCAAGGTCTACAGCTCGCCATTCGTTTATTTTGGTATTGAACGTGTCGCATAATAATAAGAATCAATTGTTTTGGAAAGGATGTTTAAGTCAAGCTAGTTCTTAATTTCATCGGCAATACATCAACAATCTCTATTCTGTAAGAAATCCCGTTTTTCATTCAAGTAGGCACAGTCAAATATTTCTTACATTACTGTCCTGATAATAATCTTATTGTCAACAATCATTATACGAAAAACTGTAGCTCCGTCATTAATCACACATGATCTTTAACCAGCCATCCAACCCCCTAGTTTGATGCATGCCGTATCTACATCCGACCTCGACCAATGTTTGGGCAAATGTTTGAGCAAACAATGCGTGTAGTTGATACGCTGATGGGTACACGAGGCGTGACATTTATTACCATTTCGTGACCAATATCTCATCAATCAGATTATGAGTGTTGGGTCTTGAGGTGCAGTGAATTAGCACTACTGTACTGTCTGTCCATAATATTGTTTGCATCATTTTCTGTTAAATATTGTTTTACTTACTTTGTGGTTTTCGAATAAATACAGTTAATAGTAAGTTCTACAAAATTAAAATTATATACTTACTATTGAAAGATCTTCATTGAATATTGGATAATTAAATCATTGAGTATATATTAAACTACGACAATAATAGCGTTGAATAATACATTCTTAACACTATAGACTTGTCATAATTAAAAAGTTGAAATTGTTAAATAATGTATGTCGTATTTGTAGTTATTCCGAGAGTGTCGTAATGCACGAGCGAGGGTGCCGTAGGAGGGTCCTGAGTCCTGACAAATTGCGACACAATTGGACCCGACGGGTGTCCCTACGGTTCTCTGGGGACGAGGGCATTACTTGTTATTTGCAAAAATATGTCACTAGATATATGGATAACGTAGTCGTAAGGGAATAGAACGGCTTGCCTAATTATTTAGAAATTAAGCAAGTGAAGTAGCAATAGCTATATTATGTAATACAAGAAAAAACTTTAAAATATTAAAATGATTGTGAGATTAATCCTTTATAAAACCTTCATGAACAATCATAATAATAGAGATTTTCCTTCAACTACACTGGCCTTCAAAACTTAGAACCACACTTTTAAAATTGCAATTTCACTTAAACAATAGAAGTTAGAGTTTTAAGATAAATTATGGTTGTTTTTAAGAAGTTTAACTGTGAAGTTATTATTATTTTTAAAATTTTTAGTCTTTTTTATTTCGAAACTATATCTAGTAGGTACCTATATTTAAAAAGTTATTACAATTTTAAAAGTGTGGTACTGAGTTTCGAAGGCCAATGTAGTTTAATAAACTACAACAATAAATCAATAGCAGTCTGATTACCGTTATTCTTGCCTAATCACAATCTACAAATCACATCATTTAACACAGACTAGCACAAAGCTACATGTTTAGAGCGTGAAATTGAGTCACTCCGGCGATGCGTAGAATCTGCCCGCCATCAATCGATCAGCATCGTCGATCGACCGTCTATCAATCAATACGTGAACGATTAATGGATAGCCTACGAATGGAAAGACGCGCCAAGAGAACTGGCCTGTTCTGAATTTGTTTTATCCTTGTCTTTTCTCGCCTGAAACACAGGTTTTTCCTAGTTCGGGCAAATGTTATTATTATTAATGTTACTTAAGTTAACATTGTAAATGATTGTACTAAACTGCATTTTTGAAAATAAATAATTATTCTATTAATTATTCTATTCTTTTATCTCTAAGTCTCTCTCTCTCTCTCTAAACTTAGTATGCTGGTTCAAAAATGTTTTATTCTGTGGTAAGATCAAACATGGTTTATTCTGACAGTAGATTACAGGGTGTTTGGTAATAGCCCTGTAAAGCCGAATATGGGAGATGGGTACATTGCATGTAACCCTGAAAAAATACTATAGACCTTGAAAAACACCACTTTTTTATTATAAACTGCATAGAGGCTGAAGACTTTCCCTAGACCGAAATTGTGTTTTGCTTTTACCTTTTAATGCCTTCAAATACAATAGCTATATGGTGGTTTTTCTTTCGTAAAATAATATAGGCTGCAGAGATGATACTTTACCGACTTATATTTGCACGACAAAAAGAAAACATTATGTCACATCTTTTTACTATGGTCGCAAAACATTAGACCTTACACTTTTTAACCATCAATACGCTTCATGAATAAATTATCTTTGAGTAAAACAAAATAAACATGACAACAAACTACCAACTTACCAACAGTTCAATATCTCCCACTCTGGTATTATAACAAAAATATTTTTTTTTCCAAAATTAAGAAGCTTAAGTTATGTAATCTGATACGCACTAGCAGCGATAATCCCTTTCCCATAGAATTTAGCACAGAAGTACGTTATCAAAGCGTGCACCCTTGGAGTACCACAGGGATGCACCATAGGTCGCAATTAGTATGTTGTATAGGGGAGGATTTGAAGGTGCTAAGAGCATAATCGATGTAATGGGAGAATGGAATTTCATTAGTTGTTATTGAGTGGGTTTCTTTAATTATGCTCGTCATTGTAGGCATAACTTTAATTGGAACTAGGTAATTGTATTCGAATGAATAAACAAATAGACACTGCATGTCGTAATTATCATTTTGTTCTTGTATATCTCCTTGTTATTTTTAATAGTTGAGATAAAAATATCTTATAACAATAAGATTAATCGGGTGTCGAGATTAGAATTTTGTGAACTTTATTTATCTAGAACGAAAACAAAAAAGTTACTCATCTTTAAATTGGGAATTGTTAATTCCTAAATAGCTTTTAAACTTGATTGGTGCCTACAGCGCTCAGTCGAGTATTCAATTATGTTGTTCCTATCTAAGCGTATGTACATTAGACTTATTATTCTTGTCGTTATTAAGTCATCTCTCCCCGACTCGTATACACACCTTCATGTTTAACTTTAAGTGGTTCATCAATGGACGATATAATTTAGGAGAAAAGTCTTGGAGAACCGTAATGTTGTTCATGTCATTATTGCGCTTATAAATTCATCTAATGAACGTTTTACGACACCTTGTCCGTCTGTTTTTACGACTTGGACACGGCCGGTGTTTATTTTTATTTCGATTTCGGCGCCATGTTGACTTAATAGAGAACGCGTTTACGTTTGTCGCGTGTTTTTTGAATTTACTTTTTTAACACCTACGCCAATAAAGTAAAAGTTTGTTTTTGGTGACTGTATTTTATTTAGACATCAACGACACATTTTACTAAAGAATGCCAAGCTGAGCATTCTTTGATAAGTATTTAATCGTTTTTAAGTCAACGGTTAGCAATAACTTCTGTACTTTTTGCGAACGACTAAATGTCTTTCTCTCTTTGACAGACCGATCGATTCTATTGATTATGGAGAGGCCATTTGGGATTTCATACCTTAACAAAGTTTACACTGCCACTGCAAAAAAAACAAATTAGCTTAAAAGATTTTGTTTGTTTGTTTTCAGGTATTGAAGTATTGCGAACACCTGCACGGCAAGTGGTACTTCAGCGAGATCCGCGCCATCTTCTCGCGGCGCTACCTGCTGCAGAATGTGGCCATCGAGATGTTCCTGGCCAGCAGGAGTGAGTATTCCGTACCTTGGATTTTTATCAATGCTGTTAGTCAGATAGCGTTTCTAGGAAGAGTTCACTTATCATCAAAGCTCTTAAAGTAGTAAGTAATATTAACATTTTAGTGATTTTCATTAACTTAAAAGGTTATTCAATGAGATCTCACGAAAAACTATGGTAATGTACCATACAAATAACTCACAAGTCACACTGAGTCTGTGATTTCTTTTCTGAGCCGGGAATCTTAGCTGAATTCCAATGATGACCCCAGATCTGATGTGTCAGCTTAGACCACGAAAATAAACTTACATAATTTATATTATAAATCCTAAATATTTATATTGTATCAATATTTATTTGTACTTATTTACTTCCAGCTACAATATAAACTATTCGATATAAATTATTATAAGTGGAAACTTTTTTGGCAAATGAGTTAATTTAAATATGGCTTTTACACTATTATATATTCTGTGCTTTACTATGTAATATGGGTGTCCCAAAACTTTGCCACACATAGGGATAGTAAAGTATCTTAAATATTGAAGATACGTTATTTTACTGAAAGAAGACTTCATTTTAAAGTTTTAGGACACCCTGTAAAAAGCCGTTTGATTCCCAATAAACGATAAAATAACTCAGCTTAAACAAGCGTACCTTTGAACGAACTCTTCTTGTGACGATGATAATATATACCCTCAGATTAATGTTTGTAACAACATTCCTTTGTCTATATTTCCAGCGTCGATATTCTTCGCGTTCCCCGACCAGGCCACGGTCAAGAAGGTAATCAAGGCGCTGCCCAGGGTCGGCGTCGGCATCAAGTACGGCATCCCGCAGACCAGGTCAGTGACTAGCTTTTTAATATGTATTTTATTTATAGACAGTCGAGGAATGAAAGTCAGTTTATCACCTTAAGAGTCCGGCGAACCGAGAGCTTCCCATACAAACGTAATACCAAAATGATTTGCAATTTGAGCGTAATTAACTCCTCTGTGATGTTATTTAGATTAAGACAGTATTTGTCTAGGTTTCTATTAAATAAAAATTCCAAAATACTAACCCAATTCGAAATAAATGCCAATTACATTTTTTCATACAAAACTGTAAATCGCATTAATTTTTATTTGTTTAAGTACCAACTAAACCAAATAAAAATTAATCTACGTTTCGTAGTCCCCTGTTCCCTCCTCCAAAGCTAGACCGATTTAAAAACTTTTTTCATCAAAAAATAAAGAAAGGCTTTGGCTGTGTTCTTATGATTTGTCTTTTTTATATAATCTCGTCAAATTTGATTGCTGGATGTCTAAAGGATGGCATTTTTTTAGGATTTTGAAGATTAATATCTCTTTTAATAAAAAATTATATAAAAAGGTAAGCATAGGAACACAGCCAAATCCTTTCTCTATTTTTATTGTGAAAAAAGTAATTAAATTGCCCCTGTTTTGAAGGAGGAAACAGGGGACCACAAAACAGTGATTTTGTCTACTTTCCATAGGTTTTTTTTATTTCTTCGTCGTGTTTCCACTTAAGGTTAGTTTCACTTGTATATTATGTACTCGCTCGCATGTTTCAATCTGAAAACTGACGAACTTTTTCATTCCGCGACGGGACATGGCATCTTCCAGCCTGACCAGTCATTTCAATTGTTAGGCACAGGTAGGTATGCAAATACAATAATTATTAAAAATCTAAAAACAAACCTTTAATGAATTTTATTGTTCTCTTCATATTGGAAAAAACATTCCAAGTCTTCATAGATTCCTAAAATATTTTTAGATTTTTATTGCTATTGAATTTAGTTGTAATATTTTTAATGAGACTATGTTTGTCTAAAATAATGAAACAAAATTAGAACCACATACAGACGGAATTTGATTCGGAATTCCGAAACGGAATATCGATATTGTATTAAAATTTCGAATGGTAAATTACCTCATGTATGTGGTCTATAGATTTGTATGGATTTGCTGCGTTCGGAATGATTCCGTCTGTATGTGGCAGGCCTAAATTACTTGAAATACAGTGCTGCCACCTGTTGCAATGGCGAGGCTCTAGAAGGCTGTACAATAAGGCTTCTTGTTAGTATGCTTCGACTTATCCACCAGTTGGTGGTAGCTGAAGATAATTCTACTAGATGGCGTTACCAGTAAAATTATGTTTTTACTGCTCTTTAGTACCCTCCTACTTTGTTGTTAGTCTTTATTTCTCTTACGAAAGCGGAAGTACGGACCATTGCATATTTTTAGATATGTTTTATTATTTGTACTTCTTCATAATTATTATTTTATGATAAATAAATAAAGAACATTAAAATTAGTAGGTAAATATTTTATGCCTTCCAATTAATACTAATATTATTATCACCGTCCATTAAGTAGCCGTATAACGTCAAATACACATTGAACATTCACACAGTATTACTTGATTTATCGGTCTCAAAAAAAATTTAGAAAGCAAACTATAGTACCTACTAAACAGAAAGATGATAGCTTAAACTTTTCTTGATTGAAAAATATCAGTAAGTGACCTCCAATTTTAAAGTTTTTCACTAATGTGCCAACTAATAATAAACCTTAATTACACTTTAATATAGAAAAACCTTAGCCAGCTCTCTAGTTTTGTGATTGACAGTTTCCCAAAGTATGAAATTGTTTATTATTTTATTTTATTTATTTATAGCCTTTATTCAGAGTATACATTTTTTTTAATAATTATATAGCATCTAAGTATTTTGGTTGTGCTCCTCTGAGTGCCCTCCGGCAAAGGCCTCCTCCAAGTTCTTCCACTTTTCCCTCTCTCTAGCCGTACCCATCCAGTTTCTTCCTGCCAGCTTAACCAAATCATCCTCCCATCTCTTCTGTGGCTTCCCTTTCCCTCTTTTTCCCTCTCTAGGGTACCAATTGGTTACCACCTTACTCCATCTTTCATCCCCCCCTTTAATGAAATTGTTTATTAGTTATTAATTAAAAACGATAATGTCGATAATTTTTACTATGAAAACTCCTTCCAGCGTTGTACGGCCGCTCTTAAATAAGCGAAGTCTTAAAAGAAACTCGACAAAGTACAGTCAACAGCACGTCAGACCATACATGTTGACCTTGAGACCGTCTTTATGTCGTACGTAATAAGAGTTGTTTTCGTAGTTCAACTGTTTAACTTACCGTGCTCTCGTGCGTACTAATTAGCTGCGTAAAAAAAGGCAAGTAGATAAAATAAGAAACAAAGTATGGAAAACAACACTATCTTTTTATTCACACATATAAAATGTTCACTAACAATAATATTATTAATAATTGCTTTCATCACAGTTAAAATTATCCAAGATCACGCGACATACAACCTTATCACAATAACTTATACTTACACATCTTTGATTCGTAGCTTATGCATTAAATTGGTTGCTATGAAACTCTTAAGTAAATAATTGCTATGTTTAATTTCATAGATAAATGTTTAAAAGCCTGTCGGCTACTTTTTCTATTCTAAAATGCTGATTTCAACATACATTTAGTGAAAATGTTTTTACAAAAAAATACTTTTCATATTTTCCGGAAAGGAATATTTCAGTTCTGCTTTAAACTTTGTACTTGTGCCTGTAAACTTAAATAGACTTTAATACATCATCGTCACCTCTTAGGACCTACTGCTAACTTAGGAATGTAATCTCTCTTAAATCTAATTATCAAAATCACTCAAAAATACCTTAAGGCAAAGATCACAAAACAACAGTAACCGAACATTCTGGTTACCAACGTCTGCACGTAAGTAAACTTCATACATCAATCGACCCTGTATAAACATCCCAGTTCAATTAAACCATAACTTTAAAAAACACTTTCACCCTCGTATCTATAGACGAGTAAGTAATGACTTGAGTAAAACTTGCAATTATCAAATATTTCTAATAGTATTATAAATTATATACAACATGTTACAAAAATACCCCTAATGCCGAATATGGTATCATACCATCGAACAGAACAACTTTTACTATGGGACCAACTCTGAAATCGCGAAAAACAACCAACTGTTTCATACAAAAATTAAAATCGAAAATATCAAAATGTGTGACATTTTGATATTTTCGACTTTCATTTTGAGAGTTAGACCCATAGTAAAAGTTGATCAATTTGATGGTCCCTATATACCATATTCGGCATTAGGGATATTTTTGTAACATGTTGTATATTAATTATACTAGAAACTGCACGTGAATATAATATTAGAAGCATTTGAAAATTGCCAGTTTTAGTCAAGGCATTACTTACTCGTCTATAAATATGAGGTTTAAAGCCTAATCACAAAGAATAATGTGCAAAAATATATGAGTGTTGGGCCCAGAGTTGTAGCATCATATATATTTACGAGTTAATTTGAATAATGAATAAGTAAATTAAAAACACAGGAGTTAATTAATTAATAGTATCGCAAGTATGAAAATATTATGGACTTTCACAATCACTTCATTATCACACCGGATTTTTTTACTCCAATTGTTAGACTTTTTTTAATGCTACAACTTTTTCATTTGGTTACTTACATACAATATAATAAAATGTTTTGCTATTTATGGTTTAAAATTTCCGATAAGCAGGAAAATGCTACACTGCTGGGCCCATTTTGCACGTCATTCATTTCTTCTCACCCTTCTCCTGAATCCAGTTTGCCGCAAAAATGTCATACTTCTCCAAATTTACAGCTGCTTCGGCGCTGTGCCTCCTCTGCACAGGTTTCCCTTCAATCCCCACTATACTATTGTTTTTCTCTTTGTACCCTACTTCGAGATCCGGCTCCTTCTTCTCTTCATCAAATTGCTTCATGATTTCAGTCAAAGTCTTTCCCTTAGTTTCTGGTAAGAAGAAGTAGCAATACGCTGCCCCTAAAAGAGCACAACCTCCGAACAGGTACAAAGTCCCATTACTAGTTAACAAATTCTCCAACTGTGGATAAGTCTTTATGTTGAAGAAGATTAGGACGTATGCACAACATGAAGTAGCACCAGACATTACTCCCCGAATGTCCTGAGGGTATAGTTCTCCGGACATTATCCAAGGTAGTTGTAAGAAGCCCACCATACTGAAAGACACGTGGAGAAGGACGCAAGCTAGTTTCACTAAAGGAGGTCCATCCACACTGTCGCATATAGCTGCTCCAAGCATCGCGACTCCAAGCAAAAGCCCAGAAGCCGCAGCTAAAGTCTTCCTTCTGAAGCTGTTGATCAAACACGCGCCTACAGCTCCCATGAAAACTCTCACCCCTCCAACTATAATGGAAGCCGTGAACTCATTCACGCTCGTCCCGACGGATTTGAAGAAGTCTACAGCGTAATACAAAATAACGTAGATCCCAGACATCTCCTGGAAGATGAAGAACACTATCAACAAGACGAACGGCTTCATGACGCTTCTCCTTTTGAAAAGGCCGAGTTTCTGCCGGAAGGTCATAGTCTCCCCCATTTTTCTGTCTTTGGTGAATTCCATGAGCTCCTGCTGCGCCGTACTATTATTCTGCCGCAGCCAGAACATGGCGCTGTAGGCTTCTTTCATGTGGCCCTTTGACGCGAGCCAAAGGGGAGACTCAGGGACGAAGTACATAAGAAATGGTGTAAGAAGCGACACTCCGGCGCATATGGCGGCGACTTTCCTCCAATGAACGAAGGCGCCGAGCGAGTACACCACGAATATCCCGGTGGACACCAATCCAGGACCCAAAGCACTAAGGACCCCTCTTTTTTCTGGAGTAGTTATTTCGGCCACGTAGATGTACGAGACGGTTGACATGCCTGAAAAAAATGAGAATCAGTAAAACATTGTAGGTATTATTATTATACCACGAGGAAGAATTATTTAAACCGTCTTTGAGGTAATGTTTATCTAGTTCTAGTGACTCAGAAATACCGGGTTCGATACTCAGAAAGGGAGTACATTTTCATGGTTTAGATTAGACCATCTTACCTAAATGAGCTGCTAAAATAACAAGGTCAATTCTATTTGGCAGCTAAAGGATTTTTTTAGTGGTTGAAGATTCTTCGTATTATGCAGCTTCTACCTTCGCCTTTGTTGTTACTTAATATCATATAAGATGACCAAACATTTTTTTGTAGTGCATATAAAAATAAACTTGTTTGTTCAAAAAATCATTGAGCAAAAAAAGTAGATAATAAAATAACTGACCTATTGTGAACCCCGTGATGAACCGGCCGACGCAGAGGAAGACATAAGTGTCCGCAAAGGCGATGACGAGCCAGCCCACCAGGTTGGGCAGCACGATGGACTGCAGCAGCAGGCGGCGCCCCACTGCGTCCACCAGCATGCCGCCCAGCAGCGCGCCCACCGGGTTTGAGATCACGCCCAAACTTGCTGCAGGCAAAAACATATAACTTTAATAGGTTCTCCTACTATTTGAATTCTCCTCGTTATCCACTTAAAAGTAAGCCTGTGCCTCACTAATAAGAAAATTAAAAAAAATGAAAAACATAGTTATGCAAACAGATAAACTATGACAGTAGACTTTGCTGTATTCTGGGGCTTCATGGTGTTAAATCCATGGATTGGTGTGCTCTCACATTGTGTTGTGCAGATACAACTTCAAAATAGGACCAAGATTTAACTTTTCTTAAGGTCTTTGTTATTGGTAGTTAAGTTTTGCTGTGTTTGGTCTGCGTTGTTTACGTGAATATTGTTTAAATATGATGTTCAAATTGTTGATGATAACAGACTTTAGTGGTTTGGCTTAACATCAAATTGTACTGTAAACGTGGCAGTTTGCTAAAGAAGGATGTGTAACATTGGCTTTTCGCCAGAGTCTGCTCTTTCTTGCGTAGATTTATTTATACCTACTACATGTTTACTCTTTCAATTACTATATGCAGGAGTTAGCTTCCGCCCGCGACTACACCCGAGTTTATTTCCACTTCCCACGAGAATTTCAAACTTAACGGATGCCTTTGTCATAATAACTATCTGTATGCTAAAAACTTAGTTTCACCCATATCCGTCCATTGGTTTGAGCATTGAGCTTTGTCATGATGAATCAGTGTCAGTCAGTCCGATGATAACTTAACTTTCTTTTATAAGAGGTTCTAAAAGTCTAACACATTTATTGACTTTTTAACGCAACAAAAATAATGAACATTGATAATGCATTAATGAACATAGATTCACAGTACGGACACTAACAAAAGTGTCTTTATTGAGGCTTCCACGAAAATTATTACTTAAGTCGAATGTTTATTACTCATAGAAATGTGGTGTTAAGTGTGTCAGAACAATAATAAATAAAAATAAAAGTTTAGTTTCGGCGTCGTTGGAATCTTTGAAATCATTTCACTAATAGATAAAAGATTTTTTTATCACTGATATAGTCAGACATTTACAATGTGCTCTCTGAATTTAAATATTGACTATAGCTCTGTTTGCACACTTGTTGATATTTCCCCTTGAGTAAGTATGCAATTGTCGATAAGATATCGCGGCAATTATAAATTCTAACCCCCTTACTAATAAAGATTGTATAGCAGATGTATAAGATACACAGTGTTTCGTCCCTTTCTTTTTAATGCCAAACTTAGATAGATTGACAGAGAGACACCACTGTGTAACTTAACATCTGCTGCTATACAATCTTTATTAGTAAGGAGGTAACAGTGCAAGTGTTAGACAAATTAAAAGGGATGCCATAAACTTTCTTTTTTTATTTGTTTCCCGCGAATCATAATAGCCTTCTTTAGAAAACAATACGCAATACGTAAAGTGTGTGATACTTATTTAAAAAAATCGAGATTGCACTTAATAATAACAATAAAATATTGCGTAAATAGTTCTTTGGATTATTATTATTAAATTTTACATAAGCCACTTAAATAGTTTATTAGTAAGAATGTTATCTATCGATTTGATTGCAGTAATAAGATAAATTACTGTAATAATAATATATTCTAGCATCTTCGTTAAGTAATTGGTTGCACAGATCTGTACTGTAATCACGGATAACTGATAAAATAAAAAGCAATCATTGTCCTACAATATTTGTTTTTGAGACTTTAGCATTCACAATGCTATTTTTATACAACACTAAATAATACACTAGAAAAAAATCGAATCGTACCAGATCATATTCTCAGGCGCGGCGGGAATCAAATATGATCAACTTTAACTTTAAGGTTTAAGTGTCAAAAGACAATGGATTTTGACAGTTGAGTGTCGTTGTATTACGCGATATACTATATCATGTTTCAGTGGTCACGGGTGCGAGTCGGAACTTTTTCTAGTATTGTATAATATTTGTGTATTGTAATTTTTGAACGAAAGATAGTCGTGCCATATAGAATATGTTTAGTTTTTTTTTTCTCACAAATAGCGAAATCTGTATTCAAAAACGTAAAAAATAAACTGTTCGTTGAGTCCCTTACCTATCCATGAACTCTGTTCATAAGTGATGTTGGGGTGTTCAAACGTGTACTGGGGTAGCAGGACCGCAGAGAAGCCCTGACAGAACCCCACTGAAATGTTGATGGACTGCGCAGCGAGCGCCGCCAACACCTGAAAATGAGAAAAGTCTTACTTAGTTTTTAACTCCTAGCATTTATGACGGCCTAGTACAAATTTGTATACTACCTTAATACCTAAGTGCTTATAGTATTTAAAAGAGATATTTATCCGGAAACAGTGTAGTTGTATTTCGTACCATATATAGTTAATTAACAAAAGGTGTTGCGTCTTTTGCGTCGTTCATCCGCCAAATCGAGTCTCCTTCGCTCTCACACGCACGTTTCTCCCTATCACTCTGCCTTCCGTTCCATTCTACCCATCCTACACTGAAAATTTCATCCGTCACATTGAGTCTCTTTCCCTCTCACACGCACACCGTTCCATTCCACGTCTTTCACCCATCCTACACTGAAACACACAAAAAAACCAACTGTAGGTTTTTTGTGTGTATCACTTAGGGCCTGTTTCACAATGTAAAAGTAAGTTCTGAGTAGCTTACTTTACAAATGATGATGATGATGAGTTGTGATAAAAAAAATATTGTCAAATCATCTGTCAAGTAAACTACTCAGAACTTTCTTTTTGATTGTGAAACAGGCCCTTAGAGAAATACACTTTTGTCGCGCCTAGTAGTTCTTTCACAAAATACAGTTTATTGCCAAAATAATGTGTTGTTTAGGCTAACCGCATACACGCAATATTGTTGGCAATAATTTGCATATTGACAATAATATTGTGTATTTGCTGGCGGTATTGGCGATTATGTCAGTTTTAAATCATATTGTTCAATGTTATTGTTGCCAATATTATTGCGTGTGTGTGGCTAGGCTTAGATCATATAAAAAATCATACCTGCTTTCGAGATAAGTGTGGTTTCGAGCTCATCAGAGTTGGAACTGTTTATCTTAACAGACGTATATAATCTACCTATCCAACCACTAGACATCGCAACAATTTTTCATGAGTGTAAAGTACTACCTATTGACTAATAATATCCTTTTAACTAACTAGGTAGGTAGCTTAATTCATAATATAAACCATAGAGTTTATATGAATTTAGCAAAGAATAGTGTTAGAGTTTATAGATTGGAAATACGTAAATAATAAATAAATAGGTACTGCGTAACAAAATAGTTGAAGAAGAGAACATACAAGGAGTTCAAATACCTTTAAAATTGGGCTGAATCCAATTCCGAAACGGAGATTCACAATACGATGCCGGGTCATTTATCCATAATGACAATAATGCCGCCAGCTAACCAGCTGTTACTGCATTTAGCGAACAATTACTGTGAAGCAAGTTGAATTGCCGCGTTGTTATTAATGTCATTACTTCGCGTCATGACAGATAAGCACTGGTCATCGTGGCACCGTGGCGTTATATAATCGCCATGGCTTCGACAGGTGACACAGGGATGCGATCGAACAGTAATAATGCATATGCCGCATGCTGTATCTGGCGTTGCCATTTTTAATTTCATTCTCGAAAGGTAGAGAAAAGCGGCGTTTTCTCAGATCAGATAGGTAGTTAGGTAATATTAGTAATATATGTGCTTCTGAGTTCTGCTACCACAGATCACCTAATACATAGTTATGCTGCTTCTGTTGTGTGGATTCAACTTCATGATCTTTATTCAGTTCAGTGAGGTTTTTAATTACCTCATTACTTTTTTCTGTAATAACGTACAAAAAAAGAAGGTTAGCAAAGTTAGTCTAAAAAAATTATGAAAATGCATATATTTTAAATTAGCTAAAGCACAGAACCGATCATTTATTTTTGCCCGCTCGAATCAAATCGTATCTTTGTGGCGTTCAGCGCAATCGGTCGACATGTTCCATCGTTCCGGTTGTTAAGCATGGCGAGTCCAGACCACTGTTTATGTGATCTCGATTAGAAAAAAGAAAATTGCAAACCAAATAAGATGATTGCCAGATTGCCCCTAATGTCTTGAAATCAAGAAAACGACGTCATGTTGAACCTAGAAGCTATTTTTATTGTTTAAAGAAGAACTATTGTGGCAGAGATTAATTAGTATATTGTACAAATTACGTTAAAGAGCATGACATATAGTTTTACGAGTATATTTCCTACTATGTTTTGGGACAGTTGAACTTCGCATTTTTTTTAATAGAGGCACAAAGACTTTTCAATCAGTGATTTTATGTACCTTTAGGCCTACACATACACATGCACTCCACACCACAAAAAAGACTTGACAATAAAATTTAATTTCATAAATAATTAGCAGATATATATGCGAATATACTAGCTTGCAAACAAGATGTCAGCGGAATAGACAGAAGCAAGAATCCACTTCACGTGCCTCGTGCTACCCTAGTAGCTCCGACGTAAATTGTACGCCTATCTCGTTGATTATCAGTGACAACAATGACTTTCATGTAACCCTACTTTTGACAGATGACTAAACGGCTTTAGATAGACATTAGTATCTAGTATTATAAACCCCCCCCCCCCCTCCCCCCACTCACAGTATGTACGAGTTTGTATTCATAAATTGAGGATAACATAAGTTAGATTATACTTAAGTATAATCTTATCAAACCGACAGATGCAACCGCATCATTATCATGATGATCAGTCATTCCCACTGCTGGGCATAGATAGGTCTTCGGATCGGTTCTGCGCTCAAATTCTAGAAAACCGGACTACTTACATTAATTTTCCAATCAATTTGAAAAAACAATTATAAAATACAACAAATGGTTTTCCACACATGTATTACAAAATAAATTATATCAGTGACAATTTAATTTTATAAGACAACATATTTTTAAATAATAATTTAAATTTAAAAGACATAAGACAAATCATAAGCTGTTTACTAAATAAGACAAGTAAGTTAAAAATAGCATTGTGAATGTTAAAATCTTAAACTTAAACAAGACAAGGATAAGCAGACTATATTAAAAAACTTTTATAATACAGTTGCTCGTTTTCGATGACAGTACAGCGTGCGGTAAGTTGATTTTATCGTACGCCGTGCGTTTTTGTTAGCGGTTTAGAACAGCGTGCGGAAAGTTAATTTTACCGCACGCCACCACCGTGCGTTTTTGTTTACGGTTTTTATTATTTCTAAAGGTTTATTGCAAATATATTGTAGGCACACGGTTGTTAAGATTTTTTTAAAACCTCCTTAACAACCTTGTATCATAAACTACTATTAAAACAAATATAGTGCTTTTAATTTTGATATTTTTACAGTTTTTTGTAGTACTAACTTACAGAAAAATTTGCGGCGGCGCCGGCGGCGGTCAATTCTGTTTGTTCTCGTTGTTTTGAGTAAATCATGCCACGTTCTACGGAGCAGTTACGGTCACAGTCACACACTGACTGACAACGGGTCAGTTATTGTATTTATCAGATTATGACAAAAGATCAAAAATAATTCTAGATAGGACGAAAAACCGCCTCATACATTAAGAACAGATTGAACGCCAAAATAATAAAATGGTACTTATCTTAATACAATTTTGAATTCCTAAACTGCAAATTAATGACAAACAACCAAAATTAACACTTTTGATGTAATTGAAGTAGCGCAACATGATATTTTATTCCATAATTAATGGGCATTATATAATGGTGGGCTTCTAGGAATTTTATCTCATGCAACCCATGAGAGAACGTAAGGCCAAACAACACATGGTTTTTCTTAACATCTAATAAGATCTAGAACCTAGAACCTTGTGTTAATAATACTTCAACCGCCTCTGTGGTCTAGTGGTTAGCCCACTCGTGTAAGACGCAATGGTCCCGGGTTCGATTCCCAGATGGGGGGTACAATTTCTGCTCGGTTGTTAGTGATAGGGCTTATTTCAAGCCCGCCTGGCTAACTATCACCATCTTACCTATGTCTGACGCCATAAGAACAATTTAAAAATTATTGTGTTCTGACAGCTAGAGGTAAGATAGCCAGTTCCTCAGTGGTTCCTGAGTGCGCTTACACTTTCGGCCTTATGGTCACTTAACATCAGGTGAGGTGAAGGCTAAGCAAAACAAAAAATACCTACTAATGAAGATGTTTACTAAAATCGCAGTAATAAAAAAATCGTATATAGGTAATACATATATGTACTTAACCTTACACTAACTTTTTCAATCTGGACTACTGGAACATTATTAAGAATTCCTATTTATATCATATAGTCCTATTTAGACACTCCGAATAAAGTATTAATCGGTTTTTCGTGAAAGTGTGCTAAAGAAAATCTTGAACATTTCCGTATCAATTTATTTCTGATATGTTATGCAAGTACCAGGCCTACATAAATCGGAAGGATATTGTGCGCTTGGAACTTGGAATCGAAACCTTGACCATGCCAGCCACACCTACGGCCGCAATCACCGAGCTTTATCTTGAAGCTTATGCGCTCCTAGTGATCGTAAACTACATTTTCATTACCATCGTTGCTTATTCAGTACCCAAGAAAATGTATAAAAATCCCATTCATTGTGCCAAAATGGTGGCCGGTCATCGACACGAAAACATAAATTGTTGGCATTGACTCTAATAACTACTTTTGGTGGTGTCTTCGTATTCCTTTTCGTGCCAACAACGGTATATGTTTGTATTACAACAATAGATGCGGTTACAACGGTTTGTTAATTCAAAGGTCAGTTGCAGGCTTAGTTATCCTATGCAAATCTATGAGTTAGCATTGAAGCTCACGTTATGACCTCATTATTTGTGCCAGTTACCTATTCCGCCGATATTTATTGAGTACGATTTTCTATCTTTGTACCACATGTTTGGACTTTCAGAAGAGGTATTATTTCAGAGTCTACATCTTCAAGACTGTGTAACTATACATCTGCTATACAATCTTTATTAGTAAGGGGGCTGTTGTTTTAACCATGATTATGGCATGTTCAAGATTGAAAAAGATCATTAATTGATTTCTCATTATTTGATTTTGGTCACTTAAGAGGGCGTAGTCTGCACACTAGCGCTGCCATTGGAAAAAGAATCATAGTGCTTAAATAATGACAAAATTGAGAATTATCTCTCTGTAGTGCACTCCGTAAAAGCTTTGTGGTTTTTTTATCGCTTAAACAATATTTTCTATCCTGTCGTTTAGTTTAATGAGATTTTTTGCGATGAGTAGCCACTTTTAACAATAAAACTCCATTAAACTAAACGACAGGCTAGAAAATATTGTTCAGTAAAAGAAACACAAAGCTGCTACGGAGTGCACTACAGAGAGATAATTCACAATTTCGTCTTTATTTAAGCACCCTTTTTTTCCAATGGCGGCGCTAGTGTGCAGACTACGGAGCCTTAATCAGTTCTTGCAATAACCCGACTAATGTATCGAAAATTCACATGTACAGTTAAAAGGAACTTAGTTCTAGGTAGGTATTGTTTACAAACAATAACCTATATAAAATATAGTTAGTTGTAGTAGTAATAGGCAAAGGAGTAAGAAGTGGCCACTTAAGGCACACAAAAAACATTTTATTAGGCTTAAAAATAGTGTTTAGCTTCAGTCACGGACTATTACTTCTTAAATCTGTACAAGTATGCGATTAAGTTACATGATGTAGTAATTAAGTTACTAATTCCTACAAGATTTTTTTACCATCCAGAAGCATCTACAGCGGAAACAAAAAACCTTAAGGTAAGTTTTTTTTTGTGATGAGAAAAATACGAATTTTGTTTTGAAATACAATTCTAAAGTTCGTCTACAGTGTAGCTAGTATTTTTATCACGAAGTACCTAGGTAGTACATATTTAGATATTTATGCATTTTTATGTGATGAAATAAAATGAAATTGAAAATCAGTGACGTTGTTTTGTAATTAAAGGCACTAAAATAAAATTTAAAGAAAAATCTTATCTCCTTGATATCTCTTTATTTATTTGCTTCTTCATCAATAACGTCAACTAGATATAAAAGTATTTCTCCACTCTAGTTCTCAATTTCTTCATCAATATACAATTTTATAGGTGTACAAATAAATCATTGCGCAACAAACTAAATACTTCCATTAACAAAAACAAGATAAAGCAAATAGCAGCACGTGGGCTATATTTAACCAAAATTGCATAACTATAGTATAATGGCGGCATTGGCGCGGGCAAGTTCAATGTTGGTCGTTAACTGCGTATGCGCATCTTTACTGACAGAACGAGGTTATGAGTATAGCACACGGGCCATATTTAAGTAACTATTAACTTGTGTCAATGGCCAGAAGCTACCATGGAAATATCGTTACTTATTTCTGTTAAAGCTGATAAGTTTCTTGCGCCCGTTCTTCTTATCAGTTAAAAAAGTCTGTAACGGGTGGTAGGAAAATAAAGAAGATTCAAAAGCGCTTATAAGTTTATTTGAATAAAGCTATTTTTTACTTTGACTTTGATGTGCGAGGTCCGGAGCGGATGCTACCGTTTGCTACATTTAACAGCTATCTACAAAAAAATTTAAATATATTATTTCAACAAACTACCCGTTTCCGGAATGCTTAAAAAAACTGATGATCCTATTAATACTGTAAAATTACCACATGAAATCGTTAAATCCAAAAATAGAACTTCGATCACACTCAGTTAACTGCAAATTGTTATAATAACAATAACAGAAATGTTAAGCAATCAGTAGAAATTAACGCAAACCACGGTTCAAGGTTCGATACCCGCTAATAGGTTTCCGGAAGCGGTAACACGTGTGACATTTAAGGCTTACATGCGAGGAGAGACGGGCGCCTGCGCTAGTGAAGGGATGAGGTCAAGCCGCTGGTAATTTGCTAACTGCCGGATAAATAGAAAAGTTCCGAATGCCGCACCAAAAAAGTGTTATTTAATCAATTTTGCCTAATAAATTAGAGGAAGGCATTTTATTTTAATTTACTTAAATAGTAAACAGTCCAATTTGTCATAGTGTTAAAGGATTTTGTGGTTTTTATGTTTGTGCGGAATTCCTTGTCAATAAACTATTGCCCTTACATGCCATTACAACCTAATTAGTGAAAGAAGAATAAATAGCAGTGATTATAAGTAGAACAGAGTAGAACTTGCAAAAATATAAAGGTTTTTTAAAATGTTTTGCGTAAATTTCCTTATGAATTATTGAAATTATTGCAATCAGCTTTTGCAAAAAATTATCACAAAAAATTTGAGGTTATATTATAAAGTAAGTAAAGAGGGCCGGCATTTTGTGCTAAATGTAAACAAAAAAGACAAGAAAACTATAATATAGAAATCAGACACTTACTAAACTATAGTTGTAGCCTTGACTCTCCATTAATAAGATATTGTCAAAGAAAAGTTGCGAAATCCAGAGCAACATAAATTCGCAAAAAACCACAATTCGGATTTTAAGTAGGTGTCGGTTATAGTTATTGACCATTTCAGGCGGCCATTGTGAAACAGTGTATCGCGTTTTATCTTAATGTTTCGAATAATGGCGAATATTACCGATTGAATATATTTATTATGACTTTAATTGAGTTAGTTTATATTCATTTGTTTTAAACGGCCCTGACCTACTGATGTCCGCTTTGTATGATAATTTTCGGGCGCTAGAATTCCAAAGGCAGTGAAAGCTCAAAAGCACTTTTATTAGCTTATTATTTTACTGGCTAACTCATTGTATCAGCGATACTAGTGGCCGCCCTCGACTTCGTCTGCATGGACAGTTATTTTAACATCCCTCGGAACATCACATTTTTTATAAATGAAAGGTACTATGGAGTTCGTCTATGTTTCCGACTGCTGGCCTTCACAGCTGTTGCTGGCTGGATCTTTTAAAATACTATGATTCGATTTAAGAGAAGAGCACGCCCCGTGTAGGCATGGACAGTTGCCAATATTGATTTTGTGAATTGGGAAAAGTCTAAAAAAGCTATAAAATAAATATAAATTATCAGTTTTAAACATCCTTCTAATAACTACGCCCCCACACATTTATAGTACCCTATGTCCTTTTCTGTACTTTGACAACGTGTGCGCAAAATTCCATGATGATTGGTTTAATAAGAAGAATAAGAAGGCGTAATAAAGAAACAAACTGACTTTTGCATTTATAGTATTAGTAAGGATTAATGGACTTAGCATTATGCGCCCGATATTTAGTCGTGGTTCATTTATGACTGCCGTTGTACAGCTAATAGTTAAATAATTTCTTCTTTGTTATACTTTTGTTACAAAATGTGAAAAAAATGAATATTAACTCGTGTTAATAATAGATCCAGCATTACCCTCATTATGGTCTGTCTCCACCGAGTCGCTTCAACTTGCGTCAGACGCAAGCAAGCCTCAGTGCGCTTAAATTTCCTTTCAACTTTCTGCCATACAAAGACGTTTTCAATATTGCTCCAAACCGTGCGCTTTTCCTAACAACTATAATTTCGCCATATAATAAATATGACTTTTTTTTAGAAGATTAGGGCTTGCGCTGTTGAACACAATGTTGAAGGCAAGCCTCTGTTGAAAGTGCAAGATGAAGCAATGCGAAAAATACCTTCTGTGACAATCAAACAACAAAGTTGACTGTTAGTAAATAAATCTTAGATGTCTACAAGATCCAATTGTTTCGCCACAATGTGCAACGGTCTGAGCACATTAGGTGCATCTGCCTGTCACATCTGCGCGTTATGTCATGATTTGTCGGTAACTGCGCGAGTTGCGCAACGCAGGAAAACGTATGTACTCACTAATTATATACAATTGCTAGTTGCAATTACCTCTGACACATTTTTAATTTCTTCGATCGTGTGGATAAGTCAGATTTTCAGAAAATGTGTTTTTGCTATATCTTGATCAAATTATTACGTGATCTTAACTTCCTGATACCTAAATACCAAGTATAACATTAAAGTGGAATCGCTGCATTGCAGTATGACTTCTGTTATGACACAGAAACGATATCAATGAATCACTAAAGACTAGTTGTAAAATTGTATATGAGTTAGTAATAAATTGTTCCGTTACCAGAAAACGCATTGGTGAGATACAAGTCTTATTAAGTAACCTTCATAATCGTGTAAACCTACTTACTGAGCAAGCCATTAATAAAGAAAAAACCCGTCGTGAAAACTCTAGTAACATTATCTGAAAACTCACTAATGTTGCAAACTCGGGGTCGCTTCAACTCCTTTTTTTGCGCATTCGTATCGCACCATTCCTAAAACTCATTGCGATTGTGTTCTTACTGGTCGTCTTTCTACATTAATTCAATTCAAATTCAAAATTCAAAACTCATTTATTCAGTCTAGGCTGTTACAAGCACTTGTGAATGTCAAAGAAGCTCCGCCATCGGTTCGCAAACCCTGAGCGGGAGACCTTGTAACGAGAAGAACCGGCAAGAAACTCGTAAAGGGCTACTTTTTTCTCCCTGTATATTTCATACAGAGTCGTCAAAATTTGAAAAATGAGGTCGGCATTTAAAGTGACGTCATTTTCCATTACAATAATTAACAAAGTTAACATTCAATGGGTAGGTAAAATAAATTTCAACTAGTTGAGAAATCGCTGTCTACTACTCGATAACACATAGCTAAGAAATAAATTGTATGATATAAAGAATTAGCCCAGGTGAATTAAGTCTACGACGGGGCAACTAAGCAAAATTAAGGGCAAATTAAGGTCGCTCACCATATAGAGGTCTCCATAGCGGCACGCCTTCCAGAACCCTTTGAAGCTCGCGAGCATGTTACGCGCTCGCCGCTGCCCCCACCGCGCCGCGCCCCCGCCGCCCGCCGCCCGCACACCCCTGTACACAACATAACAATTGAGTATTTATATCCATAGAAACAATAGAAGATAAATGCTTTACAAAAATTTGTATATAATAGTGAAGTCGAGGCTTTCCGATTCCATTTTTCGCGTAGTACTATTAATCAAATAGTATAACCTAACCTAACCTAACCTAATTTCCCTAATCGAAATATTCCGATCTGTCACCCTGCTCTGTCCCCATGGGTTTACTTATCTAAACTAGAACTAGGACTAACAATTTTAAACGTGGAAGAGCGGTGTCTCCTAAACACAGGCAAACATTTTTTTCATACATTTCATTTCATTCATTTTTTGTAAACATTAATATGTATATGCTGCAGAAATAAAAAACAAAAAAAAAGCGCCAGAGCCTTCTCATGATACATTTTGTATAAATGAACCGTATCAAGATTATTATTATGATTTTGTTAAAATCCCACGTCCGCTTGTCGCTGTGACCAGGACCGCACCCGCCGGGATAATGATGTGCTCTACAATTTGCGCCGAGTGATTAGTACTGTATCTAACACGCTCTTCCTAACAGCTTAATCACAGCTAAACCGGTTTTAAGGATGGTGGCAGATTTTCCTTACGCTTATATCTTATGTTACCCATCTAATACCTATGATTTAAGTGTTAGGTATTGAATTAGCTTTAAATAAGTAATCTCTTACATAAGATCAAACTGACTGAACGGACAAAAAAGTTTGATCTGTCCCCTTGTTACCGATGAGGGGACAGTTCGAACTTTATTCCCCTCCTTAATATTTTATCTGTCCCCCTATCGGTATTAGGGGGACAGATCAAACTTTTTTATTCCTGTTTGTCCCCCATAGAATTAAATATATAAAATTATTATTATTTATATTTTATTATTTTTATTTATGTTCTTAAAAGTAATGCAACCTATTATTAAACCATTATTGCAACCGCTTTTTTTTTTGTTTTTTATCTCTGCAGCATGTACATATTAATGTTTACAAAAAATGAATGAAATGAAATGTATGAAAAAAATGTTTGCCTGTGTTTAGGAGACACCGCTCTTCCACGTTTAAAATTGTTAGTCCTAGTTCTAGTTTAGATAAGTAAATTAATCTGTACGTTACTTATTTCAAGAAATACATTTATTATTATTTATTTAAAAAGTCACACCTGTGTGAGGCGGTCCATTGTCAAACATAATTTATATCTGTGATTTGATTGGCAATTTTTTTCAACGCTTGCTATCTTACTAAGTGCATGTAATCTGCTTGGATTGTAAATAAACCTCTGGAGGAATATCTTCTCTCTCTTTTTGAATTAATTCGCGAATGCTAAGCTCGCTAGTCGCTGTGCTCATGGCCGCACCCTTATAATTGATCGTGTTCATTGGCCGCAAGACATTGATACCTCGTGGATACTGACACTTCGCCGTTTAACTCCGGATGCGAATTACCTAATTATGGAATGTTATTATTACTTAAAACAAAACAATCATAATTAGATGCACTCTGATTCAGATTAAAGCATTATACTCATTTTGTTTCAGATTGACATCAAATAACTTAATTACAGAAACAGCCAAAAAGTACTCAGAATAGTCTACATTGATAAAAATGTACCTACAATTCCATAAGCAAATGTTGTAGTCGCTCAAAATTAAAAAAATCGGCCTTAACTCAAAATGATATAAACTCCAAAATTATGAATCATAATATTAAATGAATAATTATTATTATGAACTTTTCATAATCTAATTAAATGCTCGTATAATATAACCGCTATAAATTCATCTGTTTAAACAAAACAGTTAAACATCATATTCTGAGCGTGATCATATTATTATACTGACATGAATTGTTTGTACCCGGAAATAATAAGTTTACTGCATTAATTATAAAGCATAATAGAAATTTAACAATAAGCACACAAATCAGTATAAGACGAAGTTTATTTTGATTTGTGTTCTTATTGTTGTTCCACGAATCTACAGATTTTCCTGAAGGCTGTCACACAGTGACACATGGGTGAATAAATTATAGCGTAGTATAATAAATAATATTATCATTATCTTACACTTTTCCTTTTTGTTCTGTCACTGTTCCGTTTTCTTCCTGTCTCAAAGTATTCAGCCAGGCTGAAACGGAATTCCTGTCTGACAGCTAATTTCCTTACATTAGCTGTGAGACAGGGATAATTTATACAAGTCGACATATCTGTAGTAGATTTTTCAGTAATTCTTGACATGAGATTAGAGCAATATTAGTCAAGTTTGCGTGTCAATTGTCAACTTGTAAAAATTATCCCTTTCAAAACATAATTGTTACAATTAAAGTTATGATAATTGTGGAATTCTCGACTTAAAAGAAAGAAATTAATTAAAGAATTAAATCTGTTATGCAGTCGTATCAGGGCCCTATTCACAAACCTCCGTAACTTTCCCTATCCGATGCTATGATTACTATATATTTACTTTATGGTTTCCGTAACTTTTGACAGTTCGATTCGAAACGGAAGTTTATAATCGGGGGAGTTATCCATCTCGGGGGGAAAATAGACATTTCGATTACGGAAACCATAGAGTAAATATATGGAACGCATAGCATCGGATACGGAAAGTTTCGGACGCTTGTGAATAAGTGCCCAGTTCTGACTTCTGCTACCGGCGCACTGCATTTAGTGTGCACGATCCTTAGGTACAGGTATCGATATAGTGTCACTGTCACTGTCACATGCACCGTCTATCTGCCTAGTTTTTGATTAAGAGACACCTGCTGTTATGGCCAGCACACAATGTGACACAATCGCTATTGTTCATTGATTATTCGTTTATCTCAACAATTGGAAAACACTGCGTGTTGTGTTATTAATTAAAATTTTGTCAGGTGATCAGATATTTAAAGCCTACTTTCGATTAAGTAATACTGGTTGTGATTAAATTCAAACTAACACAAACATCATTATGAGGGCATGCAGTGGCTGTGGACGCAGTGTCCCACGAACCAATCACACGTCATACATAAAACAATCGAACCAATCACGGAGTTCTATTTCAACGCAGTGCATTCGCACAGGCAAGGGTTGTTTGAGTAGGTATTGTTCTTGAATACAAGTTAGTCTTTTTAATAACATAAAATATTCCTGATTTGCTTGTTCCTCTTTTCTTGTGATTATTAGCTTTTGTAATAATATTTAATTCCGTTAAAATATTATCCTATTATACTTAATAAAGTAAGTAGCTATTGCATATAATAGGTACATTCAATAGTTTTGTACTTACTTCTTTCTTTTTGCCTATTCTACTACATTCCTGGTACATTCTCATTGGTCACATTTTTGAGACATTCCATCCAGTTAGGGTTACAAAAACTTGCTTCAGTTCAATACCAGAGAGCCTACTATGAGTTGTGTTTTTACTCCTCGCATAGTTAACTACCGGATATACTGCTCTTAGTCAGTGTGAGTGAGTGAAAGAGAGAAAACGATAGTTAACTATTCGAAAAATGAAAACACCAACTCGTACTAGGCCCACTGAATATTCTTTGCGTATGGTCTATATAATATAAGTACGCTACAAATTGAGTTCTTAAAATATGAACCCAGTTTTGTTGTTATTTCTTCGAAATACGAAAAATAAAAAACTGTCAGTGTGCGAGAAATAAATGTGGTTTTTGGAGAATGATCCTCCTATTTGCAAATAAAGTATGTTATAAACATTTTGTAGTTTGCATCACGATCTCTTTCTTTAAATTATGGAGTTTTGTCTAATCCTTTTTCGAAAGTCCACGCGGACGAAGTCGCGAGCGGAAGCAAGTAAAATAACATGTCTGATTGAACTGACTCACTGACTAGATCCATAATTCACAGCTCAAGCTACTGAACGGATCACACTGAAACTTGGCATACCGATAGATGCTCTAAGACCGATAGTTATGACGTAGACACTTCCGCTAAAGCCGCGTTGACATGATCAAAGTATGCTTCGACCAAGTAACTTGGACAAAGTTTACTTAGATACCTGTTGACGCGCTCAAAGTCTGCTTCGACAAAGTGACTTTGACAGAAAGCTTTGCACGGAGTTTATTTTGATACCGGTCGACTATGCTTGAATCAGTTTGTTTATTTTTGCCGCTCTTTAACATGGCTCCACGTCCAACGCCGTGAATACGGCTCCAAGTCCACTTTGATTGAACGCCGACGTCAAAGTGCGCTTTGATTGCTCGTTTCCTCCAAGTAGCGTCCAAGTAGTCATCAAAACTACTTGGTCCAAGTAAACTTTGATGAATGTAGAGCATGGTCCAAGTTTACTTTGATTAAAATTTGGATCAAATGCGCTTTGATTGCTCGTTGACGTGACCCAAGTAGTCATCAGAACTACTTGGTCCAAGTATACTTTGATGAATGTAGAGCTTGGTCCAAGTTTACTTTGATTAAAATTTGGATCAAATGCGCTTTGATTGCTCGTTGACATGATCCAAGTAGTCATCAAAACTACTTGGTCCAAGTATACTTTGATGAATGTAGAGCATGATCCAAGTTTACTTTGATTAAAATTTGGATCAAATGCGCTTTGATTGCTCGTTGACATGACCCAAGTAGTCATCAGAACTACTTGGTCCAAGTATACTTTGATGAATGTAGAGCTTGGTCCAAGTTTACTTTGATTAAAATTTGGATCAAATGCGCTTTGATTGCTCGTTGACATGATCCAAGTAGTCATCAAAACTACTTGGTCCAAGTATACTTTGATCGGATTTCACAAACCTAACCTAATCTGATATGTTTATGTTTCATTTTGAGCGGTTTATTTTAATAGCGATGTCATTCAATATGACATGTGTTTTGTAGTTTGAATACATATTATTTAACCAAAACAATCCGGTTTTTAATTATAAATATTCGCATTGTTATTGCTCGGTACGCAATTATTGCATATTAATTGCTGTTAGTGGTTTTCGCTTGACATTTTTCCATTAGTTGTGTGTCGAGACAACCATAATAATATTAATTAATTATAAGACGTTATAAAAATCATACTTAATTGCATAGGTTTACTTTTTTTCGCATAAGTATGAACGCATTCATGATAGTATTTTTTGTAGAGCGTGCCAGCCTCCTTTAAAATGGAATGGTTTAACTTGAATTCGAATGTGTAATAGCGACTAACCGTCTACTTTGCTATCATAACAATTTGATTATACAATATTAACGATACAATATTCACGACGATATCAATCTGATTATATTTGAATTTTATTTTGTTTTACAGCGTTAAAACTATAGAACCTTAGCTTAAATCTGTACAATGACATGAGTTTTCGATACATTATGTACTTAGCAATAAATTTAATTAAGATGAGGGCACCACTTTGGTGCACATTATAGGGGCCGTAAATAGAAAAAAAAATGAAAATGAAAAATTATTTATTTCAGTACCAATTAACTTTTACAATATGGTGATTGACTCCCTCTTTTAAGTGCATAGTGCACCTGTGCCAGATGAAGTCGCTCTTCCATAAGAAGCAACTTATATTAATAATGGTACAATGTACTTAAGTGCTAATGCTAAGTAATGATTATGCCAACCAATACATAAGAAACTAAAAATAAAATTTAACTTATAAAAATCAATTACTATAAATGTGTGTGTGTGTTTGTGTGTGTGTGTGTGTGTGTGTTTGTGTGTGTTTGTGTGTGTGTGTGTGTGTGTGTGTGTGTGTGTGTGTGTATGTGTGTATGTGTGCGTGCGTGTGTGAGAGAGTAAAGTATAGGTATTAGGTGTCGGTATTCAGGAGCTTTTCAGTCTCATCATAAGTTAAGGGTTTTAGCCACGCTGATAATCTTTGTCTGCAATCGCGGAAGGTTAATGGATATATTTCCAACTTCTTATTTATTGTGTTATACAAATAGGATGACAAATAACCATATTGACACCGTGCAGATTTAGTATGGGTTTGTTTAGTGATCGCAACTATGTCCTTCCTTCGCTTCTTCAGAATAGCGACATTGTAGTGCAATGTTCTATGTTTTTTTAAGATAGTATGCAAAATGTACAGTTTTCTCACTGTTAACAAGTCTGTCATTGTGTAAAGGCTGTGGGTTGGAAAATGGCGCTTTTTAAAATACATGAGCTTAAGTAGTCCTCTTTGTGCTCTTTCAACCTGAAGAAAATGTGTTTTTAAGGCACTGCCCCATACGGTAATACAGTATGTAATTATGGATTGTGCTAGCGCGAAGTAAATCTGGTTTAGTAGCTTCTTGTAGGCTATATGTCTGATAGTTTTGAATATAAACATGAGTTTTCTTAGTCTACAAGAAACCACTTCCACATGAGATTGCCAAGATAATCTTTGATCCACCATAATTCCTAGGTATTTGGTAACAGCAACTTTCTGTATAGAGGGGCATGTGCACGTGACTTCTTTTGCGTGTCTGTTTTGGTGGATCTGGATACCAAAAGAACTGTCGGGTTGGGTCCTGTCGGTTAGAGAAAAGCACATGTAATTTGTTTTAGAGGTGTTTAGGGTTAGCAAGTTCACCCTAAGCCATTCAGCGATCTCCGCCAAGCCAGTTTCAGCCACACTCCTGACATCATCCCAAGACTCTCCGGTGAAATAGAGCCCAAGAAATGTCTCTACAAAAAGGGGGGAACTTCCAATCTCCCTTCGTTGAACAAACTACTCTTTACTTATTTAATTAGTTCGCGAATCAATCGTCCACGGCTGATTTACTCAACGCCGTGATAACAAGCCGTGACTGCGCTGATTGGCGTACACGCATGCGTATCCAATACCCAGTGTAAATAGCTAAAATTAACTACTGAGAAAAAGGATTGATGTGCACTGTTTGTAAGCGTGAATAACCTAAATCTAATTACGGAGAAAGTAGGATTTTCCAGTCTCAATTAACCTTCATTATTATAATAGGTGCTTAATTTAGGCAATTTTTAAAAAAAATAAGTTTGCATATTTCTGGAAGAATTATACGGGATATGGCTTAGTAACTTATTTATTACAACTCTGAGGATAGTGGGCGCTGTATGCTGAAATACAGGATTTAATATCCTAGTTCAGCAGCAGATGCTACATTAGTTGATTGTTTTTTCAATGTTTTAAGCTTTTACCTGTTAGATATTCTAATATGTAACATTTAAAGTGTGTGTGGTAAATTAATTTTTAATTGACCGAGCGAGCGCGAT
Source organism: Catoptria pinella (assembly GCA_963556745.1). Classification (NCBI taxonomy): domain Eukaryota; kingdom Metazoa; phylum Arthropoda; class Insecta; order Lepidoptera; family Crambidae; genus Catoptria; species Catoptria pinella. The sequence goes on from OY750777.1 coordinate 964,225, forward strand.
GCGCGAGCGCAGCGTCTCCGTTTCAGCTTGGACAAAAATGCTTTCGTATGTCTGTCCCGCTGTCCGGCTCTCCGGCTGTCTGTCTGTTCTCCTCTACAGGTCGCATTTTCCAACCGTTTCTCGAGCGAATTTTTCGAAATTTTTCAAAATAGCGGAGATATGGGGGAAAATCATCATTTTGAAAAATGTCACAAACGCGGGGTCTATACAGCTCTACAGACTACTAACGGTTTGGCTAAAATATCCACTAGTTGATATTTTAGCCAAACCGTTTTTGACAAGGCATATTACGTTGGTCGTTTTCAGTCTCTTAGAGCTGATCTATTTATTTATTGTTAACGTATTGCGCCTATATTTATAGTAACAAATAAAACCGAAACATCCGAAACTTTTCGCATTATACATAGCTGTATAATATTATTTTATTTATTTTTTTATTTATAAATCTTTATTGTACAAATACACATAGTAAGGTACAAATGGCGGACTTAATGCTAAAAGCATTCTCTACCAGTCAACCAACAGTAAACAGATAGACACGAATGCGGCACAAACTTATATTATATCTGCATCCATTTTTACATAATATTTGTTACAATTAATTTAACACTATAATACTTACTTGTAAAGGAAATCTTCGACTTATCACAACAAAATGTATATTGAAAACAAAATATCACTGCAAAGTCTTATTCAAACGTGAAAATTCATGAACTCTACACTAATTTTCTGCCCACAGTCACTATGTTTACGCGGGAAAAGCCGTTCAGAGAAGTTTCGGGCGTTTAATTTTGGAACGACCGCCCTGGCGCACGTGCGCACGAGATTTTTAAATTAAGAACACGAGCTGTGTTCGATTGTTTGGAATTTCTTTTTTCTTTTTTACTATTTTGTTCTTTTTTTATAAGACGAGGCTGTCACATCGCGGCTGGGAACAGACTGTTTTCGAAAGAGCACATATGCTCTTGACCTTGCGCGACTCTGCGGGAAACTGAGGCGGGTTTTGGTGCGCGGAGTGAGTTTTATAACGCATTACTGTTGTCATAAAGTCATAACTTTTACCTCGCGAACGCACAACAATGGTGCGATGCGCGGGAGTCGATTTGTCAACCCAGAGGCAACAATTATTTCAAACATTTCCTTCATATTTTGACAAATTTTTTTTTTTTCCCCTTACTAATAAAGATTGTATAGCAGATGTATAAGTTACACAGTGAAAAAAAGTAAATAAAAAAGTCTGGAACGGGTGGTAGAAAAATACGATTCAAAAGCGCTTAATTACTAAGTTTATTTGAATAAAGCAATTTTTTACTTTACTTTACTAGCCCTAGTTTTGCCCCTTTCTTTTTAATGTCAAACTTAAATAGTTTGACAGAAAGTCATCACTGTGTAACTAATACATCTGCTATACAAACTTTATTAGTAAGGGGGTTGGTTTAATATTAATTAATAGTTATTAGTGGTGAGTACAAAACATTATACCTACTGCAGTTAATTAAAAAGTGATTTAGAAATATCACCTGTTTCAATTCCCTCAATACCAAATTTGTAGTAAAGAGAGAGAGAGAGAGAGAGAAAATAGCAAATTTTAAAAAGTAATGAACTTAATTGACCTCTACGAAAGGGCACTTAAAGAAATTAACTTACGACATAAGTATTTTACAATGCGATTAAGTTGACAATTGACAGTAATCCACTGCAACTTCATTTGAATGGCAAAGAGAATTTCCACATTTAAATACGTCGCATTGTACCGCAAGCGCTCTGAAGTTAGTCAGTTCAGTTGTATATTGTTAAATTATCGCATTGTACATCATATCTATTCGAATGATATTATAAACGCGCACTATCGAATACTTACATAAATAAACTATTTATACAACGAAACACATGCTTACACCTTTCTATGTTAAGACAAGACTAGCTTGATAAGCAATCAAATAGTATATATTTGCTCAATATTACACGTCAGTCATAAACAAACAATCAAATCATTACCATTATGAGTGACAGTTTTCATGTATAACTTGCGCCATTAAAGAAAGGAAGGAATCTAAAATGGAAGCAATCGTCGTGCCATCTCACGCGATTTATCATTTGGCTTTAGTTGTAGGACTGAAACAGCCCTATATTGCTAATTTATAACTGTTCAGTGCAGTAAACTGTGAAAGAAAGAACAAAGAAATAAATAAGCACAACAATATAAATATCAAACATGTTTGAAAACTTACAAACAATACCCAGTACAGTACATAACCTTGCGACATGGAACTTGATCGTCTAATTGCTTATTTTTAAGCTTTAAGTTAGCGAATGAATAGAATTTCAACTTTAACATAAAATAACTTTTTTTATGTGTCTACATACTACGTAGACTCTAACATAGAGTCCATCCATCATCTACGTCGGCTGGACCTCCCTATCATCAGCTAAAAAAATTATGTCGTTATCTAAAGTCAATAAAACAATAAAAAAAACTACAGGAATGACCTTCATCCAAATACAGGAAATTCATCAGTTTCTGAACGGTTCAACTCATTTTCCTACAATCGGTCTTAGAGGCGGTACTTGAATAGTAAGCACCTAGTAATTACTACGACATTTTTGTTTGAACTGTTTGGCGAAATTAACGACTATAGAAAACCGCACATTTGAAAAAACCATGTTGCTTAAAACCAATTTAATTTTCAACACACAAACACACACGACAAGACTTATACGAGGATAATTCTTGGGAAGACACAAAAATGTTATTTTGTCTCTTCCCAAGACACAAAATAACTTACCAAACTTTCTCGCCTGTTATTTATTATTCAGAGGTAAATTTAAAGAAGTCTGAAAATGAAGCAGTTTGTCACTTCAACTTTTAACCGACTTTTCTGTTTACTGCAACTATCTCGTAACAACAATAGTCAATAAGGGATCGACCATCAATCACTTGAAGCTCGGAAGGGTGTAGTGAGACATAAAATAAAATAAAATAAAATGTATTTATTTCAGGTAATTGTAACCCATATTGTGAACAATTAAATATCATTACATTATTAGATTTAACAGATAAAATTACAATAAAATTCATAAAAATTAAATTCGTCATAACAATGATAGTACATGTATTTCAAAAATGTCAAAAATTATAATGTCAAAAATTATAATAGTCTCTGCCTCCGACATTGTGGGGTGTGTCTTTCACAGCAATGTCGGATGTAGGGACAGTCAAATCTATTTGCAATCATAGTTAGGACGCTATTAGAGCTGGTCTGTACTCTGTGCACCATGGAGACTCCCCTTTTACGCATACTTGCGTGAAAGCAGTCGGTTTTCGCTGCTGCAAACATGTAGGATGCGCTACAGAAACGAGACAGCCCCAATACCGCCCTAAACGCGTTATTGAATTGGACTCGGAGTGAACTATATACAGCTTGCGAATATTTTGCCCACAAGCTGCACGTGTACCAGGAAGTGCAGTATGCACGGAAAAGAGAAATCTTTACAGCGGTGGAACATAGAGCAAATCGGCGCGCCAACATGTTGGCTCTCCTAGACAATGCCCGCCGTTCCCGCTCTATATCAGCATGGTCTTTGAGGTCGACAGTGAGCACATGTCCCAGATAAGTGAATTGATTCACTCTCTTTAAAGGAACACCGTTGAGACGAACAGGTGGTAAAGTCTGCGGACATTTGGCACCGGCATCCTCAAATACCATGTATTGGCTTTTCGTTACATTGTATTTAAGCCCATGAATACATGCATAATCCTCGCAAATCTTTAGTAATTTTCTTAAACCACAGACTGAGGCGCTCAGCAGGACCATATCATCGGCATAACTTAAATTATTAACACATACACCGTCCACATGACATCCTAAATTCTGGCTGCTGAGCGCGTCAATCAATGAGTCCATATATAAATTAAATAGCGAGGGTGAGGTTAATCCACCTTGTCTGACACCGCAGTTTAGTCTGTACGGCTCCGACATTGCCCCCGCCCACCTGACGTGATTAATCTGGTGCTCATACCAATACTTGAATACAGAAATAAGTTCACAGGGCAGATTAATGTTCTCGAGCTTCCTCCATAAGATATCATATGACACCAGATCAAAGGCCCTTGATAAGTCGAGGAAGCACGCATAAACGGGTGTTTTTCGTCTAGTGTAATACCTGACAGTGTGTTTTAGGCATAATATCGCACTTTCTGTAGACAATTTAGGTCTGAACCCAAACTGATTATCGTGCAAGTTCATATATTTGTCCAGTTGAGCATTGAGCAAACTATCAAAGATTTTACCTATTATAGTGGCCAGCGAAATAGGCCTATAGTTGCTTTTATCAGATAGGTCACCTGTTTTATTTTTCACTATAGGCACAACAATAGTTTTCATGAGGTCCACTGGCAGATAGGAATGGCTCACACACAGCGAATAGAACATTGACAGGACCCTAGCTGCATGTGGGCCTGCGTGTTGTAGATGTTCAATACTCAGCCCATCGTGGCCAGGGGACTTTCCTCTCGTCATACCCTTAATGATTTTAGAGACCTCTTTAGCAGAGAAAAGTACGCCTACATTTCCCTTCGGTGGCCCCGCACTGACCTCCTCCCCTAGCGGACCTAAAGGCGATTTAACGGAAAAATGACGCCTAAAAGTCTCCGCAATACCCTTATGATCACACACGCCATCAACGCTCACAGGAATACCAGGTCCTACATTTAGTTTTTTGGTACTTTGCCAAAATCCACGAAAATTGCCTTTTGAGTGTTTTTCAGCTAAGGCATCCATCTTAATCTGGTCTTGATGTTTTTGACACCATTTAAGTCGCGACTTGAATACCTTCCGTTGTTTACACATTTCATCGTACAAGATACCGCATTTTGGCCTACCACTCGTAACCCACTCAAAGAAAGACCTCCTAGCATCCCTGTGAGCGTCACTAACGTGCTTGTTCCACCCTACAATACGCGCCCCTCGCGTACCCGTCCTCGTACTGCCTCGACTCAGCAGAGACGCATCACTAAGGGCGGCCACAATGTCGGAATACAGCCTATCAAGTACACATCGGTGATTTGGATCGCTACAATAATAATCAGCACAATTTATACACTCTAAAGGAAAGTCAATACATTTTAATCGTTCATGACACTCGGTGGTAAATTTGGAAATCTGTTCCTCATTACGAGAACCCCACCTAATGTTCCCGTGACTGGCCATATTATTGTGAGCTGCCAGAGGTGTCAATACATTCAAATTACACTCTATAATGAGCGGGAAATGGTCCGACCACAGTGTGTCATACTCAACATAGGCATTAATAACCGATCGTTTTGCCGATTGGGTTACCACACAGTGATCCAACCAGCTGCACGTCCCTGTTACGTCACTCATAAAGGTAAATGTACCTGAGTCAGCGCCTAATAATTCTACATCTATGCATGTCCAACATTGTTCTAAGCAGTAGTCCGAAAGTTCACTATAAAACAAATTCGACAAGTTTGCATTAAAGTCACCTAATATAAAAACTGATTCAATGCCATATTCTTCAATAAGAGCACTCACCGAACTTAAGCAGTCTATGAAAGCCGGCAGGTTGTCATTAGAATTCGTGGGCATATATACACTCACCACTATTAACGGACGATCATTAGTCATTATCTTTATTGCACATATTCGGGAATTTTCACACTTCAACACTGACACTTGCTGGAACACACTACTTTTCCATAACAGTGCAACACCTCCGTATGGTCTCCCGATGAGTATACCAGCTGATGTGTCGACCGCCGATGTACCCGCGTATCCAAAACTGCTAAATATTGTACCAAGGAATGGTATATCTTCCGGGAGTAACCAAGTTTCTTGCAGTGCTATCAGGTCACAGGTTTGACATAAGTCTCTCACACTATCAATGCATCGCTTTACTCCTTTACAATTAAAACTAGCAAATCGATACTTATCCATTGACTTCTTTTTTCTGGCCGTCGACAGGTAATACTGTGTTCGTAATTCTGTATTTAAAACTATTAAAACGTCTAAATACTATGCCTTGGGGCCATATGTTCTCATCTAAGTAAGAAGACAATTTTGATTCCAACACAAAAAATTTATATGCTTTGTGATTTCTTTCTATCTTCATATTTATTTTTTCTAAGGATACTAAATCATTTGTCTTATTTTGTATGTATCTAATTATATCATCTTCCGTCGTATCTTTGTGTATGTTCGTGATAAAAATCGGAATCTTTCTGTCCGCTGCTTTAAAATTGAATTCAGCGTCTCTAGCCTTACCCGATTTACCAACGTATCGAGTATTATTATGACGTTTTCTCCGATACGACACTTCTTGCCATTTATTATCATCTTGTTTGTTTACATTTAACTCTCGTCGCTCATTAGCAGTGACAGATAACGGTTCCGCCGCTACAGCTGCGGCCGTGCGTGTTAGCAATATCGCTGCACTCTTCACTCCTGCACACTCGGGTCCGCTCGGCTCGGGACTCGGGCCGGCCGTCGTGTGCAGCTCGTCATCAAGCGTCCGTTGCTGACCGTTCGAAACTCGATCGAATTGTTTTTGATGTACCTGCATGGAATCATGATATTGAGGTGATTTATCATTTGAGGCACAATCTTGATTGTTATTTGGCTCATCTGAACATGAATCACATGAGTTATGCAGGTCTGAAAGGCCAACCGGGCCACTATCTAATAACCAAGCACCTCTTTTTGTATTTACTTTGAATGTAGACATAGGCGGCACTAAATTATTACTTGATTGCAGTAGCTCATTTCTTAATTCTTGTACATAATCCATCGTTACATAGGACGCCTTGATTTCCTCAATGGTAGCTTGCATTCTTGAGAGGTCTTTAAGAAGCTTGGAACAGTCCAGATGCTCAAAATCCAGAGGTGGTAACCTATCAAGTTGTCTGGCAACAAACGTAGGTATATCATCCGGCTCCGCACTTTTGAAAAGGTTTATGATATCTGCCAGATCCCTTTCTTCTTTGCCTCTGTTCTTTCTTGTTATTTTTCGCAAATCCGTTGAAATGGAACTGAACAATAAAGACTTGGAAGTTTTTATTTCGTCACCAGTATAAAACGCAGTACACACTCGCACCAGCGTCATTTCGTCTACAACCGACACTTTATTTTGTATGTACGATAACATTTCGTCAATAACAATGTTACAGTTAGTACACTTCACTGTATTCGTCATTTTTAATCGTTACTAATTTTGCGATGTCAACAAAACGCGGCACTCCGGTTGACTGCGCGCGCGCGACTCCTCATAACGAGTATTTATTTTTTATTTGAACTCACGATTCTATGCCGAAAAATTTAAAAAACTTATACTTTGTACCAAAAAAAAATACAGACGACTAGATAACCTCCTCCTTTTTTTGAAGTCGGTTAAAAAATACACGTGTTTTACCCCACCTGATGACCCATTATGACCCATTTAGTGAAACCTGACCACACATCACATCACGTGATTAATGAACGCCCCTAAAATAATTATCGCTACCTACCTACGTAGTATATATCTAAATGCATTACATCACAGACGTCGGCAGATAAGATCTGTGAGATGTTCGCTGAGTAGTCGTCGATGTATGGCGAAGGGTCTGATTACTGACCGAGACCTTGAGTGAGTGATGGGCAGCAGCGACCGGGATGTTATAATTTCGGATCTGAATACGGATACGTATATAAAAATAGTATTATACGGTTACGGATATGAAATCATTTCGGATTATCCATTAGTTTCAGATAGTTTTGTTTCGGTTACAGATATAAGATTATTTTTCCTTTTTTAAGTAAAACCATGTGTCAGCTCGACCGGGCAAAAAAAACCTGTCATAACATTAAGATAAATAATATTAGAAAAAATCGACTTACCCGTAGCACCTCAGACGGGACTCGAACCCGCACCCTTGGGAATCCGGCCCAATGCACTGACCAATTATGCTACCGAGTCGCTAGTGGGAGCGGCGAAATTTTCTAGTACTTTTTACTTCTTCGCTGCAAGCCAGCGCAATTTCATCAATGTGAGGAAATACCCCCACATTCGAAAGAAACATCTTTCTAGATGTCATAACATGTCTCATTTAGACTCCACCTGTATCCGAAATTATCCAACACTTTCAAATCGGATTCGGTAACGGTTACGAATAGATTTTTATTTCGGATATCCGAATTTTTCGGTTACGGTTACGGATCTTCAGCAGTGTTCCTTTCGGTACTTTACTTCGTTCGTATCTACGTAAAAAAGGTCACGTTAATAGGTAAAGGTCAATTCATTTTTTTTTTTCAATTTTGTAAACTCCAATTTCTAAAAATCTGTTTCTGTATTTCTTTGCCAACTACGGCTTTATGGAGAGAATTGTTGTTTACATTAGTGATAACATCTCACATTATGGTTTTTCCCATATCAAGGCCATTGATGTGCAATATGATGGTCATAATAAGTGCTTGCAGGCGGAAGTGCATGACTGCGAGCTGGATATCTTGAAACTGGTAATTCGTATTGAAACTAACCATTTTGTTTATACGTAATACGAAAATGGAGAGGAAAATTTATTTGACGTAGCATAAACCTACCGTATAGTACGCCTGTGGTACTTAAGTACCTAAACGTCAACAATTTTTTATAGATTTAAACATTTAAAATTGTAAGTATTTGATTGAATCAGGCATTACTTGGCGGAAGTCCCAAACCATTGTGAAAAGAGAAATATATGTAGCTTACTCCCGCAAAAATATATGCAGGATGCACCGCCCACCCGCCCGCAAAAAAATTGCACATGCACACCACAAAAATATCAGTGCACAATACTTATTATCAGTGCACAATATTTAAAATTGTAAATGGCCTAAAAAAGTTACAATACAGGTATGTACGAAGCAGAAAAATGAATTATATACTTTTCTGCTAAAAACTTATTTTAAAGCGTGCTGTAAACAAATATTATAACTTATTCTACGCCTGTGGTACTTAGTAAACATTTTTTTATAGATTTAAAAATTTACAGTTGTAAATGGCCTAAAAAATTTACAATACAGGTATGGAGCAGAAAAAAAGTTAAAGACACATCCATTCTTTTCTGCTAAAAACTTATTTTAAATGTAAAGCGTGCTGTAAACAAATATTATAACTTATTCTACTCACTCGCCAGGCATTTTCTAAAAGCCGCACATGAAATACTTTCATGTGATCACTGAATTCCCAAAACACATTATCAACAATGCGCCCACTATTCAAGTCTCATTTCGTATTACTATTTGTACTTCCTCGGATAAGATCTGTCACAGTTTTTTCGTACGATCTCGTCGACAGTACGAGTCTTTGTGCATATCTTAGTCTCAATATTATTGTTGTTTCTTATCAGATAAACACATCTCACAGCCTATTTGGGGCGATAGAGCACACTCATGGAATATTTTTATATTAACTGTTTGACAGTCTTCATGTTTACTTTTATATTACTAGACGTCAAATATTATATAAAATAGCCCTTTTTATAGGTAGGTACAGATATTATAATGATCTACACAAAATCACTAACTCAAATAGAAATCGTCCTAGTTTAATTGCACTAGATTACGATGAAACGGAAAATATTCTTAAAATTATAAAAAAAAACATGCTGACATTTACATTACATACAGACAAGAGCGCACACACACACACAGACTATCTTGCTGTTCCCTTTTTTAAATTTTTAATATATTTTTTTTTCAATATATTAAGATATATTAAGATTAGATAAGTTTTCACACTGTCAGTACTATACCAATTCTGTGACACTGTATAACAAACTCTTGCATTTCATACAAATCACTATGCAACTTGTATGATTATTCGATTCCCGTCCGAGAACATGATCTGGTGCGAGTCGTATTTTTTCTAGTATATTATTTGGTATTGTAAGATTATGGTGAGAAATAATGGTTATTAAAATTCTGGCATAGACAACTCAGAAAGCTCACACGTCACAGTAACAATCTGTACTAAAAGGTTATCTGCGTAAACGGAAAACGTGAAACGACAACGTTTTAACTTTTACGGTTTTTACCGCGATTTGACTTCTGACTCTAAGGTTTTAGTTTTACCATCGGTAAAATTTATCTGTATGCTAATCGCTAACGAAAGTGGTAATCCAATTAAATCCATAAAATCCATAATGGTAAGTAAGTACCATTATGGATTTTATTGGCCATCAGTACCTAAAGCCACTTATAATTTTTTGCTAACTAGATAATTTGTTATTCCTCCTAAAACTCACGGACATTATAATATTAAAGGTTTTTACCATTACATACAATTTGCAAACAAATCTTACAGTACATATAAGCTGAAAGTATTGTGAAATTAGAACACTACTGAAACGGCCTGATTTACATAACATTCTAAGCTATCGGAATTAAAACATTTTTAGGGTTCCGTAGTCAACAAAGAACCCTTATAAAAAAAGCAGCCCTTGACGAGTTTCTTGCCGGTTCTTCTCGTTACAAGGTCTCTCGCTTAGGGTTTGCGAACCGATGGCGTAGCTTCTTTAACATTCACAAGTGCTTGTAACAGCCTAGACTGAATAAATGAGTTTTGAATTTTGAATATAGTTTCGCCATGTCCGTCTGTCCGTCCCCAGACTAGCTCACTCTTAGTACTAGAAAGCTGTAATTTGACATGGATTGGATATACATCAATCACGCCAACAAAGTGGTGAAGTAAAATTTTGAATTTTTGTTTAGTTTTCCTCCCCTACACGTGATTCGGGGATGTAATTTTTTTTCTTGTCTACCCCATAGTGTGGAGTGTCGTTGGATAGCAATTTTAAAAATATTGCGGAAACAGTATTTTGACAATTCACAAACGAATGGGAATTATTAAGCTTTAAAGTGCAAAATTTTTTTGAGTCAAGTGTCGACCCCCCTGCCAGGAAAATAGTTGTTTTTGGATTCGTGAAAAAATCACGGTAGTTTTATATATGACGAAATTAAAAGGAAATCTATCACTGCTAAGTAGGCTTTACAAGTTTACGAGTAACGGTCGACCAACTTATAAAATGTGCTTAAACTTATAAAATAAATGGTTTTTCTTTCTTTTCTTTCTTAGCGCAGTACAAATTCCTCATTGGAAACTACTTATATAACGTTGTCAGGTGTGTGAAACCGGTGGTATCTGCATATAAGTATATGAACCATGGGCTACGGAACCCTACACTGCGCGTGGTCCGACACGTACTTGGCTGGTTTTCAGTTTTTCAAAAGTGCGTAGTACAATAGTACTACGCACTGAATATATTTCAAACAATCACTTTTATTGACTTTACGATGACTCCTTTTTTCTATGTTTTTGTCAGTTAGCTAATCTATTCTTCTACATCAGCGAAGCTAAGAAAAAAAGATGGTATGTAGTTGAGCCTTATTGATGTGTTTAGAGAAGGTAATGTATAGAAAATTGTTGTAGATAAAAAACGTAAAAATTACTATTTAGCTACTAAAAAAAAGCACCAGGCAGATTAAATCCTATGACAATTGACTGTTGAACTGCATGCCGTCATCGTGACAAATGATTTATTTAAAGTTTGAAAAGCAATGAAATCACTGTACGGGTATTTTCTTTTTTAAATGTGTACTTTAGTCACCGAATCTGTCAATCTTTATGAAAAGCTAAAATATCTTTAAAGCACAATGACAAACCCTTATTCACTTGGGTTTTTACAGATTTTTACACATTATGCTTAATATGCGACCCGGTGAACTCGTAAAGACGGCTGAATCAATCGTTCGTCATTATTCGGGTGTATTGTCACAGAGTAGATAAATATTTAACATAGTATTTGTATGTTGACAGTCGCAGTTGCGGTTTGCGGTGCGGTGGGACAAGGCACTTCCTCACAATGCCTTTTTATGTATTATATGGAATGATTCAGATCATTTATTAGTCAGTACGCTCGATATATTTTTTACTTGAGTATATAAATAAATAAATATAAATATTTGACAACATCACATACATTGCTCCGATTCCAAAGTAAGTAGCTAAAGCACTTGTGTTATGGAAATCAGAGACAACGGTGGTATCACAAACACCCAGACCTGAACCAATATAGAAAAGTTCGTTTTCTAAATTGACTCAACCGGGGATCGAACCCGGGACCTCAGAGATGGCGACACCATGAAAACCGGTGTACAAAGCCACTCGACCACGGAGGTCGTCAAGAATCATCGATAAGGAACGGAACTTTTCGTGCATACTTGACAAACAGTCCCTTATACTGCCGTACTCAGAGACGTTTTTTTTTTATTGTTCCCAAAAAATTACAGACAAAAAATACAATTTAAAAATCACTCGCCAAACTTTAAAGTTTGATGGCGAGATGCGCTCATTTTTTACTAACTTAACCTACCCTCTCTCACAGTTCTGTCACAAGGAATTTGTAACAATAACTTAATAATAATGTTAATATCTAATCTAATTTTACCAGAAATACATCCTTTAATCTTGTTTTTAACAAATTTTTACTTAATTTATGGTCTGGTCTCAGCAAATCTATCTTATTAAATAATTTTGGTACTACAAATTTTGACAATCTTTTTCCATAATAGTTATTTACCCTGGGAATAACAAATAAGTTTAATGCTTCATTAAGTATCGTGTCGTCTTATACTATCACTATTGAAAAGAAAGAGATAGCATCAATTTTGATGAAGGTTTAAACTTAGTTGACGTCTCTGAGTACGGCAGTTAGACAGATTTCTCTGCTGCGCGTCATAAATGAATCACGTGCTTTGTTGGGGTTTCACCAATAGTTACCTACACTGTATTATACAAGGTGTTACAAAAATACCCTTAATGCCGAATATGGCATATAAGGACCATCAAACTAAACAACTTTTACTATGGGGCCAACTCTGAAATCGCGAAAAAAAAATCAGCTGTTTCATACAAAAATTAAAATCGAAAATATCAAAATGTATGAAACAGCTGTTTTTTTTTCGCGATTTCAGAGTTGGCCTCATAGTAAAAGTTGTTCAGTTTGATGGTCCCTATATACCCTATTCGGCATTAGGGGTATTTTTGTAACACCTTGTATAGGTTATGAGGTTATGTTATGTGTTTGACGACCTCCGTGGTCGAGTGGCTTTGTACGGTATTCAAGGTGTCGCCATCTCTGAGATCCCGGGTTCGATCCCCGGTTGGGTCAATTTAGAAAACGAACGTTTCTATATTGGCTCAGGTCTGGGTGTTTGTGATACCACCGTTGTCTCTGATTTCTATAACACAAGTGCTTTAGCTACTTGCTTTGGAATCGGAGCAATGTATGTGATGTTGTCAAATATTTTTATTTATTTATTTATGTATAAAAACTTGGCTTTACGTCTGTACGTATAGCCAAGTTTCGTACTGTTACAATTTTTTATTTTGCAGTCGTGGTAATTTCTGATCCACTCGTATGCAACCGACAGCGGTGGTCAGAGTTTTCAGTAACTTAACTGCATTGAGCGTTTTTATACACATTCTAAAATGATTTTAAAATAGTTAATACCAATGAAATCTTTAGTAATGATTACATTATCTTTAGTAATGATTAAAAAATAATATAAAAAAAATTAAGATAATATTGGTACAATTTGATTACATTATTTTATTCAAAAAATAAATAATCTTTAGTAATGACTACGTTGAATAAAATAATATAATTAATTTGTACCAAATATCCCACATTATCATCGAGTTTTGTTAAATCATTTCATACGAAACAAGCGATATGAAATTATTACAAAGTAAATAAAGTGATTAAAGTAAAAGTAGGAAGTGATAGCCAAGTGATAGGTCAACAGTTCACCTTGCTACCAACATGGACAGACAGACAGATATAAACTGGACATGTTATTACGAGATATTTGTCGGATATAGCAATTAGGTGAATTGATTTACCCTGCATTTTTGTAAATGGAAGAAAGCGGATATTCCGAATCCTTTTTTTACCCTACTGCAAGGATAGGGTTATGTTTTTCGCGCGTGTCTTGTATGTATGTAATATTCTTTATTACCCCATATCTTCCAAACGGCTGAACGGATTTATATCATTAGTATATCGTTAGATTTTTGTTGCCATCTTTTCAGTTGACTTTTCTTTTGATGCAGGCGGGTTTTTCTGACTTTAACTTGATCACTAGTAAGTGACCTTATTGTAAAATAATACCTCTATCAAAATCAATCAACATTGAAATCGTAATAATTGTTATTTTTTGTACCCTAGACATGCGACACAAGTTTATTAAGTTTAACTAATAGCGATTGAAACTGAATACATCAAGTATATGGCACTCTCACGTTTATGGTTGGTGAGACCAAACCTACATGGTCTGTGTCTAGTTTTAGGCGAAGACAATGGGAACCTTTTTATGAAATAAAAAATAAATTAAAGAGCGTTCTAATACCACTTTCATTCAGCTTCAAAGAAAATTCTTTACTTTTAAAAGGATTCCTTATTTTTAATCTAATTACTTAGATAAACATCAAAATGCGCAACTTGAGTCGTAAAATTAAATAAAAACATCAAAAAGCTAATAAAATCGACAGTATAAAAGCTTTTTCGCGGTAGCACCTTCAATAGGATTAAATTACTGTGCGTGGGCAAAGACCAATTAAATTAAACCTTCTGAGTGTCAAACTTACTGCAAATTAATTAAATCCAAAAATAGTTGCCCGTATCAATATTAAATGAGGAAAGGCCGAAATAGGTCAATTAAGGTCTTTGTTTACTTTAACAAAAAAAAGGTTTCTGTAGCAACAGAAGCAAATGTTCTTCCTGAGTATGAATTAATACTTCCGGTATGTCTAATTGAACAAATAACTGTCTAAGTTATTTTATCTTTAACTTTCAAACCTGACTTACTGACTTACTACTTCCGACGCGATCGACAACGTCGAGATCGAGTTGGAATCGAGTAAACGTCAAAACGGTACTATAGAAACCGTTTTCAATGTACCAAAATAACAGATTTTTGACGTTAATTCAATTCTGATGTGAACTCGATCCCATCCATTCCCGATGAGAGAGAGAGTGCGTGAGATAGAGAGAGTGTGTAAGATAGAAAGAGTGTGTGAGAGAGAGAGTGAGAGTGAGGGGGCAGTTAATAAAATGTGAATTTTTATAAATTTACACACACGTTTATACGTGATTTCTGTAAGCTCACAATTTTATTTATAACAAGTAAGCTCTTGGTTCAACTGACATCACACGAACAATTTTTACTACTTATTACTGAAATCTGAGCTTTCATTAGTTCCAAACATTCACAACAACCTCTTACAAACATTCATGACTCAAAAACCTTACCGCTTACGCTCATCATATGTACAAAAATGAGTATTCGAATTACTACTGAATGGAAACTTATCTGCGAAAGACATGGTTTTACATGTTGGTAAATTATAATTTATTTGCTTAACATATCCTGCTTTTCAGCATGCACAAAGTCACATACATAACTGCATTTCATGATCTTTAACTGAAGGATAATCTTTCATTAATTTTATTTGGGTATGATTTTATCAATTACCTAATAAATGCATTTTCAGTGACCTAATAAATAATATTTGTTCCTAAAATAGTAGATCTGTCACTTAAATTTAATCACCAAATAATATAAAAACAATTACTTAAATATTAATTAATAATTACTTGGAAATAATATCAATCATCAAATAATTATATTGGGTTTCTAAATAATAAAAGTGTCACTAAAACTGAATCACCAAACAATTAAAAATTTATAACCTAAAAAATATATTTGATCATTGAAAAATAATATCAATTTATTACATAATTCAACTGAAATTTGAAAATATGGGTACAATTAATTAAATTAAACTACAATAGGTTTTAATCATATAATTTACATTTATAATCAAAACAAAAACACTACTTATCTAAAACTAAACAAAACACTGTAGTCAAGTGCGAGCTGTGCGAGTTAGTTAGGTATATTTGTTACCGGCCAAACCCGATTTTCAGGACAAACTAGTTTGGCCTAGTTTAAACTAGTTCTTCCTATACGCGATGGGATTAACTGGTATAGCCTAGACCAAACTAGTTTATCCTAAGCCTGATAGGATAAACCAGTTTAGGCTAGGGCAAACTAGTTGATCCTGATATAAGCATTATGGCCAAACTAGTTGATCCTGATATTTATGGAGCTTCGCTCGCTCCGCTGCGAGTGGTCTAAACACTAACCTAACCTAACCTACCTAGTGCATTTAAATTTTCACAGCCCGCCAATTTGACTCCGCCCCTACTTAGGAATTTTTCTATTAATTAAGTGACACATCTATTATTTTGATGATTGAACGATTAAAATGTTTGTTGATTAGATTTATAAGGTGATAGATTTACTATTTTAGGTTCAAATATATTGTTGCTGCCAGGGACTTACTTTTTAGAGGACAGATCTTATATTTAGGTTATAGAAAAAAGTGATCAAACTATAATTTTAGAGACATATTTACATTAAATCGGTGATTTATACTTAGAGACAGATTTGATAAATATGATGACTAATATATTTCTTGGGATAGATATTATAATTTGGGTATTGCAGATTAGTGACACATCTAAACTTAGGTGACAGAAAATATTGTTCCCATTTTATTTTCTCTTTCACAGTATTAGTATACTATTAATTATATTATTAATAATTATAAATGTGGATGTTTGGATGTTGAAATGTTTTGATGTTTGTTATTCAATCACACAAAAACGACTGAACGGATTTGGATGTGACACACAGATAGTTTATAGCCTGAATTAAAACATAGGATACTTTTTATCCCAATCAAAAGTTCCCTAAGGATTTTCCGAATGTCCATGCTGACGAAGTTGTGGATAAATTATTCTTTAGATTAAATCAAATAAATCATCTACTAATTGAATGCATTTACAACTAAGTAGTGAATCACTCACACTTAAGTAACAGCCTCATGTCCAGGGGCTCTTACGGCGGATTTACATTGCAATCATAATCGCTTTTTGACAGATGGATGTGTTACATTCCTAGTTTTCTTGGTAAGTTTTTATTTTTTGCCAAAACGAAATAGCAATGTGTCAAATCGCCAAATCAAAGCTTATCTGAACTCTTTTATTTTTAGCCGATAGATCCGCAGGTTGGCATTGAGTGTTTGTCTCGTATCGTGACTCGCTGCGCGGGCGCCGACCATTGATCTCCGGTATCGATCACTAGGCTGAATCTCGGCCGTACAGTTGCAGGGAAAACTGTTAGTGATTTATTTATATCAATCAAACTCTCCGAGGAGTAATCTTACTACTACCAATTTTTAAGTAAAGTCATTAGATTAAAATTAAAATTAATCGTAATAAAATACGTCAATAAGAAGAGACAAAGTCGTCCAAAACAACATCAAAATGATTGGTTTAGTGATACCAGATAAACACACAGAATATTTTAATTTCAACGTGACTGTAAAGCTTACATTTTTTGAGTTTGAATTTGTTCATAAATATTTAGCTACTTTGCCAGTTGGTTACATCATGTTATTTATACATATTTAATGAGAATAGACATTAAATACGTTATCGATGTACACAAACTTATAGAGCAATCGTGCAATCAGCATTATGTCTAAACAGTCTTTCAAGTGTTTGCTCGCACCTGTACCACGCACGCACCAATGTCAATGTTTGCCGGACGCACTGCTGCATTGCATATTGGTCGTGGCCAATTTGCGCGTCGCGACGTGACTAAGGCCCGACGAACACTCACGATCGTTTCAGTACAATTCATTGATAACAACACACATACATTATAGGGAATCAGGATTTTAAAATGCATGACTTAAACCGATATTATAGGATAGGTGCTTATTACAAATAGAGCTGATGTAAAAGACAGTGTAACTATTGACGGATTTCGCTAATTATTTCTTGTTGTGTATGTCATTGACGGGAGAAGGTACTTATTAAAGAAAAAATAAAAAAGGTGTGCGGAAAATTAGAAAACTCAAAGACCATATTAACTTTTCTAATATAACCTTAACAATATAACTTTTTTTATTTTATAATTGTCAATCTTTTGTCAGTTAAGACAGGACAACCTCTATCGGGTCAGCTAGTTACGAAATAAAAGACAGTGTAACTATGATTTGGGAGTGTGGCACGTCGAAATAAAAACTTTTCGTAATTTAAACTACCGTCGCGTCGTCAGTTCGAAAATATTAGTCATGTCGCGTAATCCTTCAAGTCAAAGGAGTAAGTAAAATTATAATAGGTACACACGACGGCACCTACACATACATGTTGACCTTGAGACCGCCATTATGGCCTACGTAATAAAAGCTGTTTTCGCAGTTTAACTGTATAACCTGACGTGCTGTCGTGTGTACTTATGTATGATAATGCAAAAAGTCGCATTGTCTTTTCCCTAAAGTCGCCCGAATGAAGTTGGCCTTACACGCTGTCTTCCGCTCCACAGATAAATAACGCATTTCGATAGGAAGTGGAAGCGGTGACACTTCCGCGTGCGACTGTACTTTATTGCCACAACACTGCAGATTATGAATCTATAGTTAACTGTGCAGTTATTATACAACATGTTAAAAAAATATCAGCTGTTTCATACAAAAATTAATTACGAAAATATCAAAATGTATGAAACAACTGATTTATTTTTCGCGATTTCAGAGTTGGTCCCATAGTAAAAGTTGTTCAATTTGATGGTCCGTATCTACCATATTCGGCATTAGGGGTACTTTTGTAACACGTTGTATAGGGTGTTTGCTAATAGCCTTATAAAGCCTAATGTGGTAGATAGGGTGCCATGCATATAACCCCGGATAATTATTATAAACCCTAAAAACCGCCGGCGCCGCTTGGCTAAGAAATTTTGTTTTTTTTTATTTGAATGGAAAAAAACAAAATGACCACTTTAGACGCAAATAGATTGCATTTTTTCATAATCATTCCCATTAATGGGCTAAAGCAAATCACAATTTGGATCTAGGGTTGCCACTATGAAGTTTATCATAAAAATAAAAAAAATGTTGTCAGGAAAGTGGTGGTTTTCAGGGTTTATAATAAAACTAATTTATTTTTCTTTTTTTTGTCTCGGCCATTGAAATTATTTTTAAATTAATAGTATCGATTAATGAAGAAGTTCACTGAATAGATGTGAAATCCAAAAATCACAATAAAAACACCATTATTCTGAATAATTAATACCTTTTCTTTTTATACCTACGTAGGTAGTTACATGACCGAAAAAGGATAGTGAATTAATTAAACCAAGAAACAAGACAAATATTTTGAACAAATCCCCAAAACCTAGTCACTTGAAGCGATTCGAAACTTATGTTCCGATTTATATACTATTATTAGTATTCTATTTTAAGTTTTGGACACAGTTAAATATTTAGCATAACTGCAAATTTATCGCGTGAGGTGAACGAATATCGCCTTGGAAAAAAGTTGGTTATTGTTAAACATATCCATAACAGTAATTTACAAAACAAACTGAATAATTCATATGAAAACGAAAAAACTGGCTAAGTGCGTGTCGGACTTCGCACATTTAGGGTTCTGTACCAAATAGGGCTAAGGGAAGGGGTTTACTACATGTTTGACCGCAAAATTATGTTGTTTTGTGATAGTAAAATGAGGGAATTTAAAATAAAAAATCAGATTTATCAATATATTGACAAAGCTGACTTTGGCGTGGCTTCTCTTTTTGTTTTTTAATTTTTTTTCTAAATAAAAAATTTAGTCATCATTTACATAACATAAATTTTTCACGCTTCCCCCCCAACTTGTATATTTTTAATACTTTACCTGGCTTTGGGACAGCAAGACACACCTTTAGTGCAAATATGAAGACTATTATTTCAACGATTTAGCTGCTAGAGCTTTGTGGCAGACGACGGACAGACGGACACGGGACTGACAGCAATTGGGCTCCGTTTGGCCCCATCGGGTACGGAACCTTAAAAAAGGTTTAAATGAACAGTTCCTAGTGGTTGTTTTTTGTATTTTAGTCACAGGTTCAGATCCCACGACCTTATGCGCTTAAGTATATAATACTTCCGGTGTGCAAACCCACAGCTTATAACAAGATCATTTCCTTTGATTCATTAATTATAGCCTGCTCTGAGAATATGCGAGATATATAGCTAACAATGATTTATAGTCTGAGACAAATGTGATTTTAATTAACACAGAATTTAATTAATTAACTTATTTTACTTAAACTTGTTTATGTAAGTGAACTTTTTGTCATATTTCTTAAAACCGGAGTACCCATCTGCCTATGAAATTAATTTAATTTTATACATTTGAAAGAATCATTTTCTTAGTAAGTTACATAATCTGCAGAGTCAGACAGCGCGGCGCGGTCACTGACACCGCGCCCTTGACACACTCCGGGCCGCTTGCGCAGGCGCCGACACGCGGAAGACAAACCACAAAACAAACAGATACTCTCTGCTCTTTTTGAATAGCATACAATCATATAGGCAAGGCAGATAAATAGCGTTACGAGCACGACACGACTATCCCTTAATGGGACAAGCATAAAATAACAACAGAAAGAGATAAAAGAAAGATGTTTTTATACTAACGTTTACATATTTCTTCTCTTGCTGGTGGAGTAAACTAATGGTTGGAAAGTTCGAAGATGTGCCATGTAAGATTTATCTTACAAAACATGGAAACTCTGGGAATCTGGAAGGAAGCTACAACCAACGGAAAAAATCAGCTGTTTCATACATTTTGATGTTTTCGATTTTAATTTTTGTATGAAACAGCGTATTTTTTTGGTGATTTCAGAGTTGGCCCCATAGTAAAAGTTGATTAGTTTGATGGTCCCTATATACCATATACGGCATTAGGGGTATTTTTGTAACATGTTGTAGATATCCGGAGGGATGTGCTGAATAATCCAAGCCCACATAATGTCCAACTAATTCGTCACCAGATAAGATAGGAGTTTTCTAGGGTAGCATTCTTGGACCACTACTTTTCATATTTTACGTTACTTAAAGGTATGGAAAAATCAGAGCGTTCAATTTTTATCATCACGAACACCACCTTCATCAAGGGCTACAATTACCTTTAACTTCACTTAACTTAACTTTTTACTGCCTTACATCATCACCTGTTGCCTTCCACTAACTATATAAAGGTCACTGGAAATTAACTTTGTGATTTTGTTTTCGAAAGATCCAGTTGCCACAATGAAGTCATGATCCTTTACGATATGTAATGTAGTTGACAATGGAACACGATCTTTTACGACTTCCCGGTTTTGTGATAGTTCAAAAGTGCACTAAATGCCCAATAACATGACAGTGTCGAGTAATATTTTACTCGAAAAGCCAAAGTTTATTTTAAGCCCGAAAGCTGAAAAGTTTATGCTAAATAAAAATACGTATTTGTATTTATCACAAATCGATTAATCCTACGATGGAAGTGATTGCAACAAACATAAACTGTTATTTATTTGTACTCATTTCAAATCATTTTTACAGCTTTACGGCATTTCCTTATCAACGCAAACTTTTAATACCGTTCGTGAATTTATTCCGCTTAAAATAGCCCATTTGATTCACTCTGATACAAGAACACTTACTTATATACCACCACGTGCGGAAATAGCGACGGATTTGAGATTTGTTTCATAGCTTTTATTGAGAGGTTTCTCGTTGTTGCCTTGCTAAAACAACTTTATTTGATCTACGAGTATATAAATAAAAATGAATCCCCAAAATGTATGTAAGCGCATAACTTCAAAACGACTGCACCAAATTAGATAATTCTTTCTTGTTGTGTTTGTTATTATCAGGACAAGGTTTGTATAAAAGATAATTTCCAAAAAAATGTACGGAAAAACGTAAAAAAATATGTTTTCTTTTCCGTCATTTTAAATCGCAATAAACTAATAGGTGGCGCCACCCGTGCGAAGCCGGGGCGGGCAGCTAGTGTTCTATAAATAAGTTAATTGAGACTTCTCCTGTATAATTAAATAAAACAATAATCTATTGTGGATCCATAAAAGGGTCGCTTGGTAACACCTCAAGGTCCGCCATGGGTCGGTGTTACCCCATCGCTCGCAATACGACCTCGCCACAATGTAGGCCAGGCGACAACGATTGAGGTGAAGTTTGCTGAAACTGTTACGGTGGCCGCATTGTCTGATGCGGGTGAAATTTTCATTGAACAAGAAACAGAAAAAATTTTACAATAATAATTGAATATTAACTTTGGTCCCAGAAAGCAAGACTAATAAATATTTCAATTTTTGCCAAATCTGTATTAAGTAAAATTATATACTTACTAGAAAAAATCAACTCACCTTAGAAGGGACTCGAACCTGCACCCTTGGGATTCCGGCCCAATACACGACCAATTATGCTACCGAGTCTTTAGTCAGTGCATTGGGCCGGAATAGCAATGGTGCGGGTTCGAGTTCCATCTGAGGTGCTATATATGAGTCGATTTTTTCTAGTATATTACTTATTTTAACCCTTCAATGTCCGGAAAATGAGACACAATAGATATTCCATTGTTATTTGGCCGCATCGGCCGCTCGGGTATGATGAATTTAATATAAAATAGCATTGGGAATGCGAAAAATCCAAAATTTTATAAAAACACCTGTATAATTTTACGAAACGTTTGTTCTAATTGTAAGGAGTCTATAGACATTGATCTATAAATGTTATTGTTGCAGACGGGCCTCGATGATGTCGCCGCGACAGCTGATGCGCAACTCCAACATGACGCAGAAGTGGCAGCGGCGGGAGATCTCCAACTTCGAGTACCTGATGTTCCTCAACACTATTGCAGGTTTGATTCTCCTTCTTTAGGAAGCCATTCAAATATATAAACCAACCGGCGAGAGACAGTTGATTCAAATAAAATGAAAGGTCTTAAAAAGCTTCGGTTTTATGTAAAACTATTTTCTTATTGTTACTTGAAAACATTAAGTCAACAAAATATTAAACTTTAACCACAGAATATATAATACTTAGTTCTCCAACACTCATAATGGATATTACGTCCTTTCACGTAATGCCAGTATATTTGTCCCACGATAACGCAACGGTTGACAATGCTACACATAACATCTTCACATACTTGTCCGCCTTTCTCCGTTCGTCTGACAAACATTATCTTTATTGCAAGTCCATTATACGAGCTTCAGAACATAACGTGTATTGAGACATGCAAACGTCTTTCATATTTATAATACAAGCGTTTGACACAATATTCATAAACAGAAATGTCAATAAATGTGTTAGTTTAATTAAAGAGATACCTTAATATGGGTCGATTGCAAGAATCGATGCTGAGTCTTCCACACAACATACGAAGAAAGTTAAGACAAAAGGGCTTAAAAGTAATAATGAAGAGTTCAGCAGTCTAATAGTGGAAAATCCAGCCATCACACAACTTTTTTTTTCTTTGATCGACAGGCTCTTTCATAACGTCCCTCGATGTCTTTCAGTTTCCTGATAGGGTATATCAACAATATATAATTCCATCTAGTTTATAGACGCCACTGAGGGATACTGCAATAATGGCGAATAATCTGATCACCCAAAATGTATCTCCAAACCTGAATATACCGAATTTCCCGAGACCATATTTCGATCTTAAGTTATTTTACTAATGAAAAATAGCTCAATTATCTATCCCATGTAGCCAGGGATCACATGTGCTCTACTGCATGTGACCGCTAAATTGAATTAGTCGGTTGAGTCAAATGATATGCTGATTTTTCAATAAACGATCTGCTATTGTAGCTGTTGGACTGTTATTGAGGTAGGTATTCCGCTGACCCTCTAGTACAGCGCAACCTCGCTACCCATTGCGACAATTGATTGGGCTGCTTTCGATAAGGTCGTACAGAATGCACAAAAATCCTCTAACTGTTTCAGTTCTGGGTAGGCTTTTGCTAGTATCTCTTTTTTACAAATGCAGACAGATTCACTACTATTTGGTAGAGTAGCGTTGGGAAAAGTAGGAAAGCACCAACCCTTTACACATGGCGGTGTCAAAAAAGGTTCTAATGAAGTAATAATTGTTATTTTACTTATTTTTATTCAGGCAACAATGGTCCATAGATTATACCTACCTTAAAACTAAACATATATAATTTAAAAAACAATGTTGGTAGTAAATAACTTAAAAATATATTTGAATAAAATAATTTGACACATTCTGTGTCGAATCGGTGGTACAAGGCAACGTTCCTCTGAAGCATTTGTACACTACGCCCTGCAGCCAGAAGTCTACCTTCATGAAAAGGTCCAGCCTTACTGTGAGGATGCGCACAACAAACGCCTTAAAATTGGCATTATGACGCGACTCGAACTGAACTCTCAAACAAAAGTTGGCTTTCTTCTTGATGGACTCTATCACGTCCTGTGCAGAGGTGGTAGTAAGCAGCGTTTTCCCATGAAACTGCCTAACACTGCAGTCTCCTTCACCAGATCAGATCGTTGGTCTATCTTGTCGAGGACCCACGGAGCGTCGTCCGGGCTATAATAATGCCATTCTAGAACCGCCCTGCCTCAACCACCAGAATCTTAAAAATCTTATCCAGCTAGCGAAATAACAAGGATAAAAATATACTTATAAGGTCCACTGTACCACTGCGCCACAGAGCTCCTCAAAATATACATATGAGTATTTAAAAAAATCCCTAAAACGATTACTTTCTAATGCAAACTAGAGCAAAAAAAACAACAACTCGGTAATAAGTAATCTTTTAGAAACAAATCGATTTAAAATTTAATAAATAGTCTAAAATTAGACGCAACTTTGTGACATTTTTTTATAAAAAAAAATGTTTTTATGTTTTTACTTTTTTAATCTAGATTATCGACCATATAATGTAATTTTTTATTTTATTTGGCAAATTACATTACTACCGCAAAAGTTAAATCTAAGATTGACGATTTGGTTTAAACCACCTGTATGATTACACTCTTGAGATGTAGTAGATAGTTAGTTGGAGTGCAGGATGAAAAGATCGCTATAGATTGAAGTAGAGATGTATTTGCGTAAAGGTTACAAGTTAGTTAAAAATAGACGATTCTTTTCTCTAATATGTAAAACCGATTTAGTTGGCGTTTTAAATTGCACTGAGCTAAAATATGTATTTATTATAATAATTAAATATGACACTTTAGGTTACTACGGGTCGGTCGATGACACGTCCGCCGTGAAGTTTGCTGTGTTAGCAAAAGTAAAATAAATATGTACATGTAAACCGTACATCTTGGCAACCCAAGAAAACAAAAAAAGTTATCAAAACTAAAAGAGAAAAGAAAAGCCTTTACAAAGCAAATAATGTCACTTATCGAAATTAAATGCAATGTTGCTTGTTCCGGCATTGAGACTCCGGGGCGGCTTCGGCGGCGCTGTTACCACGTCGCCGCGTTGTCTGTCGTCCCTTCGATAAAAAGTTTGAAGTTCGATGTCTACAGGATGTGGTCGTTGGATAGCAGTCGAGCTTCTCTTATTTTTCTTCAAACAGTGGGGGCAGTATTTCCTCACAACCAACACAAGCAAACCAGCAACAGCTGACGCCAATAATACGTAACTGATGACGTATTGATGTATGTCATGACTTGATATGGTTGGCAGTTTAGTTTCATGTTCCTTTAGTTTAGTAATGTCTTCTCCGATCTGTTCTGTTTCACGAGCTGTAGATCGGAATATAAGTGGCATGTTGTGATGAGTTAAATTTACTATCTTGTTTACTGATGTATCCAATGTTGTAGGTGCGACGCTGTAGTTCATCTTCATACGACTGCTGTAGTGGTTATGTGAATAGATAGATAAGTCCTTTGATTGTAGTACACATCCTTGTGGTAGCGTAACTATTCCAGATGACGTCATAGTGTATGAAATGATGTCACTATTGCATATGGTACGTAATGAACACGTATCACAACATAGGGCGAGCCACTTGTTAGGTGAATGCAACTCGATCCACGCGTCCTTGCATGATGCGCTCTCAACGTCACAGGGCTGAATGTTTTGGTGTGACAGCAGTTTCGCCTCGCACGGAGCACTATTGCTATGCATATCAAAAACAGGTCTGTTTGTTTTGCATATGAATTTATCAGTTTTCTGTTGTTGACAGTGGGCAAGGTCATCTTCATTCAGTGAAAGATAAATGTTTTTCTCCAAGTTCACTGCAATGTACTTTGAAGTTGTTTGTACATATGCCGCCGCCGTCTTCTCTATTTTCACAGGTAACGGTATGGCTTGATAGAGGTTGAAATCTTCGTTAGTTATCAGCGGTATATGCATTTCAAAGAGAAAATAATTGTCAGTGACTCGAGCTTTCACGTAAATCAAAGCATAGAGGTCCTTGATATCTTCTTTGTAGTTTTGCACCGGCAACGATAAAGCCTTCGGAATGCTCCCAGATATTTTTGTTAGTTGCTGTATAAGATGGGCTGGAGATATCAGGTGTACGTCAATATGACCTCGATACACGTTGGTGAGTGAGTCAAAAAGCATGTTCTGGAACGTTCTTAGGCTGTTAATGAGTAGATACGCTGTCAGCGACGCGGAGTTGAAGTAGGTGGTGGCAGAAAGTATTTCCATTTCCGATTCCACGGTCGCAAAGTTTACGTTAGTCTGGTTGACGAAGCGCTCTATCATCTGGAACTGTCGTTGAATGTTGTCTTCGCTTTTTCTCAACACCTTGTTTTCCAATTCGACTATGCTTGTTTGGTTTTTTATTAGCTCTAATAAATAGTCTTCGTTGCATTGGATAGCTTGAATATCATTTTCGTACTTGTCAGCAAACCGTTGGTCTAATATTCCAAATAAGCTATTCGCTACGTAGCCCACTCCATCTAGTAATCCTCGTTTCTTCCTACTGCTCAAATGTTTGTGGGGATTCATGAGAATAGAGTTGTAGTGGTCAAGAATTTCCATCTCATGGCTTAGTTGGTCTATTGTCGTCATACAGTGTTCTAAGTTAGCACTGTAGCACAAGTTCTTAACAGTATTGAAATAGTTTTCAACACGACGAGTTCCTTCCCAATAAGTTGTTATGTTATAATACATAATTAGCGTCCATTCATCGTGCATCATTTGCATTTTGCCGACTGCATCATAGTAGATAGGACGTTCATGTTCCAACTTTGTAATCTGAGCGCCTGACGTCACGCTGTCAATAGAACCATATGATCCCGATAAAAATGTAAACATTGTTAGCAGCGTTATTAATAGATTTGATGTTTTGTTCCCTCCTTGTTTCTTCGTAAATTTTGAGTTTTGGTTTTGATCTTGATTAGTTTCAGGATCTTGTTTGGGGGTTTCAATTTCACTGCTCAAGGGGAGACGAGACAGTTTAGTTACAGGGCGCTTGATGATTCCCGTTTGAGTTTTGAGGGTAGTAACTCGAACGTATCCGTCAGAACCAGGATGAGTTACCAGGACGCGCCCCAACGCCCATTTTGCTGGGGGTAAGTTGTTGTCCTTCACGAGTACTACCTCGCCGACTTGGATGTTGTTTGTGGGCTTGTTCCACTTACTACGAGTTTGAAGTTGCGTAAGATACTCGTTTGACCAACTTTTCCAATACCGCTGGAACATTTGTTCAACTAGTTGCCATCTGCGGCGCATACCAATGTAGATATCACTGTAATCTGATACTGGCAGCGTCATTATTGGAGTCCCAGTGAGAAAGTGGCCAGGGGTCAAACAATTGTAGAATTCATCGGGGTCCTCGGTAAGTGGGCACAGGGGCCTCGAGTTTAAGCAGGCTTCTACGTTCGCCAGGAGAGTAGTCATCTCTTCATAGGTCAGTTTCTGGTCACCTAGCACTCGTCGCAAATGGTATTTCATCGACTTGACGGCTGCTTCCCACAAGCCGCCAGCAGTTGGCCAAGCGGGGGCGTTAAAATTCCATTTGATTTCCAGTTTAGTTAGTTGGTCGAAGAACTCGGGTGTCATGATTTCCTTGAATTCTTCAAATTCTTGATGAAGCACCCTTGCAGCACCGACGAAGTTGGTTCCACAATCCGAATACATTTGTTTAGGGGTGCCACGTCTTGCACACAATCGTTGTAGGGCTGCTATAAAGGTCTCAGTGCTGAGATCCGAGACAAGTTCAATATGCACAGCTTTAGTTGCCATACATATAAATATTGCGATATAACCCTTCGAAGTTTTAACACCTCGGCCTTTGTTTATATTGAGTTCGGTGAAACCAGAATAGTCAACCCCGGTATAAGTGAAAGGTCGACACGGTGTTACTCTTTGTTGTGGAAGGTGACTCATTATCTGATGATTATCGTTCTGTCTGAAACGGTGGCAGCGCACACATTTCCTTAGTTGAGTTTTGACAGCCCTGTTGCCGCCGACGATCCAATATCGCTGCCTTATATGAGTCAAGGTTAGTCGCGCTCCACCGTGCAATGTTGTTAAATGCGAATGTTCTATTAAAAGTTGCGTGAATCGGCTATTATGTGGTATAATGATAGGGTTCTTCATGCCCACAGGCAAGTTCGAGTTCTGGAGGCGACCACCGACACGTATGATCTTGTCGTCGTCTAAGTAAGGGCTCAGCTTCATAATAACACTTTTCTTAGATATTGTTTCTTTGTTTTCAAGCTGCTTATATTCTTCGATGAAATAATTCTGCTGTACGTATTTTATAATCACTTTGTTCGCTGCATTTATTTCGCTAGTCGATAGGTATGGAGTTTCCGATTTCCGTTCAGCGCGCATGTTTGTTATATAGCGAAGTATCCATGCTGTTATTCGTAATACTCGTGTCATTGAACTAAAGTTAGTCAACAGCTTAGTTATGAAATGTTTTTTTTCGTAGTCATGTAAAGTTTCTTTCTGGAAAGGTTTATTATTTCCAATGTTCGTGAAAAATGTATTGTAGCTCAAAATTTCTTCAGATTCGACTTCCTTCAAAAATGCAGGTCCTTGGAACCATAAGTCGAAGTTTGCTAGTTTGCGTGGTAGCATGCCACGTGACGCGCAGTCCGCAGGATTTTGTTCTGATTTGACGTAACGCCATTGTGACGTAGGTATGATGCGTTTGATTTGTGTGACTCTGTTGGCTACATATTTTTCTCGCTTCGATGTTTCGCCTTGGAGCCAGGCTAGAACGACTTGTGAGTCACACCAGGCTTGTATTTTCAGTTCATATTCAGATAAAGCTTGCTGAGTTTTTTCCATGAGCTTAGCCAACAATAAGGCTCCACAAAGCTCTAGTCTAGGCAACGAAATTTTCTGTGCTATCGGGGAAACTCTTGTTCGCGACACAAGCAGTGTAATTATTGGGGTTCCAGTTGTATCGGTGACGCGACTGTAGATAACACAAGCGTAAGCTTTCTCGCTTGCGTCACAGAATCCCAGTAATTCGATGCCTTGTTTTGTTTTGCCGATCCATCGCCTTAAAGTTATTTGTTTTATGTGTGGCAGTTCTAATTTTAGTTTTGTCCACTCTCTCTCAATATCTTGGGGAACCTTCTCATCCCAGTCGATGTTACTTGTCCAAAGTTTTTGAAACAATAGTTTTGCAGTGATCGTCACAGGAGAGAGCCAGCCCAACGGATCATAAAATTTAGATATTTCCGAAAGTAGTAATCGTTTCGTTAGTTGCTTCGAATTTTCTTTTACAGGCCAGTTAAGATGGAAAGTATCGGTGTCGGTATTCCAGCTCAGTCCCAAAGTTTTAGAGGGCTCTTCAGTTTTGAAGTTATAGTTGTTTGTTGTTGAAATCTGCTCCTTAGGTAAGTTTTCAAGTAACGCTGGACAGTTGCTAGACCACTTGCGCAGATTCATCCCCCCGCCCTTCAGTAAAGCGATTAGGGACCCTTGTATCTTCTTAGCTTCTTCAAGTGAGTTATTCCCGCTGACAAGGTCATCAACGAAAAAATCAGTTTCCAGAACCTTTGCAGCAGTGGGGTGCTTGTGGCCATCGTCAACGGCGAGCTGCTTGTGGGTGCGTAGTGCCAGCCACGGAGCGGGTTTTGTACCATATGTCAAAGTACAAAGCTTGAATTCTTGAAGAGTTTCAGTTAGCGAGTTTCGCCAAATTATTTTCTGTAGGTTTTGCTGTTCTTTATGGATCCATATACAGCGGTACATCTTTTCGATGTCGGCAGTAAAGGCAAATTCATAAGTTCTCCATTTTAATATTAGTGCTTGAATGTCCTTTTGAAGGTTAGGTCCTTTTTCCAGGAGGCTATTCAAACTGTAGCCGCTCGAGTTTTTCTGAGATGCATTAAATACAACTCTTAACTTAGTTGTTGTAGAACTTTCTTTCAGAACGCCGTGGTGTGGTAAGTAGCAATCGTTAGATGTAATATAAGCCGCAGGCGCCATATGACTCAAATCTTCATATTCTTTCATAAAAGCTTTGTACATAATTGATAGTTTTTGGTTTCTTGCTAGTCGTTTCTCCAATTGAATAAATTGAGAAATAGCTATTGATCTTGATGATCCCAGTTTTTCTTCATAATTAGGAAGGAGAGGCATCTTCACTATGTATTTCCCTTCAGGATCCCGTTGTACAGTTTGTGAATAAAATTGCTCACACTGGTCATCTATAGAAATATCTTCAGAGTTTTGTATTTCTTCGCTTTCCCAATATTTAGTCAGTTCTTCTAAGTTAATCAAAGTTACATGGCAGTTAAAAGTTTTCATTTTTCCACACAGAATCCATCCCAAATGAGTTTGTTGTGCAACCGGAGATTGGCCGCTTCCTTTCAGGACTCCGTCGAGGATAATTTCAGAATATACGTCCGCTCCCAGCAACAAGTCGATAGGGCGAGAAATATTGAATTCAGGGTCGGCTAGTTTCAGGTTTTCTATGTACGGCCAGTTAGTTTTTTCAAAAGTATTATTGGGTAAGTTGTTTGTTAGCTTTTTCATTACAAGCGCCTGCATTTCGAAGCTGTAGTCAGAGTGAATCGATTTACAGGTCAAGTTTAGTTGTCCTCTGCAATCACCAGAGACAGTACCCACCCCTGAAATGGTTGCAGCCATTTTCCTTCTGGGCAGTCGCAGCAGCTGGGCAGCGTTTTCAGTTATTAGGTTCACCTGCGAGCCTTGGTCTAGAAGAGCTCGAAGTGTGACGTAAGTACCATCTATAGTTTTTATTTTCAATTGAGTTGTAGTAAGTAAAATTTCAGTGCTCTCAGAAGATAAATGATTAGAAGCTTGTTGTTTAGATGTTGAAGGTTGTTGTCCAATGTTATTTTTTTCATTTGATGAAGGTTTCCACTTGAAGTTATGCAGCAGCGTGTGGTGTTTCATATTACATTCCTTACAAGTTTTCATCGATTTACATTCCACATTGTTATGACTAAAAAGGCAGTTTTTGCAAACTTTCAATTTCGCAACTGTGTAGTTCCGCTGCGCCGAGTCCATGTCGATGAACTTGTCACATTGCATTAAAACGTGATTTCCGTTGCAATTGGGACAATTTCCATATGCTGTATGATAAGTTTTCTTAAAATCATAAAAAGGTTTTTTCGTAGGTTGTTTGTTCATAGGTTTCCAAAATGATGTTTTTTCTGAAGTAGCGTTTCCTTTCACAGATTTCGTAGATTTTGCAGTTTCATAAGCCATAAACTTGCACTCTAGAAAATATAAAAAATCTTGTAAATTTTGTAGCTCTCTATGATCTCGTATTTCATTCATGTAATCATTCAAGGTTGTCGAATCCAGCTTCGGTAACATTAAGTGGACGATCATTGGATCCCATGTTGAGGTATCCAATCCGATGTTAGCTATGCCGTTCATGCATTCCTTAATGACGTCATGCATTTTCTTCAGGTTATTGGCGTCTGGATGCTGGATGACGGAGATATGAATCATTGCGTTGAAAAAAGATGAAAATTGTAAGCGCCGATTATCGTAACGTTGCACTAAAATTTCCCAGCAGGAATTGTAGTTTTCAGCACATACAGACAAATGTTGCACCAGACTCTCGGCTTCACCCTTCAGTTTAGTTTTCAGATGTTTCATTTTCTGCGCTTTGTTTATTGCTGGGTTGTTATGGATGGTTTCAAGAAACAAATCCTTGAATGAAATCCACTTGCTGTAGTTCCCGAAAAAATCTGGTAGTTCCATTTTTGGTACGGACTGCTGGTAATGGGCACTCGACCAAATCATGGAATGGAGTTGTTTCCGTAATTCATCATATTTATCTTCAATATCCGAGAACATTTCGTAATACTGTTTGTTGGACCCCTTCAGCTGAAAGTCGATTTCCCAATGAAGTTTATCGATCGGCTCCCATTTAGATTTTAAAATATTTAAGTTATCTTCCAGTTCCCATTTTGCAGGGTCGCTCGTTACGTTAATTTTGGACATAGCACGATAGATTGCATTAAAATTGCATTCTTGTTTGTTTAGTAAAAGTTGAATCTTCATAGTTTTGTCATCTTGCTGTTCTTGAGAAGTGTCTCCTAAATTTTCATTCAAGTCAAACTTCACATTGCGTTTTTGTTCTTCCAGTTGTTCTAGTCTATTTCGTATGTCCGTCTTAGTTGCTAAATACATCTCTTTAGTTTTGCCGAATACATCGTCAGCGAAGTAGTTAATAGTTTTATCTTCAAGTTCAAGTTCCAAGAGAGCGTGTCTCGCCTCGAAGTCCTTCCATTGCTCAGTCAACGACGTCAAACGAAGGTCGAGATACTTTTCCGTTTTCCGAGATGAAGAATCCTTGCGATAGTTGCCACACAAGGTCTTGATGTTTTCAAAGCAGGTTGATTGAAGTTCCAGTTTATTCATGTTGATATTGTTGAAGTAATAAGTTGTTGTTGTTTAAGTTGTTGAAAGTTCCGACTGCTATTCACAATGTGTGCGCGCCTGTACCCTAAATACGATATGTGCGCTCTCGTCTCAATTCAACCGGTGAGACCCGCTTGTGGGAGGCCGGCCGAACCGATTCGCTATCGCAAAAGAGCACAAGATCACACACTGCGAAGATGCTGCTTGCAGCCGTAAGTGACGTAGACAGATGACAGTGTCCACAGGTTGGTGTCCGGGCGTGCAGGAATCGGCAATCCACAAGTATCACGTACTCGCGAACTCTGGTCCCGCTGACACGGAAGCTCGAAGGACCATAAAGATTGTATGATTACACTCTTGAGATGTAGTAGATAGTTAGTTGGAGTGCAGGATGAAAAGATCGCTATAGATTGAAGTAGAGATGTATTTGCGTAAAGGTTACAAGTTAGTTAAAAATAGACGATTCTTTTCTCTAATATGTAAAACCGATTTAGTTGGCGTTTTAAATTGCACTGAGCTAAAATATGTATTTATTATAATAATTAAATATGACACTTTAGGTTACTACGGGTCGGTCGATGACACGTCCGCCGTGAAGTTTGCTGTGTTAGCAAAAGTAAAATAAATATGTACATGTAAACCGTACACCACCTCTCAACAGTGTTGGCTAAAACAAAAATTATGTGTTCTAGGGCCAAATACTCAAATTAATCTTTAAGTTAAGGCCACCTTAAATTCAAAAAAGTTGTCAGATTTGACATAAACTCTATGATACTGACAGCTTCCTTAAAGTTAAGGAGACCTTAACTAAAGATTTGGGCTAAGAAGTCTTAGAGTCATCTTATTGTGTCAATTCTGTTTTTGTAGTCATTATTGAATTATCTTTAATAAATGACAGGTATGTGAATAGATTTAGCCTTCAATTAATGTTTGAATA
Source organism: Catoptria pinella (assembly GCA_963556745.1). Taxonomy (NCBI): domain Eukaryota; kingdom Metazoa; phylum Arthropoda; class Insecta; order Lepidoptera; family Crambidae; genus Catoptria; species Catoptria pinella. Next base: position 997,968 of record OY750777.1, read on the forward strand.
ATAATCATAGAGTAAGTATAGACATGCAATAATTAGCTATTTAAACACAAATTAACTTGCAATTGAGGGCTTTGAACTGAGTCTTTGTGTTTATCATAATCGACACGTGCATAGAATTCGTGACGCCATTTACCTAAAACGGGAAAACGTGAATCTCCCAATTTACATACAATCGAGTTGGACCGGTCATTTTACAAAGTGCCCGATAATGAGGAACTGCTCGTTTTGCCTGCGTAACAATGCAAATGCAACGATTATTCCGTCGGACAATCGACTTGCAATCGTTGTTAGCCGAGAGATAATCGTTTTAATGTCATCAGTTATTATTTATGGATTGTAGTTTAGTGTAAGTAGTTTTACGTCTTTTGTTTTTAGGGTTCTTTAGTCAAGCCAACATAAGGAACCCTTATACTTTCGCCATGTCCTTCTGCCTGTCTCAGAGGCCCTTAGTACTAAAAAGCTGTAATTTGGGATTAATATGTATATTAATAACGCCGAAATAATGAAAACAGCGTAAGCTGAGAAAGAAAAATTAAAAAAAATATATGCAAAGACCGGGCTTCGTCCCGAGAATTTCCAGATACAATAATAATAATAAAAACTTTTTTAAATGAATGATATTTTGAGAGATCAACTCTTTGGAAAAAATACCAGTTTAAAAAAAGATCGACCCATTTCGCCTCGTTAGGGAAATCTGATGGAAACTCATTGAACTCCAAGGACATGACGGAACACATATCAATTACGTTACGTTGTAGCAACTCCGTCACGTTTAAGAAAATGTTTCACTTTATACGCCATTACACATTTACCAACGAAGTCATTCAACTGTACATTATTGTACGCGACAGTTTAATGAAGTAATAACCGATTTCTTACGGTTACTTTCAAACTTACGGTATTTACTTTGATTATTTATGTTACCGAGAGTTTATACAATACTAAATAATATACTATAGTGAAAAGAGAAATATAATGTAGCTTACTCCCGCAAAAAATTTGGTTTGGGACTTCCGCCAAGTAATGCCTGATTCAATCAAATAATATAATAAAATTACGACTCGCACCAGAGGGCCTACTGAAATGGCCATTCTACTAAAATTACCGCTAGTAGAATAGAATGACAATGTATGGGAATGACATTAGCTAACGCTTAGCTCCTGTCAATACCATACATTATCACTATTCTACTAGCGTTAATTTCAGTAGAATGGTAATTTGAGTAGGGGGGCTAATCATATTCTTGGACGGAAATCGACTCGGGAAGTGACTCGGTAGCTTAGCGGTAAGAGCATTGGAAATGGACCTCCAAAGGTGGCAGGTTCGATTCCTGTTCGAGGATATGATCGAGTCGTACTTTTTTTTGTATTTTATTTAGTATTGTATAAAAATAGCATTGTGAATGCTATAATCTCAAAAATTACCGAGTTATTAATAAGCCATGAAGATAAAATTTATTGTATACGTAAACTACTATGTATATATTCACGGGCAATTTAACTAGTTATGTAACCTGTAATCGTATCATTCATAATAACCACAAATGTACTGACACAAAGACAGCACATTTTAAGGCTTTTTTGGTTTTCATGAATTAAAAAATGATTTTTAGCAACAAGATCGCCATTTGTACTGTCTGTCTTGTGTGTGCACTATGCTATACAGGGTTTTTTTTAATATTAGACAATATCACAAACATTGCTCTGATACCAAAGTAAGTAGCCCACTTGTGTTCTGGAAATCAGAGGCAATGGTGGAACTACAAACACCCAGACCTGAGCCAATATAGAAAAGTTCGTTTTCTTAATTGACCCAGCCGAGGATCGAACCCGGGACCTCAGAGATGGCGACACCTTGACAACCGGCGTACAAACCACTCGAACACGGAGGTCGCCATTCGGTTATTCACCAACAATATACAAGGTGTTACAAAAATACCCCTAATGCCGAATATGGTATATAGGGACCATCAAACTGATCAACTTTTATTCGATTAGCGATTTTAGCGATTTCAGAGTTGGCCCCATAGTAAAAGTTGTTCAGTTTGATATTCGGATTCTGCATTAGGGGTATTTTTGTAACACCTTGTATAACATATAACCTTTATTATATAAGAATTATTTTAATTGATTAATGGCCTCTCCACCCATAATATGATTGCAATCATCAGCTTATGTGACATGCGCATTATGCATTGATCTGGTTGCGACGAGGTTTGAATTAATTACACTCACGAGCAAAAATAAATAGTCAAAGGCCCATTTTCATACAAATGAGGTAACTTTGAAGCTTTGGTTCTCCGCCAGGTATTAAACTAGGTTTGATCTGATGATGGCCATATATAATGAGTAAATGGAGGAGTAACAGATCGCTAAAGAAACCCAATGTATTAGAAGAGTCGTTTACACCAGAGACCGTACGAACTTTTTAGAGTTACATTTTCCATACTTTTGATGTAATTTTAGCATGTTATTTTTTTAAGTTCAACCCTGAGCTAAGGTAAAAGCCTCTAAAAAACCCTGAGCTTAACAACTCATCCAATCCGTCAGGTTTTTTTAGCATTATGGGCCTCCGCCATTTATTCTTTAAATTGCCATCATCAGATCTCACAGAGTTTAATTGATGTTTATCCGAAATATTTTTTTATTAATATTATTATTAAATCCTGGGCGGAAAACCAAAGCTTCAAAGTTACCTCGTTTGTATGTAACTATTTACATACAAACAAGGTGACTACTTATTTTTGCTCGCAAGTGTATTTATACAAGGTGTTACAAAAGTACCCCTAATGCCGAATATGGTAGATAGGGACCATCAAACTGAACAACTTTTACTATGGGACCAACTCCGAAAACGCGAAAATAAAATCAGCTGTTTCATACAACAATTAATTACGAAAATATCAAAATGTATGAAACAGCTGATTTTTTTTTCGCGATTTCAGAGTTGGTCCCATAGTAAAAGTTGTTCAGTTTGATGGTCCCTATCTACCATATTCGGCATTAGGGGTACTTTTGTAACACCTTGTATATTCTAAAACTAATGTATCCGAATGTATTTATGATAATGTTAAGTAAAAATTATAGATGTACTTATATAAATAGATGCATAGGCTGTATTGAATGAATGCTTATCCCGTGTAATCAGTGAAAGTGGATAGATAGGATGAAATTATATATTTTTATGCGTTATTAGATGCAGGCGAAACGATTGAAACCTGTCACCATTCGGTGCTCTAAATTACTCAAATATTGGTACCTTATCGAGTCTACCCAACTACATGCCAGGTGTATTGCTCAACCCCCTGTGGGATAACAACGTATTTAAACATCTTAAGAGTTTTATCGAAACCTATTTTCACTTAGCTGTGAGCATCATATGACAAAAATCCCGTTGGCCAGACTAGTCTGACTATCAATCTGACCACTGGGAAAACTAATCTTAGAATAATAACAACCTAGAACGATAGTTCCTTACAAAGCGCACTATCAAAAGTGAGGCAAAAAAAAATTGAGCCAAATGGCTTAGTTTTCAGATTTTTATCCTTCATACGTTACCTAATCGTACCTATAAGAACGAAATAGTTACGATTAGGTAACGTACGAAGAAAATAAATCTGAAAACTAAGCCATTTTGACTCAGTATTTTTTGCCTCAATTTACATACAAGGACTCGGCTTCAAGGTGTTATTATTCTGACTATATTATATGACTTCAAATCACATTAAAAATATGACAGACAACGCCTTATAGTACACTTAGATTGTACCGTAGTTGATGACTTTGCTTATTTACAAATATGTAGGACGCATCTTTTCACTGGCTCTATTCGACGCCGACTGCGACTGTTCTATTTAAATAATCTTTATTTATGTTTACTGAAGAAACATGATTCACATATTTAGCCATAAAGTGTTTACAATCGATTGTCATGGTTTACTGAGTCACTACAATTTCTAGTAATCCTCCCATGAATACATTTACGTGTGCTGAAGAAACATGATTCAGCGTTAACACTGAAAATACATGTGCATGTGCCTATATTTACCCAAGCGCAATAAGGGTTGCCAGGTTCAAAAACACAAAAGCCGGACTCGGCGCCGGACAATTTGATCGGACATTTTACCCTAAGAGCCGGATATACTTTTTTTAATAGCTAATCATAGCTTTTTTAAAGCCAGACATATGTTTTAAAAGCCGGACGTGACGTGACAATTGTTTAGTGTCCTGTTGCGTTATTAATTGCTAATATTAAATAAAACGAAATTTTGCTCTTTGAAAGAAAATTCACTATTGACAAGTAAAACAATAGAAAAATACAATTCTTCTTCTAAACCATAACCAAAAAACCATAGCTAAAAATATGCTTTCCTCCTTGGTATAACATTAAACAACAATAAATAAACATATCATACCTCTTCAGGACCTCCATAGCTTTCTTTCTCAACATATCACCCGTTGTTTTCAACACCGCGTTCATGAACGACGCACGCAACTGTCATTTGTTTTCCTTCGCTTTCCCACCAAAATATGACACTACTTTTTTAAACACTGCACTCAATCACACAAAGGAACACACTACCGTAGAGCCTTTTCACACAGACTGTGACTTTTCGCGCGGAAACACTTTCGCTTTTCGAAACACCTGTTTAGTTTTATTGTTGAAATTTGCGTTATATTCTTATTATTGCTGGTTCGATGGTGCGACTGCGAAAGTTGGCAACCGCTTGACGAATGGACCGTCTCGATGCCAGACGGGAAAAGCAATGCCACGTGATGAACAATAAACCCCGACAATAGGCCCGTGATGCTGCAACGGTCGCCAGATAACGCTATCACTGACAATACTTGAATAACATCAGCTAAGGTCAAAGTATACTCCTTGCCATCCATTATACCCTGGTACCCTGCTTGTGAGCGCCGCAGTTAGTTTAGTATTCATATCGTAGGTTATTTTAGTTTATACTGCTAAAGATTAAAATGACACTGGAATTGACTTTTAAAGGTTAACAAAAGAGCATGAACTAAATCTTTGACTTTCTAAAATCTAGGACACTTTCAAATTTTCAAATCCGATTTGAGAAAACAGCAGGTAGGTAGTAGGTAGGTATGTACAAATGAAAAGGTTTGATCGATTGCTGATTCAGATCTAACATTAGTACCTTATATGTTTATCATAATATATAAACTACACAAAGGCAGGAGTCGTTTTTACTGATGTGTAACAGCTAAAAACCAGTAACATATTTTTGTGACCTTATTTTGTTTAATTATCTATGATGATCCTTTCTTTGGCAAAACAAGTTGTTTTTGAAGATCATACGTTATTATATTGATCTTTCTCAAATTGTTGATGTGTATTAATAATTACCTACGTCGTATTTTTAGTTGTTTAACGTCATGAAAAAATCAGCGAAAATAGTATTTAATGTTTATGTATGTATGTAAGTTTTCCTCACAAAGTTTTTAACTTTTAATTTAAATACACAATTATTAAACCAATTAAAAGGTTACATTACATGATTCTTTGTTATTGAATTATTCTTGTTTATTAATAAACATTGATTTATTATGTAACAAGCGTGTTCATCATCTAAGTAAGTGGGTATATCAATTATACTTTCTTGTAAGTATGCAATTACAATATAATTGCTTTTAATCGCCGACTCGCTGAATATTAATTGTAGAAACAAAACGTAGATAGGTAGTATACGAGTATTAATGTAAAATAAAAAATAAAATACGATTGTCACAGAAGTAATATAAGTATGTAAGTACTTAAAATAACATGCAGTAAGTACATACCTAAATATTCACATTTCATTCCCAAATATCTATCTAGTCATTCTGCATTTTAGTCATTTTGCGTTTTAGTCATTCTGCATTTTAGTCATTCTGCGTTTTTGTCATTTTGCCTTCATAGTCTTTTTGTTTTTTAGGCAGCAAAAAGGAATGTGTAACTTATTTCTAATAATAAATAAATAATTAATTGTATTTCGTATGATACGTCATACATGACGTTCATATAGCATACCGATAATGATATCTTTAGTAAACAATGCCTTCAATCGAATGTTTGAACGACCTAATAAGTAGATAATGTTTGCACGTTTACTTCTATTTTAAATAAAATTTAAAAGAAACATAATAACACTAAATTATCTTATTTAATAAACACATTGGTATATCTTTGATTTTTTATATAAAGAACGAAGACGCTGGGTCTTTGCCAATTCATTACCCCTTTTGTCATCTCTAGAGTTCTAAAGTTTCTATTCACGGAATAAAATTAAATAATAGAAAGTAGTGCTGTGCTGTTAACAGTTCATTTATCTAACTTACAAACTACGCTCTATAACTTACCTATATCTATTCTGTGGCTTGATCTCACTTGACAAAAACTAATTTTATTTTTTGGTTCAAATTAAACAGTTTACATTACCATCCATAAAATATGACCATCCATAAAATATGTTATTATTAATGTAACCTAGGTAACTTCTTATTTCTATTATAATGCAATTGATCCTTAAACAGCATTATAAGGTACAAAGTAGGTAAGAAAATAAAGTCTAGGAGTTTCTGAAAGATTTGTCCAAGACGAATAAAAAATTAAAAAACAAAAAGATAAAGTGATTTACATTACATTGGTGTTGGTACTCTGTGATTTTTAAAATGTTATCTATAAATAACGCAATGTCCAGAGTTAGATTCAATTGATAGTTTCGCAAACTTTACTAACGAGGCCAAGCTGCCCAGGCGCAGTGTCATTGTCAGTTAAATTTGGCAGTAGAATGTCAATTGCGTCACAGAGAATGCAACGAGACGATTATACTTTCTTTGTGCTTAAACTATAAAATCTATTTAAACGGCTGAAAAAAGTTAAGTAAAAGCACTTCATAACCCACCACGCGGGCCCAATGCGGATTGGAGGGGAAACAAAAAATAAATAAAAGCACTTAAGGGGCTGACATGAGCCAACTAGCGCCGCCTGTCGATTTTATTTTATTTATTCTAAATAAGCCCAATTCTTAAAAAAGGAATCAGTCAAGGTTTTTTTAATAACGTCTAATATTTATTGAATAACTTTACATAGTTTGAAAAGGCATTCAAACAGTTTAAAACGCGATTTTGTTAAGAGTGGCCACTGTTGGTTCAAACCCGTTTTTAAACTATTTTGTAATGTTGTAGGTTATTCAATAAACATTAGACGTCATTCGCAAGACCTTGACTGATTCCTTTTTTATGAAATTGGGCTTATTTAAAATAAATAAAATAAAATCGACTGGCGGCGCTAGTTGGCTCATGTCAGCCCCTTAAGGATGTTTAAATAACTTGTTTATAGACTAAACCCCTTACTAATAAACATTGTATAACAGATGTATACTTACACAATGGTTACTCTCTGTCGAACTATTTAAGTTTAACATTAAAAAGACAGGGACAAAACACTGTAAAAACATCTGCTATACAATCTTTATTAGTAAGGGCGTTAGTTCATTGTTCTGAGAGGTAAGCACCTGGACAAATAAATGCTTAGCTAGCCACTAGCGAGATTAAGAGTTAGACGTTATTAAGGTAACTAAATAGAAAAACATTCCTGCTAGCTCCTGCAGCAGGAATGTTTTTCAGGCTACATTTAAGTAATGGCCACATTAATGGCCTCTTATAATCTTATTATGACGTACTACCTACTGTTACATAACTTAATACCTAATTATGCTTTACAAAAACAAATCAGCCCTTTATTACTTACTTACTTTATCACGGTAAGATTAGGGTTTTATTGAAGATATAAGGTTAAACTCTTACATTATATCTTCAATAAAACCCTAATCTTACCTTCAGTAAGTAACGAAAAAACATTGAGTATTTATAAATATTTTGTTGTCTCCAGGTCGCACGTACAATGACCTTAACCAGTACCCAGTGTTCCCATGGGTGCTGACCAACTACGAGAGCGAGGAGCTGGACCTCAGCCAACCCTCCAACTACAGGGACTTGTCCAAGGTGAGTTGCTGTTGATATCATTTATTCTGTGCTGATAGTGTGATCATGATTCTGACCACAGAACAACCTTTTCTTGTGTACTGTGATTTTGACTATACTTTTTTCTGTGTAGCGACCAAAAGCTGATGCCACGGGATACCAGCCCCCTGCTTACGTAACTCTATTGCTAACAATAATTCTCGTTTGAAATCAATTGAAATCGTTTAAAATTAATGAAATTTGTCAGTTGATTACAGACTGAGTTAATAGCACGTTGCTCATAAATGAAACTGACAAATTTAATTAATTTTAAAGTATTTCAAACGGTTTCAATCGATTTCAAACTAGGATTGTTGCGACAGAGTTACGTAAGCAGGTTGCTGGGTTATTTCTAATGCCCTGCATCCACGGCACGGTATGACATCCTTAGGGGATCCTTTTGCATATATTATACAAACGAACGCTGACAAATCTAACAATATCTGGTAGCTCTACCATGAGTTGACTGTTTTCGCTACCGAAAACTATCGTATATAGTGCTCACAGTCAATGCGAGTGAAAAAGAGAAAACGTAGCGAAAACAGTTTGCATCAACTAATGGTAGGGCCAATGGTAAATTATTAAAACAGGTAGGTTTTATGATTTCATGCTTTAATAATTGCATCCTAATATCCTTGCCTATTATAATATCGTAAGCAAACAGAAGATGATCAATAACAGTTTTACATTACAGTTGTTGTAAAGTTAACTGCCGTTCAATCGTAGACATAATAAACCATTCTGAACTATACAAAACAGATCTACTTACTGTGATACATAAAACAGCAATTGTGATACATTTCTTTTGTATCAGATTCAATCTGTGTCACTTGTGTGATTAGTTCTTTATTTTATCAGTACATATCCTATTTTATATTGCCCTTGTCCGCCCTCCTTATCAATTCTTATTTAAGGCTATGCCCTAGCATTGGAGACATTAAACCAACTGGGGACCTACCGGCTAACTTTTCGAACTTCGGCGGGTCTGCCGAGCTTCAACTTAAAACAGATAAATCGAAGTAAGGAGTTTCGTATTGTACTATTCGCCGAAGTTATTTAGAAGATATCGATGTTCGTGCGACATCATGAATTGGTGTTCGCCATTTTGGCCCGATTGGGACTCGATTTATCTGTTTAAATTTGAAGGCCGGTAGACTTTCCGAAGTTCGATGCGTTAGCCGGTACGGCCTCTGATGAAGATTTGACACATAAACTCATTGTGTACAGCCAATCGGAGCCTTGAACCCGAGCCGCCGCGCATACTTCGAGGAGCGCTACAACACGTGGGAGCACGAGTCCACCCCGCCCTTCCATTATGGAACACACTACTCCACCGCCGCCTTCGTACTCAACTGGCTCGTCAGAATCGTGAGTAACCACACGTTATAAATAAAAAACCGGCCAAGTGCGTGTCGGACTTCACACATTTATTATTATTTTTTTATATTTGACATCACATACATTGCTCCGATTCCAAAGTAAGTAGCTAAAGCACTTGTGTGCACATGGAAATCAAAGACAACGGTGGTATCACAAACACCCAGACCTAAGCCAATTTAGAAAAGTTCGTTTTCTAAATTGACCCAACCGGGGACCGAACCCGGGACCTTAGAGATGGCGACACCTTGAAAACCGGTGTACAAAGCCACTCGACCATGGAGGTCGTCATATTTATAACAATACACACATTTAAATGTTTATGTTTTAAATGAAACGTTTCCATTTCTCGCTTGGACGCCGCGGTTGGTGCGCTAATTGAAAACTCTGCACAGTTTATTTCTACGTAACTCTGATAATTTATTTCAGAATGATCAAATCAAAGGACGAGATACGACTTTTAATTTAGAATGGTGACTTTCAATACATTGCGAGAAAAATTTAAACCCAATATCGTGATACTTATATAGAGAATCTTGTCTTAATCAATCTTTAACATTGACTTAATGATAAAACAAACATGGTATATCTACGTTTCAAATGCTTTAGGAAAAGTTACAAACAACCATAACATTGATTGATTTACGCAAATGCAAATTACTATATTGTATGTTATCTACATTTAAATATTCTTAGATCATCTAAACAGATCGATAAATAAATAAATAAATAAATAAATTTGACAACATCACATGCATTGCTCCGATTCCAAAGTAAGTAGCTAAAGCACTTGTGTTATGGAAATCAGAGACAACGGTGGTATCACAAACAGCCAGACCTGAGCCAATATAGAAAAGTTCGTTTTCTAAATTGATCGAACCCGGGACCTCAGAGATGGCGACACTTTGAAAACCGGTGTACAAAGCCACTCGACCACGGAGGTCGTCATTTGATTAATGAATTAAGATAATATCTACTTAATATTTAAATCCTCAACTATTTGGCTTCCACCCAAACTGACAATCAAGTTTATATCACAGCATTTCTACCTACATCATCTATCGTCATAATTATTATCGGTGCAGTATCTATTTCAACTTTATTGACTGCAATGGTAAATGCATCTGTGAGTGAGTGAGTGGTGAATGAGTGTATCTTCAAAGCGATTATTGTGAATTAGAGTGTGCATTATTTGTGTCGGTGGCGGCGGGCGTGTCAAAACAATATGCGATGCGCAGGCGACGCGACGCGGCGCGACAGATGCGCGGCATAGGGCTGCTACATCGCTTTAACAAAAAAATATAGAGAACAAAAATACAAAATAATTAAAAGATGAATTAAATTTCCAACAACCTATCGTATAATGGCAAAAAAACGATATTCTTCTTATTGTTTAAATTTTTTTTGTACTTAACAATTTATTCTTATGAATTTTTGAGTGTTCTGTATTATGGATTTCACTCACTACTCGAACCTCCTGTATTGTCAAGCCTTAAAATATTAATTAATTAGCTCATAAATTCAATTATTAAAAATAAAAGTTTAAAATACTACTGTTTTTCACATATTGTGGATTTATCTTCTGTGTCGGTCATATTATTAGGTCCTTATCTATGAAATTGGCGTTTTTTTCTCACACACAGAGAACCTCATAACTTCTGTGGTTTAAAATATTTATCAGTTGCTGGATATTATATTATCAAATTATGACCATAGCCGTCAGCTATCAGCATCATTAAAGTCTATTTATTTTGTTTTCTTACCATACAAAAATACCTTGACTTATTTTATTTGTTAACGAAAATCCGTTGTAACTTAGCCGGAACTTATTTTTTTCGCTAAAGTTATGTTGTTTGAGTTAGCGTATATTTCAAACATATGTACATAAAAGTTTTGTTATAATAGCGTTCACGGTTGTAAAATAAATTAAGGAATTAGTTAAAAATTCTCCATACAAAGCGTCAATTTCATAGGTAGATGCCTCCTAAGTCTTGAATGTTGCCTTAAAGACAGACTAAATAAGTTATTGAATAAAGATATCAATAGTCAGCCCTAAAGGTTGAAGACAATTTGAAGTGACATGTTAATATACGACTGGAAGCTCGAAGATTTCTTATACCACCGGGCTATTAAATACCCTAAATGAAATTGAAGCATTGAAAGTGAAGAACAACCTGGCTAAAATCGTCCGCTCTATATTTACACAGGAAAAAGTTAAAAGCATCGCGACTTTTTACTGTTTCTGTGTTTGTCGCTAAGTGCGTAATGATGTAGTTTATTTTAACTTTTGGAAATAGTTAAAAATGAAAAAATCGCAAGTTTTATCAATGACTTTTATAATAATATAACACGATAAACTGTCTAGCTTCTCTTAATATAAACCTTAATTTATTATTATAAGCACATGACTTACAATGCGATTAATTTGACTTTGTACAACAGAAGTGACTAACTTCAGAGCGCTTTCGGTGAAAAAGTATTTTTATTGAATTAATCTGTTGAAATCTGTGCGCTCCATACATTATCAGTGAAGTTGCCGCGGATCACTGTCTATTGTCAGTTTAATCGCATTGTCTTAATTTCCTACGTCCCCTAGATGAGGCAGAGGGCGTTCACAGCAAACTTCCATCGCAATCAATGTTTTATATGTTTTTACAATAGTCCATATGTTTTTACAATAGTCCCGAACCAAGTCAAGCTAGTGATAATTAAATATCGGATGCAACTAAGTTAAGAACATAAATATAAATAAGAATATAAATCATCACACACGTGTGCCTCCACCAGGACCTTTCACTCAAGAGGCAGGATTACTGCCACTGTGTTTATCATTGTGTATCTTTTCCCAGGAACCGATGACGACGATGTTCCTGGCGCTGCAGGGTGGCAAGTTCGACCACCCCAACCGGCTGTTCTCATCCATCGCACTCTCCTGGAAGAACTGCCAACGGGACACCTCCGACGTCAAGGTGAGCACGAACATATTGTCCACTTTGATAAAATATTTAGCATCTTGTATTCTTCTTGCTTTTACCGTTGATTTTATTACTGTCATTGGATCAAGTACACACGACAGCACCTCAGACTACACATGTTTACCTTGATCCGCCTTTATGCCCTACGTAACAAAAGCTGTTTTCGCAGTTTAAAGGCCTATCCGCACACAACAGTGCCGGCACAGTGCCGACACGTACCGATCAGTAACGTATCCATCAGTATCAATGAAAAATGATATTGTAGCATACATTTTGTACGACGCTATCCGTACTTGTCAGTGCAGTGACGTTCAGTGATGTCAGTGCTGCGCCGTCGCTCGCCGTGATCCGACATGATTCTAGCGGAGAATATTTTGCCTGACACGGTTGCAGTATTTCAAGATGGACGACGAAAAACTGATTGAATTGGTCCGTGTACATCCTGCAATTTATGATCTGAAATACTCAAAAAACTTTGATTCATCATCAATCAGATGTTTATATAGGGTGGCAAACTCTCCTTCTTCTTTTCTTTTCCTCCACGCGTTATGAACCCATTGCCTTCTTCTCACATAAATTTCTTCGTCTTCATCATATATTAAAGCAATCGCTGCTAATTGTGATCTTGAATATCACATTTTCACGTGAAACTGCTGCGATACTAGGGTAAAAATCACTGCACGCGTCAATGTCGGCACTGACAGTATGAATAGAACGTCACGGAACTGTCGGTCACGTGCCGGCACTGTTGTGTGCGGATCGACCTTTACTGTATAACTTGACGTGCTGTCGTGCGTACAATAGAAGAACAACAATTTAGATTGCCAGTAAACAATTAGCAGACCAAGTTCCGAATGCAGAAATGTTAAAATTAAGGGTACAACGCTGTAAGAAAAACATATCGAAATTAATGACAACATTATTGTGTAGATACGGGTCAAACTGGCTCATACAATTATCATTTTTAATTAATAAATAATACACTATTTCTTATTTTGGCAAACTGTCAATCACAAAACTAAAGAGCTAGCTAAGGTTTTTTTTATTATAGTTTCAAGATTATAGGTTTTTATTGGTTTGCACAGCATTGAAATAAACTACAAAATTGGAGCTCACTTTACGGTTTTTTTCTGTCGAGTAAAGTTTTAGCTATCGTGTTTCTGTCAATGACATAACTGAGTATTATCTCTACATCATATCTATCTTTTCTTCATTATTTTTTCTGAGGACTGATAAATTAAATAATTCTGTGTGAAATCGTTGCTCAAAAATTTGTATTTGACGTTGTTTGTTTTTGGCGTAGTTGGGTACATTTTTTAAATGTAACTAAGTGACTATTTAATAACAAAGTCTTAATTTGTCTCATGGGTCTCTAATATTGGATGAATGTCGATAGATATTCTGTGCTAAGGTCACTTCTATAGATGGTTTCAACTTACACAGTTGCTGCGATATGCAATAAAGGAGCAACGTTTGCTTTGAAAGTAATTAATGTAATCAGTTATTTAACTCTACCAAGACTGAACCTAGTACCAAAGAGATACTCGACGCATTCAGGGTCAATAACTGTTAGATCCGATAAATGAGTGTTATTAAACTTATTACCTTTGCATTGTCATACCATAACTAATTATTGTAGTGTCTGAATGACCGCGGAGATATCGTAATCTTTTGTTCTAACTGCGACAATCGAATATTTTCGCAACGATCAAATGAGTCGTATCGGGGCCGATGCGCTCGATTTCAAGCCGCAGCCTACCTGGGACTACCCAGCTACGACATGACACAATCGAATGAGATGCAAACATCGAAACAGCATTAAATACTTAATTGATCTGAAGATAATTGGTAATCATATTCAATTAAGTTTAGTTAAGATTGTAATAGTCGAAGTTAATTGGTGATGGGATCTGTCTACCAAGAGAATTAATATAGAGATGAGCGAAGCGATGGCTGTTTCATACGTCATGCTCGTGAACGGGTGCTGCAGCGGGAAAGGGTCTGCTTCTGACTAGGTACCTATGTTAACACATATTGAATTGTATGAATTTGTTAATTGAAACATTATATGAAATGTAATGTCTGGAAATGATATACATATTTGCAAATAACATTTCATCTGATAAAGCTGATAAGTTTTTTGCGCCCATTTTTCGTGTCTGCAAAAATTAAAAAATGCTTATTTAAAGCTTATTTGAATAAAGAATTTTTCAATTTCAATAAATAAATATTTGTAAATTACACTTAAAAAAATTGGGTTTGTATTGCCTTTAGATTAATGGTATGAAAATTAATGAATATTAATCGTTGTATTGCTTGGTTGTATTGTTGTAAGCGTTGTATTGCTTTTCTTATAAAGGATGAAAGATACCGTTGGATAATCCTCCCTTGCCACTGATTACTAAAAATACTAAAACCTTTATACAAGGAAACCTATGAAATCAGTATACAAAAAACATCAATACGCAAAGTATTATTTCGCTCATGGTTCATGTGGTTCGGCAGGAATTGATCCCAGAGCTGTTCTTCCTCCCGGAGATGCTGATCAACAGTTCCGGGTACCGGCTTAACATCCCAGAGTCTCCTTCAGGCGACGTGATCCTGCCCCCGTGGGCCTCCTCCGCTGAAGAGTTCGTGAGGATCAACCGTATGGCGCTTGAGTCCGAGTTTGTTAGCTGCCAGTTGCATCAGTGGATTGACCTTATTTTTGGATATAAGCAAAGAGGTAAGTCTTTATTATAACGGACTAATTAAGTATGTTCGCGGAAACAACCAAGGTTTCTAAACTCATTACAAAATGCGACCCGCTCGGCCCGTCATACAGATTGCGATAATTTAGTGACAGTCGCTATTTCGAGTTTTCATAATATTTAGCAACCCTCTGCGAACTACATTTTGAAATGTGTGTCCCAGACCCACGCCTTCGTAAATATTCAAATGTGCTAAGGTCACTTTTTGAACCTCTCCATTTCTTTCAAATTTAATCGCATTGTAACGTTGTTTATTCCTTCTACCAGGGCCAGAAGCAGTTCGAGCAACGAACGTCTTCTACTACCTAACCTACGAAGGCGGGGTCCGCCTCGACCAAATCACTGAGCCCGTAACACGAGCAGCGGTCGAAGATCAGATCCGTTCGTTCGGGCAGACTCCCGCGCAGTTGTTGAGCGAGCCGCACCCGCCGCGAGCGTCGACGATGCACCTCGCGCCGCTCATGTTCGCGGCCGCGCCCGATGACGTGTGCCTGAGGCTTAAGCTGCCGTCGAACGCGGCGGTGGTGCACGTGTCCGCGAACACTTACCCGCAGCTGGCGATGCCGGCTGCTGTCACTGTAAGTTGCTTTAAAGATTATTATTTTATTTAAAAAATGACGTAAAATACTTAAACGTCGAGTTCGAGTAACCAACGTTTTTTATCGCGACCACATCACGGATCACGTTAAGCGAAAGTCACTGTAAGTCGACTGAAAAGATTAATATTTTATAAAAAAGTTGGCAGAACTTTTTTTTACATTCTCTTCGACGATATTTGCAGCACGCATTCTTTCAATGTTATGTCAATCGCCATAAGGTTACATTAAAAAAGTTTAAATTGTCATCAACGCTGAGGTCACATTAGCAATAATTTAATAATGGTGGTTAAGTATCTTATATTTTCTAATTTTCCGCGCAATTTTCTTAATTTTTCTTTCATAAGAACCTTCTTTTGCTGACGCTAATAAACAACAAAAAAGAATTAACAAAATCGGTCCAGCCGTTCACGCGGGATGCCGTGACCAAGGGAAATAGGGATTTGTTAGTTCCAAAACTTTTATACATATACAAGGTGTTACAAAAATACCCCTAATGCCGAATATGGTATATATTCATTTTTATATTTTTGATTTTAATTTATGTATGAAACAGCTGATTTTTTTTTCGCGATTTCAGAGTTGGTTCCATAGTAAAAGTTGATCAGTTTGATGGTCCCTATATACCATATTCGGCATTAGAGGTATTTTTGTAACACCTTGTATATAGATTATAACTAAACTATTATAGACAACGAATGTAATTATGAAATGTGTGCAGGTGAGCGCAGCGCGAGCATTCGCGGCGCACCGGTGGGTGGGGGGCGGGTGCTCGCACGTGGCGGCGCGCCACGCCGACCACGCGCCGCCGCCGCCGCACCCGCTGCTCATGGACCCCGTGTGGGGTGAGTACTGCCACTATAGTCTGCTTATCCTCACTTGTCCTATTAAGTAAACAACTTCTGACAGTAGTCATACGTCTTGAATATATTATATTCCCTTATTAAATCAAATTGTCACTATTAGTTAATGTGTGGAAGACCATATTTGTTGTATTTTATAATGATTTTTTTTTAAATAATAGTTGAAGATTGTTTACTTAACAAGACAAGTAGTTAGGGATAAACAGACTATACACCATGTAAGTGTATAGCTATTTCGCGGCGCACCGGTGGATGGCAGGCGGGTGCTCACACGTGGCTACCGAAAGCGCTGTACCTACCACATGTTGGCATGTTACCCAACACTATTTTCACTGTACATCACTACTTGGAGGGGCACTTCCCTCTCACTTTCTCCATTTCTGGGCACCATTACGTTGGTCCTGTTCACTTTTTTTTCAAATAATTTATTATATTACTTGAAATAAATCCCTGTTTCAATCTCCAAGCAATCAATGTTTTTACTATTCTACAGTCCCTTTGAGTGTAGAATGTGCACATCGCGCTTGTGGTGAAAGACATGGCAAGGGAAGGGAAAGAAGCGATAGACGTAATGGTCTAAGAACTAGCGACTGAAATACGGTTGCAATGTATAGAGCAACGAAATCCGTATCTGGTTAATGTGCCATACTATAATTGTTAATAGGTCCGGGCGCCTGGCATATGCCAGCGGTTCAGTGGTTGGGGAACAAAGGGGTTATCAGAGTATTTTGCCGTGCAGATTCTGTACCGAGTCCATACTAAATATACCGAAACGATCACGTACCGAGGCGGTTAGGAATTCGCCTTAGGGTTGTCTTTACTTATGTAACTAAATTAAAATAATAATTATAAATGCTTGGACAATTTCACACAGCGCCATCTAGCCCCAAACTAAGCAAAGCTTGAAATATGGATGCTAGAGAACTGTTATACTGTTTATTTCTTTTTTAAATATATACTTACAATTATAAATGTAAAATTATTGAATCCTGTATTTTTTATTCGTTTCTTGTAGCGGCGGGCGGCGCGCAAGCACTAGCAAGGCGACAGTTAGGCGACAACTTCTCCCAGCGCGTGCGCGCGCGCAGCAACTGCTTCGTGACCACCGTCGACTCGCGGTTCCTCATCGCCGCCGGCTTCTGGGACAACAGCTTCAGGGTCTTCTCCACTGAGACTGGTCAGTGGTTAAAAAAAATTGAATGATACAACCAAATAGATATAGCGTTTTATAGACACTTAACTGTCAAAATCTATTGTCTTTTTACAGTTAAACATGATAAATGCTAGAGAGCTGATTGTTATGCACTTACTGAATAATATACAAGAAAAAATACTACTCGCACCAGATCATATTCTCGGACGGGAATCGAACCCGCGACCTTTGGAAGTCTCTGACCGCTGAGCAACCGAGTCACTCTTAACACTTGTTGTGCACTTGTTAACTCGTGTCATTAAAACTTATTTCATATATATCTTCAGAGAGTGCAACTAAAACATATCATTAATGTCCACAGCTAAAATAGTACAAATAATATTCGGTCACTACGGCGTGGTGACGTGCGTGTCCCGGTCCGAGTGCAACATCACCTCCGACTGCTACATCGCGTCGGGCTCTGAAGACTGCACTGTCTTATTATGGCATTGGTAAGTTCAATCATTGGCTGTCAGAGGAAAACAAGCTTTAACGCGTGGATCACTCTATTTAATGACTTAGATAATGAACATTTTAATAATGATATAATAATGAAGGCGCAGGTCTAGACCCCGCCCGCGCCTCTATGGGCGCTATGGATGTAGGGTTGCCAGGAGCCGGACATGTTTGGCTTTTTGACCTTTTGTCCGGCCAAATTTGACTGTGTCCGGCCTGTCCGGCTTTTGTTAGACTTTTTGTGTAGCTCCGCGTGAGTCGTAACTTCGTAAGTCAAGCGATGATTAGCTACTAAAAAAAGATATACCCGGCTTTTATGGTAAAATGTCCGGCCAAATTAAAAGCCGAGTCCGGCTTTTGTATTTTTTTTTGGACCTGGCAAACCTATATGGGTGCCGACACTCGCTCCATTCGAAACTCGCAATCAACGCGATGTCACAGCAAGTCCTCTTTCGCCTAATTTTGCTCTTTCAGCCCGCTCCGCTGGGCTCTTTCGCGGTCGAGCCTCAATTTATTTATAAATTTAATTTATCTTAGGAAGACCAACAGCCTATTTATTACATAAAATATAATACGGAAGTAACAGCAGATGTCCAATGATACTCTAGTCAGGGATTCTCAAACTATTTTGGGCAAGAGACCCCCTTTCCAAAATGAACTGATACATTAGACCCCCTATAGCCAAATTACTTTAAATATCCTATGAAATATCAAGTATAATTGATAATTATTATTTTATTTGTTCTTTTATGTCGACCCCTTGGAAACCGATTTCGACCCCAAGGGGTCGATATCGACCACTTTGGAAATCTCTGCGCTAGTTGATATTAGACTCGGTGTCGGCACAGGTCTGCGCGCGCGGGCGGCATCGTGGGCGAGGGCGAGGCGCCGGCGCCGCGCGTCACGCTCACGGGACACCTCACCGCCGTCAACGCCGTGCTCGTGTCCGCCGAGCTGGGGCTCGTCATCTCCAGCTCTGTCAGTCAGTACACACCGATTCACCTTCAAACTCAGGCCATTATAGCTTTTAGGCATAATGCACAGTTCAATAATACCTAACTAACACATAAGTGTCTATTTTTTTAATGTATTATCCTATGGTTTAATTTCAATATAAACATTCAATGTTAACATTATTATATGGCCGACGGTACAACATCGACTCTGCACGAATTGCACTCTAAAAAATTACAAATTATCTTAATAGATTAGTGGCTTTAACCAAACAGTGCATAAAAGTGAAACAAGTGTTCGTAAAAGTGCGTTATGAAGATAAATTACGATATGATTAAATAATTCGTCAAACATCATAGTTTGACACCACCACTGGACAACAGAAAAATAGTAAAGAAAACCAATATATGTGAGAAACGCTGTGTGTGCATTATATGAGTGAGTAACTCAGTGACACTAAATAAGTGATTCAGGAGCTGTAATATATAAATAACTCAGCAAAACAATAATAAAAGTAGTGATATAAAATAAGTGACGGTGTGCGGAAAATTATTATAAAAGGACTGCCGTCCTTATAAATCGCAATCTTATGCATCCAACAGACTCGTAGTTTCGTCGCTCAGTGCAGTGAAGCGTTGGCTCCGTGCGTACAAACTTATGTTGAGCGATATCGGCTCAAAAATCTGAGTTCAAGACCTACCATTATTTTTATTTTTATTTTTTATTAATATATTTTTTTTTATATTTTTTTTTATTATTCTTTTATCATTGGTTGGTTTTTCGTGTACATGTTCTTCGAAAATGGATAATATTACATTTCGTGTTTATCAGCGAAGAAGAGTCAGTTCCTTAGGAAGTAATAATGAATCAACATCATCTAATTCTACTATTACTAGTTTGCCAGATGCTTTAATAGGAAAAAATGATTTAGTTACCGGATTGAACGAAAAAATTTCAAATTTAGAAATAAGTCTTGCCTCAGCAAACAATGAGATTGAAAATTTATCTACAGAAAATATCCAGTTAAAAAAAGAACTTGTCAAATGTAATAAAACAGTAGAAATGTATAAGACTTTGGAATATAATGATGGTTTTTTATCACCGATCCCTGGAAGGAAAAGGAAAAAGCCAAAAATGGATATAAACGCCAGTACGACACCAAAGAAATCATCTATTACCCCATCAAAAACCTTACAAGAGTGTAAAATTCATATAGATAAAATAACCGAATTACAACAAAAAAACCAACAATTATTGATGTGGTTAGAAGAAGAAAAAATCAAAAAAGTTACTCTTATTAAAAATAGGAAAAAATTAAGGAAAATATACAAGAAAAATTGTGTCAGGGAAAGAAAATGTAGACAAATAAAAAAAACAACACGTAAAATGATTCGCAAGATGTCAAAGAGAAATAGAAAATTGACCAAAGAATGTGAAATATTTAAAAAATCACAAGAAAAATTGGAATTTAAAGTTATGGAACTACAAAAACACCTATCAGTATCAAATAATATAGCAGCAGAAATGCAAAATTTTGAAACAGAGATGACGAAGCATACTAATAAAAATTCACAAGCAGAAAAGATACAGAAAAGAACAAATGAAGTTCTAATTTTTTCTGATGAAATTGGAAAAGGTTTAGCTCCTATAATAAAAAACAGCATACAAAAGACATACAAGCTTACTAATAACTGTAAACCTAACGCGTCATCAAAAGATATTTTATATGAAATAGATAGGAAAATAATAAAATTAAAAAAGGGCGACGTACTAGTTCTATTACTAAGTAAATACTATAAGAGCTACAAAATGGGAAACGATTATATTAAACTAATAATGAATTTAATATTGAAATCAACAAGGGAATTCAGTTTAATAATATCTGGAATGCAATACAATGGAATCAATGATAGTGAAATATACGGTATAAATAATAAAATATTAGATTTAGCAAGAATGAACGAAAACGTCAAGTTTTTAGATTTAAATATAAAAAAGACTAGCTTTGCAGCCACAAGGCAATATATACAAGATACAATTATACGAAGCTTAAGTCGACCATTTAAAGGAACATCAAATTTGAAATTTATAAAGTGTGAATATGATGAACCCAACCAAATTGAAAAAAGAAACGCTGAAAATTTTATACTGACATTGGAGGCAATAAGTGCAATATAATAATAGTTCATTCAAATATTCAGAGTATGCACAATAAATATATGGAATTAGAAGATTTGGTTTACGATACAGACTGTGATATCTTGTGTTTAACGGAAACATGGGCAAAATCTCATCACATATACGGAATGAAAATAGCAGATATGGAAGTCGCAACTTCATTCAACAGACAAATATTTGATCACGGTGGCACAGCAATTTTTGCTAAAAGTGGAGTGGAATTCAAGATAAGAAGTGATTTAAATAGACTTTCTTTCGAAATGAACTGTGAAGTCGCAGCTATAGAATTACGTCTCCAAAAAATTGTAATTGTTTGTATATATAGACCTGATAAAGATATCTATATATTTTTAGATGTTATTGCAAAAATATTACGCATAATCTCGCGTGAAAATAAAAGAGTTGTATTAGCCGGCGATTTTAATTTAAATATATTAAAGCCTGATAATAAAACAAAAAAATTATTGCACCTTCTGGCAAATTTCAATTGTAAACATACCATTAATGAACCAACTCGCATACAAGGAAATAGTCGTACATGTTTGGATAATTTTATTGTCAATTTTGATGGATTTCACGCAAATGTATTAAAAACCAAATTGTCAGATCATAATGTAATCAAACTCATTCTCCCGATAGAAAAGTGCAAGAAGAAGGGTAATTATAATTATAAGCAAATACGTAGATTTTCACAAAACAATGCAAATTATTTTATATATCTAATATGTCAAAATTATCTTAAGTTATGTGATGAAATAACAGAAGCTAATGGTTCTAATGAAAAAATGAGAATTCTGGTCGAAGCAATTGTATATTGTTATAATATAGCTTTCCCTAAAAAGAAAATGAAAGTGAAAGCAAGTAGAACTAATAGAACTAATAGATTGTCAACAAAAGGAATAGAGAAATCCAAGAATAATTTAGAGAAAATGCACCTCTTGCAAGAAATGTACCCATGCAAGCATAGACAAAGTTTAATAAAAAGATACAAAAAAACACTAAGGATGGTATTAAAAAAAGCTAAAAACCTACAGTATGCTAATCGGATTAAAACCTCAAATAATAAAATCAAGGAAACATGGAATATAATCAATGAGCAAATACAAACTAGAAAATGTCAAAAGAACAAAGTAGATAGAATAATACTAAAAGATGAATCCAATAATCAAATAGATGATTCGACCGCAGTAGCTAATACGTTTAATTATTTTTTTCTCCATGTAGCTAAGAATATATCGAAAGACATAAATTCGGATATAACAAAGAGTCATTCTTATATGAGAAATGCAACCAAACCAACCGTTAATATAGAATTTAATGAAATCGACAAAAATGAACTTTACCATATGATTAGAAATCTTAAGAATAAAACATCTATGGATATTTTTGATATGAGTACAGTAACAATGAAAAGACTAATCCTATCTAATGATTTACTCTTTGATTTACTCCATTATGTCATAAACGAGTGCATAAAGGAAGGGGTATTTCCGGATGTGTTGAAAATAGGTCGAGTAATACCTCTGTACAAGAAAGGAGAACATTCGGATGCTAATAACTACAGACCTATTTGCATATTACCAACATTATCCAAAATATTGGAAATTATCCTAAAAAACGCTATTGTAGAGTATTTTGAAAGAAATAATCTGTTTGCATCATCGCAGTACGGATTTAGGAAAAATAAATCGACTGAAATGGCAATAAAAAACGTATATTATTATATATTAAATGCTTTGGACCAGGCGCAGCACTGTGCAAGCCTATTCTGCGATCTTTCTAAAGCCTTTGATTGCTTACAGCATGACATACTGTTGCAAAAGCTAGAATACTTCGGGTTTAGGGGTAAAGAGCTTAATATGATGAAATCTTACCTAAATAATCGAAGTCAAATAGTATCAGCAAATGGAACCAACTCGGAATCCGGTAATATTGTAATTGGTGTACCTCAAGGTTCGATATTGGGTCCAGTTTTGTTCCTAATTTATATTAACGACCTTACCTGTAGTCTCCCCAACTGGGCATTCGTAAATCTCTTTGCAGATGACACTTTTGTGGGAGTAAAAGAGTCCACACCGATAAAGTTACATGATAAAATAGGTGAGGTGCTAAAACTGATGAAAGAGTGGTTTCAATCAAATGGCATTGTACTTAATACAGAAAAAAGCGTTGTCATAGAACATAAAACACGAAAATCAAAAAATGACGCTTTAATAAAGAAAGAACATGTATTTTTGGGCTATACAATTGATTATACTGTGACACATACACCTCACATAGAGAAACTATGTAAAAGAGTAGCAAGTGCAAATTACGCTCTTTTAAAACTTAAACCGCTTGTTGACTACAAAACTATGCTTGCTGTTTATTATGCATATGTACATTCCATAATTAGTTACGGCATAACAGTATGGGGAAATGGTGCAGATATTAAAAAAGTACTTGTGGCACAAAAAAGATCAATAAGAATTTTATCAGGGGTTAGAAAGAGAGAATCGGCAAGGAGATACTATGTACAGAATAAAATAATGACTATCGTATCTTTATATATATATAAAAGTTTATTAGAAATTCATGAAAATAAGGGTATGTATAAAAAAGGAAAGGACATTCATACATATAACTTAAGAAATAAAAACAAATTAATATTACCCAAGTTCAGACTTAGTAAAGTAAAAAAGCAAGGAGAATATAATAAAATTGTTATGTATAATAATTTGCCGATAGCTGTGACGAACCTAGACACAAGGGAATTTAAGAACAAAATGAAGTTATTTTTTATAAACAATGCATTTTACACAATTAATGAATTTATGAACATGAAGTTGACTGAAGTTGATTTTTTATCTGAATAATGTACTTGTAATTGAAGTTGTAATGTAATGTAATTTATGTTTTTTATGTGTTTTTAAATTATTTATTATTGTCTACCTCATTAACATTGTGTGTATTATTATTGATTCTGAACGTATTTTATTTTTATTATAACTTTCAATTTTAATTAATTCTTAATCAATTTTTAATCTTTTTTTTACCAATTGTTAGACAATTTTTAAAGTTTATATTAATTATTTTTATAGGTACATTGTAATGTGATTTATCTAATGAAATTTAAGTGATGTACACATGTAATTTATGACTTACCTAGTGTGACGTACTCTGTTACAAGGTTAATAAAGATTGATTGATTGATTGATTGAAACGCGTGTACTTGTTGTCACGTTTTTTTATCCATGATCCGTACTCGTTTTTTGTAGTTTATTGTATTTATTTAAGATTTACTAAAGATTAGGAATTTTTATCAAAACATTTATTGTTGCAAATCTAAAACTTTGCTTTTTGTAGTCGATTGAGATGAATCAATATCCTCTGATGACATAATGCTGTGTATTTTACAGACGGTCCAGTGCTAATCCACACGACATTCGGCGAAGTACTACGCGCGCTAGATGGCGCTGCCGGCGCGCCCACGCAACTGGCGCTATCTCGGGAGGGACTGATAGTGGTGGCCGGCGCGAGAGGACGACTCGCTGCGTACACGCTCAACGGACGAAGATTGCGCACGCACACGCATAACGACCATTTCCAGGTTAGTACACTTAGTACTAGAACTAACCAGGTAAACTTTAAATAGCATATATAGGTTGGGCGAATCTACGTTGTTTCTTACTTCCTGCGTCATTGTCGTTTACTCGAAAATCTTTAGAAATCCAATGCATCGCAATAAATAAGTTAAAAATATGCAAATTAATATAATTTATTATCGTACTCTAACGTAAATGATGGCAAATTCCGTTGTGATGCATTGGATTTTTAAAGATTTTCGAGTAAACGACAATGACGCAGGAAGTAAGAAACATAACAAAACAACGTAGATTCACCCGGTTGCACTATACAGCTTGCGTTATTTAGGGAGGGACTTATGGTAGCAAAGTATTTATTTATAATATAACGAGGACAGACAGTCAGACTCTCGGTACTCGGCGGCAGTACTTCCCTTTTCGCTGAACATAAGGCAAGCGGCGAGGCGATGAGATCCTGCGATCTTGCCCATGCTGCAATGAAAGTACATTTTCCTTCGTAAGTTCCACTCGTGTCCTTCTTACTTAGCGGTGGGTAATATCGCTTTTTTCCAGTATCGAATCAAAACTAATATATCGATATTCTATATCGGATTCTGAAAATATATATTTAGATTGTGGCGGCATCTACCTACGCCGCACATACCACAACACACGGCACAACAACAAGATTCGTCACCGTGTTACTAGATGGCGCTAGCGCAATCTACTGTACACAAACATACGAGCTCGCTATTTGCCTCGCCCGCCTCGCCAATCGCCTCGTCACTCGTGTCATTGCGGCATCAACATGTGCATCGTTGCCAACTTAGCTATAATACTTACTTAATAATAACTATAATAATTATTAGGTAGCTCTTTTTGGCTCTTCTTTCATAACCAACTTGGTCTTGTTCCACATAGTGTTGGCAATAGTGTATTTTATTTTTTATACAAGGTGTTACAAAAGTACCCCTAATGCCGAATATAGTAGATAGGGACCATCAAACTGAACAACTTTTACTATGGGACCATCTCTGAAATCGCGAAAAAAAAATCAGCTGTTTCATACAAAAATTTATTGCGAAAATATGAAAATGTATGAAATAGCTGATTTTTTTTTCGCGATTTCAGAGTTGGTCCCATAGTAAAAGTTGTTCAGTTTGATGGTCCCTATCTACCATATTCGGCATTAGGGGTACTTTTGTAACACTTTGTATATTCAGGAAAACATACAGTCATATACAAGTTTTACATAATTATAATAGTTTGCAAATAGACCAGGTAGTTCCATTAAATAATTACAAATATTGAGCCTGCATAAGGTAGCGAGTGTAGTAGTGTATCGTGTGTGTGGTCTGTGTGTGCAGTGCCTGGTGCTGTCCCGGTGCGGCGAGTACCTGGTGTGCGGCGGCGCGGGCGGCGTGGTGGAGGTGTGGCGCGCGTGCTCGCTGGCGCCGCTGTACGCCTTCCCGCCCGCCGGCGCCGCCGTCTGCTCCATCGCGCTGTCCCACGACCAGAAGTGAGTGCATGTCTAGTGTGGGCCTCGTGCCGACTTAAAATATGTTTTGTCTTCTTCGGTCAAACTCAGTTCATAATACGAAAGAAAAAGTCAAAACACTTTTTAACGAAAATATGTTTTTTTATGAATAACACGGTAACACTTTACCGACATCTTCCAGGTTCCTGCTAGCCGGACTAGAAAACGGCTCCCTGGTAGTGTTCCACATAGACTTCAACAGATGGCACCACGAGTACCAGCAGCGGTACTGAGGCGCAGCCTGCCCGCGCTGCCGCCTTCGGCATCTACATCGCGCGCCCGCCAATAATAGATGGCGTTAGGGGCGCGCGATAAGCATGCTATTTACAGAAGCAAAGCGTTTTTAAAGAAATTGACAAAACATACATACAGCTTGGCCAAAAAGCGTAGATTAAATAAAATGGAACTGAAATTTTTCAACAATATATAGTCAATGTTGCCAAGTTATTCGTGATATTGACGTGTTTGCATAGAAAGTGGCGCCCTCAATTTTCGTCAACTCTTCATGGCTAAGCTGTAGGTACTAAGATTTTAAGATGGTAGTTGAGAAAGAAATCCTTTTACAATGAATTGCTCTTGTAAATAGCATTGTATAAAATAATATTAGGTATATAAGTGTTGACAGTCATCGTTTGTGTCGATCGATCGATATTTGTAGTGATCATAGTTAATGCCGCCGTTTTGATAATTCTTCTGCTCGTTTCGCGGATGGTATATAGGTACTTAACACATTTAAGGGCGTTGACGAAAACAGTATTTCAAACAAATTTTCAAGGCCTTATTTTTCGAAATTAATGAACTGATTTTAATGAAACTTTAAAAGCATAAACAGGATACATTGGTCTAAAAAATTAGTAAGAACATTTTTGAAATGTCTTATTTAAAAAAAGATAATAGGAAATTTCTGTTTCTATGGAAAATTTAAATCGGTCTAATTTAGCTGTACCTAACACTATTTATCGAAAATGTGTTCAATTAACATTTTAGACCAATGTATTCTGCTTGTGTATGAAATTCCATTAAAATCGGTTCATTAAATTCGAAAAATAAGGACTTGAAAGTTTGTATGAAATGCCGTATTTCGTCAACGCTCTTAAGCGATTTACTAACTTATGACATTCCATTGTTTTATGTATTATTAATTATTAAATTGTACCTAAATGAAATTTTATTTATATCATTATGAAGTGATAAATTTACATTCGTTTTTTATTATTTAGTGCCATAAGGGTAAACATTGACTGTATATATCTTAACCCGATATAGGAGCCTTAATTTATTTTAAATCTTCTATCGAGAGACGTCCAATGTGTGATTTTAATGAAATTTTCATATGTACTTAATTAATTTTTATTATACAACATGTTACAAAAATACCCCTAATGCCGAATATGGTATATAAGGAACTATCAAACTGATCAACTTTTACTATGGGACCAACTCTGAAATGGCGAACAAAAAATCAGCTGTTTCATATAATAATTAAAATCGAAAATATCAAAATGTATGAAACAACTGATTTTTATTTCGCCATTTCAGAGTTGGTCCCATAGTAAAAGTTGTTCAGTTTGATGGTCCCTATCTATCATAATTCGGCATTAGGGGTACTTTTGTAACACATTGTATAGAGTGAGATAATTATAAATACGTGCAATATTTGCTGACATTTAGTTTTATTGGCATAACGTTGAGAACTTACCTTCTTTCTTGGTATTTATTAATCAAGAGGCTCATAATTATTATTTTATTACCTCTTTAACTATTAATAATCAGTCAGTATGATTATAAAAGTATTATGATTCCGAAATTATTCAATTTCCATGATTTTATTTTATTGTGGTGATGGGTAGCTGTAGGTACTTAATTTTTTCAAATAAAGTTGTTGTAATTTTGGTTTTATTAAAAGATTATATTGAATCATTTTTGTTTCTTTTTTATTTAATACTTGATATTTTTCTTGGTCTTTCTAATTTACGGTATAAAACAAAAGTCTAAGAATTGTCAAAGTAGGTGTTGTAACGATAAAACAATTACTGGATTAGATTAGGTAGTCCGAGTGCAATATCGTAATGGATGCCGCGAAAGTGCCAAGCTCGTCATTTTCGCTAATTAATCGAAGTCAATAAAAGTAGTCTAGGTATTAACTGTAACGCTGATGACGTGTTATTGCTATCGGAATAATAGTTTTTTACGCAATCATCGTGTATAATGTATTTATTGTACAATTTTATAATCTAGCAGCCGTGTTCATGAAAAGTTATAATGCTTAAAACCTTCTTGATCACACTGTCTGTGGCACGTGCGAAAAAGACAACACGAAGAGGTTGGTTCCGTTGTCACTTTTTATGCATATGGCCGTATATTTTTGCATCACTCCCGCACGCTCCTTCCGTTCTGTGATCTAGGCTAAATAAGCACCTAGTCATAGTTAACCCTCATCTACCTATTTCCTATCTCTGTGCCAAAAATAATGTATAAATACAAGATTACAAACAAAGTCAGTTTATGCAATTAGAAAGTACGGTAAACTTATACAGCTTCTATGTAACTGTTCATCACTAGCTTAGTCAAAACTTGTCTAAAGTTATTTCTAGATAATTCTATACCTATACTCCAGCCAACTTACGGAAACAATGTTTACAGCTCGCGCAATATAATTTGAACCAAACCATAGACAATGAGGCTTGCGCACTAAACATTTTATACCTAAAATTGCTACTGCGCAAGTCATTTGGGTCAAGTTATTTTGCGCGAGCTGTACAAACAAATAACACTTTTTTATTGCATGTTTTATAAATATGTGAATACCATTGATAGCTTTCCTATGTTGTCCAAATTGTAATTGTAATCCAATGAAACTTAACGTATTTGTAATATTATTAATAAATGTGCGCAAAGTTTTGTTTCCAAAAATTATTTCCGTGCGATGGCTGGAGTCTAGGTGTTTTTTTTAGTACCTACTTCTAGTGAATTGTACAAAACACTTGAACCCTTATTCTCACGTCCCACTGTAGTATCTTATCTATTAGAGCCCAAGTTATATAAACGTAGTATGTAGTCACTAGATCACTCTATTTTGAACCTTACCTTTATAGCTTTAAGGCGTGGGGTGATCTATTATGACGCTATATTTAGGTAATCAACGCTTAGTCTGATTAGCACATTTTCACTACACTATATTTTCTTAGTCCTACATTTACATTTCAACTTTCTACTGTTTATAGAAAACTCTCATTGATTTGGCATTTGTTTTGGCAATAAGTTATTTAGTTATAGTACGTTCCTTCCAATAACAGTAATTATTTTGTAGACCTAAAATATTGCTTTCAATGTTGAATCATATTCATAATAATTATAAAAATACTTTCTATCTAATAACACACAGCTTTCCAAAATGTTTTCTAGGCATTGGGGAGTGCTTTTGCTTTTAAATGTTAAAAAGCTAAACTAAAAGAGTTACTTAGTCATCCCACACACCGCAATGCGCCAAACACCGAATAACACACGCTATACACGCAATCTGTCCATTAATCTTAAGATAGTTTTTAAGTCGTAAATGTTGACTTAGAATTAATAAAAAATATACGTTTTTTTTTTATTATTATTTCATAGGGTAAGTAACACCTTGTGTAATAATGTAATAATCACTGTCCATTTAAGTGTAAGCGAAATTCAATTTATAAACATTATTATCTATTTAACTGGAAGTATGATAATTATTAAAACTGGTAATTCATTATTATATCATTTTGTTGGCAATTGACCCGCCCGATGATTAAACTGTTACCGCAAATAATGAACGCCTGCATACTTGCCCCTAGCAATCGGTATCTTGCTAAGGACAAGTAATGAAGTAACACAAAACTTTTTCCAAGCTTGTCATGTCATGCTACACTGCAGGATTCATCATGATGCGGGTTGCATAATGCCTATTCTAGTAACATGAACCGTCAGTTAATTTATTATATTATTATTAATTTATATAATAAAAACTAGGTACCGTTTGCATCTCTAGTTATAGTTAAGTATAATATACAACTATATTTTGCATCTACGCTTTTGGTAAGTCTTGCAAAGTATTTTCGTCCTACCAAGAAAATACTACCAATATCTATTCAATATTAAATTGACAGAATTAAAGCAACCCAAGAATAGTTACTTAGTACCCTTAAAGTGTTATTGAGCGTACGTTTATTATTGTAACAATAAAAAAGTATAGTACTTTATAGATGTAGCCGCTGTAGAGTAATTTTCAAAATTAGCAATTTGTTAGTTGTTTTTTTACATTCCAGTGTTGGCATAGCCTTGCTGCGTAAAATTATTTAAAAGTTGGTGTTTTTAGGTGATTCTGAGGACTTCCTTAATGGCGTGCTTGTATGTACTACCTATATACAATTATAATTTATAATACCTATAATTGAAAAGTAACTACCGTAACTTCGTCGTGAAAGAAGTGTGAGAAGTTCATTATAGTGTTGTCTATCATTGTAGACAAGTTCATTAACTTGCACTAGGATCTAGCGCCTGCAGAAATTTACGAGCAAATCTGTCAGTGGTTCGCTTTGCCCATTTTTTAGAAAATTGAATTGTTACCGTTTAAATGATTTTTATTGTTAATCACAATATTTGATTCCCTAATCATAAGCAGTAGGCTAATATTTAAAGTTTCATTAGTATAATTTAGTGACATAGTTTCATAAATCTAATTAGATTTGTTCTTATGTGTGTTAGGAAATTGTTGAATCTTAAAATTAAATTCCTGCACACGCTTTCTTTGAACTGACTATAGTATCTACCTACACAATATGATTTCATGCAAAATAATTAAGTTTCTTATATTTCAACTTTCAATATTTTAAAGGATATACCTACCTAATGTCCTAAATAAATAAATTATTGTTATGCTAAGTATATGGTGCGTTTGTATGTAATGAAAAGATCTTGAGTAATAAATAAATTGCATTGAGTATATTATTTGTCTCATTTTGTATTTTCTATTTTTAATTAATCTGTAATCTATTCAAGGCAATCTAATTTCTATTCTCTGAAAGTTTTCAGTTGGTACTTATAAATAATTTATGAAAAGTTATGAAACTGAAATGTGGTGCGTCGGAAGGGAGCATTCTGGAACCGCTTTAATTTCCATTTCATACTAATTGCTTTAAATAATTCAATTTACTGACGTTTCGGTAGGTATAGGTAAGTACCTACTTTGTTGAAATTTGCTCGCGCGTCCACACCGCCAATATAACATAATAAAGTAATGTTCTTCTGAGGTAGCATCTGCCACTGCTAGCCAGTTCATTTAATTATTTTATTATTAACCCCAGTCCATATACAAGGTGTTACAAAAATACCCCTAATGCCGAATATGGTAGGTATACAACGTGTTACAAAAATACCCCTAATGCCGAATATGGTAGATTAGGGACCATCGAACTGAACAACTTTTACTATGGGACCAAAAAAAATCAGCTGTTTCATACATTTTGATATTTTCGATTTTAATTTTTGTATGAAACAGCTGATTTTCTTTCGCGATTTCAGAATTGGTCCCATAGTAAAAGTTGTACAGTTTGATGGTCGGATGAATCTACGTTGTTTTTTACTACCGGCGTCATTGTCGTTTACTCCAAAATCTTTAAAAATCCAATGCATCGCAATAAATAAGTTAAAAATATGCAAATTAATATAATTTATTATCGTACTCTAACGTAAATGATGGCAAATTCCGTTGTGATGCATTAGATTTTTAAAGATTTTCGTAAGTAAACGACAATGGCGCAGGAAGTAAGAAACATAACAAAACAACGTAGATTCAACCGGTGCCTATATAGCATATTCGGCATTAAGGGTATTTTTGTAACATGTCGTATACTAGGTGTTACAAAAATACCCCTAATGCCGAATATGGCATATAGGGACCATCAAACTGAACAACTTTTACTATGGGACCAACTCTGAAATCGCGAAAAAAAAATCAGCTGTTCCATACAAAAATTAAAATCGAAAATATCAAAATGTATGAAACAGCTGATTTTTTTTTTGTAACACCTTGTATATCCATATAACAGGGCTGTATGGCCTTAGATTCCTTAGCCTTCCGTTTAAAATACTTGTTATTTTTTTTATTTTTTTTTGTTAATTTGCATACAAACAAACATAGTTTGTGGTACAAAGGAGAATCTCTTATGTAATTTTATAATCAGAATATTTTAATAGTAAAAATACAAATAAAGTCCAATGGTCTTATAACTTTAATAAACATGATTTTGAACGCATCTCAATAATTCTCATCTGGGGTGCGTTCCGTCGCTTCGCTCGAGTGCACTCGAGCGCGCTCGGGTGCGCACTCTGACCGTTCAGTGGCTTTGGTGAAATTTTACTCTGACAGCTCCGACTCCGACAAAAAAGTTTCTAATAATAATTATAAAACATTTTTCAACATAGAAAATGCTCTTATCAGTTTAAAGGATTCAAATTTACAAAATTTGTTGGTATGTGCAGACGCTAACATTTTAACAGAACTGCTATTGGCTAAAATCCAATCATGTATTCTGCAAAACAGCTTAGTTAGATTAGTTCCAAAAAGAAATCGAACACTAAAACCTTGGATGACTGTAGGTGTACTTAGGTGCATTCAAAATAGGAACAATATGCAAATTAAACTTAGGTCGGATCCAGAGAATGAAGTATTGAAAATCACATATAAACGCTACAGAAACTACTGTAACAGTGTTATTAAAAAACTGAAGCGTAATTATGAGCGAGAACAGATAAATAAAGCCTCCGGTAACTCTAGAACACTTTGGAAGGCGGTAAACAAAGTAACTCAGCGTAAACAAACACGGACCGAAAATGTAGAGCTATTAAATATAAAATCTTCTCCAATGGAATCTGTTAATTTTGTTAGTGATCACTTTGCCAATGTTGGAAAATTATTGGCCGAAAATATTTTATGCCAACCACAGTCTGGCGGAATGTTCACTGCAAACACGCCAGCGAGCCTCAATGCCTCGTCTTTTGTCTTGTTAGACACTGATGAGGCTGAGGTTGAAAGTGTATTGATGAACCTTAAAACTGAGAGCGCCCCTGGATACGACAATATTGCTACAAAGTTTTTAAAACAGGCTCAAAATATGCTCGTCGCATTGATAACACACTTGGCTAATCTTTGTTTCCGGAATGGCATTTTTCCTACAGCTCTGAAGCTGGCATTAATCACACCCGTGCACAAGGGTGGTGATAGAGACGATCCAAATAATTACAGACCCATCTCGGTCCTTTCGGCACTATCAAAAATTTTGGAAAAATTGATTAATAACCGCTTGATTGAATATCTAACTAAATTTAATATATTATCAAAATCACAATTTGGCTTCCGCCGAGGACTCAGTACGGAAGATGCTGTTACAGCGCTTACATCACTTATTGTTGACCATATTGATAGAGGAAACAAATGCTTAACAGTTTTTATAGATATTAAAAAGGCTTTTGACAGCGTCTCTATCTCCACTCTTGTAGACAAAATCGAACAAATCGGCATACGAGGCATTCCATTGGAATTATTTAAAGATTATTTGAGAAATCGCAGGCAACGAGTTAAAATTGGTCAACATTGTAGTCACGACTCTACCATCACATACGGAGTTCCTCAAGGTAGTGTTTTGGGACCGACTCTATTTTTGATTTATGTAAACAGCCTTTGTAATTTAACGTTCCACAATGGACATTTATTCTCGTATGCTGATGATACTGCTGTAATGTTCTACGGGAAAAGTTGGGAAGAAGCTCGTAACAATGCTGAAGTAGGCTTAGCCAAAATTGCACAATGGTTAAAACAACATCTTTTAACTCTAAACACGTCAAAAACAAGTTACATATGCTTTACCAATTACAATAGAACTCAACCAGAAATTGATATTAAAATTCACTATTGTGACAATTATGAAAGCGATGGCTGCTCATGCACACCAATAAATAAAGTATCAAACACAAAATATCTCGGTATACTTTTGGACCAGCGCTTGTCATGGCATCTGCATATGGAGCTCCTAATGACAAGAATCAGAAAATTCATATGGTTATTCAAAAATTTAAGACATCTTGCAACTGCAGATTTATTAAAGTATGTGTACATCTCTCTAGTTCAACCAGTTTTGACATATTGTATCAGTATATGGGGAGGCGCTACTAAATCTAAATTTTTGGACTTAGAGAGAGCACAAAGATCTTTACTAAAAGTTATTTATTTTAAACCTTACAGATTTCCGACACAAGAATTATATGTCCTATGTGAGCTTCTCTCTGTCCGCAAGTTGTATGTATTGAATTTGACTCTTAATAAACACAAGTGCCTTGAATACAACCCTAACTTTGAAAACAGAAGAAGAAATAGAAATGTGGTTAAAAGTATAGGCGTTAGAACTGCTTTTGCTAGACGGCAACAGTCGAATCAATCTTGTTATGTATACAACCATGTGAATACGCAGTTAAATATCTATCCTAAAACCATTAAAGAATGTAAAATACTCATTACCAATTGGCTAAAAGATAAAGATTATAGCGAAATTGAGAAACTTATAAAATAATAAAAATATTAACTTATAAACACTCTCTCTCTCTCTCTCTCTCTCACACACACACACACACACACACACACACACACACACACACACACACACACACACACACACGTTAATAGCATTAGTTAATAGTTTTAAATTAGTTCTTGTACCTCTAAAAATGTAGTATAATGTAGTATAATGTAACAAGTATCTATTCTTTAAAATCAATGGCATTGTACGATGTGGGAGTGCGAGGTCTCTTGGCACAAGTATAATAATACTTAAAAGGGGATCTCAGTATAATATATTTTTGTAAAAATTTGATGTTACTGAATAAATATTTTTTGATTTTTGATTTTGATTTTTTTTTGACAGCTGTCAGAGCGTAGTTCCGTTCCGTGGCTCAGAGTGCAGCAACCAAACAACCACCTAAATCGGTCGTTGAAAAACGCTCTGATGAGAGTTTTTGGCGCCATTTTGTCGAGTTCGGTTTGGTGTCTATTTTAATTATTTTCAAATTGATTCATAGTGGATACTGTGTCTTAAAATTGGTGCAGTCATATGGTACAAGTGTCTACGCAACTGAACAATATGTGGGATAATTGAAATATTGGCGCGATCTTGGTTGGTGATTAAGTTTATAGAAATGTTTAAATTATCCGTATTCCAAAATAGAAAACGAAAACTTTGTAGTTAATGACATCTAAAGTTCTTTGAGGTTATAAAAACAACTCGATCATTCTGTGGCTTGGTTGCAACTCAAACGAGTTGAACTTTACCCAAACAACTACACCCAAAACGACGGAACTACCCGGTATATATATTACTCTTTGGACGGAACGCACACCTGACAACTGACATTGACGTTTGAGTTGAGTGTCCTATTTCCGGTCTTTTCGGTTTTCTCATCTCCCGTTGCAATCATGGCGGTGGCTAACATTTCTAAAAAGCGAAAAGTATGTTATTTTTACGCGCTTTGAAAGCAAAATAATCTTTCAGATCCATTCAAAAAAGTCAAATAAATGTGTCGGTGCTTCCGACTGATAAATTTTGACAGTGAAAGTTGTGATGTTCATGGATATATTAGTGGCGAACGCTAAATAATTTCTAAATTTTACGTTATTCTTTGAATGAAACGTTTTAATTTACCTAAGTGAATATTGTTTTAATGTTGTGGATCGTGAGAAGTGATAACGGTGCATGGAAACTTGTGACGATAAAAACATAACCTCAACTTTTACTTTCAGTTTGTTGGAGACGGAGTCTTCAAAGCGGAACTGAATGAGTTTCTTACTCGGGAGCTGGCTGAAGATGGTTACTCAGGCGTGGAGGTGCGAGTCACCCCTACACGCTTGGAAATCATCATTATGGCAACCAGGACACAAAGTGTGTTAGGAGAAAAAGGTCGCAGAATTCGTGAGCTGACATCCGTTGTCCAAAAGAGGTTCAATATTCCTGAACAGTCCGTAGACCTGTACGCAGAGAAAGTGGCTACTCGTGGTCTTTGTGCAATCGCCCAGGCCGAATCTCTGAGATACAAATTGATTGGAGGTTAGTATTGCTGTCAAACAACCATCATGTGTTACCTATTTCATTAGTGCATATCAGTTACAAAGTAATACATATCAGTACAATGTAACTACAAAGTTTTTGCAATAGGAATGAATTTATGTGATAAATGCACCTACTGCAAAACTTTTTGTGTACCTACCCCAAACCTGACATTGCAGTTTCTTGATGATTGCTTTGTTTTTCATTGAGGTAATATCAATGTTTCCTTTTGCTTTTGTTAGATTTCACTTTTTGAAGTTTAAATATTGTGTAAAGGGTACATTTTACTAATGGTTTTAGGTCATTGTTGAATTTGTGACTATTTTTATTTCTCACATGCTGAGGTTTTATAAAATTATTAGGTACAAGTGCTTGTAACGTTATAAACTAAAATAATAATAATAACTAGAAAAACTATTGATGATAATAATCAATATTCTTTATTTGCTCTTCACAACTCTTCACACTTTTGATTGAATGTAATAATTTTGATGTTTAGAAAGATTGTATAATAAGTAATATTTAAATATTTCTAACTTGTTTATGTTGCTTACTGAATTTCAGTAATAAATACTAGACACTGTGACCATTACATTGAATAATTTCAGGACTTGCAGTTCGTCGTGCGTGCTATGGTGTACTTCGTTTTATCATGGAATCCGGGGCCCGAGGCTGTGAAGTTGTTGTATCTGGCAAGCTCCGTGGCCAGCGTGCCAAGTCAATGAAGTTCGTGGACGGACTCATGATTCACTCCGGTGATCCTTGCAATGACTACGTCAACACAGCTACGAGGCATGTACTGCTTAGGCAAGGAGTACTTGGTATCAAGGTATGTTCATTCTTATTTTTAGTTATTTTAAACAAAATAGATTTTTCACCCCTCGAGCTTACACGCTCATAAGACACTAACGGATACTAGTGTGGTTTTATTGAAAGGACTTTGGTAATTAGTCTGTTAGGTTTTATATTTTATTACTTTACTTTCAATCAAACCACATTAGTATCCGTTATAAAGTGATTTAATTCACAGTGAAACCTTTTTGCATGTTTATAAATAATTCAAATGTCAAAGACATCCTTACATCTCTTAAAATGCTGATCAAATCAGTTTGGTATGTATAGCGATCTGGATCTCCTCCATTCACTCCCTGGATAGCCATCATCAGATCACTGCTCGATCAATCCCTGGAGGAGAACCAAGGCTTCAAAGTTGCCTCATATGCATGGAAATCGACTGGCATCCTTAATTATGTGGCTACCATTTGTATACTTTTTGTTTCCTTGTTTGTATTCAGTAAACTATTTTTATAGTTTTCGCATGTCTTTTCAACATATTTTAGAAATATGTAAAATTATGAATGAATGTTATATACCAAATAGACAAGTAAAAACATACTAACTATCCACAAATCAGGGATTGCAGGCTCTTTAATAGCTTGTGGTCTAATTAATTGTGGTATATTAATTTAGCAAATTTTGTTGGAGGGTTTGTTCCGTACAGGCTCTGGTTCGGTGTTTGCTAAACAATTACTTAACTATACTATATGTTTTCCATTCCTGAGCATTAAAATTATAGCAAAGAATCGCGAAAAAAATATCAGCTGTTTCATACAAAAAATAATTACGAAAATATCAAAATGTATGAAACAGCTGTTTTTTTTTGCGATTTCAGAGTTGGTCCCATAGTAAAAGTTGTTCAGTTTGATGGTCCCTATATATTCGGCATTAGGGGTATTTTTGTTACACCTTGTATAGTTACACAATGGTTACTCTCTATCCAACTATTTAAGTTTGACATTAAAAAGAAAGGGACAAAACACTATAACTATACATCTGCTATACAATCTTCATTAGTAAGGAGGTTAGAAAATACACATAGAATATTCAAGTAAAATAGTAAAAAGTAAAATAGTAACCTAACCTAAGTAAAATAGTAGTCCCATAGTAAAAGTTGTTTAGTTTGATGGTCCCTATATACCATATTCGGCATTAGGGGTATTTTTTGTAACACCTTGTATACAATCTTTATTAGTAAGGGGGTAACAATATGTACAAACTAGCTTCTTCACACATCAAAGTTAAGTGAAGAGGCACTGACAAAATGAAAGCAAGCTCTCTATTTTGAAATGGAAGTGTTAGATTCAGTTTTTATGTAGAATGGTTGAGTTGAGTTTTACTTGATGATTCTGCCTATTTCCGGGTTAAAGACGGGGTTGTGTTACATATACTGTTCAGTTTTTAATTAAAGTGATGGTTCGGGCGATTCAGTTTTTCTTATATTTGTCTTTATAGAGTAACTCTTTATTGCAGGTAAAAATCATGCTTCCGTGGGACCAACAAGGCAAGAACGGCCCCAAGAAGCTACAGCCCGACTACATAATGGTGACGGAACCCAAGGACGAGCCCGTGCCATCGGAGCCAACTAACGAGGTCCGCTCACTGGCGCCCGCGCCGATGCCTGCGCCTGTCGCCGCCGTCGCATAGGAAATAAGACTACATTAATAAAAAATGTAAAAACTATTGATATTTTATTGTTGAGTAAAGAGAGAGAAGGGTTGCGTGGGAAACTGAAAGGACGTTAGAGGACGCTGAACTAAGGGATATTCTTTAGGAACCTATCTAGTTCAGAATATTAAAGAGGATGGATACTGGGCCAAACTGGAAAAGAAGTAGTTACACATTGGTATTATGACCCCTCCCGACCCGTCCACCCACTGGACTTTTGCACCACTGGTGGGTGGACACCACTGCTCGTAGGTTTAAAATCAAATTGCAAGTTACTTTATAAATATATGAGTGAAATTGATACTTATGTTGTCCAAGAAGTGTTGGCTGGAGTTTACTTTTTGCACAGGTAAGTCAAAAACCGTATTATCTTATCTCAGGTTGAGCCAAAGTTACCTTGATTTTGATGCAATGTTCAGTAGAGAGAACAGATGATCCTTATGGGCGCTGAGTGCGAGATTGTTACGGGAGGGAGACAAAAGCTCCGATAGTAATTTTGCCATATCAACAGCTCTTTTTAGGGTTCCATACCTCAAACCCATAGGGTACCCTTATAGGATCACTTTGTTGTTTGTCTGTCTGTCTGTCCGTCTGTCAAGACCCTTTTTTCTGGATAGGATTGTTCGAAATAAAAGGATAATTTATTTTAACATTTTATTTATAAAACAATATGACTACATACAATCACCCCAAACCAAGTGCATTAATATTTCAATGTATACAGTGTCATCAGCAGCATGCCATAATCATTCTAATCCACAAATA
Organism: Catoptria pinella; assembly: GCA_963556745.1. Taxonomy (NCBI): domain Eukaryota; kingdom Metazoa; phylum Arthropoda; class Insecta; order Lepidoptera; family Crambidae; genus Catoptria; species Catoptria pinella. Next base: position 1,037,824 of record OY750777.1, read on the forward strand.
TAAAAATACATCATCGTGATTTAAAGAAAAGGCCCGAATTCCATACAGCAGGAATAACTAACAGAAATATTCTTACTTTTTAAGTCTTTCAAAAACCAATGCTTTACTGTAAATGTAGAAACTGTTCTTACCTATTATTGGAAACCTTATCTTCTTATGAAATCTAACATAAACAATCTTAACTTAAATTGGACCGAAATTCTTCCTAACATTAAACTTAATACCGTAGTTTATCCCGTATAAAGATATAAGAAATGCAAGCGATAGTATTCCTATCAAAGGTGCACATTGGTGGTATAACACGTGCGTTTTGTACTGAAAGATTGAGAATAGATTATTTAAAAAAATATCTGTAAAATTTGCTATTTTTTAAATATGACAACACAGCTTGTTCGATTAATACTGCGCGTTGTGTCATTACATAATTCAAGGTATAAATAATAATAATTGAAACTCAATTAAAGAAGGTATGTAGATATAAACTATGTATCAGAGGTAGTCTCCAGAGATGAGCTGTTCCATCTATCCCAACATGTGGTTTTGTTTTTATGCAGATAATGTAATTAAAATATGATTTTAGTTTTTTTTTAATTTAAGATTAGTAAGATTGACGTTTTGTTATAAAGTTAAAGAAGAATATTGGTCCTGAAAAACTGTAGTTACTTAAGTTATGTTGGGGAAAAAAACCATGTATCCCAACTGATTGGGAAAGCCAGTTGGGATAGATGGAACAGCCCCCTAGCATGACCAACGAAACACGAAATGATATAGCGATTTATCACGTTTTACTGTCAAAAGACAATGGATTTTGACAGTTAGACGTCGATAAGACTTTGTCCAGAAAGGGCAAATTCGCCGCAAATTTACGCGCGATTTGGTTACGCTGGTGTTAATATTGCACACGTTGCTGACGTCGCCGGTCCTAAGCGAGCATTGTATAACAAAACGCACCTAATTCGCGCGTAGCTCTGGACAGGGTCTAAAACGCTATATCACGCAATATACAAGGTGTTACAAAAGTACCCCTAATGCCGAATATGGTAGATAGGGACCATCGAACTGAACAACTTTTACTATGGGACCAACACTGAAATCGCGAAAAAAAAATCAGCTGTTTCATACAAAAATTTATTACGAAAATATCAAAACGTATGAAACAGCTGATTTTTTTTTCGCGATTTCAGAGTTGGTCCCATAGTAAAAGTTGTTCAGTTTGATGGTCCCTATCTACCATATTCGGCATTAGGGGTACTTTTGTAACACCTTGTATATCGTGTTTCGTTGTTCATGCTAGGAGGACAGATCGTAGAGATTTGTTTAGCTGCGCTGCGACGCCGTCGTTCAAGTATGAGAAGTGAACCGCGTGGCTCTCGACAGTGATGCAGTGGCTGTTTCACCAAGTATATTTTTATTTCGAGCGTTATCTGAAAAAGAATGACACTTAAGTACAGTCCACACATAGATTACAAAAAATAATATAATTATTAGTGACAACTTGATTTAATAAAACATTATTTTTAAATTTTAAAGACGTATGACTGCTGTCAAGTGCTGGTTATAGGATAAACAGATTATAATATAACAGCACTCCTACTCTCGACAGGATCGAGTTCATCAAAAAAACATTAAAAATCTGTTATTTTGGTACACACAACAGCACGTCAGGTTATACAGTTAAACTGCGAAAACAGCTTTTATTACGTAGGACATAGAGGCGGTCTCAAGATCAACATGTACAACATGTTACAAAAATACCCCTAATGCCGAATATGGTATATAGGGACCATCAAACTGAACAACTTTTACTATTGGGACCAACTCTCAAATCGCGAAAAAAAATCAGCTGTTTCATACATTTTGACATTTTCGATTTTAATTTTTGTATGAAACAGCTGATTTATTTTCGCGATTTCAGAGTTGGTCCCATAGTAAAAGTTGTTCAGTTTGATGGTCCTTATATACCATATTCGGCATAAGGGTTATGTTTGTAACACGTATAGTCTGAGGTGCCGTCGTGTGTACATTGACAACGGTTTTCATAGTACCGTTTTGACGTTTACTCGATCTAGATCGCGTCGGGAGTAACCCCCCAGTTTTTAAAAGCAGGGATGTTTTTTTGTAGAATTTGGTTATTGTAAGAATTACGAAGTCGCAGGTGAGTATGTGAACTGAAATAGATAGACTTAATAAAGAGAAATAACGTCACATTCTCAAAATTTATATCGCAAAATGTCATTATCACATAATGTTACATGGTCGCAAAAAGCCGTTGATTTATTTTAATGCCCCTACTGCTGGGGCACAGCACAGCACAGGCCTTCCTTATGGGTGGATAAGGAGGATGGGCCATAACATCACGCGAGCCCAATGCGCGTTGGTGGGTGTTAACGACTGCAAATGCAGCAGGGACAACGGCTTAACGTGCCTTACGAACCACAGAGAAGCCTAATGATTAGACTTTTGATGAGTCGATTATGTAAATGATTCATTTTAGTTGATTTATCAAATGTTAACCGTGTTATACAGCATAATGGAATGGTGTTATAATGTTGTAACATACTGTTGCGCAGGTTCCATCGGGGGGGCCATACGGCACACTAGTTGTATCCCCGCCAGCAGGCCAGACTTGAGCGGCCCTGGCAATGCAGGTTTCTCTGCGGCCCGCTCCGCGACTACGCGTAACTCCCGGAATGTATTACGCGTATACGGGTTACGCCGGGACGCGTATCGCCACGTCACGAAGTAGTAGTATACGAAAGGAGTCAGGAGGCTGCAGTAACCGCTGTGGAGATAGAGATGGTTATTAGTTCAACATTGTACAAATGTGTATAGAAATACATGACGCTCGGTTGATAATTGTTGTGGTCTCGGTAATATTGGACAACATTGCATAGGTACAGTCGGCCCATGAAAATGTTGAGCACTTTAGAACTGTGTCAAATTCAATAACAGATTAAGTATCGGATATACTGATATTGATATTGAAACGGCAAGGTTGGTATATTTTAGTTATTTTCACAGTGTAATGTCTTATGGGCTACTATTGTGGGGCTCGGCTGCCAATATTCAAAATATTTTTATACTTCAAAAAAGAGCTGTTCGTGCCATATATAATCTTCGGCGGAGAGATTCCCTGAGAGAATTGTTTAAAGAAATAAATATACTAACTTTGGCTGGCCAATACATATATGAAAATTTAGTATATGTAAGGAAACACTATGATTCATTTGCTAAGAACAGCGATAATCACCATATTAATACAAGGAATAAAGATAAACTTGCCGTTCCAAGATTTAGGCTTGCAAAAACTAGAGGTTCATTTATAGGGAAACGCATAACCTTGTTTAATAAAGTTCCACAACAAGTAATTGATCTACCTTTGCATGAATTTAAAAATCATGTCAAAAAGACGCTCATGGGTAAAGGTTATTACAAAGTAGATGATTATTTGAAAGACCAGAATGCGTGGATATGATGTAACACAATAACTTGCTAGTAAGTACTTTGTTGTTAATAACCTGTTATATGTATTGTATTTGGTAACGATATATTTAAGTTTGTAAATATCGTTACTTATTTCTGTTAAAGCTGATAAGTTTCTTGCGCCTGTTCTTCTTGTCAGTTAAAAAAGTCTAGAACGGGTGGTAGAAAATATAGACGATTCAAAAGCGCTTAATTACTAAGTTTATTTGAATAAAGCAATTTTTTACTTTTACTTTTACTGCTCATAGTCAATGTGAATGAGTGATAGAGAGAAAACGATAGTTAACTATTCGAAAAGTGAAAACACCAACTCGTACTAGGCAGAGTGACAGTGACATGTTATTGTCATTCGTCAATATGACTAAGGTTCGTAGGCCGACTGTACATTGCTCCTACTCTAAAATAGCTAAAACACTTGTGTTAAGAAATAAAGACAACGGTGGTGGTAACATTGTATACACGACGGCACATCAGACTATACCTTGACACCATCTTTATGTGCTGTCGTGTGTACAAAGCATGTATTTTTGATTACTCTTTAATGCGGAAGTCCATCAGTCTAATTAACTCGTTTTTAAAGAAGATTTAATTAAGATGCTGATATATTCACTGATAGCCTGTATTCTGGTATGAGTATGTTTTTGTTCATGTATTTTGATTTAAAGTACCAGGGTAACATAAATCTACGGGAGGAACTTCTATAAGTATACGTAATTAGGTAGTGAAGTAAAAAGTATTTGTAAATAGTGATTTTCAATTTATAGTACCAGGGTCTGATAAATCTAGAGGAGGAACTTTTTATACGTATTTATAATACTGCCTAATACTATCTTAAGAATGAATTAAATTTTATTGAATGTTACTAACTGATGGTTTTCATTATTTTTCTATCGATATAGTTAGAAGTCCAGGGAACAATCCCTAATGCCATGGAAACACGAAAATTAAAATTACCCGTCGACCCGTAAAGGGGTCCACGGGTAAAGAAAACAGTGCTAGCTTGTCTCACTATAATATCATTATCACTATTATAATAAACTAGTATGATTTTTGTACCGAACATGTTAAATAATTTTAAATACCTAATAAGTTCTTGTGTTGGTTACATGTATATGTCTGTAGTACTTATATGTTTTTTTATCTTTACTTGTTTTGCTAAGATTCTTAGCAAACAAAAGTTATTTAACTTGCTGGTTTTGGATTCCCTTGTCTGTAAGCCTGCATGTATTTTTTAAAATTAATAAATATGATTATGATAAAGGTGCACTCACAAGAAGGCCATGAGCACGATCTCAGCGAGCATTGCGGCGCACAGGATGTTGCGCGACTCGAACTAACAGCGAGATGATATAACTATGATAAAGGTGCACTCACAAGAAGGCCATGAGCACGACGAGCGGAAACAGCACGATCTCGGCGAGCGCCGCGGCGCGCAGGATGTTGCGCGACTGGAACTCCACCAGCGAGATGAGTAGTCGCGCTACCCACAAAGAGTTTTGGCCCAGCGTCTGAATGCAATACAAATTGTTAGTTTTTATTAGAAAGCATATGTAATTGGGCATAAGCCCGTTTAATTATGATAAATAAATGATAGTTGATTAATAATTTAGCAACATTTCTCACTTTATAATGGTTCCCCCTTAGCATGACCACCGAAACACGATATAATATGTCGCGTGATATAGCGTTTTATCGACACTTAACTGTCAAACTTAACTGTCTTTTGACAGTTAAATGCGATAAATCACTGTATCATATGGCGTTTCGGCGGTCAAGCTAGGGGGGGTTGTATAAAATAAATCGGGGAGAAAAAAGGGCAACCCTCGGTGGACGAGTTTCTTGCCAGTTCTTCTTTTAGTTCTCTTTACAAGTCTCTCGCTTAGGGCTTGCGAACCGATGGCGTAACATCTTTGACATTCACAAGTGCTTAAAATAGAATACAACAGCCTAAAATAGACTGCATAATGATTTTGAATTTCGTCAGACTTACCTAAAATATACTTTTAAAATTTTGAGATTTTAGCATTCACAGTGCTATTTTATATAATACCAAATAATATACGGTGACTTGGTAGCTCAGCGGTCAGAGCATTGGACCGGATATCCAAAGGCCGCGGGTTCGATTCCCGTCCGAGAACATGATCTGGTGCGAGTCGTATTTTTTCTAGTAGGTATATTATTTGGTAATATACTTTTCAGTTATTTTAGTTTCATAACTTTGTAGCTAGTTTATGTTCCATATACTTACTTACATACTCTGATTAATTTATTTACAAGATAATTATGTTAATCACAAATAATAATTTGTTTCAACCAAAGATTACATCTATTCTGACTCGGCAGAGTCACTGTACCGTGTGTTCATTGTACTAATTTGTACCGACATGATTTCTCTAAAGCTCTAAACCGAATATGGTAAAATCACAGTAAGATGGCATAGTTTACTTATAACTTTTACTCAATTATAATGTACTTTGTAAGGACCTACCTATCTTTACCAGTATGCCACATGGAACAACTGTATTTATTGAAGTTTCTGGTAGAAAAATTTAGTCCAATAATAATTTATTTACAAAGTTAGATAATAAATAATAAATAAATATTTGACAACATCACATACATTGCTCTGATTCCAAAGTAAGTAGCTAAAGCACTTGTGTTATGGAAATCAGAGACAACGGTGGTATCACAAACACCCAGACCTGAGCCAATATAGAAAAGTTTGTTTTCTAAATTGACCCAACCGGGGATCGAACCCGGGACCTCAGAGATGGCGACACCTTGAAAACCGGTGTACAAAGCCACTCGACCACGGAGGTCGTCATAAGTATAGCTGGTAATGCTGATTTTTCTTAAATCAATATAATATAATAATTAAGTTTGAAGTAACTGAATGTTAAAGGAAAAAGCCGGAACCCCTTCGTTTTACACGGGAGGGCGAACTACTAGACCACAGAGGCGGTTAAAATAGTTCATTATCATTTGTAGAACATTAACATCCCTATAAGGTTATGTCCAGCGAACTAAAATCTATGGAACAAGCATTGCGCTCAAAAAATGGCACCACGCGAAAATGACAACTAAGTGGGTAGAGCTAAACATACTGGCATTTAACTATGCAGCACAAAGCGACTGGTACACTGGTTGCTTATAAATACAAACTGCAATTATTTAAAAGAACGCTAACGACTGGCACCGGGCGCGTGGCTGGTCCGACTAAATGCTGTGCGAGTTGTATTTTTTAGCCCCGTGGTATCATTTTTAAAGCAACATTCGCAATTACACTTCCATATAGATTTTAGTTCGCTGGTTATGTCAATAATTTCGTTTTCAACTCGTAATATTAATCACACGCGCGACGTGATGTCGTCATACGGTTGTGCTCACCTTGACACTTCTACTCGTGTAAAATAACAATAATTATATGATTTTTACACCGGTATGTTTGTACACGAGCTTAACGTACAACTATATTATCCAAATATTGTGCGGATGGCGTTTAAGAATTTGCACTTTGAACACACTTTTTTCTTTATGTTACAGTCGACAAAATTACCTAAGCACTTACTTTACTTTACTGCTAAAAATCATCAATAGGTATTGGCTCAGGCGTGAAAAGGTGCTAACTATAGACAGACGGACAAAGCTAATAAGTAAATAAGTATAACTAGTATTTATTTACTGCGCTAGCCGTGTTTTATGAGCTATTCACATACTTATAAGAGAACTAAGTATGTGCTATTCTATGCTAAAATACTGTCATGGCGGTTTTTAATTGCCGACTGTTGTGACACAATCGCACTTAATTGCAATTATTTCATACACACACCAACAGAACTCTCGCTGATAGTTATTACCAAGAAAATATTATACTGAATTATTGCTCATCTACGACCAACAGTATACTAAAATAAAACTATGTAATTTACAAAGAGATCGTGATTCTTGCATAATTATTACCAGTTTTTGTAAAATAAAAGAAATGGGCGATTCCTTGGGTGAACCACCCATAGCAGAGCATTCAAACCTTAACATAGCCAATAGTCCAGTCAACAAATGACTCAAAAGGGGGGGTAGTGCGCAAGCGGGTAACTCAGTGATGCCTTCAGAAACTTGTTTAGGGAGCTTAGGGAGGGAGTGAACATACTAAAAGTACCCTTGTCTAGGAGGTGAGCCGTAGTTGCGGAGGGTGTAATAGTAGATTATGCAATAAGGGCTTAAAGTAGTGTATTGTGTCCCGGGCGCTATTATTGAACCCCGAGTACGAGCTAGAATCCTGAGTACGAGGTGTTCAAGATCGCCCATGACAAATACACATTTAAGCCCGCGATGCATACTCTACTTTTTATACTTTCTGCGAGGCAATTGAAACCAATGACTGTTATAAAGAAAGTACTTAAGTAATTATTTAAAGTTAGAATAATAAAATATGAAAAATTAAGAATATTTATTGAAAATTAAGTTATGTTAGAAACATTACACCAATTGTGCAACGACAAAGTTACATTCTTTGGTACATTTATAGTTGGGTTAGAGTTTATGTTTTTGTCGTCTATTCTGTAGTGGTCAGTTCGACATTCAAATAAATCCTTCTTGGTGCGCGGGTGAAAATGAATTTCGTAAAAAGTTTTCATGATAACATACAGCCTAACTCAGAATAAGATCTCATTGCACCTAAACTTTTTTGAAACCAACATCGATCAAGCACGACTACAAGGGTTGCATTCCAAATTCAAATCACTTTATTCCCCATGGGAAAAATGACTTACTTTAGGAAAGGTTTGCATGTCACATAATATGCCATTGACGAGCAGGTAGTATAAAAATATCTTTAAAAGGTGTGTCTGTCGTAGAGAACAGTGTTCTTCTACCGAATAAAAGCTTATAAAATTCTCTACAACTTTTATTCTATACACTTTGTTCGAATCCCCAACCGTTTTTGAGCTACTCGCTCACGGAATGTGAAAAACAAGTTTCTGAAGGAATCGCTTAGTTACCCGCTCGCGCACTCTACAACCCCTTTATTGACTGGACTATAAATTAAAGTCATAAGTCAAGACAATGATTTTTAAACACTGTTTAACTTAGACACCTGTTTAAATGTGATGTTATCACCTTTTGGATTACATTGTTTGAAAACATTGTTGGTCACTTTGTTGAACAACAAATTATTATTATTTATTATTTTGAATAACAAAGGTGAGGAAGGTGATTCAACAGTATTGCTTTTTGACACACAATTGAAACACACACAAAAGAAATTATGTTAACAATATCAGATTCATTGCCCCGGTCCAAAGTTAACAGGTTTAATTTTTTTTAAGGCAAGCGCTTGACCGTTGTCACTCCTGGTGGCAACTGATGATGCGATCTACGAAGAAACGCGCTTGCCTAGAAAGTGAACAGAGGGGAAGTAACCTATTCACTCGCGACTTGAGGGCCCCCAGATTGTACCTATCAGGAAACACAGACTCAGGCAAGGAGTTCCACTCTCTAGCGGTGCGGATTAAAAAAAAATAAGCAATACTTAGTTGGAACATCCACCAATGGTGGCGCAGATTCGTACGACTGGTACTCTTCTACATAATAAGTAATGCATAATACTTACATCTAGAATAGTCAACGAGTAGGAGGCAGCGTGAAGGAGCGCGAACAAAAATATCGGCGTCAGGATCACTGCGATACGAGTTCAGGAGTTCATAATTTAAAAAGCTGGTGCTATCTCTTTCTTTTCCATCGTAATATTTTAAGACAACACGACAAATATTGAAGCATTATAAAATTGACATCTCTATTTCTGACGGCCTTATTTAATAAAGTATGCGAAAAGTAAGTTTACACCTGGGCCCTATTTAATAAACGTGACAATTTGTCACCTGTCATGACAATTTTATATCCATTGCATCAACCAATTTGAAAATAGAACCTACTTTTAGCTACACTGCAACGTAAACCAAATTGTCGACAATTGACAAATTGTCATGTTATTAAATAGGGCCCTTTCTCAGTCGTGGTGTGCATGTTAGGGAAAATGACAAATGAATCAACATCGACAACTTTTCTCTTCTCACCCACGACATATGTCACGACGTTCATCTTAGCCCTGCTGGTTTAACAAAAAAAAATGTTTAGCAATATTACTTCTTACGTAAGAAGCATTATATTAGCCTAATCAAACTTTTTGGTTAAAATAGGTGTATACTTACTCTAAGTTTATTAAAATAGAGGTAAGTATACCAAAGGAATTTATGAGAATTCTAAAAAAGAAGAAATGTTATGCCCCATATCTGATATCAAATAAAAAGTTTTTGAATATCTCAACATATTGTTATCTGTGGAGGCTTGTAATTGGCTCCTTATAGTTTACTTTTGTATCTACTTTGTAATGTTAGCTGTAAGCCCTCCGAATAATATAAAATAAAATAAAATAATATTTTAGACAAATCAATGTAAGTGTGTATGTTGATTCAATATAATGTGTAGTACATAAAATTACAAGGATATTAGCTAAAAGGATATTGTTAAATGTAAAATCACCAATGAGGTTAGTAACATTTACCATAATTATAGTCAAGGTAAACTTGTTTGTTGCGGTGTCAGAGGTGTCTTTGTAAACACACAGTGAGACACATACATTAGCATTCCCAAAAAGAAATAAAAAAAGATAACACTAAAAAAATTTGGCTTTCAGTATCTTCAAACAAAATGGTGGCCCATAGCCGACTATAATGATGACGTTGAAGACTATGTTCCATATCTCACTAGGACACCAGGCCCTCTAGCATGACCACCGAAACGCAAAATGATATAGCGATTTATCATGTTTAACTGTCAAAATCCATTATCTTTTGACAGTTAATAATAATAATAATAAAAGCCTTTAATCAGACATTCACACATTAAATACATACATTTTAGACCATCATTTTGCATATTAAATATTTATAAATCACAAATATGTATTAATTAAATTATTTATTCCATGTCTGTTTGCCTTTTGTAGACAAAGGCCTCCCCCAACTCTTTCCACCTCTCCCTATCCTTGGCTATTGTAGTCCATCCTCCACCAGCTGTAGTTCTTATTTCATCAACCCATCTCCTTAGTGGCCTGCCACGTTTCCTTTTTCTATTTCCAGTAAACCAGGACATTATTGTTTTCGACCATTTTTCCTTTCCCCTAATTGTATGTCCCGCCCATTTCCACTTGAGTTTCCTTATTGTTACTGTAACATCTTTGGTTCTAGTGCATTTCTTTATCGTTGTAGTTCTAATTCTGTCAGATATTTTTTTTCCCATCATGCTCCTTTCCATGGCGTTTTGGCAAGTTCCAAGTTTCTTAATGTGGGTTTTGTTAGTTGCCCAGGTTTGGCAGCCATACGTGAGTACTGGTAGTATGCAGGTGTCAAACAGTTTTCTTTTAATGGTCATACTTACGTCTTTGTTTTTCATAATTTCTTTAAAACTCCAATATCGTTTCCATGCATTTCCAATACGTCTATCTATTTCTTTTGCAGTGGGTTCGATAGGAGAGATTACTTGACCAAGATAAATATATTCATTGACATATTCGATTGTGTTGTTATTAACGTATATTGGTTCTTGCTTTCCATTAGTCATGGCTTTGGTTTTTTGTATACTCATAAACAATCCGACTTCACGACTTACTCTATCCAGGTCGTTTAACATTGTTTCTAGTTCTTCCTTAGATGGTGCGATGATTATCAGGTCGTCTGCGAATCTTAGGTGCGATAGTTTCTCGCCATTTATTGTTAATCCACAGTTGTCCCAGTCCAGTTTACGAAATACATCTTCCAAAACTGCTGTAAAAAGTTTGGGTGATATCGGGTCGCCCTGGCGTACGCCTCTTCCTATTTTAATTTCTTTGCCTTCCTCTTCCAGTTTGATTTTAGCCTTGCTGTGTTCGTAGACGTTTTTCAGGATCCTGATATATTTGATTTCTACGCCTTGGTTTTTAAGCGCTTGCCATATCTTGTTGTGATCTAGTGAGTCGAAGGCCTTGCTGTAATCGACAAAACAGCAGTAAAAGGTCATATTAAATTCTTTTCCTTTTTCGAAAAGTTGTTTCACAACCTGAATATGGTCCAGTGTCGAATATCCGGTCCTAAAACCCGCTTGCTCTCTCGGTTGATTCTCATCTAACGTTTTGGTTATTCTGTTAAGAATAATCTTCGCAAAGATCTTATAAATGTTTGACATTAGACTGATAGGTCGGTAGTTGTTGATGTTGTTCTTATCTCCCTTCTTGTGCAATAGTATTATGGTCGATGTTGTCCATTGATCAGGTATTATCTCGCTCTTTAGCACTTCGTTGAATAGATAAGTAAGAATTGGTACAAGTTGGTCTATGTTTCCAAAGAGAAATTCGTTAACTATTCCGTCGGAGCCTGGCGCCTTGTCCCTTTTTTGGGTTTTTATGGCTTTCTCCACTTCTGCTGGTAATATATCCGGTACATCATCTCCTCCTGTCAGGTCGATAGATAGGCTGCTATTTTGCTTTTCGTATAGATCTCGGAAAAAATTAGTTGCTATCGAGATGATTTCTGGACGTCTGGTCTCCCGTTTGTTGCTTTTATTTATTAAATTGGGTATCCAATCTGTTTTTTCAATCAGTTTCTTGGCTGCTTTTTTAGTACCTCCAGTCTTCTGAATGCACCGTTCCAGTATTTGTAGCCGGTGTCTTTGGCGGTCTTTTCTAACGTTTGATCTGATTCCCTTACTTAGTTCGGCTATTTGTTTTCTTTCACTCTTTGTCTTATTATGTACAGGCAATAGTTCAGCTCTAAGTTTTAACAATTCTTGGGTTTTACTTGTAATCCAATTCTCCTTTTTGTTTTCCGTCCTTGGTTTATTTATTTTCTTAGTATGTAGAATCTCTTCAAACCTTTTATATTTACTTTGAATATCTAGTTCCTTCGTGCTTTCCTTAAAATTTGTAAGTTTTTCTTCCAATATTTTTGAGTTTGCCAGTGTATTACTATTGGTTTGTTTTATTTTAAAGGGTCTAGTTTTCCTGGATATGTTAATTTGCAGTTTTGCTCTGACCATTCTATGATTACTATTGAAGTTCAGGTTCTTGATAACTCTGCAGTCTTGAAACTCTTTGCATTTGTTGGTGAGAATAAAGTCTATCTCATTCTTGTGGCGACCATCAGGAGATATCCATGTCCATCTATTGTTTTTCTTATTTTTGTACACACTGTTAAGTATTTTCAAGTTATGCTCGTATGCTAGTTGTATAAGTTTTTCGCCATTTCTTGTTCTTTTTCCTGAACAAAAGGGACCCATTATCATTTCCTCTCCTTCCTCTCTGTTTCCTGTTCTAGCATTAAAGTCACCCATCACTATTAGGTTCCCGTGTGCGTGATCCTTGATTGCATCTGATAGCGCAGAGTAGAAGGAGTCAATTTCTGTGCTAGTGGATTGTTCAGTCGGAGAATAAATTTGAATGATTGACCATTTTTCCTTATGGTATGGTAGTTTTAAGTTCAGTATTACAATGCGTTCTGATACGCCGATGAACTCTTCAATATACGATTTTAATTGTCTTTTAACTAAAAAACCGGTTCCATATTGTCCTGGTGTATCACCTTTAAAGTAGAAAATAAAATTTCCATGGTCTTCTATGCTCTCTCCTAAGCGTCGGACTTCACTCAACCCTATTATCGTCCAATTAATGTTTTCTAGTGCAAGCATCAGCTCTGCCAGGCTTTCATGAGTTCTTAGGGTCAGCGTATTAAATGTTGCAATGTGTATTAAGTTGTCATTCTTGAAAGTTGCTGGGTTTTTATTTGGGGGGTAGTGGTCTAATTCCCCACGGTGACCAGCCGGCTTGGGGATTCTTTTATTTTTGTTTAACTTAGAATAATTGCTTTTTGACAGTTAAAAGTGATAAATCGCTATATCATATCACCCACTGGTGGTTGGTTTCTTTATTCATGGTGTCCTAATGAGAAGGAGCCCTTAAAGTTGCAAAGGATACACAAGTTAGGCGCCACATTCATGAATATGAGCGAGTAGAACAGGTAGTGTGCGCTATCCTCCAGGAAGAACCGCGCTAGGAATTCCCTTGAGAGAGCGATCTCGCGCGCCGGGATGCGCTGGTGTAGTCGCAGCGCTGACGTCGCCGCGTTGCCGAGCAGAGCTTTGTAGAATGCTGATATGGGGCTGCGAGAGGAAACATTAATGTTAGTATGGTTGATGGTTGAAAAAGTGGCTGTCTTTGTACTATATGAGCACATCCTCCAGTTTTGTTTATCTCATAATAAAATTATTAGAAATAAAGATATGTTTAATATACCTATTAGATAACCACCTGACACAGTGGCAGCAAACATACACATTATTATACAGCTGTGTGCTAGAGACCTGTAGCGCACCCCCCGAAATTTTTGAGAATGTGCAAGCAGCGCTCTTTCATATGATACCCCATATGCCCTAGTAGCCTCACTTTGAATTTTTAAGACCCAGTTTCAGTCCATTTGCAAAATAGTTGGGCAAACATCATTCAAAACTATTCCAAATATCAAGTTGAAAGCATTAGTAGTAGTTCAAGAGTTCCTTTTTACCATTTTGGTACGGAACCCAAAAAATATTCATTTTTTTCAAAATCCTATTGACTTTGTAAGCATCAGAATTAATAATGAATAATGACAATAACTTACTTATTAAATACAGGTAAAACATATCCTATTGTGCATAGAACTGTAAGCAGCCGGATACCCCAGAGAGCCACATCGATTTTGTTGGCAACCACATGGGCTTTCAGAGCTGGGATGCCTTTTGGGGGGCCAGTGTCTCCTGCTTGTGGGTTTTGGTCTGCCATTTTCTGCACAAGCATTAAAACATTAAATAAATGTTTTTGCCACTGATTTTCTTGTTAATAAAGGCTATGCCATTAAGTACTAAGTAAGTAACATCAAGTAAGTAATACTAAATAATATACTAGAAAAAATACAACTTGCACCAGATCATGTTCTCGGACGGGAATCGAACCCGTGACCTTTGTACTGTACTGACTGTTTACAGGCAAAACTAGGTAAAAAAATCATGTATGATAAAAGTTGAGACAGAAAATTTAGGAATTTCTGGAAAAGATCTGTAACTGTACTAACCATTAAAATAAAAAAGACACAATTACTACAAGTGTAAAAAAAGATACTTGGTTAACTTATCTCTTGATAATGGAACTGATAACAACATTCATTACATTACATGTATGTACCTACTTCAATGATTAGATTCTAGAGACAACTTTCTAAAAGAAGACTTCAACATCTTTTCACACGTAAAATAAAAATATAAAAGAAGTAGAAAGTTACCAATTACAAGTCACAAAGTAGATCATTGGGTCAAAAAAGAAACAGTTTTATCGAACATCCAAATGACAAACATTATAACACTTTTAAGATCACTAGGCGAATATCAAAATTTACATAACAAGAAAACCAAGGACTACTACAAGGAAAACTAGTTAAATCACCAATTAAAAGTACCTATATCATAAAATCTATTGAAGAAAAATCATATGCTGGTTTCCGATATTTCAAAGCACCAGACTTATACTTACGCTATATAATGTAGTAGACTATTGTAAAAGCAGCGATAACAGATAACTATGAATAATTATATAGAAAACGACAAAATTAATCTCTTAACACAGTCAACTCGAAATCGAACATGCATGATTTGCTAAATGTCAAATTTTGACATTGCTTTGCTGCTTTTTTTAGTACATTGTTGTGTAGGAGCTAGAGAAGGACTTTACCGAATTTTACCGAAAATAATCTCAATAACTTAAAGGGGCCTATTCACTGTCCTGCCATGTAAATGCTGTCATATCGTACGTACGCTAAGTTGTGTTAAAAAAAGGCCTAAATTGAAAAAAAAAAACAGTATTTTAATGAATAACAACAATAAACAATGAATACAACTTTGGTCTTGAGGCCTTAGCTGTTTTCTTTCTTAATGTTATTATACTATGAATGAAGAAAAACTAGAAATTTAAAAAGCGCTAGATTAAGCATTAGACGTCAAGAACCCACACACCACAGATCATTAATGTACCCCCTTGACCCCCTAAACGGTCAAGCATGGCTTAAATACATAATTTTTTCTGCTTGTCTATTGACAAAATGTGATTGACAAGCCGATGCAATGTAAATAATTGACAAGCAGTTTTGATTGCTTAGGAGGTGCATAATAAATTAACACTACCACTACCATGTGGGAGCGTGATACGAGCTTGTTGGTATTACATGATTACCGTGGCGTATCAAAGGTAAGCCACGCCCCCAAATGGTAGTGGTGTTGTTAATAATTCTATGGTTAATATGCACCCTCTATCTAAGCCTTGGAGCATTAACTAAGCGATCAAAACTGCTTGTCAATTATTTACATTGCATTAGGCCACACTTCCAACTGGTAGTGGTGGTAGTAATGCTCTGTATTAGTTGTGTTGTGTGACGCTGACGAACTGACGACCACTGTTGCCAACTTAGCGCTAGAACTGACGCTTTTTTAACTACGTCAGCACTCAAAAAAGTTATTTGACGCGAAACGCCTAATGTAGAGCTTTTTAATTTCTAGTTTTTCTCCATGCATAGTATAAAATGAATAAGGAAAAAAGCCAAAGCCGTAAGACCAAAGTTGAATTTGTACAACGTCTTACGAAAATACCCCTAATGCCGAATATGGTAGATTTACAACAACAATTATGAACAACTACTACTACGGGACCAACTTTGAAATGAAATAGCTGTTTTTTTTTGCGATTTTAGAGTTGGTCCTATAATAAAAGTTATTCAGTTTGATGGTCCGTACCTACCATATTCGGCATTAGGGCTTATTTTGTAATACGTTATATACAAAATATTTATTGTCGTTATTATTAAAAAAGTTTTTTTTATTGAGCGCTTTTTACACAACTTAGCGCCGCCTTATTACGGCTTATATTCTCTTTGGACAGCGTTATCTTTGGACTGACGACTGTGTCGGAGTTTTTGGCGCCATTTTGTCGAGTTCGGTTTGGTGTCTATTTTAATTATTTTAAAATTGATTCATAGTGGATATTGTGTCTTAAAATTGGTGCAGTTATATGGTACAAGTGTCTACGCAACTGAACAATATGTGGGAAAATTGAAATAGGCGCGATCTTGGTTGTGTGAAGCTGAGACTTTTATTGAAGTGGTGGCTTCCTCGGCAGAACTAACCGAGTAAACTGTCTTGATATACTTGGTGCCAAATGCTCCAAGCAGCATTGGAATGCGATGCACCCGCATTCTAATGAAAAATTAAACAATATCTACCACTGAACTATTTAACACTTGACACTGGCAAAAATTACTTCCAAGAGGAAAGTAGATTGCCATAACAAAAAAAAGAAGAAGAAGACGACTGTGTCTGTCTGTGGTATTAAGAATTTACCGATGCTCAACTCAGCTCAGTGTTCCTTGAGTTCCTTCCTTCGTTACTTCGTTTCTTGTTCTTCTTCTTTCCAAGTTCCAACATAAATCAAGAAAAATTTAAGTATGATAGGCTCTCGATACTTAGCAAGAATTAAAATTAATAATAATAATATTAGTTTAATGCGACGAAATTGTTTAAGTACAATTACATCTATTGTCGAAAAACCAAATATCGGAGAATTGACCGAGGTTAAGGTTAGTGCCATAATTTTTAGACGCTTTTATTTCTGTAGTGATTTATGGATTTGAATTTTCACTGTATATTACAGGGTTGGGTGAAAAATTTAAGAGTACAAAAGGAGCTTATTTTTGCAGATGTAAGCGATGGCTCGTGTGCAATAAAGTTGCAGGTAGTGATACCTAAACATCTGAAAAATGACGCGTTGAGTTATGGCAGTTCGGTGCACATTACTGGGAAGCTATCAAAAAGCCCCAAAGGTCAGTTAGAACTTGTTGAAATAGAAATAGGCGCGATCTTGGTTGTGTGAAGCTGAGACTTTTATTGAAGTGGTGGCTTCCTCGGCAGAACTAACCGAGTAAACTGTCTTGATATACTTGGTGCCAAATGCTCCAAGCAGCATTGGAATGCGATGCACCCGCATTCTAATGAAAAATTAAACAATATCTACCACTGAACTATTTAACACTTGACACTGGCAAAAATTACTTCCAAGAGGAAAGTAGATTGCCATAACAAAAAAAAGAAGAAGAAGACGACTGTGTCTGTCTGTGGTATTAAGAATTTACCGATGCTCAACTCAGCTCAGTGTTCCTTGAGTTCCTTCCTTCGTTACTTCGTTTCTTGTTCTTCTTCTTTCCAAGTTCCAACATAAATCAAGAAAAATTTAAGTATGATAGGCTCTCGATACTTAGCAAGAATTAAAATTAATAATAATAATATTAGTTTAATGCGACGAAATTGTTTAAGTACAATTACATCTATTGTCGAAAAACCAAATATCGGAGAATTGACCGAGGTTAAGGTTAGTGCCATAATTTTTAGACGCTTTTATTTCTGTAGTGATTTATGGATTTGAATTTTCACTGTATATTACAGGGTTGGGTGAAAAATTTAAGAGTACAAAAGGAGCTTATTTTTGCAGATGTAAGCGATGGCTCGTGTGCAATAAAGTTGCAGGTAGTGATACCTAAACATCTGAAAAATGACGCGTTGAGTTATGGCAGTTCGGTGCACATTACTGGGAAGCTATCAAAAAGCCCCAAAGGTCAGTTAGAACTTGTTGCTGAAAGCTTAAAAGTTTTAGGAGGATGTGTCGTCCTAGAAGGGTATCCATTCAACCCACGAACGACGCACCCACCAGAATACATTCGTCAATATTTACATTTACGCTCTAGAACTAATTATATATCGGCTCTTCTAAGGGTCAGAAATGCAGCAACCAAGCATATTTATGACTTTTTTCATACTCAAAATTACATTAATATACATACTCCAATACTGACTTCAAATGACTGCGAAGGAGCTGGTGAAGTCTTCAAAGTACAGCCTGATAATGAAGAGACTGTTAAAGCAATGATGCAAGAAGGCAGAGACAAAGATTCGGTGTACTTTGGTTCAAAAACATTCTTAACTGTTTCGGGTCAGTTGCATTTAGAAGCTATGTGCAGAGGATTGGGAAATGTGTACACTTTGGGGCCTACATTTAGAGCTGAAAACTCTAGATCTCGGCTGCATTTGTCCGAGTTTTACATGTTGGAAGCTGAGTTAGCATTTTGTGATAATTTAGAACAGTTGCAATTAGTTATAGAAGATTTATTGAAACATGTGTTTACTAAGACAAGGGATACAAATGAAACCGACTTGCTTATAATAGATAAAGAAAATAAAAAGCTACCTCTCTGGATTGATACAAAATTTATTACTATGACTTATGATGAAGCGAGAAACATTTTAAAGAAAAAAGGGATAAACATGACTGAAGATGGAATAAATAAGGAACAGGAGTTAACACTTGTAGAACACTGCAACGGAGTACCTGTGTTTATCGTTAGGTGGCCAAAGGAAATGAAATCCTTTTATATGAAGGAATGTCAGGATGATTGTACAAAGGTATAGGAGATTTAGCAATATACTATATTCTTCCTCATTTGTCCTATTTAGTAAACAGTTTTTACATGTATTTTTAACATTAACATTATTTTAAAATATTTTGTCTTGTTAAATTAACCCTTTAAAATTATTCTGACAAATGTTCAATTGTCTTCAATAACTAACCACTTTTTATATAATCTGTTTCTTTTTAAATTATAATTTCATCAGCGTTGGATGTAAACTGTTAACTAAATAGAATAAGCAACAAGATAAACAGACTTAATATTTATTATTTATTCAAATAAAACAGTTGAATAAGTAGAAACAGTGATATATTATAATAAAATAATAAATTAATCAAATCAACTTTTAATTGTACCTAATTTTAATTAAAAATAAATAAAAGTTTGTTTGGCTTAAATTTAATCCTTAAAGAATCATTTTGGTAAAAGAAATAAATATGTATTTGTTGTCCAGTTGACATTTCATACAATAAAAAAGGACATTGACGTCTACTAGACAACTGTTTAAATACAAACAAATATGTAAACAACATATTTATTTCTTTTACCACAATGATACTTTAAGTATATTTAATCCAAACCATTATTGTCAAGGTAATTAATATTTATTTTAAAGAAAATATACATTTATGTTTGGGGACAGAAAAACCATTAAAAGTTGATTGACCCAAATACATACAGCTATACACATATTAGTCTATTGTGTTATGTTTTTATTAAATCACCGCCAATGAAGTAATTATTGCAAACAAAATTAAGATACTGTTGTCATAATGTGTATTAAAAAGAACTTTTTTTTTTCAGGTTGATGCACTAGATCTTCTAGCTCCAATCACGGGTGAAGTGGTCGGTGGTAGTCTTAGAGAAGATGATTATGATAAGTTGAAAGCGAAATTGCCTTCAGATAGGTTAAATTGGTACCTCGAGCTAAGAAAGTTTGGTAATATACCCACTGGAGGGTTTGGGTTGGGCTTAGAGAGGTTGTTACAAGTTCTTTGTGGCGTCACTAATATAAAAGACACTCTACCATTCCCTAGGTGGCCACATAATTGTGATATGTGAACAGTCTTTCTTGTCGGTTGACCTATTTCGTAAAATTTTTAAGGTTAGGCTTTTCCTGACCAGCGTCTCGACTGTACTGTCGCTCGTCAGTAAACTACCTTAAAACTGAATAATAAAATGTTGGTTTTGTTGTTCTAGGTGATAAAACTTTGTCTTGTTGATTGTGGTCTTGTTTTTCTATTTTCTGTTAACTGTGATCAGAGAAGAGCTTCCTTTTTAGGAAACTAAGATACCATATATTTCTGTTGTGAGGTAGGGTTTTTCCCAAAGGTCCACAGCTCTATGGTTTTCAAAAACGAAGTTCATACTTTGGTTCCCAACTGGTCCACGACATTAAAAATAAAAAAGCATTTTCTTTCCAAGCGGATCCATGAGAATATTTTAGTACATACAATCAACAGTAAAAGCTGGGTATAATGATAGAAATTAATATTATTTATTATGAATTAAAAGAAAGCGACAAGATAAACATGGAGCCTTTTTTCATTTTATTGTCTTTGTTATTTGAAATAAATGCATTATTATTGTTATTAATTGTGTCAGACTGTCTTTCGACTAGACTTAAAAAAAAACAGTTTTAGAATAATTACTTTAAATCATCTCATCGTACACTAAAATAGACTTAAGCATTAAAAATATCACAGTTTTGGTATAATCATTGTACATACCTATATCTCATCTAACACTAACTAAAATAGACTAAGGGTGGATTCCAATAACTTTGCTAATTTCATTTGTGCTGCTATTGTGTGACATAATACAAATGTAACACAAAGGAATTGTAAGGACGTATGCATAGGTAAATAAAACAAATGCCTATTGTTATTAAAATCAACTTTTATTAGGTACATACCTTAACAAAAAACTTACGATAATAAGGGCCGGTTTCACCACCTGCTAATAAGATCCACTATTTCAAGACATCTTTTATCCAGACTGATTTCAACTTTTTGATGCATCATTAAGTTTCGAATTATACATATCTAAATCGTCGATTAATTGTTTAGTGACATGTTCCTGTCCTGTCATCACTGGAAATAAACTAATAGCTGTTTTAAAATCAAAAGACATTTCGGCCATTGTTTCAGTTTCAGAGACAGTAACTAACTTATTTATTTCACCGTAAATAATGTGTAATCTAGTCGCTACTGAATTAACTGTTATAACATCTTCAGCACTTATCTCAGAATTTTCAATATCAGATTCAATTTCAGACTAAATGTACTCAAATTTTAAATAAACTATGTTCACTTCTTTTAACTTAATTTGGCCTATTTCTTTCTTTCTACGTTCAGGGCCTATGACATTTATCATAAAAAATACACGTTTAATATTTACCTATATATACTTCGAATTAACATTAGTTTATATTTGACACTTAGTTGTATTTTCCATACACGATACCATAGCCACTTAGTGTTTTAGGTCACAATACAGCACGAAGACAGTAGCGGTGCGCGGCGCGAAGTCACGTTGCCCTGGTGTCAGCTCGCCACGTGGTTTGCATTCTTAGTGCTGCTTGGCTGCTGAGCTGCTGGGCCGGGCTATACCCTGGACACCGGTCCTCAGGAAACGGCTAGACATGTGATGACGTCAAATCTTGACGACGTGTTATAGTGTTTATCGCGACAGCATTCAATTCTCTTCTCAAAGTATTTGACTGCGCTTCTACGACATTTCTTGATTATATAATATACGATAGCGACAAGTGAAATTAGCAAAATTTCGGATGCGCTGGCGGTGCCAATTTTTTGACTCGTGGCGTTCGCTTCCCCGTTTGCATTTTGTGCAATCACAACTTCTTCTTTTGAGTAAGTCTTTCCCATCTTCTATAAGTAGGTATTTCTTATTTCTTCTGTCTTCAAATTATGTTTTTGTATTATGGTGACTTCTAATGATGAATGTTGCAAAACTTGACCACATATCAGGAGGTAATTTTCAATGTTAGTCAAGTCCACTTTATGTCAAATTGAGAAAAAACGAATTTTGTGTACCTACCGTCATATATATTCTTTGTAATGCTTAGAATGGTAATTATAGAATTGTTGTGGATTCAGGACCATGGAAAAATATCCGAAATTAAGTTAATGATTGTATTTGTAGAGTAAAACGCGATTAAAAAACGGATTTGACTAGTTTTGTTTGACCAATTCTGCAAGTAAGCTGTCAGGATTTGACTACTTTTAAATAATCCAACTAACGACTCAAATAGGGTTGTCATTCAGTTATAAAACCTATTTATCAAAATAAAAGAAAACAGATTGAGGTTTTTAGAAGAATAAAGAGATAACATCAAATTTAAAGGCATGTATTTTTACAATCTGAGCATCTACCCTTTAAGGCATCGCCAAGACAAGGCTATTCAACATATTCTTAGGAATAAAGAGATAAAATATCAAATTTCAGCATATTCTCAGGAATAAAGAGATTATAAAATTTCAAATTTAAAGGCATTTATTTTAAAAATAGCCTATATCATATCTCCATGACAAGGCACTTCAACATATTCTTCACACATTGGCTCCTCTATGTTATTATCATTCACATCATTAGTACCAGCATTATTTCTGTTAAGGCCTATAACAGTTTTGTAATAGTTGAGGTCCTCTCTTTGCATCCAATCCTTTCCGGAATGTTTTGTCAGTAGTTTATCTACGTCACAATTTTTAATTTTTTTATTTTAGGAGAGGTGGTGATAGGGTCTAGTAATATATCTGACGCGTATTTGCCTGGCTTAGTGATGGAACGTCGAGCACTGGTATCATTTTGGTAAAATATTTAACCTCTCGGGGTTCTCCTTTCATTCTTGTAAATATGAACCTCTTGCAAGACATTATTTTGAAATGGAAAGACTGGGTTCCCTTATGAATTTTTTGGCTTGCTGTCTTCCAATCGCTAACCTCAATATTCTCAAGATGAAATACAGTTGCATGTTTTTTTATCAGATTGTGAAGTAGGGTAGACCGGGTACAATTGTAACATTTTAACTTTAACATTTATTTCTGACTCCATTTATAATATCATGGCAATAGTGTCAATAATCTTTATTGTGTGTAGAAACAATATAAACAGACATATTTTACATTTAAACGGAACAGGCGAACTGCTACAAATGTCCCCTACCCAGTGTTAGTTGTACCAGATATGTCATGAAGCAATACATCTTAGTTTAGTTAGAAAAATATATTTATTTGAATTACGACAGCAGACCATTTTTTCATTAAACTAGTAACAAAGCATAACAATCTTCTCAAAAGTAAATATAAAAAAATGACAAACTTAAAACACAACCTTCCTAGTCTTAGTCAATTAATCGTAAAGTATTGACTACAAAACATGGTTCTTTAGGGCATAAGAGCTACGTTTTTGTAATTTTGACGCTTATAATTAGTCCATAATAACAAATATTACTAATCAACAAGTTGTATAGAAAATCACTTGTAACAATTGTCCCCGTGGTACAATTATCCCTTGGTACAATCATCCCTTAAATATTAAAAAAATACTTTTTTCTTCTTATTACGGTAATCAGTCTTGTCATTTTTGTGTTTTAGTTATTTAGTTAAAAGAATAAAACTGTTTTCTATTGTTACTATCTGTATGAGCCGCTTAGTTGACCACGTACTCATTACACCATAAATTGAAGTTAAGTTGTTGTTGTTTAGTTGTTAGTTGGAGTGTCTTGAAGAAAACCCACGTCTTGAGATTTCACCTTATTATTTAATGTTTACGGTAGCACAGTTGCTTAGACACTAATTAAAATATAATTGAAAATACATCATTACGAATTTTCATGACGTAAGTATTGTTTATAAGTAAGCGCATTGAACTCAATGCTGACGTCGCGGTATGTGCGGTGTAAACCGTACATATTCCCCACCCGCGAGAGAAATACAATTTAAGTAATAATAAGTAAAAATGTAAAAAATGTAAAAGTAAAGTATAAAATTCAAAGTAAAAAACTTATTTTAAAAGTAACACAAAGTATAAAACGTAATTAAGATTCTTCAAAACGGAAGATAGGATTTCTTGGTGAAGTCGCGTTCTTCTTGCAAGGCTGCGAGGTGGTGGAAAAATGCTGTATAGCGTAAAATCTTCTTCGCTCAAAAGCGGTACGTGTATTTCATATAGCACGAAGCTTTCAGTGGTGCGAGCCTTTACTTTGAGCAGATTGTATATTTGTTTGAAATCTTGAGACGTATCTATTGGTAAGGATAACGTTTTAGGAAGTCTTCCAGCGATCTCATTTAGTTGTCTTCTTAGGTTACTTGGCGTCACTAGATGTAAATCTATGTGTCCTTGATAGATTTGCGACATCGAGTTAAATATGATATCTTGAATACTCTTCACATTGTTTATTAGTAGAAATTCTGTTAGTGACGATGAACTAAAATAGTTTGCTGCCATCATGGCGTGAACTTCAGTCTCTATCTTAGCAAAACTTATGTTTGTTTCCTCGACGTAGCTGTTTAGTAAAGAAAACTGTCTATGTAGATTTTCCTCATTTTTCTTTAGGGCTTCATTTTCTACTTGTATTATTGATGTTTGGTTTCTGGTAAGTTCTTGCAAATAATTTTCGTTGTTTTGAATATTTTCAATATCTTGTTGGTACTTGTCAGCGAAACGTTGGTCTAAAACTCCAAACAAAGTGTTGGCAAGATATCCTACTCCATCTATTAAACTTCTCTTCTTTCGTGATAAATGCTTGTGAGGGGTCAGCAACAGTTCGTTGTAGTGTTCGAGCAGACTGACTTCATGATTAAGCTGATCAAGCGTCGTTTTGCAGTATCTTGGGTCCAGTGTGTCACAGATTTCTTCAGTATTCGTAAGATAGTTTTTGATTTGCTTAGTTGCTTGCCAATAAGTTGTAAGATTGTAGTACATGACTAAAACCCATTCATCATGCATGAAATGAATTTTTTCAAGTTCATCGTAGTACACCGGGCGCTCGGATTCCAGTTTTGTAATATGAGTAGTCATCGGTACCGTTGTGGAATGCGACCCAGTTATCATTGTAAACATTAAAGTTAGTAATGTTATGAATGAAAATAGAGATCCTTTTTTCTTAGTTTTTTCTTTTTGTTCACAGTTTTTTCCTTCTGTATTCAGACTTGCGGGAATTCTTTCTTCTTTATCTTTATTTTCTTGTATAGGGAGAGGCGAGAGCTTTATTATTGGGCGTTTGAGTGTACCCGTTTTGGTTTTCAGTGTTGCAACTCTAACCAGTCCGTCTCGTCCGGGATGGACGTCGATCACTCGACCCATCGCCCACTTCCCGGGCGGCAAGTTGTTTTCCTTTATTAGCACGACCTCGTCTAGTTGTAAATTACTTGTCGGCTTATTCCATTTGCAGCGAGCTTGTAAAGTATTTAAATAGTCGTTCGACCAAGCTTTCCAAAATTGTTCCAACATATGTTCAGTAAGCTTCCATCGTTTTCTGAGGTCCATGTGCCGGTCATCAGGCTGTGGTTGTGGTAGTTGAAGAGTAGGGCTTCCCGTTAAGAAGTGACCAGGAGTGAGACAGTTGTAGAACTCATCCGGATCTTCGGTTAGCGGGCACAGTGGGCGTGAGTTCATGCACGCCTCAATTTTTGCCAGTAGTGTGGTGAATTCTTCCCAGGCCAGCTTTTGTTCCCCTAGGACGCGCCGTAAATGGTGCTTCATTGACTTCACCGCTGCTTCAAACAGTCCTCCTGCACTTGGCCACGATGGTGCATTGAAATGCCACTGCAACTGAAGTTTTTCAATTTCAGTGAAAAATTCCGGCGAAAGTAGCTGCTTGAATACTTCAAATTCTAATTTCAGGACTCTTGAGGCCCCTACAAAGTTGGTTCCTTCTAAACTCAGACATTTTGAACCGATCTTTCATCTCGGTCAGTATAGTATATACACGGTTACATGCCGTATGTGATACTTTATATCTTCCAACTATCGTGTCATCGTTCATAAACTGAATGCCCTGTAGCCTTTGTTGCATACCATTATTCTGGGCATCTATTGGTCCATATCCTAATAGGTTACGGTTGGGGACCAAATTTGTTGGAACTAAAACATTTGGCAGTGGTTGATAATTTGCATTGTTTGCTTGACTTGCCAGTACACGATTAGCGGTCACTAACGGATTAGGGTAGGCCTCATAAACGTTGTGAGTCTGGGCATTTACTGGCCCATATGATCCGGATGGGATATCACCATCAGGTGGGAGTGGAATGGCTATTGGTGGTAGATTAAGTTTTACTTCAACGCCAGTTTGTGTGAGGGCGTTACTGGCATGTGAAATATAGTCCGTAATAGACTTTGGGATGCATTGATAATCCGGAAGTACTTCTCTGAGATCAGTTAGTACTCCAAATATATTCTGTCCATTCTGTCGAGCAATTTCAGCGACCTGTAGGTTAAGGTGGTTGCAGCAGACATGTATGAATAGACTCAATGGTAATCGGTCACTAAGGCGAGGATCTATACCTCGCATCTTCTCGTACGTTTCTTCCACTAGTGGAATAAAACCACTGAAATCAAAATTTTGAACGTGAACATCTTGCAGCGGAATTAGTGTGCTATGTGGACCTAAATCATACAATGGTTCGTCGCGTGCAGGTGTTTCTTGTGTCGATGGGCGTAATGACGAGGGATTAGACTTCTCGTTACGCTGTTCTTCAATTTTCTTCTTGAAGCCTCCAGACCTATTAGTCGGTTTATGGCCTCGCGCGCGGGAGGGATCAAATTCTTGAGGTTGGTAAGACCAATCCTTCATCTCTTCGATGTTGTTCCTCCGCTCATAAGCCCGTTGGGCATCGCGTAGTCCACGGCGGTTACCACCGGATTGACCTTGCGTATATTGAAATGGACGTCTGTCCTCCATATGGGAATATTCTTCACGTTGTCGTGGTATTAATAACAAATAACAAATAATATTAAACATAGGTATGTACTCGTAGCTATTAAAATTGTAGTATATCAGTCTTCAGTTCCTTAATCGGATTCACAATTGTGTCATATGAAACAATTTTCTTGTGGCGTACATTCTTCGTGGGCCCAGTTATGGCAATTTATGCATTACCCATTGTTCATTTGGTCTACTAGAACCAAAGGATTCCCAACATACTAGGCACAAACACTCTTCCTCTTCAGTGCTTGAGTCACTTTCTTCAGTCTTTTCTTTAGTTTTAGGTTTTTTTGCTTTTGATTTAAGTTTATTTTTGGTTTGGATTTAGAATTCACGATATTTTTTTTTTACTTCTTTAGCTTTTTTCTTTCGTTCAATTTCTTCATACTCTTTTCTAATTGATTCCTTTTCCGGTGTATCTGTCCATATTGCAGTTTTTCTCTTCTTTCGTCCTTTGTTTGTAGTTTTGCGTGGAGGTGCTTTTGGTAAGGGTCTTATTCCTTCCGGAGAAAACGCTTTCATTGTAGTTGTACTAGTCCAGGGGTCTCCAAACTACGGCCCGCGGGCCAGGTGTGGCCCGCGAGGACCAACAATCAAATCCCGGCCCGCGGAAGCGGGCCGGGATTTGGCTTGTAATTTTAAATTAAGGCCACTCATATGCTTCGTCAAATCTGTATAAAATGATAACTTCCATAACCACTCTTGATTTCGTAACTCGGGCATTGGATGATTCTTTTCATTCAAGAAAACTTCTATTATTGCTCGGAGCTAAAAAAATCGCATTAGAACTTTCCCACAACTGAGCCAGCGTACTGCATAATATGGTAAGTCATTTTCTCCAATCTCGTCAATAAATCCACGGAACTGACGATGATTGAGGGCATGTGAAATTAACGGCTGAAATAACTGGCTTTAAAACTTCAGACATATCTAAGCATTTGCCGCAGAAAGACTGTTGATGAATGATGCAATGTAGAATTAATGGTTTTGAACCACCGTTATTTTCTACGGCCTTTGAAACGAGAGCAACGACACCTTTATTTTTCCCACTCATGTTCTTGCCACCATCAGTACTAATACACTTCAAATTTTTCCATTGAAGGTTGTTTTTCTGAACAGCATTTTCAACTCCTTTAAAAATATCTTCTCCAGTAGTTGTGCCGTGAATGCTATGAACATCAAGTAGCTCTTCGTACACTTCATATTTTTTATCTATCCCTCGAATAAAAAGTAACACCTGAGCAGTGTCTGAAACATCGGTTGACTCATCCAGGGCCAAAGAAAACCACTCTAAGGATCGATTTTTGTCAGACAATTGAGTTAATATACTTTCAGCAATGTCATCTACTCTTCGTGCAACAGTATTTGCAGCCAAACTGATGTTTTTAAATAAACTAGCTTTTTCTGGACACATTTCTTCTACTGCTGCAATCATGCAATCCTTAATTAATTCGCCGTCAGTAAGTCTTACTTTCTTCTCTTGGCTGTCCGATGAAGTTTTAACAACCAGAGTCTGTAATAAAGTGGTATTTATTATTAATACTTGAAAAGTTATTAATTGCTTCTGTTTTTCCTTCTAATTTCTTATTTTCTTTCTGTTCACAGGTCGTCGATTGCGGATGAAGATTGGGACATAAGACAGTATAATGTCTTCGGCTACAAGACATACATTTCACATAAGCCTTACACACTTTAGCTAAATGTCCTCTCTTTAGACATAGATAACAACCACCTTTTTTCTAATCAATTGTTTTTTCTCCTCTAGGCTCAGATTACCAGCTTTAACACACTCTAAACTACTATGAGCTTTGTCACAAAAATAACAAAATTGCTTACCAGGTTGCTTATCATTTGAATGTTCCTTAGTTTCTTTATTTACCAAACATGATGCCGTGGGCACCGGGCTGGCAATTTCCTGCTCTAGCTGCTGTCCCTGTAAGAATGCTGTCTTTGCCAACCTACACCTATCATCAGCTTCTACCTCACTTTTCAAAAATGACAACTGAGTTAATTTATTTCCATCGTCAACAAGTTTAGTTTTAGACCATGCAAGAAGAGTACTATCTGGCAGTGCAGATTCAATTAATGGTAACAAAATAGAGTCCATGTGCACAATCCCTAATGAATTTAAAATTTGTAGACTAATAACAATTTGGTGGTACAAATAGTCGTGTCATATTTTGTTTACCTAGCACCAATTGCATTAGCTCTCCAACATACACCCGTATTAAGACTTCATCCCTCCCGAATTGATCTTTCAATAGTTTGATAATATAACCATAATTGTCCTTAGTCGGTGGGTAACTTTCCACTAATAGTCTGGCTCTTGACCCTTCTGCCATTCCTAGTAGTAAATATTGATATTTGTCTTCTGCTCCGAGTTGTTGATCCTCGTATATTCTCTTGAATTGTGTCCAAAACGCCACCCAATTTTTTGGATCATCATTAAATTTCTTAATCTCCAGACGCGGTAATCTTGTATGCATCTTAGTAGTTGTTGCTGAACTTGAACCCTTTTGTTGTTCCTTATTTTCAAGCCACTTATCTTTGGCACGCCGCCATTTTTTTTGGTACTCCTCGCTTTCGTCGATTTCCCTTTCGAAGAGTTTTTCGTCATAGTTATGCAGCATCAAGTCTTGAATCTTCTTGTAATTTTTTTCTAAAACTGATGCCTTTTCTTCTGTCGCTTCTAACTCAGTCTTACCTTGTTCGGTAATATCTTTTAGGGCTAAAGTTAGTAAGCGACGCTTCTGTGTGCGTTCTCTTCTTAAACATATTTCGTCGACTTCGTTTCGCTCCATCACAGTCGTATATTTCGTATTAGCTTTACGGTGGCCACTATGTGACGGATTGTCTTCCGCCGGTTCTGGGTTCATTATTTGCAGGTTTTAAATAATATACGAACTGCGTCTTACCAAGCGTCCATTTTATTGCAAGAGCTCTTTATTCAGTACAGTGTTGCATAGATACAGTTATTGGATGCATTCCCATAGACCACGATTGCAGATCTAAAGATTGCAGGTTCGTGTCTTGTCACGGTCGCCACTATGTGACGGATTGTCTTCCGCCGGTTCTGGGTTCATTATTTGCAGGTTTTAAATAATATACGAACTGCGTCTTACCAAGCGTCCATTTTATTGCAAGAGCTCTTTATTCAGTACAGTGTTGCATAGATACACTTAACGTAATTGCACCAATCATGGACACTTTAAGGATGAAAAGGTGGGTTTTTGCAGTTTTACTCTTAAAATATCAGTATTTTGTTTAAACTTCTATTTTGAGCTTAATGTCCGTCTTTTTCTCTTTATGCTATGCCGTAAAAGCTAGAAATCGCCGCATAAAAATGATAGATATGATTAAAATATAAACACGGTTTTTTAGACTAGTAATGGACAAGGATAATCCCTTAATGGACATGATGAGGCCAGTGATGAACATGCACCAAATATGGACATCTAATAATGAACATCATCTAATAATGGACTAAATAGTACTTACCTCGTTGAATTGCATTAGTTGAATTATTTTTGTAAATAACACAATAAAAATGTTGTAATCAACTAAACATTTATTATAGGCAACTTTTTATCACAAAGTTATAATTTCTACGGAAATGGCACTTGACAGTCTTATAAAGTTTGAATTAAACTTACAACTAGTTACTTATGTTTAGTAAAATACATAATCTAATGAGATCTTTTTGGACCAGTAAAATCAATAACAAAGATTCAGTAAATACTTATAAGTTTTTAAAGATAATGTGGCCAATCGCCAAACAGTAACACTTTAACAAAAAAAAAACATTTAAACCATTTAATACAAAAAATAATAATTTTCAAACAGTGAAGGAAAGATATTTATTCATTTCCTTAACTAAGAAGAATCCTCTTTTATTGCAGAGGATAGGAGCATCAATAACTACAATTAAGTCCGTTCGTTGATACCATATTTTATCAGATTTTTCGGGCCACCTGAAGGTGTTGCCTGTTGAAAATGTCATAGTGCTTACTTCAAAAGCACTATTATGGACAGATTCGATGATTCCAGGGAAATACTCTCCTTCATATTTTACAATGACGTAAGCACCCTTTGACAGCTTTTTCTGAAAACATATTTTGCTTAGAGGTACATCTTCTGTTTCAGAATCATCAGAATCTTGCAAAGTATCCTGATTATATAAACCACTTTCGTCATCACTAGCATCAGATTCAGCGTAGTTAATCTCTGTATCCGTATCATCTGAAGAGTCACTTTGTTTTGCCAATTTCTTTACTGCTTTGGGCTTTATCCCTTTATTTTTTTTTCGGGTATTTTTTTTCTTTTAACAACTTCTTTTCTTCCCTTTCCTTGGATTTTCTTTGTCTCTCTTCCTCTTTAAATTTTTTCTCGTTTTCCTTTTTTTATGGTACTCTCTCCAAGCATCACTGGTTACAACAAATGGTATCTTCTCTCTTTTCCGTTTCTTTCCCTGCTTGCATTCTTCCTCTTCTGGCCAGAATAAATTCCTTTTAAACGGAGATGGTATTATTTGGTGTGAAGCATTGGTATTTTTTTGACTTTGTGATGGCCCAGCTAATTCGTTAGTGCAAGTAAAAGATTTTTTTATGGGAGTCTTTTCATTATAAATAGGATTTTGATGTGAGTTTTTGAGAGGCGTTTCTGTTTGAGTGACTTCAGATGCTATAACAATCGGGTGAGTCGAGCTACGAATTTGAGTCAAAGATACGGGAACTTTGTTAAAGCAACCAGATGAATTTTCAGAAACACGTTTTTCGGAATCAATGATGTCAGACCTCTGCGTTGATGTTTGGACACTGGTTATTTGATCGGCAACGTTTACTACGGTTGACTTGTTAACAGTATGGGTAGTTGTTAAAACGTCCGGTGTCAAATTGTCTTGTACATCATCAACAGATGAATCGGAAATTTCGAGATTATTTGAGGAAATTGCCAAATTTTTTATTACTTCTATTCCTGAGCTTTTTTTTGTAAAGTTACCTTTATCACCAGTATGCGAGTTTTTAATAGCAGTGGAGATGCTGTCACTCTGTGTTCGAATCAAACCTTCAGAAGTGGTAGATGTATCTCTAAGAATAGGGGCTTCGGGTGTGTTTTCTTGTAAATTTTCAGAAGCAGTAGAGGTGCTGCCACTCTGCGTTCGAATAGATCCATCAGCGGTGTTAGAAGATGTAGCAGTGTCTTTTATGGTATATCTTGTAGATGTTGAAGAGTGCTTAGCACTTGCCCATATTACGTAAAGGGCTAAATCTTCAGTAGGTAAACGATCATCAACTTGGCTTCTGCTTAAGTAGTATAGCTCTTGAAATAACTGTAATTTTTCAGAGTTAAATTTGGTTTTTATTTCGTTTTCCAGGTGTTGGAGAAAACAGAGGTCGTAGGATTGTTTCGGCATAGCTTGCTTTGTTTTGAATTTTGAAAGGTCGATGTAACTTGAACCGAAGGGGCATATTCCGCCGCAACGAAATCCATTTTTAATTGTGTCTGGACTAATTGCTTCAAGAGCAGGCTTTAGTACAGGTGCAAAGTTCTCTCTTTTTAGGTTATGTCCGGAATTTAGTTTCCACTTTGCAACAGCCTTGCGCCACAACACTTTTAATGGCCTGAACACTGCTATGTCCATCGGCTGTAAAATATGAGTACTATTCGGGTTGAGCGCTATTATTGTTATTTGATTCTCTACACAAAAATTAGATAAATGCATGGTCATGTGCGATTTATGTCCGTCTAAAAAGAACAAAATCGGTCTTTTGATGTTTTGTTGTAACAGCCAGGGATGGAATATATTAGCCATATATTCGTAGAATGTGGCTCCATACATCCATCCACTTGGAGATCTACCCAAAGCCCAATCAGATGGAAAACTCGAATTTATAGCTGCGGGGACCCGTTCATAAGGGTAGATAACCATGGTTGGTGCTAGTTGGCCAGCAGCATTTCCAGTTACTAAAACCGTCAAGTTTTCTTTATCATCACCTGAGGAGGAATATACGTGTTTTTCACCTTTTTTTGCTAACACTTTTCCCGGTTTTGGTGATAAAAAAAGGCGCTTTCGTCAGTATTGAACACCCTTTCCGGTTCTTCTAGCACTGATATCAGATCATTGTCTTTCAAATAGTCTTCTACCTCCTTGAACCATTATTCAATGTCGTCTTGCGTTACATTATCACGAGCTCTGCATAAATTTTCAGCAGTACGTTCGGCAATAATGGGGTGCCGTCTTAAAAAAAGTTCGTACCATTTCTTTCCTGGTCTGTTATCCTTGAAGGGGGTCTCTTGTTTTTTGTCCACGATTATTTTCTGCACGCTATCTAATAACTCTTCCTTGGTTATTGGTATGTGTTTCTCATTCATCAATAATACCCAATGTTCTAACACTTCTTCTTCTACTTTGCTCAAGTAGGTTGCGAGGCCCATGGAGCATACTGCTGCACTTATACCTTTTACCTTATTACGTAAAGTTATTCTTGGCACACCAAACTTGTTTGCAGCAACTGATATCTTTTCGCCCTTATGTACAGCTTCTATGGCATTACCCATCTGTTCCGGGGTATAGTTCTTTTTTGGCGCCATTTCTGCAATAAAAATAAAGACTAAAATACCTCGCTGGTTAATGGGCTAACAATTTGCGCATGTAGGTAAAGGTATTTGTTAAATTGAGACATTAATGAATCAGGAGTATGGCACGCTGCCTGCAATACAATGATAAGGTAAAGTAAGATCAAATTTCTTCTCATAATAATCTCCTGTCCATCACTAGATGTATGGAAACCCAATAATAAACACTGGTGTCCATTACTGGTTTAACTCAAATTTATTACACGTAGGTGCACAAAAAAATTAACTTAATAAATTGATAAAGACTTTAAATACATTAAAAAAAAAACTATTTTGGACACTTTGTCCATTAATGGAGAAAATCCTCACCAAGCGAACCAGTAATGGCATTACAAAAAAATGCATAATGTTGTCGAATTATGTCGATGGCAAATATCTCTCAAATCAATTAACAAAACGATAAAATAAAAGGAAATAACGAAACTTTAGAACAAATCCGAAAAATATTGACAATTCTGAACTCACCTCCTTAAGGATTTGCTTAGTAAATATGGATTTTCATTTAGGCTGTCCTCACGACACGTTTCGGCTTACGCCATTTTCTAAACAAAATGGTCGAAATCGGCAAAAGTCAAAATATGACAGCCCAATGACCCAAAGTCTATGGTAAAGTGTTGCCAGTGCCAGGATTTAAATTCCTACTCTTATTTTTGACGTCAATTCACGTTTTGTGTCATTGAATGGGGAAATGTCCAAGACTGGCGTCTTTACGTTATGTACTCGTAGCTATTAAAATTGTAGTACATCAGTCTTCAGTTCCTTAATCGGATTCACAATTGTGACATATGAAACAATTTTCTTGTGGCGTACATTCTTCGTGGGCCCAGTTATGGCAATTTATGCATTACCCATTGTTCATTTGGTCTACTAGAACCAAAGGATTCCCAACATACTAGGCACAAACACTCTTCCTCTTCAGTGCTTGAGTCACTTTCTTCAGTCTTTTCTTTAGTTTTAGGTTTTTTTGCTTTTGATTTAAGTTTAGTTTTTGGTTTGGATTTAGAATTCACGATATTTTTTTTTTTACTTCTTTAGCTTTTTTCTTTCGTTCAATTTCTTCATACTCTTTTCTAATTGATTCCTTTTCCGGTGTATCTGTCCATATTGCAGTTTTTCTCTTCTTTCGTCCTTTGTTTGTAGTTTTGCGTGGAGGTGCTTTTGGTAAGGGTCTTATTCCTTCCGGAGAAAACGCTTTCATTGTAGTTGTACTAGTCCAGGGGTCTCCAAACTACGGCCCGCGAGGACCAACAATCAAATCCCGGCCCGCGGAAGCGGGCCGGGATTTGGCTTGTAATTTTAAATTAAGGCCACTCATATGCTTCGTCAAATCTGTATAAAATGATAACTTCCATAACCACTCTTGATTTCGTAACTCGGGCATTGGATGATTCTTTTCATTCAAGAAAACTTCTATTATTGCTCGGAGCTAAAAAAATCGCATTAGAACTTTCCCACAACTGAGCCAGCGTACTGCATAATATGGTAAGTCATTTTCTCCAATCTCGTCAATAAATCCACGGAACTGACGATGATTGAGGGCATGTGAAATTAACGGCTGAAATAACTGGCTTTAAAACTTCAGACATATCTAAGCATTTGCCGCAGAAAGACTGTTGATGAATGATGCAATGTAGAATTAATGGTTTTGAACCACCGTTATTTTCTACGGCCTTTGAAACGAGAGCAACGACACCTTTATTTTTCCCACTCATGTTCTTGCCACCATCAGTACTAATACACTTCAAATTTTTCCATTGAAGGTTGTTTTTCTGAACAGCATTTTCAACTCCTTTAAAAATATCTTCTCCAGTAGTTGTGCCGTGAATGCTATGAACATCAAGTAGCTCTTCGTACACTTCATATTTTTTATCTATCCCTCGAATAAAAAGTAACACCTGAGCAGTGTCTGAAACATCGGTTGACTCATCCAGGGCCAAAGAAAACCACTCTAAGGATCGATTTTTGTCAGACAATTGAGTTAATATACTTTCAGCAATGTCATCTACTCTTCGTGCAACAGTATTTGCAGCCAAACTGATGTTTTTAAATAAACTAGCTTTTTCTGGACACATTTCTTCTACTGCTGCAATCATGCAATCCTTAATTAATTCGCCGTCAGTAAGTCTTACTTTCTTCTCTTGCCTGTCCGATGAAATGTTAACAACCAGAGTGTGTAATAAAGTGGTATTATTAATACTTGAAAAGTTATTAATTGCTTCTGTTTTTTCTTCTAATTTCTTATTTTCTTTCTGTTCACAGGTCGTCGATTGCGGATGAAGATTGGGACATAAGACAGTATAATGTCTTCGGCTACAAGACATACATTTCACATAAGCCTTACACACTTTAGCTAAATGTCCTCTCTTTAGACATAGATAACAACCACCTTTTTTCTAATCAATTGTTTTTTCTCCTCTAGGCTCAGATTACCAGCTTTAACACACTCTAAACTACTATGAGCTTTGTCACAAAAATAACAAAATTGCTTACCAGGTTGCTTATCATTTGAATGTTCCTTAGTTTCTTTATTTACCAAACATGATGCCGTGGGCACCGGGCTGACAATTTCCTGCTCTAGCTGCTGTCCCTGTAAGAATGCTGTCTTTGCCAACCTACACCTATCATCAGCTTCTACCTCACTTTTCAAAAATGACAACTGAGTTAATTTATTTCCATCGTCAACAAGTTTAGTTTTAGACCATGCAAGAAGAGTACTATCTGGCAGTGCAGATTCAATTAATGGTAACAAAATAGAGTCCATGTGCACAATCCCTAATGAATTTAAAATTTGTAGACTAATAACAATTTGGTGGTACAAATAGTCGTGTCATATTTTGTTTACCTAGCACCAATTGCATTAGCTCTCCAACATACACCCGTATTAAGACTTCATCCCTCCCGAATTGATCTTTCAATAGTTTGATAATATAACCATAATTGTCCTTAGTCGGTGGGTAACTTTCCACTAATAGTCTGGCTCTTGACCCTTCTGCCATTCCTAGTAGTAAATATTGATATTTGTCTTCTGCTCCGAGTTGTTGATCCTCGTATATTCTCTTGAATTGTGTCCAAAACGCCACCCAATTTTTTGGATCATCATTAAATTTCTTAATCTCCAGACGCGGTAATCTTGTATGCATCTTAGTAGTTGTTGCTGAACTTGAACCCTTTTGTTGTTCCTTATTTTCAAGCCACTTATCTTTGGCACGCCGCCATTTTTTTTGGTACTCCTCGCTTTCGTCGATTTCCCTTTCGAAGAGTTTTTCGTCATAGTTATGCAGCATCAAGTCTTGAATCTTCTTGTAATTTTTTTCTAAAACTGATGCCTTTTCTTCTGTCGCTTCTAACTCAGTCTTACCTTGTTCGGTAATATCTTTTAGGGCTAAAGTTAGTAAGCGACGCTTCTGTGTGCGTTCTCTTCTTAAACATATTTCGTCGACTTCGTTTCGCTCCATCACAGTCGTATATTTCGTATTAGCTTTACGGTGGCCACTATGTGACGGATTGTCTTCCGCCGGTTCTGGGTTCATTATTTGCAGGTTTTAAATAATATACGAACTGCGTCTTACCAAGCGTCCATTTTATTGCAAGAGCTCTTTATTCAGTACAGTGTTGCATAGATACAGTTATTGGATGCATTCCCATAGACCACGATTGCAGATCTAAAGATTGCAGGTTCGTGTCTTGTCACGGTCGCCACTATGTGACGGATTGTCTTCCGCCGGTTCTGGGTTCATTATTTGCAGGTTTTAAATAATATACGAACTGCGTCTTACCAAGCGTCCATTTTATTGCAAGAGCTCTTTATTCAGTACAGTGTTGCATAGATTAGATACACTTATTGGATGCATTCACAACAATACAGGTAAAGCTGATCTGTACTGAGATCACTACGTGATTTTGAAATCTCTGGTAATTCACATGCGATGGGTGTAAATTGAACCACTGGAAGATTCTCACAATCCTTCAACGCTTTACCAATGACGCCTGTGAAACTTTTTGGTCCTGTAGTTTTCCCATCAAGATGCTCCAACAGATGTCGTAAAGGAAGTTCGTTGGCATGCAATAGACACACGAGCCATTGAAGAGGGCGATGAAGTTTCTTTTCTAGAAGACATATGATTCCAGCCTTGTTTCCAGTATTGACTGCCGTACCATCGCACCCAATTGCTATTATTCGCTTTAAATCACACTTCAACGCTAAATAATGGTAAAGTTTCTTTGAAATAGTGAGTGCATCTGCTGTGGCCAATGTAATATGCCCGATGTATTGCGAGTCCGGCTCTTTTACCAAGGTTATGTGCTCTTCAACAACGGTTTTTCTGCGATTATCTTCATATAACATTGTTTTATCTTTGCGGCCATCAAACGATATACAAATCAATGAATCATCGCCATCTAGCTCGTTAACTGCAGCCCCTGAACTTCTCGTTTGTGCGCGAGCGCGCCGAATCTTGCTACAATCGATAACTCTTGGCGTGTCACTCTCAGTAACCAGACCGATATCTTGCAACGTAGCCGACACGATGGCAGCACCAGCACGGTTTGAAATACCGTATCTATCTAATATCATAGCTACCACTGGGAATTTACTAGGTCCGGGGACATTAATCGCGGGCACCATCGAAGTGACATTAATGACAGACGAAATAGATTTTGTTTTCCTTCTCTTCTGCTTAGGTTCATCATTTTGTAATGTCATAGAGTTCTCTTCAAATAGGCTCGGTGTATAACGTTTGTAGTTCAGGTACATAGCCAAGACTTGGGCTTGGTAACTGGCCGGTACCACGCCTGCTTCTTTTTCTTCTGACAGGCCCCGTATTTAATTGGGAAAATTCGGAATCAAAGTTGTATTTGTATTTTAAAATTGATGGATTTGAATGTGAAACATTTACTTCCATAATTTTAGTCCATGATATTTTTTGGCTTTGCTCGTTTTTTTAACCAGTTTTTATTATCTATTAACTCCTTTATATTGCAAAACTCTGTTTGCGTCATCTCTTTAACTTTATACTTTTTTCCATGTACCTTTGCGTTCGTAATGATTGTGCACATCTGATCAGGCGTATACACAACTCTATTTTTTAATTCTCGTTCAATGTTGGAATGCATGGAATCCCCCTCACTGTGGCCTTGGCCGGTTTCAAAGAATCTGTGAGTGATATTCAATTGAAGCTTCTGTGCAGCAAATATGTAAAGAGCCAAAATAAATCTCTTTTTATTTTGTCTGCAACAACCGTCAGAGTAAAATGATATGTTATGTATGCCTCTTTGTTTTTCATTAAGGAGAAATTGCCATATTCAACTACCAATTTCATTTACCCCCTTTTAGCAATCTGACCATGCCAAACATAACAATAACCTGTACTTTGAGTAGCATCATATACAGTGAAATTAAAAACGGGATACTTTCTTTTGTACTGGAACGATCCAACCTCAGATTGTAGAATGCTCAACACTTTTTCCAAATCGAAGATTGCAACAGTTGTTTCTGAAGGATCAACAGACTCTTTTTCTTCTTTTTTATTTTGCCGTACTCTGTCTTTATTTTTTTTATGAATATCATATTTTTCTTGCTATTTTTCTTGAGTTTTTGAATCAGCCTGTCGATAACGAGTACACTGAGAGCACTGGTCTTTTTTCGGCTTAAAAAATGAATAATTTAACCTGGTGTTGAATATTGTCTCGTAATATTGTCTCTAACATCTATAGCCTAAATACAAAACTCTGCAGGATCAATCTCATAAAATGGCTCCTAACATTGAATTATGATCAGACCGAAGATTTACTCAGTATTGTAACCTAGCTTCTCGGGCGAGTTCGTCTCCTATTCCAATAGGAGACGAATTCGCTTGAGAAGGACGACTTTTTGCACAATACCAGGATATAAGGTGCTTTGTGTTGTGATTCAGGTAATAAAATATCTGTTTTATGCAGTTTTTGCGTGATTGAGTAACAAACATTCAAAACCTAGACATCCAAACTATTGTCCTTTGTTTAACAACACCATTACTTCTTTAATGCAAATCATAGAAGTTCCTTAATTTACGTTATAATCTGTTTTAATGTTATACTTACTGTTATTGAAATTCTAGATTTCAGGCATTCACAATGCTATTTTTATATTAAGATAATTAATTTATTAGAAAAAATACTAGAAAACATCGACACACCCGTAGCAGCTCAGACGGGATTTTATTTTCTATTAAATTAATTATACTTACTGTTTCATTTCCTTAATTTAAATTTATTAAGTTCAAGTACGTAAATGGATGTAACTTTGTTTTTCTCAAATAAAATAATGTTTTAATTTCATTTAATTGTACTAAAAAACATGGATTGAACTCTGTTTCTTTTATGACAACATAATGTTAGTTTGTATTCAACTACATGTATACGTATATCTTACTAAGCTAGTCTGAGAGGTTGGGAACCTGATGACCTGACATACAGGCATTTATATGTCTAGTTTAGGCATCAGTCTCCCACAAAGTATTACTTTAGAAAACTAATTATAGTTTATAATAAAACTAACACTAAACTGTACCATGTAAACTTTGTGGAAATAAATAATTTTTTTTTTTTTTTTTTTTTTTTTTTTATTAGCCGCGTACTCACCTAGCGCACGGGCTCGCGTGGCAGCCTCGGTGTCCGGATCGCGAGCGATGGCTCCCGAGGCAGCCTCAGTAGTTCTGTTCAATTTACATGAGGCTGCCTCGCGAGGCAGGCTGAGCCATCATAAGTCCGCGAGTATTCGATATGGACAGTCGTGTATTTTCAGCTGCAGCTATTTTCCTAGCTGCTTATTGTTTAAAGAAACGAAAACAGTCACGTATCAAGAAAAAACCTAGACGCTTCTGGATTAGAAAAATTTATGAGCGTCGCCACCAATATGGAAATAGATTACTTGGAGATTTAATGTATGATCAGACTGTACATAATTTTACACGAATGTCCGTACAAGAGTTCGAAAATTTGTGCTCATTGTCTGATAAAATAAAAAAGTGCGATACAAAGTATAGAGAGGCAATCACTGTGAATGAACGAGTTTTAATAACTTTAAGATTTTTAGCAACCGGAGATTCTTACAGCAGCTTGCAATATTTATTTCGAGTATCGAAGCAGAGTATCTCAAGAATAGTTCCAGAAGTTTGTGACGCTATTATTGAAGCCTTAAGTGATTATGTAAAGGTAAATAAAAATATTTTTTTAAATTTAAAAATCAATTGTTTATTTTAATTACAATTCAGTGATAGTTTCGAATCCATCATTAGCATTAGGTGATGGTGTAATGGCATGAGAAGACGTAGCGGTATGTGATGCTGATGATGAAGTGCCAGATGAGTCCATTGTAGAGGAATTACTGTACTGCTGTGTATAGTATCCTGTATTAATTTGTTGTTGTGTGTATTTCCCTATATCTGCTTCAAAAATTATATTATTGATAGCGTTCTTAACACACGCTAATGTGTGCGGATCATATTTTCTTAGCTCAATGGCTATGTGTCTTCCAAATGACAAATATGGATCGGTAATGTCGGTCGAAGACTTTTGCAAGCATTCAAGGGCTTCTGCAAGCATGATATCTGCCGAATCTTCCTGTGGCTGCGTTTTCTTGGGATTTTGTCGTTTTTTTTACGAGCAGGTTCTGATGGTGAAGGCATGCTAGTTTTCGAGGCTAGGTCTTTTTGTTGTTGTGGTGGCGCTTCCTCGATGCTAGCCTCCGGCAATTGCGACTGGATCGGAGCATTTTCAGTCTCTGTATGTCTCTCTGCGTCAGAAGTTTGTGAAGATTCCGGTATCGCCTCCTGAAAACATTATTTTAATTAATAGATCAATTTGTGGTGCAGTGTGAATGTAGCGAAATCTTTAATATTTTTCTAGCAGGATTCTCCATTGCTTGAACGTCTTCGGACTAAAAATATTTGGCCCCTAATATATCACTAAAAGGCCAAATACGGAGTGGTGTATAGTACCTAATACAACCACTCATTGGGGCCCAAGACTTTTAGTCTGAATACTTTAAAACAGCGGAGGGTCCTGTCATGCTGAGTACTCTATATTTTTTTTTTTTTACAGATTCCATCTACAGAAGAAGAGTGGCTTGCTATATCAAAAGAATTTGAAAATAAATGGAATTTTCCCCACGCTATTGGAGCGATGGATGGAAAACATGTTATGTTGCAGGCACCTAGTAACAGTGGGACTGATTATGATAATTACAAACAATTTCCAAGCATCGTGCTTTTTGGATTAGTTGATGCTAGCTACAATTTTTTGTATGTAAATGTTGGTAGCAAAGGGCGAATCTCTGATGGTGGTGTTTTTAAAAACACTACGTTGTATAAAAAGCTAGAAAAGGAAGAATTGAACGTGCCTAAAGAGAAGATATTGGAAATACCATATGTAACAAAAGTTCCTTATTTTATTTTATCCGACAAAGCCTTTGCACTCAACGAATATACCATGAAACCTTTTGAGGGTAACCCAGAAAATGGTTCTAAAGAAAGAATATTTAATTATCGTCTTAGCCGAGCTCGACGTGTCGTTGAGAATGCATTTGGTATATTAAGTGCCATATTTCGCGTTTTTAGAAAACCTATCTTACTAGAGCCAAATAAAGCAACAAAGGTCGTCTTAGCAGCTATATATTTGTACAACTACATCCGGAAAAATACTTCAACTAATCATATTGCACCGGAGTTGTTTGACAGAGAACTTGATGGTGTACTGATACCTGGTCAATGGAGAAATGAAATAAATGAAGGAACATTCGCACCAATTGCAGCGATTCCAAGGCGTAGTTCTAATAACGCAAAAGAAATACGGTTGCACTTGGCAGAACATTTTATAACTAATGGTTCTATACCATTTCAAAATCATTATGCATAGATAAAAATTCTTACATTCGGCATCGTTTCCTGAGTGTCACCAGTTTCATTTTTATCTTTTAGAAAATCGAAATAAGGATATCCAAACCACTTTGAATTATAAACATCTGCAGCGCCTGAAAAAGAACAAAAATAAGTTTTAATTTTCCATGA
Source organism: Catoptria pinella (assembly GCA_963556745.1). NCBI lineage: Eukaryota > Metazoa > Arthropoda > Insecta > Lepidoptera > Crambidae > Catoptria > Catoptria pinella. The sequence goes on from OY750777.1 coordinate 1,080,495, forward strand.
CATGCTGCATGACACTCCTAAAACACCCACAGAATGTATTTTTGATTTGAAACCACCACTTGAAAATAATAGACCATTGAGGTATAAAACAAAGCCGTCATCAAAAAGATGCCTTGATTTAATGTTTCAAAACAATAGTCAGCCATCAACCTCTAATACTTCAAATATTATTGATAATCACGAAGTTGAAAAAGAAGAACTAACACCGTCTCTAGTCAATTTCGATGCAACATTACAACCTGAAAATATATCTGATTATATAGTATTGTCGGACAAAACGATTATCAATGATAGCATAATAGCTAGTCATCAAAATCTGACTCCAACAGGACAAAATAGTAACCCAGCCGATGATCAGAGCCCTGAGGAACAAGTTGGAGAGGAACAAGTTGAAGAGGAACAAGTTGGAGAAGAACAAGTTGGAGAGGAACAAGTTGGAGAGAAACAAGTTGGAGAGGAACAAGTTGGAAAGGAACAAGTTAGAGAAGAACAATTTGGAGAGGAACAATTTGAAGAGGAACAAGTTGGAGAAGAACAAGTTGGAGAGGAACAGGTTGGAGAGGAACAAGTTGGAGAGAAACAAGTTTCACAAATTGTTCCTCTCCAAATTGTTCTTCTCTAACTTGTTCCTTTCCAACTTGTTCCTCTCCAACTTGTTTCTCTCCAACTTGTTCCTCTCCAACCTGTTCCTCTCCAACTTGTTCTTCTCCAACTTGTTCCTCTTCAACTTGTTCCTCTCCAACTTGTTCCTCTCCAACTTGTTCCTCAGGGCTCTGATCATCGGCTGGGTTACTATTTTGTCCTGTTGGAGTCAGATTTTGATGACTAGCTATTATGCTATCATTGATAATCGTTTTGTCCGACAATACTATATAATCAGATATATTTTCAGGTTGTAATGTTGCATCGAAATTGACTAGAGACGGTGTCAGTTCTTCTTTTTCAACTTCGTGATTATCAATAATATTTGAAGTATTAGAGGTTGATGGCTGACTATTGTTTTGAAACATTAAATCAAGGCATCTTTTTGATGACGGCTTTGTTTTATACCTCAATGGTCTATTATTTTCAAGTGGTGGTTTCAAATCAAAAATACATTCTGTGGGTGTTTTAGGAGTGTCATGCAGCTTATTAGATATAAATATTTTTGAAGGGGATGCTATAAAATCTATTGTGTTTAAAACAAAAGATATGTCAGAAACAGTTGATGGTGTTTTTATTCTATTCTTACTGGCTGCTTCTATGTAATCTGAGTTTCCTCCAATGCTGAATGGACTTTCGCATCGTTGTAATATTTTCATTCTTTCTGGGCTCGGCAAATACTCTGATACATCTGGTGAGAAATCTCCATTTCTTTCATTTTCTTCTAAATAAGTAATTGGCTTTTTCGACTCTTGTAAAGTATATTCATGAGTTTTAGTTATAACTGCTACTGATGTCGTAGTGGCCACGTCGTTATTTTCTCCCTGGTGTTGTTCTAAAAAACAAAATAGCTATGACATTAACATAATAACAGTATGCAGATGACAATAAAGAGGGTCCTAAACAAATTGGGTGAACTTTAAACAAAAACTTGCTTTAACTAGACAACTTTGTAATTTATACTCCATTGTAATATTTAAACAAATAATAAAAATAAAAAAATTTACAGATCATCTCATACATTGACCTGACTCCATACTAAGTAGGTAGCTTAAGCACAAGCTAAGATATCAGACAACAGAGAAATTACCTACAAATAAATACATAAATACATATTTAACATACAGACAAACATAAATGCTCATCGCATGAATGATTGTCCTGGGTGGGAATCGAACCCACGACTCTTAGCGCACAGGACAGGCTCACTACCGAATGGAACCCGTCAATAATTAATAAATAATACATTTAATCTGCATCGACGATAATAATAATTATTTTAGTAGGTATAGCGCTTACGTTAATAAAAAATCTCATAGGTATGTGTACGTGTCAAAACATATACGACATGGCGAATATAAATATTGCATTTAAAATCTTTATAAATTTATGCATTTTAAAACATTGTGACTAGTTACTTACCATTATTAAAATGAATAATTGGCTCTTCTTCAATCCGTTCAATGTTATTCATAATGGCGATTAAACGCGCGTGCCTTTGTTTGTTCATTATTACCGTTAAATGCTGCAACATTGCCTGGATTTTGACGTTTTTGATAAATAATTTAAAAAAAAAGAAGAAAATCTTATAGTCATTTTTTATACAATGCAAGATTGGACCTTATACCACGTACACAAGGTCGAAAATTAGTTTAAAACGCATTAATCTATCTAAAATGAGCATTGTAACATGCAGGTAAAGTTGTTGTTGAAAACAGCAACTTTGCCTAGCGATGTATTTCTATATTGTGATACTTTTGAAAACCATACCCCTCAGTCTCAATACCTCGGATTCATAAGGTCCCTTATTAATTAGTAGCGTTTCATAACTACGTCAATATATATTTTTAAGAAAGGTAGGCAAAGTTATGTAAGCTTCCCTCATGTTTACACACAAAAATGACGAGTGTCACAGGGCTGTCACAAATTACGCCCACTCGTTTGGAATGTAGTGAACTTATGGTACTTGGCTTCCTACTCGCTCGGCCTATAAGCTCTGAACTGGATGGACCAAGAAATTTAAAAGATATAGGGAATCTATCTTTCTTCAATCTGTTCGTAAAATTTGCCGAAATAGCGCTTTGTTTTCTAAATATTAATAAAAAAACACGAAAATCGGGCTGCGCGAAGCGAAATATTTTATTTTGATTTGCGATATTCGACCTTGCTTGTATGGGTGATGTCATAGGCGTTATATTGGTCCTTAAAAATGTTTACGGGTAGGTATATTCTTGTTTATACAAGAAGTGAAATAAACGAAAGTCGTTATTAAAACACAATTTTGGAGATATTTTCATTAAATGACAGTTTTTATAAACATATACCTATCAATCTTTTTTCAGCAATACAGTAGGTAACATTGTATTTACCTAGGTAGGTACTCTAAAAATTACAATAGGTTGAGTAATGACACTTAGAATCTTATAGGAACTATAAATGCTAAACAATAATTTTCAAAATGTAAAAAATTTAAAAATCTATATGGAAAAAAAACTACAAATAGGCAGTCTTACGCCGTAAAAACAGAGTAAATAAACTAGAAGAGGCTATTTTAGTCAAAATTTCTATGTAGTCAGTTAGATTATGAAAAAATATTGGACACGTATTTTTTCTTTTGTCAATCAAACAAAAAATGATGAAGATAGGTATAGCCCGTTAAAGTTGCGCGTGACGTCACTAAGACCCTAAGACTAAGTGTGCGCTAAGATTAAGTGTCTTAGTGACATTACGCGCAACCTTAACGGGCTATATCTTCATCATTTTTTGTTTGATTGACAAAAGATGATGAATGAATGAATGAAATTTATTTATAATCTAACGACGGACTTAATAGAATTTTTGACTAAAATAGCCTATTGTCCTACTTTATAGAGGTACAAAACAAACACATAGGTAGGTCTGAGTTTAACATACCTATCTACCTACGCAAAAATTAATATAAGTAATAAAAAACTTTTAAAAATAATTTTTGTCATCGTCTTCATGGCAAAGTACGTATTCTTCAGGTTTATCAGAAATTTTACGAATTTCAATAGTTTTAACAATTGAAACTTCTGTTACCGTATCTCTGTCGTTCTTCCTGGACCTTTTAAATTTCAGTTGGCCTTTATTCCGGAATGTGGTATAATATGATATATTGTAAGAATTATCATCATTACAGGCTGTTACCACGCCAATGTAATATTTCCACGTCTTGTTTTTATAATATCGGACCAAAACATAATCGTTAACAAAATATTTTGAAGACTCCTGTGCATTATGTGGTATATTAGATGTTGGAATACAATCTATTTCAGTATTTCTTAGTAAATCTATATTTGATTCATCTGTACTAATTCTAAACTTTTGTTTAATTTCATCATTTTCCTCTTGTGGCACTCTATCTACATTGTCAGTTTCAATCAATTCTATGTCTACTTTATTTTCAGCAATTTCAATGTTTTGTTTCGTTTTAACGATTGTATTTCTCTTTATATCTTTGTCGTCATCACTCAGCATAATTTTTTCCAGTGGTTCTTCCGTGACTTGTTTAATATTTTTTTCATCTTCACAATTTGTTTCAGACAGACTCCACGGATCTTCATAAAATGCTACGTCTAACAAATCGGAGTCACTATGAATACTTATCAAATCACTTGCAGAAGTCGTCGAAGAACTCCTTCTTATTTTATTTTTTTTGAGATTCTTTTTGCCAATCTTCTTTTTTCTTTTCACTAACTTTTTCTTCTTTTGGGTCTTAATATTTCCATCGAAGTTAGAAGTATTTCTCTTTTCTTCGTCGGTACTTAAGTTACCATGAACATTTACATTAATGACGACATCATTTGATAGGCAATTAGTTGGAGATCGATTCGAAGTCGTATCATCGAACAGATCATTATTTCCTGTAAATGCTATATTTTCTTTGTCCAATCTTACAGACGATAAAAGTTTTACCTTAGGAAGATCGCTTGTAATGTCGTCTAAATCGATAGATGTGACATTTTTTGTCCGTTTTTTAGTAACTTTCACCTTGCGAGACATTTTTTCAGCCTCTTCAGTAGACACTGATTTTCCTGCTGCGATTTCAAGTTTTTGATTTTTTTCTTTGTTCAATGGCTTACCTTGTCTATTGATCTGCAAATATTCTAAAAGGGTGGTATCAAATGTTTGTTGTTTTTCTTTAGTGACTTCAGGGATTTTATCGATGACTTTAGAGGGATTAAAAGGGTAAATCCCTGCGGCTGCAAATCCACTTTTGATGTTGTTTTCACTGTTCATAGATATTTTTTGCATAAGTTCGTTTAACAATTCTGGAAAATGGCATTTATTAATTGCGCAAACATTAGCATTTGAAAGCTTATAACGAAGCAAAATTTGCCTCCATTCTCTTTTCATCGGGCCAAAAAAAGCCAAATCTAGGGGCTGAGTAAGATGAGTAGCATTTCGAGGCAGAAAAACAAATCGTATGTTATGTTCTTGACATAACTTTATAGTGTTCACGCTAATGTGTGACGATAAATTATCTCCTATGACGAGTTTAGGGCCAGCTAAACTAGCTGCCCAGGGTAAAACCATAGATTCAAACCAATTATCAAACATTGTCATATCGAACCATCCGGACGACGTTCTGTTGTATCGCGCATTTGGAGGTCCATTACGACACCATCGAGTCCATAAATGTTCGGACTTATACACCACATAAGGTGGTAAACAATGACCGTTTGCTGTTACAGCGAACATTATAGAAATTGAAGTTTTCGTTGAATTAATGACGCGTTCGGGATGTTTGGTACCTCGTTTGAATATAGCTTTACTGGCACCAGGGTCATCACTGAGGTTCGTCTCATCAAAGTTCAGTATATTACTAGGAGGAATATTTTCGAGTGACGTTTCTAGGTTTTTGTAAAAGTCAATCATCTCTGGGACCGATTTTGCAGCGCGACACCGCTTAATGTTTTGTGTTGCACGTTGACTAAATTTATGGCGTTCGAGAAAAGTGCGCGCCCATCTCTCCCCAGGTAATTTACCACCAAAAACATTAGACCTGTCATTACTTTCCAAATAATTATGTACAACAATTCGCAAGTCAAGCAAGGTTAGTGGGCAACCGAACTCGGCGGCGACGTTGATTACACCAGCTATATGTTTTTCTTCAACTTCTGTAAGATTCGTCGGCCGCCCGACAGATTTTTCATGAAGATTTTTACATCTGTTCAAAATTGTTCGCCTGGGGATTCCAAACTGCTTCTCTGCCTCATATGACGAAAGTTTTTTACATCTCACTAAGTCGATTGCTACATTTAGCATTTCTTGTGAATAATTCGCATACGATCTTGCTCCAGGCTTTCTTCTATCTTTACCCATCTTCGAAACCTGTTCAGACACCAAAATATCTAAATAAATATAACATGAACTATTTTTTTTAACAATGAAAAATTTCAGCCAAATTTGTTAATTTTTTTTACACAAACAAAGCACAACTCTCTTTTGCGAATGGAATACCAAAATGTGACAATAGGTTTCTTTCATTATCTTCAATATCTAAGTAGGTACGCAATATTAGTAATTACAACCGTACCTATTCCATAAAAATGTTCATATCACTTACAAATATAAAAAAATAATGACTATTAACTGTACCTACGCAAATAACACCAGTCCCAAGTTCATATCAACAAAACCACAACTGGCTTCGAGTTGCGTTAAAAGGTGACAACCCTAAACCTAGGCAATGTTTTGATTATTTTTGCGAAAACCTGCTACTACATTGCCTGGCTTGATTTGGTAGTCTTAAATGTGTTTTAGATTAAAACAAATATTCAAAGGAACGAAACAAGCATATTTGATTTGCTATATTACTTTCTGATTAGTAAAATCTGCATCAAAATACTCACAAAACAAATTTCTTCCACAGGCCTCAAGAAACACGTGCACTTTGGCAGACATTGAACTGTCACTGACTTTTTATTTTTTAATTTCTAGACATGACACCTAATTAGTGTTGCCATATTCGATGTCGACTTTCCTCACAGTGGTATCATAGACAATAAAGTCGTAATAGAACGATAATAATCATTTTTTTTTTTAAATCGGCAATGTTGTGGCCTTTGGGCAATGTTGCAGCATTCTACGGTACTTATTATCGCTCATGTTATTAAGTGATTAAATTGGAATAAAGCTGGTTCACTTCACTTAGAAAAAATCACACAAAAAACTTAGCACTGCAATGTTTACGCAAGGACGCATAAAAGAACACTGATATACTTGTCACTACGTAAATAAACATTACCATTACGCGGGAATCCCCGGCGAGTTTGTTTCTGCTATTGCAATTGCGCTTACGCAAAATCTATGTGAGAGAAAAGGATGACATGATGTCTTACCGTTTAAACCATAAAGGTCGTTTTACTTACACATCTTTATACGAAGCTACTGGTTCGTTTTGAACGAGAATAAAATGATAACTGCTTTTATCATTGGCTAGTCGGAATATTTTTACGAGAACATAATTGTATGACTGTTTGTCATACTAACAAGTAAGAATACTTTTCGATAATATTTTATTAAAATTTTATTCTCGTAATTTAAGGCCTGTGTTAAATCTATGAATACTATTTGTAACTTCGTGAAACAACTCTATAAAAATCCCAAAAAAAATGGAGCAGATGTATTACCAATTTACCACCCACAGATGCCAAAAATGGCATAACACTAAGACTAAGATATTAGCAGTTATCATTTTATTCTGCGGGGACGGCGATATATCACTTACTTTTTATCTTATTCTGTTCCCAAAACACTGAAAATAATACTGAATACTTCACTCGACACAAATTTCGAATATTTACAGAGAAAATCCAAATGTTTGAGGAGCAAATTCTGCAGGCTTCTGACCCAATACACAAAAGATAATTTTTTTTAATTCTCTATGACAGGAAGACTAAGTGTTGACAGATTATAAAAAAAATATTGCAAGCTTTAAATTTAAAACCTACAGAAAAAAAATATAAATTAAAATGGTAGTAAGGCCGCAAAGAAACAGATTAGATTTGTCCCGAATCCCCCCTTAGACCCTATTCCCCCCTTTTTACGGTACCGTGTTTCAGGCTCAAATTACCGTGTGTACATTTAACAAAATACAGTAGAATTACCGTGTAAAATATAAGGAAAACTATTTAGAAATTTCGATATTTTTAAACATTCTATTATCGCCTGCGACCGATCGGGGCGGGTGCCCCGCGCTCGGTGGGCGGGTTCGCAGGAGGCGCTAGTGTAGCGCCCGTCTGCGTGTCGCGCATGTCTGCGCTTAGTGGTGCGGTGGGTGGTGCCTGCGGGCGGGGGCGTCTGGGATCGCGCTCGACCCCTCCGGGATTGGGAGGGGGAACGCTGGACCCCGAGCGCCTCGCCTCGCGCAGGAACACTTTGCACCGTCGGTCGTTGGCGGCATGCGGGAGGGCGCAGTTTGCGCAGGTCCTGGCCCGTGTGCATTGTGCGCCGGGATGGTCGCCCGCGCATCGTACGCACTTCTGCGGGCGATGGCAGTTTGTCGAAGCGTGGCCGAACGCCTGGCATCGGTGGCACTGGGCAGGCCCTTTCCGAGGACGCCAGGCCTCTACAATCACCCCGGGCATATACAGTAGCACGGTGATGGCGTAGAGGCGGGTCAACTCAGGGGACTGGGGCAATGGCCCGGCAGTGGAGGGTGATAAAGCCGAGCTCTTCTAGCGCAGCTTTGATCTGGTCCGGGGGGGTGCTAGCGGGCAGCCCCCTGATGGCGACTTTCGTCGGGCGGAATTGGGGCGGCGAGTAGCAGAACCACGAGATGGTGGGGTCTGCCTCAGCCGCCTCGGTCAGGAACGCTTGGACGCACCTGTATTCTTCAGGTGTTTTGGGCAAGAATCTTACCCTTTTCCAAATGGGCGCGCGTTGGGCGGGTGACCGAGCTTGCCCGTTAGCACTCGGAAGTTTCCACCACTATCGGTGGGTAGCCCCTGGGGGGCGGCTCCGTTGGTTGCGGCTGTAGTTGCTAGTTGGTCGGTAGTGGGGAGGGAGGTGGGGGCGGCGCCGGGGTCTCTAATGCCTGAGCATTGGACAACCCCACTCCCGGACGGTTTCCCAGAGGGCAAGCTCGGGCGATCCTTTGTTTTGGGCGCACAGGCTTCCGTCTCGGTTGCTGGTTCGGAGGTGTCACCTCTACCGCGGTCCGGCGGTCGCGTGCGTTGCGGTAGCATAATAAGTCACTTTGTCACTTGTTATTGAAATAGAAGTCACTAGGGGCTCTCTTGGCGGTATTGCCACTCACGACACAACACTTTTGTTTTCTAAATAAAAGTGAGGGTAGGTAGGGTGGGTGAGCGAGAGGGAAGATAGTGAAGAGTGATGAGTTTTTTGGGGAGGTGGGTAGATCACTATACGGCGTAGAAACATTCCAGCGGCGGGGGCCTGCGACGTGGCACGCTGGTGGCGGCGGCGGCCGCCGCGTCGGCGCCTGGGGCGGCTGGCTGGGGCGGGCGCCCCGCGCTCGGTGGGCGGGTTTGCGGGCGGCGCTAGGGTAGCGCCCGCCTGCGTGTTGCGCATGTCTGCGCTAGGCGGCGCGGTGGGGGGCGCTGCGGTCGGGGGCGGATGGGAGCACGCTCACCCCCTCCCGGTATGGGGGGGGGGAACTCTGGCCCCTATGCGCCTCGCCTCGCGCAGGTACACCCTGCACCGCCGGTCATTGGCGGCATGTGAGAGTGCGCAGTTGGCGCAGGAGGGTGGGTCGGTTCTGGCCCGTGTGCATTACGCGCTGGGGTGGTCACCCGCGCATCGAACGCACTTCTGCGGGCGGTGGCAGTTGGCCGATGAGTGACCGAAAACTTGGCACCGGTGGCATTGGGCGGGTCCCTTCCGAGGACGCCAGGCCTCTATTATCACCCCGCGCATGAAAAGTAGCTCGGTGATGGCGTAGAGGCGGGTCAGCTCAGAGTTCTCCAGGTGCTCAAGCTGCACGTGAAAGAGGCAGCCTGGTCGGCCTTGGCTGCCGGCAATCGCTCGGCAGTGGAGCGCTATAAAGCCGTGGTTGGCAAGTTCGGCCTTGATCTGTTCCGGGGGGTGCTGGGGGGGAGCCCCTTTATCGCGACTTTCGTCGGGCGGTCTTCGAGCGGCGAGTAGCAGTACCATGAGATGGTGTGGTCTGCCTCAGCCGCCTCGGTCAGGTACGCCTGTACGCACCGGTACTCCTCGGGCGTTTTCGCTAAGAAACGCACCCCTGTCCCGAAGGGGCGGACGTTGGGGGCGCGGCCGAGCTTACCTGACAGGACGCGAAAGTGTTCTGTCCAGTTTGGCAGCGTCTCCGCCACAATCGGTGGATAGCCCTTTGGCCTCGGCTCCGCTTGCGGCAGTGGCTGCTGGTCATGGGTCGGGTGTGGGGTGGGGGGTGCGGGCTGCGCCGGGGTCTCCAATGCCTGAGCATAGGAGCGCGCCGGCGCGCTCTCGTTACCCTCCAAGCCGGCATAGCTAGTAGAGTCCGTATTGCTGAGCGGGAGCGGGCTAGAAAGCTCTTCCCTCCCGCCCTCGGAGCCCTTGTCCGATTCATAGTCGGACGCGGACGAGGCGGATGAGTCGGAGACATTTTCGTTCTTGGGGGGCGATGGCCCTAAACGGGGGCGCTTCTCATCTCCCCCAATGTCCTCGAATGGGCGGCGGCGGGGGTCTCGGGGGTGCATTCCAGGGGGTGCGTGCGGAGGTGCGGGTTGCTCCTGCCCTTCGGAAGGCAGGCGCGGTTGCGCCGGTTGGGCAATCGCAACTGCGACATCGGATTCGGGCGCGGGGGTTTCACCGCTCCCGCGATCCGGCGGGCGCGTGCGTTGCGGCATTGCGTTTGTAAAAGTTTTTTACACACTATTTGGCACTTCACAAAAACACTTATAAAAATTTTTGTGGGGTAGATGAAGAAAAAGGGAAAGTGGTGGGGGAAGGTGTGGGTAGTGATGATCGGAGTGGGGGTATGGAGATGGAGGGGATACACTTTTGAGCTTCACTCACGGAAGCTATAAGTATATCCGTTTATGGAAAGGTTATAACCGAGTGCACTTCACTACACACTAGCGTCAATATCGCGGAAATAGTCACTGACTACGTTATTTCCTTTCCGGAGGAATGGAATGTTAATTACTGCGGAGCGATGATTCAACTCGACGCAGCAATTAGTAGGCGAACGGCACTTCACGAACACACTCGGAGACGGAGGGGGCTACACGCGGGTAGCGGAGCACACGCGACCGACTGCGACGAGGGTACCAGTACGAGCGCCCCGCCTGCTTATAAAGGCCGGCCGGTCGCCCCACTACCCCCACTACACTACTAGCAAAACTAGCTCAGGCGCTGACGTCACTCGCAAGCCCGCACGGACGTTAGTCCCCTCTTTGGTAAACTTGATTTTATTTTGTCTGATTATTATCTTTACTATTATTTTATTGTTTTAAATCAAACTTATAAATGACTTACAAGAAAAATCGACTATAAGCATGCAATTATAAATAATGCGTAAAATAACATAAACGCGCCGTCATAAATATAAAATAACATTAAATAGGTAAGTACTAATTTTGTTGACAATGTATATGATGAATATAATACTACAAATTAGCAGGCTGTCAGTGAATTAAAAATTACCCTGTATAGGTATACATTTTAAACGTTTGTGGTTTACATCCGCGAATCTATTTTTTTTATTTGTTGCAGGAGTAGCATGGATAAAAAACTAGCTGAATTGCTCGCAAAGAGTGACTGTTACAAGAGCTTGCACCATACTTTTAAAATATCAAGTCAAGTTATATCTAAAATTATTCAAGAAGTATGTTCAGCTCTCAATATAGTTTTGAAGGGTTTCGTAAAGGTAAATAAAACTATTTTAATTTCATTACAATTACACTTTATAATAAAAAAAAAAACGGTACTTATTATTACTATCAAATAAGTGAAATTCAACAGTTTGTAGGGTAAACCATATAGCTATTGCCCACTTAAGGATTTCAAACACATTGATATCAAAAATAAAAAAAGTATTATAGCTATCAACCGTTTATTACTTTTTTCTTATAACCTAATAAATTCTCTAAGAGAGTATCAATAGTTTTTAGTTAAAACTTGCATATCTTGGAAAATAATTAAATAAAATAAAAATAATCTAAAAAGTACAGTCATTGCCCATAGGGTATAGTAATTGCCAACATTACATTACAGCACAGTAATTCCCAAAATGCCCAGTACTTTAAAATTATAAATTAAACGTTAAACGTAAATAAATATCTTAAACAAAACATTAAACATAAATCTTAAAGGAATGTCATCAATATTTCAAAATAAATTGCGTTTAGCTTTATTAACTGCATCAAATATTTCGAGAGCTGATGTAGATGAGCTAGAATCTCCAGACACATAATCATCTACATCAAAACAATGATGGCATAAAAGTAAATGTAAATCGGAGCTGTCGGGTATATGTTCCTTATGTTTTCGTGGAACGCAACGCACATGAAAGATTTTTGAACAAGCACTACAAGTCAATTCATTTTTTGTCACATTGGAATGACAAACTCCACAAGTAGGCTTCGGTACATTGTTACCAGGTTCTATTACAATATTACTTAGAACAGTTATTTTTTTAGATGCTGGTATTTCTGGCTTTTCCTTATTTTTTATGACTCTTTCTTTTTTTATCTTCTTTGGTATCGGTTCAATTTGTTGCTTAGAATGTTCTATCAGTTGTTCGTCATAATTTCCTAAAGTTGTATCTATTTCCTTAGAATTTACCGGGGTATATATTGGAATGCCTAATTTTTTTCTACCCTAACCGTCTTTGGCACACAAATTATTGGCCTAAAATTATTTCGCACAATTTTCATATGACCTAAACGTATTTAGCCTATTTTCATTTCGCCTTAAATTTTTTCGCCGCCTTTTCACTTTCCAAATTTATCATTAAGCATAACTTTTCATAATCCCTAATGTTTTAAAGTACTAAATTACGATTCGCACAATTGTTTATCGCCTTATCATTTTTTCGCCGTATGTTCGCTTCCCTTAATTATCATTAGGCATAACCATTCTTAATCCGTATCGTTTACAAGTACTTACCTACTAAATTACGATTCGTACAATGCAAGAAAGCATGCATGCATGCAAGCATTATAGAGCTCCGCTCGCTTCGCTCGCTCCGCTGCAAGTGGTCAAAACACTAACCTAACCTATTGGTCTTTGTATCAAAAGTTTTTCTTTAAAGCGCGGGGCCTCAGGCCCCCCTACCCCCCCGAGCAGAGGGGCCAGCCCCCCTGCAACCCCCGGCAAGCAAGCGTGCATGCATACAAGCAAGAATGCATGCAATATTATGGAAGTGGTCAAAATACTAACCTAACCCAACCTGATTGTGTTCGCATTAAAGGTTTTTTTATAGCTTGGGGCCTCAGGTCGATTTATAAGACAATAATAAAGTTAACAATACTTCGGCGTAATCATTATTATGCTAAAAATTATGTATGCAAGACAATATTAGGGTTAACTATACGTCGGCGTAGTAATTGTTGTGTCAAAAGATATGTATGCTAACAAATTTTAGGACATTTAACATTAGTGGTTTTGATAATTAGGGATCTTAACGTTTAGGCGAAACGATAAAAATGCGAAAAAATCTATTAGGCTAAACAATAACTGTGCTTAAGGAGTTTAGGCCAAAGAAATTCGGCTAAATTAAATTAGGAGCCTTGACTTTAGGTGAGTCAAGGGACACCCAATTTACAACTTCTTCTCTTCTTTTACTTTTAACAGATTTTCTTTATCTTTTTGTTTTGTATGTAACGCTACTTTAAAATTTTGAGAACTAATGGCAAAAGGCTGTCGTTCAGTCTGCCTCTTTCCTTTTCTAATTGGCGTTTCTGGTTAAGCTAAATATTCTCCCAAAGAACATTTTCTTTTTATTATTTTTGGACTTGGCAGGTGAAGTGTAGCAGGTGTATTTTCTTTTTATTATTTTTGGACTTGGAAGGTGTGTGTGTGATTCAACAGAAGATGTGACTTGTTTAGATGTAGAAGCTTCAGGCACGGACGACGTAAAATCAAATGATGTAGTATCTTCTATTTCTTTAAATGTTTCTTCTGTGTGTAAAGAACTTTGCTCACTTACTAATTCCTGATCCTTTTCTTGCGGTGTTATGACTGAAAAATCTACTTCTTGGCCAGTGTTATTTATAATTTCAGCATCATGAAACGCAGCAGCATCTTGATACAACATATCCAAGTGTTCAGTAATCTTTTGGTGAGGCATATTTTGACGTCGATTTTCGAAATCATTGATAATAGATGGTCCAATGATTTTTGTAAAAGTAGAGTAATTTATTGTTGCTGAATCAGAAACAAGTTTTTTATTTTGCATAGCTACATTATTGCTCGTAGCACCAAGGCATTTATCATAATTGATCGCGTCCGGGTTAAATGGATATAGGCCACAGGCTTTTAAACAGTTCACTAATATTTCAGGTCTTAGACTCATCATAACAGCTTCATTAAGTACAGGAGCAAAATTCAATTTTGTTACGCCTTGATTATTATGTTCATTTTGCCATTTTCTTAAAGTTTTTCTCCAACCTACTTTAAGAGGTTGGAATGCTGCTACATCAGCAGGCTGTAAGATTCTTGTTGCATTTGGATATAGTGCAATCAACTCAATTTGAAGATGAGTACAAAGCTGGCTCAAATGAAAATTCAAATGAGTTTTGTGACCGTCCACATAGAGTATCACTGGCAGTTCGATGTTATTGCTGAGAAGATAGGGGTGAAATACATTAGCAATATATTCGTAGAAAACTTCTGTAGTCATCCAACCTGTGTCAGACTTTCCTATCCCCCATCCATCAGGTAACGAATTAGAATTTTTTTCAGGCAATCTTTGAAAAGGATAAACAATAAATGGACAGCAGACTTTTCCTGCAGCCGAAAAGGTGAATAAAACTGTAATAGACTCTTAAGCTTGAGATTGTTCAACATTATAGAAATTTTATGAAACCTCAAAAAATCAAATATCAACATATATGTTCATTAAAAACTAAGGAAACACTAATGTTTTTATCATAACTATGCACCAATAGTTGAATATTAAATAAACTACGAAAAAAATGAACCTCTAAGCAAGTACTTCCTTAAGAAAATAGCTAAATTGTTTACCTGTTTGAGTAACACGTTCACCCGTCTTGACTAAATCCGCCATTACTTTGTTTTCTTTCCAGTGTTGCCAATTGTGATTTTTAATTCTACTATAAATTAACCACAGAGGCATCTAGTAAAATCTAATCGAACTAGAATGAAACAAAGCTAACATATTTTCTTTAAAGCGGGCAATAACTGGCAGTGGGCAATTACTCTCTGGTTTACCCTATATCTTTTCTTCATTCTTGTTCCGTGCATGCTGTTTCAAATGCTTTGAGCAAGATATTAGTTGATCCCGGTTGAACTATTTCTTGAGATATTACATGAACATTGCTGGGTACATATTGACTCTCATGCAATATTTCTTGATGGAAGCTTTGTGATGATGAAGGGCGATTTGTTGTTTGCTGTTGATAATAGTACTGACTAGACTGTTGATCGACCGGTGATGTCTGATGGGATACAGCGAATTATTCGAGTATGAGGAACCGCGTGCCGATGAACTGCGATTGTAAATAGGAGGCGAAAAAGCGGGCTGCAGCACTCGGCCGCTGCTGCGACGACGTTTGTTTATGATCAATCCATGGATTTCGTACATAATCTCATCTCTTTCCTCTTTAGGGAAATCCCTGAGCTGTTTTGCTAGAAGTTTACAAAACAAACCAGCGTCATAATTTTATTTGTCTTCTTTGTAACACGCTATTTTGTGTACTGAATGCAATGTTCATGTGCTTGCTGGCTTCCTGTAATTCAGGCGGATTTTGTGCTCGACGTTTCTGTACCACTTTAGAAGCAGTTGCAGGGTTACTATTCTGTGAAGGAGATTGTAAGGCGCTGTTTCCTGCATCGCGATTTTGCACTTAGGTACTACTGTTACTTCCCCCAACATCTTCTTCTTCTTCTTCTTCATTCATTACGGGCGGTTTCCGCAACTCGACGTCTATAGCGCCTATTTTGCGTATGGAGGGTGTGCGGCCGGATCACTCCAGCCAGCCCAGCTCAGCCAGGAACGCTCCAAGCGCTTTCACATTGGTGATCGCCTCCTGGACGCTGCCCGGCGAGCCGAGGTACCTCGCCCGGTAGGGGGCCACCCCTCTGCATTCCAGCAGGACGTGGGCGGCTGTTTCTTCTTCCTCCATGCAACCTCTGCATAGGGGACTGTCTGTGACACCTAAGTTAAAAAGATGTCTGTTAAATTGTCCATGACCAGTAATAGCACCTGTTGCCAGGCGAAGTTGCGGTCTACCCAGTTGTAACAGGGCCCTGGATAGACGAGCGTCCACGCGCGGTAGTGCGAGTTTCGCCTGTCTGCACGAGTCCAGAGAGCTCCAGTTCTGTTGGTGTAATTCTATAGTGCGTTCACGGATCTTACTTACATACCAGCTTGACGGGATGGGGGCGATCGGTTCTGGGCCAACAGGCGTCGAACCAGATGCGCATCTAGCCAGTTCGTCAGCTGCATCATTTCCCCGTGATCCACTGTGACCTTTGATCCATTGGATAGTAATAGTGTTTAGTGCACCTGCTTTATTAAGGGTGTGGTGACACTCAAGTAAAAGGCTTGATGTGATGCGACTGCCCTGGAGAGCCTGTAGGACGGATTTGCTGTCAGAGAGAATTAAGATGTCGCGGTCTTTTACCTCCCTTGTAATGATCGCCTGAGCCGCCATGATTATGCCAACACACTCGGCTTGGAATACCGTGTTGTATGTGCTTAGGGGGGATGCAATCTGTATGTTGAGATCCTCCGAGAAAACACCCGACCCTGTGCCCGATGAGGTTTTGGAGCCGTCAGTGTAAATCAGGAGAGACTTGTGTTGTACCTTGGAGCTGATGTCGTCTATCAGGTGTATTCTGTACTTTTTGTCAAAAATGAAGGTTGGCTTAACTTTGTCGCATGCTGCTCCAATAAGAGGGATGTTCAGCCATTCCTCCAGTAGTCCACTGAGATGTTTTACCTTCTCGAATTTTAGAGATCCCAGTTGTTTTACTCTTAGCGCTGTTTTGGCTGCCTCCTGTTGAATGTGGAGATGCAGTGGTGTTAGGTTCAGCATTACCTCTAGAGCAGCTGTGGGAGCTGTGCTCATGCATCCAGTGAGGGCGCAGCAGGCCTGACGTTGTAGTCCCTGTAGCTTTTTGGCTCCAGTGGTCTGGGCGGCTTTTGGCCACCATACTACAGATCCATAGCTTACCAGGGGTTTTATGATCGTGTTGTATAGCCAGAGGAATAGCTTGGGTGCCAGGCCCCATCGTTTACCCATCATCTTCCGGCACTGCCATAAAATGACACTGGCGGACTGCGTTTTGTGCTCCAAGTGGCTGTTCCAATTCAGTTTGCTGTCCAGGATTATACCTAGGTACTTTACCTCGTTAGAGAGTTGTAGTGTAGTTCCAAACAGTTTCGGCAGGCGGAAATCGCCTACCAAGCGTTTGTTTGTAAACATTACCATTTCCGTCTTCGTGGGGTTGACGGTCAGATTGTGTCTCTGGCACCATTCTTCAACCTTTCTCAGGGCTGCTTGCATGGTGTTACAGGTGATGCCAGCCTGATTACCTATACTCAGTATGGTAATGTCGTCTGCATATCCTATAGTATAAAAATAATTAGAGTTAAGATGGGAGATCAAGTCGTTTACCACTAGGTTCCACAGAAGTGGAGAGAGCACACCTCCTTGAGGGCATCCTCTCGCCACCAGGGCCCTTTGGCCAACGTGCCCTGACACCTGTACCGTTCTGTTGCGTAGCATATTCACGATCCAGTCCACGAGTTGTTTATCAACACCGTGTCTCACTAGTGCTGCCTCGATGCTGGTGAATGTAGTTTTGTCAAAGGCGCCCTCTATATCGATGAAGGTACCTAAACAAATGAGTTTATTTTGGATAGCCTCCTCTATCTTACCGACTAGTTGATGAAGGGCTGATTCAGTGGATTTCCCAGCGCTGTAGGCATGCTGATGTTTATGTAGTGGGAGTCTCGCCAATGCCCCACTGCGTAGATGCCACTCACAAACTCTTTCCATTGTTTTCAACAGAAAGGTTGTGAGACTAATTGGTCTGAAAGCCTTCGGATTAGTGTAGTCGGATTTACCTGGTTTTGGTATAAACACTACCTTGACTTCTCTCCAAAGGTACGGGGTGTAGCGATGCGCCAGACAGGCTTGTAGTAGATGGGCTAGGATTGGAACAATTATCTCCTCTCCCCATTGTAGTAGTGCCGGAAACATGTTGTCTGTTCCGGCCGCCTTGAAAGGGGAAAAGCTCTTAATAGCACTACTTACCCTCTCAGGTGTTATTACCTGTTCGGCATAGCGCCAGCAGTCTTCGGTAGGTTGCACAGGTTCGTCTTGCCAACTTACCTGTTGTACTAGTTGGCAATCTGGAAAGTGGGTCTGGATCAGGATAGCATTAGTCTCCTCCGGGCAGCGGGACATAGTGCCGTCGGGTTTCATCAGGTTTCCTAGCGGACCAGGACCCTGGTTAGACAATACTTTCCTTACCCGATTTGCTTGTTTGGTGGAGTTTATCTCATTGCTGAAATTTCTCCAGGAAGAGGTTCTCCAGTATCTTATTTTCCGTTTATATTCGGCTTTAGCAGCCTTGTACTGGTCCCAGTCATAGTCCTCGCAGGTGTTCATTGCCCTGTTCAGCCTTTTCCTGACAGTCTCCCGTTGCCTTTCGAGCTCCGGCCCCCACCAATGGTGCTTGCCGGGTCCCTTCGGGCTGGGAGCTCTCAGGGGGCAGGCATCTTCGAAGCATTGGTTTACAGTGTTGGTAAATTTAACTACCTGTTCCTCTAGCTGCGCAGCGGTCAAAGTAACTCTCCTGTCGTAGCTTGTGTCGAGTTTCTCTGCTAAGAGTGTTCTGTATAGTTGTTTGTTTGTTTTTCTAGGGTACCTTTTAGGGTCAATGTTGACTATGGGTACCTGTATGTTGAAGCGTAGCCATCTTTGATCGGAGCATGAGGCCTCGTCTGAGTCGTGCCAGTCCGCTATCATAGATGCTGCTAGTGGTGTTGCCAGTGTTAGGTCGACAATCGTGCCCCTGCACCTCTTCGCAATGAAGGTCGGTTTGTTGCCTATGTTAATTATTTCTAGATTGGTTGTTAGTAGAAATTCTACCAGTGCATTACCTCTAGTGTTGCTTTTCTCCTCTCCCCACAGCGGATGGTGAGCATTGGAGTCTGTTGAGATTATTAGCTCGATGTTGTTTTCCCTGCAGTAACAAGCAAGCGCAGCTACCTCCTCAGGTGGCGCTCGCTCCCCATCAGGCATGTATGCTGATGCCAGGACCAACTCCTGACTATTGTTATCATTGTTAAATGTCAGCTTAGTGGTGCTTAAATCTCTGGAACAGAAATTTAGTAAGGGCTGTGTCTCAATATCTTTTGATGTGTATATGCACGATCTTACGTCGCCGCTGGCGGCATGTATGAGCTTACCTCCAATGCTGGAGAGTCCTCGCACAGTGCCGCCCCTGATCCACGGCTCCTGGATCAGAGCGATCGTCAGCCTCGATCTGTTCTGCCATCGCCCTAGAGATAAATCCCGAAGGCGATGTGATGACAAACCTGACCTCGTTGGACTTGGCCACGACTGCAGCGTATGTGTTACCGCCAGTCGAGGAACCGCCTGGCAGCTCCGCCTTCAGCTTCTTGGACTCGCCTCGAGGAGAGATCGTCTCATCCAGGCGGGCCCTTTTGGCTTTGGGCTTAGGCCGCGCAGCAGCTCCTGCGACCGGGGTGTTGAAGGGGGCCATGGTGGCCTTGCGCCCTTGCGGGGGATTGGGAGCATGTTGGGCCGACTTGAGTGGGCGTGAGTTTCCCCGCCTCCCACCTTTTGTCCGCCCTGATGTCCCCAATCCTGTGGTGGGGTTTGGGTCTGTACTGGCAGGAGACGGCGTGGGTCCAGACGGGTTTCCCCGACCTTTCCCAGCCTCATCCCGCGGTCCTGACCCTCCCCCCGTGTGTGCGTCGGTACTAGCGTTTAGCGGCAGAGGTCTGGTTGGGTTTCCCCGACCGTCCTGAGCCGCGGCCTGCGGTCCCGACGACTTGCCGGTGTTCGAGCAACCGGGGTCAGCGCCGATTAGCATGGAAGGGTTAAGACTCTTAGTTTTAGCCCTTCCCCGCCTCTTGCGCTTGACCCCAGTCCGGTCGGCCGGTGGCTGTCCATCACGCGCCGGAACAGCGCTTACCCCCTTTTCAGAGGGTTTGCGCCGCCGCCCGCGCCCGCCAACCACCGTCCACCGGTCGTCGATCAGCGACTGGATTGTGGCCTGCGGAGCAGGTGTAGTTGGTCCAGAGGGCGCTGATTTCTCAGCTTCCCCCTGGTGTGTTCCCTCCGGTTTCCCTTCGGGAGTGGTGAGCTCGCGCGGGGCTATCGATTGCTCGACCGTCCCGCACGAGAGTGACCCAGCGTTGCCAGGTAAAGTAGATTTCTTGAACTTGTTAGTGTCCATTGATGTAGGTGTTAGAATTCATCCGGTCGGCTTCCCACCCTCCACGGAGCCCGCACATTTGGGAGTGCCCTGTATCTAAAAAAAAAAGAAAACAGGCGCACTAGGACTACCAACCGGATATAGGTGCAGGGAGTTGGTGCTCAGGCGCGACATCGGAGACTCGAAGCGGGTGGCTGGGTTGCCGTTCAAGCAGCTTCCCAGTGGCTCCACCTACCCTCGCCTCGTCAGCATGGCCCTAACCATCCAGCAAGCTGGACCCCCCCACCCCTCGCCGCGGCCCTCTAACGGGACGCGTGACCGTTTCCTCCCTGGCGCTACCCAGAGAGGCTACCGTTTCGGTTGAAATCCAGACCAAAGGGGGCGTGTTGTGTCACAGAGGTACTACCGCCGACCTTGCTCCACTCAGCCCCCCAGGACTCCTTCATCCCCCCTTACGGCGTTCGACTGCACAGGCCTTAGTGCAGGAGGAGCAGTTACTCCACCGGTTCGCTCCCCTCCCTGCCGGTGGAGAAGGTGGCTGATTAGGAGTCAGCCGACAGGATGGATAGGATTACAGGAAAAGGCAGGGAAGTGATAAATAGGAAAGACGGGATACGCCTGATTGCTCATTGGTTACATCTGTTTCTTAGGGAATCAGATCAAGGTAGCAGGCGGCACCACGAGCAGGTTAGCAATCAGACTTGTCCTAAGGATCTTCACGACCTGCGCTCTCCCCTAGGACCATGCGTTACATTACTATTTGGATTGATAGTAATGTAGAAGAGGGGCCGTGTTGAGCGACTTCGTGTCCAATCAACACTGCCGCTCTTCCGCCCCAACATCAAGTTCATCAGTGCGTAAATCTTCCTCCCCGCCTTGAGTCTGAAATAAAATAATGTTTATACTTAGTTGAAAGAGCTGTGAAAACTTGATTAACTACAGTTGTGTATTTTTTTCAGATTCCAACATCCGAGGACGAGTGGTTATCTAAATCAGAAGGTTTTCGATTCCCCAAATGCGTCGGCGCTTTAGATGGAAAACATATCATGATCAGTGTTGCATTTTGTACTATAATTATAGTATTCATACTATAATTTCATATTGAGTACTTTATACTATCGTTCATATAGGATAGTACACTTAAATACTATAATTTGTCCGCTCACTAATTTCTTACCCTCGTCGTCCGTCATCCTCACTCATGCATGTGTGTATGGCAACCGAAACTCACAGACGGAAATTCCCAGCGCGATAAAGTAAATCGAGAATGCGTTCATAACTAATCTATGGTCATTTACACAACATTGGCATATGTACAACTCGTCGAGCCAACAAAAAAAATCTATGGTCTTTTGTTGACGCTGAGAGGAGGATGGCGCGAATATACTATCAAATAATTGAAGTCAGTAACAAACAATCTAAGCTTGTTTCTTTACGCATTCAGCTATAGTTTTTGTGAGTTCTATTGTGTGAAAATATTGTAAAGCGTACTTATAAACAAAATATTGTCTAAGCACGTAGGTAACAATAAATTAGGTAAGTACTGATGTAAAGACTATTTTATATTGTACTGTGCTGTTCAGTGATTAAAACTAACTTAATTTTTTGTTATCATCTTAGATATGAGTGGAAGTGATAGTGGTAGTGAAGAAAATTTGGGTGTAATACCAAAAAAGAAACGACTATTAAGAGGAGATTTAAAGAGTAAAGAAAAGCATAGGCAACAGAAATATAGAACCGAATGGGAAGACGAACAAAAATTTTCTAAATGGCTCGCTCGTGACCCTCAGGATAATTTTAAAGCGAAATAGATGTAAGGCATGTATTTGTGTATGATCGCCGAAAAGTACGTTCTGGTCAAGCATTCTGAAGGTCAGAAACATTAAAAAATATGTCCGTGATTCGTGCTTCGAAACCCGTCACATCATTCTTTTCGAGTAGTACATCTAGTTCTCAGCGAAATAGCACTGTGAAAAATGCAAGAATTGCAGAAATAAAATTAGCTGCGTTTTTTGTGGAGCATAACATAGCTTTAATGCTTCTGATCACCTGGTGAAACTGCTAAAAGAATGTTTTCATGATTCAAAAATTTTAAAACAAACTAATTTGAATCGAAACAAAATTGCAAAAATAATGTAAAAAGGAATTGCACCGAGCCACAACGAAAATGTAGCAGATATATTGAAAAGTTGTAAATTTAGTATAAACCGACGAATCAACAGATATATCCACTACAAAAGCATCATGTGTAGTAGTAAGATATTTTAACAAAAACACCGACCGGATCGAAAGCAAATTCTGGAATCTACATGCAATTTTCAGCGCCGACGACCCTACTGCAGCAAATGAAGGAGCAACGGCCAACAACATTTATACAAAATTGAAAAACTGTTTTACAGAACACGTAATACCACTAGAAAATGTCGTAGGCTTCTGGTCTGACGGATGTAATGTGATGATGGGGTCAGAAAATTCTGTGGCATGCAGGATTAGAGAAGAGTGTCAAGGAATTGTTATTCTAAAGTGCACATGTCATTCGGCTCACCTTTGAGCTAGTGCAGCATGCCAAAAGCTGCCGAGTAAATGTGAAGAGGTGGCACGGAATATATTCCGTTTTTTGAATCAAAGTTCAAAACGATCAGCACAGTTGCAACAATTTCAAACGTTTTTAGACTTAAAACTGCTAAAAATGTTACACCCGTCACAAACAAGGTGGTTATCGCTTCAGCAAGTTGTAACACGAATTTTAACCACTGGGATGTTTTGAAGTTATTTTTTACGGACATGGCATTATCGGAGCGATTGCAATCGGGGCAAGCTACAATGGATTTGCTAATAGATACATATATAAAATTGTATTCCGAATTTCTGGCGTGGGTCCTACCAAAATTCACATCCTTTAACTTATATTTCCAGTCTGCAGAAGTAGTCGTGACGGAATTGAACACAAAAGTGAAGGAAAGAATTCCTTTAGTGTCTCATGGATCGAATGTATGTAAATCACACCGAACTGAGTCAAATTAATCCTGCTGACAAAAGCAAGCACTTGAATAACGAACATCTTTATTTAGGAATCACAGTTGCATCGAAAATTAATACCCCTGAAATAAAGGCAGATATGATCAGGCGAAAAGAATTTCTAGACAGATGTAAAGATTTCCTCACTGAAGTAGCTACGCAAATTAGAAAAAGATGGGATTTTAACAACGAAGCATTGGTAAAAATTTCGTAACTGAGTCCTAAAAATGCTTTAAGTCAAGTCGTGCGAGAGCAAAATCCTACGATACTGCCAACTGCTGTAGCTTTTCCTAGAGTGATAGATGTCACTGATATGAATGCTTTGCAAAGGTTTGATGACCAGTGGCTCACACTTCCGTTGGCTCTGAAGAAGATATTAAAGGGGAAAAAAAAGTTGACGTGGTTTGGGCTAAGCTGAGTAGATGGTGCGATTTGACAGATCACAAGCCTTGAACACCTGGCTAAATTTGTTCTAGATTGCCTTGTTCTTCCTCACGCAAATGCAGATTGCGAGAGGGTTTTTAGCAAAGTAAATCTGACAAAGACAAAAACACGTAACAAACTGGCAACTCAGTCAATTGATGCATTATTGCTCACGTGTGATGCTATTAAAGGAAGCAAGGCTAAAAATTGCATTGGATTTGAAGCAACCGACAATATGATTCGTCAAATTAATACTAAAGACGATGTTTCCGTCGAAGAAATAGCAGATGTTGAAATAATTCTGCCATAAAATGATTGTAAAATAGTTATTTATCTGCTTAAGTAGTTACATTGCTATTTAAATTAAACTTATTTAAAAATATCGTACTTTAATTTTCGTCAAAAAGTATCTTTTTAATTTTTTGATCATGATTCTACCACCTCCATTCACTGGCTCCGAATATTTTAATTACAAAGGGCATTTCAGTATTGTGCTATTAGCGTTAGTTGATAGTGACTACTGTTTTATGTTTGTAGGTATAGGTTGCCCTGGACGAATAAGTGATGGAGGAGTATATAATCAAAGTGTTTTACGACAAAAAATTGAAACAAATAGCATCAATTCCTAATAGAAACACTAACTTGCCCTATGTATTTTTAAGCAGATTCGGCATTTGCGCTGAGCTCATGTATCATGAAGCCATTTCCTGGACATCATGCAGTAGGTACTCAATATTTAATCAAGAACTGTCTCGCGCTCGTGTTGTCGTAGAGAATGCCTTTGGAATACTGTCTAGCAAGTTTAGGACTTTTAAAACCTGTATTCCGCTTGACGAAGTTAAAGCTGCTGTGACGCAACACCCTACCCTCCTGAATAGAATATAATAGAATAGAATAGTTTTTATTGCCATAAATACTGTGTACAATTTGCAGGTCGAATTGCAGTTTTATATTTAACAACAGTAGACCCATAACGGATACGCAATTTGAGAGTTACATTATAATATTTATATACTTAAAAATGTAATTGCTAAAATAACACCTATGACTTATTTAGTTTTACAAGCATAGTATTCATTAAGACTATAAAATACATTGTTTAGTAACCACTTTTTAAGCTTGAATTTAAATAAAGGCAAATCAAGTGCTTTGATTTCTAAAGGTAAATGATTAAAGACCCTAAAGGTCGTAGCTCACTTACACGCCTCTGCTCCAACACCGCTCCCACCCAACACCGCCCTAAACTTCGGAGACAGCTAGCAGTCGCCGCGGAGACAGCTAGCAGTCTTCGCGGAGACAGCTAGCAGACGCCCAGCGGTCCACGCGGCGACAGCAAGCAGATGTCCAGCCCGACCGCTCTTGCTTGCGCGCGCGGCGGGAGCAGCGCTGCCGCCGGCGCGCGGACTGTTGGCGGTCTCCGCGCAGTCGCCTCGCAGTCACCGCGGCGACTGCTAGGAGTCAGCGCGTGGACGCTCCGCCGCGGCGGACCGCGAGGCGTCCGCTAATTCATGTTGCAATTATAAACTATATCGCAAGGCCACGACTTAAAGCCCATATTGGAATGATATTTTTTTAGGCGAGGCGTAGCAGGGGCGTATAAGTGAGCTACGACCTTTAGGGCGCTTTTAGTATCACGCGGATTTGCTCACGCACGCGGGATTGGCCCGCATGCGTAAAATTTCACGCTGCGGATCATACGCAGCATGAGTTTCAGTTTTCTACGGGCTGCGTAACGGTATAGACGTGTTCAAAAATGATCAATGTCAGAAGAATATGTGTCGCTTACATACTTTACAAACGACGAAACAAGAAGACAAGAGTACATGTTGATCCCTTTCTTGAAAATAGGCTTCTTGCTGGGGCGTTTGTTACACATTTTGGAAAACTACAAAATAGTGAACGTAAATTTAAAAATTACTTTCGAATGTCCATTCGTTCTTTTGATGAACTGTTGTGTAAAATTGAGAATAAGCTACAAAAAAGCAGTTTACGAAGGATTACAATACAACCGATTGAGAGGCTCGCTATTACATTAAGGTAAGTTTTAAATTTTAAATATTTAATTTCTTGCTATGATTTAGTGGAAAGGGATTTGAACAGGTAGGATAAACGTACCAATCCCAAACCAGTAAAGGACTTTTTTGATTTCAAATTACTGTCATGTGTAAATTTACATGTGCAAAAAAAATATGGTCATGTACTCTGGTCAACTGCAAAAATGTTAAACAGAAAAATCAAATCAATGATATTTTCAGTAGTTGACCATCGTGGTCAATTATTGAGACATCATACAACACATGTTCTAGTAATTATCCAGTCTAAATAAACGGTATAATAATGATTGTTTGTTTGAAATATCGTAAAGTAATGCGTCATTGGTTATTAATTGTTGAAATTTCATAAAATCAGATTATTTCACTCATAAAATGTCGCCTTTAAAGTGGAATCATTCCTAACTTTCATCACACGCGACTTATAAAATTATATATAAAAGTTATAGGTTTGCACATGACAGTAATTTGAAGTCAAAAAAATTTCTTAATTGGTTTGGGATTTCAACTACATACACAATCCTTTTTTTATCTGATAAAGTACACATGGCCACAGATCAAGTTACCCAAAACCAGTATAAATGGAACTCGCACCTTGCGCATTATCATACTTAGGTAACCCGTCGGAGTCCCGCTTATACTGGATTTGAGTAACTTGATCTGTGCCGTGTGTACAACCGCACTCATATGAATAAACAAACAATTAGAGAGAAACTGGAGAAAAAAAGTTAATCGTACTCATTTTAATAAAAAGAGTTTTATTCATAAATTAAAAATCAAATTTTACATCATTCATTTCTTTGTAAATTTGTATCCTGAGCGTTGACATTACTTTCGCCAGTAGATGATGTTGTTGCTGGGTTATAAATTATGTCATAAGACGTGATATTAAACAGGCGACTTTCAGTCGAAATAAGAGTTTCATTGTCATTCACTGCAGCAGAACTAATAGCATTGTCGTTAAGACTGGAAGTATCCTGGATTATACTATTGGTTTGGTAATCTTGATTTATCGGTGACAAACTGTCAAGCTCAGTAAAAGCACTAGAACTTGTTGTAGGTATGGGGCTGTAGTATGCAGGTTGTGTTTGACTTTCCATTTCCATAACTATATTTAACACTTTTGTTCTGAACATTAGTTTTTGATATCTAGTGAATCTTTTTAATGAAGGCTGCAGAGACTGAAAGAAAGCCAAATCCTCACTTTCCAGCTCCAGTTGATTAGACTTTAAGCATTCTAATAACTGTGCCTCAAATTCGGATGGTGCTTGCTTTTTAGATTTTACTTGTTTTTGTTTTAATGTTGGGTGAGAACTTTCTTGACGTGAAGTACCTGGTTGCGTGGACTCATTACGTGTTTCTAAATTACGTTGTGATGTTAGTTGAGAACTTTCTTGACGTGAAGTACCTAGTTGCGTGGACTCATTAGGTGTTTCTAAATTACTTTGTTCAGACATTTCTTCACAGAGTGACTCTTCTCCGGCAGTTTCCGTTGTACTGTCTAAGAAAGTCAAAATGTCATAGTAAGAATATTTCTTCTTCTTCTTACTCCCAGAGCCGGATGGCTGATTTTTTTCAGATATCTTGTCTTTCTGGTAAGTGTCCCTTGCTGTTCGCCAGCGTTGTTGTATTTTCTTGTCTGAAATGACAAAATATAATAAGTAGTTGGCAAAAGTACACACAGTTTCAGATCAAGTTACCCAAAACCAGTACCAATAAAATTTGCCATCATCAATATTAAGGTGAAAACTTCCGGAAGTCACTAGCGCTGTAAGTTTTTAATTTGTTTTAACAAAAATTAGCTTCATTAGATTCCTTTCATTTGTCGGAAATTTTACCATAGGGGTTAATTTATACAGAGGAGATTTCTTATAAAATATTTACAGCACAGTTATGTATCTCAAATCTGCTAAAAGTGGCCACTTTTAGCAGATATGAGATACATAACTATACTTCGAACATTTCATATGAAATCATAACTGCATAAATACCCCCCTATGATAAAATTTTCGGCAAATGATAGAAATCTAACGTAGCTACAGTACTGTAGTTAAAACGAATTAAAAACTTCTAGCGCTAGCTACTTCCGTGCCCTTTCACCTTAAGGGTATTTATTTTTCTTCTGAAGTAAAATTCGAGCGGTGCATGCCGTCTTATGTCTGATGTCAGCATTATTAATATATTATATTATCATAATAATATTATTAATATATTGTTTTTGTTTTCAGATATTTGGCAACTGGTAATACATTCACTGATCTACACTATTCCTACGTGATTGGAATTGCAACAATTAGCGAAATAGTAAGACAAGTTTGTTACATAATATGGATTGAACTAAAGTCTGAATGTATTCCACAGCTTAATGGGATCAAATGGAAAGAAATCGCAGAGGGATTTCTCACATATACAAATTTTCCTAATTGCTTGGGTGCTATTGATGGAAAACATATAAGAGTGATTCGACCGCCGCACAGTGGATCACTATATTTTAATTATAAGAAATATTATTCTGTAGTGCTCCTCGCAATGTGTGATGCTGATTATAATTTTACATATATTAATGTCGGTACCAGTGGAAGTAACGCCGATTCAACCATCTTTAGAAGGAGTCAATTGTATACGAAACTGGAAAGTAACACGTTGGGTATCCCTGACCCGCAAGAGTTGCCTATTATTTGCCCCGAAGTAGCTTATCCATCTAGTGTAAGAGCAAAGTTGCCGTTCGTGATAGTGGGAGACGAGGCATTTGGTTTATCATCACATGTGATGCGGCCTTATGCTCGTGATAATTTACCTTACAAAAAGAAAATATTTAATTACCGTCTGTCCAGAGCTAGAAGGTACATAGAATGCACTTTTGGAATTATGTCAAATAAATTTAGAATATTTCACAGATCCATGACTGTCAAGTTAGATCTAGCACAATTAATAGTCAAGACGGCATGTGTACTTCACAATTTCATAAGGAAACGGGATGGATACATGGTCAGCCATACATTTGTCACAAATGGTTTTACGGGACCACTACCCAGGCAGCAGACTGAAAGTAGTAATACGTCGGCAAGTAATATCAGAGATATATTTGCAGATTACTTTATCAATGAAGGAAAAGTCTCCTGGCAACACCGATATATAATTAATTAACTAAACTCAAAAGGTTTTAGAAGGTTTTTGATGTTATTTGTGAATTAAATAATTATGCTTAATAAAGTAATGATGCTTGTATAAATAAAATAATGAACCAAACACATACCCGCCTCTTTTCTTTCCTCTTCGCTCAAATTTTCGTAGTTAGGTGCCAATTCCTTCAAAATATCTCTCCATGCAGCCTCTCTCGCGTCCCTGTTTTTGTATAATTCATTGCGTTTATCCCACAAAACGGGCCGCAGATGAACTTCAATGATTACTCGCTCTGTATCGATTTTCATTTCGGTAGTACAATACGGCGCGTGCGCCCCGTTCGACTCTAAAATGGGCACTGAAGTTGTAGGCAGCGCTTACGCATGCGGATACCCCGCACCGGGGTGACGCCCCGCACAGCTTCCCGCGTCCCGCGTGCGTATATCACGCTTTACAATAGATACCTATATGAAATTGTTCTTTGCGGATGCTACGCATGCGGGCCAATCCCGCGTGCGTGAGCAAATCCGCGTGACACTAAAAGCGCCCTTATGCTAGTACTAAAAGCACTATTATGATACAATTGATTATTGAATCATATTTATATTTATCGCGGGTAATTGGACGTGATGTGATTTTATTATCAAAGTACTCTGGATTTTGTTTAATGAAAATTGTTGCCTCTAATATACAAATATCGGTTAACGTTAGATAACTATTTTCCTTAAATACATTTCTTAACGTTTCATCTGAATACATATTATATATTATGCGTAGACAGCGTTTTTGTAAGAGGAAATTCGACTGTACGTACATTTACTGAATTACCCCAGAATATCACTCCATAAGTCAGCAGTGGGTAAACGTGTCCAAAATAGGCAGCTCTGGCTACATCTACGGATGTCGTTTCTATGAGTATAGAAAGAGCATAACAGTAACTACATATTTTCTTGTTTATGTTTAAGATATGGTCTTTCCAATTTAAGTGACTATCGATAGTTACTACAAGAAAATTCATTTTGTCTACTACGACTTTTGTATCGCTTTCTGTGACTTGTAAATTGTAAAATAAAGTTTTGTAATTTCTAAATTGAATTAATTTTGTTTTTGTTAGATTGCCATTTAAATTAACAGATTTAACTGAAGACTGAGTACCCAAACGATTTTTTTTTTAATTATTTATTTACAATCTATTAAATCTAAATTAATTATTTAGGCTAGAGCCTAACCAAAATACCTAATACACATGCACTCGCGTCGCGCACTCTTTACAGGACCAACGATCGTCACGAGATTTACGTATTAGCCTCTGGACACTTAAGGCCCCTATATACCTCAAGTGGCGCCCTCATTTTAATTAAATTTATTGCTCGCTAAGTACATAATGTATCGCAAATTCACATGTACAGATTGAAGCTAAGGTTCTATAGTTTATTTACAAACAATAACCTCAGTATAATATAGTTTATTGTAGTAGTAAAAAATATTCAGCAATATTGTCATATGCCTTTGAAGAATTACGAGAAAACTATCCGGACGATTTCAAGAATTATTTGCGTATGAGTAATGAGTTATTTAATATATTGTTAAATAAAATCAGACATAAAATATCAAAGCAAGACACTGTTATAAGAGAGAGCATTACTCCAGAAGCACGCTTAGCAGTAACCCTTCGATACCTTGCTTCAGGACGTTCATTCGAAGAATTGAAATTCAGTACCTACCGGTATATCTGCCCCATTTCTTTCTAAAATAATACCAGACACGTGTCGAGCCATTTATGAATGCTTAAAACTGGATTATTTAAAGGTAGGTAAATAAAAGTCTAATCTTAATTTGTTGAGTATTTATAATCATCAGTTTTAGTACACTTAATCATCCATCAAATCTGGATGCTCATAATAAGATCGTAATTGAGCTAAATTTAGATCTACTTCTACTACTACAACGAACAAAATTTTACAGAGGTTATTGTTTGTAAATAAACTATAGAACCTTAGCTTCAATCTGTAATAATAAAGTACGATGCTCTTACTGTGAAGTAAAACATCGTGAGGAAAACGGCTTTTCTTCTTCTTCTTTACATTTAATTGACTTGGGAGTAATGAAAAGATTAATGGTCGGACGGCGTGATGGGAATTTTGGCAAATATGAAACCAAGTGGTGCTCAAGCGATATAAATGATGGAGTTTATTTCACTGAAGCGTTTTAAGCAAAAACATTATTATGAGAAAGCGAAGAAACTTTATTTGCAATTGGCATATTACATTGACAAGGTATATTTTATCCTCTCTGGTTAACCATGCCATAGAGCGGCGATAGCGCGGTGGCCAGTACTCACACTCCTCTTCACGGCACTATCGCGATCATTCGGAGACTCCTAAGCTGCTTCGCAGTCTCATCAGTCGCGGACCTGCTAGAGCTTTGGTCAGAAGGTCTGCTTCCATGTCTTCGGTTCGTAGATACTTGATGTCTAATGCTCCCTCTTGGATACAGTTCCTTATGAAGTGCATTTTCAAATCAATGTGCTTTGACTTGGAAGTTACCATCTGGTTCTTACTTAGCTTGATGGCTGCTTGATTGTCATTAAAGATAACTAGGTGTTCGTAGCTAGCTCCTAGATCTTTGTAGAGGCTTTTCAAGTGTATAGCTTCTTTTGCAGCTTCGGTCAGGGCTACATATTCGGCCTCGGCTGTAGATAGCGCGATGCTTTTTTGTTTCTTCGACATCCAACTTATTGCCGTTCCAGCAAATTTGAAGCAATAGCCTGAAAAGGATTTTCTATCAAGCTTGCAAGCGCCCCAATCAGCATCTGCCATTCCATACAGGTCTTGACCCGTTTTGGTGAATGTTAAGCCGATGTTTTTGGTGGCCTTTAGGTACCGGAGTATTCTCTTGGCACTCTTAAAGTGTTCTTCATTATAGCAGTCGTTAAACTGTGATAGGTAGCTGATTGCGAACATTATATCTGGGCGAGTTGCTACCGCCATATACATTAGTGTCCCAATCAGGTTTTTGTATGGAATTTGCTGTGACTCATTTTTGTCTCCCTTTTCCAATTTGAGTCCAGGCTCCATAGGGATGGATACTGTTTTGCAGTCTACCATCTTAAACTTTTTAAGGGTGTCTTCAATAAACTTTTGTTGGTGTAATTTTATTTCTTCTCCATTGTAAGTTACATCTAAACCAATAAGTCGTTTCGGTCTTCCCAAATCTTTTAGTTCGAATTTTGAATTTAGTAGGTCTTTAACCTCTTTTAATGCTTTCGGACACGAGTAGGCAATTAATAAATCGTCGACATATATTGCAATAATAATCTTTACTCCTCTTTTCTCCAGAATGTATATACATGGGTCGGCTTCAGACGCTCGAAACCCTATGTTCTTCAATTCTTTATCGAGTTTTATATACCATTGCCTCCCTGCCTGCTTGAGTCCGTACAATGCTTTAATGAGACAACAAACTTTTTCATTTGGAACGCTCTTTATGTCTCTTAGCATGTCTCTAGTTTTATTGTAAATGGTTAAATCTTCTTTTGTACTTTCATCGACCATGATCTCAATCAAGTATTCTTCTAAATAGTCAGGGTATTTCATCATAATCTTTTCTTCTAGTACACCATTTAGGTACGCAGTTGTTACGTCCATTTGATTCAGTTTTAACCCTTCTTCTGCGGCTATACCGATAACGGATCTGATTGAGCTTAACTTCGCTACGGGTGCGTAAGTTTCGTTAAAGTCTATACCTGGTCGCTGCGTGAAACCACGTGCTACAAGTCTGGCTTTTCTT
The DNA here is from genome assembly GCA_963556745.1 of Catoptria pinella. NCBI lineage: Eukaryota > Metazoa > Arthropoda > Insecta > Lepidoptera > Crambidae > Catoptria > Catoptria pinella. Next base: position 1,113,134 of record OY750777.1, read on the forward strand.
GTGATGCTATCATCAGGTCCTATTTTGTTCCTTAAAACCATCTTGTAGTCTACGACTTTCATATCGTTGTTTTTCTTTTCTATTTTCCAGGTTCCGTTTTTGACATGTGCTCTGATTTCAGCTTTGATAGCCTCATGCCAGTATTCATCGTTTTCATTTTCATTTTCATCAGACAGATAAGATATTTCCGTGAGTAAATGACTTTCTTCGAAATCGCCTAATTCAAAATCTTTAGTCCACGTTGGTGGGTGCCTTTCTCTTTGAGGCCTCCCATTTCCAGATTCTTCTGCGGTTTCAGATGCATCGTCAAATAATTCGGTTTCATTTAATTCACCATTTTGACTTTCAGTATTTTGTGAAGGATTTTTATTGTTCTGTTCAGAAAATTCAATTTCTATTGATTTCTCCCTGTATTTGTTTTTCTTTTGTTTACTTCTATTTTCTTTTTCAGGTGTGCGAAGTTCTTTTTCTTCTACAAGGTTATCATAGCCCGTGTCTTCTTCTTGAAAGTACATCTTGTCTATGACCTTGATGTCCCTGCTCGTCACTACGTCATTATCTTTAGGTATGTAAACTCTGTAGCCTTTTGAGGTCATCGAGTATCCCATGAAAACGCCTTCCTTGGTTTTCTCTGTTAGCTTTCCTCGTCTGTTTTTTTTAGGACGAAGGTCTTCCTGCCGAAAACTTCAAGATGATTGCCAGACGGTGTTCGGCCTGTCCACTTCGTGAACGGTATATCGCCGTCTAATGCTTTTGAAGGGCTACGGTTTATGAGATAGTTTGCCGTAGATACTGCTTCTGCCCAGAGCTTTTTAGGAGCATTGGCTTCGATCAATAGGCACCTGGCTTTGTCTAGCAATGATCTGTTCTTCCTCTCACTGATCCCATTTTGCTGTGGGGTGTAAACAGTGGTCAATCTTCTTTGGATGCCGTTTAGTTTGAGGAAAACATCAAACTCCTTATTGCAGTATTCAGTGCCGTTGTCGGATTGCAGGTGTTTTATTCTTTTATTGTGAAATGTTTCAACTTCATTCTTGTATTGCTTGAAACAATTGAATACGTCACTTTTCTTCTTTATGAAATAGACGTGGCAGTAACGGGTGAAGTCGTCTATGAATGTGACGTAATATCTTGAGGCTGCAAGTGTTTCGCACTCAAAAGGTCCACAAACGTCGCTGTGAATTATTTCCAGCTCTTGCGTCGTGTAGAGATCATCATGTCTTGTAAAAGGTAATCTTGATAGCTTGCCTTTAATGCAGGTTTCACATGTTTCCAATTTTTCTTTGTTTATTTTCAATCCGTACATTAAGTCATTTGTAGCCATCTTGATCAGATCCTTTTCGTTTATATGGCCAAGTTTGCGGTGCCACTCCATGATGTCGTCCTTTTTCTTTTCTTTTTGTGTGTGGTTTGCAGTCTCTTTTTTAAATTCAAAGTAGTAGAGTCCATCTCTTCTTTGTGCTGTTATTGTTATTTCGCCACTTTTTTCTATTACGTAGGCTTTGTCTTTTTCAAAAATTATTTTGTTACCTCTGTCTGCTATTTTGCCTACCGAGAGTAAGTTGACTGATAAATCGGGGACGTATAAAGTGTCGTTGATGTTATAGTCTACCTTTTCTACGGTGACTGTTACTTTTCCCTTTCCTTCAATTTTGCTGGTGTGCTTTTTCGAAGCCAGCTTTAAGGTACCATCTTCTGGGGTCATGGTGGAAAATTTTGATTTGTCGCCACACATATGAGATGAACAGCCGCTATCTAAGCACCATACGTTTTCATTAATGTTTGAGCTTGCCGTATTTAGGCAGATATTGAAGTTCTTGCCTTGGCTTGTTCTCTCGGTTTTCTTTTTGTTTCCCCAGCATGCTTCGGTTGCATGGCCCTTTTTCTTGCAGTTCTTGCAGAATGGTTTTCTTTTATTATTTTTTGAAAAATATGCCTCTGTTGAGTTTCCGGGCTGCTCACCAACATTTCTTGCTTGACTTTCCTCTAAGATTTTTACTTTTAAATCATCAGGATTAGGTAATGTGTCCCTTGATTCGATGGCGATACGGAAGTTTTCAAATGTTGTTGGCAGACTGTATAACAGCATAATACTGAGCAGTTCCGGTGGAATTTTTAATTCCATATCAGCGAGCTTGTCCACAATATCCATAAAGTTATTTAAGTGGTCACGGATATCTTCTTCATTTGTCATGCGCTTTAAAACCAGTTGCTTTAATAAAGTCGCCTTTCTTGCGGGCCCAGTGCTCTGGTAAATGGCTCTTAATTTGTCCCACACGGCTTTAGCTGACGTACAGATCTTTATTTGTTTTAATTCTGACGGTGACAGGAGAAGTAAAATTTCAGCTCTTGCCTTTAAATCTTCCTTCACGTACGCTGCTTTTGCCGCTGCATCTGCGTTTGGCGATAATGCTTTTTCGCCGCTAACGATGTCCCAGTAGTCATTTTTTATGAGGACGGCCTGGGCTTGTAAGCACCAGGTGTCATAGTTAGATTTCGTTAGTGGCTCTATGTTGCGGACGGTTGCCATTTCCTTTTCTCTTTTTACGAACTACGCTCTGCTACCATTTGATGGAGTTTATTTCACTGAAGCGTTTTAAGCAAAAACATTATTATGAGAAAGCGAAGAAACTTTATTTGCAATTGGCATATTACATTGACAAGGTATATTTTATCCTCTCTGGTTAACCATGCCATAGAGCGGCGATAGCGCGGTGGCCAGTACTCACAATAAATAATGTTACAATGTTTTTAAATCACCGCACATTAGCAGCCTTTACACACACACTCTATCGCGCATTCTTTGGAACGTACAAAATTGCGCGCGGGAAAGCCTGCACGCGATTGCTTTTGTAAGTTTTGTGTACGCTACCCGTTCTTTCGCGCGCGATTACTCGTGTTCGTTTTGCTTAGCGGAATGAGCGGCCGTGTAAAGACTAATCACGCGTAGGGAATGCAGGAAATGTAGGATCGGACGAGATCTCGCGAGATTGGTAGTTAAGAGTATCAATTTTTGCAAATAATTTCACTACTAAAATAGATATAGAACTCCCGGGACATTGAAAGAAAAAGAACCATAGGTATTTTGAAATCAACATTTATTTTTACGAAGTCAAAAAGATTAATTAACAAAAATAATAGAATTTGAGTTGAGATCAATCAAATCAAAGGCTCATTTCGCCAAACTAAAAAGAGAAATAGAATATAAAGTGAAAACCAAATAAAAACAATCAAATTAGGAACATTAGCAACATCTCGCTATACAATTATTTACAAACTGTTTTGGAAGTAGCTACTTAGAAAGCACAACGTATTTAAGGTATCGTCACCTAACCTACATCTTATTTTGCAGGCTAGATAGCCAGCCGCTGAGAATGCCCTTTCAGATTCCACACTTGTTGGTACTATAGTTGTGAGGCAGTTATCAGCGAACTGCAAAAGTTCTCCTTTAGACCCCCCGGACTCGTATAGATTCATTTCCTTCTTCAACAATTGGTCCAGCGAAATCTTTGCTTTCCTAGGGTCTTTGCAGGAAGTTATTGCTTCCTCCAGTTCTTCTTGCAAAGAAAGCTTGCCTGCTTCATTCAGAGTCTGGGAAAGGGATGAGAGGGGTTCATCATCCTCATCAGGGGTGGCAGTGGCAGCAGGCGCAGGTGATGTTGATGTGACTGACTCAGTCTGTTTTATACCATGCTGCGAATGCAGGCGCTGTATTAATGCTTTAAGTTCAGTGCGAACTATACTTTTCGGAAGTAATTTAAAGGTTTCATCTCTCGCAAACTCTTCTTTATCTTCTTGGTACTTAGCTGGGTTTCTTAAATATAACAAGCATGCCGTTAAATTCGTCCGACGCTCAGCAATGCGGTTTCTCAAGAAATCAGCGTTTCTCTGCCAATGGAGTTTTTAGCTCTTCCAGTTTACGAATCATAAACCTAAGTGTTTTCTCAGCAGTAGCCAAGTCGGTATCTCGACGACATAGCACCTTCACTGCCAGCTTTACGGGTTCAAATACCTTGTCTAAGTTCGCTAAAACTGCATGTTCTTCTGCACTCAAATAGTAGTTTGGGTTAGCTTCCAGGCCAAGATCGATTAAAGCTTTGCTGACACATAGTTTGATTCTATTGAATGTAGAAATCATGTCTGCTAGGCTCGACCATCGTGTCTTATAATCAAGTTGTAATTTTATATCTTGTCCAAATTCTTGTTTTACGTATATTTGCAAAGTGTCATTTTTAGACGGTGATCTTTTAAAAAGTTTCATCACGTTTCTAACTTTCTCAATGATACCCGCATATTCTTCATTTAGGTCCACTTCTATTCTTGGTATAGAGCAATGAAAAGCTTCATCTTCGGAGTCTGTGCAGGGCATTTCGTCTATTTCATCAGAAATCTCAACGTCGTTTTCTTCATTTTCAGATTCTATTTCAGGCTGCTCATCAACATTAGTTGGTCTTTTATAAATAGTATCGATTATGCCAAGCTGGATTCCATGGGCATAGCAGAGCTGATGTAAAGGCGTTATCAATCGACCCAACTTTTTCATCACACTGGCCCCATCTGTAGTAATATTGATAATATCTTTTTCTAGAATAAGTCCAAATTCGGTTAACTTTGTGTTCAAAATACTGACCCCACTCTCAGCAAGCATACTTCCATAGACGCGAATCAGCCCCAAGTTCCAGAAAAAATCATTCCCATGTACAATTACATTCATGTATCGCTTTTCATAGAAGAAGTCCACTCATCGAATGTAAGCGTAAATCTGTGATCATTCTCCTTTAGCTGAGCCAGTTCACGCTTTATTTTCATTTTTAATGTCATGCCATAGTTCATAACTATAGATTTAATTGTGTTTGGAGACTTGGGAAGTTTCTGACCCGAAGAATTGAACAGGTCTCTGATATCTTTAGACGAGCAAAATACACGGAATGGTAGACCGTCTTTTGCCACCATTCTTGATATTCTTTTTTCCATAGAAGTATCTTCAGGTTCAGACAAAACGAAGTGATCAGTTATTTTTTGCCTCTTTTTGCTCACTGGTGGCGCTGGTGCCGATGTTTCTGGTGATTCCGTACTTGCTGTACCTACTTCCATGTTTTGAACAGTAGACGATGGTCCTGGCAATCGCGGCAATTGCTGGCCTTGCACCTCGCTGACTTCCACATTCTTCGTTTTGGTATCTATTTGATGGATAGATTTTAAATGCACATGTAAGCCACGCGGAGATCGATCTTTGGTTTTCAGAATCTTCTTACAAAGTTTACACTTGGCACTCAATCCATTTTCTGCTCTTGAAAAGTATTTCCATACTACCGACACACTTCTATAGTCCTTATAAACTATATTCGCCGACATAGTCCGTTATTAAATACTTCGTGAATCTCAAACAACTTTTTCGTATTTTTTTAAGCGACAATAGCACTATAACTCAATAAATTCAATCAAGGATTGACAACAAGTGACAACAAAATCTGGTAGGTAAACAAACGCACGCACGCCGCAGGTTCAAATTTCAACCAATCACACGCATCGAAATTTGAGTAAGCGAGACCGGCCGCCCGCGCACCGAAACCGATCGGAGTTCGCTCCGTCCCTGTCGGTCGTGTCAGTTCGCGCGCTGCTGCGCGTCAAATAGGACGTTTTCATACTCGAGTTCAATCTCGCTAATCTCGCGAGATCTCACCCATTTTTAGGCCGAGATTAATCTCGCAGAAAAGGGCCGAGATCTCGCATTCCCTAATCGCGCGGGATAGATCGCGCGAAACTGGCGCATGTTGTAGTGTGTGCAATTCACACAGTTTTGCCGAAGAACGTGGGTGTTGCTGTGAAAAATGGATAGAAGATATCGTGTGGCGCAAGTTATCATGTTGGCTGGTATAATTCAACTCAAAAAGAAGAAGAAACGTTCAGTGTGGGTTAAAAAATATAGACAGCAATATTGTCATATGCCTTTGTTGAGAGGGTTATAGGTCCATGGAGGAATTAAAAAAGGCTTTTGTAGTTTTAAACAAAATAAACGTGTATTGAAAAAATCTTCACACCAATACAATACTGAGAACGGCGAGAGCAGTGTTGCTAGTTAAAAAAAAAAAAAGAAATTCTTCACAGCATTGGACATGCGTGAACATGCCCCCGGGCGTTGAGAGCTATGCTTTCAACCAGACGTTGATGAAGTTGGTAAAGGGCATATCTTGCTAAAGGATCGTCGGATGACTCCCGCAGATGTCCTGATGTCGGCCACACGAATGATGTTGTCAGGTCCAGGATGAACGGCAATAACTCTTCCGAGTTTCCATTTGAGTGGAGGGAGGTTGTCCTCTTTTACTACGACCAATAAGTCCAGCTTCAGATTGTCGCTGCTCGTGCGCCATTTAACTCGTTGCTGAAGTTGTGCAATATATTCTTTGCTCCAACGGCTCCAAAATTGTTGACACAGTTGCTCAATGCGTTGGAATCGGGTTAAAGAGTTGATAGAATATTGCTGGAGATCACGCTGCGGCAGCGATATAAGAGAGCGGCCAATGAGGAAGTGGCCTGGTGTTAATGGGTTGGAATCGGCAGGGTCGGAGGATAATGGTGTTAGCGGTCTGGAGTTCATGATGGCTTCAATCTGCGTAAGCGTCGTGTTGAGTTCTTCGAAGGTTAAATTACAATTCCCCAGCACTCTACTTAAATGGTATTTGACCGATTTAACTCCGGCCTCCCAAAGTCCCCCAAAATGAGGACTATAAGCGGGGATGAAATGGAAATTAATACCGTCATTTGCTAAATTTTTACTCAAAGAATTGCAGTGACTTTTCAAGAATTTGGAGATCTTTGTACGCCCCAACAAACGAAGTGCCATTGTCTGAATAAATGTTAATCGGCTTACCCCTCCAAAAATGAAATGAAGCGATGCAATGCCAACAAATAAGCTTTGCTCGTTAAGTCTCCTACCAGTTCGAGGTGCACGGCCTTAGTAGTGAAGCAAATAAAACAGCTATATAAGTTTTAACTAGCCTGCATCCTCGTCCTTGACGACTAGCGCACATAATAGGGCCGGCATAATCGACACCTACATTTTGTAAAGGATAGTCATTAGGAGTAAGTCGTTGCCGTGGTAGGTTTCCCATTAACGGGGTTACAATTTTACCCTTGATGCGAGTACAACGTTCACATTTATGATAACACGACTTAGCTAAATTACGGCCGCCTATTGGCCAATTTGTTTCACGTATGGATGCCAATAGTAATTGAGTGCCAGCATGCATAAGTAGACAGTAAGACAACCAGCGCAAGTAACCGTCGGCGGTTACTTGCGCTGGTTGTCTTTTTTAACCGACTTCAAAAAAAGGAGGAGGTTCTATGTTCGACTGTTTATTTGTTTTTTTTTTATGTATGTCCACCGATAACTCGAAAACGGCTGAACCGATTGACATGATTCAAACGCCACTTTATTAGGTTTGCTCCCCAGGTGGTCCCATTTTTTGAAAATTTTAAATCGGTTCAGTAGTTTTCGAGTAATCCTGAAAATACTGTAATTTTTTAGGTAACTTTTGCACGAGTTTTAACGGATCTTCAGACATAACTTCTTTGTTTATAAACCGATTTAGATGATTCTTGTTTCGTTAGAAAGGGGATACTTTAAGGATGTTTTCATTCAAATTTCCTTCACATTGGACCTTGGACTTCGAAGATACACAAGAGAACTCTTCAAAATCAAATATGATAGTGCATTAGTGATTACTCTACGGTATTGAAAGGTTTCGCATCAGCCATTTTTATTGTCACTACTGGGGCTGGGATACAAGCCTTACTTATGGGCTAATGAATAGGATGGGCCATAACCTACCGCGCGGGCCCAATGCGGATTGGTGGGTGTTAATGTGCAAATGTAGCTGGAACTAACGGCTTAACGTGTCTTCTGAAGCACGGAGGAGATAATACACTTTGGTCACCTACCCCATGTCTGACCCTTGCTAAAATTAACAGTGCGAAAAGTGGATATTGAGTTACTAGGCGTATTATACCATTGAAATGTGTGAAATATGAATAAAATATATTTATATCATCGCTTAAGTTTACTTATACATACCTACCACAAAAAAGTTAAAAATTAAAAAACTTTTAAAAATTAAAAAGAAAAACCTCCTTCAAAAAACCTTAAAAAAATTGCTATAAAAAACAGCTTCAAAAAACAGCAGCTCTAAAAAGCAAGAAATAATATTCAAATCTGCATAATTACTATTCAAGTACCTACGCATATCTGATATTAAAAAAACGTCTTATGAAGTCGGTAAAGTAAAAAGTTACTTAAAATCTCTTTTCAGATTGTCAGTAGATATGTTGTATGACCAGTTACTTTTCACGATGTCTTTCAAATCAGATAGCTTGTAATCTACTTTGATATTTGATAAAATTGTAACTTTAGGCTGCATAACTTCTAGACTCTCATCGTCTTTATTTTCGTCATCCGATGACGAGTACACAATCTTTGTCAGTTTTTTTATCTTTTGCTTATCGTTTTCGAGTAATCGGTGGACATACATAAAAAAAAAAAAAACTAATAAACAGCCGAACACAGAACCTCCTCCTTTTTTTGAAGTCGGTTCAAAATAGATTGCTTTTTCAACGCATTGAATTTGTAACCAATATTACAGTGTTTTTTACATGCACACGTCTCTCTGTTAGATACATTAGGAGTCAGTACGAAAAACGGCTTGTACCGGGTGAATGTCGTGTAAGAGACGAGGATGCCAGTTTCTTGTATAAACTTGTTTCGTAAATTTTTCATTGAATCTAAAAGACATCGCCTCTGCATTTTTATTTTCCTTGACGTTTTGGTTTCCTTTTTGCCAGCTGTGGTGCGACTGACATCATCTTGTATGAAAAAGTTTTCAATTTTAGTTTTTAATTCATTATATTTCAAGGAAATTTACCCTTGCTTTAGCTTTCAATCGTAAAAATGTCTGTAATTTTTTGCTCATTTTGTATTTTTTTTACTATATCATCGTTAATAATGTTTTTCATCAATGCCTTTGCATGGTTTTCAGATAAGTTTTTATATTGCTTTCGCATAGCTGCTTCTAACACGTACTTTTCCAAAAGTTCTATTTTTATTTTATTTTTTATAGGCGATGGTAAATCTAAGTTCTGTGTAAGGGAACTAGCCCGTGTCTTAGGAGTAGATTCCTCATTGTCGTCATTGGGGTTCACCTCGGGTTTTGTCGACCCCAATAGAAAGATTGTAGTCTAGAACAATATTTGGCTTATATTTGTATGTCCCATATTTTTCTTTTCCACCAATTTCTACATTGTGGAAGGTGGAAATTAGGGATACCACATTGGCATCCTTCCACACAATGATAGTTATATCATTAGTTTGGCTGAAAGCCACTTCGCCTGTGCGCATGTTTGTTTTGGACTTAGTGCGCAATGATTCAGGTACAAATTCCCTATTTAGTCTTAATGTCCCATTGTGTCCGTTTTCCGCGATTTGAGCATTCGCGACAACAATGGGGAGTCATAAAAATTGTCCATGACAAGGGTATAACCCTTGTCAAGGAGTGGCCGAACCAGATTAAACACAGTTTTCGATGTGGCACCTTCCGGCTCTGTGGGATCAGCAGCGGATTCTTGCTCATTTTCATTTTTCTTTTTTTGCCCGTATAAATAATCATCTTCCAGAGGTAGCCGGATTTAGACTTGCACTATTCAAAACTCTTTATACCAACTTGAGCAGCTTTTGTCGCAATCAATTGCGCAAATGATAGTCGTCCCTTCCATAAAAGAAGGGACTCATCGATGGCAATGTCTTGCTCAGGTTGGTGTAATGTGGTGCCCTGAGAGAGAAATGAAAGCCAAGACTGCTGAGTAAATACTGATTGTATTTTCAATAAGAACATCCATTAAATGCATCATTAATTAGGTTACATAGTGTATACAGTTATTAAGTATGTTTAGTTAACATTCAATACATCTCATCTCCACCGCAATAAAGAAAATAAAATAAAGCTAACAATTTATTTTATTTTCGCATAAATACTATGTACGTTAATACATTATAATGTCATACTAATGATTACAATAGTAGATATTTAGTACATAATTATTAATTAACAAAATTGTCATAATTATTAGGTAATTGGTTCAAAATACATTTTTGTTCTATTCTTATGAACAACATAGTTTTTATTATCTTTAATGATTTCTACATTGGGCGAACATTCCTTTACAACTTTGTATGGACCTGAATATATGTTTTGGAACTTATTGCCAGTTTCATTTTTTATTAATATTAAATCATTCGGTTTATAAGTCACTGGATTAATATTACGATCATACTTTTCTTTCCTTTTTAATTTACTAGCTATCAAATTATCTCTTGCCTCCTTTTGAGACGTTTGAATTCTAAATTTGAGTTCTGAAGGATAATTATCAAAATTGTACAATGGGTCAACTTGCCCCGACATTAAATTAGATGGTAAAATGCATTTCTTACCGAACACCAACTCATAGGGAGTAAACTTGGTCTCTGTATGTACCGCAGTATTATAGGAAAAACACCAAAAAGGAAGCCACGTGCTCCATGCCTCCGGATGATTTCCTGTCTGTATTCGCAGATAGTTACCTAGGTGTTTGTGCGAGTTCTCCAAGGCACCAATACTTTGATGATGATACGCGGTAGATTGAAGCTGGTTAATATGCAAAAGTTTACAAACCTCTTTCATTGTGTCCGATAAAAACTCCGTTCCTCTGTCTGTTGCTATCTCCTTCGGAATACCATATCTCAGGATCCAATTATTTACAAAATTTCTAGCTACTTCGCTTGACCTCTTTGACATTAAAGGAAAAGCCTCAATATACTTACTCAACTCACACTGTATAGTTAAAATGTATACAAAATTATTGTAATCTCTATCTAACGGCCCTACTATATCTAAGTATATTTTCTCAAATGCTGAATTAGCAGTTGAACTAATTGTCATAGGCTCCTTAGTATAATGTGAGGTATATTTTTGTTTTTGACACTTATCACACCTCTTTATGAACTCTGTAACGTCACTTTCTAACTTAGGCCAAAAATAATATTTCTTTATGTTATTTACCATTCGTCTTATACCAGCATGGCCACTTGTGGGTAATATATGAAAATCGTTTAAAATTACACGCTGCTCGTCTTTATTCGTTATTCTTTTTGTTCCCCTTAAAATACATAAACGTGGTCCGGACCAGTTACTTATGTTATTTATTTCATTTACTAACTTTTCTACAAATATATTATTTTCCTCAGTTTTAATGAAGTATACTTCTTTTATATTAATTTTCCCACAAAATATATTTAGCTCTCTCACAAATTCGCCTGGCGATAGTTGCGATCGAGAAGCTAAATTAATAAAAATAGTATTCATAGAGGGTACATAACTCAAGCACCCCTTCTCATGTGTTATTTCTTTCATTTTACGATATCGATTTAATTCATAAGCGCTTATGAAACGTAATTCCGTGAAATATCTCGTTTTGCTTAGGATTTCTACAACTTTTGGTTGATCAGGCCAATCGTTTTTCGAAATACTAGCACCCGGTTGTTGCCTAGCCATCTGGCCACGCGTCATTACATTCATCACCGTTTGATTCATCTCTTTCAATTCCTCCGAAGTTAAATGCAAACGTGAAAGTGCATCAGCAGCAGAATTATTCTTCCCTTTCAAATATTCAAGTACAAAATCGTATTCTTCTAGCGTTAATCTAAATTTAATTAAACGGCTTGACGGATCTCGCATGCCAAATAAATATATAAGTGGCTTATGATCAGTCTGAATTTTGAATTTCCTTCCATACAGGTATGGACGAAAATGCTTTACGGCCCATACAATCGCAAGCAATTCCTTTTCAATCGTTGGGTACCTTTTTTCTGCTTTATTGAGACTACGACTAGCAAAGGCTACAGGCCTACTATCACCATTACACAAGACTGCACCAACGCCATATCCCGATGCATCTGTTTGTAAAATAAATTGATTAGACTCCGAAAAGTCGGGGTATTGCAATACGGGATGGGATATTAAACTTTGTTTCAATAATTCGAATGACTTTTGGCACTCCTCATTCCATGTAAAGGTTACATTTTTCCGACACAAATTATTTAATGCATGTGCTTTGGTAGCAAAATTGGGAATAAATTTCCTGTAATAGTTCACAAAGGCGACGAATCTTTTGACTTCGTCGACTTTAGTAGGAACTGGGTAGTTTTTAACAACCTCTATTTTATCTGAATCAGGTATTACGCCTTCTGCTGACACAATATGCCCCAAATAAAGCAGTTCTTTCTGTAAGAAAATGCACTTTTGTGGATTTAACTTTAAATTGACTTTACGTAATCTTTCGAAAATGGATTGTAAATTTTTCTCATGACAGGGTAAATCCTTACTGAAACAAACCAAATCATCTTGGTATACTAAACATTTGTCGTATGTTAAACCTGTCATTGCCATAGTCATCATGCGGGAAAATGAACTAGGACTGGTCTTTAAGCCCATCGGCATCCTGGTCATCTGAAACTGTCCCGAACAAAAAACAGTATACTTGCGACTGTCTGGGTCTAAGCTTACATTGTAGTAGCCTTGATGTAAATCCAAATGAGAAAAATACATGCAACCGGATAACGAATCCAAAATTTCCGTTATATTTGGAAGAGGAAATTTATCATCATGTATACTGTTATTAAGTTTTCTATAATCTATGACCAAACGCCATTTTTTGTTTCCGTTTTGGTCACTTTTCTTTGGCACCAGCAAGATTGGACTGGACCATTCACTTTGACAAGGTTCAATAATATTTTCCTTCAACATTTTATGAATTTGGTTATTAATTTCATCTTTCAAAGCGTGAGGTAATCGATAGGGTTTTGAAAAAATTGGCTGAATATCTGGTTTTACTTTAATAGTGTGTTGATAAATATCGGTGGTTGATAATTTGTCCCCTTCCAAATAAAAGATATCGGGATACTTCGCACATAAATTTTGAATACTAATCCTTTCCTCTTTATTTAGATTATTTAAATTTAACTTTGACAATAATGACTTAACTCGCGATGCATTTTTCTCGGTCTTATCAAAGCTACAAATATTGTATTCATTTAAGTTCTGTATATCTAGTTTTATTCCGGATAAAGATATGTCTCTTGAGGTCGTATTCAAAATTCGAACTGGTATTTTACCATCTATGGGATTTACTAACGTACTCGCAATAAACACGCCCTCGCATATTTCTTTCGTACATACCACGCACTCTTCTTTTAAACTAGTATTGATATAGTGAATAGATTCTGATCTGGCAGGTAAAGATAATAAATTACTGCACGAGTCTATCAGCTGCACAGTAATTTGTTTAGATTCACTGGGCCATAACGATAAACTATTATGTTTCATGTCAATGACCGCTCCATACTTACCTAAAAAGTCCTGTCCTAGAATACCGTGCGATTTACAAGGTAGCGAGTCAAATACATAGAACTTATGACTAATACACTGCCCGTGTATTGTCAACTGTAAACATACATATCCGATAGCCTGAACTTTTCCACCTATCCCATTTATTGTTATATTTTCTTTGTTAACTGGGATACCAAAATCTAAAATATGCTTATGTTTTATAGCCGAAATTGAAGCTCCAGTATCTATGAGCCAGTTAAATGCGTGTCTGTTGTTATAAAATAACTCAATGTAATAACTACTATCGCTCGCTAAAATACTATATGTCATAGGCACGAAAAAAATCATTTTCAGGTTGAGAATTCTGAGTAGAAGAACTCGACTGAGGCTGTACCTCATCAGTTACTGCCGTCCGAATATTTCCTCTGAACGGTCCATGACCCCTATAAAAGTTATTAAAATTTCTACCTCGATACTGCGCTCTGCCTCGAGGCGCACCCCGTGGCTGAGGCTGATGCTGTTGCTGCTGAGGCTGATGCTGCCGGAACCACTGCCTGGTGCTGCCGTGCGGCTGACGGAAGTGGTTGTTAGGGTTGCCTCGCCAACGACCAGTGTTGTACGCACCTCTAGGATTATTCTGAAGAGGAGGCTGCCTGGAATTGTTTTTAAAGAAACGATTATTATTATGCCTTAATGTCAGCACTTCAGCTGTGGCATTTGAACCTGAAACGTCCTCATCTATTGCGGCTTGAATAGCATCCTTTAAATTTTCAAATCTCTGAGCCGTAATAATCGTGCCAATCCTACGATTTCTCAATCCGTCGCTAAACTGCCTAATCGCCTGTTTTTCGTTAATAGATTTTAAAATATTAAATTTCTCGACATTTCCCTCAGATTGAGAAATTGTAAGATCAACAAATAATTCGGATAAGGTTTTTCCGAACTCGTCAATAGACACATCATTTTGCTTGCAATTTAAAAATTGTTTTTGCAAAGCACTCGTAGATTTTTTTGGCAATAGTAACATTTTCATATCATTTAAAAGATTAGAAACAGTATCATATTTTGTTGCTAATTTTAGCTTAGCAGCCTGCGACAGTCTACTTTTCACAACAAAAGAAATTAAATAAGGCTGTGACTCAGCATTCAGAACCGAACTATAATACTCTATGCCGTCGATAAGTTGTCGTAAATTGGAAAGTTCGTCATTCATAACTGGCAATAAGCTCAAAGCTACCTTCAGGTCAAACTTATCCATTGTGGAAAAACAGCTAGAATTCTCTGAAATTTGACACAATTCGCTAATTTCCTTAAACAAATTTTTAATATCTTCACAATATTCTTCAAAAAGTAGAAGCTCGTTCTCGCCCAAGGTTTCCTTGTCAATACTTTCTAAATAGTTATTATATTGGGCAACAACAAATTTGGCTTCGTCTAACTTTGTCTGCAATATTTTACCTTGTCGTCTAGCAGGTCCAATTTTAATCAAATATTGTCTTATAACTAATAAATCATCATATAATTTCTTTAAGAACGTTGCCATATAGTTTTAAAATTAATTACGTATGCATAATAAAATATTAACATACCTGTATAAGCTTGGAACCTTAACTCCTCAGCGACATAACTAGCACTGTAACCTTTTTAAAACACAATTAAGTACATAATTATTTAGGTACACAATGTAAATATTTTAATTATTCATTTTATCTATACGTAATTATATTTTTGTACCTATAAATTTAGATATCTGTTTCATTACATATATTTTAAAAGATATATTGATTATTTAAATACTCATTATATAAAGGTAAATAGGGCTACAGTCCTCTAAATAACGCCAAACGAATACCGATGCACGCGAAAGAAGATATATGCATATTTACGTGACCGCACTTCACTTCACACGACACTTTTCCCGTAGTACGCGCAACTTTTCATTTACACTCTTACACTATCGTCAATCTTCAAATCGGGGTAAACCTGGTGTCGTCGAAAAGAAGGCCGACGCCCCCTGCTGCCCCTCAGCTCACTACACTCTTGCCGTATCCATCGCAGATGACATTTCCGGTACATCCGGAATACTCCGTAAAGGACTCCCAAAACCAGACAAAGTACGATTATGCACAATAATATGCTCGACGTTTGCATATGGTACCTAAATTCTTCGATTGGTGCACTATTCGTGCCTCCTGCCGCGTTTTGTGCTATTAGTATGTTTTCCTCTTTAGACTGTTGTTTCCCCATTTTTCGCGAATACTTTCGGTACACTACCGTCTCGAACAAAACTCTGGATAGAATTCATTGTAATAATCGATAATGTCATCGTCCCGAGTACACGCGATGTTTATAATTCACGGTCCATATACGGAAATGGGCCGGCGGAGACCGGTGTCAGAATACTCGCGCGCGTGGATCTACTTTTGGCAGGGTCGCCATGTAATGTGGTGCCCTGAGAGAGAAATGAAAGCCAAGACTGCTGAGTAAATACTGATTGTATTTTCAATAAGAACATCCATTAAATGCATCATTAATTAGGTTACATAGTGTATACAGTTATTAAGTATGTTTAGTTAACATTCAATACATCTCATTGGTAAAGAGAGCTGAATTTCTGATTTAGATGATCTATTATAGGCTGTATCTTCTTTAGTTTTTTATCTTCCCCGGCTTCCTCTAGAAGATTATTATTATTCACAAAATGCAGACATTTTTTGATAAGCATGAATCTGCTGAATGGCATGAAGTCGGTAAAATGTCCCAATTTCAAGTAAGGCAGGCTAGGGTACCAATATTCCTTCTCCACCGGTAGAGGGACCAAGCTTTGTAGCATTATGATGCCAAAAAAAACCTACAGGTCCTCTCTAGTGATATCTTTCCATTTCTTCATCCGTGAGCGTGTCGATAACGCGGTTGGATCATTGATCACATTATTCGCGTACCTGTTAGTTTTGCAAACAATTGTATCAATGATGTCAACGTCCCAAATTTTCGAAAAAATTTCCAATGGCGACAATCCTTCAGTGGAGAAGGTAGGTCCGGCTTGCGCTGTAAATAATTCCCGCTGCCCCGTAAAGAAATCTCGTTCATACAATACTAAATAATATACTAGAAAAAATAGGACTCGCACCAGATCATGTTCTCGGACGGGAATCGAACCCGCGACCTTTGGATATCCGGTCCAATGCTCTGACCGCTGAGCTACCGAGTCACTAGTGGGAACGTCGACTTTCTCCTAGTATATCAACTCTTACGCTGCAAGCCAGCGCCATCTCACCAATGTAGAAGGAATTAACTTCGACATTCAACTGAACATCTTTCCAGACTTAGAATAATAACACCTTTCCAGATATTTTTAAACAGTTGATTAAGATGAGAAAGCTATATAACTTTTTAAATTTTGAGATTTAAGCATTCACAATGCTATTTTATACAATACTAAATAATATACTAGAAAAAATAGGACTCGCACCAGATCATGTTCTCGGACGGGAATCGAACCCGCGACCTTTGGATATCCGGTCCAATGCTCTGACCGCTGAGCTACCGAGTCACTAGTGGGAACGTCGAATTTCTCCTAGTATATCAACTCTTACGCTGCAAGCCAGCGCCATCTCACCAATGTAGAAGGAATTAACTTCGACATTCAACTGAACATCTTTCCAGATATTTTTAAACAGTTGATTAAGATGAGAAAGCTATATAACTTTTTAAATTTTGAGATTTAAGCATTCACAATGCTATTTTTATACAATACTAAATAATATACTAGAAAAAATAGGACTCGCACCAGATCATGTTCTCGGACGGGAATCGAACCCGCGACCTTTGGATATCCGGTCCAATGCTCTGACCGCTGAGCTACCGAGTAGTACTAGAAAATTCCTTCTACATTGGTGAGATGGCGCTGGCTTGCAGCGTAAGAGTTGATATACTAGGAGAAATTCGACGTTCCCACTAGTGACTCGGTAGCTCAGCGGTCAGAGCATTGGACCGGATATCCAAAGGTCGCGGGTTCGATTCCCGTCCGAGAACATGATCTGGTGCGAGTCCTATTTTTTCTAGTATATTATTTAGTATTGTATAAAATAGCATTGTGAATGCTTAAATCTCAAAATTTAAAAAGTTATATAGCTTTCTCATCTTAATCAACTGTTTAAAAATATCTGGAAAGATGTTCAGTTGAATGTCGAAGTTAATTCCTTCTACATTGGTGAGATGGCGCTGGCTTGCAGCGTAAGAGTTGATATACTAGGAGAAATTCGACGTTCCCACTAGTGACTCGGTAGCTCAGCGGTCAGAGCATTGGACCGGATATCCAAAGGTCGCGGGTTCGATTCCCGTCCGAGAACATGATCTGGTGCGAGTCCTATTTTTTCTAGTATATTATTTAGTATTGTATAAAATAGCATTGTGAATGCTTAAATCTCAAAATTTAAAAAGTTATATAGCTTTCTCATCTTAATCAACTGTTTAAAAATATCTGGAAAGATGTTCAGTTGAATGTCGAAGTTAATTCCTTCTACATTGGTGAGATGGCGCTGGCTTGCAGCGTAAGAGTTGATATACTAGGAGAAATTCGACGTTCCCACTAGTGACTCGGTAGCTCAGCGGTCAGAGCATTGGACCGGATATCCAAAGGTCGCGGGTTCGATTCCCGTCCGAGAACATGATCTGGTGCGAGTCCTATTTTTTCTAGTATATTATTTAGTATTGTATAAAAATAGCATTGTGAATGCTTAAATCTCAAAATTTAAAAAGTTATATAGCTTTCTCATCTTAATCAACTGTTTAAAAATATCTGGAAAGATGTTCAGTTGAATGTCGAAGTTAATTCCTTCTACATTGGTGAGATGGCGCTGGCTTGCAGCGTAAGAGTTGATATACTAGGAGAAATTCGACGTTCCCACTAGTGACTCGGTAGCTCAGCGGTCAGAGCATTGGACCGGATATCCAAAGGTCGCGGGTTCGATTCCCGTCCGAGAACATGATCTGGTGCGAGTCCTATTTTTTCTAGTATATTATTTAGTATTGTATATAATAGCATTGTGAATGCTTAAATCTCAAAATTTAAAAAGTTATATAGCTTTCTCATCTTAATCAACTGTTTAAAAATATCTGGAAAGATGTTCAGTTGAATGTCGAAGTTAATTCCTTCTACATTGGTGAGATGGCGCTGGCTTGCAGCGTAAGAGTTGATATACTAGGAGAAATTCGACGTTCCCACTAGTGACTCGGTAGCTCAGCGGTCAGAGCATTGGACCGGATATCCAAAGGTCGCGGGTTCGATTCCCGTCCGAGAACATGATCTGGTGCGAGTCCTATTTTTTCTAGTATATTATTTAGTATTGTATAAAATAGCATTGTGAATGCTTAAATCTCAAAATTTAAAAAATCTCGTTCACTTGACCAATCAAAATGGAGCATGGCGCTGGTGGCAACTGCTCTTAGAGCAGAATCATCACGGCCATCCAATTCTTCCAGTTCGGAGAGTACGTCTGACGGTAAAACATCTTCGGTGTTGGCCGGGTACTCCGATGCAGCTCTGTTTCTCGGCATCGGCGACGAGATGATACTGACAAAATGATCGACATCACCTTCGTCAATATCACTACCAACATCTCTCTCAATGGTTTGCTCCCATTCCAACAACTGTTGTTCAAACTCGTCGTCGAATATCTTTAGATCTGAAACAAAATTAAAATTATATAGAAATGGCTTCCTTGCCATAGGTACAAACAAAGCATGTAATATAAACAACCAATAAATAACAACAATAATGTTCGGGCTCTCCTTCCATCCTGGATGTTTGAACAGGAGTAGAAAATGGTGTCTCCTTTGCACTAGATTCTAAAAGCAACGGAATTGAAGTAAGTAATTAAAAAAATATATATACGTAATAGTAGGAAGGAAACCCACCAGGTGTAAACCCAATTAGCTCTATTTATGCATTTATTGGGATTTTTTCACTATCAATCAGATTCGCTGCCAGGATGCCGGTGAATGGTGTAAAAAACATTTGTTTGCGTTTTCTGTGAAATAACACAATGACATGATATACAAGGTGTTACAAAAATACCCCTAATGCCGGAAATGCCAATGAGTATTAATGAAATTGAAATAATGGGCACTGTTCTTTATTTTTTAGCTATAATATTTACGGAGAAAAACAGTATCGAAGGTTTGCAAAAATATCGACAAGATTTTGAAAGATTCCCATCTCTGCCTGATCAGCTGTTCCGGCCTGTTCCGGTCATTGGCTTCCAAATCAAAGACTATTCGTTCTTCAGACTGGTTACATCTGTTGATATTTGTACCTACGTTTACAGTTGAGTGACCTAACCCTTCTTTGCATGATTTTTGCTATTTTTTTTAAAATAAATCAGGGCGATGTAATTAATGCTCTAGATTAAAGGAAAAATATTTAAAAAAATCCTTATGTAAATAAGAATATGTATTATGTAAAAAACAATATGATGGAAATTTACATCATCATGCATTGTCACATATTTAGCTCAGTACTAAATAAATAAAAAAATATTGTTTACTCAAACTTCTTTATTCTTTATGATAATTTAAAAACAATTATTATTTTTATTTAAGCACAAATTGACGCCACATTTACTACACGAAATTGTGGAATAGCCTTTACATTTGGGAAATTTGCACCGGAGTGACCCACCTACTGTTGGCCAATGTTCAGCACCATCTTTTCTTATGTCTTTTGGAGGTGGTGATGCTGGAGAACCTTTTCTTTTTTTTGATAGTAATTTCTCTTCTAGTAAACTGGTACTAGGACGACCTCTTTTAGCGTCTTTGGTGGGTCCTCTGTTGCATAGCACAAAAGCCAATTCATTTCTGAATTGGCCCATTGTAAGTAGACTCTTTTTGGGTTCACCTCTTTCTTGAGCATTTTTTTTATATATAATCCAAGAGTTTATAATAGCTAGATCAAATAAATGATAAAATATGCGCAAGTACCACTTTTTAGACCTTATTGTTATATGATTTCTGCCCAAAAAGCTATCCATGAGATCTACTCCTCCCATATGTTTATTGTACTCTTGGACAATAAACGGGCAAGTAATATCAATTTTTCCTTTTATTGTCCTGTCATATCTATTGACTTTAGTTACAGGCAATGCTCCAGCATAAGAAGATAGCAGGGTTACTATTTTATTATCTTTCCAAGCCACACAACTCAAATCTATACCATCATGCACAGACACTCTTTCCTCAAAACTACCTCTGGGCACAGATTTTTTCATGAAGTTTTTCTTCTCTGGAAGTTTATTATTTGGAATCCTGTTTTGTTGCACAGTTCCCACTGTGTAAATGCTGATTTAGCTAAAAAAATTACCAATGGCAAAGATGTATAAAAATTATCAAAGTATATGATATGGTTTTGCTTTCTTGGCACTCCTCGAAGTAAACGAACTACAACATTTCCTGTTGCACCAAGATCTGGTTCATCTGTGAGCTTTTCTGTATTCTCTTGTCCAGAATATACCTCAAACTTGTGGGCATATCCCATCAAATCACAGAGAACATATAATTTGAAGCCCCATTTATGGGGCTTATTAGGCAGATATTGTTTTAAAAAATGCCCTATTTTTGTAGAACACATCTGTTCATCCACAGAAAGTCTTTGATCCATTGGCACTGTGGCAAACCTCTCATTGAGATGCTTGATAACAGGGCGGATTTTATAAAGCCTGTCATGTTCTGGATGACCTATAGGTTTGTGAAGATCATTGTTATTAAAATGTAATGATAACTTTATTTTCTCAAACTTGTTCAGTGGCATTGTTGAAGAAATGGGCTCATATCCAAACTTTGGCGACCAGTATGATCTTGTGCTTACTGGCTTATTTGATTACTGACATGTACAATAATATACCAAAGAACTTATACAAATCACATTCTGTAACTGTTATAGATGAACTGGGATTACTCTGTATTATGTATAAATTTGTCTCCGCTACTAATGTTTTGATAAAATCTTCAGTGATAAAATAGTCAAAACATTGATATGGAGTTTCTAGGTGTGATAGACCACCTGAAGCAGTAGAACTCCCCAAGAAAGTAATTTTATCTTCGTCATACACCAGATTCCTTTTTTTCCAAATCAAGCTTCTTTTGTCAAATAGAAAACTGGATGAAGACTGCAAATTGGATGAAGTTGATGGGTGAGAGGGTTCTTGATCTTCTGTTTCTACAAGAGGAGGATCAATGTCACAAGTTTCATCCACATCATCCCCATCATCATCATCATCGTCGTTCTCCTCCTGCAACACTCTTATAACTTCAACAGAATCGCGGTTTTCATCATCGGAATCTTGGTCATCGAGGTCATCTTCTGAGAGCCAACCGCCTTGTAACTTATTAAGATAATCTTCAATATCTCTTTCATTCAAGTTTCCCTAAAAAACAACATAAAATAAACATTTACAAAAAAATTTTTGCCATACATTATAAGTGAAATTACTGCATAGAGATGTAAATTTCCATCACATAGTTTTGAGAAATTTATTCACAGTGTTTTGATATAAATTGTACATAAAACAACAAAAACATGAAAACAAACCTTATTTCCACTCATTTTCACTTTTACTGTATTTTATATATCCGTTTATGTCCATAAAACAAACTAAACTCTCGCTCCTTTTTTCCAGTCACAACAAACAGCGGAATGACAAGTTCTAGGCCTGCGGCGGTATCAGCTAAAAACATTGAAGTTCATGTTAACTGTGTTTTGACAGATGTATGTGATACATTGCTATTTTTCTTTGTTAAGTTGTTATTTGTGCCAAGACGAAGTAGCAATGTATCACATACATCTGTCAAAACACAGTTAACATGAACTTCAATGTTTTTAGCTGATAGAGCCCCTGGTAATTGAAAGTGACGTTTGTTTTTTTTTGACAACTGCGTTTTGTTGTACGCAATAGTCGCTTAAAATGTTGCCAGCAACAACAAATTTACAGTACAAGGGTTTTGAGTACCTTTTTTTGTTGACTAAATATTATGATGGAAATTTCCCTCACCATGCAAAGAAGGGCTAAGTATTAAGCTAATTACGACATAAGCGTATTTAAAATAAAATAAATATCTGAGACATTACAGTAACGTAATTTCTAAATTACATAGTTACTGAATCAATTATTTCCAAAATGTAAAATAATTTCTAAAAGACACGTAAGCATCATCATCAGTATTTAAATACCATGGATAAGTTAAGTAAATTACTAATTTTACCTAGAGAATTCTTGCTTTGATAGGTGATTTCAAGCAGTGTAATAATAATACGAAATTACCAACTAAATCTTGGCTTTATTCAATTTAAAATTAGACATGACTGTTTATTTAATATGACAATTGACAATGAAAAGAGAGTACACTACATTCACCCCCTCTCTAGCTTCTTTATCTATAACACAAAATCTTTGAGATAATTTGGTAACTTCTTGTTTCGAGTTGAGCGACGAACTGCCGTACCATTTTCTAATTCTGTAGAGGTGGAAGGCGTTACTAAAGAGTCCCCAGTCTCTCTATGTATGTCGATAGAAACTTCTTCATTTGGGTAGCCCTCTTCCTCTTTCTCATCCAATTCTGAGTCATCTCCTGGTAGCCGCGCCAACTGTCTATTTGAAACTGTGCTTTCACGGCCATCCTGCAAGCGGACATGAGAATAATAGGGGTTGCCTTGAAGTAATTCAACTTCTTCTACCACGGGATCGTATTTCGATGATCTTACATTCTTTTTCATCAATACTGGTCCCGGTACTAACAACCATGAAGGCATTGATTCGCCCGTAGGTGATCGACGTGAATGGCGAAACAGTCGCTCATGAGGTGTTTCATTTGTAGTTGTACATAGTAGAGAACGAATTGAATGTAGGGCTATAGGAAGGACTTTTTCCCAACTTTCGATCTCTAGATCATTTGACTTAAGACAGAGTTGAATAGTTTTCCACAGAGTCCCGTTCAGGCGTTCAACTTGGCCATTGCCTTGCGGATTATATGGAGTGGTCCGACTTGAGGCGACACCGTAATCAGCCAGGAATCGCTTCATTTCATCAGATACAAAAGCTGTTCCTCTGTCGGTATGAATGTATGAAGGCGCTCCAAACATAAAGAACATGTCCTTCAAACATTTAATAACAGTCTGAGAAGAAAGATCAGGACATGGATAGGCAAAAGGGAATCTGGAATATTCATCAATTATTGTAAGAATGTACTTATTGCGAGAGATGGATGGTAAGGGTCCTTTAAAATCAATGCTCAGTCGTTGAAAGGGCTCCGTTGCTTTGATAAGGCGACTTCCCGCTTTGTGATATCGGGGTTTAATCTCTGCGCATGTAGGACAGGAAGCTGACATAGTTCTCACATCTCCAATAGAGTATGGCAAATTTTTGGCCCGAACCCAGTGCCACATTCTGACGACTCCTGGGTGACAAAGTAATTTATGTAGCTCATACAGTTTATTAGTACAGATGCTAGCACTGATTCTCGACAAAGCATCAGCCGCAACATTTTCTTTCCCTGGACGATACACAATGTCATATTTATAGCAAGATAATTCAAGACGCCATCTTTCAATTTTCTCATTTTTAATTTTGCTGTTGTGGTGTTGATTCATCATAAAAGAGACTGATTTTTGATCTGTCAGCAGTAAGAAATGTCGACCAATAAGAAAATGACGCCATTTTCGTAATGATTCCACAATTGCGTAAGCTTCTTTTTCAATTGACGAGTGTTTCCTTTCGGATTCATTTAGTGTACGAGAAAAAAATGCTACAGGCCTTCCACATTGTGATAGAGTTCCTGCAATTGCATTTTCAGAAGCATCTGTTTCGACTGTTAGTATTTCATTATCATTGATGCTTACTAGAGCTGCTTTAGCAATTTCGTTCTTAAGTTGTTGAAAACACTGGCTCATGTCTGAATCAAGGGGTAATTTTGCTTGTACCAATGGTTGTATTTTAGCCGAAAAACTGGGAATCCACTTCGAATAGTGAGCAAACATTCCAAGCGCTCTTTTAAAAGAAGCGGCGTCATTGGGTACTGGTAAATCCATCAAGGGCTTTAGACGATTTTTGTCAGGAGTAATTTGATTATTACTTATTGTATAGCCCAGTAAATTAATACACTCACTGGCAAAAGTACATTTCTCCTTATTTAGAGTAAGACAGTATTTTTCCACAGCCTTCATGAATTGAGAAAGATTCTTGTCATGATCTTCTTTTGTTACCCCGCAGACGGTGACGTCATCTAAATATGCAAATGTTCCATTGAGATTCTCAGCTTGTATGATATGCTGTAGAGTTCTTTGAAAGGCAGCTACTCCGTTAGTCACTCCAAAAGGTATACGTGTGAATTGATATAAGTTCCCGCATGCTTCAAATGCTGTATAGGGTCGTTCTTTCAGTAATATAGGGACCTGATGATAAGCTGATTTTAAATCGATTTGACTAAAATAGTTATATTTTGACACTTTAGAAATTATTGAATCTATTTTTGGCAAAGGGAATGCGTCCAGTTCAGTATAACGATTTATAGTACGTGAATAATCAATGACCATTCTTTTACGATGTGTTGTACCACCCGTTACTAGCACTTGAGCTCTCCATGGCGACACACTTTGCTCGATGACTCCATCGTTCAGCAATTTCTCAATTTCTTCCTTAATGAACTTTTCATCATATTCGGAAAAGGTTTTCGATTTAATGGCCACAGGAGTAATATTAGTGGCAACGTTTGAAAAAATAGTAGCGGGAGGCACAGAAGCCTGCATCACATTACATATTTGGAGTGCTTCTCTGTCTCCTCCAAATCTAAATTCTAAAGAACTATGATGTTTTAAAATATCGTGGCCTATGATGACATCAGCGCAAAGATTATTGATAATTAGCAAAGGGTGCCGTTCGTAGCTATATTTATTAACTTTGATATTAGCGTGACATATGCCGTTAACGTAAGACATGTGACTCAGTGAAGCTAATGAAACTGTTTGTGTTACTCTTTTTATCTTTAGTTTCATCGACTTTGCCAACTCCGCATCAATAAAACTACTTGAACTTCCAGTATCAATAAGTGCGTCAGCCCGAATGTCATTTATTTCTATAGACATTGTTGCTTATTGGAGACCCTTTGGAAACGCAGCTGAAATGCATGCCGTGTAATCATTTTCAGTATGAGAGTCCTTCTGACCCATAGTGATAGCGTTCATAGTATTTGCGTTTTGTTTAGAAGAACGACAAACATTAGCGAAGTGACCTTTCTTCGTACAAATTTGACAATTGGCGTTATAAGCTGGGCATTTGATGCGCTGATGTAAGTTATCTGATCCGCAAAAGAAACATCGTTTTTTTCTTTGCATAACTGCTAAGTTAGTAGATTGACTATTTCCTTCATATAAACGAGAATAATTTGCTTCGCCTATAGCATTGGAATATGTCGACGGTAATGACGGTAGTGTAGTAGATTCGGTAAAGGCTATGCTATCTCTCTCAGCAGACTCGAGCGTGACGGCTTGCTTTATCGCATCATCTAATGTCAGATTTCTATTTTCCAGAAGTCGTTGTCGTATTACCTTTGACGATATTCCTGATATAAAAGAATCTCGTATATATTCTTGCTTATATTCTTCAGCGGTTACATTTTTAAAGTTACATTCGTGAGCCAAGTTCTTCAGTATTTGTATATTCCTTCATATAAACGAGAATAATTTGCTTCGCCTATAGCATTGGAATATGTCGACGGTAATGACGGTAGTGTAGTAGATTCGGTAAAGGCTATGCTATCTCTCTCAGCAGACTCGAGCGTGACGGCTTGCTTTATCGCATCATCTAATGTCAGATTTCTATTTTCCAGAAGTCGTTGTCGTATTACCTTTGACGATATTCCTGATATAAAAGAATCTCGTATATATTCTTGCTTATATTCTTCAGCGGTTACATTTTTAAAGTTACATTCGTGAGCCAAGTTCTTCAGTATTTGTATATATTCCGAAATAGTTTCTCCTAACATTTGCTTCCGTGAAGAAAGTACGTGACGTGAAAAAATCTCATTTTTCGGTTTGATAAAAGCGTCATTCAGTAATTCTATAGCATTTTCAAATGCTGTGCAGTCCCTAATTATGGAAAATATGGTAGGAGCTAAATGGTTTATTAGCAGTCGCAATTTTAATTCAGAAGATAAATTGGGATCCTCTGAATCTAAAAAATTGTTAAAAGTAGCCAACCAGTGGTTCCACTTCAGTCCAGCCATGTTTGAGTTCGGCTCGGCTTCAAATTTTTCTGGTCGCAGATAACGTGAGACACCTGACGAAGGTTGCTTCGTAACTTCGTCTTTTTTAACAGACATTTTATTAGCGTTTTTTAAATTGAATAAATTGTAATAATAATACGAAATTACCAACTAAATCTTGGCTTTATTCAATTTAAAATTAGACATGACTGTTTATTTAATATGACAATTGACAATGAAAAGAGAGTACACTACAAGCAGGTACCAGAAGTCCTATCTGTTGTTGTTTAATCTTTGAAATCGTGTTTGCGACGCGCGCGCGCCGGGCTTTCCCGCGAACAAAAGTCGGCATCACACAAAGCCATCAAACGATGCCGCCGCGGCGCGCGCTATGGCACAGTTAAAAAAATGTCAGTAGTCTTAGTTGTTCCGATTAGCGTAAAATTCGTTAATAGTTTTTAATGTATTAAAATGTATGTAGGTACAATGCGATTAATTTAACTTTGTACAACAGAAGTGAACACCTTCAGAGCGCTTGCGAAACAAAAGGATGTATTTTAATCTGTTGAAATCTGTGTGCACCGCATCATAGTACATTCTCGAGTGAAGTTGCCG
Organism: Catoptria pinella; assembly: GCA_963556745.1. NCBI lineage: Eukaryota > Metazoa > Arthropoda > Insecta > Lepidoptera > Crambidae > Catoptria > Catoptria pinella. The sequence goes on from OY750777.1 coordinate 1,140,412, forward strand.
CGGATCACTGTCTAATGTCTATTGTCAATTTAATCGCATTTTATTTTTATTTTAATAAGATGTAGGATGGTAGGATAAAAAATACTATCGGAACTTATGAAAAGAAATGTATGAAATTTCTACTGTTGTTATTGACGCAAAGACTAGTTGAGCAGTGTTAGAAAAAAATATGAATTTTAAAAAAGATCATGAAAAATGTTTTTTTTTTAAAACCTGTAAGTAGGTAAGTAGATTGATTAATTTTGAGGTAGATTGATTTAATTATGCTTGCGCCTTTTATGGAGAACTAGCTTGCCACCCGCGACTTCGTCGTGGTCAGGTCATTTATTCCTTCTGATAGGTACCTAGGTAACTTGTGTGAAAAATAGGCCTACTGGACAAGCTTGTGCGGTGTGGTACGACGCACCGACCGACCGGTTGTTCGCGTGTTCGTTCGACGAACACGCGAACAACCGTGCCTGCGCCGTGCGTACGGACTACGATTAGTCGCTTTCCTGCCTTCAAGCAGTACTGTGTGCGTGTGTGTGATAAAAATGGAATCAAACGACATGGAAAAAAATGCTACAATTCAATTAATCAGACTCTATCGGAAATATTCATGCTTATGGGATCCGTCCCATCACCAGTTCAAAAATAAAAATGCTCGAAATGAAGCATTTAAAACAATACAAGAAAATTGGAAGACATATTCTCCTCAGGCCACCATTTTTGAGCATGTAATGTAAGTAATGTAATTCTTGGTTGAAATGAAACGATTTTTTTGTCACACATACAAGCTGTGGGCAGCGGTGGCGTTTCTATGAAGCGCGCGTAGTTTTATACTTTTACATTGGTGCGGGTCAGTCCGTCCGTCGCGCGTCGTCGGGGGTCTAGTACTGAAAATCGAAAGTTATTTCGTCGAAATCGATGGGCTATTTTACCGATGGGTCATTTCACCAAAAAGCCATTTGACGGAAAATTTACATCACCGATAGTACATTTCTTCGAACGCCATATTATCGAAAGGCAAATAAAATAGTCTCAATTAAAAAGTTTTATTTAATAATCATAAATTTTAAGTGACGCTAAATTACTTTTATAAAAATAAACCACTATTCGCATTATTAAGAAATAAAAAGTATTTAGTAGTCAACATCGATTTTTTTTTATTTTATTTCTCTTTCGATAATATGGCGTTCGAAGAAATGTACTATCGGTAATTTAAGTTTTCCGTCAAATGGATTTTCAGTGAAATGACCCAAAGGTAAAATAGCCCATCGCTGAAGTGAATTTTCGATGACATGTAACATTCGTTGATCAGTCCTAGACCCGTCGTCGGTCCGCGTACATGTTCGCGAACAAATCGGTGCGCGCACAAAGTTGTATGAACGAGGTCATAGACCGGAAATAGAGATGTGGTTTAACATTGTCGATATTTTTATTCACGATTAAAAATAGCTAATTTTAGACGAAATCAAAACTTAATATTAGGGATTTGAGAAATTCACAGAAGACTCTTTACATGATGTACTTCAACCACCTTTCGGGATTAGGGGTATTTTTGTAACACCTTGTATATGATAAACATTAGTATGAATACTCTAAGCCTAGAATTTACTTTTGATGTGGTGTAACTTCTATGGGTGAGATATCTTCTCGCGACGGCTCTATTGTCGAAGCCACTGAGTAAAAATAATGTACATTAGTTGGATAAACATTGAGAAGTTACGAATGTCTGTTGAACGGAGGCTGTTCTGGAGAGTACCACATTGTGTTTGACACCATTATCATGCCCGACGGGCCTGGTTTCGGAGAGCACCTCATTAGCTGTGACACCCTTGCAGATGGTTCCACCGTAGAAGCCACTGATTGAAAAAAATACGAAATAAATTATTTGGATAAACAATAGAATAAGTGTGAAAATATTAAAATATATGGAACAAACCTTACACATCTTCACTTCACTTTTTTCCCATGGCTGGGGCACACATGGTGGCGGAGTTTCCGGTGTTCCGGGCATGAGAGGACATGGTCCACGAAGTGGGGACCTTTTTCTATCAAATAATACAAGACATTAAAAACATTTCTTCCATGAAACCTATGTATAATTTTTCAATAATAATATTCACCTCTTTTGCTTGCTCTCGGGAGCATCTGGCATCAAACATCTTCCTATTTGCTTTTGTTCTTTCAGCAAGAACAACTGGCTCCTTTGTTCAGCTGAAAGACGTTTTATATTTTTTCGGTCGAATGCTTTATTTTTTTTATCTCTTCAGCCAGGGAAAATCTAAAATTAAAATATTGTTTTAATTTTTTACACTGTGTAATCAGTAGATATTTATAATAAAAGCCTACGTACGTAGATTGAGCTGATCCAGGATTGGCGGAATTTCAAGCGGCCGACACATTAGGGGGATCTGAAGGAGCAGAAGCTGGCACTTGTGCACTTAAGGCTTGTATCCATTTGAGCATACTCAGGCGAATGAGCCGCTCATTCGCCTGAGCATGCTCAGAGGAACAAAATGAATGTTTTGGTCGAACGAGCCTCAACATTGAAAAAGCTGTGCTCAGGCTGCTCAGTATATGCTCGGCTCCGTCATGTCTTCACGTGTCCGTGTAGCTGCTGCTGCCTTTATAATCATTCACTGTGCCATAAAGAAGAAGAGAAAACCACCAAGGTGGTGGATGAGAGAAATGTATCGTCATCGAAGAAACAACTCGGCTAATATAATTCGTGAATTGACTTTCGAAGGAGATAACGAACCATTTAACAACTTTACAAGAATGTCAAGGATTGATTTTGAATATTTATGTCATTGATCGGACCGCAAATTAAAAAAAAAAGATACACATATGCGTGAGGCCATATCACCGGAGGATAAGTTACTGATAACTTTAAGATTTTTAGCCACAGGAGATTCCTATACTAGCTTGCAATACATGTTCAAAGTATCTAAACAAAGTATAAGCCGTTTTGTTCCGGTAGTATGTGAAGCTATTATACAGGCACTCAAAGATTACATTAAGGTAAGCTAATTCGATTATTTATATTATATATGTTTTTTTTAACTAAGTAGATAAGTATATCAAATAAAAGCAAAATGCGGTTGAAATATTTTTTTATTAAATTTAAAAATTAACATAGAATAATTATGTATTATAGTTTTTAAATGTTAAAAAAATTCTGAGAGGTTAACAGCGATTCCGATTCAGCGAATTGGTTATCAGCATTTACTGTTTCTGCTGGTGATGGTCGATTAGTCGATTCCAAAGTTGGTGACGGTGGCGCAGGTGGCGATGAAACAGCTGATGTACTTGTACTATACCCATATTGTTGTGGCTGATTGTAATATTCACGTGGACAATAGACATTTGGTGAATAATTTCCCATATCTGCCTGGAATATTATATTATTAATGGCATGTTTGACACAGGCCAAGGTACCTTTATCGTATTTTTTTAGTTCGTTGGCAATATGCAATCCATAACTTGTGTACGGGTCATCATTGTCCGCTGTTTTCTTCAAAAGTTCATATGCACTCTTTACCATTGGATTGTCATATTCTATTTTCTTAGCACTTTTTTGTTTTGGAGGGCGCATTTCACTGCTTGTTTCATTGTCATTGATGCCTTGACTATCAGCATTTTCAACATCCAAAACATCTTGGGTTCGGTTTTCCTGTAAAAAATAAATAAATAAGGAATTGATGCATTGTAATTTGTTAATGGATTGTAATTCTGCTTCAGGTTCCTCGAACAGAAAATGAATGGCTAGATATATCACAAAACTTCGAAAAAAAGTGGAACTACCCTCATTGTGTTGGGGCAATGGATGGCAAGCATATTCAAATCATAGCACCGCCCCATAGTGGAGCTGAATATCGAAACTATAAAGATTTCTTTAGTATTGTATTATTTGCGGTAGTAGATGCTGACTATAATTTTATATATGTTGATGTTGGATGTAAGGGTAGAATTTCTGATGGAGGTGTATTTAAACATACCAATTTATATAGAGAACTTGAAAATAAAACTTTGAATATTCCGCCACCAAAGATATTGCAAATTCCTTATAATGTAAAAGTACCTTATTGTATTGTAGGAGACAACGCTTTTGCTCTTAATGAATATACAATGAAACCATTTGCTGGTAATAATTATATACGAGGTTCTCTCGAACGAATTTACAACTATCGACATTCTAGAGCTAGACGAGTCGTCGAGAATGTATTTGGTATTATCGCATCCGTTTTCAGAGTATTACGTAAACCGATTGCAATGGACACTAATAGTGCGGTTTCAGTTGTAATGGCTATTACGCATTTGCATAACTTCATGCGTAAACGAAACTATACTAGAGAATACTACTGTCCCATTGGGACTTTTGATAGGGAAGAAAATGGCGAGATAATTCCAGGTACATTTAGGAACGATGAGCCATTACAATCCTTCTCTTCTTTGCCACACGTACCCAGGAGATCTACCAACCAAATCAAAGAAATTCGTTTGCATATCGCACGGCATTTTATAACAAATGCAGAATTACCTTGGCAATACAATATTAATTAAATTAGTTTACTTATAAGAATTTTCTGAAAATTAGCTGAGCTCAAAAGTGACATAATATTTTCTGAGTTGGTTGACGCAATTCATTACAGTTCAGTTAATTTTCACAAAATATATAACCACCAGGTATAGTGTACCTTTATATTAGTGAAAGAATTATCCATATTGGACCAGAAGCACCAGAGTAATTTCCGGTAATGTTTGCGAGTTTATTGTGTTTGTGAGTTCCAAACTAGCAAACATTACCTCTTTATAATATCAGTATAGTATAGATTATGAAAATAAATAAACTTACATTGGAACTATCTCGAGTTTCATTTGGTTCACTTTTATCCATTAAAAATTTCATCCGATCAAATGCAAACCATTTTGACACGTACACTTGATCTTGACCTGAAACAAAAATATTGAATTATGTAATTCATATGTATGTATATGGTATGTAAATAAATATAACTTAGAAAGAATATATAAAAAATGTTAAATACATGTTGACGGATCAAATAAACACTAATAACACTTACCACTTCCCGTTGTAGAACTTCGTTTTTGCTTTGATCGTTCTCGTCTAAATGAACCTGTCAAGCTTACTATTTTTTTTTTACATCGTCTACACTAATGTTTAATGTTTCACTGATATTACACCAAGCATCTTCTTTTTTGTGCGATTATAGTATTCTTCGTATGTACTATCCCATAACACCCTCTTTGATTCATACGCATCAATTAATGTTAAACAAGTCTCGTTATCCCACAAGCCACTCATTTTTCAAATAACAGAAAAAGTAAACGTAATTAAACTATATCAAACTCGGGGAACTCTACGCGCTCGCCTCAAACACAAAAACAACCGTCCACACTGAGCGCCGAGCGAATACTGAGCGCCTTTGAGCACGGACAAAAACCGACAGATGCCGGCTCGCCCTGAGCGCGCTCGGATATGCTCGGGCCGAGCGTGCTCAGGCGTCTCCACTTGAACGGCTCGGCCAAATGAGCCGCTCATTCGCCTGAGCATGCTCATGTGGAAACAAGGCTTTAGTTGTCTAAAATAGTCAATTTTAATTCCTTTTTATCGTTTTAGGAAACTAATAAAAATCATATGCAAAATGTTAAAGCATTTCTTAATTAAAAAGAGATCGAAAAAAACTTATTTACAAAAACCAAAAACAGTAAGAACAGCAACAAACCTTGACAAACCCAGATGGTTCCACGTTGCCTCTCATGAAAACCCCGCCGATGTAGCCTCCCGTGGGATTTCGCCTGATGACTTACCTCAACATCAGTTGTGGTGGTGTGGACCACCGTGGCTGCATTCCCGTTGCGCGCTGCCGTTGGCACCGTCCGACATCGTTGAATCTACAACATCGGAGAAAAAGTGTTAGTGAGTGTCAATGTCAATACAGTGCAAAAAAGTTATAAACAGTGTGTTCAAAATGAAGATAGAACATTATTTCATAAATACTCAAATTTTAGTAGGCTTTGTAGAGTTGTGGCATACATTTTAAGATTTTTCAACTGTTTAAGACATAAAATTACTACAAAAAATCAATTAGAATGTAAAGGTTATTTAACTACAAATGAATTAAGAAATTCAGTGCAAACCTTAATTAAATTATCTCAAACAAACTTACCTAATAATTCTAAGCTAAAAAACTTGAATCCCTTTATTGATGATACTAATATTTTAAGAGTGAAAGGAAGAATTTGTAATTCAGACTTGCCTTTTTATGTAAAACACCCTGTAATTTTAACAAAAGATTGTAACTTAACTTACTTGATAGTAAAGGATGCTCATTATAAGACATTACATGGGGGTGATCAGTTAATGTTAAACATACTTAAAAGCAAATACTATATCATTGGTGTAAAAAAGTTAATCAAGCGTGCAATACGAGAATGTACATCATGTCGGAGACATGCTGGTAAATTGAATGTACAATTAATGGGAGACTTACCCAAACACAGAGTCACTCCGCAAAGACCCTTCAGCATCATTGGTGTAGATCTGGCAGGACCTGTAAAGGTGGTGATAGACGTACGAACTTAAAGTCTGCGGTTTTTAAGATCGCGAACTTACTTGGCTCGACGTCGGCGATACACGCGCCAACTTACTCATACCGTATCGCGATGTCGTCCACTGAAGAAGCTTTGTGTTATTTAGGAATTATATCGTATTACATTTCAAAAACTAAAAACAATAGACGAAGGCGAAAAGTGTGGGTTAAGAACTGGCTTACAAAAAGAGAGCGTTTATCACATGTGAATTTAGTAAGAGAGTTACGTGAAGAGAAGGAAGATTTCCAGAATTATTTCAGAATGCCTGAGCCTGTGTATGAAGAACTTTTGTGTTTAGTCACACCAATTATAGCTAAACAGGATACTTGCATGAGAGAAGCTATTTCACCGCATGAACGTTTAAGTGCAACATTACGATTTTTGATAACTGGTGGAACATATAAAGATGTAATGTATTCGTCAGCGATATCAAGACAGTCATTGGGGTACATAATTCCTGAGACATGTGACGCAATCTACTCTGCACTGAAAACATATTTGAAGGTATGTATCATTTATTACATACTTTATAAATAAAATAACTCAGTACAAATAATCAGACTTTATTTTGCAATGGCACATTAACATTAATGCTTAACCTTCCTATACTCGCGCCAATTTTTGTAACACCTATACTCGCGCACGGTGTCACAGACCGATAGTTTGTACCCCTACAACATATTTTTTTTAACAAGAAACACATAAACTATTACTATTATTTTAAAGTTTAGGATGTAATGAAACAAAACAGTATAACTAAAATTTATTTTATTAATTATTTTACCGACTTATAGTTTTATCACATGTGACAGTCTTAAAATTTGAGATTATTTTCTTAAGTACTAAAAAATTAAAATAAAATCTGAACTTCTTTTTAAAAACAAATTAAACTTCTTATTAATAACAACAAACATATCAATAAACATATTTATCTATGTTTGACTTAATTTTGAGCCTCGCCATAGCAATCAGGGCATACGGTTACAGCATGCTCCAAACAAAAGTATTTTTTGCAGGTGGCACAGTTGTAACGTGTCTTGCGGTTTTTTTTTGAAGAGCAGTATCCACAACGACCTACTTTATTATTGTTAGATGTTGCTGCAGACTCGGGTCCATCTAATTTGCATATTTCGGTGAGCCTGAGTCTTATGCTTCTCGGCAAGGATGAAATGAGAGCCCGTCGTCTAAGTTGCGGATTGATCAAATCGTATGCTAAGGCTTCAAGGAAGACTCGACGGCTAATTTTCTTGTTAGGGTTATTCTGCAGGTATATTATAAACGTATTTATACCCGCTACATTCATTAGGCTGTAAAATATCACCATTGGCCATCTATTTGTCCCACGTGCGACGTTGTAAGTCTCACACATTTTGTCTACGCTATCTACTCCACCTTTGGTTCTATTGTAGTCCATTATAATTTCCGGTTTACCTGTATCTTCATTGATCTGGGCATCATCGTGCATGCTGGATACGAGAAGGACATTTTTGCCTTTTTTTGGTACATAGGATACAAGACTGCAATTGCCTCGGTGCCCGAATAAACTAGATTTTTCGGCTCTTCCTCGTATTTCCGTGAAGTTTTTAGGCAATTCTCGTTTGTTTTTACGAATTGTCCCAATAACTGTCAATTTGTGTTGAGACTCAAGCTTATCTATCAATGGAATACTAGTGAAGAAGTTATCACATGTGATATTACGCCCAGTATTGTGAATATTTTCACTCAATCGCAAAACCAAAGCCAAAGCGGAGTTATCAACTTGGTTTGGACCGTCTGGTTGCTTCCCAACATAAACTTCCATGGTATGGGTATAAAACATTTTGGCATCTGTCAACGCATAAATTTTGATTCCATATTTGTTGGGTTTTGATGGAATGTACTGGCGAAAGTTACAACGTCCTCTAAAAGCCTCTAACTTCTCGTCAATTGTAACATTGTAATATTTTTTGAACGTTCCCACAACTATATCAAACAACTCTCTAATAGGTGCCAGTTTATCCAGTTGTATTCTCTCTTCTCGTGTATCTTTACTGTCAAATCTGAGACAACGCATCAATAGAAAGAACCTGGATAATCCCATAGTCAAACGAAATATCTCCGGGGATGACCCGTCAGTTCTGAAAAAATCTTTGGCATTTAGACGAGCGTTCCTTCTGACTCCAGCAAATAGTAAAAGGCCTAAAAAAGCTTCAATTTCAATATTGTCTGTATCGGCGCAGTCTCTCTCTCTCTCTTGTGAAATTATGCTTCATGCGATTAATTTGTTCATTAGTGTACTTTACTATCAGGCTGATAGTGCCCTCCGAAAAAAAAAGCCGCCACAGCTCACCTGGTTCCTTCAAATTTCTAGCTTCTCCTCTAGCACCTGGAAGTTGAGTAACTATATTTCTAGCACGTCGCCTAGTTGGGTTTGTGGCAGGAGATTTATTCCACCTTATCTGTCCATCTTTTCCTAAGTAAAAATCATGGGATCGTTCATCATGTTCTTCCTCAGATATCTCGTCATTGTCATCGTCTTGCTCGGTATCGTATGTCTCTTCTTGTACCTCCACGTTATCTTCCACCTCACTGTCATTTTCGTCTTCATAGCTTGAGCTAGAACTTAATTCTTCCAGCAACAATCTGATGTGATCATCGTCCATTTTGATATGAATTAAAACCTAAAAAAGAATGATAAAATTGGTCAAAATATAATATAGAGCAACATACATACATATATTTTACTATATATACTTTATAAGGTAATCAAAGTCCGTAAAAAATATACAAATGCACGAAATAAATTATATTAATACTTACACAAAAAGTTACACCTATACTCGCGTCGGTCTCGTGGACCGATTGGTGACGAGTGCTACAACACGTGTGTTTCGCCCGAACGCGCGGCGTGCACTAAAACGAAGTTAGCCACAAATCCGGCAGCTAGCAAGGAACTCAACTTCTTAGGATTTACCTGCATAAAAATAATTACGAAAATGTGTTTCGTCGGTCTCACAGACCAACGCGCGAGTATAGGAAGGTTAACAAATAAATTTACTCTTGAACATATACAAATGTAACGTACTATTTTATTTATTTTTAGTTATTATTATTAAAGTTTAAATATTCAACCAGAGTGTCCGGGATACTAATAGTTTGCGAGTTTTGTGTCAAGTTAAATGCTTGTGTTTCTTGCAGCTGGACTGGAACAGCTGGCATGTGTATCAATGGTCTTTGGGGTACCTGGACTGGAACTGGATTATGTATACTTGTATTGAATGTTAATTTTTCAAACCGTCCCAAAAAAATAACTTCATTGATGAGCTTTTCAGCTATGCCTTGTTGAATAGCAGTCATGTTGCGGAGTTTAATTGCGACATTTTTTCCTATAGCATCATATTCATCATCTGGATTTTGTAATCTTTTACCTATTAACGATATTGTGTCTTCAATGGCGGCATTGCCGTGTCGCTTACGACGTGCAGATGAAGCAGCAGATGTTGCAGGTGTCGCGGGTAATGACACGTTGCAAATGGTACTCTGTAAATAAAAATGATATCATTTATACTGAATTATGGGTTTTTTTGTTACAGTTCCCGAGTTCAGAAGAAGAATGGCTAGCAATTGCTGAAGAGTTTAAGCGTACATGGCAATTTCCAAATTGTTTAGGAGCCGTCGATGGGAAACATGTAGCTATAGTCCCTCCTGCCGGAGCCGGCTCACTTTTTTTTAATTATAAAGGGTATCACAGTATTGTACTTATGGGAATTGCAAATGCAAATTATGAATTTATTTATGTAGATATTGGAACAAATGGACGTATTTCTGATGGAGGTGTATTACAAAAAACTACATTCTTTCAAAGATTGAATTCCAAGCGCTTAAATCTTCCTAGCCCCAGAAAACCAAGCGGACATTCAGAAGATTGGTATTGGTATTGGTATTGGTGGTGGGCACTTTCTCCGCATTTAGACCAATTTGGTCCGTTATGCGTGAAACCTCATAGCATCGGTATGGCTAATCGAGCCATCCCAGCTCCTTCCAGAAGCGCAGAAGCCTCCTGGGGCGTTCACAGGCTTCTAGGAGCGACCTCACCTCTGTGAGGATTTCTGCCCGTTGTGTGGCCAGCCCCACGCACTCCAGGATCACGTGGGCGGCTGTTTCCTCTGCTTCCAGGCATCCCCTGCATAGAGGACTGTCTGTCGCATTCATGATGAATAGTTGTCGGTTTAAAGCTAAGTGACCTGTAAGTGTACCTACAACTATCCGGAGGTCTGGGCGATTGAGGCTGAGCAGCCTGCGGGTCACACGCGGCGAAACTGCAGTCATCGCAATCTTAGACTGTCTACAGCTTGTTAGATCTACCCAAACATTCAGAAGAATTGCCTTATGTATTTATTGGCGACGAGGCTTTTGCTTTGAGGACAGATTTTATGAAACCGTACCCACAAAGGCAATCACAGGCTAGCTCAAGTAAGAGGATATACAATTATAGAGTATGCAGGGCTAGAAGAATTATAGAAAATGTTTTTGGAATTCTGGCGGCAAGATTCCACATTTTTCGATCGCCTATAAATACCAGTGTGCACAATATTAACAAAATAGTTTTGGCATGTTGTGTATTGCACAATTTTTTAAGGAAAAAAGGACAAGTTTACAGTCCACATCAGCACTTTGATAGTGAAAATCACGAAAATGGAACTATTGAATTGGGGCTGAGACCACAAAATGGAGAATTACAGTCACTACAACAAACACATCGTCGTAACCCCACTCAAAATGCAAAAATTATCAGAGAAAAGTATGAAACCTACTTTAATACTAGTGGTGCAGTGTCATGGCAACAAATAATGATATAATAATAGTATTTTTACCTGGGTATCATTTTCACTATTTTTTTATTTATTTATTTATTTATTTGTCACACAAAACAGATTTACAGCAAATACATTATATAGATTACATAATTTTAAAAAAGTATACAGGTAGGCTGCAACTCCAACAATATGTGTGAACAGCATGATTAATCGGACAAGTCATCAATTAAATTAAATTACATAAAATAAATTAAGTTGAATATTGTTTAAATTCATTTGATTAGATTAAGATTAAATTACAATACAAAAAATAAATTAGGAAAAACAAAATTAATAAATTAGAACAGGTAAGAAATAAGATTGAGTAATTAAATTTGATTGATTAAAATAAAATGGAGCAAATACAAATTGAACATAAATCAATAATAGTCTACCAAACCAGCCTATGTAGTGAACTTCTGAACTTATTGAGCGAGGCAGCGTAGATATCAGGCACATCGTCTAAGTGGTTAAGCAGAGTGTTATGTTCGCGACACATTCTGACTATGGGGTTATGGAATGAGACTTTCGTACCGCAGAATGGAATAGAGAAGGGACGATCATGCCTAGATGATTTCGTAGGTATTCTGAGGTGAATATCCGATAGTAGAGTGGTATGTAGTAATCCGTGTACGATTTTGTGAAGGTAGGTTTGGTCGTGCACCTTGCGTCGACTCTCGACACTCTTTAAGTTGAAATAGCGTAATCGTTCCGCGTACGTTGTGAGCTCTCTTTTTTTGCCATATCTTAATGTCAGGATCCTGAGGAAACGTCTCTGAATTGACTCTAGCATATCTACGTATTTATTATATTGTGGTGACCACACTACAGAGGCATACTCGAGCTGGCTCATTATGAGTGTTTTGTAGAGCAGCAGCAGACTCCCCGGGGATCTAAACTCCTTTGTAACACGAAAGACAAAGCCAGAAAGCTTGCTGCACTTCCTAGATATTGCCTCGCAGTGATTACTGAAACTTAATTTGCTATCAAAGATGACACCCAGATCTTTTACCACGAACTTACGCTCCAAAGGCATCCCAGCGATCGCATAGCTAAAGAGGATTGGATTCTTTTTTAGGGTAAACGATATCACGGAGCACTTGCCTGCGCTAAGGCTCATTTTGTTGGCACTACACCAGTCGCTGACAGTATCGATGTCTCTCTGTAACTGAATGCAGTCTCTAACAGAGTTTACGCAGCAGTAAACTTTTAGGTCATCTGCGTATAACAGAGAACAATTTTTCAGTCTAGGAATGAGGTCATTAATGTAAGCTACAAACATCAATGGTCCTAAATGGGAGCCTTGCGGAACCCCTGATGTTACGGCGACTGGCTGCGAGCGGTAGGCCTTCAAAACCACCAGTTGACTACGGTTTGAAAGATATGATTTCAACCAGCGCAACAAACATCCATGCACGCCCATTGAGTCGAGCTTGGCAATCAGAATTCTATGACTGACCTTGTCAAACGCCTTTTGAAAGTCCGTGTAAATAGAGTCAACTTGACCGTGGTCTCCGAGTGTCTTACTAATAAAGTTAGTATACTCTAGCAAATTACTGACAGTAGACTTACCAGGGACAAAACCGTGCTGCTGCTGGTAAATATATGGTTGCAAGTGGTGAAACAGTACAGCGTAGACCAACGATTCAAAGACTTTGGCAAAACACGACAATATACTAATTGGCCTGTAATTTGTGCAATCGCTAGGATCTCCTGCCTTATGTATTGGCACTATATGTGCTTCCTTCCAGACATTAGGAAATGAACCTGATTTCAGAGACTTATTAAATATTATGCAGAGCGGTCCAGTCAAAGCAGCCGCACATTGCCTGATGAAGCACGGAGGAATGCCATCCGGGCCAGCCCCTTTGTTAATGTCCAGTGCTAACAACTTCTTGTAAATCTCCTCCTCTGACAAAAGTACCTCACCCAGGGAGTAAGATATGCAGGACTCTTTAACTTTAGGTGCAGCGCCGTTAGTGTCCGGCTCGAAAACAGACGAGAAGAACTCAGAAAAAAGCTCAGCAGCAGCCTCCCCGCCAGTGGCAGACTTATTGCCGAGCGTGACAGGGTCAGGGACAGCAGGGCCAGATCGTTTACTTTTAACAAAGGAAAAGAATAGTTTTGAAGACTCTTTCAAAGACTCCTCAACATTAGAGACATAAGAATCGTAACAAGCTTTAATCAATTTCTTAGATCTAGCACGCACAGATTGAAACTCGTCATAGTCCCTAGGGTTGCCAAACCTTTTATAGCGCGAATGGATTTCAATTTTTTCAGCGATACATGCTTTGAGGGGCTCCGAGAACCAGATGGGATATTGTGACTGTCCAATTCGCTTTAGAGGGGTGTTTTTTCTAATAATTTTGTTTAGAACATTATAGAAGCATTCTACGTCTGCGTTAACATCGTTATGGTTAAGGTAGTGTGCCCATTCAGTACTGTTAAGTTGTTCAATACATTTAGAATGGTCACATTTCCGGTAATTAGGTATCATAGTGTTTTTACACTCCATGCTTTTATTGTGGAGCTCAATATGCGCGTCGACTTCAATAGCCGGGTGATGTCGATCAAGTGTTGAAAGAGGAGGGCATTCTGACAGCGACAGCTGCGTGAGATCAGTTAGGAAAAGATCAAGGATCCTATCATTTGAGTTACGTACGTAGTTATATTGAGTAAGCCCGCCCAACTCCATTAAGTTAGTTAGCAATGTCGACTTAGTGTCCCCGGCACCACCACAGATCAGCCGAGGGGGGCAAGAGATGTCTGGGGTCCAAGACAGGTCAGGCATATTAAAATCACCGACTATGATAGTTTTAGAATCAGTACTGTTGTGATTCAGAAGAATGTCGCCGCAGTGTTCAAAAAAGTGTTTGTATTCAGTGGTGTTAAGATAAGGGGGTAAATACACTAAACAAATATTCAAGTGGGGTCCATGAGACCCGTCACGTACGGTCACCCATAAGTCCTCGAGAGTACTCTCAAATTCAGGACGCCTAACTGCATGTAACTTTTTATTGAGCGCCAACAACACGCCACCACCTGATTTTTTTTTATGCAAGCTATAATGAGATAATTCGCGGTCTCTGCGAAACACGGTGTACCTGTCATCTACGAACTCACTATCAGAAAAAGAGCCATCTAGATTCGTTTCACATAGACAAATAATATCATAGTTCTCATTTAAAATGTTTATATATAGTTGATTTAACTTACTCCTAATACGATTGACATTTTGATAAAATATTTTCATTGATGATAATTATAATTTATAGTCTAAATAACATGATAACATTAAGTATAAAAATAATAAGATTAATATGAATTTAATAACATAATTGAATATTTAAGTATTTACTTTATTCAAGCTTTGTATATCCTTGACGTGTACTGCTGGCGAGGTGTCATCCTTTCTAACGTACACACGGCCGTATTTAACCCATACATACTTGAGTCCCTTGTCCTTCGCATATTTTCGGGCAGCCGCGTGCAGTTCCTTGCACTCTTTCGAGAGGTGTTCACCTACGAATATCAAACATTTCTCCCCAGTCACGCCAATATGGCTCGAGTTAAGGCGGTCTTTTGGGTGAGCTTTGTTATACCTTCTGACTCCAGATATAATTGTATCACGATGACGTTCTGAGGAAAGAGTGATTAATATGTTGCGCGGTCTATCAGAAGAAGGGTTCATCTTTGCCACTCGACGATAAGAGCGAATTTCAGAGTCGGTAATTGGCAACTTAATGTGCTCACAAAGTTTCTTGAATAAAGCGGCCACATTTTCGTTACGGCGCTCTGGAATGCATTGAACCTCCAGGTTAAAACATCTGGAGGTCTTTTCAGTTTGAGCTATACGAACTTCTAGCTTAGCGAGATCAGACTGGAGCTTAGCATTTTCCGTTTCCAGCTTTGCTAATTTCCCATTAGCGATGGAAAGGTCCTTCTTGATATCAGACTGTTCACCACTTAGGAAGTCCGTCGTGTGTGTAAACTCTTGTTTTAAAGTTTGAGTAATTGCATTAACTTCCGATTTTATTTTTTCCTGCATTTCCAATGAAAGCGTTAATCTGATACTATCAAGTTTCTTATCAATTAATTCGCTAAACTGCTTCATAGTGATAGTTGCTTCATTTAATTGATCAGGATCATTATGCGATCCGCGTGATAGCGAGAACGTGTTCGGGGACGGGGACCCCAAAGGCGTATATGTCGTTACGTTCCCTCAAATATGGTTGAGCGAAGCGATGGCTGGTTCATGCGTCATGCTCGTGAACGGGTGCTGCCAGTGGGAATGGGTCTGCTTCTGCCTACTTGTCTTAACGTTTATTGAATTGTATGAATAGATATATATATATAATTTTTTTGTAATAGCCTAGGCTGAGCCTTAAATTTTGAATTAAGCTTGACACCTGTAATTTGATTCAGTAGAAATGAGCTAATTAAATAATGTTATTTATTTATGAATCTATGTTAATGGTAACATGTATGAATAGTTTGAATGTAATGTCTGGAAACGATATACATATTTGTAAATATCGTTCCTTCTAATAAAGCTGATAAGTTTTTTGCGCCCATTTTTCTTGTCAGCTAAAAGACGTCATAATGGGTGGTAGGATAAAAGAATTGACGATTTAAAAATGCTTGTTATGTGAGCTTATTTGAATAAAGAATTTTTCAATTTCAATTTCAATTTCAATTTCAATATCGTCAGTCCTTGTCCGACGAGTAACGTTATTGCACGCATCGCAGCGCCACGAGCGACTAAATTCTTTGCTATTTGCTTTATAGTACGCAGCTGTGAAGTTGAGGCAAAGATAATGAAAGCAAGCTTTGCAAGCAACACATCTTAGTAGATCGGGAGGGTTCACATGTTTTTTACATCCCAAGCAGTTCATCATGGCAGCAAAAAAAGAAAGGCAAGCTGCCAAATAAACAGCATGTACAAACTCACAATTTGCGTAATTATTCAATGTCTCGCGCTAGAGTACTTCGTGCAGGCTCGGGTATCCGCGCGTGGCTCACCTGATCATACGACTACAGGCGACGGGGCTACAAGGACAGCAAGTTGCGTGCGCGCTGTTGTTGAAGCGAGAGCGCAGGCGCAGTAGACGATAGCTCGGGGTCAATGACCGGCGGATCGGCCGACCTTGTACCGATGCTCGTGCAACGTATCAGCTGAGCAGTGTTTACGTTATGGCACTCAAAACAGCGATAATATTTCTTCTTATATTTCAAAGCACAAATTAGTAACACAAAATATAACAATTAACACGCACTGTCCAGACACTTAGCTACACGTAGATATAAATATTAACTTCCGAAAGCTACTTTTTAAAGACGTTTTAGCAATTTTATCGAGAGTGATTTAAAAAACGATGTTGACTTGGCAACAGGCGAGGATAGAAATAATGTTCAGCATCAAATGTATTTTCATTATCATTAGCTGTCTCCTGTTCGCTGCTGTCTATATTGTCAGTTGATTGTTCACCTGTAATTAAATAAAAACCCTCTAAATTAACTTTTCGTTTTAATATTCAACATCACAATGTCATTATTGTAATGAAACAAAGTGCTATAATAGGTACTCTATTTTAGGTACCTACCTAATTTAGGCACAGGCATAACAAAGAATACGCACGTATAATATAATAGTGTATAGAGAAATTCTTTAATAAATAATTAAACTTAACTTGGCCTTGATCTTTGAGAAATTCAAGCTGACTGTAATACCATAATTTTGGCACGTATACCTGGTCAGTTCCTGAACCTGTCTTCTTGCTATCTTGCACTTTTTTATGTTCTTTTCGGAACCCAGCCCTTAATGAATTATTTTTTTTCTTGACGTTCTCAATCGTAGCATCTCTTTCTACCTTCCGTATAATTTCTAATAAATTATTGTATGCTTGAAGCTTCAAATTTTTGTCTTTGTAGTCGTTGCTTCTAATTTTCCAAAGACAAGGGTTATTTCGGAAAGCTTCTATAAATTCGGTTAGCAGTTCATGCGAATAAGTTCGAAAATCACACATTTTGAGAAATTTCTGAATCAAAATTAACAAAAATTGCAATTTAAACAAGCGTGCGCGTCCACGGACTGGCGAAACAAAATGGCGGCTCGCGGCTCGCAGTGCTGCCACACGTACGAGCCAAGACGAGCTACGAGTAAGATTTCAAACCGGTTGGATCGCCGACGAACTTATTCGGCGGTTTTAAAGTACGCGTACTTACGGTGACACACGAGCGAAAAAGGTCGTCGAGCCATAAGTACGCGTACTTGCTCGCCCGTCTATCACCCACTTAACACTGAAATTGTTTAGCGGTCGTGGTTCAAATAGAACGCAAAAGGCATATATTGTTTTGTTTGTTTGTACAGCTGTAAAGGCAATACACCTAGAATTAGTTACAAGTTTAAGTTCGGAAGCATTCTTAGCATCATTCAGACGCTTTACGGCTCGCAGGGGTCATTGTCAAAAACTTATTAGTGATTGTGGCACCAATTTCATTGGAAAGCAGTTTAAAACACCTACCATCAGAAATTGCTGAATTATTAGCTCAGAATGGTACCGAATGGTAGTTTAACCCTTCCAGCGCACTCCATATGGGAGGGCTGTGGGAAGCTAATATTAAGTAAGCTAATATTACTTCCTTTCCGGATTCTTCTACTGTTAAGCATTTTCCCATAGCTAGGAAATCACATGGTCGTAATACATGTTCTAGATCTGTCGAGACGTACGTCAGAGGCCTAGTATTTAGTACTGCCTCTACTTCTTTAATGACAGTCAGAAACTGATTATCATTAAGCATATGCTTATCTAACGTTCTTTTTAGGCAATTCTTTACGACGCCAATCAAACGCTCGTAAAATCCTCCATGCCATGGTGCTAATTCAGGTATAAATCCCCATTTTATTTTTTGTTTCATGCAGTATTCACTGTTCAGAACTTCTGCCGTAATTTTGAACTGTGATGCGTTGTCCGATGTTATTAATATCGGCACACCTCTGGTAGCGATAAACCTTCTTAATGCTAACAAGCATTCCTCTGTTGTCATGTCTTTAACTACCTCCATGTGAATTGATCGAATTGCCAAGCATGTGCACAGAAGTAACCAAACCTTCTGTGTTCTTTCTTCACATGTCACTGAAACTGGACCAAAATAATCATTTCCAACAAAATCGAAAGGTTTTCCATAATTAACCCTCTCTTCCGGTAGTTGTGGCATTTCTGGTAGTTTGAATGGTCCTCCTCCGTGTTTTACGCATACAGGACATCTTCTTAATGCTTTCTTCACTTCACTTCTTCCTTTAGGTATCCAATACTGTTGCCTTATCAGACTCAGTGTGTGTGAAGTACCTACATGGTAATTGTTAATGTGTACATCTTGTATAATTTTTCGTGTTAATTCACAGTTTCCTGGCAACAAAATTGGACACTGTGTATCATAAGACGATGTTGATTTTCCTATTCTTCCCTCACACCTTAACACTCCATCTTCATCTTTAAATAAATTTAAATTCAATTTTAAACTTGTCTTTTTTCCTGCCAGTTCCTTAGGATAGTGTTCTTTCTGTATCTCTTTAATCTGTGTTTTTAATGTTTGTTTATCTTCTTCTATTTTTTGTTCATTTCCGTTTCTATGATTCAGTTGACCCTCTGTACTCCCTTCTTCATAATGTTCTTTATTACTCTGTATATTCTTTATGATATTCTCGTTTAATTCTAATACTTCTAAATCCTTTTCAATAAGATCGTCCAATACATTTTCTTCTGGTGCTTCAACCAGACCCTCGCCAACCGCCAAGATTTTCGTCTCTTCTCTCTGTTGGGGCCTTTCAGGCCAATTTTCGTTACCTTTCCTTAGAAACTCAGGACCTTTTAACCACATCTCCATCCTGTTCTGTGTTCCTCTTGATGTGATGTCCGCCGGGTTTTGTTTTGTATCTACGTATTTAAATTCAATGTCCTTGTTCCTTTTTATTTCCTCAACTCGTCGTGTCACGAAGGGTGGCAAGAGTTTATTTGTCACAATCCAGTCAAGAACAATTGTACTGTCTGTCCATAAAATTTGCCTTGTTATATTTAAATCTAAGGTCTTCTTCACATACATTATCAGTCTGATTCCTATAAGGCATCCTAGGAGTTCCAACCTAGGTATTTGCAAATTTTCAATATCTTTTAAAGGAGTCAGTCTTGATTTAGACATTATCAACGATAATGTTACCTGTTGTTGTTTGCAAGCTCGTAAGTATATAACTGCAGCATAAGCATGCTTTGAAGCGTCTGTGAAACAATGTAACTCTAAATCTGTAGCACCCAGGTGGTTCAGGTACCGTGGGAATTCATACTGATTCAAGACTGTCAAAGACTCTTGTAGTTTAAGCCATTGTTCTTGTTTTTCCTTATTCAAAACTGTGTCCCAACTTTCCTTTGTCTTCCATAAACTCTGAAAGAAAATTTTACATGGCAAATAAATTGGTGTCATAAGCCCACAAGGATCATATACTGAAGTAAGAATTCTCAGAACGTGTCTCTTCGTTATAGTATCATTTTTCTGATTTTCTGATGAAAACTTGTTTCCTCCTTTAAGCAGCAAGACATCCTTTTTTGTATCCCATTCCATTCCTAAAACATTTGTCATATCAGGGTTTTTTTGTCTAAATTGTTCAGGAATTACCTTTAAAAAAGTTTTGTCATTGGAATTCCAATCCCTAATATTCATCGAAATTTCTTGAAATGTTCTTTTTGTATCATGGTATAATTTCAAAGCCTCACTTCTGGAGTCAGTTCCGGTTACTAAATTGTCTACATAGCAGCGTTTTGCCACCTTCTCTACCATATGCCTCTTTGGATTACTTTGATTTAGATGGTGATGTATAGTTGGTTAATTTCCTTTTTGGTTAATTTCCTTTTTAATTTCTATCTTCCTATATTTCTCAACCATTGATACTGTCAAAAAACAGAAACGGGAACCACGCGGGTGGAACTGCGGGCGGCCGCTAGTTCAGTATAAAGTTCTGTATGATGCGTTCGATTTTTTTTATGGTGATGCGGGCCCAACCATTACATTAGATTCGATAAACCACTAATACTTGCCAAAGAACAAAGATTCATTCCCAGAATGCTACGCGAGGCTATTGAAATCAACAAACATCAAAATTTCAATAGAGATGATGGTTGGAGAGTACCACCAGCTTGGGATCCCATAACTCATCAAATAAAATCCCATCCCAAATCACACACTGCAGGATCTAAAGATGTAGTTAGTTTGTTTTCTAAATAGGGATCAAAAGGGAGGTCGACACAACCTCTCTGAGTTTTCTTCCGCCAGTTCTTTCTCTCAGAGGCCTCCCAATTTGTGAACTGGTAGTAGATTCAGTAGCTAGATCTTGTTTTCTCATTAACTTAATTCAATTTAATTCAGTAATAACGATTAAAATCAGAACGCAGCTATAAAATAATTTAATAAACTTGAATACATTTAAAAATTTCGAGCGGTTAATTTCATAAAAATATGAGCAGACTTTTTTGCTTTATCCCTCCCGTGACCAAGGATCAAGGTGTCGAAACGTCGGGAATTCTAAAAAATTTTTGGTTTTAGTATTTTTGTCTATTCTTTGTCATCAGAAAGATCGTGTCACTATCAGTTTGGAGTGAATATCGGGTCGTTGAAATAAAACGTTTGTTTATGCAAAACAGTCTATATATTGAAATAACCTTTGAAATCTATTTTTAGACACTTTACATTTACGATATATTGCCGGGCGCGTAACGCAGACGCGCGAGTACCTAAGACGAGGATTAAGGGATGACTGACTGAACGCTAGCCAAGAACGATTTTGCTTACGCGCACTTTACAAACATGTGTCACCACATCAATCCTCCCCTTTTTTTAAAAAAATTTTTTGATCATCTCCTGAAAGTTATAACTCTAATATTTAAACATGCTAAAAGTCGACACCAAACATAGCCCCTCCGGCGCCAGGGGTCTACTTCTCAAACAGTCTATTTCTATAGCGAGGCACAGCGGAAATGCTGACAGAGTGTAACGTTATCGCTCGTCGCTGCGGCTCGGCATGTTGATGCAATACATTGTTACCTTCAGTACCTATGTCTGTGAAACAAAACAATATTACAATATACAACGTTATTTATATAAACTAATATTAAGAAACATTTGTATGTCTGTATGTTCTTTTTTTAAATTATTTTGTTATTCAAGTACTTTTAAGTTACATCATTAATCTACTTAATTTGTGTAAAAAAAAAAAAATTTGTCAAAAGAAAATTGTTGTACATTTTTTAAGAAATACATAATAGATAAGATAACCCTTATTATACCTTATTAAAACTTGTTTTATTTTATAAGTACATTTCTAAACATAATAAATTCTAGTCATTGAAACATAGAAATTATAACTTTACACACTTTACACTAGGCAAGTTGTTTTTTAAAACAATACACAAAACATCACAATTTCAGGTTATGTCCTTTTTGAAATTAGAATCATAACAAAAATATATACTTTAATAGTATCGTTGCACTGTGAACTTCCTTAAATGCTTACAATTTTCACTTTAGGCGGCGTCGAGTTTGACGTCACGGGCATTGCAACCGAGGTTGCTCCCTGTACACTTTGTACAGCTTGCGGTGTTATCGCTAGTACTTGTCGATGTACCCATCGCTTACCGGATTTGTGGCATCTCTTGTACAAAAAATATGCCATGATAATTATTAATATAACAACAATCACTGATATTACTATATTGAACTGACTTAATTGTGCTTTAATACTCGAAGAGTTTGCACCAGATTGTGCAATCACAATCTGATCTTAATTTTCTTCCTTACTTTGATTTTTGCCCATTGTTATTATCATGAGATTCAAACAAGAAATAAATAGAAATTAATTATTACTTTACTTATATTTATTTTATATTATTATTTCGCAAAATTTTGCCAAAGTTCGTATTTTATTATTGAATAAATATTTTTCTAGTGTCTTTATTAACACGATTAACAGGTTTGTAACTTTTAATTATTTGTCGCAACTTGTAAACATAACTTTCCATATCTAAATTATCACTTTTACTTTTTTCATTATAAAAATCACCAGGTAACCTAATTGTGGTTCCGTACGTTAACTCTGCTGGACTAACACCTGTATCAACCCGTTTAGCTGCACGTAACCCTAACATCACTGTTCCTAACTCGTCAACCCACGAAGTGGAGTTAAGTCGAGCCATTAAAGCTGATTTCAGGGTACGATGAAAACGTTCTATCGCTCCGTTACTCTGCGGGTGATACGGACTACTTCTGATTCTGTTTATCCCTAATAATGACATTAATTGCTTGAATAAATTGCTTTCGAATTGGCGGCCTTGATCACTTGTAAGTTTTTCTGGGCAACCAAATCGCACTATCCACCCATTATAAAATGCTTTTGCAACAATTTCTGCTGTAATTTCTTTTGTAGGAATTACTTCCGTCCATTTTGTATATCTATCTATTATTGTTACACAATACCTGTAACCTTCTACACTTATAGGCAAAGGACCTATTATATCAATGTGGACGTGCTGAAAACGGTCTACAGTTTGAAACTGCCCTAAGTCTGACACTGTGTGTTTCAAAACTTTTGATCTCTGGCATCGAACACATGATTTTGCCCAATTACTAATGTCTCTATTCATACCTATCCAGAAATATCTATCGCTTACTAATTGTTTTGTTGTTCGAATACCTGGGTGGCTTATGTTATGTATTGCGTCAAAAGCTACGCGTGCAAATTCCTTTGTTAAACATGGTCTAGCTTGTTTTGCTGACAACTCACACCACACCGAAGTGTCGGTCCCTGGTAATGTAATCCGTTTGAAACTAAACTTGTTATTGTTACCTGATTCTGAGAACAACTTTAATAACTGTTCATCAGTTTCCTGTGCCATAGCGAGTTCTGCGTAATTTAAAACTGTTGGACAGGAAATAGTTTCTATTCTGGATAAACCATCTGCCACAGTATTTTTATCACCAGCTAAAAATTGAATATTACTAGTAAATTCGCTAATAAACATTATCTGCCTAGCTCTACGTGGTGTTTCTTTTTCACTATTAATTTTATCAAAAATGTATATAAGAGGTTTATGGTCGGTTAAAATTACTAAATCGCGACCTTCTATCATATATCGAAAGTGAACTATTGCTAGATATATAGCTAAAAGTTCTCGATCGTATGTACTATATTTCTTTTGAGCCACTGACAATCTTTTTGAGAAAAATCCTAAAGGTTTCCAAGCATTATTTTCTTTCTGCTGTAATGACGCGCCTACACTGCTATTACTTGCGTCTGTCATTAAAATTAAAGGACTATTTGCAGAAGGGTGGGACAACAACACTGCATTTTCTAAACTTACCTTAGACTGCTTAAATTCTTGTATAGCTTTCTGCGACCATTCTATTTTTGTCTTATCTTTACGTTTGGACTTGTGCAGATATTTGTTCATTTCAGCTTGTTCATCTGCAGCATGCGGAATATGAGATCTATAAAAGTTTAACATGCCCAAGTATCTGCGCAACTCCTCAACAGTGGTTGGCTGTGGAAATTCTATAATGGCCTTGACTTTATTTTTTAAAGGTTTTATACCGTCTTTTGTTACCTCATACCCTAAAAATTCTAATTTTGTTTGTCCAAAACAACACTTTGAAATATTAATTGTTATACCAAATTCATTAAATCTCTTAAAAACTTCATCTAAATGACGTCTATGGCTGATGACGTCATCGCTTGCAATTATTACGTCATCAACATACGCAAAAATATAGTCAAGACCTGATAAAACACTATTGTTCATAAATCTTTGAAAAGTTTGAGCGCTATTCCTGAGACCAAATGGCATTTTCGTAAACTCAAATAATCCAAACGGTGTGATTACTGCCGTCTTTTCTATGTCAGATTCTGCTACTGGAATACAATTAAATGCTCTATTTACGTCAAGACGTGTAAATATCTTTTTATCTGCAAGTACATAAGTAAAATTTTGTAAACGTGGAACGGGATATCTATCGGGCTTCGTTACAGCGTTCAACCTTCTATAATCACCACACGGTCTAATGTTACCATCTTTTTTCGGCACAATATGCAAGGGACTTGCCCAAGCGCTTTTACTAGGCCGGCAAATGCCTAATTCTTGCATGATTTGAAATTCCTTCTTTGCTTTAATATATCTATCGGGTGGTAAAGGTCTAGCCCGGGCAAACACTGGCGGTCCAGTTGTCTCAATTTGATGAAAAACATTATGTTTACAACTTTCTTTATACGAAAAAGGTTTAGTTATGTCAGGATATTTTTGTAATAAATCAAAAAATGGATGCGAGCTATCTACTGTTTTTAAAGTCGGTTCAGCAGCGTTTGAGATTGATGCTATAACATTTAAATTTGTAATTTGATCATTTAATTTACGTCCAGCCAAATCAATTAATAATCTATATTTTGTTAAAAAATCTGCACCTATAATAGGTTGCTTGACATCTGCTATTATAAACATCCAACGAAAATTACGTCTTAATTTTAAATTTAAATCTAAAGTTTTCACTCCATATGTTTTAATTTGAGTTCCATTAGCTGCATACAGTTTATAATTATCACTTTTATTCATATTTGACCGATTTTTTAGCAACATTCGCGGAAACACTGAAACATTGGCGCCACTGTCAATTAAAAAACTCAAACCTGTGTTGATGTCTCTTACGCTGAGGCGGTGATTGACTACAGCAGCGCAGGGGTCCGCCGTCGCCTGCACTGACCTTAGTTTTCCTGGTCCTCATTGCGTTTTGTTACCTTGCTGTCACTTTGCTGGTTCCATTTTCGATTATTCCAGTTGCATGGCTCCACGCATCTATTTGCCCTATGCCGATAACGAAAATGGTAGCTACATAACCAATTTGGATCCTCTGGAGTACGTCTTCGACTGGTACTGCGATCGTTATTTCGCCCTCGTGACGACGAAAAATTCCTCTGGAAAGCTCTATACCTTGGTCTGCTGCGGTCCATCTCCAGGTGACGAATGCGACTGTTTAAACTGCGAATCTCAGCTACTAAACTGTTATGTTCTGGTTTAGGCTGTTTCTGATCTATGCGGTTTATTGTATTTATAGGTTGTGCTGTTTCCAATACCTTGTCAGCAATCAAAGCGAGTGTGCTGAGGTCTTTAGAGTCCGCAACTGCCAACACTCCTCTAACAGTAGATGGTAAATGGTTTTGCCACATAATCTGTAAGGCTTCATCGGATACCTTATCTCTAGCTAGATCTTTCATACGGCGAAGCAACTGAGAAGGTTTTTGATCACCCGACTCCATCTCTCCGATTAACTTCTGTACTTGTCTGTTCTGAGATTCTTCATAAATTATTAATAATCGTTGCTTAAGTGTTTTATATTTATCTCTATCTGGTGGAGCTATTAAAATATCTGTAACTTGCGTGATTACTTCTTTGCCCAACTTTGATATGACCAAGTGGTACTTTGCTTCCTCCGCCAAATGCTGGGGTTTAAGCACAGCTTCGAACTGGATAAACCAAAGTCGTGGTGCATCTTGCCAAAAATCGGGTATTTTTGCTGTCACTGCAATTGAACTTACAGGTTGTTCTTCAGCATTTTTCGATGAATTTTCGGGAGCTGTTTCTTCAGTTTCCGACATTGCACACACAATAAATGTTTTTTTATGGATAAAACACCACTGGATATATATCCAAAATGTTATATTATCCCCGCCTTAGGCTAAATTGAGTCACCCCCCGGATAAAAGTTCACTACGTTCCCGATACCACTCCACACCTAACTGATTCACGGGTCACCACTTTGGTTTTAGTATTTTTGTCTATTCTTTGTCATCAGAAAGATCGTGTCACTATCAGTTTGGAGTGAATATCGGGTCGTTGAAATAAAACGTTTATTTATGCACAACAGTCTATATATTGAAATAACCTTTGAAATCTATTTTTAGACACTTTACATTTACGATATATTGCTGGGCGCGTAACGCAGACGCGCGAGTACCTAAGACGAGGATTAAGGGATGACTGACTGAACGCTAGCCAAGAACGATTTTGCTTACGCGCACTTTACAAACATGTGTCACCACAAAGGACATCACCCATTTTGGGCTAATTTTGAAAGTGCCGGCCAGCAAATGAAAACAAATTATTATTATAGTACATAATAATAGGATTATTTTTTACTATCACAGCAAACCTCTAAGACCAATACACAAGGAACTATCTAATGGCAAAGATTACATTTTTAGGCTAATTCTAAAAACAGCCGACAAATAAAAAAAACATTGTTATTATGAAACATAATAATATTATAATATAAATATTTTTATCAAGATAGTAAACCTCAAACTATAACATTAACGTCAAAATACCTACATCAAAATAAAACTTATTTTTATAAACTAGTAATCGTAATTCAGAAGCGTAAACATTAACATGAGAAAAAAAAGCACAAAGAAAGTATTACACTGTATCTTTTTCACATCTCGAAGTATAGGTGTCTCGCTCTCACTTATGCGCAAGAGCAAGATGCAGTGATTACTACCTGAGGCCGCGACAGGCCGCCGGCCGCCCGGCGCGGGCGCCGGCCATGTTGTCTCGCTCGGCACGTCAGTTCTCCATGCAACTTCGTTACATCGGACGGCTACATATCTGTTTAATCAGTTTCTCTATTGTTGTTGTTTTAGTTATTGTTTTCGTTTTTATTGTTATTGTTTTTGTTATTCTTATTGTTATTATGGCGAATATGTTGTGCATAAACTGTCGTGAACCATGTGAAGGACGAAGGACTTATACGTGGACTTCGCGAGAAGAACATCATCTTGATATTGCGCAGATTATCATCGAGGATCTAATTGCAAGACAGGTAAATGAACACACTTTTTTACATTTTGGTTCCTAAAGGTCAATATAAAGTGTTGCTTATGCCTAGTACCTACTTAGCGTGAAGGTTTGATTATTTAGTTAAGTATTTTTAATGAACGTTAGGTAGTTTTAGGGAAGGATTACCACGTAGGAATTTTTTTTATTATACCTACCTACGATAAAGATGGATTTGCTTTCAGAGGGCTAAGTGCAAGTTTTCTAATTACTCGATCACGTAAAAGTAAACTACATTTGTATGGCGTTGGATTAGCGCCATCTATCGGCATTCTCAACCATAATGCGCGAGTACGATACGGTTAGCGTTTACTCGATTGACGAAAATATTATAGTATGGACATTGGTGATTGTGCGGAACATTATTTGTGTTGTTAGGATTTTATTGAGTCAAACTTAAAATCTTACGACTTTTTTTTATATTTCTTACAGGAAGAGCCAACAGACGTCATTTGTCGACCATGTTGGCAAAGAGCTGAAAGGACTTTTCAACGACGCTTGCGAGAGGCGGACCAAGTTAATGATGATGTACTTGAGGAGCCTATAGAAGTCAACCGGAATCAACCAACTCTACCTTTAACTGGTTTCCTTCGGCCTCCAAACAGTACCACGAATTGCGTTTTTCAACAGTGCCAGAATGTTACTAGACGCAGAATACCCAATTCTGTAGTTATTCGTATGTTTGCGCGGTACAGTGTACTAATCCCTGAAAATGCTCGCGTGTGTGAGGAGCACTTGGAACAGAATCTTTGGCATACCATCCCACACCAAGATAATCTTGTAGAAGATTTTACTGCCGCTGAAATAGTCAGTGCTCTGATTTTGTTGAAAAATCATATATCAACAGATATTCTTAACTTTGAAGAATACCAAAACATAAACGCTAATGAATTTCATACCTGGACGGGACTCACCCATGAGCAGTTTTCTGATTTACTCGGAAACACTAGAAGCCTTGATAATACCAGAAATAAGAAGACAATATTAGCTGCGGTATTAACAAAACTGCGAACCGGGGATTCAAACGCGAGGCTGGCGCTGATTTTTAAAACTAGCGAATCACGTTTTCAACGGATGTTGACTTTGTCCCCATACATGTTGGCTTTGATCACATGAATAGAGAGGAAGTGGCTCAAAAAAACTTGTTAGTACCAGAAACGTTGTTTGGCAATCCAGAAAGTCATATAGAAGAGAGACATGCTATTATTACATGCGACGGAACTTATATATATAATCAGAAAAGTTCCAATTATTTTTTCCAACGACAAACCTACAGCCACCACAAATATCGCAACCTCGTAAAGCCCTTTTTGTTTGTCTGTTGTGATGGCCACATAATTGAGGTATCCGGACCTCACGCCGCAACTACCTCAGATGCAACAATAATAAACGACATTATTGAAAACGAAGAAAGCGTATTCCACTGGTTCTTTCGACCGGGAGATGTATTCATCTTAGATAGAGGCTTTAGAGATGCAGTACCCGCGTTACAGTCTCATGGGTACTCAGTACATATGCCAGAAACAAAAAATCGACAAGAAACACAACTCACAACGGAACAAGCGAACAAGTCTAGACTTGTAACTATATGTCGCTGGGTGGTAGAAGTTATAAACGGGCGCTTCAAGAGGGACTTCAGGTTACTGAGAATTGTGCACAACAATCGCGCATTGCCCCATATGATGGAATATTTTAAAATCGCAGCAGCGTTATTAAATGCTTATCATCAAGTGATCGTCGACAATGTTCGGGCCCCGACATTTTTAGAGATAATCCAGAACAGGATAAATGTGCCGAACACATTGGCAGATCTTGTGAATAGATTTAATTACAATAGAAGACGCGCACAATTTCATCCAATCGATGGATTTAACATGCCACAAAATATGACGTTTCCGGTTTTAACCGAGGAAGATCTCATTATTTTTGCCCTTGGCATATATCAATTAAAACAAGCCAGAAGCTATTACGCAGAACATTTACTGTCCCACGGCATGTTCATGATTGAACTTGGAGGCGAAATACCTACAGAACATTTAGAAGGATTAGAAGGAAAAGATTTATATATACTCCGCGGTAGAATCCAGTCCCGACATGTCCGATCTCGCACATATAATGTCTACATTGGCGTAGATAGGGCACTCAATGGTCGAGAAGCAATTACCCACTACTATTGCACTTGCAATATAGGCAAAAGAACAGTTGGCTGTTGCTCACACGTCATGTGCATTGTGTGGTACCTGGGGTACGCAAGACACGAGCCTGTCATAAACATTCCGGCTGAGGGTTTAGAGGATATAATTATAAGACCAGGAGAGATATAAATGATGATAATCAAATAAAGACATTTTATTTTATATACTGTTTTTCACTTTCATTCCTACTTATATGCCTCGTATGCCTAATCCATTTATTGATAAAATAATAATAAACAATTAATAATTAAATATCTATAAAAAGTGGCATAATTGGCCTAATATTGAGACGAGTAGGGTAGATAGGTACCACCTCTGAAGTAGATGTACCTACTACTAGTTTTATTTTATAATTCTGACCATATTTATTCTCCGCTTTAATTAAAATCAATAGCTCAGCTTTAATTAATTTTAAATAAGTTTTTCAATTTTCATAATATGTATTTCAAAAATATTTATTTTGACGTTGTGTTTGGATAGTGTATCTTTTTTGGATAATGAGCTCAGAAGTTTACTTCCTTAATAAAAAAAATTACTAAATATGTATTTAAAAACACATAAGTGTTGTTATTTTTTAGCTAACCGACATTTGTGAAATTAGCCTAAAAATGTAATCTTTGCCATTAAATATTGCTTACATATCAGTCTTAGAGGTTTATGGTCATAGAAAAAAATATTTATATTGTTATATTCTGTAATAATAATGCGTTTTTTTTTGTTGGCCGGCACTTTCAGAATTAGCCCAAAAATGTATGGAGCCTGGGTGATGTCCTTTACCGGTATACCGTATTTATTATATATTTACCGTATTACCTAGCGCCGACCCCAGTCGCTTTTGAAAATAAATAGCTGCGTCATTTAAGGAAGAAATTGATCAGCTTACGAATAACAAACCTGTCCCACCAACAAGCAAACTATTTTTTTTTCTTTAATTTTGCTGCTATTTTTATATAATAATAAATAATATACTAGAAAAAATACGACTCGCACCAGATCATGTTCTCGGACGGGAATCGACCGAGAGCATTGGACCGGATATGTCCGAGAACATGATCTGGTGCGAATCGTATTTTTTCTAGTATATTATTTATTATTTAACTATTTAATCTTTCCCCTTTCTTGGACGATCATGGCCTGATACGCCTGGGTAGCCGTACAGGTTTCCCGTTATTTTGGACGGTCGAACCCCTACCGTACGATTATTAGTTATACGATACCACGAGAAAGCCGCACACGTGAACCATGAAATGGTGATAAACGAGCTCCGCCAAAGATTCTGGATTCTTTCCCTCCGGAGTACAGTGAAAGCTGTTATTAGACTCTGTCGGACCTGCCAGTTACGACGAGGGAAGACGTCTGTTCCACCAATGGGAGATTTGCCCGCCACGAAAAACAATATGTCGCTTTGTTTACGTGCCTTACGACAAGGGCAGTTCATTTGGAAGTTGCATCAAGTCTGTCTGCTGATTCTAGTATCATGTGTGTACGACGGTTTATGGTCCGCAGAGGATGTACCAGAGAGATTTTGTCAGACAATGGTACCTCCTTCGTGTCTGCCACGAAACAACTGGGAGACTGTCATGAACGCTGGCATTCAGTGGAAATTCATCCCGCCATCTGCCCCCTCAATGGGTGGGGCCTGGGAACGGTTGGTACGGACGGTTAAAGCGGTGTTGAACGTAACTCTCAAGGACTCATCGCCTAAGAAAGAAGTTTTAACTACCTTCCTTCTGGAAGCCGAAAACATTGTGAATTCATGGCCCCTTACCTACGTGTCCAGTAACCAAGAAGACGCTGAAAGCCTTAGCCCCAACCATTTCTTGATAGGCATTTCATCATCGGTACTTTCCAGTACTAGCCTAGATGATAGTGACTTGGAACTGCAGAACGTTGTGGCGACAAGCAGTCCAGTTATAGGATCATTTTTGGCGCCGATGGGTCAAAGAATACCTTCCAACGTTACTACCACGACGTCAATCTAAAGACAAACATAAAAACTTGGAGGTCGGAGAGTTAGTTTTCGTTGTAGATGGGAATCTACCTCGTCGTGGAGTTTGGCCTCGGGGTGTTATTACAAACATTTTCCCAGGCCGAGACGGCATCGTAAGGGTGGTGGAGCTCCGTACGGCAGGGGGTATTTTAAAGCGACCCGTAAGAAAAGTAGTGCGCCTCTGCTGCACGGAGGGGGGAATGTAACGGAACGTAAGTTTGTACTTGTCTCTGGCGAAGTGTACGGAGAGTAGCAGTGGTAGCTGAAGACGTGTAGATTAGGTCCCTCTTATTGTAATTTGATTGTAATATAGCATTTATTCCATACAGTCCATTCGCTTTCACTTATATTGTATAAGCCTTTTTCTTTCTTTTTTCCTTTTAATATAATGTTGACATTTTTTTCTTAATAGTTACATTATCTTTTGTTAATATCACCTCTCCATCGCTTTCAGTAATGGCGTGGACTGACAAAAAAACTTTTCTTCAGATTTGGCACAAATAAAACGTCTTTAAAATTTTATTTTTCTGTTTGAATCTCTTACCTTTAACATTTGACTTTAAAACATTGTCTTTATTTGCTGTCTGTATGTTAATCGAACAGCATTCTTGTTCATTGAGTAGTGCTTCCTTGTTTGTCATACGAGAAGAGCACCCGAAGACAATCACAAATGTTTCTGTAAGAAATGAGACAGCTTCTTTCTCTTTTTTATCTTTCTTTTCTTTATTTTTATTGAAATAGCAATCTTTTTCTTTATGATTGAATTTTTTACAGATGGAGCATTGCTGGTTGCGATTGAAATAAAAATTGTTTTTAGTACAGTTTTCCTTTTTGCATATTGAACATTTTTTAGTCTGTTTATTTTTCTTATTTATTGCCTTGAATGCAACTGTGTCTTGTTTATCTTCACTAGTTTTATTTCTTTGTTGTTCCAACAATAACCGGGCAGTAAGATTATTTACTGTTTGTTCTATTTTAGGGGTAGATTCCCATGCTATAACAAAATGTTTTTTTTGTCCCTGGTAAAATTGAAAGTATTTTTGAAATTAACATGTTATTATTTATCTTCTCATCAAGACTGTTTAGCTGGTGGGCATAGTTTTCTAACATACCAATATGTTGGTTCATGTCTTTGCTGCTATATTGGAAAAACTCTTGTAATAAGTGACATTTTTGCTGACTAGTTTGTTGTTGGTACACTATATTAAGTTTGTCATTAAATTCCTTTGGCACTTTTACATGACATTAATGACACATCGAAAATGTGTTTTCGTCAATTAGACGATAAGTGTGTTTGATGGCAAATATTGTTGTATTTTTTAACCGACTTCAAAAAAAGGAGGAGGTTCTATGTTCGGCTGTTTTTTTTTTTTTATGTATGTCCACCGATTACTCGAAAACGGCTGAACCGATTGACATGATTCAAACGCCATCTTATCAGGTTTGTTCCCCAGTTGGTCCCATTTTTGAAAATTTTAAATCGGTTCAGTAGTTTTCGAGTAATCCTGAAAATACTGTAATTTTTTTGGTAACTTTTGCACGAGTTTTAACGGATCTTCAGACATAGCTTCTTTGTTTATAAACCGATTTAGATAATTCTTGTTTTGTTAGAAAGGGGATACTTTAAGGGTGTTTTCATTAAAATTTCCTGCACATTGGACCTTGGACTTCGAAGATACTCAAAAGAACTCTTCAAAATCAAATAGGATAGTGTATTAGTGATTACTCTACGGTATTGAAAGGTTTCACATCAGCCATTTTTATTCACACTGTTGGGGCTGGGATACAAGCCTTACTTATGGGCTGATGAATAGGTTGGACCATAACCCACCGCGCGGGCCCAATGCGGATTGGTGGGTGTTTATGAGTGCAAATGTAGCTGGGACTAACGGCTTAACGTGTCTTCTGAAGCACGGAGGAGCTCGAGATAATACACTTTGGTCACGCACCCCATGACTGACCCTTGCTATAATTAACAGCGCGAAAAGTGGAAATTGAGTTATTAGGAGTATTATACCATTAAAAGGTGTGAAATATTAATAAAATATATGTATATCGTTGCTTAAATTTACTTATACATACCTACCACAAAAAAGTTAAAAATAAAAAGCTTTTAAAAATTAAAAAGAAAAACCTCCTTCAAAAAACCTTAACAAAATTGCTATAAAAAAACAGCTTCAAAAAACAACAGCTCTAATAAGCAATAAATAATATTAAAATCTGCATAAGTACCTACGCATATCTGATATAAAGTAACGTCTTATGAAGTCGGTTGGGGCTTTAAGAATTAAAAAATCAAATTGAGAAAGAGAAGCCACGATAAATGTTTATATAAATTAAAAAAGAAAAATATCTTTTAGCCCCACCCGACTTCAAAAGACGTTTGTTGTATTTTTCTAGAGTTCTTTACACTCACTGTTTTTACTTTATTTTTTAATGTTTCAACTACGCTCTGCTACCATTTTAATGTATTTTTAGTGGAGAATAAAGAATCTTTTAAATAAGGTATTGGTTTTATTTAGAGCACACCACACACACATGCTAATACAATTTATCAGAGTGAACACCCATTGAGTACATAGAGCTAGAGATGTTTTTTAGTTTTAAAGGTAATGGTGTACAAAATTATTCACTAGCTAAAATTTTGTTTCACGCAAAACCCTGAAAATAAAAAAATTTAGGAAGTCATTAGAAAGTCTTCTTCTATTCTAAAGATCCGTTAAGGTAAATATAGCATAAACATTTGTTGGATCTGATTCATCGAGCAAAGAAGGCGAATTATTGTCATCATTTCTGAAAAATAAATGTATATTTTCTCACGCCAGTCATAAGCAGTTAAAGGTGTCTTTTGGTATTAAAGGGTTTATTTATAATAACATAACTACATTAAACACATTTTCAATGTCTCATAGTACCCATTAGGTATTTTAGATAAATTAGTACGGTAAATTACAATTAATTATCGTGTCGTGCATTCTCCATCACTTAATGCATAAGACGATCCTGAAGTTGGACCCACAAAGGGGTCTTCATCAGAGTCCAAATCGATAGTATTTAATTACTTATTACTGCGTACCAAATCCAAAATAACTAAAATTAAAGTTTGTTCAGAAAATTATAATTTAACACATTTCGGGCTCTGTTTTTAGTATGACAGTACTGACTCTGACAGCTGGTTGAATGGCGGTTTGGTTTAACATTGACACTCTAAACAGTATTGCTACAATAAAAAAATAAAAAGGTTCCATGAGTGCAATTGAAACCTTTTTATGTATCGTGCACTTATGGCTTAGCAATAATTTTATTAAAAAAGGTTTCATGTGGCAAATGGAACTTTCTTAAAACCTTTTATAAAGCTCATTAAACAGATGAAGCTTTTTTATGCAGCTAATTTATAAAAGGGTCTTATAGATGGCGTCAATACGGTCGAATTTCAAAGATATGGTCACATGGAACCTTTTTATGTTAAAACATTAATTTTATAATAAAATATAGATGGAACTTTTTTATCCCAAACGGTCGAAATGTTCCAAAGAGACGAGGTTTATGGTAATATAATAAGACTGAAGCAGAATACGAATGGCACAATTTGCATCACAAAGAATGGAAGAATACAGATTGATATTGTTTAGGTTTCGGAACTAATTCATATCTCGCATTCTCGCCTATATCATCACACTTCCTCTTTCTTCCTTTATATGCTTTGCCGCATACCCTCTTCCACTTATTGAGCTCTCTTTGTTTTCCATTTATTTCCTCGTCCTCGCGTTTTCGGCATGCACGGACACGTTTCCGACCGCACCCCTCCTCCCCAGTCGCTGGCAAGATTCGGTGAGGAACGCGTGTGCCACCGAGAGTTTTTCGTTTTGATGACCTAAAACCTAAAAAAAATACGTAGGTAAATAGTGTGTTTTCTCATGCTTTTTCTTTAAGTCATTTTACTTTGTGAATAACTTGCACGCAGAAAAGGTTTATCTGAGCTTCTTTTACAGAAGTTTAGTAGCAGCTACATGTGTCTGTTTGGAGTTACATAACCTCAAATAATTTGGGACCGGGGGTGTACGCAATGGGTAATTTCTCTTGTGCTTACAATGAGCCATTGACTCATTGTGTGCCATACCTGACCCATTGTATGCTGCTACTCAAAAAATACTATATGCACAATGAACATAATAAAAATACATTTGCATTTACATGTTGTAAATTTACACTATAATTTCAGAATGGGTCGAACCCCAAAGACCGTAAGGAAAAAAGGAACTACCACCGCTGCCGAAATGCAACGCGCAATAGACTTTCATGTCAATGGTCAACATAGTATTCGAAGAGCGGCCAAAG
Source organism: Catoptria pinella (assembly GCA_963556745.1). NCBI lineage: Eukaryota > Metazoa > Arthropoda > Insecta > Lepidoptera > Crambidae > Catoptria > Catoptria pinella. The sequence continues at coordinate 1,176,293 of OY750777.1, forward strand.
AATGCTCAATTCCGTATCAAACGCTACAAAGATACGTAAAAAAATTTGAGAAAGGTGAAAATCAACGTTTCGAGCCAAATTATTCACTAAACAAGGTTTTCACCCACGAACAGGAGCTGACCATTCACAATTACATAGTCGAAAGTGCTGACAAGTTTTTAGGACTCACATCAAGAGAATGTTGCCGAATCGCCTATCAAATGGCAAAAATAAACGACATTAAAATGTCAAAATCATGGGAAGTCAATGAGATGGCTGGACGTGACTGGCTTCGTGGGTTTAAGAGAAGGTTCCCAAACATATCAGTACGAAAACCAGAAGCGTGCAGCTTGGCTAGAGCAACCGCTTTCAATAAAAGTAACGTGGAAAGGTTCTTAAAAAATTTTAAAGAAGTATATGAGCGTCATCCCCAATTTGGCGACGGCAGTCGTGTATACAATCTGGATGAAACTTCGACAACTACCGTACAAAAACCGCAAAAGGTATTGGCACCCAAAGGACGGAATGTTTGCAAAGTAACGAGTGCAGAGCGGGAAGTCTTAGTAACTACTGCCTGTATCGTGAATGCACATGGTCAAGCTTTACCATCAGTAATGGTGTTCCCGAGAAAAAACTATAAACCGCACATGATTTATGGTGCTCCACCAGGAACCCTCGGATTAGCCAGCCCAAAGTGGATGCATGACTGCTAACCTGTTCGTTTATGTAATGCGCCACTTCATCAAGTATTCATCGGCATCTAAGGATAATCCGGCGCTCCTCATTATGGATAATCATGAGAGCCATCTGTCTATACATGCTCTTGATTTGGCAAAAGCTAACGGAGTCACAGTATTGACTCTTCACCCGCACACTACAGCTAAAATGCAGCCGTTGGATGTCAATGCCATGTGAACGTCTAATGCAAACGCGTCGTCGCCAATTAGATAATGTGGGGTGTGGGGAATATTTGTCCCTGGTAAGGCTGCCGGTTGAGGCACATTAAAGTGATCGGAAATTATTTTATGGCCCATAGCTGACTTTTTGAATATACCGCTGTCTCCTTCCTTCCCATACGAACCCACATCAACACCAATAAATTTGCAGATTGCGTCTACAATAGCCAATAATACAGTGGAATAGTAGTCTTTATAGTTCAAAAACATCGATCCACTATTTTTCGGACATTTAATACGTACATGCTTACCATCAATTGTTCCAAAACAATTTGTACAATTCCACCTATTCCAGAAATGTTCTGCAATTTGTTTTAGTTAATTTTCCGTTGGCACAGGAAGGAAAATTGGTAGGTACCGTAAAATCAGGTAACTATGGTCCAATATCACGTACCCTAAACTTTAGACCTTTGTATTTACTAAACGATTGGCAATATAGAGATAGAGTTTTATGAAGTCTGTAGCACATTAAACTAAGAATTAGATAAAGCAGTTCTTAGGTATGCCTTGTAAATGAAAACTTTTTTTTTATTTTTTTTTATTGGACCATAGTTGCATTTAAAGTTTTCAACTATGTTTGATTAAGATTAGAGTAGAGTTTTACCAAGATAACGTTCATTGGACTATAGTTCGAAGCAGATCATGCAAGAATAGGATTATAAAAAGGGAAATCTGAAAAAAAAACAACTATGTACAATCAAAATTCTTAATTTTTATTCAATAATTAGTACAAAATTGAGACCAACTAGGTAAAAAAAAAACACTTTTCTTTAAAACTTAACAAAATAAAAAAAACATAATCTTTAGTCATTCTTAAGAACTATTAGGAACATTAACCTATAATAGGTATAAGGTATAAGAAAGTAAAAAAAAGTAAAAAAAGACAATTATTTTTTAGTCTTTCCCCATCGGCTTTCTAACTCTGGAACTTGAAATAGAGACCTTTTTAGTGCTCAGTTTTTTCGGTTCTTTGATCTTGTATTTAATATCATCATGAGGATAAAATATTTTATCCTCCTTTTCTGGCCATTTCCATGGCAGTCCAGCACGAGCCATGCATTTTACATAGGCTCCTTCTTTGTCAATTGTATCTATCTGGCCAGGCCACAATTCTCCCTCATACGCGACGAGCACAAAATCTTCCGGTAAGTATCGCAAAGCCGAACCAACGTGCTGCTGTTCAACTTGTTTTTCTTCGCAATTGTCATCGCTTTCCTCATTTAGCGGGCCTTCGGAGTCTGAATCGTCAATCGTTTCTACTACCATGTCTGATTCTGACTCTGTTTCGCTTTCCGATTTTCGTTGCTTTTTCTTATTTTTCTTTTTTATATTTTCGTTTGATTGGGATGTTGATGGTTCAGCCTGTATGCTCTTGAGTTCTTAGGAAGATATGCTTTTTCCGGCAGTCACGTTCATTTTTTTCTTGCGGCCTCCTTTGCTTTGGCCCACTACATCTTGCCTTTTATTTTCAAGATATTGGATGAATGACTCACCAATGATCTCTGGGTCTCAGAAGGCTCAGGGTGTTTGAACGTAGGAAGTCTTCCAAGTACTGGCTGTCCATTGGTTGGATAAATCCCTGTCTTTAAGAACCCGGCTTTTAGATTAACCTCGGTCTTCGGTGCGATTTTTTTCCATAACAGATGAAGCAATGAAGGGAATGTCTGTTTTGGAATGGTGGGCAAAGTTTGACCTTCTCGCGTTGATTTCCATTCGTCCAGTATTTGTCGCCAGTGAACTTTGAGCGGTCGAAAAAATGCCACGTCAAGCGGCTGGGTAAGATGTGTGCTGTTCGGCGGCAATGCGACAAATGCTATGTTATGGTCTTCACATGCTTTGATTACACCGTAGCTGAGGTGTGAGCTCAAATTGTCTCCTATGATTACCTTCCTTCCTTCTTCTCTTCTTAGCACCGGTAACACTGTTGTGAAAAACCAATCCTCGAAACTGTTACCGTCAAACCAGCCGGATTTTGACCGGTTGTATCGAGTGTTAGGGGCCCTCCTTCTGTCCAAGAATTCCATAGGTGTTCAGCTTTATAATTAACATATGGCGGTAGGAGCTGACCTGCAGCATTCCCACTAACAGCGGCTTTCGTAGAGTTTTTGATGGATTCTGGTTATTTGGTCCCACGTTTGGTTAAAATTATCTTTTTCCCTGGGTCGTCTACTAAGTTGGTTTCATCATAGTTATATATTAAATGAGGTGGAACTCCCTCAACTTCTGCTTTCAAGTGATTAAAGTAGCTCTGTATAATTTCTTCATTTACTGCTGCTCGTACACGCTTAATGTTGCTGCAGAACCTTTGCGATAGCTCTTCTCGGTGCCTCTTTAAAAAAAATTGACCCCATGTGCGACCAGGAAAATTATTTGTAAACTGTGGCACATTCCTGCCTGTCTTGTCTAACCCTTTTTCGGAATATTTTCACCACCAACTTTTTTGGTAGTTTCTGACAAAGTTTACTTGTTGGGAGTATTTTTCTGAACAATAGCAACACCTAAGATATATGTCAAACCAAATAAAAAAAAAAAAAAAAAAATTTTGACGTTTGAAGTGTCATGGTGGTTCAAGCTGTTTTTGTTGCGAACACGAGTTTTTTCAATTATAAATTTCATCAACGTACATCTTACAATTTTCGTACTGGATTTGGTGAGTAATTTATTTATTTCGATCAATTAGTCAATATACTAGACATTAGTGGCAATATTTTTGGAAATTCAACAGAAATATACATAATTTTAGAGGTTAATTTTGGTGGGAATATATCCCCCGTTGCCCGGCTAGGGCAATGTCTTGGTGGGAATATAGAACCCGTTGCCCTTTATATTCAGGAGGGATGCATATTCTTTTTTATACTTTTCTTGTATCTTTCAGGCTTCTGGTGATAAAATGGCACGAAGACATCTAAGAGATCGAGACATCGAGTTTGCTTTAGAGGAAATTTGTGGAATTCCAGACAACTGTGACTCGGAAGATGATTTAGAGCTTGATGAAAATGAGGAGTATAACTCAGAACATTTACGACATGTATTAGAAGATTCTCCTGATCCAGATGAACCTGTTGCTGAACCTGTTGGTGAACCAATAGCCAGTGTTCCGTCTCAACGTATATCGGTTCCTGTATCTGATTCAATAATTTTACCAGAGAGGGATCAAGATTCAGAGCCTGAGGAATCGAGTGAACGTGAAGCTGAAGAGTCAAATGAATCTGAAGTTGATGAGGATGAACCCTGGAATAAAAAAATGTGGGTCAGTCGTCCAGATCCAGAAGTTTTTGACGAAAAATTGATAGCACCCACTTATCTGCTAAGTAATAGATGCCGTCCAGTTGCACATCTAGATAAATTCTTTGATGATGAAGTTTATCAAATGTTAGTAACACAAACAAATCTTTATGCTGAGCAGAACAGGATTTCTAATTGGACACCGGTTGACAAAAAAGAAATTCGTGCTTTTTTAGGCATACTCGTAATAATGGGATATTACATTTTACCACAAATAGAATTATACTGGTCTACAGATCCAGGGTTCAGGGTAGAAGAAGTAGCCAGTGTTATGCCTATAAAACGTTTCAAAAACATAATGAGAGCACTGCATTTGAATGATAATACTCAGCAACCACAACCAGGAAATCCAGACTTTGATAAATTGTATAAATTGCGTCCTTTACTAAATCTGCTCGGTAACAATTTTCAAACAAATGCCAAAAACTCATCATCACAAAGTGTTGACGAAAGTATGATCTTGTTCAAGGGAAGATCAACCTTGAAACAATATATGCCTTTGAAGCCTATCAAAAGGGGCTATAAAGTGTGGTGTCGATGTGACAGTCAATCAGGATACTTATACGAGTTTGAAATATATACAGGAAAAACTGGTCAAGGAACTGAGACAGGTTTGGGAGCCAAGGTTGTAAAGAATCTGACAAGAAAACTCATGGAAGAAGAATTTGAAAAACATGTCACATTCGACAATTTCTTCACTGATACTGCCTTGCTGCAGTATTTACATGAGAATGGATTATTTGCTACTGGAACGGTCAGAAGAAATCGATCCGATTTACCAACTATAATAAAAAATAAAAAAAACTTGAAGTTGGCCAAAGGGAATTTCAAGTGGAGGACCAAGAAGGATGTAGCATTCACAGTGTGGCAAGACACAAAGGAAGTCCTGATATTGTCCACTGCTTTTCATCCTAAAATAGCAAATACTCATGTAACAAGAACACAGAAAGATGGCTCAAAAAAACTTATCAACTGTCCAAGGGCTGTTCAACAATACACAAAGAGAATGGAGGGGGGTTGATCGCTTTGATCAAATAAGAGGAACCTATTCTATTGGACGGAGGAGCAAGCGTTGGTGGGTCAGAATTTTTTATTTTCTCTTTGATGCCTGTATTACCAATGCTTTTATAACATATTCGTGCACTTCAAGAACCCAAAGACTCACCAATCTAGAATTCCGTGTGGCCATTGCCAGAGGTCTGATCGATAGGTACAGCTGCAGAAAACGGACGTCTGCTTTAGGAAATTACGTCACCAAGAAAGTAAGAGTCTTGGAATCAGATAATTACCAAAAAACTATAAAAACTATCCCAACTGAACTGCGTTACAAAGATGTAGGTGTACATATGCCAGTGGCATTGGGATCTTACAAGCGTTGCAAACTATGCAGCACAAAAACAAATGACAAGAGGAGCAAAGTGAAGTGTGAGACATGTGATGTTGCTCTCTGCATCTTACCATGCTTTCGTCAATTTCACTGTCCCTGAAGGGCAATGGGAATATTTTTCCCACCAAATTTTCCGGGGGTTTCCCGATTTTTTTTTATTTTCCTGAAATACGTGTTTCTTTAATTTAAATAAAAATTAATAAATCACTGCAAAAAGTTATTTTATTGAGCAGGATCCTTATGCCCGTTAAAGGGCTAAATATGTTTTTACTATTATTCGTAGGTCAAACAAGGTGATAGGGAACCCGAAACGACACATTTGGATGGCGTGTTGGACGAATGAAGATTCTTCTTCTGCAGTGAATATGCATTGGCGACCAGGTGGTTTGACACAATTATTGCGAATTGCTTTTCTTTTCAAAATAATTGACGCTCTTGGAATTTTATACTTTTCCGACGCCTCCCGTTGGGTTAAGATTTTGTTTTCTATATCCGAGAGACATAGTTCCATTTGTCTGTCACTATAGTATTTGTATGATCTACCTCCTACTTTTCTTCTGGACATTTTCAATAATCAGCGTAAAATACCTGCAACATAAAATTAACTTCTAAATATGGTCCAAAAAAATCATTGGACTATTGTTGAAATTAAAATATGAAAAAATATTCTAATTAAATTATTTCTTTAAATCACTCATATTTCGTTTTAACTATTGTCACAAAGTAATCACTGTTAACTTACCTCCAAATGAAAACAACTCACGTAACTCTACGCAAGCTTTAACTATATTTTCTGAACAAAAGTTTGGAGATGAAAAAAAAACGTGCACAATCTTATTCAAATTGTCGGCCGAACAGTCTTTCTGAGTGGTGGCGCCATCTAGTCATGAAGGCCTAAATTATCTCGTCTCTACTTGTACTCAATAAATTCGCTAGCAGCAGTGCTATCGCAGTTTTGGAATTATCAAATGAGATGTCGATTTGGACCATACTTGTATGACAGGACCATAGTTACCTGATTTTACGGTACTAAATTTTTTCGCAAACTTGCAAGAACTTGCTGCACTATTCTGCTTATTATAGCCTGCCGATATACGATAATTGAATTCTAAAGAAGCGTATGTTTCACCAGTTGCTAGGAATCTGAAATTGCAAAAAATCCCAATAATTAATTTGTTTTTGTACAACGAATTCTAACAATCATAAGTAAAACACATATATATTAACTATGAGTTTTAAATCCGTTCTAGGTGAGGACTGCAGAAAACGTTGGAAATGCATCAGAGATTCCTATCAAAGAATTAAACGCAAAAATAAATTACCAACGGGATCAGCAGCCGGCAGCAAGTAAAAAAATGGCCTTTAATTGAAAGACTGACTTTTATGTAAAATGTTCCCACTGAAAGAAAGACTGTTTCTTAACGCGATTATTGGACTGACCCAATATCGTCTGATTCTACGTTTTCGGCGGTGGCGTAGTAGTAGAAGCAACAAAACACGTCTATTCCGATCCATTTTCCATTTTGCACTGGGACTGGCTAGGTCCCCGCTCCGCATACTACGGCGCCGCAACGGTGCCGTATTGCGGCGCCGGCCGCTACCACATGTGTACAGTGATGCGGAAAAATTATTGCGGTGCGGCGCCGCACCGCACCGTGTGGCTTCTACCTTATGCTGAGGCTACATTAGCGGGCGAAGATTCGTATCGTGTAGGCGCGACAAAAACATCATGTTCGGGTATAGGCGATGTTCTTGTCTACATTAAGGCGGGCGAAGATTCATGTCGAGTTGACGCGATGCTTAATTTTATTTGATTTCTTAATTTTATTAAGATGGGCTCTGTAGTATGCCATCAAAGAATCTTTTTTCTTCTTCATTTCTTCTACTGTGGTAGACCAACTGAGCATATTTTTAATTCGAATCCACGCATCATGTACCAAGTGTTTCTTTTTATGGCCGGGGTCACTAGGATTCCATATAATACTCTCAGTTTCATAAAATTGAATGAATTCCAACACTTTTTCGTTACTCCACTCCATAGTGTAAAAAATTAAATGCACGTCCGTCTCGCTTCAAAGTCTGGACGACACTGAATTGACGTAAATGTAGCCACCTAAGCGAATATTGGCGCGACAAATCCCTTTGATTCGCGCCAGTTTACCGACAGCTCCCCGATACTACATCGTCTTCGCCCGAATACTACGCGATGACACGATGAACCCGGCCACATTCATCGCGTTAACACGAATATTCGCCGTAGCCCGCTAATGTAGCCCCAGCATTATGCACATCTTGCGGTAGCATCGTTATCTGATAGAGATTTAAATTCACGGGCAAACTGGAGGGTTGCAGTACGCTTATGTTTTGGACCCGTTGGGTGAAAAAGTATCTCCCTAGTTTGTTGCCCCGACGATCCTTATATAATACATTTATTTCCATTACGTAGCCGTCTTTTAATTAACCAGCATACAGTCCATCATTCACACCTATAAAAAGATAGGTGCCTAGCGAAATAAAATATGTTTCGCTTACAATACTTATATCATGGTCTGTGCCGTCGGCTTGACCATGTGAGATTACACCTTCACTCTTACCCTTGAAAGCCCGTAGATCCATGCGTTTGTGCCCCTTGCGTCTGTCTAGCTGCGGCCGCCGCGCCTGACCGCTCCGCGCGGGGGAGGCGGGAGAGCGCAGGCGGTCGTCTCGCCAGTACGCTTTCATTGTTCCCGCGGATTGCACGTAGGGGAGACCGGGGATGGTTGACTATAGGGGTAGGTAGACTAAACGCCAATAGCTCGCCAACGGTTTGACGATTGCGTCATCCCATCGCAGCCGCGCATCACTCTCCGCCCCCCGCTCAGTCGTCGGTAGCGCCGCGTCGCCGGCACACGCCGTTTTCGAGCAGTGACCCGTGCTTTGTTTTCATATCAAGTAAGTAATATTTTCGTGTTGCATATTTTTTGATTTGGTACCTACACATTTTATGTTAACCGTTTGCCTATGAGTCAGAGTGCTTTATTAGTCCGTATTGATATTATTTCATGTGTTATTTCTTTATTAAGTGGCAGTGTGTAGGTTATCCATGCGATCAAAATTTAAAATGTCGTTTGGGGTTGGTAGACTAATAACTTTCGGGGCTGGTTGAATAATTAGTCAACCAGCCCCGAAAAACATTTTGAGTTTAAAATAACTTAAAAATTATCTATTGATTCGATTCTTAATAAATATAATCTTTTTATTGCTACAGCACGATGAGGACCTATAAACGAAAGACTGAACGAGCTGATACACCGAAGGATGTCGTAGAAAGAGCTTGTCATCGAGTAATTTTTGACAATGGCAGTATCAATGGAACTGCAAAACAATATAACATTCCGTATAAGACATTACATCGTTATGTGGCGAAACTGAAGCAGAAATTGGAATGTAATCCGAACTTGACAAGAGCCGAATTAACCTTGGACTCAGTGGGATATATCAAAAACAGGCAGGTTTTCACTGACGCAGAAGAAGAAGCTTTAGCAAGTTATTTAAAAAGAGCCGCTGATATTTATTATGGGTTAACGCCATATGAGACTCGAAAATTAGCCTATCAGTATGCCATAAAAAATGACAAAACTATGCCTGATTCTTGGAGAACCAAATTGTTAGCTGGTGAAGATTGGTTGGGCTGTTTTCTTAAACGCCATCCTTCTTTATCCATCAGGACACCACAAGCAACAAGCCTTTCCAGAGCTACATCGTTCAACAAACATAACGTCAGTATGTTCTTCGCAAATTTAACCACTGTATACCAACGTTTGAATCTAAGTCCTGGTGATATCTGGAATGTTGACGAAACAGGTATTACAACCGTGCAAGTACCGAATAGAATAATAGCTCGACGAGGTATTAAAAGTCTGGGTAAAATGACATCAGCGGAGAGGGGTACACTGGTGACAGTTGCAGTGGGTGTTTCAGCTCTTGGAAATATGGTACCACCATTTTTTGTCTTTCCACGCGTACATTACAAGTCCCATTTTATTAGAGGTGGCCCTATAGGATGTGAAGGCGATGCTAATTCGTCTGGCTGGATGAAAGAAGAAAACTTCATAAAGTACGCCAAACACTTCGTGCAACATGTTAAGCCCAGTAAAGAAAAACCTGTACTGTTGTTGCTAGATAACCATGACTCTCATTTATCTATCGAAGCATTGGATTACTTTAAAGCGAATGGAGTGACAGTTTTATCATTTCCTCCACATTGTAGCCACAAGCTACAACCTCTTGATAGATCCGTGTACGGACCATTGAAAAAGTATTTTAACCGAGCATGTGACAACTGGCTAGCTAGTAACCCTGGAAAAACTATAACTATTTATGACATACCGGAGCTACTTAAAACGTCACTACCATTGGCTGCTACAATTGAAAATATTCAATCAGGGTTCAGAGTATCCGGGATTTCACCGTTGAATGAAAACATTTTTCCTGATTCCGAGTTTAGTGGTTCTTATGTGACAGATAGGCCGATGCCCAATTCCCATGACAGTGGTAATTCTTCAGCATGTGATGTGAGCACAGTTACTGTTCCATCGACTTCCGATGCACCTAACACTTTGTCTATTGTCGAAGAGATGCCTATTCCTGATCACAATACTGTAATCGAAAGTCACACTCTGGCACCGCAGCGTTCATTTGCAAATACGGAACAGATTACTACCACAATGCAATCTCCTACAAGATCTTTGAGTACTGAATGTGAGTCACCGTCTCTTTTTGACGAAACATTAAATTCTGTATTTGAAGCGGATCTTAGAGAAACTCTCAAAACCCCAGAAAACGTGCATGCTGCAGAAACAATTGTGCCCACATCTTTATACAATGAGAACTTGCCCTCAACTTCATTTGCAGTACTTGAAGAAATAAGACCCTTTCCTAAAGCGGCGCCACGTTTAGATAATAGAAGAAATACTCGGAAACGTAAAAGTACTATATATACAGACACTCCTGAAAAACAAAATCTTATGGATATGAAAAACAATAGAGAAACTTTGAAGAAAAGAAGAACAGATCCAAAAAACAGAATAGAAAAAGGAAAAGAAACAAGCAAAGGTAAGGGTAAAGGAAAATGGAAGGGCAAAGGAAAAGGGAAGGGTAAGGGAAAAGGAAAGGGTAAAGGAAAAGGAACGGATAAAGTAAATGAGATGAATGTTGCTGATGACACCGTCGATGGAAATAACGATGCTGAGGATTCAGATGACGAGAACACGATTTGTTTAGAATGCACTGAATCCTACGCCGATAGTGTCTCTGGCGAACAATGGATTCAGTGCATAACTTGTAAGTTATGGGCTCATGCCAAATGTGTAAGAGGTAATCTAATGTTTTTTGAATGCAAACACTGTATTTCTGATAATGAAGACTGATAACTTGTCTATTAATATTATTAAGTACCTATACAAAGATTGATATGTGATTTAAAATGAGACTGAAGAAGAGTTTAGTTTAATAAAACTTTAAGTACAAAATGCAAGTATTTAACAATAACTAGATATTATTTAAGTAGAGCAATTAAACATGTGCATTTAATTTGTGGCGTAAAAATATTTTAAACTGTTATAATATGTTACACTGTTATAATATGTTTTATAAATACAACTGTTATAATAAATGTTACATTCATAAGAAGTTATAGAAAGATTAATTTAAAATGAAACTGAAGAAGTTTTTAGTTTAAAAAGTTTAAATACTAAGAGTTGCTTGTTTTGTTAAAGGGTTATAAAAGATTTTTAATTTGATTTTCAGCAATAAGTGCTGTACCTTAATCATTTAGTTAAAGAAATATATTTTTTTATACTTATAAAAGATCTCTGTACGTGATAATAGTTGTTTTTGAATAAAGAGTTCAATTAAATTAAAAATAGTGTTTTATAACTTGACTCTTCTCATAATTTGTTGCTTATTGATACGTAGGTCTACTTACCCCGGGCATATAGTCAATCTGCCCCGAAACCGGGGTAGATTGACTAAGAGTTGATGTTCTATACAATGCATTAAAATATGATGATGATATTTAATAATGAACTATGTTTTGTTGTATTCTATTAGTTTAATAGTTCTTCTATCCATTAATGCGATTTTTTTGTCTGCATGCATGAAAACACAAAAAATATGTATGATTTAGTAAAAAATTAGTCAACCATCCCCGGTCTCCCCTACACATCCTTGCGAAAATATTAGTTCAAACGACGAGTGTCGTTCGAGACCAAAAACAGGTCGCTCAAATATAATTTCGATTTAGTGTTTAAGTGAAGTGATACTGTGGATTGCTATTATTAAAGGTACGTTTTATATACCTACATACAATGTCTATAACCTTTCCATTTTAATATCTCCACCATACTCCTTTTGCAACAAACAAAATTTAAGTACTTATCTATGTTTACTAGTTTCTTAGTCGAAGCTCTTGTGAAACGAACACAAGGTATGTTAACCAGACTAGATAAGTAGGTATTTTGTTGCAAAAGGAGAGGTAGTCTTTAAACGGTGATGTAGGTATACAGCATAAATGCAGCATAGATGACAGTTAATGGCTCATTCAAGTCATCTTGTTTTCATTTAAGTGTCCGTAAATTGAACACAATGTCATTATTTTGCTACCCAGTTCGTTCTAAACAACCGCGTAGTGGTTCACGAGATACCGTGCTGCGCGCTCTGGCCCATACGGTTCAATCTGAGCAACAATTCAGGTCTTTTAAGGGGCCTCATGGCCCGATTTGAGTGCCTGAACGGCCCGAATTGAGGAGCCGTACGGCCCGATTTGAATTGCCGCACGGCCCGATTTGAGGAGCCGCAAGGCCCGATTTGAGGGGCCGCAAAGCTCGGATTTGTGGAGTCGCAGGGTTTGATTTGAGCAGCCGCACGACTCCAGTCGGGAGCCGCACGCCCCGAGTCGAGGAGTTCACGGCTCGATAAAGGAGCTACACTGCTCAATTTTAAGAGATGTGCAATGCTCTTTTCCTTGAAACTTGACCCTACATTTGTCAATCTTTTGTCGCAGATGGCGTTACCGAAGGAGGCGTCGTCGCTGCCCTCTTAGAGTGGAAGACAGACGACCCAGACGACTATTTAATTTTGAAGAGAATCAAGAAATTGGCTTCAACCTACCTTCCCGATGGATGGCTTCAATGGAAGGTTATATCTCACACCAGAGAGGAACTTTTAGGTTCGCATCTGGACCCCCTCGTGCTGAATAAAATCCGTTTCGCTCTTCCGACAGTCGAACTTGCTAGAGCCTTTAGTCCAGAATATACCTCCCTTCCAGAGAAGACTTACAGGGACATAAAAATCAAGATGCTTGGGTGGCCCTTCTGTGTGGGACTTAAAATTGGCCCGCCTTCTATCGGATCTAGGATTCGAGGTTTCGCCCCCAAAACTAAAGAACAAGAACCTCAAATTTCAACACCAAAAGCACATATTGAGGAGCAAGGTATCAAATGCATGAGGCTGGGTGAACTGGCGTACAAACAGATCCGGTACGCTGAGTTTCAGAAGAAGTTGCAGGCATTCCCAGTTTTTCATGCTTCGAAGATTAACCCTTCTTTAATAAGACTTAGTCCCGCAAATGCTTTCTCTGACTCTGGCAAAGCAGGAATCCTCCTTTGGGACGATTGTGAAGCCTGCTTCGAGGGCGATAATAGCTGGTTGGGTAAAAACTGCACTGGTGACTCTATGGATAGAATTTTCCCCCGGGAGTATAAGGTCTGCGGTTGCTTCGTCAAGAAAAGAGAACAACGTCGCTCTGGACGAGATTTTAAGACACGGGTAACTGGAGATCTCACAGAAATGTTTTTTAATTTTACTTTAAAGAAATAATTAAGCAATCTTCTACTGCTCAACCTGTAAAAGATTTAATTAGTACTAGTTTTAAACCTGTATAATTTATTGAATTAAAAATCTTATACTATACGTTACTCTCTTTTTCCTTCTCTACATCCTATTTAGTATTTCACAGTACGCTTTCCTCTTGCGTCGTCAGAAGCTAAAAACCTCTCATATGGTCAAGCCGACGGCACAGACCATGAAATAGACAACGTTTTCCCCACGAAGGGAAGAAAACTATATATTTCATGTCTTGCCTAGGCTTGACCAGAATAAGTTCTTGACTTTACCGAGTACTGGCGAGACGACCGCCTGCGCTCTCCCGCCTCCCCCGCGCGGAGCGGTCAGGCGCGGCGGCCGCAGCTAGACAGACGCAAGGGGCACAAACACATGGATTTCAAGGGTAAGAGTGAAGGTGTAATCTCACATGGTCAAGCCAAGGCAAGACATGAAATATATCGTTTTCTTCCCTTCGTGGGGAAAACGTTGTCTATTATTTGTTGTGTTTTATTACTGTACATCATAAGTACGTAGCTCCGAAACGCTCTGCACCGACTGCCGGGCGCCTCGCAGCCGCGCGCGGCTGACGTCCTCCCCCACCCCAGGCGCGGAATCATTACGAAATCTGAATTATCGATGACCGCCTAACACCCCTTAAATATAAATAAGAATCTTGAAACTGACAACTACCCAATTCCAAGAGTTGAAAAAAGATTTTCCGAGCTGAGTGGGGGTAAATACTTCTGTACATTAGACTTAAACCAAGCATACTTACACTTAAAGACTACTGAAGAAACTGCAAAGATGCAATTACTAGACGCTATAAAAGACCTAACTCGTTTTTACAACGCTGATGAAACCGGGTTTAATATTTGCCCAAAATCTGGAAAAGTTTTAGCTAAAAGAGGTGCTAAAATGTGTACGAAATCGAAAAGACTCCTATCAAAGAGAACATTACTGTGATGTTTGCTTTTTCTGCTTCGGGATACGTTTGCAAGCCTATGGTTATTTATCCATACAAAAGGATTCCAGATAAGATTGCAGAGAGCGTTCCCACAAGCTGGGGCATAGGGAGAAGCGACACAGGATGGATGACGGCTGCCGTATTTTACGAGTACATTTCAAGCGTTTTTTATCCCGACCTTGTGAATAATGGTGTGCAATTTCCAGTGATATTGTTTGTAGATGGCCATAAAACACATCTAACTTTAGAAGTTGCAGAACTATGTAAAAGCTTGCAAATACACCTGATTGATCTTTATCCAAACGCTACACGAATTCTGCAACCAGCTGATGTGGCTGCATTTCGCCCTATAAAAACTGGACGGAAAAAGCGGCTACGACAATGGTACGACGCAAGGTTAAAACGTTAGTAAAAGGTAATTATATCGTGATTGTAAGCACCCTAAGATAATTAAAAAAATATTAAGTTTGAGGCTTGAAATTATTTTAATTATGGTAGAATTTTATTATAACAAATATGAAGACTGATTTATAATTACTCATACGTCCATAATTAAAATAAGTAGGTTTAATTAATACAAGGTTAAAACGTTAATAAAAGGTAGTTAAGTATATCGTGATTGTAAGCATCCTAAGATGATTAAAAAATATTAAGTTTGAGGCTTGAAATTACTTAAATTATGGTAGATTAGAATTATAACAAATATGAAGACTGATTTATAATTACTCATACGTCCATAATTAAAATAAGTAAGTTTAATTAATACAAGGTTAAAACGTTAATACAAAAATATTTAAAAAATTAAAAACGTATTTTATTTACTTACTTTAAAGTTATTCTGGACCTCATCATTGTGTCAGAATGACTTATAGCACAGTTCCACAATTGACAACAACTCATCAAAAGTTCCAACCAACATTTTATGATACTTAAAGAATATTTCTGGATATTGTTTTAACCGAGCATGTTTCGCATGAAAATATCCATTTGTTAATCGATCCGATATAAGGGGATGGACCCAGTATTTTCTTTTAAAATGTCTTCTCTTTTTCTTAAACTTCATGTAAATTGTAACACAACGTAACCTCTGAATATTTGCTTCCATAGCGTGCACTTCCCTACATTTCCGGGCAACAAATAAGGGCACACCGACCGTGTGCGTTGAGTGCGCGGTAAATCCGCCGCGGACTGTTTATTCGCGGAGCGTACTTTTTTCTCCGCCGCGGAGAAAAGTCCCTCGTCTGCGCAGGCCTTTACAGCGCGTTCAGAGAGCTATCCGCGCGCGGTCGAAATACGTAGAGATACGTACGAGGACCGTCGTCGGTCGAGCGCGTCCGCATGCGTGCCGTCGGTCGACCGACGCGCTATGGAAACATATGAACGCGTTCAGTGCTGCACCGACCGGTGGACCGATCGCACGGATGTGCGTATCATCGTCGGCGAAAAATTATTTCGTACTCAAAATGAACAAATTTATCGACACCGAACGATTAATCACCGAAGTTCGTCTTCGTGAACCACTCTGGAACATAAGCCACGTTTTGTATAAAGACCGTGATGCAAAGTTAAAGGCTTGGCGAGAAGTGTGTGTAGCATTGTTTCCTAATTACGATGAAATGACTCCTACTGAACAAAAAGATATAGGTAAGTAAAAAACAAACTATCTTCATCTTTATTTATTTATTTCGAGACATACAAATTTAAAAAATACTATTATTTTGCCAAGACACAGCACCCTCTGGAGATATAAAATAATTAGCAAACTTTTCTCTCAACATGTCCCCTGATCTGATATTATAATTGTGCAAACTGATGCATCCCACTTTGCATTAGGAAGTGTTGTGTCAATATTTTTTTTCTTGCAGTGTAATGAATAGAAAACGAATAGGTAGTTAAAAAAAAGTTATGCTTAAGCGCAATACACATTGAGCCCGCCGGGCCGCCGACAAAGCCCGGGGACACAACCCGGCGGCAGAATCATGTCGGCAACATGCGCCTGCGCGTGTTACCCGCCGACATGTTGGCGGCTTGGGTACGCCTGCGCTCAGTTGCCCGGCGACACTCGACCTGTAGTGACGTACTTGTTTTTTTTACGACATGGAGTGGGACGACGAAAAATGTCTTACGTTAATTAATCTTTATCATGAGAAGGAGGTATTGTGGAATCCAAAACACCCAGATCATAAAAGTCGACCAAAGATGGCAGAAATCCAACCGATCATTGATAATTTCAGAAGACTACGAAAATTGGCTGCAAGCAAATATTGATTGGCCAAGTTGTGTGCAAACTTTAGTTAATCAAGAACCAACTGTTGAAGAGATACCAAGAGCACACTCAATCTCTTCAGAACCGTCAACATCATCATCCGTTGGAGCAATGATATCATCGTCCGTAGGAACAATGACAAAAACTTCCCGAAAACCATTCAAAGATCTGGGAAACAAACAGAAAAAGAGAAGATCTAATGAGCATGAAGGGGAAGATTCCATTGAATTGGCATCTGCCGCTGCGGCACGTTTAAAAGAAGAAGGGCATGAAAATATTGCATCTGTGATCGAATATATTCTGAAATAACCTGAAGCAGCCGTTAAAATTAATGAAACGCTTGCGAAACCAGTAAAAACTGTAATTTTTACTCCATAAAAAGCGCTTGGATTGCTTCTTTCACTAAAACTGTCAAAGTGGCAATATATCACGTTGCGAGAATCAGCCATTCGGGAAGGTGCTAATATTTATTTATCCATCCTATTTTAAACTAAGCTTGATTGTTATCCTCCGAAGTAATCAGTGTCAGTGACAGATTCAACGGCTAAGATTAGACTTCAAGCTCGATTTACTCGATATCACGGTGATGAGGATCCTTCAAAATCTTTCTGTCTAAGTGCAAAATAAGCAGCTTACGCTGATATCAAAGTAGGGATTTGATGGTGCTTCCAATCAAAGCCGATACAAGCAGAAAATGCAGGATGACCTCCTTGGTACCACTAACACTGACTGATGGAGATAATACTTTATGGATGAACCCAAAACCATGCTCAGCTTTATATTGTCGTCCAGTTTAGTTTACTTTTGTGAAGGAGAGCGAAGCAGTCGTTATTGATCACAAAAGACAAATGGATGATGAAATTAAAGCTCTAATCCCAACAGAGTGCAGTAATAGTAACAGGGTGACTCATCAACTAATGATGACAATGATCGACGCTAAGGTATGCCCGTACCTTTCTGAAGCCAGATCAAATGCATCATGCATACCTGTGCTTAGCAAAACAAACAAAAATGAACCGTTTAGATGCTGTAGCCTCAAAGAATGTGTCTTCTGACATTTACAAATTTGGCTTGTCATCCATACACGCCCGTATAAATTGCATGGAATGTCTGTTGCACATTGCATACAGGCTCGACTTCAAACAGTGGGAAGGGAGAAGAAATGACCACAAAGAAATGTTGCAAACAAGATAAATTTAAGGATGAGCTCAATCTGTTGATTGATATAGTGAAACAAGGCTCGGGTACTACCAATGATGGTCATAGTATGTTAGTCATAGTACCAATATTTATTGTTATCAATTCCATAAATTATTTTGTAAAATATTTTGTATTATTGTATAGTAATTAAATAACATCTTTGTAACCTCTTTTTTATTTTTAACCGCATTTTTTTATATTTTATTGTTTTATATTTAAGTAAATAACATTCTTCATATCGAGACACTAAAAGGAACCGTTTCATATGAAAAAATAAATTAAATATTTCGAAGTTTTTTTAAAAAATCGGCAGTTGTAACCGATATATGGAGTATGTCAAAAATCATAAATAGTACTAATAACCACCTGTAAGGATATTACGCTTTTCCTTGCCGTTTCGGAAATAATCGGATTTTTCATACTAGCTTCATACAAATTTTTCGTAAAAAAAATATTATTCCTTCGTTTTTATGCAGAATTGACTCGGGTATAGAAGCAATATCCTACAAAAAATCCGGCACTTGCAAATTGAAATCCCTAAGTCTGTTATGTATATATATCTAGCGTGCACTTATGTATTAAGTTAGTAATAAAGTACTCTTCAGATCTAACACTCGTTTACTCTCTCGATATGGCGACCCTGCCGGCCAAAACAACCATGTGAATAGTGCGTTGCGCAAGCACCGCGGCCGCTGTCGATGGCTACGATGCAAGCCACCACAATTAATATATTGAGACATTTTAAATTAACAAAAGTGAACCTATTTAAAAAAAAAATCAATCAAATCTTAAGAAAAATGTCTCTACGACGTCTACGCGATTTACTTAAATTTCAGAAGAAAAGACGGAAGATAATGCTCAAAACTTCATCATTTGATTGTTGATAATGCAAACTGCTGCAGTTAACAATTAGGTTGTAGATTTTCGCTTCAGGCAAATTTTTCCTAAGTCAGATAAAATTTAGTTGTTGAGTAAGCTTTAACCATCGTTAAATACCTTGATATTTGACGTGACATTTAAAAATCGTTCGTATTACATTATAAATTTTACTCTACGATTAAATTTTACCCGACTTTGGAACAATCGGCCCTTAATTAATATGGTTAAGTATAAATTAGTAGTATGAACATTGTTATTATCTTACTTAAGTTCTTTATAGTAAATTGCTATAATACAATAATTTCAAATTGAATTGATTTTTTAATTATAATTTAATAACCATAATTACTTGAAAAAATCTATTGAACTTTAAATTTTGGAAAATATTTTTTTAGTAATATAAACAGTTGATTATCATTCAAAAATGTTTTGCCTATAATCTACCATCATTGTTAACATTGAGACTGATTATGTTTAACGCTGAATAAAAATAAATACTTTTAATGATTAATTTTTGTTTCATTTTATGTATTCACAATAATACCATATCTTTTTGATCTAAATTAAATCAAGTCAACCAATTTGCTTTTGAAAGTAAAATTTTATTATAGTATTTAGTTAAGATACAGCAATAACTAAACCCAAAGAGTACCTTACTTCAAAAAATACTAATATTATTTTGTCAATATCACTGTTACATTAATGCGGAGTATTTTTGTGTTAATGCAATTAAGGTACAGAACGAATTTACATTTATTTTTAATGTAAGAGACATGCTATTTCGGAATCCATAAAGATAATTGTAATTTTGCTTGCATAGCTTTATAGAGCTCTCAAACCTAAGCAACTTTGCTATAGGCATCAAGTAAGTAGAATAAAAAGTGAAAAAAATACAAGTAATTATTATAAATAAAATTTGATTTTTGCTCCTCCTGAAAAGTAGACCTTTGTCCCTTACATTAATTCATATTTCCACAATCGATATACAGGATTCATATAATAAAACAAATTATATGAACATGTAGTGAGTGTTTCAATAAAGAAGAAACTTAATAGTGGTAGCCTTAGAGCATTAAGAACTAGAGTTGAGACGTATTTACTGGAATAAGTCTTTGGAATAAGTTTTTGCTTGGACGTCTAAATACTGAGTATCGAATCAGCGTCCAACGCGTTTCGAGTATTTAGAAGTATCGAACATTTGACGGCGTACATTACTCAATTACTCACACAAACTTATTAGTAAGGCAGAGTCGGAGACTCGAAGACGCGGTCGGTACGCGTTCGATCTAAGTGTGAGTGAGAGTGATTCCTATACATTTACGATCAACCTTAATGTTACGTGTTAAAGCTGCTTTTTGTTTGCAATGTGGGTTGGGTATGAGTAAGCGTCTGAGTAAGCGAGTCCAAAGATTTTCTGTCTTGTTTCCGCAGCTAGACAATAAGGCCCCTTGCGCACTAGCGGTCAACCGCGGGGGCGGCTAACCGCGCGGTCTGCCGCTTTCCCAGTTTAATATGCAACCGCCTGTGATTGTACGCACTTGACCGCCCCAAAGTTTCAACCGCGGCGGTTGAATAGCCGGATCCACACCGGACGATCCAAAGCGCTCCGATCGCGCGCGGCATGGAGCGCGCTCCACGGAGCGTGAAGTGTAGACGTGCCGCGCGCGATCCATGTGCGCGGCGGAGAGCGCGCGCTCCTCGCCGCGTGCGATCCATTTGTTGTCGGTTTTTTGGCCAGACTCAAAGGTGCCTCAGTCGCTTGGCGCGCGCGGTCTGGACGGTTCGGTTGTGAGAATCGCGTGATCCGCCGTTATGGATAATTCGCAATGTATCCGTTTAATTTCCCTATATAGGGAGAATAAATGTTTATGGGATCCTAACGATACCAATTACACAAATAGAGGTGTAAGAGAAGATGCCTGGCGGAAAATTAGTCGGCAAATGAACAATATTCCAACGACAGAACTAAAGAAAAAAATGAAGTCTTTGTCGGGTGGCTACAGAAGAGAACGATTCAGAGAAAAACAGAGTCGTATTACCGGATCAGGTAAGAAATTATAGGTAGTTCCTTTTGTGTTATAATTATAGTTCAGTACATAACCTGCCACTCTTAGTGAAGCTTTATTTTGATTTATTAGTAATAATAATAAAATGTATTGTTTAAAACTCCACAACGTAGTAAACGTAGCAACGTAGTATATCGTAGATAAAAAGATATACTTAAATGTTTAAAAGTTTTGGGTAGGGGAGACTTCACGGACATTGATATTTGCCGGTTATATTAATTTATTGTTTATTTCAGGTGCTGAAGATACTTACAAATCAAAATGGTTTGCTTACGATGAGTTTGCTTTCATGGCGGATAAGAATGACCCCGGGACAACAAGGGATACACTCCAACAGGTGAGTAGTTTTTACTTAACCTATAATTTTATTTTGATTAAAAAACTTAACAGGTTACCATTAAAGTATAATTAAATTATTAGAATATTAATTCTTAAAGTAAAGGTAGATGTTATAGCAGTAGACGAACTTATATTATAATAATAATTATTGGCTTAAATTTGTTTGTATTATTTTGTGTTATCTGTGTAGGTAATGTTTTCTTTTGGTGTCAATAATATCAATAAAGTATAGTATGTATTTGTATTTATGTAATAAAATTTATTTCTTACTAGTGGACCTATGCGGCTTTGCCCGCTGCCCAGCTCCCTTTTGTCATAGCGTGATTATATGTAGCCTATATGTTAACCCAGGTAATGAACTATATATGTTCCAAGTTTCATCGAAATCGGTCCAGCCGTTTTAGCGTGATGCGTGCACAAACAAATCGACAAACCAACAAACAGACAAAAATTCCAAAAATGTTCTTAATGAATTCTATCACTTATCCTTCATCCCCCGAACACATTTTTTTGCATTTATTTTCAATGTACAGAATTGCGAAGTTTACAATTTTATTATAATTGTATTGATTATAATGTAGAACTTAGGGACAGGATAGTTTTAAATAAAATACATAGTTAATTGGTTAAAGTGTAATGAACTGAACTACATTATATTCCTATTAATGCAGCTAACTTATAAAACATATAAACACAGTAAAATTTATATAAGTTTATTGGTACTCATTTTGCCAACAATGGCCCCGTTTGTTATAAAGTGTCTTGCTAAGTGGGACCGAATATCTTTGGCATTTTGTGATGCTCTTCGTGGTAAGGTATCTATCGGTAGTAGTGATGTTAGTGCCTGTTCCGTTCGCCAGCTTCCAGGAACTATTTCTCCATTCCCCTGTATTGTATCAAAAGATACCGGTGATCTTAAATTAGAATTACTTCGTAAATAGTTATACAGGTAAACTGCCGCTAGCACGACTTTAGTTGCTTTTTCTGGCTCCAACAACATTGGTTTACGCAATACTCTGTAACATGAGCTTAGTACTCCAAACGCGTTTTCTACAACTCTACGTGCTCTTGATAATCTGTAATTGAATATTCGTTCACTCGAACCCCTTTCTGGATCACCTTCATACGGTTTCAATGTATACTCATTTAATTGGAAAGCTTTATCACCAAGTATAAAATAGGGCACTTCAATTTTATAAGGAACTTGCAAAATTTTTGCCGATGGGATGTTTAGCTCCTTTTTTTCAAGTTTCTCATATAGCTTTGTGCTTTTAAACACGCCTCCATCTGATATTCTGCCCTTACTCCCAACATTCACATAAAGGATCCTATAATTTGCATCTACTAATGCAAAAAGAACTATACTTGGAAACAATTTATAGTTATCATAGTCGTTGCCACTATTAAAAGGCGCTTGCAAAACGACATGTTTACCATCCATTGCTCCTAATACATGTGGAAAATTCCATTTTTCGTCGAATTCCTGAGACACTGCGAGCCACTCTTCTTCATTTGATGGCATCTGAAAAAAGTGTAACTATGATTAATATGTTTTGTTATTGTTGTTGTTACAGGAAGAAAGTAATAGCACCACTGGTAGCGGAGAACATGCTATCAATGTTAATAATCAAATGCAAGATATGAATGATCAGAGTATACCAACTGAACCTTCTGTACCATCTGAACAACTTGCTGCCCAATCTAATGTGCAAAACACCCAACACAATGTTCAAACCCAAAAAAGGAATCAAAATAAAAGAAGAAAAAAAACATCTTCACATGGTTCCGAAGATATTATGATAACAGATGAATCCATTTCGGAAGCATTTCAACTACTTCATCAATGTGCTCAACCACAACAATCAGAGACAGATTCTTCAGAATCAACAACAACTCAGCTTCCATCAACGTCATTGCATACAGAACGACCTTCAGAATCAACAATAACTCCGCTTCCATCAACATCTTCTACTACTTCGACAACTTGGCAGCCTTCTCCGTCACCACAATCACCACCAATTTAATTAACATATAACATGTAACTTTTATATATTCTTAAGTATAAGCTAAGTTTGAAATAAAGAGTTTAATCTTTTAAATATATAATTTCACTTACTTTTACATAATCCTTCAAAACGTCGATGATTGCTTCACAAACCTCAGGAACAATTTTTGATATTGACTGTTTGGACACTCTGAAAAGATACTGTAGACTGACGTAAGAATCTCCACTTGCTAAAAATCTCAATGTTATTAGTAGTCTTTCCTTAACAGTTATGGCATCGCGATAGTTTGTATCATTCTTTCTTATTTTGTTCTCCAATAGTGAACACAATAAGTCAAATTGATTTGCAGTCATTCGTGCAAAATTAGCTTCAGCTCCATCATCAATTAACTCTTTGTAAAGTCGAGTCCCATATTCCAACCGGTTTTTAAAAATTGTTTTAACCCAATACTGTCTTTTTCGTTTTCGTAATTTTTGCCGTAAATATACAAGTAAAATGTAGCTTGCAGCTGCTACGGCTATTCGTCGCCGTCGTTGCACGTGTGACTCCATAGCCAGACAAAATTCAACTGATTCAGTATGGATCGGCAGGAGCGCGTTGGAGCAGCCAGTCAGGATCGCAAAAGATTGCTGTTGGATCGACCTAGAACGATCCACGCTCCACGCATCACGATCTTGGATCGCGGATCGCGGGATCGCCGATCCATTTTGGATCGTTCGGTGTGGATCCGGCTAATGGAGAGCTGCGGCCCGCTCCGCGGCTGGCCGCCATCTTGCTTGTACGCACTTGCGATTTCAGTTTGCGGCGAGCCGCCGATGAGTTAGTACGTGAGTCGCAGTCATGAACTTCGACACAGAGAAATTCATTGTTGAAATTCAACAACGAGAATCAATTTGGAATTGTCAAGGAGCAATATATAGGAATAGAGATTTAAAACGGAAACAATGGGAAGAATTAGTAGACATTTTTTGAAAAGATGAGATGACAACAGAGGAAAAAAGAAGTCTTGGTAAGTATTTATTATAATTATTATTATTATATTTATATAAACGAAACTACACATACATTCAACATCTTAAAACATAATAAATACGTCTATTTTCAATTAAATCATATTTCTTTGCCATTCTAATTTCCCATCAGTCATAAAATATTGGGCAAACAATTCTCTGTATCTCAACGCAGTTTTAGCGTTCCTTCTTAACCCTTCCTGTGTTAAGTTTTCTGTCAAACGGCAACTGAGTGAGTCGTCGTAACAATAACCATCTCGGTCTCTTACAAAATTATGTAGTACACAAGTAGCTTTTATAATATCTTTTGCTAGATCAAAGTGAACATTTAGAGGTCTATGAAATATACGCCACTTGTTTGCATAAATTCCAAAACTGCATTCTACATATCTTCTTGCTCTAGAAAGCCTGTAATTGAACGTTCTTTTAGTTTCATCCAAATCTTTTTTTGCGTATGGGCGCATCATATTCGTAGATAATGCAAATGCCTCGTCGCCTACAAAAACGTATGGCATACATGTCTCGCTGTTTTGTGAAATAGGCTGTGGCTCTGGAATATCCAATTGGTTTTTTTGCATTCTTTCGTAGAAAACAGAATTTTGAAATATTGACGAGTCACTGAATTTACCAAAAGCTCCAATATCAACCATAACAAATTTGAAATTACTGTCGCATACTGCTAATAAAACCAAAGAGAAAAAACTTTTATAATTAAAGCACATTGAGCCACTGTTATTAGGTGCTATACATCGTATGTGCTTGCCATCGACAGCACCTAAGCAGTTAGGAAAATTAGCTCTTTGAAAAAAATCATTCGCAATTTTTTTCCAAGCGTCTTTTTTTGGTTGAGGCAAACAAATATCTTTCAGACAAAACCAAATTGCAAAACAAACTTCTCGTACGATTTCTGCTACAGTGCTTACTCCAATTTTGAATGTATAATGTAGTTCCGCAAATGTACAACCTGTTGCAAAATATCTGAAACAAAAATTTTATAATTACTACATGCATTATTTAATTCAATTTAGATATGTACCTATATTATACTTCTATTACTTTATGACTATATCATTAACTTGTTTGTTGTATTGTTCTAGGAAAATAATTACAAAAAAAATGGAAAAACATCAGGGATAATTTTGTGAAAGCTCTAAAGGACAATGTTAGCAGGAGTGGGTCAGCAGCTAAGAAAAAGACTCAATACATATTTTACAATAATTTAATGTTTTTGAAAGACACAGTATCCATCAATGAAACTGATTCAAATATGCCAAGGCAAGAAAATGATGGAAATGAAACAGAAAATGTCACTGACCCAGTCATACCACCACCGCCAAAACGAAATAAAAAGAAAAAAAAAGAAGATGATATAGGAGTTGAATTGATTAACGTCTTAAATAAGAATGTCGAGTTCAGAAAGGCCGATGAAGATGAAGATAGACTGTTCTTTTTGTCGTTGGTTAGTGAAATAAAAAAAGTGCCTGAACATATACGCCTACGTACAAAAGCTAAAATAATGCAAGTCATTACTGAAGCCCAAACGTCTGGATACAACTACTGTGATTACGTGCGACCATTTAACTACAACCAAGGGCCACATCAAGGATATCAGACACCATCATTTGCTAGAAATAATAACCCACCACCACCACCACCGCCCTCAGTTCCACCTACACATCGTGGAACATGGAATGAAGGAGAATCTGTAACTTCTCCTGAATCAACATATTCACAGAATACACATATGTCTCAAGAATCTGATTATTTAGATCTTTTTAATGATAATAATTCTCAGTAATAGTTATAGTTTCCTACTTTTATTGTTCTTTGTGGTTATGAATACACATTGCGATTCAAATTAAAACATAATAGCTAGCAAAAACATTTTTTATTTAAAATACATACCTTAACGTTATAACTAATTTCTCTTCGGGTTGGATACAGTCACGAAATTTAGTATCTTGTCCTTTGATGGTGACATATAAAACTGTTAGTAATTCTTCAAATGACGAAACACTGTAGTATGTATAAGCGTATATTAGAATAAGACATATATATTATCAAATGTAACCATTGATTGAGCAGTAATAAATCATAATCGAACCTATATACTCGTCTTATTTATCGGCTCCCGTGATCCACCTTATATGGCGACCCTGCAATAGGACTCCGCCTCGCGTCTGTGGATTACGAATGTAATAATGGGGCCTAATACGAATCTTTACCTCGTGCCGGTAGTACATCTTGATAAACTAAGTGCAGTCTACAGTTCATATAATTAAAATGGGTGGCTACAACACGAAGGAGACAAAAGAAGATATAGTTATCGCGCAAAATGCAGCTGGTGGCGGAAATTCGGCGGATGTTCGTGAACTGAAATTTCACATATCTACCACGAACATAATCTTGGCGACTATCTTTGGGTTGATGGT
The DNA here is from genome assembly GCA_963556745.1 of Catoptria pinella. NCBI lineage: Eukaryota > Metazoa > Arthropoda > Insecta > Lepidoptera > Crambidae > Catoptria > Catoptria pinella. The sequence continues at coordinate 1,202,925 of OY750777.1, forward strand.
CATCGCGTTGGGAATTGTGGCTTATCGAATGTATAAGCGTTGCCACAAGAAATGGATACAACGGGAGTTTAGTTCGTCTTATTACGCGGCCCGGCGTTTTACTCCGACTTTTCGTCGTCGTCCGCATCCGTTCCCGTCTGAAAAACCGGAAGAAGTGTAGTTATGAAAGGTACAATTTATAAGTGAAGGCGCGAAGCGAATAGTGAAGTGAAAAGTGCTATGTGGGTTAGTGAGCGAAACGGCGAGAAAATTATATGGTAATCTTTAAAATTTTATTAGAGACATTTAAAGTTCTCGTGACACTATGTTATTTTTTTTTAATGTTTTAATTGTGTAACCACTATTTTGCTTAAAACATATATTTTTCTTTCTTTCTCTTATTTTTTTTTGCCACATTAGGTATGAGCATTCCTCGTATAATTATGGAATGGCAGAAATACTTAATAAATTTTATGAAGAATTAGAATACATAAGAACTTATTTAATAAAGTTAGGCCCATCTAGAAGAACAGAAAAAGTGTTAAAGAAAAAATATGATGAGGCTAGTTCATTATACGAAGAATACAGTAATTATTACGATGAGTTACTCTTGCCAAAAGATGAATTAACTGAGGAAAATATTTTATATTTGAAAGAGTTTAATAAGAAAATTTATCAGGTTTATTCTAAAATTTTAGAACTTTGTTTCGTGCCGACAGCTGTAGAGGAAAACAAAAACGCAACCATGGAAAAATTTTCTTTAAAAACAGCGGATTCTCTGTTGCCTGTCATGACAGATGACGAAAGTATTACCAAAAGGTTAATTTCTAATATTGAAATGTATGATGCAATGCTAGACAATGATGGCAAAAAGTTATTAATTAATTTTGTCTTGAAATCTAGGCTTTCGGAAAGTGCGGAATTGCGTTTAAAGAAAAATTATGAGTGTGTTTCAGACCTTTTGAAAGACATGAGACAGATGCTTTTGACAAAGAAATCTGACACCGCGATTCAACAACAGCTTCAGCGGGCCAGGCAGAACCAGTCTACTGTTGAAGAGTTCGGTAAGTCCATTGAAAAAATGCTCGTTGAGTTGACTATTTCACAGGCCGACGGAGATACTCAAAAGTACGATATTTTAAAATCGGTCAATGAAAGAAATGCTATAAAAAGGTTCTCCGACGGTTTGAGAAACACTCGCCTCAGCACTATTATAGCTGCCAGGAATTATACAACACTGAAGGATGCGATCCGGGGAGCCATGGACGAGGAGTTGTCATCGTCATCATCAGAAGCAGTTGTCTTCAATTATCGGTCAGTAAGGGGTCAAACCTTTAGGAATGGTCGGTTTCGTTCACGAGGTTCTTATCATAATAGTTATGGCGCGAGTGCGGGTTCGAACTATTTTTCGCCCCGCGGACATAACGATCAAAGTCAGTCACGAAATCAACAATTCGTACAGAACGTTAATTCTCAAGGACGTAACCGGGGTAGATCACAGTCCCGAATTTTCCGTGGGTCCTCTTTTAGGGGCCACGTAAATACAATGCAACCGGATGAGATTGTTTCACGTCGCGATAGTGAGGGTCCAAACTCTAGTCAAGCGACAGATAATAATTTGGACAACGAAAATTATTTTTTTCGTGCATAATCATGATCATAAAATTAACTTTTGCAATGATTTAAACTCGGTTAACTTTAGCGTGTTAGGTACGTGTTATTCTTGGTTAGTTGACACCGGCGCCTCACTGTCCGTCATTAGATACGAACATTTAATTCAACAACAAATTCCTTTCCATTTAGAGAGAGCGTGTGTAAATGGACTGGGAGGAAAAGTGTACACCGAGGGATATGTATATCTAAATTTAGAATGGAATAATAGTGTATTCAATCACAAGTTTTACGTAATTAAATTTTTGCCTTGCCGAACCGATGGGATTTTAGGACAGGATTTTTTGACCAAATTTAAATGCAAATTAGATTTTGAATTAAATACTTTAAGTTTGATAGAAAACTGTGAGGAAATTACTTTGACCATGAATATAGGACAACTAGGACAGAATAATTTTATTACTATACCTCCGCGCTGCGAGTTTATTTATTATGTTGAGACACACTATTTAAATGATTGCGTTATTTCTCCCGCAGAAATAAGTAATGGAGTATTTTTGGCAGGTATTATAGTAAGTCCGAAAAACGGCAAAATACCTCTTAAAATTTTGAATACAAGAGACACTAGTGTGAGTGTGAGTTACTTTAGACCGGAAATAAGTTTATTAGATAATTATTTGCTTTGTTCTTTTGAAAAATCCGATTGTAAAGCGGAACGAGTTAAAAAATTGTTTTCATTATTAAATTTAAAGCATTTAAATTCGGAAGAGCAGATCTCGATAGAGAACATTTGTGCAAAATACTCCGATGTATTTTACTTAGAAGGTGACAAGTTAGGGGTGACCAACGTGTATCAACAATCTATACAATTACAGGAGAATGCTACACCTGTATACGTCAAGCCTTATCGTTTACCTAAATCCCAAAAATCCGAGATAGATAGACAGATAGAAAAAATGCTGAAAGATGATATAATTGAGGAATGTCAGAGTGAGTGGTCTAGTCCTCTTTTAATTGTTCCAAAAAAAACTGATGACTCTGGTTTGAAAAAATGGCGTGTTGTGATTGATTACCGAAAGTTGAACGAGAGAATAAAAGACGATAAGTTTCCTTTGCCCAACATTACGGATATATTGGACTCATTATCGGGATCAATTTACTTCAGTCATTTAGATTTAAATCAATCTTACTACCAAGTTGACCTTGACCCTGAGTGCAGAAAGTACACTGCATTCACTACAAATCAACAATATCAAATGAAAAGACTACCTATGGGTCTAAAAATTAGTCCAAGTGCTTTTAGTAGGGTCATGACAGTTGCCATGTCGGGGTTGAACTATGAAAAATGTTTGGTATATTTAGACGATTTGATCTGTTTTGGACGTAATCTGACACTGCACAATAAAAATTTAATTGATATTTTTGAAAGACTCAGGAAAGTAAACCTTAAGTTAAACCCGATAAAGTGTCAATTTCTGAAAAAGGAGTTGTTATATTTAGGACACGTGGTATCAGGTGAAGGTATAAAAGCTGACCCTGAAAAAACCAAAATTATCGAAAATTATCCCATACCACGTAACGCTGATGAGGTAAAACGTTTTGTGGCGTTTGCCAATTATTATCGGAAATTTATTCCCAATTTTGCGGAAATAGCAATACCTTTAAATAATTTATGTCGCAAAGGAAATAAGTTTGAATGGTCGAGTGAATGTGATAAAGCGTTCTGCTTTCTTAAAAATGCACTGTCATCATCTCCGATTTTACAATATCCGGATTTTTCGGAAGAAAATGAGTTTATACTGCATACGGATGCATCTGGGGTAGCGATTGGCTCTATGCTTTGCAATAAAAATAACTTACCAATAGCTTATGCGAGTCGTAAGTTAAGTAAATCAGAATTAAATTATCCAACCATCGAAAAAGAGCTGTTATCTATTGTTTGGTCAGTTCGTTATTTTAGGCCTTACTTGTTTGGCAAAAAGTTTGTCATTAAAACAGATCATAGACCGCTAGTTTATTTGTTTAATCTCAATAGTCCGAGCAGTAGATTATTAAAGTTTAGGCTGAGTTTGGAAGAATATGACTATAGAATTGAGTACGTAAAAGGATCGAGTAATGTAGCTGCAGACGCATTATCTCGTATCGTAATAACGTCAGATGATTTGGAAGGCATGAACGAGCATATTATGAGTGTAATGACTAGGAGTATGAAAAGAAGAGAACAGGAGTTAAGTAGGAGCACTAGTACAGTCGAGAGCACTTCTACAAACGATCGGACTGATCACCCGAAAGTAGTAGAAATGTTTAAAAAACCTAAAAATTGCATTGAGTTAGTTTTTAGGAAATGTAATTTAAACGTGACAAATATTACAACGAAAACTGATAGTTTCGTTTTTGTAAGTGAACAATCTATGATTTATGCAGACCCGGAATCTCGATCATGTTTCGCGCGAGATGCATTCGTGAGGGATTTACGGCTATTCTGTAAACAGTTAAACGTCGACGAATTATATATTATAAAAAATTATACAAGCGAGAAGTATATAAAATGGTTAACCAATGAAATAAATATAAATAAAAAATGGACCGGTCCACGTTTGTGTGTAATTAGAGATGTAGAGAAAGTAAATAATAAAGATGATGTTAAAGTTTTATTGAATGACTACCATTTATTACCATCAAGCGGCCATGCTGGCATACGGCGTATGTTAAATAACTTGAAAAGACGGTATTTTTGGCCAAAAATGGAACAAGACGTTAAAGAATTTGTTAAAAAATGTGACAAATGCCAAAAGCAGAAGCACTCGTTGCCTACAAAGCAGCCGATGGTTATAACAACCACCGCCAACTCTGCTTTTGAGAAGGTTTTCCTAGACATAGTAGGTCCTTTAGAGAAAGATTATTACAATAACTGTTATATACTGACGCTCCAATGCGAGTTGTCAAAATACGTAGAAGCATATCCTTTAGAATCTAAGGACACTGTTAGTGTAGCTAGAGCGTTTGTTGAGAATTTCGTATTAAGATATGGTATACCGCAGGAAATTGCAACCGACCGAGGGTCCGAGTTCATATCAAGCACCATGTCCGAGGTATGTAAATTATTGCAAATTAATCAAATTTCTTCCACAGCTTACCACCATGAGTCATTAGGCGCATTGGAAAACACTCATAAGACTTTAAATGCTTTCCTTAGGATCCAAACTGACAATCATTCGCGATACTGGAGTAAATGGTTGCCTTTTTGGAGTTTTTCTTATAATACAACTGTCCACACCGAAACAGAGTACACACCGTTTGAACTTGTATTTGGTAAAAAATGTAACATACCTAGTAATTTAAATTGTGGAAAAGTAGAACCGTTGTACAATACAGAAAATTATGCTTTAGAACTTAAATACCGTTTGCAAAAATCGCAACAAGACGCTCGAAATAATTTAGTTATAAGAAAATGTAAGAGAAAGAATATGTATGACAATTATGTTAACCCAATAGTGTATAAGGAAGGAGATATGTTGTTAGTTAAAAATGAAACAGGTAATAAGCTACAAAATTTGTATTCTGGACCATATAAAGTTGTTGAGGATGTAACACCTAATGTAAAAATTATAAAAAATGGTAAATTAGACACTATTCATAAAAATCGCACAAAATTGTATTATTCATAGAAAAAAAAACTACATATTGTAATTTTTTTTTTTGCTTTTGTGGGGCGTGTAGTATGTATAAGCGTATATTAGAATAAGACATATATATTATCAAATGTAACCATTGATTGAGCAGTAATAAATCATAATCGAACCTATATACTCGTCTTATTTATCGGCTCCCGTGATCCACCTTATAACACTCATTCTAACATAACCAAAGAATTTATCTTGGTGCTTCTTCAGTTCTTGAAAACAACTTGCGAACTGGCCAAATTCATTACGTGTTTCTAGTAAAGGATGAATCCAGTATCTTTTTTTATTTTTCTTTCGTTGTTTTCGGGAGTAATAATAAATAACACAAGCTATCTCGACGGCGTCCATTTTGTTTATGAGGTACGCGGGCCGCTCTGGTCCAACCGCTTAACGCGTTATCATCGCGGTTTTTTCGCGATTGGCCGCCATAGCGGTCAGCCGCGATGAAACCGCGTTAAGCGGTTGGACCGCTCAAACGAACCGCCTAGGCGGTCAATCGCTAGTGCGTATAAGCCCTAATACTTTAAGTTGTTGTAATTAAGGTTCATATTCTAACTTCTAGCCGTGACCGTTTGCTTTGTCGTGTGTTTTTATTCAAATTTGAATAAAATTATCATCAGTTGTTTTTGGCATCTCGTATTGCTTTCTCGCGGTTAAAGTGAATTATTAGTTTAACATATTAGCGTTTATGAAAGTTATGAAGATATTTATACTTACGTAAATTAAGAAGATTTTGGTGGTGATAAGATTTTTTGGCTATAATTAATTTATTATTTATCGAGTGTTTTCGGCTTTTCGCTCTAACCAATGGTGAAGGTGTTGCTTTTTAACTGTAAATAAACTTTGTGTATTTAATGGTGAAAGTTGGTGAAAAATTTTAGACTGTAAATAAACATTTTGTTTTCTTTTTAAATATAATATAAATACTATGGCTCCCAAAAGAAGTATAGCATGGGACTACTTCGAGGATAAGGGCAGTTCCAAAGCTCAGTGCAAAATATGTAAAATGGATATATCATTTAAGGCTTCAGTTTCAAATTTAATAAAGCATATAAAACGGAGGCACGGAACTATACAATTAGTACCTAGACAAGACCTTAATGCAGCCTCATCTGCCAACGCGGCACCGGCGGCGGCGGAGGCGTCGGCGCCGTCAGCGGCGGTGGCGGCGGCGGCGTCGGTGCAGCAACATCAGGTGTCTCAAACCACTACCACAGCTTCAACCTCTCAGCAGGTTCCACCAACGATTATACCAAACCTTACTAGAAACACAATGACGAACTATATGCGAAAAGACTGTTCAAAAATTAAAAAAGATATAGATCAACGCATTTTAAACTTGTTTATTTACGATCTCCAACCATTTTCAATTGTCGAGGATAGGGGTTTCAGAGAGCTAGTATCATTTGCATTTCCCCATTATACTATGCCTTCCCGAAAATATTTTGCAAACAATATGCTACCTATGGTTTATGAAGCGACGAAGAACGAGGTAAAAAATCTATTACAGACAGAGATGGAATCGATATGTCTCTCAACAGATATGTGGACATCTCGTAATGGTGACTGGTTTTTGGCTGTGACAGGACATTTTATTGATAAAAATATGGTATTACGATCTATTTTGTTAGAATGTTCGGCGTTGCATGGTACATCACATACGGCCACTTTTCTAGCTGACGAGCTAAAGAGGATAGTACAGGAGTGGAATATTGAAGGTAAAATTCTACTCGCTGTGTCGGACAATGGAGCCAATATAAAATGTGCAATAGAAAAATGTTTGGGATGGAAACATTTTAATTGTTATGCTCATTGCTTAAACCTAGTGGTGAATAAAGCACTAGAACATGAAGAGATTACCAATATAATAACCAACGCCAAAGGAATCGTTGCATATTTTAAAAAAAGTAATTTGGCTTGGGAAAAGCTGAAGCGCTACCAAGAACAGGCTGGAAAACCTGTCAAGCGGCCTCTCCAAGAAGTTCCAACAAGATGGAACTCAAAATATTACATGCTAGAGCGACTTTTGGACTTGAAAGAAGAAATAAATAGTGCACTTTCTAATTTAAATGCCAGTATTCCGATGTTATCTGCTCATGACTGGAACATCATTGAAAAATTGCTACTGGTTTTAAAGCCTTGTGAAGAGGTAACAAGGGAAATGAGCGGCGATAAATATGTTACAGGCAGCTCCGTCATTCCAGTGACAATTGTATTAAAATGTGCATTGGCGGAAATTGCGTCAGAAGATGTTCAGTTGCCTGATGAAGTCGAAATGGTGAGGCAGGACTTATTTGGAGGACTGGTATCGCGTTTCGATTGTTTAGAAAACAGCCGCACTTTTACTTCATGTATGTTCCTGGACCCTAGATACAAACTGTATTTTGAAAACGATTCGACCGCAGAATCAACAAAAAGACACATAATCTTACAAGTGACAGATATGATTTCAAGGCAAAATAATGAGCCTGTATCGGAAGAAAATAACAACACCGAGGAAAAGAAATCTATTTGGGACCATTATTATAAGAAGATGACAAATATTAGACCTAGCGGGACTGCACATTCAAGAGCAGTTGTTGAGGTTCAGCGATATCTTGATGACAAGATCTTACCGAAAAATCAATCACCGCTCGAGTGGTGGAAACTGAATAAAAATTCATATCCACATATAGCTGTTCTTGCACGGAAAATGCTTAATGCTCTGGCTACAAGCGTGCCCTGCGAAAGATTGTTTTCTGTGGCAGGCAACATTCTAAGTGAAAGAAGAACGCGTCTTGGCGTGCGCAAAGTACAACAATTATTGTTTTTGCAACAAAATTTAAAGAAGTAAAAGTGTAATTACTATCTAACTTTTAAAAAGTAATAAAATATAACTAAAAAACAAAAAAAATATAAAAGTACAAAAAATATATATAAAAAAAACAAAAAATATATAAAAAGCAAAAAAAGAAACAAAAAAAACATGACATGTAAATAGTAATGTGATTATTAATGATTGATGTACCTACCTATGTATATGAAATGAATTGAAGAATTTTAAATGCGCCAGCTTTTATCACTAATAAAATACCTATTTAACATTTATCTACCGAACTCTAGATGCGTATTTGAAGCTGACAGTCCTAAGCCTGTTGAAGCATGAAGGAAATTTTTCGATTTGAATTTATACCTAAGATTGTTGTTTCTGCAACTTCAGAAAGTTTATTCTAAATAACTACTTCTTTGTTTATTAAGCTTTATACTAAGTGTTTATATCAACCAATGTATGTTTTGTTATTCAGAATATTGTGCAGAGCGAATTATAAGTAAACAACATACGTAATCGAAAAGAGTAGAGTAATTAAAAACGCATACTTCTAAATACTCGTGGAACAGGTTTATGGAATAAGTATTTTGGTGTACTCGTACTTGCAAGACTCGGTACGTATTTGGCCTAGTACGTCTCATCTCTATTAAGAACGTGTAAGCAGAGCGTATGTATTAACGTTTCTGTTTGTGTTAAGTTTGTGGTCGCGTGCGCCCGTGTTCCAACACGAAATTGTTTTCGTAAAGATGGTGGAAGCTTTTCATACGATAAAAAACAGAACAGTTTGCGGGATAGGACTTCATTCATTCATTAATAGAAATTTAGAATTAGCAGCATCCTGCGGGAAAATAAATATTTAAAAGCGATTGAGAGTGCGGCTTTTGCTCAGAAGCTGCCCAGAAAATACAAAATTGGGAGCCCGAACGCAAAGCATAATAATTATAAGTGGAGTCGCGGATAGCCATATTTACTACATACAAGAAGAAAAAATACTGCGTTTTATATGATGCTCAAACTGAAAGGTTACCCCGTAGCAAATTTTTCTTAAGACGTCAACTAAACACCGGTAAGTAGGTACCAGGAAGGAACACCAATGGCGGAATATTTCGTAACTCTTTCGAAGATGTTTGGTCAACTGAAGGACGCAGGTAGTGCGCTGTCCGGTTAGTCCCGCTATGGTATGGTCCCGGTATGGCACCCTCTTAAAATACCTATCAAAAAGTCCCGCTATGGTACCCTTCAGTTTTTGGTACTGTTGTAAAGAAAAGTTATACAATGCGTTAAGAAAAAAATAGTATTAATAAAAAATATCTTTTCTTAACTATTATAGTTAAGCAAGATAATATTTATTAATACTATTTTTAAACAAATCACGCTCGGTAATTGTCGTTTCACTTCAGGTAGTTACCTGACCAACCGGTTTTTTCGTAAAACAATAGAGACGAGCCCTTCCTCGAATTCGTATCTAGCTCTTCCCTTTTGTTTTTATAAAAATAGAGAGAGACAGTATTATTCCGGGTTTAGTTTGCTATTTGCAGCTGTACTTTTGCGATATGAGTAATTAGGATAGCTTGTTAGTTTATCTATTGCAATGTCTGGGTCAAGTAGTTCACGTGGTGTAAATTTAATAATTATTGACAGTCGACGCGGTGGAAAAACTTTATTACGTGCCGGACATAAATATATTAAACGCAGAGAAAATAAAAATTCAAGTACTTGGCATTGTGTAAATAGGAGAAATAGTATTAAATGTAGTGGATATATAACTATTGAGAATACCAATAATACAATAATTAAAGATTATAAACACAGTGATCAGTGCGTGCCACATTTTGAAGACAATGAAGTTCAAATGGCTATAAGTGAGTGCAAAAAAGAAGTAAATTCAAATTACGGATCAGTACAGAAAATTTTCGAAAAACACATGGGTAACTTAAAAGACAAAGGGTTACACCTTACAGGAAATGTTCCTGACTATAAAAAATTAAAAACAGTATTATACAGACACCGAAATAAGTCGTTGAACGTACCAAAAACACAATTTAAGAATGTGGAAGAAATTATAATACCAGAAGAATTTAATAAGTATGTATTGGCTGATTATTGTAATGAAGACTGTAATCGAATAATTATATTTTCCTCGACAGAAGTAAAGGAATATATAAAATGTGTAACGCATTACTTTGGTGATGGCACTTTCGACGGCTGCCCAAACCCATTCGAACAAGTTTATGTCATTCATGGAGACATGGGAAGCACTGAGTTATCCACGAATGTAGCACCATTATTTTATATTCTGTTAAAAAACAAAGAAGGGAAAACTTATGAAAAAGTTTTCGAATTGATTAAACAAACTTTGCCTGAATGGCGTCCATCGAAATTTACCTTCGATTATGAAATAGGAGTAATAAATGCAGCAGCGAAGATTTTTCCTGATATCAAAATAAATGGATGTAACGTACATTTTCAAAAGAACGTTATCAAAAAAGCGAAATCTTTAAATCTCATGGAACACGAAGAGTCCTCGAACCATGTTAAGCAATGCATAGGCTTGGCGTTTTTGCCAAAACAAGATATTGAAGACGGCTGGCTGCATATAATGGAAAATAGGTATAATATCTTGGTTACTTTCCAAAATGATGTTTGAGTACTTAACTCTAATTATATGGCAAAAAAGTAAAGAACAACAATATCAGTAAGGACCTGTTAATTTCATTGCTTTACAAGTACGAACGTTTAATAAGTATTTTTTTCAGTTTCGACGATGAAGCTATGACCAAATTCAATGACTATTTTGTCACTCAGTGGCTTGAATATCCAGACCTCATTTGGTGTTGCCATAATGAACGCCATAGAACAACTAACTTGGCGGAATCATGGAATGGCAGATTCAACAAAATTATTGGAAAAAATCCCAGTTTATTATTGTTTCTGCAAACAATTGGCAACGACACATGTCACTTTGATATAAAACAAGCCAAGTAAGTTGTATTTTTTAGACAATATTTTTAAGCAGATATAATATTTTTAAAAGCAGATATATACCTATTTTTTTACATAATACGAGTACATAGAAGAATTTGAAAATGGATTTGATTTTATTTATTTTGGTAGATATTATTGGTTGTCGCCTTCTATTACAGACGGTTACTGAAAAAAATATAGCTTAACTTAAATAACTGATGATTTTTGTTATAGCTTTCGACTAAAAAGATCACCTATAAATTCAAGAAAAAGAAGAAGTATAGAAATCGACCGCCAGATTCAAAAGCTAACAAAAAGTTACGAAAATAAAGCTATCTCCATTGGTGATTTTCTGATTAACATATCAAAGTCAATATTTCGATCAGAACATTTAAAAAAATAGTTTATTTTAATTTTGTTTTTAGCCTATTAAAATGTTTAATACTTTTTCTCGATGTTGATTATTTTTTGTAGTTTATGTTTACAATTTGCGCCTTTTTCTCCATGTTGATTATTTGTAATTAATATATTTGTCTAGTTGGTTGTTGATTATTTTTGTAGTTTATATAAATTTACAATTACTGCCTTTTCTCAATGTTGATTATTTGTAACTAATATTTATGTCTGGATGTTGTTTTTATTTGTAGTTTATAATATTTACAGTAATACTTTTCTGAGATGTGGATTTTTTATATTTTTTTTATTGTTGATTATTGGTAATTAATATTGTTGATTATTTTAAAAATTATATTGCAATTAATATTTCGTTTTACTGTTTGATATTTTTTTATAAATATTTTGAATTAATAAAAGACTGATTTAATATCGCAAACAGACGTTTTATTGATACACTCCTAAAAGTATTTATTTATAGATACACTTTTCTTTTCAGTTGTACCTTCTATTGTCTAACGTAGATCTAAAAGATGGGTACCATAGCGGGACTTTTTGATAGGTATTTTAAGAGGGTGCCATACCGGGACCATACCATAGCGGGACTAACCGGCGCTGTCAAACGAGAAAAAAAAAAAAAAATTACTGTCAATGCCATATGTTATAGTAACAACAATCGAGTGCTTCCCTAATGTCACTAGATATAGTGAAAGATAGACTGTTGGGAGAAAAAGACAAAAGAATGTAAAATTGTACAAGTGCAACAGAACATTACAGAACCAGTTTTCAATTTACTCGACAGAAACTACGACTTGATAAGCTAAATGAATGCAAAGAGAGGCAACTTGGAAATAACATTTAAAGAAAATAATTACAATAATATTGTTCTGTTATTTAATTGATTAAATACATTTACATATTGTTTTATTATATAAAGAAACAGTTAAAAAATTTTACTCAGTCTCCATATTTTTATGTTTTTCATATCAACTAGTAATCAAGATATTTCTTCTTCAATTTTATCCATACAACCAAGAGTATTATCATTATCATCTTTGCGAGGATGTTTCACTTCACCTTCAGATGATAATTCTTTCTAGGGCGTAGTCGCCGCCGCCATTGGAAAAAAAACATAGTGCTTAAATAAAGACAATTTTTTTTTTTTTTTTATTTTTTATTTGACAACATCACATACATTGCTCCGATACCAAAGTAAGTAGCTAAAGCACTTGTGTTATGGAAATCAGAGACAACGGTGGTATCACAAACACCCAGACCTGAGCCAATATAGAAAAGTTCGTTTTCTAAACTGACCCAACCGGGGATCGAACCCGGGACCTCAGAGATGGCGACACCTTGAAAACCGGTGTACAAAGCCACTCGACCACGGAGGTCGGTTAATTGTGAATTATCTCTGTGTAGTTCACTCCGTAGAAGCTTTGTGGTTCATTTTATCGCTTAAACAATATTTTCTATCCTGTCGTTTAGTTTAATGGAGATTTTTTGCGTTAAGGGCGCTTTTAGTGTCACGCGGATTTGCTCACGCACGCGGGATTGGCCCGCATGCGTAGCATCCGCAAAGAATAATTTCATATAGGTATCTATTGTAAAGCGTGATATACGCACGCGGGACGCGGGACGCTGTGCGGGGCGTCACCCCGGTGCGGGGTATCCGCATGCGTAAGCGCTGCCTACAACTTCAGTGCCCATTTTAGAGTCGAACGGGGCGCACGCGCCGTATTGTACTACCGAAATGAAAATCGATACAGAGCGAGTAATCATTGAAGTTCATCTGCGGCCCGTTTTGTGGGATAAACGCAATGAATTATACAAAAACAGGGACGCGAGAGAGGCTGCATGGAGAGATATTTTGAAGGAATTGGCACCTAACTACGAAAATTTGAGCGAAGAGGAAAGAAAAGAGGCGGGTATGTGTTTGGTTCATTATTTTATTTATACAAGCATCATTACTTTATTAATATAAGCATAATTATTTAATTCACAAATAACATCAAAAACCTTCTAAAACCTTTTGAGTTTAGTTAATTAATTATATATCGGTGTTGCCAGGAGACTTTTCCTTCATTGATAAAGTAATCTGCAAATATATCTCTGATATTACTTGCCGACGTATTACTACTTTCAGTCTGCTGCCTGGGTAGTGGTCCCGTAAAACCATTTGTGACAAATGTATGGCTGACCATGTATCCATCCCGTTTCCTTATGAAATTGTGAAGTACACATGCCGTCTTGACTATTAATTGTGCTAGATCTAACTTGACAGTCATGGATCTGTGAAATATTCTAAATTTATTTGACATAATTCCAAAAGTGCATTCTATGTACCTTCTAGCTCTGGACAGACGGTAATTAAATATTTTCTTTTTGTAAGGTAAATTATCACGAGCATAAGGCCGCATCACATGTGATGATAAACCAAATGCCTCGTCTCCCACTATCACGAACGGCAACTTTGCTCTTACACTAGATGGATAAGCTACTTCGGGGCAAATAATAGGCAACTCTTGCGGGTCAGGGATACCCAACGTGTTACTTTCCAGTTTCGTATACAATTGACTCCTTCTAAAGATGGTTGAATCGGCGTTACTTCCACTGGTACCGACATTAATATATGTAAAATTATAATCAGCATCACACATTGCGAGGAGCACTACAGAATAATATTTCTTATAATTAAAATATAGTGATCCACTGTGCGGCGGTCGAATCACTCTTATATGTTTTCCATCAATAGCACCCAAGCAATTAGGAAAATTTGTATATGTGAGAAATCCCTCTGCGATTTCTTTCCATTTGATCCCATTAAGCTGTGGAATACATTCAGACTTTAGTTCAATCCATATTATGTAACAAACTTGTCTTACTATTTCGCTAATTGTTGCAATTCCAATCACGTAGGAATAGTGTAGATCAGTGAATGTATTACCAGTTGCCAAATATCTGAAAACAAAAACAATATATTAATAATATTATTATGATAATATAATATATTAATAATGCTGACATCAGACATAAGACGGCATGCACCGCTCGAATTTTACTTCAGAAGAAAAATAAATACCCTTAAGGTGAAAGGGCACGGAAGTAGCTAGCGCTAGAAGTTTTTAATTCGTTTTAACTACAGTACTGTAGCTACGTTAGATTTCTATCATTTGCCGAAAATTTTATCATAGGGGGGTATTTATGCAGTTATGATTTCATATGAAATGTTCGAAGTATAGTTATGTATCTCATATCTGCTAAAAGTGGCCACTTTTAGCAGATTTGAGATACATAACTGTGCTGTAAATATTTTATAAGAAATCTCCTCTGTATAAATTAACCCCTATGGTAAAATTTCCGACAAATGAAAGGAATCTAATGAAGCTAATTTTTGTTAAAACAAATTAAAAACTTACAGCGCTAGTGACTTCCGGAAGTTTTCACCTTAATATTGATGATGGCAAATTTTATTGGTACTGGTTTTGGGTAACTTGATCTGAAACTGTGTGTACTTTTGCCAACTACTTATTATATTTTGTCATTTCAGACAAGAAAATACAACAACGCTGGCGAACAGCAAGGGACACTTAGAGCCAGTCCACACGGCGCGTTGCGTCAGCGTTGCGTCGACGCAGCGCTACCACTGCGTTGTTTTACATACAAATAACCAAGGTGTTCACACGGCGCGCTGCGTCGTCGCAACGCACACATGACGGACAGCAGCCCCCGAGACGAAGCGGGAGGGGGTGTACTCGTGCGACGTCGGAGCGTCAGCGCTCAGTTGCTTGTGCGTTGACAGAGAGGATACACGGAAGCTCATTTCGTTTTACGTTTACGTTTTTGTATTTAGTTTTATTTGCAGGGTAATTAGTTTTATTTGCAGGGTAAAATGAATACCATTGAAGAACTTGACATAGATTACTTGATTACATTGATACAGGAAAGGGAAATTATATGGGACAAGTCAAACGTAGATTTTAAAAATAAAAATTTAAAAACAATAGCCTGGGAAGACATATCAAAAGTTTTATTTCCTGATTACGAGAATTTCACAGCTGAACGAAAAAACAAAGTTGGTGAGTTCACAGTACAGATATTTATGTTTTTTTTATTTAAGAGGGCTTTCAAGATTTTCTTGCACCGCCAATTCCGCGATCAGTACAAAATTAATATCTCGACACTCTAAAATTTTAAAACTTAGGGAATTTAGATTAGCGTGAGTACTATTTTATTACTTAGCTCAAAACTAACCTAGACTACGCTGAGTAGGTATAAAATATTATTTTTTTACTGATCGCGGAATTGGCGGTGCAAGAAAATCTTGAAAACCCTCATAATACAATTATACCTTATTTAGCTGCCAAGGCAGAGTTCCTCTAGTCATAAAATAGGTCGCATATTGCTGTCTTATGACATTCGGTGCTGTCTGTTCTTCATGTACGGGTTGTATTGGGAGAAATTCATCAACACTTATAGCAAATTTATCTCTTTGTCTAAAACCATCTCGATCAGCGACAAAATTGTGTAATACACAACATGCTTTTATAATGTCAGTAGCGAAGTCATAGGACACGTCTATCGGTCTGTGAAAAATGCGCCATTTGTTAGCCATAATCCCAAAAGCGCATTCGACATATCTTCTGGCTCTGCTTAGACGGTAATTGAAAACCTTTTGTTGTAAGTCGAGATTTTGACCGCCATATGGACGCATAATATGTTTGCTCAGTCCAAAAGCTTCGTCACCCACAAATACATACGGGGTTGGTATATTGCTACCAGAGAGTGGCTGGGGTTGAGGTAGTGGTAAGTTGTTGTTAATCATTAGCTCGTACAGTTTAGAATTTTGTAATATGGTTGAATCGCATTCTTTTCCGTATGCACCGATGTCGACAAATACGAATTTGTAATTTGAATCCACAATAGCTAGCAACACAATCGAAAAAAAGGCTTTATAATTAAAAAAAGTGAGCCACTATTTGCAGGATTACACACGCGGATATGTTTGCCGTCGATGGCACCAACACATTGAGGAAAATTTGCCTTTACATCAAAACCCCTCGCTATTGTTTGGAAACTTTCAGTTGTCAGTTCAGGGATGTTGTCTCGAAGAAGATTGGTCCATATAGCACGACAAACTCTTTGTATTATATATGCAATAGTAGATTTTCCCCGTTTGAATTTGAAATGTAAATCAGTTATTGAATTTCCACTTCCTAGGTATCTGAAAAGAAAATAATTATTATAATATGCATTTATGAGATAGATAGATACCCGAAAAAAAATACTGACATATTCAGACATCGATAGCAAATAACTTTCTCTATGTAACCAATTAATTCTGGAATCGCGAAAAAAATAGCAGCTGTTGCATACATTTTGATTCAGTAGGTATTGCTTTTTGTATGTAACAGCTGTTATATTTTCACGATTCCAGAGTCGGTCACATAGTGTTTGTTAACGATATCTGAATATGTCATTAAATTTTATCGAGAAATTCACTATGTATAAATTATTAAATCATGTTTACTATTGGTTTTGCAGGTAATGATTTAATAAAAAAATGGAGAAGTGTAAAAGATAATTACTTCAGATATTCAAAAAAATTAAAAGAAGCATCAAAATCGGGCTCGGGCGCTACGAAACTGAAGAAGTATCATTTATACAATCAACTCCTTTTTTTGAGAAAAGTGGAACAAAATGCCACCGAATCTAGCTTAGACTCGCCTAGAGAAATCAACAATGAATCTACGTCTACAAATGATGACATTACCACAGACAACACTCCGCGCTATGTTCCAGTCGCGCGCAAAAGGGCAATGCAAATGGATGAGTTTGAAAGAGAAGGACTAAAACTTCTCAAGGAGCCGGAAAATCGCCATATGTCCTTTT
This sequence comes from Catoptria pinella, assembly GCA_963556745.1. Taxonomy (NCBI): domain Eukaryota; kingdom Metazoa; phylum Arthropoda; class Insecta; order Lepidoptera; family Crambidae; genus Catoptria; species Catoptria pinella. Next base: position 1,220,256 of record OY750777.1, read on the forward strand.
TCAGAGCTATATTGCCATCTATTCAAGAATTTTCCGACCGAGAAACTCTCCGTTTCCAAAGTAAAGTTATACAAATTACAGATGAAATGCGGTATGGACAAACATCATCATATGTGAGTGGCCCATCAACGTCTCACCAACCACCATATGGGTATCAAACAGCAAATTTTCAAAGTACATACATTTCTGATTATAATAATTCAATTACATCTCCAGAAACATCTCAAGCAAGTGAAGAAACTGAATACGATTTTTCTAATTTGTAATTACTGGATGATATCTCTCTTAAATAATGTCTAAATTTAAAATTATGACAATTGCTGATTATTTGTGAGTTGATTACTAATTAAACAAACCAAAAAAACTGTTATATTTTTATTACTTAAATATATTTATATAGTTACCTTAAAGTGATTCCCAGCATTTCTACTGGTTCCACTGGATTCCTCATATTAGTATAGTTTTTTCGTATGTGTGGTTCTAAGGACTTCAATAAACATTCGAAGCTGGATACACTCATTCTAAAAAAATTATAAAACTTCTTTTCGTCTAATAGCAACTCCCGATATTCTAAAAAAAAAAACTGTCCATCACGATTTCTTAATGAAATGAAAGGACTGATCCAGTACCGTCTTGTGATCTTGCGTCGATTTCGGCGGTGACGTAGTAATAGGAGCAATGCTAGACGTCTTTTCCGATCCATGATTTGCTATAGACTGACTGCGAATTTTTTTCAAAATACTTGCCGCAACTGTGCGTCGCCGCTGCGCCGACGGAACGTTTAAGACTGCGTCATAGTAACGCTGCAGCGCCCGTGTGGCCGGCTATGCGTCAAAATATTTGCGTTGCGACGACGCAACGCAACGCAACGCGCCGTGTGGACTGGCTCTAACCGAAACAATCATAAAACGTAGTTATATTGTAAGATACGCTAACAGAGCACTTCATAGTAGGACAAAGTGACTACATTGTAAGCCTATTTCTATGAAATGCTCTGGACAGGAAGGACCGCAGACGCAATGTAAACAGTCTCTACCAATTCCTCGAACCAACTTGTTTTTGTACGAGCTCCGAACTCAGGAGCGAAAGCATTTGAAGTTAAAAACTTCAAATGCTTTCGCTCCTGAGTTCGGCATCAGACTGCGGTTCTCACTAGTCATAATTGTAGGTTTTAAAAATACATTTTTGCGCTCCTAAAAGTTAACTGGCGCAGCCGGTAGGATAGCCGGCTGTTGCTTGACGCGTTGATTCTCATAAAAGTACGCTAAAATCGCGGAAACCGAGAAAAGTCGTCGCGAATCGTAGAATCCGAGATCGTGGCTGCGTTCGGCGCGTTTATGCAGTTTGTGTGTTTCAACACCAAACAGGCTATCCTCGAACCAAATAAATTTTGTTAACTGGAGTAATATCGCCTAAAATCGGTGATGGCAAAAAATAAGGTGTCGAATGGAATGTAAGTAGTAAAATCCTCTTCTTTCTTTTCCCTCCTTTACCTAAGTTTTTGTATTAGAATTAAGTTGATAAAAAGTGAAATATTAAAGTGAATAATTATTTTTTTATGAAGAAAAAATTGTGTTTTATATTTTAATTGTAATCGTTTATTTTTAAGGAAATACCTGACTACTATATTTGGTTATTTTGTAAAAAAAATGTATTTTGTGTTTAGCTATAGCGAAAGTAATTATCGTCGATAAAATCTCGCGATTTTACTTCATTGTATTCTATTTTAAGTACCTAACTTTTAATTTTGTTATACGTATTATATTTATATAGATAAAATGGTTGACCCACACGTTATTGAGATACCAGTACCAATGGCTGAAAGACAGCATGATTTTCCTTTACAAAGAGTACCACGCGATATGCTAAAATTAATTCCTGAATTTGATGGAAATTCGAAAACCTTAAGTTTGTTCCTCCGTAAATGCGAATACGTTATAACTAAATATCAGGGACATTCGGAAGTGAATGATTACCTTATTCAAGTAGTAACAAGCAAACTAACTGGAAAAGCCGCTTCTTTAATTAGCGAAAGAAGCGACTTTACGTCATACGATGGACTAAAGGAAATATTATTGCAGCATTTTGGTGATCCACGTAGTGAGGAATGCGTAGCTATCGAGCTAGAGACACTAAAAATAAGATCCCAGGAGTCCTACTTAGATTTCTGCAGTAGGATACAAAATGTTCGTGCAATTTTATTATCCAAGGTAAATCAAATTCCTTCACTTGCATTAAAAGAAGCCAAGCGTATAACATATGATAACACATCTCTAAATGTTTTTCTCTATAATTTACCCGAATATATGGTACGGATAGTTCGTATTAAAATCCGTCTACCTTATCTACCTATCGGATAAATACATTAGAAATTATTAAAAAGTCGAAAACCGCGATGGAGATGCTTACTCAGTTAGAATATACCTTTGAACGGAAAAGCGTAATTTAATAAACTACATTTAAAAAGAAGACTCATATCGGTCAAGTGTGACAGTGGCGACAAACTACAGGACTATTTCTTGAAATTTGATAGCCTTCTAAGTGAGTTAGAAGCTGCAGGAAGTGAAGTCGTGAACATGGATAAAATTTGTTATCTGCTATCATCCATGCCAGCACAATTATGATAATGTTATCACCAGTATTGAGACAATTAATTTTTATATATTATATTAATATTATATAAAATTATGTAGACATGTATTTAATGGTGTGTATTTATGTAATATTTATATTATATGCATGTAAATATTAGTTTTCTTTGTTTGTGCCGCATTCGTATCTATCGTTTACTGTTGGTTGACTGGTAGAGAATGCTTTTAGCATTAAGTCCGCCATTTGTACCTTACTTTGTGTATATGTACAATAAAGATTTATAAATAAATAAATAAATAAAATAAATGAGCACAGAAAAAACAATCGACATAGATTTTGTAAAAGCAAGGCTGCTGGATGCAGAAATTAAAAGGAAAAACGTGTGAAGAAAAATCAAAATCAGAGTCATCGTTCCTCACATGCTACAACTGTGGGAAGCAAGGTCATAAATATTTTGAATGTAAGAGTAGACAGGACAAAAGAGGACAAGGACAGGTTCGAGGACGTGGTCGTGGACAAGGATATGAACATCAAGAACAAGGAACAAGTGCGATAGACTAGGTAAATCCATTTTCATTCATAGCCAGTGAAAATGCTTCTTATGTAAATGAATATACTGAGGATATTAAGTTTATTATTGATTCTGGAGCATCACAAAATTTAGTAATGGTTTGTGTTAAGATCATGGGCCAATAATAATAAATAAAAACAATGAATTTATAAAAAAGGCACGCTGCAATTTTAATGATGATAAAATTACAAGAGACAAGACATACAGGATTTTTTTTTATGTCAATAATAATGGCTTGGGCTACTTTCGGAAATGCACTTCGCACATAACAGTAACTCCGATCAACACTTGCGCTTGTGCAAATGTACACTTCAGGAAGAAAAAATACAATCAATTATATTTAAATTGACTTTTTCCCCTGTGGCAACACTAGCGTAAACAGCTGTTAATAATTGCTCCCAATTTAAATAATAAAATTTCATTGTTTTAAGTGTAATATCAAGGCCCCAATCCAATAATCACGTTCATAAGCATATAATTGTGTAGTGTGTAGTGTTTTTAAGTGAAGATAATACAAACAGTAACTAAAAAACTGGTTCAAATCAACCCGGTTGAAAGCCGGTAAGTCAATGTCAGTTCGTATTTAAATTGAATGTGAATCACTGTTATCCCTTTTGTAGCGAATATTTACTCCGTATTTACGGATATTATACTTTAATAATATAATTATCACAAATTATTTCGCAAATTGAGTTTGAGTAAGTATAGGTTATCTTACCTACCTGCAATATAAACAACTCACGGTTGTTTGACAACTACCTGGACTCTAAATAAATTGTAGTAAGATTATTTAATTTTCAACATAATGATGACTCGCAAGGCTTTATCTCGTCAGGAGGAATCAAAACTTCAATTGACCTTGCAAGAATTAAAAGTTTCCAAGGAGTTAATCAAACAATTGAATAGGGAAAGGGATGACAATGAAAAGGAATTATTGGATGTGCTGAGTAGAAATAGTGCTTTAAAAAAAGAAATGGCTGAGTTACATAGCCAACAATTAGTTTTAAGCGAAGACCGAGATAGGCTTCAAGTGTTGTTAGACGGGTTTGATCAATGCAGGGATGAGTATGAGCAGGCCCTCAGGCACATCTCTCTATTGGAGCAGGAGCTATATGAGGCCAATAATAACATCATTAAATTAGAATCACAACAAACACAGTTATCAACTTCACAGAATCAAAGTTTGTTTGATGAACTAGTTGGTAGCGCGCCTGAAATGGTTTCTGCTTCTTACAGTAATAATCATACTGTGATAGATTTAACAAGTGATGATTCAGTATGTTGTAAGAGTCCTAAAATAAATATTAAATGTAGCAAAAACAAATTGAAAAAATATATTAAAATTAATAGATATATCTCAAAAACAAAAAAAATAATTAATAAAAATAAAGCTTGTTTTAAATATGCAAAAAGTGCAAAAGACCGTTTACAATTAATTGAAAAACTTAATGTTTGCACCTCCATAATAGAAGAAAATAGAATTATTTATGAAAACAATATTAAGTCATTGAATCACAAAATTGTTAATTTACATGACTTACTGACTAAGATGACTCAAAATTATGAATCATCTAAAAAAGAGATACTGGCACTCAAACACTTATCAAATTCTCCTAATATAAATAAGTCACACATCACTAATTGTCTTTCTCCATCCGGGGCATCAGGCCGGACTGCCCCGGAGAGTTCATCTATCCAACCAGTCTGTGAGCCCTCAATCTCTAATCACTGTAATAGTATAGAATGCACAAATGAAAATAATTCCTTTCCACAAAACAGCTGTAGTAATTCAATTATGTTCAGTGATGAGATTGGAAAGAATTTAAGCCAACTTGTCCAAAAACACTCAAGGGATAGCATTATTAACCATTGCATGCCGGGTTCAAGTATAAATGAAATAATGAAAACCATTGTGAAACAAAAGTTTACTGATGACACAGATTTGATAATTTTAATTGGAAATAGGGGTAATGTAAGCAAAAACCAACTGATCTCCTATTTCAATACCTTGTGTTCTTTAAATGTTAGGAAAATTGTTATGTTTACATTTCCCTATAGTAAAAGTTTGCCACAGGCGGAAAACAACTTTAGATTTAAATTAAATCAATGTTTAAATACTATGGCATTTCATAATAGCCAGCAGTTTCATATAATTGACATTAATAAATTAATTGACAATTTTTACCTGACAAAAGATAAATACTATCTTTCAAAATTTTACAAAAGACAGTTAGCATTATCGCTATCTTTTTATTTTGAACATTTAGCCAATAATTTGGCTAGTAAACCTTCTGCTTTTATTGAGCAGGTAAACTCTGACATGATTAATCTATCTTTGGAATTTGTTCCAAGCAATAATAATGTTTCTATTAATGATAATTTAATTAATTTAAATTGCAACTTGAGACAATAGAGGTGCCCTCTAGCTCAGTGATGACAAAAGAAAAGTCAAAATGCTTAAATATAGTTCATCAAAACATGCAAGGCTTTTCTGGCAAAGATTTAGAAGTTAGTTTGTTTTTAAATTCTGAGAATATTGATGTGCTATGTGTTACTGAGCATTGGTTAAAAAATTATGAACTGATCATAAATATAGATAATTATAGTAATGCAAGTTCGTTTAGTAGGAATTTTGCTATAAGAGGTGGAACGCTTATATTATTGCATAATTCAATACAATATAAAGAGCGCAAAGATGTAATATCTCATACAATTGAACAAATTATTGAGCTCTCTTGTGTGGAACTGGAACAAATGATTATAATTTGTGTATATAGACCCCCATCTGGGAACTACCCAGCGTTTGAGTCCGCTATGGAGGAAGTTTTAATAAAAACATGTAGAAGCAATAAAAAAGTGGTGGTATGTGGGGATTTTAATGTTGATATTCTAGAATCTAACCACCTCTCGAGTAGGTTCATTAACTTATTTAAATCTTTTAATTTGTTTCACACTTTTGAAGAGCCGACTCGAATAACGCCCACATCAGCTACTTGTTTGGATAACATTTTTTCAAATTGTAATATCCTTAAAAAATATATATTAAATTGTATTAGATCCGACCATAGCGGACAATTTGCCTCTATAGAGCACCATCATGTTTGTCCTAAACGCGAAAAAGTTTGTAGGTCAATAAATAAACATTGTGTAGATAAATTTAGGAATAACATTATGGATAAACTTGAAAATTTACCAGTACCTTCTATGGAACCCAATATCCTTTACAATCATTTATTTAGTGTGGTCCAAATTGAATTTAATAAAAATTTTAAACAAAGAGTAATCAAATGTAGCAATAAAAAGGAATTTAGTGATTGGGCCACACCAGGTATTTATCAGAGTAGAAATAAATTATATGAACTGTATGCTTTAAAAGCTACTTCCTGTGACCCTAATTTCATTGAATATGTCAGGAAGTATTCCAAAACATTTAGAAATGTATGTATTCTTGCAAAGTCCATGTCTATCTCAAATAAAATTAAATCATCGGCGAATAAAATAAAGGCTACATGGAATATTATTAATCAAGAAACAGGGAAACCAAAAGATAAAATAAATTCTTTCTCTCTTAAACTTGGAAATAAGACTGTAGATTCCGATATTGAAGTTGCGGGTGTTTTTGAGGATTTTTTCACTCGGATTCCCCTGGAAACTACTGGTAATCTAAATTCCTGTCCTAGCATTGCTATCGCCCTCCTTGCGTCAAGTGTTGATAAGTGTAATGAAGTTTTCAATTTTAAATATATTAACAGTGATGATATCATAAAAGCTTTTAAAATAATTAATGTTAAAAAAACAGAGGATCTATGGGGCATTTCTACCAATATTATTAAATCAATTATTGATGTAATAGCTCCTTATTTAGCGTTTATTTTTAACAAATGCATTGACGAAGGTATCTTTCCTGACTTAATGAAATACAGTAAATTAATTCCTCTGTTTAAAGCAGGAGATAAAAGTGATCCAACAAATTTTAGACCAATATCTATTTTACCTGCACTAAGTAAACTATTTGAAAAAATTATATATCTTCAATTATTAGAATATTTTACAAAGAATAATATACTACATAAGAATCAGTTTGGTTTTTCGAAAGGCAAAAGCACTACTGATGCTGGAATTGCACTTTTGAAGCATATCTTTGACGCTTGGGAGGCTAAGCAAGATGTAATTGGCATTTTTTGTGACCTTTCTAAAGCGTTCGATTGTGTTGATAACATAACTCTCTTAAAGAAGTTAGAACATTATGGTATCTCTAATAAATCAGTTAGCCTTATGCAATCTTATCTATGTGGTAGAACACAACAAGTAATTATTAATAAAGCGGCATCTAGTGGAGCCCCCATTAGCATGGGCGTGCCCCAAGGATCGATATTGGGACCTTTACTGTTCTTAATCTATATTAATGACCTACCTTACTACGCGGAGAATTTATGTGAGACAGTGCTATTTGCAGATGATACCTCCTTAGTCTTCAAAGTCGATAGAGGTAATAATTGTTCTGACGATGTAAATAGTGCTCTCTCTAAAGTTTTGAATTGGTTTAACATTAATAATTTAGCATTAAACCCGAAGAAAACAAAATGTGTAAAATTCACTTTACCTAATGTAAGGCAGGTAGACGTGCATATTAATTTGAATGCAGAAGTAGTCGAGTGTGTTGAGAGCACAAAATTTCTAGGTATTACAGTAGATTCACGACTACAATGGGATCCACATATTGATGCCTTGTCGAGTAGACTCAGTTCTGCGGCATTCGCAGTTAAACAAATAAGGCTCTTAACTGACATTGAAACGGCAAGGCTGGTCTATTTTAGTTATTTTCATAGTGTAATGTCCTACGGAATGTTGTTGTGGGGCTCAGCAGCTAATATTGGAAATATTTTTGTGCTCCAAAAAAGAGCTGTTCGCGCCATATACAACCTTCGGCCGCGAGATTCTTTAAGAGAATTGTTTAAAGAAATTAATATTTTAACAGTGGCAGGCCAATACATCTATGATAATTTAGTTAATGTAAGGAAACATTATTGCTCACTTGCTAAAAATAGTGATGTACACCGTTTTAATACAAGAAATAAAGACAAACTTGCCGTTCCAAGTTTTAGACTAGCAAAAACTAGGGGCTCATTTATGGGGAAAGGAATTGCCCTTTTGAATAAAGTTCCACAAAATGTAATTGAACTGCCTTTGCATGAATTCAAAATACATGTTAAAAAGACGCTCATGAGCAAAGGTTATTACAAAGTAGAAGATTATTTAAAAGACAGCAATGCATGGATGTAACATTATAAGTAACTATCTGATTTTCAGTTTTTAATAACTTTATTGTTTTTTAATTATGTTGTTTTAAATGAAGGTATTTGGTAACGATATAATTTTTTGTAAATATCGTTACTCTGATTTCTGACAAAGCTGATAAGTTTCTTGCGCCCATTCTTCTTGTCAGCTAAAAAAGTCTCGAATGGGTGGTAGGAAAATATAGACCATTCAAAAGCACTTAATATCTAAGTTTATTTGAATAAAGAATATTTCATTTTCATTTTCATTTTCATTTTCATTTCATTTTCATTTTCATTTTTCATTGGATACAAATTTTTCATGCTTAACTCTACCTAAGGGCTTGGTAAAAATGTCCGCCGTCATTTCATCAGTAGGTTTATATCTCAATTCTATTAGCTGTTCACTAACAGCATATTTGATAAAATGATGTCGTATATCTATGTGTTTTGTTCTTCTATGATTTCTTCTATCAGCAATCCTGTGAGTACTCAAATTATCATAAAATACAATTATTGACTTAAAATTACAATCAAATATATCAACGAAAAATTATTCAAATATTTACTTTCTTTGACAGTCTCTCCTAGACCTAGACTGTAATATTCAGCTTCAGTACTCGAATAAGCAACTGTGTGTTGCTTACGAGCTTCCCAATTAATAAGACAATCAGCATACAAAGTACAAAAATCAGTGAAAGATTTACGATCTATGCCATCATTGGCCCAATCAGCGTTAGCATATGTTTCAACACTTTTATCACTATTTTTATATAACAATCCATGTGATGCTGTTCCCGCTAAATACCTTAATACTCTCTTTGCTGCTTGCCAATGTGTCAAATCATAGCTATTATTAAATTTCCCTAATTTACTACAAACAAAAGCTATATCTGGTCTAGTACACTGTTGCCTTGCCTGTGTTGTGGGTGAACTTTAATATGAGCAAGACGGCCACATTTGGGAATGTTCAGTTTTGCTTATAAACTAACGAGTAAGTACAGAAATATTTTTAATACAAAGGTGCCACGTTTTGAAATGTGTCCTTTTAGAAATTAATGATGCTCGATTTGTAATTGTTGTTATAAACTAAAGAGAAATTTGGTAAAACGTCCGTTTTGCTTAAAACATTGTTGCGTTTTTGCTTTAAAGGTGAGATTAGGGTCAAACACAAAAAACGAAAAAAAAATGTTCATGCTACTTAAAACCGTTATTTTAAAATTATATCAACATTGAATGCATTTAATAGCTATTTCGTCTTGAAAACTTCACATGTTTCTTAAAAAATTAGCGCTGTACTGGAATTTACTTTATTTTTTTCACTTTTGAATCTGAAAAAATCTCCTTCTGTAGACTGTTCGGATGCCAAGTAGTTGAGTTTAAGTGATGGTTAAAAATATATACACATACTTTCTATACTTTCATTTCGTTTCATTACATCAGTTATATTATCAAATATTCATAACATAACGTATTAAAAAATATTATAGTTCTAAATTTTAAAATACACCGTATCAACATGTTGTTCACAGATTTTAGGTCTACTTCTGTAGACGCATAAGAGCTCCCGCAGACTTCCAATTTCTAGTTGGCCAACTAAATTGCACTGTATAGCAATAGAACAGTAACTTAATGATAGCGCGCACATCTTATCCAACTAAATCGGCCAACTAACTAATTGAACACCGATCGTATCAGAACCAAGATTCCCTTCCGATTACACCCAATTAAAAGGTTGTCCAACTATCGGCCGACTGCTTATTAGCCACTATACCCTATGCAAGCCCGCGGACTATCCAACTTAGTTGGTCAGTCGCACGGCAAAATGCAAGAGGACCACACGCGAGCGCGTGATTTCCCCGCCTCCGCGCAGGCGCCCGCGCCGCCGCCGCCGGCCTCCCGATCACTTATTGCAAATGAAAAAGTAGAAGAGCTCATAGATGAAGTGTCAAAAAGGCCAGCGCTATACAAAAAAGACTTGAAGCAATACTCTGACATTAATGTTAAAAAAAAATTATGGGAGGAAGTCTGCGAAGCACTAATAAGCAACACAGTGCGAATGAAAGAAAAGATCTAGGTGAGTAAAAAAATTATTTTATGTGCTTTTATGTAGTAGTTTTACACTTTATCATATTGAAACGGAACAGATCCATGGGGTTGAACAAGATAAGATGTCAGGTACTGCCGGACATTTACACCATTTGTGATATTGCTTCCCATATTGTTTTCTGAGTGATGATATTCATCCAAAGGACATTCGTACAAAGTATCCTTAAAAGTTATTCCGTCTTTTGAGCGAACATAGTTGTGTAGAATACATGCTGCCTTTATAATCTTAACGGCAAAATTTATATGGACATTTATAGGACGATGAAATATACGCCACTTATTTGCCAAAATGCCAAACGTGCATTCCACTAATCGACGTGCTCGAGTATGTCTGTAGTTAAATATACGTTTTGCGTAGTTCAAATTTTTCTTAGAGTACGGACGTAATATGTGACTTGAAAGACCAAATGCTTCATCACCGACAACGCAAAATGGCATGACAGGCCCGTTATCTTCATTAGGTAAGGGTTTTCCACTGGGAATGTTAAGTTTGTTTTCAATTAACATCTTGCCCATTTGTGATGACTTAAATATCTTAGAATCACTACTGCTCCCGTAGGAACCTACATCAATATGGACAAACTTGTAGTCAGCATCGGTCCAAGCCATCAAAACGCAAGAAAAAAATTTCTTGTAGTTAAAAAATGAAGATCCAGATTGTTGCGGTTGAATGATTCGTATGTGTTTCCCATCTATCGCTCCTATGACGTTTGGAAAGTTTGTACGTTCATAGAACTCATTAGCAATTTGAATCCAATCTTCTTCAGTCTTTTCAGGCATATATTGGGAATGAAGTACATTCCATATTTGCCCACAAGTAGATTTCACTATATCTCTGATTGTAGATTCACCAATTAAGTAATCAAACGAAAGTTGAGAAAAGTATGCCCCTGTTGCTAAATACCTGCAACAAAAACATTCATAATTAAAAAAAAGTTTTTCTTAACAAAATAGGTGTTGTGAAAGTTGTTCTGAAACACGTAAAATTAAGTACTTATAATCAGAAAGTTGAAAAATCATCTGTATTATGGTGTTCCGACACGGACAAACAGTTTGATCCAAACACGTAGTTTTCTACATTCTTTCTGGCAGTTTTCGTTTCTCTATGATAGTTCATAAACATCAATTCATTATTCATGTGTGACTGGGATGTAATATACAGAAGCATACGCTAGTGAGTGAACGCGCATCAAGCTGCTTGATCAAGCAAAAGTATCGCATTTTCACTCGCTCTCGTATGATTCTGTATCTTCCATTCCGCTCACACATGAATGAATTGATTGTAAAATTTTACAAAATGCCCTAAAGAACATAGGAAACTACGTGTTTGATCAAACCGATTTGACCGTGTCGAAACACCATTAGTGTTAATTATTAAATAAATAAAATTATTCCGAATAACTTATTTTTTTTATTTTACTTTTAGGTCATGAAATCCAAAAAAAAATGAATAATTTGCGGACCTGCTTCGCTAGAGAACTTAAAGCTCAAAAGTCTGTTAAATCTGGACAAGCAGCTTCTAAACGACGACCATATGTTTACTTTGAGCGCATGTTGTTTCTGGTACCCTGTGTGGAATTACGACCTACTGAAGGTAGTATTGAGAGTGAATTAAGCCAAGATGACGCTGATTTATCAGAAGAAGCACAATCAAACCCGCAACGAAAACGGAAAACTAAACAAAGCTACTTTGATGATCAAGTATTAAAGGCACTTCAATCTAATGAAGACGACGATACTAATTATTGCCTATCTTTGGTTCCTTTTATGAAAGAGCCGACGCCTGACGAAAAATTAGAAGTGCGTATCAGAATTTTACAAATATTTCAAGATACTAAAAAGAAAAGATTGTTGCCAAATACAATGTTTAACATTCAGCCTAGTACTTCACAATTTTCTAGAAGCTCCCGTCCGCCTAAGCGGGCTACTCCTTCAACTTCCATTCGGGTTATTTCTGATGAAGTTATTCAGCCACAAACAGTCCAATCCACACGCCAGCCAATTTTTTCACAGCATATGACAGAACCTCAACAGCAATATATCACAGGGCCACAGGAAACAATACCATCATATCTACAGCTTTCAAGTCCACCTCCGGAAAGTCAAACACCACCTCTGCAACGCTTAAGGCTGGTTTCACAGCTATCCGGGATATCCGTACGGGCTGTCAGTACGGGCGCCCGGAGCGGGAGCACACTTGAGGAACTAGAACATCGTTTCACAGCGACGCGGATTGGTGCGGACGCGACCCGCTCCGGGGAGAGCCCGTACAAAGCCACCCGCGTCCCGCTCCCGGACCCGCCCGTATGCTGCCGCGATCTCGTCGCTGCTCATTCATCGTTTCACAGCGACACGGAACTCACGTGCTCCGGGAGTACTCTGTACAGTCGATATGAAACGATTTATTGACACGGGGTTGCTCGTGGACTTAGTGCAATGTAAACCCTGTTTATGGGATGCGTCGAATACAAATTATAAAAACAAAGATGCCCGGGCTCAGGCGTGGGAAGATATTTGTGATGAGATGTTTGAAGGTTTGTCACAAGAAGAAAAACCAAAACTTGGTAAGTAGAAGTTTAATTCTATTTAAAAATGTTAAACTATTAAATAACCCAGATTAACCTGTCAAACAACACGTGGAAATCCGGCTTTCGCGAACAATGGTTTTATGTCAGTCAATTGTCAGTCACCGTAGCCGAAATCGGCCAGGGAAATTATATAATTTATGTATTGTCTGCATCGCGTTGGTTGACAGATCAACAATAAATGTTATACGTTAGGGAGTGCCTCCGCTGCCGGCGCAGGTTACCAAACTAGCTGCCGGCGCTGGTTGCCGCATAGGCTGCCGGCGCCGGTTACCGAATTGGCTACCGGCATACTGGCCGTCTAACTTAGGTATATTATACACTAGTTGTTTTGTATGATTGGTGAATGAAATAAAGCTACTTTTTCGTCGTAATATTTGCGTAATATAAACTCTGAAAGTGTTATAGTACATAAACGTACGTACGATGAATAGTCGAATCTTTGAGGTTATATTTGTTTACCGGCACTGGAACCCAGCCTTTTGCGCATTGTCAGTTGTCATGTCACCGGTTGCCATCTTGAGTGCCGGCGCCGGCAGCCGTTAATTTAAATCTCGGCTGCCGGCAGTATACTTACCGCCGGTTCCCATTAGTGATATTTTTGGGAACCGGTGCCGGCAGCGGAGGCACTCCCTATACGTTAATATACTTAAAATATATAATTATCCTGCCAGGGAAGTCGCCCTGCATCAGATATAAAGTAATTAGCATATAAATCACGAAGATCATTTCCTCCCCTAGCTCGTTCATTTCTGACTAAGTCTTCTAAGCCCACAATTGTAAGGGTGTCTTCTTCGTTGTAACCATCTCTAATTCTAATAAAGTTGTGTAAAATACAACACGCTTTGACGATATCTTTAGCCAAGTTAAAACTTACATTCATTGGCTTGTGGAATATTCTAAATTTATTTGACATGATCCCAAATGTTGACTCAATATATCGTCGAGCCCGACTCAACCTATAGTTAAAAATCTTCTTTTTGTAAGTCATGTTGATCCGTGAATAGGGTTTTAATACATGTTTTGATATTCCAAACGCACCGTCGCCGACTATCACATGTTGAACAGCAATATCAGTCCCAGGCAGTGATCTAGCTGCCGGAATATGCATATTTTCATTTTCTAGATTTCTAAATAAAGCACTTTCTTTAAATATGCTAGAATCAGAATTTTTACCGCATGATCCAACATTTATATAAGTAAAACAATAATTAGCGTCAGACATCGCCAGCAATACAATTGAGAAAAAAGATTTATAATTATAAAACATTGATCCCCCCCCGCGGGGATTAATTATTCTAATATGTTTACCGTCAATAGCTGCTATGCAATTTGGAAAGTTAGTTACTTGTTGAAACCTTGCCGCAATTTGTAACCATTTCTCTGTAGTAGGTTGCGGCAAACATTCATCTTGTAATTCTTCCCATATTGCTGTGCAGACTTCTTTTATTATGCCGCTGATCGTAGAAACTCCCATTCTGTATGTGTAATACAAGTCCGCATAATCGCTTCCGGTCGCCAAAAACCTGAAAATATACAATTAGTTTACTTTTATGAGATGAGATTATATAGGTTTTATCGTTGTTTCCCCCATAGGGATAGATTGTACACTGTAGTAGCTCCCGTATATCTTGCATTGACATATAATGGGGTTTATGGGGTATTTGACTACATTTTTTTAATATCGTTAATAAAACTTCTCCCAGTCCTAAAAATAAGTAGAAACCACTTTTTGAATATCTATAAAAATAAAAGAGATATAAGCTATTAAAGATCATTTTCTATCTCTTTCTTGAAAAACGAAATTTACTACAAGTTCTTATGGCGGTCCAGGCTAATGACGTCACAATCGTATATCGTCATCTCTGTCTAATTTAAAATTTCAAACGCTTATATCTCTTTTGTTTTTTGATCGATTTAAATTTTTATTTCATTTTTTATTTCATATAAAGCGTTTTTTTATATTATTCCACAAAATACATCAAATTCAATACCGGTCAAATACCGTATTGATCGTTGTAAATGCTTAATGTAAAAGTGCTTTGGTTGTAGCTACCGTTAATTGGTATCCAGGTCAACTTTTTGACATCAACTTCAACTGAATAGGTACTCATGGCAGAATTTAATAATTGCGATCGAAACAAAAGCTTTTGATATGTCTTTTTTTTATTTATAATCGGTCCTAAAGACTGAAAAATGACAAATCATCACTGTTTATATTAGTTACATCACTTTGATTAAATGTAGGCTCCCGTGCCTTGTGTCAGTCGTAGGCAGCGCGCGGTCTTAGGCATCTTAACTAATTCAACTTGTACTTTAAATCGAGCGACAAAAGGTGCTGATTTCCTTTCCTTGCGATTATTCGGACGCGCGCGGCTTATAAAGAAGCACGGAAATGTAGACTGATATTTTATTTTCTACAACTTATTTTAAATTTTTTAACTTCATTGTTTCAGTCAAGGACATCCAACTACGGTGGAGGACAGTACGAGACGGATACATAAAATTTAAGGCCTCACAAAAAAATACTCCTTCGGGCAGCGGAGCAAAGCCAAAGAAAAAATTTGTGTTGGCACCAAAAATGGTATTCTTAGATAAAGTTATACAAAACCAAGCAGACGAATCTTTATCCAGTCCATCATCTACCAATTCAACTTCTCAAAACTTAGCTACTCAACAAAACTTCGATCAAGAAACATTTCAAACCTCGTCGTCGACGTCTCAGGCACCCATCACTCAAACAGTAACTCAGACTCCTACAAGTGTATCTCAGAACAGCAGTGCTCCATGGCTTTCACAAAATAAACGTAAAAGAGGACAACCACAGCAAAATAGTGACTTCGACAATCAAATACTCGCCCTATTGAATCAAAGTGTAACCAACATTGACAGTGATGATTTGTCTTTTTTTCAGTCTTTGGGACCAATTATAAAGAAATTTACGACATATCAAAAGCTTTTGTTTCGATCGGAGGTATTAAATTCTGCCATGAGTATTCAGTTGATGTCAAATTCTAGCGCATCTCCATTAAGCGTGTCCACCAACAATTCGACCGAAATGCAACCCGGATACCAGTCTACGGCAGCTACTTACACTGTACAACCAACTGCATCTCCATCAAGCCTGTCCTTCAATAATTCGACCGAAATGCAACCCGGATACCAGTCTACGGCAGCTACTTACACTGTACAACCAACTACATCTCCATTAAGCGTGTCCACCAACAATTCGACCGAAATGCAACCCGGATACCAGTCTACGGCAGCTACTTACACTGTACAACCAACTGCATCTCCATCAAGCCTGTCCTTCAATAATTCGACCGAAATGCAACCCGGATACCAGTCTACGGCAGCTACTTACACTGTACAACCAACTACATCTCCATTAAGCGTGTCCATCAACAATTCGACCGAAATGCAACCCGGATACCAGTCTACGGCAGCTACTTACACTGTACAACCAACTGCATCTCCATCAAGCGTGTCCTTCAATAATTCGACCGAAATGCAACCCGGATACCAGTCTACGGCAGCTACTTACACTGTACAACCAACTGCATCTCCATCAAGCGTGTCCACCAACGATTCGACCGAAATGCAACCCGAATACCTCTAAATGTTTAATTAAAACTTGTAATAAGCGATTATTTTTTAAGTGTACTTTATTGTTTGCGGCCAAGTGAATGTTCTTTCTTTTTTTCTAAAATAAATACTTAAAACAAATAATGTAACAATTGAACAAAATATATTTACCTCAAAGTAAGCGCCAGTCTTTCAATCGGAGGTATAGCAGCACGATAAATGTCTTGATGTTTTATTCTATTCTCCAACCTTGATAGTAATTCATCAAAACTACTAACCGACATACGAAAATAATTGAAAAATTTGCGCGGATCGTCCCTGAGTTTATGGTTTAAATTGACAAATGCACTTTCGAAATATCTTGCTTCGAGGATGGGATGGGCCCATAGTCTTTTTATCTGTCGTCGTCGTCTTTTACAAATTAAATATACACACATAATTTTTAAAACGTTTGTATTCATATTTGTAAGCGACTGTCTCCCGCTAGCAACCGTATCGCACTGAACTGAATGAAATGAAACCCCGTTTCAGAGCGGTGCGGGCGTGACCTGTACGGGCCTTCCGCGCACGGACTGCCCGTACGGATATCCCGGATAGCTGTGAAACCAGCCTAACTCCATCTCCACATGATAGTACCATTTCTTCGTAGTTACTGGTCAAATTTTTCAGAGCAGTCAGATTCAGAACTTATTGATTTGTAAAAGAAAAAAAAACACTAATTTGTACCTATTTAATTTTGATTAAAAGTAAAACATTTTGATTATAAGTAAAACATTTATTTGACAATATATTTTTTATTAATGTTTTACTTATAGTAATCAAAATGTTTTACTTACAATCAAAATGTTTGATTACTTTAAGTAAAACATTAATAAAAAACATATCGATAAATGAGATGTATTTTTAATAACCTGATTTATAGGTACTTACCGAAGTGTTAAGCCAACTCTCTCTTCAACGGTGATGGCAAGTCGGAAAGTCGTGTCCTGTTTGATAATTGTTGGCCCGATTAGAAGTTCATCAAAAGAAGAAATACTCATTCGGTAGAATTGAAAAAAATTTTTTGGGTAACATCTCAGTTTAGAATGCAATGTATGATGTTTCCCATTTACTAATCTGTCACTTATTAAAGGATGTACCCAGAATTCTCTCTTTTGTTTTCGTCTTCTCTTTAATAAAACAGCAAGTAGAGCGTTCTTTTTCCTCATTTTCACGCACACGTCACTTTAGTAGCAACACTGTCACCGACTAAATCAATGAGGTCTGCGACTGGCAACCAACTCAATATAGTTGCCCAATTCAATTGTAAAAGTACGCAATTTAGTTGTTCGATAGTCGGCCAACTGGAAATTGGAAATCTGCGGGAGCCCTTAGAAGAGGTGGAACGCAGAGCAGTTCGACGGGCAATTGGACCAGCACAGAACGTGTAAGCCAGCACGAATTAATAGAACTATGCTACCAAGAATCTGTGTGTGTGTGAGTGTTTTTTTTTCCTCTCTAAAGTGTGTTGAACACACTTTAGAGAGGAAAAAAAAAAATGTGTTCATGGCAAATCTGTCAGAACTCTTGAGTGAGCTTAAGGCTATTTGAGACTCTATTATTAAATTAAGTAAGGACAAACGTTATTCCGCTCAGGGACAGAACAAGAACAGAACAGTAGTAGATTGCGACGAAACGCAAATTAACCAACTAATAGACGGAATAGAGTATTATAGTAGTACCCTTAGAAACGAGGACCAGCCTCTGTTAATCAATATTGTTTTAAAAACTCGTCTTTCTAGCAGTGCTAAAACAAAAATTAATAAGTCTTATGTGTCTGTGGCAGACCTAATTAAAGATATAAAAAATGTTTTAATTCCGATTAAATCATATACAGCCATTTTAGACCGAATGTTAGGATGTAGGCAAGGAAACAAGACCATAGAAGTGTTTGGTAGTGAAATCGAAAAAATGTCCAACGACTTAAGTACAGCACAGGCTAATGGAGACGAGTCGGCATATAATTTATTAAAGCCGATTAATGAAAAAATGGCTATCAAGCGTTTCGCTGACGGCCTAAACAATGCTCGTACAAGCATTATAGTTACGTCTAGGTCCGTAAGCACAGTTAGGCAGGCAATAACTATAGCCTTAGAACAAGAAGATTCGGTAGTGAAACCACCAATAAACAATTATGTTAACTATGTTTCGAACCAGCGATATGAAAAGATAAATAAAAACTATCATCAGCAATATAATAAGTCACGTAACAACAACGCGACGAGTCAGCAAGGTCGGGGTCGTGCCTACTATAACTCGGATAGGTTTCAGGGTCAGCGCAACACCAGGTTTACGTCACCTCATAATAAACGTAGGAATGTACATTTCGTAGTTGACTCGGCAGAACAGTCTAATGACGAGAACGAAAGTGAACGTCAGAGTATACGTCAGAGCGAACATCATAGCGATGATTTTTTTCGTTCTGAATAGCGCTGAGGTAGATATTTGTAGTTATGGTAGTGGTAATTACGTTTGTTTTACTTGTAGTCAAACTCAAATTTCTCTATTAGTAGACACGCGAGCAAGCATTTCAATTTTAAAGTTAGATTGGTTAAATAAACTCCGTAGTGTGTCCCGTGACGCAAAGCTAGTAAGGGATGAAATTAAGATTAAAGGAGTATGTGGGGATTTAGTATCAATAGGTTATGTTTATCTAGACTTATGTGTTAACATTTATAATTTTAGGCATAAGTTTTATGTGTTTAGCAACTTCCACTGTAAAAATGATGGAATTTTAGGGGAAGTTTTTTTATTAAAATATAGTTGTAAAATTAACTATGAAAATAAGCTGGTTACATTACAGGATAAGATAAGTCTAGAATTAGGCTTAGGTAGAAACATAATAACGACTATTCAGAGAGTCAGAGATAAAGGGCGAATGTGTCATTTTAGCGGAGGAAGTTATTGCAGGCGTATTTGTAGCAGGCGCCGTGGTAGTAGGAGACGGGAAAAAGATTCCGGTGCGATTTTTAAACACACGGGAAGAAGATGTAAAATTAAATAACTTTAGCCCGAAAATTAGAAAATACTCGGATTATTTAGTATGCTCTTTTGATACGGAAAGCGGAAAATCTGTCGAGAGGGTTAAACAACTATTCGATTTTCTTAAATTATAAACATATCTTGGTGATGAAGAGAGACGGTCTATTGAGAAATTGTGTGCAAAATATGCAGATATTTTTCATATGCCGGGTGATAAGCTATCCGTTACAAACTTATACGAGTGTGCCGGTATGCACAAGATAGCACACGTACATTTTATAGATAGCAATTTACTTATCTAAATAAGATTAGGCGCGTAAGACTAGCGATAAGACATTATTGTATTTTAGTATTTAAGCGCATAGTTTACATAAGAAAATATACTTCTACAACATCCACTGGAGTATCAATACCTCTCCTCCGTCGCACGGTATATCTGGTGACCCCGACGAACAATACAAAGAACAATACCTTCTGAACAGAGTGTTCATGCGAGTCTGAAAAACGGAATCAACATGTCTCAACCATCTCCCTGCAAAACGAACACATGCTCCGCCGAATCTCACGAAGTGGCCACTACAACCGTCGCATCAAGGATTCCAGAATTTTGGAAGGATCAGCCTCGCCTATGGTTCTCGCAACTGGAAGCAGTACTCACTCCTCAGAAACAAGGCGACGAGTACAAATACAGCATCGTCGTCTCAAAGTTAACTAAGGACGAAATTATCCTGGTCAGCGACATAATCACGGCACCCCCAACGACAGGAAAATACGCGACTATCAAAGAACGCCTAATTAGCTGTTTCGAAGAATCCGAGCAGCAACGCCTTCAGAAGCTGTTGACCGAAATGGACCTGGGAGATCAAAAGCCATCACACCTTCTGCGTCGGATGCAGGAATTAGGGCGCGGAACAGTCGGAAATGAAACCATTCGAGTCTTGTGGCTCAAATTACTTCCGGCCCAAATCACCACTGTCCTAGCTGTCTCAGAAACGTCGGATTTGAATGTAATCAGTCAACTCGCAGACAAGATGATGGAAAATATAAGAATCAACGAAGTTTCAGCAATCAAGGCAAACGATAATGGAAACGAAACGACAAATTGCATTTTAAAACAATTAAAAGAAATGCAGTTAGAAATGTGCGCCTTGAAGCACGAACGGCAAAACATCCGACGCGGCACGTATCAGCATTATTTCCAGCCAAGGCAGAGGTCAAGGTCGCAAAGCCGAGACAGGCAGTTTTGTTATTATCATCATAAATTCCGTGAATACGCACGGAAATGTGTTAAGCCGTGCGATTGGAGGAAAGGTGGCATCCCGCAGAACCAGGGAAACTAAAAAATGCACAGACTACGGCGGACCTCTGTGCTATTCACCCGTCTAACCGCCTCATCATTACCGACCGAAAAAGTGGTATGAGGTTTTTGATCGACACGGGAGCAAATATTTCAGTTATATGCAAGCCTCACAGAAAGTCAATGACACCTAATCAGCAGTATAAACTTTACGCTGCGAACGGCTCCAAAATAAATACGTATGGAGAAAAAACACTTACTCTCAACTTGGGGTTGCGCCGAAACTTTGTGTGGACATTTATAGTCGCTGACGTGTCCCAGCCTATAATCGGAGCCGATTTTTTGGAGCACTACAAAATATTAGTAGATTTGGCAGGAAAGAAACTTATGGATCGAGTAACAGAACTCACAACTCCTGCAGGTTTAAGCCGAACAGAACATCACAGCATCCGTTCGATCGACGCAGGAATTAAACCGCAGATTAAGCAAATTTTGGAGAAATACGAAGATATTACTCGTCCATCATCTTTAGCAAACACGCCCAAACATAATGTCAAACACCACATCATCACCAGAGGGCACCCAGTCTCCGCTCGAGCAAGACCACTCCCACCCGATAAATACCATATTGCAAAGAAGGAATTCCAGAATATGATGGAGCTTGGAATTTGTCGCCCATCCGACAGCCCATGGGCTAGCCCTGCACATGGTTAAAAAGAAAAATGGTGAATGGAGGCCATGTGGGGATTAAAGAATGCTGAATAAGGTCACAGTTCCAGATAAATACCCATTGCCACGATTAAGCGATTTCACATACATTTTGGAAAACGGGAAGATATTCAGCAAAATTGATATCCGCAAGGCCTATTTTTGCATACCTGTGGAAGAAGTCGAAAAAACTGCGATTATCACTCCGTTTGGGCTATTTGAATTTCCAAAAATGCCTTTTGGTCTACGCAATGCCGGTCAAACGTTTCAACGATTCATGGACTCCATATTTCGCGACTTGGATTTCGCATTTGTGTTCTGCGATGATATATTGTTAAGCGCCCCAAATGAAGAAACCGCACTCAAACAACTAGAAACAGTGTTTCAAAGGCTACAGAAAAACGGAAATACAATTAATTTAGAAAAATGCAGCTTCCTCCAGAGCGAATTGGATTTCCTAGGTTATCATATAACGAGCCAGGGAATACGCCCGACTGAGGAAAAATATAAAGCAATCGACGAATTCCCTAAACCAAAGACAGTAAAGGAATTAAGAAGATTTTTAGGGATGGTTAATTTTTATAGAAACAATCTACCGCATGCCGCCGAATATCAAAGCATTCTCAACGAGTATATGAAGCACTCAAAAAAGAACGATAATTCGCCCATTTCTTGGACAGCAGAGGCCGAAAAGGCTTATGAAAAGTGCACGGAAGGCATTAAGAACGCAGTACTAACCGCTCACCCATCGCGTAGCACCGAGCTAGCGATTATGACTGACGCCAGCGCGACTTGCGTCGGCGCGGTTTTGCAACAGAGAGTAAGGCATGTCTGGGAACCACTTGGTTTTTTCTCGCAAAAATTAAGCGACGCGCAAAGAAAATACTCAACATTTGATAGAGAATTACTGGGCATCTACATGGCAGTGCGGCACTTCCAAAGATTAATTGAATGAAGAGAGTTTACAATTTTTACGGACCACCGTCCACTAACTTACGCTTTTTCCAAAAAGCCATCTGTTACCGACACTCCGCGCAGAGTGCGTCAACTAGATTACATATCACAATATTGCACTAATATCCAACATATTAGTGGACGTGACAATATTGTTGCCGATACATTATCACGTACAATCGAGCAAATCGACACTCCGTCACCCATTAGCTACGAAGAGATATCAAAATATCAACATAATGACGCAGAATTATCACAGCTGAAAAGAAACGCAAGATTGCATTTCGAAGAGGTCGCATTGCCAGGGTCAAGCACTTCCATCGTATGCGATACATCTACGGGAAAAGCTCGACCTTACTTACCATTGAAGTTTCGGAAGCAAGTTTTCGACGTCACACATGGGCTGAGTCACCCTGGCACACGTACAACTCGAAAAATGATAACGGAAAAATACATATGGGCCAGTATGAACAAAGACATTAATAGTTGGTGTAAAACTTGCCTAGCCTGTCAAAAATCTAAAGTGCATAGGCATACGATTTCACCACTAGGAAGTTTTTTGCCTGCACAGCGGTTTGAACATATTCACATCGACATTGTTGGTCCACTGCCTATGTCACAAGGAAAGCGATATTTAGTTACAATAATAGATCGTTGTACATCGTGGTCCGAAGCTTTCCCAGTGGGGGATATTACTGCAGAAACAATCGCTCAGACTGTTTACGAAGGCTGGATAACGAGGTTTGGATGCCCCATACGCATCACCACCGACCAAGGTCGTCAATTCGAATCAGCTACCTTCAAAGCACTTTCTAAGTTCCTAGGAGTACACAAAATCAGAACCACTCCTTATCACCCTCAAGCAAACGGAATGGTCGAAAGATTTCACCGAACGTTAAAAGCAGCACTTATGGCAAGAAATGCTAACGTTAACTGGGTCAAAGAAATACCTTCAGTACTTTTTGGATTAAGAAATTGCTTTCGCGATGACACAGGCTATAGTTCAGCTGAAATGGTTTATGGCACACCGATGAAGCTGCCCGGCGAATTTTTTGAACAATCCAGTACGCACACTACCTACGAAGAAATCATGAAAAGCATTCAAGAAAGTATTGCAAAAATGACATCAGTTCCAAAACGCCAGTGTCATAGACAGTCAATTTTCGTGCATCCGGAACTTAATGAATGTTCTCACGTCTTCGTTCGTTGCGATAGGCTACAAAAAAGCTTATGCCCACCGTATGAAGGGCCATTCCCAGTCATTAAGAGAATGAAAAAAGCATTCTTAATTAAGATAAAAGGCAAAGAATCGGTTATATCAATCGATAGATTAAAACCCGCATTTCTTATGAATAATGACTGTGAAAACGTGCCTATCAGCAAAGAAAAAGGCACGTTGATTTCGAGATCAGGAAGAACGATTAAACCAGTTGTCCGTTTTAAAATTGCTGACTAAGAATATCACAATCATATATATATAGAATGTAACTTATCCATTCTCAGTCACTCACCTCTACTCCAGTATCCAGTAAGCATTACATAATTATTTACAACAATGGGAAACCAAAGTTCGAAAGACCAAATCATCTACAACGCGGACAGTTGCCTCAACCAGGACGAAGCAGAAAAATTAAGAAGAGAGATCCTGGAGGAGCTGCGCTGGTCGCGCAACATAACCTTGGCGCAACTGATTATTATAATAATTATAATCGTCATATATGGATTTGTCACAACGCTGGATAAGAGGATGAAGGCACTGGCAAATAAAAAAAATCACGCTGGCTGTCAAGGCTAATCGTCGGAAACCACAACTACACCACGACCGCATTGTGCATTTGTGCAAAACAGACATCAGCATATTTACAGTCAAGGCAAGCCAATGTTCTTGCGCGCTCAGCAAAACGACAACAGCATAACGTAGGTCAGTGTTTAGTATCAGCAACTTTTTAATAGTGTTTCATTTGTTTGTGTTTAATTTTATTCCATTATTGTTATATTACTTAAATTATTATTATTTTTTTTTTTTTTTTTTTAAAAGGGGGGAGTACTGTGCCGGTATGCACAAGATAGCACACGTACATTTTATAGATAGCAATTTACTTATCTAAATAAGATTAGGCGCGTAAGACTAGCGATAAGACATTATTGTATTTTAGTATTTAAGCGCATAGTTTACATAAGAAAATATACTTCTACAACATCCACTGGAGTATCAATACCTCTCCTCCGTCGCACGGTATACGAGTACAAAATTAAACTGCAAAATGACGCGTCTCCTGTTTATGTCAAACCGTATAGAATACCGCACGCTCAGAAGGCTGAGTTAATAAAACAGGTAGGTAAATTATTAGAAGAAGATATTATCGAAGAGTGTACATACCAGCGAATGGTCTTCTCCATTATTATTAATTCCGAAAAAAGCTGACAGTAGCGGTGAAAAAAAGTGGAGAATCGTAATAGATTATAGACTTTTAAATAAAAAAATAGTAGACGAAAAGTTCCCGTTACCAAATATACAAGAAATTATTGACTCACTTTCGGGATGCTTATACTATTCTCATTTAGACCTCAGTTCTAGTTATTACCAGCTAGGGTTATCACCAGAGTGTAGGAAATTCACTTCTTTTACAGCTGATAAGCAATATCAACTGAAAAGATTACCTATGGGTCTCAAAACGAGTCCTAGCGTATTTTCTAAACTTATGTCTATGGCTCTATCGGGTTTAAATTACGAGATATGTTTTCTATATCTCGATGACGTAATAGTTTTCGGGAAAAGCCTATCGCAGCATAATAAAAATTTAATGAGTGTATTTGAGAGGTTTAGGTCAGTTAATTTAAAACTAAACCCTTGTAAGTGCGATTTTTTGAGGAAAGAAATTAATTATTTAGGGCATGTTATTACGCCAAATGGGGTGTTGCCAGACAACAGTAAAATCGAGGTCTTGGAAAAGTTCCCACTACCTAAAAATGTAAATGAGATTCGTGGTTTGTGGTTTTTGCGAACTTTTATAGAAAATTCATAAAAAACTTTGCCACAATAGTATACCCACTAAACCGTCTTTGTAAGAAAGATGTCGAGTTTCAGTGGACGGAAGAATGTGACGAGGCATTTCAGACCTTAAAAAGTCACTTAGTTCATTTCCTGTCTTAGATTATCCAGATTTTGGAAAAGATAATGTTTTCCGGTTGCAAACCGATGCGTCAGGGGTAGCCTTGGGGGCTGTATTATCAAATGGAAATAATAAGCCCGTAGCTTATGCAAGCAGACAATTAAACGTTTCAGAAATAAACTACCCAACCATTCATAAAGAGTTATTAGGGGTAGTGTGGGCTGTAAAACATTTTCGACCATATTTATACGGACGAAAATTTAAAATATTAACAGATCATAGACCATTGGTTCATTTATTTAGCATAAAAGATCCTAGTAGCCGTTTAACTAAGTTTAGACTTTGTTTAGAAGAATATGATTTCGATATTGAATACATAAAAGGTTCCGAAAATGTAACGGCAGATGCCTTATCGAGAGTCATTATAACATCAGACCAGTTAAAAAATCTAAATTCAAATTTTTTGGGAGTATTAACCCGTTCAATGAAAAGAACCATGGAGCAAAATAATGAACCCGCTACCTCTGGAAGTAGCAGGATTGAGCCCCCTGTTGATCATAGGCAACCAAGGGTTAGATATTTGTTCGTATAAAAACTTCGTGAAGTTGAGGAAAAATAAAAGATACGTCTCACAGACGGGTGATATGTTATTTAGTGACTCTACTATTTACATAAATCAGGAATCTCTACTGACGGAGGCGCGCCGAGACGCAACGATAGGAGAACTGAGTGCATTATGTAAAAAATATTATATTGTAGAAGTCGTTGTGATTAAAAATGGGTTTAATAAAAAGTTTATTAAAATTTTGACCCAAACTTTCATGAAACAAAGAATTACCGCGGTTATGTATTATTAATAACCAAGTTGAACATGTTACAAATAAAGACTTGATACGTGTTATACTAAATGATTATCATTTATTGCCGACAAGTGATCATGTAGGCATAAATAAAATGACTAAGAATATCCGAAAAAAATATTTTTGGAGTAATATGCAAAAAGACATAACTGAATATGTGGCTCGCTGTAAAGATGCCAAAAGCAGAAATTTTGTAATAAAAATAATAAAGAGAAAATGGTAATAACCACTACAGCATCTACTTCTTTTGAAAAATTATATTTAGATATTGTGGGACCGTTGGAGGTCGATAATTTGGGTAATAAATACATATTAACAATACAATGCGAATTGACAAAGTTTGTAGAAGCTTACCCAATACTTGATAAGTCAGCTGAAACTGTTGCTAGGGTTTTTACTGAAAATTTTGTTTTACGATATGGTAATCCCAGGGTTATTGCGACTGACTGTGGAACGGAATTTATTAATTCCACGTTAGAAACAGTATGTAAATTGCTAAATATTGATAAGTTAAATTCAACACCCTATCATCATGAGAGTATAGGTTCGCTAAAAAACTGGCACAAACATCTCGGATTTTACTTGAGAATACAAACACAGAATCAGTCGGCAAATTGGAGTACCTGGATACCATATTGGTGCTTTGCTTATAATAATTCTGTAAATATTAGTACTAAATACTCCCCTTATGAATTAGTTTTTGGGAAAACATGTAACGTACCTAGTAATTTAGTTAGTAAAGTTGATCCCTTATATGTATACGACAATTATCCATCGGAGTTAAAATTTAGATTGCAAAGAGCTCATAATGATGCCAGGAACAATTTATTAATATCAAAACAAAGTAGAAAAACTAATTATGATTTAGATTGTAAGGAAGTACACTACAAAAAAGGTGATCTACTCTTGTATAAGAATGAAAATTATAATAAATTGAATGACTTGTATTTAGGTCCATTTGAAGTTTTAGAAGAGCTAGGTACTAATGTAAAAATATTAAAGAATAATAAACAATATATAGTTCATAAGAATAGGACTAAGATATTTAGAAAATAAGAGTTTACTTTTCAGGGAAGGGATGCCTAGCCTTTTCAGGGGAGGTGTGATATGGTGAATTACACTATCAGCACGTACTTAATAGTACGTGATAATTAGGGTCTTCCTAATTATCAAGGCGTCCTTCCTCTAATCACGTATATATGATGTTATTAGTATTTAAGATGAAACATTAGAAGATAAAGATTGATTCATTCAACGCAAGACATTGTTTCATTTCGGGTCTCCGTTCCAACGCCATTACATGGCGACCGTGACATGGTGTCACAAGTCCGCGCCGCGAAATCGCTAGTTGTCTGCAAAGTCTACAAAACATCAGGAAAATAGTGCTACACGGGCTTACAAGAAGAAAATAAGAAGAGAAAAACTGTAAGTCAAAATTGTCTTAACTATGGGAAACCCACAATCTAAAGACAATATTATTTTCAGTCAATCACCAACTCAATCGGCGGCAGCATCAACTCCCTTGGCCGTTGGGATGCAACTTTCGGAGATCTTTTTACTGACCATCGTCGTAGTACTAGCGGGCTACATAGTACTTAGGCTGCTACGTTACTTCAACGCACAACTGTTAGAAGAGGTGGAACGCAGAGCGGTTCGACGGGCAATCGGACCAGCACAGAACGTGTAAGCCAGCACGAATTAATAGAACTATGCTACCAAGAATCTGTGTGTGTGTTTTTTTTTTTTCCTCTCTAAAGTGTGTTCATGGCAAATCTGTCAGAACTCTTGAGTGAGCTTAAGGCTAAGATAAGATTCTTTGGTTGTAACAAGATATCAAGCTTCATATTTTGCATGTAGCTTTGTTGAAAAAACTGAGACAGAATATGAATGCAAGAAACCAAATGGAAATGGTTGGAATGGTGGAACTTGTAAACCAAGCTATAGGTATGAAACATTTAAAAAAGAGGAAATCTACCCACATGGTTATTGATCGCAGTCAGAGTTGTCATTTACATCCCGAACCCGCCTCATTGCAGCGGGGTTCATTACCAATTCGATTAGGGACAGTAGGTAAGAACCAATCGCCATCACATAAAAGCGGGGTTACTTACCAGCAGCGTTCGATTAGGGAAATTACAGCTATTCGATTAGGATTGAGGGAGATCATTATGGTACTCGTTCGTCCTTTGTAATAGTAAAGTAACTACATAACAATTTTGTATTAAACCGGTGGAGGAATTATCGTCTGTGTCGAATTCCACAGAGCGTTGCGGATAGCGCGAGATGTCTAAGCTATACTTACTTAGATTTCTAGTTGGTGGGGCAACGCTTCCCTCCCCCCGGAGGGGGGGCCGGTATTAGCTATTTTGGTTAAACTCGAGCCTAAATAATTAAGTTAGATTTAATTAATTAATAATATAAAAAAATATATCGTTTGGATAAACTCAGGGTAGGGTGTTGCGTCACAACAGCCCTTACTGAAATTCTGTTCCAGAGATCTAAGTACAATTAAGCTGACAATTAACAATCAGGAGTTGGTCCTGGCATCAGTATACATGCCTGAAGGAGAGCGAACGCCACCTGAAGAGGTAGCGTCACTTACCCGCTACTGCAGGGAAAACAACAATGAGCTAATCATCGCAACAAGACTCCAATGCCCATCATCCGCTGTGGGGAGAGGATAAAAGCAACACTAGAGGTAATGAACTTGTAGAATTTGTACTAACAATCAATCTGGAAATCATAGGCAGTAAACCGACCTTCGTCGCGAAGAGGTGCAGGAAGACGATTATTGACCTAACACTTGCAACTCCTCTAGCAGCATCCACGTCTCAGACGAGGATGCTCGGATCATAGATGGCTACGCTTCAACATACAGGTACCCACTGTCACTATTGACACTAAAAGGTACCCAAGGAAACCAAATAAAAATAAACAACAATACAGAACACTCTTAGCAGAGAAACTCGACTCAAGCTGTGACAGGAGGGTTCTCTCGACCGTTGCGCAGCTAGAAGAACCGGTAGTAAAATTTACCAATACTATTAAACAATGTTTTGAAGAAGTCTGTCCCCTGAGAGCTCCCGTCTCTTTAGGCTCCAGCAAACACCAATGGTGGGGGCCGGGGCTTGAAAGGCAACGTGAGACTGTCAAGAGAAGGCTGAACAGGGCAATGAACACCTGTGTCGACTATGACTTGGACCAGTACAAGGCGGCTAAAGCTGAATATAAACGAAAAATAAGATACTGGAGAACCTCTTCCTGGAGAAAGTTCAGTAATGAGATAAACTCCACCAAACAAGCAAATCGGGTAAGGAAAGTATTGTCTAACCAGGGCCCTGGTCCGCTAGGCAACCTGATGAAACCCGACGGCACTATGTCTGGCTGCCCGGAGGAGACTAATGCTATCCTAATACAGACCCACTTTCCAGATTGCCAACTAGTACAACAGGTATGTTGGCAAGACGAACCTGTGCAACCTACCGAAGACTGTTGGCGCTATGCCGAACAGGTAATAACACCTGAAAAGGTGAGTAGTGCTATTAAGAACTTCTCCCCTTTCAAGGCGGCCGGAACGGACAACATCTTTCCGGCACTACAACAATGGGGAGAGGAGATAATAGCTCCAGTTCTCACCCATCCTGTCTGGGGCATCGCTACACCCCGCACCTATGGAGGGAAGTCAAGGTAGTGTTTATACCTAAACCAGGTAAATCCGACTACACTAATCCAAAGGCTTTCAGACCAATTAGCCTCATAACCTTCCTGTTGAAAACTATGGAAAGAGTCTGTAAGTGGTATCTACGCAGTGATGCATATTGGCAAGACTCCCACTACATAAACATCAGCATGCTTACAGCGCTGGAAAATCCACTGAATCAGTCCTTCATCAATTAGTCGGTAAGATAGAGGAGGCTATCTAAAATAAACTCATCTGTCTAGGCACCTTCATCGATATAGAGGGCGCCTTTGACAAAACTACATTCACCAGCATTGAGGCAGCACTAGTGAGACACGGTGTTGATAAACAACTCGTAGACTGGATCGTGAATATGCTACGCAACAGAACGGTACAGGTGTCAGGGGACGTTGGCCAAAGGACCCTGGTGGCGAGAGGATGCCCCCAAGGTGGTGTGCTCTCTCCACTTCTGTGGAACCTGGGGGTAAACGACTTGATCTCCCATCTTAACTCTAACTATTTTTACACTATAGGATATGCGGACGACATTACCATACTGAGTATAGGTAACCAGGCTGGCATAACCTGTAACACCAAAGCTCATTTTAAAAACACTCAGAGTGACCCTATCAACCTGGAAAAATTCACCCTGACAACTAATTTTTTGCTTAACCCCCCATTTCTTTCCCAAGGGACCTCCGTCGTATACTTTTTTCGCAAAAAAACATTTTCGATTTCATTCTTACACTTGTATGAAACTCATAGAAAATTTAGAGTTCGTTGATGTCTTTTATAGGAAGCCGGCAAAAAATCCTTGGCTTAGGTAAACTTTTTGTCGGTTTCAAAATTTTGAAAAATTCTAACTTCTAAACTATCCATCAGGGGGGGGACACTCTTTGACATTTCCATACAAAACGATTTGTAATGAGATTTGCATAGAAACTAGCGCCATCTATTTTACGAATCCTAAAAGATTTTGTACAAATAACTGATATGTGATACCATAGATGTCACTGCTACTGCTTCTATCGTCACAACTTGATTTTTATTTATAATCCAATTTATTTGAAATAATTAATGTTATTAATTAAAAACAATAAAGAAGATATTACAATTTATTATAAATAACAATGATAATCGGAGAAATGATTAAATTTGTTTATAGCAACACAACATTGATTTGAATATGACAATACCAAATAAAAATGGCCGGTTGTTGTTGTTGTTGTTGTGCGTATGCGTATGCGTCGTAATAACTTCTTGTGATTTTCGTGCCCTTTTCTCTTGAAGTTTTGAAGAGTCGAAGTCGAGATCACTCCTTCGTACTGCTACATTTCTTTGAAGAGGATTCCTGCGTTGAGTTGAACATTCGTTCCTCCGCAATTTGCGAAAAGACGCTTTCTCTGTGTTGTTTATAAAAACTGTGCGAAAAGACGCTTTTAGTGTTTTATTTTGTGTGTTCCGTAATTGTAAACCATCCATACTACAATGCCTAAACGCTGTGCGTTGGGCTGCCCACTCTCTAGTGGTAAGTTTTTACAGCAACTTTTATGTTTTCATAACGACTGAATTTACATAAACGTCTTCATGTATTACACTATTTTACATATTAAAGTATGTACCTGAATAAAGTACCCATTTAAACCCCCATTTCCACATATTCCTAGATAGGATCCTAGACAATATGCTTTGGCAATGACTTTTCATAAAATAATACCTACCTAGTTCAGTTAAAAGAAATTAACAACAATACAAAAAATCCTACCAAAATTGGTTTGATTACGATTGTGGAACAGAATCACAGGTTAGTGTTTACTTTTACAGGTATGATACGTCATCATTTTCCCAATCCTGAAAAGTTTCCAGAGCAGTTCAAAAAATGGGTGGCATTAGCAGGTGGGAAATTAGAGACCAGCACCGACTACGAAGTTTATAGAAAAAAAGTAGTTTGTGACATACACTTTACAAATGATGTCCGGAA
This sequence comes from Catoptria pinella, assembly GCA_963556745.1. NCBI lineage: Eukaryota > Metazoa > Arthropoda > Insecta > Lepidoptera > Crambidae > Catoptria > Catoptria pinella. Next base: position 1,252,587 of record OY750777.1, read on the forward strand.
CAGAAACAAACGCCTTAATGCCTTAGCAGTGCCATCGCTTAATCTTCCTGGTAAGTCCTTGAGGATGGAATTATGAAGCTGTATACTATACAGCAAGCAGTCTTTAAGCAGTCTGAAATGTACACATAGTACTGTGTAAATCTAGTTTAATTCTACTTTTTCTAAAAGACTTGTTCAATTTAAAATGTTAGTTTAGAATGAAAAATCTAATCTAATGAAGTTTATTCTTCTTCTAGGTCAACCTGTTGTAAATATAGAAAATAATTTAGAAACAGTACCCCAGCCAATACATGATGTTTCCATTGGTAAGTTAATAATTTTATTATTGATGAACTTTGGATCTGTGTTAAAAATAACTAATGGCATTCATTTGCAAAATATATGGTTGCCTTAACAATTGTATTCTTTTTATTTTACAGTTATTAATGATGTTAATGAATCACATGCTGGGAGTTCAGTAAAGGAAAAAGACGCAACTGAAACAGGTGTGTATGAAATAAGGGTCTTACTTTAATAAACAGTCATTAAACCTTAGAAATAAAACACTTTTTACGGATTACAGCGCGTATATTATTAATTCAGGTGTTGTTTTGGAATTATTTAGTTTGTATTTATTGGTTTTTTAGAATTCCCGACGTTTCGGCACCTTTCCAGGGGCCGTGGTCACGGGAGGACTGTAATCCGTAAAAAGTGTTTTATTTCTAATGAACTGTACGCGCGAAAATCTTAGAAGTCATTAAACCTATTTATTTATAGTTAAAATGCTGTTTCAATAGATTGTCTCTTTCATTTTGCAAACAAGTAGAAGAGAGAAAACACTTATTTTACCTTTATTAACTTCACATATTTTTCTCTCCTTTTCTTATTTATTTTTTTATTCTTATTTATTTTTCAGTCCATAGTGATGTTAATAAATCACAAAATGCTGGGAGTTCAGTAAAGGAAAAAGACTTGATTGAAACAGGTGTGTATAAATATTTTTCATGACATTTACACAGCGATTTTTAGAAAAAGGTGGCTTATAGGTTTCATTAATCTATTGATGCTCAAAAGTATTTGACTAAAGTCTAAATCTTATAGGTATTTATGTAGTGTACCTACTATCCAGCAAAACGTGCCTGTTAGTATCTTTTAGTAGCAAATAAGTGTTGTAATAACTTATTCTGTTAATAACGGCCGCCGTGAAGTTATTTTTATATCCTTCAGTACTACTTTTTTCTGAACGAAAGACACCCTTTGTCCTTTTCTGTACCCCTGACAACGGGTATGCAAAATTTCATGATGATCAGTTTAAATTAATTAGTTAGGTGACTACCAGGTAAGGTATGTCTGGGTGGGTAGTACCTGTGTGTACTTTTTTGTACTTATTGTGATTACTTATATTTTTCAGAAACTGATGTTTGTTTTCCTGGTGAACAACCACACCTTCTTGCAAATATAATTAAAGAACACAATTATTGCAAAACACAAGGAAATAAATCATCTAAAAATAGTAAGTATTATATTTTACAATTTCAGATAACTTTGTTATTTTTTTTCTATTCCATTTTTATGATGTACTTAGTTAGTAAATAATAATTCTAATAATTGCAAAAACCACTTTTTATGGTTAATTAGAACTATTAAAATGATTATTGAAATGTTTGAAATTGATTTTTCAGATGTTATTAAAAAGTTGCCAGCATTATTGATAAACACCATCAAGCCAATTCAAAAGCAAGTGATCAACTTGAGGCGCCAAGTAAATAGGCTTCAAAGAAATAAGGAGTCGTTTAAAACTCGGCTCGCCAATGCTGAGAAAATAAGTCAAGAAAGTGCATTTAAAAAAGTGACTGAAAGCATGACAAATCCAGCCAAAATATTTACGGCTATGCAAAGTCGGTTGACGAAGACTAAAGCTAAAGGACGTCGTTTCACTTTAGAAGAGAAGGTATTGACTCTGAGCCTGTACAAAAGAAGTCCAAAAGGATTTACTTTATTATCTAAATATTTTACTTTACCTTCACCAAAATCTCTGAAACGACTTTTGGCACAAATTAAATTACAACCAGGCATCAACAAGTTGGTTTTTAAAAAGATAAAAACTACTGTGCAAAAACTGAAAGTTGAAGAAAGATTATGCACATTAATTTTTGATGAGATGTCATTGACCCCGCAAATCCATTATGACGCAGTAAAGGATAAATTAAAAGGGTTTACGAGTCATGGTGCAAAAGGATTTGCAAACCATGCTTTAGTGTTTATGGTTAAGGGCATAAAGACAAATTATAAACAACCCGTGGCTTATTATTTTACCAGTAGTTTAAATGGAGCGAATTTGAAAGTTATTATAAAAGAAGTAATTACAAATGTTCAAGCCACGGGCTTAAAAGTAATTTGCACAGTGTGCGATCAGGGCACTAGCAATGTAGCTGCTATATCAGCCTTAGTTGCTGAAACCAAAAAGAAACATATTAATGAAGAAAAACAATGGAAAAGCGATCATTTCAAGCTAAATAATCAAAAGATTATACCACTATTCGATGTCCCACATCTACTAAAAGGTTTAAGAAATAACTTGCTGAGTAAGGATATGTTTTACATTGATTATAATGATCACAATAAAGAAAAAATTCTTAAATGGGAATATTTTGTAATGTTATATGAAACAGACAAAAGTGCAGGGGAATTGAGATGTCTACAAAAACTCACAGATGAACATATTTATAAGGAAAAAATAAAAAAGATGCGTGTGAAAAATGCTGCTCAAGTTTTCAGCCACAATGTAGCATGTACGACTGATCATTTGACAGCAAGAAAACTATTGCCCGAGGAATGTCAGCAGTTAGTCCCTATTGTAACACTAATAGACAATGTATTTGATTCATTAAATTCCAATACTTTTCATATTCCAAATGGTAAAATGTATAAAGGGCCAGTAAGAAAATTTTCTCCTCATCACCATCTATGGGAACACGCAATTAAGACATTAAAAAGTGTTAAATTTATTTCTGCCAAAAAAACTGTAGACAAAATTAGGCTGATTGAGACGATACCACCTTCTGTAAAAAACTTAATTAAGACAATTGAAGGTATGAAATTGATTTGGAAAAAATTATCTTCAACTTATAAGTTTGATTGCATGTTAACCAGAAATTTTAACCAGGACCCGGTCGAAAATTTTTTTGGTAATATAAGAAGTTATGGCGCTAGAAATATTGCCCCTAATTGTATAGCCTTCGAAGGCGCCTATAAATCTTTGCTACTCAATAATTATAACTCTACTCACTCCATAGGAGCCAACTGTGAGATTGACGATAATGACTGTTTGCAAAGTTTAGATTTTTTCTTAGATTCTCATAATTTAAATGAAAATGATGTAACAGCTGTAAGTAGTACTAATGAATGCACCGAATATGATGTGGATGTATTAGTTTACGATTATGATAATCTCATTCAAGATCATGGACAGAAAAACTATGTATGTGGCTGGGTTCTGACAAAATGTTTAAAAAGAATTGGATCTTGTAAGACATGCAAGCAGATTTTAATTGGAGATAAAAATGATTCTAGCAATGATTATATAATGAGAAGAGAATATAAAAAAGACAAATCATGGTTGTGTTACCCATCAAGTGCTTTAATGAATAGTTTTAGCGAAATTCAAAATATTGTTGTAAATTGTTTAAAGAAAAGTAATGTACCCAAAGAAAATTTAAAACACACCCTAAGAATGTACATAGATATTTATATCAATTTTCCCTATCAATGTAATGCGCATGCTCAAATGGCTAAAGATTTTTTTATTACTACGACTATGAACATCTTAATATATAGTTGGTGTCGATCTATCAACCGAATTTTGAGTGGCAAAATAAAATATGATGGTGATGATTATAGTAAAAATGAAGCTGTTGTATATTACAATAAACATAAACATTATAAAAATAAATAAAAATTTAAATCAATACCTATTTTGTTTATCATTTACCTTTCCATTGCAATAATGTAGAATATTTTCAACTCCATTGTTTTGAAAATAGTTCAAAGTGCTTTATGAATTATTTTATAAAACAATGGATTTAAAAATATTCTACATTAAAAATTAAGCACCTACAAAATTCAAATGAGAAGAACGCATTTGTGTGCGTGAGGCGTATGTATGTGTGCGTGTGTGTGAGCTTAGTACCGGAATCGAATTGTAGGGCGGCAGCACTATTCAATCGAAAGTTTCAAAAAGTCGCCCCAGATGGCTCTCTTTTCCCTATGTATTATTTTCCTCTTTGCTATCCATCCAATTTCCATTTTGTTTTCGGATTTAGATTCAAGCGCCCCTAAGGCATATTCGTATACAGTTTTCAACCTTATTTTCTCAAATTTCTGTAAGATATTTCGACTTTACACATTTTTTCACCTAAAATCATTAAATTTCACTCATAAATTGTACATAACTTTTTTCGGTTTCAACGAATTCTCGATTTCTATTTTTTAACTAATAGTACTCACTGTTTTCTTCATTTTTTCTATATACTTTTTTCCTCTAACTCTTATAGTTTTCTCGCAATTTAAATTTTAAATTTCTAAATTTTCTTCAATTTTGCCTATAAAATATCAATTTTAGCAAAATTCATAACTTCCGTTCCTTTGATTATTTTCTAATTCTGATTGTAGATAAACATTCTGCTGGCCAATCTCTATCTTACACACACTTAGATATACCTGTAACTTTAAATTTGAATTTATTTTTTGCTAACCTAACCTGGACTACTTTTTTGTCCATATCTTTTGTAATTTTAATCTGATTGATTTTTATTTTTGCACTCATTAAGAACTCAGCGCGGCGCTTGTTTTGAATATACAAGCGCGTCTGTGGCGGTCTTTTTGAGTGTTTTATTTCACTTTTTAGTTTTAAGATTTTGTAAACTTATATTGCCGATAAAAATTTTAATTGTGTACCAATCGGTGCAATTCTTTTTGTTCCTGCTTAGTTTAACAAAGTTTTATCTGCCTAATTTAATTCACACTTGTAGCTACAATAGTTTTGGAAATATCTCCTAACCTAACCTCTGACCTAACCTTGACCGAACTTTTTAGCATTTTGCTTAATATCTTGCATAATCTACGTGTCTGAAAAGCAGTTTATATCTTAAAACTTAGTTATTAGGGAGCTTTACCCGCTCCATGCTCAATTTTATTCATGGCTTACTTAAACTCCAAAATTTTACTGGTCATAAATAAAAAATGAAAACTACCCGTTCCACTAAACGCAACGCCGCAGCCGCGACTGTGGCTACATCTAGCGCCATGAGCTGGAGGAGAATGTCCTCCAAAAGCTCACCAACCCAAGCACCCCCCTCCCAACCTGATCCTGATCCTGATCCCAGCCAGTCACCTCCTTACGCGTCTCCCATTGGCTCTATTACTAATCTGGCAGAACCCGACACAACCAAACTGGTCGCTCCGGTAGAGCCTGATAACTTAATAGAACCAATAAACTTTGGCGAATGCTCCCCTACCGAAATTGTTCTCCAAGCGTCGGAAAACATTATCAAACATATTAACCTTAATAAAAGCGTAACTAAAAAGAGCAAGGATGCTATAATTTCCCTTGCAAACCTTATCAAGTTACACGCTAAGTCCTTCACCGATCCTGCAGACCTTAATCCAACCGCAACTTTACCCCACCCAAACCCAAACCTATCCAATGAGATTGTCTCTTGCGTCAGACAGGAAGTCTCAAACTGCGTAAAAGCAGAGTTCGCACTTCTCAAAAAAGAACTCCTCCCAACAACTGTTACAGCCCCCAAACCAAAAACTTATGCCACTGCTGCCAGAACCCTCAACAATAATAACACCCCCCCTACACTAGACTCAACTAACAAAACAAGTTATCCCGCTTTAATTATAACAGTGCCCTCAGACAAAACAAAACAGGAAGCCATATCTAAATGGCAAAATAGTATCACTTTCCGAAACGTTCCATACGCGCCCGCCAAATGTCAAGCCATTACCAATAACAAACTGAAAATAGACTTCGACAGTAACGAGCAGTGTCAGGAGACACTGAAACGTCTAGAAACAAGCCCCGATGTCGACGCTGAAGTCGCCAAAAAACACATGCCTATGTTCGTATTAAAAGGAATACCCCGAACCATCCCCGCCGAAGAGGTCCCCGACATCATCGTACACCAGAATGAGCCCCTCAAAAACTCCTTATCAACAACCAATGCAGTTTGTGCCGGTATGCACAAGATAGCACACGTACATTTTATAGATAGCAATTTACTTATCTAAATAAGATTAGGCGCGTAAGACTAGCGATAAGACATTATTGTATTTTAGTATTTAAGCGCATAGTTTACATAAGAAAATATACTTCTACAACATCCACTGGAGTATCAATACCTCTCCTCCGTCGCACGGTATATCTGGTGACCCCGACGAACAATACAAAGAACAATACCTTCTGAACAGAGTGTTCATGCGAGTCTGAAAAACGGAATCAACATGTCTCAACCATCTCCCTGCAAAACGAACACATGCTCCGCCGAATCTCACGAAGTGGCCACTACAACCGTCGCATCAAGGATTCCAGAATTTTGGAAGGATCAGCCTCGCCTATGGTTCTCGCAACTGGAAGCAGTACTCACTCCTCAGAAACAAGGCGACGAGTACAAATACAGCATCGTCGTCTCAAAGTTAACTAAGGACGAAATTATCCTGGTCAGCGACATAATCACGGCACCCCCAACGACAGGAAAATACGCGACTATCAAAGAACGCCTAATTAGCTGTTTCGAAGAATCCGAGCAGCAACGCCTTCAGAAGCTGTTGACCGAAATGGACCTGGGAGATCAAAAGCCATCACACCTTCTGCGTCGGATGCAGGAATTAGGGCGCGGAACAGTCGGAAATGAAACCATTCGAGTCTTGTGGCTCAAATTACTTCCGGCCCAAATCACCACTGTCCTAGCTGTCTCAGAAACGTCGGATTTGAATGTAATCAGTCAACTCGCAGACAAGATGATGGAAAATATAAGAATCAACGAAGTTTCAGCAATCAAGGCAAACGATAATGGAAACGAAACGACAAATTGCATTTTAAAACAATTAAAAGAAATGCAGTTAGAAATGTGCGCCTTGAAGCACGAACGGCAAAACATCCGACGCGGCACGTATCAGCATTATTTCCAGCCAAGGCAGAGGTCAAGGTCGCAAAGCCGAGACAGGCAGTTTTGTTATTATCATCATAAATTCCGTGAATACGCACGGAAATGTGTTAAGCCGTGCGATTGGAGGAAAGGTGGCATCCCGCAGAACCAGGGAAACTAAAAAATGCACAGACTACGGCGGACCTCTGTGCTATTCACCCGTCTAACCGCCTCATCATTACCGACCGAAAAAGTGGTATGAGGTTTTTGATCGACACGGGAGCAAATATTTCAGTTATATGCAAGCCTCACAGAAAGTCAATGACACCTAATCAGCAGTATAAACTTTACGCTGCGAACGGCTCCAAAATAAATACGTATGGAGAAAAAACACTTACTCTCAACTTGGGGTTGCGCCGAAACTTTGTGTGGACATTTATAGTCGCTGACGTGTCCCAGCCTATAATCGGAGCCGATTTTTTGGAGCACTACAAAATATTAGTAGATTTGGCAGGAAAGAAACTTATGGATCGAGTAACAGAACTCACAACTCCTGCAGGTTTAAGCCGAACAGAACATCACAGCATCCGTTCGATCGACGCAGGAATTAAACCGCAGATTAAGCAAATTTTGGAGAAATACGAAGATATTACTCGTCCATCATCTTTAGCAAACACGCCCAAACATAATGTCAAACACCACATCATCACCAGAGGGCACCCAGTCTCCGCTCGAGCAAGACCACTCCCACCCGATAAATACCATATTGCAAAGAAGGAATTCCAGAATATGATGGAGCTTGGAATTTGTCGCCCATCCGACAGCCCATGGGCTAGCCCTCTGCACATGGTTAAAAAGAAAAATGGTGAATGGAGGCCATGTGGGGATTATAGAATGCTGAATAAGGTCACAGTTCCAGATAAATACCCATTGCCACGATTAAGCGATTTCACATACATTTTGGAAAACGGGAAGATATTCAGCAAAATTGATATCCGCAAGGCCTATTTTTGCATACCTGTGGAAGAAGTCGAAAAAACTGCGATTATCACTCCGTTTGGGCTATTTGAATTTCCAAAAATGCCTTTTGGTCTACGCAATGCCGGTCAAACGTTTCATGGACTCCATATTTCGCGACTTGGATTTCGCATTTGTGTTCTGCGATGATATATTGTTAAGCGCCCCAAATGAAGAAACCGCGCTCAAACAACTAGAAACAGTGTTTCAAAGGCTACAGAAAAACGGAAATACAATTAATTTAGAAAAATGCAGCTTCCTCCAGAGCGAATTGGATTTCCTAGGTTATCATATAACGAGCCAGGGAATACGCCCGACTGAGGAAAAATATAAAGCAATCGACGAATTCCCTAAACCAAAGACAGTAAAGGAATTAAGAAGATTTTTAGGGATGGTTAATTTTTATAGAAACAATCTACCGCATGCCGCCGAATATCAAAGCATTCTCAACGAGTATATGAAGCACTCAAAAAAGAACGATAATTCGCCCATTTCTTGGACAGCAGAGGCCGAAAAGGCTTATGAAAAGTGCAAGGAAGGCATTAAGAACGCAGTACTAACCGCTCACCCATCGCGTAGCACCGAGCTAGCGATTATGACTGACGCCAGCGCGACTTGCGTCGGCGCGGTTTTGCAACAGAGAGTAAGGCATGTCTGGGAACCACTTGGTTTTTTCTCGCAAAAATTAAGCGACGCGCAAAGAAAATACTCAACATTTGATAGAGAATTACTGGGCATCTACATGGCAGTGCGGCACTTCCAAAGATTAATTGAAGGAAGAGAGTTTACAATTTTTACGGACCACCGTCCACTAACTTACGCTTTTTCCAAAAAGCCATCTGTTACCGACACTCCGCGCAGAGTGCGTCAACTAGATTACATATCACAATATTGCACTAATATCCAACATATTAGTGGACGTGACAATATTGTTGCCGATACATTATCACGTACAATCGAGCAAATCGACACTCCGTCACCCATTAGCTACGAAGAGATATCAAAATATCAACATAATGACGCAGAATTATCACAGCTGAAAAGAAACGCAAGATTGCATTTCGAAGAGGTCGCATTGCCAGGGTCAAGCACTTCCATCGTATGCGATACATCTACGGGAAAAGCTCGACCTTACTTACCATTGAAGTTTCGGAAGCAAGTTTTCGACGTCACACATGGGCTGAGTCACCCTGGCACACGTACAACTCGAAAAATGATAACGGAAAAATACATATGGGCCAGTATGAACAAAGACATTAATAGTTGGTGTAAAACTTGCCTAGCCTGTCAAAAATCTAAAGTGCATAGGCATACGATTTCACCACTAGGAAGTTTTTTGCCTGCACAGCGGTTTGAACATATTCACATCGACATTGTTGGTCCACTGCCTATGTCACAAGGAAAGCGATATTTAGTTACAATAATAGATCGTTGTACATCGTGGTCCGAAGCTTTCCCAGTGGGGGATATTACTGCAGAAACAATCGCTCAGACTGTTTACGAAGGCTGGATAACGAGGTTTGGATGCCCCATACGCATCACCACCGACCAAGGTCGTCAATTCGAATCAGCTACCTTCAAAGCACTTTCTAAGTTCCTAGGAGTACACAAAATCAGAACCACTCCTTATCACCCTCAAGCAAACGGAATGGTCGAAAGATTTCACCGAACGTTAAAAGCAGCACTTATGGCAAGAAATGCTAACGTTAACTGGGTCAAAGAAATACCTTCAGTACTTTTTGGATTAAGAAATTGCTTTCGCGATGACACAGGCTATAGTTCAGCTGAAATGGTTTATGGCACACCGATGAAGCTGCCCGGCGAATTTTTTGAACAATCCAGTACGCACACTACCTACGAAGAAATCATGAAAAGCATTCAAGAAAGTATTGCAAAAATGACATCAGTTCCAAAACGCCAGTGTCATAGACAGTCAATTTTCGTGCATCCGGAACTTAATGAATGTTCTCACGTCTTCGTTCGTTGCGATAGGCTACAAAAAAGCTTATGCCCACCGTATGAAGGGCCATTCCCAGTCATTAAGAGAATGAAAAAAGCATTCTTAATTAAGATAAAAGGCAAAGAATCGGTTATATCAATCGATAGATTAAAACCCGCATTTCTTATGAATAATGACTGTGAAAACGTGCCTATCAGCAAAGAAAAAGGCACGTTGATTTCGAGATCAGGAAGAACGATTAAACCAGTTGTCCGTTTTAAAATTGCTGACTAAGAATATCACAATCATATATATATAGAATGTAACTTATCCACTCTCAGTCACTCACCTCTACTCCAGTATCCAGTAAGCATTACATAATTATTTACAACAATGGGAAACCAAAGTTCGAAAGACCAAATCATCTACAACGCGGACAGTTGCCTCAACCAGGACGAAGCAGAAAAATTAAGAAGAGAGATCCTGGAGGAGCTGCGCTGGTCGCGCAACATAACCTTGGCGCAACTGATTATTATAATAATTATAATCGTCATATATGGATTTGTCACAACGCTGGATAAGAGGATGAAGGCACTGGCAAATAAAAAAAATCACGCTGGCTGTCAAGGCTAATCGTCGGAAACCACAACTACACCACGACCGCATTGTGCATTTGTGCAAAACAGACATCAGCATATTTACAGTCAAGGCAAGCCAATGTTCTTGCGCGCTCAGCAAAACGACAACAGCATAACGTAGGTCAGTGTTTAGTATCAGCAACTTTTTAATAGTGTTTCATTTGTTTGTGTTTAATTTTATTCCATTATTGTTATATTACTTAAATTATTATTTTTTTTTTTTTTTTTTTTTAAAAGGGGGGAGTACTGTGCCGGTATGCACAAGATAGCACACGTACATTTTATAGATAGCAATTTACTTATCTAAATAAGATTAGGCGCGTAAGACTAGCGATAAGACATTATTGTATTTTAGTATTTAAGCGCATAGTTTACATAAGAAAATATACTTCTACAACATCCACTGGAGTATCAATACCTCTCCTCCGTCGCACGGTATACAGTTCTAACTCCATGCATCACCTTAAACAATAGAAACCCAAACCTTTACAATTATGTATTCAAAGCATCTCCCCAAGTGTGGCATGCTGCTGTCAACTCTGGAAGACTTAACGTCGACCACAATAAAATACATGTTTCCGAACATTCCCCGCTACTTCAATGTTTTGACTGCCTTAAACTTGGCCACACACGATCTAAATGCCCCAATAAAACTAAAGTTTGCAGCCATTGTTCCACAGAAGGGCATGTCTATAAAGACTGCCCTAAGAAAAACGACAGATCTGCTATAAAATGCCACAATTGCTCCGTTCATAATTCAAAAACAAAAGAAACAATTAACACCTCCCATGCAGCCACCTCAAGCAACTGTCCCGCCAGAATCGCCTATAACGCCCGACTTATTGAACGCATTGATTACGGCTCAAAATAAACATTTTCCATATATATATTTACAATACATATATTGAAGTATATTGCACTTTGTAATATACGAATAAGCAATTACTTAAAATTGGAACACACGCGTAGCACTCTCAGCAACCAATATTCAAAACGCTGACTAAGCATATGTTAATTCTATCTTATAATTTTATATTTAATGATTCAATAAACAGCTACACATAAGACATGACGTTTTTATCTTAACAAAAGCCTCGTCCAAATAGATATTATTGCATGGCGACCCTTTGCCAACCGAACGCGAAATTATATTAGTGAAGAAGACCAAAAAATATTCAACACATGGACCGTCAAACCGGAGCTACTAAAACCATACTAGCAGCAGTCTTCGTTGCGGTTCTATTCGGCCTTATTCTTCTATTCATCGCTTTCCTCGTGAAGACGAAACAATAACATGGGATCTCCACAAAGTAAAGAAGAGGTTATCATCGCACAGACAGCCAGCGGCGACGCACAAGCTACACAGAAAACTTCAAGACAACTAACCACGACTGAAATTCTGTTGTCCATCATATTACTTCTGATCGTGATCTTCATTATTTACGCCTGCATTCGAAAAATTTGGGAAAGAATTATTAACAGACTGAGAAGGGAATTCAACAGCGCAGCTCTTAGAAATACGATATCTACTGTAGAATTGACAACTACGTCGACTCAACCATCAGCTTAAGCAAGGAGGTGTCCAGGGTAGAAACCCGGCCCATTGTACGAGGGGCAAGGGAAATCCCAGCCCGATCTTCAACCAACTGCATCAAACGGCCCAGGAAACGAAGCTGTCGTCGAAGTCTGAAGGTCCACCCACCAAAGGAGCATGAAAACCACGCCTGCCCACACTCAGCAACGTCGCGCCGCCGGTCATAGAATCCTCATCATACAGAGATGTAATCTGTTTTATTCGTTCGATATAATGCTGTAAGTTATTTTAAATATTTTATTACTCAATCACTACTTTGTAGGTATTCTTATTAATTTCACTAGATAATGTCAAATATTATTTCTAATTTAGATGAATTGCATAGAAAACTTGTGTATATTAAGGAATATTTGATTAAACTAGGACCAGATAGACGTCAAAAGGAATTAGGTTTTGCAAAGTTTAATGAAGCGAAACTCGAGTACGCGAAATTGGAGTATATTTTGTCTTCAGTACACGAATTAGTTGAGAAGTCCGAAATATCAACTAAAGATATCACTTTAATTAATAAAATAGCGAATGACATACAAGCCATTCAAAGTAAAATTATTTCTTTAGAAAGTTCAAGTATCGCAAGTACTTCAAAAATGGCAGAAAAAGACAAATTCGATTTAAAGACGGCTATTGCACTCTTACCAGTAATGACGGGTCAAGAACACGTCACTAAGTCTCTTATCGATTCTATACAATTATATAGTTCTATGATTAGTGATGCTACTCATATGCAATTAATTGATTTTGTGATAAAAACTAGGCTTTCCCCTAGCGCAAAGTTACGGTTAAAGAGTAATTATCCAACTGTTACCGACTTAATTAATGATATGAATACACATTTAATTCAAAAAAAATCTGCTGTTGCCATCCAACACAAATTACAAAACTGTCGTCAAGGCCATAGGTCAATCGAGTCATTCGGCTCCGAGTTGGAACAACTTTTTGTAAATTTAACGATAGCACAAGCAGACGACGACACTACTAAGTTCGAAGTACTACGTCCGATTAATGAGAAGGTTGCTATCAAACGGTTTTCAGACGGATTAGTAAATCAAAAACTTAGCACTATCATAGCATCGCGTCAATTTCATTCCTTACCAGAGGCTATAAGGACTGCACTCGACGAACAGTCAATGTCTACCAGACACGAAGAAGTTATGACCGTCAGGAAATTTTATCCTAGAAGTTTTCCCCGTACACCTTTTTCTAGTTATACACGTCACCCAAATAATCATTTAAACAAATATAATTATTATAATAGATTTAGCACAAACAATAGGTTTAGTGCTGGTAACGCGAAACCTCAAGGTAAGTACGTGTCACGAGACCCCCGTGCCGCGCATGGGACAACATCACGTCCACGCGACCGCGGTCGGCCGAGCTCGCGCCCGCCGCGCTCAGCTGTTCCTTTCCAACGTGTGCAGCACGCTAGCCACGAACATTCGACTGAAAATGAGTCACAAACTCATTCTCAGACCCAGAATGAAAATAGTAACTTAGATTTTTTTCGTCCCTACTGACAATTATGTTCTAAATTACAATAATAGTAGTACAGTAACTTTTAACGTTAGTAATAGTAGTATCGATCTTTTAGTTGATAGCGGAGCAAGCCTATGTGTTTTGAAACACGAATGGTTATGCAACTATCCAGAGTTAATAAATTTAATTATATTTGAAAAGTTAGTAATAAAAGGAGTAAGCGGTAAACTAGTATCTGAAGGCTATATCTATCTAGATTTATCTTATCATGGTTTAGTTTTTAGAGAAAAGATGTATGTTTTTAAAAATATGTCCTGTTCTGCAAATGGGATTTTAGGTGATAATTTTTTGAAACGTTATCAAGCTATAATTAACTATAAAGAAAATATTTTAACTTTAACTAAAGATAATAATTATGTTTCTATACCTATATTGAGTCACTATAGACATTCGATACCGCCACGATGTGAGGTAATAAAATATATACCTACGTCGTCAGGCGACGATTGTGTTTGTTTATCTAAAGAAATACAGAAAGGAGTTTTTATAGGAAGTTTAATAGCGAAACCTTGTAATGGTCGCATACCAGTAATAATATTAAACACTACTGATAACGAAGTAGATCTAGATCTCACCGATTTAGAAACTTACTCACTGAACGATTTTGAAGTTTGTAATTTTGAAAAAGAGGACATTTCTGTCTCACGTATAAAAATTTTATTGGAATTATTAAACTTATCAGAACTAAATCTTGAAGAAAAACGAAGTATTGAAAGTATATGCGCCAAGTACGCGGATGTTTTCCATCTGCCCGGCGACAAACTATCTTGTACCAACTTAATGACGCATACTATAACTTTAAAACCTAATGTTTCACCAGTTTATGTCAAACCACATAGATTGCCGCATGCCTTAAAAGGAGAGGTTCAAAAACAAATAGATGCTATGCTCGAAAATGATATTATCGAAGAAGCTACATCAGAGTGGTCTAGTCCCGTTTTGCTCGTACCGAAAAAAGCAGATAGGTCAAATGAAAAACAATGGCGACTTGTTATAGACTACAGACAATTAAATAATCGTATTATGGATGACAAATTCCCTTTGCCTAATATTACCGATATCCTAGATTCACTCGCAAATAATATTTATTTTTCGAAATTAGATCTTTCGCAGAGCTACTACCAGTTGTCTTTAGATAACAATTCTCGTAAACTAACAGCTTTCACTACAGACACGAAAATGTATCAAATGAAACGCTGCCCTATGGGACTAAAAACATCAGCAAGTGTATTCTCGCGTCTTATGACCATTGCTATGTCAGGTTTGAATTATAAAAAAGCTTTTATTTATTTGGACGATTGCGTAATTTTCGGAAAATCTATAGAAAATCATAACAAAAACTTAATTAGTGTACTTGAACGATTCAGAAAAGTAAATTTAAAGTTAAACCCTATGAAATGCGAATTTTTACGCACCGAAATAATATATTTAGGACACAAAATAACTTCTAATGGCATTTTACCCGACGAAAGTAAAATTGCCACCATGCAGAATTATCCAGTGCCAACGAACTGTGACGACGTTAACCGTTTCGTCGCATTTGCAAATTATTACAGGCGATTCATACCTAACTTTGCAAACATTGTTTATCCTCTTAATAAATTACGGAAAAAGAACGTAGAATTTCAATGGTCATCAGAGTGTCAAACAGCATTTCAAAAGTTGAAATCAGCTTTAGTTCAACCACCGGTTTTATCTTATCCTGATTTTTCAGAAAATAATGTCTTTCGGTTACAAACAGATGCATGTAAGACAGGTTTAGGTGCTGTGTTATCTAACATGAACGGCCAAGTCGTTGCTTATGCAAGTAGAAATTTGAAACCTCCCGAGACGAGATATCCTATAATTGAATTGGAACTTTTAGCAATTGTTTGGTCAGTAAGACATTTTCGCCCCTATCTATATGGACGTAAATTCAAAATTTTTACCGACCATAAACCATTAATTTATTTATTTAGCTTAAAGGATCCAACAAGTAGACTTACAAAATTCAGATTATTTTTGGAAGAGTACAATTTTGAAATAGAGTATGTTCCAGGACGAAACAATGCAGCTGCAGACGCATTGAGTCGTATACCTATAACATCTACTACTTTAAAATCATTACACGAAAATGTTGTATCAGTTTTAACTAGAGCACAAAGTAAAAAAACCCACACCCCTACCGACTCTACTTCAGAGAGCCCCAACAGCAACAGGTCTGATCAACCTATTGCAGTAGAAGTTCTCAAGAAACCTGATAGCGTCACCGAATTAAGCTTCAATCAAGTAAAATATGATAATTATGTAAAGTGTAAAGATAATATTATTTCTAACGCGGGTTGTTGTGTTTACGTACCGTCGCAGTCGGCGATATATCTGAGTACCCGATCGTCATCTACCCCAGAGGTGTTAGCGAGGGACTTAGAGTCATTGTGTCAAAAAATAGGCATACATGAGGTACTTATAATAAAAGAAAAGAGCATTGAGAAAAAAATCAAAAGTCTTGTACAAACAGCAAAAAAATTTAATCTCGCTACCCCGCGATTTCTTATAACAAAAGATGTATTAAGAATAAATGACAGTGAGCAAAAAAGAGTAATTCTAAACGATTTTCATCTATTACCTACTAGCGGACATGCAGGAGTTAATAGAATGCTTAACAACATAAAACGATATTATTTTTGGCCAGGTTTAAGTAACGACGTAAATCAGTTTGTTAAAAATTGCCACCAATGTCAATATCATAAGCATAGTAACAAACATATTAAACAGCCGTTAACCATAACATCCACAGCTCACTCATCATTCGAAAAAATAAGTTTGGATATTATGGGTCCACTTGATGTTGATGACTTTAACAATAAATACGTGTTGACATTACAATGCGATTTAACAAAATTTGTAGAAGCATACCCATTACCCAGTAAAGACTCGGTCACAATAGCTCAATCTTTTACAAATAATTTCTTAATGCGATATGGCATTCCCAGGGAAATATTGACTGACCAGGGAACCGAATTCATGTCATCAATAATGTCCGAAATATGTTCGTTATTACAGATTAAAAAGTTAAATTCGACAGCTTACCACCACGAAACCGTAGGAGCTTTGGAAAATACTCATAAGACTCTAGGAGCTTTTCTCAGAATCCAGTGTAACAATAACAAACGTAACTGGAGTACTTGGATTCCTTATTGGTGTTTTTCTTTTAACACCACAGTGCACAGCGAAACAAAATATTCGCCTTTTGAGTTAGTCTTCGGAAAAGTATGTAACCTTCCAAAGAACTTGCAAACAGAAATAGACCCTTTATATAACTATGACAGTTATCCCAGAGAACTCAAGTATCGTTTACAACAAGCACAGTCTGACGCACGACGAAATTTAATTAAAGCTAAAGAAAAAAGGAAATTGGTTTATGATACAATTAGTAATCCTGTCACCTATCAGGATGGTGATTTAATATTATTAAAGAATCAAGTAGGAAATAAGTTAGATAGTATATACAAAGGTCCTTATAAAGTATTAAGAGATATGACGTCAAATGTGGAAATTTTAAAGGATAATAAAGTTGTAATTGTGCACAAAAACAACACAAAATTGTTTAATAAATAACTATCTGTTATTTGATACTTAATTAAATAATTACATTTGCTATGTAACTTGCATAACCGTTTCAGCAAATAACATGACTGTAATTAAGTAGGTAAAATGTGAAGCTTCCATTTCTATTTTTTTTATTATGTAACGTTTTGTATTAGTTATAATGTAATTTAAGAAATAAGATTATTATGTTGTATTAGAATAATGTTTAATTTTAGTTCACTTCAGTATTAAAGTTTGGTTTGCTCTAATTGTTGCGAGTTTGTTCCTTTTGCAGGGAGGGGATGATCCTCCTACTTTTTCAGGGGAGATGAAGTATATTGCACTTTGTAATATACGAATAAGCAATTACTTAAAATTGGAACACACGCGTAGCACTCTCAGCAACCAATATTCAAAACGCTGACTAAGCATATGTTAATTCTATCTTATAATTTTATATTTAATGATTCAATAAACAGCTACACATAAGACATGACGTTTTTATCTTAACAAAAGCCTCGTCCAAATAGATATTATTGCAATATATATGCATTTACAATATATAATAAATATCTTTAATAAATCTCAATTAAAAAAACCTTAAACTAAAGTCATGTAACACCATTAAAAACTCAATTAGTATTACATACGAAGTGTACACCATTAGCACTGACTATGTAATAAAGAAATGAAAGACTCTTTTATTAAAAAAAAAAAAAAAAACCTGTAACACCATGCAAGCAGCCCTGAGAAAGGTTGAAGAGTGGTGCCAAAGACATGATCTGACCGTCGACCCCACAAAGATGGAAATGGTAATGTTCACAAACAAACGCTTGGTAGGCGACTTCCGCCTGCCGAAACTGTTTGGAACTACACTACAACTCTCTAACGAGGTAAAGTACCTAGGTATAATCCTAGACAGCAAACTGAATTGGACTTTGGACAAGACAGCCACTTGGAGTAGAAAACGCAATCCGCCAGCGTCATTCTATGGCAGTGCCGGAAGATGATTGGTAAACGCTGGGGCCTGGCACCCAAGCTATTCCTCTGGCTATACAACACGGTCATAAAACCCCTGGTAAGCTATGGATCTGTAGTATGGTGGCCAAAAGCCGCCCAAACCACTGGAGCCAAAAAGCTACAGGGACTACAACGTCAGGCCTGCTGCGCCCTCACTGGATGTATGAGCATAGCTCCCACAGCTGCTCTACAGGTAACGCTGAACCTAACACCACTGCATCTCCACATTCAACAGGAGGCAGCCAAAACAGCATTAAGACTAAAACAACTGGGATCTCTAAAATTCGAGAAGGTAAAACATCTCAGTGGACTACTGGAGGACTGGCTGAATATCCCTCTTATTAGAGCAGTATGCGACAAAGTTAAGCCAACCTTCATATTTGTCAAAAAGTACAGAATACACCTGATAGATGACATCAGCTCCAAGGTAAAACACAAGCCTCTCCTGATTTACACTGGCGGCTCCAAAACCTCATCGAGCCCAAGGTTTGGGTGTTTTCTCGGAGGACCTCAACATACATATTGCATCTGCCCTAAGCACATACAACACGGTATTTCAAGCCGAGTGTGTGGGCATAATCATGGCAATCATAACAAGGGAAGTAAAAGACCGCGACATCTTAATTCTCTCTGACAGCAAATCCGTCCTACAGGCTCTTCAGGGCAGTCGCATCACATCAAGCCTTTTACTTGAGTGTCACCACACCCTTAATACAGTAGGTGCACATAATACTATCACTATCCAATGGATCAAAGGTCACAGTGGATCACGGGGAAATGATGCAGCTGACGAACTAGCTAGATGCGCATCTGGTTCGACGCCTGTTGGCCCAGAACCAATCGCTCCTATCCCGGCAAGCTGGTATGCAAGTAAGATCCGTGAACGCACTATAGAATTACACCAACAGAACTGGAGCTCTCTGCATGTGCAGACAGGCGAAACTCGCACTACCACGCGTGGACGCTCGTCTATCCAGGGCCCTGTTACAACTGTGTAGACCGCAACTCCGCCTGGCAACAGGTGCTATTACTGGTCATGGACAATTTACCAGACATCTTTTTAACATAGGTGTCACGGACAGTCCCCTATGCAGAGGTTGCATGGAGGAAGAAGAAACAGCCGCTCACGTCCTGCTGGAATGCAGAGGGGTGGCCCCCTAACGGGCGAGGTACCTCGGCTCGCCGGGCAGCGTCCAGGAGGCGATCACAAATGTGAAAGCGCTTGGAGCGTTCCTGGCTGAGCTGGGCTAGAGGAGTGATCCGGCCGCACACCCTCCATACGCAAAATAGGCGCAATAGACGTCGAGTTGCGGAAACCGCCCGTAGTGCAAGAAAAGAAGAAGAAGAGGGCAGAGTCGTCGCAACAACGGAGGTCGCCCACGAATGCGCAGCGCAGGGGCACCACCGCAGCGGGTGGACACCACTCGCCACCGTTGAACAAGGTTCGCGGCCATGTGGCCACTGTCGCAGGAGAGGTGGTGTCTTTATTGCACTCAGAAAAAACGACGACGCAGACCCAACAGGTTTGATTATTTATTTATCTCTAGGTTCTTATACCGAGGGCGAAAGGAAGCGTCTGGAAGCGAAGCGAATTTGGAGTTTAAAATTCGCTTCCAAACACTTCCCTCTACCCTCGTTGTGCATTGATCCTTAGGACATCACCTCCCAACGTACGACAACACAACATAAATTATATGATATAGCGATTTATAGATATTTAACAGGCAAAATACAATACCATGTATTTTGACGTACCTATCGATAAACCGCTTTATTATTATAACAGACACAAATTAAAAACAGTATCATTACAACTACAATTAAACAAAAAAAAACAATAGTTTTCTTTGTATCATCGTAAAACACAATAGATTATCGTTTAAGTACCTTTTTAAAAATCCTGACAAACAACAAAGGCAAATTAAAAAAAATACCAATCAAAAATAGCAACTGACTAGAATAGGACAACTTCTTAAATTCTGTCGTCATACCTAAATATCGGTATACCTTCTCTTGAAAGCTGTCTCTCTATCGCCATATTCAACGATAGCATATTCAGATGTTTAACTTTGTTTCATTTTAGAAAATAGGTGGTTTGAAGCAACAGAAGACGAAAATCTACAGAGTGTGGTAGCAGGCGCGATTGCGGGAAGCAATTGCTGGTTCTATGGCGAGAAGTTCGACATGTTTTATAACGACGACCAGTGGCATCTAAAGAACTGTCTGCGAAGCCAAGACCGACTCTTCCACCCAGATAGCTTTGATAATAAAGGCTGTGTTTGCACTTGCAAGAAAACTTTGGAGAAGCCCACTTTAGTGACGGTGCATTACTACGTGGATTATCTGATTACTGACCGATTTGTTTCTTAATTTACCCATAATTTATTAATTATTCATTCAGTCATCCCAAAATCATGAAAAGATGACCGCAATATAGACAAAATTGACTGCAGCTAACAACGAGTCCAGAAAATGCGATATGACGGTCGGTTATCTTATAATTTATACAACAAATACGGCAAACAGTCATGAATGACGACCTTCATTGTCAAGTGGCTTTGTTTGTACACCGGTTTTCAAGGTGTCGCCATCTCTGAGGTCCCGGGTTCAATCCCCGGTTGGGTCAATTTAGAAAACGAACTTTTCTATATTGGCTCAGGTCTGGGTGTTTGTGGTACCACCGTTGTCTCCGATTTCCATAACACAAGTGCTTTAGCTACTTACTTTGGAATCTGAGCAATGTAACTACGTGATGTTATCAAATATTCATTTATTTATATTTTTTTTATTTATTTATGAATGGTCTGAACTGTCACATAAGAACACCACTAAAGAAAGGTATTGCTCCACCAGGGAAACTTCAACTAGTATTGACAATACAAACAAATCATCAAAACGAAAGTAATGTTATTTTGACTGCGTATCTAAACCAAAACTCGCAATTTTCTCCAATTTATTTGAACCTTAATGTGTTGGATGTTAAGTTTAAATACGATTGAGGACATTTTCGAGAATTTTGAGAAAAAATACGAACGAATAGGAATTAGAAATCTATTTAGCTAAGAGATCGATCAATATAAGGTTTTTTTTGTCTTTTTACAGAAAGAAGCTAATAATGATGTTCTTTTGGAGGAACCTGTGCCAGAAGTGGTGGTGAGCGACGCTGACGACGATAGCCAAGTGCCAGTCAAGCGGAGGAACGTCTGGATCGAACGATTACAAAGAAATAACTAAGGTGTGAAAGAATTTACCAACCAAATAGGTTTGTGCAGCAGTGGTGACATTGAAATGGCTCATGTCATGAATAGTCATGATGATGAAAGATTCTAGCTTTATTTTACCACTTAATTAAAAATGAAGCATAGACTCGGTGTGTTGCCAACTCTAGTTTTAACTGTAGATTTACCGTTTTTTTCGCGATATCTTCACAGTTTTTAGTTCAGACATCCAAGTCTAGTTTTTTCTTTATTTTGCTAGCGTCATTGATTTAGTCATTTTTATTCTTAGTATTTGTTTAACGTGAAGTTTATTTTGTTTTCATTTTTATTTTCAGCGTTCGGTTGGAAGTCAGAACTTTTTCCGGTGACATTATTAGTTTTATATTATGTTATTTAGTTTTGTTTTAATATTTTTGTTTTTTTTAACTAAAGGCACAAACCCACCGGATAGTGCGTACGCGTAAATGAGCACGTGCACGTCTACGCGTACGTATCCGGTGGGTTTCAGCCAGAAGCTGGTAATTATATACAAGTAATAACAGTTATTATGTATCTATATGTTTGATTTTTTATTTATTTATTTCTGATTATGACACTTAATAAATTACAGGTACTAATTTATTTACTTTCTTTTTCTCCTTTAAAAACAATTTAAACCATTTTTAACCGACTTCAAAAAAAGGAGGAGGTTCTCAGTTCGTTGGAATGTTTTATAGTATATTGTTCAACATTGACATCGTACGAAACGGGCATACTTCGAAAAAGGACATATTTTATCCACAACGGGAAGAAAATCTAAGTTTTTTGGAAGAGACATTTAAGCCTCACTTTGAAGAAGACTAATAAAACGACCAGACTTCACAGAAAAAAGAATAAACATAACAATGTCCCATTCACATTGTTCTTCTTCGTTTTGTGTTGGCGATTCCCGTTTGGATTTCGCCAGTTACACATTATCGCCGACAGAATGTTCTAGTCAACCACAATACACATACAAACCGTGCACCCACTGGTAGGTGGACCCGGTGGGTGCACGGGTCGCGAGGGATGTTATCAACACTTATTCATCCACCAGATTCGAATCCCAGTGAGGCTGTGACAAAAACGAGAAACAAATTTACAATTATCTAGCTATAAAAAACAACTTTACAATTATCTAGCGCTGAAAAAAATCTTTAAATTTTCTAGCTCTGGAAAAAACACCATTTCAATTTTTTGGCTCTAGAAAAACAAATTAACAATTTTCTAGCGCTGAAAAAAACTTTAAATTTTCTAGCTCTGGAAAAACAACATTTCAATTTTTTGGCTCTAGAAAAACAACTTAGCAATTATCTAGCTACGAAAAACAACTTTACAATTATCTAGCTCTAGAAAAACAACTTTACCATTTTCTAGCTCTAGAAAAACAACTTTACAATTTTTACAACGAACAAACAAGTACAACAAAAAATTTGTTAATAAATATCAGAAATACAAAATGTAAATAAATCGGGCGATTAAAATTAAAAACTAATTGTAGTTCAAAGAACTTTATTACAGTTACAGGTAGGTACATACAGGATTTTACATTGAGCACAAAGTTTAATTAAAAAAAAGAGAGTTAACGTTCCATTGTGATTTATTTCAACAATACCAATTGTTTTTGTGATCAATGAAAATTAATTCTACAATATACAAAGAAAAAAACTCACATCAAACCAAAATTTGGTTTTAACAACTTAAATGATATAACCTAATACTATATACAACCAAATTAAATATAATTTTATTTTACGGCCAACTTTACAAATTCAATTTTTCATATTTAAACAAATAAATCGAGATTCATCCGCGAACCTACCTTACTTTGATTACACACATTACAATTTGTACCTTATACAAAAGTATCTTAAAGATTATAATACAATATTTACATTGTAAGTATTTACAGTGATGCCTAATAAGTTACTTATGATCAATGCCAAAACAAAATGTTATTCGATGTTAAAATACGTGAGGAACTTAACTTAGTATCACATTTTATTAGACAGGTATATTATGTATGGATTAATAATCTTCTTTATGTGGATATAAACAGTTAATTGATCCTAATGAAATTTCTAGGATTCATTGAGAAGACACGTCATGAGGTAATTCGCCAATAAATTTATTGCGTGCATTATATTAGAAGCTAACAGATTAGTTGTAGTGTACAAATTACCTAATTTATCCACTATTCATAATTTAATATTTTTGAATAATTACACAATAATAATTTGACGATAAAAGTAATCCTTTCTAGGTGAAAGACTGCTATATATTTTTGCTCTAATCAAACGTGAAAGGTAATAAATGAGCACTTATCTAATAAATCAAATGTATTTATACAATTTGAGAACCATAGGCAGGATACAACATAAAACCAATTTAGCAAAAAGTTTTATGTAACACCTAAAACTATTTTTTTTAATGTCACCTAAGCCAATCCTCACTACAAAGACCACTCAGAATTCTAATTTCTTTAATACATCACAGAAAGAAAATAGTGAAAGGGAGATGTGATCATAATTGAGTTTTCATTTAGTGAAAAAATAATTTGCGAAAGCAAAATAAAAATGTAAAGAAAATAGAATACAGTGAGGATCAACCCTAACAGAACACAAAACTTTTCGCAGCTTTAACCTTTTTTAGGGTTGCGTATTTGTTTATAGGCAAATCGTTTGTAACCTTTTCAGTCTTCCTACAGTACACTTATTTCACTGCACTACTAGTCACATAATTTAAAGTCTCAGTCTTAAACAGCTGCAGTTAAACATGCTTTCACTTCACTATCAGTCTGATGATTCACTTCACTATTGACCGACAGATTACATTATAGAGCACAGACCTGATAGTTCGGAACCTCTTTGGACAGGAGGTTGTCGACTAAAGTGTATTCCTTCTAAAGAAGGTTTCAATTTGAATTCCAATTCCGCTTCTTCCCCGGGAGGCGGCGGCTCGTTGATATCGTCGTCGGGCGCGCGCTCGGGTATTGTCGGAACTGTTTTAGAGATGTTGATACGTATAGCCGTGGGCGGCGCTCGAACTGTAGGCACTTCTAGTTGAGTGTTACCATCCAAAGACGATTGGACGGTGTTTAAAGTTGTGTCTATGGTGGGAGGAGGTGATGCCTCCTCTGCTGTGATCACTGGCTCGTCGTCTGGTAGATAAATAATCACATTAGGACATAATTGGTACTTTACGACGACCATCAGCCATTTTCAGGATTTCAAATCAGGATGGTAATGTAGGAGAAAGAATGATAGAAAAGTTAAAAAGAAAACGGTTGGCTTGGTACGAATTTATGAGAAGGGGTGAAATGAAAGGCGTGATGTTAGAAGAGTGATTTACAGTCAGCAGGACATAAGGTTAAACAACCATAATAAAAACAGATAAATTTCTGCCATTGATTTAAAAACCTTACGTGTTGAACGTAAGGTTGATTAATTTTAGCGAAGCGCCATTGGAATGTACGGTCTTCGAACGTACTTAGAGCGCCGCATGATAAAGTGAGTTTAATTTGGGTCAAAGGTGGTCAAAATTAAGAAGTCCGCGGTCGGCTGTCGTCGTCGGAACAAAACAAAACACGTATGCCAACTTTTGCTGGCAAGGAATGCAAGAACATGACGAGTGAACTGTTAGCACGAAGATTTTGACGACCTCCGTGGTCGAGTGGCTTTGTACACCGGTTTTCAAGGTGTCGCCATCTCTGAGGTCCCGGGTTCGATCCCCGGTTGGGTCAATTTAGAAAACGAACTTTTCTATATTGGCTCAGGTCTGGGTGTTTGTGATACCACTGTTGTCTCTGCTTTTCCATAACACAAGTGCTTCAGCTACTTACTTTAGAATCGGAACAATGTATGTGATGTTGTCAAATATTTATTTATTCATTATTTATTTATAATGAGTGACCTGGGTGGACGGGCTCCTGCTTGACCTTGACGCTGGTGAAGTCGATGTGCGCGAGTCGGTCGCCTCGACTTCCACCACTACTGAGGCCTATACCTGATATGATGATGGAGTAGTGCAGGTCACTGACCTGGGTCGATGGGCTCCTGCTTGACCTTGACGCTGGTGAAGTCGATGTGCGCGAGTCGGTCGCCTCGACTTCCACCACTACTGAGGCCTATACCTGATATGATGATGGAGTAATGCAGGTCACTGACCTGGGTCGATGGGCTCCTGCTTGACCTTGACGCTGGTGAAGTCGATGTGCGCGAGTCGGTCGCCTCGGCTTCCACCACTACTGAGGCCTATACCTGATATGATGATGGAGTAATGCAGGTCACTGACCTGGGTCGACGGGCTCCTGCTTGACCTTGACGCTGGTGAAGTCGATGTGCGCGAGTCGGTCGCGCTGGGCGCGCTCGGCGGTGGTCTCGTCGTCGGTGTCCGCCTCGTCCTCCACGACCACTTGTTCTACGGGCTCCGCCTTGTAGATCACGTCGTCTTCGTCGCCCTCGTCGATCTGCGCAAACGGACACATCAATATACAACATATTCGATGCCTTCTTCACGAAAAACTATAAATGTACGTTTTGTATCCTTAGGGCTGAAACATACCCAATCTTTACTTAATATTATAAATGCGAAAGTGTGTTTGTTTGTTACGCTTTCACGTCTTAACTACTCAACTGATCGATTCAGTTGTCAGGCGTACAAAAAAGAGAGTAACTTTCATCCAAAAAAGTACTGTTCTCAAGGGATAGAAAAATAACTGACCACGCAGACGAAGTCGCGGGCGGCCGCTAGTATTAAGAGCGTTGATACATTTCGGCACTTAATACAAACTTTCAAGTCCTTACTTTTCGAAATGAATGAACCGACCCTAGGTCTAAAAAGTTAGTTTTGAAATGTTTTATTTTTCTAAGGAAAATTTAAAATCTGTCTAATTCAATTGTAATACTATTTACCGAAATTGTTTTCAATTAACTTTTTAGACCGATGTATTCTGCTTAGTATATGAAGTTTCATTAAAATCGGTTTATTCATTTTGAAAAAAAAGGAACTTGAAAATTTGAATGAAATGCCGAATGTATTAACGCTATTAAATAATGTTTGTTCATAATTACTACAAACTTACTTCGAGGGGCTCTAGCGCGGACTCCGGCTCCACCACCTCGACGACGGACTCGTTGTCGGACTGCGAGTTGGTGTCCTCGTCCACGTCCTTGATCACGATGGCTTCTTCCAACTTCTCGACTTGAACAACGTCGTCTGTGGGCTCTGCTGGAGGCTCGTTCTTGGTCAGCGATTGCTGGTTGAAGAAAAAAATAATTTAAGGTGCTGACATGAGCTCACTAGCGCCGCCAGTCGATTTTAATTTATTTATTCTAAATAAGCCCAATTTCTTAAAAAAGCAATCAGTCAAGATTTTATTAAATAATTGAATAACTTTACACAGTTTGAAAAGGCATTCAAACAGGGTTTGACGCAGTTTGTCCCGTTCGCATTTCGTCACGATTTCAAAAAAGGTCCCATTCACATTCTGTCCCATTTGCATTTGGTCTCATTCGCATTTGGTCTCATTCGCATTTGGTCCCATTCGCATTCATTCATACAAAATCAACATAACAATATTTATAATTTCAAAATCAAATAAAATTATACAAAAAAGTGAAGAATGAATGATTATTTATACATATGTAGAAAGAAACATTACATTATTGCAGAGTTATCAGTTTTTAAGTAGATTTTTTTATATTTTATTTGATTGCATGATTAATATCCTTTTATTTTCTGTTGCGTCAATTCCCAATAGTTTTTTTTATTTGAGTAAAGTTCTACAGTTGACAAAATAATCATTAATTCTTCACTTCTTTTTTTAATAATAGGACGTATTTGATTGTAATATGAAATACTGTTTTTGTAAGAACGTTGATTTTTGAAATAATACACGTAATTATTAAAATAAAAGGATATTAATCATGAAAAATATTAAAAAAAAATCTACTTAAATGCTGAATCGTAAAAGTGGCCACTTTTAGCAATAAAACTCCACTAAACTAAAAGACAGTCTAGAAAGTATTGTATAAGATAAGTGATTAAAAGTACCACAAAGCTTCCTCGAAGTGCACTACAGAGAGATAATTCGCAATTTCGTCTTTATCTAAGCACTATGTTTTTTTCCAATGGCGGCTAGTGTGTAGACTACGCGCTTTTAAATGAAATTCCTCTTTATCCTCATTATTCTATATTATCCTCATTATAGAACTGCTGGAAGGCCACAGTGATGCATTGCATACACAACACAAAACTCACCTGGAAATACTGCAAATTGTACTCACCTTATAATCCTCATAGCACTGCGGGTGGTAGTTCTCTTCATTATGTTTGACAGAGTTTCGTAGATGCCACTCCTCTTTGTCTTCATTATAGAACTGCTGGAAGGCGTCCCCGCACAGGGCACAGTAGTGCGCGGCGGGCGCGCTGGCCGCCACGCTGGGCGCCTCGTCTGTGTCAGTCGGAGGAAGCGGTCCAGTGCCTTCTTCCGCGCCTCCCGTTTCGAACCAACTCTTTTCTGTACGACAATAGTACTATTATAAACTCTATAATGTTTTAAATTTCCATGGTTTTTGACGTTCTTAGAATAAACTATATCGGGATTTACACTATGTACCTGTTTTTTTTTTTATATATATTTTAAACTCTAACCCTTAATAGAAAGTGTCAAACTGATTTTTTACTTACATATTTTTTAAGTTATTTACTAACAACATTGTTTTATAAGTTATATATGCTTAGTTTTAAGGTATATATCTATGGGCCATCGTTGCCTGAGTATAAATAAATAATAATAATAATAATTAACTGCCTCATTGATAATTAGGGCTAAGTTCACGCCTTGAATAACCAAATATTTTGGTTATGGTTAGCAATTATTATTCATTGCGTTAGGATTAAACTTATAAACTAAGTTTGTGGAAAAGGCCATATCAAAACCATATTCTTTAATTATTAGTTAGGCCGTGCAGAAAATTCGTTATCGACATATGTGTTTCCGTGGATAAACTAAAGTTTACTTTTAATTATCTTCTTTTGTATAGAAATTAAAGGTTATCTTAATGACATAAGGAACTTAATAAATCTGTCAAAAATGCATTTTCCAGACGGCCTCACTGTAAGAGCATTATAACAATTTGTATGAAATGTTTCCAAAAGAAGTCAAAATGTTATTTAACATTTTTGAATTTAGTTTCGTGAGAATAAGAAAATTAACTAAACCATACACACTTGATACATCCCTCAGTTTTCGCAACAAAACTCACCTCTTTCTTCCAAATCCTCAACTTCTTCATACTGCAGCCAATCAGACAGGTCGTAATGCCAGTGCCTAGAATGCGCTCTTCTAGCGGAGTCCCGGTCCCGCCTGTTCTGGCGGAAGTGCCAGTCGAGATGCTGCGAGTAGCGGACCGTGTGTTCCGGCGGGAAGCGGGTTCCACAACCGGAACATTGCATACCGCCGTACAGTTTAGTTACGATGCCGGGCTGTTTACTGTGAAAGATAATATTTATTATACTACAGCTAATTATGATGGTTGCAGCCGCAAGACTTAAAAAAAACCGAAATGATTTTGACAAAACTTTAATTACAATTAAAAATTAATAACTATTGACCCGATCGATGCTAGTATCTGAGTGCGTGGCGATGGCAGGCCCACAGCGAGGAAGGCGCGCGGGGAGGGGGAACGCTGCACGCGGCGACCTCACGTTGTGCAGCGTCGGCGATTCCGTCATGTAGCAAAAGTAATGAACTAAATTTGTATGGCGCGGTGTCAGCGATCTTGCTATTAGCGCGCTATGTAATTAGCTCTTACGGAAAGAATGTTTGTAAACAAAACTTTGAGTAACTATTCCACAAATACGTTATGTTTTAGTGAATTTACACCACAACTTGGACAACATAGGTATCAATGTTATAAATGATATTCATATATTTATAAAACATGCTATAAAAAGTACATTTGAGATTAAGTATAGGCGGTTTGTTTGTAAATATTCTTTCTAGAAGTTGGCTGTAGTATAGATGTCTAAAATCAAAGCAACTACAAGTGTTTTTACCACTTGTTCTATTGGGTAGTTCTACCGTAGAACTAATGATAAATCTTTCCCATTAGTGTACAAAGTACTAAATCGTAGAACTAATGAGAAAAAATGGTCTCGTTAGTTCTACGGTAGAACTGTGTAATAATGCATTTATTTCGAGTAACAATAAGCTACCAGGGCCTCAATTCTGCTAATATTGATATAATAATCGTATGTCAATCGCGTTTATTGGTAATGATATTGGTTTTTAAGCCATATAGTTACAATAACACTGTCAAAAAGCACCATTGCAAACACCATTGAGATACGATTGTGTCTCAATGGTGATTAGATATTACTGTAAATAACAAGATACTCTTGTACAGTTAAGGCAAACAAACGAAGTAATTTTTTACGCTCCATGGTCTTTATCACTTAAGTGCTAAGCACACAATGTTAAACATTGTCCCCGCTCAGAATAACAAGAAGTTTCATGCAATGTTTACTGAAGCTCAGCTACTAATACTTAGTATTAGTTAGTTGTCACTAATACCTTACGTGTAAACATAATGAACAAGTGCTAAGTCAGTATGTGAGTGTTAGTGACTAGTACTAAGCATTGACGACCTCCGTGGTCGAGTGGCTTTGTACACGGTTTTCAAGGTGTCGCCATCTCTGAGGTCCCGGGTTCGATCCCCGGTTGAATCAATTTAGAAAACGAACTTTTCTATATTGGCTCAGGTCTGGGTGTTTGTGATACCACCGTTGTCTCTGATTTCCATAACACAAGTGCTTTAGCTACTTACTTTGGAATCGGAGCAATGTATGTGATGTTGTCAAATATCTATTTATTAGTAGCTAGGCTCGTGTAAACATGGCATTATTCAAATTACAAAATTACATTCCAATTTAGCTCTAACTAAAGTGCATAGAAATGAAAACAGTGGCCGTGAAAATAGGTACTTACACTCTCAAAGTCTCCGGTTTCAGAAGATCCACTCTATGTATAATACTCTTGTCTTCTTTTGGCTTGGAATTGACTTCAACAGTTTTTGGTTCCGGTTTCTCCTCAACTATAGGCTCTTTCGCCACGTGCACGATGCCAGTGGCCACCAGCTTGGCAAATAAGTCGTTCACGTTGATGTTGCCAAGTATAGGTAAAGTGGGGTTGGGTTTCTCTTCCGCTGTGGTTTCTAGCCCTGGGATCTTATCTGGCATGATGAAAAGAGGTTCTGCAGAGCTATACTCTGAAGCTGAAGCAGGCGCCATGCTTGATGGCATTACACTCGCGAGCATGTCGAGACCTGGGTGGACAAATGGGAATGCTATTACAATAACAATAAGAAAAACAATAAAAATTAGGCTTTATTTGGAAGGGGGTACGCCAGCGAAGCCGGACGGGTGATCAGTCTCCCTAATCGGAACCATTTCACCCAGAAAAAAATAGACTACAGATTCATCTTAATTCTGATGCTAAACTTGGCTTTCAGATGTCGTTAAAATCTAGCAATATTGTTTACTAAAAACTTATAAAACCAGACACGTACCTTTTTCTTGGGTTGCTTCAGGGCTTGGCGTCTTAGGCAGCCGAGGCAGCGCTTCAACACCCTCCACAGAGTTCTGGTCGTGAATGTTCTCGAAGCTGACCACCGGCTCTATGGGAATCAACAGCGGTGACCCTTCCATGTTCGCGATCTTCACCAGCCCAGGTTTCACGTACTTCGGCAGCGCAGAGAATCGAATGAAAAACTTCTCATCTCCAATACGTATAGGCTGCGGCAATGCCCCAAATTCCACCTTGAACGGCTGCTCGTTTATCAAGACAGTCCTCAACGCATCCACAAACCGAAGCGTGAAAAACTGGCCGTCGACTTGGAACTTTTGCACTTTAGCGTCTAAATACACCGGGCACATATGAACAGCATTTACTATAAGGTTGATTTTGCCAGCGACGAGATCAGTCCGTTTCGTTTTACTTATATCTACTTGTGGCAAAGGCCCTTCTAAATGAACCAGTCTCGGTTTGCCGTCGATTATAACTCCCAATGGTTGACCGCCGAAGAAGCACTCAAACCATCTGCCGTTTATAAACAGTTCTCTCGTAGGAGCACCGAATTTTATATCAAACACTTGGTCGTCAATCTCGACCTTCTTGTAACCTTCGTTAAAAGATAAAACTATGGAGTCCTTGTTGTCGAACGTGACTCTTCTGCAGCCGGGCAAGAATTTGATCTCCCGTGGATCGTCCCAAGCCATCATGATGATTGCTATGTCACCATAAAACCGAATCTCTCGGGGAATGCCATCTATTTGTATGGTTTTGAAGGGATCTTGGTCGATATATTCTAGAACTCTGACATCTGTCGGAGGAATGACTACGCTGGAAACACCAAGGGGTGGGGGAGAAGCAGTTCTTTCATAATGCTGTAGAGGACTTTCTCCTTGGCAAGTGCCAATTTTAGGTGTCGGCAAGTGCGGCATTGGCATAGCCGGGCGTTCGAATGGCGGCCAAGGACCTCCACGTTTTTCAAACTTCGCTCTGAAGAATTGTGGAACAGGCGCTCGGAATCTTCTCGGGACATACTCCTCAATTCGAGGCCTTGGACCTCGCCAGGCGGGAGGGAATGGCCCGAACATGGGGGGCATCGCTGGCGGCATCGGCAACAGACCGTGCTTCGGACCATCAATCGCATCTAACGTGGGCATCGACTTTATTCTCATGTCTGAATCTGACCCCATATAACTTTGACTGTCCTGCGGGGTTTCGAAAAATGGCGCCGGTGTGATTCTTTCATCGATATCGCCGAATGTGTTAGGAGATGACTTGGGGCTTGCTACCTTGTGATTCTCTTCTTGAATATGAGCTTTCAGTTTACGTTTCGATACTTCCAAAGATTCTCTCTGCTTTGCTTCTTTTAGTTTTAATTTCTCGTTGAGTTGTAGCACCTGGTACATTAGCGTGTTGTATTGATTCTTATCGAGTTGGCCATCTGTATACTGCTCTTTAGCTTGGCTCATGATTATTGATATTGATTTCTTGTGATCCTCTGCATCGAATTCATCGCCATTTTCTACTCTCAAGTCCGTATCTTCTGTGCTTATCGTCCTTCTTCGGTCCCTTTCAATGCCTGAAAAACATGTATAAGTTAGAGAATTGTATAGAAAAAAATCAACTGATTTTTTTAATTCTTGATACATACTCGGTGATTTACTAAATAGTAGAGGTCGCCCAAGGCGATCTTTTCCTTTCGTTGCTTCAGCCAATTTAGCTCTTACTAAATCTAATTTAGAGGGGGTCTTTTTAGTGTCTTCAGTCTTTTCTTTGATTTCGTGCCAGTCTTTCTTAGGTGACAACAGCGGCGAGGATTCTTTTTCTTCTACAGGTTTGGCGTCCGTTTTGGGCGAGTCGGTCAATGACGGCGGAGGTGGGGCTATGACTTCATCTACTTGAGGCAATTGGCGGAGATCAACATCTTCGTTACCGAACAATCTGAAAAGTAAGTAAGTTAATTGTAATACGAACTTGATGCAAACAACTTTCCAAGATTTTACTTATGATTGACTAATACTTACACGTCGAATTTGTCAAGTTTAGTCTTCTTGGACTTGCCTTCTATCAGCTCCGTGGAAGACCGCTTTTGGGCAACAGGAGCGGCCTTCACTTCACTCACTACAGGGTGCAAGACTCTCAAGTCAACATCCTTATTCTCCAACAGAACATCGGCCACATCTGAAAATGATACTTTATTTTTATGTAATCTAAGGTCGATTTTTCAACCCAGCGATTGAAGAGCACTTCTTTATCTTACCCAAGTAGTTTCATTATCACACCAACATTGATCACACTGTCTGTTAAAAACGCTTTGTGCATTTATGCCTCTCTTAGTGACAGTAATATGATGTTTAGGCACTTGAAGTACAACTAAATTAATATTTTTATAGAGAGGACTATCGGAATGTTAAAACGCGTTTTCTAGCAAACTTTCAGAATTAAACAAACTTTCCACAAGAAATTTAAGGTGTGACATAAATAAACATTTTAATTGATTATATCAGTATTAAGTTACTTGCAACGACTCGATGCGTATTATGTAATAATTTTGTTATCAACAAGGATGGGCTGTCGTGATCCATTACTGCAGTCGAACTCGGTACGGTAATGATAACTACAGTGTCTACAGTTAAAAATTGCATTTTATTTCTACTTACTGAAGTTTCATGGCTTTGAAATGAAATAGACTGAACTTGAAGAAGTTCTGATGATTATAACGAGGTACAATAAGACTAGCTTTATTAAATATATTTCAAAAATATGATTGTTTACTTAAATAAGACTAAATGTTGGATAGAAATCTTGTTTGGAAATGTTTGTATGGTATTATTATGGAGTAAATTATCAATTAAGTTACAAATCTATGTTGTAAATATTAAAATTTCACGCCTGTAATTGGTACAAAATAATTTGACCCATATTTTAGTACCACGTGACTTGCGCAGTAGCATGTTCCGCCATGACTTGTCCGTTGTATGACAAGCAACACAAATGCTAAACAGGCTGTTCTAACGCATAGATTTAACTATGACGCTGTTTTTTTGTTGATCTACGTAGCGGTTTCGCGTCATTATTTTCGTGGCGAAGGTGTGCTCGAGAGTCCGAGCCGATCGGGGAAATCGCGCGACAAAGAGACGGCGTCATAGTTAATTCTATGCGTTAGAACAAGCTGTTTCCCTTGTCGTACAACAGACAAGACAAGCCGAAACTACTGCGGTTTCGCAGCGGAGGTGGGCCTCAGTGTCGAGTCATGTGTTCTACAGGACACCAGTGGCGATAAAACCAATCGAGGTACCACCAATTTGTACACAACTCTTGTCACCATACCATGTGGCTCTGTGGACTCCAGTGAGGTAAGTCAGTAACGTCGCAACTTTTAAAGACGTCTCAAAGTTCGAAATGGGCAAAAAGTTAATACGACAAAGTACTAAATTGTTCAGGGACTACGGTAGCTCCAAAGAACTATGTACAATACGCTGGTAGCGCGACTGTTGCAATTGGTGTCAGTGGAATAAAGGCCTAAGACCTTGGCCAAACACTCGCGTGAGTAGTTTCGTATTCCTGTGACAGAACTAAGATATTTAACAACTTGTAACCGAAATCGTGTTAAACTCGCAACGAATTCGCTCGTCAAAGCAATGACGAGATTTTATATACCTAATGACGTAATATACATGCTAAACATTTTAACCCTTTGGCTGCTCAAAACTCACGTCGTGAGTCGAATAATTGCGACAGGTGTGCGCGTCGACTCTCCTAGCGAGTCGGACGTTTTGGCGGTTGCGCCAGTGCTAACGACTCACAGCGCGAGTCCACCAAAACAAAACGGCTGTGCTCGCAACTCGCGAGCGGAGTCCATACAAATTCTTTGAAAACTGAGTTCAAGATTTTACCCGAAATCATATTTTTTGTGCAGGTACCTAGCCTGTCGTAAATATTAATTGTTTTATTGAAGTCAGAAATGGCGTCGTTCATATTCACTTCTCGTTCTCACTCTAAACACTACATCTATCGCTCTCTCACTCCCACTCATTATCTGCGCGGGTTGTATAGTTTATTTTAAAAACTCGCTAATCTCCACTAGATTGCAGGGTAGCTAAAAAATATACTAACAAGTAAGTATTGAAAAAATAAATAAAAATGTTTAAACGTATAATTTATGTTTAAACAATTTATAAATAAATGTTTATATAGGAGTTCATTAGAACACAAACATTTAAACATTGATTTTTATTTATACATATACAATATGTAACAAAAGTAACCGTAATGCCGAATATGGTAGATAAGGACCATGAAACTGAACAACTTTTACTAAGGGACAAACTTTAAATCGCGAAAAAAAAATCGGCTGCTTCATACAAAAATTAATTACGGAAATATCAAAATGTATGAAACAGCTGATTTCTGGTATATTATTTTATTTGTTGAGATGAAAAAACATACAATATCAATTTATTATTATGGACTCCCGTAGCGCATCCGTGAGCACAGGCGTCGCGTCAGTATGGACTCGACTGGCATGTTCGCCGACTCACGTCGAGAGTCCACGCGCACAATCGTTGCGCCAGGGCCCGACTCACCTAGTCGGTCCGGTTAGCACACGCGGTGCAATTTATCACTGGACAAACGCGTGTGCTATGGACTCGCCTAGCGAGGCGAGCGCAGCAGTTAGCGGTACCGTGCGAATTTAGTTCAGCAGCCATAGTGTTAACAGTTCCTTACTAACAAGTTTAAGAGTTTCAGGATAGCACCTGCGTCTGGATTGATAAAAAATAAAACAGTTTTATTATAAAAGGAGCAATCCGAGAACTTTGAACTGGCCTTAAGATTGAAAACTTGTTCAGCGTTGCACTATTGTTATAAGCCGGAGTCAGAAATTATATGAACCATTAAGTAGTTAATAAAGGGTGGCGCAAAAGTAATCAGCGTCTTATGTCATTGCAACTTCTACATTTGTGAAGTAAACAAATGTAAAATACACACAGGCAAGTCATGAAGCGCTATACTCTACAAGAACGCGGAATAATTGTCTCGTTGTTTTTAACTAATACTCGGTCAGTAGTGTTAACTCGACGTTTTCGTAATTCCCTGATCGTACAGCACCAACTGCGCAAACTTTACGGTCTGTCTTAATTAAAGTCGCGCCTCTGTGTCAACAAGCCACAGACCTTGAAAGAATATCGTAGCAAATGGAATCTATCGCTACAAGTTCTGGGACAAGTAATGCAAAATGCTCTAAAACGCGGCCAAATATGCGTCAATTCTGGCGGCGGCCACTTGAAAGATATCATTTTCAAGACTTAAACAAAAGAAAATTATAAGTCCGAACAAACAATTAGATACAATTAGAACGATTACTTTTATGGACAAAAAAACTAAACTTTTTCTTCACAATTTAAAATTCATTCCTACTTAGGTGCTCATGCACTTATCTAATGAATGTGCTGAATAATGGCATAGGTACATTATTTATCAGATAACGTAAATAAAGACTACTTTAAAACAAATCCAATTATATTACTGATCAAAATTAGTATTTAATATGTTTATATAATACAACGTGTCACAAAATACATTTTGATATTTTTTCATACATTTTGATATTTTCGTAATCAATTTTTGTATGAAACAGCTGATATTTTTTTCGCGATTTCAAAGTTGGTCCCATAGTAAAAGTTGTTCAGTTTGATGGTCCCTATCTACCATATTCGGCATTAGGGGTACTATTGTAACACGTTGTAGATTAAGTTAAAAAAAAACAATTCACGTTAGTATTGTCAAAAAACGGGTGCGAAAATTTGACAGCTGCTTTACTATCGATTGCATTGGCGCTTCACTGCAAAGGTTAAAATCGCTTGCACGCCGCGTCGTTATTTACATAAGATTTAGTTCGCGCTGTGCATCGCACGCGCACACGAAAATCTCGAAGTGGTTAAGAGCACGGGGGCGACATGGTAAATAAACCAAACGTTTTAAATTTCCATGGTTTTTGACGCTATTAGAACAAACTATATCGGGATTTACACCATGTACCTGTTTATTTTTGAGACTCCGATATTTCGGCGCAGTTGCATGCGCCATGGTCACGGAAGAACTGTCGATTGTTGCGTGCGGGTAGATGTTATTGGCAGACAAATCGGTCTACCCTCCGTCTAAGTCTTTTATTATTACGCTCGATACCG
The DNA here is from genome assembly GCA_963556745.1 of Catoptria pinella. Classification (NCBI taxonomy): domain Eukaryota; kingdom Metazoa; phylum Arthropoda; class Insecta; order Lepidoptera; family Crambidae; genus Catoptria; species Catoptria pinella. The sequence continues at coordinate 1,290,023 of OY750777.1, forward strand.
GTACCACTGTCTGCAAACTCACTACTCACTCGAATCTGTTCACGACACACGACACTCACTGTATCTGTACGCGAAACGGCGCTTTTACATTTCATATTGTTTTTACACAACCGGATTACGGGGTTCCAAACACTCGACAATTTAAACCCATCTTCACGATTGAAATTTTCAAAAATAAACAGGTACATGGTGTAAATCCCGATATAGTTTATTCTAATAAACCAAACGTGCTCCTATTCTTATATCTACTCAATATTTATCTCTAATAGCAGTTAAATTAACTATAAAGTTCTTAAACGGACAATCCGGGTTAGTGCTGAGCTATTTCTTTTCCGAGAACCTGCAAGTCTCTGACCATTCGGCGATAGAGCCTATTAGACAAGAACAGCAGTACATCAAGTTACCAAAAAAAATATTTAAACTTCCACAATCGATTTTAAACTTAACGTCCACAAAGATAAAGTTTAAAACCAAATGTGAACTTTTTAACACTTTTGGATGGGCTGATCTATTGCTGTATATGTAGTAAAATATGATTATTACCGAATTTATATATCTGTTGCTATCTGTGCTTCCGAATTTGAATTATTTTGGATGACTTTACCATTTCTTACACTGATAAGATGATCATAGCTGTTCTGGTCCCATCAGAAAGGTATCTTCAATCACTGGTAGCTCTCAAGGTCGATGTTCCTCAATGATTGATCTTGATTTTCTTCACAAATCACGTCACTTTTTTGATGAAACCTCGTTCCGAATCACTTATACTTATTCTATTTAAATACTTAAGTAAAATAAATGGCTTTTCGAGAAGTTGCAAGAACTATAGCACCAATAAAGAAAGTGTCACACCATGTTAGGAAAACCCTTTAACTTCATATGTAAAGTGCAATATTTAGTGTGTCCAAAATATAACTCGTGTACAGTGCTAAACTTCAATACATATTAGATTTGTAAAATATTGTGAAACTTAAGACCAGAAGGGTCACCGGTACTTAACGCTAAAGGGTATCACAAGATTTCGTCAGTGCAATATAATACTCAAGGAGTTGTTAAATATTTTATTATCACACAAGTCAGTCTTCAATGTTCCCTCTTAAATCTAGAATCACAGACTTCTACCCTCGAGTTCTGTTAGCATAGAGTGATATCTTACTTGGCGCGTCGACCTCCGGTCTGTCGTCGGGCTTCGTGTCGGCGGGCCGCTCGGGACTCTCCGACTTATCCCGGTTCCGGCGCATGTAGCGATCCTTCCGGTAGTTTTTGAGTTCCTTGAAGGCCACTTCCTCCGGTTCCGGCGGTGGCACCTCCGTTTCCGGTTCGAGCCGCCGCTCGCGCCGCCGCTTTTCCCTCTGCTCTTTAGGAGAGTCCTTTTCTTTCTCTTTCGTTTGACTAGGTTCCTTCGGGGGCTCTTTTTCTTTTTCTTTCTCTTTGACTTCCCGCTCTTTCGGTACTCGGTTTTTCTTTTCGGGCGAGGAGCCGCTCGAGCCGCTTTCTTTCTCCCTCTTTTTCTTTCGTTCGTCGCGGTTGTTGTCTTTTTTCTTTTTCGGTGCGACGGTCTCCTCGTCCGGTTCCCGCTCCCGCCTTATTTTGGGTATCGGCGGGAGTTTGTTTATATCTTTGATTTCGGGAAGGGGTTCGAGAGGCGGTTGCTCGCGCGGGGGGTCGCCGTTGCGGGGGCGGGGTCGACGGGGGCGATCGTCGCGCTTGTTGAGCCGGGGGTCGCGGCGGCGGGGGTCGCGGGGCGGTGCGTCAGGGCGGACGTCGATGGTGATCACGTTTTTGCGTTTGGTGACGCGTTCGAGGGGTTTGATGTCGAACACGTTGGGGGCGATGGGCTGCGTGGGGGCGGGCGGCGCGGGCGCGAGCGGGGGCGGGGGCGGCGCGCCGTGGCGGGCGAGGCGCGGGTCGCGGCGCGCTGACGCGAGCGCTGCGCTCACCGGGGCGATGCGCCCGCCAACTTTGCTCACCGGCTGGAAACAAATGCAATATTGATACCTCGCCAACAAACTGTAACTGTGTGTAAGCAGTGAACTAAAATCTATGGAAATGATATTGCAAACAAATATTGCTTAAAAATAGCACCACAGGGGCTACAAAATTACAACCCGCACAACAATTAGTCGGGCCAGCCAGGCGCCCGGTGACAGACGTTATAATGTTTACAGTAATTGTAGTTTGTATTTTAAAGAAAAGAGAGAGCTGTTAGAAATGACGTCCTGTGTAGTGAAATGGTGTAAAAGACGCAGAGATAACGTATCATAGAAAATATTTATGAGTATACAGATTGTGGTCACTATTATGCAACTAGTGTTCAATCGCTTTGTGCTGCTTATTTAAAAGCCAGCATTTTTGGCCCCGCCCACTTGGTTGTAATTTTTGTGTGGTGCTATTTTTTGAGCAGAATGCTTGTTCCATAGAGTTTAGTTCGCTGGTTTCAAGTGTAGCGCTACACCTGCCAAAAGTACGGCGCTGATATTTTGGTTGTGGTACATTGTGTGCGGCGTATCATAGCAGCGTATTATAGATGTCACCGTCGCCGTCACATACATAATCCACCTTTACGAAGTAATTTCGACAGAGTTGCTTATAAAACTCTACGTAGTTTGACGCTGTCAGTTTGGCAAATGTGACGCTATACTTAGATGTAAAGGTTCCACGTGTTAACATATTCAAACTAAAATTTGGCAATGCTCCAAAATTCAGATTAAAATACTATACTATAATAGATATATAATCGTAAATGACCTGCACTTTGTTATTTACTGAGCTTTATGCGGCTACTAGAAAACGAAAATAAAAAGTATATAGACACTATTATCACCATTATGATTAATTACTTTTGGTGGAAAACTATAACATGTCAGTCCAAGACGACCCAGCTGATCAGATTGGTCTTATACTAGAGTTCAGAGAATGCCTGATGTCATTAAGTCCGAAATTGAAATGTATTTTTTGTACTTGCAATAATAATAAGATTAAAATCGAGTTCAGCCCCCAGCATAACCACCGAAACGCGATATGATAAGCGATTTATCACGTTTAACTGTCAAAAAACAATGGATTTTGACAGTTGAGTGTCGATAAAACGCTATATCACGCGATATGTATCGTGTTTCGGTGGTCAAGCTAGGAGGGCAGGTGCAGAACCATCCACTTGTAAAAGGTCTGCTAACGGCGCCATGCAGCCGCCATATTGTTTTTCAAAAAAACTATAGCCAGTTGCACTCGGGATGATATAACGATTCTAACGATACCCCACACATACAAATCTGTTCAACACACATACAAATCTGTTCAAACATTTGGAAGTTACGGTGATAAACTCGCATACATAAACCCTGAACACAATACACTCTTTTTTGGGGCAGTCGTGTAAAAAAGGTTCAGATCGCGATACTACTCGAGAAGTTCCCTTCACAAGTTGCTTGATTCTTACTATATGTTATTTTATGTCAAATACAAGCTAGCGCCGTGTTGATTTGATAACAAAGACTCGTGTAAAATAACCATTAAATATAAAGACACGAGATTTGCACAAACACAAACCGTACAAACATTATGTAAGTGCATTTTCGGACCGAATCCACTCCTATAATTCTATTCAGTACTGTGTAGGTTTGGATCAGACAGAAAGGCTTGCTTTTTGAATGCTATATGGTATGTTATACAATGTTACGATCCCAGGCCCCCTTGCAAGACCACCGAAACAATATATGATATAGGGATTTATCACGTATGTATGTAACTGTCAAAAGACAATGGATTTTGACAGTTGAGTGTCGATAAAACGCTACATATATCACACGATATAGGTTATAACCTGGGGCCCTACCGGCTAACTTTTCGAACTTCGGCGAGTCTGTCGAGCTTCAACTTAAAACAGATAAATCGAAGTAAGGAGTTTCGTATTGTACTATTCGCCGAAGTTATTTGGAAGATATCGATGTTCGTGTGACATCTTGAATTGGGGTTCGCCATTTTGGCCCGATAGGGGCTTGATTTATCCGTTTTAATTTGAAGCCCGGCAGACTTTCCGAAGTTAGATGCGTTAGCCGGTAGGGCCCCTGTTTCGATAGCAGAAAGCGAACGCGAAATCAGGGCCTCAATTCTGCTACTAGTGTTCGTGTTTAAACGATGTTTCAATAGTATTGCTTTTTGTTTTTTTTTTAACACACGGCACAGGCCTACGTTATCCAGAGTGCTACTATTTAGTTGCCACTTTATGGCAACAATCAAAGAATGAAGGATTTTTTTCTGTCATCACATCACTAATTACAAAATTATCACATCACTCATCACAAAATTATTATACTTAACGCATTTCAATTGTGTTTTGTTCTTAGCAAACGAAACAGTTCAAGTCAAAAAGATGAATAAACGTAATTTTCACTAAAATACTCATAGTTTTATAGAACTGTTACGTGTATTTTTTTTTTAATCTGACAAAATCATAAAAATAAAAATATATGGGAGTCAGAGTTTGCTTTGATATCACTGGTAACACAAAAACAGGCAAGCGTAAACCACGTTACGCTAGTCTCTCGGAATGCTATACCTGGCCTGGCAGTATATATTGTTTTTATTATAGAAGCGTTCATGGCGGAGCTTGACAGATCGTACTAGATCACGTTTGTTAAGCATGCTCGGTCCGGCCAGATGTCGGATGGGTGACCGTTAAGTAGCATTACAACTGAGCGCTTCCGTGCTTCGGAGGGCACGTCAAACCGTCGGTTCCGGCTGTTGTCATCTGATAACAGTCGTTAAGCCAAGTCAGAGACCTTACAGGCGGCTTGATAAACTCTAACCCCAGAGGTGACCATTAATCCTTATACGATAAGAAGAAGTATATTATTGTACAGTAAGCAGCACGTCAGGTTATACAGTTAAACTGTGAAAACAGCTTTTATTACGTAGGGCATACTTCAAATTTATTTTAGCATGTACTTTGACACAATTAATGTTTTAAATGTTGTGTACGCCTATAATAGGTGTATATAAGTAATAAGTATTGTGCTCCACTGTTTAACTAATATTAACAATGTTAAATATACAAGGTGTTACAAAAGTACCCCTAATGCCGATTATGGTAGATAGGGACCATCAAACTGAACAACTTTTACTATGGGACCAATTCTGAAATCGCAAAAAAAAAATCAGTTGTTTCATACAAAAATTAATTACGAAAATATCAAAATGTATGAAACAGCTGATTTTTTTTCGCGATGTCAGAGTTGGTCCCATAGTAAAAGTTGTTCAGTTTGATGGTCCCTATATACCATATTCGGCATTAGGGGTATTTTTGTAACACCTTGTATACTGTTGGTGTACCTTTTCCATAAATGAATAGGGCATAAAGGCGGTCTCGAGGTCAACATGTATAGTCTGAGGTGCCGTCGTGTGTACCATGCTCTGTGCAACAACATTTTCAACTCACCGGTCCCAGCCGTTGTTTAACAGGAATGCTGACTACCGGGGCCGCTTCCACGGGCATCGCCGGCACGGCCGCCACCGGCGTCATCACGGGGTTCACCATCGCCACCGGCATCGTCACCGGCACCGGAACCGGCAACGGCACCGCGCCCATACTCGGTGGGATTATCTGAAGCAATCGAGAGTAATGTTAAGGGCGTTAACCAAATACGGCATTACATACAAACTTTCGAGTCCTTGTTTTTCGTAATGAATAAACCGATTTTAAGGAAACTTCATACACATAAGCAAAATACATTGTTCCAAAAAGTAAATTGAAAACATTTTCGATAAATATCATTACAGGTGAATTAAGCTGATCTTAAATTTTCCATAGACACAGTTATCTTTTTTAAAATAAGACATTTCAAAAATGTTCTTGACTAACTTTTTAGACCTATGTATCCTGCTTATGCGTATGAAGTTGAGTGGAGGCGGAGGCAGAGCCACCTCTATGGTCAAACTACCACCACTAAATTCAACTATCAAATATTGATAACTAGCGACCCACCCTCGCTTTGCTCAGGTTCCTTCTTTTTTTGCCAAATGCGACTTTCAACAACACCCAAAAAAACAAACACTGTACAGTCGTCACCGCCATTCGCTCCAAAAGATTTTCGCACGCGTTAATTCTTTACAACAACTCCTAAGATATTAACTTCAATGTTATGGTGTTAAAAGGTTAAAATAATGCGCACGAAATGCTTAAGGTAACTAACATATTTAATACTAAATAATATACTAGAAAAAATAGGACTCGCACCAGATCATGTTCTCGGACGGGAATCGAACCCGCGACCTTTGGATAACCGGTCCAATGCTCTGACCGCTGAGCTACCGAGTCACTAGTGGGAACGTCGAATTTCTTCTAGTATATCAACTCTTACGCTGCAAGCCAGCGCCATCTCACCAATGTAGAAGGAATTAACCTCAACATTCAACTGAACATCCTTCCAGATATTTTTAAACAGTTGATTAAGATGAGAAAGCTTTTTAACTATTTGAAATTTTGAGATTTAAGCATTCACAATGCTATTTTTTTTCTAGTATATTATTTAGTATTATATAAAAATAGCATTGTGAATGCTTAAATCTCAAAATTTCAAATAACTTATTTAAGTTGATAAGAATCAATACTGCATCCTTCTAAATAGCTTTCAAATTACCGCATTGTACGTGATCAATTTTTTTGGAGATAAAATGGGTATAGTAATATATGGCATCGCGGACTATTTTGTAGATCTATAAAAGAGGAACAATTCCATCATACATTGTTTTGTTATAGCTCAAAGGTTTTATGCAGTGTTTTCGATGCAAGCTCTCAGTCGGCCTAATTTTCGCCGACATCTTCAACGATTATCGTTATATTTCTACCAATTTACATAATACCTCAACATATTATACACCTAAACCTTCCTCAGGAATCACTCTATCAATTGGTAAAAACCGAATGACAATCCGTTCAGTAGTTTTCGAGTTTATCGTGAACAAACTGACAGACGCGGCGAGAAACTTTGGTTTAACAGTATGTAGTGAAGTATACCAGAAGTTATACTATGAATAAAGTATTGTAAAGTAAATTACAAAACATGCTTTCATTTCATTACTAAGTAGGTACCTAATTAAATAATGAAAATATAATTAACTGCATATATTGTATTAAAAATGAGTTTTAACAAAATTATTAATTACTTACTTAAAACATAGCATTATTGTTATGTAGTTTATAAAGTAAAAATTTGACAAATTCTAGGTTTTTAAGATAATTTTCAGGTTTTTAAAACTATGGACATCATAATGCTGTTGCTTTTAATATGTAGTGCGAGATAAGCATTAAAATAGTGCTCTTATCTTTGCTTTGTAATGATGTCATGGACATTGTATTTCAGTAAAGTTACCATGAATAATAATTGTCCATTTAAAAAAGCACACACACAGTTATGCAAGGCCTATTATGCAAACTCCATTTCATGGCTTGTTATACACAACAAACAACTTTTTGTAGGACCAATTACCAGATCATATATTTTCCAAGAAATTATAGAATAGAATAGACTAGAATAGAATTTATTTATTTGCCACAAACATGGTAGGTACATTTGATTTTCAAATTGTATTTAAAAAAAAAAGTTTCTAATGTTTGACCCATAACAAAGGCATGCAAATATTGGGTACAATTTGTAATGTGAAGCTAAACAAAAACAGACAGACAGACAGATGGACAACAAAGTGATCCTATAAGGGTTCCGTTTTTTCCTTTTGAGGTACGGAACCCTAAAAATATAATAAGTGCATATTAATAATCTACTAATTTATAGTAAAATAATTTCATCTTTAGTTATTTATGTTATTCAAAATATTAAGATTATGGTTTTATACAATCTTATTTAAAGTAATTAAAATAGTACTTAATAATAATAATAATAGTATTAAAAAAAAATTCAAAATATAGGACATTAGAATACAGGGTGAGCGTCCGATCCGGATCCCACTCGTCTAGTGTAGTCTCAGAGGGCATATAGAGAGTTTAGCGGGTATGGCTCCAATGGGGGTGAGCAACACATAACCGTTGCTTGCCAGGCACGAGGTATAAGTAAAAGGCATTGTACCTACACAAAAAAAGGACAGACTTTTGTGTATCAAGAACAAGACTAAAAGACACTCACCTTTTTAGCATTTTTTTCAGCAAACTCCAGTTGTTTCCTGGTCTGCTCAAGCTCCATTTCGATCTTTTTCCTCTGCAGCATGAGGAGTTCTTGTTCTTTCTTGGCGAGGATGCTTCGCATTTTCTCTTCTTCCTCCATCAGAACAGGAGCAACTGCACTGGTGGTTGGAGCATTCTGCACAGGATGATACCAATAGTTATTAATGACAAATAATTTACAATGGCCAATATTAAAAAACAAATTTACTTTAAACTACAATGAGTGGCCAATACTTGCAGTCAAATGGTTCTCAGCCTAGTAAGCTTTGTACTCAGGAGATACAACGATGCATACTATGTACCAAATGTTGAAACAAATATGAAAACATAACTAAAAAACACCTTTTTCAGAAAATTTGGATTTACATGGATGTTTGACTGGTGAGGCTGCGCTTGAATCGGCCAGGCGGGGTCTATCAGATTCACTTTTACATCCAACTGGTACAATTTGGTTGCTGGAAAGACATCATGCCAAGTTTCACGTAGTTTAAACATCTGTGACCGCACTTTTTCATCAACCTGAGGATATAATCGAAATTAGTACAAAGTTCAAATGGTGAAATATAACAAATATTTTGTGAGTCATTGACAGTTACCTGTTTAAAAGTCCGTGTGAACATGTTCACAATGCTCTGTGAAAATTTCTGCGTATACGCTCCACCAACATTCTTGATGATGGAATCAACTAAATAGAGAACAGGCAGCTTGATGTCTGGATGAACCTGTGTTGAGAAAAAATACTTTCTAGTCCCAAACCCCCGGCTGACCATGTCCTCATTGATGATCAACCGTTCCACAAAGGTCTGTCCACAAATCTCTTCAGTAACCCAAAAATGTAGTTTCTTGGAGCAGGAAGAAAAACGACAATTGTATAGTGTAACAAATTTTTTAATTGACCGCATGCATAAAATAAATAAGAACTCAGTTTTTAAAACCTTTATTTGCACAACGTTGTATACAAAACTGATATGTTGTCAGTTATAGTTTACATACCATGAAGGTACATTTCTATAATTTCTATTGCAACTAGTTTTATTTCAATCAGGTATCTCCGGATAACAAACTGAAAAAACTAACAACTATCTGTCAAATAAACAATGCATCAAAATTGGATGAATGTAAATAAGTAAAAATTAAATTTAGCTTTTAGCTTTTGTCTGAGAAGTTGAAACATCAACTTTTAATCTGTGAGGTGTTTTATCTTATCAAGGAATTCTTGATATCCGTAGAAACATTAAAAAGGAATCAAATGGAGATACCTGTTGCAGACTGGTTACAAACGAGGTCAAATTAGTCACAGCATCATAGTTAAACACGTAAAACACGCCAGCAATGGGTGCGTCATCAATATACGAACACTTTCCCCGATCCCTCACACGTCACCGTGGCACCATTTGCCTCCCGTGTAATTTTAAAAATTTAAATTCACCTTCTCCAAATGCTTCTCCACCGTTTCAACGATTACTCCAGCATGGTCGATGTTTTCTTCTGCAAGTATGGTCAGCATGTTGATCAGGGGCTTGCTGTTGACGGTCAAGTCCGACAAACTCGATGCGTACTCTTCCGCTACTTCCTTCGCCATCTTTCTTGGTGGCTCTATCTGGTGATCTTACCATGCCAACCACTATCTTCAACCGCACATTACTGGAAGCAACAAAATACTAATTTTACACCACACACGATTACGTGTTACCCAACATGGCGAAATTAGCAAAAGTAACACGTTTAGAACTTACGTTATCACCGATAAAACAACGAGAAAAGATAAGGACACGATTTGAAGTAGATCACCTCACGTATGTACGACTAAATTAAAAACATAAATTGAAAGTAATCACGAAATGCAACCCGCGTCGTGACGTGATGAAGAACGCTCTTTTCGTTTGCTCAATGCTCAGTAAATTTTAAAATGGCGGACGGAAATACGGAGCCACAGCCACAGAGTACTTTACTTTTTTAAGGTACGGAAAGTGGAAATGAACGGACGTCCATCGGACCAAAGACAATGGGTCAGCAGACTAAAGCCGCGATTGCATTTACCTAAGTGTCCTAAAATACATGCTCTAAGTAAAATACTGTACAATAATATTAGTATTATTAATATATTGAAAGTACATGTAAGTAAGTATTTGTAAAGATTTATTTACATTTACCAATCTAGTGTCCAATTTAGGAATCCAATTTAGACAATATTTTATTGTCAAATCGCGACTTTAGATTGGAGATGAGAATCGAAAATAAAAAATCATAAACAATAATGGTTACCCTTCTTCTGATACCTTTCCGTTTAATCAAACTAATTATACTCCCAACTCTAGATTGGTAAATCTTATTGCTCTAAGGGTAAAACCTGCCTGGAGCGGCCGCGGCGCCGGCGGGCGGAACGCTATATCACGCGATATACAGGATGAAAACAAAAGACTGTAATTGGAGGGAAAGTAGGTACCCTAAATATTGGTGATAGCTTGCTGAAAGGAAATATTCCTTTATTTTTTGAAATATGTAAACCTGCATTCAAAGATTTTTGATAAATAGTTTCGGTTGCGGTCCGCATGGTGATAATATCGATTATGGCGTTTGCAACGCTCACGCGCGGTCCGCATTCGATATCGCGCTTAAATCGATAAAATCGACAATTATGGCAGTTGGTGATGCGAACCGTTCATACGTCATACCACTAATAAGTAGTGCGCTAACATTCCATTCTAACCTCAAAAACAAGATGAATTGATGGCTAGAATAAAACCTAAACTATTTTCTCTATCATAATGCTTGGTTTCGGAGCTTTAGTTCTCTCGGTCGGTGTTACTTCCAACAAAAACAGGGGACTGACGAGATCTTGAACAATATTTTCTATTATAATCGGCGAATCATCTTCCAAAAAAGAAATAAGTAAGTACTTGAGATTTCATCCATTGCGCTGCTGTGCAATGATCGTTGTGTACTTTTTCTGTTTTGTGTGGTTTTTCAGCAGTTGATTTATAAGCTCAGTTTTCTGTTGTTGACGTTATGGTTCTCTTTTCTTGGAATTAAACCAAAACTAAATTAAAAGCGCGTAGTCTGCACACTAGCGCCGCCACTGGAAAAAAAATCATAGTGCTTAAATAAAAGTGAATTATCTCTTTGTAGTGCTTTCCGTAGAAGCTTTGTGGTTCTTTTTATCGCTTAAACAATATTTTCTATCCTGTCGTTTATTTTAATGGAGATTTTTTGCGATAAGTGACCACTTTTAACAATAAAACTCCATTTAACTAAAAGCTGTTCGGAAATTTGTATGGAAGTAGTTTTTTTTTCTTTTTCGGAAAATTCGTAGCTGATCTAAGAGGATGTTGGTAAACTACTCCTCCGAGGTTGTTGGGGTTTTACAAATTACCCTGTATGTAAGTGTTGATGATGCAAACTTGCCTACTACCGTTTCGCATCGTGTTAAGGCAGCGGGGATAGGGATCTAGACCGGATTTTAAGAACTTTGACTGGACTCCGCCTGGATTTTATTCGAGACCGGATTTTTCATCACGCCTGGGAAAAATCATTAGTACACCATCATTGATTGCAATGATTTTGACCAAACCATCATCACCGCACGGCTTTTACATAAGTGGGTATAAAGATATAGCCACCTTTCAAAAAACAACCCACTTGTGTATAATTTTAATAAAAAAATGGTGGAAACCTACCAGCGGCGGTATCAGCTAAAAACATTGAAGTTCATGTTAACTGTGTTTTGACAGATGTATGTGATACATTGCTATTTTTCTTTGTTAAGTTGTTATTTGTGCCAAGACGAAGTAGCAATGTATCAGATACATCTGTCAAAACACAGTTAACATGAACTTCAATGTTTTTAGCTGATAGAGCCCCTGGCGTGGATTGCTTAGGGCATCGAGGAGACTTAATCCGGCTGTGGTCTGTGTATTATAGTTCATTGATGCTTTTGAAAAGAACCTCTTTGATACATTTGTTACGAAAACGGCAATATATGCAGAATGTATCGATTAAAGTAATCGGTCACATGATCGATTGTTTAGCTATTAGTCTGCCGGAATGCACCCAGTGTTAGTCAAGCAACTGACTGTCAATTTCAGTCAGAAGTGTCAGAACTCCGAATCAGTCAGATGGTCAAATCAAACGTCAAACAAAGAAATTAAGAAAATATTTTTCTTTTGCTAATTTGGGCTTGTATTTTAAAATAACAATTAATTCAGGTTTACTTCAAAATCACGAAACCAAGGTTTATTCTGGATAGAAAATGAATAACGTAGACACCGGCGAATTGTTAAATTTTCAAGATTATTCACCAGAGCACAATGATAGAAGTGCCAGGATCGACGTGGAAGCAGTGCACGCAAGCCAATACAACAGTTCTGTGCCCAATCCGAATTACGCTTTTGAAGAACCTAAATCTACAGAGGAGGCTACTGCGCCTCCACAATGTAAGCTGTACATACTAGAAACAACTGCTTGCCTGCAATACAATAATCCTAATTTTATATCAGGGTATACAGTCACAACTAAGCTTGATCACTGAATGTGTACTATAATCTCTTACCTATTTTCAGCTAACCATAACTTTTGGACGATCCAATACTATCAGAAATACTTTGATGTACAAACAAGTGAAGTTGTAGAGCGGATAATTTCTTCAGTGCTTCCACAAAAGGTGTCCAGGAATTACTTTGATGAGAGGATAAAGGGAAAACCCGATTTGTATGGACCTATATGGATTGCTGTTACTTTGGTAATGGGTTTCCTATATTGCTATGAAAATGTTTTACCGGTTATAAAGTGACTAAGAGCCAATTTTACATGTTCTAGATAAATTACAGATGATGCTGATGATCAGTTACAGAAAATTTGTTTTGATCCATTTTTAAATTAACCCAGAAGTTAAGATACTATCTGTAACCAGTAAAATTGGCCCTATGTCTCACTAAGTTGAGATTTTAGAATTACTATTAACCTTTTGAACGCCAGAGCTCAAACGCATCGGCGCCCTTCCCACGCCAAGCCATAAATTCAGAGCAAATACCTACAAATAAAATAGGAATGCCAACGATGTTATCGATAAGTTGTCAATAACCGATTTAATCTCTGCTATTCGTCACATATTTTTGAAATAAAATATATTTTTTTGATTTCGTATTATTTAACAGCAGTTACAAAATTCTATAGAAAGTAAAAGTAGACATTAGAACTACAAACGAATAAATCAGGTAATAATAAGATACATCACTAATCTCGTTCGTGTAGGCATTCGCTGTCGGGAAGACCCGACTCTGGCGTGGTTGGCACGACCTTTGACAGCTTTCTTGCGTGCGAGGTAATGATGTGACATTTCAAGTAAACTTATAATTATTATTATAAATTATAAACAACAAGGTAAAGAAAGGGTTGTCTATTAGAGTACTAATTAATTACTTAGCTTTAGTTGATTTTCTCCGTTTTTACTTAAAGAGGCCTGTTACATCTCGATCATGATTTTTGCGTAAAATGCCCCTTTTCACATTTTATAGTAATTTTCCAGTTGTATTTATCGTTTTTATGGAAATAGTATAATAAATTCATGCTTAGTATAACAAATTTTCACTCTGCGAGAAAAAGCTGAGTTCGGACGGCCGGCACATATTTTGTAGTAATTTTGCAGTTGTATTTATAGTTTTTATCGAAATAAGATAATAATAGGATAGGAAATCACTAGCAGTCTCCCGTAGCGCTAATGACGTCACCGCTTGACGTGTCTTCCCGACTGTGGCGTACAGGTAACTGTCTATGCGCTGTTCCGTAGGGATGCGCGAGAGTGAACAGTTAACTATCGATCGATAGATATAAATAGTAATCATTTTTCAATAATTTCATAAATATTACGCATTAAGAATATTCAGATACAAATAGTTGCTATTAAAAAATAATTATCGATGTAGTAGTAAGCTGCTTTCAATAAAATATTTCATAAATTCAAAATTTAATTTACCTAACTTACCCATCACTAGCTGTCGTGTCTTGCCGACTGTGGCGTGAGGAGAACACCATTTCGGTTAGCAATATTTAGTGATAATTTTTGCTAGTGAAATGTAACTGATGGATATATCTTCGTGCCATTTTACAATACATCATTAAAGTACTTTTAAATAATAGGAAAAAGAAACACAGAAAAGTTGATTTAGTATGTTTATTTTGTGTTTTAACCTTTTCGCCGCCAAGTATAGCAAAAAAAAATCTATTGTCCCACGCCACGCCACTAAAACAATAAAAACAGGTTCCAAAAAATAGTGATGTCCAGTGATTACAATCGACAACCCCTTTTTTACCTTTTCCTACCCATATTCTATGAATTTTCTTGCATTTATTTAAATCCAATTATTAGATTCCGTAAATCATAACAATTCACAGCAATAACTGTGTGTTTAAATTAACATTCAACCAAAATATCAAGTAAACAATAAATAATTGTGATTGAAAATGGAACGTCCCTAGTTAAGCTTCCCGTCGCCTCGGCGGACGTGAGCTGCCGTCGTTGGCGTACAGGGACCATACTTTATATAAGCCGCGTGCTTTAACAATAGTGATGTTCCTCTAATACATCGACATAATTTTAATAATTATAACATTCTTTTGTAGGTACTTTATTTTCTCTCCTCGTGACATGTAATTGCGTGATGATTAATTAAATACATTACAAAGATAGCCTTTATAGCGCTTTCAATATTAGATAGAAATTTTATTTTGATTCTACTTAATTTTTTATTCAATATCATTGCATCGTATACTTAAATTGAAGGAAAATCTGTTGACTTATTCCTAAATATTTTCGTAAGTAATATTAAGAACAGTTTTGTTGGTACCTATTTTATAAAAAGTGAAAGTATTTTAGTGTATTGATAGATGCCGCGACGTACCCATTGTTGTTTTATGGTCAGCTTAAAAAATCTTGCAGCTGTTTTAAAAACAATGGGCAGTCATAAAAATATTTCGGCCAAATTATCTATTTTCTTTCGCAATAATTGATCAAAGTACGCCGTGCCTCGGTGCCAGCGTATTGTTCTTTCTAATCCTTCTTTAGAATTTCTTGCACCTGCATAAAACAATAGGCGCAAAGGTCTAAAGCCATTTAAGCCAAATATTGACCGATATTTTTTATATTTTAATAAACACATTAGCACAACACTACCTGTGACGTCGCTGTCGGCAGCTCCCGACGCTGGCGCCGAGGACATTCGGACTGTATTGCTTGGTTACGGCCAATTATTTTTAAATAGATTTTGCAATATATATGCAATAATTTCTAGTGTTTTTGGTGAAAATATATTAGTAAGGCTGAATACTTCATGTTGTGACAAAAAAAAAATTAAACTGATTGGTAGAATACTTAAATTTGCATCTAATTTGGGCGACGTCATATGCCGACGTTGGCGTGCGGGACACTTTTTTTTTATGACGTCATATGCCGACGTTGGCGGTGAAAAGGTTAAAAATGTCGTTTTCTCGTCGGCCATACACGACGGTGGCGTGTTGGGCACTTTTTCATTTGTCGTCCAGTGCCGACCGTGGCGTTCAAAAGGTTAATGCTCTGATGATTAAACCATTTCCCATGAGATTTCATTTAATTTTATAGTCTACTGCTGGTTGAAGAACTAATAATTAGATCACCTAAAGGGATAATAAGTATAAATACTGTAAGATCTATAAATTACTAACTAAGCATCATTTTTATACCAATTTATTGTCCAATTTGGGGTTGCCTCTCTTGAAAAGAATATTATTAGTATTATATTATTCTCTAATTATGAAAACAAACATTAAAACATTCTGTTAACAATTTTTATTTATTTATTAACTTTACGCATATGCTTATCTAAAAGTATGATTAGCTTATAATATCTAAAAGTAGGTAAGTATTATGATAGGATGAGAATAAAAAATAAAAAATCATAAACAATTTTACTTTTCGGTTATTAGTGTAAATTCACTATTAAAATCGAACTATCATACAATATTTTATGCTCAAGTACGGGTGGCAACTAAAATAAAATAAATAATACATAAATTGAATTCCTAAATTGGACACTAAATTGGCTAATGTAATCACAGTCTTATCCTACTTGTTTTTGCTTATAGATATTTACTATAGCAGTAAGCGGTAACATAGCTAGCTACCTTCAAAATACAAACAAGACTGTGGAGTGGAGATATGATTTCCACCTTGTGTCCATTGCTGCTACAGCCATAGTATCTTACATCTGGCTCGTTCCATTGGCTCTGTGGGCTGCGTTAAAATGGACAATTGTACCAGACAGCCAGGATGAAATTGAAACACAGGTGACATTTTCAATAGTAGTTTTAGCAAGTAAACTGCCTTAACTGGGTCTAATGGTTCCAACTAGGGAGACTAATCACCCGTCTGGCTTCGCTGGCGTCCCCCCTTCCAAAATAATAATAAGTAACTGCCTTGGTAGCAAAATGAATTACCTTTAACACAATAGAAAAAAGTTTATTTGGTAGAAAAAAGGCATGAAACAAATAAGTTAATGGGAACGAAGACTAGAATCTAGAGGGCAATTGTTGTCTTCAACTTCTACGATTGTACTATGGGCGAAAAATTAAATAATGCAAAAAGAGGTAGTCCAACAGTTAGACAATGGGTACATTTACTTCCTTGTGGTACAACCAGTTGAACATGGCAATTGTACCACGGGTCAGGAGTTAATAATCCCTTCTCTGATCAAATTTTTTTTTTGTAATTAATAATATTTAGACACGACAATACCACATAAACTGTACTAAAGGGTGCTTCATAATTTTCCAGGAAACAAAGTGTCCAACAATGATCTCTCTCTTCTGCCTATATGGGTACTCTCTGTTTATCTACATACCAGTGGCGATATTATGGACGATTCCTGTATCCTGGTTGCAGTGGCTGTTTGTGTTGATGGCTGCCTTCGTCTCCGGTTCTGTACTTGTTTTCTGGCTGCTGCCCGCACTAAGGAAGTCGAGGTATTTTGTCATTTTGGCCGGATGTATATTAGGATGCCACTTCCTGTTAGCTGCCGGATTCATGTTATACTTTTTCCATACCCCGAACAGCCATGTTAAAACTGTGATTGTCACTTCGACTCTTAAGCCAGTATAAAGTCATTAGTATACTAGTTACTATTACTAGTTGACTGTGTGTTAATGCATTTTATTTTGAATAGGATTATTTGCACAAGTTTGTTTATTTGTGACAATAAACAATTGAATTTGTATTTTTTGTAGTTATAGATTTTTCTCTATTATTCAATGCATAGCAAAAGTTGTGGTTTACAGTCTTTATACTAAACTAAGTGATATTTTCCAACATTCCCTTGTATATAAAATTTAAAATTTCATGGCAAATACATTAAATATTTATTATATTAAGAAAATAGAAATAAATGTTTGTCAAATCACATTGTTTATTATTTTATGTAAGTGCACTTCATACGACATAGAGGCATATCAATATTTTAATATAAAATATGATACAATATTTACAATAATAAATAAGCACTGCTCCTAGTTTATAAAACTACAGTATTTAAAATGTCTGCAGTTTAAGATATAAAAAAATACAATACACATTGTATTCATAAAGATGCGATCACATATTCACCGAATATAGACGAATATCTGCATACACGATTGTGAGATGCCTGTAGTTGGCAAACTCACCCTGTAGCGTTTGTGTAGATGGCACCGGAGTTCGACTGGAGCTTGATTGAACCATAACCCGACGGGGGTTCAAATGGAGCACACCATACCTTTTTCATTTGTGTTTATTACTATGGAAAAGGGGACGTGTCTGTTACTATGGAAACAGGGCCACAGTTGAACACATGTCCAGCTCCAGGGTCGTTTATTAATTACGTGATGTTTTTAACAACTTTTATTATACAAGGTATTACAAAAATACCCCTAATGCCGAATATGGTATATAGGGACCATCAAACTGAACAACTTTTACTATGGGGCCAACTCTGAAATCGCGAAAAAAAATCAGCTGTTTCATACATTTTGATATTTTCGATTTTAATTTTTGTATGAAACAGCTGATATTTTTTTTCGCGATTTCAGAGTTGGTCCCATAGTAAAAGTTGATCAGTTTGATGGTCCCTATATACCATATTCGGCATTAGGGGTATTTTTGTAACACCTTGTAGAACCCTGTTGGTTGTTATACGAAGCCTTATATGGAGGGAATAAGATTGGTGTTTGGAGGAGAGCCATAAAGTTCTGGTTCTAGTCTTTTTACCAGGAAAATAACACATTTCCTATTTACAATATTAGTACTTATGGTCAGTCTGTTATAGAGAATGACTTAAAACTTTTCAGCCAAGGCTGTCTATGGTATGAAGATGTTTCTTCTGGTGATGCTTGGAATGTGCTGGTTAATTCTGACAACATGTTACCTATAACAGAAAATTTGTTGTGAATGTGGGTAAAAAAAATAAATGAATTTATAAAATATTAAAAACACCACTGCCCGGCCAATAACGAAATAAAAAGTTAAATAACAAGTGTCATGGCAGTCGTGTTTTTTAATAATTTTTTTTGTTCACTCATTTTAGTGACAAATTGTATAGTTTTGGAATGTGCTCATCGAGGCCTATCATTTGAAGTCCTTACTGTAATAATGAAGAAAAAATTTTTTTTTCTCACATTTGAAAGTGGTGTCGTCAATCGCCATATTGATTTATGTTTTTTCAAAAAATATAGTCAGTGTCTCGGAATGATGTAAGCATTCTTACAACACCCCATACATTCAAACTCGGTAAGGAATTTAGAAGTTATGGTGGAATAAAGAAACTCACATACCCACAAACAAACATGAACCCTGAACACACTCTGTTTTTTTGAGCAGTCGTGTATAAAGTAAAAGTCACCTGATATTAATTAAGAGCGTTGATACGTCACGGCATTTCATACAAACTTTCAAGTCCTTATTTTTCGAAATGACTGAACCGATTTTAATGAAACTTGGTACGCATAAGCAGGATACATAAGCCTAAACTCTAAAAACGTTAGTTAAGAACATTTTTGAAATGTCTCATTTTGAAAAGATAATTGGAAACTTCTGTTTCTATGGAAAATTTAAAATCAGTCTAATTAAGCAGTAACACTATTTATCGAAAATTTTATCAATTAACTTTTTAGACCAATGCATTCTGCTTATGTGTTCTATTTTAAACCTTATGCTATTATAAAAATAGCATAAGGTTTAAAATCAATTGGTTACATTTTGTTAACAGTACCTACTTAACAGATGTGTGTAAATTAGCACATCGGGGCCCCTATTTAATAAACGTAACAATTTTATATCCATTGCGTCAACCAGTTCGAAAATAGAATAAACTACTCATAGCTACACCGCAATGTCAGCCAAATTGTCATGAAAATTACTCAAAGGCTTCTTAGCAAAAATTGTTGGTTATGGCCTCCTTAAGTTAAGTTTAATGTTAAGAAAGGTTTTTTTTTTTTTTTTTTCTACACTAAATTATTGTTGTTCTAAGTTCTAACTTGCTCAACTCATTTACCATTGTAATTTAAAATGAAGATCCGAGAAAATTAACCGGGGTTCTGGTGATCCTGGAACACAGGCTATGCTTTTTTCAGGCACCAGTCTCCATTAATACTTATTTACTTTAAATTACTATTTCATTGTTATATAGTGTATCCTTATGTATTATTGTGTGGAGAAGAAATAAAGAATTTCATTATTATTATTATTAACTATAAGGAAGCTGTCAGTTTCATAGTTTCTGTGAAAACTGACAACTTTTTTAAATTTAAGGTGGCCGTAACTTTAAGATTCGTTTGAGTATTTGGCCGTTAAAGTAACAAAATTTACGTTAAGTTTAAGTTAAACTACCGATAAGTACCTACCACAGAAACCGGGCATAAGTTCCACTTTTTTTTTGTATTGTTTTTCTAACTGCAATCACTTTCAAGTTTTAACACTATAAGCAGTTTTGATTACAATATTTTAAAGTATTATGATAATATAAAGCACAAAATTGTATGAATATCGACACATTGGTCTCGCGCATGCTCGCGACTTGCGGGTTACGGTTATTATACGGTTCTATTTTCAATTAAGACAGAAAATTGTTCGGACATTTTTCCGTTCCGTCTGAACTGACCCTAAGCCGGTACTCGGCTCTTATTGGAATCCTCTTTCTATGTTTATTTTAATAAATAAGTGAAGAAGAATGATTACCGAATATTTCGCTATGATCGAATCCTTTGAGTATCTCGCAAAGGTCTATGAGGTGGCCCTCGTTGTGTGTCAACTGGGAACTGAACTCGACATCGCGGAGTGCGCACTGATACAGCACTTGAACGCCACTACGACATACTGATAATAGTTCCTTATATCTTGCGTCCTCTGAAAGTAATCGCTTATTATTTTGACGACCTCCTTGGTCGAGTGGCTTTGTACACCGGTTTTCAAGGTGTCGCCATCTCTGAGGTCCCGGGTTCGATCCCCGGTTGGGTCAATTTAGAAAACGAACTTTTCTATATTGGCTCAGGTCTGGGTGTTTGTGGTACCACCGTTGTCTCTGATTTCCATAACACAAGTGCTTTAGCTACTTACTTTGGAATCGGAGCAATGTATGTGATGTTGTCAAATATTTATTTTTATTATTTATTTATTATTAAACCCTATAAAAATTCAAAGGCCTGACTGACTGACTGATATATCAACGCACAGCCCAAACCACTAAACCAAGGAATTTGTGTACATAAATACTTTAACACACCGTTAATTTTTAAGTATAAGTATCTAAAAATAAAATGGGGATTTCAGACTACGTAAATTAACTACTCTTACTATGGGGCCAACCACGGAATCGCTGATTTTTTCCGAAAAGTGGCCACTTTTCGGGAAAAAACTCCATTAAACTAAACGACAGGCTAGAAAATATTGTTTAAGTTATAATAAGTAGCACAAAGCTTCTTCGGAGTGCACTACAGAGAGATAATTTATAATTTTATCTTTATTTATTTAATATTTAAGCACTATGATTTTTTTCTAATGGCGGCGCTAGTGTGCAGGCTACGACTACGGTTTTTTTGTAACGTTATAATTTTTTATCGATATTTCAATCCTTGTTTATAACATGGACATATATTTATTTATTTATTTACTTATAACACCCCACTTTTAGCGTCGGGGGTTAAAAATTGAACCAGCCGGGGATCGAATCCGGGACCTCAGAGATGGCGAAACCTTGAAAACCGTCAAAACCATGGAGGTCGTAAAAAAAAATATTTTGTAATATTTATTATGATTCGTTAATTATTTTAAATATTAATATAAATATAAATATTTGACAACATCACATACATTGCTCCGATTCCAAGTAAGTTGCTAAAGCACTTGTGTTAAATTGACCCAACCGGTTATCGAACCCGTCAGAGATGGCGACACCTTGAAAACTGGTGTACAAAGCCACTCGACCACGGAGGTTGTCGAAAATGTTAGTAAAGATTTACCTGTGTTTTCCAAATCTTTCAACATCACTGCGCATATACGTAAAGAAAATACTATGGCCTGTGTCAACATCATCTGGCAATCACATCTAAAAATAAATGTATATGTTTATATGTATAATACCAAATAATTTACTAGAAAAAATAATGTTCTCGGAAGGGAATCGAACCCGCGACCTTTGGATAACCGGTCCAATGCTCTGACCGCTGAGCTACCGAGTCACTAGTGGGAACGTCGAATTTCTCCTAGTATATCAACTCTTACGCTGCAAGCCAGCGCCATCTCACCAATGTACAAGGAATTACCTCGACATCAATTGAATACCTTACCAGATATTTTTAAACAATTGATTAAGATGAGAAAGCTATATAATTTTTAAATTTTGAGATTTTAGCATTCACAATGATATTTAATAGTAGATTATGCAATAAGGGCTTAAAGTAGTGTATTGTGTCCCGGGCGCTATTATTGAACCCCGAGTACGAGGGAGTTAAGGCTAGTATCCTGAGTACGAGGTGTTCAAGATCGCCCATGACAAATACACATTTAAGCCCGCGATGCATACTCTACTTTTTATACTTTCTGCGAGGCAATTGAAACCAATGACTGTTATAAAGAAAGTACTTAAGTAATTATTTAAAGTTAGAATAATAAAATATAAAAAATTAAGAATATTTATTGAAAATTAAAAGTTATGTTAGAAACATTACACCAATTGTGCAACGACAAAGTTACATTCTTTGGTACATTTATAGTTGGGTTAGAGTTTATGTTTTTGTCGTCTATTCTGTAGTGGTCAGTTCGACATTCAAATAAATCCTTCTTGGTGCGCGGGTGAAAATGAATTTCGTAAAAAGTTTTCATGATAACATACAGCCTAACTCAGAATAAGATCTCATTGCACCTAAACTTTTTTGAAACCAACATCGATCAAGCACGACTACAAGGGTTGCATTCCAAATTCAAATCACTTTATTCCCCATGGGAAAAATGACTTACTTTAGGAAAGGTTTGCATGTCACATAATATGCCATTGACGAGCAGGTAGTATAAAAAAATTATATGTGTTATTAGAAACCCCTAAAGCTGAATATACCATCAAACTTAACACTTTTACTATGGGAGCAACAACTAAGGGTTTTTGACAGGCTACGTCTTGGACGGGTCCGATTTTTTTGTAACATGTAATAACATCGACGACCCGAGTGGTGCAGTGGTCAACATGCCGGTCTACCACGCAAGAGGTCCCGGGTTCGATTCCCGGCCGGGCAGAAATTTAAATGATAAATTTTAATTTCTGTGACGGGTCTGGGTGTTACTATGTATTATAAGTATATATTAAAAAAAAGTATATAAGTAGTACAGTGCTCCTAAAGTGATGATGCGCATAGAAATCTTCGTCACTGTTCGGCAACAGTCGTATTCCCCGAGCGTCGGAAGACGATATGTATATAGAGTGGTTAAGTGCATTTTCTTCATGCATAATTTAGTAGAATTATGTATAATAATTCGGATGTTTCCGGGAATACGACAATAAGCGAAGATCAGCATGTGCATTATTAATTTGGGAGTACTGTATAGCACCCATATTACAAGCTTTGCTTAGTTTGGAGCTAGATGGCGCTGTGTGGAATTGTCCAAGCATTTATTTATTATTTATTTATTTATTTAATTATGAAATCCTGTCAATTAATTATTTTATTACTGACTTGGTCTTCTGAACGCCCAGATTTCCGCTGACATTGCTGTAAATTCCGATAAGGTTCCTCGTGGTCTTTAAAGCTTCAATCATTAACTTTTGAGCTTCGACACATTTCAACGATATTTCCGTTTGTTTAATAAGAACTTGCAAATAACAGGAGTCTGGAATGAAATTGTAAACATTAAGTACATACTTAATTTTAGCATTCACAATGCTTTTTTACATTATATTTTAAAATGTATGGATAAATTAGGAAAAAACAAAGACAAGATTTTTTTCAATAATTAAAAAGAAAAAAAAAGTGGATTCTAAATCGTTTATTACCGCCTCGCAAAACTGACAATTTGTTTAGGCACATTAGCTATATAATAAGTAGTACTAAACTTCAAAAGCTCATTCGCGCACTCTTGCACGGCAATAAAGCACAATTTAAAATTTCTCTTTCTATCGCGTAGCTCTGTCTCAACCGACACACGACATCCCTCGTGCGCTGGCTCGACTGAATCAGTCGCAAGCAGTAGGCTAATATAAAAAGTTTAGTCGCGGAGTGAGACCCCCTTGACATTAGGTAATACAAACTACTATGAATTTTGAACTTTAAAACATTTGTCTTAAAGTTTAAAATCGCTTGACGAATTTTGGCATGTTGTGGTAACCCAGGATCCTCCCGGTCGCGACTGCACATATTTGAAATACGTATACGTATGCTATTAAATTGACAATAGACAGTGATCCGCTGCAACTTCACTTGAGAATATATGGAAAAGAAAAAGTTTACAAATTAAATTAAATCGTTTTGTACTGCAAGCGTTCTGAAGTTAGTCACTTCAGTTGTACAGTCACGTCTATAAATATGTTTACAGTTTAGGACTCTGTTTTACTTTTTTGAATGGAAATCAATGACTATAGTGACAATTACATCAAAGTGACAAAGTTCTATACTGTATACATATTTTTAGACGTGACTCTACATTGTCAATTTAGTCACATTACATTAGTAGGTATGGAAAACTATTACATACCCTTTTTATATAGCAATACTCCTTGGTCATAATCCACTTTGAGATTAGACGAGTTGCTGCCCGGACAAAATGCAGACAAGAACCCTTCCAACGCTGACAATCTCCTAATCAAAGCTAACATATTAGTAGAAACGAACGGCATTGGTCGAGAGCTTAATATCACTTTAGCTACTTCCATTATTCTTAGTTTACTATCTGACATATTTTTAAGGTAATTTTCTAGTAAGATTGTTAGTGATAACAGCAATCCACTGTAAAGTACTGCACAAGACTGAAAAAAAAAAAAAGATTTATAGATAAGATAGAAGATAAAAAAAAAATATATATATATGTATATAAAGATAAGAAGAAGAAGATAGAAGATATAAAGATAAGATAGAAAGATATACGCTAATATAACACTGGTTTATACTTGATTGCGTATTCGGCATACAATTACGGCGGTTTAGCAACTATCGCAAGGGACAGTCATCGGATGGGTGACCAAAAATGATATTTCGAGATACTCTGTGCTTCGAAAAGTACATAAAGCCATTGGTCCCGGCTGCATTTGCAGTTAACACTCACCCACTAATCCACATTGGGCTCGCATTGGGTTATGGGCCATCCATCCATAAGGAAGGTCTAAGCTTAAACAGTGACGCCATTAAAATTAAGAATATTTTTCATTGTATCCTGTCATAATTATACAGGGTGTTATTAGCACCCTTGCGAAAACTTGGGCATAGTTGACTCATGGTTCTGATGGCCGAATACTCAAACGATACTCAACTTTGATGGGCGCTCAAACATCATGCTGTCTTTGTCGTATCTTTGACATTTAATGCGACAGGACGATGTTTGAGAGCCTCTCAAAGTTAAGTGACGTTTTAGTATTCGGCCATGAGTCTATCGGAAATGGAATTTTCCGTCGCAAAATTCATGAAAAGTTGAGTGTCTTTTTTATCACACTTGTCTTAGTTGCATAGAACCGAAATTTACAAAAAAGTTATCAAAATATCAAAATTTTATAGACCCGCAATGTATGTACAGCAACAGCTGCTATTTGCTCGCGGTCGAAGGTTGAGGCTTTGCTGTAATTTTAAGCGCGTGCGCTTTCCCGCGATGTTATCGAGTTAGTACGCGTACATTGCTGCTCAAAGAAAAATCAAAATCTCAACTATGCATTTGCGACAAGTGGTTCCATACAGAAAGTTGCTTAACTCTAAGAGTAAAATCATCTTTTAAAGTTTTCGCTAGGGTGCTACTAACACCCTGTATATTCACACACACATTATACAACATGTTACAAAAATAGCCCTAATGCCGAATATGGTATATAGGGACCATCAAACTGATCCAGAAAAATTAAAATCGATTTTTTTTTTCGTGATTTCAGAGTTGGTCCCACAGTAAAAGTTGTTCAGTTTCATGGTCCCTACCTTTATACCATATTCGGCATTAAGGGTATTTTTGTAACATGTTGTATACTGTCATGTCATACAAGATAATATCTTGTTCTATCTATATCTAAAATAAGATCTATCAATTCATATTATGAAACGAAATAAAAAAAGGTAAATATCAGTATAAACTTACTGTGCTATCAAGCAAATTGCATATCCTATTGATACTATCCATAAATGTACAACTATTGCCGCTTTTGCGGTATTTCTCTTCAAAAATTTTGTACATTTCAAAACTTTCTGAAGTTTCTAAAGCGCAGGCGGTAACTGCAGTCATTCTTCGTGCGAGAATAGCTTGTTCATCCTTATATAATGCACTAGGGGAAAAAATATCAACATTAGTATGTTACTAGCTTTTGCCCGCGACTGCGTTCGTGTAGACATTATAGAAAATCTTTAGTATACTTAAAATGCTGGTAGAAAGTGTTTCTGTCCCCGTCCCCATTCAGAATTGGGTCCAGAGATATAAATTTCCCTTTCCCTATCCAAAACCCTTTCTTAGTGCTCGCTTACACAATGAAAGGTGTCTACCAAAAATAGTGTTTCTACTTTCAGCCGTTAGGGCTCTACGTGTATCCGAACAATCAGTCAATCAGTGAAACAATTTAGAGTTTATATGTATGGATTGTAAATAGGTTTTTTTATCATTTATCTTGGTAGGGCTTGTTTTCTTTTCCTAAATATTCTTTGACAGAGGAATTATTTAAATTCTGAAAGTGGTCCGTGACTGCAAAAAGTTTGAGAAACACTGTTGTAGAGGTTTAAAGTTTCGGACTACAAGGACATCGCTACTAACACTTTATAAGCCACTGTAGTGAATTAAAAACTGCACATAATTATCTTGTTTTTCAATATCTTTTTTGTGAATTTTATTTTTGCTAGTTTAGAGGAAGGTAATTCATATTTTTTTTATAATTTTGTTAATTAATAGACATAATCATTTTCATATCTTTCAAATCTTACTGCTTAGGCATTAGGGCTTCAAAAACTGAATTAACTACCTGCTTTTCAACAGGTCTTCTCTGTTGATTGTAAGGAACATCAAGGTAGCTTCAATATACCTCTCGTCCATCTCTTTCTGAAAGGCATTTGTCACTCTCTGTGATATGGCATCTAACTCATTTTGAATCTCTTGCAGAACTGAGTTGATCGCACTGAACAACTGAAATGTAAAAAAAACATTACTGTGTTTTAGGTTTAAAATTGGCACCTACCTATTAATAAATAAGAATCATAATAAATGCTTGTTGGACAAATTCACACAGTGCCATCTAGCCCCAAACTAAGCAAAGCTTGTAATATAAGTGCTATACAACTGTTATATTACTTATATACTTTTTAAAAATATACTATATACTTATTATACATAGTAACACCCAGACCCGTCACAGAAATTAAAACTCATCATTTATGCCCGGCCGGAAATTGTACCTGGGACCTCTTGCGTGATAGACGTTGACCACTGCACCAATCAGGTCATCAAATTATAATCTTATGTTTTCAGAATTCAAAGAGAGAGAGAGAGAGAGAAATGTTTTTTTATTGTAATTTATCAATAATTTAGTTAGAAATTAGAAAAAGCTTTTCTTGAGTTCAATATTTATCTGTTTTGTTAAACCTTTTTTTGTCAAACAAAGTCAAGTGTAGTCAGAAAAACAAGTATAAATAAATATAAACAAGCCCATAGATATAAGTAACTAAGAGAAATTCAAACATAAAAATCTTTCTTTTTTAGCAGCAGAGTACTATTTTATTAATTAAAGCAGTGGTGATTCTTAAGATGAGGGACCATTTGAAAAAATTTCTGACTTGCCATGGACCACCGACTGTTCGGATTGGAGGTAAAATACAGTAAATGAATGAAGGGTTGTTATTTTAGGATGGCTTCACAGACCACATCTGGTTCTTCCAGAGACCGCCAGTGGTCCGTGGCCCACCGGTTAAGAACCACTGAATTAAAGTGATAATCTGAGAGACTTACCTTAAAATATTTCATCTGCAAACTCTCAACATCACCCTCTCCTGCAGCAATGAAGGTCAAATCTTCATAAATATGGCTAAGATTCACCTTGGACTTAGTGACCTCTTTACCAGGAACAGGTGTGGAGGGTACCCTATGGAATGTGCTGAAGATTCTGCATTGATTTTGGGAGTAGTCCGATTGCTTCTGTAGCTTCTCATTGTAATCTAGTATTGAATGTTGCTGTTCATTACAATTTTCCAAAATAAGTGGTAAAATGCTTACTAATTTTGAATTATCTGAAAATGAAAGTTTGTTTAATAAAATACTAGTATACAGCCATCAGTGTGAAAGTTCTAAAAAAAAAGGAATCTCAATTCTTCCCCGATATCCAATCCCCCCTGTAAGTACCAAATTTCATCAAAAATGGTTCAGCAGTTTAGGAGTGAAAGAAAACTTAACAGACTTAGTTACTATTGTACTTAATATTATTACCTATTGAATTATGGATGTTATAGGTAAGTAAAGATTTTATTGGACACATTTAAGTTTCATTACCTTTCCTAAATATCTTGTTGAGTTTCAGAAAACCAGCTTTGTCATCAGTTTGCACTCCACTAGAAGTCTTTTTAACTCTTTGCATCTGTGATACTGTTTGGTTGGAATATGCGTTACTATTGTTTCTGTGACTGAAACAAAAAATGAAAAGAATGAAAGAAAAAACTTAAGTGTAATATATAATATCACAGATAATAAAAATAATAAATGCTTGGACAATATAATAACAAATAATATTAAATAATATACTAGAAAAAAATTGAATCACCACCTGATCATTTAAAAAAAAGGTTTGAATATAATATACACATAATTTTAACTAGAAATATTCACAAAAGTGTATTCAAAAAACAGAACAGAATACTTTTAATTCAAATAAATAGTGGATAAAGCCTCATGTATGAATGTTAATCAACCTGCTTGCTGTAAAATAAAATTATCAACTTACGCAGAAGTTATGTCATTATTGCCAATAGTAACTTGTGTCAGTTTGAACTTATTAGACTCCAACTTTTTACACTTTTCTTTAATACTAATGATTTCCAAATTTTTAAAATCTAACTGAGTCCTTAAGTCTCGCATTTGACTGTTAGCATTGGTGAGTTTCTCAGTCCACTCTGTTTCCACTCGCTCTTGTGCTTTTATTTTTTCCATTCTAGCATTATCAACAGCCACTTGGCAAGACTTCAGCTGTGTACGTAGGATTGATGCTTCGCCTTCTTTTGTAACACATTTCTCCAATAATTTACCATTTTCAGATTTAAGTTTAGTATTTTCTTCCTGCAGTTGCAATAATTGACGATACATAAAGTCTGGGTCCTGCCTTTTGAATATTTTGTCATTGAAAACTAGATCATCACTAATATTGACTTTCTCATTGGGGTTAACCATGGCCTTAGTTGACATCCCCGGTAATGGTGATGATATGGTGTTGCATTTGTTTTTCAAGTGTGTAGAAATTGCGTTGGGCGGGTTCACACTAGGTTTTTTGAAGGTAAAAGCGGCTTTAGACGTACTTGGTGTAGGTTCATATTGCGTGCTAGTAGTTCTCGGTTGCATACACATACTGTAATCTGGTAAAATGCTGATATCGTTGTATGCTTCCTCACAAGCTTGGCTAGCCAAGAGTAAGATTTCGTCGTCATTTTCATCTCCCCAGTTGTCTTGTTCAGGCTCTAAAAAATAAACATAAAATATTATAACCTTACTGTACAAAGAATGTTGCTTTAAACAGTGATATGATACAGCATAGCGATAGCAGGTAATATCTTTTGATTTGGATTTGATTACAAAGGTATGAATCAAGAAGTAAGACAGAAAGAGGGTCATCAAAATATTTACCTCTTCTATTCGAGTTTTGACTTAGCGGGAAATTGTGGTCGGATATAGTTACATCAAGTCTTGCTTTTTTCCGATCACCTTGTTGTTGATTAAACACAAATCTTTTAGACATTTTGTTAGACTTTTACATCATTTGTAAGTAATTTATTTAATTTTGGCGGTGCACAAATAAAGAAGGTACAAGGCATAGATCACATCACAATCACCAAGGAACAACACATCACACAAACTTAAATCTAAGTAGTCTGTGGCTTGACTGACAATGACAGTAGTATCACTAGAGGTGGTCGTTTAAAAAAAAGGATTGAAATACCAGTAATTTTAGGAAAAAGCTACTAAGCATATTAAATGATTTCAGCAGTTTGCGTTAGTCACTTATTTAATTTGATAAAACCGAATAATTGATAATATAACAATGATTATACTATAATCAGAGTAGCCATCTCATTTGCTCTTCGTATTATATTTTCCCCCATTGTAGTCTGTGATAGATTTAAATATGAATGTAAATAATTTTTCGGTTATTATTTGGTTTGTGATCGTGAGTGGTCCCATGCAGCAATTCTATTATCAAAATTAATAAAAAGAAAACCAAAGTGTGTTGGAAGAAAATTAAAATAAAATTACGAAAATTCGTAATCATTTCCAACGTCTAAAAATTGATAGCAAACAACAATTGACAAATCTATATCTACAGCGCCAACTTGGCGCAAGTGCATGGACTGCTCATGTTAGCGACCATGTAGTTGAAACAAGCTGTGTCGTTTGCTAACCAAGGCCACCTTGGCTGAGACGTTGTTGGCAGCCGTGTAGCTGGCACTTAATATTCTGACATCGAATCACCTCTAAATTGTATTATTTTAAGGCCCATTACGAACTGCTTAAAAATATATTTTAAAGAGGTACATACATAAGTTATTTTTTTAAGCATTTATTGACACCTCTAGTAGGAAGAACACAGAGCACTGCGACTTAGAAAATACAGATAGATCACAGCTTAGTTTTGTGTTTGGTGATGGTCCACAGAACTAAATGCACAAAACCGATAGTGATAGACGATAGCTACGAATCCTCTTTTTATACTGAGTATATTATTTAAACCTTATTGGATTTGAACTGAAACTGTCTTCATTCTCAATTTGGATTAACTTAAAGTACTGGAACAGAAAATAAATGACACAAATTATTATTATTATTTGCGATAAAAACCGGTTTTATTGTCAACGTCAAATTTATCATAGACAATTTAGGACGCCTTGATTGGCAGACAATCTATTTTGATGCTTGTTGTCTTTGGTTAGTTCGTCGTGGAAATCTGTTCGAAGCAGACGTGCGTCATGTCTGAACCTTATAAACTTGGTGATCTTGTTTGGTATGTAGTGGAAATTAAGATAATGTGTGCAATAAAAAGCAACTTCTAATTTAACCCTGAAATTACCAAAAACATTGTTTTGTTTCAGGGCCAAAATGAAGGGCTTCAGCCCGTGGCCTGGCCGGGTAAGTGGCATCTGTTTTATAATTTTCATTTGAAAAGAAAATTTAATACCTAAAAATAATATGTGACTTGAGTCGTATTTGGATATAATGGGTTAAATAGTGTCGATCTGAATCAGGTGCATTTGTTGGTGATGCTACACAACCTGACATAATTGCCTCTATACTTACTGGGCGGGAAATCTTTCTTTTACCCATAAAAAGTCTGCTGAAAAAACGTTAATTAAACGTTGGCTGACTAAAGTATAAAAATCAGTATCAGTCTGTTGAAACAAAAGCAAGAATCATTTCTATGTTTTGGTAACTAACGTAATTATTTCTGTTTTTGGGTGTTCCAGGTAGCAGTTCCAACTCCAGAATTGAGACCACCCAAGAAGACTACCAATGTTCAATGCATCTACTTCTTTGGGACCAATAATTAGTAAGTAACATAAATATGACCGAAGACACTTAATTTTCTTTTTCTTTTTGGTATCTTACTGCTCTCTTGAGTTATTATAAAAAGAGTTTCATTCTAAACACCAGAAGATATCAATAGTAATAAAGTATTGAAGTTGCCATACCTTTTATTTGTTTTTTTATATATACAGGTACATGATTTTTAAGTGAACCTGGAAGGAAAGTTTTCTAAATAAAGGGAATAGGAATTTTTGGTCTTAGGAGACATTCCTTTATTTTAAAAAAGAAACAATACTGCATTCAAAGTTTCTTAAAATATGCTTGCCGCAGACAAGACCAAACCAAAACTTAAGTTTAAAAAAATTGCACCCTGTATTTTTATGGTACAGTCAGCAACGAAAGTAGCTTAACACTAGTACTATGTCATAGCAGCTTCTTTGAGAAAAGTCTCACAGTTTGAAATGTTTATCAATCAAGTTGCTATGACAAAGAAAGTGAACCATACATAATAAGAATCAAATCTCTCTTGGAAGCATACTATCTAAAATTAAAGGAATATCATGAAATTATCAATTATTAAAAAAAATGGCACTAGGCTCTCTAAGAAATGAGTTAATTTTTTTACCTAGGAAGAATAAAATTAGTTAATTTTACAATATGTATAGTGCCCTAGTCCGTGATAGCATAATGATTATATCTTGGTAACCATTTCAGTATTTGATCCTTCAAACCAAATTCACCCCTTCAGATTTCAAAGTGAGCTTTCTGTCCTATTAATAATTTTTGTTAGATTTAATTTCAAAGTCTTACCTACTTCAATTTAGGCTTTGAGCCTGTAAAATGAGACACAATAGATATTCCATTGTTGTCCGGCTGCATTCGGATGCTTGGGCATTGATGAATTAAGATACCATGTTTGTTAGAATAAATTGATTCTTGTGATTGACCCTATATATGGATTGGTGTCATAATGCAGGGTGTAATTCTTTGCTTTGGTGTCGGTTCGGTACCCGGATACGGCAAGCATTTTTTTCAAATATCCTCAAATGCAGTTTCGCTTCATTAAAAAAATAAAGGAATGTCTCCTTTGAGCAAAAACTCCTATAAATTTATTTTATTTTAAGTACTTTTCATCCAAAAATTCCAACCTGTATAGTGCATTTCATCGTTAGTGGCTGTGAAGTTAGCTGCTATGTGCGTAGCCGTGCCCCACCACTCTGCTCTCCCATCTACTTAAATCGAAATGTTCTGTGCATTGTCTCGCGCGATGTTCCGACTTCCGAACCGCCAATAAGCCAATAATGAAGATTCAAAAAATTAAATTGTCATCATGTATATTAATTACACAGAATTTAGACATATATTCAGGCAGAAAAATGTACCTATTGTGACCTTTGCCACATCAAGAAGTGCTCTACTATTTCAGGAAATAATTGACGTTTTGTAATGATGATCTACTAAAACTCTCCATGTTGTTTATTCATTTATATGTCAATAAGATTAGAGATATAATCTAAGATGTATTAAACAGTACTCAATAATATACTAGAAAAAATACGACTCGCTCCAGATCATATTCTCGGTCTGGAATCGAACCCGCGACCTTTGGATGTCCTGTCCAATGCTTTAACCTACCTAGTGCCATCGTGAATTTGACTACCTCCGTAGTCGAGTGGCTTTGTACACCGGTTTTCAAGGTGTCGCCATCTCTGAGGTCCCGGGTTCGATCCCCGGTTGGGTCAATTTAGAAAAACTAACTTTTCTATATTGGCTCAGGTCTGGGTGTTTGTGATACCACCGTTGTCTCTGATATCCATAACACAAGTGCTTTAGCTATTTACTTTGGAATCGGAGCAATGTATGTGATGTTGTCAAATTTATTTATTTATTTATTTATCGTCGAATTTCTTTTAGTATATCCCACTTACGCTGCAAGCCAGCATTATTTCATCAATGTATGGAATTACTTCGACATTCAATTAAAATATCGTTCCAGATATTTTGACAATTATTAAGATGAAACAGCGATATAAATTTTTGAGATTTTAGCATTCACAATGCTATTTTTATACAATACTAAGTCACTAGTGGCATCGTCGAATTTTATTGTGGCAAGTGTGTATTAAACAGGTTTTGTAACGAAGGAGTTACTTTTGCCTGCTATATAATTACGTAGTGAATATTGACAATAATATATGTAATGTATTGCAATCCAACTATTATATTACTTTTAAATCAATAAATATTCTTGAACTGATACCAGTTTTCAGTTAGGCACATGTAATGTAACTTTTTCCAAAATTGTTTCATCCAGTCATCGTTCAATGTCAGGCAGATAATTTAAAAAACTAGAGCTTCTTCAACTTAAGTTGTCTTTGGAGCGCCTTATAGCCAGTCAGCTCTTGCCTAATATATTGTGTGTATTGTGTGCAATTATATCGCGACTAATAATTTTTTTTTAAATTATTTTTGTGTTTTTAAAGCATGTAGGTATTATAGTTTTTTAATATATTTTTTTTACTTAAAGTTTAAGTCTAGTTAACTAAAATAAATGAAAATTAAAAAAAAAATATTAATAAAAAAATTGATAATAGGTGCTTTTGAATTGTCTATATTTTCCTACTACCCGTTCGAGACTTTTTTAGCTGACAAAAAGAATGAGCGCAAGAAACTTATCAGCTTTGTCAGAAATCAGTACTTTATTACTGGTACAGCATTTTAAGTTGGTAGGGCTGATTATTCAATCCTCATTATATCTGTCAGTTTAATAAGTAAGTAACCAAAATAAAATTCGTTCAAAAACTATGACAAACATTTTCAATTTGGCAGTATTATACGCTATCAAACAAATAAAGTCTTATCTAGGCATTCAAAATTAACCCTTAGTTAAACGAATCATTCGTTTCGAATCATCAATTTTTAGGAACTTAGATTGGCAAAACATTGGAATAAACGTAAATGGAGAGAACTTAAATCACCTAAGATTTGCTGACGATTAAATGCTGTTTGCTCTTCGATCATTCATATACCCTAGATGTAGCGCACTAAAAGTGACGCTGCAAACGAGTGCTCCAATCGAAAGTGAGCATTAGATCAAACTGGGTATTTGACCGCCCGTAACGATGTCTAAATGTGCTGTGGATTTGTGCAAAAACAACTCAGAAAAAAGTGAAAAAAAAACATGGAATATTATATTTTCAGTAAATATTGAGCGTACCTACACCAAGCATGTACTGAAACCACCTAAATTACATTATTTAAATAAAATTATTACAATATTCCAAGCCGTGCAACCGTTTCTTCTATTTGCGTTAGTAAGACAGAGATGCGAGAAAGAGTAGCGTCCGTCAACCGATTGGCGGCCGACGACCTCGTGAGCATTTCATGTAATAAGATCGAAAGTACCACGACTGCCGTCTGAATTTAAAACTAGCTACTGTGACGTAAGTTCGAATATCAAATATCGCAGCGGCAGTTCGGAAGCGAAATATCTATATTATAATTTACAATTACAACTGTATAGCATTGTTGGAATCACTTTTTCGAACACATTTAGTATGGGATTGTGTATCTAGGGTTTATATGATCAAAGTGTTTGCTGAATGCCCGTGGAGATTGGAACAAATGCTACAACAATAAATAATCGGATAAAAGTGCAAAAGCGGGTATGTCTATGAATCTTACGAAAACTAAAGTAATGAGCAATTGTCCATAACTAAAGACATCAAAATTGTTAATAGACTTAAAGAATACGTAAATGAATGTATGTATTTAGGATAATTGGTATCTACAACTAATGAATACTAATTCATGCAGAATAGTAGTATAATAACACATGGACTCTGTAATAAGATACATTCTATTGGTCACTAAGCGAAGCATGAGCGTACCCAGCATCTACTTAGGGATGCGGCAAAAGTAATAGGAATTTAAAATGCTTTTAATGACTAACCCTATATCAATACCTGCAAGGATTCCGGCAAAATTTGGTAAAAATTTCATATTAAAATTTATTTTGTTTTTGTAAAATTCTACACACAAGTGGGCTCGTATGTTTGTACCCACTTGTGCATGGCAATAGCCTTGTTGCGGCATGTTAAGCGTTGATGGTTTGGACAGAATCATTACAACCAATGATGGTGTTATGATTTTATCCAAGCGCGATGAAAACCTGAACTAGCGCACGCTACCAACTCCATTTCCTTCAGTTCGCTCTGTGCCCTATTTTTTTGTTCCCACATATTATTAACAGTTCAGCTTCACCAAGAAGTAATAACTGCAAGAAGGTTCTGTCACGCGACGATTTTGAATTTGGATTAAATTAATTAATAAATATTTTTTTAAATATCTAGCTTAAAGTCAGGGTGGAGGGTGGTGGGGCGGGCGCCCCACCTTCCCCACCATGGTGAAGATATGCCAATGACTGAGAAAAGGAAGGTGTTCAATTGCACTTACCATGTCTGACGGGACACATGTTAAGAGAAAAGATAGAAAAGTTTACTAAAACGACAACAGTTATGGTACCCAAGATAAATAAAAGAAGCCGAGGCACTTTATTTTGAAAACGCTCACTTACCTACTAGTCGGTCAGTCGTTTACACTTTTTGTACGGAAACTAGTAATAAATATGTATCTTAATATCTATTATGTATGGCACTTTTTACACTAGTTTTCAATTCTATGCTTTAAGAGTCCGGCGAACAATGAGCTTTCCATACAAACGTAATACCAAAATGATTTGAAATTTGAGCATAATTAACTCTTCCTGTGATGTTATTCGGATTAATATAATATTTGTCTAAGTTTCTATTAAATAAAAAATTCAAAATCCAAGCCAAACAGAAATTAATGCGGCTTACAGTTTTGTATGAAAGCCAGTGGGAATGGATCTGCTTCTGACTACCTATCTTAACACATATTGAATTATTGTATGAATTGCATTCTTTGCAACAGCCTAGACTGAATATAAGTATTACTTTGAATTTTGCTTCAACCCTTAATTTAATTTATTATTAAATAATGTTATCTATTTATTAATCTTTGCTAATAAGATTGTAACATTATATGACTGTAATGTCTGGAAATGTGGGAACGATATACATATTTGTAAATATTGTTCCATCTGACAAAGCTGATAAGTTTTTTGCGCCCATTTTTCTTGTCAGCTATAACGTCATAACATACTAGAAAAAATTCGATTCGACTCGCACCAGAATTCACCAGATCGTATTCTTGGACGGGAAACGAATCGGCGACCTTTGGATCTCCGGTCCAATGCTCTTACCACTGAGCTACCGAGTCCGACGTAAAACTAAATGTTCAACTTTTCGTTCATATCGGTCGGACCGTCACACGACAAGCTATTTACTTCACTGCGTAGCCAAGGCTTAAGTCACTGACTCTGCAAAACACACACTTTATTTTGTACCCTGGGGCCCTAACTGTAACTTCGGCGGGTCTGCCGAGCTTCAACTTAAAACAGATACATCGAAGTAAGGAGTTTCGTATTCGTTATCGTTATTATATCGATGTTCGTGTGACATCATGAATTGGGGTTCGCCATTTTGGCCCGATTGGGACTCGATTTATCTGTTTTAATTTGAAGCCCGGCAGACTTTCCGAAGTTCGATGCGTTAGCCGGTACGGCCCCTGGACAGCCGATTACTGTACTTACTGCGCTAGTACTCTCCGCCGTCTTATAGCTAGCCATAATATACAACGTGTTACAAAAGTACCCCTAATGCCGAATATGGTAGATAGGGACCATCAAGCTGAACAACTTTTACTATGGGACCAACTCTGAAATTGCGAAAAAAAATCAGCTGTTTCATACATTTTGATATTTTCGTTTTTAAGTTTTGTATGAAACAGCT
Organism: Catoptria pinella; assembly: GCA_963556745.1. NCBI lineage: Eukaryota > Metazoa > Arthropoda > Insecta > Lepidoptera > Crambidae > Catoptria > Catoptria pinella. The sequence goes on from OY750777.1 coordinate 1,327,503, forward strand.
GATTTTTTTTCGCCATTTCAGAGTTGGTTCTATAGTAAAAGTTGTTCAGTTTGATGGTCCCTATCTACCATATTCGGCATTAGGGGTACTTTTGTAACACGTTGTAGAGTATCGTCCGCCTGCACATTGTTACGCACCTTGAGTCCCTCCCTTCTCAAGGTTACTCAGTAAGAGTAGTGAACAATGCCCCTCCATTGAGGGGGATAGCTCAACACCCCCACATATTGCTGGAAAATAAAATGGAAGATTGTATTCAGATCTGATGCAGTGAATAACAGTTTGAAATTATACTTGATTTTCAATGGAAATGCTCTGTATATGTAAGGCTTCGTTAAGCAACTAGCGGTTAGTACTATTATATATTCTGTGCTAGCGGGGTTCGTAGAACTTATCTAGTTAAATTAATAATTGAATTAAACTATATTCACTAAAATCTCGTATGGACTGTCTATGAACATCGAAATATTAGATATAATGATTCGTTTATTTGCCACTGCGGAGCGGAACCGACAGAGATAGGGTTACCAGATGAAAAAATGAAAAGTCCGGAAAGAAGGCCCGATTTCCATTGAAAAATCCTGAGATTTGTAGCAGTTTGAGAATAACGTACCGGGGGGGGGGGGGGGAGTTAGTTTGTTTAACTTTTTATTTAAAATGTACTGTGTAAGATTTCTTAAGATTTTCAAAATCCGCCCGCAATCCTGAGAAAAGTCCAAAAATCCTGAGATCTCAGGACAAATCCTGAGATATGGTAACCCTAGACAAAGAGCCTTCCGAAAAGCGATTTTTGGAAGTATAATTACAGTTGCACTTTACTCATGAATGATGCATTTATCTCTGTCCCTTATTAAAACTTCTTATCCTCCTTTGAAATACAGATCCAAACAATTGTTTTGAGAAATCAAAGTTCGAAACTTACATTTATGCCATGTTTACACGAGCATAGCTACTGATTGTTTAGTACTTGTCATACTAATACTTTTCATGTAAACATACTGACTTAGCACTTGTTCAGTATGTTTACACGCAAGGTATTAGTGACAAGTAGCAAGTACTAAGCATTAGTAGCTAAGCTCGTGTAAACGGATATTCAGTCTGAATAAGTCTAATAAGGGAGATCCGCCAAATCCCATAGTAAAAAAACCCTAGGTCCGGCGCAAAAGAATTGTATCTCAGATTACAGAGTAATCATAGTAGACATTTTGTAAAGTATCGCTATTCCTAAATTCGGTTGATAACATTGTTTCTTGACCATGAGAAGTTGCATAGGCCCTTTTGCGGAAAAACTTCACGCCTTTGTACTAACAACATAAATATGTAAGTACTTTTAAATTAAGATAAATAATATTAGAAAAAATACTAGAAAAAATCGACTCACCCGTAGCACCTCAGACGGGACTCGAACCCGCACCCTTGGGATTCCGGCCCAATGCACTGACCAATTATGCTACCGAGTCGCTAACAGCGACGAGTCCCGTCTGAGGTGCTACGGGTGAGTCGATTTTTTCTAGTATTTTTTCTAATATTATTTATCTTAATATAAAAATAGCATTGTGAATGCGAAAAATCTAAATTTAATACTTTTAAATTTTTGAGATTTAAGCATTCACAATGCTAGATTCCCGTCCGAGAACATGATCTGGTGCGAGTCGTATTTTTTCTAGTACCTATATTATTTGGTATTATGTAAGTACTTTAAAAAAATATATATTTTATTTGTAGAAATAATATTAAAAAGTTAGCTTAGCATTAGCAGCCAGTAGGCAAGCGTACGCCCGGGTCATACACAGGGTTGCCAACCGTACGGTTTTCGACTGGACTGTTGGGTTTAAGAATGGATTGTTGGGGTCAGGGGCTGGCCGGCTAACGCATCGAACTTCGGAAAGTCTGCCGGGCTTCAAATTGAATCAGATAAATCGAGCCCCAATCGGGCCCAAATTGCGAACCCCAATTCATGATGTCACACGAACATTGATATCTTATTAATAACTCCGACGAATAGTACAATACGAAACTCTTTTTTTTTCGTTTTATCTGTTTTAAGTTGAAGCTCGGCAGACCCGCCGAAGTTAGAAAAGTTAGCCGGTAGGGCCACTGGTCGCTAATTTCCGGCCGAATGCAATTTGTCCGGTCAAATCTAGAATTTTCAATAGACCGGCAAGATTAGAAGATTAGTGGTAAAACTACTATAAATCGCGCTGCGTAGCCATTTTTTGCTGTACGATTAGTGGATGAAGCAGACTAAAAATCTTTTTAACAATAGACAGGTGAGATTACAAGATTTATGAATGCAACTAACTAAACATCATTTACTATAATTATACACAGGCATTTTCTTGTCGTCGTCGTCGTCCCGTCCCCCTTTCAATACAAAATTACTTATGGGGTATGAGTGATTTTGTATTGTTTGGTATTCGGATATGGCGGCTAGAAAAGTTGGCAACCCTGGTGCTACATATAATTCGTAATCTTTGTTACTTTAAAAGTACAATTATTAATTAAAATGTAACATATAAGTATATACATACGTTGTTAATATTATTTTAATACATATTCATGAAGTTTTTTTTAAAGTGTCATTATTACATCTAGCGCCTATGAAACTTCTCCAGACAAAAACAATGTTAGATCGAATCCCCTTTGAAACTCACATGTTTTTAGGACTATGTGCCCTAAAATTTGTTTTCATTGTCAACAGTGCATGGATTGAAGATAACAATATCAAACCATACCAAGAGTATAAAGATCAGCTGATTAAGTCTTGCAAGACGGTCGCTTTCAAGGAAGCAATTAACCAGATTGAGGAATACATTGAACATCCTGAGGTATTATTGCTAAATGAATACATTGAACATCCTGAGGTATTATTGCTAAATATAAGTAGTCATGTTAATTGTCTTGTTATATGAAAATTGTATTATGAATCAATATTGGAAGTCCGGCTCGGAGGACCAAAGTGTGTTTGATAAAAAGAAAAATATTCAATAGAATTTGTCAAAAAAGGTTTAAAGGTTTATCTTTTTACTTTTTTACGCTATTTAACAATTATCCGACTTATATAAACGTTTATTTTATTGTAAACTCTAAAAATTTACTGTTTTCTGAAAGGCTCAATCTATCGCTGTATAACAAATTAATGGTTTTAAGAGTCCGACGAACAGTGAGCTTCCCATACAAACGTAATACCAAAATGATTTGCAATTTGAGCATAATTAACTCTTCTTGTGATGTTATTCAGATTAAGACGGTATTTGTCTTGGTTTCTATTAAATAAAAAAATCAAAATACTAAACCAAATAAATATTAATGCGATATACAGTTTTGTATGAAAAAATGTAATTGGCATTTATTATGAGTTGGGTTAGTATTTTGGAATTTTATTTAATAGAAGCCTAGACAAATACCGTTTTAATCCGAATAACATCACAAGAATAGTTAATTGTGTTCAAATTGCAAATCATTTTGGTATTACGTTTGTATGGGAAGCTCACTGTTCGTCGGACTCTTAAGAGCTTCTATTACGGGGAATGTTTGTCAATAAGGCACATAATAATTAAATCGAGCAATATACAACGTGTTCCAAAAATACCCCTCATGCCGAATATGGTATATAGGGACCATCAAACTGAACAACTTTTACTATGGGATCAACTCTGAAACGGCGAAAAAAATCAGCTGTTTCATACATTTTGATATTTTCGATTTTAATTTTTCAATTAAACAGCTGATTTTTTATTCGTGATTTCAGAGTTGATCCCACAGTAAAAGTTGATCAGTTTGATGGTCCCTATATACCATTTTCGGCATTAGGGGTATTTTTGTAAAACCTTGTATAGTATAATATTTGTTTGCCTTTTGCCAAATTCTATTGAAACATAATAATATAATACAATAAGCTATTATAAAGTTTACGAATATTTTTTTTCGTCTTACATTGGTGTTAGAATATTATTTGGTATTTCCTAGAATTTCCCCGATTTGGACGATCACGGTCGTAACTTGGAAGAGGAGTTTGACAAGCTAAAGGATGTCATGGAGAGTGAGGCTGATGACCAAGAGAAGACTGACCCCGAGGAGGGGACTTCCCCCGAGGTCAAGAAAAAGAGCGCGACGCCCAAGGTAACTTATTTAGTACTTTTTTAACTTCATGATTTTTTTGTTTATTGTGCGTTTTTATGATTGATTTGTAGTTTATGATTGTTTTTTTTTATAGTTGCATGTGATACTTAATGACACGGCAGTGCCATGCAGCTAAAACAGTACAATGCCATAATGTTTTTAACAGTGCCGTAATGTTAACAATGTAGTTCAGTGTCATATTCGCCATTGTATGATACTAATTTTAAATGCTTATGTAGTAGAAAGAGCTTTGACTATGGACAAATAGTTGCCGTGTCAAAACCTTCTTCTTCAAAATTGACCATTCTGAATATTTATAGATTCGTTTGGGCATTTCAAAGGTGAAGCCTATAAAACGGTCTTCGTCCGCGGGCACGAAGAGCACGCCCCGTAAGAAGGCCAAGAGTTCTACCAGCATGGCCCGATCCTACACGGACTCTGACATCAACGAGAAGCCTTCCATGCTTAACCACTCCTTCTCCAAGAAGTCGAGCCTGCTGCAACGCCCGTCCAACATTATAAGACCTGTAAGTTATAATGTAGACTATAGGTGACTTTTATAGCTTGATCCAAGACCATTTGAGAACGACTCATGAGTAGTGTGAGTATTCTACATCAACGAGAAGCCTTCGATGCTCAACCACTCTTTCTCCAAGAAATGGAGTATGCTGCAACTCCCATCCAACATTATAAGACCTGTAAGTTATAATGTAGACTATAGGTGACTTTTATAGCTTGATCCAAGACCATTTGAGAACGACTCATGAGTAGTGTGAGTATTCTACATCAACGAGAAGCCTTCGATGCTCAACCACTCTTTCTCCAAGAAATGGAGTATGCTGCAACTCCCATCCAACATTATAAGACCTGTAAGTTATAATGTAGACTATAGGTGACTTTTATAGCTTGATCCAAGACCATTTGAGAACGACTCATGAGTAGTGTGATATTCTACATCAACGAGAAGCCTTCGATGATCAACCACTCTTTCTCCAAGAAATGGAGTATGCTGCAACGCCCATCCAACATTATAAGACCTGTAGGTTATAATATAGACTTTATAAGTGACTTTTATAGCTTAATCCAAGACAATCCACCATTTAAGGACTCACGAGTAGTGTGAGTACTCTACATAAACTAAAAGTCTTTGATGCCCAACCCAACCACCCCTTCTGATCTTGTAAGAGTCGATATTGCTATAAAATGGAGTTAACAAATTGAGTTTATTTTCTTACATGTCCTCTACAGCTAATTAGACTTCTCCACTCCTTTCACAAAAGACCATTCAGTCGAAATTATATAATTAAATGTTATGTATGATTTTATGATGATATGATAAGTCGAGTCGGATTCCCAATGGGATGTTAAAGATTGCTGTTATCACATTGTTTATAGGTCATCGAGATCAAGTAGCGATGCTCAACCATGCCTTGGATTAACCAAGGAATAGTATCGCTTTCGCTGTTATTTATCGATGCCTTTCTCCTCCTCCTATTCTGTACAATAAGTGTTATCCGAAACACGGTGTCGTTATCTCTAATATTCCAGGTTCGATCCCTGGCCAGGTCAATATAGGAAAAAGTACTTCTCTATTAGCTCCAATTTTAGTGTTTGTTGTACCGGCGCTGTTTCCGGATTAACTTAAAACAATTGCTTTGTTACTTTGGGATTAAAGTGTCAACATCACATTGTCCAATAAAAAAAATTGTAAAACTGAAACTTATCTCTTCTTTTCAGGATACTCCACCGTTGGACCTGGAAAACGTAACTGATACCCTTCTGGAGAAGAACATAAAGGCGAGCCAAATGAAGTTCGGGTTCCTGGGGCTGGGCATCATGGGCAGTGGCATCGTCAAGAACCTGCTCAACTCCGGCCACAAGGTCGTCGTGTGGAACCGGACTGCTGCCAAGGTAAGTGCAGCTTACGCGCAATGACAATGAAGTTGATAATCGTTGTTGGATAACATGTACCTATTTCTTATTTAGCTGCTACGTTGTGACGTCTGTTAGAGCTTGAAAACTAGGTAAAGTCGAGTACATCGCTGGTTTACTAAGTGTCGTGTCACATCTGCGGAACGAACGGCGCCGAACGTTCGGTTGAATACGCTCGCAGTGTTTTTCAAGTTCCCTATGACATCAACCGTTACTACATTATTTTAGTATAGGTAAGGTATTCCCTAACCGACTTGTCAACTAGTGACAGGAAAGTGGCTTGATAGCTAAGCTACTAGGGAACATGTTGGTAAACTTATATGGTATATTATTTGCGTGTTTCGATTCTTCTCTTCTTCCGTGCCTTCTATTATGTAGGGTCAATCAAGATAGTATGTCCTGGGTTGTACATTTTTCTAACTAACCAAACCAACCTACTGGCGGCGGGAATTAGTAGATTGTATCATAAGGGAGCAAAATAATATTTTAACGGCGAGGGCACTTTTTTGAATCCTGAGCGAAGTAAGGGATTCTTTAGTAGAATCCTGAACGTAGCGAGGGATTCAAAGTACGTCGCCCGAGCCAAAAATATATTTTGCGCCCGAGTGATACACTCTACTTCTCATCGCCCTTTATATGAAAATAAAAGGCGCCTCATATTTTATTGTAATATTATTATATTCATTGTCTATTTTTCTTTTTAATTAGTGATTACAACTTTTCTAAGATTTCTTTCTAAAGATTTTTAAAATGTTAATGATAGCACATGTCGTGACTGCCTTTAATTAAGACGGCACTTAACTTTAAGATTTACTTGTATTTTTAAAATTGTCATAGTGTATGTTTTGTTGGCGGTCCTTATCCTTATAAATAAATAAAAAAAATATTTGATAAAACATAGAGTAACAATTAAATTGAAATTAAATAGTATCTAATGATAAAACCACTATAGATTATCCATCACATTTTTTGCAACTGTTCTAATACTTTCAGTGTACTGTCTTATTTAGAATAAATAAAATAAAATCGACTGGCGGCGCTAGTTGGCTCATGTCAGCCCCTTAATGTTCGAAATTTAAATCTCATTACTGCCCCGTGTAAAAGTCTCTTGGAGAAAAGACTTACTTTGCTCGCACTTATAGGCGAATCAATCAGCGTTTTTCGAATAGATGGGATGAAAAAATAATTTAACTGTAATCCCATTGACCAATGTAGCCACCGAAAATAGGTTTTACTCCACTAATAGAGTTGTCACAGCTCTTATATGGTATAGCCAACGCTTTCCTCACGATTTTTTCTCTATCCCACTTCATTAGATGTCCATTCCACAGTAAACTACATTTAGCCATCTTGTCGGCATTGCAATAATATCCATAGTTTGAACCATCTCAAACCGTCTGGTTTGGTATAGACATGTTATGAGAAGGGATGAAAGGCATGTTGCTAGAAGATTGAGACATGGAAGCTGGTGGATGGATTAGGAAAGACTGTAGAAAAGATGTATGGATTGTGTGCAGAATTGTTTGAATTGAAGTAAGTGAATAGGGATGTGACGGGTGACAGAAAAGAAGGATGTACATAAATAAATTGGGATAAGGGCAGGGATATGACGATGATCATTCATCATAGGGTCATCCCTACCATAGCTTGGATCAATAGTTTTTTTTAAACGAAGTCTAAGGGTCATATAAATTACTGCCCCCGTATTTTTCATATCCATTTATTACAACCTCTTAAAGAGATTGTTGTTGCTTATGTAAGGTACTTAATGAAAAAAAAAAATACATCAATAATAGAGTTTTTAAAATATATCACATAATCATATAAAACCTATGTCAATGACGATTCTCCTTACATTTCCCTCTCGTATGTGCCTAATTTCTATGGTATGATAGCGAAGAGTAAAGGAGGACCTCGATGGCGTAGGTAGTGGCTCAGCAGCACATTTTGCCCAAAGATTTTGATTCTGCCTTTCCGATTGCGAGAAACAACTTTTGCTAGAGTTGGTCATGTGTGTGTAACAAAAAAATATTATCTCGAACTTCGTCTGTCGTGGCTGCGTTTGCTGTCTTTAATATGTGCAATCCGCATTGGGCCCGCGTGGCGAGCTATGGCCCATTCTCCTTAAGCATCATAAGGAATGCTTGTGCCCCAGCCGTGGGAACATCTCTTGCTAGGAGACTCCTTAAACCAAATGAATTTTTAAATAAATAAATAAATAATAATAAATATTTGTCAACATCACATACATTGGTCCCGTTCCAAAGTAAGTAGCTAAAGCACTTGTGTTATGGAAATCAGAGACAACGGTGGTATCACAAACACCCAGACCTGAGCTAATATAGAAAAGTTCGTTTTCTAAATTAACCCAACCGGGGATGGCGACACCTTGAAAACCGGTGTACAAAGCCACTCGACCACGGAGGTCGTTATAATGTGATGTTGTTGAAAATGTTATTTAAAAATCCAAGTATGTTGATGTTATTGAACTTATCTTTAAACGAATTTGCATTGTGCGAGTCTCAAATTCGATTGGCGCACTCGAGTTTCCCCACCGAGTACAAATTAGTTTCCAGGAATTCAATTGTACAGCTTGTGTGCGAATGTGTACGTAAACTATTTCGCTGAAATCGTGTTTCACGTTTGTTGTTATGGACAATAACGTTGGCATTAAAACAATGTAAAAGTACACTCGTCAGCTAAAATATAAAATCACAGGCCTATTTTTTAACCGACTTCAAAAAAAGGAGGAGGTTCTATGTTCGTCTGTTTATTTGTTTTTTTTTTTTTTTTTTTTTTTTTTTTTTTATGTATGTCCACCGATTACTCGAGAACGGCTGAACCGATTGACATGATTCAAACGCCACTTTATCAAGTTTGTTCCCCAGGTGGTCCCATTTTTTGAAAATTTTAAATCGGTTCAGTGGTTTTCGAGTAATCCTGAAAATACTGTAATTTTTTAGGTAACTTTTGCACGAGTTTCAACGGATCTTCAGACATAACTTCTTTGTTTATAAACCGATTGATATAATTCTTGTTTTGTTAGAAAGAGGATACTTTAAGGGTGTTTTCATTAAAATTTCCTGTACATTGGACCTTGGACTTCGAAGATACTCAAGAGAACTCTTCAAAATCAAATTGGATAGTGTATTAGTGATTACTCTACGGTATTGAAAGGTTTCGCATCAGCCATTTTTAGTGTTACTGTTGGGACTGGAATACAAGCCTTACTTATGGGCTAATGAATAGGATGGACCATAACCCACCGCGCGGGCCCAATGCGGATTGGTGGGTGTTAATGAGTGCAAATGTAGCTGGGACTAACGGCTTAACGTGTCTTCTGAAGCACGGAGGAGCTCGCGATAATACACTTTGGTCACCCACCCCATGACTGACCCTTGCTAAAATTAACAGCGCGAAAAGTGGAAATTGAGTTATTCGGAGTAGGTATTATACGAGTAACATTGAAAAGTGTTGAAAATATGAATAAAATATATTAATATCATTGCTTACATTTACTTGTACATACCTACCACAAAAAAGTGAAAAATAAAAAGCTTTTAAAAATTAAAAAGAAAAACCTCCTTCAAAAAACCTAAAAAAAATTGCTATAAAAAAACAGCTACAAAAAGCAACAGCTCTAAAAAGCAAGAAATAATATTCAAATCTGCATAATTACCACTATTCAAGTACCTACGCATATCTGATATAAAAAAAACGTCTTATGAAGTCGGGTGGGGCTTTAAGATTTAAAAAATCAAATTACGAAAAAGAAACCACTACAAATGTTTATATAAATTAAAAAAGGAAAATATCTTTCAGCCCCACCCGACTTCAAAAGACGTTTTTTTAATATCAGATATGCGTAGGTACTTGAATAGTGGTAATTATGCAGATTTGAATATTATTTCTTGCTTTTTAGAGCTGTTGCTTTTTGTAGCTGTTTTTTTATAGCAATTTTTTTTAGGTTTTTTGAAGGAGGTTTTTCTTTTTAATTTTTAAAAGCTTTTTATAAAAACGAGGTAACTAAGCCATTGTTTGTTCTCCGTCAGAGATTGGACGGGGTGTGATCTGATGATGGCCATTCAAATATGGAGAAGGCCCAGATTGCCAAAGAAACCCTACGGATCGGAAGAGTTGTTTAAACCAGTATGGAGTTTTTAGTGTTACATTTTCCATACTTTTATGTAATTTTAGCCTGTTCTTTTTAAGTTCAACCCTGAGCTAAACGACTCATCTAATTAGTTAGACTTCTTTAGAATTATGGGCATCCGCCATTCATTCTTTAAATTGCTATCATCGGATCAAACCCAGATTGCTATCATCGGATCAAACCCAGATTGCTATCATTGGATCAAACCCAGTTTAATCCTGGGTGAAGAACCACCAAAGCTTTAAAGATAACTCGTTAGTATGAAAATAGCCCTGTGATTCCATATTTTTTGCTCACGTGTGTGTACAATATTAACTATGATATTTTTAGGAAATTAATTTCGCGCGCGACTTTGATCTCAACCGCCTCTGGAACCCATGTAGACAGGATATTTTGTTATGGGTATGATTTTATCAATTACCTAATAAATGCATTTTCAGTGACCTAATAAATAATATTTGTTCCTAAAATAGTAGATCTGTCACTTAAATTAAATCACCAAATAATATAAAAACGGTCACCTAAATACTAACTAAGAATTACTTGGAAATAATATCAATCATCAAATAATTATATTGGGTTTCTAAATAATAAAAGTGTCACTAAAACTGAATCACCAAACAATTAAAAATGTTTACCTAAAAAATATATTTGATCATTGAAAAATAATATTAATTTATTACATAATTCAAAAATTAATCATATTAAAAAAAAAATATGGAGCTTCGCTCGCTTCGCTCGCTCCGCTGCGAGTGGTCTAAACACTAACCTAACCTAACCTACCTAGTGCATTTAAAGTTTTTCTTTGTAGCTAAACTGGTTTATCCTATCGGGCTTAGGACAAACTAGTCTGGTCTAGGCTTTACCTGTTAATCCTATCGCGTTTAGGAAGATCTAGTTTAGCCTAGGCAAAACTAGTTTCGCAAGCAAGCGGACAAGCTGATTGGTGAATTTTCATAGCCCGCCAATTTGACTCCGCCCCTACTTAGGAATTTTTCTATTAATTAAGTGACACATCTATTATTTTGATGATTGAACGATTTATAGGGTGATAGATTTACTATTTTAGATACAAATATATTATTGCTGCCAAGGACTTACTTTTTAGAAGACAGATCTTATATTTAGGCTATAGAAAAAAGTGATCAAACTATAATTTAAGAGACATATTTACATTAATACGGTGATTTATACTTAGAGACAGTTTTGATAAATATGATGACTAATATATTTCTTGGGGATAGATATTATAATTAGGGTATTGCAGATTAGTGACACATCTAAACTTAGGTGACAGAAAATATTGATCCCTTTTGTTATTATATTTTGGTACAAAATTATTTCATGTATTGGGAATTTTGCAAAGAATATACCTATCCAATATCTAATATCTAAGATTTATTAAATTTAGATTTTTCGCATTCACAATGCTATTTTTATATTAAGATAAATAATATTAGAAAAAATACTAGAAAAAATCGACTCACCCGTAGCACCTAAGATTTACTTTAAAAGTATCTACTGCGGTGACATGGCAATAAGTTCAAACCTCGTTTTCAACATTTGAGCATTTGTGCTTTACAGTAAAAATCTTAATTCTCAAAATCATACATTTCTATAGCGGCTTGGCCTGGTTTAATCCCCTTGATTCGCGGGACTAGGACAAAAATGACCTGATCAGAAATGTTAAGCTTTAACAGTCTAGATTAGCTATATCTAGCTAACAAAGCTAGCGTGTATACCCACAAGTTCCGTTGAAATTGTCCCATGACGGGGCTTCTGGGAATTTTATTCCCAGAGGTTCTATTAATGGGACTAGTGAGGTTTTGATTCCCAGAAATTCCTTGTGATGTGACCAACAGACACAATATATAATTATTGACATTATATTCATCATCATCATCGGTTCCTAGCCGATTTCGGCTGCGACGAAATTTTTAACTGCTGTTAGTCCTCCGAAGGTTCCGACGTTAAATTAAAACGTGTCCAAACATAGAGTGACATGCGGGGCATAATTGTCTTCTGCAAATAGCGCGAGTTGCTGCCGCGCACTTGGCGCTTTATGTTTGGACACACCTTTGTGTTTATAATTTATTAAATCTTTGTATTTAATAAATAATAATAATAAATAAAAAATAAATATTTGACAACATCACATACATTGCTCTGATTCCAAAGTAAGTAGCTAAAGCACTTGTGTTATGGAAATCAGAAACAACGGTGGTATCACAAACACCCAGACCTGAGCCAATATAGAAAAGTTCGTTTTCTAAATTGACCCAACCGGGGATCGAACCCGGGACCTCAGAGATGGCGACACCTTGAAAACCGGTGTACAAAGCCACTCGACCACGGAGGACGACAAATTATTTGCTTATTGAAACTTTGTTAATACGCCACACAAAGCAAAAGTAAAAGCAGTTGAACCTCTGGAAAGAAAAATCCCAAAAGCCCCGTCACGGAACAACTTTAACGGGACTTCTGGGAATACACGACTGCTGTGATACTGCTAGTGAGTGGCATTGTAAAAAGCAAATTATTAAAACCTCTTCTTCGTCTTCAAATTTCGCGAATTGTGTCCATCATGTACGAGTAAAGCACTGCCAATCATTGGTCATATTACTCAAAATGACAAACTTGTCTCAACTGAATTTCTCTAATGGATAAAGTTCATTATTCATTTAATTAAATAATTTAATAGTTATTTGTTATACAAAAGGCCAAAGTCAATTTGTGCTGCGAGAGCCGACTTTAAATCACGAACTAGTTAAGTAGTCTCGAATTGCTCGAACGCTCGAACTCGCTACCCTCGTGATTCTAATACAGACTACTGAGCACAGTGAGAGAAAATTTAGTCTCCTGTTAAACATACAACTTTTCATCTCTACTAGCGAGAAAAGTGTTAAGTAGTATTGTATAAAGTGTTATAGGTAAGAACAGTTATTTTCACGTGACTTTCCTGGAAAAGGCTAAATTCAGCATTAGAAACTTCTTATTTCAACTCTTTTGGAGTTAGACAACTATCTTCATCGCAGGACGCATTCATTTTTTATTTTTCAACAATACTTGTTTAAAACCCCTGGTATATCCGTGTATTTTATTTTTTACACTTTTTTATCCATGTCCGACATCATAAAGCATTCTATCTATCCTTTTCTCACATATTAATTTTAAGTCTCATCCTTGTCACTCTATTTCATTTTTTTATTGAGTCAAAAGGTGTGCCTTACGCTCGCAGCAAAAATCGATTTTGCTGCGAGTTTTTAAGCGCTAAAAGCACCCTTTTCGTGCTGAAGAGGCTTCGGTTATGTAAACCCTAGATACAGCGTAAACGCACTAAAAGTGACGCCGCGAACGAATGCTCCAATCGAAACACCCTAAAGCATTCTATCTATCCTTTTCTCACATATTAATTTTAAAAGTCTCATCCTTGTCACTCTATTTCATTTTTTTATTGAGTCAAAAGGTGTGCCTTACGCTCGCAGCAAAAATCGATTTGGCTGCGACTTTTTAAGCGCTAAAAGCACCCTTTTCGTGCTGAAGAGGCTTCGGTTATGTAAACCCTAGATACAGCGTAAACGCACTAAAAGTGACGCCGCGAACGAATGCTCCAATCGAAAGTGAGCATTAGATCGATAGTAGTAGTAACTACACTCTTATAAAAACGTTGCCGCCGAACTTCGGTCGCGTAACTTCGGCATAGTGTGTCTAGACACGTAAGTAAGACAGAGATGCGCAAGAAAAAGTAGCGTCCGTCGACCACGTGACAACTGATTGGCGACGGACGACCTCGTGAGCATTTCATGTAATAAGATTGTAAGTACCACCAGTGCCATTCGAATTTAAAACCAGGGGCCCTACCGGCTAACTTTTCAAATTTCGGCGGGTCTGCCGAGCTTCAACTTAAGACAGATAAATCGAAGTAAGTAGCTTCGTATTTTACTATTCGCCGAAGTTATTTAGAAGACATCCAAGTTCGTGTGACATCATAAATTGGGGTTCGCCATTTTGGCCCGGTTGGGGCTCGATTTATCTGTTTTAATTTGAAGCCCGGAAGTCCTTCCGAAGTTCGATGCGTTAGCCGGTACGGCCCCAGTTACTGTGATGTTAGGTCGAATATCAAACATGTCAGCGGTAGTATTTGGAAGGGAAATATCTATATTATAAATACAACTGTATAGCACTGTTGGAATCACTTTTTCGAACGCATTTACTATTGGATTGTGTATCTAGGGTTTATATGATCGAAGTGGAGAGGTGAAAAATATGTTTTATACATATAGTTATAGGGGCACATTTGAATTGCTGCCTATTGGGCATGCCCAATTTCCACGAAAACTTTTCGTCGATATATCTGTACTATTGTTTATTTTGTTGATTATTAGTATATTTAGTGAACGTCTCAATGTCAAGACTGAATTTACGCGTTAATAAATTTCTAAGAAATTACAAAGTGTTTTATTTGTAAAGTAGCACGGTCATAAGATAAAATGTCACATAATATTAACACACTCGTAAGTGATCCTGATTCATTTTATTACCATAAGTGATTTTTTATTGAGAACTGTTTTTAATTAGACATAATTATATTATGTCACTGTTAGGTAACTCAATAGCCTAAAATGACTCCCAAATCACATTTAAATGTTTTGATTTACATTATTGAAGAAAGAGGACGACAACATTTAGTTTAATAGAATGCATTCAATTTTCAACTTTAAAAACGTGCTATAATGATTGGTTTTGGTAAAACCATTGTTTTAATTTAAAGTATTTCTTTACTTAAATAAAATTTACTTGATATTTTTCTATTTGCTATCCAATCCAGCTGTTATTTTGAACCCAATCTTTATTGTTTATATTTAAAAAAAATTAAAAAATTCCATCGACTTTATAAGATCCTCCTTTTTTGAAGTCGGTTAAAAATATTGATAGAATTTACTAAACATTTGTAACTTTTCATATTATCTGTATGTGGCATACGGATAATTATGACTGTAAATAAATCCTACTTGTGTTGTTTTATGGTATCCGTGACTAAGTAAATGGTAACAAAATGATACAAAAAGTACATTGAAAAATAATTTATTCTTCATGATTAGCTGATTACTCTTGTTATATATTTAGAAAATCTTCAACAATATTTGTATATTTTATATTAAGAAACATTATAATTATCATTGCTGGATTGTAGTATTTGGCATATCACTGCAAGACTCGTTTTGTTCAAACTGTACATTACAAAATATATAAGTTTGTTACATAAATATGTTATTTAGGTCGATAGGTACGAATGAGACGATGAATTTACACGTGACGTGAGTGGAGTTCGGAGCGGCGGCTCGGCGGACATACCAACGTACGTACAATAACCGCGCAACAATACAACAAGATAGTAACAATTTCCTTATACCTCACTTTACTCTACTGTTAAGTTGAACAAAATATAAAATGCATAATGCTCTAAGAGTTTACCCTAAGATACATCAAAATGGAAAATGATCGAAATTAAGACGTATTTACATGACCTATTTACCCATAGAAGTCAGAACACTTAATTAAACGGGATCCGATTCACTACACGATCGATAACAGATCAAATTCAGTATACTCCTTACAACCTACCACTAGACGACCGGGGGACGATCGTCGAAACGTATGTTAATTCAAATCTAGTCTATCACAGCTCACTTAGAAGTACAAGCGGTATCCGCATCGGCGGCGAGCGTCCGTACGGCCCAACGTCTCTCACTAACTTATCGACCCGGCAAGATATGTCGCTACACGTACGAGGGCGAAGGCCCGCCGCCGTAGTCGCAAAGATGCAAGTCGGGGGGGCGGTGCCGCGCGAGACTCCTGCCCGACAACGCGTAGATTTTGAACACGCGCGTAAGCAGCCTGTACTACAAGGGCGTGTTCTCGCAGAGCTTCGCGCACTCGCCGCACACCAGCTGGCCGGCCGCGTGCCGCACCTGGCACTCGGGCTTGGTCAGCTCTACCGCCAGCAGCACGCGCGCCTGTTCGTGCAGCGAACTCTCCTCCTCCCTGTCGCACCTCAGTTCCGGCGAACTCGCGCTCGACGGCAGATTGCATCTCCGTCGCCCCCGCTCTACTATCACATGGTCGCGCAGCAACGGTTCGCTCGACGGCTTCGATGACTCCCCGCGGTCGTACTTAGGCTGACGCACGGGCATCCCGAATTTCGACGTCGACGGAGACGGAGAACCCGGCGACGACGGTGTTTCGATAGTCGGAGGGGGCGCGTACTGCAGTGGCTTTATCATCGCTAGGAGCCGCGGAGGACCGCGTTCGATCATGTTGATATGGATCCCTTCGGGAATGAGATCGGGCGAGTTCCTGCGCGAGTTGACCGACCGCTCGGTGGGAGTGTAGTACACGGACATCCTGCTCTCGTCGTCCGGGATCGTGTTCGGTAGTTGTGCCAGCTTCTCTATCTTAGTCTTGAGGTACATGTCTATCACCTCGACGTCGGGGTCGAACGCCATCGAGTCACTGTGGCCGCACGAACCGCTTCGGCAATTCTCGAAATAAAGACTGGGCAGGTTCTCTAACACCTTGTTCAAAGTCTGCTGTTGATACTTGTATGATTCGCGAAGCCGTAATACCTGGTGTGCACTAAACTTCCTAATCTTGTTTCTTTGGAATACGTAGTTCTCCCGCACCCAGTTCAGTTGGCTTGTGGAGTATTCTCTGACGCGTTTCACCTGCACACCAAATATGACACCATTAAAACAATAAAAAAAATATTTAAATTATGTTTACTTATTTACCAATTAAAAATATGATGTAAGCGCATTTTATAGCAGTCGTTAAGTAGGTACAAAAACATCCTCTCTTATATATGTTTACTAAGCATTATTGTTACAAAACAAATATACGTGTTTATATTTATTTGGTATTACAGTTAGATAAGTTAACAATTATCTTTATCTCCCAAATTGATAAAAAGAAAAAGTGCCTAGTAATTACTCACTTCTTAACATCATTTTGGATGTATGCTAAAAAAGAAAGCTATTAGGAGTTATATTGTTAATAATCTAATCTAGCTATTCTAATAAGTATGAAACAAAACCTTACCTGGTCATAATACTGATCCTTCATAGCTGTCAAGTGATTGGTTCCTATGTCCCGAATATTGCGTAAATGGCTAGCCTGCGATGAGTAGCTGTTCTGTATCCATTCCATTTGCTGAGTACAGTTGTCCTTTATTCGATGTACCTAGAAACGCGATAAGAAAATAAGAATGTAGAAATCATAAACGTTTTTAACTTGCTGTATTAAAGCGTAAACTCACTTGAACGGCGTAATTTTCTCTCAGCTTATCTAACTGTTGTTTTTTGTACGTCTCTATATTATCCAACATGCTATATATTTGTCGTGTGCGTGGCGCATCTCGACTGACACACGTACAACAACTGCAACATGTTTCCATGAGGTGGAATCTGAAATTTATAAATAATATTTGTTAATATCACTAATACTTGGACGAATAAAAGTACTATAGAATAATTCAATTTCCATTCAAAAAAGTTTTACTACTAGTTTTGTTTCCGTAATACACAAAGAGCACTGTATTGTGAATTATTAAGAATAATATCAATTATACTGACCTGTGAAAAATATATCTTAGAAACTGTACCAACAATGTGAGACCCAAGAATCCAGCAGCACATAGAGCTCCACATATCAGGCTATTTATCTTGATTTCAAACATTGTCATGGGATCTATATTAAGGATAACTTCCGCGGATACGTTGGCTGAAGGATTCGTTGCATAGCATAAGTAAGTTCCACAGTCTTCTCTATGAATATCGGTGATAAGTAATGATCCATCGTCAAGTATTCTGACTCGAGATTTCGCATTATCTATAGGGTGATAGTACTGGTCGTGAGCTACCCCATGTTTATGGAATATGTCGGGAATCAAAGGATCAGGGTTCCAATGGTAAACTTCACTCGTAGGCGTAACCCAGGTAATAGAAGGAGCGGGGTTTCCGCTAAATTTACATTGTAGTAAAGCTTCGGATTGTAATAAGTAGAGAGTCAGCGGGCTACTATGAATCAGTTCAGGCGGCATACAGTTGGTGTGTCTCAATATCGGTAACATGTCATTCGGATAAGACAAAGGGCCGCAGCTCAAATCAGACTTTATTATTTGAGGTCTTTGATCTACCCAGCCGGCGAACCACGCCATTCTACAGTCACAAGCCCAAGGATTGTTAGCTATTCTCAATTCTTGCAATTGATCTAGTTGTTTCATAGACATCGGTAAAAATGATAAGAAATTAGCGCTTATATCCAAATGTGTAATTGATGGTGTATCTTCGAAAACAAATTGTTCTATTTCTCGTAAATCTCGATTATCTCTTATATAAAGTTCATATAAATTGCTCAAGCCTTTGAAGTTCGTGTTCTGTATAACTGTTATTTCGGTGTGGTCGAGGTAGAGGGTTTTCAGATTTTCGTTATGCTGAAATAGCAACGGTGGTAACAACCTCAGTCTATTACCGCCTATGTCCAACCACCTTAAATTTTTAAGATTCTTCAAAGCATCACTTGATATGTTTTTAAAATTATTGTAACTAAGGTTAAGTTTCCTCAGTTGTTCAAAGTAATCAAACATATTTTTAGGTATGTAGTCTAATTTGTTGCTTGATAAATCCAGTGTTTCCAATTTATTCAAGTTGACTAGAGCATTAGAAGTAATTTTGACTAGGCTATTATTATTTAGGAACAATGATTTCAGTTGTCTATTAGGATTAAAGTAGAAGTCTAAGAATGTAGCTATTCTGTTATATGATATATCCAAATATTGCAATCTAGTTAGCGGCGCAAAGACCTGGAATGGTATCACCTGGAGATCATTATGAGACACATCTAAAACTTCCAAAGTTTCTAGATCAACGAAGCTTAGTCGTGGCATATCATCGAGTCTGTTCCACGATATGTTTAAATGTTTTAGACGGGTGAGTTTGCCAAAGAGTTTGTTTTCAGTTCTTTTAATTTCGTTTCTGCTCAAATCGATGTATTCTAAGTTGTATAGTCCTTCGAATGCTCCAACGGTGAGGGACTTGATGTTAGAGTTGGTCCAAGTGATCTCTTGGAGGTTGGAGCCATAGTTGGCGAGGATCGCTCTCGTGAGGTTGCTCCCCTGGACAGCAGTGGCGAGGCATGAGAGCCGCGTGGCGCCACAGGAGCAGGTGGCAGGGCAGATTTCTGCCTCCACAGCTGCGCAAATTATTGCCAGCGCCAATATTTTGTGCAGCCAATACATTATATTGCAACCCTCATAGTCCTATTTACTGTAACAATGAAAATATCTATTCTTTATTTTAAGGTTTTTTTATACTATTCTAGATTAGAAGTTCTTAATGTTATTTTAATTCTACTAAGTTTTAATTATTTTGATTAATCATCATCATTACTTAATTTACATATTTAAGCATTAGGTACATTAAGCTGTTTATTTCTTCCCAACAACCTATTTAAATTACAGTGATTCAGTTTAGGTATACCAGTAATTATTTTCCTGTTACTATAAACACTTACAGCTCTGATTTGATCAAACATCTAGTTAAATTCATAATAGTAAAGTTTAACTGTATAAAGTTATTGTAAAGGTTTCATGTTTTCAACATTTATTTATAGAAAACTTTAAAATTAAATTGATTATATTTAAATCACAGTTTAGATAATAGCAGGAACATGAATCTTATAATATTCCAATTATTTATTAAATAATCGAGCTATATAAAGTATAATGATATTGATTTGGTGACTCAGACTTACAATTAAGTAGTCTAATTTGTACAGTTGTTTTGTAATAGTATTTTATTTTCTAATATAGGTACCTAACCTAACTCATTTTATAGGTATTTGATACCACCTAATATCTAATGTCTCTTTATAGCACCTAACCTAACATCTAATATCTAGTGAATGTTCATTTTTATAGTGTTTTAGTAAAGTGTAAAGTCAATATATATTAACCAGAACTGTGTTAAATACAGAAAACCATAAATACCATTCTTGCTTTGTAGCTATTGATATAACTTAACATTAGGTACTTTTGATTTCGATTGATTTGCACACGATTATTTCAATTATTGTAATTCATTATAAAAACTGTTTGGTGATTTCGCGGTAGTGCACAAATAGCGCATCGTTTTTATTGTAACTAAGTACGTGTATTCAGACAAATGGGCTAAGCAGCTAGTACCTACTTCTTAAGCTCACCTTACAAAACCGCAGTCGGTCATTCCTAGAACATTTCCACTTTTGTGTAGCTTTTCCACACTTTACTCACTCGTACACTTCAACAAACGCTTTTAACGGTATAGATAAAATGTTATTTACCTAATACTCGTCCACATTTTAATCCAACTTGCATAATCCACGTTATTTTGTGTTGACAACAGATACGAACGAGCCAGCCATATTTCGTTCGGGAACCCTTCACTTCACTAATATTACACATTAGATTCCATTGTAGATAACCACAAACCGTATACAAACTAGTTTTACAATATTTGCACAAAATTTAATACATAAATTTCACAAGTAAAACGAATATGCTTTCCGCTATTTGATAATGAAATACGCTGTCACTACGACGGAGTCGAACACTAGAAAGAAATAAATGGCGGCCGTCGGGGTTGCGCGCTGCGCGGTCTTTGTCTGACGTTTGGGTCTGCGCCGCTTGCGTCTCGCTCGCTCATTGGCCCAGTCAGCTGTGGGGAGCGGCAACAGTCGAGTGAGGCCGAACGGAGGCGAAAGTGCTTTCGGAAGCGAGCTCGTGTCGTTTCGTCGCCCGCCGGTCATTCATAGTACGCATTCTTTTGCAAGTAGATTTTCTTGAGTCCGATACGATATTATCCGATTCCCGAAGGATGGGGATGCAAATTATGCTGGCTTTGGGGTTCCGTTCTCAGTTAATGACAAAAATAAAGTATTGGAAAGTTAGAATCAAAAACATAGCTTTTCAAACATTTCTAGGTATAGGTAGGTACTACTTATATTTTTCTTTGTTTAAGCATATGTAGGTAGTGGTAGGTAGGTTTTACCGGTCACAATATCTGTGGACCTCGCTGGAAGATTAGGTAGGTACCTACCTTCCCTAACACTTTCTCCTAAGCCGCTCCAAAACATAAAAATTCATAGGTACCTACCTACCTACTCAATTTAGAAAAGTGAGCTTTTGTTCTTTACTTTCTTATTTATAGTGATGCTTCTTTTCACACCATAACAGAGTGTTGATCATCGATACAACGTGTTACATGAATGAACCCAAAATGGGAAAACCGCTTCTTCGGACCATCAAACTGAACAACTTATGGGACCAACTCTGAAATCGCGAAATGAAGAATCAGCATCATTGGCTGTTTCATACATTTTGATAAGTATTTTCGAAAGTAAGTAATTAATTTATGTATGAAACAGCTGATTTTTTCGCCTTTTCAGAGTCGTTCTCATAGTAGGTACCTACCTAATAGTTGGTCAGATTGATGGTCCGAAGAAACGGTTTTCCCATTTTGAATTGATTCATTAATTCGTTGTGTATTCTGTGGCCCAAGTCCTCAGATATTGTGAGTAGGTACCAATTAACTTAGTCTTAGTACGCATACCCACCCACCTAATTGTTTATTTTATTGCCTAAGTATAGATAGACCTACTAAAAGTTAAAAAAAAACTTAAACGAGTGAGCATAGTGACGCAAATCTCTTCACTTAAGTATACCTTCTTACCTACGTGTGTTGAGGTCAGGTAAGTAATTAAAATTAATATAAATGGTGGTTAGAAGGTCCTCATTTTCATCAGTTAAGTAAGCAGGTAACTAGGTAGGTACGTACCTACGTAAACAATGTTGTCTACTTACGTCAGTAGACTTACCTACTTATTAATAATATTTAACTATGTAGCTATATCACGTGGCGTCTGTTTTGATAAATATTATGGGTAATAGGTAGGTAGGTGCCTAGTACGAATGTTATAACTTACTTATTATCACAGTGAGAAAAACAAGTTATCGAATAGGTATAGGTAGGCCACCAAGCTATAGGAGGTGCTTTTCTTATGTACACTACAGTAGGTACTTACAGTACAATAAAGGTACGTACAACAGCACGGTAAGTTACACAGTTGAACTACGAAAACAGCTTTTATTACGTACGGCATAAAGACGGTCTCAAGGTCAAAATGTATAGTCTGACGTGCCGCTGACTGTACAATATTAATTAGGTTTATTTGGTACTGGTCTGTACAGTACCTACACTACAACTTATTACACTTAACAAAAGTCATAAATAAACCTAACAGTATCATGTTAATAGAGCGACACTGTTGACAAAATCAATTCCGTAAATATACACTTGTGAGACTTTCGCGCGTACAGTTGATTAGAAATAAAACACTTTTTACGTCCTCCCGTGACCACGACCCCTGGAAAGGTGTCGAGACGTCGGGAATTCTAAAAACCAATAAATACAAACTAAATAATTCCAAAACAACACCTGAATTAATAATATACGCGCTGTAATTTTTTTTTTTTTGCTGTGCCCGACAGCGTCCATGATGATCTACTTTATTATATTAACATCTTTTGTACATTATGGTCAAAGCAATAAACATATGAATATGAATATGAATATAATCCGTAAAAAGGGTTTTATTTCTAACAATTCCGTAAATGAGCACGATTATAAAATTACAGAAACTAGATTTTGAACTAATCTTCAAAAATTGTTTAATGTTATTATTCTAAGGTTTTAAGTAAATCATTCAATATATTTTTTACCTACCTTCCTGCTCGTAACAAATATCTACGATTTTTCATGCTTTCATTAAAATGTACGCATGGCTGCCATTATAAAATTGACACTTCGCCTTTGTCTAACTAGGTAACTAATGAGTCCATGATTCATTTGTAATTTGTAAGAACCGTCAGTCAGGTAGGTACCTACCTAGGCAGTTGGCTCGTAAGTAGTCTGCAAACAATTCCGTGTAGCAGTACCTTTTGTTGTTACTCGAATGTCGTCTTTATTGTAAGTGAGTTTAAACAGAATTTAGTTTATGCATTTGTTACTCGGAATAAATAACCCTCCAATAGGTTCTGTTTCGTATACATGGGCGCCGGCGGCAGGGTGCAAAGGGGTGCACTTGCACCCCCCGCCAGGATTTCCACATAGAAAAAAAGATTTTTTTTATTAAGTTACTGTTTGAATAATAACTGAAGGCGTCTTGATTGCTGTTCAAATGTGTTGATGATCGTGCCAATAAATTCAGTTTCTCTATATTTTATATTAGCTAATAGTTATTATAATATGTAGGTAGACGCAGATGCACCTCCCTGAAAAAAAAACCTGGCGGCGCCCATGTTCGCATAGAACTCGAATTTGCCTAACAAAGCCTCTGGAATCGATAAATGGTAGATGTAGATTTGCTATTTATTTATTTCAGAACGTGAAATCGGTAAAATTCGTAGAAAGTGTGCAATATGAAGCTCGTAGTTCGGCGAAGGCAAAATTGACTTGTTTTCACGGCTATTATGATATGAACTAATCATGATTAGGTCTTAAGAATCTTAGCCTAAAACAAAACTTAGATAACTGTGACATAAAGTACTAAAATAATGAAATGCGTGTCATAGAGCGGTGACAGTTAATGCGCAGAAGTAATTTTTGGTCTCATTTGTTCATCCCCTCCCAATTTCTCTGACCGCTCAAGATCCATGCCGGCACCTATAATAGCTTTTATTCTTATTCCAATTTCCAACTTTACTTTTCAGACTTTGAGATTACTTACAGCATTAATAGATAGAGAGGAAATGAACGACCGTGGAAAAATATTGCAGGATTGTGTGTGAAATTATAATATGTGAAGGGAGTGAATGCGGAGATGACGGTCACAGAAAATAATGGCAGAGAGGGATGCCTTCAGCCCGATATAAACTGGGATTAGGGTATAGAATTGAGATTATTGGTGTTATGGATGTAAAGAAATTATTATAGTTTGTGTCTTGTTGTCTGGTATGATAAGGAATGTGATAGTGTATAAGAGGAAGAGAGGATAAAAAGAACGGAAGAGAAGGTCGTAGTGCGCCACCCGAAATAAACTGGGATAAGAACATTAAATAAAGATGATGGGTGTTAAGACATTGTAGATGGATTGTGTGCGGTATGATTCGAATTTGACGGAATTGAATCAGAGGCCGTACCGGCTAACGCATCGAACTTCGGAAAGTCTGCCGGGGTTCAATTTAAAACAGATAAATCGAGCCCCAATCGGGCCAAAATGGTGATTTTGATTCCCCAAATTCATGATGTCACACGAACATCGATATCCTCTAAATATTTTCGGTGAATAGTACAATACGAAACTCCTTACTTCGATTTATCTGCTTTATGTTGAAGCTCGGCAGACCCGCCGAAGTTCGAAAAGTTAGCCGGTAGGGCCCCAGAGGATGACGGATGATAGGAATTAATGGAAAAGAAGAACGTACTATACTAATATTAGGACTTAGATTGGAATAGAGGTGATGGGGTATTCAAAAGGTTTGGATGGATTGTGTGTGGTTGTTATGATATAATTGAAGTAAATACAAGGGAGAGGGGTGATAGAGAAGAATGAAAGAGAAGGACGTACTTCACTGACACAAAATATATTAGGATAAGCGCAGGGGAGATGATATAAAATATTTTCAAAATATTTTTATTGACATTAATCGCTAATCATACAGTTAACTGATATCATTTTAGAATTAACGTGTCATTGAAAAGCAATCTGTTCAAGAATAATTTATTATCATACTTATCACTCTCACTTAGATTAATGTCATCATGAAGATTAACGAGGATTATGTTTCAATTTTATATCGCATTCGCATGTCAACTCATTAGTACTTTACCTACTTTTGTTTATTTATATAGATTATAATTTTTTACAACCTACTTCCAGTCGGTAAATTCAAATCAGATTTAGTCGATGTCGTTATTTTCTAGCATTTATGCTCCAATTTTTATTTTGGCATAATATATTTACCTTCTGGCTCGACGAGAGCCGTATATTGTTTAATTTTAGTCCAAAACGGGATCTTTATTTGGATTATTTGCGAATAGGACTTGATGGGGATAAGCTGCAAATAGACTATCTGCAAATTCAATGAAATCGACCAACCTAAACTAAACCACTAAATTATCAGAATTGATTGTTTGGCCATTTAAGTAAATTTTGAATAGTTTTATACCTTATTCATGGTACATACGGGCAAAATTATTATTAACTACAATATTATTAAAACAACCATAGCCAATATCGACCAACGATATTATCACGTGCGCCGATAAGATATCTATTGTTGCCAGATTACTGTTCAATGAATAAACCAAAATGTTAACTTGAATTGATATTTTGTTTTAAAACCATTTTACAGTTACTTCCAAAATAACAACAAACGCAAGTAAGTATATTAAAACATTAAAGAACGCCGTATAAATTCGTTTAATGTATGGATTTGTCAAATAGTTTCTGCCATTGCTTCTAGCAAAACAATAATAATTAAAAAATGAAATGTCATTCTAATGAATGATATAAAATATACGAACGGTTTTCATGCTATCTAGAACTTTCTAGACACAACTTATTCTGTGTCTAGAATCTTTTATTTTATATGTCATGTCTTATTGAAAAAAAACAGCATTGGCAATTTTGCTGGAACCATAGGAAAAGGAATTACATACTAACTTTAAAGTTGAAACAGAAAGGCGACTATTTTGAAATTTTGTTTTCGATATCTTTTCATTTACTCCAAAAATAGTACTAGTGAAAACAATGCAGTGAAACGTGTCGCTTAATTTTGTTTGTCTTTTATTTATACAATTGTTAGAGGATAATATAAAGCTGTTTCATTCAGCTTCGTTTTTGCACATATCGTCACTGCATTGGATAATGATAATATTCATTATCATCATCGCTCATACGTTTATCGACTTCGGCTCTGGTCTAACCTTTAAATATTTCGATGCTAACATCATGACGTGATAAAATCACTAATGAGTTTCAATTAAATAAAAAAGGATAAATTCGTTTTAAGCAAATAATACATACATGCTTACTCTACACAGAAAAAAGTTCAGCAATTCTTCCAATAGCAAAGCCATCATGTAGATTAGATAATAGTGCACACACGACGTGTAGTGTAATGCCATAAGTATGTAAACAGAAACAGCAATTGAACTACCCTTTATTTATTGGATATCGATTGGATTCGTTGGTACTTTTCAACTGAAACGATGGAAACAAGATCAAATAATAACGTCAATCTTAAAAAATATTGATGCTAAAGTTCCGATTATTTTAATGGAAGCCATGAACTGTTTCTAGAGACATGGTGAATATTTTAAGTTTATTGTCTGTGCCCTCCAGTCGTTGTGAACTAGCGAGTAACGTCGTCGTTCACTTGTCGTTTTACGCCAATTAACTACTACTCCCAATTTATTAATAGCACCACAAGTGTTTTTTATTACCGGGTGGACAGTTGGACTGTAATTAAAACTCAAACATTCGTTAATATCATTGTTCTTGTTATTTTAATTACCAAATACTCATTACAACATAGATTTTGCAGTCCCAATCCTAACAGTATTTCTATTTACACTTTTTGAAATAACTTGAAATATAACATTAGTGTTGAACCTAAGTAGCATAGTATATTAACAAATAGCTTAGACAGATCAATAACATAGTTACGTACGACCCATTTCGTAATCTTTATAATATTTTCAATAGTCACCATGTGACATAATACCAATCGTTAATGAAAGTTAACTTGATAATAAATATAACTTTAATGCAAATAGACCGTTTTGAATGCAAATAAACCTTATGACGACACTTTTAATATAGATGAGGAAAGTGAAATCCATGATAAAGCAAAGTATTACGCATATAAAATCTATACGTTGAAAATGCTATGTTGGTTTCAGTTTCGAGCTTGGAGACACAAGCACTTTATGTCTTTTTTATTATTGTAAACGATTTAAAACTCATCAATATCCGTGCATGCCTCGATCCAGCGATTGCGTTCGATTTATTTTATCAGCAAACCTAGTTTTATTTTAAAACGTTAATATAAACGCATAATTTTTAGAAAAACAGAATTCCAATCGATTTCAGCCGCTTTCGTTAATCCAGCTATTTTGCTGCGGCCATTTAAATATCTCGTGATGAAGACCAATTATTCTACTAGTAGTACCTATTGACACGTGTTTACTTTTTCTAATTCATGCCACTCTATTATCAGTTGAACATTTAACCTGAAGTTTACACACCTTTAGTTTTCTATCTCTTTTTGTCTTTTCTAATCCAGTTGTAGAAAAAAGGATAGCATTACATATTAGATTTCAATTGCGAGCATGTTCTTGGCCTTGCAGCTGGGTGGCTTCATAGCTTTCGTAGGCTACATAAGCCTAGTATACGAGTACAACATCATGTTCTGCGGTTTCAAATTGCAAGGCCTTATGTAAAGGTTTAGAACATACTTCTATGTTGCTTTTGTTTCTTGTATGTTCGTTACGTAGTGATTTTAAATTCTCTCTATTGTTTTTGTCACTTCTGCTTATTCATATTATGGATTGTTGTGTACTTTTCTTTTCGATTAGTTCCTGGTAGATTAGTTTTAAGTGTGAAAATAACACACTCGTTTGGTAACACTTTCAATATACTGCTGTTTATCAGAGATATCGCAGACATAATGTCAAAGACCTGGGAGCGTTTTTTATAACACATTAAAGACGAGTCAATGAAACTTGTGTTTTATTGCGAAAGCTAACATTTTTACTACTGTATTCAGTATCGCGGTTGATATTGATTATAAGCCTACCCTTGGATGGAAGAAGTTGAATGGTCTAGCTAGTCTACTTAACTATAGCTAGCTCATTGTGGTGAGACTCCCTCGTCCGTTAATCGGCTAGTGACGACATCGCCGACGTAAAAGTAAAAATTGTTGGCCCAAGGCCGTCTCAACATACCAACTTATCTTTGCATATAGATACCACACACTATGCCGGGCCAAAGTAAATTCTACCTTATGCTCTAAGTGAAAGTGACAGTGATGGTTTCGCCAATTTATTTGGTTGGCTATTTTGGGCTATAGCAATCGGAGACGGTCACTGTTAACACTGCGAACCGATAGTTTCGTTTTAAGTATCCTTATATCATCGAAATAAGTGTCATTATGGCTTTGTTTGTTGTGTAATGACATTTGATATAAAATAAAGATCAATCTACTGTTTTAGGATTAGCAAGTCTCCCGTTAGTTTCGTAATTCTTTCTTTTTCTTTGGTTATGGATGGATTAATTTAGATTTGCGTCAATTCTTTTGTTTTATTAGCTTATTAAATTGTTCGTCGATTGTTTTGTTCATTATTTTTAAAGACCATTGTGTAATAATAAGGTACCATTATGTGTAATACTTGCAATGTACGAATAGATCCATCAATAGTTTGGATTACATTTGAATTTCAGTTTTGTAGTCCATTAGGGAGAGGTCATTATTGCATGCGTCATGATATGGCTAACTACCAAGAACATTCCACGATCATGCTAAATATTTTGTAAATATGTTTTATTTGAGTTAACAAGTAACAAACCGACAAGTCTAGGTACTCGATATCTTAAGTAATAAGTTTTTAACTAGATTTTGTTATTTATCCGCCAGTCCAGAGACTAAACAGAATAATTAAAATTAGTAATCAAAGAATAATAACTAGAATCACCTGTAAAACAATAGTAATGAACTTATGACTTGCTGCATAATAATATGACATAACCTCGCCACGTTATACAACAGTCGTAAAAGACAATAATGTTTATCTACATATTGAAATGACAATATCTACGTAGATTACATTCCATTCTTGCATTGCAAATTACAACTCTAGGTGCGACACATTTTTTTTTGCTTTTTTAGTGATGATATTAAAATATTTTTTTGACGATTTTTCCGCATACTTTGTGATTTGTTTTGTTTGTAATATAAGTAATATTAACAACCTATTTTGTTGTCAATGTCATCTGCATGACCTTTGCAACGTCGATGTAAGATGTTTAAAAAATCCATTGAATTGAAATTCCTTTAGTACTTAAATGAAACAAATTAGGCATACATTTATTGTATAAGTAATGGTAACTTTTGGAAAATTTCGTGAATGTTTTGTAAATTCATCGCCTAAAAATAAAATAAAAGCAGTATCATAAAAATAGCAACGTCGTCAATATGTCATCCATCAATTAATAAGTATTACATAAACCATTATTACTGTATCACCTGCAGATCGCACCTGCGTACCAGTACATACCTATCCACCTATGAACACTGTAAACTGTATTTTTTCCACAAAAACCTGATACGGCTTAGACCAAGTGTTCAGAGGAAACATTACTTCAACATTCGTCGATTCACTGAACGCAGCGCGTAAGTGCGCGAAATATCCAAGGACAAGTGGTTTGCTACTCGTGAATCAAATTACTGGCATGCTATTTATTTGTTAGTAAATTTAAGAAGCTCAACAATTTTGTTTTAAGTACCTATCAAAAATATTGTGATAGAAAAAACACCTACATTTAGTTTTTAAATTTTGAGGTTTTAGCATTCACAATGTTATTTTATATAATACCAAATAATATACTAGAAAAAATACGACTCGCACCAGATCATGTTCTCGGACGGGAATCGAACCCGCGACCTTTGGATATCCGGTCCAATGCTCTGACTGCTGAGTGACTCGGTAGCTGTAATTTGATTCATGAGTGACTCGGTAGCTCAGCGGTCAGAGCTTTGGACCGGATATCCAAAGGTCGCGGGTTCGATTCCCGTCCGAGAACATGATCTGGTGCGAGTCGTATTTTTTCTAGTATATTATTTGGTAACACCTACATTTAGATTTAGTTTTGTCTTAGATTTATCCAATGGATCATCCTGTTCAAGACCCTGTTTATTTTACCTATACACAGACACTTTACGATGTCTAAGCAAAGACTATCTTCGTTTACACTGCAATTAAAATTGCTGGAAGTTATAAAATCGCTTTAGAGTGTGCGAGAGATCTTGTGCGAAGAATTGACGTTTTTATGACGCACATTGTACTTGTCGGGTCGGGGCATGCCTGTTTATAATTCCTCCTTTTACGGTAATTGTGTAAGGCCTATGTTAGTATTTACCTGTAGATAAGATATGGCGATAAATTGCGAGCAGTTGTTTGATTTATGAATCAACTTCATTG
Source organism: Catoptria pinella (assembly GCA_963556745.1). Taxonomy (NCBI): domain Eukaryota; kingdom Metazoa; phylum Arthropoda; class Insecta; order Lepidoptera; family Crambidae; genus Catoptria; species Catoptria pinella. Next base: position 1,358,004 of record OY750777.1, read on the forward strand.
TGTTTATAGCGTTAGATTTATATAAGTAATCTGCAGATTAATTTCAAGCTTTTCCTTTGATAATAAAAGCTTCAGGAGAAAAGGACAGATTCAATTGATATTGAGATTCACTTAGATATTTTTTTTTCAAAATTTTTACCTGTTAGCAAAATCATAAACAACCTTCATAAATATATCAAAATTCTTGCTCATTTTTGATAAATATGTGTTTTTTACTTTATTGCTTCTTCCTCAGCGAAACGTACGCCACATACTTGTTTAACTAGTAGAATTTAATTAACCTGTAGAATTTTTAACTTAGTCCAATCTCCAAAAAGTTTCCTCTTTCTGATATTTGGTTGTGCTGCAGTAACCAACCAACCAACTGCTAATGTAACCACTGTAACGGTGGATATATTGCTAGTAGTAGGTAACCCGGTCGTCGCCGTTTCGATCAGGTGCGCTCTATTTATATATAGACTCCTCATCCTTATTCATCTCCGGTACGTTGTTTATATGACAGCTAGTCTCCACAGCATACTCAAATGGTGTTAGGAGTATTAATTTCAGATTAATAGAATCACCTGAATTTGGTTTGATCATTGGAATATTTTTTCTTAATTTCCTCTCGAACATCAAACACGGAGTATCTTGTTTCGTAGGTCAACGGTTATTAGGGTGATTCGTCATATCTTTCTCACGGTTCTAATCTAAAGACTTGGACATGATGATGATCTATTGTAACGTATCGCCACCATTAGGCCTGACTTGAACGGAATTGAATCCGGTTGATATTGGTAATATTGGTATATGTTGTTACCAGCTATTAATTTCACTACATTAATGTGAATTAATTGATACAGTCGAGACTTCTACTTCTATGCAAAAGGTTGCTTTCTTTATAACTTTATACTCTCTCAGGCGGAGTGAGATTTTTCTCCAGTGCATTAATATGAATAATCTTTAGCGTAAGTACAAAAAGAGGAAGCGAGCAAAACCTACTGGAAGCACAACCAATTTAAGTGTACATTACAGAAATGCAGACCGTTATGATAACAGATTTTTATTTCCTTGGAAACAAAACAAATGCATTCCGGAATTCGTAATCCTCTTGCTCTTTAAAAATGTAGGATTTTTTTTAATCAAATCGGTGGCAGTGAAGGGCCCTGTTGTTTTTCATTGCCAAAAGATGTGCATGAATTGGTATTGAATATACTATCTAAATACTGAAAAGTCATATTTCTTTCTTTCCTTTGATTACTCAGCAACATTTGAAATTGTGAATTTGTCGTAAATCGATTTAACACAACTTCCATGAACATATCGTGCTCCAACAAACTGCAATTCTGGCGACATTTTATATATGTAACACTAACGCCACTCCCACAAAAAGAAAAATACCGTGCAAATACACAATTTATTAAAAATCCAAGCTGATGGTCGCCTCGCTATATCAATTGTTATTTATATATATAATGTCGCCTTAAGATTCACAGTTCCATTAGGCCAAATTGTTACTATGGCAAGCTGAATTCACGCCGCTGCCTCACGTGTGGCATACTCGCTTCATCTTCACGTGCCTTGTTAATGTATAACACTCTCGCCAACTGTTTTTAATGTCATCGAGTTGATCGCTCGGAACATATGTTTTGTTATTATTGGATTGTCATAAAGTAATGTTTCAATGGTAAGCATTTTTAAACATATTTTAGAATACAAAAAGCAAGAGAATATTATGAATTATTTTAAATCGTTCTTGTTATACAAGGTGTTACAAAAATACCCCTAATGCCGAATATGGTATATAGGGACCATCAAACTGAACAACTTTTAGTATGGGACCAACTTTGAAATCGCGAAAAAAAATCAGCTGTTTCATACAAAAATTAATTACGAGAATATCAAAATGTATGAAACAGCTGATTTTTTTTTCGCGATTTCAGTGTTGGTCCCATAGTAAAAGTTGTTCAGTATGGTGGTCCCTATCTACCATATTCGGCATTAGGGGTACTTTTGTAACACCTTGTATAAGTTAAAACTTAAAGTGGCACGAATATAGGTCCCCATAATAAAATTGCGGTGTTACGAAGACAATTTGATTACAATGAAGCTAAACCGTTATTCGATCGTTTATGAATGGCTGACTGTTATATATTTGAAGAATATTCTGTCGTTACACCAACTTCCGACACGTTTGCTTAATCAATTAAAACTCTGCCTTCCATGACCCACTTTTTGTCGGTAGCTTTAGCTTGACTCAGTAATACTGCTTCTCAAGTAGCTTAAACTGAATTCGATGTCTCTTACGTGATGTACTTAAGTACTTCGCATTTAAAGTGCTTCTTTTAGTATTGACAAGCGTTTTAACCAAAAGTAGACCGAACTTATTATGTTAAATCATCTAGATTTTAGGATTTTGAGTCTAATAGAAAAGCAAGCAAATATTTCCGTAGTCGTAAATGTTATTGAATCGTAAAATTAGAAAATGTAACTTGAAGAATATGACATGACAGTATATGTAATGAAGATTGTGAAAATCGGAAAGATGCCAAATACCGATTTCAATAGTTACCTACAATACGCTCGTTAAAGATCAATGTCTCTTCAATGATAACTATCTTTAGCATGAATACATTATTAGCATTGGTGACGTAATTTAATAGGTAATATTAAAATGAAAATTGTTATGTACTTAATGGCAGTAAATGCCTTCAGACATATTCGCACAATTTCCGCATTCGTACAATTCCATATTTGTACATACAATTCCATATTCGTACAATTCCAAATTTGTACAATTCCACATTATATACTTAAAATATATTACCCTCCTTTCTGAACAGTCGGTTTCATCATCAGAACACTTCACACACAAACTGAACACATCACTTTTGCATAATAACATAAAATCTACTGTTATAATAATTGTAACTCTGTTGTAATTTAATGATCAATAAAGATTTGTTATTTAAACAGAAAAAAAACTTCAATAAACAAGGTTATTACTAGGGGAAATTAGCGAAGTTCGTAATTTGGTTTCTGTCTGAGCAGGGGCCGTACCGGCTAACGTATCAAATTTCGGAAAGTCTGCCAGGCCTCAAATTAAAACATAAATCGAGCCCCAATCGGGCCAAAATGGCGAACCCCAATTCATGATGTCACACGAATATCGATATCTTATAAATAACTTCGGTGAATAGTACAATACGAAACTTTACTTCGATTTATCGGTTTTAAGTTGAAGCTCGGCAGACCCGCCGAAGTTCGAAAAGTTAGCCGGTAGGGCCCCAGGACGATTGTAAATACAATGTACCTATTTCTCGTGTAGCTGCTGTGGTCTCTGAGTCTCTGACTAATCATTCGATACTCGATACAATTAACGTGGCCAATTAGCGCCGCCCGAGACAACGAAGTCGATGCTACTCTGTTATTAAACCCTAATTGATCACAAACGATCAATCTTTTTATTTTTCCGTATTTTCTTATAGGCTTTCCATGGGAATTATTCTTAGAATCTTAGGTCCATAATGACATGTATTTAAGTGTGTTTGCGCACGTGGACCGTCGTGAGTGTTCTACGGCCAAGTTTCGGATAGTTGCAATGGTCTATAAATTTCACCCTACAAATGTCTTCTGACACCTGCGCTCACACCGGATAGAAGATACAGTCATGATCTTCGCACGTAAATCTTGCTTTCTATGAACCAGAGCCAAAAAATACTGTCTCCAGCCATCGCCGTAATAATATTGTGCGTCATCGGTGCGTGTTTATATTGAAGTCTCACGTTCGCCGATGCGATCTCGCATGAGCACTACAGAATTAATAACTGCCGCTTCATTTATCATCGTAATCTATTCATTGCGATTTTGGACAGATTCATAGTATAGGTAATGTTTGTGTAATAAGAGAACGCTTCCAGTCATATGCGTAATTAATATCTAGCCGATAGAATCTGTTAATAATTGCTTCTACAGTCGGTCTGTTATAAGAATTGAATTCTAATATTTCACTTTTTTCGAATCAACCTAATCTTGTTAAAGTGGACGCTTATGATATTAAACACACAATTTCATAAATCCAACTATAAACGTCGTCTTTTGGATGTCTTACCAATTGGTAAAAATTTAGGATAGGTAGGGCAACATAATTATTTTGCCCTCCCTACCTATCCTATTTTCACTCAAATTCTTACAAAATCTACGTAAAATAATAAATATTCAAAAAATGAAATGTCTCCACGTGACTTACCGTAATGTTGTGACACGTTGAGAACAAAAAGTTTTAAATAGTCTGCTGAATATCTCGATAATCGAACTTATCACCGATTTTTAATTTACTGCATCCTAAATTTTACTAAAAATCCTCGAGCTTTTCCTATCTTAAGTATGTATTACAGCATTAATTTAATGTTTCCAAACCAAGCTAAAATAACAAACTGATTATCGATTCCACAGAATCAATATCGATATGACGTAGAATCGGAAATGTTTTGGTATCGATCATTGCATTCACGTCCCTAGACTCGGGATTGACATGTGTCAGAATTCAAATCTTATATTAGACAGACTTTATATTGACTGGTTTTTCCATATCTACTTGATTGAAGTAAAAAAAAGCTAAAAATGATTCAACGATCATTTTTAGCTTTTTTTTACTTCAATTTCTTGATTCGTTTATACAAAATATTTCTTTTCTATGTTATCATAGAAAAGAGATATTTTGTTAGAGACATAAAAGCACACTAATTAAGTTACTAATTAACTTTAAGTATTTACTTATCGTTTGTCAATTTCACTGATTATTAATTCAAACGTACAATATTAATTGTGTAAATTGGGAATAGATGCACATAATTTACATATACCTAATAGTACTAAACGTCTAGATGTAGGCGTGAAATTGTATAAAACAAACCGTTGACTTTCGCATTTATAATAAGTATTATGAATTTGTCGTTAAAAGAAGAAGCGCAAATTGAAACAGACGCTTTAACTGATAGCCCTATTATGTGCTGATAGGGAAAAAAGGGCAGGTGACAGGTGCCTTTAAAAGTCACGGTCGAACGCCATGACGCTATGGCATGGCTGGCATATTATACAGCACATAGTTATCGCTACTTATGCAACAAATGAACTTCGTTATCGAATGCCACACAACTGCACTGCCACTGATCAACAAAGTGTATCGGTCGTTTTAATTTATCGCTCGCTACTGGTTAGTCTCGCCCGACATCGATTTCACTAGCACAATGATGTGCCTTATCAATTGACGAGATCAATAAACTTATTTTACCAGAAGGCCATATTGTCATAGTACTAGAAGTTAGAACACGCCTGCATAGTACGAATACAGTAATAATTGGACGACCGAAATAGGTCCAGGTCAAATTTTGTGTTTCCATTAGCGTCACACAATCAGAGAAATTAAAATTGTTTCCATCATAAACTTGAAACCGGATTTTCGCTCTATCGCGTACACTTCCGTGCCATTGTCTTTCTAAAACAAAAAGAAAACATTAGTTTCAAACTAGCTAGTAGCTTCCTGTTAGTTCGCCAAGTTTTTATACTTTAATCGCTATTTTAAAGCGATCACTGTAAGCACCAGTAAGTGTGAATATAAAATATCAGCGCTAAGTCCAGATTCTCGGTTTATTGGATGAGTATCGAAACAACGGCTGCGCGGATATCGATCGGGGCATTCCAAGTACGAAAGTCATTGCCAAGGGCTCCTCCGCATAATTCTGTAACAAGATACTGTGAAATATCGTCACTGCTACATTTCATTTGTGGTGCGCGTCATCGAAATTTTGCTAAATCTGTAAATTTTACCAACTTGTTTGATTCCTAAAGTCAATTATATGTCACGCCAAAGTTATTTATAGCATAGACCGGCTCTTTTAATTAATCGTTTATGCCAGTTTTTGAATAGTCTATAGCTTCTGATAAATTGTCCATATTAGCATCATAATAATATTTTGCACAATACAGCATACAGTACTGGTATTGTCAGAATAATCTAGAAGCTCAGACAACTTGCCATTCTTGTATGATAGATTGTTCAAAATGTTAATGTGTATTTATTTATAATAAATAAGGTCGTGGTTCAAAATTAGATAACGTTATGCGTTTCATCAATTTTTGTTGTTTGTCTAGATTGCCATTGTCAAAGGTCATAATAACATTGCGTCGCTTGCTTGTAACCCTGCTGTGAAGAATAGTGAATTGAAAGTTTGGCATTGGAGCCGTGGGTTCTTATTATTCAGACAATGGGTGCCTCCATGTCGTTTGCCATAGGGTTCGAGAACACTTAGACTTTCTTATTTTGTGGTTCCAGGTCCGTGTTTGGGCGTCGTTACGTCGTTGAGCTATAGAGCTATCTAAGTGGGTCGCCCGCCGGGTTTCCTTCCATGCGCAACGGAGTTCCGTAAGACACGTGTTGGGTTTACACGTGATTTCGATCGGATCTCTTTTGAAACTCGTTCCGTAAATTAACTGGTTCCTTCCAATGTGTTTTTGATGAGTTTGGTGAGATAATCGTATTGAAGATCATCGTTAGGAACTGTTTTGTTGATACGTAATGGGTTTTATTATTGTCAATCGGTTGTGAATTTGTAATCTGAGTAATTTTATTAGCTAAGTTGGAACGAAAACGTTTCGTTCGATCGTTTCGATGGATCGACTGCACAAATGCAAAAAGGAATCCTCCTTCTAACTTGTGTATGCCTCTTTCACTTTCTTAGAATCAATTCAATCTTTTTACCGATTCCCAATAATCATAACACGCGGTCGGGATAACTATAAAAAACATGTAACTTGCAATAAAAACGGTACCCAGCGTGGGTGTCTATTTCCGAACGCTAGGAAGCTTGTCTGGAGCGCGGCCTTCGCGACTCGGACAGTTTGTCGCAGATTCATATTGATTCACGAGTTCACAATACATTTTGTGCGAAAATAGCTCGGTAACGAGTGTAACCACAGTCTTTCGGGTTGCGACGTTTTTAAGAGTAATTTTTGGTGGTCGAGCTATGTACTTACTCTTTATTTGTCAGGGCAGGATGTGCTGTCCTTCTATTTTATTAACAATTAACTCCCTGCTCAGACAGAAAAATCTATTGTTTGTCATTCATTAACGTTCAAAGTGTTATTATAGCTGTCGGCAATCTCCGTAATGCCCGTCTGTCATCCAAATATGAACTTTGTCAAGCATGCATAAGATTTATATAGTTCTTCAATAAAATGTACCTTAATGATATGTGTTTGTATTGTAGGGTAATTAAGAATATTGTGACATCAGCGAAAACGCCATTTTTAAAATTGAAGCACTAATGTAATAATATTTAGATTCCCCACTGTCACAGATTTATTTTTAATGTTATTCTTAAACTTTCTTAAAGCAGTATGTTTCCGTTTATTTCTTAACAACTGACTTTCCTTTGGCCTTTGCTATTACGTTAATGTAATCGGTTTTAAATGGGCACTAGAACAATGTGTGTTTCAACAGAACACTCAGGCTAGGAATAAAATGGAATGCCGTGGCGCGTGGGTGATACTGCGCTGCTGATAACCCGCATAGCTGGGTTCGGGGTAATTAGAGCGGTAGTCGAAATAAACAATGTGAAGATGGCTTTCATCGGGTGAAGTAGCTCACCTTGGTACAAGTAACCTCTGAAGAAGCGGTTGTAGATGTGAAAGAGCTTGGAGCAGTTTGAGCGTTTCTGGCCGATCAGTAGCGATCAGGCGTACAACCTCCAGATGCAAAATAGGCGAATTATAGACACACTAATATACTAGCTAGACGTTGAGTTGTAGAAATCGCCCGTATTGCCCAGTAAGTGGTTATCGTGTACCATAATGGTGTCATTGCCATGCCTTGAGGGCCTCAAGTTGAATCTCTAACGGCCCAGTAGTATGTCACCGGTTTTGTAGCTGTAGAAGAAATGGGTAAATGAAATATTCTTTAGTTTCATTGCTTGCAATTGTATAATCAAAGATAACAATGCGTATTTGAAATTTTGAGATTTAAGCATTCACAATGCAGTATTATATAACAATGCGTCCTAATTAAGAGTCAGGAGATATGTTAGTACGTACCTACAATATATTCCACATGTAATGATTATCCCAATTTTAGGAATCTCTTATCATTATTAACGCTGTAGTCGCATCCGTTTCCGCAGCTACAAAGTAGGTGGTCACTTTGATAGCCGATCGTGTATCGTTTAGGATGTTCAAGATCAAGACCTTGATTATTGTCAATTTGCCACTCGATCTCGGTTGTTTGCTGTTACACTTATATTTACAATGGATCCTTATCGAACGAAGGATCAGGGGCCCTATTTTTGAATTCTTAGGCTGGCATTGTTGGAGTTGAATCGCTCGTTGGTCAACCAGTTGTCAGTCATTTCTTAGGTCAGCGTGAGCTTAGCGAATTCTAAGTCTATTTACGCCGCATGCGACTTAAGAGGCGACTTTACATGCAAAACACTCGACCCAGGCGAAATCCACAAGGGAAACCAGAACATAAATCGAAGAAGAAGAACACTGGAGCCACTCCCGCAAAAAAAAAAAAATACCGTGAAATACACACATTATTAAAAATCCAAGCTTATGGTCCCCTCGTAAAATATCAATAGTTATTTATAAACAAACAAACTTAGTGACAGATAATTTTTTGTGGTTTTTTTCGACGAAAAACAAAAAGGCGGCAGTTTTTAGCTTTTTCGCCACCAAAATTGCAAATAATTATTTGTCATTGAGTTTGTGTGTTTATAAATACCAATTTGGAAAGACTACGAAGAAAGATTTTAGTGTTTCCACACTAAAATCTATTCCTTCTTTGATTCAAAATTTTATATGAATGATTATAATATACAAGGTGTTACAAAAATACCCCTAATGCCGAATATGGTATATAGGGACCATCAAACTGAACAACTTTTACTATGGGACCAACTCTGAAATCGCGAAAAAAATTAGTTGTTTCATACATTTTGATATTTTCGATTTTAATATTTGTATGAAACAGCTGATTTTTTTTCGCGATTTCAGGGTTTGTCCTATAGTAAAAGTTGTTCAGTTTGATGGTCCCTATATACCATATTCGGCATTAGGGGTATTTTTGTAACACCTTGTATATTCTCATGGCCGTCTAGTATCTAGTGTTCGTGTAGGCGATCTATTATTTCCTTTCTATTGTGGGTAGGTACAATGATACATTATGTAATAATCTTGACTGGGTTCGGAGGCGTGTGGCGACCGGTCACCCAGGTGCGAATGATGCCCGCCCACAAAATGTCATTTTCAGGGTGATGGCAAAATGAAACAACCGCTAAATGTCACATGTTGGGTCGGGTCGGTGCCTAGGTACACACGACGGCACCTCAGACTATACATGTTGACCTTGAGACCGCCTTTATGCCCTACGCAATAAAAGCTGTTTTCGTAGTTTAACTGTATAACCTGACGTGCTGTCGTGTGTACATTAATCTCATCGTAGGCAGAGTTTCGCAATATATTTTGTTTCTATTAGTTACTTACATCCATGTCTATGCAGTGCAATTTGATCCATTTTATATCCATCCATCATGATCTTTATTTGATAACAGTAGGTAGGCAACCTAGAGCTACAATGCTAAAAGTGTAGTATCCTGAGTTACAGTGTAAATAAATGGTGCTATAGACCTTAATTTAATATAGGTATGCAGTAAGTAAGTAAGACAGAATACCTAGGAAGTTGGTAGCTAGCTAGTCACGTATAGTAAGTTAACCAGCACGGAGAGTCCCCAGCCCCACTACCCTTAAGAACCTTATAAACAAGTATTATTGTTTTTTTACCTGATGCCGACGGCAGGTGCGGTCATAGAATAAAAAATGTATGGCTTTTAATCCGAATAATGTCCGCGCAAGGTCGCCAAACGAGTGCAACTAGTTGCCGATATTGACACATTCGATTTACGACGTTACATGTACGACCCATTCCGAATGCTTTACGTCACGCCGAAAATCACAATAACGCTAATGCAAAAAACGGTTTAATTAACAAAAGAGTTTTGTTTATCGCCGGCCAGTGTTGCTGTTTAATTAATGATGGTTACATGAACATTGCTGGCTGTGACGTGACGTGGCGGCTGTCCCAGTTATTGATGACCTTCAGTGCTACACGCATGAAGTAGATAACATGTTGGATTAGCGAATGTAGCGTTAACGAATTTGTTTCTCGAGTGTTCTCTTAAGAGTAAATCCTAAACAGAGAACGGTGATTTTATCATCCTTTAATTAGATACTTACCTAAACTTAACCTATAAGTTGCATTGCAGTCTAATAGACAATCAAGGAAAAAAGCAGTAACTTAATCGCAAATTTTGTTTTACCGAAACTTGTCTGGCAGATTTAAGCTTAGAATAAGATAAAGGGATATTATTGATTTTTATAGAAACGGTGATGCCATGAAATAAAAGGAAGTACAGGCAGACTACATCTGTTGCGGCAACACGCAAAGGATAAATAAATACGCATGATGTGCAGCTGTACTTTTTTAAGACTGCACGTCACAGTTTCGTTCAGTGTCCGCCAGTTTCGTTGTCGATCGTTGTAAGGAAGAAGCCGTTATCAAAATGGCGGGCGGCTCGGCGGCGATCGCCCCGCGCGCCCGTGCGAGCGTGGGGTCGTTGACGCGTACGGAGGGGCGGGGGGGCCGGCCGCGGCGTGCGTCCATCGATTTGTATGGTTAAAACATTGAGCGACATCTAGAGACGCTCGATGGAACTAAAGTTTCGTAATTTTAGCGCTAGATGAAGTATTTTTCAGGAAAATATTTTTAAGATAGATTGGTTTCATAATATATGACTGATTAAATAATAAACATGTGAAAAAGTTGAACGAGATTTAAAACACTATTACAAAGACGAAGATAATGTTAGCGCAAAGCGCGTTATTTGTTCAAAGTTCCATCTGTTTATTTACATGAATATTGGGGCAATGGTCTTACGGACTCCTACGTGCATGATGTCACAGAATACATAATAGCAGGTACTAAACCAAATGTGCGTTTACCTATTTGGTTTTGCCTACCTTTACCTATCACCCCCTATCACGCTCTGTTTAGATAACGATAAATTAATAGTTTGTTTTTATTTGTCAACAGTGCAAAGACTTCGAGAAAGCAGGAGCGACAATCGCAGTGACGCCGTGCGACGTCGTCGAAGAAGCAGATATCACGTTCTCGTGTGTGGCCGACCCTCAGGCCGCCAAGGAGGTAACACGCCTGATGCACCTCTTAAAGGCCCTATTCAAAGCCCTGCAAGCAAAGCCCTGTTAGCAGTGCCGCTGCGAATCGTATTGCGTATACACACAAGGCCGATATTATAGTTAGATTTGGCGATTCATACACTGCCACGCATAATGCTGCATGTTGCGTGTCAACGCACGTACTTGCGGGAGTGCAGATTTGCATCATCGTGCGGGTTTTTTACGCACACATGGATCCACAAAATGCAACTACGCGCAGTTGCATTTTGTGGATCCAAGCTCCGACTCATTTCATTCAAATATCGAGACCCATTTTTAAACACACGTCAAGCCCTTCTAAAATCACGCACGCATCTGCGGGACTCGGTGAGCCATACCTTGCGTCTCGCCCTGCATGAACGCGCGTGGATGCATTTACAATGTGTTGGACTGTGCGTGTTTTCTATACAAACGGCTTACAAGCAACGTTAGATCACGCATTCACGCAACATGCAGCATCGTGCGTGGCAGTGTGTTAATCGCCTTAAAATATCGTTCCCACTCAAAACGATTGGCAGTGGCACCACACAATACATAATAGTGTGGCGCTGCATGCAGGGCTTTGCCACAGGCCGTTTCAAAAATATCGTTATCGTACACATTATATCGCTACAGTTGTTTGATCTCACGAACATGCACATTATTTAAGTGTGCGTAATACGAGAGCGTGCAGACGCACACTAAAACAATGTGCATGTGCACGCCACGCATTCATATCTGAACCGCCTTCGTGAGATAAAGAACTGTACCAAATCACATTTATAACAAAACAATGAGTTAGGATAACGACTAATTATTCAATTCAATTCAAATTCAATTCAATTCAAAACTCGTTTATTCAGTCTAGGCTGTTACAAGCACTTGTGAATGTCAAAGAAGCTACGCCATCGGTTCGCAAACCCTAAGCGGGAGACCTTGTAACGAGAAGAACCGGCAAGAAACTCGTCAAGGGCTGCTTTTTTCTCCCTGTATATTTCATACAGAGTCGTCAAAATTTGAGAAATGAGGTCAGCATTTAAAGTGACGTCATTTTCCATTACAATAATTAACAAAGTTAACATTCAATGGGTAGGTAAAATAAATTTCAACTAGTTGAGAAATCGCTGTCTACTACTCGATAACTAAGCAAATCATTGTATGATATGAAGAATTAGCCCAGGTGAATTAAGTCTACGACGGGGCAACAATAACTGGAAGTTACTTGACATACAAGTTTAATTATTAAAAAAATGCATTTATTACAATTTAAAAAAAATCTACGACCAAGCTGTTTTATCAATTAAATAATCTTTAACGGTATAGTAGCCTTTTTTGAGAAGACAATTTTTTATATGAGTCTTAAAGTTTTCACATGGTAAATCCAAGATATTACTTGGAATTTTATTATATAAAACTTTATACCTAGACCTATGAAAGAACCACGGACTTTTTCTAATCTATACCAAGGCATTACAAGTTTGTCTTTATTCCTGGTGTTCCGATTGTGCCAATCACTATGTTTTGTATACAAATTAATATTGCGACGCACATAAAGAATGCAGTTTAATATAAATTGAGATGCTGCTGTCAATATACCGATCTCCTTGAATCTATCCCTAAGAGATGTTCTAGAACTTAGTTGATAAATAGCTCTTATTGCTTGTTCTTATTGCTTGTTAATGTATGTACTTAATTAATTATGAATACATTTAATCAAAAATCCGCATGCAAAGATTGGTAAAAGTAATGTAGTTTATTTAGAAACATTGTTTCTAATAAAATAGCTTAGTAAAGTGCTTGTAAGAAAAAGAGGACTGTAAATAGGAAAATAATGAACAAAAGTGACATTATAAAAACAAAAAAACTCAGTAAAAAAGATAAATGCATAGACAAAATATAAACCTATAAACCTCCACAGTGCTAAACACAACTTTCCGTTCAGTCAGTGATATCAGCGTTTATTTATTACTTACTCCATCTTATATTACATATAAACACACCGATTCGCGAAAAGGTTAGTGCATAAACTAGGAAACCGATCCGCTGATGACCTTTCGCTGACCTTACCGCGAGTATTGATATCGCAACTGTAATATAAATAAACAGCTTTTATAGCATCTGCGTAGTCGACTTTTATTAATGAAGAAAAATAAAAATGAGTAAGTACTCATCAAATCATATTTTTTGCAATTCATAAAGGCATCGGTGATATTAACAACATTTTTTATTTCATTAAAATTACATGAAACTACTACATAGCTAATACTCTATAGTCGTATTTTTCTAGTATATAATTTAGTATTAGCTAAATAATATACTAGAAAAAATACGACTCGCACCAGATCATGTTCTCGGACGGGAATCGAACCCGCGACCTTTGGATATCCGGTCCACTGCTCTGACCGCTGAGCTACCGAGTCACTAGTGGGAACGTCGAATTTCTTCTAGTATATCAACTCTTACTCTGCAAACCAGGGCCATCTCACCAATGTACAAGGAACTACCTCGACATTCAACTGAACATCTTTCCAGATATTTTTAAACAATTGATTAAGATGAGAAAGCTATAAAAGTTTTTAAAATTTGAGATTTAGTATTATATAAAAATAGCATTGTGAATGCTAAAATCTCAAAATTTAAATACTACATAGCTCTTCAGAAATAGAGAATATTTTCAAATAATTGCAAGGATTGGAGCGATCCACTTCGTTTTGTAGCGGGTATCGACGATCATCCGTACAATAAAAACCGCCACTTCTCGTTTCACAGTATAGTTTATTTATACACACAATTTTATACGTAGATAAACGAATACAGAAGGCGAAGAAATGAGTATTAAACTCCAAGAAACATACAAGAAAGCGAATGTTATTAAGTATGTGTGAAATGATATAAATATTTGTTATTAAATTTAGATTTTTCGCATTCACAATGCTATTTTTATATTAAGATAAATAATATTAGAAAAAATACTTGAAACAATCGACTCACCCGCAGCGAAGAAGTTGAAAGTACTAGAAAATTTCGCCGCTAGCGACTCGGTAGTATAATTGGTCAGTGCATTGGGCCGGAATCACAAGGGTGCGGGTTCGAGTCCCGTCTGAGGTGCTACGGGTGAGTCGATTTATTCTAGTATTTTTTCTAATATGATTTATCTTAATGAATATTTGTATTTTAGATGGTGTTTGGCAACTGTGGTGTGCTACACTGTCCGTCGCTAGAGTCGAAGGGCTACGTGGAAATGACGTCGATCGATGCGGACACCTCGCACGACATCGTCGAGGCCATCAGCGGCAAGGGCGGCCGGTATCTGGAAGCGCAGGTGACTATTACTACCTTTGTACAACCATGTGGTCACAGAAGTGACTATGTGTAAAATTATTTAATAATATACCAAAAAATTTAAAATCATTAAATATTAATCAGTTTAAAAATTGTTTGTATAAATGGCTATTGACGGAAAACTTTTACAATATTAAGGATTTTACGACTAAAAGATATAAGAAATTGTAATTTAAATTGTGAGAACACTGCCTATGCATTCTAGTTCAATCCAAAATAAAGACATTCCAAATGTTATATAATATTTATTTGAGATAATTAATTTGCTATTGTAATTTCAACATTACTGTATTAATTTGCATGCTTAGTAATAGGCGAAACATGATCTACAAACTAATTTTTCCTACCATCTTAATTACCATGTTTGAAGCAAATAAATAAATGATTATTATGTGGACACATAAGTAACTATATGGTCACAGAAGTGACTATATGGTCACAGAAGTGGCTATGTGGTCACAGCAGTGACTAAGTGGTCACAGAAGTGTATATGTGTGTATGTGTATGTATAGGTACGTCGATCTAATAGGTTGTCTTATTTCTAACGAACCCACATCTCTACAAAGCTATGATAACAAGCCATCTACTTCCAGATCCAAGGCTCCAAGACGCAGGCGGAAGAGGGCACGTTGATAATCCTAGCAGCGGGCGACCGCACGCTGTTCGACGACTGCCAGTCCTGCTTCAAGGCGATGAGCAAAAACTCCTTTTACCTTGGTAGTAGTCAGCTTCTCCGGTTGCCGGCGCAATGAAACTTGACACTTGACACTCACACTCAGCTAGCATGTGGATGTGCACGTTTACTACGCGTTCACTTCATCGTTGCCGCTACCCCCCGGCCCGCTTCGTCATACCGCACCCCCTGCGTCGCCTTTCTAGTACGGCTAGCAACGCAAAGCTTAATTTTTGTTTCTGTTGATTTAATCATTACGTTCGTTATTTGGGTTGTTATAATGATTTAAAGAGTAAAGTTCCTACATAATGGCGAACCTAACTTGTTATATAAATTAATGACACTCTGAACAAGAAAAAATGAAAAACAGTCGAAAAACATGATTGTCTACAGTACCGTTAGCTGTGACGTCATAACGGTCGTCAACGGCAATCACGAAGTGAACGCTTAGTATATTAGGTCAGTGATTCCCAATTAGTGGTACGCGTACCCCCAAGGGTACGGGAGGTTGCATCAAGGGGTACGCGCAGTAATTAACCGTAACTATGATATTAAATCAGTAAAAAACTATTTTTACTTATCATTCCTGCAATAAGAATTACGCGTGTTTGAGGTCTTTCTTGGAAATGCTAATTGGGAACCACTGTATTAGGTTTTTGCAGAATCATCGACCGTGACCAAAGATTATTATACACCCGCGACTGTATTCGTTAGTCGTTTAGCTTTAGAATCCGTTGACTACAACACTTAACACCAGCTTACAATACTAAATGCATTTGACCGAAAACAGGTTAGTAGAATACGACCAAACCGAAAAATCTAAATGTAGCATTAATTGAAAAACAACCAAGTTCTGTTTCTGTGAGGCCAGTGACACTGCACTTTTCTACCTAATATGAAGCTATAAGTACGCGGCGGACTCGACCGGGCGGGCCGATGCAGTGGCACGGTAAAGATATCTACCAGTATTCTAACTCGACGCTGTCCTTAAAATACTTACCTAGAGCCGCGCGGTACGTCAACATACGATAGGGCTGTACAAAACTAGAAACAAACTCAAGTAGGTAGATGAAATTAAGATAACAGAACCTCTAATTAGAAATAAAACACTTTTTACGGATTACAGCGCGTATATTATTAATTCAGGTGTTGTTTTGGAATTATTTAGTTTGTATTTATTGGTTTTTTAGAGTTCTTTCAGGGACGGCCCCTGGAAAGGTGTCGAAACGTCGAAACTGTACGCGCGAAAGTCTTAGAAGTGTATATGAGAACCTCTAATCCTCTACTTACTTGAGTATGATTTTAATTTTGTGATTGTATGTTATATTTTAGAAATAAAACTAATGATGATACTGTGATAGGTTGCCTAATAATTCAAAATAGGTAATCATTTTGCTTTTAAATTATATTTTGGCAGATATAATTTATAATAAGGTTTGATATTTTAATCAATCTTACTAATTCACAACTATCACGCTCACTGATCGCAAATACAAAACCACCGTTCGTTCGTCACTGCGGCGCATTCGCGACTGTTGTGTACCGAGTGCAGACCGAACTCGAGGCGCGTAGGTATGGTTCGCATTTCGACCGTTTGTACTAAGTTAGAATACTGCAGACACCTTACCGCGGCAGTGGGCTGCCGTTCACTCACACGCTCGCTGCGCCGCGTATGGCCGCGCGTGAAGTTACGGTTGTCGCTTAATTCATTAACGCCCGAGCGGCCGCATGCGGCCGGATAACAATAAAATATCTACTGTCTCATTTTCCGGGCGTTGAAGGGTTAAGATATTTACCAAAATCGTTCCAATATTTTTGTTTGCATTTCTTGTGCAATTGCTTTTCTTATAATATGTTACGCAGTTCACTTAAAGAAAGAAAACCCTAACGTTGTCAGAAGAGATGAGAGCACGCGATAGAAAGAGAGGCAACATCTATGTGAACGTAACTGTGGGGAAGGGAGCGCTGTGCGACCTAAATTACTCTTTATTATATAGGAACAAGAGTCGCTATTTATTTATATGATTTTGCGGAGTGTCCCTTCTGTACTTGTACTATTATGTATTCTGTGGCTCTGTTTAATTATATATATTCTCATGATAAGGATAACATTTTTAAATTCCGTAAAAAAGAGGACTACACACGTGAAAAAAGGCATGTCGCAGCCAAGTAGCTTAATCCGCTTTTTTATGAAAGGCCTAGTATTTTTATTAAACGGCGACGTTTAATCAGCGGCCTAAATGACATCTATCTAAACAGCTGCTACACGTACATAATTAACCCTTACAAGAACTCGTTTGTCTTATTTCTTAATGGAAAGTGTGGTTTTTCACGTTAATTGTTGCTTATTGCTGTAGTCTGTTTATTCTTACTTGTTTTATTTGCTAAACAATCTTTACCCAACTCTTTATTGAAATAATTATTTATAAAATACAACTAATGGTTTTCTACACATAGATTATAAAAGGACATTCTTGATAATTAAAGTTACTAACTTTTTTTTACTAAGTAACGATTTAAGTATAAAAGACGTATGACAACTGTCAAAACCTGTTTACTAAATAAGACAAGTAAGCATATACAGACTATAGTTATTACTATTTCAATTATTAATGTTTAGACTAGGACTACTATAGGCACATTGCACATTACACGAACAGACAGCATGGCGTTTTTCTCGATTTTCGTAAACACGCATGTAAACATTGACTGCACTTGACATGTACACACGACGGCACCTCAGACTATACATGTTGACCTTGAGACCGCCTTTATGCCCTACGTAATAAAAGTTGTTTTCGCAGTTTAAATGTAAAACCTGACGTGCTGTCGTCTGTACTTACTGTCGTACTCAGAGACGTCAATTAAGTTTATTGCTTCATTAGGAATCGTGTCGTCTTATACTATCACTGTGGAAAAGAAAGAGATAGCACCAATTTTAAAAAAGCATTAAACTTTATTGACGTCTCTGAGTACCGCGATTACTCCCGTATTCAAGTAAAAAACTCAACCGACCCTTGCCTATGTAAACGCACTGCGTCGAAATAGAGCTCTGTGATTGGTTCGTTTGTTTTACGTATTACGTGTGATTAATAGTTGGCACGGACGATTTGCGTCCGGCCACTGTGAGACCTCATAGTGATGTTTGTGAATATGGGTGTAAGTTTTGCTTTTTACTTCTCACATGCTAGTTTTAACCGATTTTTTTTTATTTGACTTTTGCATAATAAGTTGTCATTTATATCCCTTATTGTGTTTTTCGTTTTAAGTGTCATATGTCAAATCTGAGCGCCTTTTAGTTATTAGCATTTGCATGCTGCTTGAACCTTTGCACGTTTTTTTAATTTATAAAGCTAAAACGACGAAACTAATGTATGACAGATGTATGTTACAGTGTTTTGTCCCTTTCATTTTAATGTCAAACTTAAATAGTTTGACAGAGTAACCATTGTGCAACTATACTAAATAATATACTAGAAAAAATAGGACTAACTATACATCTGCTATACAATTTTTATTAGTAAGGGTGTTTGTACAATAGATTAGTAACTATTCTATTTTATTTACAGTTTAAATAAAATAGAAACTTCCACCGACTGCATGTAATCCTAAAGTAACAGTTGTGAACTTTTACTATTAAATAAACCTGCTACGCGTTCATTTCATGATTGTCGCGTCCTCCCGGCCCGCTTCGTCATACCTCACCCTCTGCCCCCTTTCAACATCAACCATTTTTACTGATCCCATTGCTGGGGCACGGGCCTTCCTTATGGGTGGATAAGGAGGATGGGCCATAATATATTTTTGACATGTTGTTTAATTATAGTCGAGTTGAGTTAATTTATCGATAAACTAAAATAATTACCGAAAAAATTTACCCCATCCCTAAGAAAGTCTGCTTCCAAAATGTATCTCCGATAACGGCCTCTTTGAACAAGAAAAAAAATGAAAAAAGTTAATAACGCCAATTTGATGTTCAATAACTAAACATCAATTAGAATCAATTAATCGACGCGCCGGCGGCGTCCCGCTCAATTCTTCGCACTCAAATCGCACTTTAATCTGATAAATAATAATGACACCTTAAGGCATCTACCACCGTCATCTCTCTTTCAGGCGACATCGGCAACGCGTCGAAGATGAATTCAGTACTTCAAGTAGTGGGCGGAGTATCGCTAGCCGCGTTGGCCGAAGGACTAGCTCTAGCGGACCGCGCCGGCCTCAGCCAGGCTGACTTACTGGACGTGCTGGCATTAACTCCGCTGGCATCCCCGCACCTCATACTCAAAGGCCGCGGTCAGTATAAATTGACATTATCACAAGTAGAAGACGTTAGTACTATTATATATTCTGTGGTAGGAGGCAATTTGTCTTTTGCTAAGACCTAACTTTCGACTCTTGTAATAGAAAATTACAATATGAAATCAGAATATAACGGTCTCACAAGTCATAGGTTACTGTGACTGTTCATTTTAAAACTTTCAATTTCAGCCATGATCGAGTCGTCCTACTCGAGCCACCAGCCGCTCACGCACATGCAAAAAGACCTCAAACTGGCCCTAGGACTTGGCGACACATTAGAACAGTCTTTGCCCCTAACCGCGACCACCAACGAGATCTTCAAGCACGCCAAGCGGCTGGGCTACGCCAACCACGACGTGGCGGCGGTCTACATCCGCGCCCGGTTCTGATCGCGCCCCCTCGAGTGCTCTAATGCTGCTCATCGCTCTTAAAACTGTTACCGACTAGCTTACTTGTTAAGTGTAACATTGTTCTTTTCCCTCTAGTGGTAGTAGTTCAGCGGCCTTGAAGTTGCAACATTTTGGGTGAACTTAACCATCATAAAATGTTTCATTTTAGTTACAATTCCTATTGTAAAATATTTTAATTTGACAGTGCCAGTGAATTGACAAATGTGATGAAGTCGGATCTATAAGCGCTATTCCGTTTCCAGACAAAAACTTCAATAAAAATGCATAAATTACGAAAACATAAAAGAACTGAGTTCAGATGTTTCATATTTAAATGTCACTTTTTATAAGTTTTATAAGAAATGTTTCATCCAAAATCTTGCAACTTTAGCCTCGCAGCTGTAAGTCCAGTTGATCGAACTAGTGCAACTTTTAATGCCCCTGTTCCGACGTCCTTTGTATCAAGCGAACGATCGCCACAAAACTTGCACTAGTTCGGTCAACCGCACTACCACTGCCACTAGACTAGAGGCTCTTTTCATGACTTTTGATGAGAAATATTCAGATTACCGAAATTTCCTTTGGAATACGAAATTAGACATGGACAAAGTCAAAAGCTAATTTGTTTATAACTTTTAACAAAACTGTTCAGTTTATTAGCTTTTATCATTAGTTGATCTGAAAATCTTTAAATAATATGTTTTTACAAACTATCTTTTACATACTTAACTACTTTACATAACTGGATAAGAGAAATGTTACATTTTTGCAACAATTTATAAGATAGTCGAAAACGGCAAAGGGGAAAGTGGTACATTATTTAGCTTAAGTGTGACGTTAGACGATTCATTTTTGAATCGAGTGGACGTATCGAATTCATAAGGAAACAATTTTATCTTTAAATCAGAGGTTCTATAAAAAGTAATGTAATTTTTAATTGTTTGGTTTATTATGAAAATATCGCTGATTTCACGGTTTCCTTTTATCTTTGATCAAAAAACGCATATAGTGGATTATTCTCTAACTTTAAGGACTCCTTTTACAAATGATATTTTGACCGTATTTCTGTTGATACGGTGTTTCTGTTAAAAATATTGGAAGCCAAACTAAATAAAAACATGTACAGTGGTAATCAGATAATTAGAAACACCAGTTAATTTTCATACAAACGAGATAATTCTGAAGTCTTGATTCTCCGCCAGGGATTGATCGAGCTGTGATCTATGATGGCTGTCTAGGGAGTGAACGGTCCCTCCATTCCAGATCATTCTTAGAATGCTGATCAGATCAATTTGATGTATAAAGCGATCTGGATCTCCTCTATTCATTCCCTGGATAAGCCTTGGTTCTCCGCCAGGGATTGATCGAGCTGTGATCTGATGATGGCCCTGGATACCTATATCATTAGAACACAGCTCGATCAGTCTCTGGCGGAGAACTAAGGCTTCAAAGTTACCTCGTTTGTATGAAAATCGATTAGTGTATTTTATTGTCTGACCGTCACTATATCTAAAAAGGCCAATTGGATTAATCCTGTTGGCCTTAATTGATGATTTGTAGATGTTATTGTAATAATTGTTGTGACCAAAACTAAATCTTAATCTCTATGTTTTATTCGACAAAATGTAAAATAATTTCATGAACTGTCGATTTCCCGACATGCAGGCGTATGGTTTGTTTTTTTTTTCGATTAAAGTATCCATACTCCAGCCATCCCACGGAAATACACGTAAACATATATTTGCGAATTGTTCGTAATTATTTCACAAATACTGAATTTACACCATGAATACAACTTGGACAACATAGGTAAGCTATCAATGATATTCATATTATATTTATAAAACATGCATTAAAAAGTACTTTTGAAGTTAAGTATGTGCAGTTTGTTTGTAAACATTATTTCTGTAAGTTGGCTGAAGTATAGTGATATATTGATGAAACTGTATTATTAAGAAAATACAGGATCACTAAATTGAGCTTATGTAGTTTGATACAAAATTATAAAGGATAAATATCTATCACTTCATCTAATTTGTTGTATTATAGCTGTAGAGAAAAACCTGAGTCACATGTTTATGAGTTGGTTTACATACTTAATATGGAGACAATGATGATTTATAAGAAAAATTTGCTACGAAAATTCAGAATGGGTTTTGAAGTTTGATGACTTCAATATCTTTTCAAACTACAGATCCTTTAAAATTGATACTGCAAAATAATCTTAAACTGCTGTTCATATAAATTCAATGTAGTATTCATTATAAAGTAGTTATTTCGTTCTTTTGATTATAAATTATAAATATTTGAGTATCTGAAGCTATAATACATAATGTCTATGCTATGTCTGGTGCTGGCTTCACGTTCAGCTAACAATTTTTCGTAAACCCTTGAAATCAATTTTATGAAGGTTGTTTAAATCTCGATTGTCGCCTGCATGTCTTCTTATCGCGGAGTTATTTGTAATAGTTTGAAATTCTTAGTTAATTATACATAGTAGAAAGACCACACAATTTTAAAACTATTACAAAATTCCGTCCTTTTTTGTAACAATACCATGAACATTCATTTCCAATGAACTGTTTAACTTCTAGCATTATTTCACCAACTGATAATGTTATTTTAATTTTAATAAATTCAATTGTGACCTCTTCAATAATTTCTCCAATACTGGTTAATTATTTTAGTGATTATTTTAAGATTAAATGAATTTGAAGTAAGTAAACACGTTTTTATATAATTTAGTTTTAAGCAAAGTGTACAAACACTGAAATAAAATAAAAATGAAAGGAAATCGGTTAAGGATCAGTAAAATTGAATAATGTTAGAAAGTAGTTTTCCAAAGTGTCTTAGATTTGTTGCATTTATGTTAGTATCGCTTCATTTTGTTTAACTGTTCCACTACTACCGTAACTTGTTGATAAGAGCTTACCTATCTATATTTGTAAGAGATCTGTCTTAGATAAATCTAATTAAAATAATACTAGCACCCGTTTGCAAGTCTTTTCCTAACTACAACTCTACCAAATTAGGTAGGTATCATTACCAAAACTGTGTCATGAACTTAGCTGTCATGCGCCATCTTGTAACGGGTGTAATGCCCGTTTGCACTAAACTTAAGAATCGCCTAAGTCTTTTCCTAACTACAGGTGTTATTAACTTAGCTGTCATGCAGCTTTTATGCGCCTATTTATCTTGGTCGAGTTGTAGTTAGGAAAAGACTTATGATTCTAAGTTTAGTGCAAATGAGGGTAAGTGTTTCTTAAATCGAGGCGATTCTTAAGTTTAGTGCAAACGGGTGTAAGTGTTTCTTAAATCGGTGCCCTAAGTTCAGAATTTGTAGTCGTGAAAATACAAACAAAATTGTAAAATCATTAATTAAATCTGAAAGGTTAAAACATGCATCTTTTATGAAAAATTGTACATTATTGGGTAACAACTAAGAGTTGAGAATTTAGCAACAATATTTCATATTTCATTATGTAAATGACTGACATGATAATATGAAGTAAATAAATAATTATAATTTATTAACACTTGTTTCTATTTGGTACTCCGTCATACTTGGCATTCGATTTTCATCTATGGTTATGATCTAGGTAGACCTTGTCCAGAGCTACGCGCGTATTAGACGCGTCACAATGTTTGCTTAGGACCAGCGACGTCAGCAACGTGTACAATATTAACAGCAGTGTAACCAAAATCGCGTGTCAAATCGCGGCGAATTTGCTCTTTCTGGACATGGTCTTAGATGCAATATTGCATACATTTAGCTAGAGTATTTTGTTGCGTAGCCTAGAGATGTATAGGATGTATCTATTAACTACAATGATATGCCAAATTGGAGTTCAGAATGTTTAGTCATTATATTCACAAACATTTACATTGATAATCTTTTTTATACGTATATCTACAAAAGCACATGTAAATCATTAAAAAAATATGCATGTTATTTACAGTTTGAGTTCTTGAAAATGATTTGTATTCATTATCTTAACATTGAAATTGTTGTACATATTTGTAGTTGTTGTTTTTAACCCCCGACGCAAAGAGGGGTGTTGTAAGTTTAACGTGTCTGTGTGTGGGTGTATCTGTCTGTGGTATCGTAGCTCCTAAACGGATGAACCGATTTTGGTATAGTTTTTTTGTTTATTTTTTACTGGCTGAACAACATTACAGTATTGAGTTAAAAAGTGTTCTTTAGGTAAATGAGCCTGCATGTTTAGTGCCTGAAAGTTATCGACATGCCATCGTCGCGCATCAGTTCGTACGCGGCGTAGAGTGCAGTACCTAGTATTATACGTTAGCCTACGGCTACGGTACAGTGGGCGCCATGACACAAGTCCTTTAGATGACGCGCTAGTTTCGTTTCAAGTCATTGGAAAAAAGGTAGGTACGTACTTGTGGTATTCCTGTTTTAATGAATTCAATCGATTTCGTAAAAAAAAATGTTCTGGTTTTTGAGATGATTTAAAGTGACAGGCTCAGTACAGCCTCTCTCCATCATAAGGCGCTCCGTCCAGCTCGGGCTGGCGGTCGCCCGGCGGGAGGCCCCAGCGCGGGCGGCAGCCGTTGTGCGCGTGGTAGCGCGGGATGCGGTCGTCGCGCACCATCTCGTACGCCAGCCGCGCGATGCCGCCCTGGTAGTCGCTGATGCCGGTGCGGTACAGGGACGGACGGACGTACCCGGCCACTGGAAGTTGACAAAAATATCAGATTCTTTATTACAGGGTTAGAGTTCATACATATACAACATGTTACAAAAATACCCCTAATGTCGGATATGGTATATAGGAACTATCAAACTGAACAATTTTTACTATGGGACGAACTCTCAAATCGCGAAATAAAAATCAGCTGTTTCATACATTTTTATATTTTCGTTTTAATTTTTGTACGAAACAGCTGATTTTTTTTTCACGATTTCAGAGTTGGTTTCATAGTAAAAGTTGATCAGTTTGATGGTCCCTATATACCATATTCGGCATTAGGGGTATTTTTGTAACATGCTGTATAAACCGGTAAGTATTCTGGGTTACCCTCGATCAACTTTGATTGAAATAATAAATGCGAGAGACTTTGAAAGTATTTTGAAAACCGGATGTAAAATATACACTTCTAAGATTTTCGCGCGTACAGTTCATTAGAAATAAAACACTTTTTACGGATTACAGCGCGTATATTATTAACTCAGGTGTTGTTTTAGAATTATTTAGTTTGTATTTATTGGTTTTTTAATATAATAATATAATTTTTTAATAAATAAAAACTAAATAATTCTAAAACAACACCTGAATTAATAATATACGCGCTGTAATCCGTAAAAAGTGTTTTATTCCTAACCGGATGTAAGTTGACTGCATATTTCTTATTAGGCACCTAATCAATTTTTAGTACCCTGTACCTACTGTATGGTAGGTAACTTCTGGACAACAATCATAGCTGTTCCAACATCAACATCTAGGTACATTAAAAAAGTTGTGTTTATTGTTGTTCGTTTTATAGAATGATAAATATTTACATCCACTAATCGACCCGCGCACCATGGCGTTCCAAGGTGGGTATTTGTGTAAAAAGTGAATAGTTCTTAACATACCAACGGTTATAAAAAGTATATTATGTAGGATTAATGAGAGTGTAGCTTTTTCCTAAAGATGTAGGTAATATGTTTTGTGTACCTATAACATCGTTTGAGTTGTTATTAGTTGCGTCAATCATACAATTATTAACTGTTATGATTGTTCAAACGTGCGGTTTATCATGTGCTTTGTGTAAACTGGTCGCACTCACCCGTGTACCGTTGACGTCACACCGGAGGAAGCAGTGCAAATACAAATATTACTGAGTATTAGGTAAGTTCACATCCTAAGATGTTGAAATTATTATTGTACCTAAACACTTAAAATATTGAAGGCCACAGAAGCAGTTTGAAACCTTGTGCAAAACCCAGTCTACCAAACGTTATTTGAATAAGTACAACTCGGGCGCGTATAATTTTTGTGCAAAATAAAGTACCAAGAAGTTTTTAGCAGTAGCCAAGCCAGTATTTTCAGGGTTCCGTACCAAAATGGTAAAAAGGAACCCTTATGGTGCGACTCAGTCTGTCTGTCTGTCACAGCTACTGGAGATTTCTCGAGAACTATTAATGCTATCAACTTGAAATTTGGAATAGTTTTAGATGACGATCGCAGCGCCGCAAAAAAGAACAATGTCTTAGCTTGCTACCACTTTTGTAAGTTCCGCAGCCTTGGATTTTTAGATGTTGTAGTGTAGAGGGCGCCTTTTTAAATAATCGCCTGAACCTATAAACAACTAAAAGAGTACTAATTCCTTAACTCGCCACTGATAACTTCTGCATTTTGGGTGTCTTCTAATGCTAAAAGCGCCTTCTGCATTATCTCTGACCTAGAGCAACAACTAGCAGACGGCTAACAATCGGGTCTATGGAAAAGAACTAACTTCTCAAGAGCCCATCTACAGACAACAACAAGCGACGACTAACTCCTCAAATGCGTCGGCAGTGGCTCCAAGGTTGGTTTGTCCATATCTGGCTCGTAAAGCTCTTTGGCTATCTTCATAAGCTCCGTATCTTTGATGGCCAGCTTCTGCGCTGGTGGGGGAGGGGCCGCTTCCTCCACCACTTCGGTGCCTTTGTCCACGCATGGCTTCTTCTTCTTCACACGAGGCACGAATGGACGGGTTTTGAATTCTGCGTGAAATTATGTCAAATTTTTTAGATTTAATGAATGACTGAATTGCAATCGAAGTACATAATTATCTGCTTTCTGCCATAAGTACATAATTATGACCGGACCGTGTCGAACGGGAAATTTTTAAACAAAAAATCCCAGTCTCCCCCAGTGGTGGCGAAACTGGTGGTGGCGACCGGGAATGACCGTTTCATAAAGATGGGAAATTGTGAATCAAAGACATTGCTTTTCGGTTATAATAATGGTTGTAAATTTGGATCTATAAAAGGAACTGGGAAGTGATAATTGAGTCGGGTGCAGGGTAAAATTAAAATCGTGGAAGTGGATTTAATTGTAAAGAATGACTCCACATTAAGCTGTAGACACTTTTTCTTATTGTTTTAATAAACATTACAATTATTTAAATGTTCGATGGTTACATCTAGTTAGGTTTATGCTCTATCAACTAAATTAGGTACCTACTATACTACCCCATAGAAGTGACCATTAAGTAGTCTAAATTAAAACAATGGCATCATTCTTGAATCTTGATGCTCATTTGTTAATCTTGATTCAGCGTTCTGGTGCGATTCAACTTTTTCCAAGTGGCTGGCATCAGTAGCGGATCTATAGGGTTCAACACCCTAGAGACTTCAAAATAAGGAGGAGCTGCTCAAGCCGGCGAGTTTCTTTAATAAGCAGGGGCCAAACTGAATGAGCCATGTTAAAGCTAGTTTAGCTTAGCTCGCGTGCTGAGGTAGTATTAAGTACTTGTGATATAGATTGCGGTCTGTACTGCAGGTAGTTTTCATACTTGTGGTATAGTTTGCGAGTTAAGTTAAACTAACTTAGCTTAGCTCTTGGCCTGCAACGGGCAGAAATCCCGGATCCGCAACTAGCTAGTTTAACGTTCAAGTGGATGGAGTCCACCCCTTCCTTCTGCAGTACGCTACGAAGGTCCTACGCGCGGCCAATTCACCTGGCGACAGGTTGGAGCAGTAATCGTTATAGTAGGTGGACTGCCCCCGGAGCCGCCTCATCGTCTCCTTTATGAACGCGTCGATCTCCTCGTCCGTCCACGCTTTCTGGAAACATCGAAGCCGTTATGTTCAATACAGAAAGCAATCGACATTATATCAAGTACCTCCATTATTCATGACGACCTCCGTGATCGAGCGACATGTACCTACACCTGTTTTCAAGGTGTCGCCTCTTAGGTCCCGGGTCCAAAACCTTACTTTGGAATCAGGGTAATGTATGTGATGCTGTCCAATCCATACTAATATTATATTATGAATGCGAAAGTCTCTGTCTGTCTGTACTCTGTTACACTTTCACGCATAAACTACTGAACCGATTTTAATGAAATTTGGTACAGAGATAGAGCAGAGCTTAGGAAAGGACATAGGCATACACAAAAAAGGGGTTGAAATAAGGGATGAAAATTTGTATGAAAGTCCCTCGGTTTCAAAGCTAGTACTTATTTTCAAATTTTGTATATAGGCTGACGAATCAAAAATAATATACTTATATATGCCTCAGCTTATTGATGATTCCCTTCGGGGGGGATTATCAATAACGCCCCCTGTACCCCCCTTTGTCCCCTGTAAATAGGATAAGTAAACCATTCATCATAAACCAATACAGAAATGGCATTTATTTGAAGTTCAACATGGCGGGCATGGTTCAACCCCTAGACCCCGACCCGCTTATTTATATTTTTTTTTTATTAGATTTCTGTATTTTTTGCACCTTTGCATGCATGTGGCATGTGGTCAGGTGTTACTGTGTTTTCTTTCACTGTTATTTTATATGTTCGAGAAGATAGGCGTGAAGGATAGCAAAGCATAATAATATTGAAATGTAAAAATTCGTATTTTTTTTTTTAATACAGTTTCTAAAAGTATTGTATATTAATCTATTTTTGATTACAAATAAATAAACATCAAAGAGTAAATTCAACATACTTAGAACATTTTTGGTAACTTACATCTTGCGTCCCCTTCTTGGGATCCAACCATGTGCCCTCTAGTTTAGCCCATCTGTTTTCAGGGCGACACCTGTTCATCAACAAAGAACTAAGTTTAAGTACAAAACGGATACATTTTCCTTAACTTAAATAGGTAATAGTATCTATAAAATGTATTATGCTTATACCAGGAATAATAAAAGAGTCTTGTCTAACAATAATCATTTTAAATTTTGAGATTTTAGCATTCACAATGCAATTTTTATATAATACCAAAATATACTAGAAAAAATACGACTCGCACCAGATCATGTTCTCGGACGGGAATCGAACCCGCGACCTTTAGATATCCGGTCCAATGCTCTGACCGCTGAGCTACCGAGTCACTAAGTGACTAAGTAGTCACTATATACTAGAAAAAATACGACTCGCACCAGATCAGGTTCTCGGACGGGAATCGAACCCGCGACCTTTAGATATCCGGTCCAATGCTCTGACCGCTGAGCTACCGAGTCACTAAGTGACTAAGTAGTCGCGGGTTCGATTCCCGTCCGAGAACATGATCTGGTGCGAGTCGTATTTTTTCTAGTATATTATTTGGTATTATAGCAATAATCAGTTACTAAGATGCACCCTACCTATTGTATTATTTATTGTGCTAATATAGAGAACTCAGTGTAGCATAAAAGGAAACCTACTAAGTTTAAGTAAATAAACAGACAGCCACAAATAGCCTTCATTGATGTTTTATTTTTGAATATTTTAATGAATGATGAGTCTCGGAAAGTGATTCTGAGCAGAATTAATTAATTAACTTAAATAAAAAATGCTTTTCTACAAACGTCCAACATCACAAATATCATAATCGCGATCGCGGTTCAATGTAGTAGCACGTATGAAACATTACCGTGATTGTGTAGCATCGCCGCCCCCGGATGAAGCATGCAAAGTGCTACGTAACTTTTGTACTACCTAACTACATTGTGTATGCTACGCTACAACGGACGACCGTGCGATGTCCATGTCGGCCGTTCCTTTTATTGTTTGAGGAGTTCCCCCTCTCTATTTATCTTTGTCTTAATTTTTTTACACGTGTTCGCTTGATAATCACGGTACATACGTAGGTATTTAGGAGAAGAAATGGATACTTATGGGTGAACTTGGGTAAACTACTTGTGGCGATCTATTTGTGGCTAAGTGCTAGATTAAAATAAACTTATGAAAAGACTAACATTATTGTTTTTTTAATAGGATGCGGACGGTACTCGTCGAAGTACTCCGTCAGGAACGACATAGTGGAATTTATTTGATAAACACTCGGGAATGCACAAAAAAACGCTTAGATTTCTGCTTTACTTGTAAATTGACATTAGATCAGTTACGCAGGCTCGGTCATCGTATCCTCCTTAGAGGAAAGTAAAAAATAATCTTTTAACGTTTAAAAAAGTTTAAGGATTTAACACTTTTTAGAAATTTTTGATTACAACCTTATTGGTGATGAACTTATTTTTTTTATTTAGTATCGTTTAATGTTGCTAGTATCGGATTACAAAAACGACTGAGTTTCGTTGCATTACTTTCTTGCGGTTTATTTCAGTGTCTTCAATGACAAGTTTGCGTTATCGCAGTTTTGCATGTTATGCGCGACCTTTTTCGAGGAGTTGTCAACCATTTGTGTTTATAATGCAAAGAAACATAATGCATGCCTATTTATTTTATTTTCTAGAAAGTCAGCAAGCAAGCATTTATTCCATAGTTTATTCACAGGCTTAACTAACATAGAGCAGTGGGTTGTTTTATAGTTTGCTTTATTGTTTTCATATTGAAAGAGGAACAGAGTTTGAAAGACAGTAATTTCTGAGAATTATTCAGCATTCACACATTGATTTCAAAGACGTTACACAACTCAGACTGTGATCTTTATTCATAGCTTTGTTTAATGAAATGGTTTGGTTTTTAAGTAATTAAACAAAACACTTGTTGTTGTGGTTGTAGTTGTTGATGTTACAACAATCCGAGCAAAAAATATATATTCCTAGTAAGGTGCGCGACGCAGAATGCTGATTATTCAGTTGCAGATTTTTTGCTACTAAAATCTGTATGACGGAATGAAACGCGTGGCCATGTGTGATACTTCTAAGCTAGTGGCTCTGTAGAGCTGTAAACCTCGCGTTTGTGACATTTTTGAACATAATTTATTCGCATACCTCCGCCATTTTGGAAAATTTCTAAAAACAAAAATATTATATAATTTTAACCTGCTCACCAAATTTCACTAGAATCGGTTGAGAAATGCGACCTAGAGGAGAGGAGAACAGGCGGACAGCCGGAAAGCCGGACAGCTGGGGGTTTAGCCAAAGTAACATTTGCAAATCTTCGTTATCGCTTCGCATTTGTGGGATGTATGGGATTGACATAAGGTTTCGTTATCAATCGAAATTTAAAACGTCAAATCCATACATTTTTCGAAGCCAAGCGATAGCGAAAATTTGCAAATGTTACTTTGCTAGACCCCCTGGACAGACGTACGAAAGCATCATTGAGACGCTTCGTCAATTATTACGCAGCGCTTTTCCTATGAAAAATGTTGTGCCCACCTGCAAAGTTTTACCGCGACCGAGACCTTTATAAACTTTATAGATTTTTTTACTTGTGTAAGCTAACAGATGCACGCAACCTTTCCACGTGAAGAATAGTAAGTAGGTAATGAAGAACTCCGTGGTCGAGTGGCTTTGTACACCGGTTATCATGGTGTCGCCATCTCTGAGGTCCCGGGTTCGATCCCCGGTTAGGTCAATTTAGAAAAACTAACTTTTCTATATTGACTCAGGTCTGGGTGTTTGTGATACCACCGTGGTCTCTGATTTCCATAACACAAGTGCTTTAGCTACTTACTTTGGAATCGGAGCAATGTATGTGATGTTGTCAAATATTTATTTATATTTATATTAAATGAAAAAAGAGAATACTTCCATTTTTGCCCGCTCGCTACGCTAGTCGCTACACTGCAACTGCTGTGGAATGATTTTCCTTTGAAAAAATAAAAATCTTTGATTAAGGTCTACCAACAACTTCATCTAAATATTATAGACCATTAGGTACCTCTTATGTTTTTTTATAAATTACTGAAGTATGTAACCATTATTATTATAATATCTAAGATTAACTACCTACTTATAATGCCTAATTATAACGTTTTTGATGTTCATGAAAAAGCACTGAATAATTTATTTTATGATTTTACTAAAACTCTTTCAACTCAAGCGTTTAAAAGAGCTTTGTATATTCATTCTCAACTTTTCACTGAAAGAAATTAAGCTCAATACTTACGAATAAACGAAAATCAGTGTTAAGGTTCCGCAGAAAACAAACCCATTATGACTTCAAGTTCGGCGAAAATCGCTGAAATAGGTCACAACGAAATTACAGTAAGCACTGAAATAATAAAACTCGGAGATACTTATCTCGGGAAAAGTGGACAAAGGGCCACACACGACGTCGCTTTGTTTGGGTTTGGGGTCGAAATCGAAGCCCTTCAGGGATGTCAATAATTCAGCTTTATGATAATGTCTCTATTGACTGATTTAACTAGATGAGAGTTAGTCTAAGTTTGTGAACATTGATGTTGATAATTTTTTACTTAAGGCCTAGTTAAACAGGTTTTAGATAATGTGCGCTAGTAGACACTAGCCCCTTTACTAATAAAGATTGTATAACAGATGTATAGTTACACAGTGTTTTGTTCCTTTCTTTTGAATGTCAAACTTAAATAGTTTAACAGAGAGTAACCATTGTGTAACTATACATCAGCGGCGGTATCGGCTAAAATCATTG
Organism: Catoptria pinella; assembly: GCA_963556745.1. Lineage (NCBI taxonomy): Eukaryota > Metazoa > Arthropoda > Insecta > Lepidoptera > Crambidae > Catoptria > Catoptria pinella. The sequence continues at coordinate 1,390,446 of OY750777.1, forward strand.
AAGTTCATGTTAACTGTGTTTTGACAGATATATGCGATACATTGCTACTTTTCTTTAGTAAGTTTTTATTTGTGTCAAAACGAAGTATCAAAGTATCACATACATCTGTCAAAACACAGTTAACATGAACTTCAAGGTTTTCAGCCGATAGAGCCCCTGCTATACAATCTTTATTAGTAAGGGGGTATTACTATTATTCTGTGCCCAAACCGATACGGTTGATGAAACTGCAATTTTTTTGTCCTATTAGCTAAGTTTTCTAGCCCCTCAATTAGAACTTGAGTAATAATTATATTTGTTTCCTTCGAAAATTGTATTGATGACAGCCCTGCATGACGGAGATCGTGTTTCTGGCCGTCTGCCAGCTCGTCTCCATTGCAACTCGAGATGAGCCGCCTTCTCATTACCAAGCTCGATAGGATAACTGTTATAAAGGCTATTAATATAAAAAATGTAGGTAGTAGATATTAAAGCTTGTCGCTAGAGAATACGTAAAAGAGATAACATGACATGAGCCGTTTAGCAGCTGACTTTTGTCAACCAATTGAGACCTCCAATATCGTCCTATGTTGAGATTTTAACGCGTTCGTCATCTCCAAATCAATTTTAATTGGTGCTTTTATCACTAAGTAGGAAGAGAACCCGATCGTTAGGTACCAATAAAGTCTGTTTATCCGTGCTTGTCCTATTTACGGCCTATTTCAATAACCTATCCTCATTAAAAGATAAGCTTACTAAAGATTTGTTGCCTAAATATTTCTGTTAAATGACGGGAAATAACAACAGTTACCTAGTAACAGATCCATAGTAGGCCTATCTCTCTAAAGATAGATTATTGAAATCGGCCTTTAGTAAATAGCTTTTGACAATTTGTCATCATACCTAGGTACCTACGTATTCTAATCGTTGTGTCTTTTAACTCGGACATTGGCAGAATCGTCACGTAAAACGCGACGCAGCCATAAAAGTTGAAGTTATTTAAAAATATGTCGTCTTCTTAAATCAAATTGTCACTAATAATTAATAATTTCTTTCGTAATCTAATGTGTGGAAAAACATTTGTAGTAGGTAAGTATATTAAAATTGATTTTTTTTAAATAAAGAGTCGGGTGAAGATTGTTTATTAAATAAGACAAGTAAGGATAAGCAGACTACTTATAGTTTATATTTTATTCTACTCATAGGTCTGGTACCTATACATACTATTACTAGTATGAAAAAGTAAAGTTGGGATATAGGAGGTGATTGGACATGAAAAGAGGGATGCTTTGCGGACGAAGTCCCAGGCGGAAGCTAGTTTTTTAATAGTAAATGTTTGAGTACATTTGGATTGGATCTATTTCTAAGTGTATTAGTGAACCAGTAAATTTAATGCGAATCTCGAGCTACAATGTTTCTCGCCTGTCGTCAAATTAGCAGCCAATGCTTGGATCCGTTGAAAGGTGCGATTGCTTCACTGAAATGTTGCAATTTGTTACAAATGAGTTCGACTGCAGCAAACTGCTTGTTTATTATAATCGTATGAGGATTAGTGGCCACGATGTTAGAGTTTATCAAGCCACCTGTAAGGCCTCTAACTAGATATCCCACGACTGTTATCAGATGACACCAGCCGAGACCGACGGTTTAACGTGCCCTCCGAAGCACGGCAGCGCTCAGGTGTCACTTAACGATCACCCATCCGACACCTGGCCAGACCGAGCGTTGCTTAACAAACCTGATCGAGTAGTCTGCCAACCTTCCTAACGCTTCTAACAAAGTACTTACATTATACCACAGAATATTATAATAGTACATATATTACGCCCACTTTGTATGTTACTTACACAGGCTAGAAAATTGTTGATTGGAAAAAAGATAAAAGAATCTTCAACATCAACTCTCTGATTTGAGTTTAGTTAGTTTTACTACTATTTAAAAATGGTTACACAATGTAGATTTTAGTTTTCTTTTAGTCTCGATAGGTGTGTGCTGGCACAGAATATATAATTATAAAGGTGTTGGGTCGGAAGAATTAAATATAAATCACGTGGTGAACAATAAAACTTATCATATACCTACATAATTTATCATGAGTGGCTTACTTTCATTATTAGCATAATTAGTTTAGGTACTGCAGCATTATTTAAAATAACTATTTTTAAAACAATCTGTTTTTTATGTTTTTAAAATTAACATAAAAAAAGGTTTTCCTCAATAGTATCTAACATGTTCTGGGAAACACTTATAAAAGTTTATTGGCCCCTCGGCGATGTGAACATACCAAAGCGTCTAACTAAATCATTCTAAATCCAGTAGGGAGTAATATATTTCCCAGTTCTGGGACAAAGGAGACTCAGCCAAGTTCATACACCTTCCCAGAACCATTTCGCGTGTGTGTGTCTTCATGGAAATTGTGGAACGACCACATTTGACACGCCGCCGCGCCGTTACATTGTTTTACGGAAAATTTAATGTATCACTGATTTTAGTGTTTTTTCGATCGCTACCTACTGTATAGCCCCTCAATTTCGCTCAAAGTACGACATCACTATATGGTGTTGTGTTTTAGGGCTACGTGAATAGTTAAGATCTCAAAAGATGCGTATTAACAGGCCTACAATATGGTGAAAAAACCATTTCGAAAAATTATTTTTTTTATTAATTTTACGGCATTTTCTCAGTAAATTGCTTATATCTCGAGGACTAAGACAGATATCGAAAAAAACCCCTAGAGATAGAGATATGACATTGGGCTACATAAAAAAGTGTCTCTCTATCTTTTACGGTCTAGGTGGTCTAGGCTGTAGCTTATCCTTTGTGCAGTGCGCTTTCGGGAGCGCGCTTTTGTTTCAAAAGCTAAAACGTTACCTTTTCGGATCCTTTATTAAAATTAACTCCAAACACACAAATAAACTTATTATTTCTTTTTACGTTTTGCAGGCATCGAAATATATTTTATAGTATCGAAGTTGAATTAGGGTGTTTATAAAAGGATATTTAGTAGAAAAGAATTAGGTAGTCAATATATGTATATATTTTCTTAACACGTTTGAAGAACTTCAAACAGCCGACAGTTTATTTTAATAATGCGCATAATAAAACAGATATTATTATGATTGTTCGCTTATTGTGCGAAACAACTGTTCCGTTGGACTTGAAAGGAAATTGAGTAACAATAAACACAGCCGAATGCAGACAAAGGAGTGCGGATGAGAACAATGTGTTTGTCTTGTTGTTGCCGGATGGGACCAAAATGGAAGAAACTTAGTACAAAATTGAAAATTGCGCTAATAATTTCGTTAAAAAGGATTTATGGGGGATGTCTGAAAAAAGAAACTGGCTGAAATTTTCATAGATTAATATTATATGAATGTTATTTCTGCATATAGTTCGAGAAAAAAATATATTTTATTTAAAAAATTCCCTCGATATAAGAACCTGTTACACAGATTATATCATAACATTGAGCTCTTTGATAGTCCAAGAACTGACAGTTTTTGTTACAAGTAGTACTTTTCATGATTTATTTCTAAGTTTTATGTAAAGATTGTAATAAAATAAAATAATTTTCGGAATCCTCGAATTTTTCCCTACATTTTGGTATACATGTACCTCAAGTACATAAAATGGGCTGAAATGTATGAAGCGATTAGTGAGTGACCTTTGTTTTTATCCAGACACTCCCCCATTCAATTATCCAGGAAGAAATTGCGGAAAAATACTTTTGTTGATCTTATGTTATCAACAGAAACATTTATGTTGAAATCGATTTTTCCTCTGATAAAAGTATGTACATATTTTTTACAATTTCAAATCAGCTTAATTTTTTATGACTTCGACCGTTTGCTGCAGAAAAGTGGTGCTATGTAGTTTCCACATACTGAGCACATAATCTCTAACCAACACGTAGGTAGGTCACCGAATGATTATATTATTTAGCTTTTATTTTGTCCCAGTGGAGTTTTATTTAATAAAATGTGTATATCTTGTGTACTTATTTATTTGTTACTAATGTTAGTTTTGTGCTTAAAATAATGATAGTGTTGTGATGGTTATTTAGGCTGTGGCCAGTCTTTGTTCTTTAGTCTGTAAGTTTCCAAGCAACGGTTGTTATATTTTTTCCTGACTGTTTTTCGTTCTTGTACAAAATTGCATTGCTACATTAAAATCTCTTGAAAAGGCTGTAATTCGTTTTACTTCCGCGACAAGTGTTGTAAAGCTAAATTTGCCCTGAATTAATTTCTTCAAAATGTCCCAGTTGACTCTATCTGTTGCCAGTCTGGACCATGGCTATCTGTGCTATATCATCACTTGCATCTTTTAAATAGTCTAACCTTTCTCTTAAGTAAAAATAACAATATAATTAGGTACCTACGTCCACAATATCTGATGTTATTAGTTCATTATGAGCCGTTGATGTTACGGACGACTTCAATCGAGTTATAAAACAGGAAAACGAGTCGAGTTGACGGTGACAACGAAAATACGACTCAATCCAGCCGGAACAGTCGTGTCCTCGCTATCAACGGCATTATAAGACGGCCGTAACATCAAAATAACACTGGTTTATGTACAGCAAAACGTTGGCCACTGTTTGGCACATTCGGACGCGAACTCCCCAACCATTTATTGATGTATAAACAAACGGAGAACGTATTCAAATCGCGTGTGTCAATGTTGGGCCAATATCCGAACGTTGGCGGTGACGTATGCAATGGCAACGTTTGGCACGTAATCGCCAGTTTCAGTGGCAAGCGCGCGTGCGCCGGGCGGACCGCCCCCCGAATTTCCCGCCTAAGCGACCGCGAGTGACACCGCTTTGAATTTCGAATTGCACAAATCCTGTTCCAATTTTGAAATTTAAAAGTGTTTTTAAACTAGCAGTGCTGGTTTGTGATGTTTAAATCGGATCGAGCTATCGATTCGATTCAGTGAATCGATAACGGTCGTTTGTTTTCCCGAGAGTCTGGTTTTCACATCCGGGGGAATATTTCAAGCGGACGTGAAGGTAATAAATGTAATTTTTTATTTCAATTTGTCATTTGCGACACAACTTTATTGATATCCAAAATAATTCACATATTCATTATTTTTATTTGGCGAGGATTCAAGGACAAGATTACTACAGGGAAATGTCATTTTTATTTAAAATTATCTTTAGAAATTATTTTCGTGTTCAGTTAAAATGTTGATTTTACAAAACAAAATGTGGGTCGTCTTATACCTTTATCTAAGAATTTCTTTAAAAAGTAAACATCTTATGGATCAAAGCGGGCATTACAAAATCATTTAGAGGGTTCTAATTTATTGCTTGACTATAAAAAACAGTCGAAAGATTTATTATTCTTTGCGATGTTAAAACATTATTTATAATTGTTTGAATCCCTTTTTACGAGTTTATTACTCTGAAATTAATATTAGTTACTGATAAACAAATGTGTTTCAGAGATCTGAAAAATATGCATGTATTTTTTTTTAAACTTTAGGGTTCAATTCTTTTAAATGAGTGCAGATAGTTTTAATACCTAATAGATGTTAGAGTAAGTTTTTATTCTCGCACAGAGACCCTCATATCTTCTATGGTGTTACAGACGCTTCAGAATTATGATTTTGACTCAGCGATAAAAATGTTTCTGGTTATCTTTCTTTAACGTTTTAAGGTACCATACACCGTGACTCCTTTTTTGTTAGCAGAAATGACCACTTAAGAGTCCGGCGAACAGTGAGATACAAACGTAATAGCAAAATGATTAGCAATTTAAAGTAATTAACTTTTCTTGTGATGTTATGCGGATTGAGACAGTATTTGTCTAGGGTTCTGTTAAATAAAAACTCCAAAATTTAAAATAAATGCCAATGTTGAAAATAAATAATTATTCTATTCTATTCTATTCTAATTAATTTTTTTCATACAAAACTATAAAAAGCATTAATTTATATTTGGTTTGGTATTTTGATTTTTTTATTTAATAACACCCTAGATAAATGCTGTCTTAATCCGAATAACATCAAGAAGAGTTCATTATGCTCAAATTGCAAATCATTTTGGTATAACGTTTGTATGGGAAGCTCACTGTTCGCCGGCCTCTTAATTCGTTGTAACTTCGTCGATACTTATTTTACCACGTTTTTTTTTCACTTAACCTATGTGCCATGAGCTAGCTAAGTGTTTGAACATACAAGTTTTAAAACATTAGCGTGTGTGAAATATGCAAATTCTTTAAAATTAAATATAAATAAATAAAATAAATATTTGACAACATCACATACATTGCTCCGATTCCAAAGTAAGTAGCTAAAGCACTTGTGGTATGGAAATCGGAGACAACGGTGGTATCACAAACACCCAGACCTGAGCTAATATAGAAAAGTTCGTTTTCTAAATTAACCCAACCGGGGATCGAACCCGGGACCTCAAAAGATGACGACACCTTGAAAACCGGTGTACAAAGCCACTCGCCCATGGAGGTCGTCATCATCACCAAGAAAATTAACGGCAATTTCTTAATCCTTACTTTTTAATATTATAAATGCGAAAGTATATGTTTGTTTGTTTCGCCTTCACGGTTTAACTATTGAACCGATCATCATGAAATTTTGCTGTTGTCAAGAGTATAATTACCGATTCGTAATGTATAAGTTCTTAAATTTTGAGATTTAAGCATTCGCAATGCTATTTTATATAATACCAAATAATATACTAGAAAAAATAAATGAGATGGCGCTGGCTTGCAGCGTAAGAGTTGATATACTAGGAGAAATTCGACGTTCCCACTAGTGACTCGGTAGCTCAGCGGTCAGAACATTGGACCGGATATCCAAAGGTCGCGGGTTCGATTCCCGTCCGAGAACATGATCTGGTGCGAGTCGTATTTTTTCTAGTATATTATTTGGTATTATATAAAATAAGTTCTTTTCTTAACAGTTCTAATGGATCATCCACATACAGCCCTATGCGATTAAATTGACAATGTGCAACTGAAACACAGAATAGATATAAATACTGAAGTGACTACTTCAGAGCGCGTAAAATTTTGTCTTTTCCATACATTCTCGAGTGAAGTTGCTGCGGATTACTGTCAATTGTTTAACCGCATTGTAGCTTTATTACGAGTCGGTATTTATTTGCACAGTCTGTTTATCCTTATTTGTCTTATTTAGTAAACAGCTTGTTGTCATACGTCTTTTAAGTTTAACTCGTTATTTAATCAAATTGTCACTAATAATAAGTAATTTTTTTCGTAATATATGTGTGGAAAACCATTTGTTGTATTTTATAAATGATAATTTCAATAAAAAGTTGGGTAAAGATTGTTTACCGAATAAAATAAGACAAGTAAGGATAAATAGACTTAGCTAGGTATTAGGGGCCATATTGTGGAAGATCCATCAAAGTTCCTCATAATTAGTGATGTTGAGACTTCGTCGAGAGGATGATTCTATGATTAAAGTAACAACTAATTAACAAAAATAAGACAACGTTAGTGTCGTTGTCTTATTTTTGTTAATTAGTTGTTTTTTGTACTTTTAGAAGGTATCAAGTAATTTAATTAGACACTACTTCAGTGGGGTCTACTGTGTTTTCTATTGTAGGACATCAAATGCAATAAAAATATTTTTTCTCTGACAAAAAGCCAAAACACAATCCAAGGGCCCTATTTTTGAAATCATTCGGCTGTCATCGAGCGCTTTTTACTACTCATTTTCATTCGACAGCATGGCTGTAGAAAGAAAATGAGATGCTCGACGCCAGCCGAATGATCGGCGAATGATTTCAAAAATAGAGCCCATCTTTTCATTCACACAGATAAGTCACGTCAACGGTCAGTCAAGTCAAGTTTTGACAGTCACGTGACGCGTTAGTCATCACCGGCTAGTCAAAACTTGTATTGAAAGACTGACCGTTGATGTGACTAAGACGTGACAGCTGTATGAATATTCCTTAAACTCTCAAGTAGCGTCGTAAACGCTGATACAAAACGTAAAAGTGTTTTATTTTAGTGAAATCCTGTTAATATTTATTATTGTTCCGATGACGTCGAATCGATGCGCCTGCGACGCCGCGCTGTCATTGATCAGACGAAAATAGGCGACGAAGACACGACTGGGAGCCGTTAAACGCAGCGCTGGAAGTGTGCACATTACCCGGTGCAGACCGATTGCCAACGATTACATGGATTTATAAAAAATACTCGAGGAGTTAGTGCAGATGTACTTTGCTATGAATAGCTAAGGTACTTCTGGGAATTTGATAATGCAATAGGTATATATAAAGAAATTTTGTTCTAAAATTATAAAAAAATAAACACGTGGAAGTGAAAGTTTCTATTTTTTTTTCAATATATTTTGTTTGCGATGGCGATCTGGTAGGTACGCACTAGGGCATGCAAACCGGTTAACCGGATAACCGAAAAAACCGATTAACCGACAGAATTTTGAACCCGGTTTTTTCTAGTCTTAAAACCGAATTATTCGGGTTTTTCGGTTATTTCACTTAACACACAGCTTACACAAAAACATTCTTATTTTCTCAAAAATGCAATAGTCAATGGTATTTAAGGAAAGTAATAAGCGTGTATACATATGAAACGCATTTTTGTCTCTAGTTCTTGAATTGACGTTACCGGCTGGCTGCCATTTTGTTTTGTCAGTCAAGACAAGTTTACACAGGGTCAGTCAGTACAGAAGTCAGTACCGACTGACTTCAAAATATTCGTGTGGGAATTTTCAAGTCAGCGCTGACTTCATGCCGCTGTACTGACTTCAAACCAATTTACATTGGGTTTTTTTTTGGGTCAGCGCTGACTTGTCTCGATTTCGGAGTCAGTTGCTTACCTCGTATAAACCAGCCTTCAGCTATCTGGCAAGTGCCAAGTCACAGTAAACGCAAAGAAACTTTCACGATACAGGTAAGCTCATCAACTTTTGTTTTTTGAATAATTGTGAAAGGAAATATGAGCAAGGACGTAATTGTTTTTTAAATTACAACTTCAGCCAACTCACGGCTGAAGTAGTAATTTAAAAAACAACAACAACAAAAAAAACTCAGAGAATTTTATAAACAAACCACCGATACCTAACCTTAAAAGCACTTTTTATTCAGGGTTTGTTAATCTTACCTGCTTGTTAAATAAAGATTTGTGATATCAGAGTTCTATAATTGTTATTGAATAATTTAACATTAACCCATATAGCATTTAAGCATGCTTTGCATTAACCTGATTGCATTACATTACATTTCATCAATATGAAATGCATATAAGTATGTTTAAAAAAAAGATATTTTATCTCAATCTCTCTCTTATGTTTAATTTTGACTCTGTTATTAACCTCAAAGGTTCTAAAGACGTGTTTTTTATTTTACGATTTGTTGATTTTATTGATTTTTATGTTAGAATTTTATTATGGTTAATAAATGCATAGTGGCATACATAATTTAGTTACGTGATTGATCTCAAATGTGTTCAGAAACTAATGTTAATTCAAAAACGAAAGAAAATAAACAGTTTTTATTATTTTACCCTTTTTATTGAATTTTATTTAAAAAAAACCGAAATACCCGAAAAAACCGGGTTACCCGGTTTTTTTTTTGTGAAAACCGAAATATTCGGTTTCCTAAAACTACCCGGTTTTTGCATGCCCTAGTACGCACGACAGCACGGTGAGTTAAACAGTTGAATTACGAAAACCGCTCTTATTACCTACGACATAAAGATGGTGTCAAGGTCAACATGTATTGACTGACGTGCCGTTGTACCTAGAAACCACCACATAATAAATAATAATGATCTACCGCTACCACGAAAAACATAATAAAGCTCTCATGTAGATTCTCTTTGTTCATTATGTGCATTGACTATAGTCTTCCTTACAATGTATTTATTCATCTTTTTCCTTTTTTAACCGACTTCAAAAAAGGAGGAGGTTCTCAATTCGATTGTGTATTTTTTTATCGTTGTTCGCGCGTATCTTCTACATTTATGGACCGATTCTGATGATAATTTTTTTGTTTGATTGAGTTTTCGTGCGAGATGGTCCCATTATTTTTTTTTTGAATCGGTTCAGTAGTTTTTATAATAGCATTACTTAGATTGGACTATGAAAATGGTAAATTGTTTTTTTTTTTAAGTAGCTATTCTATCTTTGAATAGCCTCGCTCTTATATCTAATGATTATTCAGAAAAGCGTGATAAAATCCATTACCCCTCATAAATCATTGGTGTAACCTAACCTAACCTAACCTAACCTAACCATAAATCCCATACAATTTCACTAACACTAACAAACCCATCAATTGCTAAACGTAAACAGACACTGCACATTGCAGTTTACACAACGCGTATACCAATAGCGCCGCGTGTAAATTGAAGAATCGTAAATATCTACAATTTAACAAAAAAAAAAAAAAAACCTAACCTAACCTAACCTAACCTAACAATAGAGTTTTTTTTTCGAAGCTTCTTAACGGACGGTATCGCCAGCGAATGATCCAGCCGCTCTATCGCTGACCGACATCTCGTCTTTGATGTGTCCAAGATCTTTGATCTCGTTCTTGTGATTTACAGCCACAAACATCTGTATTGTGGCCGTATTGTTTTGAGTCGGACGTACAGTCTTAGCAAGGTTCCTTTAGGGGGAAATCTTCCATCTAAGTACTTACTAATTCTAATAATAATATAAATGTGTAATATTACTTATATGACATTCCGAAATAAGCGTATTGTTCGTGACATTCCGATCTTACTTCCAAACTATTCGGCTTCATTTATAGGTACTTCAATACTCAGCTTTTGGTTCATCCGTTTTCGTACTTAAGCCTCCTCCAAAGACTTCCACTATCTGAACTTTACCATACGCTTTCGTATGTGTCTCTTGGTGTCAAAATAAAGTATTTTCTACCTACCTATCTAAGGCGCTGTCTCCACAGGCGAGACAATCGCGACGAGTAAGCGCTTCTTCTATCGTCGCATCGCCGCGATAACATCGCCGTGTGGAGACGCATTCATAGAGAGGATATAGAAAAACTTGGCACGACGATAATATCGCCGCGATTCTCTCGCTCGTAGAGATGGCGCCTAAGCAAACTTAGGGGAAGTAAATCATCATTAATCATCTTTCTTTTCTTTCTGCCCTTATCCCTATTTATTTGGGTTCAGCGTGACATGTCCTTTAGTCATTAGTTCTTCAGCGGTTGAAGATTCCGGATGTGGACCTATGGTTTCACCTTTGTCTTTAAGCCGTGTACTCTTAGGCTAGTTTAAGCTGTATACCTGCTCATACAGTTCCTATCGAGGTTTAAGTGCTAATTCATGCAAATATTGTTCTACATTAATACTGTGACTGGTTATAAAGTTGGTTGTAGATACTCTATCCATCGTTTCTCGGCCTTTTGGCTAAGATCAAAGTAACACTGTTGATGATAGACGCCTTTAATTGCTGACGGACGAAACATGTTGCCGAGATTTCTAGCAAGTTTGCTGTAGTAACTAACCACATGCAATTTGTGTATATATATTTTGTCTTGAATATATACTTTATATATTCATATACTATATATTCTCTTCAATAAAGTAATTACTTCATAGTTTGTGACGTTGTAAAATTGCAATCGAAGGCAAGGGTTGTCAGCATTATTGTGGCTATAATGTATTTTCTTGTTGTAAAACATCGATAATCATAGGTAATTTCAGCCATTTGAATAATGATAGAGAATGGGATAAAATGAGAACAAGAGGACTGTATAATAGATGATATAATGAATAAAATATCTTTTTAACACAAAAACTAGTAGTAACGAAGATAGCAGCAGATTTGATACGACAATTTCAATGAAGTGTAAAAAGTGACAAACACAAAGAATTTCTATTTAAAAGATATTAAAAAGTAAACTTAAAACGCCAGTACCGCAAAGAGGTGCGCAACATCACGAGTTATACGACGCCCACTGCTGGGTAAATCCATTGGTGGGACTACGGGTAATAGAGGAGTCCTCACGGGTAATAGGATAGAGTCCTCCCCTAAAGATCTTCATGAATTTCCACCAAATATTCAGTTCTACTAAAAACGTTATCTTTTTTACTGGCTTCTTCTAAGATCACATAATAGGCATTTTATAAAGACAATCTCAGGTCAACCAAATCAGGCTAATTCAGAGTTACCATGCTAGGATTTCTTATCACAACCAAACAAATGACGGTATAGATACGGCGTCTGGCTAGAATATATTTTGTGCAATAGTTATATTAATTGGAGACACAGGCAACCCTGCCACCGCCGGCTGCGCCCGCGCCCGCGTGTTGACATAACAGGTGTCGGTCCCGGCTCCCGTTACTCGTCAACAGAAGTGCCCTCGTCACTTCCGAACCAGACACCTGAATACAAACCGATGTTAGGCTGGTATTCCACTCATCCAATTTCATTGTTCAACTTATTTGATCAAAGGAATTTGATTGTAGATCAAAAACCTGTGTTACCAGATGTAGGGTTTTTCTTTTTCCCCCTTTTTAATGGCATTTAACTCTTCAATATTATTATTTGTGCTTGTGCATTATGTTCATACTTTTTGATGATATTAGTAAGTACCTATGTTGCCAGATTATTGAGGCATTTAGCGTCACAAGATGCTTCGTCAATATGATCCACCGCTTCATCAAAACCTTTAACAGTATCTCTGTCTAATACTAGTCTATTCGGATGATAAATCCCAGGAGTACATATAACTGATAAGGCTACTGGGAAACGCCGACATTTTCTAGCCGACTGGCTTAGCAAGAAAATTTTCAACGGGTTTTGATTTCTAGATTGAACCCTGATTAGGTACACTAAAATAATTATGCTAAACTACGTAATATAACGGCTTCATTCAATATCATCCATTATTATTATGTCTTAAAATAAATTATCGGGTAAGATTCGGATGTTTTGAAGGGCGTCGACTAATTTCTAAGATAATTAACAAAGTGTACGTCAGGCAGTAAAACTGGTCGTTATTGTTGCGGCTTGGGAGCTGCGCTGGCGCATGTCTACCTTGTTTATGTGATAGTTTATCTTCGTAACGATTACTGGTAACTAGTATATTTAGCATTTTTGCAATTATAGCATGTTTATCTTGTCATTTTCTCTTTCTATAAAAATAAAAACGATACCACATGATGCATAGCTGATAGCACACATATACATAAGCATGATACTCTTGGAATACTTTTGTAGTTTAACATTGACGGTAAATATAATTTCAGTTTCAAATGATTCAAGTTTTGCCAAATTCAATAGTAGGTAATATGTTTTTTGTTACTTTCTTCATAGCTACTAAGGGGGGTTTTTTAAGGTAAGAAGGGTTGTTTACTTAGCTAATTGTTTGAAAATAACTGAAATCTGTCCGACTCTTCGGCTCAGGCTCTTCGCAGTCAAAGAATACTAATTATTCGCAGCAGTGCTACATTTTAAAGTGTAAACAGCATTGTTTCCCCAAAAACAGGTGTAATTGATACACAATGCACATTTAAAATATTGCGACATGATTATAAAACAATGATGAGTGAGACGTAATAGATGGAAGACACCAAGCAAGGTATAGTCTAGATTCAAAACATGAGGTCATCGCGCGTTTGATTGTTCAACAATTTATTGTTTGAAGCCTATGCCAAACATGACGATGACCATAAGCTTGGCTCTGGCATAATATTCGTAATACTTGCTGGTGCAACCACACTGAAGTTGGTAACATTTTGCGGTGCAACGCTTCTTAATGACAGCGGGCAAAAAATATTTTTGAACTGCTACACATGATAGAGCGTGAATTTAAGACCATTATTTTGAACCTACTCTGATATAGGTTCGATTTCAGTATGCAGATTTCCTTAAGGATACTCTTATAGGGTGGTGCCAACATTCGAAGACGACCTGGATGCCTACCACCAACTTTTATAAAGCGATTGCGTTTCAAATTAGGTTCCCAAACTGAATCGCTTTATTTCGTACCATGAGCTACACCGGGCTGTCAGTGTCAAATTGGGTGAGAGAGCGCCGGTGTCCTCGGCAAAAAGCCCTCATTTTCTCCTGTATAGAGTCTATTCTTGTATGAACAGATAATGAATGGCATACGGCTTAGCGATTCAGTTTAGGTTATGAATTAAAGTTGAGTCGCTGTCTGCTGACACCGCTGTCACATAGCGATGCAGTTCATTTTAGGACCTAAACTGGATCGCAATAAGAATTTGTAGTAAGCCTCCTGAGTGGTGCAGTGGTCAACATGTCGGTCTCGAATCGAACCCAGGACTTCTTGCGTACCACCTTCACCAGCATTGCTCTAAGCGTACAACACAAGAAGTCAAGGTTCAAATCCGGGCCGGGCAGAAATTTAAATGATGAATTTTAATTTCTTTGAGAGTCTGGGTGTTACTGTGTATAATAAGTATATTTTAAAAAGTATATAAGTAGTAATCAGTTGTCTAGCACCCATTTTATAAGCTTTGCTTAGTTTGTGGCTAGATGGCGCTGTGTGAAATTGACCAAGCATTTTATTATTTATTTCACTTCAATTCCTAAATCCTTCCTTACTTTACCTTACTTGTACCGCTTTCGAACTTTGTACGTACTTGGTCACTTACTCGCGCACCATATCAATAAATAACAGATATATAAACAAAACTTATAATGGCTGATGCCGAATGATATTAGTTTTCATTCTGATGCCAAATGAAAACTAATATCATTTTACCATTTTTGTTGTCCCCACTGCTGGCCTTCCTTGTAATGTGCGACTATTGTGGGGGGCAGTCGTCTTTTAAAAATAGCCGCATTGCATAATTACTGTCAGCTAAGCGTCAATCATCTATTTTCCGAAATCCGAAATACAATTAGTAAATAGGCAAACTATTCAAGGTGCAATCTTTTCTCACTTTGTAATTTTGTATTTTTAGTTTTTTTTTTAAACTGAGCTACCGTGACTTTGAAAGATTTGAACTTGTAAATCTTATAATGTAGATACTTTTATAAATAAAGTAAGCCAGTGTATGGCTTGGCTTAATGTTGTCAGGTGAGTTGTTGTGTGTGTTTTACAGAAATAGTCTCGAGTATTTCCTTTGCACTATAATTGTATTTTAATATTCTGTTAAAACATGTTTAAAACTGTATTAAAAGTCAAATCCATTTACTACGATCATAAACACAACAGTAGTGTAAACTTCCACTAGAATCGAGCACGCATCTTTGTCATGTAAAATTTTCTTACTTACCTATAACTAGACACAAAACCTGAAAATCTTTAGAAATATCGTCAAAGGGGATTGAACCTGTTGTAAAAGGATTGAACTTGACAATATTTTCGTCAAGGAAAGGGGGCTGTGCGAAAATAGCCGGCAAAGTTCTACGAAGCGTCACGGGCCAGAAATAGAGCGTCATCGCGTTGTAGCCGCGGCCCTGCGCGCGCGCCGCTGTGTCACGGCGTGACGCGTCGACCCATCCACCGTGTGGGACATCAGACAGACTTACACAGAAATTGTCTTATTGGTTAAGATTATGTTACACTAGTGATCCGCCCTGTCCCCCTACTCAAATGGCTATTCTACTAAAAGTAACGCTAGTAGAATAGAATAACAATGTATGGGAACGACAAAAGCTAACGCTTAGCTCCTGGCAATCCCATACATTGTCATTCTATTATACTAGCGTTAATTTTAGTAGAATGGCCATTTGAGTAGGCCCTCAGACTTACACAGAAATTGTCTTAGGTGTTAAGATTATGTTACACTAGTGATCCGCCCTGGCTTAACACGGGTAGCACAGCACCCGGGTTGCGTCGAGTATTGAGGCTTAGGATTACCATAATAAAGCTTTGCTTAGTTTGGGCTGTAGCTTTACCATTAGCTGGAAAACTGAAGCTCGTTACCGATGTAGAGTATGAAGAAGCTGTTATGGAAACCTTTTAGCATTTGTTTCTTTTTCTCCATTAGGTTTTTATGGTTAACGATAGAGAACATGAAAGCACACTAAGTACTTCCTTAGCTCTTATCAGCATCGGAGAGTTAAGAAAATGAGTGACAAAGAAAGTAGAATTCATGTTCAAAATATTGATTATCAATGCATTGTTAGTAATTTTAATTGGATACGTGGTGTTTAAAAAGTATTTTTGACCCCCGATACAATGACGTGTATGTTTGTTTGTCTGTCTGTAGTATCGTAGCTCCCAAACTAATGGACCGATTATGATGCGGTTTTTTATTTGTAAGCTGGCGTGATCGAGATGGTTCTTAGCTATAATTTGTGAAGATCATCAGCTCATCTTATACCAAACTAATTTTAGAAGAAGGAAAGTATTTTCATTACCTAATTAGGTAGAAGTATTTTCATAATCTAATTAGGTAGGATAGAATCGTATTCTAAAAACTACAGTGATTTGGTAGTGTTTACAGACAATGTCTATCCAATAGATCGCTGAATACACATCAATTATATGTACATATCACCAATGAGTTTGGAATATTATTCCGTTGCGCAGATCTTCACCGAAGCTCCAACTTTGTTGTGCCGTCATGTTGTTATAAATTCTCTGACAGTACGTGTCAGCTTGTGATGTAAGAAATATTGTAGAGAAAAAAGACATTGTTTACATCTGTCGGAAATTTCCTACAGTATAGCACAACACAAAGATTTCTCTCATAATGCGTGGTACCACTTTATACGAATCGCGTTCGTGATAAATTCATGCAGCCATGTTTTCGTTATCGTGTGCTGTTGTGGCCTAGCTACTAGCGCCATCAATCAAACAAAGTAAATTTAAAACAAAAATAAACGACCATGTTCTCTTTTTTCATTCTTCCTTTTAAAACAGTTTTAAACCAAAAGTGGCCGCTTTCGTTGGTATCTAGTTAGTTTTAGTATCCTTAAGGTACTTAAAAGTGGTATAAAAGCGTTATAAATGAAAGAAGAGAATAATCTTTTCTTCGAGCATGAAATATTATTACATGTGCAAATATATGCAAAAAGTTCATTCGGTTCTTTCTTTGAATGATAAAGTCGATCGTCCAGCTGTGTTCTATTTTTACAATATACGAGATAATAACGGCACTACATGAAACATAAATTAGTTTTATTATAGACCAGGAAGCTCTAAAGTGTTGTCTTTCGGCAGTTACTCAATAGCGCTCGATATTATGCCAACTGAAACACTCTTTTGTAGAGTAAGCATTGTTTTTTTCTGTTTTCCATTCTAGCAGAAACCAGTTAAAGCACCTACTTAATTTTTAAACAAATGAAAACAAATTTTGAAATACCTAAATTTTAAAACCTTTAGTTATATTTTATTCCCTTTTAAGTGTTTTTTCCCAAGTTTTTTCAATGATTTCAAAAGTATTGTTTATTTATCTAAAAACAGTGGATAAAGCTCCTTTTATCAATGAACATAATGAAACTGCCAATACGTTGCAATAACGATTTCGATGAAACAACACAATTTTCTTATGAAAACAAAAAAAAACATCAAATTAATTGTGTTTCAAGTTTTAATATTCAATTGTTACCGTAGAGTAGCGATAATTTTTAATCAATTCCTTGCGAAAGATTGAATGCTGGTAAAATTCTGCAGTAAGATAAATAATATTAGAAAAAATACTAGAAAAAATCGACTCACCCGTAGCACCTCACCAATGCTACGGGTGAGTCGATTTTTTCTAGTATTTTTTCTAATATTGTTTATCTTAATATAAAAATAGCATTGCGAATGCGAAAAATCTAAATTTAATTAAAAATTCTGCAGTGTTATACCTTTCACGTGAAAGTCATAAACTGCTTATTGATCAAACACTCTAATCAGATGCAACTCACGAATGCTCGGTTCACAAATAGCCGTGATCTCGCGGCTCGTACACAATTTGCAATTAGACGCTGGCGTCTGAGCCGGACCGCCCACCGCTTCACAAACACAAAATACTACGGATTTCCCCGTTCGCCATCTCTGAATGTATTTAAAGACAACCCGAAACATTAATTGACTTTGTAAACAGATCGTTCCTA
Source organism: Catoptria pinella (assembly GCA_963556745.1). Taxonomy (NCBI): domain Eukaryota; kingdom Metazoa; phylum Arthropoda; class Insecta; order Lepidoptera; family Crambidae; genus Catoptria; species Catoptria pinella. The sequence goes on from OY750777.1 coordinate 1,408,440, forward strand.
TAAATAATACCAATTAATACCTTTGTAACTCCAATATTTGACGAGCTCCGTGGTCAAGTGGCTTTGTACACCGGTTTTCAAGGTGTCGCCATCTCTGAGGTCCCGGGTTCGATCCCCGGTTGGGTGAATTTTGGAAAACGAACTTTTCTGTATTGGCTCTGGTCTGGGAGTTTGTGATACCACCGTTGTCTCCGATTTCCATAACACAAGTGCTTTAGCTACTTTGGAATCGGAGCAATGTATGTGATGTTGTCAAATATTTATTTTATTTATTTATTTATAATATTTTGTAAAAACTATTAAGACTAGAGATATAGACCAAACTCGTTCGATTATTTTCTGGACCCATCGTATATGTATTGTACCATTTATATTTTTCAGCGGCCATAATAAAATACAATGCTGCTTCAGCTGCTCCTAAGAAATTGCAAACTTAACAAAATCATAAAAAAAACCAATTTCAATGATTCCCAAAACATTACTGACTCCGAACACGTTTCATTATCGCAGGACGTACACGACGAAAGTTTTGAGGTGTTTAGTTTAGATATTTTTTAATTTAATATGTATGTAATAAGTTTTAGACAATACAGTAAAACTATATGCATTGTGTTTCGCTTGCCGCAGACTGCGCTCGATGCAGCGAGGGACACGAGCGCGCGTTCACGTGACGTCAAGCGATGTTTCATTGCTTGTCTACCACTTGTTGAGGCGGTGGTCCCACTTACAGAGGGCAGCGAGTTTCTTTGAGCAATCCATTAACTGCTGTATTCGCTTTTCATAGAAAATATCCCGTTGATCTGTGCAACATGTTGACACGAAGTGGTTTATTTATCCTGCTCCTGCCCGCGAGTTTGCCCGCGTGGACATTCGAAAAAATTTTTAGGGAACCTTCAACCAGTATAAAAAGTATTCTATATTTTAACATGCTGCCTCGCAAGGCAGCGCGCTTGGTGTGGACGTGCCTCGCCTCGCGCGCGGCACGCGTCCACGTTGACGAAGTCGTGGGATTGATTCCAAAGATTTTAGTATCCTGTTCCCGTTATCGTTCCCGTTTTCATTTATCCCCTAACTAAGGGATTGAGTTTTTACTCAATCCCTTAGTTAGGGGATAAATAAAGGGTTTTCCCTTGTTACGGATTACAGCGCGTATATTGTTAATTTAGATGTTATTTTAGAATTATTTCAGATGTTTCAGATGTTATCTTAGAAGTGTGTAAAGGGTTGAGTTTTGGAAAACCACGAAATACGTGTTTGCTTGTTTTTAGAAGTACTCCTACGAAGTTTGAAGTCCAAATATCTATTATTTACTTTTACATGCAAAATTTTAACTTCCATTTTATGCCTTTAGGGGTTGAATAATGTCTACCGTGTTGGACTTCAAAAGGAATTCCCTTTTTGCAATCAGCATTCCAAATCACAGTAACGACATTCATTTCGATATTTTTGGTATTTTACCCCTTTTTCTCCTAAGTTTAGGAAAATCACGAAATACATGTTTGCTTATTTGTTTTTAGAAGTAGGTACTGACTCCTACGAAGTTTCAAATCGAAAATGTCTATTTAACATTTTTTTTCCATGCAAACCTTGTATCCCCATTTCACCCCTTTGGGGGAGGGAGGAATGTCCAAAAATCCTTTCTTAGTGGATGCCTACACCGTATAAAATATATATTTACAAAATTTCATAAGCCACCCTTCATTTTTATAAAAGAGAAAATTCGTTAATTATTTCCTTTGATTATTTCTTACATCAATAAATAACTTCATTGATAAATAAATGAATTATTTTTCGTTTTTACAAACACCCCGCCCAACATCTGCATTTGAGTTTATTAGCGATCGTAAACCCATTTCAAGAGTGGTGCGGCTTGTGAAACATATTGCAGAGCGATTTCGAGGCTCGAGTCTCGTCGCGTGACGTCCAACATCCTCGCTTATTTCGACGTCGTGTTGCCGGTATTCCCTTGTAATAAGAGCTAATTTTCTATAACCACTAGATTTATTCGTTAAGGTCGGCCGATTTAGCTTTTGTTTGTTTGGTAAACCATCTCGAAGACATTTTGCTCTATGTACGTCATAAAAGCCAATCTCGTTATGCGCCAGTGCCCTGATTGAAGTAATTATTTGTTTAGCCGATGTTTTGTCTTCATCCATAGATTGTGAAGTTTCGTGTATATTGAGATCTATCAGTATCTTGAGTAGATTAACCGAATTTGAAATATATGACTCATATCGAAGGAACATCACTATAGTATGTACGCAGTTTCCGTTGATCGATAATTTCGTTTTTGTGCTTGTTGGAAATGTTATGGATTTATGATGAAGATCACGAAGTAAAGTGATTTATAGGTAGTGTGATAATAACAATGGTTTTCATTTTAAAAAATATGTTTTTATGACAAAGGTGTATTATAAATGTAATGATTTCAAGTCTTGCTAACTTTTTCTAGTAACTAACTACGTATTAAATCATAAACGCCCGAGCGGCCAAATGCGGACAGCAATAGAATATCTATTGTGTCTCATTTTCCGGGCCTTGATGGGTTAAGCCACTAAGTGCTGATTTTTTAGTGCCCGGATAAAGCTTTATTCGTTTGATTATACTGTCAAATTGGAAATGTTTGTCAATATTTGGTGTCAATTTTTTTATGACGTTTATTTTATTCGGGTAATAATTCAACTGACTGATATCTGTGGAGGATTGAAAAATCAGCCCTAAGATAAACTGACCTTGGCAGTTAAAAAAGTTTTTAAATATAAATTCAATCTAATTTTATTTGAATTTGATAATGTTCGCAAGCTGAGCTGTAGTAGGCAACTAGCATTTACTGACGAATTTACTGTATAATTTCTCATATTCGCCGTTTGTCAGTTAAAATTGAAAAATGTTAGGGCGGGTACCCACTTAGGTTCGCGAACTGCCACCGAGCTCTGCGAACCTATGTTACAGGCTCGCAGAGCTCAAACGCACCCTTAACGCTTATTTTTGCATGAAACTCCAATTTCTTTCTATTTTAAGTTGACTATACAGATTTTGATCAATATCACATTCAAATAAAATCTGATTGAATTTATATTAAAAAAACCTTTCCCAAATTAGCTCGTTTGTATGGAAAACTACTATTTTCTTTATACTACTTCGTTTCCATTCAAATTGTTTACAACTTCATTAAAGCTCATATGGACTTCACCCAGGATACGGACTGAAACAAACCAAACTCTGATTTCTCTGAAACCATTACGTAGAAAGATATAGCGACAGATAAATTTGCTGTAAGTTTGTAAGACTTATTTAGCATGCAATAAAGTTCACAACTGAATAAAATTGATGTTGAGCTGTAACATAAGCTTTCTTGTTTAAAATATCTATTTATTATTCTGTTAATGTTGAGAAGCACTTTTGAGTGGCGTGTTAATGATTTGTTTATATGTCAAGAGTATTTAGGTACTTCAGTGTTCTGTATTTTGTTTGCTACGAAGGTCAATAATATAATAATAATATTGACAATGTTAGTTGTAGAACTTGTAGGTGTGTTTTCATACGATCGCTTTCACATTCCCTTTCACTTTCATCTGACGCATGTCTCAAACATTCAATAGCGCAAGCTGACCGTGCGCTTTCGCTTTCTTCTTGCGCTTTCAAGAGAGGCATGCCTCAGAGCAAGCTATAGCGCATGTCCTATCATCTCAAAAAAAAACACAAATTTGTTTGGCAGAAAATTGGAGGCAATGTTGCATGCGTTTGACGCAAATCGACTTGAAAGTTGAAGCGACTTGGTGAATACAGACAGAGACATAAGTCATAATAACCATAAGTGTGTCTCCGCAAGTATGAAGTAAGTAGACCATGTTGTTGGTATTTCCCTTTTGGGAATCAGGGTAGTTTTAGTGGAGAAAATAGGTTTGGAATAGAGAATGTAATTAATCTACATTAAATACTTCAGAATAATTATTCTAAGATTAAATTAATATTAATAAAAATATCCGTATTCCTTCGATAGCGTTTCTATTCTTATTTTTTCCATAATGAAAGTGACATATTTTAACATAGTAAAGAAAACCTATTTTTCAAAAAGGAGTTCTTAATAGAGAATAAACGCACTCTTTTACAAATCTCATAAACAATCTATACTATTGTTTCGACAGTTGTTTATTGTAAAAGTAAAAACTAACAACGCAAAACCAATCTTAAAAATAATATTGTAAAAGCAGAGGTAGCCAAAAAGTGTTATTTCAAAGAATTAGTGTGTAGAATTGAAATGCGTGTCATAATCGTTTAATTGTTATTGCCATGTGTAATTTTCACAGTCAGACACATCCAGATGATCAAAGACACCCCGACAGTCACGACGACGCGACGAGTCGTCGGCGCGTCGTCGTCGGTGACTCACTATGTTGGTAAACGCGGCTTAGGGCCTGTCTGATGAGTAACACTAGTTATTTGCGATTGGGCACTCATTCACTAGTGGGAACTTTATGATGATTCATGTAATTCGATCTAATCGAAGTTTATGAAAATCTGGGATTTTGATGCTAATATACAGGGTGGAAAAAAACAGCAGGGAAAGTACCCTAAATATTGATGATGGCAAAGTATATTATTATTAAATAAAAAAAAAAAAAAAATCTGAAAGGAAACATTCCTTTAATTTTAACATAAGTAAAACTGCATCAAATATTTTTGTAAATTAAGAAGTGTTACCGACCAGCAACGTTACAGCCTTTTTGGGTTTCTCTTTGGTCTACCTTCCAAATTCTAAATCTCAGTGACATCTTTTTATAAACAATTGTAAATAGTAGTTTATTTGTCCATAAACTCCTAAACAGGAAAAATGTGGTTTAAGTGGTTCGTGCCCAATCCTCGACAAGAAGATTAAGTAGATGTTTGTACTACAAACTTTTTTGAACTAAACTTCATTTTTTAATCTTTCTTATGTCTGAATTTAATTTAAGATACTATTTTATTTATAAGAAATTGAATTTCATTATTGACCATTTCGATTGGTATCATAAAAAAAAACACAATGATATTTCTTCGGATTTTAGCCCGTTCGATTCCTGGCTGAGACAAGCGATTTACCAAAGATCAGTAGTGTTACTTATTTAAAAAAATAAAGGAATTTTTCCTTTCATTTAACCATCTTCTATATTTAGGGTACTTTCCCTCCAGCTACCATCTTTATCTTCACTCTGTATCAAGAGTTTGTAAGTTCGGATGTAGGAGGCAATCTCCGAAAATACTCATCCGATTGCCAAAATTATTTCGCCGATTGGAGCTACATTATCTCCTACATAAGCTATACTTCCAGCACCGAAATTCCCACGCGAAGTGGAATATGACTTAGGTCGAAGTCGCGGGCGAAAGGGCTACGAAATATATATTTTTTAAGAAACATTAAACTGGCTTTATTATAGTTACTATATACACCATTGATTTTACGCGATTAAGTCACTAAACGGGTTTAAGGCTGTCACTGTCATAACGAAAAAGCAATATTTGTTACAATAAAGTAATAAAGAATACCTCGAAATATCTTGTTTATCAATAAACTGGTGAAATCGATTTGAAATAACAAGAGATCAAACTCGATGTTTAAACTAGATTATGCTTAACGAGATCTTAATCGCGTTTAAAATCAATGGTTAAGTCGGCCCTTATTCATCCCACTTAATCTGAACATTTAACATTCTAGTCTAAAAATATTAATAACCACCACTATCTATTTAAATAACAGTCAATTTATTTAAACGACGATGAATGTTTTAAAATGTTATAGAGCTTACAAGTGGTATACGAATGCGAATAAAACAAAACTGAAATGTATAAATCGCCTGAAAAACGTGTAGGACAAAAATAGCCTCGCAATGGGACTTGTCAGGGCTATGAGATGTCAACATTTGTCCTGACAAGCCACAAATATATATTTTGAATGGCAGGATAATTTAGCTGATTCACAAATCGTCCACCAGTCGACGCAGTACCGCCAACTTGGCGCTAGTGTAGATGTAGAACTGCCATTTTGTTGTTTGCTATCAACTTTTGGGGTTGGAAGTGAATTTTCGTAAATATCCATTTTTTTCCCAACTGACTTGGGTTTTATTTTTTCAGTTTACTGTCCTACTACCTATATACTACCTACCTATATAATTAAAAAAAAATGTATTAACAATTATTATACATAATTGAAAAATAAGCGGGAAAATAACCTAATGCACACCTACAAAAGGTCTCCTTCTACAGCAGCGCCACCAAGCGGGATAAATTTTCTATCATCCTGCCATTCCAATAAAACTTAGAAACTATTGATCGGTTTTCCTATGTACTTAGTTAATTATTTTTGTTATTTACTTTTAAATATGCATACATAGATTCTGATGGTTAGCTGTCATGTGAATTGTGTTTTATAGTATCAATATTTCCATACTAAGAGCTTCAATTGCATATTAAAAAATCTTCCAAAAATAATTGTATACAGTCTATAAGGTGATAACATGGACGTTTTATCTGCACAAGTATCACCTTTGAAGATTGTGCTGCTGAAAAAAGAGGTGTTGCCCCTATTTTATTTCATACAAAGTCATAAAACGAAAAGAAGGCACAGACCTACGTCAATTATATTAAATAGTGAGCTATTACCAACGAGGCAGCCCTAGTACGCAGATCAACGTGAGTCATAAACGTGACAAATTGCCTTAACAAGAGATCACTTTTTAGCGACACACTCAAAAGTAAAAATAAAGTATCAAACTAGTTCAAGTCCACAAATGTAATGTTCCTTAACTTCGTTAAAAAGTTTGAGGCTTTATCCAAGTTCGCTTTTTAATTATTTTTAAAGAAAAAATACTCGGTAATAATCGGTAATAAAAAGTGACTCGGTAGCTCAGCGGTAAGAGCATTGGACCGTACATCCAAAGACCGGACGTCCGAGAATATGATCTGGTGCGTGTCGTATTTTTTCTAGTATATTATTTAGTATAGACAAAATATTCAAAACTTACGTATAATCTATTCTTCTGACAAAACATTGATAAAAATATTATGTTCATAATAATAAGTATGCAGAAAAAGTTAATTTCTTCATAAATTTACAGGTTGGTTATTACGCTGCTGAAAACATTGGCAAACTGTTCAAACTGTATTTATAGTGCTATAGGGGCCGCCCGCGACCTCGTCTGATTGAATAATTATTTTTATATCCCTCGGGAACAGTATTTTTTTTTTCTGAATGAAAGGTAACCTATGTTCTTCCCTGTCTCCATGATAACGTGTATGCAAAATTTCATGATGGTCAGTTGAGCTAGCGTAACAAACAAACTTCCGCATTTATAATATTTAGAGCGAGGATACTGTTTTGTTTCCTCCCTATCTTTCCTTGTCTTACAATAATTTGTAATCATTATTATAAGAAACAAATGAAGTTTGAAAACCATACACTGACAGAGATAATTTTTTAGTTGCACTATTTTCTCGTAGTCTCGTAGACAACAGTTCGTAGCAAAACTTAAGTGGTGCTACGAGATAAGCTACGAATTTCCTTCTAGGGTTTTTACATCTATTTATAAATTATAGCTTGCTATACTTAAATAATTATGAAGATACAGACATATCAATTCTAATACATACAGACTGTTACTTACAAAACAAGGTTTAAGAATACTAAAAGTACGAATCATTTCTTTCAGATCTGTTTATTTAAAAAATAATTTATCTCGATAAGACGAAGTATTATCTAAAAGTAAAGACTAATGACTTTAAATGACTGCATAAAACTTAATTCTGACATTCTGAGTGCGCTTTTAAAGTATTATCCATTTAGCTTCGCGAACAAAATTAATGTTTACAAGTTAAGTGCTTTATGTGGCAGCTATATCACATAATTTACACTGAATAATTGCCATACACCGCACACATATGATTTGCGGCTTTGTTTGGTGATGTACTGTAGTATTTTAAATTAAATGTGAGACAGGTTGAGTCTTTATTGTGCTTTTTAGCGTAAACAGTAGTCGAATCATTAAGTTTATTGACCTAGCGAGCGCGAAGCGTCTGCGTTTCAGCTTGGACAAAATACTTTCGTATGTCTGGCTGAAACCCATATCGCGAAGTATACAGCTCACAAAGCCACTAGTATACTTTTCATTCGAACCCGTATCCTTCTCTCTTTATTTTGTGTCTCTACTTCCAAGTAACTCATATTTTTTTTGTCGAAATCCCAAGTCTGCTGCTGCTCTTTTATTTGTTTATTTAAAACGTCTGACTACACCGGACGTAAAAGTCGTCGTAATCCAAATATTAAAGAAAAATAAATGTATCTTCTGACCAATTACATTTCCCGTATGTTGCGAAGACACGAAGTGACGTTTTCGGTCCAATCACATCAGAGTGACAGGACGTGTTGTGGCGGCGGCGAGTGTATTCCAAATATATTGTCCAACATTTCTGATATATCGACCTCGTGGTCTAGTGGTTTGTACGCCGGTTTTCATGGTGTCGCCATTTCTGGAGGTTCCGGGTTCGATCCCCGGCTGGGTCAATTTAGAAAACTAACTTTTCTATATTGGCTCAGGTCTGGGTATGTGTTTACCACCGTTATCTCTGATTTCCATAACACAAGTGCTTTAGCTACTTACTTTGGGATCTGAGCAATGTTTGTGATGATTTACACCCTAGGGTGGAACGGTGAGTTTTTAACTCGCTGCTCAGTTTAAATATACATCACTTGCGTAACCGAATATGAGAAATGATAATCGGTGGACAAACATTAAAAAAAAACAAATAGGTAAACAGACGAACATAGAACCTCCTCCTTTTTTGAAGTCGGTTAAAAAAGTGATTTCACGCGGACAAAGTGGTGTGCGGCCTCTTGTGTTGAATAAAATTCATTCTATTCTCCAGATTTTTGGTATAATCAGTTTTATCGATCGCTTGCTAACTCTATAAATAATAAGATAAGCGTCGACAGGTTGATGCAGATATTTTTCCGTTTCCACGCATGTCGTTTGACATTATTTTCGTCGTCGTGACGTCGTGACTCACATTGTACGGTAGGTTAAGCGTTGGAGATAGGCGACGCCAATTGACTTCAATGGAATCTTCTGAATTCCAAATAACTCAAGCTGTGGTTTTGTGAGGAGCTCGGTGGCGCAGTGGTATTGCGCCTGGCCAACGATTGCGTAAGTTAAGCAACTGTCGCAAGGGTCGGTCATGGGATGGGTGACCAAAAATTTATTATCTCAAGCTCCTCCGTGCTACGGAAGACAATTTAAGCAGTTGGTCCCGGCTGAATTTTGTGGTGGGTCATGGCCCATCCTTCTTATCCACCCATAAGAAAGGGGACATTAAAAATGGCTGATGGTCAAGCTGTGGTTGACGGTGTTGGTCTCACAATTGTTAGGATCTACTATGTAAAATTAAATTACTGAAATATGATTTTCCCCATATCTCCGCGATTTTGAAAAATTTAGAAAAACTGAATAAACATAAAAAATCTCCATAATTATACAGAACCTGCTCCCAAAATTTCACGAGAACCGGTTGAGAAATGCGACCTGTAGAGAATCGACGGATAGCCGGACAGCAGGACAGCCAGATATACATACGCAAGCATTTTTGCCCAAGCTCAAACAAAGACGCTTCGCGCTCGCTGGGTCAATTACAGACATTTTCTTAACTCATCGTGATTTGAAGTAAATATAGGGCAAGAACCTATGATAATACTGTATAAGAAATATGTCACAGTATGTGCCATTGCACCAACTAGTGACAGTCTGCCAACCGCCTACAGTATTACGGCAGGCGTTTAGTTACTCATACTATGACCAACGATATTATAGTAAAAGAACTATGACTAAACCGTTCTATCCCGTTGACGTCACGAACTCGGTCGCGTGTCGGTAACGATGACGCAGTGACAGCTAAAATATTCAACAGTTAACATTCTCTGGTTTACGTAACGGCACGAAATATAAAGTATTTATGTTCTTAAAACAGAAGCGCCGCTTTGGACGTATTTGAAAGTCATCATCATTAGAAACCATTTTTATTGTCCTCACTGCTGGGGCACAGGGTCTTACTTATTCATGAAGGATGATGACCATAGGCCAACCAACCACCCACCAACGGATAAAGAGAAAAAATAATAAAGAGGTTGGGCCATAACCCACCATGCTGACACATTGCGGATTGGTGGGTTAATGACTGCTAATTCAGCTGAGACTAACAGCTTAAATTACATTCCGAAGTACGAAGTAGCCCCGAAATAATTAATTTTTGGTCACCAATCCCATATCCTTGCGAAATTAACGATCGCAGCAGGGCATGCGCTTACCCACTGCGCCACCACGAGCTCCTCAAATGACGTAAAGTATAAAAAAAACTAGATTAATTCGGTTTTGTTGCATTTAGACCTGCTATAGTACCTACATTACGCGACGCAACGAAAAGTATGACTTCTGACGCGCACATAGAGTTAATTATTGGACACGCCCAGATTGCCGTACGTGGCCCACGGTCGGTTTAGTCTGAGATTGCTTGCTGTACGTTTATCTGTTTGCGTGCACGGAAAACCTCAATTCGTTCTAAGCGGCTTGCTCTGTTAACATTATATTTTGTGGCAACGCTCTGGATTCGGTTTTTTTGGGATATTTTTAGTGTTGTGGTATCTGGCTGCTTCCGATCGATCGGGTAGTCTAAACACTGGTAGTTGAGGCCGAGGTGTGGGGTCGTGAGATGTATTTCAAATGATATAACGATAAATCATTCATATTAATCTATGAAAATGCTCTAATCATATTATAATATTTCGAGATATTATAACAAGCTCCTTCGGCTGCGTTTGCAGTCGTTATGACCATCTTCCGCACTGGGTCTATGAAGTGGGGCCATCCTCTTTATCCACCCATCAAGAAGGCCTGTGCCCCAACCAGCGAACTGAAATCTATGGAAGTGTTATTGCAAACAAATTTTAATATTGTTTGAAAAATGGCACCGCGGGGCTAAAACATGACAACTCGCACAGCATTTAGTTGCGCCAGCTCCAGCCACGCGCCCGGTGACAGACGTTGGTATTCTTTACAATAATTTGCAGTTTGTATTGTTACGAAAAGAGAGAAAGAGAGAGTTTATTAGAAATGATGTCCTGTGTAGTCAAATGGTGTAAAATACGCAAAGAAGGCAGTAAAAAGATGCAGAAATAACGTCATATTTTTTCTATATTTTCTATAGGTCAAAGTTGACACTTGCCTGTTTATCAACGCCATCCATCGAGCCTACCGTTTTTTTGTTATTTTGAAAATTCGTATTTAGAGGTATGGAAATGCGACATTGCCATATTTCACATAAAGGTGTTTTGCATAAGTAGGTATCTTAACTTTATTGATTTTTTTTGTGAAAAATTAAAATGAAAATAAATTTTTAATTAAAAAATATTTCCTATGCTATTCGATTCTATCTCGTGGTCTCATTAATACCCTAGTTATAGGATATCAAAAAAAACACGTTGTACGGCACGTTATACGCTTGTACGCTTAAAGAATAGCAACACTAATTTTAAAACATTTAAATCATACATAACATCTGCCTGGTGGAATGGGGACAGTATTAATTATTACCGGGTTACTCGGGATTCTGCCACTGTCATATTTTGACACATTCTTTGTATAGCTTTAGCAAATATATCAAGAAAAACAATTTGTATTATTCTTGTAGACATTCTCATTTGTAATGTAACTATAGAAAAATATAAAATTTTCAACTAAATTTTTGTGGAAATTTTTCTTGCCCTATGGATTAAAGCTATTGGCTTTGCTTGTGCAACTTTTAGATGATTTATTGTATACTTTTCCCCTCACTAGCTATCTTTCATTTTTGATATCATATTATTTTGTTAGTGCTGAAAAGGGTAGTTATACCTATATTCTTTTTTGTAAAACTTTACATACATGTATGTAATTCTTTAGTTTATGTTTATTACTGGTTGTTTGCTACAAGTATTTTTTTGATAAAATATTGACCTATTTAGATACTTAAAGCATTTGAAAGCGGATGAAAGTAATTGATAAACCTTATTATTTTTGTACTAACGTAGATATGGCGCGCCGGCTATCTATTTAAATTCGTTTATGAATGACATGTTTGTATGATTTCTAAGAAAATTTATGTTGACGTCTGTTGGCCTTCAGCTAGAAAATTGACCTAAATGTCCATCATCGACATTGCCCTTAATTCTATGGGGGTAAGATTGAAATTAACCGTGCTTGTTTTGATTACAGATGGGTGCGCAGTGACAGAACGGCAGCGCTAGCGGTCGCCAGTCGGCGGCGTGCGAGTTGAACAAAACTCGCGAACTGCGGAAAAAGAGGTGTTCGCATTGATTTTATACTTTTTAATTTGAAAAAAATCTAAAAAGTTTCGTACCAAGTTTGTTTGCAAAGAAGTATTTTGACCGTTTTCGTTAAACCTTTAAGTAACAATAACCTTTTTTGATTTAAGATTTAAAAGTTCGGATTCCAAATTCAAATTCAGCATAATGGCAGGATAATTTTGCTGATTCACAAATTGTTGTTTGCTATTAATTTTTGGATGTTGCAAGTGAATTTTCTTCCAACAGATTTTTGTTTTCATCAATCTTTGATTCTTTACTATCTAACTTCCTTAATAATTATTATTATTATCAACCATTTTTAGACATCATTGAAAAGTAACTAGGAACATTACCAAGCGGAATAAATTTTCTGTCATCCTGCCATTATAGACGTCTTTTGTTTTCTATTGATTTTCAAATTGAAAATTAACATACTTTATTGGAATAATTAATAGACTTTTTTGTATTTTATTTAATTTTATTTAGTAGGTAATTCAATTTTTTAATAGCTTCTTATTTTTCTTAGTTGACTTTTAAAATCAATGCCAACACCAATTTGCAGATGTAGTGACGGATAAAAAATTACAAAGTGAAAACATGTAAAGTGTAGTGAAGTGAAAATTGCCGTGTTCGGGCGAGTGTTGTGAGTGACAAGTGACACGGGTCACGGAATGACGTGAGTGTTTCTAGTCAAAACCATGGGAATTCAAGTGGAGAACACTGTCAGTTATAATAGTAGTGCATGTAAGTAATCTTTAGTAATGTATAAAAATAAGACCCGGCACCTACAGACGGAATTTTGATTCGGAATTCCGGAACGGAATCATTCCGAACGCAGCAAATCGATACAAGTCATATCTATACCATAAAGGTGCGGTAGTTTTCCGTTCGAAAGTTTCATACATTATCGATATTCCGAATCAGATTCCGTCTGTATGTAGCGGGCCTCAGGTAGGGATGGTCTGCTTATAGAAATATAAAAGGTAATATTTGAATGCAACACTCTGAATTAAGGTTTAAAGCTGACTACAGATTTGCTTATTTCTATTTGTACCTCATGGTTTCTACTATATTTATAAATTCGAGTCTTTAATCAAATGAAACTTGAATACTTTTCACCGCATAAACCATTTTGATTACCAACCTTTAGTTTCGTAAAATTGAGAACAATGAAAATAAACACGAAATATTACATTACAGAGCTACTTCAAAGTATCGACAGAAAAATAAAAATGATGTTACTGGTAGGTATTTTTTGTGAATGTCATTGCAAATAAAAAAATTGAGCTTTTCCGAGTACACGTGTTTGTCAAATAATGTGAAGATCAAAGAGCGTATTTTTACACCTTTCAGGAAACTGTAGTATCACTTTTTTACAATACTGGCACAACATATAGATTAGACAGAGAGCCGCTCGGACCGAATCGTGGTTTTCCAGACACGCACACGTAGACATTAGTACTTACAGGCAATCCCGGGTCAAAACGGGTTATAACGACGGAGTTTTTGAATACGGTCAGAGCGGCGCTTCTGTCTTAACTCTGTTCCACGAATCGAACTCCTAGGGAACCAAATGCTTGCAGCTAGAGCTAATACGCTATTGGGTCGCCAAACTTTTTAGCCTATGGGCCAGATTAACTCCTCCACGAAGTCCCAAGGGCCAGAGCCTAGCTAGCTTATCGTACCAATATACTGTAAAAAACAGTATGTTGGTACGATCCGGACCGCTTTCGCGGGCCGGATTGTTGATGCTCTCGGGCCGGAGTTGTCCCGCGGGCCGTAGTTTGGAGACCCCTGCGCTATACCATGCTAGGCTATTGAAGGTCACGCGCATCAACCAATGGAATCGGACCGATTTTCTTTGGGACCTCGTTTCGTGGAATGGACATAGAACATTCAGATTTTATAATTATGTGAGATTAGTATTGGTGACATGTGTGTATCTAATTTCAGATTATTATTTTCATTCGTTTTTGTTGTTTTATATCTGTGTCATTTTGAGTTTTGCGACGACGAGGAACAAGTGCGACTTTTCTTTAAAAGGTTTTAATTTTGGGGTTTTTAATTTTGATGTTCGTCATGAACCCTTGTGCGGCAAATATTTTTTGTTAATTTTTACGCACCGTGCCTACGGAAGAATGTTGTTTGTTGAAGTTGAATGGAGAGTTACTTTATGAAATTGCAGATACCTACATACTTGAAGACGCTATCAACAGAAAAATGATCTCAATATTAAGTTTTAATCGAAGAAATTATAATTTGGAATACCGGGTAACATAATATTTCAGACCGGGTAAACATACCGAGCCATTCTTAAACCACATAACCCGGATCAAATAAATTCGTACCCACCTATCAATGGAATTTAACACCCAGCGAGCGAAATCTGTAAACAGAATACTATTTGATAAACGAAGGGCCTCTCGGTTATTCCCGGCAACTCAAAATATTTGCGCCGACTAAATGCAATGCAATTTAACAAATTTTTAAGGCTCAGTATCATGCGCTTTCAGCAGAGGCATGCCTCATTGCATAATTCATGCCCTATCTTCTCAAAAAATGTCAAATATATGTCAGATAGTTGAATGGAAAAGAGCACTGTTTGAGGCAATTTTGAAAACTTCAAATTTGTATGGTAGGAAGATGATAGGGAAAGCGCACGGTTTGGAGGCAATATTGCATGCGTCTGAGTATGACACAAGTTGAATTAAAGGTCGAAGGGACTCGGGAAGTGAAGACAGACCAGAAGACTTATATAAAAAGGCGATAAAGCGACCTACTACTTCATCGGATGAAGAGGTTGAGCCATAACTACTACGCGGACCCAATGCAGATTGGTGGGTGACCTGCTTAGTATGAATTTATGTGGAGGACACCAACGCCAGCGATCACCACCTCGTTGCGTGATATGCCAGTGCCCGTTTAGAACTTAATTCGAAAGATGATGGTTTAGCTGTTTCCATACACGCATTGAAAACTGTTGGAATCACAATAGAAGCTGACTGACACGTTATGATAGTTGGTGCCAATTTGCAAGTTGGCACATGGCTGGACCACACTGTATGTTGAAGAACAGAGACAAATATTCCTGGATTACCTTATGTGTATATGTATTTGGTCGTTACGTGTGTATGTTATACATTTCGCCATACTTTAAAACGATTGAACAGTGAAAAAAGTTATGGACATAACTCACAATGATTTAGTTCCAAACTAACATAGCTTGTTGTACTACTAATGGAGACTACAACAGAACTAAACATTAGACTTAAAAAAACACCTAATTAATAATAATCCGTAAAAAGTTTTTATTTCTAATGAACTGTACGCGCTGTCTTTGAAGTGTAACCATAATTTGACGGCCTCCGTGGTCGAGTGGCTTCGTACACCGGTTTTCAAGGTGTCGCCATCTCTGAGGTCCCGAGTTCGATCCCCGGTTGGGTCAATTTAGAAAACGAACTTTTCTATATTGGCTCAGGTCTGGGTGTTTGTGATACCACCGTTGTCTCCGATTTCCATAACACAAGTGCCTTATCTACTTACTTTGCAATCGGAGCAATGTATGTGATGTTGTCAAATATTTATTTATATAATGAAATCTTTAAAGAGATCTAATATTTGAAGTCTCATTGATTATCATTGATCATTCCCAAAGGCTAATGTATTATCATCTACATTTACATTATCCTCAATGAAACAACATGTCGATGACCTCTCGTTTTAATGAACATTGCGAATTACATTAGCAATTTCACACCAGTCACTGGCCAAGTGTTTTAAATAGATCTAATCCTGAAAACAAGCCTAAATTAAACGCTGACTTAATCAACTGTTTAATTAAAAATTTACATTAAAAATAGTTTTATTTTGTCAAAGTTGCAACTTTCTAGAAATATCTATCATCTTATCAAATCACATATGTTTAAATTAGTACGTACTAGCGGCCGCCCGCGACTTCGTCCGTATGGACTTTGTTCTAGTACCGCATATAGGAGTACTTATGTCATACACTATTTTCGATTGCTTAGTTACTACCTTAAAATTAGAGGTGTGTCCTTTTGCATAACCTGCGTAGATAAACTATTTTTAACCGACTTCAAAAAAAGGAGGAGGTTATCAAGTCAACGGCATTTTTTAATTTTTTTATGTATGTTTTAATATACTTATTCAAACTTATGTTTATTTCGTAGGCATTGGCTTACCAAAGGCCAGCGGGTTTCGTGCGTCTATTATGATAAAGAGGCCCCATATATTATGTTCTGTGCCCCAAGTACGTCATCAAATAATTGTTATTAGAGACAATACAAAACTTGATTCAAACTTTTCAATTGTTCATTAAAATAAAAACAATACCATCCATTACCGAAGCTATCGGCAGAATCGTTAAAATTGGGGCACGACCGCGCGACACAATGCGCGCGCACCTGCCAAGTATAAACGCGGGTCAACCGTAAACCGATGGAATGTTGATTGTCACCTATGATTTATGGTGGCGGCAGAATAGCTTGAAAGCAGTTTTCTTTTAATGTCACGCAGTAAATCGTTTTCCTGACTGTGCTTTCGGACCCTACGTCTGAAGCAGCAGTGTTGACTTACAGGTTCGCAGCACAAAGCATTGATATTGATCAGTTTTTAATATATAACAATAAATGAATACTTACTCTGTCGTTTGAGGTATTAATAGCCGCAATGAAAATCTGATTTTATTTTTATTTCAATAATATTTTCTACCGCTAAGAACACAACATTCTCCGTAGCGCCATCTACCAACAGCTTCACAGACCAGGAAAACTCAAACGGGCACGCGGCACGTTGGGAAACCGCATGCTTGGCAACTTTTCAATTTTCCTTGTTTATGTGCGGCGCGCTAGATGGCATTAGTAGTAAAACACGGAGGCGGAGTGCCCGCGTAGTATTTTGTTTATATTAATGCCGTTAGTTTATTTTTAAAATAGAGCATTTTATAAGTGGTCGAGGAAGTACGGCTCGCTGTGCTGCAACGTCGAGACTCTTCTAAAGTTCTTACTTTGCGGATTTTATTGATTCTGCACGCCAATAAAACGTTTTTCGAATCTGTTTTTTAGTCTGTGGAGAATTTTCTTGGCCATTCGTTCGCAAATAAACTGCGTGGTTTGTAATACTTATATAGAAATGGAGTTTTCAAAATACTTTAAATCAGTTTATTGATCTATGTTGCTAACATAGAAAGCAAAAAGTTTAAATTTATATACAGTATGTCTTTGGTCTAGTACAGCGATAATTTAAAAGAATGAAATAGAATTTTATTGACAAAAACACCCACATTTTGGGGTCCATCCCCTCTCCTTTTGAAATGACCGCCTATTTTAAAGACTTTTTATTTTAGATGGCCCTTCTGAATAATATTAATTTCTCCGGATCTAATAGTCCTACAGTTATAAAAAAGTATTTTTTATGACGTATTAAAGTTGAAAGCTTACACAATTTTTTCTTTTACTTGATAGGTGGTATATTAGCTTTGAAATAGTATTTTTAACGTAACGTATGATGAATATAAATCTGAAAACTAAGCCATTTTGGCTCAGTATGTTTTGTCTCACTTTACATACAAGGACTCGGCTTCTAGGTGTTATTATTGTAAGGGTACAATACAAGGTGTTACAAAAGTACCCCTAATGCCGAATATGGTAGATAGGGACCATCAAACTGAACAACTTTTACTATGGGACCAACTCTGAAATCGCGAAAAAAAAATCAGCTGTTTCATACATTTTGATATTTTCGATTTTAATTTTTGTATGGAACAGCTGATTTTTTTTCGCGATTTCAGAGTTGGTCCCATAGTAAAAGTTGTTCAGTTCGATGGTCCCTATCTACCATATTCGGCATTAGGGTTCCTTTTGTAACACCTTGTATAATAATGAAAAGCATTTTTTTTAAAGAAAACATCCCATGAACATGAAAATTAGACTAATAAAAACAGTTCTAAAAAGAAAGAAAATAATTTATATTAATTTAATCGAACCAACAGGAAAAAATAATTCTCGTCGTCCGATTAGGATAAAGCAATCAGACTACGCAGCCAGAGGGCGCATGTCAATTTCAAAAACGTCTATTGAAGTCGGGTTACCTAAAAAATCCTGATAAAAAGCCTGATTTCTACTAAAAAGTCCTGAGATTATGGTAAGTCTTTGATTGAATCAGGCGTCACTTGGCGGAAGTCCCAAACCATTGTGAAAAGAGAAATATTGTGCATGTGTATTATTTCGACCTCCGTGGTCGAGTGGCTTTGTACACCGGTTTTCAAGGTGTCGCCATCTCTGAGGTCTCGGGTTCGATCCCCGGTTGGGTCAATTTAAAAAACTAACTTTTCTATATTGGCTCAGGTCTGGGTGTTTGTGATACCACCGTTGTCTCTGATTTCCATAACACAAGTGTTTTAGCTACTTACTTTGGAATCGGAGCAATGTATGTGATGTTGTCAAATATTTATTATTACTATAATTTAATTTGCTTGCATCTATTTATATTTTTTGCGGGAGTAAGCTACATATATTTATCTTTTGACAATGTTATGGTAAGTAATTATTTACTTTAAATTTACCTACTTTTGATTGTTGATATCAAAGAAACTTCCAATAGCAGTAGTTGTGCGGTCAAAAATACGAGGTTACGTGAACCAAAGATTGCCTTTGGTAGGATTGGTCCTTAGGACGCACGGATGGATTTAAGGCTCCTATACAAGGTGTTACAAAAATACCCCTAATGCCGAATATGGTATATAGGAACCATCAAACTGAACAACTTTTACTATGGGGCCAACTCTGAAATCACGAAAAAAAATCAGCTGTTTCATACAAAAATTAAAATCGAAAATATCAAAATGTATGGAACAGCTGATTTTTTTTCGCGATTTCAGAGTTGGCCCCATAGTAAAAGTTGTTCAGTTTGATGGTCGCTATATACCATATTCGGCATTAGGGGTATTTTTGTAACACCTAGTATACCTCAAGTGGCGCCCTCATTTTAATTAAATTTATTGCTCGCTAAGTACATAATGTATCGAAAATTCACATGTACAGAGTTAAGCTAAGGTTCTATAGTTTATTTACAAACAATAACCTCCGTAAAATTTTCGTTGTAGTAGTAGTTCGCAAAAGTGCTAAAAGTGGAGCCACCAAGATTTTGATAGTAAATTTTTGAAGGTTTTGGCCTTCAGCTCAATCTTGATAGATATATTGGTTAAGCTACTATGGCAAGTTTGATATCATATTCGTATGAATTTAGGGTGCCGAATTCATTTTTGGATTCATATTTGCACTATTCAAATGTTACTATTTAAAAAAAATAAAACTTCGTTGATTATAGAAAATATTCCATTAAATACACAAATTGGAATATTTTAAAAAGACGAATACCTTGTAGGAGCTCAATATAATTTTATTTTTAAAATTATAATGAAAG
This sequence comes from Catoptria pinella, assembly GCA_963556745.1. NCBI lineage: Eukaryota > Metazoa > Arthropoda > Insecta > Lepidoptera > Crambidae > Catoptria > Catoptria pinella. Next base: position 1,428,247 of record OY750777.1, read on the forward strand.
AAAATATTCTCGTTTGGCTAATTAAAAAAAAATGCGCACTTGCGTAATTGTCTTTTTGTGTCGATATTGACTGGCACTTTTGTTTTTCTAATAATTTACTTCTAAGTTATACTTTTAAAGTTTCTTTCAAAATAGTGATATAAATGTATTATAATGTAGGTATGTATATTTGAAATTGGCTATTTATTACCTTTCATTTGATACCCATATTTTTACACTAAATACAAAATATTCTCCTATATAAGAAATTGACGGCACACAACACTAAACATTTTTTTTCGCTATTTAAAGAAGTTAATACCCGAAAATCCTTAAAAAATCATGCGATACCTAACCTTAATAATAACAGTATTTTCAGGATTACTTTAAAACTACTGAACCGATTTCAAAATTTCAATAAATTGGACTGACTTGGAAACTAATCTGAATAACGTTTGAATTAATCGGTGAACATACACAAAAAACATACATACAGACAAACAAAGAACCCCCTCCTCTTTGAAGTCGGTTAAAAACGAAAGCTGCTACTGGCAAAATGACGACCTTTTTAAAATTCTAACAAAATCCAAAGCAAGAGAAAACTAATTGAATTGTTTATAATGAAACTCGATACAACAGTAAAACAGTTCAAATATGGCTGGCGTGCAATATTCCAACGCGAATGATGTAATTACGAATATTGTAGTTGCTGCGGTTGTATTTTGTTGTTGTTCCGTGTTGCCGAATAGCGAGCGAGTTGTTATACAACGTGTTACAAAAATACCCCTAATGCCGAATATGGTATATAGGGACCATGAAACGAAAAAAATCAGCATGTACGAAAAAAAAACATTTTGATTTTTTCGATTTGAATTTTTGTATGAAACAGCTGATTTTTTTTCGCGATTTCATAGTTTGTCCCATAGTAAAAGTTGTTCAGTTTGATGTTTCCTATATACCATATTCGGCATTAGGGGTATTTTTGTAACATGTTGTATAGGAATGCTGAAAAACTAAGAAACGGTAAATATAGTGACGTGAAATCTCGTTTTATATCCAACTAGCGGGTGGAAGGTACCCTATGTCCTTTTCTGTACCCCTGAGAACGAGTATGCAAAATTTTGTGAAGATCGGTTGAGTAGTTAAGACGTGGAAGCGTAAAAACAAACATACAAACGTACTTTTAGATTATTAAAAATAAGGATGAGGTTTTTTACGATACACTGAGTTAACGCCGATGCTGATGATAATATTCATAATATTAAGGGCCTGTTTAACAGGTTCCCGATTGGTTTAGATTGAAAATGGAACATATTTCCTATTAAATTATCTGTCAACCGGAACGTGTAGCCCTAAATGAAGATTATGAGTTAACCTTTAATAAAATTAGTAAATACTGATTCTAAAACTGTATTGGTTAGAAATCACAAAAAGACGGTAGGTACACGACCACAAAACAGACTCAAAATAAAATAAATGGGCGTTTCGTATTTATGGACCTGCCCGGGAATCGAAGCAGTGATCTCGGGATAGCGTAGCGACGGCAAAGTTAGCGTTCTAAACAATTGGCCATGGATTGGTTCATTATACAGACTTCATGAAATTACAAGTAGTTCGAACTAAATTACTAGTACTTGCTTAAACATGTAGTTACAACTGGGCACTCGCCTGGAATTCGTAGGTGTTTACGTACTTGTATGATTATCATATTATTTGGCAGTAGTAACTATCACAGGAACGTCAGAGAATTTTCACCAATTAAAGATGGGTTACCTATGGAAAAGCACTCAGAAGTATTTGGGCATTTTGGGCCTTATTAGTTTGCTACGACTACGAACAATTTTACTGACTCTACAAAGGTGTACAAACAAATATTTTAGCATATCGCATTCAGGTGTTGTTACGACAAAAGTGAAGTTTATAGTGGAATAACTTTGGCATTTAAAACACCAAAAGGTTAATCGCAGATTACACTTTCTTATTTATGATATAATGAATTGGCGCGCAGATCCATTACACGCTGCACGTCGTAATCCGGCGGTTTCCGCAACTAAAATGAAACTGTGTCACACTTAATAGCTGGCATGTTCCGTGTGTCAATCACGACATATTCCCGATACAGCGCGCTATTCTTAGATAATGGTACCGAATTTAGTCATTCAAGCGCATGACCGCTATGAATAAACGGCACGAAGGATGCCGCAAGGGCCGGAGGAGCATCAATCACCGCATGGATGGGCGCATAGGTCAAGGAAGTGCTGGGCGGCGTCGGCGCGGGTGTCGGTCGCCGGTCGCCGGGTGTCGGGCGGCAGGAGTCGGGCGGGCGGCGAGCGCGTGGGCGGCCCGTTGTTTTTACGGGCGGCAGTCCCGCGCGCAGCCGCCGCGAGCGCCGGTCCGCCGCGCGCGCACCCTATATTCAGTTCACGGCCGCTCTATTAACAGACGGCTATTTCGGCGCATAATATACCGAACGGTGCGGAGCAGTGTTCAGTTTTGCGCGGGCAGGTGCGCGAGCCGAGGTCGACATGCGGACCCCCTGACCAGATGTGACCCGCGGCCATGGAGCGCCGCCGTCGCGCCACCCGCCTCGACGCGCCCGACCCCATGACGAAGGTTGTGCGCCGCCGCGAGAAGCCGCGCGAGCGCTGGCTCCTCACGCGGAAGACATGGAAGTACATGTCCGATGCCGGCCGCCGGCTCATTCCGGAGGGTGCACAGAACAGACCGGAAGATGTGCCGCGCATCGAGGCTTATTTTCAGGATGTCTGCGCCAAAGAGCCACGATTCTTGCTTTGGCGCAAGAGCTCGTATCCAGGGGCGCTGCCGAAACCGCGCCGGAAAAAACGAGCGCGTGGTGGTTCCGTGCGCGCTCGTTCGCCTTCCGATGACTTGCCGCCGGCGCCGGCGCGCCCTACTGATCTTTACATCCCGCACACCTCAGGTGGCCGGTTTGACATAGCAAAACTCCGGCGCGACTTCTTCGCGACCCCACCGCCAGTGCCATCAAGCTCTGGACTGCACTCAGGATCTAGTGTCCGATTCCACATCGGGTCTAGCTCTTCCTTGCGGGATGCCAACGATCAGCCAGCACCTGTAGCGGAAGATGATGACAGTAATCTAGTAGATTTATTGCGAAAGTACCTGAAATTAGAAGAGAGTACAGGAGTTTCGAAGGTATCGGACTCCGAAGAGTTAGTGCGTGTTTTGCGGAGATATCTAAAACGTCAAGCAGATAACGTTCCCGCAGATTCTGATGGAGACCCTACCCAGCGATCACTGCTGGAGAACCTTGGACGATATTACTGTCGCTCGCCGAACAGGGATCATATAGTGCAGGACTTGTTGACTGACAGAAACCTATTGAAAAGACTGTATCATGACCTTCGTAAAACTAAACCTTATCGTGGTGGTAGAAGCGGTGGTGGTGGTGGTAGTGGTTTTGGACCTAGTGGGCTCACGGCAGCATCGAACTCTAACGCCAGAGGGTTTCCGTGTAGACTTAGTGGTTTGTCACGCGTTGGCGATGGCGAGGACTCTATTCGATCGCCGCCGATGTCACCACCGCCGCTTATCGAAGTGTTCGGTGAATCGATGGAAGAAAAATACGTGGATTGTGGAACGCAAACGGTGCCGATCCCGGAAGAAGTGTTATCTGAAATAGAGAGAGCATATCGGGAAAAGCTGGAGGCGGCAACGGCACCGACCAGCCCTACCAGCCCGCCTCCGGAGCGCAAACCGACGAGACGGCGGTCCAGCGTCGACCACGACGATGTATCGCAATCTGTTAGCGATACCATAAAACGATATCTCCGGATGGCTCGCAAGAAAAGTGTGGACGCAGACAAAGCTGACCGCTTTAAGCGTATTAATTACGACAAGAATCTTAGGAATATAAAACCTCGTATGCCCGGTGAAGTGGACGATGACGGGCCGCACAAGGGTTGTCAGACGGAAGAGGGTTGGATTTTAACGTATAGGGAGTTGCGATTCGCGTCTGTAGCGTCAACTCCTACTACTTCTCCTCCATCGCCAGTGTCGCCATCCGGGTCGCACTCGTTCCTCTCTACGCTGCTGGGGCGGAGTGCTCCAGCTGTCTCGCCTGCCGCAGGTGGCATGCAGAAGTCGCGGTCTTCGAGCAGCGTGGTGCAGAGCGTGAGCAAGCGGCTGTGGCGCACGAGGAGCCGCAGCTCGAGCCGCGCCTCCTCAACGTGGACGCCTCAGGTCAGTCGCATTGTATTCTGTGCTGTGCCTAAAGCCGGGTATTCACCAGAGAACTGTAACCGTGGTTGTTAATGTTACCAAAAATCTAACTTTATACGGAACTAGCAAACGGTACGCGCTGTGCTCGTAGCGAGCCGCCACTAACGGGAGTGCTTATCTTACAAGCGACGATCGTTCGCACTTGAACCTCGTTACTGTATCAACAGGTTCGCTAGTGAGTACCTGGCCTAACGTAATATAAACATGCGTTTTGAAGTGCTTCCTAATGACTACATTGTTTTGAGAACTCTATTGTATGACTGTGCCATCACTGATTTGCTTGGAGAATGCTATTCCACTGTATGCTCTATACATATAATGTACTTAATTTAAGTTACGTATAAATAACTTTCTATTCATACGGCCTTATTAATAAACGATGAATAAAAGTTTCACCCTGACTAAACCAACAATTATGCTTAGCGATATCTTTTTACGTTTGAAGTCAAACCAAAAAGTTTCCTTGAATGAGTTCAAGGAAACTTTTTGGTTTGACGAGGGTGTAAACCATAATTTAACAAAATCGAGATTTTAGAAAGTTTGGTGCAAGTCGCCCCTATTGTTTTTATGTCAACAGCTGCATTGCATGCTTATGAAGAGTCCATAGAAGTTTGGAAAGAAACCCCTGCCAAAGATTGTAATCGGTGTTTTGATGTTGTTGTTGACGATATAATTAGTTCAGTATTTTTTCATTTCCCGTGATGATAAACCTATGTTTACATTTCGAAAACATATATAGAGTCGACTTCTATGTTTTCGAAATCTATAAAGTCGTCTTGTTGGCTCTGGGGGACTTAAACTCACGACTTGCTAAGGGAATACCCTGACCGCTTAGCTAAAGGCGCCTTAAGCTAAGAATTCTTCTGAAGACTGTATTAGAAAGTTACTTAAAATTATGATTTTTCCTGTTGTGTTGCATGGCAAAGACCAAACATTTCCACTTGCTACGAGCCTGTAGTTCATTGGTATGCACAGGAATTGGTATGTACAGGAATATGTACAGAATAGTGTTTTTTTATGTTTGGTTGTGGTATGTATCTAAAATAGGGAATAGTCCTTGGTAATAACTACTACAAATATGACAGCCAATTATTTTCGGCCAGATTAAAATAGCCAACAACTTTATAAATAATAACAATAAATAAATTTCACACAGCGCCATCTAGCCACAAACTAAGCACAGCTTGTAATATGGGTGCTAGACAACTGATATACTACTTTATATAGTTTTTAAATATATACTTATTATACATAGTAGCACCCCGACCCGTCACAGAAATTAAAATTCATCTCATTTCAATTTTGCCCGGCCGGGAATCGAACCCGGGACCTCTTGAGTAGTAGACCGGCACGTTGACCACTGCAACACCACTCAGGTCGTCGTATCACGATCGCGAGGGCTCATGACTACCGCTGTAAAGAATTCACGTAAAAAATATTTACATTTTTCTGTTATCCCAAAATCTGTGAACAAAACGCTCTGTATTTAGTTAGTGTCAATATATTTCATCTGCTGGCTATTGTAATAACTTTTCTCTAGCGCGTGCCGTGTCTGGATACACATACCACATTATTTTTCGTGCGAGTGGGTAATTTTGTATTGTAAACAGTAACTGCTAGATGGAAATATGTCGGCGTTAGCTTCTGTAGAATGCTTTGCTAACTTTTTTATATTCACAAGAAGGACAAAGACTTTGTTATAGCACCTGCCTTCTGATGACATCAATCTATTGCTAACAATTTTCGATTGAAATCTATTGAAACCGTTAGAAATAGTTTTAAAATAATGAAATTTGTCAGTTTCAGGTGCTAATAGAGTAGGTACTCTATTATCAACTGAAACTGACAAATTTCATTAATTTCGAAAGATTTCAAACGGTTTCAATCGATTTCAAACGAGAATTTTTAGCAACAGAGTAAATAAGGGGCTGTACCACAGTATCTTTTGATTCGAAAGTATGGAAATCTGTGAAAATAAACCGAAACCGACTCTATAAAGTAATAACAGGGCAGGCACTTTCCAATTATAGGTAGTAGGTATCTACTATAGTTTAGTTTACATTGTTTTATTCAAGTTTCATATCTGTAATTATAATTTACTTTTGTTTACCGTCTTGTACTAGGTGTAAGTATCAAGTTTACATAATGCATACGGTAAAACTATTGTCTGTGGGTGGGCCTGGCGAACTGTGTCACAGGTTTCTTCTCTGAAACCTACTTCGGGCACCAGTCCCTCACAAATTTAGTAACCTTCCATGTGTAGAGTCTAATTACCACTTAAGTTCTTTATTTGTGATGGGAAAATAAACAAACATTTTATTATTTAATTATGTTGCAGCCTTTGGGACATCCGTCTTCTCATATAGGCTTCCTCCAAAGCCTTTCATGATCTATCTTTCGCCACTTGAAACCGTCATGTCTCCTTAGGTCATCGACCTACGAGTATCTGGTGTACAGACGTGGTAGGGACGTTTAAATTTTAAATCACCAGCTTACATTGCATTGATCAGTTGAGAAGCTTAGGACTTCTCGGAAAAAAAATACAACTTTTACGAAACCCCAAAGAGTGTTAGTGCTAGTCTACTCTGCTGAAGGCTATACAACGTGTTACAAAAATACCCCTAATGCCGAATATGGTATATAGGGACCATGAAACTGAACAACTTTTACTAGGGGTCAACTCTGAAATCACGAAAAAATAATCAGCTGTTTCATATATTTTGATATTTTCGATTTTAATATTTGTTTGAAACAGCTGATTTTTTTTCGCGATTTCAGAGTTGGTCCCATTGTAATAGTTGTTCAGTTTCATGGTCCCTAATATATACCATATTCGGCATTAGGGGTATTTTTGTAACACCTTGTATAATCTACTATGTCATATCTTTTGTCTAAATCAAACCTTCGCCAGTTTAGGCTTACAAGACGCGCGACCGAAAAGGTCATAATTTTGTTGAACACTATTTCTTATTTTCATGAAAAAAGTCTCAATCATTTCAAAGTTTGTTTGTTCCCACTAAAATAATTAACCGAGCGAGCGCGAAGCGTCTACGTTTCAGCTTGGGCAAAAATGCTTTCGTATGTCCGTCTGTCTGGCTGCCCGGTTTGTTCTCCTCTTCATATCGCATTTCTCAGGCGATTCTCGTTAAATTTTGTGAGCGTTCGATGATTATATAGTTTTTTTTTTGTCGAATCAGTTTTCCGAAATTTAAAAATCTATACTATATTTCAGCCATTTCGAAAAATGATCAAAAATGTCACAAAAGCGTGGTCTAGAGCTCACAGAGCCACTAGTTTATCCGGTCATCAGCCTGTCGATTCTGTAACCAAACTCGAACCTCACTTCGAATCTCACTTCACTGCGCGGGAGTTTTAAATCATAAATGAGAAAATGATAGGTTGTTTTTTAATCACAAAATAATTTAGTGTTTAGATTTTAAGCATTCACTGAAATGCACACGTACGAGAGTGTTTGGTATTTATTGTTTACTATTATTTGTGACTGCTACTTCGGTATTTGAAAAAACAAACATTGTCTAAATACTTAGGCTCTTACTAATAAAGATTGTATGGCAGATGTATAGTTACACAATGGGTACTCACTGTCAAACTATTAAAGTTTGACATTAAAAAGAAAGGGACAAAACACTGTGTAACTAAACACCCGCTATACAACCCTTACTAGTAAGGGGGCTGACAGCAACTTGTTATCATTGTTGTTTTATAATATTTTTAGGTATAATATCTATGGGCCATCGTTGCCTGAATATAAATAAATAAAAAATTTGATGACCAGAAAGATGGAATAAGGAATTATTATCATTATACTAGCTTTTGGCCGCGACTTTGTCCACGTGGTATATAGAATTTAATCATCCCACGGGAACTTAAAAATTTTAACATTTATAATAGTAGTTAAGCTGTCGTAGTGAATGTCACTTTTATACTGGTCGGTTTTTTTATAGTTTTTTTTATTTTAATAAACACAATTTACCTATCTTAGGCTAAGTTACCCCGCGCTCCGCGAACCTGCACCAAACATTTTGTTTACCCTGTGCTGCAACAATGCGACGTAGTGTGTACGTGTGCGAACACGAGCATATGGCCAAAGTGAAAAAAAAAATGTTTGCTATGGCGCACTGTTCCAGGTTTACGGTGCGCGGAAGTTCGCGAACCTAAGAGGGTGGGTACCCTTGGACCTGGGGGCTGATTACGTAACTCTGTTGCTAACAATTCTAGATTGAAACCGCAGTTACATTTCTGCTTTGAGTAAGATAGTTGTCACATTGGTTCTTACTAAAGCAGCAATGCAACTGCGATTTCTGTCAGAGTTGATTGCAACAAAGTTACATATTCAGGGGCAGACTACCTACTTTAATTTTTTTACCTTAAGATTCCTACTTTAGCTCAACATTAAAAACAAATATGGTATAATACGACATTTGAAACAGATTATTAGCTTAATCTTGCTACTTTTCAGTTTCAGCACCCGCAGCAGAATTAAAACTTATGCAGTGTTATAAAATTTTAGATGTTTTTGCATTTCACAATGCTATTTTTTTAATTAATTTAAATAAATTTATGTTATGCAGTTTGGTCAATGTAAACTTATATACATTATAGTGTTAGGCCTAAATGACATTTAGGCTCATGTCTTCAGATTCTCATGTCTACAGATTCCCAACTCTACAGATTCTCATGTCTACATATTCCCAATATGCCGTGCGTGCCGAAAGATTCCACTGGAGTTCACGAAATAAACTAACAAGGTTTAAAAGCAAAAAAATAATTTTGTATTTGTGGTTGGACTTTATTCTACGAGTACTATCATAGAGATGGACCAACGAGCCCAAACAAACTTGAGTGGTATTTAAAAGCTCTTTGAGGTCAAAATCCTAAAGAATCAAAATACCGTCGCGTGTACTGAAGGTTCTCTGCAACCAACAAGAAAATACTAAAATTTCTCGGCCATTGTCATCTGAGCTGCAAACAGTTTTATGGTTCATCAGCTTTGAAACTAAACGCTGCGAATCATAAACTCCAGCTTTTATATTAACGTCGTCGGGTTATAACGTTTCATTTACCCAGCCTCGCAAGTTTTGACGAAACGTGGGCGTGGACCGAGACAAAATACATATTTTATAAACACACGGAGCACGAGAGCTTTCTCATATTAACGTGTGACAGACGAATGGGTAAACTTTAAATATTTTTTGTTTAATAAATAACATAATTATATGTTAAACGTCAACAACTTTATCATTCAGTTTACGGATTATGAAATATTGTCTGCTTAGAAATGTGGTTATTGCGTTCGACCACTTTGCGGTTAGCTGTTGATGCAATAATGAGACAACTCATTAACTTTGCGGTGTTATATCATAATGTTTCGAGTAAAAATACAGAGGTGAATGGCCTTTGAAAACTTCAGTTTAAGAAACTTTGGTGTGTAAAACTTTTACACTTACGGCCTAATTAATAAAGATTGTATAGCAGATTACACAATGGTTACTCTCTGTCAAACTATTTAAGTTCGACATTAAAAAGAAAGGGACAAAACGCTGTGTAACTATTCGCTATACAACTGTTATTAGTAAGGGGTTAGACATATTTTTTATTATCGTATGACCGATGAGCGGACGTACTCAGATTTCTGTAATAAAGTAGTTGCATTTAGAAACAGGATGTAATTTTCGTTTTTTCAGTTGAAGCGTATAGTTGTAAACACAGTTGTAATTTTCCTAAATCATTTTTAGAAGAGGACATTTTGCTTGTTTTTTAGAAACTTTTGAGAAAAGAATGCTAAACAATTCGTAGAAAACCACAATAAAAAATATCGCATTTTTTTGTTACAATGTGCTCTTGTCAATAAATGCTGACCTTGATCTTGCATTGAGTTTTTACGACTGTTTAAATAAGAACGTTGTATGACTCAAATTAATGATTTAAACTTTTACTACGGTGCCATTATCGCTATTTTAAAGGCGGGCTATTTTAAAATGTATCTGAAAATAAATCAGTAGAAATTGTACATACATACATTTCAGTACTAGCATACTATTACAAACATTGTTTATGATGTGTCGATGTATTGAAAATATCTGCGTGTTCTTTAATAATTTAGAACATTCAAATTTTTTGTTTTGTTTATAGTGCTTGCTTGCATTTTGTTGTTAATGCGTTAACCTATGCAGATTTGTTTTTTCAACATGCATGTTTCGAGTGTTTAAATTATTAATTATTTTCTTTGCATTGAGAAGGTATTTATTAGAAATGGAGATAAATGCACTATGTACACACGACGGCACCTCGGACTTTACATGTTGACCTTGAGACCGCATTCATGCCATACGTAATAAAAGCTGTTTAACTGTATGACCTAACCTGACGTGCTGTCGTATGTACATCGCCGCCGTTATAAGTCATGACATGAGACATAAACTCCCGTTCAAGAAGTGAGATCACTTGTCGTCAAACAGCTTTGACATGTGACAAAGCAATCATAGATCGATGGAATTATCTTTTTGGATCCGTTTTGCTATCTCCTTCTGTGCTAAGAATTGCACAGAATTGCAATCGGGGAAAATATTTTTTTCTTTGTTCTGTGCTCAAAACCCTTTATTTTCGTTTCGACAGATTTTCGTTTCGTCAGATTTTTATTTCGTCGGATTTAAGTTTGGCCAGATTTTTGTTCCGACAGAAAAAGTACAATCATAACGAAAATCTGTCAAAACATGATCTATCAAACATCACACGAAACGAAAATAGCACACGTTTGTATATTTTTTAAATTCATTACAATATAATTATTATTTATACATATTTCAGCCGTAATTTTGTTATTTACTTACTACTTTTATTAGGATCCACATTTACAAGTTTAAAAACTTTTTTACATATATTTTGTTTTTTTTTTTACTTAAATTTATATTTTTTAATAAGTAAATAAGCCATTTGACATGATTAATATTATATTGACGTTTTTGTTTTTAACTTATTTGACGTTTTAGTTTTCACTTACCATCAATAATTATTAATATACCTGTTTTTTTATTTTGTATGTAGCTGTACGTTTGACGTAACAAAGTGACCCGCTGTCGAAACACAAATCTGACGAAACGAAAATCAGTCGAAAAGGAAACAATTTTTTTTTTGCTAAAAGTGAACTCTTTTCGGAAAAAACTCAATTAAAGTAAAGGACAGGCTATATTTTGTTAATATGATGAATAAGAAAGCTTCTTCGGAGTCACAATTTCGTCTTTATTTGAGCACTATGATTATTTTGCAATGGCGGCGCTAGTGTGCAGACTATGCGCTTATAAGTTTAAACTTCTGTCCTCTCCCTATTTTGTGCTTTCGGCAAATATTTAAGTAGAGCTAGCGGTGGGATGACGTCACGCGTTATGTGCAGGGCAGCTGTCGCTGGACAGACGGCAGCGGGCGCTGCGTGCGGCTGGCGGACACGTCGCTGCTGACCCTCAGCGAGGTGGAGCGGCGCGCGCTGCAGCAGGCGGCGTTGGCGAGGCTGCAGCAGATCAACCTTGGCACCAATATCAAAATTCCAGAAGGTAAGTTTATTTCTTTTTTATTACAATAATTAGTACATATAATAATGCAGGACATTGTTTCACATGCTGGAATGACCAATTGCTTGCAACTGTCTTTCTCTCAACTACTACCTAATTTTATCTGAAACACGGCGAATAGGAGAAATTACACAGTAAATTCGACAGTCAAGTCCGCAAGTTGACTATTACAGCTTTCGAACAACATCAAATTCATATAAAATCAGATTAAGTTTATCTTAAAAATACAAATACAAATAAATAGTGGCACCTTTTTTACCGACTTCAAAAGGATGGAGGTACTCAATTTAACCCGTATTTTTTTCTTTTGAGCAGTATATATTTATAAAACTTGCAATAAACAAGTACTTTTGAGGTTAAGTATGGGACGTTTGTTTGTAAACATTATCCCCTTATTAATAAAGATTGTATAGCAGATGTTTAGATACACAATGTTTTGTCCCTTCTCTTTCTTTTCAATGTGAAACTTAAATAGATTTGACAGAGAGTAACCATTGTGTAACTATACAAGGTGTTACAAAAATACCCCCAATGCCGAATATGGTATATAGGGACCATCAAACTGAACAACTTTTACTACGGGGCCAACTCTGAAATCGCGAAAAAAAAATCAGCTGTTTCATACATTTTGATATTTTCGATTTTAATTTTTGTATGGAACAGCTGATTTTTTTTTCGCGATTTCAGAGTTGGTCCCATAGTAAAAGTTGTCCAGTTTGATGGTCCCTATATACCATATTCGGCATTAGGGGTATTTTTGTAACACCTTGTATATCTGTATATAATCTTTATTAGTAAGGGGGTATATCCATAAGTTGGCTGGAGTATTAGCTATTATTATTTGTATTGTATGTATTTATTATATTGTGCTGATCGTTGAATTTACACTCATATTGTACAACCAAATATTGTCAAGTATTTATTTATTTATGAGTAACGTGTTGTACCACCAGTGGTAGTCGTTGGCTGGTGACCAGGCTGCAACACGACGCCCACTGCGGCCGCACCATTTTCACATAACCGACAGACCGACATTTTCAGATATCTATGCAGGTTGTTTTTTTAAAGATCAAAATAGGTATGCCTGTAAAGTCGAAACTTGGGGCGGGAGGACAACTTCTTTTTTTTATTCTAAAAGCCCCACTCATTACACGTGTTTTATTAATTTGATATACGTAACTATCATTAGATTTGAATATTATTATTTCTTGCTTTTTAGAGGTATTTAATTTTGAAGCCGTTTTTTTAAGTCGGTTTTGCTTTGACTTTACAGGCATATTTTGATCTTTTGAAGTCGGTAAAAATTTATTTATATTTTTCATATTAAAAGAGTGTTAAAATGTTAATCAGACAACTAAAGAACAAAAGACACGACGAATAGTATTTGGTAGTATTGCGGAATATTTGCACTATGATGAGGATCTCCTAACTTTGTTATGGCTTCAAGGATTTCCTGAAACATATAAACTGTCAACACAGACCATAGAGTAAATGAAAATGACACCCGTGCAGTGACAGCTACCTATCAAACAATGATTGAATTTACCCTTTATCATAAAAATTCCTCACAGAAGTTAGCTCTTTTGTATGGAAAACCAAATAAGATGGAACCAAATTAAGTAATAATACTGAAACAGGTGATAGCGTTGCTTAAACTGAACAACTTTCTCCAAGGAACATGGGTCGAAAAACGAATTCTTTTTTCGCCTTTCCATACTAAGTCGATCAGCTGACCAATGCATTTTGTATAGGAGGATGAATTTTATTTTTCGTATCTCGACCCATGTTCCTTGGAGAAAGTTGTTCAGTTTAATCAACACTGCCACCTGTTTCAGTATTGTTACTTAATTTGGTTCCACCTTATACAACATGTTACAAAAATACCCCTAATGCCGAATATGGTATATAGGGACCATCAAACTGAACAACTTTTACTATGGGACCAAATCTCAATCGCGTAAACAAGTCAGCTGTTTCATACATTTTGATATTTTCGATTTAAATTTTTGTATGAAATAGCTGATATTTTTCACGATTTCAGAGTTCGTCCAATAGTAAAAGTTGAACAAAGGTGCAAGTATTGTGCACTGATATTTTTGTGGTGGGCATGTGCATTTTTTTGCGGGCGGGCGGGCGCGGGCGGTGCATCCTGCATATATTTTTTGCGGGAGTAAGCTACATATATTTCTCTTTTCACAATGGTTTGGGACTTCAGCCAAGTAATGCCTGATTCAATCAAATTAATTAATTGATTTTATTTCGAGACTCACTCTTAAATCACGATGAAAAAACGAAATGCTAAAAAAAGGAATAGCTAAAATGAATTTTATTTAATATCTGATGAAAAATTACTGCATTTTGCATTCCATCAGATTTCATACATAACGCTAGGTACCTCCTCCGTAAAACGTGGTAAAACCGAAGAATGCAGGTCGGCGCACGTGTGATGGTACGAAATTAACGCCATCTGGTGACAACAATGCGCTATTTATACCGCAAACACGACAGTGGAATGTCTCACGGTTTAAGTGCCCGTCGGGCATCCAAAGATATTACAGAGCATTTATTGATGACAGAGTTCTGTTGTGAATTGTGATCGGAATGAAATCCTAAACCACTTGCGGAATTTCACCTGATAAAATTTACTTTTTCAATATTTTTTTGTTTAAGTTTTTAATAAGTTTTTGTTGTGTTCTTCTGACCCAGCGATTTCGGAGGCTAAGCAACTTTCGCAAGGGTCGGTCATGGGATGGGTGATCAAAAATTTATTATTTCGAGCTCCTCCGTGCTTCGGAAGGCACGTCAAGCCGTTGCATTTGCAGTCGTTAGCACCCATTAGTACGCATTGGGCCCGCGTGGTGGATCATGGCCCATCCTCCTTATCCATCCATAAGGAAGGCCTGTGCCCCAGCAGTGGGGACATTAAAAATGGCTGATGGTCATACATAACTACTAGAAATTAAATAAATTAACACATTTGACCTACTCATGAACACAATAGCCTATAAATATCTGACACACGCGTGTAATGTGCGGCTATTTTCAAAATGGCCACCTTAAATAAATAGTGTGTTACGCAAGGCAAGCGTGACGCTCGTGACGTCACGGCAACCTGACTTCTCCGGTACCTATAGGATGCGTAAGAGCAGAATTAATGGTACAGCATCTTGAAGGTTAACTTAAAAAAAATCCCTTTTCAGTCAGAGACTTGTCACAATGCTTACAGTTCATTGCGGAATAAAAATTAAATGTGACTATATACAGGGTGGCCCAAAACTTTGCCACGCGGAGGGAAAGTACCAATTTCTAAAATAAAACTTCATTTTGTTTAAAAATAATTGGAACTGCATTCAAAGTTTTTTTTAATATCGCATACTATACGATACAAATTGATAAATTACGTAATAAGTAATTAAAATTGAATATGCTCTTCTTTTTGTTTAGGATGCTGTGTTACTCAAAAAAATAATCACAATAAGTAACCCTTTCGATCGGTATCGTTAAAATAAAACAACGGTTTTTTTTCATAATATTTGGTAGGTTTGATTCCTGGCCCTATTCATGATATTTGTCAATTGTCATGATAATTTGGTTTACATTGCGGTGTAGCTATATGAGTAGTTATTTCTATTTTCAAATTGGTTATCGCAATTAATGGATATGAAATTGTCATGTCAGGTGACAAATTGTCACCAAATTGTGACAAATTGTCACCTGTCATTAGAATTTTGAATTATAATCAAAGAAGTATAACTCGCAACTGTAAAGAAGTATATATAGGAGGTTGTAAAACATGCGCAAAGCATATAATTAAACAACAATTTGCTTTAATTACTACGAAAATTCAAGTGGGTTGATAAAACAGTAACGTCTTGATGTAGAAACGTATGTACAGTCTACGGCACGCTTTTATACTTAAATGCGAAGAAATTAAGAAATAAAATAAAATGCAGATTTTTGACAGATTTGTTTAAGCTGACGTGCTACTGACTGTACTATACTTACGTTGAAGATCTGACGACACGCCGTGCGTTGTCGCTGACGACTCGAACTACACCCCATCCGCGACTTGGCAATTTGGCATCCACACTCCTGATCACATGACCGCGTTCTCTCTTAAAGATATTATTTTCGATGGAGAATCTAAGTGGGCGGATATCAGATTGATCTTTTAATCACTCCTTCAGACTTCAGGGTTTGGTGGGCATCCTCCCACCTGATTTGGAAACTATTTCTGAAGCAATGCGACCAATAAAACGATGTGAAAGAGTAAGTTTTTCATAAAATAGATACACATTCATATTAGTTTGATGAACTAAACAGAAACCTATCAACTTATGTTGATTGACCACATTTTGGCACAACCGTAGAGACAAACAGACACGAGGGATATTCGCGCGCTTCCGTAGTAACCAGCGCCCAAACAGATGTACAACAATCGCAGTTTTTCTATAAATAGCGAGGAATCTGAGGTATTTGTTGACCGCGTTGTCTAAAATACGTCCACATGTTCAGACCGAGGGCAGACGGAGGCGGCCTTTATGGAGTTATCCAACGAACTGTTGAAGATAGCTCGATAAGATTTGCTTGTTGTTATAAACAAGGATTTTTCACTCACAACGTGCTTACGGCTCATCGTGTCTAGTTAGACACGGACAATGCGTTTGCTATCCGAAAGCCAGTATCTACCCTTTAGAGCTTTAATATAATAATAATAAATAAATATTTGACAACATCACATACATTGCTCCGATTCCAAAGTAAGTAGCTAAAGCACTTGTGTTATGGAAATCAGAGACAACGGTGGTATCACAAACACCTAGACCTGAGCCAATATAGAAAAGGTCGTTTTCTAATTTGACCCAACCGGGGATCGAACCCGGGACCTCAGAGATTGGGACACCTTGAAAACCGGTGTACAAAGCCACACGACCACGGAGGTCGTTATTGTAGTTCTTTTTCGTATAGATTTCTTATTACTGATTGAATGATGGTCTTTCTTAACTGGAGATCAGGCATTCTACGAACAAAACACTAACGGAAAGTTATTTGAATGCGGTCTACTCAAAAGTAGTAACGAAGTGTCCCCCGGCCCGAACGGCTCCAATATATTTTCGACTTTTACAAAATGACGAATCCAACAGAATATGAATACCACTTGTATCAAAGTGCTCATGCTTTAATGCTCCGCACCTGATATTTTGACGATTTGATGAGTCAGTTTGTGTGGATGCCAATCAAGTCTGAATCAGTATCTTATATTTTTACAAGATCGATCGCTATCTTCACCCACGCGGTGATGGATCAGGGGCTCTTGGTGCGATGCCACGTCGGATGTTTGTCCGTCTCGTCGTGACTAGTGATGTATGCTGGTATCACGACAGTTATGTTTCCACTGGGAAAGTTGAGTGATAGTGAAGTGACTAGTACATAGCTAAACAATTTGAGGAACTTTCTTTTTCGTACTTCGGTTATGGCTTTATTTTTTTTACAAGGGATAACAACAGCTAAATCTTAACTAATATAGCATAAAACAAAGTTTGCGCTAAAATTATTTGGACCAAAAACGTTTTCATCAAATTTGCTATAGTGACCTATTTGTTCTATACGTCCAGAATTTATTTATTTTTGATAAATAGGCACAACGGTACAATAATGTAAGTACTTTTATAGACTCAAATCATTGACAAAATATTTTATATCTAACTAGCAACATTAAATAATAAGGTATGTGATTTTAAATGATGTCTAGAAAATGCAATGTTTTGAGTTTTTTAAATTTTTCGAACCTTGTGTAGGTTTCAACCGTTCATAAATAGCTAAAGATAAATTTAAAAATCATGAACTAACCTGCAAAAGCTTCATATTTTTTCAGTATTAAATTTTTTTTTTCAATACCTAGTGTAGTTTTGCACGCAGAGAATTGCGTTTGTCGGCATCAACGCACCTGTTTCAATATATCTGTCTATAGTTCGATATTGTTCTCAACTATTTATAAGCACGTTTATTTTTTGTAACTATTACGTTTGTGTGCGTGACTATTTGAATTCTACGCTTCAATTCAGTTACTATTTTAGCACACATTCACAGTTTATTTTCAGAGAGAAAGTATTTTCACATCGCTCAAAGGTTATTTACAATATTTGTTTTGGCGTGATTCCCCAACGCGGGATCGCATTTGGTACGCACAGCGGGAACAAATCCCAAAGGAATACTACATAAAGCATCTGTCACACTGTAAACCATTCAAGATTTTGACGCTACTTTGTTATTATTAATAACCAACATTTAGTTTGACAAATATTTTTTATCTTGTGATCAAATTAATGTTTCCGACGGTCTTCAAGTAAATGCTGAATTTTACACGGCTGATTCCCATATATTTTTTAGCCATATTAATATTTTTTGAAACGTTAAAAATAGCACAATGTATTTAGGAAAAAATGAGGTGTCGTTTGAGTTTCAACGAAAAATGTGCTAGTCTTGCTAAAATACTTTCAAAAACATATTTCAATTATGAAGGAACAGAAAACAACAAATAGAATTTTTAACCGACTTCAAAAAGGAGGAAGTAAAGCGTATATTTTTTATCATTTTGTCTTTAACCCTTCAACGCCCGGAAAATGAGACACAATAGATATTCCATTGTTATCCGGCCGCATTCGTCCGCTCGGGTGTTGATGATTAATAAACATATTAATATTTCATCAATAACCCAATAACATCAATGAGATCACTAAATAACCAGTACTTACGAAGTGTGTTACTTACTTGTTCAGTATCAAATTATTGAGTAAAGAGTATTTAAAAACTCATGTCATATTCCCCTCGTACATTGTCATTCTATTCTACTAGCGTTTATTTTGGTAGAATGGCCTTTTAAATAGGCCCTCGGTTTGGGATCGCCCAGAGCCGAGGGAGATCGTTTAATAATAAAATATTCAAAATATTAGTTTCGCATATCAATATTAATAAAACACGTCTATTGAAGTCAGGTGGGGCGGGAGGACATCAACTTTTCTTTTTCTTTCTAATTCTAAAAGCCCCACCCGACTTCATTAGACGTGTTTTATTAATATTGATATGCGTAACTAATAATTTGAATATTATTTCTTGCTTTTTAAAGGTATTTAATTTAAAAGCTGTTTCTGTTTTGATTTCCGGGTTCTTTGAAGGTTTTTCTTTTTTTTTAAAAAGCTTTTTTATTTTCAACTTTTTAGTGGTAGGTATGTACGCGTGTAAATATTTTTTTACTTTATATAGTATTTGTGGTAAGGTATGTAAGCGTGTAAATATTTTTTAACTTCATATAATATTTTCTATGGTGCAACGCCCATAACTCAATTTCCAAATTCACGCTGTTGGTTTCTAAGGAGTTCCGTTGTGCCAAAATGTCGCAGACCATAGCTCGGTTTGTTTTGGATTGTCATAAACCTACCAATATCTCAATCACTTTACATATCCTATTTGACTTTGAGGAGTTCCCTTGTGTATCTTCGAAGTCCAAGGTCTTATACCAATGTGACCACTCTTGAGATTAAACCCATTCAAACAAAAAAGAATCATCGAAATCGGTTCATAAACAAAGAAGTTATACCTGTAAATCCGTAAAAACTCGTGCGATGGTAAGCTAAATAATTGATGTTTTTCAGGATTATGAAAAAACTACTAGTCAGATCTCTGTAATTTTTTTATGGGACCACACACGAACTAAATAATTGAAATCGGTTAACAACTGGTGAAGTTATGTTAAAACATTAATAAAAAAAAAAAAAAAAGAACCGTACTTGATAACCTCCTCCCTTTTTTGAAGTCGGTTAAAAATAACGGGAAAATTCAATCCCATACATTGTTATTCTTTTCTACTAGCGTTATTTTAGTCCATTCAAATAGGTACTCAGGTGATTGCTTTGTCCGGGCCATTTGTCGTAATTTATCTTCAGCCGCGGTTGCTATAAATCTTTATTATGTTAATGAGTGTTTTGGTGGCGACATTATATCTGTCGGCGCCCGCCGCTACGCCTATTTACTTCACTGCCCACTTAAACAGGCTTATTTGTGCTTCATCTGTCTGCATTTACACCTGCTCATCACTCACGTCTGTCTTAACCACGGCTAACTCCAATCTGTCTCAAACTGTAATCTTATAAAAACTAGTTTGTCATATTTGCATAATTTACAATGCTATATTTTATAATATATTTTATAGTAAATAATATCCCAGAAAAAAAACCAGCTCGTCAGGTGGGACTCGAACCCACTTTTACGGCCAGTATCTTTCAAACATAGTGGAGACAAAAGTACCTATTCCGAAATCCTAATTGCTCCACTCATATTAAACAGTGGAAACACGAGTACTCGAGAAACCTATTGGATTCACCTTAGAGCATTAAGAACGGGAGATGCCAACAGCACTCTTCTACACTAGATTTTGTTCACCGATTTTGGAGGGGGACGAGGTATACACGCACAGCACACAACTTCATATTCACGCACACTCTTGTAGAAAAACGTCGTTGTTACACACGCACACAAAAAAAAATTCTGACGAATCACGCCAATCTTAACAACAAAAAGCTAGTGATGAGCCGTCAAAAGACCGATGAAATTGAATGATTAGAAGATGAGTGATTGATTACGAACAAGATTATGTTAATATGGTTTTCATATTATGATTTTGTGATCTACACTACACCAACAATCACTAAAATGCATTTATAATTAAATGTTCAACATATTTTCTTTTTATTTACTTATTAAACAAAGTAAAACATACAATTTATAGAAAAACCCAGTGTCTAAAACGTAAAACCCGATTAGGTTTATCCAGTCACTACGTATTCGTCAAAATAGATAGTCGGTATACAACCAAGCAGTATTGAAAAGAAAAAACAAATTGCTTCATTCTTATGAACTAAAAAAAATTATGGATACAACATGTTACAAAAATACCCCTAATGCCGAATATGGTGTATAGGGACCATCAAACTGAACAACTTTTACTATGGGACCAACTCTCAATTCGCGATTTCAGAGTTGTCCCCATAGTAAAAGTTGATCAGTTTGATGGTCCCTATATATACCATATTCGGCATTAGGGGTATTTTTGTAACACCTTGTAAATATTATTTTAAGGTCTTAAAAAATACTTAATAAACACAATATTTGATCGTAAATGCGTGTGCACAGGATGATGTTAAGAAAAAGCTGACTATTGTTTAAATACGAGAAATTCTAAGGCAAATTTTTGGTAGAAAAATAAATTTTGAGTGTTTCTTCACACTTTTGTGTTTGAGGTCATCCAGAATAACCTATAATTCTTTAGGTAGATTGTTAATTATGACAGGAAGAAAACAAGTAAATTTTCTCTTTCCGTTAAAGTTATTTGAGCGGCCCTTGAGAAGTTTCTTCTGCGTAATCTGTCTTGTTTGTATTCTATGATTAATCCTCGGCAAAGAAGCAACGTTATCGAGTTGTTCAGTTAGAATTGCGTAACTCACTTTGTCATGAACCGACATGACCTTGCATTACCTAAAGAGTTAGTCATACTTATCTTTATAGATACGATTTACTTTCTTACTAACTATAAGCTTTAATATTCGTAATTGTAGATTATAAATTTTCTCTAAAAAAGTAGGTTGAAATGTGCGTCCATAGTTTGAAATTCCATATGATATTATAGGATCTACCAAGGATTTGTACAGGACTAATAGAACTTGGAACGGTATTTTATTTTTGATTATGACAAATTTAGCTAACAGAGCACGAAGTTATGGCACACAGTTTCGATATGAGGACCCCAGTTGTGGCGGTTGTCAATTGATAGGCCTAAATACTTTTGCTGTTGCACCGTTTCTATTGGTTTGCATTGGCAAGATGATACTTTATTGTGCATACAATCGTGATTGTGTATTACTATTGAAACGTCGTGGTCTCTACAATACGAGTTGTTAATAAAACATAATAGTACAAAAAAGTGAAATAAAATAATAAATGCTTGGAAAACAAGTGATTTGTGTTTCATTTTTATTAGGTATTATTAAATTTTTGTATACATGTTCTGCCAAAACATGATTAGTTCGTTCCGAAGTGCCGATGCCAAGGTAGGCTTTATCCAGAAGCCTTGTGTAGATGTGCTGGAAGGCTCACAGCTCCACTTTTCAAGCCAAAATATAAGCAGTAGTGAATGCTTGCAGCCACCTTAAAATGAAAAAGTTGGTATGATAATATGTTGATACCTATCTACAAATAAAAATGTATTGGTTGAATTGAAAACCTCCTTTTTGGTAGTTAGTAATTTTTTGCAAGGAAAGTTTAAGTAAACAAAAGTTTTGAAATTTCTTACCTGCAGAAGCTGCACAATCGGAACAATTTGACTTGAGGATCTCGGCATCAGTTTACCTTATTTTGGGTAATGATTTTTGTGTTTTATGCTCGGGCTTTGACAGGACTGATTCATAAGATTCTCTCCACTTCTACATAACTGACAGACAGCCGAGGACTAGTTACTATCCCGGGATGACCTAAAAGAAAGAGAAGATTCAAAAAGGAGAACATCACACCCGTAAAACAGTGTCTCCAATTAATACTATGTATAGATTTTGCAAAAAGTCAATACCTACCTATAACATATTAATTATAAAAAATAATATTTGACAATTTATGTGCAGGTTTGATCACATCAAAATAATAGTTAAAACTCATTCGTATTCGTTCTTAGAGCATAAGAATTCGTTCTCTTTGTCGCAGCACTACGACTTTTATTATGGTATTCGACATGTGTTTGGTATCGTTTTGCTATCGCATTGTCGTCATTATCTTACACAAACAAAGTGCGTTTTCTTCGTAATTATATTATAGTTTTTTAATAAAATTATACTTACGTGTGATAGAAAATCCCGTTCTTAGTAAAATTTGAATTTTCAGATCGTCTTTTGCACGAAAACACTGCACAATTCACAATTTTTGCGGAGCTGCGATCGGCGACATGTGTTCTTACAAAATGACGGGTGTTCGAGACCAACTAGTTTTTATAAACTGTCACGATCAAATTGGTCATGTACTTTGGTGAAAGGGGAGCGTGTTTTTGCCATCTCCCTTTCCAAGTCATCGTGTTCCCATTTAGCAGTGGGAACACGAGGACTTGGAACTCTTTTTGGACCCACCGATATTTAGCAGTGGGAACACGAGGACGTGGAAATCCTATTGGACCCACTAATGGAAACAGTCCTTGGATTACCAATCCAATACTCTTCCAATTTGTTCTTTCAGTTTATTTTTGTAATATTATTTTTAAATTTTGAGATTTTAGCATTCACAATGCTATTTTATATAATACCAAATAATATACTAGAAAAAATACGACTCGCACCAGATCATGTTCTCGGACGGGAATCAAACCCGCGACCTTTGGATATCCGGTCCAATGCTCTGCTGAGCTACCGAGTCACTAGTAGTGATAGTAGTGACTCGGAGAACATGATCTGGTGCGATTCGTATTTTTTCTAGTATATTATTTGGTATTTGTAATATTAATATACATATTTTACCTATTACGAGTATAGGTATTTATAAAATATACTGTCAAAATTAGTGAAGGTGCCACAAGCCAAAGATAGGTCTTGTAAAACTAAGTAATCTCTGATCTTCGAGATGACGAATGTTTGTTCTGCTTAGCTCAAGAAGGTTCCAAAATTAAGTTTAAAAAATAAACGACGAACATCGTCCGATAATTTTTTTAAGGCCACAAGACTTCTTGGAAATAAACTTTTGAAACTTAATTGATATAAACAGCTTTAAATTGGTTGCTATTTAGAGATCTTATTAACGCTCTGCACTGCAGGTGACAAAATCCCAGGTGTCTTGTAATATTATTTTTTTATAAATAACTGGTATGTGTCGGCTATTCACAGAAACGCGGAGGAGAAAATCAAAAACAGTTTTAATGGTGCATGACAAATAATAAATTCTTTAGCTTTCTACCTTTTGGACACATTTAGAAATATAATGAGTACTAAGCACTATTGGAAATGAATGAATTAATTAGTATAAACTGTTACCTATTTGCAAGAACGCAGACAATATTAATTACTTACAGATAATCTAAGTAAAAATATTTGAAAGTTGAAACAATTCTCTTACCAAATTTAGTGAATGTTTCACAGATTTCAAAATTATTATTTTACTAGTGGACCCTGTGAACTTCGTATCACCTACAATTTATAGAACCTGGGCCCTATTTAATAACGTGACAATTTAGGTTTACTTTGCAGTGTAGCTATAAGTAGTTTGTTTTATTTTTAAATTGCTTGGTGCAATGGATATAAAATGTTCATAACAGGTAACGTCAGGGACGACAATAAATTAAAAGTCGTATAGCTAAATAACGATCCAAATCTGCATAAAAATATCCAATATTTTAGTCACAGGAAATATTTTTCAGTTATTGTTTAAGTACTTACAATTCATTTTGGTGCTATTTAATTTAGTTTGTTTGAAAATATTTTTTCATTCCTAGGAATTTTCGATACCTACTTAGTTTCAAAATACTCCTATGAACTAATGTCACCATTTTTTTATTTATTGTCGTGTTGTCGTCTCCACCCCGTATGTCACTACGCCCCTCTCCTCTTCAACTTTGGAGCTATCCTAGGAGGTATTTCCATCTGGTTAACATTCAACGAAAATTAACTTAATTTTGCACCTTATTACAACGCAATAAGGAAAAAATGTCCGCACTGCCAACATAACGCCATAGGTACTAAGTATTCAATGAAACGCATTCTATCTACTCTCAGGGGAAATGACCAAAGAGAATGTAATACTACGTTGAGATGGCAAATGATATTTATTTTTCTTAATTAATCAATCAAATGCTCTAAGGAGTTTCAATTCCGACGTCGAAGTCAATCGCCGCAAAAGTAGCTTTCTACCACTTTTCAACCCTGTTAGGGAATAAATATAAAAAAAATACGAAACACGTATTCAATTCATTTTGTAAAAAAAATGTCTATGCCAAATTTCAAGTCAATCGGGTCAAGGAATCGCGTTCTCCCATACAAACTTTGTCACCCTGTTTCACCCCTTTAGGGGTTGAATTTCGCAAAATCCCGTCTTAGTGAGCACCTACGCCTTAAAAGGAGTCCCCATGCAAAATTTGAGACTCCTAGCACTTGTAGTTTCTGAGATTTCGTGATCAGTGAGTGAGTGGTTTTCCCTTTTATATATAGTATAGATTAATAAGGCTTCATTTTAATATTGAGACATAATTTCTTTCTTCACTGCCACCATCGGACGTTCCAAGTTGTCAGGTTTAACAGTACCTGTGCATGCGACATAGCCAAAGTATCGCAATGCAGTACCTTTTTTTTTATTAGAGTGAGGGCAAATACAATCTTTAGGTATACCAAACGGCATGTTGGACTCGGTCAGCGCGCAGGAAGCCACTCCTGGGCTGGCCCTCGCCGCCCCCGGCGCCCCCGCCGAGCCTAAATAGTAGGCTCGGCGGGGGAGCCGGGGGGTTCTTACCTCTCCCCAGAGGGGGGAGAGGGAGAGAGCCTTCTCCCGAACTCCCCATAAGGTTACCGCAATGCAGTACCTACCCTCTAAGCTATGCATACTAACACCTAACACTGAAGAATTTATTTAACACTATTGAAGAAACCCTTGATGTATTGCTTGGTGTCTTTGAGGATAACCTAGGCAAGAAACTCATTCTAATGATTAAAAATATGCGGAATTAAACTCGCGAAACCAAACAGTACAAGACCACAAATAGTTTCTAAGTTCTAAACTAACAACATAGATCAACATTTAGACGTGCAATATTCTAGTTCAATAATTTTTGATAGACGACAGGGTGTTCCGTAAATAAACATCGGCAACAAACAGGCTGACCGTAACCCGAGGTGCGAACACGACACTTGTTTTGATAGAGTTGCGCACGCGCCCACCTGCCGCAATTACAATTCACAACTGAATAACATTTCGGCCAATAGTGCTAAAATTTCAACAAGAAAGAAATCAAAGATGAACTAAAAGATTTTGATGATTGCAACACGGTTTAGCTTCGGTACCTATTATCTTTGAAACATAGGATTACCCTTTGGTTGTTTCTTTGTTCGGTCAAAGTTATAATGAAGGAGGAATTCGGTATAAGGATTTTGGAAATTACAACGGGGTTTACGCAGACAAAGTCGCGGAGGCAAGCTTTAATCAGCCCCCCTACTCAAATGGCCGTTCTACTAGAAATAATGCTAGTAAAATAGAATGACAATGTATGGGACTGTTAGGAGCTAAGCGTTAGCGTATAATCTACTAGCGTTAATTTTAGTATAATGGCTATTTGAGTATAGGCCCTCAGATCTTTTATTTTTTAAATTTGACAACATCACATACATTGCTCGAATTCCAAAGTAAGTAGCTAATGCACTTGTGTTATGGAAATCAGAGACAACGGTGGTATCACAAACACCCAGACCTGAGCCAATATAGAAAAGTTCGTTTTTCTAAATTGAACCAACCGGGGATCGAACCCGTGACCTCAGAGATGGTGACACCTTGAAAACCGGTGTACAAAGCCACTCGACCACGGAGGTCGTCGAATCAGAAATGGACGTTATCCATACCATATTTCAAGGAATACTTAACTTTAACGAATTAATAGCAGTCCCTCCTTTCAGAAAATGCGGTGGCAGTGACGACAAAGCCAAAGAGGAGGGCGTACCTGTTGAAGAGGAAGGCCCTCACCACGGGCTTCTTCGACCAGAGCCGGGCAAAGGACGACAAGGACAAGGGTAAGAATAACCTTAAATTTTTAAATTTTGATATTTTAGCATTCACAATGCTATTTTTATACAACGTGTTACAAAAATACCCCTAATGCCGAATATGGTAGATAGGGACCATCAAACTGAACAACATTTTACTATGGGACCAACTTTGAAATCCCGAAAAAAACAGCTATTTCATACATTTTGATATTTTCGTAATTATTTTTTTTATGAAACAGCTGATTTTTTTCGCGATTTCAAAGTTGGTCCCATAGTAAAAGTTGTTCAGTTTGATGGTCCCTATCTACCATATTCGGCATTAGGGGTATTTTTGTAACACGTTGTATATTACTAAATAATATACTAGAAAAAATACGACTCGCACCAGATCATGTTCTCGGACAGGAATCGAACCCGCGACCTTTGGATATCCGGTCCAATGCTCTGACCGTTGAGCTACCGAATCACACCAGAACATGATCTGGTGCGAGTCGTATTTTTTCTAGTATATTATTTAGTATTATATAAACCTTATATTTTATCCATAATATCACAGTCGTCCAAACAAGTTAATGAGACATGATGAGTCGCTTTAAATACCACATTTTTTACATTGTTGCGTTCTGTCTGACTTTAAGAGGTAAATAAGTGATTAAGAGTAAGCAATTTATTTATTTGCAAAAATACCGTTACAAAATGTTCTTAAGTTAGGTTATTTCTGCAACATAATTCGATCGCAATCGATGTGCAAATATTTCAAAACAGTAAAGTTATGTAAGTATAATTGTTAAAAAAAAAATATATTTTTTTAATTTTTTTTCAAAATCAAATGTATTCTCTTACACTTAACATTTTCCATTCAGCCATTTCGTTAGGTCTCTTTTGAACATATTCCCATTCAATATTTTTATACTGTCAGGTAGCTTGTTATAAAGTATGCACATATTTAGATTAATTTTATGAATAGCTTTACGACACGATGGTTGATATAAATAGCCAGTTCCTCAGTGGTTTAGGGTTTCAGGTGAAGTGCGCTTCCACCTCAGCCTTATCGTTACTTAACATTAGAGGAGATAATGTCCAAGTACTTACACGTTGTGTTGTTGATAAAAAAACATGTGGTATCATCCTTTTGACGACCTCCGTGGTCGAGTGGCTTTGTACACCGGTTTTCAAGGTGTCGCCATCTTTGAGGTCCCGGGTTCGATCCCCGGTTGGGTCAATTTAGAAAACGAACTTTTCTATATTGGCTCAGGTCTGGGTGTTTATGATACCACCGTTGTCTCTGATTTCCATAGCACAAGTGTTTTAGCTACTTACTTTGGAATCGGAGCAATGTATGTGATGTTGCCAAATATAATATTATTTTTATTATCATTATGGTGTTGCCAAAGCACTTCCGTTTTAAGTCCTGTCTGCTACCGCTTTATTTGTCTGTGTAAGGTGGGTATACTTTCCAGTTTCAACTCAACTCGCTAAGGAAATGGAGTGTATCCTTAATAGCGTAATGCGCCTGGAAATATTAAGAATCAGATACCAAAAGAATAGTATCTGAATTACTTTTTATTTTTATACTTTAGTAGAACAAGTAATATACGATTGGCAATAATACCCATTCGGTTTACGACAGACCTAAACTGAACCCAATATATGAAGACATCAAAGACCAATTCTGACAGACATTTGTAAATAACCGTGGGCAGTAACTGTTGCACTTTACTCGGTTTACGAGCCATCACGTGACAGACAGACAGACAACATGACTAACCAGTCTCCGACGTCTATCAATACTGTAAAGGTGTGTATTCACTGCACCAAAAGCATTATGGATATGCAAGAATGCACAAAGCCAAAAATATCTCGCATAAAATCTGTATTGGTGTGTACTCTCATTATTGTATGAAGCAAATGATTTTTTATCTACACGAAAAGTCCATTTACGGGAACTCTCCTCAGAAGAACAAATGTTTGGCGAAAAATTGCACTTTATTTTGGGAATTGTTTTTTAATGAATTTTTGTTTCTAATCCGAAATTTTTCATTCGACTAAGGGAAATACTCTAATTCTATTTATTAGCAAAATTATTAAAAAAGAGGCCTATTTCCATTAGTTGAGTAGGTTTGAGCTCCTTGTGATGTCAATTTAGGCGAGCGTCTTGATTTTTGGAAATGAGTTGATATAATTAAGCGAAATTATAATAGTGTACCCTCAACCTAAAGTCTCGCTTACCGACGTTCTGTGTCGGTAAACTGTGCCAAACTTATGCCAAAACTACGAACGTGGACTCGTAGTTTTAATCAAACGATTTAATAAGGCGACGAAATGCAATAAAATATTGCAATTTATTAAGGATTTATTTATATACGCGAGCTCAACCTACGGTTTAAGTGAATTATATCTGTGACATTTGTGAGTTAAATCTTAACTAGGTGCCGCGCCACGAAAGAAGTCCCACGGAATTTAGATGAAACTAACATATACTTGATGACAATGACTTGAATCAACGATACCAGCGCCTTATCCACTAAATATTTTGTGTCCAAGAGACTTCTGGAAAAACTCTCTCGTGTATTTTTTTCCATAAAGAACTAAGTAAATCAAAAGTGTACCTACTGAAGTTATTTTTTTACCAAAAAGTTCCAATTCGGCCGTTTGACGTTCGAAAAAGTTAAAAAGCACCAACTCTCGTAAAACGACTTATAGGTACATTTAATGCCACTGGACCTGAAATGACCTGAAAACGGGAAAGGCATACTGCGTCCTGCAGTGGAACGGGCTGTTCGTGATGATAATGACATACGTTTCAAAAGAAACCTTTTTTATAAAACCTACATCAAGTTTTTTTTTTAATCCTTAATCTACAAAGTTTTTATAAACCTAACGCGACAGGTTGCAGGTGGGCAATCCTGTGGCTGTTAAACTGTTTTATCGTCCGTAGTCCGTAAACCAGTTAATAAATCAGTATGATGTATTCATTAAACGCGCCGATTCGCCGCCATTACCAAATAGTTAATGTGTCGTTAAATTGGAAGATTCATACCGTATCGAATGGCTCAAGTCACTGGCAAATTGGATGCTGTTTTCTTTTAGAAATCTGCGGTTTGTTAAAATAACGAAAAGCTTCATAAACGTATTTAATAGCTATTACTTATCTGTTACAGGCGTAAACTTATATCTTTCAATAACTCTTTTAAAATCATGAAACATCGTAGGTCCAGACAAGCAGTTTTCCGAAGCCATCTGAAGCTCACCAAAAGAGATTGTGGGCAAAACTAGTTCAATAATAAATATTGTTTTTACACGACTGCCCAAAAAACAGTGTTCAGGCAAGGGTTAATGTATGTTTGTGGGCATGTGAGTTTCTTTATTCCACTTTAACTTATAAATGCCTTAACTGATTTTGATGTGTCGTTAGAATCCTTACATTATCCCTAGAGACACTGGCAATTTTTTTTTAAATCTATATGGCGACTGTACGACGCTACTTTCAAGTGTAAAAAATGTTTTTTTTCTTCAATTATTACAATATTGGTATCAAATGGAAAGCCTTGATGAGCACATTCCAAAACTATATACCTAATCTGTCACTTAAATGTGTAAAATAAAAATAATTAAAACACGACTTATGCCAAAAACGAACTGAAAAGTTAAATAACATTTATTTTAACATTGCAGTCGGGGGACCATTTTGTGTAACAATTTTGGATCAAAGAATTAAATCTCGTTATTTAACTTTTTAGTTCGTTTTTGGCAGAGCAGTCCTGTTTTTTTTATAAGTGTGCATGTGTGCATATCTAATTATATCTTGTAATTCCATTTATAGAAGTAGATTTGATCAAAACAAATTAATTTCATGTTCCAATAATCTTTCTTAATCGAGAGAAAAACGTGAAATTTTCCAAAACGTCACAATAGATAAAGTCTTTTCTAATCATTACAATCGAAAACATCTCTAGAGAGACAAAAGCATAAAAACGAAATCTTATAATAGTATCTTACATCAGAGGCATAATAAACGTCCGCTGTCCATAGATAAATACTTCGCGATCACCCTTGCCAATTCTAAGGCCGCCGATCACAACACTCTTGCGTTATTAAATCACATTGGGATTCTTAATTTTCGTATTAAATTCGAAACTGCGGGGGCTGGCTCTAAATGTTCTGTACACATTACTGCCGCTGTCTATAATGACTGCGTTGCTGGCAGCGATGATGATGGCCAAAAGGGCCATCATAGCGCGATTACAGCCCTTGAAGGACAAGCTCAAATTCAAAATTCAAAATTCAAAACTCATTTATTCAGTCTAGGCTGTTACAAGCACTTGTGAATGTCAAAGAAGCTACACCATCGGTTCGCAAACCCTAAGCGGGAGACCTTGTTTCGAGAAGAGCCGGCAAGAAACTCGTCAAGGGCTGCTTTTTTCTCCCTGTATAATTCATACAGAGTCGTCAAAATTTGAAAAATGAGGTCAGCATTTAAAGTGACGTTATTTTCCAAGCTGGAATAAGTAATAGATGTAATAGATATATTTATTAATTATATTTATAGCGCGGATAGCAAGGGTTGCAACGATGACCAAGCTTGAAGGCCGACAGCGTAGTTAAGCTTAGCTCGATGCCATCATTACGTGGCCAGCAGTGCAGTCATTATGGACCAAGGCTTGTATAGTGCTTTACTCGAACAATGCGAGTACTACCTACTATTGGTACGTGTTATTACTTGGTTTCTAAAAAAAATGCAAAATGCAAATAACTCCACAAACAGTGTCTTGGAGCCAATAAATAAGGTTATTTTCGAACCCCTAAGCAACCCCGGAGGTAGATTTTGACTCTGTGAGATGTAGACGTCGCGTTTGTGACATTTTTGAACATTTATAAAATGGCTAAATTTTTTTTTCCAAAAATTTTGAAAAACTGAATCGACAAGGATTTGTAATATTTATAGAACCTGCTTTCAAAATTTCACGAGAATCGGTTGAGAAATGCGACCTGTAGAGGAGAACAGACGGACATACGAAATAATTTTTGCCCAAGCTGAAGCAGAGACGTTTCGGGATTTCTCGGTCAATAAGAGGTATTGAATTACATACAGAGTCAAACTGTTCTGAAGATAAATGGGAAAATAATTACTGCAACGCCCCTAAGCGACTAAACACCATAACACCTACATATTTAAGAACCATCGCCGATAACCTACAAATCCATTATAAGGAAACCAAATCGGTCAAACCATTCTGGAGATAAATAACAACATGCGTTTGCGCACAAACAAATATAATTTCCACCATGGAGTCTTGATCATCACCTATCTAAAATCTACTCATTGAGGCCATTTGAGGCCATTTTAATAAGCCTAAACGTGCTATATCTGCTGTAAAATGCTGAGGAGTTGGGTGTCCCGCAGACCACCTGATGCTCTTCAGCCCAAGGTTTCCATGTCTTGCAAATACCACTAACGTAAAAATACACCACAAATTAATTGGTCCTGTGAAAGTTGATAAGACTGACTGTTACTGACCACAGAATAACTAATAGTACAAGTCTGTGACTGTGTGTTTGAGGCATCGTAGCTCCCAAGCGAATAAACCGATTTTGATGTGGTTTTTTTAGAACTGGTGTAATCGAGATGGTTCTTATGTAGCTATAATTTACGAAGATTTGTTCAGCCGTTTGAAAATCATTTAGGTCATAAAGCAGGAAATGAACTGTGATCTTCATAAAATAGCTAAGAACCATCTCGATCATGTCAGCTTTAAACAAAAAAAAACCGCATAAAATCGGTCTACTTACATTCCCACTTTATTCGAAATAATGTCTACTAAACAATAATTTATCAAATACGATAAATATATAATGTTTTCATTCATAGTAATACGTTTGTGAGCATGGTAGTAGGTAGGTAGGTAGGTAGTAGTAACTTTTTACAGTAGGTATTATTATGCTTTTGCATTTTACATTGCCATAGGTCAAGACACTTGCATGCAAATATTTTGACATAATAAAATGTGAATCACAAATATATATTTATGTCATAAACAAACGATGATTGAAACTAGCGAATGCCGATTGTGTAGTACAAATATTAATATTGGAAAAGTACCGAACTGTGATACAATGCCACTCCAAAGTCAAAAACATAATCCAGAGATTATTTTTCGTAACGCCCACGATCCATGAATACATACTCGAGATGAAACAACTGTTACGTATAGATTGATGATCCTTATTCGAGTTCAAAAGAAGTTACCAAATAACTAATAATATTTTTTGTGGAGTAATAATTTAAAAATAATCTAAGTATGTAGGTACCTAATTAATTAAATTATTTAACAAAAAAATTACCACAACATGGACCAAAATTCTGGCCATACCGACTCGCATTTAGAAGAGAAAAATTTAAGTTTTCTTCTTTTAAAAGTCTTAATTAAAAAAAACTCACAGCCAATAAAACACTGTAATTATACACCAATGAACCATTTTGAACTTACTTCTTACATTAAAAAAACTTATGCTTGCTCTAAAAAAACCTTTTTAGAGCATTTCCTTGTTCCTTATATACTTAGTATTTATAGGTTTTTAATATAATTGTCGTTAATAATTAAGCATCATTGTGTCATGTCCTTAGTGTTTGTTAAATAATCAAACATCAATGCAGCAAATGTTGATTTAACAATCGAATTCGTGGTATAAGGTTAAACAGAATCATACGCGAATTCATCACGTGAAAAACGAAACAGCATGTCGTAGTATCAATCACGTACAATGGAAACAAATCATCAGACAACAGGCGAAAAGGCTCAGCAACAGACAATAATTTCCTTGGAAATATGAATTTTAAAATAGTGTAGGCGCCGCAAAATCTCACGTACACAGATCGGCAAAAATAGTACGCGCAGACTAGCATGAGCAGCGTCCGTCATCGCACGCCGATATATTGTTCCGCGCCGTACTACTAGTATAAACACACACATTTTTGATGGCCGGAGTGGTTACCTCGCATTCAAACATTGTTTCCAACCAGCATTTAACCTAGGCTGTGTGCTCTAAGTTTCCAATGGTATTCATTTTGAAAATAATATTAGTGTTAGATAATGTAATTGTTCTAAGATTAGATTGCATTATGGTTTCTGGAAAAACGGACTCGTAATATAAAATAAAGTAAATTTGTGTTTTGACAAAATAAGCAAATGGCGATTTTAAATACCATTAGATGAAGTAGAAAAACTTGAATAAACCATAACTTGTCGACTCTATTATTTTATAGGCACTGAAGAATGCTATCTGTCACAGTTATCTTAAACAAACATCGGTATTTACAAACATTACTGACATTACTATGAGGTCTCACAGTGCCCGCAGACTCACAGCGTCCTACGAACCAATCACACGAATACGTAAAACAAACTAACCAATCACAGAGCTCTATTTCAACGCAGTGTGTTTGCGTAGACAAGGGTCGTTTGTTTGTTGTTTGTAAATAAGGGTGAAAGAGTCGTCCTCATGTGTTGAAAACGACCAAGTTTCTTCTTGTTAAAAAACCGGCTACAATCGGTACCTTTAAACACTGGAGTACAAATTCAGTCGCTTCAAATCCTATAAAAAATACCATACCGTACCGTACGCACAGTGCACTGCAGACAGAATGCACACGGACTGCATAGAACCTGCATCTTTCATAGAATTTTCTTCTTCTTTCTTTCACGGTTTGTAACTAACTTGGTCTGTTCAGTATTTTTCTTCTGAATACTTTAATTAACCACCTGGGTAGCAACACGCGCAAATCTGCAATAAAGACTTTATATTCGTATTTTCGTTTTCTTTTCTCCGCGTGTGTTCGTTCGCTTGTAATTTCGTTTTTTCTAAGAAATCTGAAAAACTGACATGTACGTAATGTAGTTTTCTTTCTCAAGAAAAGCTCTTTGATATCGAATTTTCATCAAAGCTACAATTATGTATAATTTGAAGGTTAAAAAAATACTGAAATGTTTTGTCAGTTTTATTCTGTTTTATTATGGTATTAGATACAATAAATCGTAGTGATAAGTATCTTGAGATCAATTATTAACTATTAAACAATTAAACTACCTACTATGAAATAATATTAGTATTTAGACATAGCAAAAATAAATAAATAAATATAATATTTCTTTGTTAATTTTTAAAGTAGAGTTTCTTGCTGGTTCCTCTCGTTACAAGGTACAGGGTAAAAAAAATGTGTTACAAGGTCTCCCGCTTCGAATTGATGACGTAGCTTCTTTAACATGCACAAGTGCTTCTGGAATGTATTTGAATTCTGAAAATTTAGCATAAACGGCCTTATTTCAAAGAATAAATAAAGGTGCTTATTTACATATATTTAAGGTGAAGCAAAGCACGCTTGATCTGTATCGGAACTTCGCGTACATTATTTTTTATTGAACGCGAGCCAAAATGGCGAAAGCGGCGTACTCCTCGTTATCACGCGAGAATTGGGGCAGGTTTGTTATTGTGCACAGCCGGGGACGTAGGCAGGCTGGACAAGTGTGCTGGAGACTATGGAAACTAATATTAATACGCTTGAAAATATCACGTGTAACAAAACAAGAATAGTGAAGGAATTTGAAACAGCAAGTAGTGCTTCGTATAAGTGACATCACAGTATTATAACTAAATACACTGTGGTAATATGTCCTGACTTTGACTGACTCTGATTCACCACCCACTAGATGGAGCCGGCTGGAATTTGGCATAAAGATAGTTATTATAGCGTAGGTATCTGGGAAATGGAATTCCACGCGGATAAAGTTATGGGCGGGAGTTAGAAAATAATACAAGACTTACGGTACACGGGACCTTTCTCGCGGAGGTATTGAAAGCCGAAAGCTCCTTGAATAACGTGTGCCTATATTAAGGTGTGTACAGACTATGTAACATGTTATATAACTTGTGTTTTATAACACGTCCACATTATGTAACCTTGTTATTCAACGTTGCAACATAAAACCATACTGTACACATTAGGATAACAATGTTATATTACCATTGTCGTTTCTCGTTCTTCAGTGCTATCCACTGACTAAGTTATATAACATTGTTGTACATACTAATAACATGTTATTATAACATGCTTTACAACATTCATTGTCCACATTATCTAAAACATGTTATAAAACAATGTTGTAAAACATGTTATGTTATATAGTCTGTTACAGACTAACTACACATATTTATTCAGTACTGCGCCTATAGCGTACGAGTATATGCCTGGAATAAACGCGACCTTTAACTGGCGCGACTCTGCTGTTTATTGCTGGGCGTTAACGCGAGTTATATTAGAGCACAAAGTGGCTACTTTTAGCACTTTTGCTATCTATAGCCTTGACCAACTATAGCTAAGGAAAATCTATATTTTACCGAGTTATTATCATTTTCTAAAACGACATTATCTATGTGCATTCTTTAATCAATTCAAATTAAAGTTAGAGACCATCACAATATCACATACGTTGCTCTTATCTCCCAGTAAGTAGCTAAACACTTGTATTGAAGAAATTGGCAGATTAGCTAGATACCACAATGCCCACAATCACGGTCGATCCGATCGAACCCGATAAAGAGATTTTAAGAAAGCGACACCATTAAAACCGGTGTGTAAATCACTCCACGGAGGTCGGGATTGGATGTTGGAATGAAATAGGGAATTAATTATTTAATTTGTTCCAGAGTCCAGCGCCGGCACTGTGTTTGGAGTCCCACTAGCGCAGTGCGTGGAGACGGAGCGGGCGCTGCGACGGCAGCAGCACGGCGGCTCGAGAGCGTCACTGGCGTCGCTGGGAGCGCTCGAGAAAGGGGATGATGTGAGTAAAAAGCATCTAAAAACCATGTCACTATACGCAGCAGTTTGGTATCCCACTGGCGTAGTGCGTGAAAACGTAGCGAGACGACACTAGCGAGATGTGCCGTTGCGATGGCAGCAGCACGGCGGAAGGCGCAGGGAAGCATTAAAAAAGTTACAATTAAGCAAAACATCGAAGGTATACTCGTAAACACAATTTTTTTACTACCAAATGAAATATTATCTTGACTGCAGTCCTGCAAGTTTGCTGAAAACGTGTGTGATAGATTGGTCTGAATGGACATCAAAATTAAATAATGTATGTAAACACAAACTATCTTGTCTTGCACATTACTTTCTTTGTCCATAGAAAAAGATTTTTTTTCAGAATTAAAAAAGCAGTCAATTACTTTTCACCAGAAAAATGTTTTCACACACATCTATAAAAGAATCAAGTGGCAAGTCGACATCATTTACACTCGACACAAAAATAGAATTAGAAAAACATGTCAATAAGATCAAAGGAATTGAAAAGTTTGAACTATCAAGCGGTCCACTTGAGTATTTCTAATTGTATTCAGTCTGCTGGACTTTTAGTGGCCACAGTTTATTGGTCCCTGAGATTTGGGAAAGGAAAAATTTTTGTTTAGAGAAATGTTTGGTCAGAGGAGATGCAACGGGTCTGTGTTGAGTGGTCGCATATGCGGATGACTGGCATTCGCCATTTGAGCGAGCAGAAATAGTTCGTGTGGCGGCGGCCAAGAGTTACATGATGACGTACGATGCACCTGGGCGCTTCCAACTTGCAAGTTCTTCGTAATTGCCCTAAGTTTTTTTTGCGGTGAGGTCATGACGAATGATGAGTCACCATTGACACTTTGACTACAGTTTTATGACTGTAACTTGACGTTTTTGTTTCCAAAGCAATTAACTGTAACTTAGCGTCCGCCGGCGACAACATCCGCGTGGACATTTGAAAAATCCCTAAGGAACCTTTATACAGGATAAAGAGCATCCGGTTATAGCTGTGTATATTCGAAGATCTGAAGCTTCGATCGTTACTTTACAATATTTTTCGGTTAAAGTTCAAAATATTTCAGCATTCAACAACATCAACATGATTTGTTGTTGTATAAGTGTCTCCGCACACGGGCCACTAACCACAGCCACAAACGCCGCCTTTCATATAAGCGTGAGGCGACTACCAGTGTCAACCGTGTGTGCCGAGTTCATATAAAATGTATTAAAACTACAGGAAATAGGTCAGTGGCGGAGTTTCGTGGTTTTGGTTAGTGGCCCGTGTGCGGAGACCCTAAAGCTAGTGCTCAAATGTTCACGCACGCAGCTGGTGCAGTCCCATGCCATGTGAATTAATTTAATTTTCCAACATTTTTTTTTCATAATCGCCATTTCATTAACATAGTTTTTTGTGATAGGTCTTTGTTTACAAATTCTCAAAATAGCATGCCATAATTTATTTAAAGCCCAACAGATTGATTTATTTTCATAAAACTACGTAAACATTTCTCGAAAACCTTCACACGAACAGCTGGAACACAGAAGCGACCGTTAAAAAACCTCGGCAGTTTAAAAACGCTATAAATTTTCTATTGCGACACGCTAAAAGCGAGTGCAATCAGGGAATCAGGGCCAATGGGTCGGGCTGACGTCCCATCACGTCATATGACGTCACAGGTGTCCGATTACTACCGACCTCCGTCGGCTAGCTTTCATTAAGCCTGGGATAATTTTATCCCATGACGCGGCCCACCCATCCCGATATCTCTATCTTGAACGAAAATAAACCCACTATAATAATTTGAAACTTCTTACCCGTTTCTGTACGCGTGCTGCCTTTTACTCGCGAAATTATACGTCTTCCGAACGTAGCTTCCGAAGTACGGACTTTATGGGCAATAAACTTTTAACGTTTGTTTACCTACAAATCACCGAGTCTGTCTGTTTCAAATGCTGTTTATTTGTGATTATATTCGATTTAATTTTATTGTCGTCAACTTAACTGGTAATGGGCTTTGGACTATATTTAGTTTATGGTTTTTTACATATTTATTATCTTTTGATATTTTTCTGTTGGAATTAAAAACTACATTTTGTTAAGTTTAATGCTGGAAGGATTTTTCATTGATTTAAACAGTTCATTAGAAAAAAAAGCGGATTACAGCGCGTAAATTATTAATTCAGGTGTTGTTTTAGAACTATTTAGTTTGTATTTATTGGTTTTTGAATTCCCGACGTTTCGACACCTTTCCAGGGGCCGTGGTCACGGGAGGACTAAAGCAAAAAGGGTGCTCATATATTTATGAAATTACCCGCTCGAAACTTTATAAAAATGTATTCAAGTTCATTAAATTATTTTATAGCTGCGTTCTGATTTTAATTATTATTACTGAATAAATTGATTCAAGTTAATTAGAAAACAAGATCTATCTACTGAATCTTCACTAGTTCGCAAGTTACAGTTTTACAAAACAGTTTTTACATAAAAACGCCCTTACTAATAAAGATTGTATAGCAGATGCATAGTTACACAGTGTTTTGTCCCTTTCTTTTTAATTTCAAACTTTAATAGGTAGTTCGACAGAGAGTAACCATACTAAATAATATACTAGAAAAAATAGGACTCGCACCAGATCAGCGGTCAGAGCATTGGACCGGATATCCAAAGGTCGCGGGTTCGATTCCCGTCCGAGAACATGATCTGGTGCGAGTCCTATTTTTTCTAGTAGGGGAGACAGGGGCTAAACCTAACAAATTTTAGTTAGAAACTCATATCTCTGAAACTAATAATTACATGAAAGTGGTTATTGGTTCATATTTTAGAAAATTTATCTGGCTATAGCTAGGTATAAAAAAACAAAGGATATGTTTATATGATAATCAATAAAAGTATTTTTTTTTTAAAAAGTCCGCTGTTAATTTAAGCCCCGGTTTTGGGGTTAGAATTAACAGGACTGGGGCAGGTTTTAACAGGAGGGGTATGTATTAACATGATTGAATGTGTTTAGTTTTTCGATGAAATTAAAGTAAAACAATTAAAGTAAAATCAAAGAAAAACATTATATTAGGCATATTCATTAATTAATATTTTAAATAAGTCGAAAAATAGCTTTACAGCTAGTACAACAAGTCTTTTTAATTAGCAATAATAATCTTATGACAACAACTATTTCAGTCACATTTTAGATCACACATGATCAATTAATTACCTAACTATAACTTATTAATTAAATAAGTACCTGGTCCTTAAAACTATTAAATCTCTTTATCAAGACTATCACCTAATGTTAACTGAGGAATGTTCAACAATTATTTGTAAAATCACAGTCTGAAACAAGATTGGCAAAGGTTTTTTCATAAATAAACCTACTTAAAAATACACAAAAATAGAGAGTAGACTTTTCTAATACTAAATATGGCACTTAAATCACAGCTCAGTATTCATTTAGAATCATAAAATAACATGTAATGACTAATTGTTAAAATTAATCCTGTTCATAGTCATCGACTGAGTTGCAGTTTGTGCAAACAAAAAAAAGAGTGTCCCCTTTCACGCAACTGACATGAGCCCATTTCTTGCATGTTGTGCATTGTATCCAGTCACCACCGGTAGAGTCTTCAGCAAACGACTCACCACATGTTAAACAAAACCACTCATCATCTTCAGTTTCGCTACCTTCTATAAATATAGTTTTCTTTACTCTGTCTGCTTCGTGCTTAGTTTTTTTTCCTTTACCTTTCCTCTTGTCAACTTTTTTCGTTGCACTTTTAGTATCTGTCTTAGTGTTTGCCTTGTTAGATTTATTCTTGGCTGTCTTCGTGTTGGGATTGTTGGTTTTATTCTTGTTATTAAATTTCCTTTGTTTAAACTGTCTTAGCTTTAGTTCTTTTTCCAGGTTATTTTTTTTTTGTTGGATCAGTGAGAATGGTAGTTTTACGTGTTACAAGGGAACCCTAAAAACAGACCAAGTATTTCGCCGACTAAATTATAAAATCGAGGAACTTGCTCCTCTGCTTTGTGGGGCAAGTATTAACAAGTTAATTGTTACCCCGTCCGTTTGTTAATTTTAACCCCAAGTAATATTTTTTTATATTTGTCTATTTATTAAAAAAAGTATTAATTTTACAGTAAATCAAACAGGCTGTTATTGTTGTTAAATAAATAATCGATAAAATAAAAAATAATAACTTAGTTTTACGACTCTAACTAATAAATAAATCAAAAAATAGCAAGCGTAAAAAAGTTCGTTTACCTGACAAAATTGAGCACGGTGACGTGACCTTTCCGTGCGGCGCGTGAGCGCAGGATGGTTGGCACAGGTCGATTCGCTACTATTCAAATGGTTTAAGTACCTATTTTGAGCACCGAAAAGTTTATAGTTTGGCTGCAATTCGCTTGTTAATTGTTACCCCTGTTAGTTGTAGCCCCTATCTCCCCTATATTATTTAGTATTATATAAAATAGCATTGTGAATGCTTAAATCTCAAAATTTAAAAAGAGAGTAACCATTGTTAAAGATATATGTACTATACAATCTTTATTAATAAGAGGAAAGAAAGTATAACAAAAACTAAAAAAAGTCAAGGTGAATCCATGCACAAGTTTCGATATTTAACGTGTCAGTCGCCTGTTTCAGAGCGAGTCGTGCGACTCGGGCGAGTGGGGCTGGGCGGGGCTGGAGGAGGCGGGCGGCGGCGGGCCGAAGGTGCCGGGCCTCGTCTCCGCCTGCTTATCGCACCTCCGGCGACATGGCCTCCACACGCTCGGCCTTTTTCGAGTATCCGCCTCCAAGAAGAGAGTCAGGCAGGTGAGCGACTCTTTCAGGTGCTTTCTGGATCGAGATGGTTTCAAACTGCCTGATTTTCTTGCCTTTTCCGCTTAATTCCTTGTTGCATTGTTTCCACATCGCAAGTTTTAGCACTTGAGAACCATGTCGCGAAGGTGATAGTGACGACGGCGGGCTGAAGGTGCTTTGACTCGTGTCCGCCTGCCTGAAGCGGCAAGGCCAGCATACGCTCGACTTTTTCCGAATATTCACCCACCAGAAAAGAGTCAACCGGTTCCAAACCACCAGCTTTTTTCCACTTTCGAAATTTCTCAAAATGGCGGCGTTTCAGCTATCTTAAAAATGTTCAAAAATGACACTCAACGCGAGGTCTACAGCTCTACAGAGCCACTAGTAACTAATGTTAGAAAAATAATTATTGGGAAAACACTGCAGCCGGCCAGCGCCGTTGACCTAATTGTAGCAATTTACAAACCACAGTTAGTGGTTCTCCGAGAGTATGACGTACGAATCGATTATTTTGCATCAACAGTACAACATTGTAGCCGCTCCAGAAAGATCTATGGCCAAATCTTATGTTTTTGAATGTTATTTAAGCAAATGGTGAGCCAGGAATAACTTGCGGAATAACGCTTACAAAGTAACAC
Source organism: Catoptria pinella (assembly GCA_963556745.1). Taxonomy (NCBI): domain Eukaryota; kingdom Metazoa; phylum Arthropoda; class Insecta; order Lepidoptera; family Crambidae; genus Catoptria; species Catoptria pinella. The sequence continues at coordinate 1,470,109 of OY750777.1, forward strand.
ACCACATGTTATTGAGCGAGGTCAGAATGCGACAGTATAGTTTATATAAGTGCATGTTGCTATAATATTATTCAACAGTTTCATGAAACTAGCAAGAACTGGTATCTAAGTTAAAGATGAACCTCCATGACCATAATATTTTCACCTATCTAGCATTCAGCGAAACATTGCTAATTAGATAAAGACAAGCTTACATGCCTGTAAATAAATACATAAATACTGAAACTACTAAGGGGATTATAAATTTAACTTGAACTGAAACTAAGTTCGTAAATAGATAAGATTTTCCATTTAATGTTTATAGTCGAGTGAGATAGCAATCAACTGTATATAATAGCTAAATATTCTGATAGCTACGAGTATCTTTATATTAAAGAAGTTTGAGGTGGTTTTAGTTACATAATGGTGTCGAATAAATTGCCACGACTTAACTAAATTGACATGACATGGTACAGAAAGAAAATGAAGGAAACTAAATTTTGTTTAGTCCTATCAATTTAGTTAAGTTGTTGCAAATCGAATCGACACCAATGTTCTTTTTTAAAATAAGTAGCGGATAAAAATAAACATGTTCTTAATCATAATGTTGGAGTTAATGTTATATTTTTTTCTGACCTATATACATTTTTGTGGTGTTCCAGCTCCGAGAGGAATGGGAGCGGGGGCAAGATACAGCGCTGGACTCGGCGGTGTGTCCGCACGATGTGGCCACGCTGCTCAAGGAGTTCCTGCGGGACCTGCCCGATCCGCTGCTCTGCAGGGACCTCTACACTGCCTTCCTCAACACACAGAGTGAGTTAGTGCGATAGCTACCTGGCTCCTAGATCACTTCCATCTGAATCAGACGATTAGTGTCGTGACGACGACATGGCCACGCTGCTCAAGGACAAGGAGTTTCTCAAGACCTGCCCCACCCGCTGCTTCACTACCTAGCTCCTAGCTCCTGGATTAGTAAAGTTCCACCTGGATTAAGCGATTGGTGTCACGTGGCGACGTGGCCACGCTGCTCAAGGAGTTCCTGCAGGACCTGCCCGACCCGCTGCTATGCAGGGACCTCTACACTGCCTTCTTCAACACACAGAGTGAGTTGTAACTCTGCTGTAGCATCGTAGTTTTGAGATAGGTGGATAAGACGATTGCTGACGTGAGAAGATGTTCTTTTAAAGTTATTAGGTTTAATAAGCTTAAAAAGAAGATGGTAATGTTTATACCAATATCAATTTTCTTTCTTTTTTCAAACAACAATAGTCAACTCGTAGATATGAAATTGTTTAAATATTTTTAATTGTTTCGATTGTCACATAATTTGGTGACCTTGAATTGAAATGATAAAATTGTCAATTGGATTATTAAAAGATAGCTTTTCTCTTTGAAAACCTACAACTTACTCAATCAAGAAGTCATTGATTACAAAATTATTATTCCTTCTTTGATAAAAATATACCCCTCCCGACCCGTCCATCCACTGGACTTTTCCACTGGTGGGTGGACGGGTAATTCACGACCCACTACGCTGTTTACATGTGTTTCCACATTAAGATATTTGTTGAATACATTTTTTCCCAGAACTTCGTAACCGGCGGCTTCAATGGGAAGCATTACGGCTAATAGTACAGCTGCTACCAGCGGCCCACCGGGACACGCTCCACGCGCTCCTGTCGTTCCTGTCACAGCTCGCGGCCCATGCGGAAGACGAGCACCAGCCAGGGAATAAAATGGATGCAGCCAATTTAGCAACAGTCTTTGCGCCTAATATACTTCACAAGAATAAACCTAATGATACTGCCAGGTCAGTTAGATACCTATTGCATGTTTACCTCTCTTTTTCAAGAGTTTAAAATTGTTCGTGGGCGCCCATTGCTGTTGTAAAAGATGACGTGATATAGCCTGATGGTTAGAACGGGATAGGACTGCAGCAACTCATAAATCTTATAAGCACGTCAAGTTTATACCACTGCAATGTGCACCCACAAATAATTTTAAAAGCTTGAAAAGCGAGGTAAATAATATCCATGTATCGTAGTGACTAAGTATGATCTAAGTATAATTACGGGTCATACTTTTTTTTTTAAGTTAAGTAAAAAAGTCAAGTAAAAAATTGCTTTATTCAAAAAAACTTAGTAATTAAGCGTTTTTGAATCGTCTATATTTTCCTACCACCCGTTCCAGACTTTTTAAACTGACAAGAAGAACAGGCGCAAGAAACTTATCAGCTTTAACAGAAATAAGTAACGATATTTACAAACTCAAACTTAAATATATACCTATTAAGTATACTATCACTAGTATGTTATTTCAGGAAACTTGTAAGGTTAGTAAGGTTATGACTGCTTTGCTTACTGATAGTGTAAACATCGATTCCAGTGTAGAGCAGCTGTCAGAGCGAGCGGACGTGATCAACGTGGTGCGGCAGCTGGTGGAGCGGCAAGCGGAGCTGTGGACGCTGCCCGGCGACATGCTGCACGAGGCCTACATACACATGGCGCACTCCGCGCCCGCGCACCTCGACTCGCTGCTGCTGCGACGCGCCGAGTGAGTCACTCCACTCCATAGACACTCCATAGACTGGTGGACTGTAGAGGCATAATCACTGATATCCATAGGTCGCTGGTTCATCCGGCTCAAAGGACCACTATGTTAAGTGGTGCCTTGATGCTGCCACTCAACTATTTTGCTGGATCTTGATATAAATGATAAATCCTTGATGTTTATAAAAATGTTTATTTGCTTGTGGTACGAGTTCACATTACCAATGATATGACGTGACTAAATATTTTATTACAAATTATTGAATCGAACGAAATTGGTTGAATATGAAAATGCTGACGCGGTGACCTGCTTTGTGCGGTGTAAACCGTACAGACCCTGTCCAGAGCTTCGCGCGAATTAGACGCGTTTCGTTATACAATGTTTGCTTAGGACCAGCGCAGTTAGCAACGTGTGCAATATTAACAGCAGTGTAACCGATATCGCGCGTAAATTCGCGGCGAATTCGCCATTTCTGGACAAGGCCTTAGTTACTTTGTAGTTACGAGGCGGTGGCTGCGATTTATACACCTTGCCCTTAGGTAGAGTTGTTCCCCTGCTTCCAGCTTTCAGGGGACTTGGGGAACTGGGTGAAATGGTTCCAATTAGGGAGACTGATCACCCGTCCGGCTTCGCTGGCGTCCCCCCTTCCTAATAATAATAAATAATAATAGGTAGAGTTGTGAATGCTGACTTTGCTGACCGTCCTTGCTTTTTGCGGTATGTCAATTTTTTTTCATTGACATACCTCTGCAAAATTCAATTGCCATTTTTCACGCGTTAGTGCGATGTCTGTCCACGCCAGGCCACGCGCATCGGCAACCGGAGCGTGGTCGTGATAGTCTAGTGGTTAGGACCTTACGTTGACATAACTCCTAAACAAGATTTCATTAATATCTTTCAGATGTGTGCAAGAAGCTAGTGCAGCAGCTGTCCCGAGCGCAGTAGTGGCGAGTACCGGCGCGGGCTCGGGCTCCAGCGCGCGCCGCGTGTGGGCGCGGGAGGCGTGCACGCACACCGCCGCCGCTACTGGGGGCCCCGACGTTACTCACAGGTGACGCATACATACATATAGCGCAGTAGTGGCGAGTACCGGCGCGGGCTCGGGCTCCAGCGCGCGCCGCGTGTGGGCGCGGGAGGCGTGCACGCACACCGCCGCCGCTACTGGGGGCCCCGACGTTACTCACAGGTGACGCATACATACATATAGCGCAGTAGTGGCGAGTACCGGCGCGGGCTCGGGCTCCAGCGCGCGCCGCGTGTGGGCGCGGGAGGCGTGCACGCACACCGCCGCCGCTACTGGGGGCCCCGACGTTACTCACAGGTGACGCATACATACATATAGCGCAGTAGTGGCGAGTACCGGCGCGGGCTCGGGCTCCAGCGCGCGCCGCGTGTGGGCGCGGGAGGCGTGCACGCACACCGCCGCCGCTACTGGGGGCCCCGACGTTACTCACAGGTGACGCATACATACATATAGCGCAGTAGTGGCGAGTACCGGCGCGGGCTCGGGCTCCAGCGTTAAACTAGTAGTAGTCCAGCGTTAGTTTCCAGTACTGGTTAAATAAACTATCTAGACGAAGAGATATGTTAGATCTTACATTTCTATTCGTTTACAAGTAATCATAATAATTTTAAGCATGTATTAATATATTTATATAAGTTGTTGGTGAACCAATTCATAAAATCTGGAGTTGTTTTTTAATAGATGCTTTCTGTAATGTTATTTTAATAATACTGCCTCTTTTGGCAGACGCAGTGAAAAATCATACTCGCGCAGCAGAAGAACGAGGGAGACGGCATCAGACACTTCATCGGGGTCTCTGTCTTCCACCATCACCACAGTGGTCACCAGGTAAAGTTACTATCTTTAATAAAGTATATTTTATCTAGTTCCTTGAAAAAGAACATCTTGGCCCTAAATATTATTTTTCAAGGTCCAGTGTCCAGTGAACCGAAACTTTTCAAACTGGTTAAGCGCGGTTTAGGCGTGAAAACGTACCTAACAAGCAAACACAGATAAAGTTACCTACTTTCGCATTTATAATAATGTATGGACTGCGATAAAAATAATGGATACTGAATGATAAGTCTGCACGCTCTCTTATTACGCACACTAGAACAATGTGCGTATGCACGCCTAAGGGCCGGCGCCCAGTGCCGGCATGGCACGGCAGGCGTACTGCGGCATCCCGCGGCATGCCGTGGCATGGCTCAGTCAGTGTGAGAGACAAAAAAACGCGCGCGCGCCAGATGACCGCTGCACAAGTTTCAACCTTATTTCAACAAGATAGCAACAACCCATACGTTTCGCGGGATGCAATGGCGTGCCGTGACATGCCGCAGCATCCCGCGGCATCGTGGTTGTTCGCGCCCATTGTCCTACCATGACGTCACGGCGGAATCACCGCCGGAAGCTGTCGCGCAAGTGCCAACGGCCATTGCGCTGACAGCTCCGACACACGCATCATCGTTTTTATATTAAAATTAATTTCTAACAAGCTTTGTACCAATTTTATCAAGTATACGTATTTATCTACTACTACGGAGTCTTTATTTCATGGAGCTTCATCATCGGCACGATACAAATTGGTGACCCCGACGTGATATCGAAACCGCAGTGACGAGCGAGATTTCGATCCACAAAATCATCGAAATCCTTCAGGAACCCGCCAGCCAACAGTTGCAGCCATATTTCCGAAGGAAGTGTGCAAAATATCCTTTTCAATCATCTATCCTTTCTGCTTTTACGTGTGTAAAATACATTCGTTACTCCAACCAACGTTAGTGCTTACCCCCAAGTAAAATATAAAAAAAGTGTTTCTAATTTTACATTAAATTGTAGTTTAAATTCTATAAAATAAAATAAACTGTTATAACCCTTTCTTAATAAATCATTTGTATTAATTATCAGTTCATTTCTTTACGAAATATATCGATCAGTGTATTTGTGTGTGCCGTCAAGTGCCGTGTATTCCAACAACGACACAGTGTCACACAGTGCATATTCTATTGATTGCATTTTGCACTGCGCCCGAGTCGGCCGTAGCAAGACCGGTTTGTTAATCTATTTTTTAACTGGACGCAGCGAATCGAAGGAATACTCGTAAAGCATTCCCTTTTATTTATTACGATCTTACAATCTTTTGTGTTTTTTATAGTGATACGTTGTTTGTGCCTACAAAATGAGTGATTTAAAAGACTTAGTTAAGCAAAGGGGCAACATCAAGACCCGATTTACTTTGTTTGAGAAATATTTAAAACCTTTGATGGATTCAAATGATATTAGTGCGTTGCAAATTAATGAGTTACGTGTCCGTTTAAGTAAAATTCGTGAAGTGTCGTGCACTTATGAGGAAATTCAATCACAAATCGAAATGCTGGACGAAGATATTGCGAAACAAATGCAAGAACGCGAAGGTACTGAAAATATATTTTATAATTTGATTGCTAAAGGCCAGTCGTTATTAGATTTTTTTGAAAACAAAAATAAAGTAGAATCTTCGTCCAACAACAGTGGCAAATGCCATAGTAACTTGAAATTACCACCTTTAAAGATTCCTTCTTTTAATGGGGACCCTAATAAGTGGCTCTCATTTAGAGATACGTACTTGTCATTAATCCATCAAAATGAGTGTATTGAAGATGTCAATAAGTTTCATTATCTTAAATCATATCTCGAAGGTTCGGCTAGTTCTGTCATAAGTTCCGTTACCGTTTCGGCGAATAATTATGCAATCGCATGGAATTTACTTTGTGAAAGATATGACAATAAGCGCCTTTTGATAAATGAACATCTCAAGTGTTTGTTTTCGATTGAACCGTTACAAAAAGAGTCTGAAAGTGGTATTCGTCGATTAATTGATGATTTATCAAAGAATTTAAGTGCTTTAAACTCTTTGGGTGAACCAACCGATAAATGGGACACGATTATTATTTATATGGCCGCGGCGAAGTTAGACACTGCTACTGCGAGGAATTGGGAAGAATTTAAGAGTAAGTTAGACTGGCCATCATTAGAGCAGTTTTATTCTTATCTTCGTCAACGCGCTGCTGTGTTAGAAACAATACATAGTAATAATAAGTCATATAAAACAGAAAAACGTCACAGTTTGCCGAATATGAAATCGTTTGTGTGTAATTTTTCGGATGCCACCTCTAAGCTCTGTTGCCCCATCTGTAAACAAGAACATAAAATATATGAGTGCCCTGTTTTAAAATCTTTGCCAATTCAACAAAGAATATCTAAAATTTCTTCGTTGAAATTATGTCATAACTGCCTGCGTAAAGGTCATATGCCTTTTCAATGTAGGATGAGTGGTTGTAAAATCTGCAACAGAAAACACAACACTTTATTACACAAGCAAGCTTCTTTACAACCTACACAATCTTTACAATCTACACAAAATAATGAATGTACTAGTGAAGTTAACTTACCTGGCCCTGTTAGTGAGTCCAATCCGTCAAGTCCTGCTGCTTCTGTTTCGATGTCCGCAGTAACCACCAATCAAGCCCTTTTGTCTACGGCGTTGGTCAAGGTTACACACAATGATAAAATCTTTATTCTACGGGCGTTACTTGATTGTGGAAGCCAATCTTCTTTTATCACTGACAGGGCTCAAAGGGAACTCGGAATCTGTAAAAAAGAAAATTATCATCACAGTGTAACTGGTATAGGTAATAGTGTCCTAAATGTTACGGAACATTGCACTATTATGTTGCAATCAGTGCATAATTCTTTTAATGCGTCTGTTAAGTGTTTTGTTCTGCCCAAAATTGCAGATAAATTGCCTCAGTCTGAAGTATGTGTACAAAGTTTAGGTATTCCCAATGATATTCAGCTCGCTGACCCTAAATTTTACCTACCTTCAGATATAGATCTATTACTTGGAGCTGATATATTCTGGGATATCATTAGGTCGGACAGGCTATCTTTGGGCTTACAAAAACCTATCCTACTGGATACAGAATTAGGTTGGATAGTTGCTGGATCAGTACCGGCAGAACATTATAACAGTAAAAAAACCATTCATTGTAATTTTTCACAAGAAATAAAAAACCAGTTAGCGAAATTTTGGGAACTCGAAGAGATCCCCGATACAACTGACTACAATTCCGATAACTATTGTGAAAAACTATTCACTGAGACTACTCGTCGAAATGACGACGGTAGGTTTATTGTCCAAATACCGCTCAAAGGTTCCGTAGAAAACTTAGGCGAATCTTACAATATTGCTGAAAAAAGATTAATCCAACTAGAAAGAAAATTTAGTAATAAATCTCAGCTTAAAGAGGAATACACTAAATTCATTCATGAATACGAGTCACTAGGGCACATGACTGAAATACCTAAGCCTACCTTTGGCAATTACCTACCACATCATGCTGTTATCAGAGAGGCAAGTCAGACCACTAAGCTCCGTGTTGTATTTGACGCATCGGCTAAAACTACATCTGGCGTTTCATTTAACGACTTGCAACACGTAGGGCCGGTTGTGCAAGACGATTTGTTCTCGATTCTTCTACGGTACCGACAGCATAAATTTGTAGTGTCAGCAGACGTCGAAAAAATGTATCGACAAATCATGGTAGACGATACTCAGCGTAATTTGCAGCTTATTTTGTGGCGTGATAATTCATCAGAGCCAATAAAGGTATTTCAGTTAAATACAGTGACCTACGGCACAGCTTCTGCACCCTTTTTGAGTACGAGATGTCTAGTACAGTTATCAAATGAATGTGAGGATAGTACTGTGTCCCAACAAATTAAATATGGGTTTTATGTCGATGACTATCTTTCAGGGGCGGAAAGCGAATGTGAATTATTAAATATAAAGCAATCTGTTACTGCTGCTCTTAACTCTGCATGTTTACCATTGCGAAAATGGCGAACCAATGCACCTGCTATTTTTAACAATGACTCAAGTACATCACAACCTAAAAATTTAGATTTAACAAGTCAGTCTAGTGTTCTGGGTTTAAAATGGAATCCTTCTAAAGACGTGTTTGTATTTCCAGTAGACATAGAACACGGTCCAAGTGCAACTAAACGAGCAATTCTATCTAGTTCAGCCAAGCTCTTTGATCCTCTGGGATTATTAAGTCCATGTACTATTGTTCCAAAAATTATATTACAAAGGCTATGGCTTTCAAAGCTTGAATGGGATGACCCAATTGATAGCTCATTAGAAAAACAGTGGTTAAAGTTTATAACAAATTTAAAATCTTTGTCTAATCTAGAAATTCCAAGATTTGCTTTGATAGATAAAGCAGTTTTAATTGAGTTGCACGCATTTTCTGATGCGTCTCAAGCAGCATACGCTTCGGCAATATATCTTAGATCAATAAATAGTGCGGGTAATATTTCAGTAAGGTTACTTTGTTCAAAGACTAAAGTTGCTCCAGTCAAGTCAACGACCATTCCGAGACTCGAATTACTCGGCTCATTGCTTTCAGCAAGACTAAGCGCGAAGGTCCTTACAGCTCTTCGGTGTAAAATTGATTCAGTTTTTTACTGGACTGACTCGACTGTAGTGTTAGGTTGGTTAGCATCTCAACCGTCCAATTTGAAAATGTTTGTCGCTAATAGAGTTAGTGAAATTCAACAACTAACTGCATCTCACACATGGAAACATGTCTCAGGTCACGACAATCCGGCTGATCTAGCGTCTCGTGGTCTAAATCCTGCGTCTATCCATTCAGCCAAGTTATGGTGGGAAGGACCTACATTTCTATACAAAGACCATTGCGATTGGCCTCAGATGATAGACATAAAAACATCTGATTTACCTGAGACAAAACCTCATCAATTAACTACACTACATTGTAATGTCGAAGCTGCATCTTCTATTATTGACGTTGAAAGATTTTCTAAATTTTCAATCCTACTTAGAGCTATGTGTTATGTGTTGCGATTTATCAACAACCTTCGTAATAAAATTAAAGGTCCGTTTAGCGCTGATGAACAAAGTAAATCATTAAGTGTATTAATCAAACAGCACCAACAAGAATGTTTTGCAGATGAAATAAAAATAATTAAAAATAACAATACATTACCTTCTAAATCTCGTATCCTTTCGTTGAGTCCATTTATAGATGATTCTGGAATTCTGTGTGTAGGCGGTCGTCTCCAGAAGTCTGCTGAAACCTATGAAAGAAAGCATCCAATATTATTAGATTCAAACAACAATTTAACAAAATTAATATTTGCACATCATCATATAAAGCTCTTACATTGTGGTCCTCAGCTTTTGCTGAGCGACCTTAGAAACAAATATTGGCCTTTACGAGGCAGAATTTTAGCACGATCTACAGTCAATAATTGTAAACTTTGTAGAATCATTAAAGCAAAGTGCATTAATCCCATAATGGGAAACTTACCTTCCAACCGTATTATTCCGAATCTTCCTTTCCAAATTAGCGGCGTTGATTTTGCTGGGCCATATTATATCACCGACCGCAAAGGTCGCGGTTGCAAAATTTCTAAATGCTACATGTGCCTATTTATTTGTTTCACAACCAAAGCAGTACATTTAGAAGTCGCAAGTGATCTTACCACTGACGTGTTCATTTTATGTTTAAGACGCTTTATAGCTCGCAGGGGTAAGCCTTCAGTATTGCATTCTGATAACGGAACCAATTTTGTCGGCGCAAACAACGATATTGCTAATTTCTTAAAAACTAATTCTAAACAAGTTGAGGGTTTTGCGGCCGACGAGGGCATACAATTTAAGTTTTCACCTGCTTGCTCCCCCCATTTTGGCGGTTTGTGGGAGGCAGGCGTCAAAGCCGCTAAATATCATACTAAGAGAATATTAGGGGACCGGCATCTAACGTTCGAGGAGCTTTCGTCTTTATTTTCACAAATAGAAGCTATCCTCAATTCCCGTCCTCTCACTCCCCTCTCATCAGACCCTAGTGACCTAGATCCTTTAACTCCCGCGCACTTCCTGATCGGAAGATCTTTAACGTCGCTGCCTTCAGAAAACCTGATCGAAGTCAATCCAAATCGACTGAATCGTTACCAACTGTTGGAGAGCATGCGGCAACATTTCTGGGAACGCTGGAGAAGAGAATACCTGAGCGAGCTACAGCAAAGGTCGAAGTGGCGAGTAAAGGAGAGGGGACTTCAAGAAGGAGAATTGGTAATCGTCAAGGATGCCAATCTACCACCTTTGAAATGGCGTATGGCACGCATCGAGAAGCTATATCCAGGATCGGATGGAGTCCTACGAGTCGCAGATGTACGCACTTCCAAGGGCATACTACGCAGAGCCACCCATAACCTCTGCCCTCTGCCTGATGCGACGTCACCAGCAGTTCCTCGAAACCCTGCAGTTTCCGAGCGAGGGGGAAGATGTTCGCGCCCATTGTCCTACCATGACGTCACGGCGGAATCACCGCCGGAAGCTGTCGCGCAAGTGCCAACGGCCATTGCGCTGACAGCTCCGACACACGCATCATCGTTTTTATATTAAAATTAATTTCTAACAAGCTTTGTACCAATTTTATCAAGTATACGTATTTATCTACTACTACGGAGTCTTTATTTCATGGAGCTTCATCATCGGCACGATACAGTGGTATCGAAATACAGTAACATGAATTCTAAACTCACTGAAATAAGATTCAAAATAACTGGATTAGTAATAAAATCCTATACCGTGCCGGCAGTGGGCGCCGGCCCTAGCAATAATCATAGCAAAAGGCTCTTCGTGAGATAGAACAACTATACCAATGATTCAGGTTCGTAGATGCTTATCATATCACATCGTTGTCCGCAGCAGCAGCAAGATGCGCAGCAGCGAGGAGGGCGCCAGCAGCGGCATCGCGCGCGACTCCGCGCCCGACTCCAACGACTCCGCCAGCGACTACAACGAGGTCTGCACTTCAATTATTTCCTCCTTACATGTGCGAAATGAAGTTAATTTTAAGGAGTCTGGACGAATAAAGCTGCTTTACAGCAAAAAATAAAAAATCTTACTTACTGGAAAATGATCAATGAATTAACTGTTAAAGCTGATAAGTTTCTTGCGCCTGTTCTTCTTGTCAGTTAAAAAAGTCTGGAACGGGTGGTAGGAAAATATAGACGATTCAAAAGCGCTCAATTACTAAGTTTATTTGAATAAAGCAATTTTTAACTATTTACTTTACTTTACTTTAGTTAATGAAATGTAAATGCATAAGCAGGATATGTCTAAAAAGTTCGTAAATAATATTTTTTTAAATAATTGAAAATTTCTCGTTTCTATGGACAATTTAAAATCGGTCTAATTTAGCTATAACACTATTTCTCGAAAATGTTTTCTTTTGAGACCAATGTATTCTGCTTATGTGTATGAAGTTACATTCAAATCGGTTCATTCATTTCGGAAAATAAGGACTTGAAAGTTTGTATGAAATGCCGTTTACGATCAACGCTCCTAATTGTGTTTTACTGTATAGACGCTGGGCGGGTCGGACGAGGACAGCTGCGTGATCACAGCCTCCCTGCACATACCGGCGGCCGTCGCGCGCGGGGCGGGCGCGGGCGCGGGCGCGGGCGCGGGCGCGGGCGCGGGCGCAGGAGACAGGCGGAGACAATCCACGTCAGGATCGGAGTCTTCGGCTAGAAGGGATTCGGCCGTAGGATCGTCTCCTGCCCCTTCGTCTCCGGCGCCGTCGCCCGCGCCTTCCTCGCCGCCCTCGTCGCCGCCGCCGCGTGTGATGTCGCATGCCACGGACCTTGATAGGCTGCTCGCGATTGGACGGTGAGTTTTGCTTACGATTTTCCATCTATCTACTTAGTAAGTGCTCGATGGGGGTAAATACCACCTAGTCTCTTTTGGAGTTTTGGAGTCTCGGTAAGTCGTCGGGTTGGAGGCCCGTATTCAGTTAAGCAGTTTATAGATACGGGCCTAAGTCTTTGGCTAGTAAAGGTTCAGGCGTAAGACTGTCCCCTGCTCCTTCGTCTTTTTCCCCATCGTCGCGAGTAATGCTACATACTACGCTCCCTTTTTATCTCTTTTCTACTAGTGAAGGTTTGTCAATCTTCACTGTCTACCATCAGCTCTGCATAAATATGCAGAGTGCAACTCCAAATGCAGTCCATATGGAACGTGGTTCCGATGTTCTGCCACGTTCTACCACGACTTTCTTCTACGACCAAGTCACCTCAAAATCATGATTTCCCGGTTATGAATGAGCGATCAAAATATTCGTTATTTACATAATTATCTCCGCACTGGTGGCTCGGAATATGGGTTCGTCTTCTACCCCCTGCGCCATCACTCCCCTCACCCTCTACTACCTGCCTCCGCACGTTATAAATATATTTTAGGGATTTGTACCGACTGCAAATAATGAAAACCATTATGCAAGATCCTGTTCAATCAAAAACAGAGCTGGCAGAAAATTTATAAGAAAATATAAGTACTTTGATATAAATTTGTATCCCTTACCTTATCAGAGAACGCAACACATCAGACGCCCGGGCAGTCGTGCTCAGACAGCATGACGAGAGCACCAACGTAAGAACAAGAGTCTCATCCCGACAGGAGCACGCGGTCAGGAGAGAAGAACACACCGCCAAGAGAGACGACCACGCCTCCAGGAGAGAAGAGCCAAGTGTCAAGAGAGAAGAGAGGAGAGAAGGAACCACCTTATACAAAAGAGGAGAACTAATTTCTAGTGCACGGTCACCGCCGACATGACAAATTATATACGTGTTTTTATACATACTTAAACGTCTATTTATCATGTTGTGGTTTAAATTCGTATTCTCGTCCCGTCACAGTCTTATAAACTGTGGTCTTATGTAGAAATGAAGCACGGAGGTGAACGAAGTTACCCATCCATAATCGAACGTATGCATTAGTTGCCGAATCTCTAAAAAGGATAGTTTACAGATGGTACCAATCCGCATTGGGCCCGCGTGGTAGGTTATGGCCCATCCTCCTTATCCACCCATAAGGATAGGGCCTGTGCCCCAGCAGTGAGGACATTAAAAATGGCTGATGATCAACAGATAGTACCTACCTACTAGGCAGGTATTTACTAAGTTATGTTCACAATATCTTAGTTACTAAGTTATGTTCACAATATCTTAGGTGATCACAACTTTGAATGTAAGTAAGGTATTCTGAATGATTTTCAAATGAAATCACCAAAGTATGGTTATATTCCATGTATTCCAAACGTAGTGATCATTTTCTGTGCAGTTTGTCGCGCATGATGATGGCTCCGAGTTTTGAAACTCCGTCTTGGTATTCAGTCTTGCCCAGGGGAGGCACTGCTGATGTAGTTTCTGTAAAATAAGAAGAATGATTAATAGAATTACTTAGATGAGGAAGAGGACAAGGTTTTATTGGGTTTATTACAGTAACCGAATAACGCAGTCGTGATTTTTTGCATTTAGTCCTTAGGTTACTAGCCACTATACTGCCAGCTTGCTTGGACTTGGAAATAGTATTGCAGGCTGTCTTTTTTCTTGGGTCCCATGATACGGATTGCCAGCCAGATGCAACTGGTAAACCTATAAATTAGTACTTACAGATCGCTAGCCCTTCAACGCCAGCTTCATTTGAAATGGTTCTAGGCTTGTGCACCACACGACACGAGTCACCCGGCAAATGCGACTAAACAGCCTATAAGTCCTACTGCACTTAGCTCTCTGGTGCTCGAGTCACTAGCCCCCCCAGCTTGCTTGGACATAGTTTTAGGAGCTACCTTCCTAGGTTTGAGCCCCACACGGCACAGGTCAACCGGCAAATGCGACTAAACATCCTATAAGTGATACTTACCGCACTTAGCCCTCGGATCGCTAGCCCCTCCAGCGCCAGCTTGTTTGGACATAGTTCTAGGGGCTGCCTTCCTAGGTTTGGGCCCCACACGGCACGGGTCGCCGGGCAGGCGCATAGGCTGGGCACACGGTCCTGTGCCACTCTCGTCTGCAGCGCGTTGAAGACCCTCGAACTTAGCGCCTGGTCCTGTTTATAGGAAAATTTTATTAATGACGACGAGTTTTGTTGAATTGCAATTTGGGGAGTAAGTTTTTAAAGTTATCACGGATCGGATTGGTATATTATTCAATGCGGACTCCTTTTCAAGCAAAATAGAAATATATATAGTATATTATTTGGTGTTATATAAAAATAGAAATGGTAATGGCATCAAAAATGTTTTGATTTCAGGTTCATAATAATATTGACTCTCACTTGGAACCATGCCACGATACGTTAACACTTTGATAAAACCTCAATCAAAAGTTTCATCGCACTGTCAATTGTCTTGAAGAAATTCCGATAAAAGTAGAAGCCAGTTGTGATTTACCGCTCTCGCAATAGTCCACTTGGTAGGTGGTCTTATTACGATCCCTATCAATACGCTGTTTGAGTTCGGGTGAAGCCTCATTCTGAAGGATGCTGTACAGCATCGGATATTTCGACTGGAGCTGAAAGGATAAATGTCATTACTTTATTAAGTGATCAATTACTAGATGAACTCGGAGTCATTGCATTTCATATCCATTCTCTTACCCTTATTATCTTAAGACTTAAAGTAATCAATCAACTTGTTTTTGCTTAGCTGATGCTTTTAAAGATTTCTAAAATCTTTATTTACATTACAAAATATTAGTTCGACTTTCAAGGGTATAAGTTAAGGTAAATTTTACCTTATCCAAGAATGCGTTGGGTTGATCATATCGCGATGAAGAAGTTTCAGGACTTGCGGATACTTTGACTGGATACAGTTTCGGGTCTAAAAGAGGTCCCATGATCTGGAAGTAAGCAAAAAATATCAATATTGTGCAGTACAGCTATGTAAATTTCTTACAAGATTCTGTAGATGTCTTATCTTACCTCATTTCGGCTCCAACCTCCATCCTTCCCTGGTGGAAGATGTGGCGCCTCCCCGCCGGAATACTGAGGGCAGCGGCAGTCTGGAGGTCTCGTATGCTGCATGCATGCCTGGTAGAAAGCTAGCTCCTCCCCTGATAGCTTGGGGACTCTAGAACCCAAGGATGTACTTCAATGGTGATACTTCAATTGAAAACTATTTTTAGTGATAGGTGGGTACAGATTATTACAGCGATACATATTTAGAATGCTTGTACGTATGGACTTAAGAATTTAAAGTAAGTATCTACATCTTACGTAGCACTTAGGCTCGGATTTCCACCAAAGCTGAGAGGAGAGATCTCATTTTTCTATTGAATCTTGTGCCGCGCGCGAGCTAAGCGGAGAGATGTGGAAATATTCTACAGAAAAATGAGACATCTCTCCTCTCAGCTTTGGTGGAAACCAGGCCTTAATCCTAGGTTTTTACTCATATCTGGAAAATGTCTAACGTCGTGAATAGCCAGGGTTCAGTCAGACAGAGCGAGTATCCGAGTCGCGAGGGCGCCTCTGGCGTGTAACAAAACCAAACGTTTGCGTCAAGCAAGAGAAGTCTAGACTAATCGAGCATTTGCTTTGCGCTGTTGTTTAAGTGACCTCGCAAAGCTCGCTCAATCTGAACCATTGTGGTTGGAAGGTGAAGTGACATACTCGGCTGAACCTGCAGCGCCCCCTCCAGCCCCTGGTAAGTTTGGCCACAGGTAGTCTTTCCTATAGGTGGTTAGGTAGTGATCCATTGTAAAGTTTTACAAGTTCCTACTGTGCTAAATTACATTACTATTTGTATATTTTGCATAATTACTCTGTTAATTTCAAACATTGATTATCAGGTGATTTAAATAAATAACTTTATGACGGTGACATTTTGTGACAACCGTTGTCACCTAGATTTGGAAATGATTACTTGCTTGATAGAGGCTTGATACATCAAAAGATTTGACATACCTAAGTAGTTTACGAATAAAACCTTTTCCATCTGATTTGGTCTTTTAGATTGTGTTTCTCGTCTCGTCCGTTTATTACTAACCGACAAACCACTCTGTCCACCGGTGGGACGGTCTAAGTTTACTAGATCCATAAGTAAAAGAAAACTGAAACAGATTAGAGTCAATATACTATACCTAAATTGTTTAATAAATAATCCACATTATTATTGGAAGAAACAAAAATTAAATGTAAAGATACATTAAAAAGAAAATTAAAAGAACGCATGTTATAATGTCATATAAGTAAGCAAAGATAATATAAAATAAACAAGCGATGTATATAGCATTTAAGTACAATTATTAATATACATATAGAAATAAGCGCTACGCCTACAAACTGTCATTGCAGTTTGGCGACAGAAAATGTTGTACTATTAAATGTAAACATTTGGAAAATAAATTAAAAAAGAAAAAAAAACTACCCAGAGCTTTGAAACACATCGTCTCATGATCCAATCATCACCTATTTTTTATGCTCTCACTCAGGCGCACGTGCCTTAGGTACGGTGGATGAGGATGAGCCAATAATCTACCACGACCCTGCCGACCCCAAATCATCAGATATTGTCGCTTCGCATAAGTTCTTAGTGTGAATGTTAGTTGCTCTAGTTCTCCTTTCCTACAGATTTTATTTAAAGTAAAGTAAAAGTAAAAAATTGCTTTATTCAAATAAACTTAGTAATTAAGCGCTTTTGAATCGTCTATATTTTTCTACCACCCGTTCCAGACTTTTTTAACTGACAAGAAGAACAGGCGCAAGAAACTTATCAGCTTTAACAGAAATAAGTAACGATATTTACAAACTTAAATATATCGTTACCAAATACAATACATATAACAGGTTATTAACAACAAGTACTTACTAGCAAGTTATTGTGTTACAACATTTCCATTTCTGATTCGATCACCTCTGGCTGACTGACTGCTAACCTTCTAAAGGAACCATGATTGATGTAAAATTAGGATGTCATATTTCAATTTAGGAAGTATTAAAGACTGCTTCATTTTAGTGTGGCTGAGGAGATAAAAGGAAAATAAATCAAAGACATTCCGTTTTATACGAAATTAACATTTATGAAACAAAAAAAATAAAATAACATAAGTCACATCCAATAAGTGTACATGTAGGGGGTCCTCCAGCGGCCATACTTGGGCTCCTTGCGTGGGCGGCCGAAGGGGTTCTGCTCCAGGACCACCTTGGCGAGCAGGCCGTGGCACGTGCCGTATGTAGTCTCGCCCGTATTCACGCGCAGGATGCGCCGCAGCTCCTCTGTAGAACAGGTTATTATGTGTAATGCCACAAAATAATAATGTTTGACCCCTATGAATGAGCCTGAAGTTGCGCTATGCGAGCGAGATAGCCAGCAGAATACTACAATGACAAGCATAGAGGCCCTATTTTATGAACGTGAAAATTGTAAAGGACGACAAAGATAATAAAGATGTCTATTGCGACAGCCAATCTGAAACTAGAAATCACGCTGATCAAACTACTAGCAGTCGTCAGAGCAATTTATACCAAATTATTCATTTAATAATTTAATGCCAAGCATGTAGAACGTGATCCATGCATGCTGTTTAAAAAAATACTTTTAATATTTCATGATTTCGGTGAGTCGTGAGTGCGTGAGGACGTGACATATGAGGGTAGTAAAACATTCTTCTTTTCGCCATGATTTTTCAAATGCGATTGCTCAGATAACGCGTCGATTTCGTTTTGAATAGTATCTATGCTGAATCATATATTATCTACCTAGGTAGGAGAAATAACATAGGTAGGAGCCGCGCTGGCTGATGTATGGAATGACGTCATCGGGAAGACGTAGCGTTTAAGACACGGTTAAACTTATACCATATAATAAGTGATGTTAGAAACACTTACTCGTCAAAGATGCGTCGTATTTAGGCCTCATGGACAATGATGATGGAGGGTCGGCGTACTTCTCGGGGTGGGGATGGCGGTAAGATCCGCGTTGGCTGGTGTCCGGGATTTCCACGTCGTCCGGTAAACGGAGCGTTTGCAACGCGCGCGCACGCCGCGTCAGATTCACCGACATGAATGGCAACTCTGTACCGAAAGTGTGGATTTATGGCCTATCATACTATATATAGCTCGATTTTTATTTATATCTATATAACTCGGTAGCGCAAGGGCTTGGCACATTCAATAAGCGATAGCTGCTTAACAGCTTAATCAAAATTTTCGGTTATTCCCAGTCAAAACGTAGTTTTTGACATCATCTTAATTACGTTAATTTTGTCCATTTTCATCTGTTGATTAAAGAGATGATTATTATACTTTAATTTTTAAACTTCAATCCCGAAATGATCATGGGATCCCGGGATTGGCTAAGTGTAATCCCGAAATCCCAGGATTAGAAATATAAGGGCCGGGATCGAATTCCCTACTTGTTAGTAAAGCAAGCTTTCTGTCTACCTCTAGAGCAGTGTTTGCACAAGTACTCGGTCCTCTTCAAGTCCTGTATCTCGTGTTCGATGGGGGTGGGGTCGATGTCCTCAGACATGTACATCTTGGTTAGCTTCGGATAGTCCTCTGCGAACTGGACATTATTCAGGTTTCATTATTTTTACCAACTTCAAAAGGAGGGAGGTACTCAATTCGACCTCTTTTTTTTGTAAAGCAACTAGGTAGGTAACCCTCCCGTAAACTGTAAATAACAGTATGTTCCGACCGCTTTCGCGGGCCGGATTGTTAGTGCTCGCGGGCCGGAGCTGGCCCGCGGGCCGTAGTTTGGAGACCCCTGAGCTAAAGCGTACATAGAGTATTAATTTAGTCACCCGTTCCACGGCCTTCTTGTAGTACTCGTGTTCTAATGGGCACAGTATATCGGGATAGCGTCGAGGCGCGTCTCTCGGCTTGAGGGGGTCACGGCTCAGTCCCGTGATTAGACAATTGTCATCTATGGCCTTGCGACGGGGGCTTTTGCTATGGAACAATAGCTTATTAAGGGAAAAGTATGTAGGTAGATAAAGTTTTAGAGTTTATGTAGAGATTTAAAAACCCACTGTAAGAACCCCCCTTTTTACCAAAGACTTCTATGTGTATACTACACCAGACAGGCTGTAGGTACAGTACCGAAAAATTGCTCATTAAGTTACGGTGCATGCACCGCAACTACTTTAGTTTATTGCGAGCGACCGAGAGAAACAGTTGATGCGCCGCGAAGGTTGGTTGTGACACAATTTCAATTTGTGTGCGTTTCGATTGCTCGGCCACAACAAGATTCTGAGAGTTGGACTTTATTAAGTCGTAGCAAAAAAATGTAGAATTCTAACGTTCAAAACCAAAAATTTGTAAAAGTAACTGTTCGGAAGTTATTGAGGTATAATCGTGGCCGAGCCGTTGAAACGCGGAGAACCGCGCGGCCACGCATTACTCCTAAACTAAACCTCTTAGAAATCTAATTCTTTTTGTAAATCACAGGCTTTATTTTGTAAAAAATGTAGATAGTACAAAAAACATGAAAGGCTTACTGTTTTGGTAAATACTGAACTTCAAAGTCGTGGCCGCGCCGTTGAAACGCGGAGAACCGCGCGGCCACGCATTACTCCTAAACTAAACCTCTTAGAAATCTAATTCTTTTTGTAAATCACAGGCTTTATTTTGTAAAAAATGTAGATAGTACAAAACAAAACGGCGCGGCCACGACTTTGAAGTTCAGTATTTACTAAAATAGTAAGCCTTTCAAGTTTTTTTTACTATCTACATTTTTTACAAAATAAAGCCTGTGATTTACAAAAAGAATTAGATTTCTAAGAGGTTTAGTTTAGGAGTAATGCGTGGCCGCGCGGTTCTCCGCGTTTCAACGGCGCGGCCACGACTTTGAAGTTCAGTATTTACCAAAACAGTAAGCCTTTCGTGTTTTTTGTACTATCTACATTTTTTACAAAATAAAGCCTGTGATTTACAAAAAGAATTAGATTTCTAAGAGGTTTAGTTTAGGAGTAATGCGTGGCCGCGCGGTTCTCCGCGTTTCAACGGCTCGGCCACGATTATACCTCAATAACTTCCGAACAGTTACTTTTACAAATTTTTGGTTTTGAACGTTAGAATTCTACATTTTTTTGCTACGACTTAATAAAGTCCAACTCTCAGAATCTTGTTGTGGCCGAGCAATCGAAACGCACACTTTCAATTTTGAACAGCTCGTCTATGTATTTGAAGTCATTGCTTTTTACGGTAGGTTTTAGACCCCAAAATTAAAGAAATTCTTTTTCAATGGTCTTTGTCTTACGGTTTAATCTTTTTCCCAAAATCCACCATGGTCACTGATTGGAATTCTATTTCACCATCGAATACAGACATGATTTATAAACGCTTTGTAAAACTTTGCTCAACTTAATATTTTATAAAAACTTTCTTGTTAGCAGAATGCTCATAAATAAATGTATTTAAACACTGTCAATTTGATTTTGAACAAAGAGTACAGATTTTTATATTTTGTACCTTTTTAAATATACCATATCTATGTTTTGAACTGTATTTTAAATGTCATATTCAGATACAATCAAAAGAGTATGTGCTAAATCCATGGATACATGGAATGAATTTAAAGTTCTTAGATACATGAATATAACTTTTATTCTATAGAAATAATCAAAGCAATATAAATACACCAAAGAGACTAGAAATTGTTTATTTTTGTTTTTACTAATAAAATAATAACTTCACCTGGAACTTGCCTGGAACCGTATCAAAATATTTTTATTGATGTAGGTTTCACTTTTCGATAAACAAAGTACACCTCAGTGCTCATTGCAATGCAGTATAAAAAATCATATCAAATAATAAGCAACTTTCACAAAGGTTGCTCATGGGATGGGTGAACAAAAATGTATTATCTCGAGTTCCTCCGTGCTTCGGAAGGCACGTGATTCCGGCTGAATTTCGCTAAATCCGCATTGGGCCCGCGTTATGACCCATCCTCCTTATCCACTCATAAGGAAGGCCTGTGCCCCAGAAGTGGGGACATTAAAAACGGCTGATGGTCATAAAAAATCAAGAATTTTGTACTATAACTAGTATTATATTATTATCTGTGCTATGACTAACTTCGTGGTAAAATAAATAAAAAAGAACTTCAATATAAATCATTTACTTTATTTATGAACAATTACATATAATCATGTGCATACCTATAGATAACGAAATACCTTCATAATAATGATTACATATTCAGAAAGACTATAATGACGTTCACCGAAACATCTATAACTATAATTTGTGGTAAGCAAAATTCAATCTTATGGCATTGACGCAACGTCGACGTTTAACTGTTAACTTACAAAACAAAATATACAGTGAACTACTTAAACATATTACTGTTTTTCATTTATGATTTCACGCCATTAAAGTGTGTATTAGTTAGGCATTAATGTCACAAAAACGTAAGATTTAGGGCGAATGTCCACATAGCCCTCATACAGTTTTTTGGCATAAAAATCTACGGTTTATAATCTGTGCGCGATGAGAATGGGATGGAACCTTGTCAAACTGAGACGTGTTAGTTCGCCGGCCAGCCACAGGGATATCCAAAACAATTAGGTAACACAAAAACTTGCTAGTGGTATATATTTAAGTTTGTAAATATCGTTACTTATTTCTGTTAAAGCTGATAAGTTTCTTGCGCCTGTTCTTCTTGTCAGTTAAAAAAGTCTGGAACGGGTGGTAGGAAAACATAGATAGACGATTCAAAAGCGCTTATTTGAATAAAATAAATTTTTACTTTACTCACGGTGTCACGCATCCGAGGTGAGGGAACTTCAAGTAAGATAACAAGTTAACAATTAATTAAATTAAAATTAACTAATTAGTTAATTTTCTTTGACAAGATTCCATCCCATTCTCATGGCGCGCGGATTATATTATACTTGTCCACGTAGGGGCGGCGAATAACAATCAAATTCGTATCGAACAAAATTAATGACAATTATTTTTATTGGAAGTCTTCCCTTTCCGGAGGTAGGTGGCGCTGCATAAATAATGGCTGCATTCCAGCAGACTTATCGCCAAGTCATCGATTACCACAGAGTAAATATGTAGGGAAGTAACAACCGTCATTCATTAGTGCACGCTCCAATGGGATATTCGTTTGCAAAATTTTCGGACCGCATTCTGACTTCTGATATACTGTAGAGATCCCAGATTTGGAATTACACAGATCATTGTTTATGATTATTATATGAGAATCGAAAATAAAAAATCAGTTATTAGTGTACATTCACTGTTTAAATTGGACTTATTATACAATTTTATTGTCAAGTACGGATGGCAGCCCTATTTGGATTCCTAAATTGGACACTAGATTGGCTAATGTAATCGAGGCTTTAGCGATTAGTCTGCTGGAATGCACCCATCGATATTTATGCAGCGCCACCTATCTCCAGAAAGGGAAGATTTCCAATACAAAAAATTGACATTTGTCCTCGATAGTCTTCCGATAAGTTTACATGCTACGGGAATAGAATAGTTTTGATGCGATGCGTTCGTTGCGTACGATCAGTGGACGCTTAGCTTTAGGTATTTCGGTGAACAATCATTCAACGAAACCATACGCAGCCGTCGCTCATACAACTGTCAATATACACAAACATTATTGTCACGGAATACAAAATCGTGAAAAATATAATAAATTACACATTTGTTAGAGCTGTCTACTTGACATTACTACTTTAGTTTGACAAAGGCGTCGATTCGGTGCAGCACAACCTGACAAGTGATAGGAATAAAACACTTTAACGGATATAGCGCGGTCTTAAATTAAAAGCACTTTGGTAATTAGTTTATTTCTTTTATTTTCCCGACGTAGAACTGTGAATTAATTGACAGGACTAAACTTAACTTAAGTTTTCATACTTTTCTTTCCGTATCTTATATTCCGTATTTTCTCCAGTCCTATGAAACTACCAAGTTATACTGTCGTACTCATAAGTATTAGTACGTCATTAAGTTCAATGCTTCATTCTCTATCTCTTTCTTTTCCATAGTGATAGTATAAGACGACACGATACTTATTGAAGCATTAAACTTAATTGACGGTTCTGAGTACGGCAGTTAGACCTAACCCATTTTAAATGCTGCCTTGACTATTAAAAACAGCAACATTTTTTGGAAAGTTAGTAAAATTTTAAAGGAAAACGTAAGAATGACAAAGAAGTCTAAAATCTGCAATGACTGCGCTAACTCAATAATAAAAGCACTTTTTACAAAACATTTTATACATTTTTCATTACCATATAAAGTATGTACAATATATTAATATATCTTTAACTCAGTCACGTAACCGCTTCTCACTTTTCAATTTTTTTTTTATTAAACAAGCCATAGTGTCAAATAAAGTCTGTTAATTCATCAACGCCCGAGCAGCCGAATGCGGCCGTACAACAATAGAATATCTATTGTCTCATTTTCCGGGCCTTGAAGCGTTAATAGACTTTGATAGGTCTTTTCTTAGATCATCATAATTTTTAATCAATATCAAGATACATTATTTTACAAAAATAATTAAGCAGTCAATCGGTAATTTACAACGATAAAATTTTTTTTTAATTCTACGACTCACACCTACATGTTTTAAGTTATTTGCGTATTGAAAACAACAAACGGGTTCCTTACTTAAAATCACGCGTCAAGCTTAACTTTCAAATGAATAATCTAAATCGCCTTTAACTAAACCAAAAAGCTTATATTCCTCAACATTTTTAAACCAAACACTGGGATGGTTTTATTATTCATACAATTATACAAGGTGCTACAAAAATACCCCTAATGCCGAATATGGCATATAGGGACCATCAAACTGAACAACTTTTACTATGGGGCCAACTCTGAAATCGCGAAAAAAATATCAGCTATTTCATACATTTTGATATTTTCGATTTTAATTTTTGTATGAAACAGCTGATTTTTTTTCGCTATTTCAGAGTTGGTCCGATAGTAAAAGTTGATCAGTTTGATGGTCCCTATGTACCATATTCGGCATTAGGGGTATTTTTGTAACACCTTGTATAAT
Source organism: Catoptria pinella (assembly GCA_963556745.1). Taxonomy (NCBI): domain Eukaryota; kingdom Metazoa; phylum Arthropoda; class Insecta; order Lepidoptera; family Crambidae; genus Catoptria; species Catoptria pinella. Next base: position 1,494,529 of record OY750777.1, read on the forward strand.
ATAATAACATAATATCAGTCAAAATCAAAAGTTTAGTATTTTAAACTTAAACCTGACTACTGTTTGTTACATATGTATTCTTATTTTAAAAAAATCTTAAATTAATATCAACTTAGAACGACAGTTCCCTACAAAGCGCACTGTCAAAAGTGAGGCAAAAAATACTGAGCCAAAATGGCTTAGTTTTCAGATTTTTATCCTTCATACGTTACCTAATCGTACTTATAAGAACGACACAGTTTCCCTACCTTTAGGGGATTAGTTACTTTCATTGGACTTTAGTAACGATTGGGTAACGTACGAAGGATATAAATCTAAAAACTAAGCCATTTTTGCTCAGTATTTTTTGCTTCACTTTACATATAAGGACTGGGCTTGTGTTATTATTCTAAGGGTGCGTCCACACCTGGCGAATGCGCGGCGAATGTGCAGCTCGCGAGCCGCATGCGAGTTGCGCGCGTGCATTTTATGTCTGTTCGTCGCTCCTGCGCCCGGCACGCGTGCAGCGTGTGCGCAGCTCTTGAACTGTGCATTCGTCGCGCATTCGCCAGGTGTGGACGCACCCTTAGACAAAATTATGTATTGTGCTTTAGTCTACCTAGCTAAGCAATCCAGTTTAGGAGAAAAATGTTTTGAAGCTTCAATCATTAACATTATGCAACGTGTTAATGAACGAACCAAAAATTAATGAAGGGACCAACTCTGAAATCGCGAAAGAAAATCAGCTGTTTCATACAAAACTCAATTAAGTAGTGTTGTATACCAAAACTCCATGCCATAACTATTACTTACTTTAAAAAGAAAAACGTCATTTTTATTAAGAAAAGAAATGTCACTCTGTTTTTTCCCACGCTTTGATGTAAGATAAAAATATTATTATTATACAAGGTGTTACAAAAATACCCTTAATGCCGAATATGGTATATAGGGACCATCAAACTGAACAACTTTTACTATGGGGTCAACTCTGAAATCGTGAAAAAAAAATCAGCTGTTCCATACATTTTGATATTTTCGATTTAAATTTTTGTATGAAACAGCTGATTTTTTTTTCTCGATTTCAGCGTTGGTCCCATAGTAAAAGTTGATCACTTTGATGGTCCCTATATACCATATTCGGCATTAGGGGTATTTTAGTAACACCTTGTATACAAATATTTTGTAAGTGAAAATAAAACACCTTTTTATACGAAGTTCCATATTTTAAGTATCGTTTCCACAGTATGAAATTATAAAAAGTAGAAGTATTTGATTGAATCAGGCGTCACTTGGCGGAAGTCCCAAAGTAGAAACACATTTAATTTTTTAATTTTTAGAGGTTTTTTGTGTCGGGTGGCATTTAAATTTTTTGGTTAATTCATTAACACCCTGTATTTAAAAAATTACATTAAAAAAATATTTTTTTGTTCTTAAGTTTCTTTTCAGTATGTAATGCGCCACTTAGTCAAAATATTGATAATACAAAAACTGACTCATCAAAAACTGGATTACTCGACTTTGGATAAAATACTGCTTACTATGTAAAACTAACTTACAACTATTGCTTCACGAAAAGAGATGTTAATAAAAATAATTTTTGGTCAGGTAACATTTCTTTATCAAATAGTGAAGCTTGTCATCTGGTGATTAATTTTGAACCCTATTCCTATCAGATAAGGCATAAAATCAAATGAACGATAGATTTTATATGTTGTGCATTTTTGAGATCTGTGCCTTTAGATAGTGATAGAAAACTAAAGGCCGGCGGCATGTGTAGGAGCCTTAAGACTGTTAATTACTAACTCAAAAAGGAATTAAAATATGGAGCCCATAATTCAGCATTGTTTTTTACTGATTCAAGGTTTAATATGACAAAGGTGCTAGAAAGGTAGTCGGCATAAAATATTTTGAGATAATGAGGCTGTGAATCTGGGATTAACTTCATATTTTGGCAAATGGTATAGATATAATGTTTCGATAACTCAATGTAATATAAAAACGTCTGGTAAAAATGCAGTGAAAATATCACTCCCAATTTTTCTGTTTATTTACATAGAAATCAGTGATGTCGTTCAGTGGCGTACATCAATTTTATTTGTTGTTTCTTTTGTTAACGAATTTGAGTGATAACGAAATTTAATAATGAAATAACAAATGTTTTATGACGGATAAGTTGGTACAATTTTAATTAAGTAACATACAATCAGGAGCAGAATTAATTCGTAGTAATTGATTAATAAATAACCAGGGTATTTATTGACTGTTAGTTTTTAGAGGGAAGTTGACTGCATTTCATAAAATATGTTGCGTGGCTGCATGTACACAAATAATTAATCTGACAATGTGCACGATAAGCAACTTCAGAGCGCCTGTGGTGGTACAGTCGAGTTCATAAGTATTTAAGCACTTTTTGACAGATGTTGACTATTATAACAAAGGATGATGAACTGTCAAAGGTGCGTATATATTATTGAACTCGACTGTACAAAACAGTGAATTTTAATCTGTTCGTGTCATATATTTTCGCTCGAGTGAAGTTGCCGAGGACCATCGTCATTGTCAAATAAAATTAACAGCATTGTATCATATAATGAAAAAATGGCGTACCATTCAGCCACGACAGTTTTTAAAAGATTGAAATTTAATAATAACTAACAATGTTACTTGGATCAGTCTGAGGGCTACGGTACTCGGAACGGCACAACGAGGTCTTCGTGATGTTCCACACGTAGTTCTGAAATGGCGGCCGCGGCTTTCTTCACGGAATTCGTTATCTGAAATAAACAAATTATTCGTAAACACATGGCACGTGGAATCAATTTCCAATTAAGTTAGGGCCAGTTAAGTATGGAATTCTATGAAAAATGCCACAAGCTTATAGCTTCGAATAACCAATGACAGCGTGATATGTCTGCCCTAACAGTTTGACTTTCTCATTATTATTATTTTCGTCAATTAACTTATGATCATACTTACAAAGTCTTTATCGTCAGTAGTGAGCGCGGGCTTGGCCAGCAACGTAGTCCGCTCAGCGTGCGACACGTCGGCGAGCAGGCGCGGCGCGGGCGGCGCGGGGGGCGCGGGCGCGGCCGCCACGCGCGCTGTGTACGCGCGCACGCGCTCGCTGTACGCGCCCGGCTCGAGGGCGTACGGCCCGAGCGCGCCTACATCTATTACGTTACTGGAACGATCATATACATTAATATTATGGCGGTTCGGGCAATGTACGGGCGCACGCGCTCGCTGTACGCGCCCGGCTCTAGGGCGTGTGGGCTTCTCTTCGAGAAGCTCTGTGTATAATCACAATATTATGTCTAAATAATGGTCACTAGATATTATTACAGTCATTATATAAATAATTGAATCTGCAATTCTCATCAGTGAATAAAAGACAATAGAAGTTGGTGAACAACAATGCTGTTTTTAATATTCCTTTGCAACAATATTTATAAACAACCAATAACCATTAATTGAATAACCATCAACAATTATGCTTATCCTATTAACTCTATATTTAATGTGTAACACAATATTTTATCTGCACACACATTTTTTTAATCTACATGGGTGTATTGATATGGCTAACAACATACTGTTATTACAACATTATTTTATTTTATCCTGATAAGGAAATCTATGATGAATATTTTTATATATAGATTTTTTTTTTCACTAGAGACCACAACCTTTATTATCAATAAATCTTGATTGTATTTCAATTATATCTTTTTTTGTCATTCTAATAAGGCTGCCAACTTTTCTAAAACAAAATAGGGGACAGACATAAAAATCTAAAGTCAATGAACAAACCAAATCTTATGGTCCACTACTTCATTTTAAATATTTTGGTAAGTAAGATTTGTGCGCAATGTGTTAATTTCACTGTGGCTGTAGCTGCCTATGTGTGCATGTTTTCAATGTGGGACAATGTTTGAGGGACAATGAGGGACGCGTCTGATAAAGGGGAACAATAAACAATAAATGTCCCCCCAATGTGGAACGGTTGGCAGCTTTGATTCTGATACACAACCATTAATTAAATTCACAAATGTACACAAAGACCTTCTACTGTGTTTTATGAATCAACATGGATTGATTATTGATTATTGCTACAAATCAAAACAATAAGAATGTAAAGGTATAACTTAAAAATTTGTTAATCAATTAACACTGAAAGTTTAAAGAGGAAAGTTTTTTTAAAGCAAAATTAACATACTTGGCAGTCTCATGTAGTATCCTATTAAGAGCACTCTGTTCATCAGGCTTGCGTGGCGGAGTTGCTGCAGACACTACCGGCACTGGAGTCTCTTGCTGCTGTTCCGCCACTTCTAGCAGGTGTGTCCGCTCGTTAACTGTGTTTTCCTGACAATCAGATTTCAAGTGGTGGTCTATTTCAAGCTGGATGTTTTATTCATATTAAAAGTTACCTACCATAATTTGAATCTAAGACACCTAAATACCTACTATTGTAATCCATACCTACTAAAACATTACTTTTTTAAATTGATAGCATAGAAACAGATAAAAGAATAAATAATTCATCCTACAGACAGATTTAGTTAAGTAAATATTGTGCTTTTGTTCAAGTTTGTCTGTACACATTATATCAGTCTATCAGTTTCATGTACCTATAAATATACAAAACAGACGTTGACCATTACAGTATAAATAAAGAAAGAATACACATTTGTTGTGATAAGTACTGGGACTGAATGAAACGATAGATAAAAAGCCAGTCAACTAGGAAATAACGATAAACAAGGCCAAATGTCGTTTACATGAGAACTACAACAATTATTAAACATACTTTTTAAGCACTAGCACATAACCAACTACACAACTAGCATCGTTTAACCTAACTGGGGCATTATAATAACAAGAGTTAATTCTGCATAAAGAGTCGCAATTTACCTGCGGATCATTTTCTTTGTGGCAGATACTATAGCAGCAACCCATGACTGCGCTCTTTAGTGAATCGAAGCATGAATGCAACGCACTGTCCTCTTCGTCGGACTGCATAAATATTTTTATTATTAACCTGTATGTAATGTAGTTAAAAATAGATTTTTTCTGAAGATTGTGGCGTAAACAGGCGTGAGCTCGCTCGCTCGAGTTAAAATTCAATTCAATGTTTCAATTCGATGACAGTTGACAGTGACAGTAATTTGGCACTTGACAGAATAGTTTGACAGCCACAGACTTTTTTAATTGGCTCGTACGATTTGTACATTTGCCATGACGAGTAAACAGCCACAGACTTTTAAATTGAGTGATATTGACAGCTAAAATATTTTATTTTGGCTAAAGGTTTCAGTCTTAATACTTCAGTTTCAATAGCTTTGTGGTTTCAACCTAATTTTCTCTGGATGTAAACAAACCAACAATAGCATTGAACAGTAAATATTACTCGACAAACCGTGAAAAATAGTAGACATTTAGGCATCCACACACACAGCGGTACTATTTTTTCTTCACACTTACGGTTATTAAGGCACCATTCTGCATATTAGATACAAAATTATGTTTGCGCTATATTCTTACTCTGGCGGTAATTACGCTAAACTAAAAGTTGTCATACAAATGCTAAATGTCAACTACAGTTACTATAGAGTAAAGTAAGCGTAAACTTATAAATGCCTTCTGATTTTAAAAAGTCAATGTCATTGACTCCGTTAATTATTATTCACATTTTACGATTTTAATTAATGAATAGTGGGAAATTAAACAAACATATCTAGATACTATCGAACATGCTCTCACTAGTAGTGAGTGTATGTTCGATAGATGTTTTTTTAATAAGTATTTAGTGTGTGCGGTGTGTCCTCTGGGGAGGGCCCCAGAAGACACGCACTCTCGTCCCTTAATCCCATTTTTCCAACAGAGTAAATCATGAAAATATAAGAAAGAATTTCAACCTCAAAATGCTCAACCGATAAAGATGAAAAGTTATAAAGCCATCAACACCGAAGCAAGTTCGAAATGTTCATACTGTAAAGAAAGTCATTACATTTGTCACTGCACTGAATTTTCGCAATTAGATGTTGAACAACGAAGACTATTTGTCAAAGATAATGGCCTATGCTTTAATTGTTTAGTCAAGGGGCATTCGATCAAACAATGCAGACAGAAAACTTCATGTAAGATTTGCAACTATAAACATCATACGCTCTTACATGATCAGAACATAATTGCGAAGCATTTGACAACCGAAGAAGCTGAAGAAGCTAAAGAACCTGTGGAAAAGAGTGATGAAGAAGCTACTCAGATCACAACAATGAAAGTTTCTGTAAGCAACAAGCAGGTTATTCTCGCTACAGCGCAAGTTCGTATCAAAGATGGAACAGGGAAGTTTGTTCAATTGCGTGCATTAGTTGACCAAGGTTCGCAAGCTATATTTATGAAAGAATCTGCCGTGCAATTACTTAGTTTGAAGAAGTCACCATTCAATGCTTCCGTCACTGGCATAGGAAACAACTCTGTCAAGTCCCGACATATGGTCACGTTTGACATTTATTCACCATTAGATTCGACGTTTGTTACACAAGTTAATGCACATGTACTTACTAAGCTGACATCATTGTTACCAGCAAGAGAATTTGAACTATCACAATGGCCTGGTCTCACTACTGTTAAACTTTCGGATCCTGAGATGAACAGACCGGGACCAATCGACCTCTTACTAGGCGCAGATGTCTATGCACAAATTTTGTTAGATGGACTCAAGAAACACGGCTCTCTTATTGCACAAAATTCAAGATTAGGCTGGCTTGTTTCAGGAACAGCCAACTCACAGATTGATTTGCCTTCCAACACAATTTTAGTTTCGTCAACACAAGTGGAAGTCGATCAGTTACTTTGAAAGTTTTGAGAGACCGAGGAGTACCAAAGCAACGAAAGATCTTTAACATTAGCTGAGAAAAAATGTGAAGAACACTACAAAAACACTTATACCAGAAACCATGAGGGTCGGTATGTGGTTCGATTACCATTTAAAGACGAGTTTCATGAGAGATTGGGTGACTCGTATAAGATCGCACTAAATAGATTGAATCAAATGGAAAGGAGATTCGTTCGCAACCCAAAGTTTCGAGAAGGTTATAATGATTTTTTGGAAGAGTATAAAGTTTTAATTTGCTCACCGAATTCACAAAGCAATTCATCCATCGATTAGTGGTAGCCGTAGGCACGGTAAATCCGGCTCGAAGGACCAGAAATGATTGTAATTTAACTAAATGTGAAATAAAGAAAGTCTGGTTTTGCTGAGTGACGTTGGTATTTATTTGACTCTAATGACATTACATGAATTCATAAAGATTAGTAGGAATATCAAAGAAAGAGGTTTACTATCAAACAGCCTGTATGCACTAAACTTAAGAATCGCCTAAGTCCTTTCCTAACTACAACTTGACCAAATTAAAGCGGTGTCATTAACTTAGCTGTCATACAGCTTTCATGCGCCTATTTGTCTTGGTCGAGTTGAAGTTAGGAAAAGACTTAGGCGATTCTTAAGTTTAGTGCAAATGGGTGTTATAGTCGAGCCTAAGCCTAAGCTACCACAAAATAATATTAAAACGGCTGTATAGTTAAGAGTTTCTTTGCATTATTTTTGTTTTTTAATTAATGTCAAAAAGTCAAAAACACGTCAACCAAACGTCAAGTGTCAACGACCTCCGCGAAATTAAAACCAAAGCTTGTTTTGTTTCTTTTGAAACTTTTACATTTTACTGTGATTTTAGCCAATTTACATTACAATGATAAGATATCGTGGAAAGAAGAAAGTGTTAGATAAAGTAAAGGAATTGGATGCATTTCCTAAAGTACCCGAGGAATACGTGGACAGCACACCGGTTGGTGGCACTTTTTCTGTAATTGCATTTTTTATCATTTTATGGTTAATTTACAGTGAAGTTAGTTATTATTTCGATAGTAATTTAGTATTCAAATTCATGCCTGATACTGATATGGATGAGAAACTACAAATCAACATAGATATAACGATAGCCATGCCGTGTTCAAACATTGGAGCGGATATTTTAGACTCTACATCTCAGAGTGTTTTCGGCTTTGGTGAGTTACAGGAAGAGGATACTTGGTTCGAGTTATCACAAGAACAACAGGACTCTTTTGATGCTGTAAAGTATTTGAACTCATATTTAAGAGAAGAGTATCATTCAGTGTGGCAGTTGCTTTGGAAAAAAGGGCATGGTTCCGTTCGTGCTACCATCCCAGCTAGGAAAAACAAACCTAACAGACGACCGGATGCATGTCGGCTTCATGGAGTTCTAATTTTGAATAAAGTGGCTGGAAATTTCCATATAACTGCAGGCAAAAGTCTACATTTACCTAGAGGCCATATTCACTTGAACATGTTATTTGATGACACTCCTCAGAACTTCAGCCACAGAATACACAGACTCAGCTTTGGAAGTCCAGCAAATGGTATAATATACCCACTAGAAGGCGATGAAAAGATCACAATGGAAGAAAATATGTTATACCAGTATTTTGTTGATGTTGTGCCTACTGATATAGACACAGCATTTGAAACAATTAAAACTTTCCAATATTCAGTCAAAGAGTTGGAAAGACCAATAAGCCATTCACAAGGCTCGCACGGAGTGCCTGGTGTGTTTTTTAAATATGACATGACTGCCTTAAAAGTGAAAGTGTATCAAGAGCGGGAAAATTTATTAACATTTATGTTGAGGCTGTTTTCTGTAATAGGTGGTATCTATATAGTTATAGGTTTTATTAATACTATAGTTTTAACAGTCAGGACTCAATTTACCAATAACAAATCTGAAACTTCAAGAGGGAAATATATTCCGGAGCCAAAACTTAAATTACCACAAGCTAACCCTTTATTGATAACACCAGAATTGAGTGTCCCTGTGGAATTACTGAAACAATGATAATAGGAGATTTTTAGCTTTAAGGTTATATGTTTGTGAAATAAAACACTTAACGAATACTAGCCCGGTTTTATTGAAAGTACTTTGAAAATGAATTGGTATTTGGTTTGATTCCGAAACGTTGAGAAAATAAAAAATCATACCAAATACCAACTATTTACCAAAATACTTTCAGTAAAACCGCTCTAGTATCCATTAAAAAGTGTTTTATTTCATGTCTAGATGTTTGTATTGTATATAAGAGGTTATTTTGTGAATTTATAGTGATTATTATAAATGTTATGAGAGCAATGAAATTACTGCTGCTTTTTTAAATTGTGATTTATTTCGTTTAAAAGCCAGCAATTCTTTCCAAATGAACTAAATCATTCATCACAATTATTTTAAAATTAAACCATTTATAGTAAATTGTAAGTAAAATGATAAAATTTATAAATGATAATATTTTTCAGTTTCAGTCTGGTGTCTTGTTCAAATACAAGAACACCCAAAGGACATCCTGTATTATTAAACCATTTTAATCCTCAATGTTATTAAGTAAGACCCAAATATTATGAATTGAAAGTGAAATTAATGTCACAAATATGATATTTGAGAATTTAGCAAAAACTCAATTTTAAATCAAATAAAGAAATAATTTAAAATTATTCTTAATTTGATTTTAATTTTTTATTATTATACCTTTTCTTTAAATCTTATATACCACTAGATTTCCTAATTATACTTGTCTATCATTGTAAGTAATACATAATCTGTACTGTTACAATATGTGTAGGTAATATATTAAATTTATTCATTAACTTTTTTGAGTTGTAACTATTCAGTTAACAATGACTTTATTATTGTACTTAGGTACAATACTCCTAGGAATTACATATCATTTTATTTATTTGTTGTCCTAGAGAACACATAAATAAATAAGCAAGTTTGATAATCTTATTATAGTCAGTGATTAGTTCATTTCTTCACCCATTTTCTAAAATTTTAGTATACCTTGATTAATATTAATCGTAATGTTATTTTGAATGTGATATTTATGTTTGTGAAAGTCCTACCATAAATTTCTTGATGACACTTGTTACTTTGATAATAAAATATAAAACCTTTTTCTCTCAGCTCATGAGGCAATGTGTGAGCAACATCATGGGCAAATGCCCATAAAGTAAAATATTGTTTTAAAACAAAAATTTTCGAACTGTATTGGCATGGTATGCCTTACTGCTTTGTATTTGTACTTTGATGGATTTTTACTAATTTATATTACAATACCAGCAAATAAATCATACAGAATAAGCAGGTGTTTAACTTCCCCTTAAATTTAGCACGAGGGGCGAAGGGGACGCGCAAACGGTTTTGGTCTTCCATCCTACTCCTGGATCAGGTTTTATGATTATGTCGTTTCGCTCGCACGTGAGAGGATTGTCGTTTTGTTCTCGTCGGATCGGGCCGGTCCGGTGGTTGGTTGGTTTGGTTTCGTTGTATCGCATTCGCGCGACGCGTTCGCCGCAGTACGGACGCTCCGTCGCCGAGTGACGAATGGGCAAACACGAAAAGTTTGTCAACTTTTTTATTACGGGCCCTTTCTCCTAAAGGACTTCAGCGGGTTCCCCCCGCGGAATAACGTCAGTGCGGTGCGTTCCATGTGTAGTCTGTGTTTGTGAAGTGTCCACGATATTTTTTGCGATCGCAATTTACCGTTTCAATTGAACGTTACTATTTTGTTCAATAAAAAGGCGCGTAAGCAGAAGTACACTCATCGCGAGAGGGCCGTATATGGTCGGTTCTTGGTGCTGGCGTCAGCCGGTGAAAGTAGACCTTTGTTAAGTTCATAAGGACACGGACCGTTTGCAGCTGGCTCGAAACGAGTCGTTTCGCTTGCAGTTTGCGAGAAGGTGAGCGATGTTTCGATTGTGTTACCTACTTAGTTACTCTTCAAAATACAGTTATCTTCAAGAGATTTTTTATTCTTGCATCGCTCTGTTAGTGTTTCTTTCACTTTGTTTTCGTTGAGATACCGTTGGGCGCAGGTTATCGCCGCATTCGTCGTTCTTAGTAAATAACACGTTTACGTGACTGTTTGTTTTTGTGGAATGACGTTGTTAAGTGTAGGGTACCATTTGATTGGTGTTTTGTTTAAACTAGTTTGTAACCAAGGGCAGTGACTACTGCTTGCTGCTTAAAGACAGTTTATCACCTTGTAAATAACTCTTAAATTTCGTCAAAATTAAGTAAGTAGCTATCTACTTAGGTAGGTTACTTACCTTAAAAACTCAAAGCAGAAACTGGAGATAAAGCTTTTATTTCGTAAACTTTCCAAAACATACCTAACTTTTTCACATTCACAGTTGCGTTGATTTCAAGGAGTTTAATAAAAACAAACGTACCCATAATCGATCAATCGACTTGTCCTACAGCAGAATCGATAGTTCGTTACAAATACCTACTCGACTCGACTGAACATTTGATGTCATTCATATTGCAGCATAGGTCAGTGACCTTACCTGTTGGCGCGACTCGCCAAGCCGGTTCCCCTACCTATGCTAACTGAAAAAAATGTGTTAGGTTTCCTAACTCGAGTAATAATAACTTTGGGTTCAGAACACTGAAGACTATAACCTATTTTTGTATGAATGGCATTTCTGATTTTACTGCAAAGTTCAAAAATAACCTCCTTTTTTAAACTTTTTAAAAATGTTATTCAAACTCAAAAATGGTTTGTTAGCTTGGATTCTTCTTGGATTCGATTGTTGACATTTTCGCTTCGAAGTCCCCGAACTTGAGTCTGTCGATGAATGTGTAACACAATGTTTGTTTTACCCACCTGTGTTGATTTTCATAAAGAAAAGTGCTATTAAGGTTGTATTGTAATTTAAGTGCGTTTAGTACAGTTTGAAGTTTGAGCGGACTTGTGAAATTAGTATAAATCTTACCTAAGTATATCCGAACCTTTCGTCCTGAACTCTTAAAATCAAATCATTAACATCCTAAGACTTAGAAGTAACTAGGTAGCTAGGCAGGACCTAGGTGTTTAGTAAATCATGATTTGGGATTCCAAAAATACAGTATACTTAAGTAGGTACTTGCAAAAAAATCCTACCTACCTTGGTGAACATTTCTAGACGCAAAATAGGCGCAATAGACGTCAAGTTGCGGAAACCGCCGGTATTGTAAACAAGGAGAAAGTACCTATAAACCTAGGTGGAATTATTCGTTCACAAAAATAACCTAGGTATCTTGGGCGTGGGTAGACGCGTGTAGCTCATACTAGCACTCATCTTCATACCTTTATTACACATCGTAGCACCACAGTATTATAAACCACCTTATTAAGACTGGTAGCACCTTTTAATATTATAGAACAAAGGTTAAAATATTAATCGACCTTATCTGAAACTCCCCACGCATTGACATTTGTGTTTATAATATCGTTAGCTTGAGAAATATCAAGCAAGTACCTATTGCTTAGGAAAATTTCCTATCAGATAAGACTGACCATCAGCCATTTTAATGTCCCCATCCCCACTGCTGGGGCACAGGCCTTCCTTATGGGTAGATAAGGAGGATGGGCATTGACCCACCACGCGGGCCCAATGCGGATTATTGGTTCCTTCCGAGGAACGAAGGAGCTCGAGATAATAAATGTTTGGTCATAGGTGACCAAACATTTATTATCTCGAGCTCCTTCGAGGCTAAGAAACTTTTGCAAGGGTCGGTCATGGGATAGGTCCCATGACCGACCCTTGCAAAAGTTTCTTAGCCTCCCCAATCGATGGGCCAGGCGTTATACCTGTGGTTATACCACCGAGCTCCTCAGATAAGACAGACTTTATAGATAAGACTGAGACCTAAAGTCCTAACTAACCGAACGCCTAAATTCTTAAAAAATATTTCATGAGATGCGCAGTGGGTTTTTCTATGAATATCCTTTATCTAGACAAATAAAGTAAGAAATACCGTTTTAGAGACACGTCAAGATTCAAGAAGACCACGGACTTAGTTTGAGCAATCGCACAAAGTTTCATAGTTCTTCTCTCAGACCAAATAAAAAATGTTTTTTTGGTCTGAGGTTCTTCTAACCAAACATTAAAAATGTTCCACTTTTCTAGTCAAACAAGGCTTTTAGCAAACGAAACAGAAACTGTCGGAAACAAAACACTAATGATGTTTCGTGTTAGCCTATTATTAAACTCAGTAAAACATGACACGCTTCAAGTTTGATTGTTAAGACGATGCGATGGATGTCGAAAACTTTCGTCGCTCAAGAGACAGGATGCGGGGCTCTGGTATGGTTTTACGAGGTTTTTTTTGTAATCGGATAGTCTCGTGGTGGGACTGATCGATGACACTACGGCCCTCTTTATTAATTACCGTATGTTCAGTAAATTGAAACTACGTGATACAAGCATGTGATGATGTAAGAAGGATTAAGGCAAAAAACTAGACGGATGAACGCGGAGCAACGCCTCTGGACACATTCGTTCGTACAATTTTCCAAATTCAGGAACCTAAACAGACGTTGAATTTGATTTTGTTTCACAAAATTATAGGTTTAGTTTTTGGGCCGCGAACACGGAAAAATTATAATGTAATAATAAATAAAATTTATTTAGACATTTCAGATAATACAATCCATATTAGGTATATTAATGATTTATTCAATACAAACTCAAAATTAAAATTCATAAAAATAAGAATAAAATAAATAAATAAATATTTGACAACATCACATACATTGCTCCGATTCCAAAGTAAGTAGCTAAAGCACTTGTGTTATGAATATCGGAGACAACGGTGGTATCACAAACACCCAGACCTGAGCCAATATAGAAAAGTTAGTTTTCTAAATTGACCCAACCGGAAATCGAACCCGGGACCTCAGAGATGGCGATACCTTGAAAACCGGTGTACAAAGCCACTCGACCAAGGAGGTCGGTCGGAGGAGAAATAAAAAAAATATACTTCTAAGATTTCCGTGCGTACAGTTCATTAGAAATAAAACGGATTACAGCGCGTATATTATTAATTCTGGTGTTATTTTAGAATTACCTATTTAGTTTGGATTTATTGGTTTTTTAAATTCCCAACGTTTCGACACCTTTCCAGGAGACATGGTCACGGGAAAACCACGAACAAAACCATTATATAATAATAATAATAATAGTTATATTATTACTAAAATTATAAACAGGCAATAATTTAATTTTAATAACTTACCTACTTACTAGCGTGTGCGAATCAAACGTGAGACCTCCAAGTCAGAGATGGTGAGTGACACCACGATGGAGGACCGATGCGAAAGCCATTTCGCTATGGGAGGTAGTTTAAATTCTTCAGCATAGGTACTAGGTAGGTACATTTTTGTAAAACAGAGCAATGCCTGGCTAAAAAACCGAAAGATTATTTTTATGTCCAAAGCGAAGTATAAGAACGCATGAGCACAATTTATTACGAATTTACGATACGTGAATTCCTTGTAGATTACTTCAATTAGACTTTGTTAATGCAATAAATATCTTTCATCAGAAAATAGCGTGAGTAAATTCGGTATACATGTGCGTGACGCGAAACGCGACGGTATTTCAAGAGATAATCTCAGATCTCGTCGTATTTTTCCAAAAGGTAGGCAGTCATCTAGTATTCTAAGCACTTAGAAAATAATGAGGCATATTTTTTTATTGTTTTGTTGATTCAAATACGCATCAGAAGCAGAAGTTTGTATGTTAAACAATGTGGATGTGGTTAAAAATAGTTCGCAATGATTGGGCTATAAATAATTTTACAGTCGATTGTAAAAAAATAGTAATAGTAGTACCTAGTAGGTTTAAAAAAAAATTAATACGTTTCGCGTGCTTAAAACTATCTAATCTATTTTACGAGCTTACCGTAAAAATCTTTAGTCGTAGTGATTTTTCTGAAGCGAAAAAATTCGAAACAAAAATATTGGATTACCCAAAACATTATGTTAATGTTGTATTAAATAAATGAAGACCTCGGTTCGGTACTGGGGAACTTTAGAAAGTTTATTGCTTCAATTCGTGCGTTTGCGCAAGCAAAGTATAAGCAAAGTAATGTAGGAGCAACGACATCCGCCATGTAGGTAATATTTGGTTACTTTTACTCCACTTTTTAAACTTTCCAACACTTTTTAATTACTGGTTTATTAAACAATTAGGATAATAAAAGCAAGCGATGTTTTTCACCATTCAACTTCGACTTTGGAAAGCGTGCAATTCGTTTAAACTTATTTGTGTACTTATTTGTTTAAAATACGACCTCTTCGGTCAATTGGCTTGCATGCCGAAGGTTCTATTCTCGGACGGTTACTTACCACTGACTGGGGTGGGGTTGCCAGGTGTCCGGATTTAGCCGGACATATTTGGCTTTTTGACCTCTTGTCCGGCTAAATTTAACTGCGTCCGGCCTGTCCGGCTTTTGTTAGGCTTTTTGTGTGGCTGCCGCGCGAGTCGCAAGTAATGCCACGACACGACTACCTGCTGACTGACCGCTGTTTGCAAGGCGGTAATAAATATTGTCCAGCTTTTGGAACATATGTCCAGCTTTAAAAAGCTATGATTAGCTATTAAAAAAGGTATATCCGGCTTTTAGGGTATTATGTCCGGCCAAATAAAGCGCCGAGTCCGGCTTTTGTGTTTTTGGACCTGGCAACCCTGGACGGGGGTCAATTTTTTTACTAGAATTTGGTTGGTTCTGAAGCAGCGCTAGACAGATCGTCATTTTGGAAAACCGTTGGAAAAGCTTTAGATGCCACAGAATATATAATAGGACTGAACGCCCTATGCGCAGCAGTGTACTGTCGTGCGACTGATATACATATATCATATGATGATGATGATGAAGTGTCGCTGTCTAATGATTCCATATACCAACTTTCATATGTTAGTATAGATTAACACTTTATTGCACACATATATTAAAAATAATACAGTTATAAATTAAAACTTAAGTATATGGTGGGCAAAAGCGATCTCATCCAGACAACCTTTGATTCAATTCAAAAGATACCTGGGAGAGGAGCTTTAAAGAGCTAGATGAAGTATTTGGAATTAATAAGTAATAAGTTTTGTAATTTTAACATAACTCAAAAACGCTGCAAATCAATAAACTTCATTTTAAACATACCTATGTACCCTAACCCAATCCACATTCGTCTAACTTTCTCGTTACGTGCAATTTGCATTTGTATTCCACGGTGCATTAGTGCCAATTCTCGAAACTTAATTGCATAATATGCAATGTGTGTGTCCTACGTGCTTTTAAAAACAATACGAATATTGTTCTCGGCACCATTTGCCATTATGAATAAAGTCCGTTGTGAATGTGCCCGATTGTACACAACATCTGCCTTTTGCGAGTGCTTATGCTTAGGTACCTACTGTTAAGTATGTATTAAGAAATAAAATTAAAGACTTGCCCCCCTAAATACTCTCGACGGGATCGAGTTCACATCAGGATCGAATAACAACAAAAATCTGTTATTTTGGTAGTTGGTACATTGAAATCGGTTTCTATGTTTTCCATACTTTCATTGTACCTACCGTTTTCACGTTTACTCGATTCGAACTCGATCTCGATCTCGATCGCGTCGGGTCGGTAGTAACACCCCTGAAATTATATTAATTAGGTGAAGATTAAAGACCGTTTATGCTGTGGTAACAAAATTGGATCGAAACAATTTTTAGAAGGAACCTATTCAATAAAATATTTAAAGATGTTGCAATTGAGAATGCAACCTGCATTGCTATAATTTTAGACAAACTTACATTACCTGGCACTTAACACAGTAAGTAATTAATTAAGTTTCTTGATTCGATCTCGTGTGCACTGTCGGCGAGTGATTGCAAGCGAGCTCGTTCAAACAAGAAGGCTGCAGTTTAATACAGTTCAACGAGTTGGTTCGCTGAACGAACGAACCTCTTTTCATTGAAACGAATAAAAGTGAGGATTTAGGTATATGGAAAAAAGAGTCTTTGTGTTCAACATTATCAAAGATGGGCCTGGCCCAGGAGTTAATTAGGATTACAAACTTAATGTCATTCTTTCGTAATTATGCATAGACTAAGATGTGGACGCTACCCGACCAATAAGTTCGCTTTCGTGGTGAAAAAAGTAGATTCACCCAGTTGTGACGATTGTGGAACAATCGACGATGTTCAGCATTTGTTGTCGGAGTGTGTTAAAAGCGTTAGAGATAGTCGAACGCTAATGACTGCTCTGACTGAATAAAACAAATTAGATTGGCATCTTTCAGAGCTTAGTAAACCAACTTCTAGTTCAGCCAAACACGTTTGTGATATGGTCAGTCATCGGTGATCGATGCCCTCGCAATCTCGAAATGAAACTTGAGGTAACTCATCACATGGTATCCTGGCAGGGTCGCCATGTGATGAGCGGCGTCGGGAGACGAAATAACACAAGAAAAGTTGATTCTTAACTGTTTATTTATTTAGAGAAAATCAGGGTTTTTATAGTAATTCCAAATAGCTCAATACGTTATTTTTTTACAATGACATTTAGCTTGTTTAGAAAAGTATCAGATTACTTGTTACATGTTTACCTTAAATAAGAAAATAGAATATTAATTTATAATAAAAACAATATTATCTTTATACGTCATCGATGATGACGTCGTGCACCACTACAGTTGTCTCTACAAGGTGTTACAAAAATACCCCTAATGCCGAATATGGTATATAGGGACCATCAAACTGAACAACTTTTACTATGGGACCAACTCTGAAATCGCAAAAGAAATATCAGCTGTTTCATACAAAAATTAAAATCGAAAATATCAAAATGTATGAAACAGCTGATTTTTTTTTGCGATTTGACAGTTGGTCCCATAGTATAAGTTGTTCAGTTTGATGGTCCCTATATACCATATCCGGCATTAGGGGTATTTTTATAACATGTTATATAATATATACTTAGTTAACATGTTTAGGATACGATAGGACTGGCATATCTTGTGGGATAAAGTCATTTAAAAATAGATAAAAAAAGTTACTTAGTTAAAAACATCATCTTCTGTTCTTCGGAGTGATACTTGACAAAAAAAGTTCTTTGAAGAGCTCCTAGTTTTAGACTATGATGCTTGTATTATCTTGTATCTTTGATATTTAAGAGTAGAGGCACTGAATAAATAGTCACTCCAACCCTGTGACATAGATTTTGATTGCTCCTAGGATTTGTTCCATTTTTCTGCTAATATAATGGGTGGACGGATGACCTGGATACGATGCGATAGTGGCATGCTATGTCATCGAATCGGATGAATCCGGTCTGCAGCCTTTGAAATGTCAGGAACTCAACTAACAAGTTTTAAAGTTGTACCACAGTCTATAGACCTTGTGGTACACTGAAGTGTTTCGGCTAGCTATCAACTAAGATTATTTAAGGGATTATCCTACTGGAGAACAAAAAATAAGCTTTTAATAATGTTTTGTTAAAAGTTCAATAAATACTTACAAATATTAATCGTAGGCACTTACATTTGTTTGCACGTGTTTAGCTAATAGATACTTAGAAGTTATTATTAAGTTTAGAATTTAAAATTAAATTATAGTGTAGTTACGTAGATAGGTATCTATTCTGTGGTGTAAAAACGTATGTCCTCATGATTTGACGGTTTATTTCAAGAACTCATAACATGTCCAAAAAGTATGAACAACCATTGAAGCTGAAAAAAAGGTTTTTGTGCTATATTCGATTCACATGCAGATCACGCTCGTTTTGACAATGAAAAGACAAAAGATGAAGTTAAACTTCAAGGAAAACCGTTCCAAAAAGGTAGCATGCAATTTAAAAATAAATGTTCGATAGAGCAAAGAGGTCAACTACTATGGTGCTTAAAGAGCCCACTGCTCGTCATTACTCTTAACGAGCAATTAGGTAGTGTTGGAGTTGTTCATGGTATTTACCAAAACGGCAATTTTTCTTAGATAGCTCCGGAAATCGGCCAGCACGGCCACCGTTTCTGATAAGTCAAATAGAATGCTACCGTTTGTTTGTGTCTTATGAAGAGAGAATGAGTTATGGGCACAGAATATATAATAGTTGTTATTTTATGGGTGATGGGGCCCAGTTCGGTGGCCTGCACTTTCAAATAAAAATATGGTCAAATTTATTTACAGAATTCATTATGGCCACGTGAACTCATGCAACATTGCACCTATTTTGTTCAATTTTATAGAAGTTGTTGGTCGTTGATGATCTAGCTAGTATATGGGATCGGGGGATGGGACAGTTAGGAAAAAAAAGTACCAGTTGTCTCCTCTGGCATAAATTTAAAGGGAACATTTGGGAAAAAATTGTCACCCCCGTGACGACTAGGAAAAAAAATCCCAGTTGTCACCCCGGGGGACAGTGCTAGAGGGAACTCCTGGGAATAATTGCTGGTGAAAAATTAATATTAAACCCAAAATACTCAATCCGAGATGGTTAACTGTACTTGCTGTTTGTAAAGATAAAGATATGAAATTAACAATAAGATCGTAATGCTTTCAAAATAAGAATGTTTATGGATCTCCAATTTTTGTCACCAACAACATCAATATTCATGACGTATTAACGTTACTGTTAGGGGGGAAAGGAGAAGGCTCAAGATAAGGCAAACAAATTATATTAATAATAAAATACAAACCAAATACACAGCAGAACAGAAGCCAAGACCGATGACAGATATAAAAAAGGCAAAGATCAGAAGACAAACTATATACAATACATTTTTTACACACCCGGCCTGATGGCCAGTTCGTAACAGTTACAATACAAGTTTTCAGCACGAGATATTCTCGATAATTTTTTTAATCAAAGGATACGGCACATTAGGTACCTAATGAACCGTTGGAACGACCCTGATTGAAAGGAATGAATGTCAGCGCTGTCCTACAACTAGTATATCGAACATTCTGCAATGGGTGCCTAATTAAAAAAATATCAGGCTAAGTTTATCAGAAACAATGAACAACCCGGGTGCATTTTTTTTATCATAAATGGGTTTGCTCTTGATCCCAGTCTAGCCCAAAAGCAAAGACAGGGCCTACGATGAAGCGAGCTTGCCCAGAAGGTGCTTATTCACTCTGGCCTTGAATAGAGTCAGGTTGTATGTATTATATATTTATTATTATATTATTATAAAGCATCTTTGCCCCCCTAGCATGACCACTGGAACACGATATGATATAGCGATTTATCACGTTTAACTGTCAAAAGACAATGGATTTAGACAGTTATGTGTCGATAAAACGCTTTATCACGCGATATACTTGTAAATCGTGTTTCTTGAATTTGATTCTGCAAGTAGTTTCTATTGAATGTGAATACATCATGGGTTTTATGAAACTCTACCAACAGGCAACTGGAGAAGCCTTAATTATTAAAGAATTTAATGAGCCTTATTTAACAAAGATATTTTTTCCTGACCATCCAACTTCTTTTCTCCTAAAGCAAACCCATTTCATTTCACATATCGTTTGTCAAAACTTATATAAACTTTAAAAACCTTTCTTAATTTCTCACAGTGTATACAATTCATATTGCTTTTAATAGTTTGCGGATCACGCACGCCCCAGTCCACGGCCAACGTTGGCTAAAAAAGTTTTACGCGCCATTGAAGACTTGCACCGGACTTTCTGCGGAAGAATTCCGTAATTGTGATGACAGGAAAGATCCGCTATTTGAACAGCTGAAGGTTTAGAATTGTATACCTACTTTATTGAAGGCTAAGTTTGAAAAATTGCGAAGCGAATGGTTGAGAAGATGTTTTGTGTGTCAATGAAATAATAAGATGCCTGCTGTGGGCTTCCCAAGTGAAAACATACACTTTCCTATTTTATTGCTTTCCTACTCTGTAGTTACTAAAAATTGTTGCTGATATTATTAAATTGCTATAAGCTCGATTAATATTTTCAAATTTAATCAAGTGAGCACTTCGAGGACTTTAGATAATTAGAATTCAGTAATTAATATGGTACTAAAATCCATAATTATGACTATATTATAAGTTTATGTTTTTAGATCTTTAGTAAGTAATATCAAAAGCTTTGATTATTTTTAATTTTTATTATTTACGATTACGTTATTTTCGAGGAGCTCGGTGGCGCAGTGGTTTAGCGCCTGGCCCTGCGATTGCGGAGGTTAAGCAACTTTCGCAAGGGTCGGTCATGAGTTGGGTGATCAAAAATTTATCATCTCGAGTTCCTCCGTGCCTCGGAAGGCACGTTAAGCCGTTATTTTCAATACTAATAGTGGAGATAACGTAAGCCTCTGCATACCCTGTCACTACCTCTGCACTGTCTTTGAGTACTATACCTGGCGCAGTATATTATTGTACCATGACATGACTGATGACTGACTGGCTGCCGGACTATGAAGAGAGATGTATGACGGATGATAGAGGACAGACAGACGACGATCGATAAATGGGACGGACGGAAATGTACCTGAAGACATGCTGACGGCCAAGACTGACCGCAGACGGTAATTTTACAATTATCATTATTTCTACTCCAGAGTGATTTAACGTTGTGGCATCTTGAAAAAATAAAAATGAAACGATACTTATGCCTATAACTTATTTTTAACATTTGCTAGGACCATGTACGAACAAAATTGTTGTATCATATATATTTGACCGAGCCTTAAGTCAGTGAAGCGATTTTATGAGATCAGGCGAAATCTCCCATATTCCCGACGGCTGGTTATACGGAAAATGAGATCTGGAAATCCGCATTAGGTAGTAAGCCCGGATGTGAGAAACGCCACTTTCGATACCCTTTCCTCACGGTGTTACCTCTTCAATTTGTTTTCGCCGAGTTTACAAGATTCAATTTTGTGGGCCTAAATTGTATCCCTGTGGTACACTTTATGTTTACCAAAAAAATAATGTAAATTGAAAAGAAAAAATGTATTTCGCAGAGGCGTAAGTAATTCTTAAAATATAGTTGTCGTATATTATAGTACATACTTAACTACAATAAACACTGATTGTATATATTATTTTGGTTGACGAGTGAATGTTGAAAAGGCAAGTGGAAAAACTATATCCAGACGAGACAAATAACTCCCAGATCTTGTTACAATTAAATTCCTCTTAATATGTTTATGTAATTAATATCTAGACTTTCGCATTCATTCATTATATGAATACGATACCTACTATTTCACTTTCTTATTTCTAGGTGTCTGATTTCAATCACTCTTATCAGGTTTCAAGAATGAATGAATGTAAAAGCGCACACACAGCGTTCTGTTTTATAATTGTTCAGTTATTGTGCAAGTTTCGTAGAAACCCGATAGTGTCAACACGCCGCAGAATGTCCGTCACAGTCGTGAACAGTTGGTAGTTATCGTCAAGTTGTCTTGTTACCGCCCTGCAATCGAAACTGTTGCCACGTGGTTACCTGTCCTACTCGAATGACTTTCGTTTTATTTTTAATGTCTTGTTCACATTTTGTACTTGTCTTGTCAATTTGGGTATACCTACTAGTTTCAAACCAATTTTTACTAGGTACCTATTATGATAACGCCGACATACGTAAATCATACACTTTGATATTTTATACTATTCAAAATAAATTCATTTTATAAAAGATTAAAATATTACTAAAAGATCGAAGTCTTAGGCCAAAGGAGATGACATCTTTTGAATTCGTTAAGGGATTCCACATTTCCCCTTTAGAGCATCACGTATTCAGCAATATCGTGTTCCACTTTACTGAATCTTGGCGACTGTCAGATTTTCCCGAAAAATTCATGGGTTGTGTAGCTATCCTGTCTAGGCCTTTCCCGGGGGAACCGATGCGTCACATCACAGATCCACTTCGGCATGACTCATGTCCTCTGAATCTATTGTGACAAAAATATGAGTCACAAATTGAAGTTCCATTGCGTATTCTTCCAGATAATGTTTGCCACGCATAATTTATTTATCGAAAGATGTGGTACTAATATTTATATTCTGTGTCGAAAGTAAAAACAGTGTGTGGACTATGGATTGAATCATGTTCCCTTCGAATATTGTCTATTTTTTGTTTCTATTTTTTAAACTTTCTTGTATTTCTTTGTTTTCACAATAAATTCAGGGGTCTCATTGTCTCTTCCCATGCAGAGATATTACAAAGATCAAACTTGTAGGCATTAGTAGGTTTATTTTTATTATTATCGTATGAGGATTAATGGCCATATATGGTGTAAGAGTTTATCAAGCCGTCTGTAAGGCATCTAACTTGGCTTAACGACTGTTATCAGATGACAACAGCCGGGACCGACCGACGGTTTAACGTGTCCTCGGAAGCAGGGAAGCGCCCAGTTGTAATGCCACTTAATGGTCACCCATCCTTCACCTAGCCGGACCGGGCGCTGCTTAACAAATGTGATCGAGAACGATCAGTCATTCAAGCTCCGCCATGAGCGCTTCAATTAGTGGGTAATTAGTTAGTAACCAGCTATACTTTTAGCCATGTGGAGGTGTAGTTAGATGGAATTGTAATGGGATGTTATGGTGATGATAAATTATCGCAAAATGTCCCCTGCTTTTCAAATTCATTTAACCAGAAATGACTGTAATTAAACTAAATGTGAATTAAAGAAAGTCTGGTTTTGCTGAGTGACGTTAGTATTTATTTGACTCTTATGAGATTACATGAATGGTATGAATATCAAAGAAAGAGGTTTCAAACATTACCGCCCTCCAAGGACGACTATACAGGAGTCCTTACTGTTGCCGAGCCGGCCTCTTTTTTACTAGTTTATGGTTTTTTACTTTTAACTTATATTTTTGAATTCTGTACCTTTTATACTATAACATATTTTCCTTGTTTTGTACTCTGTGTTTTTCATTACTTGTCAAGTTATGTTCATCAGTTTACAATAGTAAAAGTACATTTAAACTACCATTATTTAGAAACCCATTTAGCTCAGTTTCACTTACAGTTACATGAAATAAATGAACTTAATCATAACCAAACTTGAAAAGTAAACAAACAAAACATTTTACTTAAAACCCATAAGAATTAACTCTACAATAATTAATTACTTATTGTTCGAGTGGTAAAGGACAAATTTTAGCAATACGGCGTTTAAACAGATTATTTTTATATGTTATAGTAACGACCCTCGTGAGACCATCTGCCCCAGGGTGTTTTTCAACAATTCTACCCATCAACCATTTCTCGGGTGGAAGTCCAGAACTAGAACAACTGTACCAATTTCAGGATCTGATCGTGCATTCGACCATTAAAAAAAAATAGCATTTTTTGTTCATGGTAAATAATATTTCATTTAAAACGGTAATTGTTAAAGTAAATAATTATAATAATTAAGTCCTATTTAAACTATTATAAAATCATTACCATATAGAGCAGTTTTCTGTTATATAAGTAACTGTTCTTAGACGAATTACACTCGTCGTTACGATTTCTGCTTTCTCGCAGTTAGTTCTGATTAATTATTCTCTTTATTGTGCAATCGGCACTTAAATAATTGCTTTACGAGATTTTAATTGAAAAATTAACGAAGATACGTAGTAATAGGTTAATTACCGCTCTTTAATCTTCACTATAATTTCTTTGGGTTAGTTTATATGGTAAATTGGTGACTTATATACTTAGCTTATGTATTACAATATTAATTAAATGTAAATTACAATATTTATTTTATTAGTAGGTACATTCGACCCAACTGAATCATGACCCACTTTGCCGATAATTCCTTTGAAACCATAAAAATTTATAGATTTGACGTGTATGTGCACTTAGTACGTTTTAAATATGAGTAAAAATTCATCATTCCGGTCAGACTGCACTAGATATGTTTTTAAATATAGCAATCATGAAGAATAAGATATGGTTCATAATCCTAACTCTTTTCACTGCAGAAAAAGTAGTATAATTAAAAAAAAATGACTTTATGACATTGTCAGATGTCAAGCAGTAGCCAGTCAATCATTAGATTTAAATAATTGTTATTTTGTTTAACCCTGTTTAACCTTAGATTATACTTAATCTAAGTTTGCCTTAGAAGTTTGCTATGTTATTGTTTAAGCAGATGGCCATGTAGCCAAAGCATTAATAAAAAAATAAAAAAAAATTGTCAGTCAATGAGAAAAAGTATAATGAATAACAGAGACAGTAATAGCATTTCTCTGTTGTCACGAACGAGTATAGTCGAATCTGTCCCGATCTATTTGTCATAGCCAGTGTCTAATAAAATGATAACAGGTTTGTTACCAAGGTAATGTATGTTCTAGCTAATTTCAACCTACTTTTATTTGAATGACGACCGTAAGAAAATTACCTTAAGGTGGGTCATGTTTCAATTTGGTTGACTGTACCTAGGCGTAGGTTATTTACCTTTGTTTTAACTCATTTGTTTTTTACCTTTGTTGTTTTGAGTTCGACGTTTTCAGCCTTAAAAAACCCTTTCTGACCAAAAGTAAGTATATTGAGTTGTGACCTCATGACCTTTGATCCTTTATTCTTCAACCTTTTATGTACTTTGCGAACAGCTTTATCCTTTTTAACCGCTTTGGTATTAGTGGCAGGCACCGAACTGAAATAGATTTAGCAAATAATCTCGATTGTGTAATGCGATTTCCAGATGTTGTTTTACTGGGAGAAGCAAACTTTGTAATTATTAACAAAGTTAACATTGTTACTTTTGATGTTCAAGTGTTAAAAAAAAAGCATTTTTTTGAGTCAGCGCATTCGCCTGCGATTGCGGCATCGTAACCACTTATTAACTAAACCTATTCATCAAAAAATCTGTCTCGAACTTTTGTTTTACAGTTCTTTCTCTACAAAAAGGACTTCGTATTTAACGGTCATTACTCTTTGTAACCGCAACATTAGTGATGTCCCATAAATAATTCGGTCGTGCACATCACTTGGACATGTAAACGCCTAATTCAATTACCGACCATTGAAATTGTAATCGAATTCGAAGCCGCCCTAATTCCCAGGGCGTCTTACTAATTTATGGCACCCGTCAACTCTTTACGGCATGATAATAAAGTCGAAAATCATTCTAAATAACTGCCTTTAAATGTGTATCAAAATTGACACAGTAGAAAGAAATGTTACTGAGTAAATCAAGAATTCAGACTTCTATGAATTATGAAATTTGTGATTGTCGCAAAAAGCTTTACGGGCCCTCAATCCTCACACTTACAAAATGTCATTAAGTAATTTAAAAAAACTATTGGATTACTACAGCTTTTCATAGTTCGATGCTATACATATGTGTAGGTTTGTAAATGCAGAACAAAAATTGTGGTGGTGCAAAACAAAAATACCTAGTAATTATTGAATTTTTATGTCAAATACAAATCAGTAATATTCTTATCATCTCATATTTTGTCATACATAACAAAGCACGATATCTTTATATAATACCAAATAACATACTAGAAAAAATACGACTCGCACCAGATCATGTTCTCGGACGGGAATCGAACCCGCGAACTTTGGATATCCGGTCGAATGCTCTGACCGCTGAGCTACCGAGTCGCTATGTTATTTGGTATTAT
Source organism: Catoptria pinella (assembly GCA_963556745.1). NCBI lineage: Eukaryota > Metazoa > Arthropoda > Insecta > Lepidoptera > Crambidae > Catoptria > Catoptria pinella. The sequence goes on from OY750777.1 coordinate 1,520,965, forward strand.
ATAAAAATTGCATTGTGAATGCTAAAATCAAAATTTAAAAAAGCACGTGATCTCTAAGCACTTAGAAGTTATTTAAGTACTTCTGAATATGTATTAGATAAACCGGATTGGTAGAGCTTCTATGGCCAGCAGTGAGGATCGTGCAGAAGAGGTAGAAAGTAAAGCAATGTGTATGCGTTCCAAAATCATATTACTTACCTTAGTACCCTACTGTACGGTTACCAAAGTACATGTAAAGTGCAGATACACAACTGAATCACAACGCGTTTAATTCGACTGTCGCCGCTCGTTGCGAAACCTTTGATTTGTTCGAATTAGGATTTATGGTAATGCTCTTATTGTGCCGCAACGTTGACACATTTCCTGTTCTAAATGGTCAGAATAACAATGAATCGTTTATTTAATGCTCATATCGAATGGTACTCGAAATTGAGTTGTTTTATGTTGTTTTGGGTGGGACCCACCTAGGTTCGCGAACCTATGTTCACGAAGCTCAATGTGGACGCTATTGCGAACTTCTACTTGCTCCCCTTTTGTGTTTGTGTCACCGAGGTTCGCACACGTACACACTGTGGCGCACTGTTGCAGGTTCGCAGAGCGCGCAGGTTCGCGAACCTAAGTACCCACCTACCCACCCTTAGTGAGCAAACAATCTACGCACATCAAAGATAATTGTTTATTTATAGGCATGATTTTAAGTACCTATATAAATAGAAAAGTACTTACCTCTCTGTGTTATTTTATATTATCGAAAAGTTAAATTAAAATCAATAACTGGTCCATTGATCCACTGTAAATTTCGAGGTAAGTATGTAATGTGGCCCTATATTGTGGTATTGGCGTAATAAACGAATTCAAAACTTAACCGGTGTTGGCCAACGCGCGTATTCAACTAATGTCCTCTTATTTTTTGTTACATATTATGCTTTAACATTTACCTTTTTTGTCTCGGACAGTGAAGACGACCATTTGTCATGCGATTTCCACAGTTATTGAGTAAGGCGGCTATCGTATCGTAAATATCGTAACTGCACGTCGTTAGCGATAGCAATAGCCATTGTTATTTCGCCACGAACTGCGGAGCTAATTTAGAGAAAAAAAAGTGACGTGTATGTAGAACTATTTCCAGATTTGGATATGCCCAGCAGCGGGTGTCATCGAGACGAGATTATGAATTTTCAGCTGGTCCACCAAACACTACATGATTTGACATCCCTTGCACGAATTATATGATTCATGTTGACTGTCGTTTTTGAAGAAATCCTTACGTTTCAAATTCACTTTATAATATAATCTTGAAGGGCTAGAATTTGTAAACTTTATCAATTTGCAATCTACCTTAGAAAATTAAACTAGGTTTACCTATGTTGATTCGTATCAAAATGTTGGGAAAGAAATTTGATGTATTTAAGTAAGTCCTCTAGAATGATTGACCAAAAGTGACGCCTTTCTTTTCTGATACTTACCTGAAAAGCCCATGTTCCACAAAATGTTCACCTATCAATTAATAGAAAAGATAAATAAAAAATTCTCAATGTTTATCATACTTCATTAGTTGCTTCTTATTCTAAGATCCAAATGTTTTGAACATCTGTCGCCATGGCATTGTATATGAAAATAAAGTTTAATATAAGCTGTGAAATATGAAGGAGGACAGACGAGACTTCAACAAACAAACGTTTTATGGTGTTGAAAGGTATGAGCATCTAAAATTTATAAAGAACGACGATGTTTTGCTTTTTGTCGTTTCAAAAGATACCTTTATCTCGGCTCTACTAACCTAACCTTTGCTCGGTTTCTTCTGCGAATTATATAATAAATTCCAAGCAATATAGCTCAATGGAAAAGACTTGAATTGCTTTGATCTTCCATTCCACTAAGAAATAACTTGAACATGATTATCACTGCAAAAAACCTAAAGCAGAGGAAACGTAATGAGTTCATTTTGGCTATTATACTCGCTCTGTCTTTTCTGCTAGACTCTTTTTCTTTAGGTATGCTTTTTAGAGTGCTGGTACGCAGTTTGCTCTGCGAGTTTAACTCCTCTGTACGGAGTCTTTCGTTGTGGAAGTCTGGCTCTGGCTTAAATCGTCCACTCTAACAAATCAGATTAGCCCTAACGATCGGGTAATGCTCTGCAATTTGTGTCGCAACTTTGTCTCGGCAATCGCCATTTAGAAGATGCTTGCTGGTTGCATCAGCCATTGTACTTTCGGTGCTGATACGATACAAATCAGCTGCATCATGATCCTGTTGTTATGTAACACTTAGTGTAACACTTATTTCCCTAAACATGATATTACTTGGTGCATTCAGCTTTCAATTTAATGAAACATTTAGAAATTGCATAAAACATGGGTAAACAGCTTTTAAGTATCCGCTAATTGACACGGCTCGCAGTCTTCTCCAATGCCATACAAATGACGTTAAGAGTAAACTAATGGCTGATTAAGTAGAAAACTCTCACTTTTACTCACTATACGTAATGTTAGTTCTACCTATGCATATAATCAAATTTTGCTGAACTCAAAGTGTTAATCACATCAACAGCAGCTGCTGTAAAACCACAGAGTAAACAATAATCTTTTGAAACAATTTATAGCTTGCGTTTAAAATAAGAAATAAGATGGTCATCTCCACATACTTTATTTTTTGTAAGTCACTTCTTTTGATTTGAGAATTTTAGGTACTCCATAAATATCCATTCAAATATTTTTATATGATACGCGGCCAGCAATTTTTAACTATTCAACTAATATTAACTTTAGTTACATTAACTAAGCATCTTCATTGTACAGAATTTATTACTGCGCTGTAAGCTAAAAAGTGGATACAACATTTGTTTTGTTATTTTTTTTCATCACAAATATTTTCCTTATATTCCTTATTTCCCTTTCATTAACCTGGCTTGTTTCCAAGCCAAGTAGTCTATTCTGCTATTGTTTATTAAAGTTTTAATTAAGCTGTTAATTTGCAATATTAAAAAGGTTTTTCCCCTTTATCTAGGTCGGTTGTGGCTTTCTCAATTTTGTTTGCTGCAATTTTCACATTTTCTTTTATCAACTTTATGTTATGATTATAATTTGTTTGTACATTTCTCTAAAGTTATTTCTCGGCATTTCTTTGCTTTATTGCTTGACATAACAGTAACTGGAACAAGTGTTTATAGCACTGCGACAATCAATGCCTACGTACGAGACGCAATACGTTTATTTAACCTTACAAGTTGTTTCCTTAGTTTGCACAACATTACGTCTAACTGCCTACGCCTTTGTCTTATGTCATTTATGCTGGTTGGTCTCTATATACGTTATCGAGAACAAAGCGAAAACATTACCTTTAATGGCGAATTGCTTTTCAAGTATGAAGTAAAGAAATCCAAAAAAATTATTGGGGAAAGTAAAAAAAAAAGCTGGACGGTGGAAGGATTAAAGATGTTTGTTTTGCCTCAGTTGATATATTTTTATAATTGATCAACAAAGTTCTCCCGACAGATAATGGTACATTTTCAGAATTGATTAACATTTTTAACAGCAGTGCTTTGTTACGTTTCTTATACTTATAGAAGATTTATACTTATAAATCTTTTAATCATTGCTAGGCGCCTTGGCAGTTTTGTGTGTTAACTTTTTGTTCTTAACATTAAGGTCTTTCTTTATGATTCTTGTCAAGTTTTCAAAACCCCAAAACGATTGTGATACCTGACTTCGAAAAGTATAACACCGATCCCACGTCCCCGTAAGTTCACTAATACGAATCACTTAACAACGAATGCATGCTACCACGAAAAACTTGACGCCGAAGCCATGCTGTAGAGCTAAGTAATAACTTTCCTAAACAAGTTTATTTATAGGTTTATTATGTTTATTACATTGAATTCAAAATAATAGTTGCTAAACCAGAAATGAGACTCCCACGCTCTTGTCATTTACGGTGAGCTGCTTTAGATGTTTGTTGTTAACGATGATCGATACCGTAAATAATTCCAAATCGATTTATTACTTTAATGTCGACGCGAGATAAGAAATCATTAAATTTTTATCACCAATCTAATTTGATTGGGTGAGAAATTTCTTTAAAAGTATAATTTTTGCTAGACTAATCTTTAGATGTAAGTATGAGCCATAGGATTTATGGAAATATTGTGTTTTGACAATGTTAACCAGTACTTACTATTTTTATTACAAATATTTAAACTTTTATAGGTCACATTCTTGTATTAGATAGTTTTCTTTTTGACGAAAGCACGCGAATGGCTGTAACGAGGGCTCTTTTGACAGGTTTTTATATAAAGCCCATCCGATAAAAGAAGAGATAATTATGGGAGCTAGTACGTTGATCAAGCCATTTGATGTTAAAAAGTTGGGACACAGGCCTTCAGTGCAAAAAGGTGTACTGGGCATACATAACCCAATTCAGATTAATGGAAGGAAGTAGGTACTAGGTGCATATGATCAACTTTTTATTATTGAAACACTTTCGAACGCAATAGCAAGCAAAGTATATTCCTAGAGCAATAATTCCAGATAAGTATGTCAGTGGCGCAAGCTATGAGCATTTGCGCATGCGCAGCGATACCATCGGTGATAAACAGAGCGCTTCAGTGTTTAGCTTTCGTCTCGCTAACGCGATCTTATTGACAAGTGTTGGTGTTATAATGGATCTCGCCTTAGTATTTAGGTGTTAAGCTCAGAAGTCAGTTAACGTTGCGTATTTCTTCAATAGGAAGTGTGAAACATTGATACAGCTGACTCTGCTGTATTAATGTTCTTTATTTCCCACTTCCCGCTGAGGAGAGTCACCGGTAAACCCTGTTCTCAGCTGTGTTGTACTCAGCAGAGGGATATTTGAGGAAAAATATCTTGAACCTTGAACAGAAATAGATTTAACTTATTATATCCTACTAATATTATAAATGTGAAAGTTTGGATGTTTAGGCTGAACGGATTTGAATGAAATTTGGCACAAAGATAGTTTATAGCCTGGATACTTTTTATCCCGGTCATAGATTCCGAATGTCCATGCCGACGAAGTCACGTGCGTAAGCTAGTTAGATATAAATTACAATGTAAACTTACTATTTTTTTATAGCTCTTCCTATTATACCTACACCTTATTCTCGTTAAGGACACGGTCAATCATAAAATTCATAAACTAGTGTACCATATAAAAGCTACAACAACAATCCATAAACATTCATCAGCTCCATATTAGCCAAACATTCCCCTGCCAGATGTAAACATGCAAATGGCTGCCATACAAAAGCGTCGTGTCTAGAATCCAAAATGGCGGTTGCGGCGCAGGAGTTGATTTCTGATCACGTTTTGTAGCTGATTACACTTGTAATTACGTGTCGATTTGTGACTGATGGTTTAATTGCATTCGATATGCCAACGTCTTCCGTTGTTAACGTTTGTTCTGAGTAATTTGCAAGGCGTTAATAAATAATTTATATGTTATTGGAACAATTATTGTGAGGAAAAATTGCTTGAAAAACAATTACTCTTATTGTCGTAAACTGGTAACAGCGATGGTTCGGTGGGTGATATCGATAAATAAAAATACAAAGGAATTAATTACAAGGGTTTCAACTATTCAAACTTTGAGTTAAGATGTATTATTTAATCCTCTCCCATTGTTCCATTTTCTTTTCAGAGATCGTGATTCCAGGAAATACAATGTGTTACATAAGTACCCCTAATGCCGAATATGGTAGATAGAGACTATCAAACTGAACAATTTTTACTATGGGACTAACTCTGAAATCGCGAAAAAAAATCAGCTGTTTCATACATTTTGATATTTTCGATTTTATTTTTTTTATGAAACAGCTGATTTTTTTTATATCTTAAGTTAAATGTCATTTAGCAAGTCGCAAATGAGTGTCTTTACAATAAACTTTACTGTTCCGATCTTTAATTAAAGTTCCAACAAGTATTTATTATCTCATCCCAAAACACATTAACCGATTGACCTTGTGACCTAAAATCGCAATGTTTTGCTACAGTAATACTCCGTATGACTTCATCCATACAAAAACTTCAATAGGTACACCGTCGACTCGTCTACTGCGTTTCATTGATTCACTCACTCAATTGACAACAAGGTTAATTGTATACGATATTCTTAGAGCAGCTGGGGTGGTTAAATGGAGTTGTTCAGGGATACACTTTTGGACCACTTTTATTGTTAACATTTGACCGAAGTGATTGAGTTCAATTTATATAAATAGTTTTATGTGTAGTTGCTAGTGCTGTAAGCATTTTAAAGCTTATTTATACAAGGTGTTACAAAAATACCCCTAATGCCGAATATGGTATATAGGGACCATCAAACTGAACGACTTTTACTACGGGACCAACTCTGAAATCGCGAAAAAAACATCTGCTGTTTCATACAAAAATTAAAATCAAACAAATATCAAAATGTATGAAACAGCTGATTTTTTTTCGCGATTTCAGAGTTGGCTTTTATACAAGGTGTTATTTTTGTAACACCTTGTATAAAAGCCTTGACGTTAATATAACTTTGTTAGCATAATACATAAAATTATAACATTATGACGTAATTTTACGAAAAAAGTATTTGAATAATCTCGGTGAAATGGCTATTCCGTGTAATTAAAGAGTCCCTTAATCACTATCTAATCTCCATAAAATTTAAACGACACGTTAAGTTATTCGGAAATAACATTGGTATTAGGTACTCTTAAAATTTAAATTTATTTAAAACTTCCCGACGTCGTCGTTTTAGTATATTGTTTTGTGAAGAGTAATTAGAATATACCGTCACATATTTTTACTGAATTTAAAAAGAGTTAGGTACTCAATTTGACCCGTATTTTTTGTTTTTTGTATGTACACCAATTACTCTGGCGTTGGTGTACCGATTTGAATAATTGTTTTTTTGTTCGATTAGGTATACTTTCAATATAGACCCATATAAGGTTTTCTGTAAAAAAATTAAATCCAAATCTTTTTCTGTTTCAGGTAATGAAATACAACATAAAAGATTACATTCAGTATGAAGATAAGGTAACTTAACTGACTTCAATATTTATGATGTTTGCATACTTTAGCTATAATTTATATCGAATCAATGTACGTTATGTTTAACTACATAAATTCACTAGTTTCTTGGTAACTACTTTGAAGACGACCTCCGTGGTCGAGTGGCTTTGTACACTGTTTTCAAGGTGGCGCCATCTCTGAGGTCCTGGGTTCGATCTCCGGTTGGGTCAAATTAGAAAAGGAACTTTTCTATATTGGCTCAGGTCTGGGCGTTTGTGATACCACCGTTGTCTCTGATTTCCATATCACAAGTGCTTTAGCTAATTACAAATGTCAAATAAAATAATAAATGATTCATAATGACTTTCACTAAGTAGGTGTACAGTTAAATTTCGCCATTATAAATACTTGCATTAATTGGATTAACGCGCACTAGATATTCGACGTACCGTGTAATGTTAGCACCGAAGGTATCAGCCGGAGAATCATAGCGACCTTCTCCTGCTAAAATGTTTAGATGTTTTTAAAACATATTTGTAGGGTGCTGACTTGATGTGTATGCATCATCAAAAACGCGATAATATTCCAAGAAAACAATCAAATGTCAATGAACAATACGCAGAGGAATTTAATATGATAAAATAATGATGTATTTACTAAATAACATGGTTTAAAAGATGTTACATACATTAATAACAAAGGCATCATGCAAATTATTAAAATCGAATATATAGATAAGTTAGCATGAATGAATGAATTGCCTTTCAATGACATTAAAATCGATCACTAATCACTGTATCATTTATTTTGAACCTCAAATGATTCGCAAACACAAAATTAGATCGAAACCAACGATGCATTCTCTACGTTCCATGACAAGTGATCCCTGGAGGACGCTACAAAAAATAGTTTAAAAAAAACTAGGAATCCGACGACTCGCGACAAATATAACTCGGCCGTTGAACCGACGGTTGTCAATTACGATGAGACTGATGAAGATTAACACTTCTAACGGTTTCGATCAGAAAAAGTGATAAAAGAAAAATTAGAAGAATTTACTTATCCATGTATCTGAACTGAAGAGAGATAACTATATTTTGACATCAGGATGTTTTCTTTTTTATTCAAGTACATACTTAGGTAGTGTTTCACTAAGAAGGATTAGAAAGGTCACTTTATATTATATGTAACTGGTACCTCCGTACCTACTTCCTCAAGGGGTCAGCTATCTTAGAAAAAGGAGTAAACATTATTGTTTTTTTTCTTTATAGAAGGAGTTGTTATTACTATGCGCTAACTAATTCGTCCTTTACTAAATAAATGTGTTATCATGATAGCATGAAATATTTACTATTTCAATCGTGCATATAAAAATGTCTGCAATAAAAAAACAAGTATCTCATTAGAAGTACATGTTTGTATCAATATTTGAACTTAAACATCCGAAAATAAATCTGAAGAGCAATAAACACGAAAGAGAAATGTTCCCCGTAACCTCAATTTCAGGCAATCGCGATAAATCTTTTGAGCTTTATTTGATGGCGTTTAGAGTTTACTTTGTATGTGCAAGTAGTACACCTTGAACTACATTGCTTTTTTGGCCCAAGTCACGTACTGTAGCGTTTTAGTGATTGATTTTCTATAGCAGTCTTATGTTTTTCTCCCAAAGCTCAGTCTTAGCCAGTAAGACCGAACGCGTAACTATATAATCATTTTAGACCGTCATTTAAAATTGTTATTTTAGTCTACAAACAATACGGCCATAATATTGTCATGGAATGGCTGTCATTTAGTAGCTGTTACGTCTTCTAAATCACTGAAATAAGCTTATGATCATTAATGCTTGGTTGCTGATTGGAAAACTGGCCTTTGCAAGAGTAACTTAACTTCACCATCGGTGGCTTAAACGTATTAATTACAACGCCACTAAGGTCTTCATGAAAAAAAAATCCAATGACCATCCTGCATATTATTTAAAGCATCATACAAATAAACCAATAAGTACCACAACACTTGAATGTTATTGAAATGCTGCAGTTGCAAATCGCGTTTTTCCCATCACCCATACCACATCACTTCGAAATATCAATCAAGACGGTTCGAATCGAAGGCGTCCGCTCCTGAATACTAACTCAAAGTCCGAGCTATACACACATCAACTATCAGTGCACAGTTATACTAAAATGACTCTCAGTGGATTGAAATAAGGTTTAACGTATTAGTTTGTGTCAATTGTAAATGGTGATGGAGATAAGTTAATTAGACTGATTAAAGGCGCCTATAATCAGAGTTTGTGAAGGTCCATTAAATAAAAGTGATGACAGAGTTTCATGAGATTGCAGTTTTTTGATATTTCCTACTTTGAACTAGTTTGAACCTGTTTTCAAAAATATAAGGCAGAACTTAAAACCAACAGCTGTATTTCAAGTATATGCTGTAAATGAACACACTTTTTCAAGGTTCTGATAAAATATGAGTGTCCTGAGTCCTGTCCAATAATTATTTTGCATTCATTCACGCTTCAGGCGTGATACGGTGATAGATATATGTATCAGACGTTAACACTCAATTTTCACCGTAGGTATATACTTATCCTATACCCTAAAAGTTGAATTATAATTGAAAACAATAATTTAAATAAAACAACAAAGACAAAAAACAAAATAGACCTCCAGCAAAACTTTTGAAACAGAAAGAAGGCGTCTTCCGAAGACTTTATTTTTCAAAAGACTACTTAAATATTCTGCCTTCATACTGTCCAGTAAAAGTTGAAATGTTCCTTTCATTCAGACAATGCACAAAAAAAAGTCGTAGGGATTCACAGACTATATTGTGCTTTGTTTGTCTGTCTTGACATCAATTATGATGCAATATAGCAGCTTGTACTTAGAGTATTAACTCATAACAACAAATTCATTAAATAATAAATATTAGACAACTTCACATACATTGCTTTGATAACAAAGTAAAGCACTTGTGTTATGAAAATCAGAGACAACGGTGGAACTACAAACACCCAGACCTGAGCCAATATAGAAAAGTTCGCTTTCTAAATTGACCCAACCAGGGATCGAACCTGGGACCTCTGATATATCGACACCTTGAAAACCGGCGTACAAACCAGCTGACCACGGAGGTCGTAATCATAGCAATCATATCGTATTATGAATAAAATCCAGGATAATTTGGTGTGGATCTAGCAAACAGGAACTTTATACAAGATAAGCGAATAAAGAGTCTTCGACAGATAAATTAATTGTTTGTTAGTGGCTGATTCCTTTAAATATTCTATCGTCAGTGAGAACTAGGTCTACTATGGATAGTCGGCAACTGTTGAATTTTCCGTCATTTAACAGAAACATGTATGCAACAAATCTTAGTGGCTTACAGGATTTTCAGAAATTAAATTGAAGGAAGCTTCAGTTAAATTTGTAAAAAAACCTCTTTGCCTTGTTCGTCGATACATCACAATTTGCTTCCAAGTCTTCCATCGTTCTTAGATACAACTGGTTACGTGAGCTATTCGCCACTCCGACCTCTGACATAGTCATTGTGGCTGACCTCCATAGATCGCAGGCAGCACCGTTAAGCGACAACACGACGACGTGATTGGAACTAATTTCTTGACGTTGATACTGAACTGAAATTTCGGTCCATTTCTTTAAAAGACAACATTGAAACTATACCTACGATTGTTGCACAGTTAACACTTTGATTGATTCGTATATCTAGATACCTTTAAGGATCAATCAAAGTTTTAACTGTGCAACGTATACATTTAACGTCTTAAATATTATGTCTTTGTATTGCATACAAGATGTAGCATCGCATCTAGATGTAAACTGTACTGTAACTGATCTATTGTTGCCACAAATTTCGCATACCTCGTACTCTTTGTCTTATTATGTATTTTTATGCAATACGTTTTTGAACCAACTTTTATGATACAACTAAGTTAATACCAAAAATATTTACAGACTTAATTAAACCGACTTCATTTAGCAACAATCAACCTATTTCTTGGTTTTAGTTTTTATTGAATCTAAAGGCAAGATATTTTTATGCGAATGATTCCCGTACAATAGTAGCTACTGTTTCTGAGAATGAACCAGATAGAAAAAACAATCAATCCGCTCTGTGATTCTGAGGGCAAAGTTATTCAAGTCCTTCATTCTTGATTTCCTAGAAGCGGGAGGGAAATCAAACATAAAATACATCAGAGCAGTAAATCTTAGAACAAACGGCTTGTGTAAGTGCGGATGAATCATTCATTACATAAACAAATATAGTTTGCCCTTGTTCTTCAACTATCTACGAGTACTCTGTACTGTTCTGTGTGCGTGTGTCAACTCAATGCAAGCACCATCAACCAAATATTATGACGTGTAGAGATAAAGTCAACACGGTAATTATCCACTTTCATAAATGTTTACGTTGTCATGTTCAGCAATCTCTTTCGCACGTGCATGATGGTGTATAGGTGCGTCTCCCTCGTCGTGGCCATCGCCTTGAACTCGCAACATTCGCGGCGATTCGGACGCGTTGGCATGCTATGCGCGCTTCAATGAGCACGCTCGGTAACTAGTACTTGTACGCGGTTATGCTTGGAGTTTCACCGCGTCTCCCCCTTGTAATTAACTAGAGGTTACATTGGATCAAGTATTGTTTCACTCAACGTTGTGGTACCATTAACTCCACTCTATGATCTTCCATACAAAAGAGCTAATTTCAGAGAGATTTTTATGATAATTTCAATCGTATTTTATTGCTAATTATTAATCGTATTAAAGATGTGATGGAAATGGTGTTTTCAATTTTACTATTCAAAATCTCGTATTCGTTGTGCGTCGTCGGTTAAAATAGAAATTATGTGTTTCATACAAAAATAGGCGCAATTTAATATTTTTCCATTCTAACTGACACACGGCTAATAGAAGAAATTATGATTACTAACAGCCTTTGAAAATATCAAATTAAAATAAAATCAGATTGAATTTACCATAAAAATAAATTTCAGAAAATAGCTCGTTTGTATTGAAAATCTTAAAGTGGACCCTATTTTCTTTTGAGCAGTATAATATTGCTTGTTGTAAATGTAACATGGAATTTTGGAATAAGTATTTTGATTGGTAACGAATGACAACATAGATTCCAATAAAAATACATAGTACTTACCTATGGTACTATTCTTAATTCTGTGTTTATGGTAAGTTTGTCCTAGATTCAATAAGTTCCATTCCACTGAATAAATTAAACACTCGTACTTATGAAAGTTTAATCTAAAACCTATTACGAATCTCGTAAAATCTGAAAGCTAACATCTACTGATGTGCCCTTATCTTCGACTGCTGATTTCAATTTCCATTATCGTTGAGTGTCTCGCTGAAGACTTGCAGCCGTTTCAATTAGATTGGAACTGCATCTATCTGCATTCTGCAGTCGAACAGATGCCTTGGAATTGGAAGTTGGTAGTGATAAATCAGCTGTGGATCAAGTCATTGATAAAGTTTGCATTTTGTGTTGCTATAAATATCTGTTTAGATTTAAAATAACCTCAATGTTACTTTCAAAAATTTCATACAGTACAAAAAAGTACCCATACAATACAACGTGTTACAAAAGTACCCCTAATGCCGAATATGGTAGATAGGGACCCTCAAACTGAACAACTTTTACTATGGGACCAACTTTGAAATCGCGAAAAAAAAAATCAGCTGTTTTATACAAAAATTAATTACGAAAATATCAAAATATATGAAACAGCTGATTTTTTTTTTCGCGATTTAAGAGTTGGTCCCATAGTAAAAGTTGTTCAGTTTGATGGTCCCTATCTGCCATATTCGGCATTAGGGATATTTTTGTAACATGTTGCATAAACCATTAGGAATTTGCTGATGTAATTATAAACTCCTTAGCGGATTAGCTGACCTCAAGAATCTCAAAGGGATTAATATGGATGACGTATGCCAGTAATGAGGTGACGCTTTGGCACACGTGCTCGAGGATAGTGGGTAATGAGATACACAGTAGTGTGCGTTGAACCGAATGTGATGACCAAAATAATACTAGTCTGTAGATTGCGTGTTTTACAAATAGCATAGACAATCCTAACTATTATTTTTTCTGTGGTCCAAATAGAATCTTTTAACGATTTCCATCGTCAAGTGGTAGGGTCTGTAGCTTTCTATATTGACGACTTTTTACATCGGTTTTTAAGGTGTCGCCATTTCTGAGGTCCCGGGTTCGATCCCCGGTTGGGTCAATTTAGAAAACGAACGCTCAGGACTGGGTGTTTGTGATACCACCGTTGTCTCTGATTTCCATAACACAAGTGCTTTAGCTACTTACTTTGGAATCGGGGCAATGTATGTGATGTTGTCAAATATTTATTTTATTTATTTATAATATTTTGTAAAAACTATTAAGACTAGAGATATAGACCAAACTCGTTCAATTATTTTCTGGACCCATCGTATATGTATTGTGTACCATTTATATTTTTCTGCGGCCATTTCCGGTTGGGTGTAAAAATCGATTTTGATCCTAATTATGTGGTGGTTAGTATTTAATTAAAAACTCACATGACATTGATTCCCTGTTCGGTTGCGTGTACGTCATCGCATGACACATGAGCATCACCAATGACCTCGTGATAGGTCAGGTTTAGAGTTAATGGGCCAGCAAATTGATGCATATGATCCTGCGCAATGCAACATGCGTACTATTTAAAGTATAGACGACTTTGAAATGCGATGCTCATTGTTTCTATAATTAGGAGTGATATAAAGTCCCATGTGTTTTGCATTGCTGATTGTTTAAACACGTTTTTATTGTTTTGACGACCTCCGCGGTCGATTGGCTTTGTACACCGGTTTTCATGGTGTCGCCATCTCTGAGGTCCCGGGTTCGATCCCCGGTTGGGTCAATTTAGAAAACGAACTTTCCTACATTGATTCGGTCTGGGTGTTGTGATACCACCGTTGTCTCTGATTTCCATAACACAAGTGCTTTAGCTACTTACTTTGGAATCGGAGCAATGTATGTGATGTTGTCAAATATTTATTATTTATTTATTTTATGTCGATTGTTGTCCTTGACAAAAACCATCCTGATCATTGTTTTAATTTAAATGCATTATATTTCTTTTCATATAACCCGTTTCTTAAATCTGAATAGAAAATTAAATAGAAAAATCGGTTCTACAACATAGTTTTTTCTATCATTCATAATGAACATAATATATGAGTTCCGTATCGTATTTACAACAACGCGTTCCGTACTAACAACAACAATTTTAATACCATCAATATAGCATTGGCCAAGGATTTCATTAATTCGAAAATAATAAAGAATTCATGGCTTCCGGTGAATGTAGAGACATAACCCAAACTATAATAAAACAAAATAAAAATACAGTTGAACGCAGAAATCTGTCAACTGCGAAACGCAGGTTCATATTTGGTGATTCACATCAAAATCAACCAAAAAAGTGTTTTAAATTGTTCACCTTTTTACAAATCTAAAATAGGGAATAACAAAACACCCATCAGCGACAAAACCAAGATTTAGCAAGAACCTTTGTCAGTAAATAAATAATAAATGCTTGTACAATTTCTCACAGCGCCATCTAGCCCCCAACTAAGCAAAGCTTGTAATATGGGTGCTAGACAACTGATGTACTACTTACATAATATATACTTATTATACATAGTAACACCCAGACCCGTCACAGAAATTAAAAATCATCATTTCAATTTCTGCCCGGCCGGGAATTGAACCCGGGACCTCTTGCGTGATAGACCGGCATGTTGACCACTGCACCACTCAGATCGTTAAGTATGAGACACTCACCTATGAAGGGCTTAACTTTTTTATAGGCGTTGAGTAATATTTTGTGGTGCTATCGACTCATACATTTTAATGCGCTTCTGTCTGCTTTGCTTATGCATACGCACACACGACAGCACGTCAGGTTCTACAGATAAACTGCTAAAGCAGTTTTTATTACGTAGGGAATAAAGGCGGTCTCAAGGTCAACATGTACAGTCTGAGGTGCCGTCGTGTGTACCCAACCTTTGACATAAAGTAGCAGAGGCGGTGGCGGCGTGTTAACAAGCGGAAAATTGCGCGAAAATGTTCGTAACTGGTTTTTTAAGCTATGGTTCTGTATACAAAATTATAGATAGAATTGTTTAAATTCACTCACGATCAAGGGTTAAGGCAAGCTTTCAGTAAATAAAAATATCCTTAGCGCCATTTTGGGATTAATATATCCGACAGGATAGGTTCCGAATTAAATTATTTTCTATGTTGTCTTTTCCTTAAATAGTCTGTGTTGAATTATTATTGACTCAGGTCAACTTATTCCATTCCAAATATGAACAACAGGTTGCAGATTGAAATAAAATTTTGCTTGCTAACATCGTTTTTTGAATCTTCTAAAACGAGCAACGTATGTGAAGAATGCTTGCCAAAAAACTGAAATAAAAACAAAGACGATTCCTTAACAGGAAAGAGATCTAGAAATCCATGAAAGTTTTGAGCACTCTTTCCCACGATGGCTGCATTTTCCCCAGTTTCCTAAACAACCCTAAACCTAGAGCACCAGACACTTAACCTGTTTCCACACAGCGTGCCTTTTCCGCTTTCCAGGTGGATTCATCGGAACGAGAGCTCTCCGCTCCACTCATAATTATAAAAAACATGCCGTTGACTTGATAACCTTCTCCTTTTTTTGGAGTCGGTTAATTATTCCGCTAGATGCAAGTTGGGATTTAAAAAATAATTACTACCCATGCATGGGAGGAGTTGTTGACCTCGAATCAGTTAGATGGAGTACATCCGATTGTTGTAAAGTTTCGATGATGGTGATTATAATTTTATGTTGTCCCTTTTTTAATAAATTACAAGGCATAAATGTAACAATCTTTTTCGTTCTAAAAGTTGGGTGCTGAAAAAAGACAATCGTAATTCCAATACCTATTAGCAAACTGCATTGAAGGGAGTTTATCTATTGAGGCAGTGTTCTATTATAATCAAGTTCTTAAGCTTCCGTCATAGTTGAGGATAGTGTTTCCGTGCAAGGACGTCCCGTACGAGGAGTTCCCACCTGCTGTGGTCCTCGGCTTGGCGCAGCGCGTTGTTCACTGTCATCCTCAGCTGTTCTGATACCCCAGCCAGCCACCTCCTACTGGTCCGACTAAGGTTTTGGGCTTCTAACTCTCATATTTTTCTTTCGAAGAAGCTGGCCTATTTCCGGTAGTGGAGAGAGACTCGAAGAAACGAAGTTTACTCTTCACTACTTATTCTACTATGAAAATGTATAATGGTACGGTTGTCACAGAGATAAATCATTAAACTGAAATACTTAAAAGTTTTACAACTTACAACTATAAACGTGACCGTGCCAACCGTTTCGTAGTAAACTGTCGGTGCTCTCAAATTAGCAACCTGCTGCGAGTGGCCATTAGCACAGTACTTTGCAGTTTCGCACTTTGAAACCTACATACGTGTAGCTGGTAAGAAGTAAGTATGTCACACTGCCATTGCAGGTACAATCAGGTGGACAAACGTGAGCTGTTGAAAAAAAACTCTTCGGTTTACCCAGGTGGCCTCAGGGAGGTGGACAGTGGGAAAAAGGGGAATTTAGAACCCTTTACTCATTTCGACGACCTTCGTGGTCGAGTGGCTTTGTACACCGGTTTTCAAGGTGTCGCCATCTCTGAGGTCCCGGGTTCGATCCCCGGTTGGGTTAATTTAGAAAACGAACTTTTCTATATTGGCTCAGGTCTGGGTGTTTGTGATACCACCGTTGTCTCTGATTTCCATAACACAAGTGCTTTAGCTACTTACTTTGGAATCGGAGCAATGTATGTGATGTTGTCAAATATTTATTTATTTGTCAGCGCAGCAGCGGTGAAACATCGGCATGCTCGGTATAACGCGGTACCAAAATTTTATTGCAATCAGTTTTCAGCGTCTATTCGCAGATGCAGCGGTGACAGTTTTCCGCCAGTTAAACTGCAGTATCTTTGTTAAACTTAACATACAAAAAAAATTTGAACAAAACCTTCGTCGGCTCAATTCATCATCATCGGTGTAGATTGAGTTTCTACGAAAAGATCGAATAAAGATTGAAGCTTAATCCATCGAATTTAATTAGGTATAAAAGTGCCTTCAAACCTTTTTACAGAAATAAAAGCTCTTTGTATTAGTTTGTATAAATCATCACAATTATTTAGTTAGATAAGTATTTATTTGATTGAATCAGGCATTACTTGGCGGAAGTCCCAAACCATTGTGAAAAGAGAAATATATGTAGCTTACTCCCGCAAAAATATATGGAGCATCCCCAACCCGGATGCTCCGGGTTGGGGCGAAACACGTGTAGAGTAGTCTAATTGGTGAAGGTGCAAGGTGTGTCGCTGTCATGCTAAATGCAAGTATTGTGCACTGATATTTTTGTGGTGTGCATGTGCATTTTTTTGCGGGCGGGCGGGCGGTGCATCCTGCATATATTTTTGCGGGAGTAAGCTACATATATTTCTCTTTTCACAGATAAGTATTTGTTTTCTTAATCTAATTATATCGGAATGAGCTTTCGGTGTTACGTTAGTTAGTACTATTATGTATTCTGTGGTTTCGTCCTAATTTGGGGGGACGCATACGTCACTTCACGCCGCCGGGTAATCGGGTATAATCCATTACTCAACGAAGTCATGGCCCCATTCTACTCTACCTTTACATCCAGAGCAGTATTATTGATCACAAGTTTCCGGAAATGAAGTATTATTTATTTAGAGCTTAGCTTATGTCTACTCTACAAGGTGTTACAAAAATACCCCTAATGCCGAATATGGTATATAGGGACCATCAAACTGATCAACTTTTACGGACGAAATATGAAATCGCGAAAAAAAATCAGCTATTTCATACAAATATTAAAATCGAAAAAATCAAAATGTATGAAACAGCTGATTTTTTTTCGCGATTTCAGAGTTGGCCTCATAGTAAAAGTTGTTCAGTTTGATGGTCCCTTTAAACCATATTCGGCATTAGGGGTATTTTTGTAACATGTTGTATATTGCACTTATAAAAATAGTTAAGTACACGTAAACAATGAGGATTTCGTTTTAATCTGCGCCTATTCAAATGGTAACCTATATTTTTCTTTTGACGTTAACTAACGCACTTCAAGCTTATCTCAATCAGAGACATTAATATTATAAAAATTGATTGCAATTGCAACAATTGCATTTGCAGTCGTTAACAGCCACCAATCCGCATTGGGCCCGCGTGGTGGGTTATGACCCCTCCTCCTTATCCACCCATAAGGAAGGCCTGTGCCCCAGCAGTGGGGACATTAAAAATAGCTGATGGTTAACGCATTTCTAACTTATCTTAATCAGAGACATTAATATATAAAAAATAAGCTTATTTATTGCTTATTTAAAGTTTAATTAAAGTTCGTATTCATAGGAATACAAAGTTTGCCATTTGTAAGGGGTTTCATTTAGCAAGGGAGTAACATAAAATTCACATATTTATTGTTCCAGGTATGTCGAAAATCGAGATGGAAACATAATTATATCTTCACTAACGAGAAGGTATACCTATTTATAATATTAATAGTGTTATCCAATAAAAAAATCTTAAGACTCTAAAAGCCAGTTAAATTCAAACCTCTAAATTCGAATATCTCTTTATCCCCCGACTTCAATCAAAGCAAAATCAAATGACCCCTTTATTATAACCCTTTCAACTGCAAATCCTTTTAACGTCAGCAATTCGGGCGTTAAGATCCCCCGTCATTTTTATCAGGTTAAAATCACTCGGAAGTAATTAAACTACGATCAGCGATGTCAAAGCCTAGCTGGAGTGGCCACGAAATAAGCGAGCGAGACAAAAAAAAATCCATTTAGGCTGGCCCCATACCTACCGGTTTCATTTCTTTTCTTTGCTATTTAAGTTCAACAGGGGCTACCAGATAACGCATCGAACTTCGGAAAGTCTGCCGGGCTTCTAATTAAAACAGATAAATCGAGCCCCAATCGGGCCAAATTTTCGAACCCTAATTAATGATGTCACACGAAAATCGATATCTTCTAAATAACTACAATACGAAACTTCTTACTTGGATTTATCTGTTTTGAGTTGAAGCCCGACAGACTTTCCGAAGTTCGATGCGTTAGCCCGTAGCCCCGTACGGCCCCCTGTTCTATTAGAACAGCAAAGCAAAGAAATGAAAACGGTAAGTCTGGGCCAGCCTTATGAGAGAATCAGAGATGAGACTCAGACACAGACTCAGACCACCCCCTTTGCCATAGTGTAAATGCGTTTGCTGCGTGTTGAAAGTATTCATGTCTGTGTTATTGTGCCTGCAGATTTCAAAGAAAAGTTGCAAGTTTGTATGGAACTCACGCATAATGTAACCATAATGTAGGTGCCTGTATACGAATTATACTGCTCAAAAAAAAATAGGGGCTCCATACAAACGAGCTAATTTTGGCAAGGTTTTTTCAATATTAATTTAATCTGAATAAATAAATTTTATTTGAATTTGATATTGTTACGGACTTTACTGTCGAATTTACTGTGTAATTTCTCCTATTAGCTGTACGTGAGTTAGAATTTAAAAATGCTAAATTTCACGTATTTTTGTATGGAACTCCAATTTCTTTCTATTCTGACACACGGTGAAAACAAATTATGCAGTAAAGTCCGCTGACTACTACAGCCTTTCGAACAATATAAAATTTACATAAAATCTGATTGAATTGATATTAAAAAAACCTTTCAGAACTTAGCTCGTTTGTATGGAAAACCATATTAGTGGTCCTTATTTTCTTTTGAGTAGAGTATTATTTTTTATTTATTTAGTATAATTTATATTATGTGTGATCCGTCTTAGTAGGTAGATATTGATATATAAACCCAATAAACTGCCCCTTAGTCGTTTGGTTAATAAAATAAAAAACTCGCTCGTTTCATAGCCCTTAAGTGAAGCGGCTTACTCCGAGTGACAGGCAAGATAGTGGCTTATGACAGCTTTGGAAGCGCACTGACTGCTTCTACAGCTCTCGTAGAGACAGCTAATGCTTCGTTGTATACAAGCGGGGATGTTATAAAATTAGTTTTCAAAATTACGTTTTTTGCTTTTTACCCGACTGCAAAGAAAGAGTTTTTCGCGCGTATCTTGTATGTTTGTATGTAATATGCTTTAATACCTCATATCTTTTAAACGGCTGAATGGATTTCTGAAATTAAAATATCGTTAGATTTGTCTTGGCAGCCCAAGTGTTCTTAGGTAAGTGGCATTAAAAAAACCAATGAGCTGCTATTATTTGAAGTGTAAATTTTTTTTTTTTATTACTGCAATATGTGTATCTAATTAAAGGGCTTATCGTAAGGATAACAATAAGGTATATCATGACCATAATAATATAATAACTAAAAATACATAAATAGATAATTGAATTATAAGTCAAATCATTCACAATGTCACTTTATACATGCCTCCGACTGCATGTTATTATGTTGCCTTCAATATTTGATCTTGTTTCCACCTTTTCAGTTGACTAAGGCAGGCGGGTAATTTAATTTTTAAATTTTTGTTTCTTTTTCGCAAACATAATGTTACTAGAAGAGTGATTAAGTTATTGGAAAAGTGACAGTTATGTGATGGGCATGGATGTTGATGGAATGAAAGGATGAGGGAGATGAAATGAAAGATGGATGATGAATTTGAAGGGAGTAAATGAAGAGGTAGTGACAGGAAATACGGGGGAAAATGAATTTTTCGCATTGGGATAAGTGCAGAGAAATTAACATGATGGTATTGTCAAAAGTGAAATAAAAATTAACATGTCAAGTTTATTTATTGAAAAAATATATGAGGCATTCGCTAAAAATGACTAATATAATGCTTTTGCATTGTTTTTGAATAATTTACGTAAATAAGGTGGTGCTGTAAAAACTAAAAAGTAATATCTTTGTAACCGATTTCATATTATCCGTTGTGGGATATCGTGAGCTTTTCTTGGAGAATGACCTATATCTATCTATATGATGTCCTAGCATTATGTATTTCCATATCCACGTACTACTTAGAAATAATATGTCATATGGAGGGGCCTTGTATTAGTGAAGATTTATATTTAAACTGTACCAAAACTAGTTCAGCCTTGCTCTCAAGGTCGGAGGATGGGCAGGAAATAGCTAAAGGTGCAGCTAATCTGAATCATCAGTTAAACTATTCTTACAACCTTGTTAAACAATGTTGAACGCTAATACAATGGCATAATGCGGAATGTGCTAAGTGACGGGTTACGTTATAGAGTTTCCACAATAGTTAAAATGTGATGTGATTCAATGGGTATTGTTTTACTGGTACGTCTTTAGTTTTGAGTCAAAAACTCGTACCTAGTTTGTATATTGATAAACTCATCCATCTCTCTGTCTGTCATCAAGAACATTTATTTCAGGAACATGGTGGATATCAAGACTGAGGTCTGCTCCCTGGAGCTGTTAAAAAGCAAAACGTAACATTTAGCGACTTCGTTTGCGTGAAATTCCGTTTCATATTAGTAATTTCGTAAAAATTTGCAGGGTAGGTAGATGTAGCTTTATATTGATAAAAGAATCTTTGAAACCGGAAGAGTAATTTCGGAGATTACATCCTACATCCAAACAAACATAAACTTTCCCTAAAAATAATTGGATTGTATGTAATACCACAGAATATACAAGGTTTTACAAAAATACCCCTAATGCCAAATATGGTATATAGAGACTATCAAACTGATCAACTTTTACTATGGGACCAACTCTGAAATCGCGAAAAAAAACAGCTGTTTCATTCATTTTGATATTTTCGATTTTACTTTTTGTATGTAACAGCTGATTTTTTTTCGCCATTTCAGAGTTGGTCCCATAGTAAAAGTTGATCAGTTTGATGGTCCCTATGTACCATATTCGGCATTAGGGGTATTTTTGTAACACCTTGTATAATAGTACTATACGGTAATACATCGATGTTAATAGGTACTGTTACTTTAGAATGACAAAAAACACAGAAAAGTTACATAATAAAAAAAGTGGTTAAATGTTCTTTAGTATTACTGAATGCGAAGTTACAAAGATATTTGAGAAAATGCTAATTGTCTGACTCACGGCTCATTTCAAGGCGCAAGGTTAATGGAATTGATGTAGGGCGTGGACTGTCTGCTTCGAATTACCATTTATTATATAGCATTGAACTTAACTATCTAAGGGATAGTGTTTAAATTCAAATGAACTGCAAAAAAGTTGCATTAAAATGGTGTGCAGAGAACAGGAAAATTTTATACTTATACGACCACGCCGCCTTTACTAATTAATAATGGTTGTTCAACGAGCGATCGGTAGACAGTTTTTCAATGTGTACTACAACTAGACAATAGACATCCCGGCCTCTATTTATTACGGTGACAATTTGTCAATTGTCATGACAATTTGGTTTACATTGCTGTGTAGGTATGAGTAGTTTGTGCTATTTTCAAATTGGTTGACAATGGATATACAATTGTCATGACAGGTGACAAATTGTCACGTTTATTAAATAGGGCCCTAAAAGTAGTATAGTAGCAGATTTGGCTCAGTCAATGTCATTACCAATCTTCGCTATCGTTACCGAAACGTTACCAACGAATTGACATTACTTCTTGCAACAGATGATATAAATAAATAAATAAAATTTGATTTATTTGATTTGAAAAAATAATAAATAAGTGCAATCAGTACAAGCTTATGTGCACTGCAAAAACCGTGTACAGAGATTCCCAAACTAGGCTAAGCCTGTACTTGGTGAACTATAATACTAAAGTTTTCGCTAACCATTGATTCTCAAAACGCCAAATCTAATTTTTAAATTTCTCGGCTTCAAAACAGCAGTCCAACTTAAAGGTTTAGGTATATTGAGGCAGTATCTCTTCGCCTTCTTCAAAGTACTTCCGCCGAGCTTGGTGCTTTGTTCCGGGACTGCGGTCCAACTGTAAGTTGTTGGAATTTCTATTTATGTGAAGTGCTTAGAAAACTTCGATATCGTGAGTCAGGTCTTCATACATTTTTGCTTCGATGTTAGCTTGACGTAGTGCGACTGTGCGACGTCACGACTGCGTAATGTTTACTTATTGTACTTTTCGATGATTCTGCATTTCTTCGTCATTCGTTGATTGCTTATATAGCGGTATGATCGCACCGCTACAAAGTACATAAAGTTCAAGTGTATAAAATTATTCAATCTAATTTAACCTTTATATCCAATTTGAATATGACGCAAAACCTATTTACCTACTTATTTTTAACACTATTTAAGCCAAAACTGTGAAATAAGCCTAGTCTTATACAACACAGGATTAGGCTAGGCTCAAAGCGCCTCAATTGTGACGTGCATAAATATTACATCATATAATAAGCTTGCCGAAACAATACAAGAAACCTAATTTAATTTGGACAATCTAGTTAGGTTATACCATAGACATAATAGCTTTATAAGTATTTAAGTTAAAAAAAATCATCTACTAATTAATAAAATAAAGTAAAAACGAATATAAAAGAGTTTCTCGATCATATAATATCGAAAAAATAAGTAAGTTGGTAGTCTACTACCTTTACTACTTTTGTTAGATGTTGCGATTGCTTTGAACGCTTATCCCGCCATAGACGAGGATTCAGGATTATTCAAGTATAGCCTACCTAACGTCACTTTTTCAGCAAGGATCTATTAAACAACGTTAAAATCAAGGGTAGTGGTCGATGAGGTCTATAAAAATAATTAAGTAATAGGTACACGACTTGAACTTGTACAATTTAATTTATCAAAACTCCCACAAAGTATTACTTTAAAAACCTAATTTAAAAAAATGAAAACTTAAGTAATGATCACTACGTAATGCGAATGTGCCTACTCGTTTATGTTGGGACTAGCACTGGCACTGTTTGTACCTTGTTTGTTGTAAACTTTGTGGAAGAAAACAAATTTTTTCATTTTAATTTTTTCAAATCTTGGGCCACAACCTATACTTATTACTCGAAACAAATTGGACAAAAAAACATCGATGATAGTAAAACTTCCTAAAAAAAACATGTCTGAAACATTTGTATGTCTATGGCAGCTGAACGTTACGAGCTCGAAATGTGATTAACTGACAGCGATAAAAGTTGCATACCAACTTAGTTGGTAGTTGAGCGAGTCTGTCGTGCTCACGAAGACCGTTTTGCTATGAATGTTGTAAGGTGTAAGGTGTATTTTAGTGTGCGTAATACGGTTGGCGATATTCTATTTTGCCGGACGCTACAAGCCAAATAAGTTCGGAATATTATGCCTATTGAATTACGGTCCCCTGAAATTGTAAAAATATTGCAACACCTCAGGAATCCTGTTGCGCAACATTCAAGTATTTCTGACGGTTTGATGCAAACTGCAAGAGCCCGGTGAAAGTCTGGCGTCGCGCCAGGAGGAGAAGGAACACGGTTATACAGATTTGTGGGGCTTATCTCGTGGATGTAGGGAGACCAGATGTTTGTGTACTTGTGGGAAAGTTTGCTCCGAACAGTTATAGAGATCCGATTACTTAAATTACTGTTAGGATGCTATTTAGAACAGTCTAAAAGTGAACGCCGCTCTGTTTCAGAATAAAGATACGATTTAGATTCCTGAAATTTAATAACTTGGATTTACTTTAAAATAAAAACAATGATTTAGCGACTTCCGACACTTCGAAATCTATTGTTTTATCTATTTGATTGTAAATTTTGGTGTGTAATGTACGCACAAACAAATAAAATTAAAATCTGTTTAAGTAATCCCTTTAATTATTGTAAAATACAATCTAAAATGGTTAAAAGCAACATTTCAACAGCAAGAAAATGACATTATTTTGTCCCTTAGAATTAGATAGAAAATGAAATGTTTATGCTTATACTTTTTCTTACTACAGCATTTATCTCCAACCATCCTACCGATTCTCTAAATCATGGTCACCCTTACTTCTGGCGAAAATGGCCCGGGTGTAGAATTACCGTGGCGTCTTCACTTACCAGTCACATATTTCATGGTGAGGAGTCATAACTCTTCGGCGTGATGGATGGAGACGATCTAGTTATGGGAAATTGGGATTTCTTGAAGAATCATTAATTATTGTATTTTCATTCACTGAAATGCAGGTCAGCTCAGCATTAACTTTGTTGTTGTTACTGTAACTATGTGAAACAAAAGCTTCAAAATTAAAATACCTCTAAAAAGCAAAGAATAACATTCTAATCATTAGATACGCATATCAATTTTATAAATATATTAATTTTTTTTTTTATAGTTAAAAGTGATAATTTGATCGCGTTTCGGTGGTCATGCTAGGGGGCCAGATGTTTGGAAATCAGCAATAGGTATGTTAATTGTATTCAAGGGACATAATATATTTGTATACTATTCCTTACTCAGGAACCGGTATTTTGCAACTTTGATTCCAACTTTACTTAATAAGTTAGAACTCATTAAATTTTGAGATTTAAGCATTCACAATGCTATTTTATATAATACCAAATAATATACTAGAAAAAATACGACTCGCAACATGATCTGGTGCGAGTCGTATTTTTTCTAGTATATTATTTGGTATTAAGTTAGAACTCATTTTGTGAATATTATTAGCTCTAATCGCCTAGTACACAGGATTTCCTAGTACAGACAAACGTTCTATAGGTACTGTTCCTATGTAAATCTTGTACAAAAACATTGTATCTGCATTTATGGAAAATAAATAATTATTCTATTCCAGTCTATTCTATAAGACTTCCCGCCCACGAGCGCTAATCGCTGAGTGATTTTTGTCGTCGATAATAGAACATTATAGAGTTCAATACGTAAACGCCCACGAGCTACCAGTGGCCCTACCATGAGTTGATGCAAACTGTTTACGTTACCGTAAACTGTCGTTTTCTCTCTTTCACTCGCATTGACTATGAGCAGTATATCCGATAGTTTACAGTGGCGTAAACATTTTGCAACAACTCATGGTAGGGCCACTGTAGCTCAGCTACTAATCGCCTGCGAAATGACACTGACAAGAGTGACAAAGGGTTTACTTAGCCAGCGACAAAAAAAACACCGCGATTATTGCCGCGATAATCGCAGCTACAAAAAGTCGCTCGTGGGCGCTGACGCTAACTCTCTACTACTTAGTTGTTGATGTATGTAAAATATGTATTTTAACTGACTCACCAACTAATACGTTTAATACGTAATACGTTTTGTTTACTAGTACGATTATACTACTAGGTAACGCCGATGCTCTATTGGAGGGCAAGGCCTTTGTATTACGTGTTCCTTCCTTTGATTGTTTTGTTTTCATTGTTTATTGTTGCGGCCATATTGTATTTTTTATTAGTGAGTTTATTGAGTTTGCAGATGCAAGATGTAAAACCTAGTCCGAGGGCCTAATACCAGTTCGTGTTTTCACTTCTCGCATTAACTATCTGATGCACTTGCGAGTGAAAGAGAGAAAATGATAGTTAACTATTCGAAAAGTGAAAACACCAAGGCTCTCTGGATCATAACTATTTTTTGTTATTTGTTGATCAACATTTAGAGACGGATTTTACACTACCGCGCATCATGCGTGTCGTGTCTGCAGATTTTATTTGTACCTACGTCAAGTTTGTAAAGGAATCCCGCATGGCATGGCATAGTGTTACGTGTTACACATAGGTACACACGACGGCACCTCATACATGTTGACCTTGAGACCGCCTTTATAGCCTACGTAATAAAAGCTATTAGAATAAACTATATCGGGATTTACACCATGTACTTGTTAAAAACCATGGAAATTTAAAACATTATATTGTAATAAAACCTGTTTTCGAAGTTTAAATATTTGACAACATAACATACATTGCTTCGATTCCAAAGTAAGTAGCCAAAGCACTTGTGTTATGGAAATCAGAGACACCGCTGGTATCACAAACACCCAGACCTGAGCCAATATAGAAAAGTTCGTTTTTCTAAATTGTCGAACCCGGGACCTCAGAGATGGCGACGCCTTGAAAACCGATGTGCAAAGCCACTCGACCACGGAGGTCGTCGAAAAATTAACTGTATAACCTGACCTGCTGTCTTGCGTACATCGCATCTTCACGGGTGATTTTTCTACTAAGATCTGCATAAAGTGTAATGCCAGATGCGTGACTGTTTAGCAATGTTTGATCCATCTTCCTTTCTTATAGTCTTATTATGATAGATGAAGAATCCCTTTTTGTTCCGTGAAGTTTTATAATTTTATAATCACCTTCAATGATTCTGTTGTCAGAGCATAACGTAAGTTTAATCTTAAAACAATTTGTAACAACAAGAGATTAGTTCCATAACACCGAACAGTTGTTTTGGGACAAAGGGGAGACAATGGAGCATTACACAATGCCGATGTAGTGAGCAACCTGACAAAAGTAGCACTGTATCTTTCTCCGACCGAAAGAAAGCACGAGAGTACTAACTAACCCAAATGTTACTGAAACTATTTTTCAGTAAGTACTTAACGATCTTCGTGTTTTGCGAATGATAGATAAGTATGTCGTGATTTCAAGTAAAACCCCAACAACTACGATGTAACACTTTTATTTTCGTATACTTACACAATTTTATAGTTTCACAACAGATTGCGGAACAATACAATAGCAGTCCCTCTACCTCAACTGCTTCTCTCGACGGTCCAACAACAACTTAGACAGCAACTGAATTCGTTGATCGTTTTACCGTGCTTATCCCACCACTTCACTCCCCACTCCACTAATATTGGCGCGAAAGTTATGGCGGGAAGATGGCGGAGCTAATGTTGCCAATCTAATAAACGAAAATACTACTTTTCTTTTTAATTTTATTCAAAATCATGACAAGGTGTTACAAAAGTACCCCTAATGCCGAATATGATAGATAGGGACCATCAAACTGAACAACTTTTACTATGGGACCAACTTTGAAATCGCGAAAAAAAAACCAGCTGTTTCATACAAAAATTAAAATCGAAAATATCAAAATTTATGAAACAGCTAATTTTTTTTTCGCGATTTCAAAGTTGGTCCCATAGTAAATTTTTGTAACACCTTGTATAATTTAAAAAATAAGGCGTGGAATTTGGGCCTCTTAAAAGTCCCGGTCGTAGCATTTGGGTTTTTGTCGCCGTCAAATGAAAATCGTGCATCGATGTATGGGATTGCATTGGTTTTCGCTAACGATGAGTAACGTATTTCAAATCCACTTTTACTTCCGTTACCGCCTAAGGCTGTTCATTTTTCCATAATTTAAATGCCCAACTTAGTTTTAAACCGCAAGATAAAAAAAGATCTTCCCAGATTCGACTATCCTCGGTGTTCGCTGCGACTATGAGTGATGGTTCATCTTCTTTAAACTCTTAACACAAACTGTAGACAGTATTAATAACCATCATCATATCAGCCGCACGATACCCACTAATTCTGGGTAAGGCCTTCCTCAAGGATCTCCATAATGATCGGTCCTGCGCTGCCCGCGAACATGCCGCGAAAATGGCGAACCCTAATTCATGGTGTCACACGAACATCGATATCTTCTAAATATATCGATGTTCGAGTTTCGTTCGATGATCGAAGTTAGTCGGTAGGACCCGGGGCCCTACCGGCGAAGTTTTTGAACATCGAAGTAAGGAATTTCGTATTGTACTATTCTTCGAAGTTATTTAAAAGATATCGATGTTCGTGTGACATCATAAATTGGAGTTCGCCATTTTGGCCCGATTGGGGCTCAATTTAACTGTTTTAATTTGAAGACTGGCAAACTTTCCAAAGTTTGATGCGTTAGCCGGTACGGTCCCAGATCGTCAGTCCACCTTTTTGGGGACCTACGGAGCCTCCTCCGGTGCGCGCTTGCCTGGACCATAATTTTAAATAAAACAAGACATAAAACTAATGATAAAACATTTTTCACAAATTATGATAATTTCTGTTCAAACCTCGATTTGACCTTGACAAATCAGCTCGGGCACGGTGTTATGAGGCGAAAGCGATTTAAAAGCATTTGCCATGCCCTCAAAATCGTTATAATATGGATATTTCCTAAATAATAGTTTGGTGCACTAAGTATATCGATAGTTTTATCGTCCAAAAGTATCGATGAAACTCAATGGCGGAGTGGCGATGAAACACAATGGACAATTTGGATTTCACTATCATGGCGTCGCTGGTGGGCATGCCTTGTTACTCTACATACTGTGTAGTTTATTTAAAAAAAATCGGATACTTGCCTGCCTGGTATATTGGTCTTTCCGGCTTTCCCCTAACTATAACATTTAAAAAATTAAAATAAAAATCCGCCTGCATCAAATGGCAAGTCAACTGAAAAGATAGAAACAAGATAAAATATTAAAGGTAACATAATATAATAACATGCAGTCTTATGAATCATTCATTATGAATGATTTGACTTATCATTAAATTCTATGCCTCCGACTGCATGTTATTATGTTGCCTTTAATATTTGATCTTGTTTCCATCTTTTCAGTTGACTTGTCTTTTGATGCAGGCGGGTTTTTTGTTAAATTAATTTATTTTATTTATGTCTATTTAATCCTTATGTATTACAAATCCTTATGATAAGCCCTTTAATTTGATACCCATATTGCAGTATTCTATAAAAACATTTTTTTTAACTTTAATAGCACCGCACAGCCGCCATGTTGGTTTTTTTAACGTCACTTACCTAAGAACACTTGGGCTGTCAAGACAAATCTAACGATATATTAATGATAGAAATCCGTTCAGCCATTTGAAAGATATGAAGTAATAAATAATATTACATATAAATAAACATACATACATACAAGATAGGTACGCGGGAAAAACATAACCCTTTCCTTGCAGTCGGGTAAAAAGTGGTTGGCTCGACAAAGCATGGCATGGCATGGCATTACTGTCTGGTATCCGACATTCGTTGATGCCTGTAAATTAAGCTATCGATAAACAGACAACATTTCGGCAACACCAATAGACTTTTAATTAGGTAAGTAGTTAAAGAATTGACGTCTGAATTCAATCAGAAAATAAAATAAGTACTTTTACTTCAGGTATAAGAGTTTAATTTTACGGATTTCAAATAATATTCAACAAAGATAATCTCGTTGATTTGGTTACAGAAATGAAAATTTTGAAACATCTTAATTTCGAAAATCTATTTTTAATCCGATTTTATGCAATTTCCTGTTACTTCATAGTCTACTGCTCACGAATTTGCTCAATGTTACAAATAACACATAGATTAAATTAATTTGAAAGTATTTATACAAGGTGTTACAAAAGTACCCCTAATGCTGAATATGGTAGATAGGGACCATCAAACTGAACAACTTTTACTATGGGACAAACTCTGAAATCGCGAAAAAAAAATCAGCTGTTTCATACATTTTGATATTTTCGTAATTAATTTTTGTATGAAACAGCTGATTAATTTTCCTCATCATTTTACTTTACACAAGCCATTTAGGATACAATAAATTTAGGCTAAGTTCATAATTGATTATGATTGCGCGGTGCCGAACCTCGTCGCGCGGTAAGAGAGGAGCATTGCACCCGCAGCAGTCTGACGTCATTGAGAAACCGCGCGGCTCAACTGAACGGGTCGATGCAGGTTTGTACAAGGTGCAAGATCGACTTGGGGACAAGTCGTCTCAATCTAAAACTGGGACGAGGGACCAGTTGCCCCCGTTGAAATTTGATAATAGGCAACTGGGCCCACATCTCGCGCGCGACAACGCGCGGTAATCTAGACGATAAACACAGTTCAGTATAATCTTGTACCGCGAGGTAAGTAGTCCCGCGCGGTATCACGCGGCCATGAACTTAGCCTTATACCACTGAGTCAAGTTAGTCAAGTAAATGGGAAGATATGCAGTATTTGTACGCACTCTACGTACAATGTAATTACATACGAATTTCTTTAGGAAGAATCAAATCAATAGTGAAAATCGTGAACACAAGAATCAAAAACATCAATATCTAAATAATATCTTTAGTGTTTTTAAATTTCCATGGTTTTTGACGTTATTAGAATAAACTATATCGGGATTTAACTGCGCCGAAATATCGGAGTCTCAAAAATAAACAGGTACATGGTGTAAATCCCGATATAGTTTATTCTAATAATATCTTTAGTATAATATAATACGAATTAGGTAGTCATTCGTTATCCATCCGTTGTTATGATTTATTTTGTTTTTTTACGCTAATTTATGTTATGAAGAACATTCACCCGGATCGCATAAAATATTATCGAAAGAAATCAAATCACAAAAAATTGCAAAAAGTTATCGGCAATTTTTCACTTACATTTCACACAATGCGAGTAAAAACTCTGTTATTTCAATTAACATTATCTTAGTAACGATAGCAAATAAAATCGTAACAAGACAAGTTTAATCAACAGCGACACTTGTCCATTTTTTAAACGGCGCGATTATAAAAAGGAATTACCTATTCAAAATTGTCTTTAATTCACATTTTGTCGGCATTAATTTTGTATGACAACTTCAACTATTAACAAGCTGTTAATCAAGATTATTATCTGCTATAATAAGTATCATATTTGCATTGTTTTCCTATCCTATACATTAGGTAACTTATTACTTTAAAAATGAATATAAGCAACTATAAGTAAACGCATTTATACAAAATTGTTGAGATAATACATAAGAAAGAAACAGGAAACATTATTGAAGACATTTCCACTATCTTTAATCACTATCCAACTAGTGAATAAAATCATAAATACTCGTTAATCTGTATGTTTAAAACTTTAATGGATCTCAGTCATCCAGTAAATTAATCTGTCGGTTTCTGCTGACTGTAATTATTAAAAAATCTCTTTACGGTTACGGCGCGTTGACGCAGTAATGGAGGGCTGCGATCGTTGATCGGACGGCCAGTGCCTCCACGTGACGACGTGACGTGACGTGACGTGACGTGACGTGACGTGACGTGACGTGACGTGACGGCGCGGGGAGAAAACGGTGCGTTGCGTCGGAACAAATTTACCATCAGAAAATTACAGTAGATGACATTTTATGAATTTAAAATTGATATTCCGAGGGCCACAATTTTGAGCATAACTATAGCCGAAGTCCGTATGAATCCTTATTATGTACTAACTCGTACATTTTCTCGCATTTTTACGTTTAAAAAGTTTTTGATGTTTTTATTCAGTTTTACAAGTAATTCTGTTGACTGTATCAACGGCAACGATGAACTACCTGCTCTCGATTATAGTAATTCAGTAGACGCTGATTGATAGGCACTGTGCCCATTTTAGAGTAGGGAGAATGCTTTTACGTGTACCCTGTACCAGCCTGGGGATTCTGTAACCAAACTCGTATTTCACTTTGCGTGAATTTGTTATTAGAAATTAGCTGAATTTAAGCTACTTTACCGATTGCAAAAGGTTTTAGGTAGCTACCGTAGTTATCTATAATCTTTTGTTATCACAAAAACAGCCTATCATTTTCCCATTTTTATGATTTAAATTAAATAAAGTGAGATTCGAAGTGAGGTTCGAGTTTGGTTACAGAATCGATTAGCTGGTACGGATGGACGGGGTCATCAAATGACTTCCTTCCCGGTTTAATAATGAAAGAAAAAAAAACTAAATCAACTAGACAATCTCAAGACATTTTATTAACAAAAACCATAACTTATTTCAAAACGTGGATAAAATCGACCTGCTTTAAATATGCTGCCTTTTTATGTTTGCCAGAATTTGTCCAAGTTTTCGAATAAGGGGGTATAAAAAATATAGTCGGGGAATGACCTAAGAAGGGCGATGTCTGAACACAGTGTGATGGATGACTGTATTGCCTGTCTTTCGCATCGTTATAGGGCTTAGAACTCAACACGTTCTAAACACCCGACAAAGCCATCGCCAATGATAATGTGAAATTTGTTCTCAGAAAAGACCCATTGTGCTAAAAATAGTTTTGAATAGGTACCTACATTTTTAACGGCGGTTCAGTCACATTCTATGGTAATGCTTGATCATCTTTGATGCAATTTTACGCAAAATGACACGTGCGCGAAATGGCACATGCGCGAAATGACACATACGCGAAATGACATACGCAAAATGACACATACGTGAAATGACAAATACGCGAAATGCCACATGCGCGAAATGTCAAATGTTGTTAATGCACGCGGATAGTACAAGAGTGATTGCAGACAGGTTATGCGTCCGGCGTCATTCTATCGATACTTTTTTTAAATTCTTCCGTACTGAAAAATTTTGTAAGTATCAAAATTTTGTTAGAATAACGTCACAATAAGAGGTTAATTTAAGTGAGAATTAAATATAAATGGCGATAAAGTATTCTTTATATTTATAGTTTTCGAATTTTGTTAGTTTCTTCTATAAGGTACTGCGTAACTAAACGCTTCCCAACTTTTTCGCAATCTAGATGAAACATATTTCAATTTTCTTTCGAAATATGTTCGCTTCAACAGCGTGTTTTCCATTCGACTCACAAAATTGGCTATTGCCGTTTTCATCAACACGGGATCGGAAACAGACTAGAGTGAATCGCGCGGTCACATGTCCGACAGAGCAATCTACGTGTCGCCGGCAACGATTCAATAACCAAAGCTAATATCAACACAGATAACGGTAATGAGTTCTGTGGAGTACATAATACCTTTTATCAGCTGTATCTTTATGACAATGTAAACAAATTACGAAGAACAGAATAAAGCAAAGGAAAGGATATACAACGTGTTACAAAAATAAGCCTAAATTAAGAAGCTAATTTATAACTAAACAAATACATTATGTAAACTTAGCTATTATATTGCATGTAAGAGATTACTACTTAGCAATAAGAAAGATTTTTCTTTCTTGTAATTTATCCAGTATACAATAAAGTCTTCTTTATTACTATTATATTCCAACCTAAGCTCTTTTATATAACGAATAAAACTATAAAAGTGCA
The DNA here is from genome assembly GCA_963556745.1 of Catoptria pinella. Classification (NCBI taxonomy): domain Eukaryota; kingdom Metazoa; phylum Arthropoda; class Insecta; order Lepidoptera; family Crambidae; genus Catoptria; species Catoptria pinella. Next base: position 1,555,007 of record OY750777.1, read on the forward strand.
GCTTAATGTTTAAAATTCCTCTGTCTTGTGTTCAGACAACAGAGAGCTCTTACTGATTCAAGTTGAAACTTGCTATAAATATACCGAGAGCATTGCTTCAATCAGTTCCTTTTAGAAAAGACTAACGTAAACTGCAGAATATCTGAACAGTGCATTGAATGGTATTAATTCATTTCATTTTTTAATGAGTCCCTAATGCATCGCGAATGTTCTTCAAGGCTGAACTTCAAGTATCGTTTCTCTAGTTCTGTACAACACAGTTTCAATTAAATCCAAAAGACCCGTATTAAACACACACCATGCTAATAGTACCATCATGCTAACCTCACCTTAGCTGACCACCACAATTGCTAAAAGTTATCTAAACTGAATGATATATTATGACTATATTTTTAATGTACCTCTGATTTCCCAATTTCCACTCAGTGCTGTTTGTATTGTAAATTCATCTATCAGCAGAGAGGCGCTTCACCCAAATACTATTTAAATATTATAAACAACGGTTTGCAGACATATTTTCATCAGCTTTCAATCAAGGAGTGACATCAGCCAATGTGGCAGATTACATGCCTGACACTTGCTGGCCAGTACGAGCGAGACCTAGCCAGCCAGCCCTCGCATCCTCCAACAGTTTGTAACCTACACGGTAGTAGGCACCTTATCACACTCATTACATCTTACGAAGCTTGCTATAGGAAATTGTATCGTCCACCGCAATTTAATTTGCTGGAACTCGGCCGCGCGCGGCGGCAGGAATCGGGATTGATTCGCGCTCCAATTTCCGACGTACGTGACTGTATGTGGTGCACTGGTGTGTCCTGCCGGCGTTCAGAAAGCGCAGTCTGGGGCCGTGCCGGCTATCGCATCGAACATCGGAAAGCTGGGCTTGAAATTAAAACAGATAAATCGAGCGCCAATTGGGCCAAAATGGGGAACCCCAATTCATGATGTCACACGAACATCGATATGTTCTAAATAACTTCTGCGAATAGTACAATACGAAACTCCTTACTTCGATTTATCTGTTTTAAGTTGAAGCTCGGCAGGCCCGCTGAAGTTCGAAAAGTTAGCCGGTAGGGCCCCTGGCCAGTTGGAGAGTCTGTGAAAATAATTGCCTTTTAGTTGACATCTGTTTAAGAAGCGTGTGTACTTTGTAGATTATTGTGAATGTCTAGTCATATCGTGTCACTGTAAAAATAATTTTAAAGTCTAACTCCGTTTCGGATAAATAAAGAGTTAAAACTGTTAACAAGTTTCTTACCACTGCAAGTTGTTTAGTTTGACCTTCTTTGTTCCATCTCCAAGCCTCATAAACCGTCTACATTATACTATATATAGCTCGATTACCACTCACTCACTGACTGACTGACTCATTGACATAATTGTTCTCCCAGAAGGAGGTGGAAAAGGGTATAATGATGTTTGGGGAAAATGTGCAAAACCCCAATCGAACTGGGGAAAAATTATGACATTTGGGAAAAACAAGATGGCGGCTGTGGGGAGATTTGTAACTTTTTTGTTTTCCAACCGATTTTGTTGAAACTTTCATGACGGGTAGATTTTGACGTACAATGTTTAGAAAATTGAGAAAAAGTGTCAAAAACAAAATGGCGGCCGCGCTGGAGAGCTTTGAAAAAATCGATTTTTGGACCGGAAACTGCGGAGCCACAGCTCTGAAGTGTTGTTTGGTTTGGGAAAAATACTTTTACCATTTCACCACAATAGCCCTCAATTTTGACAAAACTAGGAAAATTAAAAAAAAAACAAGATGGCGCCTGTTGTAGTGGCCATTTTGTTTGAGTTACGAAAACATGCCATTTTCAAAGTCAATTTTCTTCCAGATGGCAACACTGGAGCGTTTTGAAGTTCATAGAACGGTTGTAGGTATAGACACAGTGTATATATTGGTAGAATATTTTTACCTCATTACGGGGTAATTTTCGAGATTTACCCCAAAATGAAAAAAAGTGATTCGACTACTTTTTGGGAATTTCGAGTATGAGGGTTTATGTATTGTCTGTATACAAATGACATTTTGGTATTTTGGTCGACAACATCTGGCAACCCTGGAAACTGCTGAGGAAAAAGTCATTTTTGAGATACCCTTTTTTCAAGTCCTATTGCGGCGGCTGGGTGCAAGTGAGAAAGAAAATCAAAACGTGGTTGCACGCAGTATATGCTGCAGAATATAGGAAAAATATGAACAATAGAAAAATCAATATGGCGGACGCAGTGGCGGCCATTTTGTAAATTTTATACATTTTTAAAATATTCTAAGGCTATTTTGAGGCAGTTCACAACACTTGAGAAGGTTGACATGTATTGTCGAATTACGCAACATATCAAGGAGTATTGCCATGTAAAAAATAATTACCCATTTTCGGGGTACTTTTTGAGATTTACCCCAAAAATGAGAAAAATAGAAATAGCGCCATTTTTAAATATTTTTTATCAAAAACCATTGGATTTTGCCAATACTAATGACATTTGACTATTTTTATATCGATCAGATGGCAACACTGGAATTGAAAGTAAGGTTAATTTTCCGGGTACCGCCTTAATTATTACCAAAAAGGAACAGTTGTAGAGGGGTGTAAAGTATGAAGAAAGTATTCAAGATCTAAAAACCTCTCAGAAAAAAATATTAATAGTGGAAGTCCAGGTTAAGATCTTCACGACGTGGTACTGCCCGCCAAATTGGTACTACATAGGTAGATGGTGCTCGAACTAAAGTTGTAGAAGACATTAAACAAATTCTGAAGCGAGGAAAAAATATTCAAAATGGCCGAAAAACAAAATGGCCGCTCAATTTCCCGGTACTGCATCATTTTTATTGCTAATAAGGAGCAGTTGTAGAGGAGTACAATGTATGAAAAAAATATTCAGAATCTAGAAAACTCTCAGAAAAAATAAAATTAAAGTGGAAGTCCAGGTTAAGATCCTCATGACGGAGTGCTGCCCGCAAAAATGGTATCACATAGGTAGATGGAGCTCAAACTAAAGTTGTAGAGAATTCTAAGCAGATCCTGAAGCGACGAAAAAATATTCAAAATGGCGGTAAAACAAAATGGCCGCTCAATTACCCAGTACTGCATCATTTTTATTACCAAAAAGGAGCTGTTATAGAGGGGTATAATGTAAGAAAAAAATATTAAGAATCTAAAAAACTCTCAGAAAAAATAAAATAAAAGTCGAAGTCCAGGTTAAGATCCTCATGACGGGGTGCTGCCCGCAAAAATGCTACTACATAGGTAGATGGAGCTCAAACTAAAGTTGTAGAGGACTCTAAGCAGATCCTGAAGCGATGAAAAAATATTCAAAATGGCGGTAAAACAAAATGGCCGCCATACAAAATTACAGAAAATCCAGCACGTAATAAAAATGGAGATTTCTATCTCGAAATCGAAAGTATAAATTATTATTATGATGTTTGGGTGAAATGTGCAAAACCCTAATAAATTGATCTGAAGAAAAATGATGACATTTGGGAAAAACAAGATGATGATATTTGGGGGAAATGTGCAAAACCCCAATCGAACTGGGGAAAAATGATAACATTTGGGTAATACAAGACGTCGACTGTGGCGAGGTTTGTTATTTTTTTTCGAACCGGTTTTGTTCAAACTTTCCAGAATGGTAGATTTTGTTATTTAAAATTTAGAAAAATGAGATAGACTCCGCACTGGAATTATGAAAAAAAAATATGTTTCGGTCCGCAAACCGCGGGCTTAGAAGTGTTGTTTGTTTGGTTGGAGAAAAATATTTTTGCCGTTTCACCACAGTAACTCTTAATCGTAATCGTAATCGTAAAACCGTACATAACCGTAACCAGAACCGTAGCCAAAACCTTAACCGTAATCGTAATCGTAACCGTCACGACCGTTCGGGCTCCGGCACCGACTCGGGCTCGGGTTTGAGTTCGGGTTCGGGTTCGGATTCGGGTTCAGGCTCGAGTTTATGTTAGTGTTTGGGTTCGGGTTCGGTTTCGGGTTCAGGTTGTAACGTTGTGTTTTTTTTACATAGAAAAACAACGTCACATTCTCATATGTATAAATATTCCATCTTATTTATTTATTTACAAACATAAAACACTAATATTATGTTATTATATTTCATTAATTTTCCTTATTCTATATTTATTTAATACATGCGACCTCATTTCATCTATACTCACAATTCAAACTGTCAACCTCCTTGTATAAAACTTCTTGGTATCTATGTATTTATTTTTATTACATTTTGTTCATGTTCGACAACATTTAAAAATATTCAAGTATTCTACTATCCTTTTCTCACCTATCCATTTTACATCATTCATCCTTTTCACTCTATTACTTTTTTCTTGCGTTGGCCGTTTGCGTGGTTTTTCCCGCCTTTTCTTGGGAACATTTTCACTCTTCACGGCGCGAAGCTTATTTTTATTCCGAACTTTAAAGAGACATATAATTTTAAAACAAATGTTGAAATTTTATTGATTTCTTTTTGTGAATAACATATTTTTGTTCAGTAAGTATTTTAAAAGTAAATTAAATGTTGATTTTTTTAATGTCTTCACATGGTTGATGAAATCGTTTGATTTTTTAGGCCTATTATACTGTTTTGGAAAATTTCGTTGGAGAAACACAAACAGCTAATATTAAATACTGTGAAAAACCTCTATAAATATAATTTTCATGACAATTGCATTAATCAATAAAGGGTATGTATGTATTCTAAGTAATTTCTTTTAACTGTTCTTCGCATTAATTTTTCTATATTTATTACTTATTCCTTTTTTTAACTCCTTTTTTTCTTTTTCACTTGCAGGAGGGAAGAGGAGGAAAGATATTGATTAATTTTTGTTTTTATAATTTGATGATTAAATTATTATTAATTAGTACCTACATTATACGGGGCAGCTCCAGTCCTGATCTTGGAAGTTTTTATACGTGCTTTTCATCTGTTTCAAGTAAGGGCGTTCTTATTTTTATGATTTTATTTAACAAGAAAAACTGCGTCTTCGGTGCAGCGAGACGATGGTATTAAATTGTACCATAGAAGACCACGATTTCGTAAAAACAACTCTTAATTTCAACAACTAAATATTTTTTTCATATTATTTCATAATTTAAGAGGGCAAAAGATAAGGTGCCCACCCCATTCATTTTGTACAGTTAGTGTAATATCAATATATTTCATCACCTACCTACTTACCATATATAAGTCTTTGTTTTAAGTTTTTCTTACATCTCTTTTAATGTTTTATTTATTTAATATACTTGTACATCTTTAGTCTACTTGTTTTATTTGTAAATATTTAAAAATCTGCTCACTATTTCCTGTTTTTTCGCCGGGCCAGGAAATACTTGACAAGGTTCGAGTTCGTGTTCGCGTTCGGTTCGGACCAGTTTTGTGCTAAGATTCGGTTCGGGTTCGGGTTCGGGCTCGGGCTCGGCCTCGGGGTCGGCTTCGGCTTCGGGTTCGGGCTCAGGCTCGTGTTCGGGTTCGGGTTCGGGGTTCGGGTTTAAGTTCGGTTTCGGGGTTCGGGCTCAGGCTCGAGTTTGGGTTCGGGTTTGGGATCAAGTTCGGATTTGGGTTCAGGCTCGGGCTCGGGCTCGGTCTCGCTCGGGCTTTTGTTCGATTTCGGCCTCGGGGTCGGCTTCGGCTTCGGGTTCGGGCTCGGGTTCGGGTTCGGGTTCGGGTTTGGGTTCGAGTTCGAGTTCGAGTTCGGGTTCGGGTTCAGATTCTGTAAGGCTACCGCGCAAGTGTCGTCGACTTCGCCGTCGGCTTCATTTGACAGATAGATGAGAACCATTGCTACTTCTTTTTGGCACAAATAAAAGTAGCAATGTATTACTTGCGCGGTAGGGCCCCTGATTCAGGTTCGAGTTCGGTTTCGGGTTCAGGTTCGAGTTCGGGTTCGGATTCGCGTTCGGGTTTGGGTTCGGGTTCGTGCTCGGGTTCGGATTCGTTTCAGTCTTGGGTTCGGTTTCGGGTTTGGTTTCGGTCACGGGTTCGGGTTCTGGTTTGGGTTCGAGTTCAGGTTCGGGTTCAGATTCTGTAAGGCTACCGCGCAAGTGTCGTCGACTTCGCCGTCGGCTTCATTTGGCAGATAGATGAGAACCATTGCTACTTCTTTTTGGCACAAATAAAAACTCATCAAAGAAAAGTAGCAATGTATTACTTGCGCGGTAGGGCCCCTGATTCAGGTTCGAGTTCGGTTTCGGGTTCAGGTTCGAGTTCGGGTTCGGATTCGCGTTCGGGTTTGGGTTCTGGTTCGTGCACGGGTTCGGATTCGTTTCAGTCTTGGGTTCGGTTTCGGGTTTGGTTTCGGTTTCAAGTTCGGGTTCGGATTTGGGTTCGCGTTCGGGTTTGGGTTCGCGTTCGGGTTCGAGTTTCGGTCTCGGGAAAGTGGAAGTCTAGGTTAAGATCCTCATGACGGGGTGCTGCCCGCCAAAATGGTACTACATAGGTAGTTGGTACTCAAACTGAAGTTGTAGAGAATTATAAGCAGATACTGAAGCGAGGAAAAATATTCAAATGGCCGCCATACAAAATACGAGCAATTAATAGAGGTTCGGGTTCGGTTTCGGGTTTGGATTCGGTTCGGTTTTGGATTCGAATTCGGTTTGTTCTTGGGTTCAAGTTCAGGTTCGGGTTCGAGCTCGGGCTAGGGCTTGGGTTCAGGCTCGGGTACGGCGGTTTTGGGTTCAGATTTAGTTCGGACTTTCGTTTGGATTCAGGATTGGTTTCGGGTTCGGGTTCGGGAGCGGGTTCGAGTTCGGATACAGGTACGGGTACGGGTACGGGTACGGGTTCGGGTTCGGATTCGGGTTTGGGTTCGGCGTCGGTTTCGGGTTCAGGTTCAAGCTCGGGCTCGGGCTCGAGTTCAGGCTTGGGTTTGGTCCACTTGTGGGTTCAAATTCGGTTCGGTCTTGGGTTCAAGTTCAGGCTCGGGTTTGGTCTGGATATGGTTCGGGTTCGGATACGGTCTGGTTTTGGGTTCAGATTCAGTTCGGTCTTTCGTTTGGATTCAGGTTAGGTTTCGGGTTCAGGTTCGAGTTCAGGTTCGGTTTCGAGCTCGGGCTAGGGCTTGGGTTCAGGCTCGGGTTTGGTTCGGTTATGGGTTCGGATTCGGTTCCGTCTTGGGTGCGGCGGTTTTGGGTTCAGATTTAGTTCGGACTTTCGTTTGGATTCAGGATTGGTTTCGGGTTCGGTTTCGGGTTCGGGTTCGGGTTCGGGAGCGGATTCGAGTTCGGGTACAGGTACGGGTACGGGTACGGGTTCGGATTCGGGTTTGGGTTCGGCTTCGGTTTCGGGTTCAGGTTCAAGCTCGGGCTCGGGCTCGAGTTCAGGCTCGGGTTTGGTCTGGATATGGTTCGGGTTCGGATAAGGTCTGGTTTTGGGTTCAGATTCAGTTCGGTCTTTCGTTTGGATTCAGGTTAGGTTTCGGGTTCGGGTTCGAGTTCGAGTTCGAGTTCGGGTTCGGGTTCGGGTTCGGGTGCGGGTTCGGGTTCGGGTTCGGGTTCGGGTTCGGGTTCGGGTACGGGTACGGGTACGGGTACGGGTACGGGTTCGGATTCGGGTTTGGGTTCAGCTAACTTCGGCTTCGGTTTCGGGTTCAGGTTCAAGCTCGGGCTCGGGTTTGGTCCAGTTTTGGGTTCAAATTCGGTTCGGTCTTGGGTTCTGGTTCGGATACGGTCAGGTTTTGGGTTCGGATTCGGTTCGATTTTATGTTCGGGTTTGGGTTGGGTTAAAATTCGGGTTTGAGTTTGGGTTCGCGTTCGGGTTTGGGACAGTTTTGGGTTCGGATTCAGTTCGGTTTTTGGTTCGGGTTCGAGTTCAGTTTCGGGTTTTGGTTTGGGTTTAGGTTCGGGTTCAGATTCGGATTCGGGTTCACTTTCGGGTTCGGATTTGGGCTCGGACTCGGACTCGGTCTCGGACTCGGGCCTCGGACTCGGTCTCGGGCTCGAGCCTCGGACTCGGTCTCGGGCTCGGACTCAGTCTTGGGCTCGGGCTCGGACTCCGGTTCGGGTGCTGGTTTGGATTCGGTTCGGTTTTGGGTTCAGGTTCGGTTTCGGGTTCTGGTTCGGGTTCGGGTTTGTGTTCCGGTTCGGATTCGTTTCAGTCCTGGGCTCGGGTTCAGGTTTTGTTTCGGGCTCGGGTTCGGGTTCGGTTCGTGTTTGGATTTGGTTCGCGTTCGGGTTCGGGTTTGGCTTCGGCTTCGGGTTGAGGTTCGAGTTCAGGTTCGTGTACGGGTTCAGATTCGGTTCAGTCTTGGGTTCGGTTTCGGGCTCGGGCTCGGGCTTGGGTTAAAATTCGGATTCGGTTCGGGTTCGATTTGGCTCGGTCTTGGGTTCAGAATTGGGTTCGGGTTCAGGTTCGGTTCGGGTTCGGATTCGGTTCGGAATTGGGTTCGGGCTTGGGTTCAAGTTTGAGTTTGGTTCGGATTTGTTTTCGGTCTCGGGTTCGGGTTCAGGTTCGTGTTCGGATTCGGTTTGGTCTTGGGTTCGGGTTCAGGTTCGGTTTCAGGCTCGGGTTCAAATTCGGATTCGGTTCGGGTTCGTATTCGGTTCGGATTCGTATTCGGTTCGGGTTCGATTCAGCTCGGTCTTGGGTTAAGGATCGGGTTTGGGTTCAGGTTCGGTTCGGGTTTGGATTCGGTTCGGTCTTGGGTTCGGGTTCAGATTTGGTTTCGGGTTCAGGCTTGGATTCAAGTTTGAGTTTGGTTCGGTTTCGGTCTCGGGTTCGGGTTCAGGTTCGGGTTCGGGTTCGGGTTCGCGTTCGGGTTCGCGTTCGAGTTCGGGTTCAGTTTTAGGTTTAGATTCGGGTTCGGGTTCGTCAAAAAATAGGCAGACTACGCTGGGCCCACTACTTTCTCAATGTGATTGGATGTTTCAATACTATGATTTTAATATCAGCCAGCGAAACTCTAAGAATAAAAAATATATAGAGCATTAATTTCACCGGGCTGCAACACAAGTTAACCACGCACGCATCACCACACCGCACTGCAACTTGCAGACAAATCGCAATGTGATTTCATCTGATGGCAATACCGCATTCCACAATTGGCAGTCCGACTCTCCAAAGACCGCCACTTAAAGACCAACAGAACGGTGCCCGCGGGCTGCTTCAGCAGCCCGCGCACCAGGGCGAAATACTAGTTTTTGTATATATACAGATGTTCCTCTTTAGCAGCTAGCTAAGCGCTTTGCTTCAACTTGAAGGAAACTACAGCGACTGACACTCGAAGTTCTGTGAAACAAGTTTAGAGTTAATAGTTTCTTTTTATAGTAGTTTTGCAGTTTAGTATTCTAGGTACCTATAGGTTGGATACTTTTACCATTTTGGTACGGAACCCTAAAATCGATGTTGAATGTATAGACTAAGTAACTGCTCGCACGTGCCATCGGTGGCAAGTAGCTGGTGTATTATAATGGTGTCGGGTTATGTTATTCCAAACCATGTTATAATGGTCGTTTTACATAGCAATAGGGATGGGATGTGATGTGCTATGCTATCATATTGCGTGAGGTGCCTGGTAGTAAAGAGTAAATTGGTTCATTCATTGATTGAAAGAAAATCAACAATTTGATTGACTTGAAGTTCATCACGAGACAGACGATTTTAATGCTACTTTCGACTTAATCAATTACTTTCACGTCATACTTAGTCCGAATGTTTCAAAGTTTTAAGTATTTACTTTAATTATTAGTTACTCAAGTTAATGCCCTTTTGATTCATAACTAACTAGTGTTCAGCACGCACTTATCCCGCATGGAATGAGGATAACTAATTTTAATTAACTCCAGAATTATGTAGATCTTTGCATCAATTACTGCACCAAATATTGACAGATTGCCTTTTGAAGGACACCATAAAACTCGAATCAATCATTCGGTTTCTTTCTACAATTTGCGTAGGATTATATACGATTGCATATAAGATTATGATAGTTATGTTCTAGTTATAACAGCCTTTTTCAGATTAGCATAGAAGGTAAAATGTCACATAAAAATAGGCAGTCGAAAAAGTTCTCGGCCTTTTTGAAGCATGAATTTTGCGTGTTATATTTCTGGCAATACTAAACTTAGGCGGGAATGTAATATATTGTTTGATAGCTTTCTGTCTGGTTATTTTTAAGAATTTTTATTAGATACGGTTTGCTATTTTTATTCGAGAAGAGTTCAGAACCCTAATGCTGCTAGTGCTCAAAGAAATATTTGTAATGTTAATAGAGAAGATGCTTTGTCGAATACTACTGCAAAAATGGTCTAGCTAGCTAGCAGCTTCAGGTCTGGTAATTTTGATTATAAAGACGTTCATCTCTGTGGTAACTTTATTATTTTTAGTTCAAAAAGGCCGCGAACTTCGACTACCTACTATTGTTATAGGTATTTTATCACAATTGCAGCATTAATACTGGAAACACGTTCCATTCTCCATGGCGTCTACCACAACACTATTATGGAGCGCATTCCTCCGCAAATAGACGCCCCCTCTTACCCTCTGAGAGCTGGCATTATTTATACTCCTCCAGAGCTGGTGTGTAATACCCTTATAATATTAAATCAATTATGGCGGAAATGTGTCGGGATTTATGACACGTGTTGTGAACGATTCATGATTTGTTTTGGGGATAGATGCTACAATTTAAACATTGATGGTATGTACAGTATTGTAGAGAGAGGTACTTGTAAGTAAGATTATGATTTTAATATACAGTTGTACTACAATTGTTAATGTAATGTCTAATTTGATTGGATATAAAACCCTTTTTACGGATTACTTACAGCGCTTATATTATTAATTCGGGTGTTATTTTAGAATTATTTAGTTTGGACTTATTGGTTTTTTAATACCCGACGTTTCGACACCTTTCTAGGGGCGTGGTCACAGGAATCCTCTCGTGAACTGTACGCGTGGAAGTCTTACAAAATTTTATTTGATATTTCAAATCTGTGTTATTGATATGTTTTGTTACTAACTCTACTTTTTCATACTTTCATACGGTCTTAATCCTTACCTACTTAATGGTTTGCATGCGTATGTATTTAGCTTGTAAAAGAGTTATTATTTTAACAAAAACTAAATAGTAACACAAATTAAGAGATCGCATAACAAAGAATATAATATTTCAAAAAACGTCAGGTTAAAGCACCTTGATCTCATTCCCACCGACACAAAGCACTTTACTAAAAATGTGGAAAGATGTGCTCTGTTGCAACGAAGTAATATTGCTGTTTCGTGGAGACTTGTAATCGGGGTAACCTTGGACTCCGCTAATATTTGACTTGACGCAAAGATAGGAATCTCTGGTGAAAATCCTGAATCACTTTGAGTGTTTTAGTGAAAGAATCGTGAACATATTATCACTTTTATAAGTAAGTACGAGTACAATAAGTACGAGTAGGAAGGTAGGCTGGTAGGAATACGATATCGTTGCACCACCATTTTGTAAATACAACAACCATGTGAGGTTCTTTAAAAATAAATAATAGTAGTTAAAAGCTCTGATAGAATCATTATTTTTTGCAGACATGATAAATGATTTTGAATTTAGCTTGAACCCTGTAAATTGATTAGTTAAGAAATGAGCTAACTAAATAAAGTTATTTATTTATTTATCTAGGTCAATTGTAACATATATGAATGTAATGTCAACGATATTCTTATTTGTAAATATCGTGCCATCTGATAAAGCTGATAAGTTTTTTGCGCCCATTTTTCTTGTCAGCTAAAAGACGTCATAATGGGTGGTAGGGTAAAAGAATTGACCATTTAAAATGCTTATTATGTGAGCTTATTTGAATAAAGAATTTCATTCATTCATTTATTCATTCAAACGCCGATTTATAGAAAGGATTCAAATAACTATTTTAAATTAGAACAATTTGCATGTTAGGTACTCTGGTAGAAGTTGAATTATTGTTGGAACATCAGCGTAATTAAAGTTCAGCACACTAAGTCCATCCATAGTAGTGTCTGTATTTACTGGTTCCCTTTGAAAACAGCCATTCAACCGTGGTTTAACAATGGTGATTTCGGGCTCATGTTGTGTTAAGTCAATGGCAAAGTTGAATTTCTGATAAGCCTCTTTATGCGCAATACAATTGAGACTCTATCGTCTAATTTATAAATGTTACCGATTCATCTCAAAGCTGACCTTACTATAGGTATGTAAGGTACGTGCTGTTCATTTCTGTATATCCACCAAAGTTCCACGATACATATTCATCATCATACATCATCATCATCATCATATCAGCCGCAAGATGCCCACTGCTGGGTATAGTCCTCCCCTGAGGGAGGATCTTCACAATGATCGGTCCTGCGCTGCGCGCATCCAGCCGCGCACCGCGACCTCCGCTTCACCAGGGGCCGTACCGGCTAACGCATCGAACGTCGGATAGTCTGCCGGGCTTCAAATTAAAACAGATAAATCGAGCTCCAATCGGGCCAAAATGGCGAACCCTCGCCACTCCTTACTTACTTCGATCTAGACTCCTTACTTCGATTTATCTGTTTTAAGTTGAATCTCGGCAGATCCGCCGAAGTTCGAAAAGTTAGCCGGTAGGGCCCCTGATCGTCCTTGTCGGGGGCCTACTCACGGAGCGTCGTCCGGTGCGCGGTCGCCATTCTAGAACCTTTCCGCATCATCTTTTTCGCTATGTGTCCCGCCCACTGCCACTTCAGCTGAGCAATACTCCGAGCGATTTTGGTTATTTTAGAGTACACTAACTTAGAGTAGTTCTGTATTTATTGGTTTTTTAGAATTCCCGACGTTTCGACACCTTTCCAGGGGCCGTGGTCACGGGAGGACTAAGGCAAAAAGGCTGCTCATATTTTTAATTTAAAAATTTTATAAAAATGTATTCAAGTTTATTAAATTATTTTATAGCTGCGTTCTGATTTTAATAATTATTACCGAATTAAATTGAATAAAGTTAATTAGAAAACAAGATCTAGCTACTGAATCTACTACAAGTTCACAAATTGGGAGGCCTCTGAGAGAAACTAAATAATTCCAAAACAACACCTGAATTAATAATATACGCGCTGTAATCCGTAAAAAGTGTTTTATTTCTAATGAACTGTACGCGCGAAAATCTTAGAAGTGTATTAGAGTAGTTCTATTCTAGAATATTTCCATCTCGCCTCGGAAATGCTATCTTGGAAGTTATTTTGAAGATTTGATGCGACGGCGAGGAGCCCCTCATTGTCGAAGCAAACTTCAATGATATTCTTTATTTATTCTTGATGTTTTCACGTCCAAAGTTAGAAAGCCATTATTGTACCTACATACAACCAACTGTTTGTATGACTTGACTATTTAGGCAACTTATCATGTGGTTATTATATTTTGTTACAATTGAGCACCCATAGATCGCAACTTAATTTGCTTGAAAGTTTTTAATATCTAGAAAATAATATTCCATATAACAATATTTATAAATCAACTTGTAGATATTATATTTTATAACAGCCAGTAGACCAATAGCCTTTGTAATTGTATTCGATAATTCGATTTGGATTATTTCTTCTATCAGCTAGTAACACAAACACGTATTCACAAACATTACTATGAAGTCTCACAGTGCCCGCGGACGCATAGCGTCCTAAATACCTACCAATCTCACTTAAACCAATCATAGAGTTCTATTCCAACGCAGTGCGTTCACATAAGCAAGGGTCGTATAAGTATTTTTCTAGAATACGGTGTTAGAAAGTTGTCTTAAATTAAATATAGAGGTAAAACCGTTACAATAAAACTTAGTCTTTCATTAAAATGTTTATTTATATTTCTGTTAGCAACGCAAATAATGTTATAAACGCAATCTTTATTTGTATGAAATGAGTTTGTAACAGTATTTTTCTCAACTCACAATTCACCGGAAACGGAACGGCAGACCTTGAACTTTTCACAAGACAACTTCATAAAACTTGCAAATACTGCTACAGTTAGACCGTAACGAATTAAGCCTTTGTACCTTGTAATAAAAGTGTTTGTGAAAGCAAACGTAAGGTTGCAGAGACTTAGTTCAACGCCTCGGAGAAAAACTGTCGGCATAAAAACCTTAGCATCACGCGATCCATTGCCTACTTGGATTGATCGTTGCAAGCAAATAATGGACGCGCACAGTCAATATTGGAATATAATAACCGTGGAATGAGATCTTTACTTTTTTAAAAAGGCTTTGTTTCACGCTTTAGAAGAGGCAGTTTATTTGAAGCTTTTTATAGTTCTGTAATTTAGAACGATTGATCACCCACTGGTCTTAACTAGACTCGCATCGGGCATATATTCGGTTGTTAAATTCATAGGGAACGCTAGATATACGTTGACTTGAAAGCTATCCTTTTCGTGAGTTGGAAATGAAACATTGCATTCGGCTGGCATAATATCATTGGCTGGCCAGTATAATTAATGATTCAATTCAGTTGAAGACTCCTCTGAGACTTCACTAAACGTCAGAGGCAGGTAAACAAAGATAAGAACTTAATTACGATCGTTTGTCATTTTCTGAGTTTGTTTATAAGTTTCTAATAATATCAACATTGTTTCTTTGTTGTCAAGTTTGGTTATTCTAAACCGGGACAGAAGTTGTAATGTCTGTATTACGTGTCGGTCAAAATGAACCGCTTTTGTCGGGATTAACAACAATTTTGAATTGTGTATAAATAAATAAATTCAGACGCCTTATGTTAAATTGTATAAAGATGAATGGAATGTTGCTGCATTTATACAATTACAGCCACAATCGTACATAATATTAGTGTACCTAAATTAAATTCTATGTCATCAGTTAATTATAACCTGATCGCAGACAGTCAATTACAATTACAATTTCCGTAAGGAATTGTCCGGAAGTGTCCGGACTTTTGGACTTTTGTCCGGACTTTGTAAGGCTTTGTAATACTAGTTATAAAATATACATTGCAGTAGTGTTCGAAAGAGATGTTCAAAATGTATGGAGTCTGGGCCACGTCTATGTACAGGTATACCAAACAATAGTGAAGACTACCTATCAAAAGTTTCTAATCATACTCGTACAATTTTTCTAAACGCGCATTTTTTTGCTATTCGTTTTTAAGCTATACGTCTGTCACAGACAGTCAGTTCTTTTTTTTTAATGAAATCCGGACTTTTATTGAAATGTCCGGTTTTTTGTCAAGACTTTCCTTATTTTGATAATAGAAACCCTATGAACACTAGTCAACAGCTAGTTCATGTCTGTTCCTTATGTTTAATTGCCTATTTCGTTCCAGGTCGAGTCAGGGCCGCCGGTGACCATGGCAACCGGCGCTGAAACAAACCCCTGAAATCAGCGGTAAGTACCAAACTACTGAAAAACACTGCAGACGCATTTTATCTGCTAAACACAACTGCCGTATTTTCACACATGCCTTCTTAAATTGTATATAACGTCAAATCATATGAGTAATTGAAGTCGCCTTAGCTAAATAAAAAAAAACTCTGCTTTCAATTATAACCTAAAAGTATCTTTGTTAAATTACTTAATTTAATGGTCCTATAACACCATGAAAGGTGTAAAATGACACACACACGGGCATAAAACCCGTCTTATATTTGGAAATATTAATAAAGAACATCCATTCAAAGAAAAACTATGAAAACTCCCTTACTTGCTATAATATAATGGGTATGATTTTATCAATTACCTAATAAATGCATTTTCAGTGACCTAATAAATAATATTTGTTCCTAAAATAGTAGATCTGTCACTTAAATTAAATCACCAAATAATATAAAAACGCATACCTAAATAATAATTAAGAATTACTTGGAAATAATATCAATCATCAAATAATTATATTGGGTTTCTAAATAATGAAAGTGTCATTTAAACTGAATCACCAAACAATTAAAAATGTTTACCTAAAAATATATTTGATCATTGAAAAATAATATTAATTTATTACATAATTCAACTGAAATTTGACGATATGGGTACAATTAATTAAATAAAACTACAATAGGTTTAAATCATATAATTTACATTTATAATCGAAACAAAAACACTACATTATTTAAAACTAAACAAAACACTGTAGTCAAGTGCGAGCTGTGCGAGTTAGTTAGGTATATTTGTTACCGGCCAAACCCGATTTTCAGGACAAACTAGTTTGGCCTAGGCTAAACTAGTTCTTCCTATACGCGATGGGATTAACTGGTATAGCCTAGACCAAACTAGTTTGTCCTAAGCCCGATAGGATAAACCAGTTTAGGCTAGGCCAAACTTGTTGATCCCGATATAAGCATTACGGCCAAACTAGTTGATCCTGATATAAGCATTATGGAGCTTCGCTCGCTCCGCTGCGAGTGGTCTAAACACTAACCTAACCTAACCTACCTAGTGCATTTAAATTTTCATAGCCCGCCAATTTGACTCCGCCCCGACTTAGGAATTTTTCTATGAATTAAGTGACACATCTATTATTTTGATGATTGAACGATTTTAATGATACTAATAGTTTGTTGATCAGATTTATAAGGTGATAGATTTACTATTTTAGGTACAAATATATTATTGCTGCCATGGACTTACTTTTTAGAGGACAGATCTTATATTTAGGCTATAGAAAAAAGTGATCAAACTATAATTTAAGAGACATATTTACATTAATACGGTGATTTATACTTAGAGACAGTTTTGATAAATATGATGACTAATATATTTCTTGGGGATAGATATTATAATTAGGGTATTGCAGATTAGTAACACATCTAAACTTAGGTGACAGAAAATATTGTTCCCTAATATAATATATAATAGCATAAATAAATATAAATATTTGACAACATCACATACATTGCTCCGATTCCAAAGTAAGTAGCTAAAGCACTTGTGTTATGGAAATCGGAGACAGACCTGAGCCAATATAGAAAAGTTCGTTTTCTAAATTGACCCAACCGGGGATCGAACCCGGGACCTCAGAGATGGCGACACCTTGAAAACCGTTGCACAAAGCCACTCGACCACGGAGGTCGTCAAATAGCATAAAACAGCAGAAGGAAATAAATTGTTAGTAGCAAAGATAGTACTGTGAAGGCCTTTATTAGGTATTAAATTAAACAGAAGATAGGATAAAATAGTTTATTTCAATATTTCCTACTGATCTCGCATGACCTGGCTCGATGCCGGTCCAAATCAGAATCCGTTAAAAACTACATCGCAAGCCTTCTTTCTTAATTTACTTTTCAAATAATCATATCCATTCTAAAAAGGCTTACCTACTTACAGAGTAAACATTTATTATCAGCTAATCACAGCCTACAAATTAACTATCCTTACAGTACCGAGGTATAAGAGAAAATATCGATGCCAATGTACAGACAAGACATGACAATCAATTAAAAATAAAAATAGACACGATACGTTCTATTAGCGAGGATTAGTAAAATTAATGCGGAGCATGCGCAGATAAAATAGCATAAATGAATGTGAGCGTGATGCATCGATACTTCATGTTTAATGCATATGATTTATCTGTGTCATAACAATTTCTTTCTTGGATTACTTATTAATAGGTACCTGTTTCTTGTAAAAAAATATTGGCGTAGACCTGTTTATTTGCACGACGTGTTTATTGTCGAAAGCTAATAAAAAAGCTTTTTTTTATACTACCTGCTCGTCAATTGCATATTATGTGTCATGCAAACCTTTCCTAAAGTAAGTCATTTTTCCCATGGGGAATAATGTGATTTGAATTTGGAATGCAACCCATGTAGTCGTGATTGATAGATGTTGGTTTCAAAAAAGTTTAGGTGCAATGAGATCTTATTCTAAGTTAGGCTGTATGTTATCATGAAAACTTTTTACGAAATTCATTTTCACCCGCGCACCAAGAAGGATTTATTTGAATGTCGAACTGACCACTACAGAATAGACGACAAAAACATAAACTCTAACCCAACTATAAATGTACCAAAGAATGTAACTTTGTCGTTGCACAATTGGTGTAATGTTTCTAACATAACTTTTAATTTTCAATAAATATTCTTAATTTTTCATATTTTATTATTCTAACAATTACTTAAGTACTTTCTTTATAACAGTTTCAATTGCCTCGCAGAAAGTATAAAAAGTAGAGTATGCATCGCGGGCTTAAATGTGTATTTGTCATGGGCTATCTTGAACACCTCGTACTCAGGATTCTAGCCTTAACTCCCTCGCTCCGCTCGGGAGTTAACCATAGAATCCCTCGTACTCGGGGTTCAATAATAGCGCCCGGGACACAATACACTACTTTAAGCCCTTATTGCATAATCTACTATTAAAGACTCTTTGGAAGTTAATCTGTCATTTTCATTCCTAGTTTATCATCCATCACTGTTACAATCTTAGTTTCTAAAGTAACAAAAATCTCAGAAAATTCCAAATCCATTTCAAGTTCCTCCAATACATTTCACAATCGCTTATCAAGGGCTCATTCGTTGATCATCTAACAACCTTCAGGAATTCCAACACTCAAATTAACATTATAAACTATAGACAGAATCGTTCGGTTAACCCCATTTCAGTCTAAATAGCGAGGTCACCACACGTCCTAGCAATGCCGTGAAAACATCTGTCCAAACAATCGACAATCGTACATACGCATGAACTCAATTATGAAACAATGGGCAAAAGGTAAACATGCTTATCGTATAACATGGGAAATATATATTAACAGTTCTAGTTAAAGACAAAGAAAAACGGAATGTATAAATTATGTAAAGAAGAAATAACCACCAATGATCTACCTCACCAAAACGTTCTTTCTGGCAGAAAAACAATTGCCAATCTCAGGTTTCACATTTTTTTAATTTTACCGTAATGTTTCCACAATTATTTACTAAAGCTTCATCCATTTTGAAGACTGAATAAAGATTCACTCATCCATAAGTCCACAATTATACAAACTTGACTAAGCTTACCTTACCACCAAACAAACCGTACAAATAGATAAAAATGTATGTACTCGTAGGTACCTACTTCCTTTAGGTACAGATAGCACTCACACGTCCCCTGCCTGTGTAATATGTTTTGCAAAATCCTAATATACAGAAAATTAAAGCGGTCGTTCTCAGAGCCCCATACCAAATAAATTCATAATATTTTCAAAATATAATTGATGTTATTCTCAGCAGTCATTATGCTAAGTGTTCCCTAACGAACTCCAACATTATCCCATCCAATCACACGGCCTTCAAAGTGCCTCACAACATAATAAAGAACCTTTTAACTTGCTAAAGCAATTCCGTGGACTTATTTGGTTTTAAAATCACCTTGTGAGGGGCTATAAATTCATGGCATTTACATTAAATTTGCGTCGCTCCTTAAGCCCACTTCGCAGGGGCACCTGGCGCCTCCGTTTTATAAACTAGCTGGTAACAAGAGTTGGGAGTGATCTGAAACTTTAATTAAGTTCCTTTTCTGCTTGCTCATACATAGGATTTGAAACTGAAAGAAATTGTGACTTTTCTCTAGCAATTATAAAGTTAACTTTGATATGACAAAAACACACGTTGATAAATATCAATTAGGTACTTCGTGCTGCTTAAAATTATATAAGAATCGGTAGCTAAATGGTCAAAGAGCTGCTCATACATGTTATGTAATGGCTGAATGTTTATAATTTTTGAGCACAAAAGTATCACATTCGACGCAATGTGCTGAATATTACAGGAATCGATGAGAAACAAAGTATTATTTCGAAAGTTAAATTACATGATAGACAGTTTCGTCAGTTTGTTATTGACTGCAATCATGTTCTAACGTCCTATTATGCACACGACAATGTTGAAAGCATTAATCTGTTACACTATTAAACCTGCCCTATAATTATAATGTAACCTGCGGTCAACCGTGCTATTCTATTTTGGCATTTATTCCCATTTGGTATAGAGAGATCTGTGTAATCACAAATCACAATGATACGACCACTGATGTTGCAATGTTGTGAGGTATGACCGCAGCTAGGCCCAGTTCCCAGGCTTTTGTGAAAAGAGTCGAATCGGTATTTTTAGCTGCTCATGCAGTCAATGTGGACTGGAGCTACGTAACCGGGCAGGTCATCGACGTTTCACTTACTTTTTTAAAATGTGTTTTTTTTTTAATATAAATGCAACTTTTAGTAATATTGAAATTTATTAAAAAATATACACGGCGTCAAAAAAATCGCACCTTCTATTACATTAGTTTAGATATGCCTACCTGCTACTGCTAGCACACGTATTATTTATTTAATATTTATATCTATTGAAAGTACATTTATTGGTCTTTTAAAAACAATCATTTATTGTTTAAAAAACATAACAGTTACCACAATTAAACGCTGCACATGTAATTACTTGCGCATTCATTATAAGGGTATAAATAGGGGTCAATCCAGGAAAATCGGGTAAATTCACTATCGAAACGTTAGAGAGAACGCACATCAACTGCTCAATTAAGAAAAGAAACACCCAAGATGCATACTATTGGCCATGAAGCTTGTCAAATGAAATTGTTATATTGCAAAAAATGTGACAGTGCAATGTTGCTGGGAAACTAAATCTCAGTCATTTATTCCGTATGACGAGTGTTCCAACGGTTTGAGAGACTGTTGGTTATATACGAATGGATAGAAGTATATGACAACATTTACTATTAATTAGATATGATTAAAATGGTTTCAAAGAATTTTTTTGAAAAGGTGCGATTTTTTTGACGCCGAGTGTATTAATAGCTATTAGGAAATCTAATGTTTATTATCCACTTGTCTGTCAATGTGTATATGGTAGTGTGTGGTTCCCTTGATCGTTGTCTCTGGTTTCCAGAACACAAGTGATTCAGCTACTTACTTTGGAATCAGAGCAATGTTTGTGATGTTGTCTATTTTTTATTTATTTAATATTATTACAGATAACAAAAAAGTGTACAACAAAACATTTTTAACTTAAGGGAAATTTGCATTTATGTCTTGGACAATTTTAAATTCTCTTACGTTAATTATAATCCTTCTTGATTTTACCTTAATTTGAGTTCCTTTTTCAAAAATTGTGATATTTAGTTTATAATTATGTGTTTCCATTGTGTTAGTCAATCGTTAAATTACATCAAAAGGAAAGTATTGTCACACATGAAAGAGAAATCCATAAGTTACCTGTTGTTGCTTCCAAGCCGTCTGAATATGTAACATCCTTTGGGATAACGAGTAACCTCAATCAATCATTTACTAACGTGACCCGTTTCTTGCGCCGAAAAAGTAATTTGCCTACGATCCTTATGTATTCCCTAGGTATCATCATTTTTATGTTACATCTTCAGGTAACGCGGTTAAATGAAGAATTTTGGTATAAATATAATGAAATTTATAGCCATTATCTGTTCCATGTGGAATTGAAATCGATTGAGTCAGTATCAAACGCGTGGGTTGGGATCTCAAACCTCATCTCAATTTCAATGGCTGTTCTGATATAACGTTAAGCAAAATCTTTATTTAATATTTTGTTAGTAGTAGCACTTTGTCTTAAGTTAGAAGTTCTGTATGCAGCAAAAAAATCCAGGACAGAAAAAAAGATGTCTAAACACGAACATACTGCAGTATTTTTGCTTCTATAGACTCTGAAGTACACTATAAATTGATTTAAATGTCCGTGATTGTACTAAATAAGTACTATTACTTAACCAAATCCCAAAATGTAATTTACTTATCGACAGTTCGGTGCAAAATCGCCACTTAAAAATAAAAAAACACAATCAACTGTCGGCAAGTCATTAATATGTTAAAGCATCATTATCAATTCTCCTCATGTTTATTAAAATTTTAATAGTTGCATGACAAAACAAAATAATCACTTTTATTAGTGCATCGACTCAAGACAAATTAACTTTTTTAATTCATAACACGACACAAATTGACCTATCACGTACAATTAACAGGTGTGTGTCACCCCCAACATACGCCACATACACTCAAATACATACGTTGACTCAGATATTTCAGCTCAATGAGTTACCATCTTTAGCATCTTAGTAAGAAGGTTCCAATTGGAAGAGAACCCTTTCTAAACGACTTAACGTTATCTAAAAGAGGGCTCCAATTTGTACCTACTTCGTTGAAATCGGTTGCAATTTCTTCATGACGAAGATTTCATCTCTTTTTTTCAAGAGTAAATACTTATTGCTTAAACCTTGTGATAGCCTAAGTAAACGATCTCAAAGGTTTAAGTAACTTTTATCAAGGCCAATTTCTAGATGAGTAAAGTTAAATCCCTTTGAGGTTTAGATGGCTACGACAAAGATTGTGGTTGGTAGAGAGAAGACATTCGTGTTTTTGAGTTTCACATGAATCTGCGTATCCAACTTTTAAGGCATTTGTTCGATTTTAGCAATAATGAAGATTCGTAACTTCACCACAGAATTAAAAACATTAGATATTAGATTTTTTACTTTCTGATCAAAATAACTAAACGTCGTAAAACAGTCATTTCAAGAAATCTGATCTTAAAAGATAAAACAATGGTTTTGATTAACTCCACATTGTTAGTAAGAGTATTGTGTGGGATGACATTAATATTTTTCACTTCTACGAATAAATTTTCTAAATTATATGTAGTACAATGACGTTTAATTAAAGATCCGATCAATCACCTTGCAATTAAAACTGTTAGTGAGTAAAAAGATAATTTTCTTTTTTATGTTGCAATTGCATTACTGTTGTGGCGAAATTCGTCTCTTTGTAGAAGCTTTGAGAAACCAATTAAGATTACTGTTAATTGATTACGTACAAGTTAAAGTATAATTGGTGCTAAAAGTCACTAATTTTTTACTATCGCCCACCTGCGGTTCCGTACGTGTAGATTTCAACTTAGCAATTCCTAATTCAGCTGTACCTTGAACAATACCTTGGGTTTATAGTTCGATTTATCTTCAGGTTTCAATTTAACGTCATCATCAAATTCCTGTAACCTAACCTTAATATTGATGTCCAAATCTTCATAACGATCCCACTCTTGCCCCATAAAACTAACATATTGTCCTCCAGCATACCAATAACTAACGCTTCATAGAGCTTTGTGGAATTATCGCCATCTCCTTTTGGCACAGGGTCTTTAGTTCTATCTCTTTCTCCCGCAGCATCCGTATCGATCTGGGATGTAACCTTGACCTTGGCTGTCGCCTATAAACAGTGCGCTGACCTTGTGAGATCTGATAGCATATCGTTCTTTGAGCTCCTAAATTGGTGAATGAGTTTAATGTCTTGGTCTTAATGCAAACGATACGTTAACGAGTAGTATTAACCTTGTCAATTAGCAACGTTTATGCCTTTTAAGAGAGATTCTTACTCGTAGAGATGGTTCTTTGTTATGTTTACGTGTGCGAATTTTGGATTTGCGCACTTTATTTTTGAAGATTTAAACATACAATTTTTGTTTCTATGTTTCCGTACTTTTTTGTACCATGAAACCGCGGCTTTTCATCGTTAATTATTCGAGTGTTTATATAAGATAGTGTTGCTTCCACATCACAAATGTTTCCCTGTTGTTTCGGTAATTAAGATTACCAATGATTAAGTAGATAAGATTATGATTATAGTAATAATATTATTAGAAAAATCAGGGGATGACAAGGGTCATAAGAGAATGGAATAAAATAACAAACTGCGCCAATTCCAGATAAACTGGGAATACTGGGATACGATCAGAAAGATGATAATGATGAGCAAATCAAATATTCAAATATGCGAAACTGAAAAACATCAAAAATGCAAACTAGAACACTGAAAATAAATTAACCAAATTAATGGACATGATTTCGAGATAAAAGTAAAAAAGTTCCAAAACGTGTATTCAATGAATTCAAATTTATAGTTATTAAATGTCTTCAAATTTACAATTAGGTACTGACATTTAAATCTGATGATTTAGGATTACCAACATTTTAGGGAATACCTCAAAGAAAACCAATTTAGAAAGCAATAAAATTAAAACTGAACCAAAAAGTAAAACAAACTCTGATCCGATTTCTACAACCATCTCTTAACCAATAACGATTTTGAACGAGTCATCGAGAACCCAAGGCTTTCTAAAGCACGTAACTGTAGTTAGCATGTTACGTGAATAATTACTGATGAGTTAGCATTGTACGACAGTCCAGCAAGTCATGCTCATGTAAGGGATTATGAGACTTTATTCCATAATTATTACGCGTGATAATAAACAATACATTCCTACTAACAAAAAGTTTAAATAATTATTTAGGCAGCAAAATGGAATTTTCATAATTGGATCAACGTTTGATTTTAATTTACCTTCTTCTCGATTGTTGATCCTGTGATGCAGAGACGACTGCATCATAAAAGCCTGTTAAACCAACCCCTGTTGCATGACGCTTGAGTTTTCCCTGCGCTCGAGATCTAACAATTTGTGCGTCTACTTTGTTATGACAAAATTGATCATCATTCATCTCGACATCAACAAACCTTTTGATTATCAGTCGGGTTCGTTATAATGTTACGCCTGCCCGAAGGAACTTGTAAAGTTACCATAAGAATTACGTACGTTAATGATGTATGAATTTGATTATCTAATTGTAATAATGAGCTTATCGAAAAATCAAAGTTTCACTGCATGTTACTTTAGTTTTGTTTTTTCTGAAATAGGAAATAATTGTTTTGGTGAATGTAACAGAGTGTCATTACAATAGTGTGTGTTGTGTTCCAGGCGTGGGCGGATGTCGGGAGGCGGCGGCGCGGGGCTGATGTCGTGCGTGCGCGAGGGCTCGCTGGAGCCGCCCTACCGACCGCCGCACCAGGAGCCGCATAACCATGGTCAGTTTCTTCCATCACAACTATAGTCAAAAAGCACACTTTTACGACAAACTTGTGGATCGTGAATCGTGCACAAGGGCTTCCGGAGCCACCCTGCCGACCACCGCACCAGGTGCCGTTGTCGGAGAGGAGCAGGAATCCGTTCTTCATGACTTTGTGATTGTGAACAATGGTCTAAAAACTTTAATACTCTACCACCTGCTAGCGACGCTGATGTCATGCGTGCGCGTAGGCTCGCTGGAGCCGCCCTACCGACCGCCTCGCCTGTAGGTCTATTTTGTATCTCTGACAGCTTCGGTTCACAACCGAGTGTGACATAAGATGTAAGTGAGTACATTTCTGTTACAGTTAAAATCAATATGATGACTCTCTATAAAATATAGCAATATACTTTTACCTTATGTCAAACTTGGTTTTCCACTGAAGTTGTGAAAGTTACAAAATAGGCCTGCCTGCAGAAGCCGTATAACCATACCTACTCCACTTCTTCCGCGACTATTTGTTGGTCACCTAGTCAGATCCTATACCAGTGACCTGTTAGCAGAGCTGGTGTGCGTGGGGCTCCCTTGTATAGTAAAAATAACGTAGAGCTAAGTACCCTGTAAGTGAAGGATGTCATTTTGTTGAGGTGCGATTACAGCATTATTTAATAATTACCTATGGCTGTGTTCAAATACATGCTGCCAAATCCATCCAAAAACTTTTTGCAATCTAAATTTTACTTACCTACTCTATTGCATTCCTACGTTACAGGCGAAGGGCGCACGGGGCGGTTCCTGCGCGGGCTCCGGCGCATGTTCAAGCGGCGCGGCAGCGGCACGCGCGCAGCCAGCCCTGACCCCAAGAGCAGCTCCACCAGCGAGCTGCTCGATGCCGACCGCCACGCCAGGAGAAAGTAAATACTACCTAAAGTCCGGTCGCGAAGCAGGAAGAATTTCGTACAAAAACCCAGCATTACTTGTCTCGCTTGCACCCTAGCCAAAATATTGTTGTCGCATTCACACTTCGATCTGTGCGAGCGCAACGGCAGTATGTTAGCGCGCGAGCGACAAAGACAAGTATAGATGGGTCATTGTACGAAATTCTTCCTGCTTTGCGACTTTAATTTATAATAATAATAATTATTATTATTAAGACTTTATTGCACACGACAAAAACATGAACTAACAGAAACAAAAGACAAAAGAAAACATACAATAGGCGGTCTATTTGCTACATAACAATCTCCTCCAGGCAACCTTGGATGAAAGAGAAAAAAAATAGAAGAAAGGGGAATGGGTGCACGGTAGAGGATAGATATAGATAATGAATATATGCTAGAGGATAAAACAGATAGAAAAGATAATAAGATAATATTATACATTGCCTCTCTTTCTATCGCGTGCTCTTCTACCTTCTCTGACAACGCATCGTAAGGGTTGTATTATGAGCAGAAGAAAAGAAATATATATTTGTCATCAGCCATTTTCCGACTCTACTACTGGAGCACAGATCTTCCTTATGGATGGATAAGAAGGATGGGCCATAAATAATACCCCGCGTGGGCCGAATGTGGATTGGTGGGTGTTAACGACTATAACATACAGCTGGGACCAACAGCGTAACGTGCCTCCCGAAGCACAGCAGAGAATCTCGTGATATTATATGGTCAGGTCACCTATCCCATTCCATCATTACCTTTTTTTTTTTTTTATTAGAGTGAGGGCAAATACAATCTTTAGGTATACCAAACGGCATGTTGGACTCAGTCAGCGCGCAGTAAGCCTCTCCTGGGCTGTCTCTCGCCGCCCCCGGCGCCCCCGTCGAGCCTAAATAGTAGGCTCGGCGGGGGAGCCGGGGGGTTCTTACCTCTCTCCAGAGGGGGGAGAGGGAGAGAGCCTTCTCCCGAACTCCCCATAAGGTTACCTACTCACGTAGGCTGACCAGATGGGGTGGTCGAGAGGAGGCACCACTACCAACTAAACCCCTCACTACTTGCTCTCTCACCGTCGATCAGTCATAGGGGGTGCGGTGGCAATCTCCCTCTGACTCGACGGGTGATTCCATCATTACCTACCGAGTACCGACCCTGCCGCAATTGAGCTCCACAACTTCCGAATAAAAAGTGCAACGAGGAACAAGACACCGAACGCTCTATCACAGCCAGATTATAGCATTCACAGCCTCCTCCGCGATATAGTCAAAATCATGTCAAAATCGAATACCACTTAAATCTTTTTGATTTTACCTATATGAATTTAATATTTTTATCGCGATGTAGGTATGTGCTCTTGATTGCGAAGAGTGGTGGAACAGTAAGTACTTAAGTTTAGGAAAGTGTCAAGTTTAAGAAAATTACTAGAGGTAGTCATAATATTAAAAATCTATAAAACCATAACATAGGCGGCCGAAAGGAAAAATACTATTCCTACGTGCCTCTGCTCTGGCCGGCTGACTTGAGCTCTTCATTGTTTCTTAACTACTAGGGCCATCTAACGAAATTAACTGGAAGATAGAACCAATAACTTTGACTCCGTCCGTAGAAGACCCTAGTTTGTCTTTAGTTCAGAACTAATTAAATTGTTATATTTATTAGGTACTTGTGAAATAATAAAAAACCGTAGTAAAGTGACTCGGTAGCTCAATAGTAAGAGCATTGGACCGGACTACCAAAGGTCGCGGGTTCGATTCCCGTCCGAGAATATGATCTGCCCCCTGATTATTTACTTTGTTGCAATCAACTCTGACAGAAATCGCAGTTACATTGCTGCTTTAGCAAGAAATAGTGTGATAACTATCTTACTTAAAGCAGCAATGTAACTGCGGTTTCAATCGATTTCAATCGAGAATTGTTAGCAACAGAGTTACGTAATAAACCCCCAGGAGCGAGTCAAATTTTTTCTAGTTTATTATTTAGCATTATGAATGCTAAATTCTCAAGTTTAAAAATTAATAATCAGTTATAAAAAAAATATTACTCACCTCAAATATTATTTTATAACCACAGCACATTATTTGTTCACAAAATATTAATAGTTTCTAAATAAACTACCGTAGTCCTTACCGTATACTTAAATAAGTTACCCACTCCTGCAAAAAAATATTTATTTTGACGGGGGCGCCACTTCTGCAGGGCTATCCTATGAATTTTCCATTTTCCATGAACAGTCTTTTTTTATTTTTCTTTGATTTGTTGTATTGTCGCAGAGAGGGCGCTTATGGCAGCGGGCTGTCAGTGTCGCACGACTCGGTGTTCACGGGCGAGCGCTCCGGCGACGAGTCCAGCGACGAGCGGCCCTCGCACGGCCTGCAGCACCTCGCCACCACGCACCGGGTGAGTTACCACCATACTACTACGCGTTGTAATGTTGCAGATATTAATAATAGCCGGTAAGTATTAATAATCAAAGAGTTCGTTAGGTTAGGTTAGAACTGCGACCAAAACCGCCGAGCGAGCAGAGCGAGCGTGCCGCAGTAGCGGCCGGCGAAACGCCAGAAACGAAGTTTTTTGTAAAATTTACTATCAATCGATTACATTGATTAAAAATACTTACCGGCTATTATTAATAATTGCCACATTAATTACATTTACTTACCGTAACATAAATATTGAAAAGAATACGTTATGGAAATATTCCTTTCTTGCCCATAGTACAGTTGGGATAGTCCTGTCGACTTGAACATCGGTAAAATTTCTTACCCTATTAATCCGGACTTCGGTAAAATAAATATCGTCTGGTACAGTTAACTGTACCATGGAATAAATACATTTTCTTTCTTATGTCCTGGTACTGTACCACGGGATAAATATGTTTTCTTCTGTTCAGTTAACTGTACAACAGAATATATGAACTGTACTACAAAATAAATAAATTAATACATGTTAGATGTATATGTTACATAAATACTTAACTTGTTACTTAGCATCAAGATGCTAAGTAAATAAATACTTATTACATTGAAAATTCTAATTAAGGCTCCTATATACCTCAAGTGGCGCCCTCATTTTAATTAAATTTATTGCTCGCTAAGTACATAATGTATCGAAAATTCATATGTACAGATTGAAGCTAAGGTTCTATAGTTTATTTACAAATAATAACAATCAGTAAAATTTTGTTCGTGGTAGTAGTAGTTCGCGAAAGTGCCAAAAGTGGCCACTACAACGAACAAAATTTTACTGAGGTTATTGTTTATAAATAAACTATAAAACCTTAGCTTCAATCTGTACATGTGAATTTTCGATACATTATGTACTTAGCGAGCAATAAATTTAATTAAAATGAGGGCGCCACTTGAGGTATATTAGGGGCCTTAAAAGAAAGAATAGGAAGTACTTACCTACTTAGGTAAGTGAAGTATTGTGAGACTATCATACAATTTTTTAAAATTCCCGTTTGCCTGTAAGATTGTTGAAGTGTTATTTTGATTAATAATAATATACATTTACAGACATGTTTCAAGTTGTATTTCATCAAGAAGTTTTATGTTTTGATTACGATTTAAATTCACCAATGTTTGGTTTGTAGTATTTTTCGATCATTGAACCATAACATAAAACCTCATTGCTATCGATTGCGTTTTTAATTTAGCGATCGTCTTTTATTTAAGAATAAAATGTATTGATTTTTGCTTTTGACATAACGTATAGAAATTTTCACATAGTAATAATTTTGTGCTTTGAAAAATAGTAAATAAACAGTAAATTTAGTGTTTAAAAGCTGTGTTTTAATTCAATATATAGAGAAACAACCAATGACATTTTAAATAGAAAGCCCCAAAAGTACAACGTCATTCTTGTAGAAAACATTGCACAAGTTAAAAAGTGCACAATCATTGCTTTGTCATCCCACTGCTAATGTGCTTCAAATATTTTTTCCGGTTCATAAAACTTTAGGTACAAATGAGAAAACATCTAAGTATAATTATTAAATTTAGATTTTCGCATTCACAATGCTATTTTTATATTAAGATAAATAATATTAGAAATAATCGACTCACCCGTAGCACCTCAGACGGGACTCGAACCAGCACCCTTGGGATTCCGGCTCAATGCACTGACCAATTATGCTACCGAGTCCCCGACAATATTATTTATCTTAATATCTAAGTATATTTATTTCAGTAATTGTGGCATCTAACCCTATGTATATATTTTTCGATACACAACTATCTATCTTATTGCAGCGTAAGAGTTGATGTACTAGAAGAAATTCGACGTTCTCACCAGTGACTCGGTAGCTCAGCGGTCAGAGCATTGGACCGGATATCCAAAGGTCGCGGGTTCGATTCCCGTCCGAGAACATGATCTGGTGCGAGTCCTATTTTTTCTAGTATATTATTTAGTATTATATAAAATAGCATTGTAAATGCTTAAATTTCAAAAATTTAAAAAGATATCTATCTTATACTAGTACTAGTCTTAGGTTAATAAGTAGGATCGAAGCAAGGTATATTAATATTAAATATTATACTAGCAAAAATACGACTCGCATCAAATCATATTCTAGGACGGGAATCGAGCCCGCGACTTTTGGAAATCCGGTCCAATGCTCTGACCGCTGAGCTACCGAGTCACTAGTTGTATCAAAGATATTTCAGTTGAATGTCGAGGTAATTCCTCACATTGATGAAATAACGCTGGCTTGCAGCGTAAGAGTGGGATATACTAGAAAGGTTTCGACGATGCCATTGTGACTCGGTGGCTCAGCGGTCAGATCATTGTACCAAAATGGTAAAAATTAGCCCTTATTGTGCGACTCAGATTGTCTGTCTGTCACAGCTAGATATCTCAAGAACTACTAATGCTATTAACTTGAAATTTGGAATAGTTTTAGATTACGTTTGCCCAACTATTTTTTAATGTTTATTTCACCTTGAATTTTAATCACTTTGATTTAAGACATTTTTGTCCTAAAGTTATCAATATAGCGATTAGAGTTTAAAATATTACTAATTACTTCGATCACACATTGTAGATGACTTTGTAATAAAACCAATTGACTATTATCGTAATGCCCTGAAAAGGGATCGAAATGTCAAGATTTATGTTTTAATAAAACTGAAGAAAAACCTAATAAAATCAATGAAATCAAATCGGAATATTCGGTTTTCTTTGGTTCAAAGTTTTGAATTTGAAGCTTTGTTATGGGTGGCATATTGGTTGCATACAGACTGGAAAAAAAGTGAAGAATAATTTAGTTTAGACTAACGTCAGAGCAAACGGCATTACATGACACAATCCGTACTTCTTCTTCCAATGGGAAGATGATTTACAAGATTTTGTAATGACACAATCTTGTAAAAAATAATTATTTTTATGTTTAACGTCTCTTATGGTGGCTCCACACATGGCTATTTGTATTGGCGTATTTGACAATTATATGCCATGTGTGGAGGGTATATTTGCCATATTTATTGGCGTATTTGCCTATTTGGCTAATACAGTCGATAACAAATACGGCTTACCAAACGTCTGTCGGTTTTTCAAGGCACATCAAAGTAGACAGATAGGCAAACACGCAAACATACTAGCCACACATGGTCATGGCCATACAGCAAATTTACTTTCTGGTAGCAAATATTTGGCTCGTATACAAGATGTTATAAAAATACGCCTAATGCCGAATATGGTATATAGGGACCATCAAACTGATCAACTTTTACTATGGGACCAACTCTGAAATTGCCAAAATAAAATCAGCTGTTTCATACAAAAATTAAAATCGAATATATCAAAATGTATGACACAGCTGATTTTTTTTTCGCGATTTCAGAGTTGGCCCCATAGTAAAAGTTGTTCAGTTTGATGGTCCCTATATACCATATTCGGCATTAGGGGTTTATTGTAACACCTTGTATACGTCGAAAACTATGGCAAATACGCCAACTTGAAAACACCAATACAAATAGCCATGTGTAGAGCCACCATTAAACTAAGTACCTCGTGTTTTCGTGTATTTGATGTGTCAAATAAAAAATGGAAAAACAAGTTAGCTGAGCGATCGGTGTCCAGCGAAATTCGATAATAAGATCTAGCGTTCAGGCATCTGATCCACCGTTGGCCAGCCGGTTCTGCTCTCGTGCCCACGGAGTTTTTAGTCGAGCCGCACTAGTGTGCGGCCGTGTGTTTTACTGTTTTTTTTGCGGTTTATTTTCCTTCTATCGGCGAAGGTGAATCATGCTCAGTCGGCGTCGCAGCGCGCGAAAGATCGCTGCCCCGCGCGTCGTATGCGAACTTTTTTCGCCGCGTCTCATGTGTGTGTGGTCTTGTCCTTACTTTTAATTCGACCAAGGTTCTTGTTTTGGCGAAAACTCACGCACGGCTTACCAAAAAGGTTTTAAGTGATTAAAAGTTTGTGATAAATTTATTTCTAGTCTGTGGATGATTCAGTGCCTTGAAACGGTAGTGATTACTTGCTCAGTGGTGCCTTGTGCAGAGCTTAAAAAGCGCAGGCGCATATACCTATTCACCTATTCATAATATTATTATGTTACATATATCCATACAGTCTTTTAGTGTAGTATTAGTAAAAATCAACAATTAAAGCTAAAAAATAGGTTGTTGAAGATGCATCACTGGTATTTATAGTGATATACTTATTATAAGGTTTTATATAGGGCAGCTCGTAGAATTGCTTATTTAAGTACAGGATTCTTGAATCATTATTATTTATTTACATATTAGCTAAAAGTAAAAATTTCGCTTCCATTTCATATATTACTTATTACGCCTTCAGGATTTAAGCAAAGCTTTCAGCTATGCAAAATAACTCAATCTAAACTCGCACAGAATTAGTTTGAGATTCGATGTAACTGTGTTAAGTTATCTTTGAGTACTTATGATTAACTTACTTGCACCGACACAAAAACTACCTTCTTCCAAAACCTAAATACCTCAGAAATATTCGTCAGAAAACGTGGTGATGACTGATGAACATCATCAAATATTTATCACCATTTTCCATAAAATTCCATATTTCCACATTCCCCAGACCTTATCAAAATGTTTAAGTTGTCGATTAATTTACTTCTAAATATTATTTTACTTCAAATACCATTCAAATTCCGTAACAATAAAACATTATAATAATTTTGTTATTCGCTCAATTCGTGTTTCGTAAAATTGACTGGTAATGTAGGCCACCGGTGTCAAATGTCAAATGTAATACTTAGATCATAAATATTTAAATGAGGTGTTCGCAGCTAAACGAAAAATTCCGCTTCAAATCTGCTCCGTATTTTGATGTGATGGGCCAATTTTGGCCGTTTACGAAGCTTTTACTCTTTTAAGACACATCAAACTTAATTTACGACGCGAATTGCTATTTAAGCTTTAGAAAAATACTTATAAGGAGAGTTTTTTTGGCTATTTAATAAAAAACACATACACAATGATTTAATGTTAATAATAAAAAAAAAAAAACTTTATTTCCGTAAAAATTTTACAGTAGTACATATTTCTAGCCCCCACAATAGGCGTAGCCTG
Source organism: Catoptria pinella (assembly GCA_963556745.1). NCBI lineage: Eukaryota > Metazoa > Arthropoda > Insecta > Lepidoptera > Crambidae > Catoptria > Catoptria pinella. The sequence goes on from OY750777.1 coordinate 1,588,278, forward strand.
TCCTGTGAGGAAAGTATACGATTAACAAAAACAATTATAAATAACAATAGAACGCAGAGATTCGAGTTCCTATTACGATGTTCAGCATTCGAGTTTTGTTTCCCTTTGCTTTAAAAATGTCTATAAGGATCATTTATTTGTAGAAATTCTTCTTAAAATTATAGAATTGTGACAAATCAAAAGCTATGAAGACGTACTTTTTCTTAAAAAATCGGACAAGTGCGAGTCGGACTCGCCAACTGAGGGCTCCGTACAAATTTGTGGGTACATATTTATGTACTTTAAATAAAGACTATATTTTCTATGATTTCATTTAAATGTATAGTTTTCAGACTTTTTCCTGTACTTGTAGTTTATGACGATATTACTTGCCAAATTTTATAATTCTAGGTCAACGTAATTACGTTAACTTTGAAGTTTATTTTTTCACAGCTTCAATAGACTGTATAGTTTAGTATACCTGAGCATATGTATAATTTGAACTCGATACCTCCACGCGTTCCTAAGATAAAGGGTCTTGACAGACGGACAACAAAATGATCTTATAGGGTTTCGTTTTTTCCTTTTGAGGTACGGAACCCTAAAAAGTGTATTATTGTAGAAACTTTTGCGGACCGGTAAAGAATTTCCATCATTACCCAGTAGAAAAGTGCAAACAAAACAATTCTTATTTCTTTCATAATAATTCTCCGGTTGTTCCTTTTCCAGAAAGGTTTTCTGAGAAGGGCTCAATGGTTAAACTAGTGGGAGGCTACAAATAAAGACGATAACGACATCCTTTTGAGGTACGGATCTCTAAAAAAGACTTTATAACAAAGAATGTATAGATCTTATTTATTAATTTATGGATTCTGTCTAAGCTCTAGATCATAATCCGAAGGAAATGGAAGCTCAAATATAGACACGGAACGTCTGACTGAATTAACCAACGTATGCATTACATGGGGCGCTCAAGTGTGCATTACTCGTAAATTGCTTAGCGGTGTAGCTTTAACGGTTACTTATCTGTGTATCAACTACTTTGCTTGTGTTTCGGTTCACGAGATGTAGTTATTGTACCAGCACCAGCGTGACCACTGGGCTCGTAACGCGATATGTTATAGCGACTTATCGCCCATAACTGTCAAAAACAATTGATTTTGACAGAAAGTTGAGTGTAGATAAATCACTATACAAGGTGTTACAAAAGTACCCCTAATGCCGAATATTGTAGATAGGGACCATCAAACTGAACAACTTTTACTAAGGGACCAACTCTGAAATCGCGAAAAAAAAATCAGCTGTTTCATACATTTTGATATTTTCGTAATTAATTTTTGTATGAAACAGCTGATTCTTTTTCGAGATTTCAGAGTTGGTCCCATAGTAAAAGTTGTTAAGTTTGATGGTCCCTATATACTATATTCGGCATTAGGGGTATTTTTGTAACATGTTGTATATCACGCGATATAATATGTATGTTAACTATGAAATTGCCGATTCGTACATATGGAGAAGTTTCAAAAAGTTGCATTTTGCACACTAGCCTTTTCTTTGTTTATTTAACAACCGTGAACGCTAATGTTATAAATCTTTTATGTACTTATTTTTGAACACTAAGCTAACTTATTCCATTGACGATAAGCGAAAAAAATAAATTTTGTTTGAGTTACAACAAAAAAAGTTATTTTTTATAACAGAAAAAAGACTCGCCTACAAGGCCTTTTTTTAATAAGGACTTTATTATAACTAATAATTGGCTATCATGGTGATATATTTCGATATTTTCGATATTATCCCTGTTTGTGAGGAAATATCGGCAATTTCATAGGTAAAGACCTAATATTATTAAGTCGTATTTCGGTCTGACGTTTACGTAATCGTTTGTGACTTTTTAATGAAATCGGAATGGAATAGAATAGAGGGTTGAATGAATAAGACAGAGCTCTTCTATCAAGAAATTCGATATGTAACGTTAATTAATTTGGTAATTATCAATAATAGCTGATAAGTATTAATAATCAAAGAGTTCATTAGGTTAGGTTAGGTTAGAACTGCGACCAAAAACGCGCGAGCCGAGCGAGCAGAGTAAGCGAGCCGCGGCAGCGGCCGACGAAGCGCCAGAAGCGAAGTTTTTGCAAAAAATTACTATCAATGGATCACATGATTATTAATACTTACCGGTGATTATTTATTATTGCCACATTCATTACATTTACCGTAACAGATACACACAAGATCATCAATATATTTGCCAATTTTGTTCCATTTCTGGAAGTAAATGCTTGGATTTATTTTATTAAATTAAATAGTAAGGTAATAACACTATCGTTACATCAAATTTTTAGCAAACCGTCAGAAAATATCTATGCAAAATAATAGTTGTTTTACCAAGTTTACATCTTTATTTAGCAACTAACACAGTAGATACTGGTTGAGTTGCGGTTCTTTTTCCGTCATTTCTAAAGTTAGCCTAGCTAACAAAACAAGGAGGCCGTTTATCAGCCAGGAGCCGAGTCGGTGAATCACGCAGGATTAGTAATCGAATGGCATTAGGTGTATGTAGCTCTAATTGTACACACGACAGCACGTCAGGTTACACAGTTAAACTGCGAAAACAGCTTTTATTACGTAGGGCATAAAGCCGGTCTCAAGGTCAACATGTATAATCTGATGTGCCGTCGTGTGTATATGCATCGATAGATCGAGGCAAACTTTAATTGGTGTTTAGTTTTACTCGTGTTTGATTATTTCGTTAATATTAGGTCCTTACCTATAAAATTGGTGTTTTTTTCTCACATACAGAGGACCTCATAACTTCTGTGATTTAAAATATTTATCAGTTGCTGGATATAACATCAAATTATGACCATAGCCATCAACTATCAGCTTCATTAAAGTCTATTTATTTTGTTTTCTTTGCATTAAAAAAATACTTTGAAAGCGACTCCTTTTTTGTTAGCGAATATGACCACTTTATCCGTTGTAACTTAGCCGAAACTTATTTTTTTAGCTTAGTTTATGTTGCTTAAGTTAGCTTAATGTTCAAATATTTGTTCATAAAAATTTTGTTACAATAGCGTTCACGGTTATTAAATGAATTATGAAAATGCTAGTATGGAAAATGTAATTTGTTAAAAATTCTCTATATTTTAGACGTTTTGTATAGAGAATTTTTAAAACCTATAATATTACTGTTGTGTTTACAGACAGAAAGGTTGATTGTTTATATATACACTTCTAAGACTTTCGCGCGTACAGTTCATTAGAAATAAAACACTTTAAAAACTTTAAAAACCAATAAATACAAACTAAATAATTCCAAAACAACACCTGAATTAATAATATACGCGCTGTAATCCGTAAAAAGTGTTTTATTTCTATTGATTGTTTATTGTTAAATGGTTTTGATTGTGGCTAAGCTCATAGAGTAAAATGTTTAATTAGCAATGTTCCTTATTTTTTTCTAATAGTATTTAGTGTTATTGTTGAAAATTATTTAAAAAAAAATCTTGATAGCTAGAACAAAGCCACATTTAATTATAGTATTAATTATGTGCGTATTTTCTAACCAAACATTTATTTTGCCTTTACTCATTACATTAAAGATATCATTCACCATGTTTGGTTACTAATAAATCTCGTAATACGTATGCACCAATTAAAAACATTATGCATGCCTTAAATAAAGATGAAATATTATTATCTCATTATATGTGCTCATTAATTCATACAATTTATGCGTCTAACTGTCGAATTAGGATTAAAATAATTCTATCATTAATTAAATTGTAATGATAGGTAACATTACCGTTGGACATCTTAATATAGTATTGTCTATTAAAAAAGTTATATTATATGTAAATGTTGATAATTACGGTATAAAAGGCAAGATATCATTTAGTCAGATCTGGCTTAGAAAGTACACTCGGTAAGGCGGGGTGCTCACTTCTGAATATACACTTGATTTTTATTAAAAAAACTATCGCGTCTTTTTTTCCCGCCTGAGCAAGACACTAGTAAACTTTTTCTATGTTAACGTTATGCTTAACAATTATTTTTCGTGTAACTATTGGAATTTTCTAACAAATAGAGAACCTCGTCACTAATATTATTTAAAATATTAATCAATTGCTTGATATTATAAATCAAGCAATTGATTAATACCATAGACAACTATCAGTAGTAAAAAAATCCTTATTATAGTTTTCTAAACACATATCCAAAATACTAAACCCAATTCAAAATAAATGCCAATTACATTTTTTCATACAAATCTGTAAATCGCATTAATTTTTATTTGGTTTAGTATTTTGGATTTTTTATTTAATAGAAACCTAGACAAATTCTGTCTTAATCCGAATTACATCACAAGAAAGTTAATTATGCTCAAATTGCAAATCATTTTGGTATTACGTTTGTATGGGAAGCTCACTTTTCGCCGGAGTCTTTAAGGTTTTTATCGTGTCATTTTATAACGCCAGTACCGTACATTATACATTCTGCTAGCTTGCGAACATGTCACATTTACACTTTATCAATGCATGTTAACCAATTCATTATTCAAATAATCGATGATGAGAATAATATGTGTAAATTTCACTAACATCACCTGCTAAACTACTTCAAAGAAATTGTTTAATAGGAGATTAAGTTTATTCTGATACAAGTTCTAGGCTACCAAAGACTATGTTAATTAGCAATCCAATCAACTGTCAAATAACCGTATGTTTATTTACTCTGAGTTGTGTAGTAATTATGTGGTATGAAAAAGATCAAAAGGCGTATCTTAGCATTTTTTTTATTTCCCAAGTGTTTTATCACTTTTTAGGGATGACTGAAGTTCAGATTAAACAATAAAATAATTTCCATAATGGTTAACAGTTTCTAACGACCGAAACCTCTTTAGGTGAACTGTTAACTGCTCTCAGCGTAAACATAGTACAATGCGCAATAAAGATGATGAACAGTTATGTACATACTCGGGTGACTGTTGGGCCGCGGAATCGAATGTAAACAGTCGATTTAATGGCCTATCGAGAAATGTACAGTTAGTTAATTGTGATTTCTTGAAGGATTACGAAAGACGTTTTTTATGGATTCGACATGAAACTTAGCTGCAATAAAAAAAACCTGACAATGAGATGAACAGTGTGTGTCTGTCCACATTCTTGTTTTTAACTGACTTTAATAGGAGGAAATAAATTTAAATATTCGACGAAAAACCGAGGCTTATCATTTATTAATATAGAGTTTATGAATCTTTAAAAATTGTTACTTTGTCAAATTATTTCCTATCCTTCATAGAGATACGATAAAAAGTGAATTTTATTGGTTGAAATGGGTTCCGGTCGTGCATTGATGCCTAACAATTCAGACAAAAATGGTCAAGGCTGAATCGAATCGTATGTGATTCTGAGGCAGTTACAAACATGGAAAATTAATAAAAAAAATCACCGTATGATGAACTCATGATAAATAATAAAAATTTATAAAAAAATGCATAAATACTATAGTATTAGTTATAATTAATCAGTTAAGAAATGTATACTATTATGAAAAGGTTCAAAATCTTCAGGAAAATGTAAAAAAATAACAAATTGCTTTTGTATGACTAACTAAGAGTGACTCTTATTAGCAAACAATGCATTCGATTCACTGTCAAAAGTCAAGCGGAAGTGATCTGCAAATGTACACTAAGCCTAACAACAGAAACATGTTAAATTCAATGCTCAGTAACGTCTCGCTTGCTGAATCGACTTTCCAAAATTCTCCCACCTGTGTGTAACAACAATTGGCTTCAGTATTTTGGCAGTACGCAGCGGCGATGTGTGTTCACTGCTTTATTCTATAATTTAAAAAAAGAAAAGTGACATTCTGATTTTTAAATTGGGGTGTTTGTGTTTTTTTAATGGCGCGATCTCTAACTGGTGCTATACGGACTATTTGGAATTTGGCATGGCTCCTTGCCACAAAAGTGTTTCTGGTAATATAACTTTTTTATATTTACAATGCAAGGTAACAGTAGTTCTGGTTCTATCTATATGGCAAGACAATTACCAGGGTATAAAACGTTTAAGAGTTTATGATGTTTATCGAAACCTTTTACTTGTTCTATGTAATAATACATTACAGACGAGTGCGGGAAGTTAGCATTTACATTGTCGAGGATGGCTTTAATCATTCGAGGCAATGTTAATTGTTTCACGCAAAAGACTTACATAGTGCTTTTCTTAAGAAATGCGAGGAAATAACATTTTCTTAAATTTTTAGAACGTCATGAACCAGACTGCCACGTAAATGTAGAACCTCCAGCATACCTTTTTCAAATGTCGCAATGATCATATTTCAGAGCATGAGCATATCAGAGAAACAATATTTCCCAAATTTGAATTGATTGAAGCTACTACTTAGAACAACGAACTATATTTTACTGAGGTTATTGTTTGTAAATAAACTATAGAACCTTAGCTTCAATCTGTGCATGTGAATTTTAGATGAATTATATACCTACTTATCGAACAATACAATTAATTATCGACTATTAAATTAATTAATAGTCGACGACCTCCTTGGTCGAGTGGCTTTGTACAACGGTTCGATCCCCGGTTGGGTTAATTTAGAAAACGAACTTTTCTATATTGGCTCAGGTCTGGGTGTTTGTGATACCACCGTTGTCTCCGATTTCCATAACACAAGTGCTTTAGCTGCTTACTTTGGATTCGGATCAATGTATGTGATGTTGTCAAATATTTATTTATTTATTATTTATTATGATGACGGTGCCACTTTGAGGTATTTAAGAGCCTTAGGTACCTACTCCCTGTTATATACTTAAATTTTTTTTTTTTTTTTTGTTGTAACAAGAGGAGAATGCGATCTTTATGCATACCAAACGGCATGTTGGACTCAGTCATACCAAGGGTACGTCCCTCGCCGCACCCAGCCCTCCCGCCAAGCCTGATAGGCTTCGCGTCAAGGCTGGGTGGTTCTGACCCCTGCCCTACCCCCTAACGAGCTCGAAAGCTCGAGAGGGGGCCGGGCAGGGGGAGGAAGCATCCTCCCAAGCCCCCCATAGGGCTACCCACTCTCGGTGGGAAGGCCAGATGGGGGGGTCGGGAGAAGGCACCACTACCAACTAAACTCCTCTCGAAGACCTGCGCTTTTCCGCCGAGTCTGTGGGTACGCGTTAGCACGCTCCACATGACCCGGGGAGAGTGGCCCGTTAGGGTTCCACCCTATGGGGGACAGAGGGCCTTACTGCGCCCCCCCTTGCGACTAGGGGAGAACGGGTCGCGCACGTCGGCGTCTCGTTCTCCCCCGCCGCGCACGTCGGAGTTGGCTAGCTGCGACGTCCGCCTCGCGAACCCTCTCCGCGGCCTCCTTCTGCGAGATGACGTCCTCGCAGAAGGAGACCACGGCCTGCCATTCCCTTTCGCCTCGCAGCATCGCAACTGTGATATTGCGAAGCGAGAGGTCCGGCCCAACCGCAGCGACCAACTCCTGGCGCTGCACCGCCCACGCTGAACACTCCTCAAGAGTGTGGCGCGCTGTGTCTTGCAGTGCGCCACAGTGATGGCACACCTGGGACTCCTCCCTCTGAATCTGACACAGGTACCTCCCGAAACACCCGTGTCCGGAAAGTACCTGTGTCAGACGATATGTAAGAGCCCCGTGGGCTCGGGCTTTCCACTCCTTAAGGACTGGGCGGATTGCCTCCACCGTTTTATGACCGGCTATTGGCTCTGCCAGTTGCCGCTCCCAGTCCTCAAGGCATCGCTCCTCTGCCGCGCGCATAACCCCGGCAAATTCCGGCAAATTCTTCCTACGCCTGTACGCCTCCGCGAGCACCTGGGCTTCCAGTTCCCAGGGAGGCGTACCGGCCAGAACACATGCCGCCGTCCATGATATAGTGCGGTAACCTCGCACCATGCGGGAGGCCACTACCCTCTGGGGCCGTCTTAAAGCGGCCTTATTGGCCTCGTTTAAGGCATCCGCCCATACAGGGGCTCCGTAGAGGGCCATACTACGGATGACCCCTGCATAAAGTCGCCGACAGCTCCCGTTCGGCCCGCCCAGGTTCGGCAGCAACGCGCCGAGTGCTGCCGCTGCGGCAACTAATCGGGGAGCGAGCCGGACAAAATGCTCAGTGAATGCCCAGCGACCGTCGAGGATGAGGCCCAGGTAGCGCATGTTAGGGCGCAGACGCACTTCAGCCCCATCAATGATAATGTACGCCCCCGGTGGAGGGCCCTGTCTCGGGCCATGGAAGAGGATGGCTTGTGTCTTTGCCACAGCCACCTCTAGGCCCAGCGCTCTTATTCGGCGGATAATCGCCTCTGCCCCGATTTTAGCTAGGCGCTTCGCTTCTTCTAAGTCTCGACCCCGGGCGGTGACGAGAGTGTCATCTGCATAGCAGATGACATCCATCCGGGGGAGAAGCACGCCGCGAAGCACCCAGTCATACCCGAGATTCCACAGGAGCGGCCCAAGCACCGACCCCTGTGGAACCCCGCACTTCATCTCGCGGACCATCAGCTGGCCATCCGCCGCTAGGTAGATCACCTCCCTATCCGTCAGATAGTGCTCAATTATCTGAAATATTATCTTTAGAGTCTTCCAAATATTTTCTCAACCGAAAGAGTTTCTTGTTTTGGAAGTCTAATTAAATTAATATGACAAGCGTTTTGAACCTACTTAAAGTTAATATTATAGAAATGAGTTGAATAATATACGCAATGTCGAGTCGAGTCCTGGGGAGCGATTCTGTAACCAAACTCGCATCTCACTTCGAAATTCACTTCACTTCGCGTGAATTTGTTATTACTTAGCTGAATATAAGCTACTTTACCGATTGCAAAAGGTTTTAGGTAGCTACCGTAGCTATCTTAAATCTTTTGTGATTAAAAAAACAGCCTATTATTATCTCATATACAACGTGTGACAAAAGTACCCCTAATGCCGAATATGGTAGATAGGGACCATCAAACTGAACAACTTTTACTATGGGACCAACTCTGAAATCGCGAAAAAAAAAAAATCAGCTCTTTCATACATTTGGATATTTTCGATTTAAATTTTTGTATGAAACAGCTGATTTTTTTTTCTCGATTTCAGACTTGGTCCCATAGTAAAAGTTGTTCAGTTTGATGGTCCCTATTTACCATATTCGGCATTAGGGGTATTTTTGTAACACCTTGTATTATTTAAAATTCCCGCGCAGTGAAGTGAGATTCGAAGTGAGGTTCGAGTTTGGTTAAAGAATCGACAGGCTGAAAAGAGTCGAAATTCTAAAAGTGACAAAACGAGTATAATTAAAGTCAGTTTATGATCGTCACGAGTTTTTAAAAAAACCTTAACAAACGTGCACCATACCACGTTTATCAATTTATTAGCGAGAAAACATCATAGGTACGCACGACAGCACGGTAAGTTAAACAGTAAAACTACGATAAAAGCTCTTATTACGTACGGCATAAAGACGCTCTCAGACCAGCATGTATAGTCTGACGTGCCTGGCGAAGGTTCCATACAAGCCGATTCCCATCGGCTTACCTTTTAGACATCCCACCCCACCGTACACCACTATACAGATCATAACATTTTTGTAGAACGGCTTACCTTCGCCATAATTTCAGTACCTACTGAAATCAAAATATTTTTACAGATTAACCACAAAATTGTATGAAAATGGCGCCTCTTCGTATGCATGCAAAAAGTCTGTTTTCAGTGTTTCAGTAATTAACATTCATTGACAATTAAAACAATAGATTGCTTGATTTCATTTATTCCCCTAATTTTGTACGTATAAACTCAACATCTTTTAATTCTCATCACAATCTAATCTTATTAAACATTAGTAGTAAAAAAAAACCGTAAACAAAAACGCACGGCGTGCGGTAAATTCAATTTCCCGCACGCTGTACTGTCATTGAAGCACACATTTTTAGCAACTGTAGAGAAAAAGTGTTTTATTTAAAGTGATTGTTTAAAACACTCCATGTGGTGACAACAACTTGTGTAGTTTCCATTCTTGCGACATTAAGGATGCGTAGGAGGCGGAGATCAAAGATACCTGGCCAAAACGGGGGAAACCGGTTGTATGTCGATTAGCCAGCGCTTTTTAAACAAAACCTAAACAGTTGCTTGTTTCAAACTACGACTACAAAGAATGTCTTAGTTTGAATAAAACATAACTGGACTACATACCACCTATAATTTAATTTTTGACGACCTCCGTGGTCTTTAGTGGTCGTGGCTTTGTACACACGACTGCACGTCAGGTTATACAGTTAAACTACGAAAACAGCTTTTATTACGTAGGCCCTACGTCGTAGGGCATAAAGGCGGTCTCAAGGTCAACATGGATAGTCTGAGGTGTGGTCGTGTGTTCACCGGTTTTCAAGGTGTCGCCATCTCTGAGGTCCCGGGTCCAATCCCCGGTTGGGTCAATTTAGAAAACGAACACATCCATATTGGCGCAGGTCTGGTTGTTTGTGATACCACCGTTGTCTCTGATTTCCAAGTGCTTTAGCTACTTACTTTGAAATCGGAGCAATGTATGTGATGTTGTCAATTATAGCTAAAGAAACAATAAGGATAAAAATATACATAAAAGCTCGCGAGACAAAGGGACACACACAAACCGCACAATGCTACAAAATGCGAAATAATTCAAAATTCCAATTTACTTCATAATGTAAATTAGATTTAAAAATTCAATTCGGTAGGTAATATGCAATCTATTATTGGAAATAAATAGATTTTAGTCTCAAATTAGACGCAACTTCGTGATTTTTAAAAACCAAAAAAATTTTTTATTGTTTTACTTAAACAGATTATGGATCATATAATGTTATATAAATACGTGTTTTTGGAAATTACATTTTATTTTATAGTCGTAAAAATGTAATCTAAGATTGGTGATTTGCTTCATACCATGCTAGGGGTGCAGCCCCTCTAGCCTCTAGCATGACTACCGAAACACGATATACATCGCGTGATATAGCGTTTTATCGACACTCAACTGTCAAAATCCATTATCTTTTGTCAGTTAAACGTGATAAATCGCTATATCGTATCGCGTTTCGGGTGGTCATGCTAGGGGGCAGAATTGGCAACGTAACATTGATATCCCTGGTGGTATCGCAAATGTCAACAGGCTGCAGAAACCGTTATGCACGTGTCTCCTTTTTGTAAAAAAGCCTAACCCACACCCTAATCCATTATAAAGTTCTAGAATTTTTAAAATTTGAGATTTTAGCATTCACAATGCTATTTTTATATAATACCAAATAATATACTAGAAAAAATACGACTCTCACCAGATCATGTTCTCGGACGGGAATCGAACCCGCGACCTCAGATATCCAAAGGTCGCGGGTTCGATTTTTTCTAGTATATTATTTGGTATTAAAGTTCTAGAATGTTTTGTTCATATTATTTTGAACATCATCACCTCTTTTCGGTCTTCTACAATAAATTCTGGAAAAGATGGAGTGCTGATAATGATAGCCTATCTGTAACAAGAATAAATAACTTAATAAACAAACTAAGTATACATCACATATGACTTTCTACTCTCTTTTGATTACGTATTCAGCGATAATTAGTTCGCACGTATGTAATTAAACGTAATTATGAAATTATTTAATATGATTATACAAGGTGTTACAAAAGTACCCCTAATGCCGAATATGGTAGATAGGGACCATCAAACTGAACAACTTTTACTATGGAACCAACTCTGAAATCGCGAAAAAAAAATCAGCTGTTCCATACAAAAATTAAAATCGAAAATATCAAAATGTATGAAACAGCCAACTCAAACAACGCGAAAACAAAACAGCTGTTTTATACATTTTGGTATTTTCAATTTTAATTTTTGTATGAAACAGCTGATTTTTTTTTCGCGATTTCAAAGTTGGTCCCATAGTAAAAGTTGTTCAGTTTGATGGTCCCTATATACCATATTCGGCATTAGGGGTACTTTTGTAACACCTTGTATAGTGCAAACTTCACGCTAGTGTAGATGATTTTTGGTATCGGATATACGTATTTACAAAATTCTACAGTTGTTCATAACTTCTAAATTGTGTTTAAAAAAAGAAGCATGGGCAATTTGTGTTTATATTGAGATCATAGCTAACATGTCGTCGCAATTATATATTTTTGTCAAGATATGATTATGCCAAATTTCAAGGCAGGAGCGGTTATCTTCTAATTAACAGAATTTAGATTAGACAATTCTTGTTTACTAGGTAATAATCAAAACTAACTAAAAAATGGTGTCACTTAGCCGATATATTACCGTTTTTCAAAAAATCTATCGCCCAGTGTCACTCGGTGTGTCGTAAGGATTCTGACAATACCTCACGCATCTAAAATATCCAAATCTATTCAGACATTTAGAAATTATGGTGGGATAAAGAAACTTGAACACAACACACTTTTCTTTTTTGGGAAGTCGTGTAAAAAGGAATGGGGATTAATATTATGTGTACCTTAATTATATTAAAATATTAAAATGATATAAAATTGTTCACTAAGAAAACTAAAAGCGCAAACAAACCAAAATCATCTTAGGAACTTGGTGAAAATATTGAAAATCTACGTGACAATTTGTCAATTGTCATGACAATTTGGTTTACATTGCCTACACTGCAATGAGTAGTTGGTTCTATTCTCAAATTGGTTGACGCAATGAATATAAAATTGTCATGACAGGTGACAAATTGTTACGTTTATTAAATAGGGCCCAGCTCGTTAATATGGGTTAGGAGCTAGTATCATTAAAGTATACTCATAAACTAAGGATCTCGCATAGATTGCCTACGTAATCGCCACTAACTAATCTACATACAGACGAGTAACAGAAATTCCTCGTGCATGTCAAAACATCGCAGGCTTGACGCGTCGGATGAGGCTGTTTCGCAAACCGCCCACGGATGCATATGAACTGCATACTTGCAACACCGCTGTTGCAACCTATCTCTTTGGAATGTTTTGTGTTTTTCATGATGGGGCTACACCAAGGTCTGACACCATTAATTTTATTATCATGCTAATGTTCCTTTGTGATGTAATTATTTTTCTTCGTTGATTTTCGCGTTACATTTTGTACCTTTCACTTGAAATGAAATGTCTGAACACAAAAATGAAACACGAATTCAGTCATTAATGAAACGATCCAACAGTGTTGGATTTATGAAGCGCTTATGGCAGAGTTTGACAGACTGGTCGTACTCGATCACGTTTGAGCAACGCTCGGTCCGGCCAGGTGTCGGATGGGTGACCGTTAAGTGGCATTACAAACTGAGCGCTTCCGTGTTTCTGAGGGCACGTTAAACTGTCTGTTCCGGCTGTGATCATCTGATAACAGTCGTTAAGCCAAGTTAGAGGCCTTACAGGCGGCTTGATAAACTCTAACATCAGAGGTCACTAATCCTCATACGATAATAATAATAAAACAGTGTTGGATATTGGCATTCGCATCTTTCATTTCCACTCCGAATGAACGAAAATGAATAGTCTGAAGTCTGAACACGTGAACGTTCACTTGGATTCGGCCATTTTGTCTCGAGTCCTTTCCTTAAAATAATTCCGACGCACGACTTCGACGACATGTTGAAGAGAAGAACAAGTGAATTCAAAATTCAAAACTCGTTTATTCAGTCTAGGCTGTTACAAGCACTTGTGAATGTCAAAGAAGCTACGCCATCGGTTCGCAAACCCTAAGCGGGAGACCTTGTAACGAGAAGAACCGGCAAGAAACTCGTCAAGGGCTGCTTTTTTCTCCCTGTATATTTCATACAGAGTCGTCAAAATTTGAAAAATGAGGTCAGCATTTAAAGTGACGTCATTTTCCATTACAATAATTAACAAAGTTAACATTCAATGGGTAGGTAAAATAAATTTCAACTAGTTGAGAAATCGCTGTCTACTACTCGATAACTAAGAAAATCATTGTATGATATGAAGAATTAGCCCAGGTGAATTAAGTCTACGACGGGGCAACAATAACTGGAAGTTACTTGACATACAAGTTAAATTATTAAAAAAATGCATTTATTACAATTTCTTGCACAATTTACATTTACAAAAGAAAATCTACGACCAAGCTGTTTTATCAATTAAATAATCTTTAACGGTATAGTAGCCTTTTTTGAGAAGACAATTTTTTATATGAGTCTTCTTTTTTATATGAGTGAATGTTCTTTTCTATGTCATTCTAGCTTAACCGTGTGAACATGGAATGAAAGAAAACCGGCCAAGTGCGAATCGGACTCGCGCACGAAGGGTTCCATAAAAATCACGTTTGTTGTATGGGGGGCTCCCTTAAATATTTGTTTTATTTTAACTTAATTATTTATTTTTAAAGTGAATATATAACGAAATATTCTGTGAATATATTTCAAGCGTCTACCTGTTGCCGTTATGAATATCGAGCAAAACGAGCAAAAAAAATCACGTTTGTTGTATGGGAGTCCCCTAAATATTTATTTTATTCTAATTTTAGTATTTGTTGTTATAGCGGCAACAGAAATACATCATCTGTGGAAATTTCAACTTTTTAACTATCGCGGTTCATGAAACACAGGTGACAGACGGACAGCCAGAGAGACGGATGGACAGCGGTGTTTTAGTAATAGGGTACCGTTTTACCCTTTGAGTACAGAACCCTAAAAAAATGAAGGATTCACTGGAGTGATTATTCATTCGAGTGAAACGACTGATATCACCTGTACGTTTCTGTACGTTAAAGGTCCAACCAATAACGCGATATTTGTTGTGGCTCTCGCATCAAGATATCTCTTTTGAAATACCACATTTTTGGTTCAGATTTTGTTTAGAGTAGAGTAAGTTGGTTTGCGGAAGATCGACCTCTTAATATCAAAACATAAGAATTTTATTTGATATCAAAACAATCTTTATCACACTGTGTGAGAATGGGCTATTTACATGAGTCGATTTTAGTCACCTGTGACGGTCGACTTTAGTCACCTAGCAAGTCGTTTGTTAAATTAAATCGCAGGTGACACATCGGTGATGGCGGCACTGTAGTCTTTGTAGTCGATGGCGTAAACTATATAACAATATATAATATCGTAGTTCCAGTTTTGGTCACCGGATCAGATAAGTTTGTTCAGTCACTTGCGGCCTAGACCGAATCGCCATTTACACAGTCGATTTTCGCCGTGCGGCAAAAGTCGTGCGGCTTTAGTCACCCGTGTAAATAGCACATAAGCTCTTTTTAATAAACCAAATGATTACCGAAAGTAAAACCCTTGTTTTCCAATGTTGAAATTAATGTAATTTCTTATGGCTTTTGTAGATTATTCCAGAACCTGTTTTCCATTGATATACCTAATATGTTTTCTATAATATACCTAATAAATATTATTTATTATATGTCCTTGAAACATCTACATGTCAGTACAGTTTAGTCACGGTGGCTGCATTTTACCTTATGTCGCGTTCAAAACATAACTTGCGGCTGATGTGTTATGAATATGATGTGATGTAGCTTAAAAATAATATTAAGTTATGTCAATTTAAGGTTTAATTAAAAGAGAATAACATTTAATTTCCCTTGCATTATAACAAGAGGAAAAATATGTTTATGCCGTGTACATCACAGACTATATTTCTCAAAAAAAATTGCTATAAAAAAACAGCTTCAAAAAACAGCAGCTCTAAAAAGCAAGAAATAATATTCAAATCTGCATAATTACTATTCAAGTACCTACGCATATCTGATATTAAAAAAACGTCTTTTGAAGTCGGGTGGGGCTTAAGATATTTTTCTTTTTTAATCATAATAACATTTATCGTGGTTTCTCTTTCTCAATTTGATTTTTTAATTCTTAAAGCCCCACCCGACTTCAAAAGACGTTTTTGTAATATCAGATATGCGTAGGTACTTGAATAGTAATTATGCAGATTTGAATATTATTTCTTGCTTTTTAGAGCTGCTGTTTTTTGAAGCTGTTTTTTTATAGCAATTTTTTAAGGTTTTTTGAAGGAGGTTTTTCTTTTTAATTTTTAAAAGATTTTTTATTTTTAATTTTTTGTGGTAACTAGGTATGTATAAGTAAATGTAAGCGATGATAAAAATATATTTTATTCATATTTCACACTTTTCAATGGTATAATACGCCTAGTAACTCAATATCCACTTTTCGCACTGTTAATTTTAGCAAGGGTCAGACATGGGGTAGGTGACCAAAGTGTATTATCTCGAGCTCCTCCGTGCTTCAGAAGACACGTTAAGCCGTTAGTTCCAGCTACATTTGCACATTAACACCAACCAATCCACATTGGGCCCGCGCGGTGGGTTATGGTCCATCCTATTCATCAGCCCATAAGTAAGGCTTGTATCACAGCCCCAGTAGTGACAATAATAATGGTTGATGCGAAACCTTTCAATACCGTAGAGTAATCACTTATACACTATCATATTTGATTTTGAAGAGTTCTCTTGTGTATCTTCGAAATCCAAGGTCCAATGTGAAGGAAATTTGAATGAAAACATCCTTAAAGTATCCCCTTTCTAACGAAACAAGAATCGTCTAAATCGGTTTATAAACAAAGTAGTGTCTGAAGATCCGTTAAAACTCGTACAAAAGTTACCTAAAAAATTACAGTATTTTAAAGATTACTCGAAAACTACTAAACCGATCTAAAATTTTCAAAAAATGGGGCCAACCTGATAAAGTGGCGTTTGAATAATGTCAATCGGTTCAGCCGTTTTCGAGTAATCGGAGGACATACAAAAAAAAAACAGTCGAACATAGAACCTCCTCTTTTTTTTGAAGTCGGTTAAAAAGGAAACAAATTAAGTCAAAGTTATGAATTGAAATTAAACAAAATATACCTTAAATACCTACTTTTCTTTCTTTTAGATTTTTCTTAACTTTCATGAAACGTAACGAAGGAAGTATAAAATATCAACCAATGTTTATATTTGGTATGTTTTATTCATAATTATCCATCCAATTTTGATTTGGTTATAATATATAATATTACCCTGGCAAAAATGTAAACGAATGATGTTACTTAATTATTATCGATTTAATAATCGAATTTATAATTTCAGCATTCCATGCATAATGTTTTCCGCATATTCGTGTCACTCAGCCAATTGATGACTGCGCCTTCCAGTTTCGCCTATTTTGTCTCAAACTAGTTTCAAATGTTTAGTATAAGGTGTGTTACTTTATATAACAGATATTTAAACTTTAATTTACGTAATATTGACGTAGGAATTTTGCTCATAATATAAGATGTCATAAAGTAGTCATTTCAAGTATTTGTAACACAATGGTTAAGTGTTTTTTTTTCGTTATATTTTTCTTGAGGATGTTTAGGTTAATATCGAAAGAATTGATGAATAAGTAAAAAATAACTTAAAAGTAATCAATTTACCATTGTATTCTTATCACTTGACCTGACATTCTCTGAAGTATAGCTCAAAAGCAGTACCTAATTCGGTTGTTGTTAAATAATTAAAAATTTAATTAGATACTGACATGAAACCAAACAAACAAGAAGTTATCGGAAATTTTAAACGTTTCTCAGAGTATAAAACAAAGTTGAAGTTTGATTAGACATCAAGGCCTCTATGTAATGATAAGCTCTCTCTTTGTTTATTTAATTAAAGATTCCATTTTGTATAAAGGAATTTCAATAAGTTTCATTAAGAAATCTATTAAAATGATCCTTTGTTGTGCTTGAAAACTGGTATCTTGTGATTTGCACTGTTATAAACGGGTGTAATTAATTAGTTGCTTTGTTATTCTTTAGAATTACAATTTTCTGACCTTAATTAACCTTAGGACATTTGGGATCAAAATTGGCTTTCCTGTTTTCGTTGCATACTACGCGTTCACTTCGTGATTGCCGTCGACGACCGTTATGACGTCACAGCTAACGGTACTGTAGACAAAAAAGGAATCATGTTTTTCAACGGTTTTTCATTTTTTTCTTGTTCAAAGGGTGTAATAAATTTATATAACAAGTTAGGTTAGCCATAATGTAGAAACTTTACTCTTTTAATCATTATAACAACACAAATAACGAACGTAATGATTAAATCAACAGAAACAAAAATTAAGCTTTGCGTTGCTAGCCGTACTAGAGAGGCGACGCAGGGGGTGCGGTATGACGAGGCGGGCAGGGAGGTAGCGGCAATCGCAATGATGAAGTGAACGCGTAGTAAATGTATTGTATGTACCTACTCTGCAGTTTGTGCAAAACTTTGACATTAGTTTGATCGTGACTGTTATATTTTTGCTTTTTATGAAAAAAAAAATACGTCTTTCGGTGTGATACTCTGCTACAAACCGTGCTCTTTTTTTTCAAGTTTCAGCCATCAGAATCGTTACTCGCCGTAGAAAAATGCTTAACTTGTATACAATAGAATTCGGTCTTAGAATATAGCCAATAATATTTGCTACATATATCAAGTTCTGTCTTATTTTAAGCGTACATGTTTTTATTTATTTAATTATGAATATTTTATTTAGATATGGAAACACTACTGAAACAATAAGTCATTGAAAAACGTTCCGTTATCCACATTAAATTTTCAAAGGGCAGAAAAGTCACTGAAATGTAAAAACATGGCTGCATAAACCATAATTCTTTTCCGATTTGGCATTGATCTGTCATTTTTTTGACAGATAACACATATTAATAAGTGAAAAGTACAGCTGACTATGAATCACAGATAAAAAATAAATGTAAACAACTTCAGCATAAAATGGGTCGGGTCTCCTTTGACGTTTTTTGAGAAGATATGACATGCGCTATTGAATGAGGCATGCTTCAGTTAAAAGCGCTAGAAGAACGGTAAAGCGACCGTGTCAAGACACCTTCATACGATCGCTCCCGTTCCTTTTCACTTTTATCTGACGCATACCACGAAACATTAAATAGCTCACGCTGACCGTGCGCCTTCGCTTTTCTTCTGCGCTTTCAACAGAAGCATGCCTCAAGGCATGCAATCTTCTCAAAAATACTACAAATTTGTATGGCAAAAAGATGAAAGTAAAAGCGCACGGTTTGGAGGCGATATTGCATGCGTTTGATGCAAGTTGGATTGAAACAGTTAAATCGAGTAGGTGAAGACAGACCATTTTTTTTTTTTTTTAAATCATCCAAAGATGTAAGTAACTGTGTCAGTTAGTGCATTACATTATCATTTCTTTAAGCCATTAGTATTCACATGTAGACGTCTGAAAATCTTTCCAATTCCAAATGGGAAAAGTTTCGGAGCAACAATGAGATAGTTTGATAAACCTCCATTGTAGTCGACGATTGCAAAATCGGAAATGTTACCGGTTGTTATGTTATAATTTATGCAACGCTTTTGGTAACATTGCCTCAACCAGTGAATATTTACTCGGTACACTAGTTTTTGAACGAAAAGTTACGTGATTAACTATAATTTGGGAAAATTGATTTCTATCCTTAAGGCGATTATAGTGCCCTCACAGAGGCGCCCTCATTATATTAAATTTATTGCTCGCTAAGTACATAATGTATCGAAAATTCAAACATACAGATTGAAGCTAAGGTTCTATAGTTTATTTACAAACAATAACCTCGTTAACAACAATTGTTCGTTGTAGTTGGCAAATGTGCCAAAAGTGGCCACTTATTGCTCTTTTGCTACTACTACTACAACAAACTATATTTTACTGAGGGGTTTGTTTGTAAATAAACTATAGAAACTTAGCTTCAATCTGTACGTTTGAATTTTCGATACATTATGTACTTAATTTCGATACATTAAGCAATAAATTTAATTATGAAGAGGGCGCCACTGTGAGGGCACTAATCGTCTTAACGATAGTAAAGCCAACAATAGAATCACGCCTAGATTTTACAATGCTTTACATCGCGGTGCAAAAGTAAAGAACCCCCGGCACAGATTACTAAATAGCTAGCTATTGCCCCCAGGTAGCAATTCGAGACCCATTTTAATCTTTTCTTAATATTATTAATTTATTGTTTTGTAAAATATTTCCACTTAATGATAACTCATTAGTTTTCTTTATCTTCAAGTTTCCCATGCGAATTTTTGTGTATAAATAGAGAACTTAGCTTTAGGTCAAAAAAATCTTTTCACTATATTCTTCCTTAAAAGATACTAGGTATAGTATCGTGAGAATTTTTTAGTCCCCTTTCGGTCTCTAATATAGTTACTAACAAACTAGTAAATATATTAACAGACTTAGGAACATTTTTTAAAAGTTACCTACCATGAAAGAATTTCTGTTCCTGTTTTGTAGTAAAGTTACTTTCGTCTTTTAGTGTTTTTCTATATTGACCATCAGCCATCTTTAATGTCTCCACTGCTGGGGCACAGACCTCCCTCATATGAAGGATATTATTATAGGATGGGCCATGGCCCATCATGAGCCCATGACCCACCACGCGGGCCCAATGCGGATTGGTGGGTGCTAACAACTGCAAATGCAGCCGGAACCAACGGCTTAACGTGCCTTCTAAAGCACGGAGGAGCTCGAGATAATAAATTTTTGGTCACCCATCCCATGACCGACCCTTGCGACAGTTGCTTAACCTTCGCAATCGATGAGCCACCGAGCTCCTTTTCTATATTACTAGTTCGTTAATTATTATTAAACTATTTGTAGTAATAGAAAATCTACCTAACAGACAAGTACAACTCCAAATACCAAATTCTTTCAATTATAAAACTACTAACTTTAGCTTAGATTCCTGTAGATAGACATCCAAAATACTGCCTTTGCATTTGATAGAGAGAACTACTTTTTATTTACAACTTGGATTAGCATGGATTTGCATTTGACATTATAGAACATATCAAAATTCTTCATTACGTTGCAGATTATGCAGACCGTGAGCTAACATTTTGAGTCGCAATTATCATTGCAGCCTTGAATTTCATTTGACTTTTGATACTGGTTTTTTACACTTGAACTGTTTTCGAATTCCGAGTGAATTTGAAATACTATACGTATATTACGTTTTTATAGAGTTATTTCAGATACTGTTTCTTTTTTATCTAGTTCAATATAAAAACAAAAGCTTAAAGCTACCGTTTGAACAAAAGCTTCGATACCTGGAAAAAATATTTCATATTTATCTGAAAACCCATTGTTCCATAAATTTCCTTTGACCATACTATTATCCATATTGTTTACTGTCTTTCCTATCCCCGTGAGTAATTATTATTGAGTCAGTCCTATTTCAGACTTCAGTTATAATTTTACAAGCACCATCGACAGACGCGTTGCAATTAGTTAGCCCACTATCAACACTATTTAGTTAAGTGACTTCAATAATTTTATTTCCTGCTTCGATGTTTTTGGTTTTCAGTGGATTTTCGCCAAAGTGAAGTTATGTTGTTTTTGTGTTAAGTGATGATGTTCAGTGAGCTGTGATAGTGTCTTGAGTGGCATGAGTCAAGTATGGAAGAAACGCTTCCGATGGGTAACAGAAGGGAAGATCGCCCGCTTTTGGGTTCGTATTTTTTTATATATTTTAAACTTAAACGTTTGGTTACTTTTCATGATAAGAGGACTTTATTTGCACAGGTATTTATTTATTTACATATTTGCAAGTTACATGGTTTATATATACAGCTGTTACAATAATAATATTGGTAGTACAACATTGTGATGCCCCGTAAGGGTACTGCAAGTTTTGAGTAATGTTTTGAGTAAGATCTCTACAGCTAATTACTAAATAATTCCTAATTATAATAGGTCTTACTAACTAATCGCTAAATAGTCGCCTTAAGGGTGCTTAGTCTGCACACTAGCGCCGCTATTGGAATAACTGTTAAAAGTGGCTACTTATCGCAAAAAATCTCCATTAAACTAAACGACAGGCTAGAAAATATTGTTTAAGCGATAAAAAGTACCACAAAGCTTCTTGGGAGTGCACTGCAGAGATAATTCACAATTTTATTTCGTCTTTATTTAAGCATTTAGAATATTCTAAGTTTAAGCACTATGTTTTTTTTTCCAATGGCGGCGCTAGTGTGCAGACTACGCGCTCTTAAAGGCGACAAACAAGCTCTACATCAACAAATGAATAAATAAGGGATTATTCTAAAATAGTATGAACTGCTAAACAGAAATGTAGATTTGAATATTCAGTGCTATTAATGAGAATCCAACTTAAGCTTGAATGTAATACTCGTTTAATTTCGAAGGATTTGTGTTGTCTTTTGAAATATGAAAGCATTTATGATTTCGAACAATAATAATATTATGATAAGCTTTAGCTCATAGGCTTAATTAAAATCTAAAAATGCTGAAGTACATATGCCTGTCTATTAACACGTTTTTATTAGGTTGCTTTCTCGTTTGTTTGTTTGTCTGTGAGTCCACAAATTTTATAAAGGATTTTATACTAGCTTACCGACGAGCTAGAGATTTGAAACTTTGAACATAAGTCAGAACTGGAAGACAATGCAATATTATGGTGTCATTGAGCTGATCTGATGATGGAGCCGGAAGAAAGCCACAGGAACTCTATGATGAAATCATACAACCTCATCGTGTTTGGGCTCGTTAGAATTGACTTGACAAGTACTCTGACGGAAGATGAGGTCCAGGGTCTGATGATGAAGCCGGAAGGCTATGCTATAGGAACTCAAAATTGAAAACATGCAACCCCGAGTTTGTGCTCGTTTGAATCGTCTTGACGAGTACTCTGTTGGGAAATAGTTTCCAGGGTCGATGGAGCCGGAAGAAGGCCACTGGAACTCTAAAACAAAACCATGCTACCCCATCAAGTTTTATTATGATATTGTCATGGGAAAACTAGTTTAAAACCGAAAAATGGTTTATGTTGGTCAAAACTCCAAACATGATGAAATCAAAATGTCCCAGCAGATGTAAAATAGCTAATCCGAGAAAAATAATGTTCTCAGTTTGATATGGGCTAGAAAGCTCTACCATGCTACAATTGGTGCTGGTAAAAATAAGTAGAGTCTAAGCAGTATTTTCTAACTTGAGTTCGAGTGACTTGTAAAGATAGGACACCGCTTAGTTTGAGACTCAAATATTTGTTGTTAGTTTCGAGGTATGTAGGTAAGGTATCATTTTTTATTTGCATTATCCCTAAAATTTTGCATACACACTTCTGGTAAACGATGATAATGTCGATAACATAATATGACACAAATTACGTTTTGTCGGTGCCATTACATGCAAAGGAAACATTGATATCTCTTATCATATCCGTTTGTCCGACAATGAATTTGTTTATTTACTACCCCCATCTCGTGGTATTTTTTTAATTGAATTACCCATCACTTATTCTACGAAACTATTGCATATTTTGGCCGATTAGTTGTTGAAAATAACAACAATGAAGTCATGATTGTTGAAGAATGACTGTTTAGTAATTATAGTGAATTATAGGTACGAGGAAAATAATAAAGTAAAGCTAAATTTAAAACATACCTATAGTGACTCTGTGAGCTGTAAACCTCGCATTTGTGACATTTTTGATCATTGTTCGAAATGGTAGAATTATGTTTTTTTTTTCAAAAAAAATCGAAAACTGAATTGACAAAAAAAACAATTATAATTATCGAACCTGCTTACCAAATTTCACAAGAGTCAGTTGAGAATCGATTGAGAAATGAGACCTGTAGAGGAAAACAGATGGACAGCAGAACAGCCTTGGAAAAACTCATGGTGTATATTATTGTACGTACCACGAAAAAACTCATATTTTTCAGTCTTTCTTAAAAGACCTAAGAACGTTTTCATAATTTCTCCAACAGATGGCAGTAAAAGCGATGAACACTTTAACTAAAGTTTCCTCTTTTGTCCGATAGGCGGAGCTAGTGGCGGCAGTGCGGCGGCGCGGGCGCGGCGACGGCAGCGACGACGATGAGGACCTCGGTCTACCACGCAGCCCTCCCGCATCACCACCTACCGATAAGGCTGATAAGGTTAGTTTTGATGATTTCCTTACTTGTACTACCTATAGTTTACACAGAGCCGTTCCCAATTAAAAGATAGGTCTATTTAATCTTTGTAATTTATTATGCTGAGAAACAACATTAATTAGTAAGTAACTGAATCACATTCTAAGTACGTTTCATTGTAAGTAAGGTTTGTAATTTGGGAGCGAGTGGTCACGAGAAAATCGGATTAAAGCTTAATTTAGCTTATAATCTGGTAAGTAGCAGCACAGGTAAAATCATAAAACGGAAAACTACTTTTTTAATTTGTGTCAACCAGTGCCATCTAGCGTTATTTCGACGAATGCAAATGAACTACATGGAACTTACTTTTCACTTGGAATAAGCATGCCGCAGCGCTATAAGTTGCAAACTATAACCGCTAGAGCGCATTAGTTGTATTTCAGTCTACATATCATTTTCCGATCCGATAAAGTTTTATTTTAATACGAAAATATTACAATTTAATTGTTTTGTTTTCCATTTGCATAAATAAGTATGTAGTTATAAATTATAATCCTCGAGCGTTTATTTTCTTATCATTAATCAGCAGTGACCCGATGCACTAAATTTTCTTTATACTGAGATTTCTGTGTGAATGAAGAACATAATAAGTACTTATAGTATAGTACGCTAGTACTATTATTTATTCTGTGGTTATAGTCAAAGACCATCATAATATAGACTAGAGACCTCGACGTGCACTTTCACCGCTGCACTCAACCACACCACACAATGCACAATGCAACCAATACGAATGATTAGAAACATTAAATAGCAGATTTACATTACAATACCCTATTTATTTAAAAAGGTCATGTCATTGACTTTTCTTTGCTTTCTGTAAGAATTAAGGATAGGCTTTTTAAACAATTTATGAATCTTGAGAAAAGCTTTGCTAATTTTTGCTTTAAATAAGTATTATGAAAATGGTTTTTTTTGTAAATTCCCGCGATGAAAAATGTTTTCATTATTTAACTAAGATTTTAAAAGAAGTTATTTAAAATGATATTTTCTGGTTAAATTAAAACTTACCGTATTTTTAATGAAATCCTTGTATAAAAACCTTATTGTTATTTCATGAATAATCAACATAAATTACTGTAAAACCCGCCTAATACGATCACGCTTAATACGATTTCCCGCATAATACGCTATTTTACCTCAGTCCCTGCAACTTGAGGCATTTTTCATAATTTTTTAACACTTATGATTTGCATTCCGTTTATAACGCTACCAGTTTCAAAAAGACAAAAGGTATGAAAGTTTGATAAAAATAGAGAATTGGGTTTCAGAAAAAAACTATTTTTTTTTAGTCAGAAACTTGCCATGGTGGCAAATCAAGTAAAGAGAGACTGGCTGTCCCGGCCTGTGTCAATTCTTATGGGACGGAAAAGTTACGTTTGTTACTGATTCGAATACGGTTAGAATTCACATTTCTCAAAACGTAAGATCGCTCCCTGTTAAAAGCTTTAGTTAGATAACCACCTTAAGATTAAATGTAGACACATAATTCATGTATGTATGTAATTCAATACCTACACAAAATTAGTACACACAATAGTTTTTTTCTTTATCCCGCAGCATACGCTTTTCCGTCTAAACGCGTTTTAGCTGGGTCCCTTGGAAATCGTATTAAACGGGTTTTACTGTAACTGCGAATGTCCAAACTTCACCAGTATGTCCAACCAAACGGTGTATTTCTTTTAATGCGAAACTGTGCCACCAAGCTCCTCACATAGCTAGTGTTAGCAAATTAAAGGTACCGTATCCAATTCAGTCAACCCCATTGTTCTATGGGATCGTAGTGGTATTGTTTACACTCCGTTGCTAAGTAACGGTGGATAAGCAAGCACACTTTGATTCTACATTTTGCATTGCTAATTCAAAACCTAAGATTAAATACAAATATTTGACAACATCACATACATTGCTCCGATTCCAAAGTAAGTAGCTAAAGCACTTGTGTTATGGAAATCGGAGACAACGGTGGTATCACAAACACCCAGACCTGACCAAGGAGGTCGTCGATTTATGGTGTGCTTAAGAAAAACAAAAGAACAATAATCATTTACAATCAGGTACTTGGCCGATTTCATGTGGAAACATCCATGCACAAATTGTATATATGTATAAAGGCTACAGTTAAAATATTTTAATTGTATTCAGTCCTCAACGTTAGGATCAATAACAGTGTAATAAGCCTTGACCGTCGCCAACGCTCAAATATTTATCACTTCATTTTTACGGCTTCCCGGGGACTGACGTCAGTCGAGTACTTAAATATTGCTCCATTTGTTTCAAATATTTTTCTTCTATTTAGGCTGAGACTTTTTCGATGCGTACGTATACGTAGACGTGCACGTGCTCGTTCCACTGCGTTTTATTTTGACACTATGAGAGACGGTACCTAAACCGCGCTGCACCTGCGCACACATGGAAGCTGCACTACGCAAGCTGTACAACATTTTCGTATATTACAATATCATTGGACCTATAATCTTTAAGATCGAAGCTTAAAATACAACGCAATGCAGTGAAACGTCTACGCTAAGTAGCGTACTCGTACTACGATTTCTGTATTATTCGTATTTACCATGGGCAACAGCGACGCTTTACCAGTTAGCTACAAAATTCGTGTGCGCGTGCGCCTATCGGAACTGCAGGAACTAAATGTTCAAAAATGTCAAAAACGCTAGGTCTACAGCTCATGGAGCCACTAGATATATTGAAATTATATAATATCTAAAAAGACTTACATAAAAAAAGTAAAAAAACCACTTGAAAAAGACACTTGTTTTTAATATTTGATTTTGTTTCTATTTTTTCATTTGACTTGTCTTTTGATGCAGGCGGTTTTTTTAGATAACAATTTTTTACGAGTAAAAGCTTTTAAGAACAAATTCCCATAACCAAAATTATGTGTATAAGTTATGATATAATTAAACAAAACACCATATTGAATTAACGCCCACTGATGACAGCCTTACAAACTTGGCTGTAGAAACTGCAAGCACAGATAACAAGCAAACCATGCCTATTATGGAGTTCCACTGACTGAAATGCGCAATTTGAACTTAGATAGAAGTTGGTAGACGGGCAGTCTACGCGCGCCTTTGACTGACATCGCACGCGCGTCAAAAAAAAAAAGAATAATAACGCTGGAAAACAAAGTGTTGTTTTAATAGTTTTTAATTGAAACAAAAGAGTTTCGTTAACCAAGTCATAAGTTTATATTAGTATTTGGATAAAAAAGTTCGGTGAAGTGTTTAAACTTTTTTGGATCGTAAAAAGTTTTTATTTCTTTTAAGGTAACTTGTTTAGTGATTCAAAGTGTGTGTTCCGGTGAATTTAAAATTCATTCAACATTATATAGTTATATTTACGTGTTTATATTTTTTATCTACACCTAGGTAATTATTAAGTAATCTGTGCCTAGATACAAATAGGTACCTATTAATTCATCAACGCCCGAGCGGACGCATGCGGCCGGATAACAATGGAATATCTATTGTGTCTCATTTTCCGGGCGTTGAAGGGTTAAAACTATGTTCACGCTCACCCATTGGATATTATGCTTTCGATTTTTCTTTTCTTGTTAAAGTATGTAAAGAAATAAAATTGATAATCGTTTATGTCAAACATCACAGTTTGTCTCGAAACTAGAAAACGTTTGCTTTAAAAACTGCGAAAAGTTATGTTATAGAAAAATGTAGCACATAACCCATGATTCGGTAGTTTCTCTCCCTTTTAAATAATTTACTTTACTTTAGATTTTCAAAACTCATTAATATGAAATACTAGATATGTAGGTAGGTAATAGCATTCCTAAATTTGTTTGCCAATAAATAATAGCGGGATAGAATAAGTGTCTCAACAATTAAAAAGCAAACGATATGATGACAAATTCTTAAAGTAATTTACAAGAATTTTCAATATAATGACATAATTGCCTTAATAATTACAGAAAAAAATATTTTTTTATTATTGTTTATTCTAGAGACGGTTTGAGCTGTCTGAATGTTTGTGCCAAAACTTTTTGAATTATTAAACACATTCCGAATGTTGCTCACTAATGAAAAGATTACAAAAAGTTGGATTCTTAATTTTTAATAATTTTAATCAAAGTTTTTGCCATCAATTAGAATGTAAAATCCTCCTTTGTTTTTATATTATAATTAATTGTTTTCTTATCAAGCTGTATATTTTCTCCATTGAAAATTTCACCTTACTTTCCCTGTCATTGTCAAAGATTATCATTCACAATCGAAGTCATTGATATCTTTAAAAAAAACGCTCGTGACAATGATATTTATTATCGCCTCCGTCAATTTCCTATATGTATAAGCGAAATACAAAGCAATAACACTATTGCGTTGCGTTTCAAACGCAGTTTTTTTATTTCAAATGCGTTCCGAATCGTGCCCAATAAGTAGGTAATATAGATAATGCAAGAGAGTTGACTTAAATATCATTTTCTATATGATGTCTTAGCGTCAAAGAAAATATCAAAGAAACATTTATTTGAGGTTTAATGTTTTTATGAGATTTTAGCATTCACATTGCTATTTTTTATACAATACTAAATAATATACTAGAAAAAATTTGACTCGCACCAGATCATATTCTCGGACGGGAATTGAACCCGCGACCTTTGGATGTCCGGTCCAATGCTCTTCACACTCTGAGAATATGATATGGTGCGAGTCGTATTTTTTCTAGTATTTTATTTAGTATTGTAGGTTTAATGTAATCGAGTTCACATCAGGATCGAATAAACGTCAAAAATTTGTTATTTTGGTAAATTGAAAACTGTTTCCATATTACCATTTAGACGTTTACTCGATTCAAATTCGATCTCGATCGCGTCGGGACTGTCGAGAGTAAGCCCCCTGTTTAAAAAAACTAGGTTTAAAATGTAGTAGCTAGAATGTTTGATTTGACATCTACAGATAGTTGTAGATACTATATCCCATTGAGAATAAAAGTATCAAGACTATTTCAAATACGTACATTTGGTATTAAAAATTAGAGATAGATTGCAACTTCGTCAGCAATTTTGCCTACAAAATGTAATAAGAAATTAAAGGAACAAGAATGCAGTTTTTGCATGTCATTTCCTATCGTCGAAGTCTTCAGAGCTGTCAAACAACAAAACATGTGTGGAAATCAGTAGAGTGTATAGCTAGCGGGCGCTAACGGCAAGTGTCACCGCAAAAACGTGGGACTGCAGAAACAACTTTCTGCCGGTGTCGCCAATGTTAACTTTTTAGTTATCTGTGTTCGATTCCTATCGATGTATTTATGAAAAATTAAATCGCCGATTAACCTTATTTCCTTTTTTTTACAAGTAGATACACAATGCAAAAACGTGAAAAACTATGTTTTTTTAACTATGCACCTCTGTCTGATTTATTAAATCCTATATTTCCCAACCTTCTCGTACCTTTGATTGCCAAAATCCAATTATTATGTTGTTCAATATTTTCATACTCTATACTCAAATGATCTAGGTCTTCAAGAAACTGTTTAAACTTCTATAGGCTCAAACTTAAACGACGTCACACACATTCGTCATTCATATATCATTGCTAGAATCTACTCTAGTGGAACGAAATGCGTGTCCACAGACGCTATGTCTATATGCTAATTTTCGGGTTAGTAGGATTCCTATGCTGCTAATGTTTGATTGCCATGTCTAATTTTAAAGTTGCTTAATATTTTCAAGCGTTATCTCCTTCTATTTAAATGCACAGATTTATGCACTACGTTTTAGTAAAAAAAATAGGAGTCTAGCATAAATATTTTAGAAGATACAGATGTTTTTCTAGATCAAGTCGTTATTAGAACAAAACAAGCTTTAACTAAAATAAGTCAAAAACTATGTGATTTCGCAGAACATATATTTGATAGCAGATTTGTGATAATGCAAAAGCCTGTTTAAACCTCATATCCATCTAAAACCTCAAATTCTTTAATTCAAACTTCCAAGACACGCATTCTTCCATTCACATCACATTCTACAATAAGTGGCATATCATTGTTCGGATCTAGTAGGACGAAACGCGTGACCACGGCACTTGTAATGTCTCCGCTTGTTTTCGATGATTGGTTTAGCGGGATTCTAGCGGTGCTAATCTCTTTACGTCTGTCCTCAGTGTACCTGCGGTAAACAACTTCAATTGAAAGTTGGCATTTTCAAAAACAACCGTATCCTTTCTAGTGTTTCATTTTTTTGGTTTAAGCTTTTATTTTATCTACTGTTTTCGTCGTTAGTCGGTTTTCTGCGATTCTAGGTGACAATTTGAAGATAGCTTGACTACTTGCTACATCGGAAGCGTTCAGTTTTTTAATAGTGGTCGAGGCAAATGTCTCTTGATGAGCATATTCAGCATTTGTTCCTGAATTAGATCAATTATGTCGAACGCTTACGCATTTTATATATCCTGCGCAGATGACAATAATGATTTAATCGCGAAAAGTACAAATAACGATAAGCAGCCTTTTGGCAATTAATTGATAATTATTGTCAATTGTGTAAGTAAGCCAACCATTTAATTTTGTTAACACGCCTTAAAACTGACAACCATTAAATAGGCTTTCTTTAAAACCAAATAAGTTGGTTTAATTGATTTGCTGCAAACCTTCACCTAAAAAAGGCAATTAACGTTTTTATTTATATAAAAACAGTTAAAGTATTTCGTAAACTAATTCATTGTGGATTAGCTTGGGTTGCTGCGATGGTTGCGCAAGCGCACCTTGTCTCAATGCCAGTGCCTACATGCGTACGGTGGGCGTAAGTCCCTTTTTGTTCTATTCTAATAAATGTTGAGTAGGTTCGTTGATTGATGGCAGTTGATGCGAAAGAAAAGTAGTGATTCTGCCAAGGTAGCAAATGCACCTTGAAACTCGAAACCTGGTACAGCCTCAGAAGTAGCTGGAAACTTAATTACAATTCTACTTCAATTCTTTGAAGAAGACCTCGGAGATTATTCTTTTTTTTACTTGTGTGGTATAAATGATGACTTAAGGCAGTGGAACGTGGTCGCTAACTATGGGTCTCATAAGAAGCCTCAAGGTCACCCTGCGTGCAATGGAGAGAATCATTCTCGGCGTTTCCCTGCGTTATCGAATCAGAAATGAGGTGGGTTGCTCAGCTGAAGTGGCAATGGATGGAACACATAGCGAGAAGAACCGATGGCCGTTGGGGCGGAAAGGTTCTGGAATGGGGGCGGAAAGGTTCTGGAATGGGGGCGGAAAGGTTCTGGAATGGGGTCTGGAAAAGGTTCTGAAAAAGGTCGCGGTGCGCCGCTGGATGCGGGCAGCGCAGGACCGATCGTTGTGGAGATCCTTGGGGGAGGCCTATACCCAGCAGTGAGGGTAGTGCGACTGATATAATGCCATCAAAAACAAATAAATAAACCTATGCTGGATTGGGCTGCCTAATTTTTTCTCTGCTCTCTCTTCAAAGTCTACAGGTTCCGAAAACATCCGAAAAGTTTTGGTGATAACACAAAGCCTAACCCTAGAATGTCAATTAATACGGTTTATTTTGTTTGGGTTTTTTGTAACTTCGATATCCAGCATCCTGGCGATAAGTTTATTTGGAACAGGGACGTTTTATGATTTGATAAAACGCTTAAAATTTTAATATTTATAAGTGTAGTTTGTAATTTACATAATTATAATTACACGCAACTATGTACAAAGAATTAGAATATGCAAATGCATCTTTTAGTTAGGTAGGTATTTACTTAATTCATTAATTAAATACCTACCTAACTAAAAGATATAAGCCCGAGCGGCCGAATGCGGCCGGACTCATTTTCCGATCCATGATGGGTTAAATCACAGATTTTTGTTTAATATGTACTTATTGAACTCCAAACTAAGGAATAATTAACGTGCCACTATACTGTGTCATGGCCAACTTTTCACTATTTCGAAAATGTGAAACAAAAACAACGCTATTCCAAATTCAAAATGTCAATACATTCAATAATACATCAAAAACCAATACGATTCGTTTTTGTTTTCTTTTATTTATTTATTTGGGATAATAAACAGCGTTCACAATGTGACTTATGATCTAAATATTGGTAAAACTTTGCTTATTGCGAAGCCCACACCATCATCCACGGGTAAATCGTGTGATACTCATTACTTACTAATGTGAAAAAAGCTAACAAAAGGAAAGTAAGTCTTAAAACTTAAACATAAAAAAAAGAATTATATTTACAATAATAGTAGAATACAACATTCGGTAGATTATTAGATAGTAACTTTATAAGGTAAATAATATACTAATTTCTTTTAAACTGATGAGTTTTTTGTATGCTTCTATTCTTTTTAACGCTAGCTTGCAGCTTTATAGTTCACTTAAATATTTAAGTTTGCATGTGTGCATATCGCCAACAATGATTTGTACCATTCTCAAACCAAAAACCACAAGCTACTAAATTCGGTGTTTCTCGGACCGATTGCGCACAGTTAATGAGCCTTGTTGATTACTTCAGAGCAACGGTTGTTAACGGTGTCAGGAAAAATAACTTTTTTCGCGGTTTGTTAATCGATAATCAGGAAAGAGTGTTCGCTTACGTCATCCATTATTTGTTATTACTGATGTTGGACTGCTGTTAACGGAAAGTTAACATAGTTTTTTTACATTATTAGAGGGCATGTGATGTTTTTAAGTATTTTTTTTTTGTTTTTTTTGTAATAGTGTTTTGTTTTTATTTGTATTTTAAATTACTAACATAGGCTAAGACATCATTGTTACTTACAAAATATTTAATTTTTATTCTGAAATAAATGCTTATAATAATAATAATAATAATAAAAATCATTGAAATACTCAGTTTAATAGTAAAGGTGTTTGATTATCTTTACTTGTCTTATTTGCTTAACAATCTTCACTTGACTCTTTTTTGAAAAAAATCAATTATAAAATACAACAAATGGTTTTCCACACAGATTACGAAACAAATTACTAATTATTAGTGACAATTTGATTGAAAGACAACATATTTTTAAAATACGATTTTGAAATTTAAAAGACGTAAACTGTTTAAAGCTCTAGGACAAGTAAGATAAATAATATTAGAAAAAACCGACTCACCCGTAGCACCTCAGACAGGACTACGGTGCTACGGGTGATTCGATATTTTTTATATTATTTATCTTAATTTAAAAATAGCATTGTGAATGAGAAGAATCTAAATTTAATAGGACAAGTAAGGATAAACGGACACTAAACACTGAGCGAACGGCTCTGATCAATAATTATAGATCATGGCATCCCATTATCTACCATAAGAAAATTATTTTCGAAACCCAAGTTCAATGGTAACCAACCTTCATACAATTTCATAATAAAAGCAGACCAACTATCTTTGGTCGGGTAACTCTTGCGTTGCTTTCTACGCTTTCCACCATTCAATTGTTTCTGCGGTTAGTCGATAGTCATTTGTTACTCGTATATTTTACTGCTCTCCATTAAAAATGATTACAGACATTAATTGAATCTGTAGCGAATAATTGATCACTAAATCGGTAATTGTCGTGTAACAGTAAATAGCGAAATACTTTAAAAGTTTATTACCAACAATTTTACATGCTTACCGATCTGCTACCGGCACATTTCTTAAATAATTTTGTATTATTGGAAACTTTTCCTTTAAGACGATTAAAATTTCTTATGTTGCTTGATGTTGAAAGCACATCAATATGCACATGCATATTATCTTGCATAAAATGTATAAGTGACCTGTAAAGATATTAAATTTCAATTTTAATATAACATGAGTCATAGACAATTCTTGACTAACGGCAATATCATAGATCTTTGATCATCAATAGTCAAAGACAGACCGGTACAGTAACCGCACTCACGTTATTGGAAATTTTTATTTTTGTTAGATTTATTATAATCTTAATTTAATGTGGCAATCATTTTGAAACAATTTAAAGTTTAAATATTAGATAGTAGGTACAGTCAGTACAGTTTTGCCCATATTCATTATATTTAGCACATTAAAAGCTTACATATTCTTCACATATCTCATTCCTGTGGGATGTAAACATGGTAAAGCAAATTGGTTCCAACCAGCTGTACTATTATCTAAACTTAGCAACAGCGTTGAATTCGTCGTTGCGGCATCGACAAGGTTGTCATTAAAGTGTCACATACTCATTACAGCTTAATCTCTTTGGAATCTCGACGGCAGCAAAGAATAAGCGGTTATCTACAAAATCGTTACTTTTTGGGAGAACGTTTTAAACGCGAAACTTTAATAACTGTACAATTAACAAAGCTATTTTCTTAAAAGGAATATTTGATCGATAGGGCATCATCTAAGAATTTACCCAGTTTACTGTGATATATATTTTTGTCATAATAAGGTAGTTCATAATGATTATTATTATTTACTTCGCACAATAAAAATGCTAAACGAGCCCGCCCCACTGTGAAACGGCTATCTGACTGATGTCTTCGTTTATAATATGCGACCGCGCCGATTGTTCGACGCAAACGAGGACAGATATAAATGTCCGGATGTACTTCGTCACTTTGTGAAAATATGTGAACATGTATTTACATTCGCTAGAAAAAAGAGAAACAAAAGAATAGGTATATAATGTTTAAATTTGTTTTAATTCCTATGGTAGTTTGAGGATTTCTGAGTCGAATTTTGTAAAAAACTACTTTTCGTTAAAAATTCAGATGTCTCTTTGTTCCTTGTTGCCGTCACTATGACAATTTGCCTACGGCCTTGGTAATGGGTATATGACATCTATCAAAAACTCGATGAAGCGAAGATTGACAGTGATATTGCATTTTGGAGGATAGCACTAACAGCGTTTGAGCTCACGAGTAGATTAGGGTTCCGTGTCCATGATTGCAGCAACGATGCGCAGGCGATCGCATCCGCGTTGCAACAACTAAACTCCCCTCTTCCGCCCGTCTGATTGATCCGTTCGACTTACCCATGACACTCGGGAAACTCACCTTTTGCACGTTGACCTGACTTTTATATTAGGAAGGCAAACAAATCACTCGTTACCCTTGGTCCCAGCGGGTCGACCCATTACCGGGCCAACGGGTAATTTTAATTACCCATGGTTCCATTGCATTAAAGATTGTTCGTTGAACTTTGAACTATATCGATATAAAACTAATGAAGATTAAATACAAATCCATAATAACAGCATATTAGTCAAAAGAGAACGTCATGATGTCATAATTAGAAGGGTCTCTTTATTCATGTGTTTTTTTTGGTCATTTTAACAAGAACTTACCCATGACACTCGGGAAACTCACCTTTTGCACGTTGACCTGACTTTTATATTAGGAAGGCAAACAAATCACTCGTTACCCTTGGTCCCAGCGGGTCGACCCATTACCGGGCCAACGGGTAATTTTAATTACCCATGGTTCCATTGCATTAAAGATTGTTCGTTGAACTTTGGACTATATCGATATAAAACTAATGAAGATTAAATACAAATCCATAATAACAGCATATTAGTCAAAAGAGAACGTCATGATGTCATAATTAGAAGGGTCTCTTTTTTCATGTGTTCTTTTTCGTCTTTTTAACAAGAACACACTGAAATTAGTAAAGGAAGATGTTACTAGTAACATCTTATGAAACAAGTAGCGGTGAGATGTTACTATAGTAAAGCCTATGAAAGCTTGTGACACCACCTCAACATGTCATCACTTCCGATTCCTATTTCACAGGACATCAACACCCTAGGGATAATGGCTCGTCCAGCGTTGCTTATTTCCATAGCTCCCATCACGTTTCGACACTAAGGGGCTCCGTTTACTATACAGGGTGTCCGGGAAGTCACGGATAACCTTTTACCTGCCGATGGACCACATTGGGATCTACCAAAAAAAAAATAAGGACCTGAGCCGATCAAAAGTAATGTATTTTTTTTTGTATTAAATCGATAGCAGGCTGATTCAAGATTTAAATAAAAAAACCGTACTCTAAAAGTTTTTATTTGTAGAAATGGCATGAAAATACTGATCAAAGGTAGATTTTTCCAAAATTGCATAAAATATCAAAAAACTCTGAAACCATAAGACTTTTACTGAGTAATTTTTTAATGGTAGATCCCAATATGGCCCATCGGCAGGTAAAAGGTTATCCATGACTTCCCGGAACCCTGTATAGTTGAACGGTTAAATGAGTCCTCGCTCGCGGAGTACAGGAGCGAAATTGAACCTTTGTTGATGAGAGGATGTTATCACACATTGTAACACACTATTATTGTCAAAATGATGCCTATTTGAGAGATGGAATAATTATGACTTAATGGATTAAATCTGGTGCCCCCGCGCCCCTGTGCCTCGCGAGCGCGGACTCATTTAACCGGTCGAACTATACCTACTACTAGAACCAGTGTTGCCAACTGTTAGCTTTACCCAGTTGCTAGATATTTCTCAAAATGTTGCTAGATTGGAATTTGTTGCCCCAAAATGTTACAGTAGGTAGGTTACAATAAAATGACAATTTTTGACTGAAAAGTCTAGATACAAGTTTCATTAAATTGTTGCTGTCTGTCACCAACAAATAACAGCTAGATCAAGCTATAAAGTTGCTAAGTTGGCATCACTGACTAAAACGGCCGCTTACGGCTTCAGTTATCGCTCAACCGTATAAACAGAGACACTTACGGAAAACTAATATTTGTGTGCAGTCTTTTGTGGTCTTTCACATTGAAAAGAGGAACTCGACGAAAAATACTGTGCCCTGCCCCCCTAGCATCTGAAACGTGATATGATATAGCGATTTATCACGTTTAACTGTCAAAAGACAATGGATTTTGACAGTTGAGTGTCGATAAAACGCTATATCACGCGATATACAAGGTGTTACAAAAGTACCCCTAATGCCGAATATGGTATATAGGGACCATCAAACTGAACAACTTTTACTATGGGACCAACTTTGAAATCGCGAAAAAAAATCAGCTGTTTCATACAAAAATTAATTACGAAAATATCAAAATGTATGAAACAGCTGATTCTTTTTTCGCGATTTCAGAGTTGGTCCCGTAGTAAAAGTTGTTCAGTTTGATGGTCCCTATCTACCATATTCGGCATTAGGGGTACTTTTGTAACACCTTGTATATCGTGTTTCGTCATTCATGCTAGGGGTCTGCCTCGCTTAACAACATTATTGCGTCTCCAGTGTCGTTACTAAATTGATCAATTGAATCACTATGACTTAACTATTCAAGATCCTACGTCCCTCGATGAGGCTTCCGGTCTTCAAAAACTTCCATCATGATTCATGATTGGTCTTATATTCTGTACTTCTGTTTGCTTCACGTTTTCTCCTACTCTTAACTTTTGCCAGTTGGTGTAACATCAGGCTTTTAGGACAATCGTATAAATTTTTCTATCATGCTAGAATTACGACGACGATAGTTGACGACCTGACGGTAGTGGTCAACATGCCGGCCACGCAAGAGGTCCCGGGTTCGATTCCCGGCCGGCCAGAAATTGAAATGATGAATTTTAATTTCTGGGTGGTGGGTCCCAGATCCAAGTGTTGGATTGTATAATAAGTATATATTTAAAAAGTATATAAGTAGTATATCAGTTGTCTAGCACCCATATTACAAGCTTTGCTTAGTTTGGGGCGCCATAGTGGCGCTGTGTGAAATTGTCCAAGCATTTATTATTCATTATGAGGAGGATGATGTACGTGCGATCGTCCAAAATTACGCTGTTCGCCGTCGATTGCATTTACACGTTGCGCGTTTGTAATATCGGGTTATGAAACTACGCAATGGACTGTAGCAGTGTGTAACATAATTTTTGACGTGCAATAATATATTTAGTATAATAATAGTCTATAAGGTGACGCGTAATTTAAAAAAAGATCTTTATAACAATTTCAAGTCAGCGCTATTTATACATGGTGTTACAAAAATACCCCTAATGCCGAATATGGTATATAGGGACCATCAAACTGATCATCTTTTACTATGGGACCAACTCTGAAATCGCGAAAAAAAAATCAGCTGTTTCATACATTTTGATATTTTCGTAATTAATTTTTGTATGAAACAGCTGATTTTTTTTTTTCGCGATTTCAGAGTTGGTCCCATAGTAAAAGTTGTTCAGTTTGATGATTGACCATATTCGGCATTAGGGGTACTTTTGTAACACGTTGTAGAAGGTTGAAGAAAGACATTTTAAGCTAATTGGAATATTGTGAAGTTTGATGTGTATCCAAATCATTTTTTAATTATGATTAGCAGACAGGTTTGGTGTCATATTTTGCTCCATAATACATAGTAAAACAGTTTGTAGTTACAGACTAGACTGACATTGCGTCATTTTGCATATTTTAATTAGCAAACCCCTGTTGGGACTTTGCCACTCCCGTTACTAACTACGAATTAATACTCTTGTACATAATACTTTTTAGTCTACTAAAACTGAAACTGAGCTAAAGTGGGTTTCTAAATAATCAAAGGTGGGTTTAAATGTAGTTTTATTATTGTAAACTGATACTTACCGAACACAACTTGACATAAGTATGGTGCGGGTTTGAGTCCCGTCTGAGGTGCTATGGGTGAGTCGATTTTATCTAATATTAAAATCTGAATGCGAAAAATCTAAATTTAATAATTATATAGCTGTTTCATCTTTATCGATTGTTAAAACATCTGGAAAGATGTTTCTTTCGAATGTGGGGGTATTTCCTCACATATTGGTCAGTGCATTGGGCCGGATTCCCAAGGGTGCGGGTTCGTGTCCCGTCTGAGGTGCTATGGGTGAGTCGATTTTTTCTAGTATTTTTTCTAATATTATTTATCTTGACATAAGTAATAAAAACACAGAGTACAAAAACCAAAGGAAAATATGTTATAGTATAAAAAGTACAGAATTCAAAAATATAAGATAAATGTAAAAAACAAAGAGGCCGGCTCGGCAACAAAAACTATATGCTTTTGTCTTTCTAAACGAATATTTTTATGCGAAAGTAGGTCTGTCTGTTAGATTGTTATGTTTTGGAGATTATATTGTTAGATTGTTACCTTAGAAAAAAACATAGGCTATTATTTTATCCTATGAAACTGGCAATTTTTTTAATAAATAGAGAACTTCATCCTAGACCACAGAGGTGGTTAACTTAGAACTAGTGAGACTTTTTTCTCATTAGCGCTAACACAAGATACTAAATCGTATCACTAATGAGAAAAAAGTCTCATTAGTTCTACCATAGAACTGCCTGTAGAAAAAGAGGGAATGAAACAACTATACGTGATTTTCAAGCCTGCTTAGCTAGTCTATCGTCGTCAGTGAGGACGTATAAAAGTATACAGTTTAGAACTTTGTCACTTTTTCTAGCTGGCATTTGTCATTGATTTCTGTTCAAAAAAGTAATAGGTTTTAGAGTGACATAGTTCTAAGCTGTATACATATTTGTAGAGGTGACGGTACCGATCCGATTCTTTTTCGTCAAATTCTTTTACTTTTATTTATTTACGTTGTGATGTAATATAAAATTGCTTTAATATTGATTGCTGTTTTATTGAAAATAATATGTTCGGAGCGCAAATTCAAAGTTATCAGTTATCTCAAGTGCCGTCGACATTACGTGAGCCGATCATTATCGGAGCGATACTTTTCCTGCAAGATAAGAAGATAGCCGGTGCATATTATTTATTTACACAGTGATATTAATACAATAGCGATCTATTGTAACTAATAGTACCATATTCGGCATTAGGGGTATTTTTGTAACTTGTTATACAACGTGTTACAAAAGTACCCCTAATGCCGAATATGGTAGATAGGGACCATCAAACTGAACAACTTTTACTATGGGACCAACTCTGAAATTGCGAAAAAAAAAAACAGCTGTTTCATACATTTTGATATTTTCGTAATTAATTTTTGTATGAAACAGCTGATTTTTTTTCGCGATTTCAAAGTTGGTCCCATAGTAAAAGTTGTTCAGTTTGATGGTCCCTATCTACCATATTCGGCATTAGGGGTACTTTTGTAACACCTTGTATATGCTATCATGGAACTACCAATTCAGCAGGCCTATTACATAAAAAAAAACCGGACAAGTGCGAGTCGGGCTCGCCCACCGAGGGTTCCGTAACTACCTACATTATAAATAGTTCAGATTTTTTTATATTAGACAACATCACAAACATTGCTCCGATCCCATAGCCAAAGCACTTGTGTTATGGAAATCAGAGACAACGGTAGTAAACACACACTCCCAGACCTGAGCCAATATAGAAAAGTTAGTTTTCTAATTGACCCAGCCGGGGATCGAACCCGGGACCTCAGAGATGGCGACACTTTGAAAACCGGCGTACAAACCACTCGACCACGGAGGTCGTCAATCGAATTTAGTTCCCAAACTTATAATTTTGTGTTTTATAAGTGATATTGTGGTTATAGTAACTACACAGTTCGTATAGTTAGGTAGGAAACCTTATCAAAGTACTTAAAATTACTTAAAATTCTATTTTGTGAAATTATTTATTTATTGTGTACCTATGAGTAAAACAATAATTTTTAGTAGGTACAAAGCTACGCCGTCTAGCATTTGTGTTGAACTTATTAAAAAATAATTTAAGTAAGCAAGGGTTGTGCTTTTTTACGAGTTATCTGTTATTTAGATTAGTCTAGCTAGATGGCACTGCGCGGTGTCGTAACCTTAAAGGTCGTAACGATATTTTGGTAAACATCGTATGAATAAAGACTTAAATAAAATTAGTAATAGTAAAGAACAACGCATTGTTTTTTGCTTGTATTGAGCTGGTGAAAAACAATTATCGCTTGTACAGTATTAAGCTGGTTAAAAAATTGCTTGCTTTGTTGAGGCTTCATTTTCTATTTTCTATACAATTAATATAGAATTGTTGGTAAAATTCACGTAATAATAAACATTATCACCAAATTTCAAGTTTATATGTCAACAAGAAGTTAAATTATGACCGCGCAGACCGTCGTTTAACCTCGATGATTGAGTACGTACTTTAATGACTATATTTTTTATGATTTAATCACAAATGTATGGTTTTCAGATTTTTCCCTGTATTTGTAGTATAAGACGATATTACTTGCCAAATTTCATAGTTCTAAGTCAACGGGAAGTAC
The DNA here is from genome assembly GCA_963556745.1 of Catoptria pinella. Classification (NCBI taxonomy): domain Eukaryota; kingdom Metazoa; phylum Arthropoda; class Insecta; order Lepidoptera; family Crambidae; genus Catoptria; species Catoptria pinella. The sequence goes on from OY750777.1 coordinate 1,629,386, forward strand.
CCTATGAATTTTGATTCCCTTGAGGGTGTCGAAATGCGTTGCCGTATGCGTTTTTTGAGGCATTAATGGCCGTATCTTTTTTTTACGTTAACTTAGAAGTCGGATTTTTTCACAGCTGCAAGTGCCCGTAGACTAGAGTATATGGTTTTAATTATACGATACTCCGATACCTCTACGCGTTCCCGAGCTAAGGGTCTTGACAGACATATGCACAGACAGACAGACAGACAGACAGACGGACAACAAAGTGATCCTATAAGGGTTCCGTTTTTTCCTTTTGAGGTACGGAACCCTAAAAAGAATCGCGATAATCGTTTCGAATCTGTCCTTGATATTGAACATTATTTGTGGGTTAATAGAGTCATAGAATATGATTATAAAGTTCTTGATTAGTAGTGTCATGGATGGAGTGCGACGAACATCGTCCGCTTATCGCGATTGCCTTTATGTACTTAATATGTATGCCTGCAGTTTGACATTTGAAATAATAATAGTATTCAATGATTATAATAGCGAGCGTGTTATACAGTGACAAAGCCAAATCAGACAATGGCCCGCCCAATCCCAAAAGTGGCTGAACTGCTCGCGGAAATATTAGTCAATAGTCAAAATTTCTTTATTCAAATAAACTTAATAATTTAGCACTTTTGAATTGTCTATATTTTCCTACCGCCCGTTCCAGACTTTTTTAACTGACAAGAAGAACAGGCGCAAGAAACTTATCAGCTTTAACAGAAATAAGTAACGATATTTACAAACTTAAATATATCGTTACCAAATACAGTACAACAGGATTATTAACAACAAAGTACTGTCAAGTGTAACTGTTCAAATAAAGTATTTTATATGTACAAAGTACTTATGTGTTACATATTACATCATTTCCACGCATTTCGGTCTTTTAGATAATCGTCTACTTTATAATAACCTTTACCCATAAGCGTCTTTTTAACATGATTTTTAAATTCATGCAAATTAAGATCAATCACTTGTTGTGGAACTTAAGGCTATTCCTTTCCCCAAAAATGAACCTCTAGTTTTTGCAAGCCTAAATCTTGGAACGGCAAGTTTACCTTTATTTCTTGTATTAAACTGAAAAACTGCCCTCACAATCCGTGCACCGTGCACCCATTTTGCTGTTATTTTGACAAAAAAAAATACTTCTACACATAGATACATATCTATAGCCGAGATTATAAACAAGAACTAAGAAATCTTTTGTTTGGTTTTAATCTAATTCTATCGATTGAAGGCATGATATCCAATGCGTTATTCATCTAACGATAAGTATAATGCGTATTAACAATGACAATACTGATACAGGAACTTTAGTTTATAGGATAATTCTTAATCGTTTTAGTATAAGTGGTAAAATAAAGTATGACAGGGAAAGTGTCATAAAGAATGTCATAAATACTCAAAGAACGGTGCAGTACTTACAATGTGATCGGTTTCAAGTCGGATGATATCGATTTATCAGCAAGTGTTCGATTCGTAATCGATAAAGATGATGCTGTACATGACAAAAGCTGAGGAGGTGCCAGTGAAGCGTCCTCCGAGGAGGAAGTTTATAAGTGCCAACATTAAGGTTAGTATAATAACACAGTGCCGTTAATTAAACTATCATCAATATGTAGGTACAAATGTTGTTTTGAATTCCCATGGTTATCGACGTTATCAGAATAAACTATGTCGGGATTTACACCATGTACATACCTGTTTATTTTTGAGGCTCCGATATTTCGGCGCAGTTGCATGCGCCGTGGTCACCGAAAAACTGACTTTCACGGAGCCTCAATAATAAACAGGTACATGGTGTAAATCCTGACTTAGTTCATTCTAATATACAAATGTTTGTGATTTATGAAAACACGCTTCAGGATTCTCAACAAACTAAAAAATAGCACGTATTGAAATTGTGATGACTTCTCGTTTAGCATTATCGTAATCACACTGTTGCTTGTCAACTGTTGATGACGACGTTATTCGAAAGAATCAATCGACATGTGAGATTATTTTAATCTTTGAGATACTATAGCTAAGAAAAGATGTATAAAGTGACATTATGAATGATTTGACTTATCATTAAATTCTATGCATTCGACTGCATGTTATTATGTTGCCTTTAATATTTGATCTTGTTTACATCTTTTCAGTTGATTTGTCTTTTGATGCAAGCGTGTATTTTAATTTAATTAATCTATTTTTTATGTTTTTTTTAGTTATTATACAGGGTGTTAGTAGCACCCTAGCGAAAACTTTCAGGAAATAGTATCACACAAGTCTGTCTTATTTGCATAGAACCTAAATTAAGAGAAAAGTCATTTTAAAATATCAAAATCGCCCATGACAAATACACATTTAAGCCCGCGATACATACTCTACTTTTTATACTTTCTGCGAGGCAATTGAAACCAATGACTGTTATGAAGAAAGTACTTAAGTAATTATTTAAAGTTAGAATAATAAAATATGAAAAATTAAGAATATTTATTGAAAATTAAAAGTTATGTTAGAAACATTACACCAATTGTGCAACGACAAAGTTACATTCTTTGGTACATTTATAGTTGGGTTAGAGTTTATGTTTTTGTCGTCTATTCTGTAGTGGTCAGTTCGACATTCAAATAAATCCTTCTTGGTGCGCGGGTGAAAATGAATTTCGTAAAAAGTTTTCATGATAACATACAGCCTAACTCAGAATAAGATCTCATTGCACCTAAACTTTTTGGAAACCAACATCGATCAAGCACGACTACAAGGGTTGCATTCCAAATTCAAATCACATTATTCCCCATGGGAAAAATGACTTACTTTAGGAAAGGTTTGCATGACACATAATATGCCATTGACGAGCAGGTAGTATAAAAAGAATATTACATATAAACATACATACACATATATATACTACAAGATACGCGCGAAAAACCTAACTCTATTTCCGACATCAAATTGCGTTTGATAACAACAATGGGATTACATTTAAACAAATGTAGCGATAATTGCAAGCACATTGTAATCGTTAAACACAGAAGCAATTGTTCTATTCGCTAGAGCTGCAAATAAAAATCCAACTTTTGTTGGAACATTCAAAAGTCATTCGATGTTACGAGTGGTTCCGGTGCAGTAACCCACGCGAACAACACATCCGGTTGTGATTCATTATGGATGATCGTTATCAGCCAGATTACGCGCGATATTGCTGGATATGGAAATCATGGTGCGGATGGTTCTATCAGGGGCCCTACCGGATAACTTTGCGAACTTCGGCGGGTCTGCCGAGCTTCAACTTAAAACAGATAAATCGAAGTAAGGAGTTCCGTATTGTACTATTTGTCGAAGTTATTTAGAAGATATCGATGTTCGTGTGACATCATAAATTGGGGTTCGCCATTTTGGCCCGATTGGGGCTCGATTTATCTGTTTTCATTTGAAGCCCGGCAGACTTTCCGAGGTTTGATGCGTTAGCCGGTATGGCCCCTGGATTGCATCTATACTGGCCAATGGTGGCCCTACTTGTAGCATACCCTACATATTATAAGAATCCAAGGCTTTTAATCACATATATTAGTTAGAAAATGTATACTATTGACAACCTCCGTGGTCGAGTGGCTTTGTACACCGGTTTTTAAGGTGACGCCATCTCTGAGGTGCCGGGTTCAATTCCCGGTTGGGTCAACTTTTCTATATTGGCTCAGGTCTGGGTGTTTGTGATACAAGTGTTGTCTCTGATTTCCATAACACAAGTGCTTTAGCTACTTTGGAATCGGAGCAATGTATGTGATGTTGTCAGTATAAAAAAATATTTAAAAAAACTTATTAAATATACCCAGCCCAAATAGAGGTACATATTAAATTAAATAAAATCTAATAAGAGATCTTGATTTGGGCATATTGGCTATTTTAAGGATGTTTCTCATTTGTCAAATTGTCAGCTAACTCTGTCCAAGCTTAAAGTTACTTTAATGAATGTTTCAAAAGGCGTATTTTACTTGCGCCGACAAGTATTCGAAGGGTTTCCTACCGAAATTTTGTCTGTGCGAGTTTCCATTTAAAGTTTTGGTATTTGAAAATAATATAAGCGAAAAATAATGTGACTACTACATAAAATTAATTATATCCAAACGAAGCTATAAGTAGGTAATTTTGCTAGGACTCTAACCTGCGGTGAACCCTTGTCTGACTAATATGTCATCGACATAAATTGCCTTGGTATTACCACCCCATATGGGACATTTGACTAACATTTTCGTAAATACCGAGTTAATATCAGGTCACAACGAAATGGCGAAGGTCACTTAGCAAGCGATCGTCCCACTTGCCCATCAGACCATGCGACCAGCTCGGATATAGTTGCTGCCTCGTTAGAATGGATATCTAGCATTGTCGAAATGGTTTCCGAATGAAATCTAGTTACTTAAACGTACCTATGTGTTCAATAGAAGGAAATTCTGAATAAATGTCTAAAAATTAAAAGTAATTACTAAAAACACTGTACAAAAAAGAGGCTGTTTTCTCGTGTCTTACCTACATAAATATTAGTAATGACAACCAATCAATTTAGAAGGTATAATTAGTACACACGACGGCACCTCAGATTATACATGTTGACCTTGAGACCGCCTTTATGCCCTACGCAATAAAAGCTGTTTTCGCAGTTTAACTGTACAACCAGACGTGCTGTCGTGTGTACAATGAATGAAGCGGGCAAATTTAATATACCTATTTTTACTTATAAAAAAATACTTTTTATAGTAACCAATGTCTCCTGTGTATTACGTTGTTAAACCAATGTCTTTCTCTTCTTCCACAGCGGCACCACGCCGGCATATCGCAGTCATCATGCAGCGATGGCTCCCTCCTGAGCGTCGGATCCTCGGAGATCGACGAGGACAGCAGCAGCCACCAGCTCTCCCACGACCACTCGGCGAAGAGTGACCAGTCCGACCTTTACAGTAAGTACAACTTGATGATTTACCATATCTGGTTCTTCTTCTCCTACTTTGTCTCGCTCTTGTATTTCAGTCCCTTTCGATGGTTCTATGCAAAGATTAGCTCTTTATGGTTAGCTCCACAGAACAATTTCTTCTTTGTTCTGTTGTTAGCTCCTTGTAGATCGACGAGGATTAGCCAACAGCTCGCCCATGACCTCTCAATGAGGAGCGATCAATCCGACTTTTTAACCGACTTCAAAAAAAGGAGGAGGTTCTATGTTCGTCTGTTTTTTTTTATATGTATGTCCACCGATTACTCGAGTACGGCTGAACCGATTGACACGATTCAAACGCCACTTTATCAGGTTTGTTCCCAAGTTGGTCCCATTTTTTAAAAATTTTAAATCGGTTCAGTAGTTTTTTATAGTAAGTCATTAAAACTTGATGTAGCCTATCTTGTTCGTCTACTCCATGCGATTCCGATGGTTTTGTGCAAAGATAAGTTCCTTATGGTTGGCTACTAGTTAATCAACGAGGACAGCAGCAACCACCAGCTTTCCCACGACCACTCGGCGTGGAGCGACCAATACGACCAGTATATACAATGTGATGATCTAGCCTATTTTGATCATCTACTCCAGATGTTTTCAATGGGCAATGTAACAACATCAACCAGTTTTCCCACCACCACTCGGCGACGAGCGACCCAGTCCGACCTTTTATAGTAATTGCAACTTGTTGTAGCCAATCTCGTTCGTCTACTCCAGGCAATTTAGATAGTTGTGTTCAAACATAAGTTTCTTAAGGTCGGTTTCTCGGTGATGGACGAGGACAGCAGCAGCCACCAGCCAGCCAGCTCTCCCATGACCACTCGGCAAGGATTGACAAGTCCGACCTTTACAGTAAGGGCTATTTGATTATCAAGCATATTTTGTTCTTCTACTCTAATCGTTTTGGATGATTGTAAAGATTTGCTCCTCATGGTTAGCTTCTTAGAAATAAACGAGGATTACCCACCAGCTCTCCCACGCCCAACCTTTCGGCGAGGAGTGACCAGTCCGACCTGTGTGTATAATGCTAAAAATTTTCAGGAACATTATATAATCCTCACTCTTTCAGAACTTCTTCGGAATTGGAACTGTTCAACTGAACTGCTACGGATCATTCATTTAATCTCAAATGTAATCAAAAGTTTCTATAGACTGTTGTGGAACTTCCGCCACCAGTCCAAGTCATTTGCTATGGAGCTTCATGCCGTATTTTAATCAATTAAAATTTTCTAAATTCCAGCCTCTTCTGAACCACCAATGGGAGTGGCGCCTCTGTCGCACTCGGCTGCCAAACATAAAATGGCGGTTCGTCCGCGACGCACACACGGCGCGCCCAGGAGGAAGAAAACTAGCCCCGTAAGTATCAGAAAATGAAGCTTACTAGCACCACCAACAGATTTGATTTTAAAACTTTCAAAATGGGTCAATGGACTTGATAAAAAAATCTTTGATATGCACCCTTATGCACATAAGTGCATACTGGTCGACAATCGCAATATTTTGTTTTGACTAAAGGTTTTGACAAAATAATTTAATGTTACAGATTGCCGCATCAGCCTTGCCAATAACTCCCGAACTGAACGAAGAAATGATACGAAGCACTACTCCTGATGTAGCTCGTAAAACCTCAGAAGTTGTAACTGGTAAGGAACTTATTTGAAAACCTAATAAGAACTAGGTGTATGGCATAAGTCTTAAGTTATATTTATTTTTCCTGTTCTCATGTTTCAGAATCATTATCTTCATCGACCACTACGAAGCATATAACCAAGGAACACCACTTGCACGTCAACAGAGAGTTGCAAAGGGTTCTGGACACCCCAAGCGATACCAAATTGAAGTCTTCATCGCTCCCTCCAGGGCTCGCGCTCAGTCAGCTCGTGGGGCATTCCCCCAAACTCAGCGTCGCCGATGCCTCTACACCCAGATCCTCAATCAAGCGAAGCAAGTCCAGTTCCCAGGATCAGACTTTAAGAGACTCTCCCAAAACTCACGCGAAGTCGACTGAAATACACATCAACTCCTCGCATTCTGAAGAGAGAATGACGAAGTACCGCACCGATAGAAAGCACGCCGAAGAATCTTGCCCGGAAAAGAAATCTAAGTCAGAGAAGAAGATGGAGAATGAAGTCATCAAATCTTCGAAAAGGGAGGAGTCGTTCTTCAGCAGGCTGCTGCTGAGAAAAAGCGGGAAGAAACCAAAGAAAGACCAGATCGATGGCGATAGCCACCAGGATATAAAGAGGTCGAAAGTGGATAAACCTCCTGCTCAATACAAACCGGTCGATATAGAAAGAGGCAGTGTTTCACACGGAGAACAGGCCTACAAACCGGTCCCCGCCGAACGAACGCACAAGTCCGCCGGGCAGAAGGCTTTCGCTAACCAAATGCATAAAAGAATGGATATCCGCGGGGGCTACGTCCAAGACGGAGCCTACAAAGACGTCTACAGCGCTGCCAAAGTTCCCGGCGTCGAATACAACATTACTGATCTCAAAATAGCTGACGAAACGGATAAACTTCTCAATCAGGAGATGAAAAACCGTTTCAGTCGAAGGGAGGAGTACACGGAAAAGATCGAACGGTCGAAACGAAGCTCCTCGAAAGAGGTCATCGACGAGAATAAGAGAGAATCGTTTAGTTTGCACCACGACAAGTCGAAGAGGCCCGCGTCTGTTCAAAGGTTGATCGATCCGACGAAAGCATTTATTAGTAACGAGATTGCTAGCCGCGCTCAAGAGGAACTAGTTTCTCCTACGTTAGTAATCTCAGACGAAGAGCCTCTTCCGCGGGCGATAAGAATCAATAAGGTCCACGGAGACTACACTTTCCACAGTGGCAGTATGCCCAAGAATATCCCCTACTTCAACCCCAGCTTGACTATTTCCACTTCAACTTCGCCACCTAAAGTTTTGAGACACCTGAGTTCAGAAAATGTGAGAAATCGATCTTCAGAACGTGTCGCAGATTTCTCTGAGAGAGTGAGCGAGAGTAAGCGAATTTCTAAAACGGAAGAAAGCTACATCGGTTCTGGTATGCGGTCCTTGGGGGATGAATTCATCGAGAGCAGAAGCAGCATCGGAAAATCTCATAGCTTCCGATACGCTTCGGAAACGACCTCCATCAGTTCTCAAGAGAATCAGATGCCGAGTTTGCCAGCTATAGTTGGAATTTCGGAGCCTCTGCTAGAAAGTTGGGAGGTCAACTACAGAAAAAATATCAGTGAGCGGAACGACTTCTCCAAAAGAATATCTGCCAGAAACTACAACATCCTACACGGCACCGCCGAAGCTACCTACGATAGCTTGCCAAGTACGGACAGCAGTTACTTGGACAGTCTCAAAACTGACATCAACGAGGACAGGAAACTCTTCACGAACAGCATTCACATCAATCTCGACAGCCATAAACGGGACAGTGACATTTCTCAAATAGAGGCCAAAATCGATGATATTATTAGTTCGCCTAAGCCTATTATATCACCAATACTCAAATCTAGTTCATTAGATAGTGTTAAAAGTAGTCCAGAGAAACCAGTAGATGATAGACGAAAAACTATTTCCGTCGAGAGCGCGTTGAGTCAGGGAGGGAAAGTGAGCGGCTCACAGAAAGAACTGAAACACGAAGCGGAAAGTTTTATTTCAGTGACGCATATAAATAAGGAACAAATACAAACTAAAATTACTGAAGTGTCAAAAGTAAATAAGAGCGACGAAAAACTGCAAAAAGCCGGAAAACCCGGGGTACCGGAGTTCTTGAACATTCAATTGAACAAAGTCGACGCTAAACCGGCTACAAATGTCGTGTTGACCGCGAACGTCACACCAAAGAAAATTGACAGTCCCCAGGCCGAGAAGGAGCTAGACGTGGAAACATTTCAAGTCGTAGAAACGAAAACGGTTCCAATCATCGACGTTAAAAAGGAAGCCGGGACTATCAAGACCGAGAGCTACACTGAAATGGTCCGAACGGAGGAGAGTATTCCGAAAACGCCGTCGCCCGCTTTCGCGAGGAAGTCAGTCGCCGCCGCGCCGCCGAGCCCTTCGACTCCCAAAAACTTTTTCAAGAGAAAAGCCGCCAGCGTCGACGTGCAGGATCGCCCCGACTACCGCACCAACTCCGTCAGCACCGACGGCAGCAGCGAGAGGATATTCGACAACATCTCCATGGATCAAAAATCACACTCGAGCTTCGGAAGCAAGAGTTCTATACAGAGCACGGATAGTAACGACGCGAAAACGCCCGACAGACACGACGACGTCGTCGTCTATCGTAAAAAGCCTGTCGTACTCGCTAAGGAGTTTCGCGCGAGCGAGAGAAAGAACGACGACGAACCCGAACTTATGAAAGTGTTCGCGCGCCGCTCGCTTAAAATCAAGGACACGGAAGCGGATTCCATCGCGCAGGAAATCGCCGCCACGAAAGACGCTAAGGACGAAATCAACGAGAGTTCTACGAACCGAACTAAAGTGCTCAAAAACGAGTTCAACGCGTCGATCAAGTCTAGAGACAGCGACAAAGAAAACGAGGATTCCGCTAAAGAGTCCGAGAAACGAACGATAGATATCGCCGCGCGAGTCAGCCAGTTCGGAGTCCCTCACTATCAGAGGAGCGTCAGCATAAACGGAGTCAACCCGAAACGGGAGAGTGCGCCCGCCTACCGCGGCGAACTTCACAAGTACAAGAAAGAAGTGTCAGATTCCACGCCTGAGAAGAGACTCAGGAATAGGACGTTCCCGGACCCGGCTAACGATAGGGAGGACATCAAAACGATAGCGAACAGCGAAGCTTACAAAGCGGATACTTTGAGGAGGCCGTGGCAGAAGAAGGAGGAGGAGAAGAGAGGCTCCACGGGGGACAGGGAGAAGCGGGAGAGTGCTGTGATAGAGAAGGATAGGGAGGCGGAGGGAGAGAGAGGGAAGGATACGGGGGCGGGTGCTGGCGCGGGGGCGGGCGAGGGCGCGGGGGCGGGCGCGGGGGCGGGCGCGGGCGCGGGGGCGGGAGCGGGCGCGGGGTTCCGCGGCATCGTGCACGTGCGCGCCGAGTGGGAGCGCCGCGCGCAGCAGGGGATGGCCAAGTAGGTGCTACCAGGTAAATATACTGCATTAATTTGTTATTGTTTGTTCGCCAAGAGAAATAAAAAGTAAAAAATCATGGTTTCTAAATTCAAGTTCAAAATCGGTTGAGAGAATTCGTACCGTGTTGTGACTGTTAGGGTGGATTCCCGAGGCCTGCGATACCGCGCACGGTGCCGGGCCGGGCGCACTCCGCGCAAAATTTCAAAAAACTGACACTACAGAAAAATTGTATAATATTATCGAACCTGCTCACAAAATTTCACGAGAATCGTTTGAGAAATGCGACCTGTAGAGGAGAACGGAAGGACGGCCGGTCGAACGGAACTCGGAATACCTACTAAAGATTTTTGCCCAAGCTGAAGCGGAGCCGCTTCGCGCTCAGTCAATTGACCGAGATGTAAGCTAAAGCATATTGCATCGCAATGAGGATCCGAATCTCACGTTTTTCTCATTTCCAAAAAACATCAAAAGGTAATAAAATCAGAAATGCTTGTCTACTTATATAGGTACTTATAGGTAAGTTCGTTTATTCTTAGGTACTTGTCTTATTTGGTAAACAATGTTTACCCAACTATTTGTCGAAATAATAATAATGTATGAAATACAACAAATGGCTTCCGCACATAGATTAGGTAAGTATTTACTTACGAAATAATGTTGTCAATTTGATTTCGTAAGAAAGCATATTTTTAATTACGTTATAAGTTTGAAAAACGACAACTGACAAAAACTGTTTACTAAATAGACGTAAGGATAAAGAGATTTATTTGAAATATATGTCAGTCAGTCACTCTGCCCCCATAGCATGACCACTGAAACGCGATATGATATAGCGATTTATCACGTTTAACTGTCAAAAGACAATGGTTTGACAGTTGAGTGTCGATAAAACGCTATATCACGCGACAAACATTGTGTTTAAGTGGTCATGCTAGGAGGCAGAGTCTTCTTTTATATTTAGTGGTGGCCACATAATTAAGGACACATATCGATTTTCATACAAACGAGGTAATTTTGAAGTCTTGGTTTTCCGCTAGGGATTGACCTTACTGTGATCTGATGATGGCCATCCAGGGAGTGAATGGAGAAGATCCAGATCGCTATACACACCCAACTGATCTGATCAGCATTCTAAGAGATGTAAGGATCAGAATTTTCAGTTGCAAGATTTTCATACATTTTTATGCTGTATTCGCGGTTTTTTTAAACACATCCCATCTCTTAGAATGCTGGTCAGATCACTTGAGTGTGTATAGCAATCTGGATCTCCTCCATTCACTCTCTGGATGGCCATCACCAGATCACCGCTCGGTCAATCCCTGGCAGAAAAGCAATGCTTCAAAGTTACTTAGTTTGTATGAAAATGGACTGGCGTCCTTAATTATGTGGTCACCACTATATTTAGATTATTAAGTATTTGTATTTATATTAAGTATTATGTATTAACATGTATTTTTCTTACTTTCAGGAAGTTGATGATACCACGTTGTATACAACTACATAAAATAATTATAAAATAGTGATAAATATAGCATAGCGACATACAGACGTTTCGATAACTAATGTTATTATTAACTACTATAGAAATTTATCTAAAACTGTTAAGACCACATGTATTTTTGAGTGTTATTACAATTGAATAGAATAGTTCTATTTTATTAAAAAAGATAATTATTATGTAATAATAAAAACATTAAACACTGTGAACTACAAATTTTATTCCTTTAGTTTTTAAGTTGTTTTTCCCCTTGACAATACTAAGCGTAGTCTGCACACTAGCGCCGCCATTGAAAAAAAATCATAGTGCTTAAATAAAGACAAAATTGTGAATTATCTCTCTGTAGTGCACTTCGTAGAAGCTTTGTGGTTCTTTTTATCGTTTAAACAATATTTTCTATCCCGTCGTTTAGTTTAATGGTGATTTTATGCGAAAAGTGGACACTTTTAACAGTAAAACTCCATTTAACTAAACGACATGCTAGGAAATATTGTTTAAGCGATAAAAAGAACTACAAAGCTTCTACGGAGTGCACTACAGAGATATAATTCACTTCACAATTTCGTCTTTATTTAAGCACTATGATTTTTTTTCCAATGGCGGCGCTAGTGTGGAGACTATGCAGCCTTAATGTTATAGTATAGGATCACATTTTCTTTTTGGTGCGGTTTCAGAAAATGCATTCTATACTGCTCAAAAGAAAATAGGGGCCACTAGGTATTTGTTTTTCCATACAAACGAACTAATTTCTGAAAGGTTTATTAAATATACCTAAATTCAATCATATTTTATTTTAATTTGATATTATTCGAATGCTTTGATAGTCAACTTGCGGACTTTACTGTCCAATTTACTATATTATTTCTCCTATTTGCCGTGTGTCAGTTAGAATTTAAAACTGTTAAATTTCGCTTATTTTTGTATTAAACTCCAATTTCGTACAGCTTTCGAACAAAATCAAATTTTTAAAAAATCAGATTTAATTTATATAAAAAAAACCTTATGAACTTAGCTCGTTTGTATGGAAAACCATATAATGTGGCCCTTATTTTCTTTTGAGTAGTACATAAAGGCCGAAACCCACCGGATCCGTGCACGTGTGTAATGCGGTTTATAGATGACTCATTAAGTTCCATAACATGCAACGCAGTGGAACGTACAACACATTCGGTTGAGTTCAGACAAAATGTAATAAAACGAACACACGTTTAGGCTGTTTGGTAATAACCTTATAGAGCTGGAAGGTAGATAGGGTACCATGCATATAACCCCGAAAAAGTATTATAAACCCTGAAAATCAACACGAGCGACGTGTCTGAGGAATTAGATTTTTTATTAGTGTGGAAAACCGCAAAGTGACAACCCTAGACGCAAATAGACATAGACTATAGTATTCGATAATTAATGCCTGCCTAGCATGAGCGAAACGCGATATGACATAGCGATTTATCACGTGTAACTGTCAAAAGACAATGGATTTTGACAGTTGAGTGTCGATAAAACGCTATGTCACGCGATATAATATCGTGTTTCGGTGGTCATGCTAGGGGGCCATTAATGGGCAAAAGCAAAACAATATCGGTCTAGGGTTGCCACTGCAGTTTATCGTAAAAGATTTTTCTATTTAAAAAAAGTGGATTTTGGTGTTTATTATAATTTGACCCATGACCCTCTGCAATCGCTGGACCAGGCGCTATACCACTGCGCCACCGAGCTCCTCGTAGCATATAGTTTCATAAATAGGTAGGAAAATTCAATCCGCGTCTCCAAACTCCAAAGGACCTATAACTAATAATCAGACGATGTTCGTTGATGGATTACTACCTACTGTGCTGTTGCGTAAATTTTTGCACAGCGAAAAGTCTATGGTGCTGTCACATTCTCTTAAATTGTTTTAACTCTCCAACCATCTCATAGATGGCACTACGGAACTTAAATACTTATTGAAATTGAAAAATTGAAAAAATTCTTTATTCAAATAAGCTCACATAACAAGCATTTTTAAACATTTTATAACACTTATAACGTAAAAACTATCGTCAATAATCTGATGAGTAGGTTAGTATAATTGTAAACATTTTGTTAATTAACTTTTGTGGTAAGTACTGGTAAAGCCATTGATATACTTAATATCATTATTGTTAATCTCAAACGTAAAGCATAGTGGTTGCCAGGTGTACCGATTTTAGCGGGAAGTCCCGCGAAGCAGCCAATTTTTATGATGTCCCGCCGGGACAGGTATGTGTCCCGCATTATGATATTTTTCAGTTAGACAAAGAAACAAAACAATCAAAGTGTAATATTTCAGCGAATATACATTAATCAATTATTTTGAGCTTCTATCTCAATTGTAGTTAGTTTAAATTACGCGCGCTTTAGGCTGCTTTACACTGATTGAAAGCGCTGACTTACGATCGCTGATTGGCCACTGTCACAGCGTTTGCCGCCAATCAAATAACAGTATAGTAATAGCTAAAGTAAATTGTTGTCCCGCGGCAAAATGCTTTGTCCCGATTTTTTTATTCAATTTAAGTACCTACATGTCCCGAGTTTCTAAAAAAAATACCTGGCAACACATTCGAAATATTTCAGATCACAGACAGAAAAATACAAATGACTTTTTACATGACAAGACTACCCTCTCTTTATAATAATGAAGGTTGATGCCAAAATCGTGAGGCTCTAAAAACACCCCACGCTTGAGGCTCGCCCCTCGCGCGCATGCGTGCGTCTCGCTAGAACTAACCCCAATACCGCTCAGATACAGAACAGAAGCCACCATTTTGTACTTTCATTTATTCCTTATTTTCCGTACAAATATCTTCTTATTAAACTGTACATGAGGATAGACGAATCAAATTTACAAAAGACTTATTAGTGAAGTGACTGAGAACTTTATATCGTATTCGTGGAAATATTTTTCACGCGTGTGTGTTACACTTACGTAATATTTTTTTGGAAAATCTACGGCTGTTGGCGATCTTCAGTATCGGTGTGAGGTGAGGAACCTTTTTATTCATAACTTCGTTTTTAAAACCTTTTTATAGTTTCAAAAGAGGTGTTGACCTCTTTTTATGTAGTCTTGAGGTCACACATTGATTTTTACTTAAACTTACATGTAGGTACTAAACATTCTTAAGACGCAGGAAAGGTCGTAGTATTTTAAAAGAACCTTAAGTTAATCAACTTAAGGCTTGATTTTATTCGTTGCAAAAAAGCAAGTTGTTCAATATTAAAGAGGATAGGCCTGACATAATAATAATAATATAGGTGTATGCGATTCGTTGGTATTAGATTGGTTTTTGCATGGGCAAATATGGAATGAAGGTAAATACAGTCATATTGGATGTTTTATTGGTGTTCCTTCGAGTAAAGGTTGTTTTAAGTACTCCATTTCAGGTTTAGTTATTACGATAGATGTAAGTTATTTAGAATTCGATTTTTATGGGATTCCCTCCACACTAGCTTTGGTTCTACACATGACCATTTTTTCAATTTTTTGTAAAAACGAATAATGATAACTTTCACTTTCGTAAGTTGTATGGATGTAACATGTCAATCCCATACATTTGTTGGCGAAGTTCATAATAGCTTTTGCAAATTGTAAAATGCGTCTAATTGCGTAACTCGCAACCGTAAATAACACGATCGCTATCAATTTCAAAATTTGTGTTTATAGGTAATCCTACATAATATTATCTATTATCTATCTATTGTTGGCATAAAAACTAAAGATAAGTCAGTCACAGACAGTATTTTTTATTGATGCACAGACCAGTAGGACGTCAAGCTGAAAACCATAGATAACATAATTAGTACCTACCTAGATACTAGGTATTTTTACTTACTGCAGCCTTTGTAGTTGTAGCGTCTGTCTTCGGACGTAGGCCTCCTCTCCTCAGAAGAACTAACTCTCCTGTACTTCTCCATTCTTGACGGTGAGCAGCCATTAGTGTTACCAAACCAAAAAATAGATAATCGGTAGAATCACAGTCAGAAAATCGGTAGAATTCCGTAGATATTTTTCAAAATAAAATACCTACCTCATAATATTCCATTTATAAATGTAACGTAGGTAGTGTAATAATGTCAGCGCTCAAGTTATCTGTCAAGACCATACAAATGATTCCTCATGATTCGTACACACTTAGAGTATTAAGTACACAAAAGCTTTCGTTAAAAAGAGATAACTATATTTAGCTGATTGTCGCTACGTTGTAACCGAACAGTGCGTTCCGAGTTTACAAATTAAGAATAAGGGTACGTTCCGGTGCAAATGAAAAGAAAGGATGCGTTCATTCGTTTTACCATTTATTATGAAAATTCGGTAGAAAATGAGGGCTGATCGGTAGATGGAGTTAAAAATCGGTAGACCTAGGTACCGAGAAATCGGTAGGTTTGGGAATACACTGGCAGTCACACACATCCAGTTGATGCCAGCCCGCTGCTGGATATCATACGTCCATCTCTTCGCGGTCGTCCTCTACCGCGGGAGCTAGCGGGTGTATCCCACTGTTTCCATGGAAATACAAAGTGTTACAAAAATACCCCTAATGCCGAATACGGTATATATGGACCATCAACCTGAAAAACTTTTACTATGGGACCAACTCTGAAATCGCGAAATAAAAATCAGCTGTTTCATACATTTTGATACTTTCGATTTAAATTTTTGTATGAAACAGCTGATTTTTTTTCGCGATTTCGTAGTAGGTCCCTTTGTAAAAGTTGATCAGTTTGATGGTCCCTGTACACCATATTCGGCATTAGGGGTATTTTTGTAACACCTTGTATAAAATCGAAATTGTGGGAGAAGCGTTTTTTCCTAATAATACCCATTATTTAAAAAGGTTTAATTAGTAGTCATTCTCTTTTACTATCTCGAGTTCCTCTGTGCTTCGGAAAGCAAAAGCTGTTGGTCCCGGCTGCATTTGCGGTCGTTAACACCCACCAATCCGCATTTGGCCCGCGTGGTGGGTTATGGCCCATCCTCCTTATCCACCCATAGGCAAGGCCTGTGCCCCAGCAGTGGGGACATTAAAAATGACTGGCGCTTTTCCTCCAAAGATGAACACAAACATTAGTTCTCGTTGATTTATCTCTATATTTTGTATTTGTTTGACAGTATTCTAACGCCCTTACTAATAAAGATTGTATAGCAGATGTAAAGTTACACAGTGTTTTGTCCCTTTCTTTTTAATGTCAAATTTAATAGTTTGACAGGGAGTAACCATTGTGTAACTATACATCTGCTATACAATCTTTATTAGTAAGGGGTTAGTAGTCATCATATTTGAGCACTGAACTCAAGAAACTGTTATGAGCTTCAATTTTTTAAATAACTAGAAATACCTAGATAGATTTGGTATCTACCGTACGTGATCGTAATTTTATAAAATATTTATATTTTATTTCAATATATAAAATTGTATTACAAATACAATTCCAAAGCCTTTCCAATTTTCATAAATTTTAAAAGAAATTCGTTCCCTAAAACAAAATAAGAAGGTACCTCCTCACAGGCCAATTCCAAGTCCTCAAAAATGTCCACAAATAACTCGGGAATCCGCCACTTTGCATAATGGCCGGTCATCAATAATAATTTTGTTGTATTAAAATTTATTGGGCACCGACTAAAAGCAGGTACTCAGCTGTACACTTTGTGAATTATGGGGCGATTCTTCAGCAATTTCGGTGGAAACTTAAATAAAGTATTCAGATGTTTAAAGCGTTTTGCATTGAAATATTGCCACGAATTATGTTTTGTTTCGCAACTAACTGTGCCTATCGTTATTTTTAAATAAGTTATTACCTAATACCAAATAATATACTAGAAAAAATACGACTCGCACCAGATCATGTTCTCGGACGGGAATCGAACCCGCGACCTTTGGATATCCGGTCCAATGCTCTGACCGCTGAGCTGAGTGACTTGGTAGCTCTATGATCTGGTGCGAGTCGTATTTTTTCTAGTATATTATTTGGTATTATATAAAATAGCATTGTGAATGCTTAAATCTCAAAATTTAAAAGTTATTACCAAATTAGCTATAATATCAATTCAATGTCATGGCGTGACGAGGATAAAGCATAGAGTCGTAATGGAAACTAGGCGGAACATTTGGTGATAATGCTTTTTTTTTTAAATCGACAGTCCGCATAGTTTTTACATTTAGGGATTAAACTAGTGCCTGCAAAAAAAATTGATATTAATAGGTATTTACGACCTCCGTGATCGAGTGGCTTTGTACACCGGTTTTCAAGGTGTCGCCATCTCTGAGGTCCCGGGTTCGAACCCCGATTGGGTCAACTTGGAAAAACGAAGTTCTCTATATTAGCTCGTCTGGGTGTTTGTGATACCACCGTTGTCTCTGATTTCCATAACACAAGTGCTTTAGCTAGTTAGGTACTTTGAAATCGGAGCAATGTATGTGATGTTGACATCCTTCTAAGTATTATAATAATTATATTTATCCTTACTAATATTATAAATGCGAAAATCCGTTTGTTTGTTTGTTAGGTCTTCACGTCTTAACTACTGAACCGATCATCATGAAATTTTGCATACACGTTGTCAGGGGTACAGAGAAGGACATAGGGTACCTTTCTTACTGAAAAAAATAATTGTTCCCGAGGGATAGCAAAAAACTTTCCACGCAGACGAAGTCGCTGGCGGTCGCTAGTATTAAAATATTAATATTAATTTATAAACACCTTGTATTCAAAGCTTCTCACAAGACAACGCAGCCAAAACCCAGATGTTTATTTATTAGGTTAAAGCCAGCACTAAAGGAGCGGGGGTTAACCGACCGATCCGTCACCGTGACGGACGGCCGGCCCGGAACCGGTTTATTACGCCGGAAACGGTTATTTATTTATCGCCCTTTCTTTATTTACCAGTCACCTGTCTTTCGGGCCTTCAAGTATTGATTTGAGACGATATTCTGAACTTTGACTATGAATAAATAATCCAAGTGAGTGTTTATGTATTTGAACCTACATTATACCACGTCACGACGAAGGTTTAGACTCTAATAGCTGTTAAAATTATAATTTAAAATAACGGTGAATAACGGGTTAATTATTTTACCAATACTTAGGTACACAAACGTGCTTAATAAATTAATAAAAATAACCAAGTTTACCTACATATTGTCAAAACATCGATGTCGTAGTGACTGAAGATTTTTAACTGTGTGGCATCAGATTGGCCTTATCGTAATGTGTCTGATGCTGAATGTTGTAGCACTTACGCCGTATAAAATAAAGTTTTAGACAGAATAAAAAAAAAAGTGTTCTGATATCATTAATTTATTCTTTCATCATTACAAACGCTGTAAAAGTACCCGAGTAATGGTAACCGCATCAATCATTCGTGCTGTCAACACCCATCTTCAGTGCTTCATGCATAGTAAACGAAAACCTTTGTTTTGAGTTTATTATTTCCTTGTTACAATGTACTCTATGGTTTATTATTTACTTGCCACATTTTAGGTGCCTATTTTCTACCGATTACTTGCTCGTTTAGTTGTAACAAACCTTTCGTTCTCAACAATCGTTATTCTTATGCAATGTTCAAATTCATTTGAAATACTAAATTGAATTTCCTAAATCATAAATTGTTTTCTAAATCTTAAAATTATCATGAAACAATATCAATCTCAAATAGTATGCCAATATGAAATGTGTGGCAGATGTTCCGTTACTTAATATACCATTTAGGGTTTTCAAATGATTTTTGTTACAAAACAGTACACGTTTCATTTATACATGTTTCATATATAATCAACCCTGTTTAGACTCCTCCCAGTTTCTTTTGAAGAGAGCTGTACAATTATGCAACATTTCAGTTGATCCCAAGTATAATACAGTCTGAAAACTCATGAAAGGCGCACTGATCCATTAATTCTTACTAAAGTCACAATAAGTGCGCAAACAAAACGCCACGCTCAATGAAACGCATAATTAACATTTGAAATCTCTACCTAAACTTAATAATGAATGGGTTAACTTGAACACACATTAGGCAATATGATATAAAACGATTCCATTTAACACTTCAAAGCCCGGAAAATGAGACACAATAGATATGCCATTGTTGCCCCGCCGCATTCGACCGCTCGGGCTTTGATGAATTAAAAGTGTATGGAACTACTGTTAGTCCCACGTTGGGCGCCAAAAAGTTAACCCTTACTTTTTTACCTTACGTTTGTTTTAAACTTAATAATAATAAATAAATATTTGACAACATCACATACATTGCTCCGATTCCAAAGTAAGTAGCTAAAGCACTTGTGTTATGGAAATCAGAGACAGCGGTGGTACTTATCACAAACACCCAGACCTGAACCAATATAGAAAAGTTCGTTTTCTAAATTGACCCAACCGGAGATCGAACCCGGGACCTCAGAGATGGCGACACCTTGAAAACCGGTGTACAAAGCCACTCGACCACGGAGGTCGGTAAGTAAACTATTTAACCGACTTCAAAAAAAGGAGGAGGTTCTATGTTCGTCTGTTAATTTGTTTTTTTTTTTTTTTTTTGAAATATATTATTAGTGTTATTAACAAAACTTTGAATGTGAAAATGTGCACCGTAACATAAAACTTATTGTTACTTAGCACTCCTTTTAGCGTTACTCAGAAATTGATACTTTTTCTTAATAATAGACTTGACTAAGTTCAGAGATAAGTTCGCACTTGCGAAAAATATCATATTTCAAGCTGAAGAAATGGTTATACTTCGCACTTTTATGTATTATGATTTTCATTTATGGTGCACTTAGTTAATAAAATAACGTAGGTAGGTGTGGCCAGCAAGCTAGTAAATATTATATCTATATTTACTATACCATAATTTTGACCCATGTGAAATAACTGACCCAGAGTTTCCCAGAGTGAGATTTCGTGTAGATGGCACCGAGCTGCCCAAAAAGCCTACGCCATAATTTTAAAACACAAAGACAGCTCGGTGTCAGACCGGCTTCGGTTGGGCTCTGGTCGAGTTTCGGTTGAGCTCCGGTCGATCTCCGGTCAAGCTCCGGAGCTATCTACACGTAACTTAACGCCCTATGATTGGGACTGAGTTTTCTTAAAAAAATCCTCTGATACATTTCTGTACATAGGTACATTTCTGTTACTTTTTATCGAGGAATCAAATTAATGTGTTTCTAAAATAACTACTAACGTCTAAGCTTTATGAGGGTGAAGACGAAAATATCTGTTTATTGAAGACCAGTTAACGAGTTATTTCGGCATTCGTTTGTTCCAACATCGGAAACGTGAGATCATATCAGTAAATTTGATTTACTGGAACATAAACACAGCGTTTAATCTCGTGTAGTTGTTGATCGATAATGTCATGTGACGTGATCGTGATTCATCGTTCAACCTCCAATGCTGATTTGTTTATGATGACGACACTAGATGTAAGTATATATTAACTAGCTTCCACACTCGATTTCGTCCGTAGTCATTCCCATTTCTTTCCATTTCACGTAGGAATTTTCAAAAACCCTATGTAAGCGGATACCTAACAGCTATTTACTTATATGAATCAGACTGATTCGTCTAGCGATTTGATTTTGAAGTTAGTCAGGACTTCTTATATTAGTATTTATTCAAAGGGATAGTTTAGTTCAACCTCATTATAGTTAATAATGGTCTGGGATCTAAAGTTCATATTCGTATTAATTTTCTGGTACAGATAACCTGTCTTAGCCAAACAAAAGGCTATCTATCGGCTTTATCAATCACCCTACGCTGCAAGGCCGAACATTCCCCAATCAAAGACTAGATTTGGGTCACGGCATACCTTTAAGGGGTAGATATCCACATAATACAGAAAGAAGGCCAAGTACACACAAATGCGTGTGGCCAGTTCGTGCGATTAACTTTTCATGCTGACCAAAATATTAAAATTTGTTGTAGTAACATTCTCAGATATGGGGGTAGAATTATGGGGTTAAATTATAAGAATTGAAAATAACTTTCTATGTAACGTACTGAAAGCTAGCGACTTAACCTTAAAATATCACGAAGAATCAACAGTCAACAGTTGCTGTCAACCGACTTGTCAAAAGATCAACCGGAACTCGAGTCGTCGACCGGTCGATCTCAACTCTACGAAACTTTAGTATAATATTCTATTCTTGTGTATTTGTTTTGTTCGCAGCGGGCGCATGTGATGCGGTCAGCGCAGATGTTGCGCTGATGCTCTGCGGGGCAATTTGGAGCGCCGCGCCGGTGTCGCTGCGCGGGCTGGCGCCTCCGCTGCCCGCGCCCTCCGCCCTGCTCGCCGCGCTCGTCATGCACGCCCTGCACGACCACCGCATCGACGACGAAGCCAGCTTCATAGGTCAGTCACAGTTTTTACTATAGTCCGGCAATCTCGTGCGCGACCGTCCCGCGGGGTGACAGACGGTGGCGGGGACGAGGTAGCAACAGTATTTGACGCGCAGATGCACGAGTTTCTCTTCCCCCTCTTCCCCGCTACACCACCCGCTACCCGCTGACATCTTGGATACCTCGTCCCCGCCACCGTCTGTCACCCCGCGGGACGGCCGCGCACGAGATTACCGGACTATACCAACACAGTGTTACAATCCTTAGATTAGAGCAAACAAATGTACGAGTTTGCCGTCCACTTCTCGTCAATACTTGCGGTACTGCCAATGATATTAAAAAAGTTTTTTAATATCAATGGGTACTGCATACCTATGGTAATACTTATGTACTACAGATGATGAAGGCGCCTTTTGAGCCTGATAGCCAGTGGTGGACAGAATCTGAGCAAACATTTGAGCTCGCCATAAAAAATTCGAGCATCGCGTACGTAGAATTTATACTTCGTGAAGCACGCTGCTCACTTTAAATCTAGGTGTTATAAGTTATAAAAAGTACTTATAATATAAAAATTTTATCACCATCCAAAATTATATTGAAATGGAAACTATTTCTAAAGCCTAATAGCCTATTATTAAATTTAGATTTTTCGCATTTACAATGCTATTTTTATATTAAGATAAATAATATTAGAAAAAATACTAGAAAAAAACGACTCACCCGTAGCACTTCAGACGGGACTCGAACCCGCACCCTTGGGAATCCGGCCCAATGCACTGACCAATTATGCTACCGAGCCTAAAAAATAGCCCATGTATATATTTTGCACCCCTATTTTGTCAGAATTCCATCAGTTTCCATAGAAACGATGTCTTCGATTCGTGTCGACGACGATCTGTTATCGAGATTATATTTCGCAAATGTGGCTAAAAAAGGATGATTCTCAGTTTCAGGATAAGCCAACGGCACGCTCTCTTAAAAATGATGGATTGTCTGTCTTTTGTTCCTTTGAAGGTTTTACAGGGCTTTGAGACTTTTCATGATACAAAATTGGTTAAAAATCAAAAATCTTGTTGTATTAATTGGATATTTATCAAATAGATTTATAACTTAAAAAATGTTTAAGAATGTGCAAGCAGCTCTCTTTCATATGATACCCCATATGCCCTAGTAGCCTCACTTCGAATTTTTAAGACCTCCTTTCAGTCCCTGTTGCAAAAAACAAAATATGCATGAACAATTTAGAAAAGGCTACTCTAAAACATAAATGGGTTGTGCGATTTATTTTATTTATATTGTCGATTAGACTTACCTTTTTTTTTCGATTTTAGTGCTTACATTTTGATGACATAGATTGTGCTAAAACTGAAAAAGTAATTTTAAGATAACCATTAAGCAATATTTTTTTCTTATTAAGTTTTATAAGATTTTTTGCGTCTGGTAATATGTTTTACGTCCTAGCTATAATACATTAATTAAGTGGCATTTTTTTCTTACTCATACTCATGTTCATTGATTTTCATTGATCACACAGAATTTACAAATAGAATTTGACGTAGGCAGACACTTTGACGAGTTAACCCCACGGTGACCTTACCTATACCTAGACTTTATAAAAAGGCTAACTATAAACAATACATAATTAATTATACATGGTGTTACAAAAATACCCCTAATGCCGAATATGGTGTATAGGGACCATCAAACTGAACAACTTTTACTATGGGGCCAACTCTAAAATCGCGAAAAAAAAAATCAGCTGTTTCATACATTTTGATATTTTCGATTTTAATTTTTTGTTAAGATGTTTCGATTTTAATGTTTAAGTTTTCAGAGTTGGTCCCATAGTAAAAGTTGTTCAGTTTGATGGTCCCTATATACTATAATCGGCATTAGGGGTATTTTGTAACACCTTGTACAAATAAATTATTTAATTAATAAAGTATAAAAAAATTGACGACATCAGTGGTCGAGTGGCTTTGTAGGTACACCGGTTTTCAAGGTGTTGCTATCTCTGAGGTCCCGGGTTCGATCCCCGGTTGGGTCAATTTTGAAAACGAACTTTTCTGTTTTGTTCATGTCTGGGTGTTTGTGATACTACCGTTGTCTCTGATTTCCATATCACAAGTGCTTTAGCTGTAATTTAAAATTATAATAAATAAATATTTGACAACATCACATACATTGCTTAGATTCCAAAGTAAGTAGCTAAAGCACTTGTGTTAAAGAAATCAGAGACAGCGGTGGTATCACAAACACCCAGACCTGAGCCAATATAGAAAAGTTCGTTTTCTAAATTGACCCAACCGGGGATCGAACCCGGGACCTCAGAGATGGCGACACCTTGAAAACCGGTGTACAAAGCCACTCGACCACGGAGGTCGTCAGGTATAATTTAATACAAACTTAAGTTCTTCACGAAATATATGGCAGACCGCAACAATAAATTTGCATTTTAGTATTAGCACAGATAATATAATACTATACTAGGTATTAATCTTGCTATACTCGTACTTACTTGGCCAAGAAATTGGCTCACCGCAAACCGCAAACTAGTTCTTAGTTTAAAACAACGAAATCTATACTCATATAAAAATTTAAAAAACATATTAAAAACAAAAACATAATATTATTCGCTGATATCCCTAATAAAATAGGGATGTTACACGTGAAAAAGAAATAAAGTTAAATTAGGTAAATTAAAATTGCATTAAGATGTTTGAATACTTTAATCTTTTCGTCAGATAAAAAGCGGTTAATCGGTAAAAGAATTAAAAATAGCAGGTCAACTATACATGAAACAGTATTTAAAACGCTTCACGCAATAGTCGTCCACATAAAAATGCAATGGACTCAAAATTATATCAAAACTATACCGATAGTGGCAGCCCTGGTTCACCGAAATAGTACCGCGGGTCACGCAACCAACCCTATCTGCAGACATCTCGGCGCCACCCCCTACCTCTTCCCCCTTTCGGGCCCAGCCTTGCTGCAATCAAACCACAAAATATAATACAGACAGAAAGTTACTCGGAACAGACAATCTCAGACCAACTCAGACTATATTTAGTACTAGCTTTTGGTAGCGGCTTCGCTCGCTTTTTCTGGGAAAAGCAGCCTATGTGTTACTTGCATACCAAGGACACAAAACAAATGTGTCGATAGAGTTTTCAAATACAGCCGAACGGAACTTTAGTTTAGAACCAACTGATTTCGACTTTTTATTTTGTGTTCATTGGTATAGTCTGTTTATCCTTACTTGTCTTATTTAGCATAATAATAGGATGGAACCTTGTCAAAAAGAGACGCGTTTGTTCGCCAGCCAGCCACAAGATTATTACCGTGCTACAGGGATATCAAAAAAACACGATGTCACTCATCCGAGGTGAGGGAACTTTTGCTTAGTACCTAATCTGTGCTTTTACTGCAGCAACTTCAAGTAACATAACAAGTAAACAATTAGTTGATTAATTAGAATTAACTAATTAGTCAATTTTCGATTAACTATGACAAGGTTCCATTCCATCATCGCACGCGGATTATAAACAGTTTTTGACAGTCGTCATACGTCTTTTCGATAAAGTTAAATTGACTGTGGTTAATTAAATTGAGTCAACTTATGATTCGGTTATTATGTAATAAAGTTAATGTGTAATGTAATGGGTGCATTAGATTGGTCGTAAAGATACTTGTCTTTTAATCAAGTTGAATTAGTTCATATAAACAAAATGTATGAATGTAATTTTAGACGGGAGTGTTTCAGTGTCATTTACTTCCAAGATAAGTAAAGTAAGTAAATACAAATCCTTTATTGCAAACTAAGTGTATAGGTGGTATACATAAAAAGAACTTAAATACTTAGTTGCACTTTTCGGACACAGATATTTAAAGGGATCCCAGAATGACATGACTTTAATATATATACAAGGTGTTACAAAAATACCCCTAATGCCGAATATGGTATATAGGGACCATCAAACTGAACAACTTTTACTATGGGACCAACTCTGAAATCGCGAAAAAAATCAGCTGTGTTATTTTGATATTTTCGTAATTAATTTTTGTATGAAACAGCTGATTTTTCTTTCGCAATTTCAGAGTTGGTCCCATAGTAAAAGTTGATCAGTTTGATGGTCCCTGTATACCATATTCGGCATTAGGGGTATTTTTGTTACATGTTGTATATTATTTTATATGACTTTAAGGGGTTCAAATTCTCACTTGTTTAATTAAATTAAAAAGATATGTCGCCTTCAACCTGCTAACTACTTATAACCTGAAAGATATAAAAAACCTAATAAATGTAAAATGAAAGACAATTTCTATGTAGTTCACATTGAAAATGTATTTATTTCTTTTTAATTTTACACAAATCCGCCCACATTGAATTGGGATAGGCTCTGTCAAATACCAAATTATATTTAACCCATCAAGGCCCGGAAAATGAGACACATTCCATTCCATTGTGATCTCGCTGCATTCAGCCGCTCAGGCGTTGAATGAATGAAATGAATTAAGAATAATACATCGCGATTCAAAGCAAAAATCATAAACAAAAAACAAGGACGTAATAATCTTTGGTCTGTTTTTTTGTACGTGTGAATAATCCAACAATATGTTGTTCCACATATTATCTGATGACTTAATGTTATGTCGGCCATTGTTGCAGAAAAAATCACTTGTGGAGCCTCAATCGAGGCTACATATTCGTTAAGATAACACCGGCATAATAGCACAAAACTCTACATTGAAGGCTGAGGCTAACGCACATTTAAAAAAAATACAGACTTGGATTAAAAAAAAGCACTTTAAAATCCACGACTCCTGAAACAAAACTGAAACATCAAAAAAACATACATACATTTAAAATACAGTTTTCTCTGTTTAATTAAGTTTTTCATACAAAAATTATAGTACCTACCTAGTACAGAAACAAGTATTTTTATTTGTTTTACGTCCTTTATAAATAATATAAGCATTCTCAGTATAATAAAAGAATTAGAATGCACTTTATTCAACATTTGGCCTAAAAATTCTAGAAAATTATCTCTGAAAATAATATACTTTGAATTGAATGAAATGAAATTTGAATGGAGATTTCCTAAAAATCAATCAGCATATTTATGTATCTAATTTTTTTTTTAACTTAAATACACACCACACCTAATTTTAGACCTTACAAGTCTATTTATGAGCATTGAAATACAATTTGCAGTCGGTGTGAGGTGTCAAATGTGCACAGTGCCTTATAGATCAAAATGTAGAGCGGGCTTGAAACGTTGAGGTCGGATTGCGTCACAAAAGTCACGACTTCATAACAATGCTTTTATCAAACGGACCTCATTAGGTATTGTGTTTTTAAGGTATTTAAGATATTGGAAATTTAATAAATAAATAGAGATCTGTAAGGAACCATGGAGAGGCAAAAGGATTACAGGAAAGAATTGCAGCGAAGGACGTACTACGGCTGGCGACTCCAAATATACTGGGATAAGGGCATGTTGAAACGTAAATCTTCATCAAATCATTATTTGCTGGTACGTGCTGGTAACCAGCGCGCGATGAGAAACGGATGGAACCTTGTCAAAGTAAATCGAAAATGATCAATTAGTAAATTTTAATTTAATGAATCAACTGATTGTTTACTTGTTACCTTACTTGAAGTTGCTGCAGCAAAATTCCCTTACCTTGCGTGACACTGGCCGGCAAACAAACGCGTCTCAGTTCGACAAGGTTCCATCCCATTCTCATCGCGGGTAGATTATACCCTGAATTAAGCGCCAGTTGAGGTCCCGCGTTCGATTACCGTATGGGTGTGAAAAAAGTATAAATAAAAGCGACATAATTTTTGCACCTTAGATCGGGTTTTTCTAGACCTTTGATATCTATATAATTATTTAAGTATTAATAAAGTCAACGTTTATACAATGATGTTAACTTAATCTTTTGTGTTCGTTGTATGTTACTTACCCACTGTTGGACATATAGGTATCTCTCAATGGACATGGATTTTTTTCTTTGTTCTGTGATTGTGACTTTGTGACCATAATACACAATTTCCACAACAGAGAATCGATTTTCAAACATTTCTACAATAACATTCGTTTAATTTGTTTGTCATAATATATCTTTTATCCAATTTAGTACCTTACAATGTTGTGTAACAAACAGACAGCAAAAACAATTCTTTTACGTAACTGTAGGACGCGGAGGTCATGACAGCTCACGTCGAATTTACTTTTGTTTGGCTACTAAGAAAAAATATGGTATTTCATTCTGTAGGATATACAAAGATAAGCAAGTCCTTATTCTTGTTAAGTGACTGGCACTAGTAAGGTATCGCCATCTCTAAAGTCCCGGGTTCGATCCCCAGCTGGGGCCGTACCGGCTAACGCATCGAACTGCCGGGCTTAAAATTAAAATAAATAAATCGAGCCCCAATATGGCCAAAATGGCGAACCCCAATTCATGATGTCACATGAACATCAATATCTTCTAAATAACTTCGGCAAATTGTACAATACGAAACTCCTGACTTCGATTAACCTGTTTTAAGTTGAAGGCCGGCAGACCCGCCGAAGTTTGAAAAGTTAGCCGGTAGGGCCCCTGGCCCAATGTTTCTGTATTGTCTCAGTTCTGGGTATGTGTGGTAACCGTTGTCTCTGATTTTCAAATGATTTAGCTACTTTAGAATCAGAGCAATGTTGCCATGATAAAAAATTTCAGAATGATATAAACTTTCTTTCATAATTTGTTTTATGAAATTTTCAACTAATCTTCATTCTGTTTTCAAACTAGGTTACCTTTTCAAATATAATTCTTTCACATTATGTATACAGCCAACAAAATAATTTGTTCGCTGGTCGGCCGCGGTGCCGTTGGTTTCAGCTCGTGACTCATGGCTACGTCGGGTTTCCCAGCTGAAACGTCACTTTTCAGTGTTACTGAAGACAGGGCTGTATTTACCACGAGGGAAATAAAAAAAGTGACGGTCACTTGCTTTAAAATATACCGGTATAGTGTTTATTCTTTATACTACAATGTTTTTAACCCTTCAGCGCCCGGAAAATGCGACACAATAGATATTCCATTGCTATCCGGCCGCATGCGTCCGCTCGGGCGTCGATGAATTAAGGTATTATGTTTTTGCAAAACCAAACTTCGTGATATTTATTTATCACGTTTGACAGTAAACATATTTATAACTCTACGTTAATTAGTAGACTATTTATAACTATTTATAGCTCTATGTTAATGATTCGTTCTTAATATTTTAATGACAAAAAGTCAAAATTAAATTCAAACTATGTTTAGCACGTGCAGGTAAAATGATTGAATTATATTTCATCAACTCTATGATTCTTAATCCTGCTGTGACAATTGACAAACTGCAATGACTCACTCATCTGCAAATATGTATAGGTAGTAAGCTAAGGTATTTTTCATATCCTACACAAATACATCTCTGTGTTACTCTAAAATTACCCAAGCTTCGACTTTCAACCCTGTAGGGCTCTTCTATAACATTACTTACTTCACAACCAACTATCGCAAACTGCATTCAATAATGCACTTTAAGTCGTGTTACATAATCGAGAGTTTTAGACGGGAAACAGTTTTGTATTTAAAGTCCTTTTTCCCGCATGAATTCTAAGCTATGAATTTAAATGCGGGTTTGAAGTTTGTTGTGTATACCGTCACGATGTGTCGATTGGTTCTATCGGGATTGTTCGTGTACATTTTGAAGAGAAATATTACAAAGAGTAAGATATTTTTGTATTATTTTATTATGTAAGCATTTGCACCCGTATTCACAAACATTACTGCGAGGTCTTACAGTGCCCGCGAGCGCACAGCGTCCCAACTACCAATCACACGTAATACGTAAAATAAAGGAACCAATCACAGAGCTCTTTCAACTCAGTGCGTTCGTGAAGACAAGGGTCGTTGAGTATTGTTCTTGAATATGGGTATTAGACTTGACCATCAGCCATTTTTAATGTCCCACTGCTGGGGCACAGGCCTTCCTTTATGAGTGGATAAGAAGGATGGGCCATAACCCACCACGCGGGCCCAATGCGGATTGGTAACGACTGCAAATGCAGCCGGGATCAACGGCATAACGTGCCTTTCGTAGCACGGAGCAGCATTTTTGGTCACGCATCCCATGACCGACCCTTGCGAAAGTTGCTTAACCTCCGCAATCGCCGGGCCAGGCGTTAAACCACTGCGTCCGTGGTCGAATGGTTTGTACGCCGGTTTTCAAGGTGTCACCATCTCTGAGGTCCCGGGTTCGATCTCCGGTTGAGTCAATTTAAAAAAATTACTTTTCTATATCAAGTCTGAGTGTGTGTGTTTCCCACCGTTCTCTCTGATTTCTGTAACACAAGTGCTTTAGCTACCTACTTACTTTATTATTAATAATAAATAATTTATTTATTATTTATTCTGCTCTGACGGACAACACACGAAAAAGAAATTGCTATAAAAACAACTCTACATGCAGGCAAAAAAAAAATCGAATGAATGCATTTCATTTGAGTTTTCTTCCGCTTCTCCGCCTGAATATACTATCGTTTTTGTCACAATATTTTTTTTATTGATATTGACGTCTAATGATAGGTTTCCATAGGCATGGTTCAATTACGAGTATATCGTTTTCCATCGTTACATAAATAATTAACGTACATCGATTTCCCATTATCGGCCGAAGCGCCACTCTTCATTCTTGAATAAATAAATATATCTACTTCATGCTATATCATAATTAAACTATTACAAAAAAAAAGTACCTATATCAAGACGTTTTTACGTTGTTTTATATTAAATTTCAATACAGTTGCTCGAAAATGTGTGTTTTCGATGACAGTACAGCGTGCGGTAAGTTGATTTTACCGCACGCCGTGCGTTTTGTTTATGGTTTAGTACATCGAACCCGCGATTGAGACGAAAGAATTCGACGTTCCCACTAGTGACTCGGTAGCTCAGCGGTCAGAGCATTGGACCGGATATCCAAAGGTCGCGGGTTCGATTCCCGTCCGAGAACATGATCTGGTGCGAGTCCTATTTTTTCTAGTATATTATTTAGTATTATATAAAAATAGCATTGTGAATGCTTAAATCTCGAAGTTTAAAAAGTTATATAGCTTTCTCATCTTAATCAACTGTTTAAAAATATCTGGAAAAATGTTCAGTTGAATGTCGAGGTAATTCCTTCTACATTGGTGAGATGGCGCTGGCTTGCAGCGTAAGAGTTGATATACTAGAAGAAATTCGATGTTCCCACTAGTGACTCGGTAGCTCAGCGGTCAGAGCATTGGACCGGATATCCAAAGGTCGCGGGTTCGATTCCTGTCCGAGAACATGATCTGGTGCGAGTCCTATTTTTTCTAGTATATTATTTAGTATTATAATACATAATAATAAAGTAAATCTGCTTATGTGCCTGTACATGCTATACCTACATAATTTAAGGCAAATTTAGCCGTAAGGATGGTATGGTGGTAAAGTGATGGTTAGGTAAGTATTTATTTTATGCGGAGGAGCTCGGTGGCGCAGTGGTATAGCGCCTTGCCCAGCGATTGCGGAGGTTAAGCAACTTTCGCAAGGGTCAGTCATGGGTGACCAAAAATGTATTATCTCGAGCTCCTCCGTCCTTCAGAAGGCACGCTAAGCTGTTTTAATATTTTCCCTATAGGACCCAGTTTCTAATTGCATCCAATATTTACTAACTTTCTCCTAAATCTGTCAACCCTATGGTACGGCCAGTGTTGTGCTGTTGTTTGGAGCATCGTTATCGCCGCGCCGCGCCGACATTCAGCCTCAAAGCACCGATACAGCTTTATCTGTCGTTAGGACTAAATGTCGTCGACGTAGACGACCGAGCCCTCGAGAAACTATCTGTAAATGATAGACGTATTATCGTCAACTGTTTATTTATGGTAACACAAAGTATAAAAACGTATAAAGGTTTAAAAAAGAGGTTGGCTTGATCGCTAACACTATCTTCAGGTAATTATAATCATTATTCTACCACACAAATGAATAAATCTTACGACGAATAAAAGTGTAATTTTTGAAGTGTGAATCTCAAATATATTCAGAGCTTTCTGAACTTTTCTTAATAAACAAATTACAATGTAAAACATCGTCTGATATCGTGCCCACAGATGTATTTCTGTATTTTCTCTGTTGAATCGTGTTTATTTTTCAAAATAGACTTTTTACACCAAACTCAGAAAATGTGAAAAATATTTGTTTAATTTTTCCATTTTACATTTAGATTAGTTTGAAATGTACGTGAGAGGTATGTGTAATTTTTAATTAACTTAACTTTTGTCATTCATAACCAAAATTAATAATAATAATAATAAATTTAAATAAATTTGACAACATCACATACATTGCTCCGATTCCAAAGTAAGTAGCTAAAGCACTTGTGTTATGGAAATCAGGGACAACGGTGGTATCACAAACACCCAGACCTGAGCCAATATAGAAAAGTTCATTTTCTAAATTGACCCAACCGGGGATCGAACCCGGAACCTCAGAGATGGCGACACCTTGAAAACCGGTGTACAAAGCCACTCGACCACAGAGGTCGTCAAATATCTAAAGATAAAGCCGTAACGGACCACTCGGCTCAACATTTTCCATTCTGTATCTCTCCCGTTCGCTACAGCTATGCGCGTGTTCTTACTGTCTGCTTAATATGTGAAACGAAAAAGTACGCGCCAATATAACTTGACCCTAATAAACCTGATGTTGATTTATGATTTCCGCTACACTTATGAGGCATTAAAATCAAACAGTTGATATAAAGGCTTAAAGAATTTTAATGAACATTGTCATGAAGTTTAGTTCACACAAAAGAATGTAAATTACTTACCAGCGTTGTATTATTAATGAACTAGAAAAATTCTGTGAAGCTCACCTTCTAGGTAACCGCCATACTTAGTATTAAGGTGACTAATATACGTAATAAACCTTTTAGGAATTTTGACTTTGATACCATTTAGATTAGGGTTGTATTTGTAACGGAGCCATTTTAGCGCCGAGGTATGATTTCTTGCGGATGTTCTGCATTTGCGGAGGCGGAGGCGAGGTTCCGTTACAACTAGAGATGGGTAAAGGACCCGATTTTTACCCAACTGCTGGGTTTAAACCCAATAAAAACCCACATTGTATGTTAAAGAAACTTTTTACAGTTTTTTTTTTCTTGATTGACTGGCCTCTTCCGTTTATCACAGAAATTCCGCCAACGTCCCGTAGTGAAAGATACACGGTGATTTCCGTTTTTTTATTTCTATTGATATGTCAAATATAATAAATGTGAAGTTGCTAAAGAAACAATTTCTTGTTAAAACAATACAGAAAAATATTCAAAGGATAAAACATCTCTTATTTCTAAGGATTTTATTTAGTTCAAGAAAATGGTATATGGGCGTTAACTGGGTTTAAACCCAGCAGTCGGGTGAAAATCGGGTCCTTTGCCATTCTCTAGTTACAACCCTAATTTAGATACAGTGGATGTTTTGATACTATGCTATTTTTATATAATACCAAATAATATACTTAAAGCTGTCATTTCATTTAGTCGGCCATGTTATTCACTAAAATAGAGATATAATAGCCAGCACCTTTCTTTTTTAACCTAATAATTTTCAAGAAATTCCTTACAATTAAGGCTTCTATAACTTTTTATGAATAAAACGGTAACACTTTTGTGAAAATGTTTTTTAAATTACACTATATTTTGTCTTTGTCGTACTAAAAATATTTTATTACGACTTATATTTTTTTCTATAAAATGCTTTTTCATGTAAAAGTTCAACACTGTGATGCATCAACATTAATTGCAAATCGCTTCATATTTGATAAATAACAATTAGGTGCTTAATGTTATATTTGTTTAAATTGAAAATATTAGGTACTGAAGAAAAATTCGAGTTACTATTACTTGATGTTCATGAAACGTAAATCATAAAACCGCATTGAGAAGTAAAGGCATCTTGTCTGAACACAGTAAATCTTAGGGCAGTATTATTCTGCACAAAAGATTATAGAAATAATTATCCAAAAGTCCTCCTAAACGTAAATAAAAACTAACTTTATTTTGTTTCCACAGATATTGGTAAAATTAAAAGTTCATTTGTACTAGGTCGATTAAAATGGTTCATCGATACATGGAATTATGACTCAACTATCATGTTAAAATCAACCTTGTTTATAATTGTAAAGACTAAAATTACTCACCCGTAGTTGCCGTAGTTCTCAAAATTGCGCTACTGCGTAGCGCTTGACTACGCTCGTAGTCCGTAGCAGGGCGGGCGCCCCCCTCCTTCTACGTGGGAGTTCCACGGAATTCCACCCAATCAGAACTCAGTTTGCCTCGAGCTTGCGTATGAGCACACGTGCATTTCGCTCCGTCCGACCGCTATAATTAACAAAAAAACATTCCCAGTGATACGTGTTCGAAATTCGAAACAAGTGACGTTTGTTTTTTTAAACCACAGCTCCTGGATAGTAATTGGAAAAAGTTCAGCGGAAAACAGGTTCATTTTATTGTGGGTTGCGTGAATGAGGATTTATTTCTGGATTATGGTGTTTATCAAATGTTTCTTTCAGTAAAGCTATTGAGGTGAGGTTCAGTTGGGAAATTTGGTCAATGCGTATTGATTTTCGTTGAATGTAATTGGCTTACCGTTAGAAATAGTGTGGACTGACGAGCTTACATTAATAATTCGTTAATCACTTTTTTATAGCATTTGAATTTCAAAACCAGAATAATGTTAAAAAAATCTTCTTCTGTAAAACAGGTGAATATTACAATATTTCTGATCCAAAACATTTACATAGATACAGGAAATATTTTATAGGTTTCTCTACATACCGTAGTATTATTTTTCTTAAATAAAATACTTATAACTGTTGTTTGACGTTACTTTTTTTTTAATAACTTATGCATTAGTGTCCGAGCGAGCGCGAAGCGTCTCCGTTTCAGCTCGGGCAAAAATGCTTTCATATGTCTGTCCGGCTGTCCGTTTGTTCTCCTCTCTCTACAGGTCGCATTTCTCAACCGATTCTCGTCAAATTTTATGAGCAGGTTCTATAATTATATAATATTTTTTTGTCGGTTCTACGAAATTTTTCAAAATGTTACGGGGAAAATTATATTTCAGCAATTTCGAAAAATTATCAAAAATTACACAAACGAGGTCTACAGCTCTACAGAACTACTAGTTATTTAGGATGTAAATCTTTCTTGTAAGCAAATATATGGTGCTAGAGTTGTTGCAACAAGTTTCAGTTAATTAGGGTTAAGCCGGCTCAACTGAGATTACTGAGCGTGGATCACTTGTGGGGCTGCTGTATAACTGTTGGGTTCTGTGCATTATAGCAAGTATAGCATTTGTGCCAATACTTATTTTCTTTTAAAGAAGAGAAATTAACGTAATTTATGCGTGAAAAAAATGTTTAATCTTTGGAGATTAATGTAGGGTTTTGACGCGATATTATAGCTAAGTACACAGGGGGATGATTTTATTACCTACTTACTTAATCTGCTCATACACTGGTCCCTTTTTTATGCCGGTGAATGCACTAATATAGTAGAACACAGAACAAAGAAATAACATTCTTTTGGAGGAGAAAAATATAATTATTTGTTCTGCGGTAGAGAGGGATGATGTGGTATGGAAAGTATACGATTTGTTACTCTTTTTTTATCGAATCATCCACTTGAAAATATTTTTCAAGTCACTTTCTATGTATTTAGTTATGTACAGTCGAGTTCATTAATATGTTGGCACTTTTGACAGTTCATCTACCTTTATGGCTTCGTAATAAAAGTCAACATCCTGTCAAAAGTGCCAACGTATTAATGAACTTGACTGTACCTTTTTTTATATGCCGAAGAAAATGCTTTTACGCATCCAATAGATTTTGAAAATTATATAGCTGTTTCATCTTAATCAATTGTAAAAATATCTGGAAATATATTTCAATTGAATGTCAAAGTAAGAGTGGGATATACTAGAAAGGTTTTGACGATGCCACTAGTGACTCGGTAGCTCAGCGGTCAGAGCATTGGACCGGACTTCCAAAGGTGGCAAGTTCGATTTCCGTCTGAGACAATTCTGGTGACGGGTCGAACTTTTTCGAGTATATTATTTAGTATGATACACAAAGTTGTTCATAATAATCAACTCTAAAGACATAGATATATACGCGTGCGCGATCAACCGACGAAAACAGTGCAAAGCATTGTTTGCAAAGTGACAGAGCGCCAACCACCACATTTGCTCTTGCTTTGTTAGTAAACTTTGTCAAAAATCAAGAACAGTTAGCGTGGCCGAAAGTTTCGGCCGATATTTGATCGAAACCGACACTATGGCCGAAACTAAATTGGGCTGAAACTGGCCGAAACCGAAACCGAACCTTCGGTCGGACACTAATGAGGGGCTTTTTACGACACCCCTATGTCTGAAGGGTTGGTGTCAGGTGCTATTCTACTATTCCGTCGGGCGCCACACAGCACGTCTGCTATTTCAGTAGTCAATTCTGTAAACAGTTCCGGAGTAGCCTAATATCGACCGCACCGGGTCGTCGACCGCACTCGGGTGATCAGCACGCACTCATTCCAATAAGCTCAGAATGATTTGTCGGCACAACATCGGTACGACATCAGCACGGTCGGTAATATGCGGTACAGAAAGCTTACTGGACGTCTATACAAGGTGTTACAAAAATACCCCTAATGCCGAATATGGTATATAGGGACCATCAAACTGAACAACTTTTACTATGGGGCCAACTCTAAAATCGCGAAAAATAAATCGGCTGTTTCATATATTTTGATATTTTCGATTTTAATTTTTGTATGAAACAGCTGACTTTTTTTCGCGTTTTTAGAGTTGGTCCCATAGTAAAAGTTGTTCAGTTTGATGGTCCCTATATACTATAATCGGCATTAGGGGTATTTTTGTAACACCTTGTATTTCAATAGAGCGTTACTCATTTATCGGCCAACATCAGCTCGGCGCGGTACAGATTCGGTACAGAATCTCTACCGCGCCATCAAATGAGCAAAGGGCCTACTCTAGTTTTGGCTTTCACCCATTTTGTTCGTCATCCATCACTCATAGTCACAGCCGATAGCTAAGTAAGAGTGATCGTGCACTTTTATTCAGTACTGACTGACAGATTTTAGTATGTAGAAATTTTCCTTTTATCGTCAAGTCTTACATAAGAGAAAGATTAAATAAAAATTAATAGAACGCTATATTTTGTTTACTCAAAACTTGAATACCAAGCTCATTTTTGTATGATACCAATCCTGAAATCATGAAAATAAATCGGCTCTTTCATACAACATTTTATTTGACATCTGTTGAATTGTATGTAATTTAGTATTGCCGCGATTTCGTGCTTTTTTCCCATTTAAAAAAAATGATGGAAATACTTTGTGTGTGTAAAGAAAAATAATACGTAAGGTATCTAAAAACCTGTGTTAAAAGCTACTACCTTTGGTTTAATCGTTACTAACATTGACGGTCATGGATTTGAATACCACCACAAAAAAGCTGAAAATAAAAAAGTTAAAATAAAGCAAAACCTCCTCCAAAAACCATACAAAAAAAGAAAAAAAACGATAAAAATTTTCAAATCTATTGATTAAAAAAACGTCTATTGAAGTCGGGTGGGACTTTTAGAATAAAAAAATACAATACTTCTTGAGGAAAAAAATTACCTCCAGCCCCACCCGACTTCACTAGACCTTTGTTTAATTACATTATTTCTTGGTTTTTTTAGAGCTGTTTTGTATGTACATGCACGTGGCCCAGCCTGGGGAGACTCCATACATTTTGGGACATGTCTTTTGTTTTTATTTTGCTGGTCACCTTAATCCAGTCTATTCTTTCTTCGTTAACCTACCTATTGGTTATCAGTATTTTGAATAAAAATAATTTGGCTACTTTGAGTTAAAACCTTCACTAAAAAATATCTGTGGCTGAGTTCGATTTGGCCGAGTTTCCAGTCTTAGGTATAAAGGAAAACGGTGGAATGAAACATAATAACGATAAACATAAGTCTGTGTTAGTATGCCATGTATCATAGATAAATACTATTGAACAATAAGCACACTAGTACAGAATTATAGTGTCCTTACTAAAATAGTAGTGCTGTGCTGACCTTAAAATAAGCTGATAATAAATCACTAACTTAGTCCAACAACTTAAAAAGCTAATGAGCAATAAAAACCTTCAACTTCTTATGACATTTGACATTAAAGAACAATGACCATTTCCGATACAAGCGTCGACCTGTCAAATAGTGTTTTTAAAAGTTTATGTATAATGATAATAATATTATATTTGAATAGTTGTTATGACTGTGGAGTAGAACACTAGTATTTATTGAATTTAAATCTGGAAATCAGAAAAACATGTAATGGTAAGATCAATATGTTAATTATTGCTATAATATCTTTATTATGAATTTTCTCTATTTCTGTATTGCCGATTTTTATTTTAGTTAGCAATTTATAAATAACATAAAAATGCAGTTTTATGAGCTATATTACATGATAATTTATAAAACCAAAATTTTGACAGATCTGAAACTGACATCCTTCTTTACATTTACATTTATTGGCTAGTCAAATAGGTCATACTTCATCATTAAAATATTCATTAATCTATAGTAGAATGATGTCACTGCCTTATACTAATGGCATATGAACTCATATCAAATTAAAAAAACTATAGGTATGTATTGCAAGTGGTCATCCTTGTAAAATTGATGTTTAATAGAAAGATTTATTTTTGAAATAAAAAGGAATAAAAAAATAATACTTTTGTTTTAATAATAACTTCACAATCGATTTTTTTATTTCATAACTCTAACTTCTATAGTTTAAGAGAAGAGAAATTAGATTATTATAGATACTATAAGAGAAATAGCAATTTTAAACGTGTGGTACTGTTTTGATACTAAACGTTCCAAAGCCCTACCTAGACTCTTAATGTTCAGCAATACTTACATGTACATTCAAAGTATTTGTTTTTCTATACTCAAACTCCGTTTTCGCATAGAAATATCGACACCATAAACACAAACCAATGACCTTTATGCAAAGACTTCTATGTGTATACTACACCAGACAGGCTGTACAGTACCGAAAGATTGCTCATTAAGTACGGTGCATGCACGACAACTCCTTTAGTCTATTGCGAGCGACCGATGAGAAACAGTTGATGACAATTTTAGTTTTGAACAGCTCGTCTATGTAATTGAAGTCATTGCCTCTATGTAGTATACTAACCAATTTTGGGAAAAGCAAAGAAAGGGTTCGTCACCATCTTTCACGAAACTTATGACGCTCAAACACAGTAAACATCTATTTTCTGGCTCAAATGAAATGGCATCATTTGCCCTATTTGTTTATGCCCATAATTTATACAATAATCTCGCCAAATAGGCTGCTATATTAAGCAAAGACAAACAGAGGTCGCTGCCCTGTAGATTTGTGTAGACAGGGCTGAAACATCGTTGGACTCATAACAATTTAAGTTTATGCCAGCATATGCTGGAAAAACACTTATTTTTGACTTTGTTATTTTTTTCTTTCGTGAAAATAAAAATACCAACGCCACGCCGCCGTTATGCCAACGCCACCCTTTGAGCAGTATTGTTATTTTGTATAAGTATAATAATTTTACAAAATGACAAACAATTAAAATTAATTAATTAATTTTGACAACTCACATACCTATATTGCCCCGATTCCAAAGTAAGTAGCTAAAGCACTTACACGTTATGGAAATCAGAGACAACGGTAGTATCACAAACACCCAAACTCAAGCCAATATAGAAAAGTTCGTTTTCTAAATTGACCCAACCGGGGATCGAACCCGGGACCTCAGAGATGGC
The DNA here is from genome assembly GCA_963556745.1 of Catoptria pinella. Taxonomy (NCBI): domain Eukaryota; kingdom Metazoa; phylum Arthropoda; class Insecta; order Lepidoptera; family Crambidae; genus Catoptria; species Catoptria pinella. Next base: position 1,669,224 of record OY750777.1, read on the forward strand.
GATACCTTGAAAACTAGTGTACAAAGCCACTCGACCACGGAGGTCGTCAAATTAATGATGAAATATGTAAAAAAAATCTTCTTGCTTGACTTTTAAAACTGATACTATCACTGTTATTTGCTGCGTTATCAGTTTTACAGCACATTTTAGAATAAGAGGGTTTTTCAATGAAGTGGTCATAGTGGTCGTATTTTATTTATTAATAAGAACAAACTGTAAAATAAACATCGACTCATGTCGTTTTCGATTCTTACTATCTCTTTAACAGCGTAGTTTTTAGATAAAATAGTCTCTATGAAAGTCAATAATGGTAACGAAAACGACATTATTTTCAGAATTTCCTGCAAACTACTAAACTGTTTTCAAAATTTTAAAAAATGGAACCAACTTGTGAACAAGCTTGATGTAATAACGTTTGAATCATTTTAATCGGTTCAGCCGTCTTCGAGTAACCAGTGGCATACATAAAAAAACAAATAAGCAGACGAACATGGAATCTCTTCCTTTTTTAAAGTCGGTTAAAAATAAACAATTGATACTAAATAATATACTAGAAAAAATAGGACTCGCACCAGATCATGTTCTCGGACGGGAATCGAACCCGCGACCTTTGGATATCCGGTCCAATGCTCTGACCGCTGAGCTACCGAGTCACTTTAGTACCGAATTAGTTGCCACAACCGCTAACCATCTGGATGGGTATGTGCTCGTTAGCCATCCTTTTGTACATAAATAATGCGCTCGATGACCGAACCGAACTATATACCGAATACTATTATAAATTTACCAATCGGCATTCGAGTTTGTAAAATATTCACGACTAGCGACCGCCCGCGACTTCGTCTGCATGGAAAGTTTTTTGCTATCCCTTAGGAACAATAATTTTTTTGGGATTAAAGGTACCCTATGTCCTTCCCTGTACCCCTGACAACGTGTATGCAAAATTCCATGTTGATCGATCAGAAGTTAAGACGTGAAGGCGTAACAAACAAACGGATTTCGCATTTATAGTATTAGTAAGGATTAAATGTGAGCTGTAACAATGATAATAAACAGAACAGAAATTGTGTTAAACCTGTAAGTCTAGTAAATACAAATTCTACGCCACTTTCTGTGGCGGGAAATGATAAGCTATGAATATATTTTTTTAATATTATCCTCTCATACAGACTCAATAAGGATAATTTTCAAATACAAGATTTTATGTAACGAAATGAACCACAAGAACGTTATCAAATCAGTGGTCTTTTTGATTTAGGTAATTATTGTGACCTCAACTAGTAAATAAACAAATAATTATTTTACACTCACAATAAACACTAACATTACCTTGTCGTCACAGAGTTCGTGGGCGTCACGCGTATCGGACACGCATACGCGGCGTAAATGTGTCACAAAAGGAAACTGTGTCACAGCTGACGTGCCTTTGTAAAGATTTTATTACTTCTAATAGGTCATGCCGTTACATCGATCATGATTATTACTGATATTAAGGTTATTTTACGAGTTTTTCTGATAAGTAAAGAAGCTTTTTGTCGTACTTTTTTGTATTTTTTTTCCTATAAATTATCAGACAACTCAAATTATACTTTTGCTACAAAAGTCAGTGTAACTCTCTTATTAAAATCAAATTGCGTTTGCTATGCTACCACTTTTTTAATGCTGTTTAAACTGTAACTAGAAACAAAACCTCCACAAAATATTACCACAATCCTTCTTTTCACAAATGTAATATTTTTCACATAAGTAATCAATAAGTTAACTTATAAACCCAGCCATCTCAATAGGAAGTTTTCCAAAATTACTAAGTTTTCCTGATTTCAGAAGGAGAGTGAAGTGCCCGGGTGAATCCTAATGCTTTAGTCATTTACCAAAGCTGGGAACTTTCTGAAATATATTACTTCAAAGGTTTGAAGCGGCTTTTTTCAATTTATTCGATAGCAAATTATTACACTTGAATAACTTAAAATTTGCTTCAACAATCTTTATTCTTTTGTGGTTTTGCATATACAACGTGTTACAAAAGTACCCCTAATGCCGAATATGGTGTATAGGGACCATCAAACTGAACAACTTTTACTATGGAACCAACTCTGAAATCGCGAAAAAAAAATCAGCTGTTTCATACAAAAATTAAAATCGAAAATATCTAAATGTATGAAACAGCTGATTTTTTTTCGCGATTTTAGAGTTGGCCCCATAGTAAAAGTTGTTTAGTTTGATGGTCCCTATATGCCATATTCGGCATTAGGGGTATTTTAGTAACACCTAGTATATGCAAAACCACAAAATATAGGATAGTGGATTTTCTCATTAAAAAAGTCATCAATACTTGATACTATTAGTTATTCTGTGTCAATACTCTTATACCACAGAATAACTAATCTTTCGTGTGTGATAAGCTTTATATTTCACTCTCATAAAGCATGGTTGCATTAATTACATTTTTTATCATTAAAATCTCATCACATGAGCTAAATGTTTCGCAGATTAACACAAAAGTTTACGCTACTGATTTTGCACATGTTATTACTAAGAAATCTCACTTCCCTTATATCGTCATTACTTCAAACAATAACCTTAAAGTTGCAAGCAAAAATACACCATACTTAAAGGAAATAAAGGCTTTTGATGCTACTAACAATATGTGGTATACTGTATATGTGTACTTTAATAGCGGCAATTAGATATGAATGTCAGCGGATGTTTTAATTGTATCAATAATTGCTTAGCATATTTCACTAAATCACGGAATTTCCATTTACAAAGCGTTTGTGGTTTTCAAAGTTTTTAAAATAACTTTATGATCAATAAAGTTCAGTTTTGAATTGAATTGCCTTTGCATTGCACACTGTTCGTCGGAAAAATTAGGTGTTTAAGTCAGTTTTAGCACAGGTCATCTCGGAAATAGGAATATCTGGCATCGATGCATTCAGTACATGCGAAAATGTTTGATCACAAGTACTTACCTTGTTCTTCTTCTTAATGAGTGGCTTGCTCTGTGGTCTAACCTTACTCTGACACCTATATTGTTGACATCAAGACATGGCTTAAAGGACTTTGTATCCAAGCCAAAAATCTTCAAAAAAAAAACATTTTGATTTTGACATTATCGTGCAAGATTAATCGTAGGTATGGACATATAGACATTAGATAGGTAATGTACCTACATATTATTTTCTTATTACTTAACCCTAAAAACAATCCCTTTTCCTTATTCCGTGTTGTGATGAAAACTCATGGCTGAAGTATTTTGTTACTAAAAATAATTATATTAAATCCTTATTTTTATTTTTAAAAGTAAGGGACAAACTAATTAGATCTAACCTTGAGAGGTGATTTGTATACAAATTATTTGGTCCATTGTCTTTATCTTATGCAAACATTAACAGCAATCAAAGAGATAGAAAATCACAACATGCAACATAAACAACCTTGATTACGTCACATCCGACGGTGCTCGGAATAGATTCTGCGTGCGCGCAGGTACTGTCGACCGCGCGTCAGTAGTGAGTAGTAGTGACACTGTCAATGTAATATTAAATTAACCAATGCCTAATCAAATGGTTAATGTAAGTTGTGTCTATTAAACATACAAAACTACACTAAATAATATACTAGAAAAAATTCGACTTCTGAATTCGGTATCGAACCCGCGACCTTTGGAAGTCCGCAAGTCCGAATTAAATGTCGAGTTAATTCCTCACATTAATGAAATAACGCTGACTTGCAACGTAAGAGTAGGATATATTCTAGAAAAAATTCGACGATGCCACTAGTGACTCGGTAGCTCAGCGGTCAGAGCATTGAACCGGACTTCCAAAGGTCGCGGGTTCGATACCCGTCAGAGAATATGATCTTTCTCGGCCACGTGGTTTTTTTACAAAAGCAGTACTATGTGCTGTTTGGTAACTGTATTATTTTATTATATCTATTCGAAGCTAGATGGCGCTACTAATTTTGAACATTTTTCGAAATGGCTGAAATATGTTTTTTTTTTTGAAAAATTTAATCGACAAAAAACTATAATAATAATCGAACCTGCCTACAAAATTTCACGAATCGGTTGAGAAATGCGACCTGTAGATGAGAACAAACGAACAAACGGACAGCCGGACAGCGGGACAGCTGGACAGACATCATACGAAAGCAAATTAAAGATAGACGCTTCGCGCTCGCTCGGTCAATTATTTGACATGAATCAGCTAGTTTGCAATATGATTATACAAATGTTTGCATTCTCGCCGCATGTTTGTCCCTGATTTCTCGTGGTCCCATGATTTTGTCCACCACGTCTTTTGACAATTTTGTTGATGAAATTCTGTTATGACTACTCAAAAGTAATGGAAAATGACGTCACTTTAAATGCCGACCTCATTTTTCAAATTTTGACGACTCTGTATGAAATATACAGGGAGAAAAAAGCAGCCCTTGATGAGTTTCGTGCCGGTTCTTCTCGTTACAAGGTCTCCCGCTTAGGGTTTGCGAACCGATGGCGTAGCTTCTTTGACATTCACAAGTGCTTTGTAACAGCCTAGACTGAATAAATAAGTTTTGAATTTTGAATTTTGAAACACTTTATCGGCCTGCATAGTTTAGTAAATTAAATGATTAAATCGATATAGATGTCATCCGCTTCTTTGCTTTACCTACGTTATTTAGAAATGATTTGACTAAGCAGACAACAGTGATGTGAAACTAGTCATAAATATCCAAACGGAGGTATACCAAAGAAACTTAGAAGGGTTTTTTCCCAATTCTACAGATTTCTATTACAGATTCCCAATTCTGCAGGTTTCCAATTCTACAGATTACCAATTCTACAGATTCTCAATTCTACAGATTCCCAATTCTACAAATTTCCAATAGGTAACTTAAAATTAGATTACGAACGCAATAGTTGCGTATACAGTACGCAAGTCGCCGATATCACAGGCTAGTATTTTTCTTTCGTCACATTATCGCGTTCTTTGCCCCTGTGACCTCACAGGCGTTAGTTCGTCCACTGGTGCGGAACGGTTGCGAAATATCGTTGTGTCATCGTCGGTAGCGCACGCACGGTATCGTGTGACGTAGTCAGTTACCGTCACTGGTGTCGCCATCTCTGAGGTCCCGGATTCGTTCCCCGGTTGGGTCGGCAGTTTAGAAAACGAACTTTTCTATATTGGCTCAGGTCTGGGTGTTTGTGATACCAGCGTTGTCTGTGATTTCCATAACACAAGTGCTTTAGCTACTTACTTTGGAATCGGAGCAATGTATGTGATGTTGTCAAATATTTATTTAATTAATTTTAATGTTTTGCTTTTCTTTACCAAGAAGTTGAAGTTCATATTTACTTTTCTTGCTAGCTTTCTTCTTCTTCTTCAGCCTCAAGTCACCCACTGCTGAGTGTAGGCCTCCTCATTTGCAAGCCACCCCGTTCGATCTTGTCCTTTTCTCATCCAGTTTTTCCTTGCTACTTTGGTGATGTCGTCTGACCATCTGGATTTTTGACGGCCAACGCTTCTTTAACCGGTCCTTGGTCTCCACTCCAGCACCTTGCTGTTATCGGTTCTGCGACATATGTGATCAGATTTACTTGCTTTTTACCAAGTACTATATAATCATATTCTATGACACTAATGGGCGATTTTCTGACAGCTAAATTAAAACAGTCATAGGTGCCTAATACGGTTGCCAGATGCCCCGTATTTTACGGGTTACCCCGTTTTTCAGGCTAAGATAACAGAAATCCGTAATTGCGAAAATAAAATACGGGGTAACTAAAGATCCCGCGTTTTTTTAAAACTGATCCGGAGCTAGCTAGCGAAACCAAACGCTAACATTTTGCTAGCTGGCGCGTGCTAAGGGTTTATTATTACTGAATCTGTGGTAAACATTATCTTCATTAAAAAAACTGCTGTTAATTGTCTCCCGTAAAAATCTAAAACACGTATTTTTTATGCTGGTAACCCTTAAATCAAGTAGTGGCAACGCTAACGTTAAGTAGGGTTCCAACCATATTTAAATAAATAAATTACTATTGAGAACATTAGGATCAATTAAATAAAAAGGGGTATTAAATCAAATCCTAATGTTGCCATACGCATATTACAAAAGAACATGCATACCTAGATTATTTAATCAATGATGCAATCGTATGCGACTACAATTCGCAACTGACCGAGCAATCGATTAAATTGCTAATGTGTAATTTACTCGGACAATACCTACGGCTCGCCGCACCGCACCCGCACCGCACGTGATTAGGGTACAACCATTATGACGACCGCCGTGGTCGAGTGGCTTTGTACACCGGTTTTCAAGGTGTCGCCATCTCTGAGGTCCTGGGTTCGATCCCCGGTTGGGTCAATTTAGAAAACGAGTTTTTCGATATTGGCTCAGGTCTCGGTGTTTGTGATACCACCGTTGTCTGATTTCCATAACACAAGTGCTTTAGCTTCTTACTTTGGAATCGGAGCAATGTATGTGATGTTGCCAATATTTACCATTATGACGACCTCCGTGGTCGAGTGGCTTTGTACACCGGTTTTCAAGGTCTCGCCATCTCTGAGGTACCGCGGGTTCGATCCCCGTTTGGGTCAATTAAGAAAACTAACTTTTCTATCATTGGCTTAGGTCTATTATTTATCTGCTTAGGTTATCTGGGTGTTTGTGATACCACCGTTGTCTCAGATTTTCATAACACAAGTGCTTTAGCTACTTACTTTGGAATCGGAGCAATGAATGTATGTTGCCAATATTTATTTATTTATTTATATTTTTATACGTGGTAAGGTTGACTTGTAATCTGAATGTTATGTACCATGTTGCACCAAGTGTAATACTTGGTGCAACATGTTGTTCATGGATTAAATATAAATAAATAAATATATGACAACATCACATACATTGTACTGCATTTGCATATGATCCCAAAGTAAGTAGCTAAAGCACTTGTCATAAGTTTGCTTCGTGTAAAACAGACAAAACATGAAACATTATTTTTAATGAGAGATTTTAGCATTCACTATGCTATTTTTATATACTAAATAAAATACTACAAATACAATCATTTTGTTGTATACAAGTGGTCAGTAGTGGCAGTGGTCAACATGCCGGTCTACCACGCAAGAGATCCCGGGTTCGATTCCCGGCCGGGCAGAAGATGAAATGATGAATTTCAATTTCTGTGACGGGTCCTGGTGTTATTATATATAATAAGTGTATATTTAAAAGCTTAGTAGTATATCAGTTGTCTACCACCCATATTACAATAGCTTTGCTTAGTTTGGGGCTAGATGGCGCTGTGTGTAATTGTCCAAGCATTTATTTATTACTTCTGCTAAAATAAATGAGCCATTTTTACAGAAAGCCCTTACACATCAAAATTACGGAAGTAAATGACTCATTAATAATGAGATACAATTAAGAGAATTTCCTAAACAGCCTCCAAAATCCCAGGGTCATTAAAATGCATAATCCAAACAGTCGCTCATTAACGTTTACTCAAACTTGGAACAATTACAATTACCTACATATAATAAAAAAAATCCGGCCCAATGTCTGTTCATTGAAGATTTATATTACAGGAAAAAATAGGGAGTAGGAGAATTTTTGTCTGTCTGTCTGTCAAAACTGGACCAAATTGGGTGCGGTTTTCACAGTTGTATTTCTGTAAGTAACTTAAAATCTAATGTATGTTTCATCTTGACAACTAGAACCAAGTCCACGCGGATGAAGTAGACATGCGCAAAATACTTCACTGAAGTGAAAAGAATGATATAGTTCAATTGGACTAGATGAAGTATATCACACATTTAGTTCATTTATTTCACTTAGCTCAGTACTTCCATAGTCTATTTGAGTGACTTTGTCGTTATATAAAATTAAGCCTTAATGTATGCGCAATAGGGATTGAAGTCAAATTGATTGCGAGCGGACTCCGACTCCGACCGACCGCTGGCCGCCGAGCCGTGCAACTGTCTCGCTTCCGCACGCGGTGTTTGTAATCTATCTGTCCGCTTTACTCTCCTTCAGTGAAGTGTGAACTAAATGAAGTACTGAAGTAATTGGGACCCGAATGAACGAGTGAAGGAGATATACTTGATAAGTGAACTAGTTCAATTGAAGGATTCATTCACGAACGACTCAACTGTAGGACGAAGTCGCGGGCGGCTGCTTGTACAATTATAATAATGCGGATTTGTCTGCTTTCGAGCAACGAAAGCGAAAACGAAATGTGGGTAAAATGTTAATTGTGAGGTCTGCTTTCGTTCTAGTCGTAATTGCATTTAAAACAGTTCCCAAGAGTATGTGTTGTAAAGCTAGGTGTACACAAACACGAACATCGGTGAAGTTAATTTAATTATACTTAAAATTATTTAGTATTAATATTTAGTATTGGATAAAAATAGCATTGTAAATACTAAAATCTCAAATTTAAAATTTAAATAACAAGGACTTGTTTTTGATAAATAAAATACTCAAAGTACCTAATCCTAAATAATAAAATAGAAACAATACGACTCGCACCAGATCATATTCTCGGATGGGAATCGAACCCGCGACCTTTGGATGTCCGGTCCAATGCTCTGTCACTAGGGGCATCGGCGAATTTCTTCTAGTATATCCCGCTCTGACGCTGCAAGCCAGCGTTATTTCATAAATATAAGGAATTACCTCAACATTCAATTGAAATTGAACCTAATCAAGTTTAAAAAATCTGGTAAAATGTATGTAAGAGCTGATATACTTTTTTTGCAATTTCAGATTTGTTTCCACACAAAAAGTTGTTCGTAAACAACTATTTAAATGGGTTTTCAGATTTATTTTGTAGTTTACATTGGGTATTAAAACTTTCGTCCTAAAACAAATGAATCCTCATTACACGTTTTTCTATTAAAAAATCCGTACATGTTTCAAGAAAAGTGACGTAACCAACTGTGAGTCCCGAGTGCAATTTTTCGCACGTAGAATAGTGATGTTACTAAAAGTGAAATGTTCTAGAAAGTGCTAGTGTTGCGTAGTGATGCGCCGCGTCTAGACAAAGCAAACATGGGACTGCATAAACGAGAAAGTGAGTATTAGCAAGTATGTGTTAATTTTAGTGAGTACACTAACACTTAACATACTCAATGAGTACAAGACTCATTGAGATTTTTAAGTTGGTAGCGATTGAAAATTCAAAGTGTCTCTAATTAAAACTGTTTGTGTTTGTTCTTCGTAGGTACTCATAATATTTTAATGTCTACACTAAGTTATTATATTTTACTTACAAGCAATATTTATACAAACATATTTCATAAAAGTTATTAATATGGAAAATTAATAGACATTCAACTTTACATTTTTTAAACTAAAAAAAACAGATGAAATAAATGTCTTGAAATAAACGTCTCTTGACATTTATTTCATCTGTCATTGAATTAATTAAGCAACGTGTTACGAATGCCAAGTTTCCATAATCTTATGAGAAATTATTGTTTGTACAATCAACATTTCTCATATTCGGAATAAATATACCAGAAAATCTTTTGTGGCGTGAACAGCTAACAATAGATACTTTTGCATTCAATATAGGTACACTTTAGACAATAGTCAATAGTTTATTTGCTTAAAACATGGTAAAAAGTTGTAACATTTATTCGTAGATCACATGTTTTGCTAGTAATAAAAGTAGCATGCAATTATGGGTAATAGAAATGAGAAAGAAAATAAAACCAAATAAAAACATTTAATTGCAATAAATTATGCACCTTTAACTTTTAAGTATAATAATATCTAAAAATGAAATGGTGGTTCCAGACCACGTCCGTCAGTAGTATATTGTAAAGAAATGAGAGGGATGGGTGACCGAAAATGTATTATCTTGAGCTCCTCCGTGCTTCGGAAGGCACGTTAAGCCCGGCGGTATTTGCAGTCGTCAACACCCACCAATTCGCATTGGGCCCGCGTGGTGGGTGATGGCCCATCCTCTTTATCTACCCATAGCGTAAGAAAGACCTGTGCCCCAGCACCGGGGTCATTAAAAATGGCTGATGTCGAAAGTGACAAATCACTATGAACACTAACTGCTGTGTAACAGCATTTTCAATGTAGCACAATATACTTAGGAATAAGCTCGTTAAGTGCCGGCTTGGTGTCGTTAAGTCACTGGACTTAATAGCGCTGAGAAAGCATCACATTTTAAACAGTCACAAAGATTTTGAACATTATATCGGACATTACATTATGCCGCTTGGCATTATAACAAATTATTATGAATATATATTTTTTTAATAATTGTCTGTGTTCAAAATGCAGGCGTACATTAATTATTGCTACAATTAAGCTACGATAATGTAACAGGTGACATTAGTAAAGCTAATTAGAAAGACTAATTTGTTCCAAAGATCTGTTTTTTTTTAATTTAAAAAACCAACAAATGATATTTTCAATATAGGTACTTGTCTTTTCTTTATTTTTGTTTGTTATTTCTTACATGAACATTATACATGATAAACATAACCCTTTCCTTGCAGTCGGGTAAAAACATACATAATTTGATGAACACGTACATAATTTTATCTTATCATTATCACAGGATTTGTATTTATATATAGGTACACTCTTATTTTAAGGCGCGCACTTTTAGACCTCCGACTCAAGACAGCGTGAGCAGCCCATATGAGGAGCAGTGCTATCATACAAATATTTACTGTGAGCTGGCCATCGCCGCCGTTGCTGGCTGAAGTTTATTTAACATATTTTTCATAATTATCACAACTGTCAAATCATCCGTCAAGTAAGCTACTAAGAACTTACTTTTACATTGTGAAACAGGCCTTTATAAAAAATTCTTTTTTTATACTACCTGCTAGTATAAAAAATTCTTTTTTATACTACCTGCTCGTCAATGGCATATTATGTGTCATGCAAACCTTTCCTAAAGTAAGTCATTTTTCCCATGGGGAATAATGTGATTTGAATTTGGAATGCAACCCTTGTAGTCGTGCTTGATCGATGTTGGTTTCAAAAAAGTTTAGGTGCAATGAGATCTTATTCTGAGTTAGGCTGTATGTTACCATGAAAACTTTTTACGAAATTCATTTTCATCCGCGCACCAAGAAGGATTTATTTGAATGTCGAACTGACCACTACAGAATAGACGACAAAAACATAAACTCTAACCCAACTATAAATGTACCAAAGAATGTAACTTTGTCGTTGCACAATTGGTGTAATGTTTCTAACATAATTTTTAATTTTCAATAAATATTCTTAATTTTTCATATTTTATTATTCTAACTTTAAATAATTACTTAAGTACTTTCTTTATAACAGTCATTGGTTTCAATTGCCTCGCAGTAAGTATAAAAAGTAGAGTATGCATCGCGGGCTTAAATGTGTATTTGTCATGGGCGATCTTGAACACCTCGTACTCAGGATTCTAGCCTTAACTCCCTCGCTCCGCTCGGGAGTTAACCATAGAATCCCTCGTGCTCGGGGTTCAATAATAGCGCCCGGGACACAATACACTACTTTAAGCCCTTATTGCATAATCTACTATTTATTAAGTATCGATGTAATTATTTATTTTCAGTCTTTTAATACTTATTTTTAATTCACACAAATTAATATTATCTTGTCGTCCATATCTGTGCACGGCGGCGTGTCTCTTGTTCTTTTCTTTTTCAAACGAATCTGAGGTTTTTAAAAGTTAATTCAAATTAACTTAGCCCTAAATATTCTACGCCCCCACATTACCTACTACCATAACTACATAGGATAGAAGTATGATACTTATTTAAAAAAGCGTGCACTTTTGCACCTAAGACACACGAGGTAGCGCACACCGGGCCCTGGTATTGATTTTCAGACGACCTTCGCTGTCAGACGTCTGGGCTGGAACAGCTGAAAGCCCGCCAGTTAGGAGCATCTTTGTTTGGGTAATCTTTCTAACATTATGTAACACAATGGAGAGGTGCGCTTTGATGTGTGGGAAAAAATGACAGATAAAAAATATCTGCTGTGCAAGTGCACGGAGGGAGAAGGTTTATTTTTTAAAGAAAATAAGAATTTGTTTGAAAGTTGGTATGGAACCATTATTTAACAGCTCTACCATGATTTAATGCAAACTGTTTTCACTACCGTTAACTATCGGATATACTCCTCGACGACCTCCGTGGTCGAGTGGCTTTGTACACCGGTTTTCAAGGTGTCGCCATCTCTGAGGTCCCGGGTTCGATCCCCGGTTAGGTCAATTCAGAAAACGAACTTTTCTATATTGGCTTAGGTCTGGGTGTTTGTGATACCACCGTTGTCTCTGATTTCCATAACACAAGTACTTATGCTACTTTGGAATCGGAGTGTCAATGTATGTGATATTGTTAAATATTTATTTATTTATTTATTATACTGCTCACAATCAATGCGAGTGAAAGAGAGAAGACGATAGTTTACGGTAGCGAAAACAGTTTGCATCAACTCATGGTAGGGCGAAAGAACTTAATGAGTACATTAGGACTTGTTTCACAAATTCCAATTGAGTTCTTTTTCTGTTTTTTAGTTTTAAATTAGTCAAGTTTTGATGAAGAAGTAGGAGCATAACTTTAAACTCTAAAGGAGGTACGATCGGCAACTTACCTGGTTTACCACTTTGCAGAAATATTCGTGTGCGCGCGTCGCCCCTGCGCGAACTAAACGTATGTGTGACGGCGCGTCTTGCAAACGATTTTAACTTAAGAAGTGGTAAAGCAGAAATGTTGTCGATAGTACTAAGTCAAAATAACCATTCTTTGGTATATATTTTTTCTTTTATTTATTACATATCCGGCATTTAATACATATTTAGATAATTTATGATCAAAATAAGCTAATTTATCATATCATAATTATCTCTTGTCCCGTTCACTTAATTTTAAAGTCGAGCAAATGAAACGAAAAGCTGCCGCTAATAATTTTACAAAGTCTATGAGACAAATATGAACCCAAAACAATGTTTCGATTTCTCTCCCAGATATGTTTGTAATGTTTAACTATTAACTATAAACTTAACCGTTAGTGGTTTAACCGACTGGCACTGCACAGTAAAGTGATTTATGTTTTTGCGGTACTAACCACTTTGCCTAGAAATGGTTAGAAATGGTCATCATAATATTTTACTTATTTGAAGTTTTTAGGTAAAATATTTGTTTGTACCATTACTAATTTAATTATTTTGTACTGTGTACGGAGTAAAACATGTGAATTTATGTAATAAAAAATCTTTTAAATAAAAAAAAGTTTAAAAACTAAAACCAAACTACGGAAAAATCGCGCTCTAAAAAGTATAAAATAAAAAATTTTAGATTCCAAAATTTGATTAAAAGGAAAACAGTAGTCGCATGCCACTTTGCTAAACACGCTCGGCTGGAGGTGGCAGTTTCTTGTTTCGTTATTTTTAGAGCCTGATGTTTCCGTAGTTGGGTCACAGAATACATATGGTTGGGTTTTACTTTCTTAAACTTGTTTTTTATTTTAAATCGTTTGAGGTTGTATATCGGATGCATGAAAGCAAAGCCACGTGTAAAAGATAACAAAATATATATTTGAAGTGCTAATTAAGCCCTACAGCATATAATACTAAATAATATACTTACTAGAAAAAATAAGACTCGCAGATCATGTTCTCGGACGGGAATCGAATTTAATTCCTTCTACATTGGTGAGATGGCGCTGGCTTGCAGCGTAAGAGTTGATATACTAGAAGAAATTCGACGTTCTTATTAGTGACACGGTAGCTCAGTGGTCAGAGCATTGGACCGGATATCCAAAGGTCGCGGGTTCGATTCCCGTCCGAGAACATGATCAGGTGCGAGTCCTATTTTTTCTAGTATATTATTTAGTATTATGTAAAAATAGCATTGTGAATGCTTAAATCTCAAAATTTCAAATATCCCTACAGCATAATTAAAAATTCTTGTTTTTAAGTTGACTTTAAGTCCTCTAGAGGGCGCCATATTTAATTTAATGTGACGTCACATAACCTACAACCGGCGGACGATTAAATGATAATAAAATAATGCTCTTCTAATGATTTATTTGTCAAATTATGATAAGTAGTTTAGAGGTCATAAGGGAACAGATGAACATACATACATACATACCGGTCAAAATAATAACACTCCTTTTTGCTTCGCCGTAGTCGAGTAAAAATATAAAACCAACACTAAAGCCAATACAATACAAGATAACTGTCAACTTAGCAAGGTCAATATCAATAATTGTATGCATTTCTCTGAATGTCAAGCAATCATTGTTAGTTAAGAATTTTAAATAAAGGTTTGATTGAAACCTATTTTAAATAATGGCTTTTAAATTACTTTATTCACTATATAACCACCAGTCAAGTCACACACCACAAATGGAACGCGACTGAAAGCGTATTATACGTTAATTATATTAAAACATACATTAAAAAAAAATACAGTCGACTTGATAACCTCCTCCTTTTTTTGAAGTCGGTTAAAAAGTGTATATCAAACACCACAACAAGTCAAGACAGAAGCAACCATCTTAACGAACTTTCATGTCCATCCACTAATCTCTCAGTCTCAGTAATTAATTTATATTAGAGTCGATGTAGCTATTGTTTTTCAAAAATAATCCGTTACGGCGCACACATTGTTCTGATTAGGTACTTATTCAAAAATTGTTTAATTTATTGTATTGTTTTGTACTTGTTTGTAATGTAAATATAACTGCATCATCCATCACTCGAGTTTCAGGCCACGAAAAAATTATGTACTTAGACCCTGTCCAGAGCTACGCGCGAATTAGACGCGTTTCGTTATACAATGTTCGCTTAGGACCAGCGCCGTTAGCAACGTGTGCAAAATTAACAGCAGTGTAACCAAAATCGCGCGTAAATTCGCGGCGAATTCGCTCTTTCTGGACAAGGTCTTAACTACATAAGTACAATTTATTGAGCTCTAGATTTTGTTGCTTCGTAATTACTGAAAATTTGACATTTTCGGATAAGCTTTGCTAGTTTGTAGGATTTTTATACCAATCATTTTATAATAATACGTGTTATATTTAAAATATTGTTATCTTGAAGTGAATTGCGAAACTGAAAAGCAACATTGCAACTCTCATAAAATTCAATGTTAAACTCATATTTAACAGTTAAATAGAGGTCAAGATAATGGCGCATAATATAATTAAAGGGAAATAACTACATGTCTTATTTATGAACTAGTAACATATTCGCTGGGCGAACTCATTATATTTCTTTCAACTACGCAATTTTTAAAAGAAAGAGGTAGAGCGTAAAATTTACGTGTCAGAATCCAATAAATCTTTGATTATGTTAATTAAACATGTAATCTAGTAAAAAAGGGTTTTTATGATTAGTAGACTTTAAATACGTAGTACATAATAAAAAGGTGGTACAAAAACAAAAGAGTTTTTGAATACTTACACATTTTCGTGTTCTGTGGCACTGTGGTAGATAATGTGAGAGATGGATGAGCCATAGTGTGGCCGTAATATTATTAAGTTTACTTTTTCAAAAACCAATCTATTTACATAAACTTATTTGCTTGCCTACTAAGTATTAAAGAAAATTTATTGTCATGTTTGTTTTCTCTCTGAAGACTGTCGTATTTTTTGTTTTGATAAGTTTTTATCTCAGTTTTATACTGGTTTTATAGGTTGGTGCAAAACACATCGGCAGACATACTAAATGTACTGCTGTATGTTGTTATAGGCTTGGAACCCATTTTATAGATTGTACCGAAAATTACAGTTTTCCTTCCTTCAACGTTCCTGTAAAAATTGTTTTTTATTAAGTTCTTTTTTTGTTTTAATAACCGAAACTGTAGAACATTAAATTTCATAATTCAAATATTACTTACGTACTTAATCTCAACCCAATAAATGTTTAAAGGATTCGCTGTTCTTTCTAAATTCTAAACACTAAGCCGTTTTATATAATGGCGACCAATTTTGCTACCTTACACAAAAAGGTAGTAGTGGGCGACCATAGAGCCGTGCCATAGAGCGTCCCATGAGACCGCGCTACATCCGATAACTATCAATTATTTTCCCGCGCAATGCCCGCCATTATGTACCGGAAGTGGGCTCGCCGCCATTACCGTTAGGTTTTGTGTGGTGCACGCGTGTGGACGCACCTTTACGATATCGCGTAAAGCTGCGGTTGTGAATACAGCGGGAACCTCAGAAAAATAATTAGGGAGAACTTACATATTACACAAATGTCAAATAAACGTCCACGACAAAACAGAATCGAAAATAAACGAAATAGTTAATACATTTGACGACCTCCGTGGTCGAGTGGCTTTGTACACCGGTTTTCAAGGTGTCGCCATCTCTGAGGTCCCGGGTTCGATCCCCGGTTGGGTCAATTTAGAAAACGAACTTTTCTATATTGGCTCAGGTCTGGGTGTTTGTGATACCACCGTTGTCTCTGATTTCCATAACACAAGTGCTTTAGCTAGTTACTTTGGAATCGGAGCAATGTATGTGATGTTGTCAAATATTTATTTATTATTTATTATTATTATATATTAATCACAAAAGGTATTTAAACAGTTCAATGAAAGTCTAAAAAGTAATAATGGACTGCTGTGCTGATATACAAGGTGTTACAAAAGTACCCCTAATGCCGAATATGATAGATAGGGACCATCAAACCGAACAACTTTTACTATGGGACCAACTTTGTTGCGCGACCAACAAATCGCGAAAAAAATATCTGCTGTTTCATACAAAAATTAATTACGAAAATATCAAATTGTATGAAACAGCTGATTTTTTTTCGCGATTTCAGAGTTGGTCCCATAGTAAAAGTTGTTCAGTTTGATGGTCCCTATCCACCATATTCGGCATTAGGGGTACTTTTGTAACACCTTGTATATCAGCACAGCAGTCCATTATTACTTTTTAGACTTTCATTGAACTGTTTAAATACCTTTTGTGATTAATATATAATAATAATAAATAATAAATAAATATTTGACAACATCACATACATTGCTCCGATTGCGAAAACAATCGATAAACTATTTCAATCTTGGACATGCCATGATCATGGTATGGTACCACACACATTTATCATTTCGCTAAAACTCACTATTGCTGCTTAGTGACTTTTGGAAAACTCGAAAGTATTAAATGGAAGTTAATGACCTAATGCGTAGAACATAACGTCTAAATTTGAAAAGCTAGAAGATAATGAGTTTTTGCATTACAGAAAACTCATCCAGGTGATTTTAAGTGTACTTAATGATCATTTGTAGTTAATGAGTTCTTGCAATAAGTTGACGAATTGCATATTTTAATTAAAATAACATAATAATACACGTTACAGCGATTTTCAGTAATTAATTTAACTAACTAGTACAACCATCATTATTGTTATTTGTTATTGTAGTAGCTTATCATATGTCTCATGCAATGTAGCTAAATAAAAGTTTCATTCATTAATTCATTTACTCATTCATTCATTCATTCATTCATAGAAACGAATTAATACTAAAATAGAAACCGTAGTCATTTCTTCCTTGGGCCCACCCCAAACACAACCGATATTGTAACGTGTGTTATAACCTTTTCTAGAACACTCAAGAACTCGATGAGTATCGGAACTGCGCCTGTTTGTAGTTTGTATTCGGAAACATACCGCATTACAGCCATTACAACATCACAATGATTTTAGTACGGTTATGAACCTAGCCTATGTCGATCGAGTAGGGTCTTCAAATATAGGAAAAAGTAATTTTCTTTTATTGGCAACAAAACTTTTTGAAATGTCCAACCCAGGGGCCCTACCGGCTATCTTTTCGAACTTCGGCGGGTCTGCCGAGCTTCAACTTAAAACAGATAAATCAAAGTAAGGAGTTTCGTATTGTACTATTCGCTGAAGTTATTTAGAAGACAGCGATGTTCGTGTGACATCATGAATTGGGGTTCGCCATTTTTGCCCGATTGGGGCTCGATTTATCTGTTTTAATTTGAAGCCCGGCAGACTCTCCAAAGTTCGATGCGTTAGCCGGTACGGCCCCAGGTAGGGGTTAACAAAATAGCTTCTTAATTAATTATCAGGCTTGTATGATAGATTAGCTTCCGCCTGCGACTTCGTCTGCGTGGACATTAGAGAATCTTTGTCTGGAATAAAAAGTGTCCTGTTATAATCCAGACTAAAACTTGTGTGCCAAATTTCATGACGTCTTTTAGAAGAAAAATGGGCGCAAAAAACTTATCAGCTTTATCAGATGGAACGATATTTACAAATATGTAGGCATACATCGTTTCCAGACAATACATTTAAATATGTTACAATTAACATAAATTAATAAATAAATAACATTATTTAATTAGATCTTCGTAAAATAAATGTTGGAAAATGTTTAACTTTTTTTTAAGAAAATGTGGTTAATGTCATTATTAAACCTACCTATCTATCTTTAAATTAACCAGCTAACTTAGCATAATAAAAGAAAATAAAAACCTAAGCCTAACTTAGCATACTTATTTGCAAATTAAAAACAATCTCCTCTCCTATGACATAATTAAATTAGCTATAATTATACTTAAGCCAAAGCCACTACTTCAAAAACTATATAATGTATTATGTAAATTCATACAGCTATCTAAACACGTTGAAATGTCTCCCGTCTCTCGTTGTAACAAGATCGATTCTCGCTTAGAAGGTTTCTGGCGCCATTTGAAGCCACACAAGTTGAGGCTTTGACCGACACATGTTTGGTGATTCATCGACCAATTAGTCGGTGTGGCCAACTGTGGCCAACATTGGCCGTGAACGCGTGACCAATATAATATGGGTTTCGTTATTGGATTGGATACTTCGATGTTCGATGTTGTTATTTCATAACAATCAAAGTGCTGTTTATAATATTGTGAGATATTTATTTATGCTTAAATACGTATCGTCTTAGTCTTTATTTATAGACTCCCACTAGTTTAACCATTGAGCCCTTCTCAGAAAATCTCTGTGGAAAAGGAACGACCCGAGAATTATTATAAAAGAAATAAGAAAAAAATTGTTTGCACTTTTCTACTGGGTGTAATGACAGAAATTCTTCACCGGTCCGCAAAATTTTCTACAATACACATATGTTTTTGACAATAATACACTTTTTGTGGTGTCATACTCATACCTCAAAAAAACAGGAACCCTTGTAGGATCACTTTGTTGTCCGTCTGTCTGTCTGTCTAAACCCTTTATCTCGGGAACGCGTGGAGGTATCAAGTTGAAATTAAAACCATATACTCATCAGGTCTACAGTCCTTTGAAGCTGTGAAAAAATCAAACTTCTAAGTCAACGTAAAATAAGATACGGCCGTTTATGCCGCAAAAAAACGCATATTTCGACACTCTCAAGGGAATCAAAATTTATAGGGTACTTTCCGTTGAACTAGGACTATAAAATTAAAGTACAGAGAATAATCTAAAGACTATATATTTGAAATTAAATCATAAAAATATTTTCTTATGTAAATATTACCTAGGTACCTAAAAATTTGTACGGAACCCTCAATGGGTGAGCCCGACTCGCACTAGTCCGGATTTTTTTCCGCCAAGTTTCTATTAAGGTCCTTCTTAATAATAAATTAATTTATTAATATATAAACCTTTTCATTGTCCACAGAGAATGGTCTTCTCTCGTACGAGAACCCGAACTACCACATGGATCCGTCGAGACTCGAATCCGCGATCTACAGCGACCTGTTCGACATGCACGACGAGAAAAACCTACAGGACGACTACGACACATATCTTGACAACAGGAGGTCAGTATCAATTAATGTTATGGTCAGCAACAATTTAGTACAGTGCTCCTAAAGTGATAATGCGCATAGAAATCTTCGTCACTGTTCGGCAACAGTCGTATTCCCCGAGCGTCGGAAAACGATATGTATAAAGAGTGGTTAAGTGCATTTTCTTCATGTATAATTTAGTAGAATTATGTATAATAATTCGGATGATTCCGGGAATACGACAATAAGCGAAGATCTGCATGTGCATTATTAATTTGGGAGTACTGTACTATGTCGCATTGACAATATTTCAAACACTTAAAAAAAAGTTGCTTTGAAAAACTACTTAAGTTCAGCGAGTTTCGATGCCGACCGTACTATTTATTTGTTACTGAAACACTTCACCATAACAAACCATTACAGTCGGTATTATGCAGGGCGTTTCCATGTAAAGATGTTGCCGTAATCTTCAAGCGGTTTTCATCGGAAAATGCTGAATTTTGTCCATTTTTGACCCACGGTGGTGTTATCTACCTCTATGTCATTATTCGCCATTAACGGCTTCCCTATGCGTGGAGGGTTAATGTTATTTCTACTCTGCCGGGCGCTACACGGCTTTAGTGAAATACCATAATATTCTATGGTAATACCAGCATGATGCTAAAAATTAAAACACACAAGAAAGAAAACACTCCGAAAAAAGGTGTGAAAATATTTTAGGGCACTGGATTAATTATATTATTCATAATTCCATCGCTTTGTCAAAAATATTAATCAGTTTTCCTAACATAATCCATTAATAACGACCTACGTCAAGTGTTAGTGGCTCCTCATGTAGCTCCTCAATCAATCACAACTTTAGTTAGGGGTTACTTTAAAGTTTAAACTAAAGCTGTTAATGTTGGATTGGGCTTTGGAGCCATACCTTTTACGCATGTATACATATACATATATATATATATCATGTATATGTCGCAGGGATATGAGGAAACCAGGAATTTCACGAAATCACGGCAGATGTCGAATCGTACGCCAGCCAGATCAGTTCTGGTACTTCGCTGGCCGCTACCGCGGCACGCTCGCTTCGCTCGCTCGGCTCGTGCGTTGAAGTAGCAGTAGAACCTAACCTTCCCCTTGCTCGCTCGTCGTCACACCTAGTTTTCTGTTTAGTATTATGTCATATCACTAAACATTTTAATAAAAAGACGTAAAACACAAGAAAATTCGACATCTGCATCTGCATTCGTGGTATGCCTAGGGATTTTGTGATATTCCTGATATCTTACTATTTATGTACATATTCAATTTTTATAAAATAATTATTAAAAAGACACGAATGGTAAAGTTTTCCACTAGCGAAACACCGTAATGGTCCTATCACAAATTGTATAGTATTGGTCCGATTATGCATAAAAATTGACATAAAAAAATATTTCATAGAGGTCATACATTTTTAACCAATGGTGTAGCGTTCAAACCATAGACTTATTTATAGAGTATAATAAGTTTATGGTTCAAACGTAATGTTGGCCATTTGAGTAGGGTTGGCAGAGGTTGTAATGTGTAGATTGCAAACTGCATTGAACTATTGCCCCAAAGAGTTTTCGCGTCGGTAACCGGGTCGGTAGCGGGCGGGTGCATCGACCCGCCGCCGTCTGCGCAGTCGCACCGCATTGATCCGGTGCATTCTGCTTCCGATCCGCCCGGTGCACTAAGCCTGAGGGTGGGGCGGTAGTGACAGCGGTGGCTGTAGCTACAGTAATAAACTATATGTTTTAGACACAAAAAATTAACATCATAGTTAAATTATAGAGCGTTGTCGTATTATAGCTACCTCGATCCTTCAATATTACATCGTTATATTGAACAACTTTTACTAAGGGACTAACTCTGAAATCGTGAAAAAAATATCAGCAGTCATACAAAAATTAAAATTGAAAACATCAAATGTATGAAACAGCTGATATTTTTTTTCGCGATAAAAGTTGTTCAGTCTGATGGTCCCTATACAACGTGTTGCAAAAGTATCCCTAATGCCGTATATGGTAGATAGAGACCATCAAACTGAACAACATTTACTATGGGACCAACTCTGAAATCTCGAAAAAAAAATCAGCTGTTTCGTACATTTTGATATATTCGTAATTAATTTTTGTATGAAACAGCTGGTTTTTTTTTCGCGATTTCAAAGTTGGTCCCATAGTAAAAGTTGTTCAGTTTGATGGTCCCTATCTACCATATTCGGCATTAGGGGTACTTTTGTAACATGTTGTATATCATATTCGGCATTAGTGGTAGTATTGAAACATGTTGTATATCAATCCAGATTATGATTACTAAATCAACAAGAGAAAGTTAAACCAAGAATTAATACAATAATAAATTTAAATCCTTATTTCCATATAAACGACAACCCCGTTAGACCAGGAGCCAGCAATCTTCTAAATTACGTCACGTTTGCGCTTCGTGCACCGTGAAAATGCACCGGGGGGATAAATTGCATTCTACTGCTATCCAATTTTGAGCTTTATGCGCTGGTATTAGGTGTTATATGTAGTGAATTGAGTTAATTGTGAAATGTGCGATTGGAAATAACTCAGTTAGCTGTACATTGAGAGGGTTGGGTGAATGGAGGGGAGTCATTCGATTATAAAGGCAATTAAAAGTTCCATTTGTATCATTAGTTTGTGTACAGTTTCGGATAGATATCATATTTGCCTGACACTAGGCTAGAGATAGTAAGGTTTCGAATCCATATCTATGCGTATATCGGCTAATGCATGTTGACTTCTTAGGGTTCCGTACCAAAATGGTAAAAAGGAACCCTTATGGTGCGACTCTGTCTGTCTGTCACAGTTGGATATCTCGAGAACTACTAATGCTATCAACTTGAAATTTGAAATAGTTTTAGATGATATTTGCCCAACTATTTTGCAAACAAGAGAGTAATAAAAATATTTATATTTAATTGCAACAGGGACTGAAAGGGGGTCTTAAAAATTCGAAGTGAGGCTACTAGGACATATGGGGTATCAACTGAAAGAGAGCTGCTTGCACATTCTCAAAAAAATTTTTTAGGCCGCATAATTTTCCACTTTTGTTGAAAAATTTAAAAAACCGTCCTCTCCACTTATCTCCAAAGTTTGCTTAGACGAAAATCTGAAATTATTTTATGTGATAAAAGTTTATGTAAAGATGGAAAAATAAAACGATGTCTCTAAATAGTAAACTTTTTCAGAAAGTTGGTACGGAACCCTCGGTGCGCGAGTCCGACTCGCTCTTGACCGTTTTTTTATGACTAGGTACCTTGTGACCGTGACTTCAACCGACTGGAATTTTGTTCCCGTTTATAGTGAATTACTTACTTTTGGATTTTAACTTGACGTAAACTTGAACTTAAAGAAGACATATAGTGACTCAGTTTTTATTTTCCTTGTTCCGACTAACAAAAGCTCTTTACAACCGAATTTCCGGTCATTGTCCGTTTGTAAAAACAATTTCCTTTTAACGCAATCAAGTATAAAACCACGTAACCTAACTTAACACACTTAGAAGCACTGCTAATTAAGTTTTTTGTCTTATGATCGAAGGTATTTGTAAGCAATCTACCGAACTCTTTAATTTCAAGACAAAGAAAAACTAACATAGACGAGTTATAATCTATATATATAAAAGGGAAAATCACTCACTCACTGATCACGAAATCTCAGAAACTACAAGTGCTAGGAGTCTCAAATTTTGCATGGGGGCTCCTTTTAGGGCGTAGGTGCTCACTAAGACGGGATTTTACGAAATTCAACCCCTAAAGGGGTGAAACAAGGTGGCAAAGTTTGTATGGGAGGACGCGATTCCTTGGCCCGATTGACTTGAAATTTGGCATAAACATTCTTTCATAAAATTAATTGAACACGTGTTTCGTATTTTTTTAATATTTATCACCTAACAGGGTTAAAAACTGATATAAAGCTAATTTTGCTGTGATTGACTTCGACGTCGGAATTGAAACTATTTTGTGCATTTGATTGATTAATTAAGAAAAATAAATATCATTTGTCATCTCAACGTAGTATTACATTCTCTTTGGTCTTTTCCCCTAAGAGTAGGTAGAATGCATTTCATTGAATAGTACCTATGGCGTTATGTTGGCAGTGCTGTCATTTTTTCCTTCCTTGCGTTGTAATAAGGTGCAAAATTATTCCATCTAATTATCAGTTTAATTTAAAAAATATACAATATTCGGTCAAGTCGCTTATGCTATGACAATTAATAAAGCACAGGGACAAAGTTTAAGAGCGGCTGGTGTAGATCTGCGCAGTGATTGTTTCTCCCATGGCCAGCTCTAATGTAGCCTGCTCGAGAGTTAGCTCGCCGAATAACCTTTTTATTTTGCAACCGGATAACATGACAAGAAATGTGGTAGGTATAGAACATGTTACAAAAATACCCCTAATGCCGAATATGGTAAATAGGGACCATCAAACTGAACAACTTTTACTATTGGGACCAACTCTCAAATCGCGAAAAAATAATCAGCAAAAATTCAAATCGAAAATATCAAAACGTATGAAACACATTTTGATATTTTCGATTTGAATTTTTGTATGAAACAGCTGATGTTTATTATAGAGAAGTGTTGGATGATCGAGATTGATAATCCTGATAATGCACAACATATTTTTATTAAGAACTAGCTGCACCCGGCATGCGTATTGCAATGCTCTGTTATTTTATCCAGGGACCTTCTCGGTCGTAAGCAGAACAACTCATTAAAGTTTCTTCATAATCGGATCAATGGTTTAGGAGTCCCGTCGTCTGTACACTTAGATCTTTTAAGCTATAGCGGCCCGCCCCGGCTTTGCACGGGTACAATGTAGTTACTAATGTGGTGTGTGTGAAGTTATTAGACTATACTACAGGATATCTATGTATAGTGGTGGCCACATAATTAAGGACACAAGTCGATTATCGTACAAACGAGGTAATTTTGAAATCTTGGTTTTCCGCTAGGGATTGAACTAGCTGTGATCTGATGATGGCCATCCAGGGAGTGAATGGAGAAGATTCAGATTGCAATACACACCCAACTGATCTGGTCAGCATTCTAAAAGATGTAAGCATCAGAATTTCAGTTGCAAGATTTTCATACATTTCTATACTATATTCGCGGTTTTTTTAAACATATCCTTACATCTCTTAAAATGCTGGTCAGATCACTTGGGTGTGTATAGAAATCTGGATCTCCTCCATTCACTCCCTGGATGGCCATCACCAGATCACCGCTCGGTCAATCCCTGGCGGAGAAGCAATGCTTAAAAGTTACTTCGTTTGTATGAAAATCGACTGGCGTCCTTAATTTTGTGGCCACTACTATACCTATATAGATATCCTGTAGTATAGTCTAATAACTTCACACTCACCACATTAGTAACTACATTGTACCCGTGCGAAGCCGGGGCGGGCCACTAGTAGTAATAATATTATAGTTAGACAAGTTTGAATTCAAAGACATGAGAATTGGCAAAAACTGTTTACTAACTAGATCAAATTAGGATTAATGGAGTGAACTTATAATCAGCTGGAAATTACACATCGAGCAACATTTTATACTTAGATATAAATAATAAAAACACTCATTTTGTAAAAAATGTGCAGAAATTCGCTTTCGACCGATGTATGAAGTTGACGTTTTAAAAATCGATGGTTAGTAAAATTTATATCAATATTCCATACTTCTTTTGATAGCGCAGAAGATTAGAGGTCACTCGGAAAGAGTCTTGCTCTTCTACAATACGTAAACTATCGCTAATTTAATAAAGTTCCAAAACAAGTGATTGATCTACCTTTGCATGAATTTAAAAATCATAATACTAAATAATATACTAGAAAAAATAGGACTCGCACCAGATCATGTTCTCGGACGGGAATCGAACCCGCGACCTTTGGATAACCGGTCCAATGCTCTGACCGCTGAGCTACCGAGTCACTAGTGGGAACGTCGAATTTCAATTAAAAATCATGTCAAAAAGACGCTCATGGGTAAAGGTATTATAAAGTAGACGATTGTCTGAAAAACCGAAATGTGTGGAAATGATGTAACATAATAACTTGCTATTAAGTACTTTGTAATTGTTTATATCCTGTTGTATGTATAACGATATATTAAAGTTAGTAAATATCGTTACTTATTTCTGTTAAAGCTGATAAGTTTCTTGCGCCTGTTCTTCTTGTCAGTTAAAAAAGTCTGGAACGGGTGGTAGGAAAATATAGACGATTCAAAAGCGCTTAATTACTAAGTTTATTTGAATAAAGCAATTTTTTACTTTACTTTACTTTTCAATTTTAGTACGTGTGTTTTCTCCAAGTGTACCTACTTATTTTCTTTTCTCCTGTAATGAAACATAACAAGGCATATACCCATCAAACCCACCCCCTATACCTGGGGAACGACCCACAAACGATCAAACTTGCTCGAGCCCGCTAATATCCCTACATTGTGGCTCAACTTGGGCAGTTATCGCGACCCTTAGGAACCTGAAAATTAGTCTTAGACTGTTCGTCTGGTCGTCTAAATGCTAATATACAGCCTTTTTGCTAAAATACACGCATAAAAATATCACAACTCCTTGCCACTTGAAGACTTTTTTAAGTTTGTATTTTTAATTAGAACAATAACATTCGCAATCGGAGCGATATTCTATATGTCACTATACAAGGTGTAACAAAAGTACCCCTAATGCCGAATATGGTATATAGGGACCATCAAACTGAACAACTTTTACTATGGGGCCAACTCTGAAATCGCGAAAAAAAATCAGCTGTTCCATACATTTTGATATTTTCGATTTTCATTTTTGTATGAAACAGCTGATTTTTTTTTCGCGATTTCAGAGTTGGCCCCATGGTAAAAGTTGGTCAGTTTGATGATCCCTATATACCATATTCGGCATTAGGGGTATTTTTGTAACACCTTGTATAGGAGTTAACGTGACATCGACTAAACGGGTTTGAATCTTTTTGTATGGAACGTGGTCCAAACGCCGTCCACCATATTGTTTTTTTTTAATGGCGTTCACGTATGAAACCTTCACATCAATACAAACACAAAATGTTGATTGACATAATCTCGTAAAGCGTCACGTTTCCAAGTTATAAGCTGCCAAAGATTTACTAGTAGCGCCACTGAATTTCTTTTATATTATTTTTGAATGCCTATTCTTTGTAGAGTGTTTCTGTTTTGATAGTTGATAGTCTTGTTCACAAAAGATAAGACTGACATTTTTTCCACAACTATAGATGGCACCTAAAATACGAACTAAAAAAATATTTAAAAAAATTACTCGTAGAGTTAACAAAGAGTTTTTAAAACTATTAAAAACTCTTTGTCATTTATTAGCCAACGTAATTAGGTATACTAGGTGTTACAAAAATACCCCTAATGCCTAATATGGTATATAGGGACCATCATTCTGAACAACTTTTACTATGGGGTCAACTATGAAATCGCGAAAAAAAAATCAGATGTTTCATACATTTTAATATTTTCGATTTTAATTTTTGTATGAAACAGCTGATTTTTTTTTCGCGATTTCAGCGTGGGTCCATAGTAAAAGTTGATCAGTTTGATGGTCCCAATATACCATATTCGGCATTAGGGGTATTTTTGTAACACCTTGTATACTACTACATAAAATATTTAAAAAATTAGAAATCTTAAAAAAAAGGTCAAGTAGAACCATAAATTCTAAAAAACGTAAAATATGAGTCTAGCATTCCTGGCGAGCAAAATTTTATGCAAAAACTAGTCTAAACTAAAATTTTGCTATTAAAAGTTTAAATACTTTTGTACAAAAGTAATTAAACTGTGTATCTTGCAATACAATAGAGCCCTTAGTCGCTAAAGGGCAACTGGAGAGATAGCACACAATATCTGGAAAATATAGTTTTTTATTTTTATTTAAAGATACTCGTCTGGTCTTGTTATTGCCGTTGTTACTTTCTATTATACAAGGAAGCATATAAAACATGTAGTCCTAAAGTTGCAACTTTGAATGCAACCATTTAAAACTTAATGCTTAAATCCCTTTTCATCTAAAACACTCGTAATCCGTAGCAATTTGTTCATATATTAGCTTTTACTATGTTTGCGGTTTACGATGGTTGTTTAACTTCGGACCTTGTGTTGAGAGCGATAAGGTCGACATAGTTGCAAGTGTTAGATTGTATTGCGAACGAGAAGCCAATGTAATGAAACTATAAAGTTTCTTGGAGCGTGAGCTGGGTGCAGGTGGCTGGTAGGGTTGGTACAAAATTAAAATGAAAGGTTCTGGATAAAAAATACGGAAAATACGGATCGTAGTGTTCCAGCCTCCCCAAAAAACAGCTTTTAGGAAATGCTTTTCTGGGATTTAAACTCAGTAAGGTAAATAAAATAATTAAACTCTATATATAATTAAACTATTGAACTACATCATCAGACATTACTAAAAATGCTTAAGAAATCAGTAAGTCAGTAGGTATAGTAAATAGGCAATAAAAATCTTAATCGTCAAAGATTACGATTTAAATCTTTGTTAATCGTATGAAGATTATTAAAGCAAAATTACTTACATTAGGTTACATAAGACCGTTATTTTTTTGTGTACTAACGTGATTTGCATCGGTTTATTATGTTTTTGTTGCTTCTTATTATTGTCCAATAAATAAAACGTGTAGCTTTTTGTTAAATGTTATTGAAAAGTCAAAACACTGACAGCCCTGCATGTCACGCATCCGAGTTCCCCTACTTTTATTTTATGTTTACGCGCAGGCACGAAAGTTAAATATAAAACAAAACCACGGAACTTCACATAAGGCGCCACCGTACTAACTATTGTTTAGTGATGGACAAGGAAAGTGTAGGAAAAGAATAGAAAATAAGAAATAAGAATAGGAAATGAGAAATAAGCATAGGAAATGGGAGGCTCTTCAGAAAGAGGTCGATATCAGCACTATTAGGTATGTATTCTGTAACATCAGTGAACTCTCGAGATTTATAAAAAACTGAAAATTAACTTTTTATACTACACGTTTCATTTTTATGATGTAGGTATCTTAGTATTTTTATAATTACTCATAAAAAGTTTGAATCGGCTGCCAATGACGTTGTTTGCTCTCCGTGTTAAGCCAGGTAAAATGGTGCGTTTTATGCACTTGTTGTATAATTTACTATTCTCATTGACTGACTACTTGACATTTGTCACACTGTCATAGTTGTTAAGTAATGTAATTTTATTTTTAAAATAATAATGTTTTTTTCTGCAGTTAAAAGAGTTAGAATTATTAAACCATATCTTATTCGATTTTTTTTTTAAATTCAAATAGGACTGCTTTATTTAAAAACATATCTAGTGCAGTAATCAAAGGTTAAAACTGCATAAATCTGTGACCCGTCATGATGCATTTTTATTCATATATAAAACGTACTAAGTGCAACATACACGATAGAGATGAAAACCTAATTATTTTTATGGTTTCAAAGGAATTATCGGCAAAGTGGGTTCAGCGGCAAGTATGATTCAGTTGGGTCGACTGTACTTAATTTGTTTGAATTCCAAGACATTTGTTATCTCTTTATGTCAAGTAAGTATGTGGTCTATCTCTTAAGAAATCTTTGCCTTACTTTACTTAACGTAGTCAGTTAAAATGTGCATTATTACAATTCTGTAAGTCAGTCTTAGGTACCTACCTATAGCATTTCATCAAATTCTACACAGAAAGTAGAATAAGTAGGAATTGTGCATTCCTTTCACTTCATACAAATTAGCAATAAAAAAAGTTGCGTAGCCTGAATGTGAATTATATTTTTTTTCTTACTAGCGGCCGCACACGACTTCATCCGCGTGGACCCTAGCTAACCCTTAACCAGGATAAAACCCTTATTCCTATGTTTTAATCCCGGTGATAAACTATCTTTGTGCCGAATTTCATCCAAATCCTACCAGCAGTTCTTGAGTTATAAATGGTGTAAATAAGCCTACATTGTTTTTGTGAATCATATTTTTTTATTTCCACGTGTGACGTAAAATCTTTAAATTTTATATTGTATTGCTTATTATTAGGTTTCATTAAAAATATTGGGTGTGCATTGTAAATCTTTTAGAAGCTTCAGGGAATAACATTGTAAATACTGTACCGGCCATTGACATAAAATTATAAGTACCGGTAAACAGGGGTGATTAGCAACTTGCGTGGTGATTAACAACAGCGACATTTTCGATAGAAAAAATTAAATAATATCAAAATGACCTTATTAGTTTTATAGAAAAATGTTCTTTGAACAGGCCCAAGCGGTTCATTTTGGAATTATGCTATTTTTTTCTATCGAAAATGTCGCTGTTGTTAATCACCACGCAAGTTGCTAATCACCCCAGTTTACGGTACTTTATTCTTTCTTGCAATTTATATTAATTATCATACCTACTTAGGTTATAATAAGAACATCGTAGTTGTCATTGTTAGTAAAGATTCTAAGGAGCATGCATACCGGTTGACATTGAACTTTAAGTTAAAACCAATTAGAATAGTTTTGCTTCGTTCCGTCATGAGCAATCCGTGACTTTCGTGACCAGCCATGTGTCACACCATTGGTTCATGGTTAAACAACTGAATTACTGAAAAAGTAATTTGATCTAGCTTACTGTAGGACTGTAGGAAAATGAATGAGTAATGACGTAAACAAAAGATAAAATATACTTAGTTTGTAATCAATAGTCTTCAAAACAGGGCCGGATTTAGAGATGTGGAGGCTCCGGGACAGCAGGGGAGTGGAGGCCCCTAATTATTTTTCAAATAGGTTATATAATATTTTTCTTGCAAAGTGTTTCAAATGACACACACCGCTAGTAATAAATAATGTTAAAATCAAAATTACTAGGTATGTTTTCAAATCGTAATATTAGGTAGGTACTCTTTCGTTGTGTAAGATTCTTTTTTTATAAATACTATTTATGTGGAGGCCTCTCTGTTGTGGAGGCCCCGGGCAGTTGCCCCGCTTGCCCTCCCTTAAATCCGGCCCTGCTTCAAAAGAAGGTCTAGGTATTGATATTAAATAAATTGTTAGGTAAACTCGACACAAATTTCATTTTTTTTTATGTTTTTGAATTTGCAATATCCAGTTAAAGGAATCTTTTTTTTTTCATTTGTTACAGAGTTGAAGACGAGCCCACATCTCCAGTGACAAAGTCAAAGTAAGTATTTATTTAAGCTATCCCACAGCTGATAATACTTGTATATTGGAAAAACATGTTTATTTCCGGGAAAGCGCGATCCCAAGTTTTCTTTCTGGGGCAAAACCAACCCTTAAAATATTGTATTATAATAATGTAACCAACTCAAATAAATACTTAAGTAGTTTCAATTGCAAAAAGCAATAAATCTTTTATCTACTTATGCCCTAAGTAGATAAAAGATTTATTGCTTTCACAATCAAAAAGTATAGCATGACCAACGAAACACGATATAAGTATATCGCGTGATCTAGCGTTTTATCGACACTCAACTGTCAAAATCCATTGTCTTGTGACAGTTAAACGTAATAAATCATATCGTTTTTCGGTGGTCATGCTAGGGGGCAGAGCTTACTTGACAGATGACCAATCATCTGTCAAGTAAGCTACTCAGAACTTACTTTTTTATTGTGAAACAGCCCCTTGTGAATCTTTTTGGAGCATATGTCAGTTTTACTTAGATTACCGCTTATGAAACATTCCAGTTACCCAGCCAGGTTCAACAATAACTTCTTCAGATGCAGGTTTAACTTGTTTTATAAAACCTGTCCTAATTGTGCACTTACAATAATATTTAATTTGTGAATAAACTAGTTTTTATGCTTCTGTAGAAATGTAGCTACCTATATCTACATATTAAGACAGCCGCGAAAAACGTAAAAGAAATTTTCTACCGATGATAATAAACGTAGGTATGAAAATGACTTTCAGGTACAGTAAAACGGTACAATAATATAATAAAAAATAGGTACAGTCAAGTACAATAAAAGTAAATAAGTAAATTAAAACGTAGGAAGGCCAAATAATGACAAAAACATCTTGTAATGCACACAATGACTAAAAAAGTAATTCAATTTGATGATTAATTGCTACATCTAAAACAATTAAAGCATTAACCAGGCTCGTCGGTTTGTTCACTTGGCGTGCAAATGTCACGAACTGTGCACGTGATGTTGTGAGACGTGTTTTGTCTTAATGTGTTGTGTTAAAGTTCAAATTGCCGCAATGCGGAGATGCAGGAGGTATATGCAGAGGTTGGTTGCAATTGTTGTTTACTCATTTTGAGTTGGTCGTTTTATAAGCCAAAGAAGATGTTAAGCCACAAAAATAGTCAGTCTAGCTAAAACAGTTTTCAATATAAATAATTTAATGCCAACTATTTCTTTTCTTTCTGCTTAAACAGCTGTTTAACTTTATTGGAAGGAAATTAATACAGGTTTTTGATGAATAAGTAGGTTCCTTAATAAGAATTACTCAAAATAAACGAAAAGGTCATTGCGCTACTGAAACAATAGGTACACATCGTGTTATTGAGTTTTGAATTATCGGAAAATTTATTCAATATCTATGAAAATCGCGCTGATGAAGAACATAATTAAAAGTGAAACAGTGTAGCGAAGCACTCATGGTTTTACAAAAATATTTCACGCACTTATATGCCACTCATCGCACTTTTTAACTGTAGCTTTACAAAAAGTGATCTTATTTCGTAAGGAATACGATTTCTTTTCTATCTTTAAATAATATCGAGTCGACTAAGTATTTAAACTGTGTAATAAACCAAATTTTAACTTAATTTATCCTAAATGGATTCGTTATAAATATCTTGCATTGAAATTACTGGAAAAGCTGCGATTCAGTTGGTCTTGACTTCGTTAAATGAACCTAAGTAAATAGTTTAGGTTACATACAGTTGGTTAAATATGAATCATGGATGAGTAACATATATGACGCCTTTGTCTTCACCGACTCGGCCACTTGGCTGCGACCTTGGGACATTTATGTTCGGTCGTTATGAATCGTAATGCAGTTTTTGTACGCATAATTTGGTGTTATTGTATCAAAGATGCAATCCAGTAGTAACTTGAACGAAAAACTTTCTGTTTATAGAATAACCTTATTAAATAAAGTGGAGTGTACCTAATTTATTCTGGTAGATGTTGGTTATTAGGCTATCTAGGCATTCTTGCTTGATAACGTACTGTTACATCCCTTAGATATAGGCAATAGAGCTGACAACCCTACCTGATGCTCCTGCGTCAGAATATTTGCAGTAGGTAGTCGTATGCAGCAAGCAACGGCTAAACCTCAGTGCTCTCCCAACCACGGTTCGTGACGGTGCTGCTTGCCAAATAATTTCGTGTTTTCTTTATTTCCTTTTTTAAAACCTAAACTTCAAGGGCCGTTCTAACGGTACGATCGGCAACTCGTGCCACTTTGCAGAAAAAATCGTGTGCGCGCGCAACGCCCCTGCGCGAACTAAACGTATGCGAGTGACGGCGCGGCGTGCAAGCGATTTTAACCTAAGGAGTGGTAAAGCGGAAGTCTTGTCGATAGTACCTACTTAACATTGTACCGAGACGAAACATTCAACACTGCTTTATGAAATTTTCAAAACACATCTGCATCGTGTGTGGTTTACACCTATGATTTTAGAAAAAGGTTCCGGTGACGTCATCTTGAAAGTCAAAAACTTTACATGCAAGAGAAAATATAATTTTTGAACACAGAGATCTGTTAACGAGCCCCATTTTATAAACCTAATTTTCGTTGTTCCAGTGAAAAGAACGGGTACCACACCCCTCAACAAAATGGTGGCGAAGAGTCCCCTCCTCCGGAGAAGGAGAGGGCAGACCAGGAGGACACAGAGAAGAGTCATGCGGGCCCCGTGCCCCACTGCGCAGAGGGCCCCAATGACGACTTATACGCTATACCCGTCAAGCTGCGTCCCAAGAAGGAATATCTACCCCCCGGCTGGGAGAAACATGAAGGTAGTGTATAAAATAAAAACTTATAAGTTGGCTGTCGAAAGACAAGCTGAAGGAACACCGGTTGCCGAGAATAATTTATTTAACTTTCTAAACTTTGTAAACAGCAATAAAGGCTATTTATTGATTTATTTATTTTAAGTTGGCTGTAAAGAGGCGAATCGTTCTCTAGCGATTTAAGGCAGGCTGTTTGCAATCAACTGTGCTTGACTTCCTGCCTGGACGGAATCGAATAATTCTTAAATGGCGTGTGATGCCGAAAAAAGCAAATTAACGATGGGCGAGTCCTAACGTAATAATGTACCCAAAACTCTTCAAATTACTTCAGGTTTAAGGTGTTTATATGTACATCCGTATCTTTCCAGACAACGACGGCCCCTACTACTGGCACATAAAAAGCGGCACAATCCAACGGGAAGTGCCCAAAATGCCACCGGTAGAAGCCAAAGAGTCCCGCATCTCTATGGTGCGGGACTGCTCTAACCTGTCTGAAGTGAACAAGTATGAGGGCGTGATGACCGGCTCCGTGACCAGGAGCACCACCAGCGGCGCGCTCGACAACGCCGACCAGGAGGAGCGCCGGAGGAAGGAGGAGATGTCATACAAGTGAGTACAGACAATGGAATATCAGTTATAGAACTTATATATGTCAAACAAACTTTTTTAGCAAGCAGTATCTTCTTTATCTGTTGTAGAGACTTGGAAGCGATGCTGTACAATTAAGCGTTGTGAAGACAGTATTAGTCCAAAGCTCCAGCTAATTAAGACACGACACAGAATAACATGCCTACTGATATAAGACTGATATGCCGTCGTTTTACATTAATTCCATACAGACGAGTTCCAATAGGCTCCATACAGACTTACTGCATTAGAACTGCACGCCGAAATAGTAGTTTGTGTGCAGCCAGTGTGCAGTCTCTCTGCATCTCTGCAGTTCTGATACAGCCCGTCTGTATGAAGTCAAAGAGTCCCGGACGCTGTCTATGGTGCGGGACTGCCCAATCTGTTTTATTCTTGTCATCTGTGATAAGCTTTGTTTTTTCTCAGACGGCGTAGCTTCCCAGCGCGCCAGGAGCCGGACGGGGGCCGCGCGGTGCGGTTCTTCGTGCGGTCGCTGGGCTGGGTGGAGATCGCCGAGGCGGACCTCACGCCCGAGCGCTCCAGCCGCGCCGTCAACAAGTGCATAGTGGACCTGAGTCTAGGACGCAACGACTTACTGGACCAGGTCGGCCGCTGGGGAGATGTAAGTATACCTCCATACTTCTACTGACATATAAATTACTTATAAATTATCCTAAGGCAATGTAGCTCTTCCTGAGGAGCTCGGTGGCGCAGTGGTTTAGTGCCTGGCCCAGCGATTGCGAAGGTTAAGCAACTTTCGCAAGGGTCGGACATGGGATGGGTGACCAAAAATTTATAATCTCGACCTCCTCCGTGCTTCGGAAGGCACGTAAAGCCGTTGGTCCCGGCTGTATTTTCAGTCGTTAACCAATCCGCATTAGGCCCGCGTGGTGGGTTATGGCCCATCCTCCTTATCCACCCATAAGGAAGGCCTGTGCCCCAGCAGTGGGGACGTCAAAAATGGCTGATGGTCAATGTAGCAATAGCTAGTAGCCGTATTGAATAATCTTTAGTAATAAGTAATTAGCATTATAATTATGTATCTCAGTGCGTACTCACAGTTATTAGCTGCAAGTGACCAGCAACTTTGTTGATCGTATCTGGCAAACAAGTTTGTCTATGGCAGTTGTGTTAATATTTGTCTACAAATATAAAAGAGCGTAAAATTTCCAGGGCAAAGATCTGTTTATGGACCTGGACGATGGAGCACTGAAGCTGATCGACCCAGAGAGCTTGACCACCCTGCACACGCAGCCCATACACACCATCCGCGTGTGGGGCGTCGGCCGGGACAACGGCCGGTATGAACTCCACTCTATAATACATATACCTCCGGTTTCTGAGGTACTTTATCGGAGGTTTAACTTAATCGGAGGGGTCAACATTAACTGGATTAAACTAATAAAATTAACTTTGAATCAGATGACGTAGACCCCTCCGATAAAGTTAAACCTCCGGATAAAACACTGAAAACTGACTCAGAAACCTCAGACGCCTCCAGATATGTAGTTTCTACAGTAATTTACTAATTCTACACATTTCTACACTTCACACTCACACGATTTTTTTAGACAAGATTCAAGAATAGATTCATAGTTCTTTTTAATTATAAGTAATTTTACAAGAACAATCAACATTTTCTGAGCAAAAAATAGATACGCCTTTACTAACGTCAAAATATTTTGAAAAGTAGACAATCATTATGTTAAAATTAACAGCATTGGTAACATTTCACTAAAAATTTACATTGACATTTAAGGCGAGGCCAGTTCACGATCTGATGAAAAGATTGATTTTTCAGCTTCCAATTTAAAAACCGATGTAGAATTCTTCTTCACAAATATTGTAGACTGAAAAAGAAACACAATAAACGAACAGAATATTAAAAAATGGCTAGGTAAAGAAATCCTGAATAACACCATAAAAACTTTTAAAAAGAAACTTCCAAACATCAGATTTCGTAATTTTCAACGACAGTGATATGTTTTTTTATACAAGAAGAATAGTTTTTTTATTGATCCTACACAATAACTGAGTATATTTTTAATAAATGACCCAGTATTTCAGAAATCAATAAAAATGTACCAAATTTCGTCAAATTTCTGGCGAAGCGACAATGAAAGCTATGCAATAATCAACCCTATTCTAAAGAGATAGTGAAAGAGTAGATTTCTTGGACTGGCCTTGCCTTAAATAAAATAAAACACGATAAGTTTAGTATAAATAAGTTTTTTCTCATTTATTAATAGAAAATATACTTACCTACTTGAAATTACGACAATTGAATATAAGTAAGCTAAACTAAAGACACTGGAGATTGAAATATAATCTAAACTAAAAAAAACTACTCTTATTTCTTTTTCTTGCGATCTCGGAACAGCGAAAGGTATGGAGTACTGTAAAAAAGTTAGAGGCTTGCATTTTTTTCACGTTGAAACATAGCGAAAATTCACCGATCTTTAATGGTTTTTTTATTGGTTCAATATTTTATTTACAGCATTCTTACAAAATTTCTTTAGTAAAAGAGAAATCATTGCATTTTCAGTTCATTGGATTCAGCTATTAAAATCACAATGTATATTGAGAGATTTTAGCAAATTGCACTTGCAAACGTAGTTTCATTCAAACATCGAACGAAGTCATTAGATAGTTTTCATCGTAACTATAGCTTAGAAACCACAACAATACTTCTTTACGAATTAATTCACCATTTTTGAAATTTTATCTACACCCATGCTTTAAATCTTCTATAAAAGGTTCTGAAACATTTAGCTTATCGCCAACATTAAAACAACCAGTGTCTTAGCGCGGCGCGCCATTATTAATCATCCAAACGAAACGAGTGTTATAATCATGTACTAAATTTCATAATGCAACTTTCGAAATTATTTTTTATATGACATCGGCTGTTTTAATGTTGGCAATAAGCTAACTGTTTTGGAATCTTTTATAGAGGATTAACATCATGGGTCTTGTATGCAACTGTACATAATTAGGTATTATACAAAAAATTTGCATAAATAACTATTAAAACATGCTTTACAAAAAGATTCAGCTTCCTTCGCTAACCAACCATCATATGATTGTAAATAATTATAGTAATGAAATTAAACGATTTGCCTATTACAAGTACAGGGTTATTTTTAATTCATTTAAAACCTCTCGTTGGGTTGAACAGACCATCAAACTGAACAACTTTCATTATGGGACCAACCTTGAAATCGCGAAAAAAAAACAGCTGTTTTATACATTTCGATGGAGTAGGCATAGTACCTACTTTTGTATGAAACAGCTGTTTTTTTTTCCGCGATTTTAAGGTTGGTCCCATAATGAAAGTTGTTCAGTTTGATGGTCTGATCAACCCCACGCGAGGTCTTAAATGAATTAAAAATGACCCTGTATACAAGGTGTTACAAAAATACCCCTAATGCCGAATATGGTATATAGGGACCATCAAACTGAACAACTTTTACTACGGGACCAACTCTGAAATCGCGAAAAAAAAATCAGCTGTTCCATACAAAAATTTAAATCGAAAATATCAAAATGTATGAAACAGCTGTTTTTTTTTTCGCGATTTCAGAGTTGGCCCCACAGTAAAAGTTGTTCAGTTTGATGGTCCCTATATGCCATATTCGGCATTAGGGGTATTTTTGTAACACCTAGTATATCAATCTTAACGATCAGCCGGTATTAGGCCCAAACAATTTTACTCCATTTTACACCTACCAATCAGTAGAGAAAATGATTGATCTGTTCTCAGGGACTTCGCGTACGTAGCTCGCGACCGTGCGACGCGCAAGCATATGTGTCACGTTTTCCGGTGCGAGGCGCCCGCGCGCAGCATCGCCAACGCGCTACGGGACATCTGCAAGCGCATCATGATCGAGCGCTCGCTGCAGCCGCCGCCGCGCCCCACCGACCTGCCCGCCGCGCGCCGCCCCAGGCCACTAGCCGGTCAGCACCCTACTAGTCTAGCGAGTGTACAACCTACTAGTAGTGACCTACTAGTATCTGCGAGCGCATCATGATCGAGCGCTCGCTGCAGCCGCCGCCGCGCCCCACCGACCTGCCCGCCGCGCGCCGCCCCAGGCCACTAGCCGGTCAGCACCCTACTAGTCTAGCGAGTGTACAACCTACTAGTAGTGACCTACTAGTATCTGCGAGCGCATCATGATCGAGCGCTCGCTGCAGCCGCCGCCGCGCCCCACCGACCTGCCCGCCGCGCGCCGCCCCAGGCCACTAGCCGGTCAGCACCCTACTAGTCTAGCGAGTGTACAACCTACTAGTAGTGACCTACTAGTATCTGCGAGCGCATCATGATCGAGCGCTCGCTGCAGCCGCCGCCGCGCCCCACCGACCTGCCCGCCGCGCGCCGCCCCAGGCCACTAGCCGGTCAGCACCCTACTAGTCTAGCGAGTGTACAACCTACTAGTAGTGACCTACTAGTATCTGCGAGCGCATCATGATCGAGCGCTCGCTGCAGCCGCCGCCGCGCCCCACCGACCTGCCCGCCGCGCGCCGCCCCAGGCCACTAGCCGGTCAGCACCCTACTAGTCTAGCGAGTGTACAACCTACTAGTAGTGACCTACTAGTATCTGCGAGCGCATCATGATCGAGCGCTCGCTGCAGCCGCCGCCGCGCCCCACCGACCTGCCCGCCGCGCGCCGCCCCAGGCCACTAGCCGGTCAGCACCCTACTAGTCTAGCGAGTGTATAACCTACTAGTAGTGACCTACTAGTATCTGCGAGCGCATCATGATCGAGCGCTCGCTGCAGCCGCCGCCGCGCCCCACCGACCTGCCCGCCGCGCGCCGCCCCAGGCCACTAGCCGGTCAGCACCCTACTAGTCTAGCGAGTGTATAACCTACTAGTAGTGACCTACTAGTATCTGCGAGCGCATCATGATCGAGCGCTCGCTGCAGCCGCCGCCGCGCCCCACCGACCTGCCCGCCGCGCGCCGCCCCAGGCCACTAGCCGGTCAGCACCCTACTAGTCTAGCGAGTGTATAACCTACTAGTAGTGACCTACTAGTATCTGCGAGCGCATCATGATCGAGCGCTCGCTGCAGCCGCCGCCGCGCCCCACCGACCTGCCCGCCGCGCGCCGCCCCAGGCCACTAGCCGGTCAGCACCCTACTAGTCTAGCGAGTGTATAACCTACTAGTAGTGACCTACTAGTATCTGCGAGCGCATCATGATCGAGCGCTCGCTGCAGCCGCCGCCGCGCCCCACCGACCTGCCCGCCGCGCGCCGCCCCAGGCCACTAGCCGGTCAGCACCCTACTAGTCTAGCGAGTGTATAACCTACTAGTAGTGACCTACTAGTATCTGCGAGCGCATCATGATCGAGCGCTCGCTGCAGCCGCCGCCGCGCCCCACCGACCTGCCCGCCGCGCGCCGCCCCAGGCCACTAGCCGGTCAGCACCCTACTAGTCTAGCGAGTGTATAACCTACTAGTAGTGACCTACTAGTATCTGCGAGCGCATCATGATCGAGCGCTCGCTGCAGCCGCCGCCGCGCCCCACCGACCTGCCCGCCGCGCGCCGCCCCAGGCCACTAGCCGGTCAGCACCCTACTAGTCTAGCGAGTGTATAACCTACTAGTAGTGACCTACTAGTATCTGCGAGCGCATCATGATCGAGCGCTCGCTGCAGCCGCCGCCGCGCCCCACCGACCTGCCCGCCGCGCGCCGCCCCAGGCCACTAGCCGGTCAGCACCCTACTAGTCTAGCGAGTGTATAACCTACTAGTAGTGACCTACTAGTATCTGCGAGCGCATCATGATCGAGCGCTCGCTGCAGCCGCCGCCGCGCCCCACCGACCTGCCCGCCGCGCGCCGCCCCAGGCCACTAGCCGGTCAGCACCCTACTAGTCTAGCGAGTGTATAACCTACTAGTAGTGACCTACTAGTATCTGCGAGCGCATCATGATCGAGCGCTCGCTGCAGCCGCCGCCGCGCCCCACCGACCTGCCCGCCGCGCGCCGCCCCAGGCCACTAGCCGGTCAGCACCCTACTAGTCTAGCGAGTGTATAACCTACTAGTAGTGACCTACTAGTATCTGCGAGCGCATCATGATCGAGCGCTCGCTGCAGCCGCCGCCGCGCCCCACCGACCTGCCCGCCGCGCGCCGCCCCAGGCCACTAGCCGGTCAGCACCCTACTAGTCTAGCGAGTGTATAACCTACTAGTAGTGACCTACTAGTATCTGCGAGCGCATCATGATCGAGCGCTCGCTGCAGCCGCCGCCGCGCCCCACCGACCTGCCCGCCGCGCGCCGCCCCAGGCCACTAGCCGGTCAGCACCCTACTAGTCTAGCGAGTGTATAACCTACTAGTAGTGACCTACTAGTATCTGCGAGCGCATCATGATCGAGCCGCAACATTAGGAATAGGATAATATTTTTTTTGTTCTTTTAACGTAGTGGTGTAAAATGCCTACCATTTTTCACAGACTATTGAAAAGTAAAAGTTTGAAATCTATCTCACGTGGCTGACAACATTATAAAAGAGTAAATCTAGCGTAGGTACCTACAATTTATGTAAGCGGATCGACGGAGTACCACCTATTGCAAATATTAAAATTACTTATTAATTCAATAATACCTACATATTCTACAAATAGCACGAATATAAAAATACGTCCGGTTCTATAGCCGGACATACAAAGGTCTCGGGTTCGGTTCCCGTCCGAGAATATGATGGTTCAACGTTTCATGATTTACAGGTGCGTCGTTCCCGACCCCAATGGAGGAGCCTCGTAAAACAGTCCGCGCACGGTATTTAGGCAGCGCGGAAGTGTCGCGCGCGACGGGCATGGACGTGTTGAACGACGCCATTGAACGACTGGCGTGTGCGCGCGCGCCGCCCGCCTGGCGCGCCGTGGCCGTCGCCGTCGCGCCCTCCATGATCACCGTCACAGAGGATGGGGTGAGTTATGAGGGTACTTTTGTAACACCTTGTATGTTACAAAAGTACCCCTAATGCCGAATATGATAGATAGGAACCATCAAACTGATCAACAGCTTTGAAATCGCGAAAAAAAATCAGTTGTTTCATACAAAAATTAATTACGAAAATATCAAAATGTATGAAACAGCTGATTTTCTTTTTCGCGATTTCAGAGTTGGTCCCATAGTAAAAGTTGTTCAGTTTGATGGTCCCTATATACCATATCCGGCATTAGGGGTACGTATACAATGTGTCACAAAAAAAACGTAATGCCGAATATAGTACTTAGATAGGCACCATCAAACTGAACAACTTTTACTATGGGACCAACTCTGAAATCGCGAAAAAATATCAGCTGTTTCATACAAAAATAAATACCATAATGTATAGGTAGTTTTTTTTCTGGGCCACTCTGGGCAAAAAAAACTATTAAACTAAAAGACGAAGGAGAAAATATTGTTTAAGTGATAAAAAGTACCACAAAGCTTCTTCGGAGTGCACTAAAGAGAGATAATTCAATTTCGTCTTTATTTAAGCACTATTTTTTTTTCCAATGGCGACGCTAGTGTGCAGACTATGCACTCTTAATATCTACGTCTATTCACTAGGACCATTCACTAAGCAATAGGCGAGGCTCTTCGTTGTCTCGTCTCCTATAGTCCTATCGTCGCCACCACCATATCGGGTTTAAGGGGCGTAGCTATAGATTAAAACATCTTTAATATATTATTTCGACTTTATTTTATATTTTAGTCAGCTAATTATAAACTCGTAATTAAATTACTCTAGATATATTTTTTCTTCTACTGTCAGGACGAGCTTTCAAAGATAATTATAAATAAAACATTCTTTATTTAATTTACTACTTGCCAAATGGCCAAGAAGTTTGTAAGCGATTCAGTCAAACATCACAGTACTTAGCTACGAGTATACTAGGTGTTACAAAAGTACCCCTAATGCCGAATATGGTAGATAGGGACAACTTTTACTAAGGGACCAACTTTGAAATCGCGAAAAAAAATCAGCTATTTCATACAAAAATTAATTACTAAAATATCGAAATGTATGAAGCAGCTGATTTTTTTTTCGCGATTTCAAAGTTGGTCCTATAGTAAAAGTTGTTCAGTTCGATGGTCCCTATATACCATATTCGGCATTAGGGGTACTTTTGTAACACCTTGTATAGTAAAATCTCCTTGAACCTGATGTTTTCTAAATCAGGAATCATCCCCGCTGGTGGAGTGCCGCGTGCGCTACCTGTCGTTCCTGGGCATCGGGCGCGACGTGCGGCGCTGCGCGTTCATCGTGCACACCGCGCAGGACCTGTTCGTGGCGCACGCGTTCCACGCCGAGCCTTCTTCTGGAGCGCTGTGCAAGACCATCGAGGCGGCCTGCAAGGTAAACTTGTTATAATTTTATGATTTATTTGTGAGGACTTTTTTAATTGATATATTTGTCGTTTTCTTGCTGGTTCATTCAAATACGTAGGTAATTATTAAATTTAGATTTTTCACATTCACAATGCTATTTATACAAGGTGTTACAAAAATACCCCTAATGCCGAATATGGTAGATAGGGACAATCAAACTGAACAACTTTTACTATGGGACCAACTCTGAAATCGCGAAAAAAAAATCAGCTGTTTCATACATTTTGATATTTTCATAATTAATTTTTGTATGAAACAGCTGATTTTTTATTCGCGATTTCAGAGTTGGTCCCATAGTAAAAGTTGTTCAGTTTGATGGTCCCTATCTACCATATTCGGTATTAGGGGTACTTTTGTAACACCTTGTATATTAAGATAAATAATATTGGAAAAATTACTAGAAAAAAATCGACTCTTCCGACACACCCTCGTTCTCGGCAAAAGAGGTCCAATCACGCCGGACGGTCATCATACTTCAAAAATTAGCTCTACAATATTCAGAACCTAATTTTTGGGGTCATAGGTCTATTCTATACAATACTAAATAACATACTAAAAAAATTTGAATCGTCACCGGAATCGTTTCAGACGGCAATCGTCCCCGCCTGAAAGTCGAATTTTTTCTAGTATATTATTTAGTATTGTATAAAAATAGCATTGTGAATGCTAAAATTTAAAAAGTCATCGGTCTATGTCGTACTATAAGGCAGGACTGACCTTAGATTAAAATCGTGTTTCCAGCTGCGCTACCAAAAATGCTTAGACGCCCACGGCGGCGCCGGCGCCGGCGCGGCGTCGCTCGCGAGCGCGGCCAGCGCCGGCAGCGGCGCCGGCGCCGGCGACCACGGGCGCGCGTCGCTCGGGCAAGCGCTCAAGTCGCTCGTGGGCTCGCTCACCGGCCGCCGCGCCTCCTGAACGTGTGGCGAGGTACTCACACCTCCAGGTACGTGCGAATACGGGGGCATTTTTTGTCACAGGTGTAGGGAAGAGTGGAGAAGCAAGACTTCACAGACGAGAGCGGGACTCTTAAGTCGACGAATGAATAAATCATTCTTTAAAACGTTTAGTCCTGCGAGCTTTATTCATCATCGAAAACTAAGTACGAGCACCTCTGTTATCGGTTGTTCGGCTGTATCGTCAGTTTTACCGAAAAATTCGGACAAAGTATCGACTTCATCCCGGTGTGCGTTCCGTCGTTTTGGGTGTAGTTGTTTGGCTAAAGTTTAACTCGTTTGAGTTGCAACCGAGCCACAGAACGATCGAGTTGTTTTTATAACCTAAAAGAACTTTAGATGTCATAAAGTACAAAGTTTTCGTTTTCTATTTTGGAACACGGATAATTTAAACATTCCTATAAACGAAATTAAATAGAATCTGTTTTTTTAAGGAGAAACCATGAACTTTTAGACACAAAAACATCTAAATACAAAATAATGTCAAATGATATTGACATTATGACAAAAGATAAACGTCAGAGCGTTTTTAAACGACCGATTTAGGTGGTTGTTTGGTTGCTGCGCCACGGAAC
The DNA here is from genome assembly GCA_963556745.1 of Catoptria pinella. Lineage (NCBI taxonomy): Eukaryota > Metazoa > Arthropoda > Insecta > Lepidoptera > Crambidae > Catoptria > Catoptria pinella. The sequence goes on from OY750777.1 coordinate 1,713,530, forward strand.
GGGTGAAACTACGCTCTGACAGCTGTGAGAGTAAAATTTCACCGAGCCACTGAACGGTCAGAGTGCGCACCCGAGCGCGCTCGAGTGCACTAGAGCGAAGCGACGGAACGCACCCCTGGCGTAGTCAAACGTCAAACTGTCCAACTTCCACCGCCTATTTTTTGGGGCTCGGCTGTAGTCAGTGACACTCATGTAACTATAGGTCTTCTTTTCTACACCACTTCGATCATGAAATAACTTCACAATGTCAAATTAAAACACTCCATTGTCCCCCAGGATAGTCCCCACCAGCCCGCTTGTCAGCCCTTCGCTTACATCACGCATCGACATCGGCTACCGGGGACACTCCAGCAGGATACATCACGGAAAACATTTCCGTCTCACTTGACGCCAATGACCGATATATATGTTGGATTGAAGACTACGGGAATGGAAACGGAGTGCGAATTACTTATTTCTCTCGATATTTACTTAATTATATTAAAGATAAGCCTTTATTTATAATCGTTGTACTTGAAGCGAGAGAATTGTTACACGATACTTATCTTGTCTTTCCTAAATAGAAGTTATTTGAAGATTCGCCGTTGTGTGACTATACTTACTCATACATCCGCTAAACAATACAAAGATTATTAGTAAAGGTCCTAACGAACTTTTTCCAAGTTCCAGACAAGTCCCAATTAAATTGCCTGCAGATAATTTATGTTTCAGTTTTAGAGGAACTCTAAACTAGACGATACTATCAGCAGGCCTACCGCCTAACTCAAAATGCTTTCAAATTGCTAAAGTTTATGACATCAATGCACTGTCCGTCCTTGTCATCGTTTTATGATATGACAAGGACGGACAGTGCATTGCTATCGCTATTGCTATAGCTTTGAGTAGGCGGTAGGGCCCCTGGTCCCCTTAAAACAGGTCTAAGTAGTCCTGTTTCAGCCTACGGTTAGGCACTTTCTTCTGGTCAAGTCAGTAAATTGGAACTTAACTGGCACTTGAGAAACAGGTGGTTACTCCCGATGCGATCGAGATCAAGTTCGAATCGAGTAAACGTCAAAATGGTACTATGGAAACCATGGAAACCGTTTTCAATGTATCAACATAACAGTTTTTGACGTTTATTCGATCCTGAGATGTGAACTCGATCCCGTCGAGAGTAGGGGGCCAGGATGGCAGGTTCTAAAAGTATAGCTTAAAACCTGGTGTTATTGTTTCAACGACAACTTTATGAACTGTCAAGTGCAAATGTGTACAAGTGGCGCCATCTGGAACAATATGATCTCAATCTACGTTTTGGATATGTTTAAGATAAAGGCCCAATCGGTCCAATGCGTCAACGTTTAAATGTTAGCTAGTGGTTTTATAAACATTATGCAAAAGGTTCAAAATCAAATGACGCGGTTATTGACAAAATCTGTGGAGTTGTCTATCTTTCAGTTATTTTTAACGCGTTCACAAAAAAAACTAAGACAGAATCGAGTTCACATCAGGGGCTGTACCGGCTAACGCATCGACCTTCGGAAAGTCTGCCGGGCTTCAAATTAAAACAGATTAATCGAGCCCCAATCAATCGGACCAAAATGGTGATCCCCAATTCATGATAACACAAGAAAATCGATATCTTCTAAATAACTTATAGCGAATAGTACAATACGAAACTCGTTACTTCGATTTATCTGTTTTAAGTTGAAGCTCGGCAGACCCGCCGAAGTTCGAAAAGTTAGCTGGTAGGGCCCCTGGATCGCATAAACGTCAAAAATCTGTTATTTTGGTACTTTGAAAACGGTTTCCATGGTATCGCGCATGCCCTATCTTCTCAAAAAACGTCAAACTTGTATGGCAGAAAGTTGAACGTGAAAGCGCACGGTTTGAAGGCAATCACAATTGCATGCGTTTGATGCAAGTTCACTTATAAGTTGAAAGGGAAAACGCACGGTTTGCAAGTTGACTTGAAAGTTGAAGCGACTCGGTGAAGACAGACCATATAAGTTTGAACCTTATTTGCTTTACATAGAATACTTATCAAATATCATTAGACTCATCATCATCACACATTTCATTTACAAATCATCACCACAATATTTAATTAATAATACGATTTGACTGCATTTAACATATCCATTAGTTTTCTTAAATTTAGGCTCACTGTCCCTTAGTCTCATACTAAACCTCTTTTAATTGCAAATAAGACTTTACTATTCTTCCTACTATTATTATTTAAACACGTCTTTTTAAATTGATAATAGTAAATAATTGGTTTGCTGCAAAGGATAGAATGCAATAAGTAATTTCACTAATGTTTTAGTCATTCTTCATATCCATGAGTCCATGTATGACATCCATGAGTCCACGTATAACATCCATGAGTCCATGTGACATCCATGAGTCCACGTATAACATCCATGAGTCCATGTATGACATCCATGAGTCCACGTATAACATCCATGAGTCCATGTATCACGTCCATGAGTTGATTTTTATAGGTTTAAATGCTGTCAATAGCAAGCATTGTTTCACTTTAGATACGTTTATCTATAAAACATAACCCATGGATCTAATCTTACTCATGGATGCAAGGATTTGAAGAATAATCCTAGTTCTTGTAGGAAATTACTTTTTTTGACTGACGCTAATCCGAACGAAAATTATTATTTTATCAAATATAAAAATGGTGGGCCTCACTCGAAACTTAATATAAGGTAGTCATTGAGTAGTTATCTTTGGTTTTAATGCAAATTAAACTCATGACAGTATTCTTAAAGTGCATATTCGCACTTTGTATATAAAAAGCTAATACTTATTGCATTTGTAAAAGGACAAAATTTTATGATATGCAGTACATACATTTCATTAAGTAATTCGTCTTATCATTGGTGGCAAAATAAGATGATTTCACATCTAGCACATACAGTCGAGTTCATTAATATGTTGGCACTCTTGACAGTTCATCAACCTTTATGGCTTTGAAATAAAAGTCAACAACCTGTCAAAAGTGACATCATATTAATTAACTCGACTGTACCTAACGTAGCGTTGTAAGAACAAAATATTAATAAAATTAGGGGGACTACCTATTATGTATTTATATTCTGTGCTTATACACAACACAGATAATACTGCTGTGAAAAATGCTATAAACAACTGTTTTCCGCCAATATGACGAAGTTACCGAATGGAATAAATGTAACATAAAATTACAGTTAAAAGTCAAATGTATAATAAAGGGCTTAGCTTTTTTATCACTAAGTAAGTAAGAAGGTCGAAATGAAGACAGACATTAAAAGGGGCGAAGATTGAAAGTTTGACTATGCCGATAAATCATATTATGTTGACATTGTGTAATGTTATTTACATTGTTTTCTGTATTGGTGTTAATTAGTAATCATTTTGACCTAGCTATAAGTTTGCGTTGTAACATTCCCCGATAGATGTCGCTAGTCTTATTGTACTGACATCTATCAGTTTCAAAACTAAAGATAGTAGATTATCTTGTATTCAAATTTCATTAGAGCACTTTTCAGTTTTTAATTTGATTTTAACTATCAATACAGACAATGTATGCACTGACTCATAGCTTTCTAACTTAAAGGCTCTAGCCAATAATTTAAATGTAAAAAAGGTAATTCAAACGTTATATTTTAATTACATTACATAGTATTGATTTGTCAATTTTTATTTGTTGATTTTTTAATTTTTTATATACAAAAAAAACTATATAACAGCTGAATTAATAACGCAAATTACATAAACTCACTAATTGTTTAGCGAAGTTACCTAATAAATCCTAGTCCATAGAAGTAGGTATGTTGCTTTTGTAAATTCGACGCTATGATTTTAATAATAAGTTGTTTTTCGCGACTGAAACTTTGGTCTCGGAACAATATTGATGTTTAAAAATCGGTGTAAATTAGATTAAATTGAGTAGTATTAATGGCGAAGTGGCGAGGAGGTAGTATTTTGTAAATAGTTTTGTAAACTTATGGTATTAATCTTGTAAGATAATTCAAGGACGGATAAGGCTACGTCATGTTGGTGTACTTTGGAGTTATTGTCACATAATATATTAAACATTAGTTTCACAGATGGCGCTTTTACTGCATTTTTTTAAATAGTTCATCAACAATAAAATTAAGAACCATATTAGTTGAAGAATCAGTTTCATATTGTTTTTTGTTGTTGTGAATAAATTATAGAGTGCTTAATTGTATCAATGTTGAAATGCAGTAATTGCGCTCATGAGAAATTATGTGGCATCCGTCCTCCTGTCAGGCGTCATGTGATGGTACAGTCGAGTTCAATAGTATAAAGTTTTGAACGATTTTGACTTTTATTACAAACAGCAAAAAATCGCTGAGCAATCAAGTTTATAGCAATTATTGTACTCGATTGTATTACTAAGCGAAAGTACGGAAATACGGAGCCCAGCCAGGTCGATGATCGGTAGGCAAATCACTCATACCAGCGTTACAAACAAATCTGCTAAACATTTTATTTATACATACATACCTACCAGGAAACATCTACAAAATATAAATTTCATTCAATGAACTAAGAGCTAGCTAACCACGAAAATAGATTTGCCATTTACAGAGCAATGAAATCCCTCTAGTTAGTGCCATACTAACTATCATTATTAATAGCACAGCTGCCAGGCGAGTAATAGCACACTAACTAGAGCGATTACGTTTCTGTAAATTGCAAACCTATTTCCGTGGCTAGCTCTTAGTATATCATTGTTATTGAACTCTAGTGCCTGGATACAAAGTTGAAAATCGGTTGAGATTTGTCAGAAAGGAGGTCACCATTATGCAGAGCTGTAATAAATGCATTTTATTGTCTCGCAAACTACGCAATTGCTATACCTACTCAGTTTTTCCAACAAGTATTAAGAGGAAACACCACGGTCGAGAAAATTGAAAAATTCCTATAGAAAGTTGACAAAATTAACGTTTGGTAGGCCTGTTTCCTCCTTCAAAACTAGGAGGATTTAAATACATTTTTCATTAAAATTTAAAGAAAGGATTAGGCTGTTCCTATGTTTTCCTTTTTTCATAAATTAATTATAAAAAAGAGATAAATTAATCTTCAAAAACCAAAAAAATCCCTAGTTTAGACATCCAGCAATTGAATTTGACGAGATTATATAAAAAAATCAAAGCATAAGAACACAGCCAAAGTATTTCTTTATTTTTTGATGAAAATAGTATTCAAATTGGTCTAGTTTCGGAGGAGGAAACAGGGGACTACGAAACGTTAATTTTGTCAACTTTCTATAGGAATTTTTCAATTCTCTCGACCGTGGTGTTTCCTCTGAAGAGGTTATGTTTAGCACGTTTGCTTGTAATATAAATATATATGAAAATGCTTCTAATTTACTTGCGAGTGGCTGGAGCATATAGGTTTTGAGCACGGTATGAACTAGTGATAAGAAAATTGTTCTTTAACTTGTCGAGTGAAACATTAAATATTCGATTAGGACCCTATTGAGTAAAGATAAAGAGTTTATTTTTGCTTAAGCTTGTAAGGTATAAATAATATTGAAGAGTTCGATTGCGAAAGAAAAATATTTTTTGTATGTCACTGCATTATTTATAGTTATAGTGTAAGCTTTCGGCGGAGTCAAATTCTCAGGTATACAATATTGAATGCTGGCTATTTTTAGATCATTTTGAAACCAATGTCACTTGATGGCAAAGACCGCTTAAGGCTGGCCCCAGGCCTACCGGTTTTATTTCTTTGCTTTGCTGTTCTAGTTGAACAGGGGCTACCGGCTAACTTCGGAAAGTGTGCCGGGCTTCAAATTAAAACAAATATCGAGCCCCAATCTGGCCAAAATGGCAAACCCTAATTTATGATGTCACATGAACATCGATATCTTCTAAAAATAAGTTCGGCGAATTGTACAATACGAAACTTCTTACTTTGATTTATCTGTTTAAGTTGAAGCCCGGCAGACTTTCCTAAGTTCGACGCGTTAGCCGCTACGGCCCCTTATTCTACTAGAACAGCAAAGCAAAGAAATGAAACCGGTAGGTCTGGGGCCAGCCTAAAGGTCACGACATGACTCGATATGACAACGATAGATAGACGATAGAATAATATGAACGCGGGCATAAAAAGTGGAACAAAGACGGTAGCTGGAGGGAAAATACCCTAAATCAATGGAACCAAATGGTACAATCGAGTTCATTAATACATTGGCACTTTTGACAGTTCATCAACCTTTATGGCTTTGTAATAAAAGTGAACATCCTGTCAAAAGTGCCAACATATTAATGTACTGTCGACTCGACTGTACTGTCGATGTCGTGACTGTTGTCTATACGCGTAAAAGGTTTCCTATCATCACACGCAAGCAAAACCAATGGCTGAGGCTTTAATGAGAATTCGAATTAATTTGTCCCGTTAACCTCACTATAACAAGGGTGTTAGAAACACGTTGAGCTTTCAATAAATATGTATATTTATATTATTATATGTGTATTTAAATAATCCACTTCATCAGTATAGTATAGATAAAATAAATTTCCATAGCGCTAAGCTTCCGGTAACGTGGCAGCCATTTCGTGCATATCACAAAATGGCCGCCATGGTGGGATGTTTTGTATTAAGCAAGTTGGTGTTAGGTACGAGCGATTTGGGACCCACGCGAACAAGATTTTGACAAGAAAGGTAGAACAAAATAAAGTGTATGTCTGTAACACTTAAAAATAAATATAGGTATCTAATTGTATTTTGTTAGAGGGAGACATAATCGTGGTTGGATAAGTAAAGTACCTCATAAGTTTCACTGTTAGATTCTTCTGAAGTTAAAAACTTAAAAGCGATAATGCTGTGCTGAAGTCAACTTTCTAAATCTATGAACAAACACTGGTTATGTCTCTCAAAGTAGTCTAAGGAGTTCGAGTTTAGAAATCACAAAATAGTTAATATAATATTTCAATATTAGAATCAGTGTCGCTTCAAGTTTTATATAAATATGTCAGTATAAATAACACACTGAGCTGTTCTATGATACGTAAACATAGTGTTATTCACGCGTTAAATATAAGTAAAAAAAAGTCATTATTTATACAAAAATATATGAGTAAATGGAATATTATAACGGCGAGCGCTGCCGCCGACGCAAGCTTACTGCCTTTAATCGGATGAACTGTATGTCAATATTTTCTATAAAATAACGTTACAAATGTAGTTATTAGATAGCTTCCGAATTCCTGGTTTCTAGCTCACTGTTGGAACGCACATGGGAGGAAATGTTAAGGGTATACCGTCATCGCTTTGACAGCTTAAAAGCCTTCAAACTGTGGCTTTTAATGAATACTTTTGTGAAATTAATAAAAAAATATTCGTAAACACGTTTTGGCATTTTTTTTTTACTTTTCCTACCTAGTCCTGCTGGCCTATTTTGTAACTCAACGGACGCGGTCGAGTAAGTAAAAAATCTCGCACTACGCACCCTGTTGTACACACGAAGGCACCTCAGACTACATGTTGACCTTGAGCCCGCCTTTATGTCGTAATAAAAGCTGTTTTCGCAGTTTAACTGCATACCCTGACGTGCTGTCGTGTGTACGTGGAATAATATGGGTTGGTATTTTTTCTAATTTATCTCAAAAAATAGTTTATAATAATAATTATTATTATTATGAAAGTTCGACAGTAAACAAATTAAAGATCGAATTAAAAAGAAGGCAACTTAAATGGAAGCAAAATTTAAATTTACGAAATTCGCTTCCAACATCCAAAAATTGACAGTAAACAACAAAATGACAGGTCTACATCTACACTAGCGCCAAGTTGGCGATTGTACGACAACTAGTGGACGATTTGTGAATCAGCCAAATTACCCTGCCATTATTACACTGACCTGAAATTTTTTTTGTAGTTAACATATATCTAGGTCTGTGCATTATTAATATACAAAAGTACAAAGAGAATATATGATCTATTCCTTTCTAATACCAAACGGTATTTCTTTATTACCGTTTCCAACGAATACCGAATTTTAAAATTTTTAATATAATTTTTAAATTTGGTATTCGTTGGGAATAGAAATTTTATAACGGCAATAAACAAATACCATTGGTAATAGTTTTTGGTATTCGAAAGGAATAGATCGATATCAATCAAACAATGAAATCCTAAAACAGGCTAACTACATTTTTTTTTAAATATTAGACAACATCACAAACATTTCTCCGATTCCAAAGTAAGTAGCTAAAGCACTTGTGTTATGGAAATCAGAGACAACGGTGGAACTACAAACACCCAGACAAAAGTTATTTTTTTTTCTAAATTGACCCAGCCGGGGATCGAACCTGTGACCTCGGTGATGGCGACACCTTGAAACCCGGCATGCAAACCCCTCGACCACGGAGGTCGTCAAACATTAGTATTTTATTATTATGCAACAACGTAAAGTGTTAAATAAAAGCCATGAAATCTCGTCTATTCATTATAAATATTTATTCATTATTATTACATTGGGAATAATTTGGAATTTCGGATTAAAAACTCTTCAGTGCATCCTCTAACGAAAGGAGCGGTTCACAAATTAGACCACGGCCCTATTCAATAAAAGTTACAATTGTAATTTACAATCACAATTTTCGATACATTACTAACAATGTTAGGCGACTTGTTACTATTCATGTAATACGCTCAAACATAAACAGCAACGTACAACGAATTGTAGTTGTAAATTACAATTGTAAGTTTTATTGAATAGGGCCCAGTTTCTGTACCGATATAAATACCTATAGTTAATTCTCACAGGGCTCTTTATTAAAAATAAATAATCTGCTCCACGATTATTATTAATATAATAATATTAATATTATATTTATAATAACTATTTATCATCTGTGACATGATAAGTAATGTCTTTAAAAGGAACATTTTATAAATTATAAAGACATTGTACAAATAACATGAATTTTAAAACAGTGATAATAGTTCCATTCTAATCGAATAGGGATGTAATTAAAAATACATATAAGCAAAAAAGTATTGTATAAATTAATGGAGGCGCCATTTTCCATGTCATAAGTGTTATTATATGGCAACACTCGACTACACAAAAACCACGTGTTGCTAGTAAAAGTAATGTTAGTTCCATTTCTTAACTTTCTTGCCAAGCTGTAAGTACATCAATGTTTTATGTTGAATAATCTATAAATGTGATATTGAAATTAAGTATAGTGGGACCAGGGTACAAAACTCACATTTTCTCGCCTAAAAAATAATAAAATACATAAAATACGAACACAGAATTATGATGGCGAGTGTTTTGTTTCATGTTTTACAAGGTGTTACAAAAATACCCCTAATGCCGAATATGGTATATAGGGACCATCAAACTGATCAACTAACTATGAGACCAACTCTGAAATCGCGATAAAAAAATCAGCTGTTTCATACAAAAATTAAAATCGAAAATATCAAAATGTATGAAACAGCTGTTTTTTTTCGCGATTTTAGAGTTGGCCCCATAGTAAAAGTTGTTCAGTTTGATGGTCCCTATATACCATATTCGGCATTAGGGGTACTTTTGTAACACCTTGTTTAAAAACACGTTGACACTGTGCGTGTAAGTAAAATAAACAATGTACTCTAGACGCACAATACCACGCACGCAAAACACCAACTTTCGACATTTCATATTATTACATAAAAAATAACAATTTATCTCTCGTTTCAGGCGCGCTATACCATTAAGAAATTCTTAGTAGGTACGATTGGCAAATGCTGTGCTTGCTTTACCACTTTGCAGAAAAAATCGTATGCGCGCGTATCGGCCCTGCACGAACTAAACGTATGCGAGTGACGGCGCGGCGTACAAGAGATTTTAACCTTAAGGCCTTTATATACCTCAAGTGGCGCCCTCATTTTAATTAAATTTATTGCTCGTTAAGTACATAATGTATCGAAAATTCAGAGATTGAAGCCAAGGTTCTATAGTTTATTTACAAACAATACCTTCAGTAAAATTTTGTTCGTTGTAGTAGTAGTTCGCAAAAGTGCCAAAAGTGGCCACTTTTAGCACTTTTGCGAACTAAAAATGTAAATAAACTATAGAACCTTAGCTTCAATCTGTACATGTGAATTTTCGATACATTATGTACTTAGCGAGCACTTAATTTTATTAAAATGAGGGCGCCACTTGAGGTATATAGGAGCCTTAAGACCCTGTTCAGATGTACGCGCGATTGAGACGCGTTTTGTTACACATTGTTCGCTTGAATACAGCTGTGTCAGTAACTTGTGCAATATTAACTATAGTGAAAAAAAAAAACGCGCGACAAATCGCGCTTTAGTCGCCGTTATCTGAACAGGCTCTTACGAGTGGTCAAGCGTGTTGTCGATAGTACGTTTTTGAGACTGATTCGTTACAAGGTCTCCGCTTAGGGGAACCGATGGCGTAGCTTCTTTGACATTCACAAGTGCTTGTAACAGCCTAGACTGAATAAATGAGTTTTAAATTTGTATACCATCACAATATTACGTTACACATAATTTGCACTTATTATCTGAGTATCGACAAAAAAAAACCAATGAAAGTTTGCACAGAGTAAATATAAATACCATTGACAAAATAAGTTTACCGACTCTTTTATATTCTATTATGAATTATCATGAAGCGTTCATGGCGGAGCTTGTCAGACTGATCGTACTCGAACACGTTTGTTAAGCAGCGCTCGGTCCGGCCAGGTGTCGGATGGGTGACCGTTAAGTGACATTACAACTGAGCGCTTCCGTGCTTCGGAGGGCACGTTAAACCGTCGCCCCGGCTGTTGTCATCAACAGTCTTTAAGCCAAGTCAGAGGCCTTACAGGCGGCTTGATAAACTAACACCAGTGGCCACTAATCCTCATACGATAAGAAGATTAGGAATCATAGGCAAAAATTTGCATTTAACGATAAGTTAAGTTAGTGTCACTCATGTCATACCATATTCGGCATTAGGGGTACTTTTGTAACACGTTGTAGAAGACAACCTGATTGAGTGATTTTATTGCTTGAGGTAACATTTGGCAGTGCTTTATATTCTAACCAAAAATACTCCCATTTCATTCCTCTGTAATGTAATTGTAACACTTTACAAATAGATAATGTGACATGGATAGACATAGGCAAAGTCGACATGCCTATTTCATAGCTGAAACTTGCTTAACGCTAAAACTAAATCACATTGTAAGACAGCCAATAAGTTGAGCTTCATTAAATCAATTGCATTTAAAAAGTATACAACGTGCTACAAAAAACCCCTAAAGCCGAATATGGTAGATAGGGATCATACTGAACTACTTTTACTATGGGACCAAACCTGAAATCGCGAAAAAAAATCAGCTGTTTCATACATTTTAATATTTTCGTTATTATTTTTGTTTGAAACAGTTGATATTCATTTCGCGAATTCAGATTTGGCCCCATAGTAAAAGTTGTTCAGTGTGGTCCTTATCTACCATATTCGGCATTAGGGATTTTTTGTGATACGTTGTATAAACTTACGATTTAGTAAACACGTAAATATCCTACTCATTGATTTGGTTCACGCAAATACTGAACTATAAGATAGGTACTTATAAATAAAGACATATATGAGAATATTCAACAGTATATTCGTTGGTCATTTGCAAGTTTCAAGCTAAAAATATCTATATTCACCTAATATTTTTTATGTAACGTTGCAAACGACCTGGAATATGTGTGGAGCAGTGTTGTGGTCAAATGATATTATTAAAACTAATCATTTATACAAAATATGCATGTTCTATACAGTTCTAGTTTAATATAAAAGAACATTGATGTCAATTCAGTTGGCAACAACTTAACTAGACAAGATTAAACTAGATTTAGTTTTCAATCCTTTTCTTTCTGTATCGAAAAGACAAGAACAGAATGCTTAAATTAAGTTTAGTCCCGAACTCGTGTCAACCGAATCGACATTCTGGTACACCAACGTAATGAATCGGTGCAGGGCTTACTGTTCAGAAAATTCAAATTTCATCACAAATACTCAAGGACTAGAAATAAACTGATGTATAATAAAATTATTATGCGACAAAAATAAAATTCCTTTATCCTGGTCAAACAGAAAAAAATATATACAAAACTAAACGACCATACAGTATTCAATGTCCAATGACTGTGCGACTGAAAAATCTTAGGCCAAATTTACATTACCAAGTTAGTGGCATAAAATCAATGTCGCGACACTAATTTCATCAACAATTGTAAGTGTAAACATCAAGTTATACAATGCATGCATTAATTTTATGACACTAAGGCTCGGTTGCATCATCTTAATTTAACTATAACAGTACATGACACAAACTTATCTGAGCCGGTGGCCAAAACTGGAACTAAGTGTTATTACATATTGTTACCCAGGTTACACCGTAGACGACAGCGACGCTGTCACCGAGTCAGATAAGTTGGTGTTTGTTAAAGTTAAGGTTAAATCAAGATGATGCAACGCAGCCTAAAATAGTGCCATGCGCAATTTTTTAATATCATGCAAAATTAATGTAAAATTAATATCATGCAACTAATTGTATTGTCTAAACGCGACGCGAAACTAGTATCACGAAGGCGCCTGCGCGCCTCGCCTTTGCGCTACTAAATAAAGCTTCGATACTAGTAATAGATACTATAATTCCAGCCATAGGTACTCTTGATTTCACAACACTATTGTTTTAACGAAACTAGTTACACAAGTACTGCAACAAGTTTCATTAAATTAGTTTTATTATGCACGACACTAATTTAATGTCACTGAGGTAACTTTTTTTCGTAAAACCATAAAACAATAAACGTGATTCAATAGTGAAAAAATAATACAAGTTACAAAACACATTGCTATAATAAATCAAAAACATATTTTTATAACTAAGAGTATAATCTATGGTTTAAAAGTAAATCTGACCTGACCTTCGTCTTGTCTATGGTCAGACAGCAGCCCTGCACCCGTCAGCGTCGCCAGTTGGGGCCGTCTCTTCGGAATAAATCTATCATTCAAATAACAACCTCTCATGATTAATATCTTTTTCATAATAAACAGTGCGGTCAACCTGAAATGAGGAAAGGATATGAATTAAAATTAGAGTATTATTCCCATCCAGCAACTAAAAGTTAAACTACTATCAAATGGGAAAAGATTAAACCAATAATAGTGTTAAGAAATAGGTGTTAAATACAAAGTGTTACAAAAGTAGGCCTAATGCCGAATATGGTAGATAGGGACCATCAAACTGAACAACTTTTACTATAGGGCCAACTCTGAAATCGCGAAAAATAAATCAACTGTTCCATACATTTTGATATTTTCGATTTTAATTTTTGTATGAAACAGCTGTTTTTTTTTCGCGATTTCAGAGTTGGTCCCATAGTAAAAGTTGATCAGTTTGATGGTCCCTATATACCATATTCGGCATTAGGGGTATTTTTGTAACACGTTGTATAGCTAGGTACTACCAGTTTACCAGATAATTTATCAATTGAAAATGATTAAATCGTGTGATTTATATGGATAAAGTAATACATAGGGGTCGTCCATTAATCACGTGAATTTTAGAAACTTTTTAAAAAGTTAGAATAAGAGTACAATAGTACTAAACGTACAGAAGCCCATCTGTGCGAGGACAATCAAATAATAAGCTACTCTCGCTGCACGGCAATAAAGTACAATTTCAAATTGCACAGCGCTCCGTGCCTATTATTATAAGCACCTCCGAAGCCCTTCTCTTTCTGTCACGTAGCTCTTTCTCAATCGACACATGACATCCCTCGTGCGCTGGCTCGACTGAGTCAGCCGCGAGCTTAAGCGCGGAGTGAGACCTCAAGGGGCTTTGACTTTAATAAAACACTACAGAATAATCGAGTGCACTCACCCGTGATGGCACTACATCCATCCATTTTGTTCAAAGAAGCTCGTTCTGCGCTGAAACAAACGGACGCACTATAGAACACCATCAAAGCCACACCTTACAGCATTTGTAGAAAACTAACATCGACACAAGAATATACAAAATAGAATTTCATAAAAAGGGGACTTTTCTTCAACAATTTTCATCAATAATTTTATAAGAAAATAATTGCGGAAGTAAGGAATCAATTAATCATTTTAATTGAGAAAAAACAGAACAGTTTTTTTTTACATAGTCCACTGCAGAAAATAGCGAAGGGAATTATTGATTTACACATTTCTATTAGAAATCCTATATCAAATATTCCTGCTTCGATAATAATAGATAAAAAAAAACTTGAATGTAACAACAATTATATACACATTTAAGCTATAGGAGTGCTAATTAAGTTCAAAGACTATGGCCGAATACTCAAAGGTCACTCAACTTTGAGAGACTCTCAAACATTGTCCTGTCGCATTCAATGACAAAGATACGACAAAGACAGCATGATGTTTGAGCGCCCCTCAAAATTGAGTATCGTTTGAGTATTCGGCCATAATGTACTAAATGAGTGAGCAAATTGTATGTTTTCAATAGTAAACATCAATTACAATAAATACAGTACTTAACTATACTTTTAAACTACATCAAAATGAATGTTAAGGGCCCTATAGCCCTCTAAGTGGCACCCTCATCACTTTTACCTACTACTACTACTAAAACGAACTATATTTTACTAAGGTATTGTTTGTAAACAAACTAAAGAACCTTAGCTTCAATCTGTACGTGTGAATTTTCGATACATTATGTACATAGCGAGCAATCAATTTAATCAAAGATGAGGGCGCCACTCGAGGGCTATAGAGCCTTAATACTTTTAATTAAAAAGTAGTTCAGTAGACCACTTTTTAAACATTAATGCCAATTAAAATGCGTCATAGTGGTATTGATTGTGCTTTAATTAAACCATAACTTGCACAAAATAGTGAAAGTCAAAAGTTGTAAATAAATCCGTGTGTATTTTGTTAGCTTTGTGTTTCCATCACCTACTAACTACGTACGAATTTGTACAATACGTACATTATTATGAATAGAGAATATTATTTAGCAGTCATAAGATGATTTATAGTTTTTAGTTCATTACAAATCGAATATATATTTTATGATTTATTTACAAAAGTTAAATACAAGAGAAACGAGAGACAATATAATTTATTTTGCATTTTAAAATCAGAAATAATTTTGGACAATACGAAAAATTTGACAATTTGAAAAATAAAAGAAAAGTTTCTAGATTTGCCCCTCAGGAGTGCGAGAAAAGAAATTTAGAATTTTTAAAGCAATATTTATGGAGAAAATAAATGAAATGTAAAAAACCCTTAGTGACGTCACAGCTCGGCACGACAAAAACATACACCTTTGCTCACGTAGTAGGCCACATGAAAAAAATAGGTCACTCAAAATGTCTCATAGTTTGACAGTGACAGCGTTATCTACGTATCTTCTGAATGTTTGTTTGCTACGGATTGATCTAAGTTTTTTCGGTTAATCCTCGCGATTATTTTTCGTTCAATTTTATTTCAACAAGCAGCAGTTATTTTGTTTGATATTTGTTTGACATTGAGGTAACAGTCGGCTATCAGACATCTCTACATAGAGCTCCGAGCTACGTCACTTCCGGCAATTTTTCTACATTCTATTAAAACATTTAACAAAAACTAAAATATTATGGGTCATCTCTTTTTTAATTCGCTCTTTGAAAGGCAAATAATAAGGGCATGTTAATTTTGTCGTATTGTCCATTCTAGAGTTTCTTCAGATACGTACTAGATAAGTAAGAATCCAAAATGGTAACAAGACTACTTTTTTTCCTTCTAATCCATAGAAAAACTTAACGTTGCGGTCTCTTGTCTCTTTCATTGGAGGAAGAAAGAGAAAATATACAGGATAGTAATAGACAATACCTAATAGCATTAATAAAGCTGAGATAGTGTGTCCATTACCATCCTAACATAGCGAAGCGTATCAAGCCTAGACCTAAAGCAAGTGATGTACAGTTAGCAGTGCGTAACAAGCTTAGAAGTCACAAACCTTTTCTACCCATATCAACTGTATTAAATGTAGGCCAATTCTTTTGAGTTCCACAATTTTGTGAGTGGGACTGGGTGGTGTTAGAATGTAATAGGTATATCTAATTTTAGATGATAGCATAGGATTCAATTCAGCTTCTTAATAAAGATATTAAAAAAAATGTATTAACATTCAATAAAATCAGTATTATTTTTATGTCTAAACTGTCTCTTTGAAGATTTAAAACCAAGTCATTTATTTAAGTTGTAATGTAAAGGCCAATATTTTAATAGTCAGAAAGGTGACAACTCAAATACTTGATCAGATCACAGAAAAACACTATTAATCAGACAAAACAGTTTCTGGTGTGAGTTATAACAAGATAAAATTCTAGCTAATAAGTTGAGTGGGTTTCAGCAGAATTACTTAGCAAAGTATTCTTTTAAAGTTGATATATTTTAGAAAAGATTGGCGACCACTGCACATAAACGCGCCACTTACAACTTGTCTTTATCTGAACGAGTGTTCCCAAATATAGAGGTCCTTGCGTTGAACGGAGGTTGGCTGGAAGACTTCTCGTGCTTCACTGGCCGACAAAAACCAACTTTAATGTTAAACGGATAAAGTCCAATTCGGAACAAACGGAATCAGTCAAATATCGAGGTGTCAAACTTACCGCTAGTTATAACTCCACCATATGAACTGCTTTTCAGATTTGGTGTCTCTTCTGATCGCTGAAAATATATCAGTGAATAGAAATAATGTTCCTAGTATGAAACATATTCTTATTTATCCAAGATCTAGAATTCTAGAGTTGACATTCTTGTAAAAGTTATTTCTTAGTAAAAATATGACTTGATTTATGTCGAAATCTTTTGATTAAAAATGTTGTACAGTGTATTTATATATCTTGTAATAAAATGGGTTTACATAAATTCATTTAATCATACTACAGTAAGTTTATAAAAGTGGTAAACTAGCAAAAATATCACTCGCAAGAACTATTGTTAATAACAGTTTGTTAGTTTGTATTTTACAGGCCAGCTATACCATCACCAAATGCATTAAAAATACCACAAACCCCGGACAGACTACATCATGCTGTTAGGTGATCACTAAAAGCTATTAAACTAAGTGAAACGAAACTGGTTATGAGCTAACTAACACATTAACTGTCGAGCCATTGGCCACCTTCTAAACTTCCATCAGGTTATAATAAAAATAAATACTTTTATTTTATTGTTCACCATAGTAAAACATACTAAGTACAAAAAGGTGGCTTTATTGCTAAAAAGCTATTTCCTCCAAATTATGACATGTGGTGAAAGATGTCAAATGAACACAGGGCTTATTTATAGATGTATAAGGATGTGCCCAATGCGGCAATCCGCATTGGTGGGTTTTTGATACCATCCATAACTTGGAAAAAATTTAGGAGCATGCAAGTTCAACAATTAACGTGTTCGACTGTACTGCTAGAAATGAAAATGCATCAAAAATATTATAAAGAGTCTGTCACATTTCAGTGCCAAATCAATAATTATTGAAACATTCAAATATTTTTAATATTTGTGTGATTCAAATGAGCATTTCAGTATCTGTTGTTATAATTGTTTCATAAATTTAAAGATACAACATACCTCCAAATCTCTTATATTTCTCATAATATTATCAATATCTTCTTTAGTAGACTCATCTAACGAATCACTTCGTTTTTCACTTTTTCCGTCCTTCACTGCGACTACACTCGCTGTTTTATGTTTTACACTGTTCACTTTTTTAAGTCCGTCTGGCGCATTCACTTTGTCCCTGGAAGGCACTTTATCACTTTTGTCACTTTTCAGTCCACTTTTGTCTATGTTTTTGTCTTCGACCACCTCAACATCGCTACTACTGTCGTCTACAGCAAACGGTTCATGTTGAACGTCACTTAAGGGGTCAACATCTGATACTATCAATATGTCTTTTTTCTTTTTAACTTCAGGAGGTCGTTTATCAGGTTTTGCGAACGTCGGTGAGTGGTGTACGGGAACTAAGGCAGGTCTAGGAATGTTGTTTTCTGCTATTCTCATACTTTCTATTTGCTTTTGTGTGATTTCATCTTTAGTTTTCGGACTAGGCTCCTTCTTGGTAGTTTGGAAATTTGTATCAATGTGTAAAGGAACATCTCTCTTGTCTTTGACATGATTCTTTTCAGGTTTTTTACTCCTGTCTTTGTCTTTTTTCAACATATCATTTAAGGCTGCTGGAGACTTAACTCTTATTAAACTTTCTCTATTTGTAGAGGTAGGAATTGGGTCTTTCTTACTGGATTGGAAAGTGGGACTTAGATCTTTTTTATTGGATTGGAAATTCGTCGAGGTGGGACTTGGGTCTTTTTTATTAGATTGGAAGGTAGTATCGATATGTAAAGGATGTTCCACTCTTTTATCTTTAACGTGATTCTTTTCCGATTTTTTAGGTTTCTCTTTATCTTTTTTCACCATTTCATTTAAAGCGGCCGGTGATTTGACTCTGATCAAGCTTTCACTGTGTTTATCATTTATAACGGAGTTTTTCTTTTCTTTATTCGGAACGGGGGTAATAGTAATGCTGCCTAAATTAGGAGGGAGATACATTTCATCTTTTTTATCTTTGTCCAAGTCCTTGTTTAGTGAGTAGGTGCTGATAATCGTGCCGAACATTTGGTTGTAGTCTTCAGGTTTGGAAGTAGTAACGGTGAGAGAAGCGGGGAAGTGTATGGGCTCGGGAAACGTGGCCGGGGCTGATGTGGAGCCGATGCGTTGGCGTTTCAATTCTGCGGTCACTTTGATTTCTTTGCTGAGACTGTAATGAGATAAATTATTGTTAGTATTTTTTACTAAAACGTAAATAAAATCACATAAATAAAATACAAATTCATTTTTTATTGTATACTGGGCAGACATTTGACCACCATCTTGCTTGGTAAACAGGATGTGGTCTAAGATGTCACGCTTGCCCAGGAAATGCCTATTCACTCTTGCCTTGAAGAGACCAAGGTTGTAACTATCTGGGAACACACGAGTATCGCGTGTATCTACTCATCTGCTACACCAGGGATTCCCGAAGCATTCGATATCGACCCCTCGGGGTCGAAATCGGTCTCCCAGGGGTCGACATAAATGAACAAATAAAATAATTAATTTTAATTATACTCGATATTTCATAGGATATTTAAAGTGATCAGGCTACGGTGGTCTAATGTATCAGTTAGTTTTGGAAAGTATCCCTGCGCTACACTATCTTTATCGGTAAATGGGTAAGAAAATGGTCGATACTAACTCGGCCTGCCTCAGAAGCGTGGGCATGCGTACGAATCCGGCGGGGAACAGCGGCAGCGCGCGCGTGGCCAGCAGCGCGGCGGCGGCGCGCCCCCCGCCCGCCAGCGCGCGCAGCGCCACCAGCAGCGCGCGCGCGCGCCCGCACCACGGGAACCGACGCTTGGGCATGCGCTTCTCTATGTGGGGACCGCTTTCCGAGCTAGCCATTTTCATTTTCTTTCTGTGAACGAAAATAAAAAGCTCGTATTCGAACTTGGAAAATTGGAAATCGGAATCTCGGTGAGACGGTTCCTTCGGCCGCTCCGCTTCGGTGACGAAATAATTCTAACTCGAAGCCCTCTCGGCTAAAATCTTCAGTTATGATCTCTGTAAATTCAAGGAAGCCGTTTCGTAGAGTTTCTGTCGAATGTGACAACTTTTTTTAGTTTAAGGTGGCCTTATATTTAAGATTGTTCGAGTATTTAGCCGTAAGTCCGAGTTGGTGTTTTGCGTTTGTGGGATTATACGTAAGTTGGTATTTTACGTATTATTTTCTACAAACCCGCAAAACACCTCAAAATTTCGAGTTGGTATTTTGCGTACATGGTATTATGCGTCTAAAAACATTTCAATGCTTCGATCGAGAATATCCTAGATAAAGCTTCACGTACGAAAACAGCACACTAATATGACACCGACTGACAAAACGAGTAAAACGACCACCGAAGTTTATCAGTTTAATACTAGAAAAAATCGACTCACCCGTAGCACCTCAGACGGGACTCGAACCCGCACCCTTGGGATTCCGGCCCAATGCACTGACCAATTATGCTACCGAGTCGCTAGTGGGAGCGGCGAAAAAATAGCATTGTGAATGCGAAAAATCATAATTTAATAATTTTAATGATTTTTACAAAATTAAATGTAAAAATAAGTTGTTATGTTTGTTTAGTACCCTTTCACGCCCGAAACACAGAGTAAATTTTGATAAATGTGAGTTTAGAATTGGATTGGATTATGAAAAGGAAAAAGCGTGAAATTAAGAGATGGAAAATGTTATTAGGACCTGAAACAAAGTTCACGCAGACAAGGTCGCGGGCGGCCGCTAGTATAAATTAACATTTTTACCTCTCTTCTCGTACTTTTTCACACTCCGCGTTATAGCTGCCGATCATCGCTGGTTTTCGTTCTTCTATCAATGCTTTTAATCTGAAACAATGCAATATTTAATATTTCAGTGCGCTTGGCATTTTCCTTCAAACCCTTAACGATTACCGCCATTGGAAAAACAATCACAGTGCTTAATCTTTTAGAAAAAAAACTCTACGATAGACTAGAAAATATTGTTTAAGCGATAAAAAGTACCATAAAGCTTCCTCAGAGTGCACTACAGAGAGAATTCATAATTTCGTCTTTATTTAAGCACTATGTTTTTTTAGCGGCGCTCGTGTGTAGATTACGCAGTCTTAAATAAAACAAAAACAGGTAAGTATTGCTAGACATTTAGCTACATAGTGATTAAAGTTTTAAGTGATATAACAGACCCATTTGATTTGGCCTTCTCGTTTTGTAAACAATGTTATTGACCGAACGAACGCGAAGCGTCTCCGTTTTAATTTAAGCAAAAAATGCTTTCATACGTCCGTTCGGCTGTCCGTTTATGTTCTCCTGTACATGTCGCTTTTCTTGAAATATTGTGAACAGATTCTATATTTGTCGATTCAGTTTTTATGGCGAAAAAACATATTTCAGTCATTTCGAAAATGTTTCAATTGCGAGGTGTACAGCTCTACAGAGCCACTAGTTAATATAATAATGATTAAAACTTAATCGTATTTCAGCCATTTTGAAAAAAAAATCAAAAATGTTACAAACGCGAGGTGTACAGCTCTACAGAGCCACTAGTTAAGAGCACTTAGTCTACACACTAGCGGCAATGGCAGCATTGGAAAAAAAACATAGTACTCAAATTAAGGCTATTATATTCGAAATTATCGAAACTAACCTATATTTGATTGTAAACAATCTAATATTCTTTATTTTAAGCAGATAAAAATATATGTTGTAGTTTCATAAACGATCTTGATTATTTTACGGTTAAAAACACGATATTCGTATTGTAGCCGCAGGCACACAATAAGAAACACAGCGAAAACATTTTATTTCATGACGAAATGTTTAAGTGAAACTGCATCTGCTTCTTCACAAACACTGCAGCGTGATAAACTTCGTGTCACCGGGAGCTCCACAAATGTCTTCGCGCGCCGTGCCACCTCACAGCGTCCGTCGCGCGTCGCGTCCTGCTTCCTCGCCATCCTCGCCGAAATGAGACGACCGCGGCCGATCCTCGCGGTTTTGTTAGCGCGCCCCGTCCCGCGCGCGCGGCCCCCGCGTCGCCCACGCGTCTCATGTCGCGCCTCTCGCTCCGCGTGCGAGAGAGCGCGACATCTTTCTATCTCCGTTTTATTTAAATTGTGTAAATCAACTAGTAGCTATAAGAACACTATTTTTGTACATATAATTAGGAAACTTTGTAAATAAACATTCCATTCTATTCAGTTCTACTCGAGTTTTACTCTGCTCTCAAACAAACCCGAGAGTGATACCCAAGTGTTAAAGTATCTTCACTCGATTATAAAAATAGGCAAAGACAAAGAAATTTTTCATTATTTTTATATTTTTTGAATAATACTTAAAGTTCATTAACCTCTAACTCACGAATAATATCTAGAAAAATAGGTAATCACTTAAAGAATAATATTCAATGGTTATTTTTTCGAAAAGTGATTTTATGCTCAAATTAACAACAAAAACATTGAAAAAAATGAAAAAGCGAGGTTATTTTCATTTCTTTTCACACATAAAGAAAAATACAGACACAGAGTTTTTCGAATATGCTGGCCTTAAGACGAAATTGTGAATTATCTCTCTGTAGTGCACTTTGAAGAAGTTTAGTGGTACTTTTTATTGTTTAAATAATATTTTCTAGCCTGCCGTTTAGTTTACTGAAGTTTTATTGTTAAAAGTGTAGTAAACTAAGCGGTCTTAGTATAATAATGATTAAAACTGACTTGTGCAGCGTTTCGACGATCTTGGCCTCCCTGTCGTCGGGCGCCAGGCGGCTGTAGTCGGCGTGGGCGCCGGCGTGGTCGGCGGCGGGCTCCTTGCGCTTGTTGCCGGCGGCCGCGGTCGGGCCGTGGCCTTGCCCACTGCTCGTGCCGGCTTCTGCGATATTGAAATTGAAATTGAAGAATTCTTTATTCAAATAAGCTCACATAATAAGCATTTTTAAATCGTCAATTCTTTTACCCTACCACCCATTATGACGTCTTTTAGCTGACAGGAAAAATGGGCGCAAAAATCTTATCAGCTTTATCAGAAGGGATGATATTTACAAATATGTATACCGTTTCTAGACATTAAATTCATACATGTTACGATTAACATAGATTCATAAATAAATAACATTATTTAAATAAATATTTATTTATTTTTTAATATTATAAATGCGAAAGTCCGTTTGTTTGTTACGCCTTCATGTCTTAACTACTGAACCGATCATCATGAAATTTTGCATACACTTTGTCTGGAGTACAGAAAAGGACATAGGATACCTTTCAGCCAGAAAAAATTGTTCCCGAGGGATAGCAAAAAAACTTTCCACGCAAACAAAGTCGCGAGCGGTCGCTAGTAATATTAAAAAGGCGAAAATACGTTTGTTTGTTTGTTACGCCTTTACTACTGAACCTATCATCGTGAAATTTTGCATACACGTTGTCTGGAGTACAGAAAAGGACATAGGATACCTTTCATCCGGAAAAAATTATTCCCGAGGGATAGCAAAAATTTTTCCACGCAGACAAAGTCGCGGGCGGCCGCTAGTTACTAATATACACTACTCAAGAAAATCCGGGCAATATATGGTTTTCCTATTTACTTGGCAACTTTTACTATTGGCCAACTCTGATATCGCGAAGAAAAAATCTGCTGTTCCATACATTAAGGTCGAGTAGGTATTGCGCTTTTGTATGGAACAGCAGATTTATTTGCGATTTCAGAATTGGCCCATAGTAAAAGTTGCTTGTAATCATGAGTGGGACCACCCCACCGCGGGAACCAAATGATTAAAATTTTTCGCTGTGAGTATTTTAATCATTAATCTGTATGATGACCTCCGTGGTCGAGTGGCTTTGTATACCGGTTTTTTAAGGTGTCGCCATCTCTGAGGTCCCGGGTTCGATCCCCGGTTAGGTCAATTTAGAAAAACCAAGTTTTCTATATTGGCTCAGGTCTAGGTGTTTGTGATACCACCGTTGTCTCTGATTTCCATAACACAAGTGCTTTAGCTACTTACTTTGGAATCGGAGTTGTGAGTATGTGATGTTGTCAAATATCTAATATTTACCTTGTTGTTTTTGTTGTGTAGTGACTGGTGTATTATTCACACGTTGCATTAACGTAGTTCGTGGTATATGTAAACAACGCGCTGCACTCGTCCACGCAGCGCGCTTTATAAGTTCATCACACGACGATAGTGACTGAGATAATCTGTGGAAATGAACTATGATCAAACATCTAAGAAATTAATTACCGTATTTTCACAGCGATCCGTTTTACAGGACCGTTTTAACCTTTTGAACGCCACGGTCGGCACTGGACGACAAATGAAAAAGTGCCCAACACGCCACCGTCGTGTATGGCCGACGAGAAAACGACATTTTTAAAACACAAAATAAACATACTAAATCAACTTTTCTGTGTTTCTTTTTCCTATTATTTAAAAGTACTTTAATGATGTATTGTAAAATGGCACGAAGATATATCCATCAGTTACATTTCACTAGCAAAAATTATCACTAAATATTGCTAACCGAAATGGTGTTCTCCTCACGCCACAGTCGGCAAGACACGACAGCTAGTGATGGGTAAGTTAGGTAAATTAAATTTTGAATTTATGAAATATTTTATTGAAAGCAGCTTACTACTACATCGATAATTATTTTTTAATAGCAACTATTTGTATCTGAATATTCTTAATGCGTAATATTTATGAAATTATTGAAAAATGATTACTATTTATATCTATCGATCGATAGTTAACTGTTCACTCTCGCGCATCCCTACGGAACAGCGCATAGACAGTTACCTGTACGCCACAGTCGGGAAGACACGTCAAGCGGTGACGTCATTAGCGCTACGGGAGACTGCTAGTGATTTCCTATCCTATCTTATTTCGATAAAAACTATAAATACAACTGCAAAATTACTACAAAATATGTGCCGGCCGTCCGAACTCAGCTTTTTCTCGCAGAGTGAAAATTTGTTATACTAAGCATGAATTTATTATCCTATTTCCATAAAAACGATAAATACAACTGGAAAATTACTATAAAATGTGAAAAGGGGCATTTTACGCAAAAATCATGATCGAGATGTAACAGGCCTCTTTAAGTAAAAACGGAGAAAATCAACTAAAGCTAAGTAATTAATTAGTACTCTAATAGACAACCCTTTCTTTACCTTGTTGTTTATAATTTATAATAATAATTATAAGTTTACTTGAAATGTCACATCATTACCTCGCACGCAAGAAAGCTGTCAAAGGTCGTGCCAACCACGCCAGAGTCGGGTCTTCCCGACAGCGAATGCCTACACGAACGAGATTAGTGATGTATCTTATTATTACCTGATTTATTCGTTTGTAGTTCTAATGTCTACTTTTACTTTGTATAGAATTTTGTAACTGCTGTTAAATAATACGAAATCAAAAAAATATATTTTATTTCAAAAATATGTGACGAATAGCAGAGATTAAATCGGTTATTGACAACTTATCGATAACATCGTTGGCATTCCTATTTTATTTGTAGGTATTTGCTCTGAATTTATGGCTTGGCGTGGGAAGGGCGCCGATGCGTTTGAGCTCTGGCGTTCAAAAGGTTAACGGGTCTATCGAGGACGTAATGTTAAGAGCGCATAGTCTGCACACTAGCGCCGCCATTGGAAAAAAATCATAGTGCTTCAATATAGACGAAATTGTGAATTATCTCTCTGTAGTGCACTGCGAAGAAACTTTGTGGTACTTTCTATCGCTTAAACAATATTTTTTAGCCTGTCGTTTGGTTTAATGGAGTTTTATTGTTAAAAGTAGCCACTTATCGCAAGAAATCTTCATTAATCTAAACGATAGACTAGAAAATGTCGTGTAAGCTATAAAAAGTACCACAAAGCGTCTTCAGAGCTTCAGTCAATTCATTCCTTTAAATTTTAATGAAAATAATATTTAAATCGGTCTAGTTTTGGAGGAGGAAACAAGGACTACCAAACGTTAATATTGTCAACTTTCTATAGGAATTTTTCATCTTGACTGTGGTGTTTCTTCTTAAACTTACCAAAATAATGATTAAATCGAGCAACTCACCTCGTTATATATTGGTCGGCGTGGGCCTCCAGCAAGGCAGGCGGGGCCGCGGGGTGCTCCGCCAGGTAGCGGGCTATGTGAGCCTCCAACTCGGTCATTACGGCCGCCACTACTGGAGGCAGCTTCAACCGGCTCTTTGGTTCTACGTCCCTGTTACAGATAACAGGCTTAGTATGACAAAATATAAAATATTGTTTACATCTGTGGTGGTAGTAGTAGTAGTAGTTATATTCGTCCTTTACAGGACAGGCGAAGGTCTAAGCCATACTGCCAGTTCTTGAGTTGATATTGTTTCATTTTTCATTGGAATGCGGGTGCATCGTATTCCAATGCTACTTGGAGCATTTGGCACCAAGTATATCAAGACAGTTTACTCGGTTAGTTCTGCCGAGGAAGCCACCACTTCAATAAAAGTCTCAGCTTCACACAACCAAGATCGCGCCTATTTCAATTATCCCACATATTGTTCAGTTGCGTAGACACTTGTACCATATAACTGCATCAATTTTAAGACACAATATTCACTATGAATCAATTTGAAAATAATTAAAATAGACACCTAACCGAACTCGACAAAATGGCGCCAAAAACTCCCATCTGTGGTGGATGGGATGTGCACCACAGATGTAAACGATATATGTAGGGACATACGACATGCACCACATCACTATGCCGCCATTAAACTAGAGGGACTACAGAAGCACATAATTAATAATAGTTTTGACGTACAGAATGGCCACTCCTCCCCTCCCACCGATCTGCGTTACCTCCCCCGCCCCGCACTAGGTTACCGAGTTAGCTGTATCATTATTGAGGGCCGTCGTCACTCGGTTCGACTGTTGCAAAGAGTATTTTTATAATATGACAGTTGATACAGATAATATGATGATTACGTAAAAGTTTTCATTAATAACAATAAGCTTTTCAGGGAATGTTTAAAAAGGGTAAGTGTCTACTTCGAAATTTTAAATCTCATATAGATAATCCTGAACACATCACCCACACATACGCAGTATGTATAGCACGAATAGCTATCGAAAAAACAACGCGCGGAGAAACATTCAAAAGAGCAATTTTGTATGGGAAATTTGTGCAGCGCCATCTACAGCCGAAAAGTGAAATGAAAATTGTCCATAGATTACTCTATCGATTCCTTTTACGCGAGTTTCTTTCTCGATATATGTTCGTGCTAAGGGTACAGACGTCATTCTGTTTATGTAACAGAAGTAGGAGATAAAACGAGACGTTTGGGGTGTCCGGAGTATGCCCTGGTCAGTCTACAAACCCTGTACACGTCGTTGGGACTATAGCGGCGCGATCATACCGCTACATAAGCAATCGACGAATGACGAAGAAATGCAGGATCAGCGAAAAGTACAAACATTACGCAGACGTGACGTCGCACTATGTCAAGCTAACATCAAGGCAAAAATGTACGAAGACCTGACTCACGATATCGAAGTTTTCTAAGCGCTTCGCATAAATACAAATTCTAATATCAAATAGTTGGGCCGCGGTTCATTATACATGACGCTTAGGATCATGGTATGGCAATGATCAAAGTATAAAGACAAAAAATATAATCATGTAAACCAAATTCATGACATTCACTACGAACGAACGAATCAAAATGGCGGCTTTAATTTAGTTCTAATTTTGGCCACCGTTACAAAACTTCACTTACAGTGTAATTGACTACTGCCACATACCTGGAGCTGTCTGAAGTAGCAATGTTTTCTGAGCTGGGCGCAGGTTTGGAAGTCAGCGAATCTGATTGTGAGCTGCGAGAGTCCACGCTCTCTCCCTCGTTATGGTCTGTGGAAAATTGTATAAAATAACTTGTACTTTTATTTTTATAAAAAATAGTGTGGTAACCTTTTGTACAAGAAATGTTTGACATTTGTACTGTAGCTTTTTTGACTGTTTGCTCACGAAACAGGGAATTGATCAGCGTTGCCAATTTTTTTCAGGCAAAGCGGGAATTTGATACCTTATAAGTAAAAAAGCGGGATTCTTTCGTCAAAATCGGGACATTAAAAATTGAAAATATAATTACTAGTTTTTAATTACTTAACGATTGATTAACAATAAGTGGTCGCGCCCTCGTCTCTCGCTTCAGACCACTTCAAACCACACCAAATCCAGAGTTCAGTAAATTTAAATATAAATTTATAATTAAAAAAAACATTCCTTCAATCGCTTTTACAACCCCTTTTGTTGCCGGACCACTCAAACCCACACATGAAACGTGTGAATAAAATGTGAAAATATACTTTATGAATTTATCTTTTCAGATCAAAGTAAAATATTACCATCAGAAGTCTGTTTCCCCGACGTGGCCGCAGAAGAATCAGTTCTCCTAATTTTCTTTGCCTTCTTCTTTTCAGTATTTTTGTTTTTCTGCAAACAATAGTTAATTTAATGACTTATGTCTTAGTCTACACGATGGAGATTTTAATCATTTGGTTTCTGCAGGTTCCACTCATGATTATAAGCAACTTTAACTAACTCTGATATCGCGAAAAAAAATAGCTATGATAATATCCCGGTGGGCAAAATATTTATTTTTTCCTTTTATCATATTAGTAAAGGTATAGGAAGGTCCGATTCTTACCTTCTTCCGGTGTTCAGTCTTATGTGAGTCGAGGACTCCGTTGGGTTGAGTCTTGGGTTCCTTCTCGTCATGGCTGGAGTCTGACGAGGTCTCCGATGACTCCTCCTCGCTGCTGCTCGACGATATACGACGCTGTATACAGCAAAAAGTAGGAAAATTTAATTATTATTAGAGTTATATTTTGTCCTAATTTTAAAAATTGAGCCAAAGATTAGTAATAATAAGTACAGCACAGCCAGGAAATAGTTATTTGTTCAACATGTGAGCAAAGTTATTTTTTCGTCATCCTATAAGGGTTCCGTTTTTTCCTATTGAGGTGTGGAAACCTGGAAAATACTAGTCAAATTGTATTGTACCTTATTCCTGCGGGGCTCCGCGTCAGAGTGCGCGTGGTTGTCCGCCACAGACTTGAACTCCAGCGAGCCGCTGTTGATGTAGAACCCGCCATACAGCGTGTCGCATTCCGGCGGGATCATCTCATCGTACTGAGGAGGAAATGACTTTATAATGCGAGTGTTTGCGAGTGTCAAAGGGTTAACAATTTAAAGCTGAAATGGAATTCTTCAAAAACGTCATTAATTTTTTTGTTTAAATTATATTAAGCAACTGGGGGCTGATTATGTAACTCTGTTGCTAACAATTCTCGATTGAAACCAGCAGTTACATTGCTGCTTAAAGTAAGATAGTTGTCGGATTGGTTCTTACTAAAGCAGCAATGTAACTGCGATTTCTGTCAGATTTGATTGCAAAAAAGTTACATAATCAGGGGGGGTATTTTTTAGAACAAATATCTGCAGATAATATTCTACTATTGTTACATTGCTAGTAGGGCATGCAAAAACCGGGTAGTTTTAGGAAACCGAATATTTCGGTTTTCACAAAAAAAAATCCGGGTAACCCGGTTTTTTCGGATATTTCGGTTATTTTTTAAATAAAATTCAATAAAAAGGGTAAAATAATAAAAACTCTTTATTTTCTTTCGTTTTCGAATTAACATTAGTTTCTGAACACATTTGAGATCAATCACGTAACTAAATTATGTATGCCACATGCCACTATGCACTTATTAACCTTAATAAAATTCTAACATAAAAATCTATAAAATCAACAAATCGTAAAATAAAAAACACGTCTTTAGAACCTTTGAGGTTAATAACAAAGTCAAAATTAAACATACGAGAGAGATTGAGATAAAATATCTTTTTTAAACATACTTATATGCATTTCATATTGATGAAATGTAATGTAATGCAATCAGGTTAATGCAAAGCATGCTTAAATGCTATATGGGTTAATGTTAAATTATTCAATAACAATTATAGAACTCTGATATCACAAATCTTTGTTTATAAAATTCTCTAAGTTTTTTTGTTGTTGTTGTTTTTTAAATTACAACTTCAGCCGTGAGTTGGCTGAAGTTGTAATTTAAAAAACAATTACGTCCTTGCTTATATTTCCTTTCACAATTATTAAAAAACAAAAGTTGAAGAGCTTACCTGTATCGTGAAAGTTTCTTTGCGTTTACTGTGACTTGGCACTTGCCAGAGAGTGAAGGCTGGTTTATACGAGGTAAGCAACTGACTCCGAAATCGAGACAAGTCAGCGCTGACCCAAAAAAACCCCAATGTAAATTGGTTTGAAGTCAGTACAGCGGCATGAAGTCAGCGCTGACTTGAAAATTCCCACACGAATATTTTGAAGTCAGTCGGTACTGACTTCTGTACTGACTGACCCTGTGTAAACTTGTCTTGACTGACAAAACAAAATGGCAGCCAGCCGGTAACGTCAATTCAAGAACTAGTGACAAAAATGCGTTTCATATGTATACACGCTTATAAATTTCCTTGAATACCATTGACTATTGCATTTTTGAGAAAATAAGAAAGTTTTTGTGTAAGCTGTGTGTTAAGTGAAATAACCGAAAAACCCGAATAATTCGGTTTTATGACTAGAAAAAACCGGGTTCAAAATTCTGTCGGTTAATCGGTTTTTTCGGTTATCCGGTTAACCGGTTTGCATGCCCTAATTGCTAGCAACGGAAAGGACAGCATTTAAAATCATCACAAGGATAGCATGGCTACCGAAACTCGAAATGATATACCGATTTATCACGTTTTCACTGTGACATTCACGTTTAACCGTCAAAAGACAAATGATTTTGACGATTGAGTGTCAATAAAACGCTATATCAAGCGATATATATTGTGTTTCGGTGATCATTCGGCATAGTGTATAAACCGACTGCAAACACAGTCAGGACCAAGGGCACAGTCAGGACCATCGCAGGCCGCAATGTGCTATTTGTAATAGCTGTATTGACACTTGCACTGTAACTTACCGTTACGCTCTGCAACATGACGTATGTCGCTGATGACCTACTAATTAGTTAAATAATTTGTAATGAATTATAACGTTGTCTTGTGTTGTAACATCAGACAATACAACATGTTATCACAATCTACTGGTTTTACTTGAAGCATTCCCAAACCCCAACTACTTCATCTTATCTCATGGCGACCCTGCATTCAAGAATTTGGACTTTAGAAGAAAGGAAATAAAACCATCATCCCCCTACACTTATCCTAATTTATTTGGGGTCGGTGCAGTGTGTCCTTCTCTTCCATTCCTTCCTGTCAGTCGTCATCTCCTCATCCACTCCCTTTACATTCATATCATTCCTCACACAATCCATCCATCTTTTCTGCGGTCTTCCTCTTACTTTCCAACCCTCAACATCCATATCCATTACTCTTCTAGTAACATGACTTTCATCCCTTCTCATAACATGCCCATACCAAGTCAGACGATTCCTAATTTTATCCATTCGCGTCACACCACACATCCACCTCAGCATTTTCATCTCTGCTTCATGTAATTTTCTTTCATCTATCTTCTTCATAGCCCAACATTCTGATCCATACATGAGTACTGGCCTTATTACGGACTTATAAATAAGAAAGAAAATAAAATATATCAAGAAAATGAAGATTCAATTAGAAGAAATACATACATAATAATAAATAACCCTTAGGCCTTTACTTATTTGTCGGCGCATCAGAACGACACCAGCATGCTCGGTTTACGCGGTGCAGAAAACTTACATACCGAAAACTTACTGGACGCCTTTACAACGTGTTACAAAAATACCCCTAATGCCGACCATCAAACTGAACAACTTTTACTACGGGACCAACTTTAAAATAGCGAAAAAAAAATCAGCTGTTTCATAAAAAATTAATTACGAAAATATCAAAATGTATGAAACAGCTGATTTTTTTTTTCGCGATTTCAGAGTTGGTCCAATAGTAAAAGTTATTCAGTTTGATATACCTATCTACCACATTCGGCATTAGGAGTTATTTTGTAACACGTTGTATATCAATAGCGCGTTACTCATTTGTCGGCACAGCACAGCGTACCGCGCCGACAAGTCAGGAACGAATTGAAATATAGGCAAAGCATTCGGTACCGCGACTACCGCGTATACCGACCATGCTGTGCAGGGGCTCTATCGGCTATAAACATTGAAGTTCATGTTAACTGTGTTTTGACAGATGTATGTGATACGTTGCTACTTCGTTTTGACACAAATACAAACTTACCAAAGAAAAATAGCAATGTATCACATACATCTGTCAAAACATAGTTAACATGAACTTCAATGTTTTTACGCTGCGCCGACAAATGAGTAAAGGCTCATAAAATACCACTCACGCCGTCAGTGTTGTCGATAAAGGAGTCGTTCTCGTCGTACCCCGCGCCGATGTCCGCAAACTCATCTTGCTTCGACCGTCGACTCCTGCCGTACGTACTTTTGCCACCCTGTATATGAATATAACACTATCAGGAGAAAGACTAAAAGATTCAACAAACCTTTAGGGCAAATGGAGGGGATATTTTCTCTCTTTCTTTAATCATTTCTTCTTTCGTAAATCTAGTTAAATAAAGTAGTTGCTCTGTAGAGCAATAAGCCTTGCGTATGTAAAATTTATGAAAATTTTTCGAAGTGGCTGAAATATGATTCTTCCCCATATCTACGCCATTTGAAAAATTTCGAAAAACTGAATCGACAAACTGCTTACAAAATTTCACGACAATCTGTTGAGAAATGCGACCTGTAGAGGAGAACAGACGGATAACCGGACGGACATACGAAAGCATTTTTGCCCAAGCTGAAACGAAGACGCTTCGTGCTCGCTCGGTTAATAAGGGATATTATTATTCGGGCGACTGAAAAATATACTGGCGACTTTTACCGAAACCAAAGTCTACTGGAGTAGACTACTGCGTTAGGGTTTGTACACAAAACTGCGATGCGACGCGATGCGAATTCGCAACGCAGAAAATTGCATTACGAATTGCTGCGATGCGATTTCGTGCGGCAAGGCGTCTCCCTTCCACGTCATCGTAATCACACGTAACATCGCAGGAATGCGCGATGCGAATCAATTCCCAAGTGTTGCGACGCGTCGTGCGAGCTCGCAGGTTTTTGCGATGCGACATCGCATCGCAGTTTTGTGTACAAGCCCTTAGACTGCGTTTTAGCACCATCTTCGTGGGACCTATCCCACGAAGATGGTGCTAAAACGCAGGTTTGAGATCACAGTAGTCCATGGAGCTGGTGTCCTCGCCGCCGAAAGTGAGTGTCCGTATCCGCATTTCGAATTCAAGTTGGAATTATTATGTATAAAGTGATAACTATAATACAACGAATCCATACAGCGAACAGACGAACAAACGTCTGAAATCGTTGAGGCTTTCTGTCTGACCAAACTTTCAGTGTGAAGGGCTGGTGCAATACTATTCTTCATTTATCCACTACGGGTTATTTAGTGCTTGGCCTTTATCTCACCTGATGTTAAGTGACGATAAGGCTGAAGGTGGAAGCGCACTACATCCGGAACCCTCAGCACTGAGGAACTAGCTATCTTATTACCTCTAACTGCCGGAACACAACATTTTTTTAATAGCTGTTATGACGTCAATCTTAAATAAGATGGTGGTAGCTAACCAGGCGGATTTGAAGTAAGCCCTACCACCAACCAAACCGAGTAAAATGTACCCCCCTACTGGGAATGGAACCCGGGACCCCTGCGTCTTACATTGGCGAACCACTAGACCACAGAGGCGGTTAAAATATATAAATAATTCTCTGACGGATGCCACATGTCTAGTAGTTCAATTTAAAATAGATTCCTTTTTTAAGAAATTTGGCTTATTTAGAATAAATAAAATAAAATCGACTGGCGGCGCTAGTTGGCTCATGTCAGCCCCTTAAGTGACCATAATAGACCTATCTCTTACTGAAGAATGATTATGGAAATGGCCATTACCTAACTTCTATTCTGTTAGATAAGAAAAACAGTGTTGATCAGTGACTGGCTCAATAATTTCAATATTGATTGTAAGAAATTATGAATCATAATAGCATTTACTCACATATTTCTGTTCAAATTTCCTTGCAACTTGTTTGACATCATCATCGTTGTCCGAGAATGGATCCAAACCGGTTGTTTTACCATTTTCCACTTTCTTCTTACGCTGAAACATAGAACAATACATAATTAAATGTTTATTACTTAAGGAAACAATTACTTTATAAGTAATACTTATGCCTATTAGCGACTCGGTAGCATAATTGGTCAGTGTATTGGGCCGGAATCCCAACGGTGCGGGTTCGAGTCCCGTCTGAGGTGCTACAGGTGAGTCGATTTTTCTAATATTATTTATCTTAATACTATTACTTAAACTAACATAAGCGTTAGTTTAACATAAGGAAAATAAATAAACAGCATACATTAAGTTATTTTCTTTGATTGTTATTTTAACCACCATCAAATTAACACAATATCTATGTCAATTAACATCAATTAACACAAAAAAAAGAAGATAATTGGAAGGAAAATACCTTAAATATATGTAGAAGATAAGATTTTACAGAAAGGAAACATCCCTTTGTTTTTAAAAATAGGTAAAACTATATTCAAAGATTTTTGATAAAAAATAAACTAGTCTCAGCCAGGAATTCAGTAGGCTAAAATCTGAAAAAATAACATCCTGTACTTTTATAATACCAACAGACGGGCAATTTTTTTTATAACATAGTGTTTTAAATTAGAAGCACCCAAGAAAGAGTACATTAACCCGTTAATTTAACGGCTCAAGCAATTTATTAAAAATCTTTGAATGCAGTTTTACTTATTTTTAATAATAAAGAAATGTTTTCTTTTAGTAATATATGCTATCTTTAATATTTCGGGTACTTCTCCCCCAGCTTTCTTTCATGCTGTCTTGTCTTTTTTTTCACTTTTTTTTTGTGGGCAAAGATGCATTATAGTTAAAAAAAAAAGTCTTTCCATAACTTGGCTCAAGTGTAGGCACATCAGTAACATCAGTAAAGCAGCAAGAAGAGCAAGTTAAAAACTTGATAGAAAGTTGTACAAAAACTTGTTCAGCTGTTGTACTAATGAAAAAAAAAAAGTTTAATTAATATAATACAGATCTTATAATTATTAGTCATTGGATATTCGGATGCATTTTTACCTAAAGTCAACAAACATATTATGGAAGCGGCTTCTTGAAATGAGTATTCTCCTATAAGGTTTAATAAGCCTTGTTACAACGTAATAAGATTGTGTCAGCTTCTTTAAAAATCACTGACAATAAAAGTAGGGAAAAGCTCACCAAATTATGTTTGTAAAAGGCCAACTGGAATTTGTGTCATTTAATAATTTCTTTATAACGGAGTATACACCAAAATGGTTTATTTCCGAAATCCTTGGATTTTTCGATAAAAAAGTGCTTTCCATAATACCTAACATCTGAACTTTAGGTAAAAATGCATCCGAATATCTGATCCCTAATTATAACATCTAAATATATAAAAGAAGGCTCTGAGTGACTGACAGACATATCAATGCACAGCCCAAGCATTTCAAGAAATTCCAAATTTGGCATGTAACCTACATCCTTATGGTGTGCACTATAGGGCATGCAAAAACCGGGTAGTTTTAGGAAACCGAATATTTCGGTTTTCACAAAAAAAAAACCGGGTAACCCGGTTTTTTCGGGTATTTCGGTTTTTTTTAAATAAAATTCAATAAAAAGGGTAAAATAATAAAAACTGTTTATTTTCTTTCGTTTTTGAATTAACATTAGTTTCTGAACACATTTGAGATCAATCACGTAACTAAATTATGTATGCCACTATGCATTTATTAACCATAATAAAATTCTAACATAAAAATCAATAAAATCAACAAATCGTAAAATAAAAAACACGTCTTTAGAACCTTTGAGGTTAATAACAGAGTCAAAATTAAACATAAGAGAGAGATTGAGATAAAATATCTTTTTTTTAAACATACTTATATGCATTTCATATTGATGAAATGTAATGTAATGCAATCAGGTTAATGCAAAGCATGCTTAAATGCTATATGGGTTAATGTTAAATTATTCAATAACAATTATAGAACTCTGATATCACAAATCTTTATTTAACAAGCAGGTAAGATTAACAAACCCTGAATAAAAAGTGCTTTTAAGGTTAGGTATCGGTGGTTTGTTTATAAAATTCTCTGAGTTTTTTTTGTTGTTGTTGTTTTTTAAATTACAACTTCAGCCGTGAGTTGGCTGAAGTTGTAATTTAAAAAACAATTACGTCCTTGCTCATATTTCCTTTCACAATTATTCAAAAAACAAAAGTTGAAGAGCTTACCTGTATCGTGAAAGTTTCTTTGCGTTTACTGTGACTTGGCACTTGCCAGATAGCTGAAGGCTGGTTTATACGAGGTAAGCAACTGACTCCGAAATCGAGACAAGTCAGCGCTGACCCAAAAAAAAACCCAATGTAAATTGGTTTGAAGTCAGTACAGCGGCATGAAGTCAGCGCTGACTTGAAAATTCCCACACGAATATTTTGAAGTCAGTCGGTACTGACTTCTGTACTGACTGACCCTGTGTAAACTTGTCTTGACTGACAAAACAAAATGGCAGCCAGCCGGTAACGTCAATTCAAGAACTAGAGACAAAAATGCGTTTCATATGTATACACGCTTATTACTTTCCTTAAATACCATTGACTATTGCATTTTTGAGAAAATAAGAAAGTTTTTGTGTAAGCTGTGTGTTAAGTGAAATAACCGAAAAACCCGAATAATTCGGTTTTATGACTAGAAAAAACCGGGTTCAAAATTCTGTCGGTTAATCGGTTTTTTCGGTTATCCGGTTAACCGGTTTGCATGCCCTAGTGCACTATGAAAGATTTTTTTTTAATTCACCCAATAGGGGATGAAAGTTTGTATGAAAGTCCCTTAGTTTCGAAGCTAGGATCTTCAAATTTTGTGTTTAGGCTGACAATTAAAAATAAATATATGTCTCAGCATTCTTGAAAATTCCAACCCCGAAGGGGAGAAAAGGGGGACGAAGTTGTGTATAGCAAATCCTTCATTTTCGAAGTGAACATCACTAAATTTATTAATTAGGCTCATGGTTGGAAACTAACGCAACATAGTATATTGTTATTGTTGGAATTACAACCCTTAAGGAGGTGAAATGGGGGGTAAATAATGGTAAAGTAAATAACCTAAATATTGATATGGACGTCGTTATAGAAGTTTTATTGGATATTTAATGCAAAAATGGCATTTATTTTGAAATCCAATACAGTAGAAATGATTGAAACCCCTAAAGGGTTGGTTCAAATTTTGTTTTAAATGCAAAAAAAAAATATTAAAATAGCTATTTCGACTTGAAACTTTGTTGGAGCTTAGGTACTAACTTCTAAAACAAATTATTTTGTTATTTTCCGAAAATCAACTTTTTGGGGGTTAATAAACCCAAAAATCCACGTTGTTAATGGGGCACTGGAACGAGAACAGGAACGGGAACAAGAACAGCGAAAGGGATGAGAAGAGGAACGGGATTTTCATATCTCTGGATCCATTCTGATTTTTATAAACTAGCTTTCGCCCGCGACTTCCTCGCGAGGCAACGCGTTTGGTGCGGGCGGACCCGCCTATTCACGTAAAAACGGCTGATCGGATTTTGATGAAATTAAAACAGAATAGTCCTGGTTTTCCTCGAATATCCACACGAACGAAGTAGCGGGCTGAAGCTAGTATTCATACAAATTGAAATGTATTTATTTATTATAATGGGTAACTTACCTACCTACTTAATAAAAATAAATGATATGTATGTAGTACGATTGTTGTTTCATTACTTCAATAACACGATCTCATTATCATATCAGAGACAATAAACCTACTAAGATACTATAATAAGGTGACAACCCTACTCCTAACTATTTTATTAATCACAGGTTAATGAATGATAAAGATCGAGTGTCAAAATATCACGTGACGTGATCATCGGGCGAGTCTCGAGGCGAGAGCGGGAGCAAGATTTTATCGATCGCGTATTCGCGTGCTCATAATCAAAAATATTCCCGCGCCCTCCTGCGCACATCTATATACGATGGGGAAAGCTATCAAAGCACAGATACTTATCAAAATCATTTATATAAAGAACCGTATGCATGTTATATTATAAATAAATAGAAAAAATCCGACGCGAAATAGTTTATAAATGATCGCAATGAGTAGGTACTTTCATTCATAGCTTTTCACATTCTTCGAATTCGAAAAATCAATGACATACAATGTCAATGAGAAGAAAGTTTGTAAATAGAATAATACTCAACAGACTCTTCAAACATACATAACATAGGTAAACGCAAGCTATAATAGCAATAAATAAAAAGGCAATAAACTGCATTCACATTTCACATGCATCGAAACATCAAACTTCGCATCAGTATGCATAAAGAGCACAAAAAATGCATACGGAACCCACACAAAACAGAGCGCTATAAATAGAATAATGAACACTGACCGCTGAAATAAAAAAAAGATAACCAAAGACGAAGTTACAAACCCCGAGAGCTCGCCGCGAACCCATCGAAAAACAATCTACACACACACACGCACGCAGACCAAATACCTTTCATAATATAATTCACGCACACATGCGAAAGTACCTATATTAAACAGGTCACGATACATAACCTATGCCTCCTATTTACTTTTCAAATCGATAACATTATGCAAAAGCTTCGTTCGTACATCACGAGAGATCCTCAGTGTACGCTCATACGCTGCCTGCTGCACGTCGTCGTTTTGCAAGCGAATAGTTCAGCCCTACATAATCAAAACAAGATTGCAAACAAACAACCAAACACCCTACTTCGGTCAATACTTCATCAAGTCAACACACAAGCCCATTTCGCTAAAATAAAATCTCGTACCTACATATCCTTCCACAAGTTAGAGCAGTACCACGATAGTTTAACACCTTTTACGCACGCACACAATCACAATCTCTTTATATACTGAAATGTATATAACATTATATACCTACACTCTAATGACATCCAGAGATGTTACAACTTTCATCGAAAATTAAATAAGTAAATTCGATGATAAAAATAACCTCTAAATAAACAAACAACTATTTACCGGAAACAGACGTCGAATTCATAGGTTAACCTAGGTCATCCAATATCTACTTTTCATACGTGATTCGATAACACAAGCCTTTGCAAATGTCGTGAGCCAATTGCTACGTGTAATTTTTGCGATATTATCATGAGAAATTAAACATATTGGACTAACAACAATTGAAAACTAACGATGCCGTAACCAAAACATTGGACCCTTCGTATGATATCCTAGCCTGACAACGTTTTCCTATGATTGTTGCAAACATGGCGACCGCTATCTGGGCTTCTTGTACAGCTCGTGGACACAAATTCATGTCACAAACCTAATACAAAGCTGTGTAACGTAAGCAAAAAATCATAAAACCATCTCGACAGGCACTCTTAAAAATGTGTGTCCGTTTGCCAAACCATTAATATTTTTACGTTCTAATTTTATTTGCAGATACCCTTAGGTACAAAGAGCTGGAAAACCAGTATGGTTGCGTAAATTGCTATGATTTTCTGTTATAACTTACCTCTTCTGCAATGACTAGTTCCTTGTAATTCAGCTCCGGATATTTACTTTCGTTGCTTTCAACCAAATTTATAGTTAATCTCACTGTTTTATTCACATTATTCGTTGCACTTTTTGGAGCACCCACTGTTATAAGAGTAGCACGTTTAGGGTCCGACATTTTCCACCAAATTCGAGCATAAAATGATTTTTTTCAAAGCATGACACGACCTGCATTTTCAAACTGTGTAGCACATTGCCACCATGTTGGAATTTATTGTTTGGGTCGTGAGCGCCACGGATGGAATGCGAACTATGTTGTGTTTGCGAGAATATACTCTAGATGGCAGTAAAAAGTTACTTTTAAAGCTGATAGATGTCGCTCAAAGCAATAACATTTTTTATATTATACTTAAAAAATCCTGAAGATATTCATCAAATAAATTAACTTTTAACCAGTTTGATTCATAACTGATTTAAGAAAACATAAAAGAAGTAGTAAATACTGATTATAAGTTTAAATTTTTGTCTCTGAAAAACTTTTTTTGTGTATGCTTCTTTGGCACACGTTATTGATCAATTTCGCTAGATGTCACTGACTTACTCGCAGTAACTGCTTTATCGACTATCAACCTATTATTATGTATTCTGTGCTATTGTTAAAATCTTAGGTTAAAACAAACTATTGGGTATTATTATTGTAAAGGTTGGTTTATACGAGGTAAGCGACGAGCTAAGTCAGCGCTGACCCAAAAAAACCCAATGTAAATTGGTTTGAAGTCAGTACAGCGGCATGAAGTCAGCGCGGACTTGAAAATTCCCACACGAATATTTTGAAGTCAGTCGGTACTGACTTCTGTACTGACCCTGTGTAAACTAGTCTTAATATTAATAATTAAATGTAATATTAAAGTAATAATCACCAATCCTTATGTAAGATTAATTATGTCGCAGCCAACTAGCTTAATCAGCCGTTCATTTACCAGCCTGGACTTTTCATTGAAAGGCGCCATTCTATCAGCAGCCTAAATAACATCACGACATTTAATTTAACGGCTAGGCTATTAAATGACTTGGTTCAATAAAGACTTGCCTAGCCAAGTTATTCAAATTTAGTTCCATTTTCTGTCACCAGGTGTAGTGTAGGCGATGCCGATGCTGTAAAATATTTTCGTGGAGGTATTTGGTGAGAAAAATAGTACAAATCAATCTTTGATCGAAAGTTTATTTAATAAAGAATGTTTTGAAAACAACTCATAGACTATGACCAATAGCATCAAGGTGTACCTTGATTTGTTTTGTTCTTTTATTTTTTTCGTAATTTATTGTTTGTTCCGTGATGTGAGGTAAACAATGTTATTGTCATGTTTAAATATGAATGTGATTTTTGTGTTTTATTTTTAAGATCTCACCGTAAACCTTGGACATTAGAAAGAATCTTAGAGATTATAAACGATAAACGAGAAATCTAAGGTGACCATGAGTTCTGGATAGAGGAGGACAGCTATGGACTATTTCTGGATGAACGCTTGTATTGTATGTACTTACGATCGCTGCAAAACAGCTACTAGTGAAGATGTGTTTAAATAATACCAATTTATACTTAATATTTATTATCATTGGCTTGAAAATGTTGTACTCAATTGTTTTTGTATATATATTAGATTATTTTATTGATTCTTTAAACAATATCTGTGTTATTCTTAAAAAAATCAAGCGCTTAGTAAACCTATTTGTTAAAATGTGTTTTATCTTCTTTGTTCAATCAAACTCAGTTCATAATAAGTCTTTTACTTGAATAATAATACAGAATTCACAATATCAAAATATTTCGTATTTCTTTCGTCACATAATGGTTACCCTATTCAATTAACGGCCTAAGCATCTGCCAGCCCGTTAATTAAATGTTGTTTGGGATGCATTGTCTGGATGTCATTTAGGCCGCTGATGAAACGGCAACGTTCAATGAAAAGGCTAGGCCGCTAATTGTACGGCCGATTAAGCCAGTTGTCTGCGGCACATATCTACATTATATATTATAATTTTTCTTTTATGGTTTTATGATGAACTCTGCTAAAGTGAAGACACGAATACATGTGCTATGTGTAAAGATTAATAAATAGGAATGAGTATGAGTATTTAGTAAACAGTTTTTGACAGTTGTCATGCGTCTTTTAAACTTAAATCGCTAATTAAAAATATGTCAACATATTTAAATCAAATTATCACTAAAACTTATGGTATCTTTCATATTCTATGTGTGGGAAACCATTAACTAACCAAATATTATTCTTTGAATAATTAATATTAGGTACACACGATTGCACGTCAGGTTGCCAAAACAGCTTTTATTACGTAGGGCATAAAGGCGGTCTCAAGGTCAACATGTATAGTCTGAAGTGCCTTCGTGCGTACAGTCAGCAGAGCGTCATGTTATACAAACTAAAAAATCTTAAGTATAAAATTGATTAAGTAACTAGGTACCCTGTCGTAGTAGCCCAGCGTACGTATTGACTGTACCTACTTAAATACAAACGACGGCAGTACTGCAATAATACAACCTATGCTTACATTACCTACTGCAGCGGCCAGCAAAACAGGCTTGATGTTCCATGTCTGAATTTGCCACCATTTGCCTCAGGCGCGGCCAGCCTTCAAAAAAGGTTACATACTATCTACCACAATAAAGCTGATAATAAAAAGCTTTTTTTAAAACTTCCTTCAAAAACCTGAAAATAAAAAAAACAGCTTCAAAATTAAATACTTATAAAAAGCAATAAATAATATTAATTTCATTAGATACGCATACTTATTTTATAAAACACATCTAATGAATACCGAGTCACTAGTCACTCGCTAGCTCAGCGGTCAGAGCATTGGACCGGATATCCAAAGGTCGCGGGTTCGATTCCATGATCATGATCTGGTACGAGTCGTACATCTAATGAAATCGGGTGGGGAATGTGGGGATCCGACGACTTGAGATCCTCTTCCTAATTTGAAGTCGGTTAAAATAAAATAAGTTGTCCTCAAGCCTCACCCGACTTCTAGATCCGTGTTTTATTAAAATTGATATGCGTATCTAATAATTTGAATATTATTCCTTGCTTTTTAGAACCGGTACAGAGCTACCGGGGTGGACGGCACGCACTCAGTCGAGTTGAGCCATTTTATTTTCTAACATTAGAGTAAGTTAAATAAAATAGGTACGTTTATGTATGGAGTGATTATTCAACTGAAAACAAATAAATCAGCTTTAAGTAACTTCGTTACGTAACCAAAGTTATTAAAAAAAAATATTCAATCAGCAAAAACTTGGCTGACGCATAAGAAGGTTATTTTCGGAAGATGCTGATGGCCCGAGAGATTCCTATTAAGATATAAAACATTAGTCGCACTTAAGTCTCTTTTTCGCTGACCCGGGGCGACGCCCAAGAGTGTTTAGTCGAGTGGAAATTATTATTTTAATAATTCCATCTTTATAAATCGAGAAGTCATTCGTTCGCAGTTTGCGCCCAGTTTAAAAAATGGAAGATCATTATTCAATTAAGTGTCCGGCGAACAGTGAGCTTCCCATACAAACGTAGTACATAGGTAAATGATTTGCAATTTGAGCATAACTAACTTCTTGTGATGTTATATTACTAGGGTTCTATTAAATAACAAAATCCAAAATACCAATCCCAATAAAAATTAATGCGATTTACAGTTTTGTTTGAAAAAATGTAAATGGCATTTATTTTGAATCGGGTTATATTTTTGATTTTTTTAATAGAACCCTAGACAAATGTACTGTCTTAATCCGAATAACATCACAAGAAGAGTTAATATTGCTTAAATTGCAAATCATTTCGGTATTACGTTTATACGGGAAGCTCACTGTTGGACGGAAAGCTAGACACTTCTGACTGATACAGAATACCTACCTACCTAACTGACGAGACGTCCATTTGGAAGGACGTCAAAGTGGAAAAAGGACTTATCACTATTACATTTATAGTAGGTACAGTTTGAATAAAATATGTATAGGTACGTACCTAACCTACTACAGATAGATAGAGGTAGTTTAAGATAAAAGTTTGTCGGTGTAGGTATCTACACTACCTACCCCAGTCGGCTACCTAGATTGAACTGGAAAATATCCAATGCAAATAACCAATCGATGCCGCAAGAATAATAGAGCTGCGAAGACATGGATATGGTACCACGTACCACCTACCTAGTTACTTATCTAGCAGTAGATGGTAACTTATCTAGTAGTAGCTATAGCTGTATTATAGAGTAGTAGTTACAAGCGTAGTAGGGTCTGGCCGCGAAAAGTTGTACCCACCTTCTTTTGAATTGAAGCCCGATGTTAGTCTCGTAAAACATAAAATATTAAAAACACTATTACACTATTGAATAAATTAATATTATACTCATTACCTACTTACATGGCATTAAATTTAAACAAATCATGTTATACAAAAACGTTGTTGTTGTTACCCTTCTGCACAAAAAATCCCATAAAAATTAATGCAATCCGCAAGTGCGGATATAAAACTATTTACAGCGTATTAGTTGATGACGTGTTATAATTTATTAAATTATAAACGTAACTGAATATTTAGTCATAAAAACGTCTTTATATATATTTTATGTCCAACCAATTTTTCCAATCGTAACACTCATACATTTTAAGAAAATATTTTTTTGTGCGACAACTTTGTAACGTTATCTTTAGTTATTTGGTTTAGTTACAGAGAAAGTAATTTGACACTGTGGAGGTATGTTGTCAAATGTTTTGAACTCCATTGTGTTCGTATTGTCAGCACAATTTAATAACTTTTACCACAGAATAACTAATAGTACCTTTTACGGAGAAAAAAGAGAATATTAGAACATTTGGAACGATACATTCTTCGAAGAAACGTTTTGTAGACGTAAGCTTAAAAACTGAGTACTTATTAATTTTGTTATATTCGAAAATATGGACAATATTCTTTGTTGTAG
This sequence comes from Catoptria pinella, assembly GCA_963556745.1. Taxonomy (NCBI): domain Eukaryota; kingdom Metazoa; phylum Arthropoda; class Insecta; order Lepidoptera; family Crambidae; genus Catoptria; species Catoptria pinella. Next base: position 1,757,815 of record OY750777.1, read on the forward strand.
AAAGCAGTCACAAAAGAACCATCAAAAATGGTGGCGTAAAACAAATTTTATTTTTCTTCCTGTGTATTTTTTTCTAGTGTGTTCACATAAGTGCGTTATGTTGTGTGCTATGATAACATTGATAACATATTGGAAGTACTAGAACAAGTACAAATACTTAAGATGTATATTAGTCCTTACGAGGGTGGCATCATCACTGTGTGACTAAACCCTCTTTAAAAAAAAAGATTATAAAAAAAAGATGAATATTATTTTTAACCTCTCTACACCTATTCAAGACTTTTTAGCTGACATTTAGAACGGGAAGATCTATTCTATTCCTTTAAATGTTTTAGGTACACACGACAGCACGTCAGGTTATACAGTTAAACTGCAAAAACAGCTTTTATTACGTAGGGCATAAAGGCGGTCTCAATGTCAACATGTATAGTTGGAGGTGCCGTCGTGTGTACTTTTTTATCTTCATTTTTGGTTCCCAGTCATGGATTTAGATTCATATTACTTCCTTACCTACTTAAATATCTATTTCTACTTGTATTTCGACGGTCACTATACCTAGTATTACGGTAACTCGCAACTTATGCTGGCGATGAATTTGATATTTATTATTATTATTTAGGTATATAGGTATTTTTTTTTGCTTTCTAAGAACAAGCGGTCAATCCCTGCAATACACACGCACGATCAACCTCCTTTTGAGAATAAGTTACTACATAGTTACTACATTTACCTTCGAGGCTTGAAATAGAGCAATTGTAGGCCGCTGGCCGACGAAGAAAGGACGAGGCGAAGCTTATCTAAACGAGGATGTTAATTAAATAGGTAGCTTTTACAGTTAAGACTTGTATAATGTATAGTTCTCCAATTTGCGAGGAAACAAACAAATTACTTAATTCAAGAAACATTAACTTATCCACTATATGTTTTTCTTCGTAGATCCCAAGTAATTGCTAGTTGCGGATTGCAGAAGAAAGGGTAAATTTCAGTCACGAGTTCCGAACGCGCACTCTCATAAATATTGTAATTCGCCGAAGTAGGTACTTATGTACCTATAGGTAAATAGGGTAGGTATGCCGTTTTATAGGAATTCATGTAAATGTACCTAGCTACACTAGCTACCTACCTAGTCTGAACTGAAACCCTGAAGTTGGGGATGCTACTTATCTGCCTCCTAGAATTCTCAGTCTGCCTCTTGTTAGTAGGGTGTTGTTCCGAAAGTTTTAGTGGTTGGGGTTGTGTATTGTGTTTGTTGTGTATGGAAAACATCAATCAAATAAATCGAGTCCATATCTTATTATTATATCTAGGTACTGTAATTGGAACATCACTGGCAATTTTGTATGGGAATCACCATTTTTCGGCCATTTATTTTTAAAGCTAACTTTTGCAAATAAATTGAGGTTTAAAAAGATCAGTACATTCGGTGAACTAAAGCATACGAGTATTCAGCGGCTGTGTTATTTATTAACTAACTAATTAAATAGATGGCGCTGGTTTTCAAAATATTAATATATTAAAATTCTCAAGGTAAGTTTTGTATGTATAAATTATTGTAGGTGATAAGTTCACAGGGTCAAAAAAAATATGTTTATAAAAAACGAAAATTAAAAACATACCCAGAGTTTTTGTACTTAGGTACATAAGTTATATTATTATGTGCATAAAGCTAACATTAATTTCTTTGAAAAGTTTTGGAAAAAAACTCGTAGTCCAAAATAACTTTCCAATTTATTTTTAAATGCGTCAATAACTTTGGAACCGTAGGTAGGTATGTACCTATAACTATACATTATTAGAATCCCATTGGATCTCCTAAGCCAGGCTGGATTCAGTTTTATCACACTCTGGTGCAAGATTCAATTCCCGAGCTATTTTTATTGCTGAAGTCGTTCCATGAAGTTTATGCTTATCTGCCAGTAGGCTAGGTACCTACCTACACTATACATAGGTACATACGTACCTACCATTAAAGTAAATTGAAAGGAGAATTGGCACTCGCCATATAAAAAATGCTTATCTTGTCGATTGAATTTGGTTTTAAAATATAGCCAATTGAAGGGCGACATGATATGCGTTACTACAAATAGTGTCTAATCTCTTCGGACGAAGCAACTCGTATAATTATGATAGAACGTCACTTCAGGTAAGTTCGTCTAATCACTAATAATATTTTACTAGTGGCTCTGCGAGCTGTGGGTACATACGTACACCTCGCTTTAACAAAAAAAAATCAGCTGTTTCATACATTTTGCTATTTTCGATTTTAATTTTTGTATGAAACAGCAGATTTTTTTTCGCGATTTCAGAATTGGTCCCATAGTAAAAGTTGATCAGTTTGATGGTCCCTATATACCATATTCGGCATTAGGGTTATTTTTATAACACCTTGTATAATTTTCGAACCTGCTCACAAACACGAGAGTCGGTTGAGAAATGCGACCTGTAGACGGACAGACATACAAAAGCATTTTTGCAGAGACGCTTCGCGCTTGCTCGGTCAAATTACATGGATCAAGTCATGTAGAAAAAGAGTTATTTAATTATGAATATTTTTTTTATATGGAAACAAGGAGTCATTGAAAAACATTCCGTTATCACATTTTTCAAGTGGCAGAATAGTCACAATGAAATTTTAATGTAAGCTGCGTTTTCCGATGAAAAAGGTCCAACCCTGCGATGCCAAAGATTCCACACACGGTTGGTTGAGTGCGTCGAGTGTCGGCCATTAATCGTCGCCAATACAAAAGCATCGCCTGATTGGAAAACTTTCCCTGGCCTACTGAATTATTATTGCCTGGCCAAAGTTTTCATATTAATTTCCGTCTGTATTGTCCGATGGAGCTGTTGAAACTACTGGTTTTGCATATAATAAATATAAGTTAAGTAAATTCTATGATTGATTAGCTAATACCAAGTAATAACTAAACACTCTTTTTTGTGATCACCATGTGAAGATAATCATATAAAAGTTAAAAAAAAAATCATTTAGCGAACGATGATATTCCAATTTAAAAAAAAATCAAAACTAAGGTTTTTGGATTGGAATATGTAAGCACATTAAGTAAGCATTGAAAGAAAAAAATAAGGCCCCTACTTAATGATGCTCTAAGGGCCCCTATATACCTCAAGGGGCGCCCTCATTTTAATGAAATTGATTGCTCGCTAAGTACATAATGTATCGAAAATTCACCTGTACAGATTGAAGCTAAGGTTCTATAGTTTATTTACAAACAATAATCTCAGTAAAATTTTGTTCGTTGTAGTAATAGTTGGCAAAACAACCAACTGCATTAACGAAGTTATTGTTCGTAAATAAACTATAGAACCTTAGCTTCAATCTGTACATGTGAATTTTCGATATATTATGTAGTTAGCGAGCGATAAATTTAATTAAAATGAGGGCGCCACTTGAGGTATATAGGAGCCTTAATAACCATATTCATGTATGTACGGTGTACCTACCTAACATTATTTACATAAATAAGTACCTACTTCGATCATAATAACTAGGTATTTTGAAATAAAACACTTTTTACGGATTACAGCGCGTATATTATTAATTTAGGTGTAGATTGTAGTAGTGGTAGTAGATTCAGTAGCTAGATCTTGTTTTCTAACTAACTTTATGCAATTTAATTCAGTAATAATGATCAAATCAGAATGCAGCTAAAAAATAATTTAATAAACTTGAATACATATAATTTATAAAACTTCGAGGGTAATTTCATAAAAATATGAGCAGCCTATTTTGCTTTAGTCCTCCCGTGACCACGGCCCCTGGAAAGGTGTCTAAACGTCGGGAATTCTAAACCAATAAATACAAACTAAATAATTCCAAAACAACACCTGAATTAATAATATACGCGTTGTAATCCGTAAAAAGTGTTTTATTTCTAATGAACTGTACGCGCGAAAGTCTTAGAAGTGTATAGGTATATTGAATTTCGAAAAATAAATAAAATAAACTACTATGTGGTGTGTGACTTATAGCGCCATCTATCCGCGTGCTTTTACAACTTTGGCATGCTTCTCATACTGTGCCGTGGGGTGGCGCCTTATAGCATACATGGTCCAGGAAAACATGGAATGACATTCCGAGAGTAACACAAGCTTACGTCACTCAGTTGCGCGACTTTATTGTAACAAGCAAATAACGAAGGATTTTTCTGTCACACTCACTCACAAAATTATTATAGTGCATTTAAATTGTGATTTATTTCTCTTAGCAAATGTAACAGTTCAAGTTAAAGATGACTCAAATGAACGTAATTTCTTTACCGATACCGGAGATGACGTAAGCTAGTGTTACCCACGTGATTCCTCTCACGCAGTCTCCGTGTGTGGCGCACCGCACCGCACGGCAAGCCTCTTTCTCTTCTTCCTCGCTGCCTACCTCCTACCCCTCATTTTTGTTATTCATCTGTGTTTTTGTTTCCCCCCCGCGTGTCCGTGTCACAAAATTGAGATTGTGACGTTGTGTCCGTGTGTTGTGTAGTAAAAATAACAATGCGCGTGCATGTTCTGTGATTCAATAAAAGATAACTCAGTTCAGTACCTATCTTAATACTACTATTAACTATTTATCAATGGAATTAATTCGATGTGTACGGGCCCATCCTATTCTTTGGGATGCAAAGCATACGCATTATCGAGATGTTAGGAGGAAAAGAGCTATTTGGAATTTAGTTGCCAGACAGTGTGGCACATTTTTGGGCGCACCTCTTGTTGACGGTAAGTCACTTCTATATTTTTCTAACATTCTGTTGAAGTTTATGTCGGTTTTTTATAAAAGTCTTATTTAATCGGTGGTACAGATCGAAAGCAATAACACGGACACACGAGTGCGTGCGTGATCTTAATGACGTCACTGACATGACAGCTCACGAACATTCATGCACGAATGCCATGCCATGGCACGTAGGCTAGGCAGGCAGCGCAGCACGTGACAGCACCCGTGCCCACAGGCGGCGTACCTAAGTACCTATACCTATTGTGGGCTATTACCAACGCGCAATGTTATATTAGACATTAAAATAATGTAAATGAGACCCGTCTTATTTTTTTTAAGCTGAACTTGTACTTGATATTTTTTTAATCTGTGATTATTCTGCTGAGTCAAAACAAAAATACCTACTTATCTGTCAACCAAATTACGACGGCTATTAATTAATGCCAAATCGAAGTCAAAGTGACTATAGGTACTATGCTAATAAGATTTATTATTAGCGTAGTATTTACGGTGTTTACTTATAAATTCTTTAAAAATATGTTATTAACAAAATTCATTAGAAACGCGCGAAAGTCTTAGAAGTGTAAATATGTTATTTGTTTGTTTGTCAATCTTCCATGAAATAAATAAATTTTTATTATTGAATTATTATCGACAGATAATTATTATGGCATCAAATAAAAACTTTATTTAAATGAAAGATTAAATTCTATATAAAACTAAAAGTTAATGTTTGTAACATGTACACACGACAGCACGTCAGTTAAACTGTGAAAACATCTTTTATTACGTAGGGAATAAAGGCGTTCTTAAGGTCGCGGTTTCGCAGTTTAACTTTACATGACGTGCTGTCGTGTGTACTTCGTATTTTAGAACTCTACAGACATTACCAATACCAAATTATTGTTAGAGCTTGTTTCACAATATGTTAAATCTTCTGGCTAATAAGCTACGCAGAACTTACTTTTTAATTGTGAAACTGGCCCTTAGACATTTGATAGACCTCGGTAATCACGTGATACCAACGCTACAATTGACAAGCCGATGCAATGTAAATGATTGACAAGCAGTTTTGTTCGTTTAGGGGGTACAATAAGTATCACTGATCAGTATTTTAACTTTTTAAATATGTGTTGTTACAGGTGAAGAAGCAAGGCAACTATGGCTAAAGCTAAGGAATAGCCACCGAGAAGCAAGAAGAAGACGAGCTGAAGATAAGAATCTAAAGCCATGGAAATATGAAGAAGAAATGGAATTCCTTGTAAAAGATGAATCTAGTACAATCAATGACATTAGCGTTGTTAATGCAGACGATAATGAATTCAACGGCACTTACAAAATTGAAGTTGTAGCACTAGGGGCTGATGAAACTGATCAAGAGATAAATTCTAATGAAGAAATGGTTGATGCAGTTAAAGAAATGTTTAACGATGAAGTAAAAATAGAAGATGTAAAAAATAAACGATTAATTGATAGAAGTACACAATATGAACGCACAAATGAAGGAAGTTACAATAATGTACAGATACAAACAAATCGTTTGACTGAAGACAGAGAAAGAGATTTAAATGGCGACAGAGAAAGAGATGGTTTGACCGCATTGTTTTCTAGCATGTGCGAGAAAACGAGAAATTTGTCCAAGTTATTGCAAATACGAGTACAAAGAGAGATTTTCGAATCTGTCATGAGAGCTGAAGAAGAAACATTGAAAATTCCAACGTCTCGTTTCATGTTTCGCAAAAGGATCGCAAACAGAAGAAAAAGAACTAGAGCAGCTACTTTTAAAGATTGTGACAAAGAAGATACACAAATACAAGAACCAACTTGTGACCCTCCTTCTGACCCTATTGGGGAATTTGAAATTAAAACAGAGATTAATGAACACATCGTATAGATATTAATTATTGAACTATCATCGTGACTAACACCCGTTTGCACTAAACTTAAGAATCGCCTAAGTATTTTTCTAACTACAACTCAACCAAGATAAATAGGCGCACGAAAGCTGCATTACAGCTAAGTTAATGTTACACCGTTTTAATTTTTTCAAGTTGTAGTTAGGAAAAGACTTAGGCAAACGGGCATAAGTAATTTTATACTAAGGTGACACATACATAAAATAGTAACTTTATTTGGCAACATATCCGTGTCCCTATTATAAACGCATTTACTAACTCTAGTTATTTTATTTTTTTGAGGCTTACTCCGGCTTTGGTTCAAATACCTCTATATAAAAAAAAAATCAGGTCAGTGGTGGCTCAGAAGAATAACGTTTGTAGGTTGCACAGAATGTAAAGAAGGCAGAAAAGCCGCTCGGAACAAACCGTGGTTTTCCGTGCACGCTTTTAACGTACAGGTGATCTCAGATCAAACAGGTTATGGAGTTTGGCCAGCGAGTCGTGCGTGTCGCGTGGTTGAAAAAGGAACCAATTTTGTGCCTTATTATTTATATGTCAGTTTTCATTAACATATAATTTTTTTAACAGGGAAAGTGGCGCCACCATTTAAATGACGACTCCTTGGCCAGACTCTAGCACAGGCTATAATTTATGATTAGCACGGCGGATTGACTATAAATTTTATGCTAGTTGGGAATAAGCCGCGGAGCATCGACCGATGCCGTGCGTGTGGGGAGGGAGGGAGGGAGGACCCACGCACGCACAGCAGTAACCGTGATGTGATGCAATGCGCGTCATGCGCGCGACGAAACGGATTACGGATACCATCCAATCCAAATATTCATGTGTGTGATCCAATCCAGAATCTATATGCAGTGCATTCTGGCTTTTTCACACGTTAAACCTCGGTATTTATGTGATAAAATCGTAATAAACAACGGAAATCAGAGTTCCATAGTTTGCGAAAAATGTTTTTATATCCCCAATGTTGTGTTGCGTTGCGTGCGGGACACAGACCTTATCGCCTGTGGGTCTACCGCGCAAGTACCGTCGGCATCGTTCGTTATCGGCTTCATTTGACAGATGGATATGCAGCACATTGCTATTTTTTTGGTGAGTTTTTATTTGTGCCAAAATGAAGCAGCAATGTGTCACATCTATCTGTCAAATGAAGCCGATAGGGATGCCGACGACACTTGCGCGATACAGCTACCACTGGATATCTATCTTTCCCTTGCTCTACTAATTGATTAATTTCAGATTTGGTTTGGTTCAGTGTTGCCAGATGTGCTATAATTATCCAAAGAACCACGATAATTTTAAGTGTCATGTCGATAGAAAATAATAATGAGGTATCGCACAATAATTCTAAGAAATTCCGCGATATTTTTTCCAATTCCACGATATTTTTTTAACTTTTGTATGTGTTGAAAAATAGCATTTTTTTACACCACAGCTCATTAATCATTGAGCGTATGACCAAATCAGGAATTTACTTTAATGATAAAATTTAAATTTTTACTTTTATTATGTAGCTATTGAAAATTAATCGTTTCGTTAAAACAGGCACAGGCAACGTGGCTTCGTTATTTTGCATGCAGAAAATCACTATATTTTATAAGAAGACCATAGACAAATGTTAAAGTATGTGTACTTAAGTACTACGTACACAATGTTTTGTGTACGTACGCATACTTTTGGGGCTCTATCGGCTAAAAACATTGAAGTTCATGTTAACTGTGTTTTGACAGATGTATGTGATACATTGCTATTTTTCTTTGATAAGTTTTTATTTGTGCCAAAACGAAGTTCAATGTTTTTAGCCGATACCACCGCTGCAGGAGAGTGGGCCATAGAAATTGAGCATGCGATAAAAACACGATAATTTTGCAGCCACTTTAGGATAATTCTAGCATAGGGATATGGCAACACTGGTTTGGACTTTGGTTTTGTAGTGTTGGTTGTGGTTGGTTTTTCTGTCTGTGGTTTGGTAAAGAAAGGGTAAAGAGAATGTAATCAATTCAATGAAATCAATCAAACAAAACAAATCATAATCAATCACTATAATTTTTTTAGGACATAGTGATTTTGGATTTTGGACTGATGTCATTTCATTAGTATCAAGGAACATTTTTACTTACATTCATCTGTGCATTTCATTATCAATAACCTCTAAATTCAACTCTTATCACAAACAATAAAAATCGTATAATTAAATAGAAAGATAAACATGTTGAGTATATTGAAGAAGCCGTTAAATTGAACTTTAACTCCACAGTCCACTCCTCTATAGTCAGAATCCCATAAACAATGGAATATTTAATAGATAGAGTACGGGAGAAAACAATACTATGGGATGTCAATCACTTGTACTTTAGGGACGGTGCAAGAAAAAGAGATGCGTGGGATATGGTGGCTGAAGAATGTGGCTATCGTGATGGTAAGCAAAGAGGAAATAGTTAATCACTACGTTTTAATGGTAAGTTCAAACAACAGTCAGAAGTACGTCAGGTTATATACAAAACTAATTGCAATTTATTTTGAACCTTAATGTTTTCATATTTAAGTGTAAATAGTATGATTGAATTTGATTACCCTGTAGTTGTAGCCCAGTGCCGTTCACTTGTTGTACAAAAATAATAGTAACTTACTACAAAGACCTTTTGCTTGTAAATATTTTTTTAGTTTTATTTAATGGTACATAATTGTTTTAATAATAAAGAGTCGAAGTTGTAATCTCAATTTTAGCAACACAAGCAAGTACCCTGACTATCATATTTGATAAATACCTAATATTAGAAAAAATCGACTCACCCGTGGGACGACTCACGGGTGTTCGAATTTTTCTAGTATTTTTTCTAATATTATTAATCTTAATATAAAATTAGCATTGTAAATGCGAAAAATCTAAATTTAATTATCATATTTGACTTTACAGGGTTATTACATAACCCAACAACACGCATGTAGATGGTGTGATATAAAAACATTTAATTTTTCATTTTCAGGTGAACAAGCAAAACATGCATGGGCAAAACTCAGAAACAGTCATCGAGAGGCTATGAGAAGACGAATAGAGGATAGGAATTTGAGACCATGGAAATATGAAGAAAAAATGGAATGGCTCTTAACATGCAACATTGATTCAAAAAGGTCTAAGGACAATAGGATTGATGAAAATTATGACATTGAAACCATACATGTAGAAATAGATGATGTTAATGATTCAGATTATGAAACATCTCCTAGTACACATGTGAAAGACAAAATAGTTACTCCCTTTGGGAAAAGTAACTATACCAATGTGAGTTTTGAAGGTGATTTTGATAACAGTGAAAGAAATGAGAGAGTGTCGAAAAATCACCCTTTCAATGAAGAGAAAGTTAGAGATGGTCTTACTGAGTTGTTTACAAGTTTGTGTGAGAAAACAAGAAATTTACCAAAGCATTTGCAATTGCGTGTTCAGAGAGAGATGTTTAATTCAATAACAAAAGCTGAAGAAGACATTTTAAGATTGGCAAGATCGTCAACCATGATTCGAAAGAAGGTGATACCTAAAAGATTAATTAAGAAATAAACATTTACTAGCAGAAATCATTAAACAATGATGATACTCCTAAAAATGTATATGAGTAACGCAACTCCGTTGATTGAAGACAAGTGTTGTACACCGATTTCAAGGTGTCACCATTTCTGAGGTCCCGAGTTCGATCCCCGGCTGGGTCAATTTAGAAAACATACTTTTCTTTATTATCTTAGGTCTATGTGTTTATAGGTCCACCATTGTCTCTGATTTCCATAACACAAGTGCTTCAGCACTTGGGAATCGGAGCAATGTATGTGATGTTGTTTAATATTTATATTTAAACTCATAATGTACAGACAACGGCACACCGGACATACTGAGAACTAACTTTGAGAACGTCTATAATGCTCTATGTAAAAAAAGTGGCTTTCACAGTTCAAACTGTTTAAAAAACTTTATGTGCTGTTGTATGCTTAAACTGTCGATATAAATGCAATTAGTTAAAGAATGAAAAAGATCTAATGAGTTCTCGATAGATCCAATATCCAAGATCTAGTTTACAAAATTATGTAATTAAAGTCTATCTATACCAATGATGATTCTGATAAATAATAAGTTAAGTTAATAATTGTAACATATGAATGTAATGTCTGATAATGATATACTTGTTTGTAAATATCTTTCCATCTTAAAAGTTATTGGCGCCTATTTTTACCACCCACGCCCATTTTTACGCCCACTGTACATTTTTATTTGTTTATATTATTGTTTTATTGTCACTGGAAGATAAGTAAAACATCAGGGTCGCGAGCTTCAAATATATTTCAACTTTGGGCACAAAATACATACAGATTACAAGTCTTTGGGTCACCAGCCAAAAAGGTTAAAAACCACTGTTTTGGAGACTTTTATTATCAATGACTCTTTGTTGCTAATTTCTTAAGTAGTAAAATGTATTGGCGATAGTCTTCCTAAAATTAATAAATAAAATAAATTATCAACTTATTTTGAAACAGTGTCGTACAAATGTGTATTAGATTAGATTACTAGACTAGATGTAATGCATTATTCATGTAGGCACTAGTAATGACTAATCAAATTTAATTTAGTGTTATTTAATAATTTAACGTTATGTTTTAATGAAGTTCACATTAAAAGACTGTATCAAATAAGATAAGTAATACCTTTTTTATTTCCCATAAACTTAAACAGAATGAATAAAAAATCTGTACCAATTGCACCTCAAGTTTCGCAGCCAGCGTACGACAAAGTTAAAACTGAGTTCACAAATAAAACTGTCGCAGAACTTTGTCAATCTACAGGAGGAAGCAAAAACCTATTTCGTATAATATGGCGTTACAGTATGACCACGAGGACATGTATATCCTCGTGGGAACTTATCGGGATGTGAAGTGGTAGCAGTTTAGTGTCTTTTGTATCTTAATGAGTATAACAAATAATAACGGATACATCTAATGCTGGTAACTACAGATAAATTCAAAAGCGCTGAAGGTGGAGCTTGGCAGACTGATAGTACTCGATCACGTTTGTTAAGCAACGCTCGGTCCGAATAATTACACGAAATAACGCGAGAAAGCCTAGTCGATTTCGTCAGACGCAGTGAACAAGAGATTTCTGATGTTTGGGCGTGGGAAACCATGCGATTTCGTCTCTCCATGCGGGGACGTGGTGAACAAGGGATCCTATACACGCGGTCCGGCCAGGTGTCGGATGAGTGACTGTTAAGTGACATTACAACTGAGCGCTTCCGTGCTTCGGAAGGCACGTTAAACCGTCGGTCCCGGCTGTTGTCATCAACAGTCGTTAAGCCAAGTCAGAGGCCTTACAGGCGGCTTGATAAACTAACACCAGTGGCCACTAATCCTCATACGATAAGAAGAATTCAAAGGTCAGTATTAACTGACCTTTGAATTCTTCTATTTACCTACCTAACTATTAAGTACCTACTTAACTATTAAGTTAAGTTAATATTATTTTTAATATAATAGAAAATAGAAAATTAATAGATGCAATAGACTGAGTTAAAAAATATTTTAAAGATGCTTCTGTTGATATTAAATTATTTGAATTAGAGATTAGGGGGATAAATCTTAATAAATTGATTTCTAATCCAATTCAACAACCAAATCACGAGTTAGAAGAAATAGAAATTAAAGTTCTGAAAAATAATATTAATAAAAAAATATTTTATTAGAATTACTATAAAAATGTATGAAAAATAAAGAAATTAATCTTTAATAAATATTAAAAATATATTAATTTTAATTTATATTTTAGTGTAAGAAACTATTAAGTTAGGTAGGTACGTAATCGGTATTTTATCTTGCTACGAGCAAAGTGTGAGATATTGAGCAGTAATAACTCCTAACACAAAGAGTATAGTAAATTGAATATTATATTTTATTTTCGGTGCAAATATTTGTGATTACTTTTCAATCTTCACTTAAATGGTCATTTAAATCGCAATACAAAAGTGTTATTTTCCTTGATTTTTGTTACTGCAACAGTCGACTACATAAACTTTGCTATTTTGAAGATATAACATTAAGTGGCTACGACGTAGCAGCGTAGCACTGACTACGGCGAATTAACTACGTCACACTAGCGCCACCATTTGAAAAAATATAAAGACGAAAATGTAAATTATCTCTCTGTAGTGCACTCCGCCACTTTTAATAGAAAATTATGATTATTTAGTAATAATTAGTTCAGTGATTTTACGTTGGTAGCTTTTTCGCAGGCATTTTATGCATATTCAGCGGATTCAGCCCATTCTCTTATGAATTTCTCTAGCAAGTATTGCATTCTCATCTAGAAAAGGCATTTTAAATTCAAAATTTAATTAGGTAAGTAACTAACTACTTATATTCCGTATTAGGATTTAGGAGTTATCTTAGTCTGCACACTAGCGCTGCCATTGTTTTTTGCGACAAGTGGCAACCTAACAACCCAACTAAACGACAGGCTAGAAAATCAGTGTTGTTTATGGTATTAGAAATCTATTCCTACGAGGTTGTTGGTGTTTTAACCCTGTATAGCACGCTTTTCGTTACACAACATTTTCGGATATTTAAATAGGGGGGGTAACTTAATATCAGCTGCTTCTAATAATCTCCACATAAAGAGCCTAGCGACACATTGCCACGGCAACCAGGGCTGTCGAAATCGGCAATTATGTTTCTTTTTTCTGTTTTAAGTTAATTTCATTTTTATTAAAATTGTAAAATAATGTTTGTATCTAGCTAACTCTATCTGTGGCTAAATACAAGAACAATTTAAGTAGGCAGGTACCTAAGTATTGGCAACACTACCTACTCAAGTTTTGGCCATACCTTTCATTATCTATGACGACTTTCTCATTATACAACATGTTACAAAACTACCCTTAATGCCGAATATGGTATATATCATAGTATAAATAAGTCTATGGTATATAGGGACCTATATCGATCAAAAATGAGCAAAAAAAATCAAGTTTGTTGTATGGGAGCCCCCTTAAGTATTTATTTTATTCTGTTTTTTATTATAGCGGCAACAGAAATACATCATCTGTAAAAATTTTAACTGTCTATTTATCATGGTTCATGAGATACAGCCTGGTGACAGACGGACAGACGGACATCGCAGTCTTAGCAATAGGGTACCCTTTGGGTACGGAACCCTAAAAAATTCCGAGTTGCTTTTGCGGATTTATCGAAGTAACAAAAAATATGCAAATCTCTGAATTCATTAACACTGAATATAAATACAGATGCATGAAATCGGTCCGACTCGAGACGATAGAGATGTGTTTTTTAAACAATCGTTAGAGATCAACCATACTTGCATATTGATCGCAATATTTTGCATTTTTTGTCAGTTTGGGACAAATTTTTTTCTTCTATTCAACTCGTTACAAGCCCTACTTTGATTACGTAAGAGCGGCTCAGATTCACGCGGTGGGCGGCTTACTGCTCGCCGCTCGCTTCCCATGTAATGCCAGAAAACGTATATAAGTAAGTCACTATAAAACTACTTACAAACTTTGCACTCAAGGCTGCGTAGTCTGCACACTAGCGCCGCCATTGAAAAAAAAACCATAGTGCTTAGATAAAGACGAAATTACGAATTATCTCTTTGTAGTGCACTCCGAGGAAGCTTTGTGGCACCTTTTTATAGCTTAAACAATATTTTCTAGCCGGTCGTTTAGTTTAATGGAGTTTTTTTTGCGAAAAGTGACCACTTTTAGCAATAAAACTCCGTTAAACTAAACGAATAATTCACAATTTCGTCTTTATCGGAAATATGCCATCATTTACGTTAGAGTACGATAACACAGATTAACGATAATAAATTATATAAATTTGAGAATTTTTAATTTATTTATTGCGATGCATTGGATTTTTAAAGATTTTCGAGTAATTACAATGACGCAGGAAGTATGAAACAACCTAGATTCGCCCAGTTACTCCTGTCAAATCCCCAAAAGTAATTATGTTGTTTATTTTGTAGAAATCCAGATTTTTACTAGCAATATTACAAAACTCCGGTTTCTACAAATCTCCTGCGACAAAATATATTCCGTTCATACGAGTAGTAAAAGTGGGGCGTAAATTTCAATAGTTCGCAATCTAGCAGGCGCCGCCGCCGGGCGCAATGATAATTTCTAGGCGCATTACACCGCGACTGCGATACAGACAGCAAATTCACTACCCAGTACCCAAATACCATTTTTTTTATATATTTAACGTAATGTACGGTCTATAGAGTGATAGGTCTTGTTGAATGTAAAATCATTTTTTACATGTTAAGTAATTAAAAAAAAAATGTATTTTATTGTTTTCATTATACAAGGTGTTACAAAAGTACCCCTAATGCCGAATATGGTAGATAGGAACCATCAAACTGAACAACTTTTACTATGGGACCAACTCTGAAATCGCGAAAAAAAAATCAGCTGTTTCATACATTTTGATATTTTTGATTTTAATTTTTGTATGAAACAGCTGATTTTTTTTTCGTGATTTCAGTGTTGGTCCAATAGTAAAAGTTGTTCAGTTTGATGGTCCCTATATACCATATTCGGCATTAGGGGTATTTTTGTAACACCTTGTATAGAGTTAGGTAAAACATATTTTTACATATAAATGTTAGTATCAATAGGTACATCATTGCCAGTTCACCACTAGCAATTTTAAAACAAGTATACTATAGCACGCGTGCGTGGTTATAAGCGTGCTACACCAAATACAAATAAGCCTTGGAATGGCTAATGTGGTAAAGGTTGGTTCCGAACCTAGGGGGTAATTACCCCCGCGAGGGTAAAACGGCTATTTTATGGGGGAAACAGAGTTGGTGCCTAGTACGGATGAATAGAATAGAAAGTAAAAAAAAAAAATATTTTCGTACTTAAAATGACATTAGGTACACTAGGTTCGTGGTTAACGCTTTTTCGCGTTGCGTGTAGTGTGCGTGTATATTCACAAAATGCCGCGTGATATGTATGCAGGTGGTGGGGTGAAGGGGCGCCTCCCCCAAGTTGGGGGTAAAGCCTGTTTCCATACATAGGTGATGTGGGTAACAATTTTGAAAAGGTTATATACCACTGTTAGATAAAACAATTGTTTAGCACACTACCGCTCCGTAGCTAGCTTCCTGCTTAGCTTTTATTAGAATACCTCGTAAACGCTAATTAGTTTTCTGCTAACCGTATCACCTCACCTGCAGCGTGATTTTGCTTGCCGCAAAGATAAAATAAGCAATATGCATCATGGTTAGCCGTTTAATATTAGAAGAAGCATTAGATGATTATTTTCTACGAACGGATACGTGCAAAAAAAGCGTAATTATGACATATTATTATTTTTATAATACTTATACAACATGTTACAAAAATATCCTTAATGCCGAATATGGTATTTAGGGATCATCAAACTGAACAACTTTTACTATGGGACCAACTCTCAAATCGCGAAAAAAAAATCAGCAATTTCACACATTTTGATATTTTCGATTTCAGAGTAGGTCCCATAATGAAAGCTGTTCAGTTTGATGGTCCCTATCTACCATATTCGGCATTAGGGGTATTTTTGTAACACGTTGTATATTTTGTTCCATAGATGATTTTATTCCAGAATATAGCATAGGATATAGCAAGCAATCGAAAAAGGAAAGGAATGAGTCATTTAAAAAACTCTTAATACCTTTCATGAACGCTGTGATTAATTAAAAGCTTCAAAAGGACACGAAAACATATTTACGAAATTCTCGTTCCTGTTTCGGCCCGCGCTATTCAATGCATAATTTTGAATAATTACGAGACAAGCACCCAATGTGCTCAGGTGAATTTTCTCACGAAGCAATGTGTTGTAATTAAACGTAATGTGGGGCCATCAAGGCCTATTTTACAGAAACGTAAAGTATTTAAAGTAAGGTAAACGGAGATCGATGGCGCAGTGGTATAGAGCCTGGCCCAGCGATTGCGGAGGTTAAGCAACTTTCGCAAGGGTCAGTCATGGGATGGGTGACCAAAATTTTATTACTCGAGCTCCTCCGTGCTTCGGAGACACGTTAAGCCGTTGGTCCCGTTATATTTGCAGTCGTTAATACCCATCAGTCCAATCCGCATTGAAAATACAAAAATTGAAAATTGAAAATATATTTATTGCAACAATTTACAGATAAATATAGCCCGGACTTCTGAAATAAGTAAACTTGTGTATCAGAAGTCAGTTCCTTCTTATTTGGCCCGCGTGGTGGGTTATGGCCCATCCTCCTTATCTACCCATAAGAAAGACCTGTGCCTCAGCAGTGGGGACATTAAAAATGGCGATGGTCTAAATGGAGTCTCGCTTCTTTACCAAGACTTTTACTTGTTACTTTTTCAAATCTAGGTACTTCTGTCTCTGTCAGAAAGAACTTTCTCAATAATAGGGTTGAAAGTTGAAGCAACTCGGTAAAGACAGACAATACAGATAACTATTTGAAATTTTGAGATTAAAGCATCCACAATGCTATTTTTATATAATACTATATAATATACTAGAAAAAATAGGACTCGCACCAGATCATGTTCTCGGACGGGAATCGAACCCGCGATCTATGGATATCCGGTCCAATGCTCTGACCGCTGAGCTACCAAGTCACTAGTGAGAACGGCGAATTTCTTCTAGTATATCAAACTCTTACGCTGCAAGCCAGCGCCATCTCACCAATGTAGAAGGAATTAACCTCGACATTCAACTGAACATCTTTCCAGATATTTTTAAACAGTTGATTAAGATGAGAAAGCTATATAACTATTTGAAATTTTGAGATTAAAGCATCCACAATGCTATTTTTATATAATTCTAAATAATAAAAAATAGGACTCGCACCAGATCATGTTCTCGGACGGGAATCGAACCCGCTACCTTTGGATATCCGGTCCAATGCTCTGACCGCTGAGCTACCGAGTCACTAGTGAGAACGTCGAATTTCTTCTAGTATATCAACTATCTGGTACGAGTCCTATTTTTTCTAGTATATTATTTAGTATTATACAAAACAGATAAGTTAGGGCCGGGCTTAGTCCTAGCGCCCCCCTAGAA
Source organism: Catoptria pinella (assembly GCA_963556745.1). Taxonomy (NCBI): domain Eukaryota; kingdom Metazoa; phylum Arthropoda; class Insecta; order Lepidoptera; family Crambidae; genus Catoptria; species Catoptria pinella. The sequence goes on from OY750777.1 coordinate 1,775,557, forward strand.
AAAGAAGTCAAGTTGGGGGGTCACTCTGCTCCCCCGAACCTTTTGATTGCTCCCCTGGAGAATTTTATCTCAACGAAACCCTGCTTTTGAGGCCGGCTGTAATATGAGTAATATGTGGTCAAGTCAAACATAAAGTAAGTTATTGCTTTTTATAGTTACAAAATATCCAAATTTTAAGTGTGATTTAGTTCGTCTCGTGGCCCCACTTCGAGTATTTGTATTACAAAGATTACCATTGTAATTAAGTAACCGTGCTCCGAATTTTCACGAGATCCATCTATTCTGATCCTCTTTGTGGAAACTTCTGATCAACTTTTACTATGGGACCAACTCTGAAATCGCGAAAAAAAAATCAGCTGTTTCATACAAAAATTAAAATCGAAAATATCAAAATGTATGAAGAATTTTATTTTTTAATAACATGTGTAATAAAATTTTAACGAAATCTTTTAGGTACATAGTATTAGTTCTTATAATGTTTAATCAAGAATAACACTTCGTCTCTGGTACAGATCGCGCAATATAACTTTAACTTGAACCAAACCATAGACAATACTGTAAAAAAATGTTTAAAGCGCAAGCCTCATTGTCTATGCTTTGATTCAAGTAATATATACCAAGTCGTTGAGGTGCTACGGGTGAGTCAATTTTTTCTAGTATTTTACCTAATATATTATTTATTTTAATAATAAAACATAGCGCTGTGAATGCGAAAGATCTCAATTTAATAAGGTTAGAATACAATTCAAAATTTTCTAGGGTATTATCAGATTTTTGAATATGCTAACCCCAATGCCATACATTTGTTTCAATAACAAAACCATTAATTTTCTCACACAGACCACAGCAAACTAATACGCCGCAAAGCGTTCGATAAACATACCTACGAGCATTATCCGGCTATTACCGTTTTCCGGAACATTCCGGTTGTAATCAGCCGAAACTGGACAGAACCGGATATAACTGGATAGGTGCGGCAACACATGGGGCCTTGTCAATGGCTAATTGAACGTATAATTCGATTGTATTCCACTAGTTTAGGTCGCATATTTGCGGGTGAAATTGGAGCGAAGTGGCTACTTTACTGCCCTGAATCAACTAGATGGCTGTGTTATACTTGACCATCATATATTTTTAAACGTCTCCACTACAGAGGCACAGGTCTTTTTTACATATGAGTGGACAAGAAGGATGGGCCATAATCCACCACGCGGTCCCAATGTGGATTGGTGGGTGTTATTTTTAACTATGAGTGGATAAGAAGGATGGGTCATAACCCACCACGCGGGCCCAATGCGGATTGGTTGGTGTTAACAGCTGTAAATGCATCTGAGATCAACGGCCTAACGTGCTGCAGCACGGAGGAGCTCGATATAATACATTTTCGGTCACCCATCTCATGTCTGACCCTTATGAAAGTTGCTTAACCTCCGCAATTGCGCTAAACTACTGCACCATCGAGCTCATGACGTGTATACTGAACTAAATAGCCGACAAATTACATCAACATAAATATTAAAAAGTGGTTAAGTTTGTAAAACTATGTAAGTACTCAAAATGATTTTCCACAATAAAACGGATACATTATAGGCTACAGACTATATTACTTTATTCATCAACATTTTCATGGGAATGGGAAATGTCTGAAAAAAACAATCTCAATTTTGACATTTCTGCATAACCATAGACTTAACTCTATCGATTTTTTTTTAAATAATGTAATGTTTTTATTGTATTGTGTGGTTGTAGCAGGTGGTGGCTAAAAATAATCTCCATTCTGCTGTTGTTTCCGTTTCCTATTAATAAAGGAGCTTATTCCTTACCTAAAAAAAATATATTTTTTTCCGATATTCCCCATTGTGTTTAATCAAAAGAGTTTTATTGACCTAGGCTCTGTGATAACTAGATAGGGTACTTATATAAGTCTGACTAACTACTGTTATTTAATTAATCAGTTTTATGGGCCAAGAAGTACGTACTTACTAAGTAAGTACTTTAAACTTGTACCGTACAAAAGATTTTTAAACACTGTTTAACTTAGACACCTGTTTAAATGTGATGCTGTCTCTTTCAAACAATATTGTCAAAAAAGTGACAGTATCACATTTAAAGTATCTTAAAAATCTTTTGTAATAACACGGATTGACTTCTGCATGTTGGGTAGAAGACCAATTTTCCTTAGTGCAATAACTATAAAGCCCGAACTAAACCTAATTGAAAACTAAATAGGAACTCTCAAACTATCTCGAACTAAATACCTCCTAACTAGGCCAGATTCTTACCTGACGTTATAGGGGATGAGAAACGATATGTTTTGCATACTTGGTGCATAATGTTGCATAATATAGCAATAAAGATGCGGGAAGTGGCCTCTGCAACCTCGGCACACCCTCACACCGATATTCAATATCCATTTTTATGTTTCAGACTTAGATTTCAACATTGTTGTTGTGCTTCCTAAGCTATAAAATCACCTTTCAAAGCCGTAGATTCAACTATAAAGTTTTCTTTACTTTTATCGCACGCAGTACGTTTGCAATAAAGAATTCATATTTGTGTTATAAAATTTTTGAGATTTAAGCATTCACAATGCTATTTTATATAATACCAAATAATATACTAGAAAAAATACGACTCGCACTAGATCATGTTCTCGGACGGGAATCGAACCCGCGACCTTTGGATATCCGGTCCAATGTTTTGACCGCTGAGCTACCGAGTCACTAGTGGGAACGTCGAATTTCTCCTAGTATATCAACTCTTACGCTGCAAGCCAGCGCCATCTCACCATTGTACAAGGAATTACCTCGACATCAACTGAATACCTTTCCAGATATTTTTAAACAATTGATTAAGATAAGAAAGCTATATAATTTTAAAATTTATTTGGATGTCGAGGTAATTCCTTGTACAATGGTGAGATGGCGCTGGCTTGTAGCGTAAGAGTTGATATACTAGGAGAAATTCGACGTTCCCATTAGTGACTCGGTAGCTCAGCGGTCAGAGCATTGGACCGGATATCCAAAGGTCGCGGGTTCGATTCCCGTCCGAGAACATGATCTGGTGCGAGTCGTATTTTTTCTAGTATATTATTTGGTATCATATTTGTGTGTTGGAAAGTTACTTTAATTTGTGCGCAGAAAATACTATTTAACACTTCTGCAGTGAAATGAGAAGAAAGATACAGCCTTTGCCAAATGAGTCATATATAAAATCAAAGGCAGCAACGTCCAGTTATATTATTAAGTATCATATAAAAATAGCATTGTGAATTATTAAATTTAGATTTTTTCGCATTCACACTCGCGACTCGGTAGCATAATTGGTCAGTGCATTGGGCCGGAATCCCAAGGGTGCGGGTTCGAGTCCCGTCTGAGGTGCTACGGGTGAATCGATTTTTTCTAGTATTTTTTCTAATATTATTTATCTTAGCATTGTGAATGCTAAAATCTCAAAATTTAAAAATTATATAGCTTTCTCATCTTAATCAGTTGTTTAAAAATATCTGGAAAGATATTCAATTGAATGTCGAGGTAATTCCTTGTACATTGGTGAGATGGCGCTGGCTTGCAGCGTAAGAGTTGATATACTAGAAGAAATTCGACGTTCCCACTAGTGACTCGGTAGCTCAGCGGTCAGAGCATTGGACCGGATATCCAAAGGTGTCGGGTTCGATTCGCGTCCGAGAACATGATCAGCCCTTTCTATTATCTAATTTCAAAATCTATCGCAATCGCTTTCAGGATGAAACCCATTGATGCTTTTTTTTGGCACAAATAAAAACTTACCAAAGAAATGCAGCAATGTGTCGGATCCAACTGTCAAACAAAAGCGATTGCGATAGATTTTTAAATTAGACAATTAGCCCCCAGGTGCAAGTCGTATTTTTTTAGTATATTATTAAGTATAACATCCAGTTACTATTGGATAGTGCTGTTTTTGCAGCAAATCTATAATTTTAACGGTGATTTTATATGAGTTGTTCCTGTTTTTGCTGCAAACAATAAAACTGATTTCACATTAGCAGACTGCATTCAAAGTTGCCTTTATTGATAAATTATATGAATCAAATTCTTTGTCGGTACTTAGTATAAAATTCTAAAGCCGATTTTCTTGTTGATTTTTTTAGTAGAGTTTTCTTTGATCGGATTTAAAAACGAACCGTGAATACATATTTAAGTAAACGGTGCTGTTGATTAAAGTTACTTAGGTATGACATAAATTACAAGATTTAAAAATAACTTGTCTTAGGTACGCACGAGAGAACCGTAAGTTAAATAGTTGAACGGCGGAAACAGCTCTTATTACATACGACATAGAGAAGGTCTCAAGTTCAACATGTATAGTCTGTGTCTGTCGTGTCTGACGTGCCGTTGACTGTACTTACTTTGCTAGCTCAGCGACCCGTAATTAAGCCCGTAATGAATCTTCTCTCTGCAATGTTAAAAAAGTGCTATTTATTACATAATAAAACCACAGGGTTAGAGATGGCGTATGATTTCTTTCGGTAGTGGGCTAGTTCCGAGTTGACCAATTAGGTATGGCATCATGGGCTGATGACACAGCTGACGAACTGGCAAAGAGGAGATTTGATTCTGTGCCTTGTAAGGCCCGGACCGGACCTCATCATCCCCATTTCAGCGCATCCTGGTAACGCAATTTTTTTATAACGGCTTTACAAAAGCTTTCGTTATGATCATTAAAATTACCGCGTTTGTCCCTGTTCGGTGCAACAGCAGCCTCGCAGTCGAGTGTCGGCCTAAATGTGTGGCGGAGCACGAGAGCTTCGTAACGACTTCCCCAATATTATTTTCTGCAGTTATTTATGAAAGTAACCGAGACGCTCCGACTTTGTCGCGTGACAACTGAGAAGATCCGACTTCGTCGCGTGACAACCGACGTGGAATCGACGGGATAGCTTTGTTGTCACGTTTGTTGACTCGTTGAATTAAAAATTTAAAAATGAGACTGGAAATAATTCTAAATGAGCGTAATTCAGTGAAGTATGTTGTAGACAAAACTATTATTCAGTGCTATAGACTTCTATTTTACAGAACCTTTGAGGTAAGGTAAAAGGCTTTATCATCAAGCTTAGCCTTTAGGCGTGAGTTTCCAATTTGCAGTCGTATGTTATCGGCGGAGATATCAGGCGCGGTGCACAATTTGTATCGGCTCGGTGGGTTACTACCACGGATGAGATCCTGGGTGATGGAGTAACGAGGAGTGGAGGAGGCAGTCTAATATATTTCTGACTATTCCAAGCTGTACACAGCCTGATATTTTACATTAAATTCAATAAATTAAAACGTAGGGCTTATTTTATCAAGTACCTTATACAAGGTGTTACAAAAATACCCCTAATGCCGAATATGGTATATAGGGACCATCAAACTGAACAACTTTTACTATGGGACCAACTCTGAAATCGCGAAAAAAATTCAGCTGTTTCATACAAAAATTAAAATCGAAAATATCAAAATGTATGAAACAGCTGATTTTTTTTTCGCGATTTCAGAGTTGGCCCCATAGTAAAAGTTGTTCAGTTTGATGGTCCCTATATGCCATATTCGGCATTAGGGGTATTTTTGTAACACCTTGTATAGTAGGTACATTTGAACTTGTTTTATTAATTCGAAGCTCAAAAAGTGTGATTATTTTTTTACCCAAATATGTACTAGTAGGTTCTACTAGTGTACTAATCTTTTAATGTATCAAATGCCAACGGAAAGCCCGGCAACCGTCATTCAAATGTTTCAAGGGAAAATAAAAGTGGTGTATGTTCAAAAGAACTCATCTGTGAAAACTATAATAAATGATAAATGTTCGAAAATTCACTGTGGGCAGATTTGGAAAGAGGAACGGAGGGCCAAAAAGCTCATCGGCAACGACCATCTTTTCAAAAGCCCAAAAGCCCCGAACATAGGTTGCAAGTTTATCGGTTTTTTATCAAATACATTTCGGTAAGTGTGCAGCGGAATTTCACAACCTAATTCCGCCATCTCCTTTCTTCCTTCCATCGGACAACCAAACGTATGAATCTGCGCCATCGTATTTTGGTGGATATTCGAAATTAGCACAAAGCGCTTAGCTTCAAATTTTATCATCCGTACCGCTCTAGAGAGTGGAACTCCTTGCTTGAGTCTGTGTTTCCTGATAGGTACAATCTGGGGGCTTTCAAGTCGCGAGTGAATAGGTTAATTCTAGGCAAGCGCGTTTTATCGTAGACTGCATCATGTCTTACCACCAGCAAGGCCGTCTTTAACCTATTTGGGGCTCTAGGCGCATTAAGATAAGGGGGCCCCTATGATCTTGATTTAAGCTAGTGAGCAAGTAGTATTTGTAGTCAGTAAGTATTGTTTAAGTTTTCGAAATGCCTAAATATGTTTTATATGTTTTTGGTAATAAGCATCTGTTATCGTTTAGCGATCTGGCAGGAACTAGGGGGCCCCTATCGATCGCGGGGCCCTGGGCACGTGCTCAGAGTGCCCAGTGGGAAAGATGGGCCTGACCACCAGGCGTGATAGCAGTCAAGCGCTATTGCCTATCCAACATAAAAATATCTTCATTTATGTCGCCCCTTTTTCGTACATCATAGACCATACGGAATCGGGGCCGCGAAGATCCCGTTGCGTGCACGCTACCGGAGATTATGGCCTATTGAAAAATGTATAACTCCACCCATTCACGAGAAATGGGGGGTGCTACAGGTTAAGTAAATGGGAAAGTACCTACATGTAAAAGAGTGATGTAAATGTTGAAAGTGTTGTATGTTTGGAATATTGATAAATGAAGTGTTAGAATGTAATTATAGTGTAGAGAAAAGTGTGGCATATTTTAAGCATTCCAGGTGAAGTACTTAGTTAAAATTGCAACTTAAGAATTTGTGTTGCTATTTCGAAAAACTGTGTTGATTTAATTATAATAACTACACTCTTTGTTCTCAAAATTAATGCAAGTAAATATTATCATTCATTCACTCATCTAATACATTCAAAAGCCAACCCATCGTCAGTCAAAGACCTTCAAACAAAGCTGTGAATCAAAGATCTCAGATATAATCTAGTGGATTTACGTCTAGCAGTCATAAGGGTGGCCGAGCTATCCGTTATCAATACCCAACCTAATGAAAGATCCGCCAAAAGTTCGACGGCTAACTTTTAACCAACTACCTACGAGAAGTATCGTATTGCTGCCATGTTGATGAGCGGTAGCGATTCCAATAAGTATAAATTATTAAATTAAATAGATTTTTGTGGTTAGGTATATCGGATACTTTATTTTGGTATTATTTTACTTACCACTAAGAATCCCCTACGAGAAAGTAAATTATTTTTATGATTTTTCATTTTTTTTTTAAATCAAAATTATTAGCTCATTACGAGTAGTGTTGCCATCGCTAAAAATCAAAAAACCGGACTCATCCGTTAAAAGAGTCGGATTTTTGGGTCCCAAGACCAGACGCTCAGAAAAAAAGGGTTTTTGACAAAAGTTTAGAATAAAACATATTTATTATGTCCCAAGGCTGGACGCTACACCCGCACCCGCGGGCGGGACGATAGATATAAAAGCCGGACGGGCCGGACGCAGTCAAATTTGGCCAGACAAGAAGTCAAAAAGCCTAACACTGTCCGGCTTTATCTGGACGGATGGCAACCCTAATTACGAGCGAACGGGTATTGAAAGAATGACGATGATTTCGTCTAAAAAAATGGCGACCTCGTACCTGTCGACGCTCCGTCCCCGACAAGGTGGACCGACGATCTGGTGAAGGTCGCGGGAAGAAGCTGGATGCTGCCAGCGCAGAACCGATCGTCGTGGAGATCCTTGAGGGAAGCCCATACCTAGCAGTGGGTGTAGTTCGGCTGATATGATGATGAAACCTAAAAACCGATATAGATGTCGTTATTGAGGTTTTATAGGGTGTTGATTGACAAATTACATTTATTTTAAAGTCCAATAGACTATCCACGCGGACAAAGTCACGGGCGGAAGGTAGTTACATACAAAATTCTTCACTACAGTCGCTATCGAGTAAAGTTAAGTAAACTAACTGTGCAAACACATAATGCAGGCTTTCTGAGCCGTATTTAATAACGTGACAATAATTATGGTTTACGTTGCGGTGTAGTTAAGAGTTGTTTGTTCTATTTTCAAATTGGTTGACGCAATGGATATAAAATTGTAATGACAGGTGACAAATTGTCACGTTTATTAAACAGGGCTCTGTCAATGTGAATCCGTCCGTCACTGCTGGCCGTGCCCGTGGCTAGAACTAATCCACTGGCGAAAACGGATTAGAGAGTCCGTACAATATCTTTAGTTAACAAAGTTCATGGGATAATTGACAAATTGTCAAGCAACTTGAGTGATCTCGCAAAAGTAGTTTTATATGTTTTTAGTTATGTAAGTTAGTAGTAATAATTATAATATTAAGATACCCACGCTGTCGAATCGGGATTATATTGATATAAATAAATAAATAAAATATATTTCTCAATCACAATGCTATTTTTACTAAGATAAATATTATACTAGAAAAATTTACTCGCCCGTCTGGTGCTACGACTGAGTCTATTTTTAACCGACTTCAAAAAAGGAGGAGGTTTTATGTTCGTCAGTTTTTTTTATGTATGTCCACCGATAAAAACGGCTGGACCGATTGACATGATTCAAACGCTACTTTATCAGGTTTGTTCCCAAGTTGGTTACATTTTTTACCGACTGCAAAAGGAGAGAAGTACTCAATTCGACCCGTATTTTTTTTAAACCGATTACTCTGGCGTTGGTGAGCCGATTTTAGTAATTGTTTTTATGTTCGATTAGCTATACTTTCAATTTGGTCATATATAATGCTAGTATAATATTATTTTTGTCTTCAAGTAAAATCGCTACAACATTCTATGAACGAGGGCCCTCAACTGGGTGCGCCGCGACCGCGACTCGCGACAAAATCCAATCAAAATGGACGTTTCTTGATCGTACACACGACGGCACCTCAGACTATACAAACATGTTGACCTTGAGACCGCCTTTATGCTCTACGTAATAAAAGCTGTTTTCGCAGTTTGACTGTATAACCGGACATGCTGTCGTGTGTACATAAGAATTTATATTCATACAAATAGATAACGTTTTAGGAAGGCTATTTCACTATCATCATTTTTTTTAAATAGATAGTAGGTACCACATAAGCTACATTAGGACTGATTCTGTGTTTCTCTCTGTAGTCTCGGTTGTCTACTTGCAGCCGCCAGCGTCTCTTTATTTGCATGAATCCACTTAGAAAATTGCATGCTATAAAATACTAGATGAAACCAATAACATAAAAAATAGGCAGTACCGAAACTTTATTACTTAACTTCGGATCGTATGAGAAAACTCCGTTACGTTCTACGTTGGAGAAAAACTATTAAAAAACATTATTCTTATTTTTAAATATTGTCTCTTGGTATCGGCAGTCTGTTCTTCTGTGTTTTTATCTTTTTAATTTTGTTTTTTTTGACAATTTCATTTCAATTTTGATTATACTGGTTTGTTATGGAAATAAGGATATTATATTATTTCCGTAACACTATTAACAACAAGAATTATCTAGATACTTCAGTAAATTAACGAGCCTGATAATAGTTTTCTATTTCATACTTTACCTTTTACATACGTTGCTCTGATTCCAAAAAGAAGCTGACTCTTGTACTTATTTAAACATAATATCAGGGTCCTATTTAATAACGTGACAATTTCACAATTGTCATGACAATTTGGTTTACATTGCGGTGTAATAGATATGAAATTGTCATGGACAAATTGTCACGTTTTTTAAAAAGGCTCAGCTTGAACTCTTCGAGTTGAATAAAAAGCATCAAGAGTAAAATTATTAAATTCAGATTTTTCGCATTCACAATGCTATTTTTATATATTAAGATAAATAATATTAGAAAAAAATACTAGAAAAAATCGACTCACCCGTAGCACCTCAGATGGGACTAATAATTCTAATATTATTTATCAAATGCTTTTCTAAATTCATTAAATCACAATCAACTTTCTGTATTTTAAGTTTTTAAGAAAACAGTTAAGTGCAATCTAGAATACCTTACATCCATGTATAAGACAAGAATATTCAATTTAAGCGCTCGCTGTTTATTTGACAACTGTTTGATCACCTGAGTTCTGCCGCACGTATGCTATTTAAACACAATATGCATCTAATATATACACGGTGTACGACATTAATATCAAATACACACTAGATATAGCACGAAGCATTAAATTTGCGGTTTCATCACGGCAGACGCGAGTATGACGAGGGTGTAATTAACATACCACCTTATGCAGGTTTCGTTGATAAATTACTTTGTCTAAATAACGGTTTAGATCTCCCTCAACGTCGTTCAGCCTTTTATTATATTACCAATTAGGTTTAATAAAAAACGGTATGACTTTTAATTTTTTGAAAGGATTTTATAATAATTGAATTATTTTTGGCTTTTACTTCACTTTTCATTGGAATTGTCAAAAATCCTTCTTTATCGGATGTCTACGTGATATTTCATGTTCCAGTGCGATGTTGATCAGTTAATCAAAGTTCTTTATAAATAAATAAAATGAAAGCATTTTAATAAAACCGGGGTTTTAAATTACATAGAGTTTTCTTTCTATAGTAAAATAGAGCGGTGATGTTTCGAAGCGTGGATACGTAAATCACATTCGAATTTATTCTCATGTCTGTTAACTATAAGAAATTAAGTTTATTCCACAAACCACAGTAATTACAACATTAATCAATTCGCTCAATTAATTTAATGTTTACCGCATTACGGCAATTTTAATCGGGACTAAAGATGGCATGGAGCTGTTAATAAATGTGCATAATAAAACATCGCGCCGAACAATATGGAACAATATGTGAGTGGAGTCGCCGTTAAGAATTAATGGCCATATAAACGCATTTACGATCAATACCGCCTTTATGGGTATTGGGAGACCTTAAATTGTGGAAAATATACTCTGGTGTCGAGAAATAAGTAATAGGTATATTGTTGGTTGTAATATGAAACTTGTATGCTTGAATACAAAAAAAAAAAATTTAATTGAAATTTTTTCAAATAAAACTGTAACAAAATAATGAAAAAGTACCAACTTAACAACTCGTGTTTTAATTAAGTAACACAGTAGCGATTGAGTTAATATTTTTTTTATTCAAAGATATTAAATTTTAATTTTCTTCTTCCATATTTCCGCGTTTCCAATACCAGTGATGGTATTGATGGATACGAAGAATTACAAATGAAAAGCTTTCAAGCCAAATTCCTCGAAATTAATGAAAAGTTATTTGATAACAACCTTTTCATTATCCATATTAAATATAATGGTTTCATCTATAGGAAATAATACGTACATTGAGTAGCAGAATTTTACAAATAAGTATATACAAAGATACATAATATTTTTGGTTAACATTTTGCCATTCTTTATTACAACCCTATAATGTCGTAGCACCAATTCATGAGTAAATTTTGTTTTATAGACTCATAGTGTTTGTTTTTCATGAAGTTAATATTATAGTAATGTTTAAAGAAGGCCACTTTAACATTTTCTTCTCTGATACGCAATTTTGTGTGACGTATAAATCATGACGTTTAGCAATAATTCACAATTGACCTTTGGCTCCTATGCCAGAGCACTTGATCATGGCGTATACTCAGGGCTGCCAACTTCCGAAAATGTTTCCCCCTAAGCACATGTCAAATACACCTAAAATCGACAAAATTAATTGTAAAACCCGCCCCCAATAAGAAACAATATATATTTCTTCAAAATACTTTTTATTTATAACATATTTATTATTTTGGACAGAGCTATGGTCTCATCTCTCTCGACCTCTGATGAGGTTTCAATTTTAAAATCATACATTCACATTAAATAGGCTTAACATTTTTTTTGTTGGAGAAAATGTTACGCAAGAGCCACCATTGCGTCACAGAGGAAAGCGAATCATCATGATGCTTTGCAGCATTTCAAGTGAAAGTCTATTAAGCAGCTTATTTTTTCTCCCCCTAAATCTAGGGGGAACACCCTTAAGTTGGCACGCCTGTATATTTAGTTGGTCAAGTACTTGGTTTGATTTATTCTGTTCTTATCATCGATTATGCTATTGTCTGTACAGTTATTTGAAAAGTATTATTGGATACAAAATATTTTAGAATTGATGTTTATAAAGTTCCTTACCTCGAAAAGAAAAAAAACGGAACCCTTATAGGATCACTGTGTTGTCTGTCTGCGACCCTTTATCTCGGCAATGCGTAGAACTATCCTAAGGTCTACAGTTCCTTGAAGCTGTGAAAAAATCAAACTTCTAAGTTAACGCAAAAAAAAGATACGGCTAAAATTACACTCTCAAGAGAATAAACTATCTTTATAACTATTTTCTGGTTAAATTTAAAGATAGAAAATAGTTTTTTTAATACTCGTATACCTCTCGAGGTACAGTCGAGTTCATTAATATGTTGACACTTTTGACAGGATGTTTAAAAAAAGGTTGAATAACTGTCAAAAGTGCCAATATATTAATGAACTCGAGTGTACCTATTGTAACAAGAACATTTCCGATTCTTGTGAAACTGGGCCTATTTAATATTGTTGCAATAACTTTATGGTTAGGTTTTATATCCTGTTTTGTAAAAAAATATTAGGTACGTAGGTAATCAATATCAATCAAAGGTCACTACGTGTCACATGTTTTATTAATCTTTGCAAGTGCTTAGCTACTTACTTTGTGATCAGAGCAATGTGTGTGATGCTGTCTAATATTTATTTATTTATTCAAAAAAATATATCTCCAAATCAAAACAAATTAAAGTGACGATTAAAAACTACTATAGGTACAAACGTACGTATCACGTGAACATTGTGTATCATGAAGGTTTCTGACGGCCAATCTGTGATGGCGTAAATCATTTCTTGGCCGCCATATTTCACGGGCGTTTGGCTCGCGCACCTGATGTATCTCCTCTCCGGTTTGTGTATTATTGTGTCTTTTTATGTACCTACCTACTTCATTCAACATAGTTTGTCAAAATAAAAGTCTTTGATGTAATGATGTTTTACGAGATTTAAATACGAACAAACATAGTATGAACTTGCGAGATGTGCATAGTATTATGTTTTAAATTTCCATGGTTTTTGACGTTATTAGAATAAACTATATCGGGATTTACACCATGTACCTACCTGTTTATTTTTGAGACTTATCGGCGCCGAAATATCGGAGTCTCAAAAATAAACAGGTACATGGTGTAAATCCCGATATAGTTTATTCTAATAGTGCATAGTATTGATCATAAATCACGCCTGATGTATCTCGTCTCCTCTCTGGTTTGTGTATTATTGTATCTTTTTGGAATTACACTTGCGTGCTACGAGATACACTACCTGTCTATACACTTGCGTATTTCTTTTTGTTAAAATCTGCATGGAGGGTTGTGATGCCGGCGAATTGCAAACCAAATATGTAACTATATAGATTTAAATTAATGTGTCATAAAGGCCTGAAAATATGAAAAAACATGGGCTGATTTCCAAGCTAGGAATGCATTTATATGAATTAAAACCTCTTAGCTAGACCTCTTCATAGCTCTCATTCAGACTGGGAGCAAACGTAGAGGATGCTCAAGTCTCCTCGAGCGGCTAACGACCACTCATGTGGATATGCCCTTATATTACGTTTCAATATTGACGATTAATATATTGAATTAAAATTATGTTATTGTTTTTTATATTCTTTCTGAATAAAGGTTCTATTGTCTGTTTATTTAAAAAAAAGAAATATTACCCTGTTCAAATGCTGGTTACTTCTTCAATAAAGAAGCGCAACCGTTATAAAAGTATAAAGGAGTGGTACTGCAGGAGGATGCTAGGGATATCGTCGACGGAGTTCCGCACCAACATGTCTATAGTCCAGGAGTTCGGCATAGACCAGCGTTTATTAGCCGTAGTACAGTCGCGCATACTGCAGTACTTTGGTCATGTCTCTAGGCGGGATTACGACTCCATAGAGCTCCATACAGTCGTGCATTGGCCCGAAATCCCAAGGGTGCAGCTTCGAGTCCCGTCTGAGGTGCTACGGGTGTGTCGATTTTTCCTAGTATTTTTTCTAATATTATTTATCTGGAAAGATGTTTCTTTCGAATGTCGGGAAGTACTAGAAGATTTTGCCGCTCCCACTAGCGACTCGGTAGCATAATAATTGGTCAGTGCATTGGGCCGGAATCCCAAGGGTGCGGGTGCGAGTCCCGTCTGAGGTACTACGGATGAGTCGTTTTTTTCTAGTATTTTTTCTGATATATTATTTATGTTAATATAAAAATAGCATTGTGAATGCGAAAAATTTCAATTTAATAAAAAGTGATTTCTTCAAATTAATTATATTAACTTTTGTGTAAATACTATTATACTCCATTTAGAGTCACCTTTATTAGACTTTCAACAGTTTCAACAATAAACTCTGAAAATAGTTTTATTAGTATAGTCAATAATAATATTCATAAACTTGAGTTCCCCAGATTAAAGTCTCGACTTCAGTATCCTTAGCACGAACAGCCATCGAGAAAAATAACGCGCGTAAAAATATTCGATAGAGCAATTTTGTATGGGAAATTAGTACAGTGCCATCTATCGGCGAAAAGCGAAATGAAATTTTTCATAGATAATTATTCTATCGAGTACTTTTTCGCGCGTTTTTTTCTCGATAGATATTCTTGCTAAGGGTACAGCGCTTCAGAACTCGCGTCCCACAATATTATTTTGAGGTGCTTCTCAGAAAGCAGAACTATGCAAGACTCAAAAGCATAAACAGTATACGAGCATGACTCAATTTCACAGAGCAAACAGTACGTTGTGGTTATCATTTACTTTTAACACAGGACTGTATTTAGGGTTGCCAACTTTTTTTGCATCAAATATAGTATTTTCAAGATTATTACATATAAAATATAGTGGATGGCAAAAAAGTTTACATAAATAAAAAGGTTTAAAATAATTCGTATTAAGGATTTAAGTATGCAATTGCCGTTTGTATGGAGAGTTTTAAAGAGATTGCATTTTCCTTATTAACATTTTCTTTATTTATTAAACAACCATGAATATTAATGTTCTAAAATTTTTATGTACAAATGTATAAACACTAAGTTAAGTAATGACACATGTGTTAAGTGAAAAAATATAAGCTTCGGCTAAGTTACAACTATAACGAATTAAGAAGTTATTTCTGCTAACATAAAAAGTCTTTAAAAAGGGTGCCGCATTGGGCCCTAACTTGTTTAATTTTTTCACCTGAAAAATATCCCTCCGTCGCCGTATATAATATTCTCAAAACATCATAATAGCAAGACATTATAATCTCGCCCACTGAACTGTAAAGAATTTAGTGGGTGAGATGAAATTCACAGCTATTAAATATTAAATTTTAGATTTTTCGCATTCACAATGTTGTTTTTATATTAAGATAAATAATATTAGAAAAATACTCGACTTTTTCTAGTATTTTTTTTAATATTAGCTATTAAATAGTACTATTATTCTGTGTTGTGATGTAGAAACAGACTGCGCTGCGTGTTCTTTGGCTATGCTTTGTTTAAATCATACCAGCTGATGGTACAATTGCACAGCAAACGCAAAATAACTCGCTATATTAAGAACCTTAAGGTGTGTACAGACTATATAACATAACATGTTATACAACATTGTTTTATAACATGTTTCAGATAATGTGGACACTGAATGTTATAAAACATGTTTATTAATATGTTAAACAATGTTATAATACCAAATACCAAATAATATACTAGAAAAAATACGACTCGCACCAGATCATGTTCTCGGACGGGAATCGAACCCGCGACCTATGGATATCCGGTCCAATGCTCTGACCGCTGAGCTACCGAGTCACTAGTTAAACAATTTACTGTACGGACAGATCTGAAGAACGAGAAACGACAATGGTTATATAACATAGTTATATTATATTATATTCTAATGTGTACAGTATTGTTTTATGTTGCAATGTTGATTAACAAGGTTACATAATGTTATATAACATGTCACATAGTCTGTACGCACTTTTAGAGACAATTGGTAACAAAAATGGGGCCCCAATAAAACCTGAATACATCCTCCATCGGCACTTCAGGTTGAAGCAAGATCTAGTGAAAACAGTTATTACTGAGCTTGCTTCTAGGTTTTCCTTTGCATTTATAAAAGAAAATGAGACCACATTTTATTGCAGACCACAACGGAATTAATCTCAATGTCAGCTATTATTTTATTGGAAACTTTACGATGTAGATGAAGATTTAAAGCGAGTAAACGAACATTATTCATTGTAATTTAATCACAACTACCATGACCTCAGAAAAAGCGCTAAAATAAAAAAACTAAAATACAATACATGTACGTGTGGTACATTAAGTGTAGTTTGGTATAAAATTATGAGCACCCTTTTTGCTTTAGTCCTCCCGTGACCACGGCCCCTGGAAAGGTGAGTCGGGAATTCAAAAAAACCAATAAATTCAAATTAAATAATTCTAAAATAACACCTGGGGGCTGATTCGATTGAAATCGATTGAAACCGCAATTACATTGCTGCTTTAAGTAAGATAGTTGTCACATTGGTTCTTACTAAAGCAGCAATGCAACTGCGATTTATGTCAGAGTTGATTGCAACAAAGATACATAATCAGGGGACTGATTAATAATATACGCGCTGCAATCTGTAAAAAGTATTTTAAGCAACTTAATTAAAAATATGTACTGTTTTAGTGTTGTAGCGATATTTTGAATCATTGTAGAAATTGACCTATTTTTTATTATTTAGTTTAGTTACGCAAATACGACACCAGAACGAATACACCGACATTATCTATATATCATTTTGTATTTGTGTATAATGTTTGCAGATGTCTTTTAAACATCTTTCATAAATAACTACATAAATAACAACATAATAATATTTTTGACGGAAGATGTGTTTCTTGTAAAAAAATTATGTTTTTGTCATCAAAAGGCATCACTCAAACATTGTAATTCGGAATCAATTTGTGTAATAATAATTTATACTGCTATAATTTAATTTGCGTTTATAAATAAATATAAATATTTGACAACATCACATACATAGCTCTGATTCCAAAGTAAGTACCTAAAGCACTTGTGTTATAGAAATCAGAGACAACGGTGGTATCACAAACAGCCAGACCTGAGCCAATATAGAAAAGTTCGTTTTCTAAATTGACCCAACCGGGGATCGAACCCGGGACCTCAGAGATTGAAAACCGGTGTACAAAGCCACTCGACCACGGAGGTCGTGATGTCTCAATTGTAACATGCCTGAAACAATGAAAATATAATCAGAGAAAAAGTTACGTAACAAGAATTTTGGGTCCAATTGGACCCAGCGGAAGCTCATACCACTACTTCCAGTAAATTGCCATTGGCCACCGTTGCACCTTGGACGTTATGAGATTACATGGAAGTGCAAGCGCTTAACTTTGCGCGTTTAAAAATTAAACGTTTTTTTGTCGTCGCTGCCGATTCCTATTAAGGGTTAAATAATGAGGAGCTCGATGGCGCAATGATTTAGCGCCTGGCCCAGCGATTGCGGAGGTTAAGCAACTTTCGCAAGGGTCGGTCATGGGTTGGGTGAACAAAAATTTATTATCCTCCGTGCTTCGGAAGGCACGTTAAGCCGTTGGTCCCGGCTGCATTTGCAGTCGTTAACACCCACCAATCCACATTGGGCCCGCGTGGTGGATTATGGCCAACCTCCTTATCCATCCATAAAGAAGGCCTGTGCCCCAGCATTAAAAATGGCTGATGGTTAAATAAACTTAAAAATGAAGCGCTTTTATATCATCAATTAACTTTACACCAGCCAGGTTACTGAACAATTAAATATGAAATAACAGTTTAGTGGTGACACTTCAACGAGTTTCAATTAGAAATCTTATAATTTTCGCGTCCGTGGCTAACAGCCAGGCGCCTGAAATCTTGGTAACATTCCTGAAGTTACGTCAGTATGGGTCGACATAGTTATCTCAAATCCCTTGCGGGTCGCGGTTATGATTACAGCGGTTTTGATGAAAGTGTCAATAATCTAAATTTACTTCATCAAAGCTCGAGCGGCCGAACAACAATAGAATATCCATTATGTCTCATTTTTCGGGCCTTGATGGGTTAAGGCTGGCCCCAGACCTACCGGTTCCATTTCTTTGCTTTGCTGTTTTAGTTGAACAGAGCTACCAGCTAACGCATCGAAATTCGCGAAGTCTACCGGGCTTCAAATTAAAACAGATAAATCGAGCCCCAATCGGGCCAAAATGGCAAACCCTAATTTAAATGTCACACGAACATCGATATCTTCTAAATAACTACAATACGAAACTTCTTACTTCGATTTATCTGTTTTAAGTTGAAGCCCGGCAGACTTTCTAAAGTTCGATGCGCTAGCCGGTACGCCCCTATTTCTACTAGAACAGCAAAGCAAAGAAATGAAACCGGTAGGTCTGGGGCCAGCCTAAATGTAACTTCACCAATATTTTAGTCAAACCTCTTAGGTGCGCTTAAGTAATTTCAAGCCAACGGCTTTTTACGTTCTTTGAAGCGCGGAGGAGCGTGGTTTTTATTTCATGTTATCGGCAAACATTTAATGAACATAATATATTTATGAAAGATTTATTCTTCATTCTCAATTTCCTCGTATAAGCACCTAAAAATAACAACAATGATCGCCGTGGTCTGGTGGCTCGTACACCAGGTTTCAAGGAGTCGCCATCTGAGAGGTCCCGGGTTCGATTCCCGGCTGGGTCAATTTAAAAAACGAAATTTTCTATATTGTTTCAAGTCTGGTGTTTGTGATACCACTGTTGTCTCTAATTTTCATAGCACAAGTGCTTTAGCTACTTTGGAATCGGAGCAATGTGTTGTTGTCCAATATTTACTATTGTTATTTTCATCGTCGCTGCATCTCAACCCTCGCTTCCTCGTAGAATACCTCGGCACACCATATTTCTCTGAAATGTGTAAACTTGTGCAGCCGAGATAGTTACACGAGACAATGGCGACTCTGCCGGGATTAATTAATTCACGGTAGGCCCGGGTGGCGGCGCTGAGCCGGCTACTACTGCAACCATCTTAGGGTTATTAATTTTGAGATGGGATGTAAATCTTGGGAGACTGCCCTAATGCTGGCACTCTTATTTAGCAATAAAAATATGGAGGGTAGGTATTATATTTAAGTCGGTGACATGCCAGTAATTGGTCCAAATGTCTAAAAGCAATTTTCTTATTTTATATTAATTATTAATAATTTAATGTGATTCCATAAAATAACTACCAGATTTAACAGAAAATCAGAATAATTATTTCTCAGTAGGCCCGGGCGGCGGCGCTGAGCCGGCCTCTACTACAACCATCTTAGGCTACGAACTCACAACGCGGTTTTAGCCCGCGCCTGCCGCAGTTGCGGGCCCGCAGCTTTTGTAGAATGCAGAATATATTATGTATAAAATTAAAGTACATTTCACGACGCGTTTTACGCCCGCAGCGTGCGCAATTGTTTGCGGGTCCTGCTGCACCGGCGGGCAACTAGTAGAATCACGCGAACCGCGGTCACCCGCCCGCAGCCTTGGCGGGTTGCGCCCGCGCGCTCTGCGATCGGTTGGCGGGCAATCTGATCGTGAATTACCGCCCATCTTGCGATCATCGCCCGCCAAGTTTGCGGGCGATAATCGCAATAGCGGCGGCTGCATTACCACACAGAACTGCAGTCTCGTGAGCTTGGAAATAAAACTGCGGACCCGCAACAGCAGCGGGCGCGGGCGAAAACCGCGTCGTGAGTTCTTAGCCTTATTAATTTTGAGATAGGATGTAAATCTTGGGAAGGAATATAGTGAAAAAAGGCCCATTGCTGGCACTCCTTTTAATTGGCATTCTTTTTTAGCAATAAAAATAACGAACCAATTTTTTTAATAGGTGCCAGGAATTGGTCTAAAAGTCTTATAACAGAAAACCAGACAGTAGTACAACGCAGTTGTGCTATGAAAAAAAAACTAGACTAGCTTGATACCAAATAATATACTAGAAAAAATACGACTCACACCAGATCATGTTCTCGGACGGGAACACTCTAGACTAGCTTGAGCTTACACAGGATTAAGATAGTTGAATTTAAAAGGTCCAAAATGAAATACGAAACTTAAAGATAAAAGATAGGAAATACAATTTTATATTTTTTGGCACCCAAGGTCTTAAATTACTGTACAATACAACAAGTTTTTTTATAAATGACCGTCTGTTGTCCAAAAAAAAGGAAAAAAATATTGCCGTCACGCACAGTATCTTCCAACAAATCTATTGAAAATTTAACAAGAACGAAATTGGTTTTGTACAAAAATAATACAGAAAGATGGATCCATTCCAAATAACCATCAAAACGTGGAGAAGAGATAAAGGAACACAAACATTCGGAGGACGTCTTTCGCGTTTATTGTTTTGCTTTTCGACAATACTTGTCGCTACCAAGAAAGACGGATCGGGACTTTCAGACACACTGGTTAGGAAAACGTAGCTTTTTATACGTTCTCTCAATAGAATATTATATTCCCGAATTTTTGCAGTATTTTTCTATTAAGTGATTTCTCTCGGAAAAACTTCCCTATAACCCCATTTTTTATATATTTTTTTAACTTTTTTGCATGTTGTTTTTCACTTTGTATGTTCCAACTACTTTTCGATCTCTTTGGAAATAATGAAGTGACAAATACCTATTACCTGTTTTCCGTTCTGCAACAGAATCCGCTTGAGAGATCAACTACAGATTTATCACTAAAACATTGTTGCAAGAACTCTCTTGTGCTCACTCGAGCACCTAAGAGTAAAAGGATAGTGTAAAGAACATGAAGAATGATAGCTTCTCATACCTAATTACCTATATAACTAGTTATTTTTATTTTGAATGGTAAAAAAAACTAAAAAGGACTATGAATAAATACTTGACAACCCAACATATTTTGAGAATGTAAAAAACCGCCACTGTTTTGTCACCCAGTGCGTAAAAAACCGCAGCCAAGACATCCTATACAAACACCATCAATCAGCCAGGACAGAACAATCGGGAACGGATTGTGGCCAACAAATTGAATGTGCAGCTTATTATTGTGTTTTTGTTACCTCCGAGAAAGAAAAATGATAGAAAATTTCAAACGGTTATTAAAAAATATTGGTGACAGTTTGAGAATCATTGGAAATAGGTGTTGGCGATTATGATAGAGCATTGGACCGGATATCCAAAGGTCGCGGGTTCGATTCCCGTCCGAAAACATGATTTGGTGCGAGTCGTATTTTTCTAGTATATTATTTAGTATTATATAAAAATAGCATTGTAGCAAAAATTTAAAGATTATGATTGATTTTAGTAGTGGAAAAAAATTGTGGATTTAAGAATTCACTTAAAGAACGATGGAATTTAAGTCAAGGAAATGGGAAGGTTTCTTAATAGATAGTCAGCTAAACTATTTGTAACTGATAAAGATAATTCATGACATTAATGTACTGAATTCAAAAGAGGTCTGAACCATTTTAAACACTTGAGACACAGATTTTTGTTTACTCTGTGCTTGAGGTATTTGCTAATAGTGACCTCTGAATAAAAGACTCTGCAGCGCAACGAATTGCCACGCTACTGTTGAACTATGAATGCCCAGTTCAACACCTGGCGAATTTCACAGATTTCTTATTGATGTTATTTTCTCATAGTATTTTTACCCGACTGCAAGGAAAGGGTTATGTTTCTCGCGCGTATTCGTATAATATATGTTTATATGTTTATGTATAATATTCTTTATTACCTCATATCTTTCAAACGGCTGAACGGATTTCTATCATTAATACCTATATCGTTAGATTTGTCTTGACAAGTATTCTTAGGCGTTAAAAAAACCAACATGGAGGCTGTGCGGTGCTATTAAAAAAAAATGTTTTTTTAGAATACTGCAATATGGGTATCAAACTAAATGGCTTATCATGACCGTATTATTAATAACTAGAAAGAAATAATAAAAATAAATAAATTTAAAAAACTAAAAAACTAGAATAGAATTTAATGTTAAGTCAAACTTTATACATGCCTCCGACTGCATGTTATTATGTTGCCTTTAATATTTGATCTTGTTTTCATCTTTTCAGTTGACTTGTCTTTTAAAGCAGGAGGGCTTTTTTTTTTTTTTTTTAAGACACGATGTTACTTATTAGCCTATCTAATCCCCTTAAGGTACCCATGCAGTTTAAGCTCCAGTTAAATAACCTAGTTTACTAGCATAAAGTGCAGTGAGTTCGTAGACACTAACAAAGTGTTCCGGTACCGGAATTCCCAAGTGACATCGTCTCATTCGGAAACTTTGGTAACGAACTTGCAGCAAATTGTTTAGTACGCCGACTAAATATTTACAACCAGGTGTAATAATATCTTGATTTTTTTTATTTTATTTTTATTTTTTTGTTGGCTAAATATAATAAACCTGGATATGTCACTTCTCTTAGCTAAATAGCTTCATCTTTAGATCAGAAATACGATGCCATTTCTTTTGGATGTATAAGGATAAGCCATGTATTACCACATGGGCCCAATGGGGATTACTGCTACATATTATCACTTAGAGATCGGATCGGATTAGTGCACATATTCACTTTGTTTTAAGTAACAATAACATGCAACGACCACATTTCAATAATGTTGTATTTGACTTTGTTTAATGAAGTGTCAATCAGAATACAGTAATAAGTAAAAAACAAAAAAAATACCGTCGACTTGATAACCTCCTCCTTTTTTTAAAGTCGGTTAAAAAGAAATATAAATTCAAATTTTGATTAGCCAGTAACATACAACAAATAATGTAATTATTATTAGAAACCGTATTATCAACTCGATACGGTTTTCTATCGCTTACACGACTGTGTGATTGCAGCAATTTTCAGACCGGGATTAGTTTATAATTTGTAACCTATTGTTCGTCCGTTGGTGCCAATTTCGCAGTACCGTTTCTGCTACGATCTTAGTTTCAATATCGTCTGAGCAACGTTCGGAAACTACGTTGCGGTTCGAAACGATGAAACTTCGTCACTAATTGTCAATCAGTCAAGTGCGATAATGGGAGTTAATCAGAAGTAGTTTCGTAACTTCAGATGTTGTTTGTGTTTAAAAAACTTTTGAAGAAATAGGAATGCCTCGGTGTTATAGGTGGAAAATTATGCAGCCACAGAACAAAGTATTTTTTTTTTTAATTTTTTATTTTGTTGTATACAAAATCCATGATAACGCCTGACGTATTGTAGTGCGTAGCAGTGTGTGATCCACCGAAACCTAATCCATCTTGTAGTCATTATGTAAAACGTACAAACAACAAATTAATCATAATCTTACGCAAACAGATTAGGAGCGGAGGCTTATATGGAATTCTTGATGACAATTTCCTCTAAAGACTAAAGGAGATTGGTGAAGTTCCTTGGGACTTTGGGCCTGACCGTTACACTGATGATTTGTATAATTGATTTGTAGATCTAAACAAGAAGATTCTATCTATATAAAAATTATAGATCTAGTCTACGGGATAGCAAAGATAATGAGTTTTGTATACAGGTACAATACAGGATGAAAATATGAAGTACAGGTACAATACATGGTGAAAATATGAAATAGGAGCGAATAGAAATAAAAAATAACTTAATCCAGGATGTTTAAGTGATGTCAATGTGTAATTAATTAAGTTAGTATTAAATAGAAAAAAATACAATGATCCGTACGTAATAATCAAAACAACAGGTAGTTTTTCTACTGAAATGAAATGAAATGAAATATTCTTTATTCAAATAAACTTAGATATTAAGTGCTTTTGAATGGTCTATATTTTCCTACCACCCATTCGAGACTTTTTTAGCTGACAAGAAGAATGGGCGCAAGAAACTTAAGTAAAAGTAAAGTACTGGCAACTTTGTCCTTCGATATGGCATCCTTGTTAGAAACAGGAAGTCAACTAGCTCGTTAATAATATCATGAAATCGTTCCGCAAATTATCGATTATTATCCACATGTTATTAAAAATCAATTTTAGGCTTTTAAAGTCTGAACTCTAAGTTTTGAAAATCTGAAATCGAAATCAGTTCCTGTAATGGTTTAGGTCCCAATTCTGCCGATCTCCTTTCTAAACAAGTTATAGCTTCACGTCACGTATTGTGTGGGCGGGTTAGGAATTAGGATCAAGAAGGCCTTGTTCTGAACTAATAACTACTTAGATAGATACCTACACAAATAATTTATGTCTCTTAGTGGGTAAGAATTTTGTAATAAACTTAAATAATTGCCAAGACTTAAAATAAATAATGTAGTTTGAAATGTACACACGACGGCACCTCAGACTATACATGTTGACCTTGAGACCGCCTTTATGCCCTACGTAGTAAAAGCTGTTTTCACAGTTTAACTGTATAACCTGACGTGCTGTCGTGCGTACTTATTAAGTAGTCACATATTTATTAGCGTATAGGTATACATACATATTATTCTAATAGTTATTATATACAAAATTTAATGTCGACGGGTCTTTTAGGATGACTGTATAAAATGGCTACCATTAATACTAATTAAAACAAAGTAGAAATGTAGCCACAAAGTTGTACATGAAATAAGTCATCCACTTTTGCAAAATTTGCAAAAATACAATGACAAAAAGAAACTGAGTGCTGTGACAAACGGACAGACGTATCATCAATAATAATACTAATGGATTGAACCCCACTTCAGCACGAAAACAATCCAATTTACTAATGTAACCAAGGACGAATGCGCCTCATGTTATATTAAACATAAGCTTTAATCTCTTATTTAAATAAGGATGGGAAAACGCTCAAAAGCATGGGATTTTCTGGTTATGGTGTAATACATTTAAAACACAGCAATGTTAAGATACGTGTCTACTTAGACAGATAGTTTAAAATCGCGATAAAGTTTTAAAGAAGAAAATATGTTGCTTAATGGTAAATAGAATTTTTCGATGATTTGCCATATAGGGCAACGACCTTATAATAATTATTTGTTTTGTACTAGCTGCCCGCCCCGGCTTCGCAAGGGTGGCGCCATATTAGAATAAACTATATCGGGATTTACACCATGTACCTGTTTATTTTTGAGACTGATGTGTAAATCCCGATATAGTTTATTCTAATAACGTCAAAAACGGTGGCGCCATAAGTTGAAATGAGAAAAAAAATAAAATTTTTAAACAATATTTACATCTTTCCGTACAATTTATTTGAAAATTATCTTTTTTATTGTCCTGATAATAACAAACACAACAATAAAGAATTATCTAATTTGGTGCAGTCGTTCTAAAGTTATGAGCTTACATACATTTCGGCGATTCATTTTTATTTATAGTTTAGATTCACCAGGCAACATTTGAAGTGCAACATCATGACTATTTTGTGGCAACATGTTGGGCAATAACGCGCAACTTTTGTTTAGTGAGTTTACAAGAATGTTTCATATTACAAGTGATTTCACAACACCGCGTGATGTAATGTACTTACGTAACATCACGCGTCATGTCGCCACAAGTGTCAAACGTCAGTTGCGGTATAGAGAACACAAGGCCTAATGTCAAAATAATATACATTTTAATGATATAGGAATACCCTTTCAATAATTTTGCATTATTTAACCCGTAAATGCCCGGAAAATGAAACGCTATAGATATTCGATTGTTGTACGCTCGGGCATTGATAAATTAAAAGTAACTTCTTTCCAGATACGTTAAGTATTTTCAATAGGTATTAGATATACAGGTCTAATAGTAATCTGACCTAAGATTACAGAGTATATACTTAAAAAAGCATAAACATACTATTCAAAAATACTATACGACTGACTTTAAGAACTTCTATTTTAATTTTTTATCGCTTCTGCATCTCAATCTGGTGGACGTCTGTCTTTAACCACCAACGCTTGACGATGCCGCATACATCTGGCCCAGTAATGCCCACATTTGCCTACGGGCCGCATAAGCGTAATGGACTTAACTTTGGGCATCGCATGTTCCGCGAACGCTTTTGTTTACTTTGTACCGGGCATTTTTTGGATGATAGTTTTTTACTAGCAATATCTTTTTACTTTTTAATAGTACCAAGTGGCTACCAGTTGTTGTCCCATACAATGCAATTACAGTGATCCGCTGCAACTTCACTCGATAATGTATGGCAAAGAGAAAATGCAGTTTAAAAAACGTCGTTTTGTACTATAAAGCGCTCTGAAGTTGGTCCCTTCTGTTTTACATTTTTAAATTAATTGCATTGTACCAGCATAGTCGAGAAACTACTTTTATAACACGTTTTTTTATTGATCTTTTATTTAGAAGATCAATCCCAATTGTATTAAAGTAGATAAAGTAGTCTATGAAACTGCACATAACTAAGTACCTATTAAAACACTCTTGTGTACTATTAAAAACGTCGCCCACACGTGTTCTAATACCCCTCATTATGCAACAGTTACATAAACTACTACAATTTAAAAAAAAAACTAAATGTACAGAATAAAGTAAACAAAATAAATTAATGCTTAAATATCTTTACAATAAATTAAATTTTAAAAGAATACTCTCCAAGACATAGTGGCGTAACGCAAAAAATGTAAAAACGCAAGCTAATTTATGCGCAGGCGGGACATCGGACGTCCGTCGCATCTCTGTGGCGCTTCCTCAATTAATGCCTGTTTTGCTGCCTAATAGCCTGTAGATGGCATTTCGCATTTAGTGGGCAATTTTGGTACGGGCATTTTAGTTGACTGCGTGGTTATTTAGTTAATAAGCTAGTTATGGTTTATATTCGAAAGATTTATTGAAAAAGTCAATTTGATTTTTGAAAATTAGGTTTTTGATGTTACAAAAGTGTTTTCGTCTGACTAGATTTTACATCCTAATGTTGTTTTTAAATTTTGAGATTTTAGCATTCACAATGCTATTTTTATGTAATACCAAATAATGTACTAGAAAAAATAATGATGTCGAGGTAATTTCTTGTACATTGGTGAGATAGCGCTGGCTTGCAGCGTAAGAGTTGATATACTAGGAGAAATTCGACGTTCCCACTAGTGACTCGGTAGCTCAGCGGTCAGAGCATTGGACCGGATATCCAAAGGTCGCGGGTTCGATTCCCGCCCGAGAACACGATCTGGTGCGAGTCGTATTTTTTCTAGTATATTATTTGGTATTATATCCTAATGTTGTGATGTATCAACATCATATTTCAAAAGTTGTAAAGAACATTAGTAATTTATTCTAAGGGATTTTTTTTTGTGTAGGTAAAAAAATACTTACTGGATTTCAAAAAGGGTGGCGCCGTAATTATTTTTAGTGCATTTTTTAAAAACTTGTGAAACTCAGTTTGTTCCCATTTACTGGATGTTCAGTTATGATTTCAAGAAGTCTTAAAACCCACCTCGTCATCGCACAAAATACAATGTGTGTAAGATAGAAGATCCTGCAGTCCTATTACATAAAAATAATCGCGATAATAGGACGCAATTCGTTATTCAATTAAATTGATATTTAACCGTGATCGCGAGTTAATAGCGTCACGGATTGGCACCGTCTATCGCGATTTTTTTTATACTTTAGTACAATAACTATATAATTTGTGTTTTTTTTGACCGAGCGAGTGCGAAGCGTCTTCGTTTCAGTTGGGCAAAAATGTATGTCCATCCAGCCAGCTGTCTTCTCAACCGATGCTCGGTTCTATAATTATAGAGAACTTCTTTGTCGATTCAGTTTTTCGAAAAATCATATTTCAGCCATTTCGATTTTTTTTTTAAATGTGACAAACACGAGTTCTACCGCCACCTACTAGCATGTAGTATAGAGCCGTCTGTATTCGAAAAAGCTACCATTATTTTGTTTTGTTTGTTGCGCTAGGAACTTCTTGGTAAAGAGTGCTGTCTATGTGTGCGTGTACATGTGAAATATTTGTATAAAATATATATATATTTACAACATCACATACATTGCTCCGATTCCAAAGTAAGTAGTTAAAGCACTTGTGTTATGGAAATCGGAGACAACGGTGGTATCACAAACACCCAGACCTGAGCCAATATAGAAAAGTTCGTTTTCTAAATTGACCCAACCGGGGATCGAACACCGACACCTTGAAAACCTGTGTTCAAACCACTCGACCATGGAGGGCGTAAAATATTTGTTTTCAGTATTAGCAGTTCTTTTACCTATGAAATTGCTGTTTTGTATGTAGAATTTTCAAGAAGTTGCAAATTTCATTCTAAGATTTTCTTACTTTATTTAACGACCGTGAAGGCTAATGTTACAAAACTTGTAATGTACAAATGTTTGAACACTTATCTAACTTATGCAATTTGGGTTAATCGAAAAAAAAAATGGCTAAGGCAACAAATAAAGTGGTCATTTCTGCTAACAAACGAAGGAGTAACTTTCAAGTATTTTTTTGATGTTAAGAAAACTCACCTTATTATTATTTTACTTACTTACTATTTACTTTTTCATTATTATTTATAGTTGTATATAAGTCGATATAATATCAAGCAATTGATGCATATTTTAAATCATAAAGTTCTCTATTTGTGCAAAAAAATCGTTATATAATATATATATATATAAAATATTGGACAACATTACAAACATTGCTCTGATCCCAAAGTAAATATCTAAAGCACTTGTGTTATGGAAACCAGATACAACGGTGGAACTACAAACACCCAGACCTGAGCCAATATAGAAAAGTTATTTTTCTAAATTGACCCTGCCGAGGATAGAACCCGGGACCTCTGAGATGGCGACACCTTGAAAACCGGAGTACAAACCACTCGACCACGGAGGTCCTCAATTTCATAGGTAAAGACTATTCCGTGCCTGTAACGTGCACGAAGTTGGCACGTAAACCCGAGACCGAGCTACATTTGAATTTATACATTATACGAGGCGGAACACATTTTGAGTATTTTACCAAAGACAGCATTTCATTTTAAACTGAAGCTTTCTTTTCTGAGGGCCTGTCCAATCTTAGTTTACGAAAGAGCATCATGTGCTTTTGGCATACCTACCTGTCCGCCATTTTGAAAAAAAGCGGTTTTGGAGGCCTGTGATAAAAGTGGTGCCACTCGATAGAAAAAGTCATTACAAACAAAAAGTAATAAGTAAAAAAATCTCGTAAGTGATATACTTACTGAGATATTTGAGTTTGAAGTTGAAAAACAAAATGTCATTTTTAGCACAGGCCTCCAAAACCGACTTTTTTCAAAATGGCGGACAGGTAGGTATGCCAGTCTTTATACATAAATGACCGATGGCTTTTCTAGGCTTATGATTAATAGTGTAGTGAAGGTTTACGTAGGTGATTTATTTCATTGGCAAATGATTTATCAAAATCTGTTATAAATAGTTTATGTTGATGAGAATTAAAGGAGAGATTAAAGGTATAAAGAGCTATGGAGCCAATACTATGACGAATCCGGCTATATATGATTTTGTCCATAATATACAACGTGTTACAAAAGAAACCCTAAAGCTGAATATATGGTAGAATCTCGAAAAATTATTATAATCCCAGCCCTGAAAACCGCCCCTTTTTTATTTTATTATTTTCATGATAATCTGCATAGTGGCAACCCTAAACCTTTTGTTTTACTTTTGCCCATTAATGTTTTTGTAGCTAGGGTTGTTACTTTGCAGTTTTTCATACATATAAAAAACAAAATTATTCGGGTTACAATGATACACCCTATATATTAATATATTTTGTTATATATAAACTAATATGTGTACATCGGGGTGTCATTTCTATGATTTTGACGCAGACAAAACTCCTCTCGAACTCGTCATATTATAAAGGCAGTTGAAGCCAATAGCTATCCTTAGAAATTCATGAAATAGTTTGATTTTACAGCAAAAGCATCCGATTAAAATGCATTATGGAGCTTGTATCCGACGACGTTTGAAAATTCATAGATGACTCAGACAGAAGTTTGCACTAGAAAAGAATAAAGTTTATTTTTCTCCATTTATGGCCACTTTTTCCTTGCATCACTATTTACTTCTCGTAACGCGTAGCACGTAGTCGTCTGTAGTAGCTCGCGTAGTCAGTGTGTAGCATCGCCCGCGCGGATGTAGCGCGCTACGTAAATTTCTTAGCGCGCAGCTACGACTGCGCGATGTCAATGTCAGGCTCATTTATAGAGCTTTTCTTACACGAGAACTTTTAATTAGTTAATTTAATATTTGAAGGATTTTGACACCTCTCTCTTTATTTTTATCATATATTTTTTAAACATAGCTCGATACAATCTATGAATACTATTAACAGGCTTTATGTATGATTTGTGACGCAAGTATTATGATGTATTTGGGTTACAAATGAGCTGTTAGTGGCACGTGTTTGGTGACATATTGCTACGTGCTGTAGGGGTTGTATAAATTTCCTTTGGTATGACTTTGTTTCATTACAAAATAATTAAATATCTAAGTATAATGGAGTTGCAAACTAAATTATCGTAGAAGAAAATGATAAAAACTTTCTTTATCGATAGTTTTTTATTCACGAGAGAATTCAAATTAAAGTTTAAAAAAATTACACCAAATCTAAAAAACTTACCTAATTGTTGATCTCATTAAAACAGAGTTTCCACATAGAGAGTTTCTTTATGCAAGTTGCTTATATCGGCCGTTTATTTTCCAGGATTTAGTCGGCGACAAACAGTTTCGTAACGCTTCTAGAATTGTACTCTTCGCGTTGGGTGCCAAAACAAGGCTCATTGAGAATCAGTGAGACAGTTAACCATGACTTAAACAAGAATGGCAATATTCTTAACTTAGAAAAAAACATTATGTTGGAATCTCTGGCACTATTGTCTGTTAACTCCCAGAAACAAGAAGGTTAATTCTGTTAATAGAAAGTTAGTTCTTTTTCCTAACCTGAATTATATCAACTTAATAATTATTTTTTCTTTTAAACACATACATAATCACATAGTCACAGTAAACATACAAATAACAGCTCATTATAATTTAGCTCTATCCACTTACAAACTTTTTGTTCAGTACTCTACATCTATTTTGGCTTATCACCTATTTCCACAGAGTGGCGACCATAAATTCCATTTCAGAGGATGTTATTGGACATTTTAAAGTATTAGCAACGGCCTTACTCTGTAACGTTAGCTTTTGTGCTAGAACGTGGGCCAGGAAGTGTTTAAATGGGCGAGATTTTTTTATATAATTGAAATGATTTCTTTATGAGGTGTCTTAAAGTTTATATTAAACTACCAGCCCGTAGCATGACCAACGAAACACGATATGATAAAGCGATTTATCACGTTTAACTATCAAAAGACTATAAGATTTTGTCAGTTGGACGTCGATAAAACGCAGAAAAGTTAAAACAAAATATAGAGCAATGTTAAAACCTCAGTTAAAAATGACTTGCGAATTCATGCTTTTATAGTGTACATGAATATTTAAATTATAAGTAGCTGTAAGTTAATAATAGTAATGTCATTGTAAATTGAGTTTTGAGACAAGAATTTTTGTAGTTTTTGTGTATATGTCTGAAAAGGTAAGTGAAACTTTATTATAAACATTTATATCTGTTTATGTGACCTTCAATCCATAAACAATAAAGATCTATTCTATTATGTACTTTTATTATGCTGATTAATAAAGAATACACTTATAAAAACAATTGTTTTATTGTAGGGTTCCATCAAGTATTTTGCTTCCCAAAAGGGTTTCGTCATTAAGAAAGTTTGAGAACCACCGACCTAATTGTTTCTTTTTTTACAGATTTCGAACGATCATTAACGAAATTGAAACTATTTTATTAACAATCGATTACTGTTTTTAAATTGTTAGTAAGCGGAGTCAATACATCAAGATTTATTCCAATGCCCTTACGTATTAAACATTCATAAAACTTAACGCTGCTTTCATGGCCCTCCACTGAAAAATGATCACAAATATTTGCTTATATCTTTCGCATTTTTCCACGACACGTAGTGATCCTGTCACTGCCTGGATTTGATGAGGATATTAAAAATAAAAATTGAATATAAAGCAATAGGCTGTGGGTTCCGTGTAAATTTTATTTTTTAACCTTTTTAGCATTTGAAATTATACATGACACTACATTTTTTTTAAATCACAGGTATTAAACGCGTTTAAACTAAAACATGGTGTTTAATCACCTACCGTTTCCCGACGCTTAAAAGTGTTTATATTTTTTTGTTGTATAACATCACATACAATAATACATTGATCCGATTCTTAAGTAAGTACGTGTTATGGAAATCAGAGACAACGGTGGTAATACAAACATAAAGACCTGAGACATTATAGAAAAGTTCGTTTTCTAAATTGACCCATCTGGGAATCAATCCTGGGACCTCAAAGATAGCGACACCTTGAAAACCAGTGTACAAGCCAAACCACGGAGGTTATCAATATTTAGAGGTAAGATAGCCAGTTCTTCACTAGATGAGCATTCTCTGGGTGTAGTGCGCTTCCACCTTCGGCCTTATCGTCACAGTAAGATGAAGGTTGGCCTTCATCGCACTCGTTATGGATAAAAAAAGCCTAAAAGCTTTCGTTAACTTAATATAAATGAAAGTGTAAAGAGCACCGCTGTCAGG
Organism: Catoptria pinella; assembly: GCA_963556745.1. Classification (NCBI taxonomy): domain Eukaryota; kingdom Metazoa; phylum Arthropoda; class Insecta; order Lepidoptera; family Crambidae; genus Catoptria; species Catoptria pinella. Next base: position 1,808,306 of record OY750777.1, read on the forward strand.
CTGCAATCTCGTTAGGAATCTAGGCAGGATTGCCTTTACATTACTAATGTGAACCGCGAACGAAGATTAATTGTGTTTCACAGTTTTTGCACGACGACTTTGGGATTTCCTTTGAATAGGCATGTTTTGTGTGTGATTTATACTTTTTGTATAAATGTGAATAAACTAGTACAACACAAACTTTTGGGTTACTCATCGTCACACAGACAAAGATACAATAGGTATAACTATAGTCTAAATTTTATAACTATAGTTTATTGAATGAAAAAATTTTGCATTATTTTGATAACACTACTAAAGCTCGTAGCTTCTAAAAAAAACGAACAAAAAAACTGTTGAAAAAGAGAAAATAAAAATGTGAACTATTTATTCTGAACTATTGACAGATTATGATCTCAATCTATACTTATGTGTTAATGTTAGTAAATAAATGGTTTTTTAAAGTAGTAATTATTATTAGGCCCGCGACTTCGTCTGCGTGGAAAGTTTTGTTGCTATCAATTTTTTTTTTCGGGATGAAAGGTACCCTTTATCCTTCTCTATACCCATGACAACGTGTATGCAAAATTTCATGATGTTCGGTTCAGTAGTTAAGACGTGAAGGCGTAACAAACAAACAAACAAACGGACTTTCGCATTTTTTATATTATTAAGGATAAGTAAGGATTTATTTAGTTTGAAATTAATGAATCAAAATGCAAAATATTTAAGCACGATACTAAATAATATGCTACAAAAAAAATCTATATTATTTAGGATTGTGCAAAAATATCACTGTAAATGCTTAAATCTCAAATTTCAAAATATACTTAAGCACTTTATTTTTCTCACATTAATGAGATTCACTGATTAAGTACGTTACTTATGCTATTATTGCACTTAAAAAATAATCTTAAAATTTTTATTCAACACAAGCGGTCAACCAACTTTATTCCCCCGATCCCTAAATTCTTCCAAATTCCAGTTCTTAGCGGTTTTAAGTGAAAACCTTCGCCATCATAAAAACACAATATGGTCCCGAACAAAACGGCTCGTTAATCATTACGCTATTTGACGACACGTCAACAGTATTAATGGCTGTTGTGGTCACGGACAATTGGTTATGTAAATATTTTTTAATAATACCTGTTAGGATGACAAGTTTGTGATTTATAGTGTTTAAAGCGTCAATTTTAAGGGTCAAAACAGACTTTAAGTATCGGCGATTGGCATTTTTGCGATTGATTCGATACTGTATCGCGTATCGCTCTGTCCACTCTGAATGTGTTCAGTGGCAGTCGCTAAAGCTTAAGTATTATTAATTATTGTGATGGAAAATGACCTCACTTTGAATGTTGAGGTCATTTTTCAATTTTTTATGACTCTGTTTCAAATATATAGGGAGAAAAAGCAGCCCTTGACGAGTTTCTTGCCGATTCTTCTCGTTACAAGGTCTCCCGCTTAGGGTTTGCGAACCGATGGCGTAGCTTCTATGACATTTACAAGTGCTTGTAACAGCCTAGACTGAATAAATGAGTTTTGAGTTTTTGAGTTTTTCGCCGCCATAGTGTGTACCTACGTACGCGCAACCAGTGGCCCTACCATGTGAGTTGATGCAAACTGTTTTCGTTACCGTAAACTATCGTTTTCTCTCTGTCGCTCGCATTGACTGTGAGCAGTATATAAAGTTAACAACTCATGGTAGAACTACAGGTTCGTACACGTACACATTAAGGCGCACTGTTCAATTCAAAATTCAAAACTCATTTATTCAGTCTAGGCTGTTACAAGCACTTGTGAATGTCAAAGAAGCTGCGCCATCTGTTCGCAAACCCTAAGCGGGATACCTTGTAACAAGAAGAACCGGCAAGAAACTCGTCAAGGGCTCCTTTTTTCTCCCTGTATATTTCATACACAGTCGTCAAAATTTGAAAAATGAGGTCAGCATTCAGTCAAGACAGAGTCGTCGAAATTCGAAAATTTGTTGCAGGTTCGCGGAGAGCCCGAACCTAAATGCGGGTACTTTTTGTCGCCGCATCTAGATCTAGCTTCCGAAAAGCACCTAAAATGTCGATGTAACTTAACTATGGGATCAGTGTCCAACCAAAAAAAATATAGTGAAGGCCTGTTGTCAAACTCGTTGGAAAGAGCAATTTGGACCACAACCTCTATCGACTTAATACCCACTTGTAACCCAAATAAATATCTGTTTTATTTAAGTTACAGTAACAATTCAAACGTCTCTCTTTATTTCTTCAAAGTGTATTTTCTCAGCATTACTTAAGTCTTACTTAAACTTACTTCCCTCAACGTTGAACGCAGTCTTTTGACATAGCTTAGTAGATAAATAGAATCACCTTACCTTCATCTATAACTAATCAGGTGCGATCTCATTTAGTGTCGGCCCTTCCGTCCTCTGGGACTGTAGGGCTGTCCCTATTAAAAAGTAGATGAATAAAACATAAGGGTTGCCCCAAAACTTTTATTACACACGCTCTTTCTAATTAAACTGACCATAATAATGTCAATGTGGGAGTAATATAATTTGGTAAAGCGGTGCATAAATATTTTTAGGGTTCCGTACCCAAAAGGTAAAACGGGACCCTATTACTAAGGCTCCGCTGTCCGTCCGTCTGTCCGTCACCAGGCTGTATCTCATGAACCGTGATAGTTAGACAGTTGAAATTCGTTCCAATGCTCTTACATCTGAGTTACTGAGTCACTAACTCAGTGGTAAGAGCATTGGTCCTGATTACCAAAAGTCACGAGTTCGATTCACGGCCGAGAATATGATCTGGTGCGAGTCGAATTTTTTCTAGTATATTATTTAGTATTGTATAAAAATAGCATTGTGAATGCTAAAATCTCAACTGAAACAAGGAATTGAAAAGGCAAAACGTAGCGATTATTTCCTTTGTCATCGTAGGATTTGCTTGTGATCAGTAACTCCTATAAATATAATATACTATTACTAAGCAGCCAGTCCTGTTATAGAATAACATTCAACACAATTTGAAGTTGACTACAAAGTTTATTAGAAATAAAACACTTTTTACGGATTACACTATTACAGCGCGTATTTAATTATTTAGTAAAATACAAACTAAATAATTCTAAAACAACACCTGAATTAATAATATACGCGCTGTAATCCGTAAGAAGTGTTTTATTTCTAATGAACTGTACTTGCGAAAGTCTTAGAAGTGTATACACAAAGTTTATTTTATATTTTCGTATTTTCGATTGATATATATCTATCAGGTAAAGTTGATTTTTATCGGTATCAAGGTAATATAATTATTCAGAACCTCTTAAAATCTCAAAAGGTATGAAAAATAAATAACTCAGTTAGCTTCGCGCAAATACAATTAATTTTAAAATGTATATTACAGGAACGGGAAGTTAGCATTTACATTGTCAAAGATGGTTTGAAGCCCAAGCCGTTGGCGAGGGCTTTAATCGTTCGAGGCAATGTAAATAGCTTCCAGTACAATCCTTGTATAATGCTTTTCTCAAGAAATGCGAGGAAATAAACATTTCTAATTAAAAATGTATTTTTTTAATTGGTTCGTGTGACCAGTTATGCAGCCATAAAGTTTTGTAAAAAAAAACGCTAGTCCCTGAGTTCTACCGTTTTGAATTTGGAATAGGTACTTGATCGGGAAGTAAGTATTGAAATTCATTCCCCGCACTGAATTTCATAGAACGTGATGAACCGACCAGCACGTAAATGTGGAACGTCCCGCATTCTCTTTTCAAATGGAATGATAACATTTCAGCATTAAGCGAGAAAAACATATTTACATATTTTCACGAAACTTTCCTACGTTTATAAAAACTGTAACACAACAATCCCGCCTTTCTACAAAAATCTGCTTATACGAGTGTGCTCGTAAATTGACTACGGGAAATTACAAAGATATCGAGTTAAAAGAAGAGTCGCTAGTTTAAAAAATATAACTTTTCTTAACAAGCAGTTATTAAGGTAAGAAAAACATAGCACCTTTCCAGCTTATGTACCTCCAATTCAACTACTTGTAATCACAATTTATTCACTCTAAGCTGTTTATTGTTCTCATCACCCTCCTATATTAAATAGAATTACGGAGTCGTCGGTTGAAAGGTGACATCAGTAAATATCAGTTAGTGTTCAGTTTGGTGAGGTCCACTTCCGATTCAATTCACATCAATAATACTTACTTAACTCAAAGCTAACTTGAAATAAATATTATGTAAACAACTTAAAGCGTATCCCGTACGGAAAGTGGCGTCCTCAGAGGTTTTATTTAATAAGTTGTTAATAGGAAATAATTTTAACAAAACTTTACGTGGATTTTTAAGACTCTTATTCTAGTTAGAAGGTATTATTACATTATTTCGTAATAATTCGTAGAAGTAGATAGCAAATACGTCAAAAGTGGCCACGTTAAGCTATTTTGCTATCTACTTCTAGAAATGGCTACGAGGGAATGAAATGATACCTTCTAAAAATACTAGACTATGGGTCACGTAATCTTTTATTAAAACTATGTATCATAATTACAATATTGAATAAAATTTACCGCGGCGCCACTTTCGTCTTAGGCCCAGCACTCACCGGCGGGGGCGCGGCGAAGAGACTGATACATTATCAATCGAAATTCGACTTTGGTTACTTCAGCATACGGTTGGTCGCGCGGCGCGAGACGGGCGGCGCGTGGTGATGATGTGCGTGGAGTTTGCTAATGCTGCTAAGGTCTCTTTTCAATTGGTAAATAAATAAATAAATAGATAAATATTTGACAACATCACATACATGCTCCGATTCCAAAGTAAGTAGTCAAAGCACTTGTGTTATTGAAATCAGAGACAACGATGTTATCACAAATACCCAGACCTGGAGATCGAACCCAGGACGTCAGAGATGGCGACACCTTGAAAACCGGTGTACAAAGCCACTCGACCACGGAGGTCGTCAATTGGTAAAGGATAAATGCGCTTCGCCGCGCTTCCAGCGGTGTGCGCTGGGCCTTAAATAACGCCCTGTCACTTCTAGTATACCGTCGACTATATTCATGCAAAAAGGGCACGGTCTAATGAACTTTTTAAATTAAAAAGAGGGCCCTGAATAACATATTATTATACGGCCCGGTTCCACCGTTAATTTAATTACGACTTCCGTTTTGTCAAGCTCGTGGTGGATTAGAGGTGACTTCACAGTTATAATTTTATTACTGCTGGTTGTTTTTTAAAAAAGCGTCGTTTTTGCGGCTGCTGATGTTTTAGGATTTGCGGGATTTTTAAGGTAAATTTTTTTAGGTGTAAAAGTATGATCTATGTCATGGCAACGCTTTATTAAAACAAATTTCTTGCGGGTTTATAACCAACGGGATACGCGGCTGTGTTCAATTGAAAAATCTTAAATAAGATTTGTAAATTATTTAGTTTTCGTCAAATGGACAAGGCAGTATTTTAGCTCATGTTTATACAATGAAAGTTGGAATCACTTTTTGTTGGCTCTAAAGATCAGTGATATTTTACAAAAATAAAGAATAGTTTAGAATTGGTATTGTAAGATTTTAGCACAATAAATATAAATGTTGCGGATGTTACATTTGAATTCCGCCGCTTAGTATTCAGAATTTTTTTGAAATTTCTTTGAAAAGTTGAACGTAAAGTTCGAATAAATTATTGATATGTTGTTGGTTTGGAATTTGATAATTAGAGTGACGCGTCCGGAAATGATAAAAATAGTTTACACTAATATAGTGTGGTGGATGTCATAAAAGCCAACTTAAACCTAATAATAATTTTGCCTAGTGGGCAATTTTTTTAGACTATGGCGACGCTGGGCCACTACTTTTAAGCCAGGCTGGCCGGCGCGGTGCACAGTAGCACTGCGCGCCGGCCAGTCCGGCCATTCGGCCGATCTCTGGCGGGCAAATTCAAATGCTTTGGCGGTCTACTCCGTGGCCCGCGTGGCTGGGTTTGGCCGTCTATGAGAGAACGATTAAGAAGACTTTCCTATATCCAACACCTCCATGGACCAGAAAATGGGCACCAGCGTTTTCAAACCGTCCCGTCCAACACTGCGATCCCCAACCCAGTTACAAAACGTGGAACAGCACCCACGGAAGTGACCCACATCTTGCAGTGACAAAAGAGACAACGAAATGGCTGAATGAAAAATATTTTTATAGTGTAAGAGAATACATGGATTTTGAAAAATAATTTGGACTGTCGTGTACGTTATACTTGCATTTTTTTTTTGTGAGAACCATTTATTACCATTATTAATTTGAACATGAATTCTGACATTTAATTTTGTGAACTATAAGCATGTACCCTGAAAAATTTGCACGCCTGCTAGCGGGTTAAATACAATTACTAATAGGCTGTGCTAATTCTTCATATCATACAATATATGATTTTCTTAGCTATGCGTTATCGAGTAGTAGACAGTGATTTCCCAACTAGTTGAAAGTTATTTTACCTACCCATTGAATGTAAACTTGTGATGGAAAATGAAGTCACTTTAAATGCTGACCTCATTTTTCAATTTTTGACGACTCTGTATGAAATATACAGGGAAAATAAAGCAGCCCTTGACGAGTTTCTTGCCGATTCTTCTTGTTACAAGGTCTCCCGCTTAGGGTTTGCGAACCGATGGCGTAGCTTCTTTGACATTCACATGTGCTTGTAACAGCCTAGAAATGAGTTTTGAATTTACTTTGATTAATTTGAAAACCGTATATTTGTTAAGCTTTATTGTACAAAAAATCCACGACATAATTCGGTTATCCAAGGCATACCTCAGGGAAATATAAGTCTACCGGTAACAATTAACAGATTCTGTTAACGAGCCCTCAATAAAGGGAAACCTTATGGAACGCTATCGGTAGCGAAACTATTTCTACCTAGGGAATAGTTTGCAATGATTTCCCTTATATATGTGGATCTGCAGGGTTTCTCTTAAATTCGACATTGTAACGGATTGGATGATGTTGGCATGTTACCCAACACTATTCTCACTGAACATCACTACTTCATTTTGGAGGGGCACCTCTCGCTCTCTCTCTTCGCTTCCGGCTACCATTGCATAGGTTGTGTTCCCGTACTTTTATACTTTAATAAGTGTTTAAGTCAAATACAAAGTTGTATGTACCATTTGCTATTGCTGTCCAATAAACCCTGCCTTCAGTCTCAACAAGCATACCGGTGAGTTTCACTTATTTACCTAAATACAGTCCACATCTACGTGCCCAACCACAGATGATTTTAATTCAAATTGTTAATAATGAGTGAAGTATACGTAAAAAATATCGACTTAAAAACAACGTAACATTAATAAAAATCTGGTGATGGCCATCTAGAGAGTGAATGAAGGAGATCCAGATTGCTATACACATCCAAGTGATCTGATCAGCATTCTAAGAGATGTAAGGATATGTATATAGCATAAAAATGTATGAAAATCTTGCAACTGAAAATTCTGATCCTTACATCTCTTAGAATGCTGATCAGATCAGTTGGGTGTGTATTGCGATCTGGATCTTCTCCATTCACTCCCTGGATGGCCATCATCAGTTCACAGTTAGGTCAATCCCTAGCGAAAAACCAAGACTTTAAAATTACCTCGTTTGAATGAAAATCGACTTGTGTCCTTAATTATGTGGCCTATATTGCGATAATCTCATATCTTATAATTTACATTTACCAACTAACACTACCAAAAATTTAAGAAGCGTTCATCAAACATTTAAGAAATAAGCAGAAATTCTATCAAGTAATACTCGTAACACCTAAAAATGGCGATCGTAAAGCCCCAACAAAAGGTTTAATTACTTAATTCTGCTGTTAAGCACGAAATAGCCTCTTTATCCCTTTAGGAATTCTAAGTTAAGGTAAGCAAGTTAATGTAATAAAAAAATTAAGTACAATATCTTTCTTATTGTATTAACACCTATTTAACAAAACATTTTGGCGCGAAACAAAAGGAGTTTTTAGATTTATAATTTTGAGATTTTAGCATTCCCAATGCTATTTTTATATAATACTAAATAATATATAGAAAAAACACGACTCGCACCAGATCAAGTTCTCGGACGGGAATCGAACCCGCGACCTTTGGATATCCGGTCCAATGCTCTGACCGCTGAACTACCGAGTCACTGCGAGTTTTTAGATTTTCTTAGTAGAAGCTTTTGTAAAGATCCTGTTGATCTATGTCATCAAAACATGTATTTGTATCTTCATACATACTGAGGTTTGTCCTCAACTCGACAGATAAAAGTTGAGTTGTTTTAAAGGGACAGAAAAATATTTTTTTTTATAATTTTCTTTCTGTCTAAGTTAAATGTAAGCATAATAAAATGTTGTTTTTTTATCAAAAGATAAAAGAGAAGAGTCTCACTTTTGAAGTAATTTTGTCTTTTTTTAGTCGTTAAAATTTATTCATTTCTGTAACAGAAAATAACTATAGGAAAGGCTATGTTTATGATTTTTTCTTGGAAAGTGGAAAATTAAAACTACGTTTTTTTATTTGGTTTATTTCATATTCTCTTGGTAAGTACATTTTTTAAACAGGAAAGTATAAGTATTCTTCAGCGTCGTTGTAAGATGAGCATAGCTTCCTGTTTTGCTGACGGTACTTGCGTAGTTAAGTATTCTTTAGAAGCGAGAGGAATTAGCTGTTTAACGTCTTAGAAAATTCTTTAATTATATGATGTGGTTAAGCGCGAAGCTAATTTTAGGTAAGTATATTTCTGTGAAATAATTCATTTTAAATCGATGTCGACTATCAAATAAATCGATGCGATTGAACACATAGTATTTGTTGTATGGACTGTACACTGGGAGTTTGATGGCGCAGTGGTATAGTGACTGGCCCAGCGATTGCGAAGGTTAAGCAACTTTCGCAAGGGTTGGTCATGGGATGGGTGACCAAAAATGTATTGATATGATAAGCCGTTGGTCCCGCACGATAAGCTTAAAGTTGTATAAAAATCCATAACTGAGGCGGGAGATTTTTTTTATGAAAATCCATTACTCCTGCTGCCTTTTTTTATCGTAATGTCATAATGCCGAAGATCAAGTTTTTTTGGTTATGAGTTTTTAATGTACCATAGTATTTAACCTAATTTAAAGAAAAATATGAAAATGCAAATATATCGGAAACGGTGCATCGGAGCCAAAAAATAAGATATTTTTCAACCCACTATGGTAGGTAGCTAAGAGGTATTTAATGAAATGTCAAAAATGGTCAAGTGCGTTTTTTCATAGAAAATAACAAAAAAAACGTCATTTGTGTAGTGTCTGTGTAATAGGTCTGTATAACAGGGCGCTTGTATGGAGTGTCTGGACAGACGAAAGTGGCAAGATGCCATATTGTTGAAAATTTTAATTCATAAACATTTTAAGTTTTGTTTTATTTTCCTTGTAGGAGAGGAGGAGGAGGAGTTCGAGTGATATATAGTACCTTATACTACAAGGTACTATGTATCACTCGAATAACCTTGTAATATATAGTACCTTATACTACAAGGTACTATATATCACTCGAAAGAAAGTGCGATTAAACCCGGGTGTATTGAGTCTGCTACGCCCTTGTTAGTAATCGATCGCTTTCTTCCCTCGATTTACAATGTAGGTATACTATTTTGTGTTTTTGTAAATACATAATTACTACAGTTTTGTAAGAAAAGCAGCAAAGTGGAATAATGTAAATATCTCTTTGGATTAGTGGATTGTAAAGAATTTAAATGCATTCTTAAAGATTGACTGTTTTTTGTTTAGAAAAAATTACACTATATTATTATATTATTTTTGACATCACATTTTAAAGTACTAATTCCTCAAATATCATGCAACCAACGGTATCCTAAAACTTGACTTCCGAAATACTCAAATGGAAATTTCTTAGAGCTCAAAGACACGCTCCAAATGTATGCAAAAGGAAAGGAAAAGAAATATGAAAATGTAGAGATTCAAAAATTCCATTTTAATATCTTTGTACAATGGGACTTTGTGACGGTCGCGACATCGCGGACCAAATCGGATGCTCAAAGAAACCATAAATCCAGTTAAACTACGTACCTTTCCATTTAGATGTTTCAGTGTACCTGGTGGGTTAAGTCATAGGCGGAAGCGTGGATCAATTTCTGGCTGTGTATTTTTCGAAAAATAGAAATGACAGGACACAGGATTGACTATGGTGTTCTTTACAAGCTACAAAAAGGACCAATTGTCGTGGATCTCCACGGATCTCTTTGGGGGAGACCTATGTCCAGCAGTGTTGTGTGACTGATTAACAACCTTATTACAGTTTCAATGCGTCATATTTGCAAAAAAAAATATCTATTGACACATTGCACAGAAAGACAACATTTCGTTTAAACATTAATGCTTGGGTAGAGTTGGTTTAGTACATACATTGTGAATAAAATTCTATCTCAAAATTGTTTTAAATTGTAAAACCTGGGTTAACTCACAATTATGAAGTTAATTTGTGTGCTTTGACGTACCACGTTTCGAAAGTAGTCTCACAAATTAGCTGATTCCCCTGACTTACGCCAATTGTAAGTTAAAAAAAAGATTTTACGTTTTCTGTTATCAAAATAAGGAACCAGTTTTGTGACCACGTCGCTTATAACTCACGCTATACCCAATGTCATTCGAAATCGTTCTCGTAGCTATTCCGCAGTACCCATCGGTTGCTTTGTCTCAAGACGACATGTGTCGCAGATGTAAGCTGCGCGGTTCATTTCATATTCCGGCCGCGGGACACCTTGGGCAAGTTGAATCGCTTGTGTTTTGTTTTATAATCGGTACATGCAGCTTTACAATTTATAAAACAACATACGTGTGAGTCTTGTTTGTGAGTTTGCTTATCAAGGTAACCCAATAAGTATATGGACTGCCATTGGTAGCTTAATGCGATGATAATATAATCTAAATGACGATCTCCGTGGTCGAGTGGTTTGTACACCGGTTTTCAAGGTGTCGCCATCTCTGAGGTCCCGGGTTCGATCCCCGGTTGGGTCAATTTAGAAAACGAACTTTTCTATATTGGCTCAGGTCTGGGTGTTTGTGATGCCACCGTTGTCTCTGATTTCTATAACACAAGTGCTTTAGCTACTTACTTTGGAATCGGAGCAATGTATGTGATGTTGTCAAATATTTATTTATTTATTTATTCAAAAACATCACTACAGACCTTATTGTAAATAACACTACTGTATACTCAATTGTGAAGATTGTTAATAGCATAGTATTTACCTATATTTTCTATACAGAGATGTTATTTGTCTGTAAATCTTCCATTAAATCGATAACGATAATGATAATTAGGTATCTAGCTTCAGTAAGAGCCTACTATAGATCTGTTGCTAAGCAACTGTTGTTATTTCCCGTCATTTAATAGAAATAACTAGGCAACAAATTAGTAAGCCTATCTCTTACTAAGGATAGGTTATTGAAATCGGCCGTAAATCTTTTATTGTAAGGCCGCTTAAGTAATAACTTTAGCGGCCTTACAATATTAGCTTACGATATTATTTGGTTAGGTTGTGTACAATACAGTTTTTACTTAAGACTCAAGTATTTCTATATAGTTAGAAGTGTTTTAATATCTTTAGCATAAAATCTTCTGCTATCATGAATAGTTTTATCTTGATTCCTAACTTATACTATAGAGCTAAAAGAAAAGCTATTTGCATGTATTTATGAATGTATTTGGAGTGGAAAGAAAGTAATGAATAAATTACAGTACGGAAATGAAAAACATCAAGGTAAGGCGGTAACTAAGAATAAGGGCCTGTTTCATAATGTAAAAGTAAGGTCTCAGTAGCTTACTTGACCGTGCGGGCCTAATACAGTTGGTATTTTCACTTTTCGAATAGTTAATAAATAAATAAATATATGACAACATCACATACATTACTCCGATTCCAAAGTAAGTAGCTAAAGCACTTGTGTTATGGAAATCAGAGACAGCGGTGGTATTACAAACACCCAGAACTAAACCAATATAGAAAAGTTCGTTTTCTAAATTGACCCAACCGGGGATCGAACCCGGGACCTCAGAGATGGTGACACCTTGAAAACCGGTGTGCAAAGCCACTCGACCACGGAGGTCGTCTAATTAACTATCGTTTTCTCTCTTTCACTCATTCACTCACTAACATTGACTATGAGCTGACAAGTATATCCGATAGTTAACTATGCGAGAAGCGAAAACACCTCGTACTCGGCCCTCAGATGATTTGACATATTTTTTATATCGCAACTGTCAAATCATCTGTCAAGTAAGCTACTCAGAACTTACTTTACATTGTGAAACAGGTTCTAAGTAAAATAAAAATTTGCTTGAGCTTTTAAAAAGTAATTAGTCAAATCAACACAATTATTATTACAAATATAATACTAGCTTCCACCGGCGACTTTCCCCGCGTGGACTTACGTATAGAATGAACTTTTAGGTTTTTTTAGCTTTATTACTAGAAGTTTATTGCCTTTTAATGTACTCCACTTGCGAGAAAATAAATAAACTTATCTCTAAGGGTGATTCTCCAGAAGCTGTGAGGTAATTTAGCTGTTGAACGTAGAGCGAAATTTTGCAGCACCACTGCGAAATTTACGGCGAAGAATAGAACAGTTCTCTTTGCTAGCTCTCCGGATCTATACGGAGTTTTATCGAAGTCATTACGTAGAAGTACTTTATGTATTTGACTTAAGTTTTAAAGTAAAAATATACATAATGTAAAAATTATACACAACAGTATTGAAAAGAAGTTAATTCTATAAATTAGGTAGATATAGCTGTGTAGTGAAAACGTACAGCGATTTTTCAAACAATATTTCTTTATTTTTTAAATATTTTTTTTTTAAACTTTTTCTTTTTTTTTATATAAACTTTTGATTCAGTAGAAATGAGCTAATTAAATAATGTTATTTATTTATGAATCTATGTTAATGGTAACATGTATGAATACTTTGAATGTAATGTCTGGAAACGATATACTTACATATTTGTAAATATCGTTCCTTCTAATAAAGCTGATAAGTTTTTTGCGCCCATTTTTCTTGTCAGCTAAAAGACGTCATAATGGGTGGTAGGATAAAAGAATTGACGATTTAAAAATGCTTGTTATGTAAGCTTATTTGAATAAAGAATTTTTCAATTTCAATTTCAATTTCACATTAATTATTTTTTCTTTAAAAAACCTATTTTCATGTAGCTATTCTCATATAACATTACAATGTATAAGATACACATGACAGCACGTCAGGTTATACAGTTAAACTGCGAAAAAAGCTTTTATTACGTAGGGTATAGAGGCGGTCTCAAGGCCAACATGTATAATCTGAGGTGCCGTCGTGTGTACCTTATGACCTTTCATAAAGTCCCATTAACAAAATACCAATTCACTTACATGCATGACGTCCATATAAAAGGTTTCTTAGGTGACTGTTCCCTTTCGTGTAAAATGTCTACCCCTTGGAAGTGCCTCCGCAAATGGTTCGTGAAACGACTTCACGAAATATACTAAAAGCTGTGGGAACACACGTTTTATCAAAGACAAAATAGTCTTTATTCTAGTACACAAGAATGAGTTACGTACAGTCAACGGCACGTTGGGCTACCACGATAGGGTAATCAGTTTCAATTTTAAACTTAAATTCGGAGTTGGGAATTAAGTTGGGAGTATACTCATATAGCAATAGTTATTCACATAAGTTATCTCTTAGGTATTGGTTGCTTTTTGAAACTCGGTAACAAAAACACGTTTCAACAGGTTGTGTTAAAATATTATACACACACACTAAACACACTTTTTTTTCTTTAATTTTCATACATATCTCTATTCGGTATTACATTCTGTCCAATCCGCTCTAATCCGCTATATCCGGTTGGAAGCGGAACAAACAGGTTTTCACTGGCGAAAGCGTGCCAATCTGTCGAATGTTTTTTATCTTTATAGCTTTAGAATTTGGGATATACGGAAGTTTCACACAAATAATCGTTTTTAATAGTTAAATATTTTTTCGATTTAATTCATAATGAAAGCTTTTAAGTTTAACAAACTTACTACTTGTGGTTTTCATAAAAAGTTTTCAAAAGAGATTTTCGTTATTATTCCATATTGAATAATTGCAGAAAATTATTATTTTCATAACATTAAAGGAATAAGACAAGTGTGAAACGATTTTTTTTCTTTGCTGGCTTTTAAAGCACCTTCGTGTAATGTTAAATAAAATAAAGCACTTCTATATTTGAAAAATGAAAAAAAACCTATTCCTCGCGTCGTCATATCAAAAATTAATAAATCCAAACTAAATACTCATAATTATAAAACAACACCTGAATTAATAATAGTCCGTAAAAGTGATTTATTAAAACATAAATATGAATTTATGTATGTTTTCTTCTTTTCAGTAATGTTATGGTTGAATTTCGACCACCGGGCGAACGCTTGTATACAATTTTAATTAATCAATGCCCGAGTGGCCGAATGCGGCCGACCAACAATAGAATATTTATTGTGTCTTATTTTCCGGGATTCAACAAAATATTAAGAACGCTCTTTACACAATACTCGTAGTTCTCGGACTCAAACCCTAGATCTTGAGTTTGACGCGGCGTTATTTCCCGCCATTTTCCGGGTATCAATCACCGGGCAACATGGCGTGCTCTGATCCGACCCGGACAATCCCCGGGGTAAAATAACCGGATAGAAATTGACACTTGTTTGTGTCAGTTATTACAATTGATAGGTATTTAACGCAGTTCCTTCGAGTATTAAATAAGTAGAAATAATTTCTGAAAAAGAGAGTAGTCTAAAACATATTCTAATCGACCTAGTTTTAAAAAAATAAATAAACGAAAGAAAAATGATCCGGGTTATTATTACAATTATCTCAATTCCTTTATGACGATACAAACTGTATTTTTATGGTGTTATGTAAAAAAATGTGGTGAAAACAGTTTAATTAATATTTGACAACAGTATTTGACAATATCACATACGAGTACATTGCTCCGATTCCAAAGTAAGTAGCTAAAGCACTTGTGCTATGGAAATCAGAGATAACGGCGGTATCACAAACACCCAGACCTGAGCCAATATAGAAAATTTCATCTTCTAAATTGACCCAACCAGGGATCGAAAACCGGTGTACATTGCCACTCGACCACGGAGGTCGTCAAATCGATCAATAATTATCAGAACCGATTTTTATTTAAAGTCTTTAGTTTTGAATTCATGAATTCAAGCCAAAGAACAAATAATTTTAAATCGATTTAATTATGTCAAATTTCTTGTCAAGATTTTTTTTACCTCAAAATAATTCAATGTAGCAATTGTCTAACACTATTCTTGACAACCTCGTATATTTCCATGTTGACGGCGGGGCGTATCAATAACTCCCTTCACGCGATGTCTCGGGATCTGACAGACAATACCTTGTAATCCCCTTATTGGTTCGTATAGAACAATTGGACACTCGTTTTATGTGATATGTCAGTTAGAATTTGTATTGGACGACAAATTACTGAGCAATGTGAGCAGTAGTG
Organism: Catoptria pinella; assembly: GCA_963556745.1. Classification (NCBI taxonomy): domain Eukaryota; kingdom Metazoa; phylum Arthropoda; class Insecta; order Lepidoptera; family Crambidae; genus Catoptria; species Catoptria pinella. The sequence continues at coordinate 1,823,838 of OY750777.1, forward strand.
TATAAAAGTGTTTTTGTTATAAATCCTTTCTGAACAGAGCTCATGTTACTATTGTTTTAGTTCTTATTTTACAACTGTAAGGAAGGACAACAGGTACAAGGATTCGACTTATTCCATTCCTGATAAATAGGTCAAAAGATTCAGATACATAATAATTAGAGATAGATTGTGATCACTTTGGCCACACATCCACACTGTCCATCCGCCTTATCCTTTTATTAAATTGCAAGTTATTTTATTATGCAGCTGTTGGAATACATTAATTAAATTTTCTACTAAAATATTTATTATACTTAGGTACACACGACGGCACCTCAGACTATACATGTCGACTTTGAGATCGCATTTATGCCCTGCTTAATAAAAGCTGTTTTCGCAGTTTAACTGTATAACCTGACGTACTGTCGTGTGTACTTTCAGATGAATCGAAATCGGTCATGGATAAAAATATGCAAGAAGTTAATAATATATTTTTTATAAATTGGTTAGACATTATTCATATCATAAAAAAAACACTTTATCTTAGACACATCGGGGTTTACAGTCTCTCATAATAACGATACAGTATCCCAATAAGCTTTTGTAGAAATGTAAGTATAAAATGGAGTGAAATAGAAACATTTTCGTGTTTTAAAAATATATGATAATGTTTTCTCATTATTTGAAAAGCCATGAAAACAATTCATTTAATGCAAAAATGAAAAATAACATTTGTACTTGTCTGCCCTCATGTTATTTAGTCTGGATTTTTTTTGTACAGTGCCACTAGTTTGTACATGCTCGTAGCAGGTGCACCACCCTTGTCAGCTGATAATCCTCGCGTCATTTTGACAGCTGCCGTCTGCTGGAGGTTCCAGCTTTAGTAAATGTCCAGACGAGTTCAAAGGATTTCTGCGCAAGTGACTTTAAGTGATGTGTAAAGAAAAGAAATATAGTAATTAGAAAAATGTTTATCATGGCTGATAAAATAAATTATTGGCGTAAATATGTGGATTTTGCATTCTCCTTTATATTATTGCTTTTTTTTATTGATGAAGATCACTTAGGCCTCTGGTTGAACGGTATTCGTTTTAACGAATGGCTGATTTAACTATGTACACATATCAAAAGGATCTCTTTTTGCTAAATACTGAAAAATCGATATTTAAATTAAACAATACTACTAGAACTTCTGACCCAGGATAAAAAGTATCCTATGTGTAAAACTGTGATCCTATGTTTTAATCCAGGTAAGAAACTATCTGTGTGCCCTTACCCAAATTCGTTCAGTTGTTTTTGCGTGATTGAGTAAAAACATCCAAACATCTTTCACATTTATAATATTGGTAGGATTTTCATCCCCTATTTTCATCAAAATGTGTTTTGTCAGTTCTTTAATAAGGCGATTAATCAAATATTACAAAAATACCTTGATCACTAGACACTTCATTTGTGTAGTGGCTGCGGTTTGTTTCACCGCTTCGACATTTTTTTTAAATAAGCAATTGTATGTATGTACAATCATTAGCTGTACTTAGATGTGTTATCTGATTTCGATATCAGTGAAAGTCTGTTCAAGCGGGGGAACGACCACATCTATTAAGGGATGTTAAAATCTCAAGGATTGCAGTCACGTGCTAGTGTTATGAATAGTCCCCTGTACAGTGGTGAGGTAGGGCTGCTATTTATTGAAATTTAATTTAATTTTATTCACCAACGTTTGAGTACATTATTACAATACTTAAGTTCTTAGCTGATTAATGTGAGCTACATGTAACAAACAACTATAGGCAAATACAATATTCAAAAATTATGTACCTCCAAACAATTTTTAACAAACAAATATTTTATTTGAAAAGGTGTAATTAAATTTTTCTATCTTGATAAGTAATTAGGTAATTATCTTATAAAATCGAGCTGCTGCTTTGCGAACATAGTTGAGCCAATCACCGTGCACATCAAATATGACGACCTTTGTCTTAGAGTCTGAGACTTAGACGAAGATTTTACTGTATGCACTAGAGCATGAAAAGCGATTTTATGCAGCCTACACCCAACATAAAGACGAACTTTACGAGCATGAGAAGTGAAAAAATATTTTTTGTTCTCGCTCCAGTCGCAACTTGTGTGTAGTGTGGTCTCCAGATAGTACTGGCGTATTGGACTAAATTAACAGAATTAAATGGATTACAGCTCAGCAGTTTATTTAAAATATTTTTTACGATTATTAAATAGACAGTAAGAAATGGAACTAACTGTATATCTGGCAGTGATAGTTCACCTCGTCACAGCAAAAGAGGTTACTTTGACAAAATACAATTATTAATTTCGGTTCATTTTTGTTGATGTGGCCCTGCAGCACGTCTGAAGAAATTAACGTTATTTGCCGTAATTACCGTTATTATTTTAAATATCATTATTTTATCGTTATAACACCGTAGAAATAACGTTAAATACAATATGATAGAAAAAAAATGAAATAATCAAACGTTTCTATTAAATTGTTGGTCTATTTGAAATATAGAATTTCATTCATTCATTCATAAGTGAGTTATCAACATTTAACTCTTCAGTCAACTTTTCAGTTTTCATAATAATGGACATAATGATGCTGTGAACATAATGATACTGTGGACGTTTCGATACAGTGGACGTTTTGATACAGTGGACTTCATGTGACCAAAAGATTGTGGAGGGGTTGTTTTATACCTATTACCAAATACCCTGTATAAACTTTCTAATAATTGCTTCGACAAGCATCATACTTATATAAACAGATTGTGGCAGCCCTAACTTTCACTACGTGCCCGTAAGAAGCAAAGACATAAATTAACGGAGCTGCAGATGATGTTGTTTCGGTTTAACTTAATATTTAAAACTTGTAGTAGTTAAAGTCTGAATTTGTTACCATAATTTACTGAAAGTTGTTTTATTTTAGTCTAGTCTGGAGTGCACCTGTGATTTACTAAATAACAAATTTAAATACCAAATTATTAATATTTAATCAACTTTTATTTAAGTAACGCTGTTGGTTTAGTTAAATAAATAATAAGTTGCACATCTTTTCTCTACATTTTTATAAATAATATTGACCATGACTATCAGCTATTTTAATGTCCCCACTGGGCACAGGCTTTCCTTATGGGTGCATAAAGAGGATGGGCAATGGCCGACCACGCGGGCCCAATGCGGATTGGTGGGTGCTAACGACTGCAAATGCAGAGACCAACGGCTTAACGAGCCTTCGGAAACACGGAGGAGCTCGAGATAATAAATTTTTGGTCACCCATCCCATGTCCGACCCTTGCGAAAGTTGCTTAACATCCGCAATCGATAGGCTAGGCGCTATACCACTGCGCCACCGAGCTCTGAATAGTAAAAATAATATTGATATAACATTAATTAAACTATGTTATGATTATTTGTTTAAAGTGGTATAATGGTAGTATGTATCACAGTTAAATATAATTTGAGTATTTTTAAAGATAATTCACATTTATAGTAATCATACTGAAAAAGTTATATTATTATATTAATCGTAATTCATCTTAATCAACTGTTTAAAAATATCTGGAAAGATGTTCAGTTGAATGTCGAGGTAATTCTTTCTACATTGGTGAGATGGCGCTGGCTTGCAGCGTAAGAGTTGATATACTAGAAGAAATTCGACGTTCTCACTAGTGAGTCGGTAGCTCAGCGGTCAGAGCATTGGACCGGATATCCAAAAGTCGCGGGTTCGATTCCCGTCCGAGAACATGATCTGGTGCGAGTCGTATTTTTCTAGTATATTATTTGGTATTATATTAAATAGCATTGTGAATGCTAAAATCTCAAAATTTAAAAATTATTATAAGGATCAAAGAGTTTTTTTCGTTTCAGGACGATTATTTTCTTGCATTTTTTGTGCATCGGGAATTTTTCTATAATGAACAATTGTAAGCACAATATTTACAAACGTCCGACACATACTAAATCGAATATCTCCACACGTTCAGAATATTGAATAACTCGGACACTCGCGTCCCATCCCAAAATGAATAACTTCATATTCAAATTATTTTATATTCAGTCGGTAGCTTCTTTCGTTGATCTGCAAATCCAATATTGGATTGTCTAGCGAGACTATAGAAAAGGTAATATTTTTCTTTACACACTATTTGTATGTATTATTTTGTTTGTTTTCAAAATGAATGTTAATTTATTTATTCAAGGGTTTAAATAAATCAAGTTAACTAATTGAAACTTAACCAGGGGCCGTACCGGCTAACGCATCGAACTTCAGAAAGTCTGCCGAGCTTCAAATTAAAACAGATAAATCGAGCCTCTATAGGGTCAAAATGGCGAACCCCAATTCATGATGTCACACGAACACCGATATCTTCTAAATAACTTCGGCGAATACTACAATACGAAACTCTTTACTTTGATTTATCTGTTTTAAGTTGAAGCTCGGCAGACCCGCCGAAGTTCGAAAAGTTAGCCGGTAGGGCCCCTGAACCTGTAAAACTCTAAACAGAACTGTGAAATATGAAGAATGTCGAGTGCGCTCGTGCGATATCTTGCACCACAGAGTAAACAATTTATTATTATTATTATTGCCACAGGTCATAAATCCATGATGTATACTTATTCATGTACATAATGCATAGGTTCTTTCTCATTTCCAACATGTTTGTGATCTGTCTAGCGATTGGATTGATTTTTGTTTAATATCTACATGAATATTATACTAGTGGCTCTGTGGGCTGTAGACCTCGCGTTTGTGACATTTCGAAATAGCTGATATATTTCTTTTTACGTTCTCCGCCATTACTAAAATTTCTGAAAACTGAATCGCCAAAGATAAATTCAAATAACTATCGACAGTGCTTACGAAATTTGACGAGAATTGGTTGAGAAATGCGACTGATGTGAACAGCCGAAGCATTTTTGCTCAAAATAAAAACTGAATTAACTTCATACCTTGTATAATGAAATGACGATCTAATTATCAAGAATTGAAAGTTCCTTACAATAGTCAATTGTTTTAGCATAATCAAAAAGGTTTTATTCCAAAAAAGTTTAAAAGTAATAAATTCAAAGGCGATAAAAAGAAGTTTGTAATAAAATAATTCAATGAAAAGAGTTCTTTGTTATTAAAGGCGACAGAGTGTTCTTGAAAAGGCTTTGTGGTTTTAATAACTTCAGTGACTTTTAATTAGGAGGGTATATTTCGATCACGTTCCATTTTTTTAATTTTAAAACAAATTGTCGAAACATCTCTGTTAGTGGTTATAAAGGCGAACTTAGAAATTCCTATTAAATTATTAAAAAGATATATGAATATAAAACAGGCAATACATTAGACAAATTATTAACCTCATTATTCATTTCAAAATAAAATAATGCCTTTAGAATTTTAATAAATAATAATAAGTATATCAGTAATAAAAGTGCATTGAATTTGCAGTCGTTAATACCCACCAATCCGCATTTGGCCCGCGTGGTGGGTTATGGCCCATCCTCTTAATCCTTAAAAAATTAAAAAATGCCTGATGTAATATTTTTGCATTAATTGCTACGAACGATAAAGCAATAATTAAATTATTAAACGAAATTCAATTAATGAAACTGAAAGTGAAATTGTACCCACATTACTTAGATTTCCGTAAGTTACTACATTATTTTTCGGTGGCTATTTTAGATCATCTGTTAAACCTTATTCCGTGACAGCCACAAAAATTCCTTCAAAACATCTCAATAGCAGAAAAGTTAAAGTGACTAACTCACAAAATGGCGAAAGAAAGGTTGCACGAGAGGGCAGAAATAATGAACCAGTTAAATTAAGGGCTCGCTTCAAAGGGCACTGATTAGCCCCCCCCCCACTTTGTCCAACGGACACAGCTCTGAGTCGTAAATCATTCGGGAAAGTTTCCGTTTTGATTTGTTACTCGCAGGTTGTACTAGGAAGAGTTCTTAATGAAAAAGAAACCGGAAATAAGACACATTTTCTCGTGGTCACAAGCGCCTGACTATCAGCCATTTTTAATGTCTCCACTGCTGGGGCACAGACCTTCCTTATGGGTGGATAAGGAGGATGGGCCATGACCCACTACGCGCGCACGATGGTCACCCATCCCATGACCGACCCTTGCGAATGTTGCTTAATTTCCGCAATCGCTGGGCCAGGAGGCCATACAACGCCAACGAGCTCTTCAGGCGCCTTACTACTTTTAAAGTTGAAATGGCTTACACGCCACGTCTCCACTTACATTTTTTTAGTTCGTGTTAAGCGATTCGCGCGCACACGAAAATTTATGAAAATTATATCCAAAATGCTGTCTGAGGCTAAAATAAGATGAATGATGAAAATTAAATTATTATGTACATTTTCGCAATTGTTTCCTTTCCAATTTTAAGTTTGGCTAATTCCATATCAATCATCTATGAATAAGCGAAACGAAAAACTTACAAGAGTATCTATGAGTGCGTAGTGTTTTGTGTTCATGGTTCCGTACTGTTATTCGTTTTTGTTTGTTTGAGTGTTTAATTACAAAATTTCGTAAAAAAGACCATCAGCCATTTTAATGTCCCCACTGCTGGGGCACAGGCCTTCCTTATGGGTGGATAAGAAGGATAGGCCATGACCTACGATGCGGGTCCAATGCGGATTAGTGGGTGCTAACGACTGCAAATGTAGCCGGGACCAACGGCTTAACGTGCCTTCCAAAGCATGTAAGAGCTCAAGATAATATATTTTTGGTCACCCATCCCATGACCGACCCTTGCGAGAGTTGCTTAACCTCAGCAATCGCAGGGCCAGGCGCTATACCACTGCGCCACCGAGCTCCTCTAGAATCCTCTGAATTTCGTACATTTAAAGTAAAACTTATCATTTATGACAATGTGCTTAGTTTTCAAATGAATTTATTTACTCTGTAAAATATAGTTTGCTGTTGTTGTTTTTGATAGCTAAATACGCTAATACTATTGTTTATTCTGTGGCTAAATTACTTAAAGTGGCCACTATGGAAATTCTATTTTGGAATCTAATTTAGAATTATTTTTAAAAAAATCGGCTGTTTCATACAAAAATTAATTACGAAAATATCAAAATGTATGACACAGCTGATTTTGGTTTTCGCGATTTCAGAGTTGGTCCATTAGGGGTGTTTTTGTAACACGTTGTATATGGTGGCGCCACTTAGGGTTATCACCAAAATGTTTGAAATATTTGACTAAAGAACCCTACGAAACATTGATCTGTAGAAAAGTATTCGGAGTCGGAGGAACATCGGTTGATGGATCGAATCCAGAAAGTGGTACGGCTGAAATAATCTACATCATAATGTGTCCCATCCTTCATGGATTTGACAAGGAACGCGGGAAATATCGGGAAGCCATAAGCTGGCTTCAAAATGTTAAGAACTGTTGAGAAATATTATTCCAACAAATTGGGATGTTAATTGTTTATTAATGTCTTTTCACAACGTATTGACTTTGTATAGCGAATAGTCGCCTTTATTCACCTTTCTTAAATCTCACATTAAATTTGAATGTATGTGAAAAGGAAGGTACCTTGTCACTGTCATGAAATCAATGCAGATGTTTTTAGCAAATCATTCTGCTGATTCAATTATTCTAGACTTAAGTGTTGTTTGAAACTTTCTGCCAAATTCAAAACAATGATACTAAATATGGGTAGACGCTTGAAATATTCACAGAATATTTAGTCATATATTCACTTTAAAAATAAATAATTACTTTAATAAAAAAAATTATTTAAAGGGGGCTCCCATACAACAGTACGGAACCTTTCGTGCGCGAGCCCGACTCACACTTGGCCGGTTTTTTCACAGCTCGAAGGAACTATACCTGTTTATACCTTACTTTTTTTGTACGGGCATTCCTGAGAAAAAGTGTATTGGCAGATAGATGATCATATGAAGGTTTTATTTTCAAAACAAAGGTTAGGAACTCTGAAAGAAAAACTCAAATACATTTACAAGCACTTGTGAAAGTCGAAGAAGCTACGCTATCGGTTTGCGCGCCCTAAGCGGGAGGTCTTGTAAGGGGAAGTACCGGCAAGAAACTCGTCAAGGGCTACTTTTGTCTCCCTGAATATTTCATACGGAGTCGTAAAATTGAAAAATACCTCAGCATTTTCCATCACATTCATTAACAAAAGTGTACATACAATGAGTAGGTATTGAAGTAATTAACTATCTACATATCGCAAAGTAAAGTAAAAGTAAAAAGTTAAAAATTGCTTTATTCATATAAACTTAGTAATTAAGCGCTTTTGAATCGTCTATATTTTTCTACCACCCGTTCCAGACTTTTTTAACTGACAAGAAGAACAGGCGCAAGAAACTTATCAGCTTTAACAAAAATCAATCAAATCAAATCAAAAAACAATCTTAAATATATTGTTACCAAATATATCGGATAGGTAAACAACTTACCGTAGCTGAAGTACATCAATATACAGGAGTGTTAACAGTGCACGAAATGCAACCACCTCTGTTAGCAACGTCGTGAAGTCGTTATGCAAATCTCCAATAATGAATTCAAATTGCCGTCAAAGATGTCTTAGTAATTGTTAGGAAGGAGTTAACAAGAATACTCGATTCAGGAACAGACTATTACATCTGTGATTGAAGTGAAGAACTATTGGTAAGGATTAAAAGCATATTATGAAGGAATTAGCCACTTAAAAAAAATATGTAAAAGCATGGAAATTTTCTCAGGGTGAAAAACAAACAATAATTTCTGATTTAAATTTCCATGGTTATTGACGTTATCAGAATAAACTATGTCGGGATTTACACCATGTACCTGTTTTTACTTTGTGAAACGGGTTCTTAATATAATATTATGTAACTCTAATTATATGAATGCGCACACCCTTCTCACTCAGATTTACACACGCACGCACACATACATATAGTAATAATTAGATACCTAAGTTATTTTGTTTATAAATTAACACACTGTCTGTCACAAGTATTATTATAAATAGGCAGTCCCAACTTGCTGGTTATAATACAATTTTTTGTAAACCAAATAAACATTTTGATTTGAATGTGTTAAACTGGTATGGTTAATAGTGTTTCCTTCTAACTAATTTATAAAAGACGGTTTTACAGTTTCACTCTTTTTAACGAAGTGTTAGTTGAAATAATTCACCTGAGTTTAGTACAAAAATCATTTTTATAGAAATTGAAATGAACAATTTTCAATCACGAGCTATAATGATTACATTCATCGTACATACTTAAATCAGTGGATAAAATCACGTATTTTTATACAGACAAATTTGTATGACATTCTCGTTGTAAAAGTCATCCTGAGGACACGAGACGAGGGGTCCCTCTCGACGTCACGCAAACGTGACACTTGTCGCGTCATTTACATTTTTACGAAAAAATGGGGGACTGATTTATTTTTGGTATTTGAATGAGACGTTTTTAGGCGGGACACATAGCACAGTTAAGGGATAACATCTGGAATGGCGATCACGCACCGGTCAACGGTCCATGGGCAAGCCCCCGATATTGGCTGTTTTCACATTTGATGATAACGATAACGACACGATACTCAAATATCGTCAGCTCGGACGACAACGATATCGGTATGTGACACGATATTAATTGTAACATGTATGAATGTAATGTCTGGAAACGATATACTTATTTGTAAATATCGTTCCTTCTAATAAAGCTGATAAGTTTTTTGCGCCCATTTTTCTTGTCAGCTAAAAGACGTCATAATGGGTGGTAGGATAAAAGAATTGACGATTTAAAAATGCTTATAATGTGAGCTTATTTGAATAAAGAATTTTTCAATTTCAATTTCAATTTCGATATAACCAACAGCTCTTGTTATCATGCTTCACCCGATATCGGTACGATAATCTGTTAGCGACGATAACGTTGACTACAACGACACAGTGTGAAATCATTTAGTAGATATTGTATCAAACTACCAGTCCGACGATATCGTTCAGTTATCATGTGCTTATCGCCTAATGTTGTGAAGTTTAACGACTTCCTTGACGACCTCCGTGGTCGAGTGGCTTTGTACACCGGTTTTCAAGATGTCGCCATCTCTGAGGTCCCGGGTTCGATCCCGGGTTGGGTCAATTTAGAAAACGATTAACTTTTCTATATTGGCTCAGGTCCGGGTGCTTGTGATACCACCGTTGTCTTTGATTTCCATAACACAAGTGCTTTAGCTACTTACTTTGGAGTCGGAGCAATTTATGTGATGTTATTATTGTGAAGGTCGTGGGAAGCCGCGGATGCGAGCGTAGCAATACCGATCGTCATGATTTTTGGATATCAGTCATGATAAATAAGACATTTGAGGGGGTTTCCGTTGTTTGGTTGATTGTCTTATCAGCATGCACCAGTGGCGAGGGGTGAAATTATTGCGAAGGTAAGCCGTTTTAAAAATATGTTATGATCTGCATAGTGGGTCCACTGGTGGGATGGGATTTCTAAAAGGTAAGCCAATTTGGACCCTTCGCCACTGGCATGCACTCATCAGTCACTTATTTATGAGTAATAATAATAATATATATATATATATATATATATACTCGTATATAAGATTTATTTCAGTTAATTAAATTACATACATATTTGTTAGTATTACTTAGACTATGTTAGTAACTTTAAAACAGAACAAACGACAATTAATTTCGTTTTAAAGTAATTTAAATATTTACGTGACCCGTACGTGCATCTGGGTCCAATGCTTAGCGATAGGGCAGTCTGGTCTTTCCTTTATTGTAATCAGGATGCTGTTAGAGCTTCCCCGGACCCTGTGTCGCATAGAGGCAATACGTTTGCGAATAATTGCGGAAAAATCATCAATTCGAGCCTCTGCAAACTATTTTCAATGTAATGAATGAAATTATTTTCAAATACTTCATTCTAGTTTTTCACGGGGATTGGATTTTGTCGAGGATCTATGAATTTTCCAGCGTTTTTATCCTATTCATTTAAAAGGTATGTAGTTTATTTTAGCAGCCAATTATATTAATACATACCAATCATAACCTTGTAACAACCCAACAACAAAATACAATAAACATTTTTCGCAGCTTCCGATCCGCCAATAAAGGGGAGCGGATCATCTTCCGGTGGAGAATCTCGCGTTTGAACGCCCTGCTTGTACCCGGAAGTTTCCGGGCGGCGATTCCGTATAAAATGGGTATGCTTAAATGTGAAGTGGTTGCGCTTTGGTATAATAATTATTTGTTATCATGTGTGGACACTAAATGATTTTTTTTCTTCTTTTATAATTTAAAGATTTTTAAACTTAACGCATTGGCCTTCATAACTTCGTACCTATCACACTTTTAAATAGGCAATTTCTCTTAAACAATAGAAGTTAGAGTTATGAAATAAAATAGTTTTTGTTTTGTTTAAGAAGGTTATCGATTATGAAGTTATTATTATTAAAAAAATATCTTTATCTATAAAAAGACTCACGTTTCCTCTTATCAGCCGCAATTATCATTATTGATAAACGAAAGAAACAATTCAGTACTTTTTGTTACCACACCTAAATCCTTTTACATTCCAAAACACAAGAGAAGTAACACAGCAAAACTTGGCTAAACCACTGCGGACCAGATCGAAACGACAGGAATTTTTAATATCTCCACGTTACCACAAGTTACGTTGCAAAATATTAAAATGTCCCCGAGTCATGCGCTGGCTATGAGGCTCTGACTTGCAAATATGGACGCAAGGACAATAGCTACAGGAAAAATGTTTTAAGTAAGGTAAGTTGTTTGTAGGAAAAAAGTATGAAGAACTTTTTACTTTAAGGTACTTTAAGGTTTTCGTAGTTTTAAATTCGAGGTTCCGAGTTACTTTTTTAAGACTTTGGCCTATGGAATGTTACTTCCGAATCCAAATTTTTCGCAATTGATAGAAGCATTATAATATTTACCGAGCAAGCGCAAAGCGCGAGCGAAGCGTCTCTGCTTCAGCTTGGGCAAAAATGCTTTCGTTGTCTGTCCGGCTTTCCTGCTGTCCGTCTGTTCTCTTCTATAGGTCGCATTTCTCAATCATTTCTCGTGAAATATTGTGAACAGGTTTGAAAATTATAAAGAATTGTATTAGAGACTCAGTTTTTTTAAATTTTTGGAAAAAAATATCTCCCATTCCGAAAATATTCATAATTAGAAGCGCCATCTAGCTTCGAATAGATATAATAAAAGAATACCTACCAAACATCACATAGTAGGTACTGCTTTTGAAAACCTCGTGGCAACATACAATTAGAGCAACTTTTACTAGTTTCACTAATTAACGCAATAAACAACATAAAAACAACAAATACATTAGCCAAGTAGCAAAAAACTCAAATTACAAAAAATAAACAATGTTACGAAATATTCTGTTAAACTTTGTAAGATTGATCGTAACTCTCTACACCTAAGACAGGTGCGGATTTAAACCAGTTTACACCTGAACATCTAAATTAGTGAAAACATTTCTGATTAATCTCCGCGATACATTCCCGTAATATGCATAATCAACAAAGCTAAATGTTAGTGAATACGTAGAGGCGCAGCTGTTGTACACAGCCGTTCATTTGATTGTTACACGGAAACACGTCCTGCTGCACAGAAAATAATAGAAAAGCAGTAATGCAACTACATATTAAGGTCCAAAACGACGCACACAAACACGTGTCGCAACAAGACATCAAGGCTACGTCCTACGTAGGTGAGTTAACGCGAACGCGATAACGAAGCAAAGCAAAGCGATCGATGTGGGCTTTCTCCAAATTGCAATTGAATCATGGTCACAGACAAGCAATGCCTTCGCGCGAAAATATAATGTCGCCTCTACACGATAGCCGGTCGCGATGGTCCATCAAATGGCACGTAGTGGCCGCCATCACCGTGGCATTATCCACACGATGTGTTCATTCATGGTATTGCCGAACAAGAAGATGGACGTGAAGGTGATAACAGATGCGGCAATTTTTATCTTTGTAATATTGCTTGTTACTATTTATTATAATAAAATCAAAATTACATTAAAAAATTTACACTTTTTTGAATTTGAATTATACTTTGTAATATTTATTTTAGGGATTCCAGATGATTTCTTTGGCTCTACAAAGTTTGATAAACTTAAAAATTTCCTCATTGCTTTCTTGGTTGTTCCACAATGCTATATTTTGCGTATTTATTCAGAAACTTAACTAATGAACTATCTAAATGAGGGCCATCGAGGCGCGCCGATTTTACGTGGCACTATATTCTTTGGTGTGCGCCCGAAAAACCGACACAACAAGGCAGTTGTACCATCACAGGCCATCCTGGGAGCCACTTTGCCTCTATACGCCAATACGCCCTCTACATCATGATCGCGATGGTCCATCATGATGGGCCATCGTGTAGAGACGGCATAAAATTAACTGATGAGTTCGCGTCATTTAGTGCTGCCATTGGTCACGTAGGACTTTTCAATAGAAAATAGGAATCGATTGTTTATTGTTCGTTTAAGCTGAATATTGCGCAAGCAGAGCTGCCATGCTATTCGCGAGTGCCGCGTCGAGACCACTAGTCGCACACTACCCCTATTATTTTGTGACACTATTACTGATAATGCCCGCGCAGCCCACCTCGCAAAAAACGCATATTCCTTAATACGGACCCGTCCACGAGTGCATTGCGTTGTTAAGTCAAGAGTCAAAATTTCTTTATTCAAATAAACTTAATAATTTTTTACTTTTGAATCGTCTATATTTTCCTACCACCCGTTCCAGACTTTTTAAACTGATAAGAAGAACGGGCGCAAGAAACTCATCAGCTTTGACAGAAATAAGTAACGATATTTACAAACTTAAATATACTGTTACCAAATACAGTACAACAGGATTATTAACAACAAAGTACTTATACTAGCAAGTAATGTGTTACATGATACATCATTTCCATGCATTTCGTTTATAATAACCTTTACCCATAAGCGTCTTTTTAACATGGTTTTAAATTCATGCAAATCAAGATCAATCACTTGTTGTGTAAATTTATTAAAAAGGCTAAAAATTCATGTTATCACAGATCTTTTTAAGATCGCCAGCCGCCAATACGATTGCTCCAAAAAAGCCATTTTTTGAAAAAGAGAGCTTAGTTCAAAGACTTCTATGTTGTTTACTACACCATACTGGCAGTATCATACTGCTCTAGTTACATTTACTGTAGCCTGCCGTCAGTGTGCGCCATTACACTGTCGAGCATTATAACAGCCTATAACACGTACAGTTGCGAGAAACACACGAGCTCTACATGAGAATGATGGTTTACATTGCGGTTGGTGAGTCTTGTTTCTGACATTAATTAAATATGAAAAGAATAAGTTCTTCTAAGTAATCTAAGGTTTTTCTATATTCGTTATAAGACGTAACATCAAACACATATGCTGAAAAAATATCTACATTACTGTGTAAAAGATATAGCTATACTCCAGCCTGCACTCTGTATCCAAACTCGAGCCTCAGTTCGAAATTCACTTCACTGCGCGGGAATTTCAAATCATAAATGAGATTAAAACTGAGCTAAAGTGGGTTTCTAAATAATCAAAGGTGGGTTTAAATGTAGTTTTATTATTGTAAACTGATACCTACCGAACACAACTTGACATAAGTAATAAAAACACAGAGTACAAAAAACCAAAGGAAAATATGTTATAGTATAAAAAGTACAGAATGCAAAAATATAAGTTAAATGTAAAAAACAAAGAGGCCGGCTCGGCAACAAGATGATAGGCTGTGTTTTTCACAAAAGGCTTTCTTTGTTTAGATAGCTACGGTAGCTACCTAAAACCTTTTGTAATAAGTAAAGTAGCTTATATTCAACTAATTTCCAATAAATTCACGCGAAGTGAAATGAGATTCGAAATGAGATGCGAGTTAAAGATATTTTTGTGAAAAGAATAATATCAAAATAGCTTAATGGCGATACGTCGAAATGTCTACACAGGTTTATCTGTCACAACCAGTTGCCATATTTACTGCCTAAAATAAGAATTGCTGTCAAGTCTGTCTCGTGTACAGAACAATAAACTTCACAGGATATTTCGTTGCCAGGAATAACTTTCAGTATAATATATTGAGTGTATGTAATATTTGCCAACTAGACATGACACGAAAGCGTACAGACAACAATATAAATAACTGTTCGTTACAAAATATAAATAAATAGATAAATATAAATATTAGACAACATCACAAACATTGCTCCGATTCCAAAGTAAGTAACTAAAGCACTTGTGTTATGGAAATCAGAGACAACGGTGGAACTACAAATACCCAGACCTGATACAATATAGAAAAGTTCGTTTTCTGAATTGACCCAACCGGGGATCGAACCCGGGACCTCAGAGATGGCGTTGCCTTGAAAACCGGCGTACAAACCACTCGACCACGGAGTTGTAATATATAAAAACAGTAATATAAAAATAAAAAAACCGTTTTATTGGTGAAAGTCCAAAAACCTACTAACGTAGTCATACATTCCTATTTTTTTTAGCCTGTGTCACTGGCTCCTGATAGCTCGATAATTTTTATTCAAAAGATGAATAGAATTTTCTATCAACTAAGTTATTTCGAACTTAACTGACAACTGGCAAAACAGGTTCTAAATATCATACATCATCATCTTTCGCTGTCGACCGTGCGCCTTCAAAGAGGCTTGAGAATTTCATTTTTTTCCCGAAGAGTCCTCTGCGAGGGAACTTCGTCATCTACATAATACCAAAGCCCTCCTCTTGAAGAGCCCGCTGACGAGACAAGAGGTCGTTTTATCGGCCCGTGTAGAGAGGCCTTCAGGTTGTTAGAGCCCCATTAGGCGCGCCCGAATAGCCTCTACAGTTTTGATTTTGTGCTTGACGCATTTTTTTATTTGCATAGCTTTTTGAGCTGTTGTGGGTTGTTCTGCTTTGTCGATATCAATAGGCGTATTAGGGTCTATTGGTAGCTGTCCCTTGGCCTAAATTTTTAAAGGATACAATACACGGAGCTCTAAAGCTGACATGAAGTATATATAATACATACCTACATTCCATTTCATTCGGTTTTAAAAACTTTGAATAAACTTATTGCTTTATTGCTTTTACTTATACTTATTGCTTTACTTATTATTATTGCTACGGGTACTTAGATATTAACCCAGGTATCTATAATTGAAATTGACATTGAAAAATTCTTTATTCAAATAAGCTCACATAATAAGCATTTTTAAATCGTCAAATCTTTTATCCTACCACCCATTATGACGTCTTTTAGCTGACAAGAAAAATGGGCGCAAAAAACTTATCAGCTTTATCAGATATTCGAGTAAGTAATGACTTGAATAAAACTTCAAATTTTCAAATGCTGCTAATATTATATGAACATGCTAAATTGCATGTGCATATAATATTAGAAGCATTTGAAAATTGCAAGTTAAGCAAGAAAAGTCGTTACCGGTGCACTTAACGATTGCATTGGAACGTAAGCAACATCGTTATTGCATCGCATTAGTTTTTGTTTTAAATATAAGACAACATCACAAACACTGCTCTAATCCCAAAGTAAGTAGCTAAAGCACTTGTGTTATGGAAATCAGAGACAACGGTGGTATCACAAACACCCAGACCTGAGCCAATATAGAAAAGTTCGTTTTCTAAATTGATCAACCGGGGATCGAACCCGGGACCTCAGAGATGACGACAACTTGAAAACCGGTGTACAAAGCCACTCGACCACGGAGGTCGCCGACCACGGAGTTATAATATAATTAATATAATATAATTGACGACCAGTGGGTTCGATCCCCGGTTGGGTCAATTTAGAAAAACGAACTTTTCTATATTGACTCAGGTCTGGGTGTTTGTGATACCACCGTTGTCTCTGATTTCCATAACACAAGTGCTTTAGCTACTTACTTTAGAATCGGAGCAATGTATGTGATGTTGTCAAATATTTATTTATTTAATATGCATTGAAAAATTGAAAGTATATAGATCACCTTGATCTACTCAATATCTCCTTAAGCTCCTTTTCCGGTTAAAGCCCATTCCTTTTTAAAAGTACAAAATCAATTCGGCCTTTTACTCTTTAAAGATTCAGTACGAAGACACAGCCTCCTACATTTTAGAACAAACTCAATTTAACTTGACAATAGTTCAGTGCATATTAAATGAAACAAAACGAAGTGACCAAATCGATTTCCAATCCTGGAATGTAGGACCAATAAGAGAGTAGCGTGGAAAGTGTAACCTTTCTGAGGGGCCTATTACAAAAAGAAACACGATAATCGAACGATGTTCGTCCCACACGATCCGTGTCACACGATTGCAAGATAGCGAAAAAAATTGTCACAGAGCACTCTGCCTACAGAAACCGGAGTTCTGGAGAGTGGGTGATTTATCCGTAATCTGACTACGGAAAGAAGCTTTGTAAAAAAAACCTTGTGCATTATTCGTAATTGTTGCACAAGTACATCAAACTTGGGCAATATTTAAGTAAGGTATCAATGCCATGCATTTTATTATTTATAAAGTAATTCATGAGTACCTAATAAAATAGACATGGGCGGTTTGTTTACAAACATTCTATCCGTGACTTGGGTACAGTATATATCTTTCGTATTTTTTACAACCATATCTATTTTTTTGTTGTACAACATAGAAATAAAAAAACTTAAAGTGGGCACTTTAAGTTACGTTATTGTATGCTTACTACGTTTTGAAGTGAAAAAATAAAGTATTTATTATTATTAGTAATAACAGCTCGCGTATAAGGTTCAAAACCAAGTGAATCGAACGACGAACATCGTCCGATTAGAGCGATTTTTATAATAGACCCTCTGGCCAAATGCCAAGGTACCGAAGACAGGGTTCGGTTGAGACAAATCCGAGTCCCATTTGTAATAGATTTTATTTAATAGGCAACTGATCTTAATAATATCTGCAATCACTTAATCATGGATAATAAAAACCATTGAAATGAGCATTCCTGATGGTTAAAGTAAAGGGAAAAACAAGAAAGAATGACACTCAAATGTAACAGCTTCCTGTCCACGAGCGATTAATCGCTAAGCGATTTTTTGTCGTCGACAATAGAACATACAGAGTTCAATACGTAAACGCCAACGAGCTACAAAAAGTAGCTCAGCGACTAATCGCCCGCGAAATGACTCCAACAAGAGTGACTAAGGGTTAACCAGTGACAAAAAACGTTGCGATTAACCCCGCCATTATCGCAGCTACAAAAAGTCGCTCGTGGGCGGAAAGCCTAAAGTTTTTTATACTTGTCTGCTAGGGCTCGATTGCTCCGAGTGATTTTGAATTTCAAAGATAAAGTTGAAACCAATACGTTTTCATTAGGTTACGAATAAAAAATAAATATGCGACGAATTGACAGTCTCCTCCTTTTTTGAAGTTGTTAAAATACATTTTAGAAATTTGGCGGAATGTTGGCGATCTTACCGTCAAAAAAGTTACCTAAAAAATTACAGTATTTTCAGGATTACTCGAAAACTACTGAACCGATTAAAAATTTTCAAAAAATGGGACCAACTTGGGAGCAAACCTGATAAAGTGGCGTTTGAATCATGTCAATCAGTTTAGCCGTTTTCGAGTAATCGGTGGACATACAAAAAACACAGGACAAAGGACACATAAAAAAAACAAATAAACAGACGAACATAGAACCTCCTCTTTTTTTTGAAGTCGGTTAATTAAAACATAAATAGATGATGGCCGGAATATATCATGCTAAATTGATGCTTAAATACCTCTAGTCACCTAATAATATACTAACAATTACGTTGTATCGTATGAAATAAAAAAAAGGAGCAACTATTTACAAAAAAACGGAAGTATTTTCACCTGTACCGAATAAACAATGTAGTTAAAATAATAGCGAGTAAGCAGCATGAAAATACTGAGTCTTCCATCAATTTATTATTAAAACCGCAGTGGCAAGAGGTGCGCGGCAATAAATTTGATCATAAAGGTTCTTGTTAATATTTAAACAGCTTTGTAGATAGTGCCTAAGCGCTTTATGCTAAGAGGTTGTTCATCTTATGAACGATGATAAACTTCCCGGGAGTGTAAAATTGTGTTTTACACAATTTACACTCCCAGAGTGTAAAATGTCTTAGAAAAAAATTATTTTCATGACTCGTCAAAATAATGTATTCCCTCAGAAAACTTTAGAGAACTGATTGAATAGCAGACAAAAGTTTCGACTGTAGCAAACTAGAACTCATACGATTGATCTAAATGTCGTGTGTCGAGTCAACAATTTTTTTATTCTATTGGTCGAGTATTGAGTGTCGAGCGATCGAGTGATTTTTGTGTTTTGTCAATGATTTCAAATAGGTTGCCCAAAAAAAAAAAGTAATTTATAAACAACGTGTAAATAAAATAAAGCAAAACCTAAGTATAGGGCTCACAACTATGAACATAGCAATCCCGAAATCGCGAACAAAAATCAGCTGTTTCATACATTTTAGCAAAGTTCACTAAAATTTTTGTATAAATATTGCTGATTATGAAAATTGAGATTTTAAGCATTCAAAATGTTATTTTTATATTAAGATGAATAATATATTGTAAACAATACTAGAAAACATCAATCCGTAGCACCTCATCAGTCCCATCTGAGGCTGAGGTGCTTAGGGCATCCAATCTCGCATGTTATTTGTGATCTCGGTATTTGCGGGATCGATGATTTACGATCCCGCGGGATCTCGGTATTTGCGGGATCCCGCAGGTGTAAGATGAGCTGCCTATTAAGTGTTGTGTAAAGAGGTATTTATATGTTAAAATAAAATTCTCAAGTATCCATTTATTGCTTTTAGTATTTACTTCTTCTTACTGTCAACAAAACCATCAAACAAAACCAAACATGGTGATATTAACAGCGCAGCGCATGCGCGGGACAAGCGCCACGAGCCGCGCGCGGTCGCCAACGGCAGCCAGTCATTCAGTACTCGCGCGCCAGCGCTTGCAAGATGACGTTTCTATGCTACTTTCCAGTCCCGCAAATCCCGCGGATCCCGCGCTGGTAATCTCGCTTGTTGCGGGACTGGAAAATGACGCGGGATCTCGGTATTTCGAGATCTCGGTATACCGAGATTGGATGCCCTACTACGGATGAGTCGAATTTTTCCAGTATTTTTCTAATACAGCTGATTGCTTTCATACAAAAAGTTGTTGGTAGTTATGAGCCCTATACTTAGTTTAAAGGTTTTGCTTCATTTTATTTACACGTTGTATAAGCTGTTGAAATAACTGAAAACTTCCTCGTCTAAAGTTGTTAACAGAGCCATTGCTAATGTATGTAATGTATAATACTAAATAATATACTAGAAAAAATAGGACTCGCACCAGATCATGTTCTCGGACGGGAATCGAACCCGCGACCTTTGGATATCCGGTCCAATGCTCTGACCGCTGAGCTACCGAGTCACTGGTGAGAACGTCGAATTTCCTCTAGTATATCAACTCTTACGCTGCAAGCCAGCGCCATCTCACCAATGTAGAAGGAATTAACCTGCTACATTCAACTGAACATCTTTCCAGATATTTTTTAAACAGTTGATTAAGATGAGAAAGCTATATAACTATTTGAAATTTTGAGATTTAAGCATTCACAATGCTATTTTTTATATAATACTAAATAATATACTAGAAAAAATAGGACTCGCACCAGATCATGTTCTCGGACGGGAATCGAACCCGCGACCTTTGGATATCCGGTCCAATGCTCTGACCGCTGAGCTACCGAGTCACTGGTGAGAACGTCGAATTTCCTCTAGTATATCAACTCTTACGCTGCAAGCCAGCGCCATCTCACCAATGTAGAAGGAATTAACCTGCTACATTCAACTGAACATCTTTCCAGATATTTTTTAAACAGTTGATTAAGATGAGAAAGCTATATAACTATTTGAAATTTTGAGATTTAAGCATTCACAATGCTATTTTTTATATAATACTAAATAATATACTAGAAAAAATAGGACTCGCACCAGATCATGTTCTCGGACGGGAATCGAACCCGCGACCTTTGGATATCCGGTCCAATGCTCTGACCGCTGAGCTACCGAGTCACTGGTGAGAACGTCGAATTTCCTCTAGTATATCAACTCTTACGCTGCAAGCCAGCGCCATCTCACCGATGTAGAAGGAATTAACCTGCTACATTCAACTGAACATCTTTCCAGATATTTTTTAAACAGTTGATTAAGATGAGAAAGCTATATAACTATTTGAAATTTTGAGATTTAAGCATTCACAATGCTATTTTTTATATAATACTAAATAATATACTAGAAAAAATAGGACTCGCACCAGATCATGTTCTCGGACGGGAATCGAACCCGCGACCTTTGGATATCCGGTCCAATGCTCTGACCGCTGAGCTACCGAGTCACTGGTGAGAACGTCGAATTTCCTCTAGTATATCAACTCTTACGCTGCAAGCCAGCGCCATCTCACCAATGTAGAAGGAATTAACCTGCTACATTCAACTGAACATCTTTCCAGATATTTTTTAAACAGTTGATTAAGATGAGAAAGCTATATAACTATTTGAAATTTTGAGATTTAAGCATTCACAATGCTATTTTTTATATAATACTAAATAATATACTAGAAAAAATAGGACTCGCACCAGATCATGTTCTCGGACGGGAATCGAACCCGCGACCTTTGGATATCCGGTCCAATGCTCTGACCGCTGAGCTACCGAGTCACTGGTGAGAACGTCGAATTTCCTCTAGTATATCAACTCTTACGCTGCAAGCCAGCGCCATCTCACCAATGTAGAAGGAATTAACCTGCTACATTCAACTGAACATCTTTCCAGATATTTTTTAAACAGTTGATTAAGATGAGAAAGCTATATAACTATTTGAAATTTTGAGATTTAAGCATTCACAATGCTATTTTTTATATAATACTAAATAATATACTAGAAAAAATAGGACTCGCACCAGATCATGTTCTCGGACGGGAATCGAACCCGCGACCTTTGGATATCCGGTCCAATGCTCTGACCGCTGAGCTACCGAGTCACTGGTGAGAACGTCGAATTTCCTCTAGTATATCAACTCTTACGCTGCAAGCCAGCGCCATCTCACCAATGTAGAAGGAATTAACCTGCTACATTCGTAAGAGTTGAGTTACGTAAGAGTTGATATACTAGAGGAAATTCGACGTTCTCACCAGTGACTCGGTAGCTCAGCGGTCAGAGCATTGGACCGGATATCCAAAGGTCGCGGGTTCGATTCCCGTCCGAGAACATGATCTGGTGCGAGTCCTATTTTTTCTAGTATATTATTTAGTATTATATAAAAAATAGCATTGTGAATGCTTAAATCTCAAAATTTCAAATAGTTATATAGCTTTCTCATCTTAATCAACTGTTTAAAAAATATCTGGAAAGATGTTCAGTTGAATGTAGCAGGTTAATTCCTTCTACATTGGTGAGATGGCGCTGGCTTGCAGCGTAAGAGTTGATATACTAGAGGAAATTCGACGTTCTCACCAGTGACTCGGTAGCTCAGCGGTCAGAGCATTGGACCGGATATCCAAAGGTCGCGGGTTCGATTCCCGTCCGAGAACATGATCTGGTGCGAGTCCTATTTTTTCTAGTATATTATTTAGTATTATATAAAAAATAGCATTGTGAATGCTTAAATCTCAAAATTTCAAATAGTTATATAGCTTTCTCATCTTAATCAACTGTTTAAAAAATATCTGGAAAGATGTTCAGTTGAATGTAGCAGGTTAATTCCTTCTACATTGGTGAGATGGCGCTGGCTTGCAGCGTAAGAGTTGATATACTAGAGGAAATTCGACGTTCTCACCAGTGACTCGGTAGCTCAGCGGTCAGAGCATTGGACCGGATATCCAAAGGTCGCGGGTTCGATTCCCGTCCGAGAACATGATCTGGTGCGAGTCCTATTTTTTCTAGTATATTATTTAGTATTATATAAAAAATAGCATTGTGAATGCTTAAATCTCAAAATTTCAAATAGTTATATAGCTTTCTCATCTTAATCAACTGTTTAAAAAATATCTGGAAAGATGTTCAGTTGAATGTAGCAGGTTAATTCCTTCTACATTGGTGAGATGGCGCTGGCTTGCAGCGTAAGAGTTGATATACTAGAGGAAATTCGACGTTCTCACCAGTGACTCGGTAGCTCAGCGGTCAGAGCATTGGACCGGATATCCAAAGGTCGCGGGTTCGATTCCCGTCCGAGAACATGATCTGGTGCGAGTCCTATTTTTTCTAGTATATTATTTAGTATTATATAAAAAATAGCATTGTGAATGCTTAAATCTCAAAATTTCAAATAGTTATATAGCTTTCTCATCTTAATCAACTGTTTAAAAAATATCTGGAAAGATGTTCAGTTGAATGTAGCAGGTTAATTCCTTCTACATTGGTGAGATGGCGCTGGCTTGCAGCGTAAGAGTTGATATACTAGAGGAAATTCGACGTTCTCACCAGTGACTCGGTAGCTCAGCGGTCAGAGCATTGGACCGGATATCCAAAGGTCGCGGGTTCGATTCCCGTCCGAGAACATGATCTGGTGCGAGTCCTATTTTTTCTAGTATATTATTTAGTATTATATAAAAAATAGCATTGTGAATGCTTAAATCTCAAAATTTCAAATAGTTATATAGCTTTCTCATCTTAATCAACTGTTTAAAAAATATCTGGAAAGATGTTCAGTTGAATGTAGCAGGTTAATTCCTTCTACATTGGTGAGATGGCGCTGGCTTGCAGCGTAAGAGTTGATATACTAGAGGAAATTCGACGTTCTCACCAGTGACTCGGTAGCTCAGCGGTCAGAGCATTGGACCGGATATCCAAAGGTCGCGGGTTCGATTCCCGTCCGAGAACATGATCTGGTGCGAGTCCTATTTTTTCTAGTATATTATTTAGTATTATATAAAAAATAGCATTGTGAATGCTTAAATCTCAAAATTTCAAATAGTATGTAATGTAGTTAAAATAATAGCGAGTAAGCAGCATGAAAATACTGAGTCTTCCATCAATTTATTATTAAAACCGCAGTGGCAAGAGGTGCGCGGCAATAAATTTGATCATAAAGGTTCTTGTTAATATTTAAACAGCTTTGTAGATAGTGCCTAAGCGCTTTATGCTAAGAGGTTGTTCATCTTATGAACGATGATAAACTTCCCGGGAGTGTAAAATTGTGTTTTACACAATTTACACTCCCAGAGTGTAACATGTCTTAGAAAACATATCGCTGTTAATAGAGCCATTGCTGTAATAGCGAGGTTTCCGTAAACAGCATCACAGTACATGACGAACAGAGATAAAACAAAAGTGTAGATTGGGTGGTTTAATAAAATCGAAATCTGTGCCGGAAAGCAAAGGCAACGTTTAGTTAAAATAACGCACAATGGTTCAAACTTCAGTATTACTAGCTTACAAAGTTTTTTTCTATGAACTTGTTGTTTTCAGGTGCCTTATTTCAGACACGCTGTAAGTATTATTTCACAATTTCCCATAGGCACTGCGTGAAATGAAATATTTATGTAAGCAGTTTGTTTTTTAAACTGACGGCATAGAAACATTGCCTTTGCGTTAGCAACCTGTAACTGTTAAATTACAGACCTTAACGTAATTACGTTGGGGTTATTTTATATTGTTATGTATAATGTGATATTAAGATAAATAAATACTCAGACGGGACTCGAATCTGCACCCTTGAGATTCCAGCCCAATGCACTGACCAATTATTATGCTACTGAGTCGCTAGTGGGAGCGACGAAATTTTCTAGTTGTGTCAGTGCATTGGGCCGGAATCCCAAGGGTGCGGATTCGAACCCGTCTGAGGTAGTACGGGTGAGTCGATTTTTTCTAGTATTTATCTATCTTAATATAAACATAGCATTGTAAAATGCAAGAAATCAAAAATTTATAAAATAAAATGTTATATGCTGATAGTAACGACGACTTGGATGTTGTTTAAACTATTTTTTTTATATAAAAACAGTTTTATTTTTTTGTTTCAATGTTATGTATAACCATTTAATAATTGATCATTATTTGCCTCTGTGCGTTTATTTATTCTATAGATTGTCTGCGAAAATGATTATAAACCAATGCGGTGGCAAAGCTTGCGCAAACAATGAAAACGGAAAAATCTATTGACACAGTTTTGATAGTATCAATGCACAATTGAATGAAGTTGTTGAAATCCGCAACATACAAAGACTCAATTCTATTAGCTTACCTAACATACAATCGAAACACAAAACACAATTTATAATCGCATTCCATGAGAACATTGTCACGTAAACTTTATCATCTAACTATTAAATTATTAATTACTCGAGTTGGTTAAGATTGCAAATATGTCATTTTAAATATCTGTGTATTTTGCCTAGAAAATCTCGACAACCACAAAATTCAAAACTCATTTATTCAGTCTAGGCTGTTACAAGCACTTGTGAATGTCAAAAAAGCTACGCCATCGGTTCGCAAACCCTAAGCGGGAGACCATGTAACGAGAAGAACCGGCAAGAAACTCGTCAAGGGCTGCTTTTTTCTCCCTGTATATTTCATACACAGTCGTCAAAATTTGAAAAATGAGGTCAGCGTTTAAAGTGACGTCATTTTCCATTACTCCACAATATTTAAAGCATCGCATTTTCAGTAAAATAAATCCCAGTGTCTCCGAGTAAACAACATTTTCTCTAGGATACCTGGTAAATAAAAGCAAAGGGGAATATTAAAAGGTTCTCTGTAAAAAGTTTTCAGCTAGTTTGAAATTAAAGCGGGCGGGAAGGTCGGCAATTTTACACGGGACGTCCGCGCCGCAACCGCGGAGCATGGCGCTGGGAATTAAGAAAAATAAGTTGGATGTGGTGTTGTCTATGGTCCAGTTCACCCAAAAATTGGCAGCATGCCTTAGTACCTTCGCCTGTCCCATAGGGCGTACTTACTATACTTTCTATGGCTCTGATCTAGTTACTATTATTTCACAAGTTCTAAGAATAAGGTACTTATCTAGTATTTTGTATATTTCTTAAAATTCAACGATACAATTCTAAATTGTATGTATGATAAATATTTAGGCGATACCGACAGCACGGTTCGCGAAAAATAAATTTTCAGACAGTAAAATATGTTCGACTGACCTAATCTAGACTCAATTTTATTGATTCTTTGCTAACGATCACGATTTGCGAATAATGTAGTTTATGATGGTTGAGTATGGTTATCTATAAATAAAATAAAATAAATAAATGCTTGGACAATTTCGCACAGCGCCATCTAGTCCCAAACTAAGCAAAGCTTGTAACATGGGTGCTAGACAACTGATCTATTCGAGGCAGAAACCTAAAAAGTATATAAGTATACTAAAAAGTATAAAAGTGTATAAGAATTTTGGGCGGCGGCGGCGGCGGCGCGGGAGCTCTGAAGACTAGAGTGGACCACTCGTCGCCCGCTCCCGCCCCGCTGCCGCCGCCGCCCCGCTGCCCGAAAAATTAGAGTAGGAGGCCTAAAATATATAGTAATTATAAATTATTTTCCCACAACTAGTTTTTTTGCCCATAAAATTGTTTCGTACAGCATTGTAAAGTAGTCATTGCCAGCTCCCTCGTTGGGAAATTGCTCCCATGCACTTCATTGCCCGTGTAAATTTCATTTTTTACCCATTCACGGTAGGTTTTTTCCGTAACGTCATTTATTTATAAATAGGACACCAACAGTGCATTCATTAAACATTAAAGAAAAAAATACATTTTAGGTACTTACAGGTTCTGATGCATACACCCTAAAAGGACGCACGACATTGGCATTATAAATCTATTTTAAATGAAATCAACATTAAAATATAATCCTAAAATTAAATTACATCAAAAATTAAATAAATACATCAAAAATTTATGTAATGAAAAGTTTGTAATACATAATCAATGAATTAAATACGAAGTAAACAGTAAAATTTGTACATTAAAAATATTACGATAAAAAAATAAAAAATCGTTGACAACATTATGAGCAAATCTATGTCGTTTTCAATGAAACAATTTTTAAGATAAATAATATATTAGAAAAAATACTAGAAAAAACCGACTTACCCTTTGCACCTCGGACGGGACTCGTAACCCACACTGTTGGGTTTCCGGCTCAATGCTACCGAGTCGATAGTAGCCGCTCCTAGTAGCGGCTCGGTAGCATAATTGGTCAGTGCATTGGGCCGGAATCCCAAGGGTGCGGGTTCGAGTCCCGTCTGAGGTGCTACGTGTAATTCTATTTTTTGTAGTATTCTCTCTAATATATAATATATTGGATTTTCTTTAAAATTGGTTTATTGAAAACAACTTAGATTCGCTCATAATGTTGTCAATGATTTTTTAATTTTTTAATCGTTATATTTTTAATGTACAAATTTTACTGTTTACTTCGTATTTAATTCATTGATTATGTATTGCAAACTTTAATTATTATAAATGTTTAATGTATTTATTGAATTTTTGATGTAATTTAATTTTAGGATTACATTTTGATGTTGATTACATTTAAAATAGATGTATAATGCCAATGTCGTGTCACCTTTTAGGGTGTATGCATCAGAACCTGTACCTAATATGTTTTTTTTCTTTAATGTGTTAATTCATGCACTGTGGATTTAATAAAAACATTTTTTACAAACTTCTTTGTTGATTTTAATTAGATAGACACATTTTTCCAGTAACATAAAATAGTTACTAAAATATTGTGTTGTTGTGAGTGGCGATAAATAAGTAATTAATTCTACTCTCATATAAAAAAAAGCTGTCTATCAATAAAATACTCCAGTGATATAGCACTGAATTAAAATAAAAGGAAATTAAATAACAACGAATACGTTTTTACATTTCAGCAACATTTTAAAACATAATTTCCTTAGGGATTCTATAAACATAAGGTTCTGTACAGGTACGCATTTATAACTTTGGATGGAATAATGAAATAGGTACAGCGGTTGTGAAATACAAATTCCATTTTAATTAGTACCAACTAAAATTCTAAAGTACGATAAAAGAAAAACTTTGGATGGCCTGCGGTGGTTGTACAGAAATGTTTTGGTTGAGGTAATTATTTTTAATAGTTTATTTTGTACATACAGTGTTTTTAACCCAAACAAACGAAAAATATACCATGTCGATAAAATTAAAATGAATCGTTAGCCTGTCTGATAAATTTAAATTTGACATTTTAAGTAACGATTGTGCTATACTTATCTCGATACTATAATAATAACTAATAGTGTCAATTTTTTTATTTCGCTCAGTCTTAATTTTTGCAATACAACTTTTTTTCACACAGCGCCATCTAGCCCCAAACTAAGCAAAACTTGTAATATGGGTGCTAGACAACTGATATACTTTTTAAATATATATTTATTATACATAGTATAACCCAGAGACCCGACACAAAAATTAAAATTCATCATTTAAATTTCTGCCCGGCTGGGAATCGAATCCGGGACCCTTGCGTGGTATACCGATGTTCACCACTGCGCCACTCAAGTCGTCAAAAATTGTCCTTCTTGTCTGGTTAAAGTACAAATCGTTCATGTCGTCAAAATCCCATCCTTTTAAGTTGAATCCTAATTCTAATTATTTTACATTTTTTTTTAAATTATTGTTCATATTAATAAAAAAACAACAAAAAAAACATCAAATAAACTATACAAAAACGTTTCAGCTTTTTCGGTGGTGGGTGGGAAGGGTTCAGTTACAATTAGTCTATGGATAAAGTTAAACATATTTTACCTTCTAAGTTCGCTGCTATTGGAACAAAAGTGCATCAAAAAATCTTGATTAAAAGATTTTCTATTCATTTATACGGTTAGAGGCTCTGAAGGTAAATTAAACAGCCTCTGTGGTCTAGTGGTTCGCCCACCCGTATAAGACTCAGGGGTCAGGTTCAACTCCCAGGAGGGGGGTACATACTCGGCTTGGTTGGTGGTAGGGCTTATTTCAAGTCCGCCTGGCTAGCTACCACCATCTTACCTAAATCTGACGCCATAACAACAATTTAAAAAATGTTGTGTTTCGGCAGTTAGAGGTAAGATAGCCAGTTCCTCAGTGGTGAGGTTCCGGGTGTAGTGCGCTTCCTTCGGCCTTGTCGTCACTTAACATCAGGTTAGGTTAGGTTAAACTCCACCATGATGGTCCAGGTTATTCCTGTTTATGCACTAAACACCTGAGCAGTGGGATTAACGTCTCACTGAACACTATATCCATTCTGCAACTGTAAACACATATAGTCAGTTGTATACCTCAGTTACCCCCTTACTAATAAAGATTGTGTAGCAGATGCATAGTTACACAGTGTTTTGTTCCTTTCTTTTTAATGTCAAACTTAGTAGTTTGACAGAGAGTAACCATTGTTCAACTATACATCTGATATACAACCTTTATTAGTAAGGGGGTTAATGATCGTTTTAGCTTGGGCAGAAATGCTTTCGTATTTCGATCTGTCGCCATATTTCTTAACTGATTCTCGAGACGTTTTGTGAACAGGTTCTAGAATTATATGGATTTTTTGTCTTCAAGTTAAAGACGATTAAAAATAAGTAAACAACATTTTTACAGACAAAGAACAATTTTCACATTCTAAATAGCTGCAGATTTTATGAAGAAGGTATTCTCCCTTAACAATGGATACTTTACAAAGCGTTATCATAATGTTTAGCTTTACCCGGCTCTCTCCTAGGTACAGCTCTCATAATCTTAAATTGCACCGGAGGTAGTAAAGTAAATAACTTTAAATGGGACAAAATGGTCACAACACCGCCCACTAATAATGTGACAAGCTCTGTGTAATTAGAAACCGCTGGTAATTGAGAACTAGGCTGCAGTACTGTGTTGAGCGGGGCGGGTAGGTTGGCTGCTATTTGTTTCGTTACTTTGTGTAATAACAGTCTGATCCTACTTCCCAAACGAAAGCTCTACTATAGTTGTACCAAACAATAGATTATATTATTGTATTGGAACTTATGATGCTGCGAATGGTCAAGCTATACATACAACGACCGTAAGCAGCTCCAAGCATTCTTCTGCTACATTTGCTTTCATCTTTTTGCGACAATGGCATAGTATTATAGGCAAGTCAAAAACTGATGACCATCCGCTCGCGATTAGAATATTTATAAGCCTGTCTGTCTGCCTGACTGTCTGTCCATCAGGCAGTAATCTGACGCAGCCTCAGCAGGCGGGGCTCCGCGGCATGCATGCGCCAATCATTCCGTCATTTTGCGTAAACCAAGTTAAAAACCGCTCAGCTATTAGAATATGTCCGCTGCCTTACACATATCGACCGCAAGCGAATGTCTGTCCATCAGGTAGTAATCTGACGCGGCCTCAGCGTGCGGGGCTCCGCGGCATGCATGCGCCAAGCACTCCGTCATTTTGCGTAAACCAAGTTAAAAACCGCTCAGCTATTAGAATATGTCCTCTGCCTTACACATATCGACCGCAAGCGAATGTCTGTCCATCAGGTAGTAATCTGGTGCGGCCGCAGCGGGCAAGGCTCCGCGGCATGCATGCGCCAAGGATTCCATGCTATTTGCCTGGTCAATCTGACGTGAATGGAATGCTTTATAAATTAACGGGTCTTACTCGGGTTTAATCACTTTGGCTAAAAATAAAACGAATAGTTTCATTTGGTATTTAGAAAATCAAACATTTTGGTATAGTTAACCGCACATCGGACTATACATGTTGTCCTTGAGACTCTCTATGCTGTACGTAATAAGAGCTGTTATCATAGTTCAACTCTACTATTTGAAATTTTGAGATTTAAGAATTTTCAACTTTACTGTTAAATTTACGGTTCTGTCGTGCTCTAATAAACCCGAATCGGTCTAGTGTTCGATAGTCGGTAGTACAATAGTATAATTATGATACAAGTGAGCTAAGTTGCTCATTGCACACGAGGCACTGGGTTGCAGTAATTCAGCCGAGTGTGTAATAAACATAGATTATTATGCACCTTGTCGGGCACAGCAAAACTGGTAAGAGGGTGACCTTTCTCTATATTTCGAGTTTAGCTTTTATAGTTCAACTCTACTATTTGAAATTTTGAGATTTAAGAATTTTCAACTTTACTGTTAAATTTACGGTTCTGTCGTGCTCTAATAAACCCGAATCGGTCTAGTGTTCGATAGTCGGTAGTACAATAGTATAATTATGATACAAGTGAGCTAAGTTGCTCATTGCACACGAGGCACTGGGTTGCAGTAATTCAGCCGAGTGTGTAATAAACATAGATTATTATGCACCTTGTCGGGCACAGCAAAATTGGTAAGAGGGTGACCTTTCTCTATATTTCGAGTTTAGCTTTTAATAATCTGACAACAACATGTATAGTAGAAACCGGAATGCTACAGCTTTCGGTGGTCTCCATGTTGCGGCAGTTTGTCAAAATCTTTTATTTGTACTGCAACATACAAAATCACATTTACAAAATATTTAATAACTATTCTCACCCTTTAGCCAAAAACCAAATAGCAATTCCACCGTTCATTGTAATTAAAATGTCCGCGCATTATAAAAACCTGCCGCCATTCCCGTAACGTCCCATTCCGTTTTCGGACTATAGGTCTAATCTGTCCTCCAAAAATGTAAGCCACAACAATTCTGAGGGTCTGTTGTGGGGATTCTGTCATTATGCATAATCACGGAGGGAATGTTGTCCATTAGGGACGCATAGAGATATGGGGGTGGTAGAGGTAAATTCGGACAGGTGGGCCAGAAATTTCTGATTACACGTTGTTATTTGCAAAATGACATTCGGACGTTTGTAATTACAGGTTTTGTGATTATTATTATGACGGCTACGATTATTGTGATTTGGATGGAATTACATGCCAGAACAAAAGTGGTGCTACGAATGCTAAATAGTTACCCTTTTCATTTATTTTTACAACAAACATTCGCTTTAGCTTGGAAAATTGAATTATTGTTGCCATTTATGACTGTTACGCCCCACGTAGAATTTTTTAACCGACTTCAAAAAAAGGAGGAGGTTCTCAGTTCGTCGGAATGTTTGTGTTTTTTTTTATGTATGTTACTCGATTACTCGAAGACGGCTGGACCGATTTGAAAAATTCTTTTTTTTTTAACGATTAGCTTATGTCAATCCCATAGATTGTCATTCTATTATACTAGCGTCAATTTTAGTAGAATGGCCATTTAAGTAGGCTCTTTGGACGGATCAGTCTGTAAATTGGCGTTAAAATAGTTAATTACGACCTGAGTGGTGCAGTGGTCAACATGCCTGTCAAACAAGAGGTCCCGGCTTCGATCCCGGCCGGGCAGAAATTGAAATGATGAATTTTAATTTCTGTGACTGGTCTTGGTGATACTATGTATAAAAAGTATATATTTAAAAAGTATATAAGTAGGAAATCAATTGTCAACCACCCATAATATTACAAGCTTTGCTTAGTTTGGGGCTAGATGGCGCTGTGTGAAATCGTCCAAGCGTTAATAATTTTACAAGGACGAAGTTGATAGCTTTTATAAGATTTTCTATAATTATATTTTATTTAATTTGAACACGTAACATATACAAACATAAATAATTAGATTTTTTTCGTTACGTAATTAAATAAATTATTGTCGCCAGACAATAATAATTAATTACAGCGCAAATGAGTAATTCTATTTATTAATTAATATAATGGCCAAATTGATACTGTAATTATCCGCATTATCGACAATTTGAACCTAATAGAGTGTGACACGATCGATTCGACAGGACATAATGTTGTTTATGGGTGATCTAATTATCGGTTTAATTTATTTAGCATGGAAATAATTATGAATTTGACAAAAGCTTTTGCGCAAATTTAAATTTCAATGGAATTTGTTACGGTTAAATTAAATGAGTAAAGATAGCTTTGAAATCAGATCGGATACTTATGCATTTTTTTAATTAAAACAAGTTTTAAGTTAATAAAGATATTTTTGTGGGATATGTTTAAGAACAACACAATACATAAAGTACCTACAAGTGTAGAAACAATTTTTTTTTTAAATAAACTTTATGTACTTATTGTAGCTTCCTTAAATAATTATGTTACGAAGCTGTACATCATATTTATAAATAATATTACATACTTTATCATGACTATCACTCAAAAATAACCTTTATTCTCAACGAGTCACACTGAATTGTGTCACACTGTGACTGGTTGAGAAAAAAATTCGCAACGCGTAACAGGTGTGACTCGATGCGAATTTTTATAGTATAGTGTGACAAAAAAAATCGCTTTAGGTAACAGTGTGACTTGATGTTTCATTCTCACCTTACTAGATGAGAATGAATATTCGCATCGAGTCATATTGTTACCCGATGCGATTTTTTTTCATTTACTAACCATTTGCTTACAAGTGTTACTAGATGAAAATAAAAATTCGCATCGAGTCACAACTGTTACCCGATGCGAATTTTTTTTCCGAACGTGTCACACTATACAAGGTGCTACAAAAATACCCCTAATGCCGAATATGGTATATAGGGACCATCAAACTGATCAACTTTTACATTTTGATATTTTCGATTTTAATTTTTGTATGAAAAGCTGATTTTTTTTCGCGATTTCAGAGGTGGTCCCATAGTAAAAGTTGTTCAGTTTGATGGTCCCTATATACCATATTCGGCATTAGGGGTATTTTTGTAACACCTTGTATACGAACCAGTGTTATTAGATGAGAATAAAAATTCGCATCGAGTCACACAGTCAACAGTGTGACACGATTCAGTGTGACTCGTTGAGAATAAAGGAAAATAAACGTCCAAATTGTAATAATCTAACAAGATCTCTGTGCTCAAAGTCTCGTGTGCAATTTGGAGCAATGTGAGCTCACTCGCGAGATTCAGTTAAGACCGAGCGGGCATGCAATATGCAAAACGTATGCAAAAGCCTGGGATCGGTGCATGCAACCCCGACATCTCTGAATGACTACAGAGAAAATTGACGCTGACATTCGGTTAACTTAAGGCAGAAAATATAACTTTTATTCAAAAGTGTGCGTGGCATTCCGGGAGAAACACACGACTTAATAGTAACAAGAAAAAAATGAAGGTTTTTTTCTGTCACACTCATTACAAAATTATAATAATGCATTTTAATTGTGATTTGTTTCTCTTAACAAACAAAGCGGAACAAATCTTAGCAAAAAATCAAAGATGAGTGAACGTAATTTTCAATATCGATAGCGGAGATGACGTAAGATCGTGTGAGCTCGTGTGTGCTCGTGTAACTTCCTCGGTTTCGGATTGCTATAACAGCATGACCGACGAAACACGGTATATATCGCGTGATATAGCGTTTTATCGACACTCAACTGTCAAAATACATTGTCTTTTGACAGTTAAACGTGATAAATCGCTATATCATATCGCGTTTTGGTGGTCAAGCATGCTAAGGGGGCTGGCACATCGTATTATTGTGCCATGCTCTACAGCATGGATGCACAGACTTATTAAGACTAGGGGCCACTCGGGCAAATTATGAACTGATGGTGGGCCACCAGAAGTATAGGTAATTAAAGACAATGAAAAATTGATAATAATGTATTCAAATTGAAAAAGAATTTATTAATTTGAAGCGTGACACTGCATAGTGCTTACAATCTTTTTTATATTTGGCTCAAATTTACTTGTAGCAACACGTAAAACTGCTTCCAAACTTTCATTTGCAAGGCGGTTTCGATTTTTTGTTTTATTATTATTTAGGATTGAAAAGGTTTGTTCACATATATAGGTAGAACCAAATAAGCTTGCACATTTCAGAGCGTTTATGCGCAACTCTTTGTACGTATTTTTATCAATGCAGCGGTAAAAGTTCAGCAAGTCTCCTTCGTTGAATTTGTTGCGTAAATCTTGGTCGTTCTGAATGTCGATAATTTCTAACTGCATTAACTCTGGCGCATTTTCAACTGAAATCGTGAAAGGATTGCTAAATATGTCCAACAGAGGTTTCACTGTTTTAAACTCCGAAAATCTGTCTTGAAAAGATTGAATCAAAATATCTAGCTTTTTTACATAACTGAAATTAATAGCAGTTTTTTTGAATTTTTCAGCCATTTTCTTATAATTCGGAAAATGATTGTAATTTCCAGAATTCAATTGCGATCTGAAAAGTGTCAGCTTGCATTGAAAGGATGATACATGTGCGTAGAGCTGGGATATCAGTTGATTTTTGCCTTGAAGCCGTGTGTTCAAGACATTCAAATGATTTGTAATGTCAACTAAAAAAGCCAAATCACACAACCAATCAGGACTTTTAAGTTCCGGGACGTCCCTTTGCTTTTCCGCCAGAAAAATATCAATTTCTTCTATTAAATTTAAAAATCGTTCCAGTGTCAATCCACGACTTAGCCACCTTACTTCTGTATAATACAGTAAATCTCCATGTTCGCATTCAATGTCATCAAGGAATTGTTTGAATTGCCTGTGATTGAGTCCTCGTGATTTTATGAAATTCACAGTCGAAACTACCACTTTCATGACATTTTCAAATTCAATTTTTTTAGAACAGAGGGCTTCTTGGTGTATAATGCAGTGAAACTGCATGAGATCTTCAGCGTTTAAGTTTTTTTCTTGCAAATGCTTTTTCAACAAAGTAACTAGCCCAGAATTGACACCAATCATCGAAGGAGCACCGTCAGTCGAAACTCCCGATAATTTCGATAAGTCCAAATCAGTTTTTGAACACTCGTCCAAAAGTACATTGAGTATATCAACTCCTCTGGTTTGACCTTTCAATGAACACATTCCTAATAACTCTTCGAAGACTTCAAAATCTTGAGTAACACCTCGTATGAATATAAGAAGTTGAGCTGTGGAACTAATATCAGTGGATTCGTCGAGTGCTAATGAAAAAAAATCAATTATCTTAGTTTTTTCATTTAATTGTTCCGCAATATTATCTGACAAAGACATAATTCGTCTTTGGATGGTCATACGATTCAGTTGAATTTTCTCAAACTTTTTTGCTGCTTCTGGACACATTTTCTTAGCGGCAATTTCTATGCATTCTTTTACAAAATCCCCATCATTGAAGGGGCGACTCCGCTTTGCTATCATTCGAGAAATTTCATAACTAACTTCTGTAGCTGTTTCTGTATCTTGAATGGGTTTTGTAAACATAGCTTGTTGACCAATAAGCTCCCGTTTTAAAGACAAAACTTTTTGCTTTCTTAATTCGCCTGTAAACTTCGTAAAAGTAGGATGCTGCGTTTCATAGTGCCTTTTTACATTATATTCCTTTGCAATCGCAACAGAATTCTTGCAAATTAAACAAACGACTTTGTTATGCGACCATACAAAAAAGTATTTCTCAGTCCAAATTTCTTGAAACTGCCGATTTTCATCTTTAACCTTACGTTTTTTACTAGTTCCTGGTACATGTCCATGTTGCGTTTTAATCCTGACTAGGATTACCACAGCACCTAAAACCAATTACAGTTCCTAATTAATTACCAAAAATAATTGATAAAATATGTAGATAAAATTAATAACAGTTTTACTTACGATTTCACAACACAAT
Source organism: Catoptria pinella (assembly GCA_963556745.1). Taxonomy (NCBI): domain Eukaryota; kingdom Metazoa; phylum Arthropoda; class Insecta; order Lepidoptera; family Crambidae; genus Catoptria; species Catoptria pinella. The sequence goes on from OY750777.1 coordinate 1,860,430, forward strand.
TATACACGGCACTTGACGGGAAATCTACGTTGAATGTGGATCAAAATATATTATAATTATGACACCGGCTAGTCGAGTTAAAATCTACACTAGAACTAACGACACTTTACTCAAATTAAAACCGAACTGTCGGTCGCTGCGGTTAGCGTGGCTTTTATACCACGCGCATAGAGTCGAAAACTGTCTGGAGAAATCTCGAAACCGACTCTGGAAGCTTCGTGTATCTACCTACGCGAGCTATCGGGAATTTGGGACTATTGCTATCTCGCTCGCTCGAACAGTATAACGCGGCGCGCTTCCTCAAGAAAACGAATTTAACCGAGATCAGCACGAACATTACCGACCGCTGTTACCGACGCATGCACGGCGCACCGATAAGATTGATAGAGCGCGCGCGCGAGATTCAAATTACTTTTCGAACATTTGTTATTGGTTTTATTCTGGAATAGAACTCAATATTTTCGAATGTACGAGAGTATTATTTATGCTGTCGGCGGGCCACCAGTATTCGACCGGCGGGCCGCATGCGGCCCGCGGGCCGTAGTCTGTGCATCCCTGCTCTACAGAATGTACCAAACGGATGAAAATAAAGAACCCTTATAAATAAATTACTAGGCGGCGTGATAATAATAGACCGTTATTTTTTAAGTATATCTAAAAATGAAATGGGATTTCAGACCACGTGAATGAACAACTTATACTATGGGGCCAACCATAGATTCGCAACAAAAAAATCAGCTGTTCCATAGAAAAGTACAACATCGACTCGACTATAATATGAACAGCTGTTTTTTTTTCGATATTCCGTAATTGGCCACATAGTAAAAGTTGTTTGTTCACGTGGTCTGAAATCCCTATTTCATTTTTAGATATATTATAGATATATTCTAGTATTATCAGTTATCACAAAAGGTGCTCCATAAACGCAAAATCTCAGCCTTAGATAATCACAGTCTGCCGGTCCATGGATTCTAAGCAAAAAATGTTCTTACAATAATGTTTCCATTAACAAAATTTTTTTGTAATTACGTATGGATTCTAATAATTAACACGGAGCATTTTGACTTTTTACCATTTTGTACCAAATTTGGAGTCTTGGAAATTATAGTAATATACGAATCTTACTATAATTTAGTAAGATTCGTCAAATCGAACCAAAATTTCGCGTAGGGGTTTATTTTGCTTCCCATTTTGCTCTATTATACCTTAAAAGTAGAAAACATTCCTAAGTCTAATACCCAATTGAATAACCTTTTAGGTACCTATATGATAAACTCAAGTACTTGGCTCAAAGCTACCGCAACATAAATTTTGAACCGAAGTCAGTTTGTCCAGTTAACTAATGCAGCAAGCCATGTGGAGTGGAACTGTGGTTACGTAGTTACGAAGATTCAGTTACAATAACTTAGGCTGTTTGCGTTACGTAATGGCCTCTTGGTTGCTTAGGAAAGTGGTATTACATAGTCCTTTAGTATAATGTGACGTAATTTCGTCTTAGTATTATTATTATAAAAGTTTTCAATGAACGTAACGAAATGACATCATTTTCGTCAATGATCGCCATTTTCTTATGTCCCTAAACTTTCCTTATGGCTGGATAAGGAGGATGGGCCATAACCACGCAGGCCCAATGCAGCCGGGACCAACGGCTTAACGTGCCTTCCGAAGCACGGAGGAACTCGAGATAATATTTTTTTTGTCACCTATCCCATGACTGACCCTTGCGAAAGTGCTTAACCTCCGCAATCGCAGGCCCAGGCGCTAAACCACTGCGCGACCGAGCTCCTCGAAGTTTTATTATCTTCATCATTATCAGGCATTTTTATGTCAATAAGGACTTCTTTGATTAAAAATTGTTCCACAGAACGGCTCCCCGACTGCAATGAGACTTGTTATTTAATTTTTTAGTTCGTTTTTGATAGGGCAGTCGTGTTTTTAATATTTTTGAAATTATTTATTATTTAACTTCTAGTTCTTATAATCAAAATAATCTTCATTATGAATTTTCATATTTTTTGTGATTTCGTTATTTTCCTGAATCGCAACCTGAACTTACTAGCAAGTCACAACAAAAAAAACAAGACTTTCTGCAGAACAAACTACTTTGCATATTAACTACAACATAAAGATCGCCCTCAGAAGTAATAACACTGAAATCGCGTAATTACACAAGTAATTACACCAAGTAACATCTGTTTCGTGTTTAAAAAAAAAAATTAACGTAAGGAAAAGCAGCCATTTCCTTGATTATTTAAATCCAACCCCTAATTTTTTTTGCAATAAATGACGTAAGTATTTTCGAATAGAGTCAGAGCCGTGCTTCTTTCGTAACAGTCTTTAAATTTTGTTGTCTTTGGATCCTTCAAAGAAAAAAAACGGTTAACAACTGGTGAAGTTATGTTAAAACATACCTAAAAAAATAAAAAAAAAAATACTGTCGACTTGATAACCTCCTTCTTTTTTGAAGTCAGTTATAAAAAATAGGGTTCCCTAGTCTTAAGATCGAAATACCATTCCACGAATTTGTTACATCGATTACTAAATCGAAGTTTTATTAAAGCGATATTTACTTGTAATAGGTGAGGAACTCAGTTCTTATTAATAACCAAACCATTCTAAAATATATTTAACTAATAGTACTTACTTAGTAGCTATGTTGTCATACACACTCTCAGAACACCGGAATTTTCGGTGCGCGTGTCATCAATGTTAAGTTTTGTTTTTGTTAAATAAATTTATAAAAAGTAGAACTGTTAACTTCTGTAAGGGATAGTTAGTAAACTGGGGATTGAGGGCTGAAAACGGGTTTTATATAAAAAAATCTGGGTACCCTTTTGGCTTTTATGTCACTTAACCTGATCAGAACTGTGGCTTAAGGGGTTGATATGAGCCAACTAGCGCCGCATTCGATTTTTTATTTTATTTATTCTAAATAAGCCCAATTTCTTAAAAAAGGAATCATTCGAGGTCTTGTGAATGACGTTTAATGTTTATTGAATAACGTTACAACATTACAAAATGCGTGCAATAGTTTAAAAATGGGTTTGAACCTACAGTGGCCACTTTTAACAAAATCGCGTTTTAAACTGTTGAATGCTTTTGCAAACTGTGTAAAGTTATTCAATAAATATTAGACGTTATTAACAAAATCTTGGTTGATTCCTTTTTAAAGAAATTGGGCTTATTTAGAATAAATAAAATAAAATCGAATGGCGGTGCTAGTTGGCTCATGTCAGCCCCTTAATTTAATTTCTCATAACATAAAGATATTACAAAAACCTTAACACCGCCGTGTAGATAAGACATAAACATGTACAGCGCCATCTATGGAGCAATTAGAACCCAATAAGTATTTCGATCTGAAGTAGGAAACTCACGAAATAACGTTACGAGCGAGATGTGACCGTTGTCACACCCTCAACACGCGGAGGTTACGGCAAAACAATTATGTCTGTCCACGCTGCGTTTTCTTCAGCTTACGTCTAATGTATGTAATAACGTGTTTTTCCGGTGCGTAAGTTACAAAAGGAGAGTATTTAGGACTATTTATCAGATAGATGTCTACTAATTTATAATACCTATGTAAAGATGTAAATTCTAGATATCAATTTAATTTATTTATTATTACCAATATTAACATTTGATATTTGTAAAAAATTGACATCTCCAACTACTTGACATTGTAATTTTGTATGCCCCACAAGGCCAAACATATAAGAACAACAATTAACTCTGATAACTACATTAAATGTATACTCATGTTTGACGAAATAAATGATTATTGTATTGTATTGTATAGGAGAATAAAATGACTTGCTGTATCAAATATAGTTTTAAGTTCAGACCAAAAATTATCATTATGTCAGCAGGGCCCTATTTAAAAACGTGACAATTTGTCGATTGTCATGACAAGTTGGTTTACATTGCAGTGTAGCTATGATTAGTTTGTTCTATTTTCAAATTGGTTGACGCAATGGATATGAAATTGTCATAAAAAAAGTGACAATTTGTCACCTACAAATTGTCACGTTTTTTAAATAGGGCTCAGTACGATGCCCAACGGCTGAATACGTCCTTCATTTAGTTTTTAGGGTTCCGTACCAAAATGGCAAAAAGGAACAATAATGGTGCGACTCAGTCTGTCTGTCTGTCTGTCACAGCTGGATATCTCGAGAACTACTAATGCTATCAACTTGAAATTTGGAACAGTTTTAGAAAACGTTTGCCCAAATATTTTGCGCTAAGAGCGCTGCTTGCACATTCTCAAACTTTTTATTTTTTTAGGCCGCATAGTTTTCAACTTTTGATAAAAAATGTAAAAAAATAGCGCCCCCCCCCCCCCTTATCTCCGAAGTTTGCATAGAGAAAAATCTGAAGTTATTTTATGTGATAGAAATTTATGTACAGATTACATGAAAAATAAAACGATGTCTCTAAATAGTAAACTTTTTCAGAATGATGATGGAAAAGACGGAACCCTCGGTGCGCGAGTCCGACTCGCTCTTGATCATTTTTTATACTGATTATCGAATCCGACATCCAAGTTGCGTCGTTTATTTTTATGTCTACTTTGATTTTTATAAGTAATTAGATTTTTGTTTTTTTTCCGACGGCCCCCTTGCAGCTGCCGCGGTCACCGGTGAAGTAGTGGTTAATTTTTAGAATCATCATTTATTCATCGGCAGGCTATACACACATACCATTACATAATACAAAATCGAATAAAAATCATAATGCAGCTAATTCGACGCGCTTAATTCATCAACGCCCGAGCGGCCGAATGCGGCCGGACAACAATAGAATATCTATTCTCGACTTCCGTGGTCGAGTGGCTTTGTACACCGGTTTTTAAGGTGTCGCCATCTCTGAGGTCCCGGGTTCTATCCCCGTTTAGGTCAATTTAGAAAACGAACTTTTCTATGTTGGTCTCTGGTCTGGGTGTTTGTGATACCACCGTTGTCTCTGATTTCCATAACACAAGTGCTTTAGCTACTTACTTTGGAATCGGAGCAATGTATGTGATGTTGTCAAAATATTTATTTATTTGTTCTGTCTCATTGTCTTGATGGTTAAACCTCTTGTGACTTGCACCACCAGCGTTCTTGTCAAATAAATTTTTGTGTAAGCCCCAATAACCGTTTGCCCGGTCGCTAGTTCTAATTAATTTCGCGCGGGTTCCGTACGAGATATAGCCCCGTTTCGGTGTCCTCGGTGCCTTTAACTCGTTTCATAGGCTGTGTTATATTGTACAAGGTGTTACAAAAATACCTTTAATGACGAATATGGTACATAGAGACCATCAAACTGAACAACTTTTACTATGGGGCCAACTCTGAAATCCCGAAAAAAAAACAGCTGTTTCATACATTTTGATATTTTCGATTTTAATTTTTGTATGAAACAGCTGTTTTTTTTTCGCGATTTCAGAGCTTGTCCCATAGTAAAAGTTGTTCAGTTTGATGGTCCCTATCTACGTTATTCGGCATTAGGGGTGCTTTTGTAACACCTTGTACAGAGGATGAAGGTGGAGATAAATAGTTTCTTCGACAGTTCCCTATTTGATTCCCTATGATGAATGACACACTTTTATAATAAACTAGCTGCCCGCCCCAGCTTCGCATGGGTGGCGCCAACTATGAGTTATAATGCGATTTAAAATGACGGAAAAGAGAAAAAAAATACTTTTTTAAGTATATTTTTTTGAAAATTTTCTTCGTACAATACTTGCCCTGATAATAACAAACGCAACAAAGAAATAATTATCGAATTTGGTGCAGTCCATCTGAAGTTATGCAGATATTTCGGCGATTCATTTTTATATACAACGTGTTAATCTCAAAGCGCGAAAAAAAACAGCTGTTTCGTACATTTTGATGTTTTCGTAATAAATTTTTGTATGAAACACCTGATATATTTTTCGCGATTTCAGAGTTGAAAAAGTTGGTCGCCTAGTAAAAGTTGTTCAGTTTGATGGTCCCTATATACCATATTCGGCATTAGGGGTATTTTTGTAACATGTTGTATATAAATATTTAGTAACATAAACATTTAATACTTATAAATATGTTTTAATTAACAACATAAAATGAAAACAGTAAAGTACAAATTCTGTAACAATTATAAAAAACAAAATTTACTATGATTTTTAAGATTCAATTCAAGTGCTCAATAAATAATAAATAAATAAATAATTTTCTTGATAAAGAATCAAAATTCTCCAGTGACAAAATAGTGTTCATGATTACAATCCATATGTCATTACAAAAAAAAATATTAGGGACACATTATTGTCAAAACATTTTTTGCTTAGATAATCCCTTTTTTTTTGTGCGCCATACATATGGGCCGCGTGGTGAGAAATGTGACGTCATTTTTTGATACTTTTTTAATTGGCTACTTGTCAAGTAGCCAATTACAGTATCATCTTGCACGTACCCCGATACATGGCGTTTCGATTTAAATGTGACAATTCCCTTCCTAATTAACTTAAAGTTATATTAACATAGGGGGTTAGAGTGGGCTTAAATAATTACATTTCGTTAAAAGGGGTGCGTCAAGGATATTCCCTTAATAGAGGAACCTACATTCATATTAGCAATTTCTGACTAAAAACACGGAAATAAATTACGAATCTAAATTAATGTTGCCACTTTAAATAGTCTTCAAATGTTATAAAATAATAGATTTTTTTTTAAATTTTAAGATTTAAGCATTCACAATGCTATTTTATATAATACCAAATAATATACTAGAAAAAATTTAATAAATTTAATGTTTTTCCTTCTGTTTTACCTTAATTAGCTTTATGGGGCCATTTTATTCGACACTCTTATTAGAATGCATCACCCAACATTTCCATTCAATACTTACAATTAATGATTTATTCTAAATAAACCTCTAAATTTCGCCGCTTCCACTAGCGACTCGGTAGCATAATTGGTCAGTGCATTGGGCCGGAATCCCAAGGGTGCGGGTTCGAGTCCCGTCTGAGGTGCTACGGGTGAGTCGATTTTTTCTAGTATTTTTTCTAATATTATTTATCATAATATAAAAATAGCATTGTGAATGCGAAAAATCTAAATTTAATAATTATATAGCTGTTTCATCTTTATCGATTGTCAAAACATCTGGAAAGATGTTTCTTTCGAATGTTGGGGTATTTCCTCACATTTATGAAATTGCGCTGGCTTGCAGCGAAGAAGTTAAAAGTACTAGAAAATTTTGCTACTCCCACTAGCGACTCGGTAGCATAATTGGTCAGTGTATTGGGCCGGAATCCCAAGGGTGCTGGTTCGAGTCCCGTCTGAGGTGCTACGAGTGAGTTGATTTTTTCTAGTATTTTTTCTAATATTATTTATCTTAAACCTCTAAATATACATTTATCAACTCTAAGGCTGCGTTCAGACGATAACACACGACCCGATCTCCCCCGAACTCAGTCATAGCCCACTCCATTAAATAAATCGCTTACAAATTTGAGTCTTATGACACGTTAATAAACTCCGTTATATTTTGTCGATGCAACTGCACCCGCCCCACGCTCAACCTAACCATCATCAACATAACCTTTTTTTTCAATCCGAACTCAACTCAAACTCAATCCGAACTCAACGCAAACTCAACCCGAACTCACTTCAACATTAAACCGGTATCAACTTACAATTGCAGGCGATTTATTTCAAGGTGGCCTGCGGTCGAGTTGAGTTTGAGTTAAGATCGGGTTGAGGTTGGGTCGTGTGTTATCGTCTGTACGCAGCCTAAGTGTTATATGTAGATAGGTTTATAATATTTGACCCAAACGCAAAAGGGTAAACTTATAAGTCTTATAACCGTTCCATAGCGCTGTGTGGACCTTGACTACAAGATATGGGAAGAAACCATCAAGACAAATCACTGTCATAACTTACTCCTTTTCTCCCCTCTTTTAGTCCCCACGAACTTGCTTACCAAAGATTAATCTGGTTGAGAATCGAATTCAAAAAAAAATTACACTAGATTTCTTTTGGGGTTAAGGTTATTTATACAGTTTTAAGGCTTCTGCGAGTATGTACAGTTCATTAGAAATAAAACCCTTTTTCGGATTACAGCGCATATATCATTTATTCGAGTGTTATTTTAGAAATATTTGGTTTGGATTTATTGTTCTTTTATTAGTCATCCCGTGACCACGGCCTCTGGAAAGGTGTCGAACCGTTGGGAGATCAAAAGCCAATAAATCCAAACTAAATAGTTCTAAAATAACACCTGGATTAATTATACGCGCTGTAATAAAAAAAAAGTGTTTTATTTATAGTTAAGGTAATTTTTCATATAAACCCCTTTATCTCACCCATGCTTTAAATCCTCTATAAAAGGTTCTGAAATAGTTAGCTTATTGCCAACATTAAAACAACCAGTGTCATGGTAACCATAATATCATCCGAACGAGTGTTATAATGTTGTACTAAAATTCATAATGCAACTCCTTTGAAAATATGGTTACTATGACACTGGTTGATTGGCAATAAGTTAACTGTTTCGGAACCTTTTATAGAGGATTTTCATGGGTGTAGATAAAGTCTTGTATGCGACTGTACATATTTAGGTGTTATACAACAGTTGCATAAATAACTATTAAAGGTCAAAGTAATTGCATAAAATTATGTAACCCTTAAAAGGGTACATGTCAAATACATGTCATTTGTAGTTGAACTATGAATTTTTAAACAGGAACAAGTTTCTTTTAAGTCCACGCCGAAGATGTCACGGTAACTCTGCCTATTTGATTGAATCAGGCATTACTTGGCGGAAGTCCCAAACCATTGTGAAAAGAGAAATATATGTAGCTTACTCCCGCAAAACCAACACCGAATCACGCACGATCTAACCCCTGAGGATGCTCCGGGTTGGGGCGAAACACGTGTAGAGTAGTCTAATTGGTGAAGGTGCAAGGTGTGTCGCTGTCATGCTAAATGCAAGTATTGTGCACTGATATTTTTGTGGTGTGCATGTGCATTTTTTTTGCGGGCGGGCGGGCGGTGCATCCTGCATATATTTTTGCGGGAGTAAGCTACATATATTTCTCTTTTCACAATGGTAACTCTGTCTGTTCCTCTTTCCCGTCTAAAACACTAAACCAAAGGTAAATTTTTGTTTACCTACCAACATTTTTTCACGAAAATTAATATCAAAGGGAGTGATAGGGGATAAAAGTTCGTATGGGGATCTGGAACAAAGTCCGTTAAACAAAACAAATGAAAGAATATGTAAACTATAGTATGATTTAACACCGTGTGTTTAGAATGACACATCTGCATTTTACTCTTTGCCACCACCATACGTAGAGAGCTCATTAGGGGGACAATTATCCCTTTAATGGTATGGTGTAAAAGTTAACGGTTGCGACTGTACCCCAGAGGATTCGCCTGTCTGCGCGCTCTTGATAATCTATATTCATTACACTTGGAATATACAGCATACATTTCGTTAGAAGATTGTGCTTTTATGGATATAATTCGGGTGTAAAGGTTGAATATTAAAAATGTTTATCGTGATTATTTATGGGTTGTAAAACCACTGTCCCTTTGCGTGTGGCTTGAGCATACTTTATATCAAAATTGAAATTGATTTTTTTTTATTCAAATAAGCTCATTAAGCATTTTTAAATCGTCAATTATTTTACCCTTCTTCGTCGTTTCGTTCGTCGTACGTTTTTTAGCTGACAAGAAAAATGGACGCAAAAAACTTATCAGCTTTATCAGAAGGAACGATATTTACGAATATGTATATCAGATCAAGTTTTGTCATTAGGTAATAACATTGTCAATGAATAAAACATAATTAGTTGGATGTATTGCAATTGAAGGGTTATTTTCCAATTTGAATTGGAGCTACCCTAACTGTCAAAGTATGTTCAATTTACAGAAGACGCAACCAAATAAAACTACCTACTTAGTAGTGTAGAATATTTAAAATGGTTTGACATAAACATTAAAAGTATAGGCAACGTGAAATCACGATTTTTGTAAGAAAAAAGTGTTCGATACTTTCTCCAGCAGTGTGTCCCACACTTCACACACGCCGGCTTATTGTATCTGACGGATTGATCTGGGATATTACGCGGATTTACGTCAAGTCCACGTTTTTATTGACGCAATTCGACCAGCACGTGACGTATGGTCAGTGTCGTATTTATGTGTCGTTCGCCGAATGAGCTACCTCTGTGACACGGAGCAACTATTATTTTTGCGATTGTTGGATTAATGAATAAACAGAAAAACATGGCAGTTAAGTAAAAAACGTAGAGTGTATTTTCAAATCATAGGTATTTTTAAGAACAGTCAAGTCTATATGTTTTACTCGCTGGCTTGGGTTAGGTTAGGTTTTTTTTGTCTAATGGTATAAGGAATGGGGGATCAAAAATTGGATTTAGAAGGGGAAAGGGTGAGTGGCGGATGAGAGAGGTAAGTGGATAAGAGGAATGCGTCCTCGGGTCATCCCTTGGTGAGGCTTGTTGTCCTAAGGAGACACATCGGGGGGGAAGAAAAAGAGTTGAGAAAGGAAGAGAGGATAGATTGGACAGGCAAAGAACGAGGATGGGTTAGGTTAGGTTAGGCCTGCGCCAACCGATAGCATGGTACGGCAAGGGATTTTTTATACGTAAAACATACGTCAGGTACTAAGGTACGTTGGGGTATGGTCGGACTGTTTTTCGATTAGTTGAAGAGTTTGCAGCAAATATTTTTTTCCTTATTGTCTAAGTATAGGATTCTCAAATGTAATTAAGCTTTCGTTGCTAAGGAATAAATAATAATAATAAAAAGAAATTTATTCACTTCTCACAAGGTTTTTTTAATGTACTGTCAATCAGGTTTTTTCAATCTTCTCGTAATATGTTTCACTAAAACCCCTTGCCACGCAGTGTCGTCAGGGGGTGCAGGCTATAAATCCACAACATCATTATTCCAAAATATTTTTAAATGGGCATTTCATTCATTGACACTCTAACCTTATCCAGCAAGCTGAATATCTGTTTCTGAAGTTAACCCGTCAAACACAATCTACTACTATATTTCATTCCCAATATAGAAATAGATATCTATCATGAATAAACTTTGTATTGCCAGTCAAAACAAATGACGGGTGTGTCTAGGACGTTATTTCAAGTACAGGCATTCGGCAATGTACACTTTTGTTTATGAAAATATGCCAGAACATAAAGGGCGGGAGAGGTCATACTATTAAAATAGATGTGCCAGGCAAAATATTCCACCTGGGATTAAAAGACAATGGATGATGTAACATGGATGGAATGAAAGCCAGCTTGAATAGTGCACTATAGAGATATAATTATTAAGTAGGTACATATAATATTATGTATGCTGTACTGTATCTGAACTCACAGCCGTTGGGGTGGATAGATTCTGGAGACCACATACCAGACGACGCTACGTGGGTAGATTCTCCAAGGTGCCGCGAAGGGGCTCGGGAAATAGGACCGCCGCCGGGTCCAACGAGCCGACTCCCACAGGGGACCCTCAGGGCCAACCGGCGGCGCGAGGGCAAGTGCCAGAGTTTTTAGTGGGTATTCCCTTCCCCGGGGTCCCACCGAGCCACTCGGCTAGGTGGGCACGGGAGGCAGGCGGGAGAGGAAGCGCGTAAATGAGTTTTCTTCGGCATACAAATAAAAATAAAAAGGTTCTCCAAGGTGGACCGACGATCTGGTGAAGGTGCGCAATGCGGGCAGCGCAAGACCGATCGTTGTAGAGATCCTTGGGGAAGCACTTTACTCAGCAGAAGGCATCTTGTGACTTAGGGCTAAAGCGTCGACGCCGTATCGTGTTTATGTGTTTTAGTCCTTAGTGATGATGATGAAATTGTTTTTTTTTACGTTGATCTTAACATACATATTTTAACTTAAGGCCCCTATATACTTTGAGTGGCGCCCTCATTTTAATCAATTTTATTGCTCGCTAAGTACATAATGTATCGAAAATTCTCTTGTACAGATTGAAGCTAAGGTTCTATAGTTTATTTACAAACAATATCCTCAGTAAAATTTTGTTTGTTGTAGTAGTAGTTCGCAAAAGTGCTAAAAGTGGCCACTTTTAGCGAGCAATAAATTTAATTAAAATGAGGGCGCCACTTGAGGTATATAGGAGCCTTAAGTAGAGAAGAGGTAAAACTTTCCTCTATAAAAACAGTGATATACCGGGTGTATTTTTATTCACTCTCCAAATTTTAGAGAGTGTTCAGTCCATGAAACTAAACAACTTTCTCTTAGAAATATATGACAGACCAAATATGTAAAAAAAATACTATAACGTGATCAGTTTAATAAGGGTGACCGAAATTTTATGGCGTATTTCGACACATGTTTCTTAGAGAATGTTCAGTTTCATGAACTTATCACATCCTTAAATATTGCAGAGTGATTAAAGATACAGCGTGTATACTTACGCTATCATCACCATCATCATCACAACAGTCTATTAAAAGCGTTCTCTATAAAGATCTTAGTATTAAACATAGGTATTATTTTATCAAAACAATTTATCTTTTCAAACATTGATACTACACCCTAGGATACAGGTACTTCAATGTTTAACATCCCCCTTATTATAAAAATGGTACGTATTAAAAACTACTATTTTTACAGGCGAACAAATAAAAGAAATGTCAGTTAAGTGCTCGGCTTCCGTATGCAAATCATTCTGGAACATAAATCAGGTACGCAACTTTAGGGATTCCATAATTATTGAGAAAGTTAGGATAACTCTACATAACTTAATTTTATTCTGACTACGTCTATTCAAATAGGCTTAACACCAGTTGGGTAAGCCAAGATAATAAGGTTTCGAATTTGGGTGTAGTTAAGATAAGTGGCTAAATGTTTTATTGTTACAGTGAGAGATAGATAGAGATATGATAGAAACTAATTTTACAAAATTTTTTACAACATCTCATGATTTTTTGAGGAAATATTTGCCCTGATCCGCTAAGATATTAGTGCTATGATAATAAATAATAGTAATTAATGCTTGGATAATTTCACACTGCGCCATCTAGCCCCAAACTAAGCAAAGCTTGTAATATGGGTTAAATATATACTTATTATACATAGTAACACCCAGACCCGTCATAGAAATTAAAAATTCATCATTTTAATTCCTGCCCGGCCGGGAACCGAACCTCTTGCGTGGTAGACCGGCATGTTGACCACTGCACCACTCAGATCGTCCAATCACATGATTATGACGTACATACGAATCTCGTAGAAATATCAAAATCTATATGAATTGTGCTACTTATGTGAAAGATGCAGTTAATTTTGCGTGCAATAAAACTGCAGGGTAAACAAAAATCTTTTTAAGTTAAATTAAAACATTTGTTTATTTTTCCCATCACGAATCATAGAACGTAAGTCCAGGGCAACTACAATAAGCTACATAATATGGAGGGTTTTTATATTTGTGAGGGACTGATGCCTGAAATAGATTACAGAAGTAGAAACTAGTGCCAAAGGTCGCCAGGCCCATCCAAAGACAATATTTTTTCCTATACATTATGTTAATTGATTAATTGAAGCTTCCTGGACTTTAAATCCATCAAGGTTATTTTGATTGATTTCAAAGTCCAGGAAGTCATCAATGTTAATATAAAAATTGAATGACTTACTAATCCTATTAGTTACCATATTATGGTTCCCCTACCCGCGTTAGGACTTCACCTTAACGGCGTTCGCCGAATTCCGAGTGAATTACGCGAGCATAAATCTTCGCGTTTGTTCTACAAAAAAATGGGAGGAGAATTTCGAGGTAAAATGGTTTGTGTACGATCCGCGGTTTGCATTACCAAGAAAAAGAAGTCTATTGCTTACAGCCACGTGGCGTCGTATCGTGGTGCAAGGAGTCTGTATTGCGTTACAGAGGGTCTAGAGGTCTAGACAAGTGGCAAACGCTTGACTTTTCGATTAATCGAATAGAATAGAACATTTCGTTCACTTGTATGAAAATGACATTTCTAAACGTCGTGGTTGTCTATGCTTAGTGACATCTTACATCAATTACATATTTTTTTCTATTCTATGCTTAAAATGTTGAGTCTTATTACACATTAATAAGGCGCGGGCTGCTTTTGAGTTGAGTTTGAGGTGATTTCGGGTTGAGTTTGAGTTGAACTTGAGTTGAGTTCTGGTTGAATTTAAGTTGAGTTTGAGTTGAGCTCGGGTCGTATTTTATTGTCTGAACGTAGCCTTGGACAACTAAGGAACAACGGAACTCCTTAAAAACAAACAGCGTGAATTTGGAAATTGAGTTTTGGGCATTATTGTATATGTTTGTCGGGTGGGACTGGAGGACAACTTCTATTTTTTAATTCTAAAAGCCCCACCCGACTTAGCTTTTTAATTTAGAAGATGTTTTTGTTTTTAACACGTTTTAATTTTGAGGTTTTTCTCTACTTATGTTTCTAAAACAGTTTTTAAGAATAGCATAAATGTAATGAGAAACAAACAACACGGGGAAATAAATTTAATCATTTGTATGTGAAACGGTCCGTAACCTACATTTTAATTTAAAATTTTCTGACCCTTCTCAGGGTTTGTGGTTGCATATTGTTCTTTTACTACACGGTAACGTAAAATTGTTACATTTACTTTAACCCATCAACGCCCGGAAAATGGGATCTATTCCTTTCTAATACCAAACACTAATACCAAATGGTATTTGTTTATTACCGTTATAAAATTTCTATTCCCAACGAATAACAAATTTTAAATTTATTAATATAGTTTTTAATAAATTTGTTATTCGTTGGGAATAGAAATTTTATAACGGCAATAAAGAAATACCATTGGTATTAGTTTATGGTATTCGAAAGGAATAGATCGAAAATGGGACACAATAGATATTCCATTGTTATCAGGCCGATAACAATGGAATATCTATATCACAGACAATATTTTTTCCTATACATTATGTAAATTATAAATTGAAGCTTCCTGGACTTTAAAATGCGTCCGCTCGGGCGTTGTTGAATAAAAACGTTTCATTTAAATGCAGGGTTCTTAGAAACCTAAAAAAACCAAAGTCTGTTTAAGGACAACGATTATTTTGCTTGTTGAATTGAATTGAACAATATGTTATGTAGTTTTTTTCTTATGTGTAAAGAACTAACTACGGTAAACTACTACATGTAATACATAACTTGCTAGTATAATATATATATTATCTTATTATAATCTTGTTGTACTTGGTAACCATATATTTAAGTTAGTAAATATCGTAACTTACTTCTGTTAAAATTGATATATTTCTTCAATACTAAATAATATACTAGAAAAAATAGGACTCGCACCAGATCATGTTCTCGGACGGGAATCGAACCCGCGACCTTTGGATATCCGGTCCAATACTCTGACCGCTGAGCTACCGAGTCACTAGTGGGAACGTCAATTTTCTTCTAGTATATCAACTCTTACGCTGCAAGCCAGCGCCATCTCACCATTGTACAAGGAATTACATCGACATCAACTGAATACCTTTCCAGATATTTTTAAACAGTTGATTAAGATGAGAAAGCTATATAATTTTTAAATTTTGAGATTTAAGCATTCACAATGCTATTTTTATACAATACTAAATAATATACTAGAAAAATAGGACTCGCACCAGATCATGTTCTCGGACGGGAATCGAACCCGCGACCTTTGGATATCCGGTCCAATGCTCTGACCGCTGAGCTACCGAGTCACTAGTGGGAACGTCGAATTTCTTCTAGCATAGCAACTCTTACGCTGCAAGCCAGCGCCATCTCACCAATGTAGAAGGAATTAACTTCGACATTCAACTGAACATCTTTCCAGATATTTTTAAACAGTCGATTAAGATGAGAAAGCTATATTGATGTTTCTTCAGTTCTTCTTGTCAGTTAAAAAAGTCTGGAACGTAGGACGATTCAAAAGTTTATTCGAATTAAGACATTTTGACTTTGACTTTACTACTACTATAAATAATAAATGTATAATTTTAAAAAAAATATTTTAACTTTCTTTTTTAACTTCGAAATACTAATACATATTTTTATGAGGATAAAGTTCTAAATGCTTTCTTAGTTTATTTTCTTTCTTTTTTAAGAAAGTTGAGGCTTACGAAGAATAATATGACTGCAAATAAGTAATGCACCATAAAAATACACTTAAAACATTTGATTTATTCAGTCTAGACTTAAGACTTATAGCTTAAAATGGCATTCATTACAGACTATAAAATATTTTTGATTATCAATACTGACGGGTTTTACAATCTGTTATAATCGCACAAATAATAACAAAAACATTAATAATAATTAATACTTAGTAGCAAACGTGTTAAAATGGCTATTAAAATATTAATTTCCCTCTTTATTTAAATGCTTGTGATTGTAATTAAACTAAATGTGAATTAAAGAAAGTCTGGTTTTGCTGAGTGACGTTAGTATTTATTTGACTCTTATGACATTACATGAATTCTTAAAGATTGGTATGAATATCAAAGAAAGAGGTTTATATTAAGATAAATAATATTAGAAAAAGTACTAGAAAAAATCGACTCACCCGTAGCACCCCAGACGGGACTCGAACTCGCACCCTTGGGATTCCGGCCCAATGCACTGACCAATTATGCTACCAAAGAGGTTTACTTTCAAACAGCTTGTTTCAGTCTACATTTTTTACCAAATAAAGATATAATTTCATGTAAGGTCCACAAATAGTAAGTGACAAAGTGATTTAAAATCAACCAGCAGTAGTGTCTACAGGTTTTTTAGTAAAATTATGATTTGGCCGATAAATCAATGAAATATTATTTATGATAAATAATATTAGAAAAAATACTAGAAAAAATCGACTCACCCGTAGCACCCCAGACGGGACTCGAACCCGCACCCTTGGGATTCTGGTCCAATGCACTGACCAATTATGCTACCGAGTCGCTAGTGGGAGCGGCGAAATCTTCTTCCTCGCTTTCATCTTTATAAATTGTTAAAACATCCGGAAAGATGTTTCTTTCGAATGTGGGGGTGTTTCCTCACATTGATGAAATTGCGCTGGCTTGCAGCGAGGAAGTTAAAAGTACTAGAAGATTTCGCCGCTCCCACTAGCGACTCGGTAGCATAATTGGTCAGTGCATTGGGCCGGAATCCCAAGGGTGCGGGTTCGAATCCCGTCTAGGGTGCTACGGGTGAGTTGATTTTTTCTAGTATTTTTTCTAATATTATTTATCATAATATAGAAATGGCATTGTGAATGCGAAATATTAATTATTTGTAAGCAGAACTATAATTTGTTTAGGGTAATATTCTCGTTGTTTTTGCTATAATAATGGCCTAATATATAACAATTTACCTTCTAGTTTAGGCATTAAACTCTAATTTGGAATGGAGTCACTGTCGTTATCTCATATTCCTAAAGGTTTTTTTGGAACTTAACCCTCCGAAAACATACTAAGCAATAAACAAAGCCACACCAACGGTCGCACAGACCCCTAAAAAAGTGTCAACAAAAGGTTTTCGCGTAAATACCATCGGAGTCGCACCCGTAAATTCTGTTAGCCGTAGGCATGACAGTTCAATAGCTAACTGAATGCCATTAAAAACACATTAGGGCCGAATCACTGGCGGTTTATAGGTCATTAACTCGCCGTGTATTGTTAGTTAGCAAGCGAAGGGTTAAACTTATCACGGCCAGACGCGATATTAAAGAGAAAAACGCCTTCGCGAATTTTCCGCCCACGTAAGTGACATATTTTTTAGGAAAATATAGATATGATAAACATTTACTCCACAAATTATGATGAAAAGGTTTTATTATAGTAAGAGCAAACGACACTAAAGCTAGGTATATAGAGGTATGATAAGCTAAAGAGTATTAAGGCTAAGTACTTGGAATGCGTAAACTTTTTTCAACTTGCTGATCTGATGATAGCGTCACAATAGATATAAAACAAAAAATAGAGATGACAGAAAATAAAATAAAACATTATAATTAACTCCACTATCATTACAAAATTATAAATTATGAATGAAAATAAAAGTTTTAAAACCACCCCTAATTATAAAATAAATGTTATTCTCCATATTTAACATAAATTTTCATGAATAAGGAAGTTCATAGTAATATTTTCAAGCGTTAACCGGAAGAATTGTAGAGAATCAACTTGAATAGGGGAAAATATCACCACCCATTGCTGAAACCAGCTGTGAAACATATTCCTTACGAAAAGTATTAAATTTTTACTCACCAATATCCGGAATAAAATAAATATATCGGATAGGTGCACTTAAGTTTCTCAGCGGCCAGCGGCGGTAGAGTTCCTCGGAATGCATGGAAATGCATCCCCTGCATTGTGATGGAATAACCGATGAATAAGAGTAAAATAAATAAAAATGTGGAACGAAGTATGTCGGGAATTTTGTGGAACATCCTGGTCTTATGAGGATCAAGTTTCATTGCCTTTTATTTGGGTTTTAGAAAATTTTTCAGAGTGGAAAAGAAATACTTCCTAGAAATATGAAAGGTCTTCTATGAAAATGAATTGCAATTATTTTATGTAGGTATATCACCAATTACCGTATATATTATACAATATTACGATGTTCGTAATTTGGTTAATAATATCAGGAAGTAGAACAAATGGCATCGTTTTATTGTAGTTTGTGATTTAGTTAGTTAGTTAGCGATGGCAGAGGTTAAGCAACTTTCGTAAGGGTCGGTCATGGGATGGGTGACCAAAAACTTATTATCTCGAGCTCCTCCGTGCTTCGGAAAGCACGTTAAGTCGTCGGTACCGGCTGCATTTTCAGTCGTTAACACCCACGAATATGCATTGGGCCCGCGTGGTGGGTTATGCCCCACCCTCCATATCCACCCATAAGGAAGGCCTGTGCCCCAGCAGTGGGGACATTATAATGGCTGATGGTTTCTGGTCTCCTGTTGGTTCGAATTACATTATTGACATTTCCAGCAATGTTATTTATAAAAAAAAAACTGATGCCGAAAAAGTAAATCTCTGCGGCTTTTGAATCTCAAAAGATTGTGCACAAGTGTTTGTCAAATTCCAAGACGGATTGTTGTCCATGGCTTCTCAAACTTTCACATAATAATACTTCTGGCGACAGAGCAACTTTGGCTATTTCCCCCAACTACCGTTAACCTCGGCGGGTTATGACTAGGGTTGTCAAACCGTAAAAAGGAAAACAGAATTGTTACATTGGAAAACAAAGAAACATTTCATGGAGACACTATTTAGAAGAACGCCGAAGTTGTTAAATAAGTATTTTGGTAAAAATGGAGATATTATTATCTTTACAATAATAAGTGATCTTAATCAGTGTATTGTTACAGAAAACCTCCCCTTTACCAAAAAGACTCCGATGCCTGTAAGTTATAAATATTTAAAACATCAAAATTGGTCGATGAATAGTTCGAAAACAGTTGTTGTATTTATATAAACACATTATAGATTTCAAAGATAATTTTAAACCCACATAATACACTACTATATAATGGTTAAACAATACTTAACTTACATACCAGTATAAACTCAAGAGCCATTATTATTTATGTTCATCTGATTTTTGAAACCTCGTTTCTCTAAATCAATACTGTTGCCGATACTGGCCTCATTTGTATATTTTATTTTATAATTCAAATGTATTTTGATATTTTGTTGTTTCGTTTCTCGCTTGTAAAGTAAAATATTGTTTTTCAATTCAACCCCCTAACAAAAATTTAGAAGCATTGCCTATTATTATTTTTTTATTGAAAAGATGTTGTTGCCAGCCCTAGTTATGACAGAAACAGGGTGGTCTGTGACTTGTAGCGTATTTTTATGGGCCCTCTCTACAAACAATTCCAATTTGTCGTAATGTCTTAATAAATGGGAAAGCCCTCCCCGACTTTTGTCTTAGTTTAACTTGCGATTGGGGTGTTTATAACGTTATTAAAGATAAACAACATTGTTACAATGTCTCGAGTTTGGACAGATCAGAGATTAATCATAGATTTTATGTCCGAGGAGTTGAGTTTGTTTTTCGGAAACGCTTTTTGAGACTTCGACATTAATTAATTGAAATGCGTAAAACTTTAATACTTCATTTACTTTTCGAGACATTTACTGCTATTAACGAGAAACAATCCTTACTTAATATTATAAATGCGAAAGTCAGTTTGTTTGTTTACGCCTTTACTTCTTAACTACTCACCCTATTGTCATGTTGCTTAAACACATTGTCAAATGTACAAAAAAGGACATTGGGTTTCTTTCATTCCGGAAATATTATATTAGTAAATAAATGTATTGTATACTATCGAGCTAAGCAGCTTAGTAAGTATTAATAGGCTTAGGTTAATATACATCCTTTTATCCCTATTCCTTTAGTTTTAGGGGGGAGTGATGTAGCGCCAGCTCGGACTTTGTATCTAGAGCAAACTCACACACACTGTGTTAGGTATATCCAGCTGACGCACATACAATAATATGTAATAATTTAGTATATAAGATGTACAAACAAATAAACATAGTTCTTAGCTTCTTAGCGCTATAGCAACACTGGCTGTTTGATTCATCTCCCTAGCTAGGAACCAAAATCTGTGAATTTTGTACCAAATTACGTCAACTATCTTGTACGAGCCAGCACGTATTTGTCTTGTAAGCATTTTACGTCACATTCTTTAATTTAGGTCATTTTAATGTTTAACAGTTAGTTCGTCATCGATAATCTTACTCATCGCGTGCGTACTCATTACCACATATCATTTATAGCATAAGTTGCAATTTTATCAATATATTATTAATTTTATTTTCCATCAAAGACTTTCATTCATATCAACTACCATAAAATTATTATTATTATTATTAATCATTTATTTTCAGGCTGCAATGGCCCATAGATATATACCTTAAAATAAAATAAATATGAAATATAACAACAAATCTGTTAGTATACAAAACTTAAGATTAGGTTAGTAAGAAAAAACTTAGTTAACTTTCGGCGTCGAATCGGTGGCTTCTGGCAAAGTCCCACGGAAGCGCCGGTAAACCACACCCTGCGGCCAGAAATCTTCCTTCATGAAAGTTTCCATCCTCGCTGTCGGGACGCGCACCACAAACGACTTGAAATTTGTGTTGTGGCGCGATTCCAAAGCCTGTACTCTAAGGCAGAAGTTGGCCTTTTTCTTTATATACTCTGTCACATCCCCCGCAGTGATAGTGTGGTGCAGACGGGACAGGTATACAGCCGTAGTCGGTATGGCAGCTCGCAGCAGGAAGTCGGGCCCTGTCGGTGCGGTACCATACTGGTTCTTCGCCACTCGCTGACGATGTCGCCTTTTTTTCCGAACCTCGGTAAAACCTTGGTCATCTTGGCCCGGAAAGACAACATTCGTCGCAAGCGCTCTTTTCTCGGAGGTGTCTGGCTTCTGCGACCGCGAACTTGTTTTGGCGGCAGCAACAGCAGCATAGTTGACAGGCGCGCGTGGCACAACCGCTGTAGGGAGCTGAATAAAAGATCGTACCTAACCGGTACATATCCATTGCTATTATAATATAATTATTAGGGGTTTTTCAGTGCGACGCGGATGTCCTAGGCCGATGTGGACGTTAAAATGTACTATACTCCAGCCAACTTACGAAAAGAAAGTTTGTATACAAACCGCCCATACTTAACCTCAAAACTACTTTTATATTGAACATTTTATTATTAAGCGGATATAATTAATAGCTTACTTTTGTTGTCCAAGATGTATAAATGGTGGTCCGCGTCGCACTGATCCCGGCCTTATAATTGTATAATTGTAGATAGTACTTTCAATTATATTACACCACACAGATTTGCTGTACTGTCTACAATAAATATATACTATATAAAGCATTTATATGTACATATATGCACGTTCCAACATAGTGATCTTAATGTCACTGTCCCTTGGAATACCTTGTACTCCGGATATAATGTAATGTAACTTCAAAGGAATTGAATATTGGAAAAGGTCACCTTTTTATCGAATTTGAGCGTAATAAAAAGATATAAAAGTACCGTATGAATCATTTTCTCAATTGGGTCTTGTTTCGGGCGAAATCTGTTTCGAAATGTTAAAGTAAGAGAGATAAAGAGTCACATGATATTTTGATAAGATTATGAAAGTATTATCGGTAGTCCAGAGGCGAGGGTCAGCCGTTCTACAAAAATGTTATGATCTGCATAGTGGATCTGTAGGGTGTGATTTTGAAAAGGTAAGCCGATGGGAATCAGCTTGTACGGACTCTTCGCCACTGATAGGTACTAATAGTGTCGCACATAAGAGGTCGTATTACAAGCTGTCAGGATTATAAATTGCTGTAGTGACATCTCTTTCTCGCTGTATAGCAAATAAAAAAGATAGATTGTTTGCCAGTCAGAGAATTGCCTGGAACTAAGAGGTCCTAATACTGCTACTGCTAAGAGTATCTGTACAAGCGACTTTCACCTCTTGTGACCCCTTTTAGCTCCTTTTACTTAGGCAGTTCATCTTTCTAACAACTTACGACGTATTTTTACTTAGTTACCGTTTATAAATAAGCTATCATAGTAGGTTAAACAAAGTACATCTCTGCTTAGTTTTTAAGGCGTAGTAAAAAATATGTACAGCTTAAATTATTGAACGAGCGAGTACGAGGCGCGAACGAAGCGTCTCTTGTTTAGCTTGGGCAGAAATTCTCTCGTATGTCCTTCCGGTGTCCGGATTTCTGTTCTCCTCTATAGGTCGCATTTCTCAACCGATTCTCGTGAAATTTTGTGAGCAGGTTCGAAAATTATAAATATTTTTTTGTCGTTTCAGTATTTTTTTTTTTCAAAATGGCGGAGATTTGTAAAGAAACATATATCAGCCGTTTTGAAAAATATTCAAAAATAACACAAACCTAGCCAAGCAAACCAAGACTCAAAACCTCATAATAATATTTCAAAACCAATCAAAACATTTCTGGACAATATTCGAAATTTGGAAATAACAAAGTTGTGACAGAACTTATGACTGCGTATATTATTTATTTGTTTTTAAACAACATACAATACGAGCTACTTTTTACTTTTACTTTTTAACCTACAACTCACTAGCTACTAGTATTATTTCACTAACATACTTATAATGAAGCCAAAAACGATACTGTTATAATTTAGCTTTTAGGTTACTTTGCACAGAATTTAGTGACACAAATATCCCTAATGAAAGCTGAAATCTGACATCGCCATGTTTGGAATTTTAACTATGTAATTCGGTTTCAGGAATTAATGGACTTGCTTTGAAATCCCTGTCCCTAGTATGTTCCTTTGGCGTAAAGTTGCGCATCTAATTTATCACTATGATACAACTTTGTTTGACTTAGAACATCCTAGAAAACACGTAGAGCATTCA
The DNA here is from genome assembly GCA_963556745.1 of Catoptria pinella. NCBI lineage: Eukaryota > Metazoa > Arthropoda > Insecta > Lepidoptera > Crambidae > Catoptria > Catoptria pinella. The sequence goes on from OY750777.1 coordinate 1,883,840, forward strand.
GCAACTGGTGTAATGCCAAGACAGAACACATGCTGGACAATGTAATTTCACATATATTATATTTAAACACAGAAAAAAGCCAAAAACGTTCATATTCAAATTATATAGGCAATCGGGAGTCTGAATTTTAGTGTGGATTTTAAACTATAGACAGTGCATCGGATTCGTATTTAGTACAGTTATGTAAATTTTTGGTATTGAAAATCAAAGTTCTGTTTACGGAGGTAGGTGGCAGCATGTCTCTACAAATTACAATTGAAAATAATTACATTTCACACTCGATAAACTTATGAACCTCGATAAACTCACTAGGTACTCCATTTTCCTTGCTATGGGCATTTATTCTTATGGGGCATTTGTGATATCTTTTCATTAGTTACTACCTCATACGTCAAATCTTTATTAACACCACTCACACACGAATTCACACTTATTTTAATTCATCAACGCCCGAGCGGACGCAGGCGGCCGGAATTGGAATATTTATTGTGTCTCATTTTCCGGGTTGTGAAATCGTCTCATTTCAATTCAACTATTCAGAATTACCGCAAAACAAATTAAATTTTGGAGCGCAACTTTTCGACCAACTGTTACCACTATCATAATTTAAATTTAAATTAAACAACCTAATGGAGCGGACTGTACCCCAGTTCGGACCGGGATGAAAGGGACCGTCGGCGGGCGTCAATGGAATGTGTAAATAACAGTTTTGACACTGTTTGTTAATTTATTTTTGGATTAACTTATTCTTGCTTACGAATTTCAACTGTCTTAACGCGAGTTTTCTTATTATGCGTCAGTGATTTTCAATAGCAGTCTTTGTTGCCAGTGGGATGCCGGTTGACCACATCATGGGCGTAATCATCACATCATCGTAAGTGCGATCCGCCGTTGATAAGGGGCAAACCTCGAGCATCAGCCTATCAATGCAGAAGTTCCATGCGTGTGTCCGACGCATGCGGGTGGGGATGTCCGACTAAACAGTTGGACATCTGAAAACACAAAACCGAGGATGGCTACTCCCTTCCCCTCTCAGCAAAGGTCTGGGATGCGGCGCACCACATTGAGGGGAATTGCCCCCGGCACACTACGCCAGGAGCTACGTTAAGCGTGGCGAAGGGGGGAACATACCATCTTATTCCTCCGGTCCTGGGCCAGGCGGTTGGTTGGGAGGTGAACCACTTGCCTGCCTTGCATGGCCCTGACAGGTTTTTCATTTTAAACTTAGTTTTCAGAAATTGGTATCTATGATTGACATGACGTTTTTGGTTGCTAAGGTAAATTGGTGGTACTGTTTTGTTAAGGGCCAAGCCGTACTTCTAATCGGCCCTGACAGGTTGGGGAGATGGCTAAACTTGTCCGGCCATCTCCCATCAGAGAGGAGGCCTGGGAAAGCCAGGCAGTCCGCCGGATCGCGGGGGTGATCGCCGTAACGGACCCCTACAAACCAACCGGTAGCAAGAGGGCAAGTGCTGGAGTTTTTAGTAGGTATTCTCCCCTCTCGCATCCGGGAGGCGGTCGTGGTGGGGATTGCAACGTTATTAAATATGCCCCGCATTCGAACATCCTGCTCACCTGCAGGGGGAGAGGCGTAAATGCATTTTCGTCGGCATAAAAAAGGGACCTCCAACCCGCGTGGAAATACTGACAACAATTTCCAACAAGAAGCCTACATCAGCAGTGGACTATGATGGGCTACTATGATAACGATGGCAGATATGATCTGAAAAAATAATGCGGATGGTTCCATATTTGAATGAACTTTCAAACGGTGAATGGCAAATTTAGAACTGGTTCATAAGTTTGAAATTCAGTGCGGGGAATGAATTTCAAATTTTACTGAACATACCTATTCCAAATTTAAAACTGTAGAACTCATCAGCTAGCGTTATATTTATGAAGGCTGCATGACTGGCTGGTCGTTTCACATGGCCACATGAAACAATTTAAAAATTATATTTTTATTATAAACATTATGGCCTTGCCACAAAAGAATTTAAAGCACTGTTCAAGAAGTGTTTGTCTTAGACACTGTTTAAATATGATGCTGTTACTTTTGTGACAATATTGTTTGAAAGAGATGGCATCACATTAAAACAGTGTCTAAATTAAACAGTGTTTTATTTTTTTGTGGTAAAGCCGTTTATTTCCTCGCATTTCTTGAGAAAAACGCTATTAAATAAATAAATAAATATTTGACAACATCACATACATTGCTCCGATTCCAAAGTAAGTAGCTAAAGCACTTGTATTATGGAAATCAGAGACAACGGTGGTATCACAAACACCCAGACCTGAGCTAATATAGAAAAGTTCATTTTCTAATTTGACCCAACCGGGGATCGAACCCGGGAGTGATGGCGACAACTTGAAAACCGGTGTCCAAAGCCACTCGACCACGGAGGTCGTCGAAATAAAAGCTTGTGCGGAAGCAATTTACTGATTAATTTCAGTATTATTTTCTGACCTTTTGTAGTTGCCCTGTATAGCTCATCAAGCCTACTATAATCAGCTAACTGACGTTAGATTTATTAGGCCCTGTAAAGCCTTAGGCAAACAACCTTAAGATAAGGACTCGTTCATTAAGGCTCCTCCTTTGCGACTGTTTACTCACAGTATTAATGGGTCAATTCGATTAATTGGATACTGCTGCTTACGTTGTTTGTACCAGTACAAGGAATACGTAATTGAAGCGTTTTTTAGGTAATTTAGTAAATAAGGCAATGTTGGCTTATCGTTAATTCTATAAAGGAGAAATTATAAGAATAGAATGAATAAACAAAGAAAAAAAATCTAATGACATACTTTATTCTGTTTGTATATCTCTTGATCTGATTTAAATGTAAAATATATTTTTGAATGAAATTTTTTATTTATCTATTATCTGTACATAATGTATAACTAATAAATGTGTAACTTTACCATTTCCGAAAATGTCTTTGTAATTTGAAATTTTTAAAAGATTATAATTATAAAATGTTTGTATTTTAATAACCATCAATCAGTTCAATAAAATAAACTCAAACTCAATTCCAAAATTCTTACAATTGGGCTCACATAGCATTTTCTAATCGTATTTTTTTAAAGATATCTTTTAGTTATTAAGGTAAAAAAGACCTCAAAATCTAAAAAGATTGCTCAGTCTTTCACTTCCAAAACTACAACTAGCCCTATAAATTCTGCCTAGACATTGAAACGCAGTCTGATTGTTCTATCCACAAAAGCCTGCGCTACGCTGAAAGGCTTAAGGGTAAAGTTGAACACAAAAGCTTGACAGGCAACACTAAGACCAAAAGGCGATTTTGGTAACCGAATTGTGAGGACAATGACTGATTCTAGAAACGGTGAGCCTGGCTATGAATTTCAATAAGTAGGAATGTGGATGGATTTTCGACACAATTATAAGCTTATGACGACTTTTGGTTTGGTTCTGGTATTTTATATTCAAGCTTTGTCATAAACCAAAAAATGTATGCCTTCCAGTGGCGAGGGGTGAAATTATGTCGAAAGTAAACCGTTCTACAAAAATCTTATGATGTGCATAGTGGATGGGTGATTCTGTGGAGTGGGAATTCTAAAGTATGAAGCCTTCGCCACTGAAGCCTTCTACAGTCTTTCCACACATTTTTAAGTACAAAAATGAAGCGAACGCGCCCCTAAGTTGTCGCTTAGATAATTTGTAATTATTTTATCTATAAGCATAGCCGCTCACGTCGCCTAAGTGTCCCATATTTTTGCCTGCAGCCCAATAAGCGGCGGTACGGCCAAGTTTGCTGCCTCTTCTAATTAATTTCTACTCCGTGCCGCTAAAGTGTGACTTCTGGGTGTGGCGCAAGTTATAAGCTTTGTTACACAAAATTGAAACTTGACCAACCCTGATTATGTATTTTTGTTGCAATCAACTCTGACAGAAATCATTTCATCGTTACATTGCTGCTTGCTGCAGCATTGTAACTGCGGTTTCAATAGATTTCAATAAAGAATTGAAATTCTTTTGTATGGCGCGTGGCCCAAATGCCGTCGGCCAATTTATTTTTTATAAAATGGCGGACACGTATGAAACCTTCATAAATCGATAGTTACACCCCGTACACAATACAGGCACACCCCGGACACTCCATACAACCGTTTCGTTGTTACTACCTATTACACAGACACTACACAGATGAAGTTTTGCACGCGTGCAACTGTGTGTGTCGGGAATCGTGTCGCCTCACACACACAAATAAACATTGGTTTTTCATAATTTCAACAATAAAATGTATTTTTCAGTAATCATCATCTATGAAATTTTTGATCTAAAGCTATCAATATCATGGTTATGATCTTAGTTTAAAAAATTGCCAATGACATCCATCACTCTGTATTAAAAAAACACCAGCGGGACATAAAAACACATAGGACTAAAAAACTACGAGTAAAATCGCAAAATATGATAATTATTAAAACGTCAAGAAGTTTGTAGTCGGTAAGTTCTTTTGTATTAATCAAATACAACATTGCCAAAATCCCTTATCCCTTGCACCACTCATTAATGGCACTTTACAAGAGCGATAGTGAAACTTGAGCAGGCACTGAATTGGTGAGATTAATTCCGCTACAAAAGTGTAATATTTGCTTAATATTTGGAGGAGAATTTGTCGTGTTTTGTATGAAAGATCGTATATGACACCTTCTTTACTATGGTGATTTAAGTTATTATCAGCCTAAACGTTAATATGTTACATAACATACGATGGTTCGTGATTGCGTGACTGACTGCCGTATTAAGTCGATTATGTTTAATGCTTCATTAAGAATCGTGTCGTCTTATACTCTCACTATGGAAAAGAAAAAGATAGCACTAGCTTTAATGAAGAACTTGACGTCTCTGAGTACGACAGTAAGTTGCAAAGATAGGATCACTTTTTTAAAACATTTTAATTTTACGCACTGTGTCACAGATAAATGTTTGTGTTTTGGTAATAACTTACTAGATAGATAAATTGTTTATTTCCATCACATACAGTACACAAGTGATAAATGACAACATTATAAAGAAAAATAATAATAAATTAAAGATTCCTTTGCTTTGAGTGTGATTAAAGCAAAACACTGATTCTCAGTTTAGGCCCAGAAGTAAGCGCGTGGTCGCCTGTGATGACACAGTCGCGGTAAAAATTATAATAATAATTAAATAATAAAATCATTTATAAAATTCCAAAACGACACAATTGTAATTTCATTAATAATAAACCACTAACATATAAAATTATTTAAAATTATTATACACTGGCCTTCAAAACTTAATACGACAATTTTAAAATTGCAATTTCTCTTAAACAATAGAAGTTAGAGTTTTGAAATAAAAAAAGGTATTTTTCAAGAATTTCGGTTATCGGTTGTGAAGTTATTATTTAAAAATAAAATTTTTAGTCAGTTTTATTTTGAAAATATATCTTGTGTATTTTAAAAATTATTACAATTTTAAAAGTGTGATACTAAGATTTGAAGACCAGTGTAATTAGTTTTCTTTCTATTACCAAAACACAAGCATTTGACGACCTGAGGTGGTGCAGTGGTCAACATGCCGGTCTACCACGCAAGAGGTCCCGGGTTCGATTCCCGGCCGGGCAGAAATTAAAATGATGAATTTTAATTTCTGTGATGGGTCTGGGTGTTGCCATGTATAATAAGTATATATTTAAAAAGTATATAAGTAGTATATTATCAGTTGTCTAGCAGCCATATTACAAGCTTTGCTTAGTTTGGGGCTAGATGGCGCTGTGTGAAATTGTCCAAGCATTTATTTATTTATTATTATTACTAATAAGTACTCAATGTCTTTATCACGTTAGTCGAATTTTGACAGCCGGACTTGTTATTCTAGTTGTGGAGGTTCGAAGAAAGTGGTTGCGTTATTATTTATTTTCATATTTATAAAAGTTAATGCGAGTAAGGATTTGCAAAGACACAGCGTAACATATTAGGGTCAATAAACTGTGGGATTGCTTATCTTAAAGCGAAGTAGTTAGTGATAGGTGTTTTGTCGTCACTTGGGTCTCCACGCCGTATCTCAGCCGAACAGGCGCTATTAACTTGATTGGGAGAGGACATGGTGATGGAAGCGTAGGGCGTAGGGCTTAATGGCTATTTCTATTTGTGTGTTACTTTTGTGATACAATTTGTGTTTTGTTTGATAATAATTTTCAAAGCAAAATCCGTATGGATCGGCTTCTACTTCGACCAATGATACAAAATTATGGATCGGCATCGGCAATAATTTATTACGTAAGACAGAGATGACAGAAATTATGTAAGAGAGTTGAGAGCTACAGCATGGAGCGATAGAAATACCCCTTACACCAGCTTGTTGTAGGACATACACGATCTTGATCTAATGCCATGATCAAATAGGCTTGATCAAGCCATTTTGACCAGGTACAGGTCCATCAAGTGACATATTCTTTCAAATATTCTCTCCACACACGGTCAATGGCTTGATCAAGTCTATTCGATCATGCCAGTGGATTAAGCAGCGTATGTGTATGGTCTACGATAAGTACTGTACTGAAATGTAGGAAAAAACAACAGAGGCCAGTCATGCTTGCTTCATTGCGTTCTGGGAACGGTACTGCTGCAGTTAGGTGACAATGAAGCTTCCTACAATCATCATAGGAAACAACCCTCATGACATTGCTTTTTTACATTCTTCAAGCTAACAGCTTCATCCGCTAATTGCTCGCACCATGTCCACTGCCACTGTCATGGGCGTAACCACGGACGTAATGAACTAATGATGCTGACGCATCTGCCATTACTGGGAGCCACTGACAAAGAATACTCTATTGTCCGACCGACGAGGGAAACACTTTTTAGAGCCTTGCTTGATTAAATTCGGATGCTTATCGGGGTTGCCAGAATTAATGACGAGATCATTACTATTAAAGTGACGTTTGCAAGATAATAGACAATGTTGAAGTTGATGAAACATTCGTAAAGCACAACCACAGATCAAAACAAAAAAAACAGCTTAAACTTGCTCGTATAAGACCGTTGTTGACTTCACCATCACCAGGTTAACGATTGCAAATGCAGTTGGGAACAACGGCTTCAGCACGAAGGAGCTCGAGATGATAAAATTTTAGTCACCCATCCCATGATCGACACTTGCGAAAGTTGCTTAACTGCCGCAATCGCAGGGCTCACGATATTGTTGAGTAGTACGAGCTGAATAAGTAGCAAGAGCTAGTATGTAAGAACATGCTCTTACAATGTTAGAGGTATTAGTAAAAAAAAATAGATTATAGTCACCTTTATTTGCCTAGACATAATTATTGATCGATTAAATACATTGTTGTGATTTGTGATAAGCTACCGTCCGTCAAATAGTTCAGAGCCATAGGAAATACGGAGTCAGAAGGAACTTGTCCCAAGGTAACTCGTTCCCCCAAGGTAATCATTGATTCAACCTAAAGTTACCATGTAATCCGATTCCATGAGTTACTTAGTACCAATATCACTAACATCTATTCTGTGGTTAAGGGTTAGACCAATATCAAAACATTAACAAAAAAAATTTTATGTCACCTGAATTATATTTGCCTTTATTGACCGAGAAAAAATGCTTTATGGCTCTTCTCGCAGAGGCGAAGAGCTCGGTGGTGCAGTGGTATAGAGCCTGGCCCAGCGATTGCGAAGGTTAAGCAACTTTCGCAAAAGTCGGTCATGGGATGGGTGACCAAAAATTTATTATCTCGAGCTGCTCAGTGCTTCGGAAGGCATGTGAAGCCGTTGGTCTCGGCTGCATTAGTCGTTAGCACCTACCAATCCGCATTGGACCCGCGTGGTGGGTCATAGCCCATCCTTCTAATCCACCCATAAGGAAGGGCTGTGCCATTAAAAATGGCTGATGGTCTCCTCTACAGGTTGCATTTGTTAACCGATTCTCGTGAAATTTTGTGATATGTTTTTTGTAGAGTTTTTCGAAATTTTTCGAAAAAAAAAACATATTTCAGCCATTTCGAAAAATGTTAAAAAATTCACAATCGCTAGGACTATAGCTCACAGAGACAATTTTCACACTTTTCACTGTATAAGGTTTATCTTGATTTTTTGGATGTCACAAAAGTTCTCAGCTAATATTTAGCTCATGTTAAAAGTACTTCTGAGGCGGCACTCGCGCTCCGGCACTCATTATGATAATTTTATCGGAAATTTTCGCATCAACACCAAGAGACAACGTACATACCGCCAGTGAGATTAGCGAATAAGATTTAAAAAAGCGTATCTTCTTTAAATATGTAATTTAATTTTTAATAATATAAGGTAATTAAACAAAAATCTTAAAAAATTCTTAGGAATATAAGTAATAAAAATTAATGAAACTTTTGATAGAAATATGCGCTGTGCATGGAAAAAAAATACATTTAAAAAAAAAATTAAAGTCAGCAACGAAAATCAATTTAGTACTTTATCATAGCAACTTTTTGACAGATGTCTCATATTTTGAAACATTAGTCAAGAAAGTTACTATGACAAAATACTAAAGTGTTGAGCAACTTTCGTTGCTAACCGTGCCGTTTGAACAGGAAAACCCGGGTGATAAATATGCTCCCCCTTTGTACCGCCCGTGGCGCTCTCTCACGGGATATTAATCTCTATCATAGTCTCTTAAGGTATATTGAAGAGCTCATTAATGGAGATATCCTCAGAAACGCTGACCATGGCAACCGCTTGTAGTTTCCGTGGCGTGGGGCCACAAAATAAGCGGGGCTGGGGACAAAATCCACGTTATATTTTTACACGAAATATCTGTCGTGTCTCATTTTCCGGGAGTTGTAGGGTTAAAGTCGATTGTCATCATTTAAGGCGATTATATCTCTTGAGTGACGTCCTCATCTTAATTACATTTATTGCTCGTTAATACATCAACGCCCGAGCGGCCCAATGCGGCGGGATAACAATGGAATATCTATTGTATTGTGTCTCATTTACCTCCCTTGATGGGTTAAGTACATGCATTAAAAATTCACATGTACAGATTGAAGCTAAGGTTCTATAGATTATTTAATAAATAAATAAATATAATATAAATATTTGACAACATCACATACATTGTTCCGATTCCAAAGTAAGTAGCTAAAGCATTTGTGTTATGGAAATCAGAGACAACGGTGGCATCACAAACACCCAGACCAGAGCCAATATAGAAAAGTTCGTTTTCTAAATTGACCCAACCGAGGATCGAACCCGGGACCTTAGAGATGGCGACACCTTGAAACCCGGTGTACAAAGCCACTCGACCACGGAGGTCGTTAAATTATTTACAAACAATAACCTCAGTAATATAGTTCGTTATAGTAGTAGTAGTAAGCAAAAATGCCTAAAGTGGCCACTTTATGCCGGAAGAAATGCAACTACGCTTACACGCTGATTTTGTAGCCACAATGAGGTCATCAGCACCGTTATGCTGATGCCCAGATATCGGCATATTTACAACAGTGTCGTTAAAATATTGTATTACCTGCTTGATTTATTCGCTTATTTTATTTATTTTATATAAATATTCCATTATTATCCGGCCGCCTGCGTCCGCTCGGGCGTTGATGAATTAAAACCAGAAGTGACAAATATTTAATTAGCATGCCGAGATTAGAACACAGAGTAAAATACGTAAACGCCCACGAGCTACAAAAAGTAGCTCAGCGACTAATCGCCAGCGAAATGACACTGACTAGAGTGACAAAGGGTTTACTTAGCCAGCGACAAAAAAACACCGCGATTAATGCAGCGATAATCGCAACTACAATAATCACTCAGAAGCCTGAAATCATATTTCAAACAACAATAAAAAAGTAGTGTTTTCAAAACAACAACAAGAAAAATATGTATTCCCAACACACAATATCGATAAAAGATTAGACTAGATGAAAAAAAAGGAATTCGTTCAAAGGCATTGTTGACGGAAAAAATTAAAATTAAACTTCAAGGCGGAGGCGGCCATCAATTCCTTTAATATTCGTCTCATTAGCTATAATTCACTACGAATAGGCATTTCGCTGTTGGAATTTCTGCCATATTTTAGCTCGCTAGCGGTCGTTCAGTTTACGATATCAAGTCTGTTTCAAGTCACGAGCACAATACTGTTTTGTACGAGTGTTGAGTGTGTGACAAATTAAATAATAAATAAATGCTTGGACGATTCACACAGCGCCATCTAGCCCCAAACTAAGCAAAGCTTGTAATATGGATGCTAGACAACTGATATACTACTTATATTCTTTTTAAATATATACTTATTATACATAGTAACATCCAAACGAGTCACAGAAATTAAAATTCATCATTTCAATTTCTGCCCGGCCGGGAATCGAACCTTTCGGGACCTTTTACGTGGTAGACCGGCATGTTGACCACTGCATCACTCAGGTCGTCATCGTAATCATTTTATTCAGTCTAGCTCTAGGTGTTACATACAAGAATTTGTGAGGCAATTCAGAGACAACGGTAACACGACAAACACCCAGACTCGAGCCAATATAAAAAGTTCCTTTTCTAGATCGACCCAGCCGGGTATTGAACCCTGAACCTCTGAGATGGCGACACCTTAAAAACCGGTGGTGTGCGAACCACTCAACCACTAAACTTTACTTAGATACCAATCCACATTTTGTGGGTTTTGGGCCCATACTGCTTTTCCAAACATAAGGAAAGCCTATACTCCATCAGTAAGATGACAATAATTATTTAATGAATATTTGAAAACAAATGGAAAGATTTAAGTCTCTTTTCAACATTTTAGGTTGTAATTAAATGTAATTAAACAAGTATTGAAATTGAAATTGAAATTGAAAAAATTCTTTATTCAAATAAGCTCACATAACAAGCATTTTTAAATCGTCAATTCTTTTATCCTACCACCCATTATGACGTCTTTTAGCTGACAAGAAAAATGGGCGCAAAAAACTTATCAGCTTTATTAGAAGGAACGATATTTACAAATATGTATATCGTTTCCAGACATTACATTCAAAGTATTCATACATGTTACCATTAACATAGATTCATAAATAAATAACATTATTTAATTAGCTCATTTCTACTGAATCAAATTACAGGTGTCAAGCTTAATTCAAAATTTAAGGCTCAGCCTAGGCTATTACAAAAAAATTAAATATATATTTATTCATACAATTCAATAAACGTTAAGACAAGTAGGCAGAAGCAGACCCATTCCCACTGGCAGCACCCGTTCACGAGCATGACGCATGAACCAGCCATCGCTTCGCTCAACCATATTTGAGGGAACGTAACGACCCGCCTCACACGACACCACCATAGAAATGATTAAAGAGAGCATGACATACTTAGGCTACCCGTGTTAAGGCATCGAATTGAAAACTAATATCCAAAAGCTTTTCATAGGCCTATAGAAAGTGAAAGATTGCAATAAAAAAAAATTCCAAAACAAGGTAGTAGTTATGAATTTTATCTTTTGGGTAAGAAGTGCCATACATATAGATAATATTAAACATTTATATATATATATATATGTATGCGACGTCCTTAATACAAGTAGTCAAAAGCAGACCCATTCCCACTGGCAGCACCCGTTCACGAGCATGACGCATGAACCAGCCATCGCTTCGCTCAACCATATTTGAGGGAACGTAACGACCCGCCTCACACGACACTACCGCAGAAATGTTTAAAGTGAGCATGACATACTAAAGCTACCCATATTAAGGCGACGAGTCAAGAAACCTGTAGATACGTTTTTTAAGTAGGTAGGACACTTCTTACAAACTATACTTAAAAAGAAAAGAAAAAAAAAATATATCGAAAAATATGTAATTACTTTATAATACGATTTATTTGTTCCGTCTCCCTGAAATGTTTATTACATTCTCTGTGTTCCAATAAAAAATCCAGAAGCAATTTTAATATAATTATTTGGATAACGGGAAAGAGGAAAAGTGTTAGTAAGTAATTGATTGAGATAGCGACACCTTAAGAACCGGTGGTGTGCGAACCACTCAACCACGGAGGTAGTATTAAACCCGCTTAACGCCTATGACTTATGTCCGTGAGTTTCATGCTCGCTTCTGTGTTTGAGAAGATAATTTTCTTCTTAATTAACCCGCTGTTGAATTGTGAATTTAATTGGTCCATTGGAACGTGTGAGATGTGAAAACACTTTTTTACTGTGAATGGGTGGAATAACATCCATTGAGGTGAAATAGGTCAAATATATTTGTTTTCCGTGAAATAATTGGTCTTGATTCAGTATACTCATGTTTTAATCAATTATTCTAGTGGCTGCTGTTTTAACAGCTGTTTATTTGTGGTTTTCTTGGTACAAAGGATCTAGTAGTTCCAGATTTAAAGTACCTAAGAAGTTTTTATTATGATACTAGCTTTCGCCCGCGACTTCGTCCGCGTGGACATTCGGAAAATCCTTCCTATGTTTTGATCCCTATCAAAATCCGCCTTAAACGTTTTGCGTGAAGTGCTTAGATCGAAGGTGAATTGAGTAATAACAACCAAACATAAATGACTGCTTTTGAAAGACACGATAATCGAAATTTCATGAAAGCGTCAGCATTCTATTGGGTAGGAAACTGTACTAAAATGTCTATATCTTAGTAGCTATCTATCTCTAATAATTTATTCTGAACAGTATGAAAGGTACCTCGATCTTTAATTGACGACATAGACATCCTTTTTGCTGAGCGACGTAATACAAAAATGAGCGTTAACAGGACATAAAACTGGCATTAACATTGGCTGATATTATTATTCAGTAAACTTTACTTAGGTACCAATCCACATTGGGCCCGTTTAGTGGGTTTTTGGCCCATACTGCTTTTCCAATTATAAGGAAAACCTTCATCAGTAAGATGACAATAAATATTTAATGAAAATTTGAAAATGGAAAGATTTGAGTCTCTATTCAACATTTTAGGTTGTAATTAAATGTAATTAAACAAGTATGTAATTACTTTATAATACGATTTATTTGTTCCGTCTCCCTGATATGTTTATTACATTCTCTGTGTTCCAATAAAAAATCCAGAAGCAATTTTAATATAATTATTTGGATAACGGGAAAGAGGAAAAATGTTCGTAAGTAATTAATTGTTTTATTCTTAAATAAAGAAAAAAATATTTTAATATTCAATCATATTTTGCTATTTGAGTGTACATACATCATATTACTTACTTACTTTGGTGGAATTTAACATTGCTCGTTAGTCTAAAACTAATTTATAATTTAACACATAAATTACGCTCCAGTGTATATTACTGTCAACTTTGACCGTACAACAAAATGGCTGAGTCCAGCCTGTCGATTCTGTGACCAAACTCGAACTTCACTTCGAATCTCACTTCACTGCGCGGGAATTTTAAATCATAAATTACATAATGATAAGCTGTTTTTTTAATCAGAAAAGACTTTAAATAGCTACGGTAGCTATTTTTTTATTTAGCTAATTTCCAATAACAAATTCACGCGAAGTGAAGTGAGGTTATATACATTATATTAGAAAACAGCAAAAACAATGCTCTTGTAGTCTTACACGTCTCAGTTGATCCCAAAGTAAGTAGCTAAAGAACTACAAACACCCAGACCTGAGCCAATATGGAAAAGTTCGTTTTCTAAATTGACCCAGCCGGGGATGAAACCCGGAACCTCAGAGATGGCAACCCTTGAAAACCAGCGTACAAACCACTCGACCACGGAAGTCGTCAAAGGTTCGAAGTGAGATGAGAGTTTGGTTACAGAATCGCTCTCCAGACAATAAATTTATTCTAGAAATTGAAGCAGCACAGCCATTTAAATGCATGAGCTTAGGACTAAAGCTCGTGTTTACAATTTGTAGGTATATCTGTAGTATAACAAAATATATTCAAACTTGTTTATGAGCCAAGGGACTATCTAGGTTAGAAAATGGATTAAAAAAACGGTGAAAAGCGAGTCCGACTCATGTACCGAGGGTTCCATACCATTATTCTGAAAAAGTTTACTATTTAGAGACATCGTTTTATTTTTCCTGTAATCTTTACATAAACTTCTATCACATAAAATAATTTCAGATTTATCTTTATGCAAACTTCGGAGATTAGGGGAGGGACGGTATTTATACATTTATCATCATAAGTCGAAAACTGTGCGGCCTGAAATGTTTGAGAATGTGCAAGCAGCGCTCTTTTATATGATACCCCATATGCCCTAGTAGCCTCACTTCGAATTTCTAAGACCCCATTTCCCTGTTGCAAAAAAAAAATATTTCTCTCTTGTTTGCAAAATAGTTAGGCAAACGTCATCTAAACTATTTCAAGTTGATAGCACTTGTAGTTCTCGAGATATCCAACTGTGACAGACAGACAGAGTCGACAGAGTCGCACCATAAGGGTTCCTTTTTACCATTTTGGTACGGAACCCTAAAAAGGGCCTTAGTGATGTCTGGACTTTGCCAGTAGTCATACCCCCTAGCTAGAATTAAGCAAACTATTATAAATTATGTAGTTGATTTAAAAGTTGTAATTATCTCAAGGTCGTTTTTTTGACATCTAAAAGAAGTGATGTATGTATAATTATTTTGTGTGTAAAAGTCAAAATGCGTTAGATAGGTATTATTATAACTTTTAGAGTAAATAATATATGAATTAAATTTTATTGTTCAAAGTTAAATAACAAACTCGAACCAGCCCAAAGTTCTGTCGTTTCATAAAGCTCACACAAAATAAAAGAGTATATTCCGTACTAAATTTTTAACAGTTTGAAATATAGCCCCGAATTAAGGGGCTGACATGAGCCAACTAGCGCCACCAGTCGATTTTATTTTATTTATTCTAAATAAGCCCAATTTCTTAAAAAAAGGAATCAGTCAAGGTTTTGTTAATAACGTCTAATATTTATTGAACAACTTTACACAGTTTGAAAAGGCATTCAAACAGTTTAAAATGCGATTTTGTCAAAAGTGGACACTGTTGGTTCAAACAAGTTTTTAAACTATCGCACGCATTTTGTAATGTTGTAACGTTATTCAATTAACATTAGACGTCAGTCACAAGACTGACTGATTCCTTTTTTAAGAAATTGGGCTTATTTAGAATGAATGAAATAAAATCGACTGGCGGCGCTAGTTGGCTCATGTCAACCCCTTTAACTAAAACAATAGCGATTGTGTACAGTGGGATACAATGTGAACCCAATGTTGAAATATCTCGTTTAAAATTCGGTAAATTTTATAGCGTGATCGTTTGATCTAGGGACATGATGACAAAGGATTTTAAAGTTTTTTAAAACAGTTAAATCTGAAAGTTTTATTGACAGCGCTAACTCAATATTGTAATTATCTAGTCATTTCGATTACGCAAATTAAAAGCAATGGTGTGATTGATCGAAATTAATAATCTTATGATGATATTTCACATGGCTATTTATGGTAGTCTCCATTTTCGTCGAAATTATTATTAAGAGCGCTGTCACATAATTATAAGCGTTTTAGTAGCACATCAGCAGCGCGACTCAGAAGCGCTGCTGGGCATCCATACATTATGATAGACGCGCGTCTAACGCATGACGAAGCACGACTGCAGCGCTGCGAGGTAGTACCGAACCGTGCACTCGCTAGCGGAGTGGCTACGCCGTGACAGCGTCGCGCTACGACCGCGCTGCTGTCGCGCAACTTAAACGCCTATATGTGACAGCGCTCTTATACATTTTGATCTTGAAACTGTTCTTATTAGAAATAAAACACTTTTTACGGATTACAGCGCGTATATTATTAATTCAGGTGTTGTTTTAGAATTATTTAGTTTGTATTTATTGGTTTTCCAGGGGCCGTGGTCACGGGAGGCCCACTCCTAAAAAGTGTTTTATTTCTAATGTTCTTATTTCCTACGTAATAAAGGCAGTTCTCGCAGTTCAACTGTTTAACTTGATGTGCTGTTTTGTGTACACTATTCTCAGCAAACCTACTTCTGATACTTATCAAAATAATAAAGTAAAGTAAGTATGTCAATTTGAATTTGAGCATAAAAGATATTACTAACTTCGAATTTTCCTGGCCACATTTTGTAAAGGTCCAGTTATATTACAAAATCATTATTTCAATACATCAGTCGTTTTGTATTGAATATGGTACTAAAACCAATGGGCGCATATTTTTGGTATGAACAGAAGGATATCGACGCTGGTAAATCCGGATCATCCGGCTAACGGATACCCACCCGGCAGATCATTCCAGTTTGTTCTACGAATGGGCTGTAGGTTAGATATTTCGGCTATAAAGGATTTGTAGTATCGATTTAGTATATGGATGGAATAAGTATATAAGAGTGCTAATATTTGAAATTTCATTTTTATTAAATTATGATATGATAAGGTTTATTAAAAAATAACTTTGAAGACTTTTATTAAATTTAGATTTTTCGCATTCACAACACAATGCTATTTTTATATAAAGATAAATAATATAATATTATTTATTATTTTTTCTAATATTATTTATCTTAATATAAAAATAGCATTGTGAATGCGAAAAATCTAAATTTAATAATTATATAGCTGTTTCATCTTTATCGATTGTCAAAACATCTGGAAAGATGTTTCTTTCGAATGTGGGGGTATTTCCTCACATTGATGAAATTGCGCTGGCTTGCAGCGAAGAAGTAAAAAGTACTAGAAAATTTCGCCGCTCCCACTAGCGACTCGGTAGCATAATTGGTCAGTGCATTGGGCCGGATTCCCAAGGGTGCGGGTTCGAGTCCCGTCTGAGGTGCTACGGGTGGGTCGATTTTTTCTAGTATTTTTTCTAATATTATTTATCTTTGAAGACTTTTATTAGCCATTGGGCAAACTACGAAATTAGAATCACGATATTTGGATGATTTTCGTCGTTCGGACCTAATTTCTGAGCGAATAATATTACAAAGCGTAACAAACGACATGCGAATATCGTTGCTCGGTTTTCGGAGTACACCCTCGAATTACTAATTCTCCACGAGTCATTCCAGCAATCGTGGTTTAAATCGTAATAAGTATCTAAAATATGTAAATGACCAAATCTTTAAAATATCTATCACCTTGTATTAATTGTGAAAAGAGAAATATATGTAGCTTACTCCCGCAAAAAATATATGCAGGATGCACCGCCCGCCCGCCCGCAAAAAAATGCACATGCACACCACAAAAATATCAGTGCACAATACTTGCATTTAGCATGACAGCGACACACCTTGCACCTTCACCAATTCGGTGTTGGTTCACACACGATCTAACTCCTGAGGATGCTCCGGGTTGGGGCGAAACACGTGTAGAGTAGTCTAATTGGTGAAGGTGCAAGGTGTGTCGCTGTCATGCTAAATGCAAGTATTGTGCACTGATATTTTTGTGGTGTGCATGTGCATTTTTTTGCGGGCGGGCGGGCGGTGCATCCTGCATATATTTTTTGCGGGAGTAAGCTACATACGAGTATATTGCTCTTTTCAGAATGGTTTGGGACTTCCGCCAAGTAATGCCTGATTCAATCAAAAAATACCTTTTATTAAAATAGAGATTAAAATTTACATGGTGATTCATTAGGATAAATCACTGATGTACTACGTACTAGAGCAGACACTGAAAGAGAAGAAAATTTTTGCTCTCCTACCATGGACCGCAATTAATACATTTGTGGTTCATTTAAATAACAATCTGTGTCGCACTAGAGTGATGTCGCACCAACGTGCATCGCACATCCGTTTGTCGAGCTCATGTTATACACTCTTACTACAGGACTGAGGCGGTTGCACTCCATTTTAGTTGAGAAAAAAAATCCTCGCGTTCTCTGCCCTAGCACAAGTCAAGTCAAAAATAGCTTTATTCGAATAAACTTAGTAATTAAGCGTTTTTGATTCGTCTATATTTTCCTACCACCCGTTCCAGACTTTTTTAACTGACAAGAAGAACAGGCGCAAGAAACTTATCAGCTTTAACAGAAATAAGTAACGATATTTACAAACTTAAATATATCGTTACCAAATACAGTACGTAGTACATTCTCAGTAACAACCCTAATGAATAACCATGTAAATTTTGAACCCAAGTTGAAGCCTAACTGTTTTAGTACGTACGCGTAGTACTACATATACTTCAGTGGTATAATAATAATGATAAAATCAAATAAGCCCGCTCGTTTGAAAATTTATGAATTTCTGACAGGAAACCCTCGGGCGGTGCGGGATCAAACGAGCTGGTTTGTTTTAATGTTTCTTTTGTTAAAAATAAAAATAACAGATGAATATAATTTTTTGTTTAAATTTAATGATATTGATTTATTAGCTGTTGTGATTGCTGTTTTTCGTTGCGATAATAATAATAACCTTTATTTCTCACCATAATCTTAAAAGTTACATAATGATCAGTTTGGAATGCAAGAGTTTGTTACTTGTACAGTTTGAAAAACTTATCTAATTTTAATCTATTGGAAAAATGACTATGGTGGGCTGCCACCTAAACTAGGACGAGTCCTGTGTCTCAGGTAGTCAACCCTCCACCCCACAAAGGGTCTAGAAAATACAAGTTGTTTTAAGAACATGAAAATATAAATTGTACATTAAGTGATACAACAAACATTTTCATACTTTTGTGTAAGTGACAGGTTAGTTTTTATTTGTAGTAAATTATCTTTATTATGATAACGCGCAAGTTTTAGTACTACTACTTGTTGCTTTGTTACCTACCAATTTAAACAACGTAATAAAGGGGTGTTTTTGTAACACGTTGTACAACTCGGTGTAAAAAGTGCCGGGAATTATACATTATTTAATTTACCACTTACTGCGTTATCATAATAAAGATAATTTACTACAAATAAAAACTAACCTGTCACTTACACAAAAGTATGAAAATGTTTGTTGTATTTTCTCACTAAATGTAACTTGTTGTCGAAACGTCTCGAGACAAATTCATTGTTCATAATCTCTGCCACAACGTACGCTTTTAAGCGGCTTTCAAGTAACAACTTACTTGAACACTTTTAAAACTTAATAATGATCTCCACCTAGTTGGAAACTCTGAACAAACAAACAAACAAACAAACTTAAATGTTTTGTTAGTTTCACAACGCTTTCGGTGAAGTTATTTCGCGGAAAAATACTTAGGTGTGGAGTGTAATTATTCTTATATCGATTCGAAAATCGTTCATATGGTAATATTACTGCTGAGAACGGGAAGTTAGCATTTACATTCGAGGACGGCTCGGGTTTTAATCATTCGAGACAATGTAAATAGCTTCCCGTACAAGGCTTGTATAGTGCTTTTCTCAAGAAATGCGAGGAAATAAATGTTCTTACTAAAAATGTAATTTTAAAATTGGATCATGTGGCCATGTGCAATGACCAGTGCGGGAAGTAAGTACTGAAATTCATTTTTACTGTTCACCAGACTGCCACGTAAATTTGGAACTTCCAGAATTTTGTTCAAATGTAATATTAGCGTTACATTTGAAGAAAATGCTGGAATGCTTTCAATAAATATAAATAAATAAATAAATAAATATTTGACAACATCACATACATTGCTCCGATTCCAAAGTAAGTAGCTAAAGCACTTGTGTTATGGAAATCAGAGACAACGGTGGTATCACAAACACCCAGACCTGAGCCAATATAGAAAAGTTCGTTTTCTAAGTTGACCCAACCGGGGATCGAACCCGGACCTCAGAGATGGCGACACCTTGGAAACCGGTGTACAAAGCCACTCGATCACGGAGGACCACGGAGGTTTCAATGTATATGTGAGAAAAGAATATTGCTTGAATTAAGCTGTTTATTTTTTTTAATTAATCAGGTTGCAAAATTCTTTGTTGGACACAATAATTGAGAAAAGATGTTTATAATAATATCAGAATATAACAATAATGATATTATTATAATCAAAGGTTTAAAAAGCTGTTTTGAGTATTTCTCAATATTTACAAATAATTGAAAATAAGTTACTTGTAGAATAGAACGTTAGCAAAAACTAATTTCGATCCAAAGCTAAAAGTAATATAACTTCAAAAACTAGATTTAACTTTTAATGTATTACCATTGAAGTCTTCAGAAAGTCAGACTAAGGTATTAACATATTATTATCTCAGTTATAACGCGAAAACTTGGAAACTAGTTTTTATTTTATTTTACTAAGTTGTAGAACGATTAGAAAGAACGAGAATAGTTTTGCAGATACGAGAAAAGTATGATAATCTTTGGCTGTTAAAAAAAGCAGTCGCTTGAACAGCAATACTTTATTTTTATGATTGGTATAACAGTTTTGTTCCCACTTGTTTTACTGAGCAGTTCTACCGTAGAACTAATGATACTTATTTTTTCTCATTAGTGTTACGATTTAGTACTTTGTGGTAGGACTGATGAGAAAAAAAGTCTCATAAGTTCTACGGTAGAAATGACCAGTAGCACAAGTGGGAACAAAACTATACTGTAAAATAAGTACTTACTTACTTACAATCAAATTATACAAATGAGACATATAATATACATATACAAAGGTGACGATCCATTCATTCATGTCGAAAATGAACTATAAATGGTGTTTTATTATATATCTGTGGACGTAGTTTATTCATGTAAACCAAGAATTTTATATTCTGTGTTATAGAATATGAATATGAAACTCTTGTTGTAATTAAATTTGTTTGTTTGTTTGACGACCTCCGTGGTCTAGTGGCTTTGTACACCAGTTTTCAAGGTGTCGCCATCTCTGAGGTCCCGGGTTCGATTCCCGGTTGAGTCAATTTAGAAAAAGACGAACTTTTCGATATTGGCTCGGGTCTGGGTGTTTGTGATACCACCGTTGTCTCTGATTTCCATAACACGAGTACTTTAGCTACTTACCTTGGAATTGGAGCAATGTATGTGATGTTGTCAAATATTTATTTATTTAATATTTAATAAATTACACATTAAATGTGGAAATGTCTTATACAAAATACTGTTTAAAAATAGAGTTTGTAATTAACCGGACATTGCCCTATACAAATCAATAAAAAAATAAACTATTAATTTATCGTTTTCTCAAAATATATTTGAGTGGATATTGCCGCCTTTGTTATTGTGACTTAAATAATTTGGAAAAATATAAAAAATAATAAAGAAATAAAGAAAACAAGTAGGGATGGGCCCCACCCACCAACAGATTTCAAACATGATTATGTTATTGTATTTATTATCCGTTATAACATTCTTAGCGCCTGCCCCAGCGATTGCGGAGGTTAAACAACTTTCGCAAGGGCCGGTCATAGGATGGGTGACCAAAAATTTATTATCTTGAGTTCCTCCGAGCTTTGGAAGGCACGTTAAACCGTTGGTCCAGCCTGCATTTGCAGTCGTTAACACTCACCTATCCGCATTGGGCCCGCGTGGTGGGTTATGGCTCATCCTCCTTAACCACCCATAAGGAAGGCCTGTGCCACAGCAGTGGGGACATTAAAAATGACCGATTTTCGTAACATTCATACATTTTTAAAATACATTTATTATAATAAAATGCGTTTAAAACAACATTAATAACATCGAACCAAAAAAAGAAAAACATGTTAATGCCTGTGAAAGTATTTTACAGGTTGTAATGTAACATCAACTGCAATAATATTCCAACAGTTTGGGAACGAGTCATCTCACCGAACAAAATGGTTGAGTATTTTAGTTTGCCCGCTGTAACTTAGCATTCGAGATATAAAGTACCACTTTTCTCTGTAAAAGCAGTTTTAAAAATATTATTTTCAGTCAAAGCCAATCCAAACACTCGATTAGTAAGGAATCTACATACATGACTTTTTCGAGATTGCTAATGTACAGTCGTTTTCGCTTAATGAAACCAAACTCGCATCTCACTTCGAACCTCACTTCACTTAGCGTGAATTTGTTATTAGAAATTACTTAGCTGAATATAAGCTTCCTTACCGATTGCAAAAGGTTAGGTAGCAACCTATCTAAAATCTTTTGTGATAAAAAACAGCCTATCATTATCTCATTTATGATTTAAAATTGCCGCGCAGTGAAGTGAGATTCAAAGTAAAGTTCGAGTTTGGTTACAGAATCGACGGGCAGATTAAAAGGCTAGCTCAAGTTTGTTCCACTGACACAGACGAAACAAAGAAACGCCACAAGCGTCATCCGCTTAAACTTAAAGCCGAGTTTCTAGTTTGCGCATTTCCACTTTTTAGTGGCGAAACAAACCTGCAAGACTTAATTTTTAAGTTTTGAGATTTTAGCATTCACACTGCTATTTTATATAATACCAAATAATATACTAGAAAAAATACGACTCGCACCAGATCATGTTCTCGGACCGCTGAGCTACCGAGTCACTAGTGGGAACGTCAAATTTCTCCTAGTATATCAACTCTTACGCTGCAAGCCAGCGCCATCTCACCATTGTACATGGAATTACCTCGACATCAACTGAATACCTTTTCAGATATTTTTAAACAATTGATTAAGATGAGAAAGCTATATAATTTTTAAATTTTGAGATTTTAGCATTCACAATGCTATTTTATCTGGTGCGAGTCGTATTTTTTCTAGTATATTATTTGGTATTACTGCAAGACTTAAGTTTTTGTCGTATGCTTTGGACGGCACGAGAAAATAGGGGACGCTTGCTTTTACAGACGTTCGATGCAGCGTTAGTGGATCCTATTCATTCGCCAATTACCCCAGGTTCGAATCTTAGTATGTTATCGGTTCATCAAGGAGGTGTTTCTTTTTTTTGAAAAGCTTTTTTATTTTCAACTTTTTAGCGGTAGGTATGTACGCGTTCATCATCAGCTCCACTCCACCATATGCATTGTGACAAGAATAATTACTTATGAACAATATTAAAGTAATCGTATCGCATCAGTGATACTTATTTAATAGTTCCGATGATCATTTATGGTCTTCATCATCGGTTCCACTTCGCCAAATGGTTCCCGAAAGCAAATGCAGAAGTAACTTAAGAAAATACTGAAATCACCATAGGTATGCCTATAATATTTGAAGAGTTCCCTCAATATCTCCAGGATCCTGTCATCAGATCTTGGAAGAAGTTGGAAGTATATAATTTCAAACAAAAAACTAATTTTCTAATCGGTCCAGCCGTCTTCGTGTAATCGAGTAACATTAATAAAAAATAAAATATAAAAAGATTCCGAAAAATAAAAAATATATATTGATTATCTTAGCCCGTGTAACCTTAGTGTGCTCAAGATATCACACCTGACGGATACTTTAGCACAAATATATTATATTTTTGATTAAAACTTGTTGTCAGATAATTTTGATCCATTTTTAAATGAAAATATAGAACATTATGTGCTAATCGAAATCAGTGAAACAGGTAGTTTATAAAAAGAGTAAGTACCTAAATTTTACTACAAGATAATAAAGTCATTATGTTTTATACACCAGCTTCAATAACCAGCCTAAAACTCCTAAACGACTTCTGAAAAACTGAGTTTCGCTTCGTAACAAAAAATTGGAACATAAAAATGATACGGAAATCCCTATTACGGATCGGCGCGACAATTATTGGATCGTCTCCGCCGTAAATAACACTTTTATTCGATCATTTAGACACTTGTCGAACCCTTTAAATGCTGTTCGATACAATAAAAAATAATTAGATATTTATACCGCCCGTAGTTATGATCAGACGTTTTGAAATATAACGAGAGGGAATATTTTCATGATATAATTTATATTGAATAACATCATAAAATTTTATAGCCTCTGTGTCTTAATGTTTGTGTTTGGAGAATTATGTCAAGGGTAAATAATTATATTCTAGGTAGGTGACTGAAAAAAAATAGACATAGATACTCGGTATATCTCGGAGCGTTTGATGACCATCAGCCATTTTTAATGTCCCCACTGTTGGGGCACTGGCCTTCCTCATGGGTGGATAAGGAGTGTAGGTAATGACCTACCTCGCGGGCCCAATGCGGATTGGTGGGTGCTAACGACTGTAAATGCAGCCGGGACCAACGGCTTAACGTGCCTTCCGAAGCACGGAGGAGCTAGAGATAATAAACTTTTGGTCACCCATCCCATGACCGTCCTGCGAAAGTTGCTTGATCTTAGCAATCGATGGGCCAGGCGCTACACCACTGCGCCAAGAGCTCCTTGAGCGCTCTCTGAGCGTATAGTCACTAGTAAAGAAGTAAACATAAATAAATAAATATTTGACAACATCACATACATTGTTCCGATTCCAAAGTAAGTAGCTAAAGCACTTGTTTTATGGAAATCAGAGACAACGGTGGTATCACAAACACCCAGACCTGAGCCAATATTGAAAAGTTCGTTTTCTAAATTGACCCAACCGGGGATCGAACCCGGGACCTCAGAGATGGCACCTTGAAAACCAGTGTACAAAGCCACTCGACCACGGAGGTCGTCAAAGTGTTGAAGTTGCTGCAGCGTGATGGTCTGTCTGCACCGAGTCGCTTCAACTTTCAAGTGAAGTTGCGTCAGACACATGCAATTTTGCTTCGATACCGTGCGATTTTCCTTTTAACTTTCTGCCATATACATTTGTAACTTTTTTTAGAAGATAGTGCATGCGTTATTGAACGCAATTAGGCATGCCTCTGTTGACACTTTGTTGTTAATAATCCTGTTGTACTGTATTTGGTAACGATATATTTAAGTTTGTAAATATCGTTACTTATTTCTGTTAAAGCTGATAAGTTTCTTGCGCCTGTTCTTCTTGTCATTTAAAAAAGTCTGGAACGGGTGGTAGGAAAATATAGACGATTCAAAAGTGCTTAATTATTAAGTTTATTTGAATAAATAAATTTTGACTATTTGATTGAATCAGGAATTTTGGCTATTGACTATTGAAAGCGCAAGGGGGGCGGGAAAGCGACTGTGTCAAGACACACTTTTAAGGCTGTTTTGCACTTATTCTTAAATGCTGTACTTTTAAAGTATGCATTATTAATGTATCAGTAACTATCTAATCATATCACTTCAGCTATAAGATTTCATTTTCCTTCCATTCGTTATTCATAACTTGACTGAGGAACTTAAACAACTTTAGAGGCGGACAGAAGTGAAATTCTTAATTTATTCAAATGTAACATTTAAATGATTTTGCTGATTCAGGAGTGCAGTCGGGTCTTATTTAATTTTCTCTTAGCAGACACAATTTTCCACTTAAGAAGGTGAACGAACCAACATTGCATTAATTAGCAGCCAAGTTAAATAATATGAATAATTAGTCCATTTGTTTAAGGGGCTGACATGAACCAACTAGCGCCGCCAGTCGATTTTATTTTATTAATTCTAAATAAGCCCAATTTCTTAAAAAAATGACGTCTAACGATTATTGAATAACGTTACAACATTACAAAATGCGTGCAATAGTTTAAAAACGGGTTGGAACCAATAGTGGCCACTTTTAACAAAATCGCGTTTTAAAACTTTTTGAATGCCTTTTCAAACTGTGTAAAGTTATACAATAAATATTAGATGTTATTAACAAAACCTTGACTGATTCCTTTTTCAAGAAATTGGGCTTATTTAGAATAAATAAAATAAAATCGGCTGGCAGCGCTAGTTGGCTTATGTCAGCCTCTTAAGGAGTTTGTTTTATCTATTTGGAAAGGAATTTTCTTTTTTTCTTCCCGTAGAATTATTATTGGTGCAAAAACTGAGTTTACTTTTGGGAGATAGAGACGTCTTTCATTAAGTTGTTATGATTAATTTAAGCGTTGTCTGTTATATTACAATGTTTACTGATATTTTTAATTATAATGATTTCCATTTGTAAAACATGTAGCGTGATGAAATCATAATTGACGACCTTTGTGGTCGAGTGGTTTGTACACCGGTTTTCAAGGTGTCGCTATCTCTGATCTCCCAGCTTCGATCCTTGGCTGGGTCAATTTAGAAAACGAACTTTTCTATTGGCTCAGGTCTGGGTATTAGTAGTCAGTATCCGTTGTCTCTGATTTCCATGGCATTAATTATAATATCAAACTACATTAATCATACAATATATTTAAAGTTGATGTGATTGATTGTTGATGTTGGAAATGGGCTGGTCGCCATAGAGCACTTATGCTCTTTATTAGCTAAATGTCAGTTGGTTTTTTTGCTGTTATAAAATGTCATGAAAAGATTTGTAACCGACACTATAGAAATACATTATTGTTCATTAGTAAAAAGGTGTTTCTTCATTCTTAGTCCACGCTCAGGTAGCTAATATTGACGAAATGATTTTATTCAAATTGATCAATAAAATTGATGAATCAATGAGAGCTATAAAAAAATATTAATGCAACGAGACTAAAAGCATGAAATTATTCACATGTCAAGTTATAATTTTTTAATTAACATGGTCAAACAATACAATGATAATAACGTAATAATCATATTGCAACAAAAACACTATCCAACTCATATCGTTGAAAGTAATTAAGTTTACACGAAACTCAACCGTATTGCTGACAAACAAATTATAGGGAAAGCTTACACAAATCAAGCAACGAGATCAGAAGCGCTCGTAAAGCGTACAAAACAGTCCAATTCAAATGGGAAAAAAATTCCAAGACAATTTATCACTGTTGTTGCGATCGCTCACATGCAAATTAGAATTTGAAATAAGAGCGCTAGGCGCGGCCATTCCGCTGATAGATGACGTAACGAAACAGGAACTGACGTATCGGGAATTCGAACTATCTGAAATTCGGATACCCATTTTTGATTAGCAAATTAGGTATTTACGAAACAAAATTGACAATCCGGCTACTCTAGAACGTTTAGGGTTCTATGTTCCACAAAACTACATGCGTGGTGCAGGTCGGCGGCAACACCAATTGTTCGTTTCCCTGAGATTGCGTACGTACATGTTACGGTAATAACTGTCCCACAGCGCGCGTCATCAGTCTGATTAACTCATTTTCAAAGAAGATTAAAGATGCTGATGTATTCACTGATAGCCTACCTTGTCTTATTAATAAATTTGTATCATATTTGTCCTGACCATGTTAAAAAACTTTAAATACTTCATAAGTTCTTATGTTTGTTATATGTAAATAATGTCTATTGTATAAGTTGTTTAATTTTACTTTGCTTTGGTATGATTCTGTCATGTTTTCTAACTTGCTGGTGTTTTGGTTTTCCTAGTCTGTAAGCCTGCATGTATGTTTTTAAAATAAAATAAATAAATAAATTTGACACCATCATCATTTTGTTCCAAGATAAACTTTATTTAAGTCTCGAAAACATACTTTAATAAACTGTAAAAAATACATGTTTTTATTTAATTTGATGTCACTAAATGGTTTTTTTTTGGTGTTTAAACGACGTTAAATAGTAATGTGGTTTTAATCTAATTAATAGTAAGTGAATTGAGTTGGCAAATGAGTGAGGCCACATCTAGTGCCACAGTCTAATTTTCACGCTGTGCTATTATTGCCGTTTATGGTGATTTTTCAGATCATGAAAAATTCATGAAAAAGGCTTTATTACATATATTTTTAATTTTATATTTAGGCTATGACTCCAAAACACCAGCAAGTAAAAGTTAATCTTAGTTTTAACAAACAAACAAACAGACAGAAGGACAACCAAGTCATCTTAATTAAGGTTTTTTTTTCTCTTTTGAGGTGCGGAACCCCAAAATACCAAAAAAATACAGATTTCGCGCTTCTTGCAACTTTCGGAGGACATTGAAAATGAACATCAAAATAAAAAGTATTATTATTAGTATCTAGTTCAGCCGTTATTATTTATTTCTTTGTTGTAAACATTACTATTTTAAAAAATTGAATTAGTAGAAAGATAGTAGGTACTAACCTAAAAAAATCTAAGATTTATTTTGAGGCCAAACATGCCTTCTCTCCTCTTCGACTTTCGCTCAAGATTCGTTTATTCAAACGCAATTGAACCTACAATACCTAATTTCTAAAATTTTAAATTTATTATAATTAATAAGGATTTATTTATTTACTACATTCAATGGTAAAATAAAATTCACACAGGTAAACACACTAAGCGTAGCCTATATTTTTACACATGACTTACACAACTAACCTCAAAATAAATCTCCAATACTACTCAAAATTTCCCTAATATCGATTTTTTGCTCCCCAAAATGATACGTTTTGTATGAAGAGAAGATTTTCTTTTCTCCCATTAATGAAAATTTTCCCCAAAATGGGGAAAAATACCTACAATCTAGCAGCTCTGGCTACATAAAGGATAAGCTATATACAGTCTAGACCGTAAAATATAGAGAAGACCTGTTTTTTTTTCAAAATAAAGCCCAATGTCGTATCTCTAGGGGTTTTCTCATCTGGTAATCATTCAATGAAAAGGGCACCTGCCCAGAGTGCCCAGCCCACGGCTTTCTACCGATTCCAAAATTTATTTTTCAAAACGGTAGACAATTTATATCTGCCTCGGGAGATTTTTCGATATCGGCTATCGCTTTCAGAATAATCTTCTTTTTGTCCGAGAACATGGGAAAATTTGTTGTTTTTATTCAACCATTTTCGAAATTCGAAAAAAAGTGTCGGATGTATTTTTGAAAATTTGGTAGCATACGATGTCCTGTGAACTCTTGCATCTTTTGACATCACCTTCCATTTATCTTTATGCTTTCGGAAATATATCCGAATTACACTCCCCCACAAAAATGGCCTGATAAACATTTTCAATGTTTGGGTAAGAAAACCCTTATTAGAAGATCTACTTCGATGATTTTACATGTAAACAATTATGTGCATAAGAATTTGAAATAGGAACTGAAGAAAACGCTGCATCGTCCATTTTGTTGATGGATGACGCGACAAAATCGCCTCTATCGGGATTTGTTCGAACGTTCTAGAGTTTAGGGGATTTAGATCTAGACGGATAAATGGGAGTTCTAAACTGGTAAAAAGTTTATCGAACGCCTGGCCTGAGATCGGAGTGAAATATCAGACACAAATTCACAGCATTTGAATAAAATGTTCTGGAATATATTGGTTCTTTGCTTTCGTGAGACGTATCACGAATGAGAAAACGCGACTTCAGAAATATATTTGGATAGTCGCCGTCTGTTACTTTATCAAATACGTGGGAGCTTTGGTTCGAAGTTTTGAAAGTATTTTCATGGTGCCTCCGTGGTCTAGTGGTTCGCCCACACGTGTAAAATGCAGGGGTCCCGGGTTCGATTCCCAAGAGGGGGGTACAATTTTTACTTGGTTGGGTTGGCGGTAGAGCTTATTTCAAGTCTGGCTAGCTACCACCATCTTACCTAAGTCTGACGCCATAACAACAATTTCAAAATGGTTGAGTTTCGGTAGTTAGAGGTAAGATAGCCAGTTCCTCAGTGGTGAGGATGCCGAGTGTAGTGCGCGTACACTTTCGGCCTTATCGTCACAGGCGAGGTGAAAGCAAGACACTGTCCCGTTGTGGATTAAAAAAAAATCATGGTGAACACGAAAGTCAAACATGTGAAAAAATACAGTATTTTCATTATATCTCATTTAGTACACTATATTACGGATAAAATGTATGTCCTATGTACTATCAGTGGATAAATTCCAAGATTCATATATTTAACAACTCTATGCGTCAAATAGTTCACTTAAAAGAATACATAAGTTTCTACACAGCCTCTTAAAATGTCATACAAGACAATGAAATCGGACCGCAAAATATTCTACAAAAGAAAACTGCTTTAATCCCCATGGTATTTGTGATACATCCGCTTCACTCCTCGGATTGGACAATGTCGCACATTTGCCTAGATTCATCACGAAAACCACAAATGCCTTGGGCAGCTATATGATACACACGGCTAGAAAAATCGGTGAAAGTAGACATCGAAATGTCGATAAGTGTGTTTCTTCGTAAAAATAGCCACCATCATTGATTGGCAGTGCTTCGATGTGTGCAGGTAATATACCTTAATATTTTAAATATAAGTATTTTTACAAAATACGATATTGATAATAGTTTACACTAATGTTTAATGCTGTTTTAGTCTTTCTAAACCTACTTAAGTGACATATATAAAATAAACAAGACAGTAAATTAACTTAGACGAAAGAGAAAAGGAAAGGCAAAGCAACCGAGTGAAGACAATTCAATCTCACAATATCAGAGAGCTACGAAAAAGGGTCGCTGAATCGGACGATGTTCTTGGTTCGATTTGATTTAAGACCTAATTTCTAAACTAATATTTTCACAAAGCGGTAGACTTTTATTTTTACTTTCTTCGGTTTTGTCCTTGACATCAGTAAGACCAATTCGACATCAGTACACTGCAGCGGTGTACGCTCCCCAACATATTCGTCGTTCCATCTGTCCGTCCGTTTTCTCTCCCCTTCGACCCCTGCTGGTGACTTTGATTGATACCAGGCAGCCTCAAGCGCGGACTATGAATCCTGAATTCACGGAGCACATTATGACACTGAAGATGCGTGATTTATTGGGCTAATAGTTAGGCCGTAAAAGATAGGAGAGCCATGTTTACCAAACACCCGGCCCGTCGTAAACATAATCCGAGGGTTTTTATGCAGCCTTTTGTTGATGTGGTCTGAATCATAGAATAAAAAGAATGTAGAATAGTGGTAATATCATTGAAGCTTAAATTGTAGGTTTTTATATCACGTACGCAATTTTTGTTGCTGCTTTAAAAATTCGCTGTAAAAATTATATAAAATTATAAATTATTTTAATAATTCGATTTGGTTAAGTTAGCATGTCCATTACCATTCGATGGTGATAACTGTAAGCAAAACATCATTTCTTTGAATTTGAGAGGTCTTACTAGGAGTGGATATTTCAACTTCAATGAACTTCGTATAAGAGTTAATTGACTTTATGAATACATAAAACAAGTGTTTTTATTTTGAGCAATAACTTATGTTTTCAATAGGTACTTTTATTTTGAATGGTTTCATTTATTTGGTCACTGAATACTTTATGTAATATTAAATACCTACAAGTTCACTTTTGTCTAAAAGTTATTGTATGAAATAAACAAATGCTCTATATATTTTTGGCAGTCCATCCCAATCCCTATATTATTATAGAGTCGTCCCGACTCCAATCCCTACATCATTCCAGAGCACAGACTAAATAATGAAATACTTAGGGCAAAAACTGTTCTCCTTAAGTTCACGCTGAAGGTTTTTGCCTCAATTCCATCTTGACTACTTGTTGAATATAGTCCAAGATCCACACTAAAATATTCGCAGACAATTAGGTTTGCACTGAGCTCTAACGCCTTGAAATTTATCTTGTCACAAGAGTGGGTGAGTGAATAGCAACTTATTTTCACTGCTCAGTACAAAACGTAGCTTTGAAAAATTCTTAGAGAAAGAGTTAAATAAAAGATTTATTATTTCAAAATATCTATTATGAGATAGCGATCTGTGACTGCATTTTTCAATTCCATTTTTCAACTTTTTATAAATTAATAAAAGAACTAAAAAGGAGCGGAATTTCTCTATTGACCAAAAAAATCGCCAGTTATATGAATAGCATATCGCATCTCATATACCCTTATTTACTAGCTGAGTCTTGAAATACAACTTTGTAAAGTCGTATAAAAAATCTGTAACTATTAAGAATTAGGATAGATTTTGATAATATACAAGGTTACCGTTTGTAAAAAAGTACGAGGAAGTGTAATGGTGCTTATTATCTTTCTAAATAAAAGGTACATTTAAGGCTTCCCGCCTACGAGTGATTAATCGCTGAGCGATTTTTGTCGCCGAGAATAGAACATACTGAGTTCAATACGTATACGCCCACGAGCTACATAAAGTAGTTCAGTTACTAATCGCCCGCGAAATGACACTGACAAGATTAATAAAGTGTTTACTTAGCCAGCGACAAAAAAAAACGCCGCGATTAACGCCGCGATAATCGCAGCTACAAAAAGTCGCTCGTGGGCGCTGACGCTTAATGTGACTAAAAGAAAAACATTCCAATATTTTTGAATTGTTCTTACAAGTGGTAGTTATAAAAAAAATAAAGAATAAAAATCCATGCTAAAGACCACAGAGTATGGAAGCATAATTATACTTTTTGAACAAGAGTTCGTTTCGAATGCGAGGCAAATAAAACGGGTTCCACCAAACAATACTTCATCAAATGAGCGTACAAAATCAAAGGACAAGGGAGGTCCCTTAAGTAAGTAAGATTTACACCGACACAGCCTAGCTTTAAATATTAACTGGCCACTGTGACAAGGGTGTAGTGGACTGCGTTACAGATGATAACGCTAGTGGAGATGGGACCTTGTTAATTTTCATTTGCTCCGGTAGTTTGCGAGTTAATTTGGCATTTGTGGGGTTGTTAATTTATATCCCTTGGTTAGTGTAATGAAACTGGGCTTGCTTGACGATGCCTAATTATTTATTATTAATAACTCAATAAATTTCAAGTAATAGTAGAAACCAATATAAGTATCTGTTTCAAAATACCATCTTGAATAGACAATTTCATAAAAAATCTGCTCAGACTAAACATGAAAGATGAAGATTCTGATAATCTCTTTTGTTATGTATACTTACTTAAATGAAAATTTGTTTGTCTATTTCTATTAATCATTAATTGAATGTGTGTAATGTTATTTGTATGAATGTGTGTGTTCTGGCAAATAAACATCTTAACTATTTATCTATATATAAAGTCAGTATAGTACAATTACGACAGGAGTTGTTTCAAGTAGTTTTTAAAGTCTAAACTGAATTAACAATACCAGTTTGAATGTTTTAAATTAGAAAAAAAAAATATCATTGGTATATGCAACATTATTAAGTAATTAAAATCATGTTTCCCTTTATTTTCACGAAAGGTTAACATATACTTATTTCTGTTAAAGCTGATAAGTTTCTTGCGCTTGTTCTTCTTGTCAGTTAAAAAAGTCTGAAACGGGTGGTAGGAAAATATAGACGATTCAAAAACGCTTAATACTATGTTTATTTGAATAAAGCAATTTTTTACTTTACTTTCCTTTTACATTTTTCGATAAAAGCTTTCA
The DNA here is from genome assembly GCA_963556745.1 of Catoptria pinella. NCBI lineage: Eukaryota > Metazoa > Arthropoda > Insecta > Lepidoptera > Crambidae > Catoptria > Catoptria pinella. The sequence continues at coordinate 1,916,847 of OY750777.1, forward strand.
AGTTTTATTTAATTGGATTATTTCTGTGCTTATTGTTTTCAACACCTATATTCTTACTAACATAGTAAAAAGTAATGTATCATTTAATTAGGAACATATCATGTTGTGAAAAGTTATTGTGAGAAACTTATCGAACTTCAAGATAGATTGTCTGAAACCATAATTATTCGACTTTCACCCTTTATTATGAGTATATGCGTTTGCATATTACTTTTTACTTTTGTTTACTTTACTCGACACCGATTGTAGTAAATTCAAATTCAAAATTCAAAATTCAAAACTCATTTAGTCAGTCTAGGCTGTTACAAGCACTTGTAAATGTCAAAGAAGCTACGCCATCGGTTCGCAAACCCTAAGCGGGAGACCTTGTAACGAGAAGAACCGGCAAGAAACTCGTCAAGGGCTGCTTTTTTCTCCCTGTATATTTCATAAAGAGTCGTCAAAATTTGAAAAATAAGGTCGGCATTTAAAGTGACGTCATTTGGTAATATAAATTTCAACTAGTTGAGAAATCGCTGTCTACTACTCGATAACGCATAGCAAGCAATTTTGTATCCAATTTGGCACTTAAAAATGTATTCGAAGCAGAATCTGATGATTCAATTTAAAATAAATGGAAAAGAATTTATTTGATTTTATCTATCAAGTCATTTATGTGTTTACTCCAATATGAGTATGCCCAAGGAAAATGTGTAGCAAAGAGCGTTCGACGCCAGCCGAATGATGGTCGAATAATTTCAAAAATAGAGTCCTTGATATTAGAAATTTGTATTACTCTATTATATAAGCTGACAACAAAATACTGTCGGTTAAATATTATCGCCAGTCTCCAACGCCATACGCCAATATTAATAGCGGACGAAGGGTAATATTTTGCATACATTTGCATACTTATTACATAAATTATTAATTTTCTATGTCTTTGTTTGTAATAGTTTGTAATTATTTTATCCTACATCATAGTGCTAATATTATTTCAATATGGGGACGAAAATGTTTGAAGTATTAGTTTTGGTAGATTTTATCGGAATAATTTATATAAAATTGATGTTTTGCTAGTAAGTTCGTTACTTTGGCTGGGTGTGGTTTTCATTCTGTATTGCGGTTGATGTTTGTTAAATATTAAGTACGCAAATAATCATATTATTTATACCCCGTGATTTTGTAGTCATTTTAATTAACTTAGATGGAAGGACGCCCATTTTTAACCTGTCAAATTCATAATAAAGATTAGTAATAGAACATGTTGAAATCAATACAAAGAAGCATATTATTATAGTGCAGAGACAGGGTTTTTGTTGGCCTTACACTTTGCTATAGTATTTATTTCTGTTTTTTTCTTTATTTTTTCTTTTCCTCAGTGTTCATTGGGTGTTTGGTCAATAAATATTTTTCATTTCTCATATTCGGAAAGTGATGTATATTTAAACTGAGCAGCGGGTTAAAAACTCTGCGTTCCACCCAAGGGTGTTAAATAATTTAAAAAATAGAACTGAATTTGATTAAATAGTCGACCATAGAGTTGGTTTAACAGACAGTGCAAAATTAAAAACATTGGGCGAAGCGGCGACGCGGGCTGTTTCAAATTTAAATAAGTAATAAATAAAAATGCTATGTAATTACTACATGTTTTTATTAATAAATATTCTAGAAAAACTACTGTTTTTTTACTATCTTTATATTCGACATGAAAAGTAGAGTGTTTAAACACGAATATAAGTCATCAATTCCATACTCGAACTAATAGCCGGTGTCTAAATGTCTCGTATGGGAATTGCTTCCTTTTGACCCTAGCTAACAGTCTACTATTCTTTCTTTTTCTATAGTAGGGGAGACTGTTCCAAAGCCGTATAGCTAAAGAAGGCTATTTTTACAACATAGCAATGAATAAAACATGACATAGTCTAATAATTTAACTCTTTTAAAATTTTAATTTGGTAATTAGAGCAACTGTAGTGAAAATAATAATTTGACTTTTGCTTTAAGCATCTTGATCAGTAGCTGACATTGTCACCAATGTTTAAGTTTAAGTTGACGTTATCTAAATTTAAATTTTCACATAAGTTATTCTTACAAGTTCATGGTAAAACGTAGTGATTACTTACTCTGTAGTTCGTGGATTCGATAGGTACTACGGCTGCTTACATTCAGAATTAATAAATATTTTTTAAAAATTGCAGAACCCTAGTTTCATACGAAACAAGTCTGCACCGCTTATTTTAATGTCTGCAGAGAAATTGAGTCAGACACCCATCTCCCGTGAAATCTCGTTACTTTGGTTGGCGGTAGACTCAACAAGTAAAAATATCTACCCTCATTTTTTATAGTGACAGCTGTAAACATTTTTATGCACTTTCATTTCATTCGAAAAAAACTTGTTAACAGTAGATGTTTTAAAGACTAGGTTATTTCATTCCTATTTTAGTCGTATTTAAATTTGCTAACTATGGAAAATGGAAATAGTTACAAAGGGTTACAAATAATTACAATTTTAATTTAAAAAAATGGTTCAACGTGTAAATTGTCTATTATAAACTCAGAATTACAAAACATACATTTTGATTAGAAAGCACGTCCAAGCAAGTCCTAAACTTAGCTGAGTCTTTTTTTAGCGTATTTATAACTTCAAATAAAAGAGTGAACGGAACTGAGAAAGCACTTCTACCTTATCAAAGGACACTTTTAGTAATTAGAAATTAAACACTTTTTACGGATTATAGCTCGAATATTATTAATTCAGGTTGTTTTGGAATTATTTAGTTTGTATTTATTGGTTTTTTAGAATTCCCGACGTTTCGTTTCTAAAAAAACAATAAATACAAACTAAATAATTCCAAAACAACACCTGAATTAATAATATACGCGCTGTAATTCGTAAAAAGTGTTTTATTTCTAATGAACTGTACGCGCGAAAGTCTTAGAAGACATTATTAGTAATGTTGTGTTTTTGTAAGTGATAATGGCATTTTTTAGATAAGGGCCTCCATTTAGCTAATGTCAAATGAAATGATCATGTGTTTCCATAGTATTGCTTTTTGTGTTTTAGTTACAAGAACTGTGTCAAAATGCAATATTATTAAAACAACATTGAGACACGACTATTCCGTTAACATTAGCAAAATGGAGGCCTTTATCTAATAATGCCATTAAATATTATAAATAAATATTTGACAACATTACATACATTGCTCCGATTCCAAAGTAAGTACCTAAAGCACTTGTGTTACGGAAATCAGAGACAACGGTGGTATCACTTACACCCAGACCTGAGCCAATATAGAAAAGTTCGTTTTCTAAATTGACCCAACCGGGGATCGACTCCGAGACCTCGGAGATGGCGACACCTTGAAAACCGGTGTACAAAGCCACTCGACCACGGAGGTCATCATTATTCACTCACAGAGGACACACCATTACTGAAAGTTTTGTTTTGTTAGGTGGAGGTGCATTCTCAGTTCCGTTCAATTTGGTTTTCTACCTAAATTCATTCCCAAATACGCTCACGTGTTTTAACGCCATCTTCCCAGATGCCTTAGAACAAAAAAGGTTATAAAAGCAAAAATTAAATGTCAGGAATCCATCCGTAGTAGCTTTTAAGCTAGCTAATTAAGAATTTCGGGACTTCTTGGCACGACATGAATTATGGCCAGTCCTTTTTAATTAAAAAAAAGGATTCAGTCCTTATTAATGAGTCGATAGAAAAATATAAAAAAAAAAAAAATTCTAAAATTACAAAATAACTCACAGTGACATAAAACTAACTTAACAACTTTTCCTTTGACCTGCGGCCCATTCTTTTTGTTAAAATAACTAATGAATGTTAACTAATGATGCAGAAAAAAGAGTTAAATTTTTCTGGCTTCAATAGATTATATTATAACTTTTTTTCATCGGGAAAGATTTTTTTGGTGCCATAGTGAAAGTCAACCCTAATGATAAAATCTTTACTTGGAACCAAGTTTCATTCCTGCACTATACTTAAAAAAAATTATCTAATAAGATGCATTGTCTTTTAATTTTCATTTAAATAACAGTACCCAAGTCAATCAGGCTTAAAGATACACACATTTTAAAACCTAAACGCCTACCCGTATCTTTACATATTGTGATAACAAGTGTGTACATAAAAATGATACACTGGCACTGAGGGTGTAAACCCGGCGTTAAAATCACGATGTTGTTATTCTACTTCTGTGTAAAAATAATATAAAAAAGCTGATAAACATGATACATAAAAATAAAATGTTAAAAAATATTCGAAGCAACCGAGTTAATTGTTCAAAGAACATTATTCGAACAAAAACACTCGAAATAATTCGAGTGATTTAAAATAAGATATCCAAAGAGATTTAATTTAAGAGAAAACTCCTTATCATTTAACTCTATTCAAACAGATCATTTAACGGTATCCAAAAAGTTAAGTGTGCCTTTCAACAGATGAAAAACTGAGGTTAAAAAAACTAACCAAACTGGAGTAGTTTCTCTACATTCAGAGCAAAACGAAGAAAAATCGTCGGAAAGAGTTTTAACTGATAAATTCAACTTACACGAATGTTTTTATTGAAAATGCATTTTAATGAATAACGAAAAACGTTAATTTATATTTTTCAATTTACTTTTGTTAGGTTACTTTATAAATTACTTAAAATATTTTCCATGATGAACCACATTATTATTTAATTACCAGATGAGTATAATAATAAAAAAATATTTTGGTCATGACATGATTTTATAATATTTTCGGAAGATCTTTAATTTCCGTCATGACGTTAATCACAAATATTTATTGTGCTAAACGCGTCAATAATTATTTAAAAAATGTTAATATTTATAATTATAAATATATCTGATTCTTTTAAATTAATTTAATTGTTATCGTTAATTACTTCTTAAAATAATTTAAAAGGAATAAACTTGATTATAAATAATCAAAGGGAACAAAGTCTCTAAATATTTCCGCTTCATGGCGGTGGTGCCGCGCCGCTTGACAGGGTTCGACTGATAAGCGTGGCGGCAAATGCGCGACATTCAATTGTTTTGGTTGTTATAAAATATTAATTATTAAATTGTTAATTATTCTGAATAGAAGCACCAATATTGGTGCGTAATACAAGGATAATATTATAAATATGTTGTGATACGCTATCTCTGCTAGAGAGATACCGCCGTTTAAGTTCAGGTATAGTTGTATTATTTTCAATATTGTATAATTTAGTACTAAAACTACTCTCCCATAAGAGTAATTGTATGCTGTGGAGTTCTAACTTAAGTGTCGAAATCATAATGCATTGATGCAATAAATCAAGAATTTATAATTATTCATAATGTTTCATTTAAACCCTTTTACTATCTATGTATAATGTATATGTCACGAAGCGAATTTATTTTTACCTGCTGTTTCTATTGATGAAGGAGGCAAATACGCATACACACTTGCACACACAAAAACATGCACTCTCACACACACATTCACACACCTATCCTGAAACAATATTAAAATTATTTTGTTGTTCTCCTAATTTTTCACAAATTTTTTATACTTAAGTAATGTTTGTATAAAATTATTTTTTTTGTTTTTAAGTAACCATTTAAATATCATGCTTACAAAGTGTTGTTTCCGTAATTGGCTTATGTACTGTATAAGTTATACCTGCGTAAATGCTCTGTAAACGATGTGGTAATAATGTTCACTAAATAAAATAAAATAAAATGTTACCGTAAAATTGTAAATAATATCATAATCTACCTCGCGAGATTATAAACTGTCGGAAAATTGTGACCCGTAACATTCTGCTTACAATTTAACGCATTAGTTTTCGATAGATTATAATCTATCGAAGTCAAACCGTCAAATTATCACCTCGCGCGTTGATTGGTTGAACGTCCTGTGCCTCGCGCTACAATATTCATTTGGTTGTCAATTCGTTGGTTATCGAATGTAAATAAACATTTGTAACACATTTTAGTGATTCTTAGTTGATTTCGTTTTGAAAATAACTCAAAGCTTTGGAATAAGTGACATAGAATTATTGTGAAATTAAAATGAATCTCTAATTAACCAAAAAAGTGCAGTTTACATGATAAATAAGTGTTGGTCACTGAACAAACCTATGTTATATTTTCCGTGTTTTAATATTTTTTATGCGCGGGAACCTGTGTGAATTCATTTTATATATTATTTCATAATATTTATAATGTCGGATATTGAGCTTGTCTATCAACAAAACCTACCGTAAGACCGACCAATCAAGGCCAGCCTTTGAACAGTTGACAATTTGACGCGCGACAGATTGCGATTTAACGGTTTCACTTCGATAGATTATAATCTATCGAAAAATGGAAGCAGTATGGTGCGAATCACAAATTTTCGACATTTTACAATCTAGCTAAATAGATTATTTAAGTAATATTTTAAGTAATCAAACGGTATCAACAATTTCACTGTGAGGTATATAAAATTCAATCTGGTATAATAAATGTACAGTGCTCTCAGTATGTTAGATCCGTAGCAACCCATTACGAATTTGGGTGTGGTTCGCTTCGTAGCGCACTGCGTAGCAATTTCGTAGCGAGTTGCTCCGGGGGCGTATGAGACTTAAGTCGTAAAAGATACTTGCATTCCTAAACTACGAATTTATAGATATTATATGCTGGGTAAGTTCATGATTTATATTACTTGCATCATAAAGGGAAATTGAATTTTGATGCATCTAAATTATGCTATACTGCAGCTGTCTACCAAAAAACATAAATGCGCACGCCAAAACAATTATTAGGTGTTCATATGAAAGTTTATAATCATTATAAGCTTTCCCTAGGGCCATAATCAACTGCGTGGATTGGTGGGTGTTAATGACTGTAAACGCAGCTGGGCCAACGGCTTAACGTGTCTTCTAAAGCACGGAGGAGCTTAAATATAAAAATAATAATTTCATCACCGACTCTAGCAAAAGTTATTAATAAGCTGTGTTCAATAAGCAATAATTTAGTGCTGATTTATTTGATTCTTTTTTTGATATTATAATGCACAGTTAAAATACAACTCCACCTATAAAATATATATAGCAATAAAACAGTAGATTCGATACGAATAAAATCTCTCATTGGATCTGAGAAATAAGACAGTTTTCAAGGCAATAAGCTGAGGACCTATTAAATAAAAAGATATTCGATAATCGAACTTTATTCGTCCACTCCGTGAGACTACTAACTCATGTATAAGGTTCAAAATCAAGTAAATCGAACGACGAACATCGTCCGAGAATCGATTCTTTTTGTATAATAGGCTCTGTATCGGCGAGCTAATAAAACAGTCCGAATGACTTTAATATCAATCAAATGCGGGAACGTCTAACAATAAATGAATTGGTGTCGTAAAATAGGCAATAATATCGTCTTCAGATCACTAAGAATCGTGTCTCAATAAATTAAAAAAACGCTGAACAATGGCGATAAAATTTTGAATCCGGGGATTTCTTCCGTCTCTATTTTTAAGCTTTAACAATAACATGCAAACTTAATTATAACCTTAGCTATGTTTTAAACTTTATAATAATAAACAATCCATCTCTTTTAACATAGCATTATGTAAAATAAAAAGCATTAAATAGGCTTCTTGAAGACTAGTAGACTTGATTATTTAGTAAAGTAAATATAACTTAAAATCAATTAGGAGCAAGCTAGTTCCGTAGATAATAAAAAAAAACTGTTAGCCAGTTTTGAAAAAGACAAGCGACCACACACACTAGATTTCCCTTTCTTTCTCAAGATCTAAATTTAGACTGAGATTTTTTTATGAAAACTCCAGATCCCAATATATTTCCAGAAACGAAACCAGTATATTTTCATTTATACAATTTTCTTGATTGCTACTAAAATGTTCTCCAAGAAACTAACCCCTAACATTTTCAATTGCATTGTTTGTTTACGTTATTGAAGAACAAATAAAATACATATAACCACCGATTGCTTGACCATTCAACTAGTATAAAATGAATTATACAGGGTGTGCCACAGCTTCACTTTTTTAAATAACGTAGTAATTTTATTGGAAGACAACTTTTTTTCAATTTGGAATTCTTTCTAATATTATAAATGCGAAAGTCCGTTTGTTTGTTTGTTACGCCTTCACGTCTTAACTACTGACCCGATCATCATGAAATTTTGCATACACGTTGCCAGGGGTATAGAGAAGGACATAGGGTACCTTTCATCCCGAAAAAAAATTGTTCCCGAGTGATAGCAAAAAATGACATATATCTTTTATAAATGACAGGATATAATGAAACAATAAATCACCTTCATATTATTATTATTATAATAATAGAAAATATAAAAAAAATCTACATTTTAAATATACTTCAGATATTAGGAATAAATAATGTATTTAAACCAAATCAAAAAATATGGTACGTTTTCTTTCAATCAAATTCCCTATAAGCCAAATTGAAAACACTTTTCCTACGTTTAATATAGTCATGAAACATCCTGTATTCTTACATACCTATTCGAAAAGGTTGTTCAGTATTCAACGGGCGTTGCGAACGGTTCTACCAACTTTGACAATTTCATCCACCTCGTGGAACTAGTGCTGGTAAAACAGTCTTTAGTTTTGGTATCATATCGAATTGAGTGAAATGAGATATTTTTTTTAATCCACAAACACAACAATGTTAAATAAATAAATGCTTGGACAATTTCACACAGTGCCATCTAGCCCCGAATTAAGCAAAGCTTGTAATATGGGTGCTAGACAACTGATATACTACTTATATACTTTTTAAAAATATACTTAATATACATAGTAACACCCAGACCCGTCACAGAAATTAAAATTCATCATTTCAATTTCTGCCCGGCCGGGAATCGAACCCGGGACCTCTTGCGTGGTAGACGCATGTTGTCCACTGAGGTCGTCAAATTATTGTAGTAAAATAGATCTATTTTTATATGTCCATATTAAAACCATGGCCATATTCTCCCATCATCCTATTTAAAGTGCGGTCCTGAAATTCAGTATAAGTAAATAATTTTGAAAGTTTAAAAAAATGTGGCGGGATTAAAAGACGAATATTATAAACTAGTAAATAAAGGTGGTGATTAATTTCTAATCAAAGGAGTGGACTGTAGGTTTGATGTCGTGATAATCAAGTAGCTATTTTATTTGTACTTGTAAACACGTATGTAACATAGGGCGCAGAAAAACTGAGCTGCAATAAGGGACTAGAGAACGAAAGGACACAATCACAGCTCCTCTAGGAGGTAAAATGTGTAAACTTACTTTTTTGCTGGTGATGGCAGTGCCTCCAGAGATCTCTGATCAGCTCAGCCCTACCAACGGTCTTTTTCAGCGGAAAGTTTATTTATTTACACCTAGATTTTAACTTGTCCTTGCATTGGTACCAATTTAACACAATAACACACAATTTGCAAGAAAATTAGAGACGGGAATAGGTAATTTTTCAATTGTTATGTCGACCGTGCGGCGGTGATATTGAAAGGGGGCGTTCAAGATCCTTGACGCATAATACCTCATACGCAAAATACCAACTTGAGATGTCTTCCATTCAACAGTTCATTCTTTTTGAATGACATCTCACTCACTCTCTTGCTCGCGTAGGTGCCAGTAGTACAGCAATATTGCTTATGCACATGAAGGAAAGGGATATAATCAAAGGATATGAATGACATACCTACATATTAGTACTTATAATTAAATTCCTTTTTAAATCCACCAAAAGGTTCAACCTTTTTATTTTAAATAATATACTAGAAAAAATACGACTCGCACTAGATCATGTTCTCGGAAGGGAATCGAACCCGCGACCTTTGGATATCCGGTCCAATGCTCTGACCGCTGAGCAACCGAGTCACTAGTGGGAACGTTGAATTTCTTCTAGTATATCAACTCTTACGCTGCAAGCCAGCGCCATCTCACCAATGTACAAGGAATTTTGGAATAATATTGGTTAGACATTCTAAAAAACGTTATTTAAATACTTAAAAGAACCCCCAACACTAGCAACAACAGAATGCACAAGAAAATGAAAAATGGTGTAACTTGCAAGTTTTCGTAAAACGCTCCCACAAACTTGTGAAGTTACAGTGTTTGAAAGTTGCTTTGCATAATTGCAACCTTTCATTTATGGCGTAGAAAATTGAAATGAGCACCAAATTGTATGGATGAATCCTATTTTCAACTAAATTAAAAAGTTTGAGGTCCTTATTGTTTTTAATTTGACTTTAATTTGGTTTGGCGATGGAAGTTTAAATTAGTTGCATCACAAACAACATTTCAATACCACTACTATTATATAAATTGAATAAGTATCGCTAAGTTGGATCGCACGTAATAACGCTAATATTACATTTATATTAATAGGACATTCATTGATACATTTTTTGTCCTATCCCCTTACTAATAAAGATTGTGTATCAGATGTATAAGTTACACAGTGGTGACTCTCTGTCAAACTATTTGAATTTGACATTAAAAAGCAAGAGACAAAACACTGTGTAACTTATACATCTAGTCAGGGGGCTAGTGTTCACAAGCTACTGCATTATTTTACAAGAAACTTAACGATAATGGTCCTTTCTTTTTTAAAATTTTTATTCTCTTTCATTTATTGTATCACTAAATCTATTATATTCTTTTAGTATACGATAAATTGTGAGATTAGTCAATAAATTAGAGCGTGCAAAACATTATCGCTCGCACAAATTGTGACAAAGCATTTATTCGGCGAGTGATTTGGACAAAGTCACGAACGATTTATAACCCTTTTCAGATTTAATTAAATTCAATTAGCCGATACAAATCAGTCGGCTGGCTGATGCCCAGTCAATTAATTGTACACGGGGAAGTTATGTGCGGAAATTGAAATTGTGCCCCAATATAAATAGTCGAAGAGGATTTATTTGGTTTTTTGTTGAAATTGATAGTGGAATTGTTGTATCGATTGCAATTTTTGAGGATTAAGACGATTTATACTTTTGAATGTTTGCTGTAATGCCACTACAACAGTTACTATAAGGCTATTATATATAAAGTTTTTTTTTTTTTTTCATACCGCTTTGTTTTCACTGAGTTTCATGGTATAAGGCACGCATTTGTTCTCAAGAGCATATTATATAGAAGTAGTTAGAATTAAACTACTTACTTATTCCGGTGACTCAGCGACCCAAAGTGTGTCTTCGCCTCCGATACTAAAGCTCGCCATCTATCTCGATCTTCTGCTGTTTCGCGCCAGTCTCCAGCATCGAGCTCACGTAGATCTGCCTCCACCATGTGTCACCAAAGGTAGCAGGGTGACTGGGCGTCGGCCAGTTGCTTGACCTGAACAGGTTAAATAAAATAAAATAAAACTTGTGAATGAATAATACAAGGTGTTACAAAAGTACCCCTAATGCCGAATATGGTAGATAGGGACCATCAAACTGGACAACTTTTACTATGGGACCAACTCTGAAATCGCGAAAAAAAAATCAGCTGTTTCATACAAAAATTATTACGAAAATATCAAAATGTATAAAACAGCTGATTTTTTTTTCGCGATTTCATAGTTGGTCCCATAGTAAAAGTTGGCCATAATCGGCATTAGGGGTACTTTTGTAACACCTTGTATATTATAATCATGTGTTATTCAGTATTCCAAAAAGTAAATGGAACCTGAAAATATCTCATGAGATTTTAATTATTCAGCAATTCTTCCGTCCCTATAACTTCAACCCTGGACATTAAGTCAGCAAAAAGTATTTTATTAGTCACTTAGGGAGGGAACAGCGCTAAAAAGGGTTTAAAATTTAACAGTTCTCTATATAACAAGTTTCGGTACGATAAAATTAAACATTAAACATTGTGACATTTAAGATACATTTTAATTTATAGGATTTAAAAATTATATTACTGACTGGATTTTTAATATCATATAGCTTTGCTTCAAAGATAGGATTAACATATTTTGATCACTATCAAATGGAGACAACGTTATCGAATAACAATGAATAATTAAAAAAAATAACATCTAAAGTTATTTCTTTGTTGTCACAGTAATAAAACAATATTGTGCCCTATTTCGTACAATGGGCTCATATAATTAATAAATAATAAATTAAATAAATATTTGACAACATCACATACATTGCTACGATTCCAAAGGAAGTAGCTAAAGCACTTGTCTTATGGAAATCAGAGACAACGGTGGTATCACAAACACCCAGACCTGAGCCAATATGGAAACGTTCATTTTCCAAATTGACCCAACCGGGGATCGAACCCGGGACCTCAGAGATGGCGACACCTTGAAAACCGGTGTACCGGTGCAAAATAAGTAATTATCGTGCCATCTCACGCGGTTTATCATTTGGTTTTAGTTGTATGACTGAGACAGCACGATAAATGCTGCTATATTGCCGCCATTTTAGATTGTTTTTTTTAATAGCGCGAGTTATAGTAGTAACTTGTTGTTACTGCTATTAATCGCTGAACAATTTTTTGTTGCCGAGAATAGAACATACAGAGTTCAATACGTAAACGCCCACACAAAAAGTAGCTCAGCGACTTAACGCTCGCGAAATAACACTGACAAGAGTGACGAAGGGTTTACTTAGGCGACAAAGAAACGCAGCGATTAACGCCGCGATTATCGTAGCTACTAAGTTGCGCGTGGGCTCTGACGCTTACGCTCTTTATGAATTAAAAATTAAACAATGAGTTAAGTACCTACCAAAATGAAAATTATAAGTAGATACTTTATAATTTTCACAATATCATTTTCAGAGGTACTCAAAAACATCAAAATACGTCATCCACTGTCTTCATTATATTTCTATCTCTAGTTCAAATAGAAAATTCTAGCAATAACACCTATGCATACCAAGATAACATGTTTTTCTATAAATTCTACAGTAGATAGAGGTATTTCCACGAAATTGCAGACAATTATGAGCCTGGACAGTCGTGGGCGACTAGAAATAGGAGGATACTTCAAAGGACGGCCACAGAGTAAGCACTTTCAGTCCTTTTATTCCGTGAGTATTTTAGAATTAATCGATTAACTGTAAAAAAGTTCCTTTAAGCATCTTATCTCTTATAAAGTGTAACTAAGACGTTAACATACCTTTTGTTTTCATAGTTAGTAATTTGAACTTCAAAAAATTAAGGAAAGATGTGGGTATTTTAATAACTATCTCGTGGGTGGCTTAATAAATAAATCAGTTGTGTAGACACCAGTGATTTATTACATTACACATTCCAAATTGGATATTTGCTTTGAGAATGGATTCTACTTTTAAGGTATGTATGAGCAGAAAGGGAAGCAAAATAAACCCCAACGCGAAATTATGGCTCGATTTGACAATTTTACTATGATTTCTAAGACTCCATAGTTGGTAAAAAATGTAAATGCTCCAGTAACAAAATAGTGTTGATTATAAGAACCCATACGTAATCACAAAAAATCTTGTAATGGAAACATTATTGTAAAAACCTTTTTTTCTTAGATAATCACAAATTTCTTTTAATATGTGCCGCGCGGTAAGAAATGTGACGTCACTATTCTGATACTTTGTATGTGGTGTTTTCACGCGGCCGCCATGATGTCAACATTCAAAGCATCATAATATATCTTAATAAATATTGATCGCAGAAAAAAAAAATACGATGCACAATTTAATTTTTGGAATAAAACAAAAATTGTTAAGTACTTAATTTTTAGCCTCTAAATTGCCTCTATAGCATGACGACTTCGAGAGGGGTTTTGTCTTTATCGAAATGTCAAAGATGAGATCCTAATTATGGTGCACAATAATATACTGCGCCAGGTATAGCCATTCCGAGACAGCGGAAGTCACGTGAACTCTTGCCTACGTCATCTCCGCTCTATTGGTATTGAAAATAACATTCATTCATCTTTAACTCGAGTTCCATTTGCTAAGAGAATAAAAGTACAAATAAAATACACTATTATTAGTAATGAGTGTGACAGAAAAAATATCTTTCATTCTTTGCTTGTACTATAAAGTCGCGCAACTGGATAGTGACGTAGGCTGGTGTTACTCCGGGAATGCCAGACCATGTTTTCTTGGATCATGATCCCGATGTAGACAAACCTTTTGTTTATCTGCCAAATATTACAAATCTGAATAGGATAAATAATATATAACTAGTAGTCTTAGACCTCACCTCAGTCGTCTGAGGTGCTACGGGTGAGTCGATATTTTCTAGTACTTTTTCTAATGTATTATTTATTTCAATATAAAAATAGCATTGTGAATGCGAAAAGTCTCAATTTGATAAATCAAAGTAGATTACATTTTTTGTGAAGTTCGTCATGCTGGCGCTGTAACATTTTTTAAAATGCAGAGGTCAGATATTTGAACAAACTACTACTTAGAAGGGTTGTGTGCATGATTGCAGTTAAATACACAATTAATTACATACATCACATCATGTAGTTACCATTTTCTAATTTAAGTATTTATAGAAGTACTAGCAGCCACCCGTGTCTTCGTCCGCGTGGATCCTAGGGAACCTTTGACCGAAATGAAAAGTAGCCTCTATTTTAATTTAGATCCTATCTGTCTTTCAGCCAAATTTCATCCAAATCGGTCCAGCCGTTCTTGAGTTTTAAATGGTGTAAATAACCCGATTTAGAAACTAACCTAACCTCACTAAGTAGTAGTTAAGGTTTAGAAAATATTTTGAGTAAAAATGGGCTTTTAGTTTTGATTTTATTCGTTAACATATTTTCATAAGGGCCCATGTCAAGACCTGGAAGCAGTGCTGAATAATTTTGTTTGCCGCCTAAATTCGAGAAGCCGAAGAAGTTATTGTATTCTGGGTAAAGTGGATAGTTTACATATTTATAGGCTGTGGCGATAGGCCGCTATATTTATGTAAATTTCATCCGCGGCAGGTGTTTCGTAAAACGTCCGGCGCTTGTAGGGTTGGCACTAAAAATAATTAAATTAAATATCTTGATGACTTCCGTGGTCGAGAGGATTGCTCACCGGGTTCATGGTGTTGCCATGGGGTGGATCCCCGGCTGGATCAATTTAGGAATTGAACTTTCCTTAATTGGCTAGGTCTGGGTGTTAGTGTTATCGCCGATGTCTCTGATTTCCATAACACAAGTTTAGTGCTTTAGCTAATCTACTTACTTTGGAATCGGAGCAATGTACAGTCGAGTTCAATAATATGTACGCACTTTTATTTATTTATTTATTCAAAACAACTTGTAGGCTTTCAGAGTTTGACAGTTCATTCACCTTATGCCTTTGTAATAAAAGTCAACATCTGTCAAAAGTGCTTCCACATTTATGAACTCGACTGTACGAGTAGGTATGTGATGTTGTCCAATATTTTATTACAATAAAGTTGTTTCTATAAAGAACAGAACTCTATACTAGCATGATGGGGTTGCAGTGAAATATTGAATCTCAAAGTAAATTAATAATAATAAAAGTAGTGATAGCACAGAACTTATTCAGCGCAAAAATACGCCCATGTCTTTTGCCTTTCTACATTTTTGACAACCCTGAGCCAAATGTTTGTCCCAGCTGATTTGCATAAGTTTGTAGTTAATCTCAATGTTAGCTGCAGACTGCTGTACTTCTGTACTCTTTCAAAGGACTGCTTAAAGTTAAAATTTAAAATAAAATATTTGCACATCGATAATATAACAATAGAATATGTTGGAAATAATTTAGTTTAAGAACACTTTTGTAACCGTATTCTTGCAAATAAAAATACCAACTTACTTAAAAGTGCAAATAAAAATACTAACTTTGAAGGAACAAACAAACCTAGTTAGTAGATGAAGGTTAGTTATATACTAGTGTAAAGTGTTGGAAAAGGTAAAACCACAGAACAGAGAAAAAAAATCTCGAAGTCAACTATATGTATTTGAAGATAAATTGAGGCTGATCTGATCTCGATTACTATTCACAGTATAATCTTTTACATTTACTAATCATCATATTCAACTTGATTTAAGTAAGTATTCACTTAAAGGATTCCATGAAAAACGGTTGAAATAGAAACTCGGAAAATATGCTAGAGAAAATAAACAGCTTAATAAACTTCCGTTATTATAAGCTATTTTGTTTTGTTAAAGCTCAGGTATTTTCCCTTTATTCGCTAAGGTAAAGAAAAGCTATAAAAATATAAGAAATTTCCAATATTATGCGCGGACGTGATAGCCGCGGTCGGTGCGAGTGTTGAGTACAAGTCGTGGCAAAAAAATATACCTACACGAAGAGAAATAATATTTCAAAAGTATCTGAAAAGAAAAAAAATTAAGGTTTTTTATATCCTTTTTCTAAATGAAAATTACATCTTTCATAATATTTTATTGGGAAAAGGGTCTTAAAATCATAACATAATTATAATAATAAAAAAAAGTGTGTAGGTTACAGTGGCCATAAACTTGTTTGCCACGTCATCATCAATATTAGCTAGTGGCTCCTGGGCTACTGCTGGGTACCCCAGGACCTTCACAATCCTTTACCAGATCATCGATCTACCACACAATAGCTAAAAAAAAAACAAAAAGAAAAAAATTGTGATGGGGAAGAGAGTCCATTTATTTTGTCCCACAATGTTTCGGTAAGCGATTCAGTAGGCTAAACGCGAGGCAATTTTCATAAAGGGTATATACGAAGTCCTTCGTTCGAAATTAAGGCCGCCCACACCTGCCCGCCCTAATACTATCCCAAGCGTTTTAAACGAAACCCGTACACACCTCGCTTTATAAAAGAAAGAAGATACCAAAACCTTTTTCAAAAGTTATTCATAGCTTTTAGAAGGTCTTACAGGTAACGCTGGAGTTAAGAGAGAGGATATCCTTTTGTTGCTAAACAATTAATTTTAATTAAATCAGGTATAAAATCTTATGAGTTTGGAATTTGCTGCACGGTGCAAACACTGGCATTCAAAACTTAGTACAACACTTTTAAAATTGTAATAACTTTTAAAATAAGCAGTATATATTTTCTAAATAAAAAGGACTAAAAAAGGAATAATTTTGTTTTAAATAACAACTTCACAATCGATAACCTTCTTGAAAAAAATCTTGTTTTCATTTCAAAACTCTAAATATTGTTTAAGACAGCGAACAGTGAGCTTCCCATACAAACGTAATACCAAAATGATTTGCAATTTGAGCATAATTAACTCTTCTTGTGATGTTATTCGGATTAAGACAGTATTTGTCTAGGTTTCTGTTAAATAGAAAATCCAAAATACTGAACCAAATAAAAATTAATGCGATTTACAGTTTTGTATGAAAAAAATAAATGGCATTTATTTTGAATTGGGTTAGTATTTTGAAAGTTTTATTTAATAGAAACCTAGACAAATACTGTCGATGCGGTTACTGTTTCCTTTTATCTTTCTCAAAGTGATAACGAAGAAATTAATAATTTCATTGAAAAATATAATTTTCTTCAAACATTTATCCCACTTATCATTACTAATTGACGACCTCCTTGGTCGAGTGGCTTTGTACACTGGTTTTCAAGGTGTCGCCATCTCTGAGGTCCCGGGTTCGATCCCCGGTTGGGTCAATTTAGAAAACGATCTTTTCTATATTGGCTCAGGTCTGGGTGTTTGTGATACCACCGTTGTCTCCGATTTCCATAACACAAGTGCTTTAGCTACTTACTTTGGAATCGGAGCAATGTATGTGATGTTGTCAAATATTTATTTATTTATTATTATTATTATTATTACTATACAATGTTTGAGACTAATATTATGAATGCGAAAGTAAGTTTGTTTGTACACCTTGACTTCTTAACCACTGAACCGATCATCATGAAATTTTGCATACACTTTGTCAGGGGTACACAAAAGGACTTAAGGTATCTTTCATCCCGAAAAAAGTATTGTTCCCGAGCAAACTTTCGACACAGACGAAGTCGCAGGCGGCTATTAGTAAGTTTGGATGTTTGTTACTCAATCACACAAACAGCTTAATGGATTTGAATGAAAATTAGCACACAGTTTATAGCCTAGATTAAAACATAGGATACAATAAAGTATCTATGTTTTTGCTATCAAACCAGGACATAAATACCGGTCAAAAGTTCCCTAGGGACTTTCCAAGTCCACGAAGTCACGGGCGGAAGCTAGTGATTTATATTTCCCTCAATATCGTCTGGGATATAACAAAAACAATCACTCAACCAAACAAACCCCTTTCTCCCACACGATTTTACTCGGCTTCCCCTCTCAGTTTATGTTTTACCTCATCGTACCTACATTTTTTTATAACACCAACGCCCATTCGTATGAAAAATGAAATTTGCATATACAGTAAGTCGTGAAAGCGAAACCACAGTGTATATTGAAGCAGCAGGAAAGGATTAAGAGTATAATAATCAATTAGTTACTTTTTAAGTTATGGTAAACACGTAAATGACGTTTTAAGAAAATAATAAATTATTTATTTCAATATTTAAAAAGGATAAACTTCATATCTGCTAACCCTTTAAGCTCAAACCCATCTAGAGATGAGATGATATTTAAAATAAATTACTTATTAAAAAAATTGTAGGACTTATTAAAACACCACGACTGCCCTGCCAAAAAACTTACTAAAAAGTAAAAAACAAGTGTAGTTGCAGTCGAGCGACCGTTCTTTTGAACACTCTTTTAATCTAAGAAGTCCCCCGACTGCAATGACACTAATTGTTTTTTACTTTTTAGTAGGTTCGTTTTTTTGTTTTGTTTGGTAGGTTTTTATTTTATACATTTAAGTAACAAATTATTTAGTTTTGGAATATGCTTATAGCAAGGACTTTCATTAAATATCCATTTTAGAATAATAGTAAAAAAAGTTTCATATTACAAAATGGCGCCATGCACCCGCCATTTTCTATTTTCTTTTAAATATCGATAGCCAGTATCATTTGAGATGATACATTCAATTCTGTTAAGGCAGTTAGAAGTTTTCTATACAAACATACATGAACTATAAACACAATACACTTCTTTTTTGGACGGTTTTGTAAAAACCATTTCATCCAATAAAAGACTTACTGAGTCTCACATTTCATTACGCGTCCACATTTTTACTTCGACCAACTGGTGAACTTCTAAAAGCACAGAGTATAATTTATTTACTTCAAGAAACTTGGCCTGTGGTAGTAAATTTTGTAACAAATGATCTGCTCTGTGGTCATGATGAACTATGAACTTTGGTCTGGGCAAAGTTTTTATGATGCAAGTTCGTAACGAGACGGCGCCGCAAAAAGCAATATGTAAGAAATAGATTATGCTGGATGCTTCTCCGTATTTTATAATGTAGAGGCGAGCATACAGCTCATAATATGTTTGAAAGTGGTATAGTCAATGGTATAATCTAATGGCGCAATTAACGTAGGTCGACTTCACCCGTCTTCGTAAAAAATTACCGATTTCGTGGTCGTTATCGATATTCGAATAAACGACACTGCCCCACTAGCATGACCACCGAAATACGATACATTACGTTTTATCGATATTCATTGTCGAAATCCACTGTCTTTTGACAGATAAACGTGATAAATCGCTATATAATATCGTGTTTCGGTGGTCATGCTATGGGCTGAGCCAATATAGAAAATTTCGTTTTCTAAATTTACCCAGCCGGGGATCGAACCCGGGACTTCGGAGATGGCGACACCTTGAAACCGGCGTATAAACGACGACGACTACGACTTAGGTAAGCTGGTGGTAGCTAGCCAGGCGGACTTGAAGTAAGTCCTACCATCAACCGATTTTCAATTTATATACTAATCAACTGGGTTTGACAAAAGTTTAAATAATAAAACTAAATAAAATACATTTAGTTTCCAATAAGAAAACAAAAGTAGAAAATATACATGAGGCGAAGCCTATTTATAACGGTAAATTGGGACGAAAAATGAAGGTCTCCCGGTGTCTCGTTAAGGTCTTCGTTTCCCTGGGAGATATATAGTCTGTATAAATTACCATTTTATTTTACCAACACCCTGGATCGGACAAAAGTCGCTTATTAATAGAAAATTTATACGGCGAATTAGCGTCGTGTGCAACGGAACGTGATGGGCTTGCAATTCACGACCTATGTTTTTAAAGTAGGTGGTATTTATTGGGGGTGTTTTTGAATAAGGTTTGTTGAAAACGGTGCTTTATATTCTGCCTTTTCAGAAATGACTAATTGAATTCTAGCCTTTAGAAAGGCAGAATTTGATTTCAATTTAATATTGTTAGTGAAAGTGGTTGTGATCTTAAAATAATAACACCTGAAGCCGAGTCCTTGTATGTAAAGTAAGGCTAAAAAAACTGAGCCAAAATGGCTTAGTTTTCAGATTTATAAGCCCGCCTAACACTACGTTACCTAATCGTAACTAAAATCCAGGTACGATTAGGAAACGTATGACGGGTAAAACTCAGAAAACTAAGCCATTTTGGCTCAGTATTTTTTGCCTCACTTTTGACAGTGCGCTTTGTAGGGAACTATCGGTCTAGGTTGTTATTATTCTAAGGTTATGATACTTTTCCGTTTATAGCTGTGTATTTAGATCCTTGTTTTGTTATGTATGACTTATTGTTTATATACTTTACTAAACTAAGATTAATTTACATAATTTTGAATACGTTAGTGCTTACAGGTTTTCTTAAGCAAGCAATAATATGCTAACACAAATAGTAATTCTGACAGCGACCTCATTTTATAAGGTGGTAGAAAAAAATACCACAAATTACGTAGCGCAAGCAGCAATAAAAATTAAATCGTACTCTACCTTGTATTGAATGTAAATACGCAATACGCATATTAACATCCATACTTTATAAAAGAAACTCTTAACCCTTAACCCTTTCAAGTACTTGTAAATCCGTCGATCCGAGTGATTGGTCAAAAACGTCCGAGTGATTGGTCAAAACGTCCCATTTTCTTTGTTGCTACACTCGTAAGAAGTTCGTTAAGTATTACGCATGATGGTTCATTTGAAATTCGAATACCTACCTGTTTGTTATATTTTTAACTGATTTAAAAAAAAGGAGGAGGTTATCAAGTCCACGGTATATATATTTTTTTTAATTATGTATGATTTTGATCATTGGAATGGGATATTTCCATAAAACATGAGTACTTAAATATTATACCAGAAAAAATACGACTCGCACTAGATTATATTCTCGGTTGGGAATCGAACTCGCGACCTTTGGAAGTCCGGTCCAATGCTCTTACCGCTGAGCTACCGAGTCACTAGTGGCAAGGTCGAATTTCTTCTAGTATATCCTCTCTCTCTCTCTCTCACTCTCGCTGCAAGCCAGAGTTATTTCATCAATGTGAGGACCTCGACATACAATTGAAATATCTTTCTAGATATTTTGACAATTGATTAAGATGAAACAGCTATATAATTTTTAAACTCATTTAAAAATAGCATTGTGATTGCTAAAATCTGAAGTTTAAAAATGTGTACGTTATTTCACTGTTCTATTGGAACTCCCAACAGGCTAACCCGTCAATTGTTTTCACCAAAATGTAATTTATGACTGATAGGCAAAAGGTTTTACTACGCCTTGATGTAATTTTTTTGACATTGCTATGTAAACAAAATCCAAGCTTCATACTACTAAGACAAGTATTTTTTTTTAAAACAATGAAGTTTACAGAAATGGCAATATCTAAACTTAATTTAAATCGCTATGAATTGCCTAGAGGTGTAACAATATCATTACAATCCTCAAATCTAAACCAAAGTAAAATATTAAGACGCTCAGATCTTAACTAATTCTAAAGTCAAGCAAAAACAAACTTATCAAGAAAGTCAAAGGACAATTACATTACTGCAGAGTACTGCGCGGGCGACCGAATAACGAAACAAAAAACTTTTCCAGCGAAAAACACGTTAAATCTTAATTTTAATTTTGCAACTTTCCGAACACTTTAAGGGGATCTTCCTTTTTTGATGCAAATTACTTTCAACTTTTGCCGTTTTCATTAAAGGATACGAATTAATGTCTTTGTGGGTAGGTCCCGTTTGATTACGCGAGAAAAAAAATTAATGAAAGTACAAAACAAACATTTTTTCTTGCCAAGTTGATAAATTAAGTTTGACTTTCAACCGTTGTCTATTGTTAATCAAAGAAAATAAGGTTTTTTTCAGTTTAGTAAATCCTCAGTTTTCGAACAAAAAGTTCGAAATCAAGTTAAAGTTGGACTAGCTGAAACTTTTTAAAAGAATACCTTCATGCAAGGTCCAAGAAAATCAAATCAAAATCAGAAGGTTGTGGAAAGCCGCTGAATGCGGGCTGCGCAGCGCAGGATCTATCGTCGGGGAGATACTAGTAGGAGGTCTATATCCAGCAGCGGGGTCTAACCGCCTCTGTGGTCTAGTGGTTAGCCCACACGTGTAAGACGCAGGGTCGCGGGTTCGATTCTCAGGAGGGGTGTACAATTTGTACTCGGTTTGATTGATTGGATTGGATTACATTATTTTAGCTGTTAGTAGAGATTAGACGAACATAGCCCGCTGTGTTTGACGGTCTTTTAAAATCAACAAACATGCCAGGCAATGTACATCTTCTCTATATTAACAGCTAAGATAATATAAACGAGCCATTGTTTCAAGTCCATTCTTATAAGTAAACTATTTGACGCATAGAGTTTTTAAATATATGAATATTGAAATGATTTTATCCACTGACAGTACATAATACTTACATTTTCTCGTATTATAATTGTACTAAATGAGATATTATAATGAAAATACTGTATTTTTTCGGCTAGCTATCTTACCTAAGTCTGATGCCTTAACAACAATTTAAAAATTGTTGTGTTCAGGCAGTTAGAAGTGAGATAGCCAGTTCCTTAGTGGTGAGGATTCCGGGTGTAGTGCGCTTACACTTCAGTCTTATCATCACTTAACATCAGGTGATAGGATAAAAGCACTATCCCGGATAAAAAGCGGGTCTTATGACTAATATTTATGTTGATGAAGATTACCATTTATAATTCTATGCATATTTTGTATCTTAACTTCTTTATAATAGCTTTTACTAGCCTATTTCCGTATTTTAAGTGGTGTAAGCTTGGTAAGGCGGTATAGATAAATCGACTAAAGCCGGGAGCCATGCTGCGGTCACTGCTAGAGTTCTGCCTACGTAACAAAATTAACTTGCTTAATTCCAATTTCAAAATTGCAAAAAAATAGTTTCCATATTTTAGGTTATTATGTTTATGTATACAGATATAAAGATAAAAATAAGTAATATACCTTCTAAGCTTTATTTATAGGCTCTATAATTATCGATGGGTACAAAAAAATTACATTTGTGCTCGATACGAATTCGATTTGCGAATCGAATAAATTTAAAAGGATATAAATGAATATTAGACAACATCACAAACATTGCTCCGATCCCAAAATAAGTAGCTAAAGCACTTGTGTTATAGAAATCAGAGACTACGGTGGTAACACACACACCCAGACCTGAGCCAATATAGAAAAGTTAGTTTTCTTATTTGACTCGGGCGTACAAACCACTCGACCACGGAGGTCGTCAATATATGAATACTATAAGCATCAAAAGTCGACAACTAATGTTTAAACTAACTGGTTTTCAAATTTAAACTGTGGCTTAGCGTGTCCGATCTAAGTAATACACATAATTTTGCTTACCGCGCGTGGACCGAGCTGACTTGTTAGCTCAAGTTAAAGTGAGGTCAGACCGGTTTTGCTTATAGTGCGCTTCTAAATTTAAATTCGCTTAAATCTTCCTGTTTTCAATTAATTTGATGAAATACTCCGTTGATGACTGGAATTTAGATGGTTTTTTAGTTAACAAATCAGAAAGAAACAAACATATAGAGACAAAAAATAAAAATAAAAATCCTATGGTCGATTATATGCTTACACAGCTTAGTTTAACTCGCATAATTCTAGTGAAAACGAAGTCTTTCATGCCATGACTATGTTTTCCTGATATATCGTCGCCGTAGAGCGAAAAGTCACCAAGTAGGTCAAAGCGTGTTTTGAGTTATGAAGGTTTAAAGTTTTGTAAAACAAAAAAAAACATTACTCGGATTTGGTATGAGATAATTCTAATTTTATGGTTTCATATCTTAGAAAATAGATAAGCGCATAAAGTAACAATATTACTTTTAATGAGTTACGTGTAATTACTGAGAAAATGAAAAAAAACAAACTTAGTTATTTTTTACCCCCAAAACTTGTAACAACATTTTTAGTTAATGAGTTGCACAATAGAGTTAGTGACTTTTCACCTGAGTCTGGATCACTTTTAATAAGAATAACTCTAGTTAGTTTATGACTAATGTTAAGAAATTCAATAGATGTTTTAATGATTATTAGTAACACTCTAATTTACACAAGTTTTTATTTATCATCAACTAACTTTACAATTAGGACAAAAAAAGATTCAAATTAATGCATAATTACCATACTTCTTTAATGTATTTATTAAAAAATACAAACAGTAACTTATCAATACACATAATTACATAAATTCGATTCTTCTTCACCTTGATTGTTAACATCAGGTTCTAACACCCTGTCTACAACATCTTTGCTAGTAGACTCATAACATGTGTGGAGTTCTTGGGGTAGGTACCTTTGCGACAAGAGCAACGTGAAAAATCTTCTTCCTCTTCTCGTGTCAAAGAACTTCATCATCATAATTATCAGCTGCACGACACCCACCGCTGGGTATATACCCAGGCCTATGCATCCTCCAAGAATTCTTTTTGCTATGTGTCCCGCCTACTGCCACTTCAGATAAGCAATCCTTTGAGCGATGTCGGTTACTTTAGTTCTCCTACAGATCTTCTCATTTCTGATTCGATCCGCAGGGAAATGCCGAACATGGCTCTTTGCATTGCACGCTGGGTGACCTTGAGCCTCCTTATAGGATCCATAGTTAGCGATACATTCCAAAAACAAAGAAAAAGGAGTCCTCGAACTAGAAAAGAAGAAGATTAATTTCAGGAAGAACAGGAGAGACAGTAATTTAATTCCGAAACAAGGAGAACCGATTTGATAGCTTCATTAAAAGCATTTGCAATCCTAATGGCTTATATACTGCTCTGCTCCTCTTCCGATTTCAGAGGCTAAGAATAAAGACCTTACTCATCTTATCGCAAAGGTACCAAACCTTGCGACTAAAATCAATAATTTAGGCGTGAGTGTAACGGAACTTAACTATGCCTGGAAATTGCTTTTCAAACCTAAGACATTTGATTTCAGCCATAATAATTTTCCCTCTGTATTTATTCTTGCTTTTGTTACTGATAAAATTTCATTTAGAGCCTTTACATCAAACATTTCATTATTAAATAAGTATTTTAGAAAGGTAACAGAAAGTTTCATCAATGTTTGACTGCAAGTCAGTCTTGCGTCTCGCGCGCGCACAAAAAGACACAGAGTGTCAGCAACGTGAAAAATCTTCTTCCTCTTCTCGTGTCAAAGAACTTCATCATCATAATTATCAGCTGCACGACACCCACCGCTGGGTCTATACCCAGGCCTATGCAGCCTCCAAGGATTCTTCTTGCTATGTGTTCCCGCCTATTGCCACTTCAGATAAGCAATCCTTTGAGCGATGTCGGTTGCTTTAGTTCTCCTACAGATATCCTCATTTCTGATTCGATCCGCAGGGAAATGCCGAACATGGCTCTTTGCATTGCACGCTGGGTGACCTTGAGCCTCCTTATAGGATCCATAGTTAGCGATACATTCCAAAAACAAAGAAAAAGGAGTCCTCGAACTAGAAAAGAAGAAGATTAATTTCAGGAAGAACAGGAGAGACAGTAATTTAATTCTGAAACAAGGAGAGCCGATTTGATAGCTTCATTAAAAGCGTTTGCAATTCTAATGGCTTATTTACAGCTCCTCTTCCTATTTCAGAGGCTAAGAATAAAGACCTTACTCATCTTGTCGCAAAGGTATCATACCCCAGGAACTACTCACACATGGTATGAGTCTCTGTCTTTGTGGACTCCTGTCCACAAAGACAGAGGACTGTTGGAGACTGTTGGAACCTAATGTTAACGATGAAAGTGAAGAGGAATCAAACTAATTTAATTATACAATACTAAATAAAATACTTGAAAAAATACGACTCGCACCAGATCATATTGTCGGACGGACTCGGTGGCTCAGCGGTCAGAGCATTGGACCGGACATCCAAAGGTCGTGGGTTCGATTTCCGTCCGAGAATATGATCTGGTGCGAGTCGTATTTTTTCTAGTATATTATTTAGTATTGTTTAAAAATAGCATCGTGAATGCTAAAATATCAAATTTAAAAAATAATGTTATGTGATAATTGATACGTTTCTGTTTTTATTATAAAATACATTGTTGAATATTAGTATTAGTATTATTATATTGCATTAATTTGACTCTTTTTTGTCATAATTATAAAATTTGTTAATGATAAATAAAAACATTTTGTCAATTAGATAGTTACGAATAATCATTAAAAAATCTATTGAATTTACTAACATCAGTCATAAACTAACTAACTGGACTTATTCTTATTAAAAGTGATGTAGACACGGGTGAAAAGTCACTAACTCTATTTTAAAACACAAGAACTAAAAAATTTGGTACATAAATGTCGATCGAATAGTCATTAAGATGAGTTGGTTAATTTTCGCTTTTATGTTTTGTATCGAACCGATTCGAACTAGTAATTCTAAAACTAACCAAGTTATTTTAGTTAATTTCGCCCCGGATTGAGTTCCAGTTAAGATTTATTTTGTATAGGGGAAAAGTTACCATCTCGACTTAGGTACAGATTTGCAATTCCTTCGAATAGTGATAAAGTATTTAAGTAAATTAAATTAATTTCGACTAATGTATTGCAGTCCAAATATAGAGTTAGTGTTTATTTGCACTATCTAAAATCAAAACTATGACACGTATAGATACGGCCGTAAGGTTGAAATACGTAAAAAAATTCGGTGATATTGATGACATATCTAACTCATTTTTGGCCAAATGTCGACTTGGTGACTTTTCGCTCTACGGCGACGATATTATGTTTTCATCCATCCCTTACAGTGATAACAGAACATAACTCACCACGCTGGTCCAATCATAGCTTATTTCCGTGGTCCCCCACTTTTTTTTCTACTTTTTTCCCGATATCCCCTAATGGGGGACAGCGGGAAAGGTCCCCAATTATGAGTGCTAATGACTGATAATCCAGATGACACCAATAGCTTAAGTGCATTCCGAAGCAAGAGCTCGAGTCAATAAGTTTTCGGTACTCGGCGTCGATTATTGACTTCGGCGAAAGTTGCTTGATCTCCTTAATCGCTGACTGAATACGCCAACCCTT
Source organism: Catoptria pinella (assembly GCA_963556745.1). NCBI lineage: Eukaryota > Metazoa > Arthropoda > Insecta > Lepidoptera > Crambidae > Catoptria > Catoptria pinella. The sequence goes on from OY750777.1 coordinate 1,944,192, forward strand.
AGCGCCATCAAGCTGCTGTGCTTCTATGAAAGATTTTTTTGATGCTGTTAAGCTGATTTCAATGCTGAAAACATAAATCTTTCGTGGACTGATCAATCTTCATTCATTCCATTCAAATCCCTTGGGATTTGTTTAAATGCTTTAGGTCTTTAGCTCACGACCAACTACCAAATTTTTATTTAATTATTGTACTACAAAGTTTTTATACCACTACTAGTATCCAGCCGCGACTTTTTCTATTTCTCATTGGAATGTTTTAAATCCCTTTTGGTTGATTAGTTTTACTGCTGCTATGATATAACTATAACCCCTCTGTCGCAAAAGAAATGCATATTTCGGCGCATCTGCTATGCTGTTTTCGAAAATTTATTTATTTTCGTGAGTAAGTAGGTACAATACACAACTCTCTCGTCGTCGTCCCCGCAACCAGCTTTCGTCTTTCGTTTTACGGATTTCCTACAATTTCAGGAAAACGATACAAGCTTGGACTTAATAATGATACCTAGTAAATTATTTATAATAAATTACCTACATATAAGTACTTAACTACATTCATTTTGATACAAGTTATAGCTTCCAAACTGCGGTACTTAAAAGCATGTTTTTTTATTATTTGACAACAACACGTACATTGCTCCAACTACAAAGTAAGTAGCTAAAGCACTTGTATTATGGAAATCAGAGACAACGGTGGTATCACAAACACCCAGACCTGAGCCAATATAGAAAAGTACATTTTTCTAAATTGACCCAACCGGGGATCGAACCCGGGACCTGCGAGATGGCGACACCTTGAAACCGGTGTACATAGCCACTCGACCACGGAGGTCGTCAATTTATACGTAATCAAATCGTACTTGTTATATGTTTAAGCATTTGTTCCGGAGTTTTATTTAGGAATAAAATTTATCCTCACTACACCGCTACTTTGAATTAAAATTTAAATCTCAGCATAAAGTTGAAAATCTCACAAGTGTTATTTATGTCAAGCTATGAATTTTATCACGCTCGGAATACGGCAACCAAAAAAGGCAGAAATCTTTTTACAGAATGAGACTTAACTTTAATTTTACTAATGAGGGGTTTTATAGTATTTTCTTACTTTTTCTCTCCAAACATTGAACATTATACTGACAAATAGTCAGCGAATTGAATTTATGGAACAACCATTCTGCTCAAAAAATAGTTAAATTGGAAAAACTAAAAGAATTTTATAATGTCACTTTTTATATGCCTCCGACTGCATGTTATTATGTTGCCTTTAATATTTAATCTTGTTTCCATCTTTTCAGGTGACTTGTCTTTTGATGCAGGCGGGTTTTTTTTAGTTTTATTATTTATTTATGTCTTTTTAGTTATTATATTAATACGGTTATGATATACCTTTTTGAAATCCTTATGATAAGCCCTTTAATAAGATACATATATGGCAGAATCCAAAAAAAAATTTTTTGCACTTCGAATATAGCACCGCACAGCCGCCATGTTGGTATTTTAACGTCTCTTACATAAGAACACTTGGGCTGTTGAGACGAATCTAACGATATATTATTAATATAAATCAGTTCAGCCGTTTGATAGATATGAGGTAATAAAGATATTACACACAAACAAACAAACATATATACATACAAGATACGCGTGAAAAACATATCCCTTTCCTTACAGTCGGGTAAAAATGACAACCAAGTGGGCGTTGCTAAAAATGCTGGCATTTAGTTATGCAGCACAAAGCGACTGAACATTGGTTGCATAATAGCGACCATAATCGTATTACTCATAGATAATGTTCTATAGTTACCTAAAGGAAAAATAATTTAATACTGTCACCCCTCTTGTCACTTCCGAGCAACCTCCAAGCTATTGCTGTTTTAAGAAACAACTGACCACGAAGACGAAGCCGCTTGCGGTCGCTAGTCAAAGCTGAGACCTTCGCTATCCGAGCTACAGCTTTGACCAATGAGCTACCGAAACATTAGTAGATTCGTTGAGTTTCATAATATTTAACGGAACTTGGGTAACAAACATTACATCATTACAAAGCTAGGAATCTTGTCAACCATGGTTCAGAAAATATAAAATATTAACGTTGCCATGTATGTATATAGCTGAGTTATGTCTTTTTGTAAAGCGATATCCCGAACGTTTTGTCACTCAACATCAAAGAAATGCAGATGTACGAAAATGTAGACAAAACAAATTATGCATACCAAATAGCAATTTAGCCCTTTGAAATTTTGAGATTTAAGCATTCACAATGCTATTTTTATATACCTAATACTAAACATTAGGCTGAGCTACCGAGTCACTCACTCGGTAGCTCAGCGGTCAGAGCATTGGACCGGATATCCAAAGGTCGCGGGTTCGATTCCCGTCCCAGAACATGATCTGGTGCGAGTCCTATTTTTTCTAGTATATTGTTTAGTAGCAATTTAGCCCTTTTTAGAAAAAATGTTTACTGCATGGCTATAAAAATATACAATAAGTTACCACAGAACTTAAGAGACCTACCGGTAGAAAAAAATATTTTTAAGAAATCCTTATTCTCCTGGCTTGGTTTTTACTCGATTAAAGAGTAATAAGTTCTTGACATCTCCAATTCATAAATTTTATTTTAATCCAATTGTTGTTATTCTGACCGTATATTTTTTTTAGATGTAGGTAATACAGCTGACGTTTTTTAATATCCTAACAATTTTTATTTTAGTTTTTTTTTTTTTTAGTTTTTGACATTTTTATGGATGCATTTGTTTAATCGACCGATTGACATTGTACCCACTATGAATGTGACATACTTGAAATTTTTTATTTGTTATTATTACTTTTATTCGAGGTGTCTATTTTAAATTGCCTAAAAACACTTTTTTTTTTTTAAATTCTGTTTTCAATAAACATTTGCATGCCTACATTAAAAAGGCCAATACTGGTAAAACTGCTAAAATTGTATTTCTGTACCGAACAACTTGTATATGCAGTATTCGCAAATAAATGATTCTATTCTATTCATCAAAATCTGGAAAAGTCAAAGTATGGAAAAATCTGGGCAGAAGAAAAGCAGACCAAATAGTTGGAAGGCTTCCCTTATCTCAAAGTATAGGGCAAGCTAAGCTTTGATGTAGAACGTAACTCTTTGAACTCGATAGTGTTATTATGTAACTTATATGTATGAAAAAAAAGTAAAACGATCGGTCCGGCCAGGTGTCGGATGGGTGACCGTTAAATGGCATTAGAACTGAGCGCTTCCGTGTTTCGGAGGGCACGTTAAACCGTCGGTCCCGGCTGTTGTCATCTGATAACAGTCGTTAAGCCAAGTCAGAGGCCTTACAGGCGGCTTGTTAAAGTCAAATACGATTATAATAATATTAATTAAAATAAATGAATATAACTGATTTTTATCTTATATATTTATAAATCTTTATTGTACATAATACATAAAGAAAGGTACAAATGGCGGACTTAATGCTCAAACCATTCTCTACCAGTCAACCAACAGTAAACAGATAGATACGAATGCGACACAAACAAAGAAGACTAATAATAAAAGAATTTGTTCATTTTTTGATTTTTTGCATTAAGATATTCTAGTTTTTTTTCTTTATACATTGAAAGTTAATATCGTTGCTGGCTCACTACAATTTTATAATTATTATTCTAGAAATCTAAAAAATTTCAAAGATTATATAAAAAGTCTGCTGATATGTCTAGCCTTTTCAATCTTTTCAATAAAAATATCAACAATGCCACCTTCAAAACTCGTTTATATTTCGATCATAATATTATTTATTTCCAAATTTAATATTTCAAAAACAGTGATTGAATAAAATATTAAATAATGATTCACAAACGATTGTCGCAACGGTCTTTCACTTGAAATATCTGCTTATTTTCGAGACGTGGATAAATTTTTTCCAAGTTCTAAATTCTGAATAAGGCCTTTTGTAAAATGTGATGCCAGTGCCTGTGGCGATTCGTCTTTAAATATCACCATTACGTAATACGTTACGTTTTTTTAATCCACAACGCGATAGTGCTTGGCCTTCTCTTCATTAACACTTTCGGCCTTCACTTAACATAGTGACGATAAGGCCGTAAGTGTTAGCGCACTACACCCGGAATCCTCACCACTGAGGAACTGGCTATCTTACAACTGCCGGAATACAACAATTTTTAAACTGTTGTCATGGCGTCAGACTTTGTTAATATGGTGGTAGCTAGCCAGGTGGACTTGAAATAAGCCCTATCACCAACCAAACCAAGTACGAATCGTACCCCTCTCCTGAGAACCCGGGACCCCTGCGTATTGCACGTGTGGGCTAACCACTAAACCACAGAGGCGGTTAAATATTCTATGTAACTATATTGTATATAACTGAAACCAACCAAATCGAGTACAAATGTACCCCTCTCTTGGGAATTAAACTCGGGACCCCTGCGTCTTGTGGCGAATCACTAGACCACATAGGCGGTTACGGTTATATGCGAATAAGTCGTGAAAGAAGGCTTATGATCGCCATGCTAATCTAACCTAATTCTCGTGTTATATCTCGTATAAACACGAGAATTAGAAAATTATCACCAAATCATACTTGGTGGTTTAGGATTGAGTGATGATTTACTAAAACTGGAAAGCTAAATGCTTTTGGTGTGTTAAAAAAGTTTTAATACCCTTAAAAAATAAATTCTAGGTGAATAAAATAAATTCTCATTTTCTCAGGCCTATGGTAACGTCCCTAGGACCTTTATCGCTCACTCCATGCACAGTTTATTCGGCATCGCGCGATGGCCTCCGTGACCCGCTTCTGCTTTTATCTCGCAGTTACGAACTTTGACGGCCACTTATCGAGGCATTTTGTTTCTGTCCGTTGTATGAATGATGGTGTTCCTGGGGGCCTATTACAAAAAATAATGCGATAATCGGATGATGTTTGTCGTTTATTTACTTTAATGTGGGATTTGATTTAAGTCGACTGTGACGGTCGATATAAGGCAACTAGCAACTGTCGCTTCTGGCGCATCGGTGACGGCGTCGCTGTCATCTGTAGTTGACGGCGTAACCTAGGTAATAACACCTAGTTCCAGTTTTGACCACCCGATCAGATAAGATTTGTTACACGGTCAATTTTAGTCACCTGCGGCTTAGGCCGAATTGCCATTTACACAGTCGATTTCAATTTCCATTGTCGAAAAAAACGACGTAAATGTGTGTGTTTTTAATGTAATTTATAACTTATCTGCTAAGTTAGAAGTTTTTTTGTGTTAAATAATACCCCAGTTTATAGTGAGGCAATTTTCTGCGCCGTTTTTTAAACTAACTGGACGTCGAGTGTTTTTAGGCGCCAGTCGATTTTATTTTATTTATTCTAAATAAGCCCAATTTCTTAAAAAAGGAATCAGTCAAGGTCTTGTGAATGATGTCTAATGTTTATTGTATAATGTTACAACAGTACAAAATGAGTGCAATAGTTTAAAAACGGGTTTGAACCAACAGTGGCCACTTATAACAAAATCGCATTTTAAACTTTTTGAATGCCTTTTCAAACTGTGTAAAGTTCTCAATAAATATTAGACGTTATTAACAAAACCTTGACTGATTCCTTTTTTAAGAAATTGGGCTTATTTAGAATAAATAAATTAAAATCGACTGGCGGCGCTAGTTGGCTCATGTCAGCCCCTTAAATATCTAGATTATTACTAGAAAAAATTCAACTCACCACCACATCATTTCTCAAGCGGGACAGGTCCTGCTATGCTATTTTTATATATTAATAGCATAGTAGATGATAAAATCTAATGTTCTTGATCGACGCTGAGTGGAACGAATATCATCCGATTATCGCGATTCTTTTTATGTAATAGCCCCTCTACTATGAGGTAGAGTATTTGTTTTTCCGAAGTCAGTGGAGTCGTTAAGCGAAACTTGATGGACAAAGTTTGTGATAAAAATATGAGTTTCTGTATCTTTGTTTGTTCGCAGATTTTTAGAGAAGTTTTTTGTTAACTTTGCGAGTTTTTCTTGATTAAAGATTGTGACTTGTTTCCGTTTCCGTGTTTTGTTTGACAACTGTATTTTTAGGAAAAAAATGAACCCTTATAGGTTCTCTTTGTTGTCTGTCTGTCTGTCTATTAAGACCCTTTATCTCGGGAACGCGTGGAGATATGGAGTTGAAATAAAAACCACTGATAATATATATACCTAAACTATAAAAAAATCAAACTTCCAAGTTAACGTACTGAAAGATATGACCTTTTATGCCGCAAAACGCATATTTCGACAATCTCTACAAAATCAAAATTTATAAGGTACTTCCCATTGACCTAGAACTATGAAATTTGGCAAGTAATATGACGATATTATAAGACGTTATACTACAAGTACATGGTCTGAAAACTATGCATTTGTAATTAAATCGTAATAAATATAGTCTTTATTAAAGTACCTACAAATTTGTACGGGGCCCTCGGTGGGCGAGTCCGACTCGCACTTGTCCGGTTATATTTTTTTCAAGAACTTTGCTTTGCCTTCATCTCACCTGATGTTAAGCAACAAGACGGCCTTATTATATTAAATTAATTAAATTCACATGTAGGTAACTATAATTAATTCACATGTATTATTTGATTGAATCAGGCATTACTTGGCGGAAGTCCCAAACCATTGTGAAAAAAGAAATATATGTAGCTTACTCCCGCAAAAATATATGCAGGATGCACCGCCCGCCCGCCCACAAAAAAATGCACATGCACACCACAAAAATATCAGTGCACAATACTTGCATTTAGCATGACAGCGACACACCTTGCACCTTCACCAATTAGACTACTCTACACGTGTTTCGCCCCAACCCGGAGCATCCTCAGGAGTTAGATCGTGCGTGAACCATTCGATGTTGGTTGACTGACACTGATATTTTTGTGGTGTGCATGTGCATTTTTTTGTGGGCGGGCGGGCGGTGCATCCTGCATATATTTTTGCGGGAGTAAGCTACATATATTTCTTTTTTCACAATCACATGTATTAAACGTAGGCATTTACACACCGTTCTGGGGCCGTACCGGCTAACGCATCGAACTTCTGAAAGTCTGCCGGGCTTCAAATTAAAACAGATAAATCGAACCCGAATTCATGATGTTACACGAACATCGATATCTTATAAATTACTTCGGCGAATAGTATACAATACGAAACTCCTTACTTCGATTTATCTGTTTTAAGTTGAAGCTCGGCAGATCCGCCGAAGTTCGAAAAGTTATCCGGTAGGGCCCCTGAATTCCCAATGTATCAACCGAGTTTCGGCCGTGGTCACGTCCGATGCAACTCGGTCAAAACGTCTCGCGTCGGGAATATAGGGAGGTGTTTAATATGCCTTTTGATAAATGCCATCATTTTTTTTTTTATTTTTTTTTATTTTTTATTTGACAACATCACATACATTGCTCCGATTCCAAAGTAAGTAGCTAAAGCACTTGTGTTATGAAAAATCAGAGACAACGGTGGTATCACAAACACCCAGACCTGAGCCAATATAGAAAAGTCGTTTTCTAAATTGACCCAACCGGGAATCGAACCCGGGACCTCGGAGATAGCGACACCTTGAAAACCGGTGTACAAAGCCACTCGACCACGGAGGTCGTCATTTGCTTCCCAATATCAATCCCGTCCCCTTTTATCTATGATAAATGTATATGCGACTGTAATCTAATATATTTGCGCCATTTTCTATTTAAGTGGCACCTAAGTGTCGCTCAAGTTAACGACTGATGGCAATTAAGTTAATTTCCTTTATTAAGGATGAACGCTTTCATCAAAATGTGAAATATGGGGGGTGTTAATTTTGCATTAGTGTGTTCCTTATTCCTTTTAACTTTCTACCAAGTAGATTTAATACTCTACTATACTAGGTACAGTTACGTCTATAAATATGTATACATAATTTAGAATTTTGTCACTCTAAAAGCTATTACTTTTTGAACAGAAATAATAATAATAAATAATAAATATTTCACAACATCACATACATTGCTCCGATTCCAAAGTAAGTAGCTAAAGCACTTGTGTTATGGAAATCAGAGACAACGGTGGTATCACAAACACCCAGACCTGAGCCAATATAGAAAAGTTCGTTTTCCAAATTGACCCAACCGGGGATCGAACCCGGGACCTCAGAGATGGCGACACCTTGAAAACCGGGGTACAAAGCCACTCGACCACGGAGATCGTCAAATTAATGACAACTACAACAAAGTGACAAATATCTAAACTGTATACATATTTTTAGACGTGACTGTACATAGGGTAAACTATAGAGTCATTGGCACCCTAAGCGAAATCTCTCCTTATTTTGTTGATTATTTTATCAGTAAGATATATAGGCGTAATTTACGACTTTTAAAAAAATCTTTAAGGTTTATTTATTACAATAACAACGAAAAAAATATGAAAAAGAAACGTTTTTTATGAAAAAAAAAAAAAAACATCTAAAAACATCGAAATTATAGTCATTGGCACTCCAAGTACAATCAGTGGCACAAACCTACTAGTGATTGGCACTCATTTTTTAGTATGAGATAGGGTGACGTTATTTCTCCAAAACTTAAGTTTAAAGTTAGAAAGAAAGAATGAAGGTGAGAGAGGTAGGGACGGACTTAAAGAGGGAGGGAGAGAACTAGGTAGGGAGGAAGGGAGAAAAGACTTAGGGAGGGTGGATTTCAATGAAACTCGGTTCTTGTTACTATTATGACAAGAAAACAGTAACGCAATGTTAAAAATATAAGAAATCCAAGATGGCGGCCAACTTTTTTGTTTGTGGTCCAATTTCGATGAAACTCGGTTTTTGGTACTATTTTGACAAGAAAACAACAATGCAATATTAAAAATATTAAAAAATTTGTCGAAATAGTACCAAAAACCGAGTTTTATCGAAATCAGCCCACAATCAAAAAAGTTGGCCGCCATCTTGAATTTTTTAATATTTTTAATATTGCATTGTTGTTTTCTTGTCAAAATAGTACCAAAAACCGAGTTTCATCGAAATCGGTCCACAAACAAAAAAGTTGCCCGCCATATTGGATTTTTCAATATTTTTAATATTGCATTGTTGTTTTCTTGTCAAAATAGAACCAAAAACCGAGTTTTATCGAAATTGGCCCACAAACAAAAAAGTTGGCCGCCATCTTGAATTTTTTAATATTGCATTGTTGTTTTCTTGTCAAAATAGTACCAAAAACCGAGTTTCATCGAAATCAGCCTGCAAACAAAAAAGTTGGCCGCCATCTTGGATTTTTCATATTTTTAACATTGCGTTGCTGTTTTCTTGTCAAAATAGTGCCCCAAACCGAGTTTCATCGAAATCGACCCACAAACAAAAAAGTAGGGCGCCATCTCGGATTTTTTTAATATTTTTAACATTGTGTTGCTGTTTTCTTATAATGGCAGAGTATGCAGCTGGGGCTCGTGCCACTCGCTTCTCCCCCCTCACGCCCCGCACGATTGGCCTGACTAGATGTCTCCGTCGGCCTACTGTAGGGAAAAAACTGTTTATACTGTGATAATGCAAACACGAAAATGTATGAATAGTACCACCTAAAGTATAGTGCCAATAATTGCAAGTACTGTAGCGCAAATGTTTTTTCAAGTGTATTATGAAAATATTTTAAAATCTAAATAATTTGTGAGTAAAAACATTATTCAATAAAAAATATTTTAAAATCTAGTGATTGGCACGGTTGCTAAAGAACTACACTTTAGTACAAGCTATTTAATCAATGGTTGGCACATTGTAAATTGAAGTTGTGTTAACAAAACTGGAAGAAATATTATTGAAAACTGTAATATAATTTATAATAATATTTTTTTTTTTTTTTTTTTTTTAATTTAATTAATAACATTTACAAAGTGAACGTTGCTCAAACATAAGTATTCGCCAAACTGCATGGCAGTTTGTTGGCGAAGAAAAGCACTCACATTAACAAATTACTTGTGTACACCTACTACAATTCTCGTACCTTATTTATACTTAGTATATGCTTAGGAAATAATCTTTTAATTTTCTTTTAAGAGCGGGTTTACAAAGTTTATTATTATCTCTTAGCAAATCTATCTCATTACATATTTCAGGAACTAAATACCGAGAACATCTTTTACCATAATAGTTTATTATACTTGGCTTTATAAGCTTGTTCTGCCTGACCCTTCTTGTATTATATCTATTTCTTACTTTCACTTTATATTCTTCGCTGTAGTAATGTTCTATTGCTATCATATATTTTAATTTATAATCTAATGGAAGTATTTGGCAGATAGAGAATAATTTCTCATAATCCCTATTACATTTCTCTTTTACCTTTTTAGTCACCAAATATTTAAGTAGTCTGGTTTGTAACTGCTTTATATCTTTTAAGTAGGAAGCAAAAGTGCGACCATATATATTTAATCCATAACTTATTAAGCAATCTGCCAGCGCATAATATACCGCTTTCATAGTCTTATTATTTAACACATACTGTAACTGGTAAAATTTGCACAGTATGGATCTCAACCTTGCACAGACATTATTTACTTGGGATTTCCAATTAAATTTTTTATCTATACTTATTCCTAGGTACTTATAGGTTTCCACCAGTTCTATATTAGTACATTTACAATGTGATTTATTTTTATGTAGACATTCGTAGCTGTGCCCTATTATGGCTACTTCTGAGTGGTTCATATGCTTAGCTACCGCATTATAGGGCGAGTGTATATGCATACATTTAGTTTTCGAAAGGTTAAGAATAATGCCATTATCGTGAGCCCATTTTGTTATATTTTCAAAGTCATTTTGTATACACCTCTGTATTTCTCTGATGTCCTTCGAGGCATACAACAGGCACATGTCGTCAGCATACAAAAGTACATCGCAGTTTTTAATTACATTGCAAACGCTATTAACATGCATTAGGTAGCCCACCGGCCCAAAGACGGACCCGGTCGGCACACCCAGTGTAACACTGGCCTCTTCTCCCATAGTTCCGTTCACGGCTGTGCGTATTGTTCTGTTGGTTAAGTAATTTCGAAAAAAGTCATTAGTAGGCCCCCTGATTCCACACTCGTGCATTGCCTGAAGTAACACATCGTGATCTAAAGTTTCAAATGCTTTTTTGTAATCAATAAATAAAGCTATAACCTGTCTCCCATTGTTTAAGCTGTCGTTAATTTTATCAGAAAACTGAGTGAGTGCAGTACCTGCTGTGACCTTTCCTAAATCCGTGTTGAGATTCCGATACGATGCAATTCTTATCCAGAAAATTCGAAATCTGACCAACTATTACTTTTTCGACTATTTTGTTGATTACCGACAGAATAGCAATTGGCCTGTAATTAGCGAAGTCCAAATGACTTTCCTGCTTGTAAATAGGTCGAATAATAGATTTTTTTAACAGATCAGGATAGATTCCTTCTGTTAAACACATATTTATAAAATGAGCCAACGCAGGACTTATATGTTTTTTTATAAACTTTAAATCTTTGATTCTTATTTCGTCTGCGCCTGGGGCTTTATTCTGATGCATTTTATCTATAATTTTTTCTATGTCATACGGGTCTACTTTTCTATACCTAAAAGACAAATCAGTTTCCTTCACATACATCTTACGATCTAAAAATTTTTCATTACATTTATGTTTAATACTTTCTACTTCAGCTGTAAATGTTTGAGAAAATTTCGTACATATATTATACAGATTATCCTGCTTACCCATATATTTCATAATTACACTATCTATATTTACTTTTTTATTACCTAACCATGTATTTATACAAGACCAGACTTTTCTACAATCCCCATTACAATTTTGTATTTCTTTTTGTCTATGTTTGTTTCTGGCGGTATTTATTTGTTTATTTAATTTATTTCTAAACCTGGTGTACTCTAAACGTTTATTCATATTCTTAGGTGACGCTCGCCAAGCTCTAAACAAAGAATCTCTTTTTAATACCAAACTATTAAGCTTACTATCAATCCACGGTTGACTTACCCGTTTCTCCGTAGTATTGCAAGTGATTTTACTTTCCTGATAAATACCACCAAATACACAACACAATTTCTGGTACAGTTCTAAAGGGCGCTTTATCACTAATAAGTGAGACCAATCATAATCTGCTAGTCTTTTAAAAACTAATGTATCACTAATATATTCATTCATTTTTATCACTGGTAACGCATTATTTTCAATGTTTAAGTCCAACGAAATTCCCACAATATGGTGATCCGAGATGTAACAATCAATTATGTAGGCCATCGTAGACGCACTAGATGTTTTCGCTCTCACCCACACATGATCGATACAGGATCGCTCGTGCTTACCGTCAACTATTGCTTCACGCGTTATCTCAGTGCATGGCAATGCACAACTTAAGCCGCGCTCACACATCGTCATTTTATACTGAGTTACAGTTGGGTTTGTTTTGTAATATAAATCTATGTTCGTGTCTCCAAGTAGTATAATTTCTTCTCTAGGCGGGATTTTATTCTTAATACATGATTTTATATAGTCCATAAATAGTAGCTTGTTTTTATTTGGAGGTCTATATATGCCAATAATGTGTAAACTTGTATTTCCGATATTCAGTATACCGTGTATTAGTTCCGTCGTATTGTTCTCAATTACATTGCATAGTGAAAAGCTTAAGTTTTCTTTTACATACATTAATACTCCTCCACCCTTTGATATTTCTCTAGTATTAGCGTGTAGACTATAGCCTTTAATATTGTAAAGACATAATTCTTCTTTTTTAATATTGATCTCAGTGAGGATAATAACGTGTAGTCGATACTTGTTTTGGTTCAACAAAATCAAAAATTCGTTGAAATGTTTACGTAATGAGCGGATATTGAGATGTGCAATATGTAATCCGTTATTAACGCTATTTTTAGTCCATTGTTTCATATCTTGGTACCTTATAAATTCTATGTCTGGTGGTCCATCCTGTGGAGCATTGAATTTTAATGTACAATAAAATCACATAGCGTGTACACACGGCTTAAGCGCCTTACTTGCTTTTGTTATCGGTAAATTTTTCAATATCGCTTTCGGAACGTATTTTATAGATCTTTTCGGAGTCAGTTTTTTTAATTAAAATATTCATGTTTTGCACCCAGATATAGCGAAAGGTAGATCTAAGTTGGGTTTTAGTTTCCCAAAACAGCTGTCGTAAATGTTTCGGTAGATCCTCGTTGATATAAATGCTTTGGTCATTGCTGCTGCTGCCTAAAACTTGTGCATTAGTAAGACGGGTTTTGCGGGCCATTATCCATTGGTCTCGGGCATGTTTCGTGCGCAGTTGGACAATAATCGGCTGGGGCTTGCCATCCGTTCTTTCTTTACCTACCCGCTTTGCATTTTCTATTTCTTCTGGCTTTAGTTTCAGGAACTGGCATAGTTTTTTTGTTACCTCGATAGTATTCTCATTTTTATCATTTTTTTCTAATCCTATTATTTCCACACTCTTCTCTTTTTCTTTCATTTCTATGTTTTGGACTCTTTCTTCAAGCGCTTTATTATACTTCTCTAAATAAACATTCTTTTGCTCAAGAGCCTTTATCTTTTTTTCGGCATTCGTCTTAAATTCGACCACTTCTTGGTATTTTTCCGAGTAAAAATCAATCAACTCTAAGGCATTATCAAGTTTTGATTCAATCTTATAAATCACTTCTATCTTTTTGTTGACTTCTTCTAACATAGCTTCGACCGATGATGTATGTTTGAGGTCCAATTTCAGAGACGGCATGGCGGGTGAGCTAGTTTCATTTTTCTTCACACATAACTCGCACAAATCTTTTTGCAGCAATTTTGTTGCACATTTTTTGTGGTAAACACTTTCGCAACTTCCCTTGCATCGGACAACGTCGTCTTTGTTTATAGAAACAAAGAGTTTGCACTTTTTGCACTGAACCATTTCGGAGCACGTACAATGTAGGTAGGTGACACTATTCGTAATTCACGAAGATATGCAACACGTCCTTACGCTGAGTGCGCGCGCGCTGGACTGTGTAGGTAGGTAGGTAAGGTATTTCGCACCTCTAAGAAAGTCAAAATAATAAAAAACAATATTTTATTCCATAACTCTTCCTTATTGGATCCGTTAAAATTAGCTAGAAAAAACAAGAAGTTTCTCGCGCGTTCTTATTTCTTAATACTGTGTTGCCATTAGAATCCGGAAGAAATATCTATTATAAAAGTTTTGAAGTGTAGTAATGCCAGATTAAAGAAAATAACAGATTAGTACGATTTTACTATTACAATTATTAATATCTGCGTTTAAATGTTAAAGTGCCAATCACTGCGGGTGTGCCAAGATAGGTAAAGCTTACCCTACATAGTTTAGTTGTATTTATCAATAAATATAAAACAGTTCAGTGCCTTTTTCTCATCTTTTCATTAACTAATTTTCTTTTTTTTTCATTAGTACACCAAAAACTTTCAATAATAATTTGGGCCATTTCTCAACATTAAATCGCGTGCAATCTTGCACTACTTATAATAAACTACCCAAAAATACAAATGTCGACATAAACAAGGTGTTACAAAAATACCCCTAATGCCGAATATGGTATATAGAGACCATCAAACTGATCAACTTTTACTATGGGACCACCTCTAAAATCGCGAAAAAACGGCATATATACCATATTCGGCATTAGGGGTATTTTTGTAACACCTTGTATAGTAAGTATGAAACTTTTATTAAATCTGGAACTCCTATGAAGGCAGGAATATAAAATCATATAATATTTTTTTTAATTCTTTGTTTACATTATCGGAAAAATCCGTAATAGTTTGTATGTTCTGCTTAGTCCGTAAGTTGAATGCATATAACGCATGCCGTGGCAGCCTTTATTTAAGATATCACTTAAGATTGTATCCCATAGTTATACAATATGTAACAAAAACACTGTCCGATCCGTGACGGGGTTATTAGATATCTGGTTTCGATTCTATTCATGCAATCCGCTTTGATTAATGAGTAAGAAAATTTTTCCCTGCGTAAAAGAAAAAGAAAATGGGTAACTCACATTGCAGCACTGACAGCGGAAGGGCAAGAACCCAGTGCCGTTAAACATTATGACATTTAAAAAATGACATTATGACAAGTAGTGACGTCATGACGTTTTGCTACTGTGATAGGGATTTAGGGCGTTTCGGGGAGATTTGGGTACTAAAGGTCCGTCAAAAGGTTTAATTTAAATTACGACTGATTTTTTATTATTATCAAAAAAAGTTTTTTTTTATAATTTTCTTGGTAACATTATTGGTACACCTTTATGTACCTTTCGGATCTGACAGGGTTTTTGTTACATATTGTATAATACTTGACTTGTGTAAGGTGAATGTACACACAACAGCACGTCAGGTTATACAGTTAAACTGCGAAAACAGCTTTTATTACGTAGGGCATAAAGGCGGTCTCAAGGTCAACATGTATAGTCTGAGGTGCCGTCGTGTGTACTTGTTGGTTGTCCTTAAATAAACAAAAAAAAATAGTAGCTTATGACGAACTTTAGTGGATATCAATAAAAATGTTTGCCTATCTATATGATATATTATTTCTTTTCGTGCAACAGTAGTGATTCTTCATAACGGATCAGCACCGTGATTTCAAGTTTGAATTTTCGTAGTGGCATTTATGTTTAAATGTAAAGCATAAGCTCATTTATTTTATTAATTAATTTCACCAATTACCAACCAACAGACATTAGAAAAAATCCATGTTGGTATTACCAGCATTTATTAACTTCTCTACCTACTACTAATATTTCGCCTAGGACGACCAACTTAAGTACATAGGTTGACTTAAAGACTCAAGTTAGTTTCTCCTGCGGCTAAGTTACAAAGTGACGGTCGACAGGCGTGATCCCAGGGATTAAGTTAGCCCTCAATTGTTCGTTTGGCCTGTACTTCTGTTAGCTTTATTGTAACTTAAGCCTTTTAGGCTGTTGCGGCGACTTCACTAAGTGATGTTTGTAAAATAAATTGGGCGGTTCATTTTAGGTTCAATTTAATTATTAAAACAACATTATTAACATACATTGCTCCTATCCCAAAGTAAATAGCGAAAACACTTGTTTAAAAAAAACAAGGTGGCTCTACGGATTAATATGAACAGTTAGTTTTAAGGGTACCTACCTCAAAAGGAAAAACGGAATCGTTATAAGATCACTTTGTTGTCCTACTGTCTGTCTGTCTGTCAAGAGTCAAGACCCTTTATCTCGGGAACGCGTGGAGGTATCGAGTTGTAATTGAAACCATGTACTCAGGTCTACAGTCCGTTGAAATTAAGGTACGCATAATGATTCCGCTCTATAACTTTCCCCGTAACCACTTTTCATACTTCCGCTTAATGAAAAATATACATTGGACTGGTCCATCCCTTAATATAATAATATACAGAATGCCCGAATCCCAATTTCTCAAATTTTCCATAAAATACGAGATTCTTGTCCTCAACTTCGCTCGTTACTCCTTTGAAGTTAAAGCAGAGCCGAAGGGTTCCGCCATTGATTTAATTTTGCATTCCTTAAGCAGGTGGGCAAGGGGTTTTCAAGAATAAGATTCTATGGAGAAGGCACAATTTGCAGTCAAAAGAAAAAAAAATCTATGAAAAAATATGAATCAGGCAAATCCTAATCATTGTTTTGAAAATCTGAAAAATCTCTACTAACATAATAATGTAAAGAAGAATAAAAAGAGATTATAGTTGTGATACTACTTTACATGTACTGTGACACGCACTTGTCGCTCGAGGCGTCTGCTCAAGACAATAGAAATTTTGTCAGAAATTATATTGACAAGACTTTATTTATTTGCTGCCATTTTGTTATACAGTTTAGTTTCTTTATTTTTTTTTTTTATTTTTTTTTTCTTTCGCCTAAGATACTCCCTGTTAGACATTTAATTTTCATAATTTTGTTTTTTTTCCAAAATTTATGGAAATAGGATTATTTCACACTGATTCGCCAATGTAAATCGACCATTTGGCCAGACTTTTAAAATAAGTTGAGCATCCTTGACATAGCATAAAAAGATACTAAGAGAAAGAGACTAAAATAATGTACACCCTGGACAAATTTTTATGCAAAAAAAGTAAAAAAGAATTGTTTGGCGGCCATTTTTATTGCCGCCATTTTGTTTTTTTCTTGCATCTTAATTTGCCCAAGGTATACATTATTTTAGTCAGAGCACCATCTCTGTATCTTTTACCATTTCGGCAGGAAGTTGACGATCTCCATAATGGCTAAATGGATTTCAAATTAATATGCAAAAAAAGTTAAAAAAAAATTTTTTGGAGGCCATTTTTATTGCCGCCATTTTGTTTTTTTCTTGCACCTAAATTTGCCCTAGGTGTACATTATTTTAGTCAAAGCACCATCTCTGTATCTTTTACCGTTTCGGCAGGCAGTTGGCGATCTCCATAATGGCTGAATGGATTTCCATCAAACGTGGCTAAGAACAATCTCGATTAGATTTAGCTTCCAATTAAAAAAAAATGCATTGAAATCGCTTGATCCGTTTAGGCACTACGAATATTCGTACAGACACACAAACATAGGCTTCAAACTTATAACACCCCTCTTTGCGCTGCGTCGGGGTTAACAATTTTGACCAAAACGTCTATGCTGAAGGCACACAAGTTTATGGGCTTTAACATTTAAGACCAACGTACAGATCCAAAGCTATATTCGAAGAGCTAAGTGAACGAATTTGAATTTCAGATCCGAGATCTGTTTGTTTTGACGCGAAATTAGGATTGATGCCGAATTGATTTAAAATATTTTTGAAGAGAAAAGGCACGATCATTTTTCAAACAACTAGTGTAAAAAGTAAATAAATTAAAAAATAAATAAAAAGTCCGCCTGCAGCATCAAAAGATAAGTCAACTGAGGAAGCAAGATTAAACACAAAATGCAGTCGGAGGCATAGAATTTTATATAATGTCACTTTATGCATGCCTCCGACTGCATGTTATTATGTTGCCTTTAATATTTGATCTTGTTTCCATATTTTCAGTTGACTTGTCTTTTGATGCAGGCGGGGTTCTTAGTTTTTTTTTTTTTTTTTTAGTTATTATATATTACGGTTATGATATACCTTTTTGGAATCCTTATGATAAGCGCTTTAATTTGATACCCAGAATTAAAACAAATAGTATTTTACTTTAATTAACAGCTTCTCACAGCCGCTATGTTTTTTTTAACGTCACTTACATTGGGACTGTCAAGAAGAATCTAATGACATCTTAATTATAGAAATCCGTTTAGCCGTTTGAAAGTAAAGAAGTAATAAAGAATATAATTTATTATACATACAGGAAACGCGCGAAACACATAACCCTTTCCTTGCATTCGGGTAAAAAGCCGAGTCAGTTTTATGCTTGGATAAGAAAAAAAATGAATATTTCTTTTTCTTTCGTTCCATTTTTTTTTTAATCTTCACAGTTTATATATATTTTTACATTGTCTTTGCTTCATATTGTGATGACACAAACTATTTAGCAGTGTCCACAATATTTATGTAATCAACTGTGATTGCATTTAGAATATATAATAGTTTTACTTAAAATATGGCATATTATTCATTTTATAATTAGTGTGAATGCTTATTTGGTAGGATCTTTCAAATTCTCTTTGTGGTTTCATATTCTGTTGTTACATACATATAAAATAAAAACAGCGGCGAAGTGTGTAGAGTTGTTTAGGGGTTATCTTTACTGAATTTCCGTGCAATTTACCATCACGGATCCAATTAGGGATGGGGCAATGCCCGTGTCATTCGATACTGGAAAATCGAATGAGATATCTGATATTCTTTCGTCACGAAAATTATCTTTGACAGTGTGGATTTTTTGAGCATAAAATGAGAATGATGGGACATGTAATAAGTGAAATAGAATCTTCTTTTTATTATAATAAAATTTATGTCAAAATTATTTTTTTCTATGTTCAGATAATGACGAGGTTCTTTTAAATTTTTATCTTTTGTATATTCTCTAATGTAATACCTTAACCCTTCAACGCCCGGAAAATGAGAAACAATAGATATTCCATTGTTATTCGGCCGCATGCGGCCGCTCGGGAGTTGATGAATTAATGTTAGTCTTACGAAATATAGTTGGAATTTTATTTGTGTATAAGTACAGTACATTTGTCAAATAGAACGTTTGCACTAGTACCTACTATACTAAATTTATTTAAATAATCATTTATTCAATACTAATACTGAAACCTTTATAATGTGACATGAGTTCACTTCATCGTTACATAATTAACATTGCATCATTTGATTTTATCTATGTAGTATACGAAACATATTTCACTGATACCAGTAACAGTTCCTCGAAGCACATCACTATCATCGTCGTGTAACAGTGAAATCACAAATTCGCTCCCAACAAAGGGAAGAGTTTTCCACGCGTATGAAACTTTCAGGGCTCATACAATCAGCAATTTTGCGTGGGCTGATGTTTTATGTATTATTTCAGTTTCTTTGAAGAATATAAATGTATAATATAAAAGAAAAAGCCTGTAAATAACTCATTCTTCCTTGAGAGCCTAAATAGAGATAGCGGTCATTCAAGCCGAAGGAAAACTTTATCTAACAAAGCCTGCACCTACGGAGAATTATTGTTTGTTTTTTAAATGGTTTAACGGCATTGGGTTTTAGTCTTTTTATGCCTGTCTTGGATAGATTTTGACAGTTTTCTTCTTAAGTTTGTTGATTGTGTTGTTGAAGTATTTGTAAAGCGGCAACAACACAATCACATTGTAAAGTATTGCAAGTGAAATAATGGTAGTTGACTAATAAAATAAAATAAAGTTCCACAATTAATGTTGATATAAATCTCACAAATTATCTCACAAACGAAATGACTGCAAGTCATGACTGCAAGTTGTTCCAAATTTGGCACAACTAGGATTTTTTTTCTTTTATTGGGGTCGAACAAACAGTTTCATTATGTGTAAATCATTAAAAATTATACATAATTTAATTAACTAAATAATTATGAGACCAACGCTGACCAGATAAGAAAACTAACAATAATTTGCAGTAATTATAGTTCAACTTACTTGTTTGCCGTAAAAATGTCGTGGAACCATCATTCTTTATGACAAATGAAGAAAAGAATGTTACTTGACACTATCTCAAATTTTCGTCGACAGCTGTCTTGACGTTTTTAGTTCATAAGTATCTTCGTGGCAGAGTCACTTGCATGTTTTTGGGTGGGCTAACACTCCTTGGAGTCAAATTAAAATAAAAACAAAATTAGGGATGACGTAAGTCGTGTTATGGAACACAAAAATGTAAGTGTTCCAAATTGGGCACAGTGTAAATGTTCTAAGCTAAGTAAAAAAAAACTTTTTGTACTTAGTTTAGAATAATACTGAAAGCATGGCGAAAAGCTAAATGACCTTATCCTTTGACGACCTCCGTGGTCGAGTGGCTTTGTACACCGGTTTTCAAGGTGTCGCCATCTCTGAGGTCCCGGGTCCGATCCCCGGTTGGGTCAATTTAGAAAAACGAACTTTTCTATATTGACTCAGGTCTGGGTGTTTGTGATACCACCGTTATCTCTGATTTCCATAACACTAGTGCTTTAGCTACTTACTTTGGAATCGGAGCAATGTATGTGATGTTGTCAAATATTTATTTTATCTTATGGGGTATTTCTTTGCCATATTGCATAGATTTACAGTTTTCAGTCAAATTATTTAAATATAAAATAATAAACATTGCTTATTATTTTTCTGTTTCCCTTGAAAGATTATCTCTTTGTCAAATGAATACTTATTTGTTGACTAATTTTGTTTTCCGTAAGATCCCATGTTGTTTAAATTATGCATGACTACGTGCCACATGAATAATTCATTTCGGATACTTTACCTGAGTTTAGTCTGATTACCTTATGAGAGTCCAGAGTAACACACACCGTTGAAAGATATCATAATAGGTACATCGAAAAATAATCATTTGTTAATTTTAAATAAAAAAAAAAATAGTTACACTTTTTCATATAAGAACTGTACAATCACCTGGGCTAATTCTTCATATCATACAATGATTTTCTTAGCTATATGTTATCGAGTAGTAGACAGCGATTTCTCAACTAGTTGAAATTTATTTTACCTACCCATTGAATGTAAACTTTGTTAATTATTGTAATGGAAAATGACGTCACTTTAAATACCGACCTCATTTTAAAATTTTGACGACTCTGTATGAAATATACAGGGAGAAAAAAGCAGCCCTTGACGAGTTTCTTGCCGGTTCTTCTCGTTACAAGGTCTCCCGCTTAGGGTTTGCGAACCGATGGCGTAGCTTCTTTGACATTCACAAGTGCTTGTAACAGCCTAGACTGAATAAATGAGTTTTGAATTTTGAATTTGAATTTTGAATTTTGAATCAGTATTTGAAATATTGTACAGGGTTATTATTTGTATTTTTTTTATTCATAATTCTATCAAAGTGGAGATCCTTGGGGAGACATATACCCAGCAGTGGGTGTCGTGCAGCTGATATGATGATGATGATAAAGAATGCGATTTTCACAAGAAAACCTTTATACGAGAGAAAAGCATCATGTCTAACTAACTGTAAAAGTTGAACTTCTTGTAATGGTTTTTACTTCCGTTGATATATTTCCTAACAAAATTAAGTAAACCAGTTATCAACCCCAAACTTGAATACGTACATTTCATTACAGTAATACCTGTCTTTTCACGGCACGCCATCTCATCTTGGAGGGAAAATAAAAAGTAACACTAAATCAGGACTTTCTCGCATAGAATAGAATAAGCCTGTATCCTTTGTAATAAAGCGGGCAAAATACAGGCAAATCCGCGCGACAAGCTAAATCCGATATGACATCGTAACTAGGGTTGCCACCTTTTTTGGACTAATAAAGTATACATTGGTTGCTAAAGGTAGAAAAAAGTACGCATAGTATGTCAACAAAGTATTTTATTTTTACCTTTAAAACCTTACTTTTTATTACTTTTGGCAATTTATCTTAGAGAAATAACAAGCCATGTGAAATAAAGATTTTTCACGTACTTTATTTTCCTCATAAAGTAAAGAGTACAATCACCCCGAAATAAAATATTTACTTTGATATAAAGTACGGTTGGCAACCCTAATCGTAACACAAAACTGACGCCGGAACGAGAAAGTAAAGACTGACTCACATTGATATGCAAAAGGAAGAATTATGCGAAATCAGTGGAAAATTCATTTATTTTGTATTAAAATGTAGCGGTTTTAGATACGAGTATAAATTTACTATAGTTGTTGGTTGCACGAAATAGTAGATTAAGCAATAAGGGCTTAAAGTAGTGTATTATGTCCCGGGCGCTATATTGAACCCCGAGTACGAGGGATTCTATGGTTAACTCCTGAGCGGAGCGAGCTAGAATCCTGAGTACGAGTTGTTCAAGATCGCCTAAGACAAATACACATTCAAGCCCGCGATGCATACTCTACTTTTTATACTTTCTGCGAGGCAATTGAAACCAATGACTGTTATAAAGAAAATACTTAAGTATTTTTTTTTGTCGTCTTTTCTGTAGTGGTCAGTTCGACATTCAAATAAATCCTTCTTGATGCGCGGGTGAAAATGAGTTTTCATGTTTTTCTTATTTTAATTTGAATAGGCAGTGCAATTAACCTCACTCAGTATAAAATCTCATTGCACCTAAACATTTTTGAAACCAACCTCAATCAAGCACGACTATATGAGGTGCATTCCAAATTCAAATCACATTATTTCCCATGGCAAAAATGACTTACTTTAGGAAAGGTTTGCATGACACATAATATGCCATTGACGAGCAGGTAGTGTAATAAGTTTATTCAATAGACTATGCTGCAACAGTGCGCCATAGTGTGTACGTGCGCGGTCACGTATGCACACCAGTTCGCAGACATACACACTATGGCCAAAGAGTGTCGACTCGCACCAGATCATGTTCTCGGACGGAAATCGAACGCGCGACCTTTGGATATCCGGTCCAATGCTCTGACCACTGAGCTACCGAGTCTAGGGGGAACGTCGAATTTCTTCTAGTATACCAACTCCTACGCTGCAAGCCAGCGCCGTCCGAGAACATGATCTGCCTTTCTATTGTCTAATTTCAAAATCTATCGCAATCGCTTTCAGGATGAAACACATTGATGCTTTTTTTGGCACAAATAAAAACTTACCAAAGAAATGCAGCAATGTGTCGGATCCAACTGTCAAATAAAAGCGATTGCGATAGATTTTTAAATTAGACAATTAGCCCCCAGGTGCGAATCATATTTTTTCTAGTATATTATTTAGTATTACATAAAAATAGCATTGTGAATGCTAAAATCTCAATATTTAAAAATGATAATTAAATGTTTGCTATGGCGCACCGTTTCAGGTTCGCGGAGCGTGGAAGTTCGCCAACCTAAGTGCTGAAACTTTCACGAGATTGAAACATAGTGGTACTGGATTAGCTTTTTAAAATAAGAGTGACAGATTTGTTTTTTGTTTTAAACGTTAAAAATGTTCAGTTTTTAGTTTCAGTAAGTATTTTTGCATTTTCGGATAATTAGATCAATCAAATACGTTTCTTTTTAATCTGATATTTTAGCTCATGTTTTTAATTTTATTAAAAACAATTATTAAATTTAGATTTTTCGCATTCACAATGCTATTTTTTATATTAAGATAAATAATATTAGAAAAAATACTAGAAAAAATCGACTCACCCGTAGCCCGTCCCGTCTGAGTTCTACGGGTGAGTCGATTTTTTCTAGTATTTTTTCTAATATTATTTATCTCAATTAAAAACATTTAGAACAGTTTTACGATGATAGTAATAAAATATTACAGCTTCCTAATTCTCATCCATAAGTTAACCAAAACAATATCTAATATAGAATAATATTCCCAAGTTCGGTATCACTATGATATTGTCCATTGAATTTATAATTGGGCATAGCTTACATTTCATTATTCGATACAATACATAGGTACATACGAAACCCTTGTCAAAAGCATTGTACAAGTAAATACAAGTTAGGGGACAGAAATATGGAAGCAAATATTAGCATAGGATGAATAGTCATACTAATTTTATGTTACAGGTTGAACTGGTATGGTTGGTGAAATGTTTCAGTTCATTTGTGATACTATACAATGATATTAATTGACACAGAACTGTGACTTTTGAATATTGAATTTAAGCGCACTTTTACAGGTTTCGTGAATCAGAAAAATTAGGGAGTTATTTTATTTACTTTGGTTCGTCCGTCTGTCTATCAACGTCCTCTTTCTCAGGAACATGTCAGTCGTATCAAGCTGAAATTAATATAAAATACAACGGTCTAAGAGCCCCTTAAATCCAAACAGATTATAACCCTATCTCAATTCATATCAAATTTTAATCCAAACAACTTAAATTAATCCAAAATAAGTCTTAAATTGTGAGCTGAGTATGAATAAACATGAAGTACTTATCGGATAATCATTTTGATTAATAATAGGGCAGCAACAAGAGCTATTATTATATTTAGCACAACATCTAAGTATGTTGACCTAACTTAACTTTAGATTAAGTATTGTGTGCTTTTTTATGCGGGAGAAACTTGTAGTAAGCAATTTTGTATGCAATTTGGGACAGCGCCTCTGGCGGTAACTATACTAAACTAAAAGTTGTCATACAAAAGTCAACTACAGTCGCAATCGAGTACAGTAAGCGTAAACTCATACATAATACACCTACTGGTTAACAAAACCTCCTTTTTTGCCTTCTTAATATCTTATACCAAAACAAAAGCCGGGCATCCAAAGAGGTCGTTGTAGCAAAAAGTCTGGTCCCTCCATCCCTTGCCAAGCCATTAAATAATCGCGCTATTGGCGGGTTGACATTTGAGCGGTATATAAACAGGCCATGAATATGTCGAGTCCATTAAACAGGAGAGCCTGATATTTTGGGGTTAAGACTGCATAGAGTTATGGCGAAGATAACTCAATAACGTTTGATGGCAAGAAAAACAAGGAATATTAATGTAACTGAAGTAGATTTTAGAGTATTTTTATTGACTCGATAACTTTTGGAGGCTCAACTAATAATGTGCGTGAATAGTTTTCTTTGACTAAGGAAGAAGATAAAATGGTTACATAATGACGTCCTCCGTGGTCGAGTGGCTTTGTACACCGGTTTTCAAGGTGTCGCCATCTCTGACGTCCTGGGTTCGATCCCCGGTTGGGTCAATTTAGAAAACGAACTTTTCTATATTGACTCAGGTCTGGGTGTTTGTGATACCACCGGTGTCTCTGATTTCCATAACACAAGTGCTTTAGCTACTTACTTTGGAATCGGAGCAATGAATGTGATGTTGTCAAATATTTATTTATTTATTTACATAATCATAATTAAAGCCTGTGCATGCACTGTTAAATTAAGATTATTCTACATATAGTATTCTTACATCTTAAAATGAAAATATGACTTTAATAATCTCTCTGTATCTTCACAAATGAAGATTAAATGAAAATTTACATCTCCTGTTTACGTACACAAAGATACTAACTCCATTTCATCTGCTACATTCAACGGAAAAATTAAGTTGTGGTTTAATTAGTTGCTGAGGAGAAACGCACTCATATAAATAAAGTTAACTGAATTATCTCTGTTCATAGTAACAAAATGTCTAAAACAAACTCGGAATTTAATGAAATAATTTTACGTGGTTTGAACTTAAAAAATGTGTATTTAAGAGGCAGGTGGACAATGAACTTCCTATACAAACGTAATACCAAAATGATTTGCAATTTGAGCATAATTCATCTTAAACTCTTCTTGTGATGTTCTGATCTTCTGAGGCAATATAGAAAAGTTCGTTTTCTAAATAGAATCAAGGTGTGTCTTAACACAGTCACTCTCCCATTACACATGCGCTTTCAACAGAGGCATGCCTCATTGCATTCAATAGCGCATGCCCTAGCTTCTAAAAAAAAAACAGTCAAGAGCGAGTCGGACTCGCGCACCGAAGGTTCCGTACTTTCCATCATCATTCTGAAGCTTACTATTTAGAGACATCGTTTAATTTTCCTGTAATCTTTACATAAACTTCTATCACAATAAAAAAAATGTTTAAGAATGTGCAATCAGCGCTGCCTTAGTAGTCTCACTTAAAATTTTTAAGACACCTTTTCACCTGTTGCAAAAAAATATAAATATTTTTATTTCTCTCTTATTTGCAAAATAGTTGGGCAAGCGTCATCTAAAACTATTCCTTTTAAGTTGATAGCATTAGTAGTTCTCGAGATATCCACCTGTGACAGACAGACAGACTGAGTCGCATCATAAGGGTTCCTTTTTACTATTTTGGTACGGAACCCTAAACACGTCAATGGCAGAAAGTTCCAAAAAAAAGCGCACGGTTTGGAGGCAATATGGAAGGCGTCAAAAAAGCAACTTTACAACACAACAAATACAATTTTTCCGCTCAAGCAAATTCTTCTTAACAACATCCAAAGTTTTGTTTAAAGTCTGTATTCCCAAGAGAAAAAAAAATTCCGGCGAAAATCCGTTTTCGTATCAGTTTCAAAGGGGCAAATCAAGCGGAAGGACGCGCGTGATTCGACGATCGCTCAATCAGTTGCCGAATTATTATAAGACGTTAGCTTTGAATCGATGACATGCGAATTTAGCCCTTAATGCGCAGGATTTTGAATATAATGCAGTGTGTTCTGTCACATTATTTCAAATTATGAATTGAAACACATTCTTAGCTAATCAAACATTTGATTTTTTAGAAAAAAATATTTGATCTGTGTTGACTCCAAAAAAGGAAGGTGCTGGAACCTTAGTTAAGATTATTCAAAATTCAAGACTCATTTATTCGGTCTAGGCTGTTACAAGCACATGTGAATGTCAAAGAAGCTATGCCATCGGTTCGCAAACCCTAAGCGGGAGACCTTGTAACGAGAAGAACCGGCTAGAAACTCGTCAAGGGCTGCTTTTTTCTCCCTGTATATTTCATACAGAGTCGTCAAAATTTGTCAGCATTTAAAGTGATGTCATTTTCCATTACAATAATTAACAAAGTTTACATTCAATGGGTAGGTAAAATAAATTTCAACTAGTTGAGAAATCGCATATTATGTGCATATTGCGTCTTTGTAAGCAACTTGTATTGGTACATGTGTGTCTATGACCACTTAGTCCAGCGGTCAGTGCCAGGGATCGGTCCTGGGTTATGGGTTCAAAAGCCAGTGGGCACAATTGATTATGGAATAAGCATAAGCAAGCTTCCGAGTCAAAGATTTTCTTATTCTTATTGGTTTTGGCAATGAATGTCTATAAGAACCGGCCAAGTGCGAGTCGGACTCGTACACGAAGGGTTCCGTAAAAATCCCGTTTGTTGTATGGGAGCTCCCTTAAATATTTATTTAATTCTGTTTTTTAGTATTTGTTGTTATAGCGGCAACAGAACGGTATTACGGTTCATGAGATACAGCCTGGTGACAGACGGACAGCGGTGTCTTAGTAATAGGGTCCCGTTTTACCCTTTGGGTATGGAACCGTAAAATACCCGGATTTCCAAAGGGTTCGATTCCCACCTGAGACAATTCTGGTGACGAGTGGAATTTTTTCTAGTATATTATTTAGTATTGTATAAAAATAGCATTTTGAATGCTAAAATTAAACTTAGTGCTTAAAGTGCGTCCCGATAAAATATCTCTTTGGCCACCCATCCAAAACCTGACCATTGCAAAAAATGCTTAACATTTAATATCGATATACAATTTAGCATAACAACAAATTCCTCGGAATTTCGATAGCATTATGGCATTACCCGGCCTATTTTATGAAGGCCGAGTATTAACATTTATGGTGCTTGATAAAGGCTTCGTGGATCACGACACTCCGGGGACTGGAATCGGAATCGTATTATTACCGATGAATTTTGTACAATTATAAATGGTCGTTAAGGTTGGCTGTGGTTTGATGGCCATGAAAAGTATTGTTGACCATGTTGTCTGCTAGTCGATATCGAAATCAAAATCATGTGCATTATAACAAAAAAAACTGCAATAATTTCAGTCAATGTCAAAATTAAAACCATAATCATAAAAAACTTGAAATTTTAAAGAATAATCACACAGGCACCTGTATTCGTTTCATAAGGTTCTAAGGTTTTGAGTCTGTCTGTTATAATAATTGAATTCTGCCGATTCGATTCCACATAATCAATATCGATACGACGTAGCATCGAATATTTTTGGTTTCGATCATTGTATTTATGTCCCTTGTCGCGATTTTGACATATGTTGCCGGCTCCACATGTTGGCCACAATATAGGCAAATTCTTCGAACATTGCCGGTTTTGTAACAAATGCTTCAAAGAGTTTCTTTCAAAAGTATCAACGAACGATACATTAGCCAAGGTGTGGGCCAACGTGTAAAGCGCAGAATTAAATTCTTAGAATAGTCAGGCAGGGGTGAGTATACAGTAATCACGTAGGTAATAATAACATAGTATTCATATTTAAATAGTCTCTTTATTAAGTAAGCCCCGATTTCCATATTATTATTATTACTGGCAGTTTGAACTGAAACAAGAAGGACCATAAATAATGTACTTAATTAAAATTGTTGTTATGTTTTCCTATAGGGGTGACATGTTCGCTAACGAACAAACCCCTTTAATAAACAGGAAAAAAGGACCATGAAAATTTCGATGAAAACCATAACTTTGAGAATATTTTACAACAAAATTACAACCATTTAAACTTGTACATTGCTAAATTCACCAATAAAACATTGTTAACGTTTATTCCTTTTATTTCCCAAAAACTTGATTGACGGGCCAATAAGCGCTCGGCTGAAAATCGGCATTCTTTGATTTATGTACGCGAATGTATTTTGATTCATTCCCTATCAAAAGAACATGGTATAATTTTGAATTGTTAAAGGCAGAATAAGCACTTTTGTACTGAATCTCTCTCATGTTTCAAGTTCTAAAAGCCATTTTTGTTTGTAATAATTTATTCTATCGATTGGCACCACTTTTGTCACAGGCCTCCAAAACCGACTTTTTTCAAAATGTCGGACAGGTATGCCAAAAGCACATGATGCTCTTTGAAATATTATTTTATATAATATTTGTCTTCAGTTCAGGAAATGCTATGTTTCAACTCCACCCCAAAACAGTAGTTTTTTTGCTATGTTTGTTTATTTAAAATGATTTACACTCCACTTTTTTTAATACTCCACCACTTTAGCGCAGACAACATCGGGAAGGAAGCGTTACGAAATAATATTAATTTGAATTAAATAAAAAATAAAACACTATTATAACATTATTATTTTTGTATTAACATAGTCTTACTATCTTAGAATTTAAACTACCTCCCCAAGTTCACAGAAGTGCGTATGTATAACTAAATTGACCTCAATTAAAACTTACATAATACTGTATTATGTTTGTCTATTTAGATTCGGCTAACTTTAACTTAAACAAGAAAAGTTTCTTGTCTAACCTCAAAGTTACGTAGGACTGTTGCCTATAATATCTAAATCATTTGGTACACAAAATGTTTAATTTCGCTTCAGATGTTACATAATATAAACTATTAAATTCATTTACTGCACTAATTTTCAGAATTTTGTACGTACATGAAAAAAAAAGTGATCACGAGAACAAATAGTCCTCTAGATTTTTTCCCGCTAATTTTGACAGTGTCAGTGTGACATTGACAGTTTACTTTTTTAATTGGTTAAGAGCACACGTATTAAGATGTATCTTTCCTCAACTAACAACATTTTAATTTACATTTTGTATACGAATTAGTTTGGGCACAAAGGAACTAAGGAGAATTATCTTATTTTGCTTCACGAAGCTTTAAAGCATCATCTTAAAGATTTTTTGTAAAAGCATTAGTAGACAAGCTTTTCGTCTGTAATTTTTTTATCTAATTGTCACAATGATGACTGCTTTCTCCAGCATACCTCTAATTCCTGTCAGCCCATCACAAACTCCATAGAAGTTTTTCATTCTTTTTCGTAAAAAAACCTTTCTGAGATATGGGTTTCAAACTCGTCATACAAAAGCCTCGGAAGTTCCCATTACATCTTCATACACTCAACACACCGCTCCAATCCGGAGATGTCACAATGATATAGAATGTGCAAAGTGCAGAAGTGACACTTACATTATATGTCGGAGGGGAATCAATTCCGCAATACATATTGATAATATTTTTTTGATACTAAATAAGTATTCGAACAAAATTGACGTTTGCTTCAAACGCTTATATGCCCCTACCAGAATGCGCGCATTCAATCTTCTTTCTTTTTTTTCGCGCACTAAATCAAGTTCGCATCAAACGACTGTTAAAGTATGAAAGAAACCTATTCTTATTTTGTAAACAATTGTTTCCTACTGACAATAAATATCTCTACAAATTATCAGTTTGACTGTCTCTGGAGGTCGAGTGATTAGCGCACAGTTTATACCTCTTGTTTAGTATCAAGTTATGAAACAGTGAATATTATACAGTTATGAAAATTGAATTCAAGTTTATTATTTGATAACCGGTTATTAAACGAGAAAAAAAGCATCCGTTTTCGTAGGAGGGCGAATCTACGTTGTTTCTTACTTCCGGCGTCATTGTCTTTTACTCGAAAATCTTTAAAATCCAATGCATCGCAATAAATAAGTTAAAAATATGCAAATTAATATAATTTATTATCTTACTCTAACGTAAATGATGGCAAATTCCGTTGTGATAAACAACGTAGTTCACCCAAGAGTTATGAAAAATAGTTACGGAAACGGCAAAAGGGGTACTTGGCGTCGCATTTTCTAACAATAAAAAAAAACGTACATTGGACTTGTTGGTTTGAAAATTCTCGAACGAGGTTTTCGAAAAACATTCTGGAACTTACTCAATCTTTGCTCACCACTGACAGTGAAGGCAAAACCATTTGCCATCACTCGAACGGAGTGGAGAAATATATTTCTCGATTCGGTCCCATATCGGAAACAAACGAGATTGACTAGAGCCGGGAATATTTGAAAAGCCAGATAATAAATCTGAAGAGCATAGTACAATCAGTGACATAAAGTTAGTGGCATTCAAAGTGTACATTATATGAAAACATTTAAAGCGATAAATATCGTTACACATGGACTAATAATTTATTGTGATTATAAAACTCTACTCCTATATTTATTAATTCTATCTAGAATTAATAAATGTATAATAATAAGTAAGTATGTATTATAATAAGGAGTAGAGTAGATAGATTTTAAATCTATCTAGTAATCTTTTAATTTCTTAATTTTAATTTACAATATTTTAATTTCTTTTAATTAACAATATTTTAATTTCACCATATGGAAAACAAGCAAAAATGCAAATTCATTTTCAGAAAGTGTTTTTAGCCTATTTCATGGAACTTTCTCAAAAATATAAGTCAAGCTCATTGTGGTGCTACTATTCAATGCTAAAAAGCACTGTGAAAACAAAACATGGTAATTTTTATAATTGCTTTAACAAAGTGATAAAAAAATTTTTCGTTTCGAAAGTCCGAGTTTTATTAATTTCCTCGCAAATATGTTATAAAACGTCGTATGATATACGTGCGCTTTGATAATTACAGCACTTATATCATAATGTACTATTATTTCATGTCTAGTTAGCGCGTAAGCTTGAGGGATGAATATACTCATATCATTATTTTATGTACACCTACTTCGTTTATTCGCTTTCTTATAACTGAAAACATTTCAATAAACAAAGTCGGTTTGTTAAGTTTTATTATTAACTACTTTTATGCTATTTAAAGCAATCTTCTTTACCTAAATAATAATAAAAACATTTCATTCCAAGCTCTAAAATACAAAAATGCTCTTAAGGCTTGTAATACTTTCAACCAACTTTATTCAGCTCGCATGACTCAAAACCATAAACAAAAATATGCCGCAACACTGTCTCTTTCTAACACAACAAAAGGAGTAATCTAAGTTAAATATTCATCAAGTAGCCTATACGTATAAGATGTAAGGAACTTTCCAGAATCCGGGGCAAACGACATTACGAGAGGGTACCCTGATTTGTAACTTCGGGAACTGAAACGGGGATTAGGAATTAATTGTCTTTTAAGGCTCGAAGAGTTTGTGATGTTTATTGAAACCAATTCCCGAATTGAAACTTAATTTGGGATGCGAAGTCTGGTTAACAATACTTTATTTGGCTTGAGTTTGAGTCAGTTTTTTGAGATGTCGGTCGGTTGTTTTAAGGACTGTTGTTTGATTGGGGTCCCGAAAATACGTTGGCGAATTTCACTGGCAACCTTCGATAAGTCGTGTTTTTGACAGAGGTCACATACCCATTACTGAATCACTAGCAAGCTAGGAAGGGACACTTCGCACTTAAGGACGACCTCCGTGGTCGAGTGGCTTTGTACACCGGTTTTCAAGGTGTCGCCATCTCTGAGGTCCCGGGTTCGATCCCCGGTTGGGTCAATTTAGAAAAAACGAACTGGTCTATATTGGCTCAGGACTGGGTGTTTGTAATACCACCGTTGTCTCTGATTTTCATAATACAAGTGCTTTAGCTACTTACTTTGGAATCGGAGCAATGTATGTGATGTTGTCAATTTTTTTTTATTTTTTATTTTAAGGTAGAAGTCACACGTACGCGGTTCGGCTGTCACGTGTCGGTCGTGTCGCATGTTAGTTCTATCCTCACACCTTAACAAAAATTTGCAAATATTTTTGTAAACTTTTCTTTAACCATAGTGCGTACAACCCGCGTAGATAAAAAATGGGAATGAAAATGGCGTCTCATCGCGCTTTTCACAATGAGTGGGAGTGAGAGAGCGATAGGTGTGGCGTTTAGTGTGAGAGCGAGAAGTGCATATGAACGACGCCATTTTTAATCCCATATTTACCCGGATACCACATAACCAGCTATGTGGTTATGTCAGACTCGTACTGACTAAAACCGCCTCGAGGTTGGTTCCGACCGCAGCTATGACAAAAATCGCTTTTATATAAATGTTATAAATTGGATACATGATTTTTCACTTCAAATTTTGTTTGTGCCGACTCGGTCTTCAGTTTGCTTCTTCACTCTATTAAAAGCCCATAATTTTTCTCAGCCTAATACGATTTCGTTTTTTCATAGTCTTGGGCTGGACTGAGATTAATTACTACAGGTTTTCGCTCAAAACATCAATTAGTTTTTTTTATTGGTACGATTCTTTCATGATTTAGCAGACCTATTAGGTTGCGGTTTTTTGATTTAGATTAATATTAGGGATCTTTTACTGTTTGTTATA
Source organism: Catoptria pinella (assembly GCA_963556745.1). Classification (NCBI taxonomy): domain Eukaryota; kingdom Metazoa; phylum Arthropoda; class Insecta; order Lepidoptera; family Crambidae; genus Catoptria; species Catoptria pinella. The sequence goes on from OY750777.1 coordinate 1,977,548, forward strand.
ATATACTAGCGAACGCCCGCGACTTCGTCTGCGTTCTCAGTTGTTTCTTTATCCTTCGGGACAGTACTTGTTTTCGGGATAAAAGCTACCCTTTGTCCTTCTCTGTACCCCTGACAAAGTGTATGAAAAATTTGATGATGATCGGTTGAGTAGTTAAGACGTGAAGGCGGAACAAACAAATTTACTTTAGGATTTATAATATTAGCATGGATAGTGAGTATATTTTTATACAATCGACGCCCATATTATTTCTTTTTTTAACCGACTTCAAAAAAAGGAGAAGGTTCTATGTTCGTCTGTTTATTTGTTTTTTTTTTTGTATTTGACAAAGGCTTCCCGCCCACGAGCGTTTTTTTTTGTAACTGCGATTATCGCGGCGTTAATCGCGGCGATAAGCGCGGCGTTTTTGTCGCTGGCTAAGGCTTCCCGCCCACGAGCGACTTTTTGTAGCTGCGATCGCGGCGTTAATCGCGGCAATAAGCGCGCGACTTTTTGTAGCTGCCTAAGTAAACCCCGTTGTCACTCTTGTCAGTGTCATTTCGAGGGCGATTCGTCGCCGAGCTACTTTTTGTAGCTCGCGGGCGTATTGAACTCTGTATGTTTTACCCACCATGTATGAGCCAGTGGCTCGATGGGACCCCGGGAGGGGGGAATACTCACTAAAAACCCGGTACTTGCCCTCATGCGCCGCCGGTTGGCCCTGAGGGTCCCCTGTGGGAATCGCCTCATTAGGTTATATTAACCTAAAAATCTTTGGTTTAGCTTTAGATTTACCATTGTGGTAGTACAAGATTGGCACCCTGGAATCCCTAGGCATAGCTTTCAACAATTTTAACACTACACCACTAGTGACTCGGTAGCTCAGTGGTAAGAGCATTGGACCGGACATCCAAAGGTCGCGGGTTCGATTCCCGTCCGAGAAATGATCTAGCGCGAGTCGTATTTTTTGTACTATATTATTTATAATTTTAACAAAACTAAAGCGAGTATTTTTCTGTAAACGAAACCGAAACTGTAACGATTTAGCTTTGGTTTTATCGTTGAAAATTAGTGCGATTGTCTGCACTAGACTATTCGGTTTTATCTCCACCATTTTCATTCAATAAATCCACATCGAAGCATTTCTCGGATAATTTTAAAACAGCACTTTCCAACTAAAACGTTTCGAAGGAGCGGTTACTGGGAATACATGTGTAAAGTTCCTACGCTTGTTTTAGTGCTGCACCATTTTAAGGTTAGGCCACGAAAAGAGCGTAATATTCTTGTTTTTATTTAAAGATACCATAATAATAAAATTAAAAAATATCATGGTTAATTTGCAATTGTATAAGTTTCAGATGAGATAAGAGTCGACCATAGGCATGACAATTTCATACGCCTATACAAGGTGTTATAAATAACCCCTAATGCCGAATATGATAGATAGGGACCATCAAACTGAACAACTTTTACTATGGGACCAACATTGAAATCGCGAAAAAAAATCAACTGTTTCATACATTTTGATATTTTCTTAATTATTTTTTGTATGAAACAGCTGATTTTTTTTCGCGATTTCAGAGTTGGTCCCATAGTAAAAGTTGATCAGTTTGATGTTCCCTATCTATCATATTTGGCATTAGGGGTATTTTTGTAACACCTTGTATAATGTCACTTCTATTCTATTCGAATAAACGAAAAGCCAAGCGTTTGCCACTTGTCTAAATGCCATCGTAATCAATCATTTTCTAACAAAAGTAATAGCTAGTATTTGGCAATTTTTTAAAACTACATTCAGGTGGAACTATTTGTCTGAATTTATTGGCAGACACTTGTAGAATCTGGCACACGATAATTAATTCTTAATATTCCTCAATTATGCAATAACGATCTCATAAGTAAAGAAAAAAAAGGATGCAACTAAATGATATCAAAATCGCAATTGCTATGGCCTCATTAAAGTGGCACCGAGTTTAAATTGATCAACCGGGTTGATAGATCGTACGGTGACACGATTAATTCTCACAGAAATTAGAATTCATCAAAATGGAGGAGATATGTTAACAAGGTCTACAGCTCACAATGCCACTAGTATGTATAGTATTATATACAGCTGTCAATCTTTATCAATCTTGATAAGCGTCAAGCATACATGACAAGTACTGAGGCCCAATCGCGCTATTTTTTGAAGATAAAACCAAAGCTAAGGGTTACCGTTTCAACTTCTTTACAAAGAAATACTGGCTTTAGTCTTGTTTAAATTGTTTGAAGCCCTTTGCATTGCCCAGGGAGCCAAGGATGCCAATTCTTAGACAATGTAAATGAGAATCTTAAAACTAAACCAAATGTTTTTAGGTAAATATAATCTAAATGAAATTTTATGTAATGATTTTTTATCGTTCAGAATAGCGCAGTTGGGCCCCCGCCTCTAGCATGACCACCGAAACGCGATATGATATAGCGTTGTATCACGTTTAACTGTCATAAGATGGATTTTGACAGTTGAGTGTCGATAAAACGCTTTATTACGCGATTTAAATCGTGTTACGGTGGGATGGTATTATGTGGAATAATCCATAACTTAATCTGCTTAGCTAGAGTAGAGTAGCTTAGCTAGAGTAATGTACTCTACTGGGTTAACATTTATTTGTAGAGTTTAAAGTTCACTGTTTTCATAAACAGACATAAAACATCTAGAACTACAGAAAGGAGTCTGCAAAGAGTGTGATTTGAAAGATCGTAATATAAAAAAATTCTTAAAACCATTTGTAGTTGTTTTCTTTTCAGTTTATTATCATTCAGTTTATTATTATTCAGTTCGTTAGGCATACAAAACTACTAAAATTCATGTAAACACTACTATAGTATTATGTCAACGGTACCAAATGTGGTGCGGTACAAGGTTTGATTTGATTGCGGCGCGGTGACACATGGGCAGACATGGGTCACTCGTTTTATATCGAGAGCCCGTGACACAGCATAATACGAAATGCTTACGTGATGCGGTCAAATATGGCCTATTGTTTTTTTACGATGAATTTCATGTTGATAAATAAATCTGCAATTTGTATCAACCCTAATTTTTTTATTAATTGTTTGGTTTTTAATAACGATATTGAAACAATATGTTCAAAGTTTTACATAATTATTTTAAATATTTTTCTTGCTTATAATGTAGGTAATGATATGAGAGATTAAAAAAGTCGGGGAAACAATATCATTAGTCAATCTAGCCGATCTGTTTTTTTGAAGCTGCTAAAGGTCTTTTGTTTTTGACTGTGATGAGTTGAATATCTATATATGCCGTTGGGGTGGAAAGGTCCTGGAATGGTAACCGCGCAACGGACGACGCTCCGTGGGTAAGTCCTCGACAAGGTGGACCGACGATCTGGTAAAGGTCGCGGGAAGCCGCTGGATGCGGGGACCGATCGTCGTGGAGATTCTTGGGGGGGGGGCTTTAATCAGCAGTGGGTGTCGTGCGGCCGATATGATGATGATAATGAGGGTGATGTAGCTGACATGTTTGAATCCTTACTTAACTGACCGAACGAGCGCGAAACGCGAGCGGAGCGTCTCCGTTTCAGCTTAGGCAAAAATGCTTTCGCATGTTCTTCCGGTGTCCGGCTGTCCGTTTGTTCTCCTCTACAGGTCGCATTTCTCAACCGATTCTCGTAAAATTTTGCGAGCTGGTTTGATAATTATGTATAATTTTTGGGTCGATACAGTATTTTTTTATTTTTTTCAAAATGGCGGAGATATGTAATCTGAAGCATATTTCAGCCGTTTAGAAAAATGTTCAAAACTCACACAAACCTTTCTCGATAGCGGTGCAAAGCAAATTTTGTTTTTATTTTTAGAAGACTCAAAAGTTCAATCAAAACATTTCTGGCCAATATTCGAAATTTGAAAATAATAAGGTTGTGACAGAACTTATGACTGAGTATATTATTTGCTCTATGATACCATAATATTGCATTGCCTTCCAATTATGATCTATGTTTAAAGTTTCAAGTCTCTAGCTCAACGGGAAGCTAGTATAAAATCGTTTGCTAAGTTTGTGGACAAACAAACAAACACGAAAGCAGCCTAATAGACACGTGTTAATAAAAAGCATCCATTGATGAGTTTCTGGCCGGGTCTTCTCGTTACAAAGTCTCCCACTTAGGTCGTGCGATCAGATGCCGCTTCTTTAACATTAACAAGTGCTAGTAACAGCCTAGACTGAATAAATTATTTTGAAGTTTGAGAATGTACGCGAATGCTTACTATTGTCTTTGATTATTTATATGTCTAGAGTGTTGCGCTTTTGACATACTAAACCAAACAGGCCAACTTTTTTAAGATGGCGTACGTTTTTAGCATCATCGCGTCCAAAGAGTATTGTAATAAAACAATGGCCGTGTCACACTACTTACAATGTGTGTATGTTTGTATAAGCCAACCGTTGGCTGATATTTATTTCGACGCGTTCGTAGCTTCGACTGTCTATCTAGACATATATATAATCAAAGACTGTTCTTCTTCTTTTTTGTTATGGCAATCTACTTTCCTCTTGGAAGTAATTTTTGCCAGTGTCAAGTGTTAAATAGTTCAGTGGTAGATATTGTTTAATTTTTCATTAGAATGCGGGTGCATCGCATTCCAATGCTGCTTGGAGCATTTGGCACCAAGTATATCAAGACAGTTTACTCGGTTAGTTCTGCCGAGGAAGCCACCATTTCAATAAAAGTCTCAGCTTCACACAACCAAGATCGCGCCTATTTCAATTATCCCACATATTGTTCAGTTGCGAAGACACTTGTACCATATAACTGCACCAATTTTAAGACACAATATCCACAATGAATCAATTTGAAAATAATTAAAATAGACACCAAACCGAACTCGACAAAATGGCGCCAAACACTCCTCAAAGACTGTTGTATATGTGAACGGAAAAGCGACACGTGCAAATGAAACAACTCCTACTTTGACACTGACCATAAGGTCTTTTATGTTTTAGTTATTGTAAACCAGAGGCGAGGGGAATTTTCAGCAATCAATGCGTAAAAATAAATTGAGACAGAGTATAAAATATAAATGGACAAACCGGCAATTCAGTGCGTGTACTCATATATCGCTGGCTTTATTTTGGAACGCAAACGATTAATTTACTACGCTGTGGTAAATGAGAATAAACATTTATCAGAAAAAACTGGCTGAGAGCTTTTTCATGCGAAAGCTGTATACTTTTGAATGCAAAATGGTAATAAAGGTCTTTAAATAATGACTTTTAATTGACTTGGATTTGAATTCCCAGGAAGTGTTTTTTTTAGGTAACTGTCAACTTAAAGATCATAGCACCCGTCACCCGACCAGCACCGCTTCGCTTCGAGCTGTTAGTATTCTTTATAGGGACTTCTATGGATATGCGCTCATTACATCAACTCCGTATCGTCACCGGATCGCCTCGCTCGCAAGCTGTCCACGCGCGGACGTCGGGTGGACCACTCGGCGACAACTCGCTGCTCGCATGCTTGCCTCGCGTTGACGCGCGGGTCCCGAGTGGACCGCGCGCTGCCCGCGAATGATTCACGCGAAGACAAATGCCTACGAGCGGTCCACTCGTTGACCACGCGACGTTCACTCGTTGACCACGCGAGGTTCACTGGTTGATCACGCTACGTTCACATGTACAACGCGTCGTTCACTCGTGGACCACCTGTCGACAACGAGTTGACGCCGAACGACGAGGCGGTGCTGGTCGGGCGCCGGGTGAGTCTAATGAGCTATGACCTTAAAGGATGGGCATCACATCGCTAACTCGTCGTCTAACAGGCGTCGTGGTTGCCATAGTTACCGAGGCGAGGCGATACAGTTTCGTTGCAGATTAGTGTGCTATACAATGGGTAGTTTCAGACAAATAACATTGAACGCCCCGAGTTGAGGCGATGCCCATCCCATTCCGCGCTGATATGTCGGTTCCAACAAATCTCACAGAGTTTTCCGAAAGAGATTTTTTGCCAAATTTAGGGAGAATAATCAACATTGATATTCGCAATACTATAAATGATAAAATAAGCGTCAGAGTATATCAATTATATTATTAAATAACACTTGGTTAATTCTATTCGTTTTTCCCTCAGCTGTCAAAACCTAAAGGTCATTGAACTGCACCCAAATAAAAATTCTTCTACACCACTTTGATTCTTACGCGTCAAAACTCAAGAGCCACTTTCGTCGAGTCGTCAAATTATAACGAAGCATCAATTTCGAGACCTCAGGGCCTATTACAAAAGATTTGCGCTTAATTCGGACGATGTTCGTTAACATTAAAAAATATGGTAAGTAGGTAATAAATAAATAAATATAAATATTGGACAACATAACATACATTGCTCCGATTCCAAAATAAGTAGCTAAAGCTCTTGTGCTATGGAAGTCAGAGACAACGGTGGCAGCACATTTTCTATATTGACCTAGCCGGGAATATAATCCGAGACCTCAGAGCGACATTTTGAAAACCAGTTTGCAAGCCACTCCACCATGGAGGTCGTCAAATAGATTATTAACTCATGTACATAAGGTTCAAAATCAGGTAAATCGAACGACGAACATCGTTCGATTACCGCGATTCTTTTTTTTATAATAAGCCCTTTCCTCATTAAAGGGACGGGAGATACATTTTGTAGGAAAAATGGCCGCTATTAAGGGCGTCGATTCCTGATGGTGGAACCCTTTTTTGAGAAATCTCCCTTTTATTATGCGAGCTAGAATTAATTTTGTCTATTAAGGAATTCTTCAACTGAGTAGGTATCGTTTAATTTTACTGAAGAATTGAAAATGTTATATTGACAAAGCTTGGCTGATAAAGGCTTGGACAATTTCACACAGCGCCATCTAGCCCCAAACTAAGCAAAGCTTGTAATATGGGTGCTAGACAACTGATATACTACTTATATACTTTTTAAATATATACGTATTATACATAGCAACACCCAGACCCGTCACAGAAATTAAAATTCATCATTTCAATTTCTGCACGGCCGGGAATCAACCCAGGACCTCATGCGTGGTAGACCGGCATGTTGACCACTGCACCACTCAGGTCGTCATCGACCACTAATGATCTCTTAAGATATTAAGTAAAGACAAACATTAAAATAAAACAAATGGTAACGCACGTTAACACCTTGTTTCAGTAGAGATTGAATAGTAGATTGTAAGACAAGGGTCAAAAGGAAGCAATTGGAATTGATGACTTTTACCCGTGTTAAACACTCTACTTTTCATTTCGAGCGGAACAAAAAATCGTAGTTTTTCCAAAATATTTATAAATAAAAACATGTGGTAACTACATAGGTAGACCATATTTATTTCTTATTTCAAATTTGGAACAGCCTGCGTCGCCGCTCCACCCAGTGTTTTTAATTTTGCACTGGCTGTTATACTAACTCTATGGTCGACTATGTAACCAAATTCAGTTCCATTTAAAAAAAAAAAATACTCCCTAGGGTGGAACGCAGAGTTTTTAACCCGCTGCTTAGTTTAAATATACATCACTTTCTGAATATGAGAAATGAATGCGGTTTTAACTATTCTATCTGTAACTATGCTAAGGAAGAGCGGGGCCACCTAACACAAGCAAAATATTTGCTTAAAAGGGAACCTCAACGACGGATTAATATTAGAATATGTTTTTACCGAAATAAATAATTTTGATTTTTTTTTGTATTTTGTATTTTATTGGCATCAGCCATTTCACTATCTCCACTGCTGGGGCATAGGCCTTCCTTATGAATGGATAAGCAGGATGGGCCATAAACTCACCACGCGGGCCCAATGAGGATTGGTGGGAGTTAACGACTGCAAATGGGGCCAACGGAATAACGTGCCTTCCGAAGCACGGAGGAGCTCGAGATATTAAATTTTTGGTCACCCATCCCATGACCGACCCTTGTGAAGTTGGAAAAATTAAAAAGTTGTTTAACCTCAACAATCGCAGGCCAATGCGCTAACCCACTGCGCCATTTAACTCCTCTTAAAGTCTTATATAGTAAATAAATAATTAATGCTTATATAATAACTACTAAATAGTATACTAGAAAAAAAATTACTTTGTAGCTCAATTGGAAGAGCTGACCGGACTTCCAAAGCTCGCAGGTTCAATGCCCACCTAAGAAAATGATCTGGTGATAAGTCGATTTTTTTCTAGTATATTATTTAGTATGATTTAAAAAAAAATGCACTGTGAATGCTAAAGTCTCAAAAAAGTTCTTATATAAATGCTCTCTGTATCGTATTATTAATTCCTAATTCGTACCACTATCACGTTCCATCTCTACCTGTAAATATAATGAAAAAAGTAGGCATACTTTTTCATATTCAATTATTTCACCAACCGCACCTGTATAAAATACAAGTTCTGCTAATTGTCAATAGATGGCGCTGTATATCAAATTTAAACATTGATTAATTATGTTGGATTTAACTTGCAATTATTTTTACTTTAGAATAAGTCTACACTATAAATTACATTGTGAACGCTGTTTATTATCCCAAATTAATAAAAAAACCACGTCTAGTGAAGTCGGGTGGGCCTTTTAGAATAAAATGATAATAATTTGTCCTTCAGCCCCACCCACTAGACTTCAATAAAACGTGTTTTATTAAAATTTGCATGCGATGTATCTAATGATTTGATCTTGCTTTTTAGAGCTATTTAAGCTGTCTTTGTTTTTATTTTCAGGTTTTTGAAGTTTTAAAACAAGCCTTTTCAATAATTGGGTGAAGATTGTTTACCCAATAGGATAAGTGAGGATAAACTTACTAATAATGTCCACTTAGGATCAATTTTATTATAAAGACTGACAATCAATAAATTGAATCAACAATTACCAATCACAAAATTCTAGTAAATAATAAAATATTATAAGACAATAAATTACAGAAATCAAATAACCAGTTTTTCATTTCAATTTAATTACAATGTATTTATTTCCCAAATAATTAATTCGTAATTAAAACCTCAATGATAAATAATTAAATTGTCTCTACAAACAATTTATTTTTAATTATTGTATTTCATAGAAATCATAACACAATAACAATTATCACACATTCAGGTTGAACCCGATAATGGGTCTATTAATTTCAGTACCAACTCGGATTAGCCGAATCGAATCAATCGAGTGATGAGGTCGTGATTCGATTCACAGACGAATCCCTCCATTATCGGCGAGTATCGACTATCATGAATGGTTTCGAATTATTATTACGTCTCTTTGGTGACAACGAGAAAAAGTGAGGCTTAAATCTTTTTTTTTAACCGACTTCACAAAAAGGAGGAGGTTCTATGTTCGTCTGTTTGTTTTTTTTTATGTATGTCCACCGATTACTCTAAAACGGTTGAACCGATTGACATGATTCAAACGTTACTTTATCAGGTTTGTTCTCAAGTTGGTCCCATTTTTTGAAAATTTCAACTCGGTTCAGTAGTTTTCGAGTAATCCTGAAAATACTGTAATTTTTAGGTAACTTTTGCACGAGTTTTTTCATTAAAAAATACCCGAAATCAAAAGTTTTTACTTAGTCATAGTCATAATATTTATAGTACCAACAGGTACCTATGACAGATGGTAAAAACATAAAAAATGTCCCATAAATCTTTTTTTGAAGTCGGTTAAAAATATGCACGGTTTCTGAGGTAGGTTCTTTGATCGGTGGTTAAGCTGTTAGTTTTAACACTTTTAAACTTTGCATTCAGCCCACGACCAACGATACCACCGTTACCACGACCGATGCAACTCGGTCGAAACGTCGGGATATTAGATTGGTGTGAAAATACCTAACGTAAGTTACGTACGCGTTTATTTTTTGTTATTTTATTTATTTATTAATTTTAGTTTTAGCATTTATTTTCATAAAAAAGCAAGCAAGCAAGTGCTTTTAATAATAAAATGTCTTTATTATTTATTAAATATATTTCATTTTTTTATTATTAGTTTTAAAACGGTATTAAAATGAAAGTAGCCACTTTTGGTTTAAAACCATTTTGAAGATTATACGGCCACCGACAAAAGGGGGGAAAAATGTTGTTCTTTGTTCTGTGGACAAAAGTAACTCAGATCCCGGGCATAAGTTGGTTAACCAATTTTCTCTAGTTTATTTACTTTTTCAACGTTTCCAGTTTATTTGTATCATTAGGGGTTCGTACGATTCTTTGTCTAGCAAATAAATTATGAAATATGGTAGTATATATATCTTGTGGCCTTTTTGTCGTGGTTTGACACTCCTCTTTATAGAGTTTGACTCATTCACATTCTGTTGCATTCTTTTAAATCATCTTCTTCTTAGTCAGGAACTGGTCAACATGTATAGTCTGACGTGTCGTTGACTGTACTTTATGTTCAACTTTTTATTATTATTTGAAGGATTTCTATTTAAATCTGGTTTGGCTTGGGCAGTCGATGTAGCGTACCATCGATATGGTGAACTGCCGATACAACGTCTTATCGATATACAATACTTTCGATGCAGCGTACTTTCGACTTGGTGTACTGTCGATGTAGGATATCGTCAATTTAGTGTACTGTCGATGTAGGGTACCATCGATTTAGTGTACTGTCGATTTAGTGTACCGTCGATTTCGTACTGTCGATATAGCGTACTGTCGATTTGGTGTACTATCGATTTGGTGTACAGTCGATTTGGCGTGTTGTCGATGTAGCGTACCATCGATTCATTAACCCGTCGATGGAGCGTTTTCGATACTGCGAATGTCGATGCAGTGACTGTCGATATTATGATCCAGACCCACTCTTGCAGAGTGGTCGTGGCTGTCGATGGACAGAGTTGCGGTTTGCCGTCACCACTCGCTCCCCGGCCCGACGACGTGAGATGGCTCTCCATTTTTGTCGATTCTCAGCGTTGCGAAGTACTGCGGTCGACTGAGTTTTCTTAATAAGGTCTATCCAACGAGTCGGAGAGCAGCCTCGTGGTCTCTTCATTCGTAGTCATTTATAGACAATTTTTACCCGACTGCAAGGAAAGGGTTATGTTTTTCGCGCGTATCTTGTACGTATGTATGTTTGTTTATATGTAATATTCTTTATTACCTCATATCTTTCAAACGGCTGAACGGATTTCTATGATTAATATATCGTTAGATTTGTCTTGACAGCCCGAGTGCTCTTAGGTAAGTGACGTTAAAATAAACTAACATGGCGTCTCTGTGCGGTGCTATTATTTGAAGTGAAAAAAAAATGTTTTTTTAGAATACTGCAATATGGGTATCAAATTAAGGGTTTACATAAGAATTTCAAAAAGGTAAATCATTACCGTAATATAATAACTAAAAGGCATAAATAAGATGCAAGTTCAAATATTATGTTGCCTTTAAGAATTGATCTTGTTTCCATCTTTTCAGTTGACTTGTTTTTTGATGAATGCGTGTTTTTTAATAAACTTTTAAAAATATATTATGATGAATGTAAGAACGATATTATCTTTACTTTTGCGATGGATTTTTTCTATGATCTTTTATTGATAAATAAAGCTGTAAACAGGAAAACAAGGCGACTGTTGAGCAAAAATCTATTGTCAAAGAGAAAGAATAAAAACAAAACCTCAGTAAAAAAAGATAGAAAAGCATAGAGAAATATAAAAAAGCTATAATCTGCCACAGCTATTGATTTTTTTAATTTATGTCTCTAATAACATTCCGATCAGATTTTTCAGTTTATGTAAATATACTCGTATATATTTTTTTATATTAATAATATCATTGTTTAATATCTTTTCATTTTCGTTTTTATGAAAGTTAGCTAAGAAACAAAGTAAAAAATTATAAATTATAATAATAAATAAATATTTGACAACATCACATACACTGCTCCGATTCCAAAGTAAGTAGCTAAAGCACTTGTGTTATGGAAATCGGAGTCAACGGCGGTATCACAAACACCCAGACCTGAGCCAATATAGAAAACTTCGTTTTCTAAATTGATCCAACCGGGGATCGAACCCGGGACCTCAGAGATGGCGACACCTTGAAAACCGGTGTACAAAGCCACTCGACCAAGGAGGTTTATTGAATTATCAATGAACTGTAGTGTGAACTAAGTCTAAATCTAACTTTGATTGAAGATATTCTTAAGACGAAAATTATCAGATTGTTCTCGAATATAAAACAACTTGTTCGGAGTTGAATCTTAAGATATTTGATCAGATAATAGCTTTATTCTAATATGTACCGAAATGAGAAAACTTTGTTCATCTTAATTTAATATTTATAATAATACTAGCTGTGGTGCCCGACTTTGTTCATGGTGTGTGGTAATTGAAATAAAAAATATAAGAGGATTTTTTATTGGAAACATATTTGACAACTTGAGTGGTGCAGTGGTCAACATGCCGGTCTACCGCGCAAGAGGTCCCGGGTTCGATTCCCGGCCGCGCAGAAATTGAAATGATGAATTTTAATTTCTGTAACGGGTCTGGGTGTTACTACGTATAATAAGTATTATATTTAAAAAGTATATAAGTAGTATATCAGTTGTCTAGCACCCATATTACAAGCTTTGCTTAGTTTGGGGTTAGATGGCGCTGTGTGGAATCGACCCAGCAAATTATTTATTTATATTGTAACAAAAGTGGGTTACAGGATTGTATGGAAAAGACTAATTTATATATTTAAGCTATGAGAGCTTAATTAAAAAACTTAAGTTTATTGGGCTGTATTTCATTAGATCTAACTTAATGGTTTTTTCTATTTTGTAGATCATAATTAAATAGCTTTACTATATTTTACATGATTTAATATGTTGTTTTTCGTGCATAAGTATTCTTTTTGTTAATAAGCAATAAAAACGCTTTAATTGCTTATTAACAAAATAAAAAAGTATCGAAGACACGACTGCCCTGCCCAAAACAGAACTAAAAAGTTAAAAAACAAGTGTCACTGCAGTCAGGGAACAATTTGAACATACCCGACTGCAATGACACTTGCTTTTTAACTTATTTGATACCCATATTGTAATAATTGACGAAAGCATTTTTTTCCAGTTTACAAAATGGTGTCATACAGACAACATAATTATTGGCTTTTTCCAAAAAAAATTATAATCAGTGTCACTCGGAATCTCTACTCATCCAAATCTGTTCAGGCATTCAGAAGTTATAGTGGAATAAAGAAACTCACGTACATACAAACATACATATAAGAACCTTGAACACAATACACTCCTTTTTGGGCAGTCGTATAAAAACAATAGATTGAAAAAAATATATTATAAGATGATGGTTTAAAAATTTAATGTCTCAGAATTGAAGGGATCAGTTTCCCCTCCATTATTCTAAAACGAAAAGATTAAATAAAATCATTCTTTAACATCACCTTAAATAGAAGAAAATTCAGATTTCCGCTTTCATATTCGAATTGCGTGAGCCGGAACTCAATAAGGGCGTATCATTTAATTCCCTAATACAAAAAAAGCTTAAATTAAAAATAAATCGTGGGTACAATCTCCTGAAAGAGTGTACCGTGACACTTTTCCACTGAAAACTGATTAGAATTTTTTCCACGTCTCACTTTCAGCCCTTTTCCAGTACTCTTTTAATTAATCTTTATTATACGCCCGCTTTTAAACGAAATTTTCGCTTAATTAGTGTTATTTTTCAATGCCACTGTAACGGATAAGGAGTTTTTATTTGTCCATAGATAAACTAGAGGCGCAAAAGGTCGCAATACGGCTGGAAATATAAATATTTTTATGGTGGGTCTTGCTGATACCATAGTTCGGGGGGTGGGGATACGCAGTAGCTTCCAAGCTTCCAAATGCGATCTGGTCGCCGCGCGGTGCGCTCGTGTCGCGTCGCTCCTCCGTGCACGAAAATTCAAATGTCAGCGAAGTTGAAAATCTCGTAAATTCACGGTTTATGAAACATGCTACTGTGACTTAGTGCTGTGTTTGTGAGTGGCCCATGGAATGGAAGTGTGGCGTGTTTTTTTAGCCGTCGTTTCGTTAAATGGTGAGTATCTTGTTTATCGTTTTTGATATTGCGGTTTGAACCTACCAAATCGGATTGCCGGTTTGCTTTCGCCCTTTACGAATACGAATTGGTCGATTATTATGTCCGTGGCCTTATTTTTTTAAACAAAAATACTTAACTATATATTTGAAAACATTGAATATATAGTTAAGTAATAAATAAAACATTTACTTAATTACATTACTGTTACTTTTTTTGATGTTTTAATCTATAGTATAATTTACTATACATAACTTTCATACTACCAAAAGTGGTATTTTTTAATAAAAATACTTAGAATAATAACAACCTAGAACGATATATTCCCTACAAAGCGCACTGTCAAAAGTGAGGCAAAAATTACTAAGCCAAAATGGCTTAATTTTCAGATTTTTATTCTTCATACGTTAACTTATCGTACCTATAAGAACGAAATAGTTTCAATTTCCCTACCTTTAGGTGATTAGTTACTATTTTATTGGATTTTAGTTACGATTAGGTAACGTATGAAGAATATACATCTGAAAACTAAGCCATTTTGACTCAGCCTTATTTTACATACAAGGACTCGGCTATTATTTTAAGTTAAAATAAAACTGTTATGTTGGCTTAACCACCAACTTTTTACGATAATAGCCAGAAGATTTAATTTACTAATGATCTCATACAACGTCTAAACCACAGTTTGTCCTGATTTTAAATAGTGCTTTTTATTATATTTTTATGTCAACTTCTTTGTCATCAACACAAAGATAATCTTTTTCTTAGAATTACAGGATTGTTCCGTGTTACATATAGAGATTATTTTTTGAAAGGTACATAGGTATTTTATTATATGCCATTTGTACATAACCGCATCAACAACTCATAAAATATATTTTAAACATAAAGTAATCGTTAATTATTGGTTTATCCACTAACACATGTATAATTACAATAAATAGTTCCATTAAGGACCTGTTTCTCAATCAAAAAGTAAGTTTTGAGTACTTATTTGAAGATAATTTGACATATTTTTATAGCACAACTGTTTAATCATCGGTCAAGTATGAAAATGGTGACTACAAGATTAAGGCCCTGTTTCACATGTAAAAGTAAGTTCTGAGTAGCTTACTTGACAAATGATTTGACAGTTGTGATATGAAAAATATGTCAAATCATCGGTCAAGTAAGCTAATCAGAACTTACTTTTTGATTGAAACAGGCTTATGTCACCATTTTTATTTAACCGTTTAATAAAACTATAATAAAAAGATATTGTGTACATACATTGTTCAATTTGAGATGCATTATTTCATTAAGTGAACTGATTGCGGAAAATTTGAATCCTTACATTATTTTTACCAATAAAAATATATTTTCTGGTAGCGTATTTAAAATACATGTATATGTCATCTAAATGTTTTTCCTTTTTAGATTTCCTGTTTGCTAAAAGGATATTTTACAGTAAATGAGATCGCTTAAATTTGATGGTTTGATCAATTAGCATTGATTGAATAATCCTATAGGATACTTTTGGTTTTCGAAAAATATGGGCCAGTTTTAAAGGAATCAATTGGATGTATTTCAGTTATTACTATGTTATTAGTTACAAGACTTGACACTAAATCTACATAAAGATGTATTTATGTTTGTAAATATCGTTAGGTACTTATGGTGAATAGTCAAAATTTCTTTATTCAAATAAACTTAATAATTAAGCACTTTTGAATCGATTGTCGACTTACTCGTATTTCTGTTAAAGCAGGTAAGTTTCTTGCGCCCGTTCTTCTTGTCAGTTAAAAAAGTCTGGAAGTTTTTCAACCACCCGGGTAGGAAAATATAGACGGTTCAAAAGCGCTTAATTACTAAGTTTATTTGAATAAAGCTATTTTTGACTTTGACTTAGTTTTGATATAAATAAAAATGAAATGCTGTAACTTCTTGGTAAGTGCATCACTCTTGGGAATGGTTATACGATTTTTTATTTGTTTTTTGGTTTCAAATGTTCCTAACAGTCCGAATTAGAGATTTAGGATATTTGATTAGATACTTTTTTTAAATTAGGGAAATCTGAGCGGTTATTCCTTATGAGATTTTTGTATGAACTCAAGTGTTATTTATGTTTTTTTTTGCTTTTTTATGATTTTGGAAAAGTTATTTTCTTTCTTGCAACTTGCAACCTCTGTCGGGTCAGCTTGTTTCATATAAATACTGCTGCCGGGAACTTGCGAAAAAAAAACCTTTAGTATTTTGTTGCTTTTATGTCTGTCAATTTGATAACAAAATTGTAATCGTAATTTTTTTTTGTAATCAGTAATGTTTTTTAAAATTTGAACCTTCTAAAAGAATTTGTTCTAGGATGAATATCATAATAAGCTGAGGTTTCACATCTTTGCAACTTGACTGAAAGATAACATTATGAATGTATTTATGTAATTCACAAATATGGAAATAATAAGTAGTCGGAAAAGTTCACGGCCTTTTTGAAGCGTGAATTTTTACGTGTTATATTTCTTGCAATAGTAACTTAAGCGGGAATGTAATATATTGTTTGACAGCTTACTTTCTGGTTATAAATAAATAAGTAAATATTTGACAACATCACATACATTGCTCCGATTCCAAAGTAAGTAGCTAAAGCACTTGTGTTATGGAAATCAGAGACAACGGTGGTATCACAAACACCCAGACCTGAGACAATTTAGAAAAGTTCGTTTTTCTAAATTGACCCAACTGGGGATCGAACCCGGGACCTCAGAGATGGCGACACCTTGAAAACCGGTGTGCAAAGCCACTCGACCACGGAGGTCGTCAAAGGTTATAGCAGTAAAATTTAAAGAAACTGATAATTGTCTTGCTTTTTCGTATTTATGATAATTTTTATTAGATACGTTTTGCAAGTTTTTTTCGATAATGGTTCAGACTATTAATTAAAGAAATTGAATGCTGCTAGTGCTCAAATAAAGTTTGGTAATGTTGATGGAGATGATGCTTTGTGAAATACTTCTGCAAAAAAATTGTTTAGCATCTTCAGGTCTGGTAATTTTGATGATAAAGTTATTCCTCACTGTGGTATCTTTATTATTTTTGGTACAAAAAGGCCGCGAACTTTTCCGATTACCTAATAGTATTCAAAAATCATATTTGATTATATTAAAAAGTTTTTAAACCTATTATACTATTAATCTTTCAAGATATTATTGTCTCTGATTAGTTTTTTAAATTTTACCGTTTACAACATAGAAAGATATTTCCTTTCACCTTGGTTTAAAAAAAACAAATTCAACGTAAAAAAGTAAGTGTATAAAAATAAATAATGTTTATAATAGTTTTATTATAATTCGGATGCAACAGTAATTATACTATTTTTTATCCCCACTTTCCTTCCTAATGGGTGAATAAGGAGGTTGGGCTATAACCCACCACGCGAGATAATATTTTTTTGGTCACCCATCCCATGACCTACCCTTGCGAAACCACTGCGTCATCGAGCTCCTCCTCACTTTTATTAGTACTGGATTCAAATAAAATCGTAAACATTTACCAAAGTAAATATTTGTAAAGGCTTACATGGGTAACTGTAAAGAGCCTTTTTCACCCTGAAGGGTTCAGAAAAACCATAAAATCGAATGAAGCTGTTAACCTTCTATTTGAATTTTAATTTCGCATTTACGCACATGGTTCAATTTCGTGAACAAACATTTAACTTTAAAATTACTCTACTCCATGTTTTTTTTATTTTTTCCATAATTTTTATTAGCAGATAACTAGTTTTTGGATATAAAAAGGAAGCCTTGAGTTTAAACATGAATTCACTTTTTTAATAAACACAAGACTTTTCTTTGATTTTTGCCTTCTTTTCAATCTGTCATCGGTCTTTGCTTCTGTTTTCTGTTTTAGCTGTGTCATTGGTGGTATTTTGGTTTATATTTATTATGTCTATGCCTCAAGTCAATCGGGCCAAGGTATCGCGTTCTCCCGTACAAACTTTGCCACCCTTTTTCACCCCTTTAGGGGTTGAATTTCGCAAAATCCCGTCTTAGTGAGCACCTTTGCCCTAAAAGGAGCCCCCACGCAAAATTTGAGACTCCTAGCACTTGTAGTTTCTGAGATTTCGTGATGAATGAGTGAGTGATTTTCCCTTTTATATATATAGATTAATATAATTTGTATGACTAAAAAGGCAAAGATCAAAAACAAACATAGACAATAAAATATTTACACACCCGGTCCGATGGCCAGTTTGTAACAGACATAAACATTATTCATAACAACCATTCATAGAAATTCTCGGTGATTCTTCTCAGACATTTTACAAAATTACCTACAAGTATTCATGAATAGCCTGAAAAGTTGCAATGTTGTTGGTGAAACTTCTGTGTTTCCAGCAATGGACTGAAGTTTTGTTAGCCGCGAAGTAGTTACATCCAGCGATACACAAAAGGGTTAAAAGCAGTATATTACAAAGCTAAAATGAGTTGCAAGCTGTATTTTATACTAGTGGCAGCCCGCGACTTCGACCGTGTGGACTTTCGGTAAATCTCTAAGGAACCTTTAAACAGGATAAAACAGTACTGCCTTATTTATGATTTTTCATTTTGTTAACAACTATAATAAAATTATTCTATGAGTTGTTGGCTAAAGGTAGACAGATGCTATTGCACCAATATAGTTAGTCAAAAGAGAAATTGAACGTGTGTTTTTACCTTTATGTAAAACCAGCTTAAGAAAGATTAAAAGATATTCTCTTCGTATTTACGTACCGTTTTGTTGTTAAATAGGTTGAAACCGAGCTCGGTATTGAACTTTAAGTAATTTGTAAAGTTCGTTTCAATTAGTTTCAGATGTTCAGTGAAGAGTGAAAGTTTGTAATTTGTAACCTTTCAGTTATTTCAGTAGGTATTTTGTTGAGACAAGGAGTAGACATTGTAATATATACATTTTCAATATACAGGATGAAAAAAAGACGGGAGTTGGAGAAAAAATTACCCTAAATATTGATGATTGAAAATTTTACTACGTAAAACTTGTTTCAAATATTTTTGATATTCTTTATTTAGTTTTTTTAACGCTACTAGCGCGGTTTTTAATATAAAATAAACTTGCAACACATTCTAGCATTGTAAAATACTGTTTTTAGCCCTTTTGTATATCGCTGAATGTAACTACTTCGCGGCCAACAAAACTTCAGTCCATTGCTGGAAACACAGAAGTTTCACCAACAACATTGCAACTTTTCAGGCTATTCATTAATACTTGTAGGTAATTTTGTAAAATGTCTGAGAAAAATCACCGAGAATTTCTATGAATGGTCGTTATTTGACGACCTGAGTGGGTGAGTTGCAGTTTTATTTATTTAAAAACAAGCAATGTTTTCTTTTAGAAAAATTTGTCATCAAAATTATCTAGAGTACTACTTTAAAAAAAAAAGACGGTGATCACTATACGGTTAACGATTACAGATGCTAAATAGATTTAACGTCTGTTATCTTTGAATATTAATAAAATACGACATAAGTAAGGACCTAATATTTAAAATCACTGTTATATCAATACCTGTTCCAAAATCTCAACATTTTACAATAAAGCGTATACAAGAATGACAATTTGCTACTTTTCTTCCAGACAAATTTATAACGTGATTACGAAGTGACGGACAAAATAATTGAACCTTATTAGTAATCCCGGTAAAGCGCGAGCTTCCACCAAAAATGTTCCAAGATTTTTTCTGTTAAAAAAATTCTGTACCCTCCCTTAATGACTTGGATTGTTAGGGTATTATACTCTTTATTGCATGCAGGCTACGATACAATTTAGCTTGGAATAAGAAGGAGCGTAGGCAGTATAATATGGAATTAATTTAAGAGGCTGCTATAGCTGAAAGTTTTTACACAGAAAATTGTGAAGTGAAGACAAGACTTGATGTCATTTTAATTTAGCCGCATTACCAGTGAATAATTGTTTGTACACTTTTGCTGTTTGATTCTTAATGAGATTAGAGTCAGTAGGTAAGTACTGGTTAATATTAAATATTAATGGTTTAAGTATGAAATTGCCGTTTTGTATGGACAATTTTAAAGAGTTTGAATTTTCCATACTAACATTTTCTTAATTTATTTAACAACCATGAACGCTAATAATTTCAATTAAGCACTAAGATAACGCCGCCATTAAGGTTACGCGAATAAAATAAGCATCGGCTAAGTTACAACGAAATAAGAGGTCATTTCAGCTAACAAAAAAAGAAGTTACTAATAAGGTATTTTTTTAAATTTAAGGAATGAAAATCAGAAATATTTTTATTGCTGATAAGTAGCCGTCATGATCATTATTCAAAATAAACAACCGAAGCATCTTTAACATCATAGAAGATATGAGAGTCTCAGTGAGAGAAAAAAATCGGCAATTTCATACCCCTATTATTAATAAGTAGATAAATTACTTTGTTTTGTATCGTTTCTCTTCTGTTTGTCAACTGTTTAACTTTCTTTTGATACGTAGTAAATAAAATTGCACATTCATAATACTAATTTTCCCCTAATTTTCAGTAATGATTATGGTTAAAATGTTTACTATTGTACGAATACTAGTTAGGGACTTTTCACCAATATTTAGTTCCAAATTAAAAAGCTAGCTAAATAACGGATATTAAATTAAAATTTGATTCATAGAGCCAAGATTAAGTTAAAGGATATTCTATCAAAGCCTTTGTAAAACTTAAAGATGAATTATGTGTCGTCACCTGAGGATTAGGTATTTTTCCACTGCACGCGAAAAGAAACAAAAGATTTAACGAAATGTGCGCTATAGATAATTTCTATGAAGTTTTTGGAGGCAGCAAATATGAAACTTTAAACTAGATGTTGCGAAATAGTTATTTATTATACAAGAGATCAAAGTCAGTTTGTGCTTCGAGTGCCAACTTTAAATCATGAACTAACTAAGTGATCACAGAGAGTGCTTTAAAGGCACGAGACATCACAAAAATTTGGACTCGTGTTAAACATACAACTTTTCACCTCTACCAGCCATATAAAAATGTAAAAATAGTTATTTTCAAGTGATTTTCCTGGTAAAAAGCTAAATTCAGCATTAGAAACTTGTTCTCTCAACTCTTTTGGAGTTAGAAAACTATCTTCAACGCTGGATGCTCTAATTTTTGGTAATAATACCACACAAATAGTTCAATCAAACCTATGCTGAAAGAAAAATGATTCATAGAGTAAAGAGTAAAGTAGATCATCCCGTAATTTTGTTTCACATTACGTTGTTTTTGTCTTATTTATTAATATTTCATCTTATTTATTTATTTACAAACACAAAACACTGGTTTGTTATTATATTTTATTATTTTTTCTTAATTTATGTTTATTTCATACATGCGATCTCATTTCATCCAAACTCTTTATTTCGTCTTATCAACCTACTTTTTCAAGAATTCTTGTTTAAAACTTCTTGGTCTATCCGTGTATATTATTTTTTATACTTTTTAATCCATGTCCGACAATATAAAGTTATCTATTATCCTTTTCTCACATATCAATTTTACGTGTTTCTTCCTGGTGACTCTGTTTTTTTTTTCTTAATTATTTCAATAGGTGGTGTTAGAAATTAAACACGCCAAAGCGCAAAGCGCTCTTTTTGTGCTGGAGAGGTTATTAAATAAATAAGATTTAGATTGATCGAATGATTTATTGAATTTGAATTGAAGAGCACCATAATTAGACCAAAACACGTCTTAAGCTGTTTCCTTTATTGAAATTAGCAACATGTTTAAATAGTGAAACTTTACAAACGTGACACCACTGAATATAAAAAGAAAAATCACTCGCATAGCTTTCCATCGCTTCGTTCTGACACTGGAACAAGGCTGTTAACCGTTTTGTAATAAAATACACTTTCGAGGGCACGTGATTAATCACCAAAGTTTATAAACGTCGACGTACGACAGCGCGGATATAATTATTTCGCGAGTAAGAATCTTCCACAGATTATGTTCAGAACATATTCGAAGTGCGCGTAAAATTTACGGAACTTTACTATGGGTAACCCTTCAGCCCGTATAAAAAATAAATTCAATACAGACAACTTCAAAGTTTGGGATATACGAAACGAAATAAAATATCGTGGGAGGGAAAGTCTGACTGATATCAGCGCACAGCCTAAACTGAACTATTTAAAACTAGGAACTTGCAATATTTACACAAAGATTCCATTTGAAATGTAGGCGAGCACTAAAAAAGTTACCACGGAAAGCTATTAAACGCGCACAAAGTCGCGGGCAGCCGCTAGTTTCAAAATAAACGAGTAAATTTTAACTTCATACTGGACCAAAACAAAAGCTTCCATTTCAGCTCCTTTTTATTCAACAGTTCTGGATAGTTGAGACTTTTACCGTTGCAATGTTGGGAACTTCTGACGGCAGAACTGTGAATTCCAGAGCCGTCAATTTCGTAACTGGAGCGAGAATGAGAAAAGAGAACTGTCAAAATCAGCTGGCGAATATTATATGGTTCAGTAGGGTTCCACTCATAAACTTAATATAGTATAAATAAGTCTATGGTTCCACTAGTAGATATTTAAAAGTAATAATAATAATAATAATAAATTTGACAACATCACATACATTGCTCTGATTCCAAAGTAAGTAGCTAAAGCACTTGTGTTATGGAAATCAGGGACAACGGTGGTATCACTAACACCCAGACCTGAGTCAATATAGAAAAGTTCGTTTTTCTAAATTGACCCAACCGGGGATTGAACCCGGGGACCTCAGAGATGGCGACACCTCGAAAACCGGTGTACAAAGCCACTCGACCACGGAGGTCGTCAAACGCTATTCAAAGTCATTCTTTTTATATTTTTATTTTATTATTCATATATTTTTATTATACAGGGTGTATTTTTATTTACTCTCCGAATTTTAAGGACGTGTTCAGTTCATGAAACTGAACAGCTTTCTCTCAGAAACAGGACCAAATATGTTAAAAAATACTATCCATACAAATCAAAGTGATCACGTGATCAGTTTAGTAAGAGATGACCAACATTTTGTGGCCTATTTCCACACATGTCATGTTTCTTGGAGAAAGTTCAGTTTCATGGACTGAAGACATCCCTAAAAGAGCAACATGTGCTTTTGGCATACCTATTCTATCGATAATGACTTATTCTATCGATTGGCACCACTCTTATCACAGGCCTCCAAAACCGAATTGTTTTCAAAATGGCGGACAGGTAGGTATGCCAGTCTTCATGCATAAATGACCGAAGGCTTTTGGAGAGTGATTAAAAATACAGCCCGTGTAAACATTAAAAATCTTTTTAGTTTTTAAATTTCTGAACGATAAAATACGAAAATTAAAAATTTATCATGCATTAGCAAAGTCTAGGTCGAAATGATGAATTATGTTTTACATTTGTATAATGTAGTTAAAAATGGCGATGCGCTGTAAAACTTGTGGACATTTCGATTTAAAGTCGATCATTTTAATTTCCAATTAAGGTAAGCCTGCCGGTTGTGACATTTCATTTCAGTTTTTACGATCCCTTTAAATGCTTGGCTGGTTTTAATAATAAAGTCGTATTTGTTCACCGACTATAGGCATTTTATTACCTTTGAAAACGTTAGTGCTCTTCTGTCTCAAACTCAAACTGAAAGTCATTTATTCAGTCTAGGCCAGGGGAGGCCAACCTTTTTGGTAGCTAGGCCAAAATTTGGAAATATATATATCGCACCGGACCGCACTACCAAATTTTATGTAGCTAACCAACACACAAAAAAATTGAAGAAATTTTAAACGTAAAAGAAGATATTACCTAGTAGTTTATAGAAATAAAAATTGATAAATAATTTTATTACCTATTGTAATTATTTTTTAAACTTTAGAAATAAATTACCTTACTCCAAGGGCCACAAGTTGACAGTCGGCGGGCCGCATGTGGCCCGCGGGCTGCGTGTTGGCCACTCTTGGTCTAGGCTGTTACAAGCACTTGTAAATGTCTAAGAAGCTACGCCATCGGTTCGCGGGCTGCGTTGAGACGACAACACACGACCCAACTTCAACCCGAACTCAATTCAAACTCAGCTCAACCGCAGCTCTCTTTGAAATACATCGCTTACAATTTTGAGTCTTATGGCCCAAGACTTCTATGTATATACTACACTAGACAGGCTGTACAGTACCGAAAAATTGCTCATTAAGTTACGGTGCATGCACCGAAACTTCTTTATTCTATTGCGAGCGACCGATAGAAACAGTTGATGCGCCGCGAAGGTTGGTTGTGACACAATTTTAGTTTTGAATAGCTCGTCTATGTAGTTGAAGTCATTGCCTATGACACATTAATACGCTCCGGTGGTGTAATGTTGAGATGAGTTCAGGTTGAGTTTGTGGTGACTTCGGGTTGTCTTCGAGTTAGGTTCGGGTTGAGTTTGAGTTGAGTTCGGGTTGCAGTTTCATCGACAAAATATAACGGAGCTTATTAATGTGTGTTAAGACTCAAAATTGTGTGATGTATTTCAAGGAGTAGGCTGCGGTTGAGTTGAGGTCGGGTCATGTGTTATCGTCTGGACGCAGCCATAACGAGAAGAACCGGCAAGGGCTGCTTTTTTCTCCCTGTGAAATATACAGGGAGAAACATTAATTTAATTAATTTTTCAACAACATACATTTTAGTGAGGTGTACAGCTCACTGAACCGCTAGTAATAATAATATTATAGTAAAATGCAAAAAGTAATAAATTAATAAGGCATTAATGCAGAGTAATATCGAAAGTACACACGACGGCAACTCAGAATATACAAGGTGTTACAAAAATACCCCTAATGCCGAATATGGTAGATAGGGACCATCAAACTGAACAACTTTTACTATGGGACCAACTTTGAAATCGCGAAAAAGAAATCAGCTGTTTCATACAAAAATTAAAATCGAAAATATCAAAATGTATGAAACAGCTGATTTTTTTTTCGCGTTGTATATGTTGACCTTAGGACCGCCTTTATGTCCTACGTAATAAAAGCTGTTTTTGCAGTTTAACTGTATAACCTGACGTGCTGTCGTGCATACTTTAATTATGGATTTCTTTAATCAATCGTCAGTGATTTTCAAGTAATTTGTAATATAAAAACCTATTAACTTCCTGTCAGTAGTCCATTGTGTCCCAAGCAAAAAATCTATTTTTTTCTGGGACTAAAATATTCTTCGTCCTTTATGATTTTCTATGTAAAAGCCAAGAAATTACGCTCAAATGAATACCCTCATTTGAGCGTAAATGGATATTAAATCGTATGAAACGAGATAAGAATAGAACAATTTGATTGAGCACGGAATTAATAGAAATGTAACACTTTTGGAATTAAAGTGAATAAATTGTTCTGTTTCACTAATTGAGATCAATTTGAATATAATATTATAAACCACTGCATTGTGGATATAGTGTATTTTGACTGTAAAATGTAATACTATATTTTTATTTTATTTTAAATCTTTTATTGTTTAGGGACTTTTAACACATAAGGTAATGTCAGCCCCATTATAACCTTATCTAAATACATCAATATCAAGTAGAGTAATAGGACAGGTAGTAACCTGTCCTATTACTCTACTTGTTATACTATTCAGAGCAAAAATATATATAATTCCAGCCTCATCGCTGGTGGAAAAGGACAGAATGTAATACTATAATTAGATATCTTAAGTGTACCTAGGTAGGGCTAGCCCTATAATTTTTCTCTATATTTTTTTTTATGAGCTTTGTGCTAATTTTTGACATCGTCTAAGAACGTTCTACGAAGTCGACACATGTTTAGATAAGTATTGTTGATTAACTTAGATGTTGCTAAGTAAAAAAAAAACATTATCGTTATTTTCAATGATCTAACGCTGACTGTGCAAATACGAGTGTATTAATGACGTCACGGACAATACCGTGGAATGTTTGATAGTATCCCATTTCGGAGTTCCTCCAACTAGAACTGGCAACACATACCGTTCAGGCGCGTCGCCGCCGTTCCGTTTCACTATAAATCCGTTTTTATCGTCGCCTATAAATTATATCGGCCGTCTGTAGTGCATTACTGTTCTATTTTTAAATTTAAAACGCTGTCGATGTGTCTTGGTAATAGCAGCGTGTTTACATTTTTATGTCCAAATTCATTGGACGGTGACTGTTTTATTTGTGAAGACTTTATAATATTTGAATTATGTCCGATCGTATAAATATAAAATACTAGCGACCGCCCGCGACTTCGTCTGCGTGGAAAGTTTTTTTGCTATCCCTCGGTAGCAATTATTGTTTTCGGGATGAAAGGTACCCTATGTCCTTCTCTGTACCCCAGACAACGAGTACGCAAAATTTCATTTTCGAATATTCCTAAAATAATTTTCCTAAAAAAATTTCTAGAAGTAGTATTCCTCAAATGCTATAGTAGCCTTTTATGGCAACATTTTCTATAAGTATATAAAATATTCATCACAAGATTAAAATTATTTTAGTACTTTCATCATATTGTGACTCAAGACAATCCATTATCAATGATTGCCAAATCTATCCTATTTATTCAACTATCAAATAACCCAAAATAAACTCTAATATTCAGGACCAATGAATCCTTTTCAATCAACGCTCTGTGAAGAAGAACAAATGTCGCTTTGAATATAAACGAATAGCTGGACTCCAGTTCCTCTGATCTTCGTTCAAAGAAAAGAACAAAGTATAGAATTTGTGTCAAGATTCGTTTAATTCACAGTAAATTAGAGCTAGAAATGTTCCGAACGAAACAGGCAGTCAATTAGAAAGAGGATTTATGGAGTCAATAAAAGATTAACCTCATTTGGTCCGAGTAGTAGTGTTGTACTGTTTGTTCGTATTTTAGTTTGTCTACGAACTTACACTACGGATGGAATGTAGGTAGTATTGTGTATACTGTAGTTTATTGGCACTATGTTAATGCTGTCTTTGTCTCAAGTGCATACGTAACATTTGGCGTTTACACCTGGGCGCAAATTTACGGTTTTCACATCAGGTTCCTTGACCGGTACCTACGGTTTTTTGTAATGTTCGTACCACCCGTTCACTTTAACCGTACGACAGGTTTTTTAACCGTATGGACAGAATCGTGCGTATGCGGAATCTCGTTGTACGGAAACGATACCTTCGGGTGACCTGATACGGGAACCTGATTCAGCAATCTGATGTGAACCTAATAGGCAGTGGTTCCCAATCAGTTTTTTCTACGCACCACTCCAAAAAAGACCTCGATCTCGCATACTTCTTTTTGCAGAAATGATAAATAAAAATTGAAGTCAGATGCATGATATCTTAATAATGAAATTTTTGCGCGTATCCCTTGATGTAAACTCACGTACCCCTGGGGGTACTTGTACCACTAGTTGGGAAACAATGTTTTAGAGGATTTATTGCGAGCGACCGATAGTAGGGACCATTTAAGTAGGGATATTTGGCATGATGTGAACTTTTAGATTTAGGTTTTTTAAATTGATAGGATATTATAAACTTATATATACTTTAAAGTTTTTGAGTAATAATTAGTTTTTGAGTTTTCGTCGTTTTGGACTTTTGCATTGGCCTGCGATCCAAAAAGATATATTTCATTGGTCAAGTTAGAAACATTTGAACTTTTTATGTTTTTTTACCACAGAAATAATATAAGTACTTGACAATTTTGTGGGTTAACTGTTCACATCACTAGCCGAAATGCGGTACCTTAATTGGGTGAAATGTGGCTGGTTACAAACTGCAGACAGCTAAGCAATGAATGAATAGGGTTTATCGTAAGGTATAAATAGTTCAAACACGACTTTATTATTTCGCCTTATTAAGTTAACATTGTTTTTAACACACAAAATATTTAATTTTGTCTCATAATTGAATAGCGATCGTATAATCAGTCTTATAAATAAATAAATACTAAGTCAAGAATAAGTGAACTATACTAAATAATATATTAGAAAAAATACGACTCGCACCAGATCATATTCTCGGACGGGAATCGAACCTGTGTCCTTTGGATGTCCGGTCCAGTACACAATGAAACAAGAAACAAACAAGAACGGATAAATAAAGTATAATAAATCGAGGGAATAAAAACAAAAAGTGTGCTGCTAATGTGTCCGTGTCTCAGCAACATTAACTTCCGGGTCATTCGCCGATGTTCAGAATTACCAGAAGCACTAGTATTCTGACAGAGCTTAAGGAGCGTTTAGACACACACAATGGCACAAATATATAATTCCTTTATACACCGTTAATTTTAAGTAAACAGTGGTGGCCAGATAATTAAGGACACCAGTCGATTTTCATACAAACGAGGTAACTTTGAAGCCTTGGTTCTCCGCCAAGGATAGACCTAGCTGTGATCTGATGATTGCCATCCAGGAAGTGAATGCAGGAGATTCAGATAGCTATATACACCTAACTGTTCTGACCAGCATTCTAAGGGATATAAGGATCACAGTTTTCAGTTTCAAGATTTCCATACATTTTTATGCTCATTTCGCGGTTTTTTTAAACATATCCTTAAATCTCTTACGGTGTTGATCAAATCAGTTGGATGTGTATAACGATCTGAATCTCTTCCATTTGTTTCCCAGATTACCATCATCAGATCACAGCTAGTTCAATTCTTGGTGGAGAACCAAGGCTTCAAAGTTACCTCGTTTGTATGAAAATCGACTGGTGTCGCCACCACTATGGCCAGATAATAATTAAGATGAAATGAAATGGAGATTTCAGACCACGTGATTGAACAACTTTTACTATAAGGCCACGGAATTGCGAAAAAAAACATCAGCTGTTCCATAGAAAAGTACAACATCGACTCGACTATAATGTATGGAACAGCTGATTTTTTTTCGCTAGCTTTTGGCCGAAAATCTAAATATTATTCAAATAACGTTCTAGGTTTTTCGGCCAAAAGCTCAGATTTCGTACACAATTCGGCTCATTTTTTCTCACACGTTCGCAATTAAGCGTTGGAGGTGATTAAGGCCTTTAGTGGCATTGCCTCCTCTGAGATAGATGTCCGCAAATTTGTCTTCGGGGAGCGATTGGCTGACCCATTCTAATTTCCACTCTCTACTTTATTGGACGTAAAAATTACGGACCACTCTTAGACTTACGTCGGTATTGGACCTTTGTGCTAAGCCTGCAGACCTAAGTAATAAAAGTGTGTTAGTACAAAATAATTTCCAAACTCCTTAAAAACAAAAAGCACAGAGACAATTACTGTCTGTACTGGTAGGCCGGCAGGTATCCCGTTTTTGGTTCTTATGGGCTCGATTTGGAAATTGAATTTGAAGCAAAACAAGACACTACAATGTGATGTACAACAGAAGTGACCAACTTCAGAGCGCTTGCGGTATAAAACGATGTATTTTAATCTTTTCCAGAGAAGTTGCCGCAGATCACTGTCTATTGTCAATTATCGCATTGTACGCTTTCAAAACATTTTAGTTTGAATTTCGAATGAAGCTCAAGTGACGTCTAATTATTGATTAAAGATTATAAAAAGGTATGTAACCTTTTTTGTTTAAAATCTCTACAATACATTGTGAAACAAAACACTACCTATTTAGTAACATCGAAACTACGTCTTTCATTATTGGCAGGCGAGGTCAATGGCCCTTCGCGAGTTTGGCCAAACTCCAGCTGGGCATAACAAATGACAGTCGGCTCAGCTTAGGGAAATTTACGGTAACAGTACTCTACTCTACTTGTGAAATGGCTGAGCTTTCAATTCGAACGACCATTCCATATTTGAAAAAAGAAAAAGAAAAAATTGCAGGCATAGAGTATTGATATTGAAGCGGGCGGTATATTGATTACAAGAGGCATTTTCCCAATATAAATAAAAAACAAAAAAACTTACTCTGTGAACATATTTGTCAGTACTTTTATTTCACAAAGTCCGTTCGGCTATGAATATTGTTAGGTGTGCACATGCAGATTATTTTAGTGAGCGTACAGACGCACACTAAAGCAAAAAGTGGCCACTTTTATCACATTTGCCTACTACTACTACAACGAGCTATATTTTACAGAGGTTATTGTTTGTAAATAAACTATAAAACCTTAGCTTCAATTAGTACGTGTGAATTTTCGATACATTACGCACGTAGCGAGCAATAAATTAAGTATAATGAGGGCGCTACTGTAAGGGCCCTAATCGCCTTAAGATAAATTATTTTGATTAACGACGAAAGTCTTCATTGAAATTTTTTGATAGGAAAATGATAATTATATTCTGGGAGTGTTAATATTTTATTCATTTTATTTTTTATCCTTAATAAACATTTGTGTTAGAGTAATAATAAACGAAAGTACTATACATTTAGGTATATACAACATGTTACAAAAATACCCCTAATGCCGAATATGGTATGGAATATGGGACCAACTTTGAAATCGCGAAAAAGAATCTGCTGTTTCATACATTTTGATATTTTCGATTTTAATTTTTGTATGAAACAGCTGTTTTTTTTCACGATTTCAGAGTTGGTTCCATCATAAAAGTTGATCAGTTTGATGGTCCCTATATACCATATTCGGCATTAAGGGTATTTTTGTAACATGTTGTATAAGTTATGCCTATTTTATGAAGAAAAATTGAAAAGAAACCTAATTTTCTAGTGAATAAATGACATTGGAATATCCCCACGTCACACATTTTGGAGTAATAGTTTCAAAATTATCATTCACAATAAATAAACAGATAGTAATAATATAAATTACACTGCGTCATAAATATAAGCTTTTGTTTAAAAGCTTTTGGTATGTTACATTAGCGCTTATCTTTAGTACTTAGTAACAAAGGAAGAGCTTTTAAGAATTATTCACTTGCGTACTAAAATGTTAGTCGTTAATTAACTGTTAAAATTATCACCCATTTTAAGTTTGCTATATTTGTATCCCTTGTACGGTGATAAGCTTGTCAATTCCACACAATACATCGATGATTGTGATTAACGTAAATTTGCGTCATGAAATGTTGTATTATTTTGCTTAGATATAGTACTATACTTTGAGTTAACTTAAGGGTTCAAAGGAATATTTATTTATTTATTCTTATGTGTTCTTAGTACGGCCATATGGCAAGCATTAACCCAGTGATTACTTCAAATAAGTTCTGATGCACACATGCCACAATAACGGCGTACGTATCAGTCACAGAAACAAATTATCAAAGCACTGAAATAATAATTTTAAGTAATAAAATTTTTGTAAAAATATCTATAATCAAAGTAAAACAGTAAATTAATAAATCAAATTAAAATATTTTTAATTTAATTGATTTCAAATTAATTGATAAGATTAGATTGAATTGATTTAATAGGAATTAAAATAAAATAAAATAAATTGATTTGATTGAATTAATTGAAATAAAATAAAATGCATTACTATAAATGAATGAATGAATAAATAGAAAGTTTGTTTCTAAGGTGATAACCGGGTGTCCAAAACTAATTTTTTAGCGTAATTGACGATTCGAAAATGCTGTTTTGTGTGACCTTAATTGAACAACTATTGACTTTGTCTTTGACTTTAAAAAAAACCTTCGGATTTGTAATAATGAATAATCTAGCGTTATGCCGTGTGTATTTCAAAATTGTTTGATATCATTTCCTTTTCATAACATTTCCTGCTCATACTAATTCACCTTCCAAGGTGTTTAAATGTTCAATTATTCATTACATTTCTGCTGTTTTTTCATGTCCAATCTCGTCACGAATAGTAAATATTTTTTATGGAAATTCTGCATAATTAGGTACCTATGTTAAATTAATAAAGTCCATAAAATAAATAATAAAAAAAATAATGCTTGCTTCAAAGTAATCCCGCTACGATACGGACATTCCGTCACTTTTTCGTGTTCCGTGGGTTGGACCATTTTTTTTACAGATATTGCATAATCTTTCTCATCTTCTTTATTGACCTGTCTTTCTGAACAATATAAATAATACAATTACTTATTTTTTGTTTTATAATAAGCTTTTTTTGTTTTTACCTCTAAGTCCTATTGTCAACAAATTTTAGCTCCCTAAAGAGGAGGAATGAACTGACCTCTGTCACACAGGCGTTTAACCTAGCATAGAGATCAGGGACTTCCTGTTATCTGTAACCTTTGTTTTATGTAACAATAAAGAAATTATTATCAATTATTATTATACAAGGTGTTACAAAAGTACCCCTAATGCCGAATATGGTAGATAGGGACCATCAAACTGAACAACTTTTACTATGGGATCAACTCTGAAATCGCGAAAAAAAAATCAGCTGTTTCATACATTTTGATATTTTCGTCATTAATTTTTGTATGAAACAGCTGATTTATTTTTCGCGATTTCAAAGTTGGTCCCATAGTAAAAGTTGTTCAGTTTGATGGTCCCTATACACCATATTCGGCATTAGGGGTACTTTTGTAACACCTTGTACATGTCGATTTTTTTCTTTCTAATCCATCTTTTACTCAAAAAGACAGTGGTCACGAACTACAAATTCGAGCAACGATAAGTGACAATCTTATCTCTCTTAACTGGGTACGACAAACAAGAGTCCCACAAACAGAGCAAAGTTAAACATCGTTGGAACTTAAACTTTACGGTTAACACAATAAAGATACAGTTCAAATAGCAGACTTGGAATATCAAACAATTGTTTGTCTATCTAATCCGGAGTTTTCTTGTTTGTATGCGAAGGACGTACATTCTATTTTCTCCATTCAGGCAATCATGGGATGATAGGATCTTTTATTTTCATTCTTTGTGAATTAACTTTTAAGTATGTCATACTGTACGATCTAAGATGTACTCGGTGATACTTATATTGATTATTGCATAAAAACACATCAACTTGCGATAAAAATAATAAATGGGTAATTCAAAACTTATAAACATGTTTCTAGTGTCTAAATCGGTGTGCAAAGAGCGTCACTAAACAAAAGACGATCGTAATTATTAGAAAAATTAATGTTGTTTTCGCGGAGGTTGCATATCTTGCTGGTATACAACCTGCGTTGGTTTAATTCTAGACACATACAGACATACATTTTCAAAGCATTACAATAAATACATCATTAATTTTGTAAAATGAAAATGTTGAACTTGCAATAGTAAAAATAATTGTATGCCGAGTCATAAATTTTAATTATTGAGTGTTATCATTCTATTGCTTTTATTATCTAAGGTCGAATATATTAAGAAACCGTGAAAACTATACGGGTATAATTTAATTTTCTTTTCATTTCAAATTTTTATACTTTGAAAAGGCCACCTTAAATATTAAAATTACTTTCTGGGCAAAAGTGATTACAAATTATACTTTTCACATCGTTCTAATTTGAATTCATGTTGTAGGTACTTCAAAGGCATCCTTTGAAAACTTTTTTGAACATTATAAAGCTTCCAATTTTCGGGCTTTATCTTTAAAATTAGTAATTTATCGTTCATTAGGTAAATATTCTACTTTAATAATTTATAACAAGAATTTGGTAAGCAAAGTGCTATGTCAGACTTGTAATATTTAAGAGGAAACACCACGGTCGAGAGAATTGAAAAAATCCTATAGAAAGTTGACAAAATCAACGTTTCGTTGACCTCTGTTTCCTCCGCCAAAACTAGACCAATTTAAATACTATTTTCTTAAAAAAAAATTATGCCTTAGCTGTGTTCTTATGTTTTGGTTTTTTTATATAATCTCGTCAAATTTAATTGCTTAATGTCTAAACTAAGGTTTTTTTAGGTTTTTGAAGATTAATATATTTCTTTTAATAATTAATTAAAAAAAAGGAAAACATAGGAACACAGCCAATCCTTTCCTTAAATTTTAATGAAAATAATAAATAATAATTATAAATCATTATTTGACAACATCACATACATTGCTCCGATTCCAAAGTAAGTAGCTAAAGCACTTGTGTTATAGAAATCAGATACAACGATGATATCACAAACACCCAGACCGGGGCCAATAAAGAAAAGTTCGTTTTCTAAATTGACCCAACCGGGGATCGAACCCGGGACATCAGAGATGGTGACACCTTGAAAACCGGTGTACAAAGCCACTCGACCACGGAGGTCAGAATTTAAAAGTATTTAAATCCGCCTAGTTTTGGAGGAGGAAACAGAGATGATTCTGTCAACTTTTCATAGGATTTTTTCAATTCTCTCGACCGTGGTGTTTCCTCTTACTTAATGTAAATATGTAGTTATTTATGTATGTGCAACATTAGCTGTTGTGAAGTGCAAATAAAATAAGATTTCTTAAGTTAATGAATCTGTATTGGACTACGCGGGTTAAAAATTGAGGAGGAAGACTCAGTGAGTGATTTTACTCATAAATGCTTGTAATTTGGTCATTATATTGACAACCTTCTTTGAGCAAAGTCGAGCTTGTCGCGCTCCTCGGATGGTGACTCAACAAAGTTGTATGGGATCTCATTATTGTCGAGTTTTAGCCACCAGCAATTTTCTTTGAGAATCCATTATTGGCGAGTTTTGTTTGAAACATTGTTAGTTGAAAAATATTACATTGTACACAGATGGCGTTTTTGATTCCTTTTTTGCATTTGTATCTCATCGTTGACGCGTTGGATCTTACTTTGAGGTCAAGAAAACCGAGACTTCTCAAAACCCCAAAGAAAAAATCACACGACCTTAATTCGCATGATCTTGGTAACTCTTAAGTAAAAGTAAAGGCTATATTATATAATATCACGCTACGAGCAACAAAAAGCGGAGCATTAATGAAAAATGTTGCAAAAACGGGAAGAAATATTTCTTTTTAGTAGGTGTTTTCCTTTTCCTCAAATTAACGCAGGTGAAACTGCAGGGCACAGCTAGTCTTTTTTAAGTTAACAACTTTTTCAAAAAGTGCTCATTCTGCGAAGTGCACCAAATGCACATTTTTTATCGTTTATGTTTTGGTCTGGAAATTGTTGCTGCAATAAACCGATTGTTTTCATGCGCCGCAGTGTGGCTGGTGGCATCATCCTACTCAAACCACATGTCGTCCAGATCCAGTCGATCAGTTGAGACCACAAGAACTCCTATTATGTTCCACGAAGTTGGCGAGTGCGAAAGCGAATTAACGTTCCCCCTTTCGGAATGAGTTTTCACAATGTTAACGCGTCCTTCTTTTGTGAAGCGCTCCATTTTTAATAATCGCAACAATGATTGGTGACAGCTGTAAGATTTCAAAGTTGCCACTTGCACGAAAAAAAAGACACGATTTAAAATGTTCGCTCTCATTGGAACACCCTATATACAAATATGCTTTCCTTTGCATTACAAACGCCATAATCGCGCACTGTAGCAGAACCCGATGTTATGTATGTGCTACGTAACTTTCGTAGTGCATACGGTCGTGCTATGTGCTACGTCACTTTCGTAGTGCATACGGTCGTGCTATGTGCTACGTAACTTTCGTAGTGCATACGGTCATGCTATGTGCTACGTAACTTTCGTAGTGCATACGGTCGTGCTATGTGCTACGTTACTTTAGTAGTGTAGTACGTGCTGTGCTACGAGGGTGCGATGTCCATTTCAGGCGGTCCATTTATTGAGCTTTTGTTTTTGTTATAACACTATACACGAGATTATTCATGAATTTATTTTTTAGAGGTTCTCATCCCTTTATTTTATATTAATTTTTTACACACCAATCGATACACCCTGAGTTTACGTACAAGTGAGATGGTAAAATATTTCTGAATAATAATATACTCGCAGATCTTGTTAACGAGAGGGGCGAGGTTAACTTTCTGACAGCTGTCAATGGCAATATGTTGGACTACATTCGAGAAATATTTAACTTTATTTACGAAAATAACAACCTTAACAAAGTTTGCTGTAAGTAAATCATATTTTTGTTAACTTTAATTTTTCGTTGTATTATTTTGTTTACTTTTAAAAGATTTGTGTTCAACTAACGAGTTCAGTTTATTAAATTCATATTTGTTCTCACAAAGTACCTACTGATTTTGATGCTGAAAGATGATTTATTTTAAACAAATACCTAATTAGTCCTTTGACCATTAGCCATTTTAGTGTCCCCACTGCTGGGGCACAGGCCTTCCTTGAGAGTGAATAAG
This sequence comes from Catoptria pinella, assembly GCA_963556745.1. NCBI lineage: Eukaryota > Metazoa > Arthropoda > Insecta > Lepidoptera > Crambidae > Catoptria > Catoptria pinella. The sequence continues at coordinate 2,013,634 of OY750777.1, forward strand.
GAGGATGGGCCATAAACCACCACGCCGGTCCAATGCAGATTGGTGGGTGTTAACTACTCCCAATGCAGCCGGGACCAACGGCTTAACGTGTCTTCCAAAACACGGAAGAGTTCGAGATAATAAATATTTGGTCACCCATCCCATGACCGACCCTTGCGAAAGTTGCTGAACCTCTGCAATCGCCGTAGCAGGCGCTAAACCACTGCGTCATCGAGCTCCTCAAGCTATGCCTGTTAATTAGTCATTTATTTCAATTGTATGTAGTTATACCGAAACCCACAGAACGAAGAAGTAAGAAAGTGCCAAAGCCCTTTACCATTTATTCACAGGTACACACGACGGCACCTCAGACTATACATGTTGACTTTGAGACCATCTTTATGCCCTACGTAATAAAAGATGTTTTCGCAGTTTAACTGTATAACCTGATGTGCTGTCGTGTGTACATCATTTTTACATTTCAGTATTTTATATTATTTTATTTATAGTACAGGTGTTTTGAAATAATTAGCCCTTCTACATCCACAGCGTAGCTATGACGACGTAGACTAACTTAAATCAGTATTTACGGTGTCTCCAATCCCATAATTGGATCACGTGCAGCCCGGGGCAGTTGGGCAAAATTAGGAAGCACCGATAAATCTCCCGCCTGTCCCCTATTTAAATACAAATTAATCTGTTTCCTATATACGGTATTCGGGAACTGGGCATTTACTATTTTTATCATAATCACGTTTCTGATGAGATATAAAACTAATGTGAAACAGATAAGTGTAAAATATGTACAACTTACTTTTATCATTGTTATAAGCTATGCTAAGAGTTTTCATCGTCTCGACATCAAAAAAAAAATGAGTAGGTACGTAAAATTGAATAAAACTACATAATAATACTTACGACCTGTCAAGTGTAATATTCCCTTTCAAGATGCGGGCGTCTACAAACTAGATTGTGACTGTGGGCTCTCTTACATCGGACAAACAAAGAGAAGTATAGGGACGCGCGTTAAAGAACATGTAGCTGACATGAAGCATAGGCGCGATAACAAGTCTGCAGTGTGTGAACATGCATCAAAGGGACCTAACCATTACATTAGATTTGATAAACCACAAATACTCGCTAAAGAACAAAGATTCATTCCCAGAATGCTACGCGAGGCTATTGAAATCAACAAACATCCAAATTTCAATAGAGATGATGGTTGGAGAGTACCACCAGCTTGGGACCCCATAATCCATCAACTAAAATCCCATCCCAAATCACACACTGCAGGATCTAAAGATATAGTTAGTTCGTTCTGTAGATAGGGATCAAAAGGGAGGTCGACACAACCTCTCTGAGTTTTCTTCCGCCAGTTCTTTCTCTCAGAGGCCTCCCAATTTGTGAACTGGTAGTAGATTCAGTAGCTAGATCTTGTTTTCTAATTAACTTTATTCAATTTAATTCGGTAATAATTATTAAAATCAGAACGCAGCTATAAAATAATTTAATAAACTTGAATACATTTTTATAAAATTTCGAGCGGGTAATTTCATAAAAATATGAGCAGCCTTTTTGCTTTAGTCCTCCCGTGACCACGGCCCCTGGAAAGGTGTCGAAACGTCGGGAATTCTAAAAAACCAATAAATACAAACTAAATAATTCCAAAACAACACCTGAATTAATAATATACGCGCTGTAATCCGTAAAAAGTGTTTTATTTCTAATGAACTGTACGCGCGAAAATCTTAGAAGTGTATACATAATAATATTAATATCTGAGCCATCAACAAATGAACTTACTTATGACATACAAACATATTATGCCCTTCCCAGGATTCAAACCCGGTAATTTCGTTGAACAGCAAAATCTTTACTATATCACAAATACAGTTAGGCATGTGCACCATGCAGATTGTTTTATTGTCACACTCCATACAAAAGGATTCAAACCCTTTTGAACTTATTGTTATTATTATTTGAAGGTTTTTTATTTAAATCTGCTGGGGTTGGGCAGTCGATGCAGCGTGCCGTCGATATAGTGAACTGCCGATACAACGTGTTATCGATATATAATACTTTCGATGCAGCGTACTTTCGATATACAATACTTTCGATGCAGCGTACTTTCGATATACAATACTTTCGATGCAGCGTACTTTCGATATACAATACTTTCGATGCAGCGTACTTTCGATTTAGTGTACTGTCGTTGTAGGGTACCGTCGATTTAGTGTATTGTCGATATAGCGTACTATCGATTTGGCGTACTGTCGATGTAGCGTACCATTGTTTAATTAACCCGTCGATGGAGCGTTTTCGATACAGCGACAGTCGATATAATGATCCAGACCCGTGCGTGGATAACCTGGACAGCACTCGTCATTCGCTCGTGTGGTTATGGGCTATTAACATGGGTAGATTCTAGTCACCTGTGACGGTCGACTTTGTTACCTAGCAAGATGCTTTTAAAATTAAATCGCAGGAGACACATCGGTTATGGCATCGCTGTTGCCTATGTAGTCGATGGCGTAACCTAGTTAACAATATGTAATAACGTACAGCTTGACCATAAAGAGTTGACAAAAATGAGGGCGCCACTTTCTATACCTCAAAATCACGAATAGCTTGGCAACACTGACTATATTTTGTAATGAAATTTTTTTGTTCCATTTTATTTAATTTCTTCTCTTTCTGGCCAAGCTGTAGTTCCAGTTTTGGCTACCGGATCAGATAAGATTGTTCAGTCACCAGCGTTCTAGCCCGAATTGCCATTTACACAGTCTATTTTCGCCGTGCGGCAAAATTCGTTGTTTAGTCACCCGTGTAAATACCACATAACGCACACTAAAACAAAGTGCATGTGCACGCATAACAACATTCATCGAACGGACTTCGTGAGATAGAACTCATCTGTACCACTTCAAAGTTTTTTTAAGCACAAAACTTTAGTTAATATTTTACAGTAAAAACCCGTTTTTAGTTAAAACGCATTTTGACTAGGCAAAACTAGTTTGAACTAAGTGCCTTAGTTGCAACTAGAATTTACTGCAGCTGCTACCCGAATAATAATATCAGTTAAAATCAGTTTTTACTAGTCAAAACGTTTAATATATGTAGTAAATAATATACTAGAAAAAACTTTTAATGCACTAGATAGGTTAGGTTAGGTTAGAGATTTGACTACTCCATAATGCTTGCATGCATAGTTTTAACTAGGTAGAACTAGTTCTTACAATGTCATTTAGTTAAAACTAGTTTTAACTATGGAAAACGCGTTTTAACTAAAAACGGGTTTTTACTGTAACAAATACATATTGAATGAGGTATTCATACTACTTTAATATCATAGTCTTAGCCGGTATAAAAAATGAATCTACATTTCACTTATTTTTTTAAATGAAATTGCAATGGAAGAAAAAATAAATTGTATTTGTAGAAATAAGTAACAGTAAATAGAAACTCTCTTTTACTCAAAGCTTTGTGTTGAAGACTTCAAGAAAAAGCTCGTTAACTATTTGATCACCTGTTCAATAGCACCTCGCTTTGAAAATGAAATGCATAATTTTCAGATAGAAAAAATAACAATATTTTATTCGTTGTAAGTAGTAAGTATTGAATAAGAGCTGAAATATAAATAAGTTTGTATGACAGATACAGTGAAATAGATATAAAAAAAACTGGCATTTCCAAAAGTAACCGTTTACCTGGTAGGGGGGCGGGGACACTTGACTCGTAAGAGTCAATATAAATATTTCGCAAACGGATCCCTAAATCAAAAAGTGGCTATTACAAACTTATAATGTTTTTGTAAGAGCTATCCAAGGACACCCCACACTATGACATTGATGAGAAAAAAAAATCATCCCCACTTTACATGTAGGGGAGGCACACTAAAAAAATATTTTTCAATATTTTATTCTACAACCTATGCGGCGTAATTCATACTAAATTACAGCTGAGGACGGACGGACGGACAGACAGACGGACACGGCGAAACAGTATAACCTTGTTGACTACAGAACCCTAAAAATTACAGATTTCATTTTAGTTTTTACATTTATAAATTATTTTTTATATAAATATATAAAAGGTGACTGACTGATCTATCAAGGCACAACACAAACTACTAGACGTATCGGGCTGAAATTTGGCACACTGATAGTTATTATTAGGGCGTAGACATTCGCTAAGAAAGGATTTTGGAAAATTCAACCCCTGAGGGGGTGAAATAGGGGTTTGAAATTATGAAGTTATAATCACTTCAGTTAGTCAGTTCAGTTGCTGTCAGTTTTGAAGATATTATCATGAATGATATTGTAAGTAGGAGACGTCAGTGAGGAGTGAAAGGGATATGGGATACCATAATATATCTGGCTGGACTCAATTCTAAATAATTATGTGATAATTATAAATGTTTCGATGTTATTACTCAATTACTTAAAAACGGCTGATCGGATTCGGCTAAAATTAAAACACAGAATACTTTTTATCCTGTACGAGTACAAAGATTCGCGGGCGACGTCGCGAACGGAAGCTTGTTATATACAATAAACAACTTGTCTAATTTTTCATTTCAATGAAATTCACGACAAAAACCGTTTCTGTGAAACTGAGCGTCTATTTGTTCCACATAAACTTGTACGGCTTTAAGTAGAAATATGTTTATTAACATGAATAGGAAAACCTCTTGTCTCGAATTTAATTAGTAATGAGATTTTGCTCTGATGTAGGTAATAATCAAATTTATCTCAGCAAAGACACATTTTAGTACTGTGCATTAATCTATTAAGTGAACACTCTGTATTAATAGTATTAAAATAATTAAGAACGCAACATCTATTCGAATGCAACTTTACATCAATTATAACGAATGTACCCAAGATTATAAAGTGCGAGAAGTCCAAAATCAATCTCTTGCATCATAAATGATTTAAAAAAGTGTGCAGAACCTATTTTCCCTTCACAAAAAAGCTAAAATATGGAAGTACGTATTATGAAGTTATAATTCACATGTGTTTTTATTGGGTAAGCCTTCCTTCGACGGAAAATCCTTGGGGTCATACCGATATTTGATCAAAACATGTTTATTCAATTTGCCAAGGAAAGTTTCATTAAGTTTTGGTATGAAATAGGCTTTTGTTATTTTATATTAAAAGGAAATCCGTAGTAAAACGTAACATAGGTTCACGTTTGTACATAAGCTTTTCATTGTTCATAACTAATCAAATAATATATTAAATTCTAATAACTTACATAACATTACGCATTATGCTGATTCTTTAATACTATTACTAAGCAAGTTATCTAATTAAAGTTTGCTATACATGAGATTATTAATCAACGTTCGCAAAGGTCAGTCATAGGATGGGTGACCAGTAATTTCCTATCAAGGTTAAATACTTATGCGCTATAAGTCAATTATGAGTCATAACTCATTTTATCTGTGTGTTATTCGACTGAATAACAATATTGATAAGATTATGAAACAGCAAGGTGTTTTTCGAAACCGTTTTATTATTAATAATCAGCTGTAAATAGAAATTTGCTTTTATTTACTCAAACCTACTTTCATAACATTTCGCTCATAGTGAGCAGCTGAAAATGCTGGGGTAATTCACTTGGTATCGCTTCTCGTTATGTTTGGATAAGGAAGCTCGCCCACGTACTACTTTTTGTAGTTGCGATAATCGCGGTGACTTTTTCGGCGACTTTTGTCAGCGATTTTTGTGAGCGACTCGACGCAAGGCTGAGGTAATTCACTTGGCATCACTTCTCGTTTGATCGCCCAAATGTTTGGATAAGGAAGCTCGCCCACGTACTACTTTTTGTAGCTGCGATAATCGCGGTGACTTTTTCGGCGACTTTTGTCAGTGATTTTTTATGCGACTCAACGTACAAGTTTGTCACTTTGTCGCTGGTTATTATGGGAAGTGCACGTCTTTTCGCGGGCGATTCACAGTGAGGATCTAGTCAGGGGGTCTAACCAAAATAACATTTGCAAATCTTCGTTATCGCTTCGTATTTGAAACATGTATGGGATTGACATAAGGTTTCGTTATCAATCGAAATTTAAAACGTCAAATCCATACATTTTCCGAAGCGAAGCGATAGCGAAAATTTGCAAATGTTACTTTGGCTAGACCCCCAGAACGTTCTATTTGACAGCGACAATCGGGTCGCCCGGGTTGCAGCGATTTTGTTTATGTGACTTTTTGTAGCCTGCGGCGTTTCAAATATTATTTGAGCTCTGAAAGCTCTTATCACTCGTGGGCGGACACCCTAAGGCTCTCCTTCCAAGATTCCTCTGATTTCTATTTTTGCGGCCAAATTGGGTTTGATGAACTGATATTGTAAGAGGCAGCCAATAGTTCTATATAAGCCGAGATTTCGGTCAGATTGCTTTCAAAGGCAACGAATTTCTGGTAGTCACTTAGTGATCATTTATTTTATTAACACCATGTTTATGTTACTTGCGATTTTTATTGTGAGTGACGGAAGATATTTGTCTATGAATCGTTCTTTCTTTCCTCTTGTTAGCGTTACTATCTCCTTTTAAAAAATCGCATTCATAATTAATTCATCAACGCCCGAACGGCCGAATGCGGTCGGACAACAATAGAATATCTATTGTGTCTCATTTTCCGAGCCCTAAATTGTTTTAAGGAAAATGCATTTTTTCATTGTAACAAAACATTGCAAAAAAAACATTAACTCATTGATATTGAATACCTTGCTAAGAAAATAAAAACCCTAATAAGATATTGTAAAGTCTTTGTAGCTTAGTAGTGAGCATTCGCAAGAGAAAGGCCACACTTTCGATTCGCTTGGTACATCCAAAACGATTTTTTTTAATGAATATATTCATATTCTTAATAATGACTATAATAATTCTGTAACTGCTTCTTAGTCCTATCTCTGCTAAAGTTATCAGATTACTTCGCATTAGGCCTATAAAACGGCTTTATCACGGCTGCCATTGTCGTTTATGTTTACAAAGGTACCTCTATGGCCCCCTGGGGTCCATAGCAGAACCCACGTTACGGTAACGAGCCAACTGAGGCAAGTTTACAGTGTATCTTTACCTACTTGATGTAGGTAGACTGGTGATATTGAGTATCTAAAGGTACCGTCACGTCCATAAATATGTATACAGTTTAGAACTTTGCCACTCCAAGGCTATTACTTTTTGAACAGAAATCAATGACAACTACAAACAACAAAATGACAAAGCTCTAAACTGTCTAAGTCATCACCACCACCGCTGTTACAGTACCATATATATACAATATAGGTAGTAATGTTCGTTTTACAATTGATCCAGCTGGGGACCGGGCCTCAGAGATGGCGACACCATAAAAAGAGGGGCTCAAGTCACTAGACCACAGAGGCCGTCACTACCATCCATGTCACTTTAATGTTTTAAAACAGGTCATTCCAATTTATAAAACGAAGCCGTTACCCGTACCATATGTCTTCATATCAATTAACACACATCATAAAAAGTTAGCGATCAAAGAGTTTTTAGCTCCCAGTAAATTGTTAAACAGAAATTTAAACTTTAGCAGAAAACCGCTAATTCGACTTCAGAGAGTTCGCTCCACAGCGGAACGTTGATGGATTGAACTTTTATTTATGGTCCGCTCTCTGCCCCAAAAACATTTTTATTAGACCTTCAAGTTCACGACCTCAATTCCTCCCCTCATTCTTTTTTAACTTCATCAAATGCCAGGGCTTAGTACAAAAAGTGCCTTATTGTTTGATAAATTAAGTTAGGGTTTTGGGACACCATTTTAGTTCGGAGCTTTCACATTCATTTGATTACATAGTCTCAAGACTTTAATAAAACTGAATACAACTTTGTTTCTAAGTTTTCCAGCTATAAAAGTATACAGCACATTTCCTAAGAACGAAAGTACTGAAAGTTTTGCTCTAAATGTTAGCACTTACTTGCGCGTGGACATAAAACTCATATAACCCAACATTACGTGTAATATCAAACACTAACCGCGAGGTACAGAAGACAAAGAGACAAATTCTCACAGAGCGAGCAATAAAAATATAATAAAACAAAAGACTGTTGTATTCCAGTAAGTACTCCCATAAACTACATAGGAGATACCCAACAGAGACAATTTTACAGACCAAGGAAAGTGTCCTGGCGTAATAACGCACTCACACGCTTTTGTCACAGACTACTGTATCTCTGGGCCCAATTCTACTAACACGATTTAGATAAACAAACGTTATTGCAGTCGAAGTTGAACTCAATATCACATTTCTTGTTTTACTTTTCCAGAAAAGTCACGACGAGTCACCTCAAGTTTTTGATGGGTCCATATTATGAAAATTTTAATAAAGCGCGTTTAATGATAAGTATGGCAATAAGGATCTTTGCAAATAGTCCTATCATTATTTTTTTCACATACAAATATTTAATCGAATCTCTCAAATTTTTGTTGTCCTATTTCACTATTATTTTTAACGACGCTCGTTTCGGTATAATGGGCTCTGCGAAACAGAAAGTGGCCAGCGACTGAAATTATAAAAATAGAGACTGCAAATGTCAAAATAAATCTATTCCTAATGTCGTTCCTAGTGACGCGGTAGACCCCCAGACCACAAAATAGTTAGTCTGTGTCTTTTAGATAGAGGCTCGCTTAGAAGAAATCGATTTTTTGTCTAAGCTCAACAAATGTCAAATTCGGGTTATCTCGGGCTCGTATTAGTCAAACATTGTCGACCCTAGCAATAAAACAAAAGACGTAATGATTTTCGAATACCGCCAAGCGGGCCTTCTGGGTACTTTTTATTTTGTGCCCAGACCTCGTAGCATGACCACCGAAACACGGTAGACACGGACACCGAACTGTCAAAATCTATTATACAAGGTGTTACAAAAGTACCCCTAATGCCTAGGGGTATTTTTGTAACACCTTGTATTTTGACAGCTAGGCGTCGATAAATCACAACATATTATAATCATATCGTAGCATGACCACCGAAACACGATAAATAATGCGACTTATTGACACTGAACTGTCAAAATCTATTGACAGCTAGGTGTCACTGCCTATTATAATCATTATTGTATTTCACTAGCCGTGCTAGTAGGCGCGATCAAACCCCATCCGTATTATTACAAAAGATTTTTAATTACTGTCTAACTTAGACACCTATTTAATTGTGACACTGTCTCTTTCCAACAATATTGGAAAAAAGTGACAGCATCAGATTTAAACCGGTGTCTTAGTTAAAGAGTGTTTAAAAACTTTTTGTAATAACACGGCGTAAGTTTTTACCTACGTTATTAATAAGCAAAAGACAAACTATTTTGATGTGCGAATTAACTTTAACATCAATAAGAGTTTCCGTAAGCATATTAAGTTCCTCGCAAGTTACACTTCCCACTGGAATTTGCTTTCCAATTTGCTATCTGGAACTGGTAATGAAAATATATAACGCTATAAAGCTCGCGCGGAATGTAATGGCGGCTATATAACTAGATATATATATAGTATAATAGAACAGATAGAAACAATGGGAGCCTTATACTAATAAAATAGTCATCCTAAATATATTTTACAGCGTAAGAATGCTCATATCAAAGTTAAATTGATGTATTCAATATAAACCTTAACATATAGTTATTTGACGTTGAATTGCAAAATAAAGTTAGTATTTATGTACATAAATACTCATATGTTCAGTATGTCACAACATGAAAGTACTTTTATGTGGTGACATACTGAGTATAGAAACAAACTTGTATTTCAACTCTGACCAACTGAACCAAACAACTGGTTGTGCAGAATGGAATTCGATGATGGGATTTTTTCCAATCAAACCAACTGGTTGGTTGGTTGTGCAGAATGGAAGTCGATAAAGGGTTTTTTTCCCAATGAAACCCGAAAGTAAGGAAATGGCAAATATAATTCAATTCAATTCAATATTTTATTGCATACCATAAAGTAGATACATAGGTGGTAATTTTATAGAAAGAGAACATTGTGGACCCAGTAGGGTATAGCAATTGAAGTAGGAGAGGACGTCTTAGTAGTAGTTCAAAGATATTTAAATTAATTTTAGATTAAATTTCATTACAATACAATAATTCAAACTTTATCAGCAAGCTGATCCTTTTTTATCATTAATGTTATAGAAGTTATATTTTAATATTTTGTGTTTTTAATGGGTAATGTAGACAAATTCATATTTGTCGAAGCGATCATACGAGTTCGAAAAGTTAATAAAGGGGATTTACTTAGGTTTTCGCTGACGACAGCTTTGAGTCGATCTGTAAGTACTTTTTGTTTTTCTGCTTGCTGGTTTCTCTACGCCTCTTTTGCTGTAGTGAAAGCAAAAAGAAAGTAGAAAACAAACTCTCACTACTGTGCGTGTCCTCTAAAAGTTGGACCTATAATCTGGTCAAGATCACGGGAAGCCACTGGTTGCGAGCAGGGCATGACTGATCAAGGTAGAGCTAAAATTGTTTATAAAGCATATAATAGTAGATTATGCAATAAGGGCTTAAAGTAGTGTATTATGTCCCAGGCGCTATATTGAAAGCAAAAAGTAAAAAGTTTACGTTTTTCTTTTTTTTTAATTTGTATAGGCAGTGCAATGAAAATGATAACATGCAGCCTAACTCGAAATAAAATCTCATTTTTTTTAAATAATAAATATTTGACAACATCACATACATTGCTCCGATTCCAAAGTAAGGTGGTATCACAAATACCCAGGCTGTCTTACAATTATTCCCACTTGGTTAAGAAAAAGAATCGCGATAATCGGACGCAATTGTTTTTTATTTTTTTTATTAGACAACATCACATACATTGTTCCGATTCCAAAGTAAGTAGCTAAAGCACTTGTGTTATGAAAATCGGAGACAACGGTGGTATCACAAACAACCTGACCTGAGCCAACAAAGAAAAGTTTGTTTTCTAAATTGACCCAACCGGGGATCGAACCCGGGACCTCAGAATGGCGACACCTTGAAAACCGGTGTAAGCCACTTGACCACGGAGATCGTCAAATTATTAATTTAATAGATAATTAATTCGTCATTCAATTTACTTGATATTGAACCTTATTTTGGAGTTAGTAGTATCACGCAGTGGGACGAACATAGTCCGCTTATTTCGATTGTTTTTAAGTTATTTTATTTATTTTGTTTATTTTATTTATTTTATTTATGAATTTTAGGAAGACTATCGACTTATACATTTAACTACATAACAAATTAGTAACAATAACCGGACTGTAGCCTCCACCACGTCTTTCCATCGGTAGCGGAGCCGTCCGACTGGGCGTCGACCAGTGTTGTTTGACCGAGATATGCTCTTTTAGCGCTCTTTCCAATCCTATTCTTTCGACGCGACAAAAACAAACAAAACTTTTTTAAAAGCATAATCGGCTTTGAAAAAAGTGTCTATTCCCGTTGTCCCCCACATTTGTCCCCACTGGGGAATATCGGGAAAAAAGTTTTTGACATAATTTTTTCTAGTTTTTTCCCGATATCCTCCAGCTGGGGACAAAAGTGGGGACAATGGGAATATGCCAAAAAAGAAAAAGCAATATACAAAGTCGAAGCAATACTGTTTATAAACCAAGTAGAAAACTACATTTCGCTCGCAATAACTTATACCTCGTTCTCGTACCACTTACTACACATAGTAAAGTTTCAGGGTCTCGATTCTACTTAACAGTCGTGTCTCAATCGTGTATCAATAGTATTGCTTTTTGATACAGTTCTTGTTACTAAAGACATACTATTGAAACACAATTGAGACACGATTGTTACCTTAACATTAACAGAATTGAGGCCCAGGTAGATAGATGTTCCCCACCGGGGCGTAATCGAATAAACTTGTAATCCCCGCGGATTCGCCTGCTCGTAACTTGCCGACTACAGACAGCTTTGGGCACCCACTAAATATATTTTTATCTCGAAGGCTTTCCTCTTGTCGTGATACAAATTGTCAACAATGTCTATACATTTTAGCCTTTAGTGTATGTAAAGTTTTAGGGAGTTTTTCATTTTCAATTTTGAGATTTTAGCATTCACAATGCTATTTTTATATAATACTAAATAATATACTAGAAACAATACGACTCGCACCAGATCATATTCTCGGACGGGAATCGAACCCGCGATCTTTGTATATCCGGTCCAATGCTCTTACCGCTTAGTGACTCGGTAGCTCAGCGGTAAGAGCATTGGACCGGACATCCAAAGGTCACGGGTTTGATTTCCGTCTGCGAATATGATCTGGTACGAGTCGTATTTTTTCTAGTATATTATTTAGTACTGGTTGTAAGTTCCACAGAGGCGAGGGAGTGGTGAGGTTCAGCCAAAAATGATTAGGTTCTTTGGTCACCCATCTCATGACTAACCATAGAGAAATTTTAAAAAGTGATTAAACACTCAAGGTATTTTATCACCTTCCGCAATGCAGTCAAGTGCTTACTAGACATCATGAAACAATCTGAATTACTGTAATCTGTTGTCTATGTAGTCTGTTTTCGTCACAGACTATAAATTGAATGCATGAAATATGCACAACCTAATTTTATTGATTTCACTCATGAACTTTTATGCTTCATAACATAATTGAATAAGTAATTCCAACCTTCCAATATTTGCTCAAATATGACATGATGATATTATTAAGGCCAGTCTATAAATCAAACACATTTGCCCTTTCCTATTTGTTCAATTCTAATTTACGTAGGGCTACCACTTACAAATATTAAGAATTTCCAGTAAAACCGAAATTATTTATTTTACACAGGCATATTTTTTTTTATAAAAACAACTTACTATCACCAGATACAAAAACCTAACCACTGCTCCATAATATTCAGTAACTAAGTAACAGTAACAGTTACATAATATTCAGTAACAGTTATTTATCATGAAATAAGTTGATTCAAAACAAAAAAAATATTAAAAAATCCTTACTTACTTATAAATGCGAAAGTCCGTTTGTTTGTTTCTTACGCCTTCACATCTTAACTACTGAACCGATCATCATGTTGCATACACGTTGTCAGGAGTACAGAGAAGGACATAGGGTACCTTTCATCCCGAAAAAAGAATTGTTTCCGAGGAATAGCAAAAAAACTTTACACGCAGACAAAGTCGCGGACGGCCGCTAGTATAACACTATTTTGAACACGGCTCTCAGTTTGCACAGCAGTCAATTTCTGTGTGACGCTGCGGAACAGTGCGATTAGTGGCGCGGCGAGAGAACTCTTTTGATTGCATAGCGAAACACTCACCGCACAGCGGTCAATATTGGCACACAGCATATCGTATTTGGAATACGCTAACCGCACCGCCTGTCGACTGGAGTCTCATGGCCAGCCCGTTAGGCACCCCTAAATTTCGAGGCGGAGTTACACACACACACATTCAGATATTGCTAGCGATTCCCCGGAATCCCTCAGATTGGTACAATTTGCAAATAAACACGAACATGTAAATTTTGTGAACCCAGACCGGGCATGGTGATGAAAAAGGTTTTGCTTACCAATCAGCTTCGTGTTATCGGACGATATGAACGATGCCGATGGAATGAATTAATAAAAGTTTATAAAGTGAGCTCATAGTGTAAAGCTACAAATCACCTATCCGATGTGTAGATAGTAAATTACAATACCTACCCATTGAACCCAAACGACCTCCTTGTTCGAGTGGCTTTGTACGAAGGTTTTCAAGGTGTCGCCATCTCTGAGGTCCCGGGTTCGATCCCCGGTTAGGTCAATTTAGAAAACGAACTTTTCTACATTGGCTCAGGCATGGGTGTTTGTGATACCACCGTTGTCTCAGATTTCCATAACACAGGTGCTTTAGCTACTTACTTTGGAATCGGAGCAATGTATGTGATGTTGTCAAATATTTATATTATTATATTATATTGAATGTAAACTTTGTGAATTATTGTGATGAAAAATGATCTCACTATAAATGCTGAGGTAATTTTTCAATTTTTGATGACTCTGTATGAAATATACAGGGAGAAAAAAGCAGCCCTTGGCGAGTTCCTTGCCGGTTCTTTTCGTTACAAGGTTTCCCGCTTAGGGCGAACCGATGGCGTAGCTTCTTTGACATTCACAAAGTTTTGAATTTTGAAAGCTGAACTGTGTGTGTTATTTTTTATATATTACATTATATTTTTTATTAATTGGTTAAACGCCATCCAATCATCCAATGTATATTTTGTCGTCGTCTTGCTTTTTTAATTTTAAAATATGATTAATGAAAATGGGCTGAATTGCTAGCAATTTGTTCGACATAATTTTAAAAATATCACAAAAAACCGGCCTAGTGCGATTCGGACTCACGAAGGGTTCCGTACGGAACCCTACACATAAAAAAAACATGTCTGTTGTATGGGAGTCCCCCTTAAATGTTTGTTTTATTTTAATTTAATTATTTATTTTTAAAATGAATATAATAACTAAATATTCTGTGTATATTTCAAGCGTCTACCTGTTGCCGTTATTAATATCGAGCAAAAACGAGCAAAAAAATCACGTTTGTTGTATGGGAGCCCCTTTAAATATTTATTTTATTCTGTTTTTTAGTAGGTACTAATTTGTGGGTACTAATCTGTGAAAATTTCAACTGTCTTACTATCACGGTTCATGAGATACAGCCTGGTGACAGACGGGCGTACGAACAGCGGAGTCTTGATGATAGGGTCCCGTTTTACCCTTTGGGTACGGAACCCTAAAAATAACTGAACTAAACTCATATTTATAGATCAATAACACCGACACATGTTGAACTAAAACCTGCAAGCATTTAAACCTGAAACAATAAAATCAAAGTCGATCGAAAACAAAGAGTTTTAATCGGCCATTAAAACTGGCCGTATCAACTTTAACCGTTTAACAGTAGTGTTTAGTTTCACACACCATAAAACCCCTCCATCACAAACGTCCTTGCCAAAAATAATCAAGAAAAATAGGTCACAGTTAGCTTATTGTCTGATTGTAATAAAACGCATTGTTTTCTAGGTAAGACGGTTGAAAATAGGCCGTGCTGAGAATAACCAGAAATATGGAACGGTGCCAGAACTGGAACTAATGTTGAGCGCATTAGGCATGCTATTGCTCAACTCAGACTAAATATGCACAGTTAATTGTATGGAGATCAATGAGATAAGCTTCCGCGTCGGGATAGGATTTGAATGTTTGATAGTTCACTTGTCATTAATGAAAGCGTTCACTCATATCCAACTATCAAAGAAACTATAAATAACAAATGTGTGTACTTGCTATATATAATTTATCAAACTATCAAAGAAATTGTATAAGGCAAATCTTTTGAAATAATTTATGTCGAGTGGGAAAATCTTTTGATGGGAAGTCGAGTGAACTTCATTATTTAGAACTTTTATCTTTCATATTGGTGAATTGTGTATTATGAAAGAGTTAAGTCAAGTAAAAAAAAGATATTTACGAGTAATTAAAAATATACAATATTTTGTTTAGATTTCTACATTTACTTAGAGCCAAACGAAGTTCAGTTTTGAAGATAGAAAGCAATAATTTTAATTATGGTATTATTTGATTTTTAATTATTTGACAACATCACATACATTGCTCCGATTCCAAAGTAAGTAGCTAAAGCACTTGTGTTATGGAAATCAGAGACAACGGTGGTAACGGTGGTGGTAATATTTAAATACAATTTTAATATACTGGATATTTATCTATTATTGTATTTGAATGAATGTTATTGCTAAATAAATGTTATTATGGTAATTTTAAGGATTATAGTGATAATTAAATGATTTATTATTATTATTATTTACCAGTCAAGTGTGAGTAAATCGTTAAATTATCGTGTTGCAATATTTATGCAACGCGAACTAATAAATAAGATACTATCTTCAAAGATCAATTTAAATCGTGTTCGGTGTTTATATTTCTGGCCATAACCCATCAACAACAAATACCTAAACTGAGTTCAATAATAAAATCATAACTATTCGGCAATAACTAACAAAATTCGTTCGTATTAGTTACCGATCTTAATTGTGTCTCATTCAATATCTTTTGTGTCTTATTTTCCGAGCGTTGAAGGGAGCGGACATCCAAAGGTTGCAGGTTCGATTCCCGTTTGAGAATATGATCTGGTGCGAGTCGTATTTTTTCTAGTATAATATTATTTAGTATTGTATTAAAATAGAATAGTGAATGCTAAATTAAAAAAATATATGTAAGTGTTATTTAGCCAGGATCAGTTTATGGAAATTATCAGCTCCTTACAGTTAAGTATTAGTATGGACCATATTCACTCACCTTACTTGGGTAAACCTATAAAACATAGCACTTTCCAAAAATACGCTACCTCTTCTAGTATTATTTCAAAATATAAACCAGTATAAAAACTACCAAGTTAAAATGTATCGCGAAATTGTTTATTTCCAAAAAAACCGAAAATTCATAAATCATTTGGACATAAATTCAGCGTAATATTGTTACAAGCTCTTTTATTCAATGTAAGACCAAAAATTAAAGGGAATGTCAAAGCAAAAATGGAAAGAAGAGAAAAGTAACGAAATAACTGGACGACATCCAGAAGGCTTAAAGTGCCAGTCAGAAATATTTTCTAGCTCTTTTGCCAACTATGCTACTAGGAACATTTCTCGTTTGAATTTATTGTTGTTCTTCATAGTTTTCGCAATAAAATATTTATTATTTTTACAATTATTTTGTGAAGCATTACTAAGAAATGAATAACAAAATTCTTAGGCCAGTAAAACTGAGCTTACAGAGAAACAGGTACCTATATTACTTGAGTTTTGTCATTAAAATTTGAATGAAATAAAAATCGAAAAATATATAAATTAATTATTAGTAAATTAACCGGTGGAGTCTGCCGGTGGGTCCAAGTGGACAGAGGGACCTCACTCCTCAAAATCACTATATTACAAATATAGACATTGATTCAGAACTAAAATAGCTCTCTGTATTTGCCTGGTTAGTGAATACCTTTGATGTTTAATTATAATGCGATTGCAGAGGTCCCTCCGTCCACTTGGATCCACCGGTGGAGTCTGGCGGTGGATCCAAGTGGATGGAGGGACCTCTGCAATCGCATACAGCATCGCACTCATCAAAATCACTTTATTACAAATATAGAGATTGATTCAGAACCAAAATAGCTCTCTGTATTTGCCTGGTTAATGAATACCTTTGATGTTTAGTTATTATGCGATTGCAGAGGTCCCTCCGTCCACTTGGATCCACCGGTGGATTCTGGCGGTGGATCCAAGTGGACGGAGGGACCTCTGCAATCGCATACAGCATCGCACTCCTCAAAATCACTATTTACAAATATAGAGATTGATTCAGAACTAAAATAGCTCTCTGTATTTGCCTGGTTAATGAATACCTTTGATGTTTATATAAACATTAAACATATTGTAACCTTTGATCAAAACTTCACCTAGTATAGTCGGTGATTATCGGAGTTATTCGAGTATGAAAATTACGCGGAAGCTAATTCTGCAACGGCTAACTAGACTAAATTTAATGTTCTCTAATAAATCTGGGTTATTTTAACGTGGATGCTAAGTGGGTAGTAATTTCTGTGTATTTTACCAAGCACCAAATGATATTCCGAGACATTACGAGAAAGAGATGACGACGGCGCGTTTTATTATGAGATCAAGATCACGTGACGGGTTTGCAGTGGACAGGCAGCCAATCTATTTTATTATATTTTTTATTTCAAAGGAAAACATACAGTGACTTAGTAGCTTTATAAGTAATCCGTGTAGGAGTCTATGCACCATTATAAGTTTTCGCATATAACATCTAATGCTTGCAGATATTATATAGAACCTGTTTTAACCCTACATTACAGAGCTCGTATTTGGTCATAATATTTATCGGCTTACGACTAAAAGTTATGAAATAGCATATATTAATATTTAATTCCAATTTATTTTATTTGCTTTTTTTATTTAATTTTGCTATAAAGGATCACGTCAGTCACGTCAACGTCATGTCAAGATTACAATACACGTTTTGACTAATCGGTGACAAGAGTAATGTATGTAAGTACAGTTCGCGCAAAATAACATGACCCATATTTTAGTACCTAACACCCACTTGCGCACTACAATTTTTGTAAAGAAAATTACTACTGCGCAAGCCCCATTGTCTATGGTTTGGGTCAAGTCATTTTGCACGAGCTGTACAGCTACTTTGGCGCAGTCATCTAGTTTTCGTGATGACTCGGAATCGGCGGCGGTGGACAAACAGCGAAACAAGGTGGACCGACGATCTCGTGAAAGTCACGAGAAGCCGCTGGATGCGTTTAGCGTAGGACCGATCGTTTAGGAGATTCTTAAGGGAGTCATTTACCCAGCAGTAGGTTTCAAGATGTTTTAAGATTTTAATGATAGTTTAATCCACAGATTTTATAGTATTTGTTATATGGTATGTGTAGTATTTATCATATGGTCTGTGTTGTGTTTGTTATATGGTCTGTGTAGTATTTGTTTTATGGTCTGTGTATTTATCTTAACGTTATGATTACTTATTCACCACGGTATTATTTGATAGATCGACGACGAAACCCAACTGTCTCGATTTTGTGGAACTGTCCAAGGATCATTACTAATCTTGGGGTTAAAGTCACTAATTTTAGTACACACGACAGCTCGTCAGTTAAACTGCAAAAACAGCTTTTATTACGTAAGGCATAAAGGCGGTCTCAATGTCAACATGTGTAGTCTGAGGTGCCGTCGTGTGTACTTAAAGCTTAATTTAACAACATTTAGCTATATGTGATGTTGCTTAAAGAATAATAATGTTGTTATTACTGAGTATGTTGCTTCCACAATACGAGAAGGTATTGTGATCAAGTTCTTTCTTTTGTTGGTGAAAGGTAATCATAAATCTTCTGTTCGCTGAAAGAAGCTTAATTATTCATTGAAGTAAATAAAGTGCACTCAAAAAAACGCACATAGTCCATTATAATAGATTCATGGTAACAAATAACCCTCGAAACCCTTTCAGGTGAGCATTTTCGAAACAAATTACTCACGTATCTGATTTCAATAGGAACGCTCAATACACATTCTATTGTAATGCGAATAAAGGGTCGAGACGATTCGCACCTTCCACCCGTCGATTTTATGACGATTATAGAGGGGGATTCTTAGAAGGTTTATATTTGCAAAAAGTAGACATGAGACCGATATATCAAAACGTATCTTATATCGGCTATCAGTTAGTTATCATATCATATCGATATAAGATTTTACGTAACCGATATTTCAAAAACTATAATATCAAGACCAAAACTCAAAACTGTAGATCGAAAAACTGTAGCGAAAATATAAAACTCAAATCGACGAAACTATTCATAACCGAACGTACAACGATATCTTAGTTCATTCGATATTCGCTTTTTCTCTTTCTGAGACGGTATACTTACATTGGAGTAAAAGAGATGACGCGGTTATTTAGATGTCATGGCGTAATGAGTATGCGATTTCCACTATTATTTGCTAGCAATAAGAGTCAATTTATCTTGTACCTATCGTATATTCGTTCTTAGTTAGCAAACCGTACAACTAGGCAATATCGATATGTGATATCGGATATCGTATCCGATATTAAAACTCTATATCGGTTACATATCGGTTATCATAAAATCTTGAAAACGCCCATGTCTAGGAAAAAGTCTCAAGAAGTTCTAGTTTAAGCCTTACAGAGAACAAAATCGTAACGACGACGACGCTTATAATAATATAAAATAAATAAATAAATAATAATAATAAAAATTTTACGACATCACATACATTGCTCTGATTCCAGAGTAAGTAGCTAAAGCACTTGTGTTATG
This sequence comes from Catoptria pinella, assembly GCA_963556745.1. NCBI lineage: Eukaryota > Metazoa > Arthropoda > Insecta > Lepidoptera > Crambidae > Catoptria > Catoptria pinella. The sequence goes on from OY750777.1 coordinate 2,033,498, forward strand.
GAAATCAAGGACGACGGTGGTATTACAAACACCCAGACCTGACCCAATATAGAAAAGTTCGTTTTCTAAATTGACCCAACCGGAGATCGACCTCAGAGATGGCGACACCTTGAAAACCGGTGTACAAAGCCACTCGACCACGGAGGTCGTCAAAATAATCAAACACAATACATAACGTTTTTCTAATTTATTTATATATTTATCCAATGACAATAAGTAGCAATGACATTTATATTAATAAAAATTCCACCAAAAAAACAATAAAAATAAAATACTATTAAATTCAGTTTGAGCTTTCGCTAAAATAAAGATATCAAAGGTTATATTAGCATTAAATTGAAATAAAAGCATTGTTAGTCAGTCAAAAAGTTACTAATGAACTTTTATAACCTAATAAAAAGATAAGTAATATATTTTTTTCTAATTTATTCTTAATTTTAATATAAAAATAGCATTGTGAATGCGAAAAATCTCAATTTAATAACCTAATAATACTTTGTGATAGTAAATTTAAAGCCCTAGTAATGCTAGCAACCGATATAATGTTCATTTTTTTTACTTTCATTAAATAGTAGGCTCATAATCTGTAGCAATCTTTAAGTACGACAAAGCTTTAATCACCTTCCCCCTTACTAATAAAGATGTATAGTTATATAATGGTTACTGAAGTATGATGTCCAAAGTTATAAAGCATGTTCAAAAAAATTAAAAGTATTATCTATGGTGTGTGTTCTAGGTTATCATTGGTTGGACAGCGTGTTGGCTTTTCTCTGTATGTTCTTGCAAATAATAATAAATAAATCTATCAGCATCTACTTTATATTTAATTATTAACCATCACACATATAACAGTTACTCTCTGTCAAACTATTTAAGTTTGACATTAAAAAGGAAGGGACAAAACACTGTATAACTATACATCTGCTATACAATCTCTACTGGTAAGGGCGTTAGAGTATAATGTTCCGATAATGTAAATAGCGTTTATTGTGTTGGTTGTCCTTCAATTAATTAATCATTAATAAATAATGAACACTTTTAATTGTACTTAGGCCAATTGACTTTAGTATCCTATGGGAGGCACGTAAAGACTTTGTAAACAGAGTGACATTTGACATACTTTCCGGGGAGGATATTAAAGAGGTCATCACAGGGAGGGCACCTAAATAAACACAATACGAGGTCCTTGAAGCGGGAGGTCCCTCTAACACCCATTTCTACTTCTCAACGAAGCATTGTGAGGAACAAATTGGGGAAAAACCTCTTTTAACTTTTCTGCTGTTACGGTTACACGCTGCATAAAAAAAGCATTTTTTTCTGTATTTTTGAAAACGAGCAATCGGATGGGTAACTATAAAAAGAAATAACTCGCTATTATCGAATGAAGCGCTCATGGCGGAACTTGACAGACTGATCGTACTCGATCACGTTTGTTAAGCAACGCTCGGTCGAGCCAGGTGTCCGATGGGTGACCGTTAAGTGGCATTACAACTGGTCTAGCTCAAGTAACATTTGCAAATCTTGGTTACCCCTTCGCTTTTGAAACATGTATGGGATTGACAAAAGGTTTCGTTATCAATCGAAATTTAAAACGTCAAATCCATACATTTTTCGAAGCGAAGCGGTAGCGAAAATTTTTAAATGTGACATTGCGTCGCTCGCATGACATACAGACGTAACTAACATCAATCAAAATGTTCACAGCAACGTTTTTTCGGTTTTGGTGTCAATACTTTACGATATAACTTTTTAATTATAAATTCTACCAAGAAACCAAGAATGTACTTTAGTTAAGTTTATTTTTCTCTTTATTTCTACATATATCATTATCAATAGGTATATATATTTTTTGTGTAATACAGCTTTAAAACAGATAGGACACTTTGTGATAACTTTGTTTTTTGTAGGTGAGACAAAAATGTAGTTACGACACTACATTCGCAAAGAAATAAAAAGGAAATTTATACATAAGAATTTGTTGTTACCACCTTACTCAAAAGCAAATAAACAAATTTCTATTTCTTTCTATTTTTATCACAATACAACAGCATTTTTAACCATAAATCTATAGGTAGCATTTTATAAATGACCACACTAAAATGAAACTCAAAATCTAGTACATAGCTCCTAAGTTTTACAGCACAATATTATAATTAATCAGTCTCAATTGCGTTCTTCAGTCAGTACAGACTTACACAAGTTAACAAGTTTAAATACCTAGTTGTTAAATTGAGATTTTTTGCTATTTTTATATTAAGATAAATGATATATTAGAAAAAATACTAGAAAAATCGAAAATTGTTCACTACTATTATAAAACACTTATTTCGGATTACAGTGCGTATATTACTAATTCAGGTGTTGTTTTAGAATTATTTAGTTTCTATTTATTGATTTTTGAATTCCATTTTTATAAAGTTTCGAGCGGGTAATTTCATAAAAATATGAGCAGCCCTTTTGCTTTAGTCCTCCCGTGACCACGGCCCCTGGAAAGGTGTCGAAAAGTCGGGAATTCAAAAACCAATAAATACAAACTAAATAATTCTGAAACAACACCTGAATTAATAATATGCGCGCCGTAATCCATAAAACGTATTTAATTTCTAAGGAACTGTACGCGCGAAAGTCTTAGAAGTGTATAATTATAATAGTAGTGAACGATGTTATACTTAACTTAAAAATTAATGATTTAAAGACTTATAAAAATCAACATTAATTTTATTTTATTACTGGGGTATCCCCAGTTGTCAATAATAGTAAGTCGTTGTATTTGTCTACTGCTATTTTAGGAGGAAACGAATTCTTTTACTAAAGTCGTTTGAAGCATTTCTTTTGAGAGATAATTTTATCGAGATAGTTTCTGCATGGCTAGTATTGAAAAAAAATCAGTGGGTTTGCTTTTAAAGACCTGGAATTCAACCATTTCTGTTTAAATTAACTGACTGACCAGAACTATCTGTACGTAATGAGAGGAGCTTCAAGCCACTTGTTTTTTTTAATCCAGCATATCTGAATACAGAAGCTGAATGACTTCATATGACTTGTTCCTGCGAGACAAAAATAGGTGCCAGGCGCCAGCTGACTATGAATAAAAAAAAATCTTATATTCTATTATGATCCCTAAATTGTACTAAATACAACACTGTTTTGTTTGCACTTTTTATAAATCGAACAGTCGTAAATGGTAATAACTTCATTAATTTTACACCAATAACCGTCGTAAGTTACTTACGTCTTTCAGATAAATTTTATTTTTTTATTTTACAAAACGTCTTAGGTCTTTGATCTTAATAACATAGTCTTCGCTACTTATTTTGGGATCAGAGCAACGTAGGTAGATGTTGTTTTATAAGAGAAAAACGTATTGAATACTGTATATCTTTTTTTTACAAATGAACCTCTTCCTTCCGTTTACTATTTGCTAGTAAATACAAAAAAAACTCTTGTTCAGCGAATATATGAGCAGAATTTTATTTATCTCCTAAACTAAAGAAATGGGTCGTCTGCGCCATTGTGTTAAGAAAATAGTGGCGAATGAAATGGCGTAATGCGTCACGCAAATACTAGCCGAGGTCATGTACGGGGCGTATAAACATTTAAGAGATGGTTCATAAAATGTAGCTACGGTCTGTGCTACTAGCACAGAGGTAGGTAATCGATCAGAGGCATCCAGAAGACTATGTTACCATATGCGAATACAATGTAATTAGCCACGTAGATTTTATCGGTGTTGTCAGTATTACTCGAGTTTTAAAGTTATCTTTCTACATATCGTTTTGTACACACGACGGCACCCCAGACTGTACATGTCGACCTTGAGGCCGTCTTTATGCTTTACGTAGTAAAAGCTTTCGTAGTTTAAGTGTACCTGACATGCTATCGTGTGTACATAAAATATAAAAATGGTGTGTTGTTTATAAAAATGTTTATGAATTAATTATGAAACTAAAATTAAAAGAGTACCTACTTGAAAAAAATACAACCTAGTTATATTCACAAGGGGTGACTCATAATCGTAAATCATTCGATCAAACTTAATAGTAAAAACCATGTGTTTAAATAGATTTCACTTAACACTGGCTGAAAAAAACTTTCAGCTTTAATCGTGGCGTGAATCCAGAATTTGTTTATTGGGATCGTTGATCATGAATTTTGGATCTTGTCTTCATACAGTCATAGTTGTAGCGACGTGTCAAGCATATAAAGCAACATTTTTTTTCTCTGTCCGCTGGTATGTTCACATGTTCTGTAGCGACATGTGACATGCTACAATAACGTGACGTCACGTACAAGAAATTTTGCTTCAAATGATGTTTCGCAGACACTTTTGGGAGGTCATGTCACGTTTCTATTTGAGCGTGGCTTGTTTCGACAATCTGAAAATGATTTCAGCGAAAGCCAATTTTAGTGTAATAATTAACAGACTGCGGAGTCACTTAAGGGGAATACACTTAGTTGCAATTTTAACGGGTATATGTTTAAACAGAAGACAAAGCTTTTTTTCTGTAGATCACTTAACTTAAGTTGCTACGAGAGTGTGTACTACTACGTCTGTTTTACACTTATGTGTGATACCTTCATACTTATCCAAATATATAAAAGAAGAAACTGACACCCGTTTGCACTAAACTTAAGAATCGCCTAAGTCTTTTCCTAACTTAAACTCGACCAAGATAAATAGGCGCTATGAAAGCTGCATGACAGCTAAGTTAATGAAACCGTTTTAATTTTAAAGTTAAAAAGTTATTTAAATTTTTTTCCGGCAAGTCGGATTTTTTTTCATTTTATTTTTGATTTTTCTGAAATTTCTCAAAAACTACCCGACCGATTTTCAAAATTCAAATGCCATATGATAGGGTTTGGCACCTCTTAGACAATTTGACACCTCTACTATAGATATATCTTTAATTTTGACCGATCTACGGCCATGTCGCACTTTTGGCTGAACACCGGGCACATACTCTGTTGCTCACATAAACATTTTCAATATTTAAAAAATACGCCAAAGCAAATTAGGAATTAAAAAAAAACATAATGCAAAAAAAAGGAATCCCACTGTGTGTTTCTAAACAAACTTCCTACTTCATTAAGTCGCCAAAGTAATGTTGTAAAATAGTAACTAAGTTAACATTTCACGAATGTTTACTAAAATTTGGCGTCTCAATGTTAAATTTACCAATATAATTTGCAAATCAGATCAACCTTCACAGAGAGAGAGAGAATCTAATATCACCCTTTTGTTCTAAATAACATATTCTTACTAGTAAGTCGTCTCCGGGAATAGTAGAAAGTTAGTAGAATTATCGGTCGGAGGCCTTGTGACTTGCAAATGAGTTCTACAACTTATTTCTGCAAATAACTAGGATTTATGTGGGAATTTGCGTCGGTGGAAAAAGCCTGTTCATTCGCTTATGAAACGCAGACAAAGAGTGTTGTAAAGCTTTGCTTTTAATATTAAAAATAATAGCGTTGTTGGAAAGCAGATTTAATAAAATTAATTAAATAACTTCTGCGATACGGTAAACAAGTATTAAGTAAGTTATAATAATAATCAATGCTTGGACAATTTCACACAGCGCCATCTAGCCCCAAACTAAGCAAAACTTGTAATACTATTTATATACTTTTTAAATATATACTTATTATACATACCAACACCCAGAAACCGTCACAGAAGTTAAAATTCATCATTTTAATTTCTACGCGGCCGGGAATCGAACCCGGGACCTCTTGCGTGGTTCTTAATTATGTTTTGTTTGCTCTTACATATCCTCTATTCCCTAGGGACCAGACTGGGAATTTTGCAATACTGTAACGATGTAGGAAATCAAAAGTCTCAAGGAAAAAAAAACTAGTGGCTCCTCTTTCTAGAAGATAGTTAACCAAATGCAAATGCGCTGAGTACTCAAAACTGAATTTTAATATAAAGGAATTAAGCTACAAAATATCAAAATACCGTTGAGGGTTACTTCAACCCTAAACTTTGGGTTAAAATGGAAAACTGTTTAAGTCTAAACCAGTTTAGTAAAATTTGCAGCTCAATTTAAAACAAAATATACCTTACTAACTAGTTCATATAAGTTAGTATAGGTAGCTAAAAACTTTTCCCAATTTGGACCAAGTTACTCCCCTTGGGTAAAAATAACCGCTTTTACCCGGTGCTCCTAATCCGAATTAGCTTCAGAAATATTTTGTATTTGAATAATTAACGAGTTTTAAAGCTAAGGGGTCGTAATAAAATAAAATAGATGAATTAAATCCTGAAATAAACTCAGTGGCATTTCTGAAACTAGCTACAAATCCCAATTTAGCTACTAGTTGAGATAAATTGTCCGAGGCAATTAAGGTTGACCCTTGCAGAATGAGCGACGTGTAATAAACACATTAAAAATCAATTAGAGCCACATTTTTATTTTAACACTAATTACGAGGAGAAAAGGTGCTAGGTATCTTAATTAAAGTTCTTTTAACGGCGAACATTTTATTTTGTTTAACGGTTGCAAGTTTTTAATTATATTCTATTGAAAGATATTTTTTACAAAAACGTCGTTTGTGGCGCTTCGCCGGCCGCTGCGGCGGCACGCGCGTTTTTGGTCGCAGTTCTAACCTAACCTAATAAACTCTTTAAGACTTTTTTTATTGGGATCTCAATCCAAGTGGCTTATATAGTCTCATGAATTAAGAATGTCACCCAAATCTGATAATACTGACTTGCATCTGCATCAATATTGCGCATCGTTGACTGGCCTAATTTACGAAAGTAATTGACCGAGAATTTTTTACCCGAATAAAATTCAATCGGCGCAAATGTACAATCATTTTTGAATTTAATAATCGACATCAAAATGAATTATCAATTTCATTAACAATTTGGATGCTGATTAATAAATGTGGTAGTTAGATTACTGTCAAATCTGATTAATCTGGTAGAGGCATTGTTTGTGTGAACAGAATTTTGTCATGGAAGTTTGAAACCTTAAATCTAATAAAAAAAGCTCTAAAATATTTCAAACCCAATCACAAATAAACAGGACTTTCGGTAGAAACAGCATTTCAATTCCGTAAAAATTTAAACAACACACATTATTTCTGGTTATCTGTCATACAGGTCTCCTAGCGCAGATAATTGAATGTTGTCAGCAACTTATTTTAAGACTTTCCCTAATAAATCTGTGCATTATATCTATGTGAGATAACAAATAAAGATTTTTTGTATTTTGTATTATTGTATTATGTATCGGTTGGTAGTACTAATCAACAAACTTAAACAGAAAGCAAAAAAGAAAACACCGTCACAAACACAGCACTCGGCAATTTTTCTCCCATAAAATGGACTTTAGAAGTCAAACAAATGAAAAATTTAATGAAGAGCAATAAAAAGTTGAGATTGTTTCGCGAACTGCCTTCCTCGTTTGCCGTTAAAAATTAGAGCTGTTGTGTTTGAGAAAAATGGAATTAATAACCTTTGAAAAAAATGTGTTTTTTTGTGTGTTACGGCTCACGCTAACGGTTATTACGGGATAAATAGGGATTATTTTCGTGGAGAATACGTTGTTGGATGTGGTAACAGGTGTTTAGGCGATAATATTTGAACGTTTACATTTTCTAATAGATGCTTAAATGGAAGAAGTAAAACTGTTTTTAACACCTTAGTTAATGGTTAAAACTCGATATGTCGTCAAGTCAGTGTCATTTACGAGATTCCCAATAATCATAATGACGTTTTCGGAACATTATGTGTCTGTAGTATGAAAAACTATAACTCTTATTTTCTGAAATCAGACTCCTCTTTATACAGAATCACCAACGTACTTATTTCATTGTTCTTCTTCTTTTTTTTGTTATGGCAATCTACTTTCCTCTTGGAAGTAATTTTTGCCAGTGTCAAGTGTTAAATAGTTCAGTGGTAGATATTGTTTAAGTTTTCATTAGAATGCGGGTGCATCGCATTCCAATGCTGCTTGGAGCATTTGGCACCAAGTATATCAAGACAGTTTACTCGGTTAGTTCTGCCGAGGAAGCCACCACTTCAATAAAAGTCTCAGCTTCACACAACCAAGATCGCGCCTATTTCAATTATCCCACATATTGTTCAGTTGCGTAGACACTTGTACCATATGACTGCACCAATTTTAAGACACAATATCCACTATGAATCAATTTGAAAAGAATAAAATAGACACCAAACCGAACTCGACAAAATGGCGCCAAAAAACTCCTATGTCATTGTTAATTGCAGAAATTTTTGCATCAAACGAGACATTATTTTCTACAAAGAAAGTTAAAACTTTCGTAAAAAATACCAATAATGATAGGCTTATTTACCACAGCAAATGCAATACTCAATTTTCGCATGTTAGCCAGAAAAACGTTTATAATATATTCAACACAGCGTACCCACAAGTGCTTGCATTGAATTTAAAACATGAATGGCACATTTTACTCCAGATTGACACGTAATATGGAAATCTTTACATTTTCAATCAAGAGATTCGCTCCTTTATATGATGGAGATACAGTTGAGTTTTCTGTGCAGCTGTTCACATGTAACTTCTACCTAAGGCAGGAGAATTCACGCGTCATTTGTTTAGCTCGCTACACGCTAATGCAGTAGAGTTATTATTCGCTTTGCCTTTATTCTGTTTCAAATGATTTCTTCACTTGGATTTAACTTTTTTATTCAGAGTAAAAAAACTGTATTCGTTAACCCATAGATATTTCATTTCAGATATTAGGTACTTTCTTTATTAAGTGTCTAGACACAAAGTTTTATTATAATTTCGTAAAATATTTCAATGAAAATATGCTAATATTAGGTTATTATAGCGCATAACTTTTTGAAGGTTAACAGTTGTTCAGCATAGATAAATAATGAAGCGAAAGTATTTGGCTTCGCTAGCTTAATTTGAAAAAAATAATCTAACACACCTTTATCAGTCGAATATCAAAAACACTTTCACGAACTGTTATCTCCAACATCATATTTCCAGTCCACGAAAAACGGTTCACCAAATCCAAGTTCTAATACGTTCTCACTTATAAAGAGTTCGAAGGCTTTGGATATGTTATCTCAACTTGCTTCAACTTTTTGTTATTCAGTTCGTTACCTTCTCGTCCATTTTTCTTTCTCCTGTTTTCCAGCAATACCCATACATACCTAACGTTTGTTTGTAATAGATAGTTCTACTGTGCGTATAAATTTTACCGTCTTTTTTTAGTAGAACGTTGCAAATAGCAGCCATCGCTGGCTCGTGTGCTAAGATTGATGGCCGCTAGTGTACCAAAAGAAATTGCCTGGGTTTGACTCAAACTGTCTGTGTGCGGTACAAAATGTTTGTAGAGCAATTTCAAAGGGTTTTGGTGAACCGAAAAATTTGTATGGAATTGAATTGAATTATTGTTTGATTGGATTTAATAGTGCAATAGCGAATAGTTTTTTATAAGGTAGTTTGAAAAGTAACTATTTGCAAACACTTGAGTATTATAATTTGTAATTGATAATTTTATTTAATTGATGTTTGTCGTTAAAATTAATTGTCAGACTAAAAAGTCATTTGCATTTCATAAAGTTTTTGTCTTATTCAAGATTTGGATTCAATTTTACTCTGTGCTTCTTAAGATTTTCAAGATGTAGCGACACTATTAGACATTTATTTAACATTCAATACATAAACTATCCATCGCGAGTGAATTACGCGTATGCATAAGCTCCTATTTTATGAAAGGGAATCTTCTTGTTAGTTCTTTTAGTATTCCAAACAGATTAACTGAATCTGCAGTTTGGAATTGAGCTAGCTTGGATCGAAACCAAAATAGTATTGTTGGCGTTACTAATATTTTGTTTGATAATCAAATTACAATCACTATTGGGTAACTATTTAGGTATGTACATACCTAAAAATGTGGGATTGATAAATTATTCTAATATCTATTTTTAAATTATCGGTGACATTCAAATATTTTTTAAAATCAATAATTAATATAACAAAGACATCTACCGATAGAGTAGATACCTAAAATCTATAATCTCTATATAGCTGAAATACACAGCAGGACATTAATCGGTTTTGATGGAAACCGTCCACATTTCTCTAGTGCCGGAGGTTTTCTGTCAAGATTACTAAGATTAATGGAGTCCAGTAGATATTTGTCTTGTCCAATAGTTCCGGCCGGTTAGCAATAGATAGATGTTTGAACGCAGGATATGGCTATAGATCCATTCACTGAATGCCCTAATTCTGGTACCAATTCGCAGTAAACGTTTACTCGGTAATAAAGTAAGCTTATTGACAGAATAGTACAGAAGTTGGCAAGTCAAATAGATAGATAACGTTACCAACGTTGTAGGCAATGATCAGTTTTATTTGAGTTTGGCGCTTGCTTGTCAAGTCTTTTGGAAATTAAATAATTGATGAGTCTCTCTTATTTAACGAACAAGATGGAGAGAAATCTAATCATTGATTAAAAGGCTTTGTAGTCAAGTTTGTCATTTATGGTAATTACCTAACCTACCTACCTACATGATCATCAGCCATTTTTAATGTCCCCACTGCTGGGGCATAGGCCTTCCTTATGGGTGGATAAGGAGGATGGACCACCGTGCGGTTCCTTGTGGGTGGATAAGGAGGATGGGCCATGGCCCACCACGCGGGTCCAATGCGGATTGGTGGGTGCTAAGCTAACGACTGCAATAATGCAGCCAGGACCAACGGCTTAACCTGCCTTCCGAAGCATGGAGGATATCTACCTACCTACTTAAATAAAGAAAATTCGGCCTTCACGTAAACGTACGCCTAAAACTGACTGAAACAGAAAAATGAAATCTTGAAAATATCGTTATTTTGGCATAAGTTAATATTTAAATGCAAAAAACCAAGACCTATGGAATACAAGAATTATTATGAATTAAATGAGATAAGCCAATGACTAAGAAATCATATTAATTTTGCGTAGTTATTGAATTATTCCACATTTTCTATTATAATGTGAAATAATTAAACACAGCCTCATTAAAATGTTAAACCATAATAATATTACTAAAGACAAAGTTCCTTACACAACAGGCAGCAATTACCTTACAAAAACCTATCACGTCGCTATTATTAGACGGAGCTTAATTTCTCGAAAGCACGACGTTACTTGAATAGCTAAAAGCCTGTGTTTACGCTTCCGTCCAGAAGTGGTCGCTAGTGGTAAACTAATTTAATTACAGCCAGATGAATTGCCTTCCGGTTTTAGCTGATGAATTTTAGCCTTTGCCGCTTTCAAAACGCGTGAATCGAGGTTAAACACCTTTTTCAAGCTTTACAAACCGCAGCGCCGCTGGCGATTTTAAATTTGCTTAGGCATAAGGATAAATTGGTTTTATGATTTAATAAACATGGAGTGTAGTCGTATTACTGTAAAAACACTATTCATAACATTACTTTGTGTAATGTATTTTTCAATACAATTGCTCGAAAATGTGTGTTTTCGATGACAGTACAGCGTGCGGTAAGTTGATTTTACCGCACGTCGTGCGTTTTTGTTTACGGTTTAATACAGCGTGCGGAAAGTTAATTTTACCGCACGCCACCACCGTGCGTTTTTTTACGGTTTTTTTTTATTTCAGAATGTTCCTATAACGTTTTCTCGCATTTATATTGTAAAACGTATTTAAGGTCCTTACCAACCTTGTATCATAAACTACTAATGTCATCATTAAACCCACTACATATTTTATTATTATTTATCATTTGGTTCAATTCAACTTTTTTGCGTGTACCTAATTCAATTTAGTTTAGAACAATTTTAACTCAATTGAGACATAAAACTGTTTACTTTTAAGAAAAATAGTTTTATAAAGACTATATCCATCATATCAAAAACTCGTTAGTTAACCGCTCAATATTTCAGCCGATCATTGTTTAGACAATAGCTGATTAATTCCCCTCTTGTTGTTTCAGGCACTCGGCCGATGTAAACACAAAGCCGAAATGAGATGAGTATGCGTGTGGCGTGGGCACGGTGGTACTGGATCGTTATATTCACGACGTGCGCTGCCAGGACTGCGAGCGATTGGCTAGACTGCGCCCACATAGTCGCATGCCGCTGTAAGTGGTCCTCGGGGAAGAAGACAGCCACCTGCGCCTCCAGTGACCTCCGACGCCCGCCTTCACTTTCATCCGAGATACAAGTTCTCGATCTACACGATAACCCACTAAGAAACCTCCCTCAAGAAGTATTCGCTAGCATTGGCTTACTAAACCTCCAAAAAGTCAATTTAAAAGCAACCCATTTAAGATCTATACATCCCGATGCATTTTTAGAATTAAGAATCTTAATTGAAGTCGATTTAGCTGACAACGACCTATCCAATCTGCCGAGAGATATTTTCAGAGGCAACGAAAGACTGCGCTTAGTGGTATTAAGCAACAATCCATTGACAACCCTAGTCGCAGACCAATTCCCACCGTTACCGCATTTACGAATGCTTTTGTTAGACGGATGCAGACTACGATCTTTGCACACGAACTGCTTACGGAACTTGAAATCGCTGGAGACAATAGATTTACGTAGAAATCAGCTCACATTCCTACGGCTAGTCACGTTCTCACTGCCGGCCTTAAAAACTGTTTCGTTGTCGGGTAATCCGTGGCGATGTGATTGTAGACTACGTGAGTTTAAGGACTGGTTTTTAGATAGTAAGTTAGGTACTGAAGATTTGGTGTGTGTTGAGCCTTCCACAAAAGCTGGAAGTAAGTGGCGTAACGTTTCTAGTGAGAGCATGGCGTGTGCGCCAGAAGTGCGCTCGAGCACTTTAGTTGTGAGAGCGGAAGTTGGAGTAGCATCAACTTTTGGATGTTGGGTGCATGGAGTTCCGAAACCCCGGATAACATGGCTACTAGATGGTGTAGATATACACAACAGCACTGTTGACTGTGACATGGAAGAAACGGAAACCATTCTAGATGATGAATCAGAAGACAGAGTGCCAGGAAGTGTTAGATGGGTGAATATTACTATATTGAATGTAACTTCGAGCGCAGCTGGGGAGTGGACATGTGTTGCTAGAAGTTCAGCTGGTGAGGCAAGAGCTGTAATAAGTTTGGTGCTGCCTCGTTCCCAAACAGCAACAGCGCGTACGGCCCCTGGTATACCTCAGCTTTTAGGAGTGGTATTTGGGGCATTAGGCATTTTAGCGTCCCTTGGTTTTATAGGTGCCGTGGCCTGTTGGCATTTGCGAAGGCGGTCTGTGCCCCCTAGTCGTAGTTTTACGGACCAAGAGAAAAGATTAATTGATGCATCAGTGGTAGTCAGTTGTGATAGATCAATTGGGGACATGGCATCACCATGTGATTTTGAGTTGACTGAGCACATGTCAGAAGATAATCAACCTAGGGGATGTGGATTCGATCCTGTTCATATTACCATAGAGGGCACTCCTGGAGCATTTCCTCCACCGCCAGCAGAGTTTGCTGTCCCTGTTCCGTATGGGAATATATTTATATCTGTTCAAGTGGCTGGGAGAGGTGAACCTGGGAAGTATCCTGATTTGTTAAGCGGTGGGGCAACACTGCCTAGACGAAGTAGGACATGCTGTACTGCTCCAGCTTATGACAACATGGGTCCTAGAGTGACAGCCACTGGAAGTTCCACATGGTCATTGCCAGGGGCTAGCTCAGAAAATATCCAAGTATCTGAAACCCCAGTTTTAACCCTACCTCCGCCACCACCGGAGTTTGTATCCCTTTAGCAAAGGCCCCTGGTACTAGACGCCTCTGCTTTAAGGTGACCTGGTACCACCAAATTTTAAGTCAATTAGATTATTCCCCACTTTTAATCGATTTACAATAAGTTTTACATGATTAATTTATGTACCTGTAAATATTAGAGTGCTAAGTTTGGACGATGTGTGACATCTTGTGAGATATACGTAAGGTTGTTATCAATATTAAAATTTAAAATTGCATTTAAGAACCTTGTTAATATGTTGGGATGCTGAGTGGTATAAGTGAAGAGTGTTTTTGTTTCATTTGTGGAGAAACAGTGGTCCTTTTTACATAGTATAAATGACTTGTACATAAAATATGGAGTTCCATATTTTCATGTCTGTAAAAAATCTGTCTCATTTACTAATATGAAAAATACATGTGTAATTATTGTAAATCTTAATTAAAAAGTTTTGCATTTAAAAGAAGCGTCTCCAGAAATGAAACAAACCTGTAATTTTTTTCTCATTCGTTTCATAGATGTTAATTTTAACTCTTTTGCATAAGTGTCTTCCCAACTTTTGTAAATATTATTTATTCAAATTATACAATCTTCCCAAACATAAGACTGACCCTTTTTGTCTGTTTTGTCTCTCTTTGTAACGTAACGAGTATATTATAAAGCTGTACTGTACACTCCACTCTAGTGATCAACCGGATAGCTTCTAAACTTTTCTTTCAAAGCAAAATATCTAATGTAAAGAAAATAAACTGATCAAGAAAAGTTTGCTGTTTTATTCTGAACCTTACGGGAACACAAATAATGCTATGTTGTTAACTTATACTTCTTTTCTGATAGTCAATAGTCAACATTTCTTTGTTCAAATAAACTTAATAATTAAGCACTTTTGAATCTTCTATATTTTCCGACCACCAGTTCCAGACTTTTTTAACTGACAAGAAGAACGGGCGCAAGAAACTTATCAGCTTTAATATAAATAAGTAACAATAATTACAAACTTGAATGTATATCGTTACCAAATACAGTACAACAGGATTATTAACAACAAAGTACTTATACTAACAAGTTATGTGTTACATGTAACATAATTTCCCACGCATTCCGGTCTTTTAGATAATCGTCTACTTTATAATAATCTTTTTAACATGGATTTTAAATTCATGCAAATTAAGATCAATCACTTGTTGTGGAACTTTATTAAAAAAGGCTATGTTTTTCCCCGTAAATAAACCTCTAGTTTTTGCAAGCTTAAATCTTGGAACGGAAAGTTTATCTTTATTTCTTGCATTAAACTGGTGATTATCGCTGTTCTTAGCAAATGAATCAAAGTGTAGCTTTACACATACCTTTTCGTATATGTATCAGATAGGACTTCATTATTTATATTTCGACGTAAGTATTAAAATATGAAGCTCAGTTTTGCTTTATAGCAAGAGTAGTAAAATCTATCAATAAAACCGACGCCAATATGATAGTAACAAGAATAATAAAATACCTAGTTTTTATCTTACATCCATAACTGGAAGAAAACACTTAAGTAGGAAAATGTAAACAAAGCGACACCATAAAAAATAAGGGACCCCTCACTTATTATACAAGTTTCATGCGTCCCTGAGAGTAATAGGTGGTATATTTCTTGGGTATATAGATAAACACACGAAATATATTTCCCATAATCCGGTATATGCGAAAATGTTGATACAAACGCTTTGTGTCAACATAAAAGCCATTACTGTTACTTTCCATAATACAAACCTAATTGCTCAGACTTATTCAATATTTATGACTAATGTTTTCTTATCATAGTAATCTTTTGGTTTGGCTATATTTTTTTTCTAAAAATATATTTTCTGTTGATAAAAAGCAGAATCGTACATACACCAAATTATTCTATTGTTCAAAAATAACAAACTCGTTCGATCTCCTTTTTCTTTTATAGAGAAGTAAAAACAGCTTTAGGCTTCCCGGCCACGAGCGGTTAATCGCTGAGCGATTTTTGTCGCCAATAATAGAACATACACGGCTTTTCCACAAAAGATTTTAAAACACTGTTTAATTCAGGCACTGTTTAAATGCGATGCCATCTCTTTCAAATCATATTGACAAAAAAGTGACAGCATCACATTTAAACAGTGTCTAAGTTAAACAAATCGTATTGTAATTGTAAATCTTTTGTGGTAAGGAAGATAGTGTTTGTCGCTATTGAGCGATTGTGAATAATGATTTTCAAGAAATCCCTCATTACAAGCTTATATTCCTTCTCTAACTTTTTATGAATAGGATGGACAGACTATACTATAGTAAAATAACCAAAAGCAATAACTTAATCTTCCTACCGGCTTAAGCATACTGATTTTCTTTCATTACATCAATCTCCTAATGAGCAACATCTACGTTCAATGCGGCAATACCGTAGAGAGTACCTCTCCATTCTACGGACACGTTTCCCAGCAATAACCTTGACCCGGTAGGATACACATTTGGTATACTACCCCTTCGGGAGACGTCGAGACTTGGGCTACATTTTCCCCTGTACACCTTTACGGAGTCCTGGTTATTTCCCTGTTTATGGCTATTGAGAAACGTATCATTCAACTTTAGTGTTGGTACAAAATTTTAACTATCGTGTCTATGTTTTGGGGATGTCATAATTTAAGTAAAGAGGTAAGTAATTGAGTTCTTACGAGCTTTGAGTTTGTGGTGCTCATCCCCTAAAGCTGACTATAACTTTGATCCAGTCGTTCCAGTATGCACGCCACGACAAAAAATGATTTCGCTAATGTTATGCTTTTATTATGGGTGGAAAAGGAAGATGGACCATAACTCGCCAGGTGGGAACAATGCAGACTAGTGGGTGTTAACGACTATAAATGCAGCTCGGCCTAACTGCATACCATGTCTTCCATTTGGCCACCCATCTGATAACTGACCCTAGCGAAAGTTGCTTATCCGAAAATCTATAAAGTTTTATGCCCCTGGAAAGGTGTCGAAACGTCGGGAATTCAAAAAACCAATAAAAACAAACTTAATAATTCTAAAACAACACCTGAATTAATAATGTACGCGCTGTAATCCGTAAAAAGTGTTTTATTTCTAATTAACCTTAGGGTTATGGCATTTAGGATATGAAAAGGAAAACGTGATGTGTTGAATTAAATCGTTCACTCTTCAGCCTTGACACAAAATGAACCTTAAAGTTATGAGATAAGAAATCGTGTATACATTGAATTAAATCGTTCACTCTTCAGTCCTGGCACAAAATTTCATTTCATCCTTTATTTTTACAATCTAGGAGCAAGATTGCGAACGTCAAGAGCAGTGTAAGTATTAAAATTGCAATACCTGTTTTTCAGTAGATGTCTCGACTGCTACTTGCAATTCTGCAAAATAATATACACTGTATTGTAATATAAATTCATACTTTGTGTGTACAGGGTGTCTATAGAAGTAGCATTGTATTATGAAACATTTTGAAATTACTAGTAATACATTAACTTATAATTAGCAAAATTAATTTGAAAATTAAGAAAATATTGTGTCATATTGAAATCATATTTCATAATTTTTATGATAAATTAAATCATATTTAATTTTGGAAAATGGAACATAATTACAGATTACAGATAATGAACAGTATAATAATGTTTAATACCAAACACACAATCTCCCCTTTTTGTTACACCCTGTATAATAATAATAATATATGATTGATGCATTTGTACATGAGTGATATAGAGTGTGTAGTTAAATGCGTCTAAATTAATTAATTCATTATGCAGTAGAGAGACTTGTTATTTTAATTTATCTCTAATCAATTAAACTGTAGATTACTAAAAAAAATTGCCTTTTAAACTTCGATTAAGCACATAATTAATTTCAAAATGTTACTCACAGAACTTAATAAAACTCTAAATTTTGTTTTCGTATGACTTATTAAGTTAAAGCTTAATTTATAAGAATCTGTTTTAATAATTATTACTCTGTTCTTAGGAAAGATATTAAAAAAATTAAAATGAACTTATTTTAAATAATATAATCTATGTTTCTGTTTAATATATACGAGGGTAACTGCTTATTCAATTTCATAGTCTCTCTAGAACAATAAATTTTTGAAATGGTTAAACAAATACTTGACATCGGCATTCACTGACGGCGGGTTTTCTTTCTTTTGCATCTTTTACGTGAATTTAATATCATGTGCTAAATAAGAGTATATTTCCAGTTATATTCATTTAAAAAACAGCAACACTGACAAAAGGATATAAAGACTTTCGCTATGTCAACATCGCTTTTACCACTGCATAAGTATAGTCACGTAAAAATATCTATACAGTTAAGAACTTTGTCACTTTGATTTAGTTGTAATTCGTCATTGATTTGGTTGAAAAAGGAATAGCTTCTAGATTGACAAAGTTACGACAAAGTCACGTCTGTTAACATATTTACAGACGCGACTGTACCCTATAAAATCAAGTCTCAAAGTATTTTATTTGTCCCGCGTATCTTGGGCTTCCATTTTAAATTCCCGGCTAAGTGTATGCAAACACGTCCTCGTGGGATGAGAGCCGCACTCAAAATGCAAGCGAAAAGCCTCGACGAATTGAAAAATAAAACATGGCGTATACCATATGCCGTATCAAAGACTTTTTAATACGTTAAGAAAGTCTCAAAAGGTTCGACGCCAAGTTAGAATTTGAATTTTCAAATGTAGAATTACTCTGTAATGAATCGATTTTCGATCAAAAATAATACACTAGCGGCCTTACCATTATAGATTTTAAAACACTGTTTAATTGAGACACTATTTAAATGTGACGCTGTCTTTTTCAAATAATTTTGTCAAAAAAGGGACAGCATCACATTTAAACAGTGTCCACTTGATAAACAGTGTTTTGTGGTAAGGCCGTTAATGTCCGATCGAAGTCTCATAATAGGCATCTCGAAAACGGCCCACTTTCAAACTGGGAGTTTACTTTGTACAAAGTATTCTCTTCTTTGTTTCTGAATATTTAAAGATGAATTTGAAAGGAATTGTAATTTGAACCCATAAAAATATTCATGTGGGGATTCGAATTTCTTAAAAAGCTTATTGTTTTGTCTGTCGGTATCATATTTGCGTCCTATTTTGGTACGTGAAGCGTTCATCGTTTCATTTTTGATCAAAAAGGTTCTATGGATGACATTTTATTTCTCTTTATTTATATAAAGGGGCTTTTGTACATTGTATATGGCAGCCCCATCGTTACTATACATGTGTTCTATCTAATTACTTATTTCTAATCTTACTTTAATACTTTGGGCTGCGAAACTGTAAATCGACAATGCTTCTTCAGACCAGGGGTTGGGAAGAATACTCAGGAACCCGCCAATATCAAGCTTGTTGATTTTTAGCTTCGCAACTAAGTTTTCCCGCGGTAGAAGACTTTTAAGACGTGAAGAAAACAAGATGTAGTTTAATTAAACCGAGAAGGTTTACTTTATGTAGAAAATAGAAAACATACTCGTAAGAAGGACAATATTTAAGAAGTAATAAAAAAGAAACCAGAAACCAAAAAAATGGAGTTTTATACTTTAAACCCAGTTTTAAACGGTTATGTCTCACATTCAAAAGACACTGATCAACGAATCCGGAGTTAATCCGGCAATTACGGAAGGTATTACACTGCCTTTTTACATCCAACTATGAGATAATTGAAAACGTTTATGTCAACTTTCGAGGTAATTTCGTCAAATGGCCAGATTTATATGGACGGGGCAGTTGAGGGTTGACAGAATTCCGATCTATTGACTTAAAACTTCTTTTGGACACTTCCTGCTTTTTGAGCGACCACGAGCTTTGTAAAAGATGCAAGGAAATGCGAAAATAAAACTATGGAAATCAAACATAATTATAAATAACGTGTGTCAAATCCTGATAAACTGATTTATTTTAATGGATAAGACGGAATTGTATAAGATGTAGAAATACGAAAATAAGTAATTTACTTACTTAAAAGTAAGACACACATAAACACACATTATTCCTATGCTGATTTTTGTAACTTTGTTCTCTATCCTTGTACTATGCGGTTGATTTAACAGTGTACAGTATACAACTGAAGTGACCAACTTCAGAGCACTTGTCGTATAAAACGACGTATTTTAATCTGCAAAATTTTCTCTCTGCCGTACATTCTCGAGTGAATTCGCAGCGGATCACTGTCTATTGTCAATTTAAGCGCATTGTGATTAAATAAATAATTAAACAAATAGAGATATTTAGTTTAAAAAGTGAACTTGTATTTTATAAAATACAATTAGAACAAATTTTATTCAGAGATTTTCTCATTAACTTAAAGAAGAATGGTGTCAAATACGCTCAATTAGTTTCGAACTAAAAGCTAAATACCTTAACAGAATGCTTTAAGAGTTAGGAGTCTTTCCATTCAGTTGTGGCAAATGCTGCTTTAAATGAGAAGGTGTTTAAAAGAATTTATCTCAAGACATATTACAGTAAGTAATATAATAATAAAATTATATAATAATATTTATTTACTTCCATTACAAATTACAAAACACAGTACAATCATTACAGGTAAATAGGCAAATTATACATTTCTAAACATCTGTGTCTGAACTAGGTCCAAGAACTTGTATCTCAGACTACAGCGCTCATCCCTAGGATCCAAACCTTATACAATAGTAAAAAAAAAATGCTTGTGCTTACACTTTAATGGATCAGTAATACAAAATAAAGAAAAAATATCAAAACTATTCAAAGGAGCTTTGTGTAAGCAGTAAGTAGTAGTTCCTCCTTTTGTTTAAAGTTAAAATTACATAAGTAAGTATTTCTATTAATGGCTTTTTGGATCTGATAATGAAGTGTGTTGAAGGATTAATAATATTTATGTAAGTGGTGGCCATATAATTAAGGACACCAGTCGATTTTATACAAACGAGGTAACTTTGAAACTTTGGTTCTCCGCCAAGAATTGACCTAGCTGTGATCTGAAGATGGCCATCTAGGGAGTGAATGGAGGAGATTCAGATCGCTATACACACCCAACTAATCTGATCAACATTCTAAGAGATATAAGGATCACAGTTTCCAGTTTCAGGATTTCCATACATTTTTACGCTAATTTCGCGGTTTTCTTAAACATATCCTTATACCTCTTAAAATGTTGATCAGATCAGTTGGGTGTGTATAAAAACTTTTACTCCAATACAAAATGGCATTTTACTGTAACGTGAAACAGAACATTTAATCTCCTCCTTTTGTAACATCAGCTACAAAATTAAGCAATGGCCGAGATTTCAGGGTATTTCATTATTTATAATAGGAAACAGAAAACATGTATAACTTAGATCTCTTTTATTTCGAAGTTCTGATTTGACTCGCTTTGCTAAAAGGTTTTTTCATGAAAAAAGGAAATAATTATACAGTAGTTTTAATCATCCCGCACGTTTGAAGTCTCTTAGAAACCTATTGTTTGACGCAGCGAACTAAAATCTATGGAAGTGCAATTGCAAACAAATATTGCTTATAAGTGGCACCACGAGGCTAAAAAATGACAACCTTTATGATGACTGATGAATGACAGCATTTAGACGCGCCCAGTGACAACGTTAGCGTTCTTTACAGTAATTACAGTTTGTATTTTAAAGAAAAGAGAGAGTTTAGAAATGATGTCATGTGTAGTCAAAATAATGGTGTAAAGACGCAAAAATGGCAGTAAAAAGATGCAAAGATAACGAATCATAAGACAATTTTTTTTTTCTAAATATAGAAAATATCTATGAGTATACAGAAAGTTCAGTCGCTCTGTGCTGCATAAATACTTAAATGCCAGCATTTTTTAGCCCCGTCCACTTGGTTGTCATTTTGCGTGGCGCTATTTTTTGAGCGGAATGCTTGTTCCATATATTTTTGTTCGCTGGTTAAACGTAACAAAATACGAAAGTTCTATCTACCCTTGATATTTTTCGTTTCAAGATTTTCAATGCACAAAACATGAATTAGGCTTAGTTAAAGAACAAAGCCACAGCCTTAATGCTGATTCATTAATAATGAGAAATTCAATTGTCTTCCCCAAGTGTTACGATCTAAGACTTCAAAGTTACAGTGAGCCGGCATTTTCTAAGTCGTCCTATTTGCTTAGATCCCTTTGTCCACAAAAACTGAGTAAAATAATACCCAATTTATCACTTTTAACTGTCAAAAGATAATGGATTTTGACAGTTGGGTGTCGATAAAACGCGATAAATATCGTGTTTCTATAGTCATGCTAGAAGGGCTGGGGATATTGCGAATTTTATCAGTTAATATTGAGGTCCACTTTTCATTTTCCAAGTATTTTGTTTCATATTATGAAGATTTAAGGTCTCTCTCTCTGTCCCAAAATTATATAATATTAATTGTATTATACTTCTATCAGAATCAGTTGATGTTATTAACAATATTCTATCAAATTAACTTAGATCAATTTATTAGCCATTGCCGATACTCATTCTGTACTTGTGATTTATTTAAACAATCTTTATTGTACATATATAAAACAAATGTTACAAAAGGTGGACTTAATGCTAAAAGCATTCTGTCCACGTGATTGTGACACCCAAAACAATATTTACCCATAAGAACCAGTGCTTTTTACACTACTTTAAAAATAAGAGTGTATCATGTTATGTATGTTTGCATGCATGTATATAAGTTTTTTTTCTTTGATTACACTGTGGGAATAAATCCTTTTCTCGAAAATCTCGTACGTAATTTGCCTACTTCTCTCAGCCCTTGGCAACTCATTTTGCGACAAATGCGGAAAACCAACATCTAAGTGGATACTAAGCCGTACACACATTTGTACGGAATACATTTTACGAGGCGCAGTTTAAGATTTGCGACGCCTTAAATTAGCTTAAGGGAAATATAGCCAGCGCCAGAGCCCTTCAAAAATACTCGCTAACCCCCTTACTAATAAAGATTGTATAGCAGATGTATAGTTACACAATGGTTACTCTCTTGACATTAAAAAGAAAGGGACAAAACAGTGTCTGACGACCTCCGTGGTCGAGTGGCTTTATACACCGGTTTTCAAGGTGTCGCCATCTCTGAGGTCCCGGGTTCGATCCCCGGTTGGGTCAATTTAGCAAACGAACTTTTCTATATTGGCTCAAGTCTGGGTGTTTGTGATACCACCGTTGTCTCTGATTCCCATAACACAAGTGCTTTAGCTACTTACTTTGGAATCAAAGCAATGTATGTGATGTTGTGAAATATTTATTTACTGTGTAACTATACAACTGTTATACAATCTTTATTAGTAATGGGGTAAGTAAACAATAAGAGCGCCATTTAAATAAATGCTTATAAGCAAAACCTAAAAACAAGTAAAGTGGATCATTATGAACTACTTTTTGTAAGTAAACAGAAATAGCTCTGAAATCGGAAGAAAAAATAAGCTGTTTCATACATTTTACTGAAGCTAAAATAAAACTGTTTAGGAAATAAGTGATTTTTTCGCGCTTTTTGGATTGTTTCCATTGAATTAGAATTGTGGAAGAAGCAAGTACACACCTTTATTATTAGACATTGTATTTTATTTAATTGTATGCCATAACGGTGGAAACCAGCTGAATATTTTGTTTTTTTACAATAAAAGGTTATTTACCTGTGTTTCACAATAAATACAGGGTTATTTTTAATTCATTTAAAACCTCTCGTGGGGTTGATCAGACCATCAAACTGAACAACTTTCATTATAGGACCAACCTTGAAATCGCGAAAAAAAACAACAGCTGTTTCATACATTTCGTTGGAGTAGGCATTGTACTTTTGTATGAAATAGCTGGGTTTTTTTCGCGATTTTAAGGTTGGTCCCATAATGAAAGTGGTTCAGTTTGATGGTCTGATCAACCCCACGAGAGGTTTTAAATGAATTACAAATGACCCTGTATATTTGATTGATTGATTATTTTGTAATGAGCAAAATAATTTTTATATAACTTAAAAAAAATCAATTCGTCTCCCATCAACTCAAGTGTGTTAAAAATTACATAATTATGTAATTTTATGATACAATATAAAAATACCATTGTGTATGCAAAAATAAAAAAATAACCACCATTAAAAAATGAAAGTGAATTTTTTACAAATATTACATAAAATTTACCTAATTTGTCTAAACTTCTTGCATCCGTTATCGAAAACGCTCATGACTTTTGCTCACACAACACAACGCTCATGACAAAGATTGTTTTTCACCAATAAGCCTCCATAAAACCTAACTTAAAGTAAGAGCGATAACACAATCTTTAATAATTCAGTTATCCTTATCTTATAAATGCGAAAGTCCGTTTGTTTGTTTGGTACGTCTTCACGTCTAACTACTGAACCGATCATCATGAAATTTTGCATACACGTTGTCAGGGGTACAGAGAAGGACATAGGGTACCTTTCACCCCGAAAAGAATAATTGTTCCCGAGGGATAGCAAAAAACTTTCCACGCAGACGAAGTCGCGGACGATCGCTAGTTAAATATAAATTAAATAATTCGGTCACGCGGTTTCTAAAAAAGTATATTAGGTCGTAATAAATATTATGAAGCCCCATGTTCCCACCCCTCAAATATAGAAACAAGTTCATGTCCCGCTAAAATAGTCTATGAAATAAAATGCAAAATTGGCATTTCGGGCATTTGCGTCACAGTGAAGTTTGTAATCAGTAGGTTTTTAAAGAATAGACTCTTCATTACCGTTTTTATACTAATTCAAATAGTTATCTTATTGAGATGATGTTGTATTGCTATTATTATATTTGAACTCAGTAGCGTTTCTTTTAAAGCTACTAATATAAATGAATTATAAAATAGATTTAAACCCACCTTTACTTAACTCATTTGATGTAAAATCTGCGAACTTATTTTATCTACTTCTGGAAAAAAGCACTTATGTCCGTAAACGTGAATTATTTCTATCTATAACATAATTACTTGTATAGGTATTAAATTAAGTTTGTAAACATCGTTACAAAACTGATAGACAGGAACGTTTTTTGCGCCCGTTCTTCTTGTCATTAAAAAAAGTTGGAACGGGTGGTAGGAAAATATAGACGATTCAAAAGCGCTTAATTTTCAAGTTTATTTGAATAAAGATATTTTGACTTTGACTTTTTGGCATCCTTTTAACTTTCAACTCAATTGAAAAAAGCACTATTATCTACATAGTGCTTTTTTCAATTAATATTTAAGCACTTTATATACTGTAGTGTTTACACTGTGTCCTAGTCATACCGAGCCGAGTCAGGCTTATTTTGTATTCTACTGTTCCTACTGGCGTAGTGATATTTCATGTTTCGCTTTGTTGAAGAATTTTCGCCATTTTGGCAGTGGGGCTCCATTTTCCTTGTTTGTGACGTGCCATAAGGCAAAAAAGTATATTTGACGAGTTACTCATTTGACTCATAAAAAAAAATCTTCTATTTTAATTTGAAAAGAGTGAGACAAAAGGCATAAAAGGATTGTCCGATGTGCAGCTATACAGCCAACAAAATTATGTAGGTACAATTTATTTTATATACTAACAGGTTCCCTGTCCCTATACAACAGTCATTGTAATCTGTCACACGTCCCTAGGTTCTATAAGTTCATTACTTTGGATCAAATTGAAAATCTTGATTCCACAAAAAATATTAGTGTTTAGATTCGTGTAAGCTTTTGGACCGCAGCAATCTCAGTAGATACCTACCATTCAAAATCTTAACCCGAGCCGTTTCATATTCATCCCTAAAGAAAGAAAAAGTGTCGGTGTCGCCTTCCCGCCATAAATCACCGTGTCAATTACGTAGTGCCATATGTGGCCCAGCATTTCAGTCCATGTCCGTGATTTCAGTGTCACGTGACACATTTCAATGCATTCCTCATTTGTTTTATTTTCTATGATGCTCATTTATTTGTAACTATACTCTGTTTTGCAATCTTCTTTTTTATGCGATTCCTATCAAGGCATCTGTTTAATTTTTTATTTAAATAGAAAAGAATAATGTGAAGCTGATACAGTTTTAAAATGTCAATTTTCTTGTTAATCGAGAATAACTAAAGGCATAAAAAATTATATGCATGCATTTGGATATTCTAATGCTTAGGCGACCATTACACACGTCAATCTGGTTTCAATCTGATCAAAACCGCTGATCGCAGCAGAATGATGGAATTTGATGCGGTTGGTTTGCGACGTTACACGGTCAATCCAGCAAGATCTGGATCGCTGTAGATCTTGGTAGATTGTCAATCTACCACGATCTACGGTGGTTTTTGGTAGGGTTGCCAACTTTTTTTGCATCAATTTTCGCGTGATATCGATCGATGACCTGAATGGTGCAGGTGTTCAACATGCCAGTCTACCACGCAAGAGGTACCGGGTTCGATTCCCGGCCGAAATTGATTTGATGAATTTTAATTTCTGTGTATGTTTAAAAACAATGAAAATCCCCAGGGTACCTTTAACCGAGATAAAAAGTATCCTTTGTTTTAATCCAGACTATAAACAGTTTGCCAAATTTCATCCAAATCAGTTCAGCCTTCATAAAAAATTTACATACAGACATACAAAAAACCTCTTACTCAAAAAAAGAGGAGGTTCTCTGTTCGTTTGTATGTTTGTTTTTTTTAGTGATTTTTTAAATGTCCACCCACGCGGATGTAGTCGCGGGCGGAAGCTATTTAAAAATAAATGTGGACTTCATTTTTTATAAAAATCGCAAAAGTAAGTACTATACTTTTTAATGTTTTGAAAGAAATACTATTTACCTCGAAAAAAAGGTGCCAACCCTAAGCCAGACCAAGCCAGATTGACGTAGATTGACAATCCAGCTCAATCTGATCACGCCAGATCGCGCCAGATTGCGCTAGATCGCAAACAACGTTACACATTCAATCTCTGTCAATCTTTGTCAATCTGGCACGGTCTGGATTGTGTGTGTAATGGCTGCCTTAGATTAGGTTTGTTAAACGTTCTGTAATACAATACAGAGCAGAAACGTACCACATCAAACTCACCTATATCCACTGACAATATTTTTTAATTCCCGACCCAACTAAAGGGCTTACAAATAAAACTCTACACCCGATTACGTGTTAAAACCACATATATCCTGGAGGCGAAAGGAATGTTCATACAATATGCAAGTGCAGAGTTGCCACAGAAAAACCTTTTACATGGAATAAATGGAGCGACGTGAACGAAATAAATGCAAGCGGATATGTGTGCGCTGTAGGGCAGTATAGTATGTTCAGGGATGTTACGTATATGACATTTCGGATCTACGGATACATAAATAATATTATACTGGTTTCGGATACGGTTACTAATATGAAATTATTTCGGATTACCCGTATTCGGATAAATTCGGACAACAAAATAATAAAAACGTGCAAGTGACACGTGTGGCTAGTGTCTCGGCTAAGCCGAGCAGCAAAATCTGTAATAACGTGTCTCACTCTTTTCCGCACTGGCGGTTAACCGCGGGGGCGGCTGGCCGCGCGGCTAGCCGGTTTTTCCATTTTAATATGCAACCACTCATGATCGTACGCACTTGCAGTTAAGTAACAGCCACGAAATTTCATATTTAAATAAAACCGCACGGTTGACTACTAGTGCGTAAGAGGGCTAGACTCCATCCCTATCCGAAATTATCTGAAACTTTTATATCGGATTCGATTCCGGCTCGATAACATCCCTGGTATAGTTTACAAATGGGCTCACACTTGTGTCCAATTTAAATCAAAGGACACCGCATCGATTTGTGATTGTAAAACCATTTGAGTAAAAGTGGAAATCTGAACAACAATTTGTTCAATGTTTTTTACGCAGCATGGAGTGATACCCAATCGTTTCTGACTTTCATTCATTCTTTCTCATGAAAAGGTTTGAAACCCTGGTGATCCTTTCTCGTTTCTCTATCTAAGACAATATGTTTTAAAAGCTACTAGTATTTTTTCCTAGATGTGACAGTATGGTTCTACATCTAAACAGTGTATTCAAGACTAAGTTATGCGTTGTAAATCATATTATTTTCATTAAATGGCGATGGAGGCCTGCCCCCTGATTATGTAACTTTATTGCAATCAACTCTGACAGAAATCGCAGTTACATTGCTGCTTTAGTAAGAACCAATGTGACAACTATCTTACTTAAAGCAGCAATGTAACTGCGGTTTCAATCGAGAATTGTTAGCAACAGAGTTACGTAATCAGCCAACCTGGTGACCTGTAAAACACGTTTCTAACCTTAGTTTAGGCGCTAGTCTACACAATAATTATTAAACACTTAATGTATACAATGCAACCGTTTATAATCATTGTTATTATTGTGGAGAAAATAATTTTTTTTATTTATTTTATCTACGTAATATCTATAGGGAGTCTCAATAAGAGTGCACTTTTTAATTTATAAATAAAATCACATATTTTTGGAGCGAGTTGTGATATTTTTATTGAATTGTAAAGCAATGTGCCACTCAGAATGCGTACTAATGTAACAATGCAATAGTGACACAAAATCGTATTCTGCTAATCAAAACCGGCGTAATCGAATATTGCGGAATGTGAATGTCTCATTTCAACTACAATTATGTCAACGTTGAGTTAAAATTATCTCGAACTCCGTGTTGTTTGTGATTTTGAAAAAATATACAACATGTTACAAAAATACCCCTAATGCCGAATATGGTATATAGGAACCATCAAACTGATCAACTTTTACTATGGGACCAACTCTGAAATCGCGAAAAAAAAGTCAGCTGTTTCATACAAAAATTAAAATCGAAAATATCAAAATGTATAAAACAGCTGTTTTTTAGTGTCATTGCAGTCGGGGGACCCGACTGTTCTGTGGAACAATTTTTGATCTAAGAGGTACGCCATGACTGCAATGACACTTGTTATTAGTTCAGGACGACCCCCGTGGTCGAGTGGCTTTGTACACCGGTTTTCAAGGTGTCGCCATCTCTGAGGTCCCGGGTTCGATCGATCCCCGGTTGGGTCAATTTAGAAAACGAACTTTTCTATATTGGCTCAGGTCTGGGTGTTTGTGATACCACCGTTATCTCCGATTTCCATGACACAAGTGCTTTAGCTACTTACTTTGATATGGTCAAATATTTATTTTATTATTTATTTAACATTTAAATTGTTTGTGGCGGGCAGTCGTGTTTTGAATATTCTTTTTAATTTTTTATTTTTATTTCATACATTTTAGTGACAAATTATATACTTCGTTTTAGAATTTGCTCATCAAGGCCTTTCATTTGATATCCATATGTTACAAAATGGCGTCATGCGGCCGACATATTGACTTTTTTCGAAAAAATTATAGCCAGTGTCACTTGGGCTGATGTACGGATTACCGATAACTCATATACAACCAAATCTTGTTTTCAGGTACCTATTAAGAAGTTATGGTGGAACAAATAAACTCACATACATACAAAGATACATGAACCCTGAATACAATACACTCTTTTTTTTGGGTTGTCGTGTAATAGTTACATATGTGTTAACCTTTTGTGCGCCACGATTTTCTATAAAAGACAAACTTTTCCGTGCCCTGCACGCCACGACTTTATTAACTTTATTAGTTTTAATCTCAAAAGGTTAAAAACATAATCACATTATGTGTCAAAGACAATCCTTAAGTAAGTTAAGAAGATTTCTTGCCTAATTTGTATTTTCTTGCCACTTAGAATATTTGCTTTTAACGGTATGTGCGCAAGTTGTTATCAAAAGTCAAAAATTTTCATTAGCATTGTGCTGTCACAGTTATTTTTGTGGTTTTTATATGGGAAGAAAATGACATAGGGAACACGTAAGGAACTAGAAATTGCTTGTACGGATCCATATAAAAACGTCAAAGTTTCCATTCTCAATTTTCTTTACAACACTACAAAATTATTATTTTCAGAACATTTAAACCTTATTGGAAAGCTGTAAAGATGAAATTTCCACATAGCAAATCTTCTATAACTTTGTTTTAACCTATCTACCAGTGTTCTCTAAAAGGTGACACCGACTCCTGTTTGCGGTTATTTATTTTATTTTGAACTTTATCTCATTGCGATAACGGCTATTTTCAGCTGCTACCTGCCACTACTCAAGACCTATCAAAAGTTACACATTTTTTTGCC
The DNA here is from genome assembly GCA_963556745.1 of Catoptria pinella. Classification (NCBI taxonomy): domain Eukaryota; kingdom Metazoa; phylum Arthropoda; class Insecta; order Lepidoptera; family Crambidae; genus Catoptria; species Catoptria pinella. The sequence continues at coordinate 2,063,371 of OY750777.1, forward strand.
TCAGTTCAATTCCTCCGCAGTTCTGAGGCTTTTTTGTTTTTCTTAAAGCCTTTACAAAAATTATCTCTAAAGTAACTTAGTTAAGTGCTTTTATCTATTTATCAAGATAATGTAAATTCAATGTAAAAAATAAGAAAACAATAGTACCATTTTTATGGCTATCGTTAACTAAAACAGAGAATGTAACTTTCATTATTATGCTGAGGATTTCGTGATTTTAAGATAAGGCCACGACATACATAATTATATGTTATTATATGTTATTAAAATTAATGTTAGAATGATACACAAAGAGACTTCAAAAAAGCCCAACTGCTTGAACCGACAGCTTCGCTAAATTTGTACAGCATGGTACACTTTCTAATGAAACACTTCCCTTTGTTGTCTCGTATGTTTCTTTAAAAACATATTGATAAAACATGTTAGTTTTTAAAAAAATAAAATGAAAGTACCAGGGTCACATAAATCTAGAGGAGGAACTTCTATACACGTATTTATAGAATAATCATGCATTATCATGCAAAATAAATGTTTGAATCGAATAATAATAATAATAAATCGAATTAAAAAATTAGTCGATTACTAGACGTACTTAACTCGGTTTACATTAGCGTAGTGGGTAGAGGGGTAATCGCGAATTACCCGTACACCCACCAGTGGGAAAGTCTAGTGGGTGGACGGGTCGGGGGGGAGCCATTGACCGTACGACCTGACGCAGGAAATTGAGGAGATGCGACCCCAAATTATGGGAAGAAGAAAAAGAATGTTAGAATGATACACGAACTTACCTTTATCAGCACAAAAACGTAGTAAATTATGTGCACTTTGATCAGCACCACCTTTGTATCTTCTTTCTTATCACCCCAATCCCACCATCATGATACACACGGAATCAGGGGCCCTATTGTTGAAAGACGGTGAGCGCTCTTTACTACTCATCTTCTTAGGACATCAATGCTGTCAAATGAAAATGACTAAAAAGTGCCGCCTTATAAAAGTAGGGCCCCAGATATATGTCACCAATGACTTCAATTACATAGACGAGCTGTTCAACACTAAAATTGTGTCACAACCAAATTTCGCGCATCAACTGTTTCTATCCGTCGCTCGCAATAGACTAAAGGAGTTTTGGTGCATGCACCGTAACTTAATGAGCACTTTTTCGGTACTGTACAGTCTGCCTAGTGTAGGATACACATAGAAGTCTTTGTGTCTTTGTATTTCACTTGTAGTTTGTTAAAAAATCACTCACCTACACCGAATATCTTATTTAAAACAAAATACGGGGATATTGAGCTTCTTCGATTTTGAAAATAAAAGTTTTACGCAACGCGGAGCGCAACGACCGACGCCATTTTCTTTGACACTGACATAATTGTAGGAGCCAATCAGCATTCAGTATGATTGCAGTTACGACTCGTGCTTATTGAGTCATGTCATGATAACAACTTTTTAATGCATTTTTAGACGGAAATTCGAATTTTAAAGAATATTGTACAAATTGTTAAAATTTAGCTAATAAGTAGTTATTGAATATTATTGAACGTAAAAAAATATTTTTAACTATTATTATAGTGCGCGGTATCGGTTAAGCGGTGTTTCTCAAACTTTTTGCAGTCACCTAGCACTTTCAGAATTTAAAAAAAATCACGGACCGCTGTGACAGAATATTTTATGAAAAAAAAACAAACTATAAATTAAAAAATAACGTTTATTTGTACTTCATTACGGGAAGGGTTAACTATGGACCCCTGATATATATGTTAGAGAAACCTAAGGGATCGGTGGACCACACTTTAAGAAACCCTGGTTTAAAGCAACATGCAAGTAAACAGCATGTTTTCTCTGTTATTCTTTGGAAATGGAAAAGAAACCATCTTATTTACAATATAATTTTCTTTAAAAAATCTAAATAAACATGTTTCGAGTAATTTATACAGCTAATTTTATTGATTGTATGCAATATTTCTTCTCTAATAATTAATAAAACACCATTATTTAGTCCATCCTTTGTAAAAGAGTATTAACTATTATTATCCACGTGTTTTATTTATGTATACAGGAATTATTATTTTATGACCATAACAGATCCCCTGATTTTGTAACATTGTCGCAATCAATGACAGAAATCGCGGTTACATTGCTGCTTTAGTAAGAACCAATTTGAGAACTATCTTATTTAAAGCAGCAATGTAACTGTAGTTTAAATCTGCTGAGACAAGGCCCTTATTGGTCTCCACTTTAGTAATTTTTTCTGTTTTTGTTTTTTTTTTATTTTAAATTTTAGTTTAAGATTAATTTTTTTACTTTATGTTTTTAAATCTAGGTCTAATAAAAACTCTTTTCAATAATGAATTTCATTCATTCACTAAACTTTTGCGATGTTGTATCGCTTAAGTCACAGCAAATATTGTAAATTCGAACGCAAACTTCTGCAATGCGTGCTTCCACAAAGTCATACTGCAGGAGATAAAATCGACCAGAGACAATAGCAAATGCCTTTTTGAAAATTGCTGCGCACAGTTCACACCTTTATAGATGGATAAAGTACTGTGATACAATAGTTAGTATTTATTATACCAAAACTGAAAATTACCTCGAACCTCGAACCCTTATTTATCTCGGATACGCTTTAGAGGTGATATACGTTTAAGAAATGTCATTAGATTCTTAATTTTTGGAATTCCTTTTTTTATGAACGATTGTTATTTAATTTATAATTCACATAGCTACAACAACATACTTTGTTAATTTTTTGTTTTTGTTATCTAAAAGAAACTTTATAATTAAGTTTAAGTAATTTTAAAATAGTATAATTTTAAGTTACAATAACATACTTATACCCTTACAGGGTCATGTTTATGGTACTATTTACTTTGTAAGATCTTTGTAACCAACATGTTGCAATAAACTATGACTATTTATAGCTCCAATATCCCATTGATTTAGGTTCTACGCCTTAATTTGTATTATTTTACTCATTTTAAGCAATCGATCAGTATATGCTAGTTTGTATCGATTTCTGGGTCAATATACAACGTGTTACAAAAATACCCCTAATGCCAAATATGGTATATAGGGACCATCAAACTGAACAACTTTTACTATGGGACCAACTCTGAAATCGCGAAAAAAATCATCTGTTTCATACAAAAATTAAAATCGAAAATATCAAAATGTATGAAACAGCTGATTTTATTTTCGCGATTTCAGAGTTCGTCCCATAGTAAAAGTTGATCATTTTGATAGTCCCTATATACCATATTCAGCATTAGGGGTATTTTTGTAACACCTTGTATACTTACAATCTACTTTCAACACATTGTTAAATTTTGTCTCTGGTCCAATAATCGATCTGTGGTAATATTAAATGAAAAATGGCATTATAAAACACTTCTTTATTGTTCCGCCTCGGGCTTACTTTTTTTGCGGGCAACCGGTTCCACTGAAACATCGGGTTCCTTTTCAATGCTCTTGAAATATATGCAAATACAATGTTTCTAATGGATTTGAAGTTGTTTTTTTATCACATATCGTCATGCATGCTACGGGGACAGGAGTGTATAATTTTGTATAAGAAACATTTTGATAAGAAAAAAATAAAGGTGCGTTATCAGTAGTTTATAATACAAGGGTGGTAAGGAGGTGTTTTGTTTTGAAGGAGGAGCTCGATGGCGCAGTGGTACAGCGCCTGGCCCATTGATAGCAGAGGATAAGCAACTTTCGCAAGGGTCGGTCATGGGATGGGTGACTAAAAATTTATTACCTGGAGCTCCTCCGTGCTTCAGAGGGCACGTTAAGCCGTTGGTCCCAGCTGCATTTGCAGTTGTTAGCACCCACCAATCCGCATTGGGGCCGTGTGTTGGGTAGCCCATCCTCCTTATCCACCCATAAGGAAGGCCTGTGCCTCAGCAGTGGGGGACATAAAAATGGCAGTTAGTCAACAAGTAAGAAAAAACTAACCACTGATCTTTATGGGATATGGGTTGTGTCTAGGGCAAATACTGACACCGTAAAACCTATTTTCACCTAGAAGTAAAATATAAGAAATTTTAACGTATATAAATGTAATTCCTTCAACAGTTCAATTTGACAAGATAAAACAAAGTAAAAATATTGTCCTTCTTAAAATTAAAACCATAACTTATATCTTAAGTACCTAAAGAGTCCCGAACGTTGTTTATTGCATGTGGCTGGCATAATTGCGAATCACACTTTTCCCGTCAATACTTTTCAAAATCATAAGTGGACAGGTGAATTGTAAAAAAACTCGTTTTCCACTCGCGGAGAATATACCGGAACGGATTCTGGTCGGCTTGATTGAAAAAAGGGATTGAACCTATAAAAGTTTCACGAACGTTGCTTTTTTATTTCCATAACTGAAGATTTGTTTCGGATGTTTGGAGGCACGGTTGGATCAAATTGCGCGTCATATTTGAGATGAGAAGAAGACTTTTCATAAAGTTATTAAAGTTAAAAGTGTAAGCTGCATTATTTATTTTGTTTTTCTATGAAAAGTTTTAGCAAATTGTTTTATAAGTTTTCTTTATATAATACTAAATAACTTAGTCCGAGAACTTACTAAATACCGAGTCACTTGATTAGTGACTCGGTAGCTCAGCGGTCAGAGCATTGGACCGGATATCCAAAGGTCGTGGGTTCGATTTCCGTCCGAGAACATGATCTGGTGTGAGTCCTATTTTTTCTAGTATATTATTTAGTATTATATAAAAATAGCATTGTGAATGCTTAAATCTCAAAATTTCAAATAGTTTTCTTTATATGTTTAGTTAAGTTAGGTTCCTATTTTCTGGATCCTTTAAACTAACATTTTTCTAAATTTTTTATATAAATCTAAGGAACATTTTTTTAAAATAGGAAATCGCTTGGCCACTTTTACGCCTAGTGGTAAGTGATGATGCGATCTAAGATGAAAACGCGCTTGCCTAGAAGTAACCTTGATGGCCCTCAGATTGTACCCATCAAGAAACCCTGACTCAGGCAAGGAGTTCCACTTTCTAGCAGTACTTAGAAGCAAAACGCTTAGTGAATTGAACGCTGTAAGTAAATCGATCATATTTTTAATCTTATCTTAATTTATCGGCACACCACGCTTAGACGAACCTCACACAGACATAAATAAATAAATATAATACATAAATATTTGACAACATCACATACATTGCTCCGATTCCAAAGTAAAAGCACTTGTGTTATGGGAATCAGAGACAACGGTGGTATCACAAACACCCAGACCTGAATACGAGCCAATATAGAAAAGTTCGTTTTCTAAATTGACCCAACTGGCAATCGAACCCGGGACCTCAGAGATGGCGACACCTTGAAAACCGGTGTACAAAGCCACTCGACCACGGAGGTCGTACATTGGACGTGTGTCTACTAAAACCTACATGATGGAGCGTGATCCGTGGCAAAACGTGGTCTGTCTTCACAAGGCACAACTACCTAAGAGATATTATCACATTTTAAAGTAACAAAACAAATTGAATGCCTTAATAAAATTTAATGTAACTAAAGTAACAGTTCTAAAAATATTAATGTGGTAAAGTACAATTAAGATTTGAAATGCAACTCTGGCGCATACTTGTAAATGCAAGTTATCACTTCGTTGCCAAGTTGACACGGAGTGACTTCATGATGATTTATCTGAAAGTAAAAAAAATTGTCATTACTTCCGTGGACTTTGTTCTTCTTCTTATTTTTTTTTGTTATGGCAATCTACTTTCCTCTTGGAAGTAATTTTTGCCAGTGTCAAGTGTTAAATACCTAGTTCAGTGGTAGATATTGTTTAATTTTTCATTAGAATGCGGGTGCATCGCATTCCAATGCTGCTTGGAGCATTTGGCACCAAGTATATCAAGACAGTTTACTCGGTTAGTTCTGCCGAGGAAGCCACCACTTCAATAAAAGTCTCAGCTTCACACAACCAAGATCGCGCCTATTTCAATTATCCCACATATTGTTCAGTTGCGTAGACACTTGTACCATATGACTGCACCAATTTTAAGACACAATATCGACTATGAATCAATTTGAAAATAATTAAAATAGACACCAAACCGAACTCGACAAAATGGCGCCAAAAAAAACCGTGGACTTTGTTATCACCTTCGTGGACTTCGTGGAAGCTTATGTCTTGAAATCGACTTTTAAAGTGAGTATACGAACAAAGGTATCCTACAAGGTTAACTCTACCCTATCCGCTTTGTTTTAGAGGCTAATGTCCTCTAATGGGCTGCTATGATGATGAAGGTACACACAATTAGAAAATGACTGTATATCAATTTTTAAGTTAAATAAAAAACAGCAAAGTCATCCCAAGGGTTAACCCTAGAATAGCTACTGTATTTAAAAATATTATTCCGTTACAATTGTCTGCTATAATATTTGTGATGGTTATTTAGGCTGTGGCCATTGGCTTTGTTCTGAATTCTGTAAGTTTCTAAGCAACGGTTGTTTGTTCCTGACTGTTCGTACCTATATAAAAATATATTGTTATGTGTGCGTATAAAATTGCATTGCGACATTAAATATCTTGAAAAGGCGGTGAACCATTTTACTTCCGCCACAATATTTAAATACTACGACTAGATAAAATTTCGTCCGTGTGGACATTCGGAAAATCCCTAGGAAACATTTGACCGAGATAAAAAGTGTGCCTAATTTCATCCCAATCTGTTCAACCGTTTTTGCGTGATTGAGTAACAAAAATCCAAACTTTTACATTAATATTATTAGTAGAAAAGTGGATTTGACTTTAATGAGGCACATAATATTTCATGCACAGATATTAATCTAAATGGAGTTTACTCATATTTTTAATATGACAGTCCAAAGCTATTACGGTTGAAATGAATAAAAATTAAACGCTTTTTCAATGGAGCCGCACAAATGACATTAGATTGCTTCATAAAGATAAACTGGGTAGATAAAACGAAACGCTTTTTGATCTGTATCATAATCGTAACGTGCTGCGTTTATGTTTGTACAGTTTAATAATGTTTTATTTCGGCCTAGCTATCACTATTGTGAGAAAGTTACTTAGAAAATTTTTAACTTGACTTTTTTTTAATTTTGTGTTCCAGAGGGCAAAATTTATAGGCCATGTAATATTGTCCTTAATTGTATTTTATTTTCTAAATCTCAAAATAGTTTTCCAAAACGGTTTACTAGCTTATTTTGTAATAATTTAAAATCTAATAGTACCTACTTTATATAATTTAGTGCCAAAGTAATCAAAGCTTGTATCGATATTAAATTCAAAATTCAAAATTCAAAACTCATTTATTCAGTCTAGGCTGTTACAAGCACTTGTAAATGTCAAAGAAGCTACGCCATCGGTTCGCAAACCCTAAGCGGGAGACCTTCTAACGAGAAGAACCGGCAAGAAACTCGTCAAGGGCTGCTTTTTTCTCCCTGTATATTTCATACAGAGACGTAAAAATTTGAAAAATGAGGTCGGCATTTAAAGTGACTTCATTTTCCATTACAATAATTAACAAAGTTTACATTCAATGGGTAGGTAAAATAAATTTCAACTAGTTGAGAAATCGCTGTCTACTACTCGATAACGCATAGCTAAGAAAACCATTGTATGTCATGAAGAAAAAGCCCAGGTGAATTATATGAAAAATAACGGATAACATTAATTATTGTAAATATGGCCTTAGCGTTTTTTGTCGCTAGCTAAGTAAACCCTTTGTCACTCTTGTCAGTATCATTTCGCGGGCGATTAGTCGCTGAGCTACTTTTTGTAGCTCATAGGCGTTTACGTATTGAACTCTGTATGTTCTATTCTCGGCCAAAAAGAATCGCTCAGCGATTAGTCGCTCGTGGGCGCGAAGCCTAAAACTTGCGATATCATCCATTGTGTTAAAAAATGCCGTATGTATTAAATATCATAAAACATAAATTCATCATTATTCTGTGAAAATTCTGTGAAAATTCACCGCCTCGTCACTCGATCGATCGAGTTTGAATTTGCAAGCTCGTCCTGACGCATTTGCTATTGATTGCATTGTACACTGCATGTTTGTGAATTACGAAAATCCCCAGTGGATTTTGTGACAGTGTCGTAGAATAAACGGTGTCCAAAGCAGAGAGAATAGAGTAGAGTTGTAGGATACCTTTGATAGTTTACTGTCACTATAAAAATGATCTATTTGAAAAAAATTGGTACTTAAAAACACGCATAAATATGAACAGCGCGCTGTTGCCCCGTGACCCACAAGAAAATGCCTATAGCTCTTAAAGTGGCGCCCTCATCTTAACTAAGTTTATTGCTCGCTAAGTACAATGAATCGAAAATTCACTTAGTTCGTTATAGTAGTAGGCATAGGAGCAAAAAGTGGCCACTTTAGGCACGTTTACCTACTAATACTACGCACTATATTTTACTGAGGTAGTTGTTTGTAAATAAACTATAGAACCTTAGCTTCAATCTGTGCATGTGATTTTTTGATACATTATGTAAGTACTTGGCGTGCAAAAAAATTATTTAAGATGAGAGCGCCACTTGTGGGTTAAAGGAGCATTATTTTTTTTTAAATACCCTTGCTGAAAAATTCACCTCGCCTCACAACAATAAGACCTAACTGTTATTACGAAATATCACATTATTATCTGCAGAATAAGAATTCCATAATAAATACGAAACTTACTTCTTTCTCACAATTTTCCGACACAGTATTCATATGCGCCATTTTCTTTTTGTTCTTCAGCACAAGCGGGGTCACAGCATCCATAAAGCCAGACTTGGAATATTTATTGCGTTTTACAACGCCCACCTAAAAGAAAGAATATGGACAACAGCAATCAAGAAACAATTCTAATAACATGCCTTTATTAAACGAAAAAACAATTTAAATAAAACTTAAATTGGCAAATGTTTCAAAGATGTTACAATATAAAGAGCTTAATTCATCAACGCCCGAGCGGACGCATGCGGCCGGAAAACAATGGAATATCTATGGTGTCTCATTTTTTCGGGCGTTGAAGGGTTAAGACTTGAATGACCATTTAGAAGTAGCAAATTTTTGCTAGTAGGTAACAGTACCTACCTGTAGGCGTATTATGAGTTTACGCTTACTATTCTCTATAGCGACTGAAGTTGACATTTGAATAAAAACTTTAGTTTAGTTCAGTTACCGCCAGAGGCGCTGTGCCTAATTGCATACAAAATTGCTTACTACAGTCGCTATTGAGTAGAATAAACGTAAGTGGAAACTCATAATACAGGTACAGGTTATTTACTACTTACTAAATTTGTTTACATAGATAACAATATTTCAAGTAATAAATAAGTGGTACATTGCATTGCATAACTGACATTCCGAATCATATTCAGGCCCGCTGCATACAGACGGGATTTTGATTCGGAATTCCAAAACGGAATCATTCCGAACGCAGCAAATCCATACGAATTTATGGACCTACCACATACATTCAGTAACTTTCCGTTAGTTTCATACATTATACTGATAATGTATGAAACTAACGGAATACCGATTCCGTTTCGGAATTCGGAATCAGATTCCGTCTGTATATGGCGGGCCTAACAGTTAGTTTTGGCTGCATTTGGACTATCACTTGGATTAGGACACAGACGGACTATTTTGTGGATTGGGTCCGTGTGGTGGGTTACGGACTAATGGTCCTGCTTATCAGTCCATCCACACAGAATTACAGCAATGAAAAAAATTCAAATTCGATATTCAAAACTCATTTATTCAGTCTAGGCTGTTACAAGCGCAGCTAGCACTTGTGAATGTCAAAGGAGCTACGCCATCGGTTCGCAAATCATAAGCGGGAGACCCTGCAATGAGAAGAACCAGCAAGAAACTCGACAAGGGCTTTTTTTCTCCCTGTATGACAGACAATACAGAGTCGTCAAAAATTAAAAAATTACCTCAGCATTTAAAGTGAAAAACTTCATAATCTTATGAATAAATACTAATACATACCTTTTCAAGCAAGCATTTAATGATGCATGACGCCTTCTCAGGGTATGGAGGGTCAGAACGAAGGTATTCCAGGTCAGCCTGGGTAGCGCTGACCTTGTCCAAGCAGGAGTGCGCTGTAGCTATCAGGGTTTTCTTCACAATCGATGAGAACTGGTTCTCTGAAAAGGCACAGGCACATTTTGGACAGGGAAAGGAGGACATAACTTCAGTTTGATGGTCCCTATATCCATATTCGGCATTAGGAGTATTGTTGTAACATGTTGTATTGTGCGATAGTACGATCGATAGTATAAGCTCTGCTCATATCAGGGCTAAATGATTCGGAGAATATTCTTATAAAAGTGAAAAGTAAAAAATTGCTTTATTCAAATAAACTTAGTAATTAAGCGCTTTTGAATCGTCTATATTTTCCTACCACTCGTTCCAGACTTTTTTAACTGACAAGAAGAACAGGCGCAAGAAACTTATCAGCTTTAACAGAAATAAGTAATATATAATATATTTACAAACTTAAATATTTTCCGTTTTATTTATGTTTTCAACCTAATTAAAGTCAATTTTGTACAAATACAATAATTTGGACATTCATAAAATAAATGAATAACTTTATTTCACCGTCTATATCCAAAAAAGGAGTGACTATTGACTGGATCTTTCCCCAGGGATTGTGATTCCAAACACACAACTCGATCCCGACATCCCACGAAATCTCGGAGGATATATCGGGATAAAAGCGTGTAATGGGCCCTTAAACTCTAGCCCTATATGAATTCCTTAATAGTTTGAATAATATTCTCGTTAGAAAATAAAACACTTTTTACGCATTACAGCGCGTATATTATTAATGAACTGGTGGTAGATCAATTCAAACTAAATGATTCTAAAATAACACTTGAATTAATAATATACGCGCTGTAATCCGTAAAAAGTGTGTTATTTCTAATGAACTGTACGCGCAGAAGACTTAAAAGTGTATAATATTCTGTTTCTATTAAATGACTTTTGTTTTGTCTCTTACGGTGAAAATGATGCCATCATCTTTAAAAAAAACACTTATAAAGTATGATAACATAAATCTGTATTTACAAGTTACAGTTCCAGCTTGTATACGTTTAAGTATTTTATTTAAAGAAGCTTATTCTATATTCTGCATAGCATCAGTTTTTTAAAAAAGAAATAAAGAAAGACGAACCCTGAGAGACGTTTTGCTAAGCGATGTCCAGTTATAATATCTGCCATGTTTTGTTTCAGACAAGACATGAATATGAATAACAAAATAAAGCCTACATGAAACAAAAACATTTTATAAAAGAAGATGGATCTTACTATTATTTTAAGTGTATGTACATACTAAAGTCATGGATATGATTAACTTAATAGTGAAGCCTTATACCCATCTTAAAGTTTATCATAAAAACATATTTTCACTTCTCATCCTCGTAAAGTTCGTTTGAGTATAGGCTGCATAAAATCGCTTTTAAAACTCTAGTGCATACAGTAAAATCTTCGTCTAAGGGCTTGTTTCAAAATGATAAAGTTTATTATATGAAACATATGTCAAGTAAGCTACTCAGAACTTATTTTTACATTGTGAAACAGGCCCTAAGTCTCAAGATCGTCAGGTAAACAGCCACACACGCAATTAAACTTCGAACTTCGTTATATAATTAAAAATTTTGAGATTTTAGCATTCATAATGCTATTTTTATATAATACTAAATAATATACTAGAAAAAATACGATAATATAATAGAAAAATTTCTTGCACATTGGTGAGATAGCGCTAGCTTGCAGCGTAAGAGTTGATATGCTAGAAGAAATTCAACATTCCCTCTAGTGACTCGGTAGCTCAGCGGTCAGAGCATTGGACCAGATATCCAAAGGTCGCGGGTTCGATTACCGTCCGAGAACATGATCTGATTCGTTAAATAATCTTATTTTTGCAATATTGCTATTTAATTTCCTCACAATCGAAGTGGAAAGCAGAGTGTATATCTCGTACATAAAAACCCATTTTATCCTCGACTCACTCATCCATATATACGTCTCGGATAAAATGGTGCATTTCATGCACTTGTTGTATAGTACAATCTACTATTTAAAGGCGATGGCTTTTTAATATTTTTAAGTTTATAAAGGTCAAACAAGTATGATATGACATACGATCACCATTTAGGTATTTCAAAACGTTACTATACTCAGTTCCATGAATTGAACTCCTAGGGAACAAAAGACACGCCAGCTCATTGGTCAATGCGCGCGGTTAGAGCTAAGCTATAGGTATATAGATAGGATGTAGGCTAAACTATTGAAGGTCACGCGCATTAATCAATGGGCGCACATGGACCGATTTTCTTTAGGAGCTTGTTTCGTGCATTGGATTTTAGAACAAAATACAGAGTGTGTTCTAGACACAATCGCCGCTTTGGACGTATTCGAAAGTAATTCGTACAATTATTTTGTTGCGCTAGCTGCAACAGTACTGACTATGGGTTGGATTGGTCCGAGATTGTGTGTACGTAATGTATACATTGAGGGAACACTTCCGAAAAAAGGTGGTGTTTGCTAAAACTGAACAACTTTGTCCAAGGAACATAGGTCGAAAAACATTTTTTTTTGCCTTTCCATATTAAGTCGGTCAGTTGACCAATACATTTTGTATGGGAGTATAAAAACTTATTTTAATTTTTCGACCTATGTTCCTTGGACAAAGTTGGTCAGTTTTATTAACTCTACCACCTTCCTTTATTTAAGGAAGTGTTCCCCTTACTTCCTGTATGTGTGCATGTAGGTACAAAACCGTGATTTGCTTGAAGCGGTTTTTTGTTCTTTTTATTTTTTGTTTCAACCCTTTCCATGAACTGACATTTCTCACAAGCTTAAAAGCTCTAAGCTAGTCTTTTCACGTTTATTTTAAAGAGTCTGTTTGTGTGTGGGAGTTTTAACTTCAGTAGGGGCTGCTTTGAAGAGTTGAATGACCAAACTGACGGTAAATACAGCAGTAACATCATTCCTGGTTTTGTAAATCCTCATTTTGGGGCCTGTTTTTTTAATATGGCACGTTCGTTTTGAGCTGATGAACCAATTTCATAGTTAATGTATTTGATTTGAATTATTATTTAAAGATTATTAAGTGATACCCATAGGTAACTAATTTATAAGCGATAGGATTGTAATTTGGAGTGAAGGAAAGAGATATACCTAGCTACGGAAAAATGTGACGGAAAAAAGCGGTGCCAGGTGGGTAATAGCTTAACCTTTAGCTTACAGAACTAAAGAGTACATACCTATTATAGTGCACGGAATACTATTTAAGAATATCACTTTTTAAATTTTGAGATTTAAGCATTCACAATGCTATTTTTATATAATACTAAATAATATACTGGAAAAAATACGACTCGCACCAGATCATGTTCTCGGACGGGAATCGAACTCGCGACCTTTGCATATCCGGTCCAATGCTCTGACCGCTGAGCTACCGAGTCAATAGTGGAAACATTGAATTTCTTCTAGTTTATCAACTCTCACGCTGGAAGCCAGCGCCATCTCACCAATGTACAAGGAATTACCTCGACATTGAATTAAATATCTTTCCAGATATTTTTAAATTTAAAAAATATTCTTATAGCTTTTTCATCTTAATCAATTAATATCTCTTTTTGCTTTTTCTCGACATCATGCAAAATCAAGTTAAGTATAAGAAAAATATAACTTATGGACGTTAAATAAAAAAAGACATACCGTGATCATTTTCAGGAACAACTTGGGTTAACAAAACGCTTAGATAAACAAACAAAACAAACCAACTATAATACATATTGTAACGGTAGCTCCACGATTAATAATGCTCGCTATACTTTGTGACAGAACATTCCATCGAGTCAGATAAAATCATAATTTCGTTTTGATATCATTGCTGGCCATTTTAGTGGTTACTAGACCGAAATAATATCGCCAATTAGGGATTCGACATGTTATGTCGGGTTCTAACATTTATTGATAGTGTATTTTTCCAAAATCACACTATAACTATGATGTAGTATTGTCACTCATGCGTTGCAGTAGAGCTTATAAAATTGTCATTATAAAAAAGTTTTAATGAAAATCTAAAATGTAATGCAAAAATAAATTATAAAAAATGATTGTGGACACAAGTCATATTGTTGTGAGTTCCGAGTTTAATAATAATGTTTGTTTTTCATTTTACAATTTTTCAGATGCCGGCCGGTTTAAATCTATACAAGTTGTTACAAAAATACCCCTAATGCCGAATATGGTATATAGGGAACACCAAACTGATCAACTTTTACTATGGGACCAACACTGAAATCGCTTAAAAAAAACAGCTGTTTCATACAAAAATTAAAATCTAAAATATCAAAATATATGAAACAGCTGATGTTTTTTTCGTGATTTCAGAGTCATAGTAAAAGTTGTTCAGTTTGATGGTCCCTATATGCCATATTCGGCATTAGAGGTATTTTTGTAACACCTTGTATATAAAAGGGAAAATCACTCACTCACTCACTCACTCACTGATCACGAAATCTCAGAACTATCGACACTCGAAACTCAACATTTGACACTAGTCACTCGACACTCGACACTCGACTCTCGACACTCGACACTCGACTCTCGACACTCGACACTCGACACTCGACACTCGACACTCGACACTCGACACTCGACACTCGACACTCGACACTCGACACTCGACACTCGACACTCGACACTCGACACTCGACACTCGACACTCGACACTCGACACTCGACACTCGACATTCGACACTCGACACTCGACACTCGACACTCGACATTCGACACTCGACACTCGACACTCGACACTCGAAACTCGACAATCGACACTCGACACTCGCCACTCGACACTCGACACTCGACACTCGACACTCGACACTCGACACTCGACACTCGACACTCGACACTCGACACTCGACACTCGACACTCGACACTCGACACTCGACACTCGACACTCGACACTCGACACTCGACACTCGACACTCGGCACTCGACACTCGACACTCGACACTCGACACTCGACACTCGACACTCGACGCTTCAAACTTCGGATCAATTTTACTCAACATTTTGCATTGTGTTTTTTTGCCAAGTTAGTGGTTTTGCCTTTAACACGGCGGTATATCACTTACGAGATTTTTGTTACTTATTATTTTTTGTCTGTAATGACTTATTATTTAAATACCAGCTACCAAAAAACACGTGTAAAATTAACAGACAACTAACTAACTGGCGAATTCAGACATTGACGGATATCGCTATAGGGCGAGCAATAGTTTCTTATTTCTCAGTGGCCGGCTTCACATTATTGTACGTACACAAAATTAATGGAGCAGCTCAGTTCGCACCACGACTGGGTTTGATACCTATGATTTATGTTAGAGTTATTGAAAGTTAATCATTGTTATAAGTAATTGGGGTGAGCCTAGATTTTGTATTTGTGCAATCAGCAGTATGATACGTTTACACATAAAGTAGGTTTACTAAAATTTTCTTAAATGATTTTAAATCGTGAGATGTTTAGTTCAAATCGAAACATTTTTTCATTTGATTCTATTAAAGTTTTAGTTTGAACAAGTCTAATTTTTAAAAGGCTCTTTCTTTATAATATTTGTAAAGATTAACTAAATATTGATAACTTCTAAGAGTATTTATAATGGGCGTTATTAAATGCAAAATAGGTTTTTACTTCTCATGCTCGTAAAGTTCGTCTTTATGTTGGATATAGGCTGCATAAAATCGCCTTTCATGCTCTAGTGCATAAAGTAAAATCTTCGTCAAGAGTCAGACTCTAAGACAAAGGTCGTTAGGTAAACAGCTACACACGCAATCAAACTTCGTTAAATAAACTTGTTTTTGCAATATTGCTATTTAATTTCCTCACAATCGAAGTGAAAAACCCATTTTATGCACTTGTTGTACAATTTACTATTTGAAAACTATTGAACTTTTTCGGCATAAAACAAAATTATTTTATAAGGACGTGTAGTCAAATACTTAATTCTTATTTTTAACAAAATTGCCAGTAAGTAAACCCACAGTCACTTGTTAAATGACTAAGGCGGAATTTTTTCAGGTCGACTTGCCAGGCGATTTTAGTCAATTAGCGCTTTTTATCGACAATTGCTTGCAAAATCGAATCGCCACCTCTTTGAAACTAGGTTTGCGATTAGATTTTACTAGCGATTGTCGATAAAAAGCGCTAACTGATTAAAATCGCCTGCCAATCTGCGTGTGAAGTCGACTCGTGTAAATACCACATAAGTAGAAGGTCAATATTTGTATAGAAATGTGAAACTACATTACGCCAATGTCCTTGTGGAAAACCAGACTGTATTGATGAGTGTTGGTTTATTATAGAACGTTTAAGGGTGTGTTGCTAGCCTAATTAAAATATAATAAAATAAATAAATAATAAATGCTTAGACAATTTCATACAGCGCCATCTAGCCCTAAACTAAGCAAAGCTTGTAATATGGGTGCTAGACAACTGATATACTACTTATATACTTTTTAAATATATACTTATTATACATAGTAACACCCAGACCCGTCACAGAAATTAAAATTCATCATTTCAATTTCTGCCCGGCCGGAAATTGAACCCGGGACCTCTTGCGTGCCGAGCATGTTGACCACTACACCACTCAGGTCGTCAAAATATAGTAGGTATAATATTGGTACCTATATTAAGTCGATCTGGCTTTCATCGTCGCATTTTAAGATACCATAAACCTTAGTTAATATCTTCATAGGTTCCTGATAGGGTTGCCAGGTGGGAATACTAAAATGTCGAAATATGAATTATTTTTTGTTAAAAAAGTTGAAATAATCCCAAAAAAAAACACTTTTTGGCAAATTATGAGATCATTAATCACTTTTTCTATTATACACGTGGTAGTAATATACACTCGTTTAATTATTGTTTAATTATTATGTAATTTGAAATTTTTCTATTATTGTTATTTGTCGGGATATTTTGCATTTTTTTGGGAATCTGGACATCATACGAAATGTTGGGACAATCCCTGTTTTTCTTTAATTTTACTTAAACAAATATTTTCTAAGTCTATGTCCTATCCCGAATCACAAGAAAAGTTAATTATGCTCAAATTGCAAATCATTTTGGAATTACGTTTGTATGGGAAGTACAATGTTCGCCGGACTCTTAAGATACAGCTATATAGCATAATTAAGGCATTCTTTCCGTCATTCAAAATTATCGTTATTCTCATTGTTTGCACTATTTCTATTCTCATTCATGTAAAGGATATTTCAGAATAGCGGCAGAAAGTAATAAAGCCATGGAAAAATGGTGGGTGTTCCAGTTTAACCCTATATGTTTCAAGCAAGTAATTAGATAGAGCCGAAAATCCACACAATCAAGCATCCAACTTAGTTCTTTCACATCCCATATCATCAATCTTACGGACACGTTCACAAGGCGGTGTGTACACATCTGTATGCGCAGTGTACACATCATTACAAACAGTTGACAGTGTCACAATGCACGTTGAATATAAACGCCGCAATTATATGCACGCCTCAATTTATGGGGTCACGGGTTCACTGAGGGCGCTGGAAGCTGCTTCGCGATGCCCTTTGTGCATTTGGAATGCTTTATTATCATACTAGCAGCTGCCCATGACTTCATTTCCCTTTGAGGGTTAAGTTTCAAAACTCCTTTCTTAGTGTTCGCTTACCAAAGAATCCTCGTGCATCAAGTTTCTAGTCCTAATAATTGCGCTGATATACACCTTCTTTTAAATAAATAAATATATAAAGGTTTTTCACCTCTCCAGCACGAAAAGGGCGCTTTTGGCGCGTAAAAACTTGTAGCAAAATTGATTTTTGCTGGGAACGTGAGTTAAAATGTTTTTTTTTAATTTCTAACACCACCTTTTGAAATACTAAAGCAAAAAGAAATAGAGTGACAAGGATGAGACTTGTAAAATTGAGAGAGATACGTG
Source organism: Catoptria pinella (assembly GCA_963556745.1). Classification (NCBI taxonomy): domain Eukaryota; kingdom Metazoa; phylum Arthropoda; class Insecta; order Lepidoptera; family Crambidae; genus Catoptria; species Catoptria pinella. Next base: position 2,081,364 of record OY750777.1, read on the forward strand.
AGAAAAGGATAAATAAAAACCTTTAACTTTTTTAGTTGTTGTCGGACATGAAGTATAAAAAATAAATAACACAGATATACCAAGGAGTTTTAAACAAGTAATTGTAAGTCGATAATACGAAAAAAGAGTATTATGGTCGAAATAAGATCGCATGTATGATATAAATATATAATATAAAAGACCAAATTTTTGTAATGTCCCGTGCCTTTAAATCACTCACTGAGCTCAGTACCCGTAGCACGAACAGCTATCGAAAAAAATACCGCGCGTAAAAACATTCGACAGAGTAATTTTGTATGGGAAATTTGTACAGCGCCATCTACCGCCGATCTAACTTTGTATAGGCGCATTTGGGACCCGCTGGGCTCCAAACTGACACGTTGGGGTGCGAGTTTTAGATGAGTTTACATTACGAACATCATTGGAACGCTCTATAGAAGCTTTTTCTCTGGTCTTCACACTTAATAAGCTGTCAAAAACCATTGTATTTTGACAATCAAGTGTTAATATAACATTCGTGTTGCTGTGCTCGTGTTATGGGAGCATAGCGGTGCTTCTGTTTTAGCATAAACTTTATTTTGTCCCTTAACCCGTCAGGAGTTATAGATATTAAACTCCAAAAGCTTCTCCGATGGTTTTCAAATCTCAAACCGTCATAAATATTAAAATTTGTTTGTATGTCACGTATTTTTATGCACGGATACATCACAACTGAGACCGGGAAATGAAAATCGGTGACGTTACACAATGCGGAAATTACAGTTTACGCATGAGGAACGAATTCAGATGATAGTTTTGTGGTTGAAATGCAAACGGTATAAACGAATCTCATTATTAGTTTGACTCTGAGTTTATTATAACTTCTGTTGTAGTTGACATTTGGTTTGAATGTTTAACCACCTCTGTGGTCTAGTGGTTCGTCCACCCGTGAAAGACGCAGGGGTCCCGGGTTCGATTCCCAGCAGGGACATACATTTTAGTCGGTTTTGTTCGTGGTAGGGCTTACTTCAAGTCCGCCTGGCTAACTACCACCATCTTACCAAAGTCTGACGCCATAACAGCAATTTAAAAATTGTTGTGTTCCGGCAGTAAGAGGTAAGATAGCCAGTTCCTCAGTGCTGAGGATTCCGGGTGTAGTACGCTTCCACCTTCGGCCTTATCGTCACTTAACCTCAGGTGAGATGAAGGCCAAGCTAGTGCTTGGATAAACCCGTAGTGGATTAAAAAAAAGGAATTATCAAAATATCTTTCTGACTAGCTTTATCGGACCGGAGTAAGACCCTGGGGCCGACTGGAGACGGACCGAGCTGAACCGAAACCTGACCAGACCGAGACGCTGCGCTAATACAGAACAACTGAAATTGAAATACGTTTTGAATTCAAGACACTCAATAAAAGCTATCTACCTACACGACATTTTAAAATTGGATTCGAGAATTGCAAAACTTTCTAATCCACTGTGATTCTTCCAATAAATCGTATAAGACTTGGTTGTGCAATTTAGCAATGCAATACACTTATCTTGCTTGCCAGGTAAGTTCAGAGCGGGCGTCCAGGCGACTCACTGTTCTTAGCACAATATCCCGTGAGTTATGGCCACCACTCGAATTGGCGAGGTGCCATCGCATATTGATTACTGGCACGGAATTTTAGGCATTGAAATTACTAAACTTCAAGTACGTATTGGAAGAATTTGGTCGAGAATTATGAGATTTCGATAGTATTGCTAAATCCAACTCATTTTTATTATATTATATTATTTTAAAGCTTTTTTAGTAGTTTTTTTAGTCTTTCTATTGTAAAAATGGTATTATGACGTTTCACTTTTTTCGAACCAAACTAACAGGGGCTGACATGAGCCATCTAGCGCCGCCAGTTATTTCATTTTATTCGATTAAGTCGATAATACGAAAAAAGAGTATTATGGACGAAATAAGAACGCATGTATGAAATAAATCTATATATATAAAAGGGAAAATCACTCACTCACTCACTGATCACGAAATCTCAGAAACTACAAGTGCTAGGAGTCTCAAATTTTGCATAAGGGCTCCTTTTAGGGCGTAGGTGCTCACTAAGACGGGATTTTGCGAAATTCAACCCCTAAAGGGGTGAAACAGGGTGGCAAAGTTTGTATGGGAGGACGCGATTCCTTGGCCCGATTGACTTGAAATTTGGCATAGACATTCTTTCACAAAATTAATTGAACACGTGTTTCGTATTTTTTTAATATTTATCACCTAACAGGGTTAAAAAGTGATATAAAGCTAATTTTGCTGTGATTGACTTCGACGTCGGAATCAAAACTTTTTTGTGCATTTGATTGATTATATATAATATAAAAGACCAAATTTTTGTAATGTCCCGTGCCTTTAAATCACTCACTTTAAAAAATAGTCAGTAAAGGTTTTGTTAATAACGTCTAATATTTATTGAATAACTTTACACAGTTTGAAAAGGTATTCAAACAGTTTAAAACGCGATTTTGTTAAAAGTGGCCACTGTTGGTTCAAACCCGTTTATAAACTAATGCACGCATTTTGTAATGTTACACGTTATTCAATAAACATTAGATGTCATTCACAAGACCTTGACAGATTCCTTTTTTAAGAAATTGTGCTTATTTAGAATAAATAAAATCGACTGGCTTCGCTAGTTGGATCATGTCAGCCCCTTACTTACGATCTAAAACACACAATTCCATAAATCCAAACTATTTACGTCGTCTTTTGAATGTCTCACCAATTATCTTGCACTAATTTTCACTCAATTTTTTGCAAAATGTCCGTAAAATAATAAATATTCCAATAATGAAATGAAATATTCTATTCTATGACAAAGAACCTGACATTCAAATTATTGCTTTGCAGAACAAACGTAGAAATTAACAGATAGTTTCGTATTTCATAAAGAAGGCTTTAACATAAAGGAGGTTGTAATGACAACGTTACACTAGTAATCAAATAAAAGCATCCATATTATTATAATCAGTTTAAAAACACCCAAATCAGAAAATAACCGAAACGAAATCGGGCGAAATATTCCGAATGTAATTACATTTAAATTTACTAAATGAGTCCATAATATCTCATTTGGTTCCAAAAAGATGTTATTATTTTTTATTAAGTACATTCACATTTCGGAATTAAAACGATTCACGATTATCGGAACTCGGACCGAATACTAATGAAACTTTCTGCGAGTTCGTTCTGTTCGAACGAGCTTTCGATGCTACCGAAGTTTATAATTAAAGTTCGATGAAGCGGTTCCTTTATCAAAGTATTGATGCTGCAGTGCTGCAGTATTATAAGTTGGTCTGTTGTTAAGTAATTTAGAAATAATAATAGTTACAGAATTAACCCTTCGGTGGAGGTGATCAGATCATCTTATGTTGGGCTTAAAAAATCCACTGTTATTTCTTTTTTGTAGGAGGTACTTTTGTGTGTGTGCTAAACAAGCTTTTAAAGTTAGATTTGTCAATCGAGAAACAATCCATACATGAAAACAAAAATGAAAAATTCCCAGTTACAAATAAAAGCAAAAGGGAACAGTAATCCAAGGAATTCTAAGAAAAACGTCACATTTCCTTTGCAAAACTCAACTCGACCAAAGGCGTGAGAATTGCGAAACAATACGAGGCATACTCGCCGCGAACGTCGAGGCGCGAACTATGCCTCGCCTCGTCATTGTCTGCAGATGAAACAAAAACCGGAGATTGGTGCAAAAACGGTGACAATAGCGCACTGCCACCAAGATTGTTCGTTTGTACATGAAATGCATTTTTAACAAAAAAAGTGTGTATGGCTGTGAAACAAAATGAAGAAAGTAAAATTAAAGCGGTTAGAAAAATGTAAAAAATATTTATTTAAATAAACTTAATAATTAAGCACTTTTGAATCGTCAATATTTTACTACCACCTGTTCCAGACTTTCTTAACTGATAATAAGCACAGGCGCAAGAAACTTATCAGCTTCAACAGAAATAAGTAACGATATTTACAAAGTTAAATATATCGTTTCCAAATATAGTACAACAGGATTATTATTATTAACAACAAAGTACTTATACTAATAAGTTATGTGTTACATGTTACATCATTTCCACGCATTTCGGTCTTTTAGATAATTCTCTACTTTATAATAACCTTTCCACCGTATTTTATTTTAACCATAAAATAATGTAGATAAAGCTTCAAATAGTTATTATTCCAAGTTTTTATCAAGTTATTACCTGTAACTTGGAAAGTTGGTAAGCTTAGCGCTAAGAAAACACCTATTAATAGTGTTTAACTAAGTTACAGTTCAGTTTTCATAACTTTTGAAAGTTTTGTAAAATTATATATTACGTATATATAATAACATTGCCCATCCTCAAATTTGTTTTAGGGTTCCGTACCAAATGGAAAAAGGGTAAAATGGTAAAAGCATAAATGGTAAAAGGGAACCCTTGTGGTGCGACTCAGTCTGTCTGTCACAGCTGGATATCTCAAGAACTACTGGTGCTATCAACTTGAAATTTAAAATAGTTTTAAATGACGTTTGCCCAACTATTTTGCGAATAAGAAATAAATAGAAATATGTATACCTTTTTTGCAACAGGGACTGAAAGATGGTCTTAAGAAGTATGACTACTTGGCCATGTGGGGTATCATTATACTCTTAAAAAAGCACTGTTTGCATACTATTAAATATATTTTCTTCTTTTTAGTTTTCGTTTTTTATGAAAAATGTAAAAAAATACCGTTCTTCCCTCTTTATCTCCGAAGTTTGCATAGAGAAAAATGTGATATTATTCCATGTGATAGAAGTTTATGTAAAGATTACAGGAAAATAAAAAGATGTCTCTGAATAGCACACTTTTTCAGAAATCCTTAAACTGCAATATTCTAAACCACCATCTATGTATGATGGTACGGAACCCCCGGTGAGCGAGTCCGACTCGCTCTTGACCTATTTTTTTATTTCTCTATTTATTTTGGAAAAATGACAATTTGTCTTAAGACATGACAGTCGCATGGCATTCATACTATTGTGAGCTTGTTAATGTTTTTTTCAAGTTTTTTTGACATAACGTTTAGTTTCATTGGTAGAAGATTTTACCTTAAGGCCCCTATATACCTCAAGTGGCGCCCTCATTTTAATTAAATTTATTGCTCGCTAAGTACATAATGTATCGAAAAGCTAAGTACCAAAAGTGGCCACTTTTAGCACTTTTGAGAACTACTACTACAACGAACAAAATTTTACTGAGGTTATTGTTTGTAAATAAACTATAGAACCTTAGCTTCAATCTGTACTTGTGAATTTTCGATACATTATGTACTTAGCGAGCAATAAATTTAATTAAAATGAGGGCGCCACTTGAGGTATGTAGGAGCCTTAAGGGATTAAAACGACTTTACACATTAAAACAGTGTAACATAAAACACCTTCCTAAAAACCAATGATTTTTCACAATACTTTGATTATTTTTTATATATTAACTCGATACATTTAATTCGTTACCAGCAAATGGACAAACATACCGCGATCAGGAAATGAGAAATAGTATTTGCTGGTTTCAGGAGTACATATCACACGCTGTCACTGCTTTTAATTAAAAACTGTTATCTGGTCACTCGAATTGGATTGAGTTCACGTTGGTTTGTGCTATTTGTAGATTCGATAATATTTGTCAAATACAAAATATATTTATTGAAAGAAACTTAAATTTAACTGACATAAAGAGTGAAATCTGAAATAACGATACTGACGAGATCATATGATGTGCCCGCATTTCGTGATTTGCCCGAAATTTTCATGGTATTATGCAAAGAGCAACCTATTTGTCGATTTGCCCAACTAGTCACTTAATCATATTGAGATATGGCTGGGCGCATCAACAAGTAGTTTCGTTTCGCGACGCTGGTGGCGCTGTTTGCGCTCTGTCAGCTGAGTGTTTACGTGTGACAAAGATGGCGGCAACACAAGAAAACTGTGATTTAATTAAAAAAGCAATAACAGTGAGTTAATAGCTGAAAAATATATTTTCCAAGTGAATTACAGGATTTTTATGCAAGTCACGCAAATTCAACGTTCGAACGTGTATGGAGTATTGCTCTCATATTTGGGATGGCTCCGCCAAATACCAGCTGCAGACGCTTGAATCTATCGAGCAGAGGGCCAAGAAGCTCATTGGCATCGATAATCTTCTTTGTAATAAGCTCAAAAGCGCCGATCATATACGCAAGGTTGCAAGCTAATATTTTTTTTAACGGAAACATTTCGGAGAGTGCAGAATTGCCCTACCTAATTCCGCCATCACCCTTCTTCCATCGGACAATCAGACAAACAAATCAGCGCCACCGTTATTTAGTGGATTTTCCAAAGACTTGCACTAAGCGTTTTGCTTCCAACTTTATCATCTGCTAAAGAGTAGAACTCCTTGCTTGAATCTGTGTTTCCTGATAGGTATAATCTGGGGGCCTTAAAGTCGCGAGTGGATAGGTTACTTCTAGGCAAGCGCGTTTCATCATTTATTATCACCGTTTTATGGTTGCATCATCGCTTACCATCAAGCGTGATAGCGGTCAAGCGCTTAAATGTAGATATTCACATTTAAAAAAACGCACGTTAGATTAAAAATTTCTGCCTTCGATATTTCCAAGTATAGCCGGGCAAATCGTCGAAGCTTTGATTTGGCGGGTATTAAACCCGCAAATAAAGATTATCAAGGCGTATCGTGATGTGCCTAGGCAGATCTCGATTGGCCCAGTCCAACGATTGGCCTACAACATATCAATACTCTGATCAACTGAGCTACCTACTCATTAGAAGATTCGTTGTTTAGTACTTTTTCGCTATAAGCCAGTGTTATCTCATTCATGTAAGGAGGTTTTTCATCTAATGGCGAAGGGTTCTATCGGCTTACCTTTTAGAAATCCCACCCCACCGATCCACTATGCTGATCATAACATTTATGTAGAACGGCTTACCTTCGCAATAATTTCACCCTTCACCACTGGGAGGTACTTTTTGCTGAGGTTTGCTAATCGATAAGATAAATTAAATAATACACGGTAATTTTTTGATCACCCCGGAAAACTTTAGGGATTATTCTACTCATGAAAACAAACAACTTTTACTATGGGACCAACACTGAAATAGCGAAAAAAATAATCAGCTGTTCCACACATTTTGATTAAATAGTTTTCCACTTTTGCATGGAACAGCTGATTATTTTTTTCGCTATTTCAGTGTTGGTCCCATAGTAAAAGTTGTTTGTTTTCATGAGTAGAATAATCCCTAAAATTATCCGGGGTGATAAAAAAATACCGTGTATAAGCCCACCATGAAATCGTCGTACCAACCACACGAACAAGATCGTCAACAAAAAAAAAATAAGGATGTCAACACAACATTATTGTATATTAAAAACTGCAAACCTTTTGGTGGGTCGAGTAAACCATTATTTTCTATTCTATCTAAAGGTGTCAAGGACAGAGTATAATAAGTAACAGCTTGCAGTTGATACAAAATCGATGGACTCTAACGACAAAGAAAAATGGCCCTCGTTTGTCATAAATATAGGTGTTATATTTTCACTTCACTACGAAAGGATATTCTACCTGGAAATTCAAGAAAGACCTAGATTTTTACTTAGATTTACGTAAATCAAGAGCTCAATCTTAAAAAACTACTGTGAAAAGAGAAATATATGTAGCTTACTCCCGCAAAAAACTTTTTTGCGAGTAAGCTACATATATTTCTCTTTTCACAATGATTTGGGACTTCCGCCAAGTAATGCCTGATTCAATCAAATACTTAAAAAACTACACTACTATTCTTATTCTAGTAATTTCACATAGTTTTTTAGGGTTTCGTACGAAAATGTAAAAAGGAACCCTTATGGTGCGACTCAGTCTGTCACAGCCGGATATCTCGAGAACTACTAATGCTATCATCATGAAATTTGGGATAGTTTTAGATGACGTTTGCCCAACTATTTTGCAAATAAGAGAGATTTGCAACAGGGACTAAAGGGGGTATTAAAAATTCGAAGTGAGGCTACTAGGACATATGGGGTATCATATGAAAAAGCGCTGCTCGCACATTTTATTCGCGTAACCTAAGTGACATACGTTATCTTAGTGTTTAAACATTAGTACATAAAAGTTTTAAAACTTTAGCGTATTCATGTTGTTAAATAAATTAAGAAAATGTTAGTATGGAATTTTTTTTTTTAAATTCTCCATTCAAAACGTCAATCACTTAAACCTCTGATACATATTTCATTTTCCAAAAAGGTATGTACGAATTCTTGTAATATTTTCTCGTAATAAAGTCGAATAGTACAAAATATAACATCAATGACTATGGATCTCTTTGACTAATCATATTAATTGACTTATTTGTATCATCGTCATCATCAGCCTCACGTGGACCACTGCTGGGTATAAACCTACCCCAAGGATCTCCACAGCTATCGGTCCTGCGCTGCCCACATCCAGCAGCTTCCCGCGACCTCCACCATGTCGTCGGTCCACCTTATCGGGGTCCTACCCAGGGGTCCTACCCACTCATGGGAGGCAGTCGTGGAGGAAGTCGCAACGTTGAATGTCGCGGTCCCCTCCTGGCGAGCCCCACATACCCCCCTCTCGCTCACCTGTGGGAGGGGAAGCGCGTAAATGCGTTTTTCTACGGCATATAAAAAAAAAGAAAAAAAAGGGGTCCTACCTACAGAGCGTCGTCCGGTGCATGGTCGCCATTCCAGAACCTTTTCGCCCCAAAACGGCCAGCGTTTCTTCTCGCTATTGTGTCCCGCCCACTGCCAAAGAAATCCTTTGAGCGTTTCGTTATAAATATGGTATTTTTAACAAGATTCAAATTAGAAATAAAACTCTTTTTATGGATTACAGCGCGTATATTATAAATTCAGGTGTTGTTTTAGAATTATTTAGTTTGTATTTGGTTTTTTGTATTCCCGACGTTTCGATACCTTTCCAGGGGACATGGTCACGGGCGGACTGCGGCGACCAAGGCCCCGCGCTGTAACCCGTAAAAAGTGTTTTATTTCTAATACACGCGAAAGTCTTAGAAGTGTATAGGATTCAAATTATAAATATTCTATTATATGTAAAATCTTTAAAATCCTTCATCTTATAATACGATTCGTCACCCCATCGAAATTATAATTTACACATGAAGGAAATGGGAAAAGGCGAAGACCAAAAAAAAGTCGAAAATCCATGTAATAAAGGCACGAATGAAACGAGAGACAGTTGGTGACTTCGCCAGGAAATTGTGCGACGTGACGTGACGCGCGTACGCCTACTGACGAACAATGAGTAACGTGCTAAGGTAACGAGTGTGTACGAATATAAACTCGATTTGGTTACGAGTAGGTACGTATAGTTTTGGAGAAAAAGTGATAAGTTTGTTTGGAAAAACTAGGATGCTGTTACAGTTAATAATGTTCAGGAAAAAGCTCAATATAAAATAAAAGAAATTTGCTACGGTCGACAGCTTAAGCAAAAAATAAAGGTCATTTATATCCCATATTTCTATTCTAAATAAAACTGGTAGCGTCACCTTAGGATTTTATCTGCCCTACTAACCTAGCCAGGGCTCTGTTTAAACAAAAAAATATATTTGTGCATCAGGTATACACTTTTTCATTACCTACTATTTTCGAAGTATCAGAATGATCGTATCATATAGCGATGTCCGACTTTCTTCTTCTTCTTCTTTTTTTGTTATGGCAATCTACTTTCCTCTTGGAAGTAATTTTTGCCAGTGTCAAGTGTTAAATAGTTCAGTGGTAGATATTGTTTAATTTTTCATTAGAATGCGGGTGCATCGCATTCCAATGCTGCTTGGAGCATTTGGCACCAAGTATATCAAGACAGTTTACTCGGTTAGTTCTGCCGAGGAAGCCACCACTTCAATAAAAGTCTCAGCTTCACACAACCAAGATCGCGCCTATTTCAATTATCCCACATATTGTTCAGTTGCGTAGACACTTGTACCATATAACTGCACCAATTTAAAGACACAATATCCACTATGAATCAATTTGAAAATAATTAAAATAGACACCAAACCGAACTCGACAAAATGGCGCCAAAAACTCGATGTCCGACTTTGTCGCCCACCTGGAAGTATAAGGGTGGATCCACACAGCCCGGCGGCATTAGCCGACAGCTGTGCCGCCAGCCTGGCCGCCGGCTTTTTCTCGCTTGGCGGCTTCTCTGACCTTTACTTATGGTAAAGCCGCCGGCAGTGCCGCCGGCAGTGCCGCCAACCTGTGTGGATCCACCATAACAAAATATCAGGTATGATGTAACTTTTTCCTTTTAGTAAATCAAATAAAAAAAAAAGCTAGCCAGGGGTTTTCCCCAGGGATTAATTTTTTCATTGTTCTGTGGTTTTTCCTAAACACTCGAAAATACCAGAGGTAATTTGATTGTATCGTTTAATCGTACCTGCAGATTAAAAAACGGTCAAGAGCGAGTCGGACTCGCGCACCGAGGGTTCCGTACTATCATTTTGAGAAAGTTTCCTATTTAGAGACATCGTTTTATTTTTCCAGTAATCTTTACATAAACTTTTAACACATATAATAATTTCAGATTTTTCTCTATGCAAACTTCGGAGATAAGGGAGGGAACTGTATTTTTTTATTGTTCATCAAAAGTCGAGAACTATGCGACCTAAAAAAATAAAAAATAAAATTGAGAATGTGCAAGCAGCGCTCTTTCATATGATACCCCATCTGTCCTAGTAGCCTCACTTCGAATTTTTAAGACCCCCTTTCAGTCCCTGTTTCAAAAAAATATTATATTTTTAAAATTATTCCAAATTTCAAGTTGATAGCATAGTTCTCGAGATATCCAGCTGTGACAGACAGACTGAGTCACACCATAAGGGTTCCTTTTTATCATTTTGGTACGGAACCCTAAAAAGCGTGGTCAGTACCGTTCAATACACGTTTTAAAACCTTTTCCACCAGTTTCAATGGCAGTGCTGAGTAATTGTTCCACATTTATAATTGTTCTCGTATTTTCTTTTTCTTTCGTAGAATTTTCTCGCAAGCCTTTCATGGTGGGAGTTGGTGAATAAAACATTTGTAAAATTCAAGTTTATTGTGTCGGAAGATTTTAAAAGCTTCGAGGTTAAGATTGTTTTTACATTCGCTTTTTCGCTAGCTCGTTTTAAAACTGACTATTAGCTGGTAAATTAGATGGTTTGCGTTGTTAATGTTTACTTTTTCAAGTTAAGTTTGTAAATATCGTTACTTATTTCTGTTAAAGCTGATACGTTTCTTGCGCCCGTTCTTCTTGTCAGTTGAAAAAGTCTGGAACGGAAAATATAGACGATTCAAAAGTGCTCAATTATTAAGTTTATTTGAATAAAGAAATTTTGACTCTTGACTCTAGTTTTCTTTTATGCTGAAAGTACACGTGTCTTTTTATTGTAATATTTGCTGATAGTTAAATTAACTGAATAGAACTTCAAGTTATAAGTACGTATCCAAGTTGTAATATTATTTTTCCCGCCATCTCACCGCTTACTCTTTCCAACCAGTATCTCTTTAAAAATTCATATAGCGCCTAACGTAAAGCAAGTCATAATTTATGTAACAGATGGCGTATTTAACCGTTACAATATGTCGTAAAAAGTACAATGGGTAAAATAAAACTGAGGGCAACATCCTAAATTATATGTAGACATAAAAACATGCTACTTTGACCTAAAAAACCTCTTTCAAAAACCTAAAAATAAAAAAGTAAACATTAAAATCGGTCCATAAATGTCAAATATACGCGCGAACAACGATAAAAAAACATACAATCGAATTTAGAATCTTCCCCTTTTTTTTAAATCAGTTAAAAACTATTTTCAATCAACTGACTCTGCTTTTAAATAAGTATTACAAGCGTCTTTTCGAGAGATGCTTAACCATAGCGACCTCTCGTGACTTCGTCTTCAAGGTGTGTTATAAATAAATAAATATAAATATTTGACAACATCACATACATTGCTCCGATTCCAAAGTAAGTAGCTAAAGCACTAAAGCACAAGCTTTAAAGAAATAAAAAAAAAAAGCAGAGACAACGGTGGTATCACAAACACCCAGACTTGAGCCAATATAGAAAAGTTAGTTTTTCTAAATTGACCCAACCGGGGATCGAACCCGGGACCTCAGAGATGGCGACACCTTGAAAACCGGTGCCACTCGACCACGGAGGTCGTCAATAGGAACTTTATTCTGGATGGAAGATACCCTATGGCTATAAACTTTCAATCAAAAGTATAAAATGCGTCTGAAATGAAATGAAATGAAAAATTCTTTATTCATATAAACTTAGATATAAAGTGCTTTTGAATTGTCTATATTTTCCTACCACCCATTCGAGACTTTTTAGCAGACAAGAAGAATGGGCGCAAGAAACTTATCAGCTTTGTCAGAAATCAGAAGTAACGATATTTACAAACAAATTATATCGTTACCAAATACCTTCATTTAAAACAACATAATTAAAAAACAAAAAACAATTAAGTTATTGATAACTGAAAATTAGGACAGTTATTTATAATGTTACATCCATGCATTGCTGTCTTTTAAATAATCTTCTACGTCCGTTAAAAGAATACCAAATAAAATACTCTGAAAAATAATAATGGGATATAATTGCGTTCTAACGCCGTTATGAGCACGTTCAAGTGACTTATCAAGATGTATTCTTCCAATCACTCATCTCAATATTTTTCTCCGCAAACAAGAGTGATCCTGATTGGTTTGCTCAATCATAATAAGAAACTAGGTCCTCTTTATCTAAGACACAGTGCATATTAGCTCAAGCAGTAATGCAACTAAAGTAGGGCTGATTTAATTATAATATGTAATTGTACCAAAAAACAAGATTATATTAAGTATGTAAGTCTATTAGGTATTTATTGTATGAGCCATTGATGCCAGAAATAAATGGTTCAAGATCAGACCATCAGCCATTTTTAATGACCCCACTGCTGGGGCACAAGTGTTCCTTATGGGTGAATAAGGAGGATGAAATTGAAAAATTCTTTATTCAAATAAGCTCACATAATAAGCATTTTTAAATCGTCAATTCTTTTATCCTACCACCCATTATGACGTCTTTTAGCTAAGAAAAATGGGCGCAAGAAACTTATCAGCTTTATCAGAAGGAACGATATTTACAAATATATATAACGTTTCCAGACATAACATTCATACATGTTACATGATGGGCCATAACGCACCACGAGGGCCCAATGTGGATTGGTGGGTGTTAACGACTACAAATGCAGCCGGGACCAACGGCTTAAGATGCCTTCCGAAGCACGGAGGAGCTCGAGAAAATAAAATTTGAACACCCATCCCATGACCGACATTATGCTGATCATGTTATAACTATGATTAGTATGAATTTCAGTCCATAAAACTGAACAACTTTGTCTAAGAAAGACAAAATTGTTCAGTTTTGTGAACTGAACACATCCTGAATGTTTGTCACGTTTATTCACGCTGAAATTTCGCGCTCGATCCTTCCTCCGCCGCCGCAACCCAAGCGCTTTAAAGATGGCGACGAGCGCGGCGTAACGAGAAAAGAGCTTAGTTGCGATACTGCTAATAATTATATTGTATATTGTGTGTAAGAGTACAGAAAAGTATTGCAGGAAAATATGTTTGATATAAATATTTCTTTTAAATTGAGATTTTTCGCATTCACAATGCTATTTTTATACTTTTCTAATATATTACTAACCTTAATATTAATATTCCTCTTTATTCCGCGACGAACTTTATTAATGTTAAGCAACTTTTGAAAAGGCCTATAATAGGATGGGTGGGCAGAATTTCTAGTTTTTTATACAATTTCAGGTGTTAATCTTGGTACAAAAATGAATCCAAAATATTATTTTGTTTTGAACTAGAAAACTGGTAGAAAATGCTTAAGGCATTAAGACCGCCTATGTACCTACAATGTGCCTGAAGAATTAAATAAATAAATAAAACTAGAATGATACCGATAGTGCATACAATGCTCTCTGCCACGAATGAAACTATCAAAAGCATTCATAAATAGATTCACATCCGACATTCCACAATACTAAGACATATCCTGGCATACAAAAGCCACAATAAAGTTCCAATTAGTTTCGCAAAGTTTCCTTCGCTAGAAAATTAAAAAAAAATGTAATACAAAGAGTTATGCATAATTTACGAGTAAAACTTCCATTCACAAAGAAAAATCTCGGCTATTGTGAGCCTTGCGAGCTTTCTAAGACAATGACCAGCTAATTTGTTCCTTGTAACCATAGTGAATTCACTGTCAGTAAAGTAACAATTCATTCTTTTATCAGAACTCACAACCTATACCATTTATCGGTATCAAGCATTTTTAATATACGCACTGCTGGGTCACAATGGATGGATAGATAAGTGGAATAGACAATTGTAGACTATTCTAGATTTGCATGTGGTTGTAGACTCTCATTTACACACAGTACATGGTTATAGACATAACCACATGCAATAAAACCAAGTCTAACTGTTTAACTAAAATGCCTTCCGAAGCACAGAGGAGCTCGATATAGTTAAATGATCACCCATCCCATGACCGAACCTAGCGAACGCTAATAACATACGCGCTGTAATCCGAAATTTAGCGAAAGTTGCTTAACCACAGCAATCTTAGGCAGAAGTCACAGCGCCGTTGAGCTCCTCTTGATATCATATACATTGGGCATTGCTACATTAACCATACCAAAAAATTAAACAAGAAAAACATACATATTAAAACATTTTAAATAATTTTAATCATCCATAAAAATAATAGCTTTGTGAATGTTAAAAATAAATAATATAAATACAAAGATAACATACTGATACTACTTCAACTGTACTATAATCGTGAAAGCTATGAGCTTTGTTGGTTTGTTTCATCTTTTTTCAATGTAAGCAGCTTTTTTATATTTCTTACGATCAACAAAGTAGGCTCTTGTTATTTTAGCAAGATTCTACAATCTTTTAACGGAAAATTAATGTTATTCAACGATTACTTTAATGAGTTTTGGATACAATTTTGATAGGATCACTAAGTAGATAATAACTTAATATTGTATTAAGTATTTACGGTTTTCAATAATTGCTACAAAGAAAAAATATTGCTTAAGAAATATAATATTTTCATAATGTTTTTGTTTTCAATACTTTCTAAATTGATTTTCTAAATTGACCGCTCGCGACTCTGTCTGCGTGGAAAGTTTTTTGTTATCCCTCGGGAACAATTATTTTTTTCGGAATGAAAGGTCTCTAAGTCCTTCTCTGTACCCCTGACAACGTGTATGCAAAATTTCATGATGATCGGTTCAGTAGTTAAGACGTGAAGGCGTAACAAACAAACAAATGGGCTTTCACAATTATAATATTAGTAAGGACTAACACACATATTCAAGAACAACACCAAAACGAACCTTGCCAATGCGAACGCACTGCGTAGAAATAAAGCTCTGTGATTGCTTCGTTTGTTTTACGTATTACGTGTGATTGGTAGTTGGGACGCTGTGCGTCCGCGAGCACTGTGAGACCTCATTGTAATGTTTGTGAATACGGGTGTGAATGACTGAGTCATACTCATGTTTCAAGGATTTTGCTATAACAGAAAATGCTTTAATAATATTTTTATTTAGGATTCGATAAGCCAAACTTTGGCAATTTTTTAACAAAACACTATTGTTAAACAAATTCACGGCCCTATTACGTGAGAATTTGTCAATTGTCATGACAATTTGGCTTTCGTTGCGGTATACGGATCCCTGAATTGTAGAATGAAACCCACTTTACTTGTCGGGGAGGTACACTAAACATTTTTTTTTTTTTTTTAATCACTTTTTTTGGCGTTATTATTACACATATTCATGCCAAAAACAGCTTTCATGTATTAAGGGCATCTGAGCTAAGCCGCGGACAGACAGACAACATGGCGAAACTAAAAAGGTTCCTTATTGACTTTACTACGGAACCCTAAAAATTAATAGAAGCTTTGAATAAAATCAGTCTCTTTCAAAGAGTTGAGAGACTTTTCTTTTACATTTCTAACCTTTCAGATTTTATAAATCTTCAGAATTAAGTATAAATATCAAAGTGTTAATATCAATACTTTTTCATACATCGATTTTTTATTGATATTGATATTTCATGTTTTCATTTATAAATTAAACACATTTTGTAAGAACCCCAAATAAATTGGGATAAGGGTAGGGGGATGATGATGATTTATAAATTAAACACATTTTGTAAGAAAATGTTAAATATAATTTCGATGTATTTTCCTTTAGGTTATAGCAAATATATATTAATTTAAACGGAAGGAAATTCAACCGGAAATCACCTGCTTAATAATATAATCTCAAAATCCCCTTGTATTGAAAAATAAAAATGTACTTAAATAAATATTATATTCAATTGTGTTAAAGCTTTGTATTTATTTTTAGATTACAATAAAAAAGAAGTAGGTAACAATAAAAATAATAATATAAAACAGAGCAAAGTTAGTAATTAATAAATATTTGACAACATCACATACATTGCTCCGATTCCATAGTAAGTAGCTAAAGCACTTGTGTTATGGAAATCAGAGACAACGGTGGTATCACAAACACCCAGACCTGAGCCAATATAGAAAAGTTCGTTTTCTAACCTAACCCAACCGGGGATCGAACCCAGGACCTCAGAAATGGCGACACCTTGAAATCCGGTGTACAAAGCCACTCGACCCCGGAGGTCGTCAAAATTGCAAATCATTTTGGTATTACGTTTGTATGGGAAGCTCACTGTTCGCCGGACTGTTAAGTACCTCGTACAGAAAAAGATATTTACTGCACTATGGTAAAATCATGTTACTAAAATATCATGCAGAGCTGAGTACTTCGCATAAACAAATCTTCAACGTGATAGCATCACAACCAATCGTCTTCACTGAAACCCATATTGCTTACGTTTTGTTATATCTAGAAATTATTGATTCCCCAAAAAAACAGCAAAAAGAAACCCTAACACAAAACATTTACCGACCACAATCGCTTATCTTTCAATCGGAAAAGTAAAACAAGTAAGGAACAAGGAAGAATTTGATTTCTGCGCCAAATAAATTGTCTTATTTGATTGTATAAATAAACTGTTTATAAGGAAACCGGAATTTGAATGGGTAAATATGGATATTGGTAAGGTACACATTGTTTGGATGCGGCAGTCACAATAGGGATAAACATATTTTTTTTGTACACATAAGACTCTGGCTTCGGAAGTTATTACCGTAATGCCTTGAATAACTGTTAAGCCGTAGATAAAACCGTGACCGAAACTTTAAAAAGAAATAAGTACATTTCTGTCAAGTGACGTTCTTTTAAAGTGGACTTAAATAATCGACAAGCGTAAATAAGACGTCATAGAATTTCGTCATACGCTATACAATAGGAAGTAAAATTTGTATATAAAATAATTACTATAATTATTATATTATTTAGTATAATTTTCTTTGAATAAAGTCCGGTAAAAACTTCGCTGTGTAAACTAAAATGGTGTAACTACAAAACATATTTATTAGTTTAATTATGTGATGATTTTGAAAATATTGTTTGAAAGATACATCATCTAAAACAGTTTATAAAGACCAGTACCAATTACCCACGTATAGCATTGTAGAACAAAGAATATAATTTTCCAATTCATTCTAGTAAATATTGATTCCAATTTTCTCGCTTTTCTATCAATGCTATATGAAGTTCAGTAAACTTTGACTGTGGCAAACAAGCCTTTGTTAACTTTGACGGCTCAGAGAGTTCTAGAAATAGTATTCAATTTAATAAAAAACTATAAAGATTTTTTTTTGCCGGTGTGACAACGTGAAGTTGCGACCGGCGACGCGACGCGAATTCATAAGTGCTTGTTTATTGAGACGCAGTGCGCCGGACGTCACATGCAGCATGGCGTGCGGGGTGGTGTCAAACATTTATTCCGTTTACAGAGATGCAGAGCTCGCAGAGGTGAGTACAGCCATTTAGGCGCGATTGGTCCAATTCGCGATTGGTCCAATCGTGAAAAAATTACAAATTCGCGATTAGTCCAATTCGCAATTGGTCCAATTCGCTATTCGTCCAATTCGCGATTGGTCCAATTCGCGCTTGGTCCAATTCGCTATTCGTCCAGCGTGCATGCATAAACACAAACATACAGCAATGTACACTTTTGTTTATGGAGACGAGGGGCATGAAGGTCATCGCTTTAGGTCGTTATCTTGATATAATATCAAATAATTGTATTTTAATAGTAAAATCAGGAAATTCAATAAAACATGACAGTTACAACGTCTTTTTTTTAGACTATGAAAGTTTATAATACAAATATAGAAACATGTAAACTGGATGACAGCACGCCGCGGGCACCGCTGCATTTCAAGCAAACGCGTGTAAAATTGCTTCTCCGTAAATGCTTTCATATAACGCCATATGTTTGTATTTTGCGTGGGCCGCGCCACCGCGTCAGAGACGCAGCGATCTGCGGATCGGATCGCATGACCGGAACGCATCTTGTGTGTGTGAGCTCTAAGTGCGTATTCACGTACCGGACCGGTGTCGATAAGCGCTGGTAGGGCTCCCACACATAAACACGATACGACGTCGCGTCGTACCACGTTGCGGCGTCGTTGCACGACGCGACGTCGTGTCGTAGAAATCTACGACGCGACATCGTTACGTTCCACGATGCACGACACGACGTCGTGTCGTGGAAACTCACGATGCATTCCTACGTCGATGCAACAGTTGTTATTCGAAATTCAAAGATGACGGACGATATTGATGTCGATCATTTAATAATCCATCAATTTTTCGAAATTAACTGTGACATTTCACCGTGCATTGTATCGACGACGGCGTCGTGGCACGTTACGACATCGCGTCGTGAATTTTTACGTTGCACGTCGTAGATTTCCACGATGCGACGTCGCGTCGTGGAACGACACCGCGGCGTGGTACGAGGCGACGTCGTGTCGTGTTTATGTGTGATGGCCCGTAGATCGGCGCTGGATACCGGCTTCCTATGTGCATACGCCCCAATGATCGAGATCTAAGAGTCCTAGGTATAGCCTTAATCTGGTTTCACGGTCAAACAGACTAAGGCACATTTATAAATGTTTTAAAAATATTCATCATAGTTTAAATCTACAACATCGTATTTATATAAAAAGGATCTTTGACATTAATAAATGCGAATAATAAATTAACTCTGACACAAATCAGCGAGAAGTTTCATCTTCATAGCTGTATTGAGGTCAACATTTAGGTGCCTAAGTAAGATCGCGCTGTAAGCTAGACTTTGCTGGAGTCATAAATCAAAGCTATAATCTCCGATATTCGAAACTATACAAGGGTGACATTAAGTGATTAGGGTTCTATTGTGTCCTTGATTTATTCTAGACTTCCAGTTTGATTTGCCTTTAACCTTAAGAATATGATTTATTTTATTTTGTTTCAATACTAATATTTAATTAATTATTAAGTTGAATTATTGGTTTAATCTAGAAACTGCTTAATTTTACTTAAATGGGAATATGAGTGTAACGGAACATTAGTTTGTACTTGTCTCTGGCGAAGTGTACGGAGAGTAGCAGTGGTAGCTGAAGACGTGTAGATTAAATTTAAAATAAAATATTTGACAACATCACATACATTGCTCCGATTCCAAAGTAAGTAGCTAAAGCACTTGTGTTATGGAAATCAGAGACAACGGTGGTATCACAAGCACCTGAGCCAATATAGAAAAGTTTGTTTTCTAAATTGACCCAACCGGGGATCGAACCCGGGACCTTAGAGATGGCGACACCTTGAAAACCGGTGTACAGAGCCCCTCGACCACGGAGGTCGTCGTAGATTAGGTCCCTCTTATTGTAATATAGCATCTATTCCCACTTTATCTATCATTTCATACAGTCCATTCGCTTTCAATGAGTTTTTTTCAAGATTAATAGTCTAAATAAAATACCAGAACTAAATTTCCTAAGTTTGATCATTCTCAAAGCTCCCATTTCATATCTCCAAAAGCATTCCTTTATCTAAACGTAACGCGCAGAAATTCAATAACCGCCACCATCGACTTTTCAATTCCCCAAAATCTCCGCAGGGAACGAAAAAACCGCCAATTTCATTATCTTCCTAAACAATTCTGGAGGCTGGGTTATCCTAAATTTGTAATCTTAGCGAATACAAGAGGTAAATTGGGCTACGGTGTACCGACCGACGTAATGACGTCATCAGTGAGATCCGCGTAATCGTGGCTCGTGGCCACTTTTATACTGTCTGTGGGTGTTACTTTTACACAGTGGTGTAATGATTGACATGTATACAAGGTGTTACAAAAGTACCCCTAATGCCGAATATGGTATATAGAGACCATCAAACTGAACAACTTTTACTATGGGACCAACTTTGAAATCGCGAAAAAAAATCAGCTGTTTCATACAAAAATTAATTACGAAAATATCAGCTGATTTTTTTTCGCGATTTCGGAGTTAATCCCATAGTAAAAGTTGTTCAGTTTGATGGTCCCTATCTACCATATTCGGCATTAGGGGTACTTTTGTAACACCTAGTATATCGTAGGATAATCGCACAAATCGGGTCTTTACAAAAATCCTAGTACGTTTGTAAAAAACCGGATAATTAGAATCTGAGACGTTTTGGACTGACGGATGCTCTGATTGGCTAACGGAAAATGATTTTATTTTTTCTTTCTTTTATTTAAAAAATCAGTAGGTAACAACATAATACTCAATTAGTCAGTTCAGGCTGGTTACTAGCACTTGTCAACAACAATGTTTATGGATTTCGGTCAGTCGGAAAACCATTTTCTAGAAAAGTAGCAATGGTTTTTTAACGCTCTACTACAGACTCGTAATTTGAAAGCTGTCCATAATGTGACATGTTATTACTTAAGTCTTTTACTAGTAGATTTTTTGCAACTCATCTCTGATTTACTACCTCAGCATTTTTTGTTTTGAAGGTTCATGTTATAATCATTAATTTCAAAAGTCTTTAGATCCCAATCTTCATTAAAACCCAAATAATTTTGCGGATAAATTAAAATAAGAAATGTTAGGCTCTAAAAATCATACTAAAGTTGTCGGCATAATTTGACGTTTATTCGTGACGGTGTAATAGTCATCCGGGCATATTGTCTGGACATCATCGACATTCGGACGATAGCCCAACCTTTTGTTCCGTCCTTATCTGCTTTTGGCAACGACTGTACCGCAGGTAACACAGGATTTGTTGCAAATGTATTTTACAAATTGTTGGATAAATTAATTTGTGTGATAACTGTGCCGTTTCGAGTAAGTTTAGCGGGTAGTTTATAATTTGAGGTGTACAATTTGTTAATGAGGTTTGCGTTTACTGAAGTTAATAACGGTGGCAGTTGTTTATTACTCTTGCCTATGTTTTCGTATATAAATGTATGTTGTGTTTGTTTGTTAATATTTTATTTTAAGCTCAGAATAGGACCAGGATATGAATTTGCTTAGGCCTTATAGCCCTCAAGTGGCGCCCTAATCAAAATTAAATTTATTTATCGCTAATTGGTCATTTTAGATTATTTAGCCTACTATAACTACAATTATATTTAACTGAGGTTATTGTTTGTAAAAAACTATAGAACCTTAGCTTCAATCTGTACATGTGAATTTTCGATACATTATGTACTTAGCGAGCAATAAATTTAATTAAGATGCCACCACGCCACTTTGAGGTGTATAGAGCCCTTAATGACCTGGGATTGAAAACTTCGTGACAAAGTAAAAGGCATTATAAACAATATGGGCGTGCATTAATTTAATGAGTGAAAAGTTGGCAGATGCTAACTTCGTAAAATCAAAACAGTCGGCCTAGTACGAGGTAGTGTTTTCACTTTTCGAAATAGTTACTATTGTTTTCTCTTTTTCACTCATTTACTCACTTACATTGACTATGAGCAGTATATCCGATAGTTAACTATGCAAAACTACTACTTCTAGGCCTTCTGTTTCTTACTTATTTTTAGGGTTCCGTACCCAAAGGTAAAACGGGACCCTATTACTAAGACTCCACTGTCCGTTAGTCTGTCTATTTGTCCGCCTGTCACCAGGCTGTATCTCATGAACCGTGATAGTTAGACAGTTGAATTTTTTACAGATGATGTATTTCTGTTGGCGCTATAACAACAAATACTAAAAAACAGAATAAAATAAATATTTAAGGGGGCTCCCTTAAAACAGAGTTATTTTTTTTTGCTCGTTTTTGCTCGATATTGATAACGGCAACAGGTAGACGCTTGAAATATTCACAGAATATTAAGTTATATATTCACTTTAAAAATAAATAATTAGGCTTCCATGATTTTTTGCCGTTGACTACAGACATGATCTTTTTGCCATTTTTATAGATAATGGTACGGAACCCTTAGTGCGCGAGTCTGACTCGCACTTGGCCAGTTTTTATTTAATGTTTAACTACAACTGTTAACTTCGTTATTATTTTTATGTACATTGCGCTCCTTACCAAACTTAATGATTTTAAGCTTCATAGTCAATGGGAAGTATATAGATTTTGATTAATAAGGATATTTATGATAGATAGGTAACAGGTATGAATGTAAACATTTAAAAAAATCTACATCCTGCATCCATTAACAAAGCTTCAAATGCCCTTTTAACCCCGTACATGTTGCAAGCTATAGACTTACCACGTTATTCATAAAAACAACCAAAGTAATATGAGGCTTATTAAGTCTTTTGTTTCTTTTACTCTTTTGACAAATGACAAAGATAAAACATATTATAACGGTGCTTTAGCTAAAATAGAATTATTAAGCGTTGATGAATAAGGCCGCTAATATCTACAATAACATGCTCGAAACATTATAACATCATGGTTGTTTGTTCAGCAACTCCATCTGGGCTTCTAATTTAGTACAAAAACAATGATCAGACCGACATGTTCCTTACTGGCATCACGCCAAGACATATCGATTTTGCCAAGTGACCTTTTCAGGGAACAGGGAGTCATGTAAATACGCCCTTTTGTATCATATTCCTCTCTTATTTATGGTAAGTGGTAAAAAAAAGAAATTTCTTCCCTTTCCGTTCTGAAAGAGATCCTAGCAATTTGTTATTTCCTGGTACTTTAGTTGACTTTCAGCAAAAAATATACGTAATTCGATCCGAAAACACTCGCTGGAAGAAACTTTCATAGTAAAAGTTATCGTCTTTTTTATTATTTGTACTAAGTGTATTTGGCGTTGTATAGGTCCCTTAAGTGTAGCTATAGCACATCTAAGCAGTTCTTTGTTTCTGTCAATCACTTAGCTGAGTACTAGTCTACTATCTACTCTTAGAAATATACCCCACTCCGGCCTCCGTTTGACGTTTGTCAATGTCAAACGTCTGTCAATGTCAACCATGAAGGAAGTAATCGAATTGGCGGGCAACGACGGTAGTGGCAGCCTACCTCTAGCATCGTGGTGGTCTGTGACATTACTTTTTGGTCGCTCGCTTCGTTGGACGCTCTTGTGGAGTCGAGGTTGGATAGCATTTTTAGTTTTTATTGATTGTTTAATTGATTGTGGAATTATATTTATCGATTCATTTGTTTATGAACCCAATTCACCTCTGATCTAGTGTTTTATAAGACTACATTATTTTTGGGACCGATAAATCAAGTACCTACTGCATTACGCATTACAATCGTAGTTCAGTTAAGTGTATTTGACGTTGTATAACCCCGTAAGTGCAGCTATAGCACTTCTATGAAGATCCTTGCGCATCAAACTACTGCACTGACTGCAACTCAGATTGCATACGTCATGTTTTTAACCTACGTGTATTGAATTTTGTGTTCACAACATATAATTTTTCCTAGTCGGAATAGAGCAAACGAATTAAGAACTAAGGCTCGGTTGACACGTGACACAAACTTATCTGACCGGGTGGCCAAAACTGGAACTAACTGCCGTACTCAGCGACGTTAATTAAGTTTAATGCTTTATTAAAATTGGTGCTATCTCTTTCTTTTCCATAGTGACAGTATAAGACGACACGACACTTAATGAAGCATTAAACTTAATTGACGTCTCTAAGTAAGGCAGTAAGTGTTATAACATATTGTTACCTAGGTTACGCTTTAGACGACAGTGAGACAGTCACTGGGTCACATAAGTTTGTGTCTGTTAAAGTTAAGGTTAAATCAAGATGATGCAACCCAGCCCAAGCCAAAAGTAAGTTCTGAGCAGCTTACTTGACATATGATTTGACATATTTTTCATATCACAACTGTCAAATCATTTGTCAAGTAAGCTACACAGAGCTTACTTTTCGATTGTGAAACAGGCCCTAAGTGTACTGAAAAACGGGAAACTGAACATGAAGATTTAATTAAGCTTAAAAAGAAGCTTAAGCTTCGCGAAATACTGCCATGAAACTAAATGAAACTTTTTCTCCGGCAGCCTTCGGATCGCAAACGACCGTATTGGTCACATGTGTCTACTTTGCATACCAGCCCTATACTGAATTTCAGCTGAAATTACAATAGTAAGCTTGTTGTGAATTGGTTGTTGAATTTTAATGAAATTATAGATAGTTCTATAAGATTCTTTTTAATGTGAGTATAGATAGACTCACATTAATAAAACATTTATGGAATTCTCTAAAATTCATTAAATAATATTCAATATCTAAGTACATAATTCAATTTTATTATAAAATTTCTGTCATCTCATGACCGACCCTTGAAAGTTGCTTAACTTCCGCAATCGCTGGGCCAGGTGCTACACCACTGCGCCACCGAGCTCCTCACAAATGCTTGTAATTAAAATCATCGAAATATCATTAAAAGCATTCGAAGCTCCGTTTGAGGCAAGCTAACCCGTGTACACTCAACAAAAAATCATAATAGTAGATTATGCAATAAGGGCTTAAAGTAGTGTATTATGTCCCGTTATGCTATATTGAACCCCGAGTACGAAGGATTCTATGGTTAACTCCCGAACGGAGCGAGGGAGTTAAGCCTAGAATCTTGAGTACGAGGTGTTCAAGATCGCCCAAGACAAATACACATTTAAGCCCGCGATGCATACTCTACTTTTTATACTTTCTGCGAGGCAATTGAAACCAATGACTGTTATAAAGAAAGTACTTAAATATTTTTTTAAAAAATTTTTGTCGTATATTCTGTAGTGATCAGTTCGACATTCGAATAAATCCTTCTTGATAAGCTGGTGAAAATGAATTTCGTAAAAAGTTTTCATGATTTTTTTTATAATTTGTACATAACATAGCATGCAGCTCATAATAAAATCTCATTGCACCTAAACATTTTTGAAACCAACCTCAATCAAGCACGGCTACATGAGTTGCATTCCAAATTCAAATCACATTATCCCCACGGGAAAAATGACTTACTTTAGGAAAGGTTTGCATGACACATAATATGCCATTGACGAGCAGGTAGTGTAAAAAAGCATTTATGAAGGCGCCGATTCACAGCATCACCACAGTAACGCAGCATGTTAGTTCAGCGATATGTTTAGCCCAGTGTACAACGTACTCTGTCGGTAAACAGACAGCAGACCCAATATACAAGCTGCCTTATTTTAAGACTGCGCCATTGTTTATTCAACGGCCATTATAACTTTTTAAGCAAAACTTAGCATCTGTTTCGGTTCTTTTTTGTAAGAAGTTGAAGAGCTTTTTAAGTTTTTTTTCTTGTAAAATGGAGCGTTGTTATGTTAGTAAAGTAGTAAGTAACTGGAAGTGAAGTAATGAGACTGTAAAATAAAGTTTACATCATATGGGACGATTTTTTATTTGGTTGCTGAAAAACCAATTTGATCAATTACTTAAATATTGTACTAGGTAATTAATTACTTAAAATTATTATTAAATTTAGATTTTTCGCATTCACAATGCTATTTTTTTTAAGATAAATGATATTAGAAAAAATACTAGAAAATATCGACTCACCCGTAGCGCCTCATAGACGGTGCTACGGGTGAGTCGATTTTTTCAAGTATTTCTTAAAAATAGCATTGTGAATGCTAAAAATCTAAATTTAATAATTATATAGCTGTTTCATCTTTTTCGATTGTCAAAACATCTGGAAAGATGTTTCTTTCGAATGTGGGAGTATTCCTCACATTGATGAAGTTGCGCTGGCTTGCAGCGAAGAAATAAAAAGTACTAGAAAATTTCACCATTTCCACTAGCGACTCGGTAGCATAATTGATCAGTGCATTGGGCAGGAATCCCAAGGGTGCGGGTTCGAGTCCCGTCTGAGGAGCTACGAGTGAGTCGATTTTTTCTATATTTTTTCTAAATTATCATTAATCTTAATACTTAAAATGAGTTTTATTTAGGGCGACTTGCACCATAAACAAAATAAGTACCACTTAAACACAACTTCGTATACGAAATGTGTTTGTATTGATCCATGATTGGATATTATATTGGATGTAATAATAATTATCTATTTGTATTGAATAATTTACATACAATATTTGTTTTATTCGTACGTATATTTACCTCATGGATTTAGTCATTGCAACTCTCACTAGTTTATTTTTATTTAATTTAGTTTCTCGGTATGGTTGTGATTTTTACAAGCGGGTATTTCGTTCACACATTTTGAGTATTCTCCTTTTATTTGGCCCGTGGATTGCAGTTGGGACTTTATGCAGGTGCTGTGTAATAACGAGTAGGTGAGTGCTCCCTTTATAGAGGCACTCAAAACTTATTACTGAGGTATGCAGTTAATCTTTATGCTTTGTTTTAAATTTGCATCAACGAGTAATTAAACTTTATTTCATTTTAGATTTCTGCATTCACAATGCTTTTCTACATTACGTACTAAAATATTAATATCATAAATAAATAAATATTAGACAACATCACAAACATTGCTCCGATTCCAAAGTAAGTAGCTAGAGCACTTGTGTTATGGAAATCAGAGACAACGGTGGTATCACAAACACCCAGACCTGAGCCCATATTGAAAAGTTCGTTTTCTAAATTGACCTAACCGGGGATCGAACCCGGGACCTCAGGGATGGCGACACCTTGAAAACCGGAGTACAAAGCCACTCGACCACGGAGGTCGTCAATATTGTTTAAGCTTTGTGAACATTTTAAAAGCAATGCGTTTCTAACTTTGTACTCAGTACCCTTAGCACAAACACCTATCGAGAAAAAAAATGCGCGTAAAAGTACTCGATAGAGTAATTATCAATGAAAAATTTAATTTCGCTGGCGCTGTACAAATTTCCCATACAAAATTACTCTATCGAATGATTGTACGCGCGTTTTTTTCGATATCTCTTCGTGCTAAGAGTACAGTGGCTATACCATGAGTCAATGCAAACTGTTTACGCTACCGTAAACTATCGTTTTCTCTCTTTCACTCGCATTGACTGTGAGCAGTATATCCGATAGTTTTCGGTAGCGAAAACAGTTTGCATCAACTCGTGTAGAGCTACTGATAGCAATCGAACTCACGACCTGTCGCAACCCAGGCGAATCGTTATCATAAGTCTTTCAGTCGAAATCGATTTTCACACAACCGTTAAAATATGCGTAGTAGTAAGTTCATAAATATTAGCTACGTGAGCGTGGACTAAGAATGAAGAAATGCCTTTTTACTAATAAATAATAATATATTTGAAATTTTGAGATTTAAGCATTCACAATGCTATTTTTATATAATACTAAATAATATACTAGAAAAAATAGTGACTCGGTAGCTCAGCGGCAGAGCATTGGACCGGTTAACCAAAGGTCGCGGGTTCGATTCCCGTCCGAGAACATGATCTGGTGCGAGTCCTATTTTTTCTAGTATATTATTTAGTATTAAATAATAATATATTTCTATGTGTCGGTTGCAGATCTTTTCAATGACATTTTATGAACAGTAAAAACAAACTGACACTTAGCTAATAAAGTGCTCTATGGCGACCAGCCAGTTTCCAACAATAAAAATAAAATATTTTCTTCTTATAATATTTTCATATAAAAAAGCTGAAATATTATTTTAAAACAAAACTTTACAAAAGATTTCAAGCTGCAGCCATTACAGTTTATCGGTGCAGGTCATAATTCACGTATTTTCACAATATTTCACGTCGAATCGACGTTAATCGAATGGAAAAAATATTAATCTATTTAAATCCACGTTAAATTGGAATACAAGGATATTGGGTGCATCAAGTGGATGTGATGGATCAATATTGGTGGATCAATAGACGGCCTAAGTGGTGCAGTGGTCAACATGCCGGTTTACCCTGCAAGAAGTCCCGGGTTCGATTCCCGGCCGGGCTAAAATTGAAATGATGAATTATAATTTCTGTGACGGGTCAGAGTGTTACTATGTATAATATAATAAGTATATATTTAAAAAAGTATATAAGTAGTTTATCAGTTGTCTAGCACCCATGTTACAAGTTTTGCTTGCTTTGGGGCTAGATGGCGCTGTGTGAAATTGTCCAGACTTCAAGAACTTTATATTATTATAAACTTTGGTATAGATACGTTATTGATGCTTAATTTAAGTAGGTATGGATAAGTATGTACATTAGTTTGTTTAAAAAATGCTAAAATATGTTAATCTTTTAAAAAGTGAATTAAAATCTAATTTTAATTTTAAATAACAAAGTCTGTATGTCTATCTGTTATCTTTTTACACCTCAATCACTTCACTACTGAACCAAGTATAATTAATTTTAGTATTGGGATAGATCTCAAAATCTTTTAGATCTATCTCAAAACTAAAAGATGAATATGAAAAAGAGTGATACAGGGGATGACACTTCTTATGGGTATCTAAAATCCACGCGGACAATGTCGCGGGTGGTCGCTAGTTATTATACATTTCGAAGATTCGTTTCCTTAAAACTGAACAAAAATATAGGAACAACCACAGAACATAAACAATTTCCCGTGTTCTGTGGGAACAACCAATTATTTTGGCAACGAAACACAATTCAATCTTCTTTAAGAGAGTACTGAAAGTTTTGAACACGTATTATAACTTGTTTGCGCTTGTTCATGATACGAATAACGTCGTAGACGGCATCTGAACGATCTTTGTGTTCTTGAGAACAAAAGCAGTTAACAATGAGTTTATTTATGTTGTGGTTTTATCGCTAAATTGGCCACATCACGAAGTGCTCAACCATTTCATGAAACGGTGACATTTCATTCGAAGCGTTTCATGAAAAACCTTGCACTGCTTTGAAACTTTATTAATGCATTGGCCCCTTTTTACATGTTTTGTCACTTTTATGCCTGTTATTCACTAGACGAGCATCAACATAACTTAAGCTTACTAGAAGAGTACATTTTCTCGCGCTCAATTCAAGTAGCCCGACCGCTCAGGCACACTAATTGAGTACAGAATTCGTAACATATGGCGCTAATCTTGAAGCGCGACGTTGCGTAACAGCGCGCGACTTTGTCAGCATGACGCCTTCTTGTCAAACTTGCTATAGTTGCGCCTCTTTACATACAATTTTGATTCAATCGCGCAACAAATAGCCCACATGTTACGCGTAAAATGTTGCCTAGTGAATACAAGGCAATAAGTAGTAATAGTCAAATTAAAAGAGACACGAACTAACATTATACAGGGTGGAAAAAGAGACGGTATTTGAAGGCAAAAGTTACTTGTCTCAGCCGGGAATCGAACGGGCTAAATTCTGAAAAAATTACACCCTGTACTTTTATGATGCCAATCTTAATAAATAAATCAATTTCTTCTTTATAATAAGTATCTTAAATTAAAGGTAGTCCCAGGAAACATAAAAATTGTAGTTTAATTCAAAAAATTATGTTTTTTCTTATTTATTTGATTGTATCAGGCGTCACTTGGCATGACATGTTATATTTCTTTTTCCACAATCTTCTTATTTGTTTCAGAAATCTTTGTATGCAGTTTTACTTACTTTTAAAAACTAAGGAAGTTTCTTTTTACACCGGTTTTCAAGGTGTTGCCATCTCTGAGGTCCCGGGTTCGATCCCCGGTTGGGTCAATTTAGAAAACGAACTTTTCTATTTTAGCTCAGGTCTGGGTGTTTGTGATACCACCGTTGTCTCTGATTTCCATAACACAAGTGCTTTAGCTACTTACTTTGGAATCGGAACAATGTATGTGATGTTGTGAAATATTTATTTATTATTTATGAATTAGGATGCTTCTACATTCTACATAATTATGACTTCAAAAACTTGCATTTCTAAAGCCATACCGAATGAAACCACTGAAATCCTTCTTCGCACAGGTTCAAACTTCAAACGGAGCGATTTATGTTCAAGCAATCAGCGCCACCCGGCGTTGATTTACTGGCTAACCTATACATCATGAATGGGTGCCTTTATGTGTACCTAAGCTAAGCAAACGATAAATAAGAACTAGAATTAAGTTTAAAAAAATCTTTTCAATATAACAAAAATCTGAGTTACGTAGTTTACGAGTTCGTTTGGATTTTTTATTTGATAGAACCCTAGATAAATACTGTCTTAATCCGAATAACATCACAAAAAGAGTTAATTATGCTCAAATTGCAAATCATTTTGGTTTTACGTTTGTATGGGAAGCTCGCTTGTCACCGGACTCTTAATAGCGTGAAGTAGGCCTGTCGGTAAAACATATTAGTTAAGATAATTATCAAGCTTCGTGTAGTCTTAGTTCTTATCAAGTAGTGTAATAATGCTAGGTATGATTTACAATGTCAAACGTTATTTAGTTGTAAGTACAAAATTTATGAATAAAAAATATAAATCTGACAAGCAAACTGTTGAAACATGACTAAATACAACGTGTTACAAAAATACCCCTAATGCTAAATATGGTAGATAGGGACCATCAAACTGAACAACTTTTACTATGGGACCAACGATTATTATTTTTGTATGAAACAGCTGATTTTTTTCGCGATTTCAGAGTTGATCCCATAGTAAAAGTTGTTCAGTTTGATAGTCCCTATATACCATATTCGGCATTAGGGGTATTTTTGTAACACGTTGTACTATTACTTTATTTTAACAGTTCCCATGGTTGCGAGCCTACAGTAGCCTGGTTGATCGATAATCAGTTTTCACTAGTGTCAAAAAAAATATTTCTTCGAGTATACTCAAAGTCTAATAGAAAAAGTTTACATTGAAGGGACCAAGAAGTTTAACTCGCTCTAGGGTCACAAAAACCAACCCTTCGGACTGATTTGTGACAAACATGAAATTCTTAAAAACATTAAGTGTATTTGTATACAAGGTGTCACAAAAATACCCCTAATGCCGAATATGGTATATAGGGACCATCAAACTGAACAACTTTTACTATGGGGCCAACTCTGAAATCGCGAAAAAAAATCAGCTGTTTCATACAAAAATTAAAATCGAAAATATCAAAATGTATGGAACAGCTGATTTTTTTTCGCGATTTCAGAGTTGGTCCCATAGTAAAAGTTGTTCAGTTTGATGGTCCCTATATACCATATTTGGCATTAGGGGTATTTTTGTAACACGTTGTATAGTTTTGTGGCATCAAATTAGAGGCGGGTAGTCATTTGTTTTTGTTCTGTAGTTTCTTCAAATTAGTGGGGTAAAGTGCGCGTCTGTACAAGCACTATTAATTTTCATATCTGATTTTGTCAGCAACCAAAATTCTACTTTATTTAAACCGGGTCCACACTTGTGGATTGTGTGAATGTGATATGCAATTAACGATACACACGAACATAATACGAATAATTAAAATATTAGTTGATCCATTAAGCTTCCACGAACATGTCGAAAAAGCAATGCTTTTTTGTAGGCTACAAAAAACAACTTGTTGGTTTTACCTGTATCAAATTTAAATTTAATTAGGTTACACAAGTCTGGATCCGACTTACCGCTGCTCTAATTCAAGAGTAAATCTCTTGTGTCATAGCTTCACATTGTTCTAAGCCCCGATGGGAATTTCCATCGTTCAAAGAAACCCCTTGCATCTCAGCAGCGACATAGCGTGGAGTATACGCGCACAGTACATAGACAGCAGTACCTCTAAGCTCTTTTCTTGTTAGGCCACTGTTAGGCTTCGGAAATAAGTTGGGGGGAACGGTATTTTTTTACATTTTTCATCAAAAGTCGAAAACTATGCGGCTTAATAAAATGTTTGAGAATGTGCAAGCAGCGCTCTTTCATATGATACCCCATATGACCTAATAGCCTCACTTCGAATTTTTAAAAGTCCCTTTCAAAAAAAATATAAATATTTTTATTTCTCTCTTATTTACTAAATAGTTGGGAAAACGTCATCTAAAACTATTCCAAATTTCAAGATGATAGCATTAGCAGTTCTCGAGATATCCAGCTGTGACAGACAGACATACAGACTGAGTCGCACCATAAAGGTTCCTTTTAACCATTTTGGTACGGAACCCTAAAAAGGATTGGCATAGTCAATGCGCGGCGGCGCAAAGTCTGGAACGGGTGGTAGGAAAATAAAGACGATTCAAAAGCTCTTAATTATTATAAGTTTATTTGAATAAAGAAATTTTGACTATTGACTAATGCGGCACTGGCTGACTGCTGGGATACACTACGAACCTTGCCTAAGCTCTGTAGCGACGTATGTCTGTGTGAGTGCGCATATTCTGACGTTTGTATGTAGTTACGTTACTGGTTAAGTTATATTTATTCTGTGATACGCGTCAGCGAAACATGTGTTGTGGAGACGTGCCGAGAGTGCCGCGAGCGGATCTCGGGGAACTTCGAGTGGCTGACTGGCGCGATGCAGCTTAAAGCAGTTTTATAAGTGATTAAGGGGTATCTACACCTTTCAATACACGATTTCCGACCAATCCGATAACACATCTTTAGTATTGTACTAAACCTAAGTCTTTATAGTCCAATATTAAACTGTAAAGACGTGCTGTTGAACTGGTTGGCCTCGGAAGGTGTGAATACCTCTTTAACCGCGATTTTTTGAAGAGGGTTTTAATCTTTTAAGATCAAATTATTTAAGGCCGATTTTTTCAGGATACGGATTACCATTTTCTCATAAGAGTTAAGAATTAGAGGTATACTTTGCTGTTGATGTTAATTATAATTCAAAATATAAATTACACGACCTCCGTGGTCGAGTGGCTTTGTACACAGGTTTTCAAGGTGTCGCTATCTCTGTTGTCCCGGGTTCGATCCCCGGTTGGGTCAATTTAGTAAACGAACTTTTCTATATTGGCTCAGGTCTGGGTGTTTATGATACCACCGTTGTCTCCGATTTCTATAACACAAGTGCTTTAGCTACTTACCTTGGAATCGGAGTAATGTATGTGTTGTTGTCAAATATTTATATTTATTATATTATTGAATATGACTCAAAATAAACATGGCGTCCAACACAAAATGTTGGTTTAAATAGCTTTTACAATATTAATGAAATTAATAGATAAATCATAGATGTTTCTTTCGAATGTGGGGGTATTTCCTCACATTGATGAAATTGCGCTGGCTTGCAGCGAAGAAGTTAAAGTACTAGAAAATTTCGCCACTCCCACTAGCGACTCGGTAGCATAATTGGTCAGTGCATTGGGCCGTAATCCCAAGGGTGCGGGTTCGAGTCCCGTCTGAGGTGCTACGGGTAAGTCGATTTTTTCTAGTAATTTTTCTAATATCATTTATCTTAAGATAAATCATCCCAAAATAGTCTGTTCCCTATTTTAATAATGATAAATAAAAAACAATTAATTACGCAACAACATAAAAAGCTAACTTAATTATTTAATCTTATGCTTGAAAGAAGAAACTTACTTTGTTAAGGTGGATACACTACTGAAAGTGGCGCCCTCAAGAGGTTTTTATTTGAAAATAGAAAAGAATTTTAATAAAGCTTTACGAGTAGTTATAATCTAGTATTTTAGAAGATATCATTTATTACACTGCCTCGTGAATCTCTCCAGAATAGAAAGCAAATGTGTCAAAAACAGACACTTTTATCTCTTTTGCTATCTACTTATAAAAATGACAACGAATAAATGCAATGATACTTTCTAAAAACACTAGACTATGGGACTTATTTGTTTTTACAATTTATTATTAAGACTATGTATCATAATTTTACAATATTAATAAACATTCACCGGCGCCAATTAGGTCTGGTTACCGTTTCAATTAAAACAAAGTCATTTTCTCCACGTTATAGTTTAATTTACAGTTTACAACCTTCTTTGTGCGACATTCCTTTCTTTACACTTATTTTTACGGCTTGCAACATCTGTGCATGTTTTTTGTTGCTCTAGATTATGAGTGTTTTGGCTGGCTCTTAGAGTTATTTATTGAAATAAGTAACTAAAAAAATAATGAGACGTCATTCGTCATCGGACCAGGGGCCGTACTGGCTAACGCATCGAACTTTGGAAAGTCTGCCGGGTTTCAAATTAAAACAGATAAATCGAGCCGCAATCGGGCCAAAATGGCGAACCTCAATTCATGATTAAGATAAATAATATTAGAAAAAATACTAGAAAAAAATCGACTCACCCGTAGCACCTCAGACGGGACAAGCACGTCCCGTCTGAGGTGCTACGGGTGAGTCGATTTTTTCAAATATTATTTATCTTAATATAAAAATAGCATTGTGAATGCGAAAAATCTAAAATTTAATACTCAATTCATGATGTCACACGTACATCGATATCTTCTAAATAACTTCGGCGAGTAGTACAATACGAAACTCCTTACTTCGATTTATCTGTTTTAAGTTGAAGCTCGGCAGATCCGCCGAAGTTCGAAAAGTTAGCCGGTAGGGCCCTTGGACCTGCCCCACCCTTACTCAATGCCTGTCACGAAAAAAAATAACACGTGGTCATTTTTACGAATATTTAAAAATTTATTGTAAAGTATTTAGAAGGGCTACAGAAGAAAATTTAATGACATAATTTAAGTTAAAATGTATATTTTTCAAAAATAAATAAAAAAATACTGATCCCAAACTCATTACGACGGGAGGGCAACTATTGCTGGGGTCAGTCATGGCATGGGTGCCAAAAATATATTTTCCGAACTCCTATTTGCTTCTGCGACCTTCAGGAGGCAGGTTCGCCCGTTGGTTACAGCCTAATATGGACTGCTGGGTTTTAACGAATGAAACGTTAAACCCAGCAATCCACATTGGGTCCAAGTAGTTACTTATGACCAAAACTCTATTTCCATCCAAAAGAAAGGCAGCAATGGGGACATTGAGATCATAACAAATCATACCAACATAAGCTGCATTTAGATATTAATTGAATTAACCTCCAATGATATTGATGTCAATAAACTAAATCAACGTTATTGTATTTCCTTTGTAATACTGACACGGTTCAAAGGATATTGCGACTGAATATGTCCTCTAGAACTATCAATATTGATCCTATATCGGTAATTTGTTTGGAGGTATATACGCACGCTTACTTACTAAACTGAATCTATTGTGTCTGTACAGGGTTATTTTTAAAGACGTGTTCAGTCAATGAACCTGACCAACTTTCTCTACATAGGGCCAAATATGTAAAAAATATTGTCTGCCTTCATTGGTTCCGAACCTGGGGGTAATTACCCCGCGGGGGTAAAAAGGCTATTTTATGGGGGTAACAGTTGGTACCTAGTACAAATGAATAGAATAAAATAAAAAATAAAATTATTATTATTATTTTCGTACTTACATAAAATGACACTAGTTACGTGGTATAGCGGTCTTTCGTGTTGTGTGTATTGTGCGCATAATCACAAAATGCAGCGTCATGTGTATGCAGGCGGTGGGGTGAGCCCCCCCTCCCCCCACAAGTTGGGGGTAAAGTCTGTTTCCCTACATATGGGTAACAATATTTAAAAGGTTAGGAACCACTGGTCTATACAAAACAAAAAGATCACGGTGAGGTGATCAGTTGCGTGAAGAATGACCAAAATTTTTTAGCTAATTACGACACATGTTTCTTGGAGAAAGTGGTTTAGTTTTATGAACTAACACATCCTTTAAATTTTGATGGTGATTAAAAATAACTCTCTATAGTTAGTTAGTTATAGTTAAACAAGATAATAAAATGAAATACATACAAAATAAAAAGCACAATATCCGTTATTTGTTTTGTTAATAAATCTCAAGATTTGTTATTTTTATGAATAACAATGGTCAATACACTAATAATATTGATAAATTAATTTAGTTCTTTTCATTTCTTTCAGATTTTAAATATTTACCGCCACCGTATATGACAGCTTGAAAAGATCTTCCCAACATCAAATGTCTGGTCGTTATTGGTCGTACCGTAAAAGTCGCCATCTTCCCTTTCCGCTGACGTTAAACCATCCAAAATTTGGTAGAAAACGTTTGAAAATACTGCCTCGTACGCGTCCTGAGTGACGGCGCATCGCGCATGCGAAATCCGAGGCGAAGCGATTCAAATACTCTACAATTCTACATATATGAACGCGGTGTAGGCTCTCTGGCTGGCGTGCACTCATAAATAGCCATTTTAACAGCCGCAATCGCAGGGTGATGCCCTGATCCTCTGCGCTATCAAGCTCCTCACTAGCGTGTACTAAGGACAGCCATCTGCGTCCTCCGCTTCGCAATCCGCATTACCGCTCGGCCACGACATCTCCGCGCGCGCGTCCTGTGTCTTACATTTTGGCAACCACTGTGCGGTCGCGCCGACACGAGCTGGGAGGCCGATATCGTGAAAGCGCGCAGTGGTTGCCGAGACGCAAGTCGCAAGACGCACGCGCGGTGATGTCGTGACAAAGGCATTACGCGAAACGCCACCACTTGGCAACCACTGTGCGGTCGCGACGAGACGAACTGAGAGGCCGATATCGTGAAAGCGCGCAGTGGTCATGAAATGGTTTCCGAGACGCAAAACGCAGGACGGACGCGCGGTGATGTCGTGGCCAAGGCATTACGCGACACGCCACCACTCAGGATGCGCACTCAGTCGCGTCCGAGCGCGAGTTACAAAGTCGTTTCCCTATATTAGCACACGAGAGTTAAGCCTGGCGGCTTGAGTAGTTCAACCGTAAAATCTTTACTGCGAAGTCTTTTTACATTATGCGATCCGATTTTCGTTACACTTGACTGAGAGCGATATATCGAAATATAATAATGAATTTACAACTCAAATTTTTTTACTATTAGTAATCGCCTTTTGAAGAGTAAATTTAGGAAAACGGCGACAATTCTTATGAAAAACAATGCTTAAATGCTCGAATGTTCCCTTATAAATTATGTTAATTAAAATTATATTTATATTTAATAAGGTAAATTGTTATAAGTGATGAAGTTTTCAAAAAATAACTTTAAACAAACAAATAAAATAAACTACAACTTCACTTGTGTCTTACCAGCGTTATTCTGATTTAAGTTTGTGTACCGATATCGTATCGGACAATATAAACACTTTTATATGACTCAGTGACTTCAAATAGGTAGGTAGAGG
Source organism: Catoptria pinella (assembly GCA_963556745.1). NCBI lineage: Eukaryota > Metazoa > Arthropoda > Insecta > Lepidoptera > Crambidae > Catoptria > Catoptria pinella. Next base: position 2,118,898 of record OY750777.1, read on the forward strand.
CTATTAACTGAAAAACTTAATATTTTAAAAACTGCCTGTCGATTCTGTAACCGTAGCTTATATTCAGCTAATTTCCAATAACAAATTCACGCAAAGTGAAGTGGGATTCGAAATGAGATGCGAGTTTGGTTACAGAATCGCTCCCATGAGCGACATTATTACTGTTTAATTAATTGATCATAAGAATTTTAAAAAGATGATTGTTTAAAGCAGTATTCATCCACGTCCGAGCGGACGCATGCGGCCGGATAACAATGGAATATCTATTATGTCTCATTTTCCGAGCGTCGAAGGATTAAAAAACAAATACCTTTGTTTTTCATAATAAATAATTTAAACAGTTTTACAGTGACTGAATATTCAAAAGAGCCTATGGCATACTCAAGTGTATATAAAACCGTAAAATTTATCACAACTCTGTTTTTCCTGGCGGACATAAAATATTTTATGACACAAAACAAAATCACTTTGTGCCATAAAATAACCTCATGAACAATTTCATGACTCGAATTTCTTGGATGAATTCAAAAGATTTTGATACTTTATCAAAATGAAAATATGTTTTTTTATATCACAGGTAAGTAAATCAATTTATGAAATGATTGAAATAAATCCATTTTAAGGAATATTTTGTGAATAAAACCGTTAGGAAACTATTCGTCCCTACTCCTGAAATCTTATCCTTACTTAATATTAATGCAAAAGTGTGTTTGTTTGTCACGCTTTCACGTCCTAACTACTCAACCCACCATTATGAAAAGTACAAAAAAAAATAAATCATTTATCCAGAAAAAAAGGGCTGTGTGAGTTTTTCTATTCCTCCAGAACAGAAAAACTCACAAACATACATGAACCCTGAACACAATACACTCCTTTTTGAAGAAAAAGAAAAAGAACTGTCCATGCAGACGAAGTCGCGGTCGCTAGTCACGTTATAAACTACTAACATAGTTAATTCACAAAAAAGTTGATATCATGCCGATTGAAAGTCATTACATTAAAGAGCTCTACCTACGTCTCAACGGAAATCATTTAAAAAATAATAACCATTTAAAGTTCGATGACATAATGAAGGTATAATTTAACCGGCCGAACTTTCTAAATCGCAATTATACTTCAGCTTCGATTCAGCGAATCATTAGATTACTTTCAGTGCCATTCGGAACGTCATTTCATTTGCACTACCTCAGCCATAGTGAAGTGTGTGATTCAGTACGGTAACATCATAAACAGTATACGACGTATTTTATTTCAGATTAAAACTTAGCGCTCTCAAACAATTTATTTATTGGTGGGATTGCCTTCTTTTTTATACGTCACCTGTATGTATTATGGGAATTAATCTTGAGTTATAATAATAATCAAAACCGATTAAATAATTAGAAATTACTATGCTATACTATGCCCGCAATTTCGTCACTTGTAATATTTACTAATAGTGATAGTTCCACATGTAATTTTGTTTTTAGTGGGCATTATAATTTACAAGACACGATAACATCGTGTTCCACTGATTAAAATGCCTGTATCACAAGACACGATAACATCGTGTTCCACTGATTAACATGATCATAATATTGAGCTAAATTATAGTAGCATATTCCCTCATCACTTCATCATCATCTTCGGTTGTTTTAGTGATGTATTCCACTTAGAGAAATTGATTGAATAGTAACTGGAGCGAATGGAAAATCAAGTATTCCATTTAGATAAATTATCAATGTGTTCACCAATTTTTTTCAGGTGGAACAAAAAAATACTAAATTTTATTCCACTTTGAGTATCAGTTACGCCAGTTTACCTTCTGGTGATGTGCTTTATTTTGTTCTGTAGGGTTTTATTGAATAAAAATATTTTAACTAGAAAGTATTTACTTATAGTAAAATTAATTCGGTTATTAATAATAAAGTAGTTATTTTTAAATTAATAAAAAAATTTACTTTACTAAAAGTATGTACTAGGACAACACAAAGAAAGCTTTTAACTCTTGTGAGTAATTGGTGAAATTATTGTAAGTTACTCTAAGTGAAGTGAAATAAAATTTAATATTTTTATTATTCCACTTAGAGAAATTGGAAAAAAAATTGATAATGTATCTAAGTGGAATACTATTCGCCCAACTACTATTCGTTCAACATTGTGTGGGAATGACATGTCTTCATTACTGGGGTGCAGGCCTTCTTTATGGACAACTAGCGACCGCCCGCGACTTCGTCTGAGTAGAAAGTTTTTATGCTATCCCACGGGAACAATTTTTTTGAAATGATGAAATGTCTGTACCCCTGACAACGTGTATGCAAAATTTCATGATGATCGATTCAGTAGTTAAGACATGAAGGCTGAATGCGAAAGCCTGTTTGTTTGTTTGTTACAAAAACAGACTTTTGCATTTCCAGGCAGGATTAGCCAGGCCCTTTTGCCCTGTCAGAATAGCAGCGTGCCGTGGCGTTACCCTAACGTCACGGCTTTCATACGCTGAGGCAGGGACCTTTTATTAATCTCTTTGTTTAATTGTTCTAATTTACTTTTTAATTTATTTTTTAATTTAGTGTTTAAGTATTTTGATCATTCTCTGTGAGGTTAGTAGGTAATAAATTATTTTCTATTCTATTCTATTCTAATCTATTTATAATATAAGAAAGGATAAGGATTTTTCAAGGACAGAACCCACCACACAGAGTAACTTATCACGAAGTTTTCCCACTCTTACCTATTACACTATGATCAAATTCAAAACGCCATAATTTTTAATGACTTAAAGGGCTCGAGAGCATCAATTTGTGAGGGCACAGCTATTTTGATTGTAACAAAACCAATTTAATTTGAGGTTTTAATTAATTTCGAATCTGTTCGGGGCGAACATTAGGCGATTCTGATCTGGGTGTTATAAGCCGATGGTTTAATGTCAGGATCTTTACACTGTCAAATCTGATACGCTGATTTAGAGTTTTGCAATAAGCAAATTTATGATTGCTGCTTTAATTCGTTTTGATTTGCGAAATTTTCACCCTTGTCTTGTTCACAAACCAGTGACGTAATTGTTATTCTAATGTTCCGAAAAGCCTCATAATTATAATTCGAGGATATAAAACCTTCTCATTTCAATATTGCTCCCTTATAGTAAAAGCAATGGTCGCGGATCGTTGACGACCTCCTTGGTCGAGTGGCTTTGTACACCGGTTTTCAAGGTGTCGCTATCTCTGAGGTCCCAGGTTCGATCCCCGGTTGGGTCAATTTAGAAAACGAACTTTTCTATATTGGCTCAGGTCTGGGTGTTTGTGATACCACCGTTGTCTCCGATTTCCATAACACAAGTGCTTTAGCTACTTTGGAATTGGAGCAATGTATGTGATGTTGTCAAATATTTATTTATTTATTTATCGTATTCTGATATTAGTGTGACAATCATTATCTTTGATCATCACCCATTTTTAATGTCCCCACTGCTGGGGCACAGGCCTTCCTTATGGATGGCTAAGGAGGATGGGCCAAGACCCACCACACGGGCCCAATTCTTGATGGGTGCTAACGACTGCAAATGCAGCCGGGCCCAACGGCTTAACGTGCCTTCCGAAGTACGGAGGAGCTCGATATAATAAATTTTTGGTCACCCATCCCATGACCGACCCTTGCGAAAGTTGCTTAACCTCCGCAATCGATGAGCCAGGCGATATACCACTGCGCCACCGAGCTCTTTTATCTTTACCCAAGTTTAAATACATCAGATCTTAAAATAAGATTTCAAGTACCTTTTACATTCATTTTTAATTTAATGAAAAACAGTTAAGTTACTGAAACTTAATTAGGTAGTTACAGTCAATCTATGAAAAAAACACTAAAATACACTTCCAAAGATTCGATTACAGATTGTTTTTTACTAAAAACCGCATCTCGAAGTCAGTACAAGTACCTATCCCTTCACAACAAACTTACAACTAGTAATTTGATAGAACATCAATAACTTTACTTAACTGTACTACCGAAGTCCGAACAATAATGAGTACCTTCTACAAAGCCCAGTAAAGACAAAAGATCAAATTCTTTTGATAACAATTTCGCCTTTTGTGTTCGTACCCAATCTCTGAACAACATAGAAGTAATCTCTACCAACAAAAACTGAACTCAATCGGTCTAAAGATAAAGTCGATTTTTTATCAGCAACAGATTTGTGTTGACAGAAATATAAAACAGCCTTATCCGCAAGTTTGAAGTTAGTGCATCGGTTCTTTATGTGTCTTGTAAGTTTGTGCTTAGTGTCCACTGATAAAGCGAGAAGTTTATAGCTTGCTTATCGTTTTCAGATGATAAGTACATGAAATTTATAAATTTGATTTGGCAATGATAAATTGATTGGGACAAAAAATTTGCAGTTGACAGAATATGATAAAACAAAAAACGCATTTTCTTTAGTTTAGTTTTTACTTGAAGTTACTTTTTTGATTTGTTATATCAAGCAATAGTGCTACGATCATCATCATCATCATTTCAGCCATACGACACCCACTGCTGGGCATAGGCCTCCCTGAAGGATCTCCACAACTATCAGTCTTGCTCTGCCCGCATCCAGCGGCTTGGTCCACCTTATAGGTTGCCTATCCATACCCACGCACCGTCGTCCGGTGTGCGGTCGCCATTACAGAACCTTTCCGCCTTCAGTTCCTTCCGAAGCACGGAGGAGCTCGAGATAATATTTTTTTTGTCACCCATCCCATGATCGACCCTTGCGAAAGCTGCTTAATCTCCGCAATCGCCGGGCCAGGCGTCATAGAGCTTCTCTACTCTTACCACTATAGTACTATATTTGATAAAAAGCGTTTTTTGTTTTATCATATTCTGTCAACTGCAAATTTTTTGTGCCAAACAATTTACCATTGCCAAATCAAATTATAGTATATACCTTAAAAAAATTAGATTTAGATCAGTTACAAGACAAAATAGTGTGCAAACCTTTTTTCACTAAACCTTTAATTTTATAAACCGTAATAAAGTTCTTCTAGCTATCACTTCAACTAATCAATCATTCGAGCGATGTCGGTTACTTTTGACATGAAGAGATCCTCATTTCTGATTCGATTACAGGGGAACACCAAGCATGGCTCTCTTTATTGCACTCTGGGTGATCTTGAACCTTCTTATGAGACCACTTTTCACTGCCGTAAATCATCACTGGCAACACACATTGGTCACAGACTTTCGTCTTGTGACACTGAGGTAAGTTGGATGCGAAGATTTTTCAGTTTCCCGAATGCGGCCCATCTGAGTCGAGCTTTCATTTGCGATTGTAAAATCCCATTAATCCGCGTGCGTGGTGGGCTATGGCCTGTACTCCTTATCCATCCTTTGGATTCGACGATGCTATTGTGACGCCCGTCAAATATTCATTAAGTAACAACACATGTTTAGAACAAAAAATATTCTCTAGCCAATAAATTGGAAAGCTTAGCGGGGTAATTTTAGTTTGTGAAACAAAAACAAGGAAAAATATTTCAATACGAGAACCAAACAATCGGAATTATTAACAATAGGCTATGGTTATGGGGCCGGTATTAGCTATTTTGGTTAAGCTCTAGTTTAAATAATTAATCTAGATTTAATAATTTAGGATTTAAATTAAATAAAAATATCGTTTGGATAAACTCAGGGTAGGGTGTTGCGTCACACCACGGTCTGTAAATCGGTCTTGAAAATTATTTGGATAAAAGAATAGTAACTTTCAATGTATAATGAAATGTTTGCGCTCTAGGTTCCAAATTCTATCAAGTTATTTTAGCTAAACGTAAAGAAATTGCAGGCGAAATGCAGAAGTACATAAAAACTGCATCGCTATCGTACAATTCAAATCCTTACTAATTTTATAAATGCGAAAGTCCGTTTGTTTGTTTGTTACGTCTTCACGTCTTAACTATTGAACCGATCATCATGAAATTTTGCATACACGTTGTCAGGTACAGAGAAGGACATACGGTACCTTTCATCCCAAAAAAAATAATTGTTCCCGAGGGATAGCAAAAAACTTTCTACGCAGACGAGTCGCGGGCGGTCGCTAGTAATTCAATTTTGGTTTTTTAATAATTTAGTGGAAGTGGTTGTTTATTTAAAATATTTATTTTATATTTTTTAAGCAAACGAAATAAATTAATGGACACTACACCTAGTGATATTTTTTTATTTGATATTCTTTCTATCGTACCAGTTTTGTCGATTCAGACTCAGTCTAGACAGACTGAACTTTAGGTACACAGATTGTTTCATAAATATATCTGAAAGTTTTCATCGTAGGTACGAGTATATTGCCAAACGCTAGAAATTTATAAAACTAAGCAGAAATTGATCGAAAATAAAATTAACTCTAGACCAAAAAATAGTTACAAGAAAGTTTCATTTGACAGATCGTCATTAGAAATTATAAAATATTTACTGCAAAAATGTTTACTCAGACAGAGACTATTGGATTATTGGAACACTTTGCGATTATAAAAAGTAACGTAACTTCATAAGTTATCAAATTGTAAGTTTGGTGCAAAATAAAAAAAATGTACAAATCGAACCCAGTTTGGTTTCAATTCTCTCGAAAACTTATAAACCGCCTTCACCGTCATTGTGGTGAAAAATATGAAAGATTATACTTATTATGACCATCAGCCATTTTTAATGTCCCAAGTGCTGGGGCACAGGCCTTCCTTTTGGGTGAATAAGGAGAATTGGCCACGCGGGCCCAATACGGATTGGTGGGTGTTAATGACTGCAAATGCAACCGGGACCAACGGCTTGACGTGCCATCCGAAGCACGGAGGAGCTCGAGATAATAAATTGTTGGTCACCCATCCCATGACCGACCCTTGCGAAAGCTGCTTAACCTCCACAATCGCCGGGCCAGGCGCCATCGAGCACTAAACCACTGCGCCGTCGAGCCCCTATACTCTTAACAATAGTGTAAGTATAAACTTACTATACTTACAGTATTATATTACCTTAAAAAAATGAGACTTAGATCAGTAACAAGATAAAATAAGATGTACAAATATTTTTCACTAAACCTTTAATACACTGTAATAAAGTTTAAATTGCAATCACGATAGTTTTTCGTTTAAAATCAGCTGGCGAACCCGCCACGCTGGCTTGATGTCTTATTTTCTTCAGTCTTTTTCCAATTATTTTAAGGCGGCTTAAGACTCACTTTTAGAAAAAGAAAAGAATTTCTGTACACTAGGCGGTCCGAGGAATATTTTAGATAAGCCGATGAGTAACCGAAGTAAACCTTAACATTATATGGATAGAGTACAAATCAAAACTAGGTCCATATTTTGAACGTTTTAAACGCAAACATACCTACTTATATAGCTTTAAGTATAACTTTACTTACTCTGATGTTTTTCAAAATTATCAATTTTATTTTATTGATTTTTTATTTTTTTGTATTAATGTTGTTATTACCTTGTTTTGGGTCTAATAACTCAAATCAAGATTAAATATTGAAGCCAAAGGCGGAGCCATGTTTATGGAATTATGAATTATTTGACTTATCATTACATTCTTTGCCTCTGACTGCATGTTATTTTGTTGCCTGTATTTGATGTTGTTTCCATCTTTTCAGCTTGTCTGTTGAAGCAGGCGGGTTTTTAGCTTTTAACAAGGAGTTTGTATTCTTTTATTGACAAATAATTGACAGGTTGATGTTACTTCGTGACAATTTTTTGATAAAAAAAATATCCCATTCAAGACAGTATATTACAATTATATTTCGAAAATTATTTTTTTATCTTTAAAATGCGTTTTTTACCATTGGCTTCTTTTCAACTTACACACAGCCTAGTTAAAAGAATGAGCTGTTTTCAATAATCATTTTTAGTGCATTTATTTTTCCTAGATGGCGCTAATAAGTCTGTGGTTAGCGTAGTGATTACATCTACATGCTTTTTGGACGTTGAGACAAACTTGCTACTAACAATAATACACAGAATAAAAATAAAATAAAAAAGTAACATAGTAAGTCATGTTATTTATTGTGTATCAGTTTTGTAACAAATTTGATAAAGTATTTATTCACTTCCTTTTTGATATTTTATTTTATAAATTACAGCAGAAATGATACAAGTTTTATTTCGTTATTGTAATATTACTACAAGTACTAGCTGACCCGACAGACGTTATTATATCTGTACTATGAATATTGAATTCTAATTTTATTGGTATAAGAAATAAAAAAAGATTTATTATTTAATAAGGTTTTTTTCAGCCGTCCATTCGTGATGCAAAATATCAGTGTTTACGCTTTTTAACCTCCGACGTAAAAAGAGGGATATAAGTTTAAAGTGTCTGTGTATCTGTCTGTGGTATCATAGCTCCCAAACGGATAAACCGATTTTGGTTTAGTTTTTTTGTGTGAAAGATAATTTTATCCCGAGTGTTCTTAGTTTAATAAGATTTTTAAATTTTGAATTAGGTAGTCTATGTTTTCGGCTCGCTGTAGCTTCTGTACAGTAGGGTAAATCAAAAGTTATTTTAAGTTTTTATTAAATGGATTATATCCTTATTATGAGCCAAATGTAAAACCAAAAATAACTTTATAGACATATTGTTATCTCGCTCAGTTTCTAACCTTGCCTAAATATTTACGCCAAATGTTTTTCCACAAGGCGACATAATCTCGTCTCGAACTGTCAAATGAAATCGACCCATCTTGTATTACCAAAAAATATGTTTGCTCATTGAATAAGTTTAATTTAACTTGTAAGAAATTGGCGAATCAATTTAAGTTTTTCAATCACGTCTGCCGAGCGACAGCTGTATTCCGATATTATCAGAATTATCTGCATTTAACTTTTATTTTTGTTTCGGACTTGGAAATGTGTCGTTGGTCATCATTGTGTGTTTATTGATGTTGGAGAAATGTGAAAGTGCTATACTTGCACGGTAAAGGCAGCTAAAGTACAATGCGATTAATTTTACAATGTACAACTGAAGCAGCTTACTTCAGAGAGCTTGCGTTACAAAACGACGTATTTTAATCTGTAAATTTTACTTTTGCCAGATATTCTCGAGTGAAGTTGCAGTGGATACTGATAAAAACGGTCAAGAGCGAGTCAGACTCGCGCACCGAGGGTTCCGTACCATCATTCTAAAAAATTTACTATTTAGAGACATCGTTTTATTTTTCCTGTAATATTTACATAAACTTCTATTACATAAAATAATTTCAGATTTTTCTCTATGCCAACTTCGGAGATAAGGGGAGAACGGTATTTTTTTTTACGGTGGTTCCTTTTTACCATTTTGTTACAGAACCCTAAAAACTACGGCGTAAAAATATGGTTGATCTGTCTTGCTAAGAGTGCACGATTTTTTTCAAGACTTTCTCAATGTTAACGCAATATTAAATTTTCTGCAACAAAATTAAACACAAAATCTTCCTTGGTTCATTAGGGAACGATAGCATACGACATTAACAGGTGCGATCGAAGACCTAAGTACACTCCAGTTAGCTGAAGACTAAGCTGAGCCACAATATTGTTGAAAGCAGTCACTAATGGCTGAAGGCCTTCGCCACAACATATAAAGTACGCAGAAGAGCGGCTCGGATCAAATCACGGGTTTTCTTGTACGCACCATCTCAGACAATCTCAGGTCAACCCAGCCTATATAGTTAGCAAGGAGTTTCTAGTGCAACAAAACAAATGACGGAAGTGTTTTCGAAGCCAGAGGCCTTCTCACGACTGCACTCGTCCGAAGTTTCGGGCAGTCAGAAATGTTCTCAAAACTTTAAGATAAGCCTTTTCTTCGATTACTTTCGGGCAGATGGATTATTATAAAACCAAAGACAATGATTTACGGAGGATATTATGTATTGTTGCTATCGAAACCACTCTTGTAAAAGCTGTCAATGTTTAAGGCCAGTATATTCGAAATTATCGAAACTTACCTATTTTTGATTCAACGGTAAACAATCTAATATTCTTTATTTTGAGCAGATAAAAATATATGTTGTAGTTTTATAAACGATCTTGATTATTTTACGGTTAAAAACACGATATTCGTATCTTCACTTGACTATAAAAATAGGCAAAGACAAAGAAAATTTTAATTATTTTTATATTTTTTGAATAATACTTAAAGTTTATTAACCTCTAACTCACTTAAAGAAGAATATTCAACAGTTACTTTTTCGAAAAGTGACTTTATGCATAAAATAACAACAAAAACATTGAAAAAATTGAAAAAGTGAGGTTGTTTTCATTACTCTTCACACATAAAGCAAAAGACAGTTACAGAGTTTTTTGAACTTGCCTTAAATCATTGAGTTGAGTGCATTTCAGTAGACTTTGCTAAGTCATCGATCACCATAAAGTAAGTTTTTACCATGGAACGTAATAAAATTAAACATTATAATAAAGTACTTTCCATGGTTAAAATTTATTATAATGGTTATCAATGACTTAGCGATCAGACTGTCTGCTGGAATGAAATGCACCCATTCGTTCCACAGACGAGCCCGTAAATGGACATCGGGATTAGGAAACGCCCGAAACTAAAAAAAAAATGTTGTCGAGTGGCGCTTCTGTCTAGAAAACACGTAGTTTACATTTTGTACCGTCGTCTTAATAAACGCTAAGAGCGCCACCTGCGTCGTTTGGAAGGACTAACCGCGTTTAGTGCTCACTTCACGGCACTTAGTATAAACACACTGTGTGTAATGTGTTTATTTTTCTGTTTACTTAGTTTTGAAAATGGAAGTCAATTCAGCTTGCTAATTGAGTATTGGACGCAGGAATATAACATGCAATACCAACGGAGTTATCCAGTCAAATGTCATTTTATGTGCTTCTTGATTGTAGCTGTCTTTTAACCGACTTTAAAAATTAAAAAGGTGGAGGTTATTGTAAAAGTCTATATTGACGTCGCGATACAATAGTGCCGTTCCAAAACTTTATAGCTCATCATCTTTGAGAGTACATACTAAAGATATGTAGATAAAAATGGAACTCGTGTTTTATAAAGTTTTTTAATTAAAAACAAAACAATCAAATATGTACCCAATTGTCTGTTTGACATACAAATAATAAATACACTTTTTACACTACCTGCTCGTCAATGGCATATTATGTGTCATGCAAACCTTTCTTAAAGTAAGTCATTTTTCCCATGGGAAATAATGTGATTTGAATTTGGAATGCAACTCATGTAGTCGTCCTTGATTGAGGTTGGTTTCAAAAATGTTTAGGTGCAATGAGATTTTATTCTGAGTAAGGCTGCATGTTATAATTTTCTTTGCACTGCCTATACAAGTTTAAATTAAAAAAGAAAAACATGAAAACTTTTTACGAAATTCATTTTCACCCGCGCATCAAGAAGGATTTATTCGAATGTCGAACTGACAAATAAAGAATAGACGACAAAAAAAATTTAAATAAATAGGTACTTAAGTACTTTCTTTATAACTCGCAGAAAGTATAAAAAGTTGATCGCGGGCTAAAATGTGTATTTGTCTTGGGCGATCTTGAACACCTCGTACGGGACCTAATACACTACTTTAAGCCCTTATTGCATAATCTACTATTACTACCTTACTCAGTGACGCCAATTAAGTTTAATGCTTCATTGAGTATCGTGTCATCTTATACCTACTTTTACTATGGAAAAGAAAGAGATAGCACCAATTTTAATGAAGCATTAAACTTAACTGACGTCTCTGGGTACGGCAATAAGTAAGCATAGCTCAAAGTATAGGATTTTGCAGTAAAACTTTTAGTCAGCAATCTGCCAGCTCACAGTCTTCGTGTCTCAATCCCTGTATGGCTTCCAAAGTCACGCGATTTCCAATACAGTAAAATAAATACTGATATTCAATTTGATGATTTAATAGAATTTAAAAAAGTATTAAGTTAACATTATTTTTTATGAGAAAAAAAATACTTGTATTTAACTAACCATGTTTACAGATGGAATATTTGGTTTTAGGATAGCGTTGTAAATACTAAAATATAAAAAAAGATTGATTTGAATAATGAAAAAATGGTCAAGAGCGTGTCGGACTCACGCACCGAGGGTTCCGTACTTTCATTCTGCAAAAGTTGACTATTTAGAGACACCGTTTTATTTTTCCTGTAATATTTACATGAACTTCTATCACACAAAATAATTTCAGATTTTTCTCTATGCAAACTTCGGAGATAAGGGGGGAACGGTATTTTTTTACATTTTTCATCAGAAGTCGAAATCTATGCGGTCTAAAAAAAGAAAACTAAAATGTTTGAGAATGTGCAATTAGCGCTCTTTCATATGATACCCCCATATGCCCTAGTAGCCTCACTTCGAATTTTTAAGAACCCCTTTCAATCCTGTTGCAAAATAAATATAAATATTTTTAATTCTCTCTTATTTGCAAAATAGTTAGGCAAACGTCATCTAAAACTATTCCAAAAAGTTGATGGGATTAGTAATTCTCGAGATACCTAGCTGTGACAGATAGATAGACAGAATGATTCGCACCATAAGGGTTCCTTTTTACCATTTTGGTACGAAACCCTAGAAACTCTAGACAAAATACCTATAAATAGTATCTAACTCGTACTCAAAGTACTTAATAAATAAATCAATTAAGGAAAACACCCATTACAACATTATTAACATCAAAATTAGTTTTTGAAACCTGAAACTGCCGTAAAATATTTAATTCAATAACGTGACAATTTGTTAATTATCATGACAATTTGGTTAACGTTGCGGTGTAGCTTTGAGTAGTTCGTTCTATTTTCAAATTGGTTGACGAAATGTATATAAATGAATAAAATTGTCATGACAGGTGACAAATTGTCACGTTTATTAAATAGGGCCCAGATCTTATGTCTAATCTAAATTGATAACGAACTTAGAACTACCAATGTGACTTAATTTAGATACAGGGTTCTGTACAAAATACTTTTGTACAAAATAATGAAAATTCGATTTTTTTTTTTTAATTGTTTGGTTTTTGTTGGTCAACATTATTAGATTACATAGTAGTTTTTAGGTAAGTATTCACGCTGAAATTTTAATCATTTGGTTCCCGCAGTGGGGTGGTTCCACTCATGATTACAAGCAACTTTTACTATGATTACAAGCAACTTTTACTATGGAGCCAACTTTGATATCGCGAAAACAAATCAGCTGTTCCATACTTACTCTATCTTAATGTATGGAACAGCTGTTTTTTTCCCGATATCAGAGTTGGCTCCATAGTAAAAGTTGCTTGTAATCATAGTAAAAGTTGCTTGTAATCATGAGTGGAACCACCCCACTGCGGGGACCAAATTATTAAAATTTCTCACTGTATAGGTAAATTTTAAAGTTTTGATGAGCAAAATATCAAGGATGTATCAAAAAGTTCTCTGTTTCAATGTATCAATATAAAATTCCTTCTTTCATCATGAATCCCTATAAATTGCAGAACAAAACAGCCTATTCGAAGTACGAAAGGAAAACGCTTCCGAAACTTATATCATTAAGGAAGTTAATTAAGAAAAGAAGCTTTATCAGAGTTCGCAGATCGGAATACGGACTGCTTAATTATAAAGGGAATGATTGGAGCGAGAAGTTTTATGATGAAACATGTACAGGGGCCAAATCGCGCTTATTTTCAACGATAAAACCAAAACTAAAACCTTAGGCTATGTTCACACGGCGATTATTCGATTCGATTTTTTCACGTATACGGATTTACCGTATACGAGACAGTCGGGTGAATCTACGTTGTTTTGTTATGTTTCTTACTTCCTGCGTCATTGTCGTTTACTCGAAAATCTTTAAAAATCCAATGCATCACAACGGAATTTGCCATCATTTACGTTAGAGTACGATAATAAATTATATTATGTTCCATATTTTTAACTTATTTATTGCGATGCATTGGATTTTTATAGATTTTCGAGTAAACGACAATGACGCAGGAAGTAAGAAACAACGTAGATTCACCAGTCGTTCACACGATGACTGTTCGATTTTAACGTTACGTTAAAATTGTTTAGAGCGTTCCATCATGGATCCACGTGTTCAACTACTTTTTAATTGTTTTTTTAAACGGAAACGCAAGCAGTGTCCAAGGGGGCGTCTGAATAGAGTTTTATTGTTAAAAGTGGCCATTTTTCGCAAAAAAACTCCATGAAACTAAACGACAGGCTAGAAAACATTGTCTAAGCGATAAAAAGTACCACAAAGCTTCTTCGGAGTGCACTACAAAGAGATAATTCACAATTTCGAGGTTGTCAAGATTTCAAGTATCTTGTACTCTGTGGTATCGTATGATGATATATAACAGGCTAAACACCTTCTCCGATTCTGCCTCATCATCTGTTTACTTTTGCGGTAAGGTTGTGTCCCAATTATGCCAGTTTTTGCGAGATTATCTCAAAAAACAGACCCACACCCACCTCGTTAGTTCTATGCCTGGTAAAGCGAAACGACGTCACACCGCAAAGGGCTGACGGATACCAAACGCGTGAATAAATTAAATAAGAAACCTCGGTGCCCTCATTTCGAGTGAGGATGTTTCGGACAAATTTTGCATAGGTTAGATGGTTAGCATTTGAACGGCGATTGGCGCTGAAACGAGAACGAGTTTAAAGAAAAACGACAACAATATACTCATTTATAAAATTTTAAGCGTAATTAAAACTCTTTTTTATAAAATCTGAGTAATATAATAGTTTACGTATTTTCAAGACTTTGACTGTATTCAAGAAAGTCTGTGTAAAAATAATTGTTTTTTTAAACACTTAAATGGCCAATTCGGTTCCCTTAAATTTTTTTTTGTTCCGTTCCACTGATTAATGCTACCGCATTTTACTTATTACTTTGATTCCATCGCACTTTCGAAATTAATAATAAGGCTGAATTAATAGCTTTCCTCGCTGTAAAAAAACACATTTTCGATTTGTTTGTGACATCAACAATTTGTCATTTATGTCTGTGATGTTAATTATTGATCTCAGTTCTTTTGTGTGATTCAGTGACTATTACGATTAATCCAAGATTAACCCAGTAAGGTTTAACGGCCTTGTTAAATAAATGAAGACTGTTTATACCGGGTTTAACCAAAAATTTGGCATGCCAATATTACTCCTTACGTTTGAAGTCTCAAACCGTGACAATGTAAGGAGTGTAAAAAGTGTTATAGGAGCAGTGGTATAGCGCCTGGCCCATCGATTGCGGAGGTTAAGTAACTTTCGCAAGGGTCGGTCATGGGATGGGTGACCAAAAATTTAATATCTCGAGCTCCTCCGTGCTTCGGTAGGCACGTTAAGCCGTTGGTCCCGGCTGCATTTGCAGTCATTAGCCACTCCGCATTGGGCCCGCGTAGTGGGTCATGGCCCATCCTCCGTATCCACCCATAAGGAAGGCCTGAGCCCCAGCAGTGGAGATATTTAAAATGGCTGATGGTCAAAAGGTGTGAACTTAACTTTCATTTATGAATATGAGGGTAAGAGTCTTTTTTCACTAGGTATTGAATGGGTTTAAAAAAATCATTTTAACTCGAACGGATTATACCCGAGTTTGGAAGAAGTTATTTCATGTCATTTCATTAATTTTTTTGCTAAGAGCGATTCGCCAGCCTGATAAATTATATACAATATATTATCTCTATTTGCAGAATTTTCCCTTTGAGAATTTTTGATGCTTAGTTCCCCAAGATTTAATTTCGGATCGTTTACGAAATTTTTCATTTCTAAGTGCTAAAATTTCAACTCGCCATTTAGGTTACCAATTCTTAATAATTGTGCCATGCTTGATATGACTACTATAAGAATAAACAAAATTAATACTGAAAACTTTTTTAATTTCTGTATATTTACAAAGTCAACTATAAATACATGTCCTGTAAAAGGTGGTAATAGTTTGAGAACCAATGTAAACAACAAAATTCTTGTCATACCTGTGATTCAAAAATGTTTACTACGTGTTCACTTCGTGATTGCCGTCGACGACCGTTTTTACGTCACAGCTAACGGTACTGTAGACAAAAAAGGAATCATGTTTTTCAACTGTTTTTCATTTTTTCCTTGTTCAAAGAGTGTCATTATTATTATATAACAAGTTAAGTTCGCCATTATGTAGGAACTTCACTCTTTTAATCATTATAACAACACAAATAACAAACGTAATGATTAAATCAACAGAAACAAAAATTAAGCTTTGCGTTGCTAGCCGTACTAGCAAGGCGACGCAGGGGATGCGGTATGACGAAGCGGGCCGGGAGGTAGCGGCAATGATGAAGTGAACGCGTAGTAGGTACTTCAAGCGTATCTGATCAAAACAAAGTTTAGTTTTACAAATCAAACAAAAATACAGCCGTTTGTTTATTACGAATAGAAAAACATATAATGTCAACTTTCCGCTGTACAAACAACCTCATCTCAATTCTGGCACTTCACCGAAGCAAGCGTCGCTTCAACCTCAGAAAACCACCGGTCGCACTCCGCGGCTTGTTGCGACCTGATAATTAAACCCGCTGGTTTTGAGGTCCAGAAGCAGATTTACAGGGTCCTATTTACAGCACAGCTTGAGAGTTTCAAATGAAATCTTTTAATACGTGTAGGATAAGTTCTTTATGTAATAAACTTTAGTTTAGTAGCTTAAACGGGGAAAGAGTAAAAACGTTGTTGAAAAAATATCATTGCCCATTTTCTTTCAGATTAATGTACTTTAATAACTACCTAAGTCAAATTGCGCATTTTTTGGCTTTTACAATATTTTTTTTATTCAAAAGAAAGAACAGAGTTGTAGCTTTGTAATTTCTTATGTGTTTCTTTCAACAGTGAACAGTGTGTGTTTCTTAGAAAAACAACTACTTCCTTTTATAATTAAAAATAAAAGTAATCAACTGAACTGAGAACCTCCTCCTTTTTTTTGAAGTCGGTTAAAAAGGGATCTTCATCTGTTTAAACAACTATTTTGTTTTTATAAAAATACGAGCTAGTGAACATTAAATACAGCTGAAATGTTTATCACTTCAAATCCATAATTAATCATTATTCTAATGGTTAAAAAAGATGTTGTTGAATTTAACTAACAGTAAATTTTACTATGCGTCAAATAATTTCTAATAATATTATTAATATCAAAAGCTGCTTTTATACCTTTCAAAGAATAGATATGCTATTATTTTTAAATTTTGAAATTTAAGCATTCACAATGCTATTTTATATAATACCAAATAATTTACTAGAAAAAAAAATACGACTCGCACCAGATCATGTTCTTGGACGGGATTCGAACCCGCGACCTTTGGATATCCGGTCCAATGCTCTGACCGCTGAGCTACCGAGTCACTATGTGCTATTATATAGTTTATTATAGAGTTCCACGCACACTATACATTAAGGCTCCTATATACCTCAAGTGGCGCCCTCATTTTAATTAAATTTATTGCTCGCTAAGTACATAATATATTGAAAATTCACATGTACAGATTGAAGCTAAAGTTCTATAGTTTATTTACAAACAATAACCTCAGTAAAATTTTGTTTTTATAGTAGTAGTAGTTAACTTAAAATAAAACACATACGGAAGTGGCAGAATTAAAATTAGATAATAATTCATGCTAGGACAATTTCACACAGCGCCATCTAGCCCCAAACCAAGCAAAGCTTGTAACATGGGTGCTAGACAACTGATATACTTTTTAAATATATACTTATTATACATAGTAACACCCAGACCCGTCACAGCAATTAAAATTCATCATTTTAATTTCTGCCCGGCCGGGAATCGAACCCGAAACCTCTTACGTGCTAGACCGGCATGTTAACCACTGCACCACTCAGGTCGTCAAACATATTGAAACGTCTTAAGCGTTTAGTTTATTTAAGTTGCATTACTATCCGTAGTAAAATTGTTTTTCTACGGTAATCCGTATAAAACAGTTTTCTTATACAATCTTTCTCCATTTTAAACAATAATTTGTTTAAATAGAGAAAGATTGTATTCCACGCTTTTTCAGAAAATATAAAATGATGTCAGCGGACAATATACACTTCTAAGACTTTCGCGCGTACAGTTCATTAGAAATAAAACACTTTTTACGGACTAAAGCAAAAAGGCTGCTCATATTAAATAAACTTGAATATATTTTTATAAAGTTTCGAGCAGATAATTTCATAAAAATATGAGCAGCCTTTTTGCTTTAGTCCTCCCGTGACCACAGCCCCTAGAAAGGTGTCGAAACGTCGGAATTCTAAAAACCAATAAATACAAACTAAATAATTCTAAAACAACACCTGAATTAATAATATACGCGCTGTAATCCGTAAAAAGTGTTTTATTTCTAGTCAACAGAACAAAATAGAAATATCAAAGACTTTTATTATTTTCCTTTGCCGCCTTCTTTTTGCCTTTTAAAAATAATTCTTTGGCTTGTGACGTCATCTCTGAGAATAAAATGCAAATAAGATTTTCGAGCTCCAACTAATCTTTGCTGCATTCAGATTGTAGCTTAAGTATTTAATAATACGATTGAAGTTTGAAGATTTACGGAAATCAGCGTTGGACTGAGCTGAGTTTCACTGTGAAACCGTTTAAAATTGGAGGTAAAACCTAGCTAGAAGACTATTTCATTCTAAAACCTGGATCAAAGTTAGATCGGGCTTAAAACCGATGCTGTCACTTATATTTGCTGAAAGGAAGATAGACAGATTTGAAACAGGATTAAATTTAGTCTACGTTTTAGAATCTTCATACAAATAGATTATAGATAGGAGAGACGAAATCGTTAACAAATAATTTCAACTTTGCTGATTTTCATGGAAAATTCTCGCGCTGGTTCGAAATTGTATTAAAAATGTCTCCGAAAGGGGCGTACATCTACCCTTAATTAATAACATGGAGATCAGAATGATATCATTTTTAAGCCCTTTAAATACACTTCTCTTTTTTTCGATATCTCTTTTCGTTTTTGAGAAGTTTAAGATTCTTTGATAAAAGTCCCAAAAGAATCGGTCAAATTTGGCTTTTTTGTAATTGAAACATATTTTTTACTAAAAAAAAACGCCAATTTTACATTTACGCCCACAAGCATTATACAAAAAAAATACAGTAGGTATTGCAGGCCCTTTAGTTATGCATCATAATTTTTAGGAGTTTAGCATGGACGACGGACGAAGACATTCATAATTTTCTTAAAAACGGGTATCTACCTTCCTGACGTGATCAAAAAAGCATTAACAATGCTAAAAAGTAAAAAAACTGTTTATGTTAAAAACATCATCAAAAGACAACAAAAAATCAATTAAAAAAACGGTTTTCATTTTCCGTCCAATTCAGCGAATGCATTTGAACCTTAAACCAACGTAATAGAATATAAAAAGCTCAAAACTGTTAATAAAATGGTTTATAAACAACTATAAGTGTTTACTCAAGTGGCAGGTGCTTCGTGTAACCCATAAACTTCATAAACCCTTTGTGTACTCAGAAATACTACGAAATGTGTGAGCTTATAAAATTCTCCTTCCAAGAATTCTGTTGTAACATTTTCTTAATATTCTGAAAATTTACGTGGGTTAAAGATAATGTTTGTACATTGTAAAATGTACAAACATTATCTTTTACCCATCATTTTAAGTTTCTGTTTTATAGTATGTAATCTCCGAGTGAATATAAACTTTTGATTGACATTTGGTCGACTTTTTGTGATTGTTCCAACGAACGTTTGAGAGACAAAACTACAGAGCAACGAAAAAAAAATACACACAAAACCACAGAGCAAAGAATTTTTCCCGCCAAAACAATTTAATTTCTTTTGTCAAAAAACTCCCCTATTCCATTCACAACAAGTGGCTCAGTGAGCTGTAGAGCTCGCTGAAACTGTGTGTTGTTTAAAAATTAATCGAATACATGTCGCCATGAGATTGAAAGGCAAGGTTATAGGTATTCTTTTATAATATCTATTCGAAGATAGATGGCGCTTCTAATTTTGAATTTTCCGAATATGTGATTTTATTTCGCAAAATTTCGAAATACTGGCTTTACAAAATCATCTATATAATTACCGAAGTACTCACAGAATTTCACGTGAATCGGATGAGAAATGCGACCTGTACAAGAGAACAAACGGAAACTCGGACAGCGGGGAAAACATACGAAAGTATTTTAGCCCAAGCTGAAGCATAGACGCTTGCTCGGCACCTTTTGTTTTTTTTACATTTGCCAATGTACAAATCGAGCCAAAAAAAGCTTTTAGTGCCGTTTAAAAATAAAAATATTTTTTCAAGTTCGTTTATTGAAACCCAATGTTATTATCTATAAACCTGACGAGATAATTGAATGTAGAAATGGTTAATTGTGTAGTACAGAATTCCGATTCTTGATGTAACAACGAACAGTTTTTATAGTGACAGTCTTGATAATATTATTATTATACATTCAATCACAGAAAGAAATCAAAAATAGTAAAAAAAAATCGATAAATTGGTAATGTGGTGTATCACTGCCTTTTTCTCCCGCTAGGTGGCGCATTAGCAATGGTACCCAATTGAAACAATCGTAATTCAACTTTTCGTTGAGTCACTGATAGTATAGAATACATTATTTCCACCAAAATTAAACAAATTCTCAAAAAACAAATATCACAATTTGTAAACAAGGTACCATTGCTTATAGCGCCATCTACCAAAAGTTTCGAATGATACACCCCATTACAACATAAATGTGACAAAATTAGAAAAGAGGTTTTCTAATTGTGTCACATTTATGTTAAAGGCGCTTTAATTAGTTTTTCTTTTATTGGTAATATAAAAACTTTTTAATCTCAACACGTTAAGCGTTTGCTGCTCATTGCCTCAACAAGAAAGGAAATAAAAAACTTAAGACCATTCACCCTTTGTAGTTCCAGGCGTTTAACCTTCCAATACTCGTCCTACTGAAGCTTGTGACATAGTTAATAAGATAGCGGTAAATTAGCTGCGGTACGATACAGAAATTAGGAGATCCGTGGCTACTGACATTGCTCGAAGGACTGGTCAGCTTAAGAGTCAATGGGCGGGAAGGGCACAAAACGAGAAAAACTGATGTATACATCATTTTCAGAAGTATTTTACTTTGAGCAACTGGGCGGTAAACAGCTGAAGTATTCCACTAAGACCTACTTTCAATTTTGTCACAAGTACCTAAATTAACTAAGTACCTATTGAAAGTTCCTCTTTCTATTCGTCCAGTTGCTATTCGATCATTTGCTTTAAATGGAATACTTCAATTTTAACTAGCAAGGACACCTTGGTCGGAGGGCTGGTCAGCGACAGTGTATCATTAAATGCTACTGACACTTTACCTTGTTAAATAAAGTTAAATTACTAATTCACTACTAACTAAAGTGATTACTAACACTAACTAGTAATTACTAACACTTACTAAGTCATTGTTTTTAGAAAATTATTACTTTAAGATTAGTGTTTCGTTTCTTTATTTTTAATTTAAAATTTAAGGCTCATATAGCAGAAGTGGCGCCCTCATCTTAATTAAATTTATTGCTCGCTGTAATGTATCGAAATCGTTGTAGTAGTAGGCAAAAGTGCCTAAAGTGGTCACTTTTTGCACTTTTGCTTACTAAGAACTATATTTCACTGAGGTTAATGTAAATAAACTATAAAACCTTAGCTTCAATCTGTGCATGTGAATTTTCGGTACATTATGTAGGTACTTTGCGAGCAATAAATTTAATTAAGATGAGGGTGCCACTTCGAGGGCTACAGGGCCCTTAAGTAGTTTGACAGAGATTCGTGTTTTACGTGGTTTAACTATACATTCAAATTAAACATTAACTATACATTCAAAAATAGGTTAAACATTTATTCAGGTATGCAATAAAGAGAATTCTAAAAGCCATCATTTACAATAATATTATAAATTTTTAATTGTGTAATTTTGTTTGCAAAAATATTGACTACTTTCACAATTTCCGTTAATACAATCCACAAAGTATCCTCATTGTGAGGATACCTTATTAAAGCGATAAATTACCGACTTATCATACTGTTTTCCACTAGCAAGGCGCATAGCAATACATGTATACCGAGCTATGTATCGCGCTTTCCCGGCCGCCCGCAGAGCAACGCGGGAGCGCGCGACGTGCGCACGTGGCGTCGCCGTGACGACGCCGTGACGCGACGACTTGTGGTCAATTCAGTGAGGTGTTACTATGGATCTGTGCGCGTGGTTTACCTTAGACTAGTGAGTATCGAATGCGATTGTCTTTTGTTTTATGTCGATACCTATTGCTCGGTGGTCGAGACTTTAGTTTTTTTTTTTCTTATTGTTTTGTCAAATCTAATTAAAACATTAAAAACTTTTTAAGGTAAACTTTGGTTGGAATACCTTTTAAACCTGTATAGTGTTATTTCGCCTTTAATAATAATTAATGTTGATTAACTAATTAGCTATGAAAATTAACACGCTCCTTTTCGTGTTACATTGAAGGTTCATCACCTTTTTTATTTTCATACGCTGAGTAATGGATGACCGACATCCCTAGGGGCGAATGTGTCCTGTCATAATGAATATTTATGAATCCTTAACGTTTAAGCTGGAAATTGCGCCTTTTCATGAAGCGCACGGAAGAATTTGTGTTCACCCATAGCTATTTAATAAATTGTACGTAACTTTTGGTTTTCTTAAAAATAATGTGATGATATGAAAGTCCGAATATATTTTTTTTAATAAAAAATAATCAAAAGCCATTAAAATAATTTAAGTTCATTTTGTCAATGATTTGAAATCAGGGGTTTCATTTATTTAGTTTTGGATTTCATAAATTATAATTGACTCGAGTTTCTGTTCAAGGTGTTAATTATATCCTGCCCTTTTTTGGTTCCGTAGTCAAGTCAACAAGGAACCCTTTATGCTTTCGCCATGTCCGTCTGTCTGTCCGTCCGTCCGCGGCATAGCTCAGATGCCCTTAGTCAGAGATAGGCAGACTACGGCCTGCGGGCCATCACCGGCCTGAAAATGGTTGAAATCCGGCCCGCGGCCATAAAAAAAATCAACTGCAGTCTTTGTTTATTATTAGAAATTTTTCGCATTAATACATGATCCTCAAAAGGACCATCGCTGCCGAACCTAATACTTCACAGCAAACATAAAAGATGATTTTCTTACGTTAATTAAAATGTCTTTCCTATCGCAATAGTAGTAAGTAATATAATTTCATAATAAATATTTATAAATATTTGACAACATCACATACATTGCTTCGATTCCAAAGTAAGTAGCTAAAGCACTTGTGTTATGGAAATCAGAGACAACGTTGGCATCACATACACCCAGACCTGAGCCAATATAGAAAAGTTCGTTTTCTAAATTGACCCAACCGGGGATCGAACCCGGGACCTCAGAGATGGCGACACCTTGAAACCCGGTGTACAAAGCCACTCGACCACGGAGGTCGTCGAATAAATTAGTGTTTCAGAAAACATATACTATTTTTTTTTATTTCAATAAAAAAATTAAACAAAAAATTAAATCACTTGACCCGCCATAGATTTCGTTAGTTAATATTGGTACGCTAAGGAAAATGTTTATCCATCCCTGCCCTTAGTACTAAGCTGTAATTTGGCTGGAATATATACATTTTATTACGCCAACAAGTGGTAGAATAAAATGTAGAATAATAAATTTTGCGTACCTCTTTTACTTATAAAAAGGGGATCAAAAACATGTTTTTCGTCGATATGTTTTGTCATAATGTGGTGTGTCGTTGAATAGAGCTCATAAAATTATAGGTTCGTAAAAACTACTTTTCGATTCAGGAATTCGTTCGTCAATAGTTGTTTATTTGCCGCTGTTACCGACCAGCAACGTTACAGCCTCTTTGGGTTTCTCTTTGGTCTACCTTCCAAATTCTAAATCCTAAAACCTCGACAGTTGACGACCTCCGTGGTCGAGTGGTTTGTACGCCGGTTTTTAAGGTGTCACCATCTCTGAGGTCCCGGGTTCGTTCCCGGCTGAGTCAATTTAGAAAAACTAACTTTTCTATATTGGCCCAGGACTCGATGTGTGTGTTTACCACCGTTGTCTCTGATTTCCATAACACAAGTGCTTTAGCTACTTACTTTGGGATCAGAGCAATGTTTGTGATGTTGTCTAAATTTATTTTTATAAACAATTGTAAATAGTTGTTGTCAATAAACTCCTTAACGGGAAATACGTGGTTTAAGGCCCCTATATACCTCAAGTGGTGCCCTCATTTTAATTAAATTTATTGCTCGCTAAGTACATAATGTATCGAAAATTCACATGTACACATTGAAGCTAAGGTTCTATAGATTATTTACAAACAATAACCTCAGTAAAATTTTGTTCGTTGTAGTAGTTAGTTCGCAAAAGTGCTAAAAGTGAATTTAATTAAAATGAGGGCGCCACTTGAGGTATATAGGAGCCTTAAGTGGTTCGTACCCTATCCTAAACAGCCGCAAAAAGGTCAAAGCGCCACAACAACGAATTTCACCAATCAAGTCTGACACCTGATATTTACTAGCTACCAAACCGTACTGAATAACCACAAATGTCAATATGGATACCGATTGGCCTCAATCTGGCCCTTCGCGCCGTATTAATACCACAGATTAAATGAGAAACCAGTATTCTATCTCGCTGTCCTTCAAATAATTACCTACGGCCGTTACACAAAATATTAAGTAGACAGCCGGATATTAAGGACACAGAAGAGCCACTCGGCACAGTGACACATTTTTTTCTGGCCTAAACTGGAACTAAATGTTATTACCTAGGTTACACCGTCGACTACAAACAGTACAGTCACCGGGTCAGATAATTTTGTTTTTTTTCGAGTGCGTGTTGACATGCGATGAAAATGAGTAGTAAAGAACGCTCGCCGCCTAAAATAAGGACCCAAGTCGTAGTCAGACTTTAAAACAACACAAGTGAAAATAAAATACTGAAATGAGAAACACACCAGAATTTTCATTTTGTGGCCGCTATACGCGACTGCTAATGACTGTCTTACTCGAGTTTAAAAAAATACTGGATTTCATACAGATGAAATCAAACATCAATACGCTGAATAATACAACCGACAATTTCGAGTCGTAATATACGTAAATCAATGGTATTATTTTTTATTTTGTTGGTTGTACACCGTCCATATCCAAGCTAAAGTTACACTACGTAGAGCCATTTCTTGCTAAGAGCCAAGCACTCGCTTAGTGAAAGGCAAGCGAGGTAGGTGTTTAATTGATCCAAAAATAAATAAATAAATATTTGACAACATCACATACATTGCTCCGATTCCAAAGTAAGTAGCAAAAGCAATTGTGTTATGGAAATCAGAGACAACGGTGGTATCACAAACACCCAGACCTGAGACAATATAGAAAAGTTCGTTTTCTAAATTGACCCAACCGGAGATCGAACCCGGGACCTCAGAGATGGCGACTCCTTGAAAACTGGTGTAAAAGCCAGTCGACCACGGAGGTCGTCAATATAGTCAAGGGATACCCCTGATCCAGATTAGTTGCGTTACGTTTGATATTAATAAAAATTAATCGACACTGTTGCTTTTTTTTTAAACTAATGGAATTTGGAAAGGGTGATCCTTAAAGGATTTAGCAAGGAAAAAGAGGGTGATTAAAAGGGAAATGGAAAGTGATGATGGGGTGGTGCGTCTCCTTCAGACTCATCCCTTGGTGAGGCTTGTCGGCTTAGGGAGACGCATCCGGGGGGAAGAAAAAAGAGTTTTAGATGACACTGTTGCTTAGGTATCCCTATCTGTGAATTGAAGCTTGGTTCCTATAATGTGACCCATAGCCTTAGCCTTTCGGCGGCGGCGGGCGCACTCTGGACTGTTTGTGAACCGAACTATACCCAGATTCTTTATCAACATTTCAACCTTCTTTCAGGTGGTAAATATGAAGTTAGAATACTGACACTTATTTATATTGTGATAATATTGAGATATCACGCCAAAAGCGTGTATAGAGTTAGGTGCTTATAATAATTGCCCTTCCGGGATCGATTATATCTGATTTGGGTTACGGTGGATTACCCTCAAATGCGAATTGGAATAACTGGGATTTCTGGAATAACGCTGGTTACGTGAAATGATATATTATTAATATTGCATTATTTCCCAAATGTTACTCCGAAATTCAGGGAAATCGAAACAGAGGTGGTAAAAAGACTAATAAATAACAGCAAAGTGGTAATTTATTTTCGAATTAATAACCTACTCGTATGAGATTACAGTATTATTTTTTGTGTTAAAATCACATCACTACTTAAATATTCAATAAACCTTGAATTTTTCTGTAGATTTGATATGTTTCGCGGAAAATTAAAGTTTTCCTATAAGTTCCATGGAAGGGAAATATCCCGAAATTTTTTTTCTGTATACTTTATTTTGACATTAACAAAGGACCCAGTTCTACTATTTCATAACTAGTTGGCGACCGCGACTGCGTCTGCGTGGACAGTTATTTTTATATTCCACCAGAACAGTGCTCTTTTTCTAGGTGAAAGGTAGCCTATGAGCTTTTCTGTACCCTTGACAATGCGTATGCAAAATTTCATTAAAATCGGTGACGTAAAAGCGCGTAACAAACAAAATTACAATTTACAATATTACACACGGCAGCACGTCAGGTTATACAGTTAACTGCAAAAACAGCTTTTATTAAGTATGGCATAAAGGCGGTCTCAAGGTCAACATGTATAGTCTGAGGTGCCATCGTGTGTACTTACTAGTGGCTCTGTAAGCTGTAGACCTCGCAGTTTTGACATTCAACATTGAACATTTTTCGAAATGGCTGAAAGATGATTTTCCCATATCTCCGCCATTTTGAAAAGTTTCTAAAATCTGAATCAACAAAAAATAATATTTATAAATATAGAACCTGCTTACAAAACTTCACGAGAATCGGTAAAGAAATCCGACCTGTAGAGGAGAACAGACGGACAGCCGGAAAGCCGGACAGCCGGACAGACATACGAAAGCATTTTTGCTCAAGCTGAAACGGAGACGCTAATGATAATAATACCTATGGTGGAAGTGCCGATACGAATTTAGAGGCGGTGAGCTTTAAATTGAAATAAATCAGAAAAATAATTTAAATATCCATGAAATTGGCTTTATTTGAAAGATAATTTTTGGCATTTATGTTTGAATATTATTTAGGGCATGTGGCCGCCGCGGCTGGCGCGTAGGTACATGGCGTAATCTTCACACACTTCGCAGTACATCAGGATTTTGGGAATAACGTGTCGGATGCTGGCTTACAAATACTTAAATGTTTCCGGTTTATATCGGCGTGGACATGCGATTATACATATTCCCAAGTAAAGCAATTTAAAGTTCTCCGCCTCTAAAAAGATACACCCGTTACAAGTAATCTTTAGTTGAGATATGTTGAACTCATACGAACTTTCTGGTAATAATTAATTAATCAGAAAGTTAAAGTCTTTGCCCACTAATATTATTAGGGCAGTTTTTGCAGCACATTAGATTCTCAGCAAACATAGAAAGTAAAAAACTAAAATATACTATTTTTTTTTAACATAAATACGTACACTAAACGAATGAACCGTTTCCAAACCGGAAGCAGCCGTGCGTTCATTTTATTACATACTTATATTAATGTCATACTGAATTCCGGCCATAAAACCACTTCCTTTTAATATTACGTCAACATGTAAGATCTTCAGTGAAGTACTTTAAGATGAAAGTTTATGTTATTTAGCAGAATGTTCATTTAATTTTGTATGGCACTTTCCTCACCGACTCGGTCTGAAGCCGGTGAAGAAAGTGCGTATTTCGCAATTGCTGTATATATTTTTAAATCATTAGTTGAAAAGATCATTATCGACAACTGTAGTCGAAATATCTAATTTTGCATTTTACTCAATTAGATTTCGTAAAAGGTTTTGTATTGGTGCCAAGTAATAAATGTCACTGCTACTGCAGACGTTAAGTCCGGAGTTAGGCCTCACTGGGAAATCTTATGGTAATCAGGATCTTATGGTATCATTGATGACCTCCGTGGTCGAGTGGCTTTGTACACCGGTTTTCAAGGTGTCGGCATCTCTGAGGTCCCGGGTTCAATCCCCAGTTGGGTCAATTTAGAAAACGAACTTTTCTATATTGGCTCAGGTCTAGGTGTTTGTGATAGCACCGTTGTCTCTGATTTCCATGACACAAGTGCTTTAGCTACTTACTTTGGAATTGGAGCAATGTATGTGATGTTGTCCAATATGTATTATTTATTTATTTATGCTGATCAACTATCATGTTTGTTTCGTTGAAGATCACTTAAAATTACTTTTATATACTCGTATATATTGAGTTATCGTTGTCACCATTAGTATATTTTCTTGGTGGTAAGATTGTGACTTGATAAACATTGTATAGAAAAAAAAAGATAAATATATTATTATATAATCACCTATTTAAAGTTCGGACTTAGCTTTCACAAATGTTGCTGTTTTAGTTACAGTGAATTAATATAAACAACCCTATTTCTTAACGTCGAGTGTTAATGAAAGAAAAACATACTTCATTTGATATACTCGGTAGTAAAATTTACTTTTCTACACATCTCATAATAATATTATTATGACTGGAGAGAAAATGAATTGATTAGAATGAAACATTGTATATATTTTTATTTTTACTTAATGTTATGTGTTATTGTTTCGTCTGCCGAATTCAATTTGAAATTTAACTGAAACTCATTTATATTTTAATTATTCTTCTAACTGCATATTATTTTTTACTAAGAATTATAAAATATTAGGCTTGGCTGGTTCTTAATTTTCTTTGTAGGTATGTATTGTGAAACTAAATTGTTTTTTTTATCAAAAAACTTTTTCGTTAATTATTGATTTCATATTTACGATATCAACGTATTATTTGTACATTAGGACACAAAATGGCTGAACACTATATAACCATGTCACTCATTCTCTAATAGTTTCAACTTACTAAACTCATTCAACAATAGTTTCAACTTACTAAACTCATTCAATAATAGTTTCAACTTACTAAACAAGTGTCAATAACGGTAGATTAAATTTTCATTTTTGTTCACTATCGTAACTAAGTTTCGAAACAAAATATTATTTTATTTATTGTTTCATACAAGTGACAAATACACTGGCCTTCAAAACGTAGTAGCACACTTTTAAAAATGTACTAACTTTTAAAATACACAAGTTATATTTTCGATATAAAAAGGACCAAACAAAGAATATTTAAAAAAAAATCACAATCGATAACCTTCATGAAAAAAACCTATTTTTATTTAAAAACTCTAACTTCTTTTGTTTTTTTTTATTCCTAACGGGTTAGCGCTTGGCCTTCACCTCACCTGATGTTAAGTGACGATAAGGCCGAAGGTGGAAGCGCACTACACCCGGAATCCTCGCCTGTGAAGAACTGGCGATCTGACTGGTGAAGATCTTACGTCTAACTGCTGGAACACAACAATTTTTAAATTGTTATTATGGCGTCAGACTTAGGTAAGATGGTGGTAGTTAGCCAGGTGGACTTGAAATAAGCCCTACCGCCAACCAAACCGAATACAAATATACCCGTCCTGGGAATCGAACCCGGGACCCCTGTGTCTTACGCGGGTGGGCGAACCACTAGACCACAGAGGCGGTTAAGAGAAAAATAAGAGAAATTGCAATTTTTAAAGTGTGGTACTTAGTTTTGAAGGCGAGTGTACTTTCTATGGTTAATTAATCACCAAGGCACTTATCGCTTAGTCGATCCTAACAAAATGAACTACCTCCTAAATATTAATTGTAGACATCCTTATTATTTGGCCAAAACACAATAATAATATAAACCACATTACCATCAATCGTTGTAACAAGACCATAAATATTGTTGTGTTCTATCAATCATGGGAGCTTCGGACCCCCAAAAGTAAGGCTTACAAAGCAAACAGATCTTATTCGGGCACATGCCCAATACAATGGGCAGGGTATTTCATTTATATCAGAAGAACGGGCATGTTGAGCGAAATGCGCAAAAATAGGTTTTTAAAGATATTATAAGGCTATCGCAGGTTTTGGATAAGTATTATGTTTCAGATATCAAAACTATCAAATTGAGCCAATGACTAAAATTACATAGACGAGCTGTTCAAAATTAAAATTGTGTCACTACCAACCTTCGCGGCGCATCAACTGTTTCTCTCGGTCGCTCGCAATAGACTAAAGTTGTGGTGCATGCACCGTAACTTAATAATAAAACTATGCAAAACCAGGGAATTGGACAGATTATCTGTCAAGAAAAGATATATAAATGACAAGTTTATAATCAGGTTCGATTTAAGACCACCTTTTTATACAAGGTGTTACAAAAATACCCCTAATGCCAAAAATATGGTATATAGGGACCATCAAACTGAACAACTTTTACTATGTGGCCAACACTGAAATCGCGAAAAAAAAATCAGCTGTTTCATACATTTTGATATTTTCGATTTTAATTTTTGTATGAAACAGCTGATTTTTTTTCGCGATTTCAGAGTTGGTCTCATAGTAAAAGTTGATCAGTTTGATGGTCCCTATATACCATATTCGGCATTAGGGGTATTTTTGTAACACCTTGTATAAAGGAGTAAAAGATCTGTATTAACTTAAAAATTTTTTTTACAAAAAACGAGAAAGATACTTTTCGCCATTACTTATAACCAATAGGTTCGGTAGCTAACTAGGTATCGTAGTTCAGAAAAGTAGCGTAGTTCAGAAACTTGATTTTGGTGATAAAATAATAAATTGTTGTATTTCATGTACAAAGAAATCCTTTATCGTTCACAGCTCCTTATACATTTATTAAGCAAACAGACATTTATGTATATCCGTACTGATATCGGTGGTGTACAACACAAGGATTACTAAAATCGAACGATATAAGTTGTTTGATATACATAATTACATTATTTTTTTCTTAATGCTTATCATTTAGACCTATGAATAAATAAATAAATAAATATTTGACAACATCACTGGAAATCGGAGACAACGGTGGTATCACAAACACCCAGACCTGAGCCAATATAGAAAAGTTCGTTTTCTAAATTGACCCAACCGGGGATCGAACCCGGGTACCGGAACCCGAATAAGTTTGTTCAGTCACGGCCTAGGCCGAATTTCCATTTACATAGTCGATTTTCGCCATTCGGCAAAAGTCGTGCGGGATTTACACGGGTGAATTAAAGTGTCGACCGTGTAAAGTCACCCGTGTAAATCGCACATTAATAATAAATAAATATTTGACAACATCACATTATCTAAACGCTACGGCCTATACCCCAGCATAGGGTGCATTAAAATGGCTGATGACGTTAAGTAAACGAAGCGAAACGAACATCGTCCGATAAAGCGAAACGAACATCGTCCGAAAATCGAACTTCAATTTTCGGTGTAGGCCCTCAAGAAACTGAATGTCCTAAGGGACGATTCTGATATGCGTCAGAACCTTCAGATAAACAGTCACTATTCGACTTAATCCACTGGAGAGTATGTATGGTTATCAGACAACTTGAGGAAAACAAAGAATTTTATAAACCCTATGCTGCTTCTAATACAGCTCATTTTTGATATTTGATGTTATTTTTCTACAATTTTGGAAGACAGATCGCTCTCAGTCTCAAGTTTATTTATATTTAGAGAGATCTTTTCAATTATGTTAATTGGTTTATTTGTTTCATTACACCCACAAAAACATGTTTATGATACTTTTTCCCAAACTTACATCTATTTTTACAGGCTTAACCCAATAAAACGAATAGTGTAACTATTAATAATTATATTATAAATGTGAAAATGTTTGTATGTATGTACTTTTGCTCCAGGTTAAAGTTCCCATGGAGATTTTTTTTAATGTCCGCGCGAACAAAGTCGCGGCGGAAGCTAATAAACAGTTAGACTGTATCTTACATTTTAAGGAAAGACACTGACGTGTAATTTACTGTAGGATTCTTTGAAAAACTTAGAACCTTGTACTATATAAAGTCGAGCCTAAATATCAATGGTGAAAAGGGCTTAACTCTGTTTAATGGTATAAATAGTAGTATAAGTCACAAGAATGGTAAGGAGGTTTTTAAAACGAGAAACATTATCTACCATACGGCGTTTTTCAATACATTTGCAAGAAAACATTATAGGTACCAAGAAATCATTAATAGGTACTGAAATTGTAAAAAAAACAAATTTTAAAAACCGTTATAAAACCGCACGGCGTGCGGTAAAATACACTTTACGCACGTTGTACTGTCATTGAAAGCACACATTTTCGAGCAACTGTATTGAAAAAAGTATTATAAAAAAGCCATTAAAACCAGCACTCTTTTGTTTTCTACTGTCTGTGTCAGTATTTTATTTGCAGCATTATTTTAACGGCCCACTGTAATTGGTTTAGCCGTTTTGTTTTTTTTAAACAGACAAAGGAACTTGTTGGCAACGGCCGAATTTTAATTGCAGCAAATAGCTAGTACCGGAATCTAGTTTAGCAACTCTTAAGTTGAAAATTATATTGCTAGGAGCTATTCTTATTTTTTTATTGATAGTATTACTAACAAGCGAAAATAAATGATTAGATAAACGAATCATTCAGTGGTTTAAAAACAATGTTCCTTTGTGTTTATAAGTCTGCTTTTTCTTTACTTTTATATCAACGTCTACGAAGACAATAATTGACGAACACTTTTTTACGACGACCTCCGTGGTCGAGTGGTTTTGTACACAGGTTTTCATGGTGTCGCCATCTGGTGTGTCATCGGGTGGTTGTGATACCACCGTTGTCTCTGATTTTCATAACAGAGGTGCTTTAGCTACTTACTTTGGAATCGGAGCAATGTATGTGATGTTGTCAAATATTTATTATTATTATTATTACTATGAGAGACAGAGCCAGTGGATGAAATTTTTTATCAATTTTTTATTGGTGCTACTTCAAAGCTTCTCGGCGCATAACTCGTTTAAAACTACTTATTCTGAATGCGAATATAATTCAGAATTAGTATTTTTTCTGCTTTATTTATTTGAATACTTTTGGTGATGACTCATACTTTTAATTATGCTTTTTCTTTTTATTGAAGCATTCTGAATTAATCGTTTTCCCTTACATATTCCCACAGCTATCAGTAGCTAATTAAACCCCGTTGATTATCGGTTCGCTGCCTGATCAATCACGATTGTTTTAACCACATCATCGAATCAATGAACGAGAAAATCCCCAACTATAATTTCGGCCCAACGCATTTAATAATTATTGATTGAAATAATTGGTCGAATTTGGTTACGTAGCCAGACATAGAGTTACCACATCGGCAAAGAAAAAGTACACTAAATAAAAAAAATGTTTTAGAGTAAAAAAAATGTTGCGGCCTTATTATACTTGTGTGTATGTGTAAACAGCCAGTGCAAACTAAAAATTTGTGCTGGACGTGTTTCATAATAAAAAAAACTAAATCATAATTTAGCTAGATACTAACTCTGTGAGTTCATTTTGTAAATGTTCATTAAACTATTTTATTTTTCTTTCCATATATTCGGAATGAAAAGTAGAGTGATACGGGTTAAAGTCATCAATTCCATTCTCGAACTATAGCCGTCCCGCTGAGTTCGGGCATCTACCTTCGCCTTTCGACCCTTGTACAGCAATCTACTATTGTAAGACTATTGTGTGGGGATAGTACTTAGAGAGAGTACTTATAGATACTTTATCTATACCTACTACTTAATGTTGATCTTCTTTATATTAAAATACTAACGGCCGCCCGCGGCATTGTCTGCTTGGACAATTATATACATATCCATCGGGAACAGTACTTTTCTTGGATGAAAAGTACCCTAATGCCCGTTTCTGTACCCCTGACAACGTTTAATGATAATCGGTTGAGTAGTTTACACGTGAAAGCGTAACAAACAAACAAACTCAGTTTCGTATTTACAATAATATATAAAGTTAGGATATAACATAATTATTATCTTATCCAGTTATACTTTTTGGACAAACAGAACTACGCATTTTGCATAACTTTGTAGTTCTAACAACACAAACATGAACACAAGTTCTTAGTAATTTGGTTAACATACATACACATTTTACAATATTTCTCAGAAACGCCGTGATTCGGAGAAAAGTTACGGTAAGCTTTATAAAATTACTATTACAAATATTATAAATGCGAAAGTCCGTTTGTTTGTTTGTTACGCGTTCCCGTCTTAACTACTGAACCGATCATCATGAAATTTGGCATACACGTTGTCAGGGGTACAGAGAAGGACATAGGTATCTCTCATCCCGAAAAAATAATTGTTCCCGAGGGATAGCAAAAAAATTTTCCACACAGACGAAGTCGCGGGCGGTCGCTAGTATTATTATAAATTTTGTTTGGTAAAACTTTTTTATTTTTATAATCTGTTTTATGGTGCATTTGTATGGATTTATTTTAATGAATGCTTCACAATGTTCCATTTGTATGTGTTGCGTTTTATGATTTTGTGAAAATGTGTTTAAATGTGTTGTTTTTTATCTTGTTAGTGAAAATATAGACCAGACTAAAAATTACAGCCTAACTATCTCGTCATAACACAAAGTTGAACCATATATAATTTACTGCCCATTCAGCTTAGTTACGAAAACGTTCAGAACTTCGTAAGTTCGGAACGTTATTTTCGTTGCCTAAGTTTACTGGCTTGGGTCAGCACTGAATTTGTCTTACATCGAAAGCACTAAGTTTAAGCCGACAAGTTTGGCACTTGGCCATGCTACTTCCTATAATCGTACAGCCGTGGGGAAAAATAAATACAGAAATGGATGAAATTATTTCGAATGAATTATGGCAGTATTTTTGAACGGCAGTAGATAATATTTCACACATTTTTTTGTAAAAGAAGCATCACTGTTAATAGTACAAGTTAAAGCTCTGCACTATGACCAAAAATTAAGTTAATATAAACGTCATTAATTCATATATCGTTATTATTTTTCGTAGTAGGCTCCCAGACTATGTGACCAGTAAGCTCACAGACCTGCTTTAATACGACGATTTTGTCACTCTCTCTCTTATGTTTTGTCGAAAAATGTTTACCACTTTAAGTTAAAACTCTCTTACTTCGAGGACACCGTCATGTCCCATAGAATATAATTAGCCTATGAAATTCACTCAACGAACAATTTCGAGTCTCGCCATCTTTAAGTCCGCTCGTTCCGCCGATAATTCTACCCGGAAGAGATATAACTGTTGAAGCGAATCGATTTAAGCGTAACACTGGAGTTGCAGCACGTAGCTAAAATTACCTGGAGCTAGAACGAATAGCGGTAAAGGAGGAATTTCGTATTATTTCTTATAAATAAATATTTGACAACATCACATACATTGCTCCGATTCCAAAGTAAGTAGCTAAAGCACTTGTGTTATGGAAATCAGAGACAACGGTGGTATTACAAACACCCAGACCTGAGCCAAAACAAAAAAGTTCGTTTTCTAAATTGACCCAACCGGGGATCGAACCCGGGACCTTAGAGATGGCGACACCTTGAAAACCGGTGTACAAAACCACTCGACCACGGACGTCGTCAAATTATGCCTCTAGTAAAATTATGTCGTCGCTAAGGCAAGGCCAGTTCACGATCTGATGAAAAGATTGTGAAGAACTTATGTAGAATTCTACTTCACAAAAATTACTTTAGACTGAAAAAAAAACAAAGAAACAAGTTAACCGAACAGAATATTGAAAAAAGGTAACTCTATAATGTGAGCTAACTCTATGTTTTTTATGCAAAAAGGAAAGCTTTTTTATTGATCTAACACTTTAACCTAGTAGATTTTTAATAAATGAGGTTTCGCTATCTCTGAGGTCCCTGGTTCTATCCCCGGTTGGGTCAATTTAGAAAACGAACTTTTCGAACGAATCGGAGCAATGTATGTGATATTGTCATATATTTATATTTTTCGTCACAAATTTAGATAACCATATTTATTAGCAAGTATATTTCTGATGGCAGATTAAATAAAACACCTTTCCGTTTCTAATGTACGTGAGAACATATTTATCGGAAAAGTCGGTAGGCGTGCAAACGTAACATGAACCTAACTGGGTTATTACAACAAGGAAAATGTTAACGCAATATGGGGCGTGTTTTTCACAACAAAAAATCACAATTATATTAGGTAAGTCACGTGGGGTGTCAAAATTTATTTAGCTGTATATTTATTTTTAAACCCCATTTATATTAAAACATAAATGGGGTTTATTTAACTAAACTGACTTTAAACAAAACGACGTATTTTAACTTGTAAAATTTACTCTTTGCCATACATTTTACATTCCATAAAAAAGAAAAATATAGACGATTCAAAAGCGCTTAATTACTTAGTTTATTTGAATAAAGCAATTTTTTAGTTTTACTTTTTTTTACTCTAAGTAAGAATGGCAAAAAGTATTAAAAAAAAATAATTTTAGGATACGGCCCGTGAGCCTAACGTTGCCTTAAGCAATAAGTTAGCTTATATGATAAAATTTCCTATCCATGTACAATATATTAATATTTAAAATTCTCGTACCTATTTAATAGTCCTACTCGTAAAACTTTCATTTAAAATAAACTACTTATAGTATTCTTTCACTAATAAAAAGTAACGTAATTAATTACGTGTAATTGAAAACTATCTAGTCAAGTGAAGAAGTTCAAGTAACATTGATTCCTACTAATATAATAATGAGAGATGATGATGCATAATGATGAGAGCTAAGTCTAAGTTGCAGCGGATCACTGCCTTTGTTGATTTTTTTTTTAACATCACATACATTGCTCCGATTCTAAAGTAAGTAGCTAAAGCACTTGTGTTATGGAAATCAGAGACAACGGTGGTATCACAAACACTCAGACCTGAGCCAATATAGAAAAGTTCGTTTTCTAAATTGACCCAACCGGGGATCGAACCCGGGACCTCAGAGATGGCGACACCTTGAAAAACGGTGTACAAAGCCACTCGACCACGGAGGTCGCATTATTATTGTATACAAGTTTATTAAAATCCATAATAAGTACCAAAAGATGTTTACACAAAAGAAAAACACGGAGAATTTATTTTTGGTCGATGAATTTCACAAATCCTCAGATACTCGGAGCAATATTTTAAGGGTAATTTTTATTTGATATCTTATACTGTTGACATGGAACACTTACGTATACCGAGTATACCTTTTAACATAAATTTTAGCAATTCACCGTTAAAGATATTATTTCAGTCTTAGGTCAAAATAAAAATACGTTCGGTTTTATAAAGCTACACTATTGTGTCGTAGACGCGTTACGAAATATCGTAGCAAATTGAAAGGCACCTACAGTAAATTCCTCGTAGCGTGCGGCTTGCATCAAAGAAAATGTGTTTAGATTCGAGCTACGTTTTTGAAAGATTTATTTTTACTATTTATTTATTATTATTTTTTTTTTAAACTTAACGTTTTTTTGATATGGAATGTTTTAAAATATCTATGTTTAAGTGTTTTTTTGTCATTTTAAATATCAAAGTCTACAAAATCTTTGTGAATTTGTAAATGGAATGTTAAAGTTAATGTTTCACTAGAAACAACTTAGAGGGCAAACAAACTTCAGTGCTAAGTTTAAAGTTTCACGACAAAATTACTTACATAATCCATAAATCCAGTCTAAGCGCAGATAAAAGTTGAATAAGTACCGTAAATTAGTGTTTGAGTTGTATTCATAAAGTTCAAGCTAATTTACCATTTCCGAATTTGCGAAAAGTCTCACCAAAGTTGTAATAATTTCTTCGAATCCGGCAATTACCCAGTACAAAAGCGTTATTCGTTAAATTTATACAGTTTCATTTCATAAAATAAACTTGCGAGTTTATGAAATTAAAAAAACGGTCAGGAGCGAGTTGGACTCGCGCACCAAGGGTTCCGTGTCATCATTCTGAAAAAGTTTACTATTTAGAGACATTGTTTTATTTTTCCTGTAATCTTTACATAAACTTCTATCACATAAAATAATTTCAGATTTTTCTCTCTTCAAACTTCGGAGAAAAGGGGGATCGGTATTTTTTTACATTTTTCATCAAAAGAAAACTATGCGGCCTAAAAAAAAGTTTGAGAATATGCAAGCAGCGCTCTTTCATTTAATACCCTATATGCCCTAGTAGCCTCACTTCGAATTTATAAGACCCCCTTTCAGTCCTCTTTGCAAAAAAATATAAATATTTTTATTTCTCTTATTTGAAAAATAGTTGGGCAAACGTCATCTAAAACTATTCCAAATTTCAAGTTGATAGCAGTAGTAGTTCTCGAGATTCCAGCTGTGACAGACACACAAACAGACTGAGTCGCACCATAAGGGTTCCTTTTTACCGTTTTGCTACGGAACCCTAAAAAGTTCTACGGCTGTTCAATCATAAAATTAATTTCGAATACGTTCGAATTTCCACCTCATTTCCAGCTGTGACAGACAGACAAACAGACTGAGTCGCACCATAAAGGTTCCTTTTTACCGTTTTGCTACGGAACCCTAAAAAGTTCTACGGCTGTTCAATCATAAAATTAATTTCGAATACGTTCGAATTTCCACCTCATTTCCAGCTGTGACAGACAGACAAACAGACTGAGTCGCACCATAAAGGTTCCTTTTTACCGTTTTGCTACGGAACCCTAAAAAGTTCTACGGCTGTTCAATCATAAAATTAATTTCGAATACGTTCGAATTTCCACCTCATTTCCAGCTGTGACAGACAGACAAACAGACTGAGTCGCACCATAAAGGTTCCTTTTTACCGTTTTGGTACGGAACCCTAAAAAGTTCTATGGCTGTTCATTTGTAAAATTAATTTTGAATATTCAGTACGAAACGTTCGAATTTCCACCTCATTATTTAGTTCGAAATTCGTCTCACGAAATCGAAAACTAGAACTGCTTGTTGGAACATTCTTATCGTGTAACATTCTTGAAGCCAATGGTCTGAAAATCCAACGATCTAAAATAATATTAATGGAGGAGACCACTGCAGCGTGGCTGGGTTAGAAAAGGACAATTGTATTTTTGTAAGCTCTACTTACGCTTGTTTTCTTTGTAAAGAAGGAGAGAGAAGGAGTGTAATTTGGTCTCTGTTGAACAAAACATGGCTTGCCTCATGGTTAGGCCGGGATTTGGCCTTTCGCCAGCCGCACTGCCGTATTGAGAAGGCTGATTTAATTTGGCTCGAATTTAACAAAGTGACGTGTGGTTAATGAAAGATGACACAAGAGTTCAATTGCTTTTGTTTCATCTTTAACTCTGCTTTATACATGCTATGGACAAATTTATGACAAACTCCGTGCTCGAGTGGCTAATAAGTTAAATATTAGCAAACTGGTGAAGATGACGAAACCTAACTAACAGTATAGACAGTTGAAAAAGTATTCAAAATTAACATGGCTAGACTAACTCTTTGAAATGGTTTTGACGCAGAACGTCACTTTCAAAATGTCACCAGGAAAAATTTGGTCACTTTCACTGGAAGTCATATTCGCAAAGTCATTTTAGCAAAGTCAATTTCTCACAATGTCATTTTCGCAAAACGTCATTTCACTTCACTTTCACGTCACTTTTGCAGAATGTCATTCACAAAATTATGTTCTCTGTTTTTATTAAGTAGACTTAATGCTAACAACCAAGAAGGGTAAAAATAAAAAACACAAATATTAGCAATCAAATCTTTATCATAGGGCCATTTATTCCTATTTCGACCCACATTCTCATTTGGACCCACATTTTGACGGTTTCCAGTTTCACTCCACTTTAAATAAACTTTTAAAAGTACAGTTAATTGAAGAATTAAGAGCTTAACTAACAAAACCTCACTAGGTATAAAATACAATGTAGCTGTCCGAATTATCATTATGCATTATTATAATGTAGGCAAAATGAGAAAGTTGGCAACCATGTAACAGATGACTTCAAATAATACTCGTTGTCGTAGAATAAACTAAAGAGGTTATTATGAACCTGAAGATTCGTAATAAGATTTTCAACGTAATATAAAAATTATGGAGTAAATTATCTAAAAATCTACAAAGAGACTACAAAAGACTCCTTAGACCTGACTTTGACAAAAAACAACTGAAAGTAATTAAAGTCTTTTTTGTGCGTCACTACTGACTTCTTAAGATTATCGACCAAGTCTGTGTGGCATACTAAAGTCACAAAGTACAAGGACTCACTTGTAACATATGTAAAACGCCGAATAAATGCCTACTTTACTTTACTTTACTTTACTTTACTTTTAAAAGTATTTTGCTTAAAACTTGTTGCCACCTTTGTTCACCTACGTTACATTATTGGTATCACTGTTAATTGTAGTAGTAAGAACATTAAAATGGAAAATGACAATGCAAAATGGGGCAGCTAGCACTTTGAAAACACTTGTGTATGTAAATTAGTAGTGATAAAAGGTTAATAGTTACGTCTGCAGCGCTTCCTTACGGCTCTAATTTGAAAGTATCGTTACACCAAACAGGTTTCATTTCATAAACAGAAGCGAATCCATCAACAAGCCTGGCAGATGCCTCGGTGCCATAACGACATTACGCCGAGTTAATGACGCAGTCATCCAATTAGCTGTCAGTGTAATCATGACATCATGCGACAGTGCTGATGCTCTTGTGAAAATAGGTGATGTAAGTTACGTTCGCACGGGATGTGTACAGTCCCACTCCACTCAAATAAAAAAGTACGTTTAAAAATTATTAAAATCTAAGTTTACTGAATGAATATTATTTTTAAGCTTATACATTGAGCACTAAACAGCGGTTCATGTAATTGAAAACAATTTCAGTATTATCTTGAACACATTGACATCTTAATATTGCTATTTAATATAAGATAGATGTAAAATACAAAAAACGGTCAAGAGCGAGTTGGACTCGCGCACCGAGGATTCCGTACCATCATTCTAGAAAAAAATTACCCTTTAGAGACATCGTTTTATTTTTCCTGTAATCAATTTTTAGGACCCCCTTTCAGTTCCTGTTGCAAAAAATATATAAATATTTGTATTTCTCTCTTACTTGCAAAATAGTTGGGCAAACGTCAGCTAAAACCATTCCAATTTTCAAGTTAATAGCATTAGTAATTCTCGAGATATCCAGCTGTGACAGACAGACAGACTGAGTTGCACCATAAGGGTTTTACCATTTTGGTACGGAACCCTAAAAATTAAAGTAAGTATTAGAGCCAAGTAACACATTTTTATATTTTAATCGGGAGTAATTTTATTACTTCATACTTTTCAAACTTGTCAAACGCGTCTTACAATACCTCTCTTTTTCTGTCGAGAGTAAAAAATTTGGGTAACATGATGGTCAACATAACATGGTCTTACCTATTTTTATCTGTAGGTACTTTATATATCACAGAATATTATTAATGTGTCTGTCCCTTAAACTGAAACTAAATTAGTTTGTGTCGCTTCGAAATTTTACCTGAGATTAACTAACGCTGTAATGAAAGCTTCGTGCAGCTTAGGACGCCGGGTTTTAATTTTATCACTGCTAATTTATGTGCACGTGGAAAATTGCTTTGTACGTAGATTCACGTTAGAAAAACTTACAGGAAATATTCAAGTTAAAAACTCAGGGAGGAACATGAAAAGCAAAATTCAACGTTCTCACTAGTGACTCGGTAGCTCAGCGGTCAGAGCATTGGACCGGATATCCAAAGGTCGCTGGTTCGATTCCCGTCCGAGAACATGATCTGGTGCGATTCCTATTTTTTCTAGTATATTATTTAGTATTATATGAAAACCAAATTTTAAAGATTGAATTTAAATACAAAGTGAAATTAATTTTAAGTTTGATAAAGGAATACCATTAACTTGCTTATATTGACTCGGGTCCTGATTATTTTCTGATTGATAATTTTCAGAAAATTATAATGTTCTGTATCCTTGATAAGTTTATTTCGAAGAATTACTTACTTCAATCAGAAATTATTTTTGGGTTCAATTTCATATTTTATAAGCCAATAATATTCCAACGAAAAGGAGCTGGAGTCGGGTCAAAGTAGCCAATTAGTACTTCAGTATGAAACCCGCAAAATGCGGTGGATGATCTTCCGTGCTAAATTAAGTACAGGGGATAAATTCACGCTTACGAAATATCACGATTGAAGAATATTGGAGAGATTTAGATTTTCCATTGCTTTAGGAAATCAAACAATATTACAGTACCTACTTGAATAAATTTTTATTTTAAATTGTTAGAATTACGTATACCTAAATGATATCGTTTTTAAATTTTAATAAGAATGCTTTAGTTTTAAGACTTTTATCATGAGTGAACTGTTTTTATTACTATTTTTATATCATAATAAAAAAGGTTTTGTTTATTTATATAAATAGTAAGTTTCCGTAAGCGTAAACAGAAAAAAATATAAATAATATCCTGAAATAATAATATTATGTACTTAATCCCGCTGTGTTAACGACGAATACAGTATATTTTTGTGATTGCAATTTCGTAATATAGCTTACCATAAAATCACACCTCTTTTATATAAAATGGGCAACTGCGTAATTGCATACAGGCTAACATCACAATGTTATTAATCAAGTAACCCATAAAAGCTCCACGTATCGGCCAAATTAATATCGCCAAAGTTACAAACCATCCCCCATTAACGATACAACGTAAATTATTCAAGCCTGTTCTGTCGTAAAAGGCCCACATCATCTAGAACTACTCATGCCATAATATATGCCGACCACAAACTGACACATATACCCAGAGAGGCCTTTGAACGAATACTCGTCATATCCGAATTGAGGTCTAACTTCCTTTGTGTCCATGTAATTAAACATCGCCTTATCTAACGTCATATCTTCAGTAACACGTACCCAGATAGGTCAGCAAGATATGTGCTTAAGAGACTACTTTGAACTATCCATTCGTTGAAAACATACCTTTGAAGTTTCAAAGTGCTTCAACCCTAATATTCCAGTAATAGATTGATGTCTTTTGTTTCAGGTAGAAGACAAAAGGATAGCTGCTATGAAATGGGCAGTCGAGCGTTACGAAGAGGGTGCTGGATGATCGTACTGTGGGTCAGTTTGACGGAAAGCGACTGGCTCAACTGCGCTAACATAGAAGAATGTCGTTGCAAATGGTCTTCTGGGAAAAAGACCGCATCGTGCGTGTCAGCAGGACTCATCAGAATACCACATTTGGCAGCGGATATACAAGTCCTAGATCTGCATGGCAACCAGCTGAAATCGTTAGGACAGGACGCTTTCGCCAGCATCGAGCTGCTAAACCTTCAACGCATCAACCTCAGTTCAACAGGCCTTCGATCACTGCATCCAAATGCTTTCAGAGAGCTCCGGATACTTATAGAGTTGGATCTCTCCCAAAACGAGCTGCATCAACTATCACCCGACACATTCAGAGGCAATGATCGCCTCAGACTGCTGGTTCTTAATGACAACCCACTAACGACCTTGGTAGCTGAACAATTTCCTCCATTACAACACTTGAAGAAACTAGAACTTTCGAGATGCCGATTGCATACGATTCATCCATTTGCGCTAGTAAACTTGCGAGCCCTAGAAACTATACACGTGCACCATAATTTACTTTCTTATCTTCATCAGAATACTTTTAACTTGCCTGTTCTAAAAACGTTGACGTTGTCTGACAACCCTTGGTACTGTGATTGTAGACTAAGAGACTTTCACGAATGGTTTTTGACTAGCAATTTGGGAAACGAAGAGGTGTTCTGTGGAGGGCCAGAAAGGAAGGCTCATGTATTATGGCGCACTATGAAGGGAAATGAAATGGTGTGCCCACCGTTGGCTTCTTCTATTCCTTCCGTAATAAGGACTGAAGCAGGAGCTGACATTTCATTTGGATGCTTTTCCCGTGGTGATCCTAAGCCTACACTGACGTGGACGTTCCATAATGTAGATATAAATAATATAACTAACAAATTCAGTGAAATAGTAATTTATAAGTATCAAATGAACCATTTTGATGAATATAGGGACGATTATATAAATAAAAGTGCACAATGGTTGAACGTGACCATTTCTAATGTAACAAGTGATTTGGCAGGAGAGTGGAAATGTAGTGCTAAAAGTCCTGTAGGGGAAGCGTCAGCGTATTTGACCATATTTTTACCAAAAGCGCGGGCAGCTACCGCTAGGGTAGCGCCGAACTATTCAACATTTTTCATATTGGGAGGTTCTATGTTTGCTATGACTGGAGCGGGATTTATAGCAGCATGCGTTTGTTGGAAGACGCGTCGCCGGAGAGTCCCACCTAGTAGAAGCTTCACTGATCAAGAAAAGAAGTTATTAGACACTTCCTTGGCCGCCAGCTGCGATAGAACTAGTGCTGACTTAGGTTCTTCATATGGCTTTGAAATGTTCGATAGGTCGATGTCTATGGAAAGTGAGGATACACAAAGGTGTATGGAACCAGTTCAAATAACTATAGAGGGACCTCCCGGTTCCTTCCCTCCGCCTCCAGCGGAGTTCGCTTTGCCTGCTCCATACGGAAATATTTTTATATCGGTACAAGTTTCGGGCCACAATGAGGAATATCCGGATTTGTTAAGCGGCGGATCTACTTTGCCGAGGCGGAGTAGAACTTGCTTTTTGAAATCCGCCTATGATAATATGGGTCCTAGAATA
Source organism: Catoptria pinella (assembly GCA_963556745.1). Lineage (NCBI taxonomy): Eukaryota > Metazoa > Arthropoda > Insecta > Lepidoptera > Crambidae > Catoptria > Catoptria pinella. The sequence continues at coordinate 2,163,569 of OY750777.1, forward strand.
ACCGCTGCTGGAAGTTCCACTTGGTCGCTCCCTGGTTCCAACGCTGATCAGAAAAGAGTTGATAAAGATAATGACATAACAATGCCACTATCAACCTTTTCAACTGAGTTTACGGCACTATAAAATTAATACAATTATTTGTAAATAATTACTACGGTTTTATATTGTTAATTTGCGTGTGAAAATAATATTGCAATGAATTCTATTAACATATCAATTGTGTAGACTTAATATGGCTACGGATTTTGTTACTGTTGTGAAATAAGATTGCTTAGACTATTTTTATTTACAACATAAGCTATACTTAGCTTAACTATAGTCGAAGTGACTGATTTTTAGTAAGTATACGTTTTGACACTTTCTTAACTAGTTTTACATTTGAATATTTATTTGTTACATAAAGACTGTTTTATTTAAGGCTCCGGCGAACGGTGAGCTAAATTGAGCTTCCCATACAAACGTAATACCAAAATGATTTGCAATTTGAGCATAATAAACTCATCTTATGATGTTATTCGGATTAAGACAGTATTTATCTAGGTTTCTATTAAATAAAAAATCCAAAATACTAAACCAAATAAAAATGAATACGATTTACAGTTTTCTTTGAAAAAAAGGCATTTATTTTTGAATTGGGTTGAGTTAGTTCGCCGGACTCTTAATACTAAATCGCTTTTTAGTCTTATTTTTAAGTTTTAGACAGTTGTTTACATTACTTTGTCTGTTATACAAGATTGTACAATTTAGTGTAAAAGTTAAAATATGCCTATTTAAAGTTCTATTTGTAAATTTTTTGATCAACAACAGTTGCTTTAAAATATATGAGAGAATAAAAGAGTGCAACAATAAATCTGTGTTATATCTTATTTAGAAACCTAATACATGTTTCATTAATTTAGAATCTGAATCAGTGTCTGTTAAATTATGAGTTCAAATTGCCGGGCCCGCGTTCGACTCCCAAATGGGTAGGTTTTTCTAAAAAAAAAAAAAATATTTTTCTGGTCTAAGTAATTGTGCCATCAACGTTTCTGCTTTCTTTTGCAGAAACAGCGATATTCATACTTTCTCATGATATTTTAAGTATTTTTTTTACTACAAACAAAAGGTTAATAGGAAAAAAATTCTGGACATGTGGCAACTCCTTCCAATGTTTTTTTTATATTTTTATTTGATTATTAGTAAGATATCACTTAAAAACACGAAACGAAACACCATCATATTAAGTCTTATTGGTTAGGTTAGTTAAATATTATGACCTAAAAATAAAGACTAGAAAGCAAAGACTTCTATGTGTATACTACACTAGACAGCCTGTACAGTACCGAAAAATTGCTCATTAAGTTACGGTGCTTGCACCGCAACTCCTTTAGTCTATTGCGAGCGACCGAGAGAAACAGTTGATGTGCCGCGAAGGTTGGTTGTGACACAATTTTAATTTTGAACAGCTCGTCTATGTAATTGAAGTCATTGGTAGAAAGTAGATAAAAGAGTTTTACTAACTCAGTATATCTTCCCTAATATTAGTAGATCCTAGTCTAGTAACTCTATAGTTAAGTTATTTGCTCCTGGCAATGATAAGAGTTTCGGGTCTAAAGGGTAGGGAAATAGAAATATGATTGACAGCCTATATAGTAACGACTTAATCACGGATGCCACTAATTTTTGAAAAACCTTACCTTACGTAGAACTAGGCAAAAAGTACTTAACATTAAAAAATAGTACATTACAGCAGACGAAGATGGCTTCATAATGTACAAGGCTTGTATAATGTTTCTCATTAAATGCGAGTTTTTTTTTAAATGCAATTTTTAAATTGTTTCGTGTGACCAGCATGCAGCCATAAAGTTTCGTGAAAATAACGCTAGCTGATGGGTTCTACCGTTTTGAATTTGGAATGTGTCCCTGATCGGGAAGTAAGTATTGAAATTCATTCTCCGTACTTAATTTCAAATTTAGAACGTGATGAAACAGCCACCACGTAAATGTGGAACGCCCCGCATTCTTTTTTCAAATGAAATGATAATAATTCAGAGTAAAAGTGAGAAAAGAATATGAAAGATATTTCAATTGAATGTCGATAACGCTGGCTTGCAGCGTAAGAGTGGGATATACTAGAAAAAGTTTCGACGACGCCACTAGTGACGAAGTAGTAGTAGCTCAGCGGTCAGAGCATTGGACCGGACTTCCAAAGGTCGCAGGTTCGATTTCCTCCTAAGACAATTCTGGTGACGAGTCGAATTTTATAGTATATTGTTTAGTATTGTATAAAAAATATCTGTTTATTTTATTTAATTGGTGCTAAGAGTTTTCTAGTCTTTTGCAGGTTCGCTAATCAAAAGCCATATACTCGTATATTTCGCCTCACGGGTAATTTAGTAAGTGGCTAAAAGCGTGTTAATCCCAAACTGTAAGGCTTCGCGGTAGCAAGAAAGGTAAGTTTAGGGTTTTCTATACGTGATTAATAATAAACTAAATAGCTTACGATCCCGACTTCATCTGCGCAGCTGAAGATGAACACGTCACCTTTCGTAGGAATTTTCAAAAATCCTTTTTTTTACCAGCATTTTTCTTCTAGTATGTACATAACTAAGAGTCTCATGGCCGAATACTGAAACGATCTCAACTTTGAGAAGCGCCCAAACATCATGCTGTCTTTGTCGTATCTTTGACATTTAATGCGATGTTTGAGAGCCTCTTAAAGTTGAGTGACGTTTGAGTATTGGGCCATAACATCTGTAATCACAAACATTACTATGAGGTCTCACAATACCCGCGGACGCAAAGCGTTCCACGAACCAATCACAGAGCTGTATTTCAACGCAGTGCGTTCGCGGTCAAGGCTCGTTTGAGTTTTGCTTGAATACGGATGTCAAACATTCGAAAAGAAAATTTACATCAAGAATACAACATTCGTATCAGAAATAAAATTAACATTTACATTTACACAACATTATAAATACAATGATAAGTTTCAAGAAATGGGCCTACATTTCGAAGGAAAAGTCTTTATTTCTTTCCGTAATAATATTAGAGAACACAGAAAACATTCATTTGTTTTTCTTAGCAGAACAATGGAGGCTCATCTATTTTTCTTCCAAAGCAACGGTGCTTAGTCAAAATGTTTTCAAAGAAGGAATTCAAGAAAAGCAATATCGCCAAGTGTTAAAAATAAGAAAAAACATTTTTCTAGACGTCTCCAAAAGAATCCAAGTCGAAACAACTCTCAAACACATCTTTTACAATTTTCTGTCAACGATTTACCAGAAAATCTAATAATACCACTTTAAGTTGAATTTTCTTGACGGTTAGTCTTTGAACTTAGCTTTACTTAGTGCTACTGTTTGTATGGTTTCGGATTAAAGACAGTAACTGTATTAGTTTGACCGATAAGCTTATGTTACTTAGGCTAGCATATTTTAAGTTGGTTAAGTTATAATCTGAGGAACGGTTGCTTACTACATTGACTAAGTCGGTTAATCTTTGTCATGTTTGTCAACATCGACATTGTAATTTTAAAAACATGAACAAGAAATTCGTCAAGTTCAATGTTTATATAGGTATTTACATACCTACCTAACCTGGGGCTGACCTATCATTGCAACTTGACCAAAAACCTCAATCGGAAAAGTTTTAGAATTTTTGGTTGCGTGAAAAAATCCTATTTTCTTTTTAAATAACTTTGCTCCCGTCGCAAAATTATGGAAATAACAGCAGAATGGAGATTATTCCTTATGTGTGTGGTATTTACACGAGTGACTAAGCTGCACGACTTTTGCCGCGCAGCGAAAAGCGAAAATGGTAAATGGCTATTCGGCCTTGGCGCAGGTGACTGCACAAACTTATTAGATCCGGTCGGTGGCCAAAACTGGAACTATGTTATTACAATTACTACCTAGGTTACGCCATCGACTACATAGACGACAACGACGCTATCACCGATGTGTCACCGCGATTCAATATTAGAAGCGACTTGCTAGGTGACTTAAGTCGACCGTCACAGGTGACTTAAGTCGATCGTCACAGGTGACTAAAATCGACCCATGTGAATAGCAGCCACCACCTGTCAAAATTGTGTCAAAACTTTTTTTTAATACATGTTGTGGCTGCGGCAGATGGTGCATAAGGAATAATCTCCATTCTGCTGTTACCCTCCATAAGTACTTTTGCGAAGACGTAGTTTTTTTCTTACGTTACCAAATACTCTGAAACTTTTTGCTTATCAAAAAGAAGCTTATTCATACCTATAACATTTTCAGACATTCCACGTTAACGCTATTCTCACTTCCCCTTTCCTGTCCCAAATCAATTCGTGTCGAGTGTCAAAATTGAAAATGGCTGATAAAGGAAAATAGGAAACGCTCAACCTCAACCCCAGACAGCGAGTATTAGCTAGGAAATTAGCTGGTTTTGACTGCACTTTGGTCACAGTATAATATTAGCTCTAGCAGTAATCAAGGCTAAGGTTGACCTCGCTCTACAAAGTACCTGTATAAGAATAGCCAGGCACTGAGAATGCTCGATAACGCTCCGACGAAGACGTTGTAGGGAAAAGATCTTAGTTAACATACTGCTTTTACTTTATAATGTACTCTGGTTCTATTGCACAATTTTAAGCAATTAATCTTAAAGTTTAATATAATAATTTCCAATACAATGTATATTGTTTGTGAATAAATTACTTACTTACTTAATTCTATGTATGTTATACATAAACTATTTTGAATATTGCAATATCAATCTTGAGAATGTCTTGCAATTCAAAATGAAGCATATGGAATACTAAATATTTTGTTATAAGTTTTGGCACTTCATTTAGAGCATTATCTTAAGAATAAAATTGTAAAGATTAGACATTATCTACATAAAAGTTTCCTTTGGAGTTTGAAAGCATGTTCACGGGATGGGTGTCTGACTATTAACTTCATAAATACTCGTATTATTAATAAAAAAAATAGAAGTAGCTATTCTTATACAGGGTGTTAGTAGCACCCCAGCGAAAACTTTAAAGAATGATTATGCCCTTAGAGTTAAGCAACTTTCTTTATGGAACCACATGTCGCAAATGCATAGTTGAGATTTTGAATTTTCGTTGAGCAGCAATGTACGCGTAACAACTCGATAACATTGCGGGAGCGCGCGCGCTTACAACAAAGCCCCGACCTTCAACCGCGAGCAAATAGCTGTTGTTGTGCATACATTGCGAGTTTATAAAATTTTGATATTTTAATTACTTTTCTAGAAATTAAGTTCTATGCAACTAAGACATACTTTGTGTGATAGAAAAAAATTGAAAAACACTCAACTTTTCATAAATTCTCGAAGTTTTCGCTAGGGTGGTGTTCCAAAATACAGGGTAACTAACACCCTGTATTTTGGAAAATATTTTGTGAGACTCTTACCTTGAAGTAGACCACAAGTTTTTTTACTTTTTAAGTGTGTTGGCTTCTTTAATATTATTTTATAAATTAACTTACTAATCTTGTTACATTTGAATAATTTTGTCTCACGTAATTTAACAGAAACAAGATTGCTTTCTATTTCATCCCAACATTAATAACGAGAATGGTTGGAAAAGTTTCAGCGATCCAATAGTTTTAAATTGTTAGCTCTGCAAAAAGAAAAAAAAAAGAAAATGGCCACGTTGAAATGCATCTAATACTACTGGTGTACAAATAAAATGTTGTATTGCCCACTTTTATGAGTTTACTAACCTTGCAAGTGGTCGTCGGCGCTCCGTATTTTTCACGATATTGCTGAGTCAACAACCTTGCAAATTTTCTGTTTATATAGCGACAAATGAATGGTAAAGTTGCTTCGTTTATGCTCTTGCCTCTCATAGTACTTTTTATGGTGTAGAACTATTTATTAACAACAAGTTGTTTTCATTTCTTAACTCAGCATGACCACCGAAACGCGATAATATGATATAGCGATTTATCGCTTTTAACCATCAAAAGACAATAGATATTGAGAATGGATAAAATCTATTGTCTTTTGATGGTTAAAGGACAATAGATTTTATCCATCCTCAATAGTCTTTTGATGGTTAAAAGACAATAGATTTTGACTATTGAGGATGGATAAAACGCTATATCACGCGTTTCGGTGGTCATTGTCATGTAGTCATTCGACTCTAATAAATTATAAAAAAAACTGTACGAGATTTTAGTTAAACTTTTCGGAACTTACAATGTAGAAAAAAAATACTCTATGTTAAATAAGAAACATATTTAAATTATTTAGAATTTTCTCGCCGTTTCATAAAATCTCTATGTTAGCGTCTTTATACACGTCAGCATTTTAGCTCCTATGTCATTTTTCGTCTCCCTCTTCTCCACGATAATAGTGGAAACGCAAATTCAGTTACAAGGCCTTTGTATGCACGCCTCGCATCTCAGTTTGGACGCCGCAAGACTCGCAATGGCGGCCATTATTTTAGACAAATTGAAATGTCAGCAGATTTGCCTACTTCTCTATCTGAACTTGGGCGGTTTTGCCTTACTTGGATTATTTGAAACGAACTTTCTTGATATATTTCATGGTATTATTTTTTTAAAATTGAATGTAAATTTCTTTTATGTTGATTTTTAACAAAGTTCTATTAACATATTTTAACTAAACGAGATCAAAGCAAGAAAGCAGCTGCAGTTGAAAATACAATATGTCAGATATTATTGGTAACTTGTAGTGTATGGAACTTATTGAAATTTTAAACTGTTCAGAAGCATTTAGTCACCTTGTCTGCTAAAATATATCTGACGGCGACTGTACATACCAGAAAAGTATACAACCTCTCTAGAAATAACATTTCTTTTTTATGTATTAGTGATCGTCAATTATTCGACGACACACCTTAAGTAAATAAATGCAATCCGATTAAGTTGTCAAAATAAGACAGTGATCCTCTTCAACTTCACTCGAGAATGTATGGCAAAGAGAAAGTTGTACAGATAAAATACGTCGTTTTGTACTGCAAGCGCTCTGAAGTTGTCGCACATCACTGTCTAATTTTCTATTGTCAATTTAATCGCATTGTACAACAAAATTTTTAGTTTTCTTTTCTTTATATATATTTTTACAGCAATTATATATGTCTTTAATTAAAGTATCACCGAATACAGCACAGGCTGTACAATAATATCAAGATCAACTTGAGTGACATTGTCATCACTTGGCAAAACTTGGCATGTCCACTTAATCAACTGTGATTACACAAGAAGCTTCACTTACTTAGGAAATAATTGTACTCAGACGTCTGCACTTAAATTAACTTGGAGAACTAAGTTACTTTGGACCTCTCTAATTAAAATGTAAGTCGGCAACTGGGTAAGTGAATCTAAAGTTCATCAAGAATTTTAATGCACCGACTTGGTTGACATAAGCTCTTCTGTAAATCAAATTACAAAACTGCAATGGAATTTATCTACACCCATTCTTTAAATCCTCTATAAAAAGTTCTGAAACAGTAAGCTTATAGCCAACATTAAAACAATCAGTGTCATAATAACCATAATATCCGAACTAGTCAAGGGTGGTCGCGCTCCCCGCGCCCACGCCCGCGAGTTGCATTATGATATTCAGTACGACATTATAACACTCATTTGGATGATATTATAATGACGGAGGCGTGCGCGGCGTGCGTTGACGCGGTGGGCGCGGAAGGCGCGACCAGCCACTCGCTTGGATATTTCATTTCATTTATTTATTCCATAAAACAATTTATAAATTGTGTTGGAAACAGTTACAAAAATAATAATAAAAGATCAAATTAAAATGACCAGTCATGACCAGTGCCATGGTAGATATTACGGCTACCATGACACGGGTTATTTTAATGTTTGCTTTGAGCTACTGTTTCAAAACCTTTTATAGAAGATTCATATCATGGGTGTAGGTAAAGTCTTGTATGCATCTTTACATAATTAGGTATTAAAATACTCATGTGATACTATTATCACATTCACATTGTAATACCCCTCATTATACTACAGTTATATAAAAACCTATTTAAGATGTTGGTCTTAAAAATTATATACTTAGTTCAAAGCAACTTCATTCAACACTATATTACAGATCCATACTTCCATGTTAATGTATAAAAAAGTAACTATGTTTATTACTTTTTGACGCCTGGACCACTGAATCAATTTCGATGAATTTTAGCATAGAGATAGATTAGACCATGGGAAAAATCCGCTACATACGTACCTCAATAAAATCTAATTAATTGAAAATTACAGCGAAATATATTTGTACATTATTATTCACTACTAAGTTGTAAGATAAACGGAGCAAAAACTGCTACCACAATAAGAAACTAGGTCACCTATATATCTCGATAATAAAGGCTAAGGTACTTGCTAACACTGATATGAGACTTAATGCACGGTACTTAAGGCCCCTATATACCTCAAGTGGCGCCCTCATTTTAATTAAATTTATTGCTCGCTAAGTACATAATGTATAAAAGTGGCCACTTTTAGCACTTTTGCGAACTACTACTACAACGAACAAAATTTTACTGAGGTTATTGTTTGTAAATAAACTATAGAACCTTAGCTTTAATCTGTACATGTGAATTTTCGATACATTATGTACTTAGCGAGCAATAAATTTAATTAAAATGAGGGCGCCACTTGAGGTATATAGGGGCCTTAAGCAAAATATCTGTGTCAGTACACACGCTAAACGAGAAAAAAATGAAAGGACGAAGGCCAAGTGAAAAATAATGTAATATTATCTTGAAAATGTTTTGTTAGTAATATTTTCCATTCCTCTTTTTTAAATTGTTTACTTTCCGTGTGTTTTATAATAAAATAAAATTTTGTTTGATGCTAAAGGGCATACTCAAACCTTTTATCCGACGAAGAGCATCTGTCGTTGGCATGTCCAATAAAGACTTTTATATAAATAATAAATAAATGCCTGCGCTATCTAGCTATGTATATCTCTATATAATAAAAAATAATAAATACTTGGACAATTTCACACAGCGCCATCTAGCCCCAAACTAAGCAAAGCTTGTAATATGGGTGCTAGACAACTATATACTTTTAAAATATATACTTATTTTACATAGTAACACCCAGACCTGTCACAGAAATTAAAATTCATCATTTCAATTTCTGCCCGGCCGGGAATCGAACCCGGGACCTCCTGCGTGGTAGACCGGCCGGTGTTGACCACTGCACCACTCAGGTCGTCTATATGATAAAATAAACTCAATTGTTTTTAAACAGAATAGTGAAGTAATAACATCAGAATAATCTTGACAACTTACAAGTATATGATTCCAAACAACAAAATAATTTTTCAAATCGGTCCAGCCGTCTTTAAGTAACATACAAAAAAAAGATCCCGACGAACTAAGAACCCCCACCTTTTTTTGAAGTCGGTTAAAAACGACTTTGGTGCCTCATGTCACAGGCCCCGACAAGGTGGACCGAGGATCTGCTGAAGGTCGGGGGAAGCCGCTGGATGCTGCCAGAACAGGACCGATCGTTGTAGAGATCCTTGGGGGAGGCCTATACCCAGCAGTGGGTGTAGTGCGGCTCATATAATGATGATGCTAATGACGATGTTGAACCCCCCAAAAATGAAAAGTAAGTAAGTAAACAATAATTGAATGATTTCGTTTAAGGGTCTAACAATAGACAAATTGATTGAGCTATAAATAAGAACTACCAGGAATCCCATGACATTAGATTTCATTACGGTCCAGCTTGGTTAGAAGAGTAAATAAGAGAACAGAGGTACCTCTGTTCTTTTCTGTTAACGAGTCTTACATAAAACTCCTTATACAGCGAGCTGATTGTGAAAAGGTGGGGCATAGACCTTCCTTATGGGTGGATAAGGAGGATGAGCTATAATAACCCACCACGCGGTTCCAATGCGGATTGGTGGTTGTTAACGACTGCGAACGCAGCTGGGACCAACGGCTTAACGTGCCTTCCGACACATGGAAGAGCTTGAGATAATACATTTTTGGTCACCCATCCCATGACCGACCCTTGCGATAGTTGCTTACCTGCGGCATTGTATAGGGCGATGCGTTTCCATACTGCACCATCGAGCTCCTCTTGGTACTTGATAAAAATGATTATGGGACCTAAAGCCTAACTAATATTATCAATTAGGAAGTAAGTTTGTTTGTCACGCTTGCACGTCTTAACTACTCAACCGATCATGATGAAGTTTTGCATAAACATTGTCAGGGACAGAAAAGGACAAAAGGTTCCTTTAATCCTGGAATAAATTACTGTTCCCGAGGGATAGAAAAATAAATTTACAAGCAGACGAAGTCGTGGGCGGTCGCTAGTAACCTTAATAAAGGTCCAATAGATTTTTTTTTTATTATCTAACATCACATACATTGCTCCGATTCCAAAGTAAGTAGCTAAAGCACTTGTGTTATGAAAATCTGAGACGACGGTGGTATCACAAACACCCAGACCTGATCCAATATAGAAAAGTTCATTTTCTAAATTGACCCAACCGGGGATCGAACCCGGGCCCTCAGAGATGGCGACACCTTGAAAACCGGTGTACAAAGCCACTTGACCAAGAAGGTCGTCCACCAGATTAACAAAATATCCGTAAAATTATCTCTGTTTTTTAACTTGCTCTTGTTGCATGGGTTTCGTCCAACTACAGTTTACGAGCCATGGTCTCTATAAATAAATCGAAAGTTTATTTGCGATGTTTACTGCCCCGCGTGGACGGCATTGTAATGTTTTATTTGTAGGCCCACATGAAAACGTGATAAACACCTTTACGGCCTTTTTGTAGGACTTTGGTTTGAAACGTAAGACCATCAGCCATTTTTAATGTCCCCTCTGCTAGAGCACAGGCCTTCCTTATGGGTGGATAAGGAGGATGGGCTATGACCCACCACGCGGGCCCAATGCGGATTGGTGGGTGCTAACGACTGCAAACGCAGCCGGGACCAACGGCTTAACGTGCCTTTCGAAGCACGGAGGAGCTCGAGATAATAAATTTTAGTCACCCATCACATGACTGACCCTTGCGAAAGTTGCTTAACCTCCGCAATCGCTGGGCCAGGCGCTATACCACTGCGCCACCGAGCTCCTGCAACCTTGAAACGTAAGAACATCGAAATTTAAAGAAAATCATTTGCTTATATATTTCTCTCGCAAGTTTGAAAACTTGAAAGATGGATTTGTGGCTGTCTTGTAGGTGGTTAATTATAACCGTTTCAGGCAAATATCTAAATTGGCACAACGAAAGTATAGTTATCCAACAAAATAAAAAAAACCATTCGATTCAATATAATTATTCTGAATTTTGAAAATAAATTTAGCAAATTTTGGATACGCCCACTCAACATCATAATCGTCTTAAGGGGCTGACATGAGCCAACTAGCGCCGCCAGTCGATTTTATTTTATTTATTCTAAATAAGCTCAATTTCTTAAAAAGGAATCACTCAAGGTTTTGTTAATAACGTCTTATATTTATTGAATAAACACCGTTTGAAAAGGCATTCAAACAGTTTAAAACGCGATTTTGTTAAAAGTGGCCACTGTTGGTTCAAACCCGTTTTTAAACTATTGCACGCATTTTGTAATGTTAGTAACGTTATTCATTAATTCTACAATAATGATCTATTTCTTATCCTTTCTCATACCAAATACCAATGGAATTTGTTTATTGCCGTTCTCACTGACGTAGCTGGCAACATATTTAGTTTATGGTTCTGTAATACGTATGTGACTTTATAAAATAAAAAGACAGTTCAAATCCTTAACAGCTTTTATAATATTTCTATTCCCAACGAATACCAAATTTTCAATATTTATTAAATAAAGTCCAAAATCTATTATTAGTCACAGAAACAATTTATTTTGTTTTTTAATAATTTAACATTATGATCATCACACTACAGTCCTACAAAAAATATTTTGTCAAAACAAAAAAAACGTTTCCAGATTTGCCCCTCAGGAGTGCGAGAAAAATAGTTTTAGAATTTTTAAAGCAATATTTATGGGGAAAATAAATGAAATGTAAAAAAACCCTTAGTGACGTCACAGCGCGGCACGACAAAAGCATACACCTTTGCTCACGTTGTAGGCCACATAAAAAAATAGGTCACTCAAAATGTCACATTGTTGTACAGCGTTTTCCACGGGTATTTTTGAATAATTGTTTGCTACAATTTGATCTAAGTTTTTGCGGTTTTTCCTCGCGATTATTTTTTGTGCAATTTAATTTCAACAAGCAGCAGTTCTTTTGTTTGATTTTTGTTTGACATTGAGGTAATAGTAAGCTGTCGTGTGGCAATGACATCACTACATAGAGCCTCAGAGCTACGTCACTTCCGGCAAAAATTTTAATTTTTTAAAACATTTTTATTTTAATAATAAAAATATATGTAACAAAATCTAAAATGGCTCATCTCCTTTTCATTCTCTCTTCGAATACCAATTAAAAAGGGCTTGTTATTTTTTGTCGTATTGTCCATTGCAAGTTTAAACAGAACTCTTGGTCTATTAGATCATGTTGTCTGTGGTAATAAAGTCCCGTAGGTATTTCTGTTCACACTGCATGGAGAAGCGGCTTTCCATGTTCATCAGACGGAACTGTGAGAAGGTCCCGTAGGATTTCTTGTAGTGGCAAACATTTATCATTTGGTTTTCACCTTCGGTTGCATATTTACGTAGTGGTGCAAGGTTTTGTTGAATTTTGGACGGAATTACTTTGGTTATAGAAAATGTTAAACTTGCTTACAATAATGATAGTAGAACTCCGATTATTATATTGAGAAAAAATGTAATATTGCACTTTTTAACAGGTCAGCCAACTTTTTCCTTTTATTCTAAAACGAGGACTAAGCCTCAACACTGTAGTTTTAAAGTGATGCTGTCACTTTCATTTATTGAAAGAAAGACGGAGACGCTGTCAGTTCTTTTTCTCATTCATTTAAAACAAATGTACATTCCAATTTAGACCATAAACTTTCAACTTTATTTATACTGACCATAGACGATAAATCTGCGAAGGGAACAGAACCTGTGCCCCTAATGAAATGGCACGCCGAGGGAAATCAGGAGTTCCATTATCTTAGAATATAAATTGTTGGCATCGAACCAATTAGCTGGTGGTGAGCGCGGGAAATATTAAATCAGTGCCCGTTTATTGAACCCCGGGCATATAGGTTGACTTAACCTTTTGAGCGCCACGGTCTTCTGTAAAAAACAAACGTTTCCGTGCCCTCGCGCCAAGGAAAACACGCAATCGTAAAAGTACGCACAAAATAAAACAAAGCATTTGTTTATGTATTTTATTAAATATATGTTTTGACTAGATATTGTCTTCTAATAAAATGATAGCGTAGAGGGCACGGAAACGTTTGTCTTCTATAGAAGACCGTGGCGCTCAAAGGGTAAGAGCGTAGTCTGCACACTAGCGCCGCCATTGGAAAAAAAATCACAGTTCTTAAATAAAGACGAAATTGTGAATTATCTCTCTGTAGTGCACTCCGAAGAAGCTTTTTGGTACTTTTTATAGCTTAAACAATATTTTCTAGCCAGTTGTTTAGTTCAGTGAAGTTTTTTGCGAGAAGTGGCCACTTTTAGCAATAAAACTCCGTTAAACTAAACGACAGTCTAGTCATCTAGTAGATAATATTGTGTATGTGATTAAAAGTTCCACAAAGCTTCCTCGGAGTGCACTACAGAGAGATAATTCGTAATTTCGTCTTTATTGACCATCAGCCATTTTTAATTTCCCCACTGCTGGGGCACAGGCCTTCCTTATCGGTGGATAAGGAGGTTGGGCCATAACCCACCACGCAGGCCCAATGCGGATTGGTGGGTGTTAACGACTGCAAATGCACCAACGGCTTAACGTACCTTCTGAAGCACGAAAAAGCTCGAGATAATAAATTTTTGATAACCCATCCCATGACCGTCCCTTGCGAAAGTTGCTTAACCTCTGGTCCAGGCGCTAAACCACTGCGCCACCAAGCTCCACAATTTTCGAACATTACACCAACTCACCTACGACCCGAATCCATTCAGACAACACCCAAAGCAAATTATTAAAAAAATAAGCTTTTTATCGTGACAGAATTTTCAACATTAACTTTAAGGAAATGCACGACGAATAAACCCTTTAAAGCTTAGGCGAAGCTTCCTATACAAACGTAATACCAAAATGATTTGCAATTTGAGAATAATTAACTTATGATGTTTTTCGGATTATTAAATAAAAAATCAAAAATACTAAACCAAATAAAAATTAATGCGATTTACAGTTTTGTATGAAAAAATATAATTGGCATTTCTTTCGAATTGGGTTAGTGTTTTGGAATTTTTATTTAATAGAAACCTAGTGTCTTAATCTGAATAACATCACAACAAAAGTTAATTATGCTCAAATTGCAAATCATTTTGGTATTACGTTTGTATGGGAAGCTCTCGGTTCGCCGGACTCTTAAGATCGGTGTACCTAATAGTAGTAGACGGACTAAGTCGCGTTTTGCGTTGTCCTGTCCACGCTGTCGGCGGCGACGCCGGCGTTAACTTTATGTAATATGCGAAGGCATTTATGCCAGCCGTCTAAGTAACGTTATACTTGCACCTACTTAACCTTGCACAAGTAAGTATACAACGTTTTAAATTTTTGTAACATGTTGTATAGTAACGTGTGTGTGTAAATAGATATACTTGGGCACAGTTTATAATATTGTGACTTGGGTAGGGATAGATAGCTAGGTTGATGATTTTGGATAAAGTGCACCGCTACCTTCATTTTTTTTTTTTTTTTTTGCACTCTCAACCAGATCAGCCTTATCGTCACTTAACATTAGTCGAGTAAGATGGAAGGCAAGCACCTCCCCACTCTAGTTTCAAAAACTTTCTACAAAGTCTGATTTGACATAATTTGTACAAAATAGCATCAATTTATTTATTTTTTTCAGTTTCGTGTTCTAGAAATAAATATTTGACAACATCACATACATTGTTCCGATTCCAAAGTAAGTAGCTAAAGCACTTGTGTTATGGAAATCAGACACAACGGTGGTATCACAAACACCCAGACCTGAGCCAATATAGAAAAGTTCGTTTTCTAAATTGACCCAACCGGGGATCGAACCCGGGACCTCAGAGATGGCGACACCTTGAAAACCGGTGCACAAAGCCACTCGACCACGGAGGTCGTCCCCGGGATCTCAGAGATTCTATGGCTACACACTTTCCGTATGTGCATATCAAAAAGTACTTTACATTCTTTAAGCTTATGTTATTCAGTGAAATGGTTTTGCCTCAAGCCACTGTATTAAAAGGCGGTAAACAATTAAGGCTATAACAACAAAAGCACTTTTAAGAAAATTTATCACAGCGGGCGTTGCTTATAATATTCTCGTCGTTTCCGTAATCCAGCATATTTTCGCGACCCACGGGACATAAAACAGTAGGTATCATTATATTCCCGGGCGAGCGCTTGAATGGGTGTCCCTCGTTATAACACCCCACAGCCCTTTAATTTTCCTTTTGAATATGTTGCACGGTTAAAAAAAGTGCGCTTCATGCGACAAAAAACTGGTTCGGTGGTGGATCTTTTCAATGTTGTCGGGTTATTTGTAAAGCGAAAATGTGATGAATTTAAATGTTTTCTTTGAATTAACGATCAAATGACTTCTTTATTTGAAATAATCATTTTGATTATTCGTAGAATTACTGATATCGAATTATCGAAACTTATGATATCGAACACCTACCAATAGCTTATTACAAGACAGACAGATATACGGATAACAAAGTGATCCTTTAAGTGTTTCGTTTATTCCTTTTGAGGTTAAGAACCCTAATAGTAGATTATACAACAAGGGCTCAAAATAGTGTATTATGTTCCAGGCGCTACATTCTACTTTTTATACTTTTTGCGAGGCAATTGAAACCAATGACTGTTATATCTTTATAACAGTCATTGGTTTCAATTGCCTAAAATACATTTGCATAAAAAATTAAATAAATACTTATGTACTTTCTTAAGTACATAAGTATTTTTTTTTTTGTCGTCTATTCTGTAGTAGTCAGTTCGACATTCGAATAAATCCTTCTTGGTGCGCGGGTGAAAATGAATTCCGTAATAAGGTTTTCATGATTTGTTTTTCAATTTGTAGGCAGTGCAAAGAAAATGATAACATACAGCCTAACTCAGAATAAAATCTCATTGCACCAAAACATTTTTGAAACCAACCTCGATCAAGCACGACTATATGGGTTGCATTCCAAATTCAAATCACATTATTTCCCATGGGAAAAAAAAATATTCAGTACAACATTAACCGTGGGACTGTAATGTTTAGGAAAGGTTTGCATGACACATAATATGCCATTGACGAGCAGGTAGTATAAAAAACAATTTTAATCCTCAATAAATCATTAACATTTATTGATACCAAAGTTGTTGTTGTACTTGTTTCAAGTGTTTTATGCCTTTCAGCATATAGTAATGGCATAATTATATCTATGAACACAATGCTTTCATAAAAATACGAAAAAACTTAGCCAGGATAAATCGGTTCTTTGAAAGATCCTATTTGATCTCCACACCCGTAACAGTAGAATGCAATAACTTGATACTTTGAGCGTGCGTACTCTTTGAAGCCTCGAATCCGATTAACGAATCTGTTTGTGTCAGAACTCTTTGTGCTTCCAATACGGATCAAAAGTGGAATAGATGATTTTGTTAAATCTTTAAGGAAACTTTTCTAGTTTTGTTACTTGTTGGAAAGATAATATTTTCCAACTTAAATCTACAGAATGATGAAACGATACATAAACGAATTCAATGATATTAGGAATTTTAATGTGAAATTACCGATTACATCAGTATTAATAAGCATTTTCCATTTTCCTAAAAATGATGAACAGTTAAATCATACTAAATAAGACGTAATTACAACTAATTAAGTGGTCACAATTTTGTTTTCAAGATGGTTAATAATCTACAATAACAAAATAAAAACAAACTATTTTTTAAAAGTCCTTATGTTTTGTTGTCAATAGATAAGTTGAGGAAAGTTTGTCTTGTTTGTCAAGAAGAAATAAATAAGTGAGAAGCTTATTTCTGGGACGAATACGGCCCCCAAAAAGAACCCACAAAAACCTCTGGAAGTGGTCAAATAAAATTGGAATAATACAGCAAAATAGTGTATTATGAAAATCGAATGTAGGTTTAAGAGAGTTTATTGTCATAAATACTAAGAGTCCGACGAACAGTGAGCTTCCCATACAAACATAATACCAAAATTATTTGCAATTTGAGCATATTTTTACGGTTTTTTAAAACCTCCTTACCAACCTTGTATCATAAACTACTATAATACCGTGTGCTTTACTACGTTTTTCAATATATTTGCAAGAAAACATTATAGGTGACTGAAATAAAATAAAAACC
Source organism: Catoptria pinella (assembly GCA_963556745.1). Taxonomy (NCBI): domain Eukaryota; kingdom Metazoa; phylum Arthropoda; class Insecta; order Lepidoptera; family Crambidae; genus Catoptria; species Catoptria pinella. The sequence goes on from OY750777.1 coordinate 2,180,995, forward strand.
GTAAACAAAAACGCACGGTGGTGGCGTGCAGTAAAATTAACTTTCCGCACGCTAACAGTAAACCTAAATAGAAATGCAGTACTGTCATCGAAAACACACATTTTCGAGCAGCTGTATTGAAAAGTAATGTAAAACATTAACCCTCTTACTAATAAAAGTTGTATGGCAGACGTATAGTTACGCAATGGTTACTCTCTGTCAAACTATTTAAGTTTGACATTAAAAAGAAAGGGGCGAAGCACTGTGTAACTATACATCTGTTATACATTCTTTATTAGTAAGGGGGTAAAAGTATTTAATTTATTAATTTCGATGAAAAAAGTATGATAAAAGGTATGATACAAATACAAGACAACTTAATATCTTACCTACAAATGGGTGAAGATAATCTAATCACTAAGTAACCAGTTTGTAATAAATCTAAGCATTTTCCAGACTTTATTCAGAAAATCCTCTCACGTAACGCGATTAAGGATCAACCTCAGACAGGGTCAATGACCTGGAGATGCTGACATCTTCAAATTAACTGCAACTTAAGCAAATTACTGTTTGCTTTCACTTAAGTTTGTTTTAAGTAAGTTTTGCTAGCGGTTTATATTTATAGACCTGTTTACTTGTGCTTATTACGAAATCTTAAGATAAGATGTTCTGTTTTTTAAAGCAGTGCCTTTTATGGCGCGTTTACATTAGGTCGGTTTACCGAATTTGGCTACCGAATTCTAAATAAGAATTGCGAAATAATTCTGAGCTGAGGGGGAGTCGTCGTATACGTGCTGTCGTCGGCCAACTGTATTCAGTTGGCCGAATTCGGTCGCAACTCTGTCTAATCGGTGACAGAGTACTATACGGGCTGCGACCGAATTCGGCCACAAGATAAATGTAAACGTACACACGCCGGCACCTCAGACTATACATGTTGACTTAGAGACCACCTTTATGCTATACGTAATAAAAGCTGTTTTCAAAGTTTAACTGTATAACCTGACGTGCTGTCGTGTGTACACTACTGATCGTAGGACCGAATATTGGGTCGGAGACTTTTCCTACGCATTTGTAAGACATGTGCGCCCGTATATGGATTTAATTGTGTGATCGATTCGTTATCTTCAATCTTATCTGAGCTTGTCTCGTATGCTGTTTTTTTATATATAATTTGTAAATAATTATGCTTGGACAATTTCACATACAGCACCATTTGGCCTAAACTAAACAAGGCTTGTGGGTGCTAGACAACTGATATACTACTTATATACTTTACTACTTAAATACTTTTTAAATATATTATACTTTTTATACATAGTAACACCCAGACCCGTCACAGAAAATAAAAATTATCATTTCAATTATAATCTCATGAACACTCGAGTCACTATACGTCACATTGTTCTACACATCTCGTCGTTTTACACGATTCGTCGTTCTACACGTTTCTACACGTTTCGTCGTTCTACACGTCTCGTCGTTCTACACGTTTCGTCGTTCTACACGTCTCGTCATTCTAAAAGTCTTTGTCTCTATTTTTTACATATTGAAATAAAAAATGGAGACATAGACTTGTAGAAAATTAAATAATCATAATATGCCTACCTAAAACTTAAAAGTCAGTTAAAACCGATATTGATGTTAAGACTGCCTTTAATGAGTGGAATGGACCTTCAGCATACCTACTTAAAAATAACATTAAAACCAAAAATTCATAGTGAACTTGCAAATTTAAATTTTATACTTTCCATTAAAAAGTTCTGTTAAAGTTAGACCTTTTTCACAATTTCTAAGTTATTTCCTCTACCTACTTACATTTCCTTGAAAAGCACTGTATGTGTGGACCTCAAGTGGGGTACTTACACACGCGAAGTGAGAACAAAAAGTACTTGAATGACAATACGACGAACGAACTTTACTTGAACTCGAGTTTTCTGCTTTTGCACTCTGTAGTTCGGAGAAAAAACTTTTCGCTGTTTTTGTTTTAAGATTGTTATATTTTTAAGAAAAACAAACTTCTAGCGATTCGCTAATTTCATGTAGGTACTTACAACGTTTAGTATCATATTATATATTTTTTTTATATTTGACAACAATCACAAACATTGTTCCGATTCCAAAGTAAATATCTAAAGCACTTGTGTTATGAAAATCAGAGACAACGGTGGAACTACACACACCCAGACCTGAGCCAATATAGAAAAGTTCGTTTTCTAAATTAACCCAGCCGGGGATCGAACCCGGGACCTCAGAGATGGCGACACCTTGAAAACCAGCGTGCAAACCACTCGACCACGGAGGTTGTCAAAATTAACAATACGTAAAGATAAAAAACGGCAATTTTATTTCACACTACACGTGTTACTAGGTCGTTGAATTTTAGTTTTTTTTTTATGAAAGAAAAAATTGTCAGTGGGTAGCATAGAAAATAGTTTGCTTGAAAATAGAAATGTCAAATATACGTGCCCTATTTTAGACTTTCACGGACTTACCACAAAAGATTTTAAAACACTGATCAACAAGTGTTTAACTTAGACACTGTTTAAATGTGATGCTGTCACTTTTTTGACAAAATTGTTTGAAAGAGACGGCATCGCATTGTAACAGTGTCAAAATTAAACAGTGTTTTAAAATATTTTGTGGTAGGCCGTTAATCTCTATATCTTTGGCTGTATTAAGTTTTTTGCTCCGTGGCCTTCAACACGGATTAAAAGTAATTAACCTGATCTGAAGATTTTTTTTACTTTTTAATATACGAAACCCTAAAAAAGGTGATGAAAATGACCTCTCACCCTTGAATAGAGCTCTGTCGACGGAATAATTGTTTTTTTTACAAAATTCTTCGCTTGACCCTCACTTCGATAAGGAAAATGAATTTCCTCCCACAGCCTTGGTCGAGATGTGACATGTGATTGGCGTGAGGGCACACTAACGATAATGTTCGGTCAACGGAAAAGTGTAGGTAGAATCTATCGATAAATTACGATTGTGTGACGACGCAGATGCTATGGGAATGAAGCTATTTGGCTGTTTTTCACTGACTACCATAAACTTAATATACTAGCGTAAGTATAAATAATCAATATCTTTATTAAATGAATAAATAAAGATTTATCGATAAAATTGTGTGTGTACACATGCGAAGGGAAGTTATTTAACTCTTTTGCACTTTTAACAATTAATAAAAAAATAATTTTTTTTTTTTTTTTAATAATAGCTATTATTAGAGTGGATTTAATATGGTCGTCGCGTCGTGAGGATAATATGATAAAGTGAGGACTCGAATAGAAGAATAGGTAGGAGTGGTGACAAGATTTGGCGATATAATTATAATACTTGTGTAGCATTGTGATTTTCTTATCTTGCCAGGACACTGGACAATGGTTTTCCATTTCCCACAGAAATTCCGCAGATTTTCCCTAATGAAAGAGACATGGAGGGTCCTAAGAAAGAATGCTGCGCGTTGGTTTAAAAATTTCTATTTTATCTCTATATCTAAACTAAACGAGTTTATGTTAAACTTAATCTCAATGAATAACTACATTTTCATCACGTCGATGCTTCGATCAGCGTTAATGTTACAATTTTGTATTATTTTTTAAACTTTAATTCTCTTGTTTTACAAATACAGATTTTTAAATCTTAAGATATAATATTGTAAATATTAAATATTTGACAACATCACATACATTGCTCCGATTCCAAAGTAAATATCTAAGGCACTTGTGTTATGGAAATCAGAGTCAACGGTGGTATCACAAGCACCCAGACCTGAGCCAATATAGAAAAGTTCGTTTTCTAAATTGACCCAACCGGGGATCGAACCTGGGACCTCAGAGATGGCGACACCTTGAAAACCGGTGTACAATGCCACTCGCCCACGGAGGACGTCGAGGTTGTGACGGCAATCATATCTGTTCTTCAGAGAATAATGAGGTTTTTCATATCATTCATATAGTTTTAATTAATAAAGATGGAATATATTCGTTTGATAGCGTATTATACCGCCAAATTGAAAATGTTTGCCATACGTTTGTCTGTCATAGTTTTTAAATGACTTTTATTTTTATTTGGTTACTAATTAAACTGGCAGATATCTGTTTTCTGAGAATTGAAAAATCGGAGGCATAAACGAAACACTAACAAATTTTATTAACTTCTAGATAAATTTTAAACTCTAAACACAGCGAGTTGTATATTCACGACTTCCAAGAAGTCTATCAAGTTAACATATAAGATTACTTTAACCCTTTATGATCTACGAAATTAAGCTTAATTTTGCTTAATTTCTTGCGATCTTGGTGTCTAACAGACTTTCCACTGAGTCCTTTTGGGATTTAATTAGGAGTTAAAATGTTCTCTGTTAGAGTGACAGTTGACGAATAGAATACTTGTCGACTAAACAAAATCTCTGTTTGTAATACAACTGTTAGTAATGTTCCGGTAGCAAAATTCTTATAAAGTTTGCCGTTTTCCTTGCCGTTAACTTGAGTCTTGTGTAATTCATATATTATATGAAGAATATATTGACGACCTCCGTGGTCGAGTGGCTTTGTATGTACACCGGTTTTCAAGGTGTCGCCATCTCTGAGGTCCCGGGTTCGATCCCCGGTTGGGTCAATTTGGAAAATGAACTTTTCTTATTGGCTCAGGTCTGGGTGTTTGTGATACCACCGTTGTCTCTGATTTCCATAACACAAGTGCTTTAGCTACTTACTTTGGAATCGGAGCAATGTATGTGATGTTGTCAAATATTTATTTATAATTATATTATTTATTTATATGAAGAATATATACTGATGACCTCCGTGGTCGAGTGGCTTTGTATGTACACCGGTTTTCAAGGTGTCGCCATCTCTGAGTTCCCGGGTTCGATCCCCGGTTGGGTCAATTTGGAAAATGAACTTTTCTTATTGGCTCTGGTCTGGGTGTTTGTGATACCACCGTTGTCTCTGATTTCCATAACACAGGTGCTTTAGCTACCTACTTTGGAATCTCAGAGATGGTGACACCTTGAAAACCGGTGTACAAAACCACTCTATATTCTGTGCTGCAACGGCATAATAGCATAACAAAATCCTTTATTTTTTACAGAAGTAATATATTACATCCCTCGAAGCCCTCGAATTCCCAATTTCCATCACTACTAGCTTCACGAAAAGGGGTGAGTCCTTAAAACTTTTATTTGTACACCTTATAGCGAGCATATATTGAGAATATGTTTATTCTCAAACTTTTTGCTTACTTAAGTGACCCAGTTGGGAAGAATACGAATGAGCAAAGTTTTCCTAGCGGACATACGAGGACTGCGTGATAAGAAAAAACCAAAAAACAATTTCCATTACAAAATAGTTCTAGTCGATAACACTTCCTAGTACGTTCTTTATACTATGTCTTTGGTCTTGGACTAGCGGTAATTTAAGGCTCCGGCGAACCAAGAGCTTCCCATACAAACGTAATACCAAAATGATTTGCAATTTTAGCATAATTAACTCTTCTGGTGTTGTGATGTGATCCGGATTAAGACAGTATTTGTCTAGGTTTCTATTAAATGAAAAATCCAAAATACTAAACCAAATAAAAATTTATGCGGTTTATAGTTTTGTATGGAAAAATGAAATTGGCATTTATTTCGAATTGGGTTAGTATTTTGGAATTTTTATTTAATAGAAACCTAGACAAATACTGTATTAATCCGAATGACATCACAAGAAGAGATAATTATGCTCAAATTGCAAATCATTTCGGTATTACGTTTGTATGGAAGCTCTCAGTCGCCGGACTCTTAAGGGCGAAAGATATACCTTATTTTATCGACAAAGACATCCACATATTAGGGTCCATCCCCTCTCCTGTTGGAATGACTGCCATTTTAAAGACTTTTATTTTAGATGGCCCTGCCAAAATATATTTTTTAATTTCTCCGAATCTAAAAGTCCTACAGATATGAATAAAAGAAATACTTTTCGAAAGGTGTCATATTTAAACAACAAAAACTCTCATAATATGCAACTCAGAGCAATAATTTTAATGTCGTTTTGTAGATAATATATCAGCTCAGCAAGCATTACTAACAAAACAGGACTAAATACAAACACGTTTTATGTTGCAACTTCAATTCCCCAATATTATTTACACATAATTTCATCCCAAATCTATATTCATCAAATAAACAGCCTGTCGATTCTGTAAATAAACTCGAACCTCACTTCGAATCTCACTTCACTGCGCGGGAATTTTAAATCATAAATGAGACAATGATAGGCTGTTTTCTGAATCACAAAACATTTAAGATAGCTAGCTACGCAAAACCTTTTGCAAACGCTAAAGTAGCTTATAATCAGCTAATTTCTAATAACAAATTCAAGCGAAGTGAAGTGAGGTTCAAAGTGAGGTGCGAGTTTTGGTTACATTGAGGTTCGCCATTTTGGCCTGATTTCTCGATTTATCTGTGTTAATTTGAAGCCCGGCAGACTTTCCGAAGTTCGATGCGTTAGCCGGTACGGCCCCTGATACAGGAAAAAGAGTTTTTAAGCTGGTTTCCTACTCTTAAAACCAAACTACGATAACGGTTGACATTGACGTTCGATCCGCGTCGTGACGTGACATATTTAACTTCAAATTAAGCCAATGAAACGAAGAACACAGTCCGACTATCGTAATTACACACACATAGACGGGGGGGATTATTTATTCTGTGGTCGTGATATTTGTTTCGTAATAGGTTGTCAACTCCATGAAAATCACAATGTGCCTACACCCTGACCTGCAAACGATCGTTAATCTTACGATGATCAACAGTAAGATCAAAATCGTGCAACAGCGTGAGAGATACACGAAGCAAAGAAAGTTATTGAAATAAAGAAGTTTGTAATCAGATCGCGTGGTCGTAATAACGTATAAATACGAAGTTTCACCGCATTCGGCTTGAAATGTCCTCTGATCATGTTTAGGATATGTTGCGAACTTTGAAAAGCCAATTTCAAGTTTTGGATATTCAAGTTTTAATGCGTACTCATATTTTATACCGTGTACCTGTCATAATGTTTGCTTATGGTTATATTATTACATTCTTAGCTGTTTATTGTCTGAAATAAACCTATTTAACAACAAATTTTGCAACAAATCACTATTCAATTTAAATTTTGCTTATTAGAACTTACAGTACAGACTTTTATTAAGAACTAGCGCATAGTTTTCAATTTCGCCGACAAACTGTTATGCAGTTTGGCAAAAAAAAATTGCTGCTTTTTAACGATATTAAATAATTTTAAAAAATATATAATACATAGAATAGTTATTAATTTAGTACGTGACTGAGCATCAAAGATGATACGCCTACCTACGCCATAGGTTCGGCGAAAAGCGGGAGACCGTTTTCCAAGTAGAACCTAATTAATACCCACCCAATCTATCGGTATTACTACTTAATCATTTCTACGCCTTCCATTCCAAATAGCTCCTTTCTGCCCACAGTTTCGAAGAATACAGAGAATACAGTGTTTGTTTCAATTCACAAGACTAGAAATTGGCAAATGAATATAGCGACTAAAGATGGGCAAAGGACTCGATTTTTACCCAACTGCTGGGTTTAAACCCAATAAAAACCCACATTGTATGTTAAAGAAACTTTTTATAGTTTTCTTATTTCTATTGATATGTCAAATGTTACGTTGCTAGGAAAACAGTTTCTTGTTAAAACAATACAGAAAAATATTCAAAAGATGAAACATCTACACTTCTAAGACTTTCGCGCGTACAGTTCATTAGAAATAAAACACTTCTTACGGATTACAGCGCGTATATTATTAATTCAGGTGTTGTTTTAGAATTATTTAGTTTGTATTTATTGGTTTTTTGAATTCCCGGCGTTTCGACACCTTTCCAGGGATGACTAAAGCAAAAATTAAACATCTCTTATTTCTAAAGATTTTATTTAGTTCAATAAAATGGTATATGGGCGTTAACTGGGTTTAAACCCAGCAGTCGGGTAAAAATCGGGTCCTTTACCTATCTCTAATAGCGACCGATTAGATAGGTATGACCCGTCAAACAAACAACGTTCTAATTAAGAATACATCACACAAAACACAGTGTATATTAGAATATTTTGTCGACCCTTAGTGGAAAGATTGAAATTTAAATGTAATATGTATAAATTACCCGTGATCACGGCAGCTACAAAAGTGTTGTAACATCAGGAAATAAAAAAACCAACCCGAATATAATCGTTAATATCCGTAAAGTACGCGTGGAAATCTTAAAAGTGTATAATGATTGTATTACCAAGTATATACAAACGTTAGTAAATTATACAAAAATAGCCTTTGTGGCAAAGAAAATTAAGATAATGAAAATTACACCTTTTAGTTATATCCAAAGCGAGTAAACTTACTTCGCTAGTTAATACAACTATTTCATTGATTTACCTCGTTAAATCTGACGTAAGCGAGTAAAATTTAGGGATTCCAAATTCAATTCCCGATCCCTTCTAAACGGGAAACTTCCCGAGTGTTCCCGAGGTATTTTATCATGTAACTTATGATTGTCCCGGGAGGAGCGTTTAGCTCTGATGTATGGGAAGAGCACGATTGCCGGGATACGATTTGTAAGACCTACCCTCGTTATTCCGAGTGATAATGGCCCGGAAAAACTTCGTAGATTTAGTTCCAGGTTTAGCGATCGAAATAATAACTTGGAAATGAAAGTGATAAAGTAGGTAGATTGAGCGATTTATGATTTATTAGATATCTATTATAATATAAAATAATTGTAACTACACAAAATATAAGAAACAATACAAAAAGTAAAACAAAACGAACAATTTAAAGGAAAACAAGCGGCGGAGCTAATGCGAGACTGACTGCGCTGCGTCACGTGTGACCGTGGGATCGTTAAGTTGTATTGTGTATGTTATGCTTAAAGAAAGTCAAAATCGCTGATTGAGCGAAAAAACCGCTCACAACGCGTTGTGGAGTCCGCAAAGCGAAATTCGTGTTGTGGCTCTTCTAAAAAAGCCCATAACGCGTTGTCACAGAAAGACCACAAAGTGAAATTCGCGTCGTGGTCATCATATCAAACGACCACTATGCGTTGTGGCAATAAAAAAAGTAATGATGCGTTTTGAGTACTAGTTGGTGCCACCATAACAATTGTGAATTCAAATGACTGATATTTTGTGTTCAACAATTCGTAGTCCGAAAAATGTTGATTTGAAAAAAAAAAACTATTGTCAATAAAAAACTTTAATTCTGCAATTTACTTAAAATAATTAGGAATTTTAGGTTTTTTATGTCAACTCAGAATATTACTTTATTTAAAAAATCTACTTACTAATTAACAAATTGTTAAACACAAATTATTAGTCATTGGAAACTTATCAGTCCGTTATGTTATGGTAGCACCAACAAGTGCTCAGATCGCGTCATGGCTCTTCTTTGTTGCCCCAATGCGTTGTGGTCGTTTGTTATCATGACCACGACGCGAATTTCACTTTGTGGTCTTTCTGTGATTACCACAACGCGTCATGGGCGTTTTTATAAGAGCCATAACACGAATTTCGCGTTGTGAACTCATTACAGTGAACACGTTGTGAGCGTTTTTTTCGCTAACAAATATAAAAAAGTGTTTGAATACAAAACATATTGCTACTAAATTCTTACCATGTAAATCCACAACGGCCCTGTATTTATTCTTTAAGTATTCTTGATTATTTAAATCTCGAGCCAGTCTCAATGTTTGCGTAACGTTATACCTATCTAATTTTTTAGCTTTCCCAAGTTTACTTTATTCAAGATATCTTTTTCATTTTTCCAAAGTCAATTTCTTTTTAAGGCTGAGATTAAGTCACTGAAAATTTCCTCAAGGCATTTTATGAATCGCAAATTGTCCCAACGAATTATGATTTTACCTTTAAGATTCACGTTGTTTTGTATGGTCCTTTTCGTTTAATAAGGGTAGCTGCAACACTAAAAACATTACGGATATTGAATTAATAATTATATCTGCATTGTACATAAAAACTTAATAGGATCATAAAAAATAAAACTGGTAAAACATTACAAAAGAACGACACTATGACTACAAAGTGATATTCTATCAAACTCGTGACGATCTGAAAGAAAAATCCAGCAAAAATAAATAAATATAAGAGACCTTAAGGCTGCGTAGTCTGCACACTAGCGCCGCCATTGGAAAAAAAACATAGTGCTTAGATAAAGACGAAATTAGGAATTATCTCTCTGTAGTGCACTCCGAGGAAGCTTTGTGGTACTTTTAATCACTTACACAATATTTTCTAGACTGTCGTTTAGTTTAAAGGAGTTTAATTGCTAAAAGTGGCCACTTTTCATAAAAAACTCCATTAAACTAAACGACAGGCTAGAAAATCTTGTTTAAGCTATAAAAAGTACCAGAAAGGTTCTTCGGAGTGCACTACAGAGAGATAATTCACAATTTCGTCTTTATTTAAGCACTGTGATTTTTTTTCCAATAGCGGCGCTAGTGTGCAGACTGCGCCCTCTTAAGCAATCTTACCAAGTCCTCTTAAAAAGCGTGAATAGACTTTTTAGTTTAACAAACGACACCTAATCCATTTCAAGACTCGATGACTTTCAAAATTTGTTCAACTGCAAATTGGTATAGTAAGCGATTCAATTCTATTTGTATCCCTTACTTTTCAATATGCAAACATTAAAGAGCGTTCCGTTTCATTAATTCTGAATAATCCTTCCAACTTAACAGTGTAGTTGCGATGTTGCGAATTTGCTGGAGTGATCGATCAAAGTCACTTAGTCGGATTAAGTTGCGGCTCTTGGAAGTTGTTCTAGCAATCTTTGTTGCTGTATCCCTTGGAGGATGCACTGTTGCTGTAGGGGTTAGGAGATTATAATAAAGTTCTCTATTTATTCCCCATTTTTATGCGTTCAAATTATTTTGTTGAACTTTTGTTTTTGTGAGTAAAATTAGGCGACACAGTACACTTTCAACTAGTAATATTCAAGCTCCCGAGGTACGTTTATTGCGCTAGAATTAAGTAGGCACACTGCAACCAATTTATGTATTGTTACTCTAGACGTGTTGCGTCCGGTAGTGTAGAATAGCCCTTATGTTAGGATGTCGTGAAAGGCACTAATGACTTAGAGGTGATAGGTGTAATCAGGAGGGGTGTAGATTGCCACAATCGTCCCGTTATCCCCGTCCAATGTAGAGATGAAACACCGCAGGGGGGTTAGCAGGTATGCCTTCGTATAGATCCAATGAGCCTTGGCTTATCGGACAAACGGAGGAGAGTCCTGAACTCGCCCCACGCCACGTCCGGAAGTGTTTAAAAGAGTACCCCTGCATAAAAAAGATGATAGGTGTAAATCTAAAACCCATGAATACCAGGAAATAAGCAACATCGTTAAAATTGGTTCATCGCTGCGATCTGGGGCCCTATTGCGCTAATTCTGAACGATACTACCAAAACCGTTACGTTATCATTAAGGTTATATCTACCTAAAATCATTGGTTTAGCTTTAAAATTCTCATTTAAATTGTCCAAGATTTGCATTATAGGCTCCCTAGGCATAGGTTTCAACAATTTTCTCAAAATGAATGTGAGTATTTTACTGTAAACGAAACTAAACGGTAATGATTTAGTTTTGGTTTTATCGTTGAAAATTAGCACAAGATCTCCAACCTGCCAGCAAATGTGGAAATTATCGCAACATTCTCCCACAGGAGGAGCCTACTCCTGCAGTGGACTATGATAGGCTGTTAAGATGATGATAATAATGTTGTCTCAAAATTCTAAGCTGTTGTCACCTAATTAAAAACTACCTGTCAAATTTCAGTTTCATCGCCAAGTAGTTTTCGAGATATACCACTAGCTAGATTAACAAACAGTATTAGTTACCAGTTCCCTAGAAAATTGATTCTCCAAATAGTTGTCGCATTGATGTAATGACACTCGTCAATCTCAAGTAACAACCCGGATCTAATCCGGTTGAAGACAACTTTATGTCTCCAGTAGCTGCAAACTATACCACAGTATAGCTAAGTAACAGTATTATATCTCGACCGAGTCCATGATATAACTAGTAGCTCTGTAGAGCTGCTGGAGACATCGTATTTGTGACATTTTTGATCATTTTTTGAATTATTATTATCCCTTATATCTACGCCGAAACAAGTATTGTTACTATTGCAACAAGGTTTCCTTGTATTAGCGCGGAGACTGGCTTTTGCTCCGGTAGAACTGTGGGGGTGAATTCCGGTCGAGTTTCGATTAAACTCTAGTCGATTTCTGGTGCCAAATGGCCTCAGATTTCGTGTAAATACACGAAACCTGAGGCAGTCCAATGACTGTCACCTTTGAATGACAAAATATTTAATTAAACTGGCTTGATTTGATACAGATGTAATAAAAAACCATTAGAGTTGATACTTTCGTGCGTGTCACAGTTTATAAGATGCACGGAAGCGTCTCACAATTATGAGATCTACTATATAAATTATTGTGAAACTGTTTGTCGACCCCAATAAATAGAAAAAAGTTTTTTCTACTTTCAACCGGTTGGTATAAAGATGATCTACTGGTACTCAGTTACACTGTGAATCTACTCAGTTTACTGCCAATCAAGAGCTATGTCATCTGATTGGCACGCATCCTGAGTTGAGCAAGCGTTTGCTTTTAATAAATAGCGAACATTAAAACAAAATTAAGAACACGGTTCGGTCTTAGTTTGGTATACAACATGTTACTCTTAAAGCTGAATATGGTATACAGGGACCATCAAACTGAATTACTTTACTAAGTAATTTACTTATTATGGTCGTCTTATTTTTAGGGTTCCGTACCTCAAAAGGAGAAAACGGTACCCTTATAGGATCACTTTGTTGTCCGTCTGTCTGTCAAGACCTTATTCTCGGGAACGCTTGGAGTTATCGAGTTGGAATTAAAACCAAACTCAAGTTTACAGTCCCTTGAAGCTGTAAAAAATTTTAAGTTACATACGGCTATTTATGCCGCAAAAAACGCATATTTCGACACTCTCAAGGCATTCAAAACTTTATAGGGTTTCCGTTGACCTAGAACTAAGAAATTGGGCAAGTAATATTGTCTTATACTACAATTACAGGGAACATCTGAAATCATTTGTTATAAAATCATAAAAATATAGTCTTTATTTAAGTACCTACAAAGTATGGAAGCCTAGGTGGGCGAGTCCGACTCGCACTTGTCCGGTTTTTTCTTTAAAAGCAGCTTCTTCTGCCTTCATAACCCTGGGCTTTATACATAATATATAGGTATATATCATAAATGATATTTATATTTCTGACAAGCATTGTTTACACTTATCAACTTCAAATTCTATTTCTGAAAACAAAAAAAAGAGATCCTTTGGTTGAAATGTAACAATAACAACGTTTTAACATTCGTTTGCAACGCTCGAAGTTAATATGCTTATTAGCTAAAATTTCGCTCATTATGTAAAGTGAAAATGAATATAGGTCATTTTTTAGTCCTCAAAAAGGCTTGAATGACAACGCTGATAATCCGGGCAAAACATGACAACCCGGTATAAAGTGATAAAGGATGACGCAACCTGATCCGGGTGATACGAGCCAGATTAGCCCTGTCCCTACTTTCTATACCCTTTTTAGATGTTTTGATTGGGATTAAAAGATACTCTTTTGCATTTGCTAATGACACGCGCATGCAGGCCTAAGCATTTTTTACATACTAGTTTTTACCTGTATGAAAATTTCTCATTAATATTTAATTAAATTAGACTTAACTAAAACTCTTAATTTAATTAATTTAGATGTTCAATATGCCACGTGTTACAAAAATATCCCTAATGCCGGATATGGTAGATAGGGACCATCAAACTGAAAAATTATTACTATGGAAATCGCGAAACAAAAAATCAGCTATTTTATACGTTTTGATATTTTCGTAATTAATTTTTGTATGAACCAGCTTATTTTTTTTCACGATTTAGAGTTGGTCCCGTAGTAAAAGTTTTTCAGTTTGATGGTCCCCATCTACCATATTCGGCATTAGGGGTATTTTTGTAACATGTTGTATATTAGATGTTCAAATCACTGATATTGCAGTACATCTGTGATTTGATAGTTAATTGTACATCTAGTACATAGATAAATTGTATGTCGAATGAGACCGTCCGTCCTCGCAGACAAACCATACATTTAGTGTTGCGAGACTTACGTTTTTAAAAAATACAATGTGATATTTTTTTTAAATATAATTAAAAAAGACAAAGAATGATGAAAAGTTCAACCTTTGATAAAACACTATGAAATAATCAAAAGGAAAAATCTCTATGCTATGCTATAATTTTATTTTATTTATTTATTGGTACAAGTAACAAAGACTATCCCTTTAGTTAGACGTTATTAATGAAACGGTTAAAAATCTCCTCGCCTGTTTAGAAACCTCTCACTCACTTTCATTAAATTATAAAATAAATAGTTTTTACATTAAAACGATATGATTTTGTTTATTTACTTTTTCCCAGCAGTATTTTCCCATAAACGAAGGGCTTCAGAAAATTGTCAGCGCTTGTACGGAACCCTTGGGATATATTAGTGCTCGCCCTGAGTAGCAGCGCATCGCAGAGCGGAGGAACGTCCGGTTGCACCCTCGCGTTCATACAGAGTCGGTAACATCTGTACTATCCCGAATATGGTAGACTAGTAGACCCATAGACTTAGAAAAATTTTATGAGTAGACCCGACAGACGTTGTCCTGTCTTAACTATGAATATTGACTAATTTATTAATAATGTAAATATTAATAATAATAATATCTTTGACGATAAATTAATTGTTTTACGACCGAAGCATGTATTTCAAACACTATAATTTTTTTTATCCTCTTTGACTATATTTGCAGCACGCATTCTGTCAATGTTTTGTCAAACGCCATAAGGTTGCATTAAAAATGTTTAAATTCTCAAAAAGGTTAAATTAAAAAAGTTTAAATTGTCAAAGAAATAATTTAATGGTCATAGTGCCCATATACAACCACTTTTTTCTATGCCGAAAAAAAATGCATTTACGCATCCCCCCTCCCCAAGCATGTGAGCGGAAGTTTATTACAAAGCCTGAAAACCACCACTTGACTGAAAAACTTTGCTTGATATGGTCCGTTAATGGATTATTAAATATCTACGAGTAGGGTTGTCACTTTTGGTTTTGCGGGTATACCTTCGTTCAGATCCGATGAGCATGTCCAGGAATTTTACATTCATATTCTTTCATAGAAAATTAATGTTGACTTGTCGGACCTGTACGAAAGAGAGTCGAAAACTCGTCGGACTGGTCCCCGCCACGTCCGGAAGTCGAAAACAAGATTACCCCTGCAAAAAAGGGGGTTGTCACTTCGCCGTTTTCATACAAATAAAAAAAATGTTACAGTGTAGTTTTCAGGAATTATTTTAATTTTTCTGGGGTTGTAAGCATTGATCCCTCAACCATACTTGGGATTATACAGGTATATCAAATTACTCTACATATCGGGTATTCGTTTCGTCCGCCACAGATTCCGCGATCCACTGTCACTCAGGGCGCACACTTCAGTGTATCTTTCTGTCGCTGTACATATTGAGAACCGATAAAAAAGATCTTTCGTCTTTTAGGATACGATATAAGTGTATTTTTACGCTTGTATATTCCAAACGCGAATAACATGAAGGAATTATTTAGCGGTACAACTGATAAATAATAAATTGTTTCTTGAAAACGCGTGGGCAGTAGTAGTTTATTTTTTAACCAAATAACAGTAGCTTTAGAAGAACATTTAATTTTATCACCTTAACACAATTTTTCTTAATTAAATGGTAGCTAGAAATTAAAATAATAAAAATCTGTTGGCATCTGTCAGCTCTTTTATTAAAGCTAATGATGGCGGGACCAGCCAAAAAAAACTAGATCTGAATAAAATGTTTATAATTTTTGTTATAATAATGGAATAATAATAATCTTAATAATTTTACTAAATGGGTGTTTTATAATAATAATTCAATTATTAT
Organism: Catoptria pinella; assembly: GCA_963556745.1. Classification (NCBI taxonomy): domain Eukaryota; kingdom Metazoa; phylum Arthropoda; class Insecta; order Lepidoptera; family Crambidae; genus Catoptria; species Catoptria pinella. Next base: position 2,197,020 of record OY750777.1, read on the forward strand.
TACTTCTTTATTTATTTCACTTTTTTTGAACCACTTTATCATTAATACATATTATTTTTTCTGAACTACTCTATCATTATAAAATACATATTATTATCTACAAGGAGGTACGTGAGATTACCTAAATCAAACTTCAAGTAACTAAAATACATTTATTAATGTTAGTAATCTTAAGACCTCAAAATAATTTGAAACAGTGTGAAACATCAATCATATTATAATATCTTCGTTGTGCGTTTATTTTGGAATGTGTACATTTTCATAAGTTATTCACTACACTTATACAACGTGTTAATGAAATGACGCAAAACCTGAACTAATAAATAGGACTCATAACTAACTTAAAACTCTTTGAATGGAAGTAATACTCAAATCGCGAAATCGTAATACTGTTACATGCATTTTCGCAATGTTCGCCAGAAATGTGTGAAATAGCTGATTTCTTCGCGATTTCAGTACTGCTTCATTGAATAACCGGACGAGTGCAAGTCAGACTCGCCCATCAAGGGTTTCGTAAAACTATTTTTTTTTTATTTAATCACAAATGTTTACTTTCTGACTTTTCCCTGTACTTGCAGTAGAAGTCGATATAATTTGCCAAATTTCATAGTTCTAGGTCAACGGCAAGTACCCTATAAATTTTGATTCCCTTGAGAGTGTCGAATTATGCGTCAGTGCGACATAAACGGCCATATCTTTTTTTACGTTAACTAGAAGATTAATTTTTCACAGTTTCAAGGGACTGTAGACCTGAGTAAGTAAATGGTTTTAATGTTAACTCGACACCTTCCCGCGTTCCCGAGATAAAGAGTCTTGACAGATAGACAGACTTGAGAGAGACGGACAGCAAAATGATCCCATAAGGGTTCCATTTTTCCCCTTTTGAGGTACGGAACCCTAAAAATTTGTAGTTATGAGCCCTATAATTATTTTAAAGGTTTTTCGTTATTTCATTAAGACGTTGTATACATAACAATTTTGAATTATAATTTAAACTACACAATACTAAGCTACCAGACTTTGTTTGTCTATTGTTGTAGAGTATATGAAGGATATGTCACCACCGGGAATCTCTTTTAAGATCTCGTCACCTTCTTGGCGCTCCATTTGTAAGGCACACACGTAGTATACCACGATGAAGTAGGCTGTTAGAACTGAAATGAAAAAGTATAAATTAAAATACAAGTAGGTACATTTCACAATATTTTTGATTATGAATATTAATGAGTATATTTTTTAAACGAAGAATGCTCAGTAAAATCATGACGATCTGGGCCGTAAAGTATTGTTATATTATGATTGTATTATCAGGAGATAGCGTTCAATCACAATGATCATTAGAATCTGTTATTTTTTAATCCAATATAGACTTAGGAGCTCGGTGGCGCAGTGGTATAGCGACTGGCCCTTTTTTTATTCCGGAGAAAATAAATTTACGCATCCTCCCCCCTGCAGGTGAGCAGGAGGTTCGTATGTGGGGCTTGGCAGGAGGGGCCGCAGCAGTGACAGCGCTAGAGCACCTGGCCCTGCGATAGCGGAGGTTAAGCAACTTTCGCAAGAGTCGGTCATCGGATGGTGACCAAAAATTTAATATCTTGAGCTCCTCCGTGCTTTAGATGGCACGTTAAGCCGTTGGCCCCGGCTACATTTGCAGTCGTTAATATTAACCAATCCGCATTGGGCCCGTGTGGTGGATTATGGCCCATCCTTCTTAACCATCCATAAGGAAAGCCTGTGCTCCAGCAGTGAGGACATTAAAAATGGCTGATGGTCATAGACTTAGGGCCTCGATTCTGCTAATGTAACGTTTAATGAAACGACATTGGGAATCGAAGCCCTGGAAAATCGCTTGCTCTCAAATGATTCCATCAGAATCAGGAAAATTTAACCACAGAACATTTTCCAAGGCTGCAAACCATAATGGCTATTTAGTAGGCCTATGATTACTGAATGAGAACAGCAGATACCAGTACCGGCAACAATGAAAAGGTAATTGTATAGTCTTAAGCAAATGACGCAGATAGTACCTTTAACAATATAAGCTAATTATGTACCATCCAACCAACCTACACCAATAAAAATCAAAGCATTATTTATTTAAATAAGCTCACGCAAAAAGAATTTTCAAATCGTTAATTCAAATTAGGGTAGAAAACCCTACCACCCATTAAGAGCGCATAGTCTGCACGCTAGTGTGCTCCATTAAACTAAACGACAGGCTAGAAAATATTATTTAACCAAAAAAAGTGCCATAAAGCTTTTTCGGAGTGCACTACAGAGAGATAATTCACAATTTCGTCTTTATTTCAGCACTATGTTTTTTTTTCCAATGGCAGCGCTAGTGTGTAAACTACGTGCTCTTAAGAGCGTTGACGGCAACCGGCATTTTATACAAACATTTTTATGTCTTTATTTTTCTAAATGAATGAACCGATTTTAATGAAATTTCATACACTCCGCAATTGCCAGGCCAGGTGCTAAGCCACTGCACCATCGAGCTTCTCAATAAATACTACGCGTTCACTTCATCATTGCCGCAACTTCCCGGCCCGCCTCGTCATACCGCACCCCCTGCGTCGCCTTTCTAGTACGGCTAGCAACGCAAAGCTTAATGTTTGTTTCCGTTGATTTAATCATTACGTTCGTTATTTGTATTGTTATAATGATTAAAAAAGTAAAGTTCCTACATAATGGCGAACTTAAATTGTTATATAAGGATGAAAAGATCCCAGTTGTCACCCCGGGTGACAGTGTTAGACCCCGGGGACTCCTAAGAATAAAGGAATTAATGACACTCTTTGAACAACAAAAAAATTAAAAACAGTAAAGTTGAAAAACATTATTAATTTTTTGTCTACAGTAACGTTAGCTGTGACGTAATAACGGTCGTCGATGGCAATCACGAAATGAACGCGTAGTAGGTAGGTAATATCAATAAATTATTTGTTGACTGAAATTTTCAGTAGGTCGAGGATCTACGTGGTGTTTTGATTTATGCTCGAGGAAAAAAAAAACACTTTCTCAAGAATTAAAAACTGCTCTTATCTCAAACCAACTGTCATACCTATTTATTATTTATTTGATTGAATTATTGATTGATTATATGTATGGAACTAACGAGGAACACATAGTTAAATAAATGTCCCTTTTTTGAGTTTGACACCATTATCAGATGAAATCTTTGATTTAGAACACTTGAACTCGGTGCGAGTCGTAGGAAACGCTTGAAAGTAGTAGTACTTCATGTGAAAAAAAGCAAAAATAACTCCAATACACCTGTATATGTATTCACAAAAAACGTAAATATACAAACGCCATTTATGTCAGAAAGGTGTATAATACTGCAGCAGGAAATATCCTCATATCATTAAAATGTTATTAGTGAAATGTGACATTCTCGATTAGGTTGGTTTATCACTTGTCGGGGGCCACTTTGCCACAGACTAAGAGCCCGGGCTGTCTTCTTCTTCTTTTTTTGTTATGGCAATCTACTTTCCTTTTGGAAGTAATTTTTGCCAGTATCAAGTGTTAAATAGTTCAGTGGTAGATATTGTTTAATTTTTCATTAGAATGCGGGTGCATCGCATTCCAATGCTGCTTGGAGCATTTGGCACCAAGTATATCAAGACAGTTTACTCGGTTAGTTCTGCCGAGGAAGCCATCACTTCAATAAAAGTCTCAGCTTCACACAACCAAGATCGCGCCTATTTCAATTATCCCACATATTGTTCAGTTGCGTAGACACTTGTACCATATAACTGCACCAATTTTAAGACACAATATCCACTATAAATCAATTTGAAAATAATTAAAACAGACACCTAACCGAACTCGACAAAATGGCGCCAAAAACTCCGCCCAGGCTGTCATTGCGCGTTAGAGTGTAATCAGTGAATAACAAAATGTCTTTGTTAAAAATTAGCAATGTTTTAATAACATACGCAGCTTTCCGCTAAACATTACTGTAGTTTATTAAATCAAAACTGTTTAAATACAAGTAATTTTATTTTTTTATGTTATTACCGGTTTTTTTGTAAGGACATCATAAAAAACCTTTTTCCATCATTCGTTCACATAATTTGTCTATGCGTCCGTACTAAACTTACGAATCCGAAAATGGTTCGTGGTAGCTACGAGTCACGTACTTCGTTCGGGTTACGGACGGGCCCGAAATTACGGACGAACGTTTCATAGTAGACATCCAGGCGTCACTTGGCGGAAGTCCCAAACCATCGACGACCTCCGTGGTCGAGTGGCTTTGTACACCGGTTTTTAAGGTGTTGTCATCTCTGAGGGGTTGACCGGGTTGTGTCAATTTAGAAAACGATCTTTTATATATTGGCTCAGGTCTCAGTGTTCGTGATACCACCGCTGTCTCTGATTTCCATAACACAAGTGCTTTAGCTACTTACTTTGGAATCGGAGCAATATATGTGATGTTGTCAAATATTTATTTATTTATTTATTACTATATTACTACTATTATTGTGAAAAGAGAAATATATGTAACTTACTCTTGCAAAAGTATATGCAAAATGTACCGCCCGCCCTTCCGCAAAAATACATACCAATGTCGATGCTATGCGTGACGATTGCCTGGATGTTGGAGGTGGCAGTCATGGAGAGGTAAACAAAACCAGCGATGGACAGCAGCAGGCGAGCCATTGCGAACGTCACGTACATCTTCACGGGGCCTGGGCGGCGCTGTAATTAAAAATGTTGTTATAGATATATCTAAAGTTAGAGTATATAGATATATCTAATGTTATTTTATATAGTTCCACACTTGTGGAACCATATAAAATAATAATATGGAATATATGGTTCCACAAGTGTGGAACCATATAAAATAACATAAACCCCTTAATAAAAACCATGGACTATGTCCTATATCTACCCCGAAAAGGTCCGTCAGTCAAAAATAAATATTTCCACTGTGGGGAACATTAACATAACTGTAAAAAATAAGCTGTGTTGATTTGCAGTAGAAGACTCAGTACTTACCTACAGTTACAAATATTAAAGTAAGTAGAAGAGCCAATCAACACATTTCATTTTTTTTTAATTTTTTTGGCGGTCATTTAAAATTGAAAGACTTTTTAAATTACTAGTAGACCCGCTACTATCAACACTCTATTCTGTCATTTACGTAAATACTTTTCGGGACAAAATACAAAATTGCGATAAAAAAACTTGTTAACCGAAATCCTCTAGTTCTAATAAGTGTACATAATAGTAGATTGTTAGACAAGAGTCAAAAGGAAGCAATTCCCATACGAGATATTTTTCGAGTATGGAATTGAAGACTTTTACCCGTGTTAAACACTCTACTTTTCATTTCGAATATGAGGAAAGTAAAAAAGTTTTTCCAAAATATTTATTAATAAAAACATGTAGTAATTTACATAGGTAGACCGAGAGCAGACCATTTATTTATTTCTTATTTCAAATTTGGAACAGCCTGCGTCGCCGCTCCGCCCAATGTTTTTAATTTTGCACTGGCTATTATACCAACTCTATGGTCGACTACGTAACCAAATTCAGTTCTATTTTTAAAATTATTTGACACCCTAGGGTGGAACGCAGAGTTTTTAACCCGCTGCTCAGTTTAAATATACATCACTTTCCGAATATGAGAAATGAAAAATACATTTCCCATCAACATGATCGATCATTATTCGGAGCCTCGATCATTATCTAACACCTACTCTTTAAGACCATTTTAATGAGCCGAGTTTAATAATTAAGTTATTTTGTCTTATCTGCTGTATGTTGCTGAGGAGTTGGGTATGCCGCAGACAACCTAATACTGTAGCATCAGCTCGAGGTTTCCATGTCTCGGAAATACCACACAGCCACACAACCACGTCAAACTTATAACACCCCTATTTCTGCGCCGGGGGTTTAAAAAGCCACAACAAACTGATCATATCGCTTATGCTTCGCATCCAGAAAACTTTCTATTTTTTTATAAAAATCTTATACATTACGTGCCACTTATTGCGAGATAAAAATAGAGTCGGCTACTCATACCACGACATCCGAGTATAATAAATGTCCCCTCATTCCGGTTTACTTAGCTGGCTGGTTTCCAGTGCCACATTACAGTATGGGAGACAGGGAGACACAAAGTCAGAGATGGATTAAGGGACGAAACAAATGAGGGAGCCATTTTTATTCAATGAAACGCAATATCGCGTAAACAGCTAGTGACAGCGTGTTAAACAGCAGTAAAAGAGACTGGTCAACTTAGATTGTGGAAGGTATAAGTTAAAGTGAAATTCCGTAACTTTAGTGGATTACCAAGAATTTATGTTATTACGAAGAGTGTTTTATAATAGATAATGTATGCAATTGATTTTGTACTGTGAGAAAAGTCTCAATTTTCTAAAAATATGTTTCTCTTTTGAAATTTCTGAAGAGAAACTCATTCACTCGAAACTATCGGGTTGAAAATTATTTTCACACCTTCGGAATACTTGGCCTGAAGAGAACAAGGTATTGTACACCATCCATTTTCATTTCTTGTGAGGGTCATGCCCCCCTAGCATTACCACCGAAACACGATATTGATAACAAGTTGGGAGTCGAAAAAACGCTATATAATAATAATAATAATCACGCGATATATATCGTGTTTCGTCGGCCATGCTTTTGTAGCACTACCGTGAAAATAGCCTTTAAAAAATCGTATAAGAGACCTAAATACTTCCCAGGTTATTTTGTTTATTGCACAACGTGCTGACCCACAAACGAGCTAAGTTATTTTTACGGGTTTGAGCTTGCACGTGTCCTGTGCGAATGATAGTGCGGTTTGCATTTTAGCATAGATGAGGAAATAGGATTTAAAAGACCGCGCTTCAGTGATGCCCGTGAAAAACTTAATCCGTTGTAAATCAAAAAATGTTTCAATATAAAGCCGCGGGAAACATATTTATTTTTTGTTTCTTTAATTTAGAGGTTTAAATGATAATTTTATAAGTTATTTATTCAAGGACATAATAAATTGAACAATGGCAACATAGCTGAACAATTACATTGCATAAGTACTGGCACTATGTTTAAATGATTATGATTATGACAAGTTCTGATAAGTATTGTTAGTAACATTTACCGCTGCCATAAAGGTTCAATTATTATTGTGTTTCGTAACTCTACGAATTGCGAAAAAAAATTAAACATTATTAATAAAAAAACCCTGTTAACAGCAGGCCTATTACATAAAAACAATCATCACATTGGTGTTTTACAAATAACCATATGGCATTATATTGCAAAATATTTCTTATCATTTTAGCTACCAACCTTGTGTAATCCCACTAAGCAAGCGATAGTCACTACGAGCCACGCTGCGTTGACGCTCAAGATCACCATGAGGAGCAACCCGATCTGGTTCAGGAATGGCTTCTCATAGGCCTCCACTGCTGATGGCTGGTTGGGGATGGCGCGAGGGCTGACAGGGTCGAAGTGGTCAAAGCCATGGGTGGATATACCGATGTATGTGGTCAGAGCAAGGAGCGCGAGGGTGTGAAAGCAGTTGTAGATCTGAAATATATTTATTTAGATTGCCAACATGTGTGTAAAACAATACGTTTTAAATGAAGTTATACTTATTCTACTTATATAACTAACAGTCACAAATTCTTACAGGCAAACACAACATGCTTAAAATATTAGCTACGTGAGCGTGGACTAAGAATGAAGAAACACCTTTTTACTAATGAACAATAATGTATTTCTATAGTGTCGGTTACAAATCTTTTCATGACATTTTATAACAGCAAAAAACCAACTGGCATTTAGCTAATAAAGAGCATATGTGCTCTATGGCGACCAGCCAGTTTCCAACATCCTAAAACTTAAATAAAATTGATAATAAAATAAATATAAGATAAATACTTAGATACAGACAACAGTGCTAACATGTTATGCAGTAAGTGCCTAACTGAACATTTTAATGTTCTGAAATTGGTTACAGTATTGAATCGTCTATGTTTTATAGTGATTTGGAAAGGAAAATTGCAGGGTAACTTTTTGTGCCGTAGACGAAAAAATCGATTGACAAAAAATAGGCGCAAGAAAAATACCTATCAGCCATTAAAGTTAAACTTATTTAAAAATAGTTACTAAAAACAATTCATACAAAGAATAGTCTTGTTTGTATTATTATTATTGTTATTGTTGTTGTTTTTCGTTGTATGTAAATAATATTCAGTGAAATATATATTACTATCTATCAATTCTTTACGCGTTACGTAACATTAAATGGACTCATATTTGCAAGACATACTTTTTATAATATTTCAGAGAATACTAACGGACAATGTCAAAGGATTAAAAAATGTAGTTAATTATTTTCCTGTGACAATGTCCTGAACTGAAAATTGTCTTTGTCTAAACGAACTGCATTTTTTGATATACAGTTATAGGTACTGTAACGTGCGGAAGCGTAGATTAATTAAAACAATGTTTTAAATCGATATAATTATTTACTATTTGTTTTTTTACACTTATTTCCTATTCCAAAATCAATACCAGCAATACAAATTATATAGTTTAGTTGTTGTACTAAATCGGCCGCCGTCCTTGTGCACGGCGTGTCTTCTTTACTTTTTTTAAAACGAATTTTATTTTATTGAAACTAAAAATTCAAATTAACTTTAGCCCACCACGGCCGTGATTGCCAGTTCGCAGTGCAGAAACATAGACGAACTGAATAGTACACTAATTTAAATAATCTTTTTTTTTTCTCAGAATATTGTGTTGTGAGACTAAAATATATGAAACTCCACACGTAGATTATGCTATTCAAGCTATGTAAATGATGGTAACAACAGTACCCACAGCGGGGCTCTTGAATTAATGATAATTTTGTAAGATAAACATTGTGAAATTTTTTTACAACTTAAAATTTACAAACACTTCACAACTTTCAACAATTAAGTGAATGAAGTTTCTAAACTAGTTTAAAATTAACAATAAAACATCGTTATTTTCATAATAAGAGAAATAAAGTACTGTACTACGCGTTCACTTCATCATTGCCGCTACCTCCCGGCCCGGGGCCGTACCGGCTAACGCATCGAACTTCGGAACGTCTGCCGAGCTTCAAATTAAAACAGATAAATCGAACCCTAATCGGGTCAAAATGGCGAACCCTAATTCATGATGTCACACGAACATCGATATCTTCTAAATAACTTCGGCGAATAGTACAATACGAAACTCCTTACTTAGATTTATCTGTTTTAAGTTGAAGCTCGGCAGACCCGCCGATGTTCAAAAAGTTAGCCGGTAGGGCCCCCGCTTCGTCATACCGCACCCCCTGCGTCGCCTTTCTAGTACGGCTAGCAACGCAAAGCTTAATTTTTGTTTTTGTTGATTTAATCATTACGTTCGTTATTTGTGTTGTTATAATGATTAAAAGAGTAAAGTTTCTACATTATGGCAAACCTAACTTGTTGTATAAATTTATACAATCTTCGAACAAGAAAAACATGAAAAACAATTGAAAAACATGATTACTTTTTTGTCTACAGTACCGTTAGCTGTGACGACATAACGGTCGTCGACAGCAATCACGAAGTGAACGCGTAGTACTAATATTTATTATTTATTGACTAGCAAAACCGCTACTAGCAACCGTAACTTAATCTTTCAGAACAAAAAAAAAATTATTTAAACTGATTTAAAAAAAACACATCATTATATTTATGTCAGCTATTCAGTATTGCAAATCTACAATATCAAACAAATTAAAATCATAGAAATTTCCTGTCTCCTATTTGAACCTTAAACCAAAGAGATACGTACCAGATTTAAATAACCGAGTATGAAGCAGCCGATCCTCAAAGGAATACAGCAGCAGGATTTAGTGAAGAGTGGCTCCAAGCGATGTGATATTGACATTCTGGAAATTATAATAAAGAAGTAAACATTCGTTTGACGACCTCCGTGGTCGAGTGGCTTAGTACACCGGTTTTCAAAGTGTCGCCATCTCCGAGGTCCCGGGTTCGATCCCCGGTTGGGTCAATTTAGAAAAACTAACTTTTCTATATTGGCTCAGGTCTGGATGTTTGTGATACCACCGTTGTCTTTGATTTCCATAACACAAGTGCTTTAGTTACTTACTTTGGATTCGGAGCAATGTATGTGATGTTGTCAAATATTTATTTATTATTTATTCGTGTAAGAAAGAACACATAAACGGCGTAGTTTAGTAGGAATTGTTGTATTATTTTCTTTTTCAAGTGAAAAGGTTTTGTTAACAAAAATGTCACTATTCTTCGCGTACTTTTGAATTCAAATTCAAAATCATAATAAAGTAGAATCAAAATAACGGCCAAAAGAGGAACAGGTCAAGTGTTTACAACATTTTGGTGAAGAAAATATGTTTTATTTTACGTTTTTATTAACGTGGTAGATTCGTTCGGCATTTAACATAAACAACTGAAAACGCAACACATAATATAAATTAATAAGTATGGAAGTCACTGGCTTTACCGCGCACTCAGCTGACTATTAGCTGTTATCGGCGATTAAAAAAAAATTAATAAATCTTCACCAATATGTTCTCTAAACATTTGACCTGACCTTTCCCTGAGTATTGGCAGTTATTTTGGATCCACTTTATATTCAGTCTGGGATGTTAAAGCACTTGTGAATGTCAAAGAAGCCACGCCATAGTTTGCAAGTCCTAAGATGTAACCTTGTAATTAGACGAAACTTGTCACAGGCGGCTTTTTCTGTCTTATTGTGTGTACAGAGATGTCATATTGAAAAATGACCTCAGCATAAAGTGAGGTCATGAATCATTAATCAATGTTTTTTATGTAAATTCTTTAAAGTAATAAATTTTCCATATTTTGTGTTGTTAGCGTTTATTTTTTTCTGAGTTATTAAATTATTAATTCTGAGTATTATTGATTTAAAAAGACTTGTGTGAACTCTTTTCTTTATTGTTTTTTATTATGCTCATATGTTTAAAAACTTATAGTATGTGAGAGGAAGTTTGAAAGTAGCACCAGTGATAGAAAAGTTGAAAGGGAATCGTCTGGCTTGGTATGGGCATGTTATGAGAAGGGATGAAAGGCATGTTACTAGAAGAGTAATGAATATGGATGTTGAGGGTTGGAAAGTAAGAGGAAGACCGCAAAAAAGATGGATGGATTGTGTGAGGAATGATATGAATGTAAAGGGAGTGGATGAGGAGATGACGAGTGACAGGAAGGAATGGAAGAGAATGACACACTGCACCGACCCCAAATAAATTGGGATAAGGGTAGGGGGATGATGATGTTTAAAAACTTATTAGATCTCTGTTTTTAATCATATGTATGCACACAAATCTAACAAAATAATAGTTATTTGTTAAATTAGAGACCAAAGTCAGTTTGTGCTGCGAGTGGCGACTTTAGATTACAAACTAGTAATAGTCTAGAATTGAATCACGATCGTAGCGAGTGATTCTAATATAGACTACTGAGCACAGTAAGTGATTAAAGCCATGTATTCGTTGAGAAACATGATTCAGATACAAAGTTTCAGGAACGACATGTAGATGTTTACAGAAACAGAGACTTCGGCATCCACATCTAGTCTACATAGTCAGTTGATCTGTAGTCATGCAAACCCATAATATCGGCTTTGTTTCTAATAATTTTAAAATGCTGTTGTCGTCCCACACCACCGCAATGTTTATAAACAATTGAAACGCGTCCACATTTGTATACAGCTGTTGCGAAACTGATTGGCTGCTCTCCACTACCATCGGGGAGCACAGAAACATTGCTAAAACACGTACGGGCTTACCACAAAATATTTAAAAAAAGTTACCTAAAAATTACAGTATTTTCAGGATTACTCAAAAACTACTGAAGTGATTTAAAATTTTCATAGAATGGGACCAACTTGGGAACAAACCTGATAAAGTGGCGTTTGAATCATGTCAATCGGTTTAGCCGTTTTGGAGTAATCGGTGGACATACATAAAAAAAAATAAAAAAAAAACAAATAAACAGACGAACATAAAACCTCCTCCTTTTTTTGAAGTCGGTTAAAAACTGTTTAATTTAGACACTGTTTAAATGTGACGCCGTCTCTTTCAAATCATATTGTCAAAAAAGTTACAAAATCACATTTAAAAAGTGTATAGGTAAGTTAAACGCTTGTTTAACAGTATTTTAAACTCTTTTGTGGTAAGGCCGTTAGTGTTTAGCGCTAGTTTCACATGTTTCAGAAACACGTACATTTTGCTATTGAACTCCTGTGTTAAAAATACGTACGAGAACCGTAATAAAATTGCAAGAATTCCTTAAAGTTAATAAAACAAATTGTTTGTTGCAAGTCAACATCAAAGCCACAGTATAAATTAAACAGTAGTATAACTCATCCGTGTCCTTGAAATAATTACCGACTTACCACCCACCTAATAATTAGCGAGCATAGCCGCTATCATCAGAGAAATTTTGCCACTATGATACAATCATTAGAGCTGCCGATTGAGTGTATCATTTGAGTATACAAATCTTATTGTGGTTTCAATACAAATCAATTAAAAAAATAATACCTATAATATACAATAGACGACCTCCTTGGTCGAGTGGCTTTGTACACCGGTTTTCAAGGTGTCACCATCTCTGAAGTCCCGGGTTCGATTGCCGGTTGGGTCAATTTAGAAAACGAACTTTCTTATATTGGCTCAGGTCTGGGTGTTTGTGATACCACCGTTGTCTCCGATTTCCATAACACAAGTGCTTTAGCTACTTACTTTGGAATCGGAGCAATGTATGTGATGTTGTCTAATATTTATTAATACAGTCGATAATTATGTGCCACGATTGATGTAAAGAAATACGCAGTAGAGTCACACCCCACCAGCGTCTGTACGTTACTAGTGGGGACGGCACACTAGTGACTGTTGTAATGACACTTCTGTATTTAATTACACTGTGAATTAATTACACTGCGTGCCTCGTATTCACAACATAAACATTCCGTTTAATTAGTATTTGTTTCGCAGACTTATTTTAATAAAAATACATTTGTTTTAAGTTATGTCACGGAATGCTTAATTAGGAATTAATTAACATTTAGGCAGGTTTTTGAGATCCTCTACTCATAGCGCAGATTATAGCTATGGTTGCCAAATCTACTATATTATACAACGTGTTACAAAATACTCCTAATGCCGAATGGTATATAGGGACCATCAAACTGAACAACTTTTACTATGGGACCAACCCAGAAATCGCGAAAAAAAAATCAGCTGATTCATACAATTTGATATTTTTCGATTGTAATTTTTGTATGAAATTATTTTGCGGTATCAGAGTTGGTTCCATAGTAAAAGTTGTTCAGTTTGATGGTTTCTACATACCATATTTGGCATTAGGGGTATTTTTGTAACATTTTGTATATCCTACTATACTACACAGTGTTTTGTCCCTTTCTTTTTCATGTCAAACTTAAATAGTTTGACAGAGAGTAAACATGGTGTAACTATTCATCTGCTATACTTTATTAGTAAGGGGGATTAAGTAAAAATAATCTTTGCATAAGACTCGAATCAAAACACGGACGTAATTTTGCAATCTATCAATTAATTTACTTGTTGTGTAATGCAAAACTGCGCATTAAGAATTTTAATTACATTTCCTAACTCTCATAATACTGTAGTTTTCAGAATGTATTTAAAGGGCCGTACAACGTCAAATACTCATTTTTGAGCAACGATTTCGCACAGCATTACTTAATTTATAATTTTTAAAAATATTAAAAAAAAATCATTATAAATAAATAAATATTTGACAACATCACATACATTGCTCCGATTCAAAAGTAAGTAGCTAAAGCACTTGTGTTATGGAAATCGGAGACAACGGTGGTATCACAAACACCCAGACCTGAGCCAATATAGAAAAGTTCGTTTTCTAAATTGACCCAACCGGGGATCGAACCCGGGACCTCAGAGATGGCGACACCTTGAAAACCGGTGTACAAAGCCACTCGACCATTGACAGAAACATGATAGCAAAAACTTTTCTCGATAGAAAAAAACGTACCTCCAATTTTGTAGTTTTTCAATGTTTTGTGTTTGACCGTTTTCCAAAAAAAGAAATAGTTTCTTAGTTATTAAATTCAAAACGGTAATGATGTCGATAATTTCTATTGTCTTTAGTAAAAAATTTTTTCCAGCGTCGTTCGCCCTCTTAAGACAACTGAATTTTGTTTTCTTATACGAGCTCTCACTACGAATACACCTTAAATCTAGAGAGATATGGTTTAACATTGCTTAACAGGTCTATCGGTTGCAATGCATATTGATATTATGATTATACAATATGCGGTTTCATAACAGTTGAAACATTGTTGTGAAAAGAAATAAGTCGTAATTCAATGTTATTGTACATGTAAGAACAATACAATTTTTCATTGATACTTCATGGCTATAAAAAATCTGTATAAAGGTGCATTTGACAGAGGACAATTCGGAAAATCCCTAGGGAGCCTTTGAGCGGGATATAAAGTATCCAATGTCTTAATCCAGGATACATAAACTAACTAACGACGACCTCCTTGGTCGAGTGGCTTTATACACCGGTTTTCAAGGTGTCGCCATCTCTGAGGTCCCGGGTTCGATCCCCGGTTGGGTCAATTTAGAAAACGAACTTTTCTATATTGGCTCAAGTCTGGGTGTTTGTGATACCACCGTTGTCGCCGATTTCCATAACACAAGTGCTTTAGCTACTTACTTTGGAATCAGAGCAATGTATGTGATGTTGTCAAATATTTATTATTTATTATTATTTACTATGTACCAAACATCCAAATCCGCTTAGCCGTTTTTGCATGAATCACATTAAACATCGAAACTTTCACATTTCTTTTTCTTTTTTTAATTCACAACGGGTTAGCGCTTGGCCTTCACCTCACCTGATGCTAGTGACGATAAGGCCAGGTGGAGCGCACTACACCCGGAATCCTCACCACTGAGGACTCGCCCTATTAGTAGGATTGGACAGGACAATCAAAGTAGGATTTGCAGATATTTTTAATAATTATGTACTTTTTTTATTTTAGATTTAATTATTTCCGCTTGAGGTACATAAATAAAGTTATTGATTTAAACATAAGTATTATACTAACGTAATCCAACTTTTATCTTTGTTTTTTTTTATAACTATTTCAATTTAGACAAGAAAATACAAAACTTTTTAATTATTACTCTTAATGTGTGTCTTCATACGATCGCATTTCCGTACCCTTTCGGTTTCATCTGACGCATGCTTTAAGGCATTCAATAGGGCACGCTGACCGTGCGCTATCGCTTTCCTCTTGCGCTTTCGACAGAGGCATGCCTTAGGGCAGGGGTCTCCAAACTACGGCCCGCGGGCCAGCTCCGGCCCGCGAGCACCAACAATCCGGCCCGCGGAAACGGTCCGGATCATACCAACATACTGTTATTTACTGTATGTTGGTACATACGATAAGCTAGCTAGGTTCTGACCCTTGGGGCTTCGTGGAGGAGTTAGTCTGGCCCTTAGGCTAAAAAGTTTGGCGACCCATGCCTTAGGGCATGCTATTACATGCCCTATCTTCTAAAAAAACGTCAAATTTGTATGTCAGGAAATTGAACATGAAAGCGCACGGTCTGTAGGCAATCAATATTGCATGCGTTTGACGCAAGTTGAAGCGACTCTGTGAAGACAGACCATTAAATTTCACAAATTCTTCTAAACCTTATACATCACATCTTCAGAAACAACAGTTTATCTTGAAGTCGCAATTCTCCATTGTCCACAGACAATAAACTATCAATATTATGACTGGTACTAACACGGGTCGACTTGACAGGTAACTTGGCAGGCGATTTTAATCATTTAGCGCTTTTTATCGACAATCGCTTGTAAAATCTAATAACAAACCTAATTTCAATGATATGGCGATTCGATTTTACTAACGATTGTCAATAAAAAACGCTAATTGACTCAAATCGCCTGCCAAGTCAACCCATGTAAATACTGCCTTATTTTACATACCATTGTTTTGTAAGCTATTGTTATATATTATTGAACTAGCTCTTTAATGAAAACATCAGTCTTTACTATTATTGTTATTATGACTAAACAATACTTATGCATTTGTTCAAAATCATTGTTGAATAATGTGTTTAATTATGTTTGTTGACTTTTTCTGTTATTTAATTATTAAAAATTTAGAATAGGTACCTAACGTAAGAATATTGACGTGGTCGAGTGGTTTGTAGATCGGTTTTAAAGGCATTCGATCCCCAGCTGGGTCAATTTAGAAAACGGAGTTTTCTATATTGGTTCAGTACTGGGTGCTAGTAGTTAAACCTACAAGCATTTGTCTCTGATTTTTATAGCACATGTGCTCTAGCTACTACTTTAGAATCAGAGCAATGATTGTGATGTTGACTATATTATTATTATATTGTAAGAGAGAAGATCACTTTATCATGATATCAGCCTATTATAGTCCATGTTAGTCCACTGCAGGATGCAGGACGCATCTACCGTGGGATGTGATTGGCAAAATCTCCAAGCTTACCGACAGCTTGGAGATTGCATTTTTGGACCTATTTTTATCAGAAAATGCTGCAATTTTCTACCAGCTTAACCCCCGACGCAAAAAGAGGAAGTGTTCTAGTACAACGAGGTGTGAGACTACCTCTAATGTACGATTCACACCAACCGGTGCGAGTCAGGCCGGTTCGCAGCTGATGCGCGTGGACGCGCCGGCAGCCGATTTTGTCCACATGATCTGCAGGAATCCGAGCACATGCGCGCGTATCCTGCACGCTGCTCTTCTGGAAGCGCGTCACGCGCTTCGCATCTCGGAAGCTTGGGCCACGTTTTAAGATTTTCCAAAAATACAAAATAAGAAGCACTGACACTACCTACATAAAATATTAAAGAATTTGTAAAAAAACCTTTTTTAGGGTCCGTACCAAAATGGTAAAAAGGAACCTTTATGGTGCGACTCAGTCTGTCTGTCTGTCACAGCTGGATATCTCGAGAACGACTAATGCTATCAACTTGAAATTTGGAATAGTTTTAGATGACGTTTGCCCAACTATTTTGTAAATAGAAAAGAAAAAAAAATATCTCTATTTTTTTGCAACAGGGACTGAAAAGGGGTCTTAAAAATTCGAAGTGAGGCTACTAGGGCATATGGAGTATCATATGAAAGAGCGCTGCTTACATTTGCAAAACCGTATACCGTGCATACTGTGCCCAACCCCCCCTTATCTCCGAAGTTTGCATAGAGAAAAATCTGATATTATTTTATGTGATAGAAGTTTATGTAAAGATTCCAGGAAAAATAAAACGATGATGTCTCTAAATAGTAAACTTTTACAGAATGATGGTACGGAACCCTCGGTGCGCGAGGCCGACTCGCTCTTGACCGTTTTTTATTGTTATTTTCAATGCAAGTTCATTGTAATCCGCAAAGGTACGCCTCCCCGCCCTGCCCCAGTGATCCGCCCTATTATATCCGCCTTATTATAGCATCGATCTAACAGCAAAGAACAATGGGAAAATTTTGTATGGACCCCGTCCCCAGCAGTGTAGCTATGGGTCATGTGTAAAAAAAATAGATCTTATTCTAAATAACAAATTACTGAACGAAAATATGAAAGAATGAATGTATGAATGTGGCTATTTAATGTTTATTATCATGTTCTTAGACTTTAAAAACAACAAAGTAATAAGATAGAAAGAATAAGATGTTACAAATGGATCCGTATACGTATGGTTCTGTATAGTAATAATCAGTAGGTATGGTTGTAGAAATGATTGCTTCTAAAAATATATTTATTATTTATAGTAATTAATACCTACTATTTTAAATACTAATAGATATTATGAACAAACAAATGTAAACATGAAGGTTTAAGATTTTTATTTCTTTGTCTTTAAGGGTGATTATTTTTTTACCCTTATTATTTTACATATTTACTGCCATACAATAAAATGATGTATTTTTTACGCTCTTTCATATGATATATGATAAAAAGTGCTACAAGGGTGGGGACGCTTTTTCCCATTCTTCTTTACTGTCAAATACAATTTCAATGTAACTGTTTCCATTGCAACTGAATATGCATATTGTCACGATCACTCTGTCTGTACACAAACGCTTCAGTGACTGACAGTCACCGGAGCATGCATCCGTGCTGTGGCTGTATTCAATTCAAGGATAATAATCCTATGCACTGCACTACTATTTGAACAGTCAAATTAGCTACGGTTAAGGCAGTTTACAATAATTGGATAGACTGCTTCAATGGAGTTACAGATTTGAAAAGACTAATATTATACAACGTGTTACAAAAATACCCCTAATGCCGAATATGGTATATAGGGACCATCAAACTGAACAACTTTTACTATGGGACCAACTCTGAAATTGCGAAAATAAATCAGCTGTTTCATACAAAAATTTAAATAAAAAATATCAAAATATATGAAACAGCTGTTTTTTTTGCGATTTCTGAGTTGATCCCATAGTAAAAGTTGTTCAGTTTGATGGTCCCTATATACCATATTCGGCATTAGAAGTATTTTTGTAACACCTTGTATACACTGTGATAAAGTATTGTTATCAGAGCTGGTACCTACTGCACACATAATATTATGTGATTGTCTTGTACTATATTATGTTAAAAACTTTAATTAAGTCTTAGAAAATGATTGTCAGTGATGACAATAATTAAAAATTGAAAAAAAAAAACAAAAGGGCAGGGATTTTCCTGTTACTTGCGCATAGTGATTTTGACGTCATTACAACATAAGTATACCAAAAAACACAATTTAGCTGTTACTTAATTGTACCTATTTATAACTTTGGGGTTGTATTTTATTTCTTATAATATGAATAATAATAATATTCGAATAAACACACTATAGCGGATATTACTTAGGTATTTTAATTATACTTAAGCGATACCTAGAACCGCTTTTTCAAAAATAAATCAGAAAGTATAGTAAAAACCACGGTTCTTTCTTAAATTTTAAATACTCACAGAAAAAATATTTTATTTAGGTATAAAAAAACTTTACATCTCAGAATGATAAATTCTACCAGTGAAATGTATTTCAAATTTTTCATTGAAAATTAAATTCAGTTTTGTATTTCATTTTCGTTAACAAAAACAATGTCAACGAACGTTCGAATACATTTGCAAAATAAAACAAACTTTTTAGCTGAAAAACATAAAAGAGTTTTTATGTCATGATAAATTAAACCCTTATTTAAAAAAGGAACTCACTTTTTTATATGGCACCCGTCACTTCCTGGCAACTGATAAAAAAACGAATTTCAAACTGTTTCGAACGTCACTTTTTTATTTATTTACGTTGTGTTCGCGACGCGGTCTGCGCATGCACTTCGCATAAAGCAGTGAGCTCCACAAGGCTGAATTAACTATTATGACGTAAGTTATTCCGGCGATTGAAAAAAAATAGATGATACGTACTGGTTTTTGAACGCGGTGGCATCATTCAAGCGTAGCGTTAGTTGTTTCAAATATTTAAACTCATTTCATTTGTGCTGACGCCAACCTAAAGTAAAAGTATGTCTGATAAAGTTGTTTGATATAACTGAATAATAATATACTTCTTATTTTTGCGCGCATTGAAATAGAATATATTTAGATTCTCTTTTTAAATATTTTGAGTTTCAGTTATATAATAGAATATTTAACCGCCTCTGTGGTTTAGTGGTTCGCCTACACGTGTAAGACACAGGGGACCCGGTTCGATTCTCAGGAGAGGGGTACGATTTGTACTTGGTTTGGTTGGTGATAGGGCTTATTTCAAGTCCGCCTAGCTACCGCCATCTTATCTAAGTCTGACGCCATAACAACAATTTAAAAATTGTTGTGTTCCGCCAGGAGGTAAGATAGCCAGTTCCTCAGTGAGGATTCCGGGTGTAGTGCGCTCACACTTTCGGCCTTATCCGCACTTAACATCAGGTGAGGTGAAGACCAAGCACTATCCCGTTATGGATAAAAAAAGTCACATGATATATCATACCTGAGATGCTCTTCTTATAGGAACAGCATCTCAGGTATAATCTCAAGATAGCTCTCAACGTTGAGAGCGATTTATAAATACGGGCCTTAGTTTATAAACAACAATTGCGAGGGGATCATAAACTTGAATTTTTAATAAATTGTGTATATACAGTTACACGATAATATTTTTTTTGCGGGAGCCACGCTTGTGTTGTATATAAAGGCGCCTTAAGACCCTATATACCTCAAGTGGCGCACTTATTTTAATTAAATTTATTGCTCGCTAAGCACATAATGTATCGAAAATTCACATGTACAGATTGAAGCTAAGGTTCCATAGTTTATTTACAAACAATAACCACAGTATAATATGGTTCATTGTAGTAGTAGTTCGCAAAAGTGCTAGAAGTAGCCACTTTTAGCACTTTTGCGAACTACTACTACAACGAACAAAATTTTACTGAGGTTATTGTTTGTAAATAAACTATAGAACCTTAGCTTCAATCTGTACATGTTAATTTTCGATACATTATGTACTTAGCGAGCAATAAATTTAATTAAAATGAGGGCGCCACTTGAGGTATAACAGGGGCCTTAATAAAAGATCCAAAAAAACACAAGTGAAAAAGAACCTTCGGTCAATACCAAGCCCAACATTTGCCATAATATTTTCCCCGATATTTACGAACTTGCCACCATACTAAGACAAACGATTTCTATAATCAATACTAATAATGGTCGTAATAAGCGAACTTGTTTGCCAAATAGGGAAAGTTTGGCCCCTGGCGTTAAGCTACACCTGTGGGATACACGTTGTCTTTTGTTTGAACCAATAAGGCTGTGTTCACATTGAGGGAGAGACAGCGGAAACATTATTCAAATGTCACAACTACTTATTATGTTATTTATATGAAGAGCAGAGCCTTTTGACATAAGTATATTTATGCTTAAAAGGAGACTGGCTACTGTTATGATAATTTGAAGGTAAATAAATATTTTTGATTTTTTTTTATCTTGTATACTGTTTTTCCTTACTTGTCCTATTTGGTAAACAATCTTCACCCAACACTTTGATCATTTATAAAATACAACAAATGGTTTTCCACACATAGAATACGAAAGATTTTGTTAATTTATTCATGACAATTTGATTTAATAAGACAACCTTTTTTGAAATAGCGATATAAGTTTAAAAGGCGTATGACAACTGAAAAAAAGTGTATACTAATTAGAACAAATAAGGATAAACAGACTTTAATTACTACAAAAAAGAATAAACATATGATAACATACACTATTATTTAGATAACCTGTTTTAAGACCTCAAACACACATAATGAGTTCCGGTCATGCGATCCGATCTCAGATCGCTGCGATCTATGCGATATACGGGATCGGAACGCAACCAGTGTGGAAGGGATACGAGAACTCCACACACAACATAAACCCGGAAAATTATTTTTGTATGGAAACTGCAAAGTGACAACTCTATACAAAGTGTTACAAAAATACCCCTAATGACGAATATGGTATATAGGGACCATCAAACTGATCAACTTTTACTATGAGACCAACCCTGAAATCGCGAAAAAAAAATCAGCTGTTTCATACAAAAATTAAAATCGAAAATATCAAAATATATGAAACAGCTGATTTTTTTTCGCGATTTCAGAGTTGGTCCCATAGTAAAAGTTGTTCAGTTTGATGGTCCTTATATACCATATTCGGCATTAGGGGTATTTTTGTAACACCTTGTATAGTCAATAGTCAAAATTTCTTTATTCAAATAAACTTAATAATTAAGCACTTTTGAATCGTCTATATTTTCCTACCACCCGTTCCACTTTTTTAACTGACAAGAAGAACAGGCGCAAAAAACTTATCAGCTTTAACAGAAATAAGTAACGATATTTACAAACTTAAATATATCGTTACCAAATATAGAAACAACAGGATTATTAACAACAAAGTACTTATGTGTTACATGTTACATCATTTCCACGCATTTCGGTCTTTTAGATAATCGTCTACTTTACAATAACCTTTACCCATAAGCGTCTTTTTAACATGGTTTTTAAATTCATGCAAACTAAGATCAATCACTTGTTTAGGAACTTTATTAAAAAAGGCTGCCTTTCCCCAAAAATGAACTTCTACTTTTAGAAAATCTATAGAAACTAGATACTATTATAGGTACTGATCTGGGAGTAAGTAAAATGTATTCCTTTTTTTATAGCGTATAATTGCTTCGAGCGATTCTTTCTCATTTATGTGTATAGCTTCAAAATAGTGTTTCACTTTAGTTCTATAAAGTATTAGAACTCTACTAGTTAGAGAAACGAGGTTAGTCTTCTAATCTAAAAAACAGAGTCTAAGAAGTGGATTCAAGAAAAAGTGTAGCAATCTTGTCCAATATAAAAGGATTATTATTAGCACAGTGCCCCGATCCTTATTTGAAATCCCCGATCTGTTATTAATGGCTTTATTTAGAAAATCGGTGTTTTTAATGGTTCGCCCTTAATTGACACATTTGAACCTGTTACTAATTGGGTCAGAATTGGGCGTCTTATTCTTAGCGGTAATCGTGTTCCAGATTTGATTGGAATTTTATTTTATTTATAAATCTTTATTGTACATATACACAAAGTAAGGTACAAATGGTGGACGCATTCTCTACCAGTCAACCAACAGTAAACAGAAAGACACGAATGCGGCACAAACAAAGAAAACTTATATTTACATGCATACAATATAAATATTACATAAATACACACCATTAAATACATGTCTACATAATTTTATATAATATTAATATAATATAGAGAAATTATATACATACATATATTATACATACACACCAAGTGTTGACATTGACCTTCTCACATCACCGGCATAAGCCCTTCAATAAATGTGCATGAGCTTGTTTCTTAAAAGAAAACTTACTGGGAGCTCTTCTGATAGAATCTATGACTTTTATTAATGGCGTGCTGAAATAGTGATGTTTTACACTATAGTACCTTAATGTTATCTAAAAAAGGAGAAAAAAATTAAGAAGTAAATTAAAGCACGCAAATGATGCCTTTTGTAAAATATTATTATTATTATATTTATTGTAAGCACAGTGTCCTGACCCTTATTTGAAATCCCCGATCTGTAGGTACCCAATAAGGTACACCGCAGGAAACTGTCTGCCAACTTATTTATTAATGGCTTTATATTAGATCGGTGTTTTAATGGTTCGCCCTTTATTGACACGTTTGTCCCTGTTACTAATTGGGTCAAAATTGGGCGACTTCTCAGCGATAGTTGCGATAATCCCGTATTTCAGTTTTAGTTGGAATCTATGACTTGTTCATAGGGTGCTGATATAATGGGGCTCCCACACTGCTTGGAATGTAATAAAACGTTATCTAAGGGTGGGTCCACACTTGTAACATTTTGGCGTGTCAAAATACCATATCTTTATCATACATCTTTTTTTGATACATTGAAACGTACAATTTTAAACGATTTGTAGAAAATGAAGCAAAGCAATTTCCATTCATAGTCGAATTTTTTAGTAAAAATTCAGAATACTTACTCTAATAAAAAAACTAAAAGCTACTAAAAAAAGTTAAAATTAAAATAGGTGCATACTCTTTTAACAAAAAACATTTTAAAAGATAACCTCACTTCAAACAAAACTGAATGACGTTAAACCGTTTTTGTTACTTGTTGAAAATAATGTAATCAGTAACAATACTGGAATAGCGGAACAAATGTGGAAAGTGGAACAAACGAAACTCCATTAATTGGGCGTCGTGTGGCACCAGCGCTAACTAGCGCGATTGTTTATTTTCCCGCGTTACTTAATGCAGGGTTGTTTTACACTCTATTTTTTTCGACACTCGGTTTCAAACAAAACATTTTGAATCAAGAAAAAATGTGGGGTATTTTAAACAATTTAGTATCCACATTTCTAACTAATTGATTAAGCGAGCGTGAATAGAATAGAATCATTTATTTGCGAATATAAGTTGTTAGGTACAGAAATACAATTTTAGCAGTTTTACCAGTATTGGCCTTTTTAATGGGGAACAATATTTTCTGTCACCTAAATTTAGATGTGTCACTAATCTGCAATACCCTAATTATAATATCTATCCCCAAGAAATATATTAGTCATCATATTTATCAAAACTGTCTCTAAGTATAAATCACCGTATTAATGTAAATATGTCTCTTAAATTATAGTTTGATCACTTTTTTTCTATAGCCTAAATATAAGATCTGTCCTCTAAAAAGTAAGTCCCTGGCAGCAATAATATATTTGTACCTAAAATAGTAAATCTATCACCTTATAAATCTAATCAACAAACTATTAGTATCATTTAAATCGTTCAATCATCAAAATAATAGATATGTCACTTAATTCATAGAAAAATTCCTAAGTAGGGGCAGAGTCAAATTGGCGGGCTATGAAAATTTAAATGCACTAGGTAGGTTAGGTTAGGTTAGTGTTTAAACCACTCGCAGCGGAGCGAGCGAAGCTCCATAATGCTTATATCAGAATCAACTAGTTTGGCCATAATGCTTATATCAGGATCAACTAGTTTGGCCTAGCCAAAACTGTTTATCATATCGGGCTTAGGACAAACTAGTTTGGTCTAGGCTATACCAGTTAATCCCTTCGCGTATAGGAAGAACTAGTTTAACCTAGGCCAAACTAGTTTGTCCTGAAAATCGGGTTTGGCCGGTAACAAATATACCTAACTAACTCGCACAGCTTGCACTAGACTGCAGTGTTTTGTTTAGTTTTATATGTAGTGTTTTTGTTTCGATTATAAATGTAAATTATATTATTAAAACCTATTGTAGTTTTATTTAATTAATTGTACCCATATCGTCAAATTTCAGTTGAATTATGTAATAAATTAATATTATTTTTCAATGGTCAAATATATTTTTTAGGTAAACATTTTTAATTGTTTGGTGATTCAGTTTAAGTGACACTTTCATTATTTAGAAACCCAATATAATTATTTGATGATTGATATTATTTCCAAATAATTCTTAATTATTATTTAGGTAAGCGTTTTTATATTATTTGGTGATTAAATTTAAGTGACAGATCTACTATTTTAGGAACAAATATTATTTATTAGGTCACTGAAAATGCATTTATTAGGTAATTGATAAATTTTTTAATAACCCTTTTTAATGTAGGCATGCAAATATTTATTAAAAACAGAATTAAAACAAAGAAAAGTGATTTTAGGCAATTTAAAATAGACACCTCGAATAAAAGTAATAAAATAAAAACGAAACGCGAGCGAAGCGTCTCCGTTTTAGCTTAGCCAAAAATGCTTTCATATGTCTGTCTGGCTGTCCGTCTGTTCTCCTCTACAGGTCGCATTTGTCAACCGATTCTCATGAAATTTTTGAGCAGGTTCAATAACTATATAATATTTTTTTTATTTGTCTAGGCTTCTATCAAATAAGAAATCCAAAATACTAACCCAATTTAAAATAAATACCAATTACATTTTTTTATACAAAACTTAATTTTATTTGGTTTGGTATTTTATATTTAACAGAAGCTTATACAAATACTGTCTTAATCCGAATAACATCACAAGAAGAGTTAATTATGTTCAAATTGCTAATCATTTTGGTATTACGTTTGTATGGGAAGCTCACTGTTCGTCAGACTGCAATAAACTATTTAATTTGATTTGATTTGACTTAAGAATAATAAGCCGCTCTGAGACGTCAACCGTAAGGAGTAATATTTCTAAACAATTAAAGTAATCTTATTAATAAGGCCGTAATGTTTGAAGATGCTGGCGATGAGGATGAATTTAAAAAGTAACTACTAGGTAATGTATAAAGTTCGAATTAGTAATACTAAAATATAAATATTTACTAAAGCGTTTGACCACAGTAATGGTGGTTTTACACTTTCCGTTTTTCATAAGCGGGCGAATCTACGTTGTTTCTTACTTCCTGCGTCATTGTCGTTTACTCGAAAATCTTTAAAAATCCAATGCATCGCAATAAATAAGCTAAAAATATGCAAATTAATATAATTTATTATCATACTCTAACGTAAATGATGGCAAATTCCGTTGTGATGCACTGGATTTTTAAAGATTTTCGAGTAAACGACAATGACGCAGGAAATAAGAAACATAACAAAACAACGTAGATTTACCCAAGCGCTAATAAACAGAGGAACATAGAATCTCCTCCTTTTTTTGAAGCCGGTTAAAAATCACTCACGCAATTCTATTGAAAATGAAACGAATAGAACCTGTTGTGACATCACAACACCTGCGTGAGGGCGCTGGCAGCGGCGATCGCTACAACAGCGCCTCCTATAATATTTGCCTCGTACGGTGCAACTGTTTAAGTACACCGGAAGGATGTTGTAAAATTACCCATTTTGACATCTATAGGCTTAATTGGATGGGCTCGCCATCTTTTTTTTTATATGTTTTTTATTCTGTTGTGAGAGCATTCCGGGCAAAATAAACTCAATAAACCAGCAAAGTACATCTATTAATTTCCTCATCCAGTCCTGCACACAGAAACAGAACCCATATCCATTTGTAAACGATATTCAATGTAACGGCGAAAAAGTAGCTTAATTAACCACTGCTGGTTTCACAGAGTTTGTTTATTTTCAGAATGCACTGGAACCCGCTATTCATTAACCATTCACACGGTGTGCATAGAACAGCTTATTTTTAAACAATGCTTGGACAAAAGCGCCAAAAATGAGCTCACTATGACGTCATAACCTTTATTCTGCGGGCAGGGGTGAACTAAGGGGATATTGAGGGGCTCTTTTTGTAATAAAACCTAGTGACTCTACTACCAACGAGGAGCACTTTTGTGCAGTGGTCTAGCGCCTGGCTCTGCGATTGCGGAGGTTAAGCAACATTCGCAAGGGTCGGTCATGGGATGGGTGACCAAAAATTTATTATATTGAGTTCTTTCGGAAGGCACGTTAAGCCGATAGTCCCGGCTGCATTGGCAGTCGTTAACAGCCACCAATCTGCATTGGACCTGCGTGGTGGGTTATGGCCCGTCCTTTTTATCAACCCAAAAGAAAGGCCTGTGCCCTAGCAGTGGGGACATTAAAAATGGCCGATGTCGATTCTGACACTTTTGGTTTGAGTTGTCCAGATTTTTCATTAATTTGTATTTTTTAAATGATAATATCTGATGGTAACGCTTTAAATAACAAAATTAAGGATTAATAATATTAGAAAAAATACTAGAAAAAATCGACTCATCCGTAGCACCTCAGACGAGACTCGAACCCGCACCCTTGGGATTCCGGGCCAATGCACTGACCAATTTGACAAATATTTTGAAGGCGAACAATATCTTTTTCATCACTGAGAATTATCATCAGCCATGCTATTCCGAAACGAAACACGCAACTCACTTCGAAAGTTATCTCACTTCGCATGGGTTTGATATTAGAAATAATCGAAGTGAGTTGCGAGTTATGTTTCGGAATCGCCCGGCAAGCTTGAAAACTCTTAGAGCCTTACCACAAAAATTTGAAAACACTGTTCAACAAGTGTTTAACTTAGACACTGTTTAAATGTGATGCTGTCACTTTTTTGACAATATTGTTTGAAAGAGACGGCATCACATTTAAACAGTGTTTTAAAATCTTTTGTGGTAAGGCCGTTTAATTCTTAATGCAGCCCTGCGTTATATTGCACACCGACAGTAAGTTGTGAGTATCTGGTAGATCCCAAACAATAGCTGTGATTTTATGCAGATGTATTTGGCGCCGCCATTGTCCGTCATAATAATTTCTCTATTTGAGAGTAAGAGTTTTAGATGTCGTGTTATTTTTTCTACTTTGGATTTAAAAAAATATGGTACAGTAATATACTGCGCCAGGTATAGCGTTCCGAGACAAAGGAATTCACGTAATAACACTTTTTAAAGAAATTTTAGCATTCAGTGTTATTTTTATACAATAATAAATAATATACTAGAAACTGAGCCAAGAACAAATCCAATTACCTACCGAGTCACTCTCAGAGCTACCGAGCTCAGTCAGAGCATTGGACCGGACTTTTAAAGGTCGCGAGTTCGATTCCCCCCTGAGAATATGATCTGGTGCGAGCCAAATTTTGTATCTGTAAAATATCCATCCAACCACTCAATTATACACTTTATTTGAAATATAGGGATTATTAATTCGAATTTGTTTGTTATTGTAGCGGCGCGAACATACCGCTACATAAGCAAATCGACGAATGACGAAGCAATGCAGGATCAGCGAATAGTACAGTATGTAAATATTACGCAGACGTGACGTTGCAAACATCAAGGCATAAATGTATGGAGACCTGACTCACGATAGCGAAATTTTCTAAGCGCTTCCCATAACTACAAATTCCAATATCAAACATTTGGACCGCGGTCCCCGAGTACAGACACCTGGCTCGGCGGAAGTACTTCCCCTTTCGCTAAATTTATGGTGAAGAGATCCTGTCTCAACATTATATTTATCGAATATCCGGTCTCACAACAATGTGTTCAATTTGTAGCAAGATGTCATACAAGTTGATAGATTCTACAGTGTGTCCACTCCAAGATATTTTTAGTGCTATTTTTACAGCACTATATAAAAGCACTATAGGCGAAACGTGCTTGCCGCAAAAGCTTTGTGAAATATACTTCAATTTCTTGGAGGAAAGTAGTCTAACTAGATAAAATTTATTAGGATCGTATAGTGTGTAAAAAAATCATTTAACTATATCAATTCTTTTATTTCTCATTAGCCACAACAAAAGATGATGACTTTATTCATTGACAAAATTTAGAACTTGTTTGTTGAGGCAGGATCCTATCACCATAAATTCAGCGAAAAGGGAAGTAAATATTTTCGCCGAGCTAAGTGTCCGTGCGCGGTCTACAAGATATCTGTCTTCTTATTATATATATTAAGGGCTATTTACATGGGTCGATTTTAGTCACATGTGACGGTCGACTTTAGTCACCTAGCAAGTTGCTTGTAAAATTGAATCGCAAGTGACACATCGGTGATGGCGGCGCTATCGTCTATGTAGTCGATGGCGTAACATGGCGTAACCTAGGTAACCAATGCCATAACGTAGTTCCAGTTTTGGCCATCGGATCAGATAAGTTTGTTCAGTCACTTGCGGCTTAGACCGAATTGCCATTTACACAGTCGATTTTCGCCGTGCGGCAAAAGTCGTGCGGCTTTAGTCACTTGTGTAAAATCACATTAGATTTTTCTATTTGGTTATTCATAAAACTAGTGGCTCTGTAGACCTCGCCTTTGAGACCTTTTTGAACATTTTCATAGGGCATCTCTCTCTCTCTCTCTCTCTCTTAATCGTTCCCTCATAACTGAGGATCGTGATCACCGGCTGCTTTTAAGATTTGCCTCCGTCGGTCTCGGTCCATAGTTGCTCTCACTGCTTGATGGAATTTGCTTGAGGAGGTTGCTACTCTTACTTGGTCAGACCATCTGGTTGGCGAACGACCTCGGGCTCTCTTGCCTTCCCTTTTGCCCTTTTTTCATTTTCATAGGGCATACGTAAACATTTATGCCCATTTTTGAAACGTAG
Source organism: Catoptria pinella (assembly GCA_963556745.1). Classification (NCBI taxonomy): domain Eukaryota; kingdom Metazoa; phylum Arthropoda; class Insecta; order Lepidoptera; family Crambidae; genus Catoptria; species Catoptria pinella. Next base: position 2,226,672 of record OY750777.1, read on the forward strand.
CCGCTTTGCGCTCGCTCGGTGAAAAAAGAAAAAATCTTATACTATTGTAACATGATTACATTGTAAAATATTGAATTTATTCAAACATTTGTCAGTATCATAGTTCTCAAATACCACTACCGTTTTTATCACAAAGAAGACAATCAATACAAAGGAATATCTTTTGCACTGCATCGTCGTCTTTGCAAATCCTTTATAACGAAGCGTCGAACTGCAATGAACAATGCTTTTAAAAGAGTCTGCGAGCGAGTATAAAGAAAATGCTAAGTGATGTAATCGAGCAACTAAAATATAAAGGAATCGACTAGAGGTTTAAGAAATATAATCTCTTTGTAAGTAATAGGTAAAAAATTTCGAACAACTGAATAGACAAATAAGTTATATGTAATATTCGAACCTACTCACAAAATTTCTCGAGAATCGGTTGAGAAATGCTACATGTAGAGGAGAAAATACGAAGAGCGGGACAGCCGGACGTGCGAAAGAATTTTTGCCCAAGCTGAAACGGAGACGCTACGCTCACGCTACGTGCTCGCGGTCAATAATAACTAGTGACTCTGTGAGCTGTAGACCTCGCGTTTGTTTGTGTAATTTTTCTAAATTACAATAATTTATGTTTTTTTTTTAAACCTTCGAAAAACAGAGTCGACAAAAAACTATTATAATTATCGAATCTGCTCACAAAATTTCCCAAGAATCGGTTGAGAGATGAAACCTGTAGAAGAGAACAGACGGACAGCCAGACAGCGGGACGGACACACGAAAGCATTTTTGTCTAAGCTGAAACAGGGACGCTTCGGTCGGTCAAAAATCTATAAATTTTTACGTACTTTTATATAAAAATAATAATAAATAATTATTTTTTCTAGAAAGAAGCGTTCAAACTTGGCTTCCACTTGTCATCCACTCTCTTGCGAAAGGTCGTAAGTTCAAATTATAAATCAATCAGTCAAAGGGTTAGGCAAAATTCAAATATTTATTTTATTTACGTTTTCGTATTAGTATCACATTTCGAGTGGTCTTACCTGTTCATCGGGTAGATTTTGCTCATTAATTCTGAATCTGAGTGGCCCTGAGCGACCTTAGCCTAACATTTCTCATAAAAGTCTGCATAAACAAAATTAATTTCGGCCCAATGTTAAGGACCATGCTCATACGTCAGAGAGGAGAATTCTTATAAATATAAAATAATGTAATAAGTAAATTAAATTAAAATATTGCAACAGACTCTACACCTTGAAAATTTTGACATCTTATAACTCTGAGGTTATATTATTCTATAGGTCAAAATAATAAAAGAACCTCCTAGAACCAAAATCCAAATAGGTCCAAAGTTATGCATAGTTTTGGAAATATCATCAATCCTAATTAAATTACTTCAAAATTTATCACCCTTATGACGATTCTTTTTTTTGCATACATACTTTTTACTATCAATGCTATCACTAACTATTATTTATTCTGTGACTAAACGTAAAGATGGCTAACAGCTATCATGTACTACCACAGCGTAAAAACCCTTATAAGATTCTCATTGATGATCGAGGTTATTCATATTTAGAGAAACGGAAATGCAACGTTGCCATATTTCACATAAAGATGTTTGCATAAGTAGTCTTAACTTTATTGAATTATTTTGTATGAAAAATTTAAATTAAAAAAATGTTTCATTGAAAAATATTTCGTATGCTATTTGATTTTATTTCATGGTCTCATTAATTCTCGATTTATGGGATATATAAAAACATTTTTTTTTTATTTATTAGGATCACCAACAGTTGATACATTTTTACTTTAATTGAAAACATATTATAACAAGAACTAAACTTAATGTACAACTACTTAAAGTGAACGCAGTATGCTAAAGTTTAAGTAGGTACTTAGCGCCTATTTAAATTAAGGTAAATAGTGTGTGTTCAATAAAGAGTAGGTACTTAAAAAAAACTTTTACAATTATTTTTTTTAAACTTTATTCAGTTACACAAAGACTAGAGTTTTTTTATTGCATTTTGAAAAGTTTCGGAAAGATGTGTTTGTACAAAAAATGTTTGTTCATTGTGCAGTGTCCCTTAAGCCGGGGTATCCACAGCGTCTAGGGTTGTGACAAGGGTCAGGATTGTGAGGAGCAGCCAACAAGCTTGGAGGGAATTTATAATTCCTCGCGAAATTACCAGAATTCATAATTACAGGTAAAATTTATCTGCAGACATAGAACGCAAGTAATCCTTTTATTAAGCACTTTTACAGCCTTATTCTGAAAAGGTTGTCTGTATTGTTCGGAATCTGTTTAATTAAGAATCAGTAGAAATATGTTACTGTTAAGATGAGAATCTGCGGATATGTGTAGACATGAGAATCTGTAGAATTGATAATCTGTAGACATGAGAATCTGTAAAATTGGGAATCTGTAGACATGGGCCTAAATGCTTATTAGGTATGCAGGTGAAGTAACCTTCTTGGCAATAACAAGCTGGAAGACGTAGCGTGTTTGGCCAGCGATCGTGATAGCTGTTCACCTGTTGCAATGGATTGGAATTGGATGGGTAATCAAAACATTAATCAAAAAAAGAAAGAAAAGAAGGTTACTAATATGACGCAGTCAGTACTATGATATGTAGATAAACATTATACTTACATTGACAAAAAAGAGCTCAAATAAACGTGTTTGCAAGTGTTTGTAAAGGGCAATTAGAAATTCCTAATAATAATTAAAACAAAGTATTCTGGCGCAGTTGTCGGTCTGCGGGTCAGAGGTCAGTCCGCCAGTCTTCGCGTCCTTCCGTTCTCCGATAGTCATCTGTCCTGTCCGTCTCTCCGGTACGTCATCTCTGTCAACCTCTGTCGTATGTCTGTCAGCCTGTCAGTCACTAATCGAAGGAGGCTGCACGCCACGACACTAAGTATTTATAAACATTTCAACAAAATGTTGCCGATTAATTACACAGTCACGCTCCGTTAAATTTTAATACGTCCTATTTGCGCCGCGGTCTCCGGGTAAATACACAAATTCGATACAAATCGAGGGACGACCACGGTATTTAAATATCCGGCCGGACACCTGTTTACCGGAATGTTCTATTACGGATTCATGGGGGTCGGCATTTATGTCATATTGACCTCATTCTTTGTGATATCATTTTGTATACAGGATGGAAACAAAAGACGGTAGTTGGGGAAATACCCTAAATATTGATGGCGGCAAATTTTACTAAAAGGAAACATTTACTTATTTTTAAAAATAAGTAAAACTGCATTCAAAGATTTTTGATAAGTCGCTTCAGCCGGGACTCGAACGGGCACAAACCGAAAAAATAACATCTGTATTTTTGTGATACAAATAGATAAGGTCAATTTCCCCTAAATAACATAGTATCCTTTGATGACCTCCGTGGTCGAGTGGCTTTGTACACCGGTTTTCAAGGTGTCGCCATCTCTGAGGTCCCGGGTTCGATCCCCGGTTGGGTCAATTTAGAAAACCAACTTTTCTATATTGGCTCAAGTCTGGGTGTTTGTGATACCACCGTTGTCTCTGAATTCCATAACACAAGTGCTTTAGCTACTTACTTTGGAATCGGAGCAATGTATGTGATGTTGTCAAATATTTATTAATTAATATTTGCAAGATTTTCATACATTTTAATGCTATATTCGTGGTTTTTTTAAACATATCCTTACATCTCTTAAAATGCTGTTTAGATCACTTGGGTGTGTATAGAAATCTGGATCTCCTCCATTCACTCCCTGGATGGCCATCACCAGATCACCGCTCGGTCAATCCCTGGCGGAGAAGCAATGCTTAAAAGTTACTTCGTTTGTATGAAAATCGACCGGCGTCCTTAATTATGTGGCTACTAATAACTTCACACTCACCAATATTAGTAACTATATTGTACACGTGCGAAGCCAGGGCGGGCCGCTAGTTAATTAATATTTATTTATCCTAATTTAAATGTTCCCCAAACATGCATACGTTGAAAAGCTTAAGTAGCTTCCGAATCAGCCGGATAATGCTATCAACTTTATAAATTTCCTTACGGCGCGACTGTTTGTCTTTCGGTCTTCATTTCGGATTCATACGGGTCGAGGCTGGAGCTTCATCGACTCAGGTAGCCCGTAATTTTATGGTCACACTAAAAGGAGAAAAAAAACTTTTAAAAATTAAAAAGAAAAACCTCCTTCAAAAAAACCTTAAAATAATTGCTGTAAAAAAACAACAGCTCTAAAAAGCAAGAAATAATATTTAAATCTGCATAATTACTATTCAAGTACCTACGCATATCTGATATTAAAAAAACGTCTTTTGAAGTCGGGTGGGGCTAAAGATATTTTTCTTTTTTAATCATTATCGTGGTTTCTCTTTCTCAATTTGATTTTTTAATTCTTAAAGCCCCACCCGACTTCATAAGACGTTTTTTTAATATCAGATATGCGTAGGTACTTGAATAGTAATTATGCAGATTTAAATATTATTTCTTGCTTTTTAGAGCTGTTGTTTTTTTACAGCAATTATTTTAAGGTTTTTTTGAAGGAGGTTTTTCTTTTTAATTTTTAAAAGTTTTTTTTATTTTTAACTTTTTTGTGGTAGGTATGTATAAGTAAATGTTAGCGATGATATAAATATATTTTATTCATATTTCACACATTTGAATGGTATAATACGCCTAGTAACTCAATATTCACTTTTCGCACTGTTAATAGGCAAGGGTCAGACATGGGGTAGGTGACCAAAGTGTATTATCTCGAGCTCCTCCGTGCTTCAGAAGACACGTTAAGCCGTTAGTTCCAGCTACATTTGCACATTAACACCCACCAATCCGCATTGGGCCCGCGCGGTGGGTTATGGTCCATCCTATTCATCAGCCCATAAGGCTTGTATCCCAGCCCCAGTAGTGACAATAAAAATGGCTGATGCGAAACCATCCAATACCGTAGAGTAATCACTAATACACTATCATATTTGATTTTGAAGAGTTCTCTTGTGTATCTTCGAAGTCCAAGGTCCAATGTGCAGGAAATTTTAATGAAAACACCCTTAAAGTATCCCCTTTCTAACAAAACAAGAATTATCTCAATCGGTTTATAAACAAAGAAGTTATGTCTGAAGATCCGTTGAAAGTTGTGCAAAAGTTACCTAAAAAATTACAGTATTTTCAGGATTACTCGAAAACCACTGAACCGATTTAAAATTTAAAAAAATGGGACCACCTGGGGAACAAACCTAATAAAGTGGCGTTTGAATCATGTCAATCGGTTCAGCCGTTCTCGAGTAATCGGTGGACATACATAAAAAAAAAAAAAAAAAAAAAAAAAAAAAAACAAATAAACAGACGAACATAGAACCTCCTCCTTTTTTTGAAGTCGGTTAAAAAGGTTTGCGACCTCTGCCAAACAAGGGCTGTCGGTTACCTATATGACTTGTTCAAATATCGGAATAACCTTTTTGAAGGTTGCGTTGAGTTTTGACAAAGCAGGTGAAATGCTATTTTTTAGGGTTCCGTAGTCAAGCCAATAAGAAACCCTCATAGTTTCGCCATGTACGTCTATGGCTTAGCTCAAATGCCATTAGTACTAGAAAGCAATAATTTGGCTTAAATACATATATTAGTAACGCCGAAAAAATGGTAGAATAAAATCTTGAAAAATATATTTTTAATGTATCTCCCCCATTATGTAAATTGGGGATGATTTTTTTTCATTGGGATGTCATTGGATAGGTCTTTTAAAAATGTTGTAGCTTTGTGAAGACCACTTTTCGATTCAGGGATCCGCTAGCGAAATATTAAGCTTTGAAAATTCAGGACAGTAGTACATATCGCCGCTATACTGCAAAAACGTATTAAATGATGTTTTATCGAAAAATGAGTTAAATACATGGTTGGATTTAAATTTTTGTGCTCTTTCGTCTGGTAAAATGGATTAAATGATCAGAACGGTAGTTTAGAAGTTATGCTGAGGTAAAACGTATTATACTTCACAATGTCGGATATACTGTTCAACAAAAACGTAAAAAACAGAGTTAATTGCATGATTTAGGAGACAGTCGTAGGTAAAATCAGATTACCACGATATAGTTCGATTCTTCAGTAAAAAAATTAAAAAAAGCTTGTAATATGAGTCAGGAAAAAAGAGTTAGCAACAGATACATTGCACAAAACACGGATTTATTTCAAGTAAAATAAACTAAATTAATTTAAGTGATTTTTCTTTGAGTTTATTAAAAGGTATTTACAAATTAAATCACCATAATTTATTTTCGCTGACCATATTTTTGCTTTTCCTATAGTTTTCATACCAAGCATGGTACTCTTCTGGGATTTTTTAAGACACAAATTCAAAAGATCTTTTTTCTTGGAGCTGCTGATAGGTAAAGATGATTCATAAAGCTGTAATAACTCGTCGGGAATTGACTCTTGGTCTTAAGAAGACAACGTAGTCGTGCAATCAGCTGATTCAGCTGACATCAACTTCCTTTTCTTATTTCTCGTACTATAGAACGAGATGATGAGCGTGACTATGATGAGCTTCAGTCTCTGCCTGTCTTTCAGAGGCGTTTATGTTTATGCATGAAAAATCGTTATTCACATACCTAGTTCTCTTTATTTTTAGCCAAAGAACTGTGTTTCCTTCTGCATCCTTATTAGCTTTAGGTAGTTTTTTTTCAGACAAGTCCTTTAAATTTTTCTAATTCATAACACTTAAACTCCTTAACATGATAGGGATTTTTGTCATTTTTTTTTGTCTTTCTTGATCTAGCGTGTTAAAATACATTTTTCCACTCAGTCATCGAGTAAATACTCGTATTTTTTGTGCAGCTTCTATGCTGGAGTGCATGGAGTCCGCCTCCATATAAGAGTGTCCGGACTCTAAAATTCTGCTCAGTAACATTAATATTATCAAGTTTTTGAACTGTCCAGAATAATAAAGCAGCAACGCGTGCTTGTTCCGATTCTGCCCACCGCATGTGTCCGAAAAAATACTTATTTCCGTGACATGTGGTGGTAAACAGGTGAAAAGATAGTACAGCAGGATACTACCGATTTCGCAGCTTCCCTTTTTCCGTTGATTTCTGCCTAGAATAATTAATTATTCTAGGCAGTTCAAAAACTTGATAAGAAGTTTTTTGAGTCCGGACACTCTTATATGGAGGCGAACTCCATGCTTTCCAGCATAGAAGCTGCACAAAAAAATATGAGTTACTCGATGACTGAGTGTAAAAATGTATTCCAACGCGCTAGATCTAAGAGTTTCTACAAGAAAGGCGTAAAGAAAATTGACAAAAATCGCTGTCATGTGAAGGAATTTAAATATTATGAATCCAAAAAGTTAAAAGACTTGTCTTAAAAAAAATTACCTTAAGTTACTAAGGAAGGATGCAGAAGGAAACACAGTTCATTGGCTAAAAATAAAGAGAATAAGGTATGTGAAAAACTAAATGAAGTTTCAATTACGACATGAGTCTTGATTTTTCTTGCATAATCATAAACGTAAACATAAACGCCGCTGAAAGCCAGGCAGAGACTGAAGCTCATCATGGCTATAGTACGAGAAATAAGAAAAGGAAGTTGATGTCAGCTGAATCAACTGATTGCACGACTACGTCATCTTCTAAATGCCGAGGGTCATTTCCCGACGAGTTATTACAGCTTTATGAATATTCTTTACCTATCAGCAGCTCCAAAAAAAAAGATCTTTTGAATTTGTCTCGTAAAAAGGTAATCCCAGAAGAGCACCATGCTTGGTATGAATCTTTAAATGATGACTCCACTTTAAAAGATACAGAATTCTGATTTTGTTTTGGGTTTTATTAAATGATTAATTACACACTGTAGGTAATTGGATTAATGCCAATTGTTTCTGTCTTTTTTCTTTATTACAATAAAATTATAATAAAAAAGCATCAGCTCATCTTTCTTTTGTTTTTTTTCGTTCACAAATTTGTCATCGATTTAACAGAAATATTTCCACATCAGCCGTCAGGCAAAAAAAGGTATCTTATACTAATTTCATCAATTCTCCTACAAAAATTAAGATTTTTACTATCTAATCATGCTCATATTAACGAAAACGAATATACTCAACGTTAGTTTCGCTCATTTCATTGTACTCTTACTAGTTTACTAAATAATCTAGTTTCTATTTATACTGCTAAAATCAGTTAAATGAAGATCTCCTGTTGGTTTTATTTGATTTACAAAAAAACTTACCAGGTATTATAACAAGCGATTAATCTATATTATATATCAGGAAATGAAGTTTACATGGTTAGTGTTCTTAAGACTGAATGTCATTTTTTACTGCAACAATTTGAGTCATGAAAATTGAAAATGGGATATTTCATGCCGATAAAATATCGATTTAGTACTTTTTCACGGTATTTTTCGCATCAGCCTTCAGGTAAAAAAAGGTATCTTATACTAATTTCATCAAAATCTCCCACAAAAATAAGGAGTTATACAATCTAATCATTCTGTAATTATGTAAAATGAAAAACAAAACTTTAATTTCGCTCATGTCATTGTACGCTTACTAGTTTACGAGATAAACTAGTTTCTATTTCTACTGCCAAAAAAAGGTAAATGAAGATCTCTTGTTGGTTTTATTTGATTTACACAAAAAGTTACCAGGTATTGTAACAAGCGATTAAACTTACTTGTATAACAGGAAATAAAGCATACAAGTTTGGTGTTCTTAAGACTGAATGTCATTTTTAAAGCAACAATTTGAGTCATGAAACTTGAAAAATACGATATCTCATTTCGACAAAATGTCTATTTAATACGTTTTAGAAGTATAGCGGCGATATAATGAATTGAAAGGAAAACTACCACTGTTAGGTATGCTTTACAAGTTGACGAGTAATCGATTCCATACTTGAAAAGTTATCGTAGGTACAAATTTTATTGAATAGTTAGGTATTATACTTACTTGTAGTCGTAAATAGTGTAAAAAAGGGAGCAAACATAAGTTTATAGCCATATAGTATGGTATGAGGTTACTACGGAACCCAATACTGCGCGTGGCCCGACATGCACTTGGACGGTTTTTTTCTTAAATTGTTAACTTTACATTGATCTAGCGAAGATTAAAATGTTTTATATTTTATCATAGCAAAATAAATTTTGAACTTACTAATTAAGTTATTTGACTAATATTTTCCCCTGTAAAGTTTGCTGTTGAAAATTATCAATTTTGTAGCTGACTTTCTTCTAGACCCAAACTTAATTAATCATAACTGAGTACAAAAAATTGACGAAAGATTTCTTCAAGAAGTTTTTGTGAAATCTAAAACAATTCAAGCAATCTAACTAAAAGAAAAATTAGAAGGTGTCTATTATATTTATCTACTGACTTATAGAAAAAAAAAATTCACTGATAACTCCACGGCACTACTCAATAAGATAAAACGGTGGGACGCACAAAAAAAACGCTTCGTGATTGAGAACGCCGTCACTGAACCGGTCTCATTTTCTACCAATTGTTGATAGCCCTTATTCAGGGCTACTCAACCGACGCCCGCACAATGGCAAAGTAATAAATATACATCAACTCAGAACGGTCGGGCAGAAGGAAACTTGCTTTCCGCGCTGTTTTTGTAAAGCCTCTGCCTCGAATTTAGCGGGCAGCGGGGCCGCGGCGCGGGAGCGGCAGTATTTTATGCGTAAAATCAAATGGGACGGACCTTGAAAACAGCGGTGCGGCAGCGGGGCGGGAGCGGGTGACGAGTGGTGCATTCCAGTGCTCCCACACCGCTACCACCGCCGCCCCGCTGCCCGCTAAATTCGAGGCAAAGTCTAAGGGCGCGGTCCCATTGACAACTATTAACTATTAGACAGTTAGCTATTAACTATTGGAAAGTTGGCAAATAAGCTATTACCAAATGTTCACATTCATAAGTATGCTATAAACAATAAAATATAAATCAACTGAAGAAAAAGCTATTAACTCTGATAATTGAGTAGGCATCAATCTGCGAGCTAGGATATAGATACTACACTAGTTGCCGCAGCTGATGTGGAGTTTTATAAACAGCAAATAACGTGTACCAAATATTGGTAAGTATTATTTGCTATTTCTATCTAACCTTGTAGTTCAAATTGCAGTTGACCTAATCTTGAACTACGAAATACGTCCTAAATAGATAACAATCAAATGTTATGGAATTAAATGTACTTAATGATTTTTATTATGAATTCTTATTTTTATTTGTTAATTATCAAGAAATAAAACGGTTTTTTTATTTTTATTTATTTCTAAATGTCAATGGAACCGCACCCTAATCCCCTGCATTCATCGCCCCTCTGTCCACTTGGATCTACTGGTGGATCCATGAATACAATTTTCTCCTCTTCAATCCACCAACCACCAACGATCCAAATATAATAACATTCTTATATGCCACTTAAATCCACTAAATCCAAGTATAACACTAAAATAACATTTTTCTGCTAACAAAGGACACAGTTCTTTGTGTTAACATTTTTTTTTATCGGCAAGAGCCGGTCATACCTTTGCTTTAAAGTTTTAATTTAATATAAAACACTTAAAAAGGATACTAGCGCGGTTTATTGGATGTTTTTTTGATGATTACTTAGTTTGTTTTTGAACATTTCATTGCTCTGATTCCAAAGTAAGTAGCTAAAGCACTTGTGTTATGGAAATCAGAGACAACGGTGGCATTACAAACACCCAGACCTGAGCCAATATAGAAAAGTTCGTTTTCTATATTGACCCAACCGGGGATCAAACCCGGGACCTCAGAGATGGCGACACCTTGAAAACCGGTGTACAAAGCCACTCGACCACGGAGGTCGTCCTAATTCTAAAATCAACATCAAAAGCATCAATTAAAAAAAGAATCATCGAAATTGGTTCAGAAACAAAACTATTTTCTTTCAAATAAAAAAATAATAATCGATATTGGTTAACAACTGGTGAAGTTATGTTAAAACAAACATAAAAAAAAATACCGTCGACTTGATAACCTCCTCCTTTTTTTGAAGTCGGTTAAAAATAAATTATAATTAAGACTTTTCATTATTCGATTCTGTTATATCTTCTACAGCTTTCTTTATATGATCGCTCGCTGCTTAAAAGGTGGATGACAATGTGATTGTAATGCAATATTACGTAAGCGGTAACATTGGATAAAGTGGCCGTAAAATATTCAAACCGTCTTTATATATTGTCGCCGCTAATGCCGACTTTTAAGCGTGTGAAGACTTACGGGACTTTTCAAGTCGAACTCGTTTTAAGTGAAAGCTTTTACTTTTTTGCTCGAAGAATATTTTTTGCATCGAGCCGTGAAGGGTGTTCTTTACCCACTTGCGAATATAGCTAAAAACTTTCGATTCTAAGTATACTTACTTAGCTTCGTTTTTATATCAATTTCAGGATATGTTTAAGTAGTTATTTATTAGTATTCGACGACCTCCGTGGTCGAGTGGTGTGTACGCCAGTTTTCAAGGTGTCGCTGAGGTCCCGGGTTCGATCCCTGGCTGGGTCAATTTAGAAAACGAACTTTTCTATATTGGCTCAAGTCTGGGTGTTTGTAGTTCCACCGTTGTCTCTGATTTCCATAACACAAGTGGTTAAGCTACTTACTTTGGGATCAGAGCAATGTTTGCGATGTTGTCTTTATATATTTATTTAGTATGTTAATATTTTAATACAAAAATAATTATACAATATTAAATAATATAGAATATAATAGAAAAAATTCGATTCGTCACTAGAATAATTCTGGTCGGTTATTGTCTCAGGCGGGAATCGAACCGGCGACCTTTGGAAGCCCGGTCCAATGCTCTGACGGCTGAGCTACCGAGTCACTAGTGGCATCGTCGAAACCTTTCTAGTATATCCCACTCTTACGCTGCAAGCCAGCGTTATTTCATCAATGTCAAGAATTAACTCGACATTCAATTGAAATATCTTTCTAGATATTTTGACAGATTAAGATGAAACAGCTATAATTATAATTTTTAAGTTTATTATGTTTACACAATAGTAAATAATATACTAGATTTCTTCTAATAATTGAAATAAAAATTGAAAAATTCTTTATTCAAATAAGCTCACATAATAAGCATTTTTAAATCGTCAATTCTTTTATCCTACCGCCCATTATGACGTCTTTTAGCTGACAAAAAAATGGGCGCAAAAAACTTATCAGCTTTATCAGAAGGAACAATATTTACAAATATGTATGTCGTTTCCAGACATTAAATTCATACATGTTACAATTAACATAGATTCATAAATAAATAACATTATTTAATTAGCTCATTTCTACTGAATCAATTTATAGGGTTCAAGCTTAATTCAAAATTTAAGGTCATTATTTAGTCTAGGGCCTAGACTCTGTTCTCTCTAGGCTGTTACAAAAAATATATATATATATATATATATCAATTCATACAATTCAATAAACGTTAAGACAGGTAAGCAGAAGCAGACCCATTCCCACTGGCAGCACCCGTTCACGAGCATGACGCATGAACCAGTATATTATTTAGTATTGTATAAAAATGCTAAAATCTCAAATTTACTATTTAGGGGTTCTACTACTTTTAGAATAACATGCTTAAAGTACAATCTATAAAAAATTATACCAGTTCGCTTTCACGTTCATTTTACGCTTTCAATTCTGACGCATGAATAGAGTGCCATATGATAGGACAAGCAAAATCGCACGCCGTATACTTCTCAAAGTAACGTCAAGCTCTTAAGACGCCGGCGAACAGTGAGCTTCCCATACAAACGTAATACCAAAATGATTTGCAATTTGAGCATAATTCTTCTTGTGATGTTATTCGGATTAAGACAGTATTTGTCTAGGTTTCTATTAAATAAAAAATCCAAAATACTAACCCCATTCAAAATAAATACCAATTAATCTTTTTCATACAAAACTGTAAATCGCATTAATTTTTATTTGCTTAAGTATTTTGGATTTTTTATTTAATAGAAACCTAGACAAATACTGTCTTATTCCGAATAACATCATAAGAAGAGTTAATTGTGCTGAAATTGCAAATCATTTTGGTATTACGTTTGTATGGGAATCTTACTGGTCGCCGGCGTCTTAATGCAAGATAATCGAAAGTTGAAGATGAACGCATTGGTTTGGATATAGCATTATGCATATACAATGCTTATATATTGTAATAACCGTTCACTACATTTTTTATTTTATTATTTACCTAGGTATGTTTTCTATAAACAAGACTAAAAAGTAATTCTGGCAGTAAAAGCAAACACTTTTGTAATCCTCGTAAAGCGACAAAGTAATATTGTCGACTTCAATGAATGAAAAAACTCCTGACGGACTTAGCTTTCTCAAGAATAACAGTCGCAGTTTTCTGTGGAAGTGCTTTTCCATGTACTCTTGGAACTTTGTAAAAGTCACAATGGGCCCGATGAACAATTTGATGACGTGGCCAGATTAATTAATTAAAACTTTTTGTTTATCGCCGGCTATTTTTGGTGTTAACAACATTCAAGTCATGCGGGGAACCGGGGGCTTACTCCGAACCCCGAACAAAAGAAACGACCGATCGTTCGATTTCATGACATTTTCGCTCTGAAATAAGGTCCGAGACAAAATCGAATTACGGAAATCGACCGATTTCGCGGTTTTTTTTCGCAGTAAGCTTTCTAAGTATTAAGTTCGGAAGTCTTACCTTACCAGCGTATATTATGGTCGTTCTACACCTCACACATTTTGTCATACGTCAGAAAAATAAAATAGAAAAGTCTTAATGTTATTAATGTAGCGACAATTTCGTTTCTATAGGTTCCGGTACAACATTTTTCAGGTGATTCTTACTGAAAACATTTTTCACTTTCATTCGCGCAGTGACAGTGACGTGGGTGTGAAAATCACTTCCCTTAACGCCGTGTAACTTTACAAAGTTCTTTTTTACAGACCCCAAAATTATTTGTGAAAAATGTAATGACCGTTAAAAATGTTTGCGAAAGTTTTAGGGCCTTGAAGAATGTTAGCCATGTTAGTGCAAAAATAGGCATTAAACTGCTAAAGTACTGATACCCTAACTTACATTTTTGATAAAATGAAAAAGGGATATAATTTTAAACAATATAAAAATTTGGACTTTCTACATCACTTACGTTTTTGCAATCGAATCGAATCGGACAATCGGTCTAAGTAAGTACCTAGCTAAATTAAGCGTTATTGAAATATAGTGAAAAGGAAAATATAGTGTTATGGAAACATAGTGAAATGGAAATATAGTGTTATGGAAATATAGTGAAATGGAAATATAGTGTTATGGAAATCTTAGAAAAAATGACGACGTTTCTGTAATTAACTCTTTATCATTATAGGTACTTAAAAATGTTAAATTAAAATTATTTTTTACGTTCCCATGACACGCTTTTTTATTTGATCATACATCTTAAAAAAAAATAACTAAAACATGCCCTAAGTTCAATCAGCCTTTTTTTCTACCCAACATATTCGGTATGAACCAATTTTAAATGCAAAAATAGGGCTAACCCGTAAAGCACTGAAGGCCCACAAATAAACCTATTACGAACGAAATAAACGCAAGCTTTACGCTCGGAACGCGCGAGAGCAAAGTAAAATATGAAATATGTACACCCAATAGAGTTGCTTTTATTAAACCATATCTTTGTACACGTAAATTCCCTAAATACTGTATTGCGTTAGGGCTGGGATTAAGCTGTAGACATTTTTGAAACTCCTTGCTATTATCATCTTTGTTAGTGTAATGGAGCGCAACCATTTTATCTAATATCATCTGTCATGTATGATCTGTCAGTTCTGACACTTCACATAATTATCGTTGCCACGCAATCATATCGAGAGAAATAAAACGTTTCATTAAAAACAGGTTTTTTTCATCTATATTTATTTAGAGGCTTTTATCAAACTAATAGGTATGTCAGCCTCATCATACCCTTATCTAAAAAACTAACACTAAACAAACATAAATAAAAGGGAACAATTAGATCATTGACATTGTGGCGACATCTATCTACCCCGCACATACCACAACACACGGTACAACAACGAGTCATCACCGTGTTCACTAGATGGCGCCGATATCAACAAATGTATGGAATCGACGAAATAGTATGGAAACCTACATCTCGCTAACGGAGTTCACTCAGCGACCCAGCATAACTTTCAACCCATCATCAGCTGGACCGCGGCGCGGTCCCGAGCTAATACCACTCAGCCCGGAGGAAGATCTTCCCTTTGACACTCCAATCAGTGGCTACCTACCTCTATACCATACCACACCATACCATACTAATAATAAGGTACTATTTTGAAAGTTAAGGAAAGAAAATCAGAAAGATTTTTATTGCTGACAGGTAGTTGGCCGTCATGATCATAATTCGAAATAAAGAACCGAAGCATCTTTAACATCATAGAAGATATGAGTCTGTGTGTGAAAAAAAATAGACAGTTTCATACTTTAACCCCTATTACATACCAGTTAAAAACATGCTATTTTTAAACACAATCCTTACAAATCTCTTATACCACCTTACCCATAAAAATTTTATACTGCCATCTTTCAGATGTCCCGAAAATATAATGCCACGTTACAACATTCTAAGCTTCCGCCATCCCTACTCGGTTACGGTCGAAGGGACGTACCGGGACATTAAAACGGGACATTTTGTTTTTTTATTGGAACATGATAAGGACATACGTCGCATGTATTTATTCAGCCCGCACAGGAACTTGCCTCGCATTTATGGCTACCATTCTCTTTTTGTATACATTTTTTTACAATCTCTCAGCTGTTAGTGGCTTTGGGGGAACATTCTGGAGTTAACGGGACTCTTTTGTCATTTATAGGAAGAAAAAATATTTTCTTTTATTTTATGATGTTTATGATTTTATTTCACACAAACTCTTTTTCTCTACTTAGCTAGCGGCTGCCGGCCGGCGCCGTGTGTGTGAATGTGATTTTATTTCAGAATTTCCCGCAATTATAATTGTTTTCTGAATATTTTATTTCATTTTTATGTGCAATAGTATTAATGTTATTTGAAATTTTGAGATTTAAGCATTCACAATGCTATTTTTATATAATACTAAATAATATATTAGAAAAAATAGGACTCGCACCAGATCATGTTCTGGTGCGAGTCCTATTTTTTCTAGTATATTATTTAGTATAGTATTAATGTTAAAAAAAACTTTTGATTCATCGTACAAAATTTGAATGAACAAATGCAATTTTTTTTTTTAAGTTCTGACTTACGAAATATTACTTCTGAGAAGTACTGAGAAATAACGTCAGATTAAATTTTTTTGTTCCGTTGAAAAGCGCGTGATACTGTCGTGTATTTTCCACACGATAAAATCCCTTAAACAAGGGTCAAGTGTTTTCCCTGTACAAGGTCTCCCAATCCCGATTTTATAACAAAATTTTAATTTATTTTTTAATTATTAGTTTATAAACATTTAATTATTGATAACTTAAAAAAAAATGGGGGCGTCATGGGGGTTCAAAATAGGTATGGGTCATTATTATACGAATATTATATTCGCGAAAAAAAATCAGCTGTTCCGATTTTAATTTTTGTATGATATTTTTTTCGCGATTTCAGAGTTGGTTCCATAGTAAAAGTTGTTCAGTTTGATGGTCCCTATATACCATATTCGGCATTAGGGGTATTTTTGTAACATGTTGTATACCGCAAAAGGTAAAGTCTAGCTTTTTGGTGCCGTTTTAATTTATGTACCGAATAAATTACTTATTCATGCCTTCAATTAGGGAGAACCAAGGAAGAAAATATTAAAAAATAAATCCTCCCCTTTCCGTTCAATGGTCACATGAGATATACATAGCTCCTCGCAAGAATCCATTGGTGGACTGCGTGGAGTTCACGTAATGTCGGCCATTATCGCGCTACGTGCCCAATACGTCACCCGCCATCTTCACCATATTTGTTGGAAAGATCACACGAACGGTGCTCTCCGTTTCTAAAATGTTCATGCGCTCTATTCGTTGTCACACCACAAATTAATTATTGATAAAGGATAAAAAACTACAACAAATTAAAAAAAATAATGAGTTTTTAGCATTCACACTGCTATTTTTATAAAATACTAAATAACATACTAGAAAAAATACGACTCGCACCACATCATGTTCTCGGACGGGAATCGAACCCGCCACCTTTGGATATCCGGTACATAGGTGAGATAGCGCTGGCTTGCAGCGTAAGAGTTGATATACTAGAAGAAATTCGACGTTCCCACTAGTGACTCGGTAGCTCAGCGGTCAGAGCATTTGACCGGATATCCAAGGGCCGCGGGTTTGATTTCCGTCCGAGAACATGATCTGGTGCGAGTCGTATTTTTTCTAGTATATTATTTAGTATAACATTAAAAATGCCTAAAACTACACATAGCGAGAAAAATGCCTCTAACTCTGAAAAACTATTTAATTTCACCAGAGTTCCAAACTGCGCACGTTTTCAACAAAAGCACTAAAACGCCTAAATGAAAAACCAAGAACAACTGGCATGCCTTTTATTATACACAACGCTGTGTTGCCAGTAATTAATAAAAGTAAATTTGCATACTCAGGTCAGAGGAAACATTTTTAAGCAATTTAGACCTGAAGTAACTTATTAAAGGTTTTTATTATTTATTTTCATTTTTTACCAAACATCTGGTTTTACAGCCATTAACCCTTCAAGGCCCAGAAAATGAGACACAATAGATATTCTATTGTTGTCCGGCCACATTCGGCCGCTTGGGCATTGAGGAATTAAAACATTTTAGGGTTTCGTACCTTATAAGGAAAAAACGGAACTCTTGTCACACTTTGTTGTCAGTCTGTCTGTCAGTCTGTCCGTCAGTCCTATCAAAAGCCTTTATCTCGGGAACTCGTGAAGGTATCGAGTTGAAATTACCATATACTCAAGTCTACAGTCCCTTGAAGCTGTGAAAAAAATTAAACTTCTAAGTAATTATAGGTTTTGGAAACTTAATTTCGGGAAAAGCTCGGAATAAACTGCGAGACTCGATTTCTGAACTATTTATAATACATACCCACAAAGTGCGGAACCCTCGGTGGGCGAGTGCGACTCGCACTTGTCCGGATTTTTACTATCTGTTAAATATTTCAGATGAATAAATAAATTAATTCTACATGTATCGTGTGCATTATGAACTTTCTTAAATATAACTTAAATTAAGTAAAATTTGCTTTATTACTTTATTTTCAGCTAACCTTACAAAAGCCTAGAAAGAGAAAAAAACTTAAATCCTCAGTTACTCAAACAAAATGATTAAGTAAACATTAAGGTTCCGGCGAACACTGAGCTTCCCATACATACGTAATACTAAAATTATTTGCAATTTGAGCATAATTAACTCTTCTTGTGATGTTGTTTTGTGTATTTCTCTGTAAATTACTATGGTGTACAATAAAGAATATTTTATCTTATCTTATCTTATCTTATTCGGAATAAGACAGTATTTTTCTAGGTTTCTATTAAATAAAAAATCCAAAATACTTAACCAAATAAAAATTAATGCGATTTACAGTTTTGTATGAAAAAATGTTATTGGCATTTATTTCGAATTGGGTTACTATTTTGGAATTTTTATATAATAGAAACCTAGACAAATACTGTCTTAATCCGGATAACATCACAAGAAGAGTTAATTATGCACAAATTGCAAATCATTTTGGTATTACGTTTGTGTGGCAAGCTCTCGGTTCGCCGGACTCTTAAACATTTAACTTCCAAAGGATATTCCTCACTTTAACTTTAACAGGTTGCTGTTGCAGGTGCTTAAATCTCAAAAATTTAAAAAAGTTATAAAGCTTTCTCATCTTAATCAATTGTTTGAAAATATCTGGAAAGGTATTCAGTTGATGACGAGGTAATTCCTTGTACAATGGTGAGATGGCGCTGGCTTGCAGCGTAAGAGTTGATATACTAGGAGAAATTCGACGTTCCCACTAGTGACTCGGTAGCTCAGCGGTCAGAGCATTGGACCGGATATCCAAAGGTCGCGGGTTCGATTCCCGTCCGAGAACATGATCTGGTGCGAGTCGTATTTTTTCTAGTATATTATTTGGTATTATATAAAATAGCATTGTGAATACTTAAATCTCAAAATTTAAAAAAAGTTTAACAGGTAAAGTTTATAAATCAGTTGTAAAACACTGAATAAACACCGAATATATTCACTGTTAAGATAAATATCGTAAAACTCCTTAGTTTTACGACATCTAAAAAGTCATCTAAAGTTTATTACGAAATTAAATCTCGAGTAAAATCTTTTTATAGGTCCGGTAATACAAATAAATATTAAGCTTCGGATTTTCTTTGGAAATTACCTTTGTGTTATAATTTAGCGTTTATCTTAGAACTTATTAAGCTCTGCTCAACTAAACAGAATTAACCTAGGGACTAAATTCAGACACTTAAAAAAACTTTATCAATTTTCTCAATACTATTTTGCAACAAGTAATTTTCATACTGGATAAAACAATTAGTTTTTTAAGAATAAAATTAATATATTACAAGCCATTGTAAATTATAAAAAATAAAACTCAACTAAACGTGTAAAAAACCTTATTATTGACAAAATCGTTTTATGATATGAATACCATAGACTTGATGTATCAGAGTTTACAAACTTTGGAGTTTTACCCTCAAGTAATCAGTTTTTTTAACCATCTTATTTGTTTCGATTTCAGTTTGTTTGTGGTATTCTGTTTATTGCTTTCAATAAATTTAAACGGCGATTTGATACTTACTTCTTGTTAGGAGTTTACTTGAGAGTGAATATTTAATATATTTATAGATGATATTTACGACCTCCGCGCTCGAGTGGTTTGTACGCCGGTTTTAAAGGTGTCGCCATCTTTGAGGTCCCGGCTGGGTCAATTTACAAATACAAACAAAAAATCTTTATTTGTTCTCTCACATAGATATAATGCACAGAGTTATAAAGGAAAGTCTTATAGTAAGTTGCTGACAACATTCAATTATCTACATAAGAGACTGGTTTCTGCGCTAGGAGACCTGTATGACAGATAACCAGCCTCTCCAACTCTGGACCGGGTGTATAATATCAAAAACTTACATCCATTTGTTTAATTCAACTACTTACATTTATTAATTAGAAAACTAACTTTTTCTATATTGGCTCAGGTCTGGATGTTTGTAGTTTCACCGTTGTCTCTGATTTCCATAACACAAATGCTTTAGCTACTTACTTTGGGATCAGAGCAATGTTTGTGATGTGGTCCAATATTTATTTATTTATATTCTGAAATTTTTAAATTTTAAGATTTTGGCATTCACAATGCTATTTTTATATAATACCAAATAATATACTAGAAAAAATACGACTCGCACCAGATCATGTCCGAGAACATGATCTGGTGCGAGTCGTATTTTTTCTAGTTTATTATTTGGTATTATATATTTATATTCTGTCTTACTAATAAAGAACTACAATCCACCCGTTTAACATCTGTGGAAAGATCAAAGTGATCAGTTTAGGTAGAGTGTTTTCTCCTTCTTTTTTTTAATGTAAATATGTACTTTCATTCTCTATTCAAATAGTTTGCAAAGGCGTAAAGGTTTAATTTAATCCTGATCCCAAATTAATGTGGGTCTGCATAGTAAGCAAAAACTCAAGGGTTTTTCGCGTCTAAGCGCTGATACATCAACTCTATGGAACTAATTTGTAACACGCAACACCATGGAAGCGGTAATGGATGTAGTATATTCAGTGGAGTAGAGTCATAGGTAGAGGTAACTTAAACAGTAACAATACACAAAATATAAGGTGGAACCAAATTAAGTAACAATACTGAAACAGGTGATAGTTCTGCTTAAACTGAACAACTTTCTCCAAGGAACATAGGTCGAAAAACGATTTTTTTTAATGTCCCCACTGCTGGGGCACAGCCCTTCCTTATGGGTGGATAGTCTGGATTGGCCATGACCCACCACGCGGGCCCAATGCGGATTGGTGGGTGCTAACGACTGCAAATGCAGCCGGGGCCAACGGCTTAACATGCCTTTTGAAGCACGGAGGAACCCGAGATAATAAATTTTTGGTCACCCATCCCATGACCGACCCTTGCGAAAGTTGTTTTACCACTGCGCCATTATATATTATACATAAAAATTAAATTGCGACAATAATTACTGAGCATTAAATTGCGACATTACTAAAGGCACAAATACAGGATTCAAACTTTGCTCGTGACAAACCGGAACATTGTACTTATGTATAAACTACAACGCAACATCGTTACTGTTCTAACACGACAATGCAACTCCAACACGCAGTCATCACATCGCCACGTAAACCACGAAAGTCGTCATACTCAAACACTATCTTTCAGATACACATATCCGAAAGAAAACACCATCGAACTCAATCAGCATCATTTTCCGCCACCTACAATGGATTAGCCTGCTCGATTTTCGTACATCCCGTTGTAATTTCCCCAAGGAGAGCGCGTCCAATCAGACGAATGTTACAACGTTACACGGCGTAAGGTGAGCCACCGTGTTGCATTACATATGCGTTACATCCGCTGGGATTACAATTGATTGTACTGCTAATATGAGACATAGACAATTCACCAGTTGATTAGGATTGGGACTAATCAGTGAACAGGAGGTTCTAAATTAATAATTTGTAAAAAACAATCATTGTAATAAATATAGCGTAAACAATTGATGAACAACAATTTAGAGGCGTATGGGGCTATTTACATGGGTCGATTTTAGTCATCTGTGACGGTCGACTTAAGTCACCTAGCAAGACGCTTGTAAAATTTAATCGCAGGTGAAACATCGGTGTAGTCGATGGCGTAACTTAGGTAATAATATGTAATAACGTAGTTCCAGTTTTGGCCACCGGATCAGATAAGTTTGTTCAGTCACCTGCGGCTTAGGTTGAATTGCCATTTACACAGTTGATTTTCGCCGTGCGGCAATAGTCGTGCGGCTTTGGTCACTCGTGTAATACCATATTTAACTCCATGTTGTAAAAAAAGGCATTTTAATTATTGCTCCTTTTTTTGATAGCGAATAAAATGAATAAAGTTTAAAAAAGTTTAAAAACACTTTTGATGCGTAGCTTTTAAGCTTGAGATTAGTTTTGAATCCATTATTACACTATTGCCTGAAATGGTAACAGGAAGAGTACAGAAACTTTTATAGATTCATGTAAATGTAAAAAAAATGGAAAAGCGGTATATAATTAAAACAGAGTTCTATACAACCAAAATGAGATATAAATGTGAGGGTCTGTCATAGACTAACCTTGCGACCAACTTCATGTAAAGATTCTATGGTACCCAATATAACTAGTTAGATACCGTCTCTATCAGAATGACCAGTTAGATGGAAGACGATTTGGTCAGGACGACAATAAGCAGAATACCTAAAAATTCGAAAGACAATTCAGCTAAATGAAGTTATTCACAGAATTACACAAAGGAATTATTTACAAAATATTTCCTTCATACCAACAATTTCTAATCCGTGCGGAAAATCCATCAAGCCCACCTCAACTGAACTGCCTATATAATGCCAAAGTTTATAATGAACATTTTGGGAAGCGACCGAGTGAACATCGAGCGATAAAGAAGATTATAAATATGGAAATCAACCACAAAACAAAGGAAGATCAAAGTATACAAGATGCTATGAAAAAGCAATGTGAGAAATATTGTTGAAATAAATTATGAGATTTCTTATAAAAAGGCTTTTAGTTAATGGGAAGACTTTTACACTATTCTTTTAAAAACGAGTATGGAGAGCGCATATTCGAAATGTAAAGTAAAAAATTGCTTTATTCAAATAAACTTAGAAATTAAGCGCTTTTGAATCGTCTATATTTTTCTACCACCCGCCCGTTCCAGACTTTTTAATGTCAATTTAAACAGATGATCAAGTATCATAAAAACAAATTTACAACCTGCAATTTTGACAGCGTCAGTTGACAGATTTATGGAATGAAAATATTTATGTAAGTATATTTATGTAAATAATTTTTATTATATTCAGTTTTCATTCCTCACTAGACCTTCATACCACTATTTTGTTAATCTAATCTAATTTATGCTAAACTGTCAATCTCTTGGGCCTAATACAGATGTATTAATACGTACATGGGCTTTAGATTTCCCCACAGAATAACGTCAAATGAGAATGATCAAGGCATTTAGTTTTTCTGCATAATTTAAGCAAAACATTAGAATAAAATCATTAGAAATAAAACACTTTTTACGGATTTAAACACTTTATACAACGCATATATTATTAATTCAGGTGTTGTTTTAGAATTATTTTGTTTGTATTTATTGGTTTTTTAGAATTACCGACTTTTCGACACCTTTGAAGGTGTCGAAACATCTGGAATTCAAAAGTTGACGCCTCACGTTTATCTTTATGAATTTGGGATATACTATAGCCGCATTACATTCCCCTGCCAAAACGATCTGATTTATAAACATTTTCAATGTTAAAATGTAGTTCAATATTCCTGTGACCAGCCACCTAATTATGTAACTTTGTTGCAATCAACTCTGACAGTAATCGCAGTTACATTACTGATTTAGTAAGAACCAATGTGACAACTTATCTTACTTAAAGCAGCAATGTAACTGCAGTTTCAATCGATTTCAATCGAGAATTGTTAGCAACAGAGTTACGTAATCAGTCCCCTGGCCATTATAGCTATATTTAAGTCTATCAGCAGATTGTGTCACTTGCTCAAGATGAGATGACGATCACTTCCCGTCTTATAGAATAATATTATCAAGGCAAGCATCTAATACTAAATTATGAAAGCTACGTCAGACTTCATGTTAAGCGTGTTCACTCATAACTTCCCGCCATCCAATGAATATAAATAAACCATTCCAAGCATATTCCGTAACTGGAACGTGTATTTTTTATTCGATTTCAAGAAACTCGTCTCTGTTCATAAAATCACTGGATTAAGGATTGCAGAGGCAGTGGGCGGAAATGAATGGGTGGTAAAAACCTGGATGGTCTTAATAGCGTGTTTATATTTAATATTCTTAGGGGTAGAACGGGATGAACGCAATAAAATAGCATAGTGGCCGTTATTATCAAATATGGCTTTATGATCTGTTGTTTATGAAATATATAACTTGGTTTTTAAAATTGTACAATTTGCACAGCAACACATCAAGTTATTATTCAAAACTGTCAAAAATCTCCAACTTATTTTGAATCTTAATATTTCCATATTTGAGTTTAAAATTGATTGAGGGACATAAATATTGTGGAAGCCCAGAGCGTGCCGTTGACTCTGCTAGAAATTGTGCCAGAAGCTTCCTTTGCGGATCTGGGTTTTATATAATAGTATTATTTGACTGTATACTAGTAACCTAAATTATAAAAGTATTCTGTGAAGTCCATCAAATATTAATTTCAATTTTAAATTCTCCAGATTTAAATTTTGTTAGGACACATTTGGTAGAATATACGAGCTGAATTTTTATTGGTTTTAACGCCGAAGCCCTGGTGTTCTACCCATCATTCTGAACAACTTTCACTATGGGACTAAGTAACTCTACGGTGAAAAAAAAATCAGCTGTTTCATACAAAAGTAAAATACCTACTTCATTGAAATGTATGAAACAGCTGATCTTTTTTCTAGGTTGATTCCATAATGAAAGTTGTTCAGTTTGATGGTCTGATCAACCCCACGAGAGGTTTTATATGTATTACAAATAACCCTGTATACATGATTGTATGTAATACAATATTACATCAATCAGGAGCTGTTAAACTTTTAGTCACTTTTCACTCTCACTTGTAATAATATGATTCTAGAATTATCTTTGTGAAATAATTTTAGTAAATAAAAGAAAACACGACCGACCACGAAACTACAGCAATCAGGAAATATTAATGTTTTATTCACTTTTCACCTTCAGAGCATTTAATAACTTTATGAGAATACCTGTATATTCTTCATCATTCGACATTCTCCATCGATATCCCCAAGGCCAACCTGTTACACAGTAACCAACCATTTATCACAACCAATGTCAAAATCGTCCTCATACAAGATCCTCAGAGGGTTCGGAGATTTATACAGTATCCCTCCATTCCAAAGAAGCCCTCCCTAAGGAACACTTGACATATTTATCGCCTCCTTGCTCAGTTTTTTTCAATTAAATGTCCAACAGGTCTGAATTTTTGTCAGCCTCAGGAAATGAGGGTTCAGATATCATAAACTATCTATATAGATGAGGAAAATCTTGTTACCTTAACATATTTTTATTACCCTGATAAAAAATAAGTTTGCACTTGCAGGCATAGCTCAAATAAAGTTTGGTAGGTGGTAAGGCTTGCGCTGAGCTAGCTACCACCATCTTACGATGGATGCTATAAATTGTTTGCAGTGTTGTTCCTGGCTTAGGATTACCGTATTCAAAATCAGAAATTGCCGTATAATGCCAAAAAATACAGGTAATTAACTGCCGTGATTTAAAGAATTCTTGAAAAATATCATAAGACTTAGCAATGGAAATTGCCGTAATAATTTGGACAGCGTTTTTGCATGATGCGGTAAGTTGAGTCACATTCGATCGGGATTGTCGTAGATTACGGCTATTGCCGTATCAAGAACAACACTGATTGTTTGTTCAGTTAGAGCTAAAATAACTATTTTCCCAGTGGTTGAAGATTGCGGGTTAAGTGCACTTCCCGACCGCATCATCACACATAGTTGGAATTAAGGTTAAGCAAGTAGTACTTAAAAAAAACCGGTCAAGAGCGAGTCGGTCTTGCGCACCGAGGGTTCCGTACTATCATAATATAAATACACTGTCAGAGTAGAATCATTATTGCAGTTTTAGGTCTGCGCCATCTCTTGACCGATATTGGAACTAATGTAGGTACTTTTTTGCGATGTGGAATATGGCAGTTACGGGTCAGCGCCATCTCTTGACTGATAGTTATACTAATGTAATTTTTGTTGATGATTTCAGATAAAGTGTGTTATAAAAAGGCATCGTTTTATTTTTCCTGTCAACTTTACATAAACTTCTATCACATAGAAGAATTCCAGATTTTTCTCTATGCAAACTTTGGAAATAAGGGGAAGGGGGATATTTTTATACATTTTTCATCAAAAGACAAAAACTATGCGGCAAAAAAAAATTTTTTTGAGAATGTGCAAATAGCGCTCTTTCACATAAAATCCCACATGGCCATGTCCTAGGTAGCCCTACTTCAAAATTTTAAGAGCACCTTATTTTTTTCATTCGTATTTGCATATTAGTTGGGCAAACCTCTTCTTAAACTATTCTAATTTTCAAGTTGATAGCATTAGTAGTTCTTGAGATATCCAGTTGTGACAGACATACAGACATTCTGAGTCGCACCATAAGGATTTCTTTTTACCATATTAGTACGAAACCCTAAAAAGAGTTTATATGTATATGGGTATATTATTAATAAGTACATCTCTTTGATCTCAAGTATCATTTTAATATTTATATTGTTTTCGTCGCCATACCAACTCAATAATATATAAATGCTCGCTTTTGTAAAAGTCTATTTACTCCATGACCCTCTAACCAAAAACCGTGGTATATAAACTCCTTTTCCCGATTTTGCCCTAAAGGTCAATCAACCGTAAAGCCATGGGGTTAAGCAAGTTAAATCGCCCGTGCCTATTCAATTCACACGAAATAACGGGCCAGCATTGTTAGTCCCTGGCCTTGATTCGACTGAATCAGTCGTCGAAAATCCCCTGTCCCATTCCCTCATTCTGGAAACCTCGCAGACCTGAATGAGAAAGAAGTTGCCCTAAAAAATCGAGTACGTAAAGAATAGCATTCGAGCGTTTCGGCCATTCTATTGTATTGAAGAATTTGTCAAGTTTTAGAGTAAGGTCTGACCCGAGGGACCAAGTTTTTCAAGTTGAAATGAAAATCGCTAGTGGAATGCCTCCCAAAATACTGTTCGGCAGCTTTTATGCTTTACTTATCGGCTGCCATGTTTCTTTTTCTATTGCAATTGAAAGGGAAAGTGGCTATGGCTAGAACTTTTCCGTTTTGACTTAAAATTGCCCGGGCTATTTAGGGTGCATTCCGATTCGCGCTGTCAGCGATGACATCGCGCTGATTTGCGTACCGAATCACCGTAAGCGCGATAACGACAGCCCGTGTGACATCACTGATTGCGTCATAACATCAGCCATCTTGCGCTTACTCTGACCATGCTCCGAACGATATCACTGTGAGCGTCCTGTCAAAACTGACACTAGTTTGTTTTGTTTACCTCAGATGCATTTATATGAAAATTTTAAACTAATTGATAATTCGTGCTGCATACCATGGAAGTAATAGCCAAAGATATTATCCATTATAAGAACACAATATAAAAATAAAAAGGTTGGTTATGTGGGCCAAGAGATCAGTGAGCTTTATGAGCGCGTTCACGAGCGTTCCGAATCGTTGACAGGTCCCAACTGCCATAATAGCGATATCTGAATCGGTACGCCTGTTATCGCTGTCAGCGCTGAAGTTGATTTTAGTCTGAATCGGAATGCACCCTTAGTAGTTGAAGATTGTTGAATAAGAAAAGTCAAACTTTTTCTTCTAGACTTAAATGTGTACCTTTGTAACTTTTGTTGGGATGATCAACATTTATACATATAAAGAAAAAAACTAAGGGTTCGAATAAAAATAGGGGGGTTCGGGTATGTGGCTTTCGGTCGTCTATCTAGGTCTTACCACTTAAAAGGGCACGAAACAAAATACGATTTTCTGTGCACGCACACATAGAAATAAAGTACAGGTAATATCTGTCTAAACCGGGCTAAAAGGTGCTTCTGTCTATTCATTCATTCATTCATTCAGTCATTGGGAAAAAACTTTATTTGAGTTTAATTCCACAAATTCCGTGGAACTTCTGTGGTAGCGCGGACTCTACAAAAATCCATCATCATTCCATTTCTCTTATGTTTTATTCAAAATGAATGAGAGATTCGAATTGAGATTTATTTTTCATGTGCTCATTTCATTTATCTCAACACAGCAAACGATTTTTCTCATTAATTGGCGATCAAAGTTCAAGCATGGATGAGTCGACATTTTCACAGCCAAAAGCTATAAACAGATAATTTGGTTTATGATTGTTGATTGCTCAATAATTCAGAAATGTGCATTGTACCAATAAAAATTGTACTTATTGGCAAAAGCATTTTTTCAAAATTTCCTTTAAAAATGTTACTTTACTAACATCTCTTGTGATCTTCAAAATCATACGTTTATTTTAGATTTGATTTGCTTTAAGCTTTAGCATTTTGTATTTCTTATACATTAACCAAGGTCATAAAGAAATTATGTTCCGTTTACACCTAGCTTGAATTTTGACGATATTTCGGACGAAAGTAGAAAATCAAACTTTATTTATTTGGTTTTCGAAATATAAATTGTTGTGATTAAGTGTCAGTCGGCGTTATCACTATTGTCTATTGTCATAACCCTTTGTCACTATTGTCAGTGTCATTTCGAGGGCGATTAGTCGCTGAGCTACTTTAGTAGCTCATGGACGTTTACGTATAGAACTCTGTATGTTCTATTTCGGCGACAAAAAATCGCTCGGCGATCAAGCGCTCGTGGGCGGGAAGCCTAATTATTGTTTTTCTTTAATTCAGCTGCCTGGATTCTAGAATAGGTAGGTATGGGTATTATTCACCTACTTTGTGATCGGGACAATTTATTTACATTCTGCTGTCGAATATTATTGAATTTATTAACTACACCACCTATATTTCACCTGATAAATCGCACACAAACGTATTTTAATAATTGAAACATTCGATCACTCATTATTATTTATCACACAACACTACGATCCAATTACGTCTGAAATGACAAGGAGTCCTTCGTTTATTCCCGGTTGAGTGAATGCGTTGAATGCTTCTGTTGAGCCCCGACGAACTATAAAATGTTTGGAGACTACCAATCTATAATATAAAAATGAATCGCAAAATGTGTTGCTAAGCGCATAACTCAACAACGCCTGGACCAATTTGGCCAATTCTTTTTTTTAAATGTTCGTTGAAGTTCAAGGATGGTGAGAAAAATTCGAATAACTGCCGGAAAAACCTTTAAAACAGCCCTTTTCTCTTTCCCATACAAACGTTTTCTAACTAAAACGTAGTGTCAATTTGAGCTTTATTACTATTTAATAAAGTTCATATTAAATTACAAGCACTCACGGTTGTTTAAACAATGTAGGTATGTTCCTAACGTCAAAGAGTCAATTTTAAAATTCAATCATATCTATCAAAACAGTGTGCGTGTGTGCGTTGGAGCACAGAATACATCGTTGGAGGATTTAATGTCGCGTTACGAAACTAAACAAAAGTGATATTATTTCTTTTTTCACGTCATTACATCAGTTAAACACAAACCACGTTACCAAAAGTGTTTTATTATCATATCCCTATTTTACATACATATTAGTACGGCTTGAAGGATTTGACTTCAAGTCGTATCAAATTAAAATCTATATACAAGGTGTATGGGACCAACTCTGAAATCGCGAAAAAAAAATCAGCTGTTTCATACATTTTGATATTTTCATAATTAATTTTTGTATGAAACAGCTGACTTTTTTTTCGCGATTTCAAAGTTGATCCCATAGCAAAAGTTGTTCAGTTTGATGGTCCCTATCTACCATATTCGGCATTAGGGGTACTTTTGTAACACGTTGAATATAAAAGAGAAAATCACTCACTCACTCACTGATCACGAAATCTCAGAAACTACAAGTGCTAGGAGTCTCAAATTTTGAATGGGGGCTCCTTTTAGGGCGTAGGTGCTCACTAAGACGGGATTTTGTGAAATTCAACCCCTAAAAGAGTGAAACAGGGTGGCAAAGTTTGTATGGGAGAACGCTATTCCTTGGCCCGATTGACTTAAAATTTGGCATACACATTCTTTCACAAAATTAATTGAACACCTCTAAAAAACTGCTATAAAAACAGCTTCAAAAAGCGACAGCTCTAAAAAGCAAGAAATAAAATACAAATCTGCATAATTACTATTCAAGTACGTACGTCTTATGAAGTCGGTTGGGGTTTAAGATATTAACAAAAAAAATTGAGAAAGAGAAACCACGATAAAAGTTTATATAAATTATAAAAGGAAAATATCTTTTGGCCCCACCCGACTTCAAAAGACGTTTTTTTAATACCAGATATGCGTACTTGAATAGTAATTATGCAGATTTGAATTTTATTTCTTGCTTTTTAGAGCTGTCGCTTTTTGAAGCTGTTTTTATAGCAGTTTTTTTAGGGTTTTTTGAAGGAGGTTTTTCTTTTTATTACTTCTTGCGTTGTAATTAGGTGCAAAATTATTCCATCTGATTATCAGATTAATTTTAGAAGTCTTTTTATTTTGCAACCGGATAAAATGACAAGAAATGTGGTAGGTATATAGAGGTGTTGGATGATCGAGATTGATAATCCTGATAATGCACAACATATTTTTATTTAGAACTAGCTGCACCCGGCATGCGTATTGCAATGCTCCGTTTTTTTAGCCAGGGACCGTAAGCAGAACTACTCACCAAAGTTTCATCATAATCGGATAATAATCGGACGGTTTAGGAGTCCCGCGGTCTGTACACTTAGATCTTTTAAACTATGCATAAAAACCGCATCAAAATCGGTCCATAAGTTTGGGAGCTAGGTTCGCCTCAGACAGACAGACACACACACAAGTCAAACTTATAACACTCCTTGCGTTAGTCGTGTACGTCGTCAATACATATACATATAGTGGTGGCCACATAATTAAGGACACAAGTCGATGGTAATTTTGAAGTCTTGGTTTTTCGCTAGGGATTGAACTAGCTGTGATCTGATGATGGCCATCACTTGGGTGTGTATAGAAATCTGGATCTCTTCCATTCACTCCCTGGATGGCCATCACCAGATCACCGCTCGGTCAATCCCTGGCGGAGAAGCAATTCTTAAAACTTACTTCGTTTGTATGAAAACCGACTGGCGTCCTTAATTATGTGGCCACCACTATATATAAGATATCCTGTAGTATAGTCTAATAACTTCACACTCACCACATTAGTAACTATATTGTACCCGTGCGAAGCCGGGGCGGGCCGCTAGTTTATTATATAAGTACACAATATCAGGAAAGATGTTCAGTTGAATGTCGAGGTAATTCCTTCTACATTGGTAAGATGGCGCTGGCTTGCAGCGTAAGAGTTGATACACTAGTGACTCGGTAGCTCAGCGGTCAGAGCATTGGACCGTATATCCAAAGGTCGCGGGTTCGATTCCCGTCCGAGAACATGATCAGATGCGAGTCCTATTTTTTCTAGTATATAATTTAGTATTACACAATATCTTTAAAATCGGGGTAAACCAATCAAATATATAATAATTAAATTTAGATTTTTCGCATTCACAATGCTATTTTTATATTAAGATAAATAATATTAGAAAAAATACCAGAAAAATCGACTCACCCGTAGCGTCCCGTCTGAGGTGCTACAGGTGAGTCGATTTTTTCTAATATTATTTATCTAAATACCTATATAATATTTTTTTGCAATTATTAACGGGGCAGTTCTCAGTCACCCACCACAGATTTTTAATCACCACATTGTTATTAGACAATATCAACTGTACTACCTACAACTATAACAGAATGGGCTAAAGGTTTAATTTTATTAATGTCGTATTTTTTACACATACGACCTTTTACACAAACAACAACACAAAAAATATGAACAGGACAAGTGTGCAATCATATCGCATTTTTGGAAAGAAACTGAGGAACTTTAGACTTAGGTGGAAGGTCAGAACTATAGATTTTTTATTTTTTTTACCAACTGTATTGCCAAAATAGTAATAATTGCAATGCTCTACAACAAAATTTCTCTCAACAGGCCCTTGACTAATCACCACCAAACCTAAAAAAACATAAAATAACAGTAATTTCACTATGTCATAGAAAATATCTTATTACCTTATTTATCCCTAAATTTACATTAGCTATATTAATTAGTGATTCAATTTGCTTAAACACTAGTTACCCGGATCGCGAAAATTCGTGAATTCTTTGAAAATGG
Organism: Catoptria pinella; assembly: GCA_963556745.1. Taxonomy (NCBI): domain Eukaryota; kingdom Metazoa; phylum Arthropoda; class Insecta; order Lepidoptera; family Crambidae; genus Catoptria; species Catoptria pinella. Next base: position 2,258,829 of record OY750777.1, read on the forward strand.
CACAAAATTGTCTTCTTGACTTTCTTATAAACGTAATTTTCCCGCCTCCTGTCGCACAAGGTTCCATCAAACGTCCCTCATAATACAATAATTAAAAGGCATACATTTCAAGTGAAAAATGTATGTCATTCCTCTGAAATTATTGTGAAATATGATAATATTCGGAGCAGCGATGCGAACAGAGAGACATTATGCGAGGCTACGACATAGCAGAATACAATCGAACAGAACTGTAAAATATATAAAAATAAATAAAAATAATAAATATTCTTCCTAACAACGAGTAACGAACTTAAAATTATTACATCTTACGATGCTCGAATTCCTCTAAAAATAAATTCACTGAGTAAAATGACTCGTGGAAACAATGGAATATTATTTCATTAAATTCATTTTCAATGTACCTACCAGAAGGTGTTACAAACGCGAGGTCTACAGCTCACTGAGCCACTAGTGTGTTTGTAAAAATATATATTTTTTATCATAAATAGAAAACATGAGCGCTGGCTTGCAGCGAAGAGTTGATATACTAGAAGAAATTCGACGTTCCCACTAGCGTATTTTTTCTAGTATATTATTTAGTATTATATAAAAATAGCATTGTGAATGCTAAAATCTCAAAATTAAAAATTATATAGCTTTCTCATCTTAATCAATTGTTAAGATATTTCAATTGAATGTTGAGGTAATTCCTTGTTACATTGGTGAGATGGCGCTGGCTTGCAGCGTTAGAGTTGATGTACTAGAAGAAATTCGACGTTCTCACTAGTGACTCGGTAGCTCAGAGGTCAGAGCATTGGACCGGTTATTCAAAGGTCGCGGGTTCGATTCCCGTACAAGAACATGATCTGGTGCGAGTCGTATTTTTTCTAGTATATTATTTAGTATTATGAATAGGAAAGTTAGACTCTGTGAAGTCATTACTCTTGTAGGCTCCGCTCGCCGGGGGCGTCCTCAACCGCTTTTAATATCGGAAAACGAATTTCACGAGGCAAGAGCGTTTAAAGGGTTACTTATCATTTTTCTCTGCGGCCTGTAAGCTTTGTGTTGCAATGGCTGCAAATCGCTTTGCCCTTCCTCAGTTTCAACCCGACATAAGGGTTGAGTTTTATACTTTTGAGTTTTTGTACGTAAATATAGCTGTGATTACTTATAAATAATTAATGTAAATGGATTTTATGATAATTTAGTTTTTAGGAGATCTGACTTATTTCTGGCATATTCTGCTTGCTTGACACTAATGTAACGTGTAGCGAATATTGAGATCTTTAATGTAATGTAACGTATGTACACACGACTGCACCTCAGACTATACATGTTGACCTTGAGACCGCCTTTATGTTAAAGTAACATAAAGGCTAACATAACTACGTAATTAAAGCTGTTTTTGCAGTTTAACTGTATAACCTGACGTGCTGTTGTATGTACCATGACCATCAGCCATTTTTAATGTCCCCACTGCTGCACAGCCCTTCCTTATGGGTGCATAAGGAAGAGCATTGGACCGGACATCCGAAGGCCGCGGGTTCGATTCCCGTCCGAGGATATGATCTGGTGCGAGTCGTATTTTTTCTAGTATATTATTTAGTATTGTATAAGAACTTTATACTTAAATAATTTTTAACACAATATTAGCTAATATGGTAGAAAATTAATTTAAACTCAGATTAGTGCCTAAACTATGTTAATTCAACTGATTTCCATTCTACGTAACTTAATAAGTGCTTTAGCTTAAAATTAGCCGTAGCGGTGCATTCAGAGCGGCAAGTAAACAGCAGTAATGACGTACTCAAGGCATAGTGCAACATCTTGCAGTATGTCACCTTTAACAGTTAACGTTAGATAATTTAACAGGTACATATAAATTCGAGGTGTTAATTCAAAACTGAGGAGCTCGGTGGCGCAGTGGTGTGACGCCGGGCCCATCGATTGCAAAGGTTAAGCAACTTTCGCAAGGGTCATTCATAGGATGGGTGACCAAAGATTACCACCATAAGGGTTCCTTTTTACCATTTTGGTACGGAACCCTAAAAACTTCTTTTGGACAATTAATTCATCAACGCCTGATGGGCCGAATGCAGTCGGAAAACAATAGAATATCTATTGTGTCTCATTTTCCGGGCGTTGAAGGGTTAAGGGCCTAACAAAATTTAAAATACCTACCTCAAATAGCCAACATTCTATACGTTTAAACGCTACACTTACTTTTTAAGTTTAAATATGAGCAATAGACGATTAAATTACAAGTCGAAAACTTATGACAACCAAAAACTTTGATGTATTTGACAAGCTCATGACACGGTAATTTTATAGTTTACTGCTTTTTTCAAAGCTTTAATAGTAAGCGTAGCGTTGAAACGCATAGAATGTTGGGCATTCGAGTAGGGGGGGCAGGTGGGGGTGTGTGACGTGTGTGTTACCGCCGTTGCCTCTGACTTCCATTACATAATTCCTTAGCTACTTACTTTGGAAACGGAGCAATGTCAGTGATATTTATTTATTTTAATTGATATACTGTAAGGCTACATTACACTATGGTTAAAGTGAGTGTAAATGTTGTAGTATTAACGCTCGTTCCACAACTGAAAGCACGTTCTCATAATTGTTGTTTTTGGAAGGAATTGTTGCAGACGGAAGTTCAGTTTTACTTCTATTGAAGCCTCAAAGCAAAGCAGCCGTATAACAATAGGACCACCCTTCACAATTTTAGGGGTGTCGTAAAGAAAACTAATGACTTAGGGCCGGATATATTCGAATATATCGAATATATTCGGAATATATTAAAGTAAAGTAAAAAATTGCTTTTTTCAAATAAACTTAGTACTTAAGCGCTTTTGAATCGTCTATATTTTTCTATCACCCGTTCCAGACTTTTTTAACTGACAAGAAGAACAGGCGCAAGAAACTTATCAGCTTTAACACATATAAGTAACGATATTTACAAACTTAAATATATCGTTACCAAATACAATACATATAACAAGTTATTAACAACAACTACTTACTGGCAAGTTATTGTGTTACAACATTTCCACGCATTCCGGTCTTTCAGATAATCGTCTACTTTATAATAACCTTTACCCATGAGCGTCTTTTTGACATGATTTTTAAATTCATGCAAAGGTAGATCAATCACTTGTTGTGGAACTTTATTAAACAATGTTATGTGTTTCCCCATAAATGAACCTCTAGTTTTTGCAAGCCTAAATCTTGGGACGGCAAGTTTATCTTTATTCCTTGTATTAATATGGTTATATTAATATGGATATAATATGGTTATATTCGAGTTATATTAATATGGTTATATTCGAGAACGATTAGTTTTGGTTGGTAGTATTTTGACATCTATGTCAAAATTCAACCACCCGTAAGCAAACCGAATCGTTTCTCGAATATAGGAAAGGGGGGTTAGAATTAGTACATCTAACACCTTCGTAACAAAAGGCCAGTGTTTTCCAATAGAAACGGCGCCGGTGGCGGTCTCTACATGACAAGCGTGGATTATTATTGCAACAACCTCTTACAGTGGACTTTGAGGGGCTTTTAGGGTGATAATAACTAAGATAGATTAAATTGAATTTCCCAAATTAATGTATTTTCTTTCTCTTTTCTTTCTTTCTTTGATAAAAATGTACTTAAATGAAAAAACACAATATCTATACAATTGTATAGAACGCTAAATCTATTTTAAATGTCATACTTATTTTATAATTGAATTGAATTATTAGATAAGCAGTTTTTTGTTTGTTTAAGCGCGGATAGTGGATACCTTACGTAGTACGCAAAAATAACAGTCCATAATCTTTATTAGACATACAAAATTAACTTTAGTTTGAAAAAATATTCATCGAATCTTTAATATTTCATTACTTAAGTATAATGATAATATCATTGATTTCCATAATTTGTTTAGCTCATCCATTTTATTTCTATTGACACCTGTAAATTGATTCAGTAGAAATGAGCTAATTAAATAATGTTATTTATTTATGAATCTATGTTAATGTATGAATGTAATGTCTGGAAACGATATACATATTTGTAAATATAGTTCCTTCTAATAAAGCTGATAAGTTTTTTGCGCCCATTATTCTTGTCAGCTAACAGACGTCATAATAGGTGGTAGGATAAAAGAATTGACGATTTAAAAATGCTTGTTATGTGAGCTTATTTGAATAAAGAATTTTTCAATTTCAATTTCAATTTCTGACAAAGGTGATAAGTATCTTACCCCATTCTTCTTGTCAATTAAAAAAAGTCTCGAATAGGTAGGAAAATATAGACAATTCGAAAGCCCAAATTTATTTGAATAAAGAATTTTTCATTTTCATTTCATTTCATTTCATTTTCATTCCGACCTTAATTATGTACAATTGTGTTTACTAATACATCCTATTAATAAATCAGGATTATTTTTTACGCAATTTCACAAAGCTAGAGCTAAAAACAGCGACGCCATAATGAATTGTCTGTCGCCTGTAAATAATGTACGTTCACCATTAAATCGTGATTAATGCTAACGAATTCATGGCTCCCACTAATATAGTTAATGAAATTGAAATAGTGGAGAAGCAACAAGTAAGGACCGGGATTTCAAAATTTAAATTTAATTGTCATTTTACATATTTGTAATTTTTCTATTCTTTTAAGAGCTAGATTCTTGAGAAAAATAATTAAAATAAATGTTTGACAACATCACATACATTGCTCCGATTCCAAAGTAAGTAGCTAAAGCACTTGTGTTATGGAAATCAGAGACAACGGTGGTATCACAAACACCCGGACCTGAGCCAATATAGAAAATTCGTTTTCTAAATTGTCCCAACCGGGGATCGAACCCGGGACCTCAGACACCTTAAAAACCGGTGTTCAAAGCCAAATTGTTAATTAAGTAGGTGGTCTTTAAAACTGGGCATGTAATTTATTAGGTATTTTTTTATGAAATTGCCGATTTCAATTCAGAATTTTTATAAGTTGCATTTTTCATACTAGCGTTTTTTTTTATATAACAACCATGAACGCTTATGTTACAAATTTTTTATGTACAATGTTAATGTTATAACTTAAATAAGTTAAGCGAAAGAAAAGTGTTTTGGCTAACTCTTAGAAACACCGTTTGCTGTAAGTCGTAAGTCGCGAGGACACAATGGTATTGAGCACAGAAGCGGCTAAGAGGATGCTTGCCCAGAGATACAGAAATTCTTTTCTTTCTTTCTTAAATACCCCTTCGTTCACTTGGATCCACCGCCAGGCTCCACCGGTGGATTGAAGGACTCAAATTTTTCCGCGGTGCGTCCGTCCATCCATCCATCCACCCATCCATCCATCCATCCATCCATCCATCCATCCTTCCATCCATCCATCCATCCATCCATCCATCCCTCCATCCATCCATCAATTCATCCATCCATCCATCCATCCATTCTGCATTCAAACAGTAATATTGTAATAGCAGATGCAACCAAACCGTTAACGTATTCTAAACGCGTACTCCAGTTAACAGAACGAAGCAACAAGTAAGTAAATTAAATCTGAGAGGCGTTATCGACGCACCTAGGAGGTGACGGTTTGTAAACCCTTGTCGACTGAGAGACTTGAACTTACGAAGTGCAAGGAGAAAACAACTTTTTAACATTGTGATAAAGTTGAAAATATAATGTTTGTTAGTTTGCTTACACAAAATTCAAATAGCAACACTTATTAATACCTTTATTGTTAAATAAAGAAACACAGATGCCAAAAAGCGTAGGTACAATAGGATAAACCTTTATCTAACTATCCTTCTATCGGATATCCAAAGGTCGCGGGTTCGATTCCCGTCCGAGAACATGATCTGGTGCGAGTCCTATTTTTTCTAGTATATTATTTAGTATTGTGTAAAAATAGCATTGTGAATGCTTAAATCTCAAAATTAAAAAAAAAAAAATCCTTCTAATATTTTAAATGTGAATGTTTGGATGTTTGATACTCAATCTCACAAAAACGGCTGAACGCAGTTTTGGATTAAAGGCTGCTCAATAAATAGCTGCTAACTTATTCTAAAATAATAACTGAATTAATCCAAATACCAAAATACGCACTGTAGTCCGTAAAAAGTGTTTTATTTCTAAAGACCCGCATTTGGTTGCGGTTGTCTACTTATACTTGCTTCGGAGCAAGCTTTCTTCTTTTAATTAACTCCTATTTAAATCCAATTAAGGTGCAGCTTAGCACGAAAGGTGAACGCACTGTTAAGCATACCATTTTCTGTATAGTTGTTGTCTGTGGCAGCTGTTTTATTCATCAGGTAACGGGCTCCATTCATTGGTTCATTATATAATTCTTCTATTTTGTGTGATTAGTTTTTATTAGGACTGTTTAGCATTATCATCATGCAAAGATCATAAACTTGTATGACGACCTCCGTGGTCGAGTGGCTTTGTACACCAGTTTTCAAGGTGTCGCTATCTCTGAGGTCCCGGGTTCGATCCCCGGTTGGGTCAATTTAGAAAACGAACTTTTCTATATTGGCTCAGGTCTGGGTGTTTGTGATACCACCGTTGTCTCTGATTTCCATAACTCAAGTGCTTGAGCTACTTACTTTGGAATCGGAGCAATGTATGTGATGTTGTCAAAATAAAATAAAAATAAAAAAATGTATTACTATCTGAATGGGTAGTGGTGGTGTGGTGGTAGGGTAAAATTGGAAAGTCATTAAAATGAAAAAGAAATGCGTCATTAGTCATTTTAATGTCCCCACTTCTAGGGAAATCATTTAAAAAACAATTTAAATGTAAACCACAATCTTGCCGGACCACGGTCGGATACTTCAGTAAAAAACCTTTATAATTTATTTGTTTGATACAATCGTCAGCTAATCATGTCATAGGTACAATCGACAACACCGGCGCCCTACCACCACAAAGGTTAAAATCGTTTGCACCCCGCGCCGCCGTCACTTCCATATATTTAGTACGAGCCAGGGCGAGCGAAGCGCGCACTCAAACTTTTCTGAAAAATGGTAAAGCACATAATTTTATTTTATTTTATTTATTATATTGGATAAGGGAAACATACAGCTCAATATTATACATATGAATGAAAAGTATTATGTTTGTACATAGGCTAACACAGTTTCCACTAAGAGGAATTAATGCAAAACAAAAGTTGAGTATATACTACATAAGTTAACGAATTATATCATAGCAAATATAGCTTTTCACAAGCAAACCAATGGAAAGTTAACATACAACATAGTCAAATAGTATAAACAAAGACATTATATAACACTGACACGTTGATCAGCTTTTAAAAAATAATTTGCTGATCGTACTAATATTAATATCACGAACCACCAAAGTGGCTAAGATGCCAATGTCTCGATTGATATTTACCGATGACATTTCTGTTGCTGGGCCGAATAATCATTCACAGAAATTGGCCCACTCCCTTCCGCGCGGCCCGCATACTTAGCTCCGACTTGGCAATACCAGGATAAAGGCCTTATTTTTACTGGATAGGATAGTAATATCCTTTTTTTTTTAAAGAAAATCCTCCTTCAAAAATCTGAAATTAAAAACAAAAAGCTTCAAAAGTAAATAGCTCTAAAAAGCGAGAAATAATATTCAAATCATTAGATAAAGCAAAAACTTAAGCAAAACAAAACTTAGTAAATATTAAATATTGGACAACATCACAAATAGTAGTATAGGTTGTTGTTAGTAAACCAATACTACTGACTTAGAAATTGTTTGAATCATCAAAACCTACCTAGTAGTAATTAGTTGTTTTAAGTACACCAGTTAAAAAATGCAGAAATATTAATAACCTAAAAAAAGATTTACCACTTCCAGAAACAGAATGGCTTCCCCAACAGATCTACGGGAATAATCTCGCGAAGGAGTTGGCAAGAAGCAAAAATCTATTCATCAAAGTATCGGCCTGCATCTCCGAAGCCATTTCTCAAAGAAGATTAATTACTCTGTGACAAAACCAGCGACGCTGGCTTCTTTGCGGGGATTGGTTGAGAGGCGAAACACTTTTTTTCATATTTTATTCAGGTGTAGCAATGGCATTCGTCAAAACTTGAGCGTTACATTAATCAAACTCAAGAGCTGGTTTACTTTTGCCAGTCCCGTATCGGGTTGTGTGAGAGTTGATAATACTTTTTGGAAAATGTTTTCCATGGTAGTTTCAGCGTTATTTTTAGAGTTCCGTACCTCAAAAGGAAAAAACAGCCTGTCCGTCAAGACCCTTTGTCTCGGGAACGTGTGGAGGTATCGAGTTGTTTGGCCGAGACAAAGGAGTTCCGTCACTAAATGAAAAGATAATATTGTTACACTATGGTAGCTCTGAAACTTCAAATTTCGAATGTTTTAATAAAAATCTTTCGAGTCGTCCAGAGTTTTTGACTTAAAAGTAAAGTACTGGTAGTATTAGCACAGAGTTTAATTTTGATAAAATACTTTTTTTTAAAGGTAACCGAAGGGACAAAATACATGACATGATTTATTTGCTTTAGTCGGTTTAAATAAGTATTTTGAATACAGAACTCAACACCGCTTTGTCAGTCTGTCTGGATTTTGTGGCCTGACCCTAAAACTGGAAAAATATACAATGTTTACAGTTATTTTTCATCTGGGTGTCAATGTGACAAAGCGGTGTTGCAAAGTGTGACAAAGCGGTGTTGCAAAGTGTGACAAAGCGGTGTTGCAAAGTGTGACAAAGCGGTGTTGCAAAGTGTGACAAAGCGGTGTTAAGTTCCGTATTAAATATATTTTATAGTTTTTTATTGTCAGATTAAATCATTTTTACAGCTCAAACTGTATGTTACAATACAGTTAACTGTCAGACCAATCTTGTTTGATTATCAATAGGTACGCACAGTGACCAAACACCATCCCGATCGATTGCGCAGCCATCATCTCTGTGTAAATCAAATCGGTTCGTGTAATCTCACAAACCATTGGAGTTACACAAAGGCCGGCTGGACGACCGGTTCGTGTCTCTGTGCTCGCAATTGGTGTAGGCACAGAATTGTATGTAGGGCATTTTGCATCTACCTTTGATGTATTTGCTTACATAATACGCGTTTCATTTGTTAAGCCAAATATTGAGGTAATACGTCATTTTGTTAACCGACTTTTTGTTGTTACATGCTGGATAAATGATAATTTTCTGGTTTTCTAGCTGTCCGACTCGAAGGCTTGATTTTAACCCTCCCGACCCGTCCACCCACTGGACTATCCCACTGGTGGGTGGACGGGTAATTCACGATTACCCCTCTCCCCACTACGCTAGTGTAACCGAGTTAAGTACGTCTAGTAATTAAGCCTATAACGCAGCATTGTATATGAGTATTTGTATTAACTTGGTAATCTCGCAAGCCATTGGAGTTCACAAAGGGTGGACGGCTAGTTCATATCTATGTGCTCGCAATTGGTGTAGGGTTCTTTTTTTTCAAGTATCTTTATACTCAAAAGGTTTATCCAGCAAATTGTTTAATTTTATATACCTTGTAAAGATTTTTTTTTTTAATTTTTTTTTCTTTGGTTCTATGGTGCTTGTCATTACAACGGAGCAAAATTAAAACCAGAATTAAAATATGAAGCACATCTTGTCACAGCAAAAAATCAACAACAAAAAAAGAGCACACTCTAGTCTCTACTGAACTGACAATTTTAAAACTAAAATTCACCGGCCCTGAACATGATAGTTTGCTGCGTCGCTAACAGTGCTTAAATTAGCGTTTCTCAAATATTGGGTAATGACTCGCGACCCGGCACCGGGAGACGAAAATAAAATCATGGGTCGCACTGTCTCATAAACTTAAGAGTCAATGTTTTTCATTTTCCTTAATGCACTAGGAGATTTAAAAAAACTTGTGATGGGTTACAATGGGGAAACATTAAAATAACTGGGTCACGGCCAAAGTTTGGGAAACGCTGTAATTCATTGGGCAAAATATTGAGATATGGAAATGTAAGTATTATTTTGTTTCTAAAAATACCTTTTGTCTTTTTTCAAGATCATCAGTGAAAGGTTGGGCATCAAACCCTCATAAGGGCAAGCCGCAAAATCTAAAACTCGTGAGTATGAGAAGTCGAGGACTTCAATCATAGACACAATGTTTGTATCATCGAAAACAAAGTGTCATACTCGAGTTTGGTAATACAAGCAGGTTTTCACCAATTAATTCTCGATTCCGCCCATGATAACGCTAGTACAAATCGGTGAACATATACAAAAAACATACAAACAGACGAACAGAGAACCTCCTCCTTTGTTGAAGTCAGTTAAAAATTTCGAAATGTTGAACCCTAGTAACAAAATAAAAGACTTATTCAATTTTAAATTTGAAACGTATTATCCATAACAACACAAACGCTAAGCGTGTAATGAGGTCACCCAGCGTTCCCCTCTACACGCCCCTCTACACGCCCCGCTGCACGCGCCGCTGCACGCCCCGCTACACGCCCCGCTGCTACACGCCCCGTTGCACGCACCGCTGCACGCCCCGCTACACGCCCCGCTGCTACACGCCCCGCTGCACGCGCCACTGCACGCCCCGCTACACGCCCCGCTGCTACACGCCCCGCTGCACGCGCCGCTGCACGCCCCGCTGCACGCGCCGCTGCACGCCCCGCTACACGCCCCGCTGCTACACGCCCCGCTGCACGCCCCGCTACACGCCCCGCTGCTACACGCCCCGCTGCACGCGCCACTGCACGCCCCGCTACACGCCCCGCTGCTACACGCCCCGCTGCACGCGCCGCTGCACGCCCCGCTACACGCCCCGATGCTACACGCCCCGCTGCACGCCCCGCTGCACGCGCCGCTCCACGCCCCGCTACACGCCCCGCTGCTACACGCCCCGTTGCACGCACCGCTGCACGCCCCGCTACACGCCCCGCTGCTACACGCCCCGCTGCACGCGCTACTGCACGCCCCGCTACACGCCCCGCTGCTACACGCCCCGCTGCACGCGCCGCTGCACGCCCCGCTACACGCCCCGCTGCTACACGCCCCGCTGCACGCGCCGCTGCACGCCCCGCTACACGCCCCGCTGCTACACGCCCCGCTGCACGCGCCATCTCATTCATCTCTTAACAATTGAAACTAACTATATCTACTAGTAATAACACTATGGTATAATAAATATCTTTACATCTGACAAAGCTGATAAGTTTCTTGCTCTCATTCTTCTTACCAGCCAAGACATCCGAGCGGGTAGTTAGCAAAAAAATGTTTACAATGCGATTAAATTGACTATTCTATTTTGATATACTTAAGGCGTAATTCCTTTATGTTATAAGCCACTAAACATATTGAATCAAAGTATGGAAAAATGTTCGTAATCGTATAATCTGCGCAAGACGGATTTTGGTCCTGAAAACGCAGAAATGTTTATTTACCACCTACACCATAAATTAAGGAAAACTAGATTTTAACCAAAACACAATATATTGTTGTTTGTTTGCTTACCATCCTTAAACAACAAGCAAAGACGACCCGAGAAAATTCGGACAGGGCTGTCGAATTTGAAAATTGATAATGTTTTTAGAAGGTTCGCTGTTAAAAACATACATTATCAAAAAACAATCTCTTTAAAAAACTTGTTATTAAAATCTGAATGTCGCTAAATGAAACTGTCATCTATAAGCAAAATTTCTGAATTTGGTGAATTTACAATACTCAATAATATACTAGAAAAAATACGATTAGCAACAAATCATATCTCGGACGGGAATCAAACCCGCGATATTTAGAAGTCCGGTCCAATGCTCTTATCGCTGAGCTGCCGAGTCACTAGTGGCATCGTCGAATTCTTCTAGTATATCCCACTCTTACGCTGCAAGCCAGTGTTATTTCATCAATGTGAGGAATTCGACACCTCGAACCTCGACATTCGATTGAACTCCCAGATGTTTAAACATATCTCTTTACTTAAATCATTAGCCATGTAGCGTCTGTAGAATAATCCCAACCCAACCCGTCTTACTCTATAGAATAAAATCAAATCCTTATTTGCTGTAAACATGTTATACAATTGTGGTAATTTAAATAACAGTAAGTAGCCAACATGTTTAACAAATAATATGGCATGCAAAAATTACCCCTAATAAACTAAAATTACATTTTATGTCATAAAAAGTGTGTGTTAGAAGCCTTGTAGGTGTGTTTTGAATCGACTTATGTTCTGACCCTAAGCTAGCCAAAGAAACATCTTCAAATCTTCGTATTGCTTTCGAAACAGCGATAGATTTTGAAGCAATAACAAAAAAATTAAATGTTAGGGGGGCAGATCCCTTATTTCGTTCGGTATGTTACTGTTTATTTTTACACTCATACGTAAACAGCTTCTTCTAAACTGGTAAACTGGTCCGTTATCGGTATTTCATGCGGTTGAAGGGAAAGATTGGGAAAATCTAACCCCATCGTGGACCAGAAAATGAGCAGCAGCGTTTTTTTAATAAAAGCGGTCCAACACTGCTATCTCCAACCGCCTTTCAAGCGTGGATATTCAGGTTAAGAACTCATGATGCAGTTTTCGCCTACGCCCGCCGCGGTTGCGGGCCTGCAGTTTTATTTCCAATCTCACGAGACTGCAGTTCTGTGCGGTAACGCAGCCGCCGCGGTTGAGATTGCCCGCAAACTTTGCGGGCGATGATCGCAAGACGGGCGGTTGCAAGATTTACGATCAGATTGCTCGCCAAAGGATCGCAGAACGCGCTGGTGCAACGCGCCAAGGCTGCGGGTGACCGCGGCTCATGCGAGTTGCCCGCCGGTGCAGCGGGACCCGCAAACAAGTGCACACGCCCCAGGTGTAAAACGCGTCGTGAAATGTGCTTTCATTTTTAACCTACTTCAAAAAAAGGAGGAGGTTTTATGTTCGTCTGTTTATTTGTTTTTTTATGTATGTCCACCAATTACTCAAAAACGGCTGAACCGATTGACATGATTCAAACGTTAATTTATCAGGTTTCAGGTTAAGGCCTTCCACGAAAGAGGCCTACGACTGTGGATTTACTACTAAAATGTAACAATTAAAAAAAATAAAAAAGAACATCGTAAAGCAGCCCTAAAGCTTAGTGCGCTTCAAGTTATACAACAGAATATTGTTTGAACAGAGCTTAAAACTGGCCGGCTCAATAGACCAACAATGGACGGCCATTTTACCGGAAATTCGGTCGGGACGGCATGCCACTTCCGCTCTTGTCTGGTAAGATCCTATTAAGATCTTAACTTAGGTCCTTATAAATTGGGGTTATACAGAGTGTAACGGAAGTTGTATGATTACATGTTAGCGTAAGTTACGATGTATAGTCATGTAATAAATGAAAAGTTAAGTTTAGTTTAAGTTAAGTTTAAAGCTTAAAGTCGTTTAGACGGCTTAGTACTAATTTTCATTAGTCATAAGGATGCATAGGTAACGGTACTAATGTTTAATACCTACCTTCTTCAATGTTTTTCCTTTTTGTTATTAAAAAAAATATATAAAAGAAAATAGTTATTTTTTCCCCCTTCGGCCGTTTTCAAAACTATTTTCGAGATAAGAATTAAAAGAACCAAATCACAAAAGTGATAAGTAAGTGTATCTCAGTATGGATGTGGCTAGAGATATATAAAAGATTAAAATTATCCTTTTACAGTATAAAATTAAATTAAATTAAATGTATTTTTCTTATTAAGTATCTACGTATTACAGTTTACGAATTGTATGTTCTTTAAAATCATAGTAAGCTATTCATATTCTTAACTTACTAAATTTACTTAATTTAAACTTCAACTGTATTAGGAATGAGTATGTGAGAGGAAGTTTGAAAGTAGCACCAGTGATAGAAAAGTTGAAAGGGAATCGTCTGGCTTGGTATGGGCATGTTATGAGAAGGGATGAAAGGCATGTTACTAGAAGAGTAATGAATATGGATGTTGAGGGTTGGAAAGTAAGAGGAAGACCGCAAAAAAGATGGATGGATTGTGTGAGGAATGATATGAATGTAAAGGGAGTGGATGAGGAGATGACGAGTGACAGGAGGGAATGGAAGAGAATGACACACTGCACCGACCCCAAATAAATTGGGATAAGGGTAGGGGGATGATGATGATGTATTGAATTTCTACAATTACACATACAAATGTATTATATAAGTATTATAGCTTGTAAATGACAAATGTACTACAGTCTCATACCACATGTGGGCAACTATTTCAAATTTTCATTTTAAATCGAATATTTAAATTTTACTTCGCGCAAACTATTGTTATGGCGGAATAACACATTCAAATCACTAAACAGTTGTATTGCGGGTAGTTTCAACTTAATATTGTTGCAGTATTGTGTTGTTGTGAAAACATACGGAAACATATTGCTTTATGCACGGTTACACTTTGTGTGGATGTGCGGTACTTAAGAGGGCGTAGACTACACAATAGCGCCACCATTTGAAAAAAAAATTAGTGCTTAAATAAAGACAAAATTGTGAATTATCTCTCTGTAGTGCACTCCGTAGAAGCTTTTTGGTGCTTTTTATCGCTTAAACAATAATTTCTATCCTGTCGTTTAGTTTAATGGAGATTTTTTTGCGATAAGTGGCCACTTTTAACAATAAAACTCCATTTAACTAAACGACAGGCTAGAAAATATTGTTAAAGCGATAAAAAAGGACCACAAAGCTTCTACGGAGTGCACTACAGAGATATAATTCACAATTTCGTCTTTATTTAAGCACTAGGATTTTTTTCCAAAGGCGGCGCTAGTGTGCAGACTGCAACCTTAAAGCTGTATCTGATAATATCGACACGTGCAAGGAAAAACATCGTAATTCAGTTTTTGGCATTTCACAGGAGAGCGCAACAAAGATTCAAAAAAATCTTACTAATTTCGTATAAGTCCTAATGCCAATCGATCTTGCACATTTAAGTAAACGTGGTAAGCACTAAACTATTGTATTATTATGATGACATAAATGTGTATATTGAATGATTTATTGTATGTTTTTGTGAGTTACAATCAAATTCATCCACATATACTTTATAAAATGACATTGTAACTCAGACATACAATCATAAATTGTATGAAATTGTTATATTCACAGAAAACTATAAATGTATGTCTGAGATACAATTTTTAAATAGTTTAAGTATGTGTTTTAGGGTTACAATTGGAAATAAAAATGTAGTTTTTTATATTGTTTTATATTTCCATGGTTCAATCGATCGACGTTATTAGAATAAACTATATAGTTATTAGAACATGGTGTAAATACCGACGGATTTACACCATGTACCTGTTTACTTTTGAGACTCCGATATTTCGGCGCAGTTGCTTGCGCTTGGTCACTGAAGAACTGTCGATTGTTGCGTGCGGGTAGATGTCATTGGCAGACGAATCGGTCTACCCTCCGTCTAAGTATTTTTTATTACGCTAGATACCGGTACCACTGTTTGCAGACCCAAACTCGAATATGAGGGCCTAGTACGAGTTGCTGTTTTCACTTTTCGAATAGTAACTATCGTTTTCTCTTTTACTCATTCTCTCACTAACGTTGACTCTGAGCAGTATATCCGATAGTTAACTAAGCAAGAAGTGAAAACTCTAACTTGTACTAGGCCCTCTGTTCTCGACACACGACACTCAACAGATACAGATCTGTACGCGAAACGGCACTTTTATGATTTTTTGTTGTTTTTACACAACCGGACTCCTGGATTCCAGATACTCCACAAAAAACCCATCTTCACGATTGAAATTTTTGTATTTGGTAATTTCAATCGCTTCTTTGAATATTCTCGGTATGTAGTGGCATTCTATTGAGATAATCTGAGGGTCATACAACTCGATCCAGTGATTTGTGTCAGAATGTACTAAATGTTCAGCGATGGATCTAATAATATTTTAATAATGAATATATTAAAAAATAATTATATAAATGTAACTCAAGTTAATAGTGCTCTGGAAAAGATTAGTAATGAATATAAAAACTGTCATTTCATAGAATGTACAAGTAACAATGTCTACGAAATTTCTCGAGCCATTAATTTTAAAATTGATTGTATTGATTACCACGAGAAATATTTAGATGTGAATTCACTTAAAAAGATAGTAGTTGGTAATAGAGCAAAGGAATCGAAATGTGTGTCACCGACTTATCGTAAAGGTACAATCCCATATTACTTCAATCGGATGCAATGTTCTAGTATACAAACGAATGACGCAAAAAAAGGTACTATTCCGCATTATTTTCCAGTCATTACAAAAAAAAGGTTTTTTCGATCAGAAAAAACAGTTATTTAAAGTTTTTCACCAGAACATAGCTAGCGTCCTTGCAAAACAATCACTTCTGGAATTAACTTTGCTGGAATTACGTAGAACTAATGAATATCCTGACGTCATATGTCTTACGGAAACGTTCTTAAAATCAGGTAATGAAAACTATGTTAGACTTAATAACTTTAATCTTGCATCTGCTTTTTGTAGAGATCAAAATAGAGGAGGTTCTTGTGTTTTAATAAGAAAACAACTTTCCTATAAAGAAGCCACTTACTTAAAAAAATATAGCAAACAATTTTTATTTGAAGTTTGTGGAGTTGAAATTACTGATTATAATTTATTAGTAATATCATTATACAGGACACCCACCTCTGACCCTATCGCATTTTTGAATAAGCTAGATCTGATGCTATACGAAGTAACTAAAAACATCAAACTGCAAACCAGGATAGTAATCGCGGGTGATATAAATATTGATACCTTAAAAACAAATAGCATCACAAAACATTTAAGTGACTTGTGTCACAATTACAATTTAAAAATACACATTAATGTTCCGACTCGTAAAGCAGCATGTATTGATCACATACTTAGCAATGTTCAGAATGCCAGCGCTTGTGTAAAATCTTTGTACCTATCGGACCATGATACAGGCCAATTGTTGAGTTTTCCTGTGCAGCAGAAATACGATAAGTCTGATCCCTACTTCGTGTATAAAAAAGACTATTCTCCAGAAAACATAAATAAATTAAGAAAATGTTTGAAGAATCTTTCGTGGTCAGACACTTATAATGAAACTGATATGGATAGGGCCTTTGATAAGTTTCATGAAACATTCTGTCTTTTTTACAAGCTGTGCTTTCCACTAGTAAGGTCAAAATACCAGAACAGTGATACAACTTCCAAATGGATAAGTAGAGGTCTGAAAAATAGTTGTAAAACTAAAAGGTCACTTCGCTATCAGTATTACAAAAATAAATCAACATTACTTAAGCAAAAGTACTTATCATATTCAGCACTATTAAAGAAATGCATAGTAACATCAAAAAGAAATTGTAACATAAGGTTCATTAACAAAAGTAAGAGTAAATCTAAGGCGACATGGTCGATCATAAATAGAGAAGTTAATAAAAAATCCACAAAATCTCATTCCTTCTCATCTATTAGAAGTGGCGACATATTATTGACAGATCCCATTGATATAGCCAATGCTTTCAATACTTTTTTCTTAGATATCCCTAATGACAATTCATTACCTAAAGGGACTGTTACAATGAAGGCACCAAATCATCTTATCGGAAATTCAATGTTTGTTAAGCCCATGTCTGAAGATGAGGTTAAAAAAGAAGTGCTTTCATTAAATAATACTTATTCCGAAGGTTATGACGGTGTTGGTACAGCAATATTAAAGGCTTGCATTGAAGATATACTTAGTGTATTAACACATCTAATTAATTTATCCTTCTCAACGGGAACGTTTCCTAAAGCTTTAAAGGTAACTATAGTTAAACCACTATTCAAAAAGGGTTCTAGGGAAGATATGAGTAATTATCGCCCAATTAGTCTCGCATCAGTGTTCTCTAAAGTGTTTGAGAAATGCATGTACAAACAGTTATTAGGGTTCTGTCAAAAATATGAAATTATAAAAAAGGAACAGTACGGATTTCAAAACAACAAATCGACTGAATTAGCCATTTTTGACCTGTTTAATACTGTCATGACAAATTTGAACAATAATCGCTTGACTACAGGGTTGTTTTTCGATTTGACTAAGGCTTTTGATTGTGTATCGCATAATATCCTGCTACAAAAATTGTCAGTACTTGGAATTAGGGGTTTGCCACTTCAATGGCTAACTTCCTATTTGACAAATCGTAGACAGTACGTATCGATTAATAATGTTAAAGACAAAGACATGATAAACATTGAATCTGCTTACGGAGAAAATAAATACGGCGTTCCGCAAGGCAGCATTCTGGGACCCATTTTATTCCTTTTGTACGTGAATGACTTAACCAATTCAATTGACCATAGATGTATACTTTACGCAGATGACATATCAATAATAGTAACTACCGATAAAGGACATAATTCTATAATTAATCATGAAATTGACATTAATAATACTATTGATTCTCTGTGTAATTGGCTCGCAGATAATAACTTAAACATAAACCTAAATAAATCTGTTCTTGTTCAATTCAACAAGTCAAAGCATGCAAAATGTAATTTCAAATTAAATATTGCAAAAATTAAGGAAGTGGCACATACTAAATTTCTTGGTGTCATTATCGATGAAAATTTAAACTGGGACCCACATGTGGATAGTCTTTGTAAACGAATAAATAAGTTTTCATATGCTATTCGACAAGTAAAAAAAGTAACTGATAAAAATACCGCCATTCTCACCTATTATGCTTACGTTGAATCGATTTTGCGTTACGGTCTTGTTGTGTGGGGTAACTGTACGAACCTGAATAGAGTGTTTATAGCACAAAAAAAATGTGTTAGGGCTATAGGTGGCATTCGACAGGATGAATCATGTAGACCGCTTTTCAGGACGTTTGGTCTGTTACCACTGCCGTCAATGTATATACTACAGATGTGCATTTTTATTATGAAACACAATCACTTATTTAAGAAAGCATGTGACATTCCAACTAATAGATCACGTAGAAATCCACACAGGCTCATACTAAAGGAAACTCCTAATTCTGCTAAATATCGTAAGAGTTGTCTAGCTATGTGTGTACAGATTTACAATAAAATACCAAACGATTTAAAATGTATTAATAACATAGAATTATTTAAAAAAAAACTGAACGTATGGCTTAGCACTAACAACTTTTATAGTGTGAAGGAGTTCCTTGACAAAAAGATTTAATTTTGTTAGATAAGATAAATATGACATTTAATTTTGCTTTTGACATTTATACTTAGTTACTATCTTGCTGACATAAAATTGATTATGAATTTGTGAAAATATAATGTATTTTTTATTTGTAATTCTGTAATGATATGACATTCTTGCTATACTTACTTATTAATATATAAATTTAATCTGCTGCAATTTGTGTGACCTAAAATTTGCATGCCTCTACCGGAGGTCAAATATGTGAAACTACAAATTACTATAAGTTCCTGCTATGATGTCAGAAATATGTACCATATTTGTCGCAAATAAATATTATGATTATGATGATGATGGCCGATTTTTGCGTATCGTTGTTTTTGACCGTTTTTATGTGTTCCTTTATACGGCATGCTATTGTGCGTTTTGTTTGTACGATATATGAACTACCACAACTGCAGTCAATCTTATAAACTCCAGGTTTCTCCAAAGGAAAATTATGTTTCGGGGACCGTAGACATTGCGATACCTTTTTTAAAGGAGTGAAGATAGTTTTAATTACATATTTTTTTTAAATATTTGAGACCTTATCCGTCACTCCCTTTACATATGGCGATAATACTGGCTGTCTACCTACTTCCTGCTTCTGTAATTGGTGCTTTTTCGTGTGTCTCGGTGCAATCGAAACACACGAAAAAGTACCAAATTTTCTAAAAACAAGATCGTATCTTGAATTACAATTTTATTCATGTAAACTAATAATGGTAAGCAAAAAAAAACTCATGTAACTAAATATACAATTTTAGTACCTGCAGTTGACCTCCACTTACGATGTTATTACTGTATGTATATTTTAAACTATAACGAATTTAGATACGACGATAAGAGTGAAAAATTCCGCATTTTTTGCTGAGTAAGAATATCATCTTAACTCAATACCGCCTAAAACTGAGTTACGATGTTTTTCCTTGCACGTGTCGATATCATAACTAGCAAAAATTACTTAACTACCGTTTAGAAAAAAAATACCTCTTATCAAAGTTTACGATTTGGAGAATGATTGATCATTTCACATCATAGTAAATATTTTGCATAACTGCTTTAAAAAAACCGAATTGGAATGTCCTTAAAACCACTTATCGCAGCTAATAAGCGCACCAATAAAATCTAAAACCTACTAGTGTTACGCACGGACCTGAAAAGAAGACGGACGTAATACCACACTAAAGAGAAGTGAGTCCTACAATTTCGTATGTTGTACAATGACATACACTCACACAAGTACACCGGTCTCTTCTTTCCAGGTGTATTTGTGTGAGTGTAGGTCATGTACAACAAACGAAATTGTAGGACCTTGCATGCTTCACTTCTTTTTAGTGTGATATTACGTCCGTCTTTTTTTCAGGTCCGTGGTGTTAAGACCATATGCTCTCGCATGTTTTTATATTTGCGGACAATTTGTTGCTTGGCCTTTTAAATTACGGACGTTTTGCTCCCTTACTACGTTACGGCCGTTTTATCAACGAGGACATTTTGCTCTACGAACCACCCCCTCTGAATCGAAGTCTAAGTGAAACAAATGTTTAAAAATATTATGTATTAACACCGCCAATGTATTTATATAATTTCAGAAGGTATCATTAATTCCCTCGTAGTCATTTCTAGAAGTAGATAGCAATACTGGTTGTTTTTGACTCATTTGCTACGAATGACTGCGGGGGAATGTAATGATAAATCTTTTAAAAATACTAGACTATGGATCTTAAAAATTCACTACTAACCACTATTGCGATAAGGCCGATGCACTCGCATCGTAAACATTTTATATCGCTACTAAAAAACTGCATTCAAAACCCCTTTGAAACATGAATTAGTTATTTTTATCAATTAATTTTTATTCAACATATTAAAACCACAGCGGATTCGCAAGTAATATGGCTCCATATATCCTTTAAGGCCACTATCGCAGCCGACAAGCGCGCCAAAATAACTAACAGCCACTACAGCTGGCAATTAGGCCGAGGCCTCAAATATATTGCCTCAAAAGTAAACTTAATTATTACCCTTACGAGAAGTAGGTGGCACATGAATTCACATTCAAATTTTTATTCAACTTATTAAATCCGCAGCGGACACGCAAGTAAATTTTCTCCATACGTCCTATAAGGCCACTTTCGTAGCCGACAAGCGCACCAATTAAAACTAACAACCGCTACTGGCGATAAGGTCGATGCGCTTCCAGGGTGAATATTTTGTAGTGCCTCTGATGTAAACTTAATTACTCTTATCTAACTCTTGAATCTTCTACCTAGGTTAAATTAATAAACTGGAAATCTCATCGGCAACGGAGCAATATGGCTCCGTGTGTCCTTTAAGGCCACTATCGCAGCCGACAAGCGCGCCAATAAAAACTAACAACCGCTACTGGCGATAAGGCCGATGCGCTCCCAGGGTGAATATTTTGCATTGCCGTAAGATGCCGCTAGAATACATAGAAACAGTACCTACTGGGTTTCTTTCTAAATGTTTATTTTTGCCTTTTTCTACTTTAAATTAAGAAACAAGATAGCAGGAAAAAATCGTGATTTCAATTGAAAGCTTTGTTTTTCTTGTATCGGCAAATTTGCTTACGTTTTCTTTAAATAATTTATTTTGAGAACTTAAAAAGAGTGAATCACGTAATCTAATCACCGTCTTATTTTACAGGTTGAGTTTAACTTTGAGTAGGTCGAGTTACTTTTAAACATCAATAGAATTTGCCTTCCAAACAAATATCTTTACTATCCTTAAATTCCTTACTAATATTATAAATGCGAAAGTCCGTTTGTTTGTTTGTTACGCCTTCACGTCTTAACTACTGAACCGATCATCATGATATTTTGCATACACGTTGTCAGGGGTACAGAAGGACATACCTTTTATGCCGAAAAAAAAATTGTTCCCGAGGGTTAGCAAAAAACTTTCCACGCAGACGAAGTCGCGGGCGGTCGCTAGTAGTTGTTAAATTCAACCCAAGCTATGAAAATAAATAAAAAAATCTTATGATTATGGTAAACAATAAAAAATAAGACATAAAACATGAATTTAACTCAATGTTAAAAGTTGTTGAACACAAAAATAGTTTGTATAGCTAAGCAAGACAACATTTGTAAAGCAAACAATCTCTGAATTTTGCTCGTAATAATATGTAAATTCAACTATCTCCCAAACGTGCTAAGACGCTGCAGTGTTATGTGAACCACATTTTATTTCTCTGACAAAATATACAAGATACGAGATACAGCAGGTAGCATGCATACACTGAAATTGAAATTGACTGACGAGTTGCACCGGTGCCAACTGAGCATACCGAACTGTTTATGGAAATAAGATACAAAAAATGCATGTTGCAATACAATCATAGACGGGTGAACTGTTTTGACGACCTCTGTTGTCGAGTGGTTTGCACACCCGTTTTCATGGTGTCGCCATCTCTGAGGTTCCGGGTTTGATTTCCGGCTGATTCAATTTAGAGAACTTTTCTCTATTGAGCCAAGTCTGGGTGTTTGTTGTACCACTGTTGTCTCCGATTTCTATAACACAAGTGCTTTAGTTACTTACTTTGGAATCGGAGCAATGTAAGTGATGTTGTCCAATATTTAATTATTTGTCTAATGTTCATATTTGATCAAAAAAGTTTGATTTGGAAAACAGATCTGCAAAGTCTGATCGATCTGATAGGTTAGAGCAATGAAATCATGACTATTTGACGACGACCTCCTTGGTCAAGTGGCTTTGTACCGATTTTCAAGGTGTCGCCATCTCTGAGGTCCCAGGTTCGATCCCCGGTTGGGTCAATTTAGAAAATGAACTTTTCTATATTGGCTCAGGTCTGGGTGTTTGTGATACCACCGTTGTCTCCGATTTCCATAACACAAGTGCTTTAGCTACTTACTTTGGAATCGGAGCAAAGTATGTGATGTTATCAAATATTTATATTTATTTATTTATTTCCAAATTATCTGCAGTGTACGAGCAGCACTGCAAAAATCTTAAGAAAAAAAGGAAACTTTCGCACATCTCATTGTAATCGGTAGTACCAATTTTCCTTTTCACACGCCGCATTGCTGTCTCAACATCAAAATCATAGTAACGATAAAACAGCCCGCATAAAGTCCCACAGTACCAATTAATTATTACAGTATAAGCTACCAGCCGCACTTCCTGGCTCTAATTTCCTCACAACTCGCGTACACTGTGCAACACCACATTGTACGTAATTTGAGACGAATGACCACTGCATTTGCATACAAATAAGAGGCCAGTAGCTACGAAGTAGTTAAGGGCCAGCATAGACGATGGCTTTTTGAATACCGCGACAGTTTGCTGATTCCTTATGGCGACTATATTTTTAGGGTTCCGAACCCAATGGGTGAAACGGGAACCCTATTACTAAGACTCTATTGTCCGTCCGTCTGTCTGTCTGTTCGTCTGTCACCAGGCTGTATCTTATGAACCGTGATAGTTAGACAGTTGAGATAACAACAAATACTAAAAAACAGAATAAAATAAATATTTAAGGGGGCTCCCATACAACAAACGTGTTTTTTATGCTCTTTTTTGCTCAATATTGATAACGGTAATAGGTAGACGCTTGAAATATTCACAAAATATTTAGTTATTTATTCACTTTAAAATAAATAATTAAATTGAAATATAACAAACATTTAACGGGGGCTCCCATACAACAAACGTGATTTTTACGGAACCCTTCGTGCGCGAGTCTGACTCGCACTTGGCCGGTTTTTTTTTTTTATAAACAAACCACACCTTCAATAAGTTATATATTTCAATAGATAATTGTGGTGGTTAAATGTTAAAGATACATACCGCTTCAAAGTGTTTTTACTAAAAACGTTAAATTGACACTTGATAAATCTTTAATTCCATCCCTGACCTACATTTAGTTGAGTAACGAACTCGACGCCAGTCGCTGCAAGTTGGTACGGCAAAAAGCCTTCATTCCTAAGACACCAGCTTCACGCCATGAACAGTGCCGCCATCTGTTTTTGGCCGTTGCATTCACTTTCGTATGAATGGTGACCATGATTTGGGTACAAATTAAATATTTACTTACTTCGCCAACTCAGCAAGCCTGGTGAATCTTGGCTTCCATCATCAAAGTACGCCATTTCGCCCGGTCTTGTACTAGGTCAGACCATACGGGTACATTTAGTTTTTTCAGATCCTTGACGACCACAAAATATTTCTCCAGCGATATCTCGGACGCCCCACTGCCAGCCGGCGTCCAGTCGATTGATTCTCTCCCGTTCTCTGATCGCGTCTTGACCCTCAGGCTGGATTGTATTAAAGAGCAAATCCATTCGCAAAAAATCGTACTCACTTAGGCGATATTCACACGGGTCGACTTGACAGACAACTTGGCAAGCAATTTTAAACAGTTAAGGCTTTTTATCGACAATCGCTTGTAAAATCAAATCACAAACTTAATTTCAATGAGGTGGCGATTCGATTTTACACGCGATTAATGATAAAAAAAGCGCTAATTGACTAAAATCGCCGACCTGTGTAAATACCGCCTCAGGCATTATCCATGGCTTCCTTTTTTATCGCGCAAAGGCGTCATTCATAAAGTGAAAGGTCGCAAAATGTGTACGGAGTCGAGCACTTGAAAAGAGCGGATTAGTTACGGATAGGAGAGAGTTCTTCAATATTTTAGTAATAAAGCAGCGACTTAATTTTAACCGCAGGAAATAAAGCAACAATAAAGAACCCACGTTTCAGTTCACACCTTCTTGATGTATATTTTCTATTAAGTTTTCGACTAACTTCATACATGGTCACCCTATAATACGACTTAAGAGAATGTACGAGGAAAATGTTCTTCAAATTACGTTATCAGTAAGTAGCATTCGAATTGGGAAAAAACTATTGAGTTGCAATGTTCAACCTAAATTATTTTATTTGCAAAAATATATTGCACAGGGATCAAATATAATTGTAATGTAGGCATGTAAAATACAGGGATTACTCTACAAAATGTTTGGTATATCTATAAATGCTCTTGAACCATGAACTTTAAAACATCGTTGTTGGGCAACGAAAGACTGAAGTTTCTTATCCGAAATACATTTATGTTCTCATAGCTTTATTGAAATTGGCGCGCAGTTGTAAGCATTCAACTAAAATAGTTCAATAACAAGCTCATACAAACAATAAAGTCTTGAATTCTGAACAGGAAATAATTCAAAGATGGCGTAATTTCGTCGCAAGGAACAAGATAAGTGGCGCGAGGTGTAAGCTCCCGTTTAATTATTTTGTACCTATCGCGTGCGCATGGAATTTTGCTTCTCCGTAAGAATTTTCAAAAATCCTTTCATAGTGCTCGCCTATATCATAAAAGTTATCCTGTTACAGAATAACTTGAAATTTTGCACAAGAACCACAAGAAGGATTTTTATTTAAAAACAGTTTATCTTTTTATATACAGAAGAGAAGGTATACCCACGTTACTTCTCACCTTTCATCAAAAGTGGCCATTTTTTGCATCAGAATTGATCTATTTTGGATCACCGACCTACACATTATTCTATAGCTCTTTCTGGTAGAAACATCGTTCGAGAATACCTCTCGGCAATGACCGGTTCACCGACACCGAAGGGCGCGAACTAAGCTACCGAGTAGTTTTCTCACTCTAGTTTACTGAATTTCTGTATCATGAAAAGAGATAGAGATACGGAAAATGATATGCCAGGATGTCCAATTTAAAAAATATAGAATGTTGACTCCAAATATCCTAACTCATAGAGTTTAAATTATAAAATAAACTTTTTAAAGTTAAAACCGGTATCGGTTTTTGACTTGAACCTACAAGTTCTTTTAAAAACTTAAAACTAAAAGCTACGTAACTGAAGTGATTTATGTCCTTAAAGTTCGAATTTCTAGAAGCGGAACTCAAGTTCGCGGCAATATCGCTTCGATATAGTTATTTAGTTCTTTTGGCGTTGTTACCAGCGACGTATATGGGGCGAAAACAATATTCAACTTGATAATTTACTGAGTTTTATGTAGATGTTGAAATTCGAGAATTTTTAATTGGTGTTAAGGGCCCTGACGTGGAGTTGTTGAAAATAAAATGTTGTACTTCTATAATTTGTAAAAAAGAGTGCAATGCAGTACCTATTTGCAAACTTGCCGGTCGATTTTAGTCAGTTTTACGCTTTTTATCGACAATCTAACCATACAGTTAAACCGTATGTTAGTTCAAACATTCTTTCACAACAATTTGTAAATTGTTATATCTCTAGTTATGTCTGTTCAACATACGTTACTATTGCAAGCCTTCCAACTTACTCTTCAGACTTCAAGATGTGTGGTCCGAGTCACAAGACTTCTGTGATTTTAAGCATCACCTTATGCGTTATTTTATTATTATATGTTGAAATTCTAAGAATTTTAATCATAGTTGTTGTTGTAAACGCTTCGCAAATAACGGTTTCCAGCTTCACACCCTTTGATACGAGGTACAAGTTTAGTAACAAAATCATAGTGACATGAAATGTTATAATCAGGTAGAAGTTCTAAACAATATACTAGAAAAAATACGACTCGCACCAGATCATGTTCTCGGACGGGAATCGAACCCGCGACCTTTCGATTTGCGGCTCAATGCTCTGACCGCTGAGCTACCGAGTCACTAGTGGGAACGTCGAATTTCTTCTAGTATATCAACTCTTACGCTTGGATTGCAGCCAGCGCCATCTAACCAATGTACAAGGAATTACCTAGACATTAAATTTCAAAGATATTTTAAACAATTGATGAAGATGAGAAAGCTACGTAATTTTTAAATTTTGAGATTTTATCATTCACAATGCTATTTTTATATAATACTAAATAATATACTAGAAAAAATACGACTCGCACCAGATCATGTTCTCGGACGGGAATCGAACCCTAATAGTTTATATATTTTGAGTTAATCATACCTACTTTCATTCACATTGCTGTTGCGTTTCAGGCCACCTACCATTTGGCATTTTGTCCTTAATTGCTTACTATATGTATTTACAAATCATATTTACGAATCGCTACACAATAACGATGACTCACACAAAAACACACAATGTAAGTACACAAACCATTTGTTTAGGGTGATTCTAACTCGCAAAATCCTGCACATTTCGACATCGCTATGCTTATGACTTGGACCATACCAGAACTCCCACCAGGTCTATGCTAGACACGTCTTCACTCATTTAAGTTTTTATTCCGTCAGGAGTCTAGGATTTAAAGTTCCAAATGAGTGTAATTTTAAACTTCGCTGTACTTAGCTGTCGAGTATTTACATAAACGAGGTGTTTATATTAACATAATTAATTAAATTGTAATTGGAAAAGTTATTTGAATGCTAGTTATCACAGTAGAAGCCAAATGAAAGAAGATTAGCCTCATGAGAGTTCTTAGAAAAGTATTCACTTTTTAAATTTGATTTTAGCATTCACAATGCTATTATTATACAATTTGACGACCTCCGTGGTCGAGTGGCTTTGTACACCGGTTTTCAAGGAGTCACCATCTCTGAGGTCCCGGGTTCGATCCCCGGTTGGGTCAATTTAGAAAACGATTTTTTCTATATTGGCTCAGGTCTGGGTGTTTGTGGTACCACCGTTGTCTCTGCTTTATCTACTTACTTTGGAATCGGAGCAATGTATGTGATGTTGTCAAATATTTAATATTTATTTATTTATTTATACAATACTAAATAATATACTAGAAAAATACGACTCGCACCAGATCATATTCGACGGGATCATGCGACAACATGACTGTAACTCACATGCTATCCTTTTTTATGATTTTATTATTAGTCTTTGTTCGTTAAGAAATGCAGTGGCTTTCCTTACCAGTATTTGTCCTAATTTGATCCACAAAAGGCAAATCACGAAAGCAATTAATTGTCTACCCATCATGGTGAACCTTGTCAATAATATTCTGACCTCCAGTTAATAGGACACTTAACAGAAGCCCTCGGAGCCACCCCCTAATACAATTAGGACAAACTAGGATAATCAATAGCACTTTCCTATTTCCCCAAATTTAATCTAGTAGCAGTAGTAGTGATAAATTTACAAATACTGCAGCTTACTAAGCAATGCATAAGTTATAATTTGAAAAGATTTATCATGCTGTAATACAGGAGGTTATAGTCGGACAGAGATTTCATCTTGAAAAATATTTAAAGAACTAAAAATCCCGCCTGCATCAAAAGACAAGTCAACTGAAAATATGGAAACAAGATCAATTATTAAAGGCAACAGTAATTACATGCATTCGAAGGTATAAAGTGACATTATTAATGATTTGATTTATCATTAAATTCTTTGCCTCCAACTGCATGTTATTATGTTGCCTTTAATTTTTGATCTTGTTTCCATCTTTTTTGACTTGTCTCTTTAGTTATTATATATTACAGTCATGATAAACCTTTTTGAAATCCTTATGATAAGCCCTTTAATTTGATACCCATATTGCAGTATTCTAAAAAAACATTTATTTTTGATATAATTATTTGATTGAATCAGGCATTACTTGGCGGAAGTCCCAAACCATTGTGAAAAGAGAAATATATGTAGCTTACTCCCGCAAAAAAAGTTTTTTTTGGATTGAAACTAGAGGAGCTTGGTGGCGCAGTGGTTTAGCGCATGGCCCTGCGATTGCGGTAGTTAAGCAACTTTCGCAGAGGGTCGGTCATTGGATGGGTGACCAAAAAATCATTATCTCGAGTTCCTCCGTGCTTCGGAAGGCACGTTAAGCCGTTGGTCCCGGCTGCATTTGCAGTCGTTATCTCTCGGCATCTTTAGGTGTGCTATTCTTATCTACCAGATGCCTTATAGCTGGAAAACACACAAACACCATACAGGAACCATGCAGGTTAGTTTCCACTCAAAGTCGGACATGTTTCAGTTACATAGTTACCTAGATGAAGCGTCGAGTTAAACAGCTTACAGAATAGTTCGACTGTTTGGTGTCTAACTGTGTGTGAAACTATTGTCCGTGTTCAGTGAGTTCCAGCTATGTTGTGTAAGGTAAACATAGACAGTTATTAACGAGAGGTGTATTATTTAATTTATTATATTTTATAATGTTCCGAATACAGCAATATGGAGACCATGTCCTAAAATCTACTTAGCTATTGTATTTTTTTATTTGGATATGACATTCAATATGACATTCAATATTTGACAACATCACATACATTACTCCGATTCCAAAGTAAGTAGCTAAAGCACTTGTGTTATGGAAATCAGAGGCAACGGTGGTATCACAAACACCCAGACCTGACCCAATAAAGAAAAGTTCGTTTTTTAAATGGACCCAACCGGGGATCGAACCCGGGACCTCAGAGATGGCGACACCTTGAAAACCGGTGTACAAAGCCACTGGACCACGGAGGTCGTCAATATTTATTTCATTAAAATGTATTCTAATTAATAAAAAAAAGTTATAATGCTCTGAAGCCAGAAAATATCAACGATTTTGTCAGGTTTTTGACCATCAGCCATTTTTAATGTCTCCACTGCTGGGGTACAGGCCTTCCTTATGGTTGAATAAGGAGGATGGGTCATGACCCACCACGCGGGGCCAATGCGGATTGGTGAGTGTTTAACGACTGCAAATGAAACCGGGACCAACGGTTTAACAAGAGAAGCACGGAAGAGCTCGAGATAATAAAGTTTTGGTCACCCATCCCATGACCGACCCTTGCGAAAGTTGCTTAACCTCAATCGCGGGGTCAGGCGCTAAACCACTGCGCCATCGAGCTCCTCTCCTTTCTCGGCCTACTTAGATTTAACTTTTATCTACCCAGCTGGTTGGTGCAGTAGCGCAGCGCGGAACAACAGTAGCTCTTAAATTTCCAACTCTACAAAAAGTTGCTTCGCTTATTTCCGCTCGAACTCTCCTCGAACGGTCTCATAAACTGGACTAGTGCCACAGGACTTAAACTGAGACAGAAACAAAATATCTAAGAGACGTGTGTGATAGTCTCCTTAAATGTTATAAAGAGGTAAAGTTTGGAACTTAAAATATTTGATGTAAGGATCTACCGAAACTGCTTATCAGATTTAATTTTTTTATCAATTATATCAAACCATTGTGAAAAGAGAAATATATGTAGCTTACTCCCGCAAAAAAAGTTTTTTTTGCGGGGATCAAATATTTTAAGTTCCAAACTTTACCTCTTTATAACATTTAAGGAGACTATCACACACGTCTCTTAGATATTTTGTTTCTGTCTCAGTTTAAGTCCTGTGGCACTAGTCCAGTTTATGAGACCGTTCGAGGAGAGTTCGAGCGGAAATAAGCGAAGCAACTTTTTGTAGAGTTGGAAATTTAAGAGCTACTGTTGTTCCGCGCTGCGCTACTGCACCAACCAGCTGGGTAGATAAAAGTTAAATCTAAGTAGGCCGAGAAAGGAGAGGAGCTCGATGGCGCAGTGGTTTAGCGCCTGACCCCGCGATTGAGGTTAAGCAACTTTCGCAAGGGTCGGTCATGGGATGGGTGACCAAAACTTTATTATCTCGAGCTCTTCCGTGCTTCTCTTGTTAAACCGTTGGTCCCGGTTTCATTTGCAGTCGTTAAACACTCACCAATCCGCATTGGCCCCGCGTGGTGGGTCATGACCCATCCTCCTTATTCAACCATAAGGAAGGCCTGTACCCCAGCAGTGGAGACATTAAAAATGGCTGATGGTCAAAAACCTGACAAAATCGTTGATATTTTCTGGCTTCAGAGCATTATAACTTTTTTTTATTAATTAGAATACATTTTAATGAAATAAATATTGACGACCTCCGTGGTCCAGTGGCTTTGTACACCGGTTTTCAAGGTGTCGCCATCTCTGAGGTCCCGGGTTCGATCCCCGGTTGGGTCCATTTAAAAAACGAACTTTTCTTTATTGGGTCAGGTCTGGGTGTTTGTGATACCACCGTTGCCTCTGATTTCCATAACACAAGTGCTTTAGCTACTTACTTTGGAATCGGAGTAATGTATGTGATGTTGTCAAATATTGAATGTCATATTGAATGTCATATCCAAATAAAAAAATACAATAGCTAAGTAGATTTTAGGACATGGTCTCCATATTGCTGTATTCGGAACATTATAAAATATAATAAATTAAATAATACACCTCTCGTTAATAACTGTCTATGTTTACCTTACACAACATAGCTGGAACTCACTGAACACGGACAATAGTTTCACACACAGTTAGACACCAAACAGTCGAACTATTCTGTAAGCTGTTTAACTCGACGCTTCATCTAGGTAACTATGTAACTGAAACATGTCCGACTTTGAGTGGAAACTAACCTGCATGGTTCCTGTATGGTGTTTGTGTGTTTTCCAGCTATAAGGCATCTGGTAGATAAGAATAGCACACCTAAAGATGCCGAGAGATAACGACTGCAAATGCAGCCGGGACCAACGGCTTAACGTGCCTTCCGAAGCACGGAGGAACTCGAGATAATGATTTTTTGGTCACCCATCCAATGACCGACCCTCTGCGAAAGTTGCTTAACTACCGCAATCGCAGGGCCATGCGCTAAACCACTGCGCCACCAAGCTCCTCTAGTTTCAATCCACTCAATCAAAAGATTAACGTTTTGTTTTGACGTTGTTGATTAAATTCCTGTTGCTCTATTGATCTGACTTCACAGAGTCGTTTTTAAATTTTGAGATTGTAGCATTCACAATGCTATTTTATATATAATACCAAATAATATACTAGAAAAAATACGACTCGCACCAGATCATGTTCTCGGACGGGAATCGAACCCGCGACCTTGGCTTTGACCAGTGACTCGGTAGCTCAGCGGTCAGAGCATTGGACTGGATATCCAAAGGTCGCGGGTTCGATTCCCGTCCGAGAACATGATCTGGTGCGAGTCGTATTTTTTCTAGTATATTATTTGGTACTATACTAGAAGAAATTCGACGTTCCCACTAGTGACTCGGTAGCTCAGCGGTCAGAGCATTGAACCGGATATCCAAAGGTCGCGGGTTCGATTCCCGTCCGAGAACATCATCTGGTGCGAGTCCTATTTTTTCTAGTATATTATTTAGTATTATATAAAAATAGCATTGTGAATGCTTAAATATCAAAATTTAAAAAGTTATATAGCTTTCTCATCTTAATCAACTGTTTAAAAATATCTGGAAAGATGTTTAGTTGAATGTCGAAATTAATTCCTTCTACATTGGTGAGATGGCGCTGGCTTGCAGCGTAAGAGTTGATATACTAGAAGAAATTCGACGTTCCCACTAGTGATTCGGTAGCTCAGCGGTCAGAGCATTGGACCGGATATCCAAAGGTCGCGGGTTCGATTCCCGTCCGAGAACATGATCTGGTGTGAGTCCTATTTTTTCTAGTATATTATTTAGTATTATATAAAAATAGCATTGTGAATGCTTAAATCTCAAAATTTAAAAAAAATATTATTTGGTATTCACAGAGTCGCTTCAACTTTCAGTTCAACTTGCGTCAAACGCATGCAATGTTGATTGCCTCACGTTCACGTTCCACTTTTTGCTATAAAAATTTGACGTTTCTTTGAGAAGATATGGCAGCCATTATTGCATTTAATATTGCTTGCCCTGAGGCATGCCTCTGTTGAAAGCGCAAGAAGAAAGTGAAAGCATACGCTACTAAATACCTTTAGGCATGCGTTAGATGAAAGTAAAAGGGAACGGCAAAGCTATCGTATGAAGACACACGTTATGAATGGTTGAAAGCACAAGTAAAGAAGTAAAACCGAAACTTGTTAAATGTAAAAATAGCATTGTAAATACAAGTCTAATATAATTACAATTGATAAATGTTGGTTTTAATTTTGAAAACCTAAGCCTACCTTATAGTGTCTAAAAAAATTGGTTTCCCAAAAGATGATGAGTATTCCTAGAGCTTATAGATTCTGCTAAATCATTTTGTATAAGAAAAAATACCAGTACATCACAGTTTCCTCCCGCAGCCTTGAAACGAGGCTTAAAGTTTCCCTTTCAAGTACATAATATGAATACAGCGTGTTCGAACCCTTCCCTTCGCCCTTGTACCCGAAAGTTAACAAAAAAAGCGCGTTTCCATTGTATTACGAAAATATTTTTTATCTTAAGGTAATTGTAGAACATCCCCTTAAGATGATTGATCATGACCATCAGCCATTTTTATTGTTCCCACTGCTGATACACAGGCCTTCCTTAAAGGGTGGATAAGGAGGAGGCCATAACCCACCACGCGAGCTCAATGCGGATTGGTGGGTGCTGACGACTTCAAAATCAGCCGGAACCAACGGCTTAACGTGCCCTCCGAAACACGGAGGAGCTCGAGATAATAAATTTTTGGTCACCCATCCCGTGACCAACCCTTGCGAAAGTTGCTTAACCTCCGCAATTGCTGGGCCAGGCGTTAAACCACTGCGCCATCAAGCTCCTCGCGCCATTAAGCTCCTCCTGGTAAGATAACTGAACAGTAATTCATTCATTTTCATTAAGGTATGTTAAAATGCAACTGCTGTGTTCTTTTAAGTATATTTAAAGAAAGGAAAAAAAACATAAAGTATTTATTTGGTGGCGCAAGAAGTTACTAAGAAGGTTTATAACGTAAGTACGTGGGTAATTCAACAAAAAGATAACTTTTTATTACTTTTGCAGATTAAGACATTAGTAACGAAAACAGCTGGCTGCTTCTGAAAAATTGGTGAGTCGCTTTATCATAACATTATTATCGTAGCATGACACGTGTATAAATCAAGTTGATCCCTAAAGATGCCCAGCGACACATAAATACATAAACATCTAGCGAGTTTGCACGGCTCAGTGTAACTTCCACTCCAAATCTACTCCATTACGGCCTTGGTCTCCTTTTTCATGCTATACGCGACGTCTGACGTCAGCGTAAAGTTTCTATATATTTCATACGCCGGGCGTCAGCGTTTGAAAGAGTCTTCAACATTGCTTTAGTAAATATTGTAACTTTGACGCTGTAAGCGGCTGACGGCGTATATAGGAGACCAAAGTTTTTCCTATAATAAAAAAAAACGAAAAAAGCTTCAAAATTATCTTATCCGTCATAAAAGCCGTGCGAGAACAATGAACACGCAGCGCAACTCCTTCATAACTGTATCGGCACTTGAGAGCGGAAGCGGTCGAGTGTACCATAACCCGATTTATTGGCCCATTGTCCCTCCGCTCATCTTAAAGATGCTTCACATGTGTACCGCCACGCAAAGTAGCCCTATGGCAAACAAAACCTCAAGCTTGAAGGGATATTTGAAGAACTATAGTAGCTTAATGCTAGCCTTGTGGACTCTATCAGTCTTTCTCACTCTTCTATGATTGGCCCATTGTCCCTCGTTTATGATAAAAATGCTTCAATGGCCGCGCAATGTGACACTAAGCGCCTGTTTCACAATCAAAAAGTAAGTTCTGAGTAGCTTACTTGACAGATGATTTGACATATTTTTCATAGAAATAGGCCCTAAGTTAAAAACTCCAAAGTCAGAATAGGAAAGGCACTTTGTACCATACATTGATTAATGAAATTTATTGAATGATGCGCAAACGCTTACGAGACATATTTTATAATCCAAGCCACTCTTTATAATACGATCGCGATTAAAGTACAATAAGTAAGTGAAAATGTGAAATGAGAAATAGAAGTATATAAAAGAAGTTTTTAGATAAAACTCTAAGAAAGAAGTAGTTACAACCAATACATAGCCAGAAGGGTCTTATACACCCCTAATACGAGGATATGTGACCAACTTACGGATGGTACAAGGCTAAGGATTTATCGTCATCGAGATAGTTATATGACACTTGTTAGGGCCCTCACAATGGGAGGCCGGCAATAAAAGCGTGAAGTGTCACACTCCTTACGTAGATAGATAGATAGGAAGTTTATTTGCCAGAACACACACATCCGTACAAATAATATTACATACATTCAATTAATGATTAAAAGAAAAAGACAAACAAAATTGACATTTAAGTTATAAAAGAGTTAATCAGATGCCATGCATGCGTGTGGTGCAGCAAGAAGGGTCCAGGCTCGGTGTATGAATGTGTGTGCGTGTGTGCGTGTGTGCGTGTGTGTGTGGTGTGTGTGTGTGTGTGTGTGTGTGTGTGTGTGTGTGAGTGCACTGCGTGTGTAAAAATATAAATATAAAATTGGAATTGGAATAATTATTAACAAAACAACAATAAAAATAATGAAAATATTGAATAAAGAATGGGAATCCGAAGTAAATGAATAATGAATAATTAGCGTGCAAGCTTACAGACAAGTATTTACGACATTTTATGTTAAAGACCTTTGTTTCACCAAATGTTTGCAAATAAACAATTGATTTGATTTACGTAATACCCATCAAGTATTAAGTACGTACAGTCAGCATCAAGTATTTGTCGACAGCAATCTCACTAATAATAATAAGGAACATCGTGAAGCTCAATGCCGTAATTTTGACTTGCGGTACAAAACGTCATTTTATAATCATTAAAATTTTCTCTTTGCCATACATTCTCGAGTGAAGTTGCAGCGGATCACTGTCTATTGTCAATTTATTCGCATTGTACATCGTAACGTAACTTTTCTAATTTTAGCCTATTCCGTTGTAAAAGTTGAAAAAAGTATGTTAAAAATCTTTTTTTCCCGATATTCCCATCAGTGGGGGACAAAATTGGGGAACAACGGAAATAGACCCTAATTTTTAAAGCTGTCTGTACGATCTGAAACCAGGGTCATTAACTTTTAAAAGACAAGGCCAGGCTGTTTGAATGAAATAAAATCAAAATTATTGATTTAGTCTAGGCTGTCATAAGCCAGATGGTTGGACGACATCACCAAAGTAGCGGGATTGGTGGCTTTCGGTCTTGACCTTTTTAAGTGGATTTAAAAAGGTCAAGACCGAAAGGGAAGGCGTGCAAATGAGGAGGCCTACACTCAACAGTGGCTGACTTAAGGCTGAAGAAGAAAAATAAGGCTGTCACAAACATATTTTGACAGTCAAAGAAACTGGTTATCTGGTAAAGTCCTACTGCTTGTATTATATTTTATGCCAAAGTTAATATAAGACTTTATGAAAGTATATTAGAACACTATTCATTTACAGTTCCACAAACATTACTAAGCACTTACAATCTGGATGCACCCTAAGAAAAGTACAAAATGGGTAATTTTAAAACTTTCCCTGATTTTAAATGTCCTCATTAAGAAACGTTACCCTCATTCCGAATCTGGGGCGCAGCTGGAAGACTTTAGTGTTCCAAAATTATTAGGGCTAGCACAAAGTGTAACGGCTGCAATTCCAACGACGGTCTGGAATTTTTCACAAAATGTCCCACTAATAAGGTTCTAACTTTACAAAGTTAGAAATGATTCACGTTTGTAGCTAAAAGCTAAGTGCAAAGTTACTTTAATGTACGTTATTTTAGGTTGCACGCACACGTGGTTTTACATCGGCTACTTATGTCGCTATACTTTTGAACTAAAGTAATTTATATTTGTTGAATTTTATGGTAAAACATTAACTCGTTAATGTCGTTATTTATGTATTTGAAAATTGTATCAATTAATGGTTGTAAATTATGCCGCGTGCATTTCGAAGCACGGAAGAACCAATAAATGTTAAAACCAACGAAATAATAAATGTTTGGTCACCCATCCCATGACCGACTCTGGCGAAAGTTGCTTAACCTCCGCAATCGCAGGGTCATATGCTAAACCACTGCGCCACCGAGCTCGCAACCTTATCGAAACTTTATTGTTTTACAAGTACATACACAACGCAACTTCAAGTACACAAGACAGCACATCAGGTTATACAGTTAAACTGCGAAAACAGTTTTTATTACGTAGGGCATAAAGGCGGTCTCAAGGTCAACATGTATAGTCTGAGGTGTCGTCGTGTGTACACAACGCAACGTCAAGAAATTGCAACTTTATTTAATACGTAACATGGTATAGTTAAAAATATGCCAGCTTGTCTTCCACCAAATAAACAAATAGAGTTTTAAAGTTATTTGTCACTCACTATTCTAATTCTTTTAATATTTGAAAGATATGACCAACACATTCTGTAGTTCTGTAGCTGTATTATACTTCTAAAATGTTTATGAATTAAGGGGAAGGCATAGTGAACAATCACAAAGTATTAAAAAAATACGAAATGACCGAAGAAAAACACAAAACAGCTGTAGTCGAAGAAAAATATGAGGGCACATCCCATACCGTTACATTCGAACCGATTGCCACATTCCAGTCTCCGAAAGATATATCTGGTAAAAACATAATATCACTTTGCTGATAGAATCCCTACTTTATCAAAGAGGATTAAGGCACAGACTCGTTTAATCTGTGGTTGAGTTAAAGTGATTCTGGGGTAACATTGTTGATAAAAGGTTTGCATGAAGAAGTGGAAAATGAAGGAATTTCTTTTTTATTCTTTAAAAGGGTTTCATTACGTTTCGTTTCGTTAGAATCGGGGAAAGGAGTATTGTATAAAAAGAGGTCTGCAGTTTGTAAAGGTCTATTTATCTCTGGTGATTACCCGCCTTACTCGAAATTACATATAAATAGAGATAATGATTTTTTAACACCTTATACCAGCGAACTAAACTCTATGGAAGTGTAATAGCAAACAAATATTGCTTAAAAAAAAGTTAAAAAAAACTTTTTTTAGCGGCCATTTTTTTGCCGCCGTTATGTTTTTTTTCTTGCACCTAAATTTGCCCAAGGTTTACATTATTTAGTCAAAGCACCATCTCTGTATCTTTTACCGTTTCGGCAGGCAGTTGACCATCTCCATAATAGCTAAATGGATTTCAATCAAACGTGGCTAAGTACCATCTCGATTAGATTAGCTTTCAATTTAAAAAAATGCATTGAAATCGCTTGATCCGTTTAGGCACTACGAATATACGTACAGACACACACACATAGGCTTCAAACTTAGTACACCCCTCTTTGCGCTGCATCGGCGGTCAAAAATAGCACCACGGTCCACGGGGCTAAAAAATTACAACCAGCAATTGTATTTTATTTTAAAGAAAAGAGAGAGTTTAGTAGAAATGACGTCCTGTAACTATCACCCATCATGCTTAGCGCATCAAGAAAATACTAGTATGGTTTTTATTGAAAGAACATAATAAAACAATTCACCACATTTTCTCTGTTTGTGAACCGGAAGCTCGAATGTATAGGAGGGGATGCCATTCGTCACCCCACCTTCGACAGGTGGCCAGTGAGGGTACTTCCGCTGACAGGAAGGTACGCCGATAGGGGATCGGTGTTTTATTGGTGTTAGAAAAAAAAATGAGTTTTATTGAAAAGGATAGGTGACATAGGTAATTGTATTTTCAAGACTGCAATAATAAACTTATCGAGTACTATAGTCAATTTATTTAAGAGAGTCAGGAAAAAATATGGCTACATAAGAATCATAGAAATATTAATGTTATGTATGTATTTGATCTATGATACTTTAAAAAAACGGATTTTACGGATGAAATAGATCAGAAGTTCCGTACTGCAAAGTATTACGACTGATATTGAATTGTTTGTTTACAAAACCCCCGACACAAAAACCTAACTCTTAATAAAAAAACCCATACAAAAAAGCTAACTCGTAATAAAAAAAACCCCACACAAAAAAGCTAACTCTTAAAAAGTTAAAAATAATAACTTCATTATCATCAAGTCATAAATAGATCTATGAAAAAATCGTAGATGTCGGGGGATGTAAATTCATTAACTTGGCGGTCCCCCAACGTGACCTGTGAGCAATAAAAATATTTCTGATTTTCTTTCCTTAACTTTAACCTTATTATTAGTAACTCCTTTTTTTGTAGCAGAAATTACCTCTTATTTCGCTGTAACTTTAGCCGATAATTTTTTTTTTTGCGTAACCTAAGTGGCATACGTTATTTTAGTGTTTAAACATAAGTGCATTAAAGTTTTAAGACATTAGCGTTCATGATTGTTAAATAAATTAAGAAAATGTTAGTATGGAAAATTCAAATTCTTTAAAATTCTCCATACGAATTTGTACTTCAACCCCTAAATAATACATGTACTCAAAAAATAGACCGTCACTACAAAAGTGTACAAAAAACAGCCAACTTAAGCAGAAAGCTTAGAATTTCTTTTGCTGACGAAAATCCTTACCTTTAAATTCCTTTAAATACCTTTTCTAAATAGCCGAGGGTCAATGGGCGAAGCCGAACAAAAGTATTCACCATTTAGATAATTATCTATCTCTAAATGTTTGGGAGCCGTTGCCCAACGAAGCTATTCTTCTCTCCCGCCACAAAATATATATCAGACATAAATGCCGCTTTTAACGAATCAAGGTTTTCAGTGCACGCACACGTATATATTTCGTACAAGCAATCTCAGACCAAACCGGGATGTAGTCAGCACTATTCAGATCCAAAGTGGTTCCTAGCCATACAGTTAATACCTGGTCAGGTATATTAACTTTATGTTCCTAGCGCTACGAAACATGACGGTAGTAATAATATTATTTCTTGCTTTTTAGAGGTATTTAATTTTGAAGTTGTTTTAGTTTTCGTTTTCAGGTTTTTTTGAAGTCGGTTTTTTGTTTTTTAAACAATTTTTTTATTCTTTTCTTCTTAGTGTACCTTCTGTATTATGTCAGTAGACGTACGGGTGCGTACTTTATGGTACCCAAAAGGAAAAACCAGTAGGTACCGCTGTATTTCACGAGCACATTTCTTGTGGCCCGGCTACACAACGTACATGTGGCCTGGCCCGACCACGCTTCTATCAACAAAATAAATAGCCAACTTTATTATTATTAGTCACCCCTCATATAACGCGGGCCCAATGTGGATTGGAGGGTATTAATGACTATAGATGCAACCGGGACCGACGGATTCAGCTAGAACAAAAAGCTAATGTTTACATAGATGTTCTAATTATTCATGACACTCATGACATTAGGCCCCATATCTCCGAAGATTATCGTCGGATCTCAGTGAAACTTATATGGGACCAAATTGAAAATATACGTAATATACTCCCTCTTTTTGAAGTCGGTAAAAATACAATTTTACTGGGTCTATGATCACTAGTTGAAAGGTCTCAAAGCATACAAAAAAATAAAATTATTATTTTTAAAAGTACGAACATAAAAAAATATTAACTTTGATTTGCGAGTTTTTTTAAAACTGAGCATTAATAAGTAGGTTTTATTTTCAAACCTCTTTACTTTATTCTAGTAAAATTCAGCTCGTATAAGCTCTAAAACTAATAAAAATGTCCTTTACAATGTTTAAACAAGCTTGCTTCTTACTAAGATGTTAGATTTAATAGTATCTTACCCGATGCACTCACATTAATGTCATGAAATAAAAATGAAAGGACTTTATGTCACTCTTTCATAATTTTGCAGCATTACGATGAAGTTACCAAGTATAAACAAAACTCTATTCCCGGAGATCTGAAACGCAAAATAGTTTATTATTATGAATCATTTATATACGTGGTCGAGTGGTTTGTACGCCGGTTTTGGTGTCGCCATCTCCGAGGTCCCGAGTTCGATCCCCGGTTGGGTCAATTTAGAAAACTAACTTTTCTATATTGGCTCAGGTCTGGGTGTTTGTGATACCACCGTTGTCTCTGATTTTCATTAGCTACTTACTTTGGAATCGGCACAATGTTTGTGAAGTTGTCTAATATTTAAGTATTTTATAATTATTATTATTTATATGCGACATTAGTTTGTTGATTAATTGAGTAGATTTTTTTTTAAATGGTGTTATGAATTTATGAACCGTCTGCAATGCGCTTTTTCTAATCGAATCATAGAAAGAGTTCAATGGTGACCTTTATTTTGAAAATTCAGTATTTACAATGAAACCGGAACATAAGAGTTTGCCTGCAGGGATACATAAAGTATTTCTCTTCGTACTTTTAATAAAACGTCGCTCTACGCACTTAGACCTCAAAATTCCTCATCTCATCACTCTTCACCAAGTCAAATTAAATATCTTTACGAGGCCAATTCCGAAACGGCGCCAATGAAACGGCACCTATTCGGAATAACAAAGTAAACCTCAAACGGTCTCTTTGACAATTCAATCCCCTAAAAGCCTCCCTTTCCCCCCAGTAACGTTTTTTAAAGATCTTGTAAAGAATAAACGGAAGCGACTTAGTTGGTTTGGCCGAAAAATTGCTATTGACCGACTTGAATCCTTTTCATCGGAAAATGAAACGGTAAAGCTATTCGTGATTTGCTGGGAATTACACTGTTTACGTATTTGATTGCCATAGATTACTTCAAACATTATTTCTTTTTTTTTTATGCTGAGGAAAAACGCATTTACGCGCTTCCCTCCCCGCAGGTGATTGGAGAGGGGGCATGTGGGACTCGCCACGACTGCCTCCCGTGATCCCACCAAGCCGAAAGGCTCGATGGGATCTCGGGAGGAGGGGATACCCTTCAAACATTATTTCTGCGAATCCAATTAAATAATGTTTTTTGACTATATATATATAGGGACCATCAAACTGATCAACTTATACTATGGGACCAAGTCTCAAACCGCGAAAAAAAAATCAGCTGTTTCATACATTTTGATATTTTCGATTTTGACTTTTGTCCCATAGTAAAAGTTGATCAGTTTGATGGTACCTATCTACCATATTCGGTATTAGGGATATTTTTGTAACACGTTGTATATAGGTAAAAATGTTCCTTCACTGAACTCTTAATTAAATGTTGTCCAATTTGTTTGTGCAGCCCTATTACTATATGACCATGATCATCAGCCATTTTTGCTGTCCCCACTGCTGAGGCACAGGCCTTCCTTATGGGTGGATAAGGAGGATAGGCCACCCACCACGCGGGCTCCATGCGGATTGGTGGGTGTTAACAACTGCAAATGCAGCCAGGACCAACGGCTTAACGTGCCTTCCGAAGCACGGAGGAGCTCGAGATAATACATTTTTGGTAACCCATCCCAAGACGGACCCTTGCGAAAGTTGCTTAACCTCCGCAATCGCCGGGCTAGACGCTAAACCACTGCGTCACTGAGTTCCTCGTATTATTATATATTAGCTAGTATTTTATCACATGGTAACATAATATTATATTTCATTTTATTGTATTTCTAAGAGTTTTTCACACATCTGTTTTTGACGACCTCCGTGGTCGAGTGGCTTTGTACACCGGTTTTCAAGGTGTCGCCATCTCTGAGGTCCCGGGTTCGATCCCCGGTTGGGTCAATTTAGAAAAACAAACTTTTCTATATTGACTCAGGTCTGGGTGTTTGTGATACCACCGTTGTCTCTGATTTCCATAACACAAGTGCTTTAGCTACTTACTTTGGAATCGGAGCATTGTATGTGATGTTGTCAAATATTTATTTATTCATTATCTAGTTTTATAAAAAACATGCACGTACGTACATGTTTATTGTCTTGTTGCTTATACACAATAAGAATGAATAGACATATCCTTTTTCTCCCTTCTCAATCTTAGGTTAGTTTGTTTATCCTTATAACTCGTCCTATTTAGAAAACAGCTTTTGAAAGTTGTCATACGTCTTTTAATCTTAAATCGCAATTTAAAAATATGTTGTCTTATTAAATCCAATTGTCACTAATAATTAACAATTTCTGTCGTAATCTATGTGGGGAAAACTATTGGTTGTATTTTAAAATATATTTTTATAATAAAGAGTTTAAATAAATAAATATTTGACAACATCACATACATTGTTCTGATTCCAAAGTAAGTAGCTAAAGTACTTGTGTTATGAAAATCAAAGACAACGGTGGTAACACAAACACCCAGACCTGAGCCAATATTGAAAAGTTCGTTTTCTAAATTGACCCAACCGGGGATCGAACCCGGGACCTCAGAGATGGCGACACCTTGAAAATCAGTGTACAAAGCCACTCGACCACGGAGGTCATCAAAAGTTGGGTGAAGATTTCTTACCAAATAAGACAAGTAAAGAAAAACAGACTATACCAACTGAAATCCGCGAAACCTTCAGAGAGCCAAAAATTAATGGCCACTCTAATTTCTTTTTTGTTTGTTCTCTTCAAAGTCGCGCTCAGTATCTTAGAAACGGCGTATTCATCAAAAAATCCCAAGTGCCTTGTTTACTGAAATTCAGGAGAATCATCTATCATTTGTATACGATGATTAATTACACGACATTATCGACAGGAGCGAGTGTGCTTTCCGAACTCCATTATATTTAAAGAAGGCACCGTTTTATGGAATCTGTTCGGTAAAAAAGATATTTTTTGAGAAAATTTTAGTGATTGATTTTTGAGCGGTAACTAGGTTGTCGGAACTGAATAAAACCAAACTGAATTAAATAATTTAATCTGTAATAAACTAAATTTATTAATTTTATTTTAACACATCATAGCAATAGGAGATAAACACTAACCCCCTTACTAATAAAGATTGTATAGCAGATGCATAGTTACACAGTATTTTGTCCCTTTCTTTTTAATGTCTAACTTAAATAGTTAGACAGAGAGT
Source organism: Catoptria pinella (assembly GCA_963556745.1). Classification (NCBI taxonomy): domain Eukaryota; kingdom Metazoa; phylum Arthropoda; class Insecta; order Lepidoptera; family Crambidae; genus Catoptria; species Catoptria pinella. Next base: position 2,302,519 of record OY750777.1, read on the forward strand.
AACCATTGTGTAACTATACATCTGCTATACAATCTTTATTAGTAAGGGGGTTAGAAATTAATATGGTAATTCGAAAAGATACAATAGATTCAGCTATTTTAGTCAGCCGACTGGTAAAATATAAGCAGACCATTAAATCTTTTATGGATATATTTGGATAAAATTGGATATGTTGGTGCAAAGCCCTTTCAATGTTCAGCTTATATGGCTCTTTAGATATCAGTTACACTGATATAGGATCTATGCAAAGCTGCTACTGTGATCGAGTGATTCCATACACTACTGTATTGAAAAATCGTTTTTTTTTTAACGATTGATTGTACTCATAGGAGTCTTCTCCTACGAGTATTACTCACTGTTGCTCACTGTTCAGACTCTTGTCTGAACAGTGAGCATCGGATTAATACAGTATTTGTCTAGGGTTCTATTAAATAAAAAACCCTAAATACCAAACCAAATGAAAATTAATGCGATTTACAGTTTTGTATGAAATTGGGTTTGTATTTTGATTTTTTTATTTAATAGAACTTTTGACTGTCTTTATCTGAATAACATCACAAGAAGAGTTAATTATACTCAAATCGCAAATCTTTTTGGTAATACGTTTGTATGGGAAGCTCACTCGTAAGTGCCAAACTTGTAAAAAAATCACTCATTGTGTGTTACACAACTAGAACCTGCAAGTCCTAATTGCCTCAAATTGCTATGCCATCACTTTATAAGTAAAAAAGTCGTTTATAATCCGCGCGCGATGAGAATGGGATGGAACCTTGTCAAAGTAATTCGAAAATTGACTAATAAGTTAATTTTATTTTAATTAATTAACTAATTGTTTACTTGTTATCTTACTTGAAGTTGCTACAGCAAAAGTTCCTTCACCTCGGATGCGAGACACCGTTGGATATCCCTGTGGCTGGCCGGCGTACTGTGCGCGTCTCAGTTTGACAAGGTTCCATCCCATTCTAATCGCGCACGGATTATACCATAAACCTTTATTAAAAAGGCCAAATACTAAGCACTATTTTATCATATTCCCCATTTAGTGATTTCTTACAATTTGTCCATAATTAATCAAATAATCCTATATTCAGTATTTTATTTACTAAATCATATTGTTTAATCACGCGTGATACTTTCGCAACATTATTAGTAATTAATAATAATACCAAACCTATCTGGTGATTCAATCAATATTAAAGATAAATTGATTGTACTGATAGTATTAATTAATTATGGTGTCTGATTAATGAGATTATCGTATTCTATCGGGACTCAAAGTATTTTTCGTCTGTTTATCCTTACTCATCTTATTTGGTAAACAATCTTCACTCTTTTTTGAAAAGAAAATCAATTATAAAATACAACAAATGGTTTTTAGATTACGAAAGAAATTACAAATGATTAGTGACAATTTGATTTAAATAAGTCAACATATTTTTAAATAACAATTTAATATTAAAAGACGTATGACAATTGACACCTGTCAAAAGCTATTTACTAAATAGGACAAATAAGTGTAAACAGACTATACAAGGTGTTACAAAAATACCCCTAATGCCAAATATGGTATATAGCGACCATCAAACTGAACAACTTTTACTATGGGACCAACTCTGAAATCGCGAAAAAAATCAGCCGTTTCATACATATTTTCGATTTTAATTTTTGTATGAAACAGCTGATTTTTTTTTCGCGATTTCAGAATTAACGACTGCAAATGCAAATGGGACCAACAGCTTAACGTGCCTTCCGAAGCACGGAGGAGCTTGAGTGAATTCATTTTTGGTCACCCATCCCATGACCGACCCTTGCGAAAGTTGCTTAACCTCCGCAATCGCTGGCCAGGCGCTATACCACTGCGCCACCCAGCTTCCCAAAACTACAATGAGTTAACATCATAATGGCAAAAATATTCTCTAAATCTATTTTCAAAAATTCTAATGGTGGATCCACATAGCCCGGCGGCATGAGCCGACGGCCGTGCCGCCGACCTGGCCGCTGGCTTTGTCTTGCCGGCGGCTTTTCTGGCGTCTTTTACTTATGGTAAAGCCGCCGGTAGTGCCGCCGGGATGTGTGGATCCACCATAAAGAATCATTCTAGCAAACTTTTACGTATTGTTTATGTACATAATCTGTCCCCCGACGCAATGCGAAGTCTTGCTTTGTAACTTACGTAGACTAGAAACAACAAAGTATAAAGTGGATACAATTTAAAGGCCAATCCTGAGAGAAAACTATCTTTGGATACAAAATCATATACAGTAGGAAGCAATATAAAGTTACTTTGTTTCTTGCATTTATTTTGCTGTTTGAAATACGTGGCTGCAATGTTTTATTATTGACGTGTGGCGGCACGGTGTGTGTGGTATGGGTAGGTAAAATAAATTTCAACTAGTTGAGAAATCACTGTCTACTACTCGATATTAAGCTGCCTCTAAATGTACTGATGTACTGGCTTGAAATTACTTTTAGCTAAATCAATTAATGCCGAGCTATCTCGAACTGGAACTAATTACACTAACCTTAAGTAAGTAACTTGTAGTGAGATAATTAAATTAATGTATCCCCTGTTTCTTGAGTTAAAACATTTAAGTAATTAACTTTTTTTTAAGATATTAGTACTGGAATCATTTCTGGAATACACTTAAACTAACCGACTTCAGCAGGTTATTGAATTACGCTTAATCGACCGCGCCGTCACTTACATAAGTTTAGTTCGCGCCGCCCCGAGGCGATGCGCTTGCACATGAATTTTTCTGCAATGTGGAAAAGCACGTGAGTGGTCGGTACATGGAGCGCTTGAGCATTAATTGTCACCTGCTGAGGCATTGAATTGAAATTGAATTGAATTGAAAAATTCTTTATTCAAATAAGCTCACATAACAAGCATTTTTAAATCGTCAATTCTTTTATCCTACCACCCATTATGACGTCTTTTAGCTGACAAGAAAAATGGGCGCAAAAAACTTATCAGTTTTATTAGAAGGAACGATATTTACAAATATGTATATCGTTTCCAGACATTACATTCATACATGTTACTATTAACATAGATTCATAAATAAATAACATTATTTAATTAGCTCATTTCTACTGAATCAATTTACATTTCATTTTGCCATACTGCTGACTGCCCAGAGCAGCCGCTACTGTTCAAGTGCGGTTTGTTTATTTCTTTGAATACGTAGTATATCCGTAATGTATATGTAATAAGTATACTGAAGACAACGAAGCAAAATTAATAACAGAGAATTAAAAAATAAAGCACATATTGACACAGCAAAAATCAACAACAAAAAAAGAGCACACTGTCGTCTCTTCTTCTTCTTCTTTTTTGTTATGGCAATCAACTTTCCTCTTGGAAGTAATTTTTGCCAGTGTCAAGTGTTGAATAGTTCAGTGGTAGATATTGTTTCATTTTTCATTAGAATGCGGGTGCATCGTATTCCAATGCTGCTTGGAGCATTTGGCACCAAGTATATCAAGACAGTTTACTCGGTTAGTTCTGCCGAGGAAGCCACCACTTCAATAAAAGTCTCAGCTTCACATAACCAAGATCGCGCCTATTTCAATTATCCCACATATTGTTTAGTTGCGTAGACACTTGTACCATATAACTGCACCAATTTTAAGACACAATATCCACTATGAATCAATTTGAAAATAATTCAAATAGACACCAAACCGAACTCGACAAAATAGCGCCAAAAACTCAGCACTGTCGTCTCTACTGAACTGACAATTTAAAACTAAAATTCACCGGCTCTGAACATCAAAGTTTTGCCGCGTCGCTAACATATAGGGGAGACCGGGTCAAAGCCGTATAGCTAAGAGCAAACCTATATAGAATTGAAATAAATGAAAGTTACATATACATAATCAACTCCTTTATTAGAAACTCTCATTGGCTACAGAATTTAACATAAAGTAATGCTATAATCATCATAATAGCAAAAAATAACGAACACAAGTTAACCTCGACGATTTACGATTTTACCCCGGGGGGTGGACAAAACCGTATATTATATGATATTGCCCCATACGTTATCAACATGAAGCCAAGCAATCAAAACATTCGAAACAATCCATGTCACCTTCATCCCAGCCAGTACAGCTTTCATGTGCTCATCTTTTATAGGTAATGCACTGCACCCAACCTTCATCCACTAGACTGACGCCATATTCTTTTTGACAACATAAACAAATATTTGCATTATTTCTAGTGCACGAAGTTCTCGGTTTTGATTAATTGGGTGATTTGTTCAAATTGAAGATTAATTTCTTTTTCTTGTCCAGGGCAATTAATTTTGAACAAAACCTGTAAACAAAAACATCATTAAATAATTGGCATAGGTTTCGGGTCAAAACCGTATACTGGTCGATTTTACCCCTTACGGTTTTGCCCCACCGACCATAAACAACATAGGTCGACATTCACTTTTCATATTATAATGCAGACCCGGCACCAAAATATTTTTGATAATTAAATAAACATACACAGTTTCACGTTATCAACATTGCACTTACCTATTTATCATAATATATTCACAATTCAAACTTTTGATAACGATAAAATTAGATCAAATCACCTTAAGACTGATCCTATTGGCTACTTGCCGTGGTCGGCAAATAAATAAATAAATAAATATTTGACAACATCACTTACATTGCCCCGATTCCAAAGTAAGTAGCTAAAGCACTTGTGTTATGGAAATCAGAGACAACGGTGGTATCACAAACACCCAGACCTAAGACAATATAGAAAAGTTCGTTTTCTAAATTGACCCAACCGGGGATCGAACCCGGGACCTCAGAGATGGCGACACCTTGAAAACCGGTGTGCAAAGCCACTCGACCACGGAGGTCGTCTGCGCGGCTAATTCAAAATAATAACGGACACAGCTATACTGTACGGTTTTACCCCGGTATACGGTTTTGTACGGGTCTCCCGTAGTTTGCTATGCAGCCGCTGCTGGAGACGGCCGGTCATGAGCGTCATGACTGCATCAAGCTGTCCGTGTATACCGCTCTAAGGGCAAATAACCTCAACAAACTTACTGCACTTAACTGTTCTATAACGGCACTATCAGATACTATTAAAAATTATTTTATTCATAGTCTCTCTCTCCCACTAGACAGCCAGCGTAAATTCGAAATAATGTCTCAATAATCGCTTTATCTTTGCTCTTACTTTCAAACATCGCTGGCTGTTGCCAGATTTCATTAAATGTGTAAACTACTTGATGTCTCACGGCTTTCTCTATGGTAATGCCTACAACTAGCTAATGCTAGTTTCATGTAGCTTAACGGCCTCTGTTCTGGTAATGGGCTATTTTGCACAATCTGTGCTTTAAAACTGTATTAAGTAACGATTAACTCGTTTTATAAGTTTTGGTGCAGTCGTTTGCGGTATATAGTTACTAGCTTAAAGGCCGATGACTTAACAAGTTGTTTTGTATTCCATAAAATTAAAATGTGAGATATCGAGTCTCTTTTTTTAATTGAATTCAATGAGACAATTAAAGAATTACAAAGAAATGGTAGAGTTACACAACTAGTGTTACTTAAAGGTAATTTAAAATTTCTTAGACAGTGTTTTTCCTTATTTAATTTACACCCAAAAGGATCTTTACAATAAATCTTAGGTAGGACTTATTTAGTTTTGTTCACCCCAACAAAAAGTTTGAAGTAAGTAGAAATACTCAACTGTACTTACTTCAAAGTTGTAACCCAACGCTTGGCAACACTTGGGTAAGTTTTCGTCAATGTGTGTCGACTGCAGATTGCACTTGTTTTGTTTACATTACACAAACACTGCTAACTTTGACAACCCTGGCGGCTTATTCTGAAAAAAACAACTGGATAATTGGGACATGTTCGTTTTGTTTCATAAAAATTGTTTTCTCGGAAACATTGTACAAAATAGGGAACGGCAAATTATTAGTGAGTATGGATGTTCAATTTGCTTGCCATTGCTTCAGTTTTTTAACACAAAATCACGTAACATTAACTAACTGTATTAAAACGTATCAGTCATCGGCGATCTAAATCAACTTTAAGAGGGCGTAGTCTGCACACTAGCGCCGCCATTGGAAAAAAAATCATAGTGCTTAAATAAAGACAAAATTGTGAATTATCTCTCTGTAGTGCACTCCGTAGAAGTTTTGTGGTTCTTTTTATCACTTAAACAATATTTTCTGTCCTGTCGTTTAGTTGAATGGAGGTTTTTTGCGAAAAGTGGCCACTTTTAACCTTAAGTCTTAAGTCTCAGCCTTAAGTCTCACATATAAAGTAAAAATATTGAGAATTGATATTTTGTGTCAAGTCAATCGTCTCTAGGCTAGAATAGTAAACTACTACATCAGTGAGTCGATCAGTGCTACGAAAGTTGCTACAGTACCGTTAAGCGCTACGATGTTTGCCGATTTATAGGGTGTTTGGTAATAATATACTTATAAAGCCGAAAATGGTAGACCATGCATACAACTACGGAAAACTATTATACAACCTGAAAACCAACACTTTTTCGAAAAATCATTTTTTTCTCTTTATGATAAACTTCATAATGGCAACTGTAGCCCAAAATAGTGTTTTGCTTTTGCTAATTAATGGAACTGATCATCGAATACAACACAAAGACAAGTCTGTTAGCGTCTAGGGGTGTCTTTATGCATTTTTCCATACAAAAAAACAGCACACCCTCATTTTAATTCAATTTATTGCTAAGTACATAATGTATCGAAAATTTAAATGCACAGATTGAAACTAAGGTTCTACACTTTATTAACAAACAATAACCTCAGTAAAATATAGTTTGTTGTAGTAGTAGTAGGCAAAAGCGCAAAAAGTGGCCAGAGTGTCATCAACACGTTGTTTCAACTCATTTGACACCAAATTTACAAAATAAATGCAAAATCATGTATCATCTGTCAATACATTAATATTTAAGTATCGCCCGAATTTCCTTTGCATCGAAATTTACGAGTCAAATGCAATGACAACACGTACTCGCGAAATATTGCATAATTTCCTACTGAAAACGGACAGTGTCGAATCTGAAATATGTTACAAATATAAATATATTACATTCATGTTTTTCAAGCAAATTGTTTTCATTTGAAGTAAGGTATATAAATATATATTTACAACGTGTTACAAAAATACCCCTAATGCCGAATATGGTAGATAGGGACCATCAAAGTGAACGACTTTTACTATGGGGCCAACTATGAAATAGCGATAAAAAAATCAGCTGTTCCATACATTTTGATATTTTCAATTTTAATTTTTGTATGAAACAGCTGATTTTTTTTTCGATTTCAGCGATAGTCCCATAGTAAAAGTTGGTCAGTTTGATGGTCCCTATCTACCATATTCGGCATTAGGGGTACTTTTGTAACACGTTGTATATACATGCGTGATCGATCATCTTATTAGAAGAACAAAAAAATCAAATGTTGGTTTAGCCCACTTCAATCAAGGCAAGAAAGAAATCCTTAATTAATTCTGAGTAAACGTATTAAAAAATTCTAACCATCTACGTTAAGAAGCAAAAATAAGATTTGATAGCAGTTTACGGATTAAATAATTATCCCACCAAAAACATTTTCATGTAAAATGTTGCCAAGACAAAACCATATTGGCTCGCACTGACAAAAAGTTATCAGACCTCATGTGGAGCCAAGCTTCTAACTCTACACGGCCTAACTCTACAAACTCTACACCTTAGTCAAAATATGTGGCATGGCCATTTTGCTACATTCACATGGACAAAATATTAAAAAGCATGTGAAAAATATTTTTACTGTTAATTACTTTTCTGTTATACAATAGTTCTTGTAGTAATGAAACGGCCAAGCCACATATTTTGACGGTGTAGAGTTTGTGAAGTTAGAGCGTGTAGAGTTAGAAGCTTGGCTCTACGTGAGGTCTAATAACTTTTTGACAGTGCGAACCATAATTGGTCTCGTCTTAGCAACATTTTACATGACAATGTTTTTGGTGGAATTTTACTTCTTTTTGTCCCTATATCATTTTTCAGACCTCAAGCATCAAATTATGCGAAATCTCATACAAACTTTCATCCCCTAGTTTAAGGGGTTGGGAGGTAAAAGTTCCAGGTTTTAGAACTTTTTTGTTGATTTTGTAATAATACTAGCTTAAATACTAAATTTCAGCTTTCTAGGACTTCAAGAAGTTTCCTAAGAGTTTTGATGGCCATCAGTCATCGCTTTGCTTGGTCGTCTTGGCGGGGCCACTGCCGTACCCCCAGTAGTTGGATTACTTGGTCTGCATTTAAGCATAGTTATGTCTTTTTCCCTTAATCGTTGATAGCATAGCTGACTTGTAACTCCATAAATTGATTATAATTTCCATAACTTATGGAGAAACTAACTGATTGACTGGCTTTTTGAAAATTCGCACGAATTCGCAGGCGACAAACCTCTTTACAATGACAAATTTTGTGATAAGCGAAGGTAAGTGCCTCGATATCGATAATGAGCTCCATCGACACAGCTACAACGACTGGTATAAAAATGCTAAAAGTATGAAAATCCAATCTACCAAGTCTAGGATGCTGAAATTTTGTAAGCATTAATATGCCTAAGAAATTTTAAATGTAGGGACAAAAAACCATTATTTATGTACAAAATCTATGCATAGTTCACACCGAAGTGAAGCGAGGGCGTGCCACTAGTAAACAATATGTTTGTTATCCATCACAAACACAGCCCTAAACGAGAGTTTTGTGACCTATCACTACATCACATGTGATCAATTTAAACTGTAGTAATTTAGTTGGCAAATCTGGACGATCTAAAATTTGTACTGTAATTCAACTTCCATTCCCGATGCTGGTCGCACAATTTACTGATTACCGGTAACTATTTGAACGCAAAATTACGATGACAGAGTTTTGTTACAGAAGCATTAAATCGATCAGAAACAAAAATGAATACAACCATTGTTTTAACTTACTTTCACTACCGTAATGTGAGTACCTATACGATAGATTTATCAAAATGTTTCATGAAACTTAAACTTCTTTTCATATTGCAGTCACTGGGATTCGATTCCACTAATATTATCATTTGTATAGTTGTTTTTCTATGAATCAAATCAAATCAAAATTTATTTATTGCGAATACAGGTGGTAAGCATGAAGTAGAGATGACGTGCGGCACTAAACGTTTATTTTACTTAAGCGTTCGTTTTAGTAGAATTGGGCCCTTAAAATATAAAGAAATACAAAAATACAAAGAGTTGTGAAAAAATCATTTTCGAGACTGTCATTTTCGCCTACATTAAATACATACAAATAAATGAATTTGAATTACTTGGTAATAAATCTCAAACGCAGAATGTTTAGATTTTAACGAGTATTATTATTATATTTATTTATAGAACCAACCCCCTATAAACTCCCTAGATGATAATTAAATTTAGATTTTTCGCATTCACAATGCTATTTTTATATTAAGATTTATTTTTCTAATAATATTTATCCCTAGATGATATCTATTATTTGGATTTTTTTTGTAACAAAATATTTTTTTATCAATTAAAAAAACATATAAAACAACTGTCTCTGTTCGATTACTTACTAACAACCTACAATATGTTGGTGACAGACAACCTACTATTGAATTCAGCTAACGAATTGTTTGTGGCGATTTAACATCGATAATGTTCTCGCTTATTGTTGGAGAATAATTACAATGGACAATTCGATTGAAATACAAGATACTATATTTATGCCAATTATATTTCTATTTAGAAGTGTAGGAATGTTTGATGATGAATGCAGTGAAACGGAACGATAGGTGATTGAGTAAAAGGGACAATTAATGCAAGGTGGTTGAGAGGGATGGAATGATTTATTAATTTAAGATATCTGTAATATGTCAATGTCAATTTTCTATGGTCATCTCGATTTCCGTTTCCGGTTTCACTTTACTTTTTGTGTGGAACGACGAACATTGTGCGTAGAGTGTGCAATGTAAAAAATATATACAAGATTCAATTAAAAGACTATTGGTGTTTTAAATCGGTGCCAAAGCCGCCTGCCTCCCCACAGATTTATGTACTTTACTGCCAGAGTCAGATAATAGATGCATTCGAGATCTGGTGTTGGAGACAAAAGCTTGGGGTACCCTGGACGGCCAAAAGCACAAATGTATCATTTCTATCAGAACCTAACTCGGCTGTCTAGTATTGTTTACATCGCGTACTCTCGAACTTTGGCTACATAATGCGAAGAAGAGATGAGAGTCTCGAAAAACTGGTCGTGGTTTGTGGAAAAGAAGGCAAGAGAGCCCGAGGTCGTTCGCCAACCAGATGGTCTGACCAAGTAAGAGTAGCAACCAATTCATTCCTTTAAATTTTAATAAAAACAATATTTAAATCGGTCTCGTTTTGGAGGAGGAAACAGGGACTAGCAAACGTTAATTTTGTCAACTTTCTATAGGAATTTTTCAATTCTCTCGACCGTGGTGTTTCCTCTTAATTTTATTCTTAGTACGTGCGTTCATATGTCTTATAAATAGCTATTGTCAACACAATCCTACACATCATGCTTGTATCTCATCGTCCGTACTCACGGGAATATCTTAATTACATCACGAATTAGTGCGTCTTCCGTCGGTTAATTACCAGGTGCTTCAAGTAACATGTTTAATCAATACGTATAAAGGATTTAATGTTTTGTGCAGGGCCGTAGCAGGGTTTAAATTTTAGTTGTCACAATTCAAGATGTGCTGTTTTTTATTCTATGTTGAGAGTATGTTTTGTTCATTATTATCATTTCAGCCCACGAATGGGCAAAGGCTTCCCCAAAGATCTCCACGACGAACTGCCTTGCACTTCCCGCATCTAACAGCTTCCCGCGCCCTTCATCAGATTATCGCTTGGTTCAATTTGAACCCAAGACACCTACCCATGGAGCGTTGTCTAGTGCATGGTCGCCAGAATACTTCCGCTCCAAACACCGTCGGTTCTTCTCGCAGTGTGGCAAGCCTACTGCTATTTCAGCTGAGTGATCCTTCAAGCAACATCGGTTACTTTAGTTTTCTTACAGATCTCCTCATTTCTTTTTCGATGACGCAGTTTTTGATTGAATGTGGTAAATGACAAGAAACTGAACAAAGTGTTTAACACACTTCAAAGCAATTTAAACTTTTCCGACTAATCATAATCAGTTTACCGACCCGGTAGCGAGGGTGCAAATATTTGTACGGAATCGAAGAGTTAAACAGCAGCAGTATAATTAGTTTAACATACCTTAGATAGTAGACATCAATTCAATTGTACTATTTGATACTAAATTTGTATTTTCTTGGTACTATATTGTAATATTCTTTCCTCTTAAAAGCATACGAATATTTTTAAGTTCTCATTTTCTTATTTACTAGCGACCGCCCGCGACTTTGTTTGCGTAGAAAGTTTTTTTGCTATCCCTCGGGAACAATTTTTTTTTCGGGATGAAAGGTACCCTATTTCCTTCTCTGTACCCCTGACAACGTGTAGGTATGCAAAATTTCATGATGATCGGTTCAGTAGTTAGGCGTAACAAACAAACAAACGGACTATCGCATTTAAAATATTAGTAAGGATAGTAAGTGTTACATTGCCATAAAACTGGCAGTTTTATTTTTTAATTTAGTATTCAAGTACTTACCTTAAGAGATTATATGCATGGCGAGCGAAAGCATGGATCATAATACCTTGAGCGGTATTTCCTAAACAAACACTGACAAAATTTATAGCTATAGTAAAATATTCGCGAATCCGGGCCTGCTCGCGCCATGAGAATTAGCGTTATTTGGAAAAGCTTAAACGGCGCAGAACCAGCTTAACGTTCGGTGCGTAACGTAATTGTTATTGTGACGTTAGATCTCTGGCTGTAAGAGCTTAGCCGACCTTACGACACTGGAGACTGGAAGATGGTAATAGGCCATAAAACCAAATACATGTGTATGAGCCCTGCAAAATATATATAATATACGAGTACCTGTATGATGGAGGGAAAATTATAATTTGATTGACTGTTTAAATACCTTTTTTTTGACAGCTTCTAATAGGAGGTAATCGTAAACGGCACGATTATGTTCCTGAGCTAACGGTTTTTCTAACTTACTATAACATATTTTAAAAGAACTTTGTATAGTTGCGAACTACTAAGTTGATGATCGTTGTAACAAAATAAAAAACACTGTGATCGCATTAAGTTTCGGACTACGCACAAAAGGCATATACAAAAATAAATGTCTGTTTTTTTTATTATACAAACGGAAACATCGCCCACAAAAATAAACGCAAAGTATGACAAATAAGTATATGAGCTAAAAGATTAATTAAATATAGACAGGTGCGTAGGCCGTACTCCCACGCTAATATTTATGTAAGTATTAAATGATAGTTGTATCATTTGTATAGATCACTGATTATGTACGAGGAAAGGAGCTTCGGAAGTTTAATTAATGTTCCTAAAGTTTGCCTTGAGAGTGATCGATGAGACTCTGATAAATATCGCAGCTATGTTTTGCCAATTTTCTTGTATCAGAAAATGTTTTATTTATCCACAAAATTGCTTACTGAATGGTTACTAAGCTCCCATCGAAATTATTTTAGTATTACGAAGTATATTATTTAGTATATATTTATTTATTTAGTATACTCGCTTTTGTGGTGGAGGTAGTTATTCCAAATAAGTTTTTGCTAAAAAAAATGCTAAATAAAAAATGACGTCATGAGTATGCATCACAATATTCTGCCGAAAAAGTTTATCCCAAAAATAGGGACACCAAAACGTGAAGTTGGAAAAGTAACCTCCAAAAAAACTGCATCATTTTCACAAGGTTAAACCCTGTCCCACTTGTTCCTTTTTTCCATCATATCAGCCCAACTTTTGACAAAACCCTGTCCGAAAATCACCCACAGAATTTCCTCACCCATAACATGTTCGGACGAGAACCCTAATAAATCGAGGGTTCCGTCGATACGACGACGCCTGTTATGGACAGTTATTTTTTACGCCATTCCTAGTTATATTTTACGCCATTCCTGAGGTGTAACGTTTAAACGCACGGCTAACTTTTATGCGAAAAGCTTTTTTACCGACGGAAACCGCAGAAGCCGCCGGTGTAAAACACTCATAAATTCAGGGGTTTTTTAATAAACTTTGTTTCTTTACGCTTTTTGTGACAAAGGTGAAAGTTATATATTTTTTTTGAAGTTCAAAGTTATTCATAGAAATATTTGATGACTCCTTTGTGCATTGGTAGCGACCCTGCTGCGCTGAAGCTCCCGCTATCATAAAGCTATGTATAAATATATAGCTATATATAATGCTAAGTCCACTTGGGCAAAAAAGTCGAGCAGGTAACATAATTATGGTAATATGGTATTATGGTAGATCCATCTCATCTGTATTTCAATTTAATCCGACTATTTTTAGTCATGTATTTCTTTTTAAGTTTATTAATTTTAACTAATTACACGTTTAATTTTTTTTTTATTTATTTGTACGAAAACCAACGGCGTTACAAAAAAAAAGTAAATAAATCTATAGTAAGGCTAATTACAGGTTTCCCTTGAAATTACAATTAATACTGGACGTTGAATGAGTATTTTGGAAAAATTACAGTCATTTTATATTTACTGTGGACTTCTGGAGTTTCTTTCAAGTCCACGTAACACAAGTACATAAGCTTTATTAATCCCGTTCCCACGGTATTTGAAAAGGTGCAGAGATGTTAGGATAGGCAAAATCAAAGCTAAACATGAAAATACTTCAAAATTACACGTATGCGTCAAAAATATTCAAAATATTGCTTTCAGAGATTTCAGTTATATATTTTACTCAAGTAAGATATGTATTAAATTAATTTAAAATAGTCTCGTTGCTTTCAAGATGAATAGATTTACAGACATATTGAATTTCAATTTTCATGATTAAGAGTCCGGCGAACAGTGAACTCCCTAAACAAATGTAATACCAAATGGTTTGTAATTTGAGCATAATTAACTCTTCTTGTGATATTATTCAGATTAAGACATTATTTGTTTAGGGTTCTGTTAAATAAAAACCCAAAATACCAAACATAATAAAAATTAATGCGATTTACAGTTTTGTATGAAAAAAAAATCATTTATTTTTAGTATTTTGAGATTTTTATTTAATAGAACAAATATGTGCTGTCTTAATCCGAATAACATCTCAAGAAGAGTTTATTTATGCTCAATTTCAAATCATTTTCAGTTCTGTTCGTCGGCCTCTTAAGAAGATAATTCGAGAAGACCTACTCGTAAATAATGTAATCCATATATAACATTAAAAGCGTTCTTTGATTAAGGCCGTGGAATAAATCCAACATGGTTAATTAACGAATGTTAAACAATACCGAAACAATTGCGATGTTCCAAATAATTAACGACCTTTTAGGATGTTCAATGTCATACGTACGGTCGGCCTTGAACCGAGACGAACACTATTAGTACTTAATTTTTAAATTATGAGATTTTAGCATTCACAATGCTATTTTTCAGTCACTGAGTGACTCGGTAGCTCAGCGGTCAGAGCATTGGACCGGATATCCAAAGGTCGCGGGTTCGATTCCCGTCCGAGAACATGATCTGGTGCGAGTCGTATTTTTTCTAGTATATTATTTAGTACTATTAGTACTTAACACACAGATTACGCTTATATTGCGAAGTTTTCCCCGTATACATATACCGTAATCCATATACGAGAATTTACCAAAAACAAAATATAATTGAACACTTTTTTCACATGAAGTACTTGCGGGGACATCCCTAGTTTAAGAATATTTTTACCGTATACTGCTGTCCGAAACTCATTCAAAAATTGCTGCCACATCTTTATAAGTTTTTTTATCTATTCTAAGCAAAGGAAATAAATGTCCTTTATTCTCATAGGCACAACGTCCACTTATTGTCTATGTGAATAGGATGGCCAATAATAGCACTACTGGTAGGATTGTTTGCAGACATATAGCATTGTGCTAAAACATGGTAAATGAGACATATTAATTAGGCCCGACAAATACGCCAATTAATAAATCAACTTGTATGCTATATACAATACAGACCATAGGAATAATATGGTCTGATGCCAGAAAATTACTTTTTGGATGGAAGATGTATGATTTACTAAGTTACTTTACCGAATACCAGTTTTCAAGTGTCATCATAATCATGGGTGTTGTGGCAGTATCTATCCGCCATATATTCAGCGAAAAAGGAAGTACTTCCACCGAGCTAGGTGTCTGTGCTCAGGGGCTGCGGTCCCATTTTTGCCTCGATGTTAGCTTGACTTAGTGCGACGACGTCACGTCTGCGTAGTGTTTACATATTGTACTTTTCGCTGATCCTGCATTTCTTCGTCATTCGTCGATTGCTTAGGTAGCGGTATGATCGCGCTACATCACTTCCCCCTGTCTTGAAAGACTCATTAATAGGTTAGGGACGCTATAGTCTCACATCATGACGAGCGTGTGCTGCTGGCTGCTCCGTGGGCGTGGGCTCAAATTTCACCGCTCAATAGAATCGGGCCGGAATCCAAAGGGTTCGGGTTCGAGTCCCGTCTGAGGTGCTACGGGTGAGTCGATTTTACCTAGTATTTTTCTAATATTACTTATCTTAATACACATTAGTAATAACACTAAGTAGTTTTTTTTTTTAATCCTACTTGTAGCGGCGCGATCATACCGCTACATAAGCAATCAACGAATGACGAAAAAATGCAGGATCAGCGAAAAATACAATATGTAAACATTACAAATGTATGAAGACCTGACTCACGATATCGAAGTTTTCTATGCACTTCACATAAATACAAATGCCAACATCTTACAGTTGAACCGCGGTTCCCGAGCACAGACACCTAGCTCGGCGGAAGTACTTCCCTTTTCGCCGAATATATAGCGAAGAGATCCTGCCTCAAAACTACTCAATGTTATTTATTAGGAACACCATCTTCTACGGCAAGGTCTATTTTCCATAAATAGATTGTTTATAACATAGGGAACTTCCTAATGCTTCAACATTAACGGCCATACTCATATTGACAGACGCGGTCAGTAACAGATCACGCTCGACAAGTTATGTCACTGGCTATTACCGTAAATCGCAATCATTTATGCGGTACGGTACAAGTATCAAGATTTAGACTTTCAGTCAATGTAGTCTTGATACAGGCTAAAAGGAGAAAAGCAAAGCTTTACGGGTATTTATTATGTTGCCTTTAATAAATGATCTTGTTTCCATCTTTTCAGTTGACTTGTCTTTTGATGCAGGCGAGTTTTTAATTTTATAAATTTATTTATTTTATTTATGTCTTTTTAGTTATTATATTATTACCCTTTTGAAATTCTTATGATAAGCCCTTTAATTTGATACCCATATGGCAGTATTCTAAAAAAAATATATTTTTTTCCCTTAAATAATATTACCGCACAGCAGCCATATTGTTTTTTTTCTAACGTCACTTACCTAAGAACACTAAGGCTGTCGAGACGAATCTAACGATATATTAATAATAGATATCCGTTCAGCCGTTTGATAGATATGAGGTAATAAAGAATATTACATACAAACATACATACAAGGACGCGCGCAAAACATAACCCTTTCCTTACAGTCGGGTAATAAAAAAACATCCTGACTCATAGTTTATAACATAAGCACTTAAATTACATTTGTCATATATTATCTTGTACTATCTATTTCTTACGTATGTACGTTAAAGAGCAAATCTATAATCTATATTGGTCATCCAAGGACTGATATAATTCTGTCATCACTATATATAGGATAGGGTCCAGAAATAAACTCAATGATATAGTAGAGTTTATTCTGTGACCATCATCAATCTTTTTCCAGGACAATGTTTGCTTTTAGCGTTTCCTTCAAAAATTACTTCTATTTTCCGACGATTCCGCTGTTGAGCTAACACAAACAAGATTGGATTGGAAACTGTCAACAATTGAACTTGATAGCTTCCTAATCTTTTATTATAGTTTTATTTGAAAATAAACATGAAATAAACAGTACTTCAGTAGGTACTTCTTTTGCTATGTAGCTGTTTTATAATAACCAGTGTAACCATAATTATTGGTAGGTAACAATTCTTATGGTAAATGCCTGAACAACCAAAAACTTACCTTAAAAGTGGTTAAGTTTACCTGAATTCTAATACAGGGAATTTGGTAATACCCTTATAAAGCTGAATATGGTAGATAGGGTCCCGTGCATACAACCCCGGAAATGATTATAAATCCTGAAAATATTTTTTTCATTTTTTTTTTATTTTTAGAATAAATTGCATTATGTACCCTTAAACGAAAAAATAAAAATAATAAAAAAATTAAAAAATCTTAGCCATGTGGTGGTTTTCAGGGTTTAAAATTTTTTTTCGGGGTGGTGTGCATGGTACCCTATACCCCAAACAACCTGTTTATGGTTATGTTATAAAACTTCCTTTTGTTGTAAAAAAATTTGGTACAATATCAATGTTTTCGATAAAGTCGGTTGATTTACATTATTTACAAATTATTTTTATTATCTTTTGTATTCCTGGAGAATCTATGAATTTGACATTTTCAGCACAAGGTAATTTTGAGCAAATGGGATTGTACCCTAAGCACGAACGTCTATCGAGAAAAAAAACGCGCGTAAAAGTACTCGATAGAATAATTATCTATGAAAAATTTCACTTCACTTTTCGGCGATAGATGGCGCTGTAAAAATTTCCCATACAAAATTGCTCTATCGAATGTTTTACGCGCGTTATTTTCGCGCGTATCTTTTGTACGTGTGTTCGACCTATGTTTCTTTGGCAAAAATGTTTTGTTTCATTGGGACACAAAGTAAATAAAAATTGCTATCCAACGACAACCCTCACTATGGGGTAGACAAGAAAAAAAAATTCATCCCCACTTCACGTGTAGGGGAGGTAACCTCAATTAAATATTTATCAAAATTTTACTTCACCACTTTTGTCGGTGTGATTAATATCCATGCCAAGGAGAGACGGACATGGCGAAACTATATGGGTTCCTTGTTGACTACGGAACCCTAAAAACTACTAAAAAATTACGGTGTATACAGACTGAAATAGTATGGCAAAATAGTAGGATATTTATAAGTTTTCAATAAAATTTATTTATTTATTTATTTAATAGCAATACTAACATTATGTTTATAATACAAATCTGTGATTCAAGTCAACAAGTGGTTCTTAACTTATAAACATAACAATTATAAGCATTGACAACATTCTCAATTAAAAAGCAAAACATCAAATTAAATTAAACTTAAAGATAATTAAATAGAATTGTGTTTGTGAATTATTTTCTTACAATTCGATATTTATTCTTCACAAATTTAGGTTTATACGAAAATTTCAATTGGATAACTTTATAAAATAAAGTTCAAACACACCTCGTTATCTGTCCCCATCGCATCGGCGATTACCGCACTCTGGTAAATATATGTATAACCCTTTGTTTTTCATACAATCCATTGTTCATTTTGGCTAACCGAGCAACAGTATCGGCGCACAATCGTGAACAAATAGAGCAATTTGTCTTGTTTTTTTATTCGACGCTTAAAGGGACATAGGAATCCGCAGTTTAGACAATATTTTTTTAATTCATCCATTAGAAAAAAAAAGTTTTTGGGCCAGGTTCCTTGTTCAGCTAACAAACCTGACAGATGATTTTGTACAAATTGTGTTTCAATTTTAATTTAGGTATGTCAGCATAATAAAAAAACAGGCATATTATTTTGTACGTAAATAAAATAATTAAGAATGGCACAATACAGATCTAAATATCGAAGGAAAACCACAAATCGATGTACAGAATAATCGTTTGGCACACGTATACAAGGTCAAAAAATTTGTTTTGAGCCGCAGTTCCTATAAAAGTTGTATCTTTTTTATGTATGGAAAAAAATTTTCTTCTAAATCCACATGAAAGGGTTTTTTGAGACGATTCTAAAAATATACCAATTCATTACATTTTAGCCACTTTTTTTAAATATAACCAAAAAAACATTTCAAAACATACCATGTTTGGGCTCCTTCAGATACGACAGGGTCGAATTATTTTTCGAAAAATACACCCGAAATGATACATATCCTCATAAGCTATTTTGCAAATACAGTTTCAAAATGTTTACCCATCTACCTACTCGTATGTTCCAGACGCGCCACAGAGCAGGGACAAAGGGAAAAAAGCCTTTTGATTGTCGCTGCGACATGAATATGCATCGATATGTATCAAAGGGCGCTCCGCACTAAACGAGTTTAGGCTGCGGCCTCCATACGATCGGAGCGATACAAAACAATGATTTAGTGAGGGACTTGCTTGACTTACTTAACACAGCTAAAATAAACATACAAATATGTACCTACAGCCGTTAGGACTCGACCGCCACTTGTCTTAGCCACCACTTTTTTCAAGTGGAAAAAAGTCTCTTGATTGTTACTGCGACATGAATAATAGAATATGTATCAAAGGGCGCTCCACACTTACAAGTTTAGGCTGTGACCTGCGAACGATCGGAGCGATACAAATTGTGTTTGCCTTGGCTGATAGTAAATGGGTAAATTGAAGCTTCCATGGCATCTACTGAGGGTAACAGAGATATAATATAGATAAACCAATATGCAGAACATGGTAGAGTAACACTTGTGGTACAGTCTTAAGAGACTGGGTGACTAAGTGGTTAAAGATCGGTACAACCTGAAATCTTCTGTAGCATAATAAATATGAAAGAGGCAAGTGTCAATAAATTGTGTCATCCAGTGTTCACTTGTCTCAGCTAGTTTTCACTTGTCTCAGCTGCCACTTATTTGTCTTGATCGCTATTCTTGTCTCTGCTGCCACTCACTTGTGTCATTAAGTGTCCACTTGCCTTCACTTCACTTTTCACTTGTCTCAGCCGCCACACATTTGTCTCAGTCGCTATTCTTGTCTCTGCTGCCAGTCATTTGTGTCATCCAGTGTCCACTTACCTCACTTCACTTTTCACTTGTCTCAGTTGCCACTCACTTGTCTCAGCCGCCACACATTTATCTTAGCCTTTTTCTGTACTTATTGAACAGAATAGCTTATTCAAAAAATTTGTATACGAAAATAGGTCCCATGTATCACAAATTAAACCTCTTCGACTGGAACCCATTTATCTGCAATAAACCGAAGTTCACCTTTTATGATAATACTAAAGAGATCAGTTTAAGTTTCGTATCCATTTATCACATGCTTCAGATAGATAAGCGGGTCAGGTAATATATTAAGCTTCCAAGTTATGACTGTATTTCTTGCCAGATTCAATCAACCGTGGAGAAGTTAAGTGAATCACGAAATTCAAAGCCCTGCTTAATAGCCCAGTAAATCAAGAATTCTTGGAATTGGAGCCACAGAATAAATAATCAACCAGCGTCCTGATTCGCCCGGTGTTCTTGAAATTCAACCATCGCTCGGTACACTTTATAAAATCCAAACACTGAACTATACAATCAACAGCTTTGTGCATTATTTAACTCTTTCAATTAAAAAAAAAGGACTGAAAGGGGATTCCTATTTGTCTCTCGCTTACACAACACCTACACGCTCACATGCACACATTAGACAGCCTATCACATGCCGCCTTTTTCAATCCCTTTTTTCAAATGATCGAGTTAGTCATTTTGCACACAACCGCAAGCAATGGGGCGATTATTATGTAATGAAATATACGCGATTATTATGTATGTTCGACGACCTCCGTGGTCGAGTGGCTTTGTACACCGGTTTTCAAGGTGTCGCCCTCTCTGAGGTCCCGGGTTCGATTGCCGGTTGGGTCAATTTGGAAAACGAACTTTTCTATATTGGCTCAGGTCTAAGTGTTTATGATACCACCGTTGTCTCTGATGTCCATAACATATGCTTTAGTTACTTACTTTGGAATCGGAGCAATGTATGTGATGTTGTCGAATATTTATTTATTTATATTTATACCAAGATACCTTAACGCGTCATTTCTATGCAGTTTCGGCCGGTTTGAACGAACATACTGGTATTATTTATACTGTGAAATGCTTGAGAACAACTGCAAGAATATTTACTGTACACCTTAATGTTTCGCAATTAGTTCGTTATTTCTAACCATTCTTGTTTGATGAGGGACCTCAGGTTCCAAAGAAATGGAATTTATCAAGAAACTTAACAAACTGGAGGTAGACTTTGCGAAATTACTGAAGCTTTACTAGATAATACATGAGTGATTGAAACAGGTATTAATAATATAACTTTTATTGGAATTCATATTACAACTGAAAACTAAATAGCTACAACATACATCTGTAAAAGGTTCTAATTGAGTCAAATACTACGCGTTCACTTTATCATTGCCGCTACCTCCCGGCCCGCCTCGTCATACC
This sequence comes from Catoptria pinella, assembly GCA_963556745.1. NCBI lineage: Eukaryota > Metazoa > Arthropoda > Insecta > Lepidoptera > Crambidae > Catoptria > Catoptria pinella. The sequence continues at coordinate 2,323,967 of OY750777.1, forward strand.
GCACCCCCTACGTCGCCTTTCTAGTACGGCTAGCAACGCAAAGCTTAATCATTACGTTCGTTATTTGTGTTGTTATAATGATTAAAAGAGTAAAGTTTCTACATTATGGTGAACCTAAAAAACGGGAAAAACGTGGTTTAAGTGGTTCGTGCCCGATCCTCAACATCGTGCCCACACATTACCGACTTACAGCTCAACATACATGATGCGTTCCGGTCATGCGATCCGATCTCAGATCGCTGTGATCTATGCGATATTTGGGATCGGAACGCAACCAGTGTGGAAGGGATAAGAGAACTCCGTAAATCGCATAGAACGCAGTGATCTGCGGATTGGATCGCATGACCAGAACGGATCTTGTGTGTTTGAGCTCTTAGTAAAAGTAGGACCGATTATCGGGCCGTAGGTTTTCCCTGTGTATTTTTAAAACCTACTTTTTGTAAGACGTGACGTGAGGGTCGTTATTAAACAGTTTTATAATATTCTATTATAGCTTTGGGCAAAAAACGGCAACCCACTATCTGTCTTGTCTCACTTTGCTCTCTTTATTTTGTGCACTTACCCAGTTATTGTCAAACAACACAGTCCCTTTTTATTGTCTTTATCGTCTATTGAAAGCCCCGCAAACATCTATGAGCAAACATCTCATTTTCCAATGTATTTCCACAGACGAACAAAATGTAACAGAGACAAAACATTCAGTTTTGATTGTCCACGGAGTTTGTTCATCAGACGAAAAACCAAACGAATGATGTGCCTATCTGCTGTTATGCATGGAGGGTGCAAGGAGGTGCACTTGCACCCCCCTGTCAGCAAAGAAATATTTTGAAAAAAAATATTTTTATTAAGATACTGTTTGAATAAAAACTAAAGGCATCTAGGTTGCTGTCCAAATTTGTTCATCACCTTGTCAATAAATTCAGCAGTTTAATGGGCAGATGCAGATGCACCTCTTATGATGTATTCTTAAGGCTGGCCACAGACCTACCGGTTTCATTTCTTGCTTTGCTGTTTTAGTAGAACAGGGGGCCGTACCGGCTATCGCATCGAACTTCGGAAAGTCTGCCGGGCTTCAACTTAAAACAGATAAATCGAAGTAAGAAGTTTCGTTTTGTAGTTATTTAGAAGATATGTTGTGTGATATCACAATGTTCGTGTGACATCATAAATTAGTGTTCGCCATTTTGGCCCGATTGGGGCTCGATTTATCTGTTTTAATTTGAAGCCCGACAGACTTTCCGAAGTTCGATGCATTAGCTGGTAGCCCCTGTTCAACTAAAACAGCAAAGCAAAGAAATGAAACTGGTAGGTCTGGGGCCAGCCTAAAGAGTGGGTCTTCTAAGAAGGTAGACAAATTCAATTCCAAACGCATTTAGTTCACAAAAATAAGCAATCAAGTGAAAAAAATTGGTCATGCAGAAGACCCAAATTGACGCACTATCAAAATTACCCAGTGTACCTTATTTAAGCATGTGATTTTTTGTGTGATTATATAAAGCCGCTCTGTTCGCTTTGACAGCTCTGTAATGATACAGTGCAGAGTGCAAGCGCCGGCCATACATCACGTAGATGTGACACCGGGCGGAATTTCTCGTCGATTAATATCAGTTTTCATAACGTTTATTTATCGGTCGGTCGCTTAGTACCTAGTGAAAAGATGAACGAATTGAAATATGCTACCAGTTAAATTTTGTGACGGCAGTTTTATTTTTGCTTTCAAAATAAATTCTGAATATAAACTAAGTTTACGCTTAGTTCTGTAATTCAGTGTTGTCACTCTTATTTGAATTTAAATAAAACGACGATACATGTGACGAAAACAAAGCTTAATTTGTGTTTATTTCTAAGAAGGGTGATTATAATTTACGAAAAGTGGTGAAGTAATCGTTGAAACAGATATCTTAACCCGACTTCAAACTTTATAAGAGAATAAATGAATTGTCCCACTGCGACAGTGCGATTAATAACATTATCACAAAAGAAGCTTCGGACAAATTCTTGGAATCCCCAATCGAAATTCTTTAAAGTCACTTTTAATTACGGCCATCTTGAGTTTACGTGACGTCATAAACGCTGCCAGTTCCGCAGACTTATTACTGGTATTTTTCTCACAAACGGATTGTCGGGCGTTTGTTCTACAGATCTAACATTTGTCAAAAGTCAGTGAGCTTTAATTTTGAAGCTAAAAACCCAATTAAATGGACGGCTTCAATCTCAGGAATGGTTTGTGCAAGGATGTAAAGAGAACTGGAAGTGTCAAGAACAAGATTTAAGTTGCAAATGCAGTTCAATTTGTTTTTAAATAGGTACGCGTTACTACGTTACTAATTTTTTGGATCTTTGTAGAAAAAAAAAACCAGCCTACACAATTCTACAGTCAATCAATTTCCTTTTACTTTATGCTCTGTCAATAGATTCATATGAAAGTGATGTTTTAAACTCTTCTTACCCTTGATAATTGATATGTAGGAATGAGCATAGAACACATAATAGTTTACTAGTTAGTTATTTTATTCATTTATTATTTAAGGAGGGTTTTTCACATGGAAATGCCACCCTCATAGTTCTATCAAAAGACTACAAAAAATTTATTGTTTTACTTTTTTAAATTTATTTACCACATAATGCGATGTGCGCGCATCGGTGTGTCTACATGCATCGTTGCTCCTAAATGAGTTAACCTATTAGGATATTTTATCTAAAAATTTCTTAGTTAAGAATGTTCTCAGATTATATTTCAAGAAAATCGGTTCAGTCATAGATCGTAAGCTGTTTTGTTGGTTTTTTTTTTCAGATAATGCCGCTTCCATTTTGACATGGTCCAGAACGATTTCAGTTTGTGGCTTCTTGCCGACTAATTAAAAGGGCCGAGTTACACAAATTACCAGCATTATGGTTTCATCGGACCATTATTACATCCCACCTAAGAGCCTCCTTCGTGAAGCGGCACAATTATATTTTATATCCTATCGTTGCGTGGTATAGTGGCCGTTTTATACCCTCGAAAAATTTACCATTTTGGAACAATGGTTATTTTTAATTTTCATTTCAAAACACGGGTCTCCCTTTAATCGTTTCGTCGACGTTTCCTTTGATCGTTTTGTTAAGAGTCCGGCGAACCGAGAGCTTCCCATACAAACGTCATACCAAAATGATTTGCAATTTGAGCATAATTAACTCTTCTTGTGATGTCATTCCGATTAAGACAGTATTTGTTTAGGTTTCTATTAAATAAAAATTCCAAAATACTAACCCAATTCGAAATAAATGCCAAATACATGTTTTCATACAAAACTGGAAATCGCATTAATTTTTATAGTTTTTTTTTTCTAATATTATCTATCTTAATATAAAAATAGCATTGTGAATGCGAAAATTATCTCCACAGTGCAATTATTTTGTTTGTTAAGATAAATAATATTAAATTTAGATTTAATAATTATATAGCTGTTTTCATCTTTATTGATTGTCAAAACATCTGGAAAGAAGTTTCATTCGAATGTGGGGGTATTTCCTCACATTAATGAAATTGCGCTGGCTTGCAGCGAAGAAATGAAAATTACTAGAAAATTTCGCCGCTCTCACTAGCGACTCGGTAGCATAATTGGTCAGTGCATTAGGCCGGATTCCCAAGGGTGCGGGTTCGAGTCCCGTCTGAGGTGCTACGGGTGAGTAGATTTTTCTAATTTTATTTATCTTAATATAAAAATTGCATTGTGAATGCGAAAAATCTAAATTTAATAATTCTTTTGTTTGTCTTCGGGTACATTAATTGTAATACGTCGACGCTCAGAATTATTTCCACTCGCTACCCTCGCACGACTGCTGGAGGTTGTGAGCAGTGATAAATTCGCCCAGGTCGCTCAACTATCACCACCTCGGTGTTAAAATACGACGCACTGTCGTCTCGAACCCTTTGGCTCTTACTATCTGTTTCAACAAAATAAAATAAAAACATGGGAAAAGTCGTGCAGTTCTTAAAAGGCTTATTTTAGGAACTAACAATATTGTATTGAGTCTCATTATCATTCTATCAACCAATCTCCAGAATATTATCCACTTACAATGGTATATAATGTTAATGTTGTGATAGAGACAGAGCTATACATCGCGTATAGCGCCATCTCACTGACGATATTACTTTGAAGTTACTTTTGATAGTCAGAGTAAGGGGGCTGAGCTGGATATTATTATTTATTGGCGATACATTAAATTCATTCAAAAGAAAGTTGGTACATTTTCTATGATTGTGTTTATATAATACAAAGCATAGGTAGTGCGTAATTTAGAATTATCCTCAAAAAAATCTTTTGTATAGTTTTGGTAAATGTTGTGTATAATAATTGGATTGTATACAAGAACTATACCTTTTTTAGTAGTAAATTAATAATACTAAATAATATACTAGAAAAAATAGGACTCGCACCAGATCATGTTCTCGGACGGGAATCGAACCCGCGACCTTTAGATATCCGGTCCAATGCTCTGACCGCTGAGCTACCGAGTCAATATAAGTAATTCTCGACAGGATGCATAATTGTCATTCGACGATTGCTAAATAGATTAGGTATACCTCATAAAAAATAAGTATGTTGATTTGCTTTAACCAACAAATAATATTATGTTAACTTAAGGAAAACCTGTTATTGGCCATATTTTCAACATTGTCCTAGAAGTAATGTAATATTAGTATAACGCTGTTGATTTTCTTAGAAAATAAAAGAAAAAAAAAAGTGTCTTACGAACCACTACTCCTTAGTGTACAGTCATGTCTAAAAATATGTATACAGTTTAGAACTTTGTCATTTGTTGTAGTTGTCATTTGTCTTTGATTTCTGTTCAAAAAAGTAATAGGTTTTAAAGTGACAAAGTGCTAAACTGTATACATACTTATACACGTGACTGTACTCCTCCTTAAGGCTTAGTGTGCCCGCATATCTACACCGTTATTTTTTAAGTTTATCTAAAAATGAAATGGGGATTTTAGACCACGCGAATGAACAATTTTTACTACGGGGCCAACCACGGAATCGCGAAAAAAATTCAGCTGTTCCATAGAAAAGTACAACATCGATTCGACTCGACGTATGGAACAGCTGATTTTTTTTCGCGATTCCGTGGTTGGCCCCATAGTAAAAGTTGTTCATTCACGTGGTCTGAAATCCCCATTTCATTTTTAGATATACTTAAAAAATAACGGTGGTAATAATGGTAGAAAATATTCTACATTAACGCCAAGTTAGTGCTAGTGCTAGTTCCTCTTTCAATGAAAATAAAAGATTCATTCGAGTTCAAATTGCCGTAGTAGGGGTACTAAACATTTTATTGTCCCGCCGCTTAGCCCATGAAAATTTATCGTCGCGAATAACAAATGGATAAATTATCTGTTAGATTAGAGTAATGAATGTCTTTAAAAAAAGATTCTTTTTTACGACAAGTGGAAATTTTCAATGAAGGTTTTTACAATTTTTGTTCCTTACGAACAGATTTATCGATTCGATTCGATCGACATTTGATTCTTTTATGTAGCTATAAAAAAAATATTTTTGCATTTAGGTACTTTTTTATCTAGTCTCTGACTCTGAATTTAGGATCCATAGAGGTTCTCTGAAGCAAAAAAAATTGAAAATCCTGATAAAATGTTATTTTTGACTTACCAGCGCGTACTTTATAGAATTAATAAAAACAACCGTCATTACGATAGCAAAATACGGCCAATAAAAAAATCACAAGTGCGAGATCTTTTTTCATTCTAAACGCTAACAAATCAATACTAGTATCTTCGTAACAAAGGGACCTATTACATAAAACCAATTTCGATAATCGAACGATATTCGTCCCACTCCGTGACAGGTTACGTTTGTTTTTTTCCACGGCAACATCCTGTTTTTGCAAGTTACGGTTTTTCACAAGATCCCGTTTAGTATATACGTATTTCAATACTGACAGTCACACGAGCATCCTGCAAACAGGATCCTGTATAAAACCGTGCTTGCAAAAATAGCCCTCATACATGAGGTTCAAAGTCAAGTAAATCGAACGACGAACATCGTCATATTCTCGCGATTTTTTTTGTAATAGGCCTTCAGACCCAGTGATTTCGACTAAATCACATTGAATGAACTTTGATCCATAAATAACAGTATTCATATCACGAATCCTTTTAGACGGTGAGAAAAACCGAGTGAAATAAATCATTTGGTGCACCGAAGCGCGTCAGTTGAACAGAATCTTCTTTTCAAATAAAATTCTAACATTTAGATAGCGTTCATAACAGTTGGTCGCTGAGGACTGCCCGCTGTACTACTTCCCCGGTGGTGGTTTAAGGGAACTCCACCAACTGACGCCCGCAGCCGAGGAGTGGCTATGAAACTTACAACTGGAGGTTTAGGATGATGACGCAGTCGGCCATACGATATGATGATGATAAATAAAATAAATAATAAATAAATATTTGACAACATCACATACATTGCTTTGATTCCAAAGTAAGTAGCTAAAGCACTTGTGTTATGGAAATCGGAGACAACGGTGGTATCACAAACACCCAGACCTGAGCCAATATAGAAAAGTTCGTTTTCTAAATTGACCCAACCGGGGATCGAACCCGGGACCTCAGAGATGGCGACACCTTGAAAACCGGTGTACAAAGCCACTCGACCACGGAGGTCGTCGATGAATGATGAACAGTTGGTAGGCTTTTTCGCTAGTGCACTTCCTTCGGCCTTATCGTCACTTAACATCAGGTGAGATGAAGGCCAAGCACTCACCCCAAACTAAGCTGGTTGTAGGTTAAAAGAATATGTTCTTTTTTTTCAAAAAATATTTGTTATTTTTAAATACTAAAGACTTACGATTACGAATTGCATTTATGTTCTAGGTTTATGAACCTTTCAAGTAATAAATCGCATAATTAAATCTAAAGTAACTTACGGGAATCTAAGAAGAAAATAAAAGATAAAAACTTTTAATAATAAATAGATAATATTTACCATAACATAACAAATAGCATTGTATTGTGAAAAATATAAAAAAATCATGATAATTATTTTTTTAATTGTTTTTTATTCACCTGAGTTTCTGTTTGTTTTTCGCAGCGGCTACAGTGCGTGTGACACAAACTTATTGCCCAGTACGTCGTTTTGAGAAATGACGTGAAGTAACACCAAAGAGTTTCACAAACGGATGCGACTGACGTTTGACTGATGCTGCATGATCGAAACTGGCTCCATGGATTTTTGTGATATAATTCAGTAGTCAGGTAACGGAATGCGTAAAATAAAGATTTTATAATTTAAATAAACATATCATTAAACAAATATGACGTTAAGCTTTTAAAACAAATGCACAAATAATAATTAAAACAAGTACTTATCAAAATATTAAATCCGTGTACTATTCATCAATACTTGCATATCGTCCCATTTTCTCTTCTTTTACATAAATCCCCGCTTTTCTGGCTAACGGTCGCGACATGTCAAAATAATAGACCGATTTTGACATCGCCTTCGTCATTCACGCAATGATAGTTCAAAATTAATAGTTTAACCAATATGTAAATACCTTTGTTCAAGATATTTTAGGGTTCCACATTCCTCGAGAGAAAAAAACCATTAAATCACGTCGTTGTGATTTAAAAGTTATGCTATATTTCGACATTGATGGAATATGAACGGATGGAATATTTTGTTGACCTAATCATGAAATTTGGAAAGACATTCTGATGATACACTTCATCTATGACACTGTATTATATAATCAAACAAATAAATGTAAATTTTCCGTTCTCATTATTCTACGTTTGCAGAAGATAAAAGAAGCAGAAGATGATAACAAGTGTACGCTACATTTTGAAGTGACGTCAAGCAAACAAACAAAAATTAAATAACTTTTCAGTTTTATTCTGAACTTTCTAGTTCAAGTTTCAACCTCCACAAACAGAAAAGTGTCATAAATTGTAACACATGTAATAGTTTTCTATAAATAAATATATAAACATAATAAACTATTTGTATTTGTATTGTATTTTTGCCTAAGCTGAAACGGAGACGCTTCGCACTCGCTCGGTCAAAAATAAATTATTATTGTCTTTAATCTCAATACAACTCTGTACTAATTTATTTAAATCAACTTGTTAGTAGCCATGGCGAATAAGAGGATAAAGCTGAAAGCTTTTATTTCAAAACATTTTCACTCGTCGCGTGAGAGGCGTTGCAGTGAAACGCGCGAATTTTTCACTTGAATAAGTAAAAAACCGAGCACCAATAATGACCCGGCGGCGTCGGTGGCTGTATGAAACTATCAAATACCGCGATTGAGAGAGGTCGACACCGGAATCTAATCTGAAAATGGAATCCACCTCGGCACAAGCATAGTGCAAGAGTTTTGAAGTAAACAAAACAATACCTATCGGTAACTCCAAAATAATATATAATAAAATTAATAGCTTACATCGGTGGCGTAAAAACCAACGGTCCTATTCATAGACTTATTTATACTAACGTCCAGTCGTATAATAAGTTCATGGCTCTATTTTTGAAATAATTCGTTCGAAACGTGTGACTTAAGTCACATGCGACGAAATGTCACAATTGACACTCGAACTGACGACTACTGGCCGACGAACGATAAAAAAATACGGATTTTGGCTATGTCGAATGAAAATGAGTAGTAAAGAGCGCTCGACGCCAGCCGATGGAATTCAAAAATACGGCACTTACCCTTCACACTTAAAATAAAAGTCAACTAATGACCTACCACGCTCAGTACATATCTATTCAGTAGCACTACGCATGTCTTTTGACTGACTTGCGGCCAGCCGTCAACCGCTCCGGGGGCTGCAGCCAACCATCTGCGGCGTGACAAATCCCTATACGCTACCCGCTACCGCTACGTACTACATGCGTCGCTAAACCACTCCAATTTGAAGTTTTTTTAAGTTGTCGCCTTTTTTCTAAGTTTAGCTTTCGTTAACCAGCCCCCTTACTCTGACTATCAAAAGTAACATCAGAGTAATATCATAAGTGAGATGGCGCTATACGCGATGCAGCTCTGTCTCTATCACAACATTACTTCAATATTACGTTAAGAGCTTAGAGTACCCACCTAGGACTATACTCTAGGAATAATAATACTTCTACTATGGAAGAAAATATACTGGCTAACAGTTACTTATGTCACTGCGGCATACACGGGGCGCCACGGCACATTGCAACACTCAAATAAACGCAAAAACAAAATACAAAAATGGCGGCGGCGCCATCAACAACAATAAATAGAAGTCGCGCAAATTGTTTTCTCTGTATTCACACTTTTGTGGTTATATTCACTGAAGATGTAAAGAAAAATAAAAAATACAACCCGTATGAAAAAATATGTTTTATTGCAATATTTTTTAATATTATTTAAAAAATCGATGTTGTTTAACTTTGTGAGTATTCTTTTTAAGTTAAATTTATGTACATCTTCAAATCCAGTCAGTTAATCCCCATTATGCTCCGTAAAAATAGGTTCCATGCAAAGTGTAGCGGCGCGATCATACGATGACGAAGAAATGCAGGATCAGCGATAAGTACAATATGTAAACATTACGCAGACGTGACGTCGCACTATGTCAAGCTAACATCAAGGCAAAAATGTATGGAGACCTGACTCACGATATCAAAGTTTTCTAAGCATAAATACAAATTACGACATCGAACGGTTGGACCGCGGTCTCCGAGCACAGACACCTAGCTCGGCGGAAGTACTTCCCTTTGCGCTGAATACATGGCGAGGAGATCCTACCTCAACACAATGCAACTTTAGACCTTTGAAAAGATACTGAAAGTTCTTTTTTCGTTGTAGATTGCAGCCACCAACAAAAAGTAGGTAATCCCCAAAATATCAAATTTTGTTGTCACTTCCCCAAATATTCCTCGGCATCTTTCCATAACCTGTTGGTCCCCCTTCCTATCACTTCCTCCGTCATTTGCAAATACATCTTCCATCCATTTCAACGTTTTGTGTGCTTTCGCACTGCGTAATGCAAATAGTAATACGCAAAGTAAGCAAGGCTACGTTTAACTTCGAGTTTATTTCCGTTATGAATAACAAAACATATTGTTACAGTTAAAACCCCTTTCTTGAGATATATAAGATAGCCTCTGTTTATTTTTTATTTTATTTTTATTTCTTGTGTATTTTTGTTTTGTCTCAAATGAATGTTCTTCTATTATATTCTCCTCTGGTGCTTTGTACACCGGTTTTCAAGGTGTCGCTATCTCTGAGGTCTCGTGTTCGATTCCCGGTTGGCTCAATTTAGAAAACGAACTTTTCTATATTGGCCCAGGTCTGGGTGTTTGTGATACCACCGTTGTCTCTGATTTTCATAACACAAGTGCTTTATCTACTTATTTTGGAATCGGAGCAATGTATGTGATGTTGTCAAATATTTATTTATTTATTTTATTCTATTCTATATTTCTTTAAGGTAAGTTATCGGTCTTACGATCGATCATACTTACGATCAGAAAAAGATGTGTAGGAAAAATAAAGTGAATAACATCGCTCCAAGGATTGTTCAGCTAAAATGGCTAACTGTACTCATGCCTATAGGAATTTGTATATGGGAGAATTTGCATAATAATATTTAAGAATTTGCCTTTTAGTGAACAAAGGGTCAGGGTACGGAACACATGGCGAGTCAAACCGAAGACCTTTAAGTCGGAGTATATATTATAGCTAACAATTTTAATTATAATATTAATTAAATTATAATTATTAAGTGAATGTTTACTATTTGTCATCATATCAGCCGCACGACACCCACTGCCGGGTATACAACGTGTTACAAAAGTACCCCTAATGCCGATTATAGTAGATAGGGACCATCAAACAGAACAACTGTCAGCTGTTTTATACATTTTTCGTAATTAATTTTTGTATGAAACAGCTGATTTCAAAGTTGGTCCCGTAGTAAAAGTTGTTCAGTTTGATGGTCCCTATCTACCATATTCGGCATTAGGGGTACTTTTGTAACACGTTGTATAGGTATTGTAATATTCTTCAATTATTTATTTTATTTTTATTGCTAATTTCTTTTTGATCACAAAACTCTTGAGTAAAAGTAGGGTATCAAGTACATAAATAGCACCAACGTTATTATTAAAACAAACACGAACTCATTTCGCGACGCGTATTAAAATCGGACCACGTATCTTATTCTGTGCCCAAACCCGTGATAGGTAAACAATGTCACTTAGACTGTGGGTACACGAGCGGTTATCCCGCCGCGGGAAAGCGGGAAACCGCTTATGGCTACTTCCCAGTTGGATTTGCGTGATTTTCTCTCCCCTGTAAAAACCGCATCATACTAATAAATAAATAAATATAAATATTTGACAACATCACATACATTGCTCCGATCCCAAAGTAAGTATAGCTAAAGCACTTGTGTTATGAAAAATCAAGAGACAACGGTGGTATCACAAACACCCAGACCTGAGCCAATAAAGAAAAGTTCGTTTTCTAAATTGCCCCAACCGGGGATCGAACCCGGGACCTCAGAGATGACGACACCTTGAAAACCGGTGTACAAAGCCACTCGACCACTGAGGTCATACTGAAATTATAACTACGAAAATAACTGTTTTGTATGCCTGTTTATTAATCGCTGAACCCTTTCGACGATATTCACTAAGGATAAACGCTAGATACATTATTATTCCCAGAATAAATGAAATTCCACGCGGACAAAGTCACGGGTAGAAGTAAGTTAACGATACCCTTACTAATATTATAAATGCGAAAGTACGTTTGTTTGTTACGCCTTCACGTCTTAACTACTGAACCGATCATCATGAAATTTTCCATACACATTGTCATAGGTACAGAGAAGGACATAGGGTACCTTTTAACCCGAAAAAAAAATTGTTCCCGAGGCACAGCAAAAAAACTTTCCACGCAGATGAAGTCGCGGGCGGTAGCTAGTTCTTCCATATTTAACAGTGACTGCTGCGGTTTAGAAGCGTTTTTCCGCGGTGTGAAACCTGCTCGTGTAACATCGCACTTAAATATGCAACGCCTAAGCTTGCCGTATTACGGACCATAGCGTTATGAATATTAAGCCGTGTTAATGTCACGTGAACGATCCGGGCCCGTCAAAAACTGGCTTAAAATATCGGGTGTGAATAACATCGTTAAGTATATTACAATACAATAATAATATCTGATATGCTTTATGGCAGGGGTGTCAAAGATACGGCCCGCAAGCCATCTCAATATAGCCCGCGACCAGAATCTATTTATTTATTTATTCTCAAGCTCAAGATAACTCCTTTTTGTTACCTTTGTATAAAAATTTAAGTACTTATATAAATAAAGATTATAATTTAGTATGAGTTTTTAATTTTGAGTCTGGCCCGCTAACACATTCTTAATCTTACAAATGGCCCTTTAGAAAAATCAGTCTGACACCCCTGCTTTATGGGATCCATTTTTATTATGGATTCATTCGTCAAACATCGTGGGCTTAAGAAGACAAATAGGTCTCGACTAAATTACAAACGAAGTGTTTTTGTTGACAAAAAATGAAGTCAAGTTCAATTTATTATAAACAAAAAAATATATCATAACATTATAAATATCTGTTATAATCACGATTCGATATAATAAAAAACTTGTTGTTCCAAGGCGCAGACTGCATAAGAGCTCAATCACACAGGATGCGTTCTGGTCATGCGATCCGATCTAATATCGCTGTGACCAATGCGATATATCAGATCGGAACGCAACCATTGTGGAAGGGATAAGAGGACTCCATACATCGCATAGATCGCAGCGATCTGTGGAACGCATCTGTGTGTTTGAGCTCTAAAACCGGAAGTTGTTTTTTGTGTTGATGTTATTACCTTTTATAACCAGATTCCACAACAAGTTATAGTACTGCCTTTAAATATATTAAAAAATACTGCTAAATCCAATCTTTTAAGCATATGCTATTTACGATTCTTTAAATATAAAATATAAATAAATATTTGACAACATCACATACATTGATTCGAATCCAAAGTAGCTAAAGCACTTTTGTTATGGAAATCAGAGACAGCGGTGGTATCACAAACACCCAGATCTGAGCCAATATAGACAATTTCGTTTTCTAAATTGACCCAACCGGGGATCGAACTCGGGACCTCAGAGATGGCGACATCTTGAAAACCGGTGTACAAAGCCACTCGACCACGGTGGTCGTCATAAAGGAGAATAATAACGCCTGGGCATAATAGCTTTTGTGTTGATAATTATTACTCTTAGCTTGAACCCTATAAATTGATTCATTAAGAAATGGTCTAATCAAATAAATTAACATATATGAATGTAATGTCTGAAAACGATATAGATACATAGTTGTAAAAATTGTTCCTTCAGATAAAGCTGATTTATTGCGTCCATTTTTCTTGTCAGCTAAAAGACGTCATAATGGGTGGGAGGGTAAAAGAATTGACTATTTAAACATTAAATTTTGATTTTTCGCATTCACAATGCTATTTTTATATTAAGATAAATAATATTAGAAAAAAACACTAGAAAAAATCGACTCACCCGTAGCACCGTAGCACCTCAGACGGGACTCTAATATTATTTATTTAAACATTCTTATTATGTGAGCTTTTTTGAATCAAGACTATTTTCATTCATTCGTTTTTTTTTAATCATAGAGAAATTATTAGGCTTTATGATTGAGAAGAATCGGCATTTTTTCAAACCCCTATTATTTTTGACAACCATTTCTAATCACAGCAAACCAGCAAATCCATACTTAATCTAAAATCACAAAAGATGAAGTACCTTTTATGAGTCTGAAACTCGATAGAACACGGACAACTGAATTTTTACGATGTCACTTTTGATTTCAATATTTATTACCAACCAAATTGAATTTCGTTCCGGGGTAGCTTTTTATGAAATTTCATGTTTACAGCATAGTTTATTGCGACGGTCGCTTTGATGTTTATTGTTACCTGGGGCGGTAAATCCGAGGTCGTTAGCTTTTAATAGACAATATAAGTGTGAAAAAAGGATGTAATGCGGAGGTACCATACATTATATATAATATAATATCTTTTACAACATCACATACATTGCTCCGATTCCAAAGTAAGTAGCTAAAGCACTTGTGTTATGGAAATTAGAGACAACGGTGGTATCACAAACACCCAGACCTGAGCCAATATAGAAAAAATCGTTTTCTAAATCGACCCAACCGGGGATCGAACCCGGGACCTCAGAGATGGCGTCACCTTGAAAACCGGTGCACAAAGCCACTCTACCACGGAGGTCGTCAAATACATACAAAGTAAAAATTTAGTATACGTAAGGAAACACTTGGATTTATTTGCTACGAACAGCAATATCACCAGTTTAATACAAGAAATAAAGATAAACTTGCCGTTCCAAGATTTAGGCTTGCAAAAACTAGAGGTTCATTTTGGGGAAAGGCATAGCCTTTTTTAATAAAGTTCCACAACTAGGGATTGATCTTAATTTGCATGAATTTAAAAACCATGTTAAAATGACGCTTATGGGTAAAAGTTATTATAAAGTAGACGATTATCTAAAATACCGAAATGCGTGGAAATGATGTAACATGTAACACATAAGTACTTTGTTGTTAATAATCCTGTTGTACTGTATTTGGTAACGATATAATTTAAGTTTGTAAATATCGTTATTTATTTCTGTTAAAGCTGATAAGTTTCTTGCGCCTGTTCTTCTTGTCAGTTAAAAAGTCTGGAACAGGAAAATATAGACGATTCAAAAGTGCTTAATTATTAAGTTTATTTGAATAAAGAAAGCAAAAAAATTAATTATACTGTAATGAATGTGAAAATTCCATGATTGTAGTGTAGTGTCAATTGTTACATCGTGTGACGTTATTAAAATTTATTAAGTATAATTATAGTTAAAATAAACCCAACCCTAAATTACCGATACTCAAACCGATGTTAGCGTAATTTCTAAAGTTATTTAGCATACAGATTTTTTGAAACCTTAATATTTCTAAGTTAAGCTGATAGGTATGAAATATTGGCAGTATAATCCGCGCGCGATTAGAATGGGATGGAACCTTGTCAAAGGGAATTGAAAATTGTCAAATTAGTTAATTTTAATTTAATTATTCAACTAATTGTTTACTTGTGATCCTACTTGAAGTTGCTGCAGCAAAAGTTCCCTCACCTTGGATGCGTGAAACCGTGTTTTTGGACATCCCTGTAACTAGCCGGCGAACAAACGCATCTCAGTTTGACAAGGTTCCATCCAATTCTCGTCGCGCACAGATTATACCTGTTAAGATTTAAAAAAATACATACAAATATTGTATTTGTGCAAAGGCATATAATACAGTGAATTATGATTATACGCTAATTCAGTTTACATAACAGTTAATACATAAAGTAAAGGTTAAAATGCACAATCTTCATCCCACTTAAAAGTGGAACAGTTTAAGTTATTCGAGCTGGATAGATGCTAATATCAAAATCCGTGTTTCTTAAGTCGTGCATGAGTAACATACTCCTTATGATTAACTTAGCATGCTCCAACTTCAGCGCTTCATTACAGAAAGAACTTAGCCAAAGTCAAGGATTCAGTAAGTACCGAAAGTCAAAGTTAAGTTAAAATAAGTGAGTTTTAAGTTTCCAAGCGAAGCGCACTGTTTAGTTGTGGACTGAGTTACTGAATGTGTACTTTTATTAAAACAACCAGCTTAAAATGACGGTAAATGTTTTTACCAGCTTTGAGAAGAAATTACCAGCTTTAACAGAAATAAGTAACGATATTTACAAACTTAAATAATATAGTATTTTAGTTGTGTATTGTCAGCGACAAAGTACTTATACTATCAAGCAATGTGTTTTATGTCATTTCTACGTATTTCGGTAATTTCAGATAATCGTCTACTTTATAATAACCCTTACCCATGAGCGTCTTCTTAAATCATCAACGCCCGAGCGGACGCATGCGGCCGGAAAACAATTGAATATCTATTGGATCAAATTTTCCGGGCGTTGTAGGGTTAACAAAATAATAATAATATTTATTTATTTCCATCACAAATTACAAAGCACAGTACAATCATTACATGTAAATAGGCAAATTATACATTTCTAATCATCTGTCTGAACTAGGTCGAAGAACCTGTATCTCAGACTACAGCGCTCATCCCTTATACAATAGTAAAAAATTGCTTGTGCTTACACCTTAACGGATCAGTAATACAAAATAAAGAAAAATTATCTAAACTATTCAAAGGAGATTTGTGTAAGTAGTTCCTCCTTTTGTTTAAAGTGAAAGTGAGTGTGTGTGAAGTAAGTATGATAGTATTTTATTTAATTAATTAATTGACAAAGTAATATGGTTTTATTAATAAGTTCTACAACAGTTAACATAGTTTTTATATTAATGCAAAAGAATCAATTACTTATTGTGGAACTTTATTAATAAAGGTATCAAATTCTTATCCGCTTTCGCTTATGTCCTTGGACGGGGCTTAGGCCAGAAATCCCGTTGGAATTTGTTATTCCAAAGAGCACCAACTTAAATTAGAAAGCTTTGCAATAGAACTCACACCTAAGTTTCATTTTTACATAACATCTGTGATAGTTGTACCTCTACAATATAGACAGAATAAATATAAATATTATTACTAACGGTACAGTAAGGAGCAATAAAATGTGCACACCATAGAACTGTGTCATATATTTAAGTTTGTAAATATCGTTACTTATTTCTGTTAAAGCTGATAAGTTTCTTGCGCCTGTTCTTCTTGTCAGTTAAAAAAGTCTGGAACGGGTGGTAGGAAAATATAGACGATTCAAAAGCGCTTAATTACTAAGTTGATTTGAATAAAGCAATTTTTTACTTTACTTTACTTTACATTATTCACACACAAAACGACTGTATTTTGCTATTTACTAGCTTCCGCCGGCGACTTCATCCGCGTGGACATTCAGAAAATCCCTAGGGAACCTTTGACTGGAATAAAAAATATCCTATGTTTTAAACCATGCTTTAAACTATCTGTGTGCTACCAAACTACCAAATTCAAACCCGTATAGACGTTTTTGCGTGATTGAGAAATAAACATCCAAAATCACAAACTTTCGCATAATTATTAAATTATGCTAATTTTATATTAAAATAAATAATATTAAAAAAAATACTAGAAAAAATCGACTCACCTCATTTATATTCTCGACTCATTTCGCATTTATATTAATATTATTATTAGGAAAAAAAAACAGAATTTGTATGAAATTATCAGTCACATAATTATGACACTGGGAACATTATCCGTAACCTTTGAAACTGGTTCTAAATAAATTACCCAACATACACGTTTCAGTGCAGAACGCCTTTAATGACTACAACGACGTGGAGGTCGCGTAGTATTTGTCTACATGACTAGTCATGTATTATTGTCTACAATAATATGTAATATGTAAATAAATAAATATTTGACAACATCACATACATTGCTCCGATTCCAAAGTAAGTAGCTAAAGCACTTGTGTTATGGAAATCGGAGACAACGGTGGTATCACAAACACCCAGACCTGAGCCAATATAGAAAAGTACATTTTCTAAATTGACCCAACCGGGGATCGAACCCGGGACCTCAGAGATGGCTACACCTTGAAAACCGGTGTACAAAGCCACTCGACCACGGAGATCGTCATTCGTAATTGTATTGTATGTAATTAATATTGTATTGTGTGTAATATTGTATATAATATTATTGTCTACATGACCAGTCATGTCGTTGTAGTCATTAAAGGCATTCTGCACTGAAACGTGTATGTCGAGCGATCTCCCAGCTTTGTCGAGTCGCTGAGGCTCCTCTCAATTTGTGTATAGATGGGATCAATACTACATCAAACCGATTACATTCGCTGCACATTCAGGCATTAAAAGCCCATTTATTAGGGTTCCGTAATCAAGTCAACAAGTAACCCTTATAGTTTCACCATGTCCGTCGAAGGCTTAGCTCAGAGGCCCTAAGTATTAGAAAGCTGTAATTATCATGAATATGTTTATTAATTACGCAGAAAAAGTGGTAGAATAAAATCTTTTTTTTTTTGTGTAAATTGGGGATGATTTTTTTTTCTCATTAATCTCATAGTGTGGGGTGTCGTTGGATAGGTCGCTTAATAATATGATAGGTTTGTCAAACTACTTTTTGATTCAAGGATCCGTTTGCAAAACATTAAACTTTAAAGAGCAAAATGTTAGAGTCAAGTGATATTCATAAAAAAAGAAAACCTATTTTAGTTCAATAGTGTTTTGTCTTTTTTTTCGTATTATGAACTGAGTTTGACCAAAGAAGACAAAACACATTTTAATACCAAATAATATACTAGAAAAAATACGACTCGCACCAGATCATGTTCTCGGACGGGAATCGAACCCGCGACCTTTGGATATCCGGTCCAATGCTCTGACCGCTGAGCTACCGAGTCACTAGTGGGAACGTCGAATTTCTCCTAGCATATCAACTCTTAAGCTGCAAGCCAGCGCCATTTTTTCTAGTATATTATTTGGTATTATATAAAATAGCATTGTGAATGCTAAAATCTCAAAAAATTAAAAACACATTTTAACTAAAATAAGTTTATTATACGTTTTAATTTTTAATAAATAACACTGACAGACTTTATACATTTTTTTGTTACAGGCGTAGTCTCTCGGCGAATGTGAGCGCGCAAATAGTAATTGTGCTAGCCTGGCACGTCGATATATACGTGAAGTCGGTAAATGCAATCACGTGACGTCATTTCTGACTGCACGCGGTTGAACGTGAACGTGTCAACTGCACATAACACGTAACCTATGTGAGCCATTATAGTTGCTTGATATGCTACGTACCAGCTTGTAAATAAGAATAAAGCATAGCTCTAAAATGAGGTTTCGAAAAAACACATATTTTATTACAAATGTCTATACTTGGAAATTTGCTAGTTATTTACGTTTCGTTTAACGCGAGCGTTAGACGAATTCATAATAAAAACTACGTTCATATTACATAGTTAAAGATTACATCCATGATACGTCATAACCTAACTGGTACTCAAAATGCATTTGGTTTTGTTGTAGGTAGTTTCAATATGCGTTCATCAGTATTAACTTGCGGTTAAGCACGGAAATGTACATACATGTAATATAATAATAATAATAATGTAAATAATATACACGCTGAAATTTTTATCATTTTCGCGATATCAAATCAAAAGCGCAATACCTACTCGACCTTAATGTATGGAACAACTATACAAGGTGTTACAAAAATACCCCTAATGCCGAATATGGTATATAGGGACCATCAAACTGATCAACTTTTACTATGGGACCGATTTCAGAGTTGGTCCCATAGTGAAAGTTGTTCAGTTTGATGGTCCCTATATACCATATTCGGCATTAGGGGTATTTTTGTAACATGTTGTATAATACTAAATAATATACTAGAAAAATAGGACTCGCACCAGATCATGTTCTCGGACGGGAATCGAACCCGCGACCTTTGGATATCTGGTTCAAAGCTTGCAGCGTAAGAGTTGATATACTAGAAGAAATTCGACGTTCCCACTAGTGACTCGGTAGCTCAACGTTCAGAGCATTGGACCGGATATCCAAAGGTCGCGGGTTCGATTCCCGTCCGAGAACATGATCTGGTGCGAGTCCTATTTTTTCTAGTATATTATTAAGTATTATATAAAAATAGCATTGTGAATGCTTAAATCTCAAAATTTAAAAAGTATGGAACAACTGTTTTTTTTCGCGATTTCAAAGTTGGCCCCATAGTAAAAGTTGCTTGTAATCATGAGTGGATCCACCCCACTGCGTGAACCAAATGATTAAAATTTGACGCTGTAGAGTCTATACACACAAACCACAAAGCGTCGATGAAACGCGCAAGTTTTAATTAATGTACACTTGATATTAGTTATCTAAGTCCGGGAACCATTTCCGGATGTTCCCGGTATTGACGAATACTCACTGCAAATACTAAGGGAACATGTTGAATTTATGGTTTATTAGCAAATATGGGGGAATCAAACAGCCTATTATAAGCCACTAACTACTGTTATATAATAATTTATGTACCTACAATAGTGTAATAATGCGTTTGGTTTCGGTTTGGTGCGTTTTCCCGTAATTAAAGGCTTATGCAACATATTCGATTAATATTTGATAATGATGACACACGCTTTGCTGTAATTCGTAGGAACTAATCTCTTGTTTAACTAATACGATAATTTTGAAGTGAATTGAGAAGTGACCAAATTCAGAGCGCTTGCTGAAAACGATGTATTGTATTCTGTAAAATCTTTGCTATAAATTCTCGAGTGAAGTTGCCGCTTCTAGTGTACAGTCAGCGGCACGTTAGACTATACATGTTGACCTTGAGACCGTCTTTATGCCGTACGTAATAGAAGCTGTTTTCGTAGTTTAACTGTTTAACTTACCGTGCTGTTGTGCGTACATAGTTAAATTAATCGCATTATAAGTATGTTGCTTAAATCTTAAATTATTTGACGATAACGCATTGCATACGGACGTAAGGAACTGAATCTCTGTTTAAATACGATACTTAGTGGCTCATTAATTTCTCGCCATAAAACATTAAGAATGTCTTCAGCCCATGAAGCTGAACAAAATTGTCTAAGAAACACGTAGCTGATTGTATCAATAAGGAAAAGGGTTGGATACATTCGATTTCATTACGGATCGCAGAGATCCATCAAAATTGATGACTTAATAGATCCACCGAGATAGGACTGGGGGCTCGAAACATAAATAGATTGTTGGCCGTCCATTAGCAGTGTTTGAAAGAGGCCCGATGTCTAATCTGTGCGATAACCGTGGAGCTCTGGAGCTCGTCCGAAAGTTCGTTAAATCTGTAAAGTGTGAAAGGTGTTTAAGGTATAAAATTTTGACGACATAATTTGATTCATATTTTCATTAATTTCATTGTTTGTTTGTTGTAAAAAAAGTAGGTTTAGTAATGGTTTTTTTAAATTTTGAGATTTAAGCATTCACAATGCTATTTTATATAATACCAAATAATATACTAGAAAAAATACGACTCGCACCAGATCATGATCATGACTCGGTAGCTCAGCAGTCAGAGCATTGGACCGGATATCCAAAGGTCGCGGGTTCGATTCCCGTCCGAGAACATGATCTGGTGCGAGTCGTATTTTTTCTAGTATATTATTTGGTATTTTGTAATGGTTGTCACAAACATTTGTATTATGTTTTTACTTAACATACTTAGGTCATTGTGAAAAATTGGAATAATTTATCCAGTTTTAGCCAATCTAAAACAAAATCTATTTCATTGGCTTTGGGTCGCAAATCAACAGCGGCATATTTTATAACACTGAGAAAAATCAACTAATATCCTTATTTAAAAACAATGCGAATTACATGGCCATTCAAGTATATAACCACCTTATGATCTCAAAGCCTTCCTAGATAGTTCATTTGAACTTAGACCGAAAAATAAATTATTAGGCAAATCATTTTATAATATGAAAGAATATTTCGAATGTAAACTATAACACTGTTTTATTGAATTTTTAAATAAGAATAGATATAGATTCTATTTAACTATTATTATTTATTATTTATGATATGATTGAATTTTAGAAGAATTGTTAAGAGTTTAATTTGATTGAGCATTGTATAAAAATGTAGTTATTTGTTGTTTTTTTCCTAGTTTTAATCCCTCCGTCGCTGAATATCATATTCTCAAAAGACCACATTCGCAATACACGATATTCTCCACAAAATAATAGTATGTAGTAACATACATCCTCTAATACTAAATAATATACTAGAAAAAAATACGACTCACACCAGATCATGTTCTCGGACGGGAATCGAACCTGCGACCTTTTGATGTCCGGTCCAATGCTCTGACCGCTGAGCTACCGAGTCACTAGAGGGAACGTCGAATTTCTTCTAGAATATCAACTCTTATGCTGCAAGCCAGCGCCATCTCACCAATGTACAAGGAACTACCTCGACATTTAACTGAACATCTTTCCAGATATTTTGGTGCGAGTCGTATCTTTTCTAGTATATTATTTAGTATTATATAAAAATAGCATTGTGAATGCTAAAATCTCAAAACTTAAAAACATACATCCTCTACATTTATGGAGATTAAATGAATACGAATATTGAAACTTAACCAGATAATCTTTTGTTATAATCTTCGTAGATTGTGTTTGTGAATGACACGTTACAATTTGGTCCATGAAAATTGTAAAAAATAATTAAAAATCAAAAATTAGAAATTGAAAAGTTTGAATAAGTTTATTTAACACTTCTATTATTCCTGTTTTGAAAACCAACTACTTACTTACCGTTATTGCGATTTACTACCACTTTGCTTCCAAAAAAACGCTATCAGCTTATAACTTACAAAAAATGTAACGGTTCGCTTAAGTTCAAAACTTTCATGCGTCATTAACCAAGCCTATGATAGAAAAGAATTACCGCTCCGATCGCTAACTACGCTCTGTAAGTCGTTAAAATATACGCCATATTTTATGAGCCGTGGCGCAACTTTGTTAATGAGGAAAAATCATCAACGCATATTTCTCCTCTTCTGAAAACCAATACAAAATAGCTCGTTACAGTCAATTCAGTACACTTAGCACGAACAGCTATCGCAAAAAAGTAACGCACATAAAAGTACTCGATACAATAGTTATCTACGGAATCCGAAGTTCACAGAGTCCACTAGTATAATATTATAAATGTGAAAGTTTAGGTGTTTGTTTCTCTATTACGCAAAATCGGCTGAACGGATTTGAATGAAATTGCCATAGAGATAGTTTACCGCCTCTGTGGTCTAGCAATTCGCCCACCCGTGTAAAACGCAGGAGTCCCGAGTTCGATTCCCAGGAGGGAAGTACAATTTGCTTATTTCAAGTTTTAGAAAACGACAATCCTTAAAATTAACCCAATCATTGGTGACATGGTTCTAAAATGTTAAGTCACTTTTCAGGCCGACCAATAACATCAAAAATCATTTTTGCAAATTAATAACTGTAGTTATAAACGCAATGTAAACTTAGCTTGAACTTAGTTTTTCTTAAGATAAATAATATTAGAAAAAATACTAGAAAAAATCGACTCACCCGTAGCACCTCAGACGGGACTCGAACCCGCACCCTTGGGATTATTTATCTTAATATAAAAATAGCATTGTGAATGCGAAAAATCTAAATTTAATAATTAGTTTTTCGTTATTAAACCAGTAGCTATTTATTAAGAAAACTGTAAGACCATAATCTTGATATAACGCTTATTGACAACAAAGTTTTTTTTAAAGATCTTATAAGAAACCATTAGATCAACCACAACAACCTTATTGTACACACCACTAAACATATTTTTTATCTTTCACAAAATATTTACCCAGTTGCCGATATTTGAATACTATTTTTCGCAGCGTTTCAGGGCAAAACATCATAAATCGTTTTGGGCAAACACCTTCAGTCCCTGGGCATTCTGCTTACGCCTAAAATAGTCCTTGGGGATATCTGGAGAGCCGACATGTAAATGCGACGTAGGTTCTTTTGCCCCGGGCAAGCTAAGAGGCCATTCACAATGACACAGAATTGGAGCACAAAATAGGGAGGATAGAAGGCAAGCTTCAAGAATCCGCGCGCGATGAGAATGGGATGCTACCTTTTGGAACTGAGACGCGCACGTTTCGTCGGCCAGTTGTAGCGTCGGCAAACTCGCGTAGATGCTCGCATAATGCTAGTTGTGTAGAACTGGTGCGCATGGATTTCTGCTCGAGTTTTATTTTAAGTGTAAGATTTATATGTTATTGTGTGATTATTTTATTGATTAATTAGTAATGAGTGGAAAAAGGGGTGAAACTTTTTACTTTTTTTTTTTAATTCATTTTTATTTTAATAGATTCAGTATTTTTTTTCTAACGCTACTTAACTGCTTATTTGTCACTTTTGATTTACTTTGACAAGGTCCCATCCCATTCTAATCGCGCGCAGATTAAACCTACTATGCGCGCAACGCACACACACATACAGCTCTCACTCACCGACGACACGCGCACGTAGCACAGTTGCTTTATCTCACGAATGCGGTTCGGCTATGAATGTGAAATGGGAGCGTACAGACGCACACTAAAACAATGTGTATGTGCACGCCTAACAACATTCATAGCCGAACCGCATTTGTGAGATAAAACAACTGCACTAAGCTTGACTTCTGTCCCCTCTCTATTTTGTGGTTGGACTGTCAATAAAAATGCTCCAATTACTTGATATAGAGTTAGTCGGTGAATGCGCGCGTCTTTTAAGAACTTATGCATCATTGTAGAGAAAGGTATCCAATTGCCATGTAAATGTTTACATTATGGCAATCAGCTAATGTGAATGGACCCTAATTCAACTTCACAGAGTGAATAATGTCGATTTTTTTTTATTAATTCCTCCGATGACAAATTTTTCATCTGTAGTAAATTAACTAGCAAAATTTAGTCTTACAAGTTTACAAAGACCATGTTTTTCTTTCTCTTACAGACGGATATAAGTGGGGAAATGGGCGCACCTTGTAAGAGCAAATACCCTTACAATGGTTTTACTGTGGTCACAACAAGAGTATTTTCACTTTTACAGTAATCTTGCTAATGCCGTTATACAACGTATTACAAAAATACCCCTAATGCCGAATATCGAATATAGGGACCATCAAAAGAACAACTTTTACTATGGGACCAACTCTGAAATCGCGAAAAAAAATCAGCTGTTTCATACATTTTGATATTTTCGATTTTAATTTTTGTATGAAACAGCTGATTTTTTTTCGCGATTTCAGAGTTGATCCCATAGTAAAAGTTGATGGTCCCTATGTACCATATTTGGCATTAAGGATAATTTTGTAACATGTTGTACAACAAGCAGTCTTATAAGTGTCTTACAGTGGCACTAGTAAACTGCTAAAAGTCATTGAGTTGTCTTACTAATACCATTGTAAGTAGAAATGGTCATAATAACCTTTCCGTGATCCCACTGTAAGAGTATTTTTAAGTGTGTCCAAATTTTAAGAAATAACGGCAGCGGTTAATAAAATTCTTTAACAATTAAATTCTGTAAGCAATTACTTTATTAAGATGCTAGTAATTATTTGTGACTGTTATATTGCTAATTATAACATCGATCTATCTGTGAAGTAAAGATTTACTCGATAGGTTTCTAATATATACAACAATATTTTCATGAAATGTGGTTTGAATATAAAAAAAAAATATTTATTAGAATAAACTATGTTGGGATTAACACCATGTATACACGACAGCGCGTCAGATTATACAGTTAAATTGCAAAAACAGCTTTTATTACTTAGGGCATAAAGGCGGTCTCAAGGTCAACATGTTTAGTCTGAGGTGCCGCCGTGTGTACCTGTTTATTGTTGAGGTTCCGATATTTAGGTGCAGTTGCATGCGCCATGGTCACGGAGGAACTGAAATGTAGATCCCGATATAGTTTGTTCTAATAACGTCAATAATTATGGAACTTTAAAACAAAATATTTATTTAATTATAAGATATCACAAAATGTCACCATGTTTGATTATAAGGCCAATAGTTCTTGTTAAAGAGCACTTTAAGACTAATTTCGTCTTATACGACTCTCGTTAAGTAGGTAATTTCTAAGACCATTGCATAACCATGTAAGCATTTTGTATTTCAAATAATAAGAAAAATAAAACTTTATTTTGAAAGGACATTTACTTAAAATGAAAACACAAAAAGTTGTAAATGTTGTAGTGTATTTTCCCCACTTCATCCCCGAAGGAGATATAAAATTTGTAGTTCTCCAAAATAGTCGGAGTTTTAATGAAACTAATCTAACATTCCGTTTGCAACTGGGTTTAATTTAAACCAGACTTGTCTCGATGACGTAATTCCACCGAAAAGTTGTTATAATTATTAAGTTTTAAAGTAAACCAAACGATTAGCGCTTGTTTGAAATTTTGAGATTTAAGCATTCACAATGCTATTTTTATATAATACTAAATAATATACTAGAAAAAATAGGACTCGCACCAGATCATGTTCTCAGCGGTCAGAGCATTGGACCGGATATCCAAAGGTCGCGGGTTCGGTTCCCGTCCGAGAACATGATCTGGTGCGAGTCCTATTTTTTCTAGTATATTATTTAGTATTATATTAAGATTAGCGCTTGGTTGGTTGGTTATTGGATCAAGTAAAATTGACTATAATAACAACTGAGTAAGATTTTATAAAATTCTGGTTAAATCAGTTAATTATAAAATTATAGTTCTTTCATGACTCACAATCGGAAACAAGACACAATAAATATTTCATTGCCACTTAACCAACTGTCCACTTTCTTTCTAAAGCGTTAAATTCTGTAAAATTAGTACTAAATAGTGTATCGTCAGGTTATGGAATGAACCTCTACAGGAAGGATGTCATCATAAAGCCTGCAGGTCTATAACATAAAACAATCGCGATAAGCGGACGATGTTCGTTTCATTCCGTAACACAAATAAGGTTCAATATCAAGCAAATTGACCGACGAATTGCGTCCGATTATCACAATTCTTATTATGTAATAGGCCATGGGGCTGATTACGTAACTCTGTTGCTAACAATTTTTGATTGAAATCGATTGAAACCGTAGCTGCTTTAAGTAAGATAGTTGTCACATTGGTTCTTACTAAAGCAGCAATGTTACTGCGATTTCTGTCAGAGTTGATTGCAACATAGTTACATAATCAGGGGGCTGGAGACGCCACATGGATTATGAATCATCGGCAACCCATTTAATATCCCCGCTGCTGGGGCACAGGCCTTCCTTATGGAAGGATAAAGAATGCCCTAAGCTGCATTAAGTTCGGTTAACCGGACTAACAACCGAACTACTACGACTAATATCCTTATTGGGCCATCCAGCGGGTTGGATGGCCCAATGTGGATTAGGGGGGTTGACTACATGCGGAGCAACTAGCAGCTTGATATACCATCCAAAAATCGAAGGAGCTCGAATCATAATGTTTTGGTCACCCATCCCATTTGCGACTTTAGCGAAAGTTGCTTATGCCGAATCCACTAAGCCTCTCCGCCAAAGATAGCGAATACCCAGCTTATAATATACCCATATTTCTGCCAAAAAGAAGCACCCTCACTATTTTCACGGTCAGTTAACCCTAACACCCGCCATGATGTATGCAGAGGCGGTTGTCCCAGATTAGTTTAACGGCGTTTTTGTCCCAACAGATTCGATAAACGTTGCCTGCGTTATTTTTTTGATAAACACAACATAGTTGGGATGCTCACTGGCTTTACAGCGTTATACGGATTCAAGGGATTTACTGCTAGAAATAATATCGGTGAAGGAATATTTTTTATGTATGAACAAGTCTGGACAGTTTGACAGGCGTTTGAATTGTAAACAATATTTATTTTTCAGATAAATAATACTAGAAAAAATACTAGAAAAAATCGACTCACCCGTAGCACCTAAGACGGGACTCGACTCCACACCCTTTAAAAATTTAATAATTATATAGCTGTTTCATCTTTATCGATTGTTTCTTTCGAATGTGGGGGATTTCCTCACATTGATGAAATTGCGCTGGCTTGCAGCCAAGAAATAAAAAGAACTAGAAAATTTTTCCGCACCCACTAGCGACTCGGTAGCAAAATTGGTCAGTGCATTGGGCCGGAATCCCAAGGATGCAGGTTCGACTCCCGTCGGAGGTGCTACGGGTGACTTCATTTTTTCTAGTATTTTTTCTAATATTATTTATCTAAATAAAAAATAGCATTATCAATGCTCAAAATCTGAATTAAATAATACTTATTTATGTTTATTTTTAAGTCATTTTACAATAATACATTTTCATTAAAAAACACAAAGACAATGTAATTCACAGAGCAAAGAAGTAGAATTTGGAAGGCGGGAAATTGATTTTTTTGATCTGTGATGTAATTAAAACATTTTTCAATACAGTTGCTCGAAAATGTGTGTTTTTGATGACAGTACAGCGTGCGGTAAGTTGATTTTACCGCACGCGTGCGTTTATGCTTACGGTTTAGTACAGTGTGCGGAAAGTTAATTTTACCTCATGCCACCACCGTACCTTTTTGTTTACGGTTTTTTATTTTTATTCCGGAACTTACCTATAATGTTTTCTCGCAAATATATTGAAAAACGTAGTATGGCACACGGTTGTTATGGTTTTTTAAATCTCGTGACCAAACTTGTATAATAAACTACTATAATAAAACATTTCTACCATTTCTTGTTTCATGCGTGCTTTTAAGTATTCTCTACACTAAATCAAAGCTCTCATTAGTTGGTTACCAGGTGCAAGTCTTAAAGATAACTATCTATTGTCTATTTTCATCTGTAAAGTGAAAGAAAAGAAAAATAAATCGATCCTTTGATTCGACACGTAAAATCTGTTTCTCACTAAACCGTTGTATGTACCTTGGTATAGAAACTCAGTTTTCAAGAAGAAAAACCTATAAATGAACATAAAGAGATATCTTTCCGAGTCGACAGGAACCCATTGATTATTGCCTCACACCATTAAGCAGCCATCGCTAATGTATTAACCCATCGGATGAAGATACACAGCCTACACAAAAGGTAAAGCTTACAAAGGAAAATCTCAATGCCGTTAAGACGGTTGATTTTTTATTTATCTTTGTTTTTTATACTATACAAGATGAAGTACCCACTCTGATGCTGCTATTTTATAAAGAAAGGTATTAAACCCAAAACTCCAGTGAAGGATGTCATCATAAAGCCTGCAGGCCTTTGATTTAATCAAAGCTAAACTATAGTGAACACTGGTTGATTGGTGCGATGGAAATGAACCTACTTACTGCGCTAAGAACCCTGCGCTCTGGGCCCCATTTAATAAATAAATAAATATTTGACAACATCACATACATTGCTCCGATTCCAAAGTAAGTAGCTAAAGCACTTGTGTTATGAAAATCAGAGACAACGGTGGTATCACAAACTCCCAGACCTGAGCCAATATAGAAAAGTTCGTTTTCTAAATTGACCCAACCGGGGATCGAACCCGGGACCTCAGAGATGGCGACACCTTGAAAACCGGTGTACAAAGCCACTCGACCATGGAGGCTGTCAAATAAACGTGATAATTTGTCACCAATCATGACAATTTTATATCCATTGCGTCAACCAATTTGAAAATAAAACAAACTACTAATAGCAACACCGCAGTGTAAACCAAATTGTCATTACAATTGACAAATTGTCACGTTATTAAATAGGGCTAGTTCGAATACTAGTAGAGAATAATGATTGTGTGATCGAGTTGCAATAAACAAATGAAAGCGCGATTAAAATTCAGCATACAGAATTGGTGTGATAAGTCCCATCTGGGGCGAAGGTAGTGCCTTCGCCAAGACGACCAAGCGAATCGCAAGGGCACTACCTACCTTTTCTCGAAGTGCTTTGTCGATTTTTTTGCACCCTCATAACTTGGGTTTATTTTATTTATTTATTTTATTTTTTATTTTTTAAGAAGGTTTACAGCTGTCAAAATCCCAGTAAATTACAAACTAACAACTTAAAGCCAATTACAAACCCTCACATATAATTACTATGTAACAAATAACAAACTACATTATAAAACTATTTTGATCTTATAAAGATATCCCATATCACACTTAGAATGATTCCCAGTACAAACAGTACCGAAAATAACATTTTTCTTATTCAAAAAAGTTCTGACCAATAGTTCTCCTAATAGTTGCCGTGCTGGTAGAAAACAGATCGTAGTCGTGCTCAGTACTATACCTGACGTAGGTATCACAACCTCGTATCATAAAAGTGTTATGCCGGTAATGGAAACGATTTGGATTATAGAAGATAAACAAAATTCTCGGGATTTGATGACAGTAAAGTTTTAATTTCATAGCTCTTATACTTTAGATATATTTTTTATTCACAACGGGTTAGCGCTTGTTTTCCTTTATTTACCATTTTAAAAGGATAAAATAAAAACAATGTTTATTATCACAATTTTAAACCACTAAGGTTTGTTAGATGTTATTTCATTCACTAATAAAACTTAAACAAAAATTAAAAAGTAGGAATTGGGTAAGACTCATAAGTGTAATAATGACAGTCACTACATGATATTTTTTAAATTACTTAAAAAATAAACCTTTGGTTTGTTTTTTATATTAGTGCTTGTTAAAGTACTAGATAATTCTTGACCTCAACTGATGTTAAGTGACGATAAGGCCGAAAAGGGATAAAAACAAAGCTATCTATTTATAATAAAATTAAATAACGTGACTTGTCAATGCAGCTACGCACATCACATGAACAACGGTTTTTGTTCAAATCGTTCCATTGAACAGCAGTCAATATTAATGCGCGTGAGTATAACCATTCCGGCAGTGGCGCTACTGGCGCGGTATACTTTTATTTTCACATTGCTGCCAATGAGATTGCGTGGAACGGATAACACGATAGCTAACACAAAATAGAAGGCAGAAAGTCAAATCAAAATACTTAAACATGCAATAACAAAAGGTTGAATCAAAATGCACTCTATATTTCCGTTAAGCTATTGAAAAACTAATTTACTTAAAATATCAAAAGTATTAACAACATTAAGATTAGATAAAACTTTTTCATTACGGAGAAAAATGTCTGTTCTATGATTATTGCTCCTAAAAAGTAATTAAGCAGAATAGTCAATTCCATTTTACATAGCTCTATGTAGTCATCTCAATCAGTTTTTTGTTTGCTCTTTTTTTATTCATTTCGTTTTCATTGCAATTTTTTTTTGCATTGAAAAAAGATCTAGTTTGTTTTTAAGTTGTCCTTCTGTTTCCCGCATATTCTAGTCACATTCAACGTGACTACATTAGCTTAAAGCGGTCATACGCATGCATTCCAAAGCAGAGGCCTAGACGACACGTTTACACAAGGAAGACATACTTTAACTTCATAATTAACAATAACAATAGGTTTTTATAGCCTAGTCTGAATTTGATCCGAGGTTTTAAAATATACCTAGCTATTTAGGAGCGAAACGATTTCAATATTTCTATGACACTTTGAAATCTCTTTGTAGTTTAAGTGGTGGTACTTATTTTATGCTCCGCGGCTAGCAACCACTATCTTACCAAAGTCTGACGCCATCTTTGACATTTCATTTCATTGGTATTCTACTCTATTTTTGTTATTTAAAAGAGAAGTGCGTGCCTAATGTGAAATGTGCACTGAATATTTTATTTTTTATGTTCAACCGCATTTAGCTTCAGCTCATAAAATACATTGATTTCGCTAATAAATTACAAATGATTATAAAGGATAGCACCACAAAGAACCTGCCTAAAAGACCTATAAATAAATACAAACACACAATAAACAGGTGTTTCCCTTAAAAATGTTTTTTTCGTTACGGACGGACGCCAAAGAAATTCTTTCATTAACAATACACAAAGACCACGGAGTAAGTAGGCAGTATTTCTCTTCCGAAATTGCCTATAAATTTTTATTATGGGCCCTCTTATTTGAGGTACAGAGGTTTTCACATAAATAGCCTGTTTTATTATGGAAAAGTTGCTTGCGACGTTATGATTCTGAAGCAGCGATAAAAAAAAGATACTTGTTTTCTTTAAACGCGTAAATGAGACGTAATTAGTAGCATACTGTGTGAACACATCACATATAAAGTACAAATCGTATTTTTTCGTGCACACATAGACATAACATACAACCTATCTCAGACCAAACCAGCTTATAGTCAGTACTGTAGCAACTTCTTCTGCAACACAAAAGTACAAACGATATACCCCTTAGTTAGTAAGTAAAAAATTAAAAAGAAAAACCTCCTTCAAAAAACCTTAAAAAAACTGCTATAAAAACAGCTTCAAAAAGCGACAGCTCTAAAAAACAAGAAATAATATTCAAATCTGAATAATTACTATTCAATCCAATATCAATGAAATTAAAATGGGAACACCCTTAATGTATCCCTTTTCTAACAAAACAAGAATCATCTAAATCGGTTCATAAACAAAGAAGTTATGTCTGAAGCTCCGTAAATACTCGTGCAAAGGTTACCTAATAAATTACAGTATTTTCAGGAGTACTCGAAAACTACTGAACCAATTTAAAATTTTCAAAACATGGGACCTACTTGGGAGCAAATCTGATAAAGTAACGTTTGAATCATGTCAATCGGTTCAGCCGGTTTTGAGTAATCGGTGGACATACATAAAAAAAACAGACGAACATAGAATCTCCTCCTTTTTTTGAAGTCGGTTAAAAAGGTCAAACAGCGCTACCGTTACTGTCGCGAAGACACAAAAGTCCGAAGTAGCGAATGTCAAACTGGTCGAAAATAAATTATATGGAGCCCGCTCCGGTCGGCAGCGAAATCAAATCACAACGGGCTTTGCAAGTCAATAAACTCTGCCTTCCACTGTGGAAGCGAAACGATGCGATCAAAACAAAGCTATATTCAGTAAAATTAATTGTTTTACATAGATACAATCAAAGATAATTGTAATATTATAATAAGCAGACTGTAAACTATTGTGTATGATAAAACTACTTTTTTCTAACTAGGGTTTACTTTAGCGACAGACCCGTATCAAGAACCACACTAGAAATGACACGAATGAAAATTAAAAAAAAAGTCTGATACAATATTGTTAACCGTAAATTTTATTTACCACCAATAAAAAATATTAAATAATTTCAGGCTTTTCTACAATTACTTTAAATAAAATGTATGTATGCATACTCATAGCTTAAGGGTGCATCGTACGTCAACTAGCACCACCAATTTAAAAAAAAAATCATTACACCGAAATAACTATGATTATTTATTTCGTCAACATCGCAACTAGCTTGCACTGGATTGCCAATTCCGTTAAGTAGGGTATTTTCTGAAAAAAGACTGTCAGGAGCCAGGGAAGAAGGTTGGCACTTCATTACTGCCGGTGGCATGTGATTTGTGACACTTTGCTGAGGATTAATCAATTATGTGCCACTTGACGGATTCGTCACGCTCAAAATAATTAATTCGTGTCGAATACTCGATGATCATAATAATGATAGATCCTATCATTACTATGATCATGATGAACAAGGCCTCTAAGCCACATTAGCAAAAGCAAAAATGAACTTCGCTTTCAAATATGTATGGGATTGACTGGTAGAGAATGCTTTTAGCATTAAGTCCGCCATTTGTACTTTACTTTATGTATATGTACGATAAAGATTTATAAATAAATAAATAAAAAAATTAACATAATTTTAGTTAACAAGTCCTTAAGCTTTATTACAAAGTGTGAATGAGCCTTAATAAACGTGAAACTTTATTTAAGGCAACGCATCGATAAACTATTTTCGTATCGACTGTCTTGCTCAAACTCTCGTAAATTACACTTAACTTTCTTACTCATGGCAAGCAGTTCTGCGACGCCAAACCGTATTTTTTGTTAAAATAAAAATCTATAATATATTTTAAAAAATCCAACTGGCATTTTAAAGTGTGTGTTTAGACTAATCTACTAAGAAAAGTTAAAGGCTTAAGTCGGTCAGGTTTGTCTGTAAAATGTAAATCTATGTTTTAAAAGAGGTTTCTTTGATATTTTTTTTCTCTGTTATAAAAATTAACGAATCGTGTGTCTGCAACTGACAAAATGAAGCCGATGAAATAAATAATCTGGTTATTAAATATCACTTTCATATGTTTTGTAATTGATGAGAAAAATCGAGATCCCTGCCACCAAAATGTCCGATGCGTCCTCTTAATTTGCTACACAATGACCGGTATGATTGTTTAATTTTTACTGCAAGTTCCAATTTTACTTGGCTACCTATATCTGAAAAAGATGAAATAAAGCTAGACACATGTTTGAAACAAAGTTAATTCATAACTAAATAATAACTTTTAAATTTTGAGATTTTAGCATTCACAATGCTATTTTATATAATACCAAATAATATACTAGAAAAAATACGACTCGCACCAGATCATGTTCTCGGACGGGAATCGAACCCGCGACCTTTGGATATCCGGTCCAATGCTCTGACCGCTGAGCTACCGAGTCACTTAGCGTAGCATGATCATGGTGCGAGTCGTATTTTTTCTAGTATATTATTTGAATAATAACTATTTATTTTAATTGGAAGAATTTTTTTGTAAAATATTTTCACAATTAAGTTTAAGTTTAATTATATAATTTGTTAGAAATATGGCAGAATTTCAAGAGGAATAATATTTATTTAAAAAAACTAGTGAACATGCCAAATAGTTGAGTCCGTATACCTACGATATGCCGCACTCTCGCTTGCACATTTCACGATTTCTCAAGATTTTTTTTAAATCTAAGTTCGCAAACTTTAAAAAAGTTCCGGCCCCTTTTTGCAATGTAAGATTAAGGGCATTTTAACTTGTATTTCAGTTTCGAGTTGCTGAAATACAACAAGTTGTCGTTTCTGAAAATTATTTGAACTGTCAGTAACGACAACTTTTTGTACTTCAGCAACACGAACTGAAATATATGTTAAAATGTCCTTATATGTAAATAATTATTTGTTCCATAAACAATTTCAATATTAATAAATCGTATTACTTGTTTTGCAAAGCTTCCGAGAAATATGGGCGACGGAAATGGAAACAATTTTACTCACTTCTGTTTAATTTAGTTAGTACCGTCTAACTGGAAATGTAGATACCTAGAGAAGTGCTGTTTTAATTATGCTTTTCACTGGACCTAGTTTTAATTATAATTAATTAATTAGAATATTTGTTTTTGGAATCAGAATTTACCTACCTTAAAACTAGTACCTAGCTGTACAAATGACTTTTTCTGAGTATCTTATATCAGACCATGGTTACATGAACACCGATATGATAGTGTTTTAAAAAGAGTAATATTAGGTATGTTTTCAGCTACTCTTTGCTATATTGTTCCAGCCATTTTGATATTCATTATTCGTCCACAACATTAAACTGCCCACACACATGTTAACGAATCCATAAAATGTTTATTACGAGGTAGCAACACGGTGCAGTCACAGTGTCTAATCCTGGCTGAAGTATCGTAAATTCGCTAATAAAAGCTCTAAAGGTCAAGACGCCATCGTGATATCACAGAATAGCTAGTGCAGTAGCGCAACTACATACAGATGTCCGAATCAGCGCAGTTACACAAACACTATTCGCTACGAAAGCTCGAAGCAAGGATCGCAACACAAAATGTTCGCAGCACAGCCCACCAGTCAGACAGTCGCGAGTGCCACGTTGTTCGTCGGTCGTACTTTGTTACGCTCATTCCACCCACCCGCCTTGCGCTTTGCTCAACTATATACAGGCGTCCGAATCAGCGCAGTCACACAAATACAATTCGCTACGAGAGCTCGAAGCAAGGATCGCAACACAAAATGTTCGCAGTGCAACCCACCAGTCAGACAGTCGCGAGTGCCACGTTGTTCGTCGGTCGTACTTTCTTACGCTCATTCCACCCACCCGCCTTGCGCCTTGCTCAACTATATACAGGCGTCCGAATCAGCGCAGTCACACAAATACAATTTGCTACGAGAGCTCGAAGAAAGGATCGCAACACAAAATGTTCGCAGTGCAACCCACCAGTCAGACAGTCGCGAGTGCCACGTTGTTCGTCGGTCGTACTTTGTTACGCTTGGACCACCCACTCGTCTTGCGCAGCTGCGCACTGAGAATGCCATCCCTAACGCTCCGACGCGACAGCGCTGGGCGTAACGAGACAAGGGCTTAGTAGAGATACTGCTTAGGTAATGTACAGTGGTGAAACGGACAGGAATTATACAGAGCCCTCAATCTTAATGCTTAACAAGGGCTGTATATTAAAAAGGCTTGGTGAAAACTTGCTGTGGAAAAATCGACCTTTTGGTGTATAAATAAGCGCAGAGGCGTTCTACAAATTTAAAGGAGTTTTTTGTGGAATAATTATGTTAAGACCCACTTCCAGAAGTTTTCAAACTTTAAGGTGGCTAATGCTAATGAGTCATTAACTGGATATAAAAAATATCCTTAATTGATCCGTTAGTACGCCTATTTTTCGTTTGTCAATTCAGAATTAGAAAATCATTAATCGCAATTTTCTAGCTAAAAATAATTGCTTTTTCAGGCACGTTGCTGACAATTCATTTTAAGTACAGTCAGTAGTACGGTAATATACGATATATTTACACTTACCTGCTATTACTTTAAGGTTCAAAATCAATTGGAGAAAGAAGAACGGGTAAAATTACCCCACATCTTACAGCAATGAAAAGTATCACAAATAAGGTAAAAAATAAGACTAAAAACTGGCATACTACGAACTCCAGCTGATATATTATAAAAAAGTTGCCATAAAAATCCTATAATGAATATGTGGTGGCATCTAGGTACCATACGCCGCACATACAACAACACGCCGTACAAACATGATTCATTCACCGTGTTGTCTACTAGATGGCGCTGATATATAAAAATGTATGGAAACGAATAAAAATAATAATTATTATTATACGTGGAGTCATTTTGGATTGTCATGTTGTATGGACCAAAATCGTTCTTTTTTGTCAGTTTTGTATAACTTGATGTGCCGTTCACTGTACATTATTCTGCAACGGAATATTAACTCAATTGTCATTAAATAATATACTATAAAAAATTCTACTCGCACCAGGTCACATTCTCGGACGAGAATCAAACCCGCGACCTTTGGAAGTCCGATCCAATGCTCTGACCGCTGAGCTGCCGAGTCACTAGTGGCATCGTCGAATTTCTTCTAATAAACCCCACTCCTACGCCAGCGTTAATTCATCAATAATGTGAAGAATTACCTCGACATTCAATTGAAATATCTTTCCGTAATCATAATTGTCATTATTTATAAATGGTATCACCACGAATAAACTTTTTCTTTTTAATCTTAATACAGTATTTGTGTTCTGAAATGAACCTGCTTTTTATTCACTTATCACCAATTTATTTTTCTTTTATATAAGCCCACCTATTACTCTAATGTAACGATTTATCTGACCATCAAGCTAATTGGCCGTAAAATAATAAATGTTATATCTTACAACGGCGCAACATTTTTTATGCTAATGTTACCGATTTAAGTGAAATAATGTATTATTATCTTCGCATTTTGTTAATAGGTACCTACCATTAATTCATTTAGGGTGCAACCTTCACATTTTAAATAAAAGGTGACATTATCATGACCTTATTTTATCAAAGGTAAAAAAAAACAATAAATTGAAAAAAAAAAAAAATTACTTACTTAAGTCAGTATTTTTTCACAACCTAAGTTAACAAATGATACTAGTTTTGAGTTTCGTTTTGTATGTACTTAGTTATCTAACTAAGTAATGAAAAAGTTATATAGTATGAAACTCATTTAGTATAGTATTCTAAAACATGATTAACTTGACAACTTGAGTGGTGCAGTGGTCAACATGCCGGTGCCGACCACGCAAGAGGTCCCAGGTACGGTTCCCGGCCGGGCAGAAATTGAAATGATTAATAATATTAGTAGATAATTTCAGTGACGGGTCTATGTATAATAAGTATTTATTTAAAAAGCATATAAGAAGTATATCAGTTGTCTAGCACCCATATTTCAAGCTTTACTTAGTTTGGGGCTAGATGACGCTGTGTGAAATTGTCCAAGTATTTATTTTTTTATTAACTGGCAATATTTCGACCCAATTAAAACACAAACGTCAACTCAAATTACCTTTATCTTTTTCCAAATAAAAATATTACAATCTTTATCAAACTTTATCTTCGTAATTGAACGGGCTTTAAATCTTGTATTTGATTTATTGGGCAGTCAACCGTATCAAACCGATAAACACTTTGAATAACTTGGAAAAAGTTCCGGAAAGTATCCCCGACCGTTTAGCTAAATTGAAAACTTTTTGGGTCAAACATTTGAAAAGTATTTTTTTGTTTCGGAATCATAAAAGTGTTTGAGGAAAAATATTTTTGTTCTTATAAACAAAGAGCATTGTATGACTATTACTAATAGACTGGTTGTTTAAAATAGACTAGTGGCTCCGTGAGCTGTAGATCTCGCGTTAAAAAGTTATGTTGTTTAAAAATAAATCAAATTCAAATAGTTACCTCTTAAATTTATAAACTCAATCGTTAGTTTTGGAATATTCATATTCATATTCATTGAATCTCCACAAATTTATAATAATAGTACATAACATACAAACATAGTGGTTAAAGTTGTTTGTGTTATTATAAATTCACCTTTTCAAGGTATTGAGATATTAAAGGTACATATTAAAAACTCAATATTTTATTAACTGAAAGGAAAAAACATTAATTACCTAACTATAATAATAAGTTTTAGGAAGAGCGGATACTCCAGACACAAGCGTTTTTACAACACTTAAAAGGAGTTTTCACAAACACATTTTTTTTTTAAATAAGTAATAAACGCAGTCATAAGTTCTGTTACAACCTTAATATTTCCAAATTTCTAATACTGGCCAGAAATGTTTTGATTGAGTTTGAACTATAACCTCTTTCTATTGAGTCTTCTAATAATAAAATAAAAATAAAACAAAATTTGCATAGCCGTGCAATGCAAATTTTGTTTTATTTTTATTTTAACAAAAAAGGTTTGTGTTCTTTTTTAACATTTTTCAAAACTGGCTGAAATATGTTTTTACCATAGACTTATAAGTTTATGGTTTTTACATATCTCCTCTATTTTGAAAAAAATCGAAAAACTGTATGAGCCAAATAATTTTTATCGAACCTGCTCACAAAATTTCACGAGAATCAGTTGAGAAATGCGACCTGTAGAGGAGAACAAACGGACATCCAGAGACCGGAAGGACATGCGAAAGCGATTTTGCCCAAACTACGAGCTCGCTCGATCAATTATGTAAATTAATAGAGTATTTTAGTTTGTATTTTATTAATACAATAAACCTACATGGTAGGTAATGTCAAAAATCAATAATTTTAAAAACAAAACCACAAACGATAAGTACATTCAATTGGATTTTAACCGTCGGGGCCCTCCATAAATAAGGGAAAGATACCTAATTCAATCAAAGTTGTTCGCAACTCGGAGCGCAACTTTGCGGTTTTATGAGATTCGAGCCTGTTAAAAGTCGTAATTTACACTTAATAGCTGTGAAGATGTTACAGCTTTGATTTTTCTGTCATGTTATCCTATTTTGGAAACAAAAGGTACAAACTAATTATCATTATTGGATCAATATTTCCAAAAGAAACCAACTTATTCCAAGAAAAATAGAATAACCTTAGAATAATAACAACGGCACTCTAGGATTATTACTAAAATAAAAATTTCTGATTTAAAATAATAAAATTGATTATTTTTGTTACACACTTTTTGCCTAACGTCAAGCTGGCTGCCTTTCACGCCGCATTTTCTTATTTATCAATGTATAATTTTAATAAAATAAATTAAGCTTTTTATTACAATATTATAATAACTCAGTAGCTAGAAACGAAAAAAATGATTCCTTAATATTAATGACTGGTATTTATTTATTTTACATAAAATACAAAGTTACCTTACCTGACACGTATTCGTATTAAATTATCCCTTATTACAATTTACAGCAATTAATTAAAAACTTATTTCTTGAATTCACGGCAGAAAATTCCTGCACACACAATGAATCCAAAAAGTCTGGCACGTAGAAATATTGTAGCTGGTCGTAGCGCGTCTACGGGCTACGAGATGTCGTAGCGGATGAGATACTCGCGCTACGAGGATATAAATTAAGGAGTGCGTTCGGTCGGATAACACTTTGAAGTGTATAAACATTGACTTGTGATGTGAGAACTGGCTAGGTCATTGATCTTTTCTGAGTTAAAAGGTTTTACAAAGTATAAAGGATTTGAATAAAAGGTCTTTGATCATTCACACCTACTCGTACTTATGTAAATTTATGGAGTAACTGAATTAGTAGTTCTTTCAAATCGATTTGAAATTATATAATGATAGAAGAAATTTAATTAATAATTAACTAACTATTATGGTAACAAACAATAAGAGGATCCCATATTATGTTAATTAATTTGCTACACAAATTAAAATCGGGGTGTAATAAAAACAAATTTTGTAATCTTCTCAAAAAACATTTATTAAACACTATACTTGTTTAATATTTGTATAATCGAATATTATTTAAGTTTAGCATACATTTAACAAAAGATATTCTGGAGACTTTATCCCACTTTCAAGCTATCCTAAATAGTTTTGTGGGACTGATGTTGTACCAGAATGTTGTATTCCTTGTTTAATAATAAATAAATAAATAAATAATAGTCCTTCAAGGGGTATAATAATTTAATGG
Source organism: Catoptria pinella (assembly GCA_963556745.1). NCBI lineage: Eukaryota > Metazoa > Arthropoda > Insecta > Lepidoptera > Crambidae > Catoptria > Catoptria pinella. The sequence continues at coordinate 2,364,427 of OY750777.1, forward strand.
AGTGACTGACTGTGATACCCATTGTTACGGGTTTCATTTCCGCTAGAGACAAATTTTTACATTCTTATATTCTTTCGTACGCGCTCTGGAATGAAACATATTTTTATAATATTTCGGGTTTCATTTATTGTTTTTCAGTTGGAACGGTCTCAGTCTACCGTCTGATATATCTATGTAATCGTATTTTCTTAACAATATTATTTTGTTTTCTCTTTGAATAGTTTGTTTTTGAGGCATCACGTACAGGCAATCTCGGGCCAAAGCAAGGTTAGAGTCAGCAGGCCTATTACATAAAAAGAATCGCGATAAGCGGACGATGTTTGTCCCACTCCGTGATACTATTAACTCATGCAAGTCTTGCATGCTTTTTAAACTTTGGGCAGAATGGAATGTAAATTTAAAAAGCATGCTGACTTTTGGAAGATTTTTTAGCATGCTTTAAAATCCACAAATCCACAGCAAATGTAAACCAGGCAAAAGATTCGGCGTTACGGCGTTTTTGTTTAAAAATCACATTTTATTTTTAATAGTTATAGTAATACCAAAGATTAATCGATAACTTAATCAATATTAACGTTTTAGTTTTGGTTTGGTCGTTCAAATTGTTGCGAGTACAAGGGCTCGTTTATGAGGGGGGAGCAAGGGTACTCTTCAAACAGTTTTAGTGCGATCTCGGAACAATCATTAATACCAGTTTTATTACATCCCAATTCCCAATGGTAGTATTCTGTACATTTTGACATAGCGATGGAACGGAATATTTCAATAATTTTAGACCAATTTAAGATCTTTGATAATTTATATTATTAACTGATGCATAATGGCCAAGGTCCTAAAATTAACAATCTTGATTTTATTTCTAGGATAAGAGGGGCGTTCTAGAAACTGAAAATCTTAAACAAAGAACACTCTTTGTTTTAAGATTTTTGGTGGATATAACGCTATATCCAACAAAAAATCTTTAGTAGTGTTCTTTCTCATGGCTAAAAGTCTCTTTACACCCTTTTATTTCCTTGAAGTGAAATTAAACTCTTATTCCTTGACTCAAAGTTTCTTATTGTACAACACGACAACAAAAATTTTCGCGACAGCGCGATGATGTGGCCTCGGCAATACAGAAAGTACCAAATGAACTTAGTATCGAATACACACGAGCTATTTTTTCTGTAAAATCTGGAACAAAATATCTGGTGGTTTGCCCACACTTGTAAGACGCAGGGGTCCCGGTTTCGATTACCAGAGGGGGGTGCATTTGTATTCGGTTTGGTTGGTGGTAATTTATTGTATTCCGGCAGTTAGAGGTAAGATAGCCAGTTCCTCAGTGGTGAGGATTCCGGGTATAGTACGCTTACACTTTCGGCCTTATCGTCACTTAACATCTGGTGAGGTGACACAATCCAGCCCCCTGATCATGTAACTGTTGCAATCAAGAAACTGACAGAAATCGCAGTTACATTGCTGCTTTAAGTAACATATTTGTCACATTGATTCTTACTAAAGCTGCAATGTAACTGCGATTTTTGTAAGTTTCAATCAAAAGTTGTTAGAAACAGAGTTACATAATCAGGGGGCCGTTTTATATATTAAAAAATATATTTTAAGGAAAAGTCACATGTTCACAAAATTATTTCACAAAACATTTCAGTATGTTAAAAGTTAAATGTTATTCAGAAACTATGAAACAAAACATTGAATGAGTTCCTAAAGTATTCTTCGATTTATTAAAAAAGACTGACATAATATAAACCAAATCATTTTTAACGTCGTCGTATGTTGTAAGAAATACGTCAGCGTGGATGGAGTCAAATTTTATAGGCTTTCACTTTTAATGGCGAGGTTTGGTTTTATAGAGCAATTATATATTGGGTGGAATACTTACACGCAGCCTTGGAGAGAAAACGTATTTTATTGCTTCAAGAAATACTTAAAGATATACGCTTATGCATGTGTTCTGAAATCGGTAAGTATTTATTTCTGAATCTGAAACTGCTTGCCAGTAACAGATGTCTAAATTATTTTTGTCGCTACACACTTCCATTGTCATATTTGCTTGGGTCAACATAGTATATAAATTGAGAGAAACATCAGCTGCTATTGATAGGTTCAGCTCGAAATAGTTCAGATTATACGAGAGTCTGAATCTGATATTTGCACAATACATTACGCATTGTGCAAATATCTATATATGTATATACCCCGCCATTCAACCATATTGTTTCAAATATCGTTGCTGAAACTGATATCGTTTGAATATTACTAATTATGATAGGTACATACATGAAAATACGGGAAACATAACATTTTTCAGTGTTTCTGGTACTGAGATAAGTAGCTAACGCGCTTGATATTTAAGTTAAAAACAACGATGGTGCAGGCGAGTTCACTAATTATGTTTACACTTTTGACAGATATTGAATTTTATGGCAAGACACATAAGATTGCATAAGTATAACATTCAGTAATTCATCTTTTTAACTTGAACATTTTCGTTGTGAAGAGAAACAAATCGCAATTGAAATGCATTATTATAATTTTGTAATGACTGATATGATGAGTACAGAAAAAAATCCTTCATTCTTTGTTTGTACCCATAAAGTGGCAACTAGATAGTAGAACTAGATGACGTAAGCAAGTGTCATCCCAAAATGCCAGACCTTGTTTTCTTGAATCATGGGGTCATGGTCATAACCAGATAGATGGGAGACAAAATAATATATAAAAGACAATGTAATCATGAAATTCATTCATCAGTCCCTAGCCGATTTCGGCCTCGGCGTCTGTAGCATGTCTCATTTTCAGCAGTAGGTCAACCATGAGTTGATGCAAACTATTTTCGGAACCGAAAAATATCGTATTTACTGCTCAAAGTCAATGCGAGTGAAAGAGAGAAAACGATAGTTTACGATAGCGAAAACAGTTTGCATTAACTCATGGTAGGGCCACAGGTGTTAGTCCGACGGTCCGTCCTCTCATGCGCCTGCATGTGACTCCCAAAATCAATATTTTCTAGAGGGTTCGGGCACAGATGATACACGTTAGGACCTCGCCGTAGTAGTTGTAGTTAATAGCCGCAGCTGGTCTGACTTTGAGCTCATCACTCTTAACATCCAGCTCCATCTTTCTTTCATCTTCGCAATTGCTAACACTTTGTTGGACGAGGCGGGCAGCGCCTTCGGTATAAGGACGTGCAAAAGAGGCATATGTAGAGATGAAACATCGACGCTAATCGAAGGGAAGCGCTAGCACAAGATAGACCTCAATCGTGAAATATCTTGTATAAGACTAAAGATAACTTTTTTGGCAACCTCCATGGTCGAGTGGTTTACACGTAAGTTTTCATGTCGCATTTGAGGTCCCGGATTCGATCCCCGGCTGGGTCAATTTAAAAAACGAACTTTTCAATAATATTGTCTCATATCTATGTTACCTACCACTGTTGACTCCGGTATCCATAGAATCTGTTCCTTTATATAATTGTATTCCTAGATCTCCTGGAAAATCAATAGTACAAAGCCATAAATCTCTCAACACTTTAAACATAGTACAGCATCCAGTGTTCACACCCTTGAACACTTGGAAAATAATTCTTCTGATGGTGTTGAAACAAAAGTATTTTTCAGATCTGAGAATGGTGTCTTGTTTTATTGCAATAAATATCTTCAGTGTGGAATTTTTCCTTAAAATAGAAATATAGTAGAGAGTGGTACCAAATCTCGACCGGAGATCGACCGAGACTTAACCAATTAAATACTGGTTGTTTTGTAGGGAATGTTTATAAAGTTAGGTCCGCCATTTGCAGTATTTTGATAAAAAAGAAAGTCTCTAACGGAAGCGAGTAATTATTGATACTGTCATCCATCCACTAAAAACCCATCAAACTTAATCGACTAGAGGCTCTAACCTCCAATACTTAAGATATAAATTTAATATTCTACCTGTGCCCTCTTATGTTACGAGTGGCAAACTTTTCCAAACTTCCTGAATCAATTAAAAGTTTGAATAATTACGAATTCCTTTATTAATACGACTCTGTGTTTGACATTAGATATTTACGGCCCGTCGTCGTATCCTCGCCGGTTTTAATTATCTTTGGAGGAATTATTAATGCTTCTATTAAGGCAATACGGTTCAATTTGCCGTGACTTTGAGAGGAGCCGGGTGCCGTGTTCATAATGATTTCGGAATTAGACTCTGTAAATAATGCGTGTGTCGTTGGAGAAGCATTGTCATAAATTAGACGGAGTTTATTGGGATTACTAAATAGTGATGTAAATATCAGATAGGCATTGAATAATTTCAGATGTAGACTCTTACTTGGTCGACGTTATACGCAAGATTATAGAATCTGGTTACGAAAGTGCACTACAATGCATCCAATATATTACCTACCAAGTTGTTTCGCAGTCTGTATATTTGCATTTGTTTGCAACGCGTTTCGCGTTTGCATTTATTTTGTTTTACAAGTTTCTTACATGTTTTACCATTTATTAACTAAAATTAGGTAAACATCAACAAAAGTCCTAAGTATTTAAAAAATAATGACTCTAGCACGCTTATTATTCACTAACAATTCATTCTTACATAAATCATGGTCTCAATACTGTATTAAAATAACAAAACATGAATCAAGTAAAAATCCACACGAAGAAATAAGCAAACCTGACAAAACAAACTGCAGTCCAGATTATAAAGCAAGCCGCAAACAGAAATACAAAGCTCAAAAGTCGGTTCACACAAAAATATAAACAGTAAATTGCAACATAAATTACCTAAAAGAATCAGTAACTCAGCTCGCGCAGTTTCTGGCGAGAAAAAGACGATCGTTAATCACAATTAGCTGAGCAAGCCGGAGAAAAAAATCGTGAAAGTTCCCGAAAGAACGGCTGGTTTGTTTTGATGGGAATGCTGCAATTTCAACGCACTGTTTGAAGCAGAAATTGAGAAATTTTGACTGATTGGTTAATAAAAAAGTGGTTGTTTCTGATTGGAAGAAATTGTTAATTAATGTTAAAATTCATCAGCACTTCAATATGTCGATTTTGACTCTATATTATACAAGATACCTCTAAAACAGCGCTAAAATGTATGAACGCTATTTTAAGTTTTCCATAAAATAATAGCAGGATTACTAATATCCACATTAATAAAGATCGAAATCGGAAAAAGGGCAATAAATCCTGCCAATGAAACGCCTAAAATCAGTGCACAGTGAATTATTCCCGGCAAAATGGCTGCAGTGCTGCAATTAATAAAACAGGTGGCGCTGCCAACGGTAATCTGACGCCTCGGGGGACGTGATGCAAGCCGCGGTTCGTTAGACAGCGTTTGAAGTAGGTTACATTTGTAAATCATACATTACATTACTATCGTTTCGCTTTCGAAATGTGTATGGATTTTACGTTTTTGACCGAACGAGTGCGAAGCGCGAGTGAAGTGTCTCCGTTTCAGCTTGAGCAAAAATGCTTTCGGCTGCCCGGCTGTCCATCTGTTCTCCTCTACAGGTCACTTTTCTCAACCGATTCTCGTGAAATTTTGTCAACTCGCGCGCGCTCGCGAGTTTCACACTCGCCAGTCGACGAACAAGTCTTCTTATACTTGTTCCTTTCATCATTGAAATAAAACACTGTTACCTATGGAACTCGCGTTATTTACTCTAGATTTGGTCCTCGCAAAGCAGTAAATTTCATTATTTAATAAAAAAAAATCTGCACGTCCGCTGTATGTCGGACCACGGCCTTATCGGTTTGAAATGTGCTACATAGTGCTAATATCTCACCGAAGCACGCGACTATTACAGAATTTTCATACTACTAACGAACTATTTAAGCAACCCACACTAATAAACAAATGTCAAAGTGTTAACTTAGCCAAACAAACATTTAACACATTTTTGTATTTCCTGTGCAGGTTACTATTTATTTACAATATTTGGAACTTGAATAAAAGCTTATTAATCATTAATTAAAATTGTCATCATAACTTTATCATATTACTCTATCATATTTTCAACGTAACTCTAAATTAACATCTGACGCTTGAATTCTACAAAGCAAAAGTTGTTATTGCTTCAACGGAAGAAATTCAAAACAAAAATTCTTTCCACTGAAACTGCAGCGCAGTTATGAAATGCGGCTAGGGGACGATGCATCAACACGAGCTACTTTGACTCTTGAATATTATTAACTTTAATAGGAGCGCTGACTAAAGACGTGTATAGTGAAATAAACAACAGCAGCTGTCTTAAAACATGTACATAGAGTGAAAAAAAACAACATAGCAATATAACAACACCCAGGTGTTGTTATATTGCTATGTTGTTTTTTTTCACCCCAGGGTCCTGGGCCCTATTTAATAAACGTGACAATTTGTCACCTGTCATAAAAAAATTATATCGTTTGCGTAAACCGATTTGAAAATAGAACAAACTGCTCATAGCTACACCGCAATGTAAACTTGTTGTCATGACAATTGACAAATTGTGACGAACTACGCAAGTATTAAATGGCACCGGAGTTCGACCGGTGATCAACCTAAACTCGAATTTTACTTTTACGGAATAGACCCTCTGATTTCTATTCCTGCTTTCAATTTCCAATTTCGATTACTATCCTTTACAACTACCTTATAAATGAAATAGATTTTAATGCACAATTATTTAACTTTGTCTAACTTTTAAGTACTAAGGCTAAAGCTAAAATAGAACTAAGGCTAAAATAGAAACACGTTTCAGTGCAATCGTCGAATCGGTGTAAATCTGGAGTCCTGGAATTATTCAATATGGCTGCAGCAAGATTAATAAAACAGGTGGCGCTACCGATAATCTGTGCTCGGGGCGATACCACCTGGAAATTTCCGATCCACACTATAAATAGCGCGCTGTTATGTCACACGAACTGAGCATGATATTGTTTCATACCTACATACAACCTTGAGATAATAAATTAAATGTTGTATAGCTCATAACAAAATAACATATAACAAAATAATATGGAGCTCGGTAGCGAAGTAGTATAGCGCCTGGCCCATCGATTACGGAGGTTAAGCAACTGTCGCAAGGGTCGGCCGTTGGTCCCGGCTGCATTTGCAGTCGTTAGCACCCACCAATCCGCATTGGGCCCGCGTGGTGCGTCATGGCCCATCCTCCTTATCCATCCATAAGGGAGGCCTGTGCCCCAGCAGTGGGGACATTGAAAATGGCTAATGGTTATAGCTAATAACGCTCCCATAAAAAAACAAAAAAAATAAATGGTTTAGTCACAAACAATATTTTTCAGTTACTGTATTCAGTACATTTACTTGCAATTTATTTTTTGTTTGTTTTTTTTTAATTTCCTTCCTAGGAATTATGGGAAAGTTTCAAAATACTCCTATGAACTAGCGTCACCATAATAATGTCGTATTGTTGTCTCCAGGTTGTACATATAATATATTCAATTAAGTTACACAATGATTTGAGTTAAATAAAATATTAAAAACGTTCGTCCACATTGGGCCCGCGTGGTGGGATATGGCCTTATCTATCTGCCTAGCCAAAAGGAAAACTTCTTCTCCAGTAGGGATATAAAAAATGTCCCATGAAAAAAGTCCTTACGTCTATTAGCAAGACTAATGAAAAGCCGAGATTTTCTTTAATAAAAAATCGATCGACTAAAGTTAAAAAGGTGTGAAATTACAAAAGGAGCGCGCTTAAGGTTTTAAACCTCTTTGAAAGCAACATGAAAAAGGTGAGCTGGAAAGAAACCTACTTAGAGGAGACGCTAGAACTTAGCTTTTAATAAAGTCCCCTTTGTAAATTAATTATGAAATATTTACAGCTAACGCTTTTAAAGGCGAATCAATACCTCGACCGAGGAATCCGCCTTGATATACAAATGTATTAGCTACGTAGTGTAATATAAGTGCCATAGTCTCTGGCAGAGTAGAATTGTAGATAGAAAAGCAGCATTGTATTTCGGAATTTAACTCAGAGGGCCTATTACAAAAGTATCGAGATAATGTTCGTCCCACTCCGTGATACTAAACTCATGTAAGTTTAGAGTTTAAAATGAAAGAAAGAAAGAAAAACCATTTATTGACCGCAAAACAACAGTAAGGTGATTAGACCTACACGAACTTAGAACTCAATTAAATCGAACGACGAACCGTTCGATTATCGCGATTCTTCTAATAGGCCTTCAGTACTTAACTTCGTATCGTAACCCTTCAGATTCAGCGACGTAGGTAATTGATAGTCGATTCGATTTTAAGAGAACCCTTAAGTTTGGGGTCTGCTTGTTATCTCAGCCACGTGTTCCTGATTGTTACGGTAACAATTCAAACAAGTTAACTTAGATACGGCTTAGCAAACATGCCGACATGTGGCTGTTGGGAATTGTGGGACACGATATTTATTTATGGACAGCTTACAAGACAAGTGCGACCGCGGACCGGCCGACATCGATAAGCGCTTGTAGATCGGCGCCAGCTACCAGCTTCCTACATGAATACGCCCTTACACTAAGCGCCTGTTTCGCAATCAAAAAGTAAGTTCTGAGTAGCTTACTTGCCAGATGATTTGACAGTTTTGAAATATATGTCATCTGTCAAGTAAGCTACTCAGAACAGAATTTACTTTTTGATTGTGAAGTTTTAATATTAATACCTTTTTCAGAATTCCACCTCCGTGGTCTTGTGGCTTGCACGCCGGTTTGGTTTTCATAATGTCGCCATCGCCATCGGTTCGATCCCGGATGAGTTCATTTAGAAAACGAACTTTTCTATATTATCTCAGGTCTGGAAGTTACCGTGTCCACCGTTGACGCTGATTTCCATAACACAAGCTCTTTAGAATTGGAATCGGGGAGATTTGTGTGATTTTATCCGATATTTATAAAAATAACATTTAAGGGGGTTATTCCTCCAAAAACATAAAGGAACGAACAAAAAACAGCTTCAAAAATAAACCGCTCTAAAAATCCTCTAAAGGCAAGCTGTTGTGGGTAACTTTATGCGATATAATTATTAGGTACTTAAAAAAGAGAACACTTAAACTTGACGATTCCGTCATAACATTCAACACGAGTAAATCTATTCAGATTTACTCGTTTTGTTCATAATGTGCTGCTCTAAATGCTAAAAGCATAACGTTACTAATTCAACATTGACATGAAAATCCCGCAATCCCGCACCTTTACGCCTCTAGCGAATCTACCGTCGTTTAAACATCCCAATAATCAGATAATCTAGCATATCTCAGGATTAAGCATAGCAGAACTAGGCAAATCGGGGCTCAGTAACGGCGGAGAATCCGAATTTGCGCCCATTATCGCCAATGCAGGATTTAGGTACGCAATCGTGAAATCCCGGGATTCCGAGATTCCGGGATTTCGCAAAATCCCTGGGCTGGCGTCGCCACGTAATTCCTGAGCAGTAGGTAGTTTATTTCAGTTCGTCGATATGCAGAGATGCGGTTGAATGTGTTACCTATATTACCAAATCTGACGTGCCAATTTCAACTTTATTTTCTGTGGTACAGTGTTCAAATCTAATCGGTGGCATGGTAGGTACTGTATGTCTATATACTTACTATCTTCTTACGTATCGTTTCCAGGACTAAGTTCCAAGTAATTCTTTGTAGAAATTTTACTTAGTTATATGTAAACTATTAAGACTGTACTGTGAAGACCTTAAAAATGCCTCTTATTAAATTAAAGAGGATTTAGGAATATTATACTTTTATTTCATTAAGATAGACTTATAAATTTTATAACACTCATACACTTGATCTTTATAACATACAAAATAAGATTCTTGTTTATAAAAAAAAAGTATTATTATTTCTTATTATATTTATTTAGTTAAATTTAGTTTTTAGTTTTTTGCTGGGTACTTCCTATCTTTTGTTATAGCCTCATAAAATGTTGTGAAACTCTGTAATTGGCTTAAGAGTTAATAATATTATAAGTTATAAATATAAATATTTGACAACATCACATACATTGCTCCGATTCCAAAGTAAGTAGCTAAAGCACTTGTGTTATGGAAATCGGAGACAACGGTGGTATCACAAACACCCAGACCTGAACCAAAATAGAAAAGTTCGTTTTCTAAATTGACTCAACCGGGGATCGAACCCGGGACCTCAGAGATGGCGACACCTTGAAAACCGGTGTACAAAGCCACTCGACCAAGGAGGTCGTCAAAGTTATAAAAAGTTATATAAGATACGTTTGTAAAAAAAGCTGTTAAGTTTCTAAATAAATAAATAAATCAGTGCAAACAATAATTGATTTCGTATGCCGGTCCAAATCAGAATCTGTCAAAACATTACGTCGCAAGTCTTTTACTTTGTCTCAATGATTTGAAATAATCTTCTAATAAAAAGGCTTACATACATACAACATGACAACATCACATACATTGCTCCGATTTCAAAGTAAGTAACTAAAGCACTTGTGTTATGGAAAGAGACAACGATGGTATCACAAACACCCAGACCTGACCCAATATAAAAAAGTTATTTTTCTAAATCGACCCAACCGGGGATCAAACTCGGGTGACACCTTGAAAACCGGTGAACAAAGCCACTCGACCACGGAGTTCGTCGAAAAATAAGGAAAAGAGAATTCCTCACAAAAACTTCGTACTATAATTAGATTTGTTTCGGGACATTGGATTGAGATTAAACATCAACTTTTGTTCCCCGAGGAATTGTATTTTCGTGACCTTACTATAATAAGTACCTACTGTAAGAAATCTTTTCAAGATAATCTTTACCTTCTATTACTTACTATAAAAACCCCTAATGCCGAATATGGTATATAACATGGGTCGCCAAACTTTTAAACCTAAGGGCCAGACTAACTCCTCCACGAAGCCCCAAGGGCCAGAACCTAGCTAGCTTATCGTACCAACATACAGTAAATAACAGTATGTTGGTACGATCCGGACCGCTTCCGCGGGCCGGATTGTTGGTGCTCGCGGGCCGGAGCTGACCCGCGGGCCGTAGTTTGGAGACCCCTGGTATATAGGGACCATCAAACTGTACAACTTTTACTATGGGCCCAACTCACAAAACGCGAAAATAAAAATCAGCTGCACTGCTGGGTGGATAAGGAGGATGGGCCATAACCCACCACGTGGGCCCAATACGGAGTGGTGGGTGTTAACGACTGCAAATGCAGCCGGAACCAACGGCTTAACGAGCCTTCCGAAGCACGGAGGAGCTCGAGATAATAAATTTTGGTCACCCATCCAATGACCGACCCTTGCGAAAGTTGCTTAACCTCCGCAATTGCCGGACCAGGCGATATACCACTGCGCTACCTTATTCCTTTAGAGATTAATAATATAAAGAGGTATTTGTAAGTTCGTCCATTTGGATGTAAGAGGCAATTTGCGAAACTACTCATCAGGTTTCAAAAATACATTTACAACTAAGAAAGCTAAGTTACATTATCTTTGAATTCTGTGTCATGAACCATATTTTTTACCAAAACCCCACGATGTGGACGAAGTCGCGGGCGAAAGTTAGTATATTAATAGCGATTGACGTAAAGGCATTTATGGCAGTAAACGTCTTAAATCTAGCATAAAATTAATTAAGCGCTATTTAACGCCAAATATCCTTCAACAATCATATTATGAGGACAAAAATATGAAATTAAGTTTTGTTTTGGCAACCTCGTAACAGACAGCATAATTATCATCACTTAATTATATTTAACTCCTACATACCGTAACTTCGCTCGTGTGGTATTTGATTTAGGTATACCCATACAATCTTCCCCTATTTCACACACCCTTTTATATTCATTTTCACGTTAAAAGGTAGCCTATGTGAGGAAGGTCCCTGTATGGTCCAATCTATCTCTCTACCAAAATTCACCAAAATTGATTCTGTGGTTCAGGCATAATAAACTAGCAGACAAGTTAATTTCGCATTTGTAAGTTATTAATAAAGCAAAGAAAGTTTTTCTACTTTTAAAAATCCAAATACAAAGACACTTTTTATGTGTAAAATTTGTACACAAACATTTTAAAAGTATGCTAAGTATCTAAATGGAATCCGAAAAAAAATCCCATAAGTAAGTTAGGATTGATTCCTGTAGCTTCCTTGGGCTGTATTTACAAAGAAAATGATGAATTATGATATTCATAGCGAATCTTTGATTCCTCGTTGGTGGCTTACATTATTCATGAGATTAATATTACATCTGATTTCGGAAAAACTTCTACAATTTTGTGACAATTTGCTGTGTAAATTAAAAGTTATTTATATTTTTTTTTATTTAATTTGTATTGTATGTAAAAACGTATGCTTTAATACCTTTTTAGTTGTATAACAAATACATTTCATTAGATTAGAACATATACAGTTTATTAAATAGAACCTACTTTTGTTTGAGAATATGTTTTTGAAATTAAAATAACAAATAATAAATAACATTACACGTTAATAGTAGATTATGCAATAAGGGCTTAAAGTAGTGTATTTATGTCCCGGGCGCTATATTGAACCCCGAGTACGAGGGACTCTATGGTTAACTCCCGAGCGGAGCGAGGGAGTTAAGGCTAGAATCCTGAGTAAGAGGTGTTCAAGATCGCCCAAGACAAATACACATTTAAGCCCGCGATGCATACTCTACTTTTTATACTTTCTGCGAGGCAACTGAAACCAATGACTGTTATGAAGAAAGTACTTATTTTTTTATATATTCTGTAGTGGTCAGTTCAACATTCGAAACAATCCTTCTTGGTGCGCGGGTGAAAATGAATTTCGTAAATAGTCTTCATGTTTTTCTTTTTTTAATTTGTAGGCAGTGCAAAGAAAATGATAACATAAATAAAAAATATTGACAGCATCACATACATCGCTCCGATTCCAAAGTAAGTAGCTAAAGCACTTGTGTTATGAAAATCAGAGACAACGGTGGTATCACAAACACCCAGACTTGAGCCAATATAGAAAAGTTCGTTTTCTAAATTGACCCAACCGGGGATCGAACCCGGGACCTCAGAGATGGCGACACCTTGAAAACCGGTGTATAAAGCTACTCGACCACGGAGGTCGTCAACATACAGCCTAACTCTGAATAAAATCTCATTGCACGTTAACATTTTTGGAACCAACCTCGATCAAGCACGACTACATGGGTTGCATTCCAAATTCAAATCACATTATTCCCCATGGGAAAAATGACTTACTTTAGGAAAGGTTTGCATGACACATAATATGCCATTGACGAGCAGGTAGTATAAAAAAGACGTTTTAACGTGGTAGTTGTTTACGGTGAAACAATTCCAAGGATAAAAAATTAGACGAAAACTAATTTGCGATCATCCCGTTAATATTGGGGAAGAGTCAAGAGTTAAAATGTATTTATTCAAATACACTTAATAGTTAAGCACTTTTGAACCGTCTATATTCTCCTACCTGTCCGCTCCGGACAACTGCACGGGTGCAAGAAACTTATCAGCTTTAACAAAAAATGCTTATAAGCTTTAACTTAAAATGTTTTGTTTTATGTTTTAGATCTTATACTTATAAAATATTAAAATTTCCATACCCTTACAGGATCATGTTTATGGGTCATTTTTTATGTATTTACCATCTGTAATAACCAACATGTTGCAATAAATATTATGACTATAACATAAATAAGTAACGACGAAGAAACCACAACACTGCTTGTATGTTAAGTACCTGGCATACAAACTTGTTCTAACATCGGAGTGCCGCCAGTCCGGCTACTACAATGTCGCCGGCACGCTTCGTAGATGACATAACTCAAATAGGCGCTACGCTACACTACTCACCGAACCAACTGCCGTATCATAGCTTGTTCAAGTAGCTACATGTATACTAACGGCACGCCTACGAGATTGTCCATAGAGTTACGGACTTAACCCCACCTACGTATATATAACTATACTAGCTTCCGCCTGCGACTTCGTCCGCGTGGATATTCGAGAAAATCCTTAGGGGACCTATAATCGGGATAAAATAGAATACCTTTTATTATGTTTTAATTTCATCAAAATCCTATCAGCCGTCTTTACGTGACTAGGCGGGGCCTTACCAAGTGCGCTCCTCGCGCGGCAGGACGTTTTCCGTGTGCGGCGGGTATCGCACGAGGCTGCTAGCTCGATGGGTGGGGCACCTGCCTATCACGTTAAAATGGCTGATCGAATTTTGATTAATTTAAAACATAGAACACCCTTTATCCCGGTAATAGGTCCCCTAAAGATTTTCTCGAAAGTCCACGCGGACGAAGTCGCGGGTGGAAGCTAGTTTATAATTCGGGAACCCCGTTTCACATCATCCATATCGATTTTTAGGTTTATTTACCCATTTACCCCTTAAGGGGTTGATTTTATGAAAATGGAGAAAAAATTGTTATTGTTTTAGTTTCCAACCATAAGCTTACATAATGAATTTAGTGGTTTTTTTGCTTTGAAGTGAAGGATTTTCCATATACAACTGCATCCCCCTTTTCACCCCTTCAGTGGTAGAATTATCAAAATGCTGCGACAGGTCAATATTTATTTTCAATCGTCAGCCTAAACATAAAATTTGAAAATCCTAACTTCGAAACTGACGGACTTTCATACAAACTTTGGAACCCGCTCCACCCCTTGAGGAGGTGATTTTTTCTTTCTTAGTACACCCCTAGACCTAATGAAGAATCTTCGCGCCAAACGAATCTCTAGAGTCTAAAGCCAGCGGTTTGAGTTGTGCGTCGATATGTCAGTCAGCCAGTCAATCAGTCACTTTCTTCTTTTATATATTGAGATTTATCAGAACTTTATTTTTTGTATTTCTTAGCTCCGACGACACACTTCGACGAGTTCAAGCTCCGTATCTATCGTTGCCACGCCTACGGATTTGTCCGTAGATCTACGGCATTATCCTCGGCTTCGAAAATTGAATGACAAATGTATCCAATTTTATTTATTCAGGTGGGAAAAGGGGGCAACAAGTAACAAAGTGGCACAGGGCAACGCGCGATGTATTTAGGTTTAGGTTATCTTGAGTGTTAATTCTATAGTTCTTCACTACAGCGGGAAAAGTATCTCTTATTTTATGCCTTGAAAGTTTATTTATTATGCCACTCTACACTCCACTCTCACTCACTATTGTAATGGAAAATGACGTCACTTTAAATGCCAACCTCATTTTTCAAATTTTTACGACTCTGTATGAGATATACAGGGAGAAAAAAGCAGCCCTTGACGAGTTTCTTGTCGGTTCTTCTGGTTACAAGTTCTCCCGCTTAGGGTTTGCGAACCGATGGCGTAGCTTCTTTGACATTCACAAGTGCTTGTAACAGCCTAGACTGAATAAATGAGTTTTGAATGTTGAATTTTATACTCACTAATTATGCCGTATATTTTAAAACATAATATTAACAAAACATAAAATGCGTAGAATTTAAGAAACACTAAAAACTAAAACATCTTCCAACCAGTAATATAAAAGAACATACCTATAGATTCGGTTTTACAACAGAAATATTCCCAACAGACAGTAACGATACAATACAAATCACAATTTGAAACGCCCGGGGTTATTAGGGCGATCGGGAATAGACTTATGCACTGCTGCAGTTACGTATATAAAGTATCCGGCCTAAATGCGATTTTAATGCGCCATATGCGCCTGTGTTTAGGCCTTACTATTGTCAATTCCGAATACTTTTATTTTTTAAATCTGGAATTTTAGCATTCACAATTATTATAGCTCATACAATACTAAATAATATATTGGAAAAAATACGACATCATATTCTCGGACGGGAATCGAATGCGTAACCTTTGGATGTCCGGTCCAATGATCTTACCGCTGAGCTATCGAGTCGCTAGTGACGTATTCGAATTTCTTATCGCTCGCGGGTTCGATTCCCGTCCGTCAATATGATCAGTGCGAGTCGTATTTTTTCTAGTATATTATTTAGTATTGTACTTTTATTTTGTTTTTATTTACTCTTTAACTGTGGCTTGTGGAGCTAAAATGCAGTAGTAAAAATGAACAGAATGTTAAAGACGGAATGTTTTCATATAAGTGCACTTTTCATTGCAAAATTTAAAATCATAAGTATTATCATTGGTAAAACATGGAAATTATAATTACGTTGATAAAATTAAACAACAATAACAAAAATCTTACATTTTAAGTTAATACTTACAAAAAAAATATAATCCATTCAGAAATACCTACTGAGACACTAATCAATTTCTAACTAAACAGTTCATTTCGATTGGCTACATAATCTACAACAACCATCATAACAAGGCTACGAAAATAACACTTGCTTAGAATACTCATTTAGGATTCCCGCCTACGAGCGATTAATCACTGAGCGATTTTTTGTCGCCGAGAATAGAACTGTATGTTCTATTCTCATAACAGTTCAATACGTAAACGCCCATGAGCTACAAAAAGTAGCTCAGCGACTAATCGCCCGCGAAATGACACTGACAAGAGTGACAAAGGGTTTACTTAGCTAGCGACAAAAACACGCCGCGATTATCGCTGCGATAATCGCAGCTACAAAAAGTCGCTCGTGGGCGCTGACGCTTAATGTGACTGACGAAAACAATGACTTTTCACTTACCAAAATATCTCAATAACTGAACAGCAATTAATCAAACGTTCGCAATTTTCAACAATAGTAGGGGCCACTGAATAGGTCCGTAACAAGAAATTATCGCCTCACGACGGCCCAAACGAAGTTATTGTTCTGTTGATGCCAATAATAAAATGCATAAGCCCAAACTACCACTAAGTGCTTCGGATTTCAGAACTTTCTCTGTGAAAAAATTCGCCATCATAGCTTTTATTCGGAAAGTTTTCGAACCTTTTTGTTCTGTCAAATTGAAAGGAAGTTTTTTAAATATCACAGAGTTTAATCTCCGTTCTGTGACGTGATCAACAATTCTCGAATTATTTTCGCTCGTGAATCGCTTTATGAATAACAAATATGAGCTAAGAACTCGTAAATTAAGAAGGGTGAAATCAGATTGAATGTTTAGTTCAATGGGTGATGGGATTTGTTTCTTTAACCTCCTAACCCCTTAGAAGAATGTATTTTTTCCGAAAATTCATAAATGACGAGAAAATAGACAAGTTAAACACTGTTTAATTTGTCTAAGTTTAACACAGTGTTTTAAAATATTTTGTGGTAAGGCCGTATAGGTATTACATTCGCGCCTAAGTTTAGTATTGCCAGTAATATAACACGCAAAATTTATGCTTCAAAAGGGCCGAGAACTTTTCCGACTACTTATTACAAATATTGTTATTATTTAATAACAGTAATGTATGTTCGGAGAGTTTTTCATCAGTTAACAAAGGATTTCTTTGAAAATAAATTATCTTGTCTGAATGATCGATGATGCTGGCATAAAGTGAATCATGTTTTGGGTATCTTTATAAAAAAAAACGTAGATTATCGTGATTTTATCTTCTCCTATATAATAGCTACTAACGTCTTCATGGTAACAAATTATTGTATCGTTTCCGGCAAACCAGGAGCATCAATCAATGTCAGAAACGAACAGGTAGAAAAGTTAATATGAATGAAATTGAATTTGTTTCAAAACCACCTTTGAATTTGTTAATAAATGCGAGTTATTATCATGAAATTATAAATAATTAATCATCTTCTTAAATTATTAACAAAAAAATAATAAGAACGCATCAAAGTTGCAAAAGAAGTTTAAATACAGAAGACAGTTATTAGTTTATGGACCCTTGGTCTGAAATATTATTTTTTTATTAAAAAAAAGATTTTTTGTATTTATCTACTTGGGAAGTTAATTATAACTTAAATAATATTTCGAAAAAAGTCTTAATTATAAGTAAGTTAAAACACAACAAAAGTTTTGCGTTAAAATAAATTATCCTTCATAATTCACACGGTGGGTGTACGGAATAAATCATGTGACAATGAATGCCGGTAACGAACCCGGGACTTTGCAAGTGACGTTTTTGTGCGAAACAAAAACGTAACACGCCCCGAGTAAGCTCCTTTAATCACCAAAAACCGCCATTCAATTAATAACGTTTTTTTTTTCTTATTTATATATTATGTACTTACAACAATGTGTTTCACATTGTAACAAACCAGTTAATGTTGCCCCGTCGTAGACTTAATTCACCTGGGCTAATTCTTTATATCATACAATGTGATTTTCTTAGCTATGTGTTATCGAGTAGTAGACAGCGATTTCTCAACTAGTTGAAATTTATTTTACCTACCCATTGAATGTAATTATTGTAATTTTTAAGTGATGGAAAATGACGTCACTTTAAATGCTGACCTCATTTTTCAAATTTTGACGACTCCGTATGAAATATACAGAGAGAAAAAGCAGCCCTTGACGAGTTTCTTGATGGTTCTTCTCGTTACAAGGTCTCCCGCTTAGGGTTTGCTAATCGATGGCGTAGCTTCTTTGACATTCACAAGTGCTTGTCACAGCCTAGACTGAATAAATGAGATTTGAATTTTGAATTTTGAGTAGTTATATATGTATAGTGTTGCATAAACTGTTTCAACCAAACGTGCAAGTAATCAAAATGAACAGAGTAATTCTATTAATATAGTTACCAGTTTAATTAATTACTGTCCAATGTTATATCTATAATCAGCAGTTGATTGAAACAGAGTTACAATCAGGTCCCTGAAAATAATACGTCTTTTTTATATTTTTAATCCATTCCATTAGTTTTCTTAACATTATCTTCTTCACCACACCGAAATTGCATATCAAGACGGTAAATATTTGAATCTGCTCGGATGTGACTTACTATCTACCACCGCGGGTTCGCCCTTACGAATAGATTAGGGCGGACTAACATCTGCGACTTATTCTTTAGAAAATATTTCTTATCAGGTAAATAAATAAAATTAGATATTATCACCACAAAATACAGAAACTATCACCATCATATTATGAAATCACAAACATTACCATAAGTAAGGAGACCTCTTCTTCTTCTTCATCTTCTCAATGAGTGGCTTGTTCTATGGTCTATGGACCTCAATTAGGCATTTCTTTGTGAGATGTGTCAAAGTCGAAGTCAAAATATCTTTATTCAAATAAACTTAAAAATTAAGCGCCTTTTGAAGCTTGTGACATTTACCGGGGGTATCCCCCAAACACCTTCCTCAAACATAGGGTCTCACTTTAAAACGCAATCTTAAATAATTGAGAGGCACTTTTTAGTGGCACCCACTTCAAGGTTCATAAGTAAGTCGCGAGACTGTGGCCTCCCTTACTCCTGTGCGAATTTGAGCTGTGAGCGGCAATATTCGGCCCATTTTCAGCGGCTGATTTACGAGGCGAGCGAGCTATGCGCTATGGACACGATTGTATTAAACCTATGAAATTCAACCTCGCTGAATTTGTAGATGAGATGTACACTCACATTGATCGTCACGAGCCACGTGCGAATGACAATATTTCAAATCTTCGGTACGGCACCGAGTGTGAAGTTTTACGGCGAGGCTTACACCGAATTTCAAAATGTATTTAAAAAATGGAGTCTCACACAAAGAGGCATTCTTGTAATGTCCTAAACTGTAAGACTTGGCTTGTGGGACTTTTGAGTTACATTCCATATTCAAGGGTAGGTCGAAAGACTGTAGCCGCCTTACTCCTGTGCGAATTTGAGCTGTGACCCGCAATATTCGCCCTACTTTTAGCGGCTGATTTACGAGACGAGCGAGCTACGCGCTATGGATGCGATTGTATTATACTGAGATTCAACCTCGCAGAATTTGTTGATGAGATGTGACAATACAGGTTAAGTTGTCTGACCCTATACACTAACCCATTGGTTCCGAACCTGGGGGTAATTACCCCCGCGAGGGTAAAACGGCTATTTTATGGGGGTACCAGAGTTGGTACCTATTACGTATAAATATAATAGAGAGTACAAAATGTAATTATTTTCGTACTTAAATAAAATGACACTGTGTACGTGGTATAGCGATCTTTCGCGTTGCGTGTAGTGTGCGTGTATATTCACAAAATGATATATGTGCAGGCGCTGTTTCCCTAGTTCTACATAGGTCATATGGTTAAAAAGGTTAGGAACCACTACCTAACCTAATGTATTAAGCAATGATTTCCTTTGGAGGAGAACAAGAAAAATATAACTAATAGAATTTCATGGGAAGTTGAAGGAATTTCCATCCAATAACCTCCTCCTTTTTTTGAAGTCGGTTAACAACAAATGGTTATACATTTTTGAGAATGTGCCGTCAATCGCATGGCATGTTGTGTAAAAGTTAATTATTTGACCTTACTTTAAATTTATTTATACTGTGAATAATACGTATTTTCTTTCTTCTTAATTTTCTAATAAGGCATGAATGATTATTGATTACCGACAAAATTATACCGTAACTTGAGCGCATTCAATATAATTTTCGTATCTCAGTGTCTGTTGTCGTTAGTAGTTGGTACGCAGGATAATTTAGTGGCAGCCCTGATTATTGTTCTGCTGTTCACTCGGCTGTATCCCTAACTATGTTGGGTCAAACTGATTTGAAATCTTATTTGTACGTATCTAAGGTACAGTCAACGGCACGTCAGACTATACATGTTCACCTTGAGACCATCTTTATGGCGTACGCAATAAGAGCTGTTTTCGTAGTTCAACTGTTTAACTTACCGTGCTTTCGTGCGTACATTGAAAAATACGACGCGTACAATGTACATAACATACAACGACGCCCTACATTATTTGCAGGTACTTGTATACAAAAGTACACTTATGTGTAACAGAATTATAATTTAATAATCTCTACTTTAAAGTACAAAGTTTTGATCTAAGTAAAACCTAAGTATATATATTTTTTGAAAACCTATACCTACAATATCATCGTCATTTATAATCAAATTTTAATTCTATGTCTAGTTTTGTAACATCAGTAATATTTCCAATAACCTTATCTTGTTATCGAAATAAGAAAACCAATTTCCTACCTATAATGCATGAAACATGGAAATCATTATACTTTTTTTATATATTAGACAACATCACAAACTTTGCTCATTCCAAAGTAAGTAGCTAAAGCACTTGTGTCATGAAAATCAGAGACAACGGTGGAACTACAAAACTGGAAAAGTTCGTTTTCTAAATTGACCCAGTCAAGGATCGAACCCGGGACCTCAGAGATGGCAATCGACACCTTGAAAACCGGTGTACAAGCCACTCGACCACAGAGTTCGTCACTGTATAATTGTTTCATTAGTTTAGAAACGGTTACTTTCTTAAAAAATAACGATTTTTATTATTATCATCTTTTATAACAATAATCGCAAATAAATATTCTTATTCATCTTATTCTTATAATCGTCAGTAAGTGTCTAGACACACTATGCCGAAGTTACGCGACCGAAGTTCGGCGGCAACGTTTTTAATAAGAAAAAAAACGCTACGTAATTTCCGGCAGAGTGTTGCTAGCCTAACAAAGCCTTGCAGGCGTAACTTGGCCGAACTTCGGTCGCGTAACTTCGGCATAGTGTGTCTAGACACTAACGGCCTAACCACAAAAGATTTTAAAACACTGTTCAACAAGTGTTTAACTTAGACACTGTTTATATGTGATGCTGATTCTTTTTTGACAATATTGTTTGAAAGAGACTGCATCACTTTTAATCAGTGTTTAAATTAAACAGTGTTTTAAAATGTTTTGTGGTAAGGCCGTAATAGTTTTTCAAACGGATCGAAGTAACCCTTCAAGCAAAAAACCGCTATCTTGAACACTTTGCTCTGAAAGTTCCTCAATAATTCGATTGAAAGACTCAGATGAAATACTTTTCAGTGAGACTATTTGTTTTACTTTTATTTCTGTCGTTCAGTACTTTGTTTGCTGCTACTTAGGATCTTACAAATTGTTTTAATATTGAAACTAGAGAGAAGATGTTTCAATTTTACAAAATTCGAAACAAAAGACTAGTGGTTTGTTTTATTTAAAACTATCTGCCCGCCCCGGCTTCGTACGGTTGATGCCATCTAATAGTTATATATCGTCTTTCCGTTAAATTTTTAGAAATTTTCTTTTATACAAACCTTGTCCTGATAATAACATACACAACAAAAACGAGGCGAAAGAATTATCTAAATTAGTGCAGTCTTCTGAAGTTATGCACTTACAAACATTTGGGCGATTCATTTTTATTTAGGTATATACATTTATTAGTTACCCAAACGAACATTTATCGAGAAAAAAAACGTGCGTAAAAGCACTCGATCGATGGGAAATTTTATTTCGCTGTAGATGGCGCTGTACAAATTTCCAATACAAAATAATAATTACTCTATCTCTTTTTTTCGTTTTTTTTTCTCGATCGGTGTTCGTGCTAAGGATACCTGGCATATTTGCCACGTGCCCGGTAATAGAGATAAGAAAAGAACTAAGTAGTTAAGAAAACTTTTCATTTTCCTTAAAACTTTCTATTAATTAGAGCTATACAAGGTGTTACAAAAGTACCCCTAATGCCGAATATGGTATATAGGGAAATGTATGAAACAGCTGAATGTTTTTTCGCGATTTCAGAGTTGGCCCCATAGTAAAAGTTGTTCAGTTTGATGGTCCCTATATACCATATTCGGCATTAGGGGTATTTTTGTAACACCTTGTATATTCGAGTTTTTGAGAGCAATTTCACAGTGTTAACTAATAAAGTATACACGCAAAGCTAAAACTGTACAGAAGCCGTTCAAAATCCTTTATTCGATGTACAAATCTGTGCGCGAGCTAATGGCCACGCTTGTTCGAAGCGCGTGCCTATTCACTGGAAATCGCCTCGTCCGTTGGCTATCGGAGTAATTATTTACGTTCTACCCCAGGGACCGGAACGCAGACACAGTACATATTTTAGCTAAAGTAGTATCTCAACTAAGCTCTTTTCTCGTATTAAAAGGATCGCAGACGGTTAGCAGAGGCGGGAAACGAGCGACACCAAAGATTTAAATTTTTGAGCGATACAGTCAGTACTGACCGACACGTGGCACTCGTAACTGGCTGCACTCTCTTAGCGACGTATGTATGGGTGACTGTACTTATTGGACGTTTGTATGTAGTTGCGTCACTCCTCCCAGGCCTGTAGACCTAAAAATGAAATCTTCCAACATAATAAAAAAATATGAACACGACACGTATTTGTGTTTTAAAAGCTTCTAAAAGTTTGTACGAAGCCAGTTTAATTTCTTCAGTGACGTTGAGGGAATTACTTAACGTTGAAAGATTTTTATTTATTTTCTTTAAGCTTGGATTTCGGCATGGTCGTATAAATGTTGATTTAATTTAAAGAAATCTTACCTTCAATGAACTTTAACTATTCCATTTTCAATTCCATTTTCAATTCGGGTCTCCTCTGAATACAGTCATATTCATATTGTTTACCATCAATGACTTCAATTACATTGTAGTATACACATAGAAGTCTTTGTTTACCATAAAGATACAAACAGAGTGTAGTTATTACGCAGTGTAATAACCCCTTCGGTATTTCACCCGGTTTCAAGGGGTATTTAGCCGTTAAATCTATCCCACGGGAACTGACCACAGCAGGTGAATGATTAATACTATTTCGCCAGAACCGGCTGTTTGTTACTCGCATGTAATGTTCGTTATTAGTTAGCTAGTTCCGCCGTTGTAGACCTGAATTGTACTTACATGAAAGGCTTTCTAATTAACAATCTGTCTTTAATGACGACGGCAACTAATGACTTAGAGGTAGTATATACTTATCTAACACCACCATGGAGCAGAAAATGGGCAACTGCCAGGGGCGCAACCCTCAGGGGGGCGCACTTTGCTGACCCACAGCTAGAAAATAAGTTTCTCTTTTAGAAAATAAGTTTTGGGGTGCAAATTCAAATCCTGCCAGTTGTGCTCATGACCCTATAAATAATTCTTGGGACTCAAAATTCAAATCTTACCAGGGGCGCTCATGACCTAGCTCCGACGCTGGCAGCGTTAACAGTCCAACACTACAATCTCCAACCCGCCTGCTAAGCGTGTCTCGTGCTCCAGTAGGAGAGAGAGTAGGAGCTAGAGGAAACGCCCGGTGTAGATTATGGCAACATTCTCCCACAGAGTCTTAACGTCCTGCTGTGGACTATGATGGGCTCAGGATGGCCAGTGTGGCTTCACTAGAGCTGTCTTTTTATCTGCCCCCAAGCATGACCACCGAAACACGATATATCATATCGCGTGATAAAGCGTTTTATCGACACTCAACTGTCAAAATCTATTGTCATTTAAATATGATAAATCGCTATATCATATCGCGTTTGGGTGGTCATGCTAGGAGGCTGGACTCCGTTTCCATCTCACTTTATAAGGCACGAAGTTTATTTATTTATTTAGCACTAATTGAAAGGCATAAAAATGAAAAGTGGGGATGTATACGTAGGTAGGATGTAGCATTCACGATCAGAAAATACCCATTAACTCCGGCCTTAAAGATAAACAGAGCTACTTATCTGCTTTTTTTAAGATTTCGTTTATTTAATTGATGTGCGTAATGCACAGATAAGGGTAAAAATCAAACCTTATTAAGGTTTACTCAAACTCGAATAATTTATTTAGTCTAGGTGACTTACGAGCTTTTCTGTATATCAATTTAAGTTTGTAAAATTCGTTACTATTTCTGTAAAAGTTAAAAAGTTTTTAGCGCCCGTTCTTCTTGTCAGTTAAAAAGTCTTGAACGAGTGGTAGGAAAATATAGACGATTCAAAAGTATTTTTTTTTATTTATTTGAATACATATAGAAGGTGTTACAAAAATACCCCTAATGCCGAATATGGTATATAGGGACCATCAAACTGATCAACTTTTGCAATGGGACCAACTCTGAAATAGCGAAAGAAAATCAGCTGTTTCATACAAAAATTAAAATCGAAAATATCAAAATGTATGAAACAGCTGATATTTTTTTGCGATTTCAGAGTTGGCCCGATAGTAAAAGTTGTTTAGTTTGATGGTCCCTATATACCATATTCGGCATTAGGGGTATTTTTGTAACACCTTGTATTTTGACTTTGACTTTGTATTGTATATCGAAATTCTACAACATCAGTTCAAAAACCTACGGCAGGTAACCAAAAATGCAGTTTCTGTATATTAGTGTTGAAAATTCTTATCCCTGTAAAATAAGTAAGTGCTTAATCTAAAAACCCATTTGGATTTGTGTTATCCGCTTTCAAACTACGCCCAATTCAGAAAACGAGTTCCAAAATGCAGCTGCAAAACGCAAGACGATTCCACAGAAGTTCCGTCGGTTTTGGCCAAACTATGCAAATACCTTTCGTTGAATCTAGGATTAATTCTAGTAATTGCTTTGGTAGCTATATCCTCTTAATTTTCTAATGTAGGTATGCATTTTAATAAAAGGTTTGTTTGATTTTCTGTTGCCTTTTTAAATGCATTTGTCACTTCTTATTATTAAAAAAAATACTTGTATGTGCTTAACACAGGGTAAATAAAAATCCTCTAATTCAAAATTAAAAACTCATTTATTCTGTCTAGGCTGTCACAAGCACTTGTGAATGTCAAAGAAGCTACGCCCTCGGTTCGCAAACCCTAAGCGGGAGACCTTGTAACGAGAAGAACCGGCAAGAAACTCGTTAAGGGCTGCTTTTTTCTCCGTGTATATTTCGTACAGTAGTCGTAAAAATATTTTAAAAAATTGGATGCATTTGTGGCATTGCTCTAACCATTGAGGTACTGAGATTCCAGGACCCTTAGAAAGGATAAATTAGATGTATTTTTAGTAAGTACTAGATAAAATTCAAAATTCAAAACTCATTTATTCAGTCTAGGCTGTTACAAGCACTTGTGAATGTCAAAGAAGCTACGCCTACGATAAAGTTAACTACCTATATATAGTAGTCGTATTATTAGTAGGTAGTTAATATATTATTTACTTTTGTTATTAGTAGAAAATAACTAGTCAACTAAACAACAACAATTAAACTTTTGTAATTCGTGGCACTTCTAACTATTCAGCTAGGTACTGAGATCCAGTTCCCTTAGTTAGGGTAATAATTTATCCTTAGGATACAACTGCAAAGTGTTAGTAACTGCGTCCTAAATAGATGCCCTAAACAATGGCATATGATTAATCACTTAATTTGCGAGATCGTCCCGGTAATGATGATGACGAATCGCGTCGCAAGATGTCGCCATTACACCGTAATAGCCGTCACACAGTCGCTGCTAACAAATTATCACTGGATTGAGATTTATATTGAAACCATGCGGGTATTGTGGAGGAAGTGACAGTCCTCAGTACTGCAGTAGTCAGATGGTCTTTGGACAAGCGTTGGACTTAAAAAAGCATCTAATCATCCCGTGAGTAAACTGAATTATCATGTTCTCGGACGGGAATCGAACCCGCGACCTTTGGATATCCGGTCCAATGCTCTGACCGCTGAGCTACCGAGTCACTAGTGAGAACGTCGAATTTCTTCTAGTATATCAACTCTTACGCTGCAAGCCAGCGCCATCTCACCAATGTAGAAGGAATTACCTCGACATTCAACTGAACATCTTTCCAGATATTTTTAAACAGTTGATTAAGATGAGAAAGCTATATAACTTTTTAAATTTTGAGATTTAAGCATTCACAATGCTATTTTTATATAATACTAAATAATATACTAGAAAAAATTCGATTCCCGTCCGTGAACATGATCTGGTGCGAGTCCTATTTTTTCTAGTATATTATTTAGTATTATATAAAAATAGCATTGTGAATGCTTCAATCTCAAAATTTAAAAACTGAATTATCTTAAAACAACACCTAAAATACGCATTGCAATCCATAAAAGTTTGTTGAGTCAATAATAGTGCGCGCGGAAGAATATCTTAGTTAACTCGGACATCTGCAAATCTGACTTGCACACCGAATGTTCCTTACTAGGTACTACTACTTGACGACTATCAGATTTTTTCCTTTACTTGAGTTGCGAAGTTTTGCTTCCTTCTTCCTTTTGAACCTTTCAGAAAAGGCTTTATAATTAACACTTTCAACTTTAATTACTTAATAAAGATAATACGCTCGGCGCTCTATCTTCAAATCATTTAGCCTGCACTCCATGTGTGTTATCGCTAAAAAGATCAATCGTCCTTTAATTTATGAAGTATTTTTGTTCCAAAAGCCACAAGCAATTGTAATCCAATATTTAACGAGAATCCTTTCGGCTCGCCAAAAGAAAATTTATTCAAACGTATTCAGATAACATATAATTTATTTCTAACAAATACGAGACTTTTCTGTTTATTTTTCGCACGTATACTGTGATCATTGCTACAGGCGTCCTATCGCACACCCATTTTTCAGCGCAGATTTTTTTCAGTCTTTCTAGACATTAATTTCGCTGAATATCTAAGATAATTTTATCTAAACGACGGCAATTACTTAAACGTTAATAGGCATAATTTATTTTAAAGGCGTTATGAGTCTACGGAACGGGTATTTCCCTTCACAATTTTCTTCTTGAGATTTTATTAATATTTTGCAATGACTTAAGATATTTCACGCTTTGTTTTATGATACACTATTTTTCAAACTTAACGAAGTCTTGTTAGTCTTATAAAGAAAATAATTTTGCGTCGTTTAATATTGATCTTCTACCATAATTTTATAAGTAAGCTCTATTAAGTATTTGTTTTTAAACAACATACAAATAGAGCTACTTTTTAACGCGAGGTTACGGAGCCACTAGTTTTATAAGTAAGCTTCTAACTCCGATCAGTTTTTTTCTTGCGGTAAATTCACCATATTTTTTTGTAACTTGTCAATAATTTACAAAGCCATAATGGGAAGAATAAACCGTGTGGTTTGGGAGATGTTTGTGAGTGTTAAAATATTCAAGAATTTAAATTTAAAATCCAACCAGCCGATGATACTTAGGTAGTAAAGAATATTACAAGCCCACATTCATGCGAAAAGCATTAAGTATTCTACTTGAAGTTGGGTAAAGGCAACACATGCTATCATTTATCTATTTGCAATTCTTTGGTCGCCTTCTCCGTCGCCTTCAACGATGTTGTTTTTCATCTATTAAATAAAAGAAACCCTATTTCAACCTTATTTTTCTTCTAACATATCTTCCTTTTTATTTTTCACTGTTGAAACAGTGAAAATCTCTAGTAATGAAACTTTATGCCCCTAGAACCTGCGATCGGAGAAAATACTACTCTCATCTGCGCTATTCTTTAGTGTCATATTTTTTCTTATTATTTAACTTAATACCTACCTTCATTGTTTTTTTCTTACACTTCATTTTATTTTTTATTGGCTTATTTTCCTACTTTAATAATTCATATTTTTGTTAGAGGAAGATAGCAGCCAAATGAAATCATGCTGTAAATATATTCCATTGGATTATAAAGCTTTTTTTTCTGTTTTGTTTTTGGGATTAGATTATAGCTACCGGTATTTATACGCCAAACGGACAAATATGAAAACTATAAGTACCTATATATTTTATTAACATTTTACAAACATTATATAATACTAAATAATATACTAGAAAAATATGACTCGCACCAGACCATGCTCTCGGACGGGAATCGATCCCGCGACCTTTGGATATCCGGTCCAATGCTCTGACCGCTGAATCCAAAGGTCGCCGGTTCGATTCCCGTCCGAGAACATGATCTGGTGCGAGTCGTATTTTTTCTAGTATATTATTTAGTATTATATAAAAAGAGCATTGTGAATGCTAAAATCTCAAATTAAAAAAAATACAAACACCTTTTATTGGTCTATAGCTTTGTAATATGGAGCATTTTTGCAGAAATTGAATCTGAAAAAAAAATATTTTCCACACTGCTGAGGTACAACCACAACCGCTCTAATGCATAGATAAGGAAGATGGCCCATTACCAACCACGCGGGCCCAATGCGGATTTGTGGGTGAAATAATAGTAAGTATGAATATGTTAATTTATTAGGTACTTATTGTGTGTCATTCAGCACGTTCTCGGCCACATGAAACTTTATTATAGAGGGCGCCAGAGTCGCACAACTTTTTCGCTACAAATGAATTCCTTTCTGTAAGCGCGTGACCCGCATCAACTTCGTCTAGGGTTGCTTCTTTTGATCATCTTTAAAGGAAAATAATGTCAAAAAACTTTCTAATATTATTTCACAGTATGGCACTGGTTATTCTTTGTGATAATAGCGCTAATCTTTTAAAAACAAAGTCAAAGATTTTATTTTCTTTGTCATCATAACTTTTGAGATTATGATTTGTAAAGACATATTATTTTCTCACTTATGCTCTGAAATATTATCATTACATTTGAAAGAAAGAATGTGGGAGGTTCTACATCTGTTGTATCTGTGTTCTACATTTACGTGGTGGTCTGGTTCATCATGTTCTAATTTAAAATTCAATGCGGGGAATGAATTTCAAATCTGTCTTCCCTAACAGGTAGGTACCTATTCCAAACTAAGAAAATTTTATTTCCTCGCATTTCTTGAAAAAAGCACTATACAAGCCTTGTACGGGAAGTTAGCATTTACACTGTCGAGGATGGTTTGAAGGCCGAGCCGTAGACGAGGCTGGAATGTACTATTTCTTACCTTCATTAAAATTTGGAATAACGATTGGATTCTGATCAATGGGGAAAGAAATACACATTAATGATTTTAAGACTTAATACGATTCCACCATGTACCAGCCCTAACACATCTGAATGCTGTATCACAGCTCCGTGTTGCCCCCTACCGGCGGCCGGCGGCACCCTGATTTGGCACATCCACGATGCAACACACGCATTCACTGTGGATGTTTACGGTTACTCTCGCACATTGGTTGCTCTTCGCTATGGTGTGGAAGGAAATGCGTTTCTGTAATTTCAGTGATGTGGATTATCTATGACTTTCTTTTGACTGTCATATATCCGGTAAGTGTATTTCCATGTTTTTTCACAGAACTGAGTTATAAAATGAAAGTAGTTAGTTGGTTTTGTATTTATGGAAAGCTGGGGCAGTTTATAATTGAGTATTTCAGTGATAAACACCAGCATAGATAATTTTTCCCAAGATCCAGTTCGTTCTTAGCTTAACAAAACCCGGCCTGTCGGGTCCTAGTTACATCCAAGAAGCCTAAATACTATATCCTGCTTTATCTGGGCATTAGCATTCTGGGAATGAAACAAAGATTCATTCCCAGAATGCTACGCGAGGCTATTGAAACCAACAAACATCCAAATTTCAATAGAGATGATGGTTGGAGAGTACCACCAGCTTGGGACCCCATAATCCATCAACTAAAATCCCATCCCAAATCACACACTGCAGGATCTAAAGATATAGTTAGTTCGTTTTGTAGATAGGGATCAAAAGGGAGGTCGACACAACATCTCGGAGTTTTCTTCCGCCAGTTCTTTCTCTCAGAGGCCTCCCAATTTGTGAACTGGTAGTAGATTCAGTAGCTAGATCTTGTTTTCTAATTAACTTTATTCAATTTAACTCAGTAATAATGATTAAAATCAGAACGCAGCTATAAAATAATTTAATAAACTTGAATACATTTTTATAAAATTTTCGAGCGGGTAATTTCATAAAAATATGAGCAGCCTTTTTGCTTTAGTCCTCCCGTGACCACGGCCCCTGGAATAAATACAAACTAAATAATTCTAAAACAACACCTGAATTAATAATATACGCGCTGTAATCCGTAAAAAGTGTTTTATTAAAAATATTATTGATTCCGAACAGGATTCAGACGCAGTTGAATTCGCACCAAACCGAAAGGGCGTTAAAAACCGGATTTGTTCAGAATGTCCGGATTTTTCATCTGAAATGCGTACGCAATGGCCTCGTCTGGCCCCTAATGTGCCATCCGTCGGCCACGAGCACCACTCACTCACTACGTGGCTTTCATTTGTCTCGTTACAGCACACCATCTTCTGTTGTAGGGCTTTTATGTTTTTAAGGAAAGCTTCGAAAACCGTATTATAATTTATGAACTGTGAACTGAGGAACAGCCCGCTTTAGATACTTGGAGACAGCTAATGCCTAAATCATTATGAATGTAACTAAAATGATCCAACAACTCGAGCAACGCACACATGGGCACCCTCTCACCGACACGGAATAACCAGAATCTCAGACGAGTCTCAAAACAATTTCGAGTGCACGACACAGTGTCGTCGGTCGGTGAGAGCTGTATGGCTGTCCCATATTGTTTGACTGGCCCGACCCGCAAAGTTACTTTGGGCGACTATTACCATAGCTGTTTTAAAAAGGGGACGTCTCGCCCGCGGCCCAGAAATTGAACGGGCGAGATGTCCAATAACTCGTTTTCACATTGGACGATAACGATAACGACACGATACTCATATATCGTCAGCTCAGACGACAACAATATCGGAACTATATCGGCATGTGACACGATATAAACAACATTTCTTATTACGCGGTCAGTCGCATTGCGCCAGCAAAAGTAACCGATCATGCTTCAACCCGCACTGTGTCGTCACTCGAAATCGGCACTATTTGTCGGCGATGATAACGTTGACTACAACGACACAGTGTGAAAGCATTTAGTAGTGATTGTAACAAACTACCAGTCCGATATCGTGCAGTTATCGTGTATTTACAGTTATCGTCCAATGTGAATACGCCCATTAGGTGTGTGGTACCCCCGGGTAGTAGGTACTAAGCTTGACTTCTGTCCTCTCTCTATTTTTGCCAATAATCACCTCCCTGAAAGAGCACTCAATCGAGATGGCTCTATTTAATAAAGTTGCCTTTCAATATTCAGTTAAAAACAACGACCTCCTATTAGCCGTGAAGTATTTTCGGAACTCAGGGACGGATTTGACGACACTTGCAATTTCGACCCTTGTTTTTTACTGACACGGTGCAAAATTCTAAGTCTCAACCATCAGAATAGGATTTGGGTATTAAGGCTCCTATAGCCCTCAAGCGGCGCCCTCATCTTAATTAAATTTATTGCTCGCTATGTACATAATCAATCGAAATATCACAAGTACAGATTGAAGCTAAGGTCTTATAGTTTATTTACAGGGCAAAAAGTGGCACTTTAGGCACTTTTGCCTACAGTAGTAGGCAAAAGTGCCTAACTACTACAACGAACTATAATTTACTGAGGTTATAGGTTGTTAATAAACTATAGAGCCCTAGCTTCAATCTGTACATGTGAATTTTCGATACATTATGTACTTAGCGAGCAATAAACTTAATTATGCTGAGGGCGCCACTCTAAGAGCTACAGGGCCCTTAAGGGGCTTGTAACCATCCACGAGCCCCGCCAATACAAATATTTGTTTCTCTGAACCCAGATCAATATTTAAAAAAAACAAAACAACCACAATCTCTTATTGAGTCTCCGATATTGATTTTATTAAATAACTCTTCAATACTTTAAATTATTTGTATCGGTTTTAAAATGGTATTAAACCAAAAGTGGTAACTTTTGTTTTAATTTACATCATATAATTATGTAAGAGGTATTTAATTCTTCAGAACAGCAAGTTGTATGTATACATTAAAATTACTGTCAATAGAAAATAGTAATAACTGAGATAGGTACAGTCGAGTTCATTAATATGTTGGCACTTTTGACAGTTCATCAACCTTTATGGCTTTGTAATAAAAGTCAACATCCTGTCAAAAGTGCTAACATAATAATGAACTCGACTGTACCTAGCCTAACTGATTCCTAATAGCTAAAAGATAGTTGTTGGTTGCAAATTATTAATTTGAGTACTTCTTCATTTAATACAGTATGTAAATTAAATATCCCTTTAGATACAGTCCTAAACGCAGATTTAATGTAGATAAGTTTCAAATTTTCAATCCAGCTCTGGGTTCGTAGTCTTAATAAAGTTATCATTTCACCACTTCGATCAGATTCCCACCGAGTCGGTAGATGTAAAACTGCCCAATCACGAGGAAATGGTGATAGAATTGCAGATCACGATGTCATTCCGATCTTCGATAGCTTCACTCGTCTTTAAGAATGTTCGGATCAGTGGAGGGACGTTCGAAATATCGAAATGACGGTGTTAAAAATTGTAAGACTAGCGTTTTGGTTCGAGAGTTAGCTGACGATTGTAACTTGGAAAATTCTAGTTTATTTGATTCACTATTGGAGCTTTGGTTTGCAGACTTTTAATCACAGCTTAAGACTTCTATGTGTAAGTATACTACACTAGACAAGCTGTACAGTACCGAAAAATTAATTCATTAATTTACGGTGCGTGCACCGCAACTCCTTTAGTCTATAGCGAGCGACCGATAGAAACAGTTGATGCGCCGCGAAGGTTGGTTGTGATGACACAATTTTAATTTTGAACAGCTCGTCTATGTAATTGAAGTCAGTGACCACAGCCGATAGTTTAAGTTAGCCTCTTCGAGAACTATGAGGTGGGCGGACTTTTTTAGTAACTTAGCCTATTACAAAAAAAAATCGAACGATGTTCGTGAACCGATTTACTTAATTTTGAACTTTATAATTATGTACATAAGTTAATAATGTCACGGAATCGGACGAACATCGTACGCTTACATACGAGTAATGTTACACTGTATAACCACGTATAACTCCGCAAAGTAAGGGCTAACAAAGAAAACTCAAATTTAGAATTAATTTACTATGAGGATTACTATTATTATTATATTAATTTACTATTTTAGTCACTGTATTTTTTTAAAACGCGGTAGAATGCGATTGATTGGACGACCTGAGTGGTGCAGTGGTCAACATGCCGGTCTACGACGCAAGAGATCCCGGGTACGATTCCCGGCCGGGCAGAAATTGAAATGATGAATTTTAATTTTTGTGACAAGTCTGGGTGTTACTATGTATTATAA
This sequence comes from Catoptria pinella, assembly GCA_963556745.1. NCBI lineage: Eukaryota > Metazoa > Arthropoda > Insecta > Lepidoptera > Crambidae > Catoptria > Catoptria pinella. Next base: position 2,398,291 of record OY750777.1, read on the forward strand.
GTATATATTTAAAAAGTATATAAGTAGTATATTAGTTGTCTAGCATCCACATTACAAGCTTTACTTAGTTTGGGGCTAGATGGCGCTGTGTGAAATTATTCAAAGTGTAACCAAAAGCCACCAACTGCTTTTTTATTATTTTGAATTACCTGTTAAACTCGTCGAATAGTATGTTTAGTAATGGTAATATTGTGTTCATAAACATAATATAAATCGTACTTTGTTAAAAACCTATAGTTTTACTTCAGCCAAGCTCAAAATAGATTTTGAGAGAATCATGTAATGGAACATAAAAAATAAATAAATTTAACATTTACATCAATTAATATAACCTATTTGTAGCTCGTATCTCGTGGCCTTGTCCTTGCACCAATAGACTCTAATTATCATTGATTCAACATGCTTGCGTTTTCAATTAATTTGTTTTGTTTTGCGTAGGTCATTGCAATGAGTGTGCGCACTCATATTAGATCTGAATTACCTCTTCAGTCATTTATTATTAATACAAAAAATGTGACACATACATAATTAAAGGCAACCACGACGACCAAGGTTTTGGTCTCTGCTAAAATGTATGGAACAGTTGGGTGGATTTCCCATTTGAAAAATTTACGCGGCACGGATGAAATCGGTAGTGTAAAACGTTGCATTACAGTTCTAATATTTTTTTCTATGTAGAAGAGGTCGTTGCCTATAAGAGGCAATAAATATTGTTTTATTTGGACTGCAGTTAGTTAGGGTAAAATAATAGTTAAGCCCCAATTTTATCATTTCGGTAGCTGTCCAGAACACTTTTTTCAGTGTAATTTCCCTCGTACAACAAAAACTATTGATTATTTGGATGTGTGGTTACTTTTATTTTAATCTTGAATAGTGAGGGTATTATCACAAAGTAATTTTATAATTATATCTACCCAGTTTAGTAACTGGTATGAGTAAACGCATGTGTCCCAGAAAGTCTATTCATTTCGGTGACCTAAAGCTTATAAGGCATATTTTTGCATAGAACAACTCTAGCTCCCCCCTCATACAATTAAAACTTGCGTACCAGTACCGCCTAAGTGCTTGTTGTGGAAGAAAGTGCGCAGCTGGCCTGCGGTTCCCGCCAAAAAAATAAGTATTGCTGTTCGGTGGTCATGGGACAACTTTCTTTTTATTTCCGTTTATGGGTATGACTCGTCTTCCAAAGAGCTAGTATATTTAATTGATTGTTCGTAAGTACGCTATTTCTACTACGTTTATTTGAGTAGTATTCATAACAATCTATATTAAATAGTTTTCTTTTAATTTCAATTTTTGTTCTTGTTTTTAATTTCGGTGTCTTCATTTCGGTTGATTCGGTGGCCTAAACTGTCAACCGAAATGATAAAAAACTAACCGAAATGATAAAAAAAATCATTTCGGTGAGTGATGAGAATTTCGGTGCATAATTGTTTCATGTCAGTGGATTGTTTTATCATTTCGGCTTATTATTATTTCATTTCGGTGAAAATCCAGGCCAGCAGGTGATATTTCAAAATCTTAAGTGTATTTTTTAATGTGTTTCTAAGGCATGTACTTTATGCGATACTAACTTCGACCTTTTATTATTGTAACCACTACTTGATTGAAAGGGAATTATTAAGGGAATATGTTTCTTTTTATGAAAAACTGGCCAGTGACAACCTGCCTAGACCGACATAGTGTAGTGGTTTTGACCATTTAAGTTATGGAATGAAAAACTGGCCAGTGACAATCTGTCTAGACCAACATAGTGTAGTGGTTTTGACCATTTAAGTTATGGAATATAGTCCCTCAGCGTCTAGGGTTGCATTGCCGTTTTCCATAACTACAAATAAAAACGCAACATTTCTCAGGTATACGATGGTTTTCAGACTTTATAATAATGTTACGTGGTCGTATCTTCTCTTTTTAGTCAGTAAACTTGGCAGGGTGGTCGTCATAATCCTTCAGCGGAAGTGGAAGTGACCTGCATTACTATTCATCGGCATTCTTCGCTAGTGGCTGCCTTCTTTATGCATACGTGCAAGCGGTCATCCACGGCTGCTCTGACTTGGTCCGTCCACCTCATTGGCAATTTACCACTTGGCTTGACCTAACCCTGCACCGCGACTCGTTCGATAGATGCACCGCCTCGCCGGGATACGTCGTGTCGTTGCTACCTGTGGCTGTGGCTTTTCCGTTCTTCAAATGTTTGAAGATGTGTGTTACGATCATGTCTGCATGCTGGTTGAGATGTACCTAGACTAGACACTACAGACCGATAGACTAAACAGTTTAGTTCTCAAACGGCTCCTAAACCCTTCATTATCTATCTATCCTCAATCAGTGCTAAAGTAGTGTCGCTCATCTAGTGTTGCCGTTTGATGGTATCCGCGAGTGGTTCAGACTTTTTGACTATTCCTTACCATAATTTTGGCTTGGCCCCAAAGTTGATCAGTGTTCTCCATATTCATTTCTGCATACAGAGTTGGAGTCTATGGACAGCCATAGACTCGAATTCTGTTCGAGTGTTGCTATAAACTTTGAGTTATTCTCTATTTAGATTCTTTTATTTCTCTATCTTTCTGGCTGCTCTCAGTTTTAGCCGTACTTTGGAGATAAGAGTTTGGTGGTCTGACCCGCAATCAGCCGCAAGTAGAGTGAGAGCATTTATGACTGATATCCGCTATCGAGATCCAATTAGAATGAAGTCAATTTGGTTAAGATACTTATCGTCAGGTATAAAGTCTTCTAGGGTGATTCTGGAACAGGCTGTTTGTCGGCCGCAAATTGCATCAGCAGGCGTTCACTTCTTTTATCGCACTGACCTAGTCTCAATCTTAGTCGGTGGAAGTCAGCCCCAATCTTTAGCATTGAAGTGTGCTGCTAATTGGCCCTGTCTCAGCAAAATTAACTTCTGGGTCATTCTTGTGATGTTTAGAATGACCCAAAAGCATTATGACAGGGTCAAGGAGTGATAGAAACAGACATGTACTTGATGATAAATTATAGAATAGAAGAAAAAAAAACAAATACTTAAGACATAGGGATTATAAACACAAAACAACATCATGCAGGAAATAAAACACAAAAATAAATATTTACACAGACATTTATCTGTTAGAGACCTTGCTAATATAGACATCCTAGAAAGATTTCAAAGCAAAGCACTACGGACAATGCTCTTTATCCCCTCAGTGCATTAGCAACAAGTATACATACTTAGACCTTAAAATAAACACAGTTCGGCAAGAAATAGCCCAGCCCTGCGATTCTGTAAAATCAGACGACAACTCGCAACTCCCTTCGCAATTCACTCTCACTTCGCATCTCACCTCGCTTGACCTTGACCTTGACTTGCGTTGTACCTAGTGACAACCACATTCAACAAAATGTTAGTCGAGTTTTATCGATTCCAGTTTAGCTAATATGTGAGTTTTAAATTAAAATTTCTTATTTTAAGGAATTTGATGCAGCAAAAATAAAAAAAATAAAAAACTCTTAATTCGTGCCATGAATATAATCCCTATGCCTTAAACTGTATGTCCACGGCGTCCGTCTCCTCGGAGAGAAAAAACCGGACCGAATAGCGGCCTATATATTATATTTGTATGAACTTTTGTCAACTCGACATCCGGCGTTCGAAATCCGTCATCCGTTCTTTTGACGGGCTCCGAAGATTTTGCTTGATCGGATGAACCGCTAAACCGGAGCCTCGATTCGAAGTACCCCATTAGAATATAAAATACATATGGACTTGTCCACGGCGCAGCCACCCGACGTCCGTCTTCGTCAACCGTCATCTTTTGCGACTTGCCGAACTTGCTTATTGCGACAAGCACTTGCGCTGCGACTTTATTTTGTTCACACAATAAAGCTTTTAGGGCAAGTTAATATTAGGGGTTAAAGTATGAAATTGCCGTTTTGTATGGAGAATTTTAAAGAATTTGAATTTTCCATACTAACATTTTTTTAATTTATTTAACAACCATGAACGCTAACGTTTTAAAACATTTTGCACTAATGTTTACACACTAATATAACGTATGCCACTTAGGTTATGCGAAAAAAATAAGTATCGGCTAAGTCACAACGAAATAAAAGGTCATTTCTGCTAACCAAAAAGGAGTTACTAATAAAAACAAATGTTAAAAAAATATCTTCACGTTTTTAAATTTGAGATTTTAGCATTCACAATGCTATTTTTATATAATACCAAATAATAAACTAGAAAAAATACGACTCGCACCTGATCATGTTCTCGGACGGGAATCGAACCTGCGACCTTTGGATATCCGGTCCAATGCTCTGACCGCTGCGCTACTGAGTCACTAGTGGGAATGTCGAATTTCTCCTAGTATATCAACTCTTACGCTGCAAGCCAGCGCCATCTCACCAATTACAAGGAATTACCTCGACATCAACTGAATACCTTTCCAGATATTTTTAAACAATTGATTAAGATAAGAAAGCTACATCATTTTTAAATTTGAGATTTTAGCATTTACAATGCTCCCGTCCCGTTCGATTTCCGTCCGAGAACATAATCTGGTGCGAGTCGTATTTTTTCTAGTTTATTATTTGGTATTATATATCTTCACGTTGTTGTAATTTATCGTATAGTGTATTAAATGCCCCATCGAGGTATCTCTCTTGCAGGAGAGGGTGAAACCCAAAACTTTTTTGTCTTCTGCGTCTTTGTACGTATATTGCAAGAAGTTGTCGGCATTCTAACGTAAAAAAAGGCACGTGCACATGACATCTCAGTTGCACCGCAGAGTGATATGTGGTTCGGGATTGGATCGGATCCGGACGCAATGGACAAACGTGATCCGTCTCCGTCATCCGTCTCCGTCGAAACGCCCGGATCCGTCATCCAAGAAAAAACCGGACCGTGGACAGACCTATAATATTTTGTTAAGAATCCTGCTTTGTATAGTTACCTATATTAAGGCCCACTTGCAGTAACATTTACTAAATCTCGACTTTGTTAAACTTAGATGTAGCCCTTATGAAACTGTGAAAATTTTAAATATCGATTTAAAAATTTTACATATTCGTATGAGTAAAGTCTAGGTTTAACAAAATCGAGATTTAGTAAATGTTGCTGCAAATCGACCTAAGTACTCTTTTTGTATATATTGCTCATTGAATATAATGTCAATGTCTTGTTTGTCAATATTCTTCCTTGCGTTTTTTAATACAGTTTTTACAGTTTAATTTTATTATTTTCTTTCCCAAGATCCTATAATATCAAAAAGTATGTACTTTAATATGGTAGCAGAGCGTTAAGTTACCGGAAATAAAATTCAGATAGAATTTACGTCGAGAGTTGATGGAAAAGTCTATCGTTGAATCAGCAACAATCCAAGTGGGAGACACGAGAGCTTCATGAGGCGAACTTATTACTACGAATTTGTCACAAGACAACTGTGAGAAAGTTTTGCGATATTCTACAGCGAGGGAAGTATGGCTAGAACTACACCGCCTGTATGATGGCTTGCAAAAGAGTAAAGCCTGTGCATGAAGTTCTTCAGCTACACAGTGCAATCCAGTGGTGAAGTGTCACTACATATTAGCAAATTGAAGAACATCTGGTCTGAACTTACCAGGGAACTCCAGAAGGAACACCTGAAGGAAGAGCTACCAGAACTACTCGAAGACGGCTGAACCGATTGAAAGGATCAACTGTCGTTTAAATATTAATAAAATATATTTATATCATCGCTTACATTTTTATTACATATACATATGCCTAGCCCCAAAAATGTTAAAAATAAATAAAGCTTTTTAAATTTTGAGATTTTAGCATTCACAATGCTATTTTTATATAATACCAAATCATATACTAGAAAAGAGTGGCTCGGTAGCTCAGCGGTCAGAGCATTGGACCGGATATCCAAAGGTCGCGGGTTCGATTCCCGTCCGAGAACATGATCTGGTGCAAGTCTTATTTTTTCTAGTATATTATTTGGTATTAAATAAATAAAGCTTTAAAAAAAATAAGCTGTTTTTATAGCAGTTTTTTTAGGTTTTCTGTTAGCACATCATGTTAAAAATGTATAAATCTACTGAATCTACTACCATTTCACAAATTGGAAGGCCTATCCAAGAATGAAATGACGAAAGAAAACTTGTAAAGGGTTTTTGACCACCGATAAATTAAATATGACGTGAACGCCATAGGCTATTTACTATATTTCGTCTACGTTATTGCCCTAGAGCTAAATCGGCGTAAGATGGCAAATCCCTAGTTTGCCTCCTTTGAACTTCAGCAATTGTTTGTAGCTCTTCTAGTCTCTCTTCTTCTGAAATTGTGAAAGCCGGTATTTCTGCGCGATTGCACATGTTGTGCAAAACACAGCATGCAATAACTATTTTTGCAACTATGTCTGGATGATAATTGAGCATTCTGTGTACTAACAAGCACCTAAATCCCTCTATTCCCAGGAGTCTTACAAACCAGTATAATAAGTTTTACCTAACAATATAAAAATTTTTTTTTATCAAATTTTATACAACAACATGTAAAAAAAAATTGACATTAAAATAAAAATGTTTTCTGAAATAACATCCTTGTAGGTGGTGGTGGTGGAAGGCTTGTGGCTCATGAACATCTTTGCTTGCACAACAATAATAGCAATGCAATTGTCCAGAAATTCAAACCGTTGACAGACACACCTATCTGTTGTTCTGATTATTGAGAATAAATACAAGTCATCTGGATATATAAACTCAAAGATTTTCTCACCATCCTTTACATCTCTTACAAAGCATTACAGAAAGTAATATTAAAACTGGACGATCACCGCAGGTAAATTGTTTACTAGTGACCTATTTTATAATATGTTGTTGTTACCATAAATATATAATAATGTTAGTGTATAAGTCTAGCATTCCGGACAAACCGCCGTGGTTTTTGGTTTGTTACGATGAAAAATTTTTGTTTTTGTAAAGTTAAATAATAAAAAAAAATAGTTTTTCACAAATTAAATAGCTATATAATTTGTGGTTAAAAACTACTTGTCAGTGTTAAAAAATAAAAAAATATTCACTTCTAAGACTTTCGCTCGTATACAGTTCATTAGAAATAAAACACTTTTTAAACACTTTTAGTCCTCCCGTGACCACGGTCCCTGGAAAGGTGTCGAAACGTCGGGAATTCTAAAAACCAATAAATACAAACTAAATAATTCTAAAACAACACCTGAATTAATAATATACGCGCTGTAATCCGTAAAAAGTGTTTTATTTCTAAAAAAAATATTATTTTAACATTGTTTGTAGAGGACTTCTTCTATTTTCACTCGTAAAATAGATACTTTTTATTTGACACTTTGAATCGGGTTCACTTGCGAGGTGAGCATCGAAGTGAGGGCGGAATTTCCTTACAGAATGCCACTTCTTATGTCATCTCATATTTCATCTGTCAAAATCTCACGGTCAATTTTAATTCAACACGCAGACTATTAGCTGCCTCAAATTCCTTAAAATAAGAAATTTTAATTAAAAAAACGCATATTTGCTATAAAGTTCTGTACCAAAAACTCAACAATTGTATCAAAAAACTGCAATCAATAAATCTCGACTAACATTTTTTTGAGTGTGGCAGTCACTACAATACAGAACTCACTTCACTTCGCAAGTAAATAGGTGATGCTTACAGAATGCAAATTTAAGTGAGAGTGAAGGGAGTAGCGAAGTGAGATCTGATGCGAGAGGTTGTTTAATTCGAGAGGTGGACGGATAATTAGAATTGTGAAAAGAGAAATATATGTAGCTTACTCCCGCAAAAAATATATATGCAGGATGCACCGCCCGCCTGCCCGCAAAAAAATGCACATGCACACCACAAAAATATCAGTGCACAATACCTGCATTTAGCATGACAGCGACACACCTTGCACCTTCACCTTAGATAATTAGAAGCACCAGATAATTTTCATACCAACGAGATAACTTTGAAGCCTTGGTTCTCTGCCGATCTGAAGATAGCTACCCAGGGAGTGAATGGATGAGATCCAGATTGCAATACACACAACTGATCTATCAGGATTCTAAGAGCTGTTTTGATATGCTAAAAAATCGCGAAAATAGCATTATATTGTATGGAAATTCATCATTCACATTAGGGGACATTCTACAACCACTCTACACCCCATAAAAGTAAAAGTAATCGTTTCCTTGATCGTTACGAAAAATTCTGTCACCTCTCGGTCTATACCTTACAGAATGCCACTTTTTACATCATCTCATACTTTATCTGTCAAAATCGGTAACCTATCCCAAGGTCGAAATTTTTTTGATCGAATTTCATTTTACTGAAATCTTTTCGACTGTTTTCGTTTCGCCTTTTTTGACTTCGTCGAAATTACGTTTTTTTCGTTACTCCGATGTCTTATTTGGTCGAAAAACTTTTTACCGAAGTTATGCGCGGTCGAAAGAACATTTCGTCGAAGTATTATATTCCCGAACATTCATTACACCACTGATTTATTTGTCATATTTTCAGTTCACCAAATGAAAAACTTTGTATACATTAAGTAGGTTAGGTTAGGTTAGTGTTTTGACCATTCGCAGCTCTATAATGCTTGCATGCATGGTGCATGCTTGCTTAATAAAACATGTATTATTATAACAAATATCGATTATGTCAAATGTTACCTACATAATATAAATATACCATGGTTGCGGTTGCGGCCAAATAGTATTCGGTAAAATGTTGTTCTGGTGGTGCCAATACTAAAAAATCATTTTGAAAATCGGTGAAACGTAGTTCGGTAAAATGAGACATATGCCAAATGATATTTCGATGGTTTAAAAATATGGCAAACAATACATATAGCAACAAAAACTTTGGTAAACCGTTTCCGTTAAATGAAATTAGGACAAGTAAATTTCGGACAAGTTATCGGTTCCCGTCAAAATTCTCGCCGTCAATTTAGTTCAACTCGCTGACACGCTCGCAAGTGCAGCGCTAGTGCACATGCGAATTATCAAGCGAGTTTTGAGAATACCAATCAAGAAACTCACAGCGGATTCAGATGCGAGGTCACGAATGATGTCTTACAGAATCGCAATGCAGTACACTAAAAAGACAGACCAAGACAGGGTCGTTACCCATGCGAACGAACTGGCTAAGACCCTAAGTGGAGAGAAAGGTGTACAACATGCCCGTTTGAAACGACATGACATTTCGACTTTACTTAAAAGATCTAATAGCCAAAAAGAGTGTTAGCTGTAAAGAAATCTTACAACTAGATTTGGCTCTCTTAGATGTGTAAAATCCAGATCTAGGATCAGCCAAAGAAATGACTTATTGTGAATACACAGATCGCCATGAAGCAGAATAAACAGGAAAAAAATAGACCTTGCTCATGGCGCTCTCCAGTTCGGCATAAAAACTCACCAGGTCAGCCTCCGTTGCAGTGCTGGCGCCGCTTTGAGCTTGATGCTCAGTACTCGATTGCTGATTGGTTATGTGTGTTTCTTATGAGTTTTGGAAGAAGGACGGCCACTCCATTTCGGGTCATGTTGTCATTGCCAGAAAAGTTGATGGCGTGTGTCTCGGTGGGTAAATGACCATTCCATTCCAATGAGTTTCACTAAGCCCGCAGATGTTCAGTTCACATCTGGTTATTTATTTTTCCAAGATCTTTAGTCCCGGGCTGTAGTGAGCCAAGTACATTTCAAGTAGCTATCCTCTGGATTTGCCGCATCTTAATTAAGATACAAGTAGTATTTTATTCCATGCGTTACCTGATCTCTCACAACGTCATGGCTGGTATCCAATTTTCCACCGTTGCCCCGGACGCAGTACGGGGCCGGTTGCTAAGCGGATTTGCAAAGCCATCTTAAGATCTTTGATTGTGATTTCATGATAATTTTCTTGGGATAAGTAATAGTGCAGTGATTTTCTTTTGCCTTCTGCACCAGGTAAAAATTTAAGGAGTGATTTAGATTCTAAAGGTCACTGAAGCCTCTTCCAATTGGTTTCACGGCTGGGTGTATGGCTATGGTGTACTGTCATTGCTCGGTTGTCAGAGCCTCGTCTGTTATTCAGCAGCATCATGACGACGACTGGAAGGTTATTGCCGCAAGCTATTCGTGCGAACCACCAGTGCGTGCAGGTGAAGTTGACAGTAGGGTAGGGTCAGATAATTGTGTTGTTACCGGACCGGTTACCTTACTCACGTCTTACTCACCCATGAGGTCGTATGCATGCATGATAATGCTATCTATCATATTCAGGATTATAAGGGGATTAATAAATACCCTGTATAAGTATTGTGGTACACCTGTATATGTCTGCTTCGGTGGATTTTAATTTCGGTGTAAAAGTTCATTCATTTCGGTGACTAGTTATTTCATTTCGGTTAACGACCGTTTCATTTCGGTGACATCACATTTTTAAACACGTATATCTCATAAGTCTGTAAAGATATTTTGATGGTGTTAAATATGTGCATTTAGAGTATAAAGAAATACAATAAACCACGGTTAGAATTTAAAAAAACTTGATAATAAAAAATTCAACCGAAATGAAAGAAAAAACACGACTTGTTGAAATTGACCCAGTTAATTGTTGTTTTTTCCACGTATTTATTCTCACTTCTATGCAGGGGGGCAATTCTCGGATGCGTGACATAATGTCGAATTCGACAATAACTCTAATCACAAATCTCTATTAAAAATGTCACTAAAATCTCTACTGCGACCAAAAAAACTTATTCTCAGCGATTTTCGACATAACAAGTCGAATTACTTTGCAAACTCTACGATTGGAACGTTCCATGGAGGTGATTCTCGGCCGCTTGACATAGTGTCAAATTCGAGATATCTCGAAAAAGTCAAGAAATCGTAGAGATTGCAAAGAATAAGTTTTTTGGCTACAGTAGAGATTTTAGTGACATTTTTAATAGAAATTTGTGATTAGAGTTATGGTCGAATTCGAGATATGTCGCAGTGCGCGAGAATCGGCCCCCAGATAGTTTGTAAGTAAATTATTATAGGTGTTAGTTTTTACATATTAAAAGAGTTTTTTACAAAGTTACAAAACGATCACATTTTTTTTTATGTACAGGATATAATCAGTGGTCAGCTATTATTTTTATAAAAATAATCTGTCACATTTTGTACCATCCTGTATGTCGTAAGAACGAAGGGCGTTCGAAGCCATTGATCTAATTTGCTTCAACAAAATGATAGTTGTTAACACCCACTACTACTTCCACATCTAGGCTAGTGTACCTACGTTACGATATTTATCTTAATAAATAATTGGAGCATTTTATTTAAAAAACGGTCAAGAGCGAGTTGGACTCGAGTACCGAGGGTTCCGTCCTTGCCATCATCATTCTGAAAATGTTTACTATTCATCTTTACATAAACTTCTATCACATAAAATAATTTCAGATTCTTCTCTATGTAAACTTCGGAGATAAGGGGGGGAACGGTATTATCTTTTTTTTTACATTTTTCATCAAAAACAATGCAGCCTAAAAAAATTTTAAAAATGTTTGAAAATGTGCAAGCAGCGCTCTTTCATATGATACCCCATATGCCCTAGTAGCCTCACTTCGAATTTTTAAGACCCCTTTTTTCAGGCCCTGTTGCAAAAAAAATAATATTTCTCTCTTATTTGCAAAATAGTTGGGCAAACGTCATCTAAAACCATTCTAAATTTCAAGTTGATAGCATTAGTCGTTAGATAGACAGACTGAATCGCACCATAAGGGTTCCTTCTTACCATTTTGGTACGGAACCCTAAAAAGGTCAGCGATTCTGAGATTCATTGAAATAAACAAGACTTCTGGACATAAGGTTTGTCAATGCAAAATATAAATTAAACATTTCAAAGGTAAGCTTCGCATATTACGACCTCCGTGGTCGAGTGGCTTTGTTCGCCGGGTTTTCAAGGTGTCGCCATCTCTGAGGTCTCGGGTTCGATCCCCGGTTGGGTCAATTAGGAAACGAACTTTTCTATATTGGCTCAGGTCTGGGTGTTTGTGATACCGCCGTTGTCTCTGATTTCCATAACACAAGTGCTTTAGCTACTTACTTTGGAATCGGAGCAATGTATGTGATGTTGTCAAATATTTATTTATTACAACTATGAAAATTAGTCAAAGTCAAATCCAAAAATAGAACTTATGTGTATCTGCACTGTCATCGAAAGCACACATTTTCGAGCAAAAACAGTTCGAGAACTCGCAGTGCGTTCGCTTAGGCAAGCGTCGTTTAAGTGTTGTTCTTGAATACGGTTGTTAATGTCAAACAAGTAAATTCTCATTTAGGTAAACAGACACAAGTCAAGTATAGCCACATCACTAGGTTCCTAAAGTGTGAGTGATGTGATGCGTTAGAAGATCACAATTTATGAGCCATACGGGCCTACGATAAGGTGACTCACATCCTAACAAGGAGATAGCCTGATTTAATATAGATAAATGTAAATACATCGCCTTAAACCAGGATATTCAGATATTTATTAAGGAAATTCTTTGATTTAAGATAAAAAAATATCTGAACCTGATACCAAGATTTTACAGGTAAGTATTTATTAAGGAAGAAAATTACCACTTTCTAAGTCAATATATTTAATTGAAATTAGTAGCTGGAAAGGCCTTTAGCTATAATCAATAAGTATCTAATTAAATTTTCTTTTCTTTTCCTTGTAATATTTATACAAAATGTTACAAGAATATCCCATAAATACCCCAATAAATGGCACCATCAAACTGAACAATTTTTACTATAAGACAAACTCTCAAATCACGAAAAAAATAATCAGCTGTTTCATACATTTTAATAATTTCGATTTTCATTTTTGTATGAAACATCTGATTTTTTTTTCGCGATTTGGTCTCATAGTAAAAGCGGACCAGTTTGATGGTCCCTATATACCATATTCGGCATTAGGGGTATTTTTGTATCATGTTGTATATTGCAATTTCTGTAGTGTTTTGAGGCAACATGGAAGATGTTGACTTAGATAAGCCAAATCAAATAGGTAGCTATTCAACAAAACTGTCTTTAATCTCAGGAAACGAAAGATAGTTTCAAATATATCGTTAGGAATGAAAAAGAATACAATAATAGGATTTTAAAAGTGTAGTCGCGGTGAAGATCTCCGTGGTTTGTATGCCGGTTTTCAAGGTGTCGCCATCTCTGAGGTTCCGGGTTCTACACCCGGCTGGATCAGTTTAGAAAACTAACTTTTCTATTTTTTTTAATAATTACTTAATCTTTTTAAATAAAACCTTTTTTTATTTCAAAACTCTAACTTCTATTGTTTAAGAGAAATTGCAATTTTAAAAGTGAGGTACTAAGTTTTGAAGGCTAGTGTATTATAAGATTTTATTATGTTGAGGCAGAGGACCTAAATAAGTGGTGGGTAGGTAGTAGGTGGTTATTAGTGGTCATTTTTCTTTCAGTTACATAGAAGTGAAATAGAACTTCTATTTACTTGCAAATAAGATTTTTATAATAAACTAACGTCATTCAAGTTAGCAAGAGCGTTAAGGAGTCAAATATCGATAATAAGCATAAAGATTTAAAATAATTTATTATTTATATAGGTACGTGAGTTAAGACAATAAGGTTAACTAAATATTTTTGACAATGCTATACTGTGATTATCTATCTATTGAACTATCAATAAAACCAGGGATCCAATTCAAGTAAACTCGACCAAGATGGCGCATTACAGCTAAGTAAATTCATTACACACCGTTTTCGTAAAAATACCTACCTTATTTGGTCGAATTGTAGTTACGAAAAGACTTAGCAATTCTTAAGTTTAGAGCAAACGGGTGTAATTGTAACATTCGCATACTTACAACTATTTCATTAGAGGTACATTCACCACATTTCACGATTGCCTTGTCACGTACAAACGTCATCACAACAGCATCAGAACTGATCGATTTCAATTATAAATTAGTGTATTTGTGTCACATACACGGTCTGTGGGTACTTCATAATTACTATATTCCTATTTCTATCATCTATTTTACCTACAGCTCTTACTTAAGTATTTTCGTCGTTATATTTCTCAAATTTCTAAATAAACAAAGCTTTTGAAAATCACAGATGTGCCATTAAAATGGTAATAAACGGTTTTTCAACAAACAGTAGCATTACTTACTGTTAATCTATACAAAGCACTTCCAGAAGTGAACATCAAATTGTTAACATTGTCAAAAGACATGGCTCCGATATTATCTATCAATGCGACTCTTACAAGGGTAGATTCAATCAAAACTTTATCAATGACAACTTTGTATATCCCATCAATCCACCAAGCATATACCACGCCGTCCAAATCGACACTCAGACCCCTGAAATAAGCGTTCTTTGACAGCCAAACGATTTCTCCCTTTTTACTCAAAAATAAGCCATAAGTACTCAAGAACACGATCACATTATCGTTAGTTACCACGAAGTTTTTAATAGGAGTGTAATCAAGGACGCCGACGAAGGCATCGCCCTTCTTAGCTATAATCATGTTGTCGTCAGCTTTGACTATGTATAACTTATCTTTGTAAAACAAAACCAGGATTTCGTCACCAATAGAACTGTATCCTGTAACCTTTTTAGACGGGCCGTAGGTGAAGATGCCGTCACTACCTCCTAAGTAGACGATCGACTTATCTTGATCAATGTCAAAGGTTCCAAAGTTAAGAAAGGTGTTATTATCATGCGATAAAACTCCGCGTTTAGCCGGATCGTCTAAGTTTACGTAAGCAACTTTAAAGTACTCAGGGTCGGTGATTTCTGGTTCATAACTGAAGAATATAGTGTTTTCTGAGGCGAGTACGGCCATTTTACGGATAACGATCTTCGTTCTGAAGTTGGCTTGTAAGTCGAGGATGTGCTGAACATTGTGGCAGATGGTGTTGAACTTGATGCAGGTCTCGCAGACATCCTTGGCTACGGCTGATGCCAGGCACAGCAGGAGTACTGCTAGATACGCCATTGTTTGACCTGGAAATAATAAACATTGATTTAGGACAGAAAGCTGTAAAAATAACAAAGTTGCACCATGTAATACTTGTTTGATACGCGATGCAAGATAATTTCGCATGATCATTTGCTTTACAATAAAATATAAGAAAAATCCACTTTTCTGGTGAATCAGTTTTTATCCTTAAGGCTCCTATATACCTCAAGTGGCGCCCTCATTTTAATTAAATTTATTGCTCGCTAAGTACATAATGTATCGAAAATTCACATGTACAGATTGAAGCTAAGGTTCTATAGTTTATTTATAAACAATAACCTCAGTAAAATTTTGTTCGTTGTAGTAGTAGTTCGCAAAAGTGCTAAAAGTGGCCACTTTTAGCACTTTTGCGAACTACTTTTTTTGTTAATAAACTATAGATTAGGATATTGTTTGTAAATAAACTATAGAACCTTAGCTTCAATCTGTACATGTGAATTTTCGATACATTATGTACTTAGCGAGCAATAAATCTAATTAAAATGAGGGCGCCACTTGAGGTATATAGGGGCCTTAAACTTGGTAGATTTACTGAATCAGGTAAGTAACTACTATCAGCCTGCCCCAGGTTTGCAATATTTTGCAAACGAAGCTTCCAGAAGCCTCTTTACGATTTAGCAAGAATCATATCAAAAAGAACTTTAATAAGTCAATAAAATTATATAAATTTTCGCGTTTTTTATAAAACTTGAGGCTAGAAAATAATAACTAAGTAAATACGCGAGGAAAAGTCCGTAGTACTTGTATTTCATACAACATTCAGCTGTATATGTACAAGATTGTATTTTCCAATTCCAAGTACTTTAGCCAACATTGTACAGTCAGCAGCAACTGACAAATATCTGCAATTTAATTTGAACCTTAACTTCTCCGCATTTAAGTGTAAAATTGAATATGATTACCCTGTCGTAGAAGCCCAGCGTGCCGTTGACTGTAGGTACATCAAACTACAGGAAGCTTACCGTTCTTCAAAATATAATCCGGGATTTTGAAACCAGTTCACTACCTACAAATCCTATAACTGACAGGATTGTGGGTTCAAATCTTCCTGGACTATACTCCGAGATATATTAACTGACAATAAAGGAAGACAGTTTTGGAAACATATTTTGAAAAACGTTTCAGCTTTAAGCCAAGAATGAACTGCCGCAATAATAATCTTATAGCTATAAAAGCTTACAAATTAAATATGTAGATAAAATATTATAGAAAATAAATTTATATTTCTGGGTAAAGTGTTAAACCGCTATGAACAATTCATACCTTCTAAACCAAAAGACGATCACAACACTTTTCTGTTCTAACTTAATAAAACAATTTAAGATAAAAACCGGCCACTTAAAACCACTAACCGCTACCGAACTTTTTCGTAGCGAACGAGGTTTTTATCAAAACCTATTATTGTACCACAGTCTATATAAATTGTACTGAAAGCTGTAGCAGTCCCGCTGTGCGATCGATCGCGACTAACCTTCAATATTTAATGGCACCATAGCCAACCATATCTGCATTTAAATAATGCAACGACCATTTTTAAAACTGTTAGAAACGCACCACTGTTGTACTACGTTACGGGAGTATGAATCATTTAGTAAAATATTGTTTTTTTTTTGTATAAAATTGTTTTAGTCAAGATGTTCATTTCGCCTAACTTATAATTTGTGCTTTAGTTCATGAACATTAATAGTTCGAAATAATATGTTGTACTTTTTAAACTTGTAGATGTTTTTTTGTTTTCAATTGTAGAGTTTCAAAAAGTAAGTAAAGATCAATTTTATTAATAATTCGGTTCTGCCTACTTAATTTAAACAAAATATGAAAGCGCTTATATTATTTATTCAGGTGTCATTTTAGTTTAACTTGGATTTATTGTTTTTCTTAATTTCCGACGTTTCGACACCTTTCCAGGGGCCTAAAGCAAAAAGGCTGCAGAGGCTGCTCATATTTTTATTAAATTACCCGCTCAGAACTTTAACTATTATCAAATACTAAATAATATACTAGAAAAAATACGACTCGCACCACATCATGTTCTCGGACGGGAATCGAACCCGCGACCTTTGGATATCCGGTCCAATGCTCTTGTGACTCGGTAGCTCAGCGATCAGAGCATTGGACTGGATATCCAAATTTCGCGAGTTCGATTCCCGTCCGAGAACATGATCTGGTGCGAGTCGTAATTTTTTCTAGTCTATTATTTAGTATTATATAAAAATAGCATTGTGAATGCTAAAATCTAAAAATTTACATCATTTAACTATTATTGCTGAATTAAATTGATTAAAGTTAATTAGAAAACAAGATTTAGCTATTTAGCTACTGAATTCACAAATTAGGAGGAATTCATTCCTTTGCTGCTGCTATGCTGTGCTGTAAGACCCTACTTGCTGCCCATGATTATAAGTCAGCGGGAAATCAGGGTTTTTCCTTTTAAGGAACAGAATCCTAACAAGGTTATACAGATTTCTCGATTTGTAGATATCGGTCCTCGGCAACAGAAGCCTGAACCTACCTGATACCCATCTGGATAGCATTGGATTTCGCTTAACATCACCAGCACGTGTTAACTCGTGAATAAAAGATGGCCTCTGCCGTCTGACTGTCCATGTATATCGAAAAAGACGCATGATATTTAGCAAAAAAGTAAGTAGCTTCAAACTTTTCGTTCTAAATAAATAAAATATTTTTTGATTACTCGTTGATTGCCATTGACTACCAAACTATGGTTTTTTTTTCTGTGGGTTAGCATATTTTTCGCAATATAGACGAAACCACTATTCTACTATGAATTCTGTGACGAAGCATAATAATCTATGTATCATTAAAATTTAACAATCCAACCCTGCCCACACTACTTATATACAAGGTGTTACAAAAGTACCCCTAATGCCGAAATAATCCTAATACCTATAGCCTAATACGAAAATATCAAAATGTATGAAACAGCTGATTTTTTTTCGCGATTTCAGAGTTGGTCCCATAGTAAAAGTTGTTCGGTTTAATGGTCCCTATCTACCATATTCGGCATTAGGGGTACTTTTGTAACACCTTGTATAATAAAACAGTTGTATTGTTATATAGTTCAATTAAACTAAAAAGCTTTACTACCCAGATGTTTAAAATATAAAATGTGATACATGACAATACCACCTTGGTACTTGCATATTCATGATGTCACAAAAATAAAATTAAACTTAGCACTAAGAGAGATTTGAGTAGAAACATCATTCTTCACCCCAATGTCTCAGGGGAAAATATTTAATTTTATTAGTAGAACATTTCCCGTAAAGGACACTATGCGCTGTTGGGTTTCACCTAGTAAAAACAATTTTTTAAAGTTTTCATATAAGAGTAAAACATTTATAGGTCACTGGCCTTCAAAACGTTCCACACTTTTAAACTTGCAATTTCTCTTAAACAATAGAAGTTAGAGTTTTGAAATTAAAAAAGTTTTTTTCAAGAAGGTTATCGATTGTGAAGTTTAAAAAAAATATTATTACAATTTTGTGTGGTACTAAGTTTCGAAGGCCAGTGTAGTTTATGAATTCGTGACGGAATCCCTGATTTGGCAACTATGCGGCATCACGCAAACTTCTCAGAGGTTTTTAACTGGCACAATTATTCGAAGTTATTATTTATTTGAAATCATAATACGTTTTTATAGGTAGTTACAATGCGATTAAATTGACAATAGACAATAATCCGCTGCAACTTCACTTAAGAATGTATGGCAGATATATTTTTTACAGATTAAAATACGTCGTTCTGTACCGCTCTGAAGTTAGTTACTTCAGTTGTACCTAAATTGTTAAATTAATCGCATTGTACTAAAAATGTTTCCCCTAACATGAAAAACCTGAATATAATATGTTTGGTTGAATTACTAGTTACTTTGTTCTTCATCTATTGTACTTTGTAATTGTTCAATTCTTGAAAATTCAGCCTATTTAATGTTTTTAATATCCTGTAGTGTGTACTAATCGTAAAAAAATTAAAGCTACATGTTAGACAAACAATATACTTATGAGTAAACTTAAGTATATAGTAAATTAAGATTTAAAATGCATTTACTAATAAGGTAAATAGTTTACCCATTTGCCCTTGAAATTATGCACCGTTCGTAGTCCTTAGAATTGGCATGAAACTATAAAATTCTAAAGCAAAGTGAAATTAATATCCACTGGTTCTTAGTATGTAAAAATATTTTGTGATCCTCCGCTGTTCGTAACCTGTTTTATTTTATTTTTATTATTATATTACAAATATTAAATCGGTACAAAGAGACTTCACTACCCTCCGCAACCCCCAGGGGGTCGCGACCCACACTTTGAAAAACGCTGGTAGGTATTCAGTATTGATAAAGTAACCATTTTACAGAGCGTAGTTATATCAATTTCTGTGCTCAGATTTAAAAAAATTTAAAATATCAAATATTTACATTTTTTTAAAGAAAAGAAAGCTTCCCTTGACTGAAACTTTTGTTAGTTGGTCTTTCAGTGCTCTAAAAATCTCAAATAACTTTAAAATATTAACAATTGCTTTAAAAAAAAACTTGCATTGAAAACTTACCTAGACTCAAACTTTTGTTTGGTTGCTCCCTAGGTACCTAGTTGGTCTTCCGCCGTAGATTTATAAACTTTTTATACGAACTGACAGATAGATTCCGGAAAAAGCACTTAGTGGTAGTTCTTGTCTTAATCTTTTTTGATTTATGTTAATCTTCATGTTAATCAATAATTGCGAGGTCAGGCTACAAATTATACGCATTGGCTGGCACAGATTTATAAAAATACAAAACCCGCTTTCATTTTACTACATGAAATCAGAACATAGGTAAGTAATGAATTAATAAGCTTTAATCGCTTCATCTTTTACTTAAATAGAAGGCTAAATTAAAATGTATCTCAGTGATTATAAATTTATTAATGAAATCTCCAACACACTTTTTTTTTATTTAGGCAGAAAAGACAAAGGCAATCAATACGGCCACAAAAGAAATAAAAATAGAAGCTCACCTTTTTCGTGTCCGCAGAAGCCGCATATTTTCACGCACTACTGCCACTTTGAACCCGCAAGTAAGGCAAAGGCGATCCATACAGCCATAAAAAGGAAAAAAATTAAGCTTACCTTTTTCGTGTCAGCAGTAGGCGCTCATTTTCCGCAGCGCACTGGTTCACGATCGAACAGCACTCACCACGCACCAGCACCACTGGTCTGAGCCACCAACACGCGACGCGTCAACTGGAACGCGTTTTAGGTTTTAGGGTACCTTGAACTCGTTGTGAACTTTACTGTAGATGGAACTTACGTTTTATTTTTAGGAAATAATTTTGTTTTTGGGAAATTAATGTAATTGTGTAATTTACAGTAAAATCAGTTCTGTCATTTCAACACATTTTTGCTATTAGGATAAGGTTTTGTTATAAGGATGCTTTCTCGTTTAAATAAAGTTTACTCTACGATTAAATTTTACCTGACTTTGCAACAATCGGCCCTTAATTAATACGGTTTAGTATAAATTAGTAGTGTGAACATCGTTATTATATTACTCAAGTTCTTTATATTAAATTGCTATAATACTAAAATTTCATATTGAATTGTTTTTTTTTAATTATAATTTAAAAACTATAATTATTTAAAAAACAAATGTTTGTCCACATTTTTTGTAAATGGTTTTATACTAGCTTCTGGATGAGCTAGAGACTTGAAACTTTGAACATAGGTCAGAAATAGAAGTCAATGCAATATTATGGTGTCATGAAGCTGATCTGATGATGGAGCCGGAAGAAGGCCACAGGAACTCTGTACTAAGACCATACAAACACATCTAGTTTGGACTCGTTAGAATCGTCTTGAGAAGTACTCTGACGGGAGATGGTGTAGGTATTTTTAGTTTTAGCTCGTTGACTAAAAGCAGAAAATAATAATTAGTGAAAAAAAACTTTATTTTATAAAAAAAAAATAACCCTATACGGAAGTTTTCCTAAAAACATTGGAGCGCATTTCGTAAGATTTATCATCAATTTTATTTTGATTATATAAATCTTTGCGGGATAAATTATTTTATCCTTTTTAGTCCGATTTAAAAACATGTTTTTATACAATACTAAATACTAAACGTGTTTTTTTTTATAAATAAATAGTTTTTTTCACTAATAGTATGAAAGCCATCGTTCATGCAAAAGTAAAACTTTACGATATCGGTTATTGCGAATATTTTAAGGCATGAACCACCTATAATTTTTAGCGAGGAATCCCTGACAAAATAGATAGAGACATAAATAAAAAAATAAACCTTTTGCGCTATCGAATACAAAAAAAAATGTCAAATTAAAAAAATACTATAAAACCTTTAAAAACATGTTCTTTTTAAAAATACGTGGAAACAGATATCGAATGTCTTTTGTCAATAAAAAGTCATACATAATATTCTTCATATACAGAACCCAAGTTATCAAACGATGACCAGTCCTGGAGCGTAGGTTTTAAATGGAGGATAATAAATGGCGGGTAACTCGACGGCAACTTTACAATATGACCGAGATTAGATAATTTATGTTGTTGACACTCGGTCAAGATCATTCTTAAATGTTGCCTTAGTGACGGAACGGCACCCTATTGAAATTAGTTAACTCACTTGTGAACTTATTTCGATTTTTGTTTCATTTCATTTTCCATGAATGAATGAGTTATCACATCGCTTTTAGGGACATAAACACGTGCGTAATAACATTACACACTAGTGCATAATAACATTACGTACTAGTGAGTAATAGAATTATCTCAACAAAGTTAAATTTGCAAGTTATATGCGAGTAAACAGAGCATTCTCAATTTAACCAGAATCGCAGCGATCTGAGATAGGATAGCATGACCGGAACGCGTCCTGTTTGAGCGCTCACAGTTATTTTTTTTTGTTACAACAAAGAGAGCATTCTAAAAAACCAATAAATACAAACTAAATAATTCCAAAACAACACCTGAATTAATAATATACGCGCTGTAATCCGTAAAAAGTGTTTTATTTCTTACAACAAAGAGGTTTTATGCCGCTGAAAATCCATATTCATTTTAGGAATAAATAAAAAGTGTACGTCCTTAAACTTTTTACGGATTACAGCGCGTATATTGTTTATTCAGGTGTTATTTTAGAAGTTGGTTTTTTGAATTCCCGACGTTTCGAGATCTTTCCAGGAGCTATGGTCACGGGAAGACTAATACTCATACTCACTCGTATTACTCATATTTTTATTAAATTACCAGCTCGGAACTTTATAAAAATGCATTCAAATTTTTTAAATTATAATATAGCTGCGTTCTGATTTCAATGATTATTACTAAAAAAAAATCATATTTCGATTTGATCGTATTTGTCACTGTGTGGTTTGTTTTTTCCTCGCACATGTGTTTGTAAACTTCGTATGAAACTCATCACTTGTATCATAATATACAACATGTTACAAAAATACCCCTAATGCCGAATATGGTTAGGAACCATCAAACTGAACAACTTTTTCTATGGGACCAACTCACAAATCGCGGAAAAAAATGAGCTGTTTTTCATTAATTTTAAAATATTCGATTTTAAATTTTTGTATGAAGTTGTTCAGTTTGATGGTCCCTATCCTACCATACTTGGCATTAGGGGTATTTTTGTAACATGATAATTGTTGTTACTAAAAAATAACTGTATTACCCGGTTAAATTTAAAATGTTCTGTTTACTTGCATAAAACTTGCAGTATGGTACTAATTTAACTTTGTAGGGATAATTATATTACACACTAGTGTGTACCTAGCGGGTAGGCGCGCCGCAGTATTTTTTTAAATTCAATATTTTGTTGCGGAATTTTATTACTGTGCTCCGAGAATATTAATGCTGTGTTGCGTTACCTACTAGTGGCAGATGAGTGATCAAAACAAAAGGTCAACGGTTCAGGCACCGGTCACGGGTTCTGATCCCGACGGTATCATCAAATCGTCATGGCACACAATACGAGTGGCACCTTTGTTCCTGACTCTCATCTTTATCCGAGCTCACGTGGTGTGACCAACTGTGGAACTGTGAACTGGTTAAATCAATAATAATTTGTTTTCCCACAGCTGAATTCGACATTAGATATAAAACCTTTTTAGTGTCCAACTTTCACTACTTACACCTGTTTACACTAAACTTAAGAATCGCCAAGTCTTTTCCCAACTACAACTCGGCCAAGATAATTAGGCTAATGACAGCTGTATGATAGCTAAGTTTGATTTTGTCGAGTTTCAATCGAGTTTGATTTTTGACACCGGTCGAGTTGTAGTTAGGAAAATACTTAGGCGATTCTTAAGTTTAGTGCAAACGGGTGTTACTTTCCTAGACTTGACAGATCATTTTATACTTAAAAAAAACAGTGAGTCTGTATCTAAAAATGTCAGAAAAAAGTGCTACGTACATCATGATAAGAAGCTTATCAAACTTTGGCATGCCTAGATTCACTCTATTTCCCTGAAAGAAAACGGTGTCAAGAATCAAATAGCATAGCTCTAACTAACTACTTCCTAACTTATTTACCTCCTGTTTTGGTAGGCAGACAAAGCTCATACGATCTTGCTGTCCTTTGCAATCAGTCTATAAAGTGTGACGTCATGAACACTCCTATCTATAGTATACCTACGGCAAGACATAGACAATCTCGGCACCTCCCGTAGCGTAGTCTGTCATTAAATTATCTGGATGATCTCAATATCTGCGACATCATAAGTGGGACTGAAGCAAAGCCTTGATGTAGAGCCATGAAGATAGCCCCAATATTCATGTAAGATTTTTACAGGAGCAGCAGGCGTCGCCGTCGTATTATCGAAAAACAACATTAAACTCTCTCCAGCTGTTATTTAGGGCTAAAATCAACTAAATTGATCTGTGGTGTTTGGGAACCACCGGTAAAGCTCAGATACTAGGCAAATATTATTTAACAACAACATTTACGATTGAGGTCTAAGTATCTCCTACTTTTTTGACCGAACGAGCGCGAAGTTCGAGCGAAGCGTCTCGGCTTCAGCTTAGGCAACCTCTACAGGTCGCAACTCTCAACCGAATCTCGTGAAATTTTGTGAGCAGGTTCGATATTTTTTTTGTTGAACAAGATTATCGAAATGTTTCTAAAAAAACATCGAAAATGTGATCAAAAATGTCACAAACGCGTGGTCTACAGATCACAGAGCTACTAGCATGAATAAGGGTAAAGTGTAAATCCGTACAGAACCGATCAAACCCAATACCCACACCGCTAGACCACAAAGGCGGTTACAAGCGACCTACCCCGCTATTTTCATAGCCGCGTCGTAAACTTTCACGCCGCGCCGCCCCCTCGCCGAGCCATTTAAACTCGCCTTTGCCGACGACCCACTTCCAAGATTTAGCATTTTTCACCGCCTCTGTTTGTGTTATATAAGCATTATGACAGATTGCGCCGAGCCCACTTTGGATACAACTTATTTATTTTTACCCCTTTAGGTCGTAGTCACTTTTTCTTTGTAATGAAAGCTTGCAAAGCGGGTAACTTTTTATAAAACGATCTCTTTTATTTTGAACTGATATAAGGAACTATGAGCTACTATGAAACTTAAGCGTCGCTTTGTAACGTAGATACATAATGCACCACACATTGTCAGTAGGTAAGTATATCGAGTGTTAGATCGCATGTTGAAAGGCAAGGAATTTCCATAGTGAATGAGCAAGAATTTTTGCTTTGAAAGACTTTTCTTTTTCCAGCTCATTTTCCTACAGTAGAACCCTTGCTTGCTGGTGATGATGCCACATAAGTATGTAAAGCAATCAAATGGTACGCAATCATCTAGTGTTTTAATTAACAATTTCTGTGAGATTCTCCACGAGTCTATTAAATGACGCCAGTATTTTTGTTTTGCGTTGCGTTGTCACCAAGAGGTGACAATCTTGATTGAAGTGGGTAATTTAGCATTCTAGTATTTGCTCGTATCTACTTTGCTACGTAATCTTTTACATCATCATAATATTGTACCTATCTACTTATTTTATGTAATTTTGCCGAAGAGCACGATGGCGGGCGCAGTGGATTAGCGCATTCGCCCTGCTATTGCGGAAGTAAAGCAACTTTCGCAAATGCCGCATATGGAATGGGTGACCGCAACTTTTAATATAAGGTGACCAAAAATTTATTATATCGTACTTCGAAAGGTACTTAGACCGTTGATTCTAGCTGCATTTGTAGTCGTTTACACCCACCAATCCGTAATGGGCCCGAGTGATGGGTGCCCATCTTTATCAACCCATCCATTTGGAAGACCTGGCCTGTGCCTATCTGCTGATAATTTTAATGTCCGCACTGCTGTGCCATTTTGAAAATGGCTAATGATGATGATGAAGAAGTTCACTATCATTTTACGTAGGAGGCAAACCTTAATAATCTCCAACCTAAACCCAAAACTTTTCAAAATATCTAATAATCAAACCCCGACAAATAAAGCATCAGATAGGTACAGTACATACATACCGATTCAATTGTTCCACGACTAAGTTTAGCAAACTTTACCCATTACCTGTCTGCGTCTGCGTCGAGATTCGAACCGGCGGCGGCGGCATTTCTCACTTGTTCCAGCAGCGTCTAGTAATTCTGTTTGAAAGGCTCTATTTCCCGCGGGGGCTATTCTTCACGCCCGCTAAAGCCTCCACCTTGCGCGCTGGCGATCGGTCTATTGAAGCAAATTCGTACAGGGTTGGCAATGTTTTGATTATGTAGGTAAGTAATTCGAATTATCGAACACTGCGCGATTTTGCCTCATTAAATATAAATATAAATATTTGACAACATCACATACATTGCTCCGATTCTAAAGTAGGTAGCTAAAGCACCTGTGTTATGGAAATCAAAGACAACTGTGGTATCACAAACACCCAGACCTGAGCCAATATAGAAAAGATCGTTTTCTAAATTGACCCAACCGGGGATCGAACCCGGGACCTCAGAGATGGCGACACCTTGAAAACTGGTGTACAAAGCCACTCGACCACGGAGGTCGTCACCTATAGTCTCTACACTACACCTTTTGCCATGTTACCCAACACTATTCTCACTGCACATCACTACTTCATTTGGAGGGGCGCTTCTCGTTTCAGTTATGTCATTTAATATGATTAATTTAAATTCGTTTTGTTAGCTTTGTCACTTGTAAAATGTTTGGTTGTGCCAAAAGTCATGTGGTAGCATCAATCTTTGGGTAACATAAACAAGGCAACCATTTTTCCGCTGCCGATGGATCCAATTACATCAGCAGCAATTGCATGTCGGCCAACGCTGCTTCATGACGGGCGACAAGTCGTTGTCGCATGCGACAATTTCTGCGAACTCACAATGTTAACTCGAATAATTGACACGGACACGCGACGGGATCGGTTGCTTTTTAATCGCTTCGTTTAACGAACTATAGGAGCCATTTTTTGCGTTAGCATTCTAGCTGGAGATGTTTTGGCAATCGTGACAATTGACAATGTTCGTTAACGACTAAATGACGTGGCAGGTTAATTATTAACTAGCTCGGTTTTGATCTTGACGTGGGTCGAGTTCCCGCGCTCTTTGTTTTGTTTACCAACGACCGGAGTGGTAGGGTAGGGTTCGATTCCCGGCGGAGCAGAAATTGAAATGGTGAATTTTAATTTTTGTGACGGATCTGGGTGTCACTATGTATAATAAGTATATATTTAAAAAGGATATAAGTAGTATATCAGTTGTCTAGCACCCATATTACAAGCTTTGCTTAGTTTGGGGCTAGATGGCGCTGTGTGGAACTGTCCAAGTATTATTATTTATTTACTGTAGTTGCCGATGTTTTGAGGTGAGCAGAGCTAGAATCTTCATCCTTATAATTCCATAATGAAAGTCTGCGGTCTGTTGTTTATCCTACAGATTTTACAATATTATTATGATTTTACGATCATATACCTACCTATATTTTATTATAGAAAGAAACTTAATCTGATAACTTGCCTATTTTAAATCTCTGAGATAAGGGTACCTTATACCTATGGGGAACAAAAAAGAGAAACAATATTAAAAATTTAGCAAGAGTTTAATAAAAAAATGCAAAATAAAAATATCTCCAAATATTGAGCCTTACACTATGTCCTACATTCAAAGTACCATAAATAACACGCACTCACACAATCAGGGCATCGCTGCTCACATAAAGGATTATTGATCATAAATACAAAACAGACTGACCAATTAATGTTGCTCGTGCGCAAGTCGTTGGCGGCACACAGATTTTATAGCCAGGGGATCAATTCACAAAAACTGTACTGAGGCTGTACCGGCTAACGCTTCGAACTTCGGAAAGTCTGACGAGCTTCAAATTAAAATAGATAAATCGAGCCCCAATCGGGCCAAAATGGCGAACCCCAATTCATGATGTCACACGAACATCAATATCTTCTAAATATCTTCGGCGAATAGTACAATACCAAACTCCTTACTTCGATTACCTGTTCTAAGTTGAAGCTCGGCAGACCCGCCGAAGTTCGAAAAATTTGCCGGTAGGGCCCCTGTTTGTTGCTTGCCGCAGTTCAGATGGGCGACACTTTCCATGCTACTTGCCGCACGGCTCTTTTCATGTCACTCGCCAAAGGAGCCACTTTTAATTTCAATTTCCAATCTTAAGCATTGTCACTGTTATCAATTTATCCTCCTTGCAATTATGCAAACAACGACATGCGCGCGAAACATACCAAAATACTAAATGCGTTATATTATTCACACCCTGTGAAATTTTAACAACCTTTTGTTGGGGTATCACTATATTTCACTCATATCAACCACGAAAATGTAATTGATGACGTAAATGACCATGTCAATTGGACATAGTTTTGCAAACAAGAACCAACCCACATTTCAGGTGAAATCGAGTTACATATTTTAATAAACTCCCCACTACGTTTTCTACGTCCTTAAAAAACTCCCAGGCCGATATTCCATGTCACAACAAAAAAAAAGAAGGCTGCTTAGGGTACCAACACTAGATAGAGTCACTTTAGAAAAACTAAATGGATCCATGTCGCATGGTACCTATAAGTCTTAAGCAGTTTAATTACTCTAAATGGAACCAAGCCACATGGTTCTCGTTGAAAATTAAAATACATTGATTTTGTCTTTTTTTTCTGCTAAAGGGTACCAGTGATACTCTCAGTTCTATTTCGCATATTTAATAAAGTAGCTTTTAAAATAACCATGAGGCTTAGTTTTGTCGAAATTATTACTTTCTGTAAGATTAGTAGAAAAACAATAAACTATGTATAGCTTTAGTTATACTTCTATGGGGTAACTATCAGACTATCAGTGTTGCTATTTCCAAAATGTTCAACTTATCAATAAGCATTTAAAGCCACTGCAAAAATCTTCAAATGTCCTCAAACATAACCATGTTAAAATAAAAGTCATTGTATAGTTGACATCAACTTAAGTTTAATATTGATCACAATATTATCAAAGCTAGCAATTTTATATTTTTCTTTGGTTTTGTATATAATTTAGATAAAAAACCTGATGGTTCCTTATTGCAAAATTACTCTTTTCTGAGCTGATTCTTTTTAACAATATTTTATGTTTTACGGATAACTATAATAATTATTATAATAATTTAAAACACATATATTTTCATTATCTTGGTATATCTTTAGTAATAAAAATTAGCAAAACAACTTGTTTTTAATAAAAATGAGCAAAACATTGTGGTTTATCATCTTACATTACCTAGGTAATTATTAATATCATCCTCGTCTACCTCAAAATCAACTTCACCAGAAAACCCGTCTATGTCATCTTCAATCGTTACATCTCCCGTTAATGTTTTGTACAATTCTTGGGCATCTTTTAGAATAACATGCAACAAGCTTTTTAAGTCATTCAATTTCGCTTCGGGAGTAGGTTTCCCATCAGGCCAAAGTGGATCCATTATTTCTTTGGTTAGTCGACCTGTATTACCTCTTGTATTTTTCTTTAAATTTATTTCTACATAGTCATTGATAGTCACCATCCAAGTTAAATCGCAAAAAATTAAAAACTTATCGTCTTTTTTCATCATTATCTCTTTAGTATTTAGCCTTTGGCCCTTTACTTTTTGGCCCTATACTTTTGGCCCATCAGAAGCTTTCTAACTATTTATTATTATGTTTTCTAGGTTAGAACTTGTCAAGAATCTTCTTTTCTTATTCTGTAAACTTGAATCCCTTTAATTTTTTGCGTGTCTGCATAATTTGCATGTAGTCTTCTGGCGAATACAACCTTTGCTATAGTTTCAAAGCACATTCGATTCTGCCAAAATCTGTATCATTAGGTAGGAAACTGTGTCTGTATTCCAGAAAGCGAAGCCTGATTGTTTGTAGGGTTTGGTATTCGTATAATAATGCTTTCAGCATCAATGTCAGCTTTATATTGCGATTTTGCCCAAGTCGTCACCAAGTATCTCTATTAAGAGAGACTTGGCGCAACGTGAAGCACCTGATACTATGGAGTGACTCTTACGGAGGATAAACCCTCCAAACAATTAGGCTTCGCTTTCTGGAATCCGGACACAGTTTCTAATCAATCTAATCCTATCTAATGATACAGATTTTGGCAGAATCGAATGTGCTTTGAAACTACAGCAAAGATTGTATCTGCCAGAAGACTACATGCAAATTATGCAGACACGCAAAATATTTAACCAAAGTTAGTTAACAGAATAAGAAATTCTTTTCTTATTCTGTTAACAAAAAATCTTCTGATTTTTTGACAAGTTCTAATCTAGAAAACATAATAATAAATAGTTAGAAAGCTTCTGATGGGTCAAAAGTGTCTTGGCTAAATACTAAAGAGATAATGATAAAAAAAGACGACGAGTTTTCGATTTCTATGCGATATCTAACTTGGATGATGACTATCAATGACCATGCAGAAATAAATTTAAAGAAAAATACAACAGGTAATACAGGCCGACTTACCAAAGAAGTAATGGATCCACTTTGGCCTGATGGGAAACCTATTCCCGAATCAAAGTTGAATGACTTTAAAAACTTGTTGCATCTTATCCCAGAAGATGCCCAAGACTTTTACAAAACATTAACGGGAGATATAATGAATCTAATGGTTGAAGATAACTTAGACGGGTTTCTGGTAAAGTTGATTTTGAGGTAGAAGAGGATAATATTAGTAATTAAGTAATTTAGGGTGATAAAAACAGTGTTTTACAATTTTTTATTAAAACGAGTAAGTTACAATAAAAATATGATGAAAATAATATGTGTTTTAAATTATTATAGTAATTATTCTGGTTATCCGTAAAACATAAAATATTGTTAAAAAGAACCATCCCACAAAAGAGTAAATTTGCAATAAGGAACTAGCAGGTTTTTTATCCAAAATAAATACAAAACCAAAGAAAAATATAAAACTGCTAGCTTTGATAAGATTGTGATCAATATTAAATTTAAAGTTCATAAGTTGATATGTCAAATAACCTGCATATGTTTTTCAATTCACTTTTAAAACAAAAGTTTAATTATCTCGGAAGTAACTTTTTGTGGGTTGGTTCTAGTTTGCATAACTACGTCCAATTCTTACTTATTGCTAGTGTGTTGTGTGACACAAAATATTTCACATAGCGCATTTTAAACCAAATTATATTTTATGAGTTCAGAACTTGCAATTAATATTACCCAATTACATCCTCGTGACTGATACAAGTATGAAATGTGAATTACAATGTAATCAGTACAATGTTCGTTCGATTTACATAGTTCGACTATACCATACAAATTAATAATGTTACATTGGCACTAGTTTTCCGATCAATGTGTGCTTTATAACAGGAGGGGTGTTGTGGAAGAATAATTTTCATTTTAATGTCAATTTATTGTCTCTTCACATTCACAACATTGGCGAGGGTAAGATTTTAGAAAACCGACATTAAAAATTTGTGCTTTGGTTTTTGTGATATTACTAGGGTGTTTCTAGGACACGACTTTTATAGTAAGTTCATTGAAATATTAAGCGTTTTAAATAAATTAAGCTTTAACACTGAAGCACCTTATGCCCTTACCATACGACCTATTTGGAACAACACTCCCCGTGAATAATTCGATTGTCAGCGCTTTCCTCATGTTTAAAGCATATTACTTCTGTGGCGCCATAACTTATGTTATGCTATCGTACAATAACAACAGCGCATGTATTAACTAATGACGAAATAGTGAAATTGGCGCATCAATAAAATATTAAATTAGAAAAATACTTATACAGTACCTAAATTGTCTGGAACACTAAACAATGAATAATATTCTTAAAAATGTTCCGATTCTTTATCAACTTTTTCTGAATAATTAATAAAAAGAAGCATGTCTAGGTATTGATGGATGAACTTGTTCACTCACATTTCACACTCACTAAGTACAATCGGCGTCAAATTTTTTGAGACAGCCAGTGAAATCTAAATATCGGAACAGCTCAAGTAGAACATTATAAGCACTTCATAGAAAGTTGACAAAAATAAGAACTTTAGTTGTAGCGATATTACTTAACCGCTTGTATGTTTCAAATATTTTGATAGAGGGCCTCGAAGAATTTGATGCTGACTGTACTACTCGTATATCATAAATTTATTTTAAATATTGATTACCAAAGGTGCGTGTCTTAAAATACACGATAGCTTACAGCTGATACTTGATATGAATACGTGTGCATTAGTTATTAAGATGCATTTTACTATATCATTCGGTAATTAGCAAAATAATTTAGACATGTGTAAATAATTCATTGCGTACCTAATATTACTAATCAAAAATACACAATAGTATTTATATAAGTTATATACTGTTGCAAATTATTACAGCGTAAATAAAACAACATAGAAACCTTAACTACAAAATAAATGTTTAAATACATTTAGAATTATTAAGACTTTCTAAAGGATAACTTTTTGACTAGCGAATAAAATGACATACTTATATCAGTTATATTATTTAAGTAACTAATACAGACTATTTTGCTCCTGAGTCATTCTATCCTATTCGCACTCTTGCTTGTGCGAGCGAGATAACACATTTCACAGCAGTTGATATAATTTACAGGCCCACTGATGTTAGGAATACCAAATACTTCATTCGAGTTATACATTACTTAAAATATCAGATTTCAATGATCTTTAAACAAAAGTCTATTTTATATAAGCTATCTCTGTCACTCTTCTATGTATATTAAACACCTGACAGAGACAGGTATACAATCATCAATTTACATTGACCGATACAAAAGGCCTTTTACACTAAAATTCTCAAAATTTCAACTTCTAAATAAACAATTTCTAGGTTGACAAGAAAACAATTTCTTTGGCGTTTTGAGCAAAACGTATTGTTTCTTATGGCATCCTCTAGCGGTACTAATCGAGCATGAGAAACACTTAGTCAACTAATGGGAATAATATTAATGTTTTATACGGAATCTCGTTTAATTTGAATGCAATTTCAACACAAAGTTATCGCAAATGATCTCTATGATCTTACGATAAGGTCCATTATGCAATAGCAGGTCATATGGTCTGTCTTCACCGTGTCGCTTCAACTTGGAATTCAACTTGCGTCAGACGCATGCAATATTGCCTCCAAACGCTATCCCTTTCAACATTCTGCCATTCAAGTTTGACGTTTTTTTAGAGCATGCGCTATTGCAATAAGGCATGCATCTTTTGAAAGCGCAACAGGAAGGGGAAAGTGCCTGTGCCAAGACACACCTTTAATGACATTTACATTAGTCCCGATACTCGTTTCTCTATAAGAACATTGTTCACAATTTACAGTCAATTCCGTACTGAGAACGAGTACCCTACGAGTCCTTATAATAAACAAGTCCTACATAACATCTTCATTACACAGGAAAATACAAATGTATAAATAAATGCATTTTGTATGGCAATTGTGGGAATGTTGAGGATTATGCGATCGAGATTTGTGTCTTTAAGTACATAGATAAAAAGTTTATTTTCACACAAGCATCATCATTTTAGTGAATGTAATTATTTTACGACTCTTCTCATTTTCATCAAAGAGAAGAAATTATTTATAGGTTATTAATTATAACCAATTGCTGATTAAAAATAGGAATATCACACAAATAAATATTTATAGAAAACCTACTTAGGACTTTTTATAATAGGTAGTTTAAAAAACGAGGATTAAAGACGCGAACCTCTTCGCTTAAAATGATATGCCGGCTCCACACGTTGGCCACGATATTGGCGAATTCATCGTACGTTGCCGGTTTTGTAACAAATGCTTCAAGCAAGTTTCTTTCAAAAGCATCAACGAACTATACATTGGCCAAGGTTTGGGTCAACGTGTCGAGGCGACATTACACCAAAATATGAGCATTGAGTGAGCACTTGGAATATGTCAAATTAAAATGAATGGTTGGAATATAATCAAATCAAGGTATATACATTTTAAAGAGTTTATAAAGCAGATGATTGTCTCTTCAATGCTCGAACAATCGACGGTCGCTGCAAGATTTCGTTTTTGTGTTATTTAAAACAAAAAGCAGAGTTGCAAACCGCAAACTAGGTTATGCGAGCTAAGCTAAGCTGACGTAGCTTAGCTCTTGATCTGCAACCGGCATAAAACTGATGTGTATTTAAAATTTAAGTTAGGACTAAGAATCGTTTAAAGTGGTTAATCCCTACAGTTATAAAACTATCGTGATGACGTCATTGAAAGCTGAAATGAATATTGTTGCATAAACCGCCAGTTGCCCCAGCAATGAAAATTATAATGCGAGGTACACACGACAGCACAGTAAGTTAAACAGTTGAACTAAGAAAACAGCTCTTATTACGTACGGCATAAAGACGGTCTCAAGGTCAACATGTTTAGTCTGACATGGCTGTACATAAATTGATAACTAAAACATCATTAAACCTTATTTTCTTTATAGTGTAGTTTTTATGTTTACAATTTTACAATGTAAATGTTTATAAATGTGATATAATAACTGGAATGATCGTGGAAACCACTATGGTATGGTTTGTCAATACATGAATACACAATGTAATTTCGATGATAGTGTTATGATTATGAATATATAGGAGATTCGCATACTTCATTATCGAGAAAAATTTACCAAAATAGTAAAATCATCAGCTCATCGAACGTAATATCCAAAATTCATACAATACTTACTTAATGAAACAGAATGGACAATACGACAAAAAAATAACATGCTCTCTTTATTTGCTTTTCGAAGAGAGAATGAAAAAAGAGATGACCCATATATTTTAGTTATTGTTAAATATATTTTTTTTACTAACACTAAAAGGTTTTAAAAGATTAAAAATTTTGCCGGAAGTGACGCAACTCTGAGACTCTATGTAGTGATGTCATTGTCACACAGTACCTAAGATTAAAAAAAATGACTGACAGCCGACTGTTACCTCAATGTCAAACAAAAATCAAACAAAACAACTGCTGCTTGTTGAAATGAAATTGAACGAAAAATAATCGCGACGATTAACCGAAAAAACTTAGATCAATCCGTAGCAAACAAACATTCAGAAAACACATGGAAAACGTTGTCGCTGTCAAAGAATGTGACATTATGATTGACCTATTTTTTTTATGTGGCCTACAAGGTGAGCAAATGTGTATGCTTTTATCGTGCCGAGCTATGACGTCACTAAGTGTTTTTTACATTTCATTTATTTTATCCACAAATATTGCTTTAAAAATTCTAAAACTCTCTCTTTTTTTTTCTCGCACTCCTGAAGAGCAAATCTAGAAACGGTTTTTTTTTTGGCAAAATATTTTTTGTCGTATTGTCCATAAAATTACATAATTTTAAACGTAAAACCCAAAACTAAACTTAATAATCCTATACATGTATTGCGTCTAATTACACATCTAAGTATTTGAATGTGAGCCATTTCATATTAAATTCATGTTATAGATTACTCGAGAAAAAGTTCTATAAAATATTGGTGTCCAATAGGTATAACTAGGTATTAAAGGCTATATTGCAATGTCATATACAAAATCTAGTCATACTAACACTACCTGTGTTTTGATCAACAATCGCTATTAATTAGATTTTTTAATAAATAATAATAATATGTCGTTTTCAAGGCCATATACTCAATTTCTTAAAGGTCATTTTATCTCCAAATAAGTTGTCACATTTGACAGAAACATTGTGAAACTGACAGCTTCTTTAAAGTTAAGGTGAACGCAGCCAAGATTTTAGCTAAGACGCGTTTGAGTATAGTAAAAAATACAAGGGCCATATAATTGATTACCAACAACTTTATTGGAAAGATCTTAAATGTATGGTTGTGTAACGGCAATTGTTGATCAAAATAATAGTAACACTTCCACATAATTATTAGATTTGTAAAGTTTTCTAGTATCGTGTTTCATACAAAGACAGGGACAGGGACATCTAAGATAATTTGTCATAAAGGCGTTAGTAGTCTGTAGCTTTTTTAGTGGCTACACTTATGATTCAAAATATGACATAAGTAATATCAAATGCGGATAATTAAAAATAAATACAATAAATACTGTTTCCGTATACTCCAATTAGAGAGCCGTAAGAGATCAGAATTATATCGAAATAAGTGTGTAATAAATCCATTGTGTATAAGGACGGAGGTCGGGTTTCAGACGTTATTGCATTCATATTGTTTGGAAATATCGCGATCCATTTCAACCATAACATTCATAAACATAAGATTGAAAATAAATAAGCTCAATCCGATAGACAAGTTACTTTTATTGAGACATTTTCAATCTTATGTGTTTACTTTAAAGTATAAATTAGTGTGTATAGGACAATATTGACCAATTTTAAGATTTAGGGATTCTGTAAATTGTATAAATAAAATAATGGATTGTTATGTTACCTGTATACTTAAGCCTCGTCATGTTTCGAATATTTATATACAAAAGTGTATCTGAATATTATAGAACTGTTATAATGACTCCAAATTAACACGAACAAGAGGTCTCAGGAATAAAGTTAATAATGTATATTTAAAGATTATCTTAAGCATGTTAGTTACTAATGCATAAGCATTGCATTAAATATTACATCGTATATAGTCTTATTGTGAATACAAATAAAGAAAATCTCATTAATACACTGTTTAAGATATGAGACAAATCGTTATAATGCCCTTAATTAATTCGCATTTACAAAAATAGTGTCATCGAATAAACGATACTTACAGAACGATTTCAGTGAGCCTCATGTAGACGAAGTATTCGTAGAAATTGGGGATATCAATTGCAAAATCGATATGGAGTTATTATTACAAATAGCATACACAGAAGCACCTTGTCTAACTAAGTATGTTGGGGCCGAATTCGAACGTACGTGGAATTGTTGTACAGTCAGCTTCATTTAATAAAACAGCCACCATGTCCAAATAGAAACAGCTAGAGTAATAAAAAAACATTGGAACCACCAAGGCATAAAAAAATTAAGTATGTATACCAGCGTTGCCAGATTTTTATTCAGGCAAAGCGGGATATTGAAACCATATAAATATAAATAAAAATGAATCACCGAAATGTAAGTGCATAACTTCAGAACGACTGCACCAAATTAGATAATTCTTTTTTGTTGTGTTTGTTATTATCGGGACAAGGTTTGTTTAAAAAAAAATCAAAAATTTTTTACGGAAAGACGTTAACATTTTTTTCTCTTTTTTTTTTTATTATTTTAACTTTGCCGCCCACGCCTCCACCGCCACGCGCCGCTTCGCACCGTCGACCGAGAGTAATCCCCGAAAAGCGGGACTGAGCCTGTCCGAAGCGGGACTTTAAATCTTGGGCTAAAAATCGAGACGTCTAGCAACGCTGATGTATACAGACAGACATATCGCGGTTTTCCGCACACGACAAATGTCTATTGGTAACCTCTGTCTAAACCAGGCTATATTCTGTAGACGTATTATGAGTTTAATGGCCGAATACTCAAACGTCACTCAACTTTGAGAGGCTCTTATTCATCGTCCTGGCGCATTGAATGTCAAAGAAACGACAAAGATAGCATGTTGTTTGAGAGCGCCACTCAAAGTTGAGTATCGTTTGAGTATTCAGCCATAAGCTTACTATTCATAGCGACTTTAGTTAACATTTGCATGAAAACTTTTAGATTAGTATGGTTACCGCCATAGGCGCTGTGCCAAATTGTATACAAAATGGCTTAAGTCGCTATCGAGTATAGTAAACGTAGCTGTGCAAACTCATAATACAGGCACAGTGCTGTTGCACTTACTACTAATTCCTGGCGTAACAAAACAAATGACGAAAGTGTTATCGTTAATAGCCGAAACGCTTAGCGTCTTTTGTTTTTGCTTGATTGTTCGGTTAGGAACTAATACAATACTGACTTGTTTGGCCTAAGTTGCTTACGCGAAATGTATATTATTATGTGAAAATGAAAACCGCAACGAGCTGCTTTTCTGACTACCCTATATTTATTTTGTGCTTTGGTAGTAACGATGTTATTGATCACTTTAATTGTTTCCAAGTATAATGTGGTTTCGACTGCTTCTATTCGATGCTGAGTATGACAAGGTGCGAATGATGAACTAAGCTAGGGTAAATTGCACTTGTTGCCGACTCACTGGTCCCATTCGGTCTCGTCGACTCCCTCCATGTTGTCTTGCTCTAATTTGAGGTCCACTTGCATTTTGGCGCTCATGGATTTCATTATCTAGAGACAAAATTATTGTTAATTTATTTCACAAAATTATGAAATGAATGAGAAAATACAATATTTTCCATAATTTAAACTAAAAAACAAAAAGTAGTGAATGACAAACAGAACATTCTAGTCACTCAACAGGGATGCTAGGTAATAAAGGGTGAATAGAAAAAGCATCAGAAAATCCAAATAAATTGCTTCATAGTAAATCGATTATGATATTAGAGGGGTTGTGTAGAAATACAGATTCGATTCGACATCAGTCATTTTCTTATGTCCCCATAGCTGGGGCACAGGCCTTCCTTATATATGGATAAGGAGGATGGGCCATAACCCACCACGCAGGCCCAATGCGGATTGGTGGATGTTAACGGCTGCAAATGCAGCCGGGACGAACGGCTTAACGTGCCTTCCGAAGCACGGAGGAACTCGAGATAATAAATTTTTGGTCACCCAGGCGCTAAACCACTACGCCACCGAGCTCTTCAAAGTTCTAGAAATACTGATTTCCTCTAAATTATGTCTGATTTGAATTTTTTTACGAACGCATTATAGGCGTCAACTACGAGGCTTTGGTAGTTGTGTAAAATCTATTTTAATTACTTTGGTTGGTACAAAATTATTAATGTAAGTCTATCTGATATTTTTTTAATAGTAAGTACTTATTTCGTTTTTGTATCCCATTGTAGAAGTTATTGACTAAATTAAATATGCGTGACTATGTATGTATGTTCGACTCACATTTTCCTGCTTCTCCTTAGCGTCGCAGAGCACGTGCGACCGAATGAGGTCGGGCTTCGGCTTCTGTTGCGGTTTCTCGCGACTCTCGCGCGATACCGGCGACGGCGTCGAGTGCGCTGACACTGGTATATTACATGTTTGAAAAATTTATAATACCTATACAAGTTTTATAAATATACTTTGTTGTTAATTTGCATTTTGATTCTTTTGACGACCTCCGTGGTCGAGTGGCTTTGTACAACAGTTTTCAAGGTGTCGCCATTTCTGAGGTCCCGGGTTCGATCCCCGGTTGGGTCAATTTAGAAAACAAACTTTTCTATATTGGCTCAGGTTTGGGTGTTTGTGATACCACCGTTGTCTCTGATTTCCATAACACAAGTGCTTTAGCTACTTACTTTGGATTCGGAGCAATGTATGTAATGTTGTCAAATTTATTTATTTATTTTTATTTTATTTTAATAATTTTTTCAGGGCCCCATTTTCATATGGATTGTTTGGAAAAGTTATTGACTGCTAACTATAACAATCGGATTTAGTCTGGCTTAAGTAGAAATAAAGCGAAAAATCTTATTTTGCCGAATGGGGGGTATGGTTTGTCGCCTACAGGTAGTATATACTCACGCGGCTCCATGCCGGGCGGCTGCAGGCTGCGCGTGCGCGGCGGCACGCTGCCCCCCGCCAGCCACTCCCCCCCACTGAGCCACGCCTCCCACGTCACCAATGTGGGGGGGAATAGGTCGTCTTGAAATAGTTCACTCTGTATGGACGACACAAAAAACGTTAAGTTTCTTTCCCCATATCAAAAGTAACCGCGCGCGAATATTCGCGCCAAAACAGAGATGTTATAATACTAAATAATATACTAGAAAAAATAGGACTCGCACCAGATCATGTTCTCGGACGGGAATCAAACCCGCGACCTTTGGATATCCGGTCCAATGCTCTGACCGTCAGAGCATTGGTCAGAGCATTGTGAATGCTTAAATCTCAAAATTAAAAAAAAAAAACAGAGATGTTATTTGATCTGCTAAAAAATAACCTGCGGCGAGACGAGCGAATTCTCTTTATTACTGCGCGGGTCTGCGCGCTCGATTCCCTCACCGGTAAGTTCAAAATTCACGGCAA
Organism: Catoptria pinella; assembly: GCA_963556745.1. Lineage (NCBI taxonomy): Eukaryota > Metazoa > Arthropoda > Insecta > Lepidoptera > Crambidae > Catoptria > Catoptria pinella. The sequence continues at coordinate 2,437,887 of OY750777.1, forward strand.
CACACGCAATGTATTACGATTATTTTTTTTATTTGGATGAATTTTACTTAGAAGTGACAATTTTATTAATCACCAAAAATGATATAAAACTAACTACACCAAAGTGTTAAAACATTCAGAACATTGTCAAAGTAACAAGAATAATGAGAACTTACCTTTATCCTGGGGACGGTGAACGACAGCGGTTCAATATTTCCATTTGTAAGTCTCAACGCTTTCGCAAATTCAACCTAAAACAATACATGTATAACTAAAGATGTAATTGATAAACATTGTTCATTTTCTTCATGCATACGAGTGTACAATGCGATTAAATTGACAATAGACAGTGATCCGCTGCAACTTCACTTGAGAATATATGGCAAAGAGAGAGAGAGAGAGAGTCGTTTTGTGCCACATGCGCTCTGAAGTTGTCGCAAATCACTGTCTACTATCACTTTAAAATCGCATTGTAATTGTCGATCCACAGTTTTAAAAATTTAATACACGAACTGACTTGACTGGTTTATCGGTTGTACAAATAATAACAAATAAATCCGTCATATAATTAAGTCTTAAGAACATAATCAACCGAACTCTTTTTTGTGTTTATGTTACCTTTTCGACAGCAACTAAGTTCTTCTGCAAGAAAGCGATGCCTTGATGCAGCGTAGCGGCGCGATGATGCGACAGCGCGCATAAAAATGGCGCTTCACATGTCACCTCGTAACAGTAGATTGTGGAATCACCCTGTATGTAAAAAATTACTAAACTACCTGCACAACGTCATCTATAAAAGTTTAACAGTCGAATGCACTAAACTTAAGAATCGCTTAAGTTTTTACCTAAATACAACTCGACCAAGATAAATAGGCGCATGAAAGCTGCATGCCAGATAAGTTATTGACACCGTTTTAATTTGGTCAAGTTGTAGTTAGGAAAAGACGAAATGTAGTTAGAAACGAACATAAGTTGTAATAAATGTGTATCAATTTTATCATAAGAAAAAAAAATATCAGTTATTGTTAGAAACGACTACGTATTATACACATACATTGCTCCGATTCCATAGTAGTAGCTAAAGCACTTGTGTTATGGAAATCAGAGACGACGGTGGTATCACAAACACCCAGACCTGAGACAATATAGAAAAGATCATTTTCTACATTGACCCAGCCGGGGATCGAACCCGGGACCTCAAGAGATGGTGACGCCATGAAAACCGGCGTGCAAACCACTCGACCACGGAGGTCGTCAAAATATAACACAACACCCTATTGCATTGATTGATATATTTTAATAAGAAATATAGCACAGTAAAGATAAATATTACTATCTGGAAAGATGTTTTATTCGAATATCGAGGGTATTTCCTCACATTGAAATAATGTTGGCTTGTAGCGGAAAAGTAAAAGGTTCTGGAAAATGTCGCCGATCACAATGGCGACTTAGTAGCATAAATGGCCAGTGCATTGGATCGGAATCCCAAGGTTGCGGGTTCGAGTCCCGTCTGAGATTCTAGTATTTTTCTAACATATTATTTATCTTTATATAAAAATAGCATTGTGAATGCGTAAAATCTCACTTGAACAATTTAATAAATTGATGGCCGAATACTCAAACGTCACTCAACTTTGAGAGGCTCTCAATCGTCCTGTCGCATTAAATGTCAAAGATACGACAAAGACAGCATGATGTTTGAGCGCCCCTCAAAGTTGAGTATCGTTTGAGTATTCGGCCAATAGTGTAGTTGTTTATAAAACTTACCCGTCCCGTCAAGAAGAGAGTTCCCGAGTCATGGTCGATGTGTATCTGCAGTATGGCGGGCGACACGTCCAGTCCGACCGTGCACACCGGCGCGGACAAATCGGAAGCTTTGTAGAGAAGGATCTGTCTTTCTGACACTCTGCCGAGGAAAAATGTTAATAAAGAACTAGTAGAGTAAGGGCCTAATAGCGAGCCTTGCGGGACACTTGTGAGCACATGCTACTTGAGAAGCCAATTGCGTATTGACACAGATTTGATTATGACGGCACATACATTTAAATAACTATTCGAAGATGAGAAATACTCTATTTAAGCGCTCCGGTAACGATCATTTGCGATTGTCAATTTTTTCGCAATTGACGCTCATTGACGCGATAATTGATCGATTACGTGTGCAATTGAAGCGATTGTCAATTGCTCGAACAATGGCATTGACGGAAAAATTTACAATCGCAATTGATCGTTACCAGGGGCCTTCACTTGCCGTGGAAGTTTGGATCAAATCAATCATTTCTTTTTTAATTCAATTAACTTCGATAGATATTATTAATTGAAACAACAAAAAGGTCTCATTTAATGTTTATTATCATTCTATAATGGCCTAGTCACGAAACAGTGATCGGCAAGCAGCAGTCTTCATTGCGCGGTCGAAATACTCAGGACGCGCATTTTGTATGCGGACTGCGGAGCGTAACGTATGCTACGCTCGAAACAGTTCGAGCGCGTGACCCAGTGTCGTCAGGTGAGAGAGATCTATGTGTGTGTGCGTTGCTCTAGCGCGCGTAGTACTAAGCTTAACCTCTGCCCTCTCTCTATTTTGTGGTATCACTCTGCTCCGTGGATAGACCGTAAGCTTGGTCGGATTTCAAACTATTAGTGAATGTACTCACTTGTCGAAGCCAGTCAACACTAGATGTGTAGCGCTGAGGGCCCACACGACGCGCGCGCCGCGGCTACCCACCGGCCCGGGCCCGCTGCGGGTGGGCTCCGGGGAGGACCGGGGTTTGTATATCTAATAATAATAATAATAAAAAACCCAATAAACATAGTCGAATACATATTCACAAAATAGAGTAAAAGTAAAAATAACACTTAAATAAAATAAAATAAAAGTAAAAGTAGTATAATTAGTCAAACATTATTTTCTGTTGTCGCTCCGGTGCACTGAAATTACCGTGCTTATACAGCGGATTGTCCAAGCCCCAGCTTACGGCCCTAATTATGCTATTATCAGAAAGACATATCCTCGTCCAAAACGAAGCTATGCGCTCTAATAACAGCATAGAAGTCCCCTACACCGCAGGCAGCGCGGGCAGGGGGACATTTACCGCGCGTCCCGCGCACCCCCACTATTGACCTGCCGCGACCGCTGACAGGTCAATAGTGATCAGTACCGCGTTTTCCGATGAAAGCGGTTCAATACTGCGATCTCCAACCCGCATTCCAAGCATGAAGATAATGATATTATCTCACGTTAGGCTTACATTCTGTAGTGGACTATCAAGGCTGTTATGAAACAATAAAAAAAACTTACCCTGGTCTATCTCTGCAAACAGTAGCGAGGTACCCCGCAAAGCGACCAATCAATGCAGAATTTCTGCCCCCTGATTATGTAACTGTTGCAATCAAGAAACTGACAGAAATCGCAGTTACATTACAGCTTTAAGTAACATAGTTGTCACATTGATTCTTACTAAAGCAGCAATGTAACTGCGATTTCTGACAGTTTCAATTAAAAGTTGTTAAAAATAGAGTTACATAATCAGGGGGCTAATCTCTACGGCCGGTCAGCGTTAGCAGCCACTGGAATTTCTAAGCTAAAGGCCTAGATCTTATAGACTATTGTGAATACGTCGGAACCCTTCGGGTGGAATCGGGTTTATTAAGCTAACATAAACAACTTAAAACTTACCCTGATCTGTCCATCTCTGCAAACAGTAGCGAGGTATTCCCCGCAAGGGGACCAATCTATAGAGAATATCTGATCGCTATGGCCAGTCAGCGTTATAGCAGCCACTGGAGTTTCTGGGCTCAAGTCCCAGATCTTGACAGTCTGGTCGTGGGCGGCCGTCGTGAGGATGTCGGAAGCCGTCGGGTGGAATCGGATCAAGTAGATCTTGTCAGGGTGAGCAGCGAATGTTCTGTTCGGTTCGTTCGTCGATTCTTGTAGGCCTGTTGCAAAAAGTATTGGCATGTTTTAATCTTTATTTTCGCTTCATATACTAAAACGGACTCGCGTCAAGGGTACCATCTTAAATAAATATAATCATCATAAATGTATATTGCAGTTTTAGGTGAGCGCCATCTCTTGACCGATAGTGGAACTAATATAATTTTAGTTGATGATTTCTGAAAAAGTGTGCAATTTAGAGACATCATTTTATTTTTCCTGTAATCTTTACATAAACATCTATTTACATATCTACATTTCTTATCAAAAGTCGTAAACTATGCGGCTTAAAAAAAACTATGTTTGAGAATGTGTAAATAGCGCTCATTCATATGATACCCACATTCCCTGGTATCTCCACTTCGAATTTTTCGCGTAATGAACGTGACAATTTCTCACCTGTCATGACAATTTTATATCCATGGCGTCAAACAATTTGAAAATAGAACAAACTTCTCATAGCTACACCGCAACGTAAACCAAATTGTCACGTTATTAAATAGAGCCCTGATATTATCTCCGGTAGTCCCACAATAGAGAAGGTGACGTCCTCACCATATTCCTGTAAAATGTTTATATAACCTAATGGGAAATGTTGCTATAAATAACTCACCACGCTCCGGTATGATCCACTCCCTAACCAGTCCATCATCACAAGCCACCAACAGCCTATCATCCCTGAACGGGTCCCAGGCCCAGTCTTGTAACGGCGCTGGGTGCAACAATGCGAAGGGCTGTAGCCCCCCGGGGTGGGGCGGGGCGGCGCGGGACAGGGGGGTGGCGCCGGTGGGTAGTTCTACTACACCGATACGACCCCCTCCCCCACCGAGGGGGACGGCGCAGCGGACGCCGTTTGCTAAAAAAAAACAAGGATTTTATTTATACTTTTTCTGTTTAACAACAGAATATATAATAGTACTACGTCCAGAAGTCCATCTGCGCGAAGACAATCAAATAATAAGATACTCTCACTGCACCTTCACCTATTATAGTACGCACCTTCTCTTTCTGTCGCGTTAGTCGCGTAGCTCTGTCTCAACTGACACACGACATCCCTTGTGCGCTGGCTCGATTAAGTGAGCCTCGAGCAGTAGACTAATATAAAAGTTTAAGCGCGTTGTGGGCCCCCCCTGGTTTAACTACAGCTTCTAGCGATTTTTTTTCTATAAACACATTCAACAAATTGTGTACATGAAACATTGTTTTGTTTTACGTTTTTCTTATTTGACAAAAACTAAAGAAGAATGTTCACTGCCAAATGTTGATCAGCAATTTATCAGTATAGTCAGCAAACTAAAATCCACGGAACAAGCATTCCGCTCAAAAAATAGCACCACGCAAAATGACAACCAAATGGGCGGGGCTAAAACATGCTGACATTTACACCCGTATTCGCAAACAGCACTTTAAGGTCTCACAGTGCCCACGGACGCACAACGTCTCAACTACTAATCACACGTGACACGTAAAACAAATGAACCAATCACAGAGCTCTATTTCATAGCAGTGCGTTCGCATAGGCAAGGGACCTTTGAGTATTGTTCTGAAATACGGGTGTTAGTTATGTAGCACAAAGCGACTGAACACAGGGGCCCTACCGGCTAACTTTTCGAACATCGGCGGGTCTGCCGAGCTTCAACTTAGAACAGATAAATCGAAGTAAGGAGTTTCGTATTGTACTATTCGCCGAAGTTATTTAGAAGATATCGATGTTCGTGTGACATCATGAATTGAGGTTCGCCATTTTGGGCCGATTGGGGCTCGATTTATCTGTTTTAATTTGAAGCTCGGCAGACTTTCCGAAGTTCGATGCGTTAGCCGATACGGCCCATGGTTGCATTATAGCGATATCATATTTATCACCATAAGAATAATAAACTCACCATAAAATCCGTTGCATTCTCCGGAAATCTGTCGACTGATGTTCTTGATATTTTCAATCTGCGTCGACTTGTGCCCGGGCGTGCCTTTCAGGTGACGGAACTTTGATACTTTTCCTGTTAATAACAAATCATTTGTCAATTTTATTTTCAACATCAAACATAATGAAAAGGTTTAACGTTTTATTTGGCATTCTGTAATTTGCACTTTCTGTACCAATGTTGATTAAGTACAGTAATAATAACTTTATTCGTAATGGGGCTTAGAGGTTTTATTTGAATGCACAAGTGGGTAGTATTTATTTATAAAGAGACAGAGCCACGTTATAATGCTGGATACAGGTGCATCAGAAAATAGGTAGCCGAACAAATCCAACACTGAGTAGAAAATCGACAAGAATTCGCAACGAATAGCGAATATGCAAAAATATGTAGTTTCCATAATGGATGTGTGATTGTGTTCATGCCTTTACAACTTTTCTCTACGATAAAGTAAATCTGTGGTAATTGATAGATGAAATCTCACCGAAAACAGTAGAAGTCCTTTTAGTGGTGACGTTAGGCACCGACGCGCGCTTGTCCTCTCTGTCGGGGCTCTTGCGGGACTTGAACGAGTCCCTGCGTCTGTTACCAAAATAATCATTTACTGTCGTACTGAGACGTCAATTAAGTTGGTGCAAGCTTCTAAGACTTCCGTGCGTGAATATTAAAAAGTGTTTTATTTGTAAATAGTGCTATCTCTTTCTTTCCCATAGTGATAGTATAAGACGACACGATACTTAATAAAACAATAAACTTAATTCTTCAGAGTACGGCTGTCTTACAGAAAGAATACCCTTAAAATACTCACACTATTTTCAATGATTTTTATGACGCCTTTTTACGATATTCGTAAAAACACGAATACGAATCGAATACGAGTGAGTTCATAAGCACCATAAGTATATGTTTCTGTCTCTTACTCAAATGTTATATGTATACATATGAGGCAAAGAGGTTGAACTCTCGTTTCGACACTCCTAGGGTATGTTAACATCCACTGTTTAGTATGAGAGCCAAAAAAGTAATATTTAGGTAGTTGACAGGATAATCTAGCACAAAGTACGAAATTCACGCAATCAATATTCTATTCTTATGGGCTTAAAGTTGAAAATCATTTGTATAATAGCGACTTACCTCAAGGGCGCAGGCGAAGGAGGCGTGTCGGACTCGACGGCGACGCTCACCGATCGCTTCTCGTACGTGCGCCGGCGATCTGCTATAGACTGCTGGGTGCCGCTGTCAAAGTATGAAATCGTTTAATTGGTTTACTTCCCAGCGTTTCCTGCCACGCTACCTAACAACGTAACTTTGTTGGTAACAATTCTCGTTTTGAAATTAATGATATTATTTGAAATTTTGAGATTTAAGCATTCACAATGCTATTTTTATATAATACTAAATAATATACTAGAAAAAATAGGACTCGCACCAGATCATGTTCTCGGACGGGAATCGAATTTTTTCTAGTATATTATTTAGTATTATATAAAAATAGCATTGTGAATGCTTAAATCTCAAAATTTAAAAAGTTATATAGCTTTCTCATCTTAATCAACTGTTTAAAAATTTTGAAAATTTTGACCTTTGGATAACCGGTCCAATGCTCTGACCGCTGAGCTACCGAGTCACTCAGTGACTGAAAAATAGCATTGTGAATGCTAAAATCTCATAATTTAAACGTGGGAACGTCGAATTTCTTCTAGTATATCAACTCTTACGTCCGAGAACATGATCTGGTGCGAGTCCTATTTTTTCTAGTATATTATTTAGTATTAATGATATTGTTACTTTTGCGATCATGGATGAATGATTTGACAGTTTCTATGAACTGAAACCGTAAAAACGAAAATCAGTAACAACAATTTTACGTACTTACGTAATCAGGGTAGCTAGTCAGGGGGCTAGTGACTAAAATAAAAAAATATTATATAAAAATGTTGGGAATCGCGAAAAAAAAATCAGCTGTTCCATACATTATAGTCGAGTCGATGTTGTACTTTTCTATGGAACAGCCGAATTTTTTTTCGCGATTCCGTGGCTGGCCGCATAGTAAAAGTTGTTCATTCACGTGGTCTGAAATCCCCATTTAATTTTTAGATATACTTAAAATTAGCGGTGTTTAGCTTAAGCGACATTAGTACTTGGCGTGCAATCATACGAGACGCGTCTCGCGCGTGAGTGAGTAACGTGGTCACGGCTGCCCTCTGCATTGGCCCGCCGCGTGCAGTCGAGTTCAATAATTATGTACGCACCTTTGGCAGTTCATCAACCTTATGCCTTTGGAATAAAAGTCAACATCTGTCATAAGTGCTTACATATTTATGAACTTGACTGTACCTATAGCTTCATACCTAAAGTACGAAGTGTCATTGGCCTGGTATGAGACCATGTTTTACCTGTGTTTTCTTCTCCTTTCCACTAGCCTATTAAAATCTTCTAAGAAGTGTGCTGCTACGCAGCAAAAAACATTAATACAGGTAAAAAATCATAATTTCAGCATTTTTTTTAGCTAAAAGAAGCTAAAATAATTTGATTGAAATTTTCAAGCATACATAAGTGAAAATGGATTACGAAAGACAAAATGCTACACGTAATCATGAAGCAAAAATTGCTTTAAAGGTAACTTACTCTGTATTCTCAAATAATTTCCTCCTCTCGGCCGTGCTGGGCGTCTTCGGCCTGTACCCTGAATCTGAAGAGTTCACGTCTTCTTCTAGACTTGTATCCGATTTACCATTCGTGTATTCTTCTGCAAAAACATATTCCCGTTAAATTTAGTAGCTAACGTGCAGTCAAACAGCACAGACAACTACTATGATACAAAAAATACAGAATTTCACATGTTGGGTACACTGATACGTCTATAAACGTACATATAACATAGGATTTTTTTTCCCGAAACCCAATCTTATTCAAGAAGTCTTGCCACAATAAAACTGCTTTTAGTTATAGTTGTTCTATCTCACGAAGACCGTTTTGCTATGAATGTTGTTGGGCGTGCACATGTACATTATTTTAGTGTGCGTAATAAGAGAGCGTGCAGACGCACACTAAAACAATGTGCATGTGCACAGACGTGCACTGCACATAGACATGTGAGAGAATAAGTATACAGCAATGTGGTGTAGATGTGGTATGTGTATAACTTACCTTTGGGAGCAACTTCAACGTCACTGGTAGGGGAAAGTGACTTTTCCTTCTCCTCTGAAGGCTCTTTGGCGATGGGCGTCGACGCCGCGGGGGTCGTCGGGATGGTCGCTGACAACGGCGAAGTAGCTGTATCGATAATAACAAATTGGAAGACATAATTTACAATAATAATTTAACAAAATGAAGTGTTTTTTTACGCCAAGCAGATAAAGGATTATTTATATGGATTGTGATTATTTTTATAGTGTCATTAGTTTAAATATGCTAGGTGTTACAAAAGTACCCCTAATGCCGAATATGGTAGATAGGGACCATCAAACTGAACAACTTTTACTATGGGACCAACTCTGAAATCGCGAAAAAAAATCAGCTGTTTCATACATTTTGATATTTTCGTAATTAATTTTTGTATGAAACAGCTGATTTATTTTTCGCGATTTCAAAGTTGGTCCCATAGTAAAAGTTGTTCAGTTTGATGGTCCCTATCTACCATATTCGGCATTAGGGGTACTTTTGTAACACCTTGTATATTATAAGTCTAGTTTTACATATGGGGATGGGGATGAATACTGAGGAACTAATGGCGCCACAATTGATTGATTGGTTGTTTCAAATGTCAAATGTCATTTGTGACGTATTATAACCAATCATAACCACTGATAGCGGCCTGATCGCCGCTGGCGCCATCTGCGATTAACTTTGCGTGTGGATTGATGAACTCACCAGATTCCGACTTGGTGATGCCCGGAACGGCTGGCACGGAGAACACCTTGTCGAATGAGAACTCTTCGTTGCCGGTCGAAGCCGAGAACGGCTTGGGGCCGAGCCGCGGCTGACGGGAAACGTTCAAATTACAAACACGGCTACTCTTCAGATGTTCAGTAAAGCTAAGGCCTTTTGCACATTATAAGACACGGACACAAGACAAGAAGAATATCTTGTCTGGTTTTATTTTATTTATTTATTTATCTGCATGATTATGGGTGAATTACAATGAATGTGATGTAAAATTCTGGCTCTTCATATTCAATCTTACTAGGCGTGCAAAATTCGTTAAAAATCTAATCAATTCAATTACATTTTAATTAGTTACATTTCAACATTATTAATCATTAATTACATTAAAATAAAAATCATCCATTATCGTACACATTCATGCAAGACGTCTTATCCTCAGTCTGTAGCCACAATTCACGGAGGTAAATGAAAGCGTGGACACTACACGTGTTTTTGCTAACGCAGCCGCGCCGAATGTGCACGCGCAAACTTGTTTTACATACTTGAGTAGATATCGTGTCTAAACAAGACGTCTTGTGTATGCACGACATCGAACATGTAGCCGACAAAATGATAGTGTGATCGACTTAAGAATCAATATCTTATAATATGTATGGTCTCATATAACAATCAACGCGACTGAATTTCTTATAAGACATTTCTCATAAGACAAGAAAATTTCTTATAATGTGCAAAAGGCCTAAGCGTCTATAGACCTACATCAAACTTTATTACGAATTACGAATGTTTTCTATTTCGATTTTTTATATCTTATGTATGATTTTGCCTTTGTTATTTTTGTTGTAATTTAATTAATCTTAATCATTAGCACTTTTTCTTTTTTCGATCATAATTAGTATACAATCAATTTTCTTTAAACAAGTATTGACTCTAATCTGTTTATGTACCAAAACACAACAGTTACACAAACGGATTCTAGCATTTTTTGTATAGGAAGTTTAAATTGTATAAGTTCGTCCAAGTTTCAAGTGTACAAACCAAACCAATATTACTTGACCTTGAAACGCCACTAGCAAATAGCTTTAACAACTAATGAGGCGTGCAATCATTCTAATTTGCTTGCAGTGGTGACAAAAACACAAACAAAACGTAAAATAATACGAACAAGCACGTCAAACGATCATTTTTCATAGCAGATATTTTTATCGGTAATGTTCACAAATAAATAAAACAATAAAATTAAAATTAAAGGTCATGTCAAAAGATCTAAAAACAAAGTATACCACACCAAAACTATAATAAAAAAACACATGCTCCCATAAAAAAATAATCAAAACTATTAATCTACCTACACATCAAGTTCTCTCATCTAACCTTGTAGCCAGAAGTCGGAACTGCTGTTGTTCTTGGCTTCGGTTTGGGAGCTTCGAAATGATCATCGGCTGAGCCTGCCTCCGAAATGGAAGACCTGGGCAAGGGTTTTGGTGCCTGCGACGGCATTCCATTTATCAAACTGTTGCTCCTTGACAGAGAAGACTCCGTTGACTCAGAGCTATCAGTTTTTTCTAGCGTCTTTTCAGTCTTTTCATTGGTCTTTTCAGTCTTCTCATTGGTCTTCTCCGTCTTCTCGGTTTTCTCTCTCTCGTTTATTTCGTTCTTTTCAGTCTCTACGTCTTCAGCTTTGTTATCGTAGCTGTCTATGCCGTTGTCGACGATTTTCTTATGAAAACCGTTGGTTTCTTTAGCGTCAACAGGTTTAGAATCTTTGTTGTTCTGTTTTTCCATGCCTTTAATGAGGTCTTTTACGTTGACGAAATCTATGCGGTCTTCGTCTTTCGGTTCTGTGGTTGGTTGAGCTTTGGGGGCTGGTTTCAGTTGTTCTTCAAAAGCTGGTGTTGTTGCCTTTTTGCTTTCAGATTTCTTTGGAGGCGGCATCGCGAGGATTGCCTTAACCACTTCTTCCAAGTTTCCTCGATGTATGACCTGTAAGTCGCATTATTATAAATCAACTATAGTAATACTTATTTATATTCAAAAGGTTAAAAAAGAAAAAGCAACATAATAAAAAATACTACTTACATTATCTACGTAGAGCCATTCACCCAAAACAAACTAACACCACACGAAACACAACAATCTATTAAAGAAAAACAACTATTAAAGAAAAACAACTGATTTAATTAATGGCAAAGTAAAACACACAATCTATAAAAAACGGTCACTTTTTACCAAGATTAAACCAAAAAATTATTAGTGTAAACCAAATCCCATAAAATGTAGGTATTAAAAAGCTACACAAAAACAATTTCAAATAAGTAACAAGATAATAAACAAGAGCTCAGTATAAGCATCTGACGATCGCAGTCTACTGAAAAATATACAACGTGTTACAAAAAACCCCTAATGCCGAATATGGTATATAGGGACCATCAAACTGATAAACTTTTACTATGGGACCAACTCTGAAATCGCGAAAAATATTCGGCATTAGGGGTATTTTTGTAACATGTTGTATATAAAAGATTACCAGTCTCGTTGTTTCAAAAAATAAATTCATGCACAATATAACCCATAGATCCATAACTACTCAATGCATGTAAATAATAAAATAAAAAAAATTAAACCAGCCAAAAAAACTAAAATTATGAAATAGGTACATGTTCAATGCAATACTTCGATGACGAGCTTAATAAAGGCCTCTGCACACTTGATACGTTTAATAGCGGCAATCGACAATTTGGAGCTGCTTTTTGTAGGCTAAGTTTAGCGTCCGATCAGCCAATCACGTGCTTTACCACTTTGCAGGAAAGTTCGAGTGCACGCGCTTCGCCCCAGCGCGTACTAAACATATGGAAGTGACAGCACGGCGTGCAAGCGATTTTAACCTCAGAGGTGGTAAAACACTGGGTGGGTCGATTGTATAATCCGCGCGCGATGAGAATGGGATGGAACCTTGTCAAACTGAGACGCGTTTCTTCGCTGGCCAGCCACAGGGATATCCAAAAACACGGAGTCGTGTCACACATCCGAGATGAGGGAACTTTTGCTGCAGCAACTTCTAAGCATGATAACAAGTAAACAATATTAGTTGATAAACTAAATTAAAATTAACTAATTAGTAAATTTTCGATTTACTTTGACAAGGTTCCATCCCATTCTCATCTCGCGCGGATTATATATACTCGTACCTGTGCATTATTGTGGTTGGGATGCAGCGATATGTTGGGCACCGGGTAGTCTTGGTGGTCGAGCCACATACCCGCGCTTAGGTACGTCACGGCGCCGCTTGTGTCCGGGTATAAGTCCGCGTGATATTCGCGGTAACTCTGAAACAATACATTATGGATCATTTTGAGCCATTTTAATGACACACTGCTGAAGAATAGGGTACAGACCTTCTCTATGGATAGATAAAGAGGATCGACCACGTGGGCCCAACGCAGATTAGTAATTATTAAAGACTGAAAATGCAGTAAGGACATTCCAAAGTGTATGTTTTAACTGAGTATAATCCTGTAAGTTACAGTACTCATTATTATTATTATTATTATTATTTGGAAGGGGGGACGCCAGCGAAGCCTGACGGGTGATCAGCCTCCCTAATCGGAACCATTTCACCTAGTTCCCCAAGTCCCCTGAAAGCTGGAAGCTGGGGGAGGCGGGTTATCGTTTACCCCAACGACGTCGGACCCTCGAACCTACCTGTACGCTTACAATACCTGCTGAGTTGACTTATCGTTAACTGCTTTAGATCCTCTTCCTTTAGCTTTTCCGCTCCAAAGAGCTCCCAGCGCAGCGATGCGTACATACGCGTACAGTACTCATAATCATCATCCTGTCCAAAATTAAGTAAAGAATATAAAATCAGCTGTTTAGTAATTACTTACCTTCCTAGGCACCTGGTACATGATGGGCACGACAGAAGATCCGGTAAGCTGCAGCACCCGGTTCACTTCGCCCTCCATCACGCGCAACGCTCGCTTTGGCACTAAACACGCGCCCTTGGTCTGTTCGCCTACATAACGTTAACAAAACAAACTATTCATAAATAACGTGACAAAGACAACCAACATTGGGTCCCCACCCACCTATGAAATTGGTGTTTTATTCTCACAAATAGAGAACCTCGTCACATCTATGATTTAAAATATTCTTCGATTTATGACCATCATAGACAACTATCAATAGTAAAAATATCCTTATTATAATTTTCTAAACATACAAAAAAATACCTTAAAAATAACTCCTCTGCTTGTTAGCAGAAACCACAGACCAATTTGTTTTAACTTAGCCAAAACTTATTTTTTTCGCTTAACCTAAGTGGCATATGTTTTAAGTGTTTAAACATTAGTGCATAAAAGTTTTAAAACATTAGCTATGCACAGTGTTTAAATTAATTAATAAAATGTTAGTATGCAAAATGAAACTTCTTTAAAAATTCTCCATACAAAACGCTGATTTCATAGGTAGGGGACCTAATATACAAAATCTAGACTTCATGGTATAATGAAACTAGATGAGTTAATGATAAACATGCTTTTAAGTTTTTGTAATTACAATGATATTTTTACCATCTGAAGTGCTGGGTGAGTAAATTTTTTCTAGTATTTTTCTAATATGTAAGTATTTTATTCATATTTTTAATTAGAATCTTAATAGAAAATAAACTTATAAGACTGTCTGTTTAAAAATTTGCCTGAGATTGGTTACTTCCAGCACAGATAATAAAATACTATATCCAGATATGATTTCACAATCAGACTCACCAGAATGCCTCAGCCCCTCAATCAGGAACGGTTCCCTGTCCGTCAGCTCCATATACAGTATAGTTGTGTCTCCCTTTCCGGCCAAGAACAGCATGTTGGTGTCAGGGTCAAACAACGGCATCAGGATGCCCGTGGAACAGTCCAGCTCTAACGTCTTCTGCGTTTGAGACAAGTTGCGGATATCACGAATCATTATTTGGCGGAGACGGGCTGAGTCGAAACCTGTTAGAATAAATATTATATGTTGTTTATACGATCAGCTTTTTTGGGTATTTTATGTCTAAATGTTCTTCAGCCTGAATTTGGTTAGGCAAAAATAACATGATCCCTTTGGTAATGTTTTCTATTGAGTTTTTTTAGTGCCTGTAATCAATACGAACATTGATTTTAATATTTGTATTAAACCTACTTTGGTAGGTCGAAGCACATTTCACAATAGGATAAGGAAAATTGATCTGTTTACGTAGTTTATTTTCATAAACAAAACGCATACAATCTACTATGGAATTAGCTTATAGCCGATTTTAAAATTGTCTAACGCGCATTCTATAACAGAACTAAGAGAATGATTCAACCAAACAACCCATTTAAATGGCCAACTTTCTATTTGATGATCGATATTGAATGCTGATGCTAACTTTAAGCTTTAAAATAAGCAAAAGACACTTAAATCCCATGTCAAGATGATTGCTTAATTTTTAACCTTTACAGATTTATCTTAAGATAGCATTAGCATTTTAAATTAATAAAAAGTTTGCCATTGTGACCTCTCTGACAGTCGCGTTAGAAATAATACCAACCAGTAGTGAGTATTCTGTCCTGATCACCAAGCCACACAATCCTGCTGTCCTTGATATTCTGGTGGCTGTTCGCCACATTAATGACCGGAGTGCCCGCTCTGGGGTCAATCACACGGACCTTTTTGTCTTTACAAGTGGTAGCCAGCAGCTTACCGTCCTTCTTCCATGATGTCGATTGAATCACTTCTGCATGATCTCTGTTGACTGTACAAATTAAACTATCTTGATTTGAATGCTTCCACAGATATTAAGAAAAGTACAAGATGAATATCAACTTCACTAAATAACAGGATGTGTTAACCCTAAAGTTAACTATTCAGCATTAATCAAAGCCTACTTCTGGTTAAAAATGTGAACTTTTGGCAATTATAAATAAATAATAAATAAATAAATATTTTGATAACATCACATACATTGCTCCGATTCCAAAGTAAGTAGCTAAAGCACTTGTGTTATGGAAATCAGAGACAACAGTGGTATTACAAAAACCCAGACCTGAGCCAATATAGAAAAGTTCATTTTCTAAATTGACTCAACCGGGGATCGAACCCGGGACCTCAGAGATGGCGACACCTTGAAAACCGGTGTACAAAGCCACTCGACCACGGAGGTTGTTGTTATGTTGAAGAACCCTTTTTAAAAACTTTTTTGAATAGGTTAGAATCGGCATCACATTTTTCATAACACCACCACTATCGGAGCTGCTCATATGCAAACGAAAAACAATATGATACAGCGATTAATCAACAATTACAATTTATTTATTTTAATAATATGTCTAAAGTTATTTTAAAAATGAAATTACTAAACTTACCAAAAACCTCTTTCTGTTTAGTCAAGTCCCAAAGAGCAAGTTCATGCCCCGAAGCCACATGAATCAACCCATCAGCAACAGGGTGGAATCCAACATTCTCCACCCTTCTCTGTTTCTGTGAGAGGGTACACTCTGGGGTTGAAAGGGACTCCTTTAACCCTTCAGGAGGAATGTGCCATACTTTTACCTGAAACAAGTAAGAAGAATAAACATCCGATACTGACAAAATCTCACAAGAGAACTACCAAAGTATAAAAAAATAAAAACTTCATTGTTTCAAATCACACAGCTGATTTCATTGAGAAATACATACTATACCAATAGTTTTAAAAAAAAAGAAGTGAATCAGTACTAGTCAAAGACATTTAAGTGCAGAATGGCAATTCTTGTAATAATTTAAAAGAACGAACCTAAGGCATCAAAATAATAAATAGTACTTTTAACACCAAAAACAACTGAAATCAATATTGATAACAAACACATTCATATGTGTATACCTAGTCTTTTGAAAATAAGCAACAGATACCTATTTAGAAACATAATGTCAAGCAACTAATAACATAGATAAGACAGTTACAAATTAGTCAAACCCCTAGTAACAGAACCACATAAATATCATACTAAAGAAGTGATTATATACCAATAATATTCAGGTGGTTATTTATCAACACTGTCTCTACACATACTACTACATCTACAAAACAAAAGATAAACAATATACCTAAGTTTTAAATACTAAAATACATAAAATGCTAGCTCCAACTAAGCTAATTTCTTTTGAATCTTATTTACTAATTAATGCTTTGGAAAGGCAAAATCTACTTCCAATGGTCCACTGATCAAGTAGGTTAACAACGTCTACTTTTAACACAATGTATCTAAAATAATGTTCAACACATACCAAGGAGTCCTGAGATCCTGTTAGCAGTAACCCATCATGAAATGGAGAGAACTCCATGTCAGTTATGGTGTCAGAGTGAGCATGGAGCAACGGCATTGTTTTACTCTTACGTCCGCAGTCATCGAGGGGCAGCACGGCCATGCTTGAACCAACATGCTCCCAATTAAATGCCATGAAGGCAGCTGAAGCACAAATATTGTTCCCATATGTCTGGTATGAACCCACACAAACATCCCTGATGCATGCTTCAGGCTTAGGCACGATTGGTGCCGCATTTTTATATTTTGATGCTTTAAAACGCCAAGCCATGTTTATCCACCTTTTAAAATCAGTCTTTTGTTATTGGAATGTAAGAATGTGGAATGTGATAATTTTATCTGAAATGAAAAACAAACAGGAAACATTAGCTGTATGTATTGTAGTGAAACACAAAGGAACTATAGGAATGTAATCACTATTCCAGATACTTGTACTAGTATCCTGTCCTGTATCTACACTGTGCATTATTTTTTATTATAAGATTTTGTAGTAAAATTATTTTTCTAAGACAGCTTTCAGGACTAGACAATAAGCAAAAAAACATTGTTTAGATATCTTTGTTCTCCTAAGAAAACCCTGGAACATGAAAATTATGAAAGTGCGATAGTATCTACAGTTATTTCTCACACAATAAAATACGGTTAATGCCAAATAACTCTGAATATTTTTGAAACACCTTTTGTTTTGAATACTTGGCCGGCTGCACTACCGGAAGTGGCCTAAATTAAGAATATCGCCTATCTTTATTTAGGCGGATATTATTTTTCGAAAGCCTTATCACTAAATAATATTTGTACGTAAATTACTCACGTTATCACGTAAAAAAATATTGTAAATTCCAATTTCCGTAAGACACTCCCCCTAAACGTCGTCGGCCATTTCAAAGCGACATTAGTGCAGTCGATCGATCGATAAACAGTAAAATGTCATTCCAAGCTGCATTCTCGATTATATAGTTGAGTTGATCGATTATCATTCTTTTAATTTTTTCACTTTTATTTTATGTATTAATCTTTATTACACATTGATAAAAAAATGTTACAAGAGACGGACTTAATGCTATGAGCATTCTTCTTCCAGTCAACCAGTTCTTAGTTTAAATTTTTATTATATTTATTGAAATAAATTCTTTGTTAGCATTACAAGTATGTGTTTGCCTATTGGCTAAAAAAGCGATATAATATTCCTGAATCATTAATATGCAAACATGATGCAAATTCTGTTAACAATTTATTCTACCACAAAATAGAGAGAGGACAGAAGTCTGTGCGTTGCTCGATTGCGCGTAGTACTTTAACTTAACTTCTGTCCTCTCTCTATTTTGTGATTCTACCCAAATATATTCGTAAAATGGTTTTCGATCATTGTGCTCTAATGTATTATTTACGACAGGACTGGATTATGACATGTTGCTAGATTGAACTACAATTTCACTTTCTTTTGATCTAACTAAATGTTCTTAGCTACAACTGAATTTATACTGTCGTCTGTTAACTTTTACATGATTGGATTGGAAAATTATTAAAATCAAGAAACTAATAATCGATAGAAAAATCATTGAGTCGATACGTGGTACGCGTGGTCGATACCACCGCCTTATCTGTTTCACGCATACTTCATCTCACAATGGGTGCATTTCAGCAGACTAATTTACTCTGTTGGTGATCGATGACTTAGCGCTTAATCTGCTGGAGTAGCGAGTGCACCATAACACTTCATTTTGTTCAGCGCACTGAGCAAGTAATCACTACCTACGTGTTCAACGTTTGCAAAATGATCTTCATATTGTGATTCATTTATTTCGGTACAAACTACTATGACTAAACCTAAAGTACCCTTGCTTAGAGCAAGTAGTATCCTACTCTTATAGAATGGCTACATCACCGTTTTAGTGGCTGTCTTGTCTTCATTGTTCTCCAGTTGTAGAACGAGACTCCTGACTCCTGCCCTCTTCTCATCATTGTGTGGGGTCGAGAACAATAATGACGATGTAGATATTATGTATGTTTGAATTTATTATTGTATATTATGTATTTTTATTGTATATTAAATGTACCACATTCGTGGCTATCTGCTCCCTAAGAGTTTACTGAGAGAGAATACTTTTAGCATTAAGTCCGCCTCTCGTACATTATTTTATTGTTGTGCAATAAAGAGATTAAATAAAAATAAATAAAATTTATAACACCCAAACATTTTATTTACAGCTATATCAGGAATATAAATGAAACAACACATTATCCAAATTGGTTTATTATTTTATGCGAGTATTACAATAATTCATTTTCTTTGGTGAGAATTAATTTTAATAATCAGGAAACATGTAGGTTGGTATTCAGATCCAATAGTGTTTTGGGTAAGGATGCTTGCATAGAAGTTCCGGTTGTTTACCTTGGTAATAAGTACAGTCAGTAGCACAAGTTATACAAAACTATTAAAAATCTTCGATTAATTTGAACCTTAATGCGTTCGCCTTAATGTTTAAAACTGATTGAGAGCAGCGTGCCGTTGACTATACCACAATTTAGAGAGACTACAGAAGTTAAGCTTAGTACTGCGAGCGCTCGAGCAACGCACACATAAACAACTCTCACCGACACGATAACCGGAGAATCTCAAACGAGTCCGAGTGCGTGACGCAGTGTCGTCGGTCGGCGAGATCTGTCTGTGTGTGTGCATTGCTAGAGCGCGCGTAGTACTAACTAAAGCTTAACTTCTTGAAGTCTCTCTATTTTGTGACTATACTTTGTAGGTATGTTTTAAAGTATATAAGTAGATACCTTTAATTGCAGGAAGTCTCAATAGAAGCTAAATTACCATATGTCACGTGCACGTCACGTCACACCTAACTAGGCGAGAAAGCGATGGAGTAGACGGATTCGGAGTTCGACCGGAGCATGTCTCACCTTTTCATACACCTACTTGTTACTATGGAAACAGTTTTGTTAGTATGGCAGCAGGCCCACCCTGTATTAGCACGGTGTCTCGGTTTTGTTTCGGTCGAGCTCCGGTTGAACTTATATCCGGCTCCGGTAGAGTTTCGGTTGATCGCCGATCGAACCCTGGCGCAATCTACACAAAGCCTTAAAGTTGGTGTGACAAAATATTAAAATGTTTAAGTTTACTAGGTACTTCTAAAGCCGACTGTACAAAATATACCTACCGTTTCTATGCAAACACCCAAGAACATGACAAAACGCCTCATTTTACATTGCACAACATAAATACTACAAAATGGCGGCAAACATTGCATTAATTAGGCATTTAAAAAAAATCTAGTTCATCTCATGACCAACTAACAAATCGTAAGATCGATATGTTACGCATACAACTCGTTAAAAGAAATATCAGCTGTAACTTGCAGACAACATATAGTTAACAAATGGTATTGCACATTAAGTAATAACATCAATCAAATTCAACTACTATAAAAATATAAAACAATCTCACATGAAAGTGCATAAAGAGTTAGTGTGATGTTAAGGTAAAAATCTTATATAAGTAATAATGTATTATAAAATTCCGAAATAGACACCTACAAACAATAATAAATATTAGGATATTAACGCTATTTTTAAATTAACGATTCACTAAAATACTATCACGTAGATTTAACAATCAGCCCCCCACTCTCGCTCGACGGGAATTGACGGGAACGAGTTCACATTAGGATCGAATAAACGTCAAAACTTTGTTATTTTGGTACATTGAAAAAGGTTTCTACAGTACCGTATTGACGCTTACTCGATTCCAACTCGATCTCGATATTCTCGATCGAGGCTGGGGGTACAACAACCGACGAGATCGAGTTTGAGTTCGTCAAAACAGCACAATGGAAGCCATGACAACCGTTAACAAAGTACTAAAATAACAGATTTACGGTTTACGATTACGATTACGATTTAGATTTTAGACGTTAATTCGATCCTGATGTGTGAACTCGATCCTGTCGAGAGTAGGGGGGCAGGTAAACGTCAATAATGCAGGGCCTCGATTCTACTAATGTTAACCGTGTCGTGTCTCAATGGTATTGCTTTTTGACATTTGACGTTACAACAGGGGGTCTCACTCCACGCTTAAACTTTTATATTAGCCTACTGCTCGCGGCAGACTCAGTCGAGCCAGCGCACGAGGGATGTCGTGTCGGTTGAGGCAAAGATACGCGACAGAAAGAGAAGTGCTTCAGATGTGCTTATAAATAATAATAGGCACGCAGCGCTGTGCAATTTGAAATTGTACTTTATTGCCATGCAGCGAGATTAGCTTATTTGGACTTCTGTACATTTAGTTCTATTATACAAGGTGTTACAAAAATACCCCTAATGCCGAATATGGTATATAGGGACCATCCAACTGAACAAATTTTACTATGGGACCAACTCTGAAATCACGAAATAATCAGCTGTTTCATACATTTTGATATTTTCAATTTTAATTTTTGTATGAAACAGCTGATTTTTTTTTCGCGATTTCAGAGTTGGTCCCATAATAAAAGTTGTTCAGTTTGATGGTCCCTATATACCATATTCAGCATTAGGGGTATTTTTGTAACACCTTGTATAGTGGTTACAACACAAAAAGCAATACTATTGATCGAAACACCATTGAGACACGATTATTACATTGAATTCGGACAGCAAAGCACAGAATATATTCAAGTTATTATTTCAAACTAAGCAGAGCTTTCTTTTATAACTTGTTTACAGAAATAAGCCGAAAATAAAATACAAGCATAAAAAGGGCACAAAATGCTTTTGTAATTTGGATGAACCAAACAAATTGGTTCATGTAAACATACAAGTACATCATATTGCTCAATAGAATTTTCATACATTTCTGCGCCCTTCAAGCAAAGTGAATCAATTTTGTTGAACCGTATATTTTCGGCACTACGATTGATTTCTATAAGGAATCATTGGCAAGTATTAAAGTCATACAACACAACCTTAAAATCAAAACAATTGTATATAAAAATAAAAACATCTGACAATAAAGTTTCTTCGTCAATCAATCAGGCAAGCATTGTCTGTTTAATTCCATCAACTGAATTCCAAACTTTTTCATATTAGTAAGGCGTCGTCCCTTCAAACCTTTCTTTCTCCCATTTGCACATAAAAACAGAAAATTTAAAATACATACACACTAAACAAAAATATTTCTGAGCGGTAATGGTTGTATGGTAATGTCCTACGTACATTATAACTCGAAGTGTAGAAATAAGAAATATAATAGATAAAAAGAAATTAACCTTGTTTTTAAGCGACCAATAATTCAGTGTTACCAACCCTTACCAAAATTTCCCCCAACTTTTTTTCTGAATTCCCCTAAAAAGCCCTAAATATATAATTTTATATGTACACACGACAGCACGACAGGTTATACAGTTAAACTGCGAAAACGGCTTTTATTACGCAGGGCATAAAGGCGGCCTCAAGGTCAACATGGATAGTCTGAGGTGCCGTCGTGTGTACATACTTAATGAATGCGTGCGTGAGGTGAGCGAGTGACGAGAATGAATGAAAGAACTTTGATAATATTGGTCAACGCGCCGCGCAGTTCACAAGTTTCATATCGTGCGTTCCATTCTACGCACAAAACTTAAAACACACGCTTTTTTCTATTTTGCAAGTTCTGTTTATAGCCCCTACAAAAATCCCCAAAATAATTCCAGCCATTAAAGTCCCTTTTAACACTTCTAGCCCCTAAATTCGGGGCAAATCCCCTAAAACCCATTCATACAAATTCTCATTCATTATAAAGCCGAAGGGACCGTTCTACGTTACTAAATTTTATCTACAAAATAGTACTTCAGCAAGATACAACCTACAGGCATCTATTTAACCATTCCACTATGCAACTAATTAACTCTAATCATTAATTATATGTGTGACATTGCAATGTCATGCTGGGCTGTAAAAAGATAGGGTGAAAAATGATCAGCAAACTAAAAGTAAAGCTTTATTGGATCACCCAGATCCGCATTCTTCTATAGCTCTATCTCTTTTCGTCTCACAGAAACAGCGTTTGCTAGAGTGGGAATACTGCTCGACTACGATTTGGTTACCCAATACTGATGAGCGCAGAAGCAGTTGTCATAGGACATAGGTCCTTATTGTGAAGGATCCTACACAAACACAAGTAATATGGAATCTTTTAATTAACCTTAAGTAATTATGCTGGAACTATCAATGGCGATTCAACCACCTACGTCTATCTAATTTCTTATTTCAATAACCTAACTATAAGCAAGTAAGTGCATACATCTATTTTGGTCTCATAAACTTTTAATGAACAATATATTGATATGCCATGTGATGGTCGGAACGTTACGAACAATAGCAACACAGAGAGGTAATCCATAATCTTCCAATATATCTGATTTAAACCTAAACGTATTAAACATTAAGTTCAAAATCAATTGAGCTCAAATATGTTGTCATTTTTCATTAGAAAATGTGGCTTCTTTTTTTTACCATAACGTCTTAAAGCGATAGCGGCTTCGTTTCTAGGAGCGATTCTATGCATTACATAGGAGATAAAGCATAAAATGATTTGGCAGTGAAACTGCCTACACAATAGTGATCCACCCACGACATTGCAGTGAAACAACAGCACTTAAAAGCGAGTGGAATGATTTCAAATACTACTTAAAACACAGTTCTAAGTTTATTATGATGGTATTTTTATAAAGAGATCATATTTATGATATTCTTCAGTCTCTCATTTACATACATTTCAATTCCTAAATAGAACTTATGTAAATAGTCATATTATAATAGATGTTAACAATATCATATACGCAAAGTAAGCAATGGAATGTACTATATTATTATTACTAAGAATTAATTAAAATTAAAAATAAATTAAATCATATTTACATTTTTAAACAACTACATTAATGATCATAGAAACCAAGTTAAGAAAATAATTGCAAGAAGATTCATAACTGAACTGAACTAAAAAAGGGGCTATGACCCTTTTTTAGTTCAGTTATGTCAGTCACAGAATTAATAATAGTAGTGACAGTTATGTAATGTTAGTGTTCTGCTAGAACGAAAGTGACAAACTACTGTTTGTGAGTTACGAAGGATCCATACAAGCCGATTTCCATCGGCTTACCTTTTTGCAATCCCATCCCACCGATCCACAATGCAGGGGCCGTACCGGCTAACACACCGAACTTCGGAAAGTCTGCCGAGCTTCAACTTAAAACAGATAAATCGAGCCCCAATCGGGCCAAATGGCGAACCCCAATTCATAATGTCACACTAACATCGATATCTTCTAAATAACTTCGGCGAATAGTACAATACGAAACTCTTTACTCCGATTTATCTGTTTAAGTTTAAGCTCGGCAGACCCGCTGAAGTTCGAAAAGTTAGCCGGTAGGGCCCCAGGTCATAACATTTTTGTAGAACATTTTTGTTCGCCATAATTCCTCCACCCCTCTCAATCTATTCCATACTAACACTCCGTTTTGGTGACTCTGAACTTATAGTAGCATCAAATAATAATTATGCGATGCAAATGGAAGCCCAAAAATAGCGCAAAGGGAAACAAACTTTTATGTTCCTACTTTGAAAGTTACAACTCTGTCTAAAAGCAGTTGCGTATAATTTTCTTAAAAAAAACGGAACTACATTTTAACAATACAATGGAACAAATGCTTTCACTTTAAGGCCCAGTTAAACGGCGCGACGCGAGCCGACTTTATACAACCAATCCCAGTAAATATTATTATTTTGGTGGTTGTATTAACTATATAGCCGAAACTAAAGCGAATAGTGAAAATGAACTTTAACTCACTTGACTTAAGGCTTATAAGCTCTCTGGCTGTCACTTGTCTGTCACGAATGATAAATAGAGCTAATATTTGGCCTTAAAACCGATTTTTCATTACAGAAATATTAGTAATCAGAAACAACTTTTTTCTTTGAATTATAAGTACCTACTTACACTATTATTTTAATGTGAATAATTGATAAAAATATATGTTTCCATTTCCTTTTGTAAATAATTTAAACTTAGCTTAGATCGCGCGATATAACATGAACCCAACCATAGACAATGAGGCTTGCGCACTTTAGTACCTAAAATTGCTACTGCGCAAGTCATGTGGTACTAAAATTTGGGTAAAGTTATTTTGCATATACTGTACTCACATGCGCTACCTACCGCGTGGCTAGTTGCAGGTTTCCCTGTTATAATAATCCCCCACAGTAGAACAACTTAAAAAGTTTTACACAATAAATTCTCAGTGTTGCCAAAGTATAAAACTTTATGAATAAACACATACCTGTAAGAATACTTCATACTCAACCTTGCATCCCTGTATTAAAATTGAACCAAATATGTAATTTATTACCCACGCAAAATAAATGATCCTCTATAAAAATACCATAGTGTATCCTCTAGTAATATCGATGAGATAAATTCGTTTATGAACGCAGACAGCAAGAGCTGTCACCAACTGAAGTGGTCTTCCCATTGATGGGTCCTAAGCTGCCGTCGTATTTCGGCAGCTCCTTGCATTTTGCTTGCTGAAAATAAAATGATAAGGATCTTATTTGTGACGAATGGCTAAACGCCTGAAAGTAGCCTAGTAATAAAAAAAACCTTAGTAATACCTAATCTACAAAAGTTGCGTGATTGCAAATGATATTTCTAGCTTAAATACCCGCTCATCTGAAGCATTTGGGTCAATTATCTTTTGTTGCTAATGGAAGTAAAGAAATGTTCTTCCTAACTGATTGCACCTCCATATTGCATTAATAGCATTTACCAATGAAAAATAAACTGCCTTTTCTACAAATAATTTATAGTATGTTAACTTATTTATTTAATTTTTATCTATTTTTATTTAGAGGCTTTTACCTAGCTAATAGGTATGTCAGCCTCATCAATGTTAACTTGTTGAAAGAAAAAAGAGAGAAAAAACCGGCCAAGTGCGTGTCGGGCCACGCGCAGTGTAGGGTTCCGTAGCCCATGATCCACATACTTAAATGTAGATACTAACGGTTTCACACACCTGACGTTATTTAAGTAGTTCCCAATGAGAAATTTGTACTGCGCCAAGTACATTTTATAAGTTGGTTGACTGTTACACGTAAACTTGTAAAGCCTACTTAGCTTATCAAAAAAATGTTTCCTCAAACGTGCAATATTTTTGAAATTGCTATCCAATGATACCTTACGCTATGGGGTACACAAGAAAAATAATCACATCCCCACTTCACATGTAGGGGAAAAAACATAAAAACAAATATTTTTCAAAATTTTACTTCACTACTTTGTCGGCGTGATTAATATGTATATCCATGCCAAATTATAGCTTTCTAGTACTAAGGCCCGTATTTATAAACAGCTCTCAATGTTGAGAGCTGTTTATACCCGATTTATAAATACGGGCCTAAGAGTCTATGAGCTAGGCTGGGGACGGACAGACAGACAGACGGACATGGCGAAACTATAAGGTTTCCTTATTGACTACGGAACCCTTATAAAAATGGAGAAAACAACAAAAGTTAAAAACAAATGAATTAAAAAAAGAGATGCAGCTATCACTCTGGGTCCAAATAGCGTGTTGCGTCGATGCAGCTCTGTTACAAAATAGAGGGAGAGCCGGTCCACAGGACAGGCCCTTAATCGTAAAAGTTGAAGTTGAATAAAAAAAAAAACTTTATAATTGTTGGCAACAGAGTTACGTAATCAGGCGGCATGATCATTCGACTCTTCTCCAATCTGTACTATGCCTAAAGAGGCTTCAATATTTCAATGCTAACTAATAATTATATGAAACTTACCTCCATAAGTTCTACAGCTATCTCCATAAACAATCTCTCCACATTTTCTGCTTCTTTGGCTGAAGTCTCAAGAAAATACATGCCATGTCTTTGGGAGAAGTCTTCACCAATATGCCTCGGAATTTCTCTATCTTCTCTGTCAGTTTTGTTACCTTAAATTGTATAAATAATTAAAATACATTGAAGTTTTTATTACTTGCCATGAGGAAGTTTAATGATAATGATAAGAGGTTAAGCACTTAAGAAATTGGTTTGAATTGCAATACCTTTGTAAAACACAGTCAACGGCACATGAAGTAATACAAAACTGACTAATTTCTCAGTTGATTTTGAACATGAGAATAAGACTTACCAACTAATATCCTAAGAACTTTGTTATTTGCATATTCTTCTATCTCCCTCAGCCAGTCGGGTAAACAGTCGAACGTCGGCTGGCAAGATATGTCGTAGACCAAGATGAGAGCATGGGCTGATCTATAGTAGCTCTGTGTTATTGATCGAAACCTTTCCTGACCTGCTGTATCCCATATTTGTAACTGAAAAATACAGGCCTTATTTATTGATCCATATTTAATCGATTAGCTATTTAATTTATTCTAAGCTGCTGTCATCTATAAATAACTAATTTTATTTGTTTATTATTTTATCTGTTTTTGTAAGTCTGAAGAATGTTGACTAATACTTGTATTCAAAAAAATTACTCTGAGGTCTTACAGTGCCCATCAGACACATAGTGTCCCACAAACCAATCACACGAAATACAAACGAACCAATCACAGACCTCTATTTCATAATAGACAAGGGTCCATTATGAGTGTTGTTTGTAAATATGGATGTAAGTTCTATAACTTATGCATGTAAAAGTTTGTAGCAGGTGCTTTCATTTTAGGTAAATCTTAATTGAATTCAATATGTAATTGGCAATGTTCTAAATTAAGTGATTAATAGAGGTAATTAAATACATTAAACTGATTATATTACAATTCAAATGGGCGAGTAAATTACTGTAATTATGAAAAGTAAACATTAACATTCTTTGTTGCAAACCAAAGCTTGTGAAATAAGGTTTTTTTATTAAAATTGTATCACTCTGATGATGAAATAACATTACCAAAAATGTTCATGAAATCAAACTGAATTACCTTCACTTTCTCACCGTCGACTTCTACGGTTTTGATCATAAAATCCACGCCTATTGTTGCGCCTTGCCCAGGTGGAAAAAGTCCTTGAGTGAAACGCCTTACCAAACAAGTCTTGCCTACGCCAGCATTTCCAACTAACACCACTTTAAAGAGAAATTTGTAATCCTCCATTGTAAGCACCAATTCACATTTGTGAGAAACGCACAAATTCCACACGAAACAATGAAAATTTCAGCTCTCAAGTTACGCTTTAATGAATTGTCAATTAGTTATAACTTATAGAGTAAATTACGTTACGAATACACATCGATAGGTAGTATCTACCATTATTTTACAATCATATTAACATTAAAGTGTGAAAGATAAGATAAGATAAATTGATCCTGATTCCTGATGCTTGTTCTTGTTGTTCACCAAAACAATAGTAAAAAAATTGCGAGGAAAGAAAGAAAACTATCGACGCGACGCGACGTTCCTCTTCGTTCTTTTGTTTATGAAGGCAGTTTTTGATAAACTTCGATAAAAAGATATATGGTTATTTGAAAAAAAAGAGAAAGAAAAGGCTTATTTTTATTTGATTAATATTAAAATTATTCTTTGTTTTTGCTATGCTTTATGTATACGTTGAAGGACTTTAGAATAGGATAGGACCAATTTATTGTGTTCTAAATCTAAAAGGCAAAACAATCTTTATGAACATATCTCTAATGTCATGTCAGATGCATCCAATGAACTTCTTCTTCTTCTTTTTTTGTTATGGCAATCTACTTTCCTCTTGGAAGTAATTTTTGCCAGTGTCAAGTGTTAAATAGTTCAGTGGTAGATATTGTTTAATATTTCATTAGAATGCAGGTGCATCGCATTCCAATGCTGCTTGGAGCATTTGGCACCAAGTATATCAAGACAGTTTACTCGGTTAGTTCTGCCGAGGAAGCCACCACTTCAATAAAAGTCTCAGCTTCACACAACCAAGATCGCGCCTATTTCAATTATCCCACATATTTGTTCAGTTGCGTAGACACTTGTACCATATAACTGCACCAATTTTAAGACACAATATCCACTATGAATCAATTTGAAAATAATTAAAATAGACACCAAACCGAACTCGACAAAATGGCGCCAAAAAAAACTCATCCAATGAACTTAATAATAATAATCTCCCCTGAGTATTGCTCTGTGTTCACTGTTTTTTCTTTACCTCTGTGGAACTGTGTTATGATCTGTGGACTGGACTGTCTTGTCTGTCTGTCTGTACTCTTCTCGGAAAGAAGCATAACTTCTTAGGTCTGTACTACTATAAATTCTGTTTGTTTTTATTTACTCAGAGATTGCATTGCATTGCCATTCCCATTCCACTTTGCAATTTCAGTGTTTTATTAGATAAAAAACGTTGTGTATTATATTGCACAGTAGTTGAAAATGTCAACTATTAATTATACTACTCGTACTGAAGGACAAACCAAGATAAACACTATTATATGGACAGTGCCAAATTTCATAAACTTACTAGAAAATAAAACAACAAGAGAATTCCGCACCGAGAAATCGAAAGATTCCAGTGTTGCCTTGTTAGAATCCAGGTTTCAATTAAAAATGCAATTTTTGGGGCGAGACAATGATATAATTGAAATATATTATTTGTCCCCATCACCAGTCTTCTTGAAGTCGATTCTTACGATATGTCTGAAACGCTTTGAAGAGCGGTCAATTGTTATAAAAGAATATCATACTGTACAAGCCAATAAATGGCAGTTTTTAGCGACGCTATTTAAACGGGACATTGCTAGCTACGACGGTCGCGAGATATTCCTCCTTAGTGATGGAAGTTTACGTTTGAAATTCCAATTCATGGTCACAAACGACATAAAAGTAGACCGATCTCATATTCCTGAAGTTCAACTGAGTAATGATTTTGAGAATCTACTGAACAATGGCTTGTTTTCTGATGTGGTAATGAAATCAGCCGAGGGTATTGAGTATAAAGTGCACAAGGCTGTGTTAGCAAGTAGAAGTGCTGTGTTGAAGGCTCATTTTGAGCATAACACAACTGAATGTTTTACTAACATTGTGGAATCTCCTCTGGAATCTGATGTGTTGAGAGAACTGTTGACATTTATTTACAGTGATAAAGCTCCTAGAGTCGATGAAATACCTGAGAGACTGCTAGCAGCTGCTGATTATTATCAGTTGAGCCGCTTGAAGAGCCTTTGCGAGGAAGCACTTCACAAAAAACTTACTGTGGAAAATGCAATTGAGACTCTCCAGCTGGCAGACTTGCATTCAGCTAAAACATTGAGGATGTTGACATTAGAATTCATAAAAGATGGACAAGCTAAACTTATTATAAAAACTGAAGGCTGGGCCAA
Source organism: Catoptria pinella (assembly GCA_963556745.1). Classification (NCBI taxonomy): domain Eukaryota; kingdom Metazoa; phylum Arthropoda; class Insecta; order Lepidoptera; family Crambidae; genus Catoptria; species Catoptria pinella. Next base: position 2,468,247 of record OY750777.1, read on the forward strand.
AGTGAAATCTGTAGAACTTATCAAAAGGATTTATGAATATATCATGGCTGATGACGTTGATGCTGATATAAAATGAATTATACCTATATGATTTGATTAATAATAATTAACTTGCATTATTATAACAGTTCTGTGATTTAATTAACTCAAAGACTTGAAAACAATTCCTTGCTAACTATATATTTTATTTAATATAAAAATAATGAGTAATCACAATTTTTACAACTTTAATCAATATTCGGACTTCTGAGTGATTGGTTGCAATTGCAATGGAAATGTTTAATATGGAATAAATAAGAATATTGTGTTATAAAATTCATAAGCATGTTACTTTGTTTTAAAAGTTTAGTTACAAAATTGTAGATGTATAAATGTATTGCTATATTGATTGTTTATTCTAATAAGTTAAAATCATGTATTTGAAATCTTTAGGGTTAACTGGTTTTATCTAGGAATAAAATGATTATGAATAAAACACATCTTTAATTATCAACTATTACTACCACTATCACTGTTACTAGTGTCACTAGAATCACTTTCACTCTGATAAACAGTCATATGATTTCTATTTGTGTTCACAAACAAATCATCTTCCATTGTGCTTTCTTCCTTCTTACCATCCTCAAACTCTTTTGGCCAAACATTGTTCTCTTTGTAATATTTTATAGAATCCTTGTTCATAATCTTAACAATTTCAGCCTTTACTTTATCACCTTCAATGATTGGTTCAACTAAGATGTAGTCTCCTCTTTTAACCCATATGTTCTTCCTAAATTTGGGAGGCATTGATACAAGATACTCCTCACCAGTTGGTGTTGTTACCTGGAAATAAATAAAGAACTAATTGTCTACTAATCATTACAATATTTTGAAGGGTATGTTGACACAGTAGCAGTAGAGCTGTTCTAATTGTATCACACATGGTGAACCCAACTTGCTCCGACGAATGAGCAGTTGTGGTATTCATTGAGCTGTGCACCTTCAGCCTGGGGCGACTGCTAATATAATTCAGACACTTTTGTCTCTAGGGAAAACTGCCCAGTGTGGGTTTGGTAATCAATGATGAGATTTGCCTTACAAGCGTAACCACCTCAAAGAAATGCTTGGTATGAAAAGAGATGTATAATAAATAAATATGAACTTTTGTTATTGAATACCTAGGTATTTATTATTAATGTAGTCATTTATTCATATTGTGACATAAGTGAAGTAACAAACACCCGCCTCACCTCATGAAGGTTATTTCCTTTACTTTTGAGAACTTTGACGACACTTTGATTTTCTTTGGGCAGTTCATAGTCGTCCCAAAGAGCCTCATTTATCACATGTTTTCTTTTTGTTACTTTTGACATATTTACATTAAGTAATTTAATGCTAAATGAGAAGATGTGAAAGAGACACTTTTATTATATTTTCTGTAAAGGAAATTACTAATAATATCCCACTCTTTTGAATATTGACAAAAAAAAACTGAAAACAGACAACGACAAAATTTGGGGTTAGCAAAATAGCATAATTTTTTTTTTATAACTGTCAGTGTCACTGTCAACTTTTTTTTTGTTAATTTTTTCCGCTTCGAACAGAAAAGGCAAAGGCTCAAAAAATGAGCCTTCATTTGTAACACACCACTCACCGACACAGCTTGTGTTCGTGGTTTTAATGTGCCTGCTACACGACTGCCAACTACGTCCCAACCAAGGCGACCCAACTTGTTTCGAAAATTTGTTATAAACCTCCATTTACACGGCTGTAAACCACCAAGGTCACCTTGGTTCGGACGTGGTTGGTAGTCGTGTAGCAGGCACCACTTTTTCCCCTTAAAAATTCGAATCAGATTCACCTTAACTTATTACTTCGAACTCCTAATATTCTACTTGCAGTTCTTCAGTTTATTAATTTATCAAAACAAATGAACTCCATCGTCCAAAAGAAATCAAATACCATTTAAATCAGTCATTTATTTGATTCACACTTATTCAGTACATCAAAAATGTTTAGAGATTCTCCGTTAGGAATTCCATAGCCCTTCTCCAGGCCGTGGGGATTGGAGGGGGTAGTGCAACTCAGATTGGATTCTTTCCGCAGCACCTGGTCCACTTCCACTGATGTGAAGAACGCCACTGACAGAGGCAAGTCATGGATTCCCACCCTAAATGGAAAAGTATATTATTTTGTGATTTTTGTCCATTAATGGGATTGATTATTGAAAACAATAGTCTTTTTGCGTCTAGGGCTGTCACTTCTGTCACTTTGCAGTTTTCCATGCAAATAAAAAACACTTTTTTGTACACACTTTCTTTTAAACACCCTGTATACTAACAGATTGTTACTATGCCTAACTAAAGGAGTTAATTAATAAAATGAACACATAAGACTTTCATAATACCTCTGTGAACAAAATGCTCTTGTGAGAAGATTAGTGATTTGCAGCGCCAATGCTGTCTCATACTTGTGCTCATCCGGTACTAAATACCTCACTTCGTCATGGAAACTGAGGCAGAACCTGCGAAATATAACAAGGCTATACTCAACTATAGACGGATAAAGAATTAGTGTCTAGACACACTATGCCGAAGTTACGCGACCGAAGTTCGGCCAAGTTACGCCTGCAATGCTTTGTGAATGGCTAGAAAGAGATGAAATTAAATAAAATGGAACTAAAATTTTTCAGTACAAAATATAGTCAGTGTTGCCAACTTATTCGTGATTTTGACGTGTTTGCATAGAAAGTGGCGCCCTCATTTTTGTCAACTCTTTATGGTCAAGCTGTACGTAGCGTTTTTTCATATTAAAAACGTTGCCGCCGAACTTCGGTCGCGTAACTTCGACATAGTGTGTCTAGACACTTATTCGGATCAGGATGTTTTTACTTTTGTTATTGGAATCGAGCAAATGTAGTTGCGGAACCATCAGGCGTAGCATGACGAACCCGACAAAGATTTTTTATACCCCTAAATGTCATTTTTGACAGTTAAAGGGTCTGTCGATTAGTACAGCATTTGCGATCAAAACTTTCAAAAAAATTGCATGCGATAAATTGCCTAATGTGAAGGGGATTTAACTTTACGGCTCGGCTTCATTGAAACGCCATCTATCGAAATTTTTTGAACTGTTTTTTTATTCTGTAAAATAATGCGTTTCTGAAAAATATACTACTCAAAAGAAAATAGGGGCCATTATGATTTTCCATTCAAAGAAACCAATTTCTGAAAGGTATTTTTATGATTAATTCAATCTGATTTTATTTGAATTTGATATTATTAAAAAGCTGATATGGTCAGTTTTAAAACGGTGTATCTCGAGAACATCGAGATCGAGTAGGAATCGAGTAAATGTCAAAACGGTACTATGAAAACCATGGAAACCGTTTTCAATGTATCAAAATAACAGATTTTTGACGTTTTATTCATTCCTAATGTGAACTTTAACCCGTAAATTCATGTCGAGAGTCCCTACTCTGTCCCTGGGCTGATTGAATTTAGCATAATAATTACCTATTTAAATTTGATATTTTAGCATTCACAATGCTATTTTTATATAATAGACTAGAAAAAATACGACTCGCACCAGCTCATATTCTCGGACGGGAATCGAACCCGCAACCTTTTATATCGACCGAGAATAACACCACAGAATAAATAAATAAATATTTGACAACATCACTTACATTGCTCCGATTCTAAAGTAATGATAAAATGAATTAAAAAAAAAGTAATAAGTTAAGGTGAATCTGATTCCTATGATCTGGGGCTCTATCGGCTAAAACATTGAAGTTCATGTTAACTGTGTTTTGGCAGATGTATGTCGACGCACAATGGCCTAGGTGAAATGTGACGTCTGCGCCGTCCTCTCCCCTGAGGGAGGGCGGCCGTTTGTTCGTAACGAAGGTTCGTTGCCTCTCCGGGCACGCAACCAAACTCAAGGCGGTTTTAGTCAGTAGGAGCCTGACAAGCCCCCCATAGACCGGCTTGAGTCCAATAGGGAGGGAATACTCATTAAAAACTCCAGCACTTGCCCTCGCGCCGCCGGTTGGCCCTGAGGGTCCCCTGTGGGAGTCGCCTCATTAGACCCGGCGGAGATGGCCGAGCGAGTTTAGCCATCTCCCTAGACGGTTGAGGCCGTGCCAGGCAGGCGATGGGTCACCCCCCCAGAGGTATAGGTACCTGGCGTTAGGCGCAAGATGCGCCATACTGGCGAGCATGAGGTGCAGGAAGTCAGCCGCGGCGCTCTGCACCGCCCAGTTGAGGCGAGTGCCGCCCCACCGGCCGTGGGCGCCCTCCAGCGCGCGGGACAGGCGCCCGCCCAGGAACGCCGTGCGGGGCGCTTCGGAATCTAAATACCGACCGACAAAAAAATGCATTTTGAAAACTTGATAATAATATGTTGATGCAAAAATCATTTTTAGGATTTTGTCTCTCAAAAGAAAAAAGGTAACCCTTATAGGAACACTTCGTTGTCCGTCTGTCTATCAAATCCCCGTTTTTGAGGTACAATCGGCCAATCACGTGCTTTAAATATGTGTGTGCAGCGACAGGGCCCCAAGGCTCGGCGTAGTTTTCGCTGATAGCAAAAAACGCCTATTTCCAGCCATCACCCTACAGTACATAATTTTTCAAAATTAATGTAACCCTGCAACCGGCTAACTTTTCGAACTTCGGCGGGTTCGCCGAGCTTCAACTTAAAACAGATAAATCGAAGTAAGGAGTTTCGTATTGTACTATTCGCCGAAGTTATTTAGAAGATATAAATGTTCGTGTGACATCATGAATTTGGGTTCGCCATTTCGGCCCGATTGGGGCTCGATTTATCTGTTTTAATTTGAAGCCCGGCAGACTTTCCAAAGTTCGATGCGTTAGCCGATACGGCCCCTGACCTGCTATTTCCTCCAACTTGTTGAACATGTCCGACTCGGTGCCGCCCACCCACTTCGGCCGTTCGAACATCTCCTCGGTCCGTTTACCGCTCAGCTTGGCCAACCGCTTCGCTTGGTACCCTGACATTTCAACCACCTGGCAGAACGAAAGGCAAATAAATTTTACATTGGACAACATTAATTAACAAAATTTATTACTTATTACTTTGCTTTGTAGGACACGACAATAAAGTGACTACAACTCTCTAAAGCTGGAAACATATTATCGGACGCGGCTAACAGTGCACAGTCATGTAACATCCAGCGCACCAGATTGCTATCGGACGTCCGACGGCTTCATATTAGTCTATAGTTACGTCCGTGACTTACGTCTGATAGTTTGCACAACTAAGTTTATTTTCATAGTCCAGACACTTAAAGGTCGTGGCTGTGAGCCGCGTCCGATAATTTGTTTCACACCCTTATCTACAGACGACTAATGACTTGTGTAAGTAAAACTGTAAATTTTCCAATGCTTCTAATGTTATATTCACTGTTTCACTGACAGTTTTACTCAGACAAGTATTTACTCGTCTTTAGATACAAGTGTAAGTAACAGTTCCGGATAATTAGGCAGATGACACACCCGGCAGATAGCAGATAATTTCGTACGAATTCGATTCTTTGTAACCCGTGTCTAGAAATAATAAATAAATAAATGCTTCTACAATTTCACACAGTGCCATCTAGCCCCAAACTAAACAAATCTTGTAATATGATTGCTAGACAACTAATATACTACTTATATACTTTTTAAATATATACTTATTATACATAGTAACACCCAGACCAGTCACAGAAATTAAAATTCATCATTTAAATTTCTGCCCGGCCGGGAATTGAACCCGGGACCTCTTGCGTGGTAGACCGGCATGTTGACCACTGTATCACTCAAGTCGTCAAGTAAATAGCAGTATAATTGCTTATACAAGTAGTTTCGTAGAAATAAAAAATACCTTTAAAATAACTTTGCAATAGGAATCCAGACCAGATAGGGCAGACCATGTTAGTGGTAGTGAAACGATTTTAAGCGTAATTTTGAGGGTTCCGTACCCAATCCGTAGGATCCCATACAACTAGAGATGGGCAAAGGACCCGATTATTACCCGACTGCTGGGTTTAAACCCAGTTAACGCCCATATACCATTTTCTTGAACTAAATAAAATCTTCAGAAATAAGAGATGTTCTATCCTTTGAATATTTTTCTGTTTTGTTTGAACAAGAAATTGTTTCTAAAGCAACGTCACATTTGACATATCAATAGAAATAAAAAAAACTGTAAATAGTTTATTTAACATACAATGTGGGTTTTTATTGGGTTTAAACCCAGCAGTCGGGTAAAAATCGGGTCCTTTGCCCATCTCTTCATACAACAGACATGTTTTTTTGCCGTTTTTATAGATAATGGTACGGAACCCTTCGTGCGCGAGTCCAACTCGCACTTGGTCGGTTTTTTTACGTTAATTTAACCGGGAATCGAGTCCAGGAATCCCCGAAGTTACTTTACCTGGGTCTCGTCATCTTCTTCCATGAACCCCTCCATGTACTTCTTCTGTAGAGTATACACTCTCCGTCCCTTAGTGGTGGTGAACATTTTGGCGGCCTTGCTTTTGGCCTCCGATATCGTCATCGTGGGGTTAAACTGCTTCAAAAGCCTTTCCGCAAAGTTTTGACCCGCACCTGTACCAACATTACATTTTTATAAAGGAAAATTAGTTGTTTTGACAAACAACAAAAAAAAGATCGACTTAATTTTCGATTCTTCTTAAATATTATTTAAATCCCAAATTAATACTTTTTCGATAGCGAAGTTCATTTATATTACCTACGCAAATGCGTCGAAAAAACGGACCAATCGTTATGAGTGTCATGAGAAGCTTTGTATTTGTGGAGATCACTCGAATCTCGACCGGAGCTGGACCGAAACTGGTCCGGACCGGAGTCCAACCGGAGTTCCAACCACTCTAATACAAGATGGCCCCGTTGCTATAGTAACAACAACAACCCCGTTTCCACAGGTGAAACGTGCTCCGGTTGAGGTCCGGTTCGGCCTCGGTCGATTTTCGGTTGAACTCCGGTCAAACTCCGGTACCATCTACATGAACACTTACGGTATATCCTCGTGTAGTTGATGACTTAAGCGTGGTCTCTAGATATAGCGGCGGCGTTGGCAGTAAGTGAGTGCAGGTCTGTTTTCCTAGCCTTGTCCCCCGCTAGCACCTACCCTATTTATGGTAAATTACTACAAAATGTTTGATACTAAGTTCAGTTACCGTATATCCTCGCGTAGTTGATGACCTTAGCGTGGTCCCTAGATATAGCAGCGGCGTTGGCAGTAAGTGAGTGCAGGTCTGTTTTCCTAGCCTTGTCCCCCGCTAGCACCGCCCAGCCGAAGGCGGTTCCCCCGCATAAACCTATGCTACTGTCGCCTAGAAGCGCAGCTATCCAGAGTTCCTAAACAAATGAATAGGGGCTGTTTTGCTGGTACATGATTGCATGCATCTATCTTTTACTTTGATTTAAAAATGGAACATAATAATATCATTTAAATGAAATCATCTGGAATTAGGGAATATAAGATGTGGATTATATGCTTCGTAGGTTTTTTGCATTGTAATATTGACAGCCGGACTCATCGAAAAGATGTTATTCTCATTCACATGTGACTTTCAAGATTATCAAATTTAAATATGAATTAATTTTTTTAATATTTGACAACATCACAAACATTGGTCCGATTCCAAAGTAAGTAGCTAAAGCACTTGTGTTATGAAAATTAGATACAACGGTGGTATCACAAACACCCAGACCTGAGCCAATATAGGAAATATAAATTGACCCAACCGGGGATCAAACCCGGGACCTCAGAGATGGCGACACCTTGAAAACCGGTGTACAAAGCCACTCGATCACGGAGGTCGTCATATTCGATACATTATCGAGATATTTGAATTGTGAGTTTAATGATTGACAGATAAACGCTGCAAATAATGAACATTAATGGGCAAGATCGCATAAACAAGTTATACACGCAACTGTTAAGTACTTTGACCATGATCAAGTGCTGTTGAACTTTGTTGTAAGTTAAGAAGGTTAATTTTACCTGTGAATCCACATCAGCTCCTACAAATTTGTACCCAGGCGGCGCTTGAACCATAGCTCGAAGTTCGGAGCCTATCCTCTCTTTGTGAGCGTTGCTGGCAGTCATCCAAGTCGGCTCGCTGGCTCTGTACGGAGGAAAAAAGTTGAATAAGTACATTTATATACAAGGTGTTACAAAAATACCCCTAATGCCGAATATGGTATATAGGAACCATCAAACTGAACAACTTTTACTATGGGGCCAACTCTGAAATCGCGAAATAAAAATCAGCTGTTTCATACATTTTGATATTTTCTACTTTAATTTTTGTATGAAACAGCTGATTTTTTTTTCGCGATTTCATAGTTGGTCCCATAGTAAAAGTTGTTCAGTTTGATGGTCCCTATATACCATATTCGGCATTAGGGGTATTTTTGTAACACCATGTATAGTGGTTACAACACAAAAAGCAATACTATTGATCGAAACACCATTGAGACACGATTATTACATTGAATTCGGACAGCAAAGTACAGAATATATTCAAGTTATTATTTCAAACTAATGAAGTAGGTAGTGATAAAATGGGTAACAGCGTTTTCCGATGAAGGCGATCTTACACTGCGACCTGCCTGTCAGGGTTCGCGAACCTGGAAAAGTGCGCCAAAGCAATCATTTTATTTTCAATTTGGCCATAGTGTGTATGTGTGCGAACCAGGTTCGCATACGTGTGCGCGCACGTACACACTGTGGCGCACTGTTGCAGCAAAGGATAAAAAAATTTGGCGCAGGTTCGCGGAGCGCGGAGGTTCGCGATCCTAAGTGGGTACCTACCCTTATGATGATGATGCAGAATCATTTCTCTCACCTCCTGAGAGTGAGTGAGTATTCCACAGACAACCACTTGCGGCATTATGGTGCTGTACTGCGCAGGCGCACCGGCAGCAGTTGTACCGCAGCCACACTACTTGCTGGCCCATCACTCGCTCTCTATAGTCACATAACATAAGTTCACTCTCACCTCCTAGTGAGTGTTCCACAGACGACTACTTGCGGCACTATAGCGCCGTACTGCCGCGCCGTACTGCGCAGGCGCGCCGGCAGCAGTTGTGCCGGCAGCCACACCACTTGCTGGCCCATCACTCGCTCTCTGTTGTTACGCCAGTATGACATCATGCGACCGAATGTGAGCACCTACGGGGTCGGGTATTAAGTTCACTCTAGTGTTTTAGCACGATTTTTAGATCGCTTTCTTGTTTTTTTTTTTGACTAAATTTTTTTCACATATGAAAATAATAATCTTATAAACTGGGAAAAAAGTAAAATTGGACCGTGAGCTCTATAAATATGTACAATGTTTCAAGATATATGTACTTTAAGGCTCATATTATAATGCTTGGGCGAGTGCTTGACATACAATACACTTACGAAAATATGAGATCTTCATACATAATAATAAATAAAATTTTGAAAATCTGATGTTATTAGACAATCTTGCTCCTTTACTCATCGAAAACGGAGTATCAAAGTGATCGAAGAAGTGTTTTAGCTACGCCAATGACGAGCCAAGTGATAAAAACATGCATACCTTTTCTGCTTCATTCCCTTGCGCGGTCAATACGTTCTGACTGAACATGTCCAAAAAGTCCTTGGCTAACGGATTGCCGACCTTGTACTTAGGACCATCTTTATGTGGCAGCCTTAGGAAATGACAACAACCTAAAATTGAATTACCCCTATTACTTAGCGAATAATTTTTTGATGAAATTGAATAAATAACTAGTAAGTATAATTATCGTAGTGTTGTGTGGTTTTGGTCATCGTTTACACCAGGGGTCGATTTCATAAACATTACAATTTGTAATCTACTACGGTAATTCGCGGTGTCTGTGAGTAGTTTATTTTTTAGTTTCATATTGGCGAGGCAATGAACACCAAACAATCGTTGTAATTTACTGCAGTAATGTTTATGAAATACGGCCCAGACCTCGACCGGAGCTTGACCGCAGAACCGCAGATTGACCGGAGGCAAATAACGCAACAAAATTCAACCTAATTGTTCAGGTAATTAAGATCATGAGCGGATTCGATCGGATTTAACGACCTCCGTGGTCGTCATCTCTGAGGTCCCCGGGTTCGATTCCCGATTGGGTCAATTTAGAAAACGAACTTTTCTATATTGGCTCAGGTCTGGGTGTTTGTGATACCACCGTTGTCCCTGATTTCCATAACACAAGTGCTTTAGCTACTTACTTTGGAATCGGAGGAATGTATGTGATGTTGTCTTATATTTATTATTGATGTTGTCAAATATTTATAAGAGTCTGTATGCGTAGGCTAAAAGTAAGCAAGCGGAGTTGAAGCAACTAACATTGGAATATTATGTAAGTTGGTTGTCACTTTGTCTGCGTCAGTTTCATATCTTACCTTGTATTTCAATACCGCTCCAGACCCCGAGGCCGTGGTACTGGTTCGCAGCGGCCTGTTCGTCGACTTTCTTTCTCGCGTAGTAAGCTCGTCGGCCTAAATCTTCCTTTACATTATAACATACTGTTTTATTGCTATGTATGACTAAGTCAAGCCTTAACAATTTATACTGCTCGAAGGACCAAATAAGTTCATCTATTATTTCAAGGTCTAAAAGTGTTTCGCATTTAGTGGTTCGCGTACCCCCAGGGGTGCGCGAGGTTACGTCAAGGGTTGCGCACGCGCAGCAATCTCTTAACTAGGATATTATCATTCCTGCATTATGGGATACGCGAGTTTGAGGTCTTTCTTAGAGTGGTACGTAGAAAAAACGATTTAGGAACTAATTCGTCAAGCAGAAAGAAAGTTCCGATTGGTCGAGTGTGTTTTTACCGCGTGTTTTGGTAATGCAGGTAAGCAATGCAAAAGTAATAATTAGTCAAGTCCCAATTTTGTTTCGATTTGCCAAGCCTTATTTTTATTTCAACTGGTCAAGCCAATAAAAAGTTCTGAATTGTCAAATGTAAAAAAAATACTTCAAAAAACATTTTAAACCCCTTGCTGCATAATAATAACGTAAATAAATAAGTAAAAGACATAATATTCTGAAAACTGTTTATTTAAAAACAATTTGTTGTACCGAATCAGAAAACAAAATTATATAAATAAATATTACCTAATTGGCGTTAACAGTACATATTTCCACCATACATTTTTAGATCGCTTAAATGCTTTAGTAAATACTTCGTGTAATAAAAATGGGATAAAATGAATCAGTTCATATAGAAAATCAATTTTCTTAATGAATTTAGACATTTGTAAGCTGATACGTTTCCGTTTATATATTTTTTTACTATTTTTCTTATTTTACCTTCTTTAGTTAAATATTTTTGCAATCTTTTGTTTTTTTGAATCTTGTTTAAATTAATAATTTCGTATTCATGATCTGTAAAAAATATAATAAGTTCGGCTTCTTAAAATTTTTTTTGTTAAGGCGGCTATTTTAAATACACTAATAATTTTTACATTTGACAATTCAGCACTTTTTATTGGCTTGACCAGTTGAAATAAAAATAAGGCTTGGCAAATCGAAACAAAATTGGGACTTGACTAATTATTACTTTTGCATTGCTTGACAAATCAGAACCAAAACACGCGGTAAAAACACACTTGACCAATCGGAACTTTCTTTCTGCTTGACGAATTAGTTCCTAAATCAAAGGTATCTAAAGTATTTTTAATTAACATAAGTCCTTACCTCAACAGTCTTTGGTAACATATGAACATCAGTTTCCACGTCGTTTTCCTTACAAAATGCCATAGGACACGCCAGTAGTAGCTCTTCTAGAGGGAGTACGGGCTCATCTTCCGTCTCTTTCTGGTTCCTACTGAAAGGGACGAGAAAACCCCACCCTTCTGACTGTATGTAGTGGAGAGGGTAACCTTCCCAAGATAAGCGAAGGAGTTTTGGTGTTATCTAAAGAGAAAAAAAAAAATAACTGAACACTAAAGGGCATGTTTCAAGCAAGTTCCTTTTAAATTATAAAAATAAATAACTTACAATAATAATTATCTTGAAATTGTTACATTTTTTAAATTAAATCTGCTGTCTCAATATTCTACAGTTCAGTTGCTGCTATGGCAGCCAATAATGTTAATAAATACTTACCTAATGAATAATGCTGAATTATTTTAATTAATAAAATACACACTAACCTGCATACTAGTTGTTATATTGTTGGGACCCGGCGTCCAATCTGGATCTTTTCCGGGTTTCGTGCAAAGCTTCCTGTACCACGCCGGGTATCCGGCCAAAAAAGGCCTTTTTACCGGCAACGATTCTCTTAACTCATAAAGATAACTAAACTTTTTGCTCAAATCCTCTACTTTATCCTCATTTTCAATTACTTCTTTATTTTTAAACTTTACATACTCTATGTATTCCTCATTCAAAATAAGCGGTTCTTTTTCGTATTGCACCTCTTTGCTTTCAATTTTCTCGATATTTATTTGTTCTTGAACACAACCTTTTTTCTTTTTAACCTGTTTCTTAAGTTTCAATGTTTGTGTTGACCAGCCTTGATCCCACATCCACAGATCTTTTTTGTAGGCGTCATTTTCCATGAGGCGGCAGGCTTCGTCAGCTTTTTGTGACAATAACTGCCTGGACTCGAGTTTCAAGTCTTCGAACACAGTCTCGGCAGAATCTATGTATTGCAGCCAGTTAGAATTGACTGGGAGATATGCTGAACCTATAACAATACTCAAGTATTTAAAGGTGCCTGTTGAATTGATTTCTACCATACCAAACCAACAACTTATATTACGAAGTCAGTTATTTAAAATCAGAACTGACTTTGCAAATGGTAAGTTCCGAATCACGGTAACAGAGCGTCATGAGCGCACTAACGCCCGGCCTTGAATCCGTGTTATGATTACAAAACTTACGTGTAATGTAGTGTTTGTTAAATATTCGACATTATTATTGGAAGAAACAAAAATTAAATGTAAAGATACATTAAAAAGAAAATTAAAAGAATGCATGTTATAATGTCATATAAGTAAGCAAAGGTAATATAAAATAAACAAGCGATGTATATAGCATTTAAGTACAATTATTAACAGGGTATGATTTTATCAATTACCTAATTAATGCATTTTCAGTGACCTAATAAATACTATTTGTTCCTAAAATAGTAGATCTGTCACTTAAATTAAATCACCAAATAATATAAAAACGCTTACCTAAATAATAATTAAGAATTACTTGGAAATAATATCAATCATCAAATAATTATATTGGGTTTCTAAATAATAAAAGTGTCACTAAAACTGAATCACCAAACAATTAAGAATGTTTACCTAAAAAATATATTTGATCATTGAAAAATAATATTAACTTATTACATAATTCAACTGAAATTTGACGATATGGGTACAATTAATTAAATAAAACTACAATAGGTTTTAATCATATAATTTACATTTATAATCGAAAGAAAAACACTACTTATCTAAAACTAAACAAAACACTGCAGTCAAGTGCGAGCTGTGCGAGTTAGTTAGGTATATTTGTTACCGGCCGAATCCGATTTTCAGGACAAACTAGTTTGGCCTAGGTTAAACTAGTTTTTCCTATACGCGATGGGATTAACTGGTATAGCCTAGACCAAACTAGTTTGTCCTAAGCCCGATAGGATAAACCAGTTTAGTCTAGGCCAAACTAGTTGAACCTGATATAAGCATTATGGCCAAACTAGTTGATCCTGATATAAGCATTATGGAGCTTCGCTCGCTCCGCTGCGAGTGGTCTAAACACTAACCTAACCTAACCTACCTAGTGCATTTAAATTTTCATAGTCCGCCAATTTGACTCCACCCCTACTTAGGATTTTTTCTATTAATTAAGTGACACATCTATTATTTTGATGATTGAACGATTTAAATGATACTAATAGTTTGTTGATTAGATTTATAAGGTGATAGATCTACTATTTTAGGTACAAATATATTATTGCCGCCAGGGACTTACTTTTTAGAGGACAGATCTTATATTCAGGCTATAGAAAAAAGTGATCAAACTATAATTTAAGAGACATATTTACATTAATACGGTGATTTATACTTAGAGACAGTTTTGATAAATATGATGACTAATATATTTCTTGGGGACAGATATTATAATTAGGGTATTGCAGATTAGTGACACATCTAAACTTAGGTGACAGAAAATATTGTTCCCTTTTTAATATACGTATATAGAAATAAGCGTTACGCCTACAAACTGTCATTGCAGTTTGGCGACAGAAAATGTTGTACTATTAAATGTAAAAATTTGGAAAATCAATCAAAATAAACATACGACAGGCGGCATAAAATGATATTGTATTATCTATGGTCACACTTGTAAAATATTGGCGCAATAAAATATTAAAAAGTTGCTACTTTCCTTTGTCATTTCCGTGCATTATTTGAGAACATTACTATACAAGCCTTGGCCGCAACTAGGCATTGATGGACTCACGTATCAATAATGTACTATTTATTCACTGTTTTCATGACATAAGTTTTTAAGAGGGGGAATGGTATAAAAGTAATTATAATAGCATGATAAATAATGGTCCTTCGAGCCGGATTACCTAATTCCAACATTCCAGCCAACGTGACCGGATGCGGAAATCGCTCCAAAAACAGCGGCAGTAGTTCCTTCAATATATTGTGCGTAGCCACGACGTCGCCCGCGCAGTACCTCATGAGTTTCTGGAAGTTTTCGTGCACGTCTTGCATAGTGCCGTCAACGAATATATCTCTGGTTTCTTTGTCCACTAAAGTTCCGCAATATAATTTATGTACCTGTACAGCAAAAATATAATTTATGTACAACGCGATTTTACCCAAAAAGTAAAACGGGACCCTATTACTAAGACTCCGCTGTCCGTCCGTCTGTCTGTCAGTCTGTCCATCTGTCACCAGGCTGTATCTAATGAACCGTGATAGTTAGACAGTTGAAAAAAGTATTTCTGTTGCCGCTTTAACAACAAAATACAGAAATATTTAAGGGGACTCCCATACTAATGCAACAAACGTGATTTTGTTGCTGCTCGATATTGATATCGGTAACAAGTAGACACTTGAAATATTCACAGAATATTTAGCTATACTATATTCAATTTAAAAATAAAAATTAAATTAAAATAAAACAAATTTTTAAGGGGGGCTCCCGTACAATGGACATGTTTTTTTTGCCGTTTTATAGATAATGGTACGGAACCTTTCGTGCATGTAATGTAGATAATCAAGTACCTCACTAAGGTTGTTGAGTGAACTTATTTCCATCCAGTCATCATCACTTGGGTGGCTCTCCTTATCTTTTGTTTTTAACACCGTTCTTTGGTAGCTAGTTACTCCACTTACACATGTGTGCATTGACATAGTATCCAAGAAACGGACTCCTTAAACATTAAGTACAGAGAAAAACGATCAATATTAAACCTTAAAGCAGGCCAGTGACACTCTGCACTTTAGGTATGAAGCTATAAGTACGCGGCGGGCTCCACCGGGCGGGCCGATGCAGAGGGCTACCGCGTGCTAAACGCGACCACGTTAGTTCAATACTTACTCACGCGCAAGCCGCGTCCCGTATAGTCGCACGCGTCGAACGTTTGTCGCTTAAGATATTTAACAAAAATGTTCCAATATCTTTGTATGCTTTTCTTATACCATATAGTAGTACGTCTAATCGCTTTCCTTTTATGATATGCCACGCAGTTCATTTAAAGTGAGACAACCCTAACGTCGTTAGAAGAGATGAGAAGCAACTTCTAGGTGAATATAACTATGGGGAAGGGAGCACTGTGCGACCTGAATTGCGCTTTATTGTATCGGAGCAAGAGTTGCTATTTATTTAAATTATCTTGCGGAGTGTCCCTTCTGTACTTGTACTATTAGGTATTCTGTGCTTAAAGTCAGAATATGACATGTTGTAGTACCCAAGGTACTGTTGACTAAACAAAATTATTTGTGTTGGATATTACATCCCTTATCATTGGCAATAGAAAAAATTCTAATAATGGTAATATTAATAATTCAGTTAAAAGTTATACTTATTATTACTTTTATGCAAATATTTGAACTTTAGAGAGAGAGAGAGAGTATAATTTCATAAATATAAATACAAACCAGTCTTTTCCAACCAATACTGCTCTTTGATCTTAGCTCGATCATACGACACATTATGACCAACTACAATTCTAGGTCTTACTAAGTTACCACAAGGAGTCATTCCGTCTGTTTCAAGTGGAATCAGATTGTTATAGTCTATGGTGACGTAATGCTTGTGATCGCTTTCATTGGCAAGTGGCTCACTTATCCAGCTGTACCTGTAAATATATCTACTTTTTATGCTTTTGTTATCTTTATTGATGCCATTTTTTGCATTAAATTCTATTCCATTCTACTCTTTAGTAACACAGCAGTCATCAGCTCTTTTTTGTGTCCTCACTGCTGGGGCACAGGCTTTACTCAGAGGAGGCCTATGCCCTAGCAACAGGAGTAGTAAATAACACATGTCATGTCTAATGTAACTCTGTTAATTTTTCCTTAAGGCTCCTATATACCTCAAGTGGCGCCCTCATTTTAATTAAATTTATTGCTCGCTAAGTTCATAATGTATTGAAAATTCACATGTACAGATTGAAGCTAAGGTTCTATAGTTTATTTACAAACAATAACCAAAAAAGTGGCCACTTTTAGCACTTTTGCGAACTACTACTACAACAAACTATATTTTACTGAGGTTATTGTTTGTAAATAAACTATAGAACCTTAGCTTCAATCTGTACATGTGAATTTTAGATACATTATGTACTTAGCGAGCAATAAATTTAATTGAAATGAGGGCACCACTTGAGGTATATAGGCCTTAAAATTATAAACATTGTTTTTAGATATTTTCCTGCTTTCACAAAAAAGATACTTTCTCAAATTACCAAGCATCAGTAGACACTGCACATGCTAATGTGGGCCTTTTCCCTGCTGACATTAGGACTTCCACATCAAACACCAGGGCATCATCAGGGGGGCAGGGTATTGGAACAGCCACATCTCCAACATATTTGCACCAGCCCACAGACTTTGACCATTTCTGGGGAAAATATAAGAAATAAATAAATATAATAAGATTATTATTTGTAGCAAGTACTTGCTGGGAAGTGCTTTGTTTATATAAAATGGAACAATCACTAGGTATACCTACCTAGGTATACTTACCTATAGGTAACTGTTAAGAATTCAAAACTAATTATTATGGTCTCAGACACATCATCACGCGTGCGGCGCCGTCACCGCGAAACAGCACTACGTCGTGCCCTGAGAAGTTGCCGTGCACGATGCGTGTCGCGATTTTTCTTATCCTATGCCGACCTCATTTTTCAAATTTTCACGACTCTGTATGAAATATACAGGGAGAAAAAGCAGCCCTTGATGAGTTTCTTGCCGGTTCTTCTCGTTACAAGGTCTTCCGCTTAGGGTTTGCTAACCGATGGCGTAGCTTCTTTGACATTCACAAATGCTTGTAACAGCCTAGACTGAATAAATGAGTTTTGAATTTTGAATTTCGAAAGACGGAAAAACAGTTCAACAGACATATTTCCACACTTCTGTTTTTAAATTGTTGTCCTTAAAATTCTCAATTGTCTTGTCCGAATCATCAACTGCCGACAGTATCTGTCGTGAGCTAGCGCGACGGCACGACGTCGTGGTGTTTCACCATAGTGGAGCCGCGCCGTGATGATGTGTCCGAGCCCTGTATGAAGGAAACAACAAATAAATAGACTTTAGGACTTACTTTAGGCTGTGGTGGGAGATTGCTACATGCTAACTTATTCATAAGTTTTCTGTACGGCGCACTTTGTTTCTCACCAATGTTGTAAAAATGCTCAACTACATCGCCACCTTCGAGTACTGGCAGTTTCAACTGTACATCAGGCAAATGACTTTGCTCCTTAAAGTTGATACCATGTCTAAGTAAATTGCTTTGGCAACTGAAAATATAGTTTTTATTACTAAATAATTATAATGTTATGATACTGATAATAAGAGAGACCCTGAGAACTATACTACTAAATTACCTTTTAATTGTACTTTGGTCTAAAACAGGACTTGCTCTTTTGAATAATTGCTGATAAATATTTTGTGATATCATTTGAATATTGACTTCGTTCACCCTAAATTCACTTGAAACATTCTTCTGTTCCAAAACTTTTTCATTGCTGAGGTTATCAGACACTTTTGCTTTTTTACGTCGAATAATCTTTGTCTCACTCATTGGTAGAACATCACTATAACATCGGCTGTTTTTAATAAAAGTCTGTGTGAGTAAATGATGTTTTTTACATAACATTTTTAGAAAAAATTGTAAAAGTAAGTGGTACCTAGTGTTCGCGCTCGCAAGATTTTTGTTTACAAACACAGATTAACGATAAAGAGAATAAAAAAAATCAGAGAACAACATGTTGAACTGTCACTGTTCTTCTTCTTCTTTTTTTGTTATGGCAATCTACTTTCCTCTTGGAAGTAATTTTTGCCAGTGTCAAGTGTTAAATAGTTCAGTGGTAGATATTGTTTAATTTTTCATTAGAATGCGGGTGCATCGCATTCCAATGCTGCTTGGAGCATTTGTCACCAAGTATATCAAGACAGTTTACTCGGTTAGTTCTGCCGAGGAAGCCACCACTTCAATAAAAGTCTCAGCTTCACATAACCAAGATCGCGCCTATTTCAATTATCCCACATATTGTTCAGTTGCGTAGACACTTGTACCATATAACTGCACCAATTTTAAGACACAACATCCACTATGAATCAATTTGAAAATAATTAAAATAGACACCAAACCGAACTCGACAAAATGGCGCCAAAAACTCAACTGTCACTGTTAAGCACGTTCATGGTTCCATTGAATTCGTCCTGAGGATTCTGGTCCGAATCATACGAAACTCTTATGCTGAGGCTACATTAGCGGGCGAAGATTCGTATCGTGTAGGCGCGGCAAAAACATCGTGTTCGGGTATAGGCGATGTTCTTGTCTACATTAAGGCGGGCGAAGATTCATGTCGAGTTGACGCGATGCATCGTGCCGGATTGTGTTGTTCAGTTTGTTGTGCGGCCGAGACGTGGGCGGTAATTTAAAAATGGAGGAAATAGTCGCTTTGCATTATATGTCAGTAAATTATTATTTATTCCATATAATACTCTCAGTTTCATAAAATTGAATGAATTCTAACACTTTTTCGTTACTCCACTCCATAGTGTAAAAAATTAAATGCACGTCCGTCTCGCTTCAAAGTCTGGACGACACTGAATTGACGTAGATGTAGCCACCTAAGCGAATATTGGCGCGAATAATCCCTTTGATTCGCGCCAGTTTACCGACAGCTCCCCGATACTACATCGTCTTCGCCCGAATACTACTCGATGACACGATGAACCCGGCCACATTCATCGCGTTAACACGAATATTCGCCGTAGCCTGCTAATGTAGCCTCAGCATAATGCTGAGAATCAACAGCAACATCTACGTCAATTCAGTGTCGTCCAGACTTTGAAGCGAGACGGACGTGCATTTAATTTTTTACACTATGGAGTGGAGTAACGAAAAAGTGTTAGAATTCATTCAATTTTATGAAACTGAGAGTATTATATGGAATTTACTGACATATAATGCAAAGCCACTATTTCCTCCATTTTTAAATTACCGCCCACGTCTCGGCCGCACAACAAACTGAACAACACAATCCGGCACGATGCATCGCGTCAACTCGACATGAATCTTCGCCCGCCTTAATGTAGACAAGAACATCGCCTATACCCGAACACGATGTTTTTGTCGCGCCTACACGATACAAATCTTCGCCCGCTAATGTCGCCTCAGCATAAAGCATTAAAACGGGTGCTCTATGACGAAACTAATAGAAGTGCCCTACTGCAATACCTTAAAAAAATTTTGAAGTTGGTTAAAAATATAAAGCATTCGTACGAGAGTACGGCCATTAATCAAGAATTTTATATTCATATTTTATTTGTCTGCACCAACTGCATCTAGGAGTAATAGTGTTCTGTGGACTACACTGACTGTTCTCTGTTTTTGCTTGTCAGTCTGTGTCTGTCATCAATCGTGAGTACATAGTGACGTGATTCAAGACGAGTCGATTCAAGTCGGTTTATACAGTGTTCGAATCCTGACTCGATTCCGCGATTCGAGTCCAGTACTCGAGTTGACTCGAGTCTAGTCTAGTCAGCCGCGGAACTATGAAGCAGAAGTTGGCCTTCATCTTGATGTACTCTGTCACGTCCCGGGGCTCTATCGGCTAAAAAACATTGAAGTTCATGTTAACTGTGTTTTTGACAGATATATGTGATACATTGCTACTTCGTTTTGGCACAAATAAAAACTTGCCAAAAAAAAGTAGCAATGCATCACATACATCTGTCAAAACACAGTTAACATGAACTTCAATGTTTTTAGCCGATACCGCCGCAGGAGCTCTATCGGCTAACTTACTGTTACGAATTACATTGCTATCATAATCGCTCTGATTTGACAAATGGATTTGATTGATACATTGCTAATTTTCTTTGGTAAGTTTTTATTTGTGCCAAAACGAAGTAGCAGTGTATCGCATACATCTGTCAAAACACAGTATAAACTTCATTGTTTTTAGCCGATGGACCCGCGCCCGCCGCCGGTCGTCCCCCGCGGCGCGGTGACGGTGTGGTCAGTGTTGGCAACCGTACGATAATTATCGTACATGTACGATAATTTGATACCAGCGTACGATGTACGATTGCGATTCATTATCGTACATGACGTCACATGACGACATGACGAGCGGCTGAGCGCAATATAAGTTCGTAATAATATCTATTTTATTAATAATTAACGTTTTTTTTTATGTCATTCAAAAGCATACGATAATTTTTCGTCAGGTACGATAATTTTACGCCCCTGGTACGATCAGCGCATCATTCTAGGTTGCCAACACTGGGTGTGGTGCAGACGGTACAAGTATACCGCTGTGGTCGGTGATTCTTCCTGACTCGAATAATAAGTAAATAAATTGGTATTTGAATAGATAAAATATAATCGAGTCAAGCCGTACTCGGTAAAACGTAGTGAAGTAATTAAATTCTCTTTGGTACTCGGCGTCGGCACATCGCTAGATAAATAAAAGATAGATATGTACCTACCTTATCTAACCTAAAAATCCCGAATTTTTCATGAATAACAGTTAATAACCTATAGTACTATACATCGTATAAGGATTATTATGAAATGAATGGATTCGTCCTCAAATGATAGCTTTGCGTGGTCTCGTGTGTCGAACGATAGTGAAGATAGCGAATTGTAAGTATGTGTTGTAGTATTACAAAGTTAAAACACGTGATCATAGTTTTATCACCAATTTATTATTTAATGAAATCCATATTTTATTTTCTGTATTTTTAAGACATGACACTGACAATAGTCCTTTTTTCTACAGTAGTAAGTATGAATTGGTTGTTGTAAGTATTGTGTATCATTCAAGCTTTGCCTGTATTATTTTTACTTTTGATTAAATAAAAGGTCGGAGAGTCAGGTTCATTATATTTTACTTAAGCGTCTACTCTACTCTTCTTTCTCTTTTTATTTTGTAGTATTTCCTTAAATTTTGATAAGTAGTAGAACCAAGGCATGACTCTCTCCCTTACTATTTGCACCTCTTACTCCTATATATAATGCTACGGCTCCACCTGCGTCTTAACGCGTAACCTAACACTTTAATCTAGGTGTTACGCAGATGTGGCCAACACTTTAATGTGTTAATTTACAAACAACAGTACTAAATATATTTAATGCCTGAGCTAAGGCGTAGTTAGACATTACCATTAACGTTAATGCAGGTGGAGCAGTAGCATAAATCACAACATTCATATGATCGTCTCACGTAAACTGTATCCATTTGTATTTCTAACTAAGCCAAAACTGTGAACCAACAATATTGTTAATTACAGTAAACGCTGTTGAGTGCAACATCTTTTATTCACCACCATCCGCTAGGCAACACATCATCAGCTACTATGTGACAATTAGCTTGTCACGACAATCATCAACCATAAACTAAGCAGAAGCAGACCGATTATTATGTTCTTAATACAATCAATATGACATTTATCAATTTTATATCTTCAGAAGGAAAAAAAAACTAATCTAGTTGTTATTCTGGTTTTAATTATTGAATACTTTTTTGTTTCAGTGATTCTCCAATGACTAGTCACAGTCGGAAACCAATTCTCAACAATGAAGACAATGAAAAAGCTCCAAATAATAATTATGAAGATTTATCTCCTGAAAAGAAAATAAAGAAAAGGAAACTAAAGTTGGAACCACCTGATAGTGAAAATTCTATTGACAGTCCAAAGAAAAAGAAAATCAAATTGGAAGAAATTGAAGATGTCTATGTTAAAAAGAAAAAGAGCAAAAAGAAAGACAAACAGAATAGTTGTGAAACACTTGACTACTCTGAAGATAATATTTTAGAAGATTATGACTATCTTATTATGAAAGTTAAACAAGAGCAAGATAACTGTAAGAAAGAAACTGTTTCAAGAGCAAAACATAGCAATAAAAGTTTTAGTGAAACTGAAGAAAACAATTCTTTAAATGACACTGATTTCAGTGAAAAAGTGGAAAAAAAGATAAAAATAAAGGATAAACATATTTTAGAAACTGATTCTCTTTTATCTGATGAAGAAAAACCTACTAATAGCCCAAAAAAACGTAAGAGTAAGAAAAGAAAAGAAACCACACCAGTTGAAAGTGATGATGAAAACCTCATTATCGAGGACAAATTCAGTGCTGAAGAAACAGAAGTTCAAAAAATTCCTGCCCATCCTACCTCTTATAATAATGAGGAAATAGGTGACATGGCCAGCAATAATAAAGTTAAAGCAATAGATAACACTGACTCATATTCAGATGATAATTCAAAATGTCATAACTTTACTGATAATGACCATAATAACTCCAGAATTGAGCATGAAAATATAAACAGTCCAAAAATTAAAGAGAAAAATATCAGTCTAAAAATTAAAGAAAAAAATAACAGTCCAAAAATTAAAGTAAAAAATACGCGTCCAAAAATTAAAGAAAAAAAATCTAAACATAATTCCACTTCTGGTAATAGCATAAGTAGTACAAATTCAGTCAGTGAACCATCTCATGTCACCCCAAGAATTTTAGATAGAATTAGATTTGAAGATGAATCTGATTCGGACACAGAGAAGACTCCAATTTGTACCGACAAAGGATCATATTCATCAGATTTAAAAAGATTTCTAAAAGGAAAACCTTCATTACAACCAGTGTTAGAAAAAATGCAAAAAAGCCAAGAAATAACTGATAATGATGAGTTATGGATACTGAAATGCCCTCATGAATTAGATGTAGTTGATTTTAGAAGCAAAGATTTCCTTTTAGATAGTAAAAGCAAAATTAAAATCAATGGCGAAACCTTCGTTGGCAACTTAGATGAAGATATTGGTATGTTAACTGTAATGACAACTGAAAAAGAAGAGTTCATAATAAAAAATGTTAAAGTAAATGGTGTGATCACACTTCGCAAGAGGCTTCCCAAACCACATGTAGTAGAACACAATATGATGGCTAATTATCAAACTGACTTCATACCTCTACCTGAAACAAAATGCCGCCACCCACTTTTTGGTTCAAATTATAAAAGTTCACTGAAAATTCCCAGTTCCATTGCACAAAGGTTAATCAATGATGAAAATATCTCTACATCTGTAAATCATGATAAAAAGAAGAAAAAGAAACATAATAAAGAACTTAATGGAGATTTGGACGATAACATTAACATAAAACCTAAAATTGAAGTAGACGGTCCAACCAAAAAAGCCAGAAAACGTAAACACGATCATGACAGTGAAACATCCAAAAAAAAGGCAAAGAGAATAAAACAAGAACCAGATTCATCTGATGTATGGGAGTCTGAAAAAGCAATAGAAGAAAATCTTTTCAACTTTTAAATTTTATATTGAAGCATACTTTTGTATAAACTTATAAATAAAAACTTAGATGTAAGTAATGTGGTAAAGTTATTTTACTTGATTCTGAAAGAAAGCTATAGACAGTCATTTTATATAATGACTCCTACACTCTAAGCTCCTACACCGGTCGCCGGCTTTTGTCGAGCGGCACGTTTGTCAAGCTAAAATAAAAAATAAAAATAAATAATTCATTGTGCTCTGATGCAAAACAAATAGCAGATTCGTTTAATGATTTGTTCGCTTCGATAGGTGAACTGCAGAGTGCAGAAACTCGTACGTCACGGTCAAGCTGTCCATTATTGAGCAGTTCTATAGAAAACAGTATATTCATAAGTCCAGTAGATCATAGTGAAGTACGAAAAATCATAATGAATTTAAAAAATAAAACTAGTCACGGCATCGATGAAATCCCACCTATATTGATAAAAGCATGCGTCGACGAACTAACTTTGCCTTTCTTGTCTCTAATTAATCAATCTTTTTGCGAAGGAGAGTTCCCAATGCTACTGAAAACAACAATTATAAAGCCTATTCACAAAAAAAAAGAAACAACAGACATGAGCAATTATAGACCGATAGCTTTATCACCAACTTCTTCAAAAATACTAGAAAAAGCTATGTTTGACCGTGTTTACAGGTTTTGCGAAAAGTTTAACGTTTTCAATGAATGCCAAAACGGTTTCAGGAAGAACAAGTCTACCACACTGGCCGTATTTAAATATGTACAAGAAATATTGAAAATTTTAGACGATAAAAAATATGCTGTCGGTGTTCTATTGGACATGACCAAAGCTTATGACAAAGTCCAACATAATATATTATTGCAAAAACTTTATGATATTGGTATAAGAGGTCTTGCGCATAAATGGTTCACCTCATACTTAAAAGATAGAGAACAGTATGTTGAAATAGAATACTTTGACGAAATCACGCAAGAAATGCAGCTTGTTCGATCGGATAGTAAAATAGTAAACTCATCTATTCCTCAGGGCAGTACAGTAGGATGTTTACTATTTCTAGTTTACATTAACGAATTACCTAAAATAATCAATGATCCATGCGTTTTATTTGCAGACGATATTTCCTTGCTTGTACCATGTAAAAATAACATAAACTTAAATACAAAACTTACAGACCTGTTCAGTAGTATATCTACCTGGATGACACAGCATAATTTAGAAATCAATTTCCTTAAAACAAAACTTATTACATTTCATCCGCGTCAAAAAGATAATTTGGAAGTAGAATTTTCTTATAACGGTGTAAAAATCGAAAATGCCACTGAATGTAAACTGCTCGGTCTGGTCATAGATTCACATTTGTGTTGGAAAGCCCATATAGCTACAATAAAAACTAAACTTTCAAGTTTTACATACGCACTAAGCGAAACTAAAAGAACCACTAATTTAGAAACCGCAAAAGCTGCTTACTACGCCTATGCACATGCGTGGCTTAACTACGGTCTTATATTATGGGGTTGTAGTACAGACGCAGTCTCAGTTTTCACATCGCAAAAAAAGCTAGTTCGAATTTTAGTAAACATTGATCAAACAGACAGTTGCAGACCATACTTTAAAAAACTCGAAATTTTACCTTTACCCTGTATTTATATATTAGAAATTTGTAAATTCATACATAAGAACCCAACATACTTTACAAAAAGGCAGGATATTCCGTCACGATATACTTCACGACATGGCCACAAGTTAATGATACCAGTTAATAGGCTCCGAATGAACTCCTCTAGTCCATTAGACATGTCGGTAAAAATATATAATAAACTTCCAAAAGAAATAGCTACAGAAAATAGTTACAATATATATATAAAAAAGGTAAAATCACTGCTCTTCGAAAAGTGCTATTATAGTGTTTCAGAATATTTAAATGATAAGGATTTAAAATTTTAAGAAATATATAAGTACTTAATTGTAAAAAAAAAAAATAAGCCGTCCTCTATAAAAAAAAAAAAAACCTATTTGCTGTGCCCTATCAGGGTCCACAATGTTCTTACCCTCTTTATGTTACCATCTTTGTTACCATTTGTGGATTGCAATAAAATTGATTTGATTTGATTTGATAGCTGCCGGGCGCATCGCGGCTTGCCCGGCGGCGAGCGAGGCTGGCAGCACTGCCCCCGGCATAGTGTGTAGGAGCCTTAATACTAAATAATAAAATATTAAAAATATCTACTCTTCACCAGATCATGTCTTAGGCGGGAATCGAGCCCACGACCTTTGGAAGACGGTAGGTCTGGGGCCAGCCTTAATATTTTGAATTAAACAAATGGTATTATAATCGTATCGTTTACTAAACAACGTCATTTATTACAAATTAGTCACTAAATTATTAATCTTAATGATCATTAAGATTTGTAAACTAATTTGTAAAAAAAATACGTTGTTTAGTAAACAATACGAATATAATACAATTTGTTTCATTCAAAATATTAAGGCTGGCCCCAGACCTAACGGTTTCATTTTTTTTTGCTTTGCTGGGGCCGTACCGGCTAACGCATCAAACTTCGGAAAGTCTGCCGGGCTTCAAATTAAACCAGATAAATCGAGCCCCAATCGGGCCAAAATGGCAAACCCCAATTAATGATGTCACACGAACATCGATATCTTCTAAATAACTTCAGCGAATAGTACAATACGAAACTCCTTACTTAGATTTATCTGTTTTAAGTTGAAGCTCGGCAGACCCGCCGAAGTTCGAAAAGTTAGCCGGTAGGGCCCCTGTTCTAGTAGAACAGCGGGCCGCGCGGCCGTACCGGGTAACGCATCGAACTTCGGAAAGTCTGCCGGGCTTCAACTTAAAACAGATAAATCGAAATAAGAAGTTTCGTGAAGATATCGTCATGTGACATCATAAATTAAACATGTAACAAGCAAAGATTGAAGGTTTTTTTGTGACACCCATTACAAAATAGTAAAAGTTCACAGGGTCCACTAGAGTAATAAAGGTAAATATAACTTATCGCAATAAAATAATGCTAAACTTGAAGAATAATCATTTATTACTGTGTCAAAATATTAAATACATAATACTATATCCATTACTTATGTTAAAATACCTACATTGGAGTGTAACTTGCAAAAAAACAAATGATTACAATATATCAGTGCATTTTGAGGGAATGTTTAAGAGTTGTTAGTTAGTTCTTAGCTGGTAGTCTCCATTCTGAGTGATATACCTAACCCACGGGAGGGCCTGGTAGCCACTCTTTTCAATAATCTTCAAATATCTCACCTGAATACCTGAAGTAGTGAAGTATGGGATCTCAAACTTCACTTGAATCGGGGGCTTTCCATCAATATCTTCACATTCAACTGAAGGCAAACCAAAGTGGGCCCTCATCAAATATTCCTTGCCTCCGGGGAATGACTTTATTGACCAAGTGATTGCATTTTGTTCAGGAGTGTATTTAACACTGCCAATGGTGGTCTTGAACTTAGGAGAATCTGCATCAGCCGGGACTGGAATTATTATTTCAACATTATTAGCTGTTGACCGCCGCTTGAACTGAGACTTGGCCTTTATCATGTACTCTACCCTTGAATGTGCATGGCGTTCAATGACAGATTCAATCCATATCAGCGGTTTCACATGTGTGTTCAATCTATACGACATCAGTTCAAATTCACCATCAGGTGGAATGAAAGATATTGTCCTGTCATTTTCAAAACGTGACAGTCTCACACACTGATGGAATTTTACATCTTCTAGTTCAACAGACTTAGATTTCCCTCTGCCAGTACTTTCGAAGAGGACTTTGTCATTCAAGCCAAGTCTCAACTCAGGCATGCCAGATAGATACACTCTCATTTTTATTGCCCCAACAATCTCACTTCGCAGAACATTGCCATTTGAATTTGCCAGTAAATTGACTGATTCAATAACATCCAAGAATACTTCATTTTTCCTATATTTGATGCCTTCTGATCGCCACGAAACAGCATTGGTAACTGCCATGGGTATTCGGGGCTGCATCTCCAGTTTATGGCCCTCCTGAGTTATGTATTCTTGTAGAATCTTGCTGTCAGTTGTTTGAGGATATCCAAAATCAATCAATTCATCTAACAACTCGTAAATCACAACAAAATTATCACGAATACTCTCCTCTTCCAGTTCCTTGAAGTATTCCGTCATAACTTCGACAATTTTGTATAGGAATACAAACACAAGAGCAATGTTGGCATTCTTCTTAGTTGTGGAGACTATATACAAGTTGTTGGTTTTAATGTAGGAGAATGTACACTCGCTAGTTTGTAGTAATGGAGTCAGCATACCTTCTTCCTCTTTTTCCATGAGTAAAGGCATGAATTTATCAATGACGCCCATGTCAACATCCCCGCGATAGTTACGAGAAATAAGGACTTTGCCTTTAACGTCTAGTATATATATCGCTGAAGAAGACATTGTGAAGCTGAAAAGATAAAGAAATTGCGTTATAAATCAGCATCTAGC
Source organism: Catoptria pinella (assembly GCA_963556745.1). NCBI lineage: Eukaryota > Metazoa > Arthropoda > Insecta > Lepidoptera > Crambidae > Catoptria > Catoptria pinella. Next base: position 2,496,780 of record OY750777.1, read on the forward strand.
TCATCAAAACCTGTTCAAGTCGTGAAATCGTTGTCGTCATTATTTAAGTTTATAATAAATGTCGATTCATTATGTATTCTAATGTAGACAGAAGTAACCTGAATACTTACAGAATAAATATAACTGATTATTTAAAGGAAATTACTACATTATCTTGATAAATTTAACGTACGTAAGAATCCGCCATCTATAGCGATAGTGACAGGCAGACAGATGAGATGACGCAATTTGACAAATAAAAAATGACAGTGACAGACAGATTAAATAAACATCTTTTCTTCTTCTTTTTTTGTTATGGCAATCTACTTTCCTCTTGGAAGTAATTTTTGCCAGTGTCAAGTGTTAAATAATTCAGTGGTAGATATTGTTTAATTTTTCATTAGAATGCGGGTGCATCGCATTCCAATGCTGCTTGGAGCATTTGGCACCAAGTATATCAAGACAGTTTACTCGGTTAGTTCTGCCGAGGAAGCCGCCACTTCCATAAAAGTCTCAGCTTCACACTTAGATTCTTAATGCTCTAAGGCTTCACACAACCAAGATCGCGACTATTTCAATTATCCCACATATTGTACAGTTGCGTAGACACTTGTACCATATAACTGCACCAATTTTAAGACACAATATCCACTATGAATCAATTTGAAAATAATTAAAATAGACACCAAACCGAACTCGACAAAATGGCGCCAAAAACTTCCGAATATACTTTATCAAATTGAAGTCAGTAACAAACAATCTAAGCTTGTTACGCATTCAGATAGTTGTTGTGAGTTGTATTGTGTGAAAAATAAAGAGAACTTACATTAATAAACTTATTTAAAAATATCGTACTATAATTTTCGTCAAAAACTATCTGTGCGGGCTTTGGTTCCTGCCCGCACTATACTTGTGTTCGTTGTTACAACTATGATGGAAACACTTCCAACGTGTGTTAATTATTTACTCCACAAATGCTATGTACAGAGAATATATACATGGAAGAGTCACATTGAAATAGGAAGGAATACGGACGAGTAAGGAAGGGATAATATTAATTTACAATAGCAAGAAAGCAACAATAAAAATCTGTGACAACAGTCTGTAAGACAGAAGTCAGAACTATCTTCTTTTCTGCTTAACCATAGAGGAGTGGTGACCTCTTTGCAGACGCCACATATCTTTTTTATTTCCATAGATTATAATTTTTTGACAGCTCGAATGCAACACTGCTTGTGTCCAACCAAAGAGAAAATCAAAAATGTGTCTTCTGTCTTCCTCTCAAACGAGAGTTGATTTCGTAATAATGTTGATAAAAAATATTTTTGAATTACTGTGAGACACTTAGAGCATTAAGAACTCTAAGGTGAGACATGAAAGGAAGTTTAAATTGGGACAACGTAAATTATTTGTTAAACTTATTTGCACATAATGTGTTTTTGTTAAGTTCTGCTAAGTAAAATATATTCACCAATGTTGATCAAAATGATACCAGGTCATTGCTCACAACAAAGGAATCCTTTAGTTTTTCTTGATATCACTATAGATGGTGAAAACGGTGAGTTTAAACAATCACTTATAAACATGTGATCGGTGATCCAAAATCCTTGTCAATATCCACAGTTATAGTAAACAATGGACATGTTTGAATACAACCTTGATAGCCAATTGAAACTCATTAAAAAATCTTTTAAAGAATTTGAAGTCACCTTCACCATATTATTGAAGGATGTATGTACGTCTTATGTCATAATATATTACATGGCGTACTTGTTAAATGATATGGTAAAGGCAACTTTACTAAATATCTGTGAACATAATTTTTAAAACTTAGTTAATTTACTGTTTTGTGTTCTTTCAGCTGGTCGTATAATAATAGAGCTAAGAAGTGATGTAGTGCCAAAAACAGCAGAGAACTTTAGAGCTTTGTGTACCGGTGAGAGAGGGGCCACTGCCGGTGGTAAATCTCTCCATTTCAAAGGCGTGCGGTTTCACAGAGGTCAGTACTTATGAACCAATCTCTTTTTCACTACCAACTTAGAACTACAAGCCGTCATGCTTGAGAGGGATGTCAATACGGGCATCAGGGTGTGCAAATATTTTCATCTCATTTGACTGTGAGCGAGTTATGGATTTGTTTTGAGATTGGCAGACCACCATCTTGTGAAATATGAGATGCACTTCATCAATAATGGTTCAAACTTATTTAAATACTGTTGACATAATATAAATAAGAAAACATTGCTTTCCCCGCTCTGTTCCGTACCTCCTCCTCCTCTACATCCAGCCCTCTGGAAGTAACTACTTATCCTAAGGATCAGTATTGTTTTCTTAAGACATTTATAATTATGTTTGTGTAAATTATCTTTTATTGGTTTTTCAGCGGTTGCTCAATTTATGGTGCAAAGTGGCGATATAATAAATGGTGATGGAACAGGAGGCGAAAGCATTTACGGACCAACGTTTGAAGATGAAAATTTTATACTTAAGGTGAACAATTATTAAAAAATTGTACAAACATTTTTTACCACATAAAATTTTATCAAATCTTTGTTTAAAAACACAAGATATGTGTGATAAACACATTTCCAGTTTATACGCTCTTATGCCAGCTATACACTCGCACATCCTCGCCTGAGTGTTCTCGCACATCCTCGCCCAAATATCTCGCACGAGAGCCCCAGGTGCGAGAGCGAATCTGCACTCTCACGTCGTGCAGTCGCAGCTGTGAACTCCGAGAAAATGGACGGCAAATTAGCGTTTGCTGCTGCCGTTGTCTTGTATCCTATGAATTAATAGACTGGCTCCATTCGATACTATTCCGTTTCCATGTTCCAAATTTCAAGCACAAAATGCTATATTTTGCCATGAAAAAACTGCCAAGACGATGCGTTTATAGCCGAAAGCACGCGAGAGTGTATGGATGCGTGAGACAGCGAGATCCTATGACTCGTGCGCAAAAAAACGACACAGGTCGAGATACCAAGAGCGAGCGACAGCGAGACAACCCGAAAGGTAGCGAGATCTAGCCTGTACACTCGCACTCGGCCTGTCTCGTGGTGTCTCGGCGAGATTGTACAGCCGGCATAACAATTCCTTATTCACAGCACGAAGCTGGTGTTCTAAGCATGGCAAATAAAGGGCGGCCACACACAAACGCGTCACAGTTCTGCATCACGACTGTGCCGTGCCCCCAACTCGATGGGACCAATGTTGTGTTCGGCCAAGTGCTGGCTGGTATGGGAACAGTTGAAGAGATACAGCAGTGCAGTGAAGATGGGAAACCTCGTGTAGTAAGTTGTTTTTAATTTGAATTCTTTGTCATAAGATTTTCAACCTTGTATAAATTGTGTCTAAATTGATTTTGTGGTCATTTATTATATTTTTTTCATGTTATTTCTAATAAGTGGTTATTTTCGTAAGAACAAATTGATTTGCAATCAACATGGTGGTAAAGTCATAAACTAATAGTTTATCAATAGAGTCGCACTCATTACTTAGTTCAGTAGGTATAACAATATTGCCGGACTAATAGGGAAGTCACCACATTTATCGGCGCTTTTCGGCATGTTTCCATCATTCCAATAAATACGTTTGCCTCTGGATTGAGAAGACCTAGGAACTGATCGTCGATGCAACGATAGAGCGATTAGGTTCGGACTTTCTGTGCGATAGAAATAGCGACCTGAATCTCCTCCATTCACTCCCTGGATAGCCATCATCAGATCACAGCTAGGTCAATCCTTGGTGGAGTTTCTGTGCGATAGAAATAGCGACCTGAATCTCCTCCATTCACTCCCTGGATAGCCATCATCAGATCATTGCTAGGTCAATCCTTGGTGGAGAACCAAGGCTTCAAAGTTACCTCGTTTGTATTTGTATGAAAATCGACTGGTGTCTTTAATATTATGTGACCGCCACTGTAATTGTAGGGAAGGGAGCGCTGTGCGACTTGAATTGCACTTTATTTTGTCGGAGCAAGAGTCGGTATTTATTTAAATGATTTTCCAGAGTGCATCTTCTGTACTTGTACTGTCAAGAATGGGATGGAACTTTGTCAAAGAAAATTTTCGAAATTAGTTAAATTTAATTAATCTATTAAATTGTTATCTTACTTGAAGTTGCTGCAGCAAAAGTTTTTCTCACCGGATGCGTGACACTGTGTTTCTGGATATCTGTGGCTGGCCGGCGTACCGTGAGCGCCTCAATTTAACAAGGTTCCATCCTATTCTCATTGCGCGCGGATTATATATAATTTAGTACCCTAATGTGATATAAATGTACGTAGGAGTGTGTGATCGCCGCGTGCGGGCAGGTGTGCGGGGCGTGGGGGCTGGGCGCCGGCGACGACCGCCTGCCCGAGCACCCGCGCGACCTGCTGCTGCTCACGCCGCCGACGGTCAGTATATAGTGTGGTCGCCGCGTGCGGGCAGGTGTGCGGGGCGTGGGGGCTGGGCGCCGGCGACGACCGCCTGCCCGAGCACCCGCGCGACCTGCTGCTGCTCACGCCGCCGACGGTCAGTATATAGTGGTCAGTATATAGTGTGGTCGCCGCGTGCGGGCAGGTGTGCGGGGCGTGGGGGCTGGGCGCCGGCGACGACCGCCTGCCCGAGCACCCGCGCGACCTGCTGCTGCTCACGCCGCCGACGGTCAGTATATAGTGGTCAGTATATAGTGTGGTCGCCGCGTGCGGGCAGGTGTGCGGGGCGTGGGGGCTGGGCGCCGGCGACGACCGCCTGCCCGAGCACCCGCGCGACCTGCTGCTGCTCACGCCGCCGACGGTCAGTATATAGTGGTCAGTATATAGTGTGGTCGCCGCGTGCGGGCAGGTGTGCGGGGCGTGGGGGCTGGGCGCCGGCGACGACCGCCTGCCCGAGCACCCGCGCGACCTGCTGCTGCTCACGCCGCCGACGGTCAGTATATAGTGGTCAGTATATAGTGTGGTCGCCGCGTGCGGGCAGGTGTGCGGGGCGTGGGGGCTGGGCGCCGGCGACGACCGCCTGCCCGAGCACCCGCGCGACCTGCTGCTGCTCACGCCGCCGACGGTCAGTATATAGTGGCGGCCATATAATTATGTACCCCAGTCGATTTTCATACAGACGAGGCAACTTTTAAACCTTAGTTCTCCGCCAGGGATTGCTCGAGCCGTGATCTGATGATGGCTATCCAAGGAGTGAATGGAGGAGATCCAGATCAGCATTCTACGAGTAAGAAATGTAGGGATCAGAGTTTTCAATTTCAGGATTTCCATAAGTAAATTTTTATGCTATTTTCGTAGTTTTTAAACATTTCCTTACATCTCCTAGAATGCTGATCAAATCAGTTGGGTGTGTATTGCAATCTGAATCTCCTCCATTCACTCCCTGGATAGCCACCATCAGTTCAAAGCTAGGTCAATCCTTGGCGGAGAACCAAGTCTTCAAAGTTACTTCGATTGTATGAAAATCGACTGGTGTCCTTAATTATGTGGCCACCACTATTACTACACCCACTACTGGACATAGAACCTTATCTTATCACATTGACGATTTGCGAGCGAATTCAGCACGAGGTGAGAGTGCAGCCGTTTCGTTGAGTGCGCGGCGAACGCATGGAATTCATTCTGTTGCTGATTGTACGAAACGCGAATCGGACTCCGCAAGCCCGTTGCTCACAGGCGACGGTGTAAACGGTGTGATCGCCGCTTGCTCGCTGCGAATTCGTGGCCATCTCGCTCGCAAATTGCCAGCGTAGTAGTGTTGGTTTCAATTATAATACGCGTGGAGATCATAATAGTGTATAATTATCGAACCTGCTCACAAAATTTCACGAGAATCGGTTGAGAAATGCGACCTGTAGAGGAGAACGAACGGACATCCGGACAGACATACGAAAGCATTTTTGCCCAAGCTGAAGCAGACGCTTCGCTCTCGCTCGCTCGGTCAATCAAGTTGCACCAGTCTGGACCCGGCCAAACAGCTGGTTCATAGTAGATCTATTTCTTACTGAACCTAACATGCGCACCACGACAAAATTTTGTCGACCCTTTCCCCGGGTTAGCACCACGCTGTCTGTCCCGCTCGCGCTGCACCAATGTGAGCGGGACAGACATCGCGAGATAAGTGTCGACAAACAGTCGCGGTGCGCATGCTAGGGTGGCAGAATTAGGTACAATCGTTAACAGATGACACAACATCCACAGTTAGACCAACTAGTGTCCAGCATCAAGGAGGTGAAGTGCCTCGGCAACGGGTACTTCGGCAAGAGCAGGTACAAGGCGGCGATGCGCAAGTACAACAAGTGTCTGCGATACATCGACCACGTGAGGGAACAGATCGATGCGGTTAAGGAAGATGCGATGCAAGATGCGTGTGAGTACGGTTTTATCACTTATTTTTTGTATTTAAATTTTATAGTCTAGTGATCTCGTCTTTTGCCGAGACTTGATAAATATTATAAAAAATGTCTCAGGAGACGTCTGTCGCTAAATTATCGCAAACTACGGGCGCCGTTCGTATTTATATTACTAGTAAGGAAGTAAGGTTGAAGTAGAGTTATTTGAAATCCTTATTTTTTGTTTTTTTTTTACCCGATTTCCTCCGCCAGCGTCAAAATACTATAAAAATAAGGACTTCAAATGTCAAAATGAGCCTAATTTTATCGATTTTTAAAAATGGGTTGCGTGTCTCTTGTCTGTATCTAAACTTACTGTTATGTAACTCATGATAAGTGCCGGTATTTCTGTTTTGAGGGTTCCGTACTCAAAAGGAAAAACGGAACCCTTATAGGATCATTTTTAAATTTTGAGTGGATATCCGGTCCAATGCTCTGACCGCTGAGCTACTGAGTCACACGAGTGACTCGGTAGCAGAGCATTGGACCGGTCAGAGCATTGGACCGGATATCCATAGGTCGCGGGTTCGATTCCCGTCCGAGAACATGATATGGTGCGAGTCGTATTTTTTCTAGTATATTATTTAGTATTGTATAAAATAGCATTGTGAATGCTTAAATCTCAAAATTTAAAAAGTTATATAGCTTTCTCATCTTAATCAACTGTTTAAAAATATCTGGAAAGATGTTCAGTTGAATGTCGAAGGTAATTCCTTCTACATTGGTGAGATGGCGCTGGCTTGCAGCGTAAGAGTTGATATACTAGAAGAAATTCGACGTTCTCACCAGTGACTCGGTAGCTCAGCGGTCAGCATTGGACCGGATATCCAAAGGTCGCGGGTTCGATTCCCGTCCGAGAACATGATCTGGTGCGAGTCCTATTTTTTCTAGTATATTATTTAGTATTGTATAAAATAGCATTGTGAATGCTTAAATCTCAAAATTTAAAAAATTTGTAATTAAATCATTAAAAATATAGTCTTTATTTAAATACCTACAGATATGAACGAAACCCTCGGTGGGCGAGTCCGACTCGGACTTGTCCAGTATTTTTTCTTTTTGTAATTCAACAGTGACAACAATATTGTCTTGTTACAGACAGTGAAATAATGGCGACGCACACTCAACAGTGTTACTTAAACTTGGCAGCTTGCTACATGAAACTGCAAGATTATAATTCTTGTGTGTACTGTTGTTCAGAGGTAAGTACTTTAACTACTTAATATCTCTATAAAACGCGTTTGCAGTTTTGCACTAAACTTAAGAATCGCCTAACCCCCTTTACTTTACTTAGCAGATGTATAGTTACACAGTGTTTTGGTCCTTTTCTTTTTAGTGTCAAACTTAAATAGTTTGACAGAGAATAACCATTGTGTAACTATACATCTGCTATTCAATCTTTATTAGTAAGGGGGTTAGTCTCGTCGTAACTACTTACAAATTAAAACGATCTCATGAACTTAGCTGTCATGTTGCTCTCATTCACCTAAAATGCTCTTGGTCGAGCTGTAGTTAGGAAAAGACTTAAGCGATTCTTAAGAGCCGATTCTTCTTCTTAAAACCGATTTTAATGAATCTTCATACAAATAAGCAGAATACCTACATCGATCTAAAAAGTTAGATGAAAATATTTATTTATAGATAAATAGTATTACAGCTAAATTAGACCGATTTTAAATTTTCCATATAAACAGAAATTTCCAATTATAATTTTTAAAATGAGACATTTCAAAATCTTTTTAGACCAATGTATTCTGCTTGTGCCTATGAAGTTTCATTAAAATCGGTTCTTTAAAGTTTGTATGAAATGCCGTTTGCGTCAACGCTCTTAAGTTTAGTGCAAACGGTTAAAAGAGTTCATTTCTCCTTTGCCAGCTTCGATCAAGAATACCCTTGTCCGGCCAGAGTCTCAGGCTGGCCCCAGACCTACGGGTTTCATTTCTTTGCTTTGCTGTTTAAGTTGAACAGGGGCTACCGGCTCACGCATCGAACTTCGGAAAGTCTGCCGGGCAAATCGAGCCCCAATCGGGCCAAAATGGCGAACCCTAATTTATGATGTCACACGAACATCGATATCTTCTAAATAACTACAATACGAAACTTCTTACTTCGAGAAACTTCTTGCTTTCTCATCTTAATTAATTGTTTAAAAATATCTGGAAAGGTATTCAATTGATGACGAGGTAATTCCTTGTACAATGGTGAGATGGCGCTGGCTTGCAGCGTAGTAAGAGTTGATATACTAGGAGAAATTCGATGTTCCCACTAGTGATTCGGTAGCTCAGCGGTCAGAGCATTGGACCGGATATCCAAAGGTCGCGGGTTCGATTCCCGTCCGAGAACATGATCTGGTGCGAGTCGTATTTTATCTAGTATATTATTTGGTATTATTCTTACTTCGATTTATCTGTTTTAAGTTGAAGCCCGGCAGACTTTCCGAAGTTCGATGCGTTAGCCGGTACGGCCCCCCGTTCTACTAGATAGAACAGCAAAGCAAAGAAATTAAACCGGTAGGTAGATTTGGGGCCAGCCTCAATAGCGGCTCACTTTCAAACTGGGTTGATATTTTGATTTAGTTCGCTTGTGATTGCTCCGACATACTCACGTGCCACAATTGAGCTGGGTGAAGTTTGTGCAATGTATCACGTTTAACTGTCAAAAGACAATGGAAGTTGAGTGTGGATAAAACTTTATATCACGCGATATATAGTGTGTGTCGATATCTCTCGTAACGTAACGTTAATGAGTGTAGACTACGTTAAATACACTAAATATAACACAAATATTACAAAATTCAGGTACTAGAAACGGACGGACGGAACGAAAAAGCCCTATACCGGCGCGGGCAAGCGAACTTCGCCCTTAACAACTACGACGCGGCGCTCTCCGATCTCAAGCAAGCGGAGCGCGTGTCCCCCTCCAACAAAGCCGTCCAGAAGCTTCTAGAAGACGTCAGGTACTCCAATAAACACTACAACGACATACAAAAACAAAGGCTGTCAAAATTTTTTCGTGACCAAAAAGAAAAAGGCATCGCCATCTGCGATAACTGAATTAAGACTGAAGGTGGTGATATACAATTTTTGAGTTTGAAATAGATTGTATTAGTCGATGATAGGCAGCGAATGGATCATGTAAATACGCAACTTGCGAATGACCATTGCGAAATGTTGATATTAATATATTTGTTAGTAAAATTGGTAACAAGTAGTTTAATGATATGAAAAACGATTCTCATTGATTAAGTTTCTGAGGTGGTAACAGTTAATTAGTAATTGAATGTTTTGACTACTTTTAATTAACTTGGCCGAATACTCAAACGCTTCTTAGCTAAAATCTTTAGTTAAGGTCTCCTTAAGTTTTATATCGTTTTTGTCAAATCGTACAACTTTTTTTAATGTGGCCTTAACTTTAAAATTCGTTTGAGTATTTGGCCGTAGGTACCTACCTACTTTCTCTACCAAGTGCAATAAGTTCATCAAGTCGAAGTATCGTTTTCAAATGACTATAAAGTCTGTTTATGTATTACATAGTTTTGATTATGGAAAACTGTTTGGTTGTCGGGTGAATCGAAAACACGAAAGAAAACTCGAAAAACTATTGTTTGATTATAGAATGTGAAATGCGTGTAAAATACACACAATTCCCTCTGAATTCAAATGTTCCCAAAAAATATGTTATGTAATAATTTGAATTTAGAGGAAAGTTGCAATAAGATAAAAACGACGAAATTGATAATGATTTGAAAATAATCAGAACTACCTTAAAAATGTAACGAGTGTTTAAATGATTTTAATCTTGTAAGTCACCTTTAGTCCAGTTGATAAAAACGCGTTGACAAAAAATATACTTCGTTATAAATACAGATTTTTTACAGAAATCTAAGAATCAGAAATGTTCAAGCAAATAAATATATTGATTGATTGAATAGATGTAAATACTACCAATAAAATGAAACTTCCTGTTATAAAATCAAACTAATTGTGATATGAATAATTAAAATACTACATAATAATTTGTGAATTATTATTATTTTAAGTGTAAGGTTGTCTTATGATTTTTTATGATGATGAGATTTTATAAGTTTTGGCCGAATTTGTTGTTTTGTAACAGCATTTACTAATATAAGTATATCTCAAAGTTTATACAACTGTCAGTACAATTAAAGTAGGTTTAAAAAAGAACATTTATTGTAATGAATGATTGTAACTGTTGGATCAAATTAAAATGTATACGTTAGGGTTACATCACATCTACACGCCCCATTGGGTGGGCCATACCATCCGCTCTATTTCTTTCTATCACACAACATCGTCGTATCACAGAGCGAGAGAGCATGCAAAATGCGTATGGAGCCAATCAGCGAGCACGGTGCAACCTCTCGTTCTGTGATACAACGCTTTATTGCTATAAAAACCAATAGAGCGATGGGGAAATGCCCAAAGACGCGTATTTATGTGAATACTCCCTTACCTGCTAAGATCGCTACTGGTTTTATAATTACATAATAATACTGTAATAATGTCATACAGAAAAAGTTATTTCTGTTCATATTTTTAAGCTTATTTTTTTAGCAAGAATAAATATTATAGGACCATTCACACTCTTAAAAATCACAATAAAAACTCACGGGGTATTTTATTTACTGGCTCGACTAATGTGTGTGAATTGATTTATATCAGAATTTAGGTTTATTTATTTCTTTGATCTCTTTTTACGCCGCGCCGCCGTGATTCCAGCTGTTTAGTTGATGCAATGGTCTAGCTCTGTAGTGTTGACCGATAATTAATATGGTTGAAGAGTTATTTGTATTATGCTTAAAAAATCTTTAGTAGTACTTTGTAAGTATTTACAGTCGCAGAGGGCGGCGCTCTGCCACCCTTAGGCTAAGTTCATATGATCGCGCGGTGCCGAGCGTCGTCGCGCGGTATGACCATTCACATGATAGCGTATGCACGCGCGGCAGTCTGCCATTGAGAATGGGACGTGGTGGAGGCAATTCATTGATAAACCGCGCGGCTCAACTGAACGGCAGGCTGATTATCTGAACTAAAAAACACCCAAAGACCAGTAATAATTACGGTATCGTCGCTGTCAAACTCGATTTCCTACCACCGATTGAGTTTCGTGAATAACTAACTAAAACATTAAGCAAAAACGAGCATTTGCAAAGAAATTCTCTAAAATTCGTATTAGCTAACTCAGTAGCCGCGACGCGACCGTGACCAATTCGCGATTTCTTCTGTCGAACAAAATCCAGACAAAACGTAGTTTCTGTTTAGTTTTAACCTTTTGGGCGCCACGCCATAAACGCATTCCTGTGTCCTGCACGCCAGAGCATAAAATAAACAAAAATACCTACGAAAATATAGTGCTGCCAAGAGTCGATAAATTGTTATTATTATAATTTTTGTAAGGTTTTTTGTCAACTATAGATGTCGTTGGCGCACCGGGCTCGCACGTGCTGGTCAAGTATAGACGACTTTGGCGCTCTAAAGGTTAAATAAATTCTTAGCCTTACTTTAAAGCAAAATTAAATAAAATTGTAAATCTTACAGTTATTTTTAAATAAATGATTGTAAAACAAAAGACACGGAATTTGTGAATTGCGAAAACAAAAAGGCGGCTATGTTCACAGAAAACATAATGGTCACAGAGTACTTTCGGTAAAAAAAAACTTTTCAGTCGCTCCCATCGGTTACCAGTGGCGCTAGTTTATATGGAGATATCATGAGTAACCGAACATAAATTAATTAGCCATACATAATACCAAACCAGTGACTCGATCACGCGACGATTTCGTAATAATTCAGGAATCTAGTACGGTCGCTCATTTTATATAATCAGCCTGCCGGTCGATGCTGGTTTGAAGATCTTCTGCGCAGTGCAAGATCTTGCGCGCGAGCTACGGCGCGTTGCACCACGCGGTAATGTAGACGATATAACACAATTTAGTATAATCTTCTATGGCTTCCGCGCGGTCGTCATATGAACTTAGCCTTATGCTGAGGCCACATTATCGCGCTGTCTCGAAGCTTTTCGTTGTAGCGTTGTACAATTAAAAACTTAGAAAAATTCACTTGAAGAAAATAAATTAAGGGGATTCATCATCCCCCTACCCTTATCCCAATTTATTTGGGGTCGGTGCAGTGTGTCATTCTCTTCCATTCCTTCCTGTCACTCGTCATCTCCTCATCCACTCCCTTTACATTCATATCATCCCTCACACAATCCATCCATCTTTTCTGCGGTCTTCCTCTTACTTTCCAACCCTCAACATCCATATTCATTACTCTTCTAGTAAAAATAAACTTAATTTTCTTGTCTCAAAGTGTCTACACGTACAACACGACACCGAAAAGCTTATATAGCGATAGCGCGGTAATGTGGCCTCAGCATTAGGGCCAACATCTTGCGCTGAAACGGTGTAGTAAAACCCATTCATAATAATAACCATTGCTATTTCGCTCGTCTATAGCACTGTCGTGGTCATGCGAGGTGCTATGGTACTCGCGCGCGCCGCCGTCTCTTGCTTTTGGGCAGTGGCTCCGAGGGCCTAGTGGGAGTTGTTGATGCAAACTGTTTTCGCTATCGAAAACTATAGTTTTCTCTCTTTCACTTGCATGGACTATGAGCAGAATATTCGATAGTTTTCGAATTGTCAGTTTGCATCAATTCTCACTAGGTCCTCCCGACTGGCATAACGCACGTCTGGGCGGGGCGTAGTAAAAATATGCAATGGAAAACCGTTTCTAAGCATTTTGGTTGCATAATGGCAAAGCGGCAACTTCTGCAATTGTACACAATAAAATTTAAAAACACGAGACAACTGTAACGACTGATTAGCGTAGTTCATTATACCTGGTGAGGGTACAATTGTACGGTATAAATAATATACATCTATTTTAATGAAATCGAATTTCATGTTTTATTTTCCCTTGTGCAATTTTAAATGTACTACCCGCGACTTCTTCGTGGACAATTTTTTTCTATCCTTCGGGAACAATTTTTTTTCTTCGGGATCAAATCTCCTCTATGTCCTTTTTTTGTACCCCTGACAACGTATATGCAAATTTCTTGACGATAGGTCGAGTAGTTAAGAGTAACAATAAACAAACTGACTTTCGCATTTATAATATCAGTGAGGATTAAGTTTAGGGTAAATTTTTATTTTTATTTTTTAGTTCAAACCTTACCATTATCACCTATCATTACAGGATAATCCCAATTCGACAGTGTATATTTTCATACGTTTCATACCGGCTTATGTACCTATTATGGTATCTGTGATACTATTATTGAGCTCCTTCTTGTCAGAAACTCAAAAGGACTTATGAAAAGAAAACCACGATATTATTTAAAAAAATGTTTTAAAAAACATAATAAATACAGGCTCTAACAGAATATACAATACAACAAGGTGGGTACGCGATGAAAACGTTTATTCGAGGACGGCAAGTGTCTTTGGAAACAATGGTGGTTATGAACTCAATATTTGGATGATAGTTTGCTACAATTGAAAGAATCCGGTGAACAGTGAGCTTCCATACAAACGTAATACCAAAATGATTTGCAATTTGAGCATAATTCACTCTTCTTGTGATGTTATTCGGATTAAGACAGTATTTGTCTAGGGTTCTATTAAATAAAAAAATACCAAGCCAAATAAAAATTAATGCGATTTACAGTTTTGTATGAAAAAATGTAATTGGCATTTATTTTGAGTTAATGATGCTCAAATTGCTAATCATTTTGGTATTACGTTTGTATGGGAAGGTCACTGTTCGCCGGAGTCTAGAGCATTTCTAATCGTCGCATTTAGTTCGCTTTGGCATATTTCGTCTCGCAATGAAACTTATAAAAAAAACTGTCATCAAAATATACCACAGAAAGATGAATGTTGTTATATTATGTCTTTCAATATTAAGTTCATAATACACCAGAAAGTAACGCTCTTACGAGATTAAGGGCCAGCTTCACAGGTTTGGATATGATAAAAAATTCTCGATGAAACCACAGTTACATTGCTGCTTTAAGTAAGATAGTTATCATATTGGATCTTACCAAAGCAGCAATGCAACTGCGATTTCTATCAGAGTTGATTGCAACGAAGTTACATAATCAAGGGGCAGATATCAATTCTGATATTTTAATACAAATTGTTACATTTTCAAATTAAGCCTATATAAGTAGGCGTTATCCGGAAGCTTTGAAACAAGCCCTTACAACAGTTAAATATTTAAAAATTACAATCCAACCTTTACATACTATATAACACAATCATGAATAAATTCAATCAAATTACTGTACTGTGATGTGACGTTTTTATAGAGGGATACAATTAAATGTGAACTAATTTGACACGTGAAATGGTGAAATGGGTTTGACTGAGGTACTTATCGATGGTTTATATATCGGAGGGGACCCCTCCGACAAAGTTTAACCTCAAAAAAATTACCTCAGAAACCGGGGGTTAGAAATAATGTGTTACCGTTATATTTGAGTTCGTCATTAAGAAGAACGAGACAAAACACAAACTAATAACTCGATATACAAAAAAGAATAGTCATGCCCCGAATGAGATGAGGTTAGTAATAAAAAAAAGTTTTGTTCCCACTTGTTTTACTCAACGGGCGATTTTCCGAAAACAAAAAAGAAAAAGAAATTAGTTCAAACAAATTTCGATAGGTAGAGTTTTATGAAAGCCGATCCATCTCGTAAGGTTGCTTATTTATGTCTATCATCGTTTTAACTCCCCTGCCTCGTTATCGCTCTGCAAGGCGGAAGGAAGGGTAACTACAGCATTTGCTTCCAAAATTTTTCAAAAAATTGCATGCGATAAATTGCTTAGTGTGAAGGGAACCTTAACTTTACGGCTCGGCTTTTATGAAACGCCATCTATGTGTCTGTATGTATATATAGAAGCGTATTCACGTTTAAAATTTCTTTATCTACAAACCTAATTAGGACTTATTTAAAGACAGCAACTTCTACATTATAAATAAAAATATATAGAGATAATTTAACATTTATCTTAGTTTCAAACACGGCATAGTGATACTAATGAATGAATAAAAAAATCGTACTAATAAATATGAAATTATAATTATTGTTAAAAATGACTAGGCGAGAAGAGATAGACAAGACGTTGAATTTGATCGTAAACAAGTCTTGCGTTTAACTTTTACATCTATATTTATCACCATAATAATGTTAGTCGATGTTTAGTCTTCATGTGAATGTATCTAATCTAAGGTACCTAATATGCGAGTTCATCAACTACATAAACAGCCGATTAATGTTTAACCATCAGTTTTTCACATTTTCTTCATACATAAAAATGAACAAAAAACAGACGGTTAAAACTTAATCACCTGTTTTAGACTGGGTTGCACCATCTTTATTTAACCTTAACTTTAACAGACACAAAATTATCTGACCCGGTAACAGCGTCGCTGTCGTCAATGGCGTAACCTGGGTAACAATATGTAATAACAATTAGTTCCAGTTTTAGCCATCGGTTCAGATAAGTTTGTGTCTTGTACTGTTATAGTCAAATAAAGATGATGCAACCGAGCCTTAGTGTTTATGAACTCAGCTTTAGTATTAAACAAGGAATGACTTACGATCAGTTCAAAAACAAAGCTACAATCAAAAGGGCCGATTATTATGTAAAAATATCGAAAATAATTCCCTTACTTAAAAATTACAGCAGATTCATAAATTATTAAAATAAAAAATTGTGACAAAAATAAAGCTTCATACATCAGTGTCTTTGATTATTCAAAGATTATAAGCTACTTAAAGTTAAATATTTAGATTCAATCGTGACTTAATGGATAAATAAAACTGTTACAGCGTCATTATATCGTTTTAACTAACTGTATCAATGGGATAAGCTATGGATTTAATATATTTAACATAATTAATACTTCTAGTTACCATTTACATTTTGCAACTTAAGTTTATATAGGATTAACCGTTATCACTTAATATATTCTCAATTAGTAAATTCGGTTCCAATTTTAACAATAATTACTTTGGTCTCTTCGTTTTATTAAATTAATATAAACACCGGTTATGTTAAACTAATTATTTATTGGGAATAATCCTATATATTTGGTAAAATTCTGTAATTGTTCAATAAATATGGTTACAGCTTACAAGTTACACGATACTTATTAATAAACAATACTAAAAGCAAGCTTTTAAAGAAGCAATTCTATAAAATAAATTCATCAAAACAGTGGGTAAGACTATGGTTTTGTTTTATCTCTTTTCCTCGTATAAAAAAGTTTTAAAAACAAAACACTTCTTCATAGATAAACAATTCTTAGCTGCTTTACAATGTACTTATCTATGTTCTATGTTAAAACAATTTGTTCAAAATCGACGATACAATGTGAGTGGCAGTGATTCTGTGCATATGAAACAACTCAATTTCGATATCAAAAATTTTAACACATTATTCACTGCTTTGCAATATAAAATATTTTTAATCATCTGCTTAAATATGATAAAGCGAAGTTTAAGACTTAGTAATATTATGTGCTAAGCTAGTATGGGTTGCCCAGCGTAAGTTGAGGCGAATAAACGACCGACCGACATGTTTACAGTCCGCAGCGTCAAAAAGAAGTCGATTGCTTTTTTACTCGAATGTTGCATTTTCCTCAATTCTCGCTGAGCGACATACTTGAACTTTGTAGTCAGTCTTAATCACAGATCTTATGTATAGTTGCACTTAACGTAAACAACAGCAGGACTGTAAGTATGCATTGCGAAGTAAAAGTGCGACTGGGTTGGGTACTAACAACAGTTATTTTAATTTTAAAATCGTAACGCAAAGTACACTTAGAAAAAATCGTTAAAACAACAACCATAATATTGTGAATCACAAAGTTAAAACCTAACAATAGTCTGGGCTCGGTTCAGGAACACACTTTCAAATCTAATTTTAAGTATTAAGTATTATCTTCAAAGAACGGGTCAGTAGTAGGATGTTATATTAAATTTTTAGTTTAATTCATTTCTAAAAGTTCTTAAATGCTTCTTTTCTCAAAAAGGTGTGAAATGTGTTTCTATTCTCAAAAAATGGTGTGAAATGTACTCTTCTTTTGATTTAAGTGAGTGTCAGAATCGAACCCGTTATCAAAATGCATTGCATCGTAAACCCTTGTAAACAACATAGTCATCTTTGTCTTATACTATCAGAGTCTCATCAATGAAAACAGATCCTTAAGTCCAATTAAGAGAGCTCATTTTCACGATTGAATTGCTGGTAATATAATAAATACTTATGATTATCAGCATCAAAATCAGTATAAATATGTTTTCCATAGGTGTGTGGCAATTGCGTAGGAGCATGAAGTAAAAGCATTGGCGATACATATAACATATCTGTAACCTTACAATTACGTTACGTTTAATAAATTTTCTGATATTCATAAGCCCTAATTATTCCATATTGTCACCAAAATTAGATTAGCAAGTAGCGCTTTCGAATACAGGCGTTTTTTTTAAACAACTTGCAGATTAAATTATTCGTTTATCAACATTAAACACGTCGTCACTTCGTCGTTACACCCGATAATACAATACTAATATCCCTACGCTGGCAACACATTGGGTGACGTTATAGACAATATTTTATCAATTTCGTTGATTGCACTGGCAAGAAAAACGGCGAAGCAATAAACTTCAAATAGATTTTCAATAACCAGTCGAAAAAGCTATTATTGAAAAAGCTATTTTCAATTCAGTTTTATTTTGTTGCGTCATGCAGCTATATGCAGCCGTGAAAAAAGTCGACAATTAAAAAAAATATATTGTGTGTTGTAATTGCTTTGTTATTTTGTGTATTATCTTCGTCCATTTAAAAAATATACCGGACAGATGCTATTTCAAATATTTTTTTAACACAAAAAAGCTTTGTTAATTTATTTTCCAAATTGAAATACTAAATATATATTTGACTTTAGCCTAGTAACCCCTGGCAAGTTCTGTATAGGACATCAACATCATTTTCAATTTTTTTGCAATAAGAATAATATTTTTTATTTTTATTCTTTTTTGGAAAGCCTATGTACTTTTACAGTTTTGATATTTTTTCGTCAAATTTCTCGTCATTTTTGTATGTACAGTCCCGTCTATAAATATGGATACAGTTTAGAACTTTGACACTCTAAAACACATTATTTTTTTAACAGAAATCGATGACAAATAACAACTACAACAAAGTGACAAAGTTTTAAACTGTATACATATTTTTAGGACGTGACTGTACAACCAAATTTCATCGATTTTTTGGAAAAAAAATCTTCCAGGGTTAGGATAGATAATATTTTGAAAAAATAGACTAATCAATTAGTATTGTCTATAGACATAAATATAGCATTGAATTAACAATACTACATATCATTTATTAATAATAAATATTCTGCATTTTTAAATTTTTACCCAATAATTTAATTATTATTTATGAAGTTAAATAATTTGTAATTCGAAATGGACGAAGTGTTAACATAATTTAGGCTTACACATCGAGACTGTCACACCTACAAACACCGACTATCCAAGCATTTTCACAATCCCATGGTACACACGACAGCACGTCAGGTTATACAGTTCAACTACGAAAACAGCTTTTATTACGTACGGCATAAAGGCGGTCTCAAGGTCAACATGTATAGTGTGAGGTGCCGTCGTGTGTAAAATAATTTGCTGCGCCAGGTATAGCATTCCGAGACAGAGGAAGTCACGTGGGTAACACAAGTTTACGTCATCTCCGCTATCGGTATTAAAAATTACATTAATTTACCGATTGTTCACGATTATCGGCGTTGAAGGTCGCTTAGACAATCATGCCCTCTACACAATCGTGCGTGTTTATACTCGCCCATCATGGGCCATTGTGAAGAGGAGCCATACGAGAAACAAATCACAATTAAAATACACTATAACCATTTTGTAATGAGTGTGACAGATTAAAAAATCCTTCATTCTTTGCTTGTTACTATAAAGTCGCGCAACTGGATAGTGACGTACGCCTGTATTTCTCCCGGAATGCTAGACCTAGTTTTCTTGAATCATGATCCTACTAAGCCACTTTACATACCTTTGCAGTAGCAATACTGCACTTTCTTACACTGTAATAAGGTTGGTTTTGCTTCGTCATCAGTCAGTGATGATGCTTTTCTCTTGCACGTTTTCTAAGCTGACTTCCGGTGCTTTCTCTTCTTCGATTATAGACTCAGTGCGTTCTATGTCAATTGAATCCATTTCGTTTGGTTTCTCACTAGAGATACAAAAATCATTTGAAATAACCACACCTGATTGTAGCAACATTGAATTACATTATCATCTTTACATCTTCAAATACGCAGATACGCAGAGATTATACTTTTGATAATGTCCGTACTTTTTATAAACAATAAAAAAACGTAACTGTCGACAAGGTTGAGTCGGGTTTGCTATAATTTTGCACTCACCCTTCTTCAAACCCACTGAGAGAGAACACAGACACGCAAAGTAATACAGAAACTACCAATAATTTACTAAAGATCTTTGAAATTAAAGACGAGTAACCTAAAATTTTATTTTTTTTACCCATATCGCTAAAATAAAATTTATAGTTACTATAAATTGCTTTACTTACATAGTTTGTTCAGTCTGTTGTGGCAAATCAGCGGCGGGCGCAGAGGCTGCCGTCAAAGGCAAAGACTGAGGTCGCTTCAGCCAACTGTTTCGTTCTTCCTGTGTACCGAAACATTTACCTTCTTACTAACTCCCTTACTAATAAAGATTATATAGCAGATGTAGTTACATAATGATTACTCTCTGTCAAACTATTTAAGTTTGACATTAAAAAGAAAGGGACAAAACACTGTGTAACTATACAATATTTATTAGTAAGGGGGTAAGTGTAGGCTTGTGTTTACACTACTGCGATTGCAGCCTGGATTCGATCACCGACTAGGTAGTGTAAACATATCGAGAAAACTTGTCTATTTACGGCATTATAAAAATTGGAACGGGAAATATAGACGATTCAAAAGCACTTAATTTTTAAGTTTTTTTGATTAATCAATACAAAATAAAAAAAAGAGTTATATATTTTTTACGAAAATCCTCCGACTAAAAGTGGTGTAGGTACTATACATAAGTTATCCAGCTATTCATAAATTACAAACGCAAGAAAAATCCGTCGGGGCTGCCTCTGCCCCGAAATGAACCAATATTTTGTAGTTGTGATTAAAGCCGGGTTGACATGATAAGAGTCAGCTCGGACCGAGTGCACTCGGATTACTACTCAGACGCTACTCGTTTTGTTTAAACATGTAATACGAGCGCACTCGGAAATGCTACGTATATGAAGCTGCCTCGTACGCGCGCGTGCCTGCACATGCAGCGCACCACGTCCCCCCTACACGTGTAGGTACCTGCGGCGTGGTGACGCACGTGAGCGCGGTCTGCGTGGCGGCCTGCGTGCGCGCGTGCCCGCACATGCAGCGCACCACGTCCCCCCTACACGTGTACGTACCTGCGGCGTGGTGACGCACGTGAGCGCGGTCTGCGTGGCGGCCTGCGTGCGCGCGTGCCCGCACATGCAGCGCACCACGTCCCCCCTACACGTGTACGTACCTGCGGCGTGGTGACGCACGTGAGCGCGGTCTGCGTGGCGGCCTGCGTGCGCGCGTGCCCGCACATGCAGCGCACCACGTCCCCCCTACACGTGTACGTACCTGCGGCGTGGTGACGCACGTGAGCGCGGTCTGCGTGGCGGCCTGCGTGCGCGCGTGCCCGCACATGCAGCGCACCACGTCCCCCCTACACGTGTACGTACCTGCGGCGTGGTGACGCACGTGAGCGCGGTCTGCGTGGCGGCCTGCGTGCGCGCGTGCCCGCACATGCAGCGCACCACGTCCCCCCTACACGTGTACGTACCTGCGGCGTGGTGACGCACGTGAGCGCGGTCTGCGTGGCGGCCTGCGTGCGCGCGTGCCCGCACATGCAGCGCACCACGTCCCCCCTACACGTGTACGTACCTGCGGCGTGGTGACGCACGTGAGCGCGGTCTGCGTGGCGGCCTGCGTGCGCGCGTGCCCGCACATGCAGCGCACCACGTCCCCCCTACACGTGTACGTACCTGCGGCGTGGTGACGCACGTGAGCGCGGTCTGCGTGGCGGCCTGCGTGCGCGCGTGCCCGCACATGCAGCGCACCACGTCCCCCCTACACGTGTACGTACCTGCGGCGTGGTGACGCACGTGAGCGCGGTCTGCGTGGCGGCCTGCGTGCGCGCGTGCCCGCACATGCAGCGCACCACGTCCCCCCTACACGTGTACGTACCTGCGGCGTGGTGACGCACGTGAGCGCGGTCTGCGTGGCGGCCTGCGTGCGCGCGTGCCCGCACATGCAGCGCACCACGTCCCCCCCTACACGTGTACGTACCTGCGGCGTGGTGACGCACGTGAGCGCGGTCTGCGTGGCGGCCTGCGTGCGCGCGTGCCCGCACATGCAGCGCACCACGTCCCCCCTACACGTGTACGTACCTGCGGCGTGGTGACGCACGTGAGCGCGGTCTGCGTGGCGGCCTGCGTGCGCGCGTGCCCGCACATGCAGCGCACCACGTCCCCCCTACACGTGTACGTACCTGCGGCGTGGTGACGCACGTGAGCGCGGTCTGCGTGGCGGCCTGCGTGCGCGCGTGCCCGCACATGCAGCGCACCACGTCCCCCCTACACGTGTAGGTACCTGCGGCGTGGTGACGCACGTGAGCGCGGTCTGCGTGGCGGCCTGCGTGCGCGCGTGCCCGCACATGCAGCGCACCACGTCCCCCCTACACGTGTACGTACCTGCGGCGTGGTGACGCACGTGAGCGCGGTCTGCGTGGCGGCCTGCGTGCGCGCGTGCCCGCACATGCAGCGCACCACGTCCTGCATGCAGCCTTGCAACTCTGCCACCTGCTCAACACAAAATAAGGTGGAACGTGAGGTTGCGTCACACCAAATTATCAATAAAATGGTAGGAGTGCATCAGAATTTATGATCATTTCACCTGTTGTTGTAGCCTCGCACAGGTTTCCGTCAGCTGTCGAACCGCTTCCGTGCTGTTCTCCAACTCGCACGCCCGCTGCTTCTGCGTATCTGTTATGGGAAATTAGCGTAGCATACATAAGGATCAGTTTACTAATTGCGCTAAAATTGTATTTGTATAATACAACTATGGTTGTAATTGCATATGACTCATTTATGTAAAACACACAGGATTTGAGCAAAGCATTAGCGATTGGTAATCGATGAAAACCGTTTATGATGTTATTGATTTATGAGGTTAAGGTGGACAATTGGAGAAAAATCATTTTTTATTTATTTATTTCTGCTTTCAGAATCACTTATTGAGTCATCGTCTTTAATTATTTTAAATATCATCAGATACATGTTGTATTGACCACGTATGCAACTTCTCTGAACAGTATATGTGAATGTTACCCGTGGACTGCAGCGTGGAGACCTTCTTCCACAACGCGTTGATCGCCTGCATCTGCAGCTGCTGTATCTTGCGTTCGCTTTCTAAGGCCGCCTTAGTGGCCTCCATGTCACATGTCAGCCGTCTACAACAAAATGAGGATTCAAGCCGCCATCCTTGCAAATAAAGGCACCCCATTTTATATGATTATTTTAGTATGTCGTCGTGGATTAATAAAAAATAATTATGTTATAGTCTGTTTATCCGTACTGGTCTTACGTCTACGTATTCGCAAACATTACTATAATGTCTCACAGTGCCCGTGGACGCGCAGCGTACCACGAACCAATCACACGTAATACATAAAACAAACAAACCAATCACAGAGCTTTATTTCAACGCACAGTGCGTTCGCGTAGTCAAGGGTCGTGTGAGTATTGTTCTTGAAAAAGGGTGTTATTTAGTTAACAGTTTTTGGCAGTTGTAATACGTCTTTTAAACTTTAATAGTTATTTAAAAATATGTTGTCTTATTGACTTCAATTGTCATTAATAATTATCAACTTTTTTTGTAATCTGTGCGTGGAAAACAATTTATAGTATTTTAAAAATGAATATTTCAATAAAGAGTTGGGTGAAGATTGTTTACCAAATAGTACAAATAAGGGTAAATATAAAGTATATTTACTACGTCGATTTTATTTCGTTGGTACCTACCACGGTATAATTTTTAAACAATGTTAGCCATACTTCTATAATTTAACTTTGTACGTTTTAAAGTCTAAATTACTGGACCAATTTTGGTGAATTTTGGTATGAAGACCGCGTAATCATTATTAAAGGGAACGTAGGTGCTATATAAAATGAAAAAATACAAAAAAACATACCCCCAGAAAGTAGTTTTTCGTTTTATGTTTTGGCGGTTCGACAATACCACTCACGAAGTCCGTTCGGCTATGAATGTTATTAAGCGTGTACATGCACATTGTTTTAGTGTGCGTCTGCACGCTCTAGTATTACGCACACTAAAACAATGTGCATGTACACGCCAGCCGAACGGACTTCGTGAGATAGAACATCTATAATGGAGTTCAATCATTAACGAATACTCACTGTATATGCTGTCTCGCTCTAGCCGCCTGTATAGCGTGCAAAATCCTCAACGTGTCTTTATTAAGGTTCCTGCTCCTGTACCCCCTCCACATCTTCTGTATCGTCACCGCAGCCATAGACTCCGCACTCAACTTCGTCTGTCGTCTCTGGTTTGACGCCAACTTATTTATGATATCTAGTTTATCCTGCTCTATCTGGTCTGTAGTTTGTTCTTTTATTCCGTTGACTTTTTTCTCTTCTTTGCTTTCCGTTCTAGGAAGGCTACCTTTCCGTTCGATTTTGGACTTTAACTTAGGGCTGGAAGCCGCACTTTTGGTTAGTTTCGGTGATCCTCGAATGTTTTTGTTCGGTTGTACGATCTGTCTGTGCGGTTTTTCTTCGTGTATGCTACTGTTGCTTGACTGTGAGGAAGTGTTTGAGATGCTGTTGACAGAGTTATTGGTGGGTTTTGGAATGGTCCTCTGTATGTCGAATATGGGGTCTTGGTAGTCGGGGCTCATGAGGGATTCCGGTACGGGAACCATTTTTGATGCGGCTTCTAGGGAGTGATTTACAGGTTTGGGCGGAGATGGCTCTGTAAGAAATTATTTAATAATGTCAGAATATACAACATGCTACAAAAATACCCCTAATGCCGAATATGGTATATAGGGACCATTAAACTGAACAACTTTTACTATGGGACCAACTATGAAATCGCGAAAAAAAAATCAGCTGTTTCATACAAAAGTTAAAATCGAAAATATCAAAATGTATGAAACAGCTGAGATTTTTTCGCGATTTCAGAGTTGGTCGTAGTGGGGCATACAGACGGCCTCAAGGTCCACA
Organism: Catoptria pinella; assembly: GCA_963556745.1. Taxonomy (NCBI): domain Eukaryota; kingdom Metazoa; phylum Arthropoda; class Insecta; order Lepidoptera; family Crambidae; genus Catoptria; species Catoptria pinella. The sequence goes on from OY750777.1 coordinate 2,521,537, forward strand.
TGTTACGTCTGATGTGCTGTCGACTGCAGTGTTTGTAATTAAAGTGAAAAAAAAAATACTTTTATTAACTAAAAATATGCGTGACGAATTGAGAACCTCCTCCTAGTTTGAAGTCGGTTAAAAATCATAGATAACTCCCGAACAAGATAGTCATCTATTGTGAAGGGAAACCTGTCTTGAACTTCCTTATTTTTTCCTTATTTAACTTACCTGCAACTTTATTCTTGTCCTTCTTCTCAGTGACGAAGAGCCCAGGAGAGACAAAACTCTGGCTCATGACTTGTGGCACACTCGCTATGTCTCCGGAGCAAGACAGAGACATTTGATGTGAAGGGGAACTAGTCTTGGACATACCTAGATCACGTAGAAGTCGCTATATTCCCCCTTTATTTTAAAATTACCTGCTACTTTCTCCTTGTCCTTCTCCTCAGTGATAAAGAGCCCAGGAGAGTCAAAACTCTGGCTCATGACTTGTGGCACACTCGCTATGTCTCCGGAGCAAGACAGAGACACATCTGGTGTGAAGAGGAACTAGTCTTGGACATACCTAGATCACGTAGAAGTCGCTATATTCCCCCTTTATTTTAAAATTACCTGCTACTTTCTCCTTGTCCTTCTCCTCAGTGATAAAGAGCCCAGGAGAGTCAAAACTCTGGCTCATGACTTGTGGCACACTCGCTATGTCTCCGGAGCAAGACAGAGACACATCTGGTGTGAAGAGGAACTAGTCTTGGACATACCTAGATTACTTAGAGGTCGCTATATTCCCCGTATTTTAAAATTACCTGCTACTTTCTCCTTGTCCTTCTACTCAGTGATAAAGAGCCCAGAAGAGTCAAAACTCTGGCTCATAACTTGTGGCACACTCGCTATGTCTCCGGAGCAAGACAGAGACACATCTGGTGTGAAGAGGAACTAGTCTTGGACATACCTAGATCACGTAGAAGTCGCTATATTCCCCGTTTATTTTAAAATTACCTGCTACTTTCTCCTTGTCCTTCTTCTCAGTGATAAAGAGCCCAGGAGAGTCAAAACTCTGGCTCATGACTTGTGGCACACTCGCTATGTCTCCGGAGCAAGACAGAGACATTTGATGTGAAGGGGAACTAGTCTTGGACATTGAAGAGTGGTAGCTGGATGTGAGACGGTCGGGGGATCGTCCCATGTGGCGGGAAGCAATGCGGGCTATAAGCGAATATTTCGTAGTTATAAGGTTGAGAATTGAAATTTGTATTGAAGTACACGTTTATAACTAATCGACTCTTTAGCGTTTGGGTGGATGGATATTTTTCTCAGTATAATGACTCATTGACATAGGTCAAAATTGGACAATATAATTGAAGTTACAAATGTTATAAGTTTGAATTTGATACTGAACTGTCATAGATCTTTGCTGTTTTACCTATTGATAAATTAAGTTAGTCACAGGTTACATTAAAATATTATCTTCTAATACTTGCTACAGCGAGGTGTTTTTTGATTGAGTAGTATTGACAACTCACATTGAACTCTGGGCGATTGCATTTTCGGTTTCAAAGGACTGTGGTTTTGATCCTTGAGTTGTTGTTGGTGTTGTTGAGCCTGTGTGACATATAACACGACAATACAATGCGATGTTTTAAGCTAAACTACACTCGGCGTCAAAAAAATCGCACCTTCTATTACATTAGTTTAGATATGCCTACCTGCTACTGCTAGCACACGTATTATTTATTTAATATTTATATCTATTGAAAGTACATTTATTGGTCTTTTAAACAATCATTTATTGTTTAAAAAACATAACAGTTACCACAATTAAACGCTGCACATGTAATTACTTGCGCATTCATTATAAGGGTATAAATAGGGGTCAATCCAGGAAAATCGGGTAAATTCACTATCGAAACGTTAGAGAGAACGCACGTCAACTGCTCAATTAAGAAAAGAAACACCCAAGATGCATACTATTGGCCATGAAGCTTGTAAAATGAAATTGTTATATTGTAAAAAATGTGACAGTGCAATGTTGCTGGGAAACTAAATCTCAGTCATTTATTCCGTATGACGAGTGTTCCAACGGTTTGAGAGACTGTTGGTTATATACGAATGGATAGAAGTATATGACAACATTTACTATTAATTAGATATGATTAAAATGGTTTCAAATAAATTTTTTGAAAAGGTGCGATTTTTTTGACGCCGAGTGTAGTTGTATCGAAATTACTTTAAGGTTCAGTTTTACTAGGCGCAACACGTGTAGCTACATAACATAACATGCAACAGTTGCCAGGTGGCCCGCAACATAATAACTGCCATTAAAAAATGTTGTGCGTCGCCGTCACTCAACATGTAGGGCGTCATGTTGCCAGTTATGTATGAGTGAATACAATACTTCAACTGAATAATCGCAAAGCAAAATAGAACTTACTTTGCTTAAGATAAGTCGTAGTTTTCTTTGGTCTTCAGTCTCCAGCGCGTCGGCGGTGAGCGGGCAGGTGGACGCTAGATATTCGCACAGTTCTTGGTGTTGTCCTGAGTGGAAATGTCGCCCTTTGCCTTGACTATACAGCCACTCTGCTTTTAAACTGTAGGCAGAAAAAATAATAGAGAATGTCAGTGTCTCTGAAATATTTTGACACATAAACAGCGTTTTAATAATAAATTAATAAGTAATAAGTAGATGGTAAATAGAAAGTTAAAATCGACTACAATCGCAGTACTTACCTTTCCATTGCACTGACAACAAAGCCATCAATTGTCTTGACGCTCAGGATCCAGTTTAACACGAACGGTCGGTAGTCAAACCCACTGATCATGATGTTAAGGAAAAGAGATTTACCATTTTCAAAGGACATTGCATACAACTGTAATTATTTTTGTGCCTTAGTGATTGTAATTGAATTTAGTAGCTGGAAAGGTCTTTAGCTATAATCCGTAATAGTTGTTTTCCTTCTCTTTTCCTGGTATTATTTATATATTACAGTTTCAAACATATCTTAAGAATTTTATCTCTTCTCATGCCTTTAAGTCAACAAAGAGCCAAGAGTCAAGAGTCAAAATATCTTTATTCAAATAAACTGCTTTTGAATCGTCTATATTTGCACTTTAACTACACTTACATTAACTTATACAAGCTAGAACCAGTAGACACAGCAACTGAATAATGATTGAATTTGAACACTTTAATACCATTTCATATCAATTATCACAGTAGGATTGAACATACTAAACAAGCTTGTATACAAAATTAAGTTGGTCTGACTTAGTACTAAAGTATTCATTAATTTCTGAGGCCGACACATTTTATTGTTATAGGTTTATCTCAATAATTAGTTTATCAATTATTTCAAAAGGATACAGCTTATCTTTCCCAGCCATAGCGACGCAAGGGTTGCCCTGCACTGTGAAGCTGTCAAGCTTATTCAAGTGCACTAGATGGCAGATCTCGTTCAAGTCCTGGATGTTATTGTTCGCCAGTCCAAGGTGGTCCAATTGCGGCGGTAGGTAGCGGTCGCACTGCCGCAGGTCGATTATGCGATTACGTTCCAGATTTAAGTGCTGAAGTCACATTATAATGCAATATTAGTCAGACATAAAAAGTTTTATCACCAAATGATCAAAGTTTTACCACAAAATAGATAGAGGACAGAAATCAAGCTTAGTACTACTCATGCTCGAGCAACACACATATAGACACTTTTCACCGACATGGAATAACTGGAGTTTCTGACAAATCCCAAACGAATTCGAGTGCATGACGCAGTGTCATCGGTCGGTGAGAGCTGTCTATGTGTGTGTGCGTTGCTCGAGCGCGCGTAGTACTAAGCTTGACTTCTGTCCTCTCTCTATTTTGTGATTTTACTGTAACAGACTTCTGTGAAAATTAGACACATTATTTCTATAGACTAAATAGAAGTAAGGACATAGTGTAGATTCTTGAGGGACCCCAAAACAGAAGATTCAGCGATTACTCCCAGTTGTCCCCTCTAGCCTTGTCCTCCGGGGTGACAGCTGGGAATTGACTTCCCGGTTGTCACCGGGGTGACAATTCGTGCCGACTGTCCCCTTTGACGGCTGACTAGAGGGGACAAATAGGATGTCTGTTTCTCAGTTGTCACCAGGTGGAGGGTGACAATTGCTACGATGGGAATAATCAAGAAAAAAACATGTATTACCATAGATTTTACCTTTTTTATTTGTTACATAGAATCAAATAAAAAAACAACACTATGTTTCCCTTTATAGGTACAATCACAGATTATCAACTTTAATTAATATTAATTGTTTCTTTAATCTATATAAATAAAAATTAATTGTCAAATGTGTTGCTAAGCAGAAAACTCGAGAAAGGCTTTTTGTTGGGTTTCTTATTGTAATTTATTTTGTACGGCAACACCGATGTTTGATTTTTTTCAAAATGTAGGTAGAAACATATTTTTTAAACTGATGATACATTTCCTACGATAAAGTTCGTTTGTTTCGCCCACTGCGTTCTCCTGTTCTCACTCATATTTATACTAAAAATAATGTCCGCGAATAGTGCATGTTCAGGGAGTAGGTTAAGGGAGTACCTATTAAGGGAAACATAATGTTTATTTTTTTTATTTGATTGTATATTGTACTTTCTTGACATTTAGTTCATAGTTAATATTTTCTACTGGGAATAATTGAGATTCAGAAAACATGGATCCAATTTTTTTAATTTTTTTTTATGATCCAATGGAGTTTTAAGTCAAATACAAAATAATAATTAGATAAAATTGATAGTGATGGAGGAGTACAATTGTTTTCAAAATATTACATACAAAAAAAAAATAATTACCTTCAAGTGTTTTAAATATGATATATCAGCAATGAATGTGATTTGATTCTTTGATAGATCAAGATGTTCCAAATGCATGTTGTTATTTAGGTGTTCAATTGACTTGATGTTGTTATCTAAAATATAAAAAAAACTCAATTAAGTAATGAAATTTATATAATTCCCCTGCATAATAATAATGTAAGTATAGCGATGGTAGGTAGCTTTTCTATTTAGTAAAGTTTATTGTAGTTTTCTTGAAAGAGTGTCTCAATTTAAAAAGAGTAAAAATAAGAATTTACCCATAATACTTTTTTGCAATAAAAACATGATACATTTGCATTCATTTCAATATAAATTCTTGACCTGATTGTGTTTATTTCTATATGTTCATTGTGCAGATCAAGCGGAAACAATGGTGTATTTCTTCAAGTTTTTGTAGCATCGTCTCGATCTTAACTACGTGTGATTACATGGTACATTAGATACTGGCTACACATATCTAGCTCTTAGGAGTGATAGCACCTATTAAATTTCACTAGGATATGATGGCTTGTTAAATTTTTCAATAATTATGAATGTTCAGTATTGTTTCAATATCCTCAAGTCACTATTGATTTCATGCTTAAGAAATATTTATAATGGTATTTTTTTTCTTTCTTCATCATTTAAGAATGTCTATATTGGCTTTTATCACCTTATGAAAATAAAAAACTGATGAACCTTGCCAATGCTTGTAAGATATTGCTTTTTATTTATTTATTTATTTGGTTTTGGTACACAAACAGATTGGAGTCAATACATGTTTAAAGAAAATTGATTGAATATTAATCTTTTCAATAGGTGTAGATAGCAAGCCCTTATTACCAAGTGATATGTATTTTATATGGTTAATATTCATCCAAAGTACAATGTTATCTTTAAACAACATATTTTATTTTTCCTTAAATTAAACACCTTACCAGCTAGCTTCAGCACTTTAAGGTATATCAAATCCTTTAGTCCTTCAATCTGAAGTATGCCGTTGTTGTTCAAGGCAAGAATGCGGATGTTTGTCAGACGAGACACTCCATGCATGCGCATCAGGAAGTTATTGCATATTGACAGCTAAAACAAATTAAAACATTGATGCCCATTGATATTATAAGTGTTTATGGATATTTTAGCTTGAAGAGTGATAATAAGTTTTAACTTTCAACATTTTATAGTGGATTGAATATTTAACCATGAAGATGACAAGGCCAACCTTGTCCCAAAATAACTGCTCTGTATATTTGTGCTGATGCTTCACACCCGGCTTCTATTAGACGAAATTGGATTCAAGTGATGATCATATTAATGTAGGTGTATCAAAGGACTATGGAGATGGCACTTACGTTTTCAACACGACTGTAGGTATCGATGTTGTCGAGCCTCTGCAACTCATTCTGATCGAGGATTAAATTAATAATCGTCTTAGATTCGTCTGCAGACGCTTTCTCTATTTTCTTCAACCCACGCCTCGAGAGGTCCAGAGTTTCATTTATAGACTCTTCTGCTAGAAAGAAACTCATTATAACAAAAGCTCATAAGCAATACTTCAATAAAAATAATGCAACATACCCATATCTGAATTATTTGAGCATTTTTTTCAAAAATGTCGAAATGCAAAGCTGAAAGCACTTTATTATTTTTCCACTAAAATCAACATTTGTAAATTTGCCGTTCCGAAGCTCGAACACAATCTTCAACGTTTTTGATGCGGTTGTTGGTTACCACTTGAGATTACTCACAACTATTGCAGCAACCAGTCAAAAAATTCTTTTATTTTATCTCAAATGTTATTAGTAACATTAATATCACTATATGATCATTTAAATATCAGTAAATTAATCAGGAAAAGTACAAACATTTTAAAATTCGCTTTTTTATTTATAGTTTCTAAATGCATTTGCATTGACATCTAAGGAATAGAGAATAGAGATGTATAAAGAGATTGTAAAAAAAAACCGTACTTGATTACAATCGAGTTCATATTTTTATTATTCATTAGCATACAATGTGATTGATTTGACAATAGACAGTGATCCACTAGGTAACTAGAGAATGTATGGCAAAAAGTACATTTTACAGATTTATATACGTCGTTTTGTATGTACATACCACAAGTGCTCTGAAGTTAACAGTTAACCACTTCAGTAGTACATTGTTAAATTAATCACATTGTAGGGCAGTTTTTTTTCTACAGTTCTGACGCTTATTCGTCCAACGTGAGTATGCTCTAGCGTAGTCCACCCACATCATAGCTTAACATCGGGTCTATTTTATAAGGCATCCCTTTATTGCATTATGTTTTTATTTCTAATTTGCTTTTGCATAACGAATTTGGCTTTTATTTTGTAATAATAATACTTTGCCGAGGTGAGCCGAGGGATCGAAGTAAGCATGCAATGGCACCGCTGCCAGCGAAGTACCAAGCCCAAAACTGACCTGCTGGCGTGAATGCATTATGCCACAAGTTGTTATGCCAATAAACGTTATGGTTAGTAATCGTTATAGGTTAATATGTCTAGGTATTAAAAATATGCTTTGATATCATTATGCGTGCTTAAATTTATGCTTTAAAATGTTATGCTTAAACACGATTATGCTTAAAGTAGTTATACTTAAAAAAGTATGTTTACGCATAATATTATTTAGGCACAGCAATGCCTAAATAATATTATGCGTAAACATCATTCGTTTAAATCAAAGTTTGCAATGACATAATAATGGCTAAACATTTGATATAAAGTAAAGTTGCTTTATTCAAATAAACTTAGTAATTAAGCTCTTTTAAATTGTTTATATTTATCTACCACCCGTTCCAGACTTTTTTAACTACAAGAAGAACAGGCGCAAGAGAATTTATCAGCTTTAACAGAAATAAGTAACGATATTTACAAACTTAAATATATCGTTACCAAATACAATACATACAACAGGTTATAAACAACAAAGCACTTACTAGCAAGTTATTGTGATACATCATTTTCACGCATTTCGGTCTTTCAGATAATCGTCTACTTTATAATAATCTTTACCCATGAGTGTCTTATTGACATGATTTTTAAATTCATGCAAAGGTAGATCAATCACTTGTTGTGGAACTTTATTAAACAAGCTTATGCGTTTCCCCATAAATGAACCTCTAGTTTTTGCAAACCTAAATATTGGAATGGCAAGTTTACCTTTATTCCTTGTATTAATATGGTGATTATCGCTGTTCTTAACAAATGAATCATAGTGTTTTCTTACATAATACTAAATTTTTGCCACCAAAGTTAGTATATTTGTTTCATTAAACAATTCTCTCAAGGAATCTCTCCACCGAAGATTATATATGGCACGAACAGCTCTTTTTTGAAGTACGTACAACAATATTTTGAATATGTACTTGTATGTACTAATTTCACTTAGTATAAAGGTAGCATAAATGTTAAATGCATAATTTAACAAGCGTAATATTAATTTAATAAAATATACAAATGGCATAATACATTACTATAACTTCATAGCCATAATTTGATTGGCACTTTAAAAATATTTTATGGACTACTTATGTTAGGACCTTTGGTAAACAGACGATTAGGTGCGACGACGAGCAAGCGTAGCGAACGAGGAGACCTAACGTAACCTAACCTAACCTAGGTTGCATTGCGATCAATTCCAATTCTATTTTCCATTGAACTGACCTGCTGGCGTGTATGTACTATGCCACAAGTTGTTATGCCAATAAAGTTTATGATTAGTAATCGTTATGGGAAAAAAATGATTTGCGATATCACTTTCAAAAATCTGTTTCATCGCAAAAATCTTATTCCAATAAGCAAAAACTATTCTACAGTTAATGTAATCATGGGCAGTTTTTGAGATAGTAAAGGTAAAAAAATATGTGGGTAATTTTTTATGATGTGCGTTCAATAAACTGTTTAATCTCGGAGATCTTTTTCCATTAAGCAAAAAAACATTCAATAGTGTAAGTCTATTATGGGCAGTTTTATAAAAATCTTTATAGGACCCAGGTGTGATTGTGTCGTGTACAAATGCTCACTTATTGACAATAAAAAAAAAGAATTATTTTTTCACATTATTAGCATAATATAATAATAAAATTAAAATAAAGTTTTTTATGTGCAAAAAATCCGAACTTAAATCGTTTGATACTACCGGTTTTTTAATCGAATTGACTTTACCGATTTGATTTCATAAATTCATCATTTCCAACCACAACACTACTTCGCGGTGGCGGCAGGTATTGTTGAGGTTAGTTATTTTTTATAAATAAAGTTTTATTTTGATTTTAACAACAAATAATCAGACAAAACATTAATCTTTGTTGTCAGGTAATGTTGGTAAACAGATATATTTGGTAAAAAGTTTATCATTCAGTCATTAATTTGATAAATAGTAGGGACGCGTTGGTTGACACTTTCGATAGTAAAGTTGTTTCGCATCATCAATCGTCAACTTTGATCTATAAAATAAGAATACGAGATATTTTCATCTTCAAATTGTGACTGCTGTGTTAGTATGGAAGATTTTTGTAGATTTTAACAAGTAGTTAGAAGCACATTATGATTTTCTATTTTTAGCAAATCTTGTAACCTCTTTCGTTTAGGCGGGAGAATGGCGTTGGCAAAGGGCTTGAGCCCTTTACATGTGCTCTCAGCGATACTCGTCGTGAGACTCTCCTCGGTGTTTTTGGTACAAACATGGTTTGTACCAGATGAGTACTGGCAGACTCTGGAGGTGGCCCACAAGCAAGTGTTTGGCTATGGAAATCTGACCTGGGAGTGGGAGAAGGGCATCAGAAGTTACTTGTACCCTACATTGGTTTCTGGACTGTATACAATACTGAAGTTCACTGGACTGGATTATCCCGAGGCTTTGGTATGTAGTCTGTTTACTAAATGTTTTGATCATCTACTCTGTTTATAATTGTTGAGTAACAATAGAACAACATGTTATCCTTATTAACCTGTTATCTGTGGAAACACTGCACAAATCTTATAATATACCTATTGTGCGTTAAACTTGTGAAGAACCTTATTTCTTATGTATAAATATTATAAAGTTAGGTGCTCATGGATTATTCCGGGACATAGCGCTTATGCGGACTAAGGGTTAAGGTTTATTAAAATGAGAAAATATTATATTGAACAGGAAATGACCATTTTATAAAATAAAATTGGTTACAATTACATAAAATTACAGATAATCCTGCCACGTATTATCCAAGCCCTCTTCAGTGGTTATGGAGATTACTGCTTCTATCAGTGGACAGGAGGGCGCAAGTGGGCACTTTACCTGGTGCTCACTGCGTGGTTCTGGTACTACAACTGTAGCCGGACACTGCTGCAAACTGTCGAGACTACATTGCTGATGATCGCATTATCGAAATTCCCCTTCAAAGATGGGAAACATAGCTACTTTGAGAAAGGTAGGCATTGTTTCGATTCATTGATTCTTAAGCGAAGTTCAATAATTTATGCATCTCTTCACAGCTGTATAACAATCGGCATATTAAATACATTTTAAATGGAACTCAAAGAAATAAAATACTGTGTGTATTTATTTACAAACCAATATTATCTTAACTAATTTAAATTTTCTTATTTTATAACCCTGTGAATATCAATACAATGATTGTTTCAGAAAGCACAATCTGGCTGTGGATTGCTGTAGTGTCTGTGTTTGTAAGACCTACCTCGGCTCCAATGTGGGCTGTGTTTGGTATCTACAATGTTTTCACTACCAATAATGAGGGTAGACTTCGACTGGTTGTCAGGACCTATGTGCCTATTATGTAAGTTATATTATTAAGTCTGACAGTTTGCTTTGTTCTCATATACTTGTTAATTTTTACATAACCTAGAGAATGATTTTGGATGTAATTAAGAATAATATCTTATATTATAACATTAATAATTACATAAAATAAGGAAGGCCAATGACAGGAAGCCTTCCTAAGGCTATGTACGCACTGACAGGCAGCTTGCTTAGCCCCTCCAGCTTAGTGAGTCACTGACTAGCGAAGGCACCAAGCGCGCAGTGCGCCCGGTTGCGAACATAATTGAACGTTTCTTTCACTTCGATACATGCTAGGTGACACTAGGCGATAAGATAGCCGCCTGACAGTGCATACGTAGCCAAACACATTTGCATTGTGTTGTGACTATGAGATTGTGACTCCTTTGTCTTGGGTTTATTAAAATGGCTCATCTTGAACTTAAACATCATTTGAAAAGTCTATTAGTTCACTAATGTGAAATGTGGAATGTTGTATTTTTCTTATTGGAGAGAAAAATTATGTTTCGCATTTTTCGAGATTTTGCACATTTTGTGTCGTTCGTAATTAAATTCTTCTTTAACTAATTTATATCTGTACCAAAACCATATAAACATTATTAATTGTAATAACAGACTTAGTTGAATTTTATTCTTGCTTATAAAAGTAACTTACTTTACGTGACTTGACTCATGGTCATACAGAATTTAAGCATGTTACTTTGATTTCAGACTTTTAACTGGAGGTGCTCTGATTGCTTTAGACTCGTATTTCTATGGCCGTTGGATTGTCACTCCATGGGAATTCTTCAAGTTCAATGTTCTTCATGACATTGGTTCTTTCTATGGACAGCATCCTTGGTAAGCCACATAGCTAAAAATTACTGTTCTCCAAGAGGTGATCAATATTATGAAAGCGTCTTAATTTCAAGATGCTTGTTGCTTAATTTGAATGACAGGTGTAATCATAACAGGGACACAATTGTTGTCAAGCACAAGCCCGCCTTGAATGGAAATAGCAGGTCACAAATCATAGCAAGTTTAGAAACCCTGAGTTTTTATTTTACATTTTTATCAAATCAATTATGCAATATTGAAATTTGTTACTATGAAAAAGCGCTCGATTTTTGTTATTACTTATTACAATGTAAACTCAATACTTAAAAAAATAGTTTGTTTATAAATAAGCATTTTTAACTAGATCATAATACAATACTAAATAATATATTAGAAAAAATACTACTCTCACCAGATCATATTTTCGGACGGGAATCGAATGTCCGAATGACGGGAATTGGATGTCCGGTCCAATGTTCTTATCATAATATTTATATATGTCACAGGTACTGGTACTTGACCCACGGTCTCGCCGCGGTGTTGGGCGTGAACATCCTGGCATTACTGCCTGCACTAGTGTCAATCGCGCAGCGGCCTCGTGAGCATACCACCAGCGTGGTGTTGTTGGCCGCAGTGGGGGTGCATATAGCCGTGCATAGGTCAGTCAGTGATACTCATTGCTTGCTGGAATGACATCAACGTATTATCAAAACATACAGTAACCAACACCCAATATAGGGTCATAAAATATCAGTTTTTAACCGGATTCAAAAGTAAAAAATGAGGAGGTTATCTATTTGTTGCATATACTCGTATATATTTTTTATTTAGTACACTGATTATTAAATATTTATTTCACATTTTTGTGGACATTTTTTTTTGTTTATTTTTAAGTCATGCATGGAATTGCTTGTCATGCATTTGTTGTCCTCCAGTAATAGGCTTGATTTGAAAATTAATCTCAAAATGTAAAAAAAGTTGATTTTTTTAACACCGATTCTCCAATGCCCATTTTAGTCATCTATCTCATTCAATCAGTGTCAAAATTCATCAAAAATAGTTCAGCGATTTAGGGGTGTTACATAACATACTAATGCAGTTACTTTCGCATTTATTATGATGTATTAATAGTATGGGTATTGATATAATATTTTGGATTTGAAATTTGATAATTTTGGAAATATTTCTTTTCAGTTACATATCTCACAAGGAGTTCAGATTTTTGTTGCCTGTGGTGCCATTGCTCTTGTATCTGCAGCAAGAATTCGTCGTACCGTGGAGTAGAAAAGCACGCGAGTGAGTATAATCTTCATATTTTGGCTGAAAACTATTAATTTCATGGAATGTATAACACAAACGATTAATTCCTGATTAAATTTTGGAACTACTTAAGCTCTGCATAGTAATTTATTTTTTATTACTGTCAACTTATCGAAAGAATCTACATATTATCCATAGATACGTTAAATTTTGGTAAATTGACGCAAATTTATCAAAGATATAAACGTATTTGTAAGATGTGTAAATTTTTTTGCCAATTTTTTTAATATTTAATATTCGTTTCGTAAGTCGGCTGGAGTATAAGCGTAATTTCATTATTAAGATTGACTCGGGACTCTTGCTCTCCACAGCTGTATTTCAGTACATAATATTTTATGTAATGTATTTATAAAAATATATCTATTTACTTAAGTAATGCCAATGCCAAACAATAAATGTCTCTAGTTAATTTTGTTTAGCATTGTTTCAGGCCTGTACGCCTGTGTCTAACTATTTTCAAACATCTATACAATTAAATAATTAATTAAGAACTATGTGTATGTTAAGTTCGATTTACAGAGGTAACCTGCAAAGATTCAATGTTATGAGCCTTACAGTGAAACAGTTTAACAGCTGATTTATGTTATTTCAACAGATGGCAGCTATACACTTTCGCACTAGTAATCCTAGTGGGCAACTTGGCTGCATCAGGGTACTTGGGGCTCATTCACCAGTCCGGGAGCCTGCGCGTGATGCCGCTACTGCGGGAAGCGGCTTCTGAGAGGAACGATACTCAATTATTGATTTTAACGCCTTGCCACTCAACTCCTCTGTACAGGTGAGTGGTCTTATCATCATAACACGACGACTCCTGTGACGACCTTCGTGGTCGAGTGGCTTTGTTCACCGGTTTTCAAGGTGTCGCCATCTCTGAGGTCCCGGGTTCGACCTCCGGTTGGATCAATTTAGAAAACGAACTTTTCTGTATTGGCTCAGGTCTGGGTGTTTGTGATACCACCGTTGTCTCTGATTTCCATAACACAAGTGCTTTAGCTACTTACTTTGGAATCGGAGCAATGTAAATCGGTGATGTTGTCAAATATTTATTTATTTATTATTTATAACAGCTCTTTACCCCTTTTATGAATGAAAGATATATATATGAAGGAACACACTTGGTTGCCGGGGATTGTCGCAATTTAGACTGTTTTTATTTGAAAACGTAGCTGCTCTTTTTAACGTCATTACTAGAGTTGAGTCGTTCGTGAATGAATCCTTAAATTGAACTAATTCACTTATCAAGTATATCTCCTTCACTCGTTCATTCCGGCCCCAATTACTTCAGTACTTCATTTAGTTCACACTTTACTGATGGAGAGTAAAGCGGACAGATGGATTATGAACACCGCGTGCGGAAGCGAGACGGTTTCATGGCTCGGCGGCCAGCGGTCGGTCGGAGTCGGAGTCCGCCCGCACTCAATTTGACTTCAACAACCCCTATTGCGCAAGCATTAAGGCTTAGTTTTACATAACGACAAAGTGACTCAAATGGACTACTAAAGTACTGAGCCAAGTGAACTAGATGAACTACATAAACTAAATGTGTGATATACTTCAATCTAATCAAATTGAACTATATCATTCTTTACATTTCAGTGAAGTATTTTGCGCATGTCTAGTTATTACGCTATTATGATGCCACTAAATGAGAAGAGTTAAGCTTCGTACTAACCGAGGCGAATTGCGCGCGCGACTCGAGCCGCGATTAGCTCGCGCCGATTGCGTCAACTTGTATAATAGTCGCACGAGTTGCAGCGAAATATACGCGGAATAGTGTCTAATTTTTCGAAATGCCGTTAAACCTTGAATTATTAAAAAAAAAAAAGATAAGTTTCTATACGACTTCAGCCACGAAGACTGTTAAAATAATCTCCAATAATAAAATACTCTCCAAATTCTATGAGTTGAGTACTCAGCTCATTGACCCATTTTGTTCTTTTCTTCCTCATATCTTGAGATTATTCTTCAGTTAATGCTAATAACAACAAAACCTCAGCTTCGGCATCAAAAAACATTTGGTTTCCTATTGAAAAACCAAAAATAATGACGCGCGGAATTCGCCTCAGTTTGTTAGGCTAAGCGAGCGAGCGAATTGCGCAAATTCGCGTCCCGCGTGCCGCGCGGAATTCGCCTCAGTTTGAACAGAGCTTTAGCGAGTAGAATATACCTGGCCACTTAAGGGTACTTAGGGCTCATTCACCAGTCAAGTCTGCGCGTGATGCCGCTACTACGGGAAGCGGCTTTGAGAGGAACGATACGCAATTATTGGTACTCACACTTTGCCACTCTACGCCTCTATACAGGGGGTCTAGCCAAAGTAACATTTGCAAATTTTCGCTATCGTTTCGCTTCGCCGTTTGACGTTTTTTAATTGTTAAATTTAGATTTTTCGCATTCACAATGCTATTTTTATATTAAGATAAATAATATTAGAAAAAATACTAGAAAAAATCGACTCACCCGTAGCACCTCAGACGGGACTCGAACCCGCACCCTTGGGATTCCGGCCCAATGCACTGACCAATTTTTTAATTGATTGATAACGAAACCTTATGTCAATCCCATACATGTTTCAAATGCGAAGCGATATCGAAGATTTGCAAATGTTACTTTGGCTAGACCCCCAGGCTAGTCACCTTCTTAAAAGCCCATAGGTATCGACTTGATCAGGAGCGCGCCAAATCGAACGGACATTTTTACTCAATTCAACCAATAATACGAAAAAAAGGCTAAACACTTAACTAAAATAAGTTTATTAAACGTTTGATTTTTTTAATGAATAACACGGTAAGTCATTATCATTAGTCGCTTTTTATGGTTAATTGTGAAGAGTTTTCGCGTAGAGATAAAGTTAAATCTCAATTTATATGCTACTAATGCGATTAGATTGACAATAGACAATGATCCGTGGCAACTTCACTCGAGAATGGCTGAGTTAATTTTACAGATTAAAATACATCGTTTTGTAACGCAAGCGCTTTGAAGTTGGTCACTTCAGCCTCCCTAGTATGAACGACGTAATACGATATATATCGCGTGATATAGCGTTTTATCGACGCCCAACTGTCAAAATCCATCGTCTTTGACAGTTAAACGTGATACATCACTATATTCTATCGTGTTTCGTCGGTCTAGGAGGGTTGTTGACAAATTTAAATTAATCGCATTGTACGTTGTATTGTCAACAGCCACCTGCACATGAACATAACCGCCCAATTCCTGTCCTGCTCTCCGCCCATCGACAACAACAGTCCAGTGACGGAAGCTGAAGCGTTCTTCAACAACCCGCTGCGTTGGTGGCGAAATGAGTACCTGAACAAGGCCACGCCGCACCTGCTGGTCATGTTCGACAAACTCAAGGGACGCATGGAGAGCGCCTTGCAAGGATACCGACTGCTCCACGACGTGTTTCATACTCATGTAAGTATTTGAGGTATCAGGGGGCTGATTACGTAACTCTGTTGCTAACAATTGTTGATTGAAACGGCAGTTACATTGCTGCTTTAAGTAAGATAGTTGTCACATTGGTTCTTACTAAAGCAGCGATCTGACTGCGATTTCTGTCAGATTTGATTGCAACAAAGTTACATAATCAGGGGGCAGGTATTTCCAACGCCTGAAGCGGAAGCGTTCAATGAATTCCTGTACAAAGCTTTGCAAAGATATCGACTATTGCATGACTTGTTTCGTAAACACGTAAGTGTTTTGTTTGAAGTATGATGTATCAGGTATATTCCAATGCCTGAAAAGATATGGAAGTCGAACGTCACAATCACTTGTATCCACTAGCCATTTTATAACTCGAACTAACAGTTATATTTGTTTCAGTACCCCGAAGGCGAAGTTGGAGAGAGAATCTTGGTGTTCCAGAAAATCGTGAGCCGACCGAAGCCCGTCGACGATGCTATCTAATGGGAGCCAAATTGAACCTTATGTCCTACTCTGTAAACTTAAGAAAACTGGATACATCTCGTACGTATCTTTATTTGCTTACCTTATTCTTATCTTTCTGAATAATTTGCGAAACGCCAAACAATGGACTAAGTGATGTTTATAAAAATCTGATCAAAACAGAGTGGGACTCGTCTAATGTTAGTTAAAATAATGCAACGCTAATTCTTCCGAAGTGAACATCTCGTATTACTAATGAATGAAATATACACTTTTTTGCACTTTTTATCACAATATACTGTTTTAAGTAAACTCTTACTTTTACTTGAGAATTTCGATTTATTGCTTGTGGGATATCATAATGTAAAAAAAAATATTTCGTCCTTTTTGTTGAACTCACAAATTATTTAGATTTCTTTAGATACGATTGGGAGTATAGTATCGTAGGGGAAAAGAATCGTAGAGGAAAAGGAAAGATCAAGTACTGATTGTTTATTATTATTTTTTATAAATACTTAGACCCACATGTTGCATTTTACAATGATGCCTCTGCATAGTAATTTCTTTTTTATTCCTGTCAACTTACGGAAAGAATCTATATATTATTCACAGATTAAGAAATTTTAGTGAAATGACGCGAATTTATGAAAGATATACACGGTATTTGAAAGCTGTGTAATTTTTTTTTGCTAAAAAATTTAACATTCGTTTCGTAAGTCGGCTGGAGTATAAGCGTAATTTTATTATTAAGATTGACTCGGGACTCTTTCGCCCCATAACTGTATTTCAGTACATAATATTTTATGTAATGTATTTATAAAAATACAAGGTGTTACAAAAGTACCCCTAATGCCGAATATGGTAGATAGGGACCATCAAACTGAACAACTTTTACTATGGGACCAACTCTGAAATCGCGAAAAAAAAATCAGCTGTTTCATACATTTTGATATTTTCGATTTTAATTTTTGTATGAAACAGCTGATTTTTTTTTTCGCGATTTCAGAGTTGGCCCCATAGTAAAAGTTGTTCAGTTTGATGGTCCCTATCTACCATATTCGGCATTAGGGGTACTTTTGTAACACCTTGTATATCTATTTACTTCATAAGTAAATTTATTGCCAAACAATAAATGCCTCCAGTTAATTTTGTATAATTCTACCTATACGATATAAAAATTGTAATAGTGCTACGGTTATATACCATCTTTGTTCAATTTAAACTAATTAAGGATGTGTTCAAAATGTAGCTTAACTTTTTGAAATTTAAATCTATACTTTTTCTACGAAACATAAATTAGGATAATGCTAAGTTAGGGAAATTTATAAGTTAGGGAGTTGGGATAATTATTTTTTCTTATTTATATAATTTGCGGCTTACGTTTTGGTTACACGGTAAATAAAGAACAAAGTTGTATAAGTTATTAAAAAACGTATTTGCGTTATCACTAAAGTTCATCCATGACTGAGATTTTCATTCAAGTACAAAATATCTTCTCGTTTATATTGTTTATTATACACTTGCCAAAGTTAGTGATTTATTGTTTAAATACTAACATATCTTACGGTTATGTATAAATACATTTTACAGGCTATGAAGGCTGACTGCTTATATATTTAATACTTATTATAAATTATTGAAAACGCGCTACCACCGACTAAATAAAATTCATTAGTTAATCTTTTATACAGTTTAGAGTCAGGAGGATAAAGCAATGAGCAATTATATATAATACAGTTAGATATAATAATGTTATCTAACTGTATTTAGTCCTTGAATTTTTATGACCTAGTTTTTGCTTTGATAAAATAATCGTTCTGTGCATGCAGAATGCAGTCATTGAGTTCTTAGCGAAAACTTAATTTCGAGTAGTTTACAGTAAATAATACTTTAGTCTCGATTCCAATAGATCTGCTTGTTATTCGTTGGTGTATTTAAACACAGTGTGGAAGCTATGTAAAAGTGTAAAATATGAGCAGCCTTTTTTGCTTTAGTCCTCCCGTGACCACGGCTCCTGGAAAGGTGTCCAAACGTCGGGAATTCTAAAAACCAATAAATACAAACTAAATAATTCTAAAACAACACCTGAATTAATAATATACGCGCTGTAATCCGTAAAAAGTGTTTTTTTTCTAAAAGTTTTTAAGTTAAAGATATCACAAATAACTAAAACTAAAAAATTCACATATATTTTTTCTGATTTCAACCCAAGTAGCCATCGCACTTGTGTTATTAAAATTAAATCAGAAAAATTGTACCATAATTTAGTTTGATTGGTTTCGAGAGTCGAAAGCTAAGCGGTCGTGACATATCCGGCGTGCTAGCTAGCCACGCACGTGTGTTGTGTCAAAAGACGACTATGAACGATTCAAAGAGTAGATTTTTTGTGAACGAATACCAAAAGCTGGTTAAGCTCTTGTGTACTCTTCGTTTAAATGCACCAAAGAAGTAATAGTTACAGAGCTAGTGACAAAATACTGCAAGAGGTATCTCAAGGCCCATCATTCAATATGATATAGTGTTTAGGGTGTACATGAGTCAGCACCTACTCGCAAGGCCAAGAAGTGGAACACCTGGCGTCAGTACGCTTTAGAGCGCTTTGAGCGACTGCTGACTGCCTATGTTCCATGAATCTGTGGTCTGACTATTTTTTTCATAAATTATGCATAATAATTAAGCAGTATAAGAATTTTCAGCCTTGAAAAAGCTCTTGTATCGACCTCAAAATTGTGACAACTTACGTGGCGTGCTGACTCGGCATGTTCCATGATAATGCGGTCCGACTACCTTCTCTTTTTTTTTGTACTATTCTCTAGTATACTGCCAAATTTGAACCTTGAGATAACTCTTGCCTTGAGATAACTCTTGTCTTGTAAAATTTCGACATGCTCAAGAGCATGTCGAAATTTTATATACTTAAAAGCGTGCTGACATCGTCATCATATTAAATGATGGGCCTTGAGATATCTCTTGCAGTATTTTGTCACTAGCTCTGTAACTATAACTCCTCTATTATAGTTAAGCAGTATATGATACAGTAGCACAGAATTAATAATATACAGTATTTAAAGATGCGTCCATTTTGTGCATGAACTTTCAAACCTTGATGAAATCACTATCGCCTTAACCAGACGAGCTGTAGCGGCCGAATAAAATGAATGAATTATTTCATAGAATAATAGTAATTTTAAATGATTTATTTCTATTGCAATACTATTTCGAAATATAATTTTATTATTTTTAATGTATTTCTCTTTTTCATTAAATTAGACTAGGTATTTTAAGTAGAATAGGTTCGACCACTGACTTGCTCAAGTTTAAAGACACAATTATTGTAAGATCTCTTTTAGTAACAATTGTCTTTGTATATTAATTAAAGAACTCTTTTAATATACTTTGATATCTCTAGAGGGGTTGTTTCGATTATACAAATTCACAATAAATGGGTAGAATTTGTACTTCAGGTTCTCATTATTAATAAATATCATGTTTGTGTAAATATGTATAATGTAATAATTACTTTTATTGGGAACGCCCCTCTGCAAATCATATATTGTGAACTTCGAGCAATCTTTAGGTGAAATGTTGTTTTCTTGTTTAAGTAAATATGTCTTCTATAGAGATGTCAAGTGTGAATTTTATTAATAAAGATTTTATTTTTAAAATGACTCGTCACTAAAACTTTCATTTTGCTTATATCGAAAACCTACATTTTGATAGCCGTATTTTTTAAAACTTAGGTGATAGATACTGCGTGTGTATAAAATAATCAACTTTTTCACACTTGAGAGGAGAAAAGTGCCTAATTATGTAAAAATCCCTTATTCCTCGCCGTGCTACCAACTTGTCCCACTAGTGGTACGAACAGGAATTTTCATTCCTCGCCGTACCACCAACTTATCCCACTAGTGGTACGAACAGGAATTTTCATTCCTCGCCGTACCACTGAATGCGGTACATACAGTGAAGATTACGCTACTTCATTTCCTTTTAGATATCACTCTAATATATGCTGTATCGTGTGTGGAGAATCGCCCACTCGTATTTTATGTTATTGAAATATACCATTAGACAGTGTCATTGATTGTTCAGCAATCATTCAGGGGCACAGCGAAGAATGGATATTCCTGTTCGTACCACCAGGGGCACAAGTTGGTCGCATGGCGAGGCATAAGGAGAAAAAGAACTTCCATTTGACCCAAAAATTTCGGGAATTGTCTTGTTGCCTTGACATATCGCCGAAGAACGTAACCATTGCTTTATAACCCATATTGATTGTCAGTTCAAGGGTCACAGATACGGCGCGTACGAAGATTGTAACTTTATTCTAAACAGCAGTATTCGAAATGTATCAAATGGAGGTACGTGTGTGTTTTATAGTGATTTTTCTTTTGAATTACGTTAAAGCTGTACCAGATTTAGATAATTCGACTTCTAGTGTTAGTAAGGGAAATAAGGATGAAGATAAAAGCAGTCTCGTGTTTGTCTTTGATACTACTGGTTCTATGTTCAACGACCTGCGGCAGTTGAAGGAGAGCGCTGAAATGATACTGAATACGGCTTTGGAGGAGAGTAATATCATAGAGGATTTTGTATTTGTGCCTTTCCACGATCCAGGTAAAGTATTTATACTTCATTAGCTACTCTGGGGCCCTACCGGCTAACTTTTCGAAATTCGGCGGGTCTGCCGAGCTTCAACTTAAAACAGATAAATCGAAGTAAGGAGTTTCGTATTGTACTATTTGCCGAAGTTATTTAGAAGATATCAATGTTTGTGTGACATCATGAATTGGGGTTCGCTTTTTTTTGCCCGATTGGGGCTCGATTTATCAGTTTTAATTTGAAGCCCGGCAGACTTACTGAAGTTCGATGCGTTAGCCGGTACGGCCCATGTAGTGAATGTAATGAAGTCGTAAATTGTTTTGTCGCTTTCGTATTTTACCTTCACGTGTTTTGATACCACTTGTTTTAGTGTACTGTAAATAAGTTCATGATTATTAACCTATTACGTATGTCTTTGCGATGGCAATGAGTGCGGAAATGGCATATCAATTTAATGAGATGACACTAGATTTGTAATACATAATGTTTCCATGCTATTAGGGTTGCCAGGTCCGAACACGCTTAATTTAGCCGGACATTTTACCCTAAAAGCCGGGTATACCTTTTTTAATAGCTAATCATGGCTTTTTTAAAGCGGGAAAATATTTATTACCGCCTTGCGAACAGCGGTCGGACGGACCCTGAGCGAGGCAGTCGTATCGTGGCATTATTCTAGACTCGTAGACTCTTAGTAGACTCGCGTGGCAGCCACACAAAAAGCCTGACAGGCCGGACTCGGTCAGGCTGGACAAGAGGTCAAAAAGCCTAACATATCCGGCTTAAGCCGGACACCTGGCAACCCTACATGCGATCTATAAACGTAAGTTCTTCGCCTTGTAAGCTCTTATCAATCATAAATATAAAACATCTATGTAATGGGTCATCCCCTAATCTAGAATGATGTGAAGTAGTGACCACAAACGATGCATACGTAGAAGACGTCTTGCTCTTAACTCATCAAAGTCCGAAAAATGAGACAATAGATATTCTATTGTTGTCCGGCCGCATTTGGCCGCTCGGGCGTTGATGAATTAAAATATATGCTAGAGCAGTGGTTCTTAATCTTTTAGTGATGAGGGACCATTTGACAAAATTAATGTTTAGATTGGAGGTAAAATACAGTAAATGTATGTAAATGAATGAAGGGTTGTTATTTTAGGATGACTTCTTTAACCACTTCTGGTGCTTCCAGGGCTGACGAGTGGTCCGCGGACCACCGGCTAAGAACCATTGTGCTAGAGTCTGTACGGAAACAGCACCGTCATTATGATTTTACCGTATTTTTCATATACGGTAATTAAGCAGAAATCATACTGGTTCTCTTTCCGCTCAGAATTTACCTTTTTATGTTAAAAAGTTTTTATTAAACTGAGTAACTAAAGCTGTTACTCACAACTGTAACAGTCTATTTCTTTCAGCAAATAAATGTTACAGCATTAGAACTCTATCCAAATAGGAGTCTTGCAAAATATATTTCTAGAGTCTATAATAATAACTAATCCTCTAACCGCCTCAAAGTAGACCTGGCAATATAACCTGAATTGACTTCTTCATTTACTTACCATTTAAGAGCAGAGCTCATCATTGTTACGTTACATCCAATGTTATTAGCACATCACTGAATAGATTTATTAACTGCCAATAGTAATAAAAGACAAATATTTTAGGCGTCGGCCCACCCACCGTGACGCGTCACAAATCCCTATTCAAGTCAGCATTGAACATCGTCCGAGTGTACGGCGGAGGCGACTGTCCCGAGAAGTCGTTAAGCGGCATAATAATGGCGCTGGAAGTCAGCCGGCCGCGGTCGTTCGTGTACGTGTTCACTGATGCTACTGCTGGTGACCATAGATTGGTCGGAAAGGTTCTAGATATGGTGCAGAGGAAACAAAGTCAGGTCAGTAAGACCAAAATACAATTTTTAACTTAGTGTGACATGAGCATCCAGCGGAAAGCCGCTTTAAGCGGGTAGCGCAACGCTGAAAGTCGTGAAGATCCTTCGGTAAGCCTATGCCCAGCAGTGGGGGAGGACGTGCGGCTGATATAACAAACAAACAAACCAAAAACACATATTCTTCGTTCCTGGGAATCGTAGCCGGAACCTACATAAGCAATAGACAAATGACGAAGAAATGCAGGAATAGCGAAAAGTACAATATGTAAACACTACGCAGGCGTGTCGTCGCACTACGTCAAGCTAACATCAAGGCAAAATGTATGGAGACCTGACTCACGATATCAAAGTTTTATAAGCACTTCGCATAAATACAAATTCCAACATCGAACAGTTGGAATGCGGTCCCCGAGCAAAGACACCTTGCTCGGCGGAAGAACTTCCCTTTTCGCTGAATATATGGCGAAGAGAGAGATTCTGCCTCAACAAGCTTTAGAAAAAAACTAAAAAGGCGCTAAAATGTTGGTTACCAGTTATTGAGTCTCCCTGAGACGTAGACCAAATGCCACTTCAAAAAAATTTCGCTATCTAAGCCTCATGCTACCTAGTGATTATGAGTTGTGGATGAGTTGGTTGCTCGCCCTCAGGTGGTGTTTGTTTTGACGGGTCACTGCAACGATCTTCAAAAGCCGAGCTATCAAGTGTACGAGCAAATAGCCGCCGCTAGTTCCGGACAAGTCTTCAACCTTAACAAAACTAATGTTCACAAGGTAAGTTAGAAATTATGGACTAATCTTCAGCACTATCTTTGTCTCTATCCTATTAAGTTTGTTTGAAAGGAGTTTCTGTACTCTTAATTTAGTAGGTACTAAAACGATATACTACCTTCGTAGGTGTTGGAAATGGTAAGAACATCCATAAGAGGAAGGAATGTGAATCTTGGGGCTAGTGTCCTGCCTGCTGGATATAATCACACGCAAGGGGTAAGTAAAACCTATTATGTGTAATGTATCAATCGTATCAACGCTATATTCATATCTCCTAACCGTCCGCCGTGCTACGCGAAGCGACAAAATTCTCTCTTCATTGCGCGCGCTCGATCGCACCCAATCTATTCCTTTCACCAATTCGCATGGCCAGGCCGTAATGCTTTCTTCTAAACATGTTTAATACCATATTTACAGTTTTATCTTATGAATTCAGATTCCAGTAGACAGAACAGTGGGAGAAGTGACAGTATCAGTTTCGGGCACCAAACCTAAAATTAAAGTAGTTGATCCTAAAGGGAAAGAGGTAACGGGGCCGCCCAAGCTCATCACGACCTTGGACCTATCAGAAATTATGGTGAGCACCAACTTATTTCTGGGCTTCTTCATGACTTTTCCATTCGACCAGCGTTAATGTGACTATAGCCCTCAAAATATCTATAGTAATAATAATAATAAAATAATTTATTTGCTAGAATTTGGTTACATTGCGGTCTTATGTAACGCCCTCCGTGGTCGAGTGGCTTTGTACACCGGTTTTCAAGATGACGCCATCTCTGAGGTCCCGGGTTCGATCCCCGGTTGGGTCAATTTAGAAAAACGAACTTTTCTATATTGGCTCAGGTCTGGGTGTTTGTGATACCACCGTTGTCTCCGATTTCCATAACACAAGTGCTTTAGCTACTTACTTACTTTGGAATCGGGGCAATGTATGTGATGTTGTCAAATATTTATTTATATATAAATATTTATGTATAATAATCCAACATATTCTATCGAGAAGTTCGATGTGCAAATTAAATTACATTAGAATTACATTAAAATTATCTACATTGGAGTGCCATTTTTGATGCTTAGATTACACAACACCCCTTTATCGCGTCATGCTACAAACAAGGGCTGAAACTTCACCGTACGTTCCTAAAACAGTATAAAAGGAAAGGTTTGCAGGGAATGAAATTATTAGCTGCGCTGCGAATAACAGTATTTCACTCGCAATCAACAGGCAGTTCTTGCAAAATATGCGCCTGCAACTGCTATTAATACCTAGAATTCAAAAATGAAAAAAGATATTGAAATCTGCAAGATTTCAATATCTTTTTTGAATTCTTTGAATTCTTGAATTCTTCAAGCTAACTAAACTAACTAAAAGTAAGACTTAAGGTTTTTGATATTATTTTTAGGTAGTAAAAGTAATGCAACCAGAACCAGGCAACTGGAGTATAACAGTGGGCAGCGAGAGGGACTACTCTGTGAGGGTGGTCGGTCTCTCCAACCTGACCTTCGCCCACGGCTTCTCAGTGGCGCCTCCTGCCTCTGTCAAGGAAACTAGCTACCGCCCACTTAAAAGTGAGTAAGGTGTTCTCTTCTATACATGGTGTCTCTAAAAATATGGCGAAGCCAAAGTGGTGTAGCAGTACCAAACAACTTTAACTATAAGAATTTATGTCGAATCATAACATTTTTTTACATTCGGCATTTTGTACAGTCACGTCTATAAATAAGTATACAGTTTAGAACTTTGTCACTCTGAAAGCTATTACTTTTTCGAACAGAAATCAATGACAAATGGTAGTTGTCAAACTACAACAAAGTGACAAAGTTCTAAACTGACGTGAACCGCCGCAATCGCAGGCTAATATGCTAAACCACTGCGTCGTTGTATCATATTTTATTTAATCTTGACTACCTCCGTGGTAGAGTGGTTCGCACGCCGGTTTTCCAGGTGTCGTCATCTCTGAGGTCCCGGGTTCAATCCCCGGTTGGGTCAACTTAGAAAACGATTCTTTCTATATTGGCTCAGGTCTGGGTGTTTCTGTTACCACCATTGTTTCTGATTTCCATAACACAAGCTTAGCTACTTATTTTGGAATCGGAACAATGTACACACGACGGAACCTCAGACTATACATGTTGACCTTGAGACCGCCTTTATGCCCTACGTAATAAAAACTGTTTTCGCAGTTTAACTGTATAACTTGACGTGCTGTCGTATGTACCTATGTGATGTTGTAAGTAAAAAATAATTCCTCAAACCTCAGGCGCGTACAACCACATGCTGATATCCGTGAGCGGTACAGACGGCGCCGTGTCGCTCGACCACGCCGAAATCCTGAGCCTTTCCGGTCGCACTTTGTACGAACTACCGCTGAAAGTGCTGGACGGAAAGAACCGGATGTACCTTGCTGATGCCTTCGTACCGCCCGATGACTTCTTTTATGTAGCGGTATGATATTTTCGTTTATAGAAAAGCTATATATTTCCTTTTATGCTGCGACTCCCTTTATTCTTTGTAATTTTTTTGCGACTCCCTCCCTTGTAAAAACATAGACACGCACGTGTAACTTTTGAATTACATACGATTGAGCACACGTATACCGATTCACGACGCCCAGCTCGGCGTCGTTGCGGCGCACAGTTTGGGAACCACTGTGTTACTTCATGAGCCATGTCATGACATGTCTGCATCAAAAGCAGATTTTCTAATACCTACTTACGAATGTTTTTAGATAAATGGTCGTGTAGACAATCAAGAGTTTCGGCGCGTAGGCGCTACCGCGGTTCAGTCCAAACTCCCAGGTATAAATTATGTTTTACCTAGGTATAAGTTGTTTTCTTTACATCCTAACGAACAAAATTATTTTATTCGCCGTTTCTTTTTTCTAGATATCCCATATCTAACAGTACCGCGCACAGTAAGTAATGAATTAATTAACATTTTAAAAGCTATGTTTATAATTAAACCTGTACAGACTTAAACTGTTTGGTATACTCTCACTTGTCTTATTTAGTAAACAGTTTTTGACAAGCGTCATACGTCTTTTATTCCTAAAACGTTATTTAAAAATAAGTTAGTAACTTTATCAAATTGTTATTAATTACTAGCGACCGCCTACGACTTCGTCTGCGTGGAAAGTTTTTTGCTGTACCTCAAAATCAATTATTTTTTTCGGGATGAAGGGTACCCCATGTCCTTCTCTGTACCCCTGACAACGTGTATGCGAAAATTCAAGATGATCGGTTCAGTAGTGAAGACGTGAAGGCGTAGCAAACAAACAAACGGACTTTCGCATTTATAATATTAGTAAGGATTAACTATTTCTTTCGTAATCTATGTGTGGAAAATCCATTCCATTTTTTGTATTTTATAAATGATTATTTAAATAAAAAGTTTGGTGAAGATTGTTTACCAAATAAGACAAGTGAGGATAGACATACCTTGTTAGTTGTCACTCCTAGCGGAGTGGCCGCGGACATGGATTGTCAGGTATAAGTTTGTTACGACTTTTGCGATACTTGTTTATTTATCTATACAACATGTTACAAAAATACCCCTAATGCCGAATATGGTATATAGGGACCATCAAACTGAACAACTTTTACTATGGGAACAACTCTACGCGACAAAAAAAATTAGCCGTTTCATACATTTTGATATTTACGATTTTAATTTTTGTATGAAACAGCTGATTTTTGTTTCGCGATTTCAAAGTTGGTCCCATAGTAAAAGTTGTTCAGTTTGATGGTCCCTATCTACCATATTCGGCATTAGGGGTAGTTTTGTAACACGTTGTATATCTTTATTGTATAACAATACACAAAGTATGATATAAGGGCGGACTTAATGCTAAAAGCATTCTCTACCAGTTAATGTAAAGATATGAATGTGATACAAACAAAATAATGTAACGATGAAACGAACGATACCTTTTCATCTTTCTCTATTCTCGCGTTTGGTAGATTTAAAAGAGCTTATTTGGAATACTCTGTAATTTCATTTACTATGCTTTTGATCTTTTGGTTCACAATGTCGATGAGAGTAGATCGAGGGAAGTAAATAATCTGGGGATTGAGTGTAAGTTTTCAAATGTCTAAATGTTACTATCAGGTTTGCGTTAAGATTTTAGGATCTTATTCTCATAGCATTAAGGTCTATCATACAGATTTTTTAATTCGAACGCGTCAGTAAAAGGGGATCAAAGAAAGAAACAAAGTTCTGAATCCTCCTTTATTTCGGATTTATGTATAAAATCAATATTTGATTGTCAGATATCGGGGCGCATCAACTCGCGCGTGTTGTTGCGATGCGCTGTGGAGAGCTTAGTTCCTGTGACCGGCGGTTGGGCGAGGGGATCTGCTAGGCTGCAGCCAATGATGTCCAGTTTGTGAGTGACATTTATATTATATAAACTAGCGGCCGTCCACGACTTCGTCTGCGTGGATAGTTATTTTTGTACCATTGGAAACATTACTTTTTTTTGGATGAAAGGTACCCTGTCTTTTTCTGTACCCCTGACAACGTGTATGCAAGATTGCATGATGATCGGTTGAGTAGTTAAGACGTCTTCCGCGTTTATAAAATCCTCAATGACAAAAAATAAATCTTTTTTTTGTTTTTTAGACAGAGTACATCAATAGAGTATGCGATTGAAAACTTGCGTGAACAAGACGCCGGCACGTACCGGTGCGTGGCGAGCAACGCCGCGGGCGTCGCCACTGCCGACACCCTGGTGCAGGTACAAGGTGACACATCAACGTCATACCGACCATTACACGTCCATGGTAGGGGCGCTGTAGGAGGTATAGGACTCCAGGAGGACCAAATCGAAGGTCTTCTTCCGGGCTGGGTGTTATCCCGGGGATCGCACTCCAACAGATAATGGTTGGAACTTGTAAAAAATGGTGGCCATATATTTAATAACACCAGTCGATTTTCATACAAACGAGGTAACTTTGAAGCCTTGGTTCTCCGTCAAGGTTTGACCTAGCTGTGATCTGATGATGGCCATCCAGGGAGTGAATGAAGGAGATTCAGATCGCTGTGCACACCCAACTGATCTGATCAACATTTTTAACAGTGGACCCGCCAGTGATAACCGCAAGCCCCGGCAACTCGACCGTATTGTTTGGAGACGCTCTACTCGTCTCCTGCCACGTATACAGCGAGGTAGTTCCACAAGTTCTGCAGATGTACTTCAAAGGCACCAACCACTTAGATGACGATGGTGAGAAACTGTTTCATATAGAGATATTAAAACAAGAATATACACCCTTATTCTAAATTCTGAGACCTGGTTTAACTGGTGGCTCTGTGAACTGAAGGCGTTTGTGACATTTTCCGAAATGGCTAAAATATATTTTTACGTTTTACCCTTAACTCCGGTTTTTTTGTCGATTCAGTTACTGCAACCTGAATCGCCAATTTCATATAATTATCGAACCTGCTCACAAAATTTCACGAGAATCGGTTGAGAAATGTGACCCTGTATAGAAGAACAGCCGGACATACGAAAGCAATCTGCCCAAGCAGACGGAGACGCTTCACGCTCGCTCGGTCAAATATGTTACTGACATTTTGATTTGCTAAAAGTAAGCCCTCACGCGTTGTTCGGCAGATTATACTTCATTATGCTATGTACCGAATGACTTCTATGTTGTATAAATTTTTGTTTCAAAAATTCGCTTCTGTTCCTTACTACGGCACGGCAATCATATTTACTTATGTACCTAAGCAGAAAGCGAAACGAAAAACATTAAGAAACCTCTCATTTATTGATTTTGCATTTTCAGTAATGGATGTGTACATAACACCTAATGAAGAAGGTATTTATAAATATAATAAAAGTATATCACATGTTACCGAGGATGACAGCGGAGTTTATACTTGTGTAGCTGTTAATAAAGGTGAGATATGCAATTAATAAATGATCAAAGGAAAAATTAAAATATTGCTTTGCATTTTTGTATAAACAATATAGCGCATCAGCATGATTGCCACTTTAAAGGAAGTATTAACTTCCGAAACGTATCTAAAAGAAGATACAATTAGATGTTTTTAAAAGGGTTTCTGTCAAACGCAATCTTTCTTTCAGCTGGCAGAGTCACCAACTCCATAAATATTACGATCCAAACTTTACCTACTGTTCAAATTCTTGGTCCCCACAGCGTTAAAAAGCTAAAGTTTTCCGATTTACTACTTGTGTGTCACGTGGAAAATGCCTACAAAGTACAGTGGGTGTCTCCCAACAATACTGTGGTTATGGAGACGGCAGTCAATGCTACCTATGACGGCATGTTTGATGTCAGGAATATTACGGAAACTGGGAATTGGACTTGTGTTGGATTAAGAGGACCGTATAAAGGTGTGGTATCCGGCTCGAAGGACCATGTATTTAACATACTTTTTACTGTATACTTTCTAAATTATTTGTTTTTGTCGCTAGTCATTTGGTGTAGGCAAATAATTTTCTGTGAATACCTGTTTACTTGTCAAAATACTTTCGAACGTAAAGGTCACCTCTCAAGATTTGTATGTTAAATATGACATCTGACTTAAAAAATTTACTGAATTAACCTCTAACTTGGGAATAGTATGAATTATACAACGTGTTACAAAATAACCCCTAATGCCGAATATGCTATGGGGCCAACTTTGAAATCACGAAAAAAAATCAGCTGTTTCATACAAAAAATAATTACGAAAATATGAAAATGTATGAAACAGCTGTTTTCTTTTCGCGATTTCGGAGTTGGTCCCATAGTAGAAGTTGTCAGTTTGATGGTCCCTATCTACCATATTCGGCATTAGGAGTATTTTTGTAATACGTATAAAAATCAAAGTCTTTTTCTATTTCCGCAAAATTAATTCACGAAAGACAGTTGCTTAGCCCCAATAGTAAAAAATACTGGAAGCTATGCCTTCGAAATAATGTTAATCTGTTTGCAGCTAGCGATGCTATATCAATAGACATGCTAATAAAGCCCACGGTATCGATAGAAGGAGACAAGAACATCACTATAGTGAACGGCACTAGTCTCAACATTTCATGTTTGGTGACCGCCAGACCTACGCCCAGGATTATATGGCACAGGGAAACTGAGAACTTCCTCGATCATGTGGTTAGTCAATGATATTAATAATTTCTAATATTATTATCTTAATATAAAAATAGCATTCTGAATGCGAAAAATTAAAATTCAATAACATATTTATTTATAAAAAAAAATAAACGCTCATTAAACCTATTTCAGTTGAAATGTGTTTTGTCTTCTTAGTTCAAACTCAATTCATAAAACGAAAAAAGATGACCAAAACACTTTTTAGCTAAAATAGGTTTATTCTTTTATGAATACCACGGATAGCATTTAATCAAATGAACTTAAAAAATAAATGCTTATGAATCGTCATTACTTGAATACCACGAGACCTAACCTATCCAAGATGTCTTGCTCACAAAAAAAAATCTAAAATAACCTCATTTAGCTTACGATTGCTTAGTCAGTTATTGATGAGACTGAGGATAAGCAATTTTACTACTATCGACCGCTATCAGTTTGACATACAATATAAACATATATATATTGCCTTTATAAATTATAAACAAGTGATGAATGTACACACGACGGCACCTCAGACCTGACCTTGACCTTGATGTTGACCTTGAGACCGCCTTTATGCCCTACGTAATAAAAGCTGTTTTCGCAGTTTATCTGAATAACCTGACGTGCTGTCGTGTGTACAGCCAAGTTAATTAATACATTTCCACTTTTGACAGATGTTGACTTTTATTTGTTAAAAATCGACTATACACAGCCCCCCATACTCTCGACGGGATCGAGTTCACATCAGGATCGAAGTAACGCCAAAAATCTGTTATTTTGGTACTTTAGAAACGGTTGTCATGGTTACCAATTGTAGTGTTTTGACGTTTATTCGATTCGAACTCGAACTTGATCTCGTCGGTTGTACTGTACACCACCAGATTGCAAATGAATGATCGTTGTTTCCAGTCGATTTAAACAAAACATTCGCTTGTCTTCAGATTACACCTTTACACGATGATGCGTATCTGAGCGTACTGACTGTAAACAGCTCTAAGGAACAAGTGAATGCAACATACTTCTGCATCGGAGAGAACGCGCAAGGGATCGCTGAAGATAGCGTCGTGGTTAATGTCAGACGGGAAATGACTTTGGTTAAGGGATTCACTGGTAATAAACATAAGATATAATAGTATGTTTTGCGCCATTTTGTCAAAACGAGGACAGGAAAGAAGGGGAACAACTTTAAAAATGGTTACAGTATTCATTAATTGTCAACATAAATATTCGTTGTCACATCGGACCCCATAGTTTGAATCGGCTTGTCAATAACATTTTGATCGTCTAGGAGCGATGCTTGACAAGCACGTAGGTATCACTCGATCACCGTGGACTATCAAAGGTAGGCCACGCCCCCAAATGGTAGTGGAGGTGGTAATGCAATGCAAACGATCGACAAGCCAAGCTTGATCGTCTAGCTAGCTAGCTCGGCCTACTTTAGAAAGTTTACTGTCAGTTTTGACAGTCAAATATCGATAAATCGTTATATCATATCGTGTTGCGGTGTTCATGGGAAGGGGGCTGATTTTTTAAGACTTAATCGCAATTAATAAACATAAAATCTGTTTCCATGCTAAAAAAGGATTTGATAATCATTCGTTTAATTTTTGTAAAATAAAAAATTCATCATTAATTATTATTTGTAATTGATTCCAAACAGACAAATCAGTGGAACTGTACTCCCAAGTAGAGCTCCACTGCATCATAGACAGCTACCCCTTGGCGCTCATCTCGTGGTCCCACAACGGGTCCGCGCTGGCGGGCGCGCCCCACGCGCCGGTACAGCTCTCCGACGACCGCGCCACTCTCTACCTGCTCATGGTGGACTTTGATAACCTAGGGAGTTATGCTTGCGAAGCTGATAATGGCTATGAGAAGATGCTAATTAATGGGACTTTAACTGTATTTGGATTGGGTAAGTAACGATAATTAAATGATTTCGGAGATATTAGATTTTTTACTTTGCCATAAAACGATAAATTATTGAACTTCAGTTTTCTATTTTTGTCCCAGAAGTATGTAGAGTTTGTGCAGAAAAACACTGCTCGGTTACTTTTTGTCATGTTGACGGCACTGCCACGTCACGTCATCTTGACTGATAGATAAGATATTACAGTCGCACTATAGTGACGTAACAGTGCCGTCAACATGACTAAAACGATAATCGAGCACAAATCCCATAACAATTTATCTATCCGTACAGACTGTAACACATTATATATACTCTGTATTTTAATCGAAGTTTTTCCTTTTTTGTTTGTAAAGTAATTTATTGATTATTGTCTTGAGCTGGAAGCCATATTCAATACATAATAGACCAATTTTTATTTTAGAGTCGCCAATGCTGTTTAAAGAGCCGACTAAAGTTGTAGCCCAGAAACAAACGTCGACAAAACTAACATGTAGGTGAGATTTTGTTTTTCAAACAACATTCTTTCTATGATTTTTAGTCAAAAAGACACTCATCCCATCGCTCTACTCGTTTCTATCGCAAAAATTCTTCGTATTATAGAGCAAGTGCGCATTTTCAATATTGTCACAGAATTAATAATAGTAGTGACATACAGAATGGCCACTCCTCCCCTCCCACCGATCTGCGTTACCTCCCCCGCCCCGCACTAGGTTGCCGAGTTAGCTGTATCATTATTGAGGGCCGTCGCCGTCCGACGACCGTTGCTCGGTTCGACAGTTGTAATTGTTGTTGTAATATGACAGTTAATACAGACAACATGATTATTACGTAAAATCAGCGAATGTTTAAAAAAGGTAAGTAGCCCTGAACACTTCACCCACACATACGCAGTATGTACAGACGTCGTTCTGTTTATGTAATAGAAGTAGAAGATATAAATGAGACGTCTATATGGAGTGTCCGGGATGTGATTTTGTTCATTCTATGTAGAGATTAGAGATAAACTTTTAAATATTTCACGTTATTTCATTTATTTTATGCCGGATTGACGGCTTCAATATTTCAATCTCAATATTCATCTTTATTTCAGAGTACTAAAGGGCAAGCCAGAGCCGACTCTAACTTGGCAATACAAGAACGTATCTTCGGCAGAATTCGACGAGGTACCATTCGGAATTTCGTTGAACAATGAAGGCTCCGAACTATCTATACAAACGGTTGAGTTGAGCCACAATGGGTTTTATCGCTGCGTCGCAGAGAATGTATTAGATACTGACACTTATGACGTAGAACTTGAAGTGCAGTGTAAGTATGAATTTCAGCGGAAAATAGACCCTATATCACGGTTACATTAGTACACCCGGCGGCGCTGCATTTGTCTTTCCTTCACTCGGTAACATCATTTACTAGCTAGAGCGAGAAAACCTCTCGACCGCTTCCGCTCTCTTCATCAGCAAGCCGATGTTATTACTTTAATGAATGATAGATCTATATAGATGGCGGAAATATATAGGTATAGTGTTACGGGGAAAAGGCCCGGTGTATAGTAAAATGTGTTTTTTAAAGCATAGTACCGGACTTTTCAAAAGATTTCCTTCGTTATATTTTAGTATGTGTAACTTCAGTCCTTTAATTAAAAACATACATAACAGAAACACGATTGGTAATACTTTTCTCGATAGCTTTTTATTTTGAAAATGTGCTTTTTATTTTGAAAATAACCAATTGAAAGTAAGCAATTAAAATGCTGTATTGGATATTTCTTCGTTAAATTGATTTAATGACCGAATATTTTAGCGATATGTTTATTATTTCATTTACTACGAATTAATTTGTGATTTTTTCACCTAATCTGCCAAAACGGTTTCTCATTGCTATCTCGTTTTAGTAAAGGAGCGCCTTAAGCACTTTTCAATGTATTTACATTGCTAGTAATATTGAAAGGCCGCCTGACGATAACCGGCCACTACAGCTTGTGATCGCCTGTAACATTAGGGGGTTTATTTTACGATACAATTAATAAATATTAAAGATAATATTTCTTTTTCATGCATTGCAACCATCGCCGTCGTTTATACTGTACGTGGCCTCTTCCTGCATCTATTGTTATATCGAATATTATTGTTATTATTATAAAACACTATATTAGTTTAAATTATTCCACCAACAGATCCCCCACAAGTATTAGGCTCGGGTGACGAGTTGGCTCACCAAGACGGGCCCATAGAGAAACGTGCCGGGGAGCAGGTTCGATTCTCGTGCGAGGCAACTGGTGTGCCTGCACCCTTACTCGTGTGGAGTAAGGACTTAAGGCCCGTGGCGTACACCAGTAACGTGTGAGTCCACTTTATCTGAAGTTAACACGAGATTATAACTAGAAACTGTCTTGTATAGTATAGAGAGCCTCATTAAAAGGTTTATTTATTTCGATAACCAACAATGACCTCCGCAGTGGAGTGGTTCCAAGTTTAAGGTGAATTTACATTTAAGAAAGTAACCTTACGAAAGTGATTTTCGAAGGTATATTCGTCGTTTTGAAACACGCATTCTACAAAGGACATAATGTGATTTTAAAATCCTTCGTTGCCGTCGTGAAAGTACGAAAAACACACTGGAATAGTTGGAAAATGCCAAATTTGGCCGTAGAATAATTATATATTTTTTCAAAACTCCAAAAGATACTTGAAATAAGAGTAAACCACAAAGCGTAACTTCGTTTAACTATTTGTTTTTATTCAGGTACCTTACAGATGACAACGATTTGGTGATAGAAAAGGCGACCGTATACGATTCCGGGCTGTACACGTGTAATGCGATGAGCCCCTTGGGATCGTCCCACAAGAACTTCACCTTATTCGTATATGGTAGGCATATTGAGTAGATCAAGTCAAAAACTAGTTGTAAGTGTCAGTTTTGTAGTGAAATAATCGCGCTTTCCTAGCATTTATAGTCAAGGCACGCTGGGCTTTCACGACTTGTCAAATCCATTCCATCAATTTTAAACATGAAGTCGAACAGATTAAAGTTCGAAATCTTTTGAGACTTTTGTCTGTTTTGTATATTTTGATGTTGACACACGTGTATGTGTATATATTGACACACGACAGCACGTCAGGTTATACAGTTAAACTACGAAAATCGCTTTTATTACGTAAGACATAAAGGCGGTCTCAAGGTCAACATGTATAGTCTGAGGTGCCGTCATGTGTACATAACTTGTGTGTACGTCACATTATGGCCTAGCCATCAAATACAAGTAGTAATTTTTGCACCAAACGGTCGCATTGCAGTTTGCACTTACGCATGCTGTGAACGTCTGCGCATTAGCGGAGCCTTATGTTGTTTAATATTTATTTATTATCTCATACAGTTCTCCCGAGCATAGTTCCGTCCCAGCCATTAACAGAAGTGGAAGTAGTAGAAGGGGAACTGGTCCAGTTATTGTGTAAAGGGCGCGGAATGCCGCTGCCCTCGGTGGCGTGGCGACGGGAGGGTCGCCCTCTGCCAGCTCGAGCTCGCGTGGACCAGAATATAGTCAGGTGAGAAGACTAGCGGACTAGCCGATTTGAAAGGTGTTTTTATTACAGTAAAAAAATACGGGTCGAATTGAGTACCTCCCTCCTGTTGAAGTCGGTAAAATAGTCGGCCACAGATTAACTTTGGGCTTGATGAGCATTAAAGTTTCGGATTAGACTACTCGTTGAGTACTCGTAGAATGATAGTCACAAATAAACCGCCATAACTTACTTGACTTTTCACAGAGTCGGATTTATTTGACTTTCTTGTCTTTTTGTCTAGGTCGTATTATGTCGTTACTGTCGTAAATACCTAGCTAAATAGACACGAAAACACTGTCGTATTAATTTAACTCTGATGGTTAAAGACGCTAGTAGTATTATTTATTCTGTGGTTAAAGGGCTACATTACTATTATAATGTTTTTAAACATTGAGTTCAAATTGAAAAGTGAG
Organism: Catoptria pinella; assembly: GCA_963556745.1. Lineage (NCBI taxonomy): Eukaryota > Metazoa > Arthropoda > Insecta > Lepidoptera > Crambidae > Catoptria > Catoptria pinella. Next base: position 2,558,422 of record OY750777.1, read on the forward strand.
CTTATTGAAGTCCTCTGTTAGTTAAGAACCTCATCTATCGTTTTCTAAAATCTTTCTATCGTTGGCTAAATGTCCAGTCTAAAAATAATTTCTCAATTTCAGATTCGTGGCCAACTTAACTGATTTTGGAAACTACACGTGTTTTGTCGAAAACGAATACGGGAATGCGTCGATTTCATACTTCCTCTACGTATGGGGTATTTATACTAATTTTATCAATCATTACGCTTTGTCAAATTAGCTTTTAGTAAAGTTACTTTTGGAAACAAAAGTAACTTTACTAAATGAAAATTTACTGTCAACGAATGCTACTCATAACTAGACGCCGTTATCACAGGTATATTTTGGTAATTATTTTGGTTTATCGATAAATTAACTCGACTATAATTAAACAACATGACAATAAAATATTTTACGAATAAACAGGTTCTTACATTTAAGAATAACAGAAATACTTTACTGGAAAAAAATAGTTAAGTAAATCGTTTTAAATCAACATAGTATTATACAAGATGTTACAAAAATACTCCTAATGCCGAATATGGTATATATAGGGGCCATCAAACTAAACAACTTTTACTTTGGGGCCAACTCTGAAATCGCGAATTCAGAGTTGGTCCCATAGTAAAAGTTCTTCAGTTTGATGGTCCCTATATACCATATTCGGCATTAGGGGTATTTTTGTAACACCTTGTATATACTCTATTTTATGTTGATTTAAACTATGTTGCATACCACAATTATTTTTTAATTATTAATATTAAACGTTTCAGTACCGCCTACAGTCCAACCATTGGAAGCCGCTAAAACAGCACTACTAGGGACGAACGTCACGTTACAATGTGATGCTGTGGGATTCCCGATACCATCTATATTCTGGAAGTTTCAAGACGACCTGCTTAAGACTAACACTTCCAATATAAGGTACCGTCACAATAAATGTTTAACGCTTACTTACATTGAAATATAGATTTATTACGTATAATTCGTCGTAAAAAATTATGATGAGCGACTCAGTAGCTCAATTAGAGAGCATTGGACCGATTATCCAAATGTTGTGGGTTCGATTCCCACGACGAGCTGATTATAAGTCGTTTTTTATCTAGTATATTTTTAAGGCAACATATTACGTTATCTGTTAGATGCCATTCAAATAATAGAAAACACAGTACATCAAAGTAACATCAAAGTAATATCATAAGTGAGATGGCGCTATACACGATGTATAGCTCTGTCTCTATCACAACATTACTTCAATATTACTTTAAGAGCTTAGAGTACCCTCCCTGATGGTAAGCGATGATGCGACCTACGATGAGACGAGCTTGCCTCAAATATGTCTATTTACTCGCGACTTGAAGGCCTTCACATTGTACTATCAGGAAACACAAACTCGTTTATTATTTATTTGAGTTAGTTCTGATTTTGTATACATTTTTAGCTTCAACAATGTTGGCAATCTGTTCATTAACAATGTCAGTTCTCAACACGAAGGAAGTTACGCTTGCATTGCTGCCAATGTGGCTGGAGAGGATGTTAGGACTATTCACTTGAATGTTTACGGTAAGATCACGTTATTTTTAAATTTGAGATTTTAGCATTCACAATGCTATTTTTATATAATTCTAAATAATATACTAGAAAAAAAATCATGTTCTCGGACGGGAATCGAACCCGCGACCTTTGAATATCCGGTCCAATGCTCTGACCGCTGAGCTACCGAGTCACTAGTGGGAACGTCGAATTTCTTCTAGTATATCAACTCTTACGCTGCAAGCCAGCGCCATCTCACAAATGTACAAGGAATTCCCGTCCGAGAACATGATCTGGTGCGAGTCGTATTTTTTCTAGTGTATTATTTAGTATTATATAAAGATCGTCATTGTTAAACATTTATATTAATTGTCTAATTGTCTCTCTAAATTGTGCCATAGGCTGGCCAGGCGCAACTGCACTTTAGGTATGTAGCTATAAGTACATGGCGGACCCGTTTAACCGGGACAATGTCAGAAAAAGTTTTGCGGCAAGAAGTTTGCCAGTATCTGTACATTTGAAGTGTATTTATATCAAAATAAAAACAAAATAAAAACATCTGCTCTTTGTTATAGAACCACCAAAGATAATAGAGGAAAATGCAACAAGTTACATAGCTACTAACATGGACAAGGAAATGGTGGTCGTTTGTAATGCCACGGGGAGGCCGAAACCGTACATCGTTTGGAGCAAGGATGGTCGTTACTTAGACAGTGGTAATTATGCACTTACTATAATAGCCATTTTAATGTGGGCCATAACCTCGCGGGTCAACGCGGATTGGTGGGTGTCTACGACTGCATATGCAGCTGGAACCAATGGATTAACTGCCTTCCGAAGCATGGAGCTCGAGATCACTAATACCTATAAATTGTTGGGCACATGACACGACTGGCCCTTGCTAAAGTTGCTTAAGAACACGTAGTCAACAAACTAGCGCCGCCATTGAGAAAAAAAAACAAAGAGCTTAAATACAGACGAAATTGTGAATTATCTCTCTCTAGTGCACTCCAAAAAGCTTTGTGGTACTTTTATCGCTTAAACAAAATTTCTAGCCTGTCCACTTGGTGCACTATAATTTAATTCCAATGGCGGCGCTAGTGTGCAGACTACGCGCAACTGCGCCATATCGAGCTCTTTGAATACTATTTTATAAGTTAGCTATTTATTACAGATTAGTATTAGTCTCTTCGTGTATCCTTTTCTGCTTTAAGAATAGTAAGTACATGTATATATTAATTAATATAATTAAAGTTATTTTATACACTAAATAAAATCTAAATTATTTCAGATTCAAACTACGCCGTAGATTATGATGGTGCTTTAACTATAAAGTCACCGTCAGAAGAATTAAGCGGCCTTTACACGTGTATGGCAAAGAATAGTGCCGGGGAAGCGAACAAAACTATACCTGTGAATATATATTGTAAGTTCCTTTTGCCTTTTTTGCCTAAGCAACGAAAATAAGTAATCGAAGAGGAGTTTATTTTTGGAGAAAAGTTATGTAAATACTTATGAATTTAGCTCGTTGACTAACAACACGTTTTTTTTCGCTTAAGTTATGTTCCCTAAGTTAGCCGAATGTTCAAACATTTGCACATAAAAGTTTTGCTACAATTATGAAAATGCTGGTATGGAAAATGCAATATGTTAAAAATTCTCCATACAAAACGTAAATTTAATATTTGACAACATCACATACATCGCTCCGATTCCAAAGTAAGTAGCTAAAGCACTCGTGTTATGGAAATCAGAAACAACGGTGGTATCACAAACACCCAAACCTGAGCCAATATAGAAAAGTTAATTTTCTAAATTGACCCAACCGGGGATCGAACCCCGAACCAGAGATGGCGACACCTTGAAAACCGGTGTGCAAAGCCACTCGACCACGGAGGTCGTCGACCTAATATATTTTTTGAACTAATTGGCAGCTGTCCCGGTGGTGCAGTCAGAAGAGTCCGTCAGCGAGGTCGTGCTGGTGGAGGGGACCAGCGCCACGGTCGAGTGCCCCGTACGCGCCTCCGCCAACGATCTACCCAAATGGTATAAGGTTCGATGTTATTATATGACACACTTATTTAATCACCTAGTGTCGATGAGACAGGAAAAAATAAAAAAGATTAACTTTGATAAAATTATAAATGTAATGTATAACAAAATTTGGGTTACACAAGGCAATGTTGAAAGGTAAGGCTGATATAATAGTAGGTAAATAATATTAGAAAAAATACTAGAAAAAATCGACTCACCCGTAGCACCTCAGACGGGACTACGGGTCCCGTCTGAGGACCTGAGCTACGGGTGAGTCAATTTTTCTAGTATTTTTTCTAATATTATTTATCTTAATATAAAAATAGCATTGTGAATGCGAAAACTATAAATTAAAAAAAAAAAAATATTAGGTACTTTATCTACTATTATATCATCTTTAAAAAAAAAACATAAGAGAGAGGTGGGGAGGGGGGGCGAGAGAAGAGCGTGACGTTCATAGATCATTATTTTGGAGAAATTAATACAGATTAGCTTGACGTTGCATTACATTCTTGAATATCGGCGTAGACACTTAAGTATATGCATAGATATAAGATAATAGTTATAACTTACATTCTATCTTTAAAATATTATTATTATTGTTGTATTGGATAAGCATTTTCATCTTTACAAATGATTGTAATGTTTTAGTTCAATTTTCGTCACAAAATTCACTCTTACAATTTCTTTGTATAAGGCGATAATAGCATAGCATTAGGAAGTATTATCGATATTGTAATAAAAATTAGGTGCGGCTACGCTCGCATAAAATGGCAGAACAGGTACGGCATAAAGTTTTTTCGCATAATGGCATATTCACATAATGATATATTTGCAAAGTGGTTTCATTGGCATAACGATTACTTGTACTAATTTCAATTGGCATTTTGGTGAGAATAAATGTTAAAGCATTACGTTGACACGCAAAATAATAATTTAACATAATAATTATAAAAATGGTATAATAATAATGAAATGTTTGGACAATTTCATACAGCGCCATCTAGCCCCAAACTAAGCGAAGCTTGTAATATGGGTGCCAGACAACTGATATACTTTTTAAATATATACTTATTATACATAGTAATATCCAGACCCGTCACAGAAATTAAAATTCATCATTTCAATTTCTGCCCGGCCGGGAATCGAACCCGGGACCTCTTGCGTGGTAGATCGGCATGTCGACCATTGCACCACTCAGATCGTCAATATATAATTTATTATTACTTAGTGCTTCATAGTCATAATTTGATTGGCACTATAAATGGACTAGTTATGTTAGGACCTTCGGTAAACAGACTACTAGACGCAACGACGAGCGAGCGAGGAGGAGCTCAGGTTCCATGGCGACCGACAGCGCACCTGCTGGCGTGTATGCATTATGCCATAAGTTGTTCTGGGTAAAAAATGTATGCAATAAAATTTATGCTTTTTGATTATTATATTAATAGTATTTAAGCGGAATCAAAGTATGCGTAAACATTTATCGGTACTAATGTTATGCGTACTGATCATTTTACCAATAAACCTTATGCCCCAGTATTTAACTTAAAATTTTATGACCCATAAAAATCAAGCGTGAATTCGATCAGATTTTAAATTCGCCACAGACAGATGATTTCGAGTCCATATCAGTTTCGTAGTGATGTAAGGCTATATGTTCCAGGACGCCAAACTAGTGTCGTCAGGGGTCCTGAGGATAGGCTCGGTGTCCCGGCGCGACGCGGCGGCGCTGGCGTGCGCCGTCAGCAACCGCGCGGGCGCCGCCGCCGCGCGCCTGCGCCTCCACGTGCACTGGCCGCCCGCGCTGGGTGTTGATGGTACCACACGCACACGCAGCGCGGTTACGGGACAGGATCACTACTTCGATTGTACGGCGGATGCAAACCCTAAAGCTAAGGTACGTATCTATCAAATCTATGCATATTACTCAAATACCGGTACGAAACGGGTTTTTTTGTTTGATTTAGATATTGATGCTCGTTCATGCATGATAGGCCCCTCTTGTTTCTATTTCTAAGTTTTAGTTTTTTTTTCTCTTTTACTATTTAAATACCTTTAAAAAGAGGTTAAAGAAGCGAGTACCCAGTCTCATGTTTAAGTTGTGGATGACAGTGTCGGTTGTCCTATAAATATTTTTCATTGTTCTTAGTTTACTTAAGTAACATACATTGGTCAATTGTTTGTTGTCCCGAATATATTTGAAAAAACATAGCACCTTAAACATGTATCTGTAAAAAATGAGTTGTATGATGGAAGTCAACAGTAGTCGAGTGCCTTGTGATAGATGACCGTGTCATACCGATCACTGCATTTTTATAGTAATTTTATAACTTATTGAACTAACACAATAATAATAATTTATTTCGAGCTACTTAGGCTCACTCAAAAGGTTAGTAACAAATGTGACATAGTACCTATTGATTCATCAACGCCCGAGCGGACGCAGGCGGCTGGATAATAATAGAATATCTATTGTGACTCATTTTCCGCCGTCGAAGGGTTAAAGTGTAAAAGACTGAAACTTCAGTAATTTTCATTAATTTAACTTAACTTTAAACGAGTATATCTTGTACAGACGAAATGGTTGTTCAATAACAAACCGATGGTATTCGAGGACAAAGACCGGTTGAAACTTCTAAACGTTCAACCGCATCACGCCGGCAAATACCAGTGTGTTGCCAGCAACCTCTACGGAACTGCTTCCAAGACGTTTGATCTACAGGTGTTAGGTAAGGTTCTCAGTTAGGGCAATTAAAGAAAAAAAAATGCTTTTTATTCATTGCTTTCAATGAATAAAATAAACTTTTTAAAGGGAGATGGTACAAAATACTTTATATCATTTGTTTTAAATTTTTTTATGATACTTTTTATTTTCCAATAACTATTATAATGAAATAGTAGGTTATTATAATGTTTTTCTTGTAGTGCCGCCTTTCATATCGGAGTTTGACCTCCTGGAGGTGCAACTAAAGGAAGGATCCGACGCGACCCTCGAGTGCAACGCCAAGGGATCGCCGGCACCCGATATCAAATGGACTTTTAAGTACGTGTATTATACATTCATCGTCCAACCTTTAATTAAATAATGTTTGCCCGATTTGAAAACATAATTTAAGGCTATTTCCTAAAAATTAATAAATATTTAAGTATGTGTAAAACAACATCACATACTTTTCGCTAATCCCAAATGAAGGTAGCTAGAAGACTTGACTCGGAGTCATCGACGCTACTACAAACACAGACGAAATAACATAAACTAGTTTGTTTACATGTATGAAATTTGTGTGCAAGCCACTCGATCACTGAGGTGATCTTAAAGACTGCTTTATTTAGGATTAAATATAGAACAAACTAGCAGCCGCCTGCGGCTTGATCCGCGTGGTCCCTAGGGAGCCTTTGACCGGGATAAAAAGTATCTTTATATTTAAATCAAGGTTATAAACTATCTGTGTCAGAGGGGTCTCACTCCGCGCTTAAACTTTTATATTAGCCTACTGCTCGCGGCAGACTCAGTCGAGCCAGCGCACGAGGGATGTCATGTGTCGGTTGAGAAAGAGCTACGCGACAGAAAGAGAAGGGCTTCGGAGGTGCTTATAATAATAACGCAGCGCTGTGCAACTTGAAATTGTACTTTATTACCGTGCAGCGAGAGTAGCTTATTATTTGATTGTACTCGCGCGGGTGAGTTTCTGTACGTTTAGTACTATTATATATTCTGTGTATGTAACAAATTTCGCATTTATAATATTAGTAGGGATAGAACAACGACTCTTAGGCTGGCCCCAGACCTACCGGTTTCATTTCTTTGCTTTGCTGTTGTAGTTGAACAGGGGCTACCGGCTTACGCATCGAACTTCGGAAAGTCTGACAGGCTTCAAATTAAAACCGATAAATCGAGCCCCAATCGGGCCAAAATGGCGAACTCTAATTTATGATGTCACACGAACACAGATATCTTCTAAATAACTTCGGCGAATAGTTCAATACGAAACTTCTTACTTCGATTTATCTGTAGAAGCCCGGCAGACATTCCGAAGTTCGATGCGTTAGCCGGTACGGCCCCCTGTTCTACAAGCACAGCAAAGCAAAGAAATGAAACCGGTTGGTCTGGGGCCAGTACATACCTCCGATTTTTATTAACCACTTTCATCATCAGTAACTCCAACTGGCACTTACAAAATGCCACCGTAGTATCCACCAACGTATCTACTGATGCCGCGGGTATATTCCGGTGCTCCGCGTCTAACGCGGCCGGCAGCGCCAGCCTCGCCTACCAAGTGTTTGTAGTATCTGCCGCGAAGGTGCACGAAATACTACTATACACTGACGGTGAGGCTACAAATGTGTTCAAACGAGCTGATGTTAAGGTTAGTATAGATATGATAACATTACCTTTATGTTAAGCTTGACCAGGGTGAAGCTACAAATGTGTTGAAACGAGCTGATGTTAAGGTTAGTATTGAAATGATTACAACATTACCTTTATGTTAAGCTTGACCAGGGTGAAGCTACAAATGTGTTGAAACGAGCTGTTGTTAAGGTTAGTATAGATATGATAACATTACCTTTATGTTAAGCTTGACCAGGGTGAAGCTACAAATGTGTTGAAACGAGCTGATGTTAAGGTTAGTATAGATATGATAACATTACCTTTATGTTAAGCTTGACCAGGGTGAAGCTACAAATGTGTTGAAACGAGCTGATGTTAAGGTTAGTATAGATAACAAAAGCCACGCTATGTTGTGGAAAACAAATGAATTAATTTCTTCTACTGAAACTGACTTTGTGTACTCTATGAAATGAAACTGCGCTGAGTGAGTTCTTCCTATCAAAGAACGATGAAACAATTCTATGCGTAGAAAAAATACATGACTTCCTAATACTCTGAATAACAATTATGATGATTTTTCATGAAAAACAATAGATACTTTTCTTAAAACTTCTAATCCTTTTTTTAAACTTATTACTAATCTGATTGTGTTTTCAGGAAGGCAACCACGTCAGAATCTCGTGCAAAGCGTCAGGGGAACCTGTACCTAAAATACAGTGGATTAAGAACGGAAATGTGTTAAACGAGAACAAGTACAACATCAGTTCTGCTGACTTAGTACTTGATGACGTAAAAAGTGCCGATGGCGGGGTTTATGCTTGTGTGGTTCTTAATGAAGGAGGCATGGATGAGAGAAAACTTAGATTGGAAGTATTAGGTGAGTGGCGACCGCGGTATAGAATAGTGTTTCTTATGTTTTTGTAATAGTGATTAAATTGGCATGATCGCTTTGTTGGAGCGCGGGCGGCGCGCTCGTTATTCTTCGGCGGCGGTCGGCGGTCGGGCCCAAGACCTGGGACCAAACGGCGGACAACCGCCCACTTGGAATACACCTACCGCGCGAGCGGGCGACATAACGGCGTTCCATACATTTTGATTTATACCAATATATCAGTTTTTATACAGTCCGCTTCTTTAATTCCATAAAGGATCCATCAGCTTCATAGGATGATGATTAAAGGGACATGATAAAATTGATGTTCTCTCATCTAACACAACATGTTTATTTTTGTGATTTTATTGTTGTGTTTTATTTTATTCAGGAATGCTATTAATGAGTACTTTCACAATCATTGACTATTTACTTTCCAGAGACCCCTAAAATTTTCCATTCTCTATTAGAGGATGATAAGTCTGGCAACACTGTCAATTTGGAAGTACTATCCGGGCAATATTTTTCAATGCATTGCCATCCAACTGGTAACCCCATACCGGAAGTGTATTGGTTCAAAGATGGCCTCCCACTGAGGTTTTTTGACGACACTATGATGTCTTCTGACTACGGAGAAGTGATTGTCTCCAACAAAGCGCTTTATGAGCAATCTGGGAATTACACATGTGTTGCAAGGAACAACATTGGGAACACGAGTTTGGTGTATCTAGTCGATGTTTTGGGTGAGTCTATGTATTTATAAAAAAAAAAAAAATATCAACTTATAGTCCAATTCATAGAGTTTAACATCAATCGAAGAAACATTTCTTGTTCATCCACCAGTCGGCACTACCGCCAACTTGGCGTTAGTGTAGATTATTTTGTTGTTAATTTTTGGAAGTTGGAAGCGAATTTTTCGTAAACATCAATTTTTCTTTCTACACATTTTAGTTTTCTTTTTTTACTAAACTAACTAACTAACTTTCATAATAATTATCATTATTATCGACCATTTTTAGTCATAATAGAAAAATACCCATATGCACACATACAAAAAGTCTCCATCTACAGCAGCGCCACCAATTGGGATCCATTTTCTGTCATCCTACTCATCACACAAAATCACATCAAATTTTACAACGTAGCTAATGTAGTAAATTTTACAACTGACACTAATGACCATATTCATAAAACTTTCAAGTTCTCAATCGGCATCCCGTCTTACACTGAAACCTGGGAGCTTACGATTGCTCTTAGGCTGGCCCCAGACCTACCGATTTCATTTCTTTGCTTTGCTGTTCTAGTAGAACAGGGGGCCGTACCGGCTAACGAATCGAACTTCGCAAAGTCTGCGGCTTTAACTTAAAACAGATAAATCGAAGTAAGAAGTTTTGTTTTGTAGTAATTTAGAAGATATCGATGTTCGTGTGTCATCATAAATTAGGGTTCGCCATTAGGTTAATTAGGATTGGCCCGATTGGGGCTCGATTTATCTGTTTTAATTTGAAGCTGAATTCGAATTCGGTGCGTTAGCTGGTAGCCCCTGTTCAGCTAATAGCAAAGAAAAAAATGAAACCGGTAGGTCTGGGGCCAGCCTTAGAGTTGAAAGCATTTATAAATCTAGTCTTTTGTTAAAAATTTCAGAACATTCTGTCTGTTCAAGTAATTATTAAAATCAATCTTTTAAATTGTTATCACAGTGCCCCCACCAACTTTTAAAGATAACGTTAAAATCGTAACAACTCGAGTGGGACATATACTAAACCTCACATGTCCGGCGGAGGGCAGCCCTGCACCTCTCATTACGTGGCTGCGACAACCCTACGTGGAGCTTAGTGACGACATCCCTAGAGTTACTTTACTCAATGATAACATTACTTTGGTGAGTTGTTTTTGTTAAATTATGTGCGAAGACTTATGAGGATCCGATCAACTGTTAAAAAAATAATCATTGAAAAAATGAAATATCTAGTAATTGACGAGGAGACAAAGATTTATGCCTAATTGTTGGGATGTACAAAAATAAATACGTTTCACTCTAACTACAGGTAGTCTTTCTCATTTACACAATTTGTTTGGCCATTTGACCATCAGCCATTTTTTAATATTCCCCTGGGGCACAGGCCTTCCTTATGGGTGGATAAGTAAGATGGGCCATAACCCGCCACGCGGGCCCAATGCGGATTGGTGGGTGTTAACAACTGCAAATGCAGCTAGGACTAACGGCTTAACGTGCTTTCCGAAACACGGAGGAGCTCGAGATAATAATTTTTGGTCACCCATCCCATGACTGACCCTAGCAAAAGTTGCTTAACCTCCGGAATCGCTCGGCCAGGCGCTAAACCACTGCGCCTTCAAGCTTCTCATTAACTTTATAAAACAATAATCCTTTGTTTCTAGTCCGAGAGCTTTCCATCAGTACAGTTTAGTTTCCTTGTTTTGCCTTGTTTAAACTGTGCGCTGCTTGCACTCCGATAAAATACTCTTTCCAAATAATAATAATTAAATAAATCTTTCATTGATATCAAACTCTGTCTTTTATTGGCTTTCATTTACTGGCCTTAATAAAACCTAACATGACTGTGTTTTAATTAGTAAGCCGAGGTATAAACAGTTAGTCCGGCTCGAAGGACCAAAATGACAAAACTTACGAAAATGCTTGTTATGGACTAAATACCTTCCCTGTTATAACCAATTTTCAGCTCATAAACAACACCGAAGTATCAGACAGCGGCAAGTATTCGTGTGTGATGACGAACAAAGTGGGTACTACGGAAGTTTCATACGACGTCACTATAGAGATGGCGCCGTTAATAATTGGAAACGAAGGAGGCGAAACGGAATACCACGTGGTGCCGTTGATGAGAAGTGTGGTGTTCAAGTGCGAGGTCAAGGGGAACCCGCCGCCGAAGATCACGTGGTTGAAGGTAAGCGCTTCAAACTCGGTCCAGGATGTCACTTTTAAGATGGCAACTAGAGGAAATATAAGAAGTCCTGAATTAGTACAGTCAGCGGCACGTCAGACTATACGTGTTGACCTTGAGACCGTCTTTACCCTACGTAATAAAAGCTGTTTTTGTAATTCAATTGTTCAACTTACCGTGCTGTTGTGCGTATAATTTAGGACGCATTTTTGTACTAGTATAAAAATGGCCTTAGTTTAGCTACATTTTTATTCTATTTTACTTTGTCTTGTGTAATTTTATTAAAACTGTTGAGATTTATGCTTAATTTTTTAAGCATAAAAATTCCTCTCGGCAGATAAAAAAGTTCATTTCTAATTTCATTTGAATAAATATTTTTCCAATTCCAATTTAAATTCTTTGTCTTCTTTATTGATTCGAATCGATCGGTGTTTTAATTAGCGTCATGTCGGTAAACGCGTGTTCACAAACTTTTCACGCCACAAACACGTGATCAACATCTGACGGGAACCTCACGACCCAATCAAACTTTATGTTTAACAAAGGCTATTAAGATAAATAATATTGGAAAAAAAGTAGCTTATTACTAGTATTTTTTTCAATATTATTTATTTTAATACAAAAATAGCATTGTGAATGCGAAAAATCTAAATTTAATAACAAAGGTTATTATTTATATTACAACTAGGACATGCGAGTGATCCCTCGCTCGTCGGGCAACATCCAGCAGGTGGCGGGCGGCAGCCTGCTGGGCGTGTGGCGCGCGTCGGCGGCGGCGGGCGCGCGCTACGCGTGCCGCGCGCGCAACGCCGCGGGGGACGCGGTGCGCGCATACCGCCTCGCGATCAGAGGTCCACTAATTAAATAAATTCAATTAAATATTTTTTATTTCAGATAAATTACATCCGTATGTGTCAGTACCTGATCTTAATGCTATTGTTATTCATTTTATTTTATCGTCATACTGTGCCGAGACTGGCTATTACGTAAAAGGGTAGGTTGGCTGTCACTCGTCGAATGAAGCACTTCCACACTGGGGAAATGTATCTATTTACCAGAGTCTTTAGGATGCTATCGGGACTGTCCCTCACTGCGGATTAGAGATGTGATTTTTTTACGTAGGATGGCTTCGAAACCGTCAGTTTGGTACTCCGCGAACACGCCAGATGCACTGCAAAAGCGAGGCAGACCCGACGTCATCCTAAAGATATTATTATAAAGGATTCGCAGTGTCTCCGGCGACTTTCTGCCACTAAACGTAACAAAACATTGCAGTCTCCTGCGACTTTTAAACACGAACATCTAACAGACATATACCTACTCGACGAAGTGACTTCGAACGAAAGACGTACTCAAAATGAAAATTCCCCTCCCCCGCAGGCGAACACGGGAATGTTTACCGTCCGCCTCGGATGACATGTTTACTTGATCGAGCTAACAGAACAGTTAAGCCACGTCCATATTTACTAAGGTGTTAGAAAACACAAAACAGTGTCGCAGGAGACACGTCTTAACATATTATCAGCCTTACCACAAGATTTTTAAAAGACAAAAGAAAGAAGAAAAAGAAGATTTTAAAATTACTGTTCGACTAGTGTTTAACTTAGACACTGTTTAAATATAATGCTGTCACTTTTTTAACAGTATTGTCTGAAAGTGACGAAATCGCATTTAAACAGTGTCTAAATTAAACAGTATTTTAATTTTTTTTGTGGTAAAGCCGAACATATTTGACAACATCACATACATTGCTCCGATTCCAAAGTAAGTAGCTAAAGCACTTGTGTTATGGAAATCGGAGACAACGATGGTATCACAAACACCCAGACCTGAGCCAATATAGAAAAGTTCTTTTTCTAAATTGACCTAACCGGGGATCGAACCCGGGACCTCAGAGATGGTAACACCTTGAAGACCGGTGTACAAAGCCACTCGACCACGGAGGTTGACGAAATAGATTGAAGGTTAGCACTGACCCTTCATGCTAACCAGTGTCACATAAGCGATCTACAACATACATCTGACACCTCTATAGACCAGAAAATGGGCATTTTTCGATAAAACTCAACCGCCTCTGTGGTCTAGTGGTTCGCACATCCGTGTAAGACGCAGGGGTCCCGGGTTCGATTACTAGAAGGAATGCCTTTGTACTCAGTTTGGTTGGTGGTAGGGCTTATTTCAAGTCCGCCTAGCTAGCTAGTGGTAAAATAGTTAAATTGTTGTTATGGCGTCAGACTTAGGGCAGACGGTGGCATTTTCCCTAAGTCTGACGCCATAACAACAATTTAAAAGCTGTTGTGTTCCGGCAGTTAGAAGTAAGATAGCCAGTTCCTCAGTGGTGAGGATTCCGGGTGTAGTGCGCTTCCACCTTCGGCCTTATCGTCACTTAACATCAAGTGAGGTGAAGGACAAAATATAACCCGTTGTGAATAAAAAAAACTAATATCTTCCCACGACAGATAGCCCTTCACTGACTTTGCAGTCTTTTTCGTGTTTGGTTCTCTTCGCTTTTGGTTCATTGTCAAAAACTTACTCTGGCGTCAGATCAATATTGTAGTCTGTCCAATATCATATATCAAATTCGAAATAAACCATTCACAAAGTGGACTAATCCCAAAATATGTAATTTCGCAATATGAAAGACGTCGGCCGAAATGCTGAGTAGACGAAAAACGACGAACAACAAGTTTCAATTAAAATGTGATTTCAGTTCCGGGCAAATGGAGTCCGTGGTCAGCGTGGAGCTACTGCAATGTGACTTGTGGGCTCGGCTACCAGCGCAGGGCACGCACCTGCCAGTACATACATGATGACAACACTACTTACGGTGGGTACATTGCATATCGAACCTTATTGCCTAGGAAACAGCAACTATCTTGCTTCAAAGAAAACGATACTTGGACATTATTTTTGTAATAAACAAGGGCTGCGATCCGCATAGTGATAACAGCCGGTCCGCATGAACGTCCGCATGAACGCATTTACAATACTTAGCGTGACGTCACTCATGACGTCACTACCAGCACCATCTTGGGCTCACAGAATAGATGGTAGATCACACAGACTTACATACAGACAGTTTTACACACAGTCTCCTTTCCCTCCCCTCAGTGTTCTTGACTCATTCACGGACCTGACGGAGTTATTCAATATGAAATAAGCTGCGCCGTTGTCTCTTCTGTCCATTACTTTTATATTAAAAATTGTGTATGTACAAAATAAATAAACAAAAATAAAGTAAAATCTTTTAATTAAATGATATTTTTTCTTCGAGTGTGATATCTTACATAGTAGTGTTTTTCAGACATAAACACCAAATCAGATAAAGTGATTCTGGATACATCTGAATGCAAAGGCTCCGATGTGGACAAACGGAGATGCCACATGCCACCATGCGAGGTATTTATTCAAGGCGAAAAGGAATAAATCAGTTTAGAGGTCATCTCAAGCTCTATAAATTTTTAGGTCAAAACCTGAAAGTATCTAAAAAAAATACACGGAAGAAGCCTACGTCCAGCCAGGGGCCGTACCGGCTAACGCATCGAACTTCGGAAAGTCTGCCGGGCTTTAAATTAAAACAGATAAATCGAGCCCCAATCAGACCAAAATGGCGAACACCAATTCATGATGTCACACAAACACCGATATCTTCTAAATAACTTCGGCAAATAGTACAATACGAAACTCCTTACTTCGATTTATCTGTTTTAAGTTGAAGCTCGGCAGACCCGCTGAAGTTCGAAAAGTTAGCCGGTAGGGCCCCAGTTTAGCATGTGCATCGTGACAAAATTTTGCGACACTTTTCTCGCGTTATCGGTCCCGCTCACACCGCGCTGATGTGAGAGAG
Source organism: Catoptria pinella (assembly GCA_963556745.1). Lineage (NCBI taxonomy): Eukaryota > Metazoa > Arthropoda > Insecta > Lepidoptera > Crambidae > Catoptria > Catoptria pinella. The sequence continues at coordinate 2,573,964 of OY750777.1, forward strand.
AGAGTTGCTTAAGCTAGGCAGACTAAATGGACTTTAAAACTGTTTTAATAAGACCTAATGTCGATAGTATATAGTACGTGTATGGTAGGAGCCGAGCGCGGCGCGGTGGGGGGCGTGGGGGGGTTGGGGGGGCTGTACGGCCACTTGCGGGTCTGGCACGCAGGCCAGGACTCGCCGCTGCAAGTCTGTGTCGCCTTGCTATGGGGACAATGTGCAGGTATGATGTTTTCAAAATATTTGTCATCATTAATATATTTACATACATTGTGATAACTTCACTAAACTAATTTGTAAAAGCGTTCAATGAAACACGTAGTACAGTCACTATTATAATAATACACAATAACAAAATTCACAATCCAGTACAGTACAACCACTTCAATCTAAATATGATCAAGCTCTGCCCGGCGCGATACTCTCGCGCCTGAGCCCAAGTTAAAAAACAAAGTCATCAATCACATTTCATTACTAAACGTATTTATTTCTACGAGCCCGACAAAGCCCTCTTATTCTACTGCGCACTGAATCTAATGTTGTTAATGTAAACATAAGCCGGGAATGTGACACTTCCAGGCACCGCCGCCGCCTCTCTACGCCTCATGCGTCGCTACAAGTTGCCAACAATTGAGAGTCGTTTATTCTCTTATGGAAAACCACACGCGACATCGCACTCGACTATTGTAAAAGTATTCGATAATTAAACATAACATTTTTACATCTATGTATGTGGTAACAATACTATAATTATTACATACCGATTACCGTCCACTTTATGAATTAGAAGGCAATGGATATAAAATTGTTATGGAAGGTGACAAATTATCACGTTTATTAAATAGGGCCCTGATCTAATTAAAGATGTTTAATTTAGATACGAAAGTGTCCCAACTTGCCTCGGTGCGAAGGCAGCTCCGAGAAGAGTACCAAAGAGGCTTCTAGCATGGAGGAAACTACCGAGATGGTAATTTTATAGTTTAGTTAATTTTAAACTCATAAAAGCGATAGAATCATTTCTAAATTTATTTATCCAATAAGATTTCACCAGTGATATATTATTTTACTAGCTTCCGCCCGCGACTTCGTCCGATTGGAGAAAATCAATAGAGAACCTTTGACCAGGCTAGAAAGTATTCTGTTTTCATTTAATCAAAATCCGATCAGCCGTTTTTACGTGATTAATGGGCGGGTCTGCACCAAGCGTATTGCATCACAAGGAAGTCGTGGCCGGAAGCTAGTTTATAAAATTCAGAACGAATTGGATCAAGAGATATGACAATCCCATTCCCGTTCCCATTCCTTTTCCTGTTCCCGTATTCGTTCTCGTTCCCATTGTTGTTGACCACCAGATTTATTTTATAAAATAAATGTAGCCAAATGTCCTGTTAATACAGGATAATTCCCACGGGAACAAAAAACCGGGATAAAAAGTATCCTATGTGTTAAGTTGTATCCAAATCTATGTGCCCAAACTTCAGTCCATTTCGTTCAGCCATTAAAGCGTGATTGAGGAACAAACATCCAAACCCACAAACTTTCACAATTATAATATTATATAGTAGGAGTAGGATATTTAGTGATAAAAACACGATTTCCTAAAGTATTAAATTAAAAGTTTAATCTTTACATAGGATCAGTACATGCCAGAAGAAGTTTACGAAATGCAACCAGAAGTGATAAACGCGCGCCAGCTCAAGTCCCTCGATACTGAAGAATTTGATACTAAACCAGGTAACAACCGTTGCTCATTATTTTTAAATGAATTCACTATTTTTATTTTTTCATTTTCATAATAAATATGTCTATTCAGAAAAGCTATACAAGGTGTTACAAAAATACCCCTAATGCCGAATATGGCATATAGGGACCATCAAACTGAACAACTTTTACTATGGGACCAACTCTGAAATCGCGAAAAAAAAATCAGCTGTTTCATACATTTTGATATTTTCGATTTTAATTTTTGTATGAAACAGCTGATTTTTTTTTCGCGATTTCAGAGTTGGTCTCATAGTAAAAGTTGTTCAATTTGATGGTCCCTATCTACCATATTCGGCATTAGGGGTACTTTTGTAACACCTTGTATATTTATCTTCCCTTAGTACCCTAACTACCTTGTTATCCTTAATATCTGTAGGTGTAATATGGGGCCGTCCATTAATCGCGTGAGGCTCGAAGGAACCCCCCGGGTTATTTTATTTTTTATTTTATTTTATTCAGGATAATAAACAGTAGTAAAATATTGATTACATGTGTATCATTAAAAAAAGGTTAGGAAAAATTCACGAAATATCACTAGGGAGGTAGGGTGTAGTGATGTCCTCTATATCACATGTTGAACACGCGATTTCTAAAACCGAAACAATCATGTTAGGTGGGGTGTAGTGATGTCCTCTATATCACATGTTGAACACGCGATTTCTAAAACCGAAACAATCATGTTAGGTGGGGTGTAGTGATGTCACGATATTACGTGTTTTTTCGTTATTTTTTTCGTTGAACGCGCGATTTCCAAAACCGATACAATCTGTCTGGTAGGGTGTATTGATATCACGATATCACGTGCATTTATTTTTTCGTTGAACGTCCGATTTCTAAAACCGAAACTATCTGTCTATGTCTGTTATTTTTTTAAATTTAATTGTATTATACGGCCTGTATTTAAAAGATAATAGATTGCATGTTTTCCTGTCCGTAACTACAACTAAAGTTCAGTTTGTTGAGAGATAATTTAGATAATTGTCGGTAGCCTCTATACCAACGCCGGCGTTCTTCGACGTGCCAGTAACAAGTAACCTGGACTTCAGCGAGCCGGGCGCCTGCGACCCGGGATTCAGGCACAACCGCACATACAACACTTGCGATGGTATGCCAGATTATGTGATCATCGGCCATTTTTAATATCCCCAATGCTGTTAGTGGTCCTTAACATAACCCATAAGCCACCGCGTGGATTGATTTTGTATCATGTGAGACTAGAAAAAAGAGTAGCCTACTGTCCTTTTTCGTCTTTTTTCGGCTCAGCTTTCGTTACCCAAATTAGGGTTCTAAGTTCGAACATTAGAACTTCTAATCTAATAATGAAGGCAGTAAGCTTTAAACATATTTTTTATCAATATAAAAGTATCGTAACGTCTTAAGTTTTATTTACCAGTATTTTAAAATTTTCCAATAACTTCCACCATTGATCGCAAATATATTGAAACTATGTCGTGCGGTTCAATTCAACCATTTTATGGAGTATTCGTTTGAGCAGACATCGACGAATGCGGGTTCGAGTACAACCAGTGCCACTTGACGCAAGTGTGCGTGAACACACGCGGCGGGTACCAGTGCGGCTGTCCGCAAGGGTACACGTCTCTAGGGGCCGGCCAGCGCTGCCTAGGTGAGACAAGTAGTATCTAAGTAGATCGAGTACGACCAGTGACACTCAGTGAACACACGCGGCGGGTACCAGTGCGGCTGTCCGCAAGGGTACACGTCTCTAGGGGCCGGCCAGCGCTGCCTAGGTGAGACAAGTAGTATCTAAGTAGATCGAGTACGACCAGTGACACTCAGTGAACACACGCGGCGGGTACCAGTGCGGCTGTCCGCAAGGGTACACGTCTCTAGGGGCCGGCCAGCGCTGCCTAGGTGAGACAAGTAGTATCTAAGTAGATCGAGTACGACCAGTGACACTCAGTGAACACACGCGGCGGGTACCAGTGCGGCTGTCCGCAAGGGTACACGTCTCTAGGGGCCGGCCAGCGCTGCCTAGGTGAGACAAGTAGTATCTAAGTAGATCGAGTACGACCAGTGACACTCAGTGAACACACGCGGCGGGTACCAGTGCGGCTGTCCGCAAGGGTACACGTCTCTAGGGGCCGGCCAGCGCTGCCTAGGTGAGACAAGTAGTATCTAAGTAGATCGAGTACGACCAGTGACACTCAGTGAACACACGCGGCGGGTACCAGTGCGGCTGTCCGCAAGGGGCCGGCCGTTTCTAGGGGACCACTAGGCCACGGGAGGCAGTCGTGGAGGGAGCCGCAACGTTGAATGTTGCGGTCCCCTCCTGGTGAGCCCCACATACCCCCCTCTCGCTCACCTGCGGGAGGGGAAGCGCGTAAATGCGTTTACTTCGGCATAAAAAAGGGTGCCACTAGGGACAGACAAACTGTCGTTTATATCGTCACGTCTCTCCGGTATTACTCAATTTTGTCCAAAGCACACCGCGAGCGGGCGAGCGAGCGTAGTTCCGCATCTTTTCATACTTCGGTTCACATTGCAAACTAATCAGCTAAGTATGAATACGGAACAACGTTGGGCCTTTCACTTGTAGTGTGACCTGCGCATCAAAGTATAATTCAGAAATAAATAATGTTATTGTGTGTCAGACGTGAACGAGTGCGCGCAGGAGGTGGACGGGTGCGCGTGGGCGTGCGTGAACGTGGCGGGCGGGTACGTGTGCGCGTGCCCGCGACACCTGCGCCTGCACGCCGACCGCCGCCACTGCGTCGCGCGTCAGTATATTATACATGTACCCTATAGTCTGTACGAGGAGTTGATAATCATTTAAAAATTAGACCACGACACACACACGATGTACAGTGGTGGCAGTAATCAGACGATTTTTATACAAACGTGGTAACTTTGAAGCCTTAGTTCCGCTAAGGAAAGGATTGACCTAGCTGTGATCTGATGATAACCATCCAAGGAGTGAATGGAGGAGATTGAGATCGCCATACACCCAACTGATCTGATCGACATTGATTGATTTATTTATTGGTTATCTCTAAATTACATTGATTTATTTTTTGGTTATCTCTAAATAACACTGATTTATTTGTTGGTTATCTCTAAGTAAGATACACAGGTGGCCCGCGCCCCTTGGAAAGTCTCTGCGCCCCCACTACAAAAACCCCTGACTTAAAAGATAGTTACGAATATACAGTTTGTGTTAAGGCGATTTTAATTATAAGAATCTACTATAAAATAATCGACGTTTATTTATTTTTTTACAGCATCAGAATACCGTCAATCTATTTTCGATGACATGGACACGGGGGACTACTTGAGTGCGTTTATAGATTTCCCCACGAAGAAACAAAAGGGTCGTAGTTAAATTCAATTATTAATAGTCTAATTAAGGGCTGCATTTTGGGAGATTTTTATGTTTTTATTTTAAGGTTAGATTCAGAACGTTAACTTAGTTCGATTAGGTACAGTCACTTCTATAAATATGTAAACACTTTAGAACTATGTCACTCAGAAAGTTATTACTTTTTTGAACATAAATCAATGATAAATGACAACTATTTTTTGACGTGACTTACTTTTAGAAAATGTATTAAATTTTGAACTTATTTAACCGATTATTACAATAAAATCATTCTATCAATGTTTTACTTTTTAAATTATATTTGTAGAAGTAATATGAAGTTGTGTTCTCTAATTTATTTTGCATCGAGCTCAAAAGGTACTTAAATTAGATACAATTTTGTAGATATAACTTTATTCGTGAATCTTTTACTTAAGTCCCATTTAACATAATTGTACAGTGCTCCCAAAGTGATAATGCGCATAGAAATCTTCGTCACTGTTCGGCAACAGTCGTATTCCCCGAGCGTCGGAAGACGATATGTATATAGAGTGGTTAAGTGCATTTTCTTCATGCATAATTTAGTAGAATTATGTATAATAATTCGGATGTTTCCGGGAATACGACAATAAGCGAAGATCTGCATATGCATTATTAATTTGGAAGTACTGTATGGGAATGTATATTTTAGTATAATCCTTTTAAAAAAAACATATTTGCATAATAAATAACATGATTGCAAAAATATAAGTTGATAATAAAATCCAGAGAATTCCCAAATTGTTTATTCTTTCATTTAAAATAAAATGTGACAATATACTTTCAAATATCGGTATGAATAAACGGTATATTTATATAATAAATTATTAATGTAAATAACAAGAAATTACTCACAAACTTTATTGCAGAGAGCCGAAATAGAGATCCTTTATAGGTAACTTAGTCGTGGTATAAATATTTGGAATATTTTGGTAAAAATTGGCGTAATAGTAAGTGAAAGACAAGCATTAACTTAGTCTATCCTTACTTGTCATATTTGGTAAACAATCTTCACCCAACTCTTTATTGAAATATTCATCTTTAAAATATAACAAATACGAAATACGAAAAATACGTAAGATGATAATGGGGAAGATGTAAATGAAAATTTATTCCCTTTTTTTAGCCTTAACAGAAACTTTAAGCAATTATAAGAATAACTGTGAAAAAATTATGTTGATAGCACGAAAATTGATTTTTTTATAAGCAAATCAATTTGAGAGCGCGCGAAAACTGATGGTGCCTTTCGAGTAATGGCTGTGACGTCACATCGCCGGTTTTGCTACGGGCGGCCGGCTCGGGGTATGTGGTAGCTTAGCGACAGTATGTGATCGAAGGTTCTTTGTAAACGTACTTTCGTTTATTTTGATACATTTGTTTTGTTATTTTAAGACTATAGTCAATCTTTGTGGTAAGTATACCAACCAACTAACATTATATTAGTAGTACATAACGTTGTATTAGTCACGTAAAAATACATGTAAGTATTTTTCATACGACCTCTGTATTTTTCAATTAAATACAGAAAGTTTACAAGAGTTCTTCAGATGTATCTTTCGCAAGCTAACGATTTTTACACGTAGGTATTTTTCGATGTATTTTTAGCATTATTCATTTTAACTAGTTCTTATTAGGTCGCTATCTCGTTTATTTGTTTTTTGTCTGACCACTGAAGAAGGCCACAGGAACTCTGTGATAACACCATACAACTCCATCGAGTTTGGGTTCGTTTGATTCGCCTTGACAAGTACCTACTCTGGTGGGAGATGGTTTTCAGGGTCTGATGATGGAATTGGAAGAAGGTCACAGGAACTCTGTAATAAAACGATACAACTCCTACGCGTTTGGGCTCGTTTGATTCGTCTTGACCCTAGTTCTAGACGATTTTGTCGTTTTATTACAGAAATCCCATGGCCACTGATTGGCCACCTTCTGGCTCCATCATCAGAACTTGGATATCATCTAGAACCAGAGTCCTTGTCAAGACGAATCTAACGAGCCTAAATTCGATGGTGTTTCATCATTATATCACAGAGTTCCCAAGGCCACCATCTGGCTCCATTATCACACCTTGGATATCATCTAGCTGAAACAAGAGTCCTTATCGAGACGAATAAAACGAGCCTAAACTCGATGGTGCTTCGTCGTTTTTAACCGACTTCAAAAAAAGGAGTAGGTTCTTAGTTCGTCGGAATGTTTGTTTTTTTATGTATGTTACTCGATTACTCAAAGACGGCTGGACCGATTTGAAAAATATTTTTTTTATTTATAAGTATATAATTCTAAGTTGGTCTCATTGTCATAGGGTCAGGATATGATGATGGGATCCTGGAGAAATCAAGGGAACTCTTCAAATATTATAGGCACACCTATAGCGATTTTGATATTTTCTTAAGTAACTTATGCATTTGCTTTTGGAAAGTACCACTTTGGTAAAGTGGTACTTTCCGAAAGTCAGTTGATGATGAAGACCATAGATGATCATCGGAATTATTCAATACTTAGTATTTCACTGGTACGATATGATTACTTTTACATGGTTGCTAGGCTATTTATGCTCATCATAATGCATATGGTGAAGTGGAGCTGATAGTTTGCTCGGAGAACTCCTCAACAATTAACGCCCCAGCGTCGGGTAAAGCAGTATTTTGTAAAATATGATGAGCCGATGACGTAATGCTGTTGTAACTTAGATAATATCGTCATTTAATATACCTACCACAAAAAAGTTTAAAATATCAAAGTTTTTTAAAAAACAAAACATCCTTCAAAAAAGCCTTAAAAATAACCTAACAATAATAGCTTACAAAAAATGGCTCTAAAAGGTAGAAAATAAAAATGCTTTTTTAAAAAAAAGAAAAACCTCCTTCGAAAAACCTAAAAACAAAAACAGCTTCAAAATTAAATACCTCTAAAAAGCGAGAAATAATATTCAAATTATTAGTTACGCATATGAATATTAATATAACACGTCTAATGAAGTCGGGTGGGACTTTTAGAATTAGAAAAAGAAAAGATGGGGCGAGAGCCCCAACCGACTTCAATAGACGTGTTATATTGATATTCATATGTGTAACTAATAATTTGAATATTATTTCTTGCTTTTTAGAGGTATTTAATTATATTACAGAGTTTCCATGGCCACCTTCTGGCTCTATCAACGTCTTTGATTGTCATGAAAAATACACTGTTTTAAACAAGTATTATTTATACAGGGCGTTAGTAGCACCCTAGCGTAAACTTTATCTAGGATGATTCTACCCTTAGATTTAAGCAACTTTCTCTATGGAACCACTTGTTACAAATTCATAGTTGAGATTTTTATATTTACGTTAAGCAGCAATGTACGCGTAACAACTCGATAACATCGCGGGATTTTAAAATTTTTTAATTTAAGTTTTATTTGAAGCTTTTGAAACTTAATTTTTGGCGGCCATTTTGTTTTTTTTTATTGCACCTAAATTTGCCCAGGGTGTACATTATTTTAGTCAAAGCACCATCTCTGTATCTTTTACCGTTTCGGCAGGCAGTTGACCATCTCCATAATGGCTAAATGGATTTCCATCAAACGTGGCACCATCAAACCACCTCAATTAGATTAGCTTTCAATAAAAAAATGCATTGAAAAAAGACTAGTAAGGATAAACAGACTTTATATGATTGTCTTTTTCAGACGAACCGTTTTTTTCGAAAGTTACACTTATCTCACACGAAAGATTCGCTATTTTCATCGCTAAATTTAGTATATTGAGGTACTATACATTAGCTGTATGGTATTCCAATCCATAATTCCAAAAATATATATATAAATCTAAAAATTAGGTTTAGCAACAGCAAGAGTTCGTTAGCGCGCGAACATTGCGGCGGACGTAACCGGCGAAGTGACGTCACGCGTTGAGCGGTCAACTTCGAGCTGATTTTAAAAAAGTTCAACTTTGAAAATTAATAGAAAATTCAACTTTTGAGATATCGAAAAATTTCTTTCACTAATATTTTTTAGATTATATGTTTGATTTTTCTACATTATAAAAAAAATACACTCATCTTCCCCATTATTTATGTCAATTATAGTTAATAGGATAACATATTTTTAAATAACTATTTAAGTTTAAAAGTTGTATGACAACTGTCAAAAACTGTTTACTAAATAAGACAAGTAAGGATACCTATAGGTACAGACCTTCACCTTATACAACGTGTTACAAAAATTCCCTTAATGCCGAATATGGTAGATGGGGACCATCAAACTGATCAACTTTAACTATGGGACCAACTCTGAAATCGCAAAAAAAATCAGCTGTTTCATACAAAAATTAAAATCGAAAATATCAAAATGTATGAAACATCTGTTTTTTTTTTCGCGATTTAAGAGTTGGTCCCGTAGCAAAAGTTGTTCAGTTTAATGGTCCCTATATACCATATTCGGCATTAGGGGTATTTTTGTAACACGTTGTATAACTTTTATCATCTTGCATCATTAGATTTAAAGTTGACCGAGATATTATTGAATTCTGTGTTGATGTGCTTCTTTAATAATATTGTAATAAGTACTGAAAAGTATCACTCACTGTAGCCCTGCATGTGTGATAAGAAGTACATAAGTACATATACTTGTTATTTGTTCTTTCACATAAGTATAGGGTCTACTGAAAGCAAAAACAATTAAGTCTTGTAACTTAAATAAAGTTCTTCAGAAAAGTGATATAATAGTGTTCTCTGTTATTCTTAAGTGATAAAATTATTAATTTCCGTGGTAACCACTTCAGTGGGTACAGTACAACTCTAGGTAGTTCAAATTATTGTGTGCGTTTTTGCATTGAGTAACCTTAACGTGTTGGCCGTTTAGTTCAAAATCCTAATTTTAAATTTCGTGATAGTATTCCCGCGAGTATCATGCGTTATAGTCCGCGCGCGATGAGAATAAGATGGAACCTTGTCAAAAATTTTTTTACTTGTTATGTTACTTAAAGGCGAGAGAACTGAAGGGAGAGAACTTTTGATGCAGTAATGCATCAAAAGTTCTCTCCCTTCGGATGCGTGACACCGTGTTTTTGGATATCCCTGTGGCTATCCACAAACGAACAAACGCATCCGGTTTGACAAGGTTCCATCCCATTCTCATCGCGCGCGGATTATACCTATTTGTACGATGCGTTTCAAACTTATTGGCGGCCTAAATTACTTATTTATTGCCTACTTGCCTCTCCCACTAACTTACATCAAAATTGTGTTCTGCGCATCGTCTCTATGTTCTGAGCCGCCATAAGTTTGCAATGCACTATACCTTTCAAGCCCTGTAATAGAGCTGCCGCTTAACATTACAGCTACAGCATATTATTACCATTCGAACTAGACAATATCACTACTGGCAACTCCAAAAATTTTACAGCAACTTCTTTTTCTTCTTAGTTATTCTTCTGAGTTCTCTACCCTACCTCAGTAAGCTACTGCGGGTCTATCGGCTAAAAACAAAGAAGTTAATGTAAGCTGAGATTTTAACAGATAGATGCGATACATTGCTACTACGTTTTGACACAAATAACAGCTTACCAAAGAAAAATGGCAATGTATTACATCTATCTGTCAAATCAAAGCAATTACGAAAGCAATGTAAGTTAGCCGATAGAACCCTTGAAATCCGTTCGCATGCTATTGCTTGCCATCTTTGTTTTCTTTGAAATTTGATTGTCAGTTGGTGGCGATGGGCGGCAAACGCTCCCCGAAGCTCTTCCTTATAGGGCCCCGCTTTGGGTCGAGCACTCTCTCGTCGTTATTTCGCGAAATGTTCCTGGAACGAACATCCAGTAGTATCAATTGGACAAGTCAGCGCGTAACGGACACTCTGGACACTTGTATTAAACTTAGTGACGTATTATTTTACCACAAGACTAGTGAAAGTTGAGAAATCGTTATTTTAACATGTTCTAATCCCATGATAATTCCTCTGATAAAGAACTTTATCAGTAGGTATCCAAAAGTACCTATGCAAGGAAATCAAAGCATGAACCTTGAAATAACTATGGACTTTACGAGGTTAGTAGGGATAGTACTGGCAACTCAAGAAACGGAACTAAAATTATTTTTACTAGCAACACGTGGTTATTGCATACAAAACAAAAGTAATCAAGTGTTGCCATACAATAACACTTTGACAAAGAAATTGAATCCGCCAGTATTTTCATGACTTTCTTGACAGACTAGTCATAATTATTTGATACTTACTGCCAGTAAGGGCCATTTTTCTGCAATCTCAGTATGTTGTTCTGACATATCATGAGCTCATTCTGCAAGTACGTTCTTTGGTCGTTTACGCGTACAAATAGCTGAAAAGCACCGTTTACTTGAGTACTTATACATTATAAAGCATTTAATTCGATTACTAAAACATAAAATATGATGGTCCTTCGAACCGGATGTATTGAGTTTATTACCTTAGATTCAGAGTCCAAGCGCCATTCTTTGCTTCGAAGTGTACTTATCAGGTCGGTCTTGAGCCTTTCAAACCTCTTGACAGTGCGGAGTAATTCCGCCTGAAATAAACAATTTAAGTATATGAAAAGCATCACAATAAGTTACTGTGTTAACATTATTATATACAGCAGCGGGTTCGTACGTACTGGAGTCAGAATATCCAAGTTTATGTTCAGATCATCATGCTTGAGTCTGCAATCTGTAAATAGATACGTATAGAGCTATTAAATTATGGTTTTGCACGATTTCACCGAATACTAGTACCAAGAACTTTTTAATCATAATATTCTATTGACTAGTACAGTCGAGTTCAATTGAACTCGACTGCACCTACATCTAGTTACTTATTACACAACTGCCTGAAGGAGTGTATTGTGTTCAGGGTCTTCTACATACATACATGAGTATGTATGTAGAAGATTCTTTATTCCACCATAACTTCTAAATGGATGTGTGGGGTAATCTTTAGATATTATGGTGTCCATAACTTTAAGGACGCTTCATTTCCTTTCATAGAGCTTCTGTCAAATCGGACAACTTTTTTGAATTTAAGGTGAGTTAAAGTTCACCTTAAATTCAAAAAAGTTGTCCGATTTGAGCTAAGAAGCCTTTGAGTATTCCTCAGAAGAATAATCTTCTGATTCTGAGAAGTATTCGACCGTTAGTGTAATACCGGATGACGCGGATTCAATGCTAGTTGGCGGCAATAGTTTAAAAGTTTTGATAAAAAATATTTTAACGACGACGAAGCAATAATTCATTCATTATTATTGAGGACAACAAATACCTATAAGTACCTATTTGACTATCTACATACTAACTTATCGGTGTTCTTAATGCTCTAAGGGTTAAGCATGCTACGCCTGTAGGTACTTAGTTACTAACCCGGTCCGCAAACTTTAGCATTCTTGATTTTCTCCCTCAAAAGTGGGAGTTGTTCCTTCAACTCGTCTATAGACTCAAGGAGCAACTTGTGCCGATTACTCTCCTTCATAAGGTCAGTATCTCCATCCCAAGGGTATTCGCCTTTACGAATCTCCTCCTGCAGAGACACTATCTGCTTTTCCATCTCTCCATTCTGCCATGCTGCTGCATCCCTGCAAAAAAGAGAAGGCATCACAAAAATAATGATTTTGAGGATGCATACTGACCAATGGCGCCACATAAAGACTGTCCTAAAATCGTTTTATTGGTTGTTCCAAATTTCAAATGTCATTTCTGACGTATTAAACCAATCAAATTGATAGCGGTTGGTTCGCCGCTGACGCCATCTATCGTTTTCCGTAGCACTATTTGTTTGTGGCGATAATGTAAGTCAGCTTAGAGCATTAAGTAAGTCAGTAAAAAAAACTTTTTCACGCAATTATAAAGTATTTACTTACGTTAATGCTATTTAATCTCACATCTGAATAAATAAGCACGGAAACAAGGTTTAGAACGTGTTCTTTTTAAAAATCTGATTAAAATAAGCCACCGTAGGTACATAAAAGACAAAGTATGACTATTTCAAAAGTATCACCTCTAACTAAAAATCATAATAAACTACTGTTTTTTTACTAGATTTATAAGTTATTTTTACTCACCTACAAGCCTTCTCATGTTCTAGTTCGTTTTTCAGACAGTCAATTTCACTGTCGTTCATTGTGGTGACTGTTTTTGTACTGAATTTTATTTTAACTAAAATATACGACCTTGGTGAAGAAATCGATCAAACTTTCATTCATGGTCGACAAGCGACATGCAATTTTGTACACGTGATGTTTGTTGCTATGAAACTGAGACGGGTAATTATTCATGTTTCATATTGCGATTGGATAGGTAAGGTAAGGTAAAGGTACTATAAAATATTGCAGTTGCAGCAGTATTTTATCGTCAATAAAAATCTTGCCTGGCAATTTAACTGTACTACATTTTTAAATAGGTATTTTATCTCATTTTATCCAGAATATTGATTATATTTTACATTATTAGCGCTTGATAGTAAAACAAAATGCTATTAGACCTCGTGCACTACCGGTCAACCGCGGGGGCGGACAACCGCGTGGTTCCATTTTAATATGATTACCTACTCAACTAAGTGGGTTCACAGTTGACACACTGCTCTACGATTCGTTATTATGTGACTATGCAGTAAAGGAACAAACAAGGTCACAGAATTGACGACCTCCGTGGTCGAGTGGCTTTGTACACCGGTTTTCAAGGTGACGCCATCTCTGAGGTCCCGGGTTCGATCCCCGGTTGGGTCAATTTAGAAAACGAACTTTTCTATATTGGCTCAGGTCTGGGTGTTTGTGATACCACCGTTGTCTCTGATTTCCATAACACAAGTGCTTTAGCTACTTACTTTGGAATCGGAGCAATGTATGTGATGTTGTCAAATATAAAAAATAAAAAAAAAACAATCTCGGAATAAGGAAATTAATGGAAATTCCTTTAATTACAATACCTACAAAAATACAAAGCATTCATGACGTCAGGGGGTCTAGCCAAAGTAACATTTACAAATTTTCGTTATCGCTTCGCTTCGAAAAATGAATGGAGTTCACGTTTTAAATTTCGATTGATAACAAAACCTTGCAACCTCATACATGTTTCATGCTCTAAGCGAAGCGATAACGAAGATTTACAAATGTTACTTTGGCTAGACCCCTAGGCGCTACCGTGTCCACCAAATGTGCCGTTGTCTTCTGTTACGATTTCTACTCTATGCTGTTTACATGGCCGCGGAAAACAAAAACATTGTGTATGCATACAAAAATGTGTATAGCCACGCTCCAATGTTTTGATGTTTTTGTGTAATGTTTCGAAAAAACGAGCGCTAAGACGCGCAATAACATAAGGTGTACGTAGCACAGAACACATAAGGCGGAAGCCAAGCTGTCAGCTTTTTCTCAGTACATCTTCCAGTACCGAGACTACCGAGCCGAGGTACAAGTCAAATGTCAAATTCAAATTTTGAATAGTAAACTGAAACTGAACTAAACAAACAAGTGAAGTGAAAATAATAAAAACAAAAATCATCGAAACTTTAAAAAATGAGTTTATTGAGTGCAGTGTTACAAGAAGCTGACAAAGCTAGTTCAGAAGAACTAAAGATACATTACGATAAATTAGTGCCGAGAGTGAAAGACCTTGCAGAAAGAATTCAGTTATTCACGTTTGATTTACAGCAAAACTTCATTGAACTCTTCGTTAATTTCTCTCCTACAAAAAGCATAGAACAGTTGAATTATAATAATAGAAAAGCTAATATCTTATCAGATTATTCGGAGCTAATAAAACAGATAGAAGATTTGCGTCTGAAGCATGGAGCTGTAGATGAAGAATTTATGGGACAACATGAAAAACTTAATAATTCGATGAAAGTATTTAAAGAAATGTGTATCTTAGTAGAAGCTAAGAGAGTTCTAGAAAAAGCGGATCATGAATCCAGACGCTATAACAACAGTGAAGCAATTTTATGTGTAAAAAATCTTCAGAAGCAACTGAAAACTATAAAATGTGATGACAAACTAGAAAAAGGGTTGTCTACTCTTAAAGCGAGGGCTCAAAACCAATTGTCTGTTTATATTGCATTAGTTAGCATGGAATGGGAAGAAATTTTTAAGTGGACTGAGAAAAAAAGTGTTCTTTATCTCACTTATTGTTTATCTGTTCAACAAAGTGACCCATTGCTTATACAGAGGGTCTTGAAAACAATGTATTCCTCAGAGCGAATGAATGCAGAACTTGGGCAATTTTCCCATTTCTTCATTGATAAATTACTGCACAGTGTTATAAGACATAACTGCGAGATATACATTGAAGACCATCTCGGAGCATTGGAATTCAACATAAAGATTGATATGAGTGACAAAAAAAAACCCAACTATCAAACAATCTTTAATAATCTCACTGCAATATTTGAGTTTCTTGAGAATACCCTCGGGTCACAGTTTGAATCTGACAGAAAATTCATTGAAGTTTTTGCAGATTCTGTCAGAGAAAAGTTTTTCAATAAAATAATTGATGACTGCATTAAGTTCAATTTGCCTTCTTGCAATAGTACTTATGATAGTTATAAAAACATTGTTGTAGAATTGGATTGTTTTAACAAATTTTTGATTGATATTAGATTCGTTGAAGCTGAAAAATCACCACTCAATAAATACATAGATCATACAGACACTGTACTTTATGATAAAAAATGTGCTAAATTATTGAAGCATGTACGCTCATTATTATCTGATAGTCTCTTGAATTCTAAAGATACAGTAGGCATTGGTCTGTCTGAAGAAAATGAGTCAGTATTAGATGTGAGTGAGAAAGAATCACAATGGGATTTAAACAAACCCATATTTTTGCCTAAATGTGAGATTTCACAAAGTGTTAAGAAAATAATGTCGCTTATTGTGGAACATTTAGAAGAGAGTTTGAAATTACCAGAAAAGTATCAAAAGCAATTAGTGCTTACTATTAAGAATATAGCAGTTATGTACCAAACTTTAGTTCCTGCTAAGTTCAAGTGTGAATTAGAGAGCTGTCCATGGGCAATTGGTGAGACACTTGTGGTATATTATAAAATCCTATGTTATCAAATTCCTTTTTTTTACTACTAAAGCTTATTTTGTTTTACAGCACTGTTTTTCAACAACTGTTTTTACTTGGCTCACGGTCTTGTGGGTCCTCCATGGAAGATTACTTTACCAGCTGACTTGGCCGATATGCTGATGACGGTGCTGCTAGAATGCATCCAGGACCTAAGGGTGCTTGCACTAGAAAAGATGTCACTATTTTTACAGAAGAAAAAGGATATGATAAGTGGGCGTGTGGGTAAAAGAGATGGTAAGCTTCTGATCATCATTACCTGCTGGAGTTAGAATCGAATAAACGTCAAAATGGTACTCTGAAAACCATTGATATCATGTTCTAAATACCAAAATAATACATTTTTTTGACATTTATTTGTTCCTGATGTGAACTCGATCTTGTTTTTGTTTGAATTAAAATATTACTCATTAAGAAATCCTGCTCACTTTTTTAGGTAAGTATTTTCTGATTGATATTCTATTTGAATTACACAGATACAGAAGAAGGCCCTTGGACAATAAAAAACTTCGAAACATTTGACATAGCTGTGAACAAGACTCTGTGTTTTCTGAATTGCCTCCAGGACTATTGGCTCAGAACTCTACCTAGCCGGATGTACGAAATGGCCCTCAGTACTCTCATCCAGACCTTGTGCCAGTCCGTCATAATCAGGATTTTTGAAGGGCACTTTATCAGTGAACCAATTGCTTACATGTTAGAGCAATGTTTATGCAATGCTTATACAAGCCTCAGTAGTTACTTTTCGGTGAGTTTATGTTTGAAATATAATTAACATAGAGGTAAAAATTAAACTGATATGTAAAATTGCAATACAACAAAAAAAAATGTATAAGTAGTTAAGCTATTAACTTTTTTAGAATTAAGAAAACTATATTAATGTGCCTCATTTTACTTATCGCATTTACTAACAACTTCCATTTTAATGTTTGCTACAAAATATTTACTTTCAGAAATGTTCTTTATTTTCAGACGCCCAAAGAACAACTTGCGAGTAAAATCAGCTCATGGGTGAAGTTCAGCAAACTACATCTACTGATGAGGGCCCAGCTCCAGGAAATCACCAAGCTCTGGTATGAAGACAAAGAGATCCAGGCGCACTACACGTGCGAGGAAGTCCGCCAGCTCATTAGGATGCGCTTTCAGGATACTCCATACAGGCTCAAAATACTACAGGAGATACAATAGTATGTGAAACTATTTTTTTTGTATGCACTTATTTAGTAGAAGCAGGGGGGCTCACTCCGCGTTTTAACTTTTATATTAGCCAACTACTTGCGGCTCACTCAGTCGACCCAGCGCAGCGCAAGAGATGTCATGTGTCGGTTGAGACAGAGCTACGCGACAAAAAGAGAAGCGCTTATAATAATAGGCACGCAGCGCTGTGCAACTTGAAATTGTACTTTATTGAGCTGTATCGAAAGTAGCTTATTATTTGATTGTCCTCGCGCGGATGAGCTTTTGTATGTTTAGTAATATTATATATTCTGTGGTAGAAGTAAAAAATTCTTAGTAGTGAAGTAGTTTATTAATATTATTAGCTCCTCTCCCTACATAGTTAAAAAAATATTGTATTAGTAATTGCAATTTACTTATAAAAGGAACAAACTACGATTTTTTATTTATAGCTATAATTAAAAATAAATATGATTTAATTACTTTATACTGTCTATGATTGATGCATGCTTAGAAGTTTAAAGTAGTTGTGGTAGATTCATTCTCAAATTCATAAAAACTTCTGATACATTATTACATGTTGTAACCCATTCCCTGCCCAAGGCAAAACCAGCGGCGGTCTCGGCTAAAAACATTGAAGTTCATGTTAACTGTGTTTTGACAGATGTATGTGATACATTGCTATTTCGTTTTGGTACAAATAAAAACTTACCAAAGAAACTTAACATGAACTTCAATGTTTTTAGCCGATAGAGTCCCAGCTCTTAGCATGACCATCAAAACGCGCGATATAATACCAGGATCAGACAATGGATTTTGACAGTTGATAAAACGCTATAAGTATCACGCCATATAATATATATCGTGTTTCGGTGGTCAGTAGTAACCAGTCCTAAGGAATTACCAACGTAACATAACATTAACATTACCAAAGCAAAATAAAACAAAATACGTTGGAAAATTTAAACTTTTCACACTAAACGATCGTATGGTACACGCATGGGCACACGGTGCCGGAGTTCAACCGGTGATCAACTGAAACTCGACCGGAGCCGGGCCAGAGTTCGAACCTTTCGGCTCCAACAACCATTGCTTCTTTTCGCTACTATGTGTCCCGCCCACTGCCTGCTGCGCAAATCTTTGCACTATGAATTATGTGTATAATAGAGTTTTTGGTTATGGTGATGAGGTACATAAGTAAGTAGTGGTAATGTAATGTAGTTCATTTTTTGCGCTTGCGTGATCTATTTACATGTTGCGCAAACTGGCACGCACCGAGACCTGCGGAAGAACGGAAATAGGGAAACGAAAGTATTACTTGATATAAAGGTTCGAACACACGATCAGTTTTATTTTTACTTTGAATCCTGTCTGGAGCAACTGCAGTCTTGAACGTTTAGTTTCTGTATCTCGTTGACGGTGTTTATAACATTTCTCATTTCCATAATTTTACTACATCAATCTACATTTATAAAACCAAGAAGTGTCCGATAATATTCTTTCAGCACAATGGCCGCTCTAAATATTTTTTTCTATGTTCGATTTCGATATGTTTTTCTGACAAATATGCAATGCAGGGAGCATAAGAGGCAACTCGATTTATTTATTACAAAACTCAAGTATTCTTCTTCTGCAATGTCTGTATAACAATGCGAGTATTTATTTCGTTAAAGACACATTGTTTGAAATAAATAGTTGCATTGTAAATGTACGTGTGAATAATACCTTACTATTCACCGAGTTTTTAGCTGCAATATTTTATAATGGATCGCAAAAAATTTAGTGAGAAATTGGTAAGGAGATTACGTTAACTGTGTTATGTTATGAATTTGTATTGAGGAAAATATTAGGAAGGTCTCGAGCATTTAGTACCAGGCAGATATGATTATGTCCGTTTCTGGAATCTCATCAATGAGGAGTCATCATTAACTATTTTAATGTTCCTAATGCTGGGCCACGGGCTCTTCCTTGTGGATGAGCTATTCGCCGGCCGTTGATCCCAGCTGCAGTCGCTAATTCACATTAGGTTCACGTGGGTATGTATATGTCGCAGAGAAATGAGGATATCAGTATTGTTAAATATTATTATTTACGACGTTTTCTTGCTAAAAAAAATTAGTGATATGGTCCCATAGTAAAAGTTGTTCAGTTTGATGGTCCGAAGAAACGGTTTTCACATCGCTGCCAGCATCCAGCGGCTTCTCGCCCTAAAAAACATTTTGTAAAGCTTAATCACAAAAACACCTTGATCTGGGGGCGCCACCGCCACATTTGCTCTTTCACTATCCAAATGTCCGATTTACATCAGTTTCAGTAGAAATAAAATATTTAATTCGTTTTTGCAACATGGCGAAGTTTGTTATTTTATTCGAAAGGCATTCCTATTCCTAATAAAAATGCTTTTGGAGAAATATTGGGCTTGCCAGAGAAAGTTCGCGTCCCGAAACCCAGTCACCCATTACATAAATGCTATATAAGTGAGTGGCGCTTCCTCGGCCCATCATTACGTACTTAAGAGCACGCTGTGATTAGTCGCGGGCGCAACACTATGCAACACTTATCGGTAGGTACAGCAATAACTAAACGCGAAAAGCGCGCGAAATTTTCCCGCCATTTTTATTGATTTTTAATGGAGTTTTACAAAAGTGGAATAACTTGGTGACATGTGAAAGTGATAACTTAGGAACAAAAGACAAACAGCTGAAAGTGAATTACTACGAACGACACGCGATTATAAGTGAAAACATGAATTTAAAGTTCTTGGTGAAGACAGTGCCTTCTATGTGCTTGTATGAAATCAAAAGATGTGTTCATGTTTTTGTGTTGATGGTTTATGAGCAAAATCACGGTATCAAGTCAAGTTATGTATTTACTGCTTAAAGTTGTAAGTAAGCTGTATGTCTTATTTTATAGTTTTATTACAAATATAATTTATACGTAGTTCGTTAAAACTATGAGCTTTGTTGTCTCGTCCTCTATGATGAAAATTGAGAATTACTACTTGATAATCTTCGGACGAGACAACAACACTATTATATAAAATTTCCATTACGTGATTATTATTAAATTATTTTGTTTTTAATGAATTATTATTGATTAAAATACATTTGATTACAAAGCTTGCATTTTATTTTTCTATTATATTTTTACATGATCCGTTTTAAAAGTAAAGCAGAATATATAAAAACTTAAAAGACTGTTGTGTATGTCGCAGGAAAATGATTAAACGAAAAGTAGATAAATTTTAGGGTAACCAAAAATTTTATTATTTTATACAAAGCTGATTTTTATTTATTTTTGTTCAAGCAAGTCGTGGATTTGTGGCACCTAGAGTTGCAAAGGACGATTTCTTTTACAGAGACATATTGTTTTGCACGGCTTTTTTTATATTTGACAACATCACATACATTATTCCGATTCCAAAGTAAGTAGCTAAAGTACTTGTGTTATGGAAATCAGAGACAACGGTGGTAACACAAGCACCCAGACTTGAGCCAATATAGAAAAGATCGTTTTCCAAATTGACCCAGCCGGGATCGAACCCGTTACCTCAGAGATGGCGACACCTTGAAAACCGGCGTGCGAACCACTACCACAGAAATCGTCAAAACTTTGGATTTGTTAAAGGTTTAGTTTAAGTACATGTTTTAAACCCTTGCCCCCCAAATAACAATAATTTAGCTGCAATTTCACGCAAGCTGGCTGAAATGGTGTACTGCTTCGGTAAAGGCTGTAGCTATCTGAAGGGCGTTTCTGGGAAGCCTGACGGTGGCGTTCAAGCCCTGATTTGTTTATTTTTAGCATTTCACTAAAGCAGTTCAGGTATTTGATCAAATCACTGTATTTCATAAGGGAAATGTTTAAATTGAATCGTAATTTTACCATTTGCAGGGATTTGGTCATACCTTAGGGATATGATGAAATCCCCATTTTTATTATTTCCCTGCGACATGTATACTCATTTAGCTAGCAGAAATGTAACGTCTAGTCAACAAAAGCATTGTCATTGTTTCAAACCAAAACCACAGGGTAAAAAAATATTTATTATTCCTGTACCAAAACTGTAAGTAGACCAAACAAAGCTGGATTGGATATTTTATAGTATAGTTTAAAGTAAGATTTTACCGTCCTTATCGCTTTAATTATATATTATGTTGGGAACCTATTATTTGTTTTGCTATATTATCCATCAGCTAGTATGACAAACAAACGTAAAAAATGGCAAAGTAGTGAAGAGGGTTTTCACACATTGTTCGAGACGTTGCTTGTCGACAGGAAGTATAGTCACTATATTACTTCCTAAGTTTTCTTCGCACCCCACCCCTTGTATTACCAGGAAGCCGTCGATCCCACACACCCATAATTCATCAATGACCCAATACACACACGGAAGAAAGATCGCGTGTCTCTTGCGCACGCGCACACCTGCCGACCGTAAAAACTTGAGAATCACTTTAGTTTTTCCAACGCCTGAATTACGTTTTCCGTGAGTTACTTAACGGAAAAGTTAGTTGCGTGATAAGAATAACTTGAGGTTATTAACAAGATTTATTTAATTGTATGCGTTAACGTCTATTTTTGTCAATTGTCACCTTAATTTTTTGAAGGGGTTCTCTTTTAGTTAGAAGCACGTTAAGCTGTGTTTCTCCGGTTGATTGTAAACTTTAATTTTAATTTGGAAATCGATTGAATGTGACATTTTGTGATAGCTAAATGTGCTGCTAAACGTAGGTACATTGAGTATTCCTCTCCACTTCGTGATACAAGCATCAATAACGATAACATAATTTCATTTCAGACGGCATTCCTGATCATCACGTTAGTGATCGTCGTCAATAATGGACAAGGCGTGACGATTGAAGATGGCGGACTTCTCAAGTCGGACCAGGTCGCCGAGGAGACCAAGAGGAACGCTTTGACTCTTATAGACGGCCCTAAGTACGTACCGAAGCCTGAACCGACGCAACCACCACCCACGAAAACGGTCACCAATAACCGGAAACCTGAGCAACGACCGCCGAGCAAACCGCCGATCTTTCCAGACAAACCAGGGCAACAAAAGTTTTATGTGGACATACAGCGACCACCGTTTTACGGCAACATACAGAATTTACCACGGCCGCAATTCCCCCAGCAGCTAAAACTGTTTCCGTCACCAAACGCCGTATACAATTTTCCAAAAGTGATACCTCTGCCCCACCACAAAAATCTTTATTACATCAAACAACAACCTCGACCTGTAGTAGCGTACGCTAACAATAATAAAACCGTCGTGGTCACAAAACCTCCTAAATTCAGCATACCAGTCCAAACGGTCAAGGGAGTTCGGACAGATAACGTAAAGCCGCCGAAAATCCATGTGAGCGTTGGAACTACAACAGTGGCGTCCCTGACTACTACCAAAAGATACTTAAGGACGAAGCGGATATGGCCCAAAAAAGTTCTAGAGAGAATGAATGCCACATTATTCAACGGCAACAAAACTACAAATTACACAAACCCGACGAATATTTCACATAAATCTGACTACGATCAATCAGCTAGCATTACTCGTATTCGATATATTTTTAAAAATGATTCATTACCGAAGACCTCGCCTACACGACGACCTTATCGCCCAGTGACCAGGGTCCCAAGAAAACGGAGTACCACTCCTGCTATTAACATAACCGGATTCGAAAATAGTGATTGGGTGCCCATCGTTCCCTCTCACTACACCAAATTCAGAAGACCGTCGCATTCACGTAAAAGAAGATCAGCTGACATTGAAGAGTTATCTCCGCTAGACAAAAGAATGTTATTTTTGCAATCGTATGGAATCATCCCGGTGCCAAATATTCAAAATCCGCAACAACAGGAAATACCAGAAATCTCAAGGAAAAAGATGGTGTACTTTAAGAAAAAAAGACAATTGAATCCTTATTATACTGGTTACGGCAGACCTGGCATAGAACAATACGTTTATGGAGACTTACAAGCTGAGGGCAGCCATAGCCACAAGCATAGCCACCATCCACGAGTAATTACGAAAGTAAAACATCACCATCATCACCACCATCACAGATATATCAAAACCGTAGAAAAGCCTGTGAAAGTTCCGTATAAAGTGGAGGTCCCAAAACCTTATCCAGTTACGGTGGAGAAGAAAGTGCCCGTTCCTGTAGAGAAAGTAAAGGTCGTGGAGAAACCGGTACCATATCCGGTCACAGTCGAGAAAAAGGTGCCGTACCCCATCGGCATTAAAGTACCACACCCTGTCCCTTACAAGGTGGTGGAAAAGGAATATGTTCCAAAACCGTACCCGGTGGTGCACCATGTTCCCGTAACTGTGGAGAAAAAGGTCCCATATCCTGTAGAAGTCCGCGTCCCGGTAGATCGGCCTGTGCCTGTCACAGTCGAAAAGCAAGTGCCTTACCCCGTCCCCGTGAGAGTTCTAGTGCCGCAACCTTACCCGGTGGAGACAAAAGTGCCTTACCCTGTTCAAGTGAAGGTTAAAGAGCCGGTGGAGGTGATTAAACATGTTCCCGTCAAAGTTCCGTTTCCACAGCCTTTCGCCGTGAAGGTGCCTGTGCCGGTCGAAAAGAAAGTACCTTACCCAGTCGAAGTCGAAAAGAGAGTCCCGGTTCCTGTCGAAATTTATGTGCCCCAAAAAGTTGAAGTTGAGAAGAAAGTGCCTGTTTACATACCGAAGCCATACCCGGTGGAGAAGAAGGTGCCAGTGCCAGTAAAAGTCCCGTACCCAGTGGAGGTACCTATATACCTCCACGACTCATCGCAAGCGCAAAGGTACAACGACTACTATGGAAGTTACGGTGCCAATAGTGGAGTAAGTGTTGCTCCAAACTCTGTGACGAGTACTCCCGAACATACTGTGACAGTGCACGGCAATACGGGATTTACAGGATTCCACTCTCGGTCTGACAATTCTGACACAGCTTCTGAGCCCGGCACGGCCACCGCCCCCGTAACGGCAAGCTCTTAAACGTTATTTATTTGGACTATTGTGGTTGTAAATATTCGTGAAAATTATAGATAGGAATTATTAGACATTCGTACCTTATAGAATATATAAGTTATTGACTTGAGTGTGCAGAACTGCAAAATCTGTGTGATTATGAGTAAATGGATGCCACTGTGATAATTTTGTGTTTTCATTATGAAATATATTTTTGACTTGTTATACAAAACAATATTTGAAACTTTCGCGTCACTGTAGGTAGCACATACTAATGGCTTTAGTGATGATTGCACGCCAAGTTCTGCTAGCATTTATTCGTCCATTATAGATTTATTTTTAATAAGATATAAGAAGTAATTAGTGGCTATGAAAATGAAGCGCCTCCATAATTAAGAACTCGATTAAGAAATTAATAGGAGTTCATCGACAATTAGTGCAAGTGATTCCAAGCTAGCGGAAAATTGAAGACCGTGATGTCAGTCACCTTCGTACAATATGGCGAACATGAAATAATTACTTTCCCGCCAGCTGCTTCGGCGTCGGTCGCCATCGTCATTCGTTAGTGTTTACGTATCTGGTTGGCTTGGCAGTTATTGAAAAAGAAATTGATTTCGACATTCCACGTTAGTAATAATGTCTTCCGTTAGGCTATTTATATGCTCATACATAAGTACCGGCGCTGAAACTACCAAGTATTTATCAATCAAGTAGGCAACAATAAGTCGGGTCATAAAAGATGACGGGACTATCTTTTCGCCGCCTCAATAGTCTAGTCTAATCTTGCGGTTTAGTCATCCGTGCCTTGCCTGTGTAAGACACAGACTCTAGCTTCCACCAACTTGAAAAAAAAGTCTGACGCCATTAGATAAAATCTCCAGAAAGTACCTCGGCTCAGCTTGGTACCTTGAGCCACTTAGATTTTTTTGGAAAAGGCTTAATTTTATTTTCGTTAATATTAAAATCATTATGAAATGTTATTGTTTAATAATTAATAAACGTAAAAAATAGCATGTCCTGTATGTTTTCCAAAATTCACCTAATAGATGTCGCCACAAGGTTTTCAACTGCTGTTTTGGTATACCTTATTAGGTATATCTATTCGAATATAGATGGTGCTAAATTTTTTATTGAATCACATTTTTTTGGGAATGACTTAATTTTTTTCGTTTATAAAATGAAATGTTAATAATTATTTTTATTGCTGTGTATTTTTTAATACTATTTAAAGATTTCGATAAACGTAAAAAATAGCTTAACTGTATGTTGTTTTTAAAGTTCATGTCGCCACGATGTTTTCAAAAACTGTACTATGGGGGGCAGGGGGGCAAGCCCCATCTGTGGACCGCCTGAAAAGCAGCGGTAGAAACACTCGGGACAGTTTTAGTAAGTGTAGGGATGAAACACTTAAAAAAAATTCGTGTGAAAAAATAATTTTACAATTAGCAGGAAACACTCCTAATCTGTTTGTTACTACAAACTAAAAAAATATTACGCGCGGACGAAGTCGCGGGAATCAGCTAGTATGTAATAATAATACTTTTTTTAAGTAGGTACAAATAACAAAAAATAAAAGAAAAATTAAAGCTTGGCATACTTAATTTATTTAAGCATAAAAAAGTCGATCCATTACTTTTAGTGTGGCTTTAGAAACAATTCATTTGACCTTTATGAATTGCCACTCAAGTTCATACACCCCAACAGATGTCTGGTTCTTCTCATCATAGTCTACCCATTCTTTCTCACTCAAATCCACATCTTCAAACTTTTTGCCTGAAAAAAAAATATTGATATGACATTGTATACAACTTAGGAATAAGGCTAATTATTTCATAAAACAAATAGAAGTAAGATGACTTATTCAGTTTTCATTTACCTTTTATTTATTTGTATGTAAAATGTAATGGAAATACAGAAGCTATGTAGATGTTAATTATTTATATTACTGTACTAACTACTGAACTTATGAATTATATACCATCATCCTCGGCTTCAGCTATCCATCCAGACTTAGGCTCAAAGTCGACTGGCTCCACTCCTCTGCAGTCAAATTGTACTATTGTTTTAAATTTACCAATGTCGTTATTTGTAAAAGCACCTGTAAACAGATTTCAGTATTAATGTTACAATAATTTTGAATTAATTGCCTCTAAAAAACTTTTCAATCTTAATAACGGCTCAGAACATTGAGCAAAGCATAGCAGCTAACTTCACAGCAGCCAATAAGATTGAAATGAAAGCTAATATCTTTTTGTATAATAAACTTATAGTTTGTAGACGATCTTTGTGGTTATCTCTGACTCAAGTAAGCAAGATGGATAGATCAGAAATTAAAAGCTGTTTTGTCAACATTAGTATATCTCATAGGTTATGTTAGGCGAGTGTTTACCATTGCTGCCATCAATCACGTCTATGCTGTTTTCTCTGGAGCAAAGCTTGCATTTTATCAATAAATTAGTTTCTGATCTGTTGTGCTTTTGGGGTACTTTATCAGCTTCGGTCAGGTCATGGAACTTCTCGGTGACTTCCGCGCAACTGCTGCACTTCAATTTCAAGAACCATTGGTAGTGAGGGTAGTTTGTGTACAATTTCTCAATGGCTTCTAGCTGTGCTTTGATTTGTAATGCTATTTTCACCATTTTTCTTTGTATTTTCAGCACAAAATAGATTTTCACAACTTTCGACAACAAACAATCGAATCGAACGTCAAAGTCAAACGTCAGCTGTTGTGGTGAGATGTTATTGTCAAAAGGTCATTGACATTTTATGGCTTTGGATTTTGTATTTTTGGGATATTATGTATGTCGGCTCCTCGCCAGAGTTTGTTGATGTCGACCCGTTTGGGTTCATAGTAAAACCTATGATAAAATTTGAAACACAGGCTTAGGAAAACTCAGTCTTGTTGTATTCACAATTATATCACAAAGATGGCGATCTATCCTTTGATTGGTAGATAGATACTCTCAGTCAACCAAAGACTCAAACTGTTGTTGTAAATTAAAAGGTAAGCAATTTAAATATGTTCTACGTTAATAATTTACATTTACATTGGTTAATTCTATTTATTTAAAAAATAAGTAAATTAATTTCCACGGAAACTTGTGCAAAGCCTTAGAGCATTTTAAGAACAAAGCACTCAAATCAAAACAATTAACTTTCAATGTGGTTTATAAAATGTAACAATGAAACTAAACTTTTTAGATATTCAGATATTATTTGTCAAATCATATTATAATGAATTAACTTATTATTGACATTTTTAAACTTAATAAAGCTCTGTATTACTCTTACTAATTAAGTAAAATAAGAAGTTAAATGCGTAGAACTAATTAATTACATATAATAACAATGTAATTGTGTTACTTAAACAATGTTTTTGAATCCTCATATTTTAATTAACATTTTAGTTGCTATAGCCGCCTACTAGATGGCGCTAGACGTTGTTAGCTGAGAACAGAACTTTGAATTGATTAGGCTTATTTTACAATCAGTGGTTATAATTATTTAACTTAGGTCTTTAAAATTTTCTAATTAGAATTATTATAATAAAAATTAAATATTTGCGCCCATATGTCCTCTCAAAGAAAGCACAAACTACGTACCTACTATGGTGTGGAAAAAGTTTATTCGGTAAAGGCTGATTTACATTGATCTAGTAGAGGTTAGAGGTGAAAACTTCGGAATCTTTCCGAAATTTTGGAAATTTTCAAGAATACTTCCGGAAGTTTTGCTGAAAACTTCCGGCAACTTTGGAAGTTTTCATAATAGATTAATTTAATAAGAAAAACTGGGGATACTTTGAACCTTACTTACTGTGTTACTATTAAGTATTATTACATACTGAACATCACAAATAAACAGTGTTTGATGGCTAAACCCTATTATAAGTAACGAGCAGTCCGCCCCGGCTTCGCCCGCGGTACATACATAGCCTATGACACTTGGGGATAGTGTAGCTACCCAATGGTGAAAGAATTTTGGAAATCGGTCCACTACCATAAAATCGGTTACACAAGCGCGGTGTAGGTGCGGGGCGGGGCGGGGGTAGCGCCAGTCAGCCGCGCGAGCGGCGGCGTCAATCCTTTGATATAAAGCCGCCAAACAAAAGCCGCTTCACCAACGAAATGTATGTACTTATCTTCAAATAAATCGTCGTGTTATGTAAGTGCCTACCTATATATCATTTAATAAAATTAACATTTAGTCGATGTAACGAAATTATTGTACCTAATTAAAGTAAACAATTTGTTTTAAAAACTTCCAAAAATCCGGAAGTTTTCAGGAAAACTTCCTTAGAAATGGAAACTTTCCTGGAAGTTTTCACCTCTAGTAGAGGTACATACCATCGATAACACTTCCGCTTTTAGAGCATACATCAGCTTATCTTTCCAGCCTAGTAGCTACATCACGAACAACTTGGCAACACTTGACTATATTTTATACTGAAAAATTTTAAATCCATTTTATTTAATTTCATCTCTTTCTGGCCAAGCTGTATAGATAGCGAACATACACACATCAGTTTACCGGAACCTTAGAGCATTAAGAACCGGAACAGTTAACCTTCACAGGGAAACCTGTCAAGTAAACCTATACGTGTTATGGCCACCGTAAGAAATACATTATCAAATATGCCAGTAAGTCGTCTTACAAATAGGTTTAAAAAACCCCAAACATTTTGATCAACACTTACAGCTTGGCCAGAAGAAGAAATAAAAAAAAAAATCAGCACAAAATATAGTCAGTGTTGATATGATAAGTTATTCGTGATTTTGTCGTGTTTGCACTTTGCTCTAAGTGTTTGCATAGAAGATGGCGCCCTCATTTTTTGTCAAATCTTTATGGTCAAGCTGTGTATGCGAAACATTATTTTACTATAGAAAACACAGATTTTGTTTGTGACTAATTTCATTGTCTTTGTTGAAAAATTGTCATTATGAATTTTAACTTTTCGTAATTTGAATTATCATTAGGTAAAATTATTCCTATAATTAGGAAACAATCCCAGTGCTATCCTTACCGTACCTAATATTATACTAGTGTAAGAAAAAAAGTATTGTTATGACAACACTGGTTTAGTTAAAAAAAATGTGAATTTATCAATCAGTTGAGGTGAGGGTAGGTCGACAAATAAGACACTAAGACACTACTAATAAGACACTACCATACTACTTTAAATCCGTGCTGGGGCCCTACCGGCTAACTTACATGACCAACGTAATCGCTTTCATTTCACAGATGGATGTGACACATTGCTACTTCTTTTTGGCATAAATAAAAACTTACCAAAGAAGAGCGATTGGTAAGTTAGCTGGTAGAGCCCCGGTGTGGTGCGAACTAAATCTATGTAAGCGACGGCGCCGGCGCGGCGTGCAAGCAATTTTAATCTTAGAAGTGGAAATGCGGAAGTGAGGTTGGTTGTAACTCCACTGGAACGTTTTTGATGGACCGATGTAAATCAGCCATAAAGCCCAAAAAGTCGGTACTGAACAAAAAATTTTTTTTACTTAAAAAAACATATTTATTAACTATTATATTTGGCCTAGTGCACTCAATGACTAGGCTGGGCATTGACATTGTATAAGTAAGAGGCTATTAGAGAAAAAATAAGACAGTCTTGATAATAAATTTTATTTGCATTGCGTTCTATATACATGAAATAAATAACTGTTATATGCGTAAAGCAAACATTTAATATCACGCGGTTTAGCCCCTGGGCATTGGCACAATCTTGATGGTATTGCCTTGAGCGTCGGTGTGCAAAGCTAATCCCATTTCTTGCAACACTTCATTATCGACTGGGCCTTGAAGGGTCAATTTAGAAATCACCTCCTGCGAAAAGTAGGTATTTATCAATAAATTGCACTTGCAGTGTGTTTGTGATACAAAAAAGCTGTTACAAGAATGATATTGTGAAAAGAGAAATATATGTAGCTTACTCCCGCAAAAAATATATGCAGGATGCACCGCCCGCCCGCAAACAATGCACATGCACACCACAAAAATATCAGTGCACAATACTTGCATTTAGCATGACAGCGACACACATAGTAAGAGGAGTAAGCTACATATATTTCTCTTTTCACAATGGTTTGGGACTTCCGCCAAGTAATGCCTGATTCGATCAAATACAAGAATGATAGTTATTTAAATCCTGTTACTTAAGCTAAAATTATTTAAATATAAGATTTCACAATTGGAATTTATGTCAACCGAATTTAAACTGTAAGTAAAAGAGTTAGAGTTTAAATTCGGTTGACACGATTTATTTACGATCTTAACCAATATGAATAAGCTAGAAACGGTTTCTACCTTCTTAACCACCAATACCATTTATTTATCTTTATAAAGAGATGCTTGAGAGACTCAACCATGATTAGCAATTTAATTAACTATACAAGGTGTTACAAAAATACCCCTAATGCCGAATATATATAGGGACCATCAAACTGAACTACTTTTACTGTGGGGCCAACTCTGAAATCGCGACAAAAAAATCAGCTGTTTCATACATTATACCAAATAATATACTAGAAAAAATACGACTCGCACCAGATCATGTTCTCGGACGGGAATCGAACCCGTTTCATACATTTTGATATTTTCTATTTTAATTTCTGTATGAAACAGCTGATTTTTTTTCGCGTTGTCAGAGTTGGTCCCATAGTAAAATTTGATCAGTTTGATGGTCCTATATACCATATCTGGCATTAGGGATATTTTTGTAACACCTTGTATAGGGTTACTTGTAAAACAGCAACAACCTCGCAGGAGTAGATAACTAACATAATAACAACGACATTTAATTTTGTTCTACTACTTTTCCGAAAACCGACAAAAAATCGACTTTTCATACAAATTTCGATCAGGCTGTTCGGACGTTTGTATGGATAGTCAATTTTTAATGTCTGTTTTCAGAAAAGTCGTAGAACAAATGTTATTGATGTTAGTAATCTACTCCTACGAGGTTGTTGGTGTTTTACAAATAACCCTGAATAAAGTATTTTTTTTATATAAAAATATCCTTACCTGATTTTCGGGACAGTTTTCGCATAGATTACGAACCGCGAAAATAACCCACTGCATTATCACTGAAGTTCTGTTAAGAAAATTATTATTTAAATATCTACTTCCCCTGTAGCATGACCACCGAAACACGATATATCTCGCGTGATATAGCGTTTTATCGACACTCAACTATCAAAATATTTTGACAGTTAAAAGCGATAAATCGCTATGTCATATCGCGTTTAGGTGGTCATGCTTGGAAGGGTATACATATGCATATGCTTAATAAAGTTATGATCATCTGTAACTGTAGCGGAGTTTAATGGACAATTCTCGGATGGGTGGCCAAAACTGTAACATCTCGAGCTCTTCGGTGCTTCGGAAGTTTTGTCAAATCGTTGGTCTCGACTGCATTTACAGTTAACTCCTCAGCCAAACTCGTGCCCCACCAGTGGGGAAATTAAAATGATAACCGATAAAACGACTTAAAAAAAAGGACATGTCGACGGTATTTTTTTTGTATGTATGTTTCACCATAACTTCGCCAGTTGTTAACCGATTTTAATAATCCTTTTTTTTTATCTAAAAGAACATCTGGAATCTAACAGAGATCTGGCTAGTAGTTTTTTCATAGTACTCAAAATTATCAATTATTTTACTCACGGGTTTTTACGGACTTTCAAGCATAACTTATTTGTTTATGAACCTATTTAGATTTTTTTTTGTTTGAAAGGGTATTTAAATAAAAAATGATTCAAAAAGGATACAAGGATTGCGAGCGTCGATATTACAACAGTCTAGCAGAATTTGGATGACGTCTAGCTCTCGCATCTGAAACAGTAAGAAGCATTGTAAAGTTTAGGATTAAGCCAAAATAAACGTTATTCAATTCAAAGCACTTAAAAAAGCCAGTTAAATAAAAATAATTTTTAGACACTTCACAAAATATTTATTATAATACTAGCGGACCCGACAGACTTCGTCCTGTCAAAAAGATTTGTAATTTGACAGTTTTTTGTTCCTACATATTTTATAGTCGGGGCAAAAAATTCTCCTGAAACAACCGTGAGTGCTTGTAATTTAATATGAACATTATACAAAAGTTATAAAGCTCAAATTGACTCTACGTTTTAGTTAGAAAACGTTTGTATGGGAAAGAGAAAAGGGCTGTTTTAAAGGATTTTCCGGCAGTTATTCGAATTTTTCTCGCCGTAAAAACCATCCTTGAACTTCAACGAACATTTAAAATAAAAGAATTGGCCAAATTGGTCCAGGCGTTGTTGAGTTATGCGCTTAGCAACACATTTTGCGATTCATTTTTATATTATAGAAGATAATTATATTATCATGACTCGATAGATATCAAGATATCACAGTCGCACTATAATGACGTAACAGTGCCGTCAATATGACAATAATGGTAATCAAGCAAAAATCCCATGACGGTTTTTTTTCAGCACCAGCATAGACTCTGACGTGCGTTATGCCAATTAGTAGCCACTGTCCAAAAGCGGTTCGATTCCCGTGGTAGGTGTTATCTCCAATAACTGTGCAGATTTTTTTTTATATTGTATGACGGTTCTCTTTCCGCACAAAATCTAAGCGGGGCATAGTAATAGTTAAAGGGAAATACTGGCGAAATCCACAAGGGAACCTCCAAAACATAAAACGAAGAAGATTGATCTCTGTTTGGTTGAGCATACCTCATCGTAGTCCACATCATCACATAACACCAGCCCCCTTATTACGTAATTCTGTCGCTAACAATTCTAGATTGAAATCGATTGTAATTAATAAATTTTATAGTTTCAGTTGCTAGCAGAGTGTTACAATAGCACTTTGCTAATAAGAAGAATCGTCAAATTTCATTAATTTCAAATGATTTCAAACGATTTTAATCGGTTTTAAATGAGAATTGTTATGAACAGAGTTACGTAATCAGGCGGCTGGTGTGAATGTGGACAAATGAAGAAAAAAAATATTTTGTTTGCAAAGCGTCATGTTTTACGATCGTACCTGTCGCTTGTTCTCCTGGTTCTTCCAGCAGAGGTTGGCGAGCGTGCGCACGAGGCCCGCCTTGAGGCCGAACGCCACGTGGCGCTCCACGGTCTCCACCTGCGTCTGCGCCTTCTTGGGCGTCGCCGCGTCCACCGCGCCGAGCCTGCACAACCACGTTACTCGTTCAGCTCCGTTTATATCTAGCATAACCGACGAAACGCGATATGACATTTATCACTTTTAACTGTCAAAAGACAATGGATTTTGACAGTTGAATGTCGATAGATATCACGCGATGTATATCGTGATTCGGTGGTATTGCTAAGGGGACAGACACGTGCTCTGTCAGACATTGACAGACATCGTTTATTGACATCTAGCTTGTGTGCCAGAAGAGTGCCGTTCACACATCGACAGACCCCGTCTCTAGTCAGCGCGGCCGCTCTCACCGACATTGGCAGTTAATGTTAGGTGACACAAACACCCAACTAGATATTTATTTATTTAGAAAAGTTCGTTTTTTATATGGACCCAGTCGGGAGTCGAACCCGAGACATCAGAGATTGCGATACCATAAAAACCGGTGCTCAACCACGGAGGTCATTTAAGCCTTATGTCCAGTAGGTAATACATAGAATCGTATTAGAAGACTGCGTTATATTCCCACTTATTCTTCTGGCAGTTTTACCATGACTAATGAAACTTTTTTCTCTTTAGTTCTACGATTTAGTGCTTTGTGGTAGCACTAATGAGAAAAGAGTCTCATTAGTTCTATAGTAGAACTGCACAATAAAACAAATCTCAACAAAAGTACTAGGCAGCTTATGGACGCTCGACGACTCGCGATATCGCTGACGGCGCGTCCTATCTTAGGTCTATATTTATAAACCGCTCTCAACGTTGAGAGCTATCTTGAGATCATAGTTGAAATGCTCTTCTTATAGGAACAGACTCTCAGGTATGATCTTAAGATAGCTCTCAACATTGAGAGCAGTTTATAAATACGGGCCCTAGTCTTACAATACAATGAGTGAACTACGACTGCAAGGAGAAGGTGGAGTAAAATAAAGTTTGAAGGCCAAGTTCTTACCTTGTTTTCTGTCCCTCAGGAGAATCAATTTTGACAGAAGGAACTTTATTAACAACAGTCTCATCAGCAATCTTCACTTCCTTCGTAGGTTCATTCTTTTTCTCAGCATTTGAATCTCCTCGCGTTTTCTCCGAAGATATTCCCAAGATCTTTTGTAACTGTTCACTCAGATCAAAGTCTGTGGAAAGATTTTGACTTTTCTTTATCTCTTTTGGGGTGTCTGGGGATTGTTTTTGAGACTCCGTTTCTGGAGGTAAGTCGGCCAAAGGTGGAGATATTTCACTAGGCGACGCTTTTACTTCACATTTGACTTCTTCTTTTGGCAAATGTATCTCAGTGGGCGGGTCATTAGGAGAGCTTTCTTGGGATTCTGGGGTACTTGTTGGTTGCAGATCTAGTCGAGGCTGTAACGCAACAGGTATTACTTCTGCAATAGTATTCATGCTGCCGTTTGGAGAAGATGAATCTATGATCAGAGGCGGCTCTGTGTCATCACCTATATCTATTTTATGCTCAAGGCTGATTCTTCTGGTCGGCAAATGCTGTAATCTGTCATCGGCTTTTGGAACTGAGCTGCTCCTTTTGTAAGCCACTTTTGATAAGTCATTATCTATTTTGACATTTGGATCCCCATTGCTGTTTTTCCCATTTATGACATTGGGAACCGATTCAGTGAGTTTGAGTGGTTGGTGAAGGTTGTCAAGGGCTGCCACAGTGTCAAATCTTTCCATGTATGGAGGGTTGTCGATACATTCAAAATATTGTTCACTGCTTTCAGATTCTGTGCATTCAGAGGTTGTCTCATTACAGGAGAGCATGTTGTCAGCAGAGTCATTTTTGGTGAGTGGATCTGGAATATGAATGAAATATTGTTAGTGCAAAGTAAAAGTAACATTGAATTAGTTTTAATTTCGTTTGTATTGCAATTATAAAACTTAATCAAATGCAACTTGGCCAAAGAAACCGGATGAATTCTACTAATATTATAAATGTGAAAGTTACGATGTTTGTTACTCAATCACGCAAAAACGGCTCAACGGATTTGTTTGATATTTAACACACAGTATATGGCCTGCCCTCCTAGCATGACCGACGAAACAGGATATATGTATATCGCGTGATATAACGTTTTATCGACACCCGATAATATAGCGATTTATCACGTTTAACATATCATATATCATATCGTGTTTCGGTGGTCATGCTAGGGGGCCAGAATTAAAACAAAGGGTACTTTTTAAGCATTTTATCTCGGTCAAAGGTTCCTCTAGGATTTTCCGAATGTCCACATGGACGAAGGCGAGGGCGGCTAGTGAAATAATAATACCAATAACACAATAACAACATTTACACTCATTTGAATAAAAAACATGAAGTCTTTTGTTTTCTTTCATTGTATCTTTATACCACAAATACTCACTTTCAAGAGATGTGTTGGTATTGTTTACATTTTCATCATTCACAAGGTATTTGCCCGTGGCAGCATAAAGTTTGTTGATGGAAGAAAAGAAGTTGCTACTCTCTTTGCCCAACTTGTGGATTGCTTGAAGTAAAACTGTGAAATATACAAAAAAATAAGATTTTAGCATTTTTATACAATACTAAATAACATACTAGAAAAACATTGATGACTGGCCTGCAGTGTAAAAGTGGGATATACTAGAATGTCGAAGATGCCACTAGTGACTCTGTCTTGGTAGCTCAGTTGGTAAGAGCATTGGACCAGGCTTCAAAAGGTCGGGGGTTCGATTCCCACCTGAGATAATGAGGTTTTTTTTATTATTTAGTATTTTACAAAAAAAAATGTATGGGATGAAATATAATAATTTCAGATTAGTGATTATTATATTGCATAGAATTGTTAGAATTAAACCCTATCAATACAAAGATTTAATATAAGAGTTATACTGTTCAAAGTTAAATAAAACATATTAAGCTAGTTTCAAAGTTACTCACAGGCACAATTGATGAAAAGAGATGTGTCACTCTGCAAACAATCCATGTAAGCGTCCATACTAGAAGCCGTAGCAATTATTTCTAGCAAGAACACCACCTCCTGTGGCTCTATGGTGTTCACATATTTATCAACCGTCTTCAATATGCAATCGGATTTACTCTTGAATTCGTGGGCCATGAATTTAACAAAATTAACAGAGACATTTATATCCTGTGACTCTGTTGACATCAGAATGTTATACGCAAGGTTCAATACTAGGATCCTACATTCTGGATCCAGTTTAGAATACAACTTTTCTATATAAGTGTTCTCAACACCAATCAAATACTCAATAATCAAATGTGGATATTCTGTGTTACCATTATTATACATAAATGCTAAAGAATTAAGCAGAGAAACATCATCTGGCAACACATTTGGCTGCCCTAATAATATGTTATATACTATCATGGCAGCCGCTGATGCAATTTTATCATTTTGACCAATCAAACAGTTTAGTATGATGGCATCAAACTTGTTCCATATCATTATTTGATTAAAAGGATTGTTTACAACTAGATTGCCTAAAGTTTGCACTAGAACAGTCATGCATGTCTCATATTTCTTCTGTAACTCTTCATTTAAGAACTCAACATTAGGATGTTGGTATTCTGTGGCTAATATTAACATGGAGTCAAGTATTGACAACTCTTTAGAAATATATGTCTGCATTTTAGTGCCTGCCGCAGCACAGGATCGTACAAGCCGAAGACACTGCTCAGCAACAGCAAGGGTGCTGCGGTTGTAGGAAGCCTGCTCTACATCCAACCGCATAATATGAAGGACTTCAGCTATTAAACGCAAAGTGTATTCTGAAGCTTTCTTGCTGCAAGCACAAGAAAAAACTACGTCACAGAGACTTATCGAGTTATTTGACAAAGTATTGTTTCTTTATTAGTAAGAAAGGTAATTTCATTCCACTTACGGCCGCAATCTTCCTGTTTCTGCATCTCTGGAAAGTTGTGCCTCGGCACGCAACATTTCTTCTACAGCATCCCATTCCCCGGTTTCTAATTGAAAGTTTATAAGTTTTGCATCTAATAGGATTTCTTCGGCGAACCAAACACTTTTATCTCGAGACATCTTAGTTTTTTAACACCACAAAATTATTATACTAAAGTTTTAACACTGAGCAAGTGAACAAGTAATCACTACCTAAGTATCTACGGTTTTATAATGCCTCGACTAGACAAGTCGTCAACACAGGCGGTACAAACTCAGTATCTGTCAGTGGTAGTAGTTATATTCGTCCTTTTCAGGACAGGCGAAGGTCTAAGCCATACTGCCAGTTCTTGAGTTTAAATATGCTCTAAGGTTTAAATAGTTCAGTGGTAGATAGACATTGTTTAATTTTTCATGAGAATGCGGGTGCATCGCATTCCAATGCTGTTTGCTTGCATTTGGCACCAAGTATATCAAGACTGTTTACTCGGTTAGTTCTGCCGAGGAAGCCACCACTTCAATAAAAGTCTCATGTTCACACAACCAAGATCGCGCCTATTTCAATTATTCCACACTTAGAGCATTAAGAACGGGAGATGGCAAATACACGTTCCCCTTTCACCAAAGTACATGACCAATTTGATCGTGACAGTTTATAAAAACTAGTTGGTCTCGAACACCCGTCATTTTGTAAGAACACATGTCACCGATCGCAGCTCCGCAAAAATGGTGAATTGTGCAGTGTTTTCGTGCAAAAGACGATCTGAAAATTCAATTTTACTAAGAACGGGATTTTCTATCACACGTAAGTATAATTTCATTACCAAACTATAATATAATTACGAAGAAAACGCACTTTGTTTGTGTAAGATAATGACGACATTGCGATAGCAAAACGATACCAAACACATGTCGAATACCATAATAAAAGTCGTAGTGCTGCGACAAAGAGAACGAATGCTTATGCTCTAAGAACGAATGAATGATCAAGTGAATGAGTTTTAACTATTATTTTGATGTGATCAGACCAGCACATAAATTATCAAATATTATTTTTTATATTTAATATGTAATAGGTAGGTATTGACTTTTTTGCAAAATCTATACAACGTATTAATTGGAGACACTGTTTTACGGGTGTGATGTTCTCCTTTTTTAATCTTCTCTTTCTTTTAGGTCATCCCGGGATAGTTACTAGTCCTCGGCTGTCTGTCGGTTATGTAGAAGTGGAGAGAATCTTATAAATCAGTCCTGTCAAAGCCCGAGCATAGGACACCAAAATCATTAACCAAAATAAAGGAAACTGATGCCGAGATCCTCAAGTCAAATTGTTCCGATTGTGCAGCTTCTGCAGGTAAGAAATTTCAAAACCTTTGTTTACTTAAACTTGCAACAGCAAAAGTATTTAGGCCTATCAATTGACAACCGCCACAACTGGGGTCCTCATATCGAAACTGTGTGCCATAACTTCGTGCTCTGTTAGCTAAATTTGTCATAATCAAAAATAAAATACCGTTCCAAGTTCTATTAATCCTGTACAAATCCTTGGTAGATCCTATAATTTCATATGGAATTTCAAGCTATGGACGCACATTTCAACCTACTTAGAGAAAATGTATAATCTACAATTACGAATATTAAAGCTTATAGTTAGTAAGAAAGTAAATCGTATCTATAAAGATAAGTATGACGAACTCTTTAGGTAATGCAAGGTCATATCGGTTCATGACAAAGTGAGTTACGCAATTATAACTGAACAACTCGATAACGTTGCTTCTTTGCCGAGGATTAATCATAGAATACAAACAAGACAGATTACGCAAAAGAAACTTCTCAAGGGCCGCTCAAATAACTTACGGAAAGAGAAAATTTACTTGTCTTCTTCCTGTCATAATTAACAATCTACCTAAAGAATTATAGATTATTCTGGATGACCTCAAACACAAAAGTGTGAAGCAAAAACTCAAAATTTATTGTTCTACCAAAAATTTGCTTTAGAATTTCTCGTATTTAAACAATAGTCAGCTTTTTCTTAACATCATCCTGTGCACACGCATTTACGATCAAATATTGTGTTTATTAAGTATTTTTTAAGACCTTAAAATAATATATATATGTATACAACGTGTTACAAAAGTACCTCTAATGCCGAATATGGTAGATAGGGACTATCAAACTGAAATCGCGAAATCAAATCAGATCAAAATGTATGAAACAGCCGTTTTTTTATTTCGCGATTTGAGAGTTTAGTTTGATGATCCC
Organism: Catoptria pinella; assembly: GCA_963556745.1. Lineage (NCBI taxonomy): Eukaryota > Metazoa > Arthropoda > Insecta > Lepidoptera > Crambidae > Catoptria > Catoptria pinella. The sequence continues at coordinate 2,613,562 of OY750777.1, forward strand.
TATATACCATATTCGGCATTAGGGGTATTTTGTAACATGGTGTATATATTTTTTTTTTTATTTTTTTTATTCATAAGAATGAAGCAATTTGTTTTTTCTTTTCAATACTGCTTAGTTGTATACCGACTATCTATTTTGACGAATACGTAGTGACTGGACAAACCTAATCGGGTTTTACGTTTTAGTCGCTGGGTTTTTCTATAAATTGTATGTTTTACTTTGTTTAATAAATAAATAAATAAAAAATGTATGTTGAACATTTAATTATAAGCGCATTTTAGTGATTGTTGGTGTATATCACAAAATCAAATGAAAACCAGTTAACATAATCTTGTTCGTAATCAATCACTCATCTTCCAATCATTCAATTTCATCGGTCTTTTGACGGCACATCACTAGCTGTTGTTGTTAAGTTTGGCGCTGCCGTAGCGTGATCTGTCAGAATTTGTACTGAGATTGTTAGTTCCAAATTTGACCACCCACAATTATAACTGTGTGGGATTTTGTTTTTGTGTGCGTGTGTAACAACAAGACTTTTTTGTACAAAAGTGTGCGTGAATATGAAGTTGTGTGCTGTGCGTGTTTACCTCGTCCCCCTCCAAAATCGGTGAACAAAATCTAGTGTAGAAGAGTGCTGTTGGCATCTCCCGTTCTTAATGCTCTAAGATTCCACATATTGTTTTGCGGTACAAACTCAGTGCATACACAAAAGCAGTGCTGCCGGCAGCATGTTACGAATTTAGTCCTATTTTTCATCTGAAAAGTTCCGCCTGAGTAAAAAAAATGTTTGATGACTCTGGCAACACTGAATTACTGAAAAAGTTTATGACTTGTACTGTCATGTTGGCATAAAAGGGCAAGATCCCAGTGCCGTTAAACCAATAAAAATAAAGAAGTGAAATCGGTAAGGCCGCGTTCGAAAACCTTTTTTTTTTCAAACGTACCTACTTACTAAACTTGAAAACTCGTAGTACCTACTCACAATAAACAAACAATCAATCTTTCTTCTCTTCATTTGATTTGATTTGAATGTGACTGAAGTGAGTAATATGTTAGGTAGGTATAATACAACTCGTTTGCCACATACCGTGGTAATAAGCAGACGGAACTACAATCTTTAGTCAGATGGCAGTGGTGAGGATTCCGGGTGAAGTATGTTTCCACTTTCGGCCTTATCGTCACTTAACATCGGGGGCTCTTTCGGCTAAAAACATTGAAGTTAATGTTAACTGTGTTTTGACAGATGTATTTTACACATTGCTACTTCATTTTGACACAAATAAAAACTTATCAAAGAAAAGTAGCAATGTATCATAAACATCTGTCAAAACACAGTTAACATTAACTTCAATGTTTTTAGCCGATACCGCCGCTGTATGATTCGTCATGACAAGTACTCTGATGGGAGATGATCCAGATGCAGCCGGAACAAAAGGTGGCTCTCAGAAAAATAGCTTTAGTTATTCTTCTGAGAGGTGGCCACAGTGAACTCCGTAATAAAAGATTGCAACCATATCGACGGGCTCGTTCTTAGATTTGATTTGTTTTATGTAAGTTTTGTGACAAGTGGAAAAGGACAGAAACTAGTAACATTTGGTAGATATTATTATTTTAATTGGTCAACCCAGAACGCTGCTGCTCTGCCTGCCGTCTCGTCCTCTCGCCCCGCTCCCCGCTCCCGCCCGCTACGCTTCTCTCTCTCGCTCGTCTTCGTTCGGAGCGGAGATCGAGGTTCGAGAATGGCATTTTGGTGTGAAATTGCATTACTTTTTGTGTGAATAAGTGCATATTTTGGTGTCAAAAAAGTGAATAGTGAGCTTTTTCGTATAATTCGCGTTTGTTATTAATATAATTGCATTATGTCAAGAATATAGGATGTTGTGTACAATAATTTTGGAGTGGTATCCCGTGGATTCTGTTTCATTGTGCTGAACAGTAATGGACAGGCTTCCCGCTAACAATATTGGAATTTAAAACATTCGGTGAGTCATCAGCAGTTTGTGTTCTAACGTATTATTCTTGACGGTTAGGAAAAAAATCGTTTGATGTGTCAAAAACTTCTTGCAGCTTCTGTTGATGTTCCTTCCCAAGTAGTATCATATTTCTAACTCTGCTCTATTTATATCAATTTATTTGATTAGTTGCATTTGAGGTATCCTCTTCCACGTGTTGTCTAGTTCAAAGATATTTACAATTCATTCATAAACACTATTTGTAGGCTAAAATGTGGTTACGTTATGCCTATCCAAATTGTTATTTTAGGTAATAATACAATTAAATCAGTCCAGTTGTTAATCTGCTTTTTAGCTAACTTTTTAAAGACCTGGAAAACCAACTTATTTCCATATCCATTACCATTACCACCACCACCACTACCAGCCACACACTACCAGTACTCACTGTAATAAAATTTATATGATGATTTATTTAAAAAGTTTACTTGCATCATCTTTGGCCCCAGTATGACTCAATAAAATAATTTGTTGTGTTCAATGATACTAAAAAAAGTTTTGTATTTACTTGTCTTTATCCTAGTATACCTAGTTTTGGCACAGTACATTCTTCTCAGCCATTCTATCTTATTTCTCGTCATATTCTCATTCATCATTCCCTTGCTAATAATAAGTTTTATAAATATAATCAATATTAAGGGACTGTTTCATAGGTTCTGAATAACACAATCTTATGGAATAATTTAAAAATGAAGTACACAAAAGAGATCATTCATTCTGGGCTATTCTGAAAGTGTTGGCATACAAAAAAAAATTGGTATGTTTTGCTAGAACTATCCATTTGAAGCAATAGTTAATATGGCACAGAAGTTGTAGGATTAATCTGAGCCTAATTATCCAAGTTCAAAGATTCATAATTTTCATACATAATAATTTTATTGATCTGAGAGTGCTGGGAAAATATAGCCAAAACTATTCATCCAAAGCAATTATCGTCATATAGTTGGTTATAATTAAATACTATTTTAGTAAGTCTGAAAATTTTGGTTTTCATGACTTTTGTAACAGAACATAATGACCCCACAGCTTTTGGGCCAAAATGACAATTGCTTTAGATTAGTTCTAAGCAATATCTATCATTATTTCATCTTTCCCTGCACTTTCAGAATTCAATAAAATTATAATTGCATGAAAATGGCGAATCTTTGAACTTGGAGAACTTGGCTCCGAGCAATCCTACAACTTGTGACATATTAACTATTGCTCCAAATGACTAGTTCTAGCAATACATACCATTTGTTTTTGTTGGCCGGCACTTTCAGAAATATGATCTTAATCTGTCAGGGTCTGTTGACTAAAAATATCTAGAACCTGTTTTGGCCCTAAAAGTACATATTGATGAGTCAATTAGTATCAAATTGTCCCAATTATAGACTGTTAAGGTTCAACTTTTTCACAACACTGAAAGTATCTAGTAAAATGTGACTGCCATTTATCAGAGGGTGAGTTGAGGAACATGCAGGTGCAAGTGATATCTTTGGCCTTCTTTAGAAGAGCCTTTGTGGAAAATATAGTTCCTATTTATAATGATAATTAAATATATGTTATATGATAATCATTTAAACCGGATCTTTGCAAAAATCCTAAGTCGATTGTAAAGGACTGGATAATTGGAATCTAAGATAGATTTTCGCAATCAAGTAGTTGATCAGAACATTACTCTTATAGGACTAGGTAGCCGTTAGCTGATCAGAGCATCCATCAGTCCATAATTTTGACGTATGCCAATCAGTGTGCGCAAAGTGCAAGTGAAGATTTTTGTAAAGATCCAATTTGTACACAAACTTTTTGAACATTTTTTTTTATCAAACTGTAATTTTTTTGTAATTTTTAATCAGAATAGGAATATCCTCGACAAAAGCTAGCCTAAATAATGCCAAAGATATCGCTTGAAATGTCAAATGTCACATCCTCTATGTTCCTCGCCTCACACTCTGATACATACTGTATTTTATATTACCTACAACAAAATGAAGAGTTGAATATCACAGTTGCTTTCTTTTATTTGGAGTTAAGTTTTAAAAGATATGCATTGTGCTTTGCAGAAAATAGTGTGAATACACCACAACCACAAGCAAAGTGTGTTATGCAAACTTTTGCATACAATACAATAGCTATGTAAATCAGGAAATTCACTGATAAGTACCTCTCATGTTGATTTAATTTTTAGTACTTACTTTTCTAGGTTAGTGTTGAAGCTAAGCTTACTTAACATACTTTTGAAGCAAGTCAGTTCTTTCACAAAACTGCTACACATACCTAGCCAATATACACATTATTACCAATCAACAGTACCCCTGGTTTAGTGACAGAAATAAAGAAAAGAGTGTCAACAAACTGTCGTTTTGTGTATGCTAGTCCAGAATAGTAGGATATATAACTATTTTTTTTAATATTCCATAAAAATGGCGTTTTGTTTCATGATTTGAAGAATTTATACAATTATATTTTTTTTAGTTACTACCTGCTTCTCCAGGGACATTTAAAATTGAAAAGTAACTACCAATTAACGAATTGGCAATGTTCAGTATTTTAAAATTTGATGATGTGGTTTCCGGTTTGCCATTCTTCTTTAAGTTCTTTCAACTGAACTCTAGCTAATCTATAGGAACTCAACACTTGTGATATTTTATGTCGGAAGTACTTCCTCAGCACATTTGGCGGAATATTCAGTCCTTATTTTCTTAACGTTTCGTGCTATAATCAAAATGTGTTTTGTTTCAGGCCCACCAGGGATGGACGAAGGTCTGCTAAACGACCTACTCGAGTGCTCTGTGTGTCTGGAGCGGCTCGACACCTCGTCCCGAGTCCTGCCCTGTCAACACACATTCTGTCTTAAATGCTTAAAGGTAAACTTTCATTGCCGTCGTCTTTTATAGTGCAGTCCGTTAGGCAAGCGTCCACTGATCGGCATTCTACGCTATCGACGCTTTGCGATGTGTTAAAGCAAGGTATTCTGTGGTTAAAGGCAAAATGATATGGTTCACTTTCTTTCAATATAGTTAAAGATTTAATGAATTTAGCAATATAACCATTCGAGTGTAAGTATGTACCTACTTTAAAGCTTAGCGTCCATCATAGATTAATATTGACGTCATACTTACGTACTATTATACAGTGGTGGCCGGATAATTAGAAACAAACAGAGGTAACTTTGACACCACCAGGGATTGACCGACATGTGATTTGATGATGGCTATCCAGGGAGTGAATGGAGGTTATTCAGATCGCTATACACACCCAACTGATCTGATCTGCATTCTAAGAGATATAAGGAGCAGAGTTTCAATTTCAGGATTTCCATACATTTTTATGCTAATTTCGCGGTTTTTTTAAACATAATATGTATCTCTTAGAATGCTGATCAGATCAGTGGGGTGTGGATAGAGATCTAAATCTCCTCCATTCACTCCCTGGATGTCCATCATCAGATTACAGCTAAGTCAATCTTTAGCGGAGAACCAAGGAGTCAAAGTCGTTTGTATGAAAATTGACTGGTGGTTAATTATTATCCGGCCACCACTATATATTCTGTGCTTACGTTGTGTTGACGACGATGCGGAGAAATGGACGCTAAGCCTTTAAGGAATTACACTTGAATGGTTATATGTATTACTAACTTTACTAAATTTACAAATATATTGAATTAAAATGAACCATAATAATTTCGCCTTTTACCTAAATGTAAATAAAACATGTTACTTATCTTTTGAAAGATAAAAACTAAGCACTCCCAAAGTTTGAATAACTAAACAACGGATAAACATTCACACTTAAATAAGAATGTAAACAGCCATGACTCAGCTATAAATACTCATATTTATAATGGTACTTTGCTTGTGTAATCGTAATAATATTGCAAACATTTTATTTGCCACCTATAAGAAGGTAAGGCACATGCATTAATATGCAGTTTTGGAGTGAGTCTCTAGTCCGAGTCCCCTCGCTCAAGTTTTCCGTGTGCCCCTTCATGGTGGAGACCCTTTAGGGACGGTAGGTCCTATTACCGGGATGTCCAGTCGGTTCATAGACATTTAGCGTCCAGAGAGCTGGAGTCTGAAAGGCCCGGCGCAGGCTTTGACACGGAGATTGCCACCTTGATCCTGTTGTCATTGCCCAATGTGTGGAAGGAACACCCCAGGGTTTTTAGTGGCTACACCACTAAACCACTCTAGTGTTCCCGCGCGGGGGTGGTTGTGAGGGTCGGTGACGGTTCAGAAAGAACCTGGAAAGTTACTCAAGATGACTGGGTGAAAGTTCAAACGATGTACAATACGATCCAATTGACAATAGATAGTGACTTGCTGCAACTTCACTCGAAAATTTATGGCAAAGAGGAGATTTTACAGATTAAAATAAGTTGTTTTGTACCGCATCTTTCGAATTTGGTCAAATTAGTTATACATTCTTAAATTAATCGCATTTTAGGTGAAATTGAGGAGCTCGGTGGCGCAGTGGTATAACGCCTGGCTCAGCGATTGCGGAGGTTAAGCAACTTTTGCAAGGGTCGGTCATGGGATGAGTGACCAAAAATTTTCTATCGAGCTCCTCCGTGCTTCGGAAGGCACGTTAAGCCGTTGGTTCCGGCTGCATTTGCAGTCGTTAGCACTCACCAATCCGCATTAGGCCCGCGTGGTGGGTCATGGCCCATCCTCTTTATCCACCCATAAGGAAGGAAGGCCTGTGCCCTAGCCAGGGGACATACAAAATGGCTGATGGTCAGGTAAAATTAGGAGTTATTCTCAAACTGCGTTCCTCGTTCTGCTCCACTGGTCCCGTACATTTCGTGATCCACCATAATTGGATTAAACGATGCTTTCACTCTCGTTGACTGGTTCTGTCAAGTGGCATGGCGTAGTAGTAGGCCACATATCGCAGTGGCTGGTCATTGGTGAACTCTTACCTGCAAGTTTTTACTCGTTCACCGTTTATGCATAAGTCCGTTTACCCAAGATACTGCGAAGTATCTTGGGTTAATTATGACTAGATTCCGCCCGCGACTTCATCCGCGTGAACATTGGAGAAAATTGATAGAGAATGTTTGACCAGTTAGAAAATATTCTGTTTTAATTTCATCAAAATCCGATCAGCTGTTTTTACGTGGTTAATAGGCGGATCAGCACCAAGCGCGTTGCACCGCGAGGAAGCCGTGGCTGGAAGCTAGTTTATAAAATTCAGAACCAATTGGATCAAGAGATATGACAATCCCTTTCCCGTTCCCGTTCCCGTATTCGTTCTCGTTGTTGTTGTTGTTGACCACCATATTTATTTTATATAAATTTAATAAAATAAATGTGGTCAAATGTCCTGTATTATCCCACGGGAACAAAGAACCGGGATAAAAAGTATCCTATGTGTTAAGTTGGATCCAAATCTATATGTGTCCCTCAGCCCATTTCGTTCAGCCATTAAAGCGTGATTGAGGAACAAACATCCAAACCCACAAACTTTCACATTTATAATATTAGTAGGATTCAATAATATTATACTGATCTTTGGAGTGCAATAGTGAAGCCGTTATAAAAATAAATAACATAAGAGTAAACGTATATTTTGAACATTCCATGAATGTCTGAATTGAACTCGTAAAAAATTATGAAATACATTCGCAGAAACAAAGACAGATGTATAACACATTCCGCCGTTGCGACATGTATTCTTGATTAGTAAATAATTGCTGATGAGTTTAATCAAGATGCATTGAGTCATCTTCATTGTTGATCTCTGTGAACATTTTTATGTATGGGTTGGATGGTGAATTTAATGACGTTAACTCAGCGGTCAGAGCATTGGACCGGATATACAAAGGTCGCGGGTTCGATTCCCGTCCGAGAACATGATCTGGTGCGAGTCGTATTTTTTCTAGTATATTATTTAGTATTATATAAAAATAGCATTGTGAATGCTAAAATCTCAAAATTTAAAGACCTGATCCTTCCTTCCATACCTTACTCTGCATTCGATGGCTTCTATAGTAAGTTAGGTTGATGAGATCTGATATGCATTCGCTATTGTTTTTATACTTATAGTAGTATAGTTGAAAATAGGGTTAAAAGCTCAAACTGATGAAATTATTGTGATAACTGTCACGGTTGTCAGTAGTAACCCTCACGGGTTATTGCATCTGAAATAGTGCCGAAAAATCAGAAAAACAAAAAAGTCAAAACCTTAATTCGTAAATATTTGTGCCTTAAAATATATTAAAATATACGCCAATACACGCGGAAATATTATTTTTGTTGACTTCAAATATTAAAATTCTAGGTCATTTATTTTATAGAACTAGCTTTAAGTTTATATGATACCTTTTTACGACGCAATAAAACATCAAAGTAACAAAAGTGACGGGAACGCAGTGTTACAAAATTGTTAAGCGGGCCACTAGTGCTCACGAAATGGGGCACCCTGTATAAACAACGATGCACAGTCGCGTGGAATATAGTTACAGTTAAAAGAAATTAGTAGTATTTTATTGTAAGGCAGCATGTATAAATAAGTCTGTTTATCCTTACCAAATAATAAACTAGGAAAAATTCAACTCGTCGCCAGTACTGAGGCGGGAATCGAACCCGCGACCTCACTCCCTCCTCCCTGCCAGTGCTTTTCAAAACGTGAAAAATTTCAGGACTAATTTCATTGAATAGTTAGGTTATTAGTATTAAGTATTGTTTTAAGCGATATTTTTGTAAAACATACAAATACGTTATGTGGAAAACATGGGAGTAAATATAAGTTTATAGGCATATGATATGGTGATTGTATAAAACTGCGGAACCCTATACTGCGTGTGGCCCGACACGCACTTGGCCAGTTTTTAAAGATAAAGTTCAAGATCATTTATTCAGTCTAGTCTAGGCTGTTACAAAAAGTATTTCCGAGAGTTGTAGTTTTTTAAGAAAAGTACCTTGGTAAGACTTAATCAATGTTAATTTGTTTTGTAACGGCCAAATACTCAAACGAATCTTAAAAAGTTAAGGTCACCTTAAATTAAAAAAAGTTGTCTGATTTGACAGAAGCTATGAAACTGACAGCTTCCTTAAAGTTAAGGAGACTAATTAAAGATTTTAGCTAAGTAGCCTTTGAGTATTCGGCCGTAAGTATTTATCGATCTCAAACTAAAGATATTATATCTTTTCTTTTCTTTTCTTTAAAGAATTATATTATTTCTGTCGTATTTTTCTAGTAGAAAAATACGACTCGCACCAGATTATGTTCTCGGACGGGAATCGAACCCGCGACCTTTGGATATCCGGTCCAATGCTCTGACCGCTGTGCTACCGAGGTATATAATAGTTTCCATTTTTTTTTTAATTCGAGTCCATTCGGCTTTCGTACCCGTCTATATCCGAGCATCCTGTGCTAACAGTCTCTTCCTCCGTATCGTAAATAAACACTACTTTATGGCTTACTCCAATCTAAACGGTTGCTATTTGCTCGACTCACGATTGACTCATCTCGTAATTAATGGACACTTGGACTGCTCACTGCGCATTAAAAATCTTTACTATTATTATTAATATTATAAATCCGAAAGTAAGTTGGTTTGTTTGCTTTCACGTCCCAACAACATCGCGAAAGCCATCGGTCATTTATGTATGAAGACTGGCATACCTACCTGTCCGCCATTTTGAAAAAAGTCGGTTTTGGAGGCCTGTACTAAAAGTGGTGTCAATCGATAGAATAAGTAATAACAAACAAAAAGTAATAAGTCAAAAAATCTCGTAAGTGATATACTTACTGAGATATTTGAGTTTCAAGTTGAAAAACAAAATCTGATACTTTTATCACAGGCCTCCAAAACCGACTTTTCAAAATGGCGGACAGGTAGGTATGCCAAAAGCACATGATGCTCTTTGCATACATGTTGTCAGGGGTACAGAGAAGGACATAGGGTTCCTTACCTTTTCCTACCTTTCATCCAGAAAACAATACTTTCCCGAGGGATAGCAAAAAAAAAATTCTACGCAGACGTAATTGTGGGCGACCGCTAGAATCATATAAAACTTTCTGTAAGTTTGTATCCATTTTGTTTGTCAGTTAGTTAATCACATCTTGCATTAGGTATACCTATGCTGGTTTACTCAATCAAAAGAAAAGAATACTTAAAATCAAAGATTGGTAATAGTTATGTTAATGGTGGTGATGTGCAGTCTCTTCATGCATTGTCTTATTAATGACTGTCAGACATGCATCAATCTAAGTTACAATAATAATTGCAAATTGTTCGTTACGGAGAACGTTTAAAATATTGCAAACATTGACGAGAGAATAAAAACAAAGTTTATGAAACAATTGAAGCTGATTAACTAACTACATGAAGCCTCAAATATTGCGAACATTGTACTTAAACAGTTACCCCTTTAGTATAAAAGATTAACGAAGGATATGTTGAGTCATTTACCCACGACATGAGGTCATTGTTGACAATGCATTTTGAGTTTTTTTCTATGAAACCTAGCTTCAATTGAATGGTAGAATTAGCATACTTAATAATTTATCAGGAATTATGCTGTATGCGAAATGTGTTGAACACTGATTTTTCTTAGTATGTTATTTAGATTGTATAAAAAAAAACCAAATAGCAGTGAACAGAAATACAATTTATTTAAGTCCAGTTGACTACAGTAAAATGCTAACATTTTCTATCCTTTAATATTTGGTACAAGACAGTTTATTACTCACTAAAATCTTTAGGTACAACTCCTTTATTTATTTAGGAACCAGTAAAGTGATACAATACAATGACCACAGTACAATGTCTCATGAAAAACAATTGCCCACTCAGTGGTGTCTGTATTCGGTCGTAATTCACCAACGGACCGACCTTCTAAGTCAATTGACAATAGCGCCTACGCACCACTTTCTATCTCAGACTTGATTTTATTAGGTTCAAGTAAATTATAATATCTTGTCACGTATGGTTAAGTTTAATCACGCAGTACCTGAAGTTATGTGTATGAGGCCGGAGTAATCAGCTAAAGATGATTATTCAAACAATGTGGCGGAGTTTTTAAACAGAGATCTTCAACTTCAATGGCAGCTAATAGCAGTCACTTTTGTTTAAAAACTATGTAGTTGACTGATTTCCACAACTTTGTATTCGCTAGAGTGCCCGCACACGACTGCTTTTTTGTAGAACCGATATATTGGCTTGGTTTGGTTATGGGCTTATTTCAAGTCCGCTATCTTACCATCTTACCTAAGTCTGACGCCATAACAACAATTTAAAAATTGTTCTGTTCCGGCAGTTAGAGGTAAGATAGCCAGTTCCTCAGTGGTGAGGATTCCGGGTGTAGTGCGCTTCCACCTTCGGCCTTAACGTCACTTAACATCAGGTGAGGTGAAGGCCAAGCGCTAACCCGGTGTAAATAACAAAAATCATGAGACTTTCTCAATACATTAATTTTATAATACTGACTTTTCATAGGACGTGTCGTGTGTCGTGGACGGGCATATTCGAATACACACATTTTCTTCCATCCGAGTTCCGACCGATTATCTTTTGAGTACGCTAATCGTTTTGCACTTAGCGCTGCAACGCCAATGTTGTTTTAAAGAAAAAAAACTCAAAAAGTACAAACTTTCTTTACGCACCCTATAGTTATACCCCCTTACTAATAAAGATTATACGAGTATAGCAGATGTATAAGTTACACAGTGTTTCATCCCTTTCTTTTTAATGTCAAACTTAAATAGTTTGACAGAGAGTCCCCACTGTGTAACTTATAAATCTGCTATACAATCTTTATTAGTAAGGGGGATAATATTCAGTGCTAGTACAACACAATATTAAGCCAGCAATATGCCCCCAAACTTCTAAAACAATAAAATATACCTCAATACCAAATTTTCTTCAGTCGTATCCTACAGTTACTTACATAATTCTTTTAGTAGGCGAGTGTTACCAATAAATGTCACTCGGCATCCGTACGGGGGAGTGTTATTGATCTCTAATTGGCCCACTTACCTCACGGCCCTCCAGTCCTGCACTGTATTTTGAGCCCGACTGTAAAAATAGCCCGGCCGTGTCTGCCGCAGGGATCTTTACTAGGTTTATTTGTTTCCCTCTGCATTCTGAACTTGTGAATACACTGTCGATTAGGAATTTCTTTTGTATAATACAACATGTTTAGAAAACGAAAACGTTTTTGTTTACTTCTTAAAAACATGCATAAACAGCTGGATGAAACGCCCTTTAAAAAAATAAGTTTAAGTTGATACTTATTCCGAAGAGGTCCTATTAGGCATTAAATTTATTTTCATTCCTTAAAAACATAGTTTTGGTTGGACCCGGCGAAAAAAAAACAATGATTTGTTAGATCTCTGTGATCCACCCCTCTATGCCCTTTTCGTTGCAACGCCAACAAAATTTAATTGATTAATCCTCTGTCATAATTATGTTACTTCAATTATTTAAAATGCCCTATTGCAGCCTATTTGTTCATTCATGTTTTATTTAGTGATGTAAGTAGTTTTAACATAAACAACTTGTTAGGAGGCATAATGAGTTGGTCTTGGCATTATCAAATAATTTGCATTTTGTTTACATTGTTATCGTCATTTATGAATAATATTTAGGATTCATAACATACGTATAATATTTTAGAATAAATTAGTTCGCCCTTTGAAGGTTGATATTAGAGCTCAAACAACACAAGATGCGTTCCGGTCATGCGATCCGATCTCGAATCGCTGCGATCTATGCGATATATGGGATCGAAACGCAACCAGTGTGGAAGGGATAAGAGAACTCCATACATCGCTCAGATCACAGCGATCTGCGGATCGGATCGCATGACCGGATCCTATGTGTTTGAGCTCTTAGAGAAACTGACGACTTACTTTTGCCTTCAAAGATAATAGTTAAGTATTGATTAGATACCGTTTCATGTGTCATTAAAAAGCTTCACTCGAAATGCCAAGTGTAAATTATTAAACAGTGTTGTGGCATGTCAGAATTTAGTTGGTGGAAGTGACTCACTCCGTATGCTAGACGAATGTACTGTTTAGCATCCGGTGAAGTCGTGGGGTCGGGTGTCCCCACGATGACATCAGAATAACTAACTGTCATATCTTCTCAGCTACTCACTATGATTCCCCGACCTTGGGCCTAAGTGATATTAAGTATTTTATTTTAGAATAATTAGCAATGTTTGGAGTGATGCATGTTTGTAAACCTAACACTTCATAATTATTAGGTTTTCCCAGCGTATACTCCGTTTGCTACCTAAAAGAAGGCACGTCATAATTTGGATAAAGTTTACTGTAGTTGGCTTATCAATAAATTAATTTTGCTACGATTGGTGTGATGAGCTCCGCCGCACTTTCGCATTTTTCACTGTGCGCGGTGTACTTTGTGTATTCGAATAAATTGTTAAATTGTGTAAACTAGTGGTCTTTCTGAGCTTCCGTTCAGCGTGTGTGTAGAGGGAATGCGTGTCATAAGCGAATGTGTGGATGCTCGCACAATCGTGCTCGCACCTTTAGCCCTCTTACGCACTAGCGGTTGACCGCGGGGGCGGCTGACCGCGCGGATAGCTGCTTCTTCCATTTTAATATGCAACTGCGCTCGTGATCGTACGCACTTGCGGTTAAGTAACCGCCATGATATTAAAATGAAACCGCGCGGTTGACCGCCCCCGTGGTTGACCGCTAGTGCGTAAGATGGCTTATGGGTGGATAAGGCGGATAGGCCATAAGGCGCGGTCTCGAAGCTGGGATCAACGGCTCAACGTGTCTTCCGAAGCACGGAGTAAAATACGTTTTTGATTAACTAAAACAAATAACTCGTTTTCAGGTGATAGTCGAGTCGCATAAAGAGCTACGATGCCCCGAGTGCCGAGTCCTGGTGGAGGCGAAAGTGGAGGAGCTGCCGCCCAACGTGCTGCTCATGAGGATCCTGGAGGGCATGAAAAACTCCGCGCCCAGGAAACCTGCCACCTCCGGACATAGGAAGGCACATCCTTCAGTGAGACTTTTATCTGGTTCTTTTTATGAATAACGGCACAATTATTATATCACTTGGCTCATAAGGATCTCGCGAGATACTCTCCCCGGATATAGTGCATTCCTCGGTGAGGCTAACAACTGTGCCTTTTTATCACAAAGGGTAGTGTTTGACCTCCATGGCTCCATCCCATGACAAGTGGCAATAAGGTATAGGAGTAACTGGATTTCAACAGAATGTGATGGAAACTTCGTTACCGTACAAAGTTAACTGGGGGCTGATTACGTAACTCTATTGCTAACAATTCTCGATTGAAATCGATTGAAACCGCAGTTACATTGCTGCTTTAAGTAAGATAGTTGTCACATTGGTTCTTATTAAAGCAGCAATGTGACTGTGATTTCTGTCAGAGTTGATTGCAACAAAGTTACATAATCAGTGGGCTGTTAAGGTATTGACTTAGTAGCTTCAGCCTGCGACTTCGTTCGTGTGGAATTGCACTTCCCGTGACTATTTACGATTTAGAATGGCAAGCTGAATAATTATATTTTTCACAGTGAATATGATTATTTAGTTAGAAAATTTACGTCACACTTCACACCTAAATAAGCGAAATTTTATTGCATGCGATATTATCTTTCTGTGGATAGAGATACCGTGTGTCTTGAGAAAGTCCTAGACCACACAAACACGATAACGATTCAAATTATATTATCCAAGACTTGTATAATGACTCACGGATTATATCAATGAGTACCGAATAAGATAAAATACAAACTGTCACATACGCAAGATAACAATCACGGAGATTTAAAATGAAAGAACTTAATATTACCTTCTAACAGTTTTGGATGCAAAAAAAATATTTGGCTATAACTTGCAAGATATCTATGCATCGCCCGCATGCCCGTAAATAAAGGCAAAAGGCATAAATGCGCAACCGGCAAATAAATTATAAATGCAAATGTCTGCAGACTTACCTGAACACTCTAACTAAACACTGATATAGTTGTTCTATCTCACGAAGTCCGTTTTGCTATGAATGTGTCTGGCGTGGTATGTATGTGGCTTATAATACTGTGGCTAAACACTCTACATGTGTTACGCCCCAACAAGAAGAATCATCAGTAGATGATTGATTTGTATCTCCTGATTTGTATTGAAATTTGTACCTACCTTCATAAAAGGGAACTTAAATTTCGAATGCAAAATAGTAGATTATGCAACAAGGGCTTAAAGTAGTGTATTATGTCCTGGTCGCCCAAGACAAATACACATTTAAGCCCGCGATGCATACTCTACTTTTTGAGGCAATTGAAACCAATGGCTGTTATAAAGAAAGTACTTAAGTATTTATTTTAAATTGTTTTTGACGTTTACTCTGTAGTGGTCAGGTTGACATTCGAATAAATCATTATTGGTGCGCGGGTGAAAATGGATTTAGTAAAAAGTTTTAATGTTTTCCTTTTTTTAAATTTGTAGGAAGTGCAAAGAAAATGATAACATACAGCCTAACTCAGATTAAAATCTCATTGCACTTAAACAGTTTTGAAACCAACCTCGATCAAGCACGACTACATGGTTTGCATTCCAAATTACATTATTTCCCATGGGGAAAAATGATTTACTTTAGGAAAGGTTTGCATGACACATAATATGTCATTGTCGAGCAGGTAGTATAAAAAAATATGTTTGCAATTCTATTCACACTCGACAGTTTTTCGTGGCAAAACAGTCGGCAGCACGCTGGGCTACCAGAACCAGCCAATCGTAATGGATTTTAAATCATAAAAAGCGATATTCACCAGTTTAATATAAGAAATAAAGATAAACTTGCCGTTCCAAGATTTAGACTCGCAGAAACTAGAGGTTCATTTATGGGGAAGGCTGATGATTGATCTTTCTTTCCATGAATTTATAAACCATGTTAAAAAGTCGCTCATGGGTAAAGATTATTATAAAATAGACGTATCTGAAAGATCGAAATGCGTGGTAATGATGTAACACATAACTTGCTAGTAATAAGTAGGTAATTTGTTGTTAATAATCCTATTGTAATGTATTTGGTAACGATATATTTAAGTTTGTTAATATCGTTACTTATTTCTGCTAAGCTGATAAGTTTTTCTTGTCAGTTAAAAAGTCTAAAACAGGTGGTAGGAAAATATAGACGATTCAAAAGTGCTCAATTATATTAAGTTTATTTGAATAAAGAAATGTTGACTTTTGTCTCGACTTTGACTTTAAACTTTAATTCTAACGCAATAAGGTTTAAATCAATTGGAGACGCTGACTGTACAGTCGCCTGCTGAAAGAATAGTTCCATGCCCTAGATACTTACAGTACTCCCAAATTAATAATGCACATGCAGATCTTCGCTTATTGTCGTATTCCCGGAAACATCCGAATTATTATACATAATTCTACTAAAGTATGCATGAAGAAAATGCACTTAACCACTCTATATACATATCGTCTTCCGACGCTCGGGGAATACGACTGTTGCCGAACAGTGACGAAGATTTCTATGCGCATTATCACTTTGGGAGCACTGTACATGAACAGAATGTACTACCCTCAGTAATGATTGATGATCGATTTGTAGGCGCAGACGCAAGGGCTCCAGGCGACACGCGCCGACTGCAAGCAGTTGCCACCGCACGCGCGCGCCACGCACGACTATGTGTCCAAGGAACCGGGGTGACTATACTCGACACTATTGTTAACCGAGCGAGTGCGAACCGTCTCGCTTCAGCTTGAGCAAGAATGCTTTCGTATGTCCGGCTGTCTGTTCTACAGGTCGCATTTCTCAACCGATTCTCGTGAAATTTTGTGAGCAGGCTCACACTACACGCAACGCAAAAGAGCGCCATACCACGTACCTAGTGTAATTTTGTTTAAGTACGAAAATAATAATAATTACATTTTTTACTCTCTATTCTATTCATTTGTACTAGGTACCAACTCGTTTAACCCCATAAAATAGTCGTTTTACCCTTAATTACCCCAGGTTCGGAACCAATGCCTTAAATCTACCGTTGTTATTAGAATAGAAAGCAAATCAATTGATATATTATCTGTTTCAGGGATCTGTCGTTCAAGAAAGGAGAAACCATAGTTTTACAGAAAAAGTTGGACCCATTTTGGTACCAAGGCGAATGTTCTGGAAGAAATGGCATGTTTCCTATCACATATGTGCAGGTGCGTGTTTTGGGATACTCTTATGATTGTTGAAAACTGCTTAGAACATTTTGACCCCCCTCGTAAACAAAGAGGTTTCATAACTTTAGTTTAAAGTCTCGTAGTTCGTACTAATTTAATAACGGTTGCATAGCGGATGTATAAATAAACGCCAATGATGGTGACTCTTTGTCAAATAACAATCAACCAATTTGGTATTAGAAAGAAAAAGACAAAATCCTTATCTCCTTACTTCCTTACTAACATTATAAATACGAAAGTGTGTTAGTTTGTTACGCTTTGACGTCTTAACTGATATGTTTGCGATTTACAGGTGGTGGTACCGTTGCCCAGCCCGACGGCGTTGTGTAAAGCTCTCTACGACTTCCGAATGTCCGCGCCTGATGAAGAAGGATGTTTGGCTTTCGATAAAGGTAATTTAAAAAATAAATTTCTCACTCATGCTCTGAAATATGATGATTGTATTTGAAAAACGAACGGGAGGTTTCACGTTTACACGGTGGTTTGGTTGGTGTTAAATTTGAAATTCAGTGCGTAAAATTAATTTCAGTACTTACTTCCCGCACTAGAGCGGGGTACGAGATTCTCGTGCACTGTTAACTTTTCGCTGATCATGTAATCTTCGTTATTCGTGTGCTTAATGATCACGCCGCTACATATTGTCGATCGAAGGTAAATACACAATTGTCTCCCTAGGGGCCATAATAACGGTGCACCGGCGCGTGGACGAGAACTGGGCGGAGGGGAGGTTAGAGCAGCGAGTCGGGATATTCCCCATCGCCTTCGTGGAGCTCAACCAGGCTGCCAGGCAACTCATGAACAGGTAATATATTATTACTGAGATAACACCTCGGCTAAATAAACTCATCCGCATTTTTTACTAATTAACATTAATTACATGTTAAACACAAACGCCTATGTTCCTCCCCTGCGTTATCGCAACTGTTTTTAATGTTGGGGATTCAAATTGCATATTTAGGACTATGTCTGGTCTACCTCACCATACATAAATTATTTTAATCGACTCTGGGTTTTTTGTGGCATCCTCCTTTCGATAATTAATGAAATCTAAATACTTACGCGTGAGATGTTACACCATTTGCTTTATTGGTATTTGTAGAATTGTTGGTGCACAGATGAAACCTTTGTTCTCATAATATTACATTCTCGAATTATTACATTCGCAAAACATTATTTTCTCAAAATATTATCCCATGTAATATCAAGTACACACGGCGGCACTTCAGACTATATTATACATAAATAAATATTTGACAACATCACATACATTGCTCCGATTCCAAAGTAAGTAGCTAAAGCACTTGTGTTATGGAAATCAGACACAACGGTGGTATCACAAACACCCAGACCTGAGCCAATAGAGAAAAAATCGTTTCTCTAAATTGACCCAACCGGGGATTGAACCCGGGACCTCGGAGATGGCTACACCTTGAAAACCGGTGTACGTAATAAAATCTGTTTTCGCAGTTTATCTGTATAACCTGACGTGCTGTTGTATGTACAAAAGTATTCTCCATTGTTCACAAAATGTTACATTTTCATTAAATTACATTCTCAAAATATTACATTTTGTACAATCACAGTCAAAATCTGCTTCCAAAAATGCTTAATTCTACAAATCCCAGATTTTAGTAGATATGGAGAAATATTTTTTCCATGACATTAAGCACAAGACGGCATTTTCAAACAGTTTTCTCGTGGTTTTCTCTTAAAAATTATTGCAATAACTGTCACGGTGTTCAAATGAGCACTAATTGCAAAGATGTGAGGCTCACTCATTTGAATGTTGACACATTTCGGTGCGGTCATACTATGGTGAGGGCGTATACGATTTAAATCTTTGTTTGAAATTAGAATACCCCACATTAATATTTTAATCTGGGTTCAAATTACTATTCTTTCCAAATTCAACTTTTAATAGTAGGAAACAGAGAAGAGAATACTTTGTACAAAATAAGCTCCCAGTTCGAAAAAGGGGCGTTATTTCGAGGTACCGCTTTTGAGACTCTGACTGGACTTTACAATTTACAAACTCCGTCTCTGTCATGCCAGCATCGTGCATGTAAAAATGAACACTTGTCATTGTACTGCTTTATCATTATCATTACCATATTATTTAATTTTATAATCTAATAATGTTAATCTGTAATGTTCGTATTTGTCCCCAGTGTCCCGCTGAACCGGCCCGTCCCGCCGTTGCCCGACCACGCCCGCCCGGCCCACTGGGACCATCGACATCACACGCAGGTTACTATAATCATAAATACTACAATTTTAATACTCATGTTTAGGCTCATTTCATTTAGGGCGACTATATCCTTTCAAGTGGCGACCTCATTTTAATTAATTTATTGCTCGCTTACTACACAAGTCGGCACCTCAGCCTTTACATGTCGACTTTGAGATCGCCTTTATGCCCTTCGTAATAAAAGCTGTTTTCGCAGTTTAACTGTATAACATGACGTGCTGTCATATGTACATAGTCTATACATGTGACTTAGCTAGCAATAAAGTTAATAAAGATGAGGGCGCCACTTTGGGGTATATAGGAGCCTTAACAAAACCTTTCTATCGGTATCGTAAAAAACAACTTTTTTTTTCTTATTTGCTGGGTTCGATTCCTGGTTAAGGCAGGCGAATTTTCAAAAATGCAGTTCTAATTAAAATCATAATGAAGTCTTACAGCAAAATTTCGTACAAATTCAATATTTAAGGTACTTTTACTTCGTGTGGCAAAATGTTTGGTCACCCTGTATATTGATATTTAGTTACAGGGCGGGCATCGGTACCAGCACATGTCCATGTCGACCCCCCCCGGCGGGCCCCACGCGCTAGTGGTGGGGGTGGGGGTGGGGGTGGGCCACAGCGCGCCCATGGCCCACGACCACCCCGCCTGCGGGCCCCTCGCCCGGGCCATCATACACCCGCACACCAAACTAGACCTCATCCACCTATCACATAAACCACACATTCAAACGCTGCGAATAGATAACTACCGCCCGATCAAATACGATTACAAGGAAACGTATCAAAACGTGCGCGCCGAACACTTTCCCACGACGAATTTTAACGTCGTCAGTTCGGATTCCAGTTCTAGTGTGACGACAGGGGTCAGTTCTACGACTACTCCGAACACTTCTGATACGAGTGAAAGCGCCGAACCGAGTTTACCGAGCTCCCCGGACAACACCGATCGAAATTCAACCGTACTCCAACAGAATACGACTCAAAATCCAGAAGAGGCCCCGGATTCTTTGAACACTTCCATGGGAGTTTTGAGCTTGAATGAAAGCTCTACGGCTACTAATACCTCGTTAAACGTCAGTTTACCACCGGCGGAAAGTCCGAAACTAAACGCTTCAAATGCAAGCGTTTCTCAAAATAACGTGGAAAATCAAGAAGTTGCTAGTAATAGCGAACCTAGGTTTGACACCCCTTCTTCCTCCAAGGACATTCCTAAACCGAGCGGGCCCGATTCTATACTAAATTTTGGTATAAACTTACAAGCTGCATTGTCGCCCTCTCATAGCAAAGACGCAAACTACATGGCTTCTAGAAACCATAGAGAACATCACCATAATAGAGAAAAGAGGCACAGTTTGACTCCTTCTACACATCTACAAACTGGACATTCTACGCAAAATAGGTGAGTTGCTTTAATTATTTCTTGTCTTTTTGTTATGGGAGTATTTCTAGTTGAGGCGACACTAGCGCCACTCCCACAAAAAAATAATTACCGTGTAAATATACAATTTATTAAAAATCTCAGCTTATTATCCCCTCGCAAAATATCGATAGTTATTTATAAACACACAAACTCAGAGATAAACAATTATTTGCAGTTTTGATGGTGATGGTAGAGTAAATTCGTACAACGACACTACTTGTCTCGCTTGCACACGCAAAGATATTGCCGTTTCGCTCACACTGATCGAGGTTTCGTGTGAAAACGAAATGTTAATATTTTGTAAAAAACGCCTTTATTACACACATTATGTCTTTGTAAGGCACTCGGCGGAGATCCTAGCGACCAGTTTACTGGACCACGTGCCAGAAAGAGAGCGCGATAGGCCGGAGCGCGAGAGGGAGCGAGAGAGAAAGCGGCGAAGATCGCGCAGCAACGAGCGCCCTCTACCGGCTGCTTACGTCGCCCTCTACCCGTACAAGCCGCAGAAACCAGATGAACTGGAACTCAAGAAAGGAGGTAAGATCAAAAGATAAAACGTTACAGAGCGTTCAGACTACTACAAATAATTTAATTGTCTTACGGCCGAATACTCAAAGGTTTCTTAGCTAAAATTTTAGTTAAGGTCTTAACTTTAAGGAAGCTGTCAGTTTCATAGAGTTTTTGTCAAATCTGATAAAGTGATTTTTTCAATCCTTAGTTAACAGATATCAGTCAGTGGAGATATTAACGAAATATAATGAAAGTCATTCTAAAAATGTGACAGACCAATGAATAACAACCATTTTCAATTTGACAGTATAATACGCTATCAAATGGATAAAGCTTTATTGAAAAATCAGCCCTTACATAGGGGTTCCCTCATTTATCGAAACCACTCTTTATTATCAACATACGAAGATGTAAAATGATAGGCGCGCTATAGCTTTCGTGAGTCCTTTAGTTTTTAAGTGAATAAGTAATAACAACCCTTCGGTCAAAAATGACGACCTCCGTGATCGAGTAGCTTTGTACACCGGTTTTCAAGGTGTCGCCATCTCTGAGGTCGCGGGTTCGATCCCCGGTTGGGTCAATTTAGAAAATGAACTTTTCTTTATTCGCTCAGGTGTGGGTGTTTGTGATACCACCGTTGTCTCTGATTTCCATAACACTAGTGCTTTAGCTACTTACTTTGGAAACGGGGCAATGTATGTGATGTTGTCAAAAAAAGAAAAGAATATCCAAGATGTCCGGTCAGTCTCAAAAAACGGCACCTTGAAATGACGCCCTACTTTCAAAGTGGGAGCTTATTTTGTTCAGTAAGCAGCACGTCAGGTTATACAAAACTGACAGAAATCTGCATTTTAATTTGAACCTTAAGATAACCGCATTTAAGTATAAAATTGATTGAATATGATTACCCTGTCGTTGAAGTCCAGCGTGCCGTTCACTGTACAAAGTGATATCTTCTTTATTTCTTACTATTTAAAGTTGAATTTGAAAAGAATTTGTACCCAGATAAAAATATTAATGTGAATTTCAAAATTTATAATTGCTCTCAGTTTTGTCAGTCGGTGGCACATTTGCGTGCGGATATTGTATACAACATGTTACAAAATGTCCCTAATGCCGAATATGGCATATAGGGACCATCAAACTGATCAACTTTTACTATGGGACCAACTCTAAAATCGCGAAAAAAAAAACAGCTGTTTCATACAAAAATTAAAATTAAAATCTTAAAATGTATGCAATAGTTGATTGTTTTTCGCGATTTCAGAGTCGGTCCCATAGTAAAAGTTGCTCAGTTTGATGGCCCCTATATACCATATTCGGCATTAGGGGTATTTTTGTAACATGTTGTATATGTTGTTCCCTACCCCCAGTGGTATACACGGTGACGGAGCGTTGCCGCGACGGGTGGTACAAGGGCTGCGGCGACCGCGACGCGCGTCTGGGCGTGTTCCCCGGCAACTACGTCGCGCCCGCCACCGCCACCGCCACCGCCACCCCGCCCGCCATCGCTCATGCGCCCGCTTCAGCTAGGATCAAGCACGAGAAGGTAATGTTGCATTTCAATGTCGAAACATCTCAGTTTTTTCAGCGAACCCACAAATTCACTCATGAATGAGACGGTATACCTTTTCACACTTCACAGGCCCCTTGTTCTCCGGCGCCGGCGAACGCAAAACCGGCGCCCGCGCACAACAACGTGCCCGACGCGCCGCCCAGGGAGAACAGCCCGCTCGCTGCCAACGGTCAGTACACTCGACATGCCGGTCTGCCACGCAAGAGGTCCCGGGTTCGATTCCCGCCCGGGCAGAAATTTAAATGATGCATTTTAATTTCTGTGACGGGTCTGGGTGTTACTATGTGTAATAAGTATAGGTATATTTAAAAAGTACATAATTAGTCCAACAGTTATCTAGCACCCATATTGAAAACTTTGCTTAGTTTGAGGGTAGATGGCGCTGTGTGAAATTGTCCATGCATTTATTTATTACTGACCGAGCGAGCGCGAATCACAAGCGAAGCGTCTCCGTTTCAGCTCAGGCAAAAATTATTTCGTATGTCTATCTTTCTTGCTGTTCTCCACTACAGGTCGCATTATTCAACCATTTCAATTTTGTGAGCAAGTTTGATAATTATATAGAATTTTAGTTTTTCGAGCCAGTTCCCAGAATTTTTTTCAAAAAAAATTCACTCTTTGAAATATATTTAAAATTAGAAGCGCCATCTAGCCTCGAATAGATAACAACACTAAGTACTGCGTTTCAAAACCTCGTGGCGACATCTATTATATAAATTTTTAAACAACACACAATTTGAGCTACTTTTTAACGCACAAACGCGAGGTCTACAGCTGACTGAGCCACTAGTTTATTTATGTACAATAATCTACATTAATAATACCAGTAATTTGATAAATATGTTTAATCTACAATCTTGCCTTTTTAAACCCCCGAACCCAATAAAAATAACACACTAAGGGCTGCTTTTTCAATCCTCATACAACAGATATCAGTCAGTTAAATTATTAACCAAATAGAATAAATGGTATTCAAAACATTTGACAGACAAGCGAATGACAAACATTTTCAATATGGAGATTTAAGACGTTATCAAGCGAATAATTTTTATCTAGCCATTGAAAAATCAGCCCTATATCGAAACAAAACGGCGGTAACTATAAACACCCAGACATTTTAGTATCCCTATTTCTATAATATTGTTTTCAAAAGTCTCATTAGTTGTTACAGCACAACCTCTTGCTTATCCTTGGAGCTCGTTATCTCAAGCGCAGCCGCAACAAACAACGCCTAGATTAGACAAGGTGAGACATTTTCTATCCTGCATTTGTCCCAACTAATGTACAATGCGATTAAATCAACAATTCACAACAGAATCTACAACTTCATTCGAAAATGTATCGCAAAAAGTTAATTTTACAGATAAAAATACGTCGTTTTTTACCGGAAGCGCTTTGAAGTTAGCTACTTCTGTTGTACATTGCAAATTTATTCGCATTACTGTCTGACCAAGCGAACTAAAATATATGGAAGAGCAATTATAAACAAATATTGCTTAAAAAATGGCACCACGGGACTAAAAAATTACAAACCGCACAGCATTTAGTCGGCTCAGCCACGCGCCTGGTGACAGACGTTAGCGTTCTTTACAATAATTTCAGTTTGTGTTTTAAAGAAAAGAGAGTTTATTCGAAATGACGACGTCCTGTGTAGCCAAATAGTGTAAAAGACGCAAAGAAGTAGGAAAAAGAAGCAGAGATAACGTACCAAAGTATTATTTTTTCGTTTAAGTATAGAAAATATCTATGAGCATACAGATTATGAACGCTATTATGCAACCAGTGTTCAGTCGCTTTGTGCTGTATAACTAAATGCCAGCATTTTTTAGCCCCGCCCATTTGGTTGTCATTTTGAACGCTTGTTCCATAGATTTTAGTTCGCTGGTCTGACCCCAATATTGTCTTTCAACAGAAGGACAAATTGAAAGCGGATAAATCGACCATATCAAGTGGTGTGAGCCTAATGAAGCGATTAGCCGCCATGAAGAAATGCAAGTCGCCCCCGCCCTCATACAGTATGGACAACCCCGTGTTCGAGGACGCGCCCGGGACCTCGCTGGCGTTGCACGGGACGCATCATCCCGTACATGTCAGGTGAGCTGACATATATCCACTAAATAGAGAGGACAGAAGTCAAGCTTAGTGCTACCACAGAGTATATAATAGTAAACATACAGAAGCCCATCCGCGCGAGGACAATCAATAATAAGCAACTCTCGTGCACGGCAATAAAGTACAATTTCAAATTGCACAGCGCTGCGTGCCTATTATCATAAGCACCTCCGAAGCGCTTATCTTTCTGTCGCGTAGCTCTGTCTGTCTCAACCGACACATGCCATCCTTCGTGCGCTGGCTCGACTGAGTCAGCCGCAAGCAGTAGGCTAATATAAAAGTTTAAGCGCGGAGTGAGACCCCCTGGTACTACGTGCGCTCGAGCAACGCACACATACACACTCTCACCGAGGTGGAATAACCGGAATCTCAGACCAATCTTAAACGATTTCGAGCACGTGACGCAGTGTCGTCGGTCGGTGAGTGCTGTTTATGTGTGTGTGCGTTCCGAGCGTAGTAGGTACTAAGCTTGACTTCTGTTGCTAAACCAGTGCGCAGTCTAGATCGACCATAAGATTCGTCAAAATTTACCTAATCACAAGGTAATTTTATAGACTTAACTGTTTTTAACCAATGATAAAAAAAGCAAAACCATATTATTGTGATGTCCACATTTTCCATAGTCCATCATTACAATCACTGATTTGTTTAGTTATAGGTCGGTGATTGCAATCATCCGTTTTGTGCTTACACGCATGTGTATGTTTGCAAACGTGATACGGTAAGCAACGAAAGTAGCTTAACACTTTCGCACTTGTCAAAGCAACTTTTTTAACAAATTTCTCACAGTTTCAAACATTCATTAAACAGTTGCTATGATAAAGTACTAAAATGTTAAGCGACTCTCGTAGCTGACTGTACAATATACAAGAGCAAGTCAAACAACCCAAACAAATTGTTATCTCAATCGATTTTTAACTTTGAAGTTCAATATAAAATAAATTAAAAAAAAATGATGTACGAAATGGGCCCAGCACTAGCACTTTTGTAAAATTGTAAACCATACATACTCTACAATCTCCATTTAATTATATGGACGCTTGTCTATAGATAATCAACTCTAAATCAAAGTTAAAACATTTTAAAACATCTAATACACAATACTTGAGGATCAGTCATGTGGTAGTGTCCTATAGTTTTATTTTATTGATACAGTATGAACACATTTTTAGCTATGAAACCCAATGAAAGAATTATTGGAATCCGTTATAAAATGCCTAAGTTATAAGGGTTTTAGAAATGCCAAGCGCACTGAAATATGTGCTTTAATACGTATTAGGTTAATGACGTTATAATGCACAAAATAACAGTGTTGTATAGCCCGGCAATCTCGTGCGCGACCGTCCCGCGGGGTGACAGACGGTGGCGGGGACGAGGTAGCAATAGTATTTGACGCGCAGATGCACGAGTTTCTCTTCCCCCTCTTCCCCGCTACACCACCCGCTACCCGCTGACATCTTGGATACCTCGTCCCCGCCACCGTCTATCACCCCGCGGGACGGTCGCTCACGAGATTGCCGAACTATAGTCCATAGATTCTCAGGTTTAAAATATATGGTGCTTCACAGTTATTCTTCTGGTACCATAAGCTATTGGAAATGTCACTAAACAAAAAAGTGACTGATCCTCATTGAGACACGATTGTTACGTTAACATTAGCAGAAGCGAGACCATATTTTCATAGCTATGATAAGGTTAATTCATTAATTCCTTCGTTTAACTAGCTCATTCATAGACAAATCAACTTGTTAATAGTTTATGATGCTACAACTCTGGGCACGACACCCATATATCTTTGCACATCATTCTTTGTCATTTTGTGGTTGGTTGATGAGCTCTGTTGGGGTATTCTTGATCGAAGATTGTGTGTGATATTTCAGGCCACATTCACTAAGAAGTTAAACAGTCTTATTTAATTATTCATGCTGCAAATTATTAAGTTGGCTTAGATAAAACCCTTTATTTCGACCTAAAGGTGCGTACAGACTATGTAACATGTTATATAACTTGTTTTATAACACGTCCACATTATGTAACCTTGTTAATGAACATTGCAACATAATACAATACTGTACACATTAGAATAACAATATAATATAACAATGTTATATAACCATTGTCTTTTTCGTTCTTCAGTGCTATCCGTACAGTAATATTGTTGTACATATTAATAACATGTTTTATAACATTCAGTGTCCACATTGACTGAAACATGTTATAAAACAATGTTGTATAACATGTTATGTTATATAGTCCGTACGCACCTTAACGGATAATTCCTCCTGTTATCTTAGTGTTATCCTGAAATATAACTTTTGGCTAACATGGCACTGCCATCACTTTAACATTTGTGTTGCCTGCACTTTTGTGTACTAATATCGACCGGTCCAACAGATAATATGCTAATGCTCGAGTGTCAACTGATTATGGAACTTCTTGTATGGTAGTTTTTATGTTAAATAAATTGGAAGTTCTATAAATATGTAATAATTAAAAGGTAATTTTTAATAAATTGATCAAGTGTCTAGATTTTGAATTATAAAAAAAACAAATATTAGCAGAGATTTTTTTAATATATTACCTACGCGTTGAGCAAATAGAGTAATCTTTTTCTAGTATAAAGTTTTAGTAAAATTATCTTTTGTATTTACATTTGCCTTTATATTAAAGTACTTGTCAAGCAACGGGTTGCTAACTGTGATCGTTGTATGTGCGTGTGTTTGTCGTTTGACCGGTGGATGTGACTAATGCGTGGCCCAGGTCTGGCTCGTGCCCGTCGCAGCTGCTGCGGCTGCCCGCGGCCGAGCGCGCCAGACACAAGGAGCGGCCCTCCGCACTCGCAGTACACGACCATAGGAGGTAAATGTTTATGTCGTTTGACCGGTGGATGTGACTAATGCGTGGCCCAGGTCTGGCTCGTGCCCGTCGCAGCTGCTGCGGCTGCCCGCGGCCGAGCGCGCCAGACACAAGGAGCGGCCCTCCGCACTCGCAGTACACGACCATAGGAGGTAAATGTTTATGTCGTTTGACCGGTGGATGTGACTAATGCGTGGCCCAGGTCTGGCTCGTGCCCGTCGCAGCTGCTGTGGCTGCATTCGCAGTACACGACCATCGAAGGTAGAGCCACAGTTCCGAAACGTTTCGAGTCTTTTAGCCCTTTTTATTAGTTTTTATTAATAACACTTTTTGTTAAAATCATGATCACAAAATACAATTAGGACTTGAAAATATTTGAGTGCCCCAAAAGTTTATCTGTCGATAAAAGTATCAAAAACCGCTTTAAAACCCTTTTGTCGCATGCAATCTAAAAAACACGCTTAGATTTCAATCGTAAAAAAATATCGATTGAAATCTTCGCATTTCATGTAAAGTGTGATTTTTTCAGATTGCATGCGATAAATTGCATAGTGTAAAGGGGGTTTTAGACATTGACAACAAACCTTTAGCTGCCAAAAGAGTCATTATGATAGTAAGAAAGCTTTTTTTGGCTAGGCTTAAAGTCCGTTTCTAGTTTTTTCCCTAGGGTGTCCTAAAATTAGGCTAGGCTTAAAATGGGCTAAAAGACTAGTCTTTTGAAACACTAGTTAAGTATAACTACCAAACACGCGATGACGCACTCGGCACGCGATTACACGCCGCCGTGACGTCACACAGCAAACGCGCATGTATTCGAAGGTATTACAGTTTACTTATGTACCCTGTGACGTCATTCCTGCTGACATTGTGACATCCTTAATCATCATTCGGAGCCGTAAGGCAAGTACCGTACCAAAGTATTAGATAACGGCCCTATTTAATAACGTGACAATTTGTCAATTGTCATGACAATTTGGCTTACATTGCGATGTAGCTATGAGTAGTTTATTCTCTTTTTCAAATTGGTTGACGTAATGGATATAAAATTGTCATGACAGGTGACAAATTGTCACGTTTATCAAATAGGGCCCTGGTTATATTAATTATCTGAAACATGGTCAATTTTTAAAACAACATGATAGTGGTAAGTAATAAAATATCTATTTTATTTATTAAAAACCTCCTTATATTTCTACTTAAGGTGTCAAATGTTCTTCATAAAAAAAATATGTCTGTGATTTGTCTGCTTTGCTAGTTTTTGATGCATCATCCACATGTGTTTGTTCTTTCACTAGTCTTTCATTTCCCACTTTTGATTTAACCACAAATAGAGAGAGGACAGAAGTCAAGCTTAGTAACGCGCGCTCGAGCAACGCACACATAAACAGCTCTCACTGACACGGAATAACCGGAATCTCAGACGAATCGAATCTCAGAATCTCGGACGAAACGAATCGTGACGTGACGCAGTGTCCTCGGTCGGTGAGAGCTGTCTGTGTGCGTTGCTTGAGCGCGCGTAGTACTAAGCTTGACTTCTGTCCTCTAGCTATTTTGTTATTTAACACTTTCATTCATTAACTTGCACTTCATTTAAATTAAATTACTACTAATGATTCTTCCATTTAAAACTAAAATAACAATTTTGTATTAAACAGTACCTTGTCTGTTTCTTTATAATTTATAAACAAGATTTTAAGAACGCAATATGGTCTCTCATTTTCTCTTATTTCCGCGTTGATTGTTACGAGATTTGGATGGATCGGTGTTTGACGTTTCGTCGAAATAAAAGAAATAATTATACCATTACAATGTTTTTCTCTTTTATGACATGAAACAAAACAAATACTCCAAATTTATTTATTGTTGTGAGTTTTAGAATATATTTATTTGTTTGGTAGTACCGCGAGCGAAGGGCCGTGGCAGTCGCATCGCAAGTCGCAGTCACTCGACGTGACCGCCGCGCGAAGAGAGAGGCCACATTCACAGACTGTCAAGGAAAGGTAGGTAGTTTATGACTCGATATTTTATTGGTATTTTTATTTTAACAAACTTTAGGAAGCTTAGGTACAATAGGGTGGTTTTAAAGTCACGTGTTAAACATTCAAGATGTGTTCAGTTCAGTCCATGGAACTATCTTTTTTTTTAAGAAACAGGGTGAAATACATCAAAGGTCCACCCCATACTAAACGATCGATCAGGTTATTACTTAGATTTTTCTGTCAACATTTTTTTTATACATCGTCTTGGGGTTCGGTGTCGGATCTTCGATCACGGATGTTACAAAAAATCTCTTTTCAACCACAATAAGTTAAATAGAGTAATGTACAATTGCCACACCAAATTCAGGCTGTTTCATAATAACAATAAAATTTAGTATTTGTTTGTATGGAAAACTGCGAAGTGTCAACCCTAGACGCAAATAGACTATTATTTTCGATAATCACTCATCATCGATAATCGTCGAGCATTAATGGGCAAAAGCAAAATACAATTTAGGTCTAGCGTTGCCGTTGCCACTATGCAGTTTATCATGAAAAGATTTTTTTTAAATAGTGCCGGTGTGTTATAATAATTTTCTAGGGTTAATACATGGTCCCTATCTACCATATTCGGCATTAGGGGTTTTTTGTAACACGTATAGAACTTTAGAAAAAAATGATATATTCCTAAGAGTCCAGCGAACGGTGAGCTTCCCATACAAACGTAATACCAAAATGATTTGCAATTTGAGCATAATTAACTCTTCTTGTGTTGTTATTCGGATTAAGAAAGTATTTGTCTAGGTTTCTATTAAATAAAAATTCAAAAATATTAACCCAATTCAAAATAAATGCCAATTATTTATTCATACAAAACTGTAAATCACATTAAAAGCATTTTGGATTTTTCCTATAAAAATACTGTCTTAATCAAAATAAGAAACCTAGATAAATACTGTCTTAATCAAAATAACATTACAAGAAGAGTTAATTATGCTCAAATTGCAAATCATTTTGGTATTACGTTTGTATGGGAAGCTCAATTTAGCTCACCGTTCGCCGGAGCCTTAATATATTTTTATACCCACAGATTCCGCTGTATAGTCCCGTACCCACCCAACTCGGAATACGAATTGGAACTCAAAGTAGACGACATCGTAGTGGTGTCCCGCAAGCGAGGGGACGGCTGGTACAAAGGGACGCTACAGAGGACAGGCAGGACGGGGCTGTTCCCCGCGTCGTTCGTCCAAAGCTGTCCCCACGACTGACCCCGGCCCGGGATCAACAGGTTTGGCACACTTTTCTAGTGACAGAGTGAATAAAATAAGTGATGATAACAGTCCCTAATCAGTGAATATTTTAGTGGATTTATAGTGATTATTTAACCCGATTTTTAGTAAGGCGATAAAAAGTTTCCGTTACTTGATACATTGCAATATGTTCTATGTCGTTGGTCGATGGTTTTATACGAGAATCTTTTTATAATAATACACATTTCGATATTTTTTTTGTTAAATTTGGTGAATTAATTAACCTTTTTAGAAAACAGACCTTTTTGAACTATACTTTTTTTATGTCAAGAGGACACAGATTACAGAGTCATTGTGTCAGCTCTTACTTTATTAAAAGCAGTAAGTAAGTGAATTGTCACAACAAATAGAATGAACTGAAAATAAAAACGCAAATATATTTTAACCGAACACTGCCACCATATGCTAAAATGTTAAAAAAGCTCTTGAGTAAATAAATGTATAAAAATACCTTTGAAACTGTATTTATATCGATATTCACAAATATTAGGTTGGGGAAAAAGTCTTTTCGCATTTATAGTGTGTATGAACTTGTAATAAAATCTCTTTGGCTATACTATTTGTATCTGGCTGGTTTTGGTATCATTAAAAGTTTAAATTTTAAAGAAGATAATTCCAAATTCAAATTATTAAAATGTGTGATTTTCATTTGTTTTTCTTACTGTCAAGATGAGTGAATCTATTGAAGAAATTCGATACATTATTTGGGTACCTCACGAGCTCACTGAAAGAAACCTAATGAACCGTGTACCTACTCATTTGTGATTCTCATCTTTAGCCACTCAGCAAAAATTTGGCTGGTAGGTGTTAATGCCGTATAGTCCTGACCTTGTACCTTCAGTTTCGGTCTCTTCAGAATTCTTTAGGCGTGTCAGGTTAACATCACGAGAGGACTGCCAAACCACTTGTCGCGGTATTTTGATCAGAAGCCCAAAAATTTCTATCTATAGCAATGGGATCATGTCCCTACCTACAAGATGGCAAAAAGTTATCGAACAAAATGGCACCTACATACTTTAGTCAAATGTAAATAAACTATATTAAAAAATGTTTTGAATTTTTTTTAAAAATGCGAAGAAACTTTTTCCCCTACCTATTGAATGGATTTTGTATATTTTCATATCCGAAAACAACGAATAAAACCTACAAAGTCAGAGCTAATGAGAAATACCAGTATTTTTAATCGTCCAACTATGATATAGTCGTCGGTCGTTTAAATATTGATATAATTAATTGATCATAGTGTGTATATTAGGCTTTAAGAATGGTGGACGCAGGGAGCCGGAAATGTTTGCACGTGGATTAATAGGTGAAATAAGCTTATTTATAAGTCTGTTCATACTTACTTGTCCTATTTGGAGTACAATCTTTACCCAACTCTTGATTAAAAAAAACATAAAATACTACAAATGGTTTCCACACATAGATTACGAAAGATATTGTTCATTATTAATAACGATTTGGTTTAAAAAGACAACATATTTTTAAATAGTGATTTAAGTTTAAAAGATGTAAAACAACTGTCATAAACTATTTACTAATTAGGACAAGTGAGGACTAACAGACTTATAGTAAATGGGGTAATGTGTTAGAGGTCCACATTTCAAAATATACTATACTAGCTTTCCGCCCGCAGCTTCGCCCGCGTGGACTACAGGTTATATTGTGCGGGCGGAGACCCGTGCCACGTTAATAATATGTATGCAGTATTGACACTCGGCCCTCGGCCCTGTCCGCGTATATAGGATCTCTTGTTCACCACGTCTGCATGGAGAAACGAAATCGCATGGGGTTTCCCACGCCTAAACATCAGAAAACCCTTGTTCACTACGACTATAGGTGAAAAAATCGACTAGGCTTATATAAATTGGATTTATTGGTTTTTGGAGTTCCCTACGTTTCGACACCTTTCAAGGGGCCGTGATCACGGGAGGACTAAAGCAAAAAAGCTGCTCATATTTTTATGAAATTACCCGCTCGGAACATTATAAAAATACATTCAATTTTATTAAATTATGCATTTTACTTTATTAAATTATTTTATAGCTGAATTTATCTATTATTACTGAATTAAATTGATTAAAGTTAATTAAAAAACAAGACGTAGCTACTGAATCTACCACCAGTTCACAAATTGTCAGGCTTCTCGAAGAAAGAACTGGCGGAAGAAAACTCAGAGAGGTTTTGTCAACCTCCCTTTTGATCCCTATCTACAAAACGAACTAACTCACAAGTGTATGTTAATGTTTAATACGTACCTATGACATTACCCCGTTTATTATACTTATTTTATTAATACGTATACATTGATAATGAAATTCGTAATAAATTATTTCTTGTTAATGCAATTCATTAGTAAAGGTTCTAGAAGTTTTTGAACATATTTTCAACATCACATTTTTTTGTGTAAATAAAATGAATTATGTTTAAAATGGGTCTTTTGTACATATTTTAACTAATTTTTTTTCTCTATTTTTGTCCAAATCTGAGGGCCAATGGAAATATGCAAAACTATTTGTATTAAATTATTTTTATATAAAAATGTGTACCTACATCGACTGTATTAATGAAGTTTAGCATTATCCCAACAACTAACGAATATTCAGCTTGGCTTTAGAAAAATATATAAAATCCCAAATACTTTTATGCTGCTTTCAAAGCAAGTTTATCAAAATTTTAAACAAAGAAAAAATCTTTTTAGGCACCTCAGTATTACGACACAAAGAGATTTGATTTACAACACACATAAATAACTACTAGTCCATCCCACTAGTTCCATTGACCCCGTCTCTTGTTGGGACAGGTGGGATGATTATGTCCCACTACTCCTATGGGAGAACTATTACTTTTTTTAATTCTGTCCCAGTAGTCCCATGGGACAATACTAGGACATAAATTACGACTAGTGGGACAGACAGTGGTGGTCCAACATAGTATAATCTTACATCTTTTTCTTAGGTTATACATTTTTTACTCTATTGATCAGGAAACGCAAAAGTGCTGCCACCTGCTTCAAGTTTTTAAATTAACTCCACTAGAGTTGGTTGTTGGGATTTTACGGTTGTAGCTTTTTTATTTAAAGTTGTTTAAATTCAAATAAGCATTTGAACTTGTGTATAAATTGTTTGCTTGTCTAAGTTCAAACCGATTGTATATTAGATAGTAACAAGTATTTAAATACCACAAACAGTAAAATTAAACGTTAGTGATAATTTGTTCACAAAAGGACAATGACCACTTCTCATACAAGCGTTGACCTGTCAAATTGATTTTTTTAAAGTTGATGTATATTGATAATAAACCTGTATTTGAATAGTTGCCATGACCGTAGAACACTATTATTTATTGAATTTTAATTTGGCAATCAGAAATATATGCAATAGTAAAATCAATATGTTGTAGTTGTAATTATTGTTGATCTTTATTATAAATTTTCTATATTTCTGTATTGCCGAGTTCAATTTTAGTAAGAAAGACCGTAGCAGGATAAGGGAAGGAAAAATGCCCTTTGGTATTATGACTTGATTTTTTTTCTGCTGTTTCTTACATCTAGCAGTGCAATTGTGTCAAGTTTGGTTGAAAAATTCCCAGTGGTTCAGGCGGGAAAAAATAAAATCCGACTTCATGAAATATGACTTTTCTCTAAAACTATTAAATGGTATGATACAGTCATACCACTTTTTTTTTCATTTTGGTTAATTAAATAGTAAACAACGTGTTACAGAAATACCCCTAATGCCGAATATGGTAGATAAGGACCATCAATGGGACCAACTCTGAAATCGCGAAAAAAAACAGCTGTTTTATACAAAAATTAAAATCGAAAATATAAAAATGTATGAAACAGCTGATTTTTTTCGCGATTTCGGAGTTGGTCACATAGCAAAAGTTGTTCAGTTTGATGGTCCCTATATACCATATTCGGCATTAGGGGTATTTTTGTGATATGTTGTATATGTCCTGACAGAAAATTGAGTCTCTATCTTAAACATTTCAGTAAAAAACATGTAAGTCAAAATTTAAAAAAAAAATATTTTCATTCCTGAAGGAGTGACCACTCTTAAATGTCATTTCTAAAAAAATCTAATTTAACGTTCTATGAGTCATATATAGTCTATAGTTTGATGGTAAAAATCGAAAAGCAAAGGTCAAAATTAAAAAAAAAAATCGTTGGATTTTGATACATTTTATTCCTTATACCATTCTAACACCGAAAATTAACTTAAGCATAAATCCTCGTTGTAAAGTAATAAAAAAATATATAAGCTTTATAAATACCAATAAAAATGCAATTTTATGAGCATCTCTATACAGGATAATTTATTGATAAAACAACATTTGACAGGTCAGAAATGGGCATCATTCTTTATGTTTTATTTTGATTGTTCGAACCCATACCTTACCCTGAGGATGATACGCTTATTATGTTTAATTATTATTTTTAAGACACTGCCATAAAAATAAAAATTGATTTCGGAACTAATTTCTATAGATAAGCATTTTTATATGATAGTATAATTTCGTTATTAAGGTACTATTACTCAACTAGTTTACATAAACAACTAGGTACCTAGTAATTACAGGTTTTATTTATACTAGACTAAATTATATACTTATACGAAATTTAAAAAAATTAAATGAAATTTTTGCATTTTCAATAGTAAGAAATTTTAAACTATGAAGAACATAAAATTGAGACTGTACGATAAATAAAATAGTATTGTCTAAACAATTTTAAATTAAAAAAAAATATTTTTAGCGAATGTATAAATACAGAGAATGGTGACCCGTAACAACATATTTTATTTTTGTGAATGTCTGATTGGATTTAATACCTACTTTAAAATATTATAAATTAAGAATATTTGGATAAATATACAACATCTTATAAAAATACCCCTAATGCCGAATATGGCATATAGGAACCATTAACTGATCAACTTTTACCATGGGACCAACTCTGAAATTGCGAAAAAAATTCAGCTGTTTCATACAAAAATTAAAATCGATAATATCAAAATGTATGAAACAGCTGATTTTTTTTTCGCGATTTGAGAGTTGGTCCCATAGTAAAAAAAATCAGTTTGATGGTCCCTATATACCATATTCGGCATTAGGGATATTTTTGTAACATGTTTTATAGAACAGAGGAATCAACTTCATTTATATCTTTTTTATATAAAATGGAACTCAAACAAACTCTTTTGGATTTACATTTTTTTAAATATTTCCAGTCATGCACAAAATAGTAGATTGTGAGACAAGGGTCAAAAGGAAGCAATTCCCATATGAGATATTTAGACTATAGTTCCAGTATGGAATTGATGACTTTTACCCGTGTTAAACACTCTACTTTTCATTTTGAATATAAGGAAAGTAGAAAAAATCGTATTTTTTACAATAACTACATAAGTAGACCATATTTATTTATTTCTTATTTCAAATTTAGAACAGTCCGCGTAGCCGCTCCGCCCAATGTTTTTAATTTTGCACTGGCTGTTATACAAACTCTATGGTCGTCTATGTAACCAAATTTAGTTCTATTTTTAAAATTATTTTACACCCTAGGGTGGAACGCAGAGTTTTTAACCCGCTGTTCACTTTCCGAATATGAGAAATGAAAATAAATTTGGATTGTAATACGAACCTATATTTGAGTAAGTGTACTCCTACAGTTGCTCAACTTTATGCTATGGGCTTCGATTCTAAGCTAACATAGCAATCGTGTTTCGACTGTGTTTAAATAGTGTGTGTGTTTAGTCTTGTTACTAAATCATAAAAGCAAAACTATTAAAACACCATTGAGACACAATTATTACGTTGACAAAAGAAGAATCGAGGCCCTGTTTTGCAGTAGGTAGTATACAGTGTCCCAAAACTTTGCAACACGGAGGGAAAGTTAAATATTGAAGATAGGAAATTTTAGTATAAGAAGACTTCATTTTGATTTTTAATCAGTGGCGGATTTACAAATTTTCAAGGTATAGGCTGTAAAGCTTTTGCCGCCCTTGCCTCCACAATTGTCAAATTGTCATGTCCTAGATTATTTTTACAATTCAACAATTTCGTTGGAATTGCACGTAAAATAATTTTTAGGTATATTTTTGAGCTAATTAAAGCTCAATCATGTAAGATTTGGAAGGCGGGGTAATGCATGCTACTTACAGGAACGTACAATGACAAATGATAAGTGAGAAGGGAAAGTCGTCGGCAAAATTTGTTGCAGACTTCTATCTGTTAAACATCAGAAAACAGAATACAGAAAACCGTCGTCCAGAAATCTTTTTAATTTCTGGTAGAAAAAAAAAAATCGGTCCCCAAATTTGCCGCCCCAAAAATCTGCCGCCCTAGGCTCAAGCCTACTCAGCCTGCTGGTAAATCCGCCACTGTTTTTAATAATAATTGGAAATGCATTCAAAGATAAAAAAAAAAATTCAAAGATACGGAACAGTACGTAATAATTTCCTTTTGTTTAAAATGCTGTGTTATTCAAGAAAAATAATATTAATGAAAAAACTCTTTCGATCGGTATCGTAAAAATAAAATATTGTTTCTTTTTCATATTTGGTGGATTCGATTCCTGGTTAAAGTAGGTTATTTTTCAAAAATCTTTGAATGCAGTTCCAATTATTTTTTAAATTAAAATTAAGTTTTATTTCATTAAAATTTCCTTCAATATTTAAGGTGCTTTTTCCTCCGTGTGGCAAAGTCTTGAGACACCCTGTATATTAAATAATATTATTATGTACATTATAAATAAATACAACATCGTATTTGAAATCACGCGTGTGTAACTTTATTACAAAATGTTACAAATTTCGCTCATTGCGAAAGAACTGATTTATAATTTTCTTTTAAGAATTCATGTGGTTAAGCGTAGACAATCGAAATCTTATACGTGAATCTTATATGTTATGAGTTATAGTTGAAAATACTATAATTATACCGATTTATTTATTTTAGTTGATTGATTTGTCTTGTGTATTTTTCGCTTTTAGTGTAAACAGTAAGTGAATCATATCGAACGGTTGAATTAGGAAATTTTGAAAAGAAATAAACGTTTCGTAATATTAGAAATTACTTTTATTTTATAATAATAAGATTTCTATTTCAGATCTCAAACATCCATATTACAATGATAAAATTACAAAGAATGTTAAAAATTACAACACACCACAACGCACAATTTATTTTTCGACGTTTGCATGTTGGTCAGTACATGAACCATACGATGGTTTAAGTACTGTCAGTCAAACCTACACGATAATGTCTGAGCTATGTACGCGACCATTGTCACAGACAATATAACAAGTACAGCATATTAGAAGAAATATAATATTAGTTGATATACTAGAAGAAACTCGACGCTCTCACCAGCGACTCGGTAGCTCAGCGGTCAGAGCACTGGACCGGACATCCAAAGGTCGCGGGTTCGACTCCCGTCCGAGAACATGATCTAATGTTGATAATGTTGATTTAATCAACATTAGCTACCGAGTCGCTGGTAAGAGCGTCGAGTTTCTTCTAGTACATCAACTAATATTATATTTCTTCTAATATTATATAAAAATAGCATTGTGAATGCTTAAATCTCAAAATTACAAATAAGTACAGCATATTCTATTTTAGCCCCTGCGTCATAGGACACACGTGCGACAGTCCCGCGTGATGCCTGCATTTGACATCTCTATCGACCTTCATAATACTGAATACTCTCAACATCAGCCAAGGGTAAGGTGAAGACGATGTTTTCTTGCAAAAAGTATAAAAATTGCGATTATTTTGCAAGAAAAGTTGGAAGGTTCATCGCATTGTATAGTTCTAACTAGGTTAAGTTTTAAGATAAATAATATTAGAAAAAATACTAAAAAAAATCGACTCACCCGTCAAATAGCATTGTGAATGCAAAAAATCTAAATTTAATAATTATATAGCTGTTTCATCTTTATCGATTGTCAAAACATCTGGAAAGATGTTTCTTTCGAATGTGGGGGTATTTCCTCACATTGATGAAATTGCGCTGGCTTGCAGCGAAGAAGTAAAAAGTACTAGAAAATTTCGCCGCTCCCACTAGCGACTCGGTAGCATAATATTGGTCAGTGCATTGGGCCGGAATCCCAAGGGTGCGGGTTCGAGTCCCGTCTGAGGTGCTACGGGTGAGTCGATTTTTTCTAGTATTATTTATCTTAATATAAAAATAGCATTGTGAATGCAAAAAATCTAAATTTAATAGGTTAAGTTTTTGTAAGAATGGGTGGAACTGAATTCCATATTCGATTCATCTTGACAACCAACCCGTTCGATATTGTGATAGATACTTAATTTCAACTGCTGACACACAGTCATAACATGACTTTACGCGAGTTTATTAAACCAAACAACCAAACTATTATGACAATTAAACTATCAATTCTTAAGATGTAAAGCAGAGAAATAGCTTTCTTATAACTTTCAAATAACAACTAATGAGAAAGTTCGAGGCACCCACACTCATATGACACATAGATGATAGAGGTAAAATGAGATAAAATGTAATTTTGGATATTATACCTAAGCAAGTGGCTTGATTAATGAATATCTAATGAGTAATGCGAATGATTCGATTGAATTATCAAATTGTATTGAATGATACTAAATAATATACTAGAAAGACACGACTCGCACCAGATCATATTCTCGGACGGGAATCGAACCCGCGACCTTTGGAAATCCGACCACTGAGCTACCGAGTCACTAGTGGCAACGTCAAATTTCTTCTAGTATATCCCACCGCTGCAAGCCAGCGTTATTTCATTCTAATTGAAATATCTTTCAAAAATCTGTATTGAATGAGTTCAGAAAAATTGAAAATAACTTACGATAATTTTGTTTTTATCATTGAATCTAATCTAAATTGCCACGTGATTACTATTTTGAGACAGTCGTGATTTAATTAGTTTTACTCTATTAATGTAACGTGTTTACACCTCGTAAACGTGTTTATTACCTACGTGACCTTTCTCATTTCCTGATTGATATTGACAAGTCATTATACGAAAATTAAGAACTTACCTAAGTTAAGGTACAGTCAGCAGCACAACAGGTTATACAAATCTGTCAAAAATCTGTAATATATTTTGAACCTTAATGTCTTCGCTTTTAAGTGTCTAATTGATTGAATTTCATTACCTTGTCGTGGTAGCCTTCTTAGTGTTCCGTTGACTGTACCTATTGAGACTTGCGTACTTGAAAGAAGGATAAAAAATATGTATGCCGCGCCGGGGTTTCAATTTACTAACAAAAAAAATTATGAAACGTTTGATTTTACTGAGACAGAAATTAATCATAATATTTAACCATTACACAGCTAACTCGCTAACCATCTGAAACAATGAAACAAATAATAAGGAAGTACAGGGTAACTTTCACTAGATGTCTGCGCGATTAGTCTTAGTAGAATGACTTTGTTTTATTGTTTTGTGTTAGGTACTTAATTGGCAATGGGGATGAATACTGAGGAACTAATGGCCCCACAAGCGCCTGTACTAAAATAGTTTGATTGGTTGTCTCATATGTCAAATGTCATTTCACCAATCAAAACCATTGATAGCGCTGGCGCCATCTGCGATAAGTAGCTCTAGATCTTATTACAGGACTTTTTAATCCTTTCCAGACAACTAAAAAAATATTTTATTATACCAGTATTATAACAATGCAACAAAATATATATCTATATTAGGTGGTAGTGCTTGATAGACGTAAAAGTGTTGTCGTATGTTCTGTTGCGGGCATTGTTTGTACTCCTCCTCCTTTACTAATAAAGCTTGTATAGCAGATGTATAGTTACACAATGGTTACTCTCTGTCAAACTATTTAAGTTTGACATTAAAAAAAAAGGGACAAAACACTGTGTAACTATACATCTGTTATACATTCTTTATTAGTAAGGGGGTTATTGTACGTACATTTTATGAATGTTAATTGATTTGGCTCTATGCATTTTTGAATCATGCTTATTTGACTTCATTTTATTTCTATTCATACGAGTATGTTGCCATATGCATTGACTTTAAATATTATCCTTATAGCAACGACAGATTGAGGTATAGACAGTTAATATGCGACCTTGAACCTTCACAAAATCTAAATGCAGTATTGTCTGACGTTCACTTTGAGAAATCGTTTCGCTTCCTATAAATAAGTAATAATCTTTAATTTAAATAAGGGCCTTATCAAGCTTTTTTTTCCAAGTGAATAAATTTCATGAGTCCATGAATCTCTTTAGTCATTATAAACCATGGTGCCTTTGGTATTTAAGGATTAAGGATTTTAACCCTTTGGTAGGTTTGTCAGTTCAGTTATGTTGTATACTAAAAACAGGCCCAAGTACAGACCCTTGTGGTACTGCTGCATTTGATATTGTTTTCTTTGACTTGGCTTATTCTGTTAGGTATACAGGGTTAATTGCAATACACCAATAACCTTGCAGGAGTGGATTATTAACATCATAAACAACGACGTTTTTTCTACGAAACTCCGAAAAAGACAAAAATATAATATTATTATCTTATTATGCAAAACTCGATCAGCTGTTCGGACATTTGTATGGAAAGTCGATTTTTAGGGTTCCGTACAGTCTTCATATTTGCAATTTTGCACCAAAGGT
Organism: Catoptria pinella; assembly: GCA_963556745.1. NCBI lineage: Eukaryota > Metazoa > Arthropoda > Insecta > Lepidoptera > Crambidae > Catoptria > Catoptria pinella. The sequence continues at coordinate 2,655,398 of OY750777.1, forward strand.
GTTTTGCCAACCCAAAGCCAGTTAAAAAATAAAAATATATTTTATACTTTAGAGGGCGGTTCCCATACAGGTGAAGGGGTGCGTGAAAAAAATTTACTTCCCATTGACCTATTTGAAATAATGTTTATTATTACGTATATTTTTACCAACAAATATATTATTAAATCTATTTTTTAAATTCCTTAATTTTCCTATAACAAACCAACTTTTTTATTTATTACTTACTTACAAAGTAAACCGAGTGACTAAAACCCAATTAGGTACTTGTCCAGTCACTGCGTATTCGTCAAAGTAGATAATGACAATGAGTATACTTATACAACTAAGCAATAGTAAAATACGATTTGCTTCATACTTATTAATAAATATAATTATTTTGAGATCTTAAAAAATAAGTTTGCGGTCAAACGCGTAGCACAGATAAGCCCCGCCCCTGAAGCCCTATTGGTACGGAACCCTAAATGTGCAAAGTTCGACACGCACTTTGCCGGTTTTTTGTCTTTTTACGGAAAAGTCGTAAAACAAACGTTGTTATTTACAATGTAAGTAATCTACTTATGGTGAGGTTGTTGGTGTTTTACTAATAAACCCTGTATGTTTTAAGAATATGTGTTTTTGTTTTAAAAATTCTGAAATACGTACATATTATTTAGGATTTTATTTAACAATAATAATTGATAACGGCGTTAGAACACCAGCTTTCTTCTCCAAGTAAAAATGGATAAGTTATACATAGGTACATAAGCATTTTGGCAGTTAAGTAACATTATTTCTATGGAGAATATTATACAAGGTGTTACAAAAATACCCCTAATGCAGAATATGCTATAGAGGGACCATCAAACTGAACAACTTTTACTATGGGACTAACTCTCAAATCGCGAAAAAAAATCAGCTGTTTCATACATTTTGATATTTTCGATTTTAATTTTTGTATGTAACAGCTGTTTTTTTTCGCGATTTCAGAGTTGGTTCCATAGTAAAAGTTGTTCAGTTTGATGGTCCCTATATACCATATTCGGCATTAGGGGTATTTTTGTAACACCTTGTATATCGTGGCTGGAGCCAGTTAAATAGACTTGTACCATTTGGCACCGTATTTTGGCAAGTAAATTCGGTCGTAAACAACTCGCCTATATGCAACCGAACATATATTGCATAAATGCATAATACATCGACACGACACGACACTACTGGATCGGAAACTGTGCAATATTTCAGTAAGAATTTATTGTTGAAATGAGTTTGTTGAAACAATTTGACGTCCAGCAGCCACCTACAAAATGAGGATTTCACAGTAATGCTATGACTGGCGAAAAATTATGTCATGATCCCATTCATCTTTTGATAGCGGAGTTCGTTATAGTGTAAAAAAAATGTAAATTTATTACAGCAGCAAAGGGTGTTAGGATATAGTGCCAGCCAGGGGGCTAATTGTCTAATTTAAAAATCTATCGCAATCGCTTTCATTTGACAGTTGGATCCGACACATTGCTGCATTTCTTTGGTATGTTTTTATTTGTGCCAAAAAGAAGCATCAATGTGTTTCATCCTGAAAGCGATTGCGATAGATTTTGAAATTAGACAATAGAAAGGCTGGTTTGTCTAGAAAGCGAATCTATTTAACAATAGTCAATGGTTTTAGTGGGTATGAATGAATTCCATACAAAAAATCTTGAGAGTTAGGCGTGATAAAGTTATAACTGTCAGGCAGGTGTGGTATCATTTTCGGATAAATCAATAACGTAGTATTCATTTCCCCTTGTTCCTTGGAGATAACTATGATCAGGTAACTGGTTTCTAGTATAGAAAATGTAATTTATGTAGTACTTTGGTGAGTGAGATTCGCTGATTTCACTGTGGCTGTAGCTGTCTATGTGCGCATTGTTTAAATGTGGACAATGTGGGACGCTTTTGATAAATGTAGGGCAATGTGGGACACATTTGACATAAACATACTTTTGCCCATAGAGGATTCGAACCCGGGCGTCAATCAATATGCAAGGACTTTATAAGATTTATAATACGTTTATAGTCACTGTGAACACGACCTATAGATCTACCCTTTTTCAGTTATACGACGCCAAATACTGACTTTCTGTAATCAATACTTCCTGAAAGTCGGGAAAGGGACTCGAGAAGCAACCTTGGCCCTTAATCAAGGTCGCTCAGACCCTCGCACGAACGAGGCCAACGGGGTGAAGATGAGCACAAAATTAAGAGAGAGTATTTTGTGAGTTATCACAATCTGTTTATCTACCCTTAGGTAAGGAAATTATTCGTCAATATCCCGTGTTCTATTACGTAAGTAGGGCTGCTATTAGGGTTACCACCTTTTTTTTGAACTAATAACGAACATTGATTGCCAAAGGTAGAAAAAAACTTTATTTTCCTGATAAAGTAAAGAGTACAATTACCCCGAAATAAAGTATATACTTTATCATAAAGTAAGGGTGGCAACCCTAGCTGCCATGCCTTGTGTTATGGAAATCAGAGACAACGACAATCACAAACACCCAGACCTGGGCCAATATAGAAAAGTTCGTTTTCTAAATTAACCCAACCGGGGATTGAACCCGGGACCTCAGAGATGGCGACACCTTGAAAACCGGTGTACAAACCCACTCGATCACGGAGGTCGTCGAAGTATAATAATAGTACTGGTAAAGGTTTGTATTTGGACCGTGTGTTGCTTAATGGCTAACTGAAAGTAGAACAACAAATGTGTATTGTTTTTGTCTGTCGGTTAAAATATGATAACCAGTTTTTTTACGCCACAATAGACAAATTACTAAGCAGTAGTACCGTCGTGTAGCAGTAGCGTGGATGGGAATGTATATTTGTGGTATTTTTTTTTTCACTTTGAAAGGTTAATGCTCTTTACGGATGTTAGTACTTAGGTTAGTATATATTCAGTGACCAGGCGGCGCTGTCTTATATTGTTCAAAATAAATCGATTTCGGACTATAACAGGTTCCCTGTCTCCATACAACAGTGACTGAAACTGCGACACGTCCCTTGTTAAACATTTTCATTTTAATGTTTAAAAATTCTGTTTATGTAAAAAAAATATTGTTTTTATTTTATGTTGTTAAGTAAGACATATTTTTTTATATAAATTTTATCATCAATAGGTACATCAGGGCCAGAGGCCCTACCGGCTAATTTTTCGAACTTCGGCGGTTCTGCCGAGTTTCAACTTAAAACAGATAAATCGAAGTAAGGAGTTTCGTATTGTTGTACTATTCGCCGAAGTTATTTAGAAGAATCGATGTTCGTGTGACATCATGAATGGAGGTTCGCCATTTTGGCCCGATTGGGGCTTGATGTATCTTTTAATTTTAAGCCCGGCAGACTTTCCAAAGTCGATGCGTTAGCCGGTACCTACGTCCCTTCACCACTAGCAATTTTAAAACGAGTAAACTGGCACGCGTACGTGACTTTAAGCGTGCCACCAACCACCTAAGCCTATTATAATATATAAAAAATAATACATAAAAAAGAATCACCCCGATTGCTGATTTCCAAATTAGACAATGACCTCTACTAAACAGTTGAATTAATTCAGCTACGTCTATTAAAAAGAAGCTCTTGAAATCATATACGATTTTGCTTATTTGATTGCAACAAAATCTCAATATCTTGTAAACTTCGCAAACGAAACATCTTATGGATTGGACATATTATTCAAGCCCATTAGCGAAAACTTAATAATCCTATTAAATTGCCAATCTCGTTACAAGGTCTCCCGCTTAGGATTTGCGAACCGATGGCGTAGCTTCTTTGACATTCACAAGTGCTTGCAAAAGCCTAGACTGAATAAATGAGTTTTGAATTTTGAATTTAGAATCCGATGAGATTGACAATAATTGGGTCAACAACAACATGAGAAAGCTGTTTCTATTGCGATTTTGTTATCGCTTTTACTTACAATTGGACATTGCCTATAGATAGGGTCTGGAGTTCTGGAGACATTGAATTCGTGATTATTGAAAATTCTGACCCAAACTTCGATGTTAAACTTATTTCAAAGTTTTAACTGCCTAATCGATAAGTTAATATGACGCCGAAGTTGGTTCTTTATGGGAACAATATTTTCTGTCACCTAAGTTTAGATGTGTCACTAATCTGCAATACCCAAATTATAATATCTATCCCCAAGAAATATATTAGTCATCATATTTATCAAAACTGTCTCTAAGTATAAATCACCGTATTAATGTAAATATGTCTCTTAAATTATAGTTTGATCACTTTTTTCTATAGCCTAAATATAAGATCTGTCCTCTAAAAAGTAAGTCCCTGGCAGCAATAATATATTTGTACCTACCTTAAATAGTAAATCTATCACCTTATAAATATATTTGTACCTAAAATAGTAAATCTATCACCTTATAAACAAAATATTAGTATAATTTTAATCGTTCAATCATCAAAATAATAGATGTGTCACTTAATTAATAGAAAAAATCCTAAATAGGGGCGGAGTCAAATTGGCGGACTATGAAAATTTAAATGCACTAGGTAGGTTAGGTTAGGTTAATGTTTAGACCACTCGCAGCGGAGCTCCATAAGCTCCATATCAGGATCAACTAGTTTGGCCATAATGCTTATATCAGGATCAACTAGTTTGCCCTAGCCTAAACTAGTTTGGTCTAGGCTATACCAGTTAATCCCATCGCGTATAGGAAGAACTAGTTTAACCTAGGCCAAACTAGTTTGTCCTGAAAATCGGGTTTGGCCGGTAACAAATATACCTTACTAACTCGCACGGCTCGCACTTGACTGCAGTGTTTAGTTTAGTTTTAGATAAGTAGTGTTTTTGTTTCGATTATAAATGTAAATTATATAATTAAAACCTATTGTAGTTTAATTTAATTAATTGTACCCATATCGTCAAATTTCAGTTGAATTATGTAATAAATTAATATTATTTACAATGATAAAAATATATTTTTTAGGTAAACATTTTTAATTGTTTGGTGATTCAGTTTTAGTGACACTTTTATTATTTAGAAACCCAATATAATTATTTGATGATTGATATTATTTCCAAGTAATTCTTAATTAATATTTAGGTAAGCGTTTTTATATTATTTGGTGATTAAATTTAAGTGACAGATCTACTATTTTAGGAGCAAATATTATTTATTAGGTCACTGAAAATGCATTTATTAGGTAATTGATAAAATCATACCCGTTCTTTATTTATCGTAGTTGTCTAGTGTCTAGGTTGGCTGTTCTGTTATATTACCGTACCTACTACTGTTTTCAACTGTTTTAGTATGGGCAATCACTATCTGTTTTATTATGTGGCAGGGGTATCCGATCGCGTGCTCAAGTGCAGTGCACCTGTTGCTTACAACTAATTAGGTACGAAATGCCACGCACCTCGGCGAAATTAAATTTTGAGATAAAGAACTGCATTCTTGGTAATAAGGACTTAATAAATACGGCATAGATAGACTGCTGGGTATGTCGCCTTTTAGCTGGTATTGTCCGTTCCAAAGTATTGAGTCAGTCAGTCACCTGTGACCTGACTGACCATAAATTAACGAGCTTATAACAACCTAGAACTTTAGTTCCTTACAAAGTGCACTCATGCACTGTCAAAAGTGAGGCAAATAAAAGTGAGCCAAAATGGCTGTTTTCAGATTTTTTCCTTTATACGTTACTTAATCATACCTATAAGAACGAAAAAAATTCAATTTCCCTACCTTTAGGGATTAGTTAGATCACAATCCAAACATTAGTCGAAAGCGAAGTTCGTTATCGTTTTTACAAAAAATACCTTTGGCGTCTTTGGCTGGTACGCGAGTGTGACTCGGTTCGACTCGGTGCTCAGCGCGGTAAATCCCAGTCGACCTGACCCCCAGCTTTTATGACCGTGGTATGTGGTGTGGTATAGGAAACAAAGCAAAAGATGGTAGTTTATATCTATTCTGTGGCAAATGCACACAACGGCAACGGCGCGGTCGGAGCCCCGCCGGGCGCGCCAAGCGGGACGGCAACGCGGCGTGGGCTGCTTTCGAGGCGCCCCATCACCGAGCGAGGCGTACGACGAACGTAGATACCCTCCATCCTGAGTTAGAACGAGATAGCATAAAGCGTCGCAGACAGGCGTGACGCGTCGAGCTCAGCGGGACGGGAACCGGCAAGCACATTTGCATTCATTCATTTATAATAACGCTGTAAAATGGACATAGAGCAGCTCATATTTTGTGTAAGGAAACACGTATTTTTGTACGATTTGAGTAACAAAGACTACAAAAATGTAGCACTGAAAACGGCCGTTTGGGAGTCGATAGGGAGAGAATTAAATCAAAGCGGTAAGTTTGACAATATTAAAACCTGCTTATTCATTGTTTTTAGATTATCTTTGTAACTGTATTATGTCGCTAATTTAATCAATTAAGTAATCGATAAACTGTCCGAGTTACATAACTGATTGTCAAGTTGAAGTTATAGTCCGCGCGTGATGAGAAAGGGATGGAACCTTGTCAAACTGAGACGCGCACGGTAGTTCACAACGGCCAGCTACAAGGATATCCAAAAACACGGTTTCACGCATTCGAGGTGACGGAACTTTTGCTGCAGAAACTTCAGTGAGATAATAAGTAAACAATTAGTTACTAATTAGTCAATTTTCGATTTACTTTGATAAGGTATGTACTATCCCATTCTCATTGCGCGCGGATTATACCTACAATACTAGAAAATTCCAACGCAATGTGGAAAATATTTTTTGTTCTTGTTGATTGTTGATGTTTTTTATGTTATGATGTTTGTGAAAGATTACAAATAACTTACATGTTATTGATCATGATGACCACAAAATATAGGCAACAAGCTCTCTTCATTTTGTGCCGTACTTAATATTGACAACCACGGTGGTTGAGTGGCCATTTTAAAGGAAACGGGTTCAATTCCCGGTCGCATCAATATCGAAAAACACCACTTTTATTTTCAATATATATTTACTTTATTTTATCCTGATTACTTATCAATTTAAATTTTCAGGTGAAGCTGTTAAAAAGAAATGGAAGAGCATAAGAGATGGGTACACAAAATACAAAAAGGATTTGAAAAATGCGACTGGGAGTAGCAAGAAAAACATTACGTACGTATGGAGTTCCCAGTTAAGTTTTTTGGATAGCTATTATGGGGTCAGATCTGGTTTAAATGCAGAGGCGGCACCTTCTACGCGACCTGATACACCTAATCAGTATTCTGACAATTCCCAAGACTTCTTATCATCGCCGGCTAATTCGCCGATATCATCAACTCCACCGTTGTCACATGAAATGCTTGAAAACTTTCAAAGCAACACTAAAAGGAAGCTCAAAGACGTTCACACGATGAGTAAGAAGAAAAAGTGTCACGATGGAATTGATTACCTTTTCCTAAGTTACGCTGATACATTTAAAAAATTTCCTCCTCGTGAGCAGGCTATAGTAAAGCTGGAGCTAGCAAAATTATTCACCAATATCGAGTTGAGATTGCTTCATAATCCTGATGATTCACAATCGAACACGTTTGCATACTCAAATCTATGTTCTGCGGAATTTCAAGAAATCAATCCATTATCGTTGAAGTCGGAAACATGAAGAGGAAATAATAAACTAAGAAGTTTTTTTTAATAAAAATAAATTTTGACAAACGTATTTTTTAAGGAGAATGTTCAAGATCAAAAGCAAAGTACTACATGATATTTTATTATTCATTAGAATTTTATTTCACGAAACTAAGAGCCTCTTTCACAGGTTCCAGTTCCGGTTTCACAGTTTCACTTTCACCCCTGCCTGGATATAAAGTACATGGTGTGATCGAAGTTATTGGCAATCTTTTAAACTAAGAATAAAACCACGATATTGGCAATCATTTAATCTAAGAATCTAACCACAATTTAGGATAACTTATCAAAAAAAACCGCATCAAAATCGACCCATTACTTTGGGAGGTATGTTGCTTGCTTAACTTATGATGTCCCTCTTTTTGCGTTGGGTGTTAAAAATTCAAGTTGAAATAAACATTAAAAATCACAAGAAGTTCTAAGTAGAAGATTACTGATACTAATTTTTGTTGAGTACTTTCATGTTTTAACATCAGTAATTTTTTACTTGTTTTAATTCACAAGAAGTCATTTCTGTTCGGGATCTGTCTACTAATGTAGCTCGCTATGTAATGAGTAAATTACTAACCCTCTTACTAATAAAGATTGTATAGCAGATGCATAGTTAAATTGTTTTGTCCCTTTCTTTTTTAAGTCAAACTTAAATAGTTTGACAGAGAGTAACCATTGTGTAAATAGATGTATAGACATCTCCTATACAATCTTTATTAGTAAGTAGGTAAGTATTTACTATGCCAATGTGCCGATTGACCTTTGGGGGAGTTTACCCCCCAGAGCCCAGCCCCCTCATTACGTAACTCTGTAGCTAACAATTCTCGATTGAAAGCGCAGTTACATTGCTGCTTTAAGTAAGATAGTTGTCACATTGGTTCTTACTAAAGCATTCATGTAACTGCGATTTCTGTCAGAGTTGATCGCAACAAAGTTACATAATCAATGGGCAGTTCTAAGTTCTAAGGCGTCCGTCGGGCCGTGCACCACACGTAATTTAGTTAAAATATTCGCGTCGCTGCTCCTCCATTAAAGATAGCTTCATAGAGGTCTTTTAAAATTTCTATGAAATTTAAGTTTGACGCTTTAGAATTTCTAAATAGGTAATTTGTAAGTTTATTGTGTTTGGAGAATATTGTGAATCACAGCAATCAAAATAGTTCATTCAGGTGTTGATTTGGGAATTAATAGAAATTCAACAGTGTTGGTGGTCAAACGTAGCAAAAAAATATAAATCTATGGGACAAACGGTTCATTTGGAAAATATATGATCAATTAAGTATTTATTTACCTAGGTTATTTTTTATTGTTGGACAAAATGTTTATCGGGTTTTTGTTCAGTCCAAATTAATTAGATTACATACATGGAACGACGCCCAACTAGAGGGTGCAGTCCCGGTACTGTAGAGAAAACGGGATTCCCGGTACTGCGCTAACTCTGGTACCGGGAAAACCGGGAAATTCTGTACTTTTCGGTAGGTACTAAATTTTTTTTTACATATCGTTAATAAAATTAAATAAAAATAATGTTCGTATTATTGGTAATTTGTTTTAATCAATAATATTTTTCTTATCGGACTAAAGTAAGGTTCAAATCTAAATAGAACACAAAAACATAAATTAACATGAAACGAGATCAATAAGTAGGTAATCAAATTACTTTTTTTTTAATTGTATCATACTAACTAAAGCAAGGAATCTGAGACATTTATTGCTTATGACGAAGCAAGCGAAATACCAAATCTATAAATCAAATTACAAAAAGCTTTTGAAAAGAATTAGAGATCATTGGTGCTTTTAATTACGCACACGTTACCAGCCACTTGCTGGTAATGTGTGCGTAATCCACTGATGGCGTCGAGCGAAGTAGCGATAAAATCTAAGGAGAACATAAAAACAATATGAAACGCGATCAGTAAGTAATTAAATTACTTTTAACTTAAAATATAACTGAAGCAAGGAATCCGCCTTTAGTGCTTATAACGAAGCGAGCGAAATAGATAGATAGGCGATAGACAACGTAAAAACCTAATATGAAACGAGATCAAGTAATTTACAACTTAATCTTAAAATAATAATTACTATATCATTAAACAAATAATTTACAATCGGGCAAACGCGGAGCTTAATATTGTCATAATTTTAAGTTATAACAAAAGTACCGAAAGTATCGAATTTCCCGGGAAATGTATTCTCAGTACCGGTACTGCGTAAAAAGTCAATTTCCCGGGAAATACCGAGCATGCTCCCGGGAATTCCCGGGAGCATGCCCTACGCCCAACTCAAGAGATCACGCCTTCCTATTTTTTTATAGATCTTTTGATCGCAATATGCTCCGTGTTAAAGTTTTGTATAATACATTCTCAAATTTGAATAAGTAATAATTTGTTTCTATTCTAGTAAATATACGAACCTTTTGGCGGACTAACGTAACGATTTGGAGCCACTTTCATTTTGACTGTTACTATTACAGGCTGTTTGGCAATTCAAATTCAAAACTCATTTATTCAGTCTAGGTTGTTACAAGCACTTGTGAATGTCAAAGAAGCTACGTCATCGGTTCGCAAACCCTAAGCGGGAGACCTTGTAACGAGAAGAATCGGCAAGGAACTCATCAAGGGCTGCTTTTTTCTCCCTGTATTGTATTACCTGTATATTTCCATGCATCAAAATTTAAAAATGACCTCAGCATTTAAAGTGAGGTAATTTTTCATCACAATAATAAACAAAGTATACATTCAATGTTTACTTTGTTATATTATATTATAATAACAATTGGAACTAATTAATAGCCATGCATATAACCCCGGAAATTATTATGAACCCTGAAAACCACAACTTATTTGAAAAAAATATAATCTTTTATGATAAACTGCATAGTGGCAGGCAACCCTAGACCGAAACTTTGTTTTGATTTTTCCCTTTATGGGATTGATTATCGAATACAATACCTAGTTTATTTGCATCTAGGGTTGCATTTTTACATACAAATAAAAACAAATTTTCTCAGCCATGTGGCGGTTTTCACGGACCCTGTCTACCATATTCGGCTTTTTAAGGCTATAACCAAACAGCCTGTATACTTATTTTTATTGTCTTCAGTAATCTTTCATAAGATTTTTTATAAGTATTATAACAGCTAGAAGAAGATGATTTCTATAATTTAAAAATGAATCGCAACATGTGTTGCTAAGCGCATAACTCAACAACGCCTGGACCAATTTGGCCAATTCTTTTTTTTAAATGTTCGTTGAAGTTCAAGCATGGTTTTTACGGCAAAAATATTCGAATAACTGCCGGAAAAACCTTTAAAACAGCCCTTTTCTCTTTCCCATACAAACGTTTTCTAACTAAAACGTAGAGCTTTATTACTTTTTAAAAAGTTCATATTAAATTACAAGCACTCACGGTTGTTTCAGGAGAATTTTTTGCCCCGACTATAAAATATGTAGGAACATAAAACTGTCACATTACAAATCTTTTTGACACGACGAAGTCTGTCGGGTCCGCTAGTATATTATAAATTATACATATACCTACCTAGGTGGCTTAAGTAATAAGTGGGGAGGTAGAGATTATACCTTTTTATTGAGTTTTTATGTACAATGGCATGTATGCTTCTATGGAATGGATAGCCAAACCAATAGGTCAAATAAGCTCTTTCGCTATCATAAATTTTGCTTAGGGACTTTAAGGTTCAGGTTCAGGGTCAATAGCTCACTTGCATAGTTTCACACCTACTTACATAGGTACTGAAAGTATCCAAAGGTTGTGAACTTCACCGCAATCGACCTTTACAAAAGCCCTGCAAAGTAATGTAGGTAGTAACCTAGTATGGCTGTTGCAAGCAATAACTTGGGCAACCGAGCTGTTTAATTTTGCCGGGTAGTGTCTCACAGACGGGCCGGTGTAGAGAGTGAATGCTCAATGCTCAGTAACGATCAAAACCGAAGTCTCACGACATAGTGTCGGCTCACCGAAGTTATATATAGAAGTGGCTCGGAAATCGACGGCTCAGTTAACTGAAGGTATCTCGGTGCTGTGGTTCAGCGTTATTACGGCTCGCGATTCGCGCGAACAGCGAACGAAAACATTGCGCGCATTGTTGTGGATTTGTCATCAAAACAGTGAAATGCCGACAGACGTTATGTCAGCAACGTTCCGCGCAGAGCATTTCAGCCAAGGGCTTCGGAGGAGGTCGGGGGACGGCGAAGTTAAGTCTGGCTTTTTGGTTTTGTTGGGGCCGGGCGGTATGCGGCAGGACGTGCGCGTGGTTGTTTACAAAACCTCTTTGGAGCACTTCGCTGTGATATACCCGAGAAAGAGGCTGACCAAGCCGATTGGGGTCGTCAACTTGCGGAATACGGGAGTGGAAAGGGAAGAATCCAGCAGCGGCTTCGTCGTTCGGCAGAAGGGATACGATAACACGATCTCCGCCAAGTTTTTATGCTCTGAACGTGAGGTGGAATCCTGGCTGACAGCGTTCACGTCGCGCGCCTCGCCGGGCTGCCAGCACGCCAGCCTGCCGGTCCTCGTCGAAGCCGAAGAAAGCTAAACTGTACTTAACCATCGTCGGTTTGAGTAATTGATTAGTTGGTTCGCAAGTGCGAATCTTCGAGGCGCCGAAACGAGGTTATGTTTGTTTTGCAATGAGATGAGAAAAAGTGAAAGCCAATTTTTTGCGAGCGCTCGAAAGTGCCAGTTCTCCGTAATGATTATGTAGGAACTCAAAACGTATGTTTCACGGCGTGAGTCATAGCATAGCGAGTTATTAAGTTAAATTGCTCCAGATTTTTTATGACAATAATGTCACATTTGAAGATCAAGAGATGTATCCATCGCTCTCTTTTCTTTGACTGTAAAGTAACTAGTAGTTGGCAGTGTTGCCTACAAGGTATTTTGAATTACGCTAAGCAAGTTGGTATTTTCCGTCAAAAATCCGTCAAAATGATATTACTTTTCCGTCAGCGAAATCTTCTTAATGCTCTAAGGCGAAATCAGTCAAATAAAATACTTACCGATTACTTCATCGGTTAAATCTTACGAGAAGCATACCTTGTCATTTTTTTTTCAGACAAATGTATTTTTTTAATAGGTGTTGACCACATTTTCTGCACTGTTTTCCATTACTATGGTGTTTTGATAGTGCCTGATTCTAATCCGTTAAATCTGACGCGAAATCCGTTAAGTTGGCAACACTGGTAGTTGGTACTATAAAATACTTGACTATTGTATTCATATAATATTATTTAAGACATACTTAATCACACAAAGCTTTTTCAAAACCTATCTTTGTTTCCGTTATTTTATTGAAATAAAAAACTACATAAAATCATGAAATCAAAGACTCGATAGGTAATAATTAACATGTTAAAAAAATTGTTGAATCAATCTGTGAAAAAATAACTTTGGGTTTGGACGTCTATATTTTCCAAAAATTTATTTCATTATTTCATTAATTATTTCAATAATAATACCTATAGGTATATTTTTTAAGTTTACTTACCACTTTGTACTTAGGTAGGTATACAACGTGTTATAAAAAACCCCTAATGCCGATTATAATAGATAGGGATCAAACTGAACAAATTTTACTAAAACCAACTCTGAAATCACGAAATACAAATCTGCAGTTTCATACATTTCGATATTTTTGTTATAAATTTTTGTATGAAATAGTTTTTTTTTTCGCGATTTTAGAGTTGATCCCATAGTAAAAGTTGTTCAGTTTGATGGTCCTATCTATCATATTCAGCATAGGGGTTTTTTGTAGTTTGTGCTTATTACACGTCCCAAAAGTGTTTTTTATAGATCTTACAATGTATAGAACTGAATTGCAATGATTTTAAATAAGTAGATGACTCCACAGACAGTGCAGATAATATTTTTTAAGTAAGATGAAGGAATTAATAATGGTTAAAGACGTTTTTCAAAATAAGTAGCGTAGATACTTGCTGTAATATGATTTAATAGGTCCGATTATCTAACAAAGTATGAACGTCTTTTATGTCAAAATGCACAAAAGCTTGGATAAATAGGAATGTTTAAAATGTCAATTCTAGATTAACTCCAACGTGTTCATGATAAACTAGATTTACTTACGATAATAACAATTATTTTGGGTCATTCCATTGCATTTGGTCATCTAACTTGTAACATTTTAACTTTGTTGCTGTTTACCAGTATTGCCAAATAAATGCTCTAATACTTTTTTTATTATTAGGTATTTTAAATGTAGCAATTCGAATAAAATCTATGTTGGCTAGTTTAATTAATTAGGTAAGTACTTACTTATTTAGGTAGGTACTTACTTAAGTTACTGTTCTACTCAACACCTGTGTATTATTTACTAAGTCTGAAGGCTATAGGTAAGTATAGTATTAATTATGCACCTAATAGGTACCTACTTCTTTTTTCTATAAAGTGTAAGTGAGTACTTAGATTTTCCTCGCTTCGACACTTCGACAGATCTCTAAGTAAAAACTCAATTTAGTCAGAAACATCGATGGCGACATCAATCAACTATTATTTGGTCATTAGTAGGTAGGCGTCAGGCATGTTTTTGTTGACATCGTTTGAATGACTTTTTTAAACTATGTACCTACGTTATTGAAAAAAAATGTTTGCTTGAATCTCGATTGTACTGACAAACTGTTGCAACCTTGGTTGTGTAGGCGGAGCTTAATTTCTTGACGAGTTCTTGCTAATACAACATCTTCGGCGAGCAAGTGGCTCACTCTAAACATAGCATAATGTCCCCTCTTGTACATAATCAAACGATTTATACTTTTTTTTACTTACGTTTTTTGTAGGTACTTATGCCTTTTTTAATGTTTTTGTTTTTCGTAACTGGTAATATGTAGTCGGGACTACTAAATTATAGTCAATATTATGTATTTTGTGGTCTGGTCAGACACAAATAAAGAAACCTTTAACAGAAATAAGCCGCGAATTTGTACTTAATCATATACCTACTGCTGTTACACTCCTATAATAAATTGTAGGCCGTTCTTAATAATTAATAATGTTAAAAAAATAATTATTGCGTCTACTATAAAGATCCACACTGGTGTGGAGCCTCGTCGGTGGATCCAACTGGAATGAGGGTACTGGAGTGTCTATCTTCTTAATAACTCTGTGGCGTCTAAAACGTCAAACAAGGTTAAACATTAATAAATTATGACTTTATATTATTTTGTTTTATAAAATACATAAGCTTTTTTAAGTTATTATATTATTACGTACCTACCTAGTTCAATTTAAAAGTTTGAAAACTTAAGTACCTAAGTACCTACTTATTGAAAATTATTTGTGTAATAGGTAGGTAATTCTGTAAAGTTAAATTATTAATCTAAAATTCCAAGAAGCCAAGTGAATAGTTTTTTTCTAATTAGTAGGTATGTAAGTAGATATTCTTATCCTCTGTCAACGACAGAGTCATTGTTTTTCTATCGTACAGATAGAAAACATAAATGTGATAAAAATGTGTGATTGTATAGTTTTATTGTAAATACTTACTTGAATAAACCGATTAAAAAAAACTGCGTAGGTATTTATTTTCTAACAGGGATTGCATTGATTTGTATTGTGTTGGTGAGTAGGTATAATCCGCGCGCCGACGCTACGGGGCTGGCCGACGGACCGTGCGTCTCAGTTGCAAAAGGTAGCATCCCATTCTCATCGCGCGCGGATTATAGTAGACCTTTCGGTTCGGTAGGTACCTACGTTCTATCCATTTCCCAAAACGTCCGATCTACCTAGGTAACCTAGGTACTATTATTCATTCTGGGGTAGGCTACCATACCCAGTATTTTTTTATATTCCTATAAGTAAATAATGCTTTCTTAATTTTAAAACCGTTTTCGTATCAAGAAATATGTTTCCTCATTCATGGCAACTGGTTACGCTACGAAACTATGGTTTTGTAGGCGGCTGAAACGTTTGTTTGTGGTGTGGTGCAGTCCCAAAAAACACTGCCAGACATTACCATTACCACTCACTACGTTTTAGTGACTTATACGTACCTACAATGATGTGGCAATAACACCCACGTATGTACCTACCCATACCTAGGTGTGCGTTACAAAGTTTAAAGCAATTGCATAAGGCGGCAATAAAGTTCAGGCAAAGGCAACTAAGTAAACATAAACTGAAATGTTACGGGTTCCAATCCAACACCAAAATGTAATACCAAAAACCACAAGAGTTTTATTAAGTAAGTATTTTAAAATTAACACATAAAAATCTGCACAATTAACGGAAAAAAATAACTTTGAATGTACACACAAACACACACACCACCTAAACAATGATATTATGTTTTTAAACTGTAAAGACATATTTACTATGGTTTGCCCAATATCGTATTTTTTCTGTTGTTTCGTATTAGTAAAGTAAATTACTTATTTTAAGTGAATAAAATCACTAATGATAAACTACCTACTTAATTATGTTGATATATCATTTTCATCGATCCCCTCCAAACATATTATCTAACAGGTTATAATAGATTCATTGTTACAGTTCATCTTTCACCAACTTCAGTATCTCATCATCCTCTTCGGTCCACACGTCAGGGTCCGAGCTCATCTGCCCCAAGGCCTCCATTCTCCTTTCCATCGTCACTTTGTCCAGTATATGCTCCATTTTCATATGCATGCAATCGTTGAACAGCGAAGCGTATTCGCAAATTTCGAAAATATTATCCACGACCTGAGAACATTCGCCGACTGCCATCTTCAGTCTGGCCATTACTTCACTATCGTCACCGTATACTGCCCTGTTAGCCTCTATTAAGTTCTTTTCATCAATCTTATTCTTCGTTATTATTTTATTCCTTTTAAGAATACAAGCGACGAAGCACTTCCCTTGCATCGTTGACTGTGGTATTCTCTTCATGAAGTTCTCTACGTCAACCATCGACGCTTTCACTTGGCGAGCACATTCAGTCAAATTTTTCCTAAAAGGCTCCACCTCTTCACTTATCTTTTGGTTCCTCTCGATGTGATCCTCTTTAGTCATCGGCTTAAACGACACTACTAAATAAAAGGCCGACACAAACAACAAAAACAGAATTATTGTGACGAATTTTGTAAAAATTCTATTCATTTTGTGGTTTTGATCCTGCGGCCTGTTCACTACTCTACTCTTCATTGTTTAGTTTAATAGTCGCCATAGTTTGCGATTAATTGATCGTTAGTACATAACGACTGTTAAACTAACTTTGTGACGTGTTCTCTCAACATTGGAGCATAGGTAAGTGAAATATCGACGGCTAATATTTGAACGAACAAATTAAGTGATTTTTATATTTTACAACTGAAAAAAAATCACGTGTTAACTAACGCATTAATCCCTATCTAAAACACGGTACTGAGATTTTTTTTCACATATCGTTAATGAAATTAAATAAAAATAACATTCGTATTATTGGTACCTAATTTGTTTCAATCTACAAATTTTTTTATCGCTCTAAACTAAGGTTTAAATCTAAACAAAACACAAAAACATAACATGTACCGAGATCGATAAGTAATCAAATTACTTTTATTTTAAATTGTATCATGCTAACTAAAGCAAGGAATCTGAGACAATATTTATTGCTTATGACGAAGAAATACCAAATCTATAAATCAAATTACAAGAAAGCTTATGAAAAGAATAAATTAGAGATCATTGGTGCTTTTAAGTTACCAGCCACTTGCTGGTAATGTGTGCGTAATCCACCGATGGCGTCGAGCGAAGTAGAGAGCAAAAAACAATATGAAACGCGATCAGTAAGTAATGAAATTACTTTTAACTTAAATTATAAATCAAACAAGAAATCAGCCTTCAGTGCTTATAACGAAGCGAGCGAAATAGCGATTAAATCTAAAGAGAACGTAAAAACATAATATGAAACGAGATCAAGTAATTTACAACTTACTCTTACAGTAATATAATTACTATATCATTGAACAAATAATTTACAATCGAGCAAACGCGGAGCTTAATATTGCCATAATTTTAAGTTATAACAAAAGTACCCAAAGTATCGAATTTCCCGGGAAATATATTCTCAGTACCGGTACTGCGTAAAAAGTCAATTTCCCGGGAAAAATAGGTACCGGGAATTCCCGGGAGCATGCCCTAACTACAATGCATATTATGCCATACAATACAACCTCGGAAAAATATTATATAATCTGAAAACCGCCACTTTTTTGAAAAAATATTTTTGCCATTTTCAACCCTAGACCTTTTGCTTTTACCCTTATGCTCTAAGCTTTTACCCATCAATGGTATTGATTATAGAAATTCGAAAACAATGGTCTACTTTAGTCTAGGTTTGTCACTTTGCAGTTTTCCATACACAAAAAACAAAAATTTACGGGTTATTACGAAACACCCTGAATATTACGTTAAAAAAAAGAGAAATTTCCGATATTTTCTCACCAACAGAGAAAATATTCATCAATTGCTTGTTAGTATATTAAATCATGACCATGATAGTCAACTATGTATCAGTGATAATAAATGAATAAATAAGTATTGACCATAGCACATATTTAATAAAAAGTAGGATAACCAAATCTAGTTATAATCAGCGCGCGATGAAAATGGGATGGAACCTTGTCAAAGTTAGGACTTATTGGTTAATTTTAATTTAATGAATTAATTAATTGTTTACTTGTTTGTTATCTTACTTGAAGTTACTGCAGCAAAAGTTCCTTCACCTCGGATAGGTGACGTGACACCCGCCGTGTTTTTGGATATCCCTGTAGCTGGCCGGCGTACCGTACCGTCTCAGTTTGACAAGGTTCCATCCCATTCGCGGATTATACTAAGGTATTTTTTCTAGATAAAGTTAAGTGAAAGAAAAGAGAATTAAAATAAAGAAAGCGCCACGCTTTAAGGAACCCTACTATTTGGAAACTACATACAGCTTGGCCAGAAATAGCAGAAATTAAATAAAATGGAACTAAAATTTGTCAGTACAAAATATAGTCAGTGCTGCCAAGTTATTCGTGATTTTGACGTCTTTGCGTAGAAAGTGGCTCCCTCATTTTTTGTCAACTCTTTATGGTCAAGCCTTAATGCTCTAAGGGTCAAGTTTTACTTTAGTAAAAACGCTTTTAGATAAACGGTTCTACGTTGCGTTGCAATATGCCAGCATAATAATAGAAACCGAAAAAAACTAAGTTTTGAGTCCTCTGCCATCACAGCTTGACCATAAAGAGTTGACAAAAAATGAGGGCGCCACTTTCAATACAAACACGCCAAAATCATAAATAACTTGGCAACACTGACTATATTTTGTACTGACAAATTTTAGTTCCATTTTATTTAATTTCTACTCTTTCTCGCCAAGCTGTATATGAAAGTTCACAGTTCGTTGTGCGATGTGGGCACAGAATATTAGTACGTAGTAGTACTGACTGGTGTGGGTGTGGGACACCGCGCGCGCCAAATCGTCAGGGAATAACGTAAATATTGCTATTAGTAAAAATCAAAAGCGATGGAAAAAACATTTTCTTACTCATCATTCGGTCTGTGTCAAATAGAAAATAAAGGAGTAATTTCGTGAAAAGTTGTGATTTTTGAGAATTAATTTTTAGGCAGTTTCTTCATCTTTAAAACCATTTAAAGAACCCTGTAGTAGGTAGTGTTCAACGGCGGTATCATCTAAAAACATTGAACTTAATGTTAACTGTGTTTTGACAGATGTTAGTGATACATTGCTACTTTTCTTTGGTAAGTTTTTATTTGTGCCAAAACGAAGTAGCAATGTATCATAT
Organism: Catoptria pinella; assembly: GCA_963556745.1. Classification (NCBI taxonomy): domain Eukaryota; kingdom Metazoa; phylum Arthropoda; class Insecta; order Lepidoptera; family Crambidae; genus Catoptria; species Catoptria pinella. Next base: position 2,674,799 of record OY750777.1, read on the forward strand.
ACATCTGTCAAAACACAGTTAACATTAATTTCAATGTTTTTAGCCGATAGAGTCCCAGCTCTCCAAGCATAACAACTTGCAAGTAATAGCTGATTTTTTTCGAAAATCAAAAGGGATGGAAAAAATGGCATCCCTGATCACTGATAGTCATCAAACTTATGTAGCATTCCGCAGATAATTTCGCAATCGATGACTTAGCGATTAGCCTGCTAGAATATTTATAGATGTCTATTTTCTCTATGTCTAGTCAGTCAGTCAGTCGTCTTTAGACCACAGAGCAAGCCATTACGAAACCATTACGAAGAAGAAGACAAAAATGACATGTTTTGTTGGATAGGTTTGGTATTGTGTTTAATTTAGAACTAGGTTATTCATCATACTGTGAGTGTGAACTGTATTGTGAAATGTGATGTAATTTTTAACTAGTACTAGTATATTCATCTGTGGATGTAATTGATTGTGTTGTGTGGGTGGTTGGTTTTGTTACATAGTTATTTCCTGCGTTTAATTTTTTCAATATATTATGTGGGATTTTTCATTGTAAATTTGTGATGGTTAGCACACAATTCAATCTGATCACTTTTTTTAGAGAGTCGTTCGTTAAGGTCAGCCGTGGGTACGTTGATTGATATCGTACCTCGTGATCTTCATAAGCAAGAAATCATTGATTGTGTTTGTTTGGATTGATTGATGTCGTTGCCTTGTTGTTGCTTGCGTTGCGTTGAATCAATTTACAATACCAACAAGTCCACTTTCCAACCAAAACACAAATGTTAAACGTCCTCTTGGTCGGAGAGTCAGGTTCGGCTCTTTTTTAATTAGTATCGATAGTTCTCTAATGCTGTGTTCTCTGACTGTGGTGAATAACGGACATGAAAGAAAGACCACAGTGTAGTCCTCTTACTTTCATGTCAGTTTTTGTCGATGCGTGTTGGTTGCCTTGCCTTTTGAATTGCAAGCTGTTTTGTTGAATAGGGTCCAGTTGAAACTTAGTTCAAAAAAAATATTTAGAAATAAGCTCCCTTGATAGGGGTTTGCTGTGGGGGAGCAGTGGCGTTTAAAGTCTATTCGTTGCCGGGGTGCGGGGCTCAGCCTGCGCCCTCGTTTTCTTTTACACTGCAGTGTGGCACGTCTGTCTTGGGTCATGGTTGACCGAAGATAATTTTTTATTAATTTTAATTTTGAAAAGGATCGTTCACCTTCAGCTACTATAACAGGCACCTCCAGTTGTAAAGCGGCTCAATCCAAAATGAATGTTTTTTGGGAATTGCACAAAACGTGCTTCGGTCCTCGACAGTTTTTATTATATTTCACTATAACTTAATGAAATAACAAGCTATTTACAAAATTCAAAGTTCTACAGGTTATTTGGTCTAAAGACTACTGACACGGATAAAAAGTTCTTTAAAATATTTTGTAATATAGGAGTAAATAGATGCTGAAAAAAAACTTCCAATAAAGAGTCAGTTTAGCAATACAAATATTTTTGAACGTTTGACTCTTGTACTACTATGTCTCTTTATTTCTAAGCACTACGTATTATTGGATGACTTATTTACAAATAATAAATAAAATAAAATATGAAATAAAAAGCTTTTTATTCCACATCACTTACATTATTGTACTTATTTGTTAATATTAGTTGTTTCAGACATGGATCCCATCTGGGTAAAAGCCTCCTCCATTGCTTTCCACTTCTTTCTGTCTTAGTTTTTCTTGGATTACTGTCTGTGTTTTTTGTAGTCTTCTTTAATATATTTGTTTGTCTTTTTAAATAGATCTCTTAATTCTTCTTTTTGTTTTTTGCTCTTATTATTGGTTCTTATTAACTCTGTACGTTGGTTATTAATTCTATTGTCTTTTCACTCATTATTCTGTACTTATTATTTTTATGTTTTTCTTTTTCTATTTTCAGGCTTGTTGTTATGATTTCTCCTAGTATGTTAGAGTATATTTCGATATCTTTAAGAGTTTTGTAATCTTTGAACTCTTCAATATTACATCCCATTCTCCTCACCTCTGTAAGTCCTAAAAATGTCGCAATCAATTTTTTTTCTATGGCGTGTGTTGATTCAAGAAATCTTTCTTCTGATGAGAGTGTTCTTACATTATAAGTACATATCTTTATTAGTTCTTATTTTTGTTTTTTGTTTTCATGTCTTTAGTATGGAGGGTACTGGTCTAATTCCCCACGATGACCAACCGGCTTATTTACAAATAGTTCCCTTTAATTCTTAGCTTCAATATTTTTATGCGGAGGAATATTCAATGATGCAGTTATGTACTAAAATATTCAGACGGTATGAGAAATAAAACATAAATTCGAATCACATTCTTTTATTACCTGTTGATATTTATTTCTTAATTAATCAACGTTCGTAACATTATTTGCTACCTAATCAGTCATAAGCTTTCAATATCACATTCTGTGCTTATTTCTAGACAAAAAATAAAAAAGTGTAACTATTAATAACACAACAATTGTTATCCATACCTACTCTAGTATGACAATAATAGATATTTTTATTTGTAGGTATCACAGGAAGTACCTTACATTATTCAACAACAAAAAGAAATTTAGGTTCTTTAGAATCGAAATCTTAAGATTAATCAACAATGTTAATCAACTACAAAAACAAAAACAAATTTTGGAACTTTAAAACTTTATCCTTATATTAATTAAATAATTAAAAGATAATGTTAATGCTAGACCTAAGTTTTATAAATTGTTATAAAAACTTTCATAATAACTGGGAATCATTTTATTTCTCACTCATTCCTTTAAGTCTTTTTTTTGTTTTCTTTTAAGCCCAGTTCCTGTGAACATAACTGTTCCATTTCGATTGCATCAATGTTCAACATTTTTTTCCTTTTGTTTCTCATATTAACCCTTTAACGGGCATAAGGATCCTGCTCAATAAAATAACTTTTTGCAGTGATTTATTTATTTTTATCTAAATTAAAGAAACACGTATTTCAGGAAAATAAAAAAAAATCGGGAAACCCCCGGAAAATTTGGTGGGAAAAATATTCCCATTGCCCTTCAGGGACAGTGAAATTGACGGAAGCATGGTAAGATGCAGAGAGCAACATCACATGTCTCACACTTCACTTTGCTCCTCTTGTCATTTGTTTTTGTGCTGCATAGTTTGCAACGCTTGTAAGATCCCAATGCCACTGGCATATGTACACCTACATCTTTGTAACGCAGTTCAGTTGGGATAGTATTTATAGTTTTTTGGTAATTATCTGATTCCAAGACTCTTACTTTCTTGGTGACGTAATTTCCTAAAGCAGACGTCCGTTTTCTGCAGCTGTACCTATCGATCAGACCTCTGGCAATGGCCACACGGAATTCTAGATTGGTGAGTCTTTGGGTTCTTGAAGTGCACGAATATGTTATAAAAGCATTGGTAATACAGGCATCAAAGAGAAAATAAAAAATTCTGACCCACCAACGCTTGCTCCTACGTCCAATAGAATAGGTTCCTCTTATTTGATCAAAGCGATCAACCCCCCCCATTCTCTTTGTGTATTGTTGAACAGCCCTTGGACAGTTGATAAGCTTTTTTGAGCCATCTTTCTGTGTTCTTGTTACATGAGTATTTGCTATTTTAGGATGAAAAGCAGTGGACAATATCAGGACTTCCTTCGTGTCTTGCCACACTGTGAATGCTACATCCTTCTTGGTCCTCCACTTGAAATTCCCTTTGGCCAACTTCAAGTTTTTTTTTATTTTTTATTATAGTTGGTAAATCGGATCGATTTCTTCTGACCGTTCCAGTAGCAAATAATCCATTCTCATGTAAATACTGCAGCAAGGCAGTATCAGTGAAGAAATTGTCGAATGTGACATGTTTTTCAAATTCTTCTTCCATGAGTTTTCTTGTCAGATTCTTTACAACCTTGGCTCCCAAACCTGTCTCAGTTCCTTGACCAGTTTTTCCTGTATATATTTCAAACTCGTATAAGTATCCTGATTGACTGTCACATCGACACCACACTTTATAGCCCCTTTTGATAGGCTTCAAAGGCATATATTGTTTCAAGGTTGATCTTCCTTTGAACAAGATCATACTTTCGTCAATACTTTGTGATGATGAGTTTTTGGCATTTGTTTGAAAATTGTTACCGAGCAGATTTAGTAAAGGACGCAATTTATACAATTTATCAAAGTCTGGATTTCCTGGTTGTGGTTGCTGAGTATTATCATTCAAATGCAGTGCTCTCATTATGTTTTTGAAACGTTTTATAGGCATAACACTGGCTACATCTTCTACCCTGAATCCTGGATCTGTAGACCAGTATAATTCTATTTGTGGTAAAATGTGATATCCCATTATTACGAGTATGCCTAAAAAAGCACGAATTTCTTTTTTGTCAACCGGTGTCCAATTAGAAATCCTGTTCTGCTCAGCATAAAGATTTGTTTGTGTTAATAACATTTGATAAACTTCATCATCAAAGAATTTATCTAGATGTGCAACTGGACGGCATCTATTACTTAGCAGATAAGTGGGTGCTATCAATTTTTCGTCAAAAACTTCTGGATCTGGACGACTGACCCACATTTTTTTATTCCAGGGTTCATCCTCATCAACTTCAGATTCATTTGACTCTTCAGCTTCACATTCACTCGATTCCTCAGGCTCTGAATCTTGATCCCTCTCTGGTAAAATTATTGAATCAGATACAGGAACCGATATACGTTGAGACGGAACACTGGCTATTGGTTCACCAACAGGTTCATCTGGATCAGGAGAATCTTCTAATACATGTCGTAAATGTTCTGAGTTATACTCCTCATTTTCATCAAGCTCTAAATCATCTTCCGAGTCACAGTTGTCTGGAATTCCACAAATTTCCTCTAAAGCAAACTCGATGTCTCGATCTCTTAGATGTCTTCGTGCCATTTTATCACCAGAAGCCTGAAAGATACAAGAAAAGTATAAAAAAGAATATGCATCCCTCCTGAATATAAAGGGCAACGGTTCTATATTCCCACCAAGACATTGCCCTAGCCGGGCAACGGGGGATATATTCCCACCAAAATTAACCTCTAAAATTATGTATACAGATCGCGCGGCGAGAGTTTGGCTTTGACCTTCGGGTGGAGGGGATTACTGCGCATGGGTACTGTCACGCACACAATACTTTTCCTTTTTTATGTACCAGGTTGGATATTTGAGTGGGTCAAAATTCATGTACAGTGGTAATAATGCTAGAAAATAATACGAAATAGATAAACTTCTTCATTTATTAAAACTATTGATAGTTATTTTACTTATATAAAATGTTTATTTCCTTTTAAAGTTTACAGAGACAGCGATGAAAATTCTAAATAAATGTTTTTTAATAAAATTATTTATTCCAAGATACATGTAAAATTGGTACATACAAACAAAAGAAAACTTAAAATAATTATTAAATACAGTGTGTCCCTGGATAATCTGCAACCCCAAAAGGGGGTGAAACTACACCAAAATGTAATTTAAAAAAGTTAACATTAAAAAAAGTCTTAGCAGCAGTGCTATTCAGATTCTGAATCAGTTAAAGGTTTAACGCCTTCTATGAAATCACCGCATGGTCCAGTGGTGCTGCCGCGACACGAAATTGTGCAACGTCTTTTGCTTGTTGAGGGTCCGGGTTCAGGGCTTCCTCGGTCGCAGTTGTCATCATCATCATCATCATCTTCATAACCATCATCAGAATCATCGTCTTCAGAACTATCATCGACGCGAATTATAAATAGCTCGGTAAGTAAATCAACTACATGGTCACTCTTGGCGTACTCTTCTTCTATATCTTTTACCTTTTTACATATTTTTTCCCATTCCTGGGCACCCATTAAGGATACTTTTTCTTTGATAAGTTTGGTACATTCTTGTAAATTCCATTTAACATTTTTGCTAGCTACATATTGTTTAATAGTAGCCCATGCCATTTCTATAGGGTTGAGGTCTGGATGGTAAGGCGGTAATCTCAATATGCTATGGTTTGCTTCTGCTAAAATTTGATCTATTGAAAAAGTTTTAAATCTTTCTTTATTAGCTTTTATCAAGTTGTAAAATTGTGGCTTGAGCATTGTTGAATCATATTGTATGCCTTTATCAGTTAGCCAATTCTGCATATCGGCTTTTTTGGTATTGGAGGACGGTGCTAAATCCCATTGTTTATTGTGGTATGAGGCGTTGTCGACAACCACTACAGAATTGGGTGGTAGGTTGGGAATTAATTGTGTCCTAAGCCATTTTTCATAATTCTCGTAATTCATGTTGTCGTGATAGTCCCCTGTTTTGGTGCCGGCTTTAAAAGTTAATAAAGCATTTGGTATAAACCCAGCTTCAGATCCTGCGTGGACTATCACGACTCGTTGTCCTTTAGAAATGGGTTTTTTTAGTCCTTCCGTAGGGCCATCGCTCCAGGCTTTGGTTGTTGAGTGCGATGAATCTACGTAGGATTCATCTGTGTAAACAATGGGTCTTCCTTCTTGTCGATATTTTCTTATTTTTCTTAAATATTCAATGCGTTGTAATCGGATATTCGATGTTTCTATTAGTAATTTACGGTTGTTTTCTGTTTTTTTCCAGCGAAATCCTAACTCCTTTACAATTACACGAAGACTTGTTTCTGACCCTTTAAAGTTTATATCTTCCTCAAGTTTCTTTTTTAGTTTCCCAATGGTGGGAAGTTCATTATTCGTCTTGTGAAAATTGTGTATACATCTTTTCATAACACCTTGGTCAAAATTATCAATATTGGTAACTGGTTTAGCTCTGGGACGTTTTTTTCCAGGTGTTCTGAAAGTAATTAGCAAATCGGAACTCTTGGCTTGATTTGCGATATTTTTTACAGTGCCAATTGAAGTCTTAGTGGCCTCCGATGTCCGTTTTTGAATTTGAGCTAATTTACTGACTACACAATTTAATTTAGAAACAGTTTCCGTTTTCATTACCTGCATAGTCTGTATAGTTTGGTTATTCTCCGACTGACTGAGTAAAGAAGCAACTTCCTCAATATGACTTCGAATTTGCTTCAATGAATCGATACATTCGTCAGCTTCTTTCTTTAAAAAGCAATTCACGTCATATATCATTTTCCGTGCTTGCCTTTTTTAAACAATGTTTTTTTTACGCATTTTCAAATCACTTTTTAATATTTAACAAAAAAAAACTTAACTGACAAACTTAAACAAACAAACTCAACTAATAACAATCGACAACAATAAACAATTAACGAAAATAGCAATTCACTTGTGAACGTGATTGTACAACAGGAGTGCGCGGTACGTCGTATCGATGCGAGAGGCAGGGAACGACTGGAGCGCCAATCAGAGCACCGCGTGCGCTTACACACCCGCCTCGCACCCCGCTAATTGCCCGTTGATACCCAATTTCTGATTTCTGCGCAATAAAGGATCATTCCCACAGCTCCGGCGCGGCGCCGGCGCGGCACCGGCACGTCCGTCAACTTCACAGACGTGTGTGAACAAGCATTTCAGATCACCGGCGACGCGACGGCGCCTCACCGGCATGACAAGCAGGGTTGTCACTTTTTTGTTTTAATAAAGTATTGGTTGCTATAATAGGTAGAAAAATATATTTTTTTAAATTTCCATGGTTATTGACATTATTAGAATAAACTATATCGGGATTTACACCATGTACCTGTTTATTTTTGAGACACCGATATTTCGGCGCAGTTGCATGCGCCATGGTCACGGAAGAACTGAATGAAATGAATCCAAAGTAAATAAAAAAGAAGGTAAGAAAACATTATCACAGAATTCGTAAAAATAGTGGTGCAAGCGATTTTCGACCTTAGTGACGTTTGGAATGCGGATGTTTTTTTCCTATATTCTCATTCACTAACTTTGAGGTTTCTCTAAAAACAGTTAATTTGATAAATGTCATTAAGGTTGAAAATCGCTTTTTAATTAGAGATCAGTAGACAAATGTATTCTGACCGTACAAGCGATTTTCGGCCTTATTGACATTAATCAAAATCACAGTTTTTATGAAACAGCAAAGTTAGTAAACGAGAATATTATGGGAAAAAACAACCGAATTTTCATACGTCCATAAGGTCGAAAATCACTTGCACCTATTTTTAGGTATTCTGTGATAACGTTTTACTACCTTCACTTTAAATTATCTTCTCACATTCTCTATTTAATTTCTCTAATTTGTATGAAGAGAAGATTTAAAATTTCCCCAAATACGATTGCTTTTATTTCATTAGATAACGTTTTGTATGAAAGATACGTTTTGAATGAAAATAAGATTATTTTATCTCCAATAATAAAAAAAAACCTAAATTTCGTTAAAATCCTCCTATCTACCAACCCTGCTAGTCATGCCGGTGAGACGCCGGACGTGCCGGTGCCGTGCCGTCGCCGGGCCGTCGCCGTGCCGTCGCCGTGCTGGCCGGCAAGTCACCGGCGCGGCGACGGCACGTCCGGCAAACAGGGTTGCCACTTTTTTGTTTTGATAAAGTATTGGTTGCTATAATCGGTAGATAAAAAGTACATTGTAGTATGAAAATAAAGTATTATTATATTTCAACTTTCAAAAACATGCTTTATACTGCTTTTGGTAATATCTTGGTAACTTTATTAGACTTAATCCACCTTTTCCACTAAGTTCAAGTAAAAATACTATTTTTTAAAATTTTCACTAGAATTATCATTAGACAATGTACTTGTACTATTATGTATTCTGTAATAATGTTTTACTACCAATTTTATTTTCTGCAGTCGAAGGATCGAAAAAAAAGCAATTTTATTTGACTAAATTTAATTATAAAAGAAATTAAAATTACAATGCGTGATAACGGATCGATGTTAGAAACAATTATATCGAAATTACAAGCTACAATAAAATGCGACGAAAAATGTAAATGACCGGGGCACGTTCCGCTGACGCTGCGCCTCGTGCTGCTTGGTGCCGTGCGCAGTGTTGATGGGCCGATGCCGACGCAGCGGTCTTCATACATTAGGGTACCGTAACACCTCCCCCCGTAGAACAGCCTCCACCGAAGATTTTCGTAGTAAATTGAGGTGGGGGATGCCTTATCCTTGATTTCGCTTCTGGAACGGTGTAGATTTGCTCTGGTTCATCTCCAGCATCAGGAACGGTGTTCGGGACAGCTCTTCTTAAATATCTGCGGCCAGCGACGATAGTAATTAAGATGATTGCGCTTATCAGTACTACATATAAGGGAATAGTAGTATGATATAAGATGTGATCTTCATTTTTCTCAAAGTGCAGATCGGGATGCTGTGATATCTTCAAACTAGTTGCATGTAGATGCTGTAGGTTGATTGAGCTGAGTTTGAGCGCGGGGATTGAAGATGCTGTGTGGTTTTCCTCTCGTGGTAGATCCATGATCTTCAAGACGTGTCCCTTCAGTCGATCTTTCGTATTAGTTATAGTTAGCTGGGGCGTCTCTATAAAACATTTGTGCGGGATGATAGCGAGATGACTGCCTTGGTACTCTTCATATAGATCTTGACCGCATGAGAGATGAATCCTGGTGGGAGTCGGGAAACTAATGGTATAATGTCGGTCATCAAGTTCTTCATAAGCTGGCTGGTCCAGAGAGATAACAATAGGGTTGCAGATAGGGCTACGACGTTGCGTGATGATGAGCTGATGAATGCAGTCTTGAGATGACTGGCGCCGCAGGCTCCTTTCCTCTTCGCATAGAAACCACTTACTGGTCTTCGGACATTCTGTCTCTATGTGCTTGAAATCTTTCTCATGGATTGCTAGGAATGGTGAAGGAGGAATCAGGATTTCATGGAGTCGATTGGGTACAATGGCTAATTTATATAAATCATATACTTCGGGAATATATATAGGGATTTATAAACTATAACTATCTCGTTTCCTACGTAATAGGATCCTAACCTAATTATATCATAATATTCTCTTAAATCTATGTCCAAAATTTTATCATTACCGTAAACCTGGTTTAATCTACGGATTATGTCATGGATTTCGTTCATACTAAGAAAGGAATGGTGCATGGTAGATATTCTAGTAAATGCTAGAATATTCTGTAACCTAGCCAGTTCCTGTGATACAGAATCTACGTTATCACTAAGTATGAGAAATATCTGAGCAAGATGAGCGTACTTTATGAGATCGTTATCTCGAATAGCATCGCTCTCTATAATTTTATTTATTAAGAGTTGCATATGTTTCTGATTTTCTACAATAGTGGTTATAATATTACTATACTGCGTAGTTAAGTTTTTAGTCAAACTAACATGAAAATTAAATTCTGCTAATAATTTATCTTCGTTATTCTGAATGTTTCTTATAGCTTGGTTATAATGTAATGCGTCTGTGTAATCGAGATTTCCAGTTATGCTTTTTACTACAGAACCGAGGCCATCAATGAGTCCTCTTTTGGTACGTTTCACTTCAAAGGTTTGCAACTGTTCATTTATAGTATTAAGTTTAGTATATAAGTAGTTAATATGAGGTTTAAATAAGTCATTAGTTTTATTATTTAGTTCTAAGGTACTGTTATTTAGCTGATAAGTTATAGAGTTAATTTGGTCTTGTAAAATATGTAAGTTAATATGCTGTAAAAAGGAATGATAGTGCGACAGGATTCTACTAGGACCTAATTTAAATGGTAATACTCCAGGACCATTGTCAAGACTCTCAAGTCTTATCTCCTGGGATAACGCCGGATGCAGGATCAGATGAAGTACCAGGATCGTTCTGTAACAAGTTTGAGCTTTTAGGTATTCTTTTAAGTCTATTCTTAGCTACAGGGCCGCGCCTTTTCTTTGTGTACACATGTATAGGGAGATCGGCCATAACTGTGTCCTGCATGAATCGCGGAGCTAGCTTCTGCCTGGATGCTGTGGGATTCCTAACAAATATCCGTTGTTCAGGAGAGTATTCTATTTCCTGTTCCCTAGTTTTATTAACATTTTCCATAATTTCCTTACGTCTATCTGTACTAAGTTCCTGAATGAATCTGTATGCACTTGTCATTTTATCTTTATGATTAGTCATATACTGTTGTAATAAGTGAGCGCTAAGGTCTAAATCAAAGGCATCTCGTGGGTCATAATGACCTGTTATAACTTCAATGGGCCGACACTTAGTAAAACTATGAATACTACTATTGTAAGCTAAAATTGCATAAGGCATGAGATTAATCACAGAATCATTTTTGTGACTAATCTTTAGGATCCTAAGGTGCTCTAAAATAGTTGAGTGAAATTTTTCTACTATACCATTTTCGTTAGGTGCGTGAGGGGCTACCCTATGATGCTGTATTCTATGTAGTTTAACAAATTCTGCTATTAATTGGTTAGTAAACTCCGGTCCATTATCTGTCACTATCGTCATTGGCATACCATGATGGGTGCAAAAGCTGAGCAAAGCATGAAGTACGCTAACCGCAGTTCCGTCTCTCAAATAGTACGCTTGAGCATACTTAGAAAATGCGTCTACGATGGTTAAGAACTTTTCACTTTGAATTGTTAGCAAGTCAAGATGTAAGAGTTCAAAAGGTTTACCGGCTGACGAAACTACTCTGAACTGTGGTTTGACAGGGTTACGATCATATTTCGCCTGTCCACAGACTGTACAATCGTTGATGAATTTTGTTATATGCTCGCGCATTTTCGGCCAGTAGTATTTGTGAGACAGAGCTAAATAGGTTTCGTTTATACCACGGTGGTTAGTTTTCCCAGAGTGATATTGGTTAATAATTTCTTGCTGTTTTAAGTACTGTCTAACGTTTTCAAGTTCCTTTTTAGTCAAAACTAATTGCATAGCGGAGCTTTTGAATGTGTTTTGTATGATAGGTATAATGGAATACATAGCCAATGGTGGGTTAATAAGCAAACCGGTTTTAATTTTAGGATGAACGTACTCTTTTATAGCACTGATAACATCTTCCTCTAAAGTGGACTCTGATATCTGTACTGTAATTCGAGTATGCGTTTCGAATGGTTTGGAAACGACTGGTCGCCCTTTAATATCGCCTACTACGTTAAAAATAATCTGTTTTGTGAACTTATTTAATGGATCATCTGAAATTGGTACTTCTAAGATGGGATGTTCGTTATCTGTATGTACTGTGGCAGTTTCAGAGTTATCTGAAGTGTCTCTCGCAGTTAACGTTCTAGACTCGTCTAATGGATCAGTTTCAGATGGATTAGCAACGATCGACATTAGTTCCTCGTTATTTAATTCGACTCTAGAAAGTGCATCTGCGTTAGTGTTGTGCTTTCCCTGCTTGTAAACTACTGAAAAATCGTATTCACTCAATTTAAGCCTCCAACGTGTAAGTCGTGAGTTCGGTTCCTTAAGGTTCATAATCCATTGGAGCGGCTTATGGTCTGTAATAATTTTAAATTTTCTACCGAACAAGTAGGGCCTAAAGTATTTAGTGGCCCATACGATAGCCAAAAGTTCTTTTTCTATCGTACTGTAGTTTAGTTCGCTAGAATTTAAAGTTCGAGAGGCGTATGCAATTGGCTTATCCGAACCTATAATGCCTTGGGAAAGAACAGCACCTATGGCGACATTGGACGCGTCTGTGGTTAGTAAAAATTCCTTAGTGAAATCCGGGTATTGAAGGATGGGGTCGTTAGTGAGAAGCGTTTTGCAATGTTCAAAGCAATCTACATATTTTTTATCCAATGTTATTTTAGAACCCTTTTTAAGACACTGCGTTAATGGTTTTGTTATTTGTGCAAAATTAGGGATGAATTTCCTGTAATAACCGATAAGACCGAGAAAGCGCTTGATTTCAGTAGTTGTTTTAGGTAACGGATATTTTTCGATAGCGACTATTTTATCAGGATTGGGCTTAACACCCTCTCTACAAATAACGTGACCCAGAAAGCTAGTCTCCAACTTTAAGAATTCGGATTTGTCCATCTGAATTTTAAAGTTGGATTCGCGTAATTTTTGGAAAACTTTTTCTAAATTGACTATGTGCTCCTGAAGGGATGTGCTGAAGACAATAATGTCATCCAAATAGACCAGACAGACTTGATTTTGAAGGTCCTTCAGCACATTGTCCATCACTCTTTGAAAAGTTGATGGAGAGTTCTTCAAACCCATCGGCATTCGAAGAAACTCATAATGACCATTTTCAACGTTAAAAGCGGTCTTATGAATGTCACTGGGGTCCATTTCTACCTGATAAAATCCGCTAGCAAGGTCTAAAGTGCTGAAATATTGACATTTACCGAGTTTATCTAAAACATCTGTAATATTCGGAATCGGATACTTGTCGTCAAGCGTCTTATCATTGACCTTTCTAAAATCTATTACAATGCGCCACTTAACTTTACCGGATGCGTCAGATTTCTTTGGTACGATCCAGATGGGAGAACTCCAGGCTGAATCTGAAGGTCGTATAATATTTTGTTCCAGCATCTTATTGATCTGGTCTCTTATCTCCTGTCTGTGAACGTATGGATACCTATAGCTTTTGGTATGAACAGGTATTTCATCGGTAGTACGGATTCTGTGTTTAATCTTGTTGGTGAAAGCTAACGGCTCACCTTCTAGATAAAACACGTCAGCATAACGCGCACAAAGATTTCGTAAGTTAACAAGTTCTTCGGGATTGAGATGATCGGTACGTAAACGAGATAAAACAGCATCAATACGTTCAGGAGGGATTTCGATACCATCACTTAACTCGAAATTAAAAACTTCGGTTTCAACTGGACGGTCCATAGAAAAGATGACGTCATTCGATGAATTATTAGTCACTTCTACCCAACCACGGTTATTTTGTACAACAGTTAAACAATCGGAAATTAAACAGTTATATATTGTCTGATTAGGGATAAAAGCATCACCATCTGAAGTGTTAATGGGCAATCTTACGAGTTTAGATGAGTTAGCAGGAATGATTTCCTCATAGAGGTTCACGTTACGCGAATCGTACATCTCAATAGGTATCTGAGCGTTTCTGGTAATTAATAATTTATTTTTAAGATCAATCTTAGCTCCCCATGTTTCTAATAAGTCAAATCCGAGAAGACCGTCGAAATAACTGTGAAATTTGTAAACGAATAAAGTTAAGTCATTTTGCTCTTTAAATTCAGGAAAACATGGCAAGGTAATAGAAAAATCATTTTTGCTAACTCCATGCACGTTAGTTACTTCGAATGGTTCATAGTTTAAAGGTATGTGACTAAAATATTTTTCGACAGCATCTGGACTAATGAAAGATTGGTTAGCTCCAGTATCAATCAGGAATTTTAAAGGAGGGCTACCTATTTGAATAAAACCTAAGTGCCTCTGAATATGGAAATTTACTTCTATGTGGGCTTTTCTGATAGGGGCGGTTTCTGAAAATTTTCAGTAGAGGGTCCACTTTGATCGACCTCCTCTACTATGGGATTCTCTGGATAAGAATAGGCCTCTTCGTAATAGCTAACGTTCGGATACTGTTCCGGCTGATAGTAATAATCGTAATTATAATCATTCTCATAGTCGTTGTAGTTATAATAATTAGAATAGTCATAGTCACAATTATACTCATTCATGTTTAGTTCGCGACTTTTAAAATAGTTACTGGGGGGTGGATTCCCGTAAATTCGCCAATCCCGGCCGGAAGGTGGTAACGTCTTCGGCACGAAAGGGGCTACTCCACTCATAGGACGCGGAACTGAATGCTGCTGCGGGGGCTGTGCACCCTGCGGCCTATTAGGTAATCTAAATACGTTGCTATTAGCATTATAATTAGGTGGCTGTGCACGGAACATCTGTTGGGTACGAGTCATACCACGATTAAACTGGGGTTGCATATTATTAGGTTTCCAACCCTGGGCAGGAGGTTGCATGGGCTGAAAACGGGAAGGACCTGGCATATTGAAAGCGGGCTGCCTAACCGGTACGTTAAAATTTGGAGGTTTCTGACTAAAGTGGTTAAGCGGTAAATTATAACTGGTAGCTGGTGAATTAGGATTATGCTTAGGGTGTTCGCTAACGTTACGAGATTGCAAGTACATAGTGTTTAACTCGTCTTGCACAAACTCGAGGGCTTTTTCCATAGAAACAGGTCGCATACAGCGTATTCTGGATCCTAGGGGGTCTTTCAGGCCTCGTAAGTATGATTGGAGGGTTAATTTTTGATATAAAGTACGCTTAGCCTCTATAGTAGTTTGTACTGTCTCGTGAAGTGAAACGTACGTCATGATCGTACTAAACAAGTTCTGGCACCGTTCGTAAAACTCCTGGGGTGTGCTAGACCCTTGCGTTTGTAACGACAAATCACTGTACAAAGCGGTCTCATCTCTGTGATCGGCAAAGTTGTTAATAAGAGCGGCTCTTATACCTTCCCAGTTTTCTGGGATGCCATTCGCGTTTATAAATCTCGCGGCGGGGCCAGTTATCTTATTTAGTATGCCATTAACGAGCGCTAAATTCGCAAGTTCATTTGCAGCTGAATTAGGTTTCAAATAAGTAAGTACTAACTGGTCGCATAAGTGAATAAATCTCGTTAACACATGAGGGTTACCGTCAAAGTCAGGCAATAACCGTAAGGATTTAACAATTACGTCAATATCAACTTCTGCCATTTTACCTTCTAAATCTCTATGCTCGTCTATAACACAAAGCCTGGTATTCCGCCTACTATCCCTAACTAACCTACTATTACGCGCTTCTAGTGGATGAAAAATTTTGGATGACTAATTAAACACACACAATAAAAAGAAAAACGAAATACAGAGAATGATAAAATATCATGCACTAGAAAAATTATAAGGAAAGGAAGTTATATAACGTATAAGTACATATAGTATTTTATATAGCTTAAGGATTAAAGGAAGGTAAGGACTTGAAAGATTCAAGGACTTACAGCATTGCTTCTTCTTCTTGATCAATGTCTGAATCTCCTCGTGACTGCAGCTTCCGTAGAGTTCGGATACCCGTGTGCGCGCGGCTTAAGAGCCACTCGGGCGCGGTAGCGATTTCGGAAATTTTCTCCTAATTAACGCGAACCGACCCGCGAGTATCCTACCGACTGCGCCAATTTTATTTTCTGCAGTCGAAGGATCGAAAAAAAAGCAATTTTATTTGACTAAATTTAATTATAAAAGAAATTAAAATTACAATGCGTGATAACGGATCGATGTTAGAAACAATTATATCGAAATTACAAGCTACAATAAAATGCGACGAAAAATGTAAATGACCGGGGCACGTTCCGCTGACGCTGCGCCTCGTGCTGCTTGGTGCCGTGCGCAGTGTTGATGGGCCGATGCCGACGCAGCGGTCTTCATACATTAGGGTACCGTAACATACCTTCACTTTTATTTATTTTGGATTTGACAAATTATATGAAACGGAAATTATCTTCTGACGTTCTCTATCAATTTGTATGAAGAGAAGATTAAAAATTTTCCCAAATAAGATTGTTTTTATTTCGTTAGATAACGTTTTGTATGAAAGATACGTTTTGTATGAAAATAAGTTTATTTTTTTCTCCAATAATTAAAAATGTTCCCAAAATTTCGAAAAAATCCCCTTATCTGCCAACCCTGCTAGTCATGCCGGTGAGGCGCCGGACGTGCCGGTGCCGTGCCGTCGCCGGGCCGTCGCCGTGCCGGCCGGCATGCCGTAGCAATACGCGTTTGATTTGCCGGTGACATGCCGGCGAGGTGACTGATGTGTGTGAACAGTGTAGTACAACTTGTATGTAACTATATTTTTGCCGTTGACTCGCCGGTGGCGCGCCGTTGCCGCGCCGGAGCTGTGTGAATGATCCTTAACGGTCAAAGCCAAACTCTCGCCGCGCGATCTGTATTTCTGTTGAATTTCCAAAAATATTGCCACTAATGTCTAGTATATTGACTAATTGATCGAAATAAATAAATTACTCACCAAATCCAGTACGAAAATTGTAAGATGTACGTTGATGAAATTTATAATTGAAAAAACTCGTGTTCGCAACAAAAACAGCTTGAACCACCATGACACTTCAGTCAAAAAAATTTTTTTTTTAAATTTGGTTTGACATATATCTTAGGTGTTGCTATTGTTCAGAAAAATACTCCCAACAAGTAAACTTTGTCATAAACTACCAAAAAAGTTGGTGGTGAAAATATTCCCTATGCCCGAAAAAGGGTCCCACTTGTTACGGAATTCACTTTTTCTATCAGATTATAATGAAATTCATAATTATATATTATTTTATGATTTTGTATCTGGAAAAAATAAGAAAAAAAATTTTGCTCCACGGAAAACCCGGAAAATGGTGTTCTTTTAAAAGGACGTTAATAATATATACTACTTTTACAATATATCAGAAAGAAAACAACCAAGTATCTCAAAAATGTTAATTATTAATTTATTTATGAAGCAAATGTACAAAATTACATTTTTGTGTGGTAACTTACAAAACATTCTTTGGGATGCAATGTTACATCACAAGTCATACACGAAAAATTTGCTTTCTTATGGCAAACAACACATCGTACTTGTTTTTCTTGATACTTAATGAGATGCCTATTATCATCATAACGTGAGCTGCAACGAAAGCTTTCTGAAGTACGACCTGGCTTTCTGTTTTCTCTCTGGCGGTAAGTTTCAAGTAATCACTTAGCATAACTTTAGCAGCATTAGAAGCCACTGTTACCACGCTGTTATCATTCCACTTACATACAACGATATTTTCGGCTCTTGTGGATTTGAAGTTCAATGAACCACGTTCCATCTTTTTGAACTCGTTGTTGGCCGGTAATGGACACTTTGACACACGATTTTCTCTAATAGTTCCGGTTGCTTGGAAGCCTCGCACACGTAGCTCATCAAGCAACGTTGTCAAAAAATAAGTGGAAGGGTGCGTGTGCATTGACAGTACGTAGAACATCTGCAAACTGCAAAACAACACTGGCTCCTAGACCCATTTTTTTATAATCGTTACTTTCAGATTGTCCTTGATAAGGATCAAACCAAAGTATATAACCAAGACGTGTAGAACCAACCCAAAATTTATATCTCCATCTAATAGGTTTTCCCCTTATAAATTGTTTGCAAGGATGCCCACCGTAATAAGGGATCATTGCCTCGTCAATGCTATAGTTTTCTTGAAACGGCGCGAATTCTAGAAAATTTTCATTCAGCGCATCAAAGAGGTGTGCGTTTCGATTGCTCGGCCACAACAAGATTCTGAGAGTTGGACTTTATTAAGTCGTAGCAAAAAAATGTAGAATTCTAACGTTCAAAACCAAAAATTTGTAAAAGTAACTGTTCGGAAGTTATTGAGGTATAATCGTGGCCGAGCCGTTGAAACGCGGAGAACCGCGCGGCCACGCATTACTCCTAAACTAAACCTCTTAGAAATCTAATTCTTTTTGTAAATCACAGGCTTTATTTTGTAAAAAATGTAGATAGTACAAAAAACATGAAAGGCTTACTGTTTTGGTAAATACTGAACTTCAAAGTCGTGGCCGCGCCGTTGAAACGCGGAGAACCGCGCGGCCACGCATTACTCCTAAACTAAACCTCTTAGAAATCTAATTCTTTTTGTAAATCACAGGCTTTATTTTGTAAAAAATGTAGATAGTAAAAAAAACTTGAAAGGCTTACTGTTTTGGTAAATACTGAACTTCAAAGTCGTGGCCGCGCCGTTGAAACGCGGAGAACCGCGCGGCCACGCATTACTCTTAAACTAAACCTCGTAGAAATCTAGTTCCTTTTGTAAATTACAGGTTTAATTTTGTAAAAAATGTAGAGTGTATCAAAAAGTTCAATTTCTTCTTTTCCACGAAACTATACACAAAATACTTTTCTCGCTTAGAAATTTGCGTTAGGGTGACCATGATTAATGTATGAAATTTTATTTTTCCTAGGGGGAAACAACTCGCACCCATACCCATCCACCCCCTCCCCTGCGGTGGTGTATGAGATTGAATATTTTACCACAGGTACATTAATGACTGTACGGTGCTACCGGGACCCCATACCTACGTATTTTAGAGTAAAAATTAATATGATTTTACAAATAAAACCAAAACGTTTTGATGTAAAAATGATATTTTTAATAATTATAATCATAGCTTTAATTGTAAATCACAGCTTTCATTATAAATCACAGGATTCATCACACTAAAATCATATTCTTACTTTCTAATATTTTCTATTACATACAAAAACGTCACAATGTCTATACTTAACTGTCAATAGCGGCATATAATATGTCAAAGTATGTAATATCATGGGTCCTTTGGAGCTATCGCGCAATACAGTTTGATTGTCATCATAGCCATCATAGCCATCATAGCTTTAATTATAAATCACAGCTTTCATATAAATCACAGGTTTCATCACACTAAAATCATATTCTTACTTTCTAATATACAAAAACTTCACAATGTCTATAATTAATCAGGTACTTAACTGTCAATAGCAGCATATGTCAAAGTATGTAATATCATGGGTTCTTTGGAGCTTTCGTGCAATACAGTTTTATTGTCATCATAGTATAACATTTCGGACTCATTTATTAAAATATGAGTCTTATAATGGCCAATAACACCTATACATGGAGAAATATACTCTATGGCGCCTATGAATTTGTACGTTTTACGTCTTACTTTGATGTGTTGAGGCACATCGACCAGCAAAATTTTTTCTGTGCCATTCAAATCAAATGAAACAATATTTTGGAATTCGTATACATATTTTGCACTTTTATTATTACATTTAACACACAGTTGTTGTTCTGAATCATCAATAATAATAGAATCTTCAAGCCCTAAAACTCCAAACGTGTTTATGATATCCATGTTAATAGATATGAATACTATGTTTCTTTCTAATTTCGTATTGTAAGATTCACATGTCTCTGTTGAACATTCTTTACTTCTCTTAGCTGAGTACAAAAAAATCGAAAGTACGTGTTCAAATAAGTATGTGACATTACTGGAACATTCGTAAAAATTGTTTTTATTTTTATAGTATTTAGTAATTATTTCCTCCCTCTTTTTGTATGCAGTGTTTGTGTTTTTAGAATGCGTCAATATATTTAAAAATTCTCTGATTAAGTTGCATAATATATTTGAATTAAATAGTTCTCGAATATAAATATTTACTTGGTAGCCATATGCCATCATATAAAATATGGAATCAAACGCACAAGTATTCATAATGTTACATTTTGAATCAGATAAATTTCCATTTTTCAGAAACAGTATTAGTAGTATTTTGAGATTTGTATATGGGGCACATAACGTTACTCCAAAGAGGAAGTTTTATTAAAAGTCTTTTGAGTATTGATACGAAATTTGGCAAATAATACTGATTAGGCTCCTTACTTTCGTGTGGTGTTTGATCCCGTATCTTCTCTTTTTCAACAATTTCATCGAACCAATCCAGCACGTTTTCATCATCAGGGACTGATACATAATCGTCAAAAGTGTCTGTCAAGCCCTTTTCTACAGTCGCATCTTCCACGTTAAACAACAAAGATTTAATATATTTAACTGACTGTTGACAATCGTCATTTTTTGTGGAATCGTATTTGCATAAACAAATTTTCACGATGTTGGAAATACAAGTTTGTATAATTTCGAGACTTTCACATGTTTTGATAAATAGAATACTGCGAATATAAAACATTTTAATATTGTCATTTACATTTTCGAAACAACGCAAGTTATAAATGTTTTTTATGAAATGACTGCTATCCAATCTTAAGAAAACATCGGGTAAATCGTTGCTTTTGCCTGTTAAAACCAAAAAAGATCGTATCAAATATTCCTTTACTGTTCTTAGTGATGTGAAAGTGGATACATTAGCAGCGATTAATGCAGACGAGTCGTCAGTGATAATCTCTTGTGGAGCAATATGCGCGTCTAAAAACCATTTTTTCAACCACGAATGGATAGACTCTGTTGTGTGAGAATCGGTTATCATTTGGAAGATTGATGTCGACTTAATGCTATTTGAGGTTAACATTGCAACATAAAGAAAAATGCGCTTCGTTAAAATTGATCCATTTGGAAGTTTTATATGTTGAAAAAATGATCCCGTAGCATCCAGAGTAATTGTTACACCATTAGCGACTTTTTCCAAGTAAGTATTATAGTACTGCATTTGTTGATCACTCCAATAATAAATATTCAAATTTGGTACGAAAGTGACCTGACGAATGAAGTTTTGGTAAATTGCCATCGTTGACATAATTAAAACGCTTAAGATTGTGTTCGAGTGGAGACGATGACTTTGCCTCTTCTCGTGTTTTATTTTTCTTAAAGCTTCAACACTAGGTAGTACCGGAGGGTTTACATCGTCATTGTCATTGATAATTTTTGAGCCCATTGTTTTATGAATGACTGTCGCTGGCATGTACTCTAATTTCTTTGCCAGTTGATGTCTTCTGTACGGCGTCAGCTTCGATTTTTTTTTTGGATTGTGTAACACTTTGTTACCATCGTCAATTATGGTACAGGTCATCACCGCAGTTTTTGTTGATGCTGCTTGACTTGTGATTTTAGTGATTTTAGAAGACATTGTTTTCATAATCAATGCGTTTATTTTTGAAGACCCATGTGCACGGCCGCCTTGTAAATTCCCACAATTTTTCTCGGAGCATGCTCGCCCATTTAAATTTAGGCAATGTTTTGTATCTTTTGTGGGTTGATGAAGTTCGTAGATCTCTTCTGACATAATAAACTGATATGGGTTCAACTTTACGCCATTCATGTATATCAAGTAAAAATGTGAACTGTTTTGTACTTTTCTGTTTTGTCTGACATTTTGTTGGTGACGAAGCTGCGCTACGGCTCGAAGGCGTGGATGTGCTGCTCTGAACGAACGGACTTTTTTCAATGTCAGGTATATACGGCATTCCAAAAACCGATTTATAATTCCTCTTCAACCAGACGTGCAAAGCCATCGGTGTCATAACATTGTTCAACTCTTTTGATATATTGACGAATACTGGGTCATTGTATTTAATGTCCTTCTTTCGGCATGTTTCCGCATACTTCATAAATATTTCTTTTAATTGTCCTGTATCAACTTTCAATTTTCGTCCTCTCGGCATTTTCCTGTAACAATTAACTTGAATAAAACACAAATAAAAAAAGATAAGAGACCGTAGATATCCATTTGCTAATAATTATTCAAAGTAATTTATTGATATAATTTCTCTTTCTCGCCAGAATCGTATGAGCAAGTATGATTTTTAGCTATCAAATCACTGTAGATGAATGTGCGTCCACATCTGGCGAACGCGCCGTTCGTGAGCTGCGCGCCTTCAGTTACTGCAAGTGTTTGGTGCGCCTCTTTATATAGCAACTCATGCAATGCTCGTATAGAAAACGCGCGCTCACACTTTCATTTGCTTACCCTTTGTTGTTTTGCTTTTCGCGGCGTGTTCACCAGATGTGGACGCACTATAGGCCTTATAGCACAAAATAGGAACAGAAGTCAATCTACATACAAAGTGCGCTCGAGTAACGCACACATAGACACTAGTCACGGACACGATATCTCGGTTCGGTTGGGTACGGTCATACAGATGGTTACGTATTACAATCTCTAAAGTTGATATGCCTAAGGACAAAAGGACTATTAGACGATAGGCCTAAACTTTAAAACAGCTATGGACAGAAGGCCTAAATTCAAAACGCCTAATGGTCGTTGGATCTAACCGTTGTTAGATCTAAGTTTACATTGTCTAAATTTAAATAACCTAATGGACAAGAGGACTAATTTTAAAATATCTAATGGTCGTTATCTATAAGTACTTAAGGATTTTAATTTAAGGAAAATATAAGTTTATTATGTGTTTTCAACTTTGTATAAGTTCAAAACAAAAAAAAATAATAAAAAAATAAAAATTATTAAATTATTAAATTTAAATAACAACTGGTTTGGTTAGGTTAGTGTATGACATAACAACGCACGAGCCAAGCGAGCGTAGCGAGCGTGCCGCGGCAGCGGCCGGCGAAGTGTCAGAAACGAATAGATTTCGCAAATTTTAAATAATTTACATATATTATTATAATAATTTATATATTCTTTTTGACTCTTAAACATATAAATCATTTTTTCCGTAATTTTAAACAGTATCTATCATTTGAAGTATCAGGGACTAAATTAAGGATTTTTATTATTATTTGTTCTAATTATTATATTTTATTAAAAGTCAAATTGAGAAATTAAGACAGGCGTTACTTTATTCCTTTTCAATTTTATTGATGGTTTTTCCCTATTTTTTTTATTTTACAATTTAGGTTTACAACACACAACACGATATGAGGTGTTTTATAAATAAGCCTTTCGTCCATTAGGTTATTTAACCTTAGGCATTTGAAACTTAGGTCTAACAAGAGTCAGATTAAATGACCATTAGTTGTTTTAAAAATAGTTCTTTCGTATTTAGCTCTAATGAAGTTTAGACCTTTCGTTCAATAGGTGTTTTAAAGTTTAGGCCTATCGTCCATAGTCCTTTTGTCCTTAGGCATATCAACTTTAGAGATTGTAATACGTAACCCTTGAGATACGTGTCTGTGAACTTTCTTGTGCAAAAAACTGAAATATTTTAGTTATTATTGATTTATATTTCCGTCCTTCCTGTTTGATTTTTCAACAATAAATCAAACAACTAGTTACGAGTGCCATTACCACGATAGTTTTTTGAGCATAAGCCAAAGCTGGCAAACCCTAGCGCGACCACCAAGCGTAAAAAAAGCGATGACACGTTTTCCCGGTAAGAAAAATACTTTATGCGCGCTTAAGTTTCACGTATTTACTTAAAAACGAAAAAGTTCCATCTACTACTACACTGTGAAAAGATTGTAAATAAAATAATAACTTACCCCGTTTGAAGTTCAGCCGTTTGTGATAAAATACATAGGAATAAAACTGTTATCCACCACGGGTACATAAATCACTACACAAATAGAGAAATAGATGTCACCAAGTAAAATCTGTTAGAATTTAAAATAAATCTGTTGACTCCGGCATAACACAACACTGACTGATGACTGAACCAAACGAGATCCCGAAGAATAGCAGGTAACGGTAAAACTGGTTCCGAAGTGCTTCACAGTGTGCAAGTGCAAGCGAGATAGATATACGGAAATGATTTATGGCGACGAGTTAGTTGATAACGCCGCGCCGGCCACCCTGACTAGTCACTATCTGACATCGCCAACGCTAATGTTAATTTTATTAAAAACCAATTTTATTATTATTAGTAATCTAAGAGTAATTAGACTGATCGATACTTAGTAGACTGAATAAAACTTTATTTACTTCAATGCCTCCTCATCGCGTGATTAGATAGAAAAAAGTTTAACAATGTTTGTACTTGTAATTTCTAACTTAATTTGTTGTCTAAACTATAAAGTAAATAACTAAATAAATATTGACTGTAATACAAAACAGTGAAATTTTATTAGACTTCGAAAAAAGGTGGATTGGACGTATTGTAGAGTTTTATCCTGCCAATATATCTGTAGTTAATAACCCATCGCAGGGGCAGAGTCCGAAATATTATACTATGATGACAATAAAACTGTATTGCGCGATAGCTCCAAAGGACCAATGATATTACATACTTTGACATATACAATTGTGATTTACAATTAGAACTATGATTATAATTATTAAAAATATCATTTTTACATCAAAACGTTTTGGTTTTATTTGTAAAATCATATTAATTTTTACTCTAAAATACGTAGGTATGGGGTCCCGGTAGCACCGTACAGTCATTAATGTACCTGTGGTAAAATATTCAATCTCATACACCACCGCAGGGGAGGGGGTGGATGGGTATGGGTGCGAGTTGTTTCCCCCTAGGAAAAATAAAATTTCATACATTAATCATGGTCACCCTAACGCAAATTTCTAAGCGAGAAAAGTATTTTGTGTATAGTTTCGTGGAAAAGAAGAAATTGAACTTTTTGATACACTCTACATTTTTTACAAAATTAAACCTGTAATTTACAAAAGGAACTAGATTTCTACGAGGTTTAGTTTAAGAGTAATGCGTGGCCGCGCGGTTCTCCGCGTTTCAACGGCGCGGCCACGACTTTGAAGTTCAGTATTTACCAAAACAGTAAGCCTTTCAAGTTTTTTTTACTATCTACATTTTTTACAAAATAAAGCCTGTGATTTACAAAAAGAATTAGATTTCTAAGAGGTTTAGTTTAGGAGTAATGCGTGGCCGCGCGGTTCTCCGCGTTTCAACGGCGCGGCCACGACTTTGAAGTTCAGTATTTACCAAAACAGTAAGCCTTTCATGTTTTTTGTACTATCTACATTTTTTACAAAATAAAGCCTGTGATTTACAAAAAGAATTCCTTTGTTCTCACTAGTTCGATTCAGTAGTTCGATCGTCGAACTAGTGAGAATTTTTTTTCTCATTTGTTCGACCGTCGAACTAGTGAGAATGTTTGTTCTCACTAGTTCGATCCGTTAACTTATTATTATTATTAATCGAGAAGCAAGAACATTAAGTACCGATATAATAGATATTGGTCACAAATACATACATTGTATAGGTAATTATAAAATGAAAATCTTTTAGGTATATTTTGTAGGTATAATTATTATTTAAGTATTATTATAATATAGTAAACGTCAAAATCACAATGTTGCATAATTAGATTATTTATTGTAAACATAATATTTAGGAACAACTATAGGTAAATACGTAGATGAAAAATATTTTTCTGTCTTGCTTATCTCAACAAGCTTAATCAGAAACTAAAAAGAAACTAAAAAAATGCCAAAAATGCTTCAAAATTACAAATGTACAAAATTAGGTATAGGTATAGACATAACATTCATAAACATAACTTTGATAAAATATACATGATTAAATATATTTTTCTCTGTCTTACTTATCTCAATAAGCAGAGAGCGAAAAAACTTTGAATTTGTGTATTCCACCAAAGGATATATGTATATTGAACATTATATTAGGTACATTGGTTACGAAATCAAAAAAATAATGTAATAATCAAATACTCAATTATTTTGTCACATTGAGTCTCAATGTAACTATAATTATCGCATCTTTTCTAAAAAGTGCCCAACACCAATTTCTCCGCATATTAATTGCATTTGAGCATCAATAATGTAATCGTCATTGAATAAATCAGTTTTTCTCCTTTTACAACGTTTGTTTGATGTTGAAGGTCTCTGAAGAATGTCATTTTGATATGAAGACAATAAGGAATCGTCCCGTAAAATATGTAATATTTGCAATAGGTTTACATGCCCTTTCGTTACAAGGTTATTTATTTTATGGTGCCATCCTTCTACTGCATTATTTGTTCGGTGGCGTTCGCCATAAACCGACCAAATTCTATGATAATCACCCTTCATCCAGTATTTATCGAAATAATCTTTAAACTTAATTATAGATTCGCAATTCTTCTTCATTTCTTTTTGAATATACGCCCATCCTGAAACAATTTCATTTTCTGGAAGCAATGCCAAGTTGGCGCATAATGAAATTATTCTTCTGTTGCGTTTGTCTTTAGTTAAACCCAGGGTTTTTGCTTTGCGCCACAAGCTGTTCACGTAATGGTAGTAGCAACCTTTGACTGTAACATTCAATGTTTTCAACGCTTTCATTGTGCCTTCTTCGAAATCTATCGTGACTTTAGCAGGCTTCCACTCTGGAATTTGGGACCCAATTAAATCAAATAAAAGTGAGTAAGCTTTTTTGGTCCTGTGACTCATGAAAGCGTACACCAAAGGGATGACATTCGTGTTATTTGTATCACTGCCGATGTCTCCGTGAATTGTAAAAAGTTGCTGAAAAGGTGTCGGACATGATTTAAAGGTCCCATCCATAAAGATGTGTTTGGTTTTTTTTATAATTTCTCGGGCATCATTTGAACAAAACACTAATATTCTCATTTTTTTATGACTGTAATCAGCGAGTAAGAAATCTGAAAAAGTACTAGGAACTTCGACTTCCTCAACAGTCTTTGCATTTATTTTTTTTACGTGTGCTAACTTATTTCTCCTTCTGTAAATGCGTGACTTTATTTCACAAAATTCAGGTACACTCTTAGAAGCTAAATGCAGGCCTTGATTTTTTAATGTAATTAAAGCTCTGTTGTAGACCCTAGGAGCTGGTTCTCTTCCCGTAGCTGCTTCTTCGCAAGCATTATTTAAAATAACATTGACTGTATTTCGTGTTTCATCTGGATTACATTGACCGCAGTGGGGTTTTGATTGTAAATTATTAGTGAAGTCCTTAAACAAAACCAATGTTTAAAAAATATAGGAATTCATGAATTATTTTGCTTGTACATTAAAACTATTACAAATAAAAATACACATACAACACCTATAATATGTAAATATACGTACAACAATTATCATTATGTACATATAAAATAACCAAGACTTACCATATTCATTGTGACGGAACCGGTACATTTTAAACTTTTATAATTTTTACACCGCCAAATGCTGTGGCCATTTTTGTATTTACGCATAGAATAATATTGATGTCCTTCTAATTGCAGAATCCTTCCACGACCGCTTTTTATTAATTTCACTTCTTTAGACATTATTCCGAAAATATAAACAGTAAAATAAACAGGCACCACGAAATAAACATTGCTACTGCAGAGCTGAACAGCGTAATACTTCCATTTTGCGAAACATCTACCCTCAAAATATAACAAAAATCATGTACCCTCAAAATAAGACAACAGAACTATGACCACACTCTTTCTGGGGTGGGGCGTTTAGTTAAATATTTATAATACTAAACTTATTATGCACATACCTAAGTGCTATAGGCATAGATGCATTTAAGGAAATATACCAGTGGACGACTTCCGGGTGATATGACAATGATTTGTATTATGTATTTAAACTGTTTGTATTGTTTACTATTAATTTACTTGCAGTCGAATTTTGACGTTTACTATATTTCAATAATACTTAAATAATAATTATACCTACAAAATATACCTAAAAGATTTTCATTTTATAATTACCTATACAATGTATGTATTTGTGACCAATATCTATTATATCGGTACTTAATGTTCTTGCTTCTCGATTAATAATAATAATAAGTTAACGGATCGAACTAGTGAGAACAAACATTCTCACTAGTTCGACGGTCGAACAAATGAGAAAAAAAATTCTCACTAGTTCGACGATCGAACTACTGAATCGAACTAGTGAGAACAAAGGAAAGAAAGAATTAGATTTCTAAGAGGTTTAGTTTAGGAGTAATGCGTGGCCGCGCGGTTCTCCGCGTTTCAACGGCTCGGCCACGATTATACCTCAATAACTTCCGAACAGTTACTTTTACAAATTTTTGGTTTTGAACGTTAGAATTCTACATTTTTTTGCTACGACTTAATAAAGTCCAACTCTCAGAATCTTGTTGTGGCCGAGCAATCGAAACGCACACATCAAAGAGTGGTCTCAATTTGGTATATCTGTCATTACTTTGCAAATTTGTATTATCAAAGCAGTGTATATGTGACATAATGAAAGTAAACCTGTCTCTTGACATTGCATTAAAAACTAAAGGCATACCGCAATCCGCAGCATTTTCCCAAAACATGTACCTTCTTGGGACTACCACGTAGCCACTAAACAAAAGAATTCCTATGAAAAACTTCATTTCATCAGATGTTACATTTCCTATTTTATTTTTTTGAGTTATACAAGGTGTTACAAAAGTACCCCTAAGGGTTCTTACAGACGAACTGCAAGTTGTGAACTTCAGCCGTCGCCATCTGTCGACGGCAGCAGTCAATACGTCGACGGCTGCCGCCGAGAGGCGGCAACGGCTGCCGTCGACATGCGACATCGCTTGCAGTTGGAGTGCCGCGTACTGGCAGTCGTGGTCAGCTTGTATAGGAGCCAGTTGCAAAATGGCGTCCGATGAAGAAACACTGTTATTGCTTTTGCTCCGCCGTCGCCGACAACAACGAAAAAGAAAGATACGTTCAGTGTGGGTTGAAGAAATATTAATGTATAGAGAACAAGAGGGAGATTTTTATACTCTTTATCCACGTTTGCGAAGGAATGAAAACAAATTTTTTAATTACTTTCGAATGTCAATCGCTTCTTTTGATGAGTTAACAACTATTTTGAAAGCCTCGATATCTCGCCAAGACACCGTGATGCGGAAAAGTATACCAGCTGAGCAAAGACTCGCCATGACATTAAGGTAAGCGGGTTTTATTTAAAAAAATTGTAGACACTGAAGATTATTTTTTTAATGAGATCAAATCAATATAACTTATGCAACATTTTTTAATTTAAGTTATAAAGGGAAATTTACTTAGCAACAATAATAAATCAAGTGTAACTGTCCCAAAAAAATAAAAAACCTCGCCATTATATTGGGGAAAATTATAATAACTTGTCAGAAATGAATTCTCCATAGCAATGCAATTGGGGCCGTCACGAGAGGTTTTTTATTTTTCTGGTCAGGATTTAAAATATTTTTTTCTCAAAATCAACTTGTAGCAAAACCACGACAGAAGAAGCATAAAAAAGGGCTAGAGGATATTTTCCATCTTTGGGCGAGTTATAACAAAATCGAACAAAACCGTATACCTCTTACATTTATGCTTTGTCTGCCTTTTACAAAACGTTACTTTTCTAAGTAAACTTTCATAAAAAAAAACATAAAAATAATTCAGTATTATTTTATAGGAGAATAGACAAAATATAGGAAACTTGGTGTACCGATAAAAAGGTCATTTTGTATAGATATTTTATTTCTTTGTAAGACAACGTTCACATATGGCATATTTGTTGTCAAAAAAATAAATTATATGAAATGACTTTTTCAACGACATATTGGTCATTAGTATTAAATTGGTAGACTAACTTGCCCATCCTCCTTTACGATCGATAACATTCTTTAAATTTTCACTATAATTATTACAACATAAAATTTAAAAAAAAGCTAATATAACAATGCGTAATTGAGACGAAAAGAAAATTATTCTGAGAAGATATCAGTAATTATTGTATTTGGAACAGAATCCTCAGAGCTTTCATTCTGTGTGAGCTGACTTTCCGGTCTTGCAGGATGTGTTGTAGTAGAGTACCCCGAATAGTTATAGGAGGAAGGACTCGTTGAAGGCATTGTGTATTGCACGGAATTCTGAGACGACAAGCTTTCATTAGTTGTGACTTGATTCTGCGGTCTAGCAGGATGTGTTATGGTAGAGTAACCCGCGTAGTTATATGAATACTGACTCGTTGAAGGCATTGAAAGAGACTTGTAATGTTTTATTACTTGTATAACTTCTAATTTAGCGTCTAATTTCCAATCTGCTGTTATTTTTTTGAAGTCACTTACTAGGGACAACAGAAATAACTTATCCTCATCTGGAGGAGACGAAGGGTCTCTCTCAACTTTATCCAGTCTATCATTTAATTTCTTAGTTAAGTTTGTAATCAAGACATCATCATCATAAATTTGGCGTTTCCGTTGTCTTTTTGGCTCTGCTTCAGTTGATTGAACTGTTGGTGGTGAATTTGTCTGAGAGGTAGCATCAAAGTTTGAAGTACTCTCACCCTTATCTTCGGTAACATCTTTTAAAAATAGTAGCTGATCATAGAAGGTATATTGTTTTGGCGTAGACATGCTAGAACCACTTTTTCTCTTCAAGATTCTGCAATACCTCATGAAGCCGTCTCTCAATACTTTCCATTTAGACTGTACCTGTATGGCTGAAAAGTGGGAATATAATTTTAAAATAGTGAGTGATAATAATCTTTATTAGGAAAAATAATAAAAATTAAAATAATACAATGTAGCCAAGTAGTATGTAATCAAAAGTCGTCTTCAATGTCGCAATTTGATTTTAATAGACTGATTTCAAATACCACGGTAAAAAGAATGAAGTTAATAAAGTATGTCTTTAATTTTTCAGGTTCTTAGCAACTGGTTGTTCATTTGAAGATCTACAGTATGCGTATAGATGCGGAATTTCCACAATAAGTAACATAATAAAAGATGTCTGCCAACAAGTATGGATAAATATGAGAGGCGATATTTTACCACAAAATATAACTGAAGAAACTTGGAAAAGGATTGCTGATAGATTTGAAAGACACGCTCAATTTCCTAACTGCATAGGCGCAGTTGATGGCAAACATATAAGAATATTCAAGCCAGGAAAAAGTGGATCATCTCATTACAATTACAAGAATTATTTTTCGATTATCCTTTTAGCTATTTGTGACAGTGATTATAAATTTATATATTGTGACATAGGTTGTTACGGACGACATTCGGATTCAACTATTTTCGAAGATTCAGTGTTTTTCACAAAGCTACAAGAAAAGTCACTTAACATCCCAAAACCCAGATCGATTTCAAGTGACGGGTGTACCTTGCCTTATGTTTTAGTTGGAGACGAAGCATTTAGTTTATCAGAAAATTTGTTACGTCCATATCCAGGCAAGAAATTGACAGAAAAGATGAGAATTTTTAACTATCGCTTAACACGTGCAAGGAGATACATAGAATGTTCATTTGGCATTTTAACCAATAAGTGGCGAATCTTTCATACCCCCATGAACTTATCTTTGGAATTTTGTAAGGATGTTGTTAAAGCATGTTGTATATTACATAATTTTATACGTGACAGAGATGGTTTTACATTTGAAGATACACTTACTATCAACGGTTTGGAAAATATAGCCACAATCCCAAACGAAGGGGATTCGTTATCGGGTCCGTTAATAAGAGAAAAGTTTTCAAATTATTTTAGCAGTAGTGAAGGCAGTGTCTCGTGGCAGTTGGATTGCATATAAAACAAATAAAAGTATCTCGATTATTATAAGTTGGAAATAATCTGCTTATAGTACGTTCACATTAAGAATAAAGTGAGTCATCAGTGCAACTGCAGGACAAGGTGTATTCACAGAGGTGATAAAATTCAATAAATTCTATTTTAAAAGATTAAGTTTAATGAATATAAAAGCTTAAGATCACTGCATTCTTAACGCGTACGAACTATAATAATTAATAAAATATTTAATAAAAACTCACTTACCGATGGCGTTTTTTTCATTAACGGTTTTATCCTTGAAATCACTTACGATTTCCTCACATACTGCTGCCCATGCCCGGTTTTTTATTGTTTTGTTACTATAGTCTTGTAGCTTATAATTCCAAACAGTAGGCCTTTTTTTTACTGCCACAATTAACAATTCAACGTCAATTTCGTCGCCGGAGCTCATTTTGTGGGCGTGCGACGCTTGCGCA
Source organism: Catoptria pinella (assembly GCA_963556745.1). Lineage (NCBI taxonomy): Eukaryota > Metazoa > Arthropoda > Insecta > Lepidoptera > Crambidae > Catoptria > Catoptria pinella. The sequence goes on from OY750777.1 coordinate 2,707,046, forward strand.
CTCTTGGTCTATGTGCTGTCGACACTGACAAAATGGCGGACGCAACTCGCATCAACTGCAAACGTCGCCACCTGTCGGCGACAGCCGTCGACGTATTGACTGCTGCGGCCGACGCGTCGACGGCTGCCGTCAACAGATGGCGACGGCTGAAGTTCACAACTTGCAGTTCGTCTCGCATCAACTGCAAACGTCGCCACCTGTCGGCGACAGCCGTCGACGTATTGACTGCTGCGGCCGACGCGTCGACGGCTGCCGTCAACAGATGGCGACGGCTGAAGTTCACAACTTGCAGTTCGTCTGTAAGAACCCTTATGCCGAATATGGTAGATAGAGACCATCAAACTGAACAACTTTTACTATGAGACCAACTTTGAAATCGCGAAAAAAAAATCAGCTGTTTCATACAAAAATTAATTACGAAAATATCAAAATGTATGAAACAGCTGATTTTTTTTCGCGATTTCAGAGTTGGTCCCATAGTAAAAGTTGTTCAGTATGATGGTCCCTATCTACCATATTCGGCATTAGGGGTACTTTTGTAACACCTTGTAAATATATATATTTGTGTATTGTACCAGCAAGTCAATTATTTTAATATTGAAAAGCTGCTCAAAATAATACAACTCGCTTTGTTCTCTTGTTGCTTGCTGCATTTCCTTCCATGGTTCAAAATTAGGTTTAATGTCTCGTGAGATCCAGTTATAGCTTTTAGTTTTTGGAATGCTGACACTTTTAGATGTTGACGGTAGGGATGATATTTGTAATGACTCACTTTCCAATGGGAGGCTGCTTATACTAATGCGTCCTCGTTTTGACTACTTCAGCTAAAGGTATATCATCATCACTATCACTTTCATCTGACGGTTTATCATAATGAATTTGTGCTGGAGTCCTCAACTGGTTCCCTGGTAAATTTTGAATTTGTACATGATTTTCGTCACCAGAATCTTCATCGGTAATGACAGTATCGTAATTTTCCGGTGGTAAGAATGTAATGCTCTCAGGTACTGGTGCATCTTCATCATTTTCCAGTTCCAAGAGGATGTCATTGAGTCTGGATTCCCAGTTTCTGCCATAAACTTTCCTACCAAGCAGAAAAAAAACTTTGTAAGAGTTAGTAGTTTATTTTACTACCGGCCTTTATAAAGGACACCTAATATATTTGTTCATAAAAGTAAGAATAACATAGATTATCATTTGTCTTGTATTAAATTCTAATAAACTATTGTCCAAGCGTTTACTACACTTAATCGAAAACATTGTAATTATAATAATAATAGAATAACTTACCTCATATCAGTCATTATAAATTTATCTTAAAACAATCGTTCCAAAACTTTATAATAATATCACGTTAGTGTACTCACAAGACTTGTACAGTACTGCGACACACCTCATCTTTCAAATGTAACAAATAAAAATTGTTTACACTACCCGCATTAATCATAATATTTATGTAAAGTGGTGCGGCTTTTAAAAGAACGCTAGTAACAAGTGGGTTAATAGTTTTGTATTTCGTGTCCGTGTATGAAGTCTTGTAATCAAATTCAAAAGTATTTTCTTTTACGAATTTCAAAACTTTGATGTTATTCCAAGTTAAGGTCACAGCACACATATCAACTCGGAAAGGGATCGCCACCGTATCGCCTTTCGCCTCGCCGTCAACCAGGCGTCAACCTAACGTATGCATGTAACCATAGCGTATCAGCAGCTCCTGTACGTCAACTCGGCTACGGCTAAGCGACACCGCGCTTACGGCTCGCCGACCGCTGGCTGAACTGGTTGGCACCAAATCAGTTTGAATCCAATCGTTGAGTGTTGCGCACGGTTATGTCTTGGTCAATACGTGAGATGGCTATCATAGCCATAGCACTTGATGAAGAGGAAAAAGTAAATAGGAAGAATCGAAGGAAAAGAAATTGGGTACACAATATGAATAAAGCAAGGAGTACTGAAGGAGAATTTCGGACTATTAAAAAACATTTGATAGATGATGAAGAGAAATTTTATGTTTATTTTCATATGCCAAAATGTCTGTTTTATAACATATTGCAGTCTATAGATGAATGTATAAGGAAGAAGACTACAACATTCAGAGAAACAATATCGCCCGAAGAAAAATTGGCTGTAACATTAAGGTCAGTAACTTCAATTTTTTTGTAGTTATTTACCTATCTGGGCTGCATAAAAATTTCTCTAGGACCGATTCCGAAACACAAAGTGAACGTTTCGGACCGGGATAGAGTAATTTTTACCCTCTGTCGAGTAAAAATTATCTGTTTTGGAACGCAAAGTGGGTTGCGCGAAATTATATTGTGACGCAACCCTCATTAGCGAAATTATATTGTGTGTGTGTGGGGTGTATGTGTGTGTTAAGACTGGTGTGTGTGATATATCAGGGTGTGTATTATGTCAGGTGTGTATGGGGGGGTGTATGTATGTGTTATGTCTGGTGTGTATGGAGGGGTGTATGTATGTGTTATGTCTGGTGTGTGTATGTAAAATTGAAAAAAATGTGAGTACCTATTTAAGTCTAAAAGGTTAAGGAAATCAAACAAATATAGCGCTACAACAAAAATATAATCATAATATTTAAATACGTATAACTATATACGTAAAAATTAAAGAGGTAAATTTTAAATGGCGGATCTGGAAACACTTAGACAAATTAAATTATAGAAGTTATAGATTGTTTGAAGTATTAAAATCTACAGTATTTGAAGCGCCATTTTCTTCTATGTTTGAAATATTAAAATCATCAGTGTTTGAAGCGCCAGTTGTTGTCGACATTGATTGATTCTCGTGGCTAATATTATTTACAGTGTTATAACCTCGAGCCATGTGATCTTGTCTTTGAGGAATGTAAGGGTCGCCATAACTATAATAGCTTTGTTTATCTGCGATTTCTTTGAACTCCATTTCAGAAACTGCGTTATATATTTTGCTTTTTATAACCGCTTGGTTATAATCAGACAACTTTTTTACCGTTGCCGCAATGCTCTTAAAAAATGTATCTATCTCGTCTTCTTTATTTACCTTGTATCTAATAAATATTTCATTAAAGTATGTGACGCTGAATTGCGTTCAATTTCGCAACTTTTTTTTGTTCGTTTTGGAGTATTAGAAGTAACTGAAGATGCAGACGACTTTGGACGCGACGAAGGTGCAGAAGTTTCCGGTTGTAAGTTTTCTGGAGACTGAATTATGTTTACTGAGTTCTGTGAATCATCATTATCCAAGAAGCTGCTAACATCTGAACCGTCATCATCATCAACCGAAGAGATCGTATTTCTTTCTCTGTAATGAGGTACTAAAAAACTCATTTCATCTTCAAATGTCCACTTTTTCGTCGTCGTGGCTGCCTGACCACTTTTAGTTTTACGCTTCTTGATAGCTCGTCGGTGGGACTCTCTAAGATTCAACCAATGTTTCTTGCATTCACATTCTGTAATAAAATAAATCACACGGTGAACCATCTTAAGCGCATGTTGGACGTATAGTTACATATGTATGTGTGAAAGGCACACACACACACACACACACACACACACACGCACACACATACACACACGCACGCACACACACATGCACGTATAGACATGTATTAATTATTAAATATATTTTTTATGTTGCAGGTACTTCATAACTGGATGTACATTCACAAATTTATCATCGAGCTTCCGTTTAGGAGAATCAACAATTCGCTCGATCGTTATAGACGTTTGCAATGCAATAGTAAATAAATTAATGCCAATTCACATACCTCAACCAACTACAGACACATGGCGAAGAATTGAAGAGGGATTTAGAATTAAATGGAACTTTCCAAATTGTATAGGCGCCATTGACGGCAAACATGTAAATATAATTGCACCTCCCAATAGTGGATCGTTGTTTTTTAACTATAAAAAACATTTTTCTATTGTTTTGTTAGCTGTAGTTGACCCTGAATACCGATTCATAGCAGTTGATGTAGGAGCTTATGGAAAAAACAGCGATGGCGGAATCTATTCATCATCTACATTTGGAAAGGCACTTGAAAGAAATTCATTAAATATTCCATGTGACAAACCATTACCAGGAACTAATTATGCATTGCCACATGTATTTGTGGGAGACGAGGCGTTTCCGTTGAAGACATATTTGTTAAGACCATATCCTCGCTCAACCACACAGAGACTATCAGATCCTGAACGGCAATATAATTACCGTTTATCACGAGCTAGAAGGGTTGTTGAAAACGCTTTTGGAATTTTATATCAAAAATTTGCGATTTACAACAAAAATATTAATTGGCATCCAAAGTTTGTAGATAAAGTGGTATTAACAACTTGCATTTTACACAACATGATGAGGACATATAACATTGAGATGAATTTACTGGAACCGAACAGAACAGAACAGGAAATTATAGATGAATTCGGCGAAGACCGATTGTTACGTCAATTACCAAATATTGGTGGTAACTATATGGCTACTGCATTCAATGTACGTGAAATGTTCAAAACATATTTTCAAACTTCTACTGGACGAGTCCCATGGCAGAATCGTAGCTTTTAGCTTTAAATATTAATGATATTTCTTAATAGATACTACAGTTAAATAATTACATTATAATTATATTAATCCGCCGCTATACTGCAAAAACATATTAAATGATGTTTTATCGAAAAATGAGTTAAATACATGGTTGGATTTAAATTTTTGTGCTCTTTCATCTGGTAAAATGGATTAAATGATCAGAACGATAGTTTAGAAGTTATGCTGAGGTAAAACGTATTATACTTCACAATGTCGCATATACTGTTCAACAAAAACGTAAAAAACAGAGTTAATTGCATGATTTAGGCTACAGTCGCAGGTAAAATCAGATTACCACGATATAGTTCGATTCTTCAGTAAAAAAATTAAAAAAAGCTTGTAATCTGAGTCAGGAAAAAAGAGTTAGCAACAGATACATTGCACAAAACACGGATTTATTTCAAGTAAAATAAACTAAATAAATTTAAATGATTTTTCTTGGAGTTTATTAAAAGGTATTTACAAATTAAATCATCTTAATTTATTTTCGCTGACCATATTTTTGCTTTTCCTATAGTATTCATACCAAGCATGGTACTCTTCTGGGATTTTTTAAGACACAAATTCAAAAGATCTTTTTTTCTTGGAGCTGCTGATAGGTAAAGATGATTCATAAAGCTGTAATAACTCGTAGGGAATTGACCCTTGGTCTTAAGAAGACAACGTAGTCGTGCAATCAGCTGATTCAGCTGACATCAACTTCCTTTTCTTATTTCTCGTACTATAGAACGAGATGATGAGCATGACCATGATGAGCTTCAGTCTCTGCCTGGCTTTCAGAGGCGTTTATGTTTATGCATGAAAAATCGTTATTCACATACCTTGTTCTCTTTATTTTTAGCCAAAGAACTGTGTTTGCTTCTGCATCCTTATTAGCTTTAGGTAATTTTTTTCAGACAAGTCCTTTAAATTTTTCTAATTCATAATACTTAAACTCCTTAATATGATAGGGATTTTTGTCAATTTTGACTGAAGCTCATCATGGCTATAGTACGAGAAATAAGAAAACGAAGTTGATGTCAGCTGAATCAGCTGATTGCACGACTACGTCATCTTCTAAATGCCGAGGGTCAAATCCCGACGAGTTATTACAGCTTCATGAATATTCTTTACCTATCAGCAGCTCCAAAAAAAAGATCTTATGAATTTGTCTCGTAAAAAGGAAATCCCAGAAGAGCACCATGCTTGGTATGAATCTTTAAGTGATGACTCCACTTTAAAAGATACAGAAATCTGATTTTGTTTTGGGTTTTATTAAATTTTTAAGTACACACTGTAGGTAATTGGATTAATGCCAATTGTTTCTGTCTTTTTTCTTTATTACAATAAAATTATAATAAAAAAGCATCAGCTCATCTTTCTTTTGTTTTTTATCATTCACAAATTTTGTCATCGATTTAACTGAAATATTTCCACATCAGCCGTCAGGCAAAAAAAGGTATCTTATACAAATTTCATCAATTCTCCTACAAAAATAAAGATTTTTACTATCTAATCATGCTAATATTATGTAAACGAATATACTCAACGTTAGTTTCGCTCATTTCATTGTACTCTTACTAGTTTACTAGATAAGCTAGTTTCTATTTCTACTGCTAAAATCAGTTAAATGAAGATCACCTGTTGGTTTTATTTGATTAACAAAAAAACTTACCAGGTATTATAACAAGCGAATAATCTATATTATATAACAGGAAATGAAGTTTACATGGTTAGTGTTCTTAAGACTGAATGTAATTTTTTACTGCAACAATTTGAGTCATGAAAATTGAAAATGGGATAATTCATGTCGATAAAATGTCGATTTAGTACTTTTTCACGGTATTTTTCGCATCAGCCTTCAGGTAAAAAAAGGTATCTTATACTAATTTCATCAAAATCTCCTACAAAAATAAGGAGTTATACAATCTAATCATTCTGTAATTATGTAAAATGAAAAACAAAACTTTAATTTCGCTCATGTCATTGTACGCTTATTAGTTTACGAGATAAACTAGTTTCTATTTCTACTGCCAAAAAAAGGTAAATGAAGATCTCTTGTTAGTTTTATTTGATTTACACAAAAACTTATCAGATATTGTAACAAGCGATTAAACTTACTTGTATAACAGGAAATAAAGTATACAAGTTTGGTGTTCTTAAGACTGAATGTCATTTTTAATGCAACAATTTGAGTCATGAAACTTGAAAAATACGATATCTCATTTCGACCAAATGTCTATTTAATACGTTTTAGAAGTATAGCGGCGAATCACAATTGTTTTATTTCCCATAGATACCTACATACGCGCGAAAAACATTACATAAAAAATTAAATAGGAGTAGGTACTTACCAGATTGTTTTAAAGTAATACTTATTTGTTTCCAAGCCTCGTCCTTTTTTATGTTATCGCTGTATTTAGCGTCACTTAAGTCATATAAATATGGATATTTTCTCACTTCTTCAATGAGTTTCTCCCTGTTCATCGTTATATTGTGTTTGAATCTAACCCAAAAATTCAATAAAACTCACGCGCAACACGAATGGAAGTTGCCTTGCAAATGGCGGCACGTTCGGCAGGCAAGTCGCGGGAGGGGACAGGGGCAAGGGCGGACGAAGAGGCGTGAGCTCGCCTACGGAGAGACGTAAGCGCGGGAACTGCAAGTTGACGACGCACCGCATCGCGGTTCGGAACCTGTGGGGCTACCGCGTAAGTGTCGTCGACTTCGCCGTCGGCTTCATTTGACAGATGGATGTAATACATTGCTACTTTTCTTTGGTAGGTTTTTTATTTGTGCCAAAAAGAAGTAGCAATGTATCTCATCCATCTGTCAAATGAAGCCGACGGCGAAGTCGACGACACTTGCGCGGTAGGGCCCCTGTTCCGAGGCGAGGCGATTACGTTACGATTCCAATTAGTGTGCGTTGCAGTTGGGAGTTTCATACAAACAATACTGAACGGCTCGAGGCGATACGGTGGCGATCCCTTTCCGAGTTGATATGTGTGCTGTGACCTTTATCGTTTCTTTGTTTGTGTTTTCATTATAGTTGTAGCCCCATTTTCCTTGCAGTAGAGATGAGACGTACTAGGCCAAATACGTACCGAGTCTTGCAAGTACGAGTACACCAAAATACTTATTCCATAAACCTGTTCCACGAGTATTTAGAAGTATGCGTTTTTAATTACTCTACTCTTTTCGATTACGTATGTTGTTTACTTATAATTCGCTCTGCACAATATTCTGAATAACAAAATATACATTGGTTGATATAAACACTTAGTATAAAGCTTAATAAACAAAGAAGTAGTTATTTAGAATAAACTTTCTGAAGTTGCAGAAACAACAGTCTTAGGTATAAATTCAAATCGAAAAATTTCCTTCATGCTTCAACAGGCTTAGGACTGTCAGCTTCAAATACGCATCTAGAGTTCGGTAGATAAATGTTAAATAGGTATTTTATTAGTGATAAAAGCTGGCGCATTTAAAATTCTTCAATTCATTTTATATACATAGGTAGGTACATCAATCATTAATAATCACATTACTATTTACATGTCATGTTTCTTTTGTTTCTTTTTTTGCTTTTTATATATTTTTTGTTTTTTTTATATATATTTTTTGTACTTTTATATTTTTTTTGTTTTTTAGTTATATTTTATTACTTTTTAAAAGTTAGATAGTAATTACACTTTTACTTCTTTAAATTTTGTTGCAAAAACAATAATTGTTGTACTTTGCGCACGCCAAGACGCGTTCTTCTTTCACTTAGAATGTTGCCTGCCACAGAAAACAATCTTTCGCAGGGCACGCTTGTAGCCAGAGCATTAAGCATTTTCCGTGCAAGAACAGCTATATGTGGATATGAATTTTTATTCAGTTTCCACCACTCGAGCGGTGATTGATTTTTCGGTAAGATCTTGTCATCAAGATATCGCTGAACCTCAACAACTGCTCTTGAATGTGCAGTCCCGCTAGGTCTAATATTTGTCATCTTCTTATAATAATGGTCCCAAATAGATTTCTTTTCCTCGGTGTTGTTATTTTCTTCCGATACAGGCTCATTATTTTGCCTTGAAATCATATCTGTCACTTGTAAGATTATGTGTCTTTTTGTTGATTCTGCGGTCGAATCGTTTTCAAAATACAGTTTGTATCTAGGGTCCAGGAACATACATGAAGTAAAAGTGCGGCTGTTTTCTAAACAATCGAAACGCGATACCAGTCCTCCAAATAAGTCCTGCCTCACCATTTCGACTTCATCAGGCAACTGAACATCTTCTGACGCAATTTCCGCCAATGCACATTTTAATACAATTGTCACTGGAATGACGGAGCTGCCTGTAACATATTTATCGCCGCTCATTTCCCTTGTTACCTCTTCACAAGGCTTTAAAACCAATAGCAATTTTTCAATGATGTTCCAGTCATGAGCAGATAACATCGGAATACTGGCATTTAAATTAGAAAGTGCACTATTTATTTCTTCTTTCAAGTCCAAAAGTCGCTCTAGCATGTAATATTTTGAGTTCCATCTTGTTGGAACTTCTTGGAGAGGCCGCTTGACAGGTTTTCCAGCCTGTTCTTGGTAGCGCTTCAGCTTTTCCCAAGCCAAATTACTTTTTTTAAAATATGCAACGATTCCTTTGGCGTTGGTTATTATATTGGTAATCTCTTCATGTTCTAGTGCTTTATTCACCACTAGGTTTAAGCAATGAGCATAACAATTAAAATGTTTCCATCCCAAACATTTTTCTATTGCACATTTTATATTGGCTCCATTGTCCGACACAGCGAGTAGAATTTTACCTTCAATATTCCACTCCTGTACTATCCTCTTTAGCTCGTCAGCTAGAAAAGTGGCCGTATGTGATGTACCATGCAACGCCGAACATTCTAACAAAATAGATCGTAATACCATATTTTTATCAATAAAATGTCCTGTCACAGCCAAAAACCAGTCACCATTACGAGATGTCCACATATCTGTTGAGAGACATATCGATTCCATCTCTGTCTGTAATAGATTTTTTACCTCGTTCTTCGTCGCTTCATAAACCATAGGTAGCATATTGTTTGCAAAATATTTTCGGGAAGGCATAGTATAATGGGGAAATGCAAATGATACTAGCTCTCTGAAACCCCTATCCTCGACAATTGAAAATGGTTGGAGATCGTAAATAAACAAGTTTAAAATGCGTTGATCTATATCTTTTTTAATTTTTGAACAGTCTTTTCGCATATAGTTCGTCATTGTGTTTCTAGTAAGGTTTGGTATAATCGTTGGTGGAACCTGCTGAGAGGTTGAAGCTGTGGTAGTGGTTTGAGACACCTGATGTTGCTGCACCGACGCCGCCGCCGCCACCGCCGCTGACGGCGCCGACGCCTCCGCCGCCGCCGGTGCCGCGTTGGCAGATGAGGCTGCATTAAGGTCTTGTCTAGGTACTAATTGTATAGTTCCGTGCCTCCGTTTTATATGCTTTATTAAATTTGAAACTGAAGCCTTAAATGATATATCCATTTTACATATTTTGCACTGAGCTTTGGAACTGCCCTTATCCTCGAAGTAGTCCCATGCTATACTTCTTTTGGGAGCCATAGTATTTATATTATATTTAAAAAGAAAACAAAATGTTTATTTACAGTCTAAAATTTTTCACCAACTTTCACCATTAAATACACAAAGTTTATTTACAGTTAAAAAGCAACACCTTCACCATTGGTTAGAGCGAAAAGCCGAAAACACTCGATAAATAATAAATTAATTATAGCCAAAAAATCTTATCACCACCAAAATCTTCTTAATTAAAAATATCTTCATAACTTTCATAAACGCTAATATGTTAAACTAATAATTCACTTTAACCGCGAGAAAGCAATACGAGATGCCAAAAACAACTGATGATAATTTTATTCAAATTTGAATAAAAACACACGACAAAGCAAACGGTCACGGCTAGAAGTTAGAATATGAACCTTAATAACAACAACTTAAAGTATTATTGTCTAGCTGCGGAAACAAGACAGAAAATCTTTGGACTCGCTTACTCAGACGCTTACTCATACCCAACCCACATTGCAAACAAAAAGCAGCTTTAACACGTAACATTAAGGTTGATCGTAAATGTATAGGAATCACTCTCACTCACACTTAGATCGAACGCGTACCGACCGCGTCTTCGAGTCTCCGACTCTGCCTTACTAATAAGTTTGTGTGAGTAATTGAGTAATGTACGCCGTCAAATGTTCGATACTTCTAAATACTCGAAACGCGTTGGACGCTGATTCGATACTCAGTATTTAGACGTCCAAGCAAAAACTTATTCCAAAGACTTATTCCAGTAAATACGTCTCAACTCTAGTAATCTAGCTCCTTGACGGGTTGGCCAGTTTTTCGCGCACTTTTGATAAGTGTTGCGTATTGGCAAGGTATATAAATAGGACCCGATTTTTCATTATTTATGATCTTTTTTTTTATGAGGCTATGTACGTTATCCGCTTCATTTTGCGTGTGACCTTTTGTTAAATATTTGTGGGTTATTCTTTCAATGTTATGCAATGAGGCCACTGCAAACGAATATAAGCTAGTAATAGTTTTATTTTTATTCTGACCGGCACAATTATCGGAGTAAAAAGTGACCTGCAATTTTTCATTGGGGTGCTTTTGACTCGACTCTTTCAGGTGGTAGTCATAGATGCAGGATCCTATTTCGTTTGGTCCCCTCATCCCTTGTGTCTCGTCCCAGAAGTAACAGTTTGCTTGTCCATAAGAAGCTACTTTGTCTTGTTTCTTGTACAGTTCTGATATTGTGAAGTTTAGACAATTAATTTTTGATAAATAGTAGAAATAATGTTGGACTCGGGCAAAGCATCACAGACTGTAAGTCAAATACAGCACAAATGTGAGTTTCATCAATGTTGTCGCGGTCTCGCTTCTTTTCTTCTCGACACAATTGTTTTTCGATCAAATGTTGATCATAATGAGTTTTTAGCTCTAATTTCCTGCTCTGCAGAGGCTAGGTCATAAGCTACACAAGTGTCACACCTGTCTTTCGCTGGTTGGAAGAAACCTATGTTAAATTCGGTGTTAAATATTTTACTATAGAGCCAGTATTTACACTCAGATTTATTATTCTCTTTTTGAATATTGTTAAAATCTCTCCAGATATCTTTGATCGTTTTACTATTTGAAATGAATTCTCTACTTGTCTGTGCTCTGAAGTAGTGTGATTCTATCTTTGGTATAGAATTTATATGTTCTTTAATGTCGTCTATCAGTATTGGTTCTGTTACTTTTCTACTTGCATGTCGCCCTCGCATATCTTTATCTACGAAACCGTGACTGTTTGTTTTGGCTTTGATGGTTCCTAAATGTCTGTCACTCACGTCCAGAGTATTTATAAAATATTGCTTGCAGACACGGACTTTCGAACCGTTTACTACAAAGTAAAGCGGACTGTAGATATATGATGATGGGTGTAATTTAGGTATAAAATTCGAATGGCAATCAAAGAAACAATAAATAAGAGACAAGTTCGATGCCAAGAGTGACGCTCATTGGTTGGCGGACCCGCCGCCGCCCCCGCTCCCCGCTCCGCTAGTGTTGGGACTGCTCATGCGTTTGAGCGTGAACAATCGAATAAATTAACTCTGTCCGAGTTTTATATATTGTCCGGGCATTTCAACCTGCACGCATATACTGCCTTAATGCTGCGAGCAGGTACCTCTCTCTTTAATTTGGATAAAGACATAAGATTTACTGTTGTTTTTTAAACGTTTTGTTTGATTTTTCTTCCATAGCTCTGGATTTGCATTCCTTTTTCGAGACCTGTGTCGGACACTCGATGGCTGGGCGTCAACACTGGGTAGCTGGATATCGACGCTGGGTGGCTGAGTGTCAACACTTGCTGGCTGAGTGTCGACACTGGCTGGCTGATTGTCGTCACTGGCTGGCTGAGTGTCGCCATTGGCTGGCTGGGTATCTATGCTGGCAGGCTGTGTGTCGTCACTGGCTGGCTGAGTGTCGACACCGGCTGGCTGAGTGTCGATACTGGCTGGCGGGGTATTGACACTAGCAGGTTGAGTATCTACGCTGGATAGCTGGGTATCAACACTGGCTGACTAAGTATCAACGCTGAGTGGTTGGTTAAGAACATCCGCCGGCTGATTATCGTCACCTGATATATCACCTGATATACCTGATGGCTGTTTACCCATGCCGCATAGTTGCTTATTAGAGCCGTGTGCTTCCAAATCAATATTACCTAGATAAAAAGAAGAAAACTCTTTAAATATAAAATCGACCAATTTAAACTTAAAAATAATGTAAAATGTTAACTGAATGTTTTTACTTACCCAAGCTCATTGAATGCATATTATAATCTCGAGAAGTCCCAGGTTTGGGAGACCTTATCGAATTATCGTCTGACTCTGACTGAGTTTGCGGGATTTGGTAGTCGGGATCTTTCACGCTGTCGTCTGATAAAAAAACATCTTCTGTGCTATCTGAGCTATTAGAACTGTCAGATTCACTATCAGAGCTAGAGTTATTATCAGACTCTGAGCTACTCTCTTCGACAATCTTGGTTGGTTTTTTACAACACTCAGAATCTTTTTCACTTGAGTCATCAAATGAGATATCAAGATCTATCTGACTATCTGGTATGGAGTTAGTATCCAGTGAGTCATCGTGTAAGGCAGCGGGTGATGGTTTGCCGCTAAATACAAAATCAGAATCGTACTTCTGTAAATCGATGCTTGATTGATCGATCGATATAGTTTTGCTTTCATTCAGTACAGACATTTTTTGAACACCTGTAAATAGCGCAACGTGGTCCATCAACTTCTAAAGTGACTGAATGCCTCTGACGAGGATATATTAGCATTGGGGGAATATACGAGGGCGGGTCAATAAGTCCGTGACTTTTGGAATAAAACACAGATTTTTTGATAAATAAATAATTTTATTTTTCAACGTAGTCTCCCTTGAGCTCTATACACTTTGTCCAACGCTTCTCCAAATTTTTTATCCCTTCCAAAAAATATGATTTGTCGAGGTCCTCAAAATAGGCCTTTGTTTGCGAGATGACCTTATCATTGGAGTCAAATCTTTTTCCACCAAGCCATTTCTTCAGGTTTGGGAACAAGAAGTAGTCACTCGGAGCCAAATCTGGAGAATAGGGCGGATGAGGGAGCAATTCATAGCCCAATTCTTGGATTTTTGCCATGGCAACTGCACATGTGTGCACCCTTGCATTGTCTTGGTGGAAAAGAACTTTTTTCTTGGCCAAATGAGGTCGGTTTTTTTTCAAATCGTCATTGAAGCGGTCCAATAAGTTGGCATAATATTCCCCATTGATTGTTCTTCCCTTTTGAAGGTAGTCAATGTGGATTATCCCACGTGCATCCCAAAAAACAGTCGCCATAACTTTATTGGCTGACAAACCCACCTTGGCCTTCTTTGGCGCCGATTCACCCTTAGAAACCCACTGTTTTGACTGTTGTTTGGTCTCTGGTGTGTTGTGATGGATCCATGTTTCGTCCACGGTTACAAAACGGCGCAAAAACTCCTCCATATTGCGATTAAACAACGCCAAACCTTCCTGTGAAGTTGTTACACGATTGCGTTTGTGGTCGACTGTGAGCAAACGCGGCACCCATCTTGCGGAAAGCTTTCTCATGCCCAAGTGATCTTTCAAAATTGAAACCACAGCCATACGAGATCCCTACGGCTTCCACAATCTCTTGCACTTTCAATCTTCGGTCGGCCAACACCATATCGTGAATTTTTTCGATTGTTTCGGGTGTAGAGACCTTAACTGGACGTCCAGGACGTTCGGCATCTTCAGTGCTTGTACGGCCACAACGAAATTCAGTAAACCACTTTTTTACTATTGAAATCGATGGTGCAGAGTCCCCATAGTATTTATGAAGCTAAGCCTTGGTCTCGGTAATGGTTTTTTTTCGCAAAAAATAATGCTTAATAAGCACACGAAATTCACTTTTTCCATTTTTTCCTCAAATTACTGGGTAGTCTGATAAAGATAGCTGTCAAACACAAACTAACTGACGCAGCAAGTTCAAATTTTGATAGGAGTCAACTGACAGATGCCTGTTGACAGGAGTAGTGTTGCTTTTTCAGTAAAGAGGTCAGAAATCCAAAAAGTCACGGACTTATTGACCCGCCCTCGTATGTTCCTGTTGCACTCATTGCGCACAGCGCTGTCACGTTCTTACCTCTTTCGCCAGTCGTTATGGATCCTACACGCTTCTGTCCCTTTTCAGCGATGACCTCCTAGGTTCTTAAACCGAAGAGATACCCGTTTCATCAACGTTAACCCTTTGTAGCGCAAGATGTTAAATTTTGAAAATAAGTCATGAAAAATGTTAATCGAATGAAATTAAAATAAACGTGTTTCAGGAAATAACTGTTTTTTTTTATTAAAAAAAACAAGCAAAAGGGGAGTGTTACAGAAATGCCACACTGTATCAAAAGACTCAAGAAAATCAACTTAACTTAGGTGAAATAATCTGAAACAATTGTTGTGTTTATTGTAACACAGAGCAACGCCACACTTCTCGCACATTGTTTGTGAGACACCAGAGCATTGAGGAACTTTGCAACGTATTCTCCTTTCTGTCCAAACAGGCCAGTGGCCTGTCTGATCTTGCCTAATTGCTGCTGGAGAAATATGTTGTGCTAGACCTTTGTGTCGTTTTGTTTGAATTTTGTTTTCGATAAATCGACGGTTCTTTATATTCGATGGTACATTAATAAAGTTGTTGCAACTTCAAGGTGAAAATCAGCCGAGTTCAACGGATTATTCTGTAAGTCTTTTGCTTTATGAATTCTTTTGTAAAGAAGCCATGCGTTTGCCATGGTCAAATCCAATAAATGGTAAAACATGCAAACCTGTCACCTTTTGCTGCGAAGCTGTATTTTGTAGCGTCCCATAATACTATCGATTAGATCCACGCCACCCATGTGGCGATTGTATTCTCCAACAATATTTGGACGATCAATTGATACGTACCGCTTGTTCTTCTTGTCATACCTCCTCACCTGGGCTTTTGGCGTTTCTCCTACAAAAGTTGATGCCAAATTAACCACCTTGTTATCTTTCCAGGCTATGGTTGCTACATCTACACCGTTGACATCAGCATTCTCAATAGAATAGCCTCTGTGCTTCTTGAACAAGGAATCGATGAATAAAATAAAAAAAATTATGGAATACGTTATCTTCAATTGGTTCGCCATGATTATATAATATTTTTTATTATGTCTGAATCTGTGGTTGTTGCATCGTAGGGCCCAGTGATATCTAAAATGTGACCATTAGCACAAATGATCATAAATGGTTTGATCAAGTTTTTATATTTATGTAGACTACGCCGCAGAAACGAAAAGTTTGAGCTCTTTTCAACGTATAGATAAGTGCCATCACATATTATTATTGGTTTGGAAGCAGCTGCGTTTCCAAAAATGTAATCAGGCAATACTCTGTTACGATTAATCACTTCACTACGATTGATATGGTCAAGTCCTAGATGCAACGGAAGAAAATCATTCATCATGCAATTTCTCACTAAATGAACTTTTTTGTCAACACTTTGCCTTGATATATTGTCAACTATTTACTGGCCCGGCTAAGAAACAAGAAATAGTGAGCAGATTTTTTTTTAAATATTTACAAATAAAACAAGTAGACTAAAGATGTACAAGTATATTAAAAAAAACATTAACTCTGGTCCGGTGATTTTACCGGCATTTTGTAGTGACAACGGCGAAAAAGCCGGACTCGGGATAATGTGAATAGCTTCATACAATTTGTACAGCCACTAGGCCTTCTGGCAATTTTACCGGACCGAGAGATCTGCCGGTCCTGCATAGTGGGAACCCGGCCTTAGACTTTTCAGTTGTCTTTTTTTCATTATATGAGTCAACTTGCCTAAGGCCGGGTTCCCACTATGCCGGACCGGCATTTCTGCCGGAAACCGAACACCGGACAAGAGTGTTCACATAACACCGGATCACCGGATCTCGGGGGCCCGGAGGCCGGGTTCACAAGAATCTCTCAGTTAAATTTGGACCTGTGCCCACAATGGACGACGAAATTGTTGTGTTGTGGTGGTGGTGGCGCAGAAGGCAAAATAAAAGAAGAAAGTATTGGGTACATCCTATTTTATGAGAAAGATTTTCACTTGGGACATTTGAAACATTGATAGGTGAACTGAGAAGTGACGAAGCAAAGTTCTTCAATTATTTTCGAATGACAACATCCACTTTTGACGATTTACTAGGACGACTTTCACCAGGCATAAGAGTACGAAATACAAGTTTCAGAGAATGTATTTGCCCAGAACAAAGATTGGCCATATGTTTAAGGTAAGAGTGTATTCTTTTGACAATAATTTATTAATTAGAAATGCAAATTAGTCATTTAAGTATTTATTTGTACGACGATAATTTCTATGGAAAGGGATAAAAATCAATGGTTGTGTCCTGGAACGTGTTAATAAGAAATGCAAATTAGTAATTTAAGTATTTATTTGTACTCAAACTTAAGTCATTTAAGTATTTATTTGTACTCAAACTTAAAACCCTTCAAAATCTAAATAGTCTGACTCTTGGGAGTATATGGATGGAGTAGATTCTGTTGGCGAAACTGGATTCGAATGGGAAGACTGGGAAGAAGTTGATGGTATAGGTGTTGTTGCCGGTTGGTTGCTACTATTATATTGTGTAGAGTATCCAGAGTGATGATCTTGCGTAGGTGTCCCCTGTTGATTAGGATGTGTGTAGTATCCAGAGTGAGTATACTGATCTGCCTTTCTATTGTCTAATTTCAAAATCTATCGCAATCGCTTTCAGGATGAAACACATTGATGCTTCTTTTTGGCACAAATAAAAACTTACCAAAGAAATGCAGCAATGTGTCGGATCCAACTGTCAAATGAAAGCGATTGCGATAGATTTTTAAATTAGACAATTAGCCCCCTTGTCCGGTCATCTGATTATAATGACGCCAATGTCCGTAATTTGGTCTCTCAAAATTCCTACTTTTAATTTTTTGCAACATTGTCAGGACGCTGGCTTGAAATCTAAAGTCTCTTCGATAGTTAAAGTGTCCAAGGTTGGTATAATGCCTTTGAAAAAAGAAAGGTGATGGCTTTCTTTTTCTGGGTTCATTCTGGAGTCTAAAAACTTTGACATCTTCTCATTTACTCCTTTATTATCAATTGTTCTTTTATCTTTAATTAAAGGTGTACGAAAATCTGATTCCATGCCTACTTCAGTCTCGGTTCTTGCTTTTTTTGAACCCGACTCATGAGGCGGTCGAGGTTCGGAGACTTTTTTCAAAACCATTAATTGCTCGTGATATAAATAATTTCGTGTCTTTTTGGACGAAGATCCAGATTTAGACTCATCTTTTTGTTTTTTCACCGTCTTAAGCCACGAATCTCGTACATTATTCCATTTAGTTGAAACCAGTTTTCCTGAAATAAATAAAAAAATCTGAATAGAATTTGTTTATTAGTGACGTATAATGTAACTAGCTTTCCGCCCGCGGCTTCGCCCGCGTGGAATTCGGTTATATCGCGTTTTTTATATTTTCCCGTGGGAATGAGAAATTTTCCCGAGGTAAATGTAGCCTATGTTTCTCTCCATCCTTTCAACTATCTCCACTTAAAAAATCACGTCAATCTGTCGCTCCGTTTTGCCGTGAAAGAAAGACAAACAGACAGACAGACACACTTTCCCATTTATAATATTAGTAAGTATGGATATGTAGTAAAAAAAGATACTTTTTTTTATTTGAAATTTTGAGATTTAAGCATATAAGTATGTAAGCAAGGCTGAAGGCGGCGCTGCCTCCGGGCAGCGCCGCCTTCAGCCTGTCCATATCAGCCCTAGTCTGGGTCTGAACAACAACACCTGCGTTTCCCACCCTGCGGACCTTGTCCACTTTTATCTGCAGCTGTGCGGGGGCTATGGAGGTCTTCAGCGTCAGCTTGGTCTCCTCCGAGGTCTTCAACGTTGAACCCTCAGCTGGGTACACCGCCATCACCGGACCCGCTGCTGCAGCCTTCACTTTCGCCGCATACGACATTGGGGCAGCTGCAGTGACGACCGCTGCCGCCGACGCCGCCACGGCTTCCGCCCTCGCCGACTTGGCGTCCGCCTCCGCCTGGACCGCCCGCTCGTGCTCCCTGGCGTAAGCCTCCCCAAGGGTGTCAACTTTTGCCCTAGCAGTTTTAATTTGGCCACGGTCTTCCTCCGCAATGAGGCCCAAGTGGCCCACAATTTCCATAATTATGGAAAGTTTAGTATTTATCGCTGCCCTATCATTGTTATTTAGCTTGTTTGAAGCTCCCGCAACGGTCGAGATGGCGCGCGCCGCCGCGTTGGCCATGGCCAACAGCTGGCGAGACGTCGCCCTGTCCATCGGTGGTTCGCCTTCCGCCACCGAGTCCCCCTCGCTAGAGCACGCCGTCCCGTACTCCGTCGCCGGAGTGGCTGGCTCTAAATATATTCGCGTTGGATCCGTCTGGAGGCGCCGAACACTGCGCTTTTTCCCCTTGCCCCCTGTCGCCGTTGCTTCGTCCGGGGACAATACACGCTTTTCCCCGCGTGTTCCGCCCCCACCCGGTGAGCTGGGAGTGTTCACGGGTGGCGGCGGCGACGTCTGCGGAGATCCGCCCAATGTTGTAAGAACGGCGTTGTACGCCGCTGCCGCCATCTCCATAGCCGAACGCGGGGGTGATGGTGTCGGGATCGGCACCGTTCCGTCACTCTCCTCCAATACAACACGGGGCTGCGGAGGAGAGCGATAGAGCGACGATCTAGGGCGGAAGTACGCCCTTTCCGCAATGTCCGCCTCGTCGTCAGTAGTGCTCGCCATTATATAGAAATTATGCGTCGAACGAGTCTCACGTCAACGTCACTGTCAGACGTCAGACGTCAATGTCAACTGACAGCGACAGCCGTCAATGCCAACTGTCAACTGTCAACCGACAGTGACAGCTGTCAGTGTCAGACGTCACCGTCACCGTCACACGTCACACGTCACTGTCACCTGTCCCTTTCAGCGTCAATGTCAAAACAAAACTAACAAAATATAACAATGAGATAACCTAAACTAATCTATGAAAAGAAACGTTCGTGTAGCACGACGCCTAACCTAAAAAGCACGTGTTCCGACCACGTGGTCCTAACCTAAAACTACAACAAATTGCACTAAAAAGTGTTCAAAAATAGTCTAAAAGCAGAATAAAAAGTCAAAAATGGGTACTCCCTGGTATGGCCCGCTCCTGCTCTCAGCCCACACTAAAGGGGGCGAGTCACAGGGGACGCAAATCCTGGAGTACACCAAACAACCACGTGTCCACTGTCACAAATCATACACTAAACCACTAAAAAATACAAGTAATGGATTAACGAGATTAAGCACTGTCACTATCAGAATAAAACATATATATAAATAAGCAAATCACAAAAAGAAAACCCAAGAAAAATCAATTTTCGCTGAGTTTACTATCGGAGAGCACTTCGAAAGCGAGCGCACGCGACGGCGGTCGGCACCGAAGTACACATTTGAATAATGATAAAAATACTTTTAACTATAGATTAAGTCGAGCAAGAAGGTACGTTGAGTGCGCTTTTGGTATTCTAGCAAATAAGTGAATACTCCATCGGCCTATAGATCTGAACGTAGACACAGCAGTTCAAGTAATTAAAGCTTGTACAGTCTTACATAATTTTGTTAGAGAAAAAGACGGTATAAATTTTGAAAGTCACCAAAATATTGAAAATGGTCAAGAACAAGATACGAGACCCGTGGATCGAAATGGGTCGACTCAAGGTGGCCCTAATGCCAATGCTATACGGACAGCATTTACTAATTATTTTTGTTCGGATATTGGTTCCGTTCCGTGGTAGGCAGCAGCTATAAATTAAATTTCGTGAATGCATTTTTATCAATAAAAATATTTAAAAAACTCACCGTACTGTTTTCTTTCTTTTTCGTCTAGTTCGTCGAAGTTTGGTTTAAGTATTAAACATACTTCTCGCCATGCTGTTAACTTTAAGTTCTTGTCTTTATAGACATCTTCGGTCTTGTCCCACAGAACAGGTCTCTCTTGGACAAGCGTTATTAAAGTTTCTATTTGAATGTCGTTCATGGTACACGTCTACTTTACTCAGAAAATGCGAGCCGAATGAAGTGCGGGGAGCACGGGCGGGGCGAGGCGGGAAGCACGGGCGCGGCGGGGTGGGCCGCAACTCGTTCACATTACTCCGGTCCGGTGATTTTGCCGGCATTTTGTAGCGACAAAACGCTCGGTAAAAATGCCGGGCTCGGCGAAAAAGCCGGATCCGCGATAATGTGAATAGCTTCATACAATTTGTACCGCCGCTAGGCCTTCCGGCGATTTTACCAGACCGGGAGATCTGCCGGTCCGGCATAGTGGGAACCCGGCCGAAGGGGTGGTGCATCCGGCATAAATTGTTACACATTCATTATAATTCATACACCACCGCGAATCCGGCAAAAAACACGGTCCGTTATCCGGTGAAAAAAACGGACGTCTACAAGCGCTCTTAAGGCCTCTTTTCCATTACACGGTTGTTCAAACGTACGGTGTGTAAGCCGTACGGTTGAAAAAACGTGCTAGCTTGTACATGATACGGCAAAATCACCGCGCGAGACATTGAGTACTGGCTAGTAGCGCTTTTTACTCGGGCTGTGTAGGACGTGCTGCGTCATGAATTTTCTTACGAAAAAAAAGATTATAGTTGCTTATTACATATATAGGAAAAAGAAAATAGAAAAAAAAAGGGAAGTAAGGTTTTGGATACATCCGATTTTAGAAAAAAGGGAGGAATATGGCGCGTTTCATACACTTGTCAAGAATCAATTGAGAGAAGATGAAGACAAGTTTTACAATTATTTTAGAATGCAGAAAACTACATTCGACAACTTGCTCCAAAAATTATCCCAGGAACTAAAACATCAAGATACTTTTATGCGAGAGAGTATATCGCCCGCAGAAAGATTGGCTGTAACTCTGAGGTAAGTAGGTACAAAATTAAATGACATATTTTAGTTTAAAATTGTTTATTGCACACAAACAAAATTATTACATGTAATTGAATTTTAATAATTATTAATTTAAGAACAAGTAAATCAAAAAATACACTACGCTGAAAATGCTACTCAAGTGCGGTACTAAAATCGAATTCGTCTTCAATAGAAACTTGAGAATCTGCCGAGATACTTTCCGCATTTACACTATGTACAGATAATTGTGATTCGGGTCGGTAGTGGATTGGCTCTAAACCAGAACCGTGTCCAAAATCATGAGAAGACGTCTGTGGACGACTTATTCCATAGCCCGATCTAGCAGCTGTAGAATATCCATATGTTGACGATTGCGCATTTGAGGATGCTGTACCACTTAAATATCCTTGATGGCCTTGATCCCATTGGTTTCTTGATGTAGGTATATACTGAGTACACTGTCTTTGTTGAATATTTTTAATTATTGAAATTACTTGAAACTGAAAGTCTATCATATTTTCATCACTGAACTTGTCAACTGTATCAGCGATTCCCATAAAAAAGTTTATACTACGGCTTTTCTTTTTCTCATCTCGTTCTGCTGAATCCATAAACTTCATAAACCTAATGTCAACTTCACTTAGTTCATTTTTTCTTTTTTTTTTAGCCCTTTGCGTCTCACTCCGTTCAGTGTATCCCGAGCTTGATTGATTCGGGACTGCACTATGTTCAGTCATGTTAGAATCGGTTTTGCGATGCTCAACATTTTTTTTTAGGAACATCATTTCATCATAGAACATATATTTTCTTATTTTTTTTGCTGAAGAACCAGACTTACATTCATTAATTTTTTTGTCATATTTTATCCAGCTATCTTTCATATTGGTCCACTTCTTCATCACCATTTGCCCTGAAAATAAATAAATAATAATTATTAAATTCAAAATTTATAAAAACCCCCGACCTAAACTGAATCGACCCCGACCTAAAATGGGGTTTTAGTATTTGAACCTGAACCGTTTTGTTTTATATTTCAGGTATCTAGCAACAGGAGATACCTTTACTGACCTATACTACAGCTATAGAATTGGAATAAAAACCATAAGTTGCATCGTACGTGAAGTATGCCACTACATTTGGTTAGAACTGTATAAAGAATATATGAAAATGCCATCTAAAGAAGACTGGCTACACATTGCAAGCAAATTTCAAGAATCTTCCAACTTCCCGCTGTGCTTAGGAGCGGTCGATGGAAAACACATCAGACTTATTAAGCCAATTGATAGTGGCTCGATGTTTTTAAATTACAAACATTTTTTTTCTATAGTTTTGATGGCAGTAGTAGATAGCGATTACAACTTTATATTTGTTGACGTTGGCGCCTACGGAAAGGAGTGTGATTCCAGTGTGTTTAAAGAGACCCCATTTTGGAAAAATTTAACAAACAACGGATTAAATCTACCCGATGCAACACGTTTGCCTGGAATTGACCACGATTTGCCATATGTGTTCGTTGCGGACGAAGCCTTTGCTTTGCATAATCACTTGCTTCGTCCATTTGGTGGTCATCAGCTTGATCAATTAAAACGTACATTTAACTACAGACTCACAAGAGCGCGAAGATTTGTTGAATGTGCGTTTGGCATTTTATCCAATAAATGGCGAATTTTTCACCGGCCAATGAATGTGTCCATCGATTTGGCAGTTGATATTGTGAAAACATGTTGTGTTTTGCAAAATTTTATACATAAGCAGGAAAACTTTCAGTTTCACAATGCGAGTGAAAATGAGTCCACCCTTGATTCAGAATCGGAACTAATCCATTTACCTATCACGAATGCAGTTCGCGGAAGTTTGGCGGCTAATGAAGTTCGCAACAGATTTGCACAATATTTTGTATCTAACGAAGGTCGCCTCTCCTATCAAAACAACTATGCATAAGTAAAAAGTTAATAATTAAATATCTGTAACTTACCAAACTTGTTTTTCTCATCACCACTTAAATCTTCAAATGTGGGCTGGAAATGAATAAATATTTCTTTCCAGGAATCATATTTAAGCCGCTTATTTTTATAATCGTCGATGGTCTTATCCCATATTACAGGCCTTTCTTGAATCAACGTAATTAATAATTCTTGATTTATGTTCATTTTATAATAAAATCGCGAAACAGCGTATATAAGCGGTCACGAATCCGTGCGTACGTCCGGCACCGTCGACACACCCCGATAGACTGCCATACAACACTGGTGAAAATCACGCCGTGCGTAGACGCGGCGCGCCGAGGGGCAGTCACGGCGCACGCGGCCGCGGCGCCGTGCCTTGGCGCCACCGTGCATGTCGACAAGCTCATAAACCCCTATTAGACTATGCGATATTCAGACTGTCTTACTAAGACTGCCTGAGAGTCTAATTAGACAAGCTCGCTATTACACTGTGCTGAATACCGCATGCTAACTCATTTGCAAGGCGAACGCTGTCAGTGACGGTTGTCCTCTGTGTGATCATGGGAAAACTTTCGAAACACCAGAAAATCGCCGTAGCTCTTACCGCGAGTATTAGTTTGAATACATTTAAAAAAAAGAAAAGAAGAATATGGGTGAAGGAGTACTTACTTCTACGGGAAAAATTATCAAATATGCAAATATTGAGTGTTTTGGAACCATCTGACTTAAGAAACTACCTTAGAGTAGGAGTTGCTGAATTTGAACATCTGTTGAAATTAGTTACTCCATATATTCAAAAGCAAGATACGCTTCTTAGACACAGTGTCAGTGCAAAACAAAGATTGGTAGTAACGTTAAGATTCCTAGCAACGGGCAACTCCTACCAAGACCTAAGGTTTAGCTCTTTGATATCTCAACCTCTTTTATCGTCAATTATACCAGAAACATGCTGGGCTATCTACAAATGCTTGAAACATTACATCAAGGTGAGTAAAACCACGGTATATTATTTTTAACTTAATATTTATTCTTCAAATCAAAGGATACAAAGGATATTAATTATCAAAACAATCATTAAAACAAATCTCAGAAAATGATTACTTTTTCGGATTGAATATCAAAAAATTTTTCATTATATTGGCACTCCCTTCTATTATAGACTGGGAGAAGTCATTAGCAGACTCTGAATCATTGTCAACGTATTTTAAAAAATCCTCAGGATTGTTGACATGGATACTCGAGGGAAATGAATGTTGTGGCGACTGATTTATGTGTTGTGGTGACTGGACTACTTGTTGTGGCATCTGAACCGTGTGTTGTGGCGATTGAATTCCTTGTTGTGGCGATTGGATTGCTTGTCGTGGCGACTGTAAACAAGCTTGTTGTGGTAACTCAATAGTGTGTTCTGGCGATTGGATTGCCTGCTGTGGCGACTGTATTGCGTGTTGTGGGAACTGAATCGTGAGTTGTGGCGATTGGATTGCTTGTTGTGGCGATTGGATTGTTTGTTGTGGTATCTGAATTGTGTGTTGTGGCGATTGGATTGTTTGTTGTGATATCTGAATTGTGTGTTGTGGCGATTGGATTGCTTGTTGTGGCGACTGGGCTGCTTGTTGTGTTAGCTCAGTGGTGTGTTGTGGCGATTGGATTGTCTGTCTTGGTAATATCTGTAGTTGTTGTTGTGAATAGTAAGGCGATGGATAATACTGTATAGTTGATGATGGACGACTGCTCTGTCTGTGTGATGATGGACGTTTGAGAGGCATCTCAGGGGATTGTCGGTTGTGTGGTGAGGGGGTGGAAGAATAGCTTGACGCTGGTGATTGGATTAAGGGCATCTGATAGCTGTAGGATCTAGGTGTGACGAGTAGACAAGAATCTTCAGAAAGCCGACCAAGCTTAGCATTGTAAATTGCATCGGATATAATTTTTTGACAAAATGTCATTTGTATTCCATCTACATTCTTTAATTGTAAGCCTACAGACTTTCCAAATACTTCCCAGTCTTCTTCTTCTTTTGAAAATATTGCTTCAGCGGATTTCAATATATCTTCTTGTTTTTGTAGCAGTGTTCCTTTCCTTTTTTTTATGGTGTGTCCTTTAGACGTTGAAGCAATAGGTTCGCTTTGTTTAGACTTTGGAGCATTAGGTCTGCTTTGTTGACTTGAAATATCTTCGTCAGATGATTGTGAGCCCTAAAAATAAAATAAAATTATAATATTTATTGTTCCAGATACCTGCAAATGAAACAGAGTGGAAAAAAACAGCCGAGGAATTTGAGAAAAAATGGAATTTCAGTCACTGTGTTGGAGCATGCGATGGAAAGCATATCGCTATCGAAAAACCCCCCGAAAGTGGCTCTTTGTTTTACAACTACAAGGGGTTTTTCAGTATTGTGCTGTTTGCTGTTGTCAATGCTAACTACGAATTTATGTATGTACACACAGGTACAAACGGATCCGTTGGAGATGCAGCAATTTTAAAGTGTACAAAGTTTTGGCAGAAAATGCAGGAAAATTCTTTAAATATGCCATCTCCCTCTCCGCTACCCGGCACAAACGAAGATGTTCCATACGTGTTTCTGGGTGACAGCGCATTTGCATTGAATAAAAACTTAATGAAACCGTTTCCTTTTAAAAATATTAATCGTGAACAAAGGATTTTTAATTATCGATTATCACGAGCCAGAAGAGTGGTTGAAAATGCCTTTGGCATTTTGAGTTCTCGTTTCAGAGTACTACGTAGACCTCTCAATCTAGATCTGAACAATGTGGATGCTGTAGTGTTGGCATGTTGCACTCTGCATAACTTTTTGAGGAAACGAGTACCAAATTACATAACTCGTTCGAATATTGATTCAGAAAATATAAAAGAGGGCACGTTTCACAAAGGAGATTGGAGACAGACCACTGAACCCTTACTTACATTCCGACATTCATCAAATAACCAGCGTAATGAAGATGGTAATATTATACGAAATAAATTCATGGATTATTTCAATTCTGTTGGAAGTGTTAGTTTCCAAGACCGAATGGTTGATGTTGTACCACCATAAATTAATGTTTTGTTTTTATTTATACGATTAAATCATAAAAAAATATTCTTGTTTTATTAAAACTTATTATTCGTTATATTTATATCGTTAATCGCATAACAACAACTTGTAATGATTACTCAAAGTAGGTAATGGCATTACAAGTGATCCGATTACTTCCTTTCAATTTTGTCAAGTCTTGTCAATTTCTGTCAAGACCTGTCAAGTTCTGTCAGGTTCTGTCGATTTCTGTCAAGTCCTGCAAATTGTTTTCGGGATTACAGTAGGTAATGGGTAAGGCCATTACAAAATGTAATGTGTAATGGGTAATCGTTAATCGGGATTCATTTTTGCCCAACACTAATTTACAAACAACTTGTGGGACCAACTGTGGAATCGTGAAAAACAACATGTGCTGTTCCATAGATTTTGGTGCCGAGGTTACTGAACTTTCGTATGGAGCAGTTAATATTATTTTTACACGCTTTCATCGTTGGTCAAAATAAAAAGTTTTTTGTATGAGTACCCTTTTTTATATTGTAAGATGTCACAGAGTGAGCTTGAATAATACAATAAATTTACCTCCTCATCTTCAATGCTTTCTACTGGCGTGCGGCACGGTTCACTCGTTGATCCAATAAAGTTTAAGGCGTCAAAATACCATAAAGATGGTATGTATATATCATCTGTCCCTGCGCCAGTTTTTCTTGAAGAATTTACCTATAAAAAACAAACATGCTTTCTGAATACATAAATATACGATACAATGCTTTTTCTAATGTTTTTTTCGGTGGTACCTACCAACTGAACTCAAGAAATTTACATACCTTTGCTAATTCCTTATTATAATTGGTACGCATGTTCATTAACTTCTTTTTGATTGTTTTGACTGTGGCATTTTCGTCAAAGTTTTTATAAATTTCTAACAAAACCCGGAATCCTTCCGTGCGCATTGATTTGTTTGAATAGTCTTTGTGACTTTTTTGCCATAAATATGGCATTTCGCGATATAAATCAAGAACATTAAGAAGAACTTCTTTTTCTTTCGAACAAGCCATGTTTGCGGCACAGTCACGGGGCACAGCATAAATATAGACGACTGTCCTCTGCGGCGACGCGCGCTGACTGAGCGGTCTAACGTGCTAATTGTTATTAGACCACGCGATATTCAGCAAGTAAGCAAGTTAGCACGGCCGAATCCACTCGGTCGGTCTAATTAGACAGACTAACTTGCTAACTCCTATTACACTATGCTAAGTCTTAGTCTTACTGTCTGAATATCGCGTAGTGTAATAGACGCAATATAGTGATCCATACCACACTGACGACCGTGCCTACACGCGGCGAATTAACCGTAGATTTTCACGGCGAGAAACCGTGTAATGGAAAAGAGCTCTCATGCTGCGAGCAGGTACCTGTCTCTTTAATTTGGATAGAGACACATAAGATTTACCGCTGTTTCTCAGTATTTTCAATTTATTTTTTACCCAATTGCTAGAATCCCTTTTACGTTTTCTAGACTGGCGGGGAGTCTCGTCAGATTTTAAATCATTCCTAGAAGGCGAGGACGACGATGCTGAGGAACTTGATCGACAAGGATTAGAAATACCTCTTGTATTATTTGCGTATGTTGGGTCCGAGTCACTCAAGTCTACGTCACTTTCATTAACCCTTAACTTGGCAAGAATTTTATTTTTACAAAATATGTTATTTTAGGGTTTCTTGGGGCCCAAGAGGTAAGGGAAAAATAATAAAAAAATCAGTTTATTATATTTTTGGTGTAATTCAATGTATCTTCAAATATACATTGCCAAATCAATAACAATCAACATTTTAATGTGAGTGTATCCCAGGAGATACACTGCCATGAACATAGAGTTTTAAAATAGATGGATCATTAAAAAAAATATAATGAAACTTCTTCATGAAATCAGTCGAAACAATATAAAAATAACAAAAATAATCAACAGTCTTCTGACATAGTACAAATAAACTAAAATTATTATGTTTCAAATATAATAATCAAACAAACAGCCTTCCTGTGGTCCACTTACAGCTAAAAATATAAATCAAATGAGATCAGCTACTATAAAAAACGCAAAATGTATAGCTTATATGTAAAGTCTTTACTTGGTATGATATGCCAGGTAACAATTGCGATCCTCTACCAAACAACCTTATTTTACATTTGTTACAATAAAACTTGGTCTGCCCTTTGGTGCAAAGTTTACACCTTCCTTTGGAAGTAAATGTTGGAATATGACCAACTTGGTCGTACCTTATAGTATCTGGTGGTCTTTCAGTAGCTGGTTTCTTTATAAGGTGATTAGGGCGAGTTATATCTTTGTTTTCGGAAACCGTTTTTTCGTATCGAAGAAGGTTTTTGTAAATTTCATATCGGAAAAGCTTCAATTTTAATATGGGGTCATCATTTTTCAGGTTACGTCGATACAAAAGCCATGCATTATTCACACATATATCCAACATTTGTGAAAAGAGAGGTAGGTACCAGCGATGTCCACGTAATCCAGTGCGATACAGAGCAACAAGCATGTCTGCCAAATCTACACCCCCCATATTAGCATTATATTCTTTAATCAAGTGGGGGCATGGAAATGGCAGTTTTCTTGTTTCATCGTTATTATATCTAAGTACATTTTCTATTGGGTAAGAATCTAAATATGTACTTGCTACTGTTACACATTTATTGTCAAACCATTTAGCTACGACAATATTATATTTGTTACCTTGCGCGTGAGATCCTCTTCCCTTTTCTTCAAATTTTTGTCCGTAGGAAGTTTTTCTTGTGCTCCCCGAAGTCTATTTTGCCTGATTGTCCCCAGTGAAAATATACCATACTCATTTCTGAAATGTTGTAGCAGCTCAACTGAATTGAAAAATTATCAAAACATATCTTACATGTAGGTAGATGAATAGACTGAGCCAAAGCTAAAAGAACTTTAGCACCCAATCCCATACTATTCTCGGCTTCAGTGAATGAATGATATCGGAATGTATCTTCTCCCCCGTATACCAAAAAATCATATACCAAACCGGAAGTACCCGCACGTACAAATATCTTGAATCCCCATTTTTTTGGTTTATTCTGTATTATTTTTTATTTATTTTTATTTATTTATAAATCTTTATTGTACAAATACACAAAGTAAGGTACAAATGGCGGACTTAATGCTAAAAGCATTCTCTACCAGTCAACCAACAGTAAACAGATAGACACGAATGCGGCACAAACAAAGAAAACTAATATTTACATGCATACAATATAAATATTACATAAATACACACCATTAAATACATGTCTACATAATTTTATATAATATTAATATAATATATAGAAATTATATACATACATATTATATATATATATATATACATACACACCAAATACCGAGTTTAGAAAAGTGTTGACATTGACCTTCTCACATCACGGGCATAACCCCTCCAATAAATGTGCATGAGCTTGTTTCTTAAAAGAAAACTTACTGGGAGCCCTTCTGATAGAATCAGGGAGACCGTTCCAGAGACGCGTCGCTTGTAGTATGAAGGATTCGGACATATACCCTGAACGGAAGAGAGGAGTAAATAGAGAAAGAGAATTGGCAGAGCGGAGGTGACGATCGTGAGAATCACGGAGATGCTGAAACTTGCATTTTAAGTAATCAGGAGAATGAGGGTTGTTGAGAATGGAATAGAGAGTGCAGAGCAGCCGTAGCTGTCTGCGTATTATTGTTTTCTACTTCCTGCTCTAGTCCCTTTATAAGGAACCATCATTTCATCTATGCTGAAACGTGTTTCTTCTTGAATTTTTAAGAAGAAGTGGTCTAATTTTTAATAACGGTCACCATCATCATGTAGGTTATCATTAAAATGTAAATATCTTCTGATCATTTGAAATCTTTTCAAAGTCATGATATTAGCAACTTTTTCATAACGAAACTTGCTAGACCAAAAGTCAGTATATGCTGGTATTTGCACGATCCCCATTAAAATATTTATTGCTAGGAAATCTATAAAATCTATAAAATATCTTCCTCTGTAACATTAATAGATGTGCCTCTTACCTGGGTACTATATAGATTTGTTTGTTGCACTATCATAGATATGATGTCATCAGAAAAGAAAAGCTTAAAATATTCTATAGGAGTTTTAGTTTCTTCAGTGAAATCCACTAAATCTGCTACTTCTGCTAAACCCCTGAATTTTTGACATCGTCATGTCATTGTTAGTCTCATAGGTTTTAGCAGCTTTTTTTTTGTTACGACTACTTTTGCTCTTTTAGATCGTGTAGCTGTTGACGGAGATGCTGGATTATAAGGGGATGAAGCTGATAAGAGCCTCGATGTACTAGCTATTGGAGATACTGGCAATATGCTTTGAGGTGAAAATGACGTACATTGTGTAAGAATCGACGGAGAACAAATACCAGTACTTGATGGGGATGCTTGTGGAAATGGTTGTAAAGGCGAAACAGTATTTATTACTTCAACAAGCTCAGTCTCACTATCGCTTAATATATGTAGATTTTCAAGTGAAGATGGCAAGGATGGAGGCGGTGAACTACTAAAGGAGTGTCTGTGAGGAATATTGTTCTCTAACTCATCTTCAGAAGATTCTCTGTCATCTATTTCCGATCTGGCTCCTGACTTCGGTACAAGTGCAACAAGATTACGGGCCCCTCTGTTTTTGTTGCAATTTTAATTGAGACATCTGAATAAAAGTACCTATTAAATAATGACTGCAAATAATAATGTATTTTCTGTCACATTACTCACATGCTTACACATAATTTAAAGAAAAATAAAATATACGAAACAACACCGTGAAGCTGGCTATGTGCATTTATAGATACATATACATTTAAACGTTCATTTCGCTACAGCGTGTAGTGTGCATTTATAGATACATACATAAAAAACGGTGTTTTACACATTGTTACAACACATTCAGAACTCAAATTAATGTTGTAAATCACAGTTAGTATTGTAACTTATAAATAACAATCATTCAACACTTGATTTGTCAGAAGAATAACAATAAAACATTTATTTTTACCTTGTTATGCGTAGACGCACGCACGGGGTCCGCCATCTTGCGTTCTACTGTCAACTCGGTGTTGCCAGTCATCAGACAATAATTTTATACCACATATGGGGAATATTTTCAATTCAATTCAATTCAATTCTATTTATTTGCAAATACAGGTAGTACAGAGGTATTTAATATATTATATTGTATGTAGCTTAATCCGTATTTCACCACATGGCATGCAAATTAACAAATAAATTTAAAAGTTACAAATGTTTATCCTCTAAAAATTCTTTAACACTATAATAGGCTTTGTCAACTAATATGTCTTTCATTTTACATCGAAATGTTTATAAATGTTTACAAATGTTTATCCTCTAAAAATTCTTTAACACTATAATAGGCTTTGTCAACTAATATGTCTTTCATTTTACATCGAAATCTGTTAAAATTATCAATTTCTCTAATATTGGATGGAATTTTATTGAGGTGCCATACACAGGTCACTCTTAATCATAAGCGCAGTCTTATTACACGGCATACAAAGTCTATCACGAAGCCTAGCACTATTAAATGTCGGATATAAATTTAAGTTTCTTTTAACAAATACAGCTATTTCATAAATGTACATACAAGGCAATGTCAAAAGTTTTAGGGATATAAAATGCGGTTTACAACTGTCAGTTTGTTTTAAATTACAAATAGCCCTTACACATTTCTTTTGGGCTTTAAATGCATACTCTTTGTGAACTGAGTTCCCCCAAAATATCAGCCCATACCGAAGCGTAGATGCTACGTACGCGTGATATGCGGTTAAGACAGTCTTAGCATTGACAACTTTAGCAAGCATGTAAAGAACATAAGAGAATCTACTTAATCTAGCACAAACAGTCTCAATTTGCTCTTTCCAATTGAGGTTACAGTCAACGTTTAGTCCTAAAAATTTAGTAACTTCTACTTCTTTTATCGTATTGTCAGAATGTTTAATTTCAATCGATACAGTGCTTCTAGAACTATTTCTAAAAGTCGTAATATTAGTTTTGTCAATATTTATTAATAAATTATTCATTCTTAACCAATTAACAATTTCATCAAGTGCATTATTTATGTCAGTTGCAAGTAGGGATAAACATTTATTTGAAAAAATGACTGTGTGACAGCACAGTCATTTTTTCAAATAAAATAAAATAAAACAGCGAATAAAATCATTGGTGCAGCTACAACTGAGGGAAAGTCATTGATATATATCAAAAATAGAAGAGGCCCCAGAACACTACCTTGAGGTACACCATAGTATACCTATCTATAATTTGACATGTATTTAATCTCTGACTTTGATTTAGGACATATTTTAGATATTAGCGTTGTTTGTTCTCTGTTGCTCAAGTACGACATAATTAAATCTAACACATTGCCCCTAATGCCATAGCGCAATAATTTTGTTTTTAATATTTTGTGATCAACATAGTCAAATGCTTTGGTTAAGTCCATATATAACGCCCACAATGGAATACTTCTGTCTAATTTAGTCACAACTTCCTCAACTTCCTTTTATAACTGTTTTCTTTAGTTTGTCAGGATATATACCATAAAGAATACATAGATTAAATATGTGACACAGCACTGAAGATATAGCATGAGACACAAATTTAATGACTTCAGTGGAAATTTCATCATACCCAGTACTTTTCGTATTGTTTAATGATGATATTATGCTATTAATGTCAAATGGTGCAATAGGATTGATAAAAATAGAATTACAATTATTAAATGTCAATGAATTAAAACAATGTCTAGTATTATCATCATTTGTCAAAGGTTTTACTTGGTCAATGAAAAAATTATTGAATGAATTTGCTATGTCATTTGGATTACCAATAATTTTACCGTCAATATTTAATTGTTTTATCTCTTCTTTCGGTGTATTGGAATTGTATTTATTAATAATTTCCCAACTAGCTTTTGCTTTATTATGGGCAGTATGAATATGAAAGTCATTTTGTGATTTCTGTGTCAATTTTATTATACGATTCAATCGTTTTGAGTATGATTTAAAATTATGTCTATCATTTATACACCGTGATTTTCTGCACTTCTACAAGAGTGGCCTCTTACTTTGAGCAAATTTTTACACCTTTGCTTATCCATTTTGGTCGCTTTCGCAAGGATACTCGAACATTCATAATAGGGAAGCACGAATTGTATAACTATGAGAAAATGTCATGAAATTTATTAAAAGCATCATTAGGGTCATTACTGTCATATACAAGGTGTTACAAAAATACCCCTAATGCCGGAAATGCCAATGAGTATTAATGAAATTGAAATAATGGGCACTGTTCTTTATTTATTAGCTATAATATTTACGGAGAAAAACAGTATCGAAGGTTTGCAAAAATATCGACAAGATTTTGAAAGATTCCCATCTCTGCCTGATCAGCTGTTCCGGCCTGTTCCGGCCATTGGCTTCCAAATCAAAGACTATTCGTTCTTCAGACTGGTTACATCTGTTGATATTTGTACCTACGTTTACAGTACAGTGACCTAAGTATTAAGCTGATTACGACATAAGCGTATTCAAAATAAAATTAATACCTGAGACATTACAGTAACGTAATTTCTAAATTACATAGTTACTGAATCAATTATTTCAAAAATGTAAAATTAATTTCTAAAAGACACGTAAGCATCATCATCAGTATTTAAATACCATGGATAAGTTAAGTAAATTACTAATTTTACCTAGAGAATTCTTGCTTTGATAGGTAATTTCAAGCAGGTACCAGAAGTCCTATCTGTTGTTGTTTAATCTTTGAAATCGTGTTTGAGACGCGCGCGCGCCGGGCTTGTCCGCGAACAAAAGTCGGCATCACACAAAGCCATCAAACGATTCCGCCGCGGCGCGCGCTATGGCACAGTTAAAAAAATGTCAGTAGTCTTAGTTGTTCCGATTAGCGTAAAATTCGTTAATAGTTTTTATGGTATTAAGATGTATGTAGGTACAATGCGAATAATTTAACTTTGTACAACAGAAGTGAACACCTTCAGAGCGCTTGCGAAACAAAAGGATGTATTTTAATCTGTTGAAATCTGTGTGCACCGCATCATACATTCTCGAGAGAAGTTGCCGCGGATCACTGTCTATTGTCAATTTAATCGCATTTTATTTTTATTTGAATAAGATGTAGGATGGTAGGAGAAAAAATACTATCGGACCTTATGAAAAGAAATGTATGAAATTTCTACTGTTGTTATTGACGCAAAGACTAGTTGAGCAGTGTTGGAAAAATAACATGAATTTTAAAAAAGATCATGAAAAATGAATTATTTTAAAAACCTGTAAGTAGGTAAGTAGATTGATTAATTTTGACGTAGATTGATTTAATTATGCTTGCGCCTTTTATGGAGAACTAGCTTGCCACCCGCGACTTCGTCGTGGTCAGGTCAGTTATTCCTTTTATTAGGTACCTAGGTAACTTGTGTGAAAAATAGGCCTACTGGACAAGCTTGTGCGGTGTGGTACGACGCACTGACCGACCGGTTGTTCGCGTGTTCGCTCGACGAACACGCGAACAACCGTGCCAGGCG
The DNA here is from genome assembly GCA_963556745.1 of Catoptria pinella. NCBI lineage: Eukaryota > Metazoa > Arthropoda > Insecta > Lepidoptera > Crambidae > Catoptria > Catoptria pinella. The sequence continues at coordinate 2,742,280 of OY750777.1, forward strand.
CCGCGCCGTGCGTACGGACTACGGTTAGTCGCTTTCCTGCCTTCAAGCAGTACTGTGTGCGTGTGTGTGATAAAAATGGAATCAAACGACATGGAAAAAAATGCTACAATTCAATTAATCAGACTCTATCGGAAAATCCTAAAATCAACTTAATTTTGCACCTTATCCACTGCCAACATAACGCCATAGGTACTATTCAATGAAACGCATTCTACCCAGGTATCTATTTGTTTGTGTGTGGTGCTTTTGGTTTACCTATTTTGTTTGTTAACATTTGTTTTCGTTAAGTTTGATTAGTTGTTAATTTATTTTAAGTGTAATAAAACTATTATTAGTTATTTTAATCATGCCCGTACGTTCGCAGTGCTTGGGAATACGGGTACATAGTGATGTGTTATGGTTTAGTAGAAGCATGTGGCTATGCTTCTCTTGCCTTTATTGGCAAGAGACTGGTTTTTATTTAGCATATCATTTGAACGGCTCGAGATGAATGGAGTGCAGTTCGAGCTACATCTTTTGAGCATGTAATGTAAGTAATGTAATTCTTGGTTGAAATGAAACGATTTTTTTTGTCACACATACAAACTGTGGGCAGCGGTGGCGTTTCTATGAAGCGCGCGTAGTTTTATACTTTTAAATTGGTGCGGGTCAGTGCGTCCGTCGCGCGTCGTCGGGGGTCTAGTACTGAAAATCGAAAGTTATTTCGTCGAAATCGATGGGCTATTTTACCGATGGGTCATTTCACCAAAAAGCCATTTGACGGAAAATTTACATCACCGATAGTACATTTCTTCGAACGCCATATTATCGAAAGGCAAATAAAATAGTCTCAATTAAAAAGTTTTATTTAATAATCATAAATTTTAAGTGACGCTAAATTACTTTTATAAAAATAAACCACTATTCGCATTATTAAGAAATAAAAAGTATTTAGTAGTTAAGTAGTCAACATCGATTTTCTTAAGATTTTATTTCTCTTTCGATGATATGGCGTTCGAAGAAATGTACTATCGGTGATTTAAGTTTTTCGTCAAATTGATTTTCAGTGAAATGACCCAAAGGTAAAATAGCCCATCGCTGAAGTGAATTTTCGATGACATGTAACTTTCGTTGATCAGTCCTAGACCCGTCGTGGGTCCGCCTACATGTTCGCGAACAAATCGGTGCGCGCACAAAGTAGTATGAACAAGGTCATAGACCGGAAATAGAGATGTGGATTAACATTGTCGATATTTTTATTCACGATTAAAAATAGCTAATTTTAGACGAAATTAAAACTTAATATTAGGGATTTGAGAAATTTACAGAGGACTCTTTACATGATGTACTTCAACCACCTTTCGGGATTAGGGGTATTTTTGTAACACCTTGTATATCATTAAATGTCAAAGATTTTAAATAACTAAGAAACTTTTTTAAATTATCTTCTGAAAAATCACGTTTATTTATATACCAGTGATCATAAAGGCACTTATGCTTTACTGGGCATGTAAGAAGTTGAGCAGTATGATCCGATAAAGCAAATTCAATGACATCACTTTTACAACCTCGGATATTATGTAGCATGTTATCAAGACAGGTACCACTAGACAATCTCGTGGGTTGATTAATTGCATACTTTAAATTATATTTCAAAATTTGTTCTTTAAATGCCATCGTCATTTTGTTGTTTGTTAATATGTCAATATTAAAATCACCACATACTACTACTACCTTCTTTTTTTTAAAACAACATTGACTCAAAATAGCCCTCAAACTATTATGAAAAGTATCTAAATCTTCTAAACTATTATTAGGCGGTCTGTAAATACAAATTATTACCAAATTATGATTAAGGAGCTCAATAGCACAGCATTCCAAAACTTTCAATACACTGCACTTAGCTATATCTGGAAGTATACGAAAAGGATGACCATTTCGAATGAGTATGCATGATCCACCACGTCTATTTTTTCTCGTACATGCAGCACTTAATGTATAATTATCCATCTTGAATAATTTTGTATCATTATGTATCATATTATGTTCTGTTATACATATCACATCTATGTCTAAGTTTTTGTCTGTAAGATCATCTAAGTTTACTAATAACAGATCTAACTTATTGATAAGGCCATTTATATTTTGGTGCAATATATTAACAGTGTTGTGAACGAAAAAAATCCGTAGTTGAATTTGTACTATCCTCATCCGGTGGCAATGTGACTGACTCATGTCATGTCATCGTAGTACACAAACAGATTGTTCTGCAATGCATGGCATTGCAGAACAATCTGTTTGTGTACTACGATGACATACTGATACTGACTTTGTGTCGACTTTAAGCATTTGTTCATTATATTCAAGAGTCTTAATTTTATAATCAATACGTAAAATTTCTCGTAAAAGTGCTCTACTCATGCTTACAATAAAGCTATTATTATTTGGAGGGAATCTACAGAAGTCCATATCAATAAAAGAAATATTCTCAAATTTACCAGTTACAAATCTCATTACATAATTTAATTTTTCAACTCTCAAGTGCTTATTATACGGAATTTCTAGTAAAATAGCATGCGTATTATTGTTAAGCGTTTTACATAACTCACCAAGACTATTTTGAAATTCATAGGGATTTCTGTCATTAATGCCCCCCAATACAATGACTATATCGTTTTTAGTTAAGTTGCACAAAATGTCCATTTTCCACTTCACAACTTCTTGAAATCGCGCACCAGCTTTCCAGAAACATTGCACTAAGTAGTTAGCACCAACATTGTCTTGAACGGCTTTCCTTATTCCTTTGCCTTGTTGATCTGCGAAAATAATAATCTTCTTCCTAGTATTTTCCTTTAAGTTCCCCCCTTCTAATTTACTATTGACTATATAATTTTCATTTTGTGTCGAATAATCTGGAGATGAACTAGAAGCCATAGAAGTAGAAGCTTGAATCTTTATTGGAGTTGTATTTTCATTATGTACTACAGTGGGGATTTGGAGTTGTATTTTCAGTGTGAATAGGCTGATCTGAAGACTGGTTAATACTCTTAGAAATTGACTCTTCTGTATTTAATTTCGCTACAGAGATTTGATTTTGGATGTTTTTCGGAGTTGAGAAGCCTTCTTTTGTCGTGTGTTTTTTCTTTCGGCTTGGAGATGGGGTAACGCTTTTTTTCGTCAGTACAGGTTGGGTTTTAACCTTTTTATAAACGTCTATAACCTTGTGACATGAGTCTAATTCTGATTTTAATCGTTTTGTTTCGATATTCAAATTCTCAATTTCATTATGAGCACTTTGCAGCTCTATAGAAAGTCTCTTGATGGTTTCATTTAAATCAGTAATGGTCTGGGTCTCATTGAATGAAGTATTAGGTAGGCTTGTTATCGTCGCATCAAATAGCGAAGAGTTTTGGGAAATGTCGCTGAGTGAATTCGACTTTCTTAATTTACGTATAGTTACGTTATCGGTTTCCATTTCTTTGCTGTTTGGTAGTTTTATAAGTAGGTATACGTGCAACAAAAACAAAAAGAAAAGAAAAGAGTGAAAAGAAAAAAAAAATTTTTTTTCTTTCTCCAGCTGGCAGGCAGGATCGATCTTGCGCACCCGTAGAATTTGCGCACGGCAATCCTTCCGCATAACCAATTCACCAAATCGGTCGTTATGTGAGCGACAAATTATTGCCTTTAGTTCAGCTTGCAATTACCACACATTGGTTCAAGTATAAACAAGTGGTATGGGTCTAAAGTCCAAATGTTTGAATAAGTAACAAAGTGGGACGGTAGTTAACTTTTTTTTTAATTATAATTAATAGGTAACATAAATATTTGGGAAATAGTCACTTTTCACAGTATTTCTGTTCACTGGACGGGTTTTAAAGACGTGTTTGTTGCTTTATCACTGTATTAAAACCCGATATCGTCGGGGATAGTGCAAATGCGCGTATGTACCATACGTAAAGACCGCGTATCTACACTAGACCTAATTTTACAGGGGAAGGTTAAAACTTCATAATTTTCTTATTTTAAAGGCTATTGCGTTCATTTTTACACAGAAAGCATTATTTAATGTATCCTATGTACTGGTAGCAACAGATATCTATTAAAGTGAATAATTAAGTCCCTATGACACTTACGCGGATTTGATTTGACCACAAACTTATAAAAATGGAACCTAATATAATAAGTTCCGCTGTATTGAAATCAAACAAGTAATCATTTCACAAAATAATATTTAATAATCAAAACAAAAATTACTTTCAAAATCTGCTCAGAAGTAGTATCTCTTACAAAAGCATAATAAAATGCTTTCGATTGTTTGTCGCTCGTAACAATGTAAGTGATCTAATTTCAGTAGCGATAACAATGTTGCAGCTCTTTCTGAACTTGAATTGCATTTATTAAATGAACAAACTTGGTACTCATTTAATGAATGAATTACTGGTTGGAAAACTGGAAAGTTAATTTCATGTTCACTGGTATTAAGTATACGTATAGGTATGATACCGTTAATTGGAGAAACAATAGTTCCTGCCAAAAACAAGTTATCCTGTAATTGATTCGGACAAACAACACAATCCTTCCTTATATTACTAGTCAACTGTATGAAATGTACCGATTCGCAGCGTGGAGGTATATGTAAAATGTCATAGTTTATTTTTGAAGAATTATACATTTTCATGTTACAAGTTCTTGTGTTATTGTCGCTATATAACGTTAAAATAGAAATATCTAAATCAATGTTCGATTTAAATTTATTTAAAAAGTCTAATCCGAGTATTCCGTTTGATGTACACGGAAGTTTATCAAATAAATAAAATTTGTGTTCAAATTGGGATCCATCTGACGTGTAAAGGGTTAAATAAGTATAGCCTTGAGAATGAATTTCGCCACCTATACCATTAATGATAATATTGTCTTGATAAATTTTTATGTCACTAGGTAAAAATGACTTTAAAATAGCCGATAGTGAAGCTCCTGTGTCTACTAAAAATGAACATTTCCTATTCTCGATATTAAAAAATACATATTTAACGTTTTGATTAAAAGCTAAGACGGAATATTTATTGACGAAAAAACTCGTTTAAATCAATATTATCATTCTTTGTTTCCACGTTAGAGGTCAATTGTTCCGAATGTTGTGACGTGAACATGCCTCTTCTGTTACCCCGACCATGAGTAACTCGTCCTCTACTCGAACGAAACTCACGCGAGCCCGACGAAGACCCACTTCTGTGATTATTATTGAAATATTTGTTCGAGTTACCATAGTTATTGCCATAACGATCCCTACCATAATTAGAATATCCACGATTGGGAAAACGTGTATATCTACCACGGCCTCTGTAGAATGGTTTGTAGTACTTACCCCTCATGTTAAGCACCGTATTTGAAGAAGATGGTTGCGCGAGTTCCTCGTCTTGTGCAGCTCTCACCGCGTCCTTCAAATCCGAATAATCTCTAGCTGAAATAATCGTGCTTAAGCGTCTATTACGTAAGCCGTCCGCAAATTTTTTTATGGCCAACTTTTCGTTAATGGGCCTCAGAATTTCACATGCCGCGTTGTTAGAATCAGCCTGTGAAATTGTGAGATCCACAAATAACTCTTCTATTTTCGCTGCATATTGTGAAATAGTCATTTCTTTTTGAGAAATGCTGTTTAATTGAGTTAAAAGTGAAGTTGACGACTTTTTCGTTAATAAATAAGCTCGCATATCCTTAACCAAATTCTGAATAGTATCATAATTACTATTAATTTTTAACTTAGCGGACTTGGACAACCTCGTCTTCAAAACAAATGAAATTAAAAGTTTCTTACAAGACAGTTCACTGAGGCAACTCTCATACATTTCTATATTCTCAATAATTTTTTCTGTTGTGGATTCCTTGTCATCCATAATAGGTATTAAGCTAGCCGCGGTTTTTAAATTGAACTTGTCCATGGTTAACAATGGATTCGTACTATTATAACTTATAATCTTATTATAAATTTCTTCGATTTTCTCGACTATAACAATTAAAACATTAAAGTCACCACGCTCCTCAGAACTAATATTATTTAAAATAATTTTATAATTTTGATAAATTTCTTCAGCTAATTTTATTTTACTTTCAACATTAGTCTTATATTTATATCTTTTTTGACCAAATTTTCTTAACGCTATCTGTATATCTTGCAATTGCTTGTATATTTCTTCTAAAGTGTCCATTAGAACTCATAGCAGTTAAAACACATAATAAAAAAAACACATTAAGAAAAACATATTAAAATGAATACCAGTTATAGGTACCTTAGTGTTGCACCATGGTAAAGGTATTTAGTAGACCGTCTCACTCATATCTGGAACCGAAACTGGCTCATGAAGGTCACACAACTGACTCGTCTGCTCCGTCCTGGTCCTTGGCTCGTCCCGAAAGTCTCATCCGCACCCTCCGGAACACGTTGGCACTCATCTCCTTATGGATAAGCTTTTTGTGGCATTTCTTGTACTGCCGGTAAGCCAGGTAAATAAACGCCGCTATTGCAATCGCCAGCACCGTCGAGAGTAATATATAGTTTCACAAAAATGCGCACGCGCTGCAGTTTTAGTGTGCGTCCACACTGGATGCGCGGTGACTAGAGCCTGAGGCGGGCGCGGCGGGCGGGGGCGTGCGGTGGCCACAGTGACGCGCGAGTTCTTGTAGCGGTTAGACGTGTATCAGGTGTTGCAAACTATGGACGAGGATTTGCTATTTTTACTAGACAGTCCAATCCTGAGATGGGAGGTGTTGAACACTAGAGATGGTGTGCACGAAATAAATAAAAACAGAGGAATAACTGGTGAATTTTTTAACTTATATAAAGAATTGAGATTATACCCTACAAAATTCTTTGAGTACACTCGAATGCCTGTGACAACATTTGACTACATACTAAGTAAAATATCACCTAAAATCACCAAAGAAGATACTAACTTCCGCAAATGTATTGGACCTGAGGAGAAATTGTTCATAACTCTGAGGTAAGAATAAAACAAGATTTTTTTTAAAGTTTTATATTTATATTATGTAGATAGGTAAGTAGTAAACAAACAAGTAGGTAAGTAAAAAGTAGTAATAGTGAAATTAATAATTAGGGTAGTTGCCAGTAGAATATCCTCCATAATTTTCCTCGTATCTCGGTTGAGTAAACTGCATCCTTTCTGCCTCGTCTATTATGATTTGGGTAATTTTATTTCGAATGCGTAACTTTTGTAATTCGCCAAATTTTTTCATTTGTGGCAGAAGACTCATAAAAAAATGATAATCATCACATTTTTCCGACTGGTCACTATTTGACACCATTTTCTGTTCAATTAGCATAATTTTTTTTCTTTCACATTCTATAAGTTCATCCCTATAATCTGATGCCGTTTTGTTGCGCTTTGACGCGTTTGTGCGACTGCTGCAGGTTGATGTACCTGGACTCATCACGTCAGCAATGTTAGATTGCTCAGTTGACTCGTTGAGAGATTCCGAATCACTGTCATGCAGATTTCCCGTCATGACTCCAGGTGTAATGTCATCGTTTATGAATTGCATAAGTTGAAAGTATGGCCATGTGCTCTCTATTTCATCGCCACCGTCACCAGAGCGCGGCGTAGGGAATTTCTTTTTTTCTTTTCGAAATTGATCGCGCAGATTCTTCCACTTCTTACGCAGTTGTTTTTCTGTAACAGTGACATAATATTTTATTGTACTTTTTTATTTCAGGTTTTTATCAACAGGAACTGGATTTAGAGCATTGGCTTACAGTTTTCGTATGGGGAAAAGCACCATTGCGTCTATAGTGCACGAAACATGCCATGTTTTATGGACTGAGTTAGTTCCTATTCACATGCCGATACCAACAGAACAACGCCTGAAAGCTATTGCAGAAGACTTTGAAGCTACCTGGAATTTCCCACACTGCATCGGAGCAATTGATGGGAAACATTGCGAAATAAAAAAACCTCCTAAATCTGGTTCGGCACATTGGTGCTATAAAAAAAGAAATAGCATAGTCATGCAAGCTGTGGCTGATGCAAAAAGGAAATTTGTAGCAGTCGAAGTAGGCGGTCGAGGAAAGCAAAGTGATGGTGGTACTTTTATTGCATCAACACTGTATAAGCTTATAGAAAAAAATAAATATAAAATTCCTATGCCAAAGAGACTTTCTAATTCTGACGTCATTGCACCCTACGTCCTAGTGGGTGCAATGACGATGGGGGATGGGTCTCGCTCAGTCCCGTCGCACTAGGCTTCCGCCTTAGTCACTACAATATGGACGCAAAGGCGCGTTTCATATGTTTGATACTTCGCGGCCGTCGTAGCAACCGCGCTAGGCTCGCAGTGTGGACGCACACTTAGTCACGTACGCCACGCGGACACCTAGCGCCCGCGCCTGGCAGGGTCGCCATGAGGTGGGGTGCGGGGGCATAAATGACGCAACGATAGCTCAGTGAGACGGCCAGTTTATTACTGCTCAAACATTACCCATTACAATTATATATAGGCAGGTTATATATTAAGCCTACACCACTACAGTGACAACTGTTTTGTACTACAGTATTAATGCTACTTTCTGCGTCATAATATTAAAATACAAATAGTTTTGTATTAAATAATTGGTGCAAATTGTCATTTAATAATTTAAGTAGATTCTTAGTTAGTTTATACATATATCTACACCAGCAATAAAAATTAAATACTTCCTCTTGTTGAAAAAATCATTGATTTATATTCTTAATTACTTACATCACTTGTGTACGTCCGTATATGCAATGTGCGGTTTCAAGATCAAAACTTTACTTATCCACTTTATTCAGAAAGCCAAAAATCGAAAATAACTAATTAACTTGTGAGGGCAAATTTTTTATTTTTTTAAGAATGTAATTTTTATAAGTGAGTAATAAGTAATCAAAAACAGTTTTGACTTATTTATTTGCTCGCGCCGTTTTCAGTCAATCTCGATAAGTTGAGGTTTCGTGAGGACAAATGAGATGGTTAAATTGAAGTATGGATGACTGCCCACCTATGAATCACAATGTATTAAAATTAAACATGTCACTCTGCATTGCTGAATACGTAAATACGTAAAGATTAATATTTTATGCGAAAAAAATTTTCAGGAACTGTTCAAATTATTAGAAACCTGAAAATCGTAGTTATTCCTAAAGCAATTGATACATAAACTTGTAGAAAAATGCTTTTGCTATGAGTATCCTCAAAGTGCCATCATCACCGATTTTCCTCAAAATTTTGTCTAATGTAGGAATTTCATTACGGGAAAAAAAATTATGAACTATTCTTCTGATGGCACAATATAGTAAAATCATCAATTGTGTCAACAATCTTCATACCTACGCAATTCCGTTTTCTTGGGAGATTCAAAAATACCGCCATTATTATATTTTTCTTTCACAATTCTATAAACTTAAACCCAATTAATTCCCACGGAAGAAGCAACAGCTCTTAACGCACCTAGCGGCAACGGAACTGCGCGTCGCGACACTGCGCGACAACTTTGCTTGGTTACCCAATTTTGTAGCGTCGTGTCGCGCAGCGTAGTTCCATTGCCGCGCAGTGCTATATGTCTAATACGTTTTCTTAGAAACAATATTTTGAAATGCAGTGTCGCGTCGCTCCGCTGCCGTGCAGTTCCGCCTAGTGCGGTCTTACCTTAAAGGTTAAACCGCACTTAAGCGGCGCGGCAGCGGAGAGGCGCTGCTCGGCAGCGGAGAGGCGCGGCATTACCAAAACGCACTATGCGGCAGCGGCGCGGCAGCATGCGGCAAGAAACTTCACTTGTTGGTTACGTGACTAACGAGATGGACGAAATTAGCGAACAAGTGATCGTGGTAGCTTTATTGTGCGAAGACGCAGAAAAGCTGGAGAGAAATAAAAAGCGGTCTATATGGGTGCATGATATTCCAAATTCTCGTTATAAAGAGGGAGAATATCACACGCTTTTTCCACGACTATTAAGACATCCTGATCGATTTCATACTTACTTCAGGATGACAAAAGAGAAGTTCTATGAATTGTTGCAAATTATAAAACCTCATATTGAACTACAAAATACATTTTTCCGTCGAGCAATAGGTGCAGAAGAAAAACTCATGGTGACAATCAGGTATGTATTTATTTATTAATCAGTCACTTGTGTAAATGCATATTTTAATTTTAATTGAGCTTGTAAGTTATCTGGCCATCAGGACCAATGAAGTAACTATAGCGAAGCTGTGATTCTTGCTGCAGAATACTTTGAGATGGTTCTAGTATGCATTCAGATACGTCATCCCTCGGTAGTTGTTCTGACGCAGCCGTTGTAGGTCTCAAATTCTCGGAAACTGCTGGTACGAATCGTGTTTCGTCATCAGTCAGTAATTGTTGTGAAGCAGCCGTTGTAGGTCTCAAATTCTCGGGAACTACTGGGATGAATTGTATATCGTCATCCGTCGTTTGCTGACCTGACGCAGATGACACAGCCGGCGCAGACGTCTGTCTTAAATTTTCAGTTTCTGCCTGAGAAACGATGGAATATACTTGGCTTTTTACCTTTATCTGCAAATCTGTAGGTAAAGCTGCTACGGTATCTGCCATGGCCTTAAAAAAGGAATGTACGGGAGTTATGGACTCTACAGTAGATGAAGTTGGTCGGCTGCTTAAATATTTCTGTAACACATTTGCTACTGCAGAGTGTGATTTCTGGTTTTTTTTCCTGGCAGTTATGTTTTTAAATATTGCATGTTGCGAAGGCGGCCTTGGTGTTTCAAGATCAGGCGTTGATGATTCTCTGGACGACCCTGGAATCTCGAGATCAGGCGTAGAGATTGCTCTAGAGTTAGGCCTTGGTAAATATACCGAAGTAGAGGAAGGAGAATTGGCTAATTCGAAATCGTCGTCACTTGTATTAGTATTTTCTATGTTTGTTTTTGAGTTCCTTTCCTGGAAATGAGGACGCAAAAACTCCATTTGACTTTCATAACGCCACTTTTTTATTTTCTTTGCTCCATCTCCGCTCTTCGTCTTGCGTCTTTTGATAGATCTGTGATAAGCATCTCTCAATGCCTTCCATTTTTCTTTACCGAGTGTATCTGGAAATAAATGTACATTATGTTATTATTGTTATTTGTTTCAGATTTTTGGCCACCGGGGATTCATTTAGAACAATCGGAGAAAGCTTTCGTTTGGGATATACTACGGTTCAAGAAATAGTACATACAACTTGTGTAGTTATTTGGGAAGTCTTGTCGAAAATGGTTATGCCTGAACCTACTGAAGATACGTGGAAAAACGCCGAGAATGGATTTGCACAAAGGTGGAATTTTCCCAATTGCATATCAGCGATGGATGGAAAACATATAAAAATCCAGGCACCCCCAAACAGCGGGTCATTATATTTCAATTATAAAAAGTATTTTTCAATAGTACTACTAGCATTAGTAAATTTGTTATAGTTCACGTAGGTGAACTGGGGAAAAATAGTGACGGGGGAATATTTTCCCGATCAACTTTAGCAAAAAGACTCGCAACAAATACATTGAACATACCAGGACCTAAAACTTTGCCCGGGACAAACTTTCAATTACCACATGTTATAGTCGGTGACGAAGCATTCCCATTAAAACCGTATCTGATGAGACCATATCCAGGGACACAAATACGTAATGAAAACAATAAAGTTTATAACTACAGGCATAGCCGGGCACGTAGAGTTTCCGAAAATGCGTTTGGAATATTGAGTCAAAAATTTAGACTTTACTATCGAACAATTAACCTAAGTCCAGAAAACATCGATAATGTGATTTTAGCCACGTGCTGCTTACACAATTTTCTTAGAGATGATCAAGTTAATTTCACTAATGAATCACAACCCACCGGCCAATTACAGTTGCTGGACCTACCACGAGTGGGAGGTAATTTCACGAACAGCGCTTTTGAAGTTAGAGATACGTTTAAAAATTACTTTAATTCCAATGAGGGGTCGGTGCCTTGGCAAAGAGATATAATTCGGCGAGGATGTCGGCTACAAAGGCAAGAATAAAATTACCGAATTTTTGTAATTCCTAAATATTCCTCTATATCCTCCATAAGATAAGAAATAAATCTTTAAGTCTGTAATTACGCGCAATCTATGGGATTTTTAAGGAAGCTAGCACTAAAACTCTCATATTGCAACAAAATACGCGCTGGTGACGCTCATCACAAAATTCTTTAAATAAACACAATTATTAAAACAAAAAAGTGTTTTACTTACCAGTTACATCCAATATTGTACTTATTTCGTTCCCTATATTGTTTTTTCTTTCTTGGTTCATGTAATTTGCGTTTTCCAAATCGTATAGTTCGGGATAATTACTAACGAGAGAAATTAATTTTTCGTTATCCATCATGCCGCGTCGTTCGCTCACGGTGGTTCAACGTGGACTGACTGGCGGCGCCGCGCCTCTCCGCCGCCGCTTGCTATGTCGCACTAGCGGCAGCGGAGTGGCGCGGCGCGGCGCGGCGCTACAAAATATTCTCGAGGGAGCAACTCCGCCGCGCCGCGTCGCGCCGCTCCGCTGCAGTACCGCTAAAGTGCGTTTTAGTTCATACGAAATAGTAGAAATATTATTTTTCGAGCAGCGCCGCTTCGCTGCCGTGTCGCGCCGCGCCGCTTAAGTGCGGTTTAACCTTTACAACAAAATGTAATAACATCTTTAGGTGGGCATATGAGTTAGCCTGTAACACGTTAGCAACTCTAACGTAACAACCTTTATTAAGAGCTCTCAACGGAATACCAAGTTTAAAAAAAAAATTGTGGGCATGGTTACCAAGTAATGAACAACTGGCACCACAATCAAGTAAGCCACTGACAGGGACACCATATACTTTAACGGTTAAATATGGCCTATTGTCCCCCGAATCGGGTTGAAAGTGGGTCTCTCTGCAAGAGCTGACATTATTCAGAGATTACTAAGTTACCTAGTTTTTTGGCCGATTACAATCCGGACACTCAGTAGATTTAACATCAGGTTTGCCACATTTAAAACACAAAATGGGGCGAGATGCCTTACAAGGGTGCTCGTTATTTCGGCATATAAAACAATATGATGAACCCTTTCCAGAATTGGAGCCTGGACCGATGCGACAGAAAGCTTTTTATTAAGGCTAGCAGTGTTTTTGAAGTCTGAACTATCAGGCTTAGCCTTTGATTTGTAACAAAAATCAGAAATCGACACTGGGTTTAGCAAAGGAAGGTTCCGAAAACTCGTCGATCCGAAGTTTACATGTTTCAATCCGTTTCCCTAGCTCTTTCAAATGATCAATAGACCGAACGTCAACCAGCATCAATTCGCGATTGTATTCAGGACGTATATTGCGCAACACAATCTTTAGTTTTTCCGCGTCGGACAATTCAGTACTTAGCCGAGACATCATTCCCAGAATAACCGATAAAAACACTACTAAAGATTTGTGTTTAGCCTGTGTACGGGATTGTATCTCCTGCATCAGCCGATCGTCAAAACCAGGGAGATCAAAATCAGACTTCAAGGCCAAAACCAACTCATCATAGTTTCGAAACTTACCCTTACTCGCTCGATACCAATAAAGAGCAGGGCCCTCAATCAAATCGGGAAACCCGGTGAACACAAATTCCTTGGGTATCTTCCTAGCAGCGCAAAGCTCCTCCAACCTAGACAAGAAAGCAAGGACACAGGTGTCACCACTGAATTTTAAATTAAGAGAGCACAAATTATAAGACTTCTCCGGTTTATAAATGACCGTCTGACTAAGCGCGCGGGGAGATCTATCCTCTATTTCAGATTCAGAAGAATCATCATTTTCCGTCATACAGCTAATAAGCTTCCCCTGCAACACTAAGAGTTCTTCCGGAGGGTTAGCAAGTCTAGAAATTCTTGAAAGAATATAGTTAGCACGACCAGGCGTGAGCGTGTAGTTTCCGAAATGCTTTCCTCACTAAACAATTTAACAAGCAAAGCAAACCTTAACTTGGAGAACGGAGACCTCTATATCCTCATTACCAGTAGAAACAACCGTAGAAGGAATTTTTAAGCTACCCCTACGCGCTAATTTCGAGGTATTCCTCAAAAGTTTCCGTAATTGATCAACACTACTATTCTCATCAAAAGAGACTTTAAGAATGGATAGTTCAAGTTCCTCCTTGAGCAAGAAATTAATGTTACAATTAAGTTCAGCCATATTGGAGAAAAAAAAAATATATTATATAATGCACGGAATCTTGAATCACTAATCTCACTTTTCTGGGCCACACGTTGGGTACGCCACTGTAATAGATAATTTTCACCCCGTGGGGTAAGTTAGGAAATTCTTACCCCAAGGTAAATTTTGGTCGGTAGAGCAAAGGGAGGGTCGTGGTTCGCGTGGCTCAGTCGTCCATGGACTAATATTGATTTTGGACGCCGTTAAAACAAATGAATATAATTTATTTAAATTAATACATTGTAAGAACGGCCGTTTCATTCTGTTCCATTGGGAAACGCACCATAAAATTACAATCCCGCAAAAGAGGGAGTCCAACAAGTAACTTTCAAAAGTTATAAGAGGAGCACAGTACATACAGCATGCAAATATCACTTATCATCTTAACCTAAAATACCCTTAATACCTGACTTACAGGACATCCCTACAAGAGCTAGATTATACGTATATATTTTAGACAGTAACCTAATGTTATTGCACTTTACATTCATTACATGGTAAGTGAACACACTAAAAATTTAATTTAAATATTACACATAATGGATAGACTTGCTCCGGGCGGACGTAGAACATAACACAGAATGCTCATTTCAAAATTTTAGATACTCCGGGTGAAAATTGTTGGTAAGAGCGTGGATGATTTCCTTGAATACATGATACACAGCACTGCCGCTACAGTTAAACAAAAAAGACTGCGGAATACCTGGGCTAAACTGATTTACTTATGGCAGAGGTAATGCATAACACGTGCTGCGTCACGCCGACACCAATGTAGAAGCTCGGAATCACGCTAGGCATACCCGAAGTCCATGTCTGAACCATGCTCCAGAATCTTGAGCTCAGACCATACCTGAAGTGTACTTTTGAAGTTAAAATTGAAGTTGCAATTGAAGCCCTGGAATGTAGAAATTAAAAGGTCACAAACCGGTCGCCATTTTGAACACAACGCTTCACCCTACAGCAGATATTCACGATAACAAGATTGGGAAACTCACCAAGTTAGGGCTTCAATCAGTCATGGTTTATCCCGAAGGAAACAACAAATGGTCTTATTATGCCCTAAAATAAAATGAGCTTCGAGCCCTGAAATCAAGACATTCATATTCCATTACAATTTTGACCCCACTTGTGAAAGCAGACAAATTTGCATTCTTAGAACACTTACCAAAACTGGCTCAAAAAGTATGCATAACACATTGTTAAAGTAAAAATTAAATTTCACAACATTACAAAATTAGTTCGGCATCGGACGACGCAGTCGAAAAGGAAAGACTCCAAAAACCACCAGTCATCGCCGGAATCGTCTCGAACCCCACAGATAAAAACTACCACAGAAACAAGCGGTGCACACTGAATTTACATTACCCTTAAATTGAGTGCAATTATTTGATCCGATCAATAGTCTAAATCTATTGGCTCGCGGCTACACGGAAGCACGAAACGGAACGTCAAACGTCCAGTATGACAGATGTCACCTGTCAACGTGAAAATCAGCTGCGGTTTGTGAGTAAACAAGAAAGCTACTTTATTTTCAATATTGAAGAGTTAGAAGTTACTAGTGAATGATTATACCAGTACCCTTCACGGTATGGATAGGTTAAAAAAAGTGTTACAAGCCTTTATATATTTTTGAATACTTTCAATGAATTGTACAATGTATCAGAAGATTCTGACATTAAACTTTGTACGCAGATGTCACATTCAACCTTTTGAGCTATTATTTTTACCACAAATCCCGACAAATATGAAACAATCATCACAGACATTTGAGAAAATGAAGCAGCGTATTGTCTAACAGTACTATTTCCTCGTCGAAATCCGTGTCTTCATTTTGAGCATTGGCATCGTTAATACTGTCCTGCAATAATTCTTTGAAAATTTTATTATAATTTGATGAACTATTAATTTTATCTACTGTCGTCATGGCGGTAGTAGACAATACTGCTATTTTTTCCAGTTCTAAGCAATTGCCACTCTCGCTTATTTTCATCGAGTTCATTCTCATGTCAATTTGTTGGCGGAATTAAAGCTTTTTCCAAAAGACTGGCATAATTTTCTAAGAATGGATCACGATACGTACTTACATCTATTGAAGTTGGTAGCACCAATTATCGAGAAGCAAGACACTATTATGAGAAATGCTATTCCACCCCACGACAGGCTTGTAGCTACTTTGAGGTTTTTGTCAACAGGAAGAAATTATGAAGATTTGAAATTCTCTAGCATCATTTCATCTCAAGCCTTGGGTCGCATAATACCGGAAACCTGTGAAGCAATATACAAGGTGTTACAAAAATACCCCTAATGCCGAATATGGTATATAGGGACCATCAAACTGAACAACTTTTACTATGGGGCCAACTCTGAATCGCGAAAAAAAAAATCAGCTGTTTCATACATTTTGATATTTTCGATTTGATTTTTTGTATGAAACAGCTGATTTTTTTTCGCGATTTTAGAATTGGTCCCATAGTCAGTTTGATGGTCCCTATATACCATATTCGGTATTAGGGGTATTTTTGTAACACCTTGTATAAGGTTCTCCGCAAAGACTATTTTAAGGTAAGAAATTAAAAACTACTTATTACTTAGAATGTAATGTTTATTAATTTGTACTTATAATGATGGTTTAACATTAAGTAAAATTAGACAAATAAGTAGCCGCTGAATTTTGCATTTGTTGGGACTGATCTTGTTGAGAAGTTTGCATTATTGGGGGTTGGAGAATTGACTGGGAGCCTGGATGTGTTTGGAAATCATAATTTGAATTCTGATAAGATACTGGGCTAGGATTGTTTCCAACAGGGCTGGGAGTATGTGCAACGGGGCTGGGAACGTTGTAACCATAATTATTAAAACGCACACTGGTTGAATCCATCACTTGGTGTGAAATAGTCAAATTTTCCATCTCTGCCAGAAATAATGTTTCGTTAATTATTTTTTCGGCCAAAATACGTTGATATTTTGTGAGGTCTCTCAGCTTAGCTGCGACGTTTGCTCCATAAATATCAAATCGATCATTAGTAATCGCAGGCCTTTTGAAATGGTTTTGAACAGACTGTAAAACTTGAGTAGTTAGGTTTTCATTTGCATTCCTTTTTGGCCGATTAAACAACGTGTTTGTAATTGAACGAGTATCGGGAGTTGACTGTAAAGTTGTTTGTGTGGCTGGATGTGACTGTGGAGTTGACTGCGTGGCTGGTGGTGACTGTGGAGTTGACTGCGTGGCTGGAGGTGACTGTGGAGTTAACTGGGCGGCTGGAGATGCTTCACTTTCAATTTCCTGAAACAATTAATATTTTTACAGTTCCCACGCTCGAAAGAAGAATGGAAGGATGTGGCTAAAGTGTTCGAAAAGAGATGGAACTTTCCGCACTGTCTAGGCGCGATGGATGGAAAGCATATAGCAATTTTTCTTCCTGATGGATGTGGCTCAGAGTATTTCAACTATAAAAACCATCATAGCATGGTGTTATTGGCAATCGTTGATGGAAATTATCGATTTCTTTTACCTTTTATTTATTCAAATAATCAGTCTTTTTTTATCTAAATTGTGTACTTAAATTACTAACTTAACTACAGGTGTTCCATCTGTTGCATCTGTGGCACAACTAAAAGGTTTCTTTATCAAATATATTTTTGATTTATCACAGGTGACTCCGGATACCCTTTGCGAAGAACAATGATGACACCCATATTGAATGCAGCACCCAATATCATCGAGCGTACAATTGGGCTTCTTAAGGCACGTTTTCGTTGCTTACTTGTCCACAGAGTATTGCACTATTCACCAGAAGTTGCTGGCTCCATTGTAAATGCTTGTGTTATATTACATAATATTTGCAATAGAGCTAACACTCCTGTGGAACCACTAAGCAATGAAGAATTAACTCAAGAATCCCAATTGCAACTCAGTGATGATATTGGTGAACAGCCACATGGGAATAATAGGGATCTGCAACAGGGTCTGGCTATGCGGAATTCCCTCGTTCATCAGCTCTGGGAAAGGCGACACGTGCGATCCTGAAAAGTTAATAAGAATTTATGAAAAATAAGAAACAAGTATTTCTATTATTTAGGTTTTTTGCAGTGTAGTGAATTTATTTTATTTAATAATATTATTCATTTTAATTAAGTTCATTATTTATTAGGTCACCTATTTTAGTAATATAGGTCACGTTGTTTGTTCAGTTTTTAAGATAAATATATAGATATACTGTCTGTATACTTATTTACAATTCATTTTAGTATTGACTGTTTATAAAGTGTTAGCTTAACTTTTGTGGACCAAACCATAACTTTAATTTATTATAATAGGTTGTCTATTTAGCAATATAAGTCACATACTTGTTCAGCTTTTTTCTTAAGATTCTATAATAATAGAAAAATATTCTATAATAATATACCTAATCCAATATTACGTTTTAGGTTAAATAAATAGCTATAGTATGTAATGTAAGTAATTCATCATTATTAATTTTGAATAATAAACTAATTTAAAGTTAATATTCATAATTAATAAAATTTTAAACTGTACCTTTCAAGCCTCCGTAGTGTGTCAAGAATAGCTTCAAAAGAAGAGCTTGGTAGACAATGGGTGATAGAGTACGGGTTCTTTCGGGGGATGGTTGTCTTTCAGTAACAGGTGGTGACTCGATAGGAAAAATAAATGATACTTGATTATCCTGCACCTCCGAAGTTGCAGCAGCATTAAATGAAAGCAAAATTGACTCCGAAGCTGGAGAGTCATGCAGCTCGACCTCCACAGTGGCACTTTCTGTTACCTGAAAAATATACAAATTGAGATTAATTAAATGTAATAGGAATCTATTTATCTAATGTACACAACACATCATTATTATTAGAAGATAGTTCATTAATTGTAATACCTAGCCGTTGTAAGTAATTTTTTGTTAATTATTGTGATGAAAAATGACCTCACTTTAAATGCTAAGGTCATTTTTCAATATTGACTACTCTGTATGAAATATACAGGGAGAAAAAAGCAGCCCTTGACGAGTTTCTTGCCGGTTCTTCTCGTTACAAGGTCTCCCGCTTAGGGTTTGCGAACCGATGGCATAGCTTCTTTGAAATTCACAAGTGCTTGTAACAGCCTAGACTGAATAAATGATTTTTAAATTTTTAATTATTTGTCTCACCTGTGCGAATGGTTCTACTCGTATTCCTGGTAAGCCCTGCCCGAAATTTTCACCAAGTATACTTAGGAACTTGGTCTCAATTTCGGACAAGGGCTGTTCAGTTGAAGGCCCTCCTCCAGTTCGGGTCTGAGATGCCCGTACAGCAGCTATTCTTTTTTTCAATTTTGCTTTAAAGTCCACCCAGTACTGAAAAAATTATGATACCTATATTAATTAAATATAAAGCATCTACCTACCTACTTTACCGGCAAACTAATTCAATTATACGTATTGATTGTAGAGGTTACCTATCTTTAGAAATGAATATAGATATTAAGTATACTAATTCTAAATCTTAAAATATTAAAATTATTTAAATCTGGCAGTCATATGCTTAATTTTACTCATTTACTTAATCACAAACATACTTTCAAGTATTGATCACGAAATTTCAGAAGGTAATTATACTAAAGTATTATGTGAAAATTATTATTTTTAATAAAATTATTTATTTATTTATGTTCAGGCAACGATGGCCCATAAACATATATTTCAAAACTAAACATATGATTTATAAACAATGTTAATGCAACTTACTTTGGACCAGCCTTTCCAATCCTTGTGAACTCCATCACCTATGGCATTAAGCGTTGCTGTAATTTCGCCCCATTTTCTTTGTGAGTACTCTTTGGCCTGCAACGACCTATTATAGGCCGATGCAATATCCTTATTGGAATTTAAAAACTCCCATAAAATTTCCAATTGTCGTGCGGACACCCTGCTAGTTTTTTTACTGAAAGACAAGAAATAATTGTTAAACTAAAGCACTGCGCGTTTAAAGGTGATAAAAGGCAATAGGTTACTTTACTTACTTTAAGTTCGACATTTTAGTCGAAAATATAAAATTTTATTAATTTACAAACTTTAAACACAAGCGCGCTTAACACAGTCTGTCACACACGTTCAGAAACTGAAGCAAATACGTAGCTTAGGGACGAAAGTTCTCTTGTGTCGCATTTTTGGCCGTTGTTTATGTTAACATCATTAGTTTCGAGTGGCAAACAACAAGTGTTCTTTGTTTGAACCATAGGAAATGATTCAAAGTAGAAACAAAAATGATTACTTGCCTTTGGTGCACTCATGTTTAGTGCAGATAAAACATGTTTCCGAACAAAGCAAATAAGCTTTGGTGATGGCTAGCAGGGAATAGACAATTTCGCAATATCATTCGTTCCTTGGCAGGAATGAAGTAATATTACTTTGTGCATGTCGTGGTACGAATTTGAACAAGCTTATTGTAAGCTTAAAACAAAACGTTCATAAAACATGATGGTTTTACAAAAGATGGTGGTAGGCCTCCTGAGCTCACGCCAGTCACGATCAAACCGCTTGACGCGACGCCGTTCGCATGTACGCCCGATGTACCTAATCTTTGAGCTTGCAACCTTCTTTCTATACAGCTATACTCGTATTGTGTATCCTAAAAGTTTTTATACCGAAAATTGTAACGTGCTTTCGAATGAAATAAACTTTCACTGCTTAGCTGTTGTTATTTTTGTGGCTCATGTTTCGAGCGATAGCTACGCGACCACAAAATTAATTTTCAAAAAAATAATAATTAATAAACAGATGAAACAACACACCGATGCGAACGCAGAGCGTAGCGTAGCGGGCGGGCGGCGGGCCCCGAGGCCCCGAGATACTCAGAGCCATTGTAGAACGCACTGCTTCTTTTAACTCCACGAATCTACTCAACATATAAGAAGTGGAATTCCACCTCGTGTCCACGTCTCGGATGAGATGCTTGGGTTGAGTGTTTTGGTGTAATTGATACTTGGCCAAACGCTCTGCTGATACGGTGTTTTTTTGTATTCACACAATGGCTCACGATTCTTCTTATCTTGTCTATTTTTACTTTGCAGTATTTTAATGCGTCTTCTACAATTGGGTTCAAGGTGTGTGCGAAACAGCCGAAATTTCTTTAACGGCTTTGACAACATTAGCCTCATTGTCAGACACAACGAAGTTAACTTTTCCGGTTATACCCCACTGAGCCACAACAGCACTTATTTCAGATGCTATGTTTTGAGAGGTGTGATTACCAGAGGAATTGCAACATCCTAATAATACCGTTTTGAATTTCAAGTCGTCAGTGAGATAATGGCCGGTAATCCCCTATTATTTATTATTAACTTTCGTGTAGTAATGGACATGAGGACGTGTCCCATACTATACGAAACTTCGCTGTCCGATACAGTACAACGTGACTAACAGTACAATAAATTAATTTAAAAAAGAACAAGTCATTTATCATTTGTTTTGGTATCATTAATTAAATCTGTAATAAACTTATGATACACATGTAACGTGTATTGTTTGTAATAAATTGAATTGTGCCGATTAGGGTTTGCGATCCCGCAGTATTTTTTCCAGCTGGAAATTTGCCTTTCCAGCGGGATCCCGCTGGAATTCCCGCAAAAGATTTAAAAATTCTTATACATGAATATAATAATGCTATTACTTTTTTTATTTTTACTTAAGCTTATTATAAACAATTCACGGTATTTAAAAATGAAACAGGTAGGCATAATATACGTAAAATAATATAGTAAGTAACAAACAATAACAATACTGAGTTAGTTTTACTAACAATTAACATCAAATCGTAACTTATACATAGATTATCAATAACATAAAAGTCTACTAGACTAGAATTTAAGAGATCAATTGCACCGCCAATATAATAATTAGTCATAAGTAATTTGTAATACTATGAGCACGTAAAAATAAATATACAGGGTTTCCGGAAAGTCATTGATAACCAACCTGCCGATGGGCTACATTGGGATCTACAAATAAAAAAATTATGACCTTAGTAAAAGTCTTATGGTTTCCGAGTTTTTTGATGTTTTTTGCAAGTTTGGAAAATTTCTACCTTTGATCAGTTTTTTTCATGCCATTTCTATAAATGATTTTTTTTTCGATTATGGTTTTTTTATTTTAATCTTGATTCATCCTGCTATCGATTGGATACAAGAAAGTTACTCTCTTTTAAACACCTAAAATTTAGGTTCAGATTTAAAATTTTCACCTATAATTTTTTTTACCTTACTTTTGATCGGCCCTGGTGAAAAAAAAATGTACAACAGGGAGTGTGCAAATTATTTTAAAAACTACTTCATTTCATAAGGATTTTAAAATGGTATAATAGTTAATAACTTTTTCTTTTAAACTCTTGTTATTACAATTTTAATCCTTTCATATCCTAATCATATCTTTTAGAACTTCATTGAGTGCTAAACAGACTTCAATCACTATGCGTGAGATGGCTTGATACTTTAAATAGATAGTGCAGACTTCTGTAACTGTCCCCGGTAGCTAGGAATCTTAATATCACTGCAAGCCGTATTTAACTGGTATAGTTTCCCTCCAGTCTATGTCCTGTTTCGAAACGATTGGGGATTTTTTTTGTACGAGTTATTCAAAGTCAGTAAGTGACAATCGAACGAAGTTTTCAATCTCCAGATGGCTCTGCTAGGAGCTTGGCAAGTTGGTTGTTCATGGTCTCCCTAAAAAAAAAGGTTAATAATAAGTAGATTGGTAAGTAGTACCAACTACATAATAGCAGAGTACTCTAGGAGTACACAAAAAAAGGATAGTAACAATTTAAACAAAATTTAATTTACCTTGTTCTGTTTCGATGAACACTTGTCATCCACCATCTTCTTTAAGATGTGTAAATTAGGTCTCTTATTGTCATAAGTGTTATGTCAGGAGCAATTTCATTATAAATGAGATTATGTATAGTATATTATGTATAGGTAGTAGGTCCAGAAGTGGTTTCACGATGCTCCAAACTTTGGAGTTCAGTCGGCAGCAAAACAAAACTTTCGACTGTAGGAGATGACGTTGGAAGAGAGGTCACTATCTTGGTAGAATCCAGATGTTGATATATGAGTGGTGGCCCAGAAATGGTGACTAATTGACGTGAATCACAATTTTCGAGTGCGACTGGCCGATTTTCAGGTGCAGAAACTGCTATAAGAGGCTCGATACTTTCAAAGTCAAAAGACGACGCTGTAGAAGTAACTGTGGCCTTAAGTGGTAAAAGTGAATTTTTGTTAACAGATTCGTCGGGAAATATAATATTTTCAATGGCAGATGATTCAGACATTGTGATATCTTTATTGACAAATCCAAGGTCTTCACATGTTATTAGAGACGAAGAAGATGGAGAAGCTGCCTCTGTGATAGGGTCAAGATCATCGAATGGCAGTATTCCATCAGTAATACTTGAATTCATTGTTATCTTTCGTCTTTTAGTTGGATTTTCTGGTGAGTGTTCGGTCTCGCTATTCTCAATTAAACTTTCAGAACTTGAACTTTTCGACACTTCATCCTTTTCAGCAGTCGATGCAACACTGGAATCAACAATTATTAATTAATTTGAATTTCCAATGAATATTATTTTTTACATATAAATCAGAAATTATATATAAAGACACAAATCATCTTTTCAGCTAGTCATCATAAACTGAACTCTTCTTATAAGTAAGTAGTCGTAAGTACTTTTTATTTTTCAAAAGATTGAGAGCCATCATCGTTTACCTATCAGTAACCAGACGCTGTATATACACTCCCTGGATGGAATAGAGTGAATATTTAGCTAATAACTACAATACTTGTGTTCAGTTTGATTAAATGTCACTCAAGTCAAAAGGTAATCAATCTAACAAATAATTATCTATGTTGGTAGTCATCATCATCATCATATCAGCCAAAAGACGTCTACTGTTGGACAAAGGCTACCCACAAGGATCTCAAGGATGTTGGTAATAGCTGTGCTTAACAGCTATGTAGGTATTATTTGGTAAGTAAATTTAAAATACCTCTTCAGTATCCTAGCTTGTTTTACTTGTTTGTTAATCCACTCGCTACCTGAGCCTGATTAAGCGAAGATACTGATTTTTACATGAAACGACTAGGTACCTACAATCAACAACCCAGGAGGGAAACCAGGGGCCCAATAGCGCTCATTTTAAACGATAACACCGAAACTAAACCGTTACCGTTTCAGTTTCTTAACAAATAAATATTTCATTTAGTTTTGTTAAAGTTGTTGAAAGTTATGTCTAAGGAGCCTAGGATGCCAATCTTGGATAAGTTAAATGAAATTCTAAAGCTAAGCCAAAGAATTAAGGTAAATAAATAACCTAAATGACAACGTAACGGTTTTGTTGTTGCAAATTAAAAAAGTTGCAAATTAACGTAAACACAGGTCAATATACGACATTTTCTGTAAAACAAAAAAAAAATGTATGAACGTAAATGAAGTAATTTGAAATTAAAACCAGCGTAAGGAACAAAAAGAAAAAATATTTGTAGTTCAATTTGACATATGGGACAGAGAAGTAATACCTCCCAAGTAAAATTAACGTATCGGCTATTATAGTTTGAACCATTAACATAGTTTGTTGTTTTCCGGCTAATATAAAACTTATTTGTTGTAAATAAATTCACGGAATAATAAATAGCTGGTCAATGCAGCATTTTTCAAAGAAAATACTTATATAATACATTTGAACGTAATTGCAGTAATTTTAAGTAATGTAAAAGTTGAATTAACGTAAGGCACACACAATAAAAAGAAAAAAAAAATTGACGTATGAAACAGATAAGTAATATCTCCTGGTAGGAAAATAATGTATCCGCCATAAGTCAAATAATTACCAAAGAATTGAATTTGTCTAGAAGATACGTCATTTTGTATCCTGCTCGTTATAAAATGACTATTGTAACGCTAACGAAGAAAGAACTCAAGAAGACTTTACGACGTGGCCATAATTAAAATGATCTGATACGTCTATTGATGTTCGAAAATTCTGTTACGGTAAAGCAAAATCTGTGACGTATGGGATATTTTTTGAACGATAAAAATATTTCAATTATACCACTAGAAAATACAGAAAATTCCGAATCCAATGGTATATATAACTCATTTCGTCCAAAATGTCCCTTACGTCAATTCTTATTATAGGTATCGATATGCACGATAAAAAAGTTTGCATGTTGGAGATCCTTTCAAAGATGTCATTTTAGGCAAAACGCGACTTAGGCTGACGAATATTTCCCCGTTTCCTCGTGGTCATACTAGTTTGTCATACCAGTGGTACCATGACCACGAGGATGTACATGTCTTGGTCAAACTATTATTTTTGCACATCCTGTTGGGAAAACAAATGCCGGACTATGAAAATTAAATATAAAGAGCTAGAAGTAATTAGACAGAACTTCGTATTTAATTAAGAAAGATAATTATATTAAAATACAAATTTAATAGCACAAATTGGTAGTGTCACGGAGACAAAATTTTCGGAGCATATACCTGTGGCACAACTGGTTGTGCAATGCGGTTGGTGCATGGGTACGACGTGGAAATTATCTAAATTTTTCAAAAAAAACCTGCATTTGTTTCTCCTTGTATAAGTTCCATTTGGCAATTCAGTATGAACGAATTCATTCACGGTCAATGCTCTCTTTGCCTCTTATTTTAGCTTCTTCACCTATGTCTCTCTCTTGCTCAGTTATAACATTTAATAGACGCAAAATAGAAACCGGAGATCGCCTCTTTACCTCTTTATTAAGTTGAGAGTGCCAACTTTCTATGACGTTGTTGGTTCTGTGGCGTTCTCCGCAAATACACACCATTGTCGCCTAGAATTTGTCTTTAGCCAAGTCATGTCCATGTAATTGAAGAATTTAGTTATTTTCTGGGTGTTGGAACAAGTATCTTTTATATACACCACACCATTATTGATCTGTGCCACAGGCACTAATGGCAAATACCATAGAAACTCTACCGAGTTAATACGCACAGCTTCGGAAGAAAACGGACAAGAAAGCAACACTAGCGGCATGAGGTGAACGATTTCATAAGTGTTCTTAAGTTTTGTGTTCCAGTTATCGTGGAGTTTTAAGTTTTCACGGAACACATCTTAAACGGAATTAAACTGATAAAATGTCGCAAAAAGCTTGTACTTTTAGCTGGTGGTTCAATTTGTGCTGTATATGGATGCAAGAATTATAAATATCAAAAAGATTCCAAGTCGTTCTTCAGAATGCCTAAAGATTTAGAGAGGTTAGTTCTATGTGTTTATTTTATAAGCTTCGTTTAGTTTTGTTTTTAAAGGCATATTTGAGTATTTTTGCCTAAGAAATTAACTAAAAGAAAACAAGAATGAAGTAATAAGAAAGAAAGGTTTATGTTTCTACTGTTTACACAAAGGTCATAGCGCAAAGAAATGTAGAGTTTTCGTAAGGTGTTTAATAAGTTCCAAGAGACATTGTCACAGTACCCACATGGTCTGTGGTTAGTTATGTAAGCAATCTGGGTCTTGTATGATCTATGATCTCTCTCTCAATAAAGATGTCCGTCTAATTAAAGTGTCTCTATTATTTATCACCAAAACATGGTGTTAGGAGTAAACTTAATACAAAAAGTTTACTGTAATTAGTAATAAAAAATAATAATAACACTGTTGAAATTAAAAAGTACGTTTCATAGTAAAAGATGGAAAAGCCACCCACGGATTTCGATTTCCATGCACTAGACCTAAAAAAAGAATGGTCTCGATGGCATCAAGCATTCATTATCTATTTAAAAGCTAGTAAAAAACATGCTGAACCAGGCGACATTAAAATTGCAGTGCTGCTAAATCAATTGGGTCCAAAAGGGATTAATATATAAAACACATTTGAAGGTAAATTTGACACAATTGATAGTGTGGTATTGGCTTTTGAAAAGTATATCAAACCTAAAATAAATGT
Source organism: Catoptria pinella (assembly GCA_963556745.1). NCBI lineage: Eukaryota > Metazoa > Arthropoda > Insecta > Lepidoptera > Crambidae > Catoptria > Catoptria pinella. The sequence continues at coordinate 2,769,447 of OY750777.1, forward strand.
TTTATTTGAAAGATACATTTAATAAGATAACCATTAATGAAGACCAATCCTTAATCGACTTCATAACACTGTTGAAAATGCAAGCAAAAAATTGTGATTTTAAAGAAAACAATCTCATAATACGAGATAAATTGCTTTTGAACATTACGGATGAAATACTAATAAACAGATTATTGGATGAAGGAGACAAACTAACATTGGAAAGAACTATATGAGATCAAACGAACTGAAGTTCGATCGATATAATATGAGTGGTTTCATTTGAAGATATAAATTAACAGGTAGTCCTTTAACCTACTAGGCAACATACCGCACGTTAAAAAGTTGTATCGATATATTTATCTGCGATATAAATATCGACTTTTCGATGTTCCCTCCGACACTATGACAGTGACAGCTCATTCTTTTCAGAGTTAAGGTTTTAAGATGTCGAAACAAACTTATCGTGAACTTCTGGGACTTATTGCACCCGTGATAACAAAACAAAATACTAGATTAAGGGAATGTGCCGTAGAAAGATTGCTTATAACTTTGAGGTAAGTGCTTGCACAAATATAAATAAAAGTAAATATTATTTAAGTCATTTATTGTTCAAATTCAGAAAACAATGAATTATCATTTATCGAGCCGGAAGATATGTCAGCATTTAATTGTGACTGAGCAGAAAAATTTATAGGCATGGCTTGATTTTGATGTACTGGCGAAGATTCAGACTGGTAGTTCATTTGAGCAGGAGGTTCTCTTCGATAGTTGATCGATGCTAGAGGTTCATTTTGATAATTAATTGGTGCCGGAGTGCCTCCAGATGAAATTGGAGAATATACGTTATAATAAGATTCTCTTGATGTACAGGGAGTGGAGTCTCTTGAAGAAGTTACTGACGGCGCGTTCTTAATGTCATCTATAAGTTGCAAAACTTTGATTTTGAATGAACGGATTTGTTGCGCATTCATATCTGTAAACTCGGGTAGTAAACTTTGAAAGAAAAGGTTCAGTTGCTTTTCGGTTTTATTTAAGATTACTTCTTCCGCCTTATTGGTTTTATTTTTAAAAAAAATAATCATTGCAGTGTCTACGTCCAAAGCTGTCGTCTTGCGGCGGCGTACTCCGTGTACAGGTGCGAAAGCCTCAGAAGACGTAGATTGAATCGGTGAAGCAGGTGGCTGATGCTGCTCTGATGATTCAGTTGGGTCCTCGTTTGAAACTTGCTCTGCAGTGTCCGCCTCGTTAGTCATATCTGTATCTGGGGTTGGTGGTATGTTACCACGATTATCTGAATCATTTAATGGTTTAACGTAAGGTAAAATGAACGTTAAATGTTCGCTCAGATAATAGGGCTTTTTAGTTTTTGAGCCACTTGGTTTCGCTTTGGTACTTATGAGAAATGTAGACCTTATGTTGCGCCATTTTTACTTGCATTCAGGGGCTGAAACAATATATAAATTAATCAGATGTTTATAAAAAAATAATCTAACACAAAAATAATATTTTTTACAGATATCTTGCTACCGGAAGTACATTCACAGCATTGGCTTTATATTTTGCAAGAGGGGTTAGCACTATATCCGACATAATAGCTGAAACGACTGAAGTAATTTGGTTGAAACTACGAACAGAGAACATGGCAATTCCAACCGCAGAAAAATGGAAAGACATATCTAATCGTTTCTATGAACTTTGGAATATCCCTAATTGCTTGGGAGCCATGGATGGAAAACACGTGCGAATTCAAAAACTGCCTAACAGCGGATCTACAAATTACAATCATAAAGGCTCATCATTCGATTATCTTATTTGCAGTTTGTGATGCCGATGGCTTATTTACCATGATTGATACAGGCTATGCTGGAAGAAATAGTGATGGCGGAGTATTTCAAGCTTCGTCCATCAGTTACTAGTTGCAAAGAGATGGTTTGAATATGCCTACATCATCTCCACTTCCGCATGATGATACACAAAAAGAAGTGCCTTATTTCTTTGTTGGCGACAATGCTTTCCCTTTAAAACGCAATATCATGCGGCCTTATCCTATGACAGGTATAAACAATATCAAAAGAATCTATAATTACAGACTGTCAAGAGCACGTAAAACTATTGAGTGTGCATTTGGGATGATGACTCAAAAGTTTCAAGTACTTTTAACTCCAATTCGTTGTTTTAATTACGCTACAGTGAATAACATAATAAAATCTGTTTGTGTTCTCCATAATTTTATACGATTACGAGATGGAGTACAATATTCTGCTACTGAGTCCATAGATTATGAAAGTACTCATAATTTATCTTTCAACATTGAAAGAGATGAAATTTCCGTCAACGCCAGATCAGCAGGACCAACTGTACGAAAATATTTGACTAACTACTTTGTTTTACCTAGAGCAGCACTTCCATGGCAGTACAATAAATGAATACCTACTCACCAGTCAATTTTATTTTATAAGCAATTTCTGCCCACGCTTTTTCTGTCAGATCCTTTCTTGAATACTCAGGTAACTTATAGTTATATAAAAGCGGATATTTTTCCACTTCGGTCACCAAAGTAATACACGTGGTTCTTTCCGCCGCCATTTTGTTTACCAAATACACGCGGTGTGCGCTCGGCATGCAGGCTTTTACTGGCTGTCCAACCCGCGACGCGGTATGCCACAAGCTTACCGCCCCGCTCCCGCGCGCAGCCCGCGCCAATCAGGACGCGTGCATTCAAATATAGGCGCTCGGTAAGCTTTCGGTACCGATGCGGTATACCGAAACGAAACCGCACCGCCAAGTCAGGAAGAGGCCGGTACGAAACTTGCGACGAACGGAGCGACGGCGGGGCGGGGCGGTGCGGCGCGGGGCGAAGAGATAGCGGTGTCTTGCGTGTGTACGAAACAAACTTCCGCGCAGTCGCGCTCACGCAGTGTTGTGATAAACATGAATTCACGTCGAAGAGAACTATTGGAGCCCAGTCTCCTAATGAGAGAATTTTTATTACCCAGAGATGGTGTTCATCCAATAAATCAGCGAAGACGCAGTTTGGGAGAATTTTCTACACTTTATTACGAGCTACGTTGTCATTCAAGAAAGTTCTACAATTACACAAGAATGAGTATAGAGACATTCGATTATGTTTTACAGAAAATTAGAAGTAATCTGGAATCTAACATTTTCGGAAATCGTATAATCTCACCTGAACAAAAATTATTTTTAACACTAAGGTAAGTCGGTAAATAAAAGTAGATAGATTGTTAACATATTTTTGTTTATTAATTGAATAATCAAGATAGGTACAAAAATTCACTATTCGGGAGTTTGAGTTCTATACCCATGAGACCAGCTAGAACTAGAATTCCCTCTATATGGATCCCCAAACATTGAATTATGTATTTCTTCCATCATTACTTGATTAATTCTATTCCTTACATTAAATTTTTGTAATGGAGTAAATGACTCCATTTGTGGTAACAAACTCATCAAGTAATAATAATCTTCTGATTTACTTTCGCCAGATTGATTTGCGTTTGAATTTTGTTGCAAATCTTTCTCTAACAACAATAACCGTTTTTTCTCTAATTCCAACATTTCCATCCGAATATCATTTGCAGTCTTTCTTTTTAGGGATCTAGAACTAGAACTAGCGGTATTAATTGACAATGGAGTATTTGTAGTACGTACTTCATCATCGCCTACCGACGCTAGTTCCTGGGCATTCACCGAATCTTTAGGCGAACATAGGTTAATATCTGATTCTCTAATTACGGACTCCGATGAATCTGTTTCTGTGCACGGTGAAGACATTGAAGTTAATTGACTATCAACCGTTGTTAAATTTGTGTCTGAATTATCAGGCAGAATTTCAAATCGCAAAAAATTCATTTGTTGGAAAAACTGCCACGTAGACTGAATATTATCTCCTGGATCTCCTGATCTGGGTGTAGGAAGCTTTTTTAATTCTTTTCGATACTGATCCTTTAAATTCTTCCATCGCTTCTTCAAAATCGCAACTGTAAAAAATAAAACATATTTATTACCAATTAATGAACCCTATATTATCTATACTAATATTATAAAGCTGAAGAATTTGTTTGTTTGTTTACCACAGAGTAGGTACCTACTTTTTCGAAAATAATATATGTTATATTTTCCTACTGAGACGCGTACGAAGCTGCGAGCAACAGCTAGTTATTATTATAAAGAGGAAAGATTTGTACGTAGAATAAGAAACAGCTAGTAGTATATAAACTTAATATGAATTATTTTATTTACAGATTTCTATCAACGGGAGTATCTTTTCGAGGTTTAGCGTTTTCCTTTCGTCTTGGAAATAAAACTGTTCAAAAAATAGTGTATGCAACTTGCAGTGCGATTTGGGGAAATCTTCAACAAACACACCTGCCAGTACCTACTACAGATATTTTAAATAACGTTGCTGATAAATATTTTGACAAATGGCAATTTCCTAATTGTGTAGGAGCCATTGATGGCAAACATTGTAGAATAAAAAATCCCCCACATGCGGGTTCATCCTACTATAACTACAAGCATTTTTTTTCAATGCATCTTCAAGCGTTGGTTGATGCTGACAAAAGATTTTTGGTCGTAGAAGTTGGAGGGCGAGGAAGACAGAGTTATGGTGGCACATTTCATTATTCAAATCTTAACAAAGCATTAGAAAATAATAGAATGAATATGCCTCTCCCAAGGACATTGCCAGGAACAGAAATAGTTTTACCTATGGTAATAATAGGCGACGAAGCGTATCCTCTAAAACAATATTTGATGCGACCATATCCACAAAGCGTACTGAATCCTCAGAATGAAATATTTAATAAAAGATTATCAAGAGCGAGAAAATGCGTTGAATGTGCATTCGGTATACTATGTGCCAAGTGGAGAATTTTAAATAAAGCCATAGAAACTGATTGCAAACACGCTCGCCTAATAATTAAAACAACGTGCTTATTGCATAATATTATAATTGATCAAGATGGCTCCAACGATTATCATTACTCAAACATAACCTCAAATATCAATGTGAATGAAACTCGCCGACATCGCAGAAACAACCACGCGGGAAATCTAGCAATAAATGTAAGGGAAAAATTTAAAGAGTATTTTGTAAATAACAATTTGTAACATGAAAATTACACTTACCTTCAACATTCCCGAAATGGGGTTTTATTTCTTCCCAACACTTTATTATAACTCTTTTGTTTTTATGGTGTACGTTTTTACTGTCCCATATAGCCGGTTTTGATAAAATAAAAGATATTAACTCTTCATTGTCTATTTCCATAATTTCCATATTATTACTGCGATAAAAATGCAACACTATGTACCCGCGCGAGCGGCGAAACCAAACTAGTTTGTTCTCGTCGCTCCGCGCCGCCCGCCGCCCGTGCATCGCGCGATCGCGCCGCTCCGCCGTCGCCCGTTTCGTACACAGCGCTTAATGTTTTTAGCATTTGATTACATCGCCGTCGCGCCGCCCCGCCGCCGCTCCGCCGTCGCCCGTTTCGTACCCGCAGACTAAGGGTGTTTTCACACGACACCGCGGCGGCAGCGTTTTTGGCCGCCGCGGTGCCGCAGGAGCTGCGGCGTTTCACCGCAGAACCAGCGACACTAACGCGGGCTACGCGGCGCAAATATAGACTAGTCACGCGCGATCCGTCGGACAGAATGGATAGTACCGTGGTTATTGCGCTGTTTCTTTGTGTTCTGCGTCGTCGTCGTAAAAAGAGAAAAACAAGAACCATTTGGATAAATCCCTTTATATCTTCCAGAAAAAGTAACGGAAAGTTTTATTGTGATTATGAGCGTTTGAGAAGAAATTCCGCAGTAGTTTTCGTATGAGTATTGATACATTCGACCAACTATTAGGACGCGTTCACAACGGTTTGCAGAAGAATTGTACGAATATGAGGGAATGCATTTGACCTCCTGAAATGTTAATGGTGACATTAACGTAAGTAAAAAAAAGAACTACAAATACAATCAAGTTTTATATAATTCACATTAAGGCACAAAGTTTAAGTAGTAGGGCTAATATTAATTAAATTCGGGTAACGTTTCGTGAGACATTGGTGATGCGATCTGTGATGGAGTACTCGTAGAAGACGTGTTCTATAATCATAACTTTTTTGTTATTAACGTGAGCAAATTCATGTATATGAAAGACCATATTATTTATTTTTTTCCCAAATTTAGGAAATACTCATTGGTTTATAATTCTATTATATCGCGAAATACTTGTCGCTTAAGCAAAAATACTTAATTTTTTGAGATAATCACAGTCAGGAAAAAATTACTTATGTCTACAATATTGTAAGAACCCAGTCAGTGAAAACTGCTTATAAGTCGCAATGATCTTTTCTAGGGCAATGACAATATGCTTAGTGACCTTAACTTTAACAGATGCAGTGAAGAAAAGTTTACTAAATGGGAACAATATTTTCTGTCACCTAAGTTTAGATGTGTCACTAATCTGCAATACCCAAATTATAATATCTATCCCCAAGAAATATATTAGTCATCATATTTATCAAATCTGTCTCTAAGTATAAATCACCGTATTAATGTAAATATGTCTCTTAAATTATAGTTTGATCACTTTTTTCTATAACCTAAATATAAGATCTGTCCTTTAAAAATTAAGTCACTGGCAGCAATAATATATTTGTACCTAAAATAGTAAATCTATCACCTTATAAATCTAATCAACAAACATTTTAATCGTTCAATCATCAAAATAATAGATGTGTCACTTAATTAATAGAAAAATTCCTAAGTAGGGGCGGAGTCAAATTGGCGGGCTGTGAAAATTTAAATGCACTAGGTAGGTTAGGTTAGGTTAGTGTTTAGACCACTCGCAGCGGAGCGAGCGAAGCGAGCGAAGCTCCATAAATATCAGGATCAACTAGTTTGGCCATAATGCTTATATCAGGATCAACTAGTTTGCCCTAGCCTAAACTGTTTTATCCTATCGGGCTTAGGACAAACTAGTTTGGTCTAGGCTATACCAGTTAAGCCCATCGCGTATAGGAAGAACTAGTTTAAACTAGGCCAAACTAGTTTGTCCTGAAAATCGGGTTTGGCCGGTAACAAATATACCTAACTAACTCGCACAGCTCGCACTTGACTGCAGTGTTTTGTTTAGTTTTAGATAAGTAGTGTTTTTGTTTCGATTATAAATGTAAATTATATGCTTAAAACCTATTGTAGTTTAATTTAATTAATTGTACCCATATTTTCAAATTCCAGTTAAATTATGTAATAAATTAATATTATTTTTCAATGATCAAATATATTTTTTAGGTAAACATTTTTAATTGTTTGGTGATTCAGTTTTAGTGACACTTTTATTATTTAGAAACCCAATATTATTTGATGATTGACATTATTTCCAAGTAATTATTAATTAATATTTAAGTAAGCGTTTTTATATTATTTGGTGATTAAATTTAAGTGACAGATCTACTATTTTAGGAACAAATATTATTTATTAGGTCACTGAAAATGCATTTATTAGGTAATTGATAAAATTATACCCTTACTAAATTACCCATGTTATAATGAAAAATTACTTATGAGGCGGGAAAATTGCTTAACTGCACCAATGCTGTAGAATAAATGCAAACAAGTATTGCTGAACACCTACTCAATTACTCTATTTTAGTTTTTTTTACTTATCGTTATCAGTAATTAGTATTACTATGTTTCAGTTAATAATAAATAAATGTTTAATCACCACTAATAAAATAGTTTTCAGAACTATCTAATTTCCTCATCAAAATAAATTAAACCCTTCAAGTTATACGCGAACAACTAAAAACGACGTATTATTTAATTAGAGATACTTTTAATCATAGTAGCCAAATCTAGAATAAGTAGGAGTTGAATAATCGAGTAGTTATTGTTATTTGACATAGCATTTGTAATAAAAATCATTATTTTTACTAATCAACCACTTTTATTTACCCTTATTGATTGACATGGGGCTTGCAAGAGCTCTTACATAATAGCTTTTACACCATAAGTAAAACAATTTTTTACTAGTTACGCTAATTAAGATAGATAACAAATTAAACATAACTCTAAACTTCTATGAAAAATATTTCTTGTAACATTTTTGGCACATTATTTTGGTTATTTTTACCTCCATAACTTATCAAAACCTAAAAAACATAATGAGATATAAGACAATGAAAATTATTTTGTACGTCTGAGATCGTAAAGAAAGTATTTAATTACTAGTAAGTCTCGTTTAAACAAAGTTACGAAGTTATAATTTTTAAGAGTTCTGTTTTTAGACAAGTAGGTACCTGAGTGTCTTGCATAATTTTATATTTTATTTTCTTTTCTATTTGCAATATTATTGTTATAACTATATTATAGTAATAAACACGGAACTCTTAAAAATTATATAACTTTCTAATTTTGTTTTAATTACGTCTTTTGTATAGGAACAGTTAAGAGCACAACGAGATCTAAGTACAGTTTTTGCTAAAATTGCTTAAGCGCCAACCGTTCTTACTTCATAAAACAATGATGTTTTGCTAAAGCGCCAAACCATTGTAGTCTATAAAATGCTTAAATTACTAAATCACCATTACTTTTCAAATTTGAAAAAACGAAAATTGCTCAAGTGGTACAAATGAAATAAAGGTGGACCGGATAAAAATTCTTATGCTACATTTGTTACAAAAATAATAAAAATACGTCGCTTTAGTCATATTGACAGCGTAGATTTGAGAAAAACGTTCAATTTTAGAAATGCTAAAGCGCCAAAAAAGTGCTCCGATTGCTTTGAAACCTAGACAGATCGACGCAGAAAAAAAAACGCTATCCAATGATATATATCACTCAAAATGGCCAAAGTGGCGCTTTAGCATTTTTACCTTTCCACAATCGAGGTGTATTTTGCCATACTGCTGTAGGGTACTGAATTTCGGTTACAATTTGTAGTATTAAATTATTTGGTATTTAAGTATTTAGTCATTAAATTTTTCTAGACTTGGCAAAATACTTTAAAAAAAAGATAAATGTCTATTATCCTGTTCTTTTTTTAAAATATTCAAAACTTCGGTTTCGAACTCATCTGCTTTGCGTTTGCGATGTGAGGTCTTTGAAGTACTCGGTTCAGCTTGCTGTGCATTAGTAGTAGGAGTAGGACATTCCTCACGTGGCTGTTGAGATGATTCTTCTTGATTTTGAGTTGTTGCAATACTCGATTGTGTCTCAGATGGTGCAATTTTTTTCAAGAAAGATAATTGTTCAAACAAATGATATTTTTTGGTAGCACTTGCAGCTGATCCTGATCTCTTTGTTTTTATCTTTGTTAGGTATTTAAAAAAATTGTCCTTCACATTCTTCCATTTACTAAAGACAGCTTTACCTGAAAAAATAATAGTCACTCTAGATTATACTTTTATATTTGTTTTTCAGATATTTGGCTAAGGGACATACATTTACTGATCTGCACGAAAATTTTAAGCTTGGAATATCTACAATAGCTCAAATAGTAAGACGCACATGTATAGTGATTTGGAATGAACTATCACAAGAATGTATTCCAGAATTAACAGAAGAGAGATTAAAAGAAATAGCAAAGCAGTACGAGTACAAAGCTAACTTCCCTTACTGCATTGGCGCCATGGATGGCAAACATATCAGAATGATTAAACCAAACAATAGTGGGTCGCATAACCCCTTTTTTTGGGTTATTCCACTAATCCCCATTAGAAATCCCCTTCAATGGGGATTAGTGAACTTTTTGTTCACTTTTCCCCATTGATGCCATTGATGGGGATAAAAGGAAAAAGAATTGTAAATTTCACAAATCCCCATTGTCTACACTCTCCCTGCCGGTAATATATAAGACTTTTTAAGTTCAAGAGGCCATGGGGGTCGCCGGCGGGTCCCAAAATTTTCTGCTTGTGTGCGCCGAGAGCCAAAAGTCAAAGTCTTTACAGGAGGCCATGGGATCCGCCGGCGGGCCCAAAAAAAATTCTTTCAGGACGCCGTGGGATCCGCCCTGACCTCCCAAATTCAAATATTTTTTACAACTACTGGCGTGCTGTTATAGAAAATGTGACTATACGCTGGCGTCCCCATGAGATTTGGCTACAAAATTAAAAAAAAACCAAGTCTATAGGACCAATAACTGAGTTGCAATGGGGCTTGATAATAATATTAGAAAAACAGCTTTATATGAATATTTATGTATTTATTAACTTTTTTATAACAATATAAGTCTTCAAAATTACTTTTTAGAATGAATAGTTGCAAAACACGAGGCGCAAACGCTGGGATTCGTCGGGCAAGTAAGGCAGACAGTGTTAGTTTTTTTAGTAAGCTTCTTGGCATCAACACTTGTTTTCCCTTGCAATCTTAGTTGTTCATAACAGTGTATGCACTTACGGCGCACAATCCGATTACGATGGTCAGCTATAATATTTTTTCCGAATCTGTGCTCACCGTGTTCACGTACCTCAGCATCATTAGATGGTTTCTGGAATACACCTAGTAACTGGGTGCATAGTTGTTCCCTGAATTTCGTTATAGTATAGCGTTTGGAATCAATTCTTTTATGTTTCTTATAAGCAAGGTAAGCATTTGTGACGGAAGTGTTCAGTAACAATTCTATTGCAAGTTTTTGAAACCAACGAATGTTACGGCGTGATGGGTTGGAATAACTACCCATTTGATCGGAAAGATCAATTGAACATTTGTGCCTATTATAATCGACAATTGCTGTAGGTTTCAAAGATGATTTATTTTTGTTTCGTTTGCTGGTTACAGTGACGAATCCCACTTTATGTTTGGTAGATAAGCCCAGGACGTCTCGTTTATCTTTCCATTTGAAGACCAAAATTCCTTTGTCATTTTCCATCGCAACTATCTCCCCCTTCTTCAACTTTTCTCCTATGACATTCTCGGGCAAACCTTTCCGGTTTTTTCGAATTGTACCAATCAAGTGCGTAGAACGTTGTAATAGAGTTTCGGCCAAGTCAATACTAGTATAATAGTTGTCCGTGATAATGGTTCTTACTACATCTAAGTATTCTTTACTCAATTCCAGCACCACATTTTTTGACAAATTTTGTTGGCGCGTATCATTTTTCTTTCCCTCATAAACAATCAAATCATACGTATAGCCATTATCGTCACATATTTTGAAGAGCTTAATGCCATATTTATGCTTTTTGCCTGGAATATTGCATGAACGCTATACGACCCCGGAAGGCAACCATGGTCTCATCGACTGTCAGGTATTCGCCAGGAGACATAAAGTTTTGGAATTTGGTTGTGATCAATTGAACCAAACGTCTTATCTTGATTAGTTTATCCGTCCGTGGTGTATTGTGATAGTAGGTATCTTCAAAGTGCCAGCAACGAAGTAATAACTCGAAGCGGTTCCGGCTCATCGTTGATCCAGCTAATTTACTTTCATAAAGTGGATTTCGAGTCCAGTAGTCGGAAATCCTAGGCAGGTTTTTCAGGCCCATCCATATCATCAAACCAATAAATTTCTTCATCTCCTGTTCATCACAATTTTTCCAATCTTTCAGTCTACTGGAACGTCGCATTGTTGTCATTAGTGTAGTTTTATTTGCATAACAGTTGGTCATATTTACCATCAGGTTCATAATTTCTTCGTCAATAAACAATAAATAATAATCCAATTCACGCTGGCATGATTCGGGAATATTTTTCAATCCAGAAGTGGCAGTAAATGGGAATTGCTTTTGACGGGTGCCAGTAGGTAGGTACCAATTTTTCTTGCGTCTCGTTGACTGCGCAGGACGGTTTGGTCGTATGCGGGAGCGTGGCGGCGGCGTAACATCACTGTCAGAGCTTGCAACACTACTACTCGACGATTCATTGTCATCAGAAGTCAGGTGACTACCGTCTGACTCGGGTATGAAGTTGGGATCTGAATCTGAGTCGTCCGACATGATAAAAAACGCGATCGAGATTCGCAGTCGATAAAAAAGCGCGGGAAAAATGACACGGCAGGCCGTGGGGGCGGCGGGCGGCTAACTGCTAATTATTATAAATGTCGTGCAGATTAAAATTATAGGTAAATATGTGCGGCGTGCTGAATGAAAAAAAATGGGGGTCGCCGGCGGACCCCATGGCCTGCTAATACAGGTATTAAGAAATGTACTTTGGCCTGCTGGACAAATTTTTTTGGGGGTCGCCGGCGGACTCCATGGCAGGGAGAGTGTTAAAATAAAATTTAACACCAAATAATAATAATCACGCCGTCTTTATTTATTAATCACAATAATAAAATCTTCAATTTTACCTTCACTGCTATAATCAGTTTTACATTTATTTATCAAAATTAAAATCAGTCTTATTTAGTTTTTACATTAATGTTGGCGTAATAAAAACACAGATTGCAAAGGACTAAAATCACGGAATTTTAAAATTACTAACATACTTACGTTTAAAAATCAGTCTGATTTTGAAATAATAAAACAGATTTACAAATTAAAAGTAATAACATAAATTCGCTATTCTTACAAAATTATAGCAGTTTACAATTATTTAGTATGTAAATAAAATCACAGTCTTAAAATCATTAACATAAACAGAGATTTTAACTTTTTTTATTTATTTAACAAAGTACTATTCAAAATCACAGTTTTAAAATTACTTAACATACTTAAATATAGCATCTTCTTGCAGTTTACAAGTAATTAGTGTCTAAATAAAATCACAGTATGAGAATTACCTACAAATTAAAAGTAATAACATAAATTCGCTATTCTTACAAAATTATAGCAGTTTACAATTATTTAGTATGTAAATAAAATCACAGTCTTAAAATCATTAACATAAACAGAGATTTTAACTTTTTTTATTTATTTAACAAAGTACTATTCAAAATCACAGTTTTAAAATTACTTAACATACTTAAATATAGCATCTTCTTGCAGTTTACAAGTAATTAGTGTCTAAATAAAATCACAGTATGAGAATTACCTACATTAATCACAGATTTTTACTTTTTCTTATGTATTTAGGCAAAAATATTATTTATCAGTACCTAGTAAATATTTTTTTGGTTCGTCAGAACTAAATAAACGAAAATATTAAAAGTACGAATCACTTAACCTTCTCCAAGAAATGACCTATCGTTATTTCCCCGTTTATAAGTTCCATTTGGGCTTCCTGTATAAACATGTCGTTGTTAATACTTTTGACAGATCTTTCTGCTATACCTTCTCTGCCTTCAGAAAACCTTAATGCAAGAACTTCGTAGTGAGAAGCATCTTCGGCCAATAAAGTTAGAAGTTTCATAATATTAGGACTTTTCTTTACCACACGGCTTTTAATTTTTTTGACCAAATACACACCATATTTTTGAAAAATCTTCTTTAATCCATTGGTTTAGCATGTAATTTCTAAATTTCTTGCTGTTATCGTCGTCCGGGCTCTGAGAAGCAACATATAACCAACCTGCTATTATTTTGTCTGGTGGAAGCAAGGGCAATGCAGCACTTAGTGCAACTTGTCTTCTGGTTAATTTATCCTTTGTCAGTCCCAATAGTTTACCTTTTCTCCATATTGACTGGGTGAAATGGAAATAGCAGCCACTGATAGACACATTTTCACAAACAAGACGTATTGCATTAATTGCAGCGACTTCAATATCACATTTGAATGTTTCTGGACTCCAATCAGGTATTTGTGATTTAATCATATAAAACATGATTTCATATGCTTGTTGGTGTTTGTGACTCATAAGAACATAAACAAGAGGCAGAATATTTACGTGTTTTTCTGTATTACCTAAATCTCCATGAATGGTGTATAGTTGATGGAAGGGCTTTGTGCAGATCCAGAAGGTTCCATCGCCGAGGAATGATTTTAACTTTTTTAAATAAAGTCGAGCTGTTTCTGAACAGAATGCAATTATACGGATATCGTTATCATTGTAGTCTGCTAAAATAAATTGTCGGTGAGCTGATGGGATTTGTACATCCTTAACATTCTTGCATTCAATTTTATCTACCTGAAATGCTGTGTTTCTGTGTTTATAAAGAGAGGTTTTAATTTTTTTCAGAACAGGAAATTCTTTTATGATGTCTATCCCAGTATTTTTGAAAGTACTTACTGCTGTGTTGTAAGCAGTAGGAATGGCTGGCGCTTCTGGATTACAAATATGTCTTTTTAGTTTGTCTAATCTCAGTAGAATTTCATTTCCAGCAAAATCAGGTTCACAGATATTGTGAGGTTTTTCTTTTGTTATTAGGTCGCCCTGCAAAAAAATGTACCTATGTAGTATGTCTTATGGTTATAGTACGATTATGTAAGATATAGTACGATTATGAGAGTTGTTTTGTTCTTTGTATTTGTATTATATTCTTTTAGGTACATTAAAAGAAGCTAGATAAGAAAAAAACTTGTGATAGGCTGTTAACATCTAAGAGTCTTAGTAGAATCACAGAAATATTGAAAGTTATTTACCTTTAATGTGATGGATCCAGTACATTTAGTTTTCTTGCGATGTACACACTCCCAGTTTATTGTGCCATTCTTATATCTGACTTTAACACAGTATTTATGTCCAGCACGTACAAGTACAGTAGAATTTCCCTTTTTAATATAATTTAAACATACACTATTTGAACTAGAACTTGCCATTTTAACGTTAACATAACAAACAGAAGATGCCAACTGATAAGGGTTGCATTGCCGACCTACAGGATAACAATAGATGAGCCGACCAATCATGAGCATGCATTGTCGACAAAAAGGGACCGCTATAATATTTATCTTATTGCGCAGGTAATAGAGTCGTTTTTCCAACTTAAGTTAATAAATATTTTTTGCTTCATTCTAGTCGGCATTAGTTACGTACAGTGCTTCTACTTTCTTAATGTCTCTCGGGAATCGTCGTGTTTCCGAATTTACCCGAGTATTAGGTTCCATGCCCATAAGTTATTAGATTTATTATGTACAATGATTTGAATTTAGAATTACGTACTTTATTGTTGTTTTGTTTTGATTTTCGGGTGAACTATATAGAGTGGTAAAACTATTCCACTTTTTAAGTATTACAGAAGATTATATAATTACTAGCGAATTAAAAGAGAGAAAAAAGTAGGGCTACGCCTTCTGACAAGTCATAGTACTTTGTTAAATAAATAAAAAAAGTTAAAATCTCTGTTTATGTTAATGATTTTAAGACTGTGATTTTATTTACATACTAAATAATTGTAAACTGCTATAATTTTGTAAGAATAGCGAATTTATGTTATTACTTTTAATTTGTAAATCTGTTTTTTTATTTCAAAATCAGACTGATTTTTAAACGTAAGTATGTTAGTAATTTTAAAATTCCGTGATTTTAGTCCTTTGCAATCTGTGTTTTTATTACGCCAACATTAATGTAAAAACTAAATAAGACTGATTTTAATTTTGATAAATAAATGTAAAACTGATTATAGCAGTGAGGGTAAAATTGAAGATTTTATTATTGTGATTAATAAATAAAGACGGCGTGATTATTATTATTTGGTGTTAAATTTTATTTTAAAGACAATGGGGATTTGTGAAATTTACAATTCTTTTTCCTTTTATCCCCATCAATGGCATCAATGGGGAAAAGTGAACAAAAAGTTCACTAATCCCCATTGAAGGGGATTTCTAATGGGGATTAGTGGAATAACCCCTCTTTTTTTCAACTACAAAGAGTTTTTCTCTATAGTATTGTTTGCTGTAGTTGACGCAGACTACAAGTTTATTTATATAGACGTGGGTGCGTATGGAAAAGAGTGTGACTCAACGATTTTTCAAAATTCTTCATTATTTGAGCATCTAGAACAAAACCAGATACAACTACCGCACCCAGAACCAATATCAAGCACTCAAAGTGTAGATATGCCTTATGTTTTCGTTGCTGACGAGGCTTTTGGTTTAAGTCCATATATCATGCGTCCTTATAGTAGAAAGAACTTGCCTACAGCAAAACGTGTATTTAATTATCGCCTCTCAAGAGCCAGGCGGTACGTAGAATGTGCCTTTGGTTTATTATCAAATAAATGGAGAATTTTCCATCGACCCTTGAACGTGAAAACTGACTTATCAATCGACATTGTTAAATGTTGCTGCGTTTTGCATAATTTCGTCAGATCCAGATATGGAGATAATTCTAGGGAATCAATGGCGATTGTAGATCATGAAGACGTGATCACAGACATTACACAATCACAAGCTGTAAGAAGAGTTCCAGCAGCCAATGCAATACGTGATATGTTCTCAGATTATTTTATGAGCGAAGAAGGGGCATTATCTTGGCAATTAAAAGTAATTTAATACCTATTAAATCTGTTATTATGTACCTGTATTTAATCATAACCTATCTACTTGTAATACAAACAATAAGTGGATAAATAAATAAATCTTACCAAACATATCCTTGTCTTTATCACTGAGCGCGTCGAATTCGGAATACAATATAATGCAAATATCTTTCCATGCTGCATTCGAAATGTTCTTATATTTAAACTCTTCTAAAGATTTATCCCACAAGACTGGCCTTTCACGAACCAGTGAGATTAAATTATCGATATCTATGTTCTTGATAAATTCAGGTAGGTATGTCCATTCTGATAAATACTCTTTGACAGGCACCGCGCGCGACGTCCTCTCTCCGTGTGTAAGCGACTAACTAAACTCGTACATTAGTTGAAAACTACGGCACCGCTCGCCGCTGCCGCCGCGGCATAAAGACTCGCCGTTGCCGCCGCGGAGTCGTATGTAAAGCTCCATATAAATCTAAGGCAGACTATCGCAGCGGCGCCGTGGCGGCGACAGTGCCGCTGCCGCTACGCTGCATTAGTGAGACAAAGGCCTTGTCCACATCACCACGGCACGACGTCGTCGCCGTGGAACGGTGCGGTGCCGTGGCGCGGCACGTTGCCGTAACGTGGGAATTTACGTTGCCGTACCGTAAAAATGTACCTCACGACACCGCAAAGTTACACGTTGCCGTGCCTTGTAAACTTTCGGTACATTCTTCACCAAATAAATAACAGTCTCGTTGTAGATATGGACCGCACAAAACGTATTCTGCTTCTGTTGTTATTAAAAAGACGAAGAGATAAGTTGGAGAAAAAAAAATTAAAAAGACAGTACTGGGTGCATCCATATCTTTCAATTATGAATAGTGATGGGAATCATTTCACGAGAAAATATGAAGCGTTGAAAACCTGTGACCATAAATTTTACAGTTATTTTAGAATGTCTGTATCAAGTTTTGAAGAATTACTAACAAGAGTTGCACCGCGTATACAAAAACAATTTGTATTTAGAAAACCTGTTGGGCCTTTGGAGAAGTTAGGATTAACTATAAGGTAAGTAATGAAAACAATTTATATGTATGTAATATTTTTTTATGTTCTTTATTTTTGATAATAATAGCAAGTTTAATATTTACTAAATCTAGAGTATAAAAATCACAGTTTTCGAATGAACGATTTGCTTTTTAATAATAATAAACACTAGAAAAACAATTAGGTAAATCACAATCAAACCTCTTTTATATTCATAATGATGTACATATGTACGAGTACAATTATTAATATGTTTATTTAAAATATTAAGAACAGTAGATATTGGCCTCAAAAATGCCTACATCTATATAAATACACAATAATAACTTAATATCTACTTAAAAATCACAGTTTTCAATCGGCTTATTTGCCTGTTTAACCTAACAACTAGCTAAAAATCACAGATTTTGCGGGGTTACTGGCTTGTATACCCGTAAGATTACAGTTATAACTAAGAAAAACAATAACAGTCTTTAATAACCTTAGATAAAATCACAGATTTTGAGTGGCTGAACTACCAACGTTACAATTATAAGATAAATAATAGAAAAATAATTCAACAAATTTACTACGTAGTTATCATTATGATAAAAAATATAATATTTCTTTTAATTTATCTTAATTTTCAAGAAAAATCATATGTTGATTCCAATGCACTTGCTTCATCTTCGCAATCATTTGATAGTTCTTCGAAAGTTGAGTTTGGTGGTTTGGAATTTGATGAAGTCGATGGTTGATATATACTACTTGTACTTGGTGCTGGTGTTTTAGAAACGTTTGATGACATTGTTGATTGGTATGTAAAAGTTTGTGTTGGTTGATAATTAGTAGTATATGATGATTGTGATCTTTGGTACCTATCCTGAGAAGCTGTATGATAACCAGTTGATGTTTCATACTGATATGAAATCTGATGTAAATCAGTTAGGATTTGTAAAACACGACTTTGAAACATTAGAGTTTGATGCTCATTCAATGTGTTCAATGATGGTAATATGGCCTTAAAAAATGACAGATGTCTATTTTCTGTTTCCTTTAGGGCTTGGAGAATCTCATAATCGACTTCATCATTGTTTTTTTTTTTTCGTGGAGTTGGTTGATAACGTGATCTTTTATAATCATTTTTTTCATATGGTATCTCGTCTTCTTCATCTTCTTCCATTATGCTTGAGTCAGTTAAATTTGCAGCGTTTTTTTTTAGAAACAGAAGTTGCTTATACAAATGATACTCCTTAATTTTGCTTGCACCAGATCCCGATTTATTTAAAGTTTCAAGTTTTTTCAGGTATTTTGTAAAATTGTCTTTTATATGAGTCCATTTCTTTACCACAGCATTACCTGCAAAATATTTAAAACGTGTATTATTAGCAACAATTGGATCAGTAGTTTTTACGTGAAAGACAAACATACATACTATAAATACAGCAATACATCCTCACAAACTTTCGCATTTATAATAAAATTTAAAGTGTATGACGGAAAGGGGCTGAGTATCAAACTAAAATACAGAGATAGTACTCATGTAGGTAGGTATACCAGCGGCTTTTATTACACAAATTAATTATAATTCCTATTTCTAAAAATTACTTAGGTACGCTAAATGAGTATTTACTAGGTTGATACCCCTTTGTTATGGGATCTAGATCTGAGATCTAAATGAGAAAAAAATCAGTTATTTTTGTCATCCTACTTCCTACTAATATTATCTATAAACGTGAAATTTTATGAGTATGGATGTTTGGATGTTTATGATGTTATACCCGGATTTTTGTTTCAGATTTTTGGCAACAGGAAATAGTTTTAGAGATTTAGAATTAACGGATTATCGTGGAAAGAGTACAATCGCAAAAATAGTAAGAGAAGTATGTCAAGCTTTATGGAAAATCATGTTAAATGAATGTATTCCGAAAATAACAGAGGAGTTATTAAAACAAACAGCTGAAGATTTTGACAAGAAAGCCAATTTTCCTAATTGTATGGGGGCGTTGGACGGGAAACACATTCGAATCTGGAGTCCTGCCCATAGTGGGTCTCTTTTTTTTAACTATAAGAGTTATAATTCTATAATTTTGCTCGCAATTGTTGATTCCAAATATAGATTTGTGTATGTTGATATAGGAGCATTTGGTAAGGAATGCGACTCGACAGTTTTTCACAATACGAAACTGTACGAATTATTACTACAAGGCCATCTGCCTTTACCAGAGCCAAAATGTTTACCAGGTCTACAGACACCAGTTCCCCATGTTTTTGTAGCAGATGAAGGCTTACCCCTCACAAATAATGTATTGCGCCCATACCCAGGGAAACATTTGACTGTACAACAAAGAGTATTTAACTATCGCTTGAGTCGCGCGAGAAGATACGTTGAATGTACTTTTGGTATTCTGGCAAATAAATGGCGTGTATTTCACCGACCACTGAATGTTCAATATAATTTTGCTACAGATATTATCAAAGCATGTTGTGTCTTGCATAACTTTGTTATTAATAGAGATGGAATTACCACAACCGAGGAACTAATGATAGAAGAAAGTTTTGTAAACTTGCAACAGTCAGAGGATGACGAATTTCCAAACAACACAAACCCAGTCAACATAAGGAATGAATTCTGTAAATATTTTAATAGCGATATTGGAGCACTTAGTTGGCAATTAACTAAAATATAATAACCGACTATAGTACGATTATTAATTCGATAAATAAATATACTAATACTTATTATAATATACCTATAACTTAATGTAACTAATAAATATGAGCTTACCTAGTCTTGTTTTTTCTTTATCGTTTTTGTCGTCAAAGTCATGAAAAATGTTTCGACAAACATCCTTCCAGCCTTCTGTTTTTAAATTTTTGTTCTTGAAATCATCTATTGTCTTATCCCATAATACTGGACGTTCTTCAACAAGTGAAATCAATAAATCACAATCTATGTTTTCCGACATCTTTTATTCACACGTACAACTAATCGCTAAGACAATAACACATCAACTGATCGGGCGCATCGTATCGCGTCACCGGCTTACGACGACGCCGTCCTTTGCACCGTTCGACGGCGGCGTTGCCGTACCGTGCTAGTGCACGGCGCGGCAACGCGTCGCGCCCCGACACCGCACCGTTCTACGGTGACGATGTCGTGCCGTGGTGATGTGGACAGGCCCAAACTAGCACCTGACGTAATAAGTTTAAACCTTCATCGATTGAATCCGATAGAATTAATACGTCATCGATATAATTAAGAACTTTACCGGTATCTATCAGCGACTGTAAGGTTTTAGATATAATCCTTTATACCATGGATGCACAGACTTATTAAGACTAGGGGCCACTCGGGAAAATTATGAACTGATGGTGGGCCACCAGAAGTATAGGTAATTAAAGACAATGAAAAATTGATAATAATGTATTCAAATTGAAAAAGAATTTATTAATTTGAAGCGTGGCACTGCATAGTGCTTACAATCTTTTTTATATTTGGCTCAAATTTACTTGTAGCAACACGTAAAACTGCTTCCAAACTTTCATTTGCAAGGCGGTTTCGATTTTTTGTTTTATTATTATTTAGGATTGAAAAGGTTTGTTCACATATATAGGTAGAACCAAATAAGCTTGCACATTTCAGAGCGTTTATGCGCAACTCTTTGTACGTATTTTTATCAATGCAGCGGTAAAAGTTCAGCAAGTCTCCTTCGTTGAATTTGTTGCGTAAATCTTGGTCGTTCTGAATGTCGATAATTTCTAACTGCATTAACTCTGGCGCATTTTCAACTGAAATCGTGAAAGGATTGCTAAATATGTCCAACAGAGGTTTCACTGTTTTAAACTCCGAAAATCTGTCTTGAAAAGATTGAATCAAAATATCTAGCTTTTTTACATAACTGAAATTAATAGCAGTTTTTTTGAATTTTTCAGCCATTTTCTTATAATTCGGAAAATGATTGTAATTTCCAGAATTCAATTGCGATCTGAAAAGTGTCAGCTTGCATTGAAAGGATGATACATGTGCGTAGAGCTGGGATATCAGTTGATTTTTGCCTTGAAGCCGTGTGTTCAAGACATTCAAATGATTTGTAATGTCAACTAAAAAAGCCAAATCACACAACCAATCAGGACTTTTAAGTTCCGGGACGTCCCTTTGCTTTTCCGCCAGAAAAATATCAATTTCTTCTATTAAATTTAAAAATCGTTCCAGTGTCAATCCACGACTTAGCCACCTTACTTCTGTATAATACAGTAAATCTCCATGTTCGCATTCAATGTCATCAAGGAATTGTTTGAATTGCCTGTGATTGAGTCCTCGTGATTTTATGAAATTCACAGTCGAAACTACCACTTTCATGACATTTTCAAATTCAATTTTTTTAGAACAGAGGGCTTCTTGGTGTATAATGCAGTGAAACTGCATGAGATTTTCAGCGTTTAAGTTTTTTTCTTGCAAATGCTTTTTCAACAAAGTAACTAGCCCAGAATTGACACCAATCATCGAAGGAGCACCGTCAGTCGAAACTCCCGATAATTTCGATAAGTCCAAATCAGTTTTTGAACACTCGTCCAAAAGTACATTGAGTATATCAACTCCTCTGGTTTGACCTTTCAATGAACACATTCCTAATAACTCTTCGAAGACTTCAAAATCTTGAGTAACACCTCGTATGAATATAAGAAGTTGAGCTGTGGAACTAATATCAGTGGATTCGTCGAGTGCTAATGAAAAAAAATCAATTATCTTAGTTTTTTCATTTAATTGTTCCGCAATATTATCTGACAAAGACATAATTCGTCTTTGGATGGTCATACGATTCAGTTGAATTTTCTCAAACTTTTTTGCTGCTTCTGGACACATTTTCTTAGCGGCAATTTCTATGCATTCTTTTACAAAATCCCCATCATTGAAGGGGCGACTCCGCTTTGCTATCATTCGAGAAATTTCATAACTAACTTCTGTAGCTGTTTCTGTATCTTGAATGGGTTTTGTAAACATAGCTTGTTGACCAATAAGCTCCCGTTTTAAAGACAAAACTTTTTGCTTTCTTAATTCGCCAGTAAACTTCGTAAAAGTAGGATGCTGCGTTTCATAGTGCCTTTTTACATTATATTCCTTTGCAATCGCAACAGAATTCTTGCAAATTAAACAAACGACTTTGTTATGCGACCATACAAAAAAGTATTTCTCATTTTTAAATTTTTGAGATTGAAGCATTCACAATGCTATTTTATATAATACCAAATAATATACTAGAAAAAATAGGACTCGCACCAGATCATGTTCTCGGACGGGAATCGAACCCGCGACCTTTGGATATCCGGTCCAATGCTCTGACCGCTGAGCTACCGAGTCACTAGTGGGAACGTCGAATTTCTTCTAGTATATCAACTCTTACGCTGCAAGCCAGCGCCATCTCACCAATGTAGAAGGAATTAACCTCTACATTCAACTGAACATCTTTCCAGATATTTTTAAACAGTTGATTAAGATGAGAAAGCTATATAACTTTTTAAATTTTTGAGATTGAAGCATTCACAATGCTATTTTATATAATACCAAATAATATACTAGAAAAAATAGGACTCGCACCAGATCATGTTCTCGGACGGGAATCGAACCCGCGACCTTTGGATATCCGGTCCAATGCTCTGACCGCTGAGCTACCGAGTCACTAGTGGGAACGTCGAATTTCTTCTAGTATATCAACTCTTACGCTGCAAGCCAGCGCCATCTCACCAATGTAGAAGGAATTAACCTCTACATTCAACTGAACATCTTTCCAGATATTTTTAAACAGTTGATTAAGATGAGAAAGCTATATAACTTTTTAAATTTTTGAGATTGAAGCATTCACAATGCTATTTTATATAATACCAAATAATATACTAGAAAAAATAGGACTCGCACCAGATCATGTTCTCGGACGGGAATCGAACCCGCGACCTTTGGATATCCGGTCCAATGCTCTGACCGCTGAGCTACCGAGTCACTAGTGGGAACGTCGAATTTCTTCTAGTATATCAACTCTTACGCTGCAAGCCAGCGCCATCTCACCAATGTAGAAGGAATTAACCTCTACATTCAACTGAACATCTTTCCAGATATTTTTAAACAGTTGATTAAGATGAGAAAGCTATATAACTTTTTAAATTTTTGAGATTGAAGCATTCACAATGCTATTTTATATAATACCAAATAATATACTAGAAAAAATAGGACTCGCACCAGATCATGTTCTCGGACGGGAATCGAACCCGCGACCTTTGGATATCCGGTCCAATGCTCTGACCGCTGAGCTACCGAGTCACTAGTGGGAACGTCGAATTTCTTCTAGTATATCAACTCTTACGCTGCAAGCCAGCGCCATCTCACCAATGTAGAAGGAATTAACCTCTACATTCAACTGAACATCTTTCCAGATATTTTTAAACAGTTGATTAAGATGAGAAAGCTATATAACTTTTTAAATTTTTGAGATTGAAGCATTCACAATGCTATTTTATATAATACCAAATAATATACTAGAAAAAATAGGACTCGCACCAGATCATGTTCTCGGACGGGAATCGAACCCGCGACCTTTGGATATCCGGTCCAATGCTCTGACCGCTGAGCTACCGAGTCACTAGTGGGAACGTCGAATTTCTTCTAGTATATCAACTCTTACGCTGCAAGCCAGCGCCATCTCACCAATGTAGAAGGAATTAACCTCTACATTCAACTGAACATCTTTCCAGATATTTTTAAACAGTTGATTAAGATGAGAAAGCTATATAACTTTTTAAATTTTTGAGATTGAAGCATTCACAATGCTATTTTATATAATACCAAATAATATACTAGAAAAAATAGGACTCGCACCAGATCATGTTCTCGGACGGGAATCGAACCCGCGACCTTTGGATATCCGGTCCAATGCTCTGACCGCTGAGCTACCGAGTCACTAGTGGGAACGTCGAATTTCTTCTAGTATATCAACTCTTACGCTGCAAGCCAGCTCAGCGGTCAGAGCATTGGACCGGATATCCAAAGGTCGCGGGTTCGATTCCCGTCCGAGAACATGATCTGGTGCGAGTCCTATTTTTTCTAGTATATTATTTGGTATTATATAAGTATTTCTCAGTCCAAATTTCTTGAAACTGCCGATTTTCATCTTTAACCTTACGTTTTTTACTAGTTCCTGGCATGTCCATGTTGCGTTTTAATCCTGACTAGGATTACCACAGCACCTAAAACCAATTACAGTTCCTAATTAATTACCAAAAATAATTGATAAAATATGTAGATAAAATTAATAACAGTTTTACTTACGATTTCACAACACAATTATACACGGCACTTGACGGGAAATCTACGTTGAATGTGGATCAAAATATATTATAATTATGACACCGGCTAGTCGAGTTAAAATCTACACTAGAACTAACGACACTTTACTCAAATTAAAACCGAACTGTCGGTCGCTGCGGTTAGCGTGGCTTTTATACCACGCGCATAGAGTCGAAAACTGTCTGGAGAAATCTCGAAACCGACTCTGGAAGCTTCGTGTATCTACCTACGCGAGCTATCGGGAATTTGGGACTATTGCTATCTCGCTCGCTCGAACAGTATAACGCGGCGCGCTTCCTCAAGAAAACGAATTTAACCGAGATCAGCACGAACATTACCGACCGCTGTTACCGACGCATGCACGGCGCACCGATAAGATTGATAGAGCGCGCGCGCGAGATTCAAATTACTTTTCGAACATTTGTTATTGGTTTTATTCTGGAATAGAACTCAATATTTTCGAATGTACGAGAGTATTATTTTTGCTGTCGGCGGGCCACCAGTATTCGACCGGCGGGCCGCATGCGGCCCGCGGGCCGTAGTCTGTGCATCCCTGCTTTATACCATATACCACAGGAGCATTCGTCAAACCGTAGGGCATTTTCAAGTATTCAAAATGTCCCTCAGGTGTGACGGACGCAGTTTTGCTAATCGAATCATCATCTTTCATCGGTATCTGATGAAAGCCTGCGGCCATGTCAAGGCTTGTAAAAAACTTACTATTACCCAGTTGGTCGATATGATCATCTATAAGGGGCAAAGGAAATCGTTCTCTAACAGTGATTGAGTTCAGAGCACGATAGTCAACATACATTCTGTCAGACCCATCTTTCTTCTTGACGAGTATGACAGGACTTGCGTACTCGGACTTTGATTCCCGAATGATCCCTTTGCTCAGCAGATCATCAACTACATTACGAACTCGTAACTTTTCATCTAATGAGAGTCTGTAAGGTCGATAGTGCAAGTGAAACATTACTTAACTTAATTTCCATACTACCAGTGTTAACCGTTGAAGTGGCTGTTCCAGTAACAAAATTCGCTTATTAATGAAAATAAACACCTCTTTTCTTCGCCTACCAAAGGTGTTTTTATTACACTCGTATCTAAAGAACGCAAATGGTGCACTTGAGACAACTTATTTACCCTAATGAGCCGTTGTATATTACCAGTTCTTATGTAAGTGACTCCTTTTCGATTCAAAACATCTGTTCCTAGTAATATGGGAGCACTGATACACTCATGGGGTGCTGCAAATAAATCAACCTCCACGGATATTTCCGGAAACTCAATTACCGTCGTTATATAACAAGTCGACTCGATGTCTTGGCTACCTATTCCGCGCATTGAACGATTGGTAGGTTTTTTTACAATTAAGATGATTTAGAATGGAGTAAGAAATTAAAGAAATATTTGATCCACTATCAATTAAAACATCAACCGGTAATCTTTCAATCACTGCAGTCATGACATTCCGGTGACCGTCAAAGGTACAAAATCGAGTGCGAGTTGCGTTTTTTTGGTAGGTATTCCAAATAGTTTGCTGTCTAATAGCCATTTCATCCATGACTAGTGAACACAAGAGTTTAGAGCCGGAAGCATAACTTTTTTTTTAAAACGTTAAAAGCCTCGGCTGTAAAGCCAGGTTCAGCATCAAAATTCTCATTTCTCATTTCTCGTTTTCCACACGCGTTTGTACGCAGCAGGAGAGTAAAAGTATACCGTGAGGGCGAACTTTCTCAAGGCAGGACTGTATGCGATTCCCAATTTCTTATTTTTCTTCTTTTGTTGCATCATTCTTGAAAATAAATCTGCCGCTTCAGCTTTTAAACATAATTCTTGGAATTGATCTTCACCTAAACTAATTACCTTTATTAATCTTAAAACACATTCTTTTAAAGATTTACATTTTTCAGTTAACCGTTTATTTTTCCTTTTTAGATTTTTATTGTCTTTTATAAGTTTTCTTTTTGCATTTAAAACTTTTTTAATTTTGGATTTTAAAAATGATTTTCGTGGAGTGTCGAAAATTGAATGTAGGTCAGAAATATCTTCATTGTGCAATGAGTTTGGAGAACCGGGTCTCGAACATGTGTAGCTGGTAGATTTCATTGCAGCCTAAAACAGAAAAGTGAAATAATGGTAAATAGCATAGTCGAGTAAATTGTTAAGGCTGGTTTCACAGCTATCCGGGATATCCGTACGGGCAGTCCGTGCGCGGAAGGCCCGTACAGGTCACGCCCGCACCGCTCTGAAACGGGGTTTCATTTCATTCAGTTCAGTGCGATACGGTTGCTAGCGGGAGACAGTCGCTTACAAATATGAATACAAACGTTTTAAAAATTATGTGTGTATATTTAATTTGTAAAAGACGACGACGACAGATAAAAAGACTATGGGCCCATCCCATCCTCGAAGCAAGATATTTCGAAAGTGCATTTGTCAATTTAAACCATAAACTCAGGGACGATCCGCGCAAATTTTTCAATTATTTTCGTATGTCGGTTAGTAGTTTTGATGAATTACTATCAAGGTTGGAGAATAGAATAAAACATCAAGACATTTATCGTGCTGCTATACCTCCGATTGAAAGACTGGCGCTTACTTTGAGGTAAATATATTTTGTTCAATTGTTACATTATTTGTTTTAAGTATTTATTTTAGAAAAAAAGAAAGAACATTCACTTGGCCGCAAACAATAAAGTACACTTAAAAAATAATCGCTTATTACAAGTTTTAATTAAACATTTAGAGGTATTCGGGTTGCATTTCGGTCGAATCGTTGGTGGACACGCTTGATGGAGATGCAGTTGGTTGTACAGTGTAAGTAGCTGCCGTAGACTGGTATCCGGGTTGCATTTCGGTCGAATTATTGAAGGACACGCTTGATGGAGATGCAGTTGGTTGTACAGTGTAAGTAGCTGCCGTAGACTGGTATCCGGGTTGCATTTCGGTCGAATTGTTGATGGACACGCTTAATGGAGATGTAGTTGGTTGTACAGTGTAAGTAGCTGCCGTAGACTGGTATCCGGGTTGCATTTCGGTCGAATTATTGAAGGACAGGCTTGATGGAGATGCAGTTGGTTGTACAGTGTAAGTAGCTGCCGTAGACTGGTATCCGGGTTGCATTTCGGTCGAATTGTTGGTGGACACGCTTAATGGAGATGTAGTTGGTTGTACAGTGTAAGTAGCTGCCGTAGACTGGTATCCGGGTTGCATTTCGGTCGAATTATTGAAGGACAGGCTTGATGGAGATGCAGTTGGTTGTACAGTGTAAGTAGCTGCCGTAGACTGGTATCCGGGTTGCATTTCGGTCGAATTGTTGGTGGACACGCTTAATGGAGATGCGCTAGAATTTGACATCAACTGAATACTCATGGCAGAATTTAATACCTCCGATCGAAACAAAAGCTTTTGATATGTCGTAAATTTCTTTATAATTGGTCCCAAAGACTGAAAAAAAGACAAATCATCACTGTCAATGTTGGTTACACTTTGATTCAATAGGGCGAGTATTTGATTGTCGAAGTCACTATTTTGCTGTGGTTGTCCTCTTTTACGTTTATTTTGTGAAAGCCATGGAGCACTGCTGTTCTGAGATACACTTGTAGGAGTCTGAGTTACTGTTTGAGTGATGGGTGCCTGAGACGTCGACGACGAGGTTTGAAATGTTTCTTGATCGAAGTTTTGTTGAGTAGCTAAGTTTTGAGAAGTTGAATTGGTAGATGATGGACTGGATAAAGATTCGTCTGCTTGGTTTTGTATAACTTTATCTAAGAATACCATTTTTGGTGCCAACACAAATTTTTTCTTTGGCTTTGCTCCGCTGCCCGAAGGAGTATTTTTTTGTGAGGCCTTAAATTTTATGTATCCGTCTCGTACTGTCCTCCACCGTAGTTGGATGTCCTTGACTGAAACAATGAAGTTAAAAAATTTAAAATAAGTTGTAGAAAATAAAATATCAGTCTACATTTCCGTGCTTCTTTATAAGCCGCGCGCGTCCGAATAATCGCAAGGAAAGGAAATCAGCACCTTTTGTCGCTCGATTTAAAGTACAAGTTGAATTAGTTAAGATGCCTAAGACCGCGCGCTGCCTACGACTGACACAAGGCACGGGAGCCTACATTTAATCAAAGTGATGTAACTAATATAAACAGTGATGATTTGTCATTTTTCAGTCTTTAGGACCGATTATAAATAAAAAAAAGACATATCAAAAGCTTTTGTTTCGATCGCAATTATTAAATTCTGCCATGAGTACCTATTCAGTTGAAGTTGATGTCAAAAAGTTGACCTGGATACCAATTAACGGTAGCTACAACCAAAGCACTTTTACATTAAGCATTTACAACGATCAATACGGTATTTGACCGGTATTGAATTTGATGTATTTTGTGGAATAATATAAAAAAACGCTTTATATGAAATAAAAAATGAAATAAAAATTTAAATCGATCAAAAAACAAAAGAGATATAAGCGTTTGAAATTTTAAATTAGACAGAGATGACGATATACGATTGTGACGTCATTAGCCTGGACCGCCATAAGAACTTGTAGTAAATTTCGTTTTTCAAGAAAGAGATAGAAAATGATCTTTAATAGCTTATATCTCTTTTATTTTTATAGATATTCAAAAAGTGGTTTCTACTTATTTTTAGGACTGGGAGAAGTTTTATTAACGATATTAAAAAAATGTAGTCAAATACCCCATAAACCCCATTATATGTCAATGCAAGATATACGGGAGCTACTACAGTGTACAATCTATCCCTATGGGGGAAACAACGATAAAACCTATATAATCTCATCTCATAAAAGTAAACTAATTGTATATTTTCAGGTTTTTGGCGACCGGAAGCGATTATGCGGACTTGTATTACACATACAGAATGGGAGTTTCTACGATCAGCGGCATAATAAAAGAAGTCTGCACAGCAATATGGGAAGAATTACAAGATGAATGTTTGCCGCAACCTACTACAGAGAAATGGTTACAAATTGCGGCAAGGTTTCAACAAGTAACTAACTTTCCAAATTGCATAGCAGCTATTGACGGTAAACATATTAGAATAATTAATCCCCGCGGGGGGGGATCAATGTTTTATAATTATAAATCTTTTTTCTCAATTGTATTGCTGGCGATGTCTGACGCTAATTATTGTTTTACTTATATAAATGTTGGATCATGCGGTAAAAATTCTGATTCTAGCATATTTAAAGAAAGTGCTTTATTTAGAAATCTAGAAAATGAAAATATGCATATTCCGGCAGCTAGATCACTGCCTGGGACTGATATTGCTGTTCGACATGTGATAGTCGGCGACGGTGCGTTTGGAATATCAAAACATGTATTAAAACCCTATTCACGGATCAACATGACTTACAAAAAGAAGATTTTTAACTATAGGTTGAGTCGGGCTCGACGATATATTGAGTCAACATTTGGGATCATGTCAAATAAATTTAGAATATTCCACAAGCCAATGAATGTAAGTTTTAACTTGGCTAAAGATATCGTCAAAGCGTGTTGTATTTTACACAACTTTATTAGAATTAGAGATGGTTACAACGAAGAAGACACCCTTACAATTGTGGGCTTAGAAGACTTAGTCAGAAATGAACGAGCTAGGGGAGGAAATGATCTTCGTGATTTATATGCTAATTACTTTATATCTGATGCAGGGCGACTTCCCTGGCAGGATAATTATATATTTTAAGTATATTAACGTATAGGGAGTGCCTCCGCTGCCGGCACCGGTTCCCAAAAATATCACTAATGGGAACCGGCGGTAAGTATACTGCCGGCAGCCGAGATTTAAATTAACGGCTGCCGGCGCCGGCACTCAAGATGGCAACCGGTGACATGACAACTGACAATGCGCAAAAGGCTGGGTTCCAGTGCCGGTAAACAAATATAACCTCAAAGATTCGACTATTCATCGTACGTACGTTTATGTACTATAACACTTTCAGAGTTTATATTACGCAAATATTACGACGAAAAAGTAGCTTTATTTCATTCACCAATCATACAAAACAACTAGTGTATAATATACCTAAGTTAGACGGCCAGTATGCCGGTAGCCAATTCGGTAACCGGCGCCGGCAGCCTATGCGGCAACCAGCGCCGGCAGCTAGTTTGGTAACCTGCGCCGGCAGCGGAGGCACTCCCTAACGTATAACATTTATTGTTGATCTGTCAACCAACGCGATGCAGACAATACATAAATTATATAATTTCCCTGGCCGATTTCGGCTACGGTGACTGACAATTGACTGACATAAAACCATTGTTCGCGAAAGCCGGATTTCCACGTGTTGTTTGACAGGTTAATCTGGGTTATTTAATAGTTTAACATTTTTAAATAGAATTAAACTTCTACTTACCAAGTTTTGGTTTTTCTTCTTGTGACAAACCTTCAAACATCTCATCACAAATATCTTCCCACGCCTGAGCCCGGGCATCTTTGTTTTTATAATTTGTATTCGACGCATCCCATAAACAGGGTTTACATTGCACTAAGTCCACGAGCAACCCCGTGTCAATAAATCGTTTCATATCGACTGTACAGAGTACTCCCGGAGCACGTGAGTTCCGTGTCGCTGTGAAACGATGAATGAGCAGCGACGAGATCGCGGCAGCATACGGGCGGGTCCGGGAGCGGGACGCGGGTGGCTTTGTACGGGCTCTCCCCGGAGCGGGTCGCGTCCGCACCAATCCGCGTCGCTGTGAAACGATGTTCTAGTTCCTCAAGTGTGCTCCCGCTCCGGGCGCCCGTACTGACAGCCCGTACGGATATCCCGGATAGCTGTGAAACCAGCCTAAAGGTACTGATTCAAAATGGCATTTTATTGTTGTAGTTTTAGTAAGCTCAAAACGACAAAATGTCTGTTAATATGAAACTTATTCTGGTATCACTCAAACTTTTAGTTCATAACAAAATTACAGCTCGTGCGCTTCGAAAAGTTCATTAGATCGTGAAAGTAAACTTTAGTAAAAAAAAACGAATAAATGCAATGACCAGAAAGTGAATCGGGAAGAAGAAACAATGTGTACAACCCGGGCGCGATAACTAGACACCTGGCTCAAATGACATTTGTCTATAGTACTGAGTGCAAAAAAATGATAGTGCATGCTGTACTTTTTGTACGTACTGATTTATAATTTATTACCTACTGAGATAAATACAATACCAATATTCGTATCAATATTTTTTTTTTATAAAATTAAGTTCATTCTTATTAAAGTAAGAAGTAGGTAGAACAATTAATTTCTTACAGAAATAAAACAAAAAAGGATGTTTTATTCATTTATTATTAAAATTATAACGAATCGTCACTTAATTCTTCTATACCAGACATGTTATTGCTGTCATTTTCTGTGTCCTCGCTTTCGCTTTCAGAAGAAGTCTCTTCTCCTCCAAGAGAAATAATTAATTCCCTTTCTCGGTGTTCTTGAAGTCGATCTTTCTGCCAGTATTCTTCCTCCAGTCTCTGGACATGGTTAACTTCTTTTTTCCAGTCCGCAACTGAAATTGACTGGATTGCTTCTCTAGTCAACTTTTCAATAAGTCTTTCAGACTGATCTATATTTTTGTCTGCCACCCTTTGTTTAATTAAATTCCATATGTATTCTATAGGATTTAGATCACAGTGATAGGGTGGCAGACGTACAACCTCGTGGCCATGCTCCCTCAACAGTTCGTCTACCACATATCTTTTTTCTGGCTTATTTAATTTTATAATGTGGTATAATTCTGGCTTCGTCATCTTTTCATCAAAACTTATATTATTTTTGGTAAGCCAGCTTTGCATCTCACTTTTGAGTGATGACTGGCAAGGTATTTTTTCGGCTTGTGTTGAGTGATACGGCGCGTTATCAATTACAACTATGCCGTTTGGAGGCAAGTTTGGCAACAACTTTTCGTTGAGCCACTTAACAAAATTTTTTGTGTCCATCTCGTCGTGGTAATCGCCTGTCTTGCTTTTACATTTATATAATAACTCGGCCCCGGCGACGAAACCATATTCACCACCCGCATGAACGAGAATCCAACGTTGGCCGGGATTGCTATTTTTCTTTATACTAGCGTCGCTACTATTCTGCCAGCATTTTCTCACTGTGTAGTGAGAATGTATCCAGGTTTCATCTATATACGTCACCGTTTTTTTGTCCGATCCGAGGTCATTATTTTCTTTCATTCGTCGCAGGTAGCGAGCCCTCCAGGCAGCGATATCAGGCTTTTGTATTAAAACCAATCGGGCATTCTTGCATTTCTTAAATTTGTATCCCAAATGATCCTTTAAGATGAGCCGCAAAGTAGTCCTCTCACCTGTAAAAAAGAGTATTTTTTATAATTTAAGTTCATTTCCTCATCGTAAAAATATTCTACTATTACCAAAATTTTAGCCAGGTATTATATAAAATAGTAATAAAAAACCAACAAAATCGTGAGTACGCTTTATGCAAAAAAGTATTCGAGCGATCGAGACAGAGTGAATGCGAAACACAATAGAACACAAGCCACCGGGCCGCCCGCCGCCGCGCCGTCAGCTCGCAGTTCGGGGAATTCTTTTGTAGGTATAATATTTTCGAGAACTGCATAGCGTACGGAACCGTGAACATTCTTTAGAAAACAAAAAAAAACACCTTGACAGTGCTTGACACATATACGATGTTACTGGCATAGGTACTTGTTGGATAAAAAATATATTAGAGAAACACACTTACCCGGAAAATTCAAGTCCTTTTTTGCAGCGGCCAATATTTTCTTCAGCGTAGGGACTTCCTTTTTGACAGTGTAGAAACTGTTGATTAAGTTTCTCAGGGCAACTAAGTCGAAATTGTCCAAATTTATTCTTTTCCGTGATTTTCTCTTCTTGCCAGGTGTTGATGGTTCAGTTGATGGTCCGGGTAATTGGGCAGACGTCGAAGCACTCGGCACCGTTAGAATTGATGGTGTCACTGGTTTTACTTGCTTTTTTATTCTCATTAATGTACTTTTAGATATACCAGTAGCCGCACAAGTTCTATTTATCGGTTGATCCACCGGAATCATAAACTTTTTATTCACTTTTTCATGCTCATAACTTTTTTTAGAGTCCACAGGGATCAGGAATTTGCTAACTTCCTTCTCACGTTCAAAAAAAGCCAACACCTTGAGTATTAAGGCCCTCTCTTTACTGTGTATAGTTTTACCCATCGTATAATTTTAACAACGGTAACAAGAAAACGTCCAACGTAACGATAAACAAAAACTCAACAAAATAATTATAACAACAAACAAACAAATGACTCCGAAACTCAAGAAAGGGTACGTGCAACGATAACGGCTATGCTAACGTTACTGAAGGACGAGAGCGGGGCAGCGCGCGGGACAGCGGGAGGGGGGTTGAGTTTCGAGCCAGGTGTCTAGTTATCGCGCCCGGGTTGTACATAATTCTAAAAAGTCAAGGTACGGCGGTAGCATCATAAACCAACTTCCTATTCAAGTAAAGTTAAAATTACTGCAAATATAACTAAAAAGTAATTCATAAAGCTAACGTATAAAAATCAGTACAGAAATTTATGTAAATACCTGAAAATAAGGAACAGCCCCTTTCATTATCCTCGTCAATCCTTTGTTGGTCTTATATAAATCTGGTCTAAAATGTATTGAGCATATTCTACTATGTTCTGTAGGTAGTCATATTCACGCCTCTGATTTCGAACAACCACAAACCATTTATGCTTCCACAATTCATCTTGAGGAATGCTGTAAATTAATTTCTATGTGTATATTTTTTGTCTGACTATACAAGGTAATAGGGATTTCAATTTAAAACGTCTAATTAATAATGAATAAAACACTTTTGCCTATATTATATTTCTTAAGCATATTTTTATGCTGACCATACATAAGAAAACGTGTTTTATTAGCCATGCATGCAGTCTTTCGTGTCGTGTCCCTCCCGCACATGTTCCGTATAGTCTGTCTCTGTCACTCGAAAATGTCGGAATTGACAGCAAATTAACGATTTTTTTCTTGAAAAATGTACTTTTAGTGTACTTACGCATGAAAAGTGATTCCATGTTCCTTGTTTTTACGCCTTGAGTGATTTGTGCACTGAATAAATGCGCAGGAAGGCATTTTTAGCAATTTTTTCTTTTATAAACGTATTCCGATGACAGCGCGCACCACATGCAAACGATTCGCAGTATTAACGAAGACTGAAGTAAAGCAGGTCCATTGGACTCGGTTTAGTAGGACCGCGCGCGGCTAGCTAGTGCCATATCTTCCTCTTTTTGGTTTAATCTAAGGTGATGCCCTTACTTTAAGGCACCCGCCGGCGCTTTAAACAGTAAACCTCGACTACCAGACCTGGACAGTTTTCCTCCGGCTCAGCTAAACCAATTTATTGTAAATTTATGGTTTACAAATACTTTAAAGTGTTCAGTCTTTGTTTGTCTGTTTTGGTATAATAAAATTACAAGAGGACAAGCAGAGTGCTTTCAAGCGATCTACCAGTCTTCACAATAAGGAAATATCTTCCATTGTGGCAGCTGAGATTCAAGATTAAATTAAATTTTAATATCTTTTATTCCACTTTTGGTTTGATTAACATTATATCAAATGGATTCAACAATACAATCCACACACTCTATGGATACTGATAGATCTAGTTTCTGAAGGAAAGGCAGTTCAATTCTAAGTAATACTACCCGGTATAAGATTCTCCACACCTCACTCTCAGTAAAGATCATGAATTGGTTCACTAATAAACTGTAGGAATTTCAGATTATCCTACAATAATATCTAAACAGTACAATAATTGTGTTGAATAGACTTGTCTTTAATTGGCTTCAATCGCAAAGTAAAATTCTTTGTATACATCTTCTAATTGAGTTGGTTGGTGAAACCAAGATGTTATATTTACACTGAGATAGTACATTAGTTCCACTATTTGTAAATTCAAATATTCACTAAATAAGTCGGTACTTTTGTAGTACATATTTAAGGTATTGTTTCCTTATAGTCATAAACTCCATTCTGTTAATTGGAAAGGTCCATTCAAGACTATGATCTAGCGCTCTATAGCTGTGATTCAACATTAGCTTAAATAGAAACGCGGGCTTATTCAATACACCCAGAATGCCGCATGATATCACCAATTAATTGTTTTTCGGGAATATGGTAGTTTAACATCTGTGCCTTTCCTGACAATTTTAAAAAATGCTCCACCATGGTGGGAGTTTCCGTTCTATTCCATACGCCTTGCACTATCTTCCGTCTCAGCTCGTTTTGTTCATTTTCACCCCAATAAGCTTTCAGGAAATCTAATTTGAAATCAGCTAACCCGGTCCATCTTCCTTTATAAATACGAGCCCAATCTCTAGCGTTACCAGTTAAACACTCCAGTATTAAATCTAATTCATTGTCCGACTTTCCTGCCTTCTTCAAATAAGTCTCTAAATCTTCAATGAAATTAACGGGATGTATCGACGTCTCGCCAAATTTTGGTTTGTCTAAGTTTATGTTCTTAACATTGCAAATTATATACTTCTGTTTATCTTCAACTAGATTAGATCCTTGTTTATCTTCAACTAAATTAGATCCCTGTTTATCTTCAACTAGATTAGTTCCCTTAGTTACTTCCCCTTGTACACTACTTCCTACTTCCATATTGTTCAACGATGTATTCTCTGTAACTATTGTTTCCTTTTCAACCCCTGTAGTATCCTGAATAGACTTCTGTGTCTTTTTGACTTTTCCACTCAATACGTTTACCTCCTCAACTGTTCGAGATTCCCTAACTTCCGTCTCCTCTGGCTGATGGGGTTGATTCGAAACTATATTAACTTCCTCTAAATTCTCTTGCTCCTCATTTGATTCATATCGTTTGGGTACACGACGAACTCGAGTCGGTTTACCCATGAAGACCCACTAGAAAACTCCTCGAATATTCACTGTTTCTATTTGTAACTTTATTCAGAAAGTAATTCTTGAAAGCCATGAAATAAATATGATCAGAGTCAAGGATAACCGCTTCTATATTTTTATCGTTCACAACATCCTCAATAACACTTTCTCGATCAAACATCACGAAAATTTATTTAAATAAAATAACCTAAGGACCATGAGTCATTTTGGACCCAGTGTCCAACAGTGTTGGGACTTATGCCATATGAAAGCTCTTGAAGAGGACTTCATTTTATTATATGGCAGCTAAGGTCAAATCGAGCGCGAATATGGTGATTTAGCACACTAAAATTAAAAAAAAAAATAGGCTTTTTTTTTATTACTGTTGTTAAAAATACATTCACGATATATTTTTATATATGTTGTGTCATGTTATGGAAGTACTAAATAGTGAGTTAAGGATTTTAAAATGTTCAACATTTGTTGCAGGAATATATTGTTCATACCCATAGGTAATAAATGTTC
The DNA here is from genome assembly GCA_963556745.1 of Catoptria pinella. NCBI lineage: Eukaryota > Metazoa > Arthropoda > Insecta > Lepidoptera > Crambidae > Catoptria > Catoptria pinella. Next base: position 2,806,521 of record OY750777.1, read on the forward strand.
ATACTCTAATAAGTTAATATTATTATTCCACCCGCGAGGTCGAGTGAGCGAAATAGGATTGCTCCTTCCTTTGTTATTTTTTTACCTGCGTGCGCGCGTTATCTCTTGCCCTCCACCCCCCGCCCCCTCTAACATCCGTACTTGTCATGCAAACCTCGATCGTCAGTCAGTCGTTGCTCGCAACTTGTTTACGCCATTTGTGTTACTTGTACTTAGCTTGACTTACGACTTACGACCCCGGCCTGTTAATTGACTCTGATATCATCTTGTCTAAAGGACGTTGTTATCTGCTTTGTAACCGTGACCCTGGCTAGCATATGGACATCGATTTTAGCCTTTTGCTCGGTGAATAGTGTACCTACATATTTACAATGGCTGACAACCGTTGTGTTATGTGTCTGCGATCGCGTATTATGCGATCAAGAAGACATGTTTTAGCAGATGATCTACCAGTTAGTCGACCACAGCTTGCTGAATATGTTCAGCAGAATGCATTGATCGAAGTAAGTACCCTACCTATTGCAATCATTTTGTTCCTATAGAAAAGTATTTTTATTATTAAATAGGGTTTGGTCGGGCTACACTTGCGTAAACTTCACATTATAGCCCAATTACCTATTTCCTTTACCAGGGTTAAGCTCTCCATGCTTTTTATCAAGATAAGTTCAGTATAATAGTATGGATTACGCTAGTGTTTGCAGAGACCTCATCATCATCACGGCGGAAAGGCTTAAAGACGTATAATTCATTAAGGATTTTTTAAAAAGCGTATTGTATTTTTACATACTTTTACTTAGTTGTATGTTTTTCAATATTTACATTCTTGAAAATGTGAATGTGACGCCCTGAGTACTTCAGTGGCCAACATGCCACGCATGAGGTCCCGGGTTCGATTCTCGACCAAGTAATGAATGATGAATTTTAACTGTTTCGGGCGTGGTTGTTACTATGTATTATGTTTATGTAATATTTAAAAGTATCTAAGTAGTTGAACAGTAACACCCATAACACAAGCTTTGCATACTTTGGGGCTAGATGATGCTGTGTGAACTTTTACAAAAATATTTATATAGTTTACCTCTTTATTTGCAGGTAGTATTCAATAACACACAAAACGTTTGTCACCGCTGCTGGCAACGAATTAATGCTGTTCAAGATCAACAACCTGCGGAGAACGTTCAAGACGATGTCGTTCCAGACCATGGACCTGAACCTGAGGCGCAGAACATGCAGCCATTTATTCATGTACCCCAATACGTTAGAGCGCCGAACTCTGCAAGGCGTTGTATATTTAATCATTGCAACAACGTTGAACGCAATAGAATCCCAGAGGCGTTTAAAGTGATCGTGCTTTGTTCACAACGTTTGTACATCCCGGAAAATGCTAGAGTGTGTACCGAACATCTGGAAAGCAACGAATGGCAATCATTACGTGATAATTGTAATGTATTACATGATTTTAACGTTACGTTTTTCACGGACATGTCAAATATCTTAATATCTGCTGTCACCCGGGGATCGAGATTAGATTTCGAAATAAGGGAATTAATAAATCCCAATGATCTATTTTTTTGGACTGGACTCACCATCGCACAATTTAATACAGTTTTGGAAGAAACTCCTTCGCTAACACAAGCGGTTAATCGAACACGCACTGTGATCGGTGTGTATTTATCAAAACTAAGGACAGGAGAGTCGAATGAAAGGTTGGCTACTCTATTCAATATGTCACGTAGAACTTTAGAGAGAAAATTGGCATTGGCCAGAGAACACTTGATGACCGATTTTGTTGCCATTCATTTAGGTATGGATAACATATCCCGACACAATATCCTTGAAAGGAACTTGTTTTTACCGAAAATGATTTTTGGAAATGAAGAAAACACAAAAGCAATAATGATATGTGATGGAACTTATATTTACATAGAGAAAAGCACTAACTTTCTTTTCCAGCGTTTAACCTATAGTCATCACAAGTTTCAAAATCTGCTGAAACCATTCCTAATTGTATGCAGTGATGGTTTTATAATAGACGTACTTGGTCCTTACGCTGCAACAACAAGCGATGCTACGATTATGACAAGCTTGTGTACCGACGAGGATAATCCATTCCATTGGATGTTTCATCAATACGATGTATTCTTTTTAGATAGGGGTTTCAGAGACAGTATAGAATATTTGGAGTCATTAGGTTATGAACCACATATGCCTCCAACAAAGGATAGGAATGAAAACCAATTAACGACGGAACAAGCTAATAAAGCAAGATTAGTTACAATATGTCGTTGGGTGGTAGAAGCAGTAAATGGCAAGTTTAAAAACAGGTTTAAGCTTCTACGACAAGATTATTTTAATAGAGCACTGCCCCACATGTTTGTCGATTTCAAAATTGCTGCTTCGCTTATAAATGCGTTTTATAGAGTAGCCACTGACCAAAGGCTTTGTAATGAGATATGGAGTATTATAAGTGAGAAAATCAACTCACCGAATCTTCTGTTCGATTATGTAACACTGAAAAACCTGAACCGGCAACGGGTGGCTTTCATACGGATGGAAGCTGATCTCCCTCATTTAGAAGATTTTCCCCAATTAACGGAAGATGATATTATTTTGATTTCTTTGGGAAGTTATCAAATAAAACTTGCCAAGTCATACGCCAGCGAGAACTTGCGGGATGGTGGTGTCTATACAATAGAAATATACCGTGAAAATAATTTAATGACTTAGGGCAATGTAATATTCACCAAACAAACGTATGGCTGCTTAGAGGACGTGTGCAGTCACGACACGTTAGATCAAGAACTTATTATACATATATCTTAATTGACCGTGATCAAATAGGCAGAGACGCGATTATTCAATATTACTGTACATGTCTCACGGGTAGACGCACTGTTGGAAGTTGTGCCCACGTCATTTCCATAATATGGTATTTGGGACTGGGTAGACATGGAGACGGTTTTAACCGACCAGCAATTCATTTAGATGATATTATTGTAGATGCACAATTCATTTAGATTTATTGTTGATATTATTTAAATAAAAAACATTTTTAAAATATATCACAAAATATATATGTATTTTTAACAACAGAAATAAAAAAAAAAGCCTATTTTTTTTTTTAATTTTAGTGTGCTAAATCACCATATTCGCGCTCGATTTGACCTTAGCTGCCATATAATAAAAAGCCTACCTTAAGAGCTTTCATATGACGTGAGTCCCACCACTGTTGAAGAGTGGGCCCAGGGTCCATACAAAAATGCCCATGGTCCTTTACCGGTGTAAACAAATAATTAAACCACAGTATACAAATGTCATGTCACTTCACTTTAAAAATGTCACAGAGCAAAAATCCGTCAACTCGATATAAAAATTACTCGTTCGAAAACTCGTAAGACTTTCTTGAATTAAAAAAATGCTTTAACTAATTAAATTATACTTTATATTAAACTATAAATTTTCAAATAATCCTAATTGAGCGACACAAATTACTAGTATCGACATCTGTTATGTAATAGTGTAGTCATTGCTTTCACCACTATCTACTAACTATAGTTGAACTTAGTTCAACCCGCTACGATGGTGCTAACTAAAAACTCCTGTTAAGATAGCATTCGGATCAAGACGACCGCGACGAGAGACCACGACCCGAGACCGCGACCGGAGACCGGTCGCAGGTCGCAGAGCGACAGCTACCTACGAATCTACGCGACACGAGTCGTGCGACCCATACGAAACTCAGTATGCTTGCAGTTACTAAACTAAACGGTTGTATTCCATCACGACGCGTTTTAACTATGAACAGAAAAAGATTTCTTCGACAGTTATTAGAAGACGAAGAAGAAGAAGACAATGATATCCTTCTTTTATTATGTGCTCTACTTCCGAAAAAAAGGATGAAAATCGATACATTGTTTACATCGCGAGAAGAAGAGGGCTGCTTTCAGACACTCATAAAACGACATTTAAATTATAAAGAAGAAAAGTTCAGAAAGTATTGTAGGCTTAATCAAAGTCAGTTTAATTTTGTACTCAGTTTAATCAATCAAGATATTCAACCAAGAAGAAATGGCTCATCAATCATCACAAGCGCTCAGAAACTTTTCCTTACATTGAGGTAAAAAAATAATTGTTATCATATTCTGTAGATTCTTCTAATTGGAGATGATTATTTGCATCGTGAGCAACCTGATTCAGTAATGGGATGCTTAAATCAGTTGGTTGGGCAGGTGGAGACGCAATACTGCTGATAGGGGAATATGGGCTCAGGTTTGATGCTGAACTATGTGTAATATTCGAAATTGAATAGCTTTCATTTGAATGTGGGCTGTAGGAAGCGCTGCTGAGATTTGAACTTTTATTAATACTTCTCAATTCATATTCTGCCAGTAAATTAAAAACTTTCGTTTTAGCCTCCACTCTTAAACCCGGTGGTAATTTTTTTTAAATAGTCCCGATATGTAAGCAAAATGAATAGATTCCGTCTTTATCAGCTTTCTCTTCTTCTTCTACCATGACCTTCATTTGTTCTTGTCTTTGTTTATCTCTTTCTTTCCAATGCTGCAGTAAAGATGTAATATGTAAATTATTATCCAGTTGACATGTTTTCTTTTTTTTTCTCCCACTTGTCTCAGCTGTACCTTTACCGGGTCCGCTTGCCTCTTCATTGCTCGTTTCTCCACTTCTCTCCCCTCTTCTCTCTGCATTACGTTTTGTTCCACTTGTACCAGCTGCACTTATTCCTGCTCTATTTACCTCTTCATTGCTTCTTTCTTCACCACTTATCTCTTCACTTCTTCTTTGTTCACTTATCCCTGTTGTACTTGTTTCTTCACCACTTTCTTCACCTTCAGTATTTTCAGCTTCAACTGTTGCTACACTCGCTCTTTCTGTGGGAATTTTTTCTAAAAAACGAAGTCTCTCATACAGCATCCATTTCGTTGTTTTTAAAGAGGCTGAAGAACCCGTGGGCAATTTGTTCTTACGTTTGCATCTATTATAGGAATCTCTTATATATTTCCACCTCTTCTTGCAATCATTACCTGTAATGAACATAATGTTGTTTCAGATTTATAGCTACTGGAGAAACATATGCATCTCTAGAGTTCACGTATCGTATATCGGCAAGTTATATTAGCAGAATAGTGAAAGAAGTGCTTGCAAGCCTGCGAAAGAACTTGGTCCCACTTTGCATGCCAGTACCTACAGAATATCATCTAAAGCAAGTGACGAGTGATTTTTGGAATCGATGGAATTTTCCCAATACTTTTGGAGCCATTGATGGAAAACACGTGCGTGTTAAAGCTCCAAATAACAGTGGTTCGCTGTTTTTTAACTACAAGGAGTATTATTCAATCGTACTTCTGGCGATTGTAGATGCCAATTACAAATTCATTGCTGTTGACGTGGGTTCTTATGGTAAAGAAGGAGACAGTGGTATTTTTCAAAAGTCATGCATAGGGAAAAAAATTGCTCGTAATAAGTTTAATTCTCCGAAGCCCGCAAATTTACCAGGAACAGATATTATGCTTCCACACTTTCTGGTCGGTGATGAAGCGTTTGCCCTTGATACATATATGATGAAGCCATATTGTAGAAATGATGCGAGAGCGAATCGTGATAAGGCTATCTTCAATTATAGACTTTGCCGTGCCAGAAGAGTGACAGAAAACTCGTTTGCATTGTTATCACAAGTATTTAGAATATTCTACACACCGATATCAATCAGACCAGAGGTTGTTGATGACTTGATTTTGACCGCGTGCTGTTTACATAATCTTTTGCGGGATGCTTATTTAGAAAAAAACGGCATTCCTTATTACAAATATGATCCAAAAATCCGCCCACCTACGGAAAACATGATACCATTCTCAAGAGTTGGTGGTTTTGCAAGTCTGGCCGCATTTGATATACGAAATTCATTGAAATCATTTTTTTTAAGTCCAGTTGGCCAAGTATCATGGCAGGAAAATCGTATAAATAGAATAGAATAGCGTCCCATGGAAGTAATCCCAGAACAGTTTTATAACCTAAAAAAATAGAGAAAAGTAAAATAGTACCTATTTGTAAGTACCTACCTTTTCTAATAAAAATATGTATCATTTGAACTTACTTGTTTTATTCAACGCTTTTCCAATTTCTTCCCAAATATTGTCCCTCACAGTATTATCTTTATAAGCTTGAAGCCTCGTATCGAATAAAGGTGCGTTTTTACTAACTAACTCTATTAAAATTTCGTCTTCGTGCGAAGAAAACACGGCCATTTTGCATCTGTCGCGCCACGGCACTGCCTTGTGAGCGACCGAGTCGCGCGACGCAAGGCGCCGGCAGGCCACGCCCACACGTCGCGCGACTCCGTCGCTTGCACCCGTCAGCACTTCCTATTAATTCATATAAAGCAGTGGGTCGCGGTCGCCGGTCGCGGTCTCGAGTCGCGGTCTCGCGTCGCGGTCGCGTAGATCCGAATGCTACCTTTAGACAGTTTACTATTTTCTTTATCGAATAAAAATACTTCATAAATTTTACCTACTAAACAACGCAACCGTACTATTTACCTGTTACAAACATTAGACACAAACATTAATGTATCGATACGTGATTGATATGAATTTACCATGATATTGTTATGATATTGATACGATATTGATATAATATTGATGCTATAATGTTATACCTAGTTGTATGGTTTACTAACTAAAAGATTGCATACACACCACGAGAAATCGTTACGATTGCACTATACCATTTATCTGCGACGAAAATAGAAGCATGCGTATGGTAAAACGAGACAGCTTTTACGTGTTTTTTTTTAATTGTACCGGTTAATAAGATAATATGACACTTTGAATAGATAAAATGGAATCAGAGGAAACTGTGCTGATATTCGTAACGTATGTGCTAACAATAATACCATCGCGGAAAGAAATGAATAGACTGCGCAGTTTTAATTGAAAGTGTTTGGACTGATCGGACGTATAATCTGTATAGTTCGACTCGATTTATCGCATAGACACTCGTAATGTGTATGTACGCCTATAAAAACGAATATACGAAACGGTTAAACTAAATGTCGATGATTTGCAGAATTATCGATAACGTAACGAAATTGTCGATAGTTTTGCAGCACTATAATGTCAAACTCCAAGATAGTGTTCGCTCTATGGGTTGATTTCTATTTGTACTATAAGTATATTTATTACTTTGTGTGTCTAGTAATAAATAAAACCTGCAATTACTATTCATTTTCAGGACTTTTACACATGGATAAAACGACCCCTAATTGAATGGAACCCGCAAGTCAAAACACAAGGACTAAACTACTCGTAATTTGATGGAACCCGCACAAGTGATACAAATCATTGACACCTCGCCAGAGTAAATGTATTCCATGATTGATACCGTTTATCAGTCGTTAAAGAAGATCAATACCTATCCAGCCAGTCACACGCCTATCTATTTCACCGCATCAAAATGTGACTGTAACAAACTTAAATGCAAACAGTCACACACTCTCAGAACTACACAAAAGCTTGAATCAACTGTACTAATCTAATTGTAAGTAAAATAATAATCCTGGTCACGGCACCAAAATGTAACCTCCCCCCCTATCTACTTAGCTACAACTACTAATAGTCTGCTTATCTATTATTTAGTTATTATTTACAGCTATAAATTTTGCTTCGAATAAATATTTAATTCTACAATCTACTAAGTTTATTTTTGTTTATCCTATTCTACCTAGATTTAAAATACAAGTTTACTAATTTTTAACAGGTAGCTTCAATTTTTTGTTGCAGTTTTTTTCAATTGAAATTTTCGTAAAGTGACGAGAGTACTTGACTGTATTTTATTTCTTTTACTACATCGACTATCATTTTCATGATAGTTTTAATCATATTAATCTTTAGAACGTCATCTGCCAATAAATTTAATGTATGTGCTGTGCAACGTAATGTGATTATATGTGGATATAATTCTTTCACATTCAACAGAGCTCTTTGAACATTATTTGCGTTATCACCTATTAACACAAAGAACTTTTCGGGGCCAATATGATTCATCACTTTAAAAATCTCTGTGGTCAAGTACTCTGATGTATGACGATTATCAAGCGTGTTTACAAAGTCTACGAGTAAAGGAGCAGGTGTGGAGACTAAAAAATGTATAATACCTTCATTTTTTATATTCGACCAGCCATCTAGCTGAAGATGCAGTATCGAAAGAGATTTCAAATTAATATCTTGACTCTTTTTCATTTCATCATAAATGTTATCCACGTAAGTTGTTAAAGTTTTTCGTGTTGGCAATGTGTAAGATGGCGCTAAAGCAGAAAATACTTTTTTCCATAATGCATGTACTACCCAAGAGATAGGAGATCCTGATACTGTAGTTGCTAGGGCGATCAATTTATCGACGTCTTTTTTATTAACGGAACAATCTGCTTCTGAAGACACAGCGGAAGAAGTAGAAGGCAAGTTTATGCACGAATCGGCTTCTTTTGTCAAGCTTACATTTAAAATTTTCATATTTTGTGGACATTTCGTGAAATTTGCAATATGAGACCGCATACGAGTAACATTCGCATATCGAAACATTTTGTTACAATATTTACAAAAGACACTGTTATTCCGTTTTTCAAACGAATTCCATACTGGAGTGTCCTTATTACGGCCCATTTCTGTCCCAAACTCACTTAATAAATGATTTCAAACAAATATAACAACACTTGCTTATACACACACTAATACAAACACTCCGAAGCTAAATGAATGCCAGTCAACTACATATTGCCACGCAATTTTCTATTCATCACATAACGGGGAATCCCCGATCATAGATTAAGGCCTTGAATGAATGAACAAGTTTAAAAAGGTTTTTTCAAAAGTGTCAATGTACGCTGTATTGGTCATGGTCGCCGACAATGGTCGGCCAACCTGTACTGGAGGCTTTACATGCTATTACGTTACGTACTTACCATAAACTAAAATCTGCCGGACGCATTTTAAGACGCATTTTAAGCGCTTAGAACGTTTTCAAATATTTAACTTTAGATCAATTGCTTATACAAAAATCGTTTTACAGTTGTTTCTCGACGTTTGTAGGCGTTGAGTCTAGTCAAGTGGACAAGTCTTTCAACTATTTGCAACACTGCATCAGACTTTGCTATAAAGGTTCCGCGAGACGATCAATCGATACTGATATTACCCGGTTTTAAGAAACACCGATATTTCAGTAAAATCCGGTAAATCCCGATTAATATTTAAAAAAAACGAGTCGTGCGTTACTTGCGAGTCCTTTTTATACAAACAATATCAAATATTATTAAAAACATTTTGCAGTTTTTTATAAATGTATACATAGAGGACTGAAATCATCGTCTACCACCATCGAAAAACAACTGTCAAACGATTGTATGTATAAGTAATTGAATTGTTTAAAAAAGTTCTAAACTCTTAAAATACACCTGAATCCCAGCCTTTCCTATATAACAGGTCCCATTTCTTGTTGATTTTAAAATTTTCAGGGCTTAATGACTTTTTATGGGTCGAACGGTTAAAAAGAAGACAGTCTACTCATTCATATATTTGGGAAAATAGATTGACAAATCTGGCAACACTGACTGTCCAGTAGATTTTAGTCTGTGGTACGTAATACGCATGATAACTATGTTCGGGGATTTCCCGGTGTGTGTTACATATCTCTTAACGTTAACCTTAGAAATTATTTTTTATAAGTTAACTGGATATCCTCCTAAATAAATTAAAATTTTGTCTAGTACTTACACTTTATACAATTTTATGAGTGTTTTTGACTGATCTGACCCACAAAACTGTCATTGTTAGTCGACAGCGATGTCCAAAGGTAAGCACCTACCGACTAATATTTTACTAGTAAACAGAAATACCAACAAAATAGTAGGTCTACCCACTACCTATCTACTTAATATCGCACGTTCGTATAACTACTCGTACACGTAGCATTATATATTTATGACTCAGTGGCTTTGCCTTCGCGTGAGTTTATGTATGTTTATTTGTTTTTCAGAAAAGATTATACCAGCTTCAGATAGTGAATCAGATACTGAAAAGAACTGTAATTTTGACAATATGCGTAATGAATCAGAAAATTTATTCACTGAAAATGCTGATTACATTCCAAGAAAAAAAATAAGCTTTCAGAAGTCGCCGGAAAAGACAATTCTCCAAATTGCAGCTTACCTAGAAGTGATACGTACATATCAGAACCAGATGAGTACAGTCAGTACGCTCAACGTTGGTCTAGTCCGGATTATACAGTTGAAGAATCCCAAAAACAAACCCCAAATTCAGAAAAACAGTTTTGTGATGCGGCAGTGATGACAGAACCAGAGTACAAAGCGGAAGAAAATGAGAACATTAGAATTTCAAATTTAATGTTTTGTAAATTTATCTCGCATGAACTTGACCGGTTTACCGGTGATGAACGGTATAATCTAATGCAAGAAATCATAGAAGTCTTTAAGAAAAATAATAAATAACAGTCTTAGTAATAGGGTACGGAATCCTAAAAATGAGAAATTTAAGTATTTTGATAAAAAGTAACAAATAAAAAGTTGTTATCATGTTTTATTTTCTGATCTTGGTCGACTTCCCATTTTTTCCAATATTTGAAAAATATTTGAAAAATTGGAAAAATATTGGAAATTTTTCATTTTTTCTTTTCTTTTCATTCCGAAATTTTTCCATTACCCATCACTAATCCAGACACAGCTATCGAAATTGTAAAAGCGTGTACAGTGTTAACAATTTTGTAAGAGAAAAAGACGGTCTGAACTTTGAAGATATTCAGTATGCGGCAGAAAATCCGATGCAAGAACAAGTGCAACAGCAAAACTGTAATCCACGTGGTGGTCCTATTGCAAATGATATACGGTCTGAATTTGCAAACTACTTCATTTCAACAATAAGCTCGGTGCCTTGGCAACCAGAAGCGCATGATTAATATTTGTATGTTTTGGATTTTACGTAGATATATTTTTAAATAAAATACTGTAAACACTTACCACATGATTGTCTTTCTTTTTCGTCCAAATTGACAAAATCAGGTACGAGTATCCAGCAAACTTCCCGCCAAGCAGATATTTTCAGTTGCTTATCTTTATAATCATTTCGAGTTTTGTCCTAAAGGACACCTCTTTCCTGAACTAGAGTAATCAATTCTTCGGGGTTAATATTTGTTTCCATTACTATGAATCACCAAACGTGCGTACAATAAAAACACAACAGCTCTGCTTGCGCGCCGCGATGTATGTGTGCGAGATCGCAGCGCGAGCGACGTACGCACGGACGGAACGAGGGGTAGCGGGGAGAGGGTTATCGGCCCCGACACCCGACAAATGTGAACAGCGCCATTCTTAATCATAGGCGAGCGAAGTCCGACACGATTTTTCCGGGCGTAGAAGGCAAAACATACGACATTTCTTGTCGGAGCCGACACAAAATCGGTTTCCGATAAGTGTGAATAGCTTCATATATAATGTTCTGCCACTGAAACCTCCGATAAATATACGGAGCCGACACCCGACAAGTGGGAACCGGCCGTTACTATTGACAGTTGGTACACTTCTGTTGAGCTTTTTGATAGCCTAAAAAAGAAACAACTGACAGGCGTAGGGACACTAAGAAAGAACCAAAAAGACATCCCACCCGAATTCTTACCAGCTCGTCGCAGAAATGTGGATTCAACGCTTTTTGGTTTCACAAAAGATATCACTATCTTCATATGTGCCAAAGCAGAATAAAGCAGTTATCACCCTATCAAGTATGCATCATACGGCCAATATTGACGAAGCTACCAAGAAACCCGAGATGATTCTTTTTTATAATAACACCAAATATGGAGTGGATTTACTCGACCAAAGGTGCTCAAATTACTCCACCGCTCGTCGCACGCGCAGATGGCCCTTGGCTGTATTTTACCGCATACTTGATATTTCCGCCTCGAATGGTTACGTTGTTTGGCTATCTACCCAACCTGAAGGTCAAAAGGTTAAAAGCAGATTTTCATTTAGGAAGCATCTAGCAGAACAGCTGACTAGACGTCGCGCAAATAACGTGAAACTGCAACGTGATATCAGAACAGCTATTCGACGCATCCTCGACTCAAACACGGGAACGGGAATCACCCCATCAGCAATTCCATCTACCAGTGGCGCTGAAGAAACAACTAGCAGTGCGTAAGAACTGTTCTACTTGCGATTCTAAAAAAAAACGTAAATATACCCTAGCTAGAATAAAATATGGATGGAAGTAGGCATGGTGAAAAAACATGTAACAATAATAACAATTCATAAATCATTTTGAATTCTAAGTTTTTCTAATTGTTGTTTTTTCTTTTACTAATAATAAATTTTGTATTTCTATATTTATTTATTTTTATTTCTAAATTGTGGATTTCTCGCATTTGCTTGAATTTTAAGTCATACTCCTCAGCTTTTTTTTCTATTAATTATTAGTGGTATTCTGACTCAGTTGCTTTACTATGTCTTCCTATCCTATTGGATGTGCGACGACTCCTCACTTGGGGCGTATCTGCCGTTGCACTTGCTGTATGATTATCTTTAGCAACTGTGTGTCTTGTTCGAGGGGTCACACTTTCGTATGACGTCTATTTGCCTGTGCCAAAACAGAATCCTGCATGACGTTATCATACCTTGGGGTCTGTGGATAAAATACAATACAATACAATATTTATAATATGTATTTGAATAGTATACATGTTATGTAAATGTAACTTATGTAGTAACTTGTATGTAGTATAGGTAATATTACAAAATAAAAGTATCAGCACTAGTCAGGAAACTACAAACCAATTCACTGAGTAAGCGCCTGTTCATCAGCAGAAGCCTGCATAGAGGTAAGGTGAGGGCGAGGAGTCAGAGCTGAACAATCATACAGTGTGACATCATTGTGAACATTGTAATCTGCAAGTATGTCCTATGAATGGTCTTCCATTTCAGTGGGATTCTCTGTGCGTTCACTTGTAATCCATTGCAATGCTAAAAAAAAGATTTTCTTTAGTAAACTAATCTCTTTAGTAAACCTTCAAACTATTTTGTAATATTTACAATGTTTTACCCAGCGCAACAAGGAGTGGAACGCTACAGGCTGACAATAAATAAATAATAATATTAAAAATAAAATATTGTACCACTTGTGCTTGATGTACCTACAATTTGTATCATACTTGGTTAAGTGACTGTGTCTCATTAGCATTCAATGATTGATTTTCATCAATCTCATTGTTCTGTGTCTGTGTGTCATGCATCCGGTTATCTTTCTGAAACATTTACAATAAACATCGACGTAATATGTATAATGATAATAAGAATAATATGAAATGAAAACATTTACGTTACCCTGGTGATCATTATCAAATACATTTATATCCTTTACAAATTCATGAGGCAACAAGCTATGGATGCGCTAGTCCATTTCTGTTACAACAGCCTCATTACTCCCACCTCCTGTGGCTCTTTGAGTTTTTTTTTAGTTTGATATATTTTTTTTTGCTGTTATTTTCAACCTTTTCCATTGACCTTTCAATTGAGTATTTGATCGGTTGGTGCCCATAATCATTTCAAATCTGTTACAAGACATTATCTCAATGAAAATAGGCAGGAAATTTATTACTAAGTAGGTATTCAAAAATTGCTGAGCAGAATAGTGATTCAGTCCATGGGTTTTCCAGGAAGAGTATTTTTTATCTAGTACCTACCCAGCCTCATCAAATTTTAATCTTGGCTTCTTTACTAGGTAGAGGAGTACATACCTAATTAATTAAACTGTGGTGATCACAGCCAGCCATGACACAGGAATGTAAATGCACCTGTAGAATGTATCTATACAATTATAATATAATTAGTGATTAAACGAACTTACCTGTAAGTGAAGTTCTATCATAATTATACGAGCGCCGAGTCCGAATAGATTATCCCACCCTCCCGTTTGAGGAATGGGGTCTGGAACATTAAGTCCTGCCTGTGGTGAGAAATTCGTTATAGGTTCTGGTTGAGTTGTAGGGACAGAGACCTATATCTGGTTATCATTTGTCACTTCATCTTCCATTAGCCAATCACTTGGTTTTAAAGTGGGTGTGTCTGAAATCCTTAAATATGACTTCCTTAGTGGGTGATGTACTTACATAATATTACACTAAAAATATAAGGTTAGGATACAATTCCCAATGGACTGAAAGCCAACCATATTTTACGTGCATTAAAACACTCAATTAAGTAGTGTCAATACACTAAAGATTAAAAAAGTTAGGTCACATCCATAAAAGTTAGGTCACAATCCCCAATGGAAGCGACGCCAACCGTTTTTTCCATGCGTCAATACAGTCCAATGACAACTCAGTGTGCACAACTTGAGTAGGTAGCGTCAATACGCTAGAATTAAAAGGTTAGATCCCCAATGGAAGGAACGCCAACCACATATTTCGTGTGTTAAGCTCGAGACACTTGGTGTACAATAAGGTAGCGTCTGAAGACGACGGAGCAAAATTAAAAACTAGAATTAAAATATAAGGCGCATCTTGTTTCAACAAAAAAAAAATAACAACAAAAAAAGAGCACACTCTAGTCTCTACATAAATGACAAATAAAAATTCACCGGCCCTAAACATTATAGCTTTGCCGCGTCGCTAACACGCCCCACCCCAGTGCGGCTAGCAGCACTCAGCGACTAATGGAATCCGAGCGACGCGTGCAGAAGATCTCGCCAGCACTCCACTCTTCGTTTTGACCCTCACCATTCTGACTCGGCCATCCCTTCCAGGGCATACTTCTTGGATCAAACCTTTCGGCCACATATTTCTAGGTCCATTTTTGTCAACAATAAAGACCAAATCGCCCACTTGCAAAGGTCGCTGTTCAAGGTTCCATTTTCTTCGAGGTATAAGATCTGGAAGAATCTCTTTTACTCATGTGCTCCAGAACATGTCGGCGAGGCGCTGTGAAATACGCCACTGCTTCCTTAAGAACAGATCGGAGTCATCAAAAATCCCCATCACTGGTCCGTTCGAAGAGGTTCCTAACAGAAAATGGTTCGGCGTTAGGGTTTCCATAGTGCCAGCTTCAACACAGACGTGGGTCAGGGGTCTGCTATTAACAATGTTTTCAACCTCAGCTAGTAGCGTGTTCAAGGTTTCGTCGCGTGGAGCTCTTTCTCTAACCACTCACGCGTCCGGGCGACAATAGTCGTCTAAATTTTGTTGGCTAAAACTGTTACGGCGACTATGGCAGCCGAGCTGACCTATGCCTTTGAAACCGGTTTTTGTCGATGAATGCTTTTACAGAGTTGCTCCTGCGTGTTCCTAGATGGCTCTCAATGAAGTTACGTATCAATTGATGGCAAAAATATTAGGGGCAACTCTAAAATCAGCTCTGAATAAACAAAAAAAAACTCAAGTGTCAAGTTTTCAAGTGGTCGGGAGTTCCATATTTTAAAATGTAAGTATTAAATAATTTAATCAGTTAAATTATAAGTGTCGTATACCAAAATGTTTCTCAAGAAATATACTTTTCGAATATCTAAAAACATATTACGTTTCGTACGCAAAGACGAAGGTAAAATCGAGTTGAAAAAAACAAGAATTTTGGCGGCTGATATTACAATGTTTCGTATGACTACTGATAAATTCTGATAAAATATGCCTTGTAATAGGCTAATTATATTATTGGTATAATGTAAACAACAATAGAACATAAGTACACAGCGCAGTCAGTTAGTATTTTAGGTTTTTCTGTTACCTTCCACAGGTTTTACATATGGGCGAACATAGCCGCCCGTGACGTTTACAATGTTGGCCTAAATAAGGGTTTGTACAAGCGGTCGATTTCATATGTGATGTATGCGATTTTTGGGCTTGGTTTTAATCCGTGTGGTGGTTTTTAACCTATTGATTGCCGTTTTTCTTGCGACTTAATTTTATTGGATGTGGGATGCTTTTAATATTCAAGCTTACATTTGCACTTTGAAAATATGAATATGATAAAAAAAAAAATTATTATTATTAGCACGTTTTTATTAGGTTGTTTTTTCATTTGTTTGTTTGTTTGTATGTATGCATGTTTGTTTGTCTGTGTGTCCACAAATTTTGCAATCGATTTTATACTAGCTTCCTGATGAGCTAGAGACTTGAAACTTTGGACATACTTAGGTCAGAACATGAAGACAATACAATATTATGGTGTCATTGAGCTGAACTGGTGATGGAGCCGGAAGAAGGCCACAAGAACTCTATGATGAAATCATACAACACCATCGTGTTTGGGCTTGTTTGAATAGTCTTGACGAGTACTTTGTTGGAAAATAGTGTCCAGGTTCTGATGATGGAGCCGGAAGAAGGTCACAGGGGTTATTGTACATTGACCACAAAGTAAACTCGCCACATTTTATAAACTCCATACATTGAAAGTAAACTCACCACATGCATTAAAAATATGTGTAAGTTAGTCACAGGCGGGTAAGGTTTGTTGTAAATTCGCAACAAATCCTCAGTTCACATATTTTTTGCTTAAAGTAGCGATAGCAAGCAATCTTTTGATTTTTTTTAGAGAATAATTATATTGACAAAATTAAGAGAGTATAAGTTAATATCCAATGAAAACTAATAAGAAATTAAGAATTAACAGTAAGCACAACTTTCTTTTCTCCTGCGCTTTTGCACACTCTATCACGCGCTCGCTCACTCGCTGTATCTATCTCTTTCTGTCTGACCGTATCGGTCAATGCATCAAACAACTTATCAGTGCAGTGACTCCCTTGACCTTGTCGATGCGCGTGTGGTTATTTGTTCTGTTAAATGTAACCTGTTGGATAACAGTCAGACCAACCAGTCGATTGGTATATATCCAAAATAATGGATCCCAATCAACCAGGCCCTAGTTCCAGTGGACATGGTGTAAGTACTTATTTTACATTACAATCAATTATTATAGAAAAAATACTACTTACATATATTTTATTATCTGACCTCCTGATTTTTCTCATATCGATTCCCTATAAATTAAAATTATTTTGCGAATTTGGGATAAAATGTAAGTATATTTTTTTTAATAAATAATGCTCTTGTATGGCTGCGGTACTCACGACAATCATGCTTAAGAAACGTTAAACAAAATGGCGGACGGCACGCGCTGTGGCGCATAAGTTGAACTTATTCATTGGTGAAAAATAGATAGACATATATTTTTGATTATTTTTTCTGTTTTTTTACTGGAATATCACAGAGAAACATCACTTAGTACAAACTTTCATACTTTGAGCGAAAACTTTTTGTTAGTAAAGCAAAGTTATAGTTTATAATTATTTTATTTTTTTCGCATCATTTTTAATTAAATTAGGTACGTATGATCTTTTCAGATCACATTTGCCAGAACTGAAAGAGGACGCCGGATGCTTCTGAGACATGGCTATATGTACACTTTTCATCGGGAAACTAAATTTGGAACTGATTGGAGATGTACTAATCATTCATGTCGTGCAACTATTAAAATTTCGGAGAATCATGCCATCAGAATTTTGCATGAACCAGTCCACAAGTGTCAACCAAGTACAGTAAAAACTGAAATTATAAAGATAAAAAATCTTTGTAAGGAAGCAGCAGCGAACACGAGCACACCTATGCCTCAATTGTATGAAGAGGCTTTTCAAGCAGCTAAGGATGCGGGTTACGAGTTATTAAATGCCATACCCAAATTTACAAACATTTCACGAACACTTTACAATGTGAGGAACCGTGAGCTAAAGGTGCCCAAAACACATTTTTCGAGATGCAAAGATGTCATCATCCCAGAAAAATATAAAATCTTTTTTTTATTATTTGACGATGACAGTGAGCCTGAAAACAGAATAATAGCTTTCTGCACTGAGGCAGCTCGTGAAGTCATACCAAATCTACAAACATTCTTTTTGGATGGCACATTTTCAAGCTGCTGTACACCATTCTATCAGCTGTATTGCATACATGGAGACGTGAATAGCGACGACCATTTCTCGAATATAGTCCCACTTATCTACGTCCTCATGCCTAATAAGCAGGAACGGTCTTATGAACGACTTTTCATATCACTGATGCAAAATTTACCTGATTGGACACCGCGTAGAATGATTGTTGACTTTGAGATTGCTGTGATAAATGTCATAAGAAAAGTATTTCCTGATGTTGAACTACAAGGATGTAACTTTCATTTTAAGCAAGCTCTGGCCAAAAAAGCTCATGCCTTACAATTAAATGACATCGAAGAGAAGAGACACTTAGCCATGTGTGCTGCATTAGCCCATGTAAAGAAACATGATATTGAAGACGCATGGTTGCATATCATGGAAGATGCACCACAGAACGAAGCAGTTACAAAATTCAACGATTATTTTGTAGCCCAGTGGTTAGAAAACACTAGTATACATTTTATGTGGAATGTACATGGGGTGCGTCACAGGACAATAAATCTAGCAGAAGCATGGCATAAACGTTTAAACAATAAGATGAACAAAAAAAAAACAAAAATGCTTCACTTTCTTGATACACTAAAACAGGAGGCTGAACATATCGACTGGAAATTGAAGAATTTCCAATTCAATATTCCCTTAAACTTGAGAACACGTCGATCTATTGCATATGACAAAGAATTGAAAAAAATTTTGGACAATTACGATAACATGTCCCTGGCTGAAGTTCTTAAAAAACTTTCTGTTATGCAACATTTTAGAAACTTGTAACATATTATGACCAATGAATCTATTGCAAAAAGCATTATGTAGGTCTTTTTTTACATAGTTCTAGGTAAATCGGCCACTTGAAATCTGTGATTTTTATTTAGATGTAAGGTTAATTTTAAAGAAAATGTGATTTTTATTGTGATTTAATTATATTTCTATACTCAATAGTATTGAGTATAAGTAATTAATATTTAAGTATTTTTATATAGTTTTAGGTAAATCGGCCACTTGAAATTTGTGATTTTTATGTAGATATAAGGGTAAATTTAAAGAAAATGTGATTATTACTGTGATTTAATTATATTTCTGTAGTTTCTCTAGTAATTGTAATGTTGTGGGCAAATCAGCCGCATGAGAACTGTGATTTTCAAGTAGATGTAAGTTTAAAAGTTGAAATTGCTGTGTTTATGAAAAATAAATAATGTTTTTATTCTACTTATTGTTTGATTTTTCTGCAGACTTTTCACAAAAAGCAATGGTGGTGAGTTTACAATAACCAAAATTAATAATAAACAATTTACTTCATAAAAATAGAACTGTGGTGAGTTTACACTTACCGTCGTGATTCCTAACTTTGCCTGTTCTACCTATCTTCGCCTGATTTCAAATAAATGTAGTTTCCTACCATAATTTTAGAACAGGGTGCAAAAAATACTACCAAATACCAAGTATTTTTCATATATGGCAAGATTTTGCAGATAAAGCGTAGCTTACGTAACGTTGTTCATGATCAGTGCATTTTTTCCGTACGATGAAAGTGACAGATTTTATTTGCCTCCGTTTAACTTTACTTTTAGACAGTGCTACGGAACAGGTAAGTTTAATGTTTTTTAGTAATTGTCACCTACAACTAACCTCCTTTCATTTAACACTATTATTTCCTGGTTTACTTACAATTTTTATTCATAAATTATCAAAAACCTATTGACGGGATTGCGGCAGACATCTTGTTTTCAAACTTCGCCTACCTCTAGGGTTATCAATCATTGTTTTTTATGTTCTACATTTCTGTAATAGGTAATAGTTTTAATTATTCCAAGTGTAATCATTGTTGTCTATTGTGTTTTAAAAAGCTGCTGTTACGTTTTTGTTTCGTACTTCTCTTTATAGCGAATAACGTGACTTATCGGATTTCCATCCACTTCGTGATTTTTAATTATTATCTATCTTTCACCCGCTACTTCCGGCTTGTTAATATGCCTGCACTAGGTACTTTTGGATAATTTTATCTTTTATATTTTAAATATCCCGATTAACCTACAAGGTAATATTGAAAAGCATTCTAACAAAAGAACTAATATAATTTTAACTTATATTATTTAAAGCAGTTCGTTAACATTTTTTTTTATTATTATTTTCTCGATGTCTATGTGAGGTTTTCTTACGTCCTATACAATAAACTGATCATTACAGGATTTTCAGCAATGGGAAAAACGAAAGAGCAGGCAAAGAAACGCATCAAAAGATTGTATACTACGAAACATTCAGAAGATATGATTGAATTAGCACTGGATGCGATGAAAAAAAAAACTATGTCCTCCTACAGTGCAGAAAAAGTATTCGGCATACCTCGTCGAACATTATTAGACAAGTTGCATAATAAACACCCTAATAGACCCGGTTGCCCTACTAAGCTAACTGAACAGGAGGAAGCGGATATTATAAAAGTTTTAATAGCAGCCGCCGATTATGGAAGCCCCTTGACTCTTCTAGATTTGCGGATTGTAGTACACAGGTGATGTTTAAAAATATTTTGTTGTGATTTTTGCCAATGATTCAACTGGCACTAATGTCACCCCTCGAAAGTTATATCCTAAAACGTACACTTCAGAATGTGTTTCATTAGCAAGTTAGGATTAGGTTATTTAGTGCTAGCTAACTACAATTGTCATTTTTAAACCCCGTTGTAAAACCGACGGGGTGTTAAAAGTTTGACCTGTCTGTCTGTTTGTCTGTCTCTGTATGTGTCTATCTATGACATCATAGCTTTATATTAAAAGGTGAATCAGTCAAGAGTGTTCTTAGCTATGTATAGTTGATGGACGCCGTCAAGGTCAAATGGTTTGGGGATTTATTAAATTTCAAATTTATCGTCATTTACCTACCTTTGACTAGTTGCTTATCAGTTGATTGGAGATTTGTTTTTTTTTTCAGATACTTAGAAGCTAATGGAAGACTTTCAATTTTTAATAACAAATTACCTGGAAAAAAATGGGCGTACTCTTTCTTAAAAAGAAATAAATGTAAATTAACCTACAGAGTGATTCAAAATATAAAAAGGAGCCGAGCAGAAAAATCACCAGGTGAAATGAGAGAATATTTCACATATTTAAAATCATCATTGGAGGGCGTTCCTAATGAAAACATACTAAATTATGACGAAACCAACTTGAGTGATAATCCTGGGACCCAAAAATGTTTATTTAAAAGAGGAGTAAAGTACCCCGAAAGGGTGTTGAATTATACAAAGGGAGCTATATCTATAATGTTCGCTATAACTGCAGGAGGAGAATGTCTCCCTCCATACGTAGTTTATAAAGCCGAGCATTTATATACCCAATGGACCATAAATGGACCTAAAGGATCCAGATTCAACCGCTCAAAGTCGGGCTGGTTTGACAGTCTATTATTTGAAGATTGGTTCGAAAGCATCATCCTGCCCTGGGCTAAAGACAAAACGGGTACAAAAGTTTTGATTGGAGACAACCTAGCGTCTCACATAAATCACAAAATTGTGACTTATTGTGAACAAAATAATATTCGTTTTGTATTTTTACCCCCCAATTCGTCTCATTTAACGCAACCTCTCGATGTATGTTATTTTGGCCCACTAAAAAAGTTATGGAGAGAAATTCTATTGAATTATAAGATAAAAAACCCAAGGGAAACAACAATACATAAAGGACATTTTCCAGATTTACTCAAACAACTCGTGGAGAAGCTTAACGAAAAGTCCCATAATATAAACAGTGCTTTTAAAAGTACAGGAATTGCGCCATTTAACCCTGATAAGGTTATCAGTAAACTTCCAGGTTCAAATGAATCTACTGCTACATACACTATCGACAACGCACTACTAGACTGGCTGAAGGAGACAAGAAGTGCCAATCCAAACAAAAAACAAAGGAATAAGAAATTAAATGTCCCCCCGGGAAAATCTGTTGGCACAAATGACTTTAAAGATTTGATTACTCAACCAAAGAATGGAAAAAAAGATAAAAAGCAAAAGGCAGACTATTCTAAAACTACTCAATTAAACGTTGGTTTATTAATTGAGCCATCCTTCCAAAATCCCGAAAGTCTCAAAAAGTTATGCATCAGTTGGGTCAATACTTACTTGATAATTCAAAACGATGAACAAACCGCACAAAGATCATTTGTTCAAAATTTGTACGAAACTAAAAATGATGAAGCTAATGAGCCATTTATTGGTGAATTGCCAGAATGCCTACTACTAAATCTTAACAACAAGCCTACTACTAAATCTAAACCTATAATTACATCGGAAGTTACTTTCAAAGCAGGATCGTCTCAAAATATTCATTATCGTAAGAAAATAAACAGTGATCAAAAAGGTGATGTTAAAATTACGCGGTCTGCTTTACATATGAAATTAAATATGAAAAAGAAAGAAAATATAACTGAAGAAAGAAAAGTCCTAGAAGAAATTACACAAAAAAGTAAAGAATTTGGAAATATAATAAAAACTGTAACACCGAAGAAAAAAATAAAAAGAGAAACAGCTACTAAAGCAAAAAAAAGGACACAGAAACACATTCCTAGCAAAGAAAAATGGAGGAGATATAGCAGTGAGTCTAGCTCTTCTGAAAGTATACTGTGTATGGCTGATTCGGATGATTCTGAATATGAAACAATGGAAGATATTATCACGGAAGAAGAACAAGAAAATATAGAACCATCAATTCCATACGGCGTTTCAGAAATTGAATATTTTACAGAAGATAATAATAAATTAAATATCGATACATGGATTTTAGCAAAATTTGCTACGAAAAAGAGTTTGAAACATTTTGTAGGAAAGGTTATATTAATGACAGACAACATACCTGACGTGAAATTTGTAAGGAAAGTAAAGGAATCAAAATTGGATAGAGGATCGGTGTTTACTTATCCTGCAGTGGATGATATTTGTACCATGAAACATTTGGATGATATTGTTTTAATATTACCAACGCCCAACATTTCCCGGCGAGGACAAATCATATTTGATATTGATTTGAGTAATTACAACGTACAATAGGTTTAACTGTTTTGACTGAAGTTACGTACGTATTTTTGATGTTTCCGGACTAATTAAGATAAGACTGATTTAGTATGTTTTAATTTAAAAAGTATCAATGCCAAATATTGTGCCTTATATTTTGTTAATTTTTTAAGGTGTTTTATTAGTATTTGTTTATGTTTGAGACTGCTGAAGTGAATAAAATATTGTGTTTTTGATACATAATGTATGGAGGTTTGCTAAGATTGTATTTTTTTTTAATTTAAGTATCAGTACTGTATTAAAAATTGTGCTTTAATTTTAGTTTTCTTTTTAGATGATTTAGTATTTGTTTATGTTTGAATAAGACTGCTGAAGTGAAATAAATATTGTTTTTTGATGCATAAAGTATGGAGGTTTGCTAAGATTACATGTTTTTAAAATTAGTTTTAGTTGTTACGTTGTCACGTAAAGATATATATTTTTTTTAATTTTAGGTAATTTTTTTGTTTAAGAAAAAGTAGCTACTAAAATTACTACTAAGCTAGATAGCTGATAAAAAATATTTTATCAGCTATCTTTTATTTTACGCTACGAGGATTTAAATAGTAAGCTTTTGTTATAATAATTATGAAAACAATAAAGAGACTAAACGACATCTTTTTTTTCTATTTGTCATTCCCCATATTTTTGGCAGCCCTGACACTGCTCCAGCAATTGTATGGAGCCAACTTCAGACTGATACCTATCTTCGCCAACAACCATTTTTTTTTTTTAATGGACTCTATTTCTATCACAGTACAGTTTATTTTCGTCTGGCTTATTCCAATTCGTTTACATCCGGTCTACTATACATTATGGCGGACAATTAATAATTATTTGACGTCATTTCACGACGTAGGCGAAGTCAGGAAACTATACCCATACTTCGCCTATGACATTTAAGACTTAATTTTGTCAATATCATAAAGGAATTTAATCATGATACTGTAAACAATGATAAAGAACGATGTATAAAATCATTTTTTTATCATCGCAAAAAGAAATTTCTTCTAAAATTTAAGGGGTGGTTCAATAAGTGCCAAAACTCAGGCGAAGTAAGGGGTCACGACGGTACTTTTTTCTGTGGCGAGTTTACTTTGTGGTCAATGTACAAAAACCCGGTCACAGGAACTCTGTAATAATAACACACAACCCCATCAAGTTTGAGCTCGTTTGATTCGTCTTAACAAGTACTCCAATAGGAGGTGGTGTGTTTACTTCTAGTACTAGTTTATATTTTTGTAGTTTTTCACTCACAATGCTATTTTTAGATAAACGTTAGTAGCCATGTATTAAATGTGTTTAATTTTAATTATTTTTGAAATTATAAACGATACCTAAAACAAGTTTCGGTTGTAGGTCTGAGAGTGAAAATGTTGATTTCCGAGGCCGTAGTGCTCGTGGCCGTGGTACTCGTAGCAGAGCCCTACTGGACCAGCCGTGAGTATGCAGTATATACTGTTTTTTAAGATAAATTTTAAATAGATAAATATTGAAATAATGGTTTTTAATCTTTTCGTGACCTTGATCTGGTTTCATGTTATACTATTGGTTTGACATTTATGTATCAGCGACCTACTTTAGTTAAAATTATATTTTAGAATTACAAGAAATCAAGAGGTGGGAAGAGGGAGAGGGCGAGGGAGAGGGCGAGGGCGTGGTAGAGGGCGAGGTGCACAGGTGTAAGTGTATTTTTGTCACGGCATTTTTCAAACTGTTTTTGAGCATATCATTTTGAAGATTCATTTTTGGCAGTGACACTTTGGAAGACTCTCTCCACCAAATAAGGATGGAGCGGAAAATAACCCAGCGCCGAGTTGCTGCGCTTCCGACAGCAACTCGGCTAGAACTTGTCGCCAAGAAGCGCGAAGCTCACTTGGAGCGGATGCTCCTACCAGATGCGCCGCCTCGCAAACGGAAAACAAAGTAAACTACTTAGTTTTTTATCTTACATTTAATTTTTTGAATTTCAAAATTTACAGTCTCACTCAGCTCTTTTTTAAAATAATGTCGTAGTGTACCTAGAGTTAAAAAGTTTTTTTTTTATTTTACAGAAGGGACTCGCCTATTCGCCAGCCGTGCGTAATGGTCCCACAGGCCCCAATCGCCCCATCAACATCGGGGGTGTCTCGTTCTATTGGTAAGATGGTTATCCAGCAGAGTAATGTTTATTATTTTTATATATATGTATGATGTAAGTCACAACTGTCTTGTTTGTTTCAGAACGTCGACCCTCAGGTGTGGGCGAACATGACCCACTCCCAATCGCCCCATCAACATCGGGGGTGTCTCGTTCTATCGGTGAGATGGTTATCCAGCAGAGTAATGTTTATTATTTTTATATATATGTATGATGTAAGTCACAACTGTCTTGTTTGTTTCAGAACGTCGACCCTCAGGTGTGGGCGAACTTGACCCACTCCCAAACGCCCCATCAACATCGGGGGTGTCTCGATCTATTGGTAAGATGGTTATCCAGCAGAGTAATGTTTATTATTTTTATATGTATGTATGATATAAGTCACAACTGTCTTGTTTGTTTCAGAACGTCGACCCTCAGGTGTGGGCGAACTTGACCCACTGCCAAACGCCCCATCAACATCGGGGGTGTCTCGATCTATTGGTAAGATGGTTATATCACGGTATCATAATTATTAATTTTCTATATTCAGTGTAAGCCACAATTATCTTATCTGTTTCAGGATGCACAGAACCAACTGACGCTGAACCCAATATTGAAATCGAATTCAGTAAGTTATTGGTATACTTCGTGTTGTACCTAATAAGACGTGTTAAGAATTAAGTTAGTAACAAATGCGTGTTCTTTACAGTTGATCAAGCTGCGAATTTGGAGGACAGTGACATAGGTACGTCAGATGCTGACACGGTTCCCATTTCTCCATACAGTTCTCCTAGTAGACTGTCTACTAGGACTAATGTGCACGTTATGCAGCGGAGGCCCATTAAAAGAAAAAAAAAATACAGAAGCTCTTCTGAGTCTTCGTAATTTTACTTATATTATCATATAGCGTAGGTTAATAAGTATAGTAAATTGTCCTTAATTTTTTTCTATACCTAGGTGCAGAGGTGGTCATCATGGCATCACCTAGCTCCTCGCTGTGCACTCCAAGGGCCATTGGTAATAAAAATGTCCATGAAGTGTTGTCGTTTATACGTCAGTAAGGATTCTGTGTCCTATTGTTTGTTCCAGGTTTTAACGACCAATGTTTTGAATCAACTATAGAAGACTGGTTACAGTTAACTGACATACCTGACAGTGACGATGATAACGATTTAAACTTTGACGATGACACTACACCCATTCCAATAATATCACAACATAATTTTGTGACTGAACCTGCATGTGAAAGTGACATGACACCATTCCAAGTGGAAGTGTTAAATCGTGAGGATGAAGCCAATGACCGAGCACTAAGCGACATTGTACCAAGCGACTGTTACACTTTCAATTGGAAAAAAGACCGAAACACTTTTTTTGGACGACGTGAGACTTTCTCTGAGAATTCCGGACCGACATTTGAGGTGACTGACCAGACTCGAGTCATAGACATCTTCGACAAGATGTTCGATGTCGATTTCATTGACCGATTGTGTACGGAGACCAATCGCTACGCAGACCAGAAGATAGCTCTGATCAAAGAGCAAAATTTACTATCTGAAAAGTCTCGGCTTCTGCGTTGGACTCCTACAAATAGAGACGAAATGGTTACATTTCTTACTTTACAGATTTTACAAGGACTTTATCCCTTACCAGACGAGCAGGCTTATTTTACTTTCAATGGGTATGGCACAATGCCATACTTTGCTAAAACTATGTCGTACAACCGGTACATACTGTTAAAAAAGTTTCTACATTTTGTTGACAGTCAGACTTTACAGGAGACAAGCAGACTATGCAAAATACAACCAGTGGTGGACTACTTCAATGACAAGTTTTCCAGCCTATACACGCCTTCACAAGAGATAGCCATCGACGAATCTCTTTTAAAGTGGCATGGTAGATTAAGTTTCGCCCAAAAGATAACGACAAAGGCCGCACAAGTAGGCCTCAAAACTTATGAGTTGTGCGAATCCTCGAGTGGCTATCTCTGGAAGTTTTTTGTATACGCTGGAAAAGCACAGCAGGCAGCGACTACTGATAACAATGACCGACGCAATGATGACCAAACAGATTCGCAAACGAATGACAGACCAGATGAGAACGACACAATTGACAGATTTGAAGATGACGACGAGACAAATGGCAGTAACAATATCGTATCGAATAACAGACTGACGACTGACGACCGACCTACAAATGCTACTGCAAAAATTGTGCTTGACTTAGTCGAGCCGCTGCTTCATCGAGGTCATACTTTGATAATGGACAATTTTTATAACAGTCCATTATTATTGCGTTACCTGAAAAAAAACAAGACTGACTGTTATGGGACATTGCGACTTAACCGGGAATTCGTTCCCGATTCAGTCAAGACTTTGACTAAGACAGAACTTCGTAATGGTGAAGTAGTGGCCACTTACTGTTCAGATTTGATGATTTTGGTATGGCGGGATGCTAATATTGTTAGCATGATCTCGACGTACCATAATCTTCAAATTGGGACTCAGAACAAATATAACAAACTGACTTAGAAACCAAAAATAGTACTCGACTATAACAAGAGTATGGGTGGAGTTGACAGAAAGGATCAAATATTATCAGCTCAGCCTGTGGAACGTCTGAGGAACAAAATTTGGTATAAGAAACTCTTCCGCCGACTGTACAAAGCCGCTATTTTTAATTGCTATGTGATATTTTCTAGTTTTCGCCGGAAAATATCACATCGTCAGTTCCGGACTACATTAGCGGAAGATTTATTGAAGAGACACAGACATTTAGACTTAGCAACTGAATACCGACGTTTGAATGTGCGATCAAACAGTACTGGACTACTGAAGACAACGGTTGTACGACGTAACACACGACATAGGACACAGGACAGACCGTTGGTTGAGCATAACCACTTCCCGATTCGAACAGGTTCCAAAAATACCTGCTGCAGGATGTGTCCTAAGAAGACGAGGACCATCTGGAAATGCGAGGAGTGCGATGTCAACCTTTGCATCGAAGGATGTTTCAAGGCGTATCACAAACGCTAATAACGAACAACGAGCAAGCATTCGCTAAGTGCATGTATTTTTTTCATCATCATAATTTATTTCTTACTTTTTCATACAAATTCATTCGGCAAAACTACGTTTTAGTATGGAAAAGTAAAAAAAAACTATTGTTTTGGCAAAAAATATTACATTAAGCTATTTGACAGAATTTAGTTGTACAGAAATAATAATTATGTAATACTTATATATAATATATATATGTATACAAGGCTATTTTTAGTTCATTAAAAACCTCACGTGGGGTTGATCAGACAATCAAACTAAACAACTTTCATTATGGGACCAACCTTGAAATCTCGAAAAATAATCAGCTGTTTCATACATTTCGATGGAATAGGCATTGAACTTTAGTATGAAACAGCTGATTTTTATTTCGCGATTTTGAGGTTGGTCCCTTAGTGAAAGTTGTTCAGTTTGATGGTCTGATCAACCCCACGTGAGGTTTGTAATGAACTAAAAATAACCTTGTATATATACATACATATAGACATAGGTGTATAGATACATACAGACATATTTTTGTAATTTGTTTACTTTTTGTTTGTTTTGTTTTTTTTGTATATTTAAGGGATCATATCCCATAACTTGTAAACAATTCAAATAAATTTTGTTTTTTAAATCGATGTCTTTTTTCTTACTTTCTCCATTCGACAAAAATACGTTGTAGGTATATATTGGGGTAATGAACAGAAACAAGTTAGTAATTAAGGGTTATAAGTTTATTAATAAAATAAAACACAAAAACTAACTGTGTATTATTTCAAACAAAAAAAAAATAGCATCCGTGTCGTGTCGTGCGTCAGAACCCTAAGGCCAGGCGGCCATCTTGCCGTCAACTCGCTACAAAGGGTTTCCGCCAAATCCCATAGAAAAAAACCCCAGTCCCGGCGCAAAAGAATTGTATCTCAGATTTTAGATAATTATAAGTAGAAACAATATCAAGTGTCACTATTTTCTGATTCGGTGGTTAACATGGTTATTTTGCCCAGAGAAGTTTCATAGGCGCTACATGCAAACATGACACTTTCTAGGAAAAACTTCATGTTACTGTACTAATTGACATTGAATTGGCAAAAAATGAATAAAACACACAAATATACCCTAGTACATAATGTTATTATTGAGTTTATTGTTGTTATGTTGTGTTTCTGTGTTGTTTGAATGTATATAAAAATACAAAAAATAATAAATCCAGTTAGTTTATCTTCTGATTTATTATCTTCTTATGTAATTGTGTGAGGTATATATTAGGTCCTAATGTTATTATTTGTCCCAAGAGAGATAAAATAAAACCACTAACATTTTTTCAAGTTTGTATTCTATAAGGGTATTTTATACAAATCTCAAGAAGAACAAGGAAGACAACATAAGTTTATTTATACATGTTTCAAGTATCTTAATCTATCAATATCGAATCTAGGCCTATAGCTGGATGGTCTAGCCATCCCAGATAATAGATCACACTTATAACATGGGCGCAACTTCCCAGTGTTCGTTGACCATGAATACATGAACAATAATGTTCTTTTATTGCGTCAATCCCAGAACTTGCGGTGTTATATAATATATATTCATTACCCACACGTTTGTGTTGTTAATGAGTAAATTAATACAGTAAAATGAAGTTTTTCAAAAAAAATGGCATATGTATAGGTATATTATATTACATATAGGATAATGTGTTTATATCATGTGTTTTATTAATTTTTTGCCAACTCAATGTCAATTAGTACAGTAAAATGAAGTTTTTCCTAAAAAGTGTCATGTTTGCATGTATCGCCTATGAAACTTCTCTGGGCAAAAAAAACATGTTAGCCACCGAATCAGGAAATAGCGACACCTGATATTGTTTCTACTAATAATTATCTAAAATCTGAGATACAATTCTTTTGCGCCGGGACTGGGGCAATTTTGGCGGATACCCTTTCATTTGGAGTACTGTTTTGTTTTAATTTCTTGTGCTGCACACATTATACAACTTAATGACTTATTGGTATCAGAAAAAAGCTGAAATAGTCTAGTTTAATAATAAATAGGTTAAATAAATATAATCTGTATTATTCTGTACAAAAACTTCATTTGACTTTATTTTTAGGCAAAAATCACCAATACATTGAGGTTAAACATTTTTTTTATGTAATCTTAAAGAGTTATTTTAATTTAGATATCATTTAAAATGATTTTGTATAGTATCAGCAGTATACACATATTTTTATTTTGGGATAAGCAGTAGTAGTTTACTAGATATCACGGTTTAAACGGGAGAAAGAGCTGGCAAATTGCGCGAAGTAATTCGCTTAACGCGAGTGGACGCGTGGGGCAGTAACAGCTAGCGCGCGCGGACGTTTGAGTGGCTAAGTACGACTTTTAATGACGTTTTTACGCTCCTTATCCGCTCAAATGACTTTGGGACTACAGTCCCGAAAAAAAAATCGCTGTTAAATGCTCCTCGGGACTGTAGTCCCAAAATAAGCCATACCAACTTAATATCGCAAAGATCGATCTAATCCTTTCAACCTAATTCTTACAATCATAAGGTTTAAATTTCATAGTGTTCACAGGTTATATAAGCAGTAGTTCTGCTATTGGCAGCACCGAAAATACGATGCTCTGTGGCAGAAAAAAAAGTTTGAACAATGACATTCACTACTTGTGAATGTGTTGTGGATCTTTGCGGTTTATTATTTTTTCAAGGTGTTTTGTGGCGTCGAAAATAACATTCTCGCTGTTTTTCCGGTGCTATTTCAGTCAAAAAAAGTGTGTTTTTACAATAAAAGTGCAAATCATTACTTGAATTGTTGTATTGGAAGAATTTCAATCACATTCGTGAGGTACGTGTTTTCTGTTGGACAAGTGTCAGGTATGTGATACAGATTTTGTATTAAGTATTGATGTTAAAAGCTATTTGGCAGTAATAAAATGCAAAACAATAACTAAATATTAATTATTCACACCAAAAATAAGAAAATATAATCGGTTCAAGCTAGGATGCAACATTGTTTTACGACTCGAAACTCGAGTGACAGCTGTCACACTGGGTACCACCTTAAGGTCCGAGTGCACACTGAGAGCAAGATGATAGATTCCGCTCTACGGTCTTTGGGACTATTGGGTCATTTTTGATTAATATTTTTTTTCGTGTTAATTTGTTTTATTTTTTGGTGTGTTTATTATGTAGTTTTAAATAAATTTTTATATGTTATTTTGTTATGATTTTTGGTGTGTTTATTATTGTTTTGATTTTTGGTGTGTTTATTATTGTTTTGATTTTTGGTGTGTTTATTATTGTTTTAATTTTTGGTGCGTTTATTATTTAGTTTTAAATAATATTTTTTTTATGTTATTTTGTTTTGATTTTTGGTGTGTTTATCATTTATATTTTTAATTTTAGGTCACCTCAATTATGGATGCTGAGCACAGTCGTGCTCAAGGTGGTAAGGGTGCTCGCACTCGTGGTGGGGGTCGTGGTGGGGTTCGTGGTGGGGGTCG
The DNA here is from genome assembly GCA_963556745.1 of Catoptria pinella. NCBI lineage: Eukaryota > Metazoa > Arthropoda > Insecta > Lepidoptera > Crambidae > Catoptria > Catoptria pinella. The sequence continues at coordinate 2,838,216 of OY750777.1, forward strand.
TGGTGGGGGTCGTGGTGGGGGTCGTGGTAGGGGTCGTGGTAGGGGTCGTGGTAGGGGTCGTGGTGGGGGTCGTGGTCGAGGTGATGGGTGTGACCCTTCGAGTGCACACACTCGGCCGGCATGTGCACGCACACTTCATTTTAACGAGTTAGTTTGCTTTTTTTACTAACATTTCTAATAAATATTTTTATGACCAGTTTCTTTTCAACTCTAAGTTACGTTATGATAATAAATACCCATATTTATTATTATAATTATTTAAGATGGGTCTAGACGTTTTAAGAAAATTAATTAAGGGTTCATAAAACTTTACTGCTAGGTGATTTATTTTGCACTAATTTAAAATTAAACATTTTAATAAAACTTATTTGTAATATGTCCTAATAAATATTTTATTGTAGGGCACAAGAAGATTTGGCTTCCACTGCATCAGTGCCTTTATCTTCCAGTACTGAAGTTGCACTGTTTGATTGTAGGCCAGAACAAGATGTGGCTTCCACTGCATCAGTGCCTTCTTCTTCAAGTACTGAAGCTACTCAGCCGCCAACGTAAGTTATTTTTCATCCTAGAACTGCTGATAAGCAGTGTACAACATTAAGTTAATACAATTTTGTATTTCAGATTTTCATTGTCTGACGAACTTAAAAAAATAAGGAAGATGAAAGTCATTGATAGAAAGAACGAAAAAGTTCTCTCAATTGAACAAAGAAATCGATTGCGACAAATGAGAGAACAAAAACAGATGGGGACATTTCTATTGCCTGATGCTCCAGAGAGGAAGCGAAAGAGGTAAGATACTTAACTATTTTATTGTTACTTTTTTTGATAAATTGTTTTTAATATAAGGTATTTTAAACTTGAACAGGAAGGATTCTCCGCCACGTAGAACATGTCCCCTCCTTCCTGGCACGCCTACAACTCCACCTCCACCTAAACTTCTGCCGTGGAGGAATCGCCAAACAAGCGAACAAGACGTACCAGGTTTGTTACATACATTATGTTTACTCTTTCCACATTTTATTTCCTGCTTTTTTAAGTTCTTTCTTTTTAATTTTATCCTGCTACCTAATAAATTTTGTTATTCAGTTCCGATTCCATCACCACCACCAGCCGCAGAGGTGGAAAGTAACTCGCCGGGTCCGTCAGGTGCAGGTGATTAGGTTTTGTCAATGTTGTACCTATGCTGCAATCTTCTTTATGTTTACGCAACTAATGGGAATTACTTTTTTATCCAGTGATGCGTACGCTCCAAGTCGAAGAACCACTACATTTAAAGTGAGTTTTAAATTCAGTGTCCAAAATTATCTGTGTTATAAATTATCTCATCTCATTTTATTTCTTTACAGGGAGCCTATCTTTTTTTCGCCGTCTACTGGCATATTGAGCGTAGACGGCTATGAAGGTTCGGTGGTCGATTCACAAATTGAATTAATTGGTTTTACACCGAGTAGGTTTCATTTGCTTAACTTATTCATATTTTTGTTTTGATAACTGAACCAAATACTAACCTATTCATGTATTTTTAGCATCTACCGCACGAGAGTCGCCATGCCCTCAGGAGACTGCCACGACAGCAAGTTCTGTACCATTGTCACCATCTGTCCATGGTATTCTATATTTTTATCAGATTGTTGAAGTAACTATCGATATATGTATTATTACAACAAGAAAACCGTCTCTAGTTAGTTGAGATTGCAGTAAACGACCATAATTCGGAAAACACTACTGCCGTGTTGTGTTCTAATTAATATTTTTTATTTTAGATCCAACTATTTACGAAGATAATATAGAGCAGCAGATTCGTGAGTGGGAGCAGGCCATCGGAGGAGACGATATAGGCAGCGAAAACGAAGAAGACCTGGGAGATGAGCTGATCGATTTTTCGTCAACCAGCCAAAGAAACGCATCCGAGTTCCCAGCCATCTTTGATGCCCTGCCGCCTGATGTAATGTCACACGTTTTGGAAATGGACCAAGTTGATGACACAGCCCTGCAAAACCTTGCTAACGAGGACATGCTCCATTTTGAATGGTCTAATGATGAGGCCACTTTTATTGGAGAACGTGAAACGTTTACAGGCCAAGCTGGTCCCACTTTTCCAGTGGAAGGCTTGTCACCGTTTGACGTTTTCTCAAAATTTTGGGATGACGAGATCATTGGCGAAATTGTTCGCGAGACCAATAGGTACGCAAACAATTTAATGCAGAATATTCGATTACTGGAGCAGGCTCGTATAAAGAAGTGGAAGGACATAACTAAAGAGGAACTCTGGGTCTTCTTTGGGATTATAATGCTTCAAGGCATCATTCCTCTACCAGTAGAGAAAGAATACTGGAATCCATGCCTACCATATCTTAAGTTAGGTAATTTTGCAAAATTAATGAGTTTTAACAGATTCCTGCTCATAAAAAGATGCCTGCATTTTGTGAACAATGGTCACCTTCCACAGGTACCCAATAAGGACAAAAAACTAATTAAAATAAAGCCTATAATAGACCACCTCAACGACAAATTTAGCTCTTTATACCAACCGGAGCAGGATATTGCTATCGATGAGTCCCTTCTGTTATGGAAGGGACGATTGTCCTTCGTTCAACTCATAGCAAATAAATCGGCTAAGGTAGGTATAAAGAGCTACGAGTTGTGCGAGTCCAAATCGGGGTACCTTTGGAAGATGATCATCTACACCGGCAAAAAAACACAAGAGGAAGAGGAATCTGCTGAGGTTCAACCAGAAGGTGCAACTTCCCGAGTTGTTTTCGACTTGGTGAGTCCACTCCTTGACAAGGGTCATACCCTTGTCATGGATAACTTTTATAACTCGCCCTTGCTGTCCCGTATGTTGAAGGCTCGTAAAACAGACACAATGGGCACACTCCGCCTGAATAGGCAGTTTGTGCCTGAGTCTTTGCGAGCAAAAACAAAAACCAACATGCGGACTGGTGAAGTGGCATTTAGCCAAACTGCCGATCTGTCTATTATAGTGTGGAGAGACTCAAATGTGGTGTCGTTGCTATCAACGTACCACAAAGTGGAAGTCGGCGGCAAGGAAAAATACGGCACCTTTAAATATAAACCAAGCATTGTTCTGGACTATAATCTTTCTATGGGCGGCGTCGACAAAAAAGATCAGTTGTTGCAGGCGTTTCCCATAGAAAGAGTTCGGAACAGTGCTTGGTACAAGAAACTTTTCCGCCGCCTATTTAACGTGTCCATTAATAACGCATATGTTATTTATAGCACACATAATAAAATCCTGCACCGGCAATTTAGAGTGCAACTTGCGGACGAAATCATTAAAAAATTTTCAGTACAAAAACCAAATCCGTCATCGTTACCTCCTACACCCAGACAGGGGCATTATCCTCAAAAAGTGACGCAGGGTCGACCACGTTGCAAGAGGTGTGCCAAATCAAAATTGGACACACGCACTCAGTGGCAGTGTGACACATGTCAAGTCGCTTTGTGTCTTATTGGGTGTTTTAAAAAATATCATGTTTCCTTGATAGACACATGATAGAATTCTTAAAACAATGGGGGTAAGGGTACGGTATGAACCAGTAGATTTAAGTAGATGATAACTTATTATAAAAAACATCTACTGAACCAAGTCTAAAAACAATACTGAAAATTAAAAAAACAAAACTTATCATTGTAGGCACTTAATATTACCTTACAAACAAAATAGAACTGGGTGCCGTTATAAATAATTCCATATGTTTTTGCGCAGACTTCTATTTTGTTACGTTATATTAAAATCCTGCAATTTTATTTTTTACTTTTCAGTAGTCGTCTTTTTTGGAGTCGGTTTTATTTTTTTTAAGTATTTTATTTGTTACTTTTTAGTTTTAGTACTTACTTTTCATGTTTGAAGTTAATAAATTGTTATCATTATTGATATCAAAGCAAAAATAAATGCAATTTTTACTTTTCGAGATTATAGAAAATCTACGCGCCAGATCTTGATACAACTTTTAGAAAAGAAACTGCAAAAGATGTCATTGCCCTCCATATGGTAAAAGAAATGTTGAAATCAATTAAGAATTCGCGAAGATATGCTAGATTTAAGAATATCGTCGAAAATTAAATAATGTATGTTATTTAAATATTTACTTTTAAGCATTCACAATGCAATTTTTATTATAGAAAAATGGAAAATGAAGTATTTAGAAAAAATCGACCCGTCTCACAACTAGCTTCGTTGGGACTCGAACCCACGACCTTTCGCTGTCCGGGCGACTGCTCTAACCACTGAGCTACGGAGTCGTTACGAGAAGCGTCGAATTTGTCCAATACCTCTTACGCGCTGTATAGCCAGCGTTAATTTCATCAATGTGAGGATATTACTAACCTCACACGGGTGAGACGGGTCGATTTTTTCTAAATACTTAATTTTCCATTTTTCTTAAATAATGTATTTTTTTATTCCCCTTTTTCCTGGGGAAGTCGGGTAAGAATAAAAAAAGTCATCATCGCAAAATAAAACATCAAACCCTTGATATTTTGTAAGTGCCAGATTAGGAACTTTCCGATGTGTACCACTGACCTAATATTCCAGTACGTTTGGAACGTTTTTTTCTTGTAATGCTTGTAATGTTAATAACTTTTTACTGTTAAGTCGTAGAAATTAGACTAATACATAATTGGAAAGGTCTTTGTCTAAAGAATATATCTATGTGAATATTGTTTTTTTAGGGATGACCTTATGTAACAAAAAAGCATGAAACTCGCAACACTGTCATGTATTGAACAACGTACTACATACCTTGTAACCCATATTTTGCTGTATTGGTTTATGTTATCGTCATAGTTTTTACAAATAAGCTTAGGCATGAAGTCAGCTTTCAGGACATAACATTATTTCAAGTGTAAGTTGAAGATAAGTTCAATTATATGTCTTTTAGTTCTAGCGTAAAATTACCGGAGGCGGCATTTTTTGTCGCAATAATTGAAAGCTCTGTAATAAATTTTTTATCACTATGAAAATGGTTTTTAATTTATTTTCGTATGTAGATTGAATATATCGACCCTTTGAAATAGTAAAATAACTATGTTATTGATTTACTTTTCAAAATAAAAAAGTATTTGTAGAACCAAGAGCATAAAAAACGTATTGTCAGTGTTAACAATGAAGTATTATAAAACACAAAGTTTAAATACAAAAAAAACCTATACCATTCGAAGCATTGACTCTTGAACAATAATAAAAACATCACTCTAGGGATGTTTACTTAATGCAAAAGCCATAAATAACGTTCATCGTGAACGCGAGCCGCCGCTCGCTGAGTGCCAGATGTTTACAAAACCATGTCAGGCACTTGAGACTAGAGGGCGTTGGGCCGTAAGGCACTCGAGCGGTTATCAGTCGCTCCCACGCCCCACCCCAGTGAAGACTGGCAGGCGGTATAAAAGTCCACTTGGTGCCGTGTTTTGCTGTCTCAGTTATCACGGCTTCGTTATCCAAATTTTGTAGCGATCTTTTAAGTTCAGTGTCTGCGCCTCTCAAATTTGTACCATTGTCGGAGTAGAACTGGAATGGCCATCCACGTCTGGCTGCCATTTGTCGAAGAGCCATGATTAAGGAATCAGTAGATAGCGTGGATACCGTTTCTATGTGCACGGCTCTCATGGTGAGGCAGGTGAACAACACACCATATCTTAACTCACGACGCCGTCCCACGGTGACATCCATTGGACCAAACAAATCAATCCCACAGTACGTAAATGGACGTTGATGATGAGTTATTCTGGCTTGAGGTAAGTCACCGATTCTCGGTATTTCTGGTTTACATTTTCTTAATCTGCAAAACATGCATTTCTTAACCACATTCTTTACAGTTGGTCGTAATCTGCTCCGTGCAACCTACCTGAGTCCCAACCAGCAACTGAGCACCGGCATATTAAAAACATACAAAAAAATGAAGGAAAATCCTTGTAATGCTGAGAAAAGCCCTAAAAAGTGCTACGAACTAAGTGAAAAAAGAAGGAGAAGTCTATACAACCACTTTTGGAATCTAGACACTTTGCGTAGGCGAGATTGGACACTAAGATGCGCTCAAGCAGTTCCTATGAAACGTAGAAATCATTCAGCAAAAGACAATAATCGCAGACAGACTACGTACGAATACACTATCAATCAAGGGGAAAGGCACACACAAGTATGTCAGAAGTTTTTGTAAAACACATTGTGTATTACGCAAAAATATTTGTTATACACAACAAAAACACATGGCTCAATGTGATAGAAAGAGACCCAATGTTGCTGAAACGTACTCTGAACAGACCAAACAATATGTGAAAACCTACATTACTAACCTACCGGCGATACCATCCCATTATAACAGAAAAAGAAGTAACAAGACATATCTTCCTCAAGAGTTTAAAAATGTCTCTAACCTTTACCGTCTCTATTCAGAACATTGCAAAAGTATGCGAAATGAGGACAGTGATCCTAAATCCTGATCCTAAATATGAAATAGTAAGTGAGAGACTTTTCAGAAACATTTTCTGTGAACACAACATCAGTTTTCATGTCCCAAAAAAGGACAAATGTGTACAATGCACAAAGAATGAAAATAATGAGGATACAGTTAATAACTTTTTTTTCCCCTGTGGCAACACTAGCGTAAACAGCTGTTAATAATTGCTCCCAATTTAAATAATAAAAGGACAACATCCAATATGGGCTCAACCCTGAACAATCATTTTGTAAATTAAGTTATTTACAACTAGTTTTGTAAAAATATTTATTGATTATCGATCACTATTTGGGAGTATCAAAATAAATTATAATAAAAATGAATTTTACCCGATTTTTAATTGACTTCCTTTAAAAGGCGCGGTCATCTATGACTTAACTGTGTTGCCTAGTGAATAAATAATTGCGCCAAGTTGTTAAAAGCGATTGAAAGTGTAAATTGTGGTTTTAAGATAGTAGCTACTTGTTAGATTATTTACTTTTATTACTTTTTACGTCTTTTTACGTTCCTATAAGCTTAAACGTATTAATAAAAAATAATAAATAGAGGTATCGAAATAAGTTATTACTCTAGCAACACTACTATATTTTTAAATCAACCCTGAACAATCATTTTGTAAATTAAGTTATTTACAACTAGTTTTGTAAAAATATTTATTGATTATCGATCACTATTTGGGAGTATCAAAATAAATTATAATAAAAATGAATTTTACCCGATTTTTAATTGACTTCCTTTAAAAGGCGCGGTCATCTATGACTTAACTGTGTTGCCTAGTGAATAAATAATTGCGCCAAGTTGTTAAAAGCGATTGAAAGTGTAAATTGTGGTTTTAAGATAGTAGCTACTTGTTAGATTATTTACTTTTATTACTTTTTACGTCTTTTTACGTTCCTATAAGCTTAAACGTATTAATAAAAAATAATAAATAGAGGTATCGAAATAAGTTATTACTCTAGCAACACTACTATATTTTTAAATCAACCCTGAACAATCATTTTGTAAATTAAGTTATTTACAACTAGTTTTGTAAAAATATTTATTGATTATCGATCACTATTTGGGAGTATCAAAATAAATTATAATAAAAATGAATTTTACCCGATTTTTAATTGACTTCCTTTAAAAGGCGCGGTCATCTATGACTTAACTGTGTTGCCTAGTGAATAAATAATTGCGCCAAGTTATTAAAAGCGATTGAAAGTGTAAATTGTGGTTTTAAGATAGTAGCTACTTGTTAGATTATTTACTTTTATTACTTTTTACGTCTTTTTACGTTCCTATAAGCTTAAACGTATTAATAAAAAATAATAAATAGAGGTATCGAAATAAGTTATTACTCTAGCAACACTACTATATTTTTAAATCTAATCTGTCACCCTGCTGCCCAATGTCATTCATTGCATTCGCCGCTCATCTCGTTTGTACTGTTTGTGTTCTTGGATTTTTACTTCGACTTGTGCTTATTATAATGGATTCCGATATCTCTCTTCCTGACGACCACGGCTTGCTTTCGGACTCGGTACCCGCTTCAAACGTTGACCCTGGCAGTTATTTGGATAATGAACCCGTCTTACATGATGACTTGCGCATAAACATGGATCTTTTGTCTGATGAATCGATACGGTGTATCAATTGTGGCACAGATATCACCCACAGGAGAAGACATATTCTTAACCTTGTGGAAGTGCTGCGAGTAATACTGCAGTGGATTGCACCGCAAGTGGTAAGTTTCTGACTCATGAAATTCATTATTTATGTAGTTTATTCGGTAAATAATAAGTTCATTAAATGAAAGTGCCCCTACCTTGAATTTTAAAATATGTTTATTTATTTATTATTTTTGTTAGGTACACTGACAGATTACAGTCACTGCAACATTTATTTCATTTGTTTCTTATTCATTACAGATTGCAGCAGACAGCTATGTATGTCATCCTGGGTTGGATTTAGAAATAAGCTTCCTCGTTCTGTGAAAACTGACGCCGTGGGGGGACTCAGGGGGTTTTACTGAAACCCCTGACATCGATTTTAGTTGCCGGAGAGGTACCTACGTATTTTTATATTTTTTTTCATTTTTTCATTTTTGTGTGAAACGAAACGCATGTAGTGAGAAGAAAAGTAAAACGACTCGCAAAAAGTAATCGGAACAACGTGAAACGAAATGTTTACTGTCAAAAATGACGTTTGAGAAACGTCATGCCGCCGCCGCATTTTGAGACAGTGTTGCCATTTACACGGCAATTGCCGTGTCACACGGCAATTTGGGTCTATTCAGCAATAAAACACGGTACACGGCAGTATATTTATTGCCGTGTTCTAAAACACGGCAATCCAATGCTTACTAATTTTTCCGATAATTTAATCGATAGTCGATAAGTCCTTACAACGCACTTCAATAGACTACACCAGACGCAGTGATGACTCTATGAGCGGGGAAATCCCGACGCGCATTCGACATAGATTAGCGCACACTTCATTGTTTATGGTATTCATATCATTCATTCATTTTTTGTTTGTGTAAATTTCAAACCGACAAAACAAATGATAGACAATATGAATGAAAAAAATAATATAAAACAAAGACAAAGAAGAAATTTTGGATACGATAAGAAATTTGTATGATGACTGTGAAGAATAATTTTTTTGTGTCATATTTTATCTTACGTGTTAATATATAATAAATAAAAATGTATACGGCAATTTTGTAGTTTTTATTCCAAAACACGGCAATCCAGATCTCAAAACACGGCAACTTAAAATTTCGAAATGGCAACCCTGTTTTGAGATGTGTTCATTCATTCCGTTGCTTCCGAGTGTACGTGAATGTTCTCTGCTTCCTTTTGTGTGATTTCGACCCTTTTTACTGACCTTGGCGCGCCCCCCGGACTGATTGGATTGCACTACGACTCACTTTGGCTACGAATTTGGACACTGAACGTTTTGGATATGGCTTCGACGTCTGGAAACCCGGACCCACAACCTGGGCCGTCGTAACCCAGGGCATCGACAAGCGACACCCATGCCCATGATGATATTTTCTTTGAAGACGAACCCTATGTTGATCGAAATTTAAATGTCGACGAAATATTAGCAATGTGGAGTTTGGCAAAAATTGTTCGCGAACTTGGAACCCGTGACCAGTGCGTGGCATTTGCGGAGGCGCAGGGATTGATGCCAACCCAAAAGCTATGTCGCACACATCGTACGCCCATGGTGATTGCGGCGTCAACCAACAGGTTAGTTAATGAAATAAGCAAAATCTATGTTACAAACCGGTATAAATTGGTTGAGTAGGTGGTAAATCTATTATTTACTTACTTTCTTATTTCTTTTAGGTCATTTGGTTCATGGGTGTGCCAGAAAAGAACATGTAAAGGCAAAAACAAAGTGGCCCGAACAAATGGTACTTTCTTTGAAAATATCAAAATAGACATAGTACATGTGTTTTATTTAATTTATGCCTTCGCACATAAAATGGATTACAATGCCGTGCTTAGAGAAGACCCATTTAAGGAGGAAAGGCAAAAATGTTTAAGCCGGGCCACTGTTTGCGATTGGTACAGTTACTGCCGGGAGGCGGTAGTAATATACCAGATAGAAAACATGGAGGCACATGATCGTATTGGGGGCCCAGGCAAGATTGTACAAGTGGACGAGTCGAAGTTCGGAAAAAGAAAATATAACCGAGGTAAATTTGATATTTTATATAAGTACTAAGGTTAAATACTAGTCATGGTAGTTTAATATAAGTATTATATTATTTTTTTGTTTTTTAGGACGCCATGTTGAGGGCTATTGGGTCCTCGGTATGATTGAAGACGGGTCAGAGGATCTGCGCTTAGAAGTGTGCCCAGATAATGTTAGATCTGCAGAAGTACTAGTGCCATTGATAAAAAAACATGTGAAACCTGGGACAACAATTCACACAGACTACTGGAGAGCCTACGATTGTCTGGGGGAACATGGATTTGTACACAAAAAAGTCAATCACTCGGATCCTGATAATCCATTTATGGCCCCAGATGGGACTCATACACAAAGGATAGAGTCCCAGTGGAGAGCAGTGAAAAGATATTTTAAAAAAGACAATTACAATCACCCAGAAAATTTCGGAGATGCAATTACTGAATATGTGTGGCGTAGAAATATTTTTAAATTTAAAAAAGACCCCTTTTTAGCAACCATTGCGGCAATAAAACATGTTTATGCAATAAATTAGTTTTGTGTGGAATTTGATGCTTTTTATTTCTCATAAAATGACAATGTAGGTAATTAATTAAATTATGTCAACAAAATTAGTGACATAACCGAATTAGTCGACCCCGACCTCACGTGGTACTAGTTTGCCCTACCCCTAGAGTGTATATAAAAGCCCGGAGGCGCGAAGGGAGAGCAGCCCCAGCCTGCTGTAACAAACTGCAGGCACCATGTGAGCCGAAGTTCGGCGACCAGCAAGCCGAAGCTGCGTAGGTGAGCATGGAGTGCCTGCGGTTTGTTACGCAAGGGCGGAGGGGCTGCACTTCCCGCAGCGCCGGAGACGTTCGGAAGCTCTTAGCTTGCCTTAGTCCTGTAGGTCACTTGATAGGTTAGATTTTATTAGAAAATTGCAAGTGTGAATCTTAAATTTAGTCGTATTTTTTTTTTAACAGGACAGATAGCTTTTGTGGGGGTTGTGCACTCACCACTACCGTTTTTCCCTTTCACCTAAGTCCTAATATGTCATCTCTCTCTTGCTTTTTATGCATATTTGAGTCGGTACATATCAAATGAGCTTAAACCCCTATTAGACTATGCGATATTCAGACTGTCTTACTAAGACTGCCTGAGAGTCTAATTAGACAAGCTCGCTATTACACTGTGCTGAATACCGCATGCTAACTCATTTGCAAGGCGAACGCTGTCAGTGACGGTTGTCCTCTGTGTGATCATGGGAAAACTTTCGAAACACCAGAAAATCGCCGTAGCTCTTACCGCGAGTATTAGTTTGAATACATTTAAAAAAAAGAAAAGAAGAATATGGGTGAAGGAGTACTTACTTCTACGGGAAAAATTATCAAATATGCAAATATTGAGTGTTTTGGAACCATCTGACTTAAGAAACTACCTTAGAGTAGGAGTTGCTGAATTTGAACATCTGTTGAAATTAGTTACTCCATATATTCAAAAGCAAGATACGCTTCTTAGACACAGTGTCAGTGCAAAACAAAGATTGGTAGTAACGTTAAGATTCCTAGCAACGGGCAACTCCTACCAAGACCTAAGGTTTAGCTCTTTGATATCTCAACCTCTTTTATCGTCAATTATACCAGAAACATGCTGGGCTATCTACAAATGCTTGAAACATTACATCAAGGTGAGTAAAACCACGGTATATTATTTTTAACTTAATATTTATTCTTCAAATCAAAGGATACAAAGGATATTAATTATCAAAACAATCATTAAAACAAATCTCAGAAAATGATTACTTTTTCGGATTGAATATCAAAAAATTTTTCATTATATTGGCACTCCCTTCTATTATAGACTGGGAGAAGTCATTAGCAGACTCTGAATCATTGTCAACGTATTTTAAAAAATCCTCAGGATTGTTGACATGGATACTCGAGGGAAATGAATGTTGTGGCGACTGATTTATGTGTTGTGGTGACTGGACTACTTGTTGTGGCATCTGAACCGTGTGTTGTGGCGATTGAATTCCTTGTTGTGGCGATTGGATTGCTTGTCGTGGCGACTGTAAACAAGCTTGTTGTGGTAACTCAATAGTGTGTTCTGGCGATTGGATTGCCTGCTGTGGCGACTGTATTGCGTGTTGTGGGAACTGAATCGTGAGTTGTGGCGATTGGATTGCTTGTTGTGGCGATTGGATTGTTTGTTGTGGTATCTGAATTGTGTGTTGTGGCGATTGGATTGTTTGTTGTGATATCTGAATTGTGTGTTGTGGCGATTGGATTGCTTGTTGTGGCGACTGGGCTGCTTGTTGTGTTAGCTCAGTGGTGTGTTGTGGCGATTGGATTGTCTGTCTTGGTAATATCTGTAGTTGTTGTTGTGAATAGTAAGGCGATGGATAATACTGTATAGTTGATGATGGACGACTGCTCTGTCTGTGTGATGATGGACGTTTGAGAGGCATCTCAGGGGATTGTCGGTTGTGTGGTGAGGGGGTGGAAGAATAGCTTGACGCTGGTGATTGGATTAAGGGCATCTGATAGCTGTAGGATCTAGGTGTGACGAGTAGACAAGAATCTTCAGAAAGCCGACCAAGCTTAGCATTGTAAATTGCATCGGATATAATTTTTTGACAAAATGTCATTTGTATTCCATCTACATTCTTTAATTGTAAGCCTACAGACTTTCCAAATACTTCCCAGTCTTCTTCTTCTTTTGAAAATATTGCTTCAGCGGATTTCAATATCTCTTCTTGTTTTTGTAGCAGTGTTCCTTTCCTTTTTTTTATGGTGTGTCCTTTAGACGTTGAAGCAATAGGTTCGCTTTGTTTAGACTTTGGAGCATTAGGTCTGCTTTGTTGACTTGAAATATCTTCGTCAGATGATTGTGAGCCCTAAAAATAAAATAAAATTATAATATTTATTGTTCCAGATACCTGCAAATGAAACAGAGTGGAAAAAAACAGCCGAGGAATTTGAGAAAAAATGGAATTTCAGTCACTGTGTTGGAGCATGCGATGGAAAGCATATCGCTATCGAAAAACCCCCCGAAAGTGGCTCTTTGTTTTACAACTACAAGGGGTTTTTCAGTATTGTGCTGTTTGCTGTTGTCAATGCTAACTACGAATTTATGTATGTACACACAGGTACAAACGGATCCGTTGGAGATGCAGCAATTTTAAAGTGTACAAAGTTTTGGCAGAAAATGCAGGAAAATTCTTTAAATATGCCATCTCCCTCTCCGCTACCCGGCACAAACGAAGATGTTCCATACGTGTTTCTGGGTGACAGCGCATTTGCATTGAATAAAAACTTAATGAAACCGTTTCCTTTTAAAAATATTAATCGTGAACAAAGGATTTTTAATTATCGATTATCACGAGCCAGAAGAGTGGTTGAAAATGCCTTTGGCATTTTGAGTTCTCGTTTCAGAGTACTACGTAGACCTCTCAATCTAGATCTGAACAATGTGGATGCTGTAGTGTTGGCATGTTGCACTCTGCATAACTTTTTGAGGAAACGAGTACCAAATTACATAACTCGTTCGAATATTGATTCAGAAAATATAAAAGAGGGCACGTTTCACAAAGGAGATTGGAGACAGACCACTGAACCCTTACTTACATTCCGACATTCATCAAATAACCAGCGTAATGAAGATGGTAATATTATACGAAATAAATTCATGGATTATTTCAATTCTGTTGGAAGTGTTAGTTTCCAAGACCGAATGGTTGATGTTGTACCACCATAAATTAATGTTTTGTTTTTATTTATACGATTAAATCATAAAAAAATATTCTTGTTTTATTAAAACTTATTATTCGTTATATTTATATCGTTAATCGCATAACAACAACTTGTAATGATTACTCAAAGTAGGTAATGGCATTACAAGTGATCCGATTACTTCCTTTCAATTTTGTCAAGTCTTGTCAATTTCTGTCAAGACCTGTCAAGTTCTGTCAGGTTCTGTCGATTTCTGTCAAGTCCTGCAAATTGTTTTCGGGATTACAGTAGGTAATGGGTAATGCCATTACAAAATGTAATGTGTAATGGGTAATCGTTAATCGGGATTCATTTTTGCCCAACACTAATTTACAAACAACTTGTGGGACCAACTGTGGAATCGTGAAAAACAACATGTGCTGTTCCATAGATTTTGGTGCCGAGGTTACTGAACTTTCGTATGGAGCAGTTAATATTATTTTTACACGCTTTCATCGTTGGTCAAAATAAAAAGTTTTTTGTATGAGTACCCTTTTTTATATTGTAAGATGTCACAGAGTGAGCTTGAATAATACAATAAATTTACCTCCTCATCTTCAATGCTTTCTACTGGCGTGCGGCACGGTTCACTCGTTGATCCAATAAAGTTTAAGGCGTCAAAATACCATAAAGATGGTATGTATATATCATCTGTCCCTGCGCCAGTTTTTCTTGAAGAATTTACCTATAAAAAACAAACATGCTTTCTGAATACATAAATATACGATACAATGCTTTTTCTAATGTTTTTTTCGGTGGTACCTACCAACTGAACTCAAGAAATTTACATACCTTTGCTAATTCCTTATTATAATTGGTACGCATGTTCATTAACTTCTTTTTGATTGTTTTGACTGTGGCATTTTCGTCAAAGTTTTTATAAATTTCTAACAAAACCCGGAATCCTTCCGTGCGCATTGATTTGTTTGAATAGTCTTTGTGACTTTTTTGCCATAAATATGGCATTTCGCGATATAAATCAAGAACATTAAGAAGAACTTCTTTTTCTTTCGAACAAGCCATGTTTGCGGCACAGTCACGGGGCACAGCATAAATATAGACGACTGTCCTCTGCGGCGACGCGCGCTGACTGAGCGGTCTAACGTGCTAATTGTTATTAGACCACGCGATATTCAGCAAGTAAGCAAGTTAGCACGGCCGAATCCACTCGGTCGGTCTAATTAGACAGACTAACTTGCTAACTCCTATTACACTATGCTAAGTCTTAGTCTTACTGTCTGAATATCGCGTAGTGTAATAGACGCATTAAGTCCACCATAGACATTTTCAAACATTTTTGGTAATCCTGATTTAGGCGCCAAAATAAAAAATGGCAGTTTATATCAAATTGACCTAAGTCTCCTATTTCACATACAAATAAGGTTCTAAATGTTCGGGATTTTTTCATAACTGCTTAAGTCACAATGGCAGTGTAGATCAAACATGCCAAAGTCCATTTGAACCTTAGAGCATTAAGAACGGGAGATGGCAAATACACGTTCCCCTTTCACCAAAGTACATGACCAATTTGATCATGACAGTTTATAAAAACTAGTTGGTCTCGAACACCCGTCATTTTGTAAGAACACATGTCACCGATCGCAGCTCCGCAAAAATGGTGAATTGTGCAGTGTTTTCGTGCAAAAGACGATCTGAAAATTCAAATTTTACTAAGAACGGGATTTTCTATCACACGTAAGTATAATTTTATTACCAAACTATAATATAATTACGAAGAAAACGCACTTTGTTTGTGTAAGATAATGACGACATTGCGATAGCAAAACGATACCAAACACATGTCGAATACCATAATAAAAGTCGTAGTGCTGCGACAAAGAGAACGAATGCTTATGCTCTAAGAACTGAATGATCAAGTGAATGAGTTTTAACTATTATTTTGATGTGATCAGACCAGCACATAAATTGTCAAATATTATTTTTTATATTTAATATGTAATAGGTAGGTATTGACTTTCTTGCAAAATCTATACATAGTATTAATTGGAGACACTGTTTTACGGGTGTGATGTTCTCCTTTTTTAATCCTCTCTTTCTTTTAGGTCATCCCGGGATAGTTACTAGTCCTCGGCTGTCTGTCGGTTATGTAGAAGTGGAGAGAATCTTATGAATCAGTCCTGTCAAAGCCCGAGCATAGGACACCAAAATCATTAACCAAAATAAAGGAAACTGATGCCGACATCCTCAAGTCAAATTGTTCCGATTGTGCAGCTTCTGCAGGTAAGAAATTTCAAAACTTTTGTTTACTTAAACTTTCCTTGCAAAAAAATTACTAACTACCAAAAAGGAGGTTTACAATTCAACCAATACATATTTATTTGTAGATTATAGGTATTAACATATTATCATACCAACTTTTTCATTTTAAGGTGGCTGCAAGCATTCACTACTGCTTATATTTTGGCTTGAAAAGCGGAGCTGTGAGCCTTCCAGCACATCTACACAAGGCTTCTGGATAAAGCCTACCTTGGCATCGGAACGAACTAATCATGTTTTGGCAGAACATGTATACAAAAATTTAATAATACCTAATAAAAATGAAACACAAATCACTTGTTTTCCAAGCATTTATTATTTTATTTCACTTTTTTGTATGTACTATTATGTTTTATTAACAACTCGTATTGTAGAGACCACGACGTTTCAATAGTAATACACAATCACGATTGTATGCACAATAAAGTATCATCTTGCCAATGCAAACCAATAGAAACGGTGCAACAGCAAAAGTATTTAGGCCTATCAATTGACAACCGCCACAACTGGGGTCCTCATATCGAAACTGTGTGCCATAACTTCGTGCTCTGTTAGCTAAAGGGGTATGAGTAATTTTATAAGAAGAGGTGGGTCAATTTTTTTTTCGATATCGCTTCCAAAAAACCGTTTCATCGCAAAGATCTTATCCCAATAAGCAAAAAATTACTGAACAGCATTAGTCTAGCATAAGCAGTTTATGAGATATTTAAGTTTAAAAAAAATATTTGGTTAATTTTTTTATGCGATGTCGCTACCAAAAAACCATTTCATCGCATAGATCTCATCCAAATAAGTAAAAAACTATTCAACAGCGTAAGTCTAACATGGGCAGTTTTTGAGATATTTAAGTTTAAAAATTAATATGTGGGTTATTTTCTTTTATTGGCATTGTCGCTTCCAAAAAACTATTTCGTCGCGAAGATCTCATCCAAATAAGCAAAAAACTATTCTGCAGCGTAAGTCTATCATGGGCAGTTTTTGAGATATTTAAGTTAAAAAAATTATATGTAGGTTATTTTCTTTTTTTGGCGTTGTCGCTTCCAAAAAACTATTTCATCGCAAAGATCTCATCCAAATAAGTAAAAAAACTATTAGGCAGCGTAAATCTAGCGTGGGCAGTTTTTGAGATATTTAAGTTTAAAAAATAATATATGGGTTATTTTCTTTTTTTGGCGTTGTCGCTTCCAAAAAACTATTTCATCGCAGAGATCTCATCTAAATAAGCAAAAAAATATTCGGCAGCGTAAGTCTATCATGGGCAGTTTTTGAGATATTTAAGTTAAAAAAATAATATGTGGGTTATTTTTTTTCTTTGGCGTTGTCGCTTCCAAAAAACTATTTCATCGCAAAGATCTCATCCAAATAAGCAAAAAATATTCGGCAGCGTAAAGAAAATAACCCACATATTAATTTTTAAACTTAAATATCTCAAACACTGCCCATGATAGACTTACGCTGCCGAATAGTTTTTTGCTTATTTAGATGAGATCTCTGCGATGAAATAGTTTTTTGGCAGCGACAATGCCAAAAAAAGAAAATAACCCACATATTAATTTTTAAACTTAAATATCTCAAAAACTGCCCATGATAGATTTACGCTGCCTAATAGTTTTTTACTTATTTGGATGAGATCTTTGCGATGAAATAGTTTTTTGGAAGCGACAACAACAAAAAAAGAAAATAACCAACATTTAATTTTTTAAACTTAAATATTAAAAAAACTGCCCATGATAGACAAACGCTGTCTTATAGTTTTTTACTTATTTGGATGAGATCTTTGCGATGAAATAGTTTTTTGGAAGCGACAACGCCAAAAAAAGAAAATAACCAACATTTTATTTTTTTATCTCAAATATTTAAAAAATTGCCCATGATAGATTTACGCTGCCTAATAGTTTTTTACTTATTTGGATGATAACTTTGCGATGAAATAGTTTTTTGGAAGCGACAACAACATAAAAAGAAAATAACCAACATTTAATTTTTTTATCTCAAATATTTAAAAAACTGCCCATGATAGACTTACGCTGTCAAATAGTTTTTTACTTATTTAGATGAGATCTCTGCGATGAAATAGTTTTTTGGAAGCGACAACGCCAAAAAAAGAAAATAACCCACATATTAATTTTTAAACTTAAATATCTCAAAAACTGCCTATGATAGACTTGCGCTGCCAAATAATTTTTTGCCCCTTTGAATGAGATCTTTGCGATGAAATAGTTTTTTGGAAGCGACAACACGGCAAAAAAATGAAAATGACCCACATATTATTTTTTAAACTTAAATATCTCAAAAACTGCCCATGATAGACTTACGCTGCTGAATAATTTTTTGCTCATTTGGATGAGATACTTGCGATGAAATGGTTTTTTGGAAGCGACAACACCAAAAAAAGAAAATAACCAACATTTTATTTTTTTAACTCAAATATTTAAAAAACTGCCCATGATAGACTTACGCTGTCGATTAGTTTTTTACTTATTTAGATGAGATCTCTGCGATGAAATAGTTTTTTGGAAACGACAATGCCAAAAAAAGAAAATAGCCCACATATTAATTTTTAAACTTAAATATCTCAAAAACAGCCCATGATAGATTTGCGCTGTAGAATAATTTTTTGCCCCTTTGGATGAGATCTTTGCGATGAAATATTTTTTTGGAAGCGACAACGCCAAAAAATGAAAATGACCCACATATTATTTTTTAAACTTAAATATCTCAAAAACTGCCCATGCTAGAGTTACGCTGTTGAATAGTTTTTTGCTTATCTGGATGTGATCTTTGCGATGAAATGGTTTTTTGGAAGCGACAGCGCAAAAAAAAAATGACCCGAATTTAATTTTTTAAACTAAAATATTTATAAAACTGCCCATGATAGACTTACGCTGCAGAATAATTTTTTTGTTATTTTGATAAGGTCTTTGAGATGAAAGAGCTTTTTGGAAGCGACATCGCAAAAAAAAAATGACCCACTTTTTACTCATACCCCTTTGTCATAATTAAAAATAAAATACCGTTCTAAGTTCTATTAATCCTGTACAAATCCTTGGTAGATCCTATAATTTCATATGGAATTTCAAGCTATGGACGCACATTTCAACCTACTTAGAGAAAATGTATAATCTACAATTACGAATATTAAAGCTTATAGTTAGTAAGAAAGTAAATCGTATCTATAAAGATAAGTATGACGAACTCTTTAGGTAATGCAAGGTCATATCGGTTCATGACAAAGTGAGTTACGCAATTATAACTGAACAACTCGATAACGTTGCTTCTTTGCCGAGGATTAATCATAGAATACAAACAAGACAGATTACGCAGAAGAAACTTCTCAAGGGCCGCTCAAATAACTTTTACGGAAAGAGAAAATTTACTTGTCTTCTTCCTGTCATAATTAACAATCTACCTAAAGAATTATAGGTTATTCTGGATGACCTCAAACACAAAAGTGTGGAGCAAAAACTCAAAATTTATTGTTCTACCAAAAATTTGCTTTAGAATTTCTCGTATTAAAACAATAGTCAGCTTTTTCTTAACATCCTCCTGTGCACACGCATTTACGATCAAATATTGTGTTTATTAAGTATTTTTTAAGACCTTAAAATAATATATATATGTATACAACGTGTTACAAAAGTACCTCTAATGCCGAATATGGTAGATAGGGACTATCAAACTGAAATCGCGAAATCAAATCAGATCAAAATGTATGAAACAGCTGTTTTTTATTTCGCGATTTGAGAGTTTAGTTTGATGGTCCCTATATACCATATTCGGCATAAGGGGTATTTTGTAACATGGTGTATACATATTTCTTTTTTTTTTTCATAAGAATGAAGCAATTTGTTTTTTCTTTTCAATACTGCTTAGTTGTATACCGACTATCTATTTTGACGAATACGTAGTGCAGTCACTACTACAAACCTAATCGGGTTTTACGTTTTAGTCGCTGGGTTTTTCTATAAATTGTATGTTTTACTTTGTATTAAACAAAAAATTAATAAATAAATAAAAAATGTATGTTGAACATTTAATCATAAGCGCATTTTATTGATTGTTGGTGTATATCACAAAATCAAATGAAAACCATTTAACATAATCTTGTTCGTAATCAATCACTCATCTTCCAATCATTCAATTTCATCGGTCTTTTGACGGCACATCACTAGCTGTTGTTGTTAAGTTTGGCGCTGCCGTAGCGTGATCTGTCAGAATTTGTACTGAGATTGTTAGTTCCAAATTTGACCACCCACAATTATAACTGTGTGGGATTTTGTTTTTGTGTGCGTGTGTAACAACAAGACTTTTTTCTACAAGAGTGTGCGTGAATATGAAGTTGTGTGCTGTGCGTGTTTACCTCGTCCCCCTCCAAAATCGGTGAACAAAATCTAGTGTAGAAGAGTGCTGTTGGCATCTCCCTTTCTTAATGCTCTAAGATTTGAACCAATCACAGACAGTGCTGCGCTGTGTCATGGCCGCCATTGTTGTCTTACTCTCGTGGTTTTTGCATCGTGCGCTTGGGATTTTATCGAATAATGGAAGATAAAATAAGTGTTGTGAGTCCAGAATTAGCTAAAAAGAAGCCAAAGTTAAAGGGGAATGAAAAACAGAAAAAAAAGCAGCAGGTTTTGTAAGTCTACTGTTATAAATTCACTTTGTTTTGAGTAGGGTTATGATGAGGCGAGATTCATAACATAAGTTAACAGGGCCGGACTGCTAACGGTCGACCGCCACCCAGGTGAGACCAGTGGTCACTTCATGAGAGATTTTTAAATAATTTCTATATATATTTCATAATAAAGTGATACTTACATTTATCATAAAAGACTTGTTTGCAGTAACTAACAACGTAATTTTTTAATTTTTTTTATTTCACTGCTAATGTAACATGCCTACTTGTAGGTACTTATTATGTTTGTACTTTACTGTGGTTTTCCTATTAACAAAATGT
Organism: Catoptria pinella; assembly: GCA_963556745.1. Lineage (NCBI taxonomy): Eukaryota > Metazoa > Arthropoda > Insecta > Lepidoptera > Crambidae > Catoptria > Catoptria pinella. The sequence goes on from OY750777.1 coordinate 2,859,365, forward strand.
TATGTGTACATAAACATTCTGATTTTGGTTTTTAATTCATAATTTTAGGTACTCTGCGAAAGGCTTGCCACAAAAACCAAAATGTCGTCACAACAAGAAGAGTGCTTATAAATGTGAAACGTTAACTTCGAATGACATATTTTATTTTCACAATAGATTTTACAGTCGCCCTGACAAAATTAGTCAAGATAATTTTATTTTACAAAATTTACTGTTGAAACCTGTCAACAGAAAACGACCAAGAAATAACACTCGAAATGGGCGCACTCATTCTAAGCAATATTTTGTTACTAAGAACAAAACAAAAGAAAAAGTTCCTGTCTGCCTTGATGCATTTTGTGGTATTTTAAGAATCAAACAAGGCCGCATTAAGGGCGTTTCCAATCGATTTGCAGCTACAGGGCAAACCCCGTTAGAAAACCGTGGAGGAAACCGAAAACACCATGCTTTTCGTTCTAAGAGAGAAGCTGTACAAAAATTTATTATGAAATTTCAGCCTTTGGAAAGTCATTATTGCAGGGGCAAAATTAAGCGTAGAATATATCTGGATCCAAGCCTGAATATTTCCAAATTATACAAAATGTATGAAGATGAATCGATGCCGGGATTTTCAGTAACCAAAAGCTTTTTCAGGAAAGTATTTAACACATCTTTTAATATTGGGTTCGGCTCACCTCGCCAAGATGTTTGTTCGGACTGCTTACAATTGTTAGAAAAAATAAAGATAGAACAGAATGAATTTGAGAAACAGAAACTGCGTACCCTGTATAGGATTCACAAAATAAGAGCAAAATGCTTTTTTGATAAATTAAAAGAAGATAACCCGGATATACTTACTCTGTCTTTCGACTGTCAAAAGAATTTGCCATTACCTAAAGTTGCCGACCAGACAGCATATTATTCTCGGCAATTATATATATACAACTTTACGATTGTACAGGGTAATTCTCACGCTAGCCTCACCAAAGATAACGTTTTTTCTTACATACATGGCATAAGACATGGCATCCAAAGGCGCTAATGAAATATCTTCGTGCTTATACCATTGCCTTAATCAAATATTTGGTTGGAAAGAAGTGGATAAGACTTGTGGCCGACGGTTGTGGTGGCCAAAACAAGAACACAATACTAGTTGGAATGGTTGCCAAGTGGTTGTATGATTCACAAGGTATCGAACAAGTGGAAATTGTCTTTCCCGTTACCGGGCATAGTTTTATACCACCCGATCGAGTATTTGCCCTTACAGAGAAAACAATAAGACGACTGGAAACTATTATTAGCCCTGAAACCTACATTAATGTGATGTCTTCTAATGCTACCATTCGACGCGCAGTTACAGACATACCAATTTTTGATTGGAAGACTGCGTGTAAAGATGTGCTTAAAAGTACACAACAGTTACACTTTCAGATTAGCAAAACCAAACGGATTATCATAAAAAAGACAGAGCAAGGCAAAATTTTGGTCAGAGGTGAACTCTCATACAGAAATGATACATGCAATCCATTGGCAATAACAAAACGTGGCAAGTCTATTGCTGGAATCGTGCCGGATAGAATAGAACATCATTTTAATGTTAAAAGTGAAAAATTGCATGATGTTGCAAAGCTACTTGAAAAACATTTCGGACCGGACTGGAGAAACTTGCCTGATTTAGAATATTATAAAAATGTTCTGTCCCATAGTGAAAACTTACCTACGCAAGACGATGATGATGCAGTAAATGATAATCCTGAATACCTATTAGAAGAAATCCTTAATTTTGTGTAATAAATAAAACATGTTGGAATATTCACTTGTTGTAACCTTATTTATATGTGAGTATTTATAGTCTCTAAAATAAATATGGCTTTTTTATTTTAGGCATGTGTTTTTTTTTTATTAATGCTAATGCCAACCCTGAGTCCGTTCCCTTATTACCCAATTACATCAAAACAGCTTAAGTCACTTTGTGTTTTTTCATAATTGATTAAGTCCAGTGACAGTTAATTTCAGACGAGCCTAAATCCACGATGTCACTATCAAAAGTGCTTTAGTCCCAATTATAAACCAGTTTATTTGAATTTCTGATTGTAGTTTTACCTTTTTCTTTCGCAGTGTTGCCATTGGATATTATTTTAAATGTATTAAAAGTGCTACACTCTACTCCTTGGCTTCATATAAGTCAATAATAGAAAACATCGATTTCTCAGAATTAGCTTAGCAGTGACTTGGGCTCGTTTGATATGTACCGACTCATTTTATTTTGAGGTTATGTTTACAATTTTTTTTTTCCTGAAAAAACTACGCGTCTCCGGCAGACGGGGGTTGAACAGGGGGGCTCCCCCCCTCCCCCCCTCCTCCGGAAACCCCTATCGAGGAAGCTTATTTCTAAATTTTACCCAGTTCTGGTGCTAGTCATCATAGACAGATATGTGTCAACTGTAGATCTTCACTGTTGAGAATCAGATCGCATAGCTTAAACAATGATACAGACCGAGAGAGACAAATAAGAAGTGTCATCATACAATGGATAAATAATCGACATGAGGTTAGTTGTCTAGTAGATAAGAATTCATACTTATTATTATTTATTTGTTTGCCTAAGACGTCATGTTGTTTATTTTGTTTGTAATTGAACAAAACCCACAACTGAAGCCATGATGAGTATAGTGAGCTGTTGAGTGTTGCCCTTGATAACTATTATATCACGTAACCAGACCAATTAGATCATTGATAAACAAGCAAAAGTAGGTACAGCAAAGTTCTTTTTTTTCAGTTGCGAGCATCTGACAGAATCTGCCATCCATGTTGGCAGAGAGCTGACAGACATGCTGCCCGTACTCGCAATGTGGTGAATGTTGGTGGTGAAGTGCAGCAAGGCAGTGCTGGCGAAGTACAGCAAGGTGGTGATGGCGAAATACAGCAAAACGTTAATATTGGAGTCCAGATTCCAGAGGGTTCAATATTTTTACCAGATTTAAAAAGGGCTCCAGATTCACAAAGGCATTGTTTTTTACCTGGTTGCAATGCTGAAGAAAGACTAAGGATTCCCTTGTGGGTTAGAGTTCATATTTTTGTTGAGTACCACAACAATGTAGGATTTGTGCATTTCATTTAAGAAATGACAATTTTGATATTTTGAGAGATGATATGCAGTCAATTCAATATTTTACAGCTAATCATATACAAGATTTTGCCTCTTTTGTAAAAGAAAGAAAACTAACATTAGATTTTGTAAATATACAGCAAATGTCTGATGATTCGGTACATTACTGGACTGGTATAACTAAGCAGCAGTTTTTGCAATTGAAACAAGATGTGCAGCAAATAAATACCATGCGGAATGGCACATTAGCGCTAGCTGCATACTTGATGAAAATAAGAACAGGTGATAGCAACGAACGAATATCAACATTATTAAATGTACCTAGAACCACTTTAATTAGATTATTAAATAAAGTACGTGGATTACTTACTCAAGATTTTGTTCCCAGGAACTTAGGGATAAATCATATATCTCGAGCTCAAATTGCTACAAGAAATCTTTTAATACCCAATCAGCTATTCGGAGGAGAAAATAGAAACCCAATAGTTATTCTTGATGGCACCTATTTATTTGTACAGAAAAGTTCTAATTACATGTACCAAAAAGACACATATTCTTTGCACAAATATAGGAACCTCATGAAGCCTTTTTTGATGGTATGTTCTGATGGTTATATTATAGATGTACTCGGCCCCTATCCAGCAACAACATCAGACGCAAATATAGTGATTAATGAATTCAATCATGAATCTAATGCTTTACGAAGGTATTTTCAACCAGGGGATGTCTTTATACTGGATAGGGGCTTTAGAGATAGTGTCCCGCTTTTACAAGAATGTCATTATAGTGTACATTTCCCTGCATCCCTGCAACAGGGTGAAACTCAATTATCGACAGCAGCAGCAAACAAATCAAGGACAGTAACAATTTGCAGGTGGGTGGTTGAGGCGGTAAATGGGATTTTTAAAATGTGTTACAAAATATTTAGAAGTGAATTTTTTAACACTGCCTCCACTCATGCCATGACAGATTTTAGAATAGCTGCTGCTTTGATAAATAAGTTTCACCAAAGAATAACAGATAGGCCAGATGCAGGAGAAATTATGAATGTGATAAATGAAAAACTGTACATAAACAATACATTAGCTGATTATGTAATTGATAATAATTTAAATAGAAGGCGGACACAATTCTCAAGTTTAAATGTTACTATTGATTATGTTGAATTTCCTAGATTGACATATAGTGAACTTGTTTTGATAGCATGTGGAACATACCAGATAAAACAGGCAAGGTCTTATTATGGGGAGCACATAAGAAATGACGGTTCCTATACGATTGAAGTGTGCTTTGATAGAGCCAGTGACCTTTTACAAGGTTTTCCTTCGGCCGACAGTTGCACATTATTAAGAGGTAAAATACAGAGCAGGCATATTAGCCGAAAAATATATTTTGTGTATATTTTATATAGCACCAACATGCATGGCATTCAAGCAATTAAACAGTACTACTGCAACTGTATAGTCGGCCGGAGGACTGTAGGTTGCTGTGCTCACATAATGTCAGTGATATGGTATGTGAGTTGGGCAAGATATGAAAATATTACTCCACCTGCACAGTTTTTAGACCATGTTTTATTAACGTATGAAAATGATTAGATGAGAAAAATAAACTTTTTAGAAAAAATCTATGTAGTATTATTTAAACATCCTGATACAAAACTTTATTTATTTATGTGTTCTACACAATATAAGCTATTCAAAACAATCAGTAACATTAAAATATTTTACTGTTCATATGTAGGCCCAAGGACCTATATAAAGTGGACGGTGTCCTTTCATTGTTTTAAGTGTAATATCAAGGCCCCAATCCAATAATCACGTTCAATAGTGATTTTAAGTGAAGATAATACAAACAGTAACTAAAAAACTGGTTTTAAATCAACCCGGTTGAAAGCCGGTAAGTCAATGTCAGTTCGTATTTAAATTGAATGTGAATCACTGTTATCCCTTTTGTATCGAATATTTAAGTGTTGTTAGACGGGTTCGATCAATGCAGGGATGAGTAAAAGCAGGCTCTCAGGCACATCTCTCTATTGGAGCAGGAGCTATATGAGGCCAATAATAACATCATTAAATTAGAGTCACAACAAACACAGTTATCAACTTCACAGAATCAAAGTTTGTTTGATGAACTAGTTGGTAGCGCGCCTGAAATGGTTTCTGCTTCTTACAGTAATAATCATACTGTGATAGATTTAACAAGTGATGATTCAGTATGTTGTAAGAGTCCTAAAATAAATATTAAATGTAGCAAAAACAAATTGAAAAAATATATTAAGATTAATAGATGAGTATTTCTCAAAAAAGTTGTACATTTGTGAAAAAAAACATGTCGCAAAAGTTTGTGCCAAAATATAAAATAAAATACAAAAAAATCTTAAAAGAGTAATGGAGAGGAATAAAGGAAATATAATCATAATTAAGTTTTAAAATATCAAAGACTGAATACACTTCCTATTACTGTGTAAAGAAATAAATTGTCACTATCATTATTTAATCTTCCATAGAAAATGTTTTTGTCACTCCAAGTACTAACTACTTTGAGACTTCAAAAAATGTAACTTATCGTATGTCTAACGTTTTACGTTTCTCTGCTTAGCACCTTAGTATAATGTAGATTATGGTTCAAAGTTGTTCGTATCCTGCTTTCTAATAAGATATTTGAATAAGCTGAATGTATTCATCGGTTCGGATGTGGAGAGACTGGTGATCTGTAACACAGGGATTCCTAGTACGGACGCCAGTCTCTCGCATAGAAAAAAAAAAATTGTAATAGATTTTAGTTTATGTCATACATTGTAAGATTCTATGTGAGAGAACAAATAAATAAATTTATTATTATTATTATTATTATATTTTTGTTTCGCGCAAAAAAGCAAATGTCTCCCTCTTTAACTATTTAGTCACATACTACTTAGTTACACCATTATTCAGTATTTATTTAATTCCTGAACGAATCTGTAGCATTTTGTACTGGCAACACTAAAAGCGGCCCGATTGGCTGATTGACAAATGTCAGCGCCATATTTTTTCAGTGTCATACTAGATTCACTGTTTTCACCGGCTGTTTTACTATTTAGCTACGAAAATAAAATATATAAACTATTTCTGGGTAAGTATTTCTGAATTTCTACATCAAGTAAATAAACATGTAGTGTTAGTATAGTAGTTTAGTTATATTAAATTAGTTTAACTCATTTTGAACAAAAATCTACGTTGAAAACATTTTAAGGTTATATTTTTCTTACTATTTCGTTACGTTTCATCACGTTACGAAATAGTATTGTATAAAGCTAGGTGTACACATCTATATGAATACTATTTATTATTAAATACTTCAATGAATTAAAGTGCTGCTTCTTATGTTTTCTTCTTATACGCTTTTCTAAACCGATGCTCTGATTTCGACGAAATTTTCGTTTCTATGTGCCGCCGCCATCGGTGACGGTACATGTGGGTATGCCATACATATTGAAAGTAGGAAATTTTACTGAAACAGGATTTCTTTTTGATTTAAAAAATAATTGTAACTGCAAAGACTAAAAAAAATCACCTGTCTTAGGTAACCAGAAATCGAACCCGCCAAATATATAAATAAAAATATTACGGTACCGATCAAAAAAGTTACTAATAAGGATTTAAACAAAAGGTAGACCATGAAATTTAAGATATTAATTAATGCTTTGTATCAAGTTGTTTCGAAACAGCTGCAATTTTCTAATAATCTTTGAATACAGTTCCAATTCTTTTTTAAAACAAAATGAAGTCTTGTTTCAGTAATATTTCCTATCTTAAATATTTAAGGTACTTTCCATTTGTGTGGCAAAGTTTTGGGACACACTATAAGATTTTTTTTTTACAGAAATGCCACCGCAAACAGCTGCCGAAAGGCAGAAAAAATATAGAGAAAAGTTAAAAAAAGAGCATCCTCAGAAATATGAAGAAAGACGTTTAAAACATCTGGAAAAAGTCAAAGAAAATACAAAAAAAAGAAAATTGATATTAACTGAAGAAGAAAAACAAAGCCAGCTTATAAAATGGAGGAAGCAAAATGCTGATAGAGCTAAAAAGAAGAAAAAAGATAATGTTTCTTCAAATACTGATAATATATCGGTATCACATACAATTAATGAGAATAAAGGAAAAAAAAAATATAACAAAAAGTCCACACTTCAGAAGTTGATTGATGAAAATACGGAATTAAAAAGAAGGAATGCAAATCTTAAAAGGCAAAATTATCGATATAAGAGTAAAATAATCAACCTTGAACAAAAATTAAGTGAAACCGTACACTGCAGTACGGAATCCGCTATTCCCGTCACTGAAATTGGAAGTGAAACCCCAGTCACGAAAGCAAACAACTTTTTGGAAGTCACTATACCAACTGCCTCTGAAGAAGAAAAGGAAAAAGTAAAAAAAAAATTAGTTTTGTTGAATACTTTAACAGAGTCTATAAAAAAACAATACGAGACAGCAGACACCAAGAAAAAGAAAAATGTCTTGAAAAATATAGCTACTCATAAGATAGTCAAGAAATATAAACAAAAAACAAATATTTCGAATATTCTCGGACTTAAAGGGAGGATTAGATTTACTAAAACAAAAAAAACTTCGAGACCAAAATATAGACAAGAGATCAATGATTTTTTCAAAAGAGAAGATGTGAGTCGACCTAGCGCTGGAAAGAATGAATGTAAAACGCAAAATAAAAACAAGATGCAGAAGCGATATTTAACTGAACCATTATATAAGCTTCATAAAAAATACCGAGCCGAAGGCGGAAGGGCATCTTTACAAACCTTTTGTCGTTTTCGACCATTTTACGTTGTTCATCCAAAAATCCAAGATCGGAACACATGTGCTTGTATAAAACACGCTAACATGCTCTTTAAAACTACAACTTTAAAAAGATTGGGTGTTCTTCAATCATCGGATGTGGGTGATATTTTGGGAGAAGTTACTTGCTCTGCATCATTCAAATGTTTTTACTCAGAGTGCTTGGATTGCAAAGATAAGCTGCCAACCCTTGACTCAACTATAGATCCAAACATCCCCACACATTGGATGCAGTGGAAAATTATAACACATACCTACACTAAAGTTACAAAAGAAAAATATGAAGAAAAACAGACAAAAAAATATGCTAAAGTTACAGTTAATGGGACAGTAGGTACTTTAATGAAGGAATTCTTGAAAGACCTACAAAAATTTAAAATGCATCAGTACAATGTCAATCACCAATACCAAGCATGGAAACAATGCATAAATACTCTTGAAGATGACGAAATCGTTCTTATTTGTGATTTTTCCGAAAACTTCGCTTGTAAACAAGCCGAAGAAATACAGGCCATGCATTTCGGTGCAAGTAGAAACCAGATTACACTTCATACAAGTGTACTCTACAGAAAAAATGAAAAGCCTTTATCTATATGCTCTATTTCACCAAATAATGAGCATGGTCCCGGTGCCATCTGGGCCCACTTGGACCCTATTATGCAGCATGCGAAAGAGCTGAAAGTGAAGAAAGTGCATATTTTTTCAGATAGTCCTGCCACTCAATATAGGCAAAAGAATATTTTTTACATGTTTCAGAAAAGATGTTCTGACTATGGATTTATATTTGGGACATGGAATTTTTTCGAAGCATCCCATGGAAAGGGACCAGCGGACGGAGTTGGTGGGGCTATCAAACGACAACTAGACAATCAAATAGCACACGGCTATGACATTACAGACGCGCAAGAAGCATATGACTACCTAAAGAATAACACCAAAGTTAAAATCTTTTACATATCTGAAAAGCAAGTTGAAGAGATGACAAAAATGATTCCAAATAATGTTGTGCCCATAAAAGGTACCATGAAAGTACATCAAATAGCAACAAACGGAGATGGCTCAATTAAATATAAATGGCTTAGTTGTTTTAGTTGTGAAAAAAACAATTACTGTGAATGTTACTACCCAAAAGAACACCATCTAATTACAACAAACACTTTATCTACTAAACTACTAAATAAAAAGCACGAGTCACATGGGATAGAGTCAAAATCAAATAATGACATCAACAAAAAAATACCTAAAGTTCACAAACGGCTAAGTAAAAAAACAAGAAGAGTACCAGCTAAGAAGCGCAAAAGGTCAATTAGTTCGACTAGTACATCTACTTCAATAAGCGATGATACAATGAGTATTTACACTGATTCGGATTGTCTGGATTTGAATGAGGAAGAAGATGAAGAAGAAATTAACACTGATATTGAGTACGAAAACGCAAATACGGAAAATAAAAGGGGAAAAGTTACTGTTCTGTCGTCAATCCGGCTAGCACCTGAAAACAGGGTTTACTTTAATTTGCAAAGATATGATCCTTTAAAGCTTCATCATATTGACAAAAAATTTGACCTGTCTACGTCTCATAACATCAAACATAAGGAAAAAGAAAACACACTCATAAAAAAAACAAAAACATTGAAGAGCAGTGATTATCATGCTATTTGCATTAAAGACAACGAGGACACTTACCTAAAAACAGCGAAGGAAAAACCTGAAAGAAGTAACATAATCAAAGATGACAGAAAAAGTGAAGACTTTAAGGACAATAAAGGCACTTACCTGAAAGCAGCGACGAAGGAAAAACCTGAAAAAAGTAACAAAAACAAGGATGATAGAGATACTGAAGATGAGGACAATGAAGGTAAATACCTGAAAGCAGCGACGAAGAAAACACCTGAAAAAAGTAACAAAAACAAGGATAATAAAGATACTGAAGACGTTAAGGACAATGAAGGTAAATACCTGAAAGCAGTGATGAAAGAAAAACCTGAAAATAGTAACAAAAACAAGAATGATAGAGATACTGAAGACGTTACGGACAATGAAAGCACTTACCTGAAAGCAGCGACGAAGAAAACACCTGAAAAAAGTAACAAAAACAAGGATAATAGAGATACTGAAGACGTTAAGGACAATGAAGGTAAATACCTGAAAGCAGTGATGAAGGAAAATCCTGAAAATAGTAACAAAAACAAGAATGATAGAGATACTGAAGACGTTACGGACAATGAAAGCACTTACCTGAAAGCAGCGACGAAGAAAACACCTGAAAAAAGTAACAAAAACAAGGATAATAGAGATACTGAAGACGTTAAGGACAATGAAGGTAAATACCTGAAAGCAGTGATGAAGGAAAATCCTGAAAATAGTAGCAAAAACAAGGATGATAGAGATACTGAAGACGTTACGGACAATGAAGGCACTTACCTGAAAACAACGATGAAGAGAAAAAATAAAAACAAACCTGATGGACAGAACAAAGAATTAGAAGATAATGTTCTGAATGAGGAGCCTGCAGTGAATGAACAGATGATTAAGAATGATATTAACATAGATACTGAAGATAATCAAGAAAATATGATTTTTAAAGTTGGAGACACCGTTTTAGCACGCTACTACAAAAAGGCATGGAAATATTATGTCGGAGTAATAACCAAGATTCATTATAGTGAAAAAAAATACTCAATTTCATATTACAAAAGTATAGGCAAAAAAGCTAATGTTAAATTTCAGATTCCTAAGATAGAAGATTTGGATTGTATCCCTGAGATAAACATAGTTAAAAAAATTGATTTGCTTAAAAAATCAGACAGTCTTTCTCTCGTAAATGAAGAAGACGATGTTTATTTTTAATTTTTTTTTTCTTTCCTTTAATTATTTGATTAATGTACAATTTTTGAATGCGTGGATAAACGTTATTCATCTGATGTTGTAATAATACTTCCAAATTGAAAAACAGTTGACATTTGTATCTGTCATATTTTAAGATCGACATTTACTTTGGTTGGTTATTTTAATTGACTAATAACTTTTATTTGAGGTAACTTAAGTTTTACATAAGATATCAGTTATCAATCAGATAAATTAATAACCAACCAAAGCGAATGTCGATCTCAAAATATGACAAATACGATTGACAACTGCTTTTCAATTTGGAAGTATTATTACAAGATCTGATGAATAACGTTTATCCACGCTTTGAAAAATCGGACAATTGAATAAATGTATAACAAATAGTAACGTGTTTTTTTAATAACCTTACTTCCTTACCTCTATGCACAGAGTGTACACTAGCCTTAGTGTTACTATTTCGTTACAATGTAAACTATTTCGTAACAATATTTCGTTACAACTTTTTCGTTACGTACATCTTTTTTGAGAAATACTCAGATATATCTCAAAAACAAAAAAAATAATTATTAAACATAAAGCTTGTTTTAAATATGCAAAAAGACCGTTTACAATTAATTGAAAAACTTAATGTTTGCACCTCCATAATAGAAGAAAATAGAATTATTTATGAAAACAATATTAAGTCATTGAATCACAAAATTGTTAATTTACATGACTTACTGACTAAGATGACTCAAAATTATGAATCATCTAAAAAAGAGATAGGGGAATACATACTGGCACTTAAACACTTATGAAATTCTCCTAATATAAATAAGTCACACATCACTAATTGTCTTTCTCCATCCGGGGCATCAGGCCGGACTGCCCCGGAGAGTTCATCAATCCAACCAGTCTGTGAGCCCTCAATCTCTAATCGCTGTAATAGTATAGAATGCACAAATGAAAATAATTCCTTTCCACAAAACAGCTGTAGTAAGTCAATTATGTTCAGTGATGAGATTGGAAAGAATTTAAGCCAACTTGTCCAAAAACACTCAAGGGATAGCATTATTAACCATTGCATGCCGGGTTCAAGTATAAATGAAATAATGAAAACCATTGTGAAACAAAAGTTTACTGATGACACAGATTTGATAATTTTAATTGGAAATAGGGGTAATGTAAGCAAAAACCAACTGATCTCCTATTTCAATACCTTGCAGCGTTGCCATTTACACGGCAATTGCCGTGTTACACGGCAATTTGGGTCTATTCACCAATAAAACACGGTACACGGCAATATGTTCATTGCCGTGTTCTAAAACACGGCAATCCAATGGTTACCAACTTTTTCAGATAATTTTATCGATAGTCGATAAGTCATTATATCGTACATCGTTGGACTACACTAGACGTGGTCATGACTCTATGAGCGGGGAAAACCCGACGCGCATTCGAGGTAGATTCGCGCACACTTTATTGTTTATGGTACTCATTTCATTCATTCATTTTGTGTAAAGTACATTATAAAGATATTCTGCTGTTTAACATTTATTTACTTTCTTTAGTGTGTTGTGTGAATAAAGTATTAACATGGATAGTGAGGAAGAAGGGCCATGTACTCCAAAAAAGGTAAAGAAACGAACACATTTACCCCAAAAATACCGATCTCAATGGGAGCAAGATAATAATTTTAAAGATTGGATTCAACCCGTGGATAACGATGTATATAAAGCAAAATGTAAATTGTGTGATGTAAAATTGAGTTGCGAATTGACAACTTTAAAGCGACACAACGAAAACAAACAACATCAGAAACATAAATCAAGTTTAAGCAAATCTAAATCGATTCAATCATATTTTAAAGGTGCCTCAACCTCTAAGGATTCTGACACAATGGTGACGGAAGCAGAAATTAAATTATGCGCTTTTGTTGCTGAACATAACATTTCGTTTCTCGCTATGGATCACCTTAGCGAACTCATGCGATCCTGTTTTCCGGACTCAAAAATAGCATCTGAAATGAAATTAAAAAGAACCAAATGTACGGCTACAGTTACAAATGTCATTGGCAAAGAACATAAAGACGCACTCGCACTAAAGCTTCAAAAAACAAGATTCAGTGTTTTAGTAGTTTTAGTGTTTTAGTAGATGAATCTACAGATATTGCCTGCTCCAAAACTATGTGTATTGTGGTCAAATTTTACGATACTACTTCTTCAAAAATTGAAACATGTTTATGGGAATTAGTCCCACTATTTAGACACGGCGATTTTGACAAAAATGTAGAAGGCTGCACTGCAAATGTAATATATGAAGCAATTATTAAAAGTTTTTCTGATCGGGATGTACCTCTAACAAATATTATTGGATTTGCATCAGATGGGTGTAACGTTATGATGGGTGCGCACAATTCTGTTAGCAGTCAATTGAAAAATAATATTCCGGGCATCAAAATATTCAAATGTATATGTCATTCCATGCACCTATGTGCCAGTGCGGCGTGCAAAGAATTACCGCGGCGCTGTGAGGATCTTGCGAGAAATATATACAGCTTTTTTAAAAATAGCTCGGAAAGGCAAGCCGAATACACAGAATTTCAGATTTTTACAAATAGTAAGACACACAAAATTCTCCATCCCTCTCAAACACGATGGTTGTCATTATTAGCAGTTGTTAACAGAATACTTGAGCAATGGGTCAGTTTACAATTATTTTTTTCGAAAAAATGGCTCGATGAGCGTATCTTTGCCACTGAAACAATTTACCATGATCTAAATGATCCTTTTGTCAAATTGTATTTTCTATTCCTGCAATGGGTGCTGCCAAAGTTCGTAAAACTTAATGAGTATTTCCAGAGTAGTGAACCGAAATTGGTAGAATTGGATGAGAGGATCAGGATGACATTCAAAGAATTGTTATATTGCTTTCTTTCTCGAGACTATGTCAATCAAACAGATTTTGCAGAAATTAATCCGGATAACTGCGATAATCACATCCCTACATTATATCTAGGTGTGAAAATTTTAAATGAACTTAAAAAACCGGATATTATAAATAAACCAGATCATTTGAAAGAATTCCAAACCAGAGTTAAGAAATTTATTTATTTATAAATCTTTATTGTACAAATACACAAAGTAAGGTACAAATGGCGGACTTAATGCTAAAAGCATTCTCTACCAGTCAACCAACAGTAAACAGATAGACACGAATGCGGCACAAACAAAGAAAACTAATATTTACATGCATACAATACAAATATATTACATAAATACACACCGTTAAATACATGTCTACATGATTTTATATAATATTAATATAATATATAGAAATTATATACATACATATATATATATATATATATAGATACACACCAAATACCGAGTTTAGAGAAGTGTTGACATTGACCTTCTCACATCACGGGCATAAGCCCTCCAATAAATGTGCATGAGCTTGTTTCTTAAAAGAAAACTTACTGGGAGCCTTTCTGATAGAATCAGGGAGACCGTTCCAGAGACGCGTCGCTTGTAGTGTGAAGGATTCGGACATATACCCTGAACGGAAGAGAGGAGTAAATAGAGAAAGAGAATTGGCAGAGCGGAGGTGACGATCGTGAGAATCACGGAGATGCTGAAACTTGCATTTTAAGTAATCAGGAGAATGAGGGTTGTTGAGAATGGAATAGAGAGTGCAGAGCAGCCGTAGCTGTCTGCGTTGACGGATAGGAAGCCATTTAAGCTGAGACCTGTACGACGAAACGTGATCATATTTGCGAAGGCAAAAGACAAAACGGATGGCATTATTAATGAGGCGGTCTAGCTTATTAAGGAGATCCTCATTTAAGTCTGGGTAACAGACATCGGCATAATCAATGAGTGGGAAAATAAGAGAAGTGACAAGAGTGACCTTAGTGCGGGTAGGTAGAAAATTTCTGAAACGATTTAGAAAGCGCAATGAAGATATAACAGCTCGACTGACCTCGGCAACCTGTGTTGTCCAACTTAGTGATGAGTCGATATGCAGGCCAAGGTTTTTGACGCTGGAGCAGAGAGGGATAATGGTGTTCTCGTATATTATGGGCTGTACCAAACTAATATTAATCTTGGCGATCTGTTTCGAACCTCCAACAATGATTGCCTGACATTTAGACGGGTTAACAGCTATGCCGAAATCGGCAGACCAACTACTGATTTTACGAAGCACACTGTTCAACTTCAATGAAGCCGAATTGATTTCGTCAACAGGCGTTTGAACATAAGTTTGTAGGTCATCGGCATAAAAATGATAAGAGCAGTTGAGCGATAAGGAGAGGAAGTTAATAAATATGGAAAAAAGGAGGGGAGATAGAATACCGCCCTGAGGCACACCAGCAGAGAGATCGGTCCATTGAGATATATCTGAACCCATACGCACCGCCTGCTGGCGACCGCGCAGATAGTTGGAAAACCAAATCAGTGACAGAGACGAGAAATTCAGATACTTCAGAATAGCTAGGAGGATGTCATGATCAACCATATTGAAGGCGTTTGAAAAGTCAATGAGAACTATGAGAGTGACCAACTGGCTCTCCATGCCTAGTCTTATGTCATCAGTGACTTTAAGAAGTGCCGTTGTTGTGCTGTGTCCAGGACGGAAACCGGATTGAAGAGGTGTAACAAGGGAGTTGGAATAAATGAAGGAGGAAACTTGTTTATGTGCAACGGCTTCAAGAATTTTGGAAAGGAAAGGAAGAATAGAGATGGGCCTGAAGTTATTTAATGTTTTAGGAGATGAAGTTTTAGGTAATGGTGTGACAAAAGCCTTACGCCAAAGAATAGGAAATTCGCCAGTTTGAAAAGAATAATTGATGATATGAACAATTATGGGGAGAATTTGTTCCAGAACACAGACAATCATTTGTCTACTGATGTCATCACAGCCTACTGCTTTAGATTTAATGGAAACAATAATCTTACTAATCTCGTCTTCGGTTACTGGAGAAAAGAAAAAGGTTTCAGAGCGTAGTGGGCCATTGGAAGCAATTAAAGAAATGGTGTTGGACTTGGTGCCGGGGTCTAAGGTGGGAGACGACGAGAAGTGTTTGTTGAAATCATTGAGAGAAAAGGAGTAGGAGTTGGATTGGGGGGAAGTTTTCCCAAGACCAAGGGAGCGAAGAAACTTCCACGTGTTGGCCGAAGAGGAGTTGGATATGTTGTCATGAAAGTATTGACGCTTAGCTGCCCTTACCATTCGGTTGCACAGGTTACGCGCCGTCTTATAGAGATCCCAGTTCACCTCAGTTCGATCTTTTTTGTAAGTACGGAAGGCACGGTCCCGACGAGACATTGCCATACGAACACCACGGCTAATCCACGGGGCAGATGGCCGCTTAACTCGAACAGACTTTAGTGGTGCGTGGACATCGAACAGTTGAAGTATACATTCGTTGAGTTTGGAGACTTTAGCATCAACTGTCGATGAGTCAAGAATAGCACTGAAATCAAACATGTTAGCATCATCACTTAACTTGTCGAGGTCAAGTCGTGCGAAATTACGCATCCAAACAATAGAAGGTTTGGGCTTTGGAGGTCTCAAATGATATTGAAGAAATATTAGGTCATGTTTGGAGAAGCCTGGCGCAGATAACTGGCCATGGTTTAAGACGTTATCGGGAGAAGTGATGATTAAGTCAAGCAGTGTGTCACCAGAAGAAGTATGATGCGTAGGCTCCGAAGGCAGAATAGAAAGATTGACTGACTTGACAATATTAGAAAGCTTGAGAGATCGTGGTGAATTACAACAAAGATCAGTGTTGAAGTCACCCATGATTATGTGATGCCTGTAGTCCGTACAAAGTGGTTCAAGGACAGATTCGAGGAGTGTAAAGTAATCTACAGTAGGAGGACAATAAACAGCTGCAAGGACAGCTTTTACGCCTTTGACACAAATTTCCAAGAAAATGTATTCAGCTGAACCAGAGTATAGTGACGGAGATGTGTCCAAGATCTTGTAAGGAATATCACTACGCAAGTAGATGGCAACACCACCGCCACCCTTACCAGTTCGATCGTTACGTATCAAGATATAGCCAGGAAGAGAGTATGATGATGAAGGAAGGCACGGTTTGAGCCAACTTTCAGAAATCAGAATGGCATGAAAAGTGGGCGCATAGAAAGTGTCAAGAAGGTCAGAATAACTAGAAGGAATGCTTTGAGCATTAAGGTGACAAACATTGAAGGAATATGGGTTGCAGTTGAGGGAGTTACGTAATAAGGAGCCCAATGTTTCCGGCTCAGAATCGGACAAATCACTGAGGGAGGATGAAGAGCTTATGTCATGGGCAGTGTGAAAAGAATCATCATCGGACTCGGTCATAAGTGACATTATAAACAATAATTGGTATGTAATATTAATATAAAAAATAAATAATAACAAATATAAATAAAATAGGTACTTAATTTTCATTTACACTGTCCTGCCGGTTGACAAGAAAAGACACTAATATAAGACAAAAAAAAACACAAAAACCCCAATACCGGAGTTACACGCCGCATATTAACCTTTTGAACGCCACGGTCGGCACTGGACGACAAATGAAAAAGTGCCCAACACGCCACCGTCGTGTATGGCCGACGAGAAAACGACATTTTTAAAACACAAAATAAACATACTAAATCAACTTTTCTGTGTTTCTTTTTCCTATTATTTAAAAGTACTTTAATGATGTATTGTAAAATGGCACGAAGATATATCCATCAGTTACATTTCACTAGCAAAAATTATCACTAAATATTGCTAACCGAAATGGTGTTCTCCTCACGCCACAGTCGGCAAGACACGACAGCTAGTGATGGGTAAGTTAGGTAAATTAAATTTTGAATTTATGAAATATTTTATTGAAAGCAGCTTACTACTACATCGATAATTATTTTTTAATAGCAACTATTTGTATCTGAATATTCTTAATGCGTAATATTTATGAAATTATTGAAAAATGATTACTATTTATATCTATCGATCGATAGTTAACTGTTCACTCTCGCGCATCCCTACGGAACAGCGCATAGACAGTTACCTGTACGCCACAGTCGGGAAGACACGTCAAGCGGTGACGTCATTAGCGCTACGGGAGACTGCTAGTGATTTCCTATCCTATCTTATTTCGATAAAAACTATAAATACAACTGCAAAATTACTACAAAATATGTGCCGGCCGTCCGAACTCAGCTTTTTCTCGCAGAGTGAAAATTTGTTATACTAAGCATGAATTTATTATCCTATTTCCATAAAAACGATAAATACAACTGGAAAATTACTATAAAATGTGAAAAGGGGCATTTTACGCAAAAATCATGATCGAGATGTAACAGGCCTCTTTAAGTAAAAACGGAGAAAATCAACTAAAGCTAAGTAATTAATTAGTACTCTAATAGACAACCCTTTCTTTACCTTGTTGTTTATAATTTATAATAATAATTATAAGTTTACTTGAAATGTCACATCATTACCTCGCACGCAAGAAAGCTGTCAAAGGTCGTGCCAACCACGCCAGAGTCGGGTCTTCCCGACAGCGAATGCCTACACGAACGAGATTAGTGATGTATCTTATTATTACCTGATTTATTCGTTTGTAGTTCTAATGTCTACTTTTACTTTGTATAGAATTTTGTAACTGCTGTTAAATAATACGAAATCAAAAAAATATATTTTATTTCAAAAATATGTGACGAATAGCAGAGATTAAATCGGTTATTGACAACTTATCGATAACATCGTTGGCATTCCTATTTTATTTGTAGGTATTTGCTCTGAATTTATGGCTTGGCGTGGGAAGGGCGCCGATGCGTTTGAGCTCTGGCGTTCAAAAGGTTAATGATTTGTGATGTGAAAATGTTTAGATTGAAAGCGCAAATGTAATAATAATAAAAATAATGTTGATAATGAAATTACAATAATGTTGATAAAGTGGACCGTGTAACTCCAACATTAGTGCCAAATGACAGGAGGCCAGAGCCATAAAACAGTACTGTCGGTCGGCTGTCTTGACTGACCGATTGACATTGACAAGCTAACGAGACGAAAAAAAAGTGATAGGTAATTAAAATTCTTTCCTATCGTAGAATGTGAAAAAATACGGTAGTTCAACCAAACCAAGTGATACAATTTACAACAGTAGGATTGAAAAGCAATATCATGTTATGTATGACAAAACTAAAATAAAAGAGCTAAGATGAATCCAAAAAGTGACAGTACAGCTGTAATACGATTTAAATCAACGAAAAAAATAATTAAATATTACTTTTTGGGCTTGGCCGTGCGTCTTGATCTGGACCGCGACTCAGGAGAACTTGGCGGTGCCGCAGAGGTCGGCTCTTTTGTGGGTTGTGGTTCGTCCTCGGAGACAGGAATCGCTGAGAGGTCCTCCGCTGTAAATAACCGCTGCTTAGAGCCATCCTTCAGCTTCATTATGACGTTCCCTTCCATCGTCCAGCACCTCCTGATGCCAAACCTTTTACGAGCATCGATGAAAACTGCTTGACGTTGGCGTGTCAGGAACTCTGATATGCTGTGAGGGGAGCCTTTGAACGCAGTTTTCTTGCTCCAGACCGCTACCTTCAGGGAGTGCTCAGTAAAGCGGACCAACACAGGACGACACCTTCCCTCCGTGACACCGCCAAGGCGATGACAGGCTGCAAGCTTCTCTGCTGGAACATTTAAAGACAACTTGCTGTTGAGCAGGTTGACAACAAACTGTGCTAAGTCGCTGTTGTTGCTCTCCGGAATGCCGCTTATGAGGATGTACTTTCTGCGATGCCTCATCTCAATGTCATCAACAGACTTGCAAAGAATGGATATTTGAACACGCAGTATTTGCAGGACCGAAAGCATTTGGGACTTAAATTCTTGAAGCTCTTCACGCAAGCGAGTATGTGAGCTCTCAGCTTGAGGAGGTGTTGACTTCCATTTATTTTCAAGCTCACTCATTTTCTTGAATAGTTTTGCTTCAAGAGCATGCTGCGTCTCCAGTACTGCTGCGATGTTGGCCATTGTGGAGTTGTCTTAGAGTGCGATATGTAGGTGTTAGACAGGACAGTGCAGTGAAACACTAAATAGTGGACATAAATACTGGATAACACCAGGTGGTATACTTTGAACTACAGAGAGTTAGATTTTAATGAAATAATTACTTTTTAACATATGCAAGTATTATTTTAAATATAAAATATGCAACACGATGTTCACGTTTTTCACTTCTACCGCCGAAAATGACCTCACTGAAAATCCTTTCACAGTCTGCATTGGCGTGTGGGAGGGATAATACGCTAAGGACAAAACCAGCTAAATTTTCGCAACCGAGTTCAGGTTGCGTTTAATAAAAATTCTTAATTCTTAATAAATTCTTAATTATTGGTTGTAAGGAGATCCAAAAAAGATACGATTTTTCCGACCCCTTATTACCTTTATTAAAATATCTAATGCCAGAAGAAGCAATCAGTGAGGAAATCCGGGAAACATTTCCCACATTAATGCCTATAGTCGAAAGACTATCTATAATTACAAGAGACGAAGATCTTCATCAGAAAATCGATGACGAGTGGCGAATGCTCCCGTCTGTAATTAAATATTCCAAATTAGAAGTATCGCAAATGAAGACGGATAACTTTTGGTCAAAAGTTTTAACGCAACCTGAACTCGGTTGCGAAAATTTAGCTGGTTTTGTCCTTAGCGTATTATCCCTCCCACACGCCAATGCAGACTGTGAAAGGATTTTCAGTGAGGTCAATTTAATAAAAACAAAAACAAGAAATAAAATTATTACTTCTACTATAAATGGAACTTTACTTGCTAAGCACTTTATCCGATCCCAAGGAAATTGTGTAAATTTCAAACCGACCAAACAAATGATAGACAATATGAAGGAAAAAACTAAATATAAATTGAACAAAGATGAAGAAGAAATTTTGGATACGATAAGAAATTTGTATGATGACTGTGAAGAATAATGTTTTTATGTCATGTTTAATCTTACGTGTTAATTTAAAATAAAAAAATGTACACGGCAATTTTGTAGTTTTTATTCCAAAACACGGCAATCCAGATCCCAAAACACGGCAACTTCAAATTTCGAAATGGCAACCCTGATACCTTGTGTTCTTTAAATGTTAGGAAAATTGTTATGTTTACATTTCCCTATAGTAAAAGTTTGCCACAGGCGGAAAATAACTTTAGATTTAAATTAAATCAATGTTTAAATACTATGGCATTTCATAATAGTCAGCAGTTTAATATAATTGACATTAATAAATTAATTGACAATTTTCACCTGACAAAAGATAAATACTATCTTTAAAAATTTTACAAAAGACAGTTAGCATTATCGCTATCTTTTTATTTTGAACATTTAGCCAATAATTTGGCTAGTAAACCTTCTGCTTTTATTGAGCAGGTAAACTCTGACATGATTAATCTATCTTTGGAATTTGTTCCAAGCAATAATAATGTTTCTATTAACGATAATTTAATTAATTTAAATTGCAACTTGAGACAATAGAGGTGCCCTCTAGCTCAGTGATGACAAAAGAAAAGTCGAAATGCTTAAATATAGTTCATCAAAACATGCAAGGCTTTTCTGGCAAAGATTTAGAAGTTAGTTTGTTTTTAAATTCTGAGAATATTGATGTGTTATGTGTTACTGAGCATTGGTTAAAAAATTATGAACTGATCATAAATATAGATAATTATAGTAATGCAAGTTCGTTTAGTAGGAATTTTGCTATAAGAGGTAGAACGCTTATATTATTGCATAATTCAATACAATATAAAGAGCGCAAAGATGTAATATCTCATACAATTGAACAAATTATTGAGCTCTCTTGTGTGGAACTGGAACAAATGATTATAATTTGTGTATATAGACCCCCATCTGGGAACTACCCAGCGTTTGAGTCCGCTATGGAGGAAGTTTACCAGTACCTTCTATGGAACCCAATATCCTTTACAATCATTTATTTAGTGTGGTCCAAATTGAATTTAATAAAAATTTTAAAGAAAGGTATAGAGAGGACATGTCGGATAATAATTATGATTTAGTGATTAAAGCCATAGCTGATACTAAGACACTTTTCAAAAGAAAGAAATTTGAAGGCTGGCGTTCATTCTGTTCATCAATTTCCCCAACCACTCCACCGAGCCTAGTTTGGCAATACATCAATAGATTTAAATCTGCCACTTATAACAAGCCTTCCGCAACAATTCCAACAGAATTAGCTGATTTTTTTATGGATAGATTAGCTCCCCCTTGAGTCGCTGATAACAACATTCCAACTTGTCCTCTCTTATCACCTCATAACCTAACAGGTCTCAGCGCTCCGTTTTCTTTGCACGAATTAAAAGGAATCCTCCACAATTCTAAAAACTCAGCTCCTGGGCATGACGGCATACCGTATGCTTTTCTTGAAAACGTTTGCGATGATACATTAAATTATTACTTGGATCTAATAAATACAGTATTGATAACAGGAAACATTCCTCCATCTTGGAAACAACAAACAGTGTTGCCCTTCCTAAAACCAAACAAACAACCAACCGATGTTGCAAGATATCGGCCTATTGCTTTATTATCTGTACTAATAAAGTTAGCCGAGCACCTGATAAAGAATCGATTAGAATGGTTCTTAGAAAGTAAAGGGCTTTTAGCAAATACTCAATTTGGTTTTAGAAAAGGTAAAAGCAGTATTGATAACTTAGGCCGGTCACAGTGCTTGACCGATCGTCGGTGCGTACGTCAGTCGCGCTTGTCATTTTATGAAAATTCACAAACCGTACAGTGCTGGACTGACCGTACGCACGCGTATATTGGTACGCACTGCGTACGAGGACCGTCGGTCGAGCGCGTCCGCATGCGTGCCGTCGGTCGACCGACGCGCTATGGAAACATATGAACGCGTTCAGTGCTGCACCGACCGGTGGACCGACCGCACGGATGTGCGTATCATCGTCGACGAAAAATTATTTCGTACTCAAAATGAACAAATTTATCGACACCGAACGATTAATCACCGAAGTTCGTCTTCGTGAACCACTCTGGAACATAAGCCACGTTTTGTATAAAGACCGTGAACATTCAGAAAAAAATTGTCTACAATAGCAGACCTAACCTTGACAACAGATATTTGGTCTGATACATTAAATATGAAGAGTTTTATAGGCGTAACTGTTCATTTCGGCATAGACATTGAACTCATTTCAGTTACTCTCGGCGTATACGAGCTTGATGAAAGACATACGTCACAGTATATTTTGGAAATGCTTTTAAGAACTTGCGAAGAATGGGGTATAAATAAAGATAATGTGACGGCTGTTGTTACCGATAATGCAGCCAATATGGTAAAAGCTATAGAATTGGCGTTTGGTAAGAAGAAACACATTCCATGTTTCGCTCATACCTTAAATTTGGTAGCTGAGGGCACAATAGCATGCTCTGTGGCAAAATATTGTTTCTAAAATAAAAGCAATTGCTAGTGACGAATTGCACAAAGCTAATATAAAGCGTGCCTACGCGCTGGAATAGCACTTACTACATGGTACAAAGATTTTTGGAACTCCGGACTGTTATAAATGATATTCTTTTTCGGCACGCCACCGCACCCCCAATGCTCAGTGGTTCAGAAATATCCATTGCCTCATCCGTCCTTATGATATTGCGGCCTTTAGAGGTAGCCACAAAAGAAATTTCTGGAGATAAATATTGCACAACTAGTAAAATTATACCTTTAGTCCGCTGCATATTTTCTAAAATCACTTCAACTGTCGTAGAAGAACCCGTGGCAAAAGAAGTGCAGAAATTGGCTCTGCACGAAATGAGAAAAAGAATGGGTCCTATAGAACATGTAACTGCTCTAGCTATTGCATGCATTTTAGACCCTCGATTCAAAAAAATGCACTTTAGCGATGCAATGGCTTGTAGCAATAGTGTATCGAAAATCAAAGATTTAATGAAAATTCATTTGCGTAAAAATGAAGATATCGAGTCCGACTCCGACAAGTCTGATAAAAGTGAAGAGACCTTTTCATTATGGAGTGACCATCACAAACTGGTACAGCGCAATTGGAAGAGTAACAAATCTGAAGACAGCTTGTCTGATGAACTGTCAGTTTACCTGACAACTCCCATTGGAAGACTTAACGATAATCCACTGGAAATTTGGAAAGACTACAAAATGCAGTTTCCAACATTTCATAAACTCGCCTATAAATATCTAACAATAGTGGGAACATCGGTTCCATCTGAAAGACTGTTTTCGCAAGCGGCGCAGGTGATGACTCAACAAAGAAACAGATTGAAGGGTAAAAGATTGGGCAAACTTTTGTTTCTACAAAGTGTTGATAAGCAGTATTGGGATATTTAATTAATGTTCAATTTGTAAAATTAATAATAAAGGTTTTGTGTCTAATAAGTGCTTGTTTTTTCTTATCTCCACCACATTCATATCAAACTTACAGAAAAACAATCGAAGTATGGAATACATCGATGTATTTTTTGATATATCGATATAACATCGATGCAACTAACCGATGTATTACATCGAAAACAACATCGATATTTTTTTTCAGTGTCCATCACTAGCAGCGGTTAGTTCATAAAACAAGATTGGGTGATCAGAGCAACAAATTGAATGTATGAAAGTATGCACCATAGTACCATAGTAAGAAAACTATACCCACGCTGTACAGAAATGAAATAGGGTGGAATAGACAGAATAATGTCTCTAGTTTACGAAAGTATGGGTCGCATTAATGTGGGTATTGTCAGTCAGGAATAAAAATGTATTATCCAAGTCTATAATATATTTTTTTTATTAATAAATATCTTCTTAATTACATATTATTATTATTATGCGCCGTTAATTATTACTGTTAACCAAATATTAATGTAGGGAACTATGGAAAAAAACTACCTAAGTACTTAGGTCCCATAGTAAAAGTTGTTCAGTTTGATAGTCCCTATATACCATATTCGGCATTAGGGGTATTTTTGTAACATGTAGCATATTGGTGAACCCAACAGAGCATGGTAGACAGAGTATCGAAGGCTACTACTGTTCTTGCATTCACGGCCGCCGCACCATTGGAAGCTGCGTGGTTATAGTTATATAGTTAGCGTGGTTTATTTTTTATCTTGGGCCAGACATCAAGGACAAATAGATGCACCGGCGGCCTTTTTAGATGATATTATGATAGACTGTATGTTACCCGTTGAAACAGAAAATTGGAGCTCTTTTCGACGTACAAATAAGTTCCGTCAATCACCAAAATGGCTGTGTCGTTGTCACCTCCGAAAATATGAGCAGGAAACGAAAGATTTCGAGCTACCACATCTTCTCTGGTCACATGATCTAATCCCAGAAAATGTTGTACAAAATCGTCTGTTAAACATTCTCTTTTAACTTTCTCTCTAACGTTCTTCTTGACATGCTGAATTTCGTAGCCAAACGTTCGTCCGATATACCAGTTCTTATTTTTATTAAATAAACTCCTAACACTGTAGCAGCAGCATCGGTTCTGTTTCGAAGCGACGGTGTTAATTGTAAAATGTTATTGAACTGAGCTTTAGTTACTCCAGTCCAGAAGTGAAATTCGTTGTCCTCGATTTCATTCATATTTTCGAAATCCATTTGGTTGTTTCGTTCTAACCCCCACTTATATAGATTAATTATATCAAGTACGTGAGCACTATTAAATTGCGTCACTGGCTGAGCATTCACTTCTTCCCAATCATTTGTTACTAAGTGTGGATGACAAACTCTTGCAAGTGGAGATATGTAAAAATTATCATTATGTAATAAATTGAATTTTACATATGATGGTACTATATGCGTAGCCATATTCCTACAGTTACGAAATATGCACCGTCTTGCTGTATTTGCGGCACGAGAATAGCCTTGTAGAGTAATAAAACCGGAATTCACTTGTATGCCTGCGTCTTCCATTTCTTCATCAGCATCTCCTATTTGTTCAGGTGGCTGTACTTGTACTTGTGGTGGTGGCTCTTGTCTGGATTGATTATGCAGAGCACGATCCAACCTCATCCAGCAAGCATGGCACAATGATCGTGAGCCATCAAAAGAAATGTGAAGTAAGTTGAAATAATAAAATAAATACCTTTGTCTTATTCAGTTGTTTAAGAATTAACTTTACCACTCATTTAATGAAAACTACTTACGAGCTAGATAATTGGTGTGGTTGTAAGAAATTATTTATTTATTATTATTATTATTTGCTTGTTTTGAAACACTGAATCACTACATAGTAGAAAACAAAGTCGCTTCCCGCGTCTGTCTGTCCCTATGTATGTAGATCTTTAAAACTACGTAACGGATTTTGATGCGGTTTTTTTGAAAAGATAGAGTGATTCAAGAGGAAGGTTTATATGTATAATACATGGTGTCAAATACCACACTACACCGAAGCGAAGCGAGGGCGGGTCTCTAATAAATGATAAAAGACAAAGCAAACATATAGGTACATTTTGGCACAAAAGAGAAGTAGGTAGTCCTCCTCCATATAAAAAAAACTTATAAAAAAATATATTCTTGAGTTTTATTAAAGAAAGTGCATTTCACATAGTAGGTAAGTAACTTATGTTTTTATTTGACTTGATATCACTACATTGTATAAAACAAAGTCGCTTCCCGCTGTCTGTCTGTCCCTATGTATGCTTAGATCTTTAAAACTACGCAACGGATTTTGATGCGGTTTTTTTGAATAGATAGAGTGATTCTTGAAAACCTTCCTCTTGAGGATGGTTTATATGTATAATATATACAAGAATTTCCCGCGGGAACGGGTCTGGAACGTTATAACCGAATTTTACGCAGGCGAAGTCGCGCCGGGTCCGTTAGTAACTTGATAAAAAACGGTTCAGGTAGGTACTTACCTCACGTGGTATTATTTCTTGTAATAATAATTCGACGTGATCTCGATATCTTTCGAGAAATAATTGTGTAAGGCTGTGTTTTCTGCGACGTAACGCAGATCGGTCACATGAAATACAACTATTTTGTCTTTCCATTTCAACGAAATCCAATCCAAAATAAAAACCAAACCAGTAAACACGCTAGAGTAGTATTAAGAAACACAGAAAATCAAAGAACGCACAGATCACAACGACAAATGACGAGGGACTGCGGGTGTGGGAGGGCGAAACGGGTTGATCATGCGCGAGCGCAACTACAACGCTCACCATGCCGGTTTCTAACTGACTGTGCGAGAGAGATAGCATTCATCTATACATACCGCAGGCCGTAATAATAAATGGGTGCATTCAAGTAGACTAATCGCTAAGTCACTGATCAATCAAAAATCAAATGCAATGAAAAACGGTGTCCGATTGCTAGCAAGTCGCAGATAGTCATCGCATTTTTGGGTGCGTCCAGCAGATAATTCGCAATCGATTAGTCTGGTCCAATGTACCCAGAGATTCAATTCATAATTGAGGATGTCGTGTAAGGATATCTCACAAAAACATCGATTTTTATTGTACTGAAACTTTTTACTCCCAAAGTATAAAAAAAATATATATTAAAAGCGGGGTTTCACTTAACAATTTAAACCTAGTTTGGTTTTTGTAAAAACGGGTCAGATTGTGCCCAATGACCTTTGTTTGATTTTTTCAAGACTGTCATAAAGAATTCAGCAAAGAGAAAATTAATGATAGACTTAACAGCGTCAAAGCCGAAACGCCGTAAAAATATAAATACTGCTAAAATAAATAATGTCCCTTCTTCAAAACAAGGCGAAAATAATATAGAACGAGAACAAAACACGTTAGAGACGGAGGACAAACAAGAAGTTAGAGATGCGAGTCATAGAAAATATTATAAATAATAATAGTCCACCAGAAAACGATCAACGATGAGGGTTCATTGGGCTAATTTTTGGTAGTTTTATAGACCTATAAATCAAGAAGACTGGCAATCTCTTGCAGCCTTCGTTCCATCATATTATTTTATTGCGGGTGACTATATTATGATTATTAAAAGGGAGTTTCTCACTCACAGCCGACAGTTCGCGGCGCGATGCTAACGAGCGCAGTCGTATTATTTCATATCGGAGACGAATTCATTCGTAATGATATTTCGCGCCGCGTGCTAATTAGCGCGGTCGTATTATTTCATATGATAGCAGCAGGACGCGAACGCAGACGATTTCGCGCGGTTTGATGATGATTAGCATTCATTATTTTTAGCAACTATGATTAATTTAATGAATGCTAATTGACGATTAGCAATTAATTATGAATGCTAATGCTAATTGTTCCATTACTACTACTCACTGCTCCGACAGGAGGAGTGTCAGAACAAAACATGATAATACCATGATGTCTAACTTTTCACAATAGGTCAAAAACCGGCAACTACTTTGCCTTTGTGTAATTAAAGAAAATATGGGTTCTAATAAATAAATAACTGTTAAAACTTATTAAACATGTTTTTTTTAATTTTCTTTTATTTCAAATTGTGTATCTATTCTTATGTAAAAAATGAAAATATCATGTTCTGATCAGATCAGACGAAAATATCATGATTTGTACTAAACTGTTTGGAAATATCATGTTTTGAAAAAGTAAGGTTAGGGAAATAACATTTTATGTTCTGAATTTATTATTTATTGAAAAATTAAAATATGTGACAAATACACAATTGATTCATAAAAATTAAATTCTTATATCTTCTGTATCCATCTCAGTACAAATACACGCTTCATCATCATCAATTTGTTCATTTTGTTCAGTAATGGTTCTAGAACAGCTTAATATTTGCTTGTACCATTCTAATGCTGAAAGGTTCTCCCAATCGGCACCGAACTGTTTTGTTAATAGGCTGGTTTTTCTTTGCAGCACTCAGTCCACGTTCTTCCTGAATTTGGTCTATATTTCTGGGGTGACGTTTGCTCCTTTTCAGTAGTGATGTAAACCTGTTCTCCGGACTCAAATCTATAGTTTGGTGAAGCTTTTACTACGCAGTTCAATTGTCTGCCCTGAGAAGATTTGCACTTCTTGAATATATTTTTTTTCATGCCTTGTATGCCCACGAGTTTTTAATAATGATTTTCTAAACCTTTTACATCATACAAACACCATTCTTTACCAAGCTCGCACACACTGCCATGTTTAGAAAATATTTCAAAATATTCTTGCCTCGTAGTAATCACTGGTATTTTTCTCACATCTTTCTCTATTCTACCAAATAAACGGTCCGCTGGCAGGAAACTATGCCCTCGCACTGGGAAAAAGAGTTGTATTTCCTTAACATGTGTAGGGGACTTATTTTGAAGCCAAATTAGCAGCATATGCAACACATGGCTGTTTTTATTTCGGCCCCCGCAGCTATCACAAAAAAGTCTTACTAACTACACATTAGCCGGTATTGTTTGAATATTCAAGAAGCAGTATAACGCAGATCCAATTGACACAGAACCCTTGCCAGATTCTGTTTCATCCCAATTATACAGGCTAATCTGACGGGAATAAAAAGCCTCCTGAATTGGTGTCCTCACTAGAGGAAACGCCTGCTGGAGATCAAAACATAGTGATACTATTATCACCTTTTCTTTCAAAACTTTAACACATTCAACGCCGCCATAAATATTGAACGTAATACACGATGCCGCCTACATATTCTATGGAAACGCTAGGCGGGTAGCCGGCACTGAACAGTAGTTCAAGAGATAAGGTGTACCCGCCAGGGTACGTAGCATTACGTTTAGTCAAATACCTAACACATGTGTAGTTTAAGATCTAGCTTCGTTTTGGAAGGTTGTTCTTTACTCTATCTGGTTTCTATGTGGATATGAAGATCATTTTGTGTTTTGGAGTGTGATCATGGATCAAGAAAAAGGTAAGATTTTATCGTAATTTTATCAGAAGTCATTTTGTAATTTTTGTCATATGAACAGTAAACGAGTTACATTTGAATGATTAATAAGTCTTAACAAGTGATTGCAATAATTTAAGCTTGGTAACGAGGGTCTGACGATTGCACATAGTGGAACTCTTCTTTCTCATTTTTTTTAGAGATGTCGATATTACTATTAAAACAAATTTACACCATAGCTAATAACAAGAAGTACCTACACACATATTAATTTGAACGGGCTTCAGATTATCTCCCGATGCCTGTAGTTTTTATTACTGTCAGATTTATTTTTCCCAGGTGAAAAAGAAAACTACGGCAATTTTGCCGTAGAAAATACTGGATCAGAAGCATAATAAATAGATTCCTATTACATTTAATTAATCTCAATTAGTATATTTTTCAGATTACAGAAATTGCCACTGTGGAGGTCGAGCTGCATGACTCTCCAGCTTCGGAGTCAATTTTGCTTTCACTTAATGCTGCTGCAACTCCGGAGGTGCAGGATAATCAAGTATCATTTATTTTTCCTATCGAGTCACCACCTGTTACTGAAAGACAACCATCCCCCGAAAGAACCCGTACTCCATCACCCATTGTCTACCAAGCTCCCACGCCAGCCCCTGCAGTTCCTACCCCAGCCCCTGCAGTTCCCACCCCGGTCACTGCAGTTCCCACGCCAGCCCCTGCAGTTCCCACCTCAGCCCCTGCAGTTCCCACCTCAACCCCTGCAGCTGCAGCAGCTGAGAAGCAAGAAGATCCCCAAGGCGTCGACGGCGACGAGACCCACCAATGACGCAGGAGGCTGCGAGACGCGCCCTTGTACAATCCTCTCAAATGCGAGCTGAGGCTGTTCTTAAAACAGTGTAACTTTTGAAGCTATTCTTGACACACTACAGAGGCTTGAAAGGTACAGTTTAAAATTTTATTAATTATTAATATTAACCATAAATTAGTTTATTATTCAAAATTAATAATGCTGAATTACTTACA
Organism: Catoptria pinella; assembly: GCA_963556745.1. Taxonomy (NCBI): domain Eukaryota; kingdom Metazoa; phylum Arthropoda; class Insecta; order Lepidoptera; family Crambidae; genus Catoptria; species Catoptria pinella. The sequence goes on from OY750777.1 coordinate 2,890,012, forward strand.
TTACATATTATAGCTATTAATTTAACCTAAAACGTAATATTGGATTAGGTATAATCACCTTTAGAATTATATAGGCTTAATCCAAATTTTTTTGATTTTGACTTTAAGGCTGAGGCCGCACTACGGCTAAACCGCTGCGGTTTTTAATCGCGTGAATTTGTGACTCAAGAAAACTAATACAAGCAGCCGCACTTGCGGTTTTTTCCCGCGACTGATTTTAAAACCGTGAATTGGTACAAAATGCTCGCGGGTAAAAACCGCGGCCGAAGGACCATGAGTCATTTTGGACCCAGTGTCCAACAGTGTTGGGACTTATGCCATATGAAAGCTCTTGAAGAGGACTTCATTTTATTTTATGGCAGCTAAGGTCAAATCGAGCGCGAATATGGTGATTTAAAACACTAAAATAAAAATAAAAAATAGGTTTTTTTTTTATTACTTTTGTTAAAAATACATTCACGATATATTTTTATATATGTTGTGTCATGTTATGGAAGTACTAAATAGTGAGTTAAGGATTTTAAAATGTTCAACATTTGTTGCAGGAATATATTGTTCATACCCATAGGTAATAAATGTTCATACTCTAATAAGTTAATATTATTATTCCACCCGCGAGGTCGAGTGAGCGAAATAGGATTGCTCCTTCCTTTGTTATTTTTTTACCTGCGTGCGCGCGTTATCTCTTGCCCTCCACCCCCCGCCCCCTCTAACATCCGTACTTGTCATGCAAACCTCGATCGTCAGTCAGTCGTTGCTCGCAACTTGTTTACGCCATTTGTGTTACTTGTACTTAGCTTGACTTACGACTTACGACCCCGGCCTGTTAATTGACTCTGATATCATCTTGTGTAAAGGACGTTGTTATCTGCTTTGTAACCGTGACCCTGGCTAGCATATGGACATCGATTTTAGCCTTTTGCTCGGTGAATAGTGTACCTACATATTTACAATGGCTGACAACCGTTGTGTTATGTGTCTGCGATCGCGTATTATGCGATCAAGAAGACATGTTTTAGCAGATGATCTGCCAGTTAGTCGACCACAGCTTGCTGAATATGTTCAGCAGAATGCATTGATCGAAGTAAGTACCCTACCTATTGCAATCATTTTGTTCCTATAGAAAAGTATTTTTATTATTAAATAGGGTTTGGTCGGGCTACACTTGCGTAAACTTCACATTATAGCCCAATTACCTATTTCCTTTACCAGGGTTAAGCTCTCCATGCTTTTTATCAAGATAAGTTCAGTATAATAGTATGGATTACGCTAGTGTTTGCAGAGACCTCATCATCATCACGGCGGAAAGGCTTAAAGACGTATAATTCATTAAGGATTTTTTAAAAAGCGTATTGTATTTTTACATACTTTTACTTAGTTGTATGTTTTTCAATATTTACATTCTTGAAAATGTGAATGTGACGCCCTGAGTACTTCAGTGGCCAACATGCCACGCATGAGGTCCCGGGTTCGATTCTCGACCAAGTAATGAATGATGAATTTTAACTGTTTCGGGCGTGGTTGTTACTATGTATTATGTTTATGTAATATTTAAAAGTATCTAAGTAGTTGAACAGTAACACCCATAACACAAGCTTTGCATACTTTGGGGCTAGATGATGCTGTGTGAACTTTTACAAAAATATTTATATAGTTTACCTCTTTATTTGCAGGTAGTATTCAATAACACACAAAACGTTTGTCACCGCTGCTGGCAACGAATTAATGCTGTTCAAGATCAACAACCTGCGGAGAACGTTCAAGACGATGTCGTTCCAGACCATGGACCTGAACCTGAGGCGCAGAACATGCAGCCATTTATTCATGTACCCGAATACGTTAGAGCGCCGAACTCTGCAAGGCGTTGTATATTTAATCATTGCAACAACGTTGAACGCAATAGAATCCTAGAAGCATTTAAAGTGATCGTGCTTTGTTCACAACGTTTGTACATCCCGGAAAATGCTAGAGTGTGTACCGAACATCTGGAAAGCAACGAATGGCAATCATTACGTGATAATTGTAATGTATTACATGATTTTAACGTTACGTTTTTCACGGACATGTCAAATATCTTAATATCTGCTGTCACCCGGGGATCGAGATTAGATTTCGAAATAAGGGAATTAATAAATCCCAATGATCTATTTTTTTGGACTGGACTCACCATCGCACAATTTAATACAGTTTTGGAAGAAACTCCTTCGCTAACACAAGCGGTTAATCGAACACGCACTGTGATCGGTGTGTATTTATCAAAACTAAGGACAGGAGAGTCGAATGAAAGGTTGGCTACTCTATTCAATATGTCACGTAGAACTTTAGAGAGAAAATTGGCATTGGCCAGAGAACACTTGATGACCGATTTTGTTGCCATTCATTTAGGTATGGATAACATATCCCGACACAATATCCTTGAAAGGAACTTGTTTTTACCGAAAATGATTTTTGGAAATGAAGAAAACACAAAAGCAATAATGATATGTGATGGAACTTATATTTACATAGAGAAAAGCACTAACTTTCTTTTCCAGCGTTTAACCTATAGTCATCACAAGTTTCAAAATCTGCTGAAACCATTCCTAATTGTATGCAGTGATGGTTTTATAATAGACGTACTTGGTCCTTACGCTGCAACAACAAGCGATGCTACGATTATGACAAGCTTGTGTACCGACGAGGATAATCCATTCCATTGGATGTTTCATCAATACGATGTATTCATTTTAGATAGGGGTTTCAGAGACAGTATAGAATATTTGGAGTCATTAGGTTATGAACCACATATGCCTCCAACAAAGGATAGGAATGAAAACCAATTAACGACGGAACAAGCTAATAAAGCAAGATTAGTTACAATATGTCGTTGGGTGGTAGAAGCAGTAAATGGCAAGTTTAAAAATAGGTTTAAGCTTCTACGACAAGATTATTTTAATAGAGCACTGCCCCACATGTTTGTCGATTTCAAAATTGCTGCTTCGCTTATAAATGCGTTTTATAGAGTAGCCACTGACCAAAGGCTTTGTAATGAGATATGGAGTATTATAAGTGAGAAAATCAACTCACCGAATCTTCTGTTCGATTATGTAACACTGAAAAACCTGAACCGGCAACGGGTGGCTTTCATACGGATGGAAGCTGATCTCCCTCATTTAGAAGATTTTCCCCAATTAACGGAAGATGATATTATTTTGATTTCTTTGGGAAGTTATCAAATAAAACTTGCCAAGTCATACGCCAGCGAGAACTTGCGGGATGGTGGTGTCTATACAATAGAAATATACCGTGAAAATAATTTAAATGACTTAGGGCAATGTAATATTCACCAAACAAACGTATGGCTGCTTAGAGGACGTGTGCAGTCACGACACGTTAGATCAAGAACTTATTATACATATATCTTAATTGACCGTGATCAAATAGGCAGAGACGCGATTATTCAATATTACTGTACATGTCTCACGGGTAGACGCACTGTTGGAAGTTGTGCCCACGTCATTTCCATAATATGGAATTTGGGACTGGGTAGACATGGAGACGGTTTTAACCGACCAGCAATTCATTTAGATGATATTATTGTAGATGCACAATTCATTTAGATTTATTGTTGATATTATTTAAATAAAAAACAGTTTTAAAATATATCACAAAATATATATGTATTTTTAACAACAGAAATAAAAAAAAGCCATTTTTTTTATTTTTATTTTAGTGTGCTAAATCACCATATTCGCGCTCGATTTGACCTTAGCTGCCATATAATAAAATTGAGCCTACCTTAAGAGCTTTCATATGACGTGAGTCCCACCACTGTTGAAGAGTGGGCCCAGGGTCCATACAAAAATGCCCATGGTCCTTTGTAATCTATAGAACTTAGTTGACGCGCACGCACTGCGTTAACCGCGGGCGGTTTTTAGGTCAGTATTCAGTAGACTGTCTTGAAGAGCAGAGGGGTTGCGTTGGCGCGCCGTTGCGACTATGTCATCCACCGAGTCGGAGTCTGTTTCAAACGAACTAGAGTATGAAAGTTTATCTCAGAAAATCATTATGGAAGTACAGAAAAGACCAGCTTTATACGATACGACTTTGCGTCAATATAGCGATAGAAACTTGAAAAATAAACTTTGGGAAGAAGTGTTTCAACACGTAGTAAATAATTGGATGACACTTTCGGAGGCTGAGAGAAAAAAAAAAGGTAAGTTTAGTTTGTTACTTATTTATTTATTTCAAGATTATTATATTTATATATTTATTTAAGAACTTAAACTGTTGTGTCGAACTATTAGATCGAAAGCGACTAAGTAGGTACAAAAAATATGAGTATTTCGAATTAACAATGCATGTCGTGTTTTTGCAAAAATAAAATACCTAGTCACTTTCGTTCGGGTGGGATATTTTTAAATACTTTCATATTGCCAACTCAATGCGCCCGCAGGAGATGTAAAATAATCAGCATATAAGTTTCTTATATCCATATTATTGCTAGAACGCGCACGGATTGGAGGAATGCGCTGCAGAACTGAAACTTGAGAAGAGTCACTAAGCTGTTTGCCATCATGTTGTCTTACAAAGTTGTGCAATATGCAACAAGCTTTAATAATGTGGTCGCAAAAATCTAATTTTACGTCTAATGGTCGGTGCAAAATACGCCATTTATTTGCCAAAATTCCAAATGCACATTCGACAATCCTTCTGGCATAGGATAATCTATAGTTATAAACTCTTTTTTTTATGGTTAAATTTTTATTTGGATATGGCCTCATCAAATTTTCTGAAAGTGGGAAAGCTTCATCGCCTACGAAAACAAACGGAAGCGGGCCGACTTCCTCATAATCAGGCAATGTTGCAGATTCTGGTAAATGCATTTGATTGTTCAAAAATCTTTTGCCAAAATTCGAGTTTTTGAATACGCTTGAGTCACTATTCGATCCATATGCTCCAACATCTATAGCACTAAAGCAATAGTCCGCATCAGCAATAGCTAATAATATTAAAGAATAACATTTTTTATAATTGAAGGCTTCTGATCCAGTATTTTCTGGCCTTTCTATGCGTATATGTTTTCCATCTATGGAACCAAGGCAATTAGGAAAATATGTTCTTTCAAGAAAAAGTTTTGCTGTATTTATCCAATCTTCTTCGGTTTTTTCAAGCATATATGTAGGTTGCAAACATATCCACAAACACTTGCAAGTGTGTTCAATTATTTCACTTAGTGTTGTTGTACCAATCAAATATTCAAAATACAGCGACTTCATACTGTTTCCACTAGCAAGATACCTGAAAAAAAAATTCTATTAATATATTTTTTATTTTTGTTACAGGCATTACAATACAAAAGAAATGGAAGAATATGCGCGACTGTTTTGCTAAAGAATTAGCTATGCAACGTGGGAAATCTGGTCAAGGTGCCATGAAAAAGAAAAAATATGTTCATTTTGATTCCCTGTTATTTTTGTTACCATCTTTACAAAAAATAACTGTAACTTGACCATTGAAGACCATCGTCCTATAGCCGTCTTACCAGTTCCAGCTAAATTATTTGAACGTGTAGTGCATGACGAAATCTATAGGCAAGTCAGCACCTACCTTTGCGATGAGCAGCATGGCTTCAGGAAAGGAAGATCAGTTGAAACTAATCTTCTGTCTACTGTTGAATACATTTTAAATAGTATGGATAATGGCCATGAAGTCGATGTTGTATACTTCGACTTTCAGAAGGCGTTTGATAAGGTTGATAATGATATTCTTTTGGGCAAACTGAATGATATTGTCAAATTTAGATTTTTCGCATTCACAATGCTATATTTATATTAAGATAAGTAATATTAGAAAAAATACTAGAAAAAATCGACTCACCCGTAGCACCTCAGACGGGACTCGAACCCGCACCCTTGGGAATCCGGCCCAATGCACTGACCAATTATGCTACCGAGTCGCTAGTGGGAGCGGCGAAATTTTCTAGTACTTTTTACTTCTTCGCTGCAAGCCAGCGCAATTATCTATGCTGCCTGTGAATTTGTCAAAAAACACCCTGAATTCTTTCCACAACACTACCGTCCACAATACCTAAGACCACAAAATAAACTAGCTCAACCAACCTGCAAATTTGAAATGTTTAGAAGTGGCCCCTTATCCATGTGTGTGAAAATTTATAATAAGTTACCCCGTAACATTACTGATGAAAAAAACTTAAATAAATTTAAATTAATGTTGAAAAACTATCTAACAGATAAATGTTTTTATTCACTGCAAGAGTTTTTAGAACATAACGATAATAAAGTAAATAGATAGATAGGTAAGAAATTAAGTTTGTTACAATAAAAAAAAAATGTTAGGTAGTAAGTTTAAGAATTTGTTTTTATTTAATTTAAATGTTTAATCTTGTTGAGTTTTAGTTTTTCAATTAGATGTATCTAGATTTAGAAAATAACAATATTATGTTTGTAAAACTACTGATTACCTACTTAAAAAATATTCTTATATAAGTATCTATAAAGATATACTTTTTCATTGTTGCTGTGCCCTTGCAGGGTTTCATGTTTGATTCTGTTTTTTGTAACATCTATGTACTACAACATGAAAAGTGCAATAAAAATTTTGACCTTTGAACTTTGAACTTTGAACAATTTCATCAATGTGAGGAAATACCCCCACATTCGAAAGAAACATCTTTCCAGATGTTTGATGTCTAAGAACGCGCAGAGCAACCAACCAAATTCTTACAGGAATAAAGGTTCTACGTGGCAGTATTGATAACCCTGACCTGCACAACCAACTGTGCCAACTATACGTCCCCGAACGGTACACGCGGCGACGCGCCGGGCGTCCTCGTCCCTTGTTTGTGACGCCACGTACCCGTACAGTGGCACGTGCACAATCACCTCTCTGCCGCATATTGACATTATTGACCAATATCAATGAGTTCCTGGCAAACCAGTCTGAGTGCGATGTGTTTGCGGATGAATTGAAGTTGATTTCAAGAATTTGTTTATTATTTTGTGAGAAGTTAGAACCAAAATCCACCTGTGTGTGATTTAATTTTCTACTATTATTTTCTGTAATTGTTATTTATCTATAGTCTTATCTTTTGTTATGTGTGTGTAATTTACTAGTTACTGTAAGTGGCACTATCTGCCGTTGTAATTAAAATGAATAAATAAATAAAAAATAAATAAAAAAAAACAGATGAAACACCATTAGTTAAGTTAGTAATTTAAGTACACAATTTTGTTTAAATAAAGACTGATTTAAGCATTTGAATAAATCTTTAATATTAAATGTTGCGTTTAATTACATCCGTTGCGTTTAATACTGAGCACAAACATTCTTGATATCAAAGTTAAAGTTAAAATATCTTTATCGAGACAAACCTTGAATGAACAGTTACACCGGCGATTAGATTATGTTGAAAGCAATATTCTCTATGCTGAGTGCACTATATAGACCCTAGGTTCAAAGGGAAAGGTTTCCAAGATGAAAACAATTATAAAAAGGCTTTAGCATCCCTAAAGTTGACAATTGGAGCGCGTGCGGAGCGGATGCGTTTACCTGCGCCTGAGTCTACTACACCACCTACAGTTGAATCTACACCCACACCATCAGCGTCTAAAGAACCCTCAATATGGAACAATTTTGACGAAGAAGTAGCAAGCCTTGTTCCAAAAAATAACATTGCTGCTGGAATAGTTGAAGTAGACAAATATATTTAGGAGCCCATCATACATAGGTAGGAAGATCCTTTACGCTGGTGGCACACCCGAAGAGCAGTCTACCCATTACTGTACAAATACATTTTAAAGAGGCTGAATATTATTGCAACTTCCGTGCCATGCGAGCGCATATTCTCAAAAGCAGGGCTTACGTTGACCAACCGAAAAAGACGGCTAAAGGCAAAAAAAGTGTCCATGTTACTTTTTATTGGCAGCAATCATAAATAGGTGCCCTTTGTATTACAATAAAGAAGTTTGTACATACATACCTACATGTTAACAAAAAAAAGAAAAAATGCATAAAAAACATAAAATAGAAAAAAGGAAAAAAGCAAAAAAAAACATAAAACAGAAAAAGATAAAAATGCAAAAATGTACACCCAAATTTGTAAATATTTACACAATCATGTGAATACGATCAATTGATTTATAAATACGCCAATCAAGAAAAAAATGCAGATTTTTATGCTTAAATATATCAGTCTAATTCTTGATTGACAGTCCTAAGCCTGTAAAGTATGAAGGTAAATCAATTGGTTAATTCTAGCCAAATGTGAATCAAAACTACATCACTTTTTTGCAGCGGTACGGACGCGCGTTCTACAGTTGCGCAACTGCATCGGGAAACCAGCGATCTCGATTGGTATCGAGAAATAGTGTAAAGGTAGACGATTTCCGGCCGTATCAATGCTGCATTCACGACTGAATCGCTTTAAAAGTCGCAATATGTATAAGGGCCCACGTGTTAACTAGATAGTTCCGCGAACATGTTTCCTGAACATAGTTCCTCTATGAAATGGAACCATTCCATGTTCAAACCACTCGGGGACATGTTTTGCGCATGTCTAACACGGAGCAAAGCCGACAAGAGGTTATGTTTACCAATGATTAGTTTACGATTTTAAATTGTGACACTCGCTAAAATTGTCCCTTCCTAAAATTGGTAAACCTACATAAGCGCGTCTCGCTCTTGCACATTTAGGGCCCCCGCGCACTAGGCAGCCTGGCTGCACAGCCAGGCTGCGGCAGCCAGTAAAACATATGACGTTGTATAGGAGCCCGCGCACTAGGCAACCACGAATTTCCGGCTGCGGCAGCCAATACAAAGCGCTTGTTTGCACGGCAGCCGGCTGGCTGCGCGCAGCCACAACGTGTGTAGGCGAATGTATGTGGCTGCGGTCAGTCTCCGCGCACTAGTTGTAGCAGCCAGACGTATTTTGCGTTCCGAACTTTGTTAAAATGACTTTCGATACAGAGAAATTTATTCGGGAAATTGAAAGCTGTAAAGCTATTTGGGACATAACATCAGAAGAATACAGTGATCGGGATTTAAAGAAAAGAAGATGGGAAGAAATCACGAACAAAATGTGCTCGGAAAATTTATCAGAAAATGAAAAAAATGAATTTGGTAAGCATGTATTTTTATTAATTGGATTATACAGTATGTATAATACAGAGTGATTCTGCAACACCAATCAATATTTTTGTAAGGTATCGCAGAATAACTCTGTATTAGTTATTGTTCTTTTTTGTACAGTGGGCAGCACATCAAGTGTATACACTTTGACCTTGAACCCGAATGCGAATGAACAGGGAGAATCGGTCGCATGAGACAAATAGTGTTTTCGTAATTCCGTCTCGACTAAGTCGTGGTGCTCGACCGACTGTGCATGTGTGCGTCATGCGCTTCTAGTTTATTTAAATAGATTATAGTAGTGTGCGTCGGGCGCGGCTGCTGATTCAATGAGTTTGCCGTGCAAAAGAAATTTGTATTGAACACTGTATTTCAAACATGCTCATCGCCGATTTACTAACCTAATTGTGTATTTAACGAGACGGGAACTAACAATGACTGTCTGTGACGTTTGCTTATTTTATTAATTTTATAATGATTATTTACTTAAGTATGCTGGAATGGTAAACGAGCTTTTAAATGAGGAAATACTTACGTTAATTATCTTAGTATTTAAAATAGTGTTTAATTTATGATTTACACAAAAAAGATAAAAAAGTCACTAACGAATGGTAGGAAAATATAGACAATGCAAAAGCATTAAGTTCTAAATTTATTTCAATAAAAATGTTTGACTTATTGACTTTGATAAGAGGCAAATAAGATATAAATTATATCTTTCATTATTTTAAGGAAAATGTTGCTTATCTGTGATCTACCAAATTAACTGTTTGTGAAGAATTTTAAAGGAGCTTTTTCCATAATCTTAATTTCACAACTCGAACTCTCTAATGTTACAAAACTTTTATGTAACGGACTGATTGAACACTAAGCTAAGTAGTGCCACTAAAATGAATAAAAACATATTATGTTTAGGCTAAGTTAAAACTAACAAAGTGAAGATAATATTTGGTTTTGCATGCGAGTGAAACGAATTCTACGAGCCTTTTGCGTGAGCGTCAGGATGGCTGGTTGTCTGCATCGGTTCGCGTCAAGCTGGTGACCAAAAATTGCTACCTACAGTCAGTTAATTGCTACCTAATTATAAACCAAAATAAAGGGATTGTAAAATGTCCAACCATTCTGATATGAGGATGACTTTAGTAAATAGATATTATTTCATATAAAAATGTATTTCAATAAAACATTGTTGTAATCTTTTTAGCTTATTTCAATAACCTTAGTCCATTCCCTGTAAAATTTCAAATGATTTAACTTTTTACTTGTTACAGCTACAAGGTAGACATTGTTAAACGTGAGGGTAGCAATCAGGTAGCAATTACTGAAGTAAAGAAGAAATAATAACAAGAATTTGTATAGTTTACACAAACGGAGAGTGGACCAGCCATCCTGATATCAGAATGGCTGGACATTTTGCAATCCGTTTATTTTGGTTTATAGTTAGGTAGCAATTAACTGACTGTAGGTAGCAAATAGTAACCAATAGGTAACAATTTTTGGTCACCAGCTTGACGCGAACCAATGCAGACAACCAGCCATCCTGACGTTCACCCTTTTGCAGCTCTGTCGGTCAAGGTCAAGCAAGACAATACACATCATAAAATTGTTCACTGTCAATAGGTAATGCATAAAATCGAAATAATAGGCTGCGCGTCTTTCAAGTGATAATATGCAAGATAAGGCTTACAATTCGGTATTTTTCTTGAATGTCTTGCTTGATCATACACTATATCGTGTAGGTAGTAAATGGGAAATAAAACACTTACGTTTATACGGTAATTAAATAATTTATTATTACTATCACAATAAAACCTTTTTCTATTATATCAATTATAACGAAAGAACTAACAAAACGGCATAATAAAAGCTTATTGCTTTTTTCTTGTTTTATCAATGTTTCTGATTCTACAGTTGGTAGGTAGGTAGTATATCGACTAAGATTTAAAAATCTGGGTAAATAAAATCAACTTTTTGAGGAAGCAACAACATTTTTAAATTTGAGATTTTAGTATTCCCAATGCTATTTTTATACAATACTAAATAATAAACTAGAAAAAATACGACTCACACCAGATCATATTCTCGGACGGGAATCGAACCCGCGACCTTTGGATGTCCGATCCAATGCCCTGATCGCTGAGCTACCGAGTCACTAGTGGCATCGTCGAATTGCTTCTAGTATATTCCACTCTTACGCTGCAAGCCAGCGTTAATTCATCAATGCAAGGAATTCAACTTAATTCAACATTCAATTGAAATATCTTTCGAATAAATTTATCTCTAATCTTATCTTTTGAAAAATCTCAAATTTAAAAATTATATAGCTGTTTCATTTTAATCAATTGTCAAAATATCTAAAAAGATAGTGACTCGGTACCTCAGCGTTCAGAGCATTGGACCGACATCCAAAGGTCTCGGGTTCGATTCCCGTCCGAAAATATGATCTGGAGCGAGTCGTATTTTTTTTAGTATTGTGTAAGTAACAACATGTAACAATTTAATAATAAAAATAGTGTTAATAATTATAATAGAAATAAAAATGACTCGCTGGACTGGACTAATAAAAAATATTCACACAAATATTGCAAATAGGTAAGTAAAGCAATAAAAGTAGGTTGTTAAACGCAAAACATTCACAAACAACAAAAAAACGGTTGCATTGTTCTGTTCTATTGTAACAATTTTGGAAACGTAAAGTGAACATTATCGTCATACCTTTAAAGAGCATAATTGAATGACCAACAGCGGTAGATTGCCGGTCTAGTCAAAGGACTTACGATACTTTTGTCATGCTCGCTAGTAAATGTGTGCCTGTGGCCACTTATTTGTAGACCATCAGAAATCAGGAATATAATATGAAAACGTAATGTGTAAGCATAGTCATATAAATAAGTTGTTTTAAATAAAAAAATAAGTAATTATTTAATTTAGTAAGTCGCTTTTTGATTGTGATTTGTTTTTTCAATACCGAAAGCGAAGATGACGTAAGCTAAGTCCAAAACTGATTAAATCTTTTGACAATACTTATTTTTCCTATCTTATTTAAACATAGAATACACAATACTAAATAATATACTAGAAAAAATAGGACTCGCACCAGATCATGTTCTCGGACGGGAATCGAACCCGCGACCTTTGGATATCCGGTCCAATGCTCTGACCGCTGAGCTACCGAGTCACTGGTGAGAACGTCGAATTTCTTCTAGTATATCAACTCTTACGCTGCAAGCCAGCGCCATCTCACCAATGTAGAAGGAATTACCTTCGACATTCAACTGAACATCTTTCCAGATATTTTTAAACAGTTAATTAAGATGAGAAAGCTATATAACTTTTTAAATTGTGAGATGGCGCTGGCTTGCAGCGTAAGAGTTGATATACTAGAAGAAATTCGACGTTCTCACCAGTGACTCGGTAGCTCAGCGGTCAGAGCATTGGACCGGATATCCAAAGGTCGCGGGTTCGATTCCCGTCCGAGAACATGATCTGGTGCGAGTCCTATTTTTTCTAGTATATTATTTAGTATTATATAAAATAGCATTGTGAATGCTTAAATCTCAAAATTTAAAAAGTTATATAGCTTTCTCATCTTAATTAACTGTTTAAAAATATCTGGAAAGATGTTCAGTTGAATGTCGAAGGTAATTCCTTCTACATTGGTGAGATGGCGCTGGCTTGCAGCGTAAGAGTTGATATACTAGAAGAAATTCGACGTTCTCACCAGTGACTCGGTAGCTCAGCGGTCAGAGCATTGGACCGGATATCCAAAGGTCGCGGGTTCGATTCCCGTCCGAGAGCGAGTCCTATTTTTTCTAGTATATTATTTAGTATTATATAAAATAGCATTGTGAATGCTTAAATCTCAAAATTTAAAAAGTTAAATAGAATACACACATTGATAACTAAACAAAAAACAAGATGAATAAATAAAACGTGATATTATTTATGCAAATATATCTAAGAAAAAATTAAAAGTAATATGTAAAAAAATTTTAATAATAGAATGAAATGGTGCGCCCCGTGCCGAGAAGCAAGAATTAATGTTGGCCAAGAGTAAGTAAATATTATAATTTACCATGAAATAGTATTATTTTTAAAATAAATTTTAATAAGGCAAATGTTAATCCACGTTAGTTATTAACACCACAATGTCGATTTTCATTCAGAGGTAATAAGATCGGCATCGATAAAAATTTGTGCATTTTCAGGATTTAGTAAATAAATAAACTCTAAATCAAAACGTGTTAGAATAACAAAGATGCTCATGACCCAAAGAGCTCATCCACCATTTCTTGTCTCTGTGTGGTGCGGCATTATTTCATTTTTTCGCTTCTTTCTAGCTTCTTTTGATCTCCGCCGCACAATGTCCACGGAAATCTAAAACAAAAAACACTTCCAATCACACTACTATTTAAAACTATTTTTTTTTCAACGTAATGAAGTTACGTATTGTGAATCAGTGTTAAATCAAGTGAGCAGGCTTCACCGCTAAAAGGCGGGTTAACATTGTAAGTATTAAATAGTCAAGTAAAACCACGTTAAGTAAGGCAAGTAAACGTCGGGAATTCAAAAAACCAATAAATCCAAACTAAATAATTCTAAAATAACACCTGAATTAACAATATACGCGCTGTAATCCGTAAAAATTGTGTTTTATTTCTAAGGTAAGGTTCCACTTTACCGGGTTTACATATCAACATGCAAAATCAACAAAGAAAATCTCGACACCATAAATTCAATATTCAATCAACAATTTAATATTTCAAAGAATCAAAACATAAACGGTTCAAAATGTTTAGATTATCAATGACTCGCATATTTTGTTTAAGTTTAAGTTTAAACCGATAAATAAATAAAAAATGTTTACTTATTCGAATGCTCTCACACTCAAAAAAAAGAATCCGTCGCCTTTTGTTTCTTTCATGGGCGGCAAGTTCAAAGAATCAAATCACAGGTGTCTGCTTTGCTTATGTTTGGAAAATTACCAAGTCATGAGAACAAAAACTACTTATGAATTATTTTTATTTTAAATACGATATAATATTTTAAAAGAAGAAAAATGAGAATAATAAGTGCGGCTTCGAGTCCCGTCTGAGGTGCTCTATATTTTCTAGTATTTTTCTAATATAATTATTTATCTTAATATAAAAATAGCATTGTGAAAGCGCAAAATCTCAATTTAATAATTATATACTTAGCTATTTCATCTTTATCGATTGTCAAAACATCTGGAAAGATGTTTTTTTCGAAAACGGGACGAATGGTCACGTTAATTATGCCTAACCTTATGAAATTATTTTATATACTGCTGCAACATTTTTTAAAACACACAAGAAGGCCTTGACAAACCTACATTTGAAAATCTTCGTAATTGCTACGCTTTCGAAAGATGCATTGGATTGACAAAAGTTTTCGTTACCATCGAATTTTAAAACATCAAATCCTTGATTGCAAAAATTTTACTTTTGACTAGGGGGGCAGATGTAAGAGACTAAGATAATTACTCACATTATCAATTTGAAGAGGATGTTCTTATGTTCTTGTGCTTAAATATGGGTCAGACTATCTACCTATGGCCTTCTCGTAGCGCTGTCGTGATGGACCCTCTTCCCACCGCCGCAGCCAGATGGTTCGTCTCTACAGCAAAAACATAACATTTAATAATAATAACGTTAGAACAAAACCAAAACAAAATTAAGAAAAAAATAGTTAAATTAGAATTTAATCTATCGATCTAAGAGAAGCTCGATGGCTACTCGTAATCATAATATCTATCATGCCAAGTTATTAAAAAGCAAATTAACTATTTAAGACTACACTTATCGATCATAATAATAATAATTATGAAACCATTAAATAGAAACGCGATAAATTCGAGATAGGGGCATTGACAAAAACGTCATTTTCAAGTCCTTATTTTTCGAAATGAATTAACCGATTTTAATGAAACTTCATATGCATAGCGGGATATGTAGGTTTAAAAAGTTAGCAAGAAACATTTTTGAAATGTCTTAATTTAAAAAAGATAATTGGAAATTTCTGTTTCTATGGAAAATTTAAAATCTAACTAGATGTTATACTATTTATCAAAATGAGTTCTATTAACTTTTGAGACTAATAGTGTAATTTTACTTATGTGTATGAGGACTTATGTGGATATAGGACTTGAAAGTTGTTATGAAATGCCGTATTTCGTCAACGCTCACTCGATTTGTTTAAAAAGACTAACACTTTTGATAAATTTTTACTTAAAAATACTATAAAAAGTTACTTACCGATACTCCAGTTTGTTGTAAATTTTTAACTTTTTTTTTATAAAATGAACTTCACTAGCCACAACACGACACTAAAAATTGTGCGCACTGTCTACTGAGGTCATCTGACTGACTGATGACGTCACGCGAGCAGCGAGACGGGGCGGGTGGTGACGTATGCGCCAGGGGCGTTGCCCACTAACGTCAATATTTTGACAGCTGATCAGTAATTGGCCCTTAATTTTGACAGCTAAGCAGTCATTGGCAAATTTGCACACACTAAACAAATCCACCAATGATGACAAGGTGACTTTCTTTCTAACACTGTATAGCGTGTCGTAGTTATAGATATGTATAGTGTATACCTTGATATGCTGCTGTGCGTACTAACTAGGTATTTTCAAATCAATGTTTTATTTGGATAAATAGGTAGGCACTATTCTAATGCATATCTGTTTTGCCATTCTAACGGATTTGCATTAGTAAAATAATCCGCAAATAAATCCCTATAAGATGCTGATGATCGGCTGCCTCTATTTGTGGGTGCAACGGTTATTTCCAGTTCTGGTGGAACGTACAGTGTGTCTTGAAATCTATACCCGTCTCTTTCTCGCACGTAGTTATGTAAGACACAGCAAGCTTGTACTATGGCTATTGCAAGTTCCTGTCTGACATCTAGTGGACGGTGAAAAATTCTCCATTTGTTTGCTAAAATCCCAAACGTACATTCTATGTACCGCCTTGCCCGTGACAGTCTATAGTTGAAGATTCTTTTCTCCGCTGTTAAACTTCTACCTCCATAAGGTCTCATTAAATTTTCACATAAGCCAAATGCCTCATCCCCCACTATGACGTATGGCATCGGTACTCCATCACTTGATATGGGGCGCTTCTGCGGGATTTGTATATCTTTGTTGAGAAGTTTTTGATACAAAATGGATTCTTTATATATGAGTCACTACATTTACCATAAGCTCCGACATCTATATATGTGAACTTGTAATCTGCATCGCATACAGCAAGTAAAACGATGGAAAAATATTTTTTATAATTATAGTACAGTGATCCTGAATCGCTGGGTTTTATCACTCTTATATGCTTTCCATCAATGGCACCAATGCAATTGGGATAGTTTGCATTTTCATCGAAACCTTTTGCTATTTCAAGCCACCTCTCTTCATTTAATTCTGGAAACGATGACTGTCTTAAATTCTCCCAAATCGCCATGCAAACTTCATATATGATATCTCGGACAGTTGTATGACCAATCCGATAATTATGACTCAATTCCATTAGAGAACATCCTGTAGCAAGATATCTGTAACAAAGAACATATATAATTTTCAGGTAAATCTCTACAGAGCAAGTGGAAGAACATCAGAACTAGTTACAGCAGGGAAGTAAAACGCAGAGCTGGTGTTAAAAGTGGATCAGCAGCTTCGCGCAAGAGTCCATACGTATATTTCGAACAACTTCATTTTCTTCGGCCCACCGTACTGATGAATGAAACTCATAATAGCATGGATGAAACACGTACTGCCGAAACCAACGCTAACAGCGGTAGTACTCAAGGTGAACGACCTGTTTCCAAAAAGAAGAAGACAAGTGACGACGATAATTTGGTGCAGGTATTAAGGGAAAGTATTGTAATGAGAGAAGAGCGTGAAAAACAGCAAGAGTCTGATTCAGATAGACTATTTATGCTTTCACTTCTTGATGATTTCAAAAATATCCCGAGACATCGTAAACTTTCTACAAAAATGGAGTTAATTGAAGTTATAAAAAAAGCTCAAATGGAAACTCACGATTCCGAATTTAGTCCGTTTCGCCAACGTTATATTGATTATGAACCAGGGACATCGGCCGCCAGATCATATAGACCACAAACATCGTTCAGTGGACAATATCGCCAAGGTCAAGGATACTCGAATGAATATGGACCGGAAACCACAAGCAGTGGGCAGTATCGCTTTGGATACTCGACACACTCGAATTATAGACCAGAAGCCACGACCGCTGAAAGCCGCCGTGGGTATTCTACGGCTGTTTCAGACAGGCAAGACAATACTGTTTATACTGATGCGTTATCACCAACTGACACAAATGCAACAGATACGTCTCAGGGTTCTGAATTACTAGAATTATTTACTACACAGGACAACTTGAACTAGGTAATTCATTACCATACCTACATGTAAGAAATAAATAATAAATGTTATGACTAATTAGCAATATCTTTCATTTTCGTACTCACCTCAAAGTTATTACCAGTTTTTCTTCAGGACTTATACAAGCTCGCATAGGAGTATCAGTGCCCTTGATTGAATTTCGTATTTTTTCCAAAAGGTTATCAAACGATTGCACTGACATCCTCGTGTAGTTAAAAAACCGGTCTGGGAATGCGCGAACATCTTTGAAATAGGTTTGGAATAAGCCTTTTGAGTGTCTTTCTAGAAAAAGAGGATGAATCCAGTGTCTTTTCTTTGTTTTGCGTTTTTTACGAGATAGGTAAGCAATAATTATAAGTTCTTCCACGTCCATATCGCTCGACGGAAGGATTAAGACTAGTCGTTGATTGGGTGCTTATCACTGGCTGCGCAAATATTCTGGCTGCCGCAGCCTGGCTGCGCAGCCAGGCTGCCTAGTGCGCGGGGGCCTTTTGTGTGAAGCTAGTTACAAAAACCGGACAAGTGCGAGTCGGGCTCGCCCACCGAGGGTTCCGTACCTACATTATAAATAGTTCAGAAATCGAGTCTCAGTTTTTTCCGAGCTTTACCCAAAATTCAGTACCCAAAACGGACGGATCGGTGCATTCAGCGATCGCTAAGTCATCGACCACCACAGTATACATTTTAACCATCGAAAGTAATTTGTTTTACTGTTCAATTTTATTATTTTCCATGGTTAAAATGTACTCTATGGCGACCACCAACCCGCCGCACCTGTATACTTGTATTTTATTTTGCGGTGGGTTGTGTAATTATTTTATTTTTCCTTAATTTAATGATTATAACTTATAGGTCAAGTTAGCAGAATTGGTCCCATAGTAAGAGTTGTTCAGTTTGATGGTCCCTATCTACCATAATTCTGGTTTCAATTCTGTCACACGTTCATACCAACTATAGATATAAGTATATATAGGTATTATAGTAGACTTTTCTTCATGAGTTAAGAATGTAATGATACGCAGACTTTAATGTATAATAATTATACCTACAAAAACTTTTCCACTATGCTTATCAACACAATATTACTAAATCCGCTCTCTTCTAGCATCAACACAGAATATATAATAGTACCTACAATAAAATTGCATCAACAAAAGTCCTACCGCGTCACATAAGCAGGTACTTACATACTTCTGTACTTATTCTATGAAAAATATACCTAGCAGGCTTAAAGCAAAGAACCTAGCAGGCATGCTCTTGAAGTTTACTCAGTTTAATGTAAACTAGGATTAGAATAATTGGAATAGTTTAAAAATTTAAATTATCTAGCAAAAGCTTATTCATGGACGCTATTTTGTGAAATGATTTATTCATTATGTAATATATGTATATTATGTATTGTATTATGTTCCTATCAGTGACACAATATTTATTAGTAGGTACAAAGCTACGTACAAAGCTATTTGTGTCGAACTAATTTAAAAATAATTTAAGTAAGCAAGGGTTGGTTGTGCTTTTTTACGAGTTATCTGTTATTTAGATTAAGTCTAGATGGCGCTGCGCGGTGTCGTATCGGTATATTGGGAAACATCGCGAGCACGCCTTTGATGTGACATCTATATTTGTTTTATTTATTATTTTTATGTTTGTATAATACTACTAAGTAGGTACCTACCTACTTAAGTGTCTTGTACACTTAAGTAGGTAGGTACCTATTTAGAATTGTGTTTAATTACATTACAAAATTATAAAAATAGGGCTTAGGGGCGGGGTTTATCTGTGCTACTCGTTTGACCGCAAAATGAAGCTGGTTTGTAATAGGAAAATGAGGAAATTTAAAAGAAAAAATAATTATAAATGTATAGTTTTAAGATTTTTCCCTGTACTTGTATTATAAGACGATATTACTTGCCAAATTTCATAGTTCTAAGTCAACGGGAAGTACCCTATGAATTTTGATTCCCTTGAGGGTGTCGAAATGCGTTGCCGTATGCGTTTTTTGAGGCATTAATGGCCGTATCTTTTTTTATTTACGTTAACTTAGAAGTTTGATTTTTTCACAGCTGCAAGTGCCCGTAGACTTGAGTATACGGTTTTAATTCAACTCGATACCTCTACGCGTTCTCGAGATAAGGGTCTTGATAGACAGATGGACAGACAGACAGACAGTTAATGATTTAACTACAAATGTATAGTTTTCAGATTTTTCCCTGTATTTGTAGTATATGACGATATTATTTGCCAAATTTCAAAGTTCTAGGTCAACGGGAAGTACCCTATGAATTTTGATTCCCTTGAGGGTGTCGAATTATGCGTTTTTCGAGGCATTAATGGCCGTATCTTTTTTTACGTCAACTTAGAAGTTTGATTTTTTCACAGCTGCAAGTGCCCCTAGATTTGAGTATATGGTTTTAATTGCAACTAGATACCTCCACGCGTTCTCGAGATAAAGGGTCTTGACAGACGGACAGACAGACGGACAGACAGACAGACAGACGGACAACAAAGTGATCCTATAAGGGTTCCGTTTTTCCTTTTGAGGTACGGAACCCTAAAAATCAGTTAAGATAGCTAACTGAGTGCTATCTGAGCTTTGAAAAATTGAAACTCTTTATTCGTTCGATACACTTCTAAAGTTATTGAACAGTTAACTACCTATCTGACATTTTATCTATTGAAAAATCGGCCCTAACCTACCTCTTTTTTTATTTATAAATAATCATGGTAGCTAATTTACAAAAATATGACTAAATTAATGACAGGAATGAACATTTACATGAGGTTTCTACAGTATGGTCCGGGGCGCTATTTGCACAGATGCCCAGAAACTCGTGGCTTATACCTGCCACACCCTCCAGTCCCGGGCTCCGGTCTGGCCACAGCAGGACAGCGCTCCAGCCTTGCCTCGGAGTTGAAATAATAAGGGGCTGAGTAGCGGGGGTGTCTGGAGTTGTAGGTAAAACCCTTGTGATGGCGTATTAAGTGGCGGCCAACTTGCCGCCCGGAAATTATGGTCCCACAGAGCACGCACCGTTTCAACCGCGCAGCGCGGGCTCTGACTCGGGCACCACCTCCGGCCCTCCCTGGAGTTGGTTAATAGCGCGCGGGGGGAGAGTGCAAAGGTTGATTCCGGGTTGTGCGCAGTATCAGCGGCCTCGTCGGCGGCCAGCAACAGGGTGGAGGGGACAGGGTAACGCGTTCGGGCTCGGGCTCAGAGTTCAAGATCGGGCTAAGGGAGAAAATGGGGGAGTCGCGTTGGGCGGTTGAAGAGGGAAAGCATGTTGAGGCGGATTGGATTAATCGGGTGGAAGGAGGCCGCGGTCGGCCGAGTTTCGGGGTCGGGCCCGCGTCCGAGCCCGAGCTCGAGCTCGAATCAGAATTCGAACTCTAGCCCGAACCTGAGCTGGAAAGTGAAGAGGGGGGTCGCGGGAGCGGTAGCGGTTTAGGAGAAGGGGAAGAGTGGCCACGAGGAGGTGTGGTAGGAACCGGGGCTGTTAAGATGTTGATCGGGGGAAAAAATGGAGAACCACCCCCTTGAAGTGTATGGTGTGGGGGCAGTCTCCGCGTGGGAGCTAGAGTTGGGGATGAGATGGGGGGAAGTGCAGTGTTACCAGGTACACGGTAATTACCGTAGAAACACGGTATTTTTGGCGAAAACACGGTCTACGCTACGGTAATTATTCACTACCGTGTTAGTTTCTCCGGTATTTTGAATTCGAAATTACCGTGTATATTCTTAAAACAATTATTACTAAACAGTTAGATTTTATAAAATATACTTACATATAACGAAACGCAGTTACATTTACTTCCGCAGCTAGACCGACAATCTCAAAGCGATAGCCATAGCGTCAGCAATGCACTATCCGTCTTTGTTATCTCATAACACGATGACAAGGACGGAGAATGCACTGACGTCATAAACCAAAACAATAATCAAAGCAATCGAGTTAGGCAGTAGAGCCGTAGGTTTCCTTTGGCGTAGCAACGTTGGCAACACTATTTTTGTTGTTATTACTGCCGGGGAAATCCCCGAATATAAAACAACATCTAAGCAATACGAATACGACTAAATGCAAAAGGTTTTACGATTACCAGCCAGCCGTTGACCCACCCACATATGAAAATTGGTCGTGTAATAATAGAATGAAATGAACTTTTCATTCAGACTAAAAGTACTTTATTTGGATTGCGTTGTGTTGTGAGTTGTGATTGTGTTGTATTTTGACCTTGGTGTTTGCAAATCAGTAAGTGAACTTAGAGGCTAAAACATTGTTTTTTATTTTGATACGACGTTATATATAAAATGGGCAGTGACAGTGATAGCTATGAAACAGATAAAGAAGCGTCATCATCCAAAATTGCGAAAATTGGCCAAAAACGTAAGCATTATAAACCAAAATTTAAAGACGAATGGCGTACTAAAAAAAGCTTTTCTCCGTGGCTTCAACAACATCTCAAGGATCAATTTAAAGCGGTGTGTTCTTTCTGTGATAAGACAATGAAAGTAGAACTAACTATTATAAAAAGACATTCTAAGGGGACAAAACATTTACAAAAGCTTAAAACCTTGCAGTCAAATGTCCGGCCCATAGAATGTTAAAAAAATCTGCAGTATCTGTACATACAGGTGATAAACAAAAAATAGCAGAGATAAAGCTAGCTGCCTTCATGGTCGAACACAAGTTGTCCTATCGCGTGGCGGATCATCTGTACGATCTTTTATCAAAAACATTTACGGATTCAGACATAGCCCAAAATTTAAAACTTAAGCGTACAAAAGTACAAGCCGTTATAAATAACGTTATTGGAAAATCTGAAAAAGAGATCTTGTGCCAGAATTTGAAAACATCCAAATTTTCAGTTCTGATTGATGAGAGCACAGACATAGCTGTGGTAAAAACTGTTTGTGTTGTTGTTAGGTACTATGATTCGATTTCAGGCAAAATCGTTTCTCGTTTTTAGGACTTAATACAGCTGTTTGATAGCCGTGCTATTAAAATTACCGTGCTATTAAAAACCCAAAATTATTTTGTTTATCTATTCTGAAGAAGAAAAACATCGTGCACAATTCAGTAAAATTATTTAAAAAAGATATGGTCCAGCTATGTGAATGTACAGAACGAGTATTCTATGTTGAAGATGAAGGTGAACAAAAAGCAATAGTCACTAAACACCATGAAGGCAAAACGTGCCATCGTGGAATCAAAGAAACATTAGCTAGAATTCGTAGAAATTATTATTGGAACAACAGTCAACAACATCCAGTTTATGTAAAGGATGTAAATAAAAGAAAACGTAAAGATAAAGCCAGATATACTAAAGCTAAGGTTACAGGAAAAACATGTTAAAATATAGTTCCACTTAAGATAGTGGATATACTCCACAGGTGGTGTATTCTGACCGATCCCGGCGCTGGCCCTTCAACTGCAAAACCTTGGCAGGAAATCCTGGATTGCTGCCGGTATAGGAAGGCCTGCAAACAGACACACACTTTATCGAAATTCAATGAACTTAAAAATCAAATTATAGTAAACGGATCATTTCCCTTAGATTTCATTAGTATTCTGAAACATGCCGAATATCTTCGCGATATTACAATAGATAAGTTTCACCAATTAGTTCCACAACAACGATTAAAAAGAGGTATCCTGAATCCGTTGGGTTCAATTATAAAAGACCATGAGGATGCCCTTAAATATGAAAAGTTAATCTCACAATTAGATGAAAACCAAGTTGTTGTTCATAAAAAGCTAACATATATTACTACAATGTTCGACAGTGTTATAAATACAACTGAAGTCATTAACAATAATACGGTTAATTTAGATGAACGTTTCAAAATAGCTAAAAATAGTATGAATGAGTTAATAAATAAAGAAAATGATTGGCTACTTTCCTTTTACCTTATGGGACTTTATAATATATTCGTTAATAACTTTAGGACAATTTTTATTAAATTAAGTGAAATTGAAACTGCATTAGCATTAAGTAAAGGTTCTATTTTACATCAGTCTATTATAAATTCAACAGAACTTTTGACACATTTAAAGTTAATTTCAGAAATCGGAAATTTAGTGTATAAACCGAATGCAGAGAATTTAGTTAAATTAGAAGAAACTATTTGTGTAAAATCATATTTTAAGAAAAACCAGATAACGTTTATAATGGAAGTTCCTTTGCTAGATAAGTCATTACATATAATTATTTCAAATTGTATTTCTTACCTGTTTATTGCTTGCAAGCAAAATTCTAGGCAAATAATGCCAAAATTCAATTAAAAAAAAAAGATTTTAAGTAACAAAATTTTTTTTGAAAATTACTAAATAAATTACGTTTTTGCTGTCTTTTTAATGTCAATTTTTATAATGAAAACTCGTTTATTTTTTCAAATTATCTTTTTATTTCCCTATTTACCGTAAAACGGGGTAAAAAGGGATTGCAGGGTGACAAGGGACATCAAGGCAGTTTTTATTTAAACCTTCCTGGTAGAAATGTATGGCTGGATCCGTACTACATACCATTTTTTTATAATTTTGGATATATTTTTTCTTTATACCCTGGCAACATTCAAGTATCCCTAGAAAATAACAAATGTAAATATGATGTAAATTACTTAGTTTACTACATTAAGGAACTTTTGCATAACTTAAATATATGTGGAAAAAGTACACATTTTATGTGGGTACGTTCGCACTGTGGTATAACTGGAAATGAAAAAGCAGATGAAGCAACAAGGAAGCCTACAAATGAAGACCATACCTCTTCTATGGAAGTTCCATTCACCGACTATAAGTCCAAAACCAATGAACACCTGACACTGCTCTGGAAAGAATATTGGGAAACCATTAGTCAAGATAAGGGTCAGCATTATAAATCGATCCAAGGAAGCCCGCCCGCCCAACCTTGGTGGTACAGGAAAAAAGTACCCAATAGAAAATTTAAAACCACAATAAACAGACTGAGATTTGGCCATGGCCAATTTCGCGCTCACCTGCATAGGCTGAGGATGGCAGATAATCCCAAATGCCCTGTTTGTGATGTGAGTGAAGATCTACAGTACATCATTTTCACATGTAAAAGATTTGGCTTACACCGCCTAACACTCATCACGGAACTTTCAGAGATTCATAAAAAAATACCAGAGAAACTAGAAGATCTTTTAGCTAATTACAGTAACTTCATGCCGCTTTACAAATACATCAACAACACAATCAACAAATTATAATTTGATTAAGATTTGATTTGACATTTTACTGCAAGAAAGAGAAAAAAGCCTATCCAAGACAGGCATAAAAGGGCTTGAACCCAGTGCCGTTAAAACCCTTATTAAAAAAAAAAACAAGCCACAAATTTAAAAAAAATAAACAGTCCATGTCAGACTTAAAAAAGTACCGGTTTTGTTGGTGTTTTTACTTTGATTTTTAAAGAAAGTTAATGTGTTTTAAACACTGAAGGAGCGATTTGAAACTGTTTCTAGACGGAAACTTGTTTCAAACATCGAAAAAAGTAAGTTATATTTGCCAGATTACATCGAAAATACACATTTTCAAATATCAACCTAATTTGGGATATTTTTGGGGGGAGTAGGGTTGTCTAAATGGGTGAGTCGGAGCAAGAACGAGGTGAGTTAGGACGTGAGTGGGGTTAGTTGATACGAGAATGAGGTTTCTAGGGATACCAGAATAGCAATAGGGGAGCCAAACATATAAAACTGATTTTGAACTGAATTTACCTAGAAGGTAGATGCGCCGTAGGTAGGTACGCTGTAATAATTGCGAATATACCTTTAATTTTTTTTTTCTCTTAATGTTATTGATTTTTCCTTTTTCGTTTGTTGTTGTTTTTTGGTTATGTTTATTTTATTTACAGGATGCCGAGGTTTTATATAGCAAAACCTGGTACAAAAACACGAAAAAAATATGACTTAAATAGTATAAATGCAGCACTAGAGAAACTTTCAAAATCAGACACATCCATAAAATCTGTGGCACTAAAATATAGAATTTCGAAGTCAGTGCTTGGTCGTCACAAATTACGGGAAATGAAACCAAGTGGCGGCCAAACTGCACGGTCAGAGAGTGTTGAACAATATATAGTTCAAAATTTGAACACTTTTGCGGAATGGGGATATCCATTAACTACTATGGACTTACGCTATGTGGTGAAGATGTATCTTGATTCTTCTGGAATCCAATGTAAAAGATTTAATCTCCGTCTACGAGGAATCCGAAGGAAGACAGTTCCAGAAGCTGCTCTCTGAAATGGAACTCGGAGACCAAAAACCATCGCAACTGCTTCGCCGTATGCGAGACCTTGCTCGCGAAAAAAAGTGCCCGAGTTAACACTCCGTCTCATGTGGATGAACCACCTGCCTGCCCACGTGAGATTGGTACTTGTCTTCAGCGACAACATCAGCAAGACCGCCGCGCTAGACGAACTCGCACTTGCACTCGAGGATATTTGCGATTATACTTAACAAAACTCAAGCCAAATATTGATAGTTTGCTGTCAATTAACCAAGTACATCCCTCCCATTAAAATTATAACTTTTTGTGATTACAATTTGTAGAAATGACATAACGTCCACTTGCGACGACAGTGTGACATCTCGAACTATACTATTTTTTGTTTTACCGAAATGCTGAATCGCGATCTTGCGTTCTTTTATCTCCAAAATCAGGGTATTTGTTTCTCCAAAAACAACAATACTGTGAGAGAAAGAGATAAACTATTACGTTATAGCGCTGTCTCGTTCGGCGATCTAGTTGGTTTCAGTGACAGTTCAGTTGCCACCTGTGCTTTGAGATGTGAGGTGCTCTTCGTTTTCAAGAAAAACGTGACATCTCGAGGATACCGCGGTTTTGATGTCAAAGGTAAGTCTTTTATAATATTTTTATTTTATTCGACAGTGTGGCACGTCCTTCTTATCACAATGTTCTTGTAAAACAAAAAACATAGTTAACGAGACATATTTTTTATGTCACGTTATTTATGTAAGAAAATCAAGTATCATCGGAACATCTTAAATAGTAACGTTGTAGATGACGAATATTTTTCTTATATTGGAAAGATGTTGTAGGTCATTTGTTGATGTTCTGTTATTGCAGAATGCATGTTAGTGAAATTGAATGACATATCTGCTTGTCACGCTGTATACACTAAACAGTAATACTAAACTCCAGTTATCTTTACAGATGTCGACTAGGTCTAGACGAATATTGTAATTAGCACAACGCAATAATATTATTTTAGCCGAGGATTTGCTCGGCAGCAGCAACCTAGTCGCTCCTAACAACAAAAAAAAAATACAAATATTTCTTTGATCAAAGACAATCGTGGATGTCACAATAATCATGCTCAGGTTGATGAAACAATAAAAATTGGTGTCAAAGCTTTCATCGAAGCTATACCAAAAATAGAGTCCCATTACATCACAGCGAATTCCAAGAGACATTATATCGACGGAATTAAAACTAGTGATGGGCCGAGTACAACTTTTACCGAGTAACCGAGTACCGAGTATACTCGGTTTAAAGTTTCTAAAACCGAGTACTCGGCCGAGTTACTCGGTTCAGTTTTGGGGCGCGAAAACAGGTTTATACAGGTTCGCGCGGCGCTACCAATCACCGCGAGCAAACGTCGCGAGAATCCCCCGCCTTCACCCCCACAAATCAGTCAGTCAGTTGTTGTTTAACGACAAAATATTAGGTCCACGCATTAATTGCTTAAATATTGTAAATACATTGTTGTTCGCGCACTGAAATAGAGAATTGTGTACTGTGACTGTAAACACAATGAGTGTACGGAAAAGATCGCGAATTTGGATGTTTTACGACGAGATTGAAGAAGATAAAACCAAAGTGAAGTGTACCTTGTGTAATTCTTTGATCTCACGTAGTGGTGTTGGACGTAATGCCTCAACGACGGCGATGTTAAACCATATTAAAATTAAACATAAGGAAGAGTCAAAGGAATTGAACAATGAACCACGATCGGAAATACGTCAAAGTTGCGACACGGCAGTGCTGGCTTCGACTTCTTCGTCGGAATCAGATCCAAAGGTACAACAAACTCTTCATGAATCATTTTCTGCAAAATGGAACATAAGTGATCCGCGCGCTAAAGAAATTCATAAAGCTGTAGTGGAAATGATTGCAACCGATAACCAACCAATATCCATGGTGGAAGATAGTGGATTTCAAAGATTAATGCGTGTTGTAAAGCCTAAATATCAGATCCCCGGAAGAAAATATATGAGCGAAGTTGCTATACCAGAAGTGTATAACAAAGTGAAAGACGTTATTAAAGCGGAAATTACTAAAGCTAAAGCTGTATCTATAACTACCGACATTTGGACTTGCATGAACAATTTGCTGTGTTTTTTAAGCTATACAGCTCACTGGCTTACTGAGGATTTTGTCCTACAGCACAGAGTGTTGCAAATGAAGCATTTTAAAGGATCTCATACGGCTGACAATATTCGTGCTGTCTTGTCAGACTTATCTGCAAACTGGGAGATAGATACCGTTATTCATGTGGTTTTGAGAGACAATGGGCCTAATGTAGTGAAGGCTATAAATGATAGCCCCTTTGTAGGTAAAGGCTGTTACATACATACACTACAATTAGCAGTAAATGCTTCTCTAAAAGTGCAAAATGTGAACGACGTTATTGCCATTGCAAGAAAAATAGTGGGCCATTTTAATCACTCTGCAGTGGCACAAGAAAAACTGGTCATGATTCAAAAAGAGCTTCATTTACCTGAACACAAACTTCTACAGGATGTTGTGACGCGATGGAACAGCACATATTATATGGCTGAAAGATTGTTAGAGCAAAAGAGGGCCATTTCACTCTATATATCAGATAATCCAAGTACAGCCAATCTTCAGCTTTTGACAGAACGTCAATGGGAAATCCTAAGAGAGTGCATAACTTTATTGCAACCATTTGAAGAAATCACTAAAATTATTAGCTCAACATGCTCAACCATTTCGGAAGTAATACCACACACCAAGGCTCTATTAAAATATTTATCTAAGCCCGAAGTTTGTGAAAACTGCCCAAATGTAGCAGATATGCTACTAAAGCTTAAAGACGAACTTCAAAACCGCTTCCAAATATTAGAAGATGACAAGTATTACTGTTTGGCTACTTTGCTAGACCCCAGATTTAGAATGAGATTTTTTAATCCAGAGAAATGCGAAGTCGTAAGGAAGCTCCTGTTTTTAGAATCTATAAAACGATGTGAGGCTATGGAATGTGATAGCAGTAGTGGTGAAGAGAATGAATCGAATTCTAACCGATTAGGACAATCACAAGACGCTCATGCATCTTTTTGGAATTGTTTTGATGAATTGGCTTCTAGCAGACTACCAGAGCGCGACGATCCTAAAAGCCCCATCGCTCTAGAATTAGATCGCTATGTACAAGAAGGTCTTTTGTCACGAGACCAGAGTCCCTTCGAGTGGTGGGGAGGACATAAGACAAGGTATCCGGAAATGGCGCGTTTGGCAAGGGTATTTTTATGCGCACCTGCAAGCACTGTGTATAGCGAGCGATTATTTTCAGAGGCAGGTAACGTCTATGAAGAAAAAAGGAACAGACTGTTACCAGAACGCGCAGAAAGTCTAGTTTTTCTGCATCATAATTTGCCCTTGCTAAATTTTAAATATTAATTGTTTTAATTTTACTTCCAATCTTAAATTTAAAAATTGATAATTCTCATTTTGTTTTTCATTAATAAATAGATAAATACACTTCATTACATTTATAAACCAGCCTGTTTTATTTTGATAAACATGATCCCTCTTAAATAATACTTACTTTTATTTAGACCGAGTATACTCGTCATTGGAACCGAGTTATTCGGCCGAGTACGAGTATCAAAAACACTGCCGAGTACACCGAGTACCGAGTAGTAAACGAGTACTCGGCCCATCTCTAATTAAAACCATTTCCGATATACACCGAGACTATGTTGAACACTGCAAGATCCAGAACGTTTCCTACGCAAATGACTTAATGTTCTATCGCATATTTACGCAAGATTTTAATATATCTTTTTTGTTCCTAAAAAAGATGCATGCGAGTTTATAAACTAAGTACAGATGAAGACAATGAAAATAAAAAGGAGCAATATCTAACACACCTAGAAGAAAAAAAGATGTCGCGAATTGAGAAGGAGAAAGATAAAAAAGACAAGGATATTTTTGTAGCCGTATTTGATCTACAAGCAGTATTTCAGTGCCCAAAAGGAGACATTTCCGTTTTCTACTATAAATCAAAACTTAACGTATTGAACCTGACAATTTATGATCTCAAATCAAACTCTGTCGAAAGTTACGTATGGGATGAGTCACAGGCTCATAGGGGTGTGAACGAGATTGCCACCTGTGTTTACGAGTACTTAAAGAAGATTTCTGAAACGCAAAGAGCAATGGATGTTGTTTTTTACTCAGATAACTGCGCTGGCCAGCAGAAGAATAAGTTCATGATGGCTATGTACCTCTATGTTGTGCAGAACCTTCCAAACATTAACTCCATAACACACAAATTTCTTATCAAGGGGCACACACAAAATGAGGGAGACTCAGCCCATTCCCAAATTGAACGCCAGGTGAAAAGGCAACTAAGAAGTGGACCTATTTTTACCCCTGAAGGATTTATTGGGGCGATCAAAGCTGCAAGAAAAAAGTCAGAACTAATGCATGTTAACGAATTGTGTTACAGTGACATTTATGATTGGAAGGCTGTTCTTAATTTAGAATTATTAGAAAAATCAGTAGATCCAGAACCTGAAAAAAATATAAATTTTAAGCCACTTATCAAGGAAGTAGGTCAATTTGTGGCATTTAGATATGAAGGCGAACTATTTCCAGGTGTAATAACCAAAATTGAAAAACAAGGACCACATATATACTCAATGAAACGGTCCCTAAAATTTTGGAAATGGCCTAAACCAAAAGATGAAATCCGTTATGACTGGGAGGAAATACTGGGATGTATTGATCCCCCTAAAAAAGTGGGACGCTGTGAGTTTTTTTCGGTCCCTGAACTCGATCAGATTTGGGGTTTCTGATCTCAAAAATTTTACAGGGGCTACTTCATACAATGTTTATTTTTGTAAAAGACTTTTACTTAATTTCAGATGTTAATTTGTCTTAGAAGAGTTTTAATTTCATAAAAGATTTATTTTTGTTTTCTAATGGTAGTTTGTCAAACTTGCTAACATTATAGTACCTATTAGAGTTATAAGTAAAAATGTATAAAAGGCTGATTGTTATCTAATGACGACTGATTAGAGTAAAATAAAGAGATTTTTATGATTAATTGTATATTTTTGGTTTTATTAGTCATTTGAAATATTTATATATAAATTGGTTTGGAGCATAGTTACAGTTTTAAGCTTCTTACTATGCTATAACTTCTAAAACAACCGAATTACAGTACAAATAAAATTTAGGAGCAAAGTTACCCAACTAGACGGGTAACATTGCTCCTTAATCATTGTTTTATATACAGGGTTACAGGGAAAGTAGTACTGAATATTGAAGGACGTTATTATTCGGGTCATTTCTGATAGATTTGATCCTGTAATTTGGTGTCCAAAACAAGGTTTTTTTTTAAATCTTTTAGTTTTTGGCTTTTTCATCGATTTTTTTTGAGATTAGAGCTCCTAGGGTCCATTTCTTTATGTATCTAGCTAGAAGACATGTCAATTAATAAAAATGATTAATAAAAACTGAACCTACTACTTACAGCTTAAAAAGACTGCTCGACAAAGGTTATAAATTAAAGAATGTCCACTAAGCGTTCTAAATTTTAAAGCGCTTTTCTTAAAAAAAATGTATGAAACTTATTCTGCAAATAGTTTTAAAAACTTCTACGTCTCTTTAGCTTTTCAAAAAGGTATAATATCTACTAGGTATGTTCATAAAATCTTAAAATAATGTATTTTGAATAAGCCCAGGTGGTAGGAAAACAGTAAAAAAAACTTGATACAAAAGAATCCGGTTTACTACCTGGCACCTTTAAACAATGAAAAAAGGGTCGGCTAGGCATTTTTTGTGATCTGGTTACGTGCAGTGTCTCAGGAATATTATTTTGAATTTGTGTTTACCGTTTAGTCTGCTCATGCGATTCTTCCGTGGTAGATGTGTTTTATCCGTGCTCTTCGAAAATTTTCTGTAAAAACGCGACTTGGCTTTGATTTTTGGACTGTTTCATCTTCTAACTGTGTGACGTGGCTTGTGACTGGACTCTGATTTGTATTGTGAACATGGCGACATTTACCAATGAGGAATATGCTGACATCCTAATGTGCTATGGGTTTTGCGAAGGAGTGTCGTTGCGTGCACGCAATGAATACGTCCTACTCCGGTATCCTACTCGCCGAGTACCTGATATTGGCGTGTTTGACAGAGCCTATCGAAGACTAAGAGAAACTGGTTCAGTTCTAGTACGACGGACTGACATGGGACGACCTCGGGTTCTTAATGATGACGACGACGAAGAAAATGAAATACGACGTCTCTTTGAAGCCGACCCAACCACGTCAACAAATGTTGTCGCTCGACGGCTTGGTATTTCCCAGTGGAAAGTCTGGTATGTAATGCACAGTTCTGGGCAATACCCTTACCATTACACGCCAGTGCAAGTAATTGAAGAAGGGGATCCATTGAGGCGACTAGATTTTTGCAGATTTATGCTCAATGCAGATATTGAAGATCCGGCTTTTTTAAAGAAAATCTTGTGGACAGATGAGTCTAAATTTGATAAAGACGGCATCACAAATTATCATAACGCCCACTATTGGGCTCCCAAAGCGCAAGGTAACCCCAACAAAAAAAGACCAAAAGGGTCACAAAGGAGTTTTAGTGTAAATGTGTGGATGGGCATAATATCAAATAACTTGATAGGGCCATACTTCCTGCCCGATAATTTGAATGGCGAGACATACGAAAACTTTTTGAGAGACGAGTTACCCTCTTTGATGATAGACTTGCCTCTTGCATTGAGACGAGACATGTTCTTTCAACATGATGGCTGCCCAGCGCACTACAGAAGAAGTGTTCGAGTGTGGTTGGATGAGAATTACCCAAACCGATGGATTGGAAGAGGTGGACCCATAGCATGGCCGGCAAGGAGCCCCGACTTAACTCCTATGGATTTTTATGTGTGGGGTCATATGAAAAGCCTTGTATACGACCAAATGACGCCTATCGCAAATGTCGATATTTTAAAACAAAAAATAATTGATGCGGCTGAAGAAATGAGGCGGAACCTGCGAACTTCTGTCGTGAAAAGTAATTTAAGGAAAAGAATGAGAATTTGTGTTAGAAATAGAGGTGGCCATGTCGAACATGAATTATAAAAATATTGCTGTGTTTGAATTTTTGTTGTATTTACGTATTTTAGCTATTTTTACCTCAAACTAAAAATGTACCCTCTGCTACCGCAACTGTTATTTGGTCAATATTTTGCCTACTGATTAGCTAGTGTTATACCTTTTTGAAGAGCTTAAGAGACGTGGAATTTTTCAAAACTATTTGCAAAATAACTTCCATACATTTTTTTTTAACAAAAGCGCTTCAAAGTTAAGAACACTTAATGAACATTCTTTAATGCTAACCGTTGTCGAGCAGTCTTTTTAAGCTGTAAGTGGTACGTTCAGTTTTTGTTAATCATTTTTATTAATTGACATGTCTTCTAACTAGATACATAAAAAAACGGACCCTAGGAGCTCTAATCCCAAAAAAATCGATAAAAAGGGCAAAAATTTAAGGATTTAAAGAAGAAACTTTTAAAGTTCAATATCTCCATAACGGTTAAGTTTCGGACACCATATCACGGGATCAAATTCATCAGAAATGACCTGAATAATAACGTCCTTTAATATTCAGCACGACTTTCCCTGTAACTCTGTATATAATAAAACGCTACAAAATGGTAGTTTCATCACTTAGATTCTGTAGCCAAGGTGTTAAATTTACATTCTAAATTTAAATAGCAATTTTAAATGAAAACGTTTCCACGCAATTTTAATAAGTCCAAGTTTGGAGCAGATTTTGGAGCAAAGTAGGACCAAGTTACGGAACGTGATATGTTTTCTCTTTTTTTTTCAATCGCTATAATTTCATTAATTAAGACGCATTTTTATTTCCTATTATTAATATTTTAATTCATTAATAGTTAATCTTTAATCATTTCATACACAATTAGGTTATCCTGACCATAATATAAGAGTTATTCAAAAGTAAAAAAGTAGTTATTTGTAAAATTACTGTTTTTGATATATCACACTGTTGTCGCAAGTGGACGAAAGTTGATGTTAAATTGTGATTATATTGCAAGTTTGCAACTGTTATAACAATAACAAATATTATTAGTCTTAATGTTTTTTGATTATATTAAGACTATTATAACAATAATAATTAAAAGTGTAATTTTTGTATTTTAATAAATACTTACAACTCATTTTTTTTTGACTGACCTTGAAACTTAGCTTAATGACATCCACTCACAGCTTAATCAAAGCAATAAAATCTCACCTTTTTTGAAAACTGTTAACACGTAGTCGATTGAAAATCAGCTACAACAACGCAGATTTCCATAGGTATATAAAATATATACTTTTTTCGAGTTTTGGAAATAAGGTAGTAATGTAGTAGCTGCAGGAGGTCCACCGGATCCAGGAAAAATTTTAAAGTGGTCTATGAGAAAAAAAAGTTTGGGAACCTCTGGCTCAACCAATACCTACACAATTCGAAGAAACGCGACAAGACAGAAATCCAGTGGTCAAACGAAGCAATCTAAGCATTCGAAGAAGCTAAGCTATGCCTACAAAACGCTACTAGCACATTCGCAAAGCAACGTGCCGCTAGCACTATTCTGCGACGCATCAAACACGTGTGCAGGTGCCGTCCTACAACAATACGTGAACAACACCTGGCAACCACTTGGATACTACTCGAAGAAGTTTTCCGCTACGCAACAAAAGTATAGTACCTACGACACGGAATTAATTTCCATCTACATGTCAATGAAGCACTTTTGGAAGATGTTCGAAGGAAGAGAACTAATAGTATTCACCGATGACAAGCCATTGACCTACGCACTGCAGAAACCAACATCGGACAGAGAAACACCACGTCGCGCAAGACAACTATTATTCATCGCCGAATTCACCACAGACATTCGACACATCAGCGGGAAAAACAACATCGTCGCCGACGCACTATCACGCATCGAAACCATCACCTGGGGCCCTACCGGCTAACTT
Organism: Catoptria pinella; assembly: GCA_963556745.1. NCBI lineage: Eukaryota > Metazoa > Arthropoda > Insecta > Lepidoptera > Crambidae > Catoptria > Catoptria pinella. The sequence goes on from OY750777.1 coordinate 2,924,847, forward strand.
TTTGAACTTCGGTGGGTCTGCCGAGCTTCAACTTAAAACAGATAAATCGAAGTAAGAAGTTTCGTATTGTACTATTCGCCGAAGTTATTTAGAAGATATCGATGTTTCTTGTGACATCATGAATTGGGGTTCGCCATTTTGGCTTGATCGGGGCTCGATTTATCTGTTTTAATTTGAAGCCCAGCGAACTTTCCGAAGTTCGATGCGTTAGCCGGTACGACCCCTGTCCAACATTAATAGACTACGAGCAACTAGCAACAGCGCAACGACAAGATACCGAACTACCTACTCTGCTACAACAACAACAACAAAACCTACAACTGAGGAAATCAGAATACCGAACACCGACTGCGATGTCTACTGCGAAACATCAACAGCGAACATACGTCCGTACTTACCTACTGACTTTCGTCGCACCGCTTTCAACGCCGTGCATAAGGTCAGTCACCCCGGAACGCGGACAACAAGAAAACTCGTTCAAGAACGCTACTTTTGGCCGTCACTTAGGCCGGGACTCCACCAAAGCGGAGACGAGACGAGCGGAGAGGAGATGTTTTTTAAACAACCAATAGAATTGAGTTATTGACACGTCTCCTCTCCGCTCAGCTTCAGTGGAGATCGCTGTGCGGAGATGTCTAATATTTGTATGTCGCGATGGAAGCGGAGATGTGAGCGGCGTGCAGTGAGCGATGTCACCCTCCCCCCTCTCGCCCGCTAGCAACCCGCAGAACCCCGCGCGCGCGCCGGCCGGCCGGCCATCTTCTTGCTAGTACCGTGCACGCGAGCACACGCTTTTATCGTGAATAATTTGTGCAGTTTGTATTTTTCAACGTAAACAATTAGTTAATTTAAATAAAACGTAATGGATGAACAATTTATTGAATCAGTAAAAAAATATCCATGTCTATGGAACACATCAATAGATACCTATAAACTTACTGACGTCAAAGATGCAGCTTGGGAGAACGTTTTGAAAGAAACTCAATTATCTGACGGTAAGTGCAATTTATTATATTAAGTATTTCGTTCAAGTAATATTGTAATACGAGTGTCTTGCCATGGAACGGCGCCCTCGTTGTTGAAATAACTACAGAATTTTTCTCGAACTTGATAGGCATCCATATTGTCATTCGATAATAGATTTTCCACGTTTGTGTCGTTAAACATAGTCGTGGCCAAACCCGTTTCATTATTATCTAGATAGCCAGGCATCTTGTCAATTAAAAAGTTGTGTAGAACACACGTTGCTTTTATCACTTTTTCCACTGTTTCTATTTTACATTCAAATTCTTTACGGTATACGTACCATTTCCGTGATAATACACCAAATGTAGCTTCCACAATACGACGAGCTCTTGAAAGTCTATAATTGTATGTTCGTTTTTCGTTATTTAAATTATCGCGTGGATATGGTCTCATTAAGTTAGTCATCAAAGGGAAAGCTTCGTCTCCAATAAAAACAAACGGTACAGGTTCTCCATTTTGGTACAAGGGTTGTGGCTGTGGTAGATTTAGTCTGTTTTCTCTCAAACGAATTCCGAATATACTATCAGCAAAAATACCACCATCGCTGAACCTTCCCATTGAACCTATATCTACCATAATTATTCTTCGGGTAGCGTCGGCTACGAACATCATTACAGTTGAAAACCTGTGTTTATAACAGTAATATGAGGACCCAGATTTTGGGGGTGCAAACATGTACACATGCTTGCCATCAATGGCCCCGACGCAGTTTTTGAATTGCCAGATTTCTTCAAATTGCTTTGAAATTTTTTTCCAATCATTTTCATTAAGTTCTGGCATAACCAAAGGTTGTAATACTGTCCACAAGGCATCGCAGACATCTTCTATAATTCTTGGAACAGTCGATTTTCCAATCCTAAAATTTTCAGCTATTTGTGAAAATTTTGAACCAGTCGCCAAATACCTGTAATAATTATAATATAGATTTATATTTATGTGTCGTGGTTTCAGTTAGAATAGAAGGGTCATTTCAAAATAATATCTTAATCAGTGTCGTGTTGTTTCCGGAACTATAAAAGATTAGGCATTACTGAAATTATGTATTTACAGAATTTTCACTCGTTCAAAAGTTATAGCCATTTTTAAATAATAGAAAAGAAACAATTAAAAGTCTAAGATTCACACGAGCACAACACATTGAAATCAAACAAATAAAATGGATTTATCACTCGTTATTTATTAACATTTCAAATTTCGACGCCGCCGTCTGCCGCGACCACGTACGAGAGATACAATCCGTTTTGTTTGTTTGATTTCAGATATTTTTTTTTTATAAATTGGTTTCCCTTGAAACTCTGGTATTTTTTAAATATTTATAATGGTTATAAATTCTGCATGAGTGATAATGCGGTAAGTATATTTTGACTATGGCAATGTCAACATTTAATATTTATAATGATTTCAATTATTTTTATTTCAGTAAAAACGGCTAAATCTAAGTGGAAAAAGTTGAGAGACAGCCACCGGGACGCATTAAAAAGGAAGAATGCCACTAGAAGTGGACAGAGTGGTAAACAAATTCGTGAATGGAAATATGAGAAGGTAATGGAATTTTTGATACCATATATGACGAATAGAAACAGGACTACAAATTATACCTCACAAACAAATATAAATGAACAGGAAACAAATTCATTGGAAAATAATGTAACCGATGAGTTTTTTGAAACATCAAGCAATCATACAAGAAGCACTCCAGAAGATCGTCCATCTGTACAACATTCGCCGTCACCGACATCAAGCGTCTCAGCCTCGACATGCAGAAATGCAACAAGAAAATCGGATGAAATAAGTAATTTACTTATACAGCACCATGCAAACCGTGAAAGAATACGCCAAGAAAAACTAGAAATACAATCATTGATAGAGAAAAATAATACCCTTGACGAAATGGACACTTTTTTTCTGTCGATATCAAAAAGTGTAAAAAAACTTTCTCAATATATGCAGCTTCAGGCTAAACGTAAAATTTTCAATGTTCTTTTAGAATTGGAAGAACTTGAGCTACAAAACACATGGTATAACACAAATGAAAATAATTGGTATTCCCCCGGTTACACTTCAGCACCGGGTCCAAGTTCGACACCGGGTCCTAGCTCAACACAGGCACCGGTTCTTACATCAACACAGGCCGGTGGTCCTAACTCAACACAGGCACCGGTTCCTAGCTCAACACAAACACCGGGTCCAAGTTCGACACAGGCACCTGTTCCAAGCTTGGAAGATACGCACATGACCGATGAACAGATAGAAGAAGCATTCAGAAACGAAGAAGACACATATGATAATTTGTAACTATATGGAAAAGAAAGCAATATGTCTCATGTGATTTACTGTTATAATTTTTTTGTACGTTATGTTTCTAATATAACCTTACGTTTTTTTTGCTACTCCCAGAACGGCAGTTGATTTTTTTGTTTTCTTTATGAATAAATAAGATAATATAAAAATATATTTGGTTTTTACATAATATGCATCACTCTAGTCTCCCGGAGGGGTAGAAAGAGACAACGGATCTCGATTTCTCGTAATCCTTACATACCTCAGTTTACATAATATTTTTCATGTATTCTCGTACTTCTTGATTCTCGTTTTGAGTACTTCTCACTTAGCCCTTTTACACAAAAAAAAACAAACACTCAAAAAAGACTGATCACATTCAAACGCAGATAACACACATAAACACAAACACACTTAACAAAAAAATAATTAGGTAGGTACTTACTTCAAACATACTGCTAGCCGCTCTTGGGTACAGATAGATCTCCTGTAGTTAGTAGTAATGGCAATTAATGCTAATTTTAATTAATTTCATTAGCATGCTAATTTTCATAATTAGCATGCGATGTGCTATTGCTATGCTAATTGCTAATATGAATTTTAATTATGAATTTTAATATGAATTTTAATATGAATTTTAATATGAATTTTAATATGAATTTTAATATGAATTTTAATATAAATTTTAATATGTTTTTTCATATGATTTTTAATATGACTTTTAATACGATCATAAATTAATAGTAGCTGTGATTTGTGAAATGCTTGTGTTTTTTCACTATTTAGGTACTTATGAGTTTATTTTCACAAAAACACTAAAACAGTCATTTGAAATATGCATTTACACATTAAAATTAAATTAATTAGGTTAAATAAGTAAATACAATGTTATTTTATAAATAATTTACTAAATAACACTTGATTTACACTATTTCTTTAATTTTTATTGACATGACACCCAAACAATTATTTGAATTACGTATTTACACGTAAAAATCAAATCTATCATTTGCACTAACACGTCAGTATAAATTTAAATGCCAATTAATCACACGCGACGCGATCGATGTCACAGCAATTAAATAATTGACTGACCTGCGACAAGTAAATCATTTCTAAACAAAATTAACCAAAGAATAATGAACTCTAAACAAAAGCATTTCTCTTAACTTTTTAAGAAATTGCACTGCATGCGTGCACTCTTCCCTTTCACTCACTCACTCGTATACATTCGATAAATCATCGTCCACTGTCGGAAATTAATTCACGAACGAAATTATTTAGCAGCAGCCGACAGTTCGCGGCGCGATGCTAACGAGCGCAGTCGCATTATTTCATATCGGAGACGAATTAATTCGTAATGATATTTCGCGCCGCGTGCTATTTAGCGCGGTCGTATTATTTCATATGATAGCAGCAGGACGCTAACGCAGACGATTTCGCGCGGTTTGATGATAATTAGCATTCATTATTTTTAGCAACTATGATTAATTTAATGAATGCTAAACGACGATTAGCAATTAATTATGAATGCTAATGCTAATTGTTCCATTACTAGTAGTTAGTATCTTGCTTAAATATATGCGGTTTAATTAAGTTATGTAGTTCGTAGAATATATTCCTCGGTAGTCTGTAGGACTTGGTAAAACTTTCATCATCTAACTCATTAAACAGAGTAAAAAATTCTCCATGACTGGTATGGTAATACAAGTGACTTCTTTTCCAAAACCGATGTTTTCTTTTGTTTAGGTAGTATAAAGCTATCAATTCTGCTTCTTCAGACTGTAGTTCTTCTTCAAGTAAAAGAAGATACTTTTTTTGTAATAATAGCGACATCGTCTACCTTTCGTGTCAGAATGCGTACTGAGCACTCAACGCCCCGCACCCGAGCTGAAAAACATCTCTTCTCGCACAGCACACAGCACACCGCACACATCTCCGCTTTGGTGGAGTCCCGCGAGCTGAAAAACATCTCTTCTCGCACAGCACACAGCACACCGCACACATCTCTGCTTTGGTGGAGTCCCGGCCTTAACGTGGACATCGGAAACTGGGCGAAAACTTGCGTATCCTGTCAACGTGCGAAAATACAGTGGAACACCAGAACACCAGAAATAAAGACAAACTTGTAATGCCTTGGTATAGATTAGAAAAAGTCCGTGGTTCTTTCATAGGTCTAGGTATAAAGTTATATAATAAAATTCCAAGTAATATCTTAATATCTATGTGAAAACTTTAAGACTCATATAAAAAATTGTCTTCTCAAAAAAGGATACTATACCGTTAAAGATTATTTAATTGATAAAACAGCTTGGTCGTAGATTTTCTTTTGTAAATGTAAATTGTGCAAGAAATTGTAATAATTGCATTTTTTTAATAATTAATGTTAACTTGTATGTCAAGTAACTTCCAGTTAATGTTGCCCCGTCGTAGACTTAATTCACCTGGGCTGATTCTTCATATCATACAATGATTTTCTTAGTCATCGAATAGTAGACAGCGATTTCTCAACTAGTTGAAATTTATTTTACCTACCCATTGAATGTAAACTTTGTTAATTATTGTAATGGAAAATGACGTCAATTTAAATGCCGACCTCATTTTTCAAATTTTGACGACTCTGTATGAAATATACAGGGAGAAAAAAGCAGCCCTTGACGAGTTTCTTGCCGGTTCTACTCGTTACAAGGTCTCCCGCTTAGGGTTTGCGAACCGATGGCGTAGCTTCTTTGACATTCACAAGTGCTTGTAACAGCCTAGACTGAATAAACGAGTTTTGAATTTTGAATTTTTTGAGTGTCACACGCAATCAAGCACCACCTACACATCGACGTTTCCATCCCAAGAAAATTATAGACAAATGCTTTCTGACATGCTTGCAAAGCGCGCTCGTTTTGGCGACTCGCTAGTGACATATTACTATGGTAAAATTGCACTTGTAAATAATAATATAATAATAATAATAAATTTAATAAATATTATTATTATTATTAATTGATCGTAGAAATCCATCTAATAATAGGGCTCAAGACTCACAATCAAAGGTTGGGTTTATACCTAATAAGACACCACGATGTTTTAATTGTAAGCAAGATGGCCATTTAGTTTCCCAATGTACCCAACCTATTAAAAATGCACTAAATGTCAAAAAATGGGGCACAGCGCAGAATCTTGTTTTTCGAAGGCTTGTTATGTATGAGTATATATAGCGTGCTCTTATGTATTAAGGCGGTTGTAACGCTGTCTTTCTCACACCCCTCCTCGTACGATACCCCGCACCCCTTTGTCGACCGCCGCCTGCGTTGCGTGCCGGTGGCAGCCATTTTTTAGGTTAGTCGCCCGAGGGCCGCTCTAATGAGAACCGCGTCACTTACTTAACGTTTTAAAGTACCTACCTATTGTGAACGATTGTGTGTGAGGGCCAACCTTTCCAAATTAAACGTATGTCAAGTGTGAAAGTCACCTTGTTTCAATTCTCACCACACTAAACGGTTAGTAATAAAGTACTCTTCAGATCTAACACTCGTTTCTCTCTCAATATGGCGACCCTGCCGGCTAAAACAATAATGTGAAGTGCATTGCCTAAAGGGCGCTACTCACACACCTGCCGCAGGGGCAATCTAGGGTGTAGGAGTGGGGATGACCCTTAATTGCATCCTTAATTGTGATGTGTGTAGGCATGCAGGGGCAATTTGGAGGATTGGCCCTGCGGCAGGGCGGCAGGGGCGCGAGACCATCCTTGATTCCTAAGTCGTCCCTGCCGTCGCTGCGTGTGTAGCGCGATTGGGGCAATTTCTCAGTCAGTTTGTCAGTATCTGTCACACGGAGTGCACGTATACATAGCGTACAATCAAAATGGCGGCCGACAACGAACGCGAAGTTTGGACGCGAATTATAGAAGTTTATCAAGACCGACCTCACATGTGGGATAAAAATCATAAACATTATACTTAAGTTTTCGTCCTCGAGATTGGCAAAAGACTATGTAGTACCGCGCAGGATTCGCCACTCGTGCACTGAATTGAGAGGGTATACTTTTTTTTTTTGTGAGGGTAGGAACCTACTAGTTGTCAGCTGTCGCAACCGCTTGTCATTCGCGTTCCAGTGCTTCGCCACTTCGGTGCTCCGTTACTTCAATTCTATTAATAGTCGCAGTTCGATAGTTCTTTTTTGTTGTATTTACAGTGTAACGTGTGAAACTATAAAGTAATTAACGTTTGTGTACTCAGTGAAGTGATAAAAGTTCATAATGCCAAAACGAAAAAATACTGATCCTGATGATTATAGTTATCTCGAGAAGAAATTACGAAAGCTCCAACGAAAAATTAAGAAAGTTCGTCGTAAAGAACACCGTGATTTAAGTTCGTCAAGATCTTCCTATTATGATGATTCTGTGCCTGAGATTTCAGATGTTGAAGGTATGTCATACCTCTTAAGCTTAAGCTCTTTCATGACTTCGAAGATGCGGGCAGTTGTGGAAGGACTGTCACTCTGTCGATGATCATGTTGACCTACTTTTTAACAAAGTAGCGTATTTCAACAGACGTAGGGGCTGTGGACTATTTATAACAAAGAGCTAATAAGGTTTATAATGTCCATACATATTGATTCAAGTTATATGCATTTTTCGTTTGAGTATTAATTAATTATTTAACAATTTCTTGTTTTTTTTTTACAAGAATTTTATGAATTTAAATTATCAAAAGTGTATTTCATAATATAAATTGATATACTTATAAAATATAATCAACTTGCACATGTATGCAATAAACATACACAGTCTGTTTTCCTTTTTGGGATAGGCAGTCTACAAAATGTGCCTAAAGTATACAAAGTATACTTGATTTTTTGAGTTCCAGCAATAGTAATTCTACGACATTGGCGTCAAACACACGCTAAATCTGCGTTCTGATTTTAATATTTTCAGAAATTCCAGTAGAATCTGACAAGTCTAGTGACAATGAGGTACAGACGAAGTCGCTTAAATCTACAGTGCAAGTACAAGTGACGTCGGAGCGTTCTGCCCTCGATGTGCCACCGCCGCCGCCGCCGCCGCCGCCTGAACATGGAGTCGAGACGCTGCTTGAAGCTATACCAGGGCCATCAAATATAGGTATACAAGCAGTGGAGTCAGCTCCTGCTTTACAACTTGACAGCGATATCCTGAACATCCTTGGTGAGGATCCGACAATACCTAAGGTGTTAGGTAAAGAAATTTTACCTGCTTTAGCTGTGAGATTGGAACATATCACAACATCTGGATTGACAACTGAAGTGAGAAAGGAGCTTCAGAACAAATATGCTATACCTTCTAATTGCCCCCTAATAGGGGCACCATCCCTCAATCCAGAGGTAAAAGCTGCAATAACAGATTCTGTTTTAAAAAGAGATCAGAGTATAGAAGGTAAGCAGAAACAACTAGCAATAGCTATTTCAAGTATTACAGAAGCTATTATGCCTTTAATGGCTAATGACAAAAAAGACCCCGCTCAGCTTCAATTATTAATGGATGCAGTTCGTATGCTATGTGACATTCAGTATAAACACACATCGATAAGAAGAGGTCTTTTGATGAACAATCTAAAGAAAGATTTAAAAGATCAAATACAAGGAACAAAAGTTGCCAATTTCCTATTCGGGCATAATTTTGCCGATAATCTAAAGACAGCAAAAGCCATCTCCAAATCAGGAGCTGAACTCAAGCCTAGTGTACCTAAAACAGTTCAACCTAGGAAACCGGGTCCATCAGGACCACCTAAGAAGACTTTTCCGACATCCCAGCATTTAAACTGGAAAGCTCCTCCCCCGAGTCGCAGGCCAACGGGGACTCCGAGGACGAAGGAGTCTGCCGCTCACAGGGGTCATCACGCCAGGTCATCGCGGAAGTCATCGCATCAGGCTCCAGCTCGGAATTGGCGTTAGTGGAGGTAAATTACGCCGGTAGGCTGTCATCTTTTTACTCACAATGGCAAAAAATTACCAATGATACCCGAATATTATCGTGGATACAGGGTTACAAGATCAGCTTCTCAAAGCCAGTTGTACAGTCTTGTGTTCCTAAGAATATTGTACTCTCAGATAATGAAAAGTTAAAAATGTCTAATGCTATCGACAATCTTATCATAATTGGTGCTGTGTCGAAATCTGTTCCTCATAAAAATCAGTTTATATCAAGTTATTTCTTAGTTCCTAAACCCAATGGAAAATCAAGATTTGTATTGAATTTAAAAAACCTAAATAAGTTTATTGACACTGATCATTTTAAGATTGAAGATCTTAGAATAGCTTTGAAAATCGTATCAAAAGATTGTTATATGAGTACTCTTGATCTAAAGGATGCTTATTTTTTAATAAACATTCATCCCGAATCCAGAAAGTATTTACGTTTTATATTTAACGATGAAATTTATGAATTTAATGTTTTACCTTTTGGTTTATGCACCGCCCCATACATTTTTACAAAAATTATGAAACCGGTTATAAGATTATTGAGGTGCAAAGGCCATTTATCAACCGTATATTTAGACGATTACTTTTTAGTTGGTTCTAATTTTGATACTTGTAAAATAAATATACTTGACACAAGCTGTCTACTTAAAGCCTTAGGTTTCTTAATCAATATAGAAAAAAGTTGTTTCATACCGCAAACAATCTGTAAGTTTCTAGGTTTTATGATTGATTCTAAAAATCTCCAGATTACATTGCCTGAAGACAAAGTGACCAAAATAAGAAATGAAATACTGAAGTTTCAAAAATTAAAATCATGTAAAATAAGGGATTTTGCTCATTTAGTAGGGTTATTAAACTCATCTTGCCACGCAATTGAATACGGCCGCTTATATACAAAAGAACTTGAGCGAGTCAAATACCTAAATTTGTTATCTGACGATAATTATGATAGGTATATGAACTTACCTGTTTCTATTTCCTATGACCTTAAATGGTGGTATCAAGCGGTTACCCATAATGCGGGAAGTAAAATTAAGACAGATAACTATTGCTTAGAGATTTTTTCGGATGCCTCAACGACGGGTTGGGGTGCCGCGTGTGGTGGTGACAGAGTCAGCGGTATGTGGTCCATAACGGAAAGAAAAAACCACATAAATTATTTAGAAATCTTAGCAGCCTTTTTAGGTTTAAAACATTTGCCCAAAATAAATTAAATTGCCAAATTCTGCTTCGAATTGACAACACTACAGCCATTTCTTACATTAATAGAATGGGTGGCGTGCAATTTCCGCACTTGACAAGAATAACAAAAGAATTATGGCAGTGGTGCGAATCTCGGAATCTTCATGTATTTGCATGTTATATACGTTCCGCTGATAATACTATAGCGGATGCCGAGTCGCGCCGCGTGCATCCTGACGTAGAATGGGAGCTCGCGGACTATGCCTTCCAAAAAATCACTGCATGCTTTGGGCAACCAGAAATAGATTTATTTGCCAGTCGTGTCAATAAAAAATGTCAAAGATACGTGTCATGGCATAGAGATCCTGAGGCGTTAGCAATAAATGCGTTTACCATTTCTTGGTCTAATTACTTTTTTTATGCGTTCCCGCCATTTTCAATAATATTAAAAGTGCTAAGAAAAGTAATTTCCGATAAGGCATCAGGTATTCTCGTAGTCCCGTTATGGCCCGCACAACCGTGGTACCCTTTATTTAATAAACTGACTGTCGGAAAGAAGTTAGTACTTTCACATAGCAACAATTTAATTTTATCTCATTCCAGCAATCGGCTGATTCACCAGCAAACTACTCTGGTTGCCGCAGCATTGTCCGCACGGCACTGCTGAAAAGAAATGTCCCACCTTCTTCCTTAATTATTATAATGGCTTCTCTGTCTGAAAACTCGTATCGTCAGTATGATTCCTGTTTTAAAAAATGGTTTTGTTTTTGTAAAAGAAATAATATTCATTATTTAGATGTATCTGTTTCTAATGTAATTTCGTTTCTCACAGAGTTGTTCGATAATGGTGCTAAGTTCGGTACTCTGAATAGTTGTAGATCTGCACTATCGTTGATTTCTCGTCAGCAACTAAGCGACAATGACCTTGTAAAACGTTTTTTTAAGGGTGTCTACAGACTGCGCCCGGCGCTACCCAAATATAATATTACATGGGATACGTCAACTGTTTTAGATATCCTAAGCACCTGGTATCCAAATTCAGAATTAACTTTAGAAAATCTTACAAAAAAATTAATTACATTATTAGCTTTGATTACTGCACATAGAATGCAAACTTTATCCAAAATAATTATTCAGAATATTGAACAACAGTCGAATGGTATTGTTATCAAAATACCAGATTTTGTAAAAACGTCAAAATTTGGATCATTTCAGCCAGTTCTTAATTTACCATATTTTAATCAAAATCCTGCTATATGTCCTTGCAGAACATTAATAACTTATTTAAACAAATCAAATACTTTACGTGGCAACCAGACTTATTTATTTCTTAGTTATAGGAAACCCTATCATGTAGTTGGTCCACAAACTTTAAGTCGTTGGACCAAGTCAGTATTAGAACAATGTGGAATAGATGTATCGACATTTACCGCACATAGCACACGCCATGCGGCTACGTCTAAGGCGCACAAACTAGGGGTCACTTTAGATCTTATAAGAAAAACAGCTGGTTGGTCCGAAAGTTCTCAGGTCTTTGGTAAATTTTATAATAGAAATATTGTGAACAATAATATTCAGAATAATGATTTTGCTAATTCAGTTATGGGAAGTACTATCAATGAAGATGTAAATTGATTTTGTTATTTTATGGTAAAATTATTTTAATATAACAATAATACATTAATAGTAATTATTTATACTATTCATTTTGTGTTTGAATTGCAATTATTATTGTTTGTATTCATACTGATTGCAATAGAAACTAAATCATAAATTTGCCATTTGGTTTTTTGTTTAATGATTTACCTCTAACTCTCAATATCTACATAGTCTTTTGCCAATCTCGAGGACGAAAACTTAAGTATAATTAATGATTAAACGAACTTACCTGTACGTGAAGTTCTATCATAATTATACGGGAGTTTTCGTCCGAAGAGATTGGCAACCCTCCCATCCTCCCGCAAATTTATATTTACCAAGTATAAAGAAGAAACTCTGAACGCAATGACAAGCGGTTGCGACAGCTGACAACTAGTAGGTTCCTACCCTCACAAAAAAAAAAAGTATACCCTCTCAATTCAGTGCACGAGTGGCGAATCCTGCGCGGTACTACATAGTCTTTTGCCAATCTCTTCGGACGAAAACTCCCGTATAATTATGATAGAACTTCACGTACAGGTAAGTTCGTTTAATCATTAATTATTTTAACCGTGACATGAGGCAGCAAACATTCACACTAATGTTTGAAATTTTTGGGGAACTCAAAACCAACATGGAGCTGCCGGCTTTCAAAAAAAAATTTGAAAATATGCGGACATCCTTTTTTCGGGAGTTAAAAAAGGTACGTATTTTTAATTAAGTAATGATTATTCAAAATTGTGTTTTGAAATTTTTTTTTTGTAGGTATTTGTATTTCATTTCAATGTGTTATCTTTTTTAGGTTAATTCTTCAAAACAAACAGGATCTGGCAGCGATGATGTGTACAAACCATCTCTTTGGTATTATAATCTCTTTACTTTTATTGAAGAGACTACTGAACCATCTCGCACGGGAGTAGATACCATGGACTGTGACGAGGTAATACTTAAAATAAAACAAGAATAAAATCACTTGGCACAATTATATATATATTTATTAGAATTACTTCTAAATATTAGGTATAAGTACTTACTTAAGTATTTCATCAACATTAAAACTATTTTAATGCTCTTATATTACTCGTAACATGTCTTCTTGAAAATCAACACTGCCTTGTCCGTTAAAATACGACATAAATTGACTTCTAACGTAGTTTCCTTCATCGTTGCGCTGTTTTTTATTTCTTTGCGCAAGTGATACTAATTCGAATGATTCTGCCCGCCAATCACCTGGTCGATAAGTTCGATCGTTTGTATTTTCAGAATCTGTACATGAATTTGTCAAATAGATTTTTGATTTTGTTCTTAAAAAATTGTGTAAAGCGCAACATGCTAGAACAATAGCATCGACGTTCTCAACATTTACACTTATTTTTCGGCGAAATATCCTAAAACGTGTTGCCAGTATCCCAAAAGCATTTTCTACTACCCGTCTTGCCCTAGATAACCTATAATTAAATATTCTTTGTTCATGGTTTATATTCTTGAATGGATAGGGCTTCATCACGTGTCTGTTGAGAGAAAATGCACTGTCTCCTACAAATACATAGGGCACTGTAGTATTACTATTTGGTAACGTTGAAGCTGGTGGTAGGTTTAACTGGCTTTTCATTAGTTTTTCATGAAATTTTGTATGTTGTATTACACCACCATCAGAGACGCTTCCATTTATGCCAGTGTGTACATACATAAACTCATAATTTGCATTAACAATGGCAAAAAGTACTACACTAAAAAACTGTTTGTAATTAAAAAAACACGAGCCACTACCAGGGGGCTTTTCTATAGCTACGTGTTTTCCGTCCATTGCTCCAACACAGTGACTGAAATTCCATTTTTCTTCAAACATTTTTGCTGTGTTCTTCCATTCAGTTTCCGATGTGGGCATCTGAAACAAACAGTAATTGAGAAATTTAATATTTCAGGTTTCACAGAGTTTGGAATTGGATGAACCATCTGGTAGTCAATCACTCAACCTAAAACATCCAAGTAAGCTAGACAAAACAGAAGAAGAACCTGCTCCAAGAAAACCGCGATTAAACTTACAAAAAAAACAAGAGAAACTGTTTGATACTGCTCAAAAACTTCTTACCACTACAGATGAATGGGAAGTCATAGGAATGGACTATGGTATTCAATTGAAAAATTTAAGTAAACACCAGCAAGTTGTTGCGAAAAAATTAATATCCGAAGTCATTTTCTATGGGCAACTTGGAAAACTAACAGAAGAATCGTCAATCACTTTGAAAAACCAATATCACAATCCGTACATTCATTCAGTACCTATTAATACTCTTACACCATCCCCACAATATCAATCCTACGTATCTGCTCCTACTCCATCCCCACAACATCAATCCTACGCATCTGCTCCTACTCCATCCCCACAACATCAATCGTACGCATCTGCTCATACTCCATCCCCACAACATCAATCCTACGCATCTGCTCCTACTCCATCCCCACAACATCAATCGTACGCATCTGCTCCTACTCCAACCCCACAACATCAATCATACTCATCTGCTCCTACTCCATCCCCACAACATCAATCGTACGCATCTGCTCCTACTCCAACCCCACAACATCAAGCCTATGCATCTGTTCCTACTCCTACACAATCCTCACAACTTTCTGAGGTTCAATATGATGACATTACCATTGATTTCCCTAACACTACTTTTAGTAATAATAATAATTTAGTGGAAGGTAGTTTCACTAAAGTTAAAGATTTTCTTATATTTAAACACAAAAAGTAATTAAAATGATAATGTCTTATCCTTTAAAATTCTCACAATTAACTTAATATTTGGAAACTGGGTACCTATAACTTGTTACCGTATTAATAAAAAATATTTCACCGACTGTGATTGTTTTTTTTGTGGTTGAATCTTGGTTGAGTACTTACAAGAAAAAACAGTTTATCTAGAATTTCGGGAAATTAAATTTCTAACATGCAGGTTTACTTTTTATAATTATACTTTATATAAACTTACCTTTATATAATGTTTCAGACAATTGTAAATCGCCCAACAAGTCTCAGGAATCATTGTTGACATCAATTGTGGTGATATGATACAACTAAATTTCAAATCCTCGTAGGTTTGTCCACTGGCCAAAAACCGAAGCGTAGCAATTAATCGTTCTCTAGCGCTTACGGCATTCCGCATCAATGTATTTTTTTTTCTATAAATGGTGCCACCATTGCAAGAAGCTCTTCAAAAGAGTCAGAATCCATCCGTAAAAAGTTATTGAAGTCATCTACTTCCAGTTCTTTTATAATATTCATGTGGCATAACTCACTTCTTTTCAGTAGCCATTTCTTCACCCAGTATCTCCTTTTCCTTTTTTTTTGAGGTAGCACCACTGAAAGCGCCAAGGCTACTCCAATCTTTTGATTGGTCGATAATACGGGTGCCATTCTCAATACGTGTGCTCAGCTCAGCTTACTCGGAAACACTGCACGGCAGGCAAGTGTGTAGAGATACTCCCGATATCGCCACAACCGCCATGCACCCTAGATTGCCCCTGCGGCAGGTGTGTGAGTAGCGCCCTTAAGGGGCCCATATACGGTACGATTGATCTGTACGATCCGTCGTTGCAGACCGATCGAAACGACGGATCGCCAGTGTATGTTCACATCGTTAACGATTTACTTGATCGCAAACGATATCGGAGGTCGTCACAGAATCCCTTGCGATCAGACCAATCGTAACGATAAATCGACAGTGTATGGCGCCTTGCGATCAACGATTCGATTTTTGTCTCAGTCAACGCCGGCCGCCGCACGCGCTGCATGTCTATTGTCTACGTACCTAGCCTACACTCGACGAACGAAACAACAAAATGATTACATGGAGTAACGACCATTTGATTGAATTTATTGAATTATTCAGAGAACAAGAGCCTTTATGGAAAATAAGACATAAAGATTATCACAACAACGTGAAGAGAACGGTGTGTTATAATGTACTTTTGGAGAAAATGAAAATAATTGACAATACTGCTGATTTGAATAAAAACAAAAAGAAAATTAATAACCTAAGGACAGTCTTTCGTAAAGAATTGAAGAAACAGAATGATTCGCTGTTATCCGGAAGCAGTGCTGACGAAGTTTATTCGCCTAAACTATCATATTTTGAAAATTTAATGTTCCTAAAAGACCAAGAAATGCCACATGAAGGAGAAAGTTCCATAAAGTCGGTGAGTACAAATCTTTATTTAAATTTCAACTTAAATTAACTTATGTACTTAAGTGCTACACATAATTGTTCTGCCATGGAACTGCACCGATTCCATTAAAATAATCTACAAACAAATT
The DNA here is from genome assembly GCA_963556745.1 of Catoptria pinella. NCBI lineage: Eukaryota > Metazoa > Arthropoda > Insecta > Lepidoptera > Crambidae > Catoptria > Catoptria pinella. The sequence continues at coordinate 2,941,243 of OY750777.1, forward strand.
TCTATTTTCTGTTGCTGAGTGAAAACCGGGTCCTCTTCTTCTCTCGAGACCAATCAAGTTACTATGTAGACCTTCTTCAATCTCTCCAACTTCATAGTTTTCTCTATCAAAGCTATCTTGCGGGGAGTAGGTGTCTGGATTTTCACGGCGTAAAAAGTTATGTAGTGCACAACAAGCCATCACCACTGGAGCAATATTATCTAAGTCCAAATTTATTCCATTTTTCAGTATTCCAAACCGAGCAACTAAAATTCCAAATACATTTTCAATTATGCGTCTTGCTCGGGATAAACGGTAATTAAAAATTCTTCTATTTTCATTGAGCTGTGACTTATTAAATGGTTTCAAAAAATTATTCCTTAGAGCAAAAGCTTCATCTCCAACAAACACATAAGGAAGCGTTATTCCATTCACTGAATCTGGTTGTGGCAACCCCAATGTACCGTTTATAAGTTTTTGATAAAAATCTGTATTTTTTATAACCCCACCGTCAGACACTCGGCCGTTTGTACCAAAGTGAAAATAAATTAACTCATAATTAGCATTAGCAATTGCCATCAGAACCTGACTGTGGAAGTGTTTATAATTAAAGAAATATGAACCAGATTCAGGCGGCGGCTTTATTTTAATATGCTTGCCATCAACAGCGCCAAGACAATTGGGAAAATTCCATCGTTTTTCGAAATCAGTTCCAATTGCTTTTCATTCACTTTCATTCGAAGGTAACTGAAACAAAACAAATTTCTTTTATTACAGACGATTACAGAGGAACAACATGAAGATGCCAACGAAAATTCGTGTAAGGTTCAGTCACCAAGTGGAACTCAAGCTGAAAATGACGATATTTTACCACCTCCACCTACACCAAGTCGATTAAAGCGCAAGAAATCTTCGCAGGTGTCAAATTCAACAATAGATTTAACTCTTGACAATATAAACCAAAAAATTTTGTCTCTTAAACCTGACGATACATGTGACATATTTGGAAAAACTGTAGCTTCTAAATTAAAATCATTACCTAAAGATCAACGGATCTGGGCGGAAAAAATTATTAATGAAACCTTGTTAGAAGCCGAACTTGGGAACCTGAATAGACAATGTGTAAGTAGAGTAAATAATATTTTAAATAACTCTTCCCAAGATTGGCCACCAAATACTTCTCCATTCTCTCAACCTCGCACCTCTCCATACTCTCAACCTCACACATCTCCATACTCTCAACCTCACACATCTCCATACTCTCAACCTCACACTTCGCCATACTCTCAACCTCGCACATCTCCATACTCTCAACCTCACACATCTCCATACTCTCAACCTAACACTTCCCCATACTCTCAATCTCACACTTCTTCACACTATCAACCACAGACATCTCCCTACTCTCAACCTCAGGAGTCTCCATTCTCACAGTCTCATTTGTCACAGAACATTCCTTCAAATCAACAAGAAATTCAGACACCACCAGAAGAACAGACTACACTGTTACACATTCCTGAAAATCAGTCCTCCAAACCTCAAACTCCACCTTTACTCCAAGCCAGACAGAGACCTACGGGAGAACAGTTGTCAGATGCAAAAGAACAAAATTTAATTAATTTTTTTGAAAACTTTCAATCCTAATGTTTAACTATGTACCTAACATGTTTAACTGCCTATATGAATCGAAAATAAATGATTATAACTATTAAGAATGATTTATGTTTTATTGCAGTACATACCTTACAATAGTCGTGACATGCTTTGTAAATGGCGTCGCAGGTTTCTGGGATGATTCTCCCCAGTAACTGTGGTGAAATTATAGATGAGAACTTTAGATCTTCATAGGATCGTCCAGTGGCTAGGAAACGCAAAGTTGCACTAAGGCGTTCGTGATTACTGACAGCTTGCCTCATGTTTGTATCGTGCTTCTGTATTTTAGGTGATACTAATTTCAATAATTTTAGGTACGTAGGTTCAGTCATTCTCATTTTTTTTTGCGAAACGATAGATGGCGATACTGGCCATGTAAACATAAGCTCCGGTATTATTTTATTCGCAAAAATAGTTAAAGTCGATTTAAGTGCTAAAAAATCATCTTTTTCGTAAAACCAGTAATCAAATATTGTAATCAAATATTGTGTAAAATTGTTATCAACAAAAACTGATTACAAACTATCGAATATTTTGTGAATGAAGAAAAGCTCAACAGTTAAGTGATGAATTGTGAAAATAAAAGTGTTAAAACAAATATTTTCATAAAAACTATGTGGTGACTACAAGGTGACTAAAGTTATAAAACAAAATAATGGACTACAAAATAAAAAAAATACTATTTAATGCTGTAAATTTTAAATATTCACTTTCGAAAATCGTTATGTAAACTTTTAAATAATATTCAAAAAATAAAATTTAGTGACATTCCTCAAGACTATAATATATAATAAGTGTGTTGAAGCGAAAAAGTGACTTTATCATTTGTTTAATTACACTTTTTTTAAATGACTTTAAATTAATAAACATAGACTTGTTAATCATTGCCTACTAGCGACATCTCGTGTCTAGTAGTCATAGTAACTAGAAGTGCACACGAGAAACCAGCAAACTAATTAGCATTTTAGTTCGATTCCCAGTCGCAAGAGGGCGATAAACTGAATTGAATAATAAGTGTCAGTGTTAAAGATAATAAACTGTGAAAGACTTAAAAAACTAATTAAAAGCAAAAACATATAAAACTTTTAAGTGAATCATATTTCTAAATTTGATCAACAGTGACGTGACACAAACTGCACCGTAGTTGTGTATCTCATTACTGGATGATCGGAATATAATAGTGACTCAATAATTTGCCATATCGTCAACAGCAGCCGCGGCGAAGTGGCACGGAGCCCAGCATGTGTGTATTGAGAGACTGACATTAGGGGTTCAAACCCACAAGCCCACCGGACATTTAGCTTTTTTATCTATTTTTTATTTTAATGAATGACTTGACATAATTAATACAAATATAATAATTAAGACAATAATAATCAACTATAAAAACCATAGAGTTAGAAAAAATTTATTTCTATGATAAAAACCGACTTAAAACAGTTGCAATTAAAACTAATAAGAAAATCAGAACTGTAACAAATTTTACATACCCACAATGGAGGAAAATACCGCTACCAGTACCTGTGAATTTAACTTCGACATAGAAAACATAACCGAGCGAGTACATCACCGGCATAGACCAACACCAAGATATTCTTCACTAACCGACCTTTCAAAGGAGTCTCTGTTTGATGCAACTATGATGAGTTTACCAAATGGTTCTCTAAATGAATCCCTGAATATCACTGAACTATCAGAAAAAATAAAAATACTTACAGAACAATTAGAAAATGCTAACGAGCAGCTCAAAAGTGCACACCAAGAGATAGAAAACTTACATGGTGAAAACTATCGACTGAAGACGGATCTCAACAAAAGCCTTATAACTATTGATAATTACAAAAAGATCGGCATAGAAAATTCCATTAGTACTCCAATATCAGGAAGAAAAAAGAAGAGAAACAAGCGTAGTACTCTATCAACTGCATCAAGATCTTTTTCAATGCAACTTGAAACGGACAAAGACAACGTTGTTTGTCCAAGGAAGAACATTTTTTCCCAAGAAACTGTTCTTGTAGATTGCCAGCTGCATCACGAGATATCAACAACGAACCAAACCGAATCTGACTCCCGAAAACCTTCATCTGCCTGCCCTAAGAGAATACTTGAACAATCTAGTAGCAACACTAAAAGGAAACTTTGTATTTTAAGTAATAGACATTACTCAGGCACTCTTCACTCTATTGAAAATACGTTCTCAAATGAATTTAATATTTGCCGATACTTATTACCTAACCTAAGAATTAAGCATCTCCTAGCTAATCTGAAAAACAAATTGACAAATTTTACTATAAACGATTATTGTATAATTGTATTAGGTGATACCGATATAAAAGACACTAATTGTATTGAACTAATAAATACAATCGGAAATTTAATTAAAGAAATTAACTATACTAACACAATAATCTGTACCCCTACATATGTACTAGGAGCACCCATACATAATTATAAAATCGAATTATTTAATAGTTTACTCTATGTAGAATTACAAAATCATCAATATGCATATTTTTTTGACTCGAATGTGAACTTGACTTATGAAATGTTATCACATTCGACAGGTCGAGTAAATAACTTTGGATTACGAACCATTTTCCAGTCTATTATGAAACAAATGCGCTTTGATTTTGAATCATTTCCTTTGACCACTTCAAAACTCGACTGCAATAAAGCCATTGAGAGTAATTCTAAGTCTAAGTATAGTTCATCTGATCATTTATTTCGTGTTTAATTCCTTATATATTCTCCATCAAAATATAAATGGTCTTATTACTAAATCTAATACATTAATGGTTAATTTAGAAAACTTAAAGGATGCATGCACTCCAATAGACATTGTAGGTATAACTGAGCACAACATGATAGTAAGTGACATGCATCGCCTTAATGTAACTAACTACAAATTAGCGTCCTACTACTGCAGGCAACAGCGCAGAGGTGGTTCTTGTATTCTTATTAAGAACAACCATGAATATGAAAATATAACTAGTATATTATTATTATTAATCATTTATTTTCAGGCTGCAATGGCCCATAGATATATACCTTAAAATAAAATAAATATGAAATATAACAACAAATCTGTTAGTATACAAAACTTAAGATTAGGTTAGTAAGATATAAACAACCAATCAGTACCTGGAGTAATAGAATGCTCGGCATTAAAACTAGCACAACACAAACTCTACATAGTTTGTATTTACAGACCTCCTCGGTCAAAATTAGAACTATTAACTCTATTTTTTACTAAACTTGAAACAATATTAAACTCTCTCAGTGACAAGAACAATTATAAATTAATTATATGCGGTGACTTCAATATTGACATGTTAACAAATAATAAAATATGTAGAGACTTTAAACAGCTACTATCCAAATATAATATAAAATGCCAGTTTAACGAACCCACCAGAACACGCAGTAAAACATGTCTGGATAATATTATACATAATATTCGCGGCGCAAAGGGAGAGGTCTTAGAGTTAGCTTTTTCCGATCACTCTGCCCAAACTCTTAAGATACCTGTAAAAAAATCATGTCGACTAAAACACTGGTTTACATACCGGCGAGATTTTTCTCAAGATAATGTAAGAAAGTTTACTGACTGTATCAAAAGCCTAAGTTTTAACGAAGTTTATGAAACAAGCTGTCCAAATAGTGCATTCAACTCATTTCACAACCTTTTTACACTTTTTTATAACTTGTGTTTCCCACAAGTTAAAGTTAAAATTTCCACTACGCGCAAACCTAAATGGATTTCAAAGGGTATTAAATCATGCAGTAAAAGACGTTGTTATCTGTTATGGAAATATCGTCTTTCTCCAACAACATCTAATAAATCAGCTTTTGACAATTATACCAAACGATACAAGAGAATAATAAATCTCACACAAAAAGCACAAAATGACTATTTTATAACCCAGTCCAAAAATAAGTCTAAAGCAACATGGAAAATAATTAATAAATGTAACAATAATTTACCTAGGGAACACATTACTAGTGTGATAAGTAATGCTAGAGAGATAACTGAACCGACAGATATAGCGAATGCATTTAATGACTTTTTTACAAAATCAATAAAAACTGTTGATGATCATAAGCGAAAATCAAATTCAATTCTACATAGTCAACCAAATTCTATTTTTCTTGCGCCAGTTGTTATGTTTGATGTTCTCAAAGCTATACATTCACTTAAGAATACTAATAGTGTGGGTTTTGACGGTGTTTCTACTAGAATTATTAAAGTAGTAGGAAATATAATATCACCGATCTTGTGTTATATTATAAATTTATGTTTGGAACAAGGAACATTTCCAGATATATTAAAATTGACAGTTACTATACCAGTATTTAAAAAAGATGATAAAAAACTTTTAAAGAACTACCGTCCCATTGCATTAATTTCTATATTTTCAAAGATCATTGAATATATCATATATCAAAAATTTAACAATTACTTTGAAACTAACAACTTATTTACAAAGCACCAATATGGTTTCCGAAAAGATAAATCAATAAACATGGCAATATACGAATTTTTGGAAAAAATTGTGAGTAACGTAGACAAACGAAAGCCCGCACTGGCTTTATTTATGGACATGACTAAAGCATTTGACAATATTCATCATAAAACACTACTTGATAAACTAGAAAAATATGGTGTAAGAGGCAACGCCCTTAAATTAATCGAGTGTTACTTAAGTAATAGAAAACAAATTACACACATAAGTAGAATTGATACTGAGACTGGTGTCAACACTACTTATGCATCGAAAGAAAGGTCAGTATGCTATGGTGTACCACAAGGAAGTGTGCTAGGTCCTCTTCTTTTTATTATTTATATAAATGACTTTCCTAATGTGACCAATCATCATATGACTATTTTTGCTGACGACAGTACTGTTTTATTCACTTATGACCATTTAAATAATATTAAATTTGACATAAATAATACATTGACATCTTTAATCAAGTGGCTGACATTAAATAATTTGACAATTAATTTGACGAAAACACATTTGATAAACTTTAAGCAAAGGAATAACGATCCATTGGATTTTGACATTGAATACTCTGGAAACTCAGTGAAGGAAGTGGACACTACTAAGTTCTTAGGTTTGACTATAGATAACAAGCTGACATGGAAACCTCACATTGACAATTTAATAAAGAAATTAAACCAGTTCTCTTATGCTCTCTACAAATTGAGGAAGGTTGCTAGCGTGAGGACCCTCTTGACAGCTTATCACGGATATGTCGCATCTGCTTTGAGATATGGGATAATGTTCTGGGCTAACACTACTGACAAGGAAAGTGCTTTTAAATCTCAAAAGAAATGTCTCAGATCCATGTTTGGTTTAATGCAAGATGACTCATGTGAACCCTATTTTCGTAAGCATAAAATCCTTACATTGCCGTCTATGTATATATCTGAGATAGCAAACTTTGTCCGAAATAACCCAAACGACTTTGAAATGAACCCTATAGGTAGTCGTCGTGAGGGTACACTGAAAGTAGCTCATGGGTGCAAAACTCTTCTTAGACGAATGAGTGTAAACTGCATGGCGCCTATAATTTATAATAAAATCCCATTGGTTATCAGATCGATCAATGACAATAAAAGATTTAAAACTGCACTCAATGGTTTTCTTGCTGAAAAAGCATATTATGACATAAGAACATTTTTAAATAATAAAATAGACACACTATAAGTAATGACTTAAAAATAATTGCTAATAATAGATTTAATAGATTTTGCATCTGCTTAGTATAATTTTATTAATTATGACTGTAATTTAAAATGATATAAATTTATTAATGATAATGTAATAATGAAAATTAATAATGACAATTAAAATAATAATTAATTCTGAAATCTATATTATAATAATTTAGCAAGATAAGATTATGCATGTTCGTTCATATACCTGTAAGGTGAATCATGGCTGTACTTTACGATACTCTGTACCTAAAATCTTCTAATACCCATGTTTATGAACCAATAAATGAATTGAATTGAATTGTAGTTGTGCCAGTCTTTTGGATGGAACCGTAATTCTTTTAAAATATTTACATGCGAGTACTGATGTCGTTTTAATAGCCATTTCTTAACCCACATTTTTCTAGGTTTGTTTCTTTTTTTCTGTAACCGAATCAAAGTTACTGCCACAAAACTAAGAAAAAGAAGTTCGTTTTCCATTGTAGTCACGTCTTGAATTATTTGAACACGTCGTCACTCTGTTTTTTCAAACCAACAAATGATCGATCGTGACGACCAATCGTTTCATGTGTGAGCGGCAGTTTTGTTGCGATACATCGTCACGATATCGTTTCAGATGATCGTAGCGACGGATCGTCCCGTATATGGCGCACTTTAAGCGCCCGGCGCAGCCGCGGCCGCTGTGGATGGCTGCGATGCGAGCCACCACAAATTATTAAATAAGGACATTTTAAAGTGAACTAGATAAAAAAAAGATATAATAATTAACACCATTAAAGAAGTCTCTACGACTTAATGTTTTTAATATAATACCTTATGTAAGTAATTTTATAATATGTCATGAAATGTTAGTTGTAAGAGAAGGTACATAATTATTTATTTTTGTCTGTTTTATTTTTATTTTAGGCTTTATAGAAGATAAATAATTTTAACAGCAGACGTCTGTAGTAAGTTTAATATTCTGTGTCTGTAGAAAATTATATAATTTAATTTGCATCTGTAGTTAAGAAAAAATATTCAAATCGCACTCATTGTTTTTTTGTGTTTACATATATTTAATGTTTTATTTAATTTTTACCTATGGTTTAAACTTTTTTTTTGTGTAATGTATGAGTATACAAGGTGTTACAAAAATACCCTTAATGCCGAATATGGTATATAGGAACCATCAAACTGAACAACTTTTACTATGGGACCAACTCTGAAATCGCGAAAAAAAATTCGCAGTTTCATACAAAAATTAATTACGAAAATATCAAAATGTATGAAACAGCTGATTTTTTTTTCGCGATTTCAGAGTTGGTCCCATAGTAAAAGTTGTTCAGTTTGATGGTTCCTATATACCATATTCGGCATTAGGGGTATTTTTGTAACACCTTGTATATATAGCGTGCATTAGGGGTATTTTTGTAACACCTTGTATATATAGCGTGCACTTATGTATTAAAATAGTAATAAAGTAATCTCAACATCTAACGGTCGTTTAACTGAGACATCTCTCGATAATTCAAAGACTATACTTGTACGTGTACTAGACAATGTCACAATTTAGTCTCAGCTGAAAAAAGAAAAAACTAATTTCTACACTATATAACACTTGGATGTTATGAATCTCAGCTACTATATATTATTAATCATGTATCAGAGAGTGAGAAAAAAGAGCATACACTGTCTTGAAAGGGAGCAAAACTGTGAAGAATAGACCAAGGATTTTTACCAGAGTTTATAAGATTTGGGACACGCAGGTTTGCAGAGATATTATGTTTGTAAAAACATACCAAATAACCCCAAAAAAAAATTGACATATGTCTGAAAAACTATCGATCCGGGGATCCAATTAATGACAAAAGAGGCAAGGCTGGTGGCTGGAACAAAAAGGAGCAAAAAGACTTAGACTTTATTAAAAATATAATCAATTCCTTGCCAAAGTATGAATCCCACTACCGGAGGGAAACTACCGACTTAAGTAGGCATGACCAATGATAGGATATACCAAATATACGTTGACCAATTAAAAAAAGAGCAAGGCGAAGCAATAACACCCGTATCAAATGCGTATTTTAAACGCGAGTTTTATAATAATATAATTTGAAATGCAAAGCATTAAAAAAGGATACCTGCAACAAATGAGATGCTTTTGTTGCCCGTATAAGAAATGTTGTCTCGGAAGAAGAGAAACCTAAATTGGATACTGAAAGAGAGGTACATCTGAAACGAGCTAAGTCGTTACGACACAGGGTATACAATCTTAGTACTAACAAAGCAGTATGAGAAAAGAAACGAAACTTTAGTTCCAAAACACGTATGTAGATGGCAGGTTTTGTCACATTTTCTTAAGTAGTCCGCAAGATGGCGCTATGATGGTGGGTCGGTATTTCTAGGGTGACCAGTTACGATTCCATTTTTACATTAGCCCATTTATTATACAAATCGGTACCTTTGAATTTTGCTAAATCAATGGTTTAGTAATCCACTTTGTTCTTGTGGACATAACTTTTGCATTACAGTAGTCTAATCCTGACTTTCTTTTTTTCATCATCAAATCATTTCTGATTTGATGAAAAATAAAATTATTTTATAAAATGATGATGTTCCCTAGAAAATTATTTGGTATTTATTATTGTTTTAGATTGCAACACTACAAGTAAATGGCCGCCGGTTCTGTTTACAGTGCTGTGTCGTTATTTTGTTTGTTTTACTTAGTTAATTATCGGTTACAAAGTGTTTCTCCACCTAAGTCCGTTGAGTCGAACTCTCGTTCCTCCGGCCGTGTCGAGTTTTGTGCTTGTGACTATTTTTAAGCTAAGAATTGAGACAGGACTCTTGAGATAGGACTCTTACTTGGACCTTGTGAAGACGGTGTTTGTTTTCATAATGTCTAACAAAGTGTGTTGCGTACCGGGATGTTCAAACAGAGCAGGTACTTATACCTATATAATTCACTCTTTTTTAGGCACACTCGACCAAAGCCATTTAATATGTCGCACCTTCCATAACATAACCAACTCATACTAACCGACCGTACCTATTTCAGGTTTGAAGGACGTTTTGCATAAGTTCCCGAATCCAGCTAAGAACAAGGATCGTTTTAATACTTGGGTCTATTCTGTTGGTGGTGAAATTTTGGGTCTCAGCAATGACCATATCTTCAAATACCGACATAAAGCTTGTAAGAAAGAAAATAAAAATAAGTCCTTCTTCGAGTCATGGATTTCAAAGCTTAACCACGCTTAACTGTAACTGTTTCTAACAATCATGTTTTATTTATTACAGATAAAGGAATTCTATCACCGGAATGCAAGGAAACGGCCGACATATTGTTATTTTTCGACCGACTCTTCGACTCCGTCAATGGGAGCTTCGGGAAAAGAAAAAAACATGGAAAGCCACTCCTAGGACCAGCAACTTCTACATCAGTACACCATGAAGTATGGAAAGACTCAAAAATAATGTTAAAGAAAATGGAATTCATTAATTCTCAATCTTTAAAGGAAGAAAATGTTCCTACTATTAATAACTGGGTATGGACAATAGAGGGCATAGAGTTATTGATAAAAAAACTGAATATCAAATATGGGATAAATTCTATTTGGTTGCGGCATCTGAATCAGGACCCAATCGAAAACTTTTTTGGGTCCATTAGAAGCCATGGGTGTCGCAATGTAAACCCATCTCCCGAAAAATTTGAGTCTGCGTACGCTACATTATTGGTGAATAGCCTCTCTAGTGTCCATGCTCCAGGCGCAAATTGTGAAACTGACAATTGTTATGCCCTTAGTAACATAATCATCGTGGACAGGGACTGCAAAGAGAAACCTATATGTGAGTTAAACAATATACCAGATGTAACAATCACACCCCTTGAAGACAAAAATGACCCACGAAAAATGGGTGCTTTACAGTATGTGAGCGGATATTTTGTAAAAAATGCTAAGAAAAAAGTCTTCAAGGGGTGTAGTCAATGCAAAAAAGATATGTTGAGTACAAAAGAATTAGAATATATAAAATATAGAGAATATTGTAATAAAAAATGGCTTTGCAGTCCAAGTCACGCTCTCTTGTGCTGTATATCAAGTCTGCAAGATATCAATTATACAATTTTAAAAGAAAATATTGAAAAAAAAAATCTAAGTGAGTTAATTAAAACGATAGTATTAATATATGTAGAATTTGATTTTATCAAATGTGAAAAACATAAAGAATTGTTAATAAATTATTTAATAAAGATATCTTGCAGATTTTTCATATTTAATTATTGCAAAGATCTAAATAAAATATTAAACAATAAAAAAGAGTGTGACGATGACACCGATGTTTTTAAAGCAAAAGCAAAAAAATATTATCAAAAATGTTTTAAAAGAAAAAATTAATAATGTATTTATTTAATTTACATCGTGTTTTATTTCTATCCAGTAACTACCTTGGTACATTTTTTAAGGGACCGATTTTTCATACCTTTGTTAAGGCTTAATCAGAGAATAGATTTGATGTTTTGAAACTCAGATTTATTCCCTGATTAATTCTTAACAAAGGCATGAAAAATCGTCAAGGAAAAATAAACTAGTATCCCAGCTAGCTCGAGCATCACATGGTGATATTAGTTCCAAAACTCGCGTAGAGATGGCGGTACTGGGTAGTTTCCTATTTTACCGCCTGAGTTAAGTCTCTATTCCCTATTATAAAAAAGTACTCTGTGTTACGACAGAACATGAATGACGATCTTAAGAGAGCAAAAACTGACGAAAATTTTGAGTGCCCTTACGACCTAGAAAAAACTTTACCACTTCCCAGGATACCTACAAACATGGTCTTTTATAAACGCCAGCTATGGCTTTACAACTGTGGCATTCATGCTGGGTCCAGTGGTATAGATCACTGTTATGTTTGGGTTGACGGCGATACTGGAAGGGGTTCCCAAGAGGTGGGGTCGTGCCTGTTTCATTTTATTAAAAATAAATATAGTCCAAAGGTGACTGGAACTGAAACTAAAGAAAAAAATGTTTTCATCAAACCTATAAGTGCGGGGTGTCTGTAGATAGGTCTTTAAAAAAAAATCTCAAAGTTAACCGTTTGAAAGATATTACACTGGTAAAATGTGTGTCCCCCCCTCTAACTTTCAAAATAAGAGAGTGAAAATCTAAAAAAAATATATGCTGTAGATCTTAATAAACACTTTCATTGAAAATTGGTTTGAACGAGATATAGGTAGCAGTTTTAGAGATACAGCACATTTTCCAAAACCGCAAATATAACTTTGTCATTTATATAAACATGTAGTGACATACCTACCGAGTTGTCATACATAAAAACATCCGCCGCGCACGGAGCGCGGGCACGCACTGACCGGCTCACGTTCCTCCTTTTTCAAGGGTATCCTATCTTTTTCAATACTTCCAACCAGATTTTTGCGCACTGGTGGGTAAATTAAGGATTGGTCTTACCAACCTCAAGAATTTGATCCCTCCCGCGCGCGAGGCCGTAAACCGACTAATAGGTCTGGAGGCTTCAAGAAGAAAATTGAAGAACAGCGTATCGAGAAGTCTAATCCCTCGTCATTACGCCCATCGACACAAGAAACACCTGCACGCGACGAACCATTGTATGATTTAGGTCCGCATAGCACACTAATTCCGCTGCAAGATGTTCACGTTCAAAATTTTGATTTCAGTGGTTTTATTCCACTGGTAGAAGAAACGTACGAGAAGATGCGAGGTATAGATCCCCGCCTTAGTGACCGATTACCATTGAGTCTATTCATACATGTCTGCTGCAATCACCTTAACCTACAGGTCGCTGAAATTGCTCGACAGAATGGACAGAATATATTTGGAGTACTAACTGATCTCAGAGAAGTACTTCCGGATTATCAATGCATCCCAAAGTCTATTACGGACTATATTTCACATGCCAGTAACGCCCTCACACAAACTGGCGTTGAAGTAAAACTTAATCTACCACCAATAGCCGTACCACTCCCACCTGATGGTGATATCCCATCCGGATCATATGGGCCAGTAAATGCCCAGACTCACAACGTTTATGAGGCCTACCCTAATCCGTTAGTGACCGCTAATCGTGTATTGGCAAGTCAAGCAAACAATGCAAATTATCAACCACTGCCAAATGTTTTAGTTCCAACAAATTTGGTCCCCAACCGTAACCTATTAGGATATGGACCAATAGATGCCCAGAATAATGGTATGCAACAAAGGCTACAGGGCATTCAGTTTATGAACGATGACACGATAGTTGGAAGATATAAAGTATCACATACGGCATGTAACCGTGTATATACTATACTGACCGAGATGAAAGATCGGTTCAAAATGTCTGAGTTTAGAAGGAACCAGAATAAAGATGGCCTCAATCACATGGAGAAACTACTCCCTAAGGTATCAAGTGCCAATTTAACGTTCGTAGAAAGTGAAGGACCAGCGAACCCTCTCGTCATACCACTTTACGACCGTAATGTCAATGTATACGCCAATTCAGCGCAAGGATCTGCGACTGCAAACCAAGCTAGCTTAGAAGTCCTGCATAGACGAAGGATCATCCGCGGACCGAATGCCGCAATTGGACCCTGCTACTGTACCCAGGCAGGTGCAACACCAGGAGGTTGGGCTGCAACAGCCAACGATAACTTCAACATGCAAGGAGTGTTTGCCCCAGTTGTCCATTTCGACCATACTGCGAGGTTGCTACTCCATACTTTAATGTTCATGTTTCTTGATACTAGCGCCATCTAGTAAACACGGTGAGGAATCTTGTTGTCATGCCGTGTGTCGTGGTATGTGCGGCGTAGGTAAAGTAGGTGCCGCTACAAACACTATGAAAAACAATGTTATTTCTGCAGACGAAAAATTATAGTGGTATTAAAATATGGTATGGTATAAAGTAACTACGGAACCCTACTGCGCGTGGCCCGACACGCACTTGGTTGGTTTTTTGTTTAAACTAAAATATTATTTTTGCAGGCCCTTCCCCAAGGCTGCCCGACCAAGAATCGGTCTACCGAGAGTGGCTGCAGGAGCGCCTGCAATATGAGGGGCCCTGGTGAATACTCGCCAGGGCTCCTCAAGTCGATTACTATGAATTTTTATGATTAATATTAGTTCTTCATTTCACTCTTTTTCCCGCCATTCTGTTGTTATTTGAGAGTCGAAAATAAATAGAAATCCATACATGTCACAGGAAATGTAGGTAAAAAGTCTAGGTCCACTTTTTTTAACGCTACCTAAAGCATAAAAGACACATTTCTGAATTTTTATATTATTCTTATAGATAAGACTAGCAAATAAAAAACACAAAAACAAAAATGCAAACCAAATAGGTATCTAAAAAGTAAGCACTACAAGTACCTAGCGAATTTAAACACAGAAACAAAAACGGAAACCAAAAAATTACACCACTAAAAAGAAACAAATAAAACCCTTGAAAAATACAATTGAGAAAAGAAACTACGTTTCCTAGGTACCTAATAAAAATACCTAGTAAAAATAATAGATTATGCAATAAGGGCTTAAAGTAGTGTATTATGTCCCGGGCGCTACGAGGGAGTTAAGGCTAGAATCCTGAGTACGAGGTGTTCAAGATCGCCCAAGACAAATACACAATTAAGCCCGCGATGCATAATTGCATACTCTACTTTTTATACTTTCTGCGAGGCAATTGAAAACTTAAGTGTTTATTTAAATTTTTTTGTCGTCTATTCTGTAGTGGACAGTTCGACATTCGAATAAATCCTTCTTGATGCGCGGGTGAAAATGAATTTCGTAAAAAGTTTTCATGTTTTTCTTTTTTTTAATTTGTACTGTTAGGCACTTCCGAACGCAACCTTTTATTTACTGTATAGCGTTTCTGAACGCACCTGTATGGAAGAAGCACGCTCGCCGTTCTGTTTTTAAAATGTATCGCTGTACTTGTGTTTTCGAATAAATTGTATAAACTAGTGGTTTTTCTGAGCTTCCTTTTAGCTCAGAAGCGGGATTAGTGTTCCTAGAGCCCACATAAACGTTTTCTCCGCAAGGGTTTACGGAATAAACCTGTTTCGAACATTGGCTCCGTTTTGGCGGGACGCGTCGCGCGCGTTGCTTGTGTTGAGCCTTAAAAACCGGTTTGTGCTGTGCACTGAGGTTTTGTACAAAGTTTGTTTGTGCTTGTTTGTTTTGTTGTGCGTGTTCGAAAGTTTTCGGGTGGACTGGGTTTTTAGTGAGATTAGCAAACATGGATGAAAGTGAGTGCGACGCTTTACGTCGCGAACTCCTAAAAGATGTGTCGAAGCGGCAATCTCAACGATTGCGATGCAGTGCTGGGCACGACGATGGCAGCGCCGGTGGCGTCTGCGGCGGTGGCGATGGCGGCGCCGGTGGCGGTGGCGCCGGTATCGGTGGCAACGTCGTCAGCGTCGGCGGCGGTGGTGGTGCCTTGGCGGTTCCGAGCGGTGTTCACTGGCGTACCGGTCAGTGCACGGATATGCCTATCCCGAGTGGAGGTACCAGCGTTCCCCGACCGAGGTATGAGAGTGCGCATAATTGTTATGAGGCTGATGATTTGAACTATTACGAGTACTACGGTCGACATTATTATGACTATAACGTTGGCGATACTGACTATAATTATAATACTTCTTGCAATCAGGGCTATACTAATGTCAATGGTGAAGGTTCAAATAGTTGCTATTTACCCGAGGCAGTCACTTCTTATCCATCACAGAATAATTATTCACATAATAACATTCCTTTGACTACTACTACTAAGGAGAGTACATATCCTACCACGGCCGGTAGCTGCAGTGGTACCCTTGGCAACGACCCTTTACCTGATTTTGACCCTCAGTCTAATGTAACTATTGAGCAGTGGATAAGAAAAATTTAAGGCATAGCCGGTATGTATGGTTGGGACGAAAAAACAGTCATTTTTAATTGCACATCGAAACTGAAAGGTTATGCTAAACGGTGGTATGATCAATAAAGTGATTTAAACCTAAGCTGGAATGACTGGAAATCGCGGTTATTGACTGCTTTTCCGTCTAATCGTAGTAAGTTAAGTTTGTTACGTGACTTAGTCAACATCGTACGACGATCCGATCAAGATTATTTGCAATTCTATTATGACAAACTTGCATTGGGTAACAATTGCGGGTTACCCGACTATCTTATACTGGAAACGATTAAGAACGTTCTAGTTTGATTAGACTTAACGTCTGATGACTTAGCCTTAAGAGGCTGATGCGGCAGAGTCCGCTGGTTGATGCATGCATGCCTTAAGAGGTGAGATAGACGTCGCGACGTAAAAGGAAATGTGCACTTCCTTTCTCTGATGTAGTCAGATGTGGTGACATTAAGAAGTCACCTGCCTAAATCAAATTTTAAAAAGTTGATTGTGATGGCAGCAAAATAAGGCTTAAGAGGCTAGCTGAAAGCTTTAAGAAGCATGTACAAATGTTCTCAGCTCACCATTTAGAAGGTGTTGATTGCATTCTTTACCCGAGCCTTGAATATCGGCATTAAGAAGCTGATGGGTTAAGGAGCCTTAGGAGGTGTAGTGATTTTTCTGAGCTTCCTTTTAGTACATAACATGCAGCCTAACTCAGAATAAAATCTCATTAAACCTAAACATTTTTGAAACCAACCTCAATCAAGCACGACTACGTGGGTTGCATTCCAAATTCAAATCACATTATTCCCATGGGAAAAATGACTTACTTTAGGAAAGGTTTGCATGACACATAATATGCCATTGACGAGCAGGTAGTGTAAAAAGTAAATAACTACCTACCAAAAGTATCCAACTAATTAACTAGGTACCTACGTCTTCACGCAAATACTTAATACAAACAATTATTAATTAATATACAAAAAACGTAATTTGAATGTGGGCGGGGCTCATAGTCGTGCACACGACCTCCCGCGCTGCTGTCCAAAAGGCTAAAACCCGTACACAGTGTCGCGATGTCGAATGCGCCTCCCCACCCATTGCGCTCGTACGAGTTTACCTTAGCGGGAGCGCAATTCGCATTTTACATGCACTTTTTTAAACAAAACTTGTATTTCAAGAGTGTATGTGCATTCCTAAAATTTATTGAAGTTACGGAGCTTCATTTTTGTTTAATATTAAAAAGTTTTTTGAAAACTACCATAGTTAAAGTAAATTTTCTAGTACTTATAATTGTTATTATTTTCTCTCATTTTTTCCATATTTACTTTTCTAATACTAGGTATTTATTTATAATAGGTAGGTTAAGTAGTATTAAGTATTTTTCATCTTTTTTTTAAATTCGATATGGGACACATTATTCGATTATCACTATTTTGTTAATTATAATAATTGCTTTGTACCTTACCTTTAAGATTATAAAATCAAAACCTTTTGGCAACCTCCGCGATAAATTTAAATCCAATAATAGAACACTTCCAGTTCAAAATACTCAGACAGACAGTCAAGACCTTGACCTTACAGAAAACTGTAACCCTGAAAACAACCCATTGCCATCTTTACGCACCAAATTATAATTACAGAAACTTGTTTTCCTCCTGGAAGTTTCTTCATTATGGGGGGAGGTGTTATACCTTTCCGCTGTAAGAGTTAACGCTGATGATCAGAGACCGCTGCATCAGCAATCCCAGACGTCCCAGAGCTCGCGCCGCCGTGAGCTCAGTCTGCTATACGATTTCGTCGAGTACGGTTGCCATTGGGTTCCAAATTCTTTATTTTTCTACGTTTAAATAAATAGTTATTTTTTTTAAAACGCCTTTCCTTTGAGGACCCATAACAGCATGCAAAAAAGGCGAGAGTTCACAGTCGCTGCAGAAGCAGTAGAAAGGGCCATCGAATCAAAAAGCATAGAAATCTTGGATGGTGCCTTTTCTCTGTTAGCAGAAATTGCAGACAACATATTATCCATTGAGTCCGCAATAAGCGATATCTGGTGTTAAAGTGAAACCTTTGATGAAAAATCTTTCCAGGCTGACCAAGACAAGGCGTTGTAATATCGCCAACGATGGTTACAGCTCGAAAGTAAATACAAAGAAAAAAATAACAACCGTTGCTTAGAAACTTACAGACTAAAGAACAAAGCCAGTGGTCACAGCCTAAATAACCATCACAGACAAATTCGAAGGACAATCCACCTACATAAAAGTACACCAACACGACAGTATTATAAGCTACCATTTATTAAAATACCCGAGCTCAACGAAAAAATACTCATCGACACACGTAGCGCCCGCTCCTTTATCATACCTTTATCATATCCTTTATACCAGAAATAGAACAGGGCATAGGACAATACATTGATGAAGCATTTACTGTTCAAACGCCACACTCGACAGCAAAACACAAAGGAAAAATTATCTTACCTCCAATGCAAAAGATATTCGGACCTAGCGATATTTTCAGAAAAATATCAATACCTATTAGGATGGTACGCGACGCGATGACTCAACTAAAACTGTCTATCTCCCCAGTAGAAAACGTATTGCGAAGTAATAACACAATCATTCCTCTATTCTTTATCTCCACGTCGACTAATACATTAGAACAAATACTTGACACAGAAATTTTTGCAGACTCTGCAGCTAATACTTCCTTTGATCAAATTAAGCACCGTATCATACTATTGAAAGACGAACCTGTCTACCAAAGACCGTATTGTTTACCCGAAATACAACGACGCGAGGTTACTCGACAGATTAAGGAAATGCTAGATTATAAAATGTTAAAAATTTGACCAGCTCCGAAAAAGTATTTTTTAGATAATTATGAACAATGCTCTAAAGCCTTAGAACTCATAGTTTCGAATGAAAATGCGGAAAATCGGGCAATTGCTTACATGTCTTTCATGCACAGTATTATGAATGTTTGTGAAAAAATCATGCGCAAGTTAGAATCTGACAGCATTAGCGCCACAGAAATGCACCGCGAATCGGTTTCTATTCGGCAGAAAGTGAGACTAGGCGTTCTGATAAGTTTTAGGGATCGCAAGCTGCCAATTGCTTGAGAAAAATGCCTAATGACGAAAAGGAGGCAACAGAAAACGATTTCCCAAAGCTTTACGATAATTTTATTCAGTATTTGGAAAGGAGGTATTACTTCTCGGAAGGTAATGTTTATGACAAACTGAACTTCTTAAATTTGCAAGGAAAAATTACTTACGACGACTTTTCTGGTGCAGTGGACGTAATGCGAATCCCAAATATTTGTTTGGACACTTTAAAAATTTACTTTTCATTTTCTTAATTAACATGTTATGCTCATTAAAAATTTACTTTCAATTTTTTATTTCTTGTTGTCCCGCGGCAAAATGCTTAGTCCCGATTTTTTTATTCAATTTAAGTACATGTCCCGAGTTTCTGAAAAAAATACCTGGCAACCATTGTGTGGAATGCCACTGGTTACGGTGATTTAAATAATTTAACAATCCTTGCTAAGAAACAAGATCAATCCGACAAGCATATTCAAGCGTGTCTCTCTATGATTTCTTTTGGAAAAAATCGCGTTGAATTAGGTGTCAGTGAGCAATTAAAAGGCGACGTTAAGCGTCATAACGCAAAAATCGATCGCAATAGGAATATTTTTTTCGTTTAATTGATATAACTTGTTTTTTAGCAAAACAGCAGCTACCTTTTAGAGCACATAACAAAACAGAATCTTCTCTGAATAAGGGCAATTTTATCGAAACCGTTGAACTTTAGGCTAAATACTATGGGCTTTTAGAAAATCATCTTCATAATTATTCAAACGCTCTCACTGGTCTTTCGAATAGAACACAAAATGAATTGATTTCTTCAATTGCCACGCTTATGTTACGGAATATTAAAATTCAAATTAGTAAAACAGACTTCGTTGCAGTTATGATAGATGAAACGCCGGATGTTAGTGGGAAAGAGCAGCTAGTTCTTATTTTGAGATATTTCGATAATAATGAAATCGTAGACAGATTTATTGGTTTTATCGATGTCAGTTCGGATCGAGCAGCTCAGCTTCTTAGCAAGACTGTCTTAGACTGCCTTAAAGAATATGATTGTATTTCGAAATTAGTTGCTCAAACATATAATGGGGCTAATGTTATGTCTGGGGAGAACGGAGTCCAAGGATTAATGAGCAAGCACTGCCCTCACCCGTTGTATGTATGGTGCTCGGCTCATGTTTTAAATTTAGTTCTTTCGAAATCTTGTGAGAGAATTAGTGAGACGAAACGATTTTTCAACGTTAATAAAAACAATAAGTAACTTTTTCAGTAACAGTACTAAACTACTGGCTTTTTATAACGAACATTTCGACGCGAATAAAATCCCCCGTTGTGCTCCAACTTATAATTCTCGTACAATAAGCGTAATTAAAAATGAGATAAAAAATTTAATACACGTTTTTGAACAAATGATAGGAAATCCGGACTCCTGGGATGGTGAAACCTTAAGGCTGGTTTCACAGCTATCCGGGATATCCGTACGGGCTGTCAGTACGGGCGCCCGGAGCGGGAGCACACTTGAGGAACTAGAACATCGTTTCACAGCGACGCGGATTGGTGCGGACGCGACCCGCTCCGGGGAGAGCCCGTACAAAGCCACCCGCGTCCCGCTCCCGGACCCGCCCGTATGCTGCCGCGATCTCGTCGCTGCTCATTCATCGTTTCACAGCGACACGGAACTCACGTGCTCCGGGAGTACTCTGTACAGTCGATATGAAACGATTTATTGACACGGGGTTGCTCGTGGACTTAGTGCAATGTAAACCCTGTTTATGGGATGCGTCGAATACAAATTATAAAAACAAAGATGCCCGGGCTCAGGCGTGGGAAGATATTTGTGATGAGATGTTTGAAGGTTTGTCACAAGAAGAAAAACCAAAACTTGGTAAGTAGAAGTTTAATTCTATTTAAAAATGTTAAACTATTAAATAACCCAGATTAACCTGTCAAACAACACGTGGAAATCCGGCTTTCGCGAACAATGGTTTTATGTCAGTCAATTGTCAGTCACCGTAGCCGAAATCGGCCAGGGAAATTATATAATTTATGTATTGTCTGCATCGCGTTGGTTGACAGATCAACAATAAATGTTATACGTTAGGGAGTGCCTCCGCTGCCGGCGCAGGTTACCAAACTAGCTGCCGGCGCTGGTTGCCGCATAGGCTGCCGGCGCCGGTTACCGAATTGGCTACCGGCATACTGGCCGTCTAACTTAGGTATATTATACACTAGTTGTTTTGTATGATTGGTGAATGAAATAAAGCTACTTTTTCGTCGTAATATTTGCGTAATATAAACTCTGAAAGTGTTATAGTACATAAACGTACGTACGATGAATAGTCGAATCTTTGAGGTTATATTTGTTTACCGGCACTGGAACCCAGCCTTTTGCGCATTGTCAGTTGTCATGTCACCGGTTGCCATCTTGAGTGCCGGCGCCGGCAGCCGTTAATTTAAATCTCGGCTGCCGGCAGTATACTTACCGCCGGTTCCCATTAGTGATATTTTTGGGAACCGGTGCCGGCAGCGGAGGCACTCCCTATACGTTAATATACTTAAAATATATAATTATCCTGCCAGGGAAGTCGCCCTGCATCAGATATAAAGTAATTAGCATATAAATCACGAAGATCATTTCCTCCCCTAGCTCGTTCATTTCTGACTAAGTCTTCTAAGCCCACAATTGTAAGGGTGTCTTCTTCGTTGTAACCATCTCTAATTCTAATAAAGTTGTGTAAAATACAACACGCTTTGACGATATCTTTAGCCAAGTTAAAACTTACATTCATTGGCTTGTGGAATATTCTAAATTTATTTGACATGATCCCAAATGTTGACTCAATATATCGTCGAGCCCGACTCAACCTATAGTTAAAAATCTTCTTTTTGTAAGTCATGTTGATCCGTGAATAGGGTTTTAATACATGTTTTGATATTCCAAACGCACCGTCGCCGACTATCACATGTTGAACAGCAATATCAGTCCCAGGCAGTGATCTAGCTGCCGGAATATGCATATTTTCATTTTCTAGATTTCTAAATAAAGCACTTTCTTTAAATATGCTAGAATCAGAATTTTTACCGCATGATCCAACATTTATATAAGTAAAACAATAATTAGCGTCAGACATCGCCAGCAATACAATTGAGAAAAAAGATTTATAATTATAAAACATTGATCCCCCCCCGCGGGGATTAATTATTCTAATATGTTTACCGTCAATAGCTGCTATGCAATTTGGAAAGTTAGTTACTTGTTGAAACCTTGCCGCAATTTGTAACCATTTCTCTGTAGTAGGTTGCGGCAAACATTCATCTTGTAATTCTTCCCATATTGCTGTGCAGACTTCTTTTATTATGCCGCTGATCGTAGAAACTCCCATTCTGTATGTGTAATACAAGTCCGCATAATCGCTTCCGGTCGCCAAAAACCTGAAAATATACAATTAGTTTACTTTTATGAGATGAGATTATATAGGTTTTATCGTTGTTTCCCCCATAGGGATAGATTGTACACTGTAGTAGCTCCCGTATATCTTGCATTGACATATAATGGGGTTTATGGGGTATTTGACTACATTTTTTTAATATCGTTAATAAAACTTCTCCCAGTCCTAAAAATAAGTAGAAACCACTTTTTGAATATCTATAAAAATAAAAGAGATATAAGCTATTAAAGATCATTTTCTATCTCTTTCTTGAAAAACGAAATTTACTACAAGTTCTTATGGCGGTCCAGGCTAATGACGTCACAATCGTATATCGTCATCTCTGTCTAATTTAAAATTTCAAACGCTTATATCTCTTTTGTTTTTTGATCGATTTAAATTTTTATTTCATTTTTTATTTCATATAAAGCGTTTTTTTATATTATTCCACAAAATACATCAAATTCAATACCGGTCAAATACCGTATTGATCGTTGTAAATGCTTAATGTAAAAGTGCTTTGGTTGTAGCTACCGTTAATTGGTATCCAGGTCAACTTTTTGACATCAACTTCAACTGAATAGGTACTCATGGCAGAATTTAATAATTGCGATCGAAACAAAAGCTTTTGATATGTCTTTTTTTTATTTATAATCGGTCCTAAAGACTGAAAAATGACAAATCATCACTGTTTATATTAGTTACATCACTTTGATTAAATGTAGGCTCCCGTGCCTTGTCTCAGTCGTAGGCAGCGCGCGGTCTTAGGCATCTTAACTAATTCAACTTGTACTTTAAATCGAGCGACAAAAGGTGCTGATTTCCTTTCCTTGCGATTATTCGGACGCGCGCGGCTTATAAAGAAGCACGGAAATGTAGACTGATATTTTATTTTCTACAACTTATTTTAAATTTTTTAACTTCATTGTTTCAGTCAAGGACATCCAACTACGGTGGAGGACAGTACGAGACGGATACATAAAATTTAAGGCCTCACAAAAAAATACTCCTTCGGGCAGCGGAGCAAAGCCAAAGAAAAAATTTGTGTTGGCACCAAAAATGGTATTCTTAGATAAAGTTATACAAAACCAAGCAGACGAATCTTTATCCAGTCCATCATCTACCAATTCAACTTCTCAAAACTTAGCTACTCAACAAAACTTCGATCAAGAAACATTTCAAACCTCGTCGTCGACGTCTCAGGCACCCATCACTCAAACAGTAACTCAGACTCCTACAAGTGTATCTCAGAACAGCAGTGCTCCATGGCTTTCACAAAATAAACGTAAAAGAGGACAACCACAGCAAAATAGTGACTTCGACAATCAAATACTCGCCCTATTGAATCAAAGTGTAACCAACATTGACAGTGATGATTTGTCTTTTTTTCAGTCTTTGGGACCAATTATAAAGAAATTTACGACATATCAAAAGCTTTTGTTTCGATCGGAGGTATTAAATTCTGCCATGAGTATTCAGTTGATGTCAAATTCTAGCGCATCTCCATTAAGCGTGTCCACCAACAATTCGACCGAAATGCAACCCGGATACCAGTCTACGGCAGCTACTTACACTGTACAACCAACTGCATCTCCATCAAGCCTGTCCTTCAATAATTCGACCGAAATGCAACCCGGATACCAGTCTACGGCAGCTACTTACACTGTACAACCAACTACATCTCCATTAAGCGTGTCCACCAACAATTCGACCGAAATGCAACCCGGATACCAGTCTACGGCAGCTACTTACACTGTACAACCAACTACATCTCCATTAAGCGTGTCCACCAACAATTCGACCGAAATGCAACCCGGATACCAGTCTACGGCAGCTACTTACACTGTACAACCAACTGCATCTCCATCAAGCCTGTCCTTCAATAATTCGACCGAAATGCAACCCGGATACCAGTCTACGGCAGCTACTTACACTGTACAACCAACTACATCTCCATTAAGCGTGTCCATCAACAATTCGACCGAAATGCAACCCGGATACCAGTCTACGGCAGCTACTTACACTGTACAACCAACTGCATCTCCATCAAGCGTGTCCTTCAATAATTCGACCGAAATGCAACCCGGATACCAGTCTACGGCAGCTACTTACACTGTACAACCAACTGCATCTCCATCAAGCGTGTCCACCAACAATTCGACCGAAATGCAACCCGGATACCAGTCTACGGCAGCTACTTACACTGTACAACCAACTGCATCTCCATCAAGCCTGTCCTTCAATAATTCGACCGAAATGCAACCCGGATACCAGTCTACGGCAGCTACTTACACTGTACAACCAACTACATCTCCATTAAGCGTGTCCATCAACAATTCGACCGAAATGCAACCCGGATACCAGTCTACGGCAGCTACTTACACTGTACAACCAACTGCATCTCCATCAAGCGTGTCCTTCAATAATTCGACCGAAATGCAACCCGGATACCAGTCTACGGCAGCTACTTACACTGTACAACCAACTGCATCTCCATCAAGCGTGTCCACCAACGATTCGACCGAAATGCAACCCGAATACCTCTAAATGTTTAATTAAAACTTGTAATAAGCGATTATTTTTTAAGTGTACTTTATTGTTTGCGGCCAAGTGAATGTTCTTTCTTTTTTTCTAAAATAAATACTTAAAACAAATAATGTAACAATTGAACAAAATATATTTACCTCAAAGTAAGCGCCAGTCTTTCAATCGGAGGTATAGCAGCACGATAAATGTCTTGATGTTTTATTCTATTCTCCAACCTTGATAGTAATTCATCAAAACTACTAACCGACATACGAAAATAATTGAAAAATTTGCGCGGATCGTCCCTGAGTTTATGGTTTAAATTGACAAATGCACTTTCGAAATATCTTGCTTCGAGGATGGGATGGGCCCATAGTCTTTTTATCTGTCGTCGTCGTCTTTTACAAATTAAATATACACACATAATTTTTAAAACGTTTGTATTCATATTTGTAAGCGACTGTCTCCCGCTAGCAACCGTATCGCACTGAACTGAATGAAATGAAACCCCGTTTCAGAGCGGTGCGGGCGTGACCTGTACGGGCCTTCCGCGCACGGACTGCCCGTACGGATATCCCGGATAGCTGTGAAACCAGCCTTACACAGGCCAGCACTTT
Source organism: Catoptria pinella (assembly GCA_963556745.1). Classification (NCBI taxonomy): domain Eukaryota; kingdom Metazoa; phylum Arthropoda; class Insecta; order Lepidoptera; family Crambidae; genus Catoptria; species Catoptria pinella. The sequence continues at coordinate 2,967,136 of OY750777.1, forward strand.
TTTAATGGCATTAAAACATTTTGATATTTTTTTTGTTACAAATATTCAGCGAAATATTTGAAAGAACTGATTTGCTTTATAATTCTTTGCTTCTTGTCTAAAACAAATAAATTCTTTCCAAAAATTTTTGAGTCACTTTAGTGAGGAATTTAATACGATTTTTCAAAATACAAAAAGATTGTGCGGCCCTCCTAAACGAAAACGAAATGTTGACGATGTTAAAACCCATTATAGGCGGATTTTAATAGCTATAATCGATAACATTTTGATGGAGTTGCGCAATAGATACAGCGACATCAAAAAGTTGTCATTGTTTCAATTACACTCCAAGGATCCTTTTTTATTTTTTTATTTATAAATCTTTATTGTACATATACACAAAGTAAGGTACAAATGGCGGACTTAATGCTAAAAGCATTCTCTACCAGTCAACCAACAGTAAACAGATAGACACGAATGCGGCACAAACAAAGAAAACTAATATTTACATGCATACAATATAAATATTACATAAATACACACCATTAAATACATGTCTACATAATCTTATACAAGATGTTACAAAAATACTCCTAATGCCGATTATGGTATATAGGGACCATCAAACTGAACAACTTTTACTATGGGACCAACTCTGAAATCCCGAAAAAAAAATCAGCTGTTTCATACAAAAATTAAAATCGAAAATATCTAAATGTATGAACAGCTAATTTTTTTTTCGCGATTTCACAGTTGGCCCCATAGTAAAAGTTGTTCAGTTTGGTGGTGGATGGGTATGCAGTTTGATGATCCCTATATACCATATTCGGCATTAGGGGTATTTTTGTAACACCTTGTATAATATTAATATAATATATAGAAATTATATACATACATATATATATACCATGAATTAGCAACGCATTTGCAACACCTCTGGTGATCCACGGGTGACGTTGACCACTTAAGATCAGGTGGCTCGTTAGCTAGTTAGCAATTCTTTTTCATAAAAAAGTAACTTTTTTACAGTTTACAGCTGTATATTTTTTTTTAGAATGCCCATAACGAATGCAGAACGACAAAAAAAGTATCGGGAGAAGTTAAAAGACAATCCCGAAAAACATGACAAAATAAAAGAGCAGACAAAGGAACGCATGAAAAAAAGAAAGCCCATAAGTGAAGTATCAGAAGAAGAAAAAGAAAAGAGAAGACAACAGTGGCAGATTGCGAATGAAAGAAGGAGAAAGAAGAAGAATGCTGAAAAACTTTTGATTAATGAAGCTAACAATGTAGATGTTGCGAGTAGCACTAGCAATGACACTGCAAAAAATGATATCAAAAATATCAAAGATAAGGAAGATGACGATTTAGAGGAAGAAGTGATTCGTCAGACAAGGGAACACACGAATAAAAGAAAGCCCACAAGTGAAGTATCAGAAGAAGAAAAAGAAAAGAGAAGACAACTGTGGCAGATTGCGAATGAAAGAAGGAGAAAGAAGAGAAATGCTGAAAAACTTTTGATTGATTCGTCAGAAAAATGTTATTGAAAATATTACCAAAGAAATAAATAGTCTTAAGAAACAACTGTACAGACAAAAGCTGAAAATCAAAGACCTTACCGAATCAGTTGAAAATGTTGAAATGATTCGTCTTAAGAAATCAGTTGAAATGATTCGTCTTAAGAAGGTCTTGATGCAGATTTGACACCTTTAACGAAAACAAATAAATTTATCGATGAAAATTTGCCTGAAGTAAATGAAAAAGAAAAAGAGAGAGTTAAGAGAAAAGTATAACAACTCAACGTACTGAGTACATCTTTACAAGAGGAGTATAAAACTGCCGAAAATAATGTCAAAAGTATATTGAAAAAGGTCACAGCTAATGAAATTGTAAATAAATACAAACTCAAAACAAGTTTGACACAATGTTTAGTTCTGAAAGGACGAGTGCGCCAGAAAATGGGACTTAAACGTACATCTAAAGAGATCGATAACATTGAAAGGTTCCTCAAAAGAGACGACAACAGCAGAAACACGGCAGGGAAAAAAGAGTTTGTTTTAAAATACAGAAACGATTTTTGCTAAACACAATGAAAAAACTGCATGATAAATATAAAGCAGAAGGAGGCAGACTTTCTCTGCCATCGTTTTGCAGATATAGGCCGCGCTATATAGTTCGGCCTAAAATCAGTGACCGAGACACTTGTGCATGCATCAAGCTTTGCAATCTTACTTTCAAAGCGCTTAAATTAAAAAATGTGACAGTAATTTCCACAAGTGACTTGGCAGATTTAGTCGCTTCAGTTGCATGCTCTACAAAAAATTACGATTGCATGTACGGTAAATGCCAGAAATGTAAAGACAAGAGTCCAGAATTGAATTGTAGTGTGGTGTATAATATACCTTACTTACACAATGTATACTACTATTCTGTAACTGCATATATAACCTCATGTTATTAGTACAATAAACCAGTATTATCCGAGCATCTGATCGTTTCATTGATCGTCCCTAGTCGCTACCGTACATGGCGACCCTGCCAAGTTTGGCACGTGGTTTCAAATTTAAAACGGACTAACTCGTTGGTTACTAAAATAATATTAAAAAAAATTATGTTCGCGGTGCATAATAATTTATGTGCGTCCAGTGTTGTGAACAGATGTTCCTGTAAAAATGTGTCACTCCCGTCAAATACCCCCTAAAACGGGAACCGGAGATATATACACCCAAATCGGGTATAACAATCACATCAATTCAGACATAGAAAATCATGTGGGCTTGATTTCGTGGGCTATGATGGCACTTAGCGCTAGTTCAGACACGGCGGGAACCGCGCGATTTCAGAATCGCATGGAAATCGCGCGGGTCTTATTTGTATGAGTTAGTGAGTAATCGTTCAGACATACCCGCGCGGTTAATCAAACCGCGCGGTTCCCGCAACCCAACCGCCAGAAAATAGAATCGCGCTACTCCCGCGCGTTTCTATTACTATGGAGTCTTTACTTCGCGTTCAGTTGCATTGCTGCTACCGCGCGGTTAGCTCGTGAGTTCGCCATGGATCGTTTCGACACTGAACTATTTATTGATGAGGTGGAGAAGAGACCTGCAATATGGGATATTCAGTGCGATGATTATTCGAATAAAATAAGCAAGAACCGAGCTTGGCAAGAGTTGGTGGAGATATTTGGAGATTGTGAAGACACATTGGAAAAAAAGAATATTTTAAGTAAGTAGGTTTATTCACCAAAAATGAACTGACAGAATTATTAGCTATTACAATTATTATTACGAAGCGCTAGTATATTATACTCTCCGTATACTTTAGGTACTTAACTAAATATAAACAAACTTCGGCTGTTTTATGCATACATTTCGAACATTTTTCAAATGTAGGTCACAACGTTATTACCTTATTTTGTTTGTTTACATTTAGTTATGTACCTAAACATTACAAGTAGGTACGGTATGTTAGTTGTAGCTATATTTTTGTGTCTTGCCATGGAACACGCCCATCGTTCACAAAGTAATGAGCGAATTTATCTCTGATATTCAAAGATGACGGTGTCCCTCTTCCCGCATGCAAGGTATTGAGATTAGTCATTGGTGCTGTATATAAAGTATCTTTAAATTTTAGGCCATCTCTTGTCCGCACATAGTTATGTAGAATACAACAGGCCTTTATTATGTCTTCGGCAAAATCTATATTTACATTTATAGGCCTATGAAAGATGCGCCATTTGTTTGCCAAAATACCAAAAGTGCACTCAATGTTACGTCGGGCTCTCGATAACCTATAGTTAAAAATCCTTTTTTCATATGGTAAACATTTGCCTGAATATGGACGCATTAAATTTTCCGCTAAGCCGAAGGCTTCATCTCCAACTATAACATAAGGCATTGGTGTTGGGTCTACATTAGATATGGGTTTAGGTATTGGTATGTTTAATGATTTTTCTGTTAGTCGTTTATAAAATAACGAATTTTTAAATATAGCAGAATCACTGCTTTTGCCATAAGCCCCAATATCAACATAAGTAAAGCAATAGTTGGCGTCGCAAAGTGCTAAGAGGACTATGGAAAAGAAATGTTTATAGTTATGATACAAAGATCCCGAATCAACAGGCTTTATAACTCGGATATGCTTGCCGTCTATAGCACCAATGCAATTTGGGAAATTTGCATATCTCTCAAAATCTCGTGCTATTGTCTTCCAGGTATCTTCAGTCGCTTCGGGCATGACTATGTTTACCAACTTATTCCACAATGATTTACATACTTCGCGGACAATTCCTGTAATCGTCGATTTTCCTAGGCGATAATTGTAGCTAAGTTCTCCAAATGAACAACCCGTACCAAGATATCTGAAACAAGAAAATTATTAATAATATTATTATTTTTAGGTACACAACTCCAAAAAAAATGGAAAAACATACGAGACTGCTACAATAAAGAATACAAAAAAGAAAAAACAACTCCTTCTGGTTCAGGTGCTCGTAAAGGAGCCCGATATATGTACTTTTCAAGACTTTCTTTCCTGCAGAATAGTGTAAGTAACAAAGACACTACAACTAATATTGAAGAACAGAATGAAAGGCAAACTGAGGAGACAAGTCAACTAAACGCCAATGCAACCGAAGCCACTGAAGTACGTCCCCCTAAACGTAAGAAAACACAAGTGCCAGAAGAAAAAATAGCTGTTTTAATAGAAAAAAGCATCGAGTCACGAAAAGTTTTTCAGGATGAACTTCAAGAAAATAGTATTACCAAACAAGATGACGACAAACTCTTTTGCTTGTCGTTATACAAGGAACTCAAAAAAGTACCCGAAAATAGGCGCTTAGCAACTAAAATTGAATTACTTCAAGTGATACAAAAAGGACAAATCTTACCACCCCCTGTTCGCTACAATGCTCAGCAGATCACACCTATGTATTGGCAAGGACATAATACAAGCCCGCAAGGATATTTTACTACATCTGGATCATCTCCTCCTGTTATTCCGTCACCGTCACCGTCACCATCGCAATTTAGTTCTGGCTCTCAGTCGTCTACTGTTATAGAGAATATTTATGCTGATTTTGAAGAACAACAATAAATCTTACCTTAGAGTTATTACGAGTTTCTCTTCCGGTGACACGCTTGGCCTCAAATGCGTTTCAGAGCTTGAAATATCTTGCCTGATCAGTTCAATTAGTTCATCAAAAGATTTTATTGACATTCTCAAATAGTCAAAAAATTTGTTATCATACATTCTTAAATTGGGATATAACGTTACGAACTGACCATGTACTAGTCGGTCACTTAATATTGGATGCACCCAATACCGCCTTTTTCTTTTCTTTTTTTTAAGGAGCAACCACAGCAACACACACACTTCTTCGTCGACCTCCATTTTCAAACTGACGCTATACCCGCACGAAAATCGCATACTAACCGCGGTGTCTGAATAGCATCACAATTTTGCGGTTTCAAACCGCGCGATTCGTAAACGCACGATTCCCGCATGTCTGAACGAGCGCTTATTGTGCTCTTACTGCTGGTCATGCTGATAATCGTGGTGCGCTACTGCACTAAGTGTTTTAACAAGAGGGTTCAACGAGGCGTCGACTCGGGCATGGTTCGCATGCATAAGTTGCGAGAAAATCCCACAACTCATCTTCACAGCTAGTGAATGCTCGGGCTAGTGTGATGCAAGTGATAAAGTGATAAAATGATATCGTGTCCCGAAAGTTATATCGTGGTGCAAAGTGCGTAATTTTTCTTCGGCGTCTTAATAAAATGAACTTTCCAGGTATAATATGAACTTTAATTTTAACTTTTTAGAATAAAAACTTAATTTTAAATTCATACCCAGTACTGAATAAATACTTAAAAATACATATTATAAATCAGTATGCTTAATTAACGTATACCTACTATGTTATATTATATCCCTATTATGAATTTATTCTTTAAAATGTAACCTATTATTATTATTAACTATCTACATGTGTTATCTTTGGCTCTATGAATGGCAGATTATATAACTGAGCTTGCTAATAAACTAAGTGAAATAAGAAAATACTTGATGAAAATTGGCCCAAAAAGACGCAAAGGCGATATTTTAGAGAGAAAATTAAAGGAGGCCAACGAGTTGAGATTTCTTTATAATAATTATCTAGATTCATTAAGTAAAGTGTTAAGTTTTAAAGACGAAGTGGAAAAGAATTTAATTATAGAGTGTAGTAATAACTTTTTAAAACTTTTTTCTGAAATTCAAAACTTATGTATTTCGTTCTCGGAGCAGGACGACCCACAGGATTCAAGTTCGATTAGTTGTGTGGATAATCCATTAAAAATGTCTAAATTTGATTTAAAAACTGCGCTGACCCTTCTGCCAGTGATGAATGACACTGATAAAAATACAACAGAATTAATTGAGGCGATAGAATATTATGAAACTACTTTAGACGCGGTATCTAAATCGAGCTTGATATCCTTTGTTTTAAAAACGCGGTTATCACCGGCGGCTAAACTAAAGCTGTCTAGTTCTTATGGGTCTGTCATAGAGTTGTTAAAGGATATGCGACAGGTGCTACTACCAAAGAAAGCAGCGACAGCTATACATACGAGACTGCAAGCTGTAAGGCAGGACGATAAGTCGGTGGCTGATTTCGGTAAGGAAATCACTGAATTATTCGTAGATCTAACGATTTCGCAGGCCGACGGAAACGCTGAAATTTACAATGTGTTACGACCTATCAATGAGAAAATTGCGATTAGGCGTTTCGCGGACGGACTACGAAATCGCAGACTCAGCACGATAGTAGCGGCTCGGGACTTCCAAAACCTAAAGGATGCTATTCAGGTGGCTCAGGAGGAGGAAATCTCCACCACAGGCTCATCTGCACCAACAGACGTATTTAGTATGTACCAAAGTCGCCGAAGTCATAATAATTATTATTTCAATAGGACAACTACAAGGAGAGGTACTCGCGCAGGAGCACAGCGGTACGCAGGCCGTCCCTCGAGAGGACCCTACAGGGGACGTCCTTATTATAATACACAGAGTTTTCCGCAGAGGCATACTCGTGGAAACACAGCAAATAGAGGTAGGTACAATTATTCTAATAGCAGGTTTTCATCGCACAGGAATAATGTTCACTTTATGACTCATAGTCAAAATCACGAGGCGTCGTCGTTGCAAAATGCTGCCTCGGAACGACAGCCTAATACAGAAGCGTTAAGTCATTTTTTTCGTGAATAATTATTCATGCACAGCGAATTATCTAAACAAGGTTTGTTTTTATGTCGGATATAATAAGTTGGATTGGTTAATTGACACCGGCGCGTCATTGTCTATAATCAAACGAGATAGATTGGATTACTGGCACATTCCATTCCATCAAGAGACACTTTGTATAAATGGAATAGGCGGATCGGTAATTTCAGACGGATATGTATACTTAAAGTTAAAAGTTAACGATAATATTTTCGAGCATAAATTTTTCGTTTTTGATAAGTTACCGTGTAAAACGGATGGGATATTAGGACAAGATTTCTTAATAAAATATCATGCTATTTTAAATTATGAATTAAATACTTTAACTTTAAGAACAAATTACGAGAATTCAGTAGAATTAAAATTTAGCCATTTGGATAGGAAAAACCCTTATTATTTGACATTACCAGCAAGAAGTGAATCCATTCACTATATAGATACTGCATTTACTGGAGATTGTGTAGTAAATAGTCAGGAAGTTAGTGATGGCGTTTACCTGGCTAATACAATTTCAAGGGAGAAAAATGGTAAAATACCAATAAAATTACTTAATACAAGGGAAACTGATGTAAGCTAATGTTGTTTTTGTCCGAATTTGTGTAAATTAGAAGATTATTTCATATGTCAGTTTAGTAGGCCAAATATAAACGCGGAAAGGGTTAAAAATTTATTTAAAGTGCTAAATTTAGATGGCTTATCTGTAGAAGAGCAAAAATCTATAGAAAACATTTGTGGTAAATTTCCCGACATTTTTCACTTGCCCGGGGATAAGTTAGGTACAACTTCTCTCTACGAACAAACAATAGAATTAAAACCGCATAGCACTCCGGTATATGTCAAACCGTATCGTTTACCGCAGACACAGAAAAGTGAAATTGATAAGCAAATACAAGAAATGTTAAACGACGGAATAATAGAAGAATGTAGAAGCGCGTGGTCGAGTCCTTTGCTACTGGTACCGAAAAAGCTTGATTCGTTAGGCATTAAAAAGTGGCGAGTTGTTATTGATTACCGAAAACTAAATGAAAAAATTTAGGATGATAAATTCCCGTTACCAAATATTGCAGACGTTTTAGACGCCCTATCAGGCGCATTATACTTTTCACATCTAGATTTGTATCAAGGATTTTACCAATTAAATTTAAATAAAGACAGTAGACCATATACAGCGTTCACAACAAGTAAAAACCAGTATCAAATGACTAGGCTACCTATGGGCCTCAAAACTAGCCCAAGCGCTTTTTCCCGAATGATAACTGTTGCAATGTCTGGTCTGAACTATGAGCAATGTATGGTGTACCAAGACGATTTAGTTTGTATCGGGCGAAATCTGGAAAACCACAATAAAAACTTAATGGATATTTTCACCCGCTTAAGAAAAGTTAACCTTAAATTAAACCCCGCTAAATGTCAGTTTCTAAAAAAGGAAGTTTTGTACCTTGGGCACATAGTTTCAGAAAAAGGCATTCTACCAGATCCAGATAAAACCAAAGTTTTAGAAAATTACCCCACCCCCAAAAACAGTGATGACGTGAAGCGATTCGTCGCATTCGCAAATTATTATCGGAAATTTATATATAAATTCGCGGAAATTGCTTTTCCTTTAAATAAATTATGCTGCAAGAATGCGCCATTCGTATGGACCGACGAATGCGAAAAGTCGTTTAATACTTTAAAAACAGCGTTAGTAAGCCCACCAGTGCTGCAGTACCCTAATTTTTTCGAAAATAATAAATTTATCTTGCAAACAGATGCCTCAGGGATAGCTATAGGTTCCGTGTTATGCAACGGTGACAGACGGCCCGTGGCGTATGCCAGTCGCAGTTTAAATAGGGCTGAAATGAATTATCCTACTATTGAAAAAGAGCTCTTATCAATAGTATGGAGTGTAAAATATTTCAGACCTTATTTATTCGGCAGACACTTTACAATACAAACGGACCACAGGCCGTTAGTCTATCTGTTTGGAATGCGAGACCCCTCTAGTAGGTTACTTAAATTTAGATTACAGCTCGAGGAATACAATTTTAATATAGAATACATAAAAGGTACTAAAAATCCCGTTGCCGATGCACTGTCACGAATTAGTATTACGTCAGAGGAATTAAAACAGTTGCACGAACAGGTGGTTAACGTGGTAACCAGAGCGCAAACGCGACGATTGAAAGATATGCAAGAACAGCAAAATAGTACCCATTCATCGGTCAATAGTAATTTCAATAATTCTCGGCCTGATCAACCGCGAGTTGTCGAAATTATTAAAAAACCGACGGGTCTTACAGAATTAGCTTTGACGAATAATAAAAAATTGGTCAAGTTAGAACGGGAAGGCCTTATAGAGAATAGATCAAAATATTTCGTATTTGTTCCCAGTTGTTCAGTTATTTATTTAGACAGCTTATCTCGATCACCGCTTACGCGAGCCGTATTGGTGAGAGATCTAGTTTGTTTGTGTGAAAAAATAAATGTAAAAGAAATATGTGTTTTAAAAAATGAGAGCAACAAAGACTTTATAGCCGGGATATTAGATGAGATAAAAAAGTATAAAAAATGGTCTGGGCCCAGAATATGTGTGTTAAGGAATATTCAAAGATTAAGTAATAAAGACGATATACGTGTAGTTATTAACGATTTTCACCTATTGCCCACTAGTGGCCACGCGGGCATTAGGCGAATGACAAAAAATATTAAGAAATTTTACTATTGGCCCGGTATGAACAAAGACATTGTAGATTTTGTAAACAAGTGCGAGCAATGTAAGACACAAAAACACACGGTTCACACGAAGCAACCGATGGAAATCACTAGTACATCGAGCTATGCATTCGAAAAAGTATATTTGGATATTGTGGGGCCATTGCCAAAGGATAATAATAATTATGTTTACATACTCACATTGCAATGCGAACTCTCCAAGTTCATAGAATGTTATCCATTACATGCAAAAGATTCAGAATCGGTAGCACGAGCGTTCGTTGGAAACTTCATCCTAAGGTACGGCATTCCTCGCGAAATAGCGACCGATAGAGGCACGGAGTTTATCTCGTCCACAATGAAACAGGTATGTCATTTACTTAAAATACAACAAACGTCATCAACAGCTTATCACCACGAATCAATAGGAGCTTTGGAAAACACTCACAAGACCATGGGTGCGTACTTAAGGATACAGTGCGAAAATAAAACTCATTCATGGAGTAGCTGGCTTCCTTATTGGTGTTTTTCGTACAATAATGCGGTGCATAGCGAAACACAGTATACACCGCACGAGCTCGTTTTCGGTAAGTCATGTTTGCTACCAAATAATCTAACTAGCAATGTCGTAGATCCATTATACAACTATGAAAGTTACCCTTCGGAACTAAGATACAGATTACAGTTGGCACAAAAAGATGCAAAAACTAATTTAATAAACAGTAAAATAAAAAGAAAATTAGTATTTGACACTAGTATCAATCCTGTTACTTATAAGAAAAACACATATTTGTTACTAAAAAATGAATCAGGAAATAAATTTGAAAAAGTATATAATGGTCCATATTTGGTATTAGAAGATTTGGGTAGTAATGTTAAAATTTTTAAAAACGGAAAAGAGGACATTGTACATAAAAATCGTACTAAACCGTACGTAGCCTGAATTTTATGAGGCATGTCATGTAATACTTGTATAACTACTTATAAATATATCCACTTATATAATAATATGATAATGTTTAATCCTGTAGTCTCATAATGTCTGTTTATGCCTATCATAGGTTAAGTAATGTTGCGTTATATTTTACTCTACTACCTATATGCAGCAAAATGTAATCATTTATTATAAGTAATACCTTTTTTTTCTTCAATGTTTTTTAGTGTTTTATTGGAGAACAAATAAAATAATACAAGTGCACAAGTATTATTTTATTTTTCTGTAACTGCATATATAACCTCATGTTATTAGTACAATAAACCAGTATTATCCGAGCATCTGATCGTTTCATTGATCGTCCCTAGTCGCTACCGTACAGAATAATAATACTGATAATGAAATCCGATGTAACTGGTTGCACTGGGTGCGAAAAGAACACGTATACAGGGTGTCCCGTAAAGAATGGTCAAGCCATAATTCCTAGTTAGGTCACTTGATTACCTTCAACTAATTTGAACCGTTTTTAAATATTCCTCAGGGTTGCCCAAAAAAAAAATTGTATGTACTTATTTTTTATTTTCTGTCCTTAATTGATTTTTTTATGCCATAGATGCAAATATCAATATTTTTTAAATCTTTTTTCGTTAAAATATAGTTAGATAAATTGCCTATCAAATTTTATACAATCTTTGCATAATCACATTGTATTTCTTTAAAAAATATTAAAGTAATTTAACATTTTATTGAATTTTATTTGGAAGACTCATATTGAAAAATGTCTCATGTAAAAAAAAAGTATGACACCAAAGTGTATTATCATTTAAAAAACATGTGCAGTTAATGAGATTTTTAAATTAGTATAAAACTTTTAGTTAACTACTAAAGTTGCAAACATAATGCGATGAATCTGAAGAAGGGGCAAATATCTCAAAAAAGTCAATTAATTTTATTAGTGTGATGTTGCATATTTTTCATTGTAGGAAAGTTGTAACTACAATTTACGTGCCCAAGCATGTGCCATTATCAGCATTCCTGGCATTCCAAAATGCTAATAATGATTTTATGACTTAATTTGGGTATCGTTTCCTGCACTGAAGGTCAGGACAAACAAAAACAAAAAGGGACAAAACGTTACACGTGAAAGGAAAATAGCGCACCTGCGCATCTTTTGTTGTGATTGTGACATTTTGGGTTTTTCGCCCCAATCTCCTCCCCCCCCCGTCACCCATCCTCAAGCAAGTTCATGGTTTGATTTTGCTGCGTTCGATCAGTTGTGTTTCGTATCTTCGTTCGACAATTGTGCTTATCCCTTCATTTTGTTTTTCTGTAAATTACGACTAATGCTGTGAATTTGGACTTTGAGAATTGCCTATCGATTTTGAACTGTTTGTTTCCTGGAATTAACGACTTAGCGATCTTATTGGACTCCGAAAATCTGTTTGTTTGATGTTATTGAACCTTTGGACTTTGAAATGCCCCGTTACGTGTACACACCTCGTGAGTATGCTAACATGCATTACATCTATGGAGAAGCAAGAGGCAATGCCAGTGAAGCCGCAAGACTGTACAGAGAAAGATACCCGAACCTGCGTCATCCTGACCACCGGGTTTTCCTTCGAGTGCATAACTCACTTCTTGATGGAAGGATTCTTGGTAGTGGAGTTGGTGTTGGTGGTGCTAGTGAAGGAAGACCGCAGCAAGTAAATGACGAAATAATTTTACGACAAATAGAGGAAGATTCATCAATGTCAGTTCGAGCCATAGCACGAAGTACCGGGATTGCAAGAACAACGGTGCACAGAGTTTTAAAAAGGTACCGTTTACACCCGTACCATCTGCAACGTGTTCAAACTTTAGAACCGAGAGATTATGCTCGAAGAGTGGAATTTTGTAGAACAATGCTCCGAAAGATTCGCGAGGATCCGCAATTTTTTAATAAAATTTTATGGAGCGATGAATCTTCTTGCAGAAAGGATGGATACACCAATATGCACAATTTACACAGCTGGCAACTGGTAAATCCACGATTGATGAGAGAAGATAGAAGCCAAACATCATTTAAAATTAATTTATGGGCAGGAATAATTAACGGGAAAATAATTGGACCCTTTGAGTTGCCTGCAACTTTAAACGCCCAATATTATTTACATTTTTTAAGAGAAGAGTTGCCTAATTTGCTTCAGAATGTGCCAGAAGAAATAACATCGACAATGTGGTTACAAAACGACGGGTGCCCCGCACACTATGCTACGGCAGTAAGAGAATATCTTAATGATACTTTTCCTGGGAGATGGATTGGCCGGTTGGGACCGATTTTGTGGCCGGCGCGATCTCCCGATCTAAACCCACTGGATTTTTTTTACTGGGGATGTCTTAAAGACAAAGTGTACAAAATGCCGTCTATCTCGAATGTTGAAGACCTACGCCAAAGAATTCTTAATGCTGCAGCAGAAATAAGTGTTACTAATTTTAATCAGCGTTTAAAAGCTTCATTTATTAGGAGATGCAGAGTGTGCATAATTGTAGGAGGACGGCAATTTGAGCATTTATTGTAATATTTAAATAAATAAATAATTATAACAATTTTTTGTTTTTTTTTCTTTGAACTTTATTTACCTACTTCACCTATCGATAACGATACCGAATGGAGTCATTAAAGCTAATTTTAGTATAAAAATCACGTTGATTAACGTAAAACCATTTCTAATAATGTTAAAATAAACAACTAGACACTAATCTAATTTATAGATTTTTTTGAGATATTCGCCCCTTCTTCAGATTTATCGCATTATGTTTCCAACTTAAGTAGTTAACCAGAAGTTTTATACCAAATTAAAAACCTCATTAACTGTACATGTTTTTAAAATAATGATACACTTTGGTGTCATACCTTTTTTTACATGAGACATTTTTCAATTTGAGTAATCAAAATAAAATGCAATAAAATATTGAAGTAATTCAATATTTTTTAAAGAAATACAATGTCATTATGTAAAAAGGGTATAAAATTTGATAGGAAATCTATCTAGCTACATTTTAACGAAAAAAGATTTAAAAAATATTGATATTTGCATCTATGGCACCAAAAAAATCAACTTATGACAAAAAATAAAAATAAAATACATACAATTTTTTTTTTGGGCAACCCTGGTGAATTTTTAAAAACGGTTCAAATTAGTTATAGGTAATCAAGTGACCTAACTAGGAATTATGGCTTGACCATTCTTTACGGGACACCCTGTATAACAAACGCAACACAGATGGGACTATAAAATCAGGAAAAACCAAGAGGTATGTTAAGGAAGTTACTTCTGGAACTGTATTGGAATTGAAAGAATTATTTTTGAGGGAGTTGTTAGATTTCAGAAAACATTACTTCGACATAATTCACCAGCACACCCAGTACCGTGAATGCGTTGACAATTTGAAAGATGACGAAATATACAAGGTGTTACAAAAATACCCCTAATGCCGAATATGGTATATAGGGACCATCAAACTGAACAACTTTTACTATGGGGCCAACTCTGAAATCGCGAAAAAAATATCAGCTGGTTCATACATTTTGATATTTTCGATTTTAATTTTTGTATGAAACAGCTGATTTTTTTTTCGCGATTTCAGAGTTGGTCCCATAGTAAAAGTTGATCAGTTTGATGGTCCCTATATAGCATATTCGGCATTAGGGGTATTTTTGTAACACCTTGTATATTCTGATCGACTTCTCTGAGAATTATCAGGGTAAACACTCAGTAGAAATTCAATCGTTTCATTTCGGAGCATCCCAACAACAAATAACCCTTCACACAGGAGTCCTGTATGCGAAAGATAATAAACCTAAGAGTTTTGCAAGTATATCTGCCTGTAACGACCACGATCCGGGAGCAATACGAGCTCACTTAGAACCGGTTGTACTGTATATAAAGAAAGAGCACCCGAATGCAAAAATCATTCACTTTTTTTCGGACGGGCCCACCACCCAGTATCGACAAAAAAAGAATTTTTATATAATTAATCAGTTAATTATACAGCACGGTTTCAAATTCGGTACCTGGTCATTTACGGAAGCTGCCCATGGCAAAGGAGCCGCCGATGGCGTTGGCGGAACGCTGAAAAGGACTCTCGACCAACAGGTAGCATTCGGAAAAGATGTGTCAAATTTGGTCGAAGCTCTTGAAACCTTGAGACAAAATACAAAAATTAAACTTTTCCATGTGACTGAAGCCGAAATCCGAATAAGACAAAACGAAGTACCCGATGATTTGATTGCCGTACCAAAGACCATGAACGTGCACCAAATAATATTTCGCGCTGGGGATTTATATTTCAGGGAAATAAGCTGTTTCTGTGGTAGGTCAAGAAGACTTTGCACGTGCTTCAATGTACGAAAACATGATCTGCGTCGAATAAGAAGAATACCGCCTGATCAAATGGATTTAACATCGACTAATGAACCCAACAAAAACTCGATCTCGGCATTGAACAACAAAGCAACTAAAATCATAAAAAAGAAAAAAATACCTAAAAAACGACAAAGCAGTTGTGACGCTTCATCCATATGCGGAATCTGACGAGAGTCTGTACAATCTCAATATGAATACATCTGATGTTGAAAACTTTGAGGATTGGTGCCAGACCAAAGAAAATTCTAAACGTCGTAAAACTAACACTAAGGCTGAGTTGCATCATCTTAATTTAACCTTAACTTTAACAGACACCAACTTATCTGACTCGATGACAGTGTCCATGTCGTCTATAGCGTAACCTAGGTAACAATATGTTATAACACTTGGTTCCAGTTTTGACCACCGGCTCAGATAAGTTTGTGTTATGTACTGTTAAAGTTAAATTAAGATGATGCAACCGAGCCTAAATGTTTCACAAGGCTAATACTTAGTACGTTTTTTGCTCGTCGTTTGAGTTATAAAAAGAAAAGATTTTTTGTTTTAAATAAAAATAGATACCGAATATGTGTAATATTTCTTTTATTAAAAATATTGTGTTAAAAAATATAATTTAAAAATTAAAAAACACGACTGGCAAAATCAAACTAAAAAGTAAAAAACAAGCTCTCATTGCAGTCGGGGTACCATGCTGTGGAATTCTTAAATTTAAAAGGTCCCCCGACTGCAAAGAGAGCTTGTTTTTTACTTTTTAGTTTCATTTTGGCAGCCGTGTTTTTTTTTTTTGTTTATGATTATGATTGTTTTATTATTATGTATACAAATTATATATTTTTGGAATTTACTCGTCAAGGCCTTTCATTTGATACCCATATTAACTACAAAAAATAAAACTTTTTTTAATGGCGCCACAGGTCCGCCATAATGATGATTTTTAAAAAATAATATAGCCAGTGTTACTTGGCTGACATGAAGTTTCTAATGATACCTCATTTTCTTCTTATGCCGAACGTATCAAATAGTGGACTTTTGTTCTTATACCAAACTCAGTGTTTTAATGACCAACAAAAATCACGGTAGGGTTTCCCATAAATATCTAAATAAAATTGTCAACTATACGAATATTTATATGGAAAGTTTGAGGCGTAATTTTTCAAGAGATCGAGATTGCAGACACAGACACTATTGAACTGCGAGCTCTGTTCGGGTTGTTGTACTCTTGTGGCAAAATGCGAAGCTCCCATCTCAACACTAAAGATATTTGGGCAACAGATAGCAGCGGCTGTGACTGGTCTGTAGCATCTATGTCACGTCAAAGATTTCATTCTTTATTGAAATGTTTACGTTTTGATAACATGCATACACGCGAAGAGCGTCGAGCGGAAGATAAATTTGCACCCCATCGTGAGATTTATGAAGACTTCAATGCCAACATAAAAAGGCATTATTAATTTGGAGAAAATGTTACGATAGACGAAATTTGGAAAAGATTCGTGGCCGTTGTCCATTTCGCCAAATTATTCTTATTTAAAGTAAACATATAACATGTAATCGGATACTTTCTAAACAAGCTAAATGGCATTATGTGTTAACCTATTTACCTATTTGGAATTACTATAAAAACCCTGTTTCTCTCAATAAACAATTCAGTTAAGAATCAACTCTACTTGTGTTATTTCGTCTCCCGACGCCGCTCATAACATGGCGTCCCTGCCAGTCCACTGCTTCCAGGCAGTGCTAGACCATGTGGGTTCCGAGCCACAGTAATAGCCGCGGTACGCGTTAACAACGTGAATATTTTTTCCAAAGACCGCAAGAAAAACTTCAACAATCTTATCTTAATATGGGAGGACAATCATCAAAATCATCAAAAACGAAGACAAGAAAGAAGAAATCATCATAGCACAGAATGGTGCAGGAAATAATGCAGCACAAAACATAGCAGAGAAGCACGTGCCATCCCTGGTATATATGGTTGCTGTTTTGGTGGCAATAATGTCCGTCATATTCATATACCTGGCATGGAAGAAGTTCAACAAGTGCCTTAGGAAGAAGATTGAGCGCCAAGCAGTTGCAGTAGTGATGCGAAAACAAGATATGGTATAGAGCCAAGGAAAAAAAAAATGTACCATGTAGAAAATTACTATTAAGAGGTAAAACTAACATTATTATTTCACTGTCTGTTAAGTTTATTAGTTGCTGAATTTTTTATTATTATGACAGAGATTAAAACGTATTTTGAACAAATTTACAAGAAGATATAAGAAAACTAGGTCCGAAACGTAGGAAAGAAGCGTTAGGTCTAAAGAAACTTGAAGATGTAGAAACTTTGTATGAACAAATCGAAAAATATATATCTCAATATAGTAATAAAGTAGAAAAATCTGATGTAGAAACTTATTACATAAAAATAACAGAGACGTATAACAAAATATTAACTTTTTACAAAGAGGAAACAATGGCTTCAAAAGACGGGTTTGATTTAAAGACAGCAGTCTCGTTAAAGCCAACCATGAATGGCTCAGAAACCGTCACAAACCAATTAATTGACACGGTCGAATTATATTCTACGATGATTAAGGACACGGATGCACAACTTTTATTCAATTTTGTGCTAAAAACAAGGTTATCGCAAAGTGCTAAATTAAGATTATCGGTTACTTACGCTAACGTGAAACAAATGGTTGATGACATGAAAATGCATCTCCTCACCAAGAAGTCGGATACGGCATTACAAAAACAATATTAACATTACACGTCATCGATATCGTGTACCACACTACAGAGTAATGCAGCAATTGATGTTGTAAAAGGGATGGTAGAACCAATAAAAAATAGCCATCGGAACGTGGTAATTGATAACTGGTTTACTAGTTTTCCACTTTTATACGATTTCCTGAAAGATTATGGCTTGACTGCGTTGGGAACTTTAAAAAAAAATAAGCGTGAGATTCCTCCAGTGTTTGCAACTGCCCAAGATCGAGATTCCCAGCTCTATATTTGGCTTTCAAAAAGATTTTACATTGGTCTCGTATGTGCCAAAGAAAAATAAAGTCGTGTTGCTTGCTTCTACTATGCACCTGATAAATTTTTAAATTTTTGAGATTTAAGCATTCACAATGCTATTTTATATAATACCAAATATGCACCTGATGGTAAAAAAGATTCTAGTAAAGCAAAGAAACCAGAAATGATTCTTGATTACAACCGAAGTTAATGCGGTGTCGATGTTGTAGATGAGCTCTGTGGAACTTACTCAGTGTCACGTGGCACTAAAAGATGGCCTTTAGTTATATTTTATAGACTTCTGAACGTCGGTGGTATAAATGCCTATGTTATTGTCAAAGGTAATAAAGAAAATTCAGGAGCTACGATCGGCCCAAATAGAGACGAATTGAAAGAATTTGCCAAAGGTTTAGTATTGCCTCTTGTTGCCGATCCGGCCACTTTTTTACTAGTTTATGGTTTTTTACTTTTAACTTATATTTTTGAATTCTGTACTTTTTATACTATAACATATTTTCTTTGTTTTGTACTCTGTGTTTTTTCTTCCTCATGTCAAGTTGTGTTCGGTAGGTATCAATACAATTATAAAACTACATTTAAACCTTTCATTATTTAGAAACCCATTTTAGGTCAGTTTCACCTCTAATACACCTCAGGTTGTATATAAAAAATTTGCCACAGGCCATAAAAATGAAAATCAAGTTAATTCTTGGCTTAGATGAAAACAACGAACACAATTTGCCAAGCTCCTCTAGGACTGGACCAAAACCATGCACTTCTCGCTGTGAAGATTGTAACTGGAAAAAAGACCCAAAAACAAAAACATCTTGTGAAATATGCAACAGAAGAATATGCAGAGAGCATACGATACCTATTTGTGGCAGTTGTTATCAAAAAGTGAAGTAAAATAAATAAATTTAATTGAAACATAGATACTGCATTTTTATAAAATTGAGATTTTTTTTGTGATTTTTGATGGCGATTTTCGAAAAGAATTTCTATTAAAATACACAATTTATTTTTGTTAGATAATAAGAAAATTCTATTAAGTTTTAATTTCTGATCTCATTTTGCATGCCTCCAAAGCAGAACGTCCTAACGTATGTGCCTTAAGTTATAATAAATACATGTTCTATTATAAATAATACCTTTTATTTATAGCTAATAGTATAAAACAAACAAAATAAAATGATAAACTTCAATATAATTAATCATTTAATGAAATAGACACCAATAAATAATGTGGTAATTTTTATTTCTGTTCGTTTTTGCCTAGCGACGACCGCCGGGTTAATTATATTTTTCCAACGAGTAACAATGTTATGTTACATACACAAAGGGGCTTGAAACCCGTCCCACAAAACAGTCAAGAGTAGTTTTACTAAATGTAACAGCAATAAATATTTCTTTTTACCCAAAAAGGATCTAAATAGATTTTCAGAAAGTTTACAAACGACCTTAACATTGTTTTGTTCCCAACTACACCCTCAGTTATAACAGTGTTACTGGTTGGGTTTATTTTCATATATTTTTCCCAACGAGTAACAATGTTACACAGTGAAACTTTTTGAAACCCGACTCCCTCTGCAAAACAGACAAAAGAGCAAAAACAAAGAAAACAACCGCCAATAATTTACTAAATGTAACAGCAATAAATATTTCTTTTTACCCAAAAAGGATCTAAATAGATTTTCAGACAGTTTTTCATACGACCTAAACATTTTTTTGTTCCCAACTACACCCTCAGCTATAACAGTGTTACTGGTTGGGTTTATTTTCATATATTTTTCCCAGCAAGTAACAATGTTACACAGTGAAACTTTTTGAAACCCGACTCCCTCTGCAAAACAGACAAAAGAGAAAAAACAAAGAAAACAACCGCCAATAATTTACTAAATGTAACAGCAATAAATATTTCTTTTTACCCAAAAAGGATCTAAATAGATTTTCAGACAGTTTTTCATACGACCTAAACATTTTTTTGTTTCCAACTACACCCTCAGCTATAAGAGTGTTACTGGTTGGGTTTATTTTCATATATTTTTCCCAGCGAGTAACAATGTTACACAATGAAACTTTTTGAAACCCGACTCCCTCTGCAAAACAGACAAAAGAGCAAAAACAAAGAAAACAACCGCTAATAATTTACCGAATGTAACAGCAATTAAAACCTTTTTTTTTTGTCAACATAAAAGACTCTAAAAAGATTTTCGGATAGTTTTTTCGTACTATTTATAAACACTTTCTTGTCCTAACTCACACCCTTAGCTGTAACAATGGTACTGGTTGGGAAACAAGATAAATAATAAAATAAATATAAATATTGGACAAAATCACAAACACTGGTCCGATTCCAAAGTAACTAAAGCACTTGCGTAATATAAATCAGAGAAAACGGTAGCATCACAAGTTCTGAAGCCGTATTACAAGCTCTTAAAACCTGCCTGGTTTGTAAATTGCTATAGTGATATCTCTTTCTCGCTGTACCACAAATAAAAGAGATAGGTAGATTGTTAGCCTGTCAGAAAACTGCCTTCGTTTTTCGACCTATGTTCCTTGGAGAAAGTTGTTCAGTTTAAGCAACACTATTACCTGTTTCAGTATTGTTACATAATTTAGTTCCACCTTATGTAATACGGCTTCTTATGTCTGAGAAAAATACAGTTTCAAAAAGAGAAATAAATAGTCTTTAGCGTCTGCTAAACCAGACACTACTAAAACCAATA
The DNA here is from genome assembly GCA_963556745.1 of Catoptria pinella. NCBI lineage: Eukaryota > Metazoa > Arthropoda > Insecta > Lepidoptera > Crambidae > Catoptria > Catoptria pinella. The sequence continues at coordinate 2,988,141 of OY750777.1, forward strand.
ATATGTACATTTATTTGTCATATTCTATTTAAAACATAATATTGACATTAATTTCCGGAATCGAATTACAAAATTCGCAATACATAGTTTAATTTTACAAATACTTGATACTACGAGACGGGGCCCTATTTTTTAAATCGTTCTTGTGACTTAAGGCCCCTATATACCTCAAGTGGCGCCCTCATTTTAGTTAAATTTATTGCTCGCTGAGTACATAATGTATCGAAAATTCACATGTACAGATTGAAGCTAAGGTTCTATAGTTTATTTACAAACAATAACCTCAGTAAAATTTTGTTCCTTGTAGTAGTAGTTCGCAAAAATGCTAAAAGTGGCCACTTTGTACATGTGAATTTTCGATACATTATGTACTTAGCGAGCAATAAATTTAATTAAAATGAGGCCGCCACTTGAGGTATATAGGGGCCTTAAGTCACATGCGACGTAATGTAAAAATTGAAACTCGAATTGTATGCTACTCTGACAACGGCCAACGAGCAATTCAAAAATACGAATTTTGGCTATGTCAAATGAAAATGAGTAGAAAAGAGCGCTCGATGCCAGCCGAAGGATTTCAAAAATAGGGCTCCTGTCTTTATTAATTTAACAACACTAATCAGCGGATTACTCCCGAACGCGATCGAGAATATCGAGATCGAATTGAAATCGAGTAAACGTCATAACGGTACAATGGTAACCATGGCAACCGTTTTCAATGTACCAACATAACAGACTTGACGTTTATTCGATCCTGATGTGAACTCGATGTCGTTAATTCCCGTCGAGGGCAGGGGGGCTGATCTTAATATTAATTTTTATGAAACACTTGTAACTGTACAAACTTCGAGTTCATCAAAAAAATATTAATATACTAGCAGCGGGCCGCGACTTGTCCACGTGGACTTTGTTCAGTCACCATAAGAACTTTCTTCTCCTATTCAATGAAATCCACTCAATTCTATACATTGCTTTGTTATGTATATTTTCGGAATGTTGGTTAAGTAAAGATTTTTTGATCTAGATACTTATTTTAAATAACATATGTCAGCCAGTTAAATTATACAAAAAAAAAATAAAAAAAAAATTACAGACAAACGAATGACAAATATTTTTAATTTGGCGGTATAATATGTTATCAAACGATCTGTTATCTGGTCATTGGAAAATGAGCCCTATGAAAAGTTCCAAGTTTAATTCAAAGGCGTGGTAGAACTCGGTCGTGACAATTTCTAGCTCGTTCTGAAGTTACTTCATTTCAGGTAGAGTGTATTTTCCGTAAAAACTACGAGAAAAAATACAGTGTTAATGAATAAAGGCAAAACCTCTTAGGTGGTGATTGGTCTCATGAATATGAACAAGTTTTACTATGGAACCAACTCTGCAACTGAAAAACAAACATCAGCTGTTCCATACATTCTGGTCGAGTAGCTATTGACAAATAATATAAGAAAAAATACTAGAAAAAATCGACTCACCCGTAGCACCTCAGACGGGACTCGAACCCGCACCCTTGCGATTCCGGCCCAATGCACTGACCAATTATGCTACCGAGTCGCTAATAAGCATAATTGATCAGTGCAATGGGCCGGAATCCCAAGGGTGCGGGTTCGAGTCCCATCTGAGGTGCTACGGGTGAGTCGATTTTTTCTAATATTATTTATCTTAATACGAAAATTGCATTGTGAATGCCAAAAATCTAAATTTAATAGGTATTGACAACTGGTATGAAAAAGCTGATTTTTTTGTTGAGTTGCAGAGTTGGCTCCATAGTAAAAGTTGTTCATGTTCATGAGATAATCACCACCTAAGAGGTTTTGCGTTTATTCATTAACACGTTGTAGATCGCCTCGTGTTCAGATGGAGCTATTAGTTTGGCGCGAACTGTACAGGGTGTTAATGATTGTACCAATAATGGGGAAACCTTTTCTTCGGACCATCAACCTGAACAACTTTTACAATGGGACCAACTCTAAAATCGCGAAAAAGAATATTTTCCTTATTATTTTTATGAAATAATTGATTGTTTTTTCGCGATTTAAGAGTTAGTCTCATAGTAAAAGTTGTTCATTCATATATATTCGGTTTTAAGGGATTTTTGTAACACGTTATATAAAGTTTTACAATATACGCTTACTTTTTAGGAATTCGTAAAATTAATGTTTTGGTGTAAGGCTGATACTGGCTTTATATTTACTAAACATGTAGACGCCATAAATACTAACACTTGTGTCTATATTTAAATATCAAAATTGACATATCATATACAAACGACGGCACCTCAGATTATACATGTTGACCTTGAGATCGCTTTTATGCCCTACGCAATAAAAGCTGTTTTCGCAGTTTAACTGTATAACCTGACGTGTTGTATTACACACGACAGCACGTAATACACACATTACACGTTCACATTGTGTACACCAACATTTTATATGACAGAAATTACATTTTAGACGTAGACAATGTTTTTGGAAGGTTCGTCACGTTGTGCTGTTTACTTAAGATGCAGTCACGGGTCGGTTGCGGCATTTTCGTACGAAAACGCGCGAACAACCCCAACTTTTCAAGCACCGGGTGCAAGCGCGCTCCCATAGTATGGTCAGCAACAAAAGTAGCTTAACACTTTGACGCCTGTAGCACGCTTCCGCCGTGAAACAATACTAGCAAAACCGCAGCAGTACCGCCATGACTTGTCCGTTGTATGACAAGCGAAACAGATGTGAAATAGCCGGTTCTAACGCATAGATTTAACTATGATGCTGTCTCATGAACACGCGTTTCCGATTGGTTTGGGCCGTTGGCACACATCCCCCGCGAAAATAATTACGCGAAACCGCTCCGTAGTTTTGATCCTCGTCGATAGAAGACTAGTAATGGCGGAAGTACTGCGATTTCGCTGATATTGTTTCGGTTTTTATATTTCAAACTGTGAGACATATCTGCCAAAAAAGTTGCTATGACAAAGTCAGGGACCGGATTAAGCGCTTAGAAGCCCTTTCGTTCGTTTGGGTTTTTAGTATTTACAAAACCGAAATAAAAAAATATGTTTAATACATTCTCTGATAGGGAAACCCTATATGATATACAAACGTAATAATTACAGCATCATTAGAATACGAGATATATAAGATCAAAATCAAAAGTGTTTCGGTCCCTGGACAAAGTACTAAAGTGTGAAGCTATTCTCGTCGCTGACTGTACAAACGTCGTACCTGTAAAGGTGGATCCAGACTTATTATATTTAGACAAACGCAACCTATGATTGATAGATTGCGTGTTCTGTTCGGGCATATGCCGTTTGCGGCGAATGCCACGCAAAGTCTGTATTCGCCTTAAGGCTGGCCCCAGACCTACCGGTTTCATATCTTTGCTTTGCCGTTCTAGTAGAACAGGGGGCGGTACCGGCTAACGCATCGAACTTCGGAAAGTCTGCCGGGCTTCAACTTAAAGCAGATAAACCGAAGTCAGAAGTTTCGTACTGTAGTTATTTAGCAGATATCGACGTTCGTGTGACATCATAAATTAGGGTTCGCCATTTTGGCTCGATTGGGGCTCGATTTATCTGTTTTAATTTGAAGCCCGGCAGACTTTCCGAAGTTCGATGCGTCAGCCGGTATCCCCCGTTCAACTAGAACAGCAAAACAAAGAAATGAAACCGGTAAGTCTGGCTGGGGCCTAAAACGCATGCAACGGTTAGCTTCGTGTTCGACAGTTGGTGATCGTCAAGCCGTCGGGCTCTATCGCCAGTATCATTGCTTGCCGCGCTTGCCCGGCGGCTTCTGCAGCTGGAACGTGGCGTCGGCGGCGCTCGTGCCCGCGCCCGCGCCCAGCGACGCGCTCGCCGGCTGCGGCGTCGGCTGCCAGCCGGGGCCTGGACAACCACCTAATCTTTTACAGTTACGTCTATAAATATGTATATGTTACCGGCCAAACCCGATTTTCAGGACAAACTAGTTTGGCCTAGGCTAAACTAGTTCTTCCTATACGCGATGGGATTTACCGGTATAGCCTAGGCTAAACTAGTTTGTCCTATGCCCGATAGGATAAACCAGTTTAGGCTAGGCCGAACTAGTTGATCCTGATATAAGCATTACGGAGCTTCGCTCGCTTCGCTGCGAGTAGTCTAAACACTAACCTAACCTACCTAGTGCATTTAAAGTTTTTCTTTGTAGCTAAACTGGTTTATCCTTATCCTTTAATCGGGCTTAGGACAAACTAGTTTAGCCTAGGCTATACCGGTTAATCCTATCGCGTATAGGAAGAACTAGTTTAGCCTAGGCCAAACTAGTTTATCCTAAAATCGGGTTTGGCCGGTGACATATATAGTTTAGAACTTTGTCACTTTGTTGTAGTGGTCATTTGTCATTGATTTGTGTGCGTTACCCCAGCCAGATTTTGTCGAAAATCACATTTTTTTTTAAGTAGATAATTAGAAGTCCAACTTCTTCAATTGTTGTGCTGATTTTTAAATTTGTTTTGCTTATGGTTTTTTAGTTATTTGACAAAAACAGATCTGGCTGGCGTAACGTTACCCCAGCCAGATGTTTTGTTAATTAAAGGGTTTATTGAAATAAACTTTAGGTACATAATTAGTATTCTGAACGAGGTAAATGTTGCCACAAAATTTGAATTTGTATCGTTTATGGTTTCGGAGATATTCAAAATCCTGCTGGGGTAACGTTTACGTGTTCGCTGTATCTCCGAAACGGCTAAGCGAATATGTATAATTTTATGTACACAGCTTCTATGAATTTGTTATAATTTGTTTGCCAATAAAGAAAAACAAAATAATGCACCGTTTAGAAGTATTTTAATTTAAAAAAAAACTCAAAAATAGCTCCTAGCTCTTCAAAAAAGAGCTCTAAAGCCTTATTTGAAACGTCATTTTGTAGCTTACAACTGCCTTCAAATGTTTGTAAATTTTCATTAGAATCCTGTAGGTATTTATTAAGTTACAACGATATTTAATTCAGTTCTCGTAACGATGCGCTCCGGAGATTTTAAGCCTCCGATTTACTGAGTTCCTTGTGGATTTAAAAGTTGAATAAGATATCATTAATTAGTATTTTAGTTCAATTTTCTACCTGTAAAATTTCAGCGTAATACGATTTGTAATTACTGAGATAATTAAAAGAAAGACATTAGGTAGTGCATGATCATGGCAACCCGACCAAGTATAGATGGTTACGAAAAAGCGGCCGCGTAGTACTTTATGCCTACCTTTTAAAACGTATAGTATAATAACGCTACATGCTCAATACAGTCGCGTACAGAATTAAACTATTCAGCCTATAGCATAGTATATATCTTGAAATGAATTAAATTATATATTTTTAATTTGTGTCTACTTATTTATGTTACCTACTTAAAATACTGTACCATTCATTACCTATCTTATTTAACCTGTTGTGACGTAAGCGCTAAACTTATATATTTATTAACAAAATAGTGAAATATTTAATTGGCACAAACACGGTCCCGTTGCAGTTTTAAAATAATATAGATAGAGATAGAAGACTTTGTACTTAGCGCGCTGCATTCGCGCGTGTTCTATGTTCTTCACAGTTATGCACATGAGACGACATCATTGCAACTTACTGAAGAAAGAAAGAGAGCGTCGATAACGCGTCCTTGGGACGAGGGACGGAGGGCGGATGATTGTTTGTCGCTCGATAGAGTTAGTCAAAGATTTGGTTTCGTTGAATGAGTGCGCATACGCTTCCGTAAAATATTTTCGCAATTTCGTTTAATTTAAAGTGAACTACTATGAAGTACTTCTATTGCGGACCATAATACCTGAGTTCGTGAGTTACTGATGAAAAAGGTAAGCTACTTAATGTATAAAAATAATTTTCCTTTTTAATCATTACATAGTAAAAATAAAGTCGCTTTATCTGTCCCTATTTCCCCTTGAACGCTTAAATCTTTAAAACTACGCAACGGATTTTGATGCGGTTTTTTTGATGATGATGATTGATGATTAAAGAGGAAGGTTTTTATGTATAATTCACATTGGGAAAACTCATTGAACGCGGGTGAAACCGTGGGGCGGAAGTCTAGTCACTGATAAATTACACGAATTATGTGAAATGATTCGCCATGAACCAACCGTGAATAATACACTTTTAATTAAAATTATTAACTAATGATGTTGATGACTTTAATATAAAAAAATAAGACTCAAATTAACTTAGTGTTTCTCTTTAATGTAGGCATAACAATGTAACCACAGCAATTTGGTGGTGACTGTGGCGAGATGAGTAGGTAATAGCGGTGCGGACGGCGCGGCGCCGGCTGCCTATGGAAGATATAAGCAAATCACAGTTGGATGCATGTTGACTTGACACACATCACACTCATAAATCTGGCGACTATCTACCTGTGGTGAGTAGTTATTGTTTTTTTAATTTTCCCCCAATACTCAGAATGGGTCTAGTCCAGCTCTGGCTGGCACGACTGATTGTTGCAATCAAGCTACGTATAATTTGCTTCGTGGTCGCAAACTTGGCCGCTGGCTTGTAGTGTAGGAAAAATACAAGTTAAAAAAAAATAATTCGCTATCAGCGTAATATTTTAAATTTCGTTAAATAGGACAATTTTAAGATACTATATTTAATAATCCACCTAAATTTAAGTCCGGAACATAGAAAAAAAAATACATTGCCGAAAAACACGTTATTTAACAAAGCATAAACACTATCACTATTTTAACTGATATAGTATGCATAAAATCTTGTAAAAACCACTCGAGAATAAAAATCCACCTAAATTTAAGTCCGGAACATAGAAAAAAACACATTGCCGAAAAACACGTTATTTAACAAAGCATAAATACTATCACTATTTTAACTGATATAGTATGCATAAAATCTTGTAAAAACCACTCGAGAATAAAAATCCACCTAAATTTAAGTCCGGAACATAGAAAAAAACACATTGGCGAAAAACACTTTATTTAATAAAGCATAAATACTATCACTATTTTATTGATATAGATATGCATAAAATCAAAAACCACAAGGGAAAAAAAATCCACCTAAATTTAAGACCGGAACATAGAAAAAATAATACATTGGCGAAAAACACGTTATTTAATCAATATAATATTTCCGTAAATAAAAACAGTTGGATTATAGCATGTTTGTTAAGCTTAAAATAAAACAATGCGTTTGGATAAAAAAATAATCTTATAGTATTTTTACTTTTTTTGTTACGAGGTGAAATAAGAAAAAAAATTTTTTTTTATTATTTTCCGGTCATAAAATCAGTTGGATTCCTTTATTATTCGATTAGCAATACGATCAACTATACAAGGAGAAAAAAAATCGAAGTTATGAATTAATGCGAATTCGCCATACAAAGATATGCTAAAGTTCCTGCACTATTGTGCCGTGTGCGACAAAAGATGCAGCCACGAATTATCGTATCGTAGTATTGGTCGTCTAGTACCTGAGTTTACTAGATGTGCTTTAATAATTATATTTTTTTTTGTTGTAGACAATTTGATGGCTCCGACAATCTCCTAAGCGAAGACATGTGCAAGCACCAAGTATCTTCGTTGCCTGCTGTATATTTATTTATTTATCTGGCCACGTATTTTTGTGCTGGAGCAACGCACACCAGTGAATCGATTCCTGCATCCGACAAGAAATTTATAAACATAATGGCCGGTAGAAAAAGCGTTATACCGTTGCATGATCAAAAACGCGTTATTTCGAAATATGGTTATGTATTTGATAATTTTAAGACTTGTCCTCCAATTAATCATGATGTATATGAAAGCATACAGAATGAATTAAACGAAATGTTTCAACACAAAATGTCTAAAATGGCCATACAAGCTTCAGTAAGACGTAATAAGAAATACTTTTTTCACGATAATAATAACTCAGATGGACTAACGAATAACACAACGGACGTGACGAACAACATAACCGACCTCGATAATAACATCAACTTTGAAAAAACTGATAATTGCGACAACTATTCTGATTTGGAAATAGAGTTTCAAATGGACATTTATGAATTCAAACGTATCGCACCTAAAAACCACACATTGTTACAGAATAGTTGGACTAATGAGCTTCAAGACCAAATATGGAAAAAAACGGAACTTGATTGTACTTTCGCTTTTAAAAATTGTTATGTACCTACGAACTTTCAATTAAACGACATTGTATGCAAGGGAAAATGTACTCAGTGTGGCGCGAATATTGTTATGTACTTAAATCCGTTGACTGAAAATTTTGTAAATGTGGTTTGTCAAGTAAATCATTTCGAGAAAAACTTTGTCCACGATAAAAACGTTAAAAATAGACTGACATCAAACCGAAAACGAAAAATTGCTGAGAGGTTAATGAATTACAAGGCGTTGAAAGTCAGAACTTTAATGGCAGACGAACTCATGGATAAAGACAATCCAAAAGAACCTCCAACTATGCCAAAATTGAATAATTTGAGGAAAATACGTCATGAGGCTAAAAGGGCACTACAATTTGATAAAAACACAATTATATCTATTTATGCAATGTCTCAGAGTTCCCCATTTAATACATACATACACAATTTTTCACTTGTACCGTTTTTTGTTTACTTCTGGACAAACGAACAAAGTAAATATTACGATGAGATTTTAAAAAATACACATACTGTTTTATCCTTAGACGCAACAGGTTCGATCTTTCAAACGATAGCGCCCCCAGGAGTAAGCGCTAAAGACGCTAAACATACTTTTTTATATGTTGTTATGGCATACACTACCAGTACTAGCATTCCCTTATGTTATATGGCATCACAGTCACACACAACTGAATGTATAGCCACTTGGTTAAGTACATGGGCAGTAAATGGACATTTACCCAAAGAAATAATCTGTGACGATTCAGCTGCTTTATTAAAAGCAATATGTCGTACTTTCCTTAAAACAGATACCAATGTATACTTAGCACAGTGTTTTTCACTTTTGGAAGGGCAGGTTGAGCATGTGCCAGTTTGCTACGTCAGACTAGACAAATCCCATTTTTTCAAAAAACTGCCTAAACAAAGTTGTTTTGACAAATGCTCAGAAAAATGTAAATATTTTTATATTAATTGTATAAAAGTAATTTACGGACAACATTGTTACAAAGAAATTAAAAAGATTATTGATGATATTGTTACGGTGTCACTACCCGAATATATTAGCCCTGGTAAATACGAAGAAGCTTTACAGCGTTTGTCAACAAAAATTTCTAAAATTTCTAAAAACGACCATATCAAAATTGATGATGACATAGATAATCATTTTCAGGAAGAAAATATTCTTCCTGAAAATGATACACTTCCTGAAAATTATGAGGCTGACAGTACTATTTGTCCTCTTATCAAATATTACAACGACGTTATTGAGACTGAAAAGTTATATTTATTATTATTTGACGTAAAATATCAACAACAAAATGAGTATTATTTGCCGGCTGTTAATGAGACATTGAAAAGATTGTTGCGAAAATTGCCTATGTGGGGTAACGTCATGACCAACTATTTTGTCGATGCCAAAGATGTTCCTAGTAGTTCAAATGTTGAAAGCCATTTTAAGGACTTAAAAACAATTTATTTTAACACCAAAGACGAGAGAATACGACTAGATGAATTTTTGATTCAACACTACACTTTTATAAATGGGACTGTGAAATTAAGTATCTCGCAAACAACTGAATCTCAAACTACTGAGGAAAAGATAAATAAAGTTCAAATCAAAAAGAGCAATAAGGATTTGATTAATAGGAAGGAGTCGCAAAAACAGATAGATAAAATAGAAAACGTAACGAGCAATATAGATTTCGGATTAGAATCCATATTTCAGGATAAACCTGTAGAAGTTGAAAACTGGAGAGGTCTTGCTGTTCCTCATAACAAAGCAAATTATAACTTGAGACCCATATATATACTACAAAATGGAAACATTGCCATATCTAAAAATAAAAAACTAATTCTTACTAATACTTGTGCATTTGACGCCATCTCGCAAACATTTGCCATAGCTTACAAAGACAGACTTGTGTTCAGGCAAGAAATTAATAATTGTGTTGATGCTTTTACGAAGTTCATCGCAGACCTTGCTACTGCAAAGAGATTTAATCAAAAACTTTATGACACGCGAGATATACTTTTATCAAGTATTTTTTGCCCTGGAATTGAAATCAATGATGAAACTAGGTGCAATGTAATAAACTGTGCATGTAACGTCACAAAAATACTCGAAGAAATCTGCACATCATACTTTTCCGCTACTAGAAAAAGAACTTGTTCAAACGAAAATTGCACTAATCACGAAAACAAAACACATTTTGAATGTAAATACTTGCCACTAAATATAAATATAATAAATCAGAAAGGTATTACAAAATTACAAGAGGCTGTAAAATCGGGAATGAAGGACGATTTACCACCCCTCTGTTATTGTTGTAAAAAAGGAACAGTAAGCTTCAACTATAATTTGAACAGTTTGATAATGTTTGAGATTCATGATATCCGTATTCTATTCAATGATGTTCCTGTCAATATTGAGATCAACGAAAGATTCTATGAGATTTTGTCTATCATTGAATTTGATCCACCTCTAAGCTCAGAAGGGATTGGTCACTATAAAGCTCATTGCTTTCGGAAACATAATCGGACATTTCAATGTTATGACGATATGTACACCAAAATTCAAAAAAATAAAACAGAAATAATGCCTCATGCGATTATTTATACGTTGCAATCTGATGACATATGATTATATTTGTATCTAATTTTTTAAATGTTGATGTGATTTAAATGCTTATTCTGACAATTCCTCCTGAGCTTAGAGGAACAAAACATCCTTGGAGGTCTAGCTGTAACGTGAAAATAAAAGCACTATGACTGTAAAAAGTTCACTGTCGTTCAACTGTCACTAGAGCTATTAACTAGTGTTAAAAAGTAGATATCTATTTTAAGAATTTTATTTGATTTGAAAATTATTGATCTGTGATTTTAAAACAATATAACTATATTTAGTTTTTACGTTAGAACTATAGAGGTATATATGTACGAAAGATTATTGTAGTACATATTTGAAATCAAACCATTTCCTACTGTAAATATTTTATGAAACGCACTGTGATTTTGTATAGTTTTATATGATCTGTGATTTTTAGGGTGTTAAAAAGTTGGTACATATTGTAAATATTTTCTTTGTTTTTAAAATTATCGATCTGTGATTTTAAAACAATATAACTATATTAGAGCTGTATCTATGTCCGAAAGTTTATTTTGATATTTAAAATCGAACATTTTACTAAGTACAATGTGATTTAATTTAGTTTTAATAATGATCTGTGATTTTAATAATAAAACTATTTTTATAAGAATACTAGCCAGCCAGTCATCGTAATGTGCTCTTAAAATAATAATGTCAGTCAATAATTTATTATGTGATTGTTAGTTCATGATTTGAAAATCAATGTTAATCTTTTTGAAGTTAATTTATAATTATGTTGAGCCAATGAACATTTATTATGCTGCTATAAGAAAATATATAACTAAATTAAAGTGTTTAGGTACTTCGCATTTTTCTTTGTAAGTTTATAAGACATGATTTGTAAATAAAAATACTCAAATTAAGATGATATTGTTTTCGTTTTACACTTCTGTACGTAACTGTACTTTACGTTTAAAACTATCCTATTAATTTCAAAAGTTAGTATAAAGTACTACGCGGCCGCTTTTTCGTAACCATCTATACTTGGTCGGGTAGCCATGATCATGCACTACCTAATGTCTTTCTTTTAATTATCTCGGTAATTACAAATCGTATTACGCTGAAATTTTACAGGTAGAAAATTGAACTAAAATACTAATTAATGATATCTTATTCAACTTTTAAATCCACAAGGAACTCAGTAAATCGGAGGCTTAAAACCTCCGGAGCGCATCGTTACGAGAACTGAATTAAATATCGTTGTAACTTAATAAATACCTACAGGATTCTAATGAAAATTTACAAACATTTGAAGGCAGTTGTAAGCTACAAAATGACGTTTCAAATAAGGCTTTAGAGCTCTTTTTTGAAGAGCTAGGAGCTATTTTTGAGTTTTTTTATTAATTAAAATACTTCTAAACGGTGCATTATTTTGTTTTTCTTTATTGGCAAACAAATTATAACAAATTCATAGAAGCTGTGTACAAAAAATTATACATATTCGCTTAGCCGTTTCGGAGATACAGCGAACACGTAAACGTTACCCCAGCAGGATTTTGAATATCTCCGAAACCATAAACGATACAAATTCAAATTTTGTGGCCACATTTACCTCGTTCAGAATACTAATTATGTACCTAAAGTTTATTTCAATAAACCCTTTAATTAACAAAACATCTGGCTGGGGTAACGTTACGCCAGCTAGATCTGTTTTTGTCAAATAACTAAAAAACCATAAGCAAAACAAATTTAAAAATCAGCACAACAATTGAAGAAGTTGGACTTCTAATTATCTACTTAAAAAAAAATGTGATTTTCGACAAAATCTGGCTGGGGTAACGCACACCATTGATTTATCGTGAAAAGAAAAACATATGTAGTTTACTCCCGCAAAAAATATATGCAGGATGCACCTGGAGCATCCACTGAGGATGCTCCGGGTTGGGGCGAAACACGTGTAGATTAGTCTAATTGGTGAAGGTGCAAGGTGTGTCGCTATCTTGCTAAATGCAGGTATTGTGCACTGATATTTTTGTTGTGTGCATGTGCATTGTTTGCGGGCGGGCGGGCGGTGCATATATTTTTTGCGGGGGTAAGCTACATAAATTTCTCTTTTGACAAGAAATCAATGACAAATGACCACTACATCAAAGTGACAAAGTTCTAAACTGTATACAAATTTTTAGACGTGATCAGTGACGAGGGGTAAAATTATGGCGCAGGTAAGCTGTTCTACAAAACTGCATAGTGGATCAGTGGGGTGGGATTACCGATGGGAATCGGTTTGTATGGACCATTCGGCACTGGTACATATACATATCTAACGGCCGAATACTCAAACGTCACTCAACTTTGAGAGCCTCTCTAACATCGTCCTGTTGCATTAAATGTCAAAGATACGACAAAGACAGCATGATGTTTGAGAGCCCCTCAAAGTTGAGTATCGTTTGAGTATTTGGCAATAAGACTTCCGCGCGTACAGTTAAATAAAACACTTTTTAAGGATTACGGAAATTACCATTATATAAAATAGCATTTTTATAAAAATCCAAGCGGGTAAATTTTCACAAAATTATGAGCAACCTCACACAAGCTTTTTCAATAAAACCGCTCGTGTGACCATCTCGTACGTTTCCCCTTTGTTACATTTGTGTCGACGTTTTCCGCTCGTGATAAAAAAATTGCGTGCTAAAAAAAATAGCCCGTGCACACACAACCGAGCAGTTGGTTTTTTTTGGAAACGTCAGAAAAAACGCGATACCAGTCATTCCGTAATCACGGCCCCGGTTATTCCGATCAGGGGCCCTACCGGCTAACTTTTAGAACTTCAGTGGGTCTGCCGAGCTTCAACTTAAAACAGATAAATCGAAGTAAGGAGTTACGTATTGTACTATTCGCCGAAGTTATTTAGAAGATATTGATGTTCGTGCGACATCTTGAATTGGGGTTCGCCATTTTGGCCCGAGCCCCAGCTCGATATGGCTGTTTTAATTTGAAGCTCGGCAGTCTTTCCTAAGTTCGATACGTTAGCCGGTACGGCCCCTGTTACCCCAAAGAATCAATCCCGAGGTGAATTCTGGGAAACCTATGTCCGAAAATTCTCCCCATGCTAGCGCCCTCCCTAGATTAGGGTAAATACTCGGTTTATTCTGGGCCGTTGTTGTTTTTTTTCTTTTTTGTTGTTTATTCTGTAAATGTTGTGATAAAAAAACGGTTGTCAGTTTGTTTGTTTGTTCGTTACGCCTTCACGTCTTAACTACTCAACCGATCATCATTGTCAGTGAACAGAGAAAGATATAGGGCAAAATGGGCATTGTTGCCGACTGATACAGAAATAAATATCCACGAAGACGCGGGCGGCTAGTTTGTTGTATAAAAAAAACAATAGCTTATACGTACCGCTCGCGTCTGCAGCCGGGAACGGAGACAGTGTGTTTCCTAAATAAGAAAATGGAGTTGGACCAGCCAACTGTTGAATATTTCCTGCAAACAAAGTTTTGAATTACATTACATGCTAACTTAGGAGTGAAAAGGTCCCCTAACATAACCACCGAAACGCGATATGATATAGCGATTTATCACGACTAACTGTCAAAAGACAATGGATGTTGACAGCTGAGTGTCGATAAAACGCTATATGAAGGAGTGAAAAGCTCCCCTAACATGACCACCGAAACGCGATATGATATAGCGATTTATCACGACTAACTGTCAAAAGACAATAGTAGTTGACAGTTGAGTGTCGATAAAATGCTATATCAAGGAGTGCAAAGCTCCCCTAACATGACCACCGAAACGCGATATGATATAGCGATTTATCACGACTAACTGTCAAAAGACAATAGTAGTTGACAGTTGAGTGTCGATAAAATGCTATATCAAGGAGTGCAAAGCTCCCCTAACATGACAAACGAAACGCGATATGATATAGCAATTTATCATGATTAGCTGTAAAAAGACAATGGTTGCTAACAGTTGAGTGTCAATACAACGCTATATCACGCGATTTACAACGTGTTACAAAAGTTCCCCTAATGCCGAATATGGTAGATAGAACACGTTGTATATCGTGTTTCGGCGGTCATACTAGGGGGCTGACAATTATAAAAAACAAATACTTTGTATAATTGTTAGAATTAATGTTTGATAAATTGGTTTTAATTGATTAATGATTAATCTCTTAAAGAGTCCGGCGAACAGTGAGCTTCCCATACAAATGTAATACCAAAATGATTCGCAATTTGAGCATAATTAACTCTTGTGATGTTATTAGGATTAAGGCCGTATTTGTCTAGCTAGGGTTCTATTCAATATAAAATCCAAAATACTAATCTAATTAAATGCCAATTACATTTTTTCATTCAAAACTGTAAATCTCATTAATTTTTATTTAGTTAGGTATTTTGGATTTTTTTATTTAATCGTCGAACCCTAGACAAATACATTTTTAATACGCATAACATCACAAGAAGTGTTATGCTCAAATTGCAAATCATTTTGGTATCACGTTTGTATGGGAAGCTCACTGTCCACCAGCCCCTTAAAAGAAGTTTCGTAGAAAATTCAATACAATTTGTTAAACAGTTGAATTGATTTTTGAAATTTCAGTATTGGTTGGTTGTCAGCAACTTATTTTAAGACTTTCCTTTATAAATCTGTGCATTATATCTATGTGAGAGAACAAATAAAGATTTTTTGTATTGTAATCATATCAACAATTTTAAGTAATTAACGTTATATTTCACATACTTGAATAACTCAAGACCGAGATTGGTTGTTGGTTGTTGTTAATCAGTTGTTATTTCAAAGAAACATGTACAACGCGATTAAATCGACAATATACAAGGATCCGCTGCAACTTCACTCGAGAATGATTGTATTTAAAAGAGAAAATTTTACAGATTAAAAGCGTCGATTTGTACCGCAAGCTCTTTGAAGTTGGGCACTTTAGTTGTGCATTGTTAATTTATCGCATTGTAGGCTTGTTGCGTTTCATCGTCCTCTCTTGCTGAGGAAAATTGATTTTAACTAAAAAGAATTACTTGACTTGCTGGTATTTTGAATGTTCTACTCTGTAAGCTTGCATGTTGCATGAAATAATAAATAATAATAATAAATATTTGACAACATCACATACATTGCTCCGATTCCAAAGTAAGTAGCTTAAGCACTTGTGTTATGAAAATCAGAGACAACGGTGGTATCACAAACACCCAGACCTGAGCCAATATGGAAAATTTCATTTTCTAAATTGACCCAACCGGGGATCGAACCCGGGACCTCAGAGATGGCGACACCTTGAAAACCGGTGTACACAGCCACTCGACCACGGAGGTCGACAAAATAATATGTATAAATACATAAATAAATTACCTAACGCCGCCCTGGGATCCGAGAGCACCGCGCTACTAAAGCTCATATCGCTGAAGTTGCCAGTTTTGATCTTCTTTCGAGAGCTCTCTGCATCTTTCAGAATCTGGTCGAGACTTGTACCCGCTATAATAAAAGAAAAGACTTTATTAAATTTAGATTTTCTCATTCACAATGCTATTTTTATATTAAGATAAATAATATTAGAATCCCCGGCCGGAATCCCAAGGGTGCGGGTTCAAGTCCCGTCTGAGGTGCTACGGGTGAGTCGATTTTTTCTAGTATTTTTTCTAATATTATTTATCTTAATAGAAAAGACTTTGTATTAGCATTTACAATACACATACTAACATCAATATCTATACTTCAGAAACCATAAGTTTGCGGGACTTTGTATCGAGAAAAAGCCGCAAGAAGACACGACAGTAGTATCTACAATAAATAAATAATAAATAAATGCTTGGACGATTCCATTCAGCGCCATCTAGCCCCAAACTAAGCAAAGCTTGTAGACAACTGATATACTACTTATATTCTTTTTAAAAATATACTTATTATACATAGAAACACCCAGACCCGTCACAGTAATTAAAATTCATAATTTCAATACCTGCCCGGCCGGGAATCGAACCCGGGACCTTTTCCGTGTTAGACGGGCATGTTGACCACTGCACCACTCAAGTCGTCAAAACACTATTTACAATAGTAAATAGGTAAAGACAAAACAGTTGAGTACCAATTTTTATCTCTGTTTGTAATCTGACTGTCTTTTTTTCAGGAGCTATTGACGAGTCTGAAGGTGCTATTTCGCAGCGAGCTGCCAACTGCAACTGCCGACTGCACGAGTTTTTTTTATATGAAGCCATCACGCTTGGCCGCGGCACGTGTAGTCTCCGTTTGTAATCTGACTGTCTTTTTTTCAGGAGCTATTGACGAGTCTTAAGGTGCTATTTCGCAGCGAGCTGCCAACTGCAACTGCCGACTGCACGAGTTTTTTTATATGAAGCCATCACGCTTGGCCGCGGCACGTGTAGTCCCTGTTTGTAATCTGATTGTCTTTTTTTCAGGTGCTATTGACGAGTCTTAAAGTGCTATTTCGCAGCGAGCTGCCAACTGCAACTGCCGACTGCACGAGTTTTTGTATATGAAGCCATCACGCTTCATATAAAAAATCGTGCAGCATCGTGTTAACAATAAAAATATCCGAGATCCCGGGTTCCATGAGAATATGAACTGTCATTTTTGTCTCTCGAATAAAAAACAGAATAAAAACAATATAAAGACATTATTACACTATCGCAGCACAGATTACTAAATAGTGATGTCAGTACTTACAGGAAGGCGAATCGAAGACGTTGGTGGGGTCCTTGAGCACGTATTTGCGGAGATTCAGATACTGTTCCTTCTGAGCTTCCACTTGAGTATGGACGGCTTGCAATCGGCCGGCGAGAGCGACCAGCGACTCGTGCATACGACGGATGCCGAGGGTCAGTTCTGTGAAATAACATCCTTACTAATATTTTAAATACGAAAGTCCGTTTGTTTGTTTGTAACGCCTTCACGTCTCAACTACTGAAACGATCATCATGAAATTTTGCATACACGTTGTCAGGGGTACAGAGAAGGACATAAGATACCTTTCATTACGAAAAAAAAATATTATATGCTCCCAAGGGATAGCAAAAATACTTTCCACGCAGACGATGTCGCTAGTTGTAATATAAACTCTGTTTGGCTAGTAATAGCGATTGATTTTAGGTTAGTCTGTTTATCCTTACTTATCCTATTTGGTAAACTATCCTAACCCAACAATTTATTGAAAAAAAAACACTTAAAAATACATACACAGAATAGCAAATTATTGTACAGTGGGCAGCATATCAGGTGTATACACTTTGACCTTGAACCCGAATACGAATGAACAAGGAGAATCGGTCGCATGAGACAAATAGTGTTTTCGTATTTCCGTCTTGACTAAGTCGTGCTGCTCGACAAACTGTGCATGTGTGCGTGATGCGCTCATAGTTAATTTAAATAAATTATAGTAGTGTGCGTACAATACGATTCAATTGACAAGAGACTGATCCGTTGCAACTTCACTCGAGAATGTATGGCAAAGAGAAAATTTTACAGATTAAAGTACGTTATTTTGTACCGCAAGCGCTCTGAACTTAGTCACCTCACATTGTTAAAATAAATATCAAGGTACATCACTAATTATTGAAGGTATCATTGGGAATGACAAGTATATTATACATTACCAAGGATACCACTGGTGTAATCAGTGGTGTGGTAGGTAACAAAGGAATACCCACCTTGTTCAGTGAGTAGTTTGGGTGAAGATTGCATCTGCTTGTCTGCCACCTCCATCTGGCGGCGGAACGTGATCAACTGTTGCTCCAACTCCGATATCAGCTCCTTCACGTACGATGGGGGCGCGCTGCTTTCTAACTCCAAACCTATCGAAGTGATTTAATATAAATGTGTGAACACATAACGGCTAGATGTTCTTACTATAGAATAAAACTTATGGCCAGAATTAATAATCAATCTGAACAGTCTGATCCGGATTAAGGTCTCTGCTCACTACACCGTACCATACCATGAGCGTGCTAGGAACGTGTCAAGAAAATATTTTTTTTTTAGAGTATGACACTGTTCCCACTAGACTATGAGTCGCCAAACTTTTTAGCCTAAGGACCAGATTAACTCCTCCACGAAAATCCAAACCTAGCTAGCTTATCGTACCAATATAGTGTAAATAACGGTATGTCGGTACGATCCGGACCGCGTTCGCGGGCCGGATTGTTAGTGCTCGTGGGCCGGAGGTGGCCCGCGGGCCGTAGTTTGGAGACTAGACCGTTCCGTCACCGGCCATGCACGTAGCGTCAACAATTATATCTGTTTTAAGTTGAAGCTCGGCAGACCCGCCGAAGTTCGAGAAGTTAGCCGGTAGGGCCCCAGATCGAAGTCGAGGAAGAAGACAAGCATGCAGGCAGAAGGAGGTGATCAAGGTATAGGTGTACCGTGCGCGCTGCAGTCCCGGGCGGCGGCGGCGGCGTCGGCGGCGGCGAGCGCGGCGGCGGCGGCGGCGCGCAGGCGGCGCGACGCGGCGCGCGCGCGGCTCACCTCCCCGCTCAGCGACGACGCCACCCGGAGCGTCGCCGAGGCCTCGCGCGCTACCTGATCACACCACACTTACTCAATAATCATACTATACTCCAGCCATCTTACGGAAACGATGTTTGTGAACAAAACTGCGCATTTTTTTATTTTTTTCTACAAATACGTCAAGTTTTTTTTTTCACGAGGGATAACGACAGCCGACTCTTAACTGACACGGAATAAAACGACCTTTGGGCTGAAATTGATCGGGCCGAAAACGTTATCCACAAATTTACTTCTGTTTTATCACAGTGGGTACCTACTTGCGTACAATTTTTGTCAAAACCGAACTGCCTACAAAAAATATCACAAAAACAAACAAACAAAAAAAAGTAAGTGATAATAATAACAATTTAAAAACCGACCGACTACTTCGCAAATATAAGACAAAAAAAAGGAAAAGAGAAATCACCACACCGGTTAAACTTTACGTGGAACGATAAACGAATAAATATGAGTTGTTACATACCTTATATTAATCAATTTCAAATACTAAGTTTTAGTGAATCGACACCATAAATACAACTTGGACAACATAAGTAAGCTATGAAACGTATTCATATATTTAGATATTCATATATGGCGAAGGGATCGGAATCATAGGGCCCAGGAATTATCGTTTGTTCTTTTTTATTTTGTTTTTGTTTGATTTTCCTTTGTGTACGACATGATAAATATTTGCAAGCTGCTGTTGTTGGCTAAATGGGAGGTGATAATTATTAAGAGACCTATAAATGTACCCCACATTTATAGGTCTCTTAATAATTATCAGTCATACGCAAATAAAGGTATTTCTATTTCTATTTCTAGAAAACTTGCATTAAAAAAGTACTTTTGAGGTTAAGTATGGGCGGATTGTTTGTAAGCATTCTTTCATTAAGTTGGCTGGAGTATAGTCTGTGCGGAAAGAGAACCGTCATAAGATTTGTGCTTAATTACCGTATTTATCATGTTGACAACACTGTTACGTCATTATAGTGCGATTATTTTGACTTGATAGATATCAAGATATTACAGTCGCACTAGGTATAATGACGTTACAATGTTTTGACCATGACAAATACGGTAATTATGCACTAATCTTATGGCGGTTCCAATTCGTTCGTTCGGTGTAAAAGTTTGTATGTTTGGAACTTCAATAATATTTTGACAACATCACATACATTGCTCCGATTCCAAAGTAAGTAGCTAAAGCACTTGTGTTATGGACATCAGAGACAACGGTGGTATCACAAACACCCAGACCTGAGCCAATATAGAAAAGTTCGTTTTCTAAATTGACCGGGGTCGAACCCGGGACCTATGAGTGAAGGAGATATACTTGATAAGTGAACTAAATTGAAGGATTCATTCACGAACGACTCATCTCTGGTTATTACATCACAAGCAACTTCATACAATTATATTTTTAATAATACTTGCCTTGTGCAGTGGTTTGATTGAGACCCTCATCATTTCGGAACTCAACGATTTCTGTTTCTTGACAAATTCCTTGAAAGAATCTACTGTTATAGATATCTCATTTGGTAACTTTTGCTGCTTTGGTGGTTCAGCTAAAAATAAATTGTATTAAAAAATTACTACATACAATATTCCTTCTGTACAATGAACAATAACTTTGCATTACTATTAAAAAGTAATGCAAAGTTAATGGCAAAAAATTAATGATTGCAATCAATAGTTATTTGTTATACAAGAGACCAAAGTCAATTTGTGCTGCGAGTGCAGACTTTAAGGCTCCAGCGAACCAAAATGATTTGCAATTTGAGCATAATTAACTCTTCTTGTGATGTTATTCGGATTAAGACAGTATTTATCTAGGTTTCTATCAAATAACAAATCCAAAATACTAGACCAGATAAAAATTTATGCAATTTATAGTTTTGTATGAAAAAATTTAATTGGCATTTTTTTCGAATCGGGTTAGTAATTAGTTAGTTAGAAATTAAAAAAAGTACTTTTGTCTCACGCTTGCAAGTCACTCGCAGCAAAGTCGATTTTTGCTGCGAGTTTTTACGCGACAAAAGTGCTCTTTTCGTGCTGGAGAAGTGAAAAATAATATTACCATAATAGAGACATCAAAACAATTTTTTTTTACTTTGATTTCTTTTTATTAACACTTTACTCACTCTTAACGTCTGTAGCGTTTACGCCCGTTCCACCCGCTGGCGTGACACCACCTAAGCCGAAACTCGATGTCACTATGGAAGAACAACATTTTCTAAATTGTTTGTAATAAAGAATCAATGACACAAACTTTAGTCTTGTAGGAGACTACTGAATATTTTTTTTAACTTATGTCAATAGTCAATAGACAAAATTTCTTTGTTCAAATAAACTTAATAATTAAACACTTTTGAATCGTCTATATTTTCCTACCACCCGTGCCAGACTTTTTTAACTGACAAGAAGAACAGGCGCAAGAAACTTATCAGCTTTAACAGAAATAAGTAACGGTTTTTACAAACTTAAATATATCGGTACCAAATACAGTACAACAGGATTATTAACAACAAAATACTTATGTGTTACATATTACATCATTTCCACGCATTTCGGTCTTTTAGATAATCGTCTACTCTATAATAGCCTTTACCCATATGCGTCAGCGTCTTTACCCATGGTTATGGTAAGCAGAATAGTGCCATTTAAACTCGTATTCAATTTAATTTAATCAAGAACAATACTCAAACGACAGTTGTCTATGCGAACCTTGTTTCAAAATATAGATTTTATCATTAGGGTTGACTTTTACTATGGCACCAAAAAAATCTATCACCGTGAAAAGTTATGATGCACTATGGCCAGAAAAAATCGATTACTTTTTCTGGCATCAGTACAATTTTTTTTACGGGGATAGATTTTTTGGTGTCATAGTAAAAGTCAACCCTAATGATAAAATCTATATTTTAAAACCAGTTTCATTCCTGTACCATTCTTAAAAAAATTGGGCCAGAAGTGTACTATAAATTTTGATTTCTATAATACTTCATGAAACACAATTTGATAAACATTTATCCGTTTTGGCAGGTATTTTGAATTCATTGAAATTAATATAAGTGCATTTCTGGTAGGCATTTAAACACAAGCCTTTTCAATTTCAACTCGACACCTCCACGCGTTCCCGAGATAAAGGTTCTTGACAGACAGACAGACGGACAACAAAGTGATCGTATAAGGGTTCCGTTTTTACCTTTTGAGGTACGGAACCCTAAAAGGCCTAGTTTCTAATGGAATAAGAAATGGGAAAAAATAATTACCTAACGTTGAGGGCTGTGTTCCAGTGACGCTAGTTAGTCCTAATTTGCCACCTGAAAAAGATTAAGCTGTTATAAATAATATACTAAACCATAACTTCAGACCAATCTACTTATATACAGGGTGTTAGTAGCACCCTAGCGAAAACTTTCAGGGCATAGTCTTCGCAAAATTCATGAAAAGTTGAGTTTTTTTCAATCACACAGAATCTGTCTTAGTTGCATATAACCTTTTACAGAAAAGTAATTAAAATATCAAAATTTTATAAACCCACAATGTATACGACAACAGCTATTTGCTCGCGGTCGAAGTTGTAGCTTTGTTGTAAGCGCGCGCTCCCGCGATGTTATCGAGTTGTTACGCGTACATTGCTGCTCAACGAAAAATCAAAATCTCAACTACACATTTGCGACAAGTGGTTCCATAGAGGAAGTTGCTTAACTCTAAGGGTAGAATCATCCTTTAAAGTTTTCTCTAGGGTGCTAGTAACACCCTGTATAGTGATTGATGATCCAAATGAATGCGCACTAAATTTAAATTACAAATACTCAAGATTTGCTACTGATTCAACCAAACACATCAATTTACAGATTTCAATTAAACCCTGTATAAACTCATGTTCAGTATTGAAGCAATGTTTATTTTTACATAGTTCAGGTAACTGACAAGATAAGCCGAATGATTTGAATAAGCTTAGCTCCAACTCGACTTGTGCTAAAATAAAGTCATATTTTACAACTAAATGGCAATTGTACTTGTAATGAGCCAAGTCACATTGTTTATGATATTTTTTTAAGGTAAACGCGCACATAAGCACACTGCAATTTTTTTATATTTTGTTGCATGTCTAAAATGCCGAAATATTATTAATCTTGGGGAAGTATTGCGAGTACTTTTATTGACAAAATAAAGCAGTTTATTACAACAGTAACACCGCAATTACATTGTAATTACATAAAACGTGGATAGCAACAAGAAAGGTTAACTGCCTGGCCATAGACAGTGACATACATGGCGTGTGATGCCACCAACCACTTTGTTGTGAGGTTTTTGACCACGCAATGAAGATAGAATCCGCTCGTCGCGCCATGCCTGTCGCTTAGATGCGTGGCCAGACAGGGGCCCCACCGGCTAATTTTTCGAACTTCGGCGTGTCTGCCGAGTTTAAACTTAAAACAGATAAATCGAAGTAAGGAGTTTCGTATGTTGTACTATTCGCCGAAGTTATTTAAAAGAATCGATGTTCGTGTGACATCATGAATTGAGGTTCGCCATTTTGGCCCGATTGGGGCTTGATTTATCTGTTTTAATTTGAAGCCCGGCAGACTTTTCAAAGTTCGATGCGTTAGCCGGTACGGCCCCTGGCTATGAGTGCAATGTGTGCATTTACTTTAACACAATTAAAACTTCTCACCACATGAAGGGGTAATGGTTTTATAGCAGTCTCTAAAAGGGCTTTTAATGGAGTAACCATGTGTCATATCAGGCCGTATAGGACTAAGCTCGAAGTGAGGTCTAGGATATGTATTGACGTTGACTGACGGCATCATTTGGAATGTTTGTGTGATGGGCACGAACGGACTTGTATAAGGAGAGCTTTGGTTGGGAAACATTTTGCTGGAATTAAAATATTTAATATTAGATTTTTTGGCCTTATATATTTTATGACGATTTTAGTTACGATCTTTTCTTTAGTTATGTGTAAAGGACATGTCCCAACCTGGGCCACGTCTATACAAGGTGTTACAAAAGTACCCCTAATGCCGAATATGGTAGATAGGGACCACCAAACTGAACAACTTTTACTATGGGACCAACTCTGAAATCGCGAAAAAAAAATCAGCTGTTTCATACATTTTGATATTTTCGTAATTGAAATGAAATGAAATGAAATGAAATGAAATGAAATATTCTTTATTCAAATAAACTTAGATATTAAGTGCTTTTGAATGGTCTATATTTTCCTACCACCCATTCGAGACTTTTTTAGCTGACAAGAAGAATGGGCGCAAGAAACTTATCAGCTTTGTCAGAAATCAGAGTAACGATATTTACAAGAATTTATATCGTTACCAAATACCTTCATTTAAAACAACATAATTAAAAAACAATAAAGTTATTAAAAACTGAAAATCAGATAGTTACTTATAATGTTACATCCATGCATTGCTGTCTTTTAAATAATCTTCTACTTTGTAATAACCTTTGCTCATGAGCGTCTTTTTAACATGTATTTTGAATTCATGCAAAGGCAGTTCAATTACATTTTGTGGAACTTTATTCAAAAGGGCAATTCCTTTCCCCATAAATGAGCCCCTAGTTTTTGCTAGTCTAAAACTTGGAACGGCAAGTTTGTCTTTATTTCTTGTATTAAAACGGTGTACATCACTATTTTTAGCAAGTGAGCAATAATGTTTCCTTACATTAACTAAATTATCATAGATGTATTGGCCTGCCACTGTTAAAATATTAATTTCTTTAAACAATTCTCTTTGTTAAACAATTAATTTTTGTATGAAACAGCTGATTTTTTTTCGCGATTTCAAAGTTGGTCCCATAGTAAAAGTTGTTCAGTTTGATGGTCCCTATCTACCATATTCGGCATTAGGGGTACTTTTGTAACACCTTGTATACACCATCTAAAAAAAGATAAAATTGTCAAAGATGGAAACTTATACGTTGAGAGTCTAGTCTGTGGTTCCGTTACGTCAAAGCTGATCCTATATAATTTATAATTTGCTTGAACTTTTTCAAAGTTTTCATTACAAGTCTTCAGTCTGGTGGAGAAACAGAAATTATGCACACACATAGAATAATAATAACGTAGAATAATAGTTCCCTACAAAGCGCACTGTCAAAAGTGAGGCTAATAAAACTGAGCCATTTCGGCTTCAGATTTTCATACTTCAAATGTAGCTATTACAACAAAAAAGTTTCAATTTCCTTACCTTTAGGTGATTAGTTACAATTTCATTGTATAGTTAAGATTAGGTAAAGTATGGAGGATATAAATCTGAAAACTGAGCCACTATGGCTCAGTTTATTTGCGTCACTTTACATACAAGGACTCTGCTTCGAGGTATTATTATTCTAAGTACACACATACCTAGATCAGAAATTATTGAAGAGTTATTCTTACCAAACAAACTGTTAGTTGTAGTCGCAGTGCTAGTGGCACCAAATAATCCTAAACTAGAGTTCTGTGCTGATGCGGCTCCAAACCCGATACCCCCTAGGCCTCCAAGGCCCGTGGTTGCTGCTGTTGTTGTGGCTCCAAAAGACAAGCCTAAAGAAAGATAATTTATTTATAAAGTAAGGCAATGCAAACAAAAATGAAAAACGCTGCATTAACATCGGTCCATTCGTTAATTCGTTTGGGAGCTACGATGCCACAGACAGACACAAATGCACACACTTCAATCTTATAACACACTTCAATCTTATAACACCCTTTTTTGCGTCGGAAGTTAAAAAGATGATAAGAGACCTGCCCCCTGATTTGTTGCAATCAACTCTGACAGAAATCGCAGTTACATTGCTGCTTAAGTCAGAACCAATGTGACAACTATCTTACTTGAAGCAACAATGTAACTGTGGTTTCAATCGATTTCAATCGAGAAATGTTAGCAACAGAGTTACGTAATCAGGGGGCAGTTGCCATTGGCACACTAAAAATACAGTTTTTTTCTTGCAAATGACTGTTGGAAATTGCGATCAATTTATAAAGTTTCGATTTTCAAATACAAGAAAGGAGTTTACACATAGTACAAGAAAGAAGAAGGTCTGGCATTCCGGGAGTAACACAGGCTTATGTTGCTATCCAGTAGCACAACTTGATAACAAAGAATGAAGATTTTTAATCTTCATTCTTTCGAATTGTCACTCTCATTAATTATAAAATTATTATAGTGCATTTTAATTGTGATTTGTTTCTCAGTAAAATGAAACAGTTCAAGTTAAAGATGAATGATTGTAATTTTCAATACTGTTTACTGAGATGACGTAAGCTTGTGTTACCCACGTGACTTCCTCTGTCTCAGAATGCTATACCTGGCGCAGTATATTATTACAGTCAACGGCACTCTGGGCTTTCACGACAGGGTAATCACATTCAATAAATTTTTGACAGTTATGTATAACCTGACATGCTGCTGACTGTACCATGGGGTTCCATACAATACATGTATCAGAAAATTGTGGGGCAAAGAACTGTGACCATTATTGTATGAATGAGTACCAACCCCACTGGTGTAGCACACATATCAATCAATATTGATGAAGTAAATTATTAGTTCATTGTATGACAACAAATCTGTAAAAGCCTCTTGGTTGGAAGAAATATAATATTAACAGAATCTGATTCGGAATTCCGAATCGTATGAAAAAATCTGAACAGAAAATTGTTGTTGTCTCTGATTTCCATAACAAAAATTTCCATAATATTAAAAAATAAAAAATAATGATTCTTGTCATGAAAATAAGTGAAACAGTTAGACATAGACTCACCAGTTCCTGACAAAGATGTGTTACCGGCTCCGAAGTTAAGGCCACCTGTACCAAGCCCAGTGGAACCAAATGCTGGTGTGGTAGTTGCTCCAAATGCTGGTGTGGTCGTTGCTCCAAATGCTGGTGTGGTCGTTGCTCCAAATGCTGGTGTGGTCGTTGCTCCAAATGCTGGTGTGGTGGTTGCTCCAAACGCTGATGTGTTGGTGGCACCAAATGCTGGTGTTGTTGTTGTTGAACCTGTTAATATTTATTTTTGGTGGTCAGCTTCGGAAATAGTTCCAACACTTTAGTATGTCATACCAACTAAAATCTTGTTCAGGGCCATGATTCTGCTAATATTATTATAATAATTGTATCAATGGTCTTTCAATAGTATTTCTCTTTTGTTATAGTTACAAAAACCGTGTAAAAAGCAACACTATATTATAAATGGGTATTCAAACATCCGCCATCATATGAAATGTGACATCACTTTTCAGTTTGGTACGGGGCTTTTTCACGCAGCCACCATGATGACAACATTCAAAGCATCATACCTAAATAAATATTGATCACAGTATACAATTTTTTCACTGTTATTTATTTTACGATGCACTTATTTAATTTATGGAACAAAAACATTTTCATCAAGTACCCAATTTATTATTGAAACACCATTGAGAGACAATAGTTTCACTAACATCAGCAGAATGAAGACCCAGTAAAGTCACTACCATAGGCAGAATGCGTTTCCGCTATGAAGTTAGCCACAATGCGCGTAGCTGTACACCACCAAACGCATGTCTCATCCACTTACATCGAATGTTCCGAGCCGCCAATAAGATTGAAACTATTTGAAACAAATTATAGTATGCAAGATAATTCTGCTTTTAAGTGTCTATACATAGTAAAGATAAATTATTTCTTACACCATGGTATGCATAACACAATACAAAAAAGAGCAAGAAATTGGTGTCCTTGAAACATAGTGATAGACCAAAATAAATGCTTCTCAGAAATTATAAGAATTGTAAAGGTAAATGATAAAAGATACAAACCGAAAGCTGGCGTAGAACCAAATGTAGGTGCCGTAGATGTGGCTCCAAATGAAGGCGCTGAAGAGGCAGCCCCGAATGAAGGCGTTGTGCTAGCTCCAAAACTAGGCAGGGAGCCAAACGCCGGCGTGGCCGATGCTCCGAACCCAGGGGCCGTTGATGTAGCCCCAAAAGATGGCGCCGCCGAAGTAGCTCCAAACGCAGCAGTCGTATTTGCACCGAAAGCAGGTGTAGTGGATGTACCAAACGCTGGGGTCGCGCTACCAAAAGCTGGGGCAGACGTCGCAGGCGTACCAAACAGTCCAGTAGAAGGCTGCGAAGTCGCCGTCAATCCAAAACCAGGAGTCGCGGCCCTAAAAAATAACACGATTTTTAGGTTATGTCGACATATCAATTTAGACTTCTCTCACGAAGCCTCATACGAAGCCGAATACTGTTTTGAGTTTGTTGCATCAAAAAGGTTTGTTTACATATTTGCAAAAACTTACTTTGCCGCGCCAAAGTTGAAACCTCCACCTCCAAGCCCAGTAGTAGCTGGAGCACTTGATGGTGTTCCAAAAGAAAACGACATGGTTTGGTAATTACGACTAGGTATTCATTTAAAATTTAGAAACATTAATATTACAAAGAGCCGGTTGCTTTGCTAAAATACTTGTAAAAAAACAGAAATCACAACAAGCAACGCCAGCCAACACCAAAGAGAATATTTATTAAAAATTATATTAAATAAGTCTGTAGTCTATGAGTTACTGATTATCTTAGAGCATTAAGAACGGGAGATGGCAAATACACGTTCCCCTTTCACCAAAGTACATGACCAATTTGATCGTGACAGTTTATAAAAACTATTTGGTCTCGAACACCCGTCATTTTGTAAGAACACATGTCACCGATCGCAGCTCCGCAAAAATGGTGAATTGTGCAGTGTTTTCGTGCAAAAGACGATCTGAAAATTCAAATTTTACTAAGAACGGGATTTTCTATCACACGTAAGTATAATTTTATTACCAAACTATAATATAATTACGAAGAAAACGCACTTTGTTTGTGTAAGATAATGACGACATTGCGATAGCAAAACGATACCAAACACATGTCAAATACCATAATAAAAGTCGTAGTGCTGCGACAAAGAGAACGAATGCTTATGCTCTAAGAACGAATCAATGATCAAGTGAATGAGTTTTAACTATTATTTTGATGTGATCAGACCAGCACATAAATTGTCAAATATTATTTTTTTATATTTAATATGTAATAGGTAGGTATTGACTTTTTTGCAAAATCTATACATAGTATTAATTGGAGACACTGTTTTACGGGTGTGATGTTCTCCTTTTTTAATCTTCTCTTTCTTTTAGGTCATCCCGGGATAGTTACTAGTCCTCGGCTGTCTGTCGGTTATGTAGAAGTGGAGAGAATCTTATAAATCAGTCCTGTCAAAGCCCGGGCATAGGACACCAAAATCATTAACCAAAATAAAAGAAACTGATGCCGAGATCCTCAAGTCAAATTGTTCCGATTGTGCAGCTTCTGCAGGTAAGAAATTTCAAAACTTTGCAGGTAAGAAATTTCAAAATTTTTTTACTTAAACTTTCCTTGCAAAAAAATTACTAACTACCAAAAAGGAGGTTTTCAATTCAACCAATACATATTTATTTGTAGATTATAGGTATTAACATATTATCATACCAACTTTTTCATTTTAAGGTGGCTGCAAGCATTCACTACTGCTTATATTTTGGCTTGAAAAGCGGAGCTGTGAGCCTTCCAGCACATCTACACAA
Organism: Catoptria pinella; assembly: GCA_963556745.1. NCBI lineage: Eukaryota > Metazoa > Arthropoda > Insecta > Lepidoptera > Crambidae > Catoptria > Catoptria pinella. Next base: position 3,017,966 of record OY750777.1, read on the forward strand.
GGCTTCTGGATAAAGCCTACCTTGGCATCGGAACGAACTAATCATGTTTTGGCAGAACATGTATACAAAAATTTAATAATACCTAATAAAAATGAAACACAAATCACTTGTTTTCCAAGCATTTATTATTTTATTTCACTTTTTTGTACTATTATGTTTTATTAACAACTCGTATTGTAGATACCACGACGTTTCAATAGTAATACACAATCACGATTGTATGCACAATAAAGTATCATCTTGCCAATGCAAACCAATAGAAACGGTGCAACAGCAAAAGTATTTAGGCCTATCAATTGACAACCGCCACAACTGGGGTCCTCATATCGAAACTGTGTGCCATAACTTCGTGCTCTGTTAGCTAAATTTGTCATAATCAAAAATAAAATACCGTTCCAAGTTCTATTAATTCTGTACAAATTCTTGGTAGATCCTATAATTTCATATGGAATTTCAAGCTATGGACGCACATTTCAACCTACTTAGAGAAAATGTATAATCTACAATTACGAATATTAAAGCTTATAGTTAGTAAGAAAGTAAATCGTATCTATAAAGATAAGTATGACGAACTTTTTAGGTAATGCAAGGTCATATCGGTTCATGACAAAGTGAGTTACGCAATTAGAACTGAACAACTCGATAACGTTGCTTCTTTGCCGAGGATTAATCATAGAATACAAACAAAACAGATTACGCAGAAGAAACTTCTCAAGGGCCGCTCAAATAACTTTTACGGAAAGAGAAAATTTACTTGTCTTCTTCCTGTCATAATTAACAATCTACCTAAAGAATTATAGGTTATTCTGGATGACCTCAAACACAAAAGTGTGAAGCAAAAACTCAAAATTTATTGTTCTACCAAAAATTTGCTTTAGAATTTCTCGTATTTAAACAATAGTCAGCTTTTTCTTAACATCATCCTGTGCACTCGCATTTACGATCAAATATTGTGTTTATTAAGTATTTTTTAAGACCTTAAAATAATATATATATATGTATACAACGTGTTACAAAAGTACCTCTAATGCCGAATATGGTAGATAGGGACTGTCAAACTGAAATCGCGAAATCAAATCAGATCAAAATGTATGAAACAGCTGTTTTTTTATTTCGCGATTTGAGAGTTTAATTTGATGGTCCCTATATACCATATTGGGCATTAGGGGTATTTTGTAACATGGTGTATACATATTTTTTTATTTTTATTTTTTTTTATTCATAAGAATGAAGCAATTTGTTTTTTCTTTTCAATACTGCTTAGTTGTATACCGACTATCTATTTTGACGAATACGTAGTGACTGGACAAACCTAATCGGGTTTTACGTTTTAGACGCTGGGTTTTTCTATAAATTGTATGTTTTACTTTGTTTAATAAATAAATAAATAAAAAATGTATGTTGAACATTTAATTATAAGCGCATTTTAGTGATTGTTGGTGTATATCACAAAATCAAATGAAAACCATTTAACATAATCTTGTTCGTAATCAATCACTCATCTTCCAATCATTCAATTTCATCGGTCTTTTGACGGCACATCACTAGCTGTTGTTGTTAAGTTTGGCGCTGCCGTAGCGTGATCTGTCAGAATTTGTACTGAGATTGTTAGTTCCAAATTTGACCACCCACAATTATAACTGTGTGGGATTGTAACAACAAGACTTTTTTCTACAAGAGTGTGCGTGAATATGAAGTTGTGTGCTGTGCGTGTTTACCTCGTCCCCCTCCAAAATCGGTGAACAAAATCTAGTGTAGAAGAGTGCTGTTGGCATCTCCCGTTCTTAATCCTCTAAGCTGATTATGAACGACTCTATGACTCAGTGTTGCCAGCTTGCCAGTGGCCGATAGTCAAAATTAACACAAGATAGCTCAAAAAGTATCATTTTCACGACAAAAGTAACATTATTAATTTCTTTAATGTAAAAAGATACTCTTATGCCCGTTTGCACTAAACTTAAGAATCGCCTAAGTCTTTTCCTAACTACAAATTGACTAAATTAAAACGATGTCATTAACTTAGCTGTCATGCAGCTTTCATGCAGCTTTCATGCACCTATTTATCTTGGTCGAGTTCACAGGTTTAACACACGTTGGAAGCGTTTCCTTCATACCTAGTTTTTAACAACGAACACAAGTATAGTGCGGGCAGGAACCAAAGCCCGCACACCGCGATCAAATTGAACGTGTGCGTAAAACATAAAACGAAAAAAAAGACGCGACGCGTTCAGTTATCGCGAAACACCGTACTTTGGGTAGGTAAATATTACTTCCTGTTCTTAAAATTACCGTACATTTGTCACACGGTAATATACTACCGTATGGGGCATGAAATTACCGTACGAATACGGTAATTACCGTACGCTTGGCAACGCTGACGGCAACCAACTAAGAATAATAACTAAAGTTATTAGTTAACTAAAAAAAGCTTTGTGAATGTTGATTTAGGCCGATTTTTGGCAGGAAAAGCCGATAAAGAAAAAAAATTTTTTCAACAATTTAAGAGGTTCTGCCGTTCTCTCGGACGCACATTTCATGTCTTTTTTTCAAAATTTCTTCGGGCATGGATCAACGGTCGGAGTCGACCAAATTGGACTGTTCATAAGCCAAAATTACCTGCACATGATCACCACCCAATTTGGTCAGCATCGACCCGATCAAAGCTAAATCGTACCGACCAAGTTGGGTTGTGAGTAGAGGCTTTAATACAACACGTAAAGGGGGGTTATTCACGATTGTTGGAAATTAACTTTCCGAATACTTACTTGCTCAAATGGGCACTTGCGCGCCTGTCGGATGGTTTGGTCGTGGTTTGGTCTGTGTTATTTCTTAGCCAAAATACTGCTAAGCCTATTTAATACATTCTCTTTAGGGTATAAATATCTATGATTAGAATAGTAACGTCATTCACTTAAAGAAAGGTAAAAAGTCACTCATGAAATTGTAACGTCCGCTCTGCCATTAAGAAATTTAAAATGAATTATCTTGCTAACGGTGGCCAACTCGAAAATATCTGCAAGATAACATTCAAGACAATTGCAGTAAATGCCGGAATACCATTCGAAATGATTAATTATCAGAAACCATATGAAATTTATAAGCAACCAATAATGAAATCATGTGATCAACAATTCCTAAGATTAATGACTGGAAACGTCAGGGTTGAAACATCCTTCACAAAACTAACAAGACCTTTATATAGCACATTTTTTTGATATTTTTCTATAAGTACGTATTGTCACAAAATATATAATAGTACTAATTGTCCTTTTATTATTCTGAATAATACCGATTTATGTTTTGTTTGCTTTGTTCTTTGATTTAATTTCTTGGCCTTTTCAAGGTCTGTCAGAATCGTTATTGAATAAAAGTTTATTTACCACCTACTATACTATTTATTTGCTTTCAATAATAAAAATCGTTTGTGTAAAAATCCATAGCACATTTTAAAATAAATAACTTTTTTTCAAATAGCGCCATCTAGTGCAACATTACAGATAAAGGAACTTGTGAAGGCTGTTTGAGGGCAAGCACTGCAAGCAGCCAAGCATCTAGTTTGAGTAAACGTAATAGATGTCGCTTTTCACCTTTTTTTACTCCTGACTTTACATACAATGCGATATGCGATTTTTGGCATTGTAACGTCTAGAAACTGTGTTGGTAGTGCGCACAGTGTTTATTATAACATCGTATTGTACCACAAGCGCTCTGAAGTTGCGGTTGTTGTTGTACATTCGTCATTGTCAATACGCTTGCTATTTCGATTTCTATACGATGCGAGTAGGTAGGATACATTTGGGTACCATCGTACGCCTGTTGTATAGAAAAAGGATCCGTACTCGTAGCACCAGCCATCGAGAAATAAAAACGTTCCTAAGAAAAAATCGATATGACTATTTTTTGTATCGGAAATCTCATTTTCTTTTTCGGCAGTAGGTAGCTGTACCTTCTCTTTTTTTTAATACGCCGTAGAAAAACGCATTTACGCGCTTCCCCTCCTGCAGGTGAGCGAGAGGGGGGTACTACTACTACACACATTTCCCATACAAAATTAAGTGATTAAGCTAGCGAATTTTTTTAAACGCGTTTTTTTGTTCGTGCTACGGGTACTGATTACGATTAATACTACGACTCGTGTTTAATCTGGCCGGTTTGACGGGCGTTCGCTATACACGCACAAGCCCGGCCTGCTGGCTTGGAGTTGGACTGAAGGCCAAATCTTTCCGACCAAATCTCACGGGAGTACGTACCATAAAAGAGTTGACACAAATTGAAATCCTCTTTGTAATGCAAACACGTCAAAATAACGAATAACTTAGCAGCACAGACTATATTTTGTACGGAGAATTTTTTTAGTTCCATTTTATTTAATTTCTACTCTTTCTGGTCAAGCCACGGTAAAGCATAATGGAGACTACACACGTACAGGCCCGGCCTGCAGGCTTGGTATGAAGAACAATTCCTTCCGGATGAATCTCGCGTGTTATTAGGCTACTGTGTTTTTGAGCTATATCATCGTAAAGGTTGTATTGTATATTGACTTGTATACATAATTGAAAAGATAATGACTATATCAAGGCTATCTACCGGTAGGTACCGGTAGTTGAATCAAATACCTATACAACGCGGCGTGCGGCAGCGTTTGTGGTGTAGTGGCCCGTCGCGACGCATCGATCGACACCTGTGGCAGCCTTTGTGGCGGCAGACTTTCCTGTGGCCATAGAATGTAATGGCAGGATAATTTGGCTGATTCACAAATCGTCCACTAGTCGACGCATTAGCGCTAGTGTAGATGTAGACCTGCCCCCTGATTATGTTGCAATCAACTTTGACAGAAATCGCAGTTACATTGCTGCTTTAGTAAGAACCAATGTGACAACTATTTTACTTAAAGCAGCAATGCAACTGCGGTTTCAATCGAGAATTGTTAGCAACAGAGTTACGTAATCAGGGGGCTGGCATTTTGTTGTTGTGTTTGCTATCAATTTTTGGATGTTGGAAGCGGATTTTCATAATTATATCAATTTTTCAGTCAACACATTTTGGTTTTCCTTTTTTCCAATTCAATCTTTGATTCGTTACTGTCCAACTTCCATAATAATTATTATTATCAACCATTTTAAGATATAGGCTGGCCCCAGACCTACCGGTTTCATTTCTTTGCTTTGCTGTTTTAGTTGTACAGTGGCTACCAACTAACGCATCGAACTTCGGAAAGTCTGCCGGGCTTCAAATTAAAATAGATAAATCGAGCCCTAATCGGGCCAAAATGGCGAACCCTAATTAATGATGTCACACGAACATCGATATCTTCTAAATAACTACAATACGAAACTTCTTACTTCGATTTATCGGCACGGCAGACTTTCCGAAGTTCAATGCGTTAGTCGGTACGGCCCCCTGTTCTACTAGAACAGCAAAGCAAAGAAATGAAACCGGTAGGTCTGGGGCCAGCCTCATGCTAGGTGGGCTGATGGCTATCATAAAGGTGGACCACCGGCAAGAAAAAGTGTCCGTGGTTCACCTTTGTGATAATAATATATAAAATAATATTGCAATCTCTTTTCTTTTGACCTTTGTTCTTTTGTGTTTTACTTTAGTTTAAAAGAATATTCACCAAATAATCACTTCGATTGTACACACGACGGCACCTCAGACTATACATGTTGACCTTGAGGCCGTCTTTATGCCCTACGTAATAAAATCTGTTTTCGTAGTTTAACTGTATAACCTGACGTGCTGCCGTCCGTACAATTATATTCTGGACAAATCACACCAATTAGGTACACACGGCGGCACCTCAGACTTTTTGACCATTAGACCGCTTTTATGCCCTACGTAATTAAAGCTGTTTTTGCAGTTTAACTGAATAACCTGATGGGCTGACGTGTGTACTTGTAGAATTTTTATTTTTTTATTTTTTATACCTGTACGTTTAGTACTATTATACCTACAGGCTGTTACTGAATGAACCAAAAATAGGAAAACCGTATCTTCATAAATTTTGATATTTTCGTTGTTAATTTTGGTATGAAAAAGCTTGTTTTTTTTCGCGATTTCAAAGTTCGTCCCATTGTAAAAGTTGTTCAGTTTGATGGTTTCTATCTACCATATTCGGCATTAGGGGTATTTTTGTAACACGTTGTATACATAGAAGTCTTTGCTTAAAACATTTAAATTTCAACAATAATAATAACATTAATGAAGTCACCCAAACGCATGCGTTTACGTTTGTAGTCAGGCTGTCTGCATTTTATTGCATTACCGATGCCCGGACGAAATGTTTCCGACTTGAGCCGAGGGAATGCCACAGACATATAAAATGCCGACTGTACCTAACCTAACCGATTGTGTTGAAGTGTACTTTGATAATTAATTCATGAAATCCTGAATACCTACAGTTTTTTTTCTATCAACTATGCAAAAAAAATTGAATGCAATTCTGAAGTCAATATCACTAGTGTTAAGTAAAAAACAAGTAAAGGGGGATACCCCCCTACTACTTATACTTAAAATTAAGAGTGTATGTATACACATGCACTCTTAATTTTAAGTATAAATCTAAAAATAAGATAGGGACGATTTAATAAACGTGACCATTTGTCACCTGTCATGACAATTTTATATCCATTGCGTCAACCAATTTGAAATAGAACTAACTATCACATCGCAATGTAAACCAAATTAGCATGTCAATTTTTTGTCAAATTGTCGACGTTATTAAATAAGGCCCTATCCACGTTACTGAATATGTATGTGCCGTAAAATTAATAGTTTGAAAATATCGGAAAATAATCTTAATTAGTCTGCAAACTCACAAATATAGCAAGACGCGTGCTTATGAATTCTAGGGGGACGAGTTAGAAAAGTGGATGAGTTGGGAATATGGACGACTTGGGAAAGTGGACGAAGTCGTCCTGAAGGGCGTAGACGGGCATTCATTATTTTCATGATTTACGTAGTACCAGGTAGTCTCTTTTTTTCGTGCGTGTAACGGCTAAATACTCAAAATTTAAGGAGACCTTAATTAAAGATTTTAGCTAAGAAGTCTTTGAGTATTCGGCCGTAATTCTATTGAATGAACTACACAAACAAACCTTAATATCTTGACTAAAGACATCAGGCATTTTAAATGCCACTGTTGGGGCATAGGCCACGCAGGCCCAATGCGGATTGGTGGGTGTTATGACTGCAAATGCAGCTGGGACCAACGGCTTAACGTGGCTTCCGAAGCACGGAGGAACTCGAGATTATACATTTTTGGTCACCGATCCCATGATCAAACCTTGCTTAACCTCCGCAATCGCTTGACCGAGCTACTCAGATAAGTATACCTACTTAAAAATTAACCGTGTATTATTAAGGACTCTGGAAATTAAAGCAAATAAGCCGTACTACCAACCAAACCGAGTACAAATGTACTTCCGTCCTGGGAATCGAATCCGGGACCCCTGCGTCTTACACGGGTGGGCGAACCACTAGACCATAGAGGCGGTTAAAACTTTGTCGCAGTTGTTTGTCATTGATTTCTGTTCAAAAAAGTTCTAAACTGTATACATATTTATAGACGTCTGACGAATCGAAATTACACTTGACCTAGGTATATGCGTGAGATTGAAAGTACCTACCTGGGGCCCTACCGGCTAACTTTTCGAACCTCGGCGGGTTTGCCGAGCTTCAACTTAAAACAGATAAATCGAAGTAAGGAGTTTCGTATTGTACTATTCGCTGAAGTTATTTAGAAGATATCGATGTTCGTGTGACATCATTAATTGAGGTTCGCCATTTTGGCCCGATTGGGGCTCGCTTTATCTGTTTTAATTTGAAGCCCGGCAGACTTTCCGAAGATCGATGCGTTAGCCGGTACGGTCCCTGTTGTGTGTGCGATGTGTTACTTTATTCACAGCCATTATTTCCCAATAGTTTTTCCAATCTGGGTCAAAGTTAGCCTAGGGTCAATGAAATTATTAATAATAATAATGATAATAATAAATGCTTGGACAATTTCGCACTGCGCCATCTAGCCCCAAGCTAAGCGAAGCTTGTAATATGGGTGCTAGACAACTGATATACTACTTTTATATTTTTAAATATATAGGTATTTATTATACATAGTACAACAATTAAAATTAATCATTTTAATTGTTGTGACAGGGAACCCGGGTACTCTTGCGTGTAGATCGGTAACCGGCATGTTGACCACTGCACCACTCAGGTCGTCAAATTGGGTTAAAATCCGCCTAAACCCAAGTACTTATTATTTATTTAATTAGTATGAATTCATAAGCAATAGCATATTTTACAACCAACGTTATTTTCACTTCACTAATTATCCGTTTTCCATGAAAGCATGTTACTGAAACAGTGGGATTAATTAATCAATTTAATCATACGAGTGATCGACGCGACACGGCTGCCAATTACGGGAGATGTATTTAGGAACAAATTAATTATCTGTGCTGCAGGCTAGACGAATAAAATTGTGTTTATCGAGAGCCATTTTCCATAGTATGTACAACTAGTAACTATTTAATAATCTGTGGTAGAACGGAAAACTACTGTTCATGGAATAAAATGACGTCTAATTTCTAACATACTATTATAAATAAATAAATATTTGACAACATTACATTTATTGCTCCGATTCCAAAGTAAGTAGCTAAAGCACTTGTGTTAAACACCCAGACCTGAGCCAATATAGAAAAGTTCGTTTTCTAAATTGACCCAACCGGGGATCGAACCTGGGACCTCAGAGATGGCGACACCTTGAAAACCGGTGTACAAAGCCACTCGACCACGGAGGTCGTTATTATTTATTTGGGAACTGCTTCTTCTTCTTCACGTGCCACCCCTATCGGAGGTCGGACAACACATGGCTATCTTGACTTTTGAAGCCGCTGCCCGAAATAGGGATGTAATGTAATGTGTAATCTGGGAACATAAACCCGATACTGTTGATGGAACCATGGCAAACCATCATTATTCGCAGTAGTGCTACCAATAGTACGACGTGACGCGACGTTAAAATATTTGGCGTAGTACAAGCTATTTAATAGTATACCAAGTAAGTATTAAGCGTGACGCATTGATAAACTATTTCCGTATCGACTGTCTCGCTCAAACACTCGTAAGTTAGTACACTTAACTATAGCAGTTTTGCGACGACAAGCCGGTATTTTCGTTAAAATAAAAAATCTATAATGTACAACGTGTAACAAAAATATCCCTATTGCCGAATATGGTAGATAGGGACCATCAAACTGCACAACTTTTACTATGGGACCAACTTTGAAATAACGCAAAAAAATTCAGCTGTTTCATACAAAAATTAAAATCAAATATATCAAAATGTATGAAACAGTTGATTTTATTTCGCGATTTCAGAGTTGGTCCCTTAGTAAAAGTTATTCAGTTTGATGGTCCCTATCTACTACATTCGGCATTTGGGGTTATTTTGTAACACGTTGTATAATGTAAGAATCCAACTGGCATATTGAGTGTGTGCTTAGAACTTGTCTAATTAGAAAATTGAGAGGCTTAAATCGGTAAGATTTACCAGTAAAATGCAAATCTCTGTTTAAAAGAGGTTTCTTTGATATTTTTTGCTCTGTTAAAAAAGTTAACGAGTCGTGTTTCTACAACTGACAAAATGAAGTATAGAAATATCGAGATCCCTGCCACTAAAATGTCCAAAGCGCCCTCTTAAAGTATTCCACAATAGCTGGAAAAAAACTGATATGTTTCTTCATCTTGGTGATAGCTAGTTGTGGTATATGTGTCGCAGCCAACTGGTTTATGCCACTCAATTAACGGCCTAGTCATTTAATTGAACAGCGCCGTTTAATCACCGGCCTAAATAACATTTAGCCAATGTAAATAAAATTCATATTTAAACTTGTGACAGTATCATTATATAGGTACCCACATATCGCCTAACAAACAGTAAATCGCTAAAAATTACACAAAAACACTTTTACCTACATGCTGTTGGTCATTTCCAATAAAATTTAGGGCAAAATTTTATATAAAAGATAATATTTACACTATTTTTAAAATCACACACTTCTATTTAACAATATATTCTCGTGAAATCGTATTTTAGTCACGTTAAATCGTGAGAAACACCAAAAATATCACAGCTGATCGACGCCATATTGGCAGCTCCGCTTACAGCGCTCAGGTAACAGAAAACGGAACTATATTTCAATGTCTTGGCTAAGTACGTTGTTAAACGTCATTGAACAAAGTCACTCGCCTAGCCATCTAATTAGATAGCTAGATGTCATTTAGGCCGCTGATTGAACGGCGTCGTTAAACGAAAAGGCTAGACCGTTATTTGAACGAGCTAGTTGACTGCGACATATACACTGTCTCGACTTCTAATAGCCACAGCAAGTGCTTTTAGGTCTTTGGATCATAATATTATGGCCTTTAGAGCAATTTATCAACACAATATTAGAGCAGAACAGAATTAATACTTAAGTACGCTCATGTTCATAACGGAAAAGACTTTTCATAAAGACATTGCTCTTTATGTCGCGGGGCAACATTGTCCCCTAGTGAATAGAACGCTAATATAATTTGTCTGCAATTTTCTGAAAGGTGAAAGATTACGTCCCTACTAAGCGGGAGAAATATGAGATGAAAATCAGATTCTCTTAATTCTCTTAAATTTTTAACGTGATGACGACGTTATAAATAACAAAATGCTTCATTATTATTTATTTTGTGCGAGTGTCTATGGAGACGTGCAATTTTGTTCTCTGGAACAAGGGGCTTGTTGCACAACAACATTGTCAGGTTAGCGTCATATCAGAACATGGCCGACTGGCCTGGACGGTTTCGAGGCCTTGAAGCTGCGCTTTAGGGAATGTTAATACTGAAACAAGTATTTGTAAATTGTAGCATATATTTAAAGCGTTCGAAGGTAAATGTTAATAAAGTTAATGTTTTTGTGTTCAGGTATGTCCATTTTAAGGGTTCCGTACTTAAAAAGGAAAAAAAACCCTTATATGATCACTTTGTTATCCGACTGTCTGTATGTCTGTCAAGTCCATTTATCTCGCGAAGACGTGGAGGTATTGAGTTGAAATTAAAACCATATACTCAAGTCTACAGTCCCTTGAAGCTGTGAAAAAAATCAAACTTCTAAGTTAACGTAAAAAAAGATACTTACGGCCGTTTATGCCGCAAAAACGCATATTTCGACACTCAAGGGAGGCAATCATTTATAGGGTACTTTCCGTTGACCTAGAACTTACACAACAAGTACAGGAAAAAATTTGAAAACTATACATCATCTCATCATCCCCCTACCCTTATCCCAATTTATTTGGGGTCGGTGCAGTGTGTCCTTCTCTTCCATTCCTTCCTGTCACTCGTCATCTCCTCATCCACTCCCTTTACATTCATATCATTCCTCACACAATCCATCCACAAATTTGAAAACTATACATTTGTAATTAAATCATAAAAATATAGTCTTTATTTAAAGTACGTAATCAATCATTAATATTAGCGAGGTTAATTCCTTCTACATTGGTGAGATGGCGCTGGCTTGCAGCGTAAGAGTTGATATACTAGAAGAAATTCGACGTTCCCACTAGTGACTCGGTAGCTCAGCGGTCAGAGCATTCGACCGGATATCCAAAGGTCGCGGGTTCGATTCCCGTCCGAGAACATGATCTGGTGCGAGTCCTATTTTTTCTAGTATATTATTTAGTATCACAAACCAACTTAATTTTGCGGTCAAACCCGTAGCACAGATAAGCCTCGTCTAGTCTTATTTGGTACGGAACCCTAAATGTGCAAAGTCCGACACGCACTTAGCCGGTTTTTAATATTTTTTTTTACAATTGCGTTTCATGATCTTGGTGAGTAAGAGGTAGGTACCTCTACATATTCTGTGCCTCTACCTCAAACAAATGAGCAAAGTAAAAAAATATCAATATGATATTTTTGAGTCTGTTGTCATGTCAGCGCCAGAGCTCTATGGCAATATAAGGGCAATAAGTAACTAGTTGTTGTTTCCTTAGAAGAATTAAAATATTTCTTTGTAAATATCGTTACTCTGATTTCTGACAAAGCTGATAAGTTTCTTGCGCCCATTCTTCTTGTCAGCTAAAAAAGTCTCGAATGGGTGGTAGGAAAATATAGACAATTCAAAAGCACTTAATATTTAAGTTTATTTGAATAAAGAATTTTTCATTTTCATTTCATTGAAATATGATAATAAATGAATTGCTCTTACGATGTTATGATATGAAGTAAGTAGTAAAAAAATTTGACTATACTACACGTATACTTCAATAACGTTAAAATATCGAAGCAAAGATTTCCTTAGAATCACAGAAATGAATGAAGCATTGTAAAAACTCTCGACGTTGAAAAAACTCTTTTAAAATCAACGATTTTTCTTAGGGAAACTTGGAGAATGTCAAATAACATTGTAGCTGTATAACAGCGGAGTTTGATTTTACGCGATTCATTACGACTCAGGCTGGCGACCAAGTTTAATTGACTTCTAACATTTTTAATTACCTACCGACTACGCTGGATACACTTCATAGTGTACATTAGTGCAGTGTGGAATTATCAAAAAGACAAAAAATGAGAAAATAACAACATACTTATAATATATAAATAAATAAATATAAATATTATACAACATCACAAACATTGCTCTGATCCCAAAGTAAGTAGCTAAAGCACTTGTGTTATGGAAATCAGAGACAACGGTGGTAAACACACACACCCAGACCCGAGTCAATATTGAAAAGTTGGTTTTCAAAATTGACCCAGCCGGGGATCGAACCCGGGACCTCATAGATGGCGACACCTTGAAAACCGGCGTACAAACCAATCGACCACGGAGGGCGTCAAATATAATACTTAGTCAAGTAATAAGTGGAAATCAGAAGACTTCCTTGTGGAATTTCAAATGGCAACGCAACAATACAGTACAAAGGGAGGGAGAAACACCAAGGGAGCACAGCCACTAAGGGTGACCGGTAGCAGGGTCTCCTAAGAACTTAGCCCAAATGCAGATCGCCAGCCCGCCTTCCAAACGTGGCGATTATTACATACCTCCAGGACCGACGGTTTGGTGAAGATTGCAGGAAGGAAGCCGCTGGATGCGGGCAGCGCAGGACCGATCGTTGTGGAGATCATTGGGGGAGGCCGTACACAGTGATGGGTTTTATGCGGCTAATATGATGAAGAAGACCGTAGTAAAATTCTTGATGAAACGGGAGACGAAAATCATTAGCTCTTACTGATAAACTTACACTGTGGTAGAAATGACCCGAGGCAACCATTTTGTAATTGTAGATTTTGAAATTGCACAAGAAATTTTTTATTCCGTTTCGCTATCGGTCAGTTGTCAGTTTCGCTTTTAATTATTTATTTTTTTTCTTTACGTATTTTTAAGAAATTATATTTAAAGAAACCACTTTGTTACTCTTTTTCAGATTTTGATTGGTGTCAGACCCAGAGGTCTCAAGTTCAAATGTGTACCAATGTTCGTGTTCGTTTTTTTAACCGACTTCAAAAAAAGAAGGAGGAGGTTATGCTTGACGCACTTGCACTTGACGAAACAAATACCAAAACCCAAAACAATACCTAAACAAATGAAGTTCAGAAATCCTTATAAAGCCTGTGGTGTGAAGTATTAATTTACGTAGTGATTACATGCTCTTTGTTGACATCAACCCTACTCTCCTAATGTCTAGGAAGGCGACTAATTACTGAGGTACATCAGCGTTTCAAAGCGGTCCAACACGATCCAACATTGTGATCTTCAAACCAGCTGCCAGGCGTTGAGATTATGGCAACAAGCTCCCATTGGAGAGGCCGCGCTCTGTCCGTTCTGCAGTGGACTTAATTAAAGGACTGCTTAATGATGAACTGTACGGATTTAAGTAAGCGATGGCAGACGTTTGCTAATCTCTCAAAGATTTTATAGTCCCAGGTGGAGGTAAAATGTTAATTGACTGATAAACATCACTTAAATAAGACGATATGGGAGAAAATATAAAAACTGTTTCGAATTCATAAAAGATAATGCTACTTATCCATAGTAACCTGGGGGCTAATTGTCTAATTTAAAAATCTATCGCAATCGCTTTCATTTGACAGTTGGATACGACACATTGCTGCATTTCTTTGGTAAGTTTTATTTGTGCCAAGAGAAGCATCAATGTGTTTCATCCTGAAAGCGATTGCGATAGATTTTGAAATTAGACAATAGAAAGGCTGGGCTCATTTTGTAAAACATGTTGCCCAGACATGAAACTCGTGCCAAACGGTAGGCATAATCACCACTAGTAACTTTCAATAAGACGTTAACAAAATCCAACCCAGAGGAAAAGTAACATACTTCATAAATAACATATCTCATAATATGTTATTTGCTTAAAGGAAATAAATATATATTAAATCATATCTTTGTTTCTCTGGGGCTAATTTTTTAGTGTCATAATAAAACGAAACGAAATTTATAATATGGCATAAGTTTTATGTCTGGGCAATCGCTTATTATTGAGCAAAATTAGTTGCATTATCGTTTAGTATCGAAAGTGCAGGACTATTTTTTTTTTATCCACAACGAGATAGTGCTTAGCCTTCACCGCACCTGATGCCGAAAGTGTAAGCGCACTACACCCAGAATCCTCACCACTGAAGAACTAGCTATCTTACCTCTAACTGCCGGAACACAACAATTTTTAAATTGTTGTTATGGCGTCAGACTTAGTTAAGATGGTGGTAGCTAAGCCAGGCAGAATTGAAATAAGCCCTACCACCAACCAAACCGAGTACAAATGTACCTTCTGGCAAATTGCCAGTAAGTAAGTAATTGCCAGTGGCAATTGAACCTGGGATTCCTGCTCTCACACGTGTAAGCTCTCACACGAACCACTAGACCACAGAGGCGGTAAACCAGCAACCTTTTATTAAAAGCTCATTCTGTAGAGAGGTGTATAATTTTTAAAACTGCTAAAATGTAAACGAGGTGTCCCTCACAATCCTTGAACGCAATTCTAAGCTTCACTTCACACTTCCTGGAACAACGCCTGAAAGCATTCCATGTCAACCTTAAACGGGCCTGTATAAAGATCTTTTTAGATTGTTTCGAGTTGAGATTAAGTTTGGTAGCCAACTCTTTGTTGTCTCGCCAGAGATGCGTTTGTTTTATTCGGCGGCGCGTTTGTGTGTCTGCGATCGATGTGCATTAAGCGCATAAAGATGGCGAGTATAAATCATCACGCCGCCCGATACTCGCTTCGCCGATGATCATTTTGACGAGCATTCGTTTGGTCAATTTTAGTTTCTACGAACAGGCGTTTTTACAGATGGTCATGTTAACGATCAGGAAAACACTGTAGAAAAGAAATTATAAAAAAGGTACTCCTGTGATAGGTTGATCGTTTATTTATGAATTTCTGCGTATCTAAATATTTGTCTTCAATGAACTGTTTATATATTTCTATATAGAAAGGTACCTTTATGTTTTTCTCTTTTGTAGTATCTGCTTAGTAATAGATTTCGGTTACTTTGTTACTGAGGCATAGTTTGAGTATGTTTATAGAGGTCGAAAAAATATTAGTGATCCAGTGATTAAGTCCAACGTCCAAAGTGTAAGTCCTTTACTTAGCAATATACTTTTATTCGTGTGGCCACTAAAATCAACAACAAGCTAACCTCACCTCACGCAACCATGTCACGACCTGCGGGTCTATCGGCTAAAAACAATGAAGACTGTGTTTTGACAGATGTATGTGATACATTAATTACTACTTCGTTCTGGCACAAATAAAAACTTGCCAAAGAAAAGTAGCAAGTATCACATTCATCTGTCAAATCAGAGCGATTACGATAGCAATGTAAGTTAGCCGATAGAGCCCCTGTTATGCTATTCTGAAAATGGTAAATCACTTAGAAAGTCATCTCGCAGTAACTTTTCATTTGATTGATGAATTCGTGTGTGAGATACAGATATGAGATGACTTTCGAAGTGACAATCAAAACGTGTTTCAGAATACCAATTCCTACTGACAAACGTCAAAATACTCACCCATCGTAATTTTTTTCACTTTCGTTATCACTTGTTGTTAGTGGCGATCATTTTAAGAATATGAAATAGTAATTTAACCGTGGATTCAGAAGTGGTTTTGCAAAGGAACTAAAATATTTTGTGTGAAGTGACGATCAATGGCAACGCGACGACCAAATCCTACATGGCGTGTGATGGTTGCCGCGAATCCTGAATTGACCGCTGTAACCGTACAGCGGTCAATTACCGCAGTTACCGAACTGAGTCGAGCGCGCAATGTGGGGCAATGAAGAGAGAGCGACGTACATCGCGTCGCCGTTCGCCGCTTCGCGTGGCCAAGTGGTAAAATTAACGTGTTTTTCGCGGCCCCACTTTATAGGGTTGTATCTTTCGGACTAACAACTGGATTCGTCCAGAAAGGTAAAATGTCCCGATCGTCCTCTTGACATTACTTTTTAAAGGTCGTCCTTATCGTAGCTCATGAAATCTTTGTTTTCTCAATTCTATAAAATGTATTCCATTTAATCCTTTTTGGTTTAAATAAGGCGAATCTGTCACTTGGTATTTAGAATACTGAGAGACGTCTGTTATTAATTATAATTTATTATAAAGCAGAACAGAATGTGAGAAACTTAATTAAAATCAAAATAGTTTTAATATTTAACTACCTACCTATACTTACGTGAGTCTCTCTGACATAATAATTATAGGCTTATCTTTTAAATTTTACTGTGTACCTAGTATACAAACATAAAAGTATCTTGTGTTATTAAAATGATGAGCTCAGTGGTAAGAGCATTGGACCGAAATTTTAATGGTCGCGGTTTCGATTCCCGTCCGAGAATATGATCATCATATGGGGCTAATTGTCTTATTTGAAAATCTATCGCAATCGCTTTCATTTGACAGATGGATGTGACACATTGCTGCATTTCTTTGGTAAGTTTTTATTTATGCCAAAAAGAAGCATCAATGTGTTACATCTTGAAAGCGATTGCGATAGATTTTGAAATTAGACAATAGAAGAGCAGGTGCGAGTCGATTTTTTTCTAGTATATTTTTTAGTTTTGTATAAAAAAAATCTTTTCTTCACCTTAGTTCAGGCCTATAAAGAAATCGTAAGAAAACTGTCAATGTGTAGCATCGTAGCAAAAGTGTTGTAGAACTACGACGCTACGAACAATCTTGCGATCACCGTAGCCACAGAATAAAATAACGTGCCGTAGTATTTTAATATGACATTATGTGTTTTTTTGGGTGTTTAGTAAGAAGTGGTTCAGTTGCGTTTTTTTATGTATCTGATAATAATTTTAATAAATACACTATGTTAATTTATCGATTTCAAATGATAGAGATAGCGTGTTATTTTCGATGATTTATTGACAGAGATGGATACTTGCTTAATATAGTAGCATAGTCACAAAATACACACTGGCCTTCAAAACTTAGGATCACACTTTTAAAATTGCAATTTCTCTTAAACAATAGAAGTTAGAATTTTGAAATTAAAAAAAATGTTTTTTTTCTCAAGAAGATTATGGATGTGAAGTTATTGAAATAAAAAACTTTTAAGTTCTTTTTATTTCTGATGTGAAGTTATTATTGAAAAAAAAACTTTTAAGTTCTTATTTCTAAATATATCTTTTATATTTTAAAAGTTATCACAATTTTGAAAGTGTGGTACTAAGTTTTGAAGGCCAGTGTAGTACAAGGCATAGTGTAAAGAAAACTTTACAATGTTATAGTAGTATTCGTAATTTCTTATTAGCAGTATTTGTAATACTATGATAGTAGTATAAAAAAGGTATTATTTAAGGTGGTACCAAATTATGTAACAATACAGAAACAGGTGATAGTGTTATTTAAACTAAACAACTTTCTCCAATTAACATGGGTCGAAATACGAAAAAAAAATTCATCCTCCCATACAAAATGAATTGGTCAGTTGATCGACTTAGTATGGAAAGGCGAAAAAAAAAATCTTTTTTCGATTTATGGTGCTTGGAGAAAGTTGTATTAGGGGTATTTTTGTAACATGTTGTATATCTTTCAACAGTTTTGCATTTCAACTCCGAATGACAAAGTCTTTCGCGAATTCCCGGTATTTAATTGTTTGCGAGAATTTACCTATAGAGGTGCCTCTGTTTAGTTTGACAAATCCGCTCGTTAATTGGACGGCGCAATCGCTTTGTGAAGCGTACGACATAGTGATAAGCGGAAGAGGTTTCATTTATCTACTTTATTATGATGGAAAAAAATAGGAAGATTTCGTCACGGGAATTCGAAACTGCGCTTCATGGCTAGGAACTAATTAAAAACCGTCCGTTATTTAAGAGCCCGGCTAACAGTGAGCTTCACATACAAATGTAATACCAAAACGATTTGCAATTTGAGCATAATTAACTCTTCTTGTAATGACATTCGGATAAAGACAGTATTTGTTTAGGGGTCTTTTAAATAAATAATCCAGAACCCGAACCCAATTCAAAATAAATGCCAATTACATTTTTTCATACAAAACTGTAAACCGCATTAATTTTTATTTGGTTTGGTATTTTTTATTTATTAGAATCCTAGACAAATTCTGTGTTAATCCGAATAACATCACAAGAAGAGGTAATTATACTCAAATTCCAAATTATTTTGGTATTACGTTTGTATGGAAAGTTCACTGTTCGCCGGACTCTTAAGACATTTTTGTCGTATTTTAAAGGACACATACCACATTACAAACAGTGTAGTAGGAGACATTTGGTAGTACTAGCTTCCGCCCGCGACTTCGTCCGCGTTGACATTTGGAAAATCCCTAGGGAACCTTTGACCGGATAAAAAGTATCCTATGTTTTAATCTAAGCTATAAACATCTGTGTGTCAAATTTCCTCTACATCCATTCAGCCATTTTTGCGTGGTTGAGTAACAAACATCCAAACTTTCTCATTTATAATATTACTAGCGACCGCCCGCGACTTCGTCTGCGTGGAAAGTTTTTTGCTGATGATCGGTTCAGTAATTAAGACGTAAAGGCGTAACAAACAAACAAACAAACGGACTTTCGCATTTATAATATTAGTAAGGATATTAGGGATAATGTATAGTAGAATAGTGTATTTATGACTTACTTACCAGAAATGCATATTACTCGTGGTACAGTTTTTGGTCCTGCTAATTAAACTTAACTAAACACGAATCATGATTATCTTAGCATTTCAAACATGTAGTAGGTGGTTTATTGTAGGTATATTTTGTCACCAAAGTATAGTTTGACCATAAAGAGTTGACAAAAAATGAGGGCGCCACTTTCTATGCAAACACGTCAAAATCACGAATAACTTGACAACACTGACTATATTTTGTATGTACTCAAAAATTTTAGTTCCATTTTATTTAATTATATCTCTTTCTGGCTAAGCTGTACCTATTTTGCATCCCAAATTATTATTTCACAAATCAAAACGCTATATCGGTCTTTCAATGAGCTGTCTTAAGTAGCGGTTCGGAGTCTCTTCAAATAATCGTTTTGCGTTTATAGCTTCGCGCTGAATTTCAATATATTTCGTTGCGAATTTACTTTTGCGAGTTAAATAACACCACTTTCATAGATAAAGTTTATCGATTTGGTACATTGCCAGCATTGCATAGTGAAGTTGGTAACACTGAGAACTGGATATTTTTAATGTAACCATCCAATCAGTTTAATGTAACCATAACCATCAGCCATTTTTAATGTCCCTACTGCTGGAGCACAGGCCTTCCTTATGGGTGGATAAGGAGGATGGGCCATGACCCACCATGTGGGCCCAATGCGGATTGGTGGATGTTAACGACCCGGGACCAACGGCTTCACGAAGTGCCTTCCAAAGCACGGAGGAGCTCGAGATAAAAAAAATTTGGTCACCCATCCCATGACCACACATATTTGATATAAAAAATACAACATCAAATAACTCCGATTCCTAAGGAATTTTAGCACTTGTGTTAATCAGAAACAACCACAGTACAACGGGCGCCTAAACCTGAGGCAATAATAGAAAACAGTCAAAATTGACCCGGGAATCGAACCCAGACTTCTTTGGGAAAGGCATAGCCTTTTTTAATAAAGTTCCACAACAAGTGATTGGTAAAGGTTATTATAAAGTAGACGATTATCTAAAAGACCGAAATGCGTGGAAATGATGTAACATATAACACATAAGTACTTTGTTGTTGATAATCCTGTTGTACTGTATTTGGTAACGATATATTTAAGTTTGTTAATATCGTTACTTATTTCTGTTAACGCTGATAAGTTTCTTGCACCTGCATTGCGATTCTGTAAGACATCATTCGTGACCTCGCATCTGAATCCGCTGTGAGTTTCTTGATTGGTATTCTCAAAACTCGCTTGATAATTCGCATGTGCACTAGCGCTGCACTTGCGAGCGTGTCAGCGAGTTGAACTAAATTGACCGCGAGAATTTTGACGGGAACCGATAACTTGTCCGAAATTTACTTGTCCTAATTTCATTTAACGGAAACGGTTGACCAAAGTTTTTGTTGCTATATGTATTGTTTGCCATATTTTTAAACCATCGAAATATCATTTGGCATATGTCTCATTTTACCGAACTACGTTTCACCGATTTTCAAAATGATTGTTTAGTATTGGCACCACCAGCACAACATTTTACCGAA
The DNA here is from genome assembly GCA_963556745.1 of Catoptria pinella. Classification (NCBI taxonomy): domain Eukaryota; kingdom Metazoa; phylum Arthropoda; class Insecta; order Lepidoptera; family Crambidae; genus Catoptria; species Catoptria pinella. Next base: position 3,038,689 of record OY750777.1, read on the forward strand.
TACTATTTGGCCGCAACCGCAACTATGGTATATTTATATTATGTAGGTAACATTTGACATAATCGATATTTGTTATGCATGCACCATGCATGCAAGCATTATAGAGCTGCGAATGGTCAAAACACTAACCTTACCTAACCTACTTAATGTATTCAAAGTTTTTCATTTGGTGAACTGAAAATATGACAAATAAATCAGTGGTGTAATGAATGTTCGGGAATATAATACTTCGATGAAATGTTCTTTCGACCGCGCATAACTTCGGTAAAAAGTTTTTCGACCAAATAAGACATCGGAGTAACGAAAAAAACGTAATTTCGACGAAGTCAAAAAAGGCGAAACGAAAACAGTCGAAAAGATTTCAGTAAAATGAAATTCGATCAAAAAAATTTCGACCTTGGGATAGGTTACCGATTTTGACAGATAAAGTATGAGATGATGTAAAAAGTGGCATTCTGTAAGGTATAGACCGAGAGGTGACAGGATTTTTCGTAACGATCAAGGAAACGATTACATTTACTTTTATGGGGTGTAGAGTGGTTGTAGAATGTCCCCTAATGTGAATGATGAATTTCCATACAATATAATGCTATTTTCGCGATTTTTTAGCATATCAAAACAGCTCTTAGAATCCTGATAGATCAGTTGTGTGTATTGCAATCTGGATCTCATCCATTCACTCCCTGGGTAGCTATCTTCAGATCGGCAGAGAACCAAGGCTTCAAAGTTATCTCGTTGGTATGAAAATTATCTGGTGCTTCTAATTATCTAAGGTGAAGGTGCAAGGTGTGTCGCTGTCATGCTAAATGCAGGTATTGTGCACTGATATTTTTGTGGTGTGCATGTGCATTTTTTTGCGGGCAGGCGGGCGGTGCATCCTGCATATATATTTTTTGCGGGAGTAAGCTACATATATTTCTCTTTTCACAATTCTAATTATCCGTCCACCTCTCGAATTAAACAACCTCTCGCATCAGATCTCACTTCGCTACTCCCTTCACTCTCACTTAAATTTGCATTCTGTAAGCATCACCTATTTACTTGCGAAGTGAAGTGAGTTCTGTATTGTAGTGACTGCCACACTCAAAAAAATGTTAGTCGAGATTTATTGATTGCAGTTTTTTGATACAATTGTGGAGTTTTTGGTACAGAACTTTATAGCAAATATGCGTTTTTTTAATTAAAATTTCTTATTTTAAGGAATTTGAGGCAGCTAATAGTCTGCGTGTTGAATTAAAATTGACCGTGAGATTTTGACAGATGAAATATGAGATGACATAAGTAGTGGCATTCTGTAAGGAAATTCCGCCCTCACTTCGATGCTCACCTCGCAAGTGAACCCGATTCAAAGTGTCAAATAAAAAGTATCTATTTTACGAGTGAAAATAGAAGAAGTCCTCTACAAACAATGTTAAAATAATATTTTTTTTAGAAATAAAACACTTTTTACGGATTACAGCGCGTATATTATTAATTCAGGTGTTGTTTTAGAATTATTTAGTTTGTATTTATTGGTTTTTAGAATTCCCGACGTTTCGACACCTTTCCAGGGACCGTGGTCACGGGAGGACTAAAAGTGTTTAAAAAGTGTTTTATTTCTAATGAACTGTATACGAGCGAAAGTCTTAGAAGTGAATATTTTTTTATTTTTTAACACTGACAAGTAGTTTTTAACCACAAATTATATAGCTATTTAATTTGTGAAAAACTATTTTTTTTTTATTATTTAACTTTACAAAAACAAAAATTTTTCATCGTAACAAACCAAAAACCACGGCGGTTTGTCCGGAATGCTAGACTTATACACTAACATTATTATATATTTATGGTAACAACAACATATTATAAAATAGGTCACTAGTAAACAATTTACCTGCGGTGATCGTCCAGTTTTAATATTACTTTCTGTAATGCTTTGTAAGAGATGTAAAGGATGGTGAGAAAAGCTTTGAGTTTATATATCCAGATGACTTGTATTTATTCTCAATAATCAGAACAACAGATAGGTGTGTCTGTCAACGGTTTGAATTTCTGGACAATTGCATTGCTATTATTGTTGTGCAAGCAAAGATGTTCATGAGCCACAAGCCTTCCACCACCACCACCTACAAGGATGTTATTTCAGAAAACATTTTTATTTTAATGTCAATTTTTTTTTAACATGTTATTGTATAAAATTTGATAAAAAAAAAATTTATATTGTTAGGTAAAACTTATTATACTGGTTTGTAAGACTCCTGGGAATAGAGGGATTTAGGTGCTTGTTAGTACACAGAATGCTCAATTATCATCCAGACATAGTTGCAAAAATAGTTATTGCATGCTGTGTTTTGCACAACATGTGCAATCGCGCAGAAATACCGGCTTTCACAATTTCAGAAGAAGAGAGACTAGAAGAGCTACAAACAATTGCTGAAGTTCAAAGGAGGCAAACTAGGGATTTGCCATCTTACGCCGATTTAGCTCTAGGGCAATAACGTAGACGAAATATAGTAAATAGCCTATGGCGTTCACGTCATATTTAATTTATCGGTGGTCAAAAACCCTTTACAAGTTTTCTTTCGTCATTTCATTCTTGGATAGGCCTTCCAATTTGTGAAATGGTAGTAGATTCAGTAGATTTATACATTTTTAACATGATGTGCTAACAGAAAACCTAAAAAAACTGCTATAAAAACAGCTTATTTTTTTTAAAGCTTTATTTATTTAATACCAAATAATATACTAGAAAAAATAAGACTTGCACCAGATCATGTTCTCGGACGGGAATCGAACCCGCGACCTTTGGATATCCGGTCCAATGCTCTGACCGCTGAGCTACCGAGCCACTCTTTTCTAGTATATGATTTGGTATTATATAAAAATAGCATTGTGAATGCTAAAATCTCAAAATTTAAAAAGCTTTATTTATTTTTAACATTTTTGGGGCTAGGCATATGTATATGTAATAAAAATGTAAGCGATGATATAAATATATTTTATTAATATTTAAACAACAGTTGATCCTTTCAATCGGTTCAGCCGTCTTCGAGTAGTTCTGGTAGCTCTTCCTTCAGGTGTTCCTTCTGGAGTTCCCTGGTAAGTTCAGACCAGATGTTCTTCAATTTGCTAATATGTAGTGACACTTCACCACTGGATTGCACTGTGTAGCTGAAGAACTTCATGCACAGGCTTTACTCTTTTGCGAGCCATCATACAGGCGGTGTAGTTCTAGCCATACTTCCCTCGCTGTAGAATATCGCAAAACTTTCTCACAGTTGTCTTGTGACAAATTCGTAGTAATAAGTTCGCCTCATGAAGCTCTCGTGTCTCCCACTTGGATTGTTGCTGATTCAACGATAGACTTTTCCATCAACTCTCGACGTAAATTCTATCTGAATTTTATTTCCGGTAACTTAACGCTCTGCTACCATATTAAAGTACATACTTTTTGATATTATAGGATCTTGGGAAAGAAAATAATAAAATTAAACTGTAAAAACTGTATTAAAAAACGCAAGGAAGAATATTGACAAACAAGACATTGACATTATATTCAATGAGCAATATATACAAAAAGAGTACTTAGGTCGATTTGCAGCAACATTTACTAAATCTCGATTTTGTTAAACCTAGACTTTACTCATACGAATATTAAGATAAATAATATTAGAAAAAATACTAGAAAAATTCGACTCACCCGTAGCACCTCAGACGGGACTCGAACCCGCACCCTTGGGATTCCGGCCCAATGCACTGACCAATTATGCTACCGAGTCGCCAGCGGGAGTGGCGAAATTTTCTAGTACTTTTAACTTCTTCGCTGCAAGCCAGCGCAATTTCATCAATGTGAGGAAATACCCCCACATTCGAAAGAAACATCTTTCCAGATGTTTTGACAATCGATAAAGATGAAACAGCTTTATAATTATTAAATTTTTGATTTTTCGCATTCACAATGCTATTTTTATATTAAGATAAATAATATTAGAAAAAATACTAGAAAAATTCGACTCACCCGTAGCACCTCAGACGGGACTCGAACCCGCACCCTTGGGATTCCGGCCCAATGCACTGACCAATTATGCTACCGAGTCGCCAGCGGGAGTGGCGAAATTTTCTAGTACTTTTAACTTCTTCGCTGCAAGCCAGCGCAATTTCATCAATGTGAGGAAATACCCCCACATTCGAAAGAAACATCTTTCCAGATGTTTTGACAATCGATAAAGATGAAACAGCTTTATAATTATTAAATTTTTGATTTTTCGCATTCACAATGCTATTTTTATATTAAGATAAATAATATTAGAAAAAATACTAGAAAAATTCGACTCACCCGTAGCACCTCAGACGGGACTCGAACCCGCACCCTTGGGATTCCGGCCCAATGCACTGACCAATTATGCTACCGAGTCGCCAGCGGGAGTGGCGAAATTTTCTAGTACTTTTAACTTCTTCGCTGCAAGCCAGCGCAATTTCATCAATGTGAGGAAATACGAATATGTAAAATTTTTAAATCGATATTTAAAATTTTCACAGTTTCATAAGGGCTACATCTAAGTTTAACAAAGTCGAGATTTAGTAAATGTTACTGCAAGTGGGCCTTAATATAGGTAACTATACAAAGCAGGATTCTTAACAAAATATTATAGGTCTGTCCACGGTCCGGTTTTTTCTTGGATGACGGATCCGGGCGTTTCGACGGAGACGGATGACGGAGACGGATCACGTTTGTCCATTGCGTCCGGATCCGATCCAATCCCGAACCACATATCACTCTGCGGTGCAACTGAGATGTCATGTGCACGTGCCTTTTTTTACGTTAGAATGCCGACAACTTCTTGCAATATACGTACAAAGACGCAGAAGACAAAAAAGTTTTGGGTTTCACCCTCTCCTGCAAGAGAGATACCTCGATGGGGCATTTAATACACTATACGATAAATTACAACAACGTGAAGATATATAATACCAAATAATAAACTAGAAAAAATACGACTCGCACCAGATTATGTTCTCGGACGGAAATCGAACGGGACGAGAGCATTGTAAATGCTAAAATCTCAAATTTAAAAATGATGTAGCTTTCTTATCTTAATCAATTGTTTAAAAATATCTGGAAAGGTATTCAGTTGATGTCGAGGTAATTCCTTGTAATTGGTGAGATGGCGCTGGCTTGCAGCGTAAGAGTTGATATACTAGGAGAAATTCGACATTCCCACTAGTGACTCAGTAGCGCAGCGGTCAGAGCATTGGACCGGATATCCAAAGGTCGCAGGTTCGATTCCCGTCCGAGAACATGATCAGGTGCGAGTCGTATTTTTTCTAGTTTATTATTTGGTATTATATAAAAATAGCATTGTGAATGCTAAAATCTCAAATTTAAAAACGTGAAGATATTTTTTTAACATTTGTTTTTATTAGTAACTCCTTTTTGGTTAGCAGAAATGACCTTTTATTTCGTTGTGACTTAGCCGATACTTATTTTTTTCGCATAACCTAAGTGGCATACGTTATATTAGTGTGTAAACATTAGTGCAAAATGTTTTAAAACGTTAGCGTTCATGGTTGTTAAATAAATTAAGAAAATGTTAGTATGGAAAATTCAAATTCTTTAAAATTCTCCATACAAAACGGCAATTTCATACTTTAACCCCTAATATTAACTTGCCCTAAAAACTTTATTGTGTGAACAAAATAAAGTCGCAGCGCAAGTGCTTGTCGCTTATTGCAAGTTCGGCAAGTCGCAAAAGATGACGGTTGACGAAGACGGACGTCGGGTGGCTGCGCCGTGGACAAGTCCATATGTATTTTATATTCTAATGGGGTACTTCGAATCGAGGCTCTGGTTTAGCGGTTCATCCGATCAAGCAAAATCTTCGGAGCCCGTCAAAAGAACGGATGACGGATTTCGGACGCCGGATGTCGAGTTGACAAAAGTTCATACAAATATAATATATAGGCCGCTATTCGGTCCGGTTTTTTCTCTCCGAGGTGACGGACGCCGTGGACATATAGTTTAAGGCATAGGGATTATATTCATGGCACGAATTAAGAGTTTTTTATTTTTTTTATTTTTGCTGCATCAAATTCCTTAAAATAAGAAATTTTAATTTAAAACTCACATATTAGCTAAACTGGAATCGATAAAACTCGACTAACATTTTGTTGAGTGTGGTTGTCACTAGGTACAACGCAAGTCAAGGTCAAGGTCAAGCGAGGTGAGATGCGAAGTGAGAGTGAATTGCGAAGGGAGTTGCGAGTTGTCGTCTGATTTTACAGAATCGCAGGGCTGTTCTGTCAGTTAAAAAGTCTGAAACGGGTGGTAAGAAAATATAGACGATTCAAAAGTGCTTAATTATTAAGTTTATTTGAATAAAGAAATGACTATTTGACTCAAACACGAAGGTCGTAAGAACTTTTTGCACAGAATAGATTGTGAATTTAATTTAATATTATATTCTTCCGCAACATAATATAGCAAAAGTCAAGTTTAGAGAGATACGAGCAAAAATCTTCTACTTCAAAATCTGATTTTAAATACTCACTTTTTAAAGTGTTGATAATATTACCTACTTACCTGTAAATTGGTCATAATATACGCAATTTATCTTATTTTTTATGTTACTCATATAGCTCACCAACAGAATAAATAATAGCACAAGTAGTACCTGGCATCACCTCTATTAGTGGTTCGATTCCCTCGGGAACTGTTTCCGGGAAATGACTAACTACAGGCAGGTGTGCACCATTACCGTTGTGTGGTAAACTTTAAATAATTATGTATATAATGATGTTTCGTTGATATCGATATTTTGTTGAAAGGTAACTTTGAACATGCAACCCAAAATAGTTAGTAATAGTAGTTTATGATACAAGGTTGGTAAGGAGTTTTAAAAAACCTTAATAACCGTGTGCTATACTACGTTTTTCAATATATTTACGAGAAAACAATATAGGTACCTTCTGAAATAAAAAACTGTAAACAAAAACGCACGATGGTGGCGTGCGGTAAAATTAACTTTCCGCACGCTGTACTAAACCGTAAAAAACGCACGGCGTGCGGTAAAATCAACTTACCGTACGCTGTACTGTCATCGAAAACACGTATTTTCGAGCAACTGTGTTGAAAAAATAATTTCCTTTCAGCATTTGTCTGGTCATTATGATTTTTTTTTTGTATGGCCATATAATATTCTGTTCCATCCAGGAGCCAGAAAACCAAAACCGCTACGTTGTTATCTAAGTTATATTAACCTAAAAATCTTTAGTTGAGTAATACCAAATAATATACTAGAAAAAATACGACTCGCACCAGATCATGTTCTCGGACGGGAATCGAACCCGCGACCTTTGGATATCCGGTCCAATGATCTGACTGCTGAGCTACCGAGTCACTAGTGACCGCTGAGCTACCGAGTCACTAGTGACTAGTGACTCGGTAGCTCAGGTATTATTTGGTATTATATAAAATAGCTTAAATCTGAAAATTTAAAAAACTTAAGTTGAGTTTTAGTATTTTCATTGAAATTGTCAAAGATATCTTTAGTCTCCCTAGGCATAGCTTTCAACAATTTTACCAAATTAAACCGAATATTTTTTTTAACGAAACAAAAACAGCAACCGACGACCTCCGTGATCGAGTGGCTTTGTACACCGGTTTTCGTGGTGTCGCCATCTGTGAGGTCCCGGGTTCGATTCCCGGTTGGGTCAATTTAGAAAAAACGAACTTTTCTACATTGGCTCAGGTCTGGGTGTTTGTGATACCACCGTTGTCTCTGATTTCCATATTACAAGTGCTTTAGCTACTTTGGGATCGGAGCAATGTTTGTGATGTTGTCTTATAAACAAAAAAAATATATATACTATACTATATAAAAGTTTATTTAAGGGCCTGTTTCACAATAAAATAGTAAGTTCTGAGTAGCTTACTTGACAGATGATTTGACATATTTTATGTCAAATGATCTGTCAAGTAAGCTACTCAGAACTTACTTTATTATTGTGAAACAGGCCCTAAATTATTAAATTTAAATCTGTTATAGAAAAGCGTTGCCTTAATTTGGCCTCTTCAGAGAGCGCGCTACGTATTAATATTTTAATGCTGGATCCTCGTTCTGCTCTGAATATTCACAAGCCTCCGATGCAATTAGACAGATGAACTTCCCAGATTTATGCTAATTCCATTTTATGTCCGAAAACTGTATTTTGAAACATACTTATACTATTAAATTTAGATTTTTCGCATTCACAAGGCTATTTTTATATTAAGATAAATAATATTAGAAAAAATACTAGAAAAAATCGACTCACCCGTAGCACCTCAGACGGGACTCGAACCCGCACCCTTGGGAATCCGGCCCAATGCACTGACCAATTATGCTACCGAGTCGCTAGTGGGAGCGGCGAAATTTTCTAGTACTTTTTACTTCTTCGCTGCAAGCCAGCGCAATTTCATCAATGTGAGGAATTACCCCCACATTCGAAAGAAACATCTTTCCAGATGTTTTGACAATCGATAAAGATGAAACAGCTATATAATTATTAAATTTAGATTTTTCGCATTCACAATGCTATTTTTATATTAAGATAAATAATATTAGAAAAAATACTAGAAAAAAAATAGTATTTTTTCTAATATTATTTATCTTAATACTTATACTAGTTACAGTTATACAACATGTTACAAAAATACTCCTAATGCCGAATATGGTATATACCATCAAACTGAACAACTTTTACTATGTGACCAACTCTCAAATCGCAAAAAAAAATCAGCTGTTTCATACATTTTGATATTTGATTTCAATTTTTGTATGAAACGGAAAGATACGGCCATTTATGCCGCAATAAACGCATATTTCGACATTCTCAAGGGAATCAAAATTTATAGGGTACTATCCGTTGACCTAGAACTATTAAATTTGGCAAGTAATATTGACTTATACTACAAGTACAGAGAAAAATCTGAAAACTATACATTTGTAATTGAATAATAAAAAAATAAAGTCTTTATGTAAGTACCTAAATATTTGTACGGAACCCTCGGTGTGCAAGTCCGACTCGCACTTGTCCGGTTTTTCTTTGTCGTCAACTCGCTCGATCGTGAAAATCTGACGTTTTTTTATGTTTACACTTGGTTTTGGGTTTCACTACGTTTTTATTTGACTTTATAAGTGCTCGTGAACTGACGACAAAAAAAGGTAAAATCGGAAGGCGCTAACTCGCGCGCACTCACCAGTTGACGAATAAGTCCACTTGGTGTCCGCTTAGTTGCGCAACCGATCGAATCACCCCCTGGTGGTGCAAACATAGTGTCCTAGTTAGATAGGGTCTCATAGGGCCTTAAAGGACAGTGTAGCGTTCTTATGGTTCTTGAAATGAAATGGTTTTATTTTCAGGGATCCTGGGCTCTATTTAATAACGAGACAATTTGTCAATTGTCATGACAATTTGATTTACATTGTGGTGTAGATAGCTACACAAAAATTACACAAAAGTGTTGTAGATAGCTACACGAAAATAGAACAAAGTACCTTAATGATAGGAGTAAGGTACTTAGTTTGTTCCATTTTCAAATTGTTTGACGTTATAGATAAAAAGTTGTCATGACAGGTGACAAATTGTCACGTTTATTAAATAGAGTCCTGGTGATATGGGTTTTATGTTACGCGTTAACGTTTCTTGACTAGAACCTTCACTACTCGTGTTACGTGAAAAATGTAAGATACCCGGACTCAATCGAGTCCAACTCAATCATCCGAGCCATTGAATTATCGATAATCGAGTCAGCGTTCCCGAACGCCTGAATATTCATACAATTCGAATCCGTAATTGGTTTGACGAGTGGACTGTACGGATGCTACGCGTGAAACCGCGTTCCACATTAATAAACCTTAAACCGACTAACTTAAGTATATTTTTCAACAACATATTTATTAAGTAGAAACTGTATGCGCGTCTAGATGTATCTGTTGCAATTCACGATTTTGACATAATGACTACTATTTTGTAAACGATAAAGCTTTAATTCGTGTGTCAATTGAAGGCGATGATCATAAATGATAATTATCATGAACTGTTCCAGATATCGACGATACAATGTAACTCTCATCAGCATATTGCTTTGCATGTAAAGGAAGTCCTTCTCGATGCAAATTATCGTAATACAGGTAAAAGCAGCGAATTTTGTAAAATTAGGATTTAATTACTTACCATAGTTTTTTGTTTCTGTTGTCATCATCATTACTTCATTCATAAGACGCTCACTGCTGAGTATAGTCCTACCCCAAGGATCTCTACGATCGACGATTGGTACTGCGTTGTCCGTATTTAGCGCGACGCGACGGGTCCCAAGAACAATATCTTATGAAAATATAAAACAACATACATTTTAATATAACATTAGTTATACCTAATGGAATGTCATAAAACTTTATTTTTTTAAATAAGTAGCTGACAATTCCAATTGAACGCATCAAAAAACCTGCGTACTCGGTCTCTATCGGCTAAAAACATTGAAGTTCATGTTAACTGTGTTTTGACAGATGTATGTGATACATTGCTACTTAGTTTTGGCACAAATAAAAACTTACCAAAGAAAAATAGCAATGTATCACATACATCTGTCAAAACACAGTTAACATGAACTTCAATGTTTTTAGCCGATAACGCCGCTGGTCTATCGGCTAAAAACAATGAAGATAATGTAAGCTTTGATTTGACAGATGGATGTGATACACTGCTACTTCTTTTTTTTATCCACTACGGGTTAGTGCTTGGAATTCATCTCACCTGATGTTAAGTGACGATAAGGCCGAAGGCGGAACACCCGGAACTACACCCGGCGCACTACACCCGGAATCTTTAGCACTGAGGAACTGGCTATCTTACCTCTAACTGCCGGAACACAACAATTTTTAAATTGCTGTTATGGCATCAGACTTAGGTAAGATGGTGGTAGCTAGCTAGGCGAACTTGAAGTAAGCCCTACCACCAACAAAACCGAGTAAAATGTACCCCCTACTGGGAATCGAACCCGAGACCCCTGAGTCTTACACGGGTGAGCGAACCACTAGACCACAGAGGCGGTTAAAGTTAAGACTTCTTTTTGGCACAAATTAAGTTACCAAAAAAGTAGCAATGTATCACATCTATCTGTCAAATCAAAGCTTGCATTAATTTCATTATTTTTAGCCAATAGACCCACAGATCGTCGAAGACGTCTATTCGCCTTGTCACCATTCTAGAACCACTTCTGACGGTTTTTGACGACCTCCGTGGTCGAGTGGCTTTGTACACCGGTTTTCAAGGTGTCGCCATCTCTGAGGTCCCGAGTCCGATTCCCGGTTGGGTCAATTAAGAAAACGAACTTTTCTATATTGGCTCAGGTCTGGGTGTTTGTGATACCACCATTGTCTCTGATTTCCATAACACAAGTGCTTTAGCTACTTACTTTGGAATCGGAGCAATATACCTATGTGATGTTGTCATTTATTTATATTTATTTACTTCTCCCCAACGGCCATTGGTCCTTCTCGCTAATATATCCCTATTCAGCAACTTTTAGAGTTGCTAGTTTAAGCATTACACAGAGTATTCAAGGTTATAAAAATACTCGCTTGGATACTTCGATGTTTATAGGATTATTTTGTTATTCATCCGTCGAAAAAGTTTCTAATTCACTAATATTTAAGGAGAGTTCTTAACATAATTTTATTTTTAAAAGAAGGAGAAAACAAAAACACGTTCTGCCGATGTGGTAGGTGATCTAGCTTCTCATTAAGGTTACTGAAACAAAACGATACAAAGAGAAATTAAACACCTTTTCACACGCATCTCTTCTAATTTCATCATTTTTCTTTATTACGCGTCTTATTTCAATGTTCTCGAGAGCTATTTATATGCTAATTTTAAATCTAACATAATAGCTGCCTCACACTTCAGGAGACGTCAGTTAAGGGGAATTCTTAAGTTAAAAATGAGAATTAAATAATTTTATGAAAAATCTTTCAGAATTCGTTTTGTAAATGAAGGTCTAAATGATGCCGTGGCTTTGCGTGTCGGTTCCATGATTGATGCGATTTAGCAACTGTCGCTACGGTCGGTCATCAGATGGGTGACCAATCTGATGAACCTCATGTTTTTTTTAATTTTGACCTCCTCCGTGCTGCGAAAGGTCCCCAGGGAGGTTACTCTAAGCTCTTAAAGGATATATATCCTAAGGATATTGAAGTAATGTTGTGATAGAGACAGAGCTATACATCGCGTATAGCGCCATCTCACTTTGATGTTACTTTTGATAGTCAGAGTTAGGGGGCAGGCCCAGCTGCATTTAAAATCGTTAAATAGGTATAATAGCACTTAAAAACAAACAGTGGGCGGGACACATAGCGAGAGGAAAGGATAGCTCGGGCGGGCGGAAAGGTTCAGGGGCCCTACCGGCTAACTTTTCGAACTTCGGCGGGTCTACCGAGCTTCAACTTGAAACAGATAAATTGAAGTAAAAAGTTTCGTATTGTACTATTCGCCGAAGTTATTTAGAAGATATCGATGTTCGTGTGCCATCATGAATTGGGGTTCGCCATTTTGGCTGAGGTTCGATTTATTTCAATTTGAAGCCCGGCAGACTCTCCAAAGTCTGATGCGTTAGCCGGTACGGCTCCTGGAATGGCGACCTCGCACCAGACAACGCTCCGTGGGTAGGCAAGGCAGGCCACTTACAAGGAAAACCAACTATTTGACGGAGTTAGTGAGAAGTCGTTGGATGTATATGTAGGCAATATGGGACCATTGGAGTCTATGGGTGTAATGCTGCTGACAATAAATAACCTAACAAACACATTCACGAACTGAGAATACAATAAATAAATAAATATTTAGACATCACATACATTGCTCCAATTCCAAAGTAAGTAGCTAAAACACTTGTGTTATAGAAATTAGAGACAACGGTGGTATCACAAACACACAGACCTGAGCCAATATAAAAAATACGAAATTCGAAATTGACCCAATTGGAGATCGAACCAGGGACCTCAGAGATGGCGACACCTTGAAAACCGGTGTACAAAGCCACTCGACCACGGAGGTCGTCATAATTTACCATTAAATTTACTATCGGATTTACTCTATTTGCTGTGAAGAAAAACCATCTCTATAAACGCATCTATTGTTAAGTAAATCGTACGTATTACCCTTAACAAAGGTTGACTAGCACAGAATAGATATTATGCTACAGGTAGGTAGAGGTATACTTCGTTTAATTTCGTCCAAAAGTCGAGAAGTGATTTATTGAGGCTTATCGGAACAAATTTATTCGTCGGAGTTGTAGATACAATCTGCCGAGTTATCGAGACGGTTCGGAGACTGTGTACTGGTGTGAGAGAATTCCAACTTATTTTGAGAAGTAACGGAAATCGTTGAACAATTTCGCGGTTCACTGTACGTACCGATTTTTTTTATATAAATAATAATTAATATAATAGCTTATAACATCGGTTATTTAAGTAACCTGTTTATAGATTAGTTACTTAATTGATAATCATTACACTAGGTATAAGCTCTCATGTTACTAAGACATGGACATTTTCAGAAATAAATTTTCATTATTATTATTATTATTAATAAGTATTACAAACAAAGTAGGTTAGGTATGTAGGTATGACGACCTCCGTGGTCGAGTGGCTTTGTACACCGGTTTTCAAGGTGTCGCCATCTCTGAGGTCCCGGGTTCGATCCCCGGTTGGGTCAAATTAGAAAATGAACTTTTCTATATTGGCTCAGGTCTAGGTGTTTGTGATACCACCGTTGTCTCTGATTTCCATAACACAAGTGCTTTAGCTACTTACTTTGGAATCGGAGCAATGTATGTGATGTTATAAATTTAAATAAATATAAATTTATTTATTTCGATCTCAATGGCAATATGTTAAATACTTACATATGTAGTTTAAATTGCTAAAGGTACTTTTAATGAAAATGAGTGAGACTGAATTATCTCTGAAAAGTGAAAAAACGTCGTAAGACGAAAACTCACAAAAGACGCTACGCATGAGTAATTTGACAGAAATGATGGGACAAATATCATGAAATCGGGTATACTGCCACTCGTGTTACTCGCATCATCACAATGACATAGTAACGAGGTTTTTAATACATATGTGTCAACAACCTCAGCAGCTACCACCAATAAAATGGATTGAATTAACGGCAACGGAACCGATCTCCATATTGAATTTAATTTGAGTTGGAATTCTCGAGTAAGCGTTTGCAATGCAAACATCGGCGTAGGATATCGCAATTTGTAATAACTGATTTTGTGTACTCGACTACTCGTTCAATGCGAGTTTCAATCAAATACTTCAAGACTGATTTGAGTGAGCTAAAATTGATATAATTATGTTAATGTAAAACCCCGTATATATTGTTAAATCTTTTTTACTAATTAATCTTAGGATTTACCAAGAAGAGTACCAACTCTTACATTTACCAAAATGTAAGTATTTTGTATAAAAGAGATTTTATTGGAATAAACTATATCGGGATTTACACCATGTACCTGTTTATTTTTTGAGACTCCGATATTTCGGCGCAGTTGCATGCGCCATGGTCACGGAAGAACTGTCGATTGTTGCGTGCGGGTAGATGTTATTGGCAGACGAATCGGTCTACCCTCCGTTTAAGTCTTCTATTATTACGCTCGAACAGATACATGGTGTAAGTCCCCATATAGTTTATTCTAATAACGTCAATAACCACGGAAATTTCAAACATTAAAGAGATATTTTTTTGCATTTACCATTAGAGTTTGATCTAAGCTGGGTTTTACCAATGGCGGTTGGTGAATGTTGGATTTTAAAAAATAAAACAGTGAATTAATTGGTTTAATGATAAAGTTAAGGATATTAGAAAAAACTTTAAATATTTGAATCAACATTCTGATACATTCTTCAACAGCATTATTTTTTATTTATCATAATATGAGTATTTCTTAATTATTCATTACAATATAAATAGCCATCAGTCAATCCTTAACTACATAGTTTAAAATAGATGGTAAATTTATTAGTTAGATATAATTTTAAAATACCTTCAAAGTAAACCTTTTCTAACGTTTACCGTGTCTTTAAGGTAAAACTTAACATTTACCAATCTTGGCAACAGTTCGAAATGAACGATGACATTTCGGACTTTCACCATTAAGAGTTGGTAAATCTTAGGTTTTACTGGAAAATCTTAGGATTTACCAGAGTTCGGAGTTTTACAGTAACATAATATATACCTCCGTATATTCGTAATAATCGTGCGTGTTAATGTGTCATTTTACGGATGTAGAAAATGTAGATTGTTATTGAAGATTCCCTATTTTGTTGTGTTGGTCCTGTATCTTTTATCGAGAAAAAAAACCTTTCTTTTTTAATTAAAAGATGTTCGGCAGATCTGTCGCCAGTTTTACCATAACTATACAAAATCGCGGGTAATTATATCTACCCGCC
The DNA here is from genome assembly GCA_963556745.1 of Catoptria pinella. NCBI lineage: Eukaryota > Metazoa > Arthropoda > Insecta > Lepidoptera > Crambidae > Catoptria > Catoptria pinella. Next base: position 3,054,165 of record OY750777.1, read on the forward strand.
CATATAATAGCCATAAAACTAACGGCAAACATGCCCTCACTTCGTCGCCATTTATATTTAATAACAACAACCCTATGGGGTGGGTGCCCAAAAATCGATATGTCTGTCTGAGGGGACAACCCTCCGAATCCTTTGGCCCAGCTTCCGCATCAAAATATCTGCATTTGAATGCCGAAATGCACCTATTGTGTGTAGGTGAATTGAGTTTGCAATTTGCTAGAACTGCACAGCTTGGCCAGAAAGAGATGAAATTAAATATAATTGAATTAAAATTTTTCAGTGCAAAATATACTTACTCAGTGTTGCCAAGTTATTCGTGATTTTGACGTGTATGGTATGCATAGAAAGTGGCGCCCTCATTTTTTGTCAACTCTGTATAATATCTACCTCGGTTTAGCATGATACAATACTTCTACGAGCGAGAAGTGAATCTGAACGACGCCATTTCTAATCCCATTCTTTTTCTGCGTGGGTTGTAATACGGGAAGTGGTCATTGTTCTATTGCATCTTTTCACGTAGATATCGAATTCGAACCGAAACCGAGTGAGTGTGTGAATGCCCTAAATATCAACTGACGTTTTGCAATGAAACCATAGACAAATTTTGCGTTTTATCTTAACTAGTATATTCATCTGTGGTGTTTTCTAAGCAATCGGAGCAATTGGATTGCTAACGCCTAAGCGTTTTATTTTGTAGAAAGACAAACGCTTTGAAACGTTTGCCATTTGAGTAGGCCCTCTGGTTTAGGGAACGCCGAATAAAGTAGCACTATTAAAATGTCCGCCACTGCACGTAGTGTCGAAAATCAATAGCGGCAGACGAACCCCACGTAATTTCGCGTCTGTGTTGATTTTAACCGTTCATTCGATTGGTGGCGACTGACGAGACATGGGTATTAATGGCCTCTTTAACCCCTCATTCGTTTACTGACTACTTCTTTAAGCTTTTAAAAGTTCCAACTTTTAACATAAAAAACCTCATTTTAAAACCATATGAGCTGATTGTACCTACTTGTGTAGGTACTTTGATTATGCACACGCACTCATTCGTACGCTCCCAATCACAAGCAAACAGACTTAGCGAGCGCGAAGCGCGAGCGAAGCGTCATTTCACAGCAGCTTGGGCAAACATTCTTTCGTATGTCTTTCCGGCTATCCATCTGTTCTCCTCTACAGTTTGCATTTCTGAACCGATTCTCGTGAAGTTTAGTGAGCAGGTTCGATAATATAGAATTTTTTGTCAAGCCAATTATTCGTAATTTTGCAACAAAAATTACCCATTCGAAAAATGTTCAAAGCGCCATCTAGCTTAGAATAGATATACTAAAAGAATATATATCCCAAACAGCACATAGTACTGCTTTTCAAAAGCAATGTCAACCTCGTGGCGACATCTATTAGATTAACAACATACAATTTGAGCGAGGTCTTCGGCTCACTGAGTAACTATTTTATGTAAAATAAGGTACTCAGGTACTAGATGTCCAAGACATTCTTTCCCGTGCTGTCCGCATCTATCAGGTTCACTTGACTTCACCACTTTTTACCTTTAACCAGAGGCTGTACCGGCTAACGCATCAAACTTCGGAAAGTCTGCCGGGCTTCAAATTAAAACAGATAAATCAAGCCCCTACCCGACCAAAATGGCGAACCTTAATTCATAATGTCACACGAACATCGATATCTTCTAAATAACTTCAGCGAATAGTACAATACGAAACTCCTTACTTCGATTTATCTGTTTTAAGTTAAAGCTCGGTAGACCCGCCGAAGATCGAAAAGTTAGCCGGTAGGGCCCCAGAGGCCTCTAACTCAAACCATTTTTTTTTAATAATAGGAGGGGACCGCAACATTCAACGTTGCGACTCCCTCCACGACTGCCTCCCGTGATACCACCCAGCCGGGTGGCTCGGTTGGACCTCGGGAGGAGGGAATACCCACTAAAAACTCCGGCACTTGCCCTCTCGCCGCCGGTTGGCCCTGAGGGACCCTTGTGGGATTCTACCTCATTGGACCCGGTGGCTGGCCCGTATATTCGGGCCTTCTCGCGGTTGGGAGATGGCCGAGCAAGTTTAGCCATCTCCCCAGACGGACGGAAGACCGTGCAAGGCAGGCGATGGGTCACCCCCCACCGCCCGCTTGGCCCCGTTTAGGGGGGAATGAGGTTCGCGTAGCGACGCCTCCTTACCCCCATCCGTCTGCGGCGAAGAAGAGCCGCCTGAGCGTCCTCTTCGCGGACTCTCTCCGCTATCTCCTTCTGGAGGACGACTTCCTCACAGAAGGAGACAACCGCTTGCCACGATCTGCCACTGCTCAACATCGCATCGACGACGCTGGGCAGCGAGAGATCTCCTCCTATCACCCCTACGAGTTCCCGACGCTGCTCCGACCACGCAGGACACACCTCTAGCGTGTGTTGCGCAGTGTCTATCACAGCGTCGCACTCGTGGCATTTTGGGGACTCCTCCCTCTGTATCCGGTGCAGGAACTTCCCGAAACATCCGTGTCCGGTAAGAACCTGCACCAACCGATACGTTATCGCCCTATTCTTCCGACCCTTCCACTCCCGTATCAGCGGCCGCACCGCCTCCACCGTATTCGCGCCCGCAATAGTGCTCTGAAGACGACGCTGCCACTCGTCCATAACTTCCTCCTCCGCTCTCTCCCTAATTGCAGACACTTCCTCGGGGGCCAGTCGATCTCCACGTCTTCTGGACTCCCTTCTTTCTAGGTATACCCTCCTGAGGACCAGAGCCTCAAGCTCCCAAGGGGGCGTACCCGCCAGTACACACGCCGCCGTCCAGGAGACCGTCTTATAGCCGCGGATCAGGCGGATTGCGATCACACGTTGTGGCCTCCTGAGGAGCCTACAATTCTCGGCATTGAGGGAGTTTGCCCACACCGGGGCCCCATAAAGGGCCATACTCCTTATGACACCCGCAAAAATTTGTCTGCAACTGGAGTTTGGGCCACCAATATTGGGAAGGAGCCTCCCCAAGGCCGCTGCGGCCTTCTCCAATCTGGGCGCCAACTGGTGAAAATGTTCCGTGAAGCGCCAGCGCCCATCAATCACCAGCCCCAGATATTTAAAATGAGGCTTTATAGGGACCAATGCCCCATTGATGTCCACGGATGCCCTAGCAGGCGGTCCTCTCCTAGGACCATGGAAGATGATGGCCTCCGTTTTTTGAGCTGCTACTTTCAGACCTAGCGCCTCTATCCGTTCCATGACCAGCTGGGTTCCCACGCCAGCCAGACACCTCGCGTCCCAATAGTCCTTCCCCGTGGCGGTGACCAGAGTATCATCCGCGTAGCAGATGACACCCATTTTTGGGAGGAGGACTCCACGCAACACCCAATCAAACCCAAGGTTCCACAAGAGTGGACCCAATACCGACCCCTGTGGAACCCCACGCACCATCCTACGGGTCACCAAATCACCATCGGCGTTTACGTAGACCACCTCACGATCCTTGAGGTAATCTTCCAGAATCCTTCTAAGATATAAAGGGATTCGGTGGTGCCTCAGGGCATGCTTGATAACCGAGTAGGGGAGGGTGTTAAAAGCGTTCTTGATGTCTAACGATACCGCAATCACCTGCTCCCCTCTCGCTTCCGCCCTCTCCGTCAGGTCCTTTAGGGCTGTGATGGCGTCCATCGTGGACCTCTGTCTGCGAAATCCGAACTGGTTTTGGGAAAGATTCGGGCCCGCCGTATCAAGGTGTTGAACGACTCGCTCAGCTATTATACGTTCGAGCATTTTTGCGAGTTCGTCCAGCAACACTACTGGCCGATATGCCTCGGGGGAGTCCACAGGTCTTCCCTCTTTCCTCAACAAACAAAGGCGTCCCTTTTTCCACGCCCCTGGAAATTCGCCCGACTCCAGGCAATAATTGAAGGTTGCCCGAATATTTTCCCCAAGATGTTTGAGGGCAATGGGCAGGACCTTCCCGGGGATGCCATCAGGCCCCGGGGCCTTCTTTTTCCCTCTCAGGCGATCAGTTACCATCTCCAATTCACTCTCCGTGATCGGGTAGAAGAGATCTTCAACTTCCGGCAAGTTATCCCGGGCCGCCGATGCCAGCGGAGGCACATGAGGGACCTCCTCCGGAAACAACTCCGACACTACACGCTCCAGAATTCCCGGATCCATGGTCTCCGTGGAGGGCACCTGGTTATTGTTCAGCTTTTTCCTTACCATCTTATATGGACGCCCCCACGGATCCCTGTTAAGGTCCTCCAAGAACTCCCTCCATGAGCTGCCTTTGGACCTACAGATAGCCTCCTCAAGAGCCGCTTTGGCTTCACTATAAGTTGCCCTAAGAGCTGCCTCCTCCACTTCTTGCCGGTGTCGTCGCCGTCTGGCCCTTTGGAGCGCCCGCCTGTGTGTCTGACAGACCTCTCTGAGCGAGGAGATTTCTTCTGACCACCAGTAAACCTGGTGTCTGGTGGGAGGTCCGTTCGCACGAGGCATGGAAGCTTCGCATACCGCACTCAGCGATGCCACCAGTCGTTCCACGCTCTCATCCATCTCCTCTCTGTCGGACGGGGGCTGATTATTCCCGTCAGACCTCCAGGCCTGAAAGATCGCTGCTTCCTTGGCAAGCTCCTTGTTCAGCTTTGCCAGAGCTCATTTTCGGGAGACCGCTAACGTCACCCCAGGACGTCGCCGACCACTCACAGCCCTGGAAGAGGAGACCCTGAATCGGATATATCTGTGATCCGACAGAGTCTCCGGGCCGACTAGAACCCTCCATTCATCAATACATGCCGCCAAGGCCGCGGTCGCAAACGTGAGATCCACAATGGACCCCCCCGAGCCTCGAACGCACGTAAACGTGTTGCCCCTGTTGAGGAGGACAACTCCTGTGGCTGTCGCCCATTCTAGCACAACCACACCCTTCGGCTCATTTCTGGGGGAACCCCATGCCGTATGTTTCGCATTGAAGTCCCCCAGGACGAGTACCTGACTCGGCGCCATTCGCTGGACCACACCGCTTAGGATATCGGTCCATTGCTCAAGCTCCGCAACGCTCCGGTTGGGGGAGAAATATACACCAACAAGTGTTATTTCCCCCCACACGGCCGCCACATAACCCGGCCCCCTTTCCTTAATCGAGAGGGGAGGGGATTGAGAGGCATGAGTGGGGACCATAATAGCGACCGTTTCATCGCTGCTTCCAACCCAGTTGGGCCTTTGAGGAACACAGTAAGGCTCCGCCATCACAGCGAGGTCTATTTTCCACTCCGCTGCATGCTGGAACATTATATCCTGCGATCGGGCGGAATGATTTAGATTTCCCTGTAGGAGATTGAAATGGTGTCCTGACATTAAAGATCCATTTCAACCCCCTGTTGAGCTACTGTACTCCCCGTCTGCGATGTCGCAAGCCCAGCCCTAGCGACCGGTTTGGATTTCTTTACCGGTGGGGAACACTTCCTGCCCCCCATCACATGGCCGGCTGGAAATTTCGCCTCGGTGCACACAAGGCATTTCGGATGGGCCGAACACTCGGCGGCCTTATGACCCACTTCCCCGCAGCGGAAGCAGTTACGGCTTCTGTCCTCCTCACACCGACACAGTTGCCGCATGTGACCGGGCACCATGCATTTATAACAACGCAAGGGCAGCGGGTCCATTACCTTAACCTGTGGAGAACTCCACCCTACCAATAGTCTGCCAGAGCTCATTTTCTTAGCAGCCGTTACTGGACACTTCAAAATCACCGTGCCCATTCCACCAGGGCCCACTCGGATAGGACCGACCTTCACCTGCTCGATAGGACAACCACCTTTGACCGAAACAGCCACTTTCAAGTCCTCCTCTGTGACAGAGTCGTCAATGCCGGACACTCGTATATTAACCGTTTTTACTGGTCGGTGCACATCCGCCATACCTTCCAGGGCTGATTTTAACTTCGCCGCTAGCAGGTCCGCTTTCTCTCCACTGGTGGTACCGGGGATCTCAATAACCCGGGCACCAGTTTGCGACTGTCGCATCTTAATATTTTCAATGCCCAGTTTCTGGACCTTGATTTCTTGACGGGCCTTGGTAATGGCCTGCGCATATGTCACTCCTCGCTCTGACGCTTCCTGTGGTATAGTTATCACAATCGCGGAGGAGCGAGGTGGGTTCAGCCTGGTTTTTTCCGGCTTCTTCTTTTTCGCCGCTTTAGCGGGTCGGATACCCGCAGGAGTCGATGAACCCGCTGGAGCCTCCGCCGAGGCAGGGACGGCCGCAGCTGCCTCCACTGCTGCCTTTCGCCTCCTCTTCGCCTCCGCCTTACTAACGACTTCCGACCAAGGTCCAGGGGCTGCCGGAGGGGGCATAGAAATCTGTTCTGCCGTCTGTCCCTTTGGGGTTGACAGAACAACCTTTTGTCTCAGAGCCTGAGGAGGTGCAGCCACAGGACCTACCCCAGGACTTGCCGCTGGCGTCTTCGTTGCCGCCAGTGGTGGACGCATTATCGGAGCAGGCGGAAGTCTCATCTCCAGGCCCTCGATTCTCGCATTCATCATTGTACCAACCGATCTTAAGACTTTAGCCATAAATTCATCCATCCAACCAGCTGACTGCATCTCCGATGGCGCCGTTGGTTGCTGGGCTGGGGCCACAATAGGTTCCGGTTGCTCCTTCCTTTTTTCAAATCTTTCGGCGACGTCTTTCTTGATCGCCTTTAACTCCTCGCGGACCAATTCAAGCTCCCGTCCCAACCTTAAGTTGTCCGCCTTGAGGCGGCGCTGCTCTTCGTCTGCCGAAGTATTAGTAAGACAGCTAACCACACGTGACAGATCCGCTCGAGCCGCCATTAGCGCCTTTTTATACTCACCCCGCATGTTCCCAGACGCCCTCACAATATCGTACATTTTGGTGGTCCAATTTTGCACGACCTTCGCCATTTGTGGCTGCGTCAGAGTGCTCGGGTCCAGTGTACTCTCCACCGGCGATGGGGTTCTCGAGTTTCTCGACTTGTTGCTTAGCTCCGAATCAGGCCTCGGATCCAATTTAGCCTTTTTCGATTTCGGCTTCTTAGGAGAACCTTTCTTTTTACCTTTCTTCTCCTTTTCTTCCTCTTTGGCAAAATCACTTTCAGCTTTATCTAACTCTATCCTCTCTTTCCTGAAATGAAGTGCATCTTTGGCACCTTTTACTCCAGAATTGGGCCCAACTGGTTGGGACCGGCACTTCCTCTCAATAAATCTCCTATTACGATATGTTCCTTCCCTATCCGTCTCTGAATCTGAGCCAGCTTCGTCCCTATCTCGTTTCCGAGCAACACTGTCACTCTGAGAGTGATCGTCAGTCGGAGTCTGACTCCTCGAGTATGGATCTCCATACGAAGAGGCATCCTCGGACTCCATAACGTTGTTGACACACCACGGCTCCTTTTCCCCGCCTGAGCTAGGCCCTACTTTTTGCTCACTTCCGGCCGAGCTAGCCTAATAATAGGTACCTAATAAATCAGCAGATTATTAATTTATTTCTAGTGATTGTTCTGGCAACACCACTTGGTACAAATAAAATGGTGAGACAAGTTACATTAGGACAAGTTGCCACCTAATTCATAGTGGTCATTCAGCCACAGTTATTATACTAAGCCCCATTGAATACATACTTATCCGAAAGAGGATTCTATTAATTTTGTTTATTTTCTCCCATTTCAAAGGGCACCTTCGGGGTTCGGGATGAGATTTTAATTATACCCAAACATATTTTCTCCCGAAATACGGATTATTACATACTTTTCGGGGTTATAATATATTTTAATGACTTCTTAGAAAAATGCCAAGGATTTGAATAGAGCCCCGTTTTCTTAGAAAGTCCGTTATTTATTTTTACTAATGTTTGCGAAAGCAAATAAAATAGTCCATTCATCCTTACTTGTCCTATTATTTAGTAAATATTCTCATAACTCTTTGAAACTTTAAATGATATTTGAAAATATTTTGTGTTACTAATTTGAAATTGGTATAATTTCTTTCGTAACCATGGCCATGGGGTGATGGAAAGGTAACCCTGCCTCGCACCTCACCGCATCGTTGCCTATCAACACGGCCAAAAATGTATGAGGTCTGGGCCACGTCTTTGTACAGTATACCAAAAAATAGATAAGGACACGATAAATAAGTTCTAATTATTCAATTTCTTTAAAATCGCTTTGTTTTCTGGATGGAATATAAATAAAATGCAAAAACCAAAACCACATAAAACATTCATCATGGCGGAAGATGTCATTTTGATTTGATGTTGTTAGTCTGTTTCGTGCTGTAGCACAGAGTAGAACTTAATGACAGTGACACTGACAATTTTTGTAATCAAGAGTTGCCATATTTTACGCCTTATTTCGAGTAAAAAATATTGATGCGTTTTTATTAATAACCATTTAACCGTGCATTAACTAAAATTAATTTTATTATTCTAAGAATCAGTAAATTTTTCTCCATCTTTGGGGGTGGTGTACTGGTGTCCATAGACGTGGCCCATATTGGGACATGTCCTTTCAATACTCTCACTAGCGAGTTTTCTATCACCCACCAAAAGATGGCACTAACAAGACCACATACATATATTTTAATGTGCATATTGAAATTATAGCAAAGGGACTGTCATCTCGAGTTTAAGATACGTCCCCATAAATTTTCCGTAGGTTATGAGGCGTGTCTTAAAAGATGAATGACCTTCGAGATACCAGACCTCTTGATATTAGGCATGGGGAAATGCAGACCCTTGTAAAGCGAAAAGCACACACATTTCCAATATATTATTTATCTTACTATACAAATAGCATTGTGAATGCGAAAAATCTCAATTTTATAAAGAGTTGCCTGTTAATAGAACCCGTTTTAGAAAAAATATCATCATGATGCACATTTCTCATCATCATTTCGTAACAATATATTAAAAAATACTTAAATCCTTCACTAGTTTAAATTTTTTATATATTTAGTTAGTTTTATTCATTCTTATGACATTTTTAATTATATTTATTTTAATCATTTTAACTCTGACAATTTTGTAGCTGTGATAATTTTTATTCCTAATTTTAATTAAGTAAGTAATTGATTTGTAATAATCTGATATTTTCCATAAAATTTTAAATAAACTAACATATTTTTAAGTCGTTACTTACAACAATGGATCTTTGTTATCTGCAATAAATAAAATTATTATTATTATTACATACATTTACATTAGTAAAACATAATTTTTAATCACTTCATAATGAACCTTTTCTAACATTAACCATGTCTCTAAAGCAAAACCTAAGATTTATCTAGTGAATGGTGGTAAAATAAGAGTAAACTACATCGGGATTTACACCATGTACCTGTTTATTTTTGAGACTCCGATATTTCGGCGCAGTTGCATGCGCCATGGTCACGGAAGAACTGTCGATTGTTGCGTGTGCGGGTAGATGTTATTGGCAGACGAATCGGTGTACCCTCCTTCTAGGTCTTTTATTATTACGCTCGATACCGGTACCACTGTCTGCAAACTCACTACTCACTCGAATCTGTTCACGACACTCACTGTATCTGTATGCGAAACGGCGCTTTTACATAATATCGGAGTCTCAAAAATAAACAGGTACATGGTGTAAATCCCGATATAGTTTATTCTAATAACGTCAATAAACCATGAAAATTTAAAACATTATAATGGTGGTAAAAGTTCTAACTAAATGAACGATGGTCTCAGGACAGTTCTGAATTTTACCAGAAAGACTTGGTAAATCTTAGGTTTTACTGGAAAATTTTAGGATTTACCTAATTTCGGGGTTCTACATATGGAACTCATTTCATATTGGAGTCGTATATTTGAGAAATGTTTATAATACATGTGTCCATTCCTTTGTATTTCTGCTACAATTCAGTAAGTGTTTCATCTACAATCTTGCCTTTTAGACCCCCGGTACACGAATTCATGTTGGTTTTTCATTGAAACATTTTTATCAGTTCATTATTCTCCATTTAAATATAATTTTAGTTTAACCAATTACAAAGGTACTTACTTAAGTTCTCTTCATCTCCACATTGTATACAACGTGTTACAAAAATACCCCTAATGCCAAATATGGTAGGTAGGGACCATCAAACTGAACAACTTTTACTATGGGATCAACTTTGAAATCGCAAAAAAAAATCAGCTGTTTCATACAAAAATTAATTACGAAAATATCAAAATGTATGAAACAGCAGATTTTTTTTTCGCGATTATCAGAGTTGGTCCCATAGTAAAAGTTGTTCAGTTTGATGGTCCCTACCTACCATATTCGGCATTAGGGGTATTTTTGTAACACGTTGTATATATGTGTTCCATGTAATGTAATTGTATTCAATTTGTTCAGTAATAGAATGTTTACTTGTCAATTAATCACAATTAGACATTGAAAAGAAGCCATTTCCAAAGTGTTGGTAACCGATTAATCGTTTGCTTTGCTATCGGTGTAATTGGATATAGTGAGGTATTGAAAGTTGCCATTCGAGCGTCACAATAAAAGCTATCTTCTTTATGAGATTAAGTAATGGGTAATTGCTATTTTTACCTCAAGTACGGAACCTTATGACACAGTAGGTACTGTGATGCTTGACTGCATCGCTTACAAACTTCTTGGCCATTTGGCAAGTAGTAAATTAAATAAAGAATGTTTTATTTATAATTATCTTTGAAAGCTCGTCCTGACAGTAGAAGAGAAGAAAATATATGTCTAGTGTGATTTAATTACGGGTTTATAATTAGCTGAATAAAATATAAAATAAAGTCGAAATAATATAATTAAAGACGTTTTATCTGTAGCTACGCCCCATAGACCCGACAGTACGTACATAATTACTATTTTGACCGTGGTTTGCACGCCGGTTTTCATGGTGACGACATCCCTCAATATCTCAAGAAATACTAATGCTATCAACTTGTGGAATAGTTTTTAACCGACTTCAAAAAAAGGAGGAAGATCTCAGTTCGTCGGAATGTTTGTTTTTTTTTAGATGATGACTTTAGCTTAACTATTTTCCAAATAGGAAAGAAATAAAAAAAATCCCCCCCCATCTCCGAAGTTTGCGAGCAGGTTCGATAATTAATATGTAAATTTTTTAATCGATTCAGTTTTGCGAAATGTGTTTGAAAGAATATTAATCACCTATTTCGAAAACATTTCTCAATTAGAAGCGCCATCTGGCGTATCATAGGTAAAGTAAAAGAATACCTACCAAACAGTACATAGCACTGCTTTTGAAACCTTGTGGCGACATCTATTACATTAATTTTTAAATAACATGTAATTTGAGCCTACTACTTAACGCACTGACGTGAGGTCTACGGCTCACTGAGCCACTAGTATATGATGGTACGGAACCCTCGGTGCGCGAAATTAACTAGCTCTTGACCAGTCTCAGGTCTGGATGTGTGTTTCTGATTTCCATAACACATAGGTATAGCTTTAGCTACTTAGGAATCGGAGCGATGTATGTGATGGTGTCTAATATCTATTATTCATTTATTGAATTATACAAGGTGTTACAAAAATACCCCTAATGCCGAATATGGTATATAGGGACCATCAAACTGAATAACTTTTACTATGGGGCCAACTCTGAAATAGCGAAAAAAATTATTCAGCTGTTTCATACATTTTGATATTTTCGATTTTAATTTTTATATGAAACAGCTGATTTTTTTTTCGCGATTTCAGAGTTGGTCCCATAGTAAAAGTTGATCAGTTTGATGGTCCCTATAAACCTTATTCGGCATTAGGGGTATTTTTGTAACACCTTGTATACGTAAGTAGCTAAAATATATATTTAATGCTTAATAATACCTGCCTTATTTTATCTTATTCAAACTCAAAAAACATCTTATTAATCATCACAAGATACTTAATTGCGAATAAACTAATCATTAATTTTATTTTATAACAACTTATTCTATACAAAAGCTTAATCATAATATTACCGTGGCTCAATCTGGGTTGGGTGTGAAATGTAATTTTGTCAAATAATATACTACCAATACACTAATTTTTAACTAGACGTCATGTAGGTTTCCAATTCCAGAACTGGATCTTTTCTTAGAATTATTAACTATACAACATGTTACAAAAATATGGTATATAGGGACGATCAAACTGAACAACTTTTACTATGGGACCAACTGTCAAATCGCGAAAAAAAATCAGCTGTTTCATACATTTTGATATTATCGATTTAAAATTTTGTATGAAACAGCTGTTTTTTTTTCGCGATTTCAGAGTTGATCCCACAGTAAAAGTTGTTCAGTTTGATGGTCCCTATCTACTATATTCAGCATTAGGGGTATTTTTGTAACATGTTGTATAATAATAATTGTTGTAGAAATATTGTAATTTTGGTCGGTAGTTTGACCATGTTGCATGGTGGTTTGAGGAGCTAAATATTGATTCCGACAACCCTCCGGTCCCAGGGGAATAGCATCGATCGCTACAACCCCTCGTACCATCAGTTAGGGGTATTCACAGTGTGCTAAATACGAACAGAGACAGGACAGATATTTAAGTTGTTCAAATAATTTTCCCGTTATAATGTAAGAATAAACTCCTTTAACTGTCCTATCAGGAAAAATACTCTTAAGACATTTATTTTTAAGCATATTGATGTACAATCCTATTTTTTGTTTCATAGTACAGTGGGCAGTTAATTTTTAAATGTTACATTACATTAAGTACCTACATGTTCACATAATAAATAGCGTAAAAAAATTTTTTTTTTTAAATTTAATAATAAACCACACAAAATACTACAAAAAAAGCACTTGGTAGACTTTGCGAAAATCCAGGCTTACTCAAATTTTACTGAGCGATTCTGCATCTCATTTTGGTGCACTGTTTCTGATGTTGATAGAAAAATATAGGTATGTAATGCGTAATGGTACAAAAAAAGCCTCACAATCAGCATGAATTGAGGCTCCAATGTACTATAAGAACACAGATCTTCCGTGGTTACCTCAGGAATTAGTAGCGCACCAATTACATCGAACCTTCTCGAAGTAAATTTTGCCTCTGTTCGGTTAATTAATTCTGCGATTATGTGCATCAATGTTAGCTCATTGAGTTTTTGATGCGTTTTACTGAGTAAGATTAATTAGGTTCATTTTTTGTTAACACGCGTTGTCTAATCAACATGCTGGCGTTAATATAAGTTACCGTGACCCTTCTGGTATACAATATTTTTCGAAACAACACGTAATATACTGGTTTTGGTGTAGTAGGTATATTATTTAGTATTGTATAAAAATGTGAATGCTAAAATCTCAAATTTAAAAGTATTATGTGTTAATTGACGAGGTAATTCCTTCTACATTGGTGAGATGGCGCTGGCTTGCAGCGTAAGAGTTGATATACTAGAAGAAATTCGACGTTCCCACTAGTGACTCGGTAGCTCAGCGGTCAGAGCATTGGACCGGATATCCAAAGGTCGCGGGTTCGATTCCCCTCCGAGAACATGATCTGGTGCGGGTCGTATTTTTTCGAATATATTATTTAGTTTTATAAAAAATAGCATTGTAAAATCTCAAAAATTTAAAAATGTTGTTTTGAAAAATATTATCTTCGAGCTACACATAAAGTTTCATTGGCTGTTTTACAAATTCCAGTTAGGTTTAAATTACTCATTAAAATTCTGTTCCATTACTTTATTAAAACAGAAGTTAAGTGCTTTCAGGAACCCTGCGGGTTTACCGGCTGAAAACAATGAAGTTAAGGTAAGCTTTGATTTGACAGATGGATGTGATACATTGCTAGTTCTTTTTGCACAAATAAAAACTTACCAAAGAAAAGTAGCAATGTATCACACCCAACTGACAAATCAAAGCTCACCTGAACTTGCATTGTTTTTTTAGCCGATAGACCCGATCAGGACCTTATATTTTTTAGTTAACGATCAAGGTAATTAAAGTTTTAAATATTATGTAGTACATAGGATATAAAATGGTTGTTTTTGAAATAATAATAATAGAGAGGACTCAGAAATAATTAAGTTGTTATTGATATTACCTTCGAGTGGTAGAATGAGAAAAGGATCATCCCGGATTCCGCACCATACCGGGTCTTACGTGTATATTCGTCATTATTTACCAACAACTAGTCAATTTGTGTCATAATAACTTATGTTATGACAAGGCTGTATGGCTTAGCCTTTGCCTACCTACAAGGATGATTAAAAAGAGGCAGATAACAGAACGTCATTTAATTGAATACCAAAACTATAAAAAAAAAATGACGTTAGAACAGCTCCTTGAGTTTGAGATTTCTCTTTTATTATTCTTTAATGAAATTTTTCCTACGTAATTTTGAACCAATTTCTAAAGTGTATCAATAATTGTATCAAAGTGCCGATTTTACTATGAGAGTTGGGCTATGATTGAGCCCAACTCTCGTAGTAAAATCGGCATCATCCTTTCTAGGAGAAGTAAAGTAACCACAATAGTCAGGGTGAGGTAAAAAGTCGACTCGCTAGAGAAATACCCTATTTCTTGTTTGAGAGGTGCCTGCGTTTGTCAGGTGTACGATCAAAGTTATCTTGTGCTATAACACGACCACTTCGTTTGGGCCAAAATATTGTTTGTTACTTTTTTATATAATACTAAATTTTATTAAGTTACTTTTTTGTCTCGCTAGCGGTTCAAATATATTTTAGCCTGTTATACTGGTAGCTCTGTGAGATGTAGATCTCGCGAGTCAAGGTTCACCCCTTAAAGGGCCGTACAACGTCAAATACACATATTTGAGCAACAATTTCACACAGTATTACTTGATAGGTAAATCGAGAAGTTAAACGTAATGGGACCTTTTCGGTCCCATAACGTTTTACTTCTGTTCCCAGAATAATATTAATATTCCAACCAGTAAGCAACGAAGTCCCTAAAGGAAATCCAAAGTCATTCGAATCCAAATATACGCAGTCATAAGTTCTGTCACAACCTTTTTATTTTTAAATTTAGAATATTGGCAGAAATGTTTTGATTGATTTTTAACTAACTTTGAGTGTTCTAAAAACAAAGAAACAAAATTTGCTTTGCACCGCTAAATTTTGTTTTTTTTTGAACATTTATTTTTGAAAACTGTCTACTAAAAACTTCTATATAATTATCGAACCTGCTCACAAAATTTCACGAGAATCGGTTGAGCACAAAATTTCACGAGAATCGGTTGAGAATTGCGATCTGTAGAGGAGAACAAACGGACATCCGGACACCGGAAGGACATACGAAAGCATTTTTACCCAAGCTGAAAAGGAGACGCTTTGCGCACGCTCGGTCAATAAATAGTACTAACGACACTACTATAATCTGTTTCAGGAGCATTTCTAATATCAAGTAAGATCAACTCTTTTTACTCTCTAGCTTTTATCATACTGTATCCTACCCGACAAGACACGACACAGGTGGTTCCGCAGCCTTAAAATTTACACCCATATAAAATATTGACAAAGCGTGCTGGAAATAAAGTTGTAGCGGTATACCACGTCCCATTCATTCCGATCGCTGGCCGTCGGCGATGCCCGGCCTTCCACTCTCTTAACACATAAAAAATTGAGTCTCCGTCGCATTCGTACCTTAAATACAGTGATATCTATGCGTAAGGGATATAAAAAGGCCTACGGGCTTACCCGATATTATGTTTTTGTATGTGCACGGTAAAAATGAACTTAAGTAATTTTTTTTTAAAATTTAGATTTTTCGCATTCACAATGCTATTTTTATATTAAGATAAATAATATTAGAAAAAAATACTAGAAAAAATCGACTCACCCGTAGCACCTCAGACGGGACTCGAACCCGCACCCTTGGGATGTTGAATTGACAGGCGATTTTAATCAATTAGCGCTTTTTATCGACAATCGCTTGTGAAATCTAATCGGAAACCTAATTTCAATAAAGTGGTGTTTCTATTTTACAAGCTATTGTCGGTTAAAAGCGCAAATTAACTAAAATCGCCTGCAAAATCGACCCGTGTAAATACCGCGTTAGTGATTTTTCAATTGAAGTGAAGTGATGGTTTCTTTCTTACACTATTTTACACGACGTGTTTAAATTATGACTTTCATTTTAAAACATTTTGGTTGCACATATATTTTTATTTAGCACTTCAAAGGGAAATTCATGAATTGTGAAACATGAGTTCTGAATTCAACATTATTTATTTTTGCGACTTTATGCGCTCTAGAGCTATTACTTTAAAGTCTAGAATAGATCAGCGTAGTTTTCATTGGAACTACGGTGCTACGGACCACCTCGTAGCGCCCGTAGCGATGCTACGGAAGTTGATTTTACAATTTTCAACAGTTTTTTAAAAATGTTCTGTTGGTATTTTTCATAGAAAATGCTATTTCACTATCTCATTGACTAACTATACAAGTTAAAAACGAAGGCATTATTTTTTTTTTATTCATATGTAATATACGATGTGGACAATGTAAACACATTGGTGACACTAGTTCATACGAGTTTTTTGAAACCATCAAATAATTTATAAAAAAATAACTAATAGCACAAGAACCGATTGTACTGAAAACTGAAAATTCTTCTTCTTCGTTCTTGTGAATAAGCTATTGGATATTACAATTGATTTTTAAGCAGATTGGGAGCATTATTAAATATATGAAATTTAATTTATTGCCGTATTGTCGTCTCCAGGTTAAGTTAGACAGTTCTTAACCAATCTAAAATCATTTAAGTTTTGAGTCATGAGATGACGTATGCCAAAAGAAGGATGGGTAAGCAATGCTCCTTCTCCTGACATCATTGACAAGTTATGATGTTGATTTGATACCGAAAGGGTGTTGAGTGAAATAAAACACACACATCAAACCAGTTTCTTTATTTCGTGTTCATCATTTTAATACAACATACAAGTAAATTTATCATCAGATATTTATCAATTCTTACGAGCTAACTTAAGTAAGTCCTGAATAACAAGTAGGTATGCATAAGTTATCGATGCTCGACCGATACGTAAATACAGACCAACGAATTTGAGAATCGTTATTGGTGTTACTTAAACCACTTAATGCGAAATAATCAAAAACCACCCAATAACAAATCTCTTCAAACCGTCGACTTGTGGAATGTACAGAAATAAGACAAAAGAAAACAGCAATTCCATTTCACGAAATAATACGCATAAAAAACGTTACAGAATCAATACAAGCAATAGAACCAAAATAATAACACAAAGTCACATCACACGGTAAACTTAACTCAGACATTGAATGAAGTGATTGCTTTAACGTTTTCGTAGTTTTCCGCAAAACAGACACAGTTATAAATAGGATTTTATCTCAAAGACAATATGATTGTAACATCAAAATTCTTATTAACTGCAAATAGAAGAAGCCTTGCCAACTTTTTGATACAAAGGGTAATAAAACAAAATCATGAAACTTTTGACATCAAAATAATTTGTAACAAAACATTAACTAACTTACATTCAATTCTTGGAAGTATATTAAGAGTATTTGGGCTTGCTAAAATTACTTTTTTTAAACGTAATATTACAATAAAGTTGGCATGACTGAAGATTTTCATATAATATATTTGAAATAAAACAAATAGGTACACAGTTAATACAATTACTTCGATAACCATCAACTAACAGGGATTCTACTTATTTTCATAATACATATTACTTTATATATCGAAGAAAACGTCCAAAAATGGATAGGTCAAGATCAAGCGGGAAATAAACTAATGATAAAATTACTAAACTAAGGGGAAGATGACAAACTTGCGTGTCGAACATTGTGACTAGAAAAAGATATGATCTTAAAGAAGTAAGAGAAAACAAAATTATAGGACTCCCCAATATTACAATCACGAAAAAAGTTACGTCCAACTTAACTCATGTAACTACAAATAAACTTAGAAGCTAACCTAATCGAAACTTCACTGACTAGCTTCGTAAACACACAATAAATTACTTACGTCGAAATAAATACAAATAAATTAGATTGTAACAACAGAATTAAATAAAATCGTGGAAGATTCTAAGATAAACTTACGTCCGATTGGCGATAACCTCGTGTTGTAATTCGAAAAACGTTACACAAAATAATTTGTTCAACAGGAAGGCCAACGAAAATAGGGATGAGGAAATAACCCCAGTAAGGGCAGGGAATGAAACAAAATGGGTCGATGACATGAATGTGCATAAAAGATGGAAACAGGTGTGTCAGCTTCGTTCATAGATCGTCAGAGCTGTCGAGTACAATCTAATATAACATGAACACTAAACAACTAAATCATTTGCCACAACTCATTATGTATTCGAACCAACACTCTTATTTCACCATCATGTATTAATCTAGAGCTTTCTGATGTTAATATCGATCTGCAGCAATTACATTACGAAAGTTTGGTCCCAATCACATTCTGAATCGTGACAAAGACATATTTTTACCACACGTTTAATTTAAATTCCTACACAGATATAAACCTTAAATATCGATTAGCATTCAAGATCATTATGAAAAAATATATCATTGGAAATATTTTTCAACTTCTCTCCTTAATTTCAAACCACCCAAGAACAACTTAATTATGCATGTGACAACCGATTTTTATAACTACATGTTAATCCCTAACAACTCTTTGGCAACAAATAGTATCTTCTTTTTCAAGTTTACCTTCAATTTCAACAGTAACGTTAACATCATTCTAGTCAACATTACCATGATTTTACCAATCGTTAATCGATTTCGTTACATCATCGTCTCTAAAGATAGAAGACATAGAAAAGTATCGACAGAAGATGATCCTCAATGACATGATTTGATATGAATTATCACACCGATAGTTCCATCTCCCTAATTTTTGGCTACCGATTAAATTTAAACATTATCCCCATAATTCGATTTGATAATTCATATCTTGCAAGCAAACTGATTACTGACTATCTAAAATGAGAAACAATTTTTCCAGATTTTTTTTGTTTAACTGTGATCAGTCTTAAAATTGAGTCATACCATCTAACTAAGAAATGATGAACCCTTCTTAATTTTACCTTACATCATTGCTAGGCCAGAACAAACATTTGAATCTGCGGTGAGGAATATTACTGCAAACTGTATTTAGATAGTGGAAGTTTAAACTATTTTAGGAGATTTATAAGGTAGAACAAGTGTAGGAGACGATTTAACAATTGTCAATCTCTTGTCAAATGCGTCTCTATTGATTAGGCCAGTGACAATGTTAATAATGTCACATTACATTAATGTGTAGTCCATCATAATTATATATTATATCAATAAAGACACATTTGAAGCAAAGTAGATGTGTACATTATTGTTGTTCTTATGTATTAACTTTCCTCGTTTCGTCATCATTACCCACGTATTCGTATATTATTACAATGAAATGGAAAGGGGAAACTTTAACCATCTAAGGAAAAGGCTTTTCCACTAGTAAGGCTCTCGGGGAAACTAATTTACACCATCCTTACGCATACTTTATTATTGGTTTTAGAGTAATCAACATTGAATAGTTTTTCATTTAATATTAATCTTAAGACTAAAGAGTACAAAAAATAAAGGAAATATCATGAATATATGAAAAACAACAAGTTATCAGCGAAAACCATCGCATTTCATATAAGAACAACATTGTCTTTTTTCGTTACAGTAACATTAATTGTATTATCCACGCTTACGAAGTATAGATGGGAAGCGACGTCATCGGAGTGACGTTTCCTGGGTAAGAAAGACCCAGCACCATGACACAGTGCCGTGCTCTTCTCCCCCTACTCTAGTTCCACAGTCTATCCAAACCTTACGACACCAGAGTCCTTTCTGGCTTGTGAGGAACCACCCTTCAGTACACCATCTACCATCGTTTCCCTTCGATTCTCAATGTATCAAAAATATCTGCTAAAACAGCCCTTTCCCTTAGAGAAAAACTCGATAGAGTACATTTTGAACAGTCTCAAAGTAACTAATGAGTAGGTAACAATTATCAAACGTGTTAAAATGGGGATATGCACGAATCGAAATATTGAAATCAACAATTATCATTACTTTAGGACGTAGTATAAAGCGATACCTACACAGAATTCTACTGCAACATCTAACCTAGTTATGGGTTACGATACAATAGTGAGATATTTATTACTTACATTAAAACAGTATGATAATATGATTCATATTGAACGTGTGAAACACACAAGGAATCCTTAAGTCTGTACAAAATTCAAATGAATTTTTTTTATAAAAATGATCAACACATTCCTTCAAATTTAAGGCCACGGCGCAAAATGGTGTTTCAGTAGATTATACAGTAAGATTACTGAATTTAAAGTTTAATTTAGGTGCCTTTAAAACCTAAACGGGCCTTACATACAGTGTCCAAGCACTGTGTGATAACATTGCATAAGAAGCAGACTTGCGTGTTAGTGCAAAGTGACGCAGTGCACACTATCGTCACGCATAGTGACTGGAGCTTCAATGGTCTTAACCTACTCTAAACTACTTTCAAAGAAAGCACGGCTTGAAATTGATTTACAGTTAACACTACCATCGTATGTAAAAAATATTGGTGACAGATTCACACTGTTCAAAGCTCAAGATGTGCCTTATCCACTAAACTAACATAGACAATGCAATATCTAAAAATACACACTACTCCGTATGCTAAGTAGGATATAATTTAATTTAGTTCATCATAAGCATTGTGTTTTCCTTAATCTGGCAGGATGGCATTTAGTGTGTAAAATCGATTTCTGTGTGGACAATATAAGCATCGTATAACTAATTTAGGTATTAACTTACGTGCATACATATATTATTATAACATTTAATTATCTAAAAGCAATTTCTTTGGCGACTAGCTTCATTTAGAAAGATTCCAAATTTTCGCTTTCTCGTTCCATCTATTAACATACATTCCAACGGCTATTAAAATTTTCTCAAACTGAATATTGGTCTATTAATTTTGACTATTTCAATAATGTAACCACTAAGTGGACGATATGTTAACGTTTCTAAGCACGAAACAATTTTCTATTAAATCTTTTATTCGTTTAACATGAGAATACTCCAAATGTCTATATTGTCAGCTAGATCAGTAGCGCACATCGGTTCCATCGTATAAACATCAGATTCACTAACCATTCGCTTCTTTTCCTCCTCGCCAGCAATCATTTAATAATAAGCCTTACTTGATATGTCATTAGCTACACCATCATTGTTCTATGCAGTTTCATTTGGAATCTTTCCCCGGGTAAAAACCATTGTATTTTTGTAACATAAATCACACACCTTAGAATACAATAAATTACCTAACACACGATACGAAATTAATATTGAATCAAGCCGATTCGTGAAAACAGTTCATCTCTTTCTTACTTGCCATATGTACCAATAAGGTGGAGCGAGATGAAGTTAGCGTAGTGATCTTAAAAAACTACGGCTTAGTGCTCGAAGCAAGAATGAATGAAATGACAAAAGTCAACATCGCGTGCTACTGCACTGCGAAGGTAAAATTAACGCATAGAATCATATTACAAATATAATATTACCTACAGTCAATATTAATTATAGTATATTTAATATCATACAAAACACCTTACGAACTGCAAAACTCCGCCATTAAAAAAATTATCGTCATTGAGAAAATAAATTACTATTATTTGCAAACGTTTCAACTAACTTAAGTGATAGTAAAATATATTTTTTACAATAAAATGTATCATAAATTCAAACGTGAATTAAATTTAAACATTCAGCGTAGTTTTCTTTGAGGATGGATGGTTTGTGCTCATATGTGCTTTGTTACTTTCACCTAAATTTACAACAATCACGTTTTTTGAGAATTCGTGTAGAACCTGGAACCAATCGTCGCGCAGATGAATGATGTGTCATAATCATAAGATTCCCACATTTCACCTTCCACAACACCGATCCGGCTCACACGATCTAAGTTCATCAACGAATTTTATTTCTCATTCATTTTCAAACTCAACATTAGTCGTTACAGTAAAATCATTGAATACATCTCTTTCAAAAAAAATACTTTAAAAAATTAAGTGAAATAGCAACGTTCTGTGCAATTCACTATATTAGCGAATCAATTAAATTCAACAATGAGACAACATCACCGCTAAAATACGATTTCATAAAAGCGTTCATCAAAAAAATTATGATTATCAAAATATGAAAGTTTAATGTGGAAATAAATACAATTCCTGAGCAAATATACGCGCATATGGCGACTGCGGCGTATTTTTTCATATAATCTAATCTAAGCTGTTACAATGGAACCAACGTAGAAGCGATGATATTTACACCCAGCAATGTATCGTCAACGTAATTCCTACAAAATTCAACGACGTTCTACTACATAATATAAATAAGTGACCAAACTGTCAACCACATACATCTGACAAGCTAAAATTCATACTTTAATCTACCTTGATGAATACATTAACAGGTGAATTTATTAACTGTCACAAAATTACCGAATTCAAACAATGTTAAAATTCATACAGCTATCGATATGGTACCGTAAAATCTTATAATTCGAATCTAAGCCCATACGAGTTCGGATATCGGTCCGTTCGAATTCGTTTTAAACAACAATTCCTAGCCATGTATTCGTATGCTATTCTCACCCGATAGCATAACTCGAATAACATATTACAAACAGTTGCCTATCGTTGATTCATAATTTCATTATAAAAAATACACACTCTTTCGTACTACATTCACCACTCGCCACCTCTTCGTCTTGTGCAGATCCCGGCAAACCCTAAAACTACATAGTAAGTAACGCTACCAACATCTTTAGCCTAATAATATTTACATTATTTTTCTACACACTTCCTGACAAATATGATGTTGAAATTGGAAATTTTACAATTTGGGAATGATGGTTGCAAGCTTGAAATTTCATCAATGATCAGTTTGAACTACAATTACAATGTTAGAGGAAAATTTAAGTTTTACATTCATAGGTGTCTAAGGAAAACACAGCAGCAGTTGATATTTGGATTGATTTGTCAGGTGATGTCAATGAGAATGAATTTTATTGCGCCGATAACAATAAAATAACTGTGGATGATGGTAATATTGTAACACAATCAAATGATACAAAAGATGGAAATCTTAATTGTAGTCTTAAAAAAATTGCTGAGTATAAAATTATAAACAATTTGTAAGCCTAGCTTCTGCTTACGTTACTAGTAGGTGCTAGAGTTATTAGTAAAATGTTCCCTATAGTAATTGACTTGGAAATAGTGGATTTGGTTAGCGCATTTTTTATATAAATCTTCAAAGCAGTGCTGCTGCTGAGGGAAGGGTAACGGTATCCAAAGAATCCTTAAACTGTTTCTTTATAAGCTACATTTTCGTAGAAAAGTAAAGCTTAGTCGGGATATTAAGTTTACTTACTTACAATACAAATAGTCCTTATCACGAAGATTATAGCCTACAATCATAAGAATATGTATTTTATGTAGATATTTGTGCCACAAGGCTAAGATAGAAATAAAGAAAGATAAATTTTACCGCCTAATTCACCGAGTGTAGACCCAAGATAGCTTGAAGCAATTTAGACTAATAGTTAAATTTTAGATTACTTTCCGAGTAACACTTATAGAATTTTGAAAAGAGATCTTAAAATATATATTTTGGATTTTAACTCAAGACGAACTTGTTAACTCTTCCGTAATAAATTGTAGCAAGATTTCAACCTATTTTATTAATCAGTCGATTCTATTTGAATCTACTTATTGAAGTGGCCGAGTGTTTTGCTGTGTTTACTACTTTGTCGTGCTCGGGTTTAAAACTGAGAGCGAAAATATGCCATTTATCACTATCTATCTCTATCGTTACTTTAATCAAGTACAAGAGATAAAGAAAAAAATTAGGTAACCTGCCAAATTACTAATGATATCCGCAATTTAGTAACTACAAATCAGAATAGCACATTTTTTGTTAACTATTTTTGGGCAAATACGTTCGTTCTCAGTTCACTTTTTGATAATATTTTCGTATATACTTACTGCTAAAGCAATACTTACGAATTTCATGCCAACTTTTGTTCCCCAAAACCAACTGTTTGAAAGTAATTCCTAAGGATGCACTCACACGAAAAACCACACTAATAGGACCTACCACCAAACAGGACGTTTGTGTTAAGGAATCTGATGGTCGTTAGTACAAAATTTTATATAATTGACTATTAATACTTCTGATTGAGTCAATTTTTCTGAGAAAGCTTTGCAAACATCTTTTACTACAATTTTAGGCTTAACTTTAGTTTTTGATCATAACTTTCATTAAATTTATGCGATTGATTTTTGGAACAGCTGACAATTAATGTTATGGAAATAATGGCTTTTAATTACGGGGATTAATTTATGGTAAAAATATTACGTAAGGGAGTAGACTTATGTTTTTTTTCGTTATGATAAGATAGCTTAAAAGATAAGATAAGATAGACTCATTAACACAAACATGCCATATATGAATCGGTCATAATTAATTTATATGTATGTAAGTATATACATAATGTATATGTAAGTACCTAAAGTAATTATGAGCGATTTAATGAACTACTAAAAGCATATCGGGCAAAAAAATGAAAATAAAAATAAAACACACAATAAAACTGCAATGAACTGGTATTATTATAAAAAAGCAATTATACAACAAAAATAATTCAAAACAAAACGATGTACATTAATTTAAAGAACAATTGTTTATACAAATAATTAAAAAAATATAATAATTATAACAACAAACATCGACAAAATATATTTAAAGACAAAACATGTTTCAATTTATCAGTCCTCAAGCTTTCGAAATGCAATTATAAGAATGAAATGTTTTCGTATAGAAAAAAAAAACTTTTTCCTTACATATTATGCTAATACACAAAAAAATAATTACGAACGAAAAAATTAGTTTGTAATAATAATCATTATAATTGAAACTTAATTCAGTTTAAAATAAAAATAACTAGCCGTCAAAAATTTAAAAAATTGAGTACAGCATTACATAGGCGTGAATTGTAGTTGTCATAATTTGCAAATCTTATTAAAGTAATTTTGATGAACTATTCTACACTTAATTTAAAATAATACGTTGAAACGATCTCAATTAAGTAGAAAGCGTATGTTGTTACCAAAAAAATCATAGCTAGTAAAAATTACAATAGTCATTTTCAAGGAGTCCCATACCTACACCGCATACTAGCCGTCTGTGTAATGAAAATGAGCATTGTAATTTTTTTGCGTGATTTGTTTAAAAACTAAATAAATGTATACCAATGTATCTAGCGTAATCTCAGTCTTTAAAGGCGAATCGCTTTAAATAAAGACGTAATAAAATATTTGTAAAATAAAATAAAAATAATCATTGTCGATATCATTATCTAAAATCATTTGGGATTTACGGTAAGCATGCAATCTGATTCGACGGAAAAAACTGAGATGAAGTAGACGGCGGCAAATTTGAATAACCTTAAAATCAATTAAGTCCAGTACTTACACCAGTGGATTAGATGAAATACAATTTATCACACGAACTTAGGTGTTTTCTAATTTACTAGGAACAGGATTGTCTATAAAAAATCATTGGTGATAAATCACTGTAATTTGGACTCTAAGATACGTTGGTAAGTTGTAATTCACTTAATCCAGTGGGATCATTTGATATTTAACTATTCATCGAAGACACGTCTAGATCACAAGCTTTTGAGGCGTGCGTGGTGGAATGCAAGAACAGAAAAATATGTGAAGAGCGGTTGATCTTAAATGCTTAAATCAGTGCACGATAACCAACTGGTTGCAGTTCGAAACTGATAAAAATTCATGGTGCGATGCAGTGGCACAATTGGAAAACCTTGCACTGAAAAATTCATGAAATCATTCAAGACATCCATCAGACTTATGATAAGATTCAATTAATCAGAATATGGTACATATTTACAAACAATACTAAATATCACTTATTAAATCACAACTTGATTGTATGGCACTTGCAACGCAGGTAGTGCATCGCACCACGCACATAAAGCTAAGCTCGTTATCGACGTGTCTTCAATATTCCAATTGGATAATTATTTTAGGAGAATAGGAATATCACCAATCAAAACAAACTTAATACCCTAATGCAGATCAAAAATTAAGAAAAAGACCCTCGATCCGGAGCAAAGGACCGCATCAGATCTCATTATTGTCATAGATTCAGCGAAAAAATACTAAAAATCATTATTCACTAAGAAAACCAAAATCTAATGAAAATCGAACTAAAATAATTCTGCTAACACACTCAAACACACGGTAATGAAGTAAAAAAAATAGTAGCATAATATTCATAAAATACGAAAAAATAATTAAATGTTACACATGCACCGTATTACTACTACTACAAAATACGTTTCCATAATATAAAAAATATCTTACCAGAATAACAAATTGTATAATTATTTTGTATACGAGCAAGCTCTAATACTCCAGTAAGTAGTAAAAACGCGTTCACTTGGCGGTGCCCCTATTTATCTCTGCTAAAAAATCTCAGAAATATTATATCATCAATAAAAAATGCTAGCGAGACGATAATTTTCTAAAGTGCTCTTCTAGTTACTACCGTATCCAATTAATTACTAAAAACATTCAAATACTAGATTTGTATAAAAACGAATAATAATATTATTATCAACCAACTGTTACTAATCGTTAAAACAACAGAGGAAACTAAGGTCCGTGGGCTCTCAGTGACTAGGCGGTAATGACATCGATCAAATAATAATAAACAAGACTGTCTTCCGATACAATTAAAATAACTACAACCATTTCTATAAACCATTAGGACTCATTATTCATCTAAAATGCTTTATAATACTCAAGTCATGGAGTGTTTAAGAAGATTGGCGATTTTACATTTAGAAACAATTTGAGGTCTATAAAACATTTCGGATCACACGCCATATTGTGATGCATTTGTATCCAGTTAAACGACAACCGTCCTTCAGTTAAGAAGCTATTGTATAACGCAAGGAACGCCGCAGTCAACTTTGTCATTGATAAAACCCCTAACATCACATTTCCCTAAAATTTTGTAACTACATTAAGAGGGGTAGTAACTAAAGATTGTCCATATTAGCTCAATCAATTTAACACTTACCTAATAATAATGTAACAACTTCTTACTTAATTTCATAATCATATTTCAATCGACACAGAATAGGTGCTAATTAAAAACAGGAAGTGCCGTTGTGCCGAAGAATAATCTTAGAACTAACAACAATACCGCTCGATGCTCTCTTATACGATAAAATCACACGCTTAACGCCTAACAATTTGTTAAGTAATAGTTAAAATATTGGTCCAACAAATGGGCTAAATAATACAAATGCCCTTAATATTCATCCCTTATTTAACGATGCGGGATATGAAAAAATATTATTCAATAGATTAAAAAATGATAAGGGTCGAGAACACCGTTCGCAATGTTTGAATCGATCCAACGGAATAATCTCTATCCTTTAATAGGTACTCGAATAACAATGTCAATACTATCAACTAATCTCATTACAGTTTCATTAGAAGTAATGCATATAGAGATCTCATGCCAAAAAATATTTTAAAGAATTCACATCGTTAGTTAAAGTGATCACATCGAGACAGCCACAGTCATGTAACACCTGCACTTACAAAAATTTAGCAAGTTCCATTTCACTTTAAAATCGTCACTTGAACTATACAAAAATTGACACTGGCTAATTACCGATAACTTTTTAACGTCACTTGTTTTACTTGTGCTTAAAAGTGTCGATTCTTGATTTATAGTTCATCGGTCATTCCGATCTCCTGTGATCAGCACGTGTGGCTCACATACCTATAGGCGGTACTTGCACGTAACGATAGATGTAGAGTCGGTAGTCTTTGCTGGCGAGGACGACTGAGCCGTCATCCATAAGGGCGACATCGAAGCACTGCGCGTGCTTCACCTTACTTTCCAGAGCAGAAACCAGTTGACCGTCTTGCGTGAATATCGTTAAGTTGAAGTTGTTGTGGTTGTCTGCGATAAGGATCTCGCCAGCCGCATTGATACCTACGCCGATCGGATAATTGGTAACTCCCTCACCGCCGATCTGGCGTAAGTAAATGCCTTCGTAATTGAACACCTTTACGCAATGCGCGCGGTTGTCGCTAATGAAGATTTCCTGCTTGTCATTAACAACCACACCGTTCGGAAATTCCAGGTGTTTTGAACATCCGAACTTCTGAAGTACATTACCAACTTGGTCAAAGATGATTACGCGCATGACTTTGCATTCGACGACAACAATACGGCCTTTGTTATCAACCGTGACACCGCGCGGATGTTGCAGGATGTTTGCGCCGAATTTACGTACAAATTGTCCATATTGGTTGTAAATCTGAATTTGGTGGGTCGGTGACCTCTCAGTGACAATAATGTCACCAGATGTGCGGACCACAGCCACTCTGTTCGGGTATAAAAGTTGGCCATCGCGTTTGCCACATTCGCCAAACTGGAATTTAAATCGACCTTCCTTATCGAATATTTGAATACGGTGGTTGTTGGTGTCAGCAACAATGATATCATTTTGAGCATTAACGGCAACGCCGCTCGGTTCTGTAAACTGGCCTTCCATTACTCCGAACTCACCGAATTTGCAGTGATAAATCATCTTTTGTCGTTTTATTTGTGACTTCGGGGGGAAGATGGCAGTGGAAATTAGCTTGTTGGTAAGGTCTAGTATTGGGTCGTTGTGTGTAGTAGCCGACAGAGAGTATGGATCAGTAGTGGCAGCTGGGAAAAGCGGGTCGCATCCACCGTTGGACCATTTCTCATAAGGGTTAATCCCATTTAAGTTGATATCTCCTATGGCAGTGGAAAATGGCCCAAGACTGTTGGCACTGTTGAATCTTTTGGAAATAATGTTCGACTCAAACGGTGACGTCGATTGGCTAGTTGGTCCAAGGAGGCCGTTCGTGTAGGGACGGTCTAATACTCCATTTAGACCAGTCGGTAGATGTATTCCACCATTTAGACTTCCAGAACTACCGTTCACACTGCTGCTGCTTGATGATGAGCCACCGTTCAAAAGTGAACCATTGGTAGGACGCGCAATTGGTGGCTGTTTAGTTGGGCCGACGTTCGCTTCTGAACTAGACCGCACATATCCAAAAGTGTTACGGACACCAACTTGAATTGCTTGATAATTCGAAACGAATTCTAACTCACAAGCTGTCTGCATACTTTGTTCGGGGTTGGAACTCATTAGAGATTGTAATTTGTTATCTACTAATTTCCTGAACATTAAGATCTCAGCGATATTGGCGCATTTAGTGAGACGTTCCATAAAATCACAAGTCTGATAAATTTTGTCAACAGTTTCTTGAGCTTTTTGCCCTACCACTGTCAGGGCAATCTGTTTTGCAGAGAATACACTTTCAAGTTCTTTCAATAATTCTTGTTTGCGCTCTTCTAGCATAGAGCGATAGAATTGGAACGTGTCATTGATTTCGTTTTGAGCTTTATGATACTGTACTTGAAGTTTTCCAGCGGCATGTTCAACAGTTTTAACAACATGCCTAATTTCAGTGGCACGCGTTTTAGCTTCGTTAACAGACTGTTGCATAAGCTCTAGTTGTTTAGGTCCCGCGTCAGATAAATGTTCGCAGTCGTGCAAAGCAGCCGGGTGTTCAATTACCGTGCACTCTTTGCATACCGGCACAGAACATGTGCGGCAGAAATATTTGAGAATGTCATTCTTGTGTCTCGGACAAAAAGCGGTTTTATCACCACTCGTAGTTAGGGTAGATCCTAGCATACCCTTATCATCTTTCAAATCCGTGAACGCCAGCACACGGTGGCCTTCAAAACAGTGCATAAATTGGTGAGCCATGACGCAGTTTGGGCAAAGGAAATTAGCACAATCGACGCAGCGGGCAACAGCGTCAGACTCCTTAGATTTGCACCCTGTGCAGCGAGCCGAAGGTGAGTTTGTCTGGCGAGATGTGGGCAGCAGGTCAGCGTCCTGCTCTACAGCTGCAGCTATCACTAAGTTTGGCAGCAGTCCGTGGACTCCTGTAGGCGGCAGCTGACTGTCAACTCGGCAAGTCACGCAGGTGACTTTGTCTGGGTGTGTCTGTTCTCTCTCCAGGCAGGCCCGGCAGAATGTGTGGAAGCAGTTTAGTACTTTAGGGTCGATGAATGTTTCTCGGCAAATTGCGCAGGTGGTGTCGAGGCCGTCGAATTCGCGAAGGTCACATACGGCGGAGTCGCTCGCAGGAGGCGACGAACCGCTAAGAGTCAGGGGTGATAAGGAGCCACGCTCCAGCGAACCTATAGAGTTGGCACCGGGCAGCGACTCAAGGGACGGGGTGCGTGAGGCCATCTTCAGAAAACCGGCATCCCTGAAACAACAAATAGGACACTGTAAATCATACATTACATACAACCTCAAAAAAGACGCTTTTATAGCTTATAAATTCTGATATATTTAATGTAGTAATAGTATATTTAATAGATAGATAACAAATAGATAATATAAGTCTTTTTATCCCCTGACATTAAATACAAAAATGACTGCCATAAATGTAACGCATGGACGCTCTAAATAAAATATTTTCTAGAAATGTACAACCAACCGAGCACTACTTCGGACGGAAGCACTGAAGTTATCAATAACGGCTAGAAGGAACTGCACTCCAAACGCGTGCTTATATTCTCTTTCGAGACGTGTCGCTGGAACGTTTATATCATGATGCAGTTTTCTACGAAGGGCGGTGTTACCATGGCAACACATAGGGCGAGCAGTAAGGGGATACTTCGTATTCGAATTAGGGTGAGGGTGGAAATTTATTTTGACTCCCCCGTGTTTACTAATGCTACCTAAGGGGAGATATTTGCGAGGTGAATGCCCTTGTTTTATGGTAGTTGGAATTATTCTTAACAAAAAGGTGGACATAATTGGACGACCCACTCACCCGAAACTTTGCGAAAGCTATATTGGAATTGTTAGTCGTTTTAGAAGAGTACTTGTGCCATAATTTTATGTTACAGCTGATAACCTTAATATTAGTTTACAAAGTTTTTATTTATGCACTATAGTGCACATTTCATCTATTAGCTTACTACGAGAAATATTATATTTTTATGTAAATTCAGTTTTAATCAAAAACATTTTAAATATTTCGCGTACGAGTACTTTACAATACCAAAAATAACGATTGTTTGTGTTTCTCAAAACTAGAAGTAAATCCGAGAATTTCCTAGCAAGTTTCCAGTAGTTACAATAACGAATCAACAATAGTGGAATGCGTTGGACTTCACCAAATCTGTAATTTAGGTAAATCCTTTACAATGCATCAAGAGGTATCTAATTGTAGTGGGTCTTATTGGTCGGCCATAGAATTCCCGTGATCGATGCGAGCGTGTGCAATACATTACACGGGACTTGCTCCCCGGCGGCAGCTCGATTGCATTGCCAATGCGCCGCATACGGAATCACCACATTGGGTTGGAAGCCTCGAACTAATGAAGGAGGAGTATTTGTAGCTTTGAAACGTGCACAGTAAACTGATACATTTCTGGTGATACTAAAGTTGGGTACCAAAAGTTTGTAAATTATAAAACAATTATAGACGATAAGGCAGTGGATAACAAAATAATAACAGTTAATAAATCAGAATATTAAGTACACACAATAGTAGTAATTTCGTTTTTGCTTTCGAAATATTTTATTATCAAGTAATTGAAAATAAAACTTTGATTTTTTTCACTTTCAGTAATTTAAAGAGATAATAAAATAATATTTCAGCTGTTCATGAAAGAAATTACAATATTTTAATAAAATTAAAATCCTATTAAAATATTGTAATTTCTTTCAAAACAATAAGAACCACAGTATAACGAAGTTTCAATAAACGCTTTTGAAAGTGTATTGGACCATAGTCTAAACATTATATTGCATGTATTGTATGGTCTGACACAGCAATCTGGAGCATGACGCATGTGCAAGGATTGAATGCGGGATACCGCATCAGTAGCAATTAGTGAATCGATGCCGCAGAGTATATTACCGGACAGTCAGCGTTTTCGTTGATTTATTGGCCAGACGTGCATCGCAAACAAATAAGGCTTACATGGCGATGTGTTTACTATTAGATTGCATTATCTGTATTATGAAGGGAGGGTTTATATGGCTTCTACTTTGCTCGAACTCAGGGAACTGTTTACCCATTCCCACTACCAATAATCTGATTTAGAGAATCGGTGAAGATATTCAGTTGAAAATCAAATAATTGTTTCACTCTAGGTTGATAACAATCACTTGAGAATGTTGAGATACTAACAGTGTAGTTGATTTACGAGTCGATGGAGTAGTTACTACACTATCAGCTTGCAAATCTACGGCGGGAGACTTTGCATCGAGAAGAACAATAAAAAATCATATATACCTATTTATGTGTAATTAGAATTATATTAAACTCAAGTCAAATACTAGAGTAAATATAAATTGGGACCCCTCAATAATAGTTGTTGGTAACGTTACAAGGAAATCCCAATTAAAGTTGGCTCTTATCAGACCGCATTTTGTGCCACAATAGTGAAAATTGTATGGCAATGTACCGACAAATCTCCGAGAGGCTGTCCCAGGGGGTTATAGGTGGAAGCTAGAAGTGCACGTTCATTTTTAAAAATTAAAAATATATTATCTATACATTTGGTAATCCCCGAAATACTTACATTACATTCTTTAGTTTAAATATAAGAACATACAGATGAAATCGAATATCAATCAACATTATGGTAGCGAGCAAAGTAAAGCAATTATTTTATTAAAGAGATTAAATATTTTGGAACAAGTATTAGCGTTATCCAATACGTTGTCGAAACAAAATATATTAGTTTCAAGCTGTTGCTAAAATTCAACTACGTCATAAGAGAAAAAGGTAAGATTAATATTTCTTAAGAAATATTGAACTGCCAATCCTAAAAGGTATAAGAAACGGGCGTCGTGACAAGTCTAGTCGATTTGTATCCCCGTTTTAGGCTTTCGCAGAGCTGTTCGGACCCCATTAATTGCGATTGGGTCGAAGCAGATTACAGAACCCCTAAAGGTTTTCTGTACAGCTCTAAATCACAATGGTTTTCAGCGGAAATGTGCTCTAACATGGACATGATAGAGTGTAGTTTTGCGTGTAAGAGATTAGTACAATTGAAACGTCAGGCTGGCTTGTGGTGGACTGCGAAAGGTGAAGCTGTTATTCCAGAGCAACGCGTAACTAATTCTGTTCATTAATCATTGGCGAGAAGAAATAATTCATGGTCGGTAAGTAATGTGACTGCGATCTCTACTCGTAGTTAATAAATTTTTGATTCGTTTAGAACGGAATGAGGATATAGATAGCGAAACCCACTTCTCTGCATAATAAATACATAATCAGAATAATACTGACGACAAAACTTATATACAAGGTGTTACAAAAATACCCCTAATGCCGAATATGGTATATAGGGACTATCAAACTGAACAACTTTTACTATGGGACCAACTCTGAAATCGTGAAAAAAAAATCAGCTGTTTCATACAAAACTTAAAATCGAAAATATCAAAATGTATGAAACAGCTGATTTTTTTTTCGCGATTTCAGAGTTGGCCCCATAGTAAAAGTTGTTCAGTTTGATGGTCCTTATTCGGCATTAGGGGTATTTTTGTAACACCTTGTATAAAAGAGATCATACATAGAGCTTTAAAACTCTATTGCTGGTGAAGTGAAAAATGTGTGGGAAAACTACATTAATGATATTAATATTTAGAAATTGGACAGTTTCAAAGAACATAAGTGCTATTCTGACTCACAAAGTACTTTAGTGCTTGAAAATACTGAGGAATAGTGCTGAATATCTTGTCGACGTACAAAATGACCGACATATTTTACCAGTGAAGACGACTGAAAGATGGAATGGTCCTTTCGCGGAATGGCTCGAAATGGAACGGTAGAAAAACTTCCGTTAAAACAGTGCCGATGGAAATGTAGCAAAAATGTATAAAAGAGTAGTTAAGCTTCACTAAATTAAAACTAATAGGTTTAAATACAATTCTAAGGTCACACGTTTTCCCGTTAACATTTTCAATACAACAGCATTATAAACTACTTTGACCAACAAGGCTCAAAAAAGCAAAACATTTAATCAATTGAAGAAGAACAACAAAGGAATTTTCCCAGAATCGTCTCTTGAAGATGTAGGCCAGGTCGAATACAAAAAGGGACCGAGGTAACTGCCTATAAGCATACCTTTAAGGGAATTGGAGTGATGTTCTCTACTACACCTTGAGGGATCCGAATAACATAGACGTGGACTAGTCACACACAGCGTATTGTTAGATAGAGTAATACGTAAGAAAGAAAGAACAAAGTCATCAATATCGATTTTTATTTCTTTGTCAATTTATATGGATGAATATTATTTTTTAATTTGAGATTTTAGCATTTACAATGCTATTTTTATAAAATACTAAAAAATATACTAGAAAAAATACTACTCGCACCATATCACATTCTCGAACGGGAAGCGAACACGCGACCTTTGTATATCCGATCCAATGCACTAACCACTGAGCTACCGAGTCACTGTGTCAGTCAGTGAGTCACACACAGTGACTCGGTAGCCCAGCGGTTAGAGAAATAGCATTGTGAATGCTAAAATCTCAAAATTAAAAATTTACAATGTTTTTTTAAACAATACTAAATAACATACTACAAAAAAATCGACTCGTCACCAGATCATATCAGTTATAGGAGTTGGAAGAGCATTGAACTGGACTTCCAAAGGTCGCGGGTTCGATTCCCGCCTGAGAATATGATCTGGCCCCTATTTCACAGACGTGACAAATGTAAATGACAATGACAATTTGGTGTCCATGGCGTCAGCCAAATTGAAAAGAGAAAATATACTGATTAAACTACTTACAGACACCGCAATAAGGCCCTGGTGAAGAATGTCGATTTTTTTCTAGTATATTATTTAGTATTGTATTTAAACATTTATTGATGTGAAAAGTTTTTTTTCTGTTCCGTTGTAAATTACATAGGCCATGTAACAAAATTTGTAACAGTTCTCCCCTCAAGACAGTCCCCATTGGTTCTTTAAGCTACGTTGTCAGACTTGCATTATTCAAAACAGGCCAGCACTCTTGTAAAGTTAAAATTCATGAGGACATGTGGGAGTGAACACATATTTTTCACGGCTGGCAACATCGCCGCGTTTATGACGTCACGTATTAACTTAATACGAACCGTATCTTATTTTTAATGTAAATAAAATGTACTGTGTTTTTTGGCCGCATGAATTTTAAGGGCTCTTGTACCAAAAATATTTTAGCTAACAGCAGGATTTGAATACTTCACGTAGTATAGGAGAAATATTTGACGACCTGAGTGCTGCAGTGGTCAACATGTCGGTCTACCACGCAAGAGGTCCCGGGTTCGATTCCCGGCCAAGCAGAAATTGAAATGATGAATTTTAATTTCTTGGACGGGTCTGGTTTTTACATATAAAGGTATATATATAAAAAACAAATAAGTAGTAAATCAGTTGTCTGCCCCCCATATTACAAGCTTTGCTTAGTTTGAGGCTAGATGGCGCTGTATTAAATGTTCAAGCATATATTATTATTTATATTCCAACAATATAGATTTAGATTATTGGATTTGTTTCCTTATTCAGTGTTTTTAAAAACTAATTAAAAACTTATATCTATGAAGCTCGTAATAAAAAGCAAGGGTTCTTTAACACCTCCTAATCCATTCCCAACTCTTGTCAATAATGTTGAATTGTCTGTAATGTTGTATTGTCTAATTTTGTACTGTGCATTACATATTCAAATATTCTAACTTAGAAAATTCTTGCATTTCCGAACCGTAAGCTCTAAGAGAATCATCATATTATAGAAATGAAAAAGGAAACATACTCTTTTATTTAAACAAAGGCTTATCTAATGGAATCCTTTTGGTTTAATCGAAAAATGAAGGGAGGTTATTCAATTTTCTTTGAGAGAAAATAAAATAGAAACTAGTTTTGTTTGTGCTATTCTCATTTTGCAGGAACAGATGGATAAAATGTTGCATTTAATACTCGTTTGTATAGATTATCATAATAATTAATGTTCTATTCTTCATAATTTTGTTCCTCCTTATCCGCCTATAATTCCTTATAGGTCTTCCGGCCAGTGCCTCAATAGTGGGGACATTAAAATGGCTGATGGTCAATCTTCACGATTTTGTAACAGTTTGAGTAGCTAATTATGATAGAATCATTGAATTGCTTGGTAATGATTGTGGATTTTGTAAAGTTTGATGTATTGTCTGGGATGTACAGGATTAACGGAAAATGTTTATTTCAGAGTCTATAATACATACAAAATTTTGTGCTTGCGAACACCAATATTATTTAAATTAGGTTAAATTAAAACTACGCAGAGGGATATATATTGAGTGAAGATGATTTTTAACAAAAATGTTTTGACCATAAAATATATATCAATCTTTTTTTGAACTTAATTATCCAAAACCTAACCCGCATTATATAGCGCAAACGCAAAGTTTTTTTTAACCGAACTTCCCAAATCCCCTTCAGCAGGCAAAATGTATTCATCTCGAGCGCTTTAATCTTTAATATTGAATGACAAGATATAAAACTTGTTCAATAAACTCAAGAAATGCAAATCTTCCGTCCTTTGTAAATAAATAATGTATGAAGGAGACACCCGATGGAGTACAAAGAGGGGCAAAGTTAAAATATAGCTTTAATACATTGCATGTATTACTTTTATTACAGCGACATCTGTAGTTTTGCATACAAACCAGTTCGCATTAATGGTGAAAGTTTCCGTCGCCGTAAAATAGATGGCGTTACAATGTTCATATTAGGTACAATCAAGAATGGTTTTGAGTGTAATTTGCCAAGTTCCCAACAGATAAAGTGGGTTTTGAAGTCTGCGGCAAAGTTGGGACCAGAACTTTATTCAAATCACAGGAAAGCGGGAGAATTGCCGCTTTGACATGATCTCAATTATGTGCTTATGTTTGATATACATAATTAATGCAGCTTTACTATGCAAATCAGACTCTCCATCTCGACTTTGTCGAAGCTTCAAAGCCTATGGCAAAGGATGCCGCAATGTCAGTTCAAATCTCGGTAACTTTTAAAATTTCGAGTGGCTGACTATGCAAACAAAAGACTGGGATGACTAAAAATAGCTGAAATATTAAATAAATAATAAATAAATATTTGACAACATCACATACAGATCACATCAGAGCACAATGCTCTGATTCCAAAGTAAGCAGCTAAAGCACTTGTGTTGTGGAAAAACAGAGACAACAGTGAAATCACTAACACCCAGACCTGAGCCAATATAAAAAAATTCGTTTTTCTAAATTGACCCAACCGGGGATCGAACCCGGGACCTCAGAGATGGCGACACCTTGAAAATCGGTGTACAAAGCCACTCGACCACGGAGGTCGTCAAGGTCACATACACTTCGTTGTAAGAGATTTGTCAGTTTTAAGACACTTCTAAGATTAAGATAGCCAGTCATTACTGATAAACGCGTTCCTTTATTGGACTTGTAAAAATCCTTGGTATAATCATGATCTGACTTAAAATGATCATTATAAGTGCAGTTTAAGTTGAATCTGAAAGGAAAAGCATGAACCAAACGAACGAAGCTAAAATTGTCTTCAAACGAAATTGTTACACTGAAATTCTGAATGTCATTTACGAATCTGTAAGATGAAATGCGTCTACTCCGCAGATTTCACCGGTGTAATATTAATTATAGCTTATGGACAATTATTTTCGCGACTAAGGAGATTACGTCGCACGATACCGTCACATGACGCCATAAATTGCCTCCATTAGGATTCTGAGGACATCTAAATTTGAAATGGTAGTAATGAATGTAATGCTTGTCTGCTAATAGAATTTCTTGAGGTGGTAGAATTTATATGTGGCTATTAGTGTCTGATAGATTTCGATAAAGCTTGGTGTGTAGGAATGTTTAGATTAGCGTCTGAAACTGAATACTTAAGATCTTAGACCATCAGCCATTTTTAAAGTCCCCACTGCTGGGGCACTGGCCTTCATTATGGGTGGATAAGGAGGACGTGACGTCAATGATTAGGTTCCTTCCGTATCACAAGGACAATTTAGTAAAATGTTTTTTGGGAACGAACGACACAAAATCAAAACGACCTACTAGTAAAACGTCTGAAATTTAAAATCGTCATATTAGTAGAACGACCGAAATGACAAAACGGCATGCTGGGCATAAGGATTTGCCTATGCTATTATGTTCTTATCAGCTAGAGTTTAAGCCTAGGGTCTATGTTTTCTATACGTATAGGATATCTATTTAAACCATTTTTTTAGTAACAAAACCGTATTTAAAATCTTTGATAATACGAACAAATCTAGCAAGCAATAGAGAATGAAAGCTAATGTTGTAAATGACCGCTATAGAAACATTATTTTGAGTTTAAAACATTGCAAGGAATTTAGATTGTTTATTAAACAATTAGTCAGTACTAGGTTTGGCGTAAATTAATGCGTCTAACTACTCAATCTAGCCTCTGGTTTGGTAATTTACCTATTATAGAGCTGTCAGTCTAATTTGTGAAATAAACGATATTGGTATTTATTATTCATTGATGTTTGTTTATTATGAAAATTCTAACGAGTGCTGACAAATGATTCTGAGTACTCATGATGTACATAATTAATTTGTAACATCAGTAGTAGGTACCAATACCAATAATTTTATGGCACAGATTTAATATAACGTTAATAATTATTATTTTTGTGATATATAATTTAATTACCTTTTTTTAACAAAAACAAAAATTTGCAAACAATACTTATTTTTCTACGTAGCAAAATAGGTACTGAGAAGTATGAATAATCGATGATACCTTGCGGCTTAAAGGGCGTAACCACCAAACACGAGTTTTCAGGAGCAAAAAAACTACAATTAAAAGTATATGTCACAACTTTGTTGTGTTCCTATAAATATGATTCTTACACCAAAAGTCGTTAATTTTTGTGGTTCATAATATTAAAACATAACGTTTTAATAAATATTTATAGTTTAAAAGTTAGCTGGTGAATACGCCTCACAAAATCAAACATGATCTTATGCCCCATAAAATTACTGCTGCGTTAGTAATGCAGGGTGTTAATCACCAACTTTCAAAAATAAAATTAAAGTTTTTAACCGTTTTTAGAAGAATAGGTAATTTGACAACCCTAAGTCCATCAGAGGCTTGTATTCTATATACTGATATTTACAGCAAAGGAAAAAGTTTAGTTTTGGTTTTTTGTAATGACAAAATAAATTTAGTATTATAGAGTTGGTTACTAAAAGGAAGATAAGAGTGAAAAAGGCTATTACACATTTTCATATTGCAAGACAATCTTGATTGTGGGCAATTCCCAAAGAAGATAAATTAACTGAAACTACAAATTATTTATTCACAAACGCTAGAAATATAGTTTTATTACGTATCTACGTTACTTACTCATAGTTATAGAGTATAATAGCATATATTCCCTAGTTAGTTTAATGTTTATAAATGGCTTTTACGCATTACAATTTTATTCGACAATGTCGTTTACGTTCAACACTTTGATGATGCATAATAAGATTTTACGTCAAAAAAGTCTGCATTAATAGCCTTGAAATTTGGGGTCGTATTCACCATTGTTTTCAGAATTTGAGAACTTTAATTATACAGTACAGAGAAAAACCTGAATAAGTTGGCATACAAAACTTATTTTGGCCAAAATGGTAGTTACGCCCTTTGAACAGTCAAGATGCAATATTTTGTCGCCTTTTTTGTTCAAAAATATTCAATACTAGTTTCTATTACCTCACTTTTCTGGGTCATTCTTTTCTCCAAGTGGAACTTACCTGTAAAAAAAACACCATATATATAAAAAATGTTTACTTAACATTGTATAAAGGAGCACAAAAGATTTCAATAAAAAAGGAGGTTTTTGCGGACTATTAAAAAAAAGTTTGGAAAGAAAATGAAATAAAAGAATTCTTTAACGCAAGATTCATTAGTATATTGGAAAAGTAATATCTTTGAATACTTTTAAGTATTGCCAGCGTAACGTTTGAGCTAAAGAATTTTTTAACTTTTAACTTCGCAAGTAGGTACTTTGGCGAGGTTGTTTTGTTTGAAATTAAAATTCTCGGCGAGTCCCGAATAAATTTGTGCTTAATTAAGCTAAATTGTCTAATTAGGGGGATATTTCTGGAGTTTCTTTGGTGGCCGTATGAAATGAAATTTGATTTGGGTAGTAATATTAGTATTTGGATTTTTAGATGCTGCGAAAGCTTGTTTCAATATATAGCATAACATTTAGAAATTTGACGATTCTTAGGGTCTACAAAAGCCAAAGTAACATTTGTAAATTTTCGCTATCGCTTCGCTTCGAAAAATGTATGGATTTGAAGTTTTAAATTTCGATTGATAACGAAACCTTATGTCGATCCCATACATGTTTCAAAAGCAAAGCGGTAACGAAGATTTGCAAATCTGGATTTTTACTTCGCGAAGTGTAAATAAATGCTAAATGTTTAATTTTTATTTTTAAACCTAATTATACTTTAACAATTTTAAACCAGTATTGGCTCTGTAGAGCTGTAGACCTAGCGTTTGTGTTATTTTTTTAAATTTTTAGAAATGGCTGAAATATGATTTTCCCCATATCTCCGCCATTTTGAAAAATTTTGAAAAACTGAATCAACTAAAAAAATATTATAGAACCTGCTCACAAAATTTCACGAGAATCGGTTGAGAAATGAGAGAGGAGAACAAACGGGCAGCCGGACAGCGGTATAGCTGCACATACGAAGGCATTTTGCCCAAGTTGAAACGAAGACGCTTCGCGCTGGCTCAGTCAATAAAAAAAAAACTGAAGATAGCAATACGCATGTCAAAAAATACAACTTTCAAGCAATAGCAATGATCTGCCTCTGCGGCAGTCGTTTCATTTTTTCATCGTTTGTAAATTCGTCAAAAAATGGTTCCCGTTTCGCTTTAATTAGAGATGTTTGTTTGTTTCACTAATCCTAACCTTCACGAGCAGAGCAACCAAATCAATCCAAAGAACACGTAATTATTTCATCGTTTGAAAATGAAAAGACACCGTTCAGATTTCAATCCCGAACTTCCCGCGTTCAATCGATTAGCTAAAAGCAAGAAAAGAGGTAGTAGGTATATCGCAGTCATACCGGTAAAACTTTGTCGATATTCGTTAATGTGAGTTATTCGTGAGTTCTTCCGAAGTCTGCGCCCCGAGTGGCCGAGCTCGCGGCTGGGGAATGCGATGTGACGGAAACTCGAAAGCCGAGTTATTGTGACGACAGATAGTTTGTTTCGCTGTAATGATATTTGTTCACCTGTCTGGGGTTATAAATAGAAAATTATTTGGTGAAATTGTTAGGCGACTTCCTTCCTCACAGTCTAAGTACATTTTCGTCGCGTTTATTAAAACTAGTGGCTCAGTGAGCTGAGTTTAAATATATTCTGTTTAAAAAATAATACAATAGATGTCGCCACGACTCACGAGGCTGAAAAGCAGTACTATATGCTGTTTGGTAGGTATTATTTTATTATATCTATTTGAAGCTAGATGGCGCTTCTAATTTTGAACATTTTTCGAATAAGTGATTCTTTTTATATTATTGCCCCAGGTCTGAGTGTTTGTAGATTCACCGTTGTCTCTGATTTCCATAGCACAAGTGCTTTAGCTACTTACTTTGGAATCACAGCAATGTTTGTGATGTTGTCTTTAATAAAAATTGATAATAATAATAATTAAGAAAAGAATAAACGTTAAAACATTACAATGGAAACCATGGC
Organism: Catoptria pinella; assembly: GCA_963556745.1. NCBI lineage: Eukaryota > Metazoa > Arthropoda > Insecta > Lepidoptera > Crambidae > Catoptria > Catoptria pinella. Next base: position 3,096,108 of record OY750777.1, read on the forward strand.
AACTATGGTTTCTAAAGTAAGTACTACAATAACTCATTTTTGACGTTAATTCGATCCTGATGTGTCGACTACACAGTCGTATCACGTATCCCGTCGAGAGTAAGTTAGGGCTGGTTGTTAAACTTGATCTCATATTTATTTACAATAACCTTGTACTACTTATAAATATGTTATTGTATTCTATGATGAAATACGTGTAAGTGATATGTTAGCATAGCAATCAATCAAAAATGTAGGACGTTAGGCAACTAACAAAATTTAATACAGATCAAGCAAACATTACTGTGTATAAAGCTTACTCATAATTTCTACTTCAAACATTTCAGACTTTAATTTATTTATTTATTGTACAAAATTTTAATCAATGTTTTGTAGCAGGAAATTAATTTTGCCAGTGGCAACATAAATAAAATAAACCAAAGCAGCGCTGGCAATACAGCAAAACTACTGAGTCTGCATTAAGACGGCATGACGCGGATTAACATATTAATCAGAAGCTCTCTGAATGTTATATTGCGACTCACAGCGACTTTGACTGTTCCACAAGCATTCAGTGAAAACTCCACCAAGATATTTTAAGTCCTAACACCTGTCCTTAAGATCGAAATTGAATGCAACCGCACGAACCGCGAATAGTTTAAATTAGTAATAAGGTACGGACGTGGAAGGAATACTTAGGCCGTATTCTGTTGTTTGTTTAATAACCAACGTGTCAGTATTACGAAATATATAAGGCGATTTGTAACACTTTTTTTTTCATAAAAAAATAAATTGCCTGTACGAAAAAGTCGTTAGTCACTCGAAAAAATCGCCGGAGTGAATGACGAGCACTCCAGCAGGCCAGCTGTTTCCGTCGGCACAGCTGATCGACCGGATATTGGCTGTTAGAGAGACCTCTTCTGTCCCTTTCTACGCCACTATGTCTCTTGCGGCTTTTAATTTTTCACTCTTCAGCTCATTAAAGAGCAAACGGTTCCGATGGAGATGAGAAAGGAACAGTTTCAATTTCAAAAGTGGAATTGAAGCAAAAGAAAAGAAGTATATAACAATGTTCGTTATTACGAATAATTTTCGCCGATCCGTTCGCGTGATGGCAAACTTGAGCTTTGCAGGCTAAATAATATAGTTCTCGTGCCACAGATCTCGTGTTTGAAAAAGTAACTGGTTGGCACGCGATAGAAATGCTGTATATTCGAAATTTGAAATTTAAAAAAATTACTGCGTTGATTTTAATTCATGTACATTATCGTTTGAATTAATCTGCGTTGTGAGCAGTTACATTGTTTCGTTTGCGTGTATGTTGTGTTAAATGTAAGTTGTAAAGTTGTATGCATGGTTGATTGTTGTGCAACTTTGGCCGTTAAGCCCATACAAATAGAGGAGAACAACAGCACTGGGTCCGGAATACTGGGATTTTAAGTAAGAAGTTCTGACAGCGGTTACAGGCAGCAGGCAGCCGTTTGTGAAGTTAAGAAGTTTTAATATTTAATGGACAACAAAACGTTTTCCGTAATGAATTGATGTATATATTTTGGTTATTAAAACAAAGAGCAACAAGACGAGTTTGACTTTGATATTAAGACTGGATAAATACGAGCTTTGTGAATAATTCTAGAGGTACGGTACCTGAGAGTTGAGATTTTGAGCTTTTGTTTGATGGTTACCGTATTTTAAGTAGAGTAATAGGTATAAGATTTGACAACAATTAATTATTAAAGATATGATAGTATAAAAGAAACACTGTACTATTTGTGGCAGCGTCCAAATGAAGGTATATCTGTAAGTACACGATAAAAACACATACAGCAACGAATACATCGACATCAGCCATTTTTAATGTCCCCACTGCTGGGGCACAGGCCTTCCTTATGGGTGGATAAGGAGGATGAGCCACGCAGGCCCAATGCGGATTGGTGTTAACGACTGCAAATGCAGCCGGGACCAACGGCTTAACATGCCTTCCGAAGCACGGCGGAACTCGAGGTAATAAATTTTTGGTCACCCATCCCATGACCAACCCTTGCGAAAGTTGCTTAATGCTTAACCTCCGCAATCGCAGTGCTAACCTCTAAACCACTGAGCTCCTCAATACATACTAAAGATCATTTTTAACAAACAAACTTTTACTGAAAAAACAAGATGCTTACTATAAAATATACAGTTTATGCAAAGTAAGAGCAAGATGATTTGATATGGCAACACAGAAATAAGGTGATTCGAAGCTCTAGAATTCTAGGTGAAAAAGTGCATACTTAATAGTTTTATTTATTGTAATTAAAATCCATAAGGAACATTTTTGTCGTTCTGGCAAAAAGTGTATAGTAATCAAACATTTAAGAAGTCTTTAAATTGATATTATACATAAACAATTATAGGAGGATCGATTTAATAGTTTTGTTTTTATTGTTACAGCAATTTCTATTTATTTAAGTACCTAAAACGATATTTTTTATAGGACATCTCAAATATCTATTCAACATTGCTCTGTTGGGACACGCTAGCTACAAAACGATTTGAAATCGTTCGTGTTGCGAAACAGTAAACGCGCCGATTGAACCTTTCACGACATATCGAATATTTATTTACATCGACTAAATCACTTCGACGATATTTAAGGATTTATCAGAAAAAAAACTCCTAAATTCAACTAAGGCTTTTTAGTTTTCCATAGTTAAAAACACAGTACATTATATATATCACTAAATTAAGGGACAAATACAATATTAGAAAATATATCTATAGAATCAATTATACTAAGTTTTACAGTTTTCTTTATATTGAAAATACAAGCCGCGGTGAATTTAAAATATTATCTAAATCTTCTTTTGTTTACATTACAATCTTTTTAACACGTGACACAAAATGCGGATCTATTTTTCATTTAAAATAAGAATTGGCATTCAAACTTTTTGCATGTAAATAATTTCAAAGTTGGAACGAGACGAGGCACCGCGTTGCGTGTAGTTCGCACTGCATTGCAGGTACCTTACAACGCTCCACTCGGGAATGGTGTGAAATACTAATGGCTACCCGTTCCTGGCCAGAAATGATACCATTGCTTCGAAACGTTTGAAAGGGAAAATGCAAAACTCTTTGGAACGCAAAGCAATTTAAATTTAGAATTTAAAATAGGTTTTATTTATTATTATAACGTGATGTGTGCTTGTTTCATTATTTTAAAATTAGAGCGTCCTTTTTTTGTGTGTAATCGTTAATTGCAATTAATTTTAGTTATAAGACCATTAATCTTATAGATCCTATAAGGTCTTAACCAAACTTACCACAGGGGATTCATGACAAACACGGAACATTAGCAAATGTGGGCAAATGTCAAATGGGCCTTATAGCCATCTGTGGCTTACCCCTAGGGCCAATACCGGATTGGAATCCGATAATACATGATGTATAGTGCGGACAAATGTTTAGATCGATTAAGTCGACATCTCGATCCCCCGCGCGGTAATAATCGAGGCGTTTCAAATACGGACGACATGACCCGTCCTAATGCGGAATTGAATGTTCTTTAGAGCTTCCTCACTTGCAATTCTTTTTAAAGATACATTGTTGAAGTCTAAGCTATAGCTTTAAAGATCTAGAGTTTATTTACTGCTTAAAAAATACATGCATTTAAGTATTTCCCTTGCAAACATTTTGAAAGAAGAAACAATCAACAAAGCTTTATTTTAATACAGCTTATGAAAGCCGCAAACTTAAAGTTAAAACTTTGGATGTTTAAGCAGTGAAAAAAAAGGACTACCATATCTTCCTGAAGACGAACTTTCGAAAGTAAGGGCGATGTTACTTTGAGCCATAACTAAACTTCGCATCGCACATCCTCGAAGCGAAAAGTTAAGTTGCAATTTCAAGTTATTTAACTGTAAACGGTTTAGTAAACTGCTACTCCCTATTTCGTCAACGTTATTACACTTAGCCTAGACTGCAGACGTTTTTCAATTTGATTAAAAGTCGTCGCCAATCTAGTAGACGTACCTCTCACAAATTAAATAAGAAGATGGCGAAAATAACATTTGTAATATAACTATTGGTTTGAAGTAAAAAAGGAAGTAACTTCAGTTAATTGTATAGATACATATAAAATATTTGTATTGTTAGAAATAAAACACGTTTTAGGGATTACAGCGCGTATATTATTAATTCAGGTGTTGTTTTAGAACTAGAACTTTTTGCTTCAGTCCTCCCGTGACCACGGCACCTAGCAAGGGGTCGAAACATCGGAAATTCTAAAAAACCAATAAATACAAACTAAATAATTCTAAAACAACACCTGAATAATAATATACGCGCTGTAAACCGTAAAAAGTGTTTTATTTATAATGAACTGTACGCGCGAAAGTCTTAGAAGTGTATATTTGTATTGTTATTTTCCTTTTGCCAAAAGTTAGCTATTCCGATCCGATATAGTAATAATTAACTAAACGTGTGTATGTATATCTATTTTGAATTGGCATTAAACCAAGATAATTATCGTGATAAGAGCTTGAGAACATAAAAGTCGCAGTCCACTTATCTTCAACACATCACTAATACAATTGCTAAATAAAAAACGTCAATAAAGTTTGCATATGAAACAAAGAGCAATAATTGTTACTCTTTACGTTCGTCTCGTAAACGACTACCCTTTGTTACGCTACGTTTGTGTGAGTGAATGAAGTTAAATACACACCCCTCACGTAATGCTTGCGTGAACCCCCATACTTCACGATGATGGTGCGTTTAAAAAGTTTCAAGCGCCGTTCCCGTTCCAAGTTATACTAGTCTATGACATGCTACATCGCGTCAATATTATATTGAAATTTTGAACAAAAAGTTTTAAACAAAAAGGCACAAAGAATAGAAGTAAGCACTGGCACTTGGGTCGAACAATTTGAAAATAGAATAGTGGTGAGATTAATTAACAATTAAAAAAGTCGACAAATGAAAATCTGATTTTTTTATTCTTCAAGTGCAAGAGACAAAAGTCAATTTGTGCGAGTCACTAACTAGCGAAGCAGTCTAGAGTTAAATCACGAGCGTAGCAAGTGATTCTTATATAGACTACTAAGTACAGTGAGTGATTTAAAGGCACGAGGCAGAACAAAAATTTGGTCTCGTGTTAAACATACGACCTTATTTCGTCCATACTCTTTATTTCGAATTATCAACTTTTTTTTTCCAATAATCCTTGTTAAAAACTTCTTGGTGTATTTTCTTTTTTATACTTTTTAATCCATGTCCGGCTACATAAGCATTCTATCTATCCTTTTCTCACATATCAATTTTACAAGCCTCATCCATGTCACTCTATTTATTTTTTCTTTATTATTTCAAAGGTGGTGTTAGAAATTAAAAAAACCACTTTTCCTCACGCTCGCAGCAAAAATCGATTATGCTGCGAGTTTTTACGCGCCAAAAGCACCTTTTTCGTGCTGGAGAGGTGAAAAGTTATTATTCTTCTTTTCTTATTTATTAATAAGGACTGTACGCGCAACACATACTTGGGGTGGATGAACACCATAAATAATTTAGACAGAAACGTGCGTGAAATATCTCTGAGGTAATTCTACGTCCACGTGATGTTGATTTCAAGGAACATCCTCGAATTCAGGGGCCCGCTCTATTTGAATAGACATTCAAAGCACTGTTTACATTTACAACCGGAATCGGGAGTGATTTAGACATACCGTTTAGAAACAAACATTAATGTCTGTTGGAGAATCCCCCCTAATTAAACAAACAGCTTTCAAGGCTGTACGAATTCCAATTCATTAGACAATTAAAAGAGGAATATTTTTCGGAAAAAAAAGCTAACGTGTTCCAAATTCGAACCGCAAACAGATTTACCAACTGATGAACATCAGTTGAAAAACCGATTAAGCCAATTAGTTGGAACGGAACAGAATGCAAGTTTAGTTTAGTTTAGCCGCATCTGTGAACGAGACCGCAGTGCACATGTGGCTTCAGAAGTTGTGCGGATATGAAGTTCTTGATGGAGGTGAATTTGTATTAGGGAAAAGTTAGGGAACATACTAAGGTACGCTTTATGTTCCCCTACCTCGGAACGAAGCTGTGCCTCGTTTAATTTAATGTTACGCAATCAAACAAAACAATAAACACTCCGCTTTCCTTGTTTAAAGTAAACTTGTTCCATTACAACTCTGTTTATTAATAACAAAGTTAATGTAATATATGTTTGTGTTTATTGTTATCGTTTAATTTCTTTATTATATGAGAATAAAACATTATTAACACGCACATCAATAAATAGAATTACAGTCACATCACTTAGTGCCGATTTCCATTTTAACAATAGCAACTTTTCTTCTTGTAATCCCAATAAAAATCGATTCATCCTAACAAGGTTTCATCTGATACAAAAAAAAAAATATTTTACCGCAATAGAAATATAGGGTATCATTGTAGGGGATCACGAGTATAAATATCGTATCCGGGAATTCGGAAAGCCGGATTTGATTGTAACGAAGAATTCTTTTGCTCAAAGTTTTATACGACAGAAAGCTAATAAAATTGTATAAAGGACTGAAGCCGGAGCAGGACAATGCCACTTACAGAATTGCTCTTCATGTCATTGCTATTCGATACTTGGGAACTGCTCTTTTATATAGAACATGATACATCTATCGGAGCAGTAATATGATAGCGTTATACAATACAATATACTAATGTTTACATTAGTGTTCATAATTAATTCAGTCAAAACTTCGCTGCATGAATTAATAACAAAAGCTGACTGATAGATATTATAACACATTGATTTAATAGTGGGTCAATAATTAGAATAATCCGCAGAGAGAAATATGTAAATGAGCTATTTAACCTGGCGGATTCCGATAGTGATCCGTATGAACGGAAGTGGCGTGCATTCGGGCTAAAATCCTGCAAGCATACCTAAACAACGCAATTATTAAGCTAATTGTAATGTGCTAATGAGCTAGATGCAAAAGCCATGAAGCGTGTACATGAAAAAAGATACGTGTACTATACTTATACCTACAAACATTTTTCATTTATTTTGATTCAAACTATAGTTTAAATTTCGAATGTTTCATTGTCTCCATTCTCCAAGCTGGTTTAAGTAAATAGTGAAAAGGTTTAATTTAATGGAATGTTTTGCCAAACAAACTCTGATAATGAGACTTACAGCGCCGTAAATAAAAGTGTGCTCAGAAATAACAACGAGAGTGATTGCGTTTGTTCGTCCATAAATTAAAGTTAAGAATCTTGACAGCGTTTTAAAACGACTGCCATTGCTAGTTGTAAAACTGAAAGGCTCAGTCGCAATATATTAACAGATTATATTACACCTAGGGCTGCTAACAAAAAAGTTACAATCATCACCCTGTTTCCAATTCTAAATTGCATATTCGAGCCATCTGCTGTGGCACCTAAGCAATAAATTACAAAAAAACGTCACTCCCTGCAATTAATCCGGAAGGGATTTCCGAATTTGACATTAATCTTCTAAGCTGCAGATCAAATCGGCTAAAACAAGAACACTGAATGGCTATCAAACGCTTTTCTAAATTATTAATCGTGTTTCCAAAATTTCAATCGCTATTAAAGAGTACGAATGTAAAAACGCGAAAGAGTCGTCTTTTGTTAAATCTATTTCGTGCGCACAGTTCGATCAATCATTTGTGTTCATCAATCAAACGCATTCAACAAGTAAAAACAAAACTGTTATCGCGCAGCCCTGAGCGTTGTCGCGATGGGGTAGCAGTAGCACCCTACGCAAGGTGCGTGCGCGTGTGTGCGTTGGGTGGCGCGGAAGCGTGGCCGTTTTTAGGGCTGGAGAAAATGATAATTAAATATTTATTCACGTTATTTATAATGCTAGCTATATATTGGTAAAATTACATAAAGAATTGACAAATTAATGATATTTTAAAGATAAACTAAAAAAATCACAACACACTTGTTAAGTTAGCGAGATTCGTTTTGAACTCTAAAATAACATATTAGATTAAGAAAATAATATTTGATCCAATTACGTAACACGGAATCAACAATGATTTACTAACTTACTCCTTGTATAATATTTAATCCAAATACGACACATTTTATATATTGACAAGGATCAGAACCAGTTTGGAACTTCAATTTACTCCAAGCGAGATGATAAATGGTTAGCAACCCTAATCCAACGCGCGTGTGTGAGTGTCCGCGGTCGAGGCGTGTGTGCGTCAGGGCTGGCAGATGCGAAGTTCGCACGCAGCTGTCTCCCCCCTTATAATACGGCACGCGCTGTGCTTTCATGTAATTATGCATTATTATTACAACCGCTTTTCGAACTTATTATTACGAAACGTAATTCTCCGTTTCGTTTCTGTTGCATTGCAGCCGCTTTGTGCGTGAGTCGGGCCATGACCTACGTGTTTAATATCAGAAACTCTTTTGTTTTGAGAAATATTTATTTTGACTAGATTGCGTGTGTTACGAATGACATTCGTTCGTTAAACAAACTCCGTTTTATTACAAAAGATTTTTAAACACTGTTTAACTTCGACACTTGTTTAAATGTGATGCTGACACTTTTTTGACAATATTCTATGAAAGAGACAGAATCACATTTAAACAGGTGTCTAAGTAAAACTGTGTTTAAAAATCGTTTGTAATAAGTGTTTAAAAATCTTTTGTAATAACACGGACTTTGTTTTATGACTAAATAAAAGACGATCTAGATCTTCTGCCAATAAATTGTGGTGAAGTAATGGACTTGAAAGCGAAATTACTGGAAATATAACATTACATACAACCTACTTCAGGGTGTTGTAAGCGTAAGCCACTTTCCATTAACAATACCCTTTTATGTCATATATCACTCTAGGTGTGGGTAGCAAATTGTATCTATATACGACCTTAATTCTAAGGTTAATGTAAGAGGAGATGTTCTGTTTTAAGTTCTTGTCTAATTGTAAAATAATGAATAAAAGATTTGATACAAAACAGTATCGTTGTTAGTAGACAGCTCCCACATAAACTTTGCCGCTAAGGGTTCTCCGTACGTGTCTCACATATCGGGGCGTCTCTTTCTAAAATTAACGTCAGTAAACCCTCAGTCTATTTTCACAACCTTTGAAAAATGACCTTCCCACAAGAGATTGTCGGCTTATGAGAATATATGTTCTGCTATAGATACAGTGGAAATGATATTATCATTGTGAGTGCGTAGACTTGTTCGCGATACATCAGGTGGTATTGTTGTGCCTTGCTGAGTGCAACTGCTGGTATGTCCTGACAAGCCATTTTTCGCGGTATTGTTTATGGTATAAGGTTTGTTTTATATTTTTACTGGTTTGGTATTAGATTTATTTGGGCAACATAATCTTTCCATGGGTTTACAAGATTTGTTTTGAACTTTAAGAATAATGCTTATACGATTAAAATAAATAAATGCTTGGACGATTCCACACAGCGCCATCTAGCCAAAAAATAAGCAAAGCTTGTGATATGGGTGCTAGACAACTGATATACTACTTATATACTTTTTAAATATATACTTATTATACATAGTAACACCCAGACCCGTCACAGAAATTAAAATTCATCATTTTAATTTCTGCCCGGCCGGGAATCGAACCCGGGACCTCTTGCGTGGTATACCGGCATGTTGACCACTGCACCACTCAAGTCGTCATGTTTTCACATTTCACTCAGTTTCTAAAGAAGTTATAGTTTTGACAAAAGAGCTACCTCACACTTAAGTTTAAAAGTGTATATGAGTTAATATAACACTATGATAATACTATTTTTTTTTCTACTTACAGACAGTACAACAGTCGTAGACATCTAAACCACTTGGGATTCAAAAACCTTGACAGAATTCTTGTCACGTAACCGAATGTGGTTCACTGGGCGTGTAAAATGAAAGGACTAACACACTCTACATGCTCGATGTTCAACGTGAGGTAAGTGCTCTAGTACACGGTGTAATTTGTAAAAGTTGCTTAAATACAGATATGTTTTTCCGACATGTACGTCTGGAAAAAATCTAATACAAAAACCAAACTAAACATCAAAGTAATTTAATAAAACCCCTTTTTTCGCATAAAGTGTATTAATTTAGATATTTTTGTTTTGATATAATTGTAAACAGTAATTGGCGGCATCGGTAAGTTTGATTCTATTGTAATTTTATTTATAACATAGGTAAGTAAGTAGGTAGGTTATTTATTAAAAATAAAAAATCATTAACATTTTTTTTTTAAAGTTGTTTTATTCTCTTCTTCATATTTATATTTTTTTACCAGAAGAAAGTTGATTATTTTTATTTTGCAAAACTAATTAATATAAGCCACTTAATTGCTTCCTTCCTTACTTTCTTGTAGCTCCGTAGCAGAAACGTAGCAAGTGTCTACAGCATTACGAGATAATCATAGCTGTCGTAGCGTCGTAGCAATGCCATTTCTAGATGGAAAAGTTTAGCAATCTAAGTTATTATATTAAGTAACTTTGCATATCTTTGAGCACTATCAATCATGCGAAAGCGAAACTCAATAGCGTCACTTTTCTATATTATGTCACTTTTGTGGTGTATAGAACAAATTAATGTGACAGTGAATAAACAAGGTTGGGCTAGTATGGGCTTGTCTAATGATCACGTTACAATCGATAAAGTTGTTTGGTCGCAGTGAATGGGTTTACGGTGTGGAATATTCGAGATTCTTCTTCTTCTTCTTTTTTTGTTATGGCAATCTACTTTCCTCTTGGAAGTAATTTTTGCCAGTGTCAAGTGTTAAATAGTTCAGTGGTAGATATTGTTTAATTTTTCCTTAGAGCATTAAAAAAATTTCATTAGAATGCGGGTGCATCGCATTTTAATGCTGCTTGGAGCATTTGGCACCAAGTATATCAAGACAGTTTACTCGGTTAGTCTGAGGAAGCCACCACTTCAATAAAAGTCTCAGCTTCACACAACCAAGATCGCGCCTATTTCAATTATCCCACATATTGTTCAGTTGCGTAGACACTTGTACCATATAACTGCACCAATTTTAAGACACAATATCCAATATGAATCAATTTGAAAATAATTAAAATAGACACCAAACCGAACTCGACAAAATGGCGCCAAAAACTCCCATATTCGAGATTGTCGATGCCGATAATCGATTTCGCGTTCGGATGCGGAATTGTCGACAATGTGTTCGATTTGTGAAATTATCTGCAAGTGATATATGCGACTTTGGATTGGAACATTGATTCTTTAAAGCAAACGCATAAAAAATATACTGCTTTTAAATGTAGCTGTCCTGAGTTTCATGTTTATTTTTGCACATTTTGTCTTATATGAAAATGTGAAACAGCGCATGATGGATGACTTAGAATTAACTGTAAATGGAAAAATAAACTATTTGACAAAGATTTTGAAATAAGTAGTTTATAGTTCAATCGCGTTAAATATATCATTGAGATAAAAAATAACCAGCATGTTTACTATGGCTGACAGTGAATCTATCCACAGAATGTTAGAAGGACGGGCCCTGGGAATACTTTTGAATACACGTAATAAGGTTAGATCCAACTTATTACTTCGAATTAAATTTCCTTTTTGTTCACTTGTTGTATAATTTATTATTAATCTATCAGAGACTGAGGCTGTGAAATAACGGATACAGTACAATAAGTAAATTACAATACATATTAAAAATATTACACAGACATAATATTATTATGTCACTAGCGTGTTTTGAAGCAAAACCTAAGGACCTGCTGATGGCTCTCCATTAGAATTTAAATCAACCGTTTATGTGGAGTACTTTAAGTAAGTCTTCGCACATATATTTATTTATTACTTTAACCAATGGCAACATTCAGTTATAGGTACGTCCGAACAATGTTTATAAATTAATATCGTAATGCGAAATAGGATTTCTGTAAGCAATTAATTATAACTTCAATTCATTAACAAAAATATTTTCCGTATCTCTTTCAATCGTATTTGAAACGCCAACCGACCCATGGCTCATGCTTCACAGAAGTTACGACCAGTCTTGGAAGCAGCTTACTCAATCTAACAGTTACATATTCTATGATCTAGATTCTCTAATCCAATACGAGTGTGAAACGTACCGGGCACAGGTCAAATTCAAAGACGATTCCGAATCAAAATTTTTAGTACTTGAAAGCTGGATTTAAACCCAGCTTAGCACGAATCGCAAGCACGAAGTTGCTAGAAGCTCGGCTCAGTGTAGCGTGAATCTTCCTTAACTCTCACAGAAACAAAGCTAAGTTTAACTTCTGCAAAATTAATAAATTAGGCCAGCATCTCTAAAACCTGTCTCTTGTTAAAGCCTTTTACATTTCTCGTAGCGAGGCGCGCATAATTACAAAACACGTAAGCAAAAAGTAATGAAAAACCTCCCCGCACCGTCGGATTTGCGCTAAATAGAAACGGCGAACGGAACGGTCTTATTCTACGTTTTATGGATGCTAATTTAAATGTAGCAAAGAAATTACAGTGCGATTGTACCTATCAATTAGGTTCTGTTTAATTCGTGCGGCAGAAGAGTGTAACCGAGCGAATTTAATTGTTTAATTATCTTTTTACGTCCGCCATTTTGTATCCGCAATGTCAATTTAGCGATCAATCGGTGCCGTTTAACACTGTGTTTATTTTTTTAACATGGTCAAACAATGTACTGGGCAATGGCTGTATGCCCCACCGCGCGGCTGCCGATGTCCAAAATGTTTTGTTCGCACAAAGAGCAGCGCGATTTCCGAAATAGCCTAAAGCCCAAAGTGGAATGTTTAATTGGTGTTGTTCCCGAAAACACCTATTGTTTCCTGAATGTTACATTCGTTGTTTCTACCAACACGAAGCTTTGTAAACGCTTTTTTAAATTCTATGTAAAATAACGTTATTTTTCCTCCGTTTCACCGAAATCATATTTTTCTACCAACAATGGCCGCTTCTATTCGGACAATTGTTATGTACCAAAGTCACAAAACAAAAGGTTTGATTGCCTCGCAGCAGCATTGTATTTATTTATCTACTACGTATATCTAAGTTCCACGAAACAAACCCAAAGGATTATTTTATTACTCAATCCAGTGTCCAACCCTCGTTTTTATAAAAATCCTTATCTCTCTTTCATTTTGGGGTGTCAACAGTAAGTGTGAGCAGGAGGTAACAAAGGGATCGGACAGCGAATTGGTTCCGCACCCTACAAAATTGCACCCCAGCTTTTGTATGACACGTGGCTGTTTTAAGGGATAAGTCTGAAACGAAATGGGAACTCAGTTACAAAGGGAGCTAATACGGCATTTGTGAAATTAATCGATGATCCCTGTTTACAATTCACAACACTGTTTTTAAGCTCTCTCTTACATACGCACATATACCTACATTGAACAAAGAATATTGCTTTTAATTATTCACGTTTCACTTTTATTTTTAGTCCCTTTCATTATTTTTTTACATTTAAAAAATAACAGGTTTTGCACGACAGACAATAGTTTGAGGCTACTTCGACAGATGGTGCTAAGTGTTGTTCATATAGTAGTGTCAGAATCGAATAACAGATGGCGCTGTACGCATGTATATGTACTTATTTCGTAGAAAGCGTCACACACATTTCTAGTAATCATTGTATTTAATCAAGAGCCGGTCACGTGCGGGTCTGACGAGGGCCCAAGGGATCAAGGGCAGTTTATTCCGAGTCCACTGTTACATGCGGAGTTTACTAGGAACATAGGAAGGTATGTGTGGAGATATATGGGTGTAGGGGACTGCATTTAATTCAATTTTCTCTTATACGTATTGAAGTTTGGTCTTTCCTGTATTTTTTTTTCGTGGGAATTCATTCCTTCAACGCCTGGAAAATGAGACAATAGATATTCCATTGTTATCCGGCCGCATGCGGCCGCTCGAGAATTGATGAATTAAAGATTTTTTAGGTTGGTATGAAAATTTTAGCGACGACCGACGCATAAGAAAAAAGTATCTACTTGAATGAAAGTCAATGGTTTGATTCAAGGATGCATTTACTATATATATAATATACAAGGTGTTACAAAAATACCCCTAATGCCGAATATGGTATATAGGGACCATCAAACTAAACAACTTTTACTATAGGACCAACTCTGAAATCGCGAAAAAAAATCAGCTGTTTCATACAAAAATTGAAATCGAAAATAACAAAATGTATGAAACAGCTGATTTTTTTTCGCGATTTCAGAGTTGGTCCCATAGTAAAAGTTGTTCAGTTTGATGGTCCCTATCTACCATATTCGGCATTAGGGGTACTTTTGTAACACCTTGTAAATATTTTGACAAGATTATCTGAAGCCCGTTACTAAATGTTGATGTTTGATTATTTATAGATCTACGTTATTTATTACCAACGGTAACGTTACGAGTATACCTAAAGATAAAGTAATTATAAAATTTGCAGTTGTAGTAGTTTATTTATACTTCGGTCATAGAAATAGTATGCTTTTTGGGTGTCTTCGCTTCAATTTAGTGAAGAAAACAAAATTGTAGTTTCGGCACTAAATCATAGATGGCATTGTAAGCCTAAATAATAAATTCAAGCACACAAGTGATATGCAAATTAATAACGGTGCTGATCGGTCTTAACTTTACTTATGGAATTTAAGTTACAGCGATAGGGTCCTATGTACTGTGTATTTACCATTAAGGCCGGCGCCCACTGCCAGCACGGCAAAATATTTTCTTACTAATCAAATTATTTTGAATCTTATTTCAATGAGTTTAGCATTCATGTTACTTTATTTCGATACCACGATGCCGCGACATGACGCGGGATGCTGCGGCATGCCACGGGTTGCCACGGCATGTCGTTTCATTCCACGGGTTGCCGAGGCACGCCATTGCATCCCGCTAGACGTATGGGTTGTTGCTAAGCTAGTTGAAATGAGAAAAAGAGAGAGATATATTTTTTTTATTAACACAAAAGACCACGCCACCTTATAAAAGTTAGACAAATATAAAAGACGAATAAATAAAAAACAACTGATTGATGCCAGAGTGGCTGGGCTTTCAGCAGAATGCCACGGCATGCCACGGGACGCCGCGGGATGCCACACCACAACCTGCCGTGCCATACTGTGCCATGCCGGCAGTGGGCGCCAGCCTTAACTGATAGTTATGATACGATATTCATAATCATCATATCAGCCGCACGACACTCATAGGCCTGATACGATATTGGCTGACGGATTACTTACAACCAAGTTTCTATACCTACAATAAATACAAACGATCTTCATATCATAAAAAAATTCTAGAAAACTAGAAAAACTTATTATTTCGCATTGACAATGCTATTTTTATATTAAGATAAATGATATTAGTAAAAATACTAGAAAAAAGTATACTGGGCAGGAATCCCAAGGGTGCGGGTTCGAGTCCCGTCTGAGGTGCTACGGGTGAGTCAATTTTTTCTAGTATTTTTTCTAATATTTTTTTTCTAATGTTATTTATCTTAAAAGAAAAACATCTTTAATGTCCCCACTGCTGGGGCACAGGCCTTCCTTATGGTTGGATAAGGAGGATGGGCCATAACACACCACGCGGGCTTGATGCGGATTGGTTGGCGTTAACGACTGCAAATGCACCCGAGACAAACAGCTTAACGTGTCTTCCGAAGCACAAAGGAACTCAAGATAATAATTTTTGGTCACTCATCCCATGACCAACCCTTGCGAAAGTTGCTTGACCTCCGCAATCGCTGGGCCAGGCGCTAAACCACTGCGCCATCGAGCTCCTCAATCGAGGTACCTATTACTAACTAGGACAACTAATAAGTAAAAAAAAAATCGTTAATCCTACTCCTTAATAAGTACTCAATAATTGCAATACCTACCTAAAAGTCAAAACAAAAAATTATTAAAACATTTCTACCGGGCGAAAATTATTCGCGGGAAAAATTAATTACTTCTCAAAGAATTTCCATTACTGCTCGATGTGAGAGCAAAGCAAAATTTCAAAACTCTGCGTCATTATCGGAAAAAGTAGTTCGCACCGTTTTCCGAAAGCAAAATTGGCTTTTAACATTTAAAACGCTAAATCCGTGTAGGAAAGATTAAAAAAAATAAAAGGACCCTTTAATCCATTTTCAAAAGAATTGGAGGCAAACTCTTTTCGCGCTTAAAACTAAAATGAAACATTTAATAAGCCAGTACCTAAGTAAGTAACCGGCTTGTTTGTGTTTTAAAGTCAACGCGATGCTTTTAAAAAATAAAATACAAACTCTATTGTTCCTTTTCAAATTGTTAATATTGTGCACCAAGCTCAATTTCTTAAAAAAGGAATCAGTTAAGGTTATGTTAATAACGTCTAATATTTATTGAATAACTTTACAGTTTGAAAAGGCATTAAAACAACATTACAAAATGCGAGCAATAGTTTGAAAACGGGTATGAACCAACAGTGGCCACTTTTAACAAAATCGCGTTTTAACAACTAAACGCGATTGTTGTAACGTTATTCAATAAACATTAGACGTCATTCACAAGACCTTGACTGATTCTTTTTTTAAGAAATTGGGCTTATTTAGAATAAATAAAATAAAATCGACTGGCGGCGCTAGTTGGCTCATGTCAGTCCCTTAAGTTACGGTGCATGCACCGAAACTCCTTTAGTCTATTGCGAGCGACCGATAGAAACAGTTGACGCGCCGCAAAGGTTGGTTGTGAGAGAATTTTAGTTTTACACAGCTCGTCTATGTAATTGGCAGCAAGGTACAAAGTCGTATAAGTTTTTATCTATCGTAATAAACTAACGAACGTGTTATTTTCTTTTTCCTCGTTATTTTATATTATTATCGGGATTCAAACCTTATTTTCCCATAAGCTAGAGAACTGGCTGCACGCCAACCATTTCTTTGGTGCTTAAAAGAAAAGGTAAAATAAGTGAATGCGTGGAAAATTCTCCATCGCCAACGGCTTGCCTTTGTAAAATACCTATCCTTTTAGCTTTAAGGGCCCTATGTACCAAAAAGTGGCACCTTCATCTTAATTAAATTGATTGCTCGCTAAAGTTCCATAATTTATTTACAAACAATTACCTCAGTACAATATGATTCTGTACAAATGAATTTTCAATACATTATGTATTTAGCGAGCAATAACTGTTATTAAGCTGTTGAGGGCTATAGGAGCCTTAAGGCGAGAGTTTTATTCCTCAATCAATTTAATATTGGGAGGTATGGTTAAGCCAATCGTTCTGTCTGCCACAGGATTTTGAGACTTAATAGATCGCTTTTAAGTGTCGAGAAAGCGCGAACGAAGCGCGAGCGAAGCGTCTCTGCTTCTACTTGGGCAAAAATTCTTTCGTATGTCTGTCTTTCTGGCTGATCTCTAGAGGTTGCATTTTTCAACCGATTCTCGTAAAATTTTGTGCGCAAGTTCGATAATAATATAGTTTTTTTTTTGTTGAACCAGTTTTTCGAAATTTTGCGAAAAAATTCACCCTATCGAAAAATGTTAAAAATTAGAAGCGCCATCTAGCTTCGAATAGATATATTACAAGAACAAAACCTACCAAACAGCACAGCAGTGTCAATCTCGTGGCGACTCGTATTAGATTAATTATAAACAACACAATTTGAGAGGTCTACAGCTCACTGAGCCATTTGTCTTTTTCATAGTGACAACAAATATTCAAAAAAAAAAATTTTTAGCCGCTTCTAAGAGTAATACAAGGTGTTACAAAAATACCTCTAATGACGAATATGGTATATAGGGACCAAAAAACTAAACAACTTTTACTATGGGGCCAACTCTGAAATCGCGAAAAAAAAATCAGCTGTTTCATACATTTTGATATTTTCGATTTTAATTTTTGTATGAAACAGCTGATTTTTTTTTCGCGATTTCAGAGTTGGTCCCATAGTAAAAGTTGATCAGTTTGATGGTCCCTATATACCATATTCGGCATTTGGGGCATTTTTGTAACACCTTGTATTACAAGAAATGCGACTTCCCCGCCGGCGTGGAAAAAATACGTCTTTTTTCAACTTCGCTGAAACCAACAAATCGTTTGATGACATGGCATAGCCAACACATTCAAATGGTTCAAAGAAGAACGTAATACCGTAACCCAAAGCAAATAGTTTCAAGGAAATGCTAAACAGTGCTGACTCCTCGATTCGCAACTATTCCTTTCACTTCACAAAAAATCGGTTCGTTAACGCCCTTGGCCTTGTTCGAACCAATATTGGATAAGGGCGTCAACAAAACGGACTTGAAAGCTGGCAAACAACGGGAATGTGACGCCAAATAATCCCCAATTGGATTCGAAAAAGGTATTACGAAGGTTCATGTTTGTACCTTAGGCGGGGGTTTTGAAAACAGCGACGAGGAGAGCGCAGCGATAGGCTGACGCCGTTTGTACGCCAAGCCGTCACGAGAACGAGATAATGGCGCTGAAGTAGCGATAATAATTTTTCTATGGCTGCCTGTGCACTGCACGCTAGTCACGTCGTCATGAACACATCATAAAATAACGACGTGACGATGACGTCACGGTTAAGAGTCTAAATCATAACATAACGCGTTCAAAGACGCTTGTTGTGATTTTGTGAACTATTTATTATATAATGGATTTCTTGGTTGAACTTGAATAGACGGGGCCGTAACGGCTAACGCATCGAACTTCGAAAAGTCTGCCGGGCTTCAAATTAAAACAGATAAATCGAGCCCCAATCGGGCCAAAATGGCGAACCCCAATTCATTATGTCACACGAACATCGATATCTTCGGCGAATAGTACAAAACGAAACTTATCTGTTTTCATTTGAAGCCCGGCAGACTTCCCGAAGTTCGATGCGTTAGCCGGTACGGCCCCAGGTCAATTGTCACGGTAAGTAGTTCTCTGTATTTAGAAGATGTACTTAGAAGGTCTCCTGCAGTAATTTTTAGTTCCGACACTACCGACACTGAGTATGTGAGTATTTTGATGTTACCAAATGCTTGTAGCTAATAAATTTTTCCAATTAAAAAAAACCAGAGAGCACCTTTTCAAATGAAAAACATTTCACTTCACCGCTGTCGTCACAACCGCAACCCCATAATGCCTCGCGTGAATTTTGGATGTTAAAACAGTTTGGTAGTTTCAACCCACTGCATCGCTTTCTCGGGTTAAAACCTCAACATATTCCGAAAAGTCCATACTGTATGAACCCCGTTCGAGCGGAAATTCGTTCAAATAAGTATTTCAGTCCAATCAGTATTTAAATCGAATGATAGTTTGCTTAATTGATCAATCATTAGTTTAATGTGACCTATGTTTGAGCATTTAAGTTGAAATTAGATACGCGGTCCGAATTCGACACGGTCCACACACAGGACTGATTAAATTACGTATGCGGGCCTTCAGTGTGAAATTCGGAACTACATATCGAACTATGGCCAATTTGCGTCCTGCAAAAGTTTAAAAAGTTTTATTTTATGGAGCAGTTTTCCGTTTTATTATTGGAACCAGTGAACCATCTAAAACAATTTTCAACTCAACATGGAAATTGTCCAAATGAACTGTCGTATATAGTTAGTTAATTTTTTGAAAATAATTCAAACAAAATCAACGCTGTTAATATGTCTGAAAATTGTTAATCAATATTTTTTTTTAGTAATTTAATCAGATTTTGAAAAAAAAAAGTTATACTTGTCTATTTGGAAAGCAGTTTAGCACAAAATGAATAAAAAACGCTGGTTTGTCGTAGATTATAATATAAGTTAGAGTTTCTGCTCGCTGCTAGCTAGTGACGTCGCTCAATTTATTTGTCGGCCGAGACTGCTGTGCTTCCGGTACGATCAAATTTTAACTTTGGAACTTGTTCGCGCTGTAATATGACACAGACTTCACTCAGGTCTGAATAAATTCTGTTTTCTATGTTTGAATTTACAAAAAATCGGTATAAACAGGAAAAACTTTTGAATACAAAGATAATAGCCATAAAACTTTCATTGGTCAATATTTTGACTTCATTTAGCCTACATGTTTATGTTTGACTGAATCATGATTAAAATAAGTGAATTTTAAAGCGTCGTTGCTATACTATTTTATTTGATATCATAGTCCATTAGAGTATATACTTTAATACTTTAGCATTTTTAAATTTTAGCAGTCACAATGCTATTTTTATATAATACTAAATAATATATTAGATAAAATACAATTCTCACCAGATCATGTTCTCGGACGGCAACATGATCGGGTGCGAGTCGTATTTTTTCTAGTATATTATTTAGTATTACTTTAGCATTGTCTAACTAACGATTTTTTTTTCATAAAAGCAAATTTTTTTTTAAAACTCACAAATTCCTGATGCGATTTCACACATTATCTCCACTTACCTGTAAATAAAAAAATACATTTAAAAAACATTTTATTAAATTAAGTAAACTTCAATTGTTTATGTTAAAATACCCGTAAGAACGCACGACAACACGGTAAAATAAACAATAGAACTACGAAAACAGCTCTTATTACGTACAGTATAAAGACGGTCAACGGTCATGTATAGTCTGACGTACCGTTGAATATAATAATAATAATAAATAAATATTTGACAACATCACATACATTGCTCCGATTCCAAAGTAAGTAGCTAAAGCACTTGTGTTATGGAAATCGGAGGCAACGGTGGTATCACAAACACCCAGATCTGAGCTAATATAGAAAAGTTCGTTTTCTAAATTGACCCAACCGGGGTTCGAAACCGGGACCTCAGAGATGACGACACCTTGAAAACCGGTGTACAAGGCCGCTCGACCACGGAGGTCGTCATCTACATATTATACTATTGAGGCTTTTCTTTAAGACGTTGTCTGCAAACAAGTAGGTCGTTCGGAACACTTGTTGCTGAATAAGGAACTATTTTTAGACAGAAAAAGTGATAGAACACATCAATCACTTGATAGTCTTGGTACACCTTCATTTTAGAAATATAAAAGGCTTTCGTTGCACGAATAAAATGAAAGTTGTAAAATATCTTCTTTAATTCATCAACGCCCGAGCGGCCGAATGCGGCCGGACAACAGTAGATAAATAAATATTTGACAACATCACATACATTGCTCTGATACCAAAGTAAGTAGTTAAAGCACTTGTGTTATGGAAATCAGAGACAACGGTGCACCCAGACCTGGGACAATACAGAAAAGTTTGTTTTCTAAATTGACCTAGCCGAGGATAGAACCCGGGACCTCAAGAGATGGTGACGCCTTGATAACCGGCGTGCACCACGCGACCACGGAGGTCACCAGATAGAATATTCTATTGTGTCTCATTTTCTAGGCTTTGATGGTTTAAGAAGGAAATAACAGATTCAGTAATTTAATGGGTACTTAAGTGATGCATTTATTAGTCTAAATTAAAAGAAATCTACGTCAACGATGGATGATTGAAAAATAACGTCTAAAAAGCACTTACGTCCACGCCATAACAAAAAAAAAGATTTCAGATCTTTTAGAGCAGCAATTTCATCAAATGTATGCTTTTAAGGAATCATAGCGCAAGTCATCCGTGCAAATCGCATTACCTACGTTGGACGACTACGAATGCCGATATCTCGATACGAGTAACGAATTAAATCGATGCTAAGCCGAGAGTGAATCGATTAAATGGCGCAGAAAACGGCCCAACTCGAGAATATATCGGTTTCCCGTTCGGTTATCACGAAATTCGTTGGTGGATTAAAAAACTTTTGCGAGCTGAAATTATCTCGCTTCGTAGTTTATTAAACGATTAATGGTTGTGAAATTAATATGTACACTAATGTTATAAATGCGGTTTTTTTTATACTAAATTAAAGTACTTGATATATCGAAGTCAATAATCAATCATGTATTTTGTCATCAAAATGTTATTAACTCTCATGAGATTAGAATACATACAAGACAGAGTGCTTTCATCTAAAGTTATTATAAATGTACACACGAAGGCACGGTAAGATAAACAGTTCAACTACGAAAACTGCTTTTAGAGCTCAAACACATAGGATGTGTTCAGGGGCCCTACCGGCTAACTTTTCGAACTTCGGCGGGTCTGCCGAGCTTCAGCTTAAAACAGATAAATCGAAGTAAAAAGTTTCGCATTGTACTATTCGCCGACGGTATTTAAAAGATTTCGATGTTCGTGTGACATCAGGAATTGAGGTTCGCCATTTTGGCCCGATTGGGGCTCGATTTGTCTGTTTTAATTTGAAGCCCGGCAGAATTTCCGAAGTTCGATGCGTTAGCCGGTACGGCCCCTGGTCATGCGATCCGATCTCAGATCGCTGCGATATATGGGATCGGAACGCAACCAGTGTGGAAGGGATAAGAGAACTCGATACATCGTAAGTATAGATCGCAGGGATCTGCGGATCGGATCGCATGACCGGAACGCATCCTGTGTGTTTGAGCTCTTATTGCGTACGTCAACGTGTATAGTCTGAGGTGCCGTTGACAGTACATAAGTAGGCATATCGCATACAAAAATTTAATTATGTACTAAATTAGCAATTATAACTTTGTTATAAAACAGACCCTAACTCTCCAGGAATACGACTATGATTACAAACAAAGACGTCCAAAACGGATTTAAAGAAGCAACCGATGTTTAATTAAACAATGTAAACAAAACAACAGACGATCATTCCCAACTTCTGAATTCTGATTGGAATGATCGCAGTTAACCCTAAAACAACGGAACAATATTCTCGTTATCACTTCCTAAACTAAAATATGTTTTGTGCCGTAAATTACGAATCGCTCCGGTATTTAGTTCTATTTCGTTGTTAAACTTGCTTAATCCGAACTCGAAAGTTCGATAATGTTTACTAGTTAGTATTGTTTTCTGGGGATTAATTTTGTTTACTTTTTACCATCACAAATCTGCGGTATACATTACGAAATGAAAGTATTTTTCAAATGTTTCCAAGTAATAAATCTGTGGACCTGCCCTCGGGCGTATCACCACATCGTTTTCGTTTCCTTACGAACTCAGAAAAAAGTAATTAATGAACTCCGTAAACAGACTCAACAAACTGGACCAGTTTATCTTGACACTTGGCAAATGCTTGAGAATCATATTTCTGAAGTAATTTGTATGACTACTAGCGCCAGCGTTGAGGGCAAACGGTGGTGGTCGGGGGCGTCCGTGGGTCTAATTTAAATACTCTGTCGTCGTCGCCATGTTTTTATCTACCATCTGCGACGTGACGTCACGAGGAGGCACGCACTGCTTGGAACCGCATGAAGTTTAGTCAAAATTGTTTATCTTTGTTTAACTTTTAAAATTCAAAGATACAAAAAAGAAACACAGTAAGTAGCTAAGCTAAAAGCTATACAGTTATTTGAAATTTTGAGATTTAAGCATTCACAATGCTATTTTTATATGATACTAAATAATATACTAGAAAAAGTGACTCGGTAGCTCAGCGGTCAGAGCATTGGACCGGATATCCAAAGGTCGCGGGTTCGATTCCCGTCCGAGAACACGATCTGGTGCGAGTATATTATTTAGTACTATACAGAGTTCTTTGTAAAACACTTGTAACTTTGCAGGACCACAGAATACATAATATCTGGTACAAGCAGGAGTAGATTACTAACATCAGAAACAACAACGTGCGTTCTACTACATTTCTGAAAAAGACAAAAACAAATTATAGTGTTTTGCAAATAATTCTGTATAATGAGTGATTCCACTGTAAAAGAAAACAATATGTAGTTCAGCGTTTCAAAAACGAAAAATTATAAAGATACTTCAGACTTAATTTAAGAGATACTTTCATCTCGACTTTTTTGTATCCGAGAGGTTCATTGATGAAAATGCAAATTCTGTTTTCCATTGTTATAAGAAATAGAATAATCTTGTTCTTAGCTTATTTCAGACGGGGCATTATTTTTAACAAAAACTGATTTTGTAACAATGAGTATGTATTCATATTCTTTTTGATTCTTAGACTAGATACTGATTAACTAACAAAAATCAGCAAGGTGTGCGCGTGTGTGTGTGTGTGTGTGTGTGCGCGCGTGTGTGTGTGTGTGCGCGTCAATCAATTATCACAAAAAATAAGTTTGCTTATTTATGAATAGCTACATTGAGATTAATAAATACTGAATTAAATCAAAATATATGGATACAAAAATATCGTTATTTCAGGCGCTCGATTACATCGTTTGAGTTGAATTTTCACTTTCCGACAAACGAATTATAATCCCATTACACTGCGAACGGGCGAGCGGGCAATAGCTTTCGTTATTTAAAAGGAATGATAAGCAAATAACGTTATCAACAACGCTATCGTTGCTGAAGGATCAATCACGCTTAATTAATGCGTTATTCAGCTGTCGTGAGCATTGTTACTTACTACGCTACGTTTTTTAGGTTAATTTTAATGCGCATTTTCAACTTAATAACATTTTGTATTCCTATTATGCGAAATGCGAAAGTCCGTTTGTTTGTTTGTTACGCCTTCACGTCTTAACTACTGAACCAATCATCATGAAATTTTGCATACACGTTGTTAGGGGTACAGAGAAGGACATAAAAATAATTTCTTCTTTCATCTCGAAACAAATAATTGCTCCCGAGGATAGCTAAAAACTTTCGTCGCTAGTTTTATATATTTTTTTAAATATAATTTTACATAACTAGTGGACAGTAACATATTATTAAAAACCTTATTTGTAGAATGAGTTATTTCTTGCGAAATGCTAATTCGATCAAAGAGAGTGAGAGAGTAGTTTAGAATATTAGCACTCGTTTAGTAACTCAGTACACTTCAGTACACATACCCTTGTCATTGTAAACATATTTTGCTAGACCTCTGCACGGTAGGTAAACTTATAAATAAAAATGTAAAGTCAGCTTCAACTACAACACATTGTAAATTACCCCCCATAATGTTCTCACATCTACCCCTCACAGCTTTCACGAGGCACTAATATACGACCGGGTCGTAATTCCACCTTATCTAAATATTTTATGGCGTTCATATCGTAAACTCAAAAATATAGTAATTAAAAAACGCCCCGTAAAGCATTTTAGAGGGGATCTATCTAGCCACAATCCCCGTCCGAACACAATGGACTTTAAATTCAACGGGATAAGACCCAATTCTATAAAATTCATTTGCGTGTAGATTAGAAACGACGCCGTGTTAGAACGGGAGCTTGGGTAAATTTTTCTGAAAGACTTTTATACTTTATTATGTTTACGAGTTTTATGATAATATTCAGCGCTGTACGCCTTAGGAGAGTCAACAAAAGAACTTCTCTTGGATATAACGACGTCTTTAATATTCTATTACGGTTCAGTAATAAACTTGTAATTTTTAAAATCAAATATATGCGTTATTATTATTTTTTTTACATTAATACTCCATTTTGACATGTCGACACTATTAAAAAATCATATAAAAATCTTAACATAACAGTCAGAGAATAAAACTGTATTATTAATAATATAATAATACAGTGCTTAAGCACACAGTAAGGACCAATATTTGAACTTATTTGAATGATCAAAGGTATTTTTCTCAATTTTACATATTCGTCATTAAACTGGTAACTAAATTGACTTTAGTACCTACTCAAATGTCGCAGTATATGATGTTCTCAAAACTTCATAATAGCAAGACAAACTGTCTAAAAGACAATTACGTTTTACAGCCGCCTCGGTGTTGGCGGGAAGCATGATAATTCATTACAGTTTTATAGATATGAAAAAAGTCAGGCGTTTAAATTACACTTGTGTGTGGTATAAAAAAATCTTTGTAAAAAATACGCCCTGTATTTGTTTAATCTTTTTAAAAAGTGAAAAATGATTTTGAAAAATAATTCTCTTTCCATGGGACCAAAATAATGAAAGTGCAATTAATAAATCGCAGATTGAGAAAGGTAATTTCTATCTTGCAGAATACTGTAATACTTTTGAGTGCATAGAAGCAGTTGAGTCAATAAAATACATATCAGGTAGGTATATAATATTAGTTTGTGTTTCTTTAACAAATTGAAAAAAACATTAAATGTTTCGTATTCTACCTATGAATATTTAATTCCATTTTCTACCCAAAATCTATGCCTAACTTTTTCGATACAACAAATTATTATAGTTTTGTGAGTTGAAAATGGAATTATTCTAGAAGGAAATATCATTATTATTATAAGATAGTGGGTAGAATACATCAAAAATATAAATATTTTTTTTTATACTTAAGTACAATAAAAACACCCCAGCTCCCGTTCTAAGTCTCTTAACAAACCGGCTCTTTAATCGTAAACATTCCATTCGTTCACTCGTTCACCCTTCTTCAGAACCGTAACTCCTCCTTAAGTTAACTTTGCCACCCCTAATCACGAACCAGCCCTGAAATTTAATGTTATACAGAACCACGACTCGGTAAGAGAAATTTTATGTAATTTTTTGGATCCATTAATTTAAATCAAGACTTAATCAAGAGATAACAAGGCGAAGTAGTTCAGACTCTACATAAGTAGGTACAAAGTTATTTATTATATTTCTCTGTAGTTTCGAATATGAATCGAAAACAAATTAGTAGGTACCTAAATTTTTAAGAAGAATAAAAAAAGTATTTGGGATTTTATTTACTTCACTGCATTCAATTATTTGAGAGAATTATTTATTTAACTTTTTATAACTTCGTAAACAGCAAAAAAGGCTTATTTATTTATTTATTCAATTATTTTATCGACAATATTACCGACAAAGAACATCGTAAACATTGTGTTTTACACGAAAACAATACATAACATACCTATTGTGTTAAAAACAGAATGTAAATTCCAAATCTGCCTTGAACGCAACACAATACTGTTCGACGGATTGCTTCGATGTAAAAAGCTTATGTCAGACGATCGCTCATCGGGTTACAGAGTAAAGCAAATCACCCAAGAAGCGATCTTAAAAGGCTTTCAGCTCCGTGCGTTTAACGCATTTACATGTGTGACATACTTCATAAATAATTCTTTGACGGAAGGCGAAGAATTTTCACCCCGTCTCTCTCTTACGAGAAGTACGCGAAAAGGATAGCTTTATAAATCTTTGATACTTTATTAGGTAATTTTACTTCATGCGACTCAGATTTCGACGTACTCGAAGGTCGTGCGTGGCGCGTCAAACCAAATAAAATGATTAAGTAGAAGTGTAGTTCCATGTAATTTTTGTATTTAAGCAAGATACCATATGGCGCAGTGGTTTAGTGCCTGGCCCGGCGATTGCGCAGGTTAAGCAACTTTCGCAAGGGTCGGTCATGGGATTTATTATCTTGAGCTCCTTCGTGCTTCGGAAGGCACGTTAAGCGGTAAGTCCAGGCTGCATTTGCAGTCGTTAACACCCACCACTCCGCATTGGGCCCGCGTGGTGGGTTTAGGTCCATCCGCCTTATCCACCCATAAAAGAAGGCCTGTATCCCCAGCAGTGGGGACATTAAAAATGGCTGATGGTCAGACCATACATACTAGATAATTTATTTGATCATCTCTCCTATTTCGTAAATGCATATTTAGGGAGAAAAATGTTTGGTTACTCTTCGGGACAAAGCTTGTTGTTATCCTTTATGAAACGAGCGGCAGCGAATGAAAACTTTCTATTTACGAAAATTGTTGAAACAGACGTCTATCTCCAGCAATTCGACAGACGAGATTAGATTAATCCAACGGTAAATCAACTCTGAAATGCTTAAACAAAAGCTTAAGTTTTTTAATTACTTTCAACTAAAAACGTATTTACACGTCAGCACAATTATACAAAGGTTTTTAAAACTGAACAACGGCGGGTAACCGTCTTAACCGTCTCGCCATCTTAAAGAATTCGAATTCTCAAGCAATGGGACAGGTCGGACCCCAACTTATTGTTCGAAATTCAAAAAGGCACCTGATCGTGGGAAATAATAGACGAATAGGGGTGAAACCTTTTCAGAATTTTGGGGTTCAAGCATAGAGGAATAGTGTAATAGTTTTAACGGTTCTCAGTCATGGATACTCGTTATTTAAGTAACTTTTTTTCTTGTCAACGCGCGGTAAAAGTCTTTTGTGATTGCACCTAATTTGTTTGCCTTTTTATTTGACTTCTCGCGTGAGAAAGATTTGGCGCCACAGACCTAACTTTTTTGATGTTATTCATAAGGAATATAAAAAGAATGATTACATATTCGTTTTACAAAACAAAATGCCTCGACTGAAAGTGTCTGTTAATGGAAACAAAATTTTAGTAATAATGGAGCGACTTTGTGGACTCTATTGAATCAGATAAAAACTACGTTAACATTAAAAGCCCATTTCCCATTTATCAACTATTAGGTAATTTTATTCAAGAGTAATTCGAACCAACGTTCCTTGGTGTAATCGAGTTTCGATAATTGATGTTTGATGACGTGAAAAGTATTATTTGTTGTTCTATTTTTAAAGAGTGAATAATTATTTATTCATAATGCAGATATTTGACACTAAACAACAATTTCGTACAATACAATAATTGTTGTAAGCTAAACTAACTACCAAAAGACGATCTACAAAGAGGGTTCTCATTTTAACGAAACGTGTTCGATTTTTGAATTTAGTACCCTAGCATGAACAGCTATCGAAAAAAATAGTAAAAACATTCGATAGAATAATTTTGTATGGGAAAGTACAGCGCCATCTCTCCAAAATCGCTTTTCGGCGGTAGATGGCAAAAAATATTAATGAAAACACTGATATTTTTAGGATATAGTTTTCATTTTTACTTCGCAAATTTTTCCAACCACTACTGTCGTAATCAACACTTTGAGTGAGAGTTTAGTATTTGATATTTTACGTAAATTCCGTATGAATGATTTGACTTATCATTAAATTCTATGCCTACTATGAGTCGTACGACTGCATGTTATTATGTTGCTTTAATATTTGATCTTGTTTCCATATTTTCAGTTGACTTGACTTTTGATGCAGGCGGGTTTTTATTTTTACTTACTATTACTCTTTTGTTTTTTGTACATCTGATAGTACACTTTTTGTCGTTAGTTTATGGTTAAAACAAATTAGTAATTTTGCTACGTTCCTACTTATAAAGGGAGCGTTTAGTATTCATCTCATGTTTTTCCCTCCTATTTAGCTGTTAACCTGCCAACTTCGCTATGTAGTTATGGCGTTCCTGATTGAATGGTAATTCACTTACATGTATATATTGCGCGTCAGAGACCGTCATAGTACTTAACAAGGTTCTAACTTAATTCAGTTACGCTGCCTACGCCGTGTAAAACGTAACTACATATGTGTATATGAAGTATACAACATGTTACAAAAATACCCCTAATGCCGAATATCGTATATAGGGACCAACAAACTGAACAACTTTTACTATGGGACCAAATCTCAAATCGCGAAAAAAAATCAGCTGTTTCATACATTTTGATTTTAATTTTTGTATGAAACAGCTGATTTTTTTTCGTGATTTCAGAGTTGGTCCCATAGTAAAAGTTGTTCAGTTTGATGGTCCCTTTATACCATATTCAGCATTTGGGGTATTTTTGTAACATGTTGTATATCGCGTTTCATCGACTCTCAACTTTCAAAATCCATTGTCTTTTGACAGTTAAACTTGATACAAATACAAATACAAATACAAATATTTATTGATAAATCGCTATAATATATCATATCGTGTTTTGGTGGTCATGCTAAGGAGGCTGTAATGCCCGGCTTCTGAGGGACTTATTCGTGGTTTATCGGCGGTTTAACTTTATCGAGGAGTCCACATTATTTGGTTTAAAGTAAATTTTTTATTTCTTTAATCCAGATAATTTGGACCCCTCCGATAAAGTAGCTCAGAAACCGGGGTTAAGTAAATTAAGCACTGAGGTTAGGTATCCAAAGTTAGTACAGTTATATTAGACGAGTTGGTTGACGCTATCGCAGTCGCTAGATGGTTCAGTTTCGACGTAAGTCACCAAAATCGTCTTCGCAATCTCAATAAGCAGGCATTTCTAAGTTAGCGTGTGGTACAAGGCACTGGATTTGGCGCGAAAAAATATCCCGTATCATAGAATACATAATTACAAACCACACTCAAACGACCCTTGACTACGCGAACGCACTGCGTTGATTAGTTCCTTTCTTTTATGTATTACATGAGATTAGTTCATGGTACGCTGTGCGTCCGCGGGCACTGTGAGATCTCATATGAATTACGCTGTTTTCTGTTGGTGAAACATTATTTATTCTGTGGCAAAACATTTAAAGAAATATTTGAGTAAAAAAGGCGAGCTAATCAAGATACTTCGCATTGAACATAACTTTTTGTGTTGTGTTTAGCTATAGTTAGTTGATTAGTAAAAGGATGTACCAAAAGTTCCGAAATTAACTTAACATTTTACCATTGATGCACTATAAAAAACTTAATATGGGTAAAGCGACATCGAATGAATTAACACCTACCAATATAAGAAATCAACTTAATGGGATTCGCAGTCACTCACAATCACAACCCAACCCATGCATGCCATTACCGAAAACGTTTATAATTTTAAATGAAGATTGTAAGCAGACGTATAGGTTTTGTCTCTTTCTTTTTAATGTCAAACTTAAATAGTTTGACAAAGAGTAACCATTGTATAACTATACATCTGCTATACAATCTTTATTAGTAAAGTGGTATGTAGCCCACTATTCTAGCTATTCGGATTTTGAATTTGTCTGTAAGCGATAACGGCCTATCGCTAACCACCCGCTGCATCCTCAACCTTGCACCAACCACCGTTTCTTCGCTAGGAAATGAACGTAATTAATTTGATTAATCGCGAGTGCCATCTTCGAGCATTTACCCGATGACTAATGGCGGTATTCAGTTCTGCGCCTTCTTTCCTCGGATATCTGTTAACACAAACGTTTTTGTCCGCCATGACAGTTGGCTCGATTGCCATACCAAAAAATCACTTTAGCCCCTCATTAAGCGGCGTTCCGTATTTCGAGATTATTACCGCAGATTAGGGTGCGTACGCATTAGAATATTCTTAGAATAAAAGGTAATGGCTGCTACACTTACACACTATAAGGCTCTCCACACCTTCCGATTTAGGATGTCCGACCAATTCGACAGCACGCCTTTAGAATTCAATATTGTACTAAATTGATGTAGTTTAGTACAATATTCTCGCAAGAGACGTGCTGTCGGACTGGTCGGACATCTTAAATCGGAAGGTGTGGATACCCTCTATGCTAGTTTTTGTCGAGCGTATACCCGTCAGGGCGCGGCAGGTAAGAACGCCGTACATCTGGTGTTATAAAAAAAATGTTAAAGCTAACAATAAGTCGAGCTTTAGAGAATCATCAGATACTGTCAGCATGTTTGAAAGTATATTTAAATCTTGAGATTTTAGCATTCACAATGCTATTTTTATACAATACTAAATAATATACGAGAAAAATACGACTCGCATCAGACCATATTCTCGGACGAGAATCGAACTCGCTACTTTGGAAGTCCGGTCCAATGCTCTAACCGCTGAGCTACCGAGTCACTAGTGGCAATGTCGAATTTATTCTAGTATATCCCACTCTTACGCTGCAAGCCAGCGTTATTTAATCAATGTGAGGAATTACCTCGACAATTAATTAAGTTTTAACAATTATAATTTTTAAATTTGAGATTCCCGTTCGAGAATAATTATGATCTGGTCCGAGTCGCATTTTTTCTAGTATATTATTATACATAGTAATGTTTGAAAGTAATTAATATAGCATAGCAATTATCGCAGATGCAAGTCATTCATGTAAGTAAACACGAAGGTAAAGTTAGTGCGGTTTTTGTCGCTTATAAACCTGACGGCTCTTCTGTCCCCAAAAAACTTAAACTACACAACTGCTGCTCTGTTTTTCAAGCTGAACTTTTAGCCATTGAACAAGCTTGCAAATGGCTACTCCCCCAAAATGCCACTCATGCCACTATACTATCTGATAGCAAAATGTTTATTAATGTACACATGACAGCACGTCAGGTTATACAGTTACACTGTGAAAACAGCTTTTAATACGTAGGGAATAAAGGCGGTCTCAAGGTCAACATGTATAGTCTGAGGTGCCGTCGTGTGTACAAAAACATAAGCGAAGGCCCACCATTAAATGTGAAAACAAATGGCAAGTTATATTTGTTAATTATTGTCATAAAAAATGTAGAGACTCTACGCCAGCCAGATAATAAGTTCATTTCTCAGGAACTCGTAAAGCTTATCTCTAAATGATAAGAAGACATACAAGTTATGTAGATAAGACCTTATCACCTTAAAATTTACCTGTTAAAATACAATACAATAGCTTACAGGTAAGCGCTTGCTTCGGAAAGGGAACAAACATACATTTGCTGTCAACGAAATTTGTAATCGAAACCGGTGGTGAGCGAAACTTTGTTGAGCGAACGCAAAGTTAATTTGGCAGAGTGCAGGGGTGGTAAACTAGTAACAATTGAATTTAAATTAAAACGTTCACTCGAGGGATATATGGGTCCCCACCTATGGGGCGTTGTTTCAAACAAATAGAGAACCTTGTCACATCTATGATTTAAAATATGCATCAATTGGTTTATATTATATCGATTTATGACCATCATAGACAACTATGAATAGTAAAAAGATCCTTATTATAGTTTTCTGAACATACAAAAAATACCTTAAAAATGACTCCGCTTTTTGTTAGCAGAAATGACCACTTTATTTGTTTTAACTTAGCCAAAACTTATTTTATTCGCATAACCTAAGTGGCATACGTTATCTTAGTGTTTAAACATTAGTGCATAAAAGTTTTAAAACATAAGCGTTCATGGTTGTTAAATAAATGAATAAAATGTTAGTATGGAAAATGCAACTTCTTTAAAATTCTTCATACTAAACGTACATGTGTAACCGATTTCATAGGTGGGGACTCTGGGGACCTAATATTTACGGTGTACTGTGCTCAAAATGTCAACATTTCAGTTTCGATTGTGGTGTGACGAATATATTATACTTCGCGAACCTATGTTGCAGGTTCCCGGAGCTCAATGTGGACGCCATTGCGAACTTCTCTGCTCCCCCTTTGTGTTCGTTCGCATAGGATTGCAAAAAGTGGAGCGCACACCGAGCGCACTGTAGCGCACTGTAGCGCACTGTTGCAGGTTCGCGGACCGCGGAGGTTCGCGAACCTAAGTGAGTACCAACCCTAACATATAATACGTTACGCGACGCATACAAAGTGACGGGCGGCGTCGCGGCGAGGAGTGGTAAAGCGGAAGTGTTGTCGTTGCTCAATAAAAGTTACAATTGTAATTTACAATTACAATTTTCGATACATTACTAACAATGTTAGGCGACTTGTTACTATTCATGTAATACGCTCAAACATAAACAGCAACGTACGTCGAATTGTAGTTGTTAAAGAGGGGGAATAGGAGAAAGGGTCAAAGTAAGGGAGAAAAGAAATTATATTAGTAAATTAGTAATAATAAAATATACAAACCAAACATCAAAAACCGAAGAGAAGACAGATAGGTGACAGACAGCTCGAAAAAGAGTAAAGATCAAAACACAAACTATAAATAATAATATATTTACAAACCCGGCCTGGGGCCGTACCGGCTAACGCATCGAACTTCGGAAAATCTGCCGGGCTTCAAATTAAAACAGATAAACCGAGCACCAATCGGGCCAAAATGGCGAACCCCAATTCATGATGTCACACGAACATCGATATCTTCTAAATAACTTCGGCAAATAGTACAATACGAAACTCCTCACTTCGATTTATCTGTTTTAAGTTGAAGCTCGGCAGACCCGCCGAAGTTCGAAAAGTTAGCCGGTAGGGCCCCTGATGGCCAGTTCGTAACAGTAGTTGTAAATTACAATTGTAAGTTTTATTGAATAGGGCCCTGGTCATTAATCAAATCAGCCCGAACTGCTAACTGAAATCTGAATAGCAAATCTCTAACGATAGTCAAGGATTTGGTTGATGCAAGCGGTTTCAGTGAAGTGAAGAACTATCGATATTATTTTGTAAAATGTTTAGCAACTCTGAACTTTATTTCGCAGATGTCAGGGACTAAAATCCTGGTTAAAAATGGTGAATGCAACTGATGAAAAAATCGGATCTAGTTTATTTCTCTTTTGTTTCGGGAGACTTTACTCCTTGGTCCGAAAAAATATATGTTTTGTTAAAGTGCACTTTTTATATTAGAAAAAAAAATCTATTTCAAGTCGATTTTGAATTTTATTAGCTTTTGCTGTCGTAAGTCGTAAATATGGATCGCTCGGTTGCAACGCTTATTCCAAAGACAATTACATCAGAAACTTTGATTGGTTTTAGTCGTGCGATGATTAAACACAGTCAGTATTCGTCAGTCAAGAAGTCGAGGGCAAAAACAAAAAAGGCAAAATAAGTTTATACCCATAAAAATACTTATTCATTGGGCAGAAAATTAAATCACTATGTTATTGTAAATAAAATATCAGTAAAATCTTTAAACAAGTTCGCCTCGTTGTTCAAGGATTTGTTCGAGAACATTCGGATTGTTTGTCTGCACTTCGTGTGGATTTTGCGAATGTTGATATTGCAATTTCATTTCATGACTTACTCATGGACATCGGACTTTTTAAATGGAATGTAAAAAAATCCGTTTTTGTGAATATGCAAAATTGAATAAACAAAAGGTGTTGAACACAATGACAACACATGTTTCACACTTGTTATTGCCAAAAATATTAACAAAAAATAATTACCATTTTATGACAAGATTGTTTTCATATTTCCATATTTGTGAAAGTTACGATCTTTCCATGTTTGTTACTCAATCACGCAAAAACGGCTGAACGGATTTAGATGAAATTTGTTACACAGATAGCTTAGTTCAAAACAAAGGGTAGGTAGGCTTTTTATTCCTGTCGAAGGTTCTCTTGGGATTTTCCGAATGTCCACGCGGACGAAGTCGCGGGCGGAAGCTAGTTAAGTTATATTTAAATTCCACATTCACACAATCAATGTATTTCAAGAAGCGAAACCAAAAAAAGCTTTATTTCACAACAAAAGTTATATAAAAATCGTATTTCAGATTTTTACATAGATTGTGTATGTTTGTGTCGTAGTATGGCAGCTATGGTATAACAAACCTACTTTTTTATTTATGTATTTGTTATATGGATAACAAAACATAACAATCGTACTACAAGCAAATAAATTATTATTATTAATAATTAACAATAAGTTTCTGTACCAGATTGAAATCCTAGTAATGTTGACACATCATTCTCTTTTGTTTCAAAGCGCAATTACATACATATTAAAAAGTTTTAGTACCTACTTACTTAAGTGAGAGAGAAAATAGGATCTTGGATCAAAATTTTAAATAAAATAAAATTATTTTAGCCATCTATATTGGTCTAGTGGCTCGCCCAAACGTGTAAGACGCAGGGGTCCCGGATTCAATTCCCAGGAGGGTAGTACAATTAGTATTCGGTTAGGTTGGTGGTAGGGCTTATTTCAAGCCCGGCTGGCAACCTACCACCATCGTACCTAAGTCTGACGCCATAATAACAATTGAATCCTGCCAGTTCCTCAGTGGTGAGGACTGCGGGTTTAGTGCGCTTACACTTTCGGCCTTATCGTCACTTAACATCAGGTGAGGTGAAGGCCAAGCACTCACTATCCCCTTGTGGATAAAAAAATACATGAAAAAAAAATATTTTTATTAAGAAAACACGACTCACACTTGTCAATCCTTAATGCCAATCGTTCACAAACAAGTTTACCATCTTTGTACAAATACGTTACAAAAACAAACTACCTATACCTACTTACTACAATTACATCAACACAAGTTTAGGAAAATATTGTTGAACAAGACTCGAATATTGGAATTGAAATAACAAAGGTACGAATAAAGTTAAGAGAACATTAATGTGAAAAGAACTTTCAGAACAACATAACATTCGTAAAAGAAATCCAAAAAAAACGTAGCACTATTTGAACAGATTAAATAATAGGTCTTTTACGTATTCGTCCTGCCCAGTGGGACTGCACTGCAACCAGTCCTACTGCGTAGAAAAGGACTCCCCTTTATCATCGACGCATCAATTGTATTTATAGAACGAAAGACAATAATTGCGTAAGCGCGATATACGATCACACTTTTTATAAACTAAAATTTTTAAAGAACTTTCTTAAAATTCAAGAGAATTTAAGAACAATATTTAGATTGACTATCAAACTAAATTATTCTACCAATATACAACATGTTACAAAAATACCCCAAATGCCGAATATAGTATATAGGGACCATCAAACTGATCAACTTTTACTATGGGACCAACTCTGAAATCGCGAAAAAAAAATCAGCTGTTGCATACAAAAATTAAAATCGAAAATATCAAAATGTATGAAACAGCTGGTTTTTTTTCGCGATTTGAGAGTTGGTCCCATAGTAAAAGTTGTTCAGTTAGATGGTCCCTTTCTACCATATTCGGCATTAGGGGTACTTTTGTAACATGTTGTATATTGGTTGGTCTTTTGTTTCTCATGGCACAGTCCTTATCGCCCATACATCAGCGAGCGCGCTTTGAACAGTCACGCCATCTCTTAGCAGAATTGACGGAACTAGCACCGCGCAATTTTTATGACAAACTTGTTTATGAGGAATTTCAAATGGATAAGTTTCAAATGGATACTACTAGGTATAAATTTAGATTAGATAATATATTTTTGAAAATAACGACGAGTTTAATCGTTTACTATTTAAATCGTTATGAAATTTCCCTAATCAAAACGATTTTTTTTTATTCACAACGGCTACGGATTATTAGCGCTTGGCCTTCACCTCACCTGATGTTAAGTGACGATAAGGCCGAAGGTGGAAGCGCACTACACCCGGAATCCTCACCACTGAGGAACTGGCTATCTTAATTCAAAATATGAAATGAATTTACAGAACCCCCTAAAGGTAGGGAAATTGAAACGTTTTCGTTCTTATAGGTACGATTAGGTAACGTTTGAAGGATAAAAATCTGAAAACTGAGCCATTTGCCTCACTTTTGACAGTGCGCTGTGTAGGGAACTATCGTTCTAGGTTATTATTATTCTAAGCTTGCAAGATAATCGATGGAATAAAGGCGAGTAGTTATAACCTTTGCAAAAAAAATGTATTTTCTTTTGTGATATTTAAGTTACCTTGAAAAGCCCATGCTACTTACTTAATAAGTACTTATTAGGTTTTTGAAATCGATTAATAAAAAAAAGAATGTCGTTTGATTTTCGAACGCTATTTAAAAAAAATATGCTAACAAAAAAGTAATCGCTTTTGAGATATTTTTTAAGAAAATAAAAAAGTCATTTATTTTATATTGTTATGATCATAATTCGATATAAAATGACGCCACTGATAATTTTTTTAAATCACAGAGGTTACATTGGCTCTTTAACGTATATTTAAATCCCTTTAATTTATATGCTATACTGGTTTAATTATAGTGATTTACTAATTAAACGACGAATAAAAAACCAGCACAATTTATTTATGCCGAGACAAGGTAATGAATTATACCCTTGTCTATTTCTGTGGCTAATAAAAAAAAGGAAATATTCGAACTTGGAAGTGATCGAAATAAGGTGGGTATGGGTATACGACCTCGCGACCCCGACCGGTAAATCCAGACGACCGTGATATGTTGGCTGTTCTTTGTACACCTTTCGCCTTTTATAAAAAAAAAATATATTGTGTCAATAACAACTGGAATGCTCAATGTTACTTTTGTCAATGATGTTTTACGTCTTAATTGCAATTGTGAAAATATAAACGCACTTACGCATATGTAAACAAAGAAAATTTCTAGAACTTGGTTAATAACGGTTGAAATCGTTAAGGGTTTTTGAAATACGTTTAATTTGCAATTGTTTATGTAAATAGTAATTTACGTTATTTATTTACTTAATTATAAACGCACTTACGCATAAGTAATCAAAGAATGTTTTTTAAACTTGGTTAACATAACTTGAAATCGTTAAGGATAAAAAAAAGAAATTATCGTTATTATTTATTACAAGTTATATTTAATAATGTGTGGGTCTCTCCATAATAATGAATATCAAACGATTTATACACTTCTAAGATTTTCGCGCGTACAGTTCATTAGAAATAAAACACTTTTTACGGATTACAGCGCGTATATTATTAATTCAGGTGTTGTTTTGGAATTATTTAGTTTGTATTTATTGGTTTTTTAGAATTCCCGACGTTTCGACACCTTTCCAGGGGCCGTGGTCACGGGAGGACTAAAGCAAAAAGGCTGCATATAAAAATATGAGCAGCCTTTTTGCTTTAGTCCTCCCGTGACCACGGCCCCTGGAAAGGTGTCGAAACGTCGGGAATTCTAAAAAACCAATAAATACAAACTAAATAATTCCAAAACAACACCTGAATTAATAATATACGCGCTGTAATCCGTAAAAAGTGTTTTATTTCTAATCAAACGATTTGTGAAAAAAAATCAATTAATGAATATAACGATATAAACTCACCATAGCAATCCAAATCCGTTCATTAAAAAACAGTCTTCCTTTCAAACCTACCATAAAAGAAAATTTAATTTTAAAATTCACACAATAATTGCTAAAATTTAGCCTAGAAACACGCCTATACTATTTAGACACGAGCGCTTAATAATAAACAATTTGGACACAATGACTAGAATTCAAATCGAGCGCGCGAGGACAGGGCAACCGCTCCCGACAACGGCCGAATCATAACTGAGGGGGTCAAGTTTTCGAAAAAAGAAGTTGGTGCAGGCAAAGGCGCCCATACGTTACGGATGAGATGACTCACAAAAAAGAACCCTAAATATTATCGCCCAAACCCTACGGTTCTCAAACATTAGGATACGAAATTTTTTTATTTAAAAGCTTTAGCGAAAATAACTCCATAATATTTATATACCATGCGTTACAATAAAATGATCTCATTCAATGAACTGGACACGATTGTTTTTTTTTTTCATTTTGACTGTCATAAGTTTTCAAGGCGAACGGGCTCCGTTCATTGTACTCAAAGTTATTAACGGCGGCATAAAAATTAAATTAAGCATCGGACACAAACAGGTCTCGTTACTAAGAACGAAGACAACATTAATTTCAAGTTCAAAGGATTTAAAATGTCAATATCATAAAGGGATTGATTGAATGATTCATAGACTCTAATCTCTATTTTAAAGTAAGTATAGAGTTAGAATGGTACTTTATATACTTTTGTAACTTTTCCAGTCAGACTGTCACGTTATAAACTGTTTTAAAATGTAATTAATGACTTAATATGAATATATTACATATAATATGTATAGAAAAAG
Source organism: Catoptria pinella (assembly GCA_963556745.1). NCBI lineage: Eukaryota > Metazoa > Arthropoda > Insecta > Lepidoptera > Crambidae > Catoptria > Catoptria pinella. The sequence goes on from OY750777.1 coordinate 3,135,437, forward strand.
GACACAAAATAAAAGTATTTGAATGCCATTACACTAAGGTGACGACGGCGGCGTCTAGACATGCATTTAAGACAAAATGCCCTGCACAAGACTTCCCGACGCGACGGTAAGGCGATTCACCCACTGGCGACGCGCCCGCAGCCGCGGAGCGGCAGATCACGCGCGCGGCGACGGAGGAGCAGATCTGCTTCTTCGAGCAGATTGCTCCGCGTCGGGAGGCTTTGTACGACTGCCCCGCACGTTACGTACGAAAACCGGCACGATACTACGGAGCTCAGTGTGTTATATTGCACACCCCACGGACCGCACCGCGCCTCCGCGCCTAGTGGCAGAGTCTGCTAGCGGGGCGCACACCCGCGCCGCGTCGCCTTTTCGGTGTATTAGACAAGGCGTGTTTTCTATAAGAAATTGATGTACTTGCTACAATACTAAAATCTGAAACCCCGTGCTAGGCGACGGAACGCGGAGCAGTGTGTTAACCGCCTAAAGGAAAAAGAAACAATACACCTAAGGTCCTTTTTCCTTACATAATTTCAAAAGATAAATTACAATAAAAATGCCACACACCACTTAGTTATTTTTGAAATAAAAATCATCATAGTTACAGATTTGGCACCCGGGCGTTGCCATAGTGACAAATGTCATATTTATAGTCTTCCGAACGCAGGAGTTCTAGGAGTTATTTAATATTCTTGAAAAATCTCATATTCGAATCAATAGAACATCGGAATAGAAAAAATACCGCCTAACGAATCACATATTATATGAACTGCTATGAGTAACGGCCATTTTTTTTATTTCTCCCCGCAACCTTTGAGCACCGCAGGCAGTCTGATTCAAGTTTAGCAGCTGCCGTGTTTGCGTGTAACACATGTGTCGATCGGATGCGTGTGCGAGTGCGTGCGTGCACACATGCTCACTGCTTATTTTTTTGGGCTCTGGAGTAAAGATTTTTCTAGCAACCCTTAAAAGTGCTACTTTCCAGAATGTTTCCAGTAAGTAATTAATTAAATTAGCTTTTTTATAAGCTCGTGAGAAATAGATAAATACAAAGAAATTTAGCTGACAATATTTGTATTGTATCTCAATATTACAAAATACTTAAATAGTATTTATCTTGAATTTCATGCTTTATTAATATGTACAAGGAAAAAAAAAATCGCTAATATTGATAAAGTAACAAATGTAATAAAAAGAAGTTTGTTTAAGTTCTATTGCATCGAAGGTTGATCATAGTATTATCATATCTATAGTAAATATTAATACGAGTATTTGTATTAACATTTATTTTTAATATAGAATAACAAAACATATCACAAAATGTGTCAGCTTTCGGTGACTTTACCCATGTATTAAGAAGATAACATTCTAAAGCCATAATTATGTAGTTATTTGGATTTATTTCACAAAATATGATTTAAAAAAGCTTCGTATTTTTAAGCTCTCAAAACAACACAGTCATTACAGGTGTTTATAAACCATCTCAATGAAAACAGCTTTAGCTTCAAACTATTATCAGGATTCAACAACCACCTGTCGACAGCTACAGTTGACTACCAGCTCTACCCGTAAAAGTTAAAGTATTAATTTGCTTAAAACACTTACTCAAACAATGTGGCTGCCATATTCCACGGAAATAAAACCACACGTGAATAGTTCAATATTATGCAATATTCGACCTTATCTGTGAGTGGTATGAGGATAATGAGTGCAACTACTATGATGTTATGCACCTGTGACAATGTTGAGGTAGGCCGGATGGAAATTACCTATAGTTAGTCGTTTGGGGTCAGCGGCCGGGTCGTTGAACTCCGAAGGATGGCGATTTTCATGGTTCATAAAAAAATGACTCATATTGTTAGGTGCGATGAACTTGTGTATGAACTGTCAACACTTATGTTTCGTTAATAATATAATGAGAGAAGTAAAAGGTGAGCCATGCATGTAGTAACATAAAAGTTTTAACATTCACAGAAAGAGGTGACATGATTTCAATATACAGTAGGTACACAACTACGTAACAGCAAGAATACGTATAACGGACTATTCCAACGCATTTATAACCTTTTTATTCTGAATTAATAAAACGAACCTATTTTAGTATTTTGTATTCCAAACAAATAAATTAAATTAATTAATTCTTGTATGAAGATCGCAAACGATCCAAAACTTTCGTTCAATTAAATTGATGTAACTTTCAACTTTATCATTGCAAAGTGTTTATTCTTGTCTCTAATAAGGATTATTAAGATACCATTTCACTCAATTAAAGCCTCTATTTTATCTAAAAATAGAATTCACACAATTGAGTCAGCTCACGTTATTGTTCACATTAATGGCATTCAACTCTCTAGAGGTTCATATAGGTATTATATCTGTCGCAGGATATTTGTAGAAGCCGGAATGATATAATCTTACTAGAAATATTATGAAATTCCGGATTATTGTCATTGAACGCCAGCTTCAACAACCATATTATAACATTTTACGGACTTCAGTAATTTATAATTATTATGGTTTTACTAGTCTACTTAGAAAAATTGTAAGATAACTGTATAGCTGAATAAACTATCGTAGTTAAGCCTGTGAAACTGTTGAAATGTTGGCTGGGCTGACTCTCAACTACCTACTTACAATTTTACTGAGCAAGTCCAGTAAAATCTTAATCTTTCTGAATCTAGTTCGATGTAATATGATTGTAGAAAATGTCGTTCAATCACAATAATACGGAATTAAATAAACCTAGAAATATCATAAAATTCCATGTTCTACAAGAAACCAGCGACATATCTAACTCAAATAATGTACATATACTATCTGTCGTGATGTATTCCAGACTTGCACTGGGTGCTCCATCTAAAACGTTATTTCCTGGTTACTTAAGAAAATCTCCGAATTTCCTGGTGGATAGATGTTGGTATAGCTACGTGGCTAAGTTGACAGACGATAGCAAAATAGCTACTATTTAGGGCTGCTATTTGGGATTGTTTATTTAAAACGTGCTATTAATATAATTTATGAAACGTAACATCAAAAAGATTAAAATGTCGTTGACTAATACCAGGTTAGAAAAAATATTTGACCCAAATCAATGACATATGATCTACTCTACACAGATAGCCCGCACCCCACTTCCAAAGTCTCTGCACCCCCCCACTTTGAAAACTCCTGTTGTAGATAGAGGAAAATGAGAGAAACATTTTTTTTAAAGTGAAAATGTATGTGGTAGTCGATATCAACCATTTTTAATGTCCCCACTGCTGGGGCACAGGCCTTCCTAGGTGGATAAGGAGGATGGGACATAATAGCCGCCACGCAGGCCCTATGCGGATTGGTGGGTGCTAACGACTGCAAATGCAGCCGGGACTAACCGCGACATTACCGCGTAACGTGTCTTCCAAAGCATGGAGGAACTCGAGATAATACATTTTTGGTTACCCATCCCATGACCGATCCGCAAGTTGCTTGACCTCCGCAATCGCAGGGCCTGGCACAGGGCTATGTGATAATATCAATCTACAAATGAAATAATTAAGTAAGGAAAGGAATAAGAATAAATGAAAATAGATAGCGCATTTAAAACTCTGTACATAGTAAGTATTTAACTAAAAAAAATGTACCATTTAGCTTTTATTGGCAACCCTAGGTCACAGCACGCTTCGTACCAAGACATAGACAAACGGTTTCTCCGATGGTTCGAGTAAATACCTATCTGTCTTTGGTGTCGATATTTGGTATATTAGTAGTTTTATCTCGGGAGAGATAGGTGTTTGTCACTTGGACAATCTTTTAGCAGCTAACTTGTCCATGAAATATATTTTTAGTGTCTTTCGAAACATTGGTAACAATAAGTGTGAATATGATAATTAATAATTTAATTCATATAGCGCGCCGCGCCGCCGCCGTCGCTATGCGGCCATACTTCTCACTTTTTAGTTACAAGACTCTAACTTTTAAGGGTCCTATAGTACCCAAAGTTTACTTAAATAGTTTGACAGAGAGTAACCATTGTGTAACTATACATCTGCTATACAATCTTTATTAGAAAGGGGGTACACAATGACTTAAATTACATAGACGAGTTGTTCAAAATTAAAATTGTGTCACAACCAACCTTCGCGGCGCATCAACTGTTTCTCTCAGTCGCTCGCAATAGACTAAAGGAGTTGCGGTGCATGCACCGTAACTTAATGAGCAATTTTTCGGTACTGTACAACCTGTTTAGTGTAGTATGAACATAGAAGTCTTTGGGGGTACATAATGTACAGAAAATTCACATGTACAGATTAAAGCTAAGGTTCTATAGTTTATTTACAAACTATAACCTCGGTAAAATATAGATAGTTCGTTGTAATAGTAGTAAGCAAAAGTGCCTAAAGTGGCCATTTTTGTCTCTTTTGTTTTACTACTACTACAACTGGCTATATTTTACTAAGGTTTTAGTTCGTAAATAAACTACAGAACCATCAACATGTGAATTTTCGATACATGATGTACTTAGCGAGCAACAAACTTAATTAAGATGAAGGCCCCACTTGAGGGCTATAGGAGCCTTAAGATATTTATAAAGTACTGTACGAGTTTATGTTAATTTATATTAAGAGAAATTACAATGTTGGATTTTATCATATTTTCATTGCATTTGGTTTGGCAATCATATCTGCAGTAGGTACATACATGTGTTAATGATTTTCATGAAAGCTCATGAATGAAATTAGCATTGGAATAGGCTGTTTTGGATGCAAAATTGGCGCATGTTTTCCCCTCTGTTATTTTTTCCATAATCAAGGAATAAACTTCCTTTCAGACTTGAAGATAAAAGTTAGTGAATAAGATTAAAAAAAAAATAGAGATGTGATATAGATCGAGTATTTCACAAAAAATGAAATAATACCATAATAAAAATACTTTTTCCAGTAATCTTTCTTTTTATGAAAAGTCCGTTGTTTAATGTAGAACAATTAAATTAGATTAGATTAGTGATCAACTGACTGTTGATTTTATTAAGGTTCACTATAAATAAAATAATTATAAATAATAGACAACATCACATACATTGCTCCGATACCAAAGTAAGTAACTAAAGCACTTGTGTTATGGTTATATTTTGAGGTTTTGGAAAATGAAATACGTCCTTACACATTGCCTGTTTATTTAGAACTAACTTACGACAAGCCTTACATGCACAATTTAAACGACACAACACTGACTAACCCCCGGTTTCTGAGGTATTATCGGAGGTTTAACTTTATCGGAAGGGTCCACATTATTTGGTTTGAGCAATAAAATCAACTATAAACCAGATAATGTAGACCCCTCCGATAAAGTTAAACCTACGATAAACCACGAATAAGTACCTCATAAACCGGAGGTTACACGTGGTTAGGTGCGAAACTGTTTTCGCCTATCGCCTCAAGAGCTACTGTTTTGTAACATCAATCAAGTAACACGAGTTTTGATTCGTATCATATGCACATTGCAATAATCGATTAATCATATTTAATCTAGAATCAACAAAGCATAACAAGAATAGTTACGTAAGTGCGGTGCGCGGTCCATCCGTTTAGAGTTGCGTTACACGGTAAGATATCGATATCGGTAACTCTAGGAGTTTGTATCGATGCGTATCGATTACAGGTGAGGATGTCGAGGTTAGCAGACCTTGTTCTAGATTAAAAAAAACCGATAGCTGTCAGGTAATATAATGGAAAGTCTTTAAATAAAAAATAAGGCCTCATATGGAAGCCTTAAAATATTAGGTGCAGTGCATGATAGGCTTGCCATCACCTAAACTACGGAACCCGGACAAAATTTTTCAAAACCGCGGACCTGTGAGTGAAATAATGATTTTTACCCGGACGCACTTAAAAAAATCAATTAAATAAAACATAACACCCTTTCCTCTAACACAAACAGTGTCCGGGTTTTAACGGACACTATTTAATATTGCCGCCCGGGCACTTCCAGGACGCCCTACAGACTAGGACAAATCCAGGGAAACTCGGACGGATGGCAGCCCTATGCATTAATGACACTACGCGATTGAAAATTCAACCACTACTAAGGACGTAAAAAGGCAACAACAATTACACTGATCAACCAAGGAAATGGCATAAGCGAATGATAAAAGAAAACAAAAATTGAGTTACATTAAATATACATTGACGACCTCCGTGGTGGAGTGGTTTGCACGCCGGTTTTCAAGGCGTCACCATCTCTTGAGGTCCCGGGTTCGATCCCCGGCTGGGTCTATGTAGAAAATTAACTTTTCTATATTGTGTCAGGCCTGGGTGTTTGTGATACCACCGTTGTCTCCGATTTCCATAACACAAGTGCTTTAGCTACTTACTTTGGAATCGGAACAATGTATGTGATGTAGTCAAATATTATTATTATTATTATACATATTGAATCGTAATTTATTCCTTTACAATCAGCCGGAATGTAAACGGAACGCAATCGAAATTCAATATCGGAATATGGATGGAGCTGCCAACCTGGGAAATTGGAAAATAAATTAACATCACTACGTGTTTACAACTTAAACGGAGTTGACAGATTCGATAGGACGTGTGGAAATCTTCAATAAATACCCAGATAATATTTTAATCGGAAATCCTAGTTATTTTTATCACTAGGTGACTAGGAGGTCACAATCACAACACTAGCTACAAGTTCAAATACGCGTACTGGATAAAGTACCCAAAATGTTTTTTTTTTAATTTGTTTATTCGATAGTTGGCCTATTAGTATTTATTTTTTTAAGAATCAATAATATTGCTTTGGTGCGTGATTTCGTATCAGGATTGTAAACATAACATAGTTTTACTACTTATTATTTTATTTTAGTGCGAATGATTTAGCCACTGAAGACTAAAATCATTCGCATTCGTCGAAATAAAGAAAATAGACACTACGGGAAATTATAAAAACTAATTGCAAAGATAAACTATTTTTCTACTGCCTCTTGTGGTCAAGTCAACGGTCACACATTTCATTACATCACAGGTTTCGCGTGGGATGATGTTGTCATAGTCTTTAATCTCCACGCTTGGGAGGCGGGTTGCTAATCCCAGTGCTGGACCATTTTCATCGAGATACGCAGCTGCAGTTTTTGGTCCATGACCATCAGCCATTTTCAATGTCCCCACTGCTGGGGCACAGGCCTTCCTTATGGGTGGATAAGGAGGATGGGCCACAACCGCCTCTGTGGTCTAGTGGTTCGCCCACCCGTGTAAGACGCAGGGGTCCCGGGTTCAATCCCCAGGAAGGGGGTACTTTTGTCTTCGGTTTGGATGGTGGTAGGGCTTATTTTAAATCCACCTGGCTAGCTACCATCGTCTTACCGAAGTCTGAAACCATAACAACAATTTAAAAATTGTCGTGTTCCGGCAGTTAGAGGTAAGATAGCCAGTTCCTTAGTGGTGAGGATTCTGGGTATAGTGAGCTTTCATTTTTGGCCTTATCGTCACTTAACATCAGGTGAGGTGAAGGCCAATAACTATCCCGTGACGACCTCTGTGGTCGAGTGGCTTTGTACACCGGTTTTCAAGTTGTCGCCATCTCTGAGGTCCCGGGTTCGATCCCCGGTTAGGTCAATTTAGAAAACGAACTTTTCTACATTGGCTCAGGTCTAGGTGTTTGTGATACCACCGTTGTCTCTGATTTCCAAAACACAAGTACTTTAGCTACTTACTTTGGAATCGGAGCAATGTATGTGATGTTGTCAAATATTTATTATATTTATTTATCCCGTGTGGATAAACATATTTTTTTATAATTTCGTAAATCTGTGTATAGCCATCGACAGATCGCTAAGAAAGAAGGCGAGAATAATAAACAACAACAGAGTTTAATAGGAAGGTACTTTATTAAGGTTTGTCATATGTTGATGAGTTCTTGGCTGTACAACCTTGATCCAAAAAGGTTTGACGAAAATGGTGTGGTTCCAACATCCAAGGAACCATGTATCCTTAATAAGTAATGTGACGCATAAGCGATACTCTTTGTTTTAAAGTTCACAGAATTAATGAGTGATCAAATTTGTTTACTTCCTAAATGGTAGTGTTTTAGCCGATGTTTTCCTGCAGCTCATAATTAAAACAGACTTCGATGATAGAGAAAATACCATTTTAAAATTGATTAATGTGCTGAATAATAACGAAATAAAATTTTATGCTTAGATTACAACAAAAAATGTGTTGAACTATTTACATTACATCAGTTGAGCAGAAAATAAAAAATTAGAAATAGCATACATTATTTTTTGTTAATTCATTAGTAAAATGTTTTAAATTTCCATGGTTTTTGACGTTATTAGAATAAACTATATCGGGATTTACACCATGTACCTGTCGACAGTTCTTCCGTGACCATGGCGCATGCAACTGCGCCGAAATATCGGAGTCTCAAAAATAAACAGGTAAATCCCGATATAGTTTATTCTAATATCATTAGTAAAAGTTACTTACTACTGAAAAACTACATTTGGCCGGTTTTTTTATTTGTTAATTATCAAATGTTGTTGTTGTTTTCTTATGCATGTAAGCCGCACTGACATGCAGCGTGTTATTTCGAGTCAATCACGTATTTCTCGTGTCTAGAACCCCCCTAACCAGTGCTATACGAAAATTCGCGTGTCAACAACCGCAGACAAAGAAAGGAATCCCATTTTGATTGACAAAACAATTACTTTAATTAAAAACGATACTGGCACGCGACGGAAACAAAATTATACAGCCTTGGGGTTAATACACATAATTATAATAACGGACATAACCTCAAAGTTACTCCGATAATAACTAGCGAACATTTTCTGATAGTCAAAGTGTTTCGCAGAATTTTCAGTAACAAAGAATTACTTTGAATCGGCCTAATATTGATAAGGATTCTGAAAATTTATTTCATGAAAATTAATGATTTTCTTTATGCTTAATAATGGGAGTATATTGAAATAAAGATGGCGGCGAATTTGGCTATAATATTGAGCTTAATGTGCGATATGTGTATTTTTTTAATAAAAGAAACTTGTGGTTTCTTCATTTATTCACACACCATAGTCATTTTAATTTAAAGCGACATCCTAAGGTTTTTCACATTCTACTTTTATTTATTTCACGAAATCTGTTGGATTTACTAAATATTTATACTAAATATTTTTAAAATAAGACCAATAACAGGTTTCCATTATAATTAAAATAAAAGATACCTAACAAACTAAACAACAAAAGAACATCGAATACTTTTTAAGTTTTTATTTTAAATGAATTGCAAAAAAGTTAAGTATTTCCTAAGTGTCATTGCAGAGATCTAAAAGGGTGTAGCCGAAGTCAATCTCTTTAACTAATCTAACCGCGATATTGATAACTAACTTTAATAAAAAAAATCTTAAATTAAAGTAATCAAAATTCAAAGTGAAATAACAAACACGAAAAATATCTTTAAATAATCATCATTTATTTGTTGGCACCGAATTAACCTGTTGTTATTTTATGTAGTGAAAATGACATAAAATATTTTTAACCCTCATCCCTAACCAGGGATAACAGAATGCACCTAACCCTGCAATCGCCCCGTAAACACGGCACGCGGCCGACGGATCGATAAGGCGGGGTAAACACGGCGGTTGTCATGGCAACGGAAAGGAGATGGCGTCACTTCCGCCCCCCGCCACCGGTAGCCATCATGAAGGATGTGCCGGGATATTCCCCCGGTTAATCGTCAAGTTTATTAATTATGTATAAGGAACATTCGGTGATTTTCGATGGCGAATGCAATAATTGATTCTAGAAATAACTTTGTTGTTAAACTGGTGAAAATAATTAAACAGAAAACAATGGAAATGGCGTGTTTTTCACTTTAACACAAATACACACTTAAACACTTTCCAGCCCTTAAAATATTTCGGTACTTAATAAATGAATGCATGGACCATTTCACACAGCGCCATCTAGCCCCAAACTAAGCAAAGCTTGTAATATGGGTGCTTGACAACTGATACACCACTAATATACTTTTTAAATTATTATTCATAACACAGAAACGTCACATAAATTTGCTGCCCGGCCGGGAATCGAACCAACTGCAACACTTAGGTCGTCCAAAATACATGTAACCTAAAGTACCTGTAATTTCATGCGAATATTTTTAGTTGAAGACAGTGTGTCGTTTTGATGATAAACACTACTTACTAGATTCGCAGAAACGTCACTTTGAGCCCAATCAAATGTTTTACCCTCAAAACCAATCACATTTGAAAGTTTTTTTTTAATCCTATAAAGTTGTGTCATATTGGATGCCCTACCATTCTCTAGGGTGCAGTGGCCGTTGGTAGGTATTATAGCGGTATTGTACACCCTCTCAAGCCTCGTACTTAATTCCTTTTGTCATAATTGCCATGTCCGTTGAGCGCTTGTTGCTAAAGGATTGGCAATCAATTATTGAGATAGCAAACAAACATGACGAGGTATTAACTGTTAAAGTGCAATTTGAATCGTTCGATACCAGTGCAGTAGTGATGGCTTTTACCACAAAATCTATTTTGTGAATTTACGTAACAAACAATGCAATGTAATGAATTAGTACAATGAGAAATGTGTCATATTACCTTTGTTTTGACTACATTAACATCTCGCATAATCAAAGTTACTAACATGAAAAAGTTATGTTAAATATTTTAGTTAGAGTTTACATTATTTTAGCAATGTAAGTAAAACTCCATATATCTTATTTAATGATTCCTTTATCTTGAATAACAGGTAAATTACTTTTATAGCTAAAGTAGTCAAGTCATATTGATTCAAATATCAAATAATTAAAACCTTCCGTCCAATTAAAAGTTTGCGGTAAAAGCTACTTAATTTATTATGTCTTTAACTAACTTTTAAACATTCATATTGTTTTGCGCAATTAGGGTTACCAATGTAAGGGAGGATGCCTGTCTAGGATGCACAAAATGCCTGATTTTCCAGATAAACCCCTGTCTGTGGTAAAATAACGGCCGTGCCGCGAGATTTTTAGTCAGTTTCGACGATTAATATTATAATTTTGTCTGTCTATTGGAAAAAAACGGCCGCGCAGCGCAATTTTTTGCCATTTTCATCCATTAATCTTGTACTCTTTCCTGACTATAGTAAAAAAACGGCCATGCACGCAGCGCGATTTTTAGTCACTTTCATACATTAATCTTGTAATTTTGCCTGTCTATTCGAAAAAAAAAACGGCCGCGCAGCGCAATTTTTAGTCAGTTTCATCCACTAATCTTGTACACTTGCCTGACTATAGTAAAGAAACGGCCATGCAGCGCGACTTTTAGTCAGTTTCATCCACTAATCTTGTAATCTATGGTGTCAACCGCGAAATTAAAAAACGCCTGTTTCAGTTTAGCGTCGGCACGCATGTCTAAACCGTAAAACGCCTGTCAAATGAAGCAAATGCCTGTAAAATTCTAAACCCTATGCGCAATAGATGCAACCTGACCATAAAATAAAAAAGAAACAAAATAATTTGCTTACCCCGTAAAAAGCACAAATATATTGTCAGAATTATTGTTTCATGATCGCGCTATTTCCTTCGTTTATTAGCAGTTCACAAGTCTTTAACTAAATGGAATCACACGGCACGCGATACTAACGCCAAATGAAAATATAATTGAGACAAAGAAATGAGAAACAGTTGCTTATAATATTTTTTTTTCATTCACAACAATTATTCAGGGTTATTTGTAAAACACCAAACCTCGCGGAAAAGATTACTAACAGCATAAACAATAACATTTTGTTGTGCTACTTTTCCGAAAAAAAACACAAAAAACGACTTTCCATATAATTGAATTTTTTCTTTATCGGAAAGCTAGAAAACAACAACGTGTCATCTTCCACTCAGATGGAAGGGTTATAGCAACGTGAAAAATAAGTTTTTTTAAAAACAAATGTATTTTTAAGAAAAAAAAAACTGCACAGTCACAGGTAACCCTTACCTTACCAGGCACTGCACGAAGCACTTAACACTGCTGAATAGGTACTTACCTGAAAATAAAAATAGAATCGAATTAACACAAAATTCATTGTATCAAAACGGGGTAAATTGAAACAAAAACGTTCGTTAATAGCCTAAAACGTTAATTTAAAAGCATTGTTCGCACTAACAATGGGCCTTCGTGGGCCCTTGGGAAGCTTGTAAAGGCCTGCTGGGATGACGAGGGATTTTGATTTTAATACGATTATTAAGCTGTTCGAACACTGCTTTAGATTGAGTATTTAAAAAGGATATTGTTAGATAATACAAGAAACCATTGATATGTCAAATTAACATTGTGTATCATAATTAATTGTTTTCATATTAATTGGTAGTCGGAAATGTTCGCGGCCTTTATGAAGCATGAGCATGTTATATTTCCCTTCTTGCCTGTTTTTATTAAACTTAGGCAGAAATGTCGTATATTGTTTGACAGCTGACTTTCCGGTAATAGCGGTAAAATTAAAACAAATTGATAATTATCTTGCTTTTACATATTTTTAATAATTTTTATTAGTGTTTTTTGTAATTTTTTTTCGATAAGGGTTCAGCCTTAAGGCTGCAAACTTTTCCGACTACTTAATATTAGTTATAAGAAAAGTAGTAACGAAGTAATAATTAAATAATGAATTATGATGTGACATCTATGGTTATTTAATTTTAATTATTGTTGAACGTATAATAACACTTTTCATCATCAAATTGAAACACAAAACTTTAGTTGAAATGATAGTTTCACAGTCGATTTTATTGGGAAGTTCAGCTCAACCGCCACTATACTAGCGCGGCAAAAACACGAACCAAAATAGGCAGTCACAAGATTCTCTCAGTCAAGGGCCCTACCGGCTAACTTTTCGAACTTCGGCGGGTCTGCCGAGCTTCAACTTAAAACAGATAAATCGAAGTAAGGAGTTTCGTATTTTACTATTCGCCGAAGTTGTTTAGAAGATATCGATGTTCGTGTGACATCATGAATTGGGGTTCGCCATTTTGGCCCGATAGGGGCTAGATTGGTCTGTTTTAATTTGAAGCCCGGCAGACTTTCCAAAATTCGATGCGTTAGCCGGTACGGCCCCTGTATGGTAAATGGAAGTTTCGATTGTAACTTCTTAATTATATTACACAGCAGAATCAAAGTTAATTTAAAATTCTCAAGCCCAAAATACCATCAGAGAGACAACGAATTATGATTAAGCACAATAAAATGGGGAGCATGATAATTTCCTCGGCGAGCGCCTATAATTCGAAGCCTTAACATGATTTACGAGTGCCTCGACGTAATCCAGCACTTTGTCATTCGCAGTTCGTCTGCAATAATTGGATGGATACTGTTTTTCAGGCAGGCGGTTCTGTCAACACACTGATCGCTTAATTCCAACGTTGACATACTGTGTTAACTGAGCTGTAACCGTTGACGATTGTGTACGTCAACTTGTGTCTCGATTAGTGCTTCATTAGTGGCTACTGCGATACAGCGCCATCTAGTTACACTATACGTAAACACTGTTACATTGGTCGGACCTCCGAAACATACTGTATCTAACCTTTTCTGTTGTGCAAGCACAATATTAAGAGATTTGATAATGCCCATTTTGTTAGTAAAAATAATTATGCGTTGCTTAATTTTGAGGGATAGGTTTTTAAAATAACAAAATAGTATCGGACTATTTCATAACTTTTTTATTAGGTTTTTAACAGTTCACTGGTTTACGAGTTGTCACTGAAATAAAAGTCCAGTCCCACTCTGTTTTAAATGAAATCGTCCTTTATATCAAAATTTCGTTGTTTTCTTCGAAACTTCGTTTTACAGACATTGAAATTGCCAGCCAAAGGTAACAAATCTTCTCCAAGCGACTGCGAAATTCCTAAGAGCTGACAATTAGACTAATCGATAGACATGTCACTAACGCAGTTCAAAATAGTTGTGTTACGCACATTACCTGTGTGTGTCGAAGTAATGTCAATTAGTGTAGCTGTTAGTTGGAGTGACTCAAATCAATACCGAACGCCTACGTATTAAGGTGCTGACATGTGCCAACTAGCGTCGCCAGTCGATTTTATTTTATTTATTCTAAATAAGCCCAATTTCTTAAAAAAGGAATCAGTCAAGGTGTTGTTAATAACGTCTAATATGTATTGAACAACTTTACACAGTTTGAAAATACATTCAAACAGTTTAAAACGCGATTTTGTTAAAAGTGGCCACTGTTGGTTCAACCGTTTTTAAACTATTGCACGCATTTTGTAATGTTGTAACGTTATTCAATAAACATTAGACGTCATTCACAAGACCTTGACTGATTCCTTTTTTTAAGAAGTTGGGCTTATTAAGAATAAATAAAATAAAATCGACTGGCGGCGCTAGTTGGCTCATGTTAGCCCCTTAACTAAAGCAACTAAAGAACTATACGAGTACAAGACAGGGTAACCAGGCAATTTTTTTTTGTCTCTTTTGATTGAATTTTAATGTTTTTTGTATGAAAACATTACCTAGCTGTGTAAATAAAGGAAAATATCTATCTATGTGCTCTGATGTTTCCCAATATAATAGGTAGTCGGAAAAGTTCTCGGCCTTTTTGAAGCATGAATTTTGCGTGTCATATTTCTGGCAATACTAAACTTAGGTGGGAATTCTATTGTTGAAATTGTTGTTAATTATTCAAAGAGCCTGTCTCTTATAACACATTTATATGAGAGCAGTTCATATTTTGGTTTATTATGTGTTTTCTTGAATAAATTTTATTTTATTTTATTTTATTTAAATTAACATAACTTATCTATCACAGTACAAAATAGGTACGTTAGTATTTAACCGCACGACAACAAATATAACTTGAAATTTTAATTTGTACAGCAATCAAAATCTGCGGCGGTAATTCATAACTTGACTGGCACACAGAGTAGGGTTGTCAACCAACTGATAAGATCAGTATTATACCACTGTGTGCTAATATATCTTCCTATAGTGAGGTAACTCTATTGTCTCGACAATCTTTTGCCCCGCATCCCAACTAATCGTTGCCCTGACAAGATGGCTGGGCCGAGTTACCCCACTATATTATTGCGCTATGATATGATTGTACTGTGCTCATTGTATTGTTGTATAATACTAAGAAATATTCAGTATGCTTTAAAAAATAAGTCAATTAATACTGTTTTCAGCATCACTAATATCTCTAGAGCCATAAATAAAACCTGTTTATAAAAATAAACAAAATCGGTGCGAGGGTGAGCCGTAAAATGCAACTTAAAAATATTTATATTTTTTTCCGCAATGCAGTTTATTTTCTTTTTTCGACCATCATCATATTTATTGTACAAAAAGTTGGCAACCCTAACACAGAGCAGAGCGAGTATTATGATTCAAACTGCAAATACTTGTTAATTAATATACATAATCAGAGCTGTAGTTTGCGAAACATTTGCATAAGCCGACGAGTGTAACTAGAAGTACTTGTATCTTTGAATAAAGCCTTATTTTCACACGCATGTAGTTTATTTCAATTTGTATATTTTACAAGGTTCTTAAAGTAAGTTTTGGAGAATGTGAAAGTAACCTGAAGATGTTTTTGACACCCATTTTAAGGGGGTTATTGAGACCATCAGCCATTTTTATGTCTATATACTGGGGCATAGGTTTTCCTTGTGGGTGGATAAGGAGGATGGGTCATAACCCACCACGCGGGCCCAATGCGGATTGGTGGGTGTTAACAACTGCAAATGCAGTCGGGACCACCGGCTTGACGCACGGAGGAGCTCGAGATAATTAATTTTGGTCACCCATCCCATGACCGACCCTTGCGAAAGTTGCTTAACCTCCACAATCGCTGGGCCAGGCGTTAAACCACTGCGCCATCGAGCTCCTCACTCAGGGGGTTATTATTTTGTACTTATTCGATCTGAGTGTGAATGGGACCAAATGCAAATGGGGCAAAATGGGAATAGGACAAACTGTGAATGGTACCATTTGCGTTTGCGTGACCAATTGCGAAGGAGACAATTGCGTCAAACTCTTGACGAACTCAAATACGATCGCGTCAATTCTCTATTTTTGACGAGATTTCTTGTAGGTTAGGACTTCTACGTATGAATAAAAAATTATATTTATCTTACTTGTATTTTTTATTTTATGAAAAAGTTTAAAAAAAATTGCCCCAAATTCAACTGAATGAATCGCAAAAACACAAGTGGTAATTCTCGAAACTTCACACAAAAAATATTGAACGGTTGCCCTAAGAGAAAATATCAAGTTACTTTATAAACATCTTTGAATCCGAGCTTCAAGTACCAAGACCACTTGAGTCTAGTAGCTGTACAATGTCACATTGAATTAAGTTTGAGAAACATAACTTATTTTAAGAAACTTTAAGAGGCCACTTAAAAAGTAGATGCTTACATAATAATACAATAATGTTTGAATTTTTCATCTTATCTTTGAGTATCATTTTACTTTCTTTAGTACCTCTTTCTGAAAATTTCGCATTTACAAAAACATTCAGGTGTTCAAAATATTAATTTTCTTTGAAACTATGCTCACATTACCTTTTTATTTACTAAACAAACATCCACCATGTACCTAGGCATACAGGGTAAGCACCGAAAAAAAATGCGTGCTAAATAGTGGGTGTTAACGACTGCAAATTTGCAGTCGGAAGCGGAACCAACGCACGGCTTGACGTGCCTTATAATTATAATATATGTCGTAGGATATTCGTACAAATCGGATCTTTACAAAAATCCTAGTATGAATGCAAAAAACCGGATATACAAGGTGTTACAAAAGTACCCCTAATGCCGAATATGGTAGATAGGGACCATCAAACTGAACAACTTTTACTATGGGACCAACTCTGAAATCGCGAAAAAAAAATCAGCTGTTTCATACATTTTGATATTTTCGTAATAATTTTTTGTATGAAACAGCTGATTTTTTTTTCGTGATTTCAGAGTTGGTCCCATAGTAAAAGTTGTTCAGTTTGATGGTCCCTATCTACCATATTCGGCATTAGGGGTACTTTTGTAACACCTTGTATAATAACCTCGAAAAGGGGAAAGAAAATACTTCGCATAGGACAAGTCCAAATCAGCCTCTCATAAATAAAAGTCGCTAAAGACTTAATAGTCTTTAAATAATCCACAGTAAACTAATATACATCGTGTTACAAAAACCCCTGAAACTGAATATAGGGTACCTTGACCATGCATACAACCCCGTAAAACTATTATAAACCCTGAAACCCGCCACTTTTTTGGAATATTTTTTTCTTTTCATTTTAAACTGCATAGTGGCAACCTTAATTGTCTTTTGCTTTTGCCCATTAATGGGATTGATTAACCAAAACAATAGTCTATTTGTGTCTAGGGCTGTCACTGCAGTAAGTATTCCATAAAAATAACAAAACAATTATGACGTTTTATTATGAAACACCCTGTATATACTGTGCTGTTACGTTAAAAAGTGATCGATATTTAACTTTTATTTTTATTGAATGTCAATGTCAGGTCAGGACGTAGACTGATGAACTGAAAGGATAAACATTAAATTAATGTCTGTGTAGGTCGGGATGACATAGACAGTTTAATTCTGTTTATCGACGGCGATAAATAAATTATTTGACTAACAGTCGCAGACGGTGGGAAATAATACCGCGGTTTCGTTGATAAGCGTTAGCGATTACGTAGATAAAGTATCGTATTTTATTAACAAGTTAAAACCACTGTTTGGTTTAGCGATCACGAAGAAGACAACCAGTTAAATTCACTTAAGAAGACCACATACGATGCTCTGATGTTCAAGATAAAGAGAGCACTTATGTTATGAAAAAAAAAAAAAAATATGTTTGTCTACCCAGAGACCAGAGACAAACCCTATAAAAATTATCACTTGAATACAGAGGTAGAAAAAAATAATTTACGAAGTAAAATAAAATATCGTAGAATCTCTTAAACGTTTCGAGGAAAACTTCGTAATGAAAGTTATTCAAGTATACCTAATGTATAATGTTCACCTTGAATATTTATCAGAAACGCTCCAATGTGACTTATGCTCTTAAATACAGTTACGATGAATGATTCATAGGATAAAAGGTGATAAAAGTGCGTCACGTTTCGCGCAGTCTGAAACGGAATGTACAGTCGACAGCTCGTCAATCTGCCACGTAATGTCAAAGAAGAAGGGTCACGGCTAGCGATGCGCGATTATGAATTACTAGCTTCCGCTCGCGACTTCGTCCGCGTGGACATTGGAGAAAATAGATAGAGAACCTTTGACCAGGATAAAAAGTATTCTATTTTAATTTCATCAAAATCCGATCAGCCGTTTTTACGTGATTAATAGGCGGGTCCGCACCAAGCGTTGGATCGCGAGGAAGTCACGACCGGAAGCGAGTTTATAAAATTCAGAACCAATTGGGTCAAGAGATATGACAATCCCTTTCCCGTTCCCGTATTCGTTCTCGTTCCCATTGTTGTTGACCACCAGATGTGGCCAAATGTCCTGTATTATCCCACGGGAACAAAAAACCGAGATAAAAAGTATAAATATAATATAGTATAAAATAAAATCCTATGTGTTAAGTTGGATCCAAATCTATATATGTCCCTCAGCTCATTTCCTTCAGCTATTAAAGCGTGATTGAGAAACAAACATCCAAAACCACAAACTTTCACATTTATAATACTATAGGTACTACTCTAGTAGGATACTAACTGAATTAGTCGATTACAATCATTCGAATAATTTATTACTAATTAGTAGTTGAAACGAACCGCAAACGAAAGCAAAATGAACATTCATACATAATGGGAACTTATAACTAGTACGTACTCTGCGAAAGAAGACCGCGGATTTTTATGGAACTCAGCAAATGTATGAAAATTAACATCACACCTGTCATAAATGGCGTTGATACTAGCGCCACGGCAATCACTGACGGGCGTCGCCATTTCCGATTATCGATAGCATCTGTCGCTAAGCGATAACAAACCATACGCTGTTGGGCTAAAGCACAATTTTGCTTTTCAATACCAATAATAGATCACAATAAGTTTACTAAGATTAGTAACATCCGCAAACACCAAACAATAATAAACTTTAGACCAGTGCATTAACGCACATTTTTGCATACCTATATAGCAATGAATAAGTAGTACCAATTAATATTATTCGATTATTGAGATTAATACAATCATCTCTAGATTCTAGATCAGAAGAAAAAATTTACAATTTGTAAGTTGACTAGCCATCCCTGTACCTCAAAGTCTTGCGATAATAATTCGTTGACCGAGCGACAACTCATTTTAATATTTATATTTAGCTCCCGAGTCCCGGAAAACTATGATTAAGTCACTATTCGTAGGCACTTGGCGCACTTCGAGACAATATATGCTATGCCTATAGACTAGCAAAGCACGTAGGTACATATTCTAGTGTTTTATGAGTGGTAAATATATTTATATCTACCTACTAAATTGTGGAAAAGTACAATGTATGTTTTTTTCATACTAAGCTTACTTAGATATAAATAAAACGAAATAAGTTAACCAATTTGAATCTAACTTTAAGAGCTCAGAAATTAATTGTAGGTACTTATTTGCTGTGGTTAAAATCAATTATTATTCACGACAGGTCGAACGAGGAGCCAATTCTAAATTTTTTTTATCTTGCATGCTTTCATAAATTTAACTTACCATAACTTTTTTTTCATTTATTTATATTACATCATCCTTGTACTAGTCACACAAAAATCGCTAGAATTTGTGCGGTGCGCTCTGTTTCCGCTCTCGCTCCGCTTATCAATATGTCCTAGATTCTCAAGTTACCGACAAAGACCTAAGTGCTATGCTACACACGGACCAAGGAGTTGTAACGTCTTTGTAATAAAATGTTTACCTTCCGTATTTTCAATAGAAACTAAGCTAAAACGAATTTATGGGTACGTAGAATACGCTGTCTTCGAGTAGCTTAGAACAATTGGTGCTACAAAAGCTTTTAAGGAGAATATCGAATGGGATCTTAGCTGAACAAACATTTTTAAGAACAACTTACTAGCTGTTTTATTCAACTAACTTTGAAACTGAATTGGAAAGCTTTTAACAATGTTATTTTATTTATTTTCTTTTCCCAATATTGCCCAGTTTACTTTATCTCCCGAATAAACTTTGGTTTTTATAATAAATCATATAGCACATTATGGTCGTAAGAAAAAGTAAAAAAGTGGTCGTTAAGTTTACATCAATAATTTTGCCATAGAACTTTTTTTATAAAGAAGTTCATTTATTCTAACTATATCATAATAACAAAACATA
Organism: Catoptria pinella; assembly: GCA_963556745.1. Taxonomy (NCBI): domain Eukaryota; kingdom Metazoa; phylum Arthropoda; class Insecta; order Lepidoptera; family Crambidae; genus Catoptria; species Catoptria pinella. The sequence goes on from OY750777.1 coordinate 3,155,759, forward strand.
GGTCGAACAGACCATAGAGTACATTGTAACATAAGGAAAGAACAGACTATCTCCTTTGTAACCGACTTCAAAAAAAGGAGGAGGTTCTATATTCGTCTGTTAATTTGTTTTTTTTTTATGTATGTCCACCGATTACTCAAGAACGGCTGAACCGATTGACATGATTCAAACGTTACTTTATCAGGTTTGTTCCCAAGTTGGTCCCATTTTTTTTGAAGTCGGTTAGTAATAGTAAGATTATATGCGAGCACATTATGAAATCTTTCCATTACATAAAACTTCTTACAGGCGAAACCTTTAAATCAATCAAGATCACAAATCATGCTTCTCGTTACGTATTCTCGTCATGAAACTCATTATTGGGGCCTTAAATTAAAATATTAATTAACCATCAATGATCAGAACTGCTGAGTAAACAAGGAGGCATAATTAATCCGAAATTAAGTTCGGTTTTTGGCATCCCGTAATTTACGATTGTCGGGTGTCGAAAGAGGCGACCGCAACGCGAATACTAATTTTTTTAAGGAGATTTTAATTTTGGTGTGGCGTTTAACGAAGTAGGTTATTGATCGCAGATTGAAAGCGACTTTATGCGTCACTAATTTTTTTTTTTTTAATATACTTTGATTGTAAGTTCAATTTCTCAAGTAGTTAATAGATATTATATTTTACACAAATAACATTTAAGCGTAGGAGGGACTGAAGTGAAGACTAAAGGTGGGACCAGATATTATGTTATTTTGTCCGTACTGTACCTACTCGAGACGCCGCCGTACCACCGTACCGTACCGAACGGGCGTCCAAACTAGCGGCGCTGTACGAAACGGAGGTTAGGTACGGACAAAAGAACATTTTATTATGTGGACCCACCTTTATAATTATCTGTTAATTTAATAATAATCAAATTAATGACATCTTCAATATTTCTGTTATTATTATAAAAGATCCTTAATAATAAAAAAAAAATTAACACTTTATTGCACACAAGACAGTAAACAAAAAGAAACAAAAACAGACAGAAAGCACATATAAGGCGGCCTTATTGCTAAGTAGCAATCTCTTCCAGGCAAGGGTTATATGTTCACGATTACGAAAACATGTTGCCTAGTTCTTGGATGTAAAAGAAATCAAAGGGCAAATCGTATATGATAAATGGGCAATAAGGTGTTTGCACTATTGACACCAAAATTCAATTAGATTTCAGGACTAAAAAGCTAACTTTATTTTGATTGATTAGTGGTAGCTAACGATACTTGTAACGAAACTACGTTGGAAACACAAGATATAAATAAAAACGTTTATTAATCAGTTAAATAAAAAAACGGTAATCCGTTTGCGAGTTACGCTACGATACCATAGAAGACAAACATATGGATAAAAAACTTCTGCGCACGGTCAAGTTATGACACCCTTTTTTCATCATGCCATGAAAAGGAATAGGCGAAAAAGACTTGAGAGTCTTATCATTTTGCTAAATAGTTAAAGTATTTGCTAAAGCTAATTGTTAAATGCGGCTTCTTCAAAGTCTTTTTAGTTATACTACTACAGAGCTACCACAGTCACAAGTAGGAAGAACAGTGGACTGTATTTTCAAAGGTCGCGGGTTCGATTCCCGCCTTAGAATATGATTTGGTGCGAGTCGAATTTTTTATAGTTTATTATTTAGTATTGTATAAAAATAGCATTGTGAATGCTAAAATCTCAAATAAAAAAGTCTTTGTAATTAATCGATAACGATTCAATTATTTTTATATAAAACGGCCTGTCCTGCGTAACTACAGAAGTGACGTCACCCTACCTTCGACTTCCCCTGATTTATTGTTTCTGTTGTGACTGTTCGTTGTCAATAGGATTCAATCAAGACTCAAACGTGTTCAATGCGAGGTGAAATTGGCGCTATTGTTGTTAACAACAGTTACGATCAAAGGCTCCTATGGTTTGAGTACCTACGCGACCGATTGGGGGTAGAATGTTATGTTGTTGGAATAATACGTCACTCACTGTGACGTCACTATGAAGTTTGTGTTTACGTCTTATCTTGTGTAAATACCTACTTATAATAAGCCCTAATTCCTCATCGCACAACTCAAACTACTCTCGGGCCAGGCTAAAATAACATAATTATGTTAGCAATGGTAGCTAGCTAAATTAATTATAATAGGTAGTTGGAAAAGTTTGCGGCCTTTTCAATGCATTTATATTTATATTGTTTGACAGCTGACTTCCTGGTAATAGCTGTAAAATTGAAACAATTTCTTTTATTAGAAACGATTTAATTTTTTTTTTCGATAAATGAAATATTCTTTATTCAAATAAACTTAGATATTAAGTGCTTTTGAATGGTCTATATTTTCCTACCACCCATTCGAGACTTTTTTGTATGACAAGAAGAATGGGCGCAAGAAACTTATCAGCTTTGTCAGAAATCAAAGTTACGATATTTACAAAGAAATTATATCGTTACCAAATACCTTCATTTAAAACAACATAATTAAAAAACAATAAAGTTATTAAAAACTGAAAATAAGGATAGTTACTTATAATGTTACATCCATGCATTGCTGTCTTTTAAGTGTTCAGATGTTTAATAAAAAATGAATGCTGCTAGTGCTCAAAGAAAGATTTGTGATGTTAATGGAGTAGATGCTTTGTCGAATACTTCTGCAAAAAGGGTTCAGCAGCTTCAGGTCTGGTAATTTTGATGATGAAGAAAAAAAAGAAAAGATGTTCCAAAAGGCCGCGAACTTTTCTGACTACCTAATATCGAGAATAAATAAATAAATAAATATTAGAAAACATCACATACATTGCTCTGATTCCAAAGTAAGTAGCTCAAGCACTTGTGTTATGGAAATTAGAGACAACGGTGGTATCACATACACCCAGACCTGAGCCAATATAGAAAAGTTCGTTTTTCTAAATTGACCCAACCGGGGATCGAACCCGGGACCTCAGAGATGGCGACACCTTGAAAACCGGTGTACAAAGCCACTCGACCACGGAGGTCGTCAAATCATTTGAGAAATGCGACCTGTAGAGGCCGTAGAGGAGAACAAATAGATAGACGGACGGGCATACGAAAGCATTTTTGCCCAAGCTGAAACGAACCATAATATTCAATTGTAAATTTATTTAATCCGATTGCATAACAAAAGCAGGGGATTAAAACAAAAAAAATAAATCAAAAATCTTAAACCACAGCTCGCAGACCAAAAGTACCAGAGGATTAAGCTGATTTGTCAAAACCTTGCCTTTTAGACTAAAAGTTAAAACGTCACTTCGACATAGGGTTGTCAACCTAACGATAAATTTAATCGTTATGAAATGAACCCGTTGACAAAATCCACAAACTGCGGACAGCTGGTCAGGGTAGGAAGTCTGCGGGTTCTGATGATGATCATCACCATTAGGTAGACTATATAAGCTAAAGAGTTTTCTTATACTTACGTCTTCAAGCTAGACTAAACGCTGGGTGAGTATATAGTAGCAAAAATGTTCTTACAAAAAAAAATACGGGTCGAATTGAGTACCTCCCTCCTTTTAAAGTCGGTAAAAAGGGATGTCCTCCTCTCATCAATGTGGGCAGAATAGCACATGACTTCCAGCGAAAAAAAATCAACTAAAAAACTTAAAGATTCGAGTCGCGTTGTTTTTTTTTACTAGTCGGAGCATTCGTCCGGATTGTAAAAGGTAATTCGATTCCCCTTCGTCGCGTACACAGTTGAAACAGTAGTTTTTTCTAGTTATACAATTTACCATTGTAAAAAGGCTTGTCAATGTAAAAATCTAAAACTTGTCTGTTACTTTACCTATATACTCGAAGTTTGTAATTTTTCTAAATGCAACTCGCCAACCCTACTTGATGCGGCTCACAGACCTCACAGTAAAAAGTTTGAGAATCTCGGTCAGTTAACGAACTGCGCATTTCAGTCGGCTAACTGAAACGGCCGCGTGTGACGTAATTGACTTCAATGTGAATCTTGATATTTCGTACGGGTTTTTGAATGTGTCCCTTTACAGTCGAACTGGAGCGAAATTTTTGAGCTTTGAAAAGAGTTTTCATGCATGCGCTTTGGATGTAACGGATTTTATATAATGGCTTTTTGGTAAATATTCAATAGTCGCTGGATGGATTGGATAAATTTACGGGTTTAGGAGTTATAGGATCCCAATTACAAGCTTATTCATTAATGATTTCAAATATTTGACGGCAAAAAGCTTGGTATACACGGTTCGACTTGACAGGCAACTTGCTGGTCTATTTATGTCAATAAGCGTTTTTTATCGACAATGGCTTGTAAAATGTAATCGCAAACCTAATTTCAATAAGTGGCGATTCGATTTTACAAGCGATTGTCGATAAAAAGATTAAAAAGCGCTAGTTGACGTAAATCGATCAGCAAATCGCCTGCCAAGTCAACCCGAGTAAATACCATAGAAGAATATTTGGCTAGTTATCAAACCTGATATATAATTTCAATTAAATTCTGTTCCATTTTAAAGTAGTGGCTCTGTGAGCTGTATTGGAAACCGTGTAAGAAAATTTTTACTGCAATTATTCCTCCGCTCACCTGCGGAGAGGAGGGGGACATGAGTAATGCCTCTCAAGTAGTACCCATCGTTGAGTGAATGTCTAGCTAGAACATATAACTCATCCTAGTTTGACGACCTCCGTGGTCGAGTGGCTTTGTACACCGGTTTTCAAGGTGTCGCCATCTCTGAGGTCCCGGGTTCGATCCCCGGTTGGGTCAATTTAGAAAAACAAACTTTTCTATATTGGCTCAGGTCTGGGTGTTTGTGATACCACCGTTGTCTCTGATTTCCATAACACAAGTGCTTTAGATACTTACTTTGGAATCGGAGCAATGTATGTGTTGTTGTCTAAAAAAAAAATTTAATATCGTAACGTAAATAAAATATGAGCTAAGCTTCGGAGTTGTTATTCCGTAACCTCTCTTTGTAGATAAGCTGTAAGTTATTTAACAGTTTTAGTAAAATAAAAGCAGCTCTCGCAGGTATTTCGCGATAAGCTACTGTTTAAGTTCTCAGAGAACTTAGTCGTTAAGCTTCTACTCAATTTTGTTACTAATAGCTTGCCCACAGAATTTCAGGAAGAGCTTGTTATTCCAGGAATGCAGGCTTAAATTTTAGTACAATATAAGATTAACATGCTATTTTCAACAATTTAAGTATGTATTTCACATTTTGTGGCAATTTTCATATCTGATTAGTTTACCCTGCCTGCAATTGATCAAGTTTCGACACAGCCGGAGGTTTCTAGAATTTAGTCTGTGATGTGACCAATTTAATTTTGGTTTTATAAAACATAATTTTACATCAATGAAGGACAAAAAAGATACATTGCGACAGAACACTTGCACTATTCTTGTATTATGTGACAGAACATAGAAATATTTTTATCTAATTGATAATGGGTAATTTATATAATATCATATTGTTTGTACTTTGGAGTACAGTATGTGACATCAATGACGGACAAAAAAGATACATTGCGACAGAACACTTGTACTATTTTTGTATTCTGTAACAGAACATAGAAATATTTTTTTCTAATTGGGTTAATTTATATAATATCATATTGTTTGTACTTTGGGGTACAGTATGTGATGTGAAGCTTGCTTTGGACAGATCTGGGTCGTGGCGTCTGTCCTAATCCTAGTTTCAGAATGACGTGACTCTGGCGGGAAAGCTGGGGCTTAACCGTTGTTGTGATAGTACGCTACTGATGGGAACATTGTTAATTGAACACTGTTTGTTAAGTTATATAGTTAGCCTTATTTACCGTTGGAATGAATATAAATATTTGACAACATCACATACATTGCTCCGATTCCAAAGTAGGCACTTGTGTTAAGGAAATCAGAGACAACGGTGGTATCACTAACACCCAGACCTGGGGCCCTACCGGCTAACTTTTCGAACTTCGGCGGGTCTGCCGAGCTTCAACTTCAAACAGATAAATCGAAGTAAGGAGTTTCGTATTGTACTATTCGCCGATGTTATTAAGAAGATATCGATGTTCGTGTGACATCTTGACTTGAGGTTCGCCATTTTGGCCCGATTGGGGTTTTGTAAATTGACCCAACCGGGGATCGAACCCAGGACCTCAGAGAAGGCGACACCTTGAAAACCGATGTACAAAGCCACTCGACCACGGAGGTCGTCATAGAATAGAATATACTATAATTAATCCATTATCAGTCGTAACTCCTGTCTTGATAGCCTGAGAAGTATCGATCAAAAACCCTATGCCTACCTAACTAACGGGCGCAATATTGAAAATTTCGATTTTCTTTACTTTTAAGGGCTTTTTGTCAACTTGTACTAAAATTTAAACATGAACTGTTGATTTGATACGATGTAAGTAGTAGGTAAGTAAGTAAATCCATTCTAAGCGCGTTGCAAACTTGCTAATACCTCATCCGCCCGCTAGATGGAGTTGAACCGAGTTGGCAACTTGCTCACTACCGCCCAAGGGAGTTATCGTCAAGATGCGGAACTAAGGCGTTAAATCAGCCTTCTAATGAGCGCAGACAAGGGGGGTTATTAAAAATTAATCCCCAGAGTTGTGAACTATAACGCATTTAACTTGCAAACTGGTAAAGTTTAACCGGGGTTTATAATAAATTCAGAGGCTGTGGAATAAATGTTGGAGTTACGCGGCTCTTCTTTAGTAGGTATGTACTTCGCATAAAAACGTAACGCCTTGGCGTAGCTTTTTAATTATTAATAGGTAGGGTAGCATTTCGTTGACATAGTATTCTTCATTACTATATGGCCGAATACTCAAACTTTGAGAGCGGCTCTCAAACATCATCCTGTCGCATCAAATGTCAAAGATACGACAAAGACAGCATGATGTTTGAGCGCCCCTCAAAGTTGAGTATTCGTCGAGTATTCGGCCATAAGACTCTAAAATAAGTGGTGAAGAAATTATAGTTTTTTTTTTACATCACATACATTGCTCCAACTCCAAAGTAAGTAGCTAAAGCACTTGTGTTATGGAAATCAGAGACAACGGTGGTATCACTAATACCCAGACCTGAGCCAATATAGAAAAGTTCATTTTCTAAATTGACTCAACCGGGGATCGAACCCGGGACCTCAGAGATGGCGACACCTTGAAAACCGGTCGACCACGGAGGTCGTCAAATCCTACTTGTCCTATTTAGTAAACAGCTTTTGAGATTAGTCATACGTCTTTTATATTTAAATCCTTATTTAAAAATATAGTCTTATTAAATGAAATTGTCACTGATGTAATTTATTTGTAATCTATGAGTGGAAAACCATTTGTTGTATTTTATAATTGATTTTTTCAATAAAGAGTTCGATGAATATTGTTTACTAAAAAAGACAAGTAAGTATAAACAGACTTTAGTATAACTTGACACTACATAAGAGCTCAAACACAGGATGCGTTCCGGTCATGCGATCCGATCCACAGATCGCTGCGATCTATGCGATGTATGGAGTTCTCTTATCCCTTCCGCACTGGTTGCGTTCCGATCCCACATATCGCATAGATCGCAGCGATCTGAGATCGGATCGCATGACCGGAACGCATCCTGTGTGTTTGAGCTCTAAACAAACGACCCTAAGCTAGGTGATTGCACTATAATGGCGTTTTTTTATTTGAATAATAAAAAAGACAGGTTATGACAACTTGAGTTGGAATATATTTTTTAGTAAGAATTTTGGATCGTGAATAATTTTTTTTTGTTACCTATGTCTGTGGTATGAATAACTACATAATTATGGACTTGAACAAGCCTATCATTAAATTTTACTATCTTCGTGGGTATACTAGACTGTCTTAAGTGGTTTCTGTAATTTTCGGAAATATTCTGGCTAAGAGCTCAAACACTCGTGATGCATTCCGTTCATCCGATCCGATCTGCAGATCGCTGCGACCTATGCGATGCCGATGTATGGAGTTCCCTTATACCTTCTACACTAGTTGCGTGCCAGTCCCATATACGTATCGCATAGATCGCAGCGATCTGCGATCGGATCGAATGGCCGGAAAGAATCCTGTGTGTTTGAGCTCTAAGGGAATAGAATTAGGGTTGCTACTCACGACATGAGTTTTACCTCTAATTTAGACACTTAAATTAAATAAAAGCATGTATTTTTTATTAACAAATATTTTAATTTAATTACTTATAGGTTAACTAAACTAAGTTCTAATTATGAAATAATTTACACACATAAAATTGTCACATAATGTGCGTTGAAGCAAGACGCTTAAACTTGGAAAACATACCTTACTGTGATCGAATTAAAGTCCAGAACTTGTGGAGGAAGTTCTCGTATTAATTATACAATCAGAGCCTAAACAAACATCCAAGGAGCAAAATTTTGCTTGAGTAAGTAATTGTTAAATTTTCAAAACACAGTTAGGAAGTGGACTTCTGTTGCGTACTAAATCTTATTAAGTAATAATATTTTGTACGTACCTAATTCAGTGTATTACTTAAGCTGACTAATACTATGATAAAATAAATAAATATAGCAGCCTATTATAATTATAACCCATAGCTTTCGGGCCGAATCTCACGTGGGGAAGAGACGTTTTTATTTTTTTTTCGTAGAAACAGTATCGCGAGAAAACTGAGATAAATTAAGTAAAAAGTTTTTCTTACCAAAATATGACCCAAGACACAGGCAGAGCCCAGGGGCCATACCGGCTGACGCATCGAACTTCGGAAAGTCTGCCGGGATTCAAATTAAAACAGATAAATCGAGCCCCAATCGGGCCAAAATGGCGAACCCCAATTCATGATGTCACACGAACATCAATATCTTCTAAATAACTTCGGCGAATAGTACAATACGAAACTCCTTACTTCGATTTATCTGTTTTATAAGTTGAAGCTCGGCAGATCCGCCGAAGTTCGAAATGTTAGCCGGTAGGGCCCCAGGACAATCCCGTAAATGCCGGGCACCTGGCAACCCTACTTGGCATCAGGCGGGTTGGAGATAGTGTTGCCATTACGGAAAACACTGCTGCCCATTTTCTGGTCCAAGGAGGTGTTATATGTAGTTTTAGCCTATTGGAATACCCCCTTTTTTCCTCCCAGGGAAAATGCCTTCGCATAATGTGAAAGGTTTGTGCCATTCTACTGTTCCAAACGCCATATGGCTCATAATAAAATACAGAAGTCAAGACACTTAATGTATCGTATGGTGACTGCATCAATCACCTAAAGTCGTCGCCGGAAGTTACACGTGCAGAATATTAACGATTTAGCAATAAGTAATATACAACGTGTTACAAAAGTACCCCTAATGCCGAATATGGTAGATAGGGACCATCAAACCGAACAACTTTTACTATGGGACCAACTCTGAAATCGCGAAAAAAAAATCAGCTGTTTTATACACTTTGATATTTTCATAATTAGTTTTTATATGAAACAGCTGATTTTTTTTTCGCGATTTCAAAGTTGGTCCCATAGAAAAAGTTGATCAGTTTGTTGGTCCCTATGTACCATATTCGGCATTAGGGGTATTTTTGTAACACCTTGTATATCGGCGAGAAAGGAAACTTATTGCATTAGAATAAAATATCACAAGTCCAGTAATATTGTTTGATTTTAATAGATTTATTTTTCGTTCTATTCAAATAGGTTTTGTTTATTAGCCATTACGGATAACTGTAAAAATAAAAAAATAAACCGTGTTTGAAAATAAACGATAATCCATCCAATATAAGACATACATGGAAAAGTGACTTAGTCTGTGTCTGTTTAATATAGACGTTTAGACGACCTCCGTGGTCGAGTGGCTTTGTACACCGGTTTTCAAGGTGTCGCCATCTCTGAGGTCCCGGGTTCGATCCCCGGTTGGGTTAATTTAGAAAACGAACTTTTCTATATTGGCTCAGGTCTGGGTGTTTGTATACCACCTTTGTCTCTGATTACCATAACACGAGTGCTTTAGCTACTTACTTTGGAATCGGAGCAATGTATGTGATGGTGTCAAATATTTATTTATTAATTTAAAAAAATTATATATATTTTTCAGGCCTAGCTTCTGAATCGGTACCAATTCGTTATGGAAACATATTGATCCTTGAAGAAAAACGAACACTACTAATATGTATTTCCGTTTCACACTTATAAATTGCCGGGCCAAAGCTATGTAATTAGTCTGTAATTATCAGAAATTTATCATTTGTCATTTTTTTTTCGTACGACAGTCAGTACACAAACATATGCTACAGAATTAAGGGTTCATTACTTACGTTTCGATATCGTTTGGGCGATATCTAATGCATGGTTGACGGCCAGCACGCCTCGTCTCGCGGCCAGTGTGCTGTTAACTGGAACAAAAAAAAAATACATTGAAAAAAGTGTTTTATATATCAATGTATAGTACACACAACAGCACGTCAGGTTATACAGTTAAACTGCGAAAACAGCTTTTATTACGTAGGGCATAAAGGTGGTCTCAAGGTCAACATAGTCTGAGGTGCCGTCGTGTGTACGCACGAAATTTTAGAAGTAAATTTAGTTTATGAAGTAAGTAACGTTGGCATTGAGCCTGGCGATGGCGATGTGGGGCTCCTATTATGGCCCATCCTCGGAATGCCCTGTGCCCCAGCAGTGGGGACATTAAAAATGGTTGATGTTGAAGTAACATTATTGGGATAGGTACAGGAAGTCTTTAAGCCAACAAATAATTAAAATTATAAAATTCGATATTTTGACGTAAGTATTTGTCTCTTTAATCAAATAAGACACTTGAATTCGAAGTAGCAAATGCTCTTAGAATTATGTTCCCGAATATCGAAATAAAAATCACTAGCAGTGTGACCACGAGTCCTGTGTTTTTAACGGACATCATTATCATTTACTGTTGCTCAAACCACGGAGGGTGACTACGCGTAAGTGAAATTACTCGTGGTCACCCTGGGGGTGACAAAACAGGGAAACCACGGGTCCGACGGGAAATATCTCAGCCGCAATTTAGTAAAGTAGAATTATTATTAAATAATACAGAATCATATAATACTAAATAATATACTAGAAAAAATAGGACTCGCACCAGATCATGTTCTCGGACGGGAATCGAACCCGCGACCTTTGGATATCCGGTCCAATGCTCTGACCGCTGAGCTACCGAGTCACTAGTGGGAACGTCGAATTTCTTCTAGTATATCAACTCTTACGCTGCAAGCCAGCGCCATCTCACCAATGTAGAAGGAATTAACCTCGAAGAATATTTTAATATTTTATTTATTTTATTCATTTATTAGAACAACAACCATACACTGCACATGGAAATAGGTAACTTAAAAAAAAAATACAAGGTATGTGTTGCGTTTCTTAAAGGTTGCCACGGAAAGCATCCTTACTAATATTAATACCCTTCATTATTCATCACTTTCATAAACTACTTTTTAATTCAGAATATGAAAACAATTTAACCATTCATATGTTTTGTCTTCCATGAATTCTTTAACAGAATAGTACATTTTTTCCATTAAAAAAGTAAATAGCTTATTTTTAATTTTTACAATGTCAAAGTTTTTATGTCATGTGGCAGTTTATTATAAACTAGTGGCCCGCCCCGGCTTCGCACGGGTACAATGTAGTTACTAATGTGGTGAGTGTGAAGTTATTAGACTATACTACAGGATAACTATAAATAGTGGTGGCCACAAAATTAAGGACGCTAGTCGATTTTCTTACAAACGAAGTAACTTTTAAGCATTGCTTCTCCGCCAGGGATTGACCGAGCGGTGATCTGGTGATGGCCATCCAAGGAGTGAATAGAGGAGATCCAGATTTCTATACACACCAAAGTGATCTGACCAGAATTTTAAGAGATGTTAAGATATGTTTAAAAAAACCGCGAATATAGTATAAAAATTAATTATGTGGCCACCACTATATGTATATACAACGTACACAATATACGCAAGGGGTGTTATAAGTTTGACTTGCGTGTGTCTGTCTGAGACAACCTAGCTCCCAAACTTATGGACCGATTTTGATGCGGTTTTTTTTGCATAGTTTAAAAGATCTAAGTGTACAGACGACGGGACTCCTAAACCATTGATCCGATTATGATGAAACTTTGGTGAGTTGTTCTGCTTACGACCGGGAAAGTCCCTGGCTAAAAAAACGGAGCATTGCAATACGCATGCCGGGTGCAGCTAGTTCTAATTAAAAATATGTTGTGCATTATCAGGATTATCAATCTCGATCATCCAACACTTCTCTATAATATACAACATGTTACAAAAATACCCCTAATGCCGAATACGGTATATAGGGACCATCAAACTGAACAACTTTTACTTTGGGACCAACTCTGAAATCGCGAAATAAAAATCAGCTGTTTCATACAAAAATTCAAATCGAAAATATCAAAATGTATGAAACAGCTGATCTTTTTCGCGATTTGAGAGTTGGTCCCAGTAGTAAAAGTTGTTCAGTTTGATGGTCCCTATATACCATATTCAGCATTAAGGGTATTTTTGTAACATGTTGTATACCTACCACATTTCTTGACATGTTATCCGGTTGCAAAATAAAAAGGCTATTCGGCGAGCTGACTTTCGAGCAGGCTACATTAGAGCTGGCCATGGGAGAAACAATCACTGCGCAGATCTACACCAGCTGCTCTTAAACTTTGTCCCTGTGCTTTATTAATTGTCATAGCATAGGCGACTTGACCGAATATTGTATTCTTTTAAAATTAAACTGATAATTAGATGGAATAATTTTGCGTTGTAATAGAACGCAATACGGAAAAAATGACAGCACTGTCAACATAACGCCATAGGAAATGACCAAAGAGAATGTAATACTACGTTGATATGACAAATGATATTTATTTTTCTTATTTAATCAATCAAATGCACAAAAAAGTTTCAATTTCGACGTCGAAGTCAATGACAGCAAAAGTAGCTTTTTATCACTTTTTTACCCTGTTAGGTAAAATATTTAAAAAATACGAAACACGTGTTCAATTAATTTTGTGAAAGAATGTCTATGCCAAATTCCAAGTCAATCGGGCCAAGGAATCGCGTTCTCCTATACAAACTTTACCACCCTGTTTCACCCCTTTAGGAGTTGAATTTCGCAAAATCCCGTCTTAGTGAGCACCTACGCCTTAAAAGGAGCCCCCATGCAAAATTTGAGACTCCTAGCACTTGCAGTTTCTGAGATTTCGTGATCAGTGAGTGAGTGAGTGAGTGAGTGATTTTCCCTTTTATATATATAGATTCGTATAGCCATACAGTATGCGTTCTTAGAATATACTTTTAATCTCTTATTCGGAATACGTAGGTCGTTACCTCTCCGACCTCTATATTCATAGTCTTTGTTCGTTTTAAACAGATTTGGTTTGTTTTTCGTCTTCTTCAATTCTTGAAGAATTGCCGTTTATTCCCTAAAATTATTTAATTAGGTATTCATATCGGAACTAAATCATCAATAGCGGACCATAGCGACAGATAACTTAATTATACTTCATAGAGTTGACTTATTGTGATATAAATTAAGTCAAAGACTTAAGTTATAAACGGACAATACCCAATATTAGTATTGAGACCTCAAATTGATTTCATTACGACCCTGTTGTCCTTTAACTGTCGGGTCAAACAATATATTAATTGTTACCCGCATTCATTGCAAATTGATTTTGACATTTTGTTTCATTATTGACAGGATATTGTTTACATCATGGTTGTTGAATTGTTGCCACTTAATTTACTTAATTATTATAAATACCCACGTCAAAGGCCCTCAGGATAATTCTATCAGTCAACCAACAGTAACAATTTTCAACCAACCACCAAACTTCTCATCCATACATAAGAAAGGCCTGTAACACATTAAAAAATAATTGAGATCGAGGTAGAAATACGAAGAAAATGTCTAATGTCGGCTCATGTTTTGAGATTATTAATCTGAATATTTAAAACTACCGCCCGCGACTTCGTCTGCGTGGAAAGATTTTTTGCTATCCCTCGGGAACATTTTTTTTTCGGGATGAAAGGTACCCTATGACCTTCTCTGCACCCCTGACAACGTGTGTGCAAAATTTCATGATGATCGGTACAGTAGTTAAGAAGTGAAGGCGTAACAAACAAACAAACGGACTTTCGCATTTATAATATTAGTAAGGATGTTATGCATAAGCACAAATTAAAATATTGACAAACATTTATATTTAAACGGTAAGTTAAAATAATTGGGGCTTCTATTTTTCTGCTAAATAACACATCAAGATAAACATAAGACTATCAATGATATTTTATATTATGATTACAAAAAAATATACCAACCAGCACGTGTAACTAACTCTGACCTTGTCGAAAAAAATTCAATACTTACCTTTAATAAATAGATGAACAGGTTTCTAAGAAAACGATTTGAAAGTCTCCATTTTTGTATCGACTTTGCTCTCCTATTCTTATGATTGCTTATACCAATTCAATAGTCTTAGTTTTCAATAGTCTTCTCTCCCCGGACGGTTGAGTGGTTATTACCTTAACTTTTGTAATATTTTCGATCATTAGTTTGAATAATATGACTATTCTTAAACCAGCGAGACCCCACTTTGTTTGCAAAACTGTATGTTTTCTGTAAGTACACACGACGGCACCTCAGACTATACATGTTGACCTTGAGACCGCCTTTATGCCCTACGTAATAAAAGCTGTTTTCGCAGTTTAACTGTATAACCTGACGTGCTGTCGTGTGTACCTAAATAAAAGTATTTTTCTAATCAATCCAGTTCTCCAGAGTTTATTATTATATTTATTCGCAACATTCCAAAGCAACAACCCAACAAAAATTAATTTTGAAATGTAATCAACAGTAAATAAAATAATGATTTTAATCATTGATAATAATTAAATTAATCGATTAACACAGCCGCTCTTCTAATTAAATCATCAAAATATGTATTTCATATACTTAGTTCATTAAATAAAAGATGTCTAACATCTTAACTGAGTGAATGACGAGTTCCGGCCGTTAAGTCTTATAACGTCAAACTGTAGAACCGTTGGCACTAACAGCCTTGGGAAAGAAAAAAAAACACAAAAACTACAGCAGGTAGCAACACGGAACGTGATTCGACAGGATTCGACGGCGTAAAGGGAATAGGCGACTTTTTTCAAACACGTTTCTGTATGCACGCACGTGATGGATTTGTTGAGCGGTGGTCTTTATGTTGCCCGACCCATTTTAGGAGATTGTCAAAAAAGTTTTTATACTTTTGAAAGAGACAAAAGATGCAGACGGATAGAAAAAAGATAAAAAACCTTAATGAGAAAAATTAATTACTTACATAATAATGATAACTCGTTACGCTAAGACAAATCATTAATCAAATCAATTCGACAAAAGCCGAAATTGTTTTCTTGATATTCTGTTTCAACAAAGCTGTATTTAGAACATTTTCGCTAAGCGAATGCTTTCGTGTGAAATTAAGGAATTCATTTAACGATCACGAAAATCGCTGGAATAAAAGATAGTTAGACAATAGAAAATGTAAACAATGAACATTTTCTTTAACAGTAAAAGCAATCAATTTTTTAATTTATTTATTTTCTTAAGCAAATCTATGTAGGATCTTGGGTACGTTGTTACTGAACAACAAATTATTTATATTATTATTTAGTAACCATTTTAAAACAAAAGCTTAACAATTTAGTTAATCTGTGGTTCAAGTCATGGGTAAAACTTGTATACAGAAGGAACATATTATTATGTAAATAGACGTATTTAGACAACCTCCGTGGTCGAGTGGCTTTGCACACCGGTTTTAAAGGTGTCGCCATATCTGAGGTCCCGGGTTCGATCCCCGGTTGGGTCAATTTAGAAAATGAACTTTATATATTGGCTCAGGTCTGGGTGTTTGTGATACCACCGTTGTATCTGATTTCCATAACACAAGTGCTTTAGCTACTTACTTTGGGATCGGAGCAATGTATGTGATGTTGTCAAATATTTATTATTATTATTAAATAAGTTACTTTCAGTAAGTAACTATAGACAAAAGTTGGATGCAAATATAAGAACAAGTATCCTGTTGCAAAAGTGAGAGGGACAAGCAGTGGCCATCGCTTTTTGGGAAGCTAAACACGTGGGAGGTGACATGGGTTGATTTAATTTGCCAACATGTCACAAGGCATTTCATTAGGTTAACCGTATATGCCCATACTTACCATAGAACCATGTCACATTGGATATGGTCAAAGTTTACTGCAATATAGGTTGTAGATATTTTATAATTTAATGCGGAATAGTGGCCTAGTATGTATGATTTATTTTCTTTGATGCAGGTTTTATTATTGAGCTGGAGTTAGCTTGCAGGTAAACTCTCGAATTTTAAATGAATAAAAATAAATGTATAAGTTTGAATAAAGGAGTTGTAATAAAATTCACAGATCTCGTGCCTTTCAAGACCTTCCGGTACATAGAAAATTAATTGAATGAATTTTATTAAAAGAAATTCTATTTTTATAAACAGTCATATTTTATTGAATTAGTACTCTTAATACTTTGAAATCACAGCAAACCCATCAACATATTTTGGAGCTACTTTTCTGTATCTATTGGTGTGTGTGAATTTAATATAAAAAAAATATATACAACGTGTTACAAAAGTACCCCTAATGCCGAATATGGTAGATAGGGACCATCAAACTGAACAACTTTTACAATGGAACCAACTTTGAAAACGCGAAAAAGAAATCAGCTGTTTCATATAAAAATTAATTACGAAAATGTCAAAATGTATTTTACTTTTGTAACACCTTGTATTGTTATAATATAAACATTACTATGTTATTAAAAGGTAGTACTATAACCTAAAACATCTAAAAATTTCTAAGATTTGTTTTGAGGTTTGAGGTTCTACGTCTAATTTCTACTCCCATAACAACTCAGCGACGCGCACGACGCGCATCTTAAGAGCTCCTCGAAATTACACTACACAAAGGGCTCCTGCCTAGACTATTACAGCCTTACCACAAAACACTGTTTAACAAGTGTTTAACTTAGACACTGTTTAAATGTGATGCTATCACTTTTTTGACAATATGGTTTGAAAGAGACAGCATCATATTTAAAGTTTTAAAATCTTTTGTGGCAAGGCCGTGAGTGATACAAAGGTCCGGTTCTTTTTTTATGTAGCCCAAATTAATACCACGAGGGCTTTTTTTTTACATTTTTTCGATATCGCATTTAGTTTTTGAGATATAGTGGATTTTATGACAAAATACCCTAACGAATTAATCTGAATTTTTCACTGCGATATTCAAAAAAGTTTTTGACTTTTTCGATTTTTTTTCACCATATTGTAGCCCTAGTCGATAAGCGTTTTGAAATTTCAACCAGTCATGTAGCCCTAAAACTCAGGACACTAAGCCGATGTCACACTCTGAGTGAAAATGGGGGCTATACTGAAGCGATCGAAAAAACATTATTATTACATGCAATTTCTCAATGGTTACAGCAAAAAGGATAAAGCCTTTGGTGGATATTATGTATACAATATAGTTCCCATGAATAAATAACCCACGTTACATGGGTTGACTTAATTTAGAGGCAGAGCTTATGTGACGTGACATTTCATTAAATTGAACATCCCTTCACTAAACGCTTGGGCTTCAGTTATGACTTCAAAACTAAGAGCTACCTGCGAATTACCGTGAAATAGCAATGGGGAAGATGAGTGTATTTTTTTTATAATGTAGAAAAATCAAGCTTAAAATCTAAAAAATATTAGTGAAAGAAATTTTTCGATATCTCAAAAGTTGAATTTTCTATTAATTTTCAAAGTTGAATGTTTTTAAAATCAGCTCGAAGTTGACCGCTCAACGCGTGACGTCACTTCGCCGGTTACGTCCGCCGCAATGTTCGCGCGCTAACGAACTCTTGCTGTTGCTAAACCTAATTTTTAGATTTATATATATATTTTTGAAATTATGGATTGGAATACCATACAGCTAATGTATAGTACCTCAATGTACTAAATTTAGCGATGAAAATAGCGAATCTTTCGTGTGAGATAAGTGTAACTTTCGAAAAAAACGGTTCGTCTGAAAAAGACAATCATATAAAGTCTGTTTATCCTTACTAGTCTTTTTTCAATGCATTTTTTTATTGAAAGCTAATCTAATTGAGGTGGTTTGATGGTGCCACGTTTGATGGAAATCCATTTAGACATTATGGAGATGGTCAACTGCCTGCCAAAACGGTAAAAGATACAGAGATGGTGCTTCGACTAAAATAATGTACACCCTGGGCAAATTTAGGTGCAATAAAAAAAAACAAAATGGCCGCCAAAAATTAAGTTTCAAAAGCTTCAAATAAAACTTAAATTAAAAAATTTTAAAAACCCGCGATGTTATCGAGTTGTTACGCGTACATTGCTGCTTAACGTAAATATAAAAATCTCAACTATGAATTTGTAACAAGTGGTTCCATAGAGAAAGGTGCTTAAATCTAAGGGTAGAATCATCCTAGATAAAGTTTACGCTAGGGTGCTACTAACGCCCTGTATAAATAATACTTGTTTAAAACAGTGTATTTTTCATGACAATCAAAGACGTTGATAGAGCCAGAAGGTGGCCATGGAAACTCTGTAATATAATTAAATTCCTCTAAAAAGCAAGAAATAATATTCAAATTATTAGTTACACATATGAATATTAATATAACACGTCTATTGAAGTCAGATGGGGCTCTCGCCCCATCTTTTCTTTTTCTAATTCTAAAAGTCCCACCCGACTTCATTAGACGTGTTATATTAATATTCATATGCGTAACTAATAATTTGAATATTATTTCTTGCTTTTTAGAGGTATTTAATTTTGAAGCTGTTTTTGTTTTTGTTTTTAGATTTTTCGAAGGAGGTTTTTCTTTTTTTTTAAAAAGCATTTTTATTTTCTACCTTTTAGAGCCATTTTTTGTAAGCTATTATTGTTAGGTTATTTTTAAGGCTTTTTTGAAGGATGTTTTGTTTTTTTAAAAAACTTTGATATTTTAAACTTTTTTGTGGTAGGTATATTTAATGACGATATTATCTAAGTTACAACAGCGTTACGTCATCGGCTCATCATATTTTACAAAATACTGCTTTACCCGACGCTGGGGCGTTAATTGTTGAGGAGTTCTCCGAACAAACTATCAGCTCCACTTCACCATATGCATTATGATGAGCATAAATAGCCTAGCAACCATGTAAAAGTAATCATATCGTACCAGTGAAATACTAAGTATTGAATAATTCCGATGATCATCTATGGTCTTCATCATCAACTGACTTTCGGAAAGTACCACTTTGGTGAAGTGAAGAACTTCACCAAAGTGGTACTTTCCAAAAGCAAATGCATAAGTTACTTAAGAAAATACCAAAATCGCTATAGGTGTGCCTATAATATTTGAAGAGTTCCCTTGATTTCTCCAGGATCCCATCATCATATCCTGACCCTATGACAATGAGACCAACTTAGAATTATATACTTTTAAATAAAAAAATAATTTTTCAAATCGGTCCAGCTGTCTTTGAGTAATCGAGTAACATACATAAAAAAACAAACATTCCGACGAACTAAGAACCTACTCCTTTTTTTGAAGTCGGTTAAAAACGACGAAGCACCATCGAGTTTAGGCTCGTTTTATTCGTCTCGACAAGGACTCTTGTTCCAGCTAGATGATATCCAAGGTGTGATAATGGAGCCAGAAGGTGGCCTTGGGAACTCTGTGATATAATGATGAAACACCATCGAATTTAGGCTCGTTAGATTCGTCTTGACAAGGGCTCTGGTTCTAGATGATATCCAAGTTCTGATGATGGAGCCAGAAGGTGGCCAATCAGTGGCCATGGGATTTCTGTAATAAAACGACAAAATCGTCTAGAACTAGGGTCAAGACGAATCAAACGAGCCCAAACGCGTAGGAGTTGTATCGTTTTATTACAGAGTTCCTGTGACCTTCTTCCGGTTCCATCATCAGACCCTGAAAACCATCTCCCACCAGAATAGGTACTTGTCAAGGCGAATCAAACGAACCCAAACTCGATGGAGTTGTATGGTGTTATCACAGAGTTCCTGTGGCCTTCTTCAGTGGTCAGACAAAAAACAAATAAACGAGATAGCGACCTAATAAGAACTAGTTAAAATGAATAATGCTAAAAATACATCGAAAAATACCTACGTGTAAAAATCGTTAGCTTGCGAAAGATACATCTGAAGAACTCTTGTAAACTTTCTGTATTTAATTGAAAAAATACAGAGGTCGTATGAAAAATACTTACATGTATTTTTACGTGACTAATGCAACGTTATGTACTACTAATATAATGTTAGTTGGTTGGTATACTTACCACAAAGATTGACTATAGTCTTAAAATAAAATAACAAAACAAATGTATCAAAATAAACGAAAGTACGTTTACAAAGAACCTTCAATCACATACTGTCGCTAAGCTACCACATACCCCGCGCCGGCCGCCCGTAGCAAAACCGGCGATGTGACGTCACAGCCATTACTCGAAAGGCACAATCAGTTTTCGCGCGCTCCCAAATTGATTTGCTTATAAAAAATTCAATTTTCGTGCTATCAACATAATTTTTTCACAGTTATTCTTATAATTGCTTAAAGTTTCTGTTAAGGCTAAAAAAAGGAAATAAATTTTCATTTACATCTTCCCCATTAGCCGTTATACAAGGTGTTACAAAAATACCCCTAATGCCGAATATGGTATATAGGGACCATCAAACTGAACAACTTATACTATGGGGCCAACGCTGAAATCGCGAAAAAAAAATCAGCTGTTTCATACATATTGATATTTTCGTTTTAATTTTTGTATGAAACAGCTGACTTTTTTTTCGCGATTTCAGAGTTGGTCCCATAGTAAAAGTTGATCAGTTTGATGGTTCCTAAATACCATATTCGGCATTAGGGGTAATTTTGTAACACCTTCTATACCTTTGTAGCTTTCTCCTGGTTTATATTAAAAATATAACAGAATTACGATGAAAATATTTGTCCTAAGTTGATTGGAGCTTAAACAAAACCTGTGAAACTAGCCTTTATTATCGGCTTTTGGTTTCTTTGCTGAAGTAAAATAAATAATCGTTTTTAGAAGATCATATTTATTTTATTTGGCTTTTTCTGCAATTAAATTCCTAACCAGGGTTGCCAACTTTATATAGCCGCCATATTCGGACACCAAAGGGGTATGAGGTAGGGACAAGAGACAAGAAAATGCCCAGCTATGGTAAACACGACCGCGCAGCGCGATTTATAGTAAGTTCATCCACTAATCTTATCATCCTGCCTGTCTATTGCAAAAAAACGCCCGAGCAGCGTGCTTTTTAGTCAGTTTCATCCACTAATTTTGTAATCTATGGTTTTATACGCGAAATTTAAAAATGCCTGTGTCAGCTTAGCTCTGCCGGACGCACGCCTCTAACTCATTCTGGTAACTAAGTCACTGTACTAAAAACAAATAGCAAAAAATATAAAACCCGACAATCCAGTGGAAAACCGGACGGTTGGCAACCCTGCCTCTAACACTCTTCATACATTATTATCACTATTCATTGTTGTCACTCAAAATTATAATGCCAAGATAAACGAAAACTGGGTCACCAAAATGGATGCCATCTTCGTTGTTTATAAGACAAAACAAGCAAACCGCGCCATCACACACAGCACACTTAAACTTGTTACTTACTTAACTTACTCAAGCTTTAATGAATTGCGATGGCTGCCGGAAATTGTATGTTTAACCTCTTGTGTGAGCTAGATCGCGTGACATGTTAAATAATTGTTTATAGTTTGGTTTATTAGTCGATTCTCATATTGTTTAGGTGGCTTATGTTTTTGGTTATTCTTCAGACACTTATCAGGTTTCAGTGTAGCAAATAATTGAAAAATTTCTTAATACATATTCAGATAAGGTTTATGCCCTAGGTATGCCAAGCTGTGGGCGTTTGTCGTGGTCGTGCAGTTGACAATGAAAATTTGCCAATATTTAATAGCAGATATTCCGGATCCCTACTATACTATACATGCCTCCTTACTAAGATTGTATAGCAGATGTATAGTTATGACTTTTTTGGTTTTATTGAACAATGCCCGGTACTTTTTACACACAAGGCATACTATACAGGCTATATTTTTAATAATTCTCCAAGTTTTAGGGATGTGTTCAGTCCATGAAACTGAACTAATTTCTAAATTTAGATTTTTCGCATTCACAATGCTATTTTTAAATTAAGATAAATAATAATAGAAAAAATCGACCCACCCGTAGCACCTCCTAGTATTTTTTCTATTATTATTTATCTGAACTAATTTCTCCAAGAAACGTGTCAAAATACGTTACAAAATTTTGTTTATCCCTTACTTAACTGATCACGTGATCTTTTTTAATTTGTATGGATAGTCAATTTTTACATATTTGGTCCTACCTGTTTTTCTTAGAGAAAGTTGTTCAGTTTCATGGACTAACACATTCTTAAAATTTGGAGAGTAAATAAAAATACATTATGTATATACTATAGGTACCCACGACGGCACATCAGACTATACATGTTGACCTTGAGACCGCCTTTATGCCCTACGTAAAAGTAAAAGCTGTTTTCGCAGTTTAACTGTACAGCCTGACGTGCTGTCGTGTGTACTATAAAATTATACCTACATGCGAAAGTCAGTTTGTTATGAAATATTGCATTGTTGTCAGGGTTGCAGAAAAGGACATACGGTACCTTTCATCCTGAAAAAAGAACTGTTCCCGAGGGATAGACAAAAAACTATCCACACAGATGAAGTCGCAGGCGGTCGCTAGTTCAAAATAAAACAAATGAGGTTTCTAAATCTAACTCTGGCAATGGATAATTTAAAGCTATCATCATCAGTTGAAAACCTTGAAACTTTCATATTAATGTACTAATTAGAGGCCCTTTTAAAGGCACCAGAATCGTATGTAATTTTGGATACTCAGCGGAACACGAAACCGAGTAATTAATTTAAAAATTGCTACTGTATGACTACTTAATTAATTAAATTCGGATACTGTTCCACCCTTTTATAGCTACGTGGAGGATTTCGTTTCACTGATGAAAATTAATGTCGCAGAAAATATCTAAATAACTAGCATTAATCTTTATTCGACAAACGTAACTAATATAATATTAATAAGAGAAGATCGTATGAATAACATTATTATAATTTTGCAGGCAGAAAAACAAGACAGTTCAAAAAATATCTGATCCAATATTTATCTGCAATCATTATTAGTTTTGTGTTTTTAAAGCATGTAGGTGTTTTAAGTAAACATTAGGCACCACAATTTAAATTCATAATAGACATTTTTAATTTGCTTGAAAAGATTATATTCAAAAGATTTACTGCAGGCTATGACATCAAAAGCTAACTAGAAGATATAAAGATCCCAAAATACTTGAGCATTAAGTGGATAAAACCAGCATTAACCCTTCTAAGTACATGATCTTTGAACTTAAACGGCATAACGCTTAAGTTACCACAGCTACATCAACATTAAAGTGGAGTGTTATTAGACTCAAAATCTGGCATTAGCGAAATTCGGAAAAGTTTAAATATGTCATGAGATCTGTGATCATCCATCTATGAATATAATTGGCTCTCAACAAAGATGGTGGTTATGTCTTGTTAGTAAAGGGAAACTTTTCCCTTTGATGTTCGGGGTAATTACGTAAGGGTTTACCCTGTACTAAGGGGCGTAAGGGTAAAAGGCGCCGGCGGGGCGTTAGACTTCAAAAATTGTGGCGAAGACACAATAGGAAGTTTTAAAAAAGGAGAACATTGATGTTTTTACATTATTATGTATGGAAGGTGCATACCTTATTGCATATGATTACTCAAGTTACTTAAAAATATCAATTATGATTATTATTATTATTTTACTATAAATAATATAATGGACGCACCAATTACAACAATTAAAGAACATGATTAACACAGTTTTGCAACACAATTTCAAAAACAACTATTCATTCATACCTTCACAATAACGCAAACATTCTGACAATAATTTCATCCATCCATCCGCAAACAAGTCACTTTAGGGTTGTTGGCAAGGAGAGAGTTGAGCGCAGAAAGGGAGCGCGGTATGGGTGAATCAAAAGCAAAATAGAGGAAAACAAAGGGACGATTCAAGAGACAAATGTCCATGCGAGCTGAGTTAAATTAGAATTATCTCTGTACTATAGTATGTTATGTTCTGCCTGCCTGACTGACTCAGTGACTGATTCATCATCGTACAGCTCAAACAACTGGACAACTCGGGCTGAAACTTGACATACATAAATACAGATATTTTTATGACCTTTTTCCGTTGTCCCCCACATTTGTCCATCCATATCTCCCAGTGGTGCACAACGGGAAGGGAATAGACCGTCCATACTTTATTTCCCGATATCCACCAGTGGTGGACAAACAGTGGGGGACAATGGGAATAGGCCTTTTTTACGCGGGCATCCGCTAAGCTGACGAAGTCGCCGGCGGAAGCTATACATATTATACATTACAACCTTTTGCACTAAACTTGACTTGAGAGGGCGTACATGCAACGTCAAGTACACATTATTGAGCAACGATTTCACGCAGTAATATTAGATTAATCGGTCCCAAACTATAATGTATATAGTAGATTATAGTACTCAAGTTTTGTGATTGACAGAAACATGATAGCTCTTTTCTCGATAGTCAAAAGCATAAAAACGGACTAAAAACTCGATGGGGTTGCATTTATTATAGAGTTCCTGAGGCCTTTTCTGGCTCTATCATCAGACCCTGGACACTTTTTCCCAACAGGGTACTGGTCAAGACGATTCAAACGAGCCCAAACTCGATAGGGTAGCATGGTTTTATTACAGAGTTCCTGTGGCCTTCTTCCGTCTCCATCATCAGACCCTGGACACTATTCACAACAGTACTAGTCAAGACGAATCAAACGAGCACAAACTCGATGGGGTTGCATGGTTTCAATACTAAGTTCCTGTGGCCTTCTTCCGGCTTTATCACCCGATCAGCTCAATGACACCATAATATTGCATTGCATTTAGTACTGACCTATGTTCAAAGTTTCGAGTCTCTAGCTCATCGGGAAGATAGTATAAGATCGTTTGGTAAATTTGTGGACAAACAAACAACCAAACAAAGAAACAAAAGCGTGTTAAAATGACCTCCAATGTTGTAGTATTTCAATGCTGTGCCAACCATTAACTAACCAATAATCTTGTGCGTCACGCACTCGAACTTGTTTGAGATTCGTCTGAGATTCCGGTTATTCCGTGTCGGTGAGAGGTGTTTATGTGTGCGTTGCTCGAGCGCGTATAGAATTAAGCTTGACTTCTGCCCTCTCTCTATTTTGTGTTCTAGCGTTGCACGCCCTCATAAGAATCGCTTAAGTCTTTTCCAAACTACAACTCGACCAAGATAATTAGCCGCATAGCAGCTTAAGTTTAGTGCAAACGGGATAGCAATTGAATAGTAAATAATAAGACAGCACTTATAAAATGTGCTCCTCTTTTAAAATTAATACTGATATTGAATACAAAGTAGCTAACCATAGCCACTAAGAAGACAATTGCAATATCTATTTCATTATCAATAGCAGCTGTATTGATTTTATATTGTTCGCTTTGTGGCGCATACAACACGAAGCTCGCGCCATGGATATAAACAGTTGTGCAATTTTATAACAAAAGAAATCTATTGAGGTTAACAGCAAATAAATACTTGGCTGAATGGAGTTGCTATTGCTATTATTATAATAATACTACTGCTAGATGAAGTTCAAGATATACCTAGTTCTAAATTAATTTGGTTGCGAAGTAGGAATGCAAATGGTATTTTGATCGAAAGCGAAACCAAGAGCTCGATATTTTGGTTCAGTATTTCGGTTAAAACATGAGGTCGCTCAGAATTGATTTTTTTTGTATCATTTTTACCTTTTATACGAAGCTTGATCAAATTTATTTGATTTTGTAACTATATAATATCACTTGTTGGATTCGAGACCCGTGCCACAAATAGTTAGTCTGTCTTTTAGACAGAAGATCCACTTGGAAGATCTCGCGATTATTTGTCTATGCTCAACAAATGTCAAATTCGGGTCATCTCTGGCCAAGAACTTTATAATCATTTTCTAGGTTCCGGGCTATCACGGCAGCGAGAGCACGCATGGCCAAGAAGTCAAATATTAAGTAAGACGTCAAAAAATGTCAAAACGTCGAGCCTTAGCACCAAAACAAAAGACGTAATGATTTTCGAATACCCCCAAGCGGGCCTTCTGGGTTCTTTATTAGTGCCCGTGCAGTCCGAATTCTTCCGCCCCCACAGTCAGTATTGCAAATACAATACGTAAATAATTTATATGTTTCAAAATTGCGACGAAACTTTTAGTTAAAGGTATTTAGCTGAAGGCTGTTGAAGATTGCAATAACGATGCTGATTGATAAGGTGCTTCTACAAGTACCTATGTAGGTTTATTTCTTTCTATGTTACCTAATACAGAGAATAACAGAAAGCTTATAAACATTTTTATTATGCCAAATTGTGGTACAGATGAAGTTCTTATTAAGCCGAAAAAAAGCGAAAGGTTACATGACTTTTTTAATTAATACAACAGCTGATATTTTAAAGCAAAGTTCATATTTATCTGGCCGTTTCATATGTAAACTTCATAAACTCTGTATAGAAAGGTGCTCCAAGGTTATTCATAACGGCCTTTCGGTAAGAAGAGCAGCAATGTAATGGACAATAAGATTTGAAATCTGCACAATGGACAGGCTTAAGTGTCAAGGTCCGCGGGCGATGCGTTGGTGTTGCAACCGTCCATAGGCTGCAACCAACGAGGCGATTTCTATTGAGAACACCAGTTTCGTGTCGAAGAGTTAGGTCTGTTATTGATCCTAATCACATTACTTGACTGATAGATTCTTCAGAAATACTGTTCTATTTTTACAGAAATTTGTCCTGATGTTAGGGATATCTGAAATCCGTGAAACTGGCCCAAGGCCGCCTTTACACATGTAAGTTTCTTGCGTTAAACTTATGTAAGTTACGGCTGTATACATAAGTAGGAAGAAATCACTTATATAAATCAATATTAGACAACATCACAAACATTGCTCTGATTCCAAAGTAAGTTATAGCACTTATGTTATGAAAATCAAATACAATGGTGGAGCTACAAACACCCAGACCTGAGCCAATATAGATAATATTTTTTTCTACATTGACCCAGCTGGGGATCGAACCCGTGACCTCAAGATATGGCGACACCTTGAAAACCGGTGTACGAGCCACTCGACCACGGACGTCGTCATTGTTCAATTATGGAAAGCTACTTACAAAGAGTGTATACAAATGCAAATTCATCGTAAGTTAACTTACGTGAGCAACACTTACAAGTGTAATTGCGACTTAAGAAGAAGTAAACTTTTTTTTACGTGAACGGCAACTAAGAGTCGTATTCGTTTGTCTACATTTTATCGAAAAATGAGAATATTCGATCGAAAACAATTTGCGTGTTAGTAATAAAATAATGTCAATCACGTGTGGAACAGCTGACGTTATCGAAAATACCTATGTCCAATTTGGTATGTGACGTTTGAAAAAAGAACAGTCGGTTTTTATTTCGTTTTTCTTTCATTCTACGCGGTTACATTTTTTCTTAATTTATTTTTTAGTTTTCGAACAGTTACCTATTATAATGACGTGTTCTGTTCTGTATTCAATCAGCCAGTGAACCCACAGAGTAGTATCGAGTGTACTTATACAGTGGCTCCCGTTGACGACAACAGATGGCGTAACGTGCACGATAAGGGCCTTTACATGCGGGCCCGCACTTGTGAGCGGATAAATGACAGCTGTTAAGATCTGTGCCACTCGAATGAACAATCCCGCCTGTGTATACTCCCAACTCCCAAGCTTTTTAAAACATGCAAGTATTTAAAAACGACGAGTACTGGTTCATGTTTCATATTGTTGCATCGTATTACATGTATGTACTTACCTCATCGCTAAGTATCTGCAGAGTTATCGTTGCCATGTAACTTTAACTTGTGCCAATTTCCAAGTCAACGCTATAGCAATTTCGATAAGCGATTCAAGAATGATAAGTATACCAATAGTACAGTTTCACGATTTGTTGCATAAAAAAATTGAGATTGTTTTTCATGGTAACCCTAAACGTAACCTTTCGAGACTGTATGAATTATTGCTCAACCACTCACGAGACAGAATTAATTAAAAAATATAAATCGTGCCGCATTCGGAATTTGAATTTGAATAAAGAAAAGCGTCGCGTGAGGTCAGCATCATTCAGCGGTTTGGAAACGAAGTCCAGTACAGAATGAACCCAGGAATTCATTACACCATCCCTAAAAATGGCAGAATCGTGTCCAATGAAAGAAAGGCGAGGGGTCAGCGCTAATTGGTTGTTTTAGTCACAACTTCCGGCGTCAAGGGAAAAAGCTAGACATATTTTGTGCATTGCTTCAGTTTAGGAATACGAAATCAGCTAGGTAGAAAAAATATATGTGAATATTTACATGTTCCCACGGTTTGTGGTATGTGTATAAATGGTATTGGAATTTGCGATAATTTTGAAAGAAGTGTTTAGCACGTCTTCTACATTTCAATGAAAAATGCAAAAATAGTAACTTACTTGTTCAACAAGGGAGCAAAATTATTTTTTGCTGCGAGTGCAGATTTAAATCACGAACTGCGACGTAGGTAGTCTAGAATTAAATCACGAGCGTAGCGAGGGGTAATAATATTACTACTTCGCAGTACGTGTTATAAAAGCACGAGACATAAAAAAAAAATGCTTTCGTGTGAAACATACAACTTTTCACATGTCTACCAGCGAGAAAACTCGCAGCAAAATCGCTATTTGTACCAAACACGCCCTTTTCGTGCTGGAGAGGTGAAAACACTATTTGCTGATAAACTAAAATAGAAATATGCAAATTATGCACTATTTCCTACTCCAAACATAGCATAGCGATTTCAAAATTATAGAAAAAATATCTTAATTGCCAGATTTGCCAGCTCTGTTTCGGCTGCCATAACTTCTGTATAATACTTAAGTAATAAATCATTTGATAGCTAATGGACGCCATTTTCAATATGCCTTTAAACTAAGCCACTATGATAAAAGGTCTGGCTGAAGGCCGGTACATTGTTTCAGGGAGAACTGAAATTAATAAGCCAATGTCATTGACTTATATATTAAATGGCCAATGTAAATTCATGAGATTTTACTCGTCTCTACCTAAACACAATCCAATATGGACTTACTTAACAAAACTATTCCTTTTTCAATTTGTTATTTAGAATATTTAGATAATATTATTGACCTGAAAACGGTTTAAGTAATAGTACACAATATTAGGTAGCTATTCATTGTGTAAAACACAAACGAAACCGTCAATGGATAACATACAACAATCCAATTAAAAGTTTACTAAAACATATTTACATATCAATTTAAACCTATAAACTGTACTACCCAACAATCACGCAAGACCTCTATTTCTATTGAAATAAGACTCGAAATAGCATGCAACCACATCTCACACACAACTTTATCTTGGCATTGGCTACATACATGCGGGCACAAAAGTGCTTATGAAGCACTAACTAGTGCACATGTGCCGCGATACGGGCGCCCTCTACAATAGACAATACCTTCATTATACATGCCATTAAACTACAACAATCAACCTTATCAGTTAAGTAATACGTCTCAAACTTGTTCAATCTAATCCGTGAACAAAGGGAGGAGTTTAACAAAGAAAATCAACAGATGGCACTGCGATAAAGACGGGGACATCTCGAATGAAGGGTATTCATTATGAAAATAAAGGGTCAGCCTGAGTGTATTCCGACGTGCTAATTTTGTTGGGACAGGGTGGATGGCTGAACAGATTAGCAAATAACTTGGGCAAGTTATTATGATGAAATGTGACACACTCGTTGAAATGCGAGATCTTGAATTTGAGATGTCTGTCAGACGCTGTTTGAATAATCGACTGCTAGATTGATGATCTTTTATGATATTGAGGGATGTGGTCTTAACACAAACAATACAAATATTTCTATTGATTGTTTATTGAGAAACAACATGTATTCTGCGATAAATCTCAGTAACTGATGTTCGGATACAGATTATGAAGTGAAGCAACTTTCACAAAAGATAGTCATTGAATGGGTGATTTTGATTCAGTGTTTTGGGAATTAGGATGTTTATAGCTTTCTGTCATTTAGCTTCTTTTTAATACATACAAAAAACTTCTGCGCACCTTCTGACCTGGCATTTACTTATGAAAGATACTAACTTTGTACTTACAAATGTGCTAACTAGATAATAAAAATACTCACAAGCCCATAAACCAATTCACATGATAAATAACAGACTTCAATAAACCTCGACCCGATTGAAGAAACACTCAAATAAATTGACTAAGTACTCACTCATATTTGATGGAACCAAAACAAAATCTTCGTCACGATCACGACGCCAATTAAAATGAGATTTGCCCCCAACATTTTTAACACTCAATTTTCAAGTTAACATTTCCGTGCGTAATTGTACTTTAAATGATAAGTTATACGTGCCATATTTGAATGTGACAGAAAATCAATATTAATAATCCAATAAGTGGTAGAGTTGTCTAAATAAATAATTCTGTTATTTCTGTAACTAGTAAGTAAGTATTCGAACTTATTATTTACTGTTTTATTGTGGAAAAGCAATTACGATAACTTTAATGATATTTCATTCAACTAAAAAATTAATACAATCACATACTTATCATTTGAATGTAAATTGTGATTGTAAAGCAACCCCTGGGATGGGTGATCGAAAAAACATTGTAGTAAAGCATTGACAACCTTGCTTAGGCTTTTATGTTTAAGGGGATCTTTTATACATTTTCATACTTGCCAAATTTAAGACGAGGCAATCTTTTCACTTTCAAAAAAGGATTCAGGATTCAACCTTTCTACAACCAAAATGAGGGTAAAAAACATCAGGTTTTACGTGGATGCCCACATTAATAATTCATTCCAAATCCCTTAACTTAGCGATGGACTAAAACGTATTTCACGGCAAAATTGGTCGTGTTTTATAAGCAATGTTGCCTCAAGGAATCCTTTAAACGAATTTAAGTGGGAGCTAAGAACCAGAACGTTCCATTTACTTGCATTTACATGTTTTCTCCAGAATAACTTACATAATATGGATATAAATTTACCTATTAAATTTAGATTTTTCGCTTTCACAATGCTATTTTTGTATTAAGATAAATAATACTAGAAAATATACTAAAAAAATCGACTTACCCGTAGCACCTCAGACGGGACTCGAACCCGCACCCTTGGGATTCCGGCCCAATGCAATGAATGACCAATTTATCGATTGTCAAAACATCTGGAAAGATGTTTCTTTCGAATGTGGGGGTATTTCCTCACATTTATGAATTTGCGCTGGCTTGCAGCGAAGAAGTAAAAAGTACTAGAAAATTTCGCCGCTCCCACTAGCGACTCGGTAGCATAATTGGTCAGTGCATTGGGCCGGAATCCCAAGGGTGCGGGTTCGAGTCTCGTCTGAGGTGCTACGGGTGAGTCGATTTTTTCTAGTATTTTTTCTAATATTATTTATCTTAATAAATTTACCTATTAGAAATGGTTTATCCAACGCGATTCAAAAAATAAAAGCTTAAATTATATTGTATGGAAAAATTAATGACGACCTCCTTGGTCTCTGGCTTTGTACACCGGTTTTCAAGGTGTCGCCATATCTGAGGTCCCGGTTTCCGGTTGGGTCAATTTAGAAAACGAACTTTTCTACATTGGCTCAGCTCTGGGTGTTTGTGATACCACCGTTGTCTCCGATTTCCATAACAATGATTTAGCTACTTACTTTGGAATCGGAGCAAAGTATGTGATGTTGTCAAATATTTATTTATTTATTAAATGTGTAACAGTTACAGACGTGAGCGAGGAAAGGAATCAACTTAACCTAAAATAGACTGTAGGTCTTAGAAAAATTACGTAGACGGGGTTTTCATACAAGCGTTCTGTCAAAAGTGTGCGTGTATACAACGTGTTACAAAAATACCCCTAATGCCGAATATGGTAGATAGGGACTATCATACTGAATAACTTTTAAAATACTCCTCATGCCGAATATGGTAGATAGGGACCATTATATTGAATAACTTTTACTATGGGACCAACTCTGAAATCGTGAAAAAAAATCAGCTGTTCCCTTAGTAAAAGTTATTCAGTATGATGGTCCCTATCTACCATATTCGGCATGAGGAGTATTTTTGTAATACCTTGTATAGGTAGAGATTAAAAAGGTATTTTATTACTAGTGGCTCTGTGCGGTCGCTCGGTCAATTAGTTTTTATTATAATAATATCTCATATAATTCTCTCTTTATAATTTTTAATCAATTCCATAAAAAGGAGGCGGTTCTCAATTCGTCGCATTGATTTTTTTTTATGTAACTAAGTTAATTCTCACCACTATTAATAGAACAACATCTGATGCAAAGTTCCATCCTAAACATAATTCCCAGTGAGCAATCTACTTGGAGACATACAGTCAAATATTTACCGTAGTCGAGATTACGCGGAAACAGATGTTCTAGTCAAAATTTGATGAAAAAATTCTTAGGCGCACTGTTTACTTTGCCCGCCGTAATGAAGGTTGTCCCTTAGCTCGTAAAAAGACGCTAAGAATTTTTTGTGGTTTAAAATAACATTTTTCGTCACTGTTACAAGTTTACAGCAAGTTTCATAATTTTGCTTGAGTTTTTTTATAGTGTTATTGGGTTTTTTTGTATGTTGTATGAAATGTAAGTATTAAAATAATATTTCTTTAAGTAATCTTAAATCAGACCTTATCTGATTGCAACCAGCACTGAAGACTTTTACATCTTATGTTTAATTAAACCCAAAAAATACTAACTAGATATCAGATAGCAACTTCCGATATGTTATTTTGAATGATATAATTAAAACTATTTTTTTTCTAATATAGTTCAGAAATAAATAAAAAAAACTGTTAGTGAAAAAAACACTAACATTTTTCACATGAGGAAGTGAACTGCATTCAGTTACATAAAGATACAGTTAACAAGCTAGATAATACAGATAATAATCTCTCTCACCATTGAGGATAAACTTATGATGTTATATAAATACAATATAATATAAACCGAACTGAAGTAAACACTACTGAGAATAAACAGATGGATTCACTCACTGTTGATGCTTTTGTAGATTTACCTGGAAATGATAACGATATTTTTAAAATAGGTCAAAATAACTATAAGTACCTACAAAATGATAACGATATTTTATAAATAGGTCAAAATAACTATACCTAGGTTATAAATAAAATGTAGGTATAGTAGGTAGAGTAGTGTCATAAGTTTAATCAACACACATTTAGAATATAAAATAGGTTTTTTTATATTTTATTGAGTTTATTTTTATTTTTATTGATTTTTTCGACAAAATACAGAACAAACACCACTGTGACAAACCCAAACTCTGTCACTATTCAAATATCATATTCGGCCAGTCGACATTGAACCAACCTTCTTGTAAAATTTTACAACAATAAAAATAAGCAAATGATCAGTGTTTTGAAGGCGTTTTCGCCTCAATGGGATGAACTTAAAAGGCCGGCGAATAGTGAGCTTCCCATACAAACGTAATACCAAAATGATTTGTTAATTAGGTGTGGTATTTTGGATTTTTTATTTAATAGAACCCTAGACAAATACTGTTTTAATCCGAATAACATTACAAGAAGAGTTTATTATGCTCAAATTGCTAATAATTTTGGTATTACGTTTGTATAGGAAGCTCACTGTTAGCCGGAGTCTTAAATTTTAAAGATTTACTAAAACAGAAAAAGACTCTATTCATTCTGCTATTCGTCCTATTGAACTTATTCTATTACTTTACAAAAGTTAGCATGAATATGAGAAAAAAATCTCATATTCATTCGTTTTCTAAATTGACCCAACCGGGGATCGAACCCGGGACCTCAGAGAGACCTTGAAACCTGGTGTACAAAGCCACTCGACCACGGAGGTCGTCAGTATGGGGACCTAAAATTATGGATCGCGGTAAGAAACAGTAAAAAGTGAAATAAAAATTATAATTAAATCATTATCATCGCGAGATAAAGTAATAGACACGATATAAATTTTTCACTTTGCAAAACAAAAAATGGTGATCTTCTATATAAAGCTTTTACGGTAATTAAATTCTACTATTCAATTAATAAGCTATACCGAGTTTTACAAAATATAATTATTAATTAACATGAAGTAAGAAGTTTCAGATGAAACTCTTAAGTTATTAGGATCCTTACCTAAACAGATACCGAGGACGGCATAAAGTTAACAAGACAACATATAATTTTAACTTTTAATCTGTCTAAAAAAAATTTAAACTTTGGTATAATCTTTTATTGTTCTGTACGAAAAACGCATTTGGTTTTTTAATTGTTGTTACCCTAACCTAACACATCCTACAGCCCATTGCAAGAGGCAGGCAAAGACTTCTATGTGTATACTACACTAGACAGCCTGTACAGTAGGCAAAGACTTCTATGTGTATACTACACTAGACAGCCTGTACAGTAGGCAAAGACTTCTATGTGTATACTTCACTAGACAGGCTGTACAGTACCGAAAAAAATTACTCATTAAGTTACGGTGCTTGCACCACAACTCCTTTAGTCTATTGTGAGCGACCGAGAGAAATGTTGATGCGCCACGAAGGTTGGTTGTGACACAATTTTAATTTTTGAATAGCTCGTCTATGTAATTGAAGTCAGTGGAGGCATGCCATAATCTCTACACTTGGCAGGCGGGTTGGAGAACCCAGTTGTGGACCCCTGGATCCCTGCTGCCCATTTCCTGGTCGAATGATCAAAATAATAATAATAAAAGGTTAGCCGTACGTTAACCCTTTTCCAGTTATCTAGAATGAAAGTTTTAAGTAACCAATTTTAAAGCTCTGTTGGCTCTGTGTTCGGTTCGGCAATGCATCCACCCCCAAAAACTCTCAGAATGGCAACAAAATAAGATCGCGACTATGTAAACAAAAGTTCTAAACATAAACATTATATATCCTTGAGGGCAGAAAAACAAAAAAAAGTGCGTTTTTTAAAACACAACTCGCACACAAAAGCTGCGTATAGTTTATTTATCTATTTATAGCGGCGGCCAAGTGTTCGCTTCATTACTTGTGAACATATTGCGGTGTTTACGTTGTGTATTTCTGGAGCTAGCCGTGTGTTCCGCCACGTGTGGCCTCTATGCCACTGCACTGGCAGTATAAAGATGTATCTTGGCCTTTGATTTTAAAAAGTTATACACCTTGAAAGGATGTTCGATTTTCAAAGGGATTTTAAAATCAGAACTACCGGCCGTACTAAATAGCTACCGATTCCATGTCATCATGAATCATCATAACGGCGTTGCATGTATTGTCATCTTTTTAAACAATTTTAACTTTTCGAGTCTTAAACTTAATAAAGATTATTTAACCTTCATTTACGAACACACGCTGTTAAAATTTAATTGAAACTTGTACTTCACTTAACAAGCCCCCCAAATGTAGTCACGTATACGTTTAACATTGACCTGGAATCATAAAACGCCTCGGGGTAATTATCTATTAATACAGGTAAGATTCGCGTGTCTACAGTGAGGTCTAGTGTGTCTGACATTGACACCGGTCATATTCGACGTCTGAGCTGAAAGGTCAAACGTCCCCGAATAACTGGAGTTTGAGCAATCGAGATTATCTTGAGGGTTGAATTTAATTTTTATTACATTGTGAACTCTTTATCTTTGTTAATAAAGTCGAATTTCAAAAATACGTCCACTGCGTACATTGCTCTCATTTGGGATTGTTCACAAATAAAATACGTTTAAACTACAGCGAATTAAATTATTATAAAGCTAACCATTTTCTAGACAGATTATATCAAAGTTAATGCAACTTTCTCAAAAGTTATTCTTTGATAAAAGTTTCGTATTAAATTATAAATAATTACTTAATTCACATAATTAAATAATACTACGTAATAAATAATATATACTCAGTACTACTAAGAGTTACCATTGAAAGCACTTGTTTGTACTGAAATGAATCTTCAGACAGTCTTATAATTTAACATAACTTAAACACTGTTCTATGCACTCACAGACATTGTTCCATGCACTCACAGACCACAGCTAAAAACAATATTTGATGTACACACCCAACCTCAAGGAACCGGTAAGACGAACTATGCTCCTCCCGATGCCAATGCCTCCTGTAGAAGAAAAAAAAGGCCGCAGTCTAAGAACCTTTGTTGTGATGGTCAGTACCTCATGCAAAACAAAAATAACAAAAATGTCGGAACAGGTCGGAGCTAACCTGTTAAACAACTCTGCCCGATCCCTTCGAAGTTTGCGTTCGAAATTCAAAAGCAACACGCTTACCGTGAAGGTTTTAAGCTCTAAAGTCGAATATCAACAACGAAGAAGGTAAAAATACTTTTTGGTTATAAAGTTGGGCTATGATTTAAAAGGGTTTTCGATTTCTTTAGGAATTCGGCTGTCTGACATGTTATGCGTCCCTGATATATATCACTATGTTTAGTTTGTCGCCTGTAACAGTATTAACGAGTCGTATAATTTGTTTATTTAGGTTTTACATATGTTTTGTGTTAGGATTGTTATACCACGGAAAGAATAATGTTATACCAACCATACAGTTAGTAAATTAGCACATTAGTGAAGAAAATTTGTAGTTAATATTTTTAAATACTTAAGGAATAAAAGGATTCTTATTTTTGTTAAATTGCGTTCGTAGTGCCGCCGTTATCTTAATGTATTTTACAACAACAAGAATAATAGAATCTATTTATCAGTCCTAAGTCCAAAATAATGTATACACCTATATGTTAGGACTCTGTTCTGTTAAACAGATCCAAAACAAGATTACAATTTAAATGCAATATTTTTAACTTTTTGAGTTTTTTCTTTGTCTTTATCCAATAACAAAGAGAGAGAGAGCTATAGTTTTCAGACAAACCAGAATCTAGCCCATTGACCTTCAAAACGATGGACGTATTCTATTTTCACTCCATATATACAAAGTTATACGTAAGTACCTACATAACATACCAACCAACCCACAAGAAAAACTTAACACTTATAAATAACAAGACATCAACCCGTGGAGCAGTAACCAGACATTCTTTCAAGGCCAACAAAACGACCAGAAAACACATAAAAAAACAAACAACCGGTATAAGATGATCTGATGCAGTCACTAAACTCTTTTTATACAGCGTTCAAGAATGAGATCGCTAAGGGTCGAGGCAGGTCAACGTAAACTGGTGAAACAACCACCATCATAAGTTGGTCCTTCGATTGCATCGAAATCACCCTAATTCGTTAGGCGAAGAGAGGCGTAGAGGGTCTACCTTCACTGGCAGTACAGTCACCCCACAAGGTACGTTGTGGTCAGTGACCATGCACAAGAATAGCGCGGTACCTGCTCCCGCGCAGGCTGTACTTATGACGTCACGACGTATAAGTACAATTTATGGGTACAAGGTATGAGACACGAACTCGCAGCTAAAAATATGTAGTGTTCAATGCAAGACATATGGATCAGTGTTTTATTTTGTGCAAAGAAGAAAAAAATACCAAATACCTGGTACCAAGAAAAATATTTTTAAGGGCCACAGGTTAAGTTTTACAATGGACAAGAATTTCTATGAAATTAGTTATCAGTTAAATAGGTAACCGGACTTGATCCAAAACCTGTGAAACTTGATATAAAACGTGATAGAGTAAGTACCTAACTTACAGCAATCCTAATAATTTTATTGTCATAGATTTACAATCTACCATGAAAATATTCGTGAACAAAACAGTAAATGTTCGAGAATACTTTCATGGAATATTGTTGTAATGAGAAAGATAATAAAAGATAGAATCCAAGGACTTGTTCCATATACCAAGGACGCGAAGCTTGCAGTGGCAGCCCTGTGTGACGTCATTATTTATAACCAATAAAATGAACCCTTAAACGTCGCCTTGACTTTTATACAAACAATACGAACAAAGTATTTTTAAGCACGTTATACAGTTTTATTCAGCAAATACTAAATAAAAGACGAAAAACATACATAAGTTTTTGTAACTTATTACCAGAAAAATATGGTCCATTTTTTCAACCAACTGTAAGGTATCTCTTAATTTGATCATTAAAAGTTATATATTTTATGCATATTAATAGTCCTTATTTTCAAGAGTCGATCAAAGGAGACCTCAAAAGAAAACTTGTCTCGGAATTCTAGAAAAACCATTGACATTTTCTGGTCCGGCGGGATTGAAACAAACTATTTTTTTTAGTACTTACTTTAAAGAACGACTTTTATTGGATCTCTGAGGCAGAAATAAGTTGTAAAAAATAGCGGGTCAGTACTATCACTTCACAATGAAAGTCGTCGCCAACTTTGAGAATTAAAGTGATAGGAAAAGAAAAAATATGACATGACATCAGCCATTTATAATGTTTCCCACTGCTGGGGCACAGGCCTTCCTTATGGGCCATAACCCACCACGCAGGCCCAATGCGGATTGGTGGGTGTTAGCGACTGCAAATGCAACCAGGACCAACGGCTTACCGTGCCTTCCGAATCACGGAGAAACTTGGGATAATAATTTTTTGTTCACCCATCCCATGACCGACCTTTGCGAAAGTTGCTTAACCTCCGCAATCGCAGGGCCAGGCGTTAAAAGCTCTGCGCCACCGAGCTCCTCTAAAGGAAAAAAACATGTACATTATATTAAAAGTAAGTGAGTAGTTAACTGTGACATAAATAAATTGCTATTTCTTTCATTTGCCTTTCTTAATTATTAAATTTAGATTTATCACATTTACAATGCTATTTTTATATTAAGATAAATAATATTTAGTTCGATTCCCAGTCCCGTCTTAAGTTATATTAATATAAATCATTATTTATTTTTATAAAAAAGTAAAAACTAAATTTGATTTTGCTTAGGTATTAATATAAATCATTATTTATTTTTATAAAAAAGTAAAAACTAAATTCGATTTTGCTTAGGTACCTACGTCTTACTACAAAATAATAACTCTATATTATTTGTTCACTAGCAATATATTAATTTTATTAACTATTTGAGTTTTGTATTTATATTCTGTGCTTTAGTGTGCAAGTATTCAAAATGTGATACAAATATTGAAGAAAGCTGTTCTTACAATGCGTTTTATTTAACTATGTACAACTGAAGTGGCCAACTTCAGAGCGCTTGCGGTACAAAAACATGTATTTTAATCTGTAACATTTACTCTTTGCCATACATTCTCGAGTGAATTCGCAGCGGATGACTGTCTATTGTCAATTTAATCGCACTGTACTTTAAAATAACTTATTTATTCGCAAAAATCATTAACTTGTATTAGGCACATAAAAGCGTGTGGTTCATAGGTATCTTATCTGACGACCTCCGTGGTCGAGTGGCTTTGTACACCGATTTTCAAGGTGTCGCCATCTTTGAGGTCCCGGGTTCGATCCCCGGTTGGGTCAATTTAGAAAACGAACTTTTCTATATTGGCTCAGGTCTGGGTGTTTGTGATACCACCGTTGTCTCCGATTTCCATAACACAAGTGCTTTAGCTACTTACTTTGGAATCGGAGCAATGTATGTGATGTTGTCAAATATTTATTTATTTATTTATTATCTTTTATATTAAAATGAATCGAATATTCTTCCACCGCACAGAATCAAGCATCAAAAAAGGCTCGACAAATTTGAAATTCAAAAAGTTGAAGTTAAACCTAAGCTTTTGAATTTTAACTTGATTTACATACACAAATGAGTCATCTGTCGGTTCGTTACGGTCTCTGAGCAAAACCCTTTGACTACATTATTTAAACACAAAGTATCGTTTTGTATCGCGTCCATTGCTGTGCATGTTCAGATTTAAAATACAAAATTATCTCGGCTGCTGTTCAATGTACAACGTGAAATGACTAATCTCGCCAGGAAATGGGATCATTATGCAAGGCGAGAGATGTTTCAAACGAAACCGAAAAAACATCGAAATTCGTGCATTAGCATACTGGTTGAATGGACGGAAATTGTTATTTTGTTAACTACAATAGATTTCTGGAAAACGCGGCAACGCTGCTGGCTGGCCCATTTCCTAAATTATTAATGGTCGATTCATTTCGATTATTTTGAATTCACCTTGTTTGTATTGGAACACAGCAAGGACCATGCAAGGGCATTACAAATTCAAATATGTTGTTTTAAAATAAATGCTCGTCGAAATAATGATTGTGAGTATTTGTGAGGGTTGGAAAGTAAGAGGAAGACCGCAGAAAAGATGGATGGATTGTGTGAGGGATGATATGAATGTAAAGGGAGTGGATGAGGAGATGACGAGTGACAGGAAGGAATGGCAGAGAAGGACACACTGCACCGACCCCAAATAAATTGGGATAAGGGTAAATAATGATTGTGTAAAACCGCACTTAGCTAAATTTTTTAAACTTTCATATAATCTGTAGCACAAAGACGTTATTATACCAGCTAATTTAATATCGGATGGATTCCTCAGTATTCAAATGGAAAGAGGGTTGGAGAGCATATGTTTTTTATTTTTCTTTTTATAAAAATAAAGTTAAACCACAAATGTAATGTAACCACAGGACTGCATAGTTACAAAGGAGGTATTTGACATGATCTTCATTAAAAAATTTTATAGAAGTTAATCTTTCTCATGATTTATGTGATCCTGGTACTATTTAAAAATATAAAATTAACAAGTATATGTGCCAATACTACATAGTCTTAAAATTTGATATAAGGCATCCCGCTATGAAATCGTTTATAAATATAATGTCAACGAGTAAAGTCTTATAACATTTGATAGGGAGATATTAATGGTAGTGGGGACATTACTACTAGCTTTGAGTTTTAAAACATTCTACACACAAACTTTCCTTGCTCATACTTTGCAGTTAGAACTAAGGTATTGTTTAAGAACAGATAATACACAATACAGATTCTATTATAAAATTGACAATTGATGTCTAAGACCACAAAAGTGATTAAAAATATTCAAAATTCATTTACTAAAGAGTCCTTCACTCTTGCTTCGGAAACGATTCGGAATGGTTTGTGAAAGTAATCTCATTCTCCGATCATCCTTTCATCCTCTGTTAATCCTCAAGCACCCCAACCTTTGAATAAATTAAAAGCTATTTAAAATCATTTTATAAATTCCAGAGATCCACCACTCGAAATCCAGAATCTTGGATTTCAATAATAAATAAAGAGACACAGTTCAAATTTAATGCTTACTTAGAGTGTTACGAGTTTGAAATTGTGTTTACACTAGGCTCTGATTGAATGTGTTCCGTAAAGGTGTTTACAGACGAGCGACAGATTATCTGCGACAGGTTGCGAATGAGACAGGTTGCGAATGCGACAGGTTGCGAATGCGACAGGTTGCGAATGCGACGACTGCCGCATGCCGCCGCAACTCAGCTACCGTCTTCGTCGCGTCTCGCGTCGTTAACCG
The DNA here is from genome assembly GCA_963556745.1 of Catoptria pinella. Lineage (NCBI taxonomy): Eukaryota > Metazoa > Arthropoda > Insecta > Lepidoptera > Crambidae > Catoptria > Catoptria pinella. The sequence continues at coordinate 3,197,478 of OY750777.1, forward strand.
TCGTCGATCGCCGACATGCGTGTCGTAAACTGTGTCGCTAAGTAACAGACAGTCGCTCGTCTAAAAACACCTTTACGGTGACGAGTAAATACAATCGGTTCAATTATTCTTAAAGCCTGCAGGATGAAATGAAACGAATTGATTGTTTTCATACTTGTATACAACGTGTTACAAAAGTACCCCTAATGCCGAATATGGTAAATAAGGACCATCAAACTGAACAACTTTTACTATGGGACCAACTCTGAAATCGCGAAATAAAAATCAGCTGTTCCATACATTTTGATATTTTCGTAGTTAATTTTTGTATGAAACAGCTGATTTTTTTTTCGCTATTTCAAAGTTGGTCCCATAGTAAAAGTTGTTCAGTTTGATGGTCCCTATCTACCATATTCGGCATTAAGGGTACTTTTGTAACACGTTGTATAAGCGTCACGCAACGCAACGCATTAGCTGAAAGTTTAGAATAATATCACCTAGAAACAGAGTCCATGCAAGTAAAGTGAGGCTTGTATGTAAAATGGCTTAGTTTTCAGATTCATATCCTTCATACGTTACCTAATCGTAACTAAAATCCAATAAAATAGTAACTAATCCCCCAAAGGTATGGAAATTGAAACTATTTCGTTCTTATAGGTACGATTAGGTAACGTATGAAGGATAAAAATTTGAAAATTAACCCATTTGGTTTAGTATGTTTTGCCTCACTTTTGACAGTTCACTTTATAGGGAACTATCGTTCTAGGTTGTTATTATTCTAAGGTTGAAATCAAATGCGCGTTAGAGGAAGAAAGAGTCTAAATTTGTTTGTGCTATTAAATAGCATGTCTATCTGTCTGTATCTGTACCTTAACTTCACAAAATCGGTCTATTAATACCCACCTACTATCCTAGCCTACACTTTGTTTACGTATCAAGAGAATATTAGTACAATGGTGGAAGAGCATCCCACGCCGTTACATAACTATTAAACCACAATATAATATGTAGGTTAGTATAAGTTTGTAGTCTTAACTACTAATTTTGCTTTAGTTGTTTATGTTAGTAAACTAATTTCAGAAATTATGAATCTTATACCGGGTTCACACGAGGCGATTTTAGTTGATCAATTATTAACGGCCAACAAAAAATGTACGCGGGCGCTTGCGATTTGAACGTTCAGACGGTTCAAATCGCAAGCGATATAGCAGTTGATCAACTAAAATCGCCTCGTGTGAACCCGCTATTAACTGAAAATCGCAGGCAAAAAACGCTTTTATTTTGTTAGTTTTAGGAATCGGAGTGCTAATTGCTTTAAATTTAAGTAGATAATAAATAAATAATAGAAGTTAGTGTAGCTAAAAGATTTTTCTTGACAGAATCAATTATAAATAATACAACAAATGGTTTTCCATACACACTTAGATTATGAAAGAAATTACTAACTATTACTGATAATTTGATTTAATAAGACGACATATTTTTAATAACGATTTAAATTTAAAAGACGTATGACAGCTGTCAAAAGTGTTTACTAAATAGGACAAGCAAAGATTAACAGAGTTTAACTCCTAGTGTGACAAATGTTATTGTGACCGCTCAAAAATAATTTAAAAAATCCATAGACTTTATTTTTAATACGTAAGTAATTTGTATAAATAAAGCTTTAAAAAAGATGGATCTCGATTGTAGAATGACCTTCTATCAAGGCGAGATTGTACTAGAAAAATAATTTGCCCAGATCGAATGAGTGTTGGTGAATTTAAAAGGACGAACATTATCTAGAACGTGGGTAGTACAATGCCATCATACAGCCCAATCAAAACAAAACCGACGTTAAAAAAAGACTGGATTTTTATACCCCCAACTTGATTAATAATTCACGGGCAACACTCAGATTAAAAAAAAATATGACACGTCACATCATCCCGAGTCCCGAATCAGGGGCCTATTCAACGACAATGGCGACGCACAGCACAATACGTGACAAACTGATCTCTATCTCGCCAAGAATTGAGTTCATCTTTGTATAAATATTTCCGTTCCACCACCAGAGGGTTATAGACTTTATTTATGCGCGGTGAGAGTGTAAATTTGTTTGTAGTGTGTTCGGAGAGGAATTCAAGATGGTTTCCAGGGAAAGGATGCGTCGTGTAAAAAATAAGGATGGTCACACCGGGGCGGACTTGAATAGGTTCACTCACTTCTTAAAGCTTTTCGACAAGTTTCGTATTTGTAGTGGAAAATTCCGGTCGCTCACATTGAAATTGGTGCGGTCAAACAGTCAGCCGTGAAATAAGTCAGTCATAAAAAGTCACAATCATAATTCATGTGGCACGGTTTACGTCTAGAACGCGTTACGTAAACGTTGGATTGTTTCCTACTAACGTGCGTTGGCTGCAATAATTTTATGCAAGTCTTTAACCTTTAGATTCCTTAATAATAGTTCTAGGCTAAGCGAACGTTCTGATTAAACTGCATAACGAGGACCTGATTTTATTGATATGTTACTTTTAACTTAACCAAATTTACACCAACGCGACACAACTACATCAGAGTACTTTTGAGAGATTTTCAAATACAACAAAGACCAGACTGACAAAATTCTATTCTCAAAAACTAGAAATGATTGACGTCTTCAAAAAAATATATGTTATTGACATACTTACCTTTTACAAAAAAAGATAAGCAGATTTAAATTAAAAAAAAAACCTTTCTAGCTGATTATGTAAAAAAATAAAAAAAATGTAACCCAATTATCTCGAAAGTTATTCGACCAAATTAATAATATATTATTGTTTCTAAAAAAAGGTTTTCGTAAAAGTAAAACAGTATTAGTAGTAGAAACTAGTATTATATTTTTAAATTTTGAAAGTAAGGTTAAAAATTGACGCGGTGTAACCACAGCGCTGATGTGTACTTTAATATTAAAGCTTTTAGTTCGAAATTACTTCAAACGTTATAAAGCATCGTACCCCGAATCCCAAACATCCGGCGCACCTTAGACAGCTAGTTCTCGGTTACACAGACTAGCTGACAATTCTTCCATCATCTGGTATCATCGACACGATGAAGAAGAAGACATCTCACTCGAGAGCTCTCCTTCTAAATATCAAAACAAAAACAATAGAACATTAGATATTAAAAGATAAAGTTACCGAACGTAAAATTAAGAGTCGAACATTCTAGGTCAGTGTAAAAGTAGAACGGAGTTTACGAAATTTATATAATGATGACATCAAAATGCAATCAGTGTTAGGTCATACACGTACATACATACACATGCTATGATGTGTGTCAGTATAACCGTATGCAATTGTTGCTAAGCTTTGTTGCGAACATGCGAGGGGGCTAATTTTGTAATACCAATAATGTAATCGGGATAAGAAAGGATCCTTGTCTATTAAAATATAGTTTTAGCTATCTTCCGTATAGTAGCAAATAGCATTATGCATTATAAAATAATTGTTTTTTTTATTGATACCTAGTGAAATAATTGGAAAGTATGCTGAACTTTATACGGTTAACATTTTTTTTCAGGAACGTACCTAAGTAGTTTCTTAGATACTATGTCATGGTTCTGAATATTTTGCTATGCAAATGAGGAGAATTACTGGAATTATGCATTGCATCTTAATAATTTTATCCGAGAAGTTTGGGAGAAGTAATATAGGTTACAGTTACATTACTTTCGAAGCAATAGTATTTAAAAAACACAATTTGATATCTTTACGAGCTATATTAATTGCTTCCATACAAGTAACTACAATATCAAAACTAGTTATATGCCATTTATAGCTTCAGAATTAATCAACCGCCTCTTCAGTAGACAGTTAACCTAATATGCACGTGTTAATACAATAATAAGGTCGTCTACCAACATCGTAGTTGCGCAAACTCAAATAGTCTTTATTATAAGGCAAAAACGTCGGTAATTGCACAACAACAAGTTTCTATAAATGAATCTTTGTTATTGAAATCTGAAGCGTTTATGACACATTATGGTGTTATGTGAAACGATATGTCATCTCTTTCCTTTCCTCTCATATATTTTTTATCAATATGGATTTCACTTTGCTTCCTCGCTAAAATAAAAGCTGGTTTTACCAGAACTGATTTAAAAATCACCATTTTAATTAAGTAATTAATAATGGTAGCATCAAATTGCTAACAAACAGTGCTAATTTATTCTGTAATCTAAATCCATACGTAATATTATAAATGCGAAAGTCATTTTGCATACACATTGTCAGGGGTACAGAATACATAGGATACCTTTCATCCAGAAAAAAAAACTTCGCAGACGAAGTCACGGGCGGTCGTTAGTCAGATTTTTAATCGAAAGAATCAAGCACTGCTTAAAGTTCTAGATTCGACTCCTGCCTGGTTGTTTGTAGTGTCTTGGCTGTGGGTGGTTCATGAAAACAATTGATCTGAGAAATGATTTGACGACCTCCGTGGTCGAGTGGCTTTGTACACCGGTTTTCAATGTGTCGCCATCTCTGAGGTCCCGGGTTCGATCCCCGGTTGGCTCAATTTAGAAAACGAACTTTTCTATATTGGCTCAGGTCTAGGTGTTTTGATACCACCGCTGTCTCTGATTTCCATAACACAAGTGCTTTAGCTACTTACTTTGGAATCGGAGCAATGCTTAGAGCATTAAGAAGCAATGTATGTGATGTTGTCAAATTTATTTATAAATGTTTGTAATAAAAGTACGGTCGGCCTCATAAGCTCATAAAAAAACTGAACACATATTATAGACATTATAGTAATGTCGCGTTCGTTAACTATTACCTACTGAACCATTTTTGTTGGTGTGAAAAAATACTAAAGTGGCAAGATTCGCCTGAAGCTGACTGTACCAGTTTTGGATATAAATGGTATTGGTTGCACGGATATCATTAATTTAATGCGAAAAGGCGAAAGTATATAAAAAACGCACATAGATCTCAGATCAGACGCTGATTGATAGAGCATAAAATTAAATCCATCTGATTCAGAACCAGAACTATTACACAGCTGCTACTATAAACAACTCTGACCATATAAAAGAGATTATGATTAGTTATTCCATTGTAAACACGGATACGGAAGTGTTGTCCTATTTCATTGTACAAACAAAATGGCGGAACTAAAGAAAACTTAAGCCTTGAAATTGAATGCAGTCAAGGAATGTTTATGCATTCCATTGTTGTGTGTCAAAGGTCTTGCACTCTTATTTTTATCTATATCTATAGTCTATTATATTGAAGTCAAACCAAGACTGTAATGGATCGCTTTACCCACCTAATCAAAGTCTAAGTCTGATGTTTGAAAGAGAAGGGGATTTCACATCACGTACTTTCAAAATTTCGAATATGGAATTTCTTCATATTTGAAAATGTGTATAATTATTAAACATTTGATAAAAGGTTAGTGGTCTACCTACTATTATTCGGCAAATTCATATGAAGACCTTAATAGTCAAGTAGCTAGAATAGCAGTCCTAATGCCGTCTTAAAATTTGATTCCCAGTCAAGACAATGGAAAACGAAATATTCAGATCTTTGTGTTTGTGGTGTATAACTAAATTCTGCCAATACGAATTCTACAGTCATCTGTTTATTTCGTTTGCTATGTACAACGACTTCCTTCCGCGCTGAGTCATGTTATGTGAATGATAATTTAGTCTCTATTTATATTTTGTCAAAATAAGATGGACACAGGGCAAAATTGGGCAGCAAGTCAGCAACGTTTTCCGAGGAAAACAGCCTAACACTGCAATCTACAAACCCTATCAAGCGTGGAGTTTGTGGCAAGTGGCAACATCTTCCGGACAGATCTCAACGTGTGTAGAGAGAAGCGCGGCCTTCTCAGGACTGCTGATGCCGCGCCTTCCCCTACACACGTTGAGTTTTGGCCGAAAGGCCGGGGACGACCGTGCTTCTCCGTACGATCCTGCAGGCCGGGCCAGTGCGTGTGGAGGGGTCATAAGTCCTGAAGTTGATTATGGGCTGGATACCTTTTTTTTATCGATAAAAAAAGCATTTACACATCCCCCCGCAGGTGAGCAAGGGGTTCGTATGTGGGGCTCGCCAGGAGGGGACGTTGCGGCTCCCTCCACGACCGCTTCCCGTGGTTCCACCCAGCCAGTGGCTCGATGAGACCCCGGGAGGGGGGAATACCCACTAGAAACCCGGTACTTGCCCTCATGCGCCGCCGGTTGGCCCTTAGAGTCCCCTTTGGGAATCGCCTCATTATAGGATACCTACTAATGAAATGAATGATCAAAAATCTTTTAAGGTTGACGAGGAAAACTCCAATGTGTTTGCGCATGTTGCTTAACATTCTTATCGCGCTCACGCAACTCCTGAACCAAGTGCAAGGTACTCACGTGTATGTAATGCATTGTGCGTTGCATAATGTTATAGAATCGAACCTTTGTGACGCTGTGCCTAGATCAAAACAGATACGTCAGTTCAATAACATGCGTTTCTAGGAAATATGGTGCAGGTGTTACAAAGAGCACGAATATGGATTGAAATACCATTTCATTGTTGAATTGATAACAAAATTGTTATAATATTATTCGAATCAGCTGTTCAGAAAATCGGCAAAAACAAAGTCACTCTTACGAGACAATATGGAAACAAATATCGTTTTTCTACGTCGCATCGCCAGAGAGACATACCCCCTAATTCTTATTAGACATCAGTATTAGACATAATTATTTTACTTACTTACATATTACATATTCTAATTTTTCGACACGCAACCGGTTCTCTCTAAATCTGCTTACCTGCAAAGAAAGAGATGTAAATTAATATTTGATTGTTACTTTAATGAACATTTGAATTTAGGAAACGCGAGAAAATATTAAGGAAAGGACAGTTATTTTTGGGAAAGGTTTGCCTTTGCGAACCCTTCTTAGTTTCTCATACCAGTTTTAGAAAAGGTATAAATTATTATTTACGTGCTATTTTGTGTTAAACTATGAAAAAACGTGTCTAAAAATAATCAGTATGTTTGAACAGAATTCCACTAATTTATAATTTAATCGTTTGATACCGATGCAGTAGCGATGACGTTTAAAAAAAATGTTGAATGCGAAAACTGTCAGTTTGTATTTCGACTACAATTTCATTCACGTTTATTTAAAATTAGATCACGTTTTTGGGTGCCAGTATCAAGGTACTTGAGACCGTGTTTTACCTTGAAATAAAACGGTTACTTAGCAAAGACATTATGTGAGGACAAAGCCAGGTTTTCCGCAATGCCTCACAAACAGCTTCCAGGAGATTAACAAGTCAGTAAGGGCCTAAACACACACGGACCACACGCGCGCGCCGTGGTCGCAGTAATCCTAGATACTTGACAATGTTTTATTAGTGATGTACTGAAGTCGACAAGTGAAACAGATCGATTAGTTTTAAATAAAGAGGTGCTGTTATTTGAAACAGATATATGTAATTAACAATGTTTAACTTGTTACATAAGAAGTTTTGGTAGATCCTAGAATTATATTACTATTGGTGTTGACATACCTTCGGGTTCAATTCAACCCAGAAAAAAACTACCGATCATATTCTATTTAGATCAGGATTACTCAAAGTGGGGTACGCGAACCATCGCGACAAGATTTATATAATGACGGCTGGATGGCTGGCAAGAGCTGAATTGATGCCGAGTCAGAAATTAAGGTTTAAGATGTCCAAAATTACTCTAAAATCGACTCAATTTGCGACAAGAAACAAGCCCAACCATCACATCAATACTTATTCCTTTTTGAAACTGTATTTGTAAATTTTTATTATTTTTTTTAATTCTTTTACAGCTAGATTTGCTTTTCTTTTAGGGTTACGGTTCGCTGTCGTTTGGAAGCTTTAACAAAGGTACGTAGACATGGTAATGACGTGGGGCCGTAAGTTTGTAACCTGTTCTGTGTTGTGCAACATTTGAACTAGAACTAACGATACTTTTTTATGTGACCGAAATATTCGGATTTGTATACAGAGCGCTAAAAGTCTAGTTGCTTTACAACGTAGACCTTGGTTGAATATAAGACCGAGATTAAATCAGACTTCCTACCTAGTGGGTGTTGGCCACTGTTGGCTATTCAGTATCATTATCATAGCACAAAAAGAAATTCAACGAAGTCGCCACCCGCCCATTCTGAGGCTCAAAGGAAGACGCGACCCCCGAGTTCAAAATGTCAGTATCTTCTAATTATGAAACAGTAAAGTGCCTTATGACGGCAAAATACACTTCATAAGAGGATGATAATAGTTTTCTTATCGATAACTCAATCAAGATCCATAGCATCTCTTCCGTCTGAGATGCTATGTGTGAGTCGATTTTTTTCTAGTATATCAATATTATACATATAAATAAAAGTTTGTACGATAAAATCATTTGTTATTTATGTGGTTATGTATGTGAGTATTGGGAGTGATACTTCATGATCTACTTAAGAATGAATACAGAAGTAAATGAAATACTTTTGATCTTGGCTTAGTAACTATATTTTAGGTCTATATTTTTTGTTCTATTAAATAAAACTTACGTTTAATCGTTATAAAATATTTTAACTTCTTCATTCAATGCAAAGTTTCAAGGGGACATAATATCGATAAATTCATCGACTCCTTCGCAACCCTTACATTAAGCATAACAAAGAGTAGGGTTGGACCGTCATCGGGCATTGTTTAACGCAGACGTTATTTAAATATTCCGCCTCAGCTCGGCTCCAGACAAATTTTTTTTCGTCGATTTTCGTCGTTGAAATTCGACGCGGGCGTCTTTTGAATAACAACAGTTTTCTTTTTCTACACGGCTGAGATATAACTGTATTATATTAGAATTATACCTAAAGAAAATGAGTCTCGTTCAAGAGACTAAGGATTTCAAGATAATTTCTGTAAACAATGTTATTTTTTTTATGCCAACAAATTGATGCGGTAATTTTTTATCGTCCCATGCATCATTCTGTAGAAACTCAAGACATTCAATTCTCTACTAATGAAGGGTATTTTTCTCGTTCACATTAAATTTGTTATTCATGTTCTTCAGACTCGGAACACTTCAATTCTACTAAATCAAACACGAATCAACGAATCACGATCCACTAACTTATGTTAAATGAATTAGCCACTATCGATAAAAATCTGTCGACTCATTTATCTTTGAGAAAACGCCACACATCACTAATTACAGTCAAAACTTTGGGGACATCCGATAAACTTATCTTGAACTTTTGAAGGCCTTAAGTGAAGGGAATAAAAGCCATTATAGGTCGTTTGATCTGCTTTTATAAATGTGTGCTCTTTTCCATTGTTCGTGACGGTACATTTTGACATAAAGACGACGCGAAAACGTAATTCATTTGTTCCTATAAATTAACGCCTATAATCTACATAATTTAAGTAACTTCAAATTTTCAATGGATGTATTGAACAAATTGACAATCATACAATTTTAAAAGGACTGCCAAAAAAAGAATAGTATATTGTATTCGGCCCCCTGATTTTACTTTGTTGCAATCAACTCTGACAGAAATCGCAGTTACATTGCTGCTTTAGTAAGAACCAATATGACAACTATCTTACTTAAAGTAGCAATTTAACTGCGGTTTCAATCGATTTTAATCGAGAATTGTTAGCAACAGAGTTACGTAATCAGGGGGCAGGGTTCATGTTTGTTTGTGAGTTTCTTTATTCCAAAATAACTTCTAAATTTGTTAGCTAGTTGAAATTTATTTTACCTACCCATTGAATGTAAACTTTGTTAATTATTGTAATGGAAAATGACGTCACTTTAAATGCCGACCTAATTTTTCAAATTTTGACGACTCTGTATGAAACATACAGGGAGAAAAAACCAGCCCTTGACGAGTTTCTTGCCGGTTCTTCTCGTTACAAGGTCTCCCGCTTAGGGTTTGCGAACCGATGGCGTAGCTTCTTTGACATTCACAAGTGCTTGTAACAGCCTAGACTGAATAAATGAGTTTTGAATTTTGAATTTTGAAAATGCCAGAACAGATTTGGATGTGTGTCACGCGAAATGGACCAAGTGGACAAGTGGACTAAATGCGAAGTGGACGTAGTGCGACTAAACGGTTTGAGGTATCGTAAAAATCTTTTTATCACCCGGTAGTGTCCGTAAGATTATCGCCAACAGCTAAAATAATACCTAGGTATGTATATTTTGATCATCCTTCTTTTAAATACCTATTTATTTTTCCTTTATTTTTCAGTCTTTTAGATAAATAATAGTGTTTATTACATTTAACTTTAGATATTAATTAATAGTACTGTATTTATTATAAGAATTGATGTAAACAAACGTTGGTAAATCAAAATAAATAAATAAATCACCCCGAGTGACACTAGCTATAGATTTTTTTTAAGAAAGTTAATATACGCTAAATGACGCCATTTTGTAACGTTGTTTTTTTTTTATTCAAAATAGAATCATCGTCTTATAAAAAGTAAACACATTTAAAACATGACTGCTCTGCCAAACGAACTAAAAGTTAAATAACAAGTTTCATTGCAGTCGGGGGACCTCTTTGATTAAAAATTATTCCACAGACTGCAATGTTACTTGTTTTTTTTTTATTTTTAGTGCGTTTTTGGCAGGGCAGTCGTGTTTTTAATGTATTTTTAATAAGGCAATGATTTTTTTTTCTTGTTAAGATTATAAAGCTACATCGATTATGACTTTACTTTACACTCTCAGGTTTTTTGGTTCTGAACCTGGGTTCAGGGTTTCAGGGGTTCTTTAAGGGTAACTTTAGTTACATAGAGACTAATATCAGTGCAACACCACAGAATATAAAATAGTACTATAACGCCTTAATTGTATATTCCATATGGTAATGAAAAAGCAGACTCTACTTGAGCTGTAAAATAATGAAGAAAATATCCACTCAACCCTCAACCCACCCGGTCTCTTGTACCCCCGTCACTGCCACCGCGTCCCACATCACACTCGACTCATTGTGAATGTGATTTAAATTCGGCTATCCTCCCGGTGAATTAAGACCGTTTTAGGGTTAAGGGTATTCTACGTCAGAAATTAACCGGTTAAGAATGAGGATTCGAACTGATGTATGATAAGTTGACTACTTGAAAACATAAGTAAGTACCTACATGGATGCTTGTTAAGGTAATATGTGGAAACATAAGACGTAGTTACTATTTAATTTAGTAACTTGAACTTGATATACCTATATTTTTTTAAAACAGGTGCTATATTTCTGAGTATTTACTCGCCCCTAGTATTGATAAGTCAATCAAACAACGGCTATTTGGGAAAATATTGAAAGCAGATTGTCTAACATCATTTTGGTTTATTTAATTAAACAATACGATAACATAATTGTTACAGATGATCCTCTTTTGTTTCGAACATCTGAAAATCATTTATTATTTTGAACTCTAGATATTGAATTCAATTATCTATCACTCTTCGTGCGTAGTTTTACAGTTCAATATTGAATGTTAACAGTCAGTAGTAAATAAAAACGTAATTTACAACAGCTGCGTAATAATCAATGACGTACTTATATCAGAAGATTTCATTTCGGAGAAAACTCCAGTAAGTAGTCACTTGTTTACGTAAGAAATTTCTTATTGTATTACATGAATAATGAAATAAAGGTACTTAATTGATTCTGCACAGTGGAATATTATTTGTCTTCATCATTTTATAAATCAATTTTTAGTCACTCACCTATATTATTAAAATTCTAAACGTAGTCCTGATTAAGATGGTAATTCCTTAAAACAATATTCACTTATAATAAAATGTAAAGATTATCATAATTTGATCGAAACGTGAAGATTCTGAAGATGGTAAACAATGTTATTTTGACAGACGAAGTTAAAATGCTAACCTTTTTGACCGAGCGAGTGCGAAGCGTCTCCGTTTAAACTTGGGCAAAAATACTTTTTTATGGTGTCTGTCCGTCTGTTTTCTTCTACAGGTCGCATTTCTCAACCGATTCTCGTGAAACTTTGTGAACAGGTATTTTTTATTTATTTAATGGGTTTGTTCTTGACCCTAGTCTAGTCCGAAAGCAAAGACAGGGTCTACAATGGAGCGAGCTTGCCCAGAAGGTGCCTATTCACTCTGGCCTTGAAAAGACTCAGGTTGTATGCGCTCGGAAACTCAGACGTCAGCAGGGAATTCCATTTCTTAGCTGTGCGCATTATAAACGATGTTGAGTAGCGTTCGGTACGCAGAAGAGGTATATCAACCAAGAACGGGTGGTAACCTGCAGTGCGTCTGGATGTCCGATGGTAGAAAGGAGAAGGTGGAATGAGCTCATGCAGCTCTTAAGCACACTCGCCGAAGTACGCACGACAGCACGTCAGATTATACAATTAAACTACGAAAACAGCTTTTATTAAGTAGGGCATAAAGGCGGTCTCAAGGTCAACATGTATAGTCTGAGGTGCCGTTGTGTGTACAATCTATATAGGTTCGATATTTATATGGATTTTGTTCGTCTATTCAGTTTTTCGTAATTTTTGAAATTGGCAGAGATATGGGGAAATTAATATTTCAGCCATTTCGAAAAATGTTAAAAAATTTCACAAATGCAAGGGCGACAGCTCATAAACCACTAGTTTCTAAAAGGTAAACTGATAGGTTTTCTACTTAGGTATCTAACTATTGATTCTTTGTATTATATCATATACATTAATGTACCATTCAAGAAATATGTCAAAATATGTAATCGACCTTCTTTAATAATGTGTCTCATCCTATCAACACATGAGCTTTTATAAAGAGCTTTATTACCGTATAATGAAGGCTCATATTTGATCGGCACTTCTCGGTATCGTGGGTGCTACAGAAAATTATTTTATCCGGGTTGCTATTCAAGACTTGATAATGTTAGAGGGTAATCATTTTTCTATTGACTTTGTTGGGACTCAAATTGATCGCTTGTTCTCTTTGTTATAACAATGTAGATAATTATAAGTAAATAAATTAAATTTGAAACACTTCCTCTTTATGTTTTGAGGAGCTCGGTGGCGCAATGGTTTAGCGGCTGGACCAGCGATTGCGGTTTAGAAGTTTAAGCAACTTTCGCATGAGTCGGTCATGGGATGGGTGACCAAAAATTTATCATCTCGAACTCCTCCGTGGTTCGGAAGGCACGTTAAGCCGTTCGTTCCAGCTGCAATTGCAGTCGTTAACACCTACCAATCCGCATTGGGGCCGCGTGGTGGGTTATAGCTCATCCACCTTATCCACCCATAAAGAAGGCCCCAGCATTATCTGACATTAAAAATGGCTGATGGTCATGATCATGTTTTGACAGTGCTTGTTTAATACAATGGTGGACAGCGGGAAATGATTAGTATTCTGTGGTTTTATTTTAATAAACAATCTAAAATTGTAAATAAACAAGCAAAATTGAATAGAAATTAGCCATATTAACTTTTAAGAATTACCAACATTTAAAAATAGCATATTTGATCACAAAATATTAAAAACAAAATTATTGCGCTATGGCATTAGGGGCAATGTGTTAGATTTAATTATGTCGTACTTGAGCAACAGAGAACAAACAACGCTAATATCTAAAATATGTCCTAAATCAAAGTCAGAGATTAAATACATGTCAAATTATAGACAGGTATACTATGGTGTACCTCAAGGTAGTGTTCTGGGGCCACTTCTATTTTTGATATATATCAATGACTTTCCCTCAGTTGTAGCTGCACCAATGATTTTATTCGCTGATGATAGCACAGTAATTTTTTCAAATAAATGTTTATCCCTACTTGCAACTGACATAAATAATGCACTTTATGAAATTGTTAATTGGTTAAGAATGAATAATTTATTAATAAATATTGACAAAACTAATATTATGACTTTTAGAAATAGTTATAGAAACACTGTATCTATTGAAATTAAACATTCTGACAATACGATAAAAGAAGTAGAAGTTACTAAATTTTTAGGACTAAACGTTGACTGTAACCTCAATTGGAAAGAGCACATTGAGACTGTTTGTGCTAGATTAAGTAGATTCTCTTATGTTCTTTACATGCTTGCTAAAGTTGTCAATGCTAAGACTGTCCTAACCGCATATCACGCGTACGTAGCATCTACGCTTCGGTATGGGCTGATATTTTGGGGGAACTCAGTTCACAAAGAGTATGCATTTAAAGCCCAAAAGAAATGTGTAAGGGCTATTTGTAATTTAAAACAAACTGACAGTTGTAAACCACATTTTATATCCCTAAAACTTTTGACATTGCCTTGTATGTACATTTATGAAATAGCTGTATTTGTTAAAAGAAACTTAAATTTATATCCGACATTTAATAGTGCTAGGCTTCGTGATAGACTTTGTATGCCGTGTCATAAGACTGCGCTTATGAATAAGAGTATCCTGTGTATGGCACCTAAAGTGTACAATAAAATTCCATCTAATATAAGAGAAATTGATAATTTTAACAGATTTCGATGTAAAATGAAAGACATATTAGTTGACAAAGCCTATTATAGTGTTAAAGAGTTTTTAGAGGATAAACATTTGTAACTTTTAAAATTATTTGTTAATTTGCATGCCATGTGGTGAAATACGGATTAAGCTACATACAATATAATATATTAAATACCTCTGTACTACCTGTATTTGCAAATAAATTGAATTGAATTGAATTGAATTGAATTTATTATAATGAACTCACGATCAGATTATAAAGGACACCAGCACTTTCCATAAAAAAAATGTTTAACTTGTAGGTATACGACTTATTTTTACGCCTGCCTGTTGGTTTAGCCAATTATATTTGCTACATGACACAAGTTCCGTCTTAAAACAGTTATTATTTAAGTATGAATATTTTTTGATATGGTAACATTACAAAAACACTGAGTCATCTAAAACGTTCCGTTAATCACATTTTAATCTTTAATTGGCAGAAATGTCGCTGTCGCTATAAAATGTTAAAACAAGACTGGATAAACCACAATTCCTTTGCTTTTTACGGAATCAAGAAAACGAAATGCCAATATTTGACTTGAATTTGGTATTGAACTTAAAAATAAAAAGCCGAAACTCCTTTGATTTATAAATCATAAATAATGCAGACAAACTGGCATCATCCAGGTTCCAAATTCAAAAATAGCTAGCTGTCTTCTATTCGGTCTCATTTTGTCTCGTCGATGAACAAAGTTTTTTTTTCACCACACCTGCAGGTAACTGGAGAAGGCAAAGGCATTAAACCGCTAATGCATTTCCAAGATCGATGCGCTCAGGTCACCTACCCCTCGGAGGATTAATCATACAAGTAAGCGTTTGAGGATAACGTACGGTACGACTTTTATAAGCTTTTAACATGGGTTCATCGGTTCGAATGGAAGTCGAACATTATTACTTTTAATGCGATGAAATTTAAAAAAAAAATTTGAATGAAGTGAGTTTTTTAGGTAAGTGATTGCATGAATCATGATTCATGTCTTGCATTGCATTTGATGAGTCAGTGGAAGGCGTATTGAGAACATACTAAAATAAAGAGGTTTTTGTCACATGAGAAGATAATAAATAAGTACTTGACCTTAATTTGATACTTATCAATAAATTCCAGAAATTTCTACAAGTCCTCAACCGAGCACTTGTAACTGTTGTACTATTAGTGAGTTTGTTACAAGGCATCCCGACTTCTTTCCATGATACCAACGACCACAAAATCTAAGACCAAAAAAAAAATTAGCCCAACCAACCAGCAATTTAGAAATGTTTCGGAGTGGCCCCCTTTCTATGTGTGTGAAAATTTATAACAAATTACCTAACGAAATCAAGGAAGAGATGAAAATAAATAAATTTAAAATATTATTAAAGGAATACCTTAACAAAAAATGTTTTTACTCGCTGCAAGAGTTTTTGGGTGAATAAAATAAAATAAATAAATGATAGAAATAAGATGTCATAGTAGTAGGTAATATAATAACACAAAATTAATATGATTGTTATTTATTATTGATATTTTTTGTTTTGTTTTTATTTAATTAATTAATATAAGTAAATAAATAAAAATAAATGTAGATTATAAGTAATTGCTATGCCCTTGCAGGGCCATGTTTGTATATATTTTTAAGTATTGTAACATCTTTATAACAACATGATGCAATAAAGAACTTTGAACATTATTATTTTTGTAACACTTGTAGAACCTAAAATATTATGTTTTTGGAACCCTATCCTTTTAATAAGAAAATGTAAAAAGCCTATAAAGTTCGGATAATAACAGAAATCAGACATTTCATACAAACTATTCCTTACATATATTTGTCACTTAAACACTGAACATGTAGATCATTTCATGTTTATACGTACCAACATAAAACTTGCTTGTTATAGCAAAATAGATTTTATGCCAAGGGCATAAAGTTTAAAATGGGAGATTTAAGGAGACACCGTGATCTTAACTCGCCGCCCTTAACCCAACGGTTAAACTAGCAACGGAAACGCGTCTATTTCTTGTTAAATTTAATTGAACGCATCACCCGAAGTTTACGCCCGCATATTTTATTACTCGCTTCCTTTAACTTCTAGAATGTTATGGTATATCGTATGGTACAGTCACAGTCTTAGAATACTGTGGTACAGTCAACAGCACGTCAGACTATACATGTTGACCTTGAGACCGTCTTTATACCGTACATAATATGACCTGTTTTCGCCTATCGTATGTCGTAATGTACACATTATGTTATATCCGAAATAATGTCCACTTTATCTAGATTAGGTACCTAAATTGGTGAAAGTCTATAAATTTTTTGATAACACTTCCCAACACTACGATAACACAGCAATAAAATAACTTTGATATAATTTTTAAATTTTGAGATTTTAGCATTCACAATGCTATTTTTATATAATACCAAATAATATACTAGAAAAAATACGACTCGCACCAGATCATATTTTTGTCCCGTCCGAGAACATGACCTGGTGCGAGTCGTATTTTTTCTAGTGTATTATTTGGTATTACTTTGATATAAATTTGCATCAGAATCCACTGCTCTATTACCTAAATATTATGAAAGATACTTAGCTATTTAATACAGTACATATATATTCTATAAAACTCCCTACCTAAGGTGAGAGGTTGGCACATAAATCTCAATAAAGATGATATAGTGAAGAGACGGTCCTAACTACCTCGCGAACAAACTACCGTAAATCGTATCGGAAAATAGTACAGACTCCGTAAAGAAAACAAACTCCTCGTCAAATATTCAGTCAGTAAGTGACAAAGGCTATTAAATTGGGCACTTGACAATTTTTTATGTCATTAATTAAATTAGTGCATCGTAAAAGAAATATTAGTGATTTTTTTTTCTGCCATCAATATTTATTGAGATTTGATGCTTTGAATGTTGACAACATGGCGGACGCGTGAAAACACCCCATACGAGAAGTATCGGAATAGTGACGTCACAAGTCACATCACAGCGCGCGACCCAAGGCAAAGGAAATTTGTGATTATCTAAGCAAAAAATGTTTTTACGACCATGTTTCAATAGCACTATTTTGTCACTGGAGAATTTTGTTTTTTTTATGATTTTTAACTTTGTGGAGTCCTAGAAATCATAGTAAAATTCGTCAAATCGAGCCCAAATTTCGCTTAGGGGTTAGTTTGCTTCCCTTTTTGCTCTATTATACATTAAAAGTATAATACATTCTCAAGAACAATACCCAACTACACACTGAAAATAACTTTATTCAGACTAATTACACCACAAGAGAAGGAACAAAAACCTAGTAAGTACCTAGTAGGTAGGTTACATTAAAACGAGCGAAACAATCTTATTTAAGTTTAACCCCAAATCCATTAAATTTTTAGTGACAAATTTATTCATTTTGTTTCTAAAAATGTGGTTAAAATAACAACATTATAAATACCAATCAAAATTGACGAGTTAGGCGTCTTCTTCACCGGCTCGGTACGTTTTCGGTTCGGATGTTTTTTGTAAAAACGTTCAGAATTTGTACCACAGAATATATCAAAATGTATGAAACAGCTGATTTTTTTTTTCGCGATTCGAGAGTTGGTCCCATAGTAAAAGTTGTTCAGTTTGATGGTCCCTATCTACCATATTCGGCATTAGGGGTACTTTTGAAACACGTTGTATTTATTTTCATATAGAAACACTTTCAGGAAACACGGCAACGATAAATAATGGACCAATTTATTTTCCTAGCGGGTGGCAGGAGAAGCCTTGTTTAGGACAAAGAAACACGCATCATATTTAATTTATGAAAAGTAATGTTAGCCAATTACCGCGCTTCCCTTTTTATTTTGGAGGCCATGGATGAACTTCATATATTTTGATAAAAAATAAGGCAACACATTTGTACCGTAACGACAGAATGAATAGCTAAAACCATAACTCTGATAGATAGTAATTAAAAACAACTACACGAGTAGTTAAAAACGACTATGTACGTATAACGAATTATGTAGAAAAAAACCGGGTAAATGCGAGTCGGCCTCACCCACCGAGGGTTCCGTACAAATTTATAGGTATTACGTATTTTAAGTAAAAACTATATTTTTATTATTTAATTACAATGTATAGTTTTCAGTTTTTAGACTCGGACAGAAATTTTGATTCCCTTGAGTGTCGAAATGTGTATTAAGTTAAACGTTTGATTTTTCACAGCTTCAAGGGACTGCAGACTCCGAATACCTATATGGTTTTAATTTCAACTCGATACCTTCACGCATTCCCGAGATTAGGGGTCTTGACAGACAGACGGACAACAAAGTGATCATATAAGGGTTCCGTTTTTCCTTTTGAGGTACGGAACTCTAAAAAAAATCTTCTCACATTAACTTTACCGACAGAATCTCGTCAGGTAGGAAAAAAGAAACTCATAAAAAAATAATAACGGAAATCCGTGAAGTGTATTCATAAAGTATTACTTAGGTACCTACTTGCTGATACGCCATTTATCAGAATCCGCAATATCGATTTACTTGTAAATAAAGATCACTTCATCATCAACATTATCACTTCATTAGCTATGCTAACTTAAATCTTGAAATATTATTCGCCATTATTTGTTTACTATACAAGGTGTTTCAAAAATACCCCTAATGCCGAATATGGTATATAGGGACCATCAAACTGATCAACTTTTACTATGGGACCAACTCTGAAATCGTGAAAAAAAAATCAGCTGTTTCATCCATTTTGATATTTTCGTAATTCGTCGTTCAGTTTGATGGTTCCTATATACCATATTCGGCATTAGGGGTATTTTTGTAACACGTTGTATATGTAGGTAGGCAAAATTGATAAAATCAGCCTCATTGATATGATCGCCAACTAATTGTTTTCCACGGCATAAATCACATACCTACAATACAAT
The DNA here is from genome assembly GCA_963556745.1 of Catoptria pinella. Classification (NCBI taxonomy): domain Eukaryota; kingdom Metazoa; phylum Arthropoda; class Insecta; order Lepidoptera; family Crambidae; genus Catoptria; species Catoptria pinella. The sequence continues at coordinate 3,216,850 of OY750777.1, forward strand.
ATTAGCGTATAAAAAAACCCTTAAAACAAGTCATTCAAAAAAACCGCTTACAATACCTAGTATAGGGTTGCCACCCGTACTTTATAATAATGTATATAAGGTGGAACCAAATTAAGTAAAATACTGAAATAGGTGATAGTGTTACTTAAACTGAACAACTTTCTCCAAGGAACATGGGTCGAAATACGAAAAATATAATTCATCCTCCCATACAAAATGTATCGGTCAGCTGATCGACTTAGTATGGAAAGGCGAAAAAAAAATTAGTTTTTCGACCTATGTTCCTTGGAGAAAGTTGTTCAGTTTAAGCAACACTATCACCTGTTTCAGTATAGTTACTTAATTTGGTCCCACCTTATACTTTATTTCGGGGTATTTGTATTCTATACATTATGAGGAAAATAATGTAAGTAGGTAGTAACGTGAAAATACTTTATTTCACATGGCTTGTTATTTCTCTAGGATAAATTGCCAAAAATAATAAAAAGTATGTTTCTACCCTTCGCCCGGAAAATGAGACCCAATAGATATTCCAAGTCATCCGGCCGCATGCGTCCGCTCGGGCGTTGATGAATTAAGGGTAAAAATAAATAATAAGTTCTTTATTTCCATACAATGTACTTTTTTTCTACCTTTAGCAACCGATGTACTTTATTATTTATTTACTTTATTTGGTTTTTCAATTTCTTAGTTATAATGTACTGTTTCAAACTTTGATTTATAAAACTTTGTAATTGTTAGTACCTTGTCGGTTATTCTAGTAGCTGTACACATTACATTAATTAAGGAAGAGCGGGGTCCCCTGGCACAAGTATTACTGATACTTAAAAGGAGATCCTGAGCACTAGCTAAGATAATCATATATATAGTTACTGAATAAATATTTTGTATTTTTTTTTTTGTATTTGTATTATTAGTCTAAAAAAAAGGTGGCAACCCTAACCTAGTACCTACGCCCTTACCCTCATCGTTCACGTTATAACCACCTATAGGTAATAACCGACCGACGTAAAGGGTTTGGTTCGGACTCCAACTAAATAGCACAAGTTCATGACCCGTAAAATTGGGGGCTGCCATTCTTATTGTTTCTCCCGACAGTTCCTAAAATGCATTATGTAGAAGGTTCAACAAGCACGTAGTTTAATTTAGGGTTTAAATATTTAATACTAGTGGCTCAGTGAGCCTCGCTCAAATTGTATGTTGTTTAAAAATTAATCTAATAGATGTCGCCACGAGGTTGGCACTGCTTTTGAAAAGCAGTAACTATGCTATTTGGTAGGTTAGGTATTCTTTTACTTTACCAGCGCGAAGCTAGATGGCGCTTCTAATTTAGAAAAAAATTCGAATGGGTGATTTTTTTTCGCAAAATTTTAAACTGGCTCGACAAAAAATTTATACAACGTGTTACAAAAATACCCTTAATTCCGAATATGGCATATAGGGACCATCAAACTGAACAACTTTTACTATGGGACCAACTCTGAAATCGCGAAAAAAAAATCAGCTGTTTCATACAAAAATTAAAATCGAAAATATCAAAAATATCATAGGTAATTATCGAACTTGCTCGTTGAGAGTGAGAAATGTGACCTGTAGAGAAGAACAGACAAGCTGAAGCAGACGCTTCGCGCTCGCTCGGTCAAATAGGTAGGTACCTACGTAATAAATACATATCATCACAAATAGAGCTTCAAGATGTATTGAAAATGAAATGGTCGGAAATAGAGTGATATTGTAAATATACAAGGTGTTACAAAAATACCCCTAATGCCGAATATGGTTTATAGGGACCATCAAACTGATCAACTTTTACTATGGGACCAACTCTGAAATCGCGAAAAAAAATCAGCTGTTTCATACAAAAATTAAAATCGAAAATATCAAAATGTATGAAACAGCTGTTTTTTTTCGCGATTTCAGAGTTGGCCCCATAGTAAAAGTTGTTCAGTTTGATGGTCCCTATATACCATATTCGGCATTAGGTGTACTTTTGTAATTCCTTGTATATTGAAAGCAAAAAGGTATTTATTTAATAGGTAAGTATATGCATAACCTACTCGTATTGATCTACGATGCTACGCCATCATAATATGTAGGTTTTCCTGAAGATCATTAGGTAAGTAAGTACCTATTATTGTATTATATAGGTTTCTATTTAAACTTAATAAATGTAAGAAATTTTACATTTATTAAGTTGTAATAATAATTATTTATTACGTTGAGTGAGATTATATTCATCTTTTGTTTGAGCCGACAAACAAAAAAAAACGACAAAAAGCTACACAACTGACGAAACTACTAAATCTGAACTGATTTAAATGCTAAAATAAAAGATAATACAATTCACATTTTTTGCGAACCCCGATTTTCTTGGTCGCTGACCTTACCGACATTAGTGTCTTATTTTTTTTATTCAGCAATCGGTTTGATACAGTATAATTTTTGCTCACCCACTACGAAAAACAAAACAAAAAACGACGTAAAGTTTAAGTTCAAATCCATAGCGTGTTGTGTTTACAAGATTTTGAAAGCAGCAGTAACGCACGCAGCGATGCACGAGGAGTATGATCAATGATATCGTTTCAATTCCCAGAGTTGCCGACATCGAAACACCCACATTTCATTGATTAAATTATGGTGTTTCGAACTCCATTATCATTTGAACAATGAGCGATGAAGAGCTTAAACACCGTTAAAAGGGTCATATACATACAAACAATATCATATTTAGTCCGGTCGTGTCGCAACATAATTAAGTATCTAAATAAATACCCTACTGATACCATTGAAGTGGCCACTTTAGGCACTTTTGCCTACTACACTACTACTACAACGAACTATATTTTACTGAGGTGATTGTTTGTAAATAAACTATAGCTTTTAATATTAGTAGGATAGTATCAATAGTACTGACTGTCTTTAAACAGCCTGGCTTTCCTGAGATTGCCTGTGTGAGACGAACCTCCGCGCTCCGCGATCCTGCACCAATTTTTTTTATCATGACTGTGCTGCAGTGGCGAGCGGTGAACTTATGGCGAGGGTACCCAGGTACCCAGTAAGGTACCTGGGTATGGGTGGTACCCACCCACACTGTAATTTGTTCTGAGCGGCTCTTCTGGTATTATTACACATTTGGAACAGCTATCGGACAAACTTATACATATTTTATATGAAAAATTGTAGGACCTAAGAAAATAGAGTGAAATAGAACTACATTTCGCAATATATCTAAGTTATATCTCGAAAAGTGTCAATGACCATAATGTTTGGCAAAATAAAGATTATACTCCAGCCCTCTTACTGAAATAATGTTTGTAAACAAAACTTTGCGCATTTTTCGTAATTATTCCACAAATACTTTAGGTTGCAGTAATTAACACCATAAATACAACTTGGAAAACATAGGTAATATATATTTGACAACATCACATACATTGCTCCGATTCCAAAGTAAGTAGCTAAAGCACTTGTGTTATGGAAATCAGAGACTACGGTGGTATCACAAACACCCAGACCTGAGCCAATATAGAAAAGTTTTTTTCTAAATTGAGCCAACCGGGGATCGAACCCGGGACCTCAGAGATGGCGACACCTTGAAAACCGGTGTACAAAGCCACTCGGCCTGGCCATGTACAAAGCCGGTGTACAGATTTTGAGGCTAAGTATGGATGGTTTGTTTGTAAGCACTCTTTCCGTAAGTTGGCTGGAGTATAGATAAGTTCCATGATAAATACAAATTGTGAAATATTTACAACTAATCCTCAATGGATTTGCATCTTGACATAGTCATACTCATAGTATAATCAAACACATGGCAATAAGCTTGTATTGCAGTTGTAGGCTGTATTAATCAACAAATAAAAGAACCCGTTCAGATTTACCAAACAAAAATTCGACACAGGGAATTGGACTGTTAGAAGCAGCTGTTATTAATGTCCTAACTGTATTATTGGGATGAATAATAGGTGAAAGTAAACTCAACTAAAACCATAGGGTTAATTCAACCCTCAAAATCCTTAACCTGTTGCTCCAGCCACTTGTAAACTCAACCGAAAGCCTTCAACAATGACTCATGAAGATTACGCATAAAGTAGAACCGCAGGTAACTAGAAGCGAACACATAAAAAAATGCAGGTACCGTGCGACCGAGATGGGAGATACCACTGTCACGCTCTTAGCATATAAATACCTCTGCGGTAGGTTAAAATTCCTTAAGATATAGTAGACGAACAAAATGTAAAGAAGACAGAAGGGCCGATCGAAACAAAATTATCTGTACAGAGGCATTACGTTTGTACTGGCAATCTTAGGTCAAACTAGGCTATAGATAGGCAGCCATTACATGTTCAATCCAGATCACGATCCGTTGATCGTGCGTGATCAGTAATTTGGCTCCAGATTGACTGAGGACCAAAATAATACTGAAAGTAATAAAATTAGGAAAATAAGAATTAAAAGGCAGCTCGAGCGGTGACAACTGAATATTTTTAATGACATTAGAAGAGATCAAAAAAAGAGTAAAATACACAGACAAAATAACATTGTGTGAATCCTCCTTTGTCGGTAACACGGGCGCTGTGGAGGACATAAGAAAGGAGGACTTTCAGTGACAGATCGCGAATACGTTTACACAGTCAATCTCAATAATCACTGGGAATCACAATAAACAGACGTGCGAATTTGCGTCTAAGCCTGACTAAGCGTTTTGCTTCTAATTTTATCATCCTTACCGCTATAGTGGAACCTGATAGGTACAATTTGGGGGCCTTCAAGTCGCAAGTGAATAGGTTACTTCTAGGCAAGCGCGTTTCATCGTAGATCGCATCCACGTTTACCACGGCGTGATAGCGGACAAGCGCTTGCCTATTTCTCATAAAAAAAGTGTACTAGCTGCCGTAGTCAGTACCTGTGTCAGGTCCTAGCGCAACGGTGCACCGGCACCGGCGGTTTTATTTGGGCGTAGAACACCGACTTTTTTGTGGCAGCCTCGAATTCACATTTAGCTTTTTTGATAGATATTTATCGTTTGTAACGCTAACGTATTTTGTGGGGTGAACACACAACCCCTTGTGGAACCTTTTTATGAAGTTGTTATGCAAATAAATTTCTATAATAAAAAGGTCTACCACTCGTTGGAATCAGCAAAGGAATGTACGAAATTCAATTTGCTTATTGGAATTTATTTCGCCATGCGCAAATAAGGTGATGTTGTGATTGGAACGTTTTTTAACATGGTAAAAAAATATCCTTAAAAACGTGTCTGAAATAAGAATTGGGACGAAATAACAAAGGAATACAAAATGCTAAGATATTTCCAATCAACAAGTTCCAATCGGCCGCGGTTTGTGCGTTAAGGCAAGGCAGTTCACGAAATCAACTCTTTCACTATCTCTTTAGATTAGAATATGGTTGATTATTTCTCGCTTGAAATGACAAAATGTACATTTTTATTGTACATTTATCTACCTATCTACCATATTCGGCTTTAGGGGCTTTTTTGTAACACGTGGTTTATTATAAGTAAAAATTATATAAAATCTTTTGATGGTGTCAATTTTTCATATACCTACATAATATTCGGTATTTTCAAATACTTGTCCCTTTAATATATGCCAAATAGGTACTTTACCTTGACAGAGCCGTGACCATCTTTGGCAGTCGAAGGTAATTCGATAGTGCCATTTGTATGTTAAATTAATCATAGTCATATGTTGTCGACGACCTCGATACTATGTGACTAAGTTCAAATGTTGCGACACAATTGCTTTTAACGTGGGTTTTGGTACTTACCATTTTTTAATAGATGTACCACAGTATAACCAATTTTTTTATACTGTGGATGTACCGTACGTATCTGTCTGTGGTAAAAGTATTCTAGCTAGTAAGCTCTTAATTTTAAATTTAAAATTTATTTTGAAAATGACTTAAATCAGTATGGGGATGGCAAAGCAAAGCTATTGTAGATGGCGCTGCTTACGTTTGTTCTTATGACAGTAGACGTTTCCCTTGTAAAGAAAAGGAAAATAAGTAGATAATTTTATTTGTAGTATTTTTTCCGGAAAATATCCACTGGCCCAAAATAGATATAGGTACACACGACAGCAGGTCAGCCTTACTATTGTCTAATTTCAAAATCTATCGCAATCGCTTTCAGGATGAAACACATTGATTCTTCTTTTTGGCACAAATAAAAACTTACCAAAGAAATGCAGCAATGTGTCGGATCCAACTGTCAAATAAAAGCGATTGTGATAGATTTTTAAATTAGACAAAGCCCCCTGGTCATACAGTTAAACTGAGAAAACAGCTTTTATTACGTAGGGCATAAAGGCGGTCTCAAGGTCAACATGTATAGTCTGAGGTGCCGTCATGTGTTCTATTTTATCTTAATATCCGGATTTTTCGGAAAGTAAGTTTACCGCCTAATTACACAACGTTTAGTTATTCTAAAAATATAAAACTTTGTTTATTTATACTTATTTCGATTCCTTGTGCATGTACGAGAATCAAATAAATGCAAACAAATTAATTGTCTCCTGAATTCATACTGGGTACGGAGTATCAGAAAACTAAGAACGGAGTATCAGATAATTGAGTTGCCGAATGATGTTCAATACTCAGAATGGATATAGACGTAATTTGCTATGTTTACTTGAGATGTTGCTAGGTTGTGTTGTGATAGCGGGTTGCCATTGCCAGCGATCGTATTTTGTTTACTGCGAATTGTAATCGGACTCTCTATGGTACAAAGGAGTTTACAATAACTTGCCTTATGAGTACGTAGGAATCTGACAAAGACGGTAATGGGAAATCAATGGATAAAACTTGTATAAGACATGAAAAATATCGCGAAATCTACAAAATACTCTTACTACAGAAGAGAGGCCTGAAAATACGTAAATAATTAATTACTGTGCTGCATTTATGACGCCAATAAATCAACACTAATCGAGTATTTCCCGTTGACATAGAATCATTGAATTTGACAGAAAGCAAGGGTTCGCAAGCACATGACAAAAATTTTCTACAAGAAAAAGAGTGCACTCTCAAATTAACGAAAACGGTTTGTCAATGTTAAAATTAAGCATTGAGATCATTGAGACAACCAAAATTGAAATTCAGATTGACATAGGATTGGATGTGTTCCCCAAAGCCGATAAACAACTCGCTCGCTAACTGATTTTGATGTATACGATGATGATTTCTTATTAATAATATCAGTGAGACCGGCCTTAATTTCTAGATTAAGTTTAGGGTACTATTATGTATTCTGTGGTTTAGAAGCCCTCATGTTGGGTTGGGACAGTTCTCTGGGGGTAAATATTTGTTCAATAACTCTGATCTATTGTCATTAGATAAACCATTTAATGAAATGTATTACAATCATTGTGCTAGTTTGCACTGAATAGGTTGTCTGCATGTAAACTGGTAGAAATCTTTTATTTTCTATTTTGCTCACGAAATATTATTCTTAGTTTAGGATTACATTCTAGACGTATAGTTTCCTTAATATAACATGATATTTGTATATATTTTTATATATGCCAAACAGAAATCTGAACCAAGGTCAATATTGCAATAATAAATCTGGGAAGTAATCGTGCAGACTCGTAACATCTAAGCAGAACAGCTGATTGTAAGCAATTTGATAGCAGGCAGATTAACAGAATAATATCAAATTCCTAAATATTTTCCCACTATGCCAACGTGACTTCTACATGTACATACTCGTAGTTCTGTTACTAAAGGCTAGAGATAAGTGTGTTGAAAGAGTTTTTAATGTGTCAAACTAGTTTTTTAATTCCGAACATTTGATAAAGTTTAGTGGTGTAATGTCAAACGTGACGTGACTGTATGTTGTCATGTTTGTCAACTAAAGCCGATTTTTTTTTAATCGTCAGTCTAAACACATAATTTGTAGATTCTAGCTTCGAAACCGAGGAACTTTCATACAAACTTTCATCCCCAATTTCAACCCCTTCAAGCCATATTTCGAGATATAAGGTCGCCCTGTCGTTTCCCAAGCTCTATTCTATCTCTGTACCAAGTTTCATCAAGATCGGGTAGTAGTTTAAGCGTGAAAGCGTAATAGACAGACAGACAGAGTTAATTTCACATTTATAATATCAAAAGTATGGAACTATGGACTTAATCATTAGGGTATCAGTTTCTTTTATTTTTGATAACTTTTTCAGAGTTATGATAATGACTCTTGCGTTGTTTCCAGTACATAGGTACCTACCTACCTAGTACAGATTCATATTTTCAAAGTGTATTATCAGTTTAGCACATTAGTCTCCAACTCTTAAAGAAAGTCACGCATAACTGGTACAAAACGACGTTCGTTTCAAAAAAAATTTTTTTTTTGTAAATTGATGAATGTTATGATTCTTGTGTGGTCTTCAGTACTAAAGATACAAAGGTCGGTGACCTTTACCTGGCCACCCGGCTGTGCCTCGCTTTATCTGACGCGTGCGTACTGTTCTGACCGACTCGCGAGTAGTATGGTGGGCAAACGCACGCACATACCTACTGTCAGAATGAAAATAAACTAAACTACTATTGTGATTATAAATTTTTGCCCGAGCAAGTACGTAGCGTCCCGTTTCAGCTTGGGCAAAAATGCTTTCGTATGAATGTCCTGCTGTCCGGCTTTCCGGCTGTCCGTCTGTTTTCCTCTACAGGCCCGTTACAACCTTATACCTAAAACTTGTCATTTTTCTGAATGGCTATCAATGCGTCTCTTTCTCTCTGTATAGCAAATGATAGCAATTCAGAAGACGGACATATTTTAAGAGGTCGTAGTAATACGGGGTCGCATTTATCAACCGATTCTCGTGAATTTTTGTCGATTCAGTTTTTCGATATTTTTAAAATGGCGGAGATGGGCGGAAATTCATATATCAGCCATTTCGAAAAAAAATCACAAACACGAGATCTACAGCTCTACTGAACTAGTGTTCTACTTACTTATAAAAGTTGTAATACAATAATATTCTAATTTGATTTTTTTATTAGGCCTTAAATGTCATTTTAAATCTTGAAGGTTACCTGCCTGTTTGATATTAATTATTGTACTTATCTCAAATTATTATTGTGGGTCATTGTACACTACCTACCTATCAAATTTTTGGAAGTCTAACTACAAGATAAAGATACTGCTCAACTTAGGACAGATTGTGGAGTGCTTTCGATTTAGGATACGATTTAGAAACCCAACACTCAACAACAAATCCCAACTAAAAAGAGATAAAAAGACCTTACTACACTGGATAAAATCGAAATATTGGTTGAATAGTAAAATATGCTTAACTTGACGTTAAAAAAAAGAAATACAGAATAATAAATAATAATAATAATAAATATTTGACAACATCACATACATTGCTGCGATTCCAAAGTAAGTAGCTAAAGCACTTGTGTTATGGAAATCAGAGACAACGGTGGTATCACAAACACCCAGACCTGAGCTAATATAGAAAAGTTTATTTCCTAAATTGACCCAACCAGGGATAAAACCCGGGACCTCAGAGATGGCGACACCTTGAAAACCGATGTACAAAGCCACTCGACCACGGAGGTCGCAAAAATGTAAGTCCATTTTTTCTCCCACCATTCTTTCTTTTGACCATTGCCAACGTACGTAGCTTAACATAACCAACAACACAACCTACGCCTCCTACCTATCCAATCACGCCTTCACAGCCGCAGTGCAGCGCAAGCGCATGTCGTAACATGTGACGTCACATCACATTGCGTATGAGGTATTGTTCTACGACCTAGTTCGCATAAAAAAGCTGACGTTTTCCATAATTATGCTAAGTCGATTTTACACTTGTTGGTTACCGTCATCACTTAAAATTGATGCAAATTAAGAAAAATCATATGAATTTGAATACAATTCGAGCTTACTTATATTTATTTTTAATAAGATGTAGCGCTTAGCGGGTGTTTTTGTCTTCTTTCCTTTTTTATATTTTTATTATTTAAAAGACAGCAATGCATGGATGTAAATTATAAGTAACTATCTGATTTTCAGTTTTTAATAACTTTATTGTTTTTTAATTATGTCGTTTTAAATGAAGGTATTTGGTAACGATATAATTTCTTTGTAAATATCGTTACTCTGATTTCTGACAAAGCTGATAAGTTTCTTGCGCCCATTCTTCTTGTCAGCTAAAAAAGTCTCGAATGGGTGGTAGGAAAATATAGACCATTCAAAAGCACTTAATATCTAAGTTTATTTGAATAAAGAATATTTCATTTCATTTCATTTCATTTATAATAAACTTTAGTAATTTTCATTTACGTAAAATGAAATCAAATTCTAATTATAATTCGATAGCGAGATGGAATCCTCAATAAAATAATCAATTTGTTCTATCTCAGATAAAAAATAGTTTTTTCCTGGAAAACATTGAATAATTTAGGCACTCATCGATGTCTTTCCTAGAAAATCATATGAATCATTATTTATTTATATGACCGAGTCATAAAATAAGTGGTAGATGGCGGCAAGATTAAATTACTTTGTATTATTTATTCTATCTGCTATTATATATATTGTGGGAAGAAACCATTATTTTTTTTTTAGTTTCGATATCAATAATAGCGGAAATATTCTGTTTTGTCACCTAAATATGGTTAAAAATATTTCATAATGTTTAAAAAATCTTAGGAGCTCGGTGGCGCAGTGGTATAGCGCGTGGCCCATCGATTGCGGAGGTTAAGCAACTTTCGCAAGGGTCGGTCATGGGATGGGTGACCAATAACGTATTATCTTGAGCTCCTCCGTGCTTCAGAAGGCACGTTAAGCCGTTGGTCCCGGCTGCATTTGCAGACGTTAGCACCCACCAATCGGTATTGGGCCCGCGTACCAACAAAAAAATCGCAAGGGCAACTACCCATCTACCAGCCAGTTGAGTACTCTCAATATGAATATCAACAATTTTACTATCTTCTAAAAGTAAAGAAAACAGTACAATTAATTTTACTACTAATATAAAAACGCGATTATATTGGGATCATTGACATTACACACGTAAACAACTAATCGGATAATTCAACACTAACTAGAATCATCCATATATAATTATGTTGGTTATTCTATATGTAATAAGATTAAAAATGGAATAGCAACTCGCACTATTGATTTGTGAACAGGTGGCGGTAGTTTCCATAAAGCATCTTATGTTGGTGTAATACTAATAATATGTTGTATTATGTGAATACCATTTTTTATGTATCGCAAATAAAACAATGGTTTCACTTCGCAAATTAATGATCAGTCTTGTAGTGAAAGTTTAAAGTTAAGCAACTTTAGGAATGGCTGAGCATTAAATGGGTGACCATACTTGAATTGAATACTTGAAACTCAGGAAAATTCAGGAATAAAACTCAGGAAGATCAAAGAAAGTGGAATGTTTTTAACTCATAATCATAATTATGTCATAATAACACTCTTTATTAAAAGATACGTGTTTGCTTTTCAAAACAAAATTAAATACTTAGGTAGGTATGTATTTATTTTGAAAAGCATAGCTTTATATACCTATAGTAATTTACTGATTTTCAGATTAGATTATTCTGATGTAAACGATAACGACGACTGTTACTGAAAAATTTTTTATTTTATTTCATTGTCCTGTCTAAAACATCTTATGTCAAAAACATTACTACATTTTACTTTAAAGTGTTGAAGACGAATAGCTATTAATAGCGAACAATGAATGAATCTTGTTTTTAAATCGCCTAAAAACGCTGGACCGAGTAGGCGTTCAAAACAACTAATGTGACACAACGTAATGTAATAATAAACCATTTGAATACGGCAACTAGGGTTGCCACCTTTTTTGGACTAATAAAGTACATTGGTTGCTTAAGGTAGAAAAAAGTACACTGCATGGAAATAAAGATTTTTTTTTATTTTTCCTTTAAAACACACTTTTTATTACTTTTGGCAATATTTAACAAATTTTTGTCATAAGCCATTTGAAATAAAGTATTTTCACTTACTTTATTTTGCTTATAAAGTATAGAGTACAATTAACAATTAACCCCGAAATAAAGTATATACTTAATTAAATAGTACGGGTGGCAACCCTAACGGCAACACACGCGTTAGTTAGCACGCAAGAAGCGTACAAATAAAGAATTATTTATATCGCGTATAAAAAACGTGGTGGCGACTAGGACATCCGACATGCCTCCGGCCAGATAACGTGAATTATTATCATTATGCGCTCACGCTTCACGAAAAAGCGTGTAGAGTAAAAAAAAGGAGCAGTAACATATTATTTTGTTATTACTCATAGTCCTACATCAGTCACTGTTTCACATTTCTGTTCGTAAAATGCTGTTTCAAACTTATTGCGTAGACATAGAAAGTTATAGAGAAGACACGTCGAAATAAAATATTTTTCTGTAGTTAGTATTATACACTCGGCGTCAAAAAAATCGCACCTTCTATTACATTAGTTTAGATATGCTACCTGCTACTGCTAGCACACGTATTATTTATTTAATATTTATATCTATTGAAAGTACATTTATTGGTAAAAACATAACAGTTACCACAATTAAACGCTGCACATGTAATTACTTGCGCATTCATTATAAGGGTATAAATAGGGGTCAATCCAGGAAAATCGGGTAAATTCACTATCGAAACGTTAGAGAGAACGCACGTCAACTGCTCAATTAAGAAAAGAAACACCCAAGATGCATACTATTGGCCATGAAGCTTGTCAAATGAAATTGTTATATTGCAAAAAATGTGACAGTGCAATGTTGCTGGGAAACTAAATCTCAGTCATTTATTCCGTATGACGAGTGTTCCAACGGTTTGAGAGACAGTTGGTTATATACGAATGGATAGAAGTATATGACAACATTTACTATTAATTAGATATGATTAAAATGGTTTCAAAGAAATTTTTTGAAAAGGTGCGATTTTTTTGACGCCGAGTGTAATATGCAGAAGCCTCTTTTTCCTCTTAACTGTCTGATACCTTTTGACATAATTATTAGATAAATCTGTGTTTTTTTTTACTGGAAAAGTTTCAACTAACTTTGCTTCAACAATATAAGTTTGTAAACTACTAAATTCTTATTTTTCTAAGATAAATTATGTTCAAGTAATATATGATAATAAGACAAAACGTAAATTATCCAATTTGACGTTTTGGCATTTACCTCACCCGCTCCACGCATTTTTTTCTTATCTACAAAGAGTGTAAGATGTCTTCGCATGTCGTAATCTACAAACCCCATCTGGCACAATGATACACGAACAAAACATAAAAATGTTTAATACCACGTCTTTTATACCGACGATAAAACATTGGCCTCTCAAAATTGAGACATTTTATTATTAGAAATACGATTTTGACTGCAATAAACGAGCTATCCGTAGTTATTATATCAGTTTACGAGTTCAAATATCACAATACGATCTGGGATGAAGAAAGGGAAATTGTTCAAGACAAACGACTGCCAAAGGTCGTATTTCTACTGGAATAACTTTTATGTGCTTTTAACGCTTCTGCGGTGTTTGTTCTCTAATAAATAATGTTAAATAAATGTAAGTAATTAATTGAGGGCTTCGAAGTTTTATCTAACAAGATCTCTTTAGTGACATCTGGTGAAGAGTTCATCAGCTGAATCATAGCATAAGCATGATACACCAACGTACGGGACATTACGGGCGTTTAAATTTTAATACAAACGTTTTCTTATATTGAAGTATAACGTTAAGCAATACATATTCAACAGGCGATTTTTTTTTCACTTTCTACTAGTAGTAACAATAAAAACATTCCACAACTTTTTAAAACATTTCTTAATCATTGATTTTAATATAATACACATATACAAGGTGTTACAAAAGTAGCCCTAATGCCGAATATGGTATATAGGGACCATCAAACTGAACAACTTTTACTATGGGGCAAACTCTGAAATCGCGAAAAAAAATCAGCTGTTTCATACATTTTGATATTTTCGATTTTAATTTTTGTATGAAACAGCTGATTTTTTTTTCGCGATTTCAAAGTTGGTCCCGTAGTAAAAGTTGTTCAGTTTGATGGTTCCTATATACCATATTCGGCATTAGAGGTATTTTTGTAACACCTTGTATACATAATACATTCCCTTTTTTTATTGCTCTTATACACATATTTTTTATAACTAACCAGTTATTTTCAACCGAAAAAGTAATGACTGCGCCGTATAATGATTTTAGCCGGAAGAATATGGAATAAAAATGGTCGAAAGTGGAAATAATATTCGCCGGTTGAATGTGGAATATCTCGATCTATAATTATGGGATATACTCCGACTGCTCCTAGTACAACATTATCGTCAAAATAAATTGCATTCTAGTCTAGTTGCTATAAAAACACCTAGTAATGTGTTAAGCAAAGGGCATCTCATCTCATGGGTGGTGTTTGATGCGATTCGAGCCTATCATTAAACGTAGTGAAATTTTAATTGTTATTATGAACATCATAAAAGTGAATACTTGCATAAAATCTCAAAGCCAAGTAAAGTTTTATATTTAATTTAGTGAATGTGCCATAATCAGTTCAGAACATGCTTATTTATTCGTAACTACTAACATAGCAAGTCAATTCTTTCATTTTCCGTGACAGCTACAAACCAATGTCATTGCCGTTCTCTTTGGCAAGGTTGTCGTCACGAATACTTTTTATAATCAGTCGTTTGTGAAAATTACTATCACAATTATAGCCGCAACGACTCAATAACGTAATCGGCCTTTGTTTCAGAACCACTTGTGATTAAAGTACAAAGTACTATATTTAAAAAAGTTTTCACGCTTGTTCACATTTTTTATTTACTTGTTTTGATTGACGCTGTAAAATAACCAGTTGAATTCGCATTTATAGCAGCAGTCAGCGTCCTTGTAAGGGACAGACACAGAGTAATCGAGTTAGCAGTGCGTACAATATGGACGGCTAAATTGGCTACGTGTCTGTGAGTCACGTTTTTTCATCTGTGACGTTGTTTTTCCTGTCGCCGCGTACGACCGTGACATTTGGTTGTATGACCGATTGGGCGGCCTTCACAGCGCGCCGCCGGTCAACAACACCTCGCTGCGCGTGAGGAACATTACTTTACGCGTTTTCACTAGACAACTATCTCGCTCGCACTCCGTTTAAAATGAATAAACACTATTCCCGTCTCACT
The DNA here is from genome assembly GCA_963556745.1 of Catoptria pinella. NCBI lineage: Eukaryota > Metazoa > Arthropoda > Insecta > Lepidoptera > Crambidae > Catoptria > Catoptria pinella. Next base: position 3,232,057 of record OY750777.1, read on the forward strand.
TCGACGTTAATACACAAACAAAAAATCGGTATGATTGTTGTAATATTAAAGAATACAAAAGTTTCTTCTGATGACCGGCATAGAATTCATGCTGCAGGAAGTGTATATCTGATCGGGCCTTAATGTGAAACGAAACAATTTGTGGTTGGTAAAACAATAGAAGACAAAAAACACCTCTTTTTATAATTCCATTTTATACATTCCATATTCAACGATTTAATTGCGTTAATGTCAGATGATGTCAGAACATAAAAATGGTAAAGTAATTCTAATAAATCTATTCGATATGTAGTTATTTAACAAGTACGTAACAAGTTGAAGCCAGCATTAGGTTTATGGGGCGTGTAAAATTGGAATTTGGAGTTCCATATCGAAGTGTTACAAATTCTAGTTTTATTAATGACTTTGAACTTCGGCCACACACGAGAACACATTAGGTACAAACTGGAGCCATTTGCTACGGATCTAAGCGAGCTAGCTGCAAATCGACTAGAGCGAACGTGCCAAGAAAGGCTATAAACCTCTACGGAAGCATTGTCAAGGAAATATTCTTTTGCACTTGGATATCAACAAGGTTACCAGCGAAGGTGGCTTGCATTAAGAAATACCTATCATTGTTAAGCTCCATTTAGCTGCAGGTGTAATTGCAATGCCTTCTGATAAGGATGCAGTAACTTGCTTCGAGACTGGAAAATTACATATAGCATTAAGCACAGGTATAATTTTTAAATCATTAGTAATGTTATTCCTTTTAAGTTTTTAGTAATTACGATCGTGGGTCTATTAGAAAAAAGACGTTTACTGGCCACTATCTGATTCGACGCGGTAGATCCTACAGTAACAATAAAATTGTGCGTGAGCTAAGAAACAGGTAGATAAAGACAAAGACAAAAGTGGTAGACAAAGATGGTGACAAACACTTACATAGCAAAATTTGAGATTACCAAAGACTTTTAATAGATTTATGATCCAGTCAAACCAAAACATCGAAGGAAAAATTCAAAACTTTTACAGTTTCGTTTGATGATTTGTTATGCTGGCTATAGGTAAATTAAGAAAATTAATATCATCATACCTATTTATAGCAAGTGAGAAGTGGCTTTTAAAAATATCAAATGTTACGAATATAAAATTGAGGGCATTAACATGCAAGTAAACAAGGAAAATGTTTCGCTTCAATTTCCAGTTATGTTAGGGTTTTGTTGTACAGACAGTCAGACACTTTGTGTCAGTCATTATACTCAAAGGGGCAACAGCGAAACATTCAACAAAGACGATGACTAATTTAACAGGCAAGTCATGAGTCAACGTGCTCGCACTAAATCGAACGAAGCATAGGCCTGAGAACCGAGTTGCGTGGCGTTACGCTACTTGAACAGAGAAAAAAGGGGGTGTAACGACATGGTCAATGACTATACTACTCTGAGAATTTGTCTGCCTACTGTATTTTGAGTTACCCCCCTTCTCCAGCCGAACAGAAAAGCAAAGGGAGTTGGTAGATCAAAGGTGAGACTTAGAGTTCTCACTTCACTGGTTTAGTTACATAACCTATCATATAGGGAAGAAATGTTCAGAAAAAACGCTCGTAGTTGACTGATGACGATGATTCCCATGTCTTTTTGCTTTTGAAGCCATTACTTGGTAATAAGTCTGTGGTAATTAAGATCTTAGAAGTATTGAAACGCACGAACATTAATACACATAATAAAAAACAAACCAAGCTATGAAATGCAAAGAGATAGAAAAACAAAAGCTCACCTACAGATGTTTTATGGTTTGGAAGTTTATATTTAGTTTTCTTGTTTTTAATTACTAATAAAGGTCAAAACTATGTCACGTCAGCGACGATAAATCTATAATTTATCATAAATTTTGAAAAACAAAATTACTTTTTGAGCAGGAAAAACAGGGAAAAGTAAATTCCTAAATCCTCTTTAAGTCCCAAAAAACGAACCAACGAAATGTATTAACGAAACAGCCTTTTCATTTTACAAGCACCAATGATGAGTCACAGTCACAGTTGATTAGCGATAAAATCTGCCGTCTACTAGGGGGACGCTAGGGAAATTAGTGGTAAAATAAATCCGTCGGCAATGTCGGCATGGCAACTTTGACATTACGCAGAATAACCCTCACGTACTTAATTGAATGATTGTCCTTAATTGTACTTCGGGAGTCCGGACCTTTGTGAAAGAACTGGGACTTGTTGAACCGCAACATGCACTGCGTGCTATATAATTTTGTTGTAAGTATACTCTTCAATAATATGTTTGTAATGTAACCGACAGAAGTCCATCAACCGTAAGTTTATTCAATTGTTTTAGTTATTCAAATAGTTGACAAATAGTGGAAAATTTAACGGATTTGATTTTACCTTGTAAGTATGATATTGTTGTAACGAGATGAGAATATGTATTTAAATGAGTATCATTGTAACAAAATATGCACAGTTATAACTCGTGTTATTGCTTTTTTTATCTGTTTAATAAACAAGATTTTTTTCTAATAATAAGTTTTTATGACTAAGTATTTCTCTATGACAAAATCAAGAAATGTTTTTTATTATTTATTGTTCGTGGAAAACACTGTTATATTCACAAATTGTCTTTAGGACTAACTAGTATGATGATTTCCACTTTGAATTGATTTAGAGCTAAATGCTTCCCCGTTCTAGACAAACTTTACTAGTAAGTGGAATTTGCATTTAATTTCAGACAGAAGTTGTACTTTAGTTATTGGACTAATAAAGGCACGACTCTATTGATGTAGTCGAGTTCGAGTTTAAAATTAGTAAAGTAGGTACCGACTAATAAGTCGTACAAATAGTCACTTAGACAGAACATAACAAATATCGATTTAGTGTGTTTATGACGACTCGCGATCGAAACGTCTACCTAAATAATACAGTGATCTCTTTACTCGCATAATAAAAATAAAAAGAACCGGAGAAGTGCGAGTCGGTCTCGCCCACCGAGGTTCCGTACAAATTTGTAGGTATTAAAATAAAGACAATATTTTTCATGGTTTAATCACAAATGTATAGTAGTCAAGACTTTTCCCTTTACTTGTAGTATAAGACAATATTACTTGTCAAATTTCATAGTTCTAGGTCAACGGGAAGTACCTATTCTATAAATTTTGATTTTCTTGAGTATCGAAATATGCGTTTTTTGCGGCATCAACCGACACACACAAAGAAATACTTCATACATCGCTAAGAACTATAATTTTCTGCATTGTCTGCAGTGCCGGCGTTAGGGGGGGGCGCGATGGGGCGACGGCCCAGGGCGCCAAATTTGGGGGGGCGATTAGTGGAGGTGGGATACTTCCCCCACCAAACTAGAACGCGTGGTGGATTTCTTTAAGTGGGCGCCAAAATATTCTTGCCCAGGGTGTCAGTCCCTCTAACGCCGGCACTGATTGTCTGTATAGTGTATAAAACCCAGTGCAGTACAGAGCAGACGCTCTGAACTGCACGGGGGTTTCAGGCGTATTTAATTTGAAAAACCTTGTGCAGTACAGAGCATGTAGACAGGCATTTCTAATGTAGCGTCCGGATCCAGACAACGCCTTGTCCTTTTGTTCGTCGGACTGGGACCTTAGTGTAAATAATTTCCTTTACACTCACTAACCTATGCAAGCTAGGACAGTATACCCAACCATTGTCTATGGTGTCTACACCTGTCGATAAATGTAATGATTTCCTTTATTTAGATAATCACATAAATTATTAGGTACGCTTATTATTATCAGATGATAACAACCCTGGCCTGGTATAAAATTGTAAGTTTGTTTTATCTTTTAAATTTAGATTTTTCGCATTCACAAAGCTATTTTTATATTAAGATAAATAATATTAGAAAATATACTAGAAAATATCGACTCACCCGTAGCACCTCAGACGGGACTCGAACCCTTGGGATTCCGGCCCAATGCATTGACCAATTATAGCGACTCGGTAGCGTAATTGGTCAATGCATTGGGCCGGAATCCCAAGGGTGCGGGTTAGTCCCGTCCGAGGTGCTACGGGTGAGTCGATTTTTTCTAGCATTTTTTCTAATATTATTTACCTTGTTTTATCTAATTCATATTTAAAATGAAATAATGGTCGCGGGTTCGATTCCCGTCCTAGAATATGATCCGGTGCGAGTCGTATTTTTTCAACTATATTATTTAGTATTGTGAAATAATGGATTAGTCCGTAGATTAATTTTCTTTCCAATAAAGCTTCAATGATCAATCATTCAGATTATTTAAACGCTCGAAGCAACAAGTCACCGAGGAGGTAAGGCTTTGAAAGGCTGCTGTTATCAAATGTCAAACAAAATGTTACCTGTGAATTATGTAAGTCGGTTCACAGGCAACTTTAAGCAATAACAATCGTCTAATTAGGATTACACACAAGTTATGCAACCAGAACTGTAGGTACATAAAAATAAGACACTAACCAACGAAATAGGTACAATCAGCATCACATCAGGTTATACAAAACTGTCAAAAATTTACAATTTATTTTGAACCTTAAAATCATTTTAATTGAGTTTAAAATTGATTAAAACTGATTACGCTGTTGTGGTTCAGCGTGCCATTGATTGTACAGTCAAAAGCACGTCAGGTAATACAAAACTATCAAAAAAAAATATTTATTATGTACCTTAATATGTTTGCATTAAGTTTAAAATTGATTGAAACTGATTACCCTGTTGTGGTAGCCCGTGCCATTGACTACATATTCCAGTGGTTAACGCGCACTATTGGGGTCATTGACCCAAATACGGATATCTGCTACGCATTCGAACTCAAAATCGTAACGACTTTTGCATAAAAACCAAGAAAACGTTATGAAAACCGAACACGAACAATTTCAAATCGATACAATACGTTCGTTTACAATAAAAAACGAAAACGAATTCGATTTTCAAACAAAATAAAAAATGAATGCGTACATGCACACTTGTATCAATGGCTCAATGCGTAAGTTCAAATATTGTTCGAACATACCTGTGCCTGTAGGTACGGGTACAATGAGGCTCGATCGTTCACCTTTAGACAATGTAAACCTTTGTTTCCACACAAGTCAACGTCTCCCAATCAATCCCAAAAGTTAATCTGGAAATAGAAACGGACTTGTATTAAAATTGTGGGTACCGGCATATGAATCATAAAGACGCGTCAACTACCCGTATATTTTAAACCACGCATACCGAGGGGAGAGGAAAAAAAAGAAACACCATGTCTACACCATTAATATAACTACAGACGTAAACAATACACATGTGTGGGGCGCGGTGGAAAAGGTGACTTCAAAAGACGATACGCACCGTTCACGTTAGAATGATCACGTTCACAGTTTTTGTCCACATGTAAAATTTTATAGCACAATGGTTGATCGCCGGTTGGCCCGGAACAAAACTATTTTTCCGATCGAATAACAGCGAACGGCAAGCGTCCGGCCTTCACAGCGGTCGACGCGAGACTGGGCGAGCGAGCGCCCCGCGTACCCTCTCCGCGCGCGCCCCGTTTACGCGTGTGTGCGTGTCCCAACCTAGCTAGCTTGTGTGAGGGTGCGCGGCCTCCCTACGCCCCGTATCCCCTGTTCCTTTCCTTTATTTATTTTCGAATATAGGGTGTATAAATTTTACGGTGCATTCGTCAGTTACGATGACACACGTACGTTCCGTTTAGAACTCACACACACAACTTGGAAGGCGTTTTTAAACAGAAACGTCTTTTAAACGGCCGTGAACCGCGCGCCGCTCGCGGTCATTGCCACGGACATCGATATAAAAATATTTACGTCACTAAACACATCTGTATGTAACGTTCATTCTATATTTTAATAATTATTCATTTTAACTAAACCATAGAATACACGTGGCTCAGTGTGCTGTACGTAGATCTCGCGTTAGTGTTAAAAAGTAGGTACCTAGCTCAAATTGTATGTTGTTTAAAAATTTATCTAATAGATGTCGCCACGAGGTTTTCAAAAGCAGTACTATGTGCTGTTTGGTTCTTCTAATTTTAAAAATTTTTAAAATTAGAAACGGGTGAAATTCACGAGAATCTGCTGGGAAATGCGACCTGTAGAGGAGAACAAACGGACATACGAAAGAAATTGTTCCCCAAGCTGAAACAAAAACGCTTCGCTCGCGCTTCGCGCTCGCTCGGTCAGTAATAGTAGGTACCTACTAATGACTGAACTTTAGTACATAGGAAGCGTTTTCCGTTTCGTGACAAATATACCTACTTCGCGTTACTTCCTACAATGTCTTTTTCGATAGCTTATAAGATGATAACAATAGAGTCCAAATTCACGTGGTTGGTTTGCTATGATGAATGTGTTTATGGCTAAAAATAAATTTGGATGAAGACAGAGGGTCATCTTAATAATAAAGTTTATTTCCGACTAGCAAGGTCGATATTCTGGAGATCTGGTGAAAATCGAATAATCCTTTGTCCACTTCCAAGTGAGTAGGATGTATGTAGTTAGTTAGTACCTATGAATGCGTCCTTTCTTATTATAGGTACAGGCTGTTACAAAACAATCCACAATGCCGAATATGGGTTATACTGTGACTGACCAACTTTTACAATGGGGCCATCTCTGAATTCGCGAAAAAAAATCAGTTGTTTCATATATTTTATTATTTTTTGTATGAAACAGCTGTTTTTTTTTTTGGCGATTTCAGATTTTGTCTCATTGTAATAGTTGTTCAGTTTGTTTGAATCGGTATTCATCATCTCACAAACTACATTACCACAGTCCTAATAGTGACATTTACCGATTAATTTAAAAATCCCTTTTTATCTTGATTGAGAATTTGAGAACCTTTTGATTGCTTTTGTCAATTACTTTGTTAACTTTTGTTGATTGTTGTGATGGAAAATGACTTTTAATGCTGAGGTCATTTTTCAATTTTTGACGACTCTGTATGAAATATACAGGGAGAACAAAGCAGCCCTTGACAAGTTTCTTGCCGGTTCTTCTCGTTACAAGATCTCCCGCTTAGGGTTTGCGAACCGATTGCGTAGTTTCTTTGCAATTCACAAATGCTTGTATCAGCCTAGACGCCCTAGACCAGGGATGCCCAAACTGTTTTGGGCAAGAGGCCCCTTTTCCAAAATGAACTGATACCTCAGACCCCCAGGGGTCGATATTGACCACTTTGGGAATCCCTGCCCTAGAATAAATAAATGAGTTTTGAATTCGATTATTATCATCCCACTTTTATTTGCATATTAGAAGAATTTGTACAAATGAGTTAGTTATAAGAATTTTGAGAACATTATCTAATAACTGCAAGGGCATCAAACCCGGGACCTCTTGCGTGGTAACTGGTAGACCGGCATGTTACCACTGCACCACTCAGGTCGTCTAAATCATTATCTAATTAAAATAATTATCTACTAAAACCTCTGAGGGCGCCACTTTCGCTATGGGTCGCCTTTAAACATTAATTTCATTACCACACATTTTATACATATTTACCAATTTTAAGAAAAGTTGCGTCACGTTGTTTTATTCGTCTTCAGACACTGGTAGTCTGTATGTAATGGATGTAAACTTCGAGAATGTTCTCTGAAGACCACACAGGAAGCGGCGAACGATTCCTTTTATAGCTCTGAGGGTTCTACTTATACAAAGAAACCACATTTAAGAAAGCTATAATATTCTATATCGTGTTGTACAGGCAAAAGACATAATACATACATACATGTCTACTTTTAACGTTGAGATATACGTTACGTACTTACATTAAATCTGCAAGTTAGGAGGTAAATTTAATTTAAACTATACTATATAATAAGTATACTAGAAAACATACATAAAAGAACATACCGTTGACTTGAAAAACACGACTCGCACCAGATCATATTCTCGGATGATCTGGTGCGAGTCGTATTTTTCTAGTATATTATTTAGTATTGAAAAACATAGCGTAGTGAATACTAGAATTTCAAATTAAAAATCCACTTTTGTTAAAGCGTCAATTGTTGATTAAATCCCATTAATTTTTTTTTATTTAAATTTTTATTTATTTGGCAACATCATATACATTGCTCCGATTCCAAAATAAGTAGCTAAAGCACTTGTGTTATGGAAATCAGAGACAACGGTGGTATCACAAACGCCCAGACCTGAGCCAATATAGAAAAGTTCGTTTTCTAAATTGACCCAACCGGGGATCGAACCCGGGTCCTCAGAGATGACGACACCTTGAAAACCGGTGTACAATCCACTCGACCACGGAGGTCGTCTAAATATTTAAATCCCTTGAAAATGAGGGACTTAATTTTTTACTTACGTTCCAGTATTTGAAAATAACTCTTGTGTAAAAATAAATCATAAGCTTTAGCTGTATAATACTAAATAATATACTAGAAAAAATAGGACTCGCACCAGATCATGTTCTCGGACGGGAATCGAACCCGCGACCTTTGGATATCCGGTCCAATACTGTGACCGCTGAGCTACCGAGTCACTAGTGGGAATGTCGAATTTCTTCTAGTATGTCAACTCTTGCTCTGCAAGCCAGCGCCATCTCACTAATGTAGAAGGAATTAACCTCGACATACTATTTTTTCTAGTATATTATGTAATATTATATAAAAATAGCATTGTGAATGCTTAAATCTCAAAATTAAAAAGCTTTAGCTGTTTTTCTGAGCTATAATTTTTAAGCACTAGTGTATACTATTACGGATTTTATGGTATACTGAGTGTTAGCTAGTAAGTAAGGTTTATAACTTATTGAGAGATAAAAAAAGAAAAATACAACAAAGAGCAGCTGTAAATTATTTCGTTCGCCTTAATACAAAGGATTTTGTTTATTGCCGAATATATCTTAGAGACTGACGGTTAATCGTGTGGAAACAGCCTTATATTTACTTATTACAGCCGTTTTGTTTGTGTTTTGAGATTTGAGTATCTTTTGTTGTTTCTTCTAGAATCTGTCTTCAAAGTGATGACAATATACGACTTTAATTCTTGGTACCAATTCATCTAAGCCAGCCTTAGATGAATTGGTACCTTTTCTTTCTTTCCTGAGTATTATAGTTATGAATTATTTTTAAGTAAACAATACCATCGACTTGAGAACCTCCTCCTTTTTTTGAAGTCGGTTAAAAATTATGTCCATTTAAACAATTGACTTGCAACATGTAGGTAATTCTAACATTTTTCGATATAATTCTTTGATACGAGTAGGAATTTTAATAATTTCCTGAAACTTTTTTAAGGAACTACTGTCATAGCATAGCTGTACTCGCATTAGTTCTATTTCAATGAATTTAGTGGTGCATCGAATATCAACCGAATTCTGAAACGTCACTAAAAATTTGAGTCCCACAGAGCCCCCCTTAAATCCTTATCACTATTTAAGCTTTAAGGACATTTTAAGTTGTCAATTGGGACTCAAATTTCGATTTAAGTTTTCTCAAGTATTCATATAAAAATAGTTGCCTTAAATAATAATAAAGACAACATCACAAACATTGCTCTGATCCCAAAGTAAGTAGCTAAAGCACTAGTGTTATGGAAATCAGAGACAACGGTGGAACTACAAACACCAAGACCTGAGCCGATATAGACAAGTTCGTTTTCTAAATTGACCCAACCGGGGATCGAACCCGGGACTTCAGAGATGGCCCGGGTAAGGAAATATAATGATGATTTAAATTTTGACTTCATGTTCTGTCGGGCATCGTCACGGTGACGACCGACGGCCGTCACGACGAACGACCCACGCACGGACACGGCTCCCTAGCGCAACAAGTCGACGCATTCATAATTACGTGCGTATGCGATGCGTATCGTTTCGACTGTCGCGTACAAAAGTTCGAAAGTAGGATGCTTTAAGCACACAATAGGTAAATACAACATGTTACAAAAATACCCCTAATGCCGAATATGGTATATAGGGACCATCAAACTGAACAACTTTTACCATGCGAAATAAAAATCAGCTGTTTCATACATTTTGATATTTTCGATTTTAAGAAATGAATATGAAACAGCTGATTTTTTTTCGCGATTTCAGAGAAGGTCCCATAGTAAAAGTTGTTCAGTTTGATGGTCCCTATCCCTATATACCATATTCGGCATTAGGGGTATTTTTGTAACATGTTGTATAATACTTAGTACACTTTTAGCGCTTATTTTTTAGTATACATTTTGTAGAGATTCTATTTAGGAAATAGGAAAGTGTATTTGCGTTATTAGGATCCACCAATGTGTAACAGTCTTCAGATATAAATTACTTTTTTTCAGATTTTGGAGACGACACACGATTAAGATTCCTAAAAAAGGGATAGTGTAACCTACTTTAGAGCTCCCGCAGATCATAGACTCATAATTAAATAATAAGTAAACGTAAGTATGTAATTACGCATATTATAACAGTGCATAGATTCCCACTTTGTTAACGACCTCCGTGGTCGAGTGGCTTTGTACACCGGTTTTCATGGTGTCGCCATCTCTGAGGTCCCGGGTTCGATCCCCGGTTGGGTCAATTTAGAAAACGATCTTTTCTATATTGGCTCAGGTCTGGGTGTTTGTGATACCACCGCTGTGTCTGATTTCCATAACACAAGTGCTTTAGCTACTTACTTTGGAATCGGTGCAATGTATGTGATGTTGTCAAATATTTATTTGTGTATATTTATTATTACTAAAAAAATAATCAAATGCAGTCATGGTTATTTTTAGGTTTCGCATTGAACCTCTAAAAACTTTATTTTGTAAAGGAAAAAAGATATTTCAATGTTACAGAAATACATTTATTTAAATTGTCATGACGCTCTGTTGTCGAGTGTACCAAGTTGATGGGTCTGAGACCTACCTCAATATTATGCGGGGCATTCATTAACATAATATTTCTTTTGTGTCGAGCCGTCTGGAGCTTTGTGTCTATTTGTTGTCTCGTTTTGTTTATTATTTTATATACTAGCTTTCCGCCCGCAGCTTCGCCCGTGTGGACTTCAGGTTATATTGTGCAGGCGGAGTGCCGTGCCCAGCAGTGGGATAAAAAACATATAAACAGACGAACATAGAACCCCCTCCTTTTTTTGAAGTCGGTTAAAAAGTAGCCAATGTCAGACAGACAGTTACTTTAGTATCAAGTAAGGATCACGAACATAGGTAGGTATAATAGAAATCTATGAGTCAAGTCGTTATAGCGCCTGGCCCAGCGATTGCGGAGGTTAAGCAACTTTCGCAAGGGTCGGTCATGGGATGGGTGATCAAAAATGTACAATCTCGAGCTCCTCCGTGCTTCGGAAGGCATGCTGAGCCGTTGGTCCCGGCTGCATTTGCAGCTGTTAGCACCCACCAATCCGCATTGGGCCCGCGTGGTACCCACCACGCCCATAAGGATGGCCTGTGCCCCAACAGTGGGGACATTAAAAATGGCTGATGGTCATGCGTCAAGTGCTATCAAGTGTTAAACAAAATAAACTTATTTAATTAAAACTATAGAGAACACTATTTGTAAATACGAAGAAGAAATAAGCGATTCCAGTCAGTAATCAGAGGGCTTATTACAAAAAAGCATCGCGATAAGCGTACTATGTTCGTCCCACTCCGTGACTATTAACTTATATTTATGGTTCAAAATCAAGCAAATAGATCAACGAATATCGTCCGGCTATACTGAGCCTTTTTTGTAATACGCCCTCAGACACACACAGAGACAACTGGTACAGTCACGTCCATAAATATGTATACAGTTTAGAACTTCGTCACTCTAAAAGCTATTACTTTTTTGAACAGAAATCAATGACCAATGACAACTACAACAAAATGGCAAAGTTCTAAACTGTTTACATATTTTTAGACGTGACTGTACCAAAAACACCCTGCCCCTCTCTAGTCTAGAGGAACTTTTCTACATTGTCTAGAGTCTAGACAACAAAGAAAATAACCTTTCTTTAAATTGACCCAGCCAAGAATCGAAACCGGAGCCTCAGAGGTGGATGGATATGTTACTGCTAAAGTACGGAATACGCAGATTAACTAGGCAGTCGAGTCCATTAAAGTGCGAATTTTTTCTCAAAGTAGCAGATTTCCGTACTTTACCTAGTTATTTTGCATACTAACGGATGCTACACCGTTAAACTGCCGAAGACAGTGAGCGAAATAGCTAATGCTTCAGGAAATACAAGTTAGAGATCTCTAATTGAAAGTAAATTTTTACACAAAAGCCGTCGGCGCTTCGCCGGCCGTTGCTTATTGGTCGCAGCTCTAACCTAACCTAAAATAACGCTAACACCCGTTTGCACTAAACTTAAGAATCGCCTAAGTCTTTTCCTAACTATAACTCGACCAAGATAAATAGGCGCATGAAAGCTGCATGACAGCTAAGTCAATGACACCGTTTTAATTTGGTCAAGTTGTAGTTAGAAAAAGACTTAGGAGATTCTTAAGTTTAGTGCAAACGGGCATAAGACTTTCATGGCGGCCCCGAGCCCCCCGTCGCCTCGCTTTTGTGTCTACCACCTTTTATGTGATTACTTACACTATTTTATTCTATTAAAGTACCTGTTTTCTTACTTTAAATGATTCTTGGTCGTTAATCTGCAAATTACCACGTTAATGTATGAAATTAAAAAACCAGGTAGTCTGCAGATGCTAACTGGTTTATGCTGGTGAGTAAGTAGGTACTTAAATTAACACAGAAATATGAAAATTAATTAAGAAAATCAAGACACGACTTCATTTATTGGCAAACTTAACGTCGCAAAACTCACATAAATGACAACTTCCTTAATTGTTCGTCGTTAACAACACTTGAACTATACCTATATAATTACGTGATAAACACAAGTTGCATCTTCAACTTACTGCGATATTTACAGAGCTGTCTAGTTTACAGTTTACGGCAAATCGAAAATCGAGTTTCCAAGTCTTGGACACAAGGGATGGAGTTAGTAGGCAGTAAATCTGCCGTCGCGACAGTGTCTGCTCTGCACATATATACATTCTATAGTACATGTCTGGTAATGCAGCACTAGGATACAAGTAGAAGCAAGACTAGCACTTAAGTTAATGCCATAAGGGTGAAAACCGCTTATTCCGGTAAAAAATGAGCACCGACTTTTAAGGAGGTTTATTTAAAAACTATGAAAATAATTTCTCTAAAGATGTTATAAATTTTTGTAAATCGTTCAGCAAAAAGCTTTGTGTAAACATTATAATGTCACATCCTAGACCACAGCCTACTTACCTTTTTTTGTGCAAACAAAAGCTCGCCTGGAAAAATAATGAAACAAAAAACTAGCTACGCGTAAATAATTAAAGTTTCAAGCTAAATATTTAGCAAACGGATCCCTCTAGCTAAAAGTGGTCTTCACAAAAACGTGAGTGGTTTAAAGGACATACCTATTTTAAATGAAATATTTTTCATTATGCTGTTTTATATGTAGACCTCTTGTTTGTGACATTTTTGATCAGTTTTCGAAATGGCTGTAATATAATTTTCCCCATATCTTCGCCAATTTTAAATCTGAATCGACAAAAATAAATAATATACAAGGTGTTACAAAAGTATCCCTAATGCCGAATATGGTAGATAGGGACCATCAAACTGAACAACTTTTACTATGGGACCAACTAAGAAATCGCGAAAAAAAATCAGCTGTTTCATACATTTTGATATTTTCGTAATTAGTTTTTGTATGAAACAGCTGATTTTTTTTTCGCGATTTCTTTGCGTTTGATGGTCTCTATCTACCATATTCGGCATTAGGGGTATTTTTGTAACACGTTGTATAAAACCTGCACACAAAATCTCACTAGAATCGATTGAGAAGAGAAATGCGACCTGTAGAGGAAAACAAACGGACAGCCGGACAGCGGGACGTAAGCATTTTTGCCCAAGCTGAAACGGAGACGCTATACGCTCGCTTCGAGCTCGATTGACCGAAAATTATTTACTTAAGGCTATGTATCGAAAATTCACATGTACAGATTGAAGCTAAGGTTCTATAGTTTATTTACAAACAATAACTTAATTAAAATTCAGTTCGTTGTAGTAGTAGTTCGCAAAAGTGCTAAAAGTGGCCACTTTTAGCACTTTTGCGAACTACTACTACAACGAACAAAATTTTACTTAAGTTATTGTTTTTTTGTTCGATACATTATGTACTTAGCGAGCAATAAATTTAATTAAAATGAGGGCGCCACTTGAGGTATATAGGAGCCTTAAAGCTCCTAAAAAGTACGCATAACAAAAGAGTTTTTTAAAAATCGAACACCTAAGTTCCTAGTAACATCACTATTAGTAAAGTGTTCCCTACTTTGTGTTTTGCACTTAAAGTTCATAATGGTTGTGTGAGTTTTAGTATGATTCGTTGGGTTCCGGCAGATAAACTGCTCTTTACTGCACTCCCAGACAGATTGGGGAGACGTGGTGGGGTCAGTCAACAAGTATGTATACTATTGTATACGTATATATTATAAGTTATGTTGCTCCTTTTGTGGGTTTGTCTGCGTCAATCTCTAGGGAGAAGGAAATGTGCGTTTTATTGATCGAGTTTTTGTTATGTGTTGTTATTTTAGTGAGCTTGTTTCTATTTTGATCTATAATACGTATCCAACCTCTTTTCAGTTTTATAAGTTTGTCTAACCACTATCGGCCTTACCACAAAAGATTTCAAAACACTGTTCAACAAGTGTTTAAACACTGTTCAAATGTGATGCACCTTTTTGACAATATGATTTGAATGAGACGGCATCACATTTAAACTTTTAATCTTTTCTGGTAAGGCCGTTAAGGTCTTTATTAATGAACTTAATTTTGCAGTTATAGAGGTACATTGTGGATAGGTGGGGTGGGATTTCTAAAAGGTAAGCCAATGGGAATCGGCTTGTATGGACCCTTATCGCTACTGGGGCCCTACCGGCTAACTTTTCAAACCTCGGCGGGTCTGCTGAGCTTCAACTTAAAACAGGTAAATCGAAGTAAGCAGTTTCGTATTGTACTATTCGCCGAAGTTATTTAGAAGATATCGATGTTCGTGTGACTTCATGAATTGGGGTTCGCCATTTTGGCCCGATTGGGGCTCGATTTATGTGTTTTAATTTGAATCCCGACTTTTCAAAGTTCGATGAGTTAGCCGGTACGGCCCCTGGTAGGTACTGTCGGGTTTATGGGGCGTAGCTACAGATAAAAACGTCTTTAATTATATTATTTCGACTTTATTTTATATTTTAGTTAGCTAATTACAAACCCGTAATTAAAATCACTCTAGACATATCTTTTCTTCTCTTCTACTGTCAGGACAAGCTTTCAAAGATAATTATGAATAAAACATTCTTTATTTAATTTACTACTTGCCAAATGGCCAAGAAGTTTATAAGCGATGCAGTCAAGCATCACAGTACCTACATGTAATGTATAATTGAGGATAGGAACATACACTTAAGATACTAAATGGCATAATAATGTACAAAAATGCGTTGCCAATCTAGCAACGATTTACCTAAGATCTACTAAAACTAAGTAAGTATATGTGATTTGAAATTTAAATATGTTAAAGAGATATATCTTAAAGCCTTCGAGGGACCAAAATTATTATCCTTTTGTGACATTACGATTGTTAAAGAGGGGGAAAAGGAGAAAGGCTCAAAGTAAGGAAGTAAAGTAAATTATATTAGTAAATTAGTAAAATGTACAAACCAAAACAGCAAAACAGAAAACCGCAGCGAAGACAGATAGATGGGAGTTTTTGGCGCCATTTTGTCGAGTTCGGTTTGGTGTCTATTTTAATTATTTTCAAATTGATTCATAGTGGATATTGTGTCTTAAAATTGGTGCAGTTATATGGTACAAGTGTTTACGCAACTGAACAATATGTGGGATAATTGAAATAGGCGCGATCTTGGTTGTGTGAAGCTGAGACTTTTATTGAAGTGGTGGCTTCCTCGGCAGAACTAACCGAGTAAACTGTCTTGATATACTTGGTGCCAAATGCTCCAAGCAGCATTGGAATGCGATGCACCCGCATTCTAATGAAAAATTAAACAATATCTACCACTGAACTATTTAACACTTGACACTGGCAAAAATTACTTCCAAGAGGAAAGTAGATTGCCATAACAAAAAAAGAAGAAGAAGAAGACAGATAGATGACAGACAGAAAGAAAAAGAGCAAAGATAAAAACATAAACAATAATATATTTACAAAGCCGGCCTGATGGCCAGTTCGTAACAACGATTCCAAACTTAATAAAGTTACATAAACAAGAAAATAAAATGTGCACTATACTACTATAAATAAACGGAAGGTTTTTGTCGCGTTTAACCACATTTCCTTTGCACTCATTCTGAGAGGGCGGGAAAGGAAGGGCAATAAATCTCAAAATCTGTCCTCGCGTTTCTGTTTTATATTTATTCGCCGCCTTTGTTTGTATATTGTTGGCTGGCTGCCCTTTTCATATTTTTGCCACAATATTTAAGTTAACAAATGATTGTAGGTTACGTTTTAAGCATAAAAGTTGGTTTAGAATACATAATTTATAATCAAACGTATTGTTATATTGAAAATAAAATTTTGTTTGATTGTCAATTAACATCGAAATTATCTAAAATGATTTGAAATTATGAAATCCAAACTTATTACATCAAGATTGGATCAAAAAGCTTTTGAAGTCAACCGTAATGAAGCCGTAATGAATCCTCCACACGCACCGGCCCGGCCTGCAGGATCGTACGGAGAGGCGCGGCCTCCCGCGGCTCTCCAGCCGGATATCAACGTGTGTAGGGAGAGGCGCGGCCTTCTCAGTCCTGAGGAAGCCACGCCTCGCCGGCCTCTCCGTACGATTCTGCAGGCCGGACCTGTGCATGTGAAGGATCCATAATCATAATGTTGTTGTTTCTTTGTACTATAAAAAATTAAATTGTCATTAGTGATGTAAGTATGTTATTTATCCAATTTAAAATAACTTGCTAATTGTTCAACCATAAAAGTCATTACACGTTCCATTTCGTTAATTTTCATTAAAGGGAGTTCCCTTCAGAGATCTTTAAATTTTATCGAAGATTACACTTTGATCTAATAATTGTTTACGTTGTCTTTCCTTAATAAATAATTAACAATTTGACAATATTGGTCGGTGACTTAAAAGCAGAAGTATTTGTTGATGTTATCAGTCGAAATATTAATTAAATTGATGAATCGGTTCGATCTATTTGGAACAATGGCATTGCTATTAATTTGCTTTGTTATATATTTTGTCGGATAAAGGATGAATTTTGTTCGTTTCTGCTTAATAAGTTATATTGTGTTTTTCCTTAAGTACACACGACGGCACCTCAAACGATACATGTTGACCTTGAGACCGCCTTTTTACCTTACGTAATAAAAGCTGTTTTCACAGCTTAAATGTATAACCTGACTTGCTGTCGTGTGTACATGGTACATACATGGCAGGGGTGGGTCAAGGATTTAAATAAAGAATTTGGGTTTTTTTATTGTAATTTTCTATGCAAGTTCAATGTAATTATTCAATTTAGATTTTTCACATTCACAATGTATATTTTTATATTAAGATGTAATTCTCTTCTCAAAGGTAAATCAGCCTAGTGGAGCCGCTTATGACCCGGTTACTAGAGAGGTCTTTATTTACTACTTAAAAATTAAAAAAGGATAATAAAAACATATTTTTTATAAACCTATTTTTTCCGTTTAACAGAAAACTCTCATTTATTTTAAAAATGTTGATGTGCCAGCAGCATTTTGCGACTTCACCCAAATGGAGCGTAAAATGTCTGACGCACTGCACTGAAATCGAGTGGTAGTGATTTCATTAAACAGACCAATGCCCCCCTCGTGCCCTGTCCCCCGTCTAGGCGTCTAGCCGTCTGGGTTGGTTAGGGCTGTCTCCAGGTAGAATTTCTTTTTGCTGCACAAAAAAAAATATTTTTCTCTTTAAAAGCATAAAGAGCATTGTGGATGTTTTAGTAAAAGAAAATTATACAATATTCTGTCGTATTTAGTTTGGTAAGTAGTTTAATAAAAAAACAATACTGACTAATAACTTCCCCGTTATATAATTTTGATTGAACAGAGCCAGAACTGGTCAATCACCCAAATAAACATCAATCTTTCTTAACTGATTGATTATTAAGATTTATGTAATATTGATAGCATAATTTACTAACTGTGTTATGAGTGACAGAATACGGTTAATGCATATTTTTTTATATTTTCTTTTTCTGCGCGTACTAAACATACATATATTAAAATAAACACTAAGGCGATTATTTTGAAGAACTTGGATGTTATTTTTTTAAATATGTATGATGTTTTGTGTGTGTTTCACTTAAACGGTTAATTTGTTTTAAATCTTCAACAAATATTGTTTTGAATTGACAACCCTACGGTGCAATAGGTATGTGCATACATCAAGCTAGCGCAGGGATCTGTTGCTAAGCGATATTATGCAGCAGGGAAAGGGGCAACGAGGGTAGTTTGACATTTTACAATGTATAGAAACATACAGTTCTTTTATTTAAGAAATCAGAGAGGTATTTATTGTACATACTTGAGAAACTGGCATCGCTATTTTTTTTTTAATTTCAACTGATTTTGAATGTAAAAGGGGTCTATTTATTGAAATGATACTATACTGATTTAGTTAACGTGATTTTTTTTTAATTACTTTTCGTTTTGGAATAATGAAATTATTTTGAAAGCTATAGTTCAGTTTCACACGATAGTGATAAAACGGCAATGACGTCGGACTCCTAATAACATATCACATCGACGGATAGAAATGCATTATTTTATAATGTGATATAGTACTATTGTGTGCACATTTAATTTCTCGTGAATGTATAGTGCTAAAGTAAATATACGTACTGTACAGTGCCACAAACTTATCAGACCCGTTAACGTCCCGCTGTAGTCGCTGTACCTAGCATTACTGTACAGTAACGTCTATAAATATGTATACAGTTCAGAACTTTGTCACTTTACAAGATATTACTATTTTGAACAGAAATCAATGACAAATGACAACCACAACAGAGTGACATAGTTCTAAACTGTTTACATATTTTTAGACGTGACTGTACAACTTAATAATACTTAGTTCCAGTTTTGGCCACCGGGTTAATACCCCTATCACGAACATCTATCAAGAATTTTTGATTTTGATTTTGTTAAAAGTAAATATTTTGTTCAAATGTTCTGACTATAAAATTACATTGTATTGTTAAATTTTGGTGTTATCAAATTTGGCTTAATTTGTGAATAACTCTTTTGGCCGAAGTAATTAAGAAGACAATATTAGGTTAAAATTTAAGTAGTTAATAAGGCTGTCTGTTATTCCAATTAAATAAAATAAAATAATAATAATAAGAAAAAACTTACGTAGACTTGAAAAATCACTTCGCTTATCGGCGGTAGATGGCGCTGTACAAATTCCCTAAATCACTATCGATCTTCTACGCGCGTTTTTCTCGATAGCAGAGCCCTATTTAATAAAGTGACAATTTATCAATTGTCATGACAATTGGTTTACGTTGCGTTGTAGCTATGAGTAGTTTGTTCTATTTTCGAATTGTTGACGCAATAGATATAAAATTGTCATGACAGGTGACAAATTGTCGTGTTTATTCTGTTTGTAATAAGGGTACACTTAAGTTTGTGGCACTGTACTGTTGTGAACGAAAATCCGAAACGAAAAAGGTTTTAACTTTCCAGCGTCTATGCGTGCCTGCATATCAAAATTACAACCTTTTTGCATAAAAAATATATAAAAAAATCGACACGGGTGCTGCCCTTTCATTCCCAGTTATTCAATTATGGGATGCGGCTGTTGAAACGGGCACAAACATTTTTAGCTTGTTATTATAGTTTTTGATAGACAATTACTGAGTTCGAATTCGGACCGGCAAAATCAAAATGGACCTCGAAAATAGACATAGGAAGTTTATAATTTCCGGATTCAGTTTGATTTTGAATCGCTTAGAAAGATGTACCTAGTAGCTTTAGATTAAAACATTTGTTTAATCTACATACATACATTTTGATATTTTCGATTTTAATCTTTGTATGAAACAGCTGATTTTTTTTTCGCGATTTCAGAGTTGGTCCCATAGTAAAAGTTGTTCAGTTTGATGGTCCCTATATACCATATTCGGCATTAGGGGTATTTTTGTAACATGTTGTATATTAAAATAATTAACTTTAGCTTAAAAAGAGTTTGCTTAGATGGTGTATATTTGTATTGCAAAAAAGAAACCTAGTTACCTTTAATGTGGGATTTACACGGGTCGATTTTTCGGGCAACTTGCTAGGTGATTTTAACCCAATAGTGCCTTTATCGAAAACTTTTGTTAAATCCTGGAAATCGACCCATGTCAATGCCCCATAAAGGTTGATATATATATATATTTGTATTAGATAAAAACCTATTAAAACAAAATAGATTTTGCATGTGGTATTTTCAAAAGTTTTTTAAATCACATTTGACTCAGAAGTATATTTATTCATCAATTTGTTTGGAAAGAGCGCCATCTAGCTCCAAACCAAGCGAAGCTTGTAATATGGGTGCTAGACAACTGATGTACTACTTATATACTTTTTAAATATATACATTCTTAATATACATAGTAACACCCAGACCCGTCACAGAAATTAAAATTCATCATTTCAATTTCTGCCCGGCCGGGAATCGAACCCGGGACGTCTTTTTTTTTTTTTTTTTTTTTTTCGCTTCCCCTCCCGCAGGTGAGCGAGAGGGGGGTATGTGGGGCTCGCCAGGAGGGGACCGCAACATTCAACGTTGCAGCTCCCTCCACGACTGCCTCCCGTGATCCCACCCAACCGAGTGGTTCGATGGGATCTCGGGAGGAGGGAATACCCACTAAAAAACTCCGGCACTTGCCCACTCGCCACCAGAAGGTCATTCGGGGGGCCATGGGTGGTAATCACCCCACTGACCTGGTGGCACGCCCGGTTTCCCGGGCCTCCTCGCTGTTGGGAGATGGCCGGGCAAGTTTGGCCATCTCCTCAGACGGTCGAGGACCGTGCAATGCAGGCGATGGATCACCCCCCATCACCCGCGTGGTCCCCGTTAGGACGGTATGAGGTGCGCGTAGCGCCTCCTCCTAGCGCCCAACCGCCTGCGAACCCGGGACGTCTTGCGTGGTAGACATGTTGACCATTGCACCACTAAGGTCGTCATAAAATGTTTTGAAATGTTTGGAATGCCAGGAATGGCTTGTTCTGAACATTATGTATAAATAAAATAATAATATAATGGGTCGGTCTCAATTATGTTAATAATTCAGGATCGGTATGCGCCTCCATTAAGCACAGTTAACTTAAAGGGTAGTAGGTACTTGATAAGAAAATCGGAAACACTTATTTAGTTTGAAAAATAAAGATGGATCTAGATTTAATAAAAACGGTGATTATTCACAATAGTTATTGTTTGTGTGTTTTAGGAACTTTTCATTTACTTATTCTAATAAAAAAATATACTTTTCTGTAAAAATGAACGCCTCCAGTATATAACTTAATTCTGTAGTCTTAATTTAAATAATCTTAATACAATACATAAGGTTAATAAAATCTGACAATATATGATTATGACTTACTTACCAGCGCTCTGTTTTGAAAAATAATTGTATCACGTACCTGAAAAAAGAATTAAAAAAATATATATATCTTTATTTGATGAGTATAGGCACATAGTCTGATATAAATAATTGAAAAAAATACATAGTGTTAATTCTATATTTAATACATAGTGTTAATTATAATATTTTTTAGAGCGTAAAATGATTGCAAAATTTTATGAGAATGGCGCCTTTTTGTACGCATGCAAAAAGTTTGTTTTCAGTGTAAAGAAAGACGAAGGAACGCACGGTGCGCGATAAAATCAACTTTCCGCACGCTGTACTGTAATCAAAAGCATACATTTACATTTTCAATTGTATTGAAAAAATATTAAAAATAAAAAATACCAATCAGTTTACTTGCAAGATGATCTGTTCAAATTTTAATTAAACCTGAAATTAGAATACTACCCAGAGTATGCGAAATATATCCTAAGTGTTGTAATAATATCAATTACTCATAACGATGTTAAAATATCATCTACTATCTTACTGTTAACTATAACTCGGTTGACGTGTCGTTCAAAATGGATGTTAATTTTTTTCTGTTTTCGATCGGTCGTAAATTAAAGACGTTTAAGAGTCAAAGATCGTGTCGAACGATTAATGTTCGTTCGTTTTCGATGATCGTTAATATTTTTATACTTCCCGGGAGAATTGCAGCTTTGTTCTTTTCTAAACACATTTATTTATTTTATCTTAGCCTATTCCACTAAATCTATTCTGTGCCCAAACTATAAATAAATGGATTATTTATTACGAATTGAAAAATTTAGTTATACCTGCTTCGATCAGATGATCGAAGTACAGTCACGTCTAAAAATATGTATACAGTTTAGAACTATGTCACTTTGTTGTAGTTGCCATTTGTCATTGTTTTCCGTTCTTAAAAGCTTTTAGAATGACAGAGCTCTAAACTGTATTCATATTTATAGACGTACACCTGTCTAATGTGGTATTTACACGAGTCGACTTGACAAGCAACTTGGCAGGCGATTTTAACAGATTAGCGCTTTTTATCGACAATCGCTTGTGAAATGTAATCGCAAACCTAATTTCAATGAGGTGGCGATTCGATTTTACAAGCGATTGTCGATATAAAGCGCTAATTGACTAAAATCGCCTGCAAAGTCGACCCGTGTAAATACCGCCTAAGGTTTTTGACATACATTTTAATTTTGTCACTGTGATCAAGGCATTTCATAAGCTGTACATAAAGTAAGTCTGCCTTGAAAACTAGGCCAACTTCTGACAAGGAAATCTACCGACATAACAAGTTAAAAACTCACATACAAACACACATGAACCTTAAACCCAATACACTCCTTTCTTTGCCAGTCGTGAAAAAAAAACGAGTCATCATTATTTAGGAATACACACTTCATTTACCCTGTACACTAATGTGATCAGTGATGTGTCACTTATTGACAAAATGGAGACGCCAAAACTGAAAAAAAAACTAATTACAATACTTTGAAAAATTATTTCTTAAAATGTATGTTAAACTTTTAGAACACATTAAAAATTAAATCATTTTTATGAATCTGCCGGTTTCCAAATACTTTTGTTGATAACACTGTCGTCAATAGATACGAAAAAAAAGATCTGGTTTTTTCAGTTAGTCTTTGCCTTTTATTCATCAACGCCCGAGCGGACGCAGGCGGCCGGATAACAATGGAATATCTATTGTGTCTTATTTTCCGGGCGTTGAAGGGTTAAACAGATAGTAAGGAATAATAAAGTTGATTATCGAAATTAATTTCTCCTTCGCAAACTAGTAGAGCAGGTATTTCTTAAGTAAACGCAAACATTTAAGTTCTTCGACTCTATAAAGTTCAGAGCAATTTTATTATAAGTTTTAAATTCAATAAGTAAAGTTATGGTTTGATTAAAAGTTTTCACTTTCCAACAATATTCTGAATTTGTGATCAAAGCATTGTTTTGATGCGAAATGAAACAAGCGGACTGTATATATGATTATGGATGTAATTGAGATATAACATTCAAATGGCAAACAGATACAATGATTAGGAGACGCGTATGCGTGGCCGCTCGAATGTGCAGAGTAACGCTCCTTGGTTGGCGGACCCGCCGCCGCCCCCGCTCCCCGCTCCGCTAGTGTTGGGACTGCGTTTGCGCGTGAACATCTTCCCGCCCGTTGGCATCTTCCAATGGAAGAGGGCAAATATTGTTCGACCCTCTTGTGATGACGCCCTTCTTGGTCTTGATGTCAGCCACCCTTGAGATGCCGTCGTTGCCCGGATAGGTCCGCACCACGCGGCCCAGCATCCACACCAGAGGAGGAAGAGTTTTGTCGCGGACCAGCACCAGCATTCCGTCGGCTAGTAATCCTGAGGAGGTCGACCATTTCGTTCTTTGCTGCAGGAGAGAGATGTACTCATTAGAGAATCGCTGCCAGAAATGCTGTCGGATGTAGTCGATCCTCTTGTGCCGCTCCAAGCTGCTGATGGGTCTTTCTGACGGCTGTGGACACGGTATAGACGTGAGAGGTCGTCCAATTAAAAAATGTGAAGGGGTAAGGGCTGTAAAGTCGGAAGGGTCGGAGGAAAGAGGAGTCAAAGGACGGGAGTTTAAAACGGCCTCTATTTGACACAGACAGGTTGCTAGTTCTTCATATGTGAAGTGAGTGAGATTTAATAACCGTCTGAGATGGTGCTTCGTGGACCGAACGGCGGCTTCCGCCAGGCCGTTGAAATGGGGGGAATATGGAGGTGCAAATTCAAATTTGATGCCTTTTTCTTCGATTTCAGATGCAACATTCGAACCGGTCAAAAATTGTTGCAACTCATTATTGGCTCCAACAAAATTGGTACCGTTATCGGACAATATACTATAAGGTTTGCCACGACGAGATGTAAAGCGATTAAGCGATGCAATGAAAGCCTCTTTTGTGAGGTCGGTGACGAGCTCTAAATGGATCGCTTTAGTTGCATGACAAACAAAGATGCATGCGTATGATTTTGTGAGCTTACAACCTCGACCTTTCCGGTCAGCTATGAGTACTGGGCCAAAATAATCGCAACTAGAATTGTAAAAAGGGAATTGAAGGTTAGTTCTAGTGGTAGGAAGTTGACCCATTAAGGGTTGTAAATTTTGACATTTAAATCTAAAACATTTCACGCATTGCCCGACTACAGCCTTGGCAAGATTTTTACCACCTAAAGGCCAATAATTTAACCGAATATTTGCCAATAACAATTGTGGACCGGCGTGTAATAATTGCTTGTGTTGCATTTGAAATAATATTTTTGTAAAATGGTGTTTACTACACAGTAATAAAGGGTGTTTTGTGTTATACTCATATGGAGAGTTATCTAATCTACCACCCACGCGTATTAATCCTTTAGAGTCTAGAAATGGCGAAAAAGAAGATAAACGATGTTTTCGCGGTAAACTCTTTCCAGACTTGAGAAGTTCATATTCCTTCGGGAACATTTCAAGTTGGGCACTGTGTAGTAAACATGTTAATGAGTTATTTAATTCATCACCAGAAAGATCGCCATGCAATTTATTTTTACTATTTTTTAAGTTAAAGATGAATCTATGTATATAAGCAATAATTCTTTGAAGGCGATTAAAAGAAGAATGGTAATGAATTAATGACTGAACTACTGATCTATCTACGCATGAACTATCTACGACTGAACTATCTACAAGCAAACTATCTACGAACGCACTATCTACGAAGTGTGATATCACTTCAGGTAGATCCTGTTTCACGCTATTGCAGGGCATTTCAGGCCAACCACTACTGCAGTTTTGCAAAAAACTAGGGCCTGACCACCATAACGAACAGTCGCCGATTATATCGGCCTTCGCCCCGCGAGAAACAAGGTCCGCCGGATTGTCTTTCGACGGTACGTACCTCCACTTGTGACCGGCAGTGCTTTCTTGGACTTCGTCCACTCGATTACGTACAAAAGGCTTAAGCTGGTTTGGTGGTGTATTAAGCCAACCAAGTACAATCATGGAATCACACCAAAAGAAACGCCTAGCTATTGGTAACGTAAGTGACTCCATTACTGTAGTACACAGTCTCGATCCCAGCAACGCCGCACACAATTCCAAGCGTGGGGTTGTCGTTGCTTTTATTGGTGCTACACGGTTTTTCGAGGTAAGAAGTTGAGTTTTTGCCGAGTCATTTTGGTCTATTGAGCGAATATATATGCAGGCACCATAGGCCTTTTCAGACGCGTCACAAAAGACGTGAAGTTCGTGCTCAACAGCTGAAGGGTCTGAAATCCAGCGGGGAATTTTTAAATAATTTAAATTGGGAAGTGTTAATACAAAAGATGACCACAACTGATTTATTACTTGAGGGACTTCATCGTCCCAATCACATTTTTCAACCCATAAATGTTGCAAAATAATTTTAGCTTCTACAATACAAGGACCCACTATTCCTAAAGGATCATAAATCTGGCTAATGACTGACAGGATGTGCCGCTTTGTGACCTTTTCTGCAACAGGAATATTAATCGAAAACGCCAGTGTGTCCGAATCACATAACCAGCGCAGACCCAAAGTTTTAGCGGATCTATTGTGGTCTGAAAGATCTAGGGAAGTGGGCTTATTAGTCGTATAAGAGTCACCTAAAATGACTTTTAGAATTTTTGGGCTATTTGACTGCCTGATCATCGTCTGATGAAGCACTGTCTGCTAAGCTCACGAGACTTTTTGTTGCCAGGTACGGGGCCGACGCTGTCCCATATCCGGCTCGAAGGACCATGTTTTGATGCGAAATGAAACAAGCGGACTGTATATATGATTATGGATGTAATTGAGATATAACATTCAAATGGCAAACAGATACAATGATTAGGAGACGCGTATGCGTGGCCGCTCGAATGTGCAGAGTAACGCTCCTTGGTTGGCGGACCCGCCGCCGCCCCCGCTCCCCGCTCCGCTAGTGTTGGGACTGCGTTTGCGCGTGAACAGCATCGTAATTAATTGTTATTTGATTAACTATTAACGTTAAGCTCCTTTATGATAGATATGCTCTTAAGTAATCATAGTGTGATTACCATGTTATGAGCTTGATAGTTTAATCAGTAAAGTAGGTATTATTTGAAGCTTAATTGTGAAGGTACCAAATAATATACTAGAAAAAATACGACTCGCACCAGATCATGTTCTTGGACGGGAATCGAACCCGCGACCTTTGGATATCCGGTCCAATGCTCTGACCGCTGAGCTACCGAGTCACTAGTACTCGGTCGCGGGTTCGATTCCCGTCCAAGAACATGATCTGGTGCGAGTCGTATTTTTTCTAGTATATTATTTGGTATTATATAAAATAGCATTGTGAATGCTTAAATCTCAAAATTTAAAAAGGTTATAATTTTTATGATTAGAATTTTTCATAGCTTTAGATATGTTTCTAAGCAGTAAATACGAATAAGGTAGTAATCGACAATCTCATTGCCTGCTTATTAAATACTATAGTGAATTAGTGTTCAGCTGAGGTGGCAGTGGGCGGGATACATGAGAAAAACGAATGGCCGTTGGGGTGATCGTGCACCGAACGATGCTCCGTGAGTAGCCCCCGACAGGGTGGACCGACGTGAGGGCGAAGGTCGCGGGAAGCCACTGGATGTCGCAGGACCGATTGTCGTGGCGGCCTATATCCAGCAGTGTGTGTCGTGTGGCTGATATGATGATCAAAGACTGCCTTTGGCTAACACTTAATAAAACTTACTCATTTTAAATTAAATCGCTTTAAAAGAAATAAAACACTTTTTACGGATTACATTGATTGAGGTGTTATTTTATAATTATTTAGGATTTATCGATTTTTGATTTTACGTCGTTATAACACCTTTTCAGGGGTCGTGATCACGGGATGATTGGTTTTTGGTGTCTCTGTCAATTATTAATTATTTAGGGTATAATGAACGCTAAATCTAAACTAATGTGATATATCGACAGTCATGTGATATCGATAGTAGTACGCATTAAATCTGCTACGAAAGTGATTAGTGCTACGCGGTTGTATGTATCCAGCCTTTTTCTTCTAGTGTTTGGTGCCGTTTGAGCATCGGCGAATCTTTTGATGCTACGAAATTCATATTCGTAGTAAGACAATTGCCAAGTGTATGTGCTACGAGATATACAATCGTGACTTCGCGTAGCAGGCGGTTAGACACCTAACACAGGTTTGTGAACTAAACATCTATTTTCTACGTTTGTGGTTTTAAAGAATCAGTTCTTGTTAGAGATAAATGTAAGTTAAATATTGGTCATTTATTAAAATCAATACTAAGGTATAAATAATAAAATGCAATACTAAAATTACCTCATGAATTGATTGATTAAAATTTGCCCAAAATGAATGCAATTATAACCTGGCTAGAACATCGATTCCAATCAGCGATAAACGCTGGAAACTCATCAGAGTACTATCAATTTAATTATCAGCCTAAACTGGGGATGATTACATACGAAATTGGAATCATTAACAACATCCATACCTAATTTAAAACAAACGCTTGTGCCACGGACACCGATAAAGGGTTTTAATTAAATCTAAAATACGGATCTCGCGCGCAGAATGAACGATATATCCAGCCATACCATGGTTTGCTTGTTTTCAATTTATATAGCACAACCTATTATGACATGAAATAGTTTCTATTATCATACAATAAAGTAAAATGGGAGGAGCTCAGTGGCGCAGTGGTTAAGCGCCTCGCCCTGTGGCAACTTTCGCAAGGGTCGGTCATGGGGTAGTGGATCAAAAATTTATTATCTCCGTGCTTCGGAAGGCACGTTAAGCCGTTGGTCACGGCTGCATTTGCAGTCGTTAGCATCCACCAATCCGCATTGGCAGGCACAATAGATATTCTATTGTTGTCCGGCCGCATTCAGCCTCTCGGGCGTTGATGAATTAATGCGAAAGTGAATTTATTTGTTACGCTTCACGACTTAATTACAACCGATCATCATCATCTTGCGGCTGGCGTCGAGCGCTCTTTACTCATTTTTGTTCAACATAGCAAAATTCTTAGGCTGAGTTGCATCATCTAAATTTTAGCTTAACTTTGAGAAACACCAACTTATCTGACTCGGTGACAGCGTCGTTTTCGTCTATAGCGTAACCTAGGTAACAATATGTAATAACACTTGGTTCCAATTTTGGCCACCGGCTCAGATAAGTTGGTGCCATGTACTGTTACAGTTAAATTAAGTTGATGCAACCGAGCCTTATTTTTGAATCGCTTGTTGGTCAGCAGGTTGTCAGTTAGTCTCTTTGGTCAGCGATTTTGGAGTGCGGTTTAGTTGTCAATTGTGACTGACAGTATAACTCAAATGATTCAAAAATAGGTTTATACAAATGTCAGTATTTATAAGAAAAAAATATTTGAATTCAAGTATGTTCCATGTTTGAATTTATCACCAAATAAATAGTGCTAACGATGGATTATAACTTGCCAGTATCGAATAATTAAATTAAGTGTACCTAAAAACTTTTGGCATAATAATTCTCTATCGATATATAATGTTTCTCAACACTACACGTATCAGTTACTTCATCGCTATTAACGCCATTACTTAGTGTTAGGAAACAAACAATGCGCCCATTATGGCACGTATAAAAACACAACTGACAAGTTACAATACCTATGCAGCGAATGTGGGGTAAAGTGCAGGTATCGTATGAATATGAGGAAAATTAAATGTTTTAAATTGGATTTGACAATTGTTTTTTATCATTTTCATAATCTTTGCGTCAATACGGCACGAAAAGATGACAGTGGCAAATGTTTGTAAGCCAGCAGGCATAACAGGAAGATGAAGACGAGCGGCCGCATGCGGCCGGATAACAATGGAGTATCAAATTGTGTCTTATTTTCCGGGCGTTGAAGGGTTAAATTATCGCTAGTACAAAACTAAAGACATTGTATATATGCATAATTATTATTATTTAGTGCATAGTGTTAAGTAAGGGTAGTTGCGTTGTGTAGATTTGTTTTGCAACTATTATTGTCATGTCTGCATGAAGTTAACAGTATTTTAATGAAACTATTGTTTTTTTTACTCTCCAATATAAACATTTGGCACAATCTGTGTGTGTTTGTCCGAAACGTCACATGTTGTTCGCACCCGAATGTGCTCAAAGCCTATGAGACCGTAAGTTTACGCATCGCTGATTGAAATCGTTGACTATGGACGCAGAATTTCGGACCAAAATCTACCAAAGCTGGCAAATGTAGCTTAAAACAACTGAAAGAATAGCATTTTTACATTTTTGAATGCCAAAAATGTACAATTAACACGCAGTCTAAATCTAATAAGTGTAAAATACTTCATGTCGTTAATAAATCCTCATTCAAAAAAGTTAGGATTCAGCGGGCGCGGGAATAAATGGTCAATTTTATTGCATTCCGGGCTTGTCAAGGTGGCAAAGCCGCGCGCGTTTCCCGCGCTCTGCGTTCCGAACCCGCAGAAATTTGAATATCGAACATTGAGCAGCGGTTTGAATACTTTCGAGTGTATTCGCCAGTACTATTTCTACCATTCTCGTATAAAAATTATATTGACTTCTCAAGTTAAAAAACTACATAATTATTATTAAAAAAACACACGACATTTGAAAAATATATTTGAAGTTTAGTAGATATACTTCCCATTCATTTGAATTGATAATTGAACTCAGAAATTAATTTTGAAAAAGATTCTCAATTAGTCGCAATATAGCAATAAAGTACCTCAAAAGTTGTAGATACTTTTTGTGTTTCTTAAAATTCCTGTGATATAATTTCTAATCAAATCACTATATTGTTTGTCACGGTTTAAAAAAAAAAAACTCTTTCAAAAAACCAAAAAAAACTGCTATAAAAACAGCTTCAAAAAGCGACATCTAAAAAGCAAGAAATAATATTAAAATCTGTCGGTTGGGGCCAAAAGATATTTTCCTTTTTTAGTTTATATTCTTAACTTTTATCGTGGTTTCTTTTTCTCAATTTCATTTGTTAATTTTTAAAGCCCTACCCGACCTTCTCCCGACCCCTCTTTTTTTTGAAGTCGGTTAAAACTTACATTTACTTACTGTTTCAAATCTCTCTTACTAAATTGATTGCACTAATAAATAATTCAGCAACTCGCATAAACATACAGTTAATTACATTCTGCCGACAGTACTACCACAACGGATCTAAGGATTTCACATCCATTTTAACTCTCACGGGTATTGTGTGGATTTGATATTAATATTGCATGGATTAAATCCGTGTTACACGATGGATATTACAATGAATACTTCCTTAATGAAAGCTTGTTTGCTGAGCTTTATTTGTGAATAATTTATTCTGCTTCTGTCCGAATAAAACCTATTCATTATCTCTTTGTTTAGTTTAGGTGGGGAAATTATTATTGCTTTTTTGAAATAATGGGTTTGTCTTATTGAAACCTAAAACATTTGAAATCACAAACGTTAGTAGTAATTTTTGAAAAATACGTGAAGTATAAGAAATGGTACTTTTTTATTACACCGCACCGTAATAATCACAATTACATTTGTTCCCTTCCAATTCCCGTTAATCAAATAAATGATTAAAGGACAAAATATGTTTTTGGCTTTTACATACATTAATGAATAACTTGATATATACTTACTAATCGATTGACACTCCCGCCTTATGTATAACCACGGCCTTATCTCCAACCTGCCACAACGACGTCCAGGGTCCCCAAAAAAATTTAGGGATCATGTCAAACTTTTTACAAAATCCCTTTTTATTTAACACTCGTAGGCGTAAAAATCTTTTAAGTATTTATCACTTACTCTGTAAGTCTTTATAAAGCTTTAACTGATTTGTCTTCGAAACCACTTGGAATTCTTCGGTCACATTGCTCGAAAAAACGGAGACAACCTTAAACAACTGATGGTCATGGTCACTGCTAAGATTAATGGCAAACGGCCGAGAATTCGAAGCCCATCTATGTGGTCTGACCAATTCGCTCAGCGCTGAACACCAATATACACCATGCACTCCATGACGCTAAGGACAGACAAAGACGGAGGGCTATAATCAAGGAAAATTTAATTTCCATCGGGGGGTTCCTCAGTCATGAGGAACACGACGCAAAGAGAGGTGGAAATGATGATTAAGGCTCCTATATGCCTTAAGTAGCGCCCTCCTAAAGTAGACACTTTTGCCCTTTTGCCCACTACTATATACTACAACTATATTTTACTGAGGTTAATGTTTGTAAATAAACTATAGAACCTTAGCTTCAATCTGTTCATGTGGATTTTCAAAACATTATGTACTTACCGAGCAATAAATTTAATTAAGACGAGGGCGCCACTTTAAGTTTTATAGGGCCCTTAATATGGTAAAATAAGAAATCACCTTTCATTTTGCATTAAGTACCTAATGCTGTCATGTAACAGTCTGGATATTATGAATATGATTAATAATAGTCGCTTTATAATAACAAATCACCTTTCATTTTGCATAAGTATCTAATATTGCAACTGTCTGGAACATTCAACAATATGTCGGATGGTCGGCGGAGCTTCCGTCCGTCTGCCCAATTTCCGTTTCCGGTTTTAACTGCCATTGCAAGGGGTAATTGATATATTTAGAAATGAACACGACTTTTGTGGATTTCTTTTTTTATTTTGAGGTTTTGTCTACAAAGGCAGCTCCATAACTGTTTATTGACCAAGTGAGCCCGAAGCGTCTCTGCTAGCTTGGGCAAAAATGCTTACGTATGTCCGTCCGGCTGTTTGTTCTTCTCTACAGGTCGCATTTCTCAACCGATTCTCGTGACATTTTGTGAGCAGGTTCGATAATTATACAATTTTTTTTTGTCCATTCAGTTTTTCGAAATTTTGTAAAGAAAAACCCATTTGAAAAATGTTCAAAGTGCCATGTAGCTTTAATACTAAAAGGATACCTAACCAAATAGCACATTTTCAAAAGCAGTGTCAACCTCGTGGCGACATCTATTAGATTAATTTTTAAACAATATACAATTTGAGCAAAGTCTACAGCTCTACTCGTTTATTTCATGGAATTTCTTGTTCGATTTGAATTCTGGTTGAAGCAGATTTCAGTGTCAATTCACTCAAGTGTTTTTAATTGATGATATTATTATGTCACAAAATTCACACCATTTTCTTCTACTTTTCTTCAAATAATCCCATGTTAGTTAGCACACACAGACACGTACGCACACACATATATATACGGGCAAACACATATAAATATACCTTTTTTGTACGTAATAATTTGGCAGTATTCACTAATTAGTAAATTAATTAATTTGTATAGTACTTTCGATGTACAGAAAATCATTTTACTAAAAAGCAATTTTGCTAACTTTCACGAAAAGGGAGGCAGAGTCTGAAGGTCATTTGTGGAACATCTGATTTAATGACTAACATTGAACTTGGACTATTTTGGCTCGAGCGCCACGACTTCGGGATCAGTATCTCAAATATCTGACAAATATATTAAATATTGAAGACTTTAACGGCCTTACCACAAAAGATTTTAAAACACTGCTTAACAAGTGTTTAACTTAGACACTGTTTAAATATGATGATGCTGATACTTTTTGACAATCTAATTTGAAAAAGAGACGACATTACATTTAAACAGTGTCTAAATGAAACAGTGTTTTAAAATCTTTTTTGGTAAGGCCGTAAAATTCTAACTTACACTAACTTTCTAAGTTAAATTAATTAATAATAATTTATGAAAGGTGTCCTTTGTCCTTTTCTATGGCCCAATATTATCACTTTACTCATTGCATCAAAATCTGGTCAGTAGTTCAGACGTGAAAAGGTAACATTCAGAGAGACAGAGTAGCTACCAAAATAATATTAATAATATCTGAAATTAAATAGTATTAAATAATAAACTAGAAAAAAATCGTCACCACATCATTTTCTCAGGCGGGAATCGAACCCACGACCTTTGGAAGTCCAGGCAAATGGTCTTCCAACTATAGACCAGACTTCAGAAAATGATCTGGTGATGAGTCGATTTTTTTCTAGTATTTAATTTACTATTGACGACTTCAGTGGTGCAGTGGTCAACATGCCAGTCTACCACGCAAGAGGTCCCGGGTTCGATTCCCGGCCGGGCAGAAATTGAAATGATGAATTTTAATTTCTGTGACGGGTTTGTGTGTTTCTATGTATTAACAAGTATATATTTAAAAATAATTAGTAGTACCTATATCAGTTGTCTAGCATCCATATTACAAGCTTTGCTTAGTTTGGGGCTAGATGGCGCTGTGTGGAATCGTCCAAGCATTTATTTATTACTAGCGACCGCTCGCGACTTCGTCTGCGTGAAAAGTTTTTTGCTATTCCTCAAGAACAATTATTTTTTCAGTATGAAAGGTACCCTATGCCCTTCTCTGTACCCCTGACAACGTGTATGCAAAATTTCATGATGATCGGTTCAGTAGTTAAGACGTGAAGGCGTAACAGAGAGTATTATAAAGTTATGGATTTATTTATTAGTATTTTATAAAAAAAAGCATTGTGAATCTATGAATTTGTTATACATATTTACATCTAACAAACTCCCTACAACTCTCTAACTAAATTAAATTACACTGCAATCTACAGCGTATGTGTTGCTTATATACAGGCCATTTGCAACTCTGTCAAAATGAATTTGCAAGAACCGTTATTATTTAACTTTCTCGCGTTACGAGTAAGAACACCGACTTCCTTCTAGCAAGCTGCTGCTACAAAGTTTTATCTAATTTCCTTAGAGGTCTTGTGGCCTGAGTAATGAACCCTGTGGAACACTAAATTTAGCAGATGTGGATGTTGCCCAAGTTTGCAACAAATGTTAATATTCTTAGTAATTCAATTATTTAATCATATATGTAATAAATTTTATTTAATTATTTATTAGGAGCACCAGAGAAAATTACATTGAGTCTGTATTTACATTGTAACATGGAGAATAAAAAATTCTGTGGAAGGCGGCCACAATATGCTTTATAAAAACGGCCAAGTGCGAGTCGGACTCGCGCACGTAGGGTTCCGTAAAAATCACGTTTGTTGTATGGGAGCCTCCTTAAATATTTATTTTATTCTGTGTTTTAGTATTTGTTGTTATAGCGGCAACAAAAATACATCATCTGTGAAAATTTCAACTGACTAATTATCACGGTTCATGAGATACAGCCTGGTGACAGACGGACAACCGAGTATTAGTAATAGGGTTCCCGTCTTACCCTTTGGGTACGGTACCCTAAAAAGGAGGTGAATTTCACCATAATATCTTAAGTAATTAAAGCCTGTGATTCATCTTTCAAAACCACATTTCCTAATCAATTTGAGGATTCAAATTTTAAATTACATGCAAAATGAACAGTTAACATTACAGTAATTGTTTTGTAAACTTTTTCTTGTAGAACCTTGTCTTTCAAATGGAGCCACATTCTTATATCTATTTCATATCGTAACACGATATTTTTACAGGATATCCGCAATGTTGTAATAGGTTGTATATATAGCTATAATAAATGCCAGTATGCTATCTGGAGCGCATCCTATTTCAAAGTTATATCTTAAGACGGAAGAGCTGAGTATAAGCCTAACTGACCAGAGAGATTGTGAGTTTGAGGTGTGGTGCTAGTTAAGGCTATATAAGGCGAAAACAAAATCAGCTGTTTCATATATTTTGATATTTTCGATTTTGATTTTTGTATAAAACAGTTGATTATTTTTTTTCGATTTCAGAGTTGGTCAAATAGTAAAAGTTGTTCAGTTTGATGGTCCCTATATACCCTATACATGTTGTAGAGATACGAGAAAACATTCCTAAATTGCAAGAATAACAAATAGCTCGTCGCCTCAGTGCTTGTTGTCCTATCTGTCATTGGTTAAATTTTTGGCGTGGGTTTCTCATTGTTAATTTGTGACAAGATTTTAGTATATTGTTCTTAGCCAATTAGTTTATTTAAATGTATATGTTTCTATTAGAAACAAGCACTAAGGCGACGAGCTGTCAAAAAGTTAAATAGTATTGAGTACTCGTATGCTGGCCATAGCAGTCACAACGACCTCAAAGTGAACTACGAAAATAAATAAATAAATATTTGACAACATCACATACATGCTCTGATTCCAAAGTAAGTAGCTAAAGCACTGGTGTTGTGGAAATCAGAGACAACGGTGGTATCACAAACTGTTTGACCCAACCGGGGATCGAACCCGGGACCTCAGAGATGGCGACTCCTTGAAAACCGGTGTACAAAGCCACTCGACCACGGAGGTCGTCAAAATGCATTTACGAGAATCGGACAATTATGTTCATCGTTCGGCTTTCTTAATTTGGACTTTATTCCTGAGCCAATAATAACGTTATCCGATTATCCTGTTAAGGTTTTCAAAGTAGGCTCTCGGAATTCAAGTGGCAATTATATATATTTATTTCTTAGGGAAACTCTTAAGTAGTACTATTATTTATTCTGTGGTAGTATATAGAAGTAAAGCGTAAGTAAACAGCTCAAAATCCACAACATTTTGTTCCCACTGACAGAAATAATCTTCTCATAATCAAAGGACTACCCGAGAAGGTCGCTCCATTAATGTGCTGGCCAATTTAAAAAAAAAAGAATGAACGCTAAAAATCATTTGAAAATATTTGAATAGTCCTATGAACAATTTCTCTCCTCCAACCCATCTTATACAACCTGGAGACGACAATGCGAGAATAAATTAAATGTCGTATAGCTAAGAACGCTCCCATGCAGTCTCATAAAAAAACAATTAAAAATATCCAATAGTTTAGTCACAGGAAATATTTTTCCGTTACGATTTTCAGTACAATTAATTTTCATGCTATTTAGTTTGTTTGAAAAAAAACCTTTTTTATTTCGTTGCTAGGAATTATTTGATACTTTTAAAATA
Source organism: Catoptria pinella (assembly GCA_963556745.1). NCBI lineage: Eukaryota > Metazoa > Arthropoda > Insecta > Lepidoptera > Crambidae > Catoptria > Catoptria pinella. Next base: position 3,268,600 of record OY750777.1, read on the forward strand.
CTCCTATGAACTAGTGTCACAAATGTTTTCATTTATTGTCGTCTCCACCCCGTGTATGGGCTGTACTTTTCTCAACAAAGTTACGAGCAGATCCAATTGCAAAACAATCTCGCCAGCACTTGCGACGTACAATAAACCGCGTTGAGAACCCTCCTCAAAGGGACCTCCTCCTCTTTTACCTATTTGAGTATATTAGATGAGAACTAGTGCAGTGCAACGACGATGAAATTTGTTTTGGCCTGAAACGAACCTGAACTAAACCCAGTTTTACTTTGTGCGAGTCACTATCAGTTTTAAGTTTCCGTCTGTGATTCTTCGCGAAGTTTGAAAGGGTTCTTAGGCTATATGGCCCAAGATATTTCTTAAATCAATGTCAAAATACGGCAACATTTAATTTGAATTAAAACACAATAATAATGACTCTACTTATTTTCTGTTGGATTAGACAACAGATACTTTAGTTCATACGACTATATAGTCCATATGGAAGCAACCTTCGAAAAAAGCTAAATAGTCAGGAAAGAATCAAGAAAAATAAATGAATATACAATTATTATTATTGATAGACCATTTTCAATAAACATTTTCCTCTACATACGATGTGATATGAGGACTACCTCATTAGCACTAGCTAAACTACCTACGTAGAATGCAAGCTTTTATTGAAATTATCCTATATTTTCACTATAGTTGTTCTAACTTACGAAGAGTGCGTATTACGTGTTTTAGTGTGCGTAATACGAGAGCGTGCAGACGCACACTAAAACAATGTGCATGCGCACGACTAACACATTCATAGCAAAACGGTCTTCGTGAGATACAAGAACTATACTAGAATTATGAGACCAATTTATTTGAGGACTCGCTCTGAATTCGATGGTACAGTCGAATCCAACAGTCCCTTCACTTTCGATATTTCTTTTTATGTAATCCATACCAATACTATTATTGCACAATTAGTAACTCCGCCGATCTGTCTGTATGTTTGTTTGTTATGATTTCACGCGGGTTGATCATTGAACCAATTTATATGAATTCTGGCTATGGAGCTATATTTGACCTTGGAGACTAACATAAGGTACTAACTATATGGATACTCCCTAAAACTTCTACGGCAACCAAATTCCACCATGGTGAATTTGTGAGAAAAAGGTAGTTGTGATAAAAGTAAAACCGATTATAAAATTTTAAAAATAAGACTAACTTGGGAAGAAACCTGATGTAATAACGTTTGAACCATTTCAATCGGTTCAGCCGTCTTCGAGTAATCGGTGGACATACATAAAACATACATAAAGACGTGCAGAGAAGTTCCTCCTTTTATGAAGTCGGTTAAAAAAAGTCTTTAATAAAAAATATATGTAGTAAAACATTGATACAAAAAAGTCTTCAATAAAAACTGGCTTCTGAAATCGAACGCTCTACCCTGTTCAGCTCTAAGTTTGCCTCCCCTTAAGTGGTGTTTAATAAGTTTCTCAATTGAAAACAGATGAAATTAGTTTTGGAATGGGATGCTTTAGAGTTCAGTTTTCCTTTGTACGGATACGCCGTTAGAGATTAGTCTTTCTTAGATTTAATTTAAAATGGATCTGTCTTAGTAGGAAACTAGGTAAGTTCGCAATGCAAGATTCTTACAAATCCTTGTAAAAATCATATTTAGCTTCTTATTTGTAATAGTAGCATTATTTAATACAACTGAAAATGAATCTGAGAAAGCGATTCACTTTCTAATAATTGCAGTTTTTCTTAAAGATAAATGTTGTCCTAACCATTTTAATTTATAAAATTGATTTTATAACTACATTGGTCTTACGGAGGCTCTATTTAATAAACGTGACAATTTGTCACCTATCATTACAATTTGTCACCTATCATGACAATTTGTCACCTTTCATGACAATTTCATATTCATTGCGTCAAACAATTTGAAAATAGAACAAACTACTCATAGCCACACCGCAGTGTAAACCAAATTGTCATAAGAATTGACAAACTGTCACGTTATTAAATAGAGCCCAAGTCTTACAGCTATTTAAGAGACGGAAAGATAGAAAATATTTAAAAAAAGGATATTAAAAAAGAGAAGTTGTAATGAGGAATGAATGACAGAGACAGTAATAGCATTACTCCATTGTCACGAACGAGTATAGTCGAGTCTGTCCGATCTATTTACCATAGCCAAGTCAGTGACTGTCAGTGTCTAATAAAATAATAACAGGTTCGTTACCAAGGTAATGTATGTTCAAGCGAATTTCAACCTACTTGTATTTGAATGACTGTAAGAAAATAACCTTAAGGTGGGTCATGATTCAATTTCGTCGACTGTACCTATGGAAAACTATTTCTATATATTCCTGAGGTAGCTACCGGGTGTAATTATACCCGTGCAACCTCGTTTGCGTCAGCTGGTATCAGGAGTGCTCAAATATTCGTGTCTTGGAAAGTATTCCAATTAACACAGTGGCGCCCTCTTAGAAGCTACGAACTAAGTGATTAATGGTAGCTCCGTTTGTCCTTGTACGCTTAGGGAGAATAAAATTAATGAAATATTAATAAACAAAAGTAATTTTAACTTTTCTGTTTTAAGAATTAATTTTATTATTGTTCAATTCAATGGAGTAGGAATATGTCTGAAGTTATCAGCTGTCTCGCTCTATTTACGGCTTTTCTACGTGTAATAGAAACACAAATGTAATAAAAATAGATTTTAATTTAGTTTTAGTTAGTAAAAAAAATTTATAAATTAATGATTGGATTTTAAAGTACACATTATTATTACAAGGTACATTTGGAATTCAGTTACGTAAACGTTATAAATTCTAAAAAAAATGCAATATATTTTATCTATTTATCTTATTATAAAGTTCTTAGAAATCTTTAAATAAGTTGTCTCAACATCAATTTAAACGAAGCAAGAAAATTGAAACCACTTTTTATCAATACAGTAATTTAATTAGAAAGATTGTTTTCTTCAAATTGGTTATTACATGATTGCTTTCAGCCACTCTAGTGAGATGAATAATTTGTGAAATGATAAAGTAATTCCAATTTTTTAACCTGACAAAGGTTATACATGTGTAACCTGTATGACATGTATGTCATCACGCACTGGCGGACTAAGAATTTTGAGGCCCGGGGCGATCTTTAATTTTGGGCCCCCTGGCGCCTTCCAGATTTGAAATGTTAAAGGAATTAAACGCAATGCAGATGCCAACTCATATTTTAATGAATATTTTTACAACGTTAACAGCGTCACAACGAGTGCAAACAAATTATAATAATTTTAAATTATGTTTTCTGGCTTTTATCACACTAAATTTATTAATTACGTCATTAAAATCCAAAACCGACGCTGTTTTTTTCTTTCGGTGGACAAAATAATATTTTTTTTTCTATGCCAAACTGGGGCCTTCCATAGGTATGGGGCCTGGGGCGGACCGCCCCCGCCGCACCCCCTTTAATCCGCCAGTGTCATCACGTCACAGGTTGTAGGATGCAGGTCTTTCGCGTGGGATGATGTTGTCATAGGGTTGCTAATCGCTGTGCTGGACCGTTTTCATCGAAATACGCAGCTGCAGTTTTTGGTCCATGACCATCAACCATTTTCAATTTCCCCACTGCTGGGGCACAGGCCTTCCTTATGACGGAGGATGGGCCATAACCGCCGCTGTGGACTAACGGTTCACGCACCCGTGTAACACGCAGGGGTCCCTGGTTCGATTTCCAGGAGGGTATATTTGTACTCGGTTTGGTTGGTGGTAGGGCTTATTTCAAGTTCACCTGGTTAGCTACCACCATCTTACCTAATTCTGACGCCATAACAACAATTTAAAAATTGCTGTGTTCCGGCAGTTAGAGGTAAGATAGCCAGTTCCTTAGTGGTGAGGATTCCAGATGTAGTGCGCTTCCACCTTCGGCCTTATCTGTCATCACTTAACGCTAACGACTGCAAATGCAGCCGGGACCAACGGCTTAACGTGCCTTCCGAAGCACGGAGGAGCTCAAGATAGTAAATTGTTTTTGGTCACCCATTCCATGACCGACCCTTGCGAAGGTAAACTACTGCACCATCGAGCTTCGCAAGTTTTTGGCCCACTAAGGTGTTATTTATACCATTATCGTGTTTATATTATCTCTTAGTCATATTAAGTCATCTTTTATACTTCCAAGCACCTTCCTGACCATGACGGTTTTTTTTTGTCATTTACACGGATCTTAGCAAGTCGCCCGGAAAATCAACCGTGTAAATGCCCCATTAGTGTGAAGGGTTGATGCTATTCTACTCTACCGGTAGCCACACGGCTGACAACCAGCTAAAAGTAATGACAACAAAATCACTTCACAACGGAACCCGAATCGCTATAGACTTCTTGTTTCACTTCTCTAAGCTTGCCCCAGCAGTGGGGACATTAAAAATGGCGTAAACTGTCTTATGTTTTTTCTAGAAAAATCTATAGAGTTTGAATAATAACTATAGTTCCAGTGTGGAGATAGCCGAATTCCTAACCAGCTAAAAGTAATGACAACAAAAGCACCTCACAACGGAACCCGAATGGCTATAGACTTCTTGTTTCACTTCTCCAAGCTTTTTTTCTTTGGCCGAAGTTACCTCGGACAAGACTTAACAACTTCCAACAAAAAGGACGCGACTTAATTCTTTTGTTCTGAGAGAAATTCGGCGCATTTGTGAATGTTTCGGAACTATGCCGATATTGTTTGCCCGACGGATTCTGAAGTTTCGCTGTGTGGAGGCGAAATGGAAATATTCAGGATATTACTTGGTTTGATGTGATGACTTCAAGTTAATGGTTTTGGATGTGTGTGTTGGTGATGAGGTAAAAGTCGTGTTTTTTTTAACTATTAGTTTTAAAGGTAATTCCTGTACTGGGCGATTTGCCCTGGCTACACTTCGTACACGGGTGGGTCGCATCGATGTATAATACACATACTTTGTTTTATACTATTTAGTGTTTAACTAAATAATTGACCCCTTGTTTTAAAACGCTGACTAAAGTTAGACCTGGTTCTTAAACTGATGCTATCTCTGTTTTTCTTTCACCTAATAAAAGAGTCAGCATCAGCTTTAAGCAAGAACCATGTTCCAAATAAGGGGCTTACATTTAAAAAATATAGTTTCTACCTAAAAATAAAAAAAATGGTTGATTTGTAAGTAAGTAGGTTTAATGATTAAAAATAGTAGTTCAAACAAATAATCCAAAATGTAAATAATAATAAAAATAAAAAATAAATACATATTTGACAACATCACTTACATTGCTCCGATTCCAAAGTAAATAGCTAAAGTTAAAGCACTTGTGTTATGGAAATCAGAGGCAACGGTGGTCACAAACACCCAGACCTGAGCCAATATAGAAAAGTTCGTTTTTTAAATTGACCCAACCGGGGATTGAACCCGGGACCTCAGAGATGGCGACACCTGTACAAAGCCACACGACCACGGAGGTCGTCAAGTATAATAGAAACTTAAAAACTCTGCCTTAACGGCTATCGTTTACATCTAGTCGGTAATCATCATAAACAAATTGAACCAACAAATGTTATAAAATTATCTAGAATAATAAGGTACTTTCAACAATAAATTATGTGTGTAAAACACAACATTGTTGCTACAGTTGGCGTTGTTCATTATTTAGCAAAATATAATCTGAAGATAAATTGCAAGCTTTATTCTCGTGACATAAGTAAAGAGGCACCGGTAAACATTATCTGTCACTCCCAACACATGACAGCTCCCCCATCTTCCTAAAGCGATATAAACGCTATTCCATTTTCGTCCCATTTAAACTAAAGTTATGAATAAGAATTTCATATGAAGTGAGTTGGAAGAAGAATGAAAAATGGCCTCATTATTTCACCAGCAGGTCCCTAAAAACTTGGGGTTTGCACACCGAACTGATGTAGTTAGAGTCTTTTCTAACTTACCTTGGAGGGTGCGCACACGACCGACTTTTGCTAGACTAATAATTGGATCGGAAAATAATCAATAACGAGTCTTCGAGGGTTTATTATGAAAAATTCTTCGTGTCAGCTAAAAAAGTCTCGAATGGTCGGTAGGAAAATATAGAAAATTCAAAAGCACGTTTAATTCTAAGTTAATTTAAATAAAAAAAAATATTGATTGATTAAAAGAACCACTATAATCGGACGACGTTCAGCTTTGTGATATTCTTGGCTCAGGAAAAAGTCCGAAAGTAAGTAAATGGAACGCAAGAAGAATTGAAAGTTGAAGACACAATCTATTGAGTACAAAAATATCAACTTTATGTAGTAAAAGTACAGCGCTAGCTACTTCCCTTAAGGGAATCAATTAATCAATATAAATATATTATTTGCATGAACATAGGTATAAACAATACAGGTGACTTAAAATTAACAAAGTACGACAAATCCTTCACTCAAAAGTGTACAAATTATTATTATGCAGAGCTAAGATTTCCGATACAAAATAATCGTAAGGTGGTACCAAATTAAGTAACAATACTGAAACAGGTGATACTGTTTTTTAAACTGAACAACTTTCTCCAAGGAACATAGGTCGAAATAGGTATTTTTTTTTCGCTTTTCCATACTAAATCGATCAGCTGACCAATACATTTTGTATGGGAGGATGATATTTTTTTTCGTATTTCAACCCATGTTCCTTGGATAAAGTTGTTCAGTTTAAACAACAGTATCACCTGTTTCAGTATTGTTACCTAATTTGGTACCACCTTATATACGAATTCGATTTGCAGATCCGATAATCGGGACTCACAAAGTTCGGTCGTGTGCGGGCAATCTTAGTATATGTTTTCATTTCGTATCCATTCAAAAAAAGAAATACTTAGTTTTATTTTTCAAGTTCGATGATGTTTTACATTGAAGTGTAATTTATGAGTATATAGTAGATACAGTACATTTTGATATTTTCGATTTTAATTTTTGTATGAAACAGCTGATTTTTTTTTCGCGATTTCAGAGTTGGTCCTATAGTAAAAGTTGTTCAGTTTGATGGTCCCTATCTACCATATTCGGCATAAGGGATACTTTTGTAACACCTTGTACATAGCGTGCACTTATGTATTAAGGCAGTATTCATAAAGTAATCATCAGATATAACAGTCGTACACTCTCCCAATATGGCGACCCTGCCAGGATAGAAGTTACAGAATGATGGTAAAAATATAGTTTTATTTTTATATTATTCAGTAACCAAAAATATTTCAAAGTGCGATATCGATTTAAAATAACGACAGTATAGTAGACTGTATTATTGGACTTACTTCCGATGTAGGAGAGCCTTTTTTAAAGTAACATTTCGTTTTAAAAAAGCCGGCTTTTCTACCAAATTAATTAAACTAAAATTTTCAACCATACCGCTGGGTCGACTTTCCATCACATTTTAATGAAAAAAATGTCCATCCATTTCATTTAACTGCTTCCGTCAAAATTCATAAAAGAAGATAGTGGGCAACGAAAAATACATATTTAATTAAGCGAGAGAGAGAATGGCATATTTTCATGTAACCAGGGATTTGGCCAATTTTGTGAAGGCACGTAGTATTCCGTTCACGTAAGACATAATGAGGGAGAGGGAGGGGTTAATATTAATATGACTTACATATTATTACAGTACGTAATATTAGAGAGATGCTGCGCCTCATCATAGAAGACAAGGATCTGTGATAGTGGAATGAACTGGAAAGATTTTAGTAAAACGTAATTGAAAATAGAAAAAGTAGAGAATTGTTTTAAGAAACAAAAATCAGCAAGATATTTTCCTCTTCTATTGCAAAAAATAATAATTAAGGTATTAATTTCATCTTGTATTGCATATCGCAAATAAAGAATTTTTATTATTATTATTATTACCTAATAAAACCGCTATATTATAGGGACTTTCGAATATCTGGTGCAATACGAACCCAGCACTTCCAAGTTTGCACCAACTTAAATTCTAAAATCTGGAAGCGAATCCTAAGCACCGAATATATCAACTGCTCTGTGAAAGTCGACTGAGAGATTGAGCTAATACATTAGTCTGGCTCACCTGTCACTGTCTGTTGAACTAAGTTTTAGAGATCTTTGTTTTCTTTTAACCTTTAAACATTTTCCGTGTTACAAAAGATTTTTAAACATTTTGTCCAAACAATATTATCAAAAAACATTGTCTCTTTCAAAAAATATTGTCAAAAAACTGACAGCATCACATTTAAACAGGTGTCTAAGTTAAACAGTGCTGAAAAATCTCTTGTATTTAAAAATCTTTGGTAATATACAACGTGTTACAAAAATACCCCTAATGCCGAATATGGTAGAAAGGGACCATCAAACTGAACAACTTTTACTATGGGACCAACTTTAAAATCGCGAAAAAAAATAGGCTGTTTCATACATTTCGATATTTTCGTAATTATATTTTGTATGAAACAGCTGATTTTGTTTTTCGATTCCAAAGTTGGTCCCATAGTAAAAGTTGTTCAGTTTGATGGTTCCTATCTACCATATTCGGCATTAGGGGTATTTTTGTAACACGTTGTATAACACGGTCTGTTTTAGTCAAAAAGTCAAAGTTAGATTGGTCGGTACTGCGTTGCAACTTAATCCAATTTCGTCGAAATGACGACGAAGATGAAAATCGAACAAACAAGTTTTTTTTAAATCAGTGTTCATAATCACCTCGCTTATGTGTGTGTGTGACCAAATTTCATAAAGACCGACAAAGAGATTTTATCCGTACAAAAACATTTTACAGAATTTGGTCTCCCAAAAACTTCTGAAAAACATTTCTGGTCTTAATATAATAATAATAATTATAGGCCATTTATTGACCATCTACTGCTACACCTAGTTTTATTACTGTTGGTCACTCTTAAAATAAATAAATAAAGTGAAACTATGCCACTTCCAGCGACTCTAGCTCCACTCAGCCAACATAATTAGTATGCAGCATCAAATATGGCCCCTGGGTACCAGCGCGAAGTTAATTGATTCCGTGTTGGCCCATAGTTTTAGTTAATGACCCTACTCTAGAAATAATGACCTAATAAAATTGCGGTTTCCTAAATAGCGTGACACAATTTCGCCAAAATCATGTTAATAATGAAAAATAAAAAATAAAAATTTTAATGCGGAAATATAGTTCTATGATATTCGTAATCATGGATTATTTTTTAATGATAAGTTAATTTATTAGCACGGAGTTTATGACTATACAAAATTAGGTGTTTTTTTGTCAAATAAAATATATTTTTCTAGTAAAACTCTACTTTAATAGAGTAGGTATAAAAATGCAATCTGAATGCCAAATTCAAAACTTAAAAAAACAAAAAGACACATTTTAATGAACATTAATAAAATTGTCTGTTGTCCTATTCCCCATTCTATTCCTTTTTCCTGAACAGTAAATAATTTTCCCATTTCAGTAAATAAACGTTCTCGTTCGGTTCTGTTGAAAGTTTGTGATAACACGATTAAACTTTACATTGGCGGACAAAATTGATTATACCTACATTGGATTAAAGACAATACTCAGTTAGAACGGGCGACGTTTCGTTTAAACAAGTTTTGTTTGATTTAGATATAAGGTTTTGTTTTGTTATTAAAGGTTGATTAATTTATTGTATGTGACAAGTTACTATACAACGTGTTACAAAAGTACCCCTAATGCCGAATATTGTGTATAGGGACCATCAAACTGAACAACTTTTACTATGGGACCAACTCTGAAATCGCGAAAAAAAAATCAGCTGTTTCATACAAAAATTAATTACGAAAATATCAAAATGTATGAAACAGCTGATTTTTTTTTCGCGATTTCAGTTTGATGATCCCTATCCACCATATTCGGCATTAGGGGTACTTTTGTAACACGTTGTATAAGCGATATGTTGAACAATTAATTATGTTGAACAATTAGTGTTGAAAAATTTAATAGCCATCGGTTATTTATGTATGAAGACTGGAATACCTACCTGTCCGCCATTTTGAAAATCGTCGGTTTTGGAAGCCTATGCTAAAAGTGGTGTCAATCGAGGTAATGACTTATTCTATTGATTAATCCAGAAAATGACTGATTTTGTTTTTCAACTTCAAACTCAAATATCTTAGTAAGTATATCACTTACGAGATTATTTTACTTATTACTTTTTGTTTGTAATGACTTATTCTATCGATTGGTTTAGTAAATGACAGATTTTGTTTTTCAACTTCAAACTCAAATATCTCGGTAAGTATATCACTTACGAGATTTTTTTACTTATTACTTTTTGTTTGTAATGACTTATTCTATCGATTGTCACCACTTTTATCACAGGCCTCCTAAACCGACTTTTTTCAAAATGGCGGACAGGTAGGTATGCAGGTAGGTATGGTTTAAGCAATTGATGATTGAACTAGTAAAGGTTCTATTTTTAAAACTATTGTTAAGTAACAAAACATACTATCATCAAGAGAACAGCGCATTATAGCCCACTGCAGGACTAGCCTTGACTTGTGGATGTTTTTGTAATCTCCACGCTTGGCAGGCGGGTTGTAGATAGCAGAGTTGGATCTTTTTCACAAACATGTTTTCTAAACGTTACTGAAGTGCTTAGCCTTTACATCACCCGATGCTAAGTGACGATAAGGTCGAAAGTGTAAGCACACTACACACGGAATCCTCACCACTGAGGAACGGGTTATCTTACCTCTAACTGCCGGAACACAACATTTTTAAATTGTTGTTATGACATACTTAGGTAAGATCATCATCTTACCTAAGTCTGTCTTAGCATTTAGCTAAGCGAACTTTACCACCAACCAGCAGTACAAATTGTACCCACCTCCTGGGAATCGAACCCGCGACCCCTGCGTCTTAAATATGTGGGCGAACCACTAGATCACAGAGACGGTTAAAACTTTTTCTCATGTTCCGCATAGTGTGTCTAGACACTGTCATTAGTAGTAGCTTTTAACTTGTTTTGGCAAATTGGTATTGTTTCTTTGGTTGGTTGGTGCCATAAACGTAATTATAGTACATTCTCCAAAGTCCTGAAAACACTATCTCTTAGGCGACAAAAATAACAATGATCCATCTTTGAAGTTCATTATCGTTAATGGTTAGCTTAAAGTGGGCTCTAAAAATTCTTCAAAGTCTCTCAAAGATAACTTGCGTCACAGTTTGCTACTTTGTATTTTATAACGTTCACTATAAAGGTGAGAATTGACTGGAAAGCTTTTGTAGTGCAAATAGATCAGTAAAAGTTTCCCAAACAACAACTGAATATTGGAATGTAAATTAATCCTTATTAATTAATCCTTGCGAAAGTCTGTTGTTTGTTTGTTACGCCTTCACGTCGTAACTACTGAACCGATCATCATGAAATTTTGCATACACGTTGTCAGAGAAAGACATAGAGTACTTTTCATCCCGAAAAAATAATTGTTCCTGAGGGATAGCAAAAAATCTTTCCACGCAGACGAAGTCGCGGGCGGTCACTAGTAATACTATAAATGCGAAAGTAACTTGGTTTGTCACGCCTTCACCTCTTAACTATTCAACCGATCATGAATGAATAAAAAAGTACTGTTCCCGAGGGATGGAGAAATAACCATAGAGACAGATGAAGTCGCGGGTAATATGCTAGTATTTATATGTTACAGTTAGCGTATTATTCATTAGAATCTCTTTAAAAAAACACTATTTTATTAATGAAAAAAAAAGAACATAACTAAAATAGGTAAGGTAGTATTAAGACATTACTACCAGTAACGTCTTAATACTAAATATATCTATAAGTTATTTGATATATAATTTATTGTTGGCTATAGTCGCCTGAAACACAGGTTTTTCCTAGTTCGGGCAAATTTTTATTATTATTTTACTTAAGTTAACCTTGTAAATGATTGTACAAAACTGCATTTTTGAAAATAAATAATTATTCTATTCTATTCTATTCTATTCTACTATTAGGGTCTATTATGGTGCGGGTTCGAGTCCCGTCTGAGGTGCTACGGGTGAGTCGATTTTTTCTGGTATTTTTTCTAATATTATTTATCTTAATATAAAAATAGCATTGTAAATGCGAAAAATCAATATTTAATAATTATATAGCTGTTTCATCTTTATCGATTGTCAAAACATCTGGAAAGATGTTTCTTTCGAATGTGGGGGTATTTCCTCACATTGATGAAATTGCGCTGGCTTGCAGCGAAGAAGTTAAAAGTACTAGAAAATTTCGCCGCTCCCACTAGCGACTCGGTAGCATAATTGGTCAGTGCATTGGGCCGGAATCCCAAGGGTGCGGGTTCGAGTCCCGTCTGAGGTGCTACGGGTGAGTCGATTTTTTCTAGTATTTTTCTAATATTATTTATCTTAATATTAAAATAGCATTGTGAATGCGAAAAATCAAAATTTAACATTACTACCATTTTGACAGATTTCAGCAAAGCACTTTCGCGCGCAATATTTCAGCGTAAAAAATAGTCTGCCAATCTCACTTGTTTATACGTCGCATTTACACGTCGCTGAAACTGAACGATTTTGTATGAAAACGTTTTTTGTTGAAATATGAATGGGTCAGGAAGGTTCGTGCGATGGATTGAATAAATAAAAACAGGCGCAGTTTAGTTTAGTTGAAGGAGGTTTTGATGAAATCTGAAAACGGTTTTCAATTTGCAAACGAGTGCTGAAACAACATGGTGGCGTTTTAACTGGGAAATTTTTAAAAGTTTAGCTATGTAACTTTAAAAAAAAGAAAAAACCTAGAAATGTGTGTAAACTTTAATCTGCCTTAAAAAGTAAAGGGATGTATGTTTTGAAATATGGAAAAATAATTATAAAATATATTTCATCATGTTTTCTGTCGATAAAAGTAATCTTATTTATAACTTTAAGGCTTACCACCTCGTTGAATAAGCAAACACAACCATAACCGTGTACATACTACAAGCTACGTCGTAGTAATTTCTACGAGACTACGGACGTGCTACGGCGCTCGTCTCGAACACAACAATTTATTAAATCTTATCTGCTTTGAGTTTCGTAGACAGGTCTTTAAGAAAATTGAGTTTAAGTCCCCTTTTATAAGATGGCTACAAATATTTCCAGACTAACACGATTATTAAATTTTTTTCTAAGGAAATTTTGTAAGTGATAGGTATACAGGGTGTTTTTAAAACCCATAAAGCCGAATATGGTAATTAGGGTACCATACAACCCTGCAAAATTATTATAAACCATTTATTTATTTATTTATATTTATAAACCCTAAAATTATCCTTTTTGGAAAAATATATATTTTTATGATAAACTGCATAGTGGCAAATAACCATAGACTGAAATTTAATTTTGCTTTTGCCCATTGATAGGGTTGATTATCGAAAACAATAGTGTATTTGTGTCTAGGGCTGTCACTTTGCAATTTTCCAAACTATTAAAAAAACAAATTTTCTCAGCCATGTGATAGTTTTCAGGGTTTATAATATTTTTCCGAGGTTGTATGCATAGTACTCTAACTACCATATTCTACAAATTTGGACCAGCGAATTTTTTCCTAAATTTGTAGAGGCGTTAACAAAATATCTGCATAATATTTTGTTCTCTATTGTTTATCCAGGGTGTTACAAAATAATCCGTAAAATTGATTTTTTTATTTGTTTGGAAAACTGCAAAGAGACTAGCCATAACGCAAATAGACTATTGTTTTGATAGTGAATGATGATTCTCATAATGAATATCGAGAGAAAGAAAGAAAAGTCATTTATTAAAGTTGTTATTTACGTAAAAAAAGTCTTGCCGCGGATGCGTAGGGTCTCGGTTTGGGATGAAAAATATTAAATTATTTGAATTTCCAGCGCAAAGACTTGCACATTCTTACGTTTTCTACTTCATACTTTTCCTACCTATCTCCTCACCTTACCTTAAAGATCACCTTTATATGTAGGGTATTGTTAGAATCCTTACATATCATCCCGTTTGACAATAGATAAAAAAAACACTTTTAATCATAAATCAAATTAATCGCCAACAGTTCAGATGCCGTCTAAATTTAGTTTGACATTCTAATTTTAGCTTACTTTTGACGTAAATTGTGAACAACAGAATGACAAAAGCCAAGTTGAACAACCAGCTAAACCAACTTAGATCCTGTCAGAGTACATTTTAGTTTATTCGGGTGAGTTTAGTTCTTTACCGAATAGCAAAACACAGTTTGACTGTACTAAAACTAGTCTAGTTTAATTTGTGCTTACCGAATTGGCACCCGGCTATACAAGGTGTTACAAAAATACCCCTAATGCCGAATATGGCATATATGGACCATCAAACTGAATAACTTTTACTATGAGGCCAACTCTGAAATCGCGAAAAAAAGTCAGCTGTTTCATACATTTAGATTTTTTCGATTTTAATTTTTGTATGAAACAGCTGTTTTTTTTTCGCGATTTCAGAGTTCGTCCCATAGTAAAAGTTGATCAGTTTGATGGTCCCTATGTACCATTTCGGCATTAGGGGTATTTTTGTAACACCTTGTATATGAAGCTCACTGTACGTGCACCCGTTTCCGCGCACTCATATATTAAAAAATATATATATCTAGTACCTTTTTACAACAGCGCTGCCTATCTCGCAATATATCTTCATTGCGCTTTCAGCCAGCTTTTACGAGCGGTGTTAACAACTCTAGCTGTTTCTTAGGTACCTACTGGCAGAATAATGGAGGGAACCTAGAAAATGCACAATAAACTCTGCGAAGAAGGGATGTGTTATGCAATTTAAGAGCGCGTTTTCTGCGCACTAGCGCCGCCATTGAAAAAAAAACATAGTGCTTAAATAAAGACGAAATTGTGAATTATCTCTCTGTAGTGCACTCCAAAGAAGCTTTGTGGTACTTTTTATCGCTAATATATTATTTTCTAGCCTGACGTTTAGTTTAATGGAGTTTTTTTTTAGAAAAAATATTTTAAAAATAGTGCTACAAAAATTATGTGCAATTTTGAATACCTTCCTAAAAAGGAGTGTTTTCTTCCATTTTAAAGTTGCAAAGCTGAACCTGAATATGTAAAATCATAAAAGCAATTGAGACTTGAAAAAACTCCATTATGATGTACGAGTATAAGGTACGCATAAAAGAATAAAATAATTTAAAATGTAACCACTAGCAATTGTATGTAGAATTTTAACTTTAAAAAATGAATGGTTTTTTTTCTATTCCATTTAAGAACTCTCAGCAGTGCATAAAAAGAAAATGTGCACTTTCCACCAGCTTAATGTTTTAATTAGCCTCACTGCTGACCTTACATGAGACGTCATAGGGTTGGCAACGGCGGTAAAGTTATCTAAAAGTTTATGATGAAAATAAATATTTTAATGGCATATAACAAAACGTTCTAAAGAAAATATATATGTTGAAAAATAAAATTCAGGTAATTCTTGTTACATCTTAGCATACTAATGAATTATGTTTTTATTGAAAAGTATTTTATTGCCATAGTTTTTTAGCATCGATGTAAAAACAAGCATAAGCACATTGTGTTATGTATTTTACAAGGAGTAACAACCCTAAATCTTGACTAGCTGAAGTTTCCGTATGCTGCTAGGGTGAATTGAGCTTCCTTTTAATCCTTCCACTTCCTTTTGTGGATTTAATTTTGGCTTTCAAAGAATTCGCTGAATTAACGCGCCCCTAAAAGGCTTTTAGTGTTCATTTTTTTTCTACCTTCAGTGACGTCATAATTTTCGTACCGTTATTCAAAGCCTTATTTAAAATTAAAATTTTCTACACTATTTGACCGAGCGAGCGCGAATCGTCTCTGCTTCAGCATGGGCAAAAATGCTTCTGTATGTCTGTCCGGCTGTCTTTTCTCAGGTCGCAGTTCTCAACCGATTTTTGTGTTTTGTGAGCAGGTTTGATATAAAATTTTTTGCCGAGTCAGTTTTTGGAAATTTTTCAAAATGGCGAAAAGAAATACTTTCGTATGTCTGTTCGGCTGTCCGGCTGTCTCCTCTACAGGTCGCATTTCTCAACCGATTCTCGTTAAATTTTGTGAGCAGGTTCGATAATTATATCGATTTTTTTATGTCGAGCGAGTTTGTTAACTCTAACATTACAACGTTCGTCACACACAATAAAAAAATTCGATATTATTAATAGAAGAATATAAAATTAAATGTAAAGATACGAGTATATTAAAAAGAAAATTAAAAGAGTGCATGTTATAATTTCATACAAGTAAGCAAAGGTAATATAAAATAAACAAGCGATGTATACACCATTTAAGTAGAACTATTAGTATAGGAATAAGCGCTACAAACTGTCATTTTTTTTGACACATTGATTTTTTTCTGACACAGTTTGGCGACAGAAAATTTTGTAGTAAACTTAAATTTAAAATAAAAAAAAACTCCGTTACACTATTAACTCACGAATAAATATCAAGTAAATTGAACGACAATTTACGCCCGATCATCGCGACTATGTAATAGGCCTGCTGAGTTCACTATGATGATGAGCCAACTAGCGCCGCCAGTCGATTTTAATTAATTTATTTTAGATAAGCCCAATTTCTTAAAAAAGGAATCAGTCAAGGTCTTGTGAATGTCGTTTAATGTTTATTGAATAACGTTACAACATTACAAAATGCGTGCAACAGTTTAAAAACTGGTTTGAACCAACAGTGGCCACTTTTAACAAAATCGCGTTTTAAACTGTTTGAATGCCTTTTCAAACTGTGTAAAGTTGTTCAATACATATTAGACGTTATTAACAAAATCTTGACTGATTCCTTTTTTAAGAAATTGGGCTTATTTAGAATAAATAAAATCGACTGGCGGCGCTAGTTGGTTGATGTCAGCCCCTTAATGAACACTACGTATCACATATTTCAGATAGTAATGAAGAGGTCGCCCATTTAACAACAGCTGGCCAGTAAAAAAGTTGCTTTACCACCACAATCGCAACCTATTTCTTTATTTTTTACAACCTCGTTACATATTAGTCGGTACTTAAAGTAACGCTATACGCATAACTCCATAAAGGACCCTAAACACGCAAAATTTATTCGAAAACAATGTAAATGAACGGCGCTGTATCAAGAAAGCAATTCTAATTGTCGTACAAATGTATAAAATAATGGCCCGCGATCACTCACGTGTATGAGTGACTTATGATGTGTTCTCATGCAACCACACGTTTTGACATAAATGGAGTCGTACACTTTGATTAATCACACATTGTCACATTAAGCTCACTTACGAAATGTGGGACGGTGAATTTTAAGCACCTACTTAGCTACTTTAATAATTTAACAGTTCTGACTTAGTAGGACCTCTCTCTCTTTTTTTTTTTTAATGCTGAGGAAAAACGCATTTACGCGCTTCCCTCCCCGCAGGTGATCAGGGAGAGGGCATGTGGGACTCAATACGACTGCCTCCCGTGATCCCACCCAGCCGTGTGGCTTGATGGGATCTCGGGAGGAGGGAATACCCACTAGACTTAGTAGGACCTCTAGCCAAAGTAACAAATTTTGTAAAAGGGCGATAGCAGCAGCAGCAAACTTCATAAGTAAAGATTTGTCATTTTTCAAAACGATATTTTAAGTTTAGGGTTAGCGAAAACTTTTGTCGCTCCCATAAATATTCTTGCTTTCGAATTTCGTTATCGCCTATGTTTAAATGATGTTGTAATATAACACAAAAGCATCCTGGACCAAACAAGATTAAACGTGTGGTTAGTTTTAAGATGTAAGTTACAACTTGTGACTAAATTCTGTAATAATTTCCGGAGTATAATGAAGTTTTTTTTTCTTGTTTAAGTTCTTAAGTTCTGTATTTTTGTGTTTATTGAATAGAGGTACGGTCTTTAGGTAGGTTACTACCTACGTAAAAACCGTATATCTATTCAATAAACACTTAGCACAAACAGCTATCGAGAAAAAAAACGCGCGTAAAAGTACTCGATAGAGTAATTCTCTATGGAAAATCTAATTTCGCTTTTCGGCGGTAGATGGCGCTGTACAAATTTCCCATACAAAATTACTCTATCAAATGTTTTTACGCGCGTTATTTTTTTCGATAGCTGTTCGTGCTAATTGTACTGATATCTTTTTATTTCCTGACTAGGGTAGTATAGTAACCTTTTTTAATAATCCATTACGTAATCAATTTGCGTTGGTTTCATTAATATTTTATAATTCAATACTCGTCATTTAGTGTTTCCGAAATTTATCTGATGATCCCATAAAATATTAATTCATCGGCCAAAATTATATTCCATTGCTGAATTGTTCGACGCCGCAACCTCAAATAAATATTTTAATTCAACTGGAAAGCAACCCTTCAACCCAACAAATAAACAATTATTATCGACGAAACATTATTTCTTCTGACTTTTACGTTTCTGTGTAAATTATATGGGAGGGGTTTATTATCATATATTACTCGTATTTGATAATAAGCCCTTGGTTTTTTCAATCAAACTTCCTATGACTAACTTTCATAGAAAATTGTAGTAAAACGTAACGCGTTACTTTGACCATTTATGTCCCTACTGCTGGGGTACTTCCTTATGAGTGGATAAGCTGGATAGGCCATAAGCTACCACGCGGGCCTAATGCGGATTGGTGGGTGTTAACGACTGCAAAATGCACCCGGGACCAACGGCTTAACATATCTTCCGAAACACGGAGGAGCTTGATACTAAATTTTTGGTCACCCATCCCGTGACCGACCATTTATGTCCCCACTGCTGGGGCACTTCCTTATGGGTGGATAAGCAGGATAGGCCATAACCCACCACGCGGGCCCAATGCGTATTGGTGGGTGTTAACGACTGCAAATGCACCAGGCACGCTTAACGTACCTTCCGAAAGACGGAGGAGCTTGACATAATACATTTTTGGTCACCCATCCCGTGACCGACCCTTGCGAAAGTTGCTTAACCTCCGCAATCGCTGGGCCAGGCGCTAAACCACTGCGCCATCTAGCTCCAAACGCATTACTTCACTTTGTAAATATTGTTTGAACGAAGTTCAGATGACAGTAAAAATGTGACTAAAGTACTCCAAACACTTGAAATTCACTAAGCAAAATTATCCCAGTCTTCCACGTAATAAAAAACACATTATCTCTCATTTTGCGACCTACAAACTAAAGAGAGAACTTGTGAAAAATGGCCTCCCAAAATAGCAGGCTCCATCATAATCAATCATAACTGGAGAGTCCGTCAGTTGTTTTACTGCATTTAAGTGGGGGAATGAAAATAATAATTCACGTTTATCTTAGACAATAGTTATTCGGATCATTTATTAAGTTTTGTATGACACGTGTTTTTGTGGCTGGAATAAATACGTGAGGGAAATCTCTTTCTTGTGACCTGGCAATGGGTAGGAGCGATTGGCGACGCGGTGTGCGAATTCTTCCTTCATTGCGTGGTCATAACCAATATACAGCAGTTAGGAAGGCATGTGCATGTGCCCCAGCAGTGAGAGTCATTAAAACGGCTGTTGATGATTGTATTAGATATGTCGCAGTCAACTAGCTTAATCAGTCGTTCAATTAACGGCCTAGCCTTTTCGATTAACGGCGCCGTTCAATCAGCGCCCTAAATTATATCTAGCCATCTAATTAGATGGCTAGGCAAATGACTTGGTTCAATGACGTTTAATTACTTGAAAGCCAAGACATTGAAATAGCTCCGTTTTCTGTCACCTGGAGCGCTGAAAGTAGAGCTGCCAATAGAGCGGCGTCGTCGACCAGCTGTGATATTATCGGTGTTTCTCACGATTTAACGAGATTAAATTACGTTTTTACGAGAATATACTTCAATGAATGTGTGTGGTTATTAAAATAGTGTAAATGTATCTGTTATCGAACGTTTTAAAGAAATTTAGACCAAATTTTTATTGAATATGAGCAACAGCATGTAGGTAAAGGTTTTTGTGTAACTTTTCGCAATTTACTGTTTCTTAGGAGATATGATGTGGGTAGGTATACAGTGATACTGTCACAAGTTTAAATATGATTGTGTTTTTTGCGACCTAATCCAGCCCGTTCATTAAATGTTGTAATAGACGCATTGGCTAAATGTAATTTAGGCCGGTGATTAAACGGCGATGTTCAATTAAATAATTAGGCCGTTAATTGAGTGGCTGATTAAACCAGTTTGCTGCGACAGATACATTGTATATGTGAACGGGCACCTTAAGATCTCGAAAAGTTACTAGACGTTTGTCTCCGTCACTGCCGTGAGCAACAAGATGGATGGCCTTACACTTGTAGAATTTAGTATTTTTAATGAGTACACTTTGGAAACAATTCTTAATTAGGCCGCGACTTTGTTCTTGTTTAAGCTATTATCTGTCCTTAGATTTAAGAAGTTTTTGTATTTTTTCCTCTGAGTTGTTGTGAAATATTGATGATGGTAGAATTTAACTGCTAATGAAATTTATATTGAAACTGTTAGTAATCGTTTTCTAAGGTTCCGGGTTTGATTTCCAAATATGGGTTAATAAAAAAGAATACTTTGTATCGTTGCTTCTTAAAACCTTATCAAGGTAAAACTATTTATTTAACTGAACATAATTCGATAGGAAAATATATGTATAAGCTCATCATTATTCTGATTTTCTGTATGACTGTTGCATGAAATAGTTTTAAATTATTCATATTAACTAACACTACAATTATTTTAGTGTACGTACCTAAATTTTGAATTTCATTAAAGCAGCATTTAATTTTTTATCGTTTACAAAAACATTGTGAAAATTTACATTAAAATACAGTACTATGTAATATTTAATAGTATGTTATTGCAAAGATTAATGCTACATTACCGAACAATACTGATTTTGCTTCCGTGTTGTACACCAGTTCCTTACCTGAAACACAATAGGGTATTTTACACCATGTAAGAAACAATATAAAAATGCATGTTTATGATAGATTTCATAAAAAGTGAATGAGAAACGTCGATATTTATTCATAAAAATGCAATATACATTTTATAATTCAATTTAAAAAATCGACTTTTTTAATATATTCTGCAAATGTTCAAAACGCCATTCGCCATATTGGATTCCGACGTGACGTCAGCCCGACAGTAAGCAAACAGGATTTCGTACTCGTCGTACTGTGTTATTTTATAATTTTATGTGATTATCACTTTTATGCTTTATTTTACTAAAATCGCATCATGGAAGACGGTTTTGTGGAGAAATGTTAAAACAGCAATGTAAGTACCTATCATATCAAGTTTTTTCCAACATTAAGTATACACAACACGATAATACCCTGTGTTTGTTTACTATTACAATCCAACATAACCTATTTTTATTTTATTTTGTTATCAGGTCCGGAAGGGAATCTGACGACGCAATAGGCTATGTGCAGCTCAAACGGGTTCAAAACACGTGCGTTGTAGTGTACGGTATGCCTGGAACATAAAGTGCGTTCCAAGCCCTATGTACTGATTGACACATAATGTGAATGAACAGGAAGAGACTGTGAGTAGTGTTAAGTGCTACGATTGTCCTTCGTCAGAAGGTGGCTGCAAGCATGGTGTTACGATGTACACCGCCGAACCGAAGCCCTGTCGTCGTGTACTTCGGTTGAGTTTTAATGGAAGAAATCGAATCTGGCTAAGGTTGGCTCATCGATAAACATTTTGTGTGCAAAAGAAATTTCTAAAAGAAAATCTAAGGAGATGGTTGCAGACAGCAGTGTGCGATGCAAAAGGTTAATTTATGGGGAAACGCATAACCTTGATTAGTATAGTTCCACAACAAGTGATTGATCTACCTTTGCATGAATTTAAAAATCATGTTAAAAAGACGCTCATGGGTAATGGTTATTATAAAGTAGACAATTATCTGAAAGACCAAAATGCATGGAAAAAATGTAACACATAGCTTGCAAATATAAGTACCTACTTTGTTGTTTATAATCTGTTGTATTGTATTTGGTAACTGTTGTAAAGTAATAAAGATATATTTCAATTAGTTAAGTGTTTATTTCTCTTATTCATATAATCAAATTTCCAATTTAAGTTAAAGAGACAGGACATAACCGAGTGACCATAAACTTGACTGATGACAGCCAGATTAACAATAGCAGATCATGATATAATATTTAAGTTTGTAAATATTGTAACTTATTTCTGTTAAAGCTGATAAGTTTCTTGCACCTGTTCTTCTTGTCAGTTATAAAACTCTGGAATGGGTGGAAAATATAGATGATTCAGAAGCGCTTAATTACTAAGTTTATTTGAATAGTTTTTTGTACTTTGACTTTGACTAATCTCCTACCCTACCCTATGTATAGTGCATATGTATTCACATATTTTCCACATGCACATGACATTGAAATGAACATTATTATATCCTTAACATTTTTATGGTGGCCAAGTTGACCCATTCTTCAAATCAACTCGGCTGTGATGGACCAACATCATCTTTATACAGTGAGTGCACCATGGAAATAAAAAAAACTATACTTATTATTTGATATATTTATTTATTATAATATAATAATACCTTTTATATAAACTCAAAGTTGCCTGTGTAAGTATTAATCCTTCAAAACACATGATTGATTTTGAATCAAAAAATGCAAGTGTTAGGTTATGTTCACATCGCTTATCCTTCTTGCATATCCAGTAGACACAAAATTCACGAGACCATCAGGTGAACAGGATATTTTTTTGTTTGTTTTTTGGATTTCTTTGGATCTCTTCTTACGTTTCAACCAAGTTTTTCTCATTTTGATGTCACTTGGCACTTGAACCCACTATTTTAGTGGAGATTTTACACTTGTTTTACTGCAATCAGGCACAAGACACCAATGATAAAACATTACAACTCATTATTTTAAAAACTTTCGTTACTTTTGTAAAAAGACATTGTAACCACTCTTGATTGTTTCACGCCTGACGGAGTGACGTCACGGGCCTAAACAGCATGGCGGCTTGCGTTTCTGCGCAATAATTCAAAATCATAAATAAAAAATCATTTTTAAGGTATTTCTTGGTTTTATAAAATTGAAATAAAAATTGTGCTGGTTTATTACGACCTCAGGAATAATATAAACATGTTTTCAAAAAAAGGTGTAATTCCCTATTATTAAAAATTAGATGAAGTTATCAATTAAATAATATCTACCAAATTATTATTATATTGATCAAGAACAAAAACATCACCAATCTGCAAAAACATTGTAGAATAGCAGTTTTGGTGGTTAGCCCAGAGTAAAATTATTTACTGAAAAAAAACAACAACAATATAATTGCGCTTCAATTCAACGCGCTTATTACGCAACTTTACTGTGTGTCGGTCATGTGAATGGCAATTCAGACATTTTAATTACAATTACACTACTTTCATTACCTTTTCATTTGTAATGTACAAAATTGTGTTTGCGTCAGTAATTGGGTGATTTGTCCTTGGCTTATTTTAGTGCTAGGTAAAATAAGGTCAGACGTTAATTTCGGCGATAAATAACAAGCGTGGTGAATTTATGGAGACCTTAAGCTTGTTTTTTAAAGAAGATATTTTATTTTGGCATCGTTTGCAATGTCTTATTCTTTGGGTTATTTCAATAGCTTGAATTTTTCTTGTCGTAATAATAAAATGGCGTAAAAATTAACATCCCTAACCGCGATGTCATAATACTTGTTAATAGGACGAGTCTATAAGCATTACTAAATAATATACTAAAGCTACCGAGCTCAGCGGTCAGAGCACTGGACCGGACTTCCAAAGGTCGCGGGTTCGATTCCCGCCTAAGACAATTCTGGTTACTACCTAGTCGATTTTTTTTTAGCATATTATTTAGTATCGTACAAAATAGCATTGTAAATGCTAAAATCTCTAATTTGAAAATACTATAGGCATTTTGTAATTAAAGTCCTATAGTCATATACAATCTTACGCATTGTCACACAATTACGTCGGTTGAGCCCGCATTTTAGTTGCCGATTCATGTTGCATTGACTGAAAACATTAAAAACAAAACTTTCCCCATTGATGTCCTTGATGGCGTAGCTTTTAAAGTTAAAGTGTTTGTAACCAACCTTATTACAATAAATAATGTCTGTTCGTGGAGAATTGATAAAAAAAAAGGGTTTCTAAACTTATTACAAATTGCGGCCCGCAAAATTATTGTAAGGCTGCGTAGTCGGCACACTAGCGCCGCCATTGGAAAAAAATCATAGTGCTTAAATAAAGACGTAATTGTGAATTATCTCTCTGTAGTGCACTCCGTAGAAGCTTTGTGGTTCTTTTTATAGCTTAAACAATATTTTCTATCCTGTCGTTTAGTTTAATGGAGATTTTTGCGATAAGTGGCCACTTTTAACAATAAAACTCCGTTAAACTAAACGACAGGCTATAAAATATTGTTTAAGCGATAAAAAGAACAGCAAAGCTTCTACGGAGTGCACTACAGAGAAATATTTCACAATTTCGTCATTATTTAAGCACTATGGTTTTTTTCCAATGGCGGTGCTAGTGTGCAGACTACGCAGCCTTTGATACCACCCTAAACGTGTTTACTTAATTTGTTACCAATGTTCTTACGTTATTTTCTTCTCGAATATCGCATTTCAAGATGTTTTTTTCTTCGACAAAACAAATTATTTCTCACTAGTAACCATTTGTTTCTTTTCAGAGTCTTTACAGAATTGCTTTTCTCGGCTCACGTTTTTTCTTCCATTGTTTAAATTAAAATGTTTTATGCTTTTGTCGCCTTGCAGTGTATGCCGGATATTGTTAAAGAATGACCTAGATTCGTGTTATCGGTAAGTACAAGAATATTGTGAGAAAAATAAACATAATTATGAAGTATTGTTTTTACAGTTATTCACGGACAACCTTAGAATAATAACACCTTGAAACCGAGTCCTTGTATGTAAAGTAAGGCAAAAAATACTGAGCCAAAATGGCTTTTTTGACGACCTCCGTGGTCGAGTGACTTTGTACACCGGTTTTCAAGGTGTCGCCATCTCTGAGGTCCCGGGTTCGATCCCTGGTTGGGTCAGTTTAGAAAACGAACTTTTCTATATTGACTCAGGTCTGGGTGTTTGTGATACCACCGTTGCCTCTGATTTCCATAACACAAGTGCTTTAGCTACTTACTTTGGAATCGGAGCAATGTATGTGATGTTGTCAAATATTTATTATTTATTATTATTAAAAAATACTGAGCCAAAATGGTTTAGTTTTTAGATTTATACGTTACCTAATCGTAACTAAATTCCAATAAAATAGTAACTAATCCCCTAAAGGTAAGGAAATTGAAACTATTTCGTTCTTCTAGGTACGTTATGTATGAGGGATAAAAATTTGTAAACTAAGCCATTTTTTCTCAGTATGTTTTGCCTCACTTTTGACAGTGCGCTTTGTAGGGAATTATCGTTCTTAGTTAATGTTGTTATTATTCTATATGGACAACTAATGAGACACAAATTAGAATATAGTGATAATTATAATAACGCATTAAAAAAACACACTTAAAAATAAAAATCTATTATATCGTAACGTACAGCTTGGCCAGATAGAGTAGAAATTAAATAAAATGGAACTAAACTTTGTCAGTACAAAATATCAGTGTTGCCAAGTTATTCGTAATTTTGACGTGTTTGCATAGAAAGTGGCGCCCTCATTTTTTGTCAACTTTTTATGGTCAAGCTGGTCTCGTGTAACAGATAGTCACTTTTATTTATCTAGTAAGAAGGTACGTTGCTATGATCACAAGGTCATGGCTAGAGAAAGGCCCAAAGTAAGGTTGTCTTGTCGCAAACTTATTTAAAAAGCAATTTTATTATAATTTCATAATCAATACTTTTAATAAGTCGTGTGGTTTCCGGCAGAGTAGAATAGCGACAACAAAAGCGACTAATAGCATTCTAACACATCCGTACATCTAATACCAGGAAATGGGTGTCAGTGTATTCAATGACAGCAGCCCAATACTGCATCTCCAATCGCCTTTCAATACTTCGCCGACTAACTGTTATGCAGTTTGGCGAAAGTTTAGTTGGTCAATATTTTTTTTATTTTTTATGCATACAATCATTACACGCTCGTCAAAGCTTGGCAAGCGTCCATAAGATTCAAGCCTTTACAAACGCTTGGATGCTATTTACTCGCTTACTGCGCTCGCGCCGTACGGGGTACGGGTGTATTTTATATAACTATTTTATAATAACATCCACCATCTTCTCTGCCGACCTCTTCGCTTTGTTTATCCTTTGCGTTTATGTTTCCCTGCACAGCATGGCTGTCCGGAACACTAACACACTCGGTAAGCGTGTAATAATGAAGTAATGCAATCATTTGAATTATAGCTATAAATACGATTGACGACCTCCGTGGTCGAGTGGCTTTGTACACCGGTTTTCAAGGTGTCGCCATCTCTGAGGTCCCGGGTTCGATCCCCGGTTGGGTCAATTTAGAAAACTAACTTTTCTATATTGGCTCAGGTCTGGGTGTTTGTGATACCACCGTTGTCTCCGATTTCCATAACACAAGTGCTATAGCTACTTACTTTGGAATCGGAGCAATGTATGTGATGTTGTCAAATATTGAAAAAAAAACATGGTATCCAATTTGTTTAATAAATATAATAATGATCTTCTTTTTTAATTTTAATTTGCCCAGTGCATTTTGAAATTAATTTGCATTTCTCATACAACCGCTTCCTAAAATAAATTTGACATTGGCAAGGTCGCAAGAAAACGAAAGTGCTCAGTATCGAGGTTGCAACAAGAAAGCGACTTAAGGTTAGTGGGGCAAGGTCGAATATCGTACGCTTGGACGTGACCCGAATTGCAACGAGAAGACGTCATCTGTCAATTGTCAAATTATTTTCAGATTTGTCATTTTGTTACTAAAATGACATAATATTTTTTATAGGTACTCGTAGTACCTACCTAAAATGTTTTGATAGACCCTAATGAGAGTGATTATAGTATCTATTATTTTACAATATCATTTAATAACTTTTAATAAATACCTGCATTTGCCGCTAGAGAGCTATTAGATGATCTATAAAACAACAGAGCCATTTTGTAACAGAAGACAATCTTGTATATAGATATCTAAATAGTGCTTTTGACACGGTTCTTTAAAATTGAGCCAAGTCTGTAGTATTATGAATAAAATTGTTATTTAATAAATTAGTAAAACAATAACATCCTTTGAAATTAATTTTATCTGTTTAAAAACTTTGAACTATTTTTTTATTAAACTTTTATGTCGTCCGTCCTTTTTTTCGTACACTGTACGAATAAAAGGACTTGTCTGTGGTACTTCGTAAACTGTGTGCGTACGGTCTGCAGGACACGATTCGCGGGACATTCGCGTGGTGATTTAGTGATTTGGCCAATTGTGGGCCAGACTTTCTTAGAACTTTAGTATCGTTTTATCCTATAAAATTTTTATAGGTATAAAAAAACTCGTGCTTTTGAAGAAAATTATATTTTTTCTTTATTTTATGATAATATAATTAGTATTAATATCGGATGCGAGCAGCGGCCTTTAAGTAATTGAAACATAACACAAAGTGTTGTTTTAGAGAAGTTGTGTTTGGAATTACTGGTTATTTAGGTTTCAAATAACCAATTAGTAGCAAAATTGAGATGACATTGATTGGCACAAGTATAAAAACCCGAAAACTTAATACATACCTAAAACATAAGATATCAAGTTAAATACGTTTGTACACACGACGGCAATTCAGACTATACATGTTGACCTTGAGACCGCCTTTATGCCCTACGTAATAAAAGCTGTTTTTGCAGTTCAACTGTATAACCTCACGTGCTGTAGTATGTACAGTCGACCCAACTGAATCAAGACCCACTTTGCCGATGATTCCTTTGAAACCTTGATAAAATAGTTAGATTTTGAAAATAAAAAGAACATTATGACAGTGTGTCTGATGTCAAGTAGTAGTCAGTCAATGAGAAAAAAATATAGTAAATGACTGAGACGGGAATAGCATAATTCTCTGTTGTCACGAACGATCATAGTCGAGTCTGTCCGATCTATTTGTCATAGCTTAGTAGTACTTTAACTTTATAATTTGTGTAGCCTAGTCGGTGATTGTCAGTGTCTAATAAAATGATAACAGGTTCGTTACCAAGGCAATGTATATTCAAGCGAATTTCAATTTACTTGTATTTGAATGACTGTAAGAAAATTACCTTAAGGGGCTGACCTGAGCCAATTAGCGCCGCCAGTCGATTTTATTTTATTTATTCTAAATAAGCCCAATTTCTTAAAAAATGAATCAGTCAAGGTCTTGTGAATGACTTCTAATGTTTATTGAATAACGTTACACGCGTGCAATAGTTTAAAAACTGGTTTGAACCAACAGTGGCCACTTTTAACAAAATCGCGTTTTAAATTATTTGAATGCCTTTTCAAACTGTATAAAGTTATTCAATAAATATTAGATATTATGAACAAAACCTTGACTGATTCCTTTTTTAAGAAATTGGGCTTATTTAAAATAAATAAAATAAAATCGACTGGCGGCGCTAGTTGGCTTATGTCAGCCCCATAGGCGACCATTACACACGTCAATCTGGTTTCAATCTGATCAAAACCGCTGATCGCAGCAGAATGATGGAATTTGATGCGGTTGGTTTGCGACGTTACACGGTCAATCCAGCAAGATCTGGATCGCTGTAGATCTTGGTAGATTGTCAATCTACCACGATCTGATGTGGTTTTTGGTAGGGTTGCCAACTTCTTTGCATAAATTTTCGCGTGAAATCGATCGATGACCTGAATGGTACAGGTGTTCAACATGATTGACGTAGTTTGACAATCCAGCTCAATCTGATCACGCCAGATCGCGCCAGATTGCGCTAGATCGCAAACAACGTTACACATTCAATCTCTGTCAATCTTTGTCAATCTGGCACGGTCTGGATTGTGTGTGTAATGGCTGCCTTAAGGTGGGTCATGATTCAATTTGGTCGACTGTATTTACTCTGTTTTACATTTTGACAGTCGCGCGTGTGATCAAATGGTTAACGACCTTGACTGCAAAACCCACGGTCGTGTGATTGAATTCTGTATAAAATTTAGTCGGATAATCATCAGCACGCCCCGAGTTAATGGTTAATAATATATATTTTATTTATATATGCTTTTGTATGTCCGGCTGTCCCGCTGTCTGGCTGTCCGTCTGTTTTCTTCTACAGGTCGCATTTCTCAACCGATTCTAGTGTAATTTTGTGAGCAGGTTTTATAATTATATAGATTTTTGTTTGTTTTAAAATCATATTTAAGACATTTCGAAAAATGATCAAAATGTCACAAACGCGATGTCTACAGCTCTACAGAGCCAGTAGTATTAAAAATGCTTTTGTATGTCTGTCCGGCTGTTCGTTTGTTCTCTTCTACAGGTCGCATTTCTCAACTGATTCTCGTGAAATTTTGTAGGCAGGATAATTATTATAGCTTTTTATCGATTCAGTTTATCGAAATTTTTCGAAAAAAACAAGTTTCAGCCATTTCGAAATATTTACAAAAATATCACAAATGCGATGTCTGCAGCTCACAGAGCCACTAGTGTATACCACATGAAATGCAATTAATATATTCTATTCTATTCTATATGAGTTCTGCAGAATAATATTTTAATGCAAGTTAGTAACATCACTTGATTTAGAATTCGCACCAAGATCTTCACATAATAACGGTTACTACACAGGTTGCGTCCGAAGTCGAACATGCCGGGTCTAAAGTACCCTAGAGTTACACACATTATGCGATATTATCGTGCCTAACAACCGCGCGGTCGGAACGACCCCTAATGCGGTGGCGTTTCTAGCCCCATTCGTTTTTATGTGATCGTATTTAGCAGGGTTAAAATGTCATCTGTATGACGGCGGTTATGTCGAAGAGATGTGATATTCGGTCAATTGTTCAAATGTGTCACTATGGGGTATATAATAATGTGACCATGTACTTATGATAATGTGGTTATGATCTCACTCTATGTGATATACCTTTTTTTTTTTGATTAGAGTGAGGGCAAATACAATCTTTAGGTATACCAAACGGCATGTTGGACTCGGTCAGCGCGCAGGAAGCCACTCCTGGGCTGTCTCTCGCCGCCCCCGGCGCCCCCGTCGAGCCTAAATAGTAGACTCGGCGGGGGAGCCGGGGGGTTCTTACCTTTCCCCAGAGGAGGGAGAGGGAGAGAGCCTTCCCCCGAACTCCCCATAAGGTTACCTATTCAGGTAGGCTGACCAGATGGGGTGGTCGAGAGGAGGCACCACTACCAACTAAACCCCTCACTACTTGCTCTTTCTCCGTCGATCAGTCATAGGGGGTGCGGTGGCAATCTCCCTCTGACTCGACGGGTGGCCTGGCTTTCCAGGCCCCTACGCGGCGGGAGATGACCTCTATGTGATATACCTGAGGTATTTACTATTTTGTAAATGGTTTTAAAGTATATACTTACTAAGGTTGATGGATGTAAATGAAGCAAAAGAAGTGTGCAAGGATCGTAGCAGGTGGCGATCCATAGTCTCTGCCTACCTCCATGAGAAACAGGCGTGAGTATATGTATGTATGTATACTTAATAGTCATAAAAATACTAATATTACTTAACTTTAAAATTTGCTAAAAGTGGCCACTATTCGAAACAAAACTCCATTAAACTAAACAACAGGCTAAAAACAAGGTTTAAGCGATTAAAAGTACCACAAAGCTTCTTCGGAGTGTACTATAGAGAGATAATTCACAATTTCGTCTTTATTTAAGCACTATGATTTTTTTTCCAATGGCGGCGCTAGTGTGCAGACTACGCGCCGTTACGTCATAGTATAATAATGAGTACTGAGTAAAGTACTCCCAGAAAAACTGATATATAAACAGATATTGATATTTTATAATGCTGTCATATTTAGGTAACATTATAAAATACAAAAATCTTCTGTAACGAATCGGAAATGAAGCTGTCTGTTAAATACTTATGTTCCTCATATTATTCAAGAGTATGTTACTTAACATAGTTTTAAGTTTCGCTTCAAGTTTCAAGGGTAAGTTTGGAACTAAGCATAATTCCATATTAAATTAAACTACACCGCCCTAAACATTATCGCCACCCTAAACTTTCGCTATGAACTACTGGTATGAACTCATATCTTGAGGTACGATACGACAGCTAACTTACCTAAGGTCGGGGTTCCAGGTGAAGCGAATAGCTGAGCGAAAACGACGCAGAAGCGATGATGACAAAACTATTGTATGAACAAGGCTTACAATCGTTTGACGACCTTGTAGTCGAGTTGGTTTGTACCCCAGTTTTCAAGGTGTCGCCATCTTTGAGCTCCCGGGTTCGATCCCCGGCTGTGTCAATACTAGAAAACGAACTTTTCTATATTGGCTCAGGTCTGGGTGTTTGTAATGCCACCGTTGTCTGATTCCAAAACACGCAGACTGTATTTCATTGTAGTCTCGCCATAGTCAATCGCTGTTACTGTGGCCACAGCCTTATGTAATCTCGATATCATGGTTAAGACATTAAGATGACATATTTGATGGGGAGTTTACGACGTACTGAGCACTTTACGATGGATTTAAATTATTATTTCAATCGGTTATGTTTATTTATTTGCTTTGCCATTTATGACAGTTTAAATGTTTAACTTCTCAATAGTAAATTAAACATTATATTTTCAGAGAACTGAAATATAAAGAAACCAGGTCAGGATATGAACATCTGAAATAATGCACAACCAAAAAATTCAGCATGGCTTATTTCTATCCTAATTTTCAGTTTTCAATAACTTCGTTGTTTTTTGTGTTTTTTTTTTATTATGTTGTTTTAAATTAAGGTATTTCGTAACGGTATAATTTCTTTGTAAATATCTTCATCATCATCATACTTCTGATTTCTGACAAAGCTGATAAGTTTCTTGCGCCCATGATCTTGTCAGCTAAAAAAGTCTCGAATGGGTGGTAGGAAAATATTGACAATTCAAAAGCACTTAATATCTAAGTTTATTTGAATAAAGAATTTTTCATTTCATTTCATTAAGAACAACTTGAATGGAATTACAACAATTAGTGTTTTGCAGTATTATACTGAATGAGTTGTGTTTTCATACAAAAGTTGATTGATTTTATGAGCGCTTCAAATGGTTTAGTTAGGTTGTTTAATAGATAAATGATATCATAAAATTATTATGATATACAAATTATGATATACAAAACTCAACAATTGAGTAATTTTAATGACTGAAACTGTACGCAAAATGTTAAAACGTTTATTGGAGATGATTTGCTGTTGTGTCTTCAACCTAAATGACATGTGTAATAATATCTTTTTTATACTACCTGCTCGTCAATGGCATATTATGTGTCATGCAAACCTTTCCTAAAGTAAGTCATTTTTCCCATGGGGAATAATGTGATTTGAATTTGGAATGCAACCCTTGTAGTCGTGCTTGATCGATGTTAGTTTCAAAAAAGTTTAGGTGCAATGAGATCTTATTCTGAGTTAGGCTGTATGTTATCATGAAAACTTTTTACGAAATTCATTTTCACCCGCGCACCAAGAAGGATTTATTTGAATGTCGAACTGACCACTACAGAATAGACGACAAAAACATAAACTCTAACCCAACTATAAATGTACCAAAGAATGTAACTTTGTCGTTGCACAATTGGTGTAATGTTTCTAACATAACTTTTAATTTTCAATAAATATTCTTAATTTTTCTTATTTTATTATTCTAACTTTAAATAATTACTTAAGTACTTTCTTTATAACAGTCATTGGTTTCAATTGCCTCGCAGAAAGTATAAAAAGTAGAGTATGCATCGCGGGCTTAAATGTGTATTTGTCATGGGCGATCTTGAACACCTCGTACTCAGGATTCTAGCCTTAACTCCCTCGCTCCGCTCGGGAGTTAACCATAGAATCCCTCGTACTCGGGGTTCAATAATAGCGCCCGGGACACAATACACTACTTTAAGCCCTTATTGCATAATCTACTATTTTATACTACCTGCTCGTCAATGGCATATTATGTGTCATGCAAACCTTTCCTAAAGTAAGTCATTTTTCCCATGGGGAATAAAGTGATTTGAATTTGGAATGCAACCCTTGTAGTCGTGCTTGATCGATGTTGGTTTCAAAAAAGTTTAGGTGCAATGAGATCTTATTCTGAGTTAGGCTGTATGTTATCATGAAAACTTTTTACGAAATTCATTTTCACCCGCGCACCAAGAAGGATTTATTAACTGACCACTACAGAATAGACGACAAAAACATAAACTCTAACCCAACTATAAATGTACCAAAGAATGTAACTTTGTCGTTGCACAATTGGTGTAATGTTTCTAACATAACTTTTAATTTTCAATAAATATTCTTAATTTTTCTTATTTTATTATTCTAACTTTAAATAATTACTTAAGTACTTTCTTTATAACAGTCATTGGTTTCAATTGCCTCGCAGAAAGTATAAAAAGTAGAGTATGCATCGCGGGCTTAAATGTGTATTTGTCATGGGCGATCTTGAACACCTCGTACTCAGGATTCTAGCCTTAACTCCCTCGCTCCGCTCGGGAGTTAACCATAGAATCCCTCGTACTCGGGGTTCAATAATAGCGCCCGGGACACAATACACTACTTTAAGCCCTTATTGCATAATCTACTATTCATGTACCAAGGAGTAAATGTACTAAATCCATGTCATAATAGTGAGGTTCCGATGAATGCAGACAAATGACAACTAGTACAATTGTTTTATCTCACGAAGGCGGGTCGCCTATGAATGTTGTGATGCGTGCACATACACATTACTTTAGTGTGCGTAATACGAGAGCGTGCAGACGCACACTAAAACAATTTGCATCTGCACGCATCACAACAATCATAGCCGACCCGCCTTCGTGAGATAAAACAATTGTACTAGTCGTCATTTGTCTGCATTCATCGGATCCTCACTATTATGATATGGATTTAGTACATCTGTACTACAGTACCGCAATAACAGTAGGCAGGCAAAAGTAAGATTTACGGGTCCTGCGCCACTGAATAGAGTATTTAGTGCCCGGTAGCGGCGGCGGCGAGATGACGTCACGTTCACGTCACCCTGCCCGCATCCTACCTACATACTTGCTCTGTCATCACGCCCGAGTCACCCTACTACAGTAGTAATTACAAACGCTATGCTAGATACAATCTAGCCGTAATAATTCTAAGTTACAACTAAGTTAAGGCGTCAACAGGAGATCAAGTCGCTTATCTATCTGTATGCTTAGCTGTATAACTTTTAACATTGGTAATGAGTTTTAGAGTCAATTACGTTTCGGTGTGACTAATGATGTTCTCCAGGGGTGTTAAACCTATGGCTAAGGATTAAAGTATAAAATAGCATGAATAACTTCTAAGACATATACACTTCTAAGATTTTCGCGCGTACAGTTCATTAGAAATAAAACACTTTTTACGGATTACAGCGCGTATATTATTAATTCAGGTGTTGTAAGACATCCGTTTGAAAATTTGGGATTGGTGAAGAGTTATAAAATAATTAACTATTAGTTAAGAAGTATATATGGCCATGTGTGAGTACTGTGATAATTCATAATACAAAAAAATATTAAAAATACTACTAAAATGTTATCAAGCTTTTTTTTATTCCTGTAAAGTTGTCATTTTTGACTTATGTTCTTTAGTCTGCCGACCCTAGAAATGTATGCTGTGAGACTGGTCACACACTGCTTGCATGTCATGCAAATTAGGAGAAAAAACAAAGTCAAAGTCAAAATTTCTTTATTCAAATAATTAAACACTTCCGAATCGTCTATATTTTCCTACCATATTCAAGACTTTTTTCACGAATCAAAATATTAAATCACGCGCGTAGATGCGATTTTGGTGTGTTATACCATGCATGATTTCTATACAAAATTTACACTTTTTAACTTATAAATCTGCAGTCAGGCATGATGCACCGTGACGTATGGCAGTATGAAATGTGTCTAAGCGACACAACAATATGAAAATCATCCATTTGGCATATTGTAAGAAACTACGGCTGCTCAAAAATAAAACATAGTAAGCCACATTTGAAAAAAATTACAGGACAAGCAGAAATGTGCTCTGCTCTGTCGTAAGCATAAAAACATGTTACAGAAACTAATTCAAAACCTAGATACCACGTAACACCGATAGTCTCTTTGATTTTTTTTTCTGAGACATACTGTGTTTGTTTAATGCTATTTTGTATCTTACTAGGTTTAAACTTCTTAATACAATTAAAGTTCTAGGCGACGTAGCGCTACGAGGATCAGACCAGGGGCCGTACCTTCACCGAACTTCGGAAAGTCTGCCGGGCTTCAAATTTGAACAGATAAATCGAACCCCAATCGGGCCAAAATGGCGAAACTCAATTCATGATGTCACACGAACATCGATATCTTCTAAATAACTTCGGCGTATAATACAATAGGAAACTCCTTACTTCAATTTATCTGTTTTAAGTTGAAGCTCGGCAGACCTGCCGAAGTTCGAAAAGCTAGCCAGTAAATTGATTTGAACAGGGGCCCTGTTTGTAGAGCGTTACTAAGTGAATCAGTTTTTTTTTTAAGTTGTGCCTTACTGTGTTTTGTTTTTGAGCAGCTAACTATTTATGCATTTTTTGGGTAAATAACTTGAACATTTAACAGGACAGAACCCCAAACAGCTTCTTTCAAAAAAGACGCAGGAAATGAAGTAAATTAAACGCATGTAAGGTTAAAAAGGTTCACCACCCCTATCCCATTCGTTTAATGAACACCACTTGAGATGTTTCGGTAATTACAAGCAAGTATAACGTATTAAGTTAATAGTCGTCATCAATTGTTCTCGAGATATTCGTGTAACATCGGGTTTATGGGCCGTGACGATACTCTCCTAACGAGTTGCTGGGATGTTGATGGGTTAAGGGTTGAGTGATGGTGATCTATGGGTTAAAGGTGATATGGTAATTTGTTTAAGATAAAAATTCCGAAGGAATTACGACAATGATTTATCATGAAAATAATAACTACAACGACTGATCTGGTGAAGGTCGCGGGATGCCGCTGGATGCGGGAAATGCAGGACAGATCGTCGTGGACATCATTGTGGAGGCTTATGCTCATCAGTTGGCGTCATGCGGATGATATAATAAAGCAAAATACTGCTTAATAAGATATTTATAGTTATATAATTATGCCTCTAGCGGGATAAGAACTCATGACACTATGTAGCTGGATTGTTAACTACCTTAACTCGCAGTCATTTTGTAAAAAGAAATCTAACAGAACCACGTAATCCTTAAATAACGAGACAGATAAATATTGTGATATTTTTATAAACAATACTAAATAATATACTAGAAAAATACGACTCGCACTATATATTCTCGGACGGGAATCGAACCCGCGACCTTTGGATGTCCGGTCCAATGCTCTTACCGCTGATCTACCGAGTCACTAATGGCATCGTCGAATTTCTTCAACTCTTACGCTTTAATCTTTTTCTTTCTTTTTTATAAAAATAGCATTGTGAATGCTAAAATCTCATAATTATTGCGATATTTATCAAAGTATGTTTTGAATCTTATCAAAGAGATTTTTCATAAAATCTCCGTAAGTTTCCAAGGGTCTTTAAGAGTTTATTTACCACAAATAAGTGTCCCGTTTGCCTGAAGGCTGGTCCATGATCAAGCGAAAGGACAGTAACAGTAAAAAGCAATGACTCGATAGAATACATCCGCGGAACATTTGCCAGATTCCTCCTTATTTCTCGCCTCGATGTTACTTCAAAACGAAGGATAATAAATGAAATCGTTATTAGTACTGGTGTACTTTGAAGTCATTATCTTTGATTCAGAAAACAACAATATACTTACCATTACTCGACGGAAAGTTAATAAACTCGTTGGAACTCTTAAGCGACAGAGTCAAATGTATGTTACCATCAGCCATTTTTAATGTCCCCACTGCTGGGGCACAGGCCATCCTTATGTGTGGATAAGGAGGATGGGCTATAACCCACCACGCGGACCCAATGCGGATTGGTGGGTGTTAACGACTGCAAATGCAGCCGAGACCAACGGCTCCGTGCTTCGGAAGGCACGTTAAGAGCTCGAGATAGTAAATGGTCACCCATTCCTTGACCGACCCTTGCGAAAGTTGCTTGATCTCCGCAATCGCTGGGTTAGGCGCTAAACCACTGCGCCATCGAGATTCTCATGTATTAAAAGTATGCACTCGTTATCAATTGTCGAGTGTGAGAAGATACCTCATGCATTACTGTTTTGAGTAGTTCTCATAGTTTAAGCTGAGATAAGTTTGTTATACTTGTTCTGACATTGACATTATTGAATTACATCACTTCTCTTAACTTTTTTAACTTTATTTATTCTTACTTGTTTCGATACTGATGTTATTGAATTAAGTAGGTACAACATGACTTGACTATCTCAAAAATTGAACTTTATTGATTCTTTAAGTATTTTTATTTTATTTTATTTTTAATTAGAGACAGCATTCATAGAAATAAACAACGTCAGTTATGTTGTAAGTATTTTAAATCACAATTCTATATCCGTACCATCCCTACATGCTATGATCAGCGCGTGATGAGAATGGGATGGAACTTTGTCAAACTAAGACGCCAGCCACAGCGATATCCAAAAACATGGTGTGCGCATCCGGGGTAAGGGAACTTTTGATGCAGCAACTTCAAGTAAGATAACAAGTAAATAATTAGTTGATTAATTCAATTAAAATTAACTTATTAATCAATTTTTGATTTACTTTGACAAGGTTCCATCCTATTTCATTGCAAGTGGATTATATACGTCATTAATTGTTCGGTTTCCCCTCCTATTCGGCTGCAGAAGCTACAGAGCAACATTGGCGAGCGTCTTGGAAGTGATGAATATGAATGAGCCACTGTTTGCCCCCTCGGGATGCAGGCTGCAGTGCTCAAACTTCGTTATTTAGTGACAGTTCCGCCATTACGAGCGAATGTCGCAGGTGAAGCGGTGACGCATTACGACAGAATACTTGTCATACCTAAACATTATATTCTGTAAATGGGTTGATTGCTTCCACTCGCCAGTTCGGTTATACCCCCTTACCAATGGAGTGGAGAGCATGCTCTTTGACTCATTCATATTGACAGCATAAATTGCTCAAACTTCGTTATTTAGTGACAGTTCCGCCATTACGAGCGAATGTCGCAAGGTGACGCATTACGATTACGATAATATCACCTAAGAATTAAATTTTCTGTGGATGGATTGATTGCTTCCACTCGCCAGTTCGGTTATACCCCCTTACCAATGGTGTGGAGAGCATACTTTTTCACTCATTTATATTGACAGCATAAATTGCTCCGTTATTTAGTGACAGTTCCGCCATATCGCACGAATGTCGCAGGTGAAGTGGTGACGTATTACTGCAGAATACTTTAAGCACTAAATATTCTGTGGATGGCTTGATTGCTTCCACTCGACATTTCAGTTATACCCTTACCCAATGGTGTGGAGAGCATACTTTTTCACTCATTTATATTGACAACATAAATTGCTCCGTTATTTAGTGACAGTTCCGCCATTACGAGCGAATGTCGCAGGTGAAGCGGTGACGCATTACGATTACGATAGAATACATAAATCATACCTAAAAACAAAATTTTCTGTAGATGGGTTGATTGCTTCAACTCACAAGTCACTGATTCAAATTCAAAAGGTGGTTTCACCCATTATACCACCTTACCCAATGAAGTGGAGTGCATGCTTTTACACTCATTTATATTGACAGCATACATTGCTCAAATTTTGTTATTTAGTGACTGTTCCGCCATAAAGAGCGCAAGGTTAGCGCAGGAGGGTGTCCCACCGCCGCTTCCTCGCACGCTACCTGTCTGACTTTTCACTACTAAAAACCTCCTTCAAAAAACCCTAAAAAAATGGCTATAAAAACAGCTTAAAAAAGCGTTAGCTCTAAAAAGCTAGAAATAATATTCAAATCTGCATAATTACTATTCAAGTACGCATATCTGATATTAAAAAAAACGTCTTTTGAAGTCGGGTGGGGCTTTAAGAATTAACAAATAAAATTGAGAAAGAGCAACCGATTTCAAATTTTCAAAAAATGGGACCAACTCGGAAGTGAACCTGATAAAGTAACGTTTGAATCATATCAATCGGTTCAGCCGTTTTTAAGTAATCGGTGGACATACATAAAAAAAAAACAAATAAACAGACGAACATAGAATCTCCTCCTTTTTTTGAAGTCGGTTAAAAAGTGCGGTACTGTAGTCGTCATTTGTCTCTATTTATCGCCGAGATAAAGGCGTTACTTCACTATAGGAAAAGAAATTAAGTATTACCAATGACTTCAATTACATAGACGTGTTCAAAACTAAAATTGTGTCACAACCAACCTTCGCGGCGCATCAACTGTTTCTATCGGTCGCTCGCAATAGACTAGGAGTTTCGGTACATGCACCATGGCTTAATGAGATTTTTCGGTACTGTACAGCCTGTCTAGTGTAGTATATACATAGAAGTCTTTGAGTCTTACATTTGCAATGCACTGTATATTCGCGACGAACATCATTGCGAAGTGAGCTGTTTCATTCAGTGATAGTGACGATTTTAGGGTTATTTCATACTTTACCGGAACAGGTTCTGCGTCCTGCTATCGTCCAGAAAATGGCTTCATATAGAATCGTGGGCTAAATGGCTTTGTCCCTTGTAACGCATACAATAAGGGTCATATAAACGGGTTCATTGGGTATTTAGCGCGTGTCCATTGTATCAACATGTGCAAGAAACGTGACTCGACTGATAATGGGCTGGTAGGTACTGTTTTATCTGGAAAACTAAAATATACCAAACTTATTAATAGACAAAAAATGTGTTGTACAGAGGACTTTATATAATCCATATATATTTTTCATATTAAGTACGGTAACTAAAGACAAAAAATATAAAACCTTGTGTTAGCCTATATTATATTGAGTAAGCCTATTTAGTATTAATTATAATTCATGAGAGTGTTATTTAATAATATTTCATTACTTTGATATGATTGTATACGTCTAATAGATTTTGTATTGAGTCTCTTTTATAAAATGTACAAACCTCATCGCAGAGATATAAAACCTTTTTGCATTCATACGAATAGTTTTATTTTTCTTAAACAAAAGAAGAACGATATTCAGAGCATTGAATTGACATAGCCTTGTTTTAATAGAATGTAAAACATTGATATTTTAATGTAATTTGCGTAATTTGTAATGAACTGTTAAAAGAATAATTGCTCTCTTTTTCAGCATTCCTTGCATTCTGAAGTTAT
Organism: Catoptria pinella; assembly: GCA_963556745.1. Taxonomy (NCBI): domain Eukaryota; kingdom Metazoa; phylum Arthropoda; class Insecta; order Lepidoptera; family Crambidae; genus Catoptria; species Catoptria pinella. The sequence goes on from OY750777.1 coordinate 3,308,951, forward strand.
CCCTACACTTGATAGAGCGGCGGTAACGAATATTTAAAAAAAAATTATAAACATTAAGATGAAAAGAAAAGAACAAAGAAGAATAATAAATATTGTCGGGCGTCATAAATAGAAATAAAATTAACTAACTTGAAATTCCTATAGTTTATGAAATATGGAAGATGTACCGGCGTTTCGTCAGTTTACATGAAACGATAAGGAAAAATAAACATATTAAAAATAATATATATATTAAACCTAATGTTTGAAGTATCAAAGTGAGTACAATAGAAGTCTCGAACGGCCTGATAAACGTGCTAGCCCCCATCTCACTGACGTGCGACGCATGTGAACTAGTGTACGTCTACCACAGCATGGCACAGCCCCTCTAGTCAAATGGCCAACCTTTTTTTTTTTTTTATGTTTGACAACATCACATACATTGCTCCAATTCCAAAGTAAGTAGCTAAAGCACTCGTGCTATGGAAATCAGAGACAACGGTGGTATCACAAACGCCCAGACCTGAGCCAATATAGAAAAATTCGTTTACTAAATTGACCCAATCGAGGATCGAACCCGCGACCTCAGAGATGGCGACACCTTGAAAACCGGTGTACAAAGCCAGTCGCCCACGGAGGTCGTCAATATTATATATGAGATATTCGTTCGCTAACTTAAAGCTTTTAGTTAGACGATTAACATGTCGCAAGCTTAAATGTAAATCACAGAGATTGTTTTGTATGGAACTGACAAGCTTATTAATATTTTAGTTTATTGCTTATTTTTAAGCTTCAAGTCGACGAACGAATAGAAAGTTGTCAATTTGAGAAGGTATATGGTCTGATACAAAAAAAAACAGCTGACTATATTCTTTAGGACTCTAGCTAGGTGATTAGATGGACTAAATTAAACTTCCTTCAAATCGCCGAGCCAATACCACAGTATTTTATTTGGATATTCAAATACAAAATGTTGATGATAAATAAATTAAAACAAAAACTTTTTTTAATAAAAAAAGATGTTTCAAAAACGGACTTAAAATATATATATATATTTTTCATAAATACACCATCTCCGGAGTACTTGTCAAGACAATTCAAACGAGCCCTAACTCGATAGGGTTGCATGGTTTTATTACAGAGTTCCTGTGGCCTTTTTCCGGTTTGCATTGTCTACCAGTTCTGATCAATGTTCAAAGATTATAGTTTCTAGCTCATCAGTAAGCTAGTATAAAATGGTTTACTAAAATTGTGGACAAATAAAGAAATAAATAAGAAAAGCAAGCTAGTAAAAATGAGAATCGCTAGTATCGCTACATACACTTTTGATCAAATATACACATGACTTCCTTTTTGAAGGGTGCTATTTATATTCTTGTGAAGTTGTATAGAAAAATCATTAAGTGATGCAAGGATAAAGGTTTCAAATTAAATATTTAATAGGTTACAGAAATGCTTTATAAATATACCGTAAAAGAAGACTCAAAAGTGATATAATTTGTTCTACGAAGGACTTTCGATGGTATAATAACAATAGTGCTATGTTATCATAGACAAACTATTACTTTGCGTAGTGCTGGGGTGAAAATATCCATTTTGTTACATTACGTAACAACTTGGTCCACTCGTAGTATTTAGGAAATAGGGGATAGATATGATGAGTTAGGAAGAAAAAGGTATACTGTTTGCGTAATTTTATAGGAAAAGTTTCCTTTAAGATGTCTAAAAGTCTTTAGACATTTGATTGGTTGTTGATGGTTGAGAAAGTGTTTCGTTGAATTTGTTTGTACACGACATCCATGAAAAGTCACTATCTACTTATACTTCGTATATTTAGCACGAGTCTTTGAAATCAAGTATAATTCCCCACAAAACAATAATTATTAATAAGTAAAAATAACAATAAGAAATAACCTCATTATCATACAAACACCCTCCTAAATATTAATCGGACCGGTCACAATCGATTCAGATGCTCCTTAAGAATCGAGAATCGGTGGAGAATCGATTATCGTAACATTCCGTTTTACGTTGTACGCGCTATGAGATTTAACGACAGAAGATTAAGATAACAGATGTGATTCTTCGGATTATTACAGATTTAAACGTTAATATCAATAAAGCCTTGTTTGTATTGTTTTGTAATGAGTTTTCGATTGAATTTCAATGAAAAGGAGATGTTTTCTCTAGGGTTTTCTTTTGTGAAATCATCGCTTATTCATACAAGCAGCAGTGAGGTGGATAAGGAGGATGGGCCATAACCTACCATGCGGGCCTAATGCGGATTGGCGGGTGTTAACAACTACATAACCCACCCGGATACCCATCCCGTGACTGACCCTTGCGAAAGTTGCTTAACCGTATGCGTGGAGAAAAAAGGATAAGGAATATAAAAGTTGAAGGTGCGAAAAAGATTTTTTCTTTGCAGAACAAAGCCTTTTTAGAATAGAATGATAGAGACAGCGCCTCTGCTTTCGAATTATAAAAATAATAGAGACATAAAAATAGTTTTAGGTTCTGTTACTAATGTGAAAGTTCATTTTTATAATGATCCACCATTTCAGTGGCGTTATACAAGTATTTTTGCATAAACCAGCTTAAAAGACGACCAAGTTCCACAAAAAGTTCTGAAAAACAAAATTAAATTAAGTTTTCATGCTAATTTCAAGTCGGTCAGGCGAAACACTTTTTAAACTAAAAACTGCAGCGTTATAATTTGCAAAAATATTAACCTGAATGCTGCTTCGCCATGCAATTTAGTCCCTATTCGAAAGTTCGTGAATTTTGTTAGTGACTTAACTAAGTCATAATTTAGCACGCGACGTCTTGGAAATCTTAGGGCAAGTATACACGTATATAGTCTGTTTATTCTTACTTGCCCTATTTGGTAAACAATCTTCACCCAACTCTTTAAAGAAATAATCATTATCAATATAAAATACAAGAAATGATTTTCCACTCATTGAATACGAAAGATATCATAAGTTATTAATGACAATTTGATTCAATATGATGACATATTTTTGAAAGGCGATTTAAGTGTACAAGACTCATGAAAACTGACAAATATTGTTTACTTGATAACAATAAACAGACTACATGTTCATTTATTTTTCAATACAGTTGCTCGAAAATGTGTGTTTTTGATGTCAGTTTAAGTTGATTTAAAAAAAAAATAATGTATGTACAGAGTCGGCTCAGTTACAGATTTATTTTAAGTATACATTTATTAAGGGATGTAGTTGTTTCCTTTTTTTAATATTGAAATGGTTTAAGAGATTAAAAAAAATATATTTAAAGGCGCTAGTTGACAGCTACATGGCTTTAAAGTGCAGAACGTCGCTAAATCAAGATGTCTATTAAATGTCTTGGTTATGAAAATGATGGACTTTGAGAACAGTGTACACGTACCTTATGATTGATGATGTTACGCCAGCTTTAACTTTAAATAACATTAAAGTATATTTGAGTGTGTTTCGTGTGTTGGTTTATAAATGTTACGACTTAAATCTTCTATTTAAAAATAGATTTTGAGTCATAGATTAAATAACGTTACAAACAGTCACTTGCTAATGTGCCCGTTTTAATACCGACTTCAAAAGGAGGGAGGTACTCAATTCGACCCGTATTTTTTTTTTAGGTTTTAAACAAGCAACAGTTTTATATTAATGATGATTTTGAGTGTTATATTCCAACGTCTTATTGATCCTCATTCTAAAAATCGTACTCACATAATATTTGTTAGCGTGGGGTTATAATAGAAAATATTAACAAACAATATTATTAAATAACCAAACTTAAAATAATTAATATGTAGAGGAGCGTTTGTTTAGCTCCCTAGGATTATATATTGCAATTTGTAATTGTAATAAATAAAACAGTACCAGTCAACACAGTATAACGATTCAAAATAACAAGGCTGAGGTACCAGGGTAGCACCATCTACTTAGAGGTTAGCTAGATGCCCACACAGTATGCAGGGGGCATTTGTTGCTCCAGCCAGAGGATTGTTAAATTAATTAAAAGAAACAAGGTTATCTTCTCACCCTTAACTTGCATAATGATCTTTGCTAAGGTACCAGGATAGCATGAGCCACGTAGAGGTAACGCTTCGTAAGGCCCACTTTGTAAGGTTCGTATGCAAGGAGCGTTTGCTTAACTCCGATGTTGGTTTAAGTTTACTACGGCGATCGGGGCAGATTGTTCGAGCTAGCTCGATTGTACGTGCTTCAGGGATTGTGCTTAGTTCTCTCGCTGAACACTGAACAGATTTACCCTTGAGATTTTGTAACGATCTTGCGGCACTATTTTGTAAATTAACTTCAAAAGCTTTATAGGTAACTTCATGTAAGATACCGTTTTTGTTTTCAATGGATAGTTTCTGAGCTAATATATACCGCTGCTTGTCAAAACACCATCGTCACGTCATTACCCATTTGACCTTCCTTATGGTGGATAAGGAGGATGGGCCATATCCCACCACGGGCGGGATTGTTGGGTGTTAACGACTGCAAATGCAACCGGACTCCGGGTGATAAATTGTTATCCATCCCATGACCGACCCTTGCGAAAATTGCTTGACTGCCGCAATCGTAGAGCGATGCGCTATCAAAACACTTTATAGTAAATGGTTACCCCTTAGGTATATCTGAAAAAGTAATGGGCATATCTGTTGATTACAAAAGGCCTAATCAAGTATGTGCAGTTAAAAGTTTAAATATTTAATAATTAGTCAAGATATTGAAATTTATTTGTGTCCCAAAATTTTACTGATTTCTGGATTTAGAGATCATTTTTAAACTAACACGCACGTAATCAAAAGATACTAATCATGAAAAAAAACTAATGCGTTTACGCTCGCGTCTTGCTATCTTTGTGAGTTGGCCGATTAATCAAGATTTTATCCGATATTTTTAAACAACTAATTTTTAACTTTTAACTGCACATACATATTCAGTAACATGGTCTGATATCCCCATTTCATTTTAAGATATACTTAAAAATTAAGGGTGTATAATGCTGTAATGTGTTCATTGCAAGCGATGAAACTCGAGCGATATAAATGATTTTCCCGCTGTCATCACCTATGACTCGGTAAGGAATCACTGGAGCCAGCCTCATGCGAGATAACGCTGGAGGTAACTAGATACTTATTTATCTCGCATTGACTTTGGTGCAAGTTATGAGAAATCAGAGAGAAGTAAGGTCTGGTAATTTCTAAAGATGCCAAGTAGCTGGAGTCCAAAAGGATCAGTACAGGTTGGGGAGGCGGAGATTGTCACAATCGTCCCGTTACCCCCGACCAATCTAAAGATGGAACATCGCAGGGGGGTTAGCAGGTATACCTCCGTGTGGATCCGATGAGCATTTTGACTTATCGGACCTGTGCAGAGGAGAGTCCTGAACTCGCCGGGCTGGCCCCCGTCAGGCCTGGAAGTCTATAAAAGAGTACCCCTACGTAAAAAAAGGTCTGATGGTATTTGACAGATATCGTTACAGAAATAAATTAAAAAAATTGAACGAAACATCCCCTTGTTTTTTTAACAACTGGCTCGTTCTTGTAAACTGATATGGGTGAATCAAGCGACCATTTAAAAAAGTAGACATTTGAACTGGATGCGGGCAGCGCAGCCCCTGTAGCATGACCAACGAAACACGACATAATAATGTCGCGTATATAGCGATTTATCGACTTTTAAATGTCATAATCCATCATCTGTTGACAATTATAAGCGATAAATCATTATATCATATTGCGTTTCGGTGATCATGCTAGGAGGCTAGGGTCAATTGTCGTGGAGATTCTTGGGAGCGGCCAAGCCTAGCAGTGAGCGTCGACCGGTTGACAACAACGCTATCTCTTGTTGTTTAGTACACTGCCGTTTTCCCTGAGCTTATAATAGTTTTCTCCATCACCATTGTTCGATGGGCAACGCTGGAAAAATAAATAACGTTCCGTGCCAACCATTTATTACGCGTTGGACAGGTATACGATGTTTTCTGGCACCTGTAATTATTGCGTTTACGTTCGGTTTTACGAACTTTCCGTAAATGGGTAACAAACGAGCGACGGTTTTGGCTTCATAAAATAGATAAGTCAATTGTTTGTTCCTGAGAATTTATTTGAGACGATTTTGTAAATTTTACTATTCGACTTTAACCTAAAATTTCATTAATGTAATTGAAACGTCAAAGGAAATTCTTGAATTGGAATTATATGAAAGGAAAGTTGATTTTGAAGTTGTTTTATAAGTCCTAGACGTGTTTATTACTTTGATATAATAATATAATATTTTTGGAATTTGTTGGCAAACAAATTCAGAAAGGCGTTTCTAAAACGATTTTATAAAGAAATAGAAGAATTTTGGGAATTAGGCAAAAAGTAGCTTTATTATGTATACCTCGCACATTATGTACGAGTATAATAATATACTCGTGAAGTGTTTTTATAAAATAAGTTTGGATATGAGAACCTATTTATATGTACAGTCATGTCTAAAAATATGTATACAGTTTAGAACTTTTTCACTCTGTGGTAGATGTCATTTCTCATTGATTTCTGTTCAAACAAGTAATAGATTTTACAGTGACAAAGTTCTAAACTGTATACATATTTATAGATGTGACTGTACATATTGTTTTGGCACAGGCTTCACTTACTTATACTACACGAAAATTAAAATTAAATCCAAGGTGTTTAATTAAGTAATTAATATTAATTTATTATTTACTTTCAGAAGAACTTGGCAATGTTTTTAATGATTGATGATGATTTTTTTATTAAATCAGGCAAATAAACAATAGCACAATATTTATAAATAAGATAGAACTAACTTTTAGGGCTGACTTATCAATGCCCAGATAAAGCTTTATTCGTTTGATAACGTGTTATACGGCCAAATTGAAAATGTTTGTCATATGTTTGTTTATGAAATTTTTGAATGACTTTTATTTTATTCGGGTAATCATTTATCTGACTGATATCTGTTATCTGAGGATTGAAAAATCAGCCCTTAATCTACTAATTGGGCTAACGAAGAGAGCAGGATACAACACTACAATAGTTCCAGTAAAGCCTTCCTAAAAGTACTTTTGTTTGCTGTCGCCATGTCTACCGAGATGAATTTATTGTTGTAAGTATTGGTTATTCGATATAACGGTGACCTTTTGCCAGCATTAGTGCGACAATAGGTGACAGAAAACAATTTACAAGCGTTATTAGAATAAACTATATCGGGATTTACACCATGTACCTGTTTTGAGACAGTTCTTCCGTGACCATGGCGCATGCAACTGCGCCGAAATATCGGAGTCTCAAAAATAAACAGGCACATAGTGTAAATCCTCATATAGTTTATTCTAATAACGTCAATAACCATGGAAATTTAAAACATTATAATTTACAAGCGTTACTGCAGTGTGTCCTAATCGGAATTTTGTATCTGAGTTTGTTCATTAATGGGACACAGTCATACCAGCGTCACTACAGATGTCATATAGTAAAATCATTTCCAGGATTGTACGTCTCTTTTCTAATTTGGTACAATTATATTTGCAAAGAAGCTCTGCATACGATAACCTAAAGATTTTTCTACCAAGGATTATATTTTTTGTGATATAAGTACGATAATAGTAGAATCAACTCGAGATTCTAGTTAGAAGGATTAGACGTAAATAAGAAAAAAAATACTATGTTTGGATATTATTTGTAAGTACGACCTCCGTGGTCGAGTGGCTTTGTACACCGGTTTTCAAGGTGTCACCATCTCTGTGGTCCCGGGTTCAATCCCCGGTTGGGTCAATTTAGCTTCCATAACACAAGTGCTTTAGCTATTTACTTTGGAATTGGAGCTATGTATGTGATGTTGTCAAATATGTATGTATATGAATATGAATTATGGTTATAGTGACTAACCCCCTTACTAATAAATATTGTATAGCAGATGAATAGTAACACAATGGTTACTCTCTGTCAAACTGTTAAAGTTTAACATTAAAAAGAAAGGGACAAAACACTGTGTAACTATACATCTGCTATACAATCTTTATTAGTAAGGGGGTATAGATATAACTTCTAGGTCTCTAGGTTTTGCTGCCTGTACAAAACGTAATTCATAACTTCTTAATTATGTTCGAGATCATCAACTCCTAATAAAACAAAAGGAAGCGTTTTTTTTATCTTATATCCTACGTTTTACTTTGATGTTACGCAATTTCACGACAATAACCTTTCGTAAAGCCATTATTTCGAAGACAAATTACATTTTGCGACCGAACGGAATGTTATTTTGCCGAAAATTACGCTTTATGCCGGTGCTGTACGGAAAACGCGTAATTTCCTCGAATTTTCGAGTAAACTTGTTTTGCGAGATCGCTAGAGTAGCACTATTGATGTGTACGACCTGGCCAAGGCCAAATGATAGAAGTCAACATACTGGCGAAATAATGAGGTAATTAATATTATTTACTAGTGAGGGCAACGAACTATTTTTTTTTGTGACGAATCGGTTGACGTGATGTTTCGGATGTGGAACGAACGGACACTTTGTTTGTGCTGTGGCAAACAATGGATTAAAATTAAGCTTGACACGTGTGGGATTTTGTGTCAATAAGTTATTTTCCTTCCGTGAAACAATACAAGTATAAATTACTTATGACTGCTAAAGTGCCGTTATACTTTAAGTTAAGCTATCTCAAATTTTAAGTTAATAAATCCATAATTATGTAGAAACTTATTATGGCACCTAAAAACATTTTATGAAACTTAATCTTGTTTTGTTATCGACTTATTTTTGCTGTGTGCAGTTGAAATAATGGCTTTTGAATACTTACTATAGGATAATTATTTAATTCTCTCTAAATTATACGTATGCGTACTACTCATAATCATGACAACATAAACAAATTAAATTGTTTCTACTAGAAATGATCGGAAAATTTAGTGCCGGTGTAGCCTAATGTTAGTTTAATTACATTTGACTATTTTACAGGTTTCATTTAAGAACTAATTAACATATCAAGCCAATAATTTCATATAAATTCCATTCCATTTTTAATTTATCAGAAATTAGTGCAAACGAAAAATTTAAGACACTCTTCGGAAAGTTCAAAGTATAAAAGAAATTAGTTAAGTGTTAACATGTATAAAGTTCAAATGCATAGCAGTTAAAGTAACATGCTTTTAGTCCATTCCAGTACGGGGTTAAGTGGTGGACCGCTATTTCCACCCTCGGTCACTTAGTGGCTCCAAATACTTTGTCTTAATTGCAACTTAGGTACCCTAACTTCTAAACAGTTAAAATGTTGCTCTAACTTCGAAGTTAGGTTCATTTCAAGTACAAGCACAGCCAAAAGGTCAATCAAAGCCAGAAAAATAAATCAATTTAAAAAACTAAAAAACCAGCCTGCGTGAAAAGAAAGAGAAAGAAAACTGAAAAGATGGAAAAAGATCAAATATTAAAGGCAACATAATAACATAGAGTCGAAGGCATGTATAAAGTGACATTATGAATGATTTGACTGATCATTAAATTCTATGCCTCCGACTGCATGTTATTATGTTGTTTTTAATATTTGATCTTGTTTTCATCTTTTCAGTTGACTTGTCTTTTGATGCAGGCAGGTTTTTAGTTTTTTTATTTTATTTATGACCTTTATGTATGTATTATATTATTACGGTTATGATAAACTTTTTTGAAATCTTTATGATAAGCCCTTTAATTTGATACAAATATGGCAGTATTAAAAAAAAAAATTTTTACACTTCAAATAATAGCACCGTACAGCCGCATGTTGGTTTTTTTTAACGTCACTTACCTAAGAACACTTGGAGACGAATCTAACGATATAATACTAATAATAGAAATCCGTTCAGCCGTTTGATAGATATGAGGTAATAAAGAATATTGCATACAAACATACATACAAGATACGCGCGAAAAACATAACCGTTTCTTTGCAGTCGGGTATTAAAAATGTTTTTATAATAATACAGGCAAAGCCAAAACAGCGAGCAAAGTCAGAAAGTCAAGTCGCCCGTTTTTAATATATGTATTCGCCCTCAGACTGTCGCCCACTTAGTATTTAAGTAACCCTTTAGTATTTTTCAGACCTTTTATTTGAACGTATTGTCGCTCGTTTTGACATAAATGTCTGCAATTTATCTAGAACCTTATTTTTTTTGCATTTAAGTATGAAATTGTTGATTCGTCGCTGACCCCTTCTGACCAGTCAGAATAACAGCGCCTCTGTGCTCATTCTGCCCAGCTGAGAGTGGCATAAAGATGAGGCAGGGTTTTTATTTGCCTCAGATCTATACTAAGTAGGTACCTACATGTATACATATATATATACATTTGTGTGCTATAATATTTTGTTTTCTTCACAGAATAAGAATAATTACTTATTCTGTGCCGTTGGTGTTCTGCTTTCTTTTCATTTTTATGTTCTGTAAATATGTTACTTAATCTTGTGAGTGTCAATAAATGTCATTTTCTTTCTAACATAAATAAAAAATCTGTATCAAACAACACTTCTAATCGGTTAAAACATAATTTGGTAGCTACAACTTCCACAGCCAATTAGACAGAGCACACTTTTTTTACGTCGGCAAAAACTTTATTATGCTTACTCGAACAAAACTCACAACACCGGAAAATCACATGACATCGACCTCTTAGCTACTCGGAAAATATCAAGTGACATGACCTTCGATCAGTCACTGACTTTTGGCATATAGTATTTAGGTATTTGAAGGCATTACTTGGCGGAAGTCACAAACCATTGTCAAAAGAGAAATATATGTAGCTTACTCCTTTTTTGTGGTGTGCATGTGCATTTTTTTGCGGGCGGGCGGGCTTTGCATCCTGCATATATATTTTTTGCAGGAGTAAGCTACATATATTTCTCTTTTCACAATATAGTATTTAGAATTGCTAGAACAAGATAAGTTTATGCTTATATTTGTATCCAGAGTTAGATACTATTATTATTTTACTAGCACCTGCCCGTGACTTTGTCTGTGTAGACAGAAAATTTTCTATCTCTCGGCAACTGAACTTTTTTCTAGATGAAGGTACGATCGAGCATTACTACTATGTAGAACAATTCGTGTGCGCGCGTATCACTCCTGCGCAAGCTAACCGTGTGTTAGGGCGAGTTTAACCTTAGGAGTGGTAAAGCGGAAGTGTTGTCGATAGTACTTACCCTATGTGCTTTTCTGTTGCCAACTAAATAGATTTATAATCAAAGTTGATTATGTACAAACTTACTTTTAAAATTAATCGAATTGGACCTTACGTTTAATTTGGAATTGTTTTAGATGATGTTTGCCCAACTATTTTGCAAATAAAAGAGAAATAAAAATATTTATATATTTTTTGCAACAGGGACTAAAAGGGCCTTAAAAATTCGAAGTGAGGCTTCTAGGGCATCTAGGTATCATATGAAAGAGTTTAGTTATCCGATTTTGATGAAAAATGTAAAAATATACGGTCCCCCCACTTATCTTCGAAGTTTGCATAGAAAAAAGTCCGGCTCGCTCTTGTTTTAAAGGGTATTAGGAACAAAATACATTTAAAAAAACTGAAGTAAAGCGGGTTCCTTAATATTTCTTAAAAGACCATGAAAGTTGCCAAACGATTTCGCATAACAATTTTACTTATGTTTTTAGCACCCAGTCGGGAAGAAGGGTGTAATAAATTGCCAAGACCAAGGGAGCGATTCTGTAACCAAACTCGCATCTCACTTCACTGCGCGTGAATTTGTTATAAAAAATTAGCTGAATATAAGTTACTTTAGCCATTGCAAAAGGTTTTAGATAGCTACTGTAACGTTGCCATGTGACCTCCTTCTTAGAGAATATAACCCTATTTTTGAAAATATGAAACTATCTGTAAAATTTTTACCTTTCTTCTGAAAACCAATATTATTCGGATGTGATGTTCGTTGTCATTATATTTTTATTGTTTTTTTTACGTCAGTCCTACTAATTCCCTGAAGAAAACTCTTGTGTATTAGCGAATATTTAATTAAGTATAAATGATATATATTGTGAATGAAGCAACGTACGCAATGCCCGTATGTTAATTGTATTGTAGAACCTAAAACTGTCGAGCGGGTTCTTTAATTTTATCTGATTATATGTTTACTGTGGACTTCTGAAGTTTAATTCAAGAACTCGTAACACTACCATAGCTATCTAAAGTCTTTTGTGAATAAAAATAGAGCCTATCATTATTTCATTTATGATTTAAAATTCCCGCGCAGTGAAGTGAAGTTCGAGTTTGGTTACAGAATCGACAGGCAATTGAGTTCTTTAACTTTATTCCCAATTTTGAGGGCTGTTAAGCGAATATTACCTGATACAACAGCGCTTAATAAAACAGCTTTTACCTGAAAATAAAGAAGATAATTAATGAAACAATTAACACAATCAATATTTCGTTGGAACTTAATATTAGTGTTTATCCCAAAATAAAATGATGACCCTTCAATCGAAGAATTGTTGACAATCGATTACAAATTAACGATGAATGATTCGTTAATTGAATCATTCGTTTCAGCAAAAATGTTCGGTTCAAATAATATCCGGCAAATTTTTTGAATACCAGTGATGTGCAGAAATAAAATTCGTGGTCTGTTTTATTATTTAAATACGAAACGATAGAAAAATGCGAACCGATAATACTTCGGGTGTTTAGAGATTATCAGCAATAAAAAATATTCAATGATTTTCAACCCTAAACCATGTTTTCCAACACGAATTGCAATTTCTATTAAACGGTTAAACGGTTTTTATAAAATATCGTTGAAAGTCATACAGGTGATTATTTAACAATGAATTATGAATTCCAAAATCATAAACTTTGAACAAATATGAAAAAGCCGCACATAAATATATTCCTTCCGCATAAAAACAAATTTGTAAATATTAAAAAATAAATATAAAAAGTGACCAAACATTTTTATCTCGAGCTCTTCTGTGCTACAGAAAGCACGTTAATCCGTCGGTCCGATTGACCCAACCGGGGATCGAACCCGGGACCTCAGAGATGGCGTCACCTTGAAAACCGGTGTACAAAGCCACTCCGACTTCGGAGGTCGTCATAAATATATGCGTCATAAATAGACCGAAATGCGTGGAAATGATGTAACACAATAACTTGCTAGTAAGTACTTTGTTGTTTATGACCTGTTGTATGTATTGTGTTTGGTTACGATATATTTAAGTTTGTAAATATCGTTACTTATTTCTGTTAAAGCTGATAAGTATCTTGCGCCTGTTCTTTTTGTCAGTTAAAAAATTCTGGAACGGGTGGTAGGAAAATATAGATGATTCAAAAGCGCTTAATTACTAAGTTTATTTGAATAAAGCAATTTTTTCTCTACTTTACTTTAATATGAAAAGTATGTCTGTGCAATCAACGAAGTCATTTCTGTTCGGAAATGAATTCTCGCATGGTTTCACTGCGCGGAAGCTGGATCAATTATTTTAATGGATGAGTACGAGTTTGGATTTTCACAGTAAATGAGGCTTGAAGGATTAATTAAATAAATTAATAGTATCGCTTCTGCCGCTGAAACGAATTTCTCCTTTTGTACTGTGACACTTGTTAAAAGTCCTTGATTTGTTTTCTAAGGCTAACCGCACACGCGCAGTAATATTGGCAACAGTAATATTGAACAATATGATTCAATACTGACATAACCCTCAATACCACCCTCAAACACACAATATTATTGCCAATAATATTGCGTGTGTGCAGTTAGCCTAATAAATGAACGGTTAAATACTATTTTCTACCATAGTGTAATAATAATATCTTTTCCTATAGAAACTCACTATAGTGAGGTAACTCCTTTGTCTCGGCGATGAATGCAGACAAATGACGACAAGTCTACGGTATCGCAATTTACGGCCGATTTCAATAATCTATCTTCAGTAAGAAATAGATCTGTTACTAGGCAACTGTCGTTATTTCCCGTCATTTAACAGAAATATTTAGGCAACACAAATAAATAAATAAATAAATATTTGACAACATCACATACATTGCTCCGATTCCAAAGTAAGTAGCTAAAGCACTTGTGTCACAAACACCCAGACCTGAGCCAATATAAAAAAAAGTTCGTTTTCTAAATTGACCCAACCGGGGATCGAACCCGGGACCTCAGAGATGGCGACACCTTGAAAACCGGTGTGCAAATCCACTTGACTTCGGAGGTCATAAATAGACCGAAATGCGTGGAAATGATGTAACACAATAACTTGCTAGTAAGTACTTTGTTGTTTATGACCTGTTGTACATATTGTATTTGGTAACGATATATTTAAGTTTGTAAATATCGTTACTTATTTCTGTTAAAGCTGATAAGTATCTTGCGCCTGTTCTTTTTGTCAGTTAAAAAAGTCTGGAACGGGTGGTAGGAAAATATAGACGATTCAAAAGCGCTTAATTACTAAGTTTATTTGAATAAAGCACTTTTTTCTCTACTTTACTTTAATATGAAAAGTATGTCTGTGCAATCAACGAAGTCATTTCTGTTCGGAAATGAATTCTCGCATGGTTTCACTGCGCGGAAGCTGGATCAATTATTTTAATGGATGAGTACGAGTTTGGATTTTCACAGTAAATGAGGCTTGAAGGATTAATTAAATAAATTAATAGTATCGCTTCTGCCGCTGAAACGAATTTCTCCTTTTGTACTGTGACACTTGTTAAAAGTCCTTGATTTGTTTTCTAAGGCTAACCGCACACGCGCAGTAATATTGGCAACAGTAATATTGAACAATATGATTCAATACTGACATAACCCTCAATACCACCCTCAAACACACAATATTATTGCCAATAATATTGCGTGTGTGCAGTTAGCCTAATAAATGAACGGTTAAATACTATTTTCTACCATAGTGTAATAATAATATCTTTTCCTATAGAAACTCACTATAGTGAGGTAACTCCTTTGTCTCGGCGATGAATGCAGACAAATGACGACAAGTCTACGGTATCGCAATTTACGGCCGATTTCAATAATCTATCTTCAGTAAGAAATAGATCTGTTACTAGGCAACTGTTGTTATTTCCCGTCATTTAACAGAAATATTTAGGCAACACAAATAAATAAATAAATAAATATTTGACAACATCACATACATTGCTCCGATTCCAAAGTAAGTAGCTAAAGCACTTGTGTCACAAACACCCAGACCTGAGCCAATATAAAAAAAAGTTCGTTTTCTAAATTGACCCAACCGGGGATCGAACCCGGGACCTCAGAGATGGCGACACCTTGAAAACCGGTGTGCAAATCCACTTGACTTCGGAGGTCATAAATAGACCGAAATGCGTGGAAATGATGTAACACAATAACTTGCTAGTAAGTACTTTGTTGTTTATGACCTGTTGTACATATTGTATTTGGTAACGATATATTTAAGTTTGTAAATATCGTTACTTATTTCTGTTAAAGCTGATAAGTATCTTGCGCCTGTTCTTTTTGTCAGTTAAAAAAGTCTGGAACGGGTGGTAGGAAAATATAGACGATTCAAAAGCGCTTAATTACTAAGTTTATTTGAATAAAGCACTTTTTTCTCTACTTTACTTTAATATGAAAAGTATGTCTGTGCAATCAACGAAGTCATTTCTGTTCGGAAATGAATTCTCGCATGGTTTCACTGCGCGGAAGCTGGATCAATTATTTTAATGGATGAGTACGAGTTTGGATTTTCACAGTAAATGAGGCTTGAAGGATTAATTAAATAAATTAATAGTATCGCTTCTGCCGCTGAAACGAATTTCTCCTTTTGTACTGTGACACTTGTTAAAAGTCCTTGATTTGTTTTCTAAGGCTAACCGCACACGCGCAGTAATATTGGCAACAGTAATATTGAACAATATGATTCAATACTGACATAACCCTCAATACCACCCTCAAACACACAATATTATTGCCAATAATATTGCGTGTATGCAGTTAGCCTAATAAATGAACGGTTAAATACTATTTTCTACCATAGTGTAATAATAATATCTTTTCCTATAGAAACTCACTATAGTGAGGTAACTCCTTTGTCTCGGCGATGAATGCAGACAAATGACGACAAGTCTACGGTATCGCAATTTACGGCCGATTTCAATAATCTATCTTCAGTAAGAAATAGATCTGTTACTAGGCAACTGTTGTTATTTCCCATCATTTAACAGAAATATCTAGGCAACACAAATGAATAATAAATAAATAAATATTTGACAACATCACATACATTGCTCCGATTCCAAAGTAAGTAGCTAAAGCACTTGTGTTATGGAAATCAGAGACAACGGTGGTATCACAAACACCCAGACCTGAGCCAATATATAAAAGTTCGTTTTTTTTTAATTGACCCAACCGGGAATCGAACCCGGGACCTCAGAAATGGCACACCATGAAAACCGGTGTACAAAGCCATTCGACCACGGAGGTCGTCTTTAGTAACCCTATCTCTTACTGAGAATAAGTTAATGAAATTGGCCGTTAGTTGGTAAAAGTTAGGTACTCTCGCCTGCGCGGTAGCGGTGGGGGAAGTCATCCTTTTCAGGGTTCCGTACCAAAATGGTAAAAAGGAACCCTTATGGTACGACTCAGTCTGTCTGTCACAGCTGGATATCTCGAGAACTACTAATGCTATCAACTTGAAATTTTGTAAATAAGAGAGAAATTTATTTTTTGCAACAGGGACTGAAAGGGAGTCTTAAAAATTCGAAGTGACGCTACTAGGGCATATGGGGTATCATATGAAAGAGCGCCTGCTTGCACATTCTCAAACATTATCTTTTCTTTTTTTGTATATAGTTAGTAATATAGTTTCTAATTTTGATGAAAATGTAAAAAAAAACTGTTTCCCTCCTTATCTCCGAAGTTTGCGTAGAGAAAAATCTGAAATTATTTTATGTAGATAGAAGTTTATGTAAAGATTACAGGAAAAATAAAACGATGTCTCTAAATAGTAAACTTATACAGAATGATGGTACGGAACCTTCGGTGCGCGAGTCAAACTCGCTCTCGACCGTTTTTTTGCCCCGCACCACATCTCATCGTTTTCCTCTCTCAACAGCCGAGTTACCTCACTAGTAACACACTCACTACAACACTAATAACTGCCGAAGAGACACCTATTCTACCTACCTACTGCGCCAAAGTAACGAATACAATGTTAATATTAAAGTTATAAGTTTAAGATGACTACAACCCGAAGAAGACACGAGTATAAAATATTAACTGCAGGATATACAGATAAACCAGCAGTTAGGAACATCTGGTCGGAGCTCGCGCCAGTG
This sequence comes from Catoptria pinella, assembly GCA_963556745.1. Classification (NCBI taxonomy): domain Eukaryota; kingdom Metazoa; phylum Arthropoda; class Insecta; order Lepidoptera; family Crambidae; genus Catoptria; species Catoptria pinella. The sequence goes on from OY750777.1 coordinate 3,326,251, forward strand.
CGATAGATTGGAATTCAATAAAATTAAACATTCAGGAAGCGTACTTCGGAAGAGCTCGGGAAGTGGGTTCGGTGCAGGTTAGAGGAGATAAGCGATTTCCCCATAGCTGTATCTTTTTCCGCCGCCGCTTAAAACGAAACGGCAACGATCGACTCACCGATGCAGAAGAGCACTGAAACAGCCGAGTGCTTTTCTCGCTCTAGTTTACGATGTTTCTGTTCGATTAAAAGAGACAGAGCTATGGAAAATGTAGTGCCGCTGTAAACATTTGTTACATTTTTTGTTAGAGTATATTTGACAAACCGCTGTATAATACAATACCAATCATTCGAATATGGAGCTAGTAGCTGACATGAAGGCGTATACCCAGCAGTAGCTGACATGATGATGATGATGACTTTTTAAAGCAGATTTTAGGTTATTAATCGCTAGCGCTCAAATCGATCAATATAATCACTTCAGCTTATCACTTGGACTACAAGCAGATCCAAAGACCGTATTCCCACTACGGTTAATATGTTTATTTACCAAGTGCCTTATTTACGGAACCTGCTTATTGCGATGTAAATTCATAGTTCTTTGCAAGGGTGGGTAAGGGATTTTGACACTCTATAGGGTTTTGCCAATCTTAAATTCATTACTCTATCTCCGATGCAATATAACTATTATTATACAACGTGTTACAAAAATACTCCTAATGCCGAATATGGTAGATAGGGACCATCAAACTGAACAAATTTTACTATGGGACCAAATCTGAAATCGCGAAAAAAAAAATCAGCTGTTTCATACAAAAATTTATTACGAAAATATCAAAATGTATTTTTGTTTCGCTATACCAGTTTCGGTACATAATACTTGTGAGTGCTTTCACACTCTTATAGAATTCTACACCCATTACCAAGTAACTAGTATAAGGCTGCGGTCTCGCCACGAGCGACAGCGACAGCGACATCGTATGCGTTATAGTATCTTAAAACCATTTGTGTTACTTAATACCCGTATTTTTTTATTTCTACTGCTTAAATTTTTTAATGCGATCTTTTAACGTGCATTCCTTGATACTAAATAAGGTTTTAGCCAACTGTCTTATTACGATTTATTTAATTCTTGAGACACATCACCCGCAAAGATCTATGGAACATCTAAAGATCTAGATAGAGCAGAGTAAAGATAAACAGTCACGTTAACGATCGTCAACAAGATGGCTAGATCTTGCTGTAATAATATACAAAAGATCACACCTTACTTCCCTATAGGAGTACGCAGATGTCACTTATTTCTGCTTGTGACCACAAAGGGTCCCATAACAGAGTGTTAACAAAAGGCATCTAACAGGGACATTGGAAAAAGAGGAAAACATTATCACAACCTATATTTCAAGAAGGTATTTGGAAAAGAAGAACAATTCTATTTTATTTTTTGGCCATTCCGCTGTCTCTTCTGCATTCGCTGTATTTACAACCTCGACCTTACCGCTCTCAGATTTTCATATCTTAGGGTGAGTTTCAGTTAGCTCTCGAGTGGTTCTAGAGCGAATATGGAAACTCAAGAAATGGAGTCGACTGGTGAAGGTTCTTGACATGAGGAGACGTAACTTTACTACAGAGTGTAGCTAAATAAACAAGTACATATTACGATGTATCAGAAATAAGGATATTTTTTTGCTGTGTTTGACTTTACGTTACAAAATACAAATATCTTTGTTCGCATGCATAGGTGTCATAACGATACAACGGTCGTTTGTATCGATGAGTAGGTATATTAAGTAAATTCAACTTAAAAACATAATAAAGATTTTTAACCGACTTCAAAAAAGGGGATGTTGTCAAGTCGTCTGTATTTTTTTTATGTATGTTTTACAATAACTTCCGTCAGTTGTTAACTGATTTAAATGATTCTTTTTTATCTAAAAAAACATAGTTTAGGTGTGGTCCCATAAATTTGTAGATCTCTGGCTTTAGTACTTTTTTCACAATTCTGAAAAACATCAATTATTTAGCTTACCATCGCACGAGTTTATTCGGATTTTTAAGTTATGTGAATAGCTAGATGTTTTGTCTTCTTTTTCTTGTAATTAAATATAAATGTTGGGTTTTAAATGGCGACATTATCTCAAAAGCTATTAAGGCGTAATTTTTAGATATGTTTCTCTTTTTAGCCTTCATGCTTAAGTAAGTAAGTAGTTTGAGCATCACAAAATCTCTGCAATAGATTTTTTTTTTTAAATATTCAAATGAAACCTATTTCAGTTAGACAAGCAGTTTAAAAACCAATATAGTGTTTCCGTATTTTTGTCTTGTCTCAATTGTTCCTCTTTTCCTTTTTTTTCTTAAAGCTTTTTTTCTTCTGTCTATGAAATTGAGTTTTTCCAGCCCGATTCAATTTGTCAAACAAAAGAACATAAAATAGCATTAATATAGTAATAAAATAAAAAATCCTAACAGTAGTTTAATACTCAAGAGTCAAAACTTCTTTATTCAAATAAACTTAATAATTAAGCACTTTTGAATCGTCTATATTTTCCTACCAACCTGTTCCAGACTTTTTTAACTGATAAGAAGAACGGGCGCAAGAAACATACTAAATCTAACTAGAAACATTTAATATACCTTACCTACTATTTTCCGGCTCGATTAGTCTTTACTCATTACGGTACAATCAAACAAGAAAGCAAACAACCTCAAAGGTTTTGGTTCGGTTCCCGGCTGCAATTTTGGCCAGGAATCACCGCAATTTATCGGATCAATTAAGGGATTATGATGATGGGAACTTTGGTCTTGTGGGGTTTGTTTATACCAACTAAAGTAGACTACAAAAGCAATCGTTTCATGATAATTTGTAAAACATTATACAATACCATATTGAAACTACTGATTATTTGAAAAAGTACAATTTAAATTGTTCTTTACAAAATAAAACGTTACATGTTTTATACGAAAAAATACAAATCGGTTTTTCAAATGTGACATATGTCAGTGCTAAGCCTTGGATTTAACAGATTGTTAAAGAAGGTACTTAGGTATAACAATGTAGTGTTATACAGGATGTTTGGAAATAGACTTATAAAGCCGAATATGGTAAATAGGGTGCCCCTATATACACTGAAAATCATAATATATTAAAAAAAAATTATGATTAACTACATATTGGCAATCTTAGACCGAAAATGTGTTTTGCTTTTACCTATTAATGGGGTTGATAATCGAAAACAATAGTCTATTTGCGTCTAGGGCTGTCACTTAACAGTTTTCCGTTCAAATAAAAAAAAATCTTAGCCATGTGTTTGTTTTCAATGTTTATACTCATTTACCGAAGTTATATGCATGGTACACTATCTATTGCCATATTAGGCTTTACAAAGCTATTTCCAAACAGTATAGGCACCTAGTTTTCTTTAGCAGATCGTGGCTAAACCCGCGTGTTCCCAACCGTGGGAAAGATCGTTACCCACCGACCACGCTTCAATATCAATTCCGATAATGGTACGGCGGCCATTTTCTTCGTTGTAATCGAAAATATGCCCAATTTTATGTGCGTTAGCCATAATAGACCTATAAACCGTATCGATCACTTTTATTACTTAGGCATTTAGTAACTGTCTTCTGTGGTGTGGAAAACCCGTATTTCCTTTTTATGGTAACAATAAATTGTTTACAAATTACTTTGTTACAACTTTATTTCTGATTTAGTAAAAAATAATACGTTGAATTTAGAACCGCCTCCATTTTAGTTTGTCAACAAGTTCTTCTTGATTTTATTTATGAAATTTTATTTTTATTTTTAAGTACTTACTTGATTTAAACGTAGTAAATATAATATTCAAAAGTTTTCCTCATAGCTATGCTACACTATTTGTTTTAATGCGTTTTAAAAAATTTGGTCACCCATCAAAATCCAGCTTTTCAAAAGTCACTTAACATTTACAATCGTTAATCAAACGAACGATGCTATTGAGTTCTTTTGTTTTATTTAGGTTTTGAGTTAGTATATTTCAGAAAGTATGGTAACTTCATTTCTAAAAAGGTTTCCTGTAATATTAACCGAGCACTCGACCGCTACTGTACATCTGCATCTTCCTGAAATATTGAAGTCAACAGAATTGCCATCTGCCGCTGAGTCGAAGCGGAGTTTTAATTAATTAGTGAATAAGGTGCATTTCAAATAAATTTCGTCATTTACGGCAGTAGAGACTAACGCGACTCGTGAAAAAATAAGGAAGGATTTTTTTAATGAGAAATTCTCAATCAAGGACTCTTATTCGCCATGATAGCTGTTGCAGATTCAAGAGAGGGAGAAAAAGAGAAAAAAAATAGTATTTTTTGCTATAATAAAGATTATTTTCCCCACTTTATCAATTCGCCCATCTAATTGTCTGCTCACGACTTCGATCAGTGAAAAATAAACTAGAATCGTTTATTTTGGTACCACATTGAACACGGTTTCCATGGCTTCTATAGTACCGTTTTGACGTTTACTCGATTCCGACTCGATGTCGAAATTCTCAATCGCGTCGGGAGTATCAAAAAATATAAGATAAAACATCTCTTAAATTTTGAGATTTTAGCATTCACAATGCTATTTTTATATAATACCAAATAATATACTAGAAAAAATACGACTCGCACCAGATCATGTTCTCGGACGGGAATCGAACCCGTGACTTTTGGATATCCGGTCCAATGCTCTGACCGCTGAGCTACCAAGTCACTAGTGGGAACGTCGAATTTCTCCTAGTATATCAACTCTTACGCTGCAAGCCAGCGCCATCTCACCAATGCACAAGGAATTACCTCGACATCAATTGAATACCTTTCCAGATATTTTTAAACAATTGATTAAGATGAGAAAGCATATAATTTTTAAATTTTGAGATTTTAGCATTTAGCATTAAACATCTCATCATTTAATACTAAATAATATACTAGAAAAAATACGACTCGCACCAGATCATGTTCTCTCAAAAATAGCATTGTGAATGCTAAAATCTCAAAATTTAAACATCTCATCATTTATCACAAAGAATTAAAAACATGCTAAGTATTCGTAATTATAATTTGCTTTCAACGTTCACATTTTATAAGCCGCTTGCACTGAAGCTCCACTCGGCTAAAGAGGCGGCCCCACTGAGAGCGGCGCTTATTGCACTATCCGAGGCATCTTGCGAACTTATTAAATAATAATATTATTGTCTGCAGCAATTTTGGCTTGAGATGCTTTGAGGAGAGAGTAATGGCTTCTTTTATTATATTAAAATTTAATTTGTGGGGAAATTTACACAATTCTATTAAAAATTTATTTTTACTTTTCGTATGCTAAATAATTAGTAAATTCTTAGCGATCGATGTGTAAGTACTTGTAGCTCGATTGTGCATTTTTATTTTGATTTCCTGTTTTATTTAATTTAGATAACTATAGCGATTATCAATAAGTATCTGTTGACTCTCCTGGAAATATAAAAAAACTTTGTATATATTTTTTGTATTTAATAGTTAAGTCTGGCGAGCAGTGAGCTTACTACCATACAAACGAAATACCAAAATGATTTGCAATTTGAGCATTATGTATCTCTTCTTGTGATGTTTTTCGGATTAAAACAGTTATTTATATTTATTTAATAACGGATCCGATATTCAGAGTCCGATTTAGCATCCGTTACGTCGGAGGCCATTTCATCCTGAAAACGGATGCTAATCATTGCATTCAGGAAGGTAGGATCCGACTACCTTCCTGAATGACCTGCAATTAAACTTCTATGAATTTAAAAGCGACTGAATATCGGATCCGTTATTCAGGAAGGTCTAATAAGCTCTTTTAGAATAAACACGAGCTCAGCTAAAAGTTGTTCAGAAAATTTGATTATTTTTATTTAATTTTATTGCTATACTTTCAGTTTGTAAATGTGATAATTATTTTTTATTAACATAAAATTGGATTGTAGAAAATACCAGAAAAACTGTGCTAAAATTAGCAATTAATAAATAAGTTCGTCAATGAAAATAAACCTAGTAAACAACGGCGAAGTTATTGCGGCACATTCAACATTGTCTAGGCATGACAGTGCTCAAGCTCGTTTGTATCAAATGTTTAATGTTGCAGTTCAAGTGGGAAGTTAGTCATTTTAGTCAGATAATGTAAAATTAAAAAAAAATCTTTGATGAAAAGTACTTTTACGGACTACAGTGCATATTTTTAGGTGTTCTTATTGTGGGTTATAGATCCCAGGGTTGTTAACCACATACTTATTGGTATTCCTCGCGCGGTGGATTATAAGCGCTCGGCAAATGTAGAGGGGGTATTGACATTAGCATTTTTAATGTCCCCACAACTGAGACATAGGCTTTCCTGATGGGTGGGTAAAAAGGATGGGCCATAACCCACCATGCAGGCCCAATGCGGATTGGTGGGTGTTGACGACTGCAAATTCAGCCGAGACCAGCGGCTTACCATGCCTTTCGAAGCACGGAGGAACTTGAAATAATACATTTTTGATCACCCATCTCATGACCGACTGCGCCACCGAGCTCCTCAGAGGGGGTATGCGCAGTAGTAATATGTATTAATAATTACTACTGCGTATACTCCCTCCACACTGCCGAGCGCTCTTAACTGGTTGCGCGAAGTGGGGTAGTAGGACAACAGTGATTTTGCATCAGTTTGCTTTAATGATTGTTTAACTAGTAGCTTACTTCTTACTAAAGTTTATTCAAAAGGCGGTAATAATACAATAAAAAAATGTATAAGGCTAAGTGCAATATCTCATACAGCCAATTGATACTTGAAAGTTTAAATCCTATTTTACCCCAACAGTTAAAATAGCCGTACAAATAGCAGCGTAGCATAAAACAAACACAAGCGTAATGTAGCTACAATGCATTAATGGTTTTCGTGTAGTGGGAGAGAAGCTTAACTGCTTAATTACATACATAACAACTTTTAGAAGTCAGATACTTTTGAAATCGCCTTATTATCCAGTTACACCGCAACAAGAACATGCTAGCTACATTTTCTCGGCACGGAACTTAGCCATTGTGCATTAATAATGAAAGTTGTACCAAGTTAAGGCGACTGGCTCGTTTGCTTATGTAATTAGAGTCAGCGAGGTAACATTCTAATACAGCTTCTAGTTCTATAAGGTAAACTTCTATTTTACGGAAACGCCTTTGCTAATTCACAGCTGCTATGCATACAATGAGGAGGCGCCTGGCCCAGCGATTGTGGAGGTTAAGCAACTTTCGCAAGGGTCGGTCATAGGATGGGTGACCAAAATTCATTATCTCGAGCTCCTCCGTGCTTCGAAAGGCACGCTAAGCCGTTGGTCCCGGCTGCATTTGCAGTTGTTAGCACCCACCAATCCGCATTGGGCCCGCGTCATGGCCCATCCTCCTTATCCACTCAAAAGGAAGGCTTGTGCCCCAGCAGTGGGGACATTAAAAATGCCTGATGGTCATGCATACAATCCCAGAAAAAAATTATAAAACCTCAACCACCACATGAATAAAAATAATGGTTTCTTTTTATGAAAAACTGAATAGTAGGAACCCTGGACCGAATTTGGTTTTTCACCATTAATGGGATTGATTATCGAAAACAATAGTCTATCTGTGTCTAGGGCTGTCTTTCTATAATGTGCATTCCATACCAAATATGGCGCCCTCGAGTTTTTTATTTTTTTAATAGAAAAGTATTTTTATAAAACTTTACGTAGATTTTTAAGAGCCCATAGTCTATAATTTTTAGAAGTTCATTACATCACTACATTGCCTCGTAGTCATTCGTAGAAATATTTAGCAAATAAGTTAAAAACGGCCACTTTTAGCAGTTTTGCTATCTACTTCTAGCAATGACTACGAGGGAATATAAATTATACCTTCTAAAATACTTGACTATAGGACTTAAAAATTCCACGTAAAATTTTATTAAAATTGTGTATTATAATTACAATATAAAATAAAATTCACCGCGACGCCACTTTCGGTCAGGGTACCTCAAACTTAAGTAGTAGTAGTAGTAGTAGTTATATTCGTCCTTTTCAGGACAGGCGAAGGTCTAAGCCATACTGCCAGTTCTTGAGTTGATATTGTTTCATTTTTCATTAGAATGCGGGTGCATCGTATTCCAATGCTGCTTGGAGCATTTGGCACCAAGTATATCAAGACAGTTTACTCGGTTAGTTCTGCCGAGGAAGCCACCACTTCAATAAAAGTCTCAGCTTCACATAACCAAGATCGCGCCTATTTCAATTATCCCACATATTGTTCAGTTGCGTAGACCCTCAAACTTAAGTTCTTTTGATGCCACAGACTATATAAATTCCACAGACCAACTTGCACATATACACAGGTGACCGGTAACTTGACACCAATTTGCGAAGTGAACTTAAGAGGCTGCGCAGTGCATAAAACTTGGGGACTAAGTCCGAACTTAATAAGTTGTCCTGTAGTTTCGGGTAGTCGGAAATTGATAGGCAGTAAGTTCAAGGCACAATTGACCCAGAATATGTAGGTTAATTAAAACTGATGCCGGTTATTTTGCGTCGGATCTCGTTTACGTGGTAATTAAATGGATAATTGAAAATTGAGCACAAGTTATTTTCAATGGACATGTCTCTGACGAATTAATTGGGAGTATATCTGATAAAGAGTATCAATAAAAATGATGATTATGACTATGATAGTCTCGTGGTTTAGTGATTGTGACGTCATGGTGAGATGTGAGAGAGAGTTTGTGAGATTCTTAGAATAATAACAACCTAGAACTAGCAAACTGTCAAAAGTGACTCAAAATAGCTTAATTTTTAGATTTTTGTCCTTCATACGTTACCTAATCGTACCTGTAAGAACGTAATAGTTTCAGTTTCACTACCTTTAAGGGATTAGTTACTATTTTAGTTACGATTAGATAACATATGAAGAATATAAATCTAAAAAATAAGCCTTTTTGTCTCAGTATTTTTTGCGTCACTTTACATACAAGGACTCCGGCTTCTAGGAGTTATCATTCTATGGTGAGATTCAAACCCATAGTTGGAAAATATGAAGGGAGAAAAATTATACATTTCAGCATCATAGAATACAACTTATTGATAGTAGTACAAACCTTACATACTATAAAACTAATACATAGGCCTTCAAAACTTGGTACCACACTTTTAAAGTACTTAGGTACAGTCACGTCCAAAAATATGTATACTGTTTAGAACTTTATCACTGTGTCGTAGTTGTCATTTTGTCATAGATTTCTGTTAAAAAAATTAATAGCTTTCAGAGTGACACAGTTGTAAACTGACATACATACATATTTATAGTTGTGACTGTACACAAGATATGTTTTCAAAATATAAAGGATTAGGAAGAGAATTAAATTTGAAAGTTTAATAATAATGCTGATGAAATTTGCAATAAAATGTTTTTTAAGTTCAATTTCAAAAGTGTGTCACTAAGTTTTGAAGGCCAGTGTAGTTGTAAAGTGTCCAGTTTTTTTTTATTTTGTTTACTTTGTCTGCGTGGACAGTTCTTTTTCTATCCCTCGGGTACCCAGTTTTTTTTTTAGATAAAAGGTACCCTAAGTCCTTTTTTGTACCCCTGACAATGTGTATGCAAAATTTCATGATAATTGGTTGAGTAGTTAAGACTTGAAGGGGTAACAAACAAACAAACAAAACTTTCACATTAATTTATAATATTAGTAAGGATGTATGCTTGCTTAACCTAGAGAAAATAGGATTCATAAGTATGTAGTTTTAAGTAAAAAAACTGTTTGTTTTCACCATAAATAAAGATCAGCTCAGATATACTTTTTAAGTTTAAAACATTCATTACAAGTTACAAAATAAAGAATAAGAAAATTTGAAAAATATATCCACCGACATTTTATAAGAATTTCTCAACTGAACATATATATTTTGTATCCGCGAAAAGGTACAAAGCGACGCGATATGCTGCCTGTGTCAAATTACCACGTTCGACGCTGGCAGGGTTGTCAATAAGCGATGATGCAAGAAAATATAATAATATTTTCTGTGTGAAAAATTGACATAGAAAAATGTTAGCTAGAAATTCAGACGCTATTGTAAATTTATAACATTGAAAAGGAATTTTAAAGTATTATTAATAATAATAAAGACTTTATTGCACACGACAGAAATGTGATACAAACAGAACAAAGAAGAAAACATACAATAGGCGGCCTTATTGCTACATAGCAATATCTTCCAGGCAACCTTAGTAGATGATAATAATAGCGAAATAGGTGCACTTTAAGGGACAGAATAAACAAATACTAAAGGATAAATACATAATACCATGGTAAAAGAGAAAAATATAAACAGGTAATATTACTTTTTAAATTTTGAGATTTAAGCATTCACAATGCTATTTTCATATAATATTAGTTGCGGGAAGAAGAGAGGAAATGACACCTAACCTGATCTCTTGGAGGACCTTGGAGTCTGTGCCTTTCTGATGCTCTCCGGCAGAGAGTTCCACAAACGAACAGCATGAATGGAAAACGAATTAATGAATTTTATGTTTCTGGACACCAATAAAGCGCAAATTCGGAAAAAATATAATGTTTTGTGCATTACGTAGTCTGAGTGCCAACCCTACTAGTTTCAGTCACCGGAAATAGGTGCCAGAAAAACTTTTCTTGGTAACACAAAAACATTGAAGTCATACATTTTTATCGCGGCAGAATATCTCTTGTGAAAATGATGTATTGTCTAAGCTGTTTTTTTCTGTTCTGTGAAACAGATATCAAATTTCTGTCCACCTGTCTGGTGTGATGATATGTGGTTTTTATTTATACTTTCGCGTTTGATGCTATTTTGGGGTATTTTATTCTGCAAGATTTAATACTTACTAATATTATAAATTCGAAAGTCCGTTTGTTTGCTTGTTTGTTACACCTTCACGTCTTAACTACTGAACCGATTATCATGAAATTTTGCATACACGTTGTCAGGGGTACAGAGAAGGACATAGGGTACCTTTCATCCCGAAAAAATAATTGTTTCCGAGGGATAGGAAAAATCTTTCCACGCAGACGAAGTCGCGAGCCGTCGCTAGTAAACTATAAAAAAAAACACTGATTAAGTTTTTTTTTAAATAACAACAACAATCCACATGTTTAAACAAAAATCTTGAATAATACTGAATTTATCAATTGCTTTCTATGTAAACTCATGTCAAGATTAAAGGTCAAGATGAGCCATAGAGGAATTAATCACTAGCGTTTTTTTTTGAGTGCAAGCCATCGCACGTCAAAAAGTAAACAAACGACCACAAATTTACTTCAACGTTTTTGTTTGAATGATGGCCGATTCGACCGACGGTACAAATTGAGGTAAACAATAAAGAGGTTTTATTTTTCCGGACATTATTTAGTTATTGTAATGCCGGGCCGGAATACCTAAATAAACGTTTCCTACCGAATACATGTGAAGGGTTAAAGCCGGGACATTTTGTAAACGATTTTTGTACTTGTTTTAAAATTGATTGTTTGCTGTAAGCGATATTTCCTAGCTGGTTAATAAATAAGAATATTTCATCAGTTTTCTTAGGTAGTTAGTTTTTTTAACCAATTATGAAAAAGGATAAAATATTCTTGTTTATTAACCAGTTAGGAAAAATATCATAAAAATCTTCATTCATAGCAAATTAAGAAAAAAAGTTAAGGATGTGGACCAAAGAGAAATTTTATAATCAAAGGTATAGGAGAATGATTTTTATGTATTACTTAAAGCAATTCAAAGAAAATTAAAAAAGGTGCCGCAAGGTTCAACTTTTGGACCATAATATAATGGGACATCGAATATTAAGTAAAAATTTACTTCTAAATAGATGCTTTATTAATAATAATAATTCATTTATTATCGACGACCTCCGTGGTGGAGTGGTTTGCACGCCGGTTTTCAAGGCGTCACCATCTCTTGAGGTCCCGATCCCCGGCTGGGTCAATGTAGAAAATGAACTTTTCTATATTGTCTCAGGTCTGGGTGTTTGTAATACCACCGTTGTCCTTGATTTCCATAACACAAGTGCTTTAGCTACTTACTTTGGAATCGGAGCAATGTATGTGATGTGTTTCAAATATTTATATTTATTTATTCATAAGATTACATTGATCCATATTTGTTAGTAACAATTTGGTACTTCTATTCTTTCTTAGTATTAATGACCATGTGTATTTTACTTAATGTGCCGATCCGTCCAAGGATTGTAAAAAAGAAAAGCACGCCGAATCTGTAATCGCAAACCCTGCAGCCTCTAGTTTTATTCCTCAACATAAAAAAAAATATGTTGTTGTTATTGAGTATTAAAATACGAAGGTGTTTGCTATGTCAACTTCAGATTATCGAATACAAAAAATAAAATCGAAAATATCAAATGTATGAAACAGCTGATTTTTTTTTCGCGATTTCAGAGTTGGCCCCATAGTAAAAGTTGTTCAGTTTGATGGTCCCTATATATACCATATTCGGCATTAGGGGTATTTTTGTAACACCTTGTATATTGGTCTAAAAAGTTAGAAGAAAACATTTTCGATAAAAAGTGTGACAGCTAAATCAGACCGATTTTAAATTTTCCATAGGAACAGAAATTTTCAATAATATTTTTTAACACTAGACATTTCATAAATTTTCCTTACTATCTTTTTAGACTATGTATCCTACACAAGCGTATAAAATTTCATTCAAATCGGTTTATTCATTTCGAAAAACAACGACTTGAGAGTTTGTATAAAATGCCGTTTGCGTTAATGCTTTTAATTTTGATTTGATTTGCTATTTCTTTTTGGTCGTCGAGCGAGTTTCGTTTTAATACCGCTGTCGAGAACAGCAAAGGTAACGGCGGTTGAAAGGGGAAAAATGAAGATATATTGAGAATAAAGAAACACATTAATTACATACAAAATACCAAATTATATACTAGAAAAAATACGACTCGCACTAAAGCTAAGCAATAGGATAAGTGACAGGAATAGAGACGAGAGTTAAGAACATATTATTGATATTTACATAGTACAAACACTACACAGGATAGTAACTATACAAGGATGGGTCTATCCTCGACAACCGCGACTTTTTAAATATATTTATTAATCTTAAGTTTTAAACAATAAAAAACCATTTGTTTTTTTAATCACACATTTGTAAATGTTTTCAATCACAGACTTTTATCATACAAAATGGTAACTAATTCTCTTTCAGACCGTAAAAAGCCTACAAAATAGCGAAGCGTTTATTATATCATTACCAAACAAGGGAAATCGGCAGAAATATATAATATTTTTCTTTATTACGAGCTGCCGCAATAACTTCCCTCCCGCTAAATTAGGCGGCATTCAATTTTAAATGTTCCGGCTTAAGAAATAAAGGATGAAGCTACAATATTTCAATGGCAAAGTGAAATTTTGCGGTAACATAAAGGCTCAGTCCTTTCGGACCCAGTGGAGTGAACGCACCGTCTACATTACTTCCCTGTTTATTACATTTTTTTCTTGACATTTAGTAGGTGTAATGGGAAAGCTTGCTGTCTTAGATAACGTCGCTTCTGATGGATTTGAATGCAGAGGGCTTTACAAATAATAATGCCCTTTCACGTATTGTGAAAAAATGTGAAGTGAAATATGAAGAAAAAGGTGACAATATTTTTGGAAATATTATGATTAACAATTTACTTTAATTAATAATAATAAATGCTTGGACAAATTCGCACAGCCCTATCTAGCCTCAAACTAAGCAAAGCTTGTAATATGGGTACTATATAACTGATATACTACTTATATACTTTTTAAATATATACTTACCCCCTTACAAATAAAGATTGTATAGCAGATGTATAGTTACACAGTGTTTTGTCCCTTTCTTTTTAATGTTAAACTTAAATAGTTTGACAGAGCGTAACCATTGTGTAACTATACATCTGCCATACAATCTTTATTAGTAAGGTGGTTATTATACATAGTAACATCCAGACCCGTCACAGAGACTAAAATTTATCATTTCAATTTCTGCCCGGCCGGGAATCGAACCCGGGACCTTTTACGTGGCATGTTGACCACTGAACTACTCAGGTCGTGCAATTATATAATCAATCGGGTTTCTTCCGTCGTAGACTTAATTCACCTGGGCTAATTCACCTAGGTTAACTTATCAGTACCTACACTTATTCAACTAGGTGAACTACTTTAACAATCTATAAAAAAGAAAACAAAATGAATGATAAATACTAAATAAGTTTATTTCATTAAATAACAACATCTATACGACCTCCGGTTTTCAAGGTGTCGCCAACTCAGAGGTCATGGGTTCGATCCCCGGTTGGGTCAATTTAGAAATCGAACTTTTCTATATTGGCTCAGGTCTGGGTGTTTGTAGTTCCACCGTTGTCTATGATTTTTATAACACAAAAGTGCTTTAGCTACTTACTTTGGAATCGGTGCAATGTTTGCGATGCTGTCTAATATTTATTTATTTATTTATAATACATAAAAAAAACTTATTTTGATTTTCATTACGTTTTGTTCAAATATTAATTTTACCATTGCATTCACCCAGATACCTTTTCATAAATATTCATAAACAATACAATATTTTAATGCACAATCAAATTAAGAAATAAGATAAATAAGTTTATTTAATAAATCAAACTGAGAAAAGAAATGTTTAATCAATCTAAAGTTCATTTGTCATTTTATTAAAAGAACAATAACTTACCGAAATGGCGTTGAAATTAAACTTCATTATTCAATCTTTATCAAACCTAAGAAACCTTAAATTTACAAAACTCAATAATATAGTTACGTTACGACCTAGGGTTAGGCAACAGGCTGGCTACATTACGCCCCGTTTTGTAACTGGTTACGTAACCAACCAACTATCAGTTGCCAACGCTTACACATTGTCATGACGAACAAATCGTACAGTTACGTAAAGTATGTACCTAAGGCTAATGCCCCAATTCCTGAAATAATCATATGGTGAGTTATGTCTCCTACACAATATTATGCAAACTAGACCAGTCTTTAGGTGTTCATGATTCTGCAGTTGAAAAAAAGAAAAACTTTCAAAAAACCTTAAAAATATTGCTATAAAAAACAGCTTCAAAAAGCAACAGCTCTAAAAAGCAAGAAATAATATTCAAATCTGCATAATTACTATTCAAGTACCTACGCATATCTGGGTTATGGTCCATCCTATTCACTCCAAAAATTTAAACTAATCATCTTAAATCACAAATCGTAATAAAATAATGATCTGTTTTAGAGCTCAAACACACAGGATGCGTTTCGGTAATGCAATCTGATCCGCAGATCGCTGCGATCTATGCGATGTATCGAGTTCTCTTATCCCTTTCACACTGGTTGCGTTCCGATCCCATATATCGCATACATCGCAGCGATCTGAGATCGGATCGCATGGCCGGAACGTATCCTGTGTGTTTGAGCTCTAAGTCGAGTAAAAAACCGGCCAAGGGCGAGTCGGACTCCTGCACGAAGGTTTCCGTACCATTATCCATAAAAACGGCAAATAAATCATGTTGTATGGGAGCCCCTCTCAAATATTTGTTTTATTTTAAATTAATTATTTATTGCGATAGCGAATATATAACTAAATATTCTGTAAATATTTGAAGCGTCTACTGTTGTCTTTATCAATATGGAGCAAAAAAGAGCAAAAAAAATCACGTTTGTTGTATGGGACCCCTCTTAAATATTTATTTTATTCTGTATTTTAGTATTTATTGTTATAGCGGCAACAAAAATACATCATCGGTGAAAATTTAAACTATCTAACTATCACGGTTCATGAGATACAGCTTGGTGACAGACGGACAGCGTAGTCTCAGTAATAAGGTCCCGTTTTACCCTTTGGGTACGGAATCCTAAAAAGGGTTGAAATCTATTAATTATCATAGTTTCATCAATCTGAAAAGAGATGTTGATGATATGAGTTTTATAAAATTTAGATCCAATAACTGGCTTAGCATTACCCGATAAGTGATGTTCACCAAGTTGATATGAACTAACATTCGTAAACAACTCAACCAAAGGATTACAGTGTCATAACGCTGAAATTGAAGGGTAAACAACCACGGATCTATCGGGAAGAGGGCAGGGAGGGATTAAGGGGAGTCCCAGGAAGTAATAGAGGGTCGGGTCCTGGTTAACCACGTGTTAGGTAAGTGCTTCGTGTGGAATTCAAGATTAAAGACTATTTCATATTTGGAATTAACATAAAATCGTAATTTTTCTTTGTTTTTAACCTCCGACGTAGCGCAAAGAGGGGTGTTATAAGTTTGAAGCCTATGTTTGTGTGTCTGTACGAATATTCGTAGTGCCTTAAGGGATCAAGCGATTTCAATGCATTTTTTTTAATTGAAAGCTTTTCTAATGACGACCTCCGTGGTCGAGTGGCTTTGTACACCGGGTTTCAAGGTGTCGCCATCTCTGAGGTCCCGGGTTCGATCCCCGGTTGGGTCAATTTAGAAAAACGAACTTTTCTATATTGGCTCAGGTCTGGGTGTTTGTGATACCACCGTTGTCTCTGATTTCCATAACACAAGTGCTTTAGCTACTTACTTTGGAATCGGAGCAATGTATGTGATGTTGTCAAATATTTATTTATTTATTTACCTAATCGAAATGGTTCTTAGCCACGTTTGATGGAAATCTATCTAGCCATTATGGAGATGGTCAACTGCCTGCCGAAACGGTAAAAGATGCAGAGGTGGTGCTTTGATTTAGATGCAATGAAAAAAAAATTTTTTTATTGCATCTAAATTTGCCCAGGGTGTACATTAATAATATAATAATATGCGTTTATTTTCCCATCACAAACTTACATGAACATGACTTAGGTACGTGGAACTTAGGTATACAATTTAAGTTTGTGTGAGACTGATGCCTACGCTAGGCGTAATACCTGTGTTGCAGGTCATCAGGCTCCCACTTCCTCGAACTAATATATTACATACACAATATGGTGATGAGTGAATGACATTTAAACGAAAAACAATCACAAATTGATTGATAAGGAAAAATAAACAATGATATGTGTGTGAGTGTGTGTGTGTGTGTGTGTGTGCTTGTATGGGTGCAGTTATGCCATAGTTAATAATAAATTCTCAGTTTCATCGTAGTTCAGTTGTAGTAGCCATGAAGTTAGTTTTCTTTTGCAAGCCCTCTTGGTCAGAGAGTACAGGGAGATGGTCGAATTAACTTTGCTATAGAGGAGTACATTATTTTAGTCAAAGCACTACCTCTGTATCTTTTACCATTTCGGCAGGCAGTTGACAATCTCCATGAATGGCTAGATGGATTTTCATCAAACGTAGCTGAGAACCATCTCGATTAATTTAGCTTTCAATTAAAAAAAACGCATTGAAATCGCTTGATCCGTTTAGGTACTACAAATAAACGTACAGACACAGAATATTTTTTTTATTTTCTTTTAACGAAAGTTGTTCATGAACTTTGTAAAAGGTGCTCTTTGTCGAAAAGTAAGTATGTACAAACAGTAGGAACATCACATTAAAATCTAAGTCAAAGTCTAAAATTTATAAGTAAATAAAACAGGTCGAATGGGACCAATAACGTTGAAAGCTTACCCGCTATTACACAGAGGTATCTCAGATACAAAGGGAACAATCTTTTACTGAAGAACTACAAAAGAGCAAAAGATCCGATCTACGGCGAAATAAGTCTACCAACTTTTAATGGTACGTGAAACTATTAACTTAGTTGAAACTTATATTTTTTCAATCGAAGGTTTCGTTTGAAACGCCCCGTCTGAGAAGTTCCTTTTACTGGATTTATGAGCAATGTTTCACATATTTACAATGAAGCGAGGCGATATTAAATGTAGAAGATGTCTATTTTTATCTTTTTTGAGACAGAGACTAATGACGGAGTAAGGCTGACCTACAGGTTTCATTTCTTTCGTTCCCAGACCTACAGGTTTCATTTCTTTGCTTTGCTGTTCTAGTAGAACAGGGGCCGTGCCGGCTAACGCATCGAACTTTAGAAAGTCTGCCGGGCTTCAAATTAAAACAAATTTTCGTGTTGTACTATTCGCCGAAGTTATTTAAAAGATATCGATGTTCGTGTGACATTATAAATTAGGGTTTGTCATTTTGGCCCGATTGGGGCTCGATTTATCTGTTTTAATTTGAAGCCCGGCAGACTTTCCGAAATTCGATGTATTAGCCGGTAGCCCCTGTTCAACTAGAACAGCAAAGCAAAGAAATGAAACCGGTAGGTCTGGGCCCAGTCTAATGGTCTAATGGAGAATGGGGCGTTTATTTTGCTTATCACCTGATGAGATGGAAGCTTCCATAATTCTAAAGCTTGACGGACGTTTGGTGCAAATATACCGATCCTGTCAATTGAGTCAAGGGTTCGGGTTCGAATACTGGTAATACTATAATGCGATTAATCTGACAATGTGCATGATCATTCATAAAATAGAGAGACTACAGAAATATATTTTTTTATTACAATACTAAATAATATACTAGAAAATGTGATGGGTTATTTGGGCTGTGACCATTGACTTTGTTCTGTATTCTGTAAGTTTCTAAACAAGCGGTTGTTTGTTTCTGACTGTTAAAATTGAGTGCGTAAGATTTAGGAACTAATTAAAAAAAAAGACTCGCACCAGATCATGTTCTCGGAAGGGAATTGAACCCGCGACCTTTGGATATCCGGTCCAAAGTTTAAAATATCTGGAAAGGTATTTCAATTGAATGTCGATGTAATTCCTTGTACATTGGAGATATGGCGCTGGCTTGCAGCGTAAGAGTTGATATACTTATAAATTGTTGTATTTACGGTATATACAACATGTTACAAAAATACCCCTAGTAAAAGTTGGTCAGTTTGATGGTCTCTATCTACCATATTCGGCATTACACGTTGTATAAGTTTAGTCTCCCCAATATGTAAAATTGTTAATACAATATTTCTGTCGCTTAAATAAATAAATTAGAGCAATACACGTGCAATTTCTGCCTTCCATTGTTAACTGTGCCATTACCAAATGTGGCATTCAAGATATGTAAAAACCTGACGTGCCTCGGTCTCGGAGTAATTTAACCCCAAATTGTGGGGTACATTTTTCCCGAGCCCATTTTGAGGTGTCGCCTCTGCCGAGTTTTTAGGTGCTGAATTTCGGTTAGGTTGGCCACATTCAGACTTTTGTTGTGTAATTCTAAATGTTTTTAGAAAGAAAAATGTTGAAAGGTTTCGAAAATGCGTCTGGGTAAAAAAGATAATGCGTAAAATGAATGGTATTGTTACTGAAATTCCAAATACGCAAGTTTCTTCGTAACAAGTCCATCAGTTCAGTTTAACGAAAAAACTGTAGTTGAACTTAAAATATGATTTTGCAGTCGATTTAAGCTTAGAATTCTCATTTTTACTTTTTAAAAGATCGGTGCCATTGAGTCTATAAAAAAATTACTTATCTAATGTGTATAATTGTTCTATCTCACGAAGACTGTTTTGCTATGAATGTTGTTAGGCGTGCACATGCACATTATTTTAGTGTGTGTAATACGAGAGAGTGCAGACGCACACTAAAACTATGTGCATGCGCACGACTAACACATTCATAGAAAAACGGTCTTTGTGAGATAGAAGAACTATAAATATTTGCAGCTACAATCCCATACACAATAGTTTGTTTCAATGAATATATTGATTTAATTTATTTTCTTAGTATCTCAATCCCATTTAATTCCACCAAAAGCCAAAATCTCATCTCCCCTACCTGCTAGAAGTAGATTGGTACTAAAGTCGTCATTCCGGGCCATCAATCTCGGCAAGTCGTCATTTGTCGACTAAATTGAACATAATCTCGGTTCCTCTCGGATCTTCTTTCGGGATTTATACGACTTCATCGCCGCCTTTTGTTTATCGATATTCAAATTTTTGCCAGCGAGATTTTGTTCTATTTTTAAAATGTTGCTTTTAGACGTTTATATGGTGTGTTCTATTTTAGTTGTGAATCATTTTCGTCTTTTGTTTTATCTGTATTTTTTTTAATAATTTTGTGTTACATTTGTACTGAAATTGTTTGTAATTTCTAAGCATGCTGTTTGATTATTCAATAACAGTTTCAGATGGGATTTTCGGTAGGTACAGTCGAGTTCATTAATATGTTGGCATTTTTGACAGTTGATCAACCTTTATGGCTTTGTAATAAAAGTCAACATCCTGTCAAAAATGCATACATATTCATGAACTCGACTGTACCTACTTTCAACACTACTCTGAAAAACACAGCAAGTATTTGTATGTACATGCGTATTTAAGGCCCCTATATACCTCAAGTGGCGCCCTCATTTTAATTAAATTTATTGCTCGCTAAGTACATAATGTATCGAAAGTGCTAAAAGTGGCCACTTTTAGCACTTTTGCGAACTACTACTACAACGAACAAAATTTTACTGAGGTTATTGTTTGTAAATAAACTATAGAACCTTAGCTTCAATCTGTACATGTGAATTTTCAAAACATTATGTACTGTAAAATGAGGGCGCCACTTGAGGTATATAGGAGCCTTAATACATTCGTGCTTATGGCATATACCAAGTCTAGTTTTGTGTTTATCACAGATACTACCTGTTACTAGTATCTGTTATCTATGCCACCTTAAAGTACTTATTATTATACAATACTAAATAATATACTAGAAAAAATTCGACTGTCACCAGATCATATTCTCGTACAAGAAATTCGACGATGCCACTACTGATTCGGTAGCTTAGTAGTCACAGCATTGAACCGGGCTTCTAAAGGTCGCGAGTTCGATTCCCGTCCGAGAATAAGATCTGGTGCGAGTCGAATCTTTTCTAGTATATTATTTAGTATTGTATAAAAATATCATTGTGAATGCTATAACCTCAAAATTATTAGCGAATTTTATTCCAATAAGAGAATGGAAAGTACAAATAATATTAATTACAATGGGATCGTGAAACGTATAGTTTGTGCAAACAAACCAATTTAATTGAGTCGGTGTCCCGGTGACAGACCCGAAATTAATTAATATTGAAGCCTAAAATGTAATCTAAATTATTCGTGCCCACGTTATCTCCAATATCAAACACTTAGATCACGCACCGTCCCTGGCCTTAATTAATACAGCCTCAGCCCTAGTTGGGTCCAAATTACTTTTGTACATCCCTAAATGTAAGTAGGTACATTTAATGTTTCAAATCAAAATTATTCTCTAATAGAATTTCATTAGATAACGTTTTCAAAAAATGCTCATCAACCAAAATAATTGAGCATCGAGAAAATTCGCACTCATTTTTTTAATTTTCAACGTTCGAAATTCGAATCAAACTGTCCACAGACAAAAGCTGGAAAAGTGTGACCGCAAAGAGGCTATCTAACCCTCCATATCGCAACTCAATAGATCGGTCTCATTAGCCAGACGAATAGCGCAGTCAGCACATGCGCTTCATTAATTTTAACAAGCAACGCTAATTCCAACTTTATTGCCGCCATTTTGTGAATTTGTGATTTTGCCGAGATTAGGTTTGTGTTGTGATGGCCAATTCGTTTGTTATACTGTTCGTGGGTGATTTGGTTTGCTCATATAGTTGGTATAAGTACGTTAAAAAGGTATGAAAAGTGGAAGAACAGGGTCTGTCATTTTGTATTGTCCAATTGTCGCAAATGGGTGATTGCTCGCAGTTCTTGCTGCCTTGATGAATATTTCAATAGTATGTAATGTGTTATTGTGCCTCTAGTTAAGAAATGTTATTATACTGTTTCTTATGTAAAACTTAGGTATGTAATGTAATGTTTAATAATTGTATTTGTATTGTAACATAATTTTGCTTACCGGAAACGGCTAATTGTGTGATCCCAACCGATCTACAGAACATTTTGTCAATTAACGCAAATATTTAATATATAGGTATAGCAAGAATCATATTTAATAATAAACTTAATGTTGCTGGCCACATATTTAAAAAAGTAAAAATGGGGTACTTTCGTATCCTCTCTGCAGCAATATACGCTGACTGATTTGTGTCCTAAATAATTATTGAGTGAGCAAAATAAACGTTAATTCTTTAATCCAGTATTTTCTTGAATGACCATCGCATATACCTACATCAAAGACTTCTGTGTATACTACACTAGACAGGCTGTACAGTACCGAAAAATTGCTCATTAAGTTACGGTGCACGCACCGCAACTCCTTTAGTCTATTGCGAGCGACCGAGAGGAACAGTTGATGCGCCGCGAAGGTTAGTTGTGACACAATTTTAATTTTGAACAGCTCGTCGTACAGTAAATACAGTAAATACTGTCGTACAGTCCCCAATGAAGTGCTCAACACTTAAGTCTTATTGAGGTGTATTTACAGAATTTTTTTCTGAAAGTCTTTTCTGATTTCAGTATTATAACTGTTTTTCGTCAATTAACTCGCAAGGGCTCGCACAACGATGATTCAAAAAAGTTAGAAGGAGCAAATTTTCGCCATTATTTCCCCCCACCTAATAATGCAAAGCAATCACTTTCGTTCTAACACGAAGCAATTTTCTCCGCGAAAACCTTGTAAAGATCCTCTCACGTCATCACTAATAAGAGAAATCTTCTTGACAGTCATTGGAAACTAGTGGACTGAAAAAAAAACAGAAGGTTATCTTTGTATCAAAATACTATACCTACCATCATCCATCCTAAATAAAGTTATTTCATTTCTATAAATCTTTACTGCACCAACATGCATTTTACTGTGCTCCAAGTTCTGTATTTTTAAATTACTCCCCAACAACTCAACTGTGGCAAGGGGTCCATTCGACCATTGGGGATTGTTTTGAGCAAAATACGTACTACGCGTTCACTTCGTGATTGCCGTTGACGACCGTCATTACGTCACAGCTAACGGTACTGTAGACAAAAAAGTAATCATGTTTTTCATCTGTTTATCATTTTTTTCTTGTTCAAAGAGTGTCATCAATTTATATAACAAGTTAGATTCGCCATTATGTAGGAACTATACTCTTTTAATCATTATAACAACACAAATACCTAACGTTATGATTAAATTAACAGAAACAAAAAATAAACTTTGCGTTGCTAGCCGTACTAGAAAGGCGACGCAGGGGGGGCGGTATGACGAAGCGGGCCGGGAGGTAGCGGCAATGATGAAGTGAACGCGTAGTAATAGCAATTGACGTGTTTATAGGTTATGACGCTCCCTATCACATCCACTCGAAATGTGCTTCTGTTGGTGAAAAGGTACAATGGAATTTATTGGAATTCTGATGTAATCTGGCATCGATTCCGAAGAGGCGTAAACAAACTTGACAGACGAGATTTGGTGTAAAGTAAGTGTTACGAACTGGCCATCAGGCCGGGTGTGTAAATATTCTTTGCGTATGGTTTGTCTTTGATCTTTGACTTTTTGGGCTCCGTACCCCAAAAGGTAAAACGGGACCCTATTACTAAGACTCCGCTGTCCGTCTGTCCGTCTGTCATCAGACTGTATCTCATGAACCGTGATAGATAGACAGTTGAAATTTTCATTATGTATTTCTGTTGCCGCTATAACAACAAATAAATGAGCATGGCAATAAACAATGGGCTCCCATACAACAAACGTTAATTTTTTTTGGCTCGTTTTTATAGATAATGGTATGGAACCTTTCGTGCACAAGTCCGCACTTGGCCGGTTTTTTTTCTATCTTTCATCGATCCTTGCTTCTGTTTTCTGTTTTTGTTGTGTCATTGGTGGTATTTCGGTTTGTATTTATTATTGATATAATTTGTTTGCCTTACTTTGAGCCTTTTCCTTTCCTTTTGTATTTATTCGTAAATTATATTTTTTGCTGCTCTGATGACTAACTAGTCATAATCTTATAAGTATAATATTTTGAATAGAAAAAAAACTTAGATAATTTAAATATTGTAAAAAAATTGTTTAAACCGTTCTGACAATGACAACAGCCAGTCCCAGTCTCTCTATTGTGCTGGCGAAATTTCCCTATCGGCATCCTAGTCTACATTTTACGCGCTTGTTTAAATAACAGAACTATCAGTCTATCACATAGAGGTAAGTAAAAAAAAATTGGAGGTCTATCATTTTGTAATAGAGTTCACTTTAGACTGTCTGTCAAATATATTTCAGCGAACTTCAACGAAGAGCCGACGAACGAACGAAGTTTCAGCGTCGACATCATTTTGCCCGTTGATACGAACCTATGGTAAGAACTCACGACGCGGTTTTCGCCCGCGCCGGCCGCGACCCGCAGTTTTATTTCCTAACTCACGAGATCGCAGTTCTGTGCGGTAACGCAGCCGCCGCGGTTTGGTGGGCGATGATCGCAAGACGGGCGGTTGCAAGACGGGCGGTTATTTACGATCTGATTGCCCGCCAACCGATCGCAGAGCGCGCGGGCGCAACCCGCCAAGGCTGCGAGTCACCGCGGCTCGCGCGCTTCTACTAGTTGCCCGCCGGTGCAGCGGGACCCGCAAACAATCGCACTCGCTGCGGGCGTAAAACGCGTCGTAAAATGTGCTTCAATTTTTAAATATAAGTATATCTGCATATCTACAGAAGCTGCGGGCCCGCAACCGCGTCGGGCGCGGGCGAAAACCGCGTCGTGATTTCTAAGCCTTTAGTTAGACACATAATACGTGGGCTACTTGTTTGGTCGTCTACAAATTCGACTAGTTGATCAGAGTAGGGTAAATTGAACGTCGACGGGTGATTTAACTAGTCCTTCTATTCAACGCTCATCTCTAAAGATCATACAGAATAGAATAGTCTAACTTAGTAATCTAAAAATAGTTTGTAAGGATTTTGGTCTGAATTAAATCATTATTAGTAAGTTAACGGCCTTACCACAAAATATTTTAAAACACTGTTTAATTTAGACACTGTTTAAATATGATGCTGTCTCTTTCAAATGATATCGTCAAAAAAGTGACAGCATCACATTTAAACAGTGTCTCAGATAAAGACTTGTTAAACAGTGTAGTAAGGCTGGAGTTTATGAGTCCCTTACTTCAGGAGATGTCGAAAGTTTTCTGTATTTTAATTCAGTATGCAGTAACAACAAACAGAATTGGGTTGTTTTATCTCATCCCCCAGTACACTTCTTAATAATAATGAATCCGGAATGTTCAGAAGCGATAAATAAACTTTTTTTAACTCCTTAATCTCACTAGAGTTCCGTTACACAGTTCCCGTTTTAAAATTCACGAGTTTGTTTGGACTTTGCGGTGGTTGGTCGGCTAGGATGAAACGATTAAATCAGATCAAAGCAGTTAACTTTTTAATTTCTTATCTCATGGGGGTTAAGTTGAGTTTTGAATAACATAATTTAATTAAAGATGATTAAAGTATGACTATTTAAGATAAATAATATTAGAAAAAATACTAGAAAAAATCGACTCACCCGTAGCACCTCAGACGGGACTCGAACCCGCACCCTTGGGATTCCGGCCCAATGCACTGACCAATTATGCTACCGAGTCGCTAATAATATGTTAATAATTGGTCAGTGCTTTGGGCCGGAATCCCAAGGGTGCGGGTTCGAGTCCCGTCTGAGGTGCTACGGGTGAGTCGATTTTTTCTAGTATTTTTTCTAATATTATTTATCTTAATATAAAAATAGCATTGTGAATGCGATAAATATAAATTTAATAAGTATGACTATTTGCTACATTCAGTAAAAGGTTCCCTGATTATAGTATACATAGTATAATAATATACAGACAGATAATATCTATCAATCATTCCGAGGTAGAGGAACTTACGTCATCTCCGCCATCGGTTTTGAAAAAAACGTTCATTCACCTTTAACTTGAAATGTTTCGTTTGTTAAGAGAAATAAATCATAATTTAAATGCATTATAATAATTTTGTGATGAGTGTGACAGAAAAAATCTTTCTTTCTTTGCTTGTTACAGTCGCGCAAAGGGATAGTGACGTAAGCCTGTATTTCTCCCGGAATGCCAGACTTTGTTTTCAGATATTGGATCATGAAAGTATACAACGTGTTACAAAAGTACATTTTGATATTTTCGTAATTAATTTTTGTATGAAACAGCTGATTTTTTTTCGCGATTTCAAAGTTCGTCCCATAGTAAAAGTTGTTCAGTTTGATGGTCCCTATCTACCATATTCGGCATTAGGGGTACTTTTGTAACACGTTGTATAATGAAATAGGCAAAATGTCATAAATTGACCAGCTTGGAAGATTTTTAGGAACTATTATTGATATTCGTATTATCCAACATTAAAATTCAGAGAATAAGCTATTGATAAACTTTCTTGCTAACTAAGAATTAGCAAGCCTATTACATAAAACACCGGCCAAGTGCGTGTCGGGCCACTCGCAGTGTAGTGTCCGTAGCCCATGGTTCAAATACATATATGTAGATACTACAGGTTTCACTCACCTGACAACGTTATGTAAGTAGTTCCCAATGAGAAATTTGTACTGCGCCAAGTACATTTTATAAGTTGGTCGACTGTTACTCGTAAACTTGTAAAGCCGACTTAGCTGTGATAGTTTTCCTTTTAACTTCGTCATATATACAACTATCGTGAATTTTTTCACGTATCCAAAAACAATCATTTGGCTGACAGGGGGGGTGGGGCACTCTAACAAATTTTTGCGCTTTAAAGCTTAATAAATAAATAAATAAATAAATAAATAAATAAATAAATAAATAAATAAATAAATAAATATTTGACAACATCACATACATTGCTCCGATTCCAAAGTAAGTAGCTAAAGCACTTGTGTTATGGAAATCAGAGACAACGGTGGTATCACAGACACCCAGACCTGAGCCAATATAGAAAAGTTCGTTTTCTTAATTGACCCAACCGGGGATCGAACCCGGGACCTCAAGAGATGGCGACACCTAGAAAACCGGTGTACAAAGCCACTCGACCACGGAGGTCGTCAAAATAAAAATAATTGTGACTATACACACGACAGCACCTCAGACTATAGATGTTGACCTTGAGACCGCCTTTATACCCTACGCAATAAAAGCTGTTTTCGCTGACGTGCTGTCGTGTGTACATATATAATTATTGTATCAATTTCAAAAAAATTCAAAAATCCATAATATTGTCACGGGGTTGTCTTAAAAAAAAACAATTGAAAGCCGTCTTCTTAAAGCTCAATGTAATCGTTTAAAAGCTT
Source organism: Catoptria pinella (assembly GCA_963556745.1). NCBI lineage: Eukaryota > Metazoa > Arthropoda > Insecta > Lepidoptera > Crambidae > Catoptria > Catoptria pinella. The sequence goes on from OY750777.1 coordinate 3,353,442, forward strand.
GATCGATTTCAACTCCTTATTGGCTCAATATACAAAGTTCTCGCCATTCAAAAAATAACCCAAAATGCTTCCGAAGCAACAAATCAAGTCAACAAAAGAGTGTTAACAAAACAGTACACGGAGACCGCAAAGTTTCGCAACAATTCCTCGTTTTATTATTCAAGGAACAAGTGTACCCATCTATGGAACGGGTCACAGTCGCAAGGGTCAAAACGACCCCCGGGCCAAATTGCCCGATTCAACCTTTGAATGGCTGAATCAGGATACGACCATTATTATTTATTTACGGCAGCCGAAAATCGAATTACTCTTGTACTTGTGTAGTATCGGATGTGTACACGTATGTCGGTATACATACCCCCTTACTAATAAAGATTGTATAGCAGATGTATAGTTAGATTGTGTTTTGTCCCTTTCTTTTTAATGTCAAACTTAAATTGTTTGATAGAGTCACTATTTTGTAACTATACATCCGCTATACAATCTTTATTAGTATGGGGGTTTTTACTTTGGTAGCGTTTAGAGCAGGGATTCCAAAAGTGGTCGATATCAACCCCTTGGGGTCGATATAAACGAAAACTGATTTTGGGGGTCGACGAGGTCTTAAAATCGACCCCTATTAAATTAACACAAGATCTTATTTAAAATTTTCAAGATAGGTTGGTAGGTACTGCATTGTTTATTTAGAATAATGAAACAAAAAATAAGTTTTCTTAATTTCATTCAAAGGTTCATTCTAAAGTATAACAAAAGAACTTATATATATTATGATTAATTTTTGCAGCAAATAATGTATTGAAAAAAACAATGATAGTTTTGCTAAATACACTGGCCTTCAAAACTTAGTACCGCACTTTTAAAATTTTAATAACTTAAAATACACAAGATATATTTTCGAAATAAAAAAGATTAAAAATATATTTTTTAATTATAACTTCACAATCGAACCATCTTGAAAAAAACTTTTATTTCAAAATTGTAACTTATAGGTATAGTTTTAGATAAATTGCAATTTCAAAAGTGTAGTACCTAAGCTTGGAGGCCAGTGTGTTTCTGACGATTTTAACGCAAATTTTCAGGATTTAGAATCCCAAAAATCCTCAGTGGTGAGGATTCCGGGTGTAGTGCACACGCACACACACACACACACACCTATCATGAAACAATATTAAATTATTTCGTTGTTCTCCTAATTATTCACAAATTCTTTATACTTAAGTAATTTTTGTATAATATTATTTTTTATTTTTTATTTTTAAGTAACCATTTATATCTTGCTTACAAAGTGTTGTTTCCGTGATTGGGTATGTACTGTATAAATTATACTTGCGTAAATGCTCTGTAAACGCTGTGGTAACAATGTTCACTAAATAAAAAAATACATTGGTGTTTAAAAAGCCGAGCATATTTCGCTTCCATTGGTGGTGTCACTCTTTACTCCTGTGGTGGTGTTGTTACAAGAATTACCCGTCCTTCTTCATAAGTTACGCAAATAAGACAATTGGTTAAGCAACGTTTGCTGTCATCACTATCAGATTATACAGGTTATGACGCAATGCGTTCCCGCGGGAATATTTTTATTGTTCCCGTAACTTCGTAACGTACGAATAATCATGTTTCCTTTTGTCGTAAAAGGATTAAAAGGGTGGGCAAATTGCAATTTATTTCATTTTCTGAAGCCCTTTGGTGTTATTATTTAGTTAGTTTTAGTGTTAATTTGAGATTTTTTGCATTCACAATGCTATTTTTATATTAAGATAAACCGACTGCTAGCATAAGTGCATTGGGCCGGAATCCCAAGAGTACGGGTTCGAGTCCCGTCTGAGGTGCTACAGGTGAGTCGATTTTTTCTAGTATTTTTTTCCTAATGTATTATTTGTCTTAGTTTTAGTGTTATAAACCTTACGGGGCATTAACACGGGTCAATTTTCCAGGCGATTTTAATCGAATAGGGCTTTTTATCGACAATCGCTTGTAAAATCAAATCGCAAACCTAATATCAATGAGGTGGTGGTTAGATTCGGGCTCTCTTAATAACGTGATAATTTGTAAATTTGTCATGACATATTGGTTTACATTGCGGTGTAGCTATGAGTAGTTTATTCTATCTTCAAATCAGATGACGCAATGGATATAAAATTGTAATGACAGGTGATTACTTTTTCTTCCTAAGAAAAGTCGTAAATTTCAAATTATTGAGACGAGCCTTCAGGTCTTTCAGCATTGAGCCTTGAGAGGCTCGTTCAATATGTAAGAATTTCGATTTCATTACATGGGATACGTGTTCAAAATAAATACCTAGGACATAGTGTAATGACAGGCAGTATCTCAATTACGTAATGCTAATTGGTTTCATTTTGAAAGAAAGTAATAATATGTTGTTTCTTATTTCAGCAAGCTATACCATTATTTTGTATGCATTAGATAAATATTGGCTGTTACATTAGATGTTTGTTTTGATGATTTTTCAATTACCGACCTACAGTTAGTCTCAGACACTGAGAAAACAAATGAACCTTGATTATATGACTAATATTAACTATTAAAACTTATTTAACTAATAACAATTTATTTCAAGTAAAATACAGAGTAGGACAATACACAGATAACTCCGTAGGTCCTTGCTGTATTCAGCCTCAACAGATAATACTGCTCATTAGAAATAAAACACTTTTTATGGATTACATCTTCTTCTTGAATTACAGCGCGTATATTATTAATTCAGGTGTTGACGGCCCCTGTAAAAGTGACGAAACGTCGGGAATTAAAAACCAATAAATGTGAACTGAATAATTCTAAAATAACACCTGAATTAATATATACGCACCGTAATCCGTAAAAAGTGTTTTATTTCTAATGAACTATACGCGCGGAAGTCTTAGAAGTGTATATAGTGTTGGAAATGGCAATACGCCACAGACAACGACGCGCTGCCCTCAGTTGCTCGTCAGATCTATTTAATCTGTGGTTCGTCTCGTCAGTCTGTGTCATAGAGTAAGGTAGTTTGTGGAAATTACCTTCGCCGCGCTCTCTTCTCTCTGGTTTGGGCTTTGCAGAGCTCGTTGTGTTTTGATTTTGTAAATTCGTTTTGGGTTGGAAATAAGTCAGAAATGGATGTTTGTCTCCTTTTAAATAGCAACCTTGTACTAAATTAATTGTTAAGAATAGATATACTGCTTCCATTTTACCTGTGTCACATATCGCGTATTTCGATCACGCGTTCAGGCACTCCAACTAAGTATATTATCTACTTTTATGACAGCCGTAAAACCTCCCCCTACCCTCCACGTTTAGTGGAAGTTTAAAAGGCACGAATGAATATTTATTGGGGAATGGAAGAAAGTTAAGACGGAGCTAATTAAATGGAGACTAATCAATGAATAAAGTAACTTCCAAGGTTCAATAATACAATATTATTAATTATTTATATTATAGCGCCAGGTATAGCATTCCGAGACACAAGAGTTACGTGGTCTACTCCTGCCTGTTTCTGTGTCTAAGTCAAACTCCCTGACTTCCATATAATCTTTAACAGTTCTATAAAACTATAACTTTTTTAATGAAAATTACGTTCATTAACAGTTCGTTTGCTAAGAGAAACAAATCACAATTACAATGCACTATAATAATTTTGTACTGATGACAGAAAAAAAATCTTCATTCTTTGTTTGTTATCATAAAGTGGCAGCTAAATAGTAAAAATCTGGTTGACGTAGGCCTGTGCAGTAAGTGTCATCAGGAATGCCAGACCTCGTTTTCTTGGATCATGGTAAATGACCTAGCGAAGCGTCTCTGCTTCAGCTTGGGCAAAAATTTCTTCGTATGTCCTTCCCGCTGTCCGGATGTTCATCTGTTCTCCTCTACAGGTCGCATTTCTCAACCGATTCTCGTGAAATTGTGTGAGGAGGTTCCGATAATTATATAGAACTTTTTAGTCGAGCCTTGGTCGAGCCAGTTTTTCGAAACTTATCAAAAAAAAATCTCCACCCATTTGAAAATGATCAAAGTTAGAACCGCCATCTAGCTGCGAATATACCAAGTAATATACCAAACAACACGTACTATGTGCTTTGAAAACCTCGTGGCGACATCTAATAGATTATTTTTTAAACAACATACAATTTGAGCTACTTTTTAACGCGAGGTCCCCACGGACCTAGTTTCATTTGAGTACAGACATTTTGGTAGAAAGAATATTACGATAACGATGCAATAAAGTTGTCTTTCCTTTTGTCCATCCTTTTAAATAGGATTCACTCAAAGTAAGCAAAGATCTTAAGGTCATTAATACTATCAAGTGATATACACTTCTAAGATTTTCGCGCGTACAGTTCATTAGAAATAAAACACTTTTTACGGATTACAGCGCGTATATTATTAATTCAGGTATTCATTCTAAAAAACCAATAAATACAAACTAAATAATTCCAAAACAACACCTGAATTAATAATATACGCGCTGTAATCCGTAAAAAGTGTTTTATTTCTAACTATCAAGTGACTCAAATTGACATAATTTTGTCAATTGAGCGATTATTTGACTGGCTTTGAAATCGAAGCAATATTTAAGTACTTATTTTACCTATTATTATGTCGTTGTCTCTTGCTGCATCTTGCATATATTTTTTTCGGAAGTAAGCTACATATTATATTATTTCTTTTTTCACAATGTTTTGGGACTTCCGCCAAGTGACGCCTGATATAATCAAATATGTATAAATTCAATATTTAACTTAAACAATTATTATTATACTAGGTGTTACAAAAATACCCCTAATGCCGAAGATGGTATATAGGGACCATCAAACTGATCAACTTTTACAATGAGACCAACTCTGAAATCGCGAAAAAAAATCAGTTGTTTCATACAAAAATTAAAATCGAAAATATCAAAATGTATGAAACAGCTGATTTTTTTTCGCGATTTGAAAGTTGGTCCCATAGTAAAAGTTGTTCTGTTTGATGGTCCCTATATACCATATTCGGCATTAGGGGTATTTTTGTAACACCTTGTATATACCTTGCATAATCCGCCCCCAGAAAGCGTTTACTTCGTTCTATAATTTTCTTGTCGCCAACAAATAAGTGCCTTAAGCGCTCACAAAGTTATATTAGTTTGTAAAAAGCTCGGTGTGAGACACAAAGGAGACTGGCGTTTTCTTTTAAAAGATTTGAAAATTAATTAAAACCTCTTTGGGACAGGGATTTCAAAAAAAGAATGAAAAAAATATCAGTTTTTCACGGATCTTGAGAAGGGAATTATTTTTCTTGTTAATTAAATGTAAGTGGCAAGTTGAGAAGTAATAATTGTGCCATTAAATTAAATATACGAGAGAATTAAAAACCAATTAATTAGAGCCCCTTAAAACGTTCTTTAAATTGATTTAAGTTGTACTAAATGCAGCTTGCACAACAAAAAATTTACGATGTTGTTTATGAAAATAATTGTAGTAAGTGTGGGTTTTCTCGTGCAAGTGGTCCTTAATTTTTATATTTATATTATTTATATTTGACAACATCACATACATTACTCCGATTCCAACCCGGGACCTCAGAGATGGCTACACCTTGAAAACCGGTGTACAAAGCCACTCGACCACGGAGGTCGTCAAAATTTCTTATTACACTTTATTATTATGTGATATATAACACACACCTGAGTATTCAATGTAGAAGGGAGTAAATATTTTAAAGTACCTAGAATTTCTATCTCACGGGTCGGCTATGAATGTTGTTAGGCGTGCACATGCACATTGTTTTAGTGTGCGTCTGCAGTGTCTGCACCATAACACAAAGAAAAAATTCCCGTAGAAGTCGCATGGGGCGGTACCAGTGTAACATCAACTAAGCGTAGCTCCGCATACTTTTTTCTCCGACAGTCGTGTGAGCGAGCGCCAAATAAAAACAACTGAAAAAATATACAAGGTGTTACAAAAATACCCCTAATGCCGAATATGGTATATAGGGACCATCAAACTGATCAACTTTTACTATGGGACCTACTCTGAAATCGCGAAAAAAAAATCTGCTATTTCATACAAAAATTGAAATCGAAAATATCAAAATGTATGAAACAGCTGATTTTTTATTCGTGTTTTCAGAGTTGGCCCCATAGTAAGAGTTGTTCAGTGTGATAGTCCCTATATGCCATATTCAGCATTAGGGGTATTTTTGTAACACCTCGTATATATAAAAGAGCGAAAACGATATCCGCAAATATATTTTATCAAACGGGTGCATAAAATAAAATACATTGATTTTAATTAAAAATTCAACTGATTTTTTGCCTTTTCAATTTAAAAACAATAAACATCCAACTTTATGTGATATACACTATGGTCCATATTAGAACGCATTATTTTGACTTATTCTCGAAGTTCCTTAAACATTAAATAGTGGTCGAGTAGCGGAATATGTTTTGTGGTCTGCACGCTCTCGTATTAAGCAAACTAAAGTAATGAGCAAGTGCACACCTAACAACATTCATAGCCTGTCTTCGTGAGATAGAACAACTGTATCAACATATGTCAGTTTGTTCCAACAGCAAAACTGCGTAAACATAATAACAATACAAATTAAACAGATTCAAAAAATCCTGAGATTTTTGTTTAAGAAAATATTCTTGATTAAGTACACACCTAACAACACTCATAGCCTGTCTTCGTGAGAAAGAACAACTGTATTAAAATGTGTCAGTTTGTTCCAACAGCAAAACTGCGTAAACATAATAACAATACAAATGAAACAGATTCAAAAAATCCTGAGATTTTTGTTTAAGAAAATATTCTTGATTAAGTGAACACCTAACAACATTCATAGCCTGTCTTCGTGAGATAGAACAACTGTATCAATAAATGTCAGTTTGTTCCAACAGCAAAACTGCATAAACATAATAACAATACAAATGAAACAGATCCAAAAAATCCTGAGATTTTTGTTTAAGAAAATATTCTTGATTAAGTGAACACCTAACAACATTCATAGCCTGTCTTCGTGAGATAGAACAACTGTATCAATATATGTCAGTTTGTTCCAACAGCAAAACTGCATAAACATAATAACAGAAAAAGAAACAGATTCAAAAAATCCTGAGATTTTTGTTTAAGAAAATATTCTTGATTAAGAAATACAAGTTGTGCCCCTATAAACAGCACTATATTTTACGATAATTGCTCCAGTGTGCGCTTGTAAGCATATTTCTTCAAATAACACAGGTCTACTAAGGCTGAGTTTACAACGAACGTCTTCGACCCGAAATTCATATTATACAGCCAAGAGTAAGAAATCTTTTGCGAAAAGAAATGGTGACGATTTTGAAATGCCTTATTATGTTTCAGCTACCTACTTATGTTGTTCTATGGGAATTCTTTGAAAGTTCGTTTAATGTATTTTTAATTATGAATTTTAGCCAAAGTCATAATTTATAAACTTATAAGAAATAGACTAATGTAAATTTCGACAAAATAATCATTAATAGCCCATTCGCGTCAAGAAAACTGTGACGAACAATGATGATGTTATTATTTTCTTAGTGTGAAAGACCAGAGATACCACAGTTCAAGATTTTTCACTATAAACGATATAATGCTACTATTTCTTTTATTAAATTAGGGTGGCTGTACTGCGTACTATCCTGCTTTTAATCAATGCTCACTAAATGATCGGCGGCATAAAGTTAGGTGTGAATGCAGCCTAAGGCTCTCCGATATATTAGCCGGTTTATGGACATCGTAAACGCGCCTTTATAGGTGACGGTGATGTTCAGCCCTCAGATTGAACGTACATTATGAGTACCTATATATCTATAAAAATATCAATAACTAAACATTTATTGATAATCGAACTCCAAAAAATATATTAGAGAATTTCCTTTCAAACATTTACTAAGCACATGGAAATCTCTAACTACTTTATTGATACTATAAATAAAAAGAAACAAATTGATTGCCCTTTAAAAAAATTCGAAGAAGAAAACTGAAATCAAATATCTGGCAACACTTAGTCTTGATCTTTGACCAAAGAGGGTTCTCAGTATTTGTATGAAGTCGTCCAATCATTTTCTTTTCTCAACTTCTAAGACTTCTGCTCGTACAGTTCATTAGAAATAAAACACTTTTTACGGATTATAGCGCTTAATTGTTAATTCAGGTGTTATTTTAGAATTTTTAGTGTGGATTTATTGCTTTTTCGAAATCCCAACTTTTCGACACCTTTCGAGAGATCGTGGTCATGGGAGGACTAAAGCAAAAAGGCTACATTAAAAGAAACAATAAATCCAAAGTAAATTAGTCTAAAATAACACCTGAATTAACAATATACGCGCTGTAATCCGTAAAAAATGTTAACAAATTAGTTACTAAAATATCAGCCTCAAAAGTAGGTCACCGATTGGCTTTTAAACAAAATATGTACGAACTTCGGGGCACAGAAAAATAAATATATAAATATTTGACAACATCACATACATTGCTCCGATTCCAAAGTAAGTAGCTAAAGCACTTGTGTTATGGAAATCAAAGACAATGGTGGTATCACAAACACCCAGACCTGAGCCAATATAGAAAAGTTCGATTTCTAAATTGACCCAACTGGGTATCGAACCCGGGACCTTAGAGATGGCGACACCTTGAAAACCGGTGTACGAAGCCACTCGACCACGGAGGTCGTCAAATGGATGAAAAATGTCAGAACGTAACGACATTTTCTGAAAATAATTTCCTAAAGGGTATTTTTTTTTAAGTATACTTGTGGCACTCGCCAGAGCTCTAGTCACTAAACCCCCTACTAGGGTATACCCACACAGGACTTACAGGACTATTGCGTCTACCATCGTGTGGTCCTGGTCGTATACCTACCTACCTACTAAATACAAAGAGCGTGCAAAAATATGCAAGTCATAACATTAGTAACAGTCCATAACAACACATACTAAAACAAGTAAGCATAACAAGTTTATGATATCAGACTTTACGACCAGGGCATTATTTAATAAACGTGACAATTTGACACCTGTCGTGACAATTTTGTATTCATTGCGTCAAACAATTTGAATAGAACAAACTACTTATAGCTATACCTCAACGTAAACCAAATTGTCATGACAACTGACAAATTGTCACGTTATTAAATAGGCCCTGCTGACTCTCCTGTAAAGAGAACCTTTCTATATTGGCTCAGGTCTGGGTGTTTGTGATACCACCGTTGTCTCTGGTTTCCATGACACAAGTGCTTTAGCTACTTACTTTGGAATCGGGGCAATGTATGTGATGTTGTCAAATATTTATTTATTTATAATTTATACCTACATTACCTGCCCAAACTCGATGGGGTCGCATGGTTTTATTACAGAATTCCTGAGGCCTTCTTCTGGCCTCATCATCAGATCAGCTCAATGATACCATTATATTGCAATGTTTTCCAGCTCTGACCTATGTTCAAAGTATCAAGCCTCTAGCTCATCAGGAAGCTAAATATTGTAAAATCATTTGCTAAAATTGTGGACAATCAAATAAACAAACAAACAAAGAAATAAACGAGAAAGCAACCTAATAAAAAAGTAATAAAAAAGAAGTACCTCTCTACATATTAAACAACGTAAAAGACTACAATTAAAAACAATTCTACCTTTGAAAATTGTATTAAATAAAATCGTTATAAACAGAGCCGTTACTAAAATACCAAGGCAATATTACAGGCGAAACGACAGCTCAACCAAAGGAGAAATTTCAGAGACGCGTTAACGCGTTCCACTTTGACTGTTAACGGTTGTAGCGAAATAGCTTTGCTGTGTTTTATTTTAAAATAGAACGTAATTACTAGTTTGGAATATATATTCCAAGTCTTGAATATTCCTTTACACATTTACTTGCCATCTTTGTTGCAGGGGCCTACTACAAAAAATTATTGGATGATAATTAAAAAGTAACTTGAAATATAGATTTTATATTGACAAGATTTTATTTCTAACTACTTAAGTAAGAAGTTAGGCCCCAATAGTAGAAGGTAACCTACTGGTTTTAAGAAGTTAGTGCAACAGCTATTTAAAAAAAAGTTGTTTTTGTATGCACTGTTATGGTTTTCATCCTCTGCGTCTGTTTGAATTCGTGGAAAACACGAGAGCATTAGAATCAAACGCAAAATAAATAAAATAGTCTGAAACAAACTCATTCGGGCTTATTTGGGAATACAGGAGAACACACCGGGAACACAAATAGGTGAGGCAAATATTTCGAGTAAATACAGAACAGGAGTAGAACAAATAAAAGCAAGCGTATGTTTGCTACCGAATACGATTGTAACTCATAATTCACATAATAATAATGCTGACATTGCTCCCTAACCAATGGAATAAGCAACATTGCTACGGGAAATTCTATTTCAATATCATTTATTCAGATAAAGCCGTTACAAGCATGTGAATGTCAAAAAAGCTACAGAACTACGTCATCCGATTGCAAGGCCTAAGCGGGAGACCTTGTAACGAGAAAAACCGAAAATAAACTTTTCAAAGATTTTTCGCATCCTGTCTTATTTCATTTAATAGAAATATAACAGATAAGTCATTTTATAGAAAATACGAGATTTTGTATTTCCACAGTCACATAAAGATAATTGTGTTACCGAAGTTAGAACGGTAACTTCTAACCTCTCAAGACCATAACGAAGTTTATCTTAAGAGAGTGACAATTAGCTATAAAATTGGGAGATGGTTGCTCACATCAAGTTTCGTGCTGAGAGATAAAACAATGTAGATATCTGTTCATCATCATCATCATAACCTTCCATTAGAGTGTACTGAGGATAGGCCTCTTCCGTATAGGGTTACCATCTGACAGGCATTTGCCGCATTTGACAGGCATTTTTTGGTTTAGACAGGCGTGCGGCTGGCGCCATGCCGAGCATTTTTACATTTCGCAGGTCTCGCTGAAATTTGAAAGCTCGCATACATGCTCCAATCACGCAAGCCCGCGGCCGGCTGCCCACCCGCCCGGATAAATACACACATTTAGTATATGGACTGCCGAAGCAAGTGCAAATACACACGTTAGGTAGGTACATGATTCGTGGGATTAGTAGACAAAACTGACTAAAAATCCGGCTGTTTTTTTACTTAAACATAGGCAAAATTACAGGATTATTGGATGAAACTAACTAAAAATGGCCTTTTTTCACTATAATCAGGCATTTTTCTGAAAAAATCAGGCATTTTGTGCATCATAGACAGGCATCCTCTCTTACGTAGATGGTAACCCTACTTCCGTAGGAAATTAAGAAGATGTTGCCATATCTTCACGCAGGCAGGTTGAAGATCTTTATTCTTGGAATACACTGCTATCCCTTTTCGAGTCCACGGAGGTGTGAAATGACTACTGTACCTTAACTACCTTTACCCAGGGCCCTGTTAAATAACGTGACAATTTGGTTTACATTGCGGTGTAGCTATGTGTAGATTGTTCTATTTTGTAACTGGTTGTACTATTTCATATACATTGGTATATGAAATAGTAATGACAGGTGACAAAATTGTCACGTTTATTAAATTGAGCCCAGTTGTTATTATACGCCTTTTGTAAACCCTCAAGGTGTGAAGAGAAGCAAAGGCATCTGCTTTATCACATTTAATTCTTAAGTAAACTTTATTTTTATTTTTTTTTAGAAACTTTAATCACAGCACGTACAATTTGTTAAATCTACTTATTTGAAAAACTCATTGTATCCATGATGAAATGGAGTAAATTTCTAAACTGACAAACTATTTCATATGGAAATGAACGCAAAACATTAAAAAAAACACAAATGAATCTAGATATGAAACTGCATTAAAATTGTCCCCAGTGTACGAAATTGTTTCGTGAAAAACCTTTCATGAAAAATTGCATAGTGGAAACAGTGAAATGAAAATTTTAAAATTACTGGAATCCACTTCATAATATTCAACATTTCAGTGTGTTATCACGCTATATTAGTTTGCATACTATACTAAATGGTTTAGAAAACAGTTAATTTAAACTAAAACAGTGTGTAGTTAAGTGAATTATAAACATTCATAGATGTAGGTAAACTTAACTAAGTACGAATAAATGGTTTTTACGGATATATATGACACGCAAAGTTAAGGGTGGCATACACTACACGTGATTGGACATTAAAATAAAAATAAAAACATTACGGTGTAACACTCTGAAGGATTTTCGGATTCGATTCCCAGCCGGGCAGAAATTGAAATGATGAATTTTAATTTCTGTCACGGGTCTGGGTGTTACATACCCCCTTACTAATAAGTATTGTATAGCAGATGTATAAGTAACACAGTGGTGACTCTCTGTCAAACTATTTAAGTTTGACATTAAAAAGAAAGGGACAAAACACTGTGTAACTTATACATCTGCTATACAATCTTTATTAGTAAGGGGGATGTAAATAATGAGTATATATTTAAAAAGTATATAAGTAGTATATCAGTTGTCTAGCACCCATATTACAAACTTTGCTTTGTTTGGGGCTAGATGGCGCTGTATGAAATTGTCTAGGCATTTGTTTATTTAATATTTTCACCTAAATTTTACCTAGTTACTTTAGCTTTGATTAGTTTCCATTAAAAGAAAAACAATTTAATTCATCAACGCCCGAGCGGACGCAGGCGGCCGGATAACAATGGTATATCTATTGTGTCTCATTTTCCGGGCGTTGAAGGGTTAAAGGTGTCAAATAAACATCTGATAAAGAGAAACGAAATATAATTATAGTTTACATACTTGTGTTATTTACGTAAGGGCAGGTAAATATATTTTAATTCACTAGTAACACTATTTCAAATGTGAACTGCAAGCAAGAGAAGTGGTCAAAGTTAAGATTAAACTAAAATTAAAAGCCTATCCAAGACAGGCATATTAGGGCTAGAACCCAGTGCCGTTAAAACCCTTAAAAAAAAAGCAATATGCCTCTTTTATATTTCACTTTTACCCCCTTACTAATAAATATTGTATAACAGATGTATACAATCTTTATTAGTAAGAGTTACACAGTGTTTTGTTCCTTTCTTTTTAATGTCAAACTTAAATAGTTTGACAGAGAGTAACCATTGTGTTACTATACATGTGCTATACAATCTTTATTAGTAAGGGGTTCAATAAATAATTAATCAACTAGCAATGTTTAGGATGCGATGTAACAAGTGTAAATATTACTATTAAAGTACCTGGGCACTATAAAATCACCCATCTCAAGGTTGACGTGATGCGTGAGCTTTTAACATTTTATTATTATAAGAAATTTAAACAGCGTTAGCGTAAAATCTTAAATGGTTTTTGGCACGCACTACGTATAAACATTAGGCAGTTATGGTTCGTTACCGCTGGCCATAAAGCGTTTGGTAACATAAATGGTTTAAAGTAAGATTGTGGCTTATTCTCGTATCTATTATTAAAGATGTCCAATATTCAAATAAAATGTATTTGTTCTCGAAACATCAAAATCAAAAAATCAAAAATATTTATTTAGTTCACAAGATATTGTTTTATAAACAGCATGTTGGGATTGCCTAGTGAGTATTATAATACTTGTGACAGACAGTAACGCTCCATCGTAGCACTTACATACAATGTATGAACAAAATAACTTAATTAACTACTTACATTATTAATATTATGTGTGTGTGTGTTTTGTGTGTGTGTCGGTGTGTGTCTGTGTGTGTGTGTGTGTGTGTGTGTGTGTGTGTGTGTGTGTGTGTGTGTGTGTGTAAACATGCGTTTATTTTCTTATTTATTATCCAAAGCCATCGATAAAAAATGCGATTGCATCTGCAAAGTTGAAGTTTTTCGACATCAGACATTTTTAGAAATAAAGAAAGAAAGAAGAAAGAAAACGTTTGTTTATTGGCCTTAGCGTAAAAAAGGAGTTTTTTATGTCCCTACTGCTGGGGCACAGGCCTTCCTTATGGGTGTATAACGAGAATGGGCTATAACCCACCACGCAGGCCCAATGCGGATTAGTGGGTGTTAACGACTGCAAATGCAGCCGGGACCAACGGCTTAACGTGCCTTTCGAAGCACGGAGGAACTTGAGATAGAAAATTTTTGGTCACCCATCCCATGACCGACCTTTAAGTTGCTTAACCTCCGCAATCTCAGGACTCCAACCACTGCGCCACCGAGCTCCTAAAGTTTTCTTAGTTCTATATTATTTTTAACTACATATTCGGTCTGTCAAGATTACTTCGTCAAACTTATTATGTCAAACATATTTGACGACCTCCGTGGACGAGTGGCCGGTTTTCAAGGTGTCGCTATCTCTGAAGTCCCGGGTTCGATCCCCGGTTGGGTCAATTTAGAAAACGAACTTTTCTATATTGGCTCAGGTCTGGGTGTTTGTGATACCACCGTTGTCTCTGATTTCCATAACACAAGTGCTTTAGCTACTTACTTTGAAATCGGAGCAATGTATGTGATGTTGTCAAATATTTATTTATTATTTATCTAGTGCTACCATATTAAATTCCATCACTAGAATGTTAATCCTTTAAACAAATTGAATACAAGACAAGTTTCTAATCAAATCCAGATTACGATACGAAACGTGTTTTTTGCACTGAATAATCTAAAGTCTCAAAACCGAAGTCATTGATCCACTTTTTGTGAACATGACATAATGAACATAACATCAACAATGAACTGAATTCGAAAAACTAAGTCAACCGCGACGACTATCGGCTAGATGTTGCAAACGAATCTAAATCTTATTTTTATCGACATTCAAATAGGTTTGCTCTGCAACCGGCTTTATAGGTTACAGCATAATTAAGTTCGAACAGTATAGTTAAAGGTAGTACAGTACAGCAGATAATATTGTTTTAATAAGGAGTTTTTTCTATTTTAATAGCATCTTTTTGATGGCTCATTTGATTATTATTAAACAACCCATTTTTTTTATACCTTTTTATAAAGTAGTTTTGTACTAATTCGAAAAAAGAAAGGTTGCTGTGGATTCGTGAAGTAAATATAGTTCTCGAATTTGAAAACAAATGAATTATTTTCATTTTTTATGATGATTGCTTAATGTAACCTATTCGTTGATCGCCATAAGCGTGGGTTGCTTAACTTTCACAAGGATATTTTTCCATTAAATTCTTCATTATCAAGTAGAACTTCAGTGTAAGCTATACAAGTTAATAAATATTTATGTTCAGTGTCATTTAAGCGGCAGTTGTCGCACTGGCCACACTGTACTATGACCATCACATACTTTCACTAAGTAATGCCAATGTCAGCGCGGCTATTTTCACTTACATTATTATACAATCGGTTACGTTCCGTTACGCAACCGGCACGTGGCTAGAGTTGCGATAACGAGAATCTGCAGATTTGCGACACGGTGTGTGGGTGACTTTATGTTTTCAGACTGTGTTGCTACTTTATGGGCTATTTACATGGGTCGACTTTAGTCACCTAGCTAGTTGATTTGAATCGCAGGTGACACATCGGTGATGACGTCGCTGTCGTCTATGTAGTCGATGGCGTAACCTAGGTACGGATCACGAAAGATGACCACAAATGGCGGCCGTCTGCGCATGTACATGTAAATGTACTCGAGAGCACAGGGAGCGCGTCAATGCCGCGATAAGCGAATAGCGACTGAGTGGCCTATCACGCGTGCCGCCATGCGCGCCCACCAATGGCGTCGCTCCGGTCTTGCCGCATTCCGCCCGCTCCTCACCCCGCACCTCAAAGTGGGCCTAAAAATGACTTCTGCGCAGTGGTCATCTTTCGTGATCCGTACTGTAACAATATGTAATTACGTAGATCCAGTTGGCCGCCGGATCAGATTTTGTTCAGTCACCTGCGACCTAAGTCGTTTGCTATTTACACAGTCGATTTTCGCAAAAGTCGTGCGGCTTTAGTCACTTGTGTAAATACCATATTAGATGCGGTTTCCCTACGAATTTGTAAGGGCGCATACAACGATAAATGCTAGGATTCGAATACAGGACCTATCGCAATTCTACTTTTTTAAGGTTCAGAGTTAGTAGGTTTGATTGTCGTATCAAATAATCTGTCAAATTTGGGTTATTAAAAGTATTTTGATTTATCAAAACATACCATTTAGTTAAGGACATACATCATAGAAAAATCATAGACTTGCATGTATGCGAAGAGTATTTTACCATCTCTAGTGTAGCTCCATACAGTACTACGCAGTCTACTAGTACTACGCGGTGGAACGTGCACGCATCCGGTGGGTTTTAGCCTTCAATTGTTTTATCTATTTTAGTGACTGAAATCATTTGACATTAATAGTTGATTTTTTGAGATTTCAGGGTTGCTTCGACACATAAAGTTGTTAAAAATAATAAACTCTACAAAATAAAAGGATAACGATCGGAATCTGAAGCCGATGCTTGCACATCAGATATTTTAATGTAAATGCTGCAGAGGCCAATCTTATGGACGGATAAGAATAACCTACCACGCGGGCCCAATGCGGACTGGTGGGTATTAACGAATGCAAGAGCAGCCGGCTTAACGTGCTTTTCGAAGCACGGAGGAGCTCAAGATAATAAACCTTTTGGTCAACCATCCCATGACCAACCCTGCGCTTAACCCATTGCGCCATCGAGCTCCTTAACCCGATGCTATTTCAACGAAATATTGGATGATCTGCGAATTAAGTGTATAAAAGAGGTTGCTATAATGTCGGTATGTCAGCGTGAACATAACATTCAGCCTGCGATTCTTGATTTGGAAACGAGTTGCGACACGTTAGTGGTATTTGCAAGCTCCAACGCTTGAGAAATTACTGTTGGATTACTGTTCAGTATGTATACAGAGTTCGTAAAAAAATTACCATTTAAAACGCTATTTTGTATGAGTTGTGGTTTATGTACAACAGTTTACGTTTAAGAAATAGTTCTGCAAGTATTTAAACATATTATTATTTCTCTGTACAAAATAATTTTCCTGTATAGATAAAAGATAAATCGAAAGAACAGAGATATTTAAAAAGGAGTGTAAACAAATTTTCTCATGCTTATTTTACAACAGTTTTGACATTCGCGGACAGTTGTATTATATTCTGCAACAAATGTTTCGATATTGATCGCAATGCTCTTGCGCAAGTCAACCGGTCGAGATAGCAAACGTTTCCGAGCAGCCATTGATAAAATTCATAGAATGAAATGTTACGAAATGTACAGGAAATGACTGTATCCTTGCTGGTCATATAAATGGATTGGTCTAGACTTTCTATTTTCACTGTTTTGAGAACTGCATGATGTCACCAAATTGTTGTTTCAATTTTAACACTTTTGTAATTCCTTAGGTCGATAATTAACTTTGTAATGCAATTAAATAAATAAATAAATGCTTGGACAATTATTTCACACAGCGCCATCTAGCACCAAACTAAGCAAAGCTTGTAATATGACTGCTAGCCAAATGATTTACTATTTATATACTTTTTAATATATACTTATTATACATAGTAACACCCAGACCCGTCACATAAATTAAAACTCATCATTTCAATTTCTGCCCGGCCGGGAATCGAGCCAGGGACCTCTTGCGTGGTAGACCGCCATGTTGACCATTGCACCACTCAGGTCGTCTGTTGTTGACATTTAAGTTATTCTATTGCAAGGTATGGCCATCTGGCACTCAACAACTCAAGACTACAAAACCAACAGTAAATTGATCGAATCCAGTATGAGGCAAATAGTCCAATAATTTTATACTCGCATTTCGTAGATAATAATATGTCTAAATTTCACATTCTAATATTCATCAAACTTAATTAAGTTCTGGAATAAAGGTATAATTGATGCTTGATTGACCTAATTATTTATTAATTTAACAACATGTTCACATACAATAAGGTTAAGCCTTTCTTTCATAGGGGTATTCAGACATCACATATCCACTTGCTTCTATCCTCACATGCTTAATGCTTTATCTAATATTAATATACTAATGACTTCACAATAATATTGACCAAGCGAGCGCGAAGCGTCTTCGTTTCAGCTTGGGCAAAAATGCTTTTGTACGTCTGTCCGGCTGCCCGTCTGTTCTCCTCTACAGGTCGCATTTCTCAACCGATTCTCGTGAAATTTTGTGAGCATTTTCTGTAATAATCAATTTTTTTTTTATTTTATAAATTTTTTCGAAAAAATTTAAATATGGCGGAGATGGGGAAAATCATATTTCAGCCAATTCAAATTGTTCAAAAATTTTACAAATGCGAGGTATACAAGGTGTTACAAAAATACCCCTAATGCCGAAAACGGTATATAGCCCCATAGTAAAAGTTGTTCAGTTTGATGGTCCCTATATACCATATTCGGCATTAGGGGGTATTTTTGTAACACCTTGTATAGCTCTACAAAGCCATTAGTTATGTAGTTTGATTTACGTAAACATAAAACCTAATCGAATAAATATAAAATCAGTATTTTTTTTATTTTGTTTAGTTTTTGCCGTAAAATTTACTTATGTGACGCAAAGTAGCATTAGGTCAATCTGTGCACTGCACAATGCACGATGTATCCAAGCCTTAGACATTCCACGCTGCAATTTGTGACGAAATTGTAATGTGTGAAGGTTTCAACTATTTCTCAATTTATGAAGTACCTTAATCGTTAAGTTTAAATATAAAATAAAAAATATAAAACATTTTACAACATCACATACACTGCTCCGATTCCAAAGTAAGTAGCTAAAGCACTTGTGTTATGGAAATCGGAGACAACGGTGGTATATCACAAACACCTAGACCTGAGCTTTTACATTGACCCAACCGGGGATCGAACCCGGGACCTCAGAGATGGCGACACCTTGAAAACCGGTGTACAAAGCCACTCGACCACGGAGGTCGTCAAAATATGCTGAATTAATGTCGTTTTTGAAAGATAAAATTTAAATATTTGTCATGTAAGTTTGCATGTTTGGTGGTTTGCGTGAAAGGCACACAGATGTAAGACGCAGTCGTCCCATGTTCGATTTCCAGGACAGGGGTACAATTTGTACCCGGTTGGTGGTTCTAGCGTCATAAGTACTAGCGTCGTAAACCAAATTTAAAGTATTTTCGAACCGTGAACAAAATTGATATAACATAAAAAACTTACCTAAAAGATTTTAACACTCCAGAAATTTTCATGTCGAAATATCTTGTTATATAAAAAACGTTCGAAATAAATTTCTTAAACGTGTAAAATAATTCGGTAGTACGTTTAACAATTCGGCCAGACATTTGAAACTTTAATTGAATTTTGTGCACTCTATTTATTTCATTTCATAAAATAGTTTTCATTTTAAGGAACAGAATGTTGACCTCCTTTTCAGTTTTCTATATAAACATTGTCCAATATATATTATTTTTTTATCTTAATCGTGTTTAGGTTGCCCATAGGTGTTGATTTATATATAAACCGTTGTTTTGTAGTTGTTTTAATCCCTTAAGGTGAGTATTTTACTAATGCAACTAAATATTTTGGCCAAGAACACAGGTCTAAAACGATATATTTTTAATTTTCTTTACTAATACAAAATATGAATTTCAACTTAATACTTTCATGCGTTCCTTAGAGTCTTGAATGGATTTGGATTTTTACACGACTATCCAAAAAAGAATTGTGATTTGTGTTCAGGGTTCATATCTATTTGTTTGTATGTATGTTTCCTTAGTCCACTATAACTTCTAAATACCTTAACATATTTTGATGCGTAAGGTATCGTTAGAATCCTTACATCACTCCGAGTGACAGTTTTTTGAAAAAAGTGAATATGTCCGCCGCATAACGCCATTTTGTAAAGTGAAAAAATCTTGAATTATTACAATATGGGTATCAAATGAAAGACCTTAATGAGCACATTCTAAAACAATATAATATGTCACTAAAATGTATGAAATAAAAATGAATAATAAAAAAAAAACTATTAAAACACGACTGCCCTGCCAAACACGAACTAAAAAGTTAAATAACAAGAGTCATTTGCAATCGGGGGACCTCTTTGATTAAAAATTGTTCCACAGAACAGTCCCCCGACTGCAATGACACTTGTTATTTAACTTTTTAGTTTGTTTTTGGCAGTTGAACAAGTTTCTTAATGTAAAAAAAAAATATTTTCCATTTTTTTTTCGATAATGGTCTCTTTCGAAATTGCACTTTATTTTGGGACGCACTGTATTTTTGAATATCATTTCATGGGAGAGTTAGATATTCGGTATGATTAGTAAGCTAAAAGCAAATTATAAGTTTATTACGCTTCTCACATCCGCATTCAAGATTAAATTTTGTAGCTTAACGATTAAGAACAATCACTACACGAAATGTGATAAAAAACGTTCGGAAAAATTCCATAGGTTATTGGCTTGTGTTTTTGCCATAAACTTATTATACTATAAATAAGTCTATGGTGTTTGTACGATACAGTATTGTCTTATAATGGAGTTTTGTCCGTTGTTGTGATAATGTGTTAGATTTTAGGGTTCTGTATCTCAAATGGAAAAACGGAACCCTTATTTATAGGATTACTTTATTGTCCGTCTATCTGTCTGTCAAGACCCTTTAGTTTTTTAGAGTTCTGTACCTCAGAAGGAAAAACGAAACCCTTATTATAGGATCACTTTGTTGTCCTTCTGTCTGCCTGTCTGTCAAGACCCTTTATCACGGGAACGCGTTGAAATTAAAACCATATACTCAGGTCTATTAGTCTCTTGAAATTGTTAAAAAAACAAACATCTAAGTTAACTTAAAAAAGATACGGACGTTTATGCCGCAAAAAACGCTTATTTCGACAGTCTTAAGGGAATCACATGTTTGTACTTCATGTTGACTTAGAACTATGAAATTTGGCAAGTAATATTGGCTTATAATACCAATACAGGGAAAAGTCAGAAAGCTATACACTTGTGATTAAATGAAAAAAATATAGTTTTTATTTAAGAACCTACAAATTTGTACGAAACCCTCGGTGGGCGAGTACGATTCGCACTTGTCCAGTTTTTGTCGGTGTATACGACAATTTCGGGAAATTGTCTAAGAAAAATATTGGATTTAGTCAATACATTACGCTGATCATAAGATTAGCTGTAATGTAGGTATAACAAAGACCTAAAAATAAGTTTGAATGGAATAGCTGTTGGGTGTTATAAAATCCCTAAATGACAGAATTAAATGAAAATTGAAAAAGGCGAAAAATGGAAAATGTTTTACGATTATGTACTATATATCAGAACAAAGTATAGAAATTTTATTTATGTCTACTATCAATTTGCACGTATACTCATCTTTAAAAAGGTATGCTCAAAAAGTTTTATCCATCAACTCTCAAGTATACTGTACTAAGATTAAAGTGTTAACTTGGCAGTTTCCAAGTTAGCGTGAGATCAAGTGCAGGCAACATATTTAAGGCGGGTCGGAAGTTTAACGGTAAGTAATTAGTAATGTTTATGATGTTGTCTCATATTGCTTTATTTAATTATAACACTAACTTCAGTCGACAAGTTTGAACTGAACCGAATGATGAAATTAAATGAATGAATTTCGAATTACAAAAAAGAGATTTTATAAAAATTTACAAAGGGTGAGTACTTGGCTTCATCACACTTGATTATTTAGAATAAACTATATCGGGATTAACACCATGTACCTGTTTATTTTTGAGACTAATAATAACGTCAATAACCATGGAAATTTAAAACATTATATCACAGCTGTTGTTAAACGACGATAAGATCAGCGGTAGAAGCGCACTTTTCACGCAATACTCAACCACTTAAGCACCTCACTTTCAACTGCCGGAACACAAGAATGACAAAATTGTTGTTATAAGTCAGGCAAAATGGTGGTTTTAGTCAGGCGGGCTTTAAACCCCTACCACCAACCGAATCGAGTTCCTACTTACACAAATATTCACCCTCCAAAAAATTTAAACTGGGACCTCTGCATCTTACACGGGAGGACGAACCAAGATCACAGTGTTTAAATAGGTACATGTTTAGAAGTCCCATACGTTACGAATATACTTTATATAAAAAAACAAAGATCGTTCGTTTATAAATAGACTCATTGTAGATCTTTATAATAGCCCAGAACAATTAATCTCCGTCCAATTAAAACACAAAAGGATTAGTCTCATGTTTTTCAAGCAAAAAGACAACCCAGAATGTGACCTCCAAACAGTATGTTTGTCTAAACGCCGGCCATTGACTTTAGGTGAAAAATCTCGGTTCAAGGATCAAGGCACACTCATTTCCTTTACAAACTCGTTTTACATATTCTAAACAAGGTCTTAAAACCAAAATGTTCTTTATTGGGCTAACATCAAAGTCGTTAATGGCGTCTCATGTTTGTCTTGCGGAAATACTTGGCAAATTTTCACATAGTTCATTTACCTTAACGAATTTTAAACGCGAGCGATTTTCCGTTCTGTTTAGACTTGTTTGAACTGCTTTTAACGTGTCGTGTTGTTTTAGTACTCTTAAAGTGAGTGACTGAACTTTTAACTTAACTAGTTAGGTACATGTCTGCTGTTTATCGCTTCATCTGACATACTATCTCAGAATAATCTATACAAATAAAAAGGAATCGCCGAAATGTATGAAAGCGCATAACTTCAGAACGACTACACCAAATTAGATAATTCTTTTTTTGTTGTGTTTGTTATTATCAGGACAAGGTTTGTATAAAAGATTAAAAAAAATGTGGGGAAAGACGTCAAAAAACAATGTTTTTCTTTTCCTTCATTTTAAATCGCAATATAATAGATGGCGCCATCAATGTGAAGCCGGAGCGGGCAGCTAGTAAAATAGAATTTAATGATTACTAAAAGATTAACTTTATCTAAGCTTAAAACTACGAGTAGGTACATAACGTTGATGGCCCCAGAATTCAAACAATATGTTAGTCGGGATTTCGTTATTTTTTTTAAATATAATTTATTCTTCAAAATAATCAAAGCATTCAACTAGTCTTTTTTCGGCTGAAGAACAAACATTTATAAACATTAAACGTTTCTTTAATATCATTTTGGGGGATAATAACAAAGCTTTATTAATAAATCTAGGTAACTTTTGTAACTATGCAACATCTAAGCAAAAAAAAACTGAATGAGTAAATCTAATAAAATAATCGAAACCATCGGCATTTGATTGCTATATTAAACCTCTGTCATCATCGCTAAAATTAAAATCCGTCATATTTCAAACGGTTGTGAAATATTGGACAATGGTATCGATTTGAGATTGGACTCACATCGGATTGGTACACAATGTAATGTTAATAGATAGGCATCAATCGATTATTCGCAGTTGGAGATTATATAGTTTCGATATTTTTTTATATGTAAGTACTGGGCTTTTTATGGCTTTTAGCCGAACAATCAATCAGTGTCATTTATAAATCTTTAATTTATTTTTGAATGTAAAAATGTTTTGCGTATTTTCGTAGTCCGATCCTATATTTGTTTAACGATTTATTTATTTGTTATGTAAGATACTGATGACATCGAACTAACTACTTCTACACAACTTAGTTTTTAAGTATTATCGTTAAGTATAAACCTGTGATTTGGCTCGATGGAGCTGCCATGTCTGAAGACAAAAGCTTCAAAACAAATGCAGATTTAAAAAAAAACTAACTGCTTTAGATGAAATTAAATCTCTAAGTAAATCAAAAAATGATTTTAATAGACTGCTTGTTGTTTTATCAAAATATGACATACATTGTATTGTAGTTGAATTCTTAAATAGCATTCACAGGATGGAACGCTTATTTGTGTTTTACCGGTAAATCTATACTATCTAAACTTATACAACATGTTACAAAAGTACCCCTAATGCCGAATGTGGTATATAGGGACCAACAAACTGATCAACTTTTACTATAGGACCAACTCTGAAATCGCTGTTTCATACGAAAATACGAAAATATCAAAATGTATAAAACAGCTGATTTCTTTTTTCGCGAGTTGGTCCCACAGTAAAAGTTGTTCAGTTTGATGGTC
This sequence comes from Catoptria pinella, assembly GCA_963556745.1. Classification (NCBI taxonomy): domain Eukaryota; kingdom Metazoa; phylum Arthropoda; class Insecta; order Lepidoptera; family Crambidae; genus Catoptria; species Catoptria pinella. The sequence goes on from OY750777.1 coordinate 3,377,435, forward strand.
CCTATATACCATATTCGGCATTAGGGGTACTTTTGTAACATGTTGTATAAGTAGAGGTCATGTTTAAAATTTTTAATGTAGCAAGTAATTAAATTGAAATTGAAAAATTATTTATTCAAAATAATCACATAATAAACATTTTTAAATCATCAATTCTTTTACTACCACCATTATGACGTCTTTTAGCTGACAAGAAAAATGGGCGCAACAAACTTATCAGCTTTATCAGATGGAACGATATTTACAAAATATATGTATATCGTTTCCAGACATTACATTCATACATATTGCACTTAACATAAGTTAATAAATAAATAACATTATTAAGTTAGATTATTTCTTAATGAATCAATTTACAGAATATACAAGCTAAATTAAAAATAATTATTTAGTCCAGGCAGTTACAAAAAATGCAACTCATACAATTTAATATGCGTAATAATTATAACAATTTAATAAGTCGCGGGGGGAAGCTATTTTTTTTAATTCCATCTACACAAAGCCCGCCAAAACACAAACGACCTTGTACTTTAAAAGTTAATCAAGAACTTCGTTACAACAGTTTTCACGATGACATTGACGCATAGTTGGCCACGTCCCTCGGGAGACCCCTAACGCTGATTAAAATATTAATGGCAGCCTTGGTAATGCGACACTCAGGGGATGGACCTTGGCCCTAAATATAAAAATGATAGCTTAATATATATACTTTTATAAGGGTATATTATAATTTGAAAATCTAAGGCTTCATTCCCGCGGCAACATTTAGTTTTTTATAGGTAACGGTTTTTTGCATAATCCCGTTTAGTAATGTACGTGTTTCAATACTATTCTGTACCTTTTAAATTTGGCGGGAATCGAACCCGCGACCTTCAATTCAAACCTGAGACAATTCTGGTGACGAATCAAATTTTTACTAGTATATTATTTAGTATTATTCTATATCTCTTGACCTACAAAAAGCAAAAAATCTTTATTGTATATAAAGATAATAATTAGTTACTTATTAAAAATATCTTGTACAAAGGGCATCTCACCAAAGGAAATGATTGTGTACCTTATTCGCTTAATTAGCAGTAGGGTTGTCACAATTATTACCGGGTCTGGGTAACCCACCTTGTCAAAGTAAAAGCTATCGTTCAATTAACTTGCCTCAGGGAGGTGCGACCCTAACACGTGTTAGGGAATTTCAAATGAGGTTTTTGCGTATATTTTCGGTGTACCCTTGTAGTAATTACTTTTTAATGGAATGTGATGAAAATTTAGAATGTTACGTTATTAGTATCTATATAATTCGTCGGCATGGACGTTCGAAAAATCTCTAGGGAACTTTTAATCAGGATAAAAAGTATCCTATGTTTTTCAAACCAGGTTATAAACAATCTGTGGGCGAAATATCTTAATCCGTTCAGCCATTTTTGCGTGATTGTAACAAACATCCATCTATTATACTTTTAGTATGGTATTGAATAAGATAAATTATTGTTTTTAAAGCAATGAATGTAACGAAACTGCTATAAATGTTATTAGACAAGACCATCAGCCATTTTAATGTCCCCACTGTTGGGGCACATGGGTGGATAAGGAGGATGGGCCATAACCCACCACGCGGGCCCAATGCGGATTGATGGGTGTTAACAACTGCAAATGCAGCCGGGTCCAATGGCTTAACGTGCCTTCCGAAGCATGGAGGAGCTTGAAATAATAAACTACTGATCACCCATCCCATGACCGACCCTTGCGAAAGTTGATTAACCTTCGAAACCGCTGGGCCAGGCGCTAAACCACTGCGCCATTGAGATCATTTCAGTAAATGTTATTGAAGCGACTAAATACATTATATTTAACGTGAAATGCGTAATTCTAAACTAGATCAATATATTTAAGAAAAAACTAGGTGAAGATCATAAACGTTTTTATTTATTATGCGTAATCTGATCAAAGATCGCAGTAAACGAAGCAGTAAATCAAAACAATTTTGACAGTTTAATATAATGTGTTTTTAATATAGATCATCGTATGTGAGTAAGCTCATAAAGTGAGAGAAACATGTTCAAGGACAAAAGAAAAACAGCACTATCTATTATGAATAAAGTCTCAAAGATCTATGTAAATACGGATAAGGCTGAAACACGCGAGAAACAACCCTAGTGATAGGGCTGAAACATGCGAGAAATAACCCTGGTGATAGGGCTCAAACATACGAGAAATAACCCTAGTGATAGGTCTGAAACACGCGAGAAACAACCCTAGTGATAGGCTGAAACATGTAAGAAACAACCCTAGTGATAGGTCTGAAACATGCGAGAAACAACCCTAGTGATACGTTTGAAACATACGAGAAATAACCCTAGTGATAGGGCTGAAACATACAAGAAATAACCCTAGTGATAAGCTGAAACACGTAAGAAACAACCCTAGTGATAGGTCTGAAACATGCGAGAAACAACCCTAGTGATAGGGCTGAAACACACGAGAAATAGCCCCAGTGATAGGGTTGAAACATGCGAGAAACAACCCTAGTGATACGTTTGAAACATACATGAAATAACCCCAGTGATAGGGCTGAAACATGCGAGAAACAACCGTAGTGATACGGCCGAAACATACGAGACATAACCCTAGTGATAGGGCTGAAACATGCGACAAAGAACCCTAGTGATAGGGCTAAAACATGCGAGAAACATGTATAGAGTGGTCTAATTGGTGATGGCATTTAGCATGGTAGTACACCTTGCTAAATGCAGGCATTGTGCACTGATATTTTGTAGTGTGCAATTGTGCATGTGCAATTACCTGACCATAGTTATCTCCAGAGAACAAGGGCGGGCGGGCGGTGCATCTTGCATATATTTTTTGCGGAAGTAAGCTACATATTATATTTCTTTTTTCACAATGCGAGAAACAACCCTAGTTATACAAACATCAAAAGAATAAAGAGACCACTTACAATAATTAGTTGTCACGATGAAAAAGTTGATAATTTGCTCTCACTAAATTTCAGTTTCGCTCAAAATACCTGAAACAAAACAGGGACACGGGTTAATTTTAATTAAATCACTGGAAACCGGCAGACCATTCGTTATTGTTAAACGAATTATCTGTGTGTCAGCTGTGTTGTGTTGCAAAATGTAAAGAACCATCTAAATTGTTCATTAGATCATATTCTATTAAAAATAAAAAAACGATGTTTGGCTCTATACTCAAGAGCTGCTTAACTAAAATCTTTAGTTAAGTTTTTCTTCATTATAAGCTGTCAGTTTCATATTTTTTATTCAAGCGACTTTGTCTGTGGGTAGACAGTCATTATTATATCCCTCAGGATCCTTAGTAGCTGCAGGGTACTGTCGTGAGGAAGGCGAGAAATTATAAAAAATCTTTTCACTTTAAAATAGTCATTTATTTTAAACACACACTGTCACGGCGTAGCCTAGAATGGTCGTCCACCAAACAAAATAGCGAACTGCCGATCGCATTCGAATTTAATTCAAAATTCATTATATTTTTTTAGACTGTAATAAAATAGTTACAGAACCCAAAAAGTTTGAATATGAGGCTAAGGCCTCACAGCATCTTCTGCCTTTTTCTGTACCCCTGAATACGTGTATCAATCCATTTTTGAAGTCGGTTAAAAATTACATGATGGTCGGATGAGTAGTGAAGATGTGAAAGCGTAACAAGCAAACTAAATCACTTTCGCATTCATTATAAGTTAGGACTAGTTAGGATTTCGAGATTGACAGGGAAATTGCGTGAGGTTCACTTTTAGTTCTAAGTAATTGACGTCACAGACAGTGCCGGCGTTAGAGGGACTGACACCCTGGGCAAGAATATTTTGGCGCCCACTTAAAGAAATCAAAATCGAGTATTAATTTTTTTCTGAACCAATGTGAACGTGTATTAAGAATTCTATATTCCATCTTCCATCGAACGCTTAGCTATCCCCACCATCCACCACGCGTTCTAGTTTGGTGGGGGAAGTATCCCACCTCCACTAATCGCCCCCCCAAATTTGGCGCCCTGGGCCGTCGCCCCATCGCGCCCCCCCCTAACGCCGGCACTGGTCACAGAAAACTCATGTTAATCAATATTTTTTTAACAAAGTGTCAGTGTAAATAGCCCCTAACAGTTTTAAGTGGTCGGTTGATGAAATGATATTGCGTGGAATGTTGAAGTTGTTTATTTTTTCGATGACGTCATCGGTTGCGTCCCTCCTATCATACGGGTAGTAGGTATGTATATTTTGTTGAGATTTTGTATAAAGATTTACCAAAATAACGTTATTTCTAAACTAAATAATTCTTGTGTTAGGCCTATACATATTTAGTGTACCTAAGTTGTCCGGTAATACCATTAGTAAAGTAAAGTAAAAAATTGCTTTATTCAAATAAACTTAGTAATTAAGCGCTTTTGAATCGTCTATATTTTTCTACCACCCGTTCCAGACTTTTTTAACTGACAAGAAGAACAACTATACAATTTTATAACAAACATTATTAACTCCGATATCTAAAATACTCCACTTACTAATATCCAAATATATCTCACTCACTCACCCAGATATAAAAAGATTCGAGAACCGAACCGCAAGTACTTCATAATATTGGTAAATAGTACTATTTTTGGATCCGCTCTCGGTTGTAAAACAAGCATTGGAATTAGTAATCGCTTCTTATAGTTGGCCTCAGAAGTAGCTAAACATTTTAGTATCATATCGCACTAAGATTGCGTTTATTATACTATGGTTGAAGGGAATACAAGCCTTTCAGTTGGTGTGACATAGTACATAATACGTAAGTGTGTGTGAAAGATGAAGAATTTTAAATTTTTATTAAAAAAATATTGGTGTCGATTCGTTTGGACGACTAAGATTTTAGCATTCTGTTCTTGTCTTTTCGATACAGAAGAAAAAGGATGGAAAAGTAAGTAAGTAAGCTAAGTCGTTACTAACCGAATCGACACCTTTCTAGCCTATTATTGTTATTAAACCGGGTTCACACTAGGCGATTTTAGGTAATCAATTATTATCGGTCAACAAAAAATGTCGCAGTCGCTTGCAATTTGAACGTTCAGACGGTTCAAATCGCAAGCGACTTAGCAGTTGATCAAATAAAATCGCCCTGTGTGAACCCGCTATTAGGGCGGGGCATTACTTCACAAAAAATATCCGTTTATTTATCAAAATATATCCTTATTTCCTTTGAAACAAATTATTTTTCTTACACACTATAGTTTACAGCTTCATGTCAAGATTTGGAACGTCGTTACGAGATATTAAGCTGTATCTCCTGCGCCTAAAAATAACAAAACAAACTAACAAAACATGTTAGCAAAACATTGCAGTCTTCTGCAACTTTTAAACACGAACATCTAACAAACATCTACTTCTAATATGTAAGTCATTTTTTCGAATAGGTAGATGTTCGTGTTTAAAAGTCGCAAGAGACTGCAATGTTTTGCTAACATGTTTTGTTAGTTTGTTTTGTTATTTTTAGGCGCAGGAGACACAGCTTTACTTCTTGGGAAATCCATTCGGTCTAGAGGCCAATTTTGACTATAGAGCTATTAGTAAAAAATATATTACTGTACAAACTGTAGGTTTTAACAAGAGCTCGTGTGTCACGCGTCCGCTGCAATTATGATGTGATTATGACTAGTATCGTGATACACAAGTAATGATATGGCTGTGCACGTGATGTGTCGACGACCTCTACTTAATGCTAACTTGTGACTATGTTTTACATGTAATTGGGCTGTTTGATACTTGGTGAACTATATTTTTAGGCTACGTATTTCTAAGTAGGTTATGAAAATGTTGCTGCATTTTTTAAGGAGATAGATGGTGCAGTTGTTTAGCGCCTGGGCCCAGCAATAGGGTATTTTACACCATGTAAGAAACAATATAAAAATGCATGTTTATGATAGATTTCATAAAAAGTGAATGAGAAACGTCGATATTTATTCATAAAAATGCAATATACATTTTATAATTCAATTTAAAAAATCGACTTTTTTAATCTATTCTTCAAATGTTCAAAACGCCATTCGCCATATTGGATTCCGACGTGACGTCAGCCCGACAGTAAGCAAACAGGATTTCGTACTCGTCTTACTGTGTTATTTTATAATTTTATGTGATTATCACGCCTGTGGACTTTTATGCTTTATTTTACTAAAATCGCATCATGGAAGACGGTTTTGTGAAAGCACAAAGTACTAATCTACCAACAATATATAAATAAATACGAAATGGTGGCGAAATTTTTTGCGTCCAATCCCGATTTCTGTTCTGCAGAGTGGAGAAATGTTAAAACAGCAATGTAAGTACCTATCATATCAAGTTTTTTCCAACATTAAGTACTACACAACACGATAATACCCTGTGTTTGTTTACTATTACAATCCAACATAACCTATTTTTTTTATTTTGTTATCAGGTCCGGAAGGGAATCTGACGACGCAATAGGCTATGTGCAGCTCAAACGGGTTCAAAACACGTGCGTTGTAGTGTACGGTATGCCTGGAACATAAAGTGCGTTCCAAGCCCTATGTACTGATTGACACATAATGTGAATGAACACGAAGAGACTGTGAGTAGTGTTAAGTGCTACGATTGTCCCTCGTCAGAAGGTGGCTGCAAGCATGGTGTTACGATGTACACCGCCGAACCGAAGCCCTGTCGTCGTATACTTCGGTTGAGTTTTAATGGAAGAAATCGAATCTGGCTAAGGTTGGCTCATCGATAAACATTTTGTGTGCAAAAGAAATTTCTAAAAGAAAATCTAAGGAGATGGTTGCAGACAGCAGTGTGCGATGCAAAAGGTTAATTTATGGGGAAACGCATAACCTTGATTAGTATAGTTCCACAACAAGTGATTGATCTACCTTTGCATGAATTTAAAAATCATGTTAAAAAGACGCTCATGGGTAATGGTTATTATAAAGTAGATAATTATCTGAAAGACCAAAATGCATGGAAAAAATGTAACACATAGCTTGCAAATATAAGTACCTACTTTGTTGTTTATAATCTGTTGTATTGTATTTGGTAACTGTTGTAAAGTAATAAAGATATATTTCAATTAAGTGTTTATTTCTGTTATTCATATAATCAAATTTCCAATTTAAGTTAAAGAGACAGGACATAACCGAGTGACCATAAACTTGACTGATGACAGCCAGATTAACAATAGCAGATCATGATATAATATTTAAGTTTGTAAATATTGTTACTTATTTCTGTTAAAGCTGATAAGTTTCTTGCACCTGTTCTTCTTGTCAGTTATAAAACTCTGGAATGGGTGGAAAATATAGATGATTCAGAAGCGCTTAATTACTAAGTTTATTTGAATAGTTTTTTGTACTTTGACTTTGACTATTCTCCTACACTACCCTATGTATAGTGCATATGTATTCACATATTTTCCACATACACATGACATTGAAATTAACATTATTATATCCTTAACATCTTTATGGTGGCCAAGTTGACCCATTCTTCAAATCAACTCGGCTGTGATGGACCAACATCATCTTTATACAGTGAGTGCACCATGGAAATAAAAAAAACTATACTTATTATTTGATATATTTATTTATTAAAATATAATAATACCTTTTATATAAACTCAAAGTTGCCTGTGTAAGTATTAATCCTTCAAAACACATGATTGATTTTGAATCAAAAAATGCAAGTGTTAGGTAGCAAATTATCTAAAAATTTGCTGTGTTCAATTATGTTCACATCGCTTATCCTTCTTGCATATCCAGTAGACACAAAATTCACGAGACCATCAGGTGAACAGGATATTTTTTTGTTTGTTTTTTGGATTTCTTTGGATCTCTTCTTACCAGTTTCAACCAAGTTTTTCTCATTTTGATGTCACTTGGCACTTGAACCCACAATTTTAGTGGAGATTTTACACTTGTTTTACTGCAATCAGGCACAAGACACCAATGATAAAACATTACAACTCATTATTTTAAAAACTCTTTACTTTTGTAAAAAGACATTGTAACCACTCTTGATTGTTTCCTGACGCCTGACGGAGTGACGTCACGGGCCTAAACAGCATGGCGGCTTGCGTTTCTGCGCAATAATTCAAAATCATAAATAAAAAATCATTTTTAAGGTATTTCTTGGTTTTATAAAATTGAAATAAAAATTGTGCTGGTTTATTACGACCTCAGGAATAATATAAACATGTTTTCAAAAAAAGGTGTAATTCCCTATTGCGGAGGTTAGGCAACTTTCGCAAGGGTCGGTTACGGGATAGGTGACCAAAATTTCTTATTTCTTCGTGTTTCGGAAGGCACGTTAAGCTGTTGGTCTCGGGTGCATTTGCAATCGTTAACAACAACCAATCCGCATTGGGCTCGCGTGGTGGGTTGTGGCCCATCCTCCTTATCCACCCTTAAGAAAGGCCTGTGCTCCAACAGTGGGGACATTAAAAATAGCTGATGGTTATGATCATGGTCACATTTTTTGGGTGTCTAAGCCTTATTTGTGACTTCCCCCACTGGGGGACAACGGGAATAAGACAACGGGAACCAATAAAATGGCTGGTTCAAGTAAATCTACCGTTGTTTTAAGTGCCATTTGAAAAACAGGTACTCAGTTCAAAAGAATTTATGAAATTAATAACGTTTTATATCATAAGTTGTATACGACTATGATTATAATTACAACCTATATACTGGTACATTGTACTCTTTGATAATTACGATGTGACGACCACAACAACATTTCAAATACATCTTTTAATGAATCTTATTAAATGCCGAACTTTCATCATCGGTAATTTCCATGTTTAAGTGGAAAACTTTTTACACGCTTAAACGCCAACATAAATTCTAAAATATATGTAAAGGTTTATAAGAAGAAACTGACTGACTGAAATACTAGCACGGAACCGACAGTTTACGAAAACTAGCTAGTTGTTAATTGTTTCCTTTTTATTTTTACCTCTAAAATTGTAACTGAAAACAATTTTTATCAAAAATAACATACAGATTCAAACAGTCGTTTGCAAACACATGCGCTGTACATTAGTATACTTTATATCTGAAAGTTGGCAAGACTCGTTAATCATAAGTTTGTTCGCACATGTTCTTACGATTAATCTGTTTTACCAAGAAATTTTATGTCCAGGTACTCCAGGGACAGTGAAAGTGCTTCTGTAATTAAGTCTTCATAGAAAGAGAGAAAATTGTATTTTGAGGAATTTTCTTCATATCATATTATTGAGTTATGTAACCCTGTTTTGTTACAGCAGTACTCATACAGAATTTATAGAACAAGAAATATTGTTCACTTTGTTTTCTACCGTGTTATATAACTCAATTGTAATAATTGTTTCAGTTTTGTAAATGTCGTTTACTGTGATGTTGATGAGTTTTACTCATTCTTTTTCAGTAAAGGTTAAAAAAGAATTAATTAAATGCTTAATAGTTAAATGCTTGTACAATTCCACACAGCGCCATCTAGCCCCAAACTAAGCAAAGCTTGTAATATGGGTACTAGACAACTGATATACTACTTATATACTTTTTAAATATATACCTATTATACATAGTAACACCCAGACACGTCACAGAAATTAAAATTCATCATTTCTTTCTGCCCGGCTGGGAATCGAACCCGGGACCTCTTGCGTGGTATACCGGCATGTTGACCACTGCACCACTCAAGTCGTCAAAAATGCTGCTAGTTACGTACCTCTACTTAACAGTCGGGTTCAGAAGACGCTAAACTCTTTAGGAAAATATCACTGCAAGAATTGAGTTTAGTGTACGTACATAGTAGGATTGCAAATTACCATACTTTTCCCTACTGAAAGTGATGTACCGTAGTACTAAAAGTGGGATTTTTAATTCGAGGCAGTAATTTGACATTTAGAACTGTCAGATATGTATGAGAAATGGCGCCATCTCATACATATCTGACAGTTCCGAACGTCAGTTACGACTAAAATTTAAAATTCTCCTTTAGTTGTCATTTGTCTGCACTGCATTCATCGCCAAAGCAAAATTGTTACTTAGCTCAGTCTACACTGAGGTATAGACTATGGAAAATATATTATTCTTACACAACAAAATAGGGAGACTACAGAACAGAAGTTAAGCTTAGTACCTACTACGCGTGTTCGAGCAACGCACACATAGACACCTCACACCGACACGGAATAACAATCTCAGACGAATCTCAAACGAGTTCGAGTTTGTGACGCAGTGTTATCGGTTGGTAAGAGCTGTCTATGTGTGTGTGCGTTGCTCGAGGTCGCGTAGTAAGGCTCGCGCAATATAACTTGAACCAAACCATAGACAATGCGGGTTGCGCACTAAACATTTTTGTACCTAAAATTGCTAGTGCGTGCTAAGTCACGTGGTACTCAAATTTGGGTTAAGTTATGTTGCGTGAGCTGTACTAAGCTTAACTTCTATAGTCTCTCTATACTGTGATTATCATTACAGTATGGTATTATAATGCGATTAATTTAACTATTTACAACAGAAGTGATCAATTTCAGGGCGCTCGCGGTACAAAACGATGTACTTCAATCTGTAAAATTTACTCTTTGCGTCATTATACATTCTTGAGTGAAGTTGCCACAGATCATTGTCTATTGTCTTTTTAATCGTATTGTACTGTTGTGACGAAGCCTCTATCTATTTTAAATAAAAGATTTAAATCACTTTTCTTATTTATTTTATGCATAGGCATTGATACAATTCGTGGCCAAAAGGGCACAGCCTAGCTGCTCTTCTTCTAGACAAAAGCAAGAGAACTGTCGTTCGCATTTGAAAATATAATAAAATTATTTTTATCTTTAGTCTGTAACCAAAGAGTTACAGAACCCAAATAGTTCGCATATAAGGCTAAGGCCTCACAGTACGTTATATTATTATGTAAAAGCAGGTTCCCTTACATTTCATCAGTAACGTCTGTGCCTTGTAATAGATAAAATACACCGACCTGAATAATTTGAATTTACTCCAACTTGGTTAACTTTAAGATACTCACGTAAACTTATCAAATAAGGAGTAGACTGGAGAGGGGAATGTTTAGAACTTAAATTAAGTTAGCTATAGATGAGCCGAACTACAAACACTCAGACCTGAGCCAATATAGAAAAAATAGTTTTCTAGATTGACCCAGCCGGGGATCGAACCCGGGACCTCAGAGATGGTGACACCTGAAAACCGTCGTACATACCACTCGACCACGGAGGTCGTCAATCGATTGTGAATTTCATTTACGCTTTTGCAAATATATGTCTGTTGATTTCTTAATCATTAGGTAAAAGCTTATAACAAAATTAAATATCCTGTACAGAGAAATTCAAAATATGATTTTATTGTGTTTTTTTAGTTCACTACATCTGGGCCTATAGCCAAGTGGCTTTCTACAATTTGAATAGTATTAGACATAAGTATGTACTTGACGTGAGATGTCGCTAATAATAGACAAACACGACGATTGGAAGTGTTAATTTCAGTTACTTAATGTCACTTCTATTCTATTCGAATAATCGAATAGCCAAGCGTTTGCCGCTTGTCTAGGCCCTCGGGTATTTTATTTTTATTGGATACAATTTTATTCAAGCATTGAATCAGCTCTTCTAATTAAACTCTGCAACGTATTGTCGACTATTGCGATGACATATTGCTAGCTATCCAATATGGACGGCTAACTGACAACAGTGTCAAATGCACAAACAAGTAATCAAATTGCGTTGCAGCATTGTGTGTGGTTATCAATGTCAAATAGTAGTTAAATCCATAGTTTAATAATATGTTTCACCAGGTATTCTCTTCTTACAGATGGCCCACGATTACATCACGCGAAGTATTACCTGATTGGTCCTTGGGGTATTTTCTTCCCACGGATGGCCCACGCTTACGTCACGAGAAGTGTTACCTGATTGGTCCTTGGGGTATTCTCTTCCCACGGATAGCCCACGCTTACGTCACGAGAAGTGTTACCTGATTGGTCCTTGGGGTATTCTCTTCCCACGGATGGCCCACGCTTACGTCACGAGAAGTGTTACCTGATTGGTCCTTGGGGTATTCTCTTCCCACGGATGGCCCACGCTTACGTCACGAGAAGTGTTACCTGATTGGTCCTTGGGGTATTCTCTTCCCACGGATGGCCCACGCTTACGTCACGAGAAGTGTTACCTGATTGGTCCTTGGGGTATTCTCTTCCCACGGATGGCCCACGATTACATCACGTTAAGTGTTACCTGATTTGTCGTTGGGGTATTCTCTTCCCACGGATGGCCCACGATTACATCACGAGAAGTGTTACCTGATTGGTCCTTGGGGTATTCTCTTCCCACGGATGGCCCACGCTTACGTCACGAGAAGTGTTACCTGATTGGTCCTTGGGGTATTCTCTTCCCACGGATGGCCCACGCTTACGTCACGAGAAGTGTTACCTGATTGGTCCTTGGGGTATTCTCTTCCCACGGATGGCCCACGATTACATCACGTGAAGTGTTACCTGATTGGTCGTTGGGGTATTCTCTTCCCACGGATGGCCCACGATTACATCACGTGAAGTGTTACCTGATTGGTCCTTGGGGTATTCTCTTCCCACGGATGGCCCATGATTACATCACAGTAAGTGTTACCTGATTGGTCATTGGACCGAATCGAGATACTTGATTGGTGGTAATAATCCATAGTAATATATTATCTCTAATATTACTTTGGATATGTAAATTCCGTCAACTGTTATATAAACGTCACTTGTTCTAATAAAACACACATCAATATTTACATTAAAGTTATTCCAGGCATTTAATATATGAAAAATTATGAGCATTCTTCACTGAAAGCCAATGCTCACAACTCCTTTCATTGCAATAGAATACAGTTGAATAGTTCTACAAACGCGACATAACACAATGCCCTTTGTGTTGGTAGCAGAGCAATAAATGTCGTACTTGTATTTACTGAAGAAATAACGTTAGAAATGAAAAGTTAACAGAAGCTGTGGCTGTTGGTATGAACCTTATTCATGACGTAAATATCAAAAGTGCAATGCCAACGTTACAGAATAAACAAAATATAAAAGAAAACTATTAAGAGAGCATAGACTGAGCACTAGCGCCGCCATTGGTGAAAAAAGCATAGTGCTTAAATAAAGACGAAATTGTGAATTATCTCTCGGTAGTGCACTCCGAAGAAGCTTTTTGGTACTTTTTATAGCTTAAACTATATTTTCTAGCTTGTCGTTTAGTTACATGGAGTTTTTTTTAAAGTGGTCACTTTTAGCAATAAGACTCCATTTAACTAAACGACAGCCTAGAAAATATTGTGCAAGTGATAAAAAGTACTACAAAGCTTCCTCCATTTAACTAAACGCAATTTCGCCTTTATCTAAGCACTACGTTTTATTTTCAATGGCGGCGCTAGTGTGCGGACTACGTGCTCTTAAGGGCTTATTTTGCTCTCGATTGATAACGTATTACACCGCCAAATTGAAAATGTTTTTCATTTGTTTTCAAATTCTTTGAATGAGTTTTATTTTATTTGGTTATTAATTTAACCGACTGATATCTGTTATCTGAGGATTGAAAAATCGGTCCTAGGGATACTAACTCGGTTTTATGAATACTTTTTTGTTTTTTTTTTTGCTTTTTTTTATTTGATTTTTGTGGTTTTTCTGCACCTTGAAGCAGACTTTGTCACAGGTTTTTGTTACCACGTATACGTAAAACTCTTTTCGTAAATCTTCGAAGTAAATAAGGAATACGGTTTAATAAGCTACATTAACAATATAAATGGCAGAAATCGGATGTTTAACTATTCCAAAATTCTAGAATAGGTAGCATGCTAGACTAGTGTACGTTTTTCTTTAGATAATCCGGTGTTTGCATCGAATTTTCGTGACGTGAAACAGGGTATTAGCTCTTGCTAAGTTTCTAACCAGTTTTTGTCATTGTCAAATCTCCTATTATATAGTTTGTTGCACCTAATAAAACCTCCATCGACGCACGCAATTAAAAAAGATAAAAACAGATGACGCGCGAGAAAAACAAAATGTTTCCTAAAGTTTTTTTCACTCACGTTTTCTATTATGTTTTTTCTCTGAAGTTTTAAAAGATGTTTAGAACGTGGGTAACATACCTTATTATGTATTAAATACATCCAAGATTTGGCAATAATCACGTGCTCATTAGATTATATTATTGTGGCTCTACCAGGATTCTCTCCCGGAACGTTTGGCCACTGAAGAACTAAGAACTAAATGCTAATACTAGAACAGACGTAGAACGAAGAAAATGTTTGCTCACCTAAAATGGATCACAACTGCCCCAGTCATATAGTGACCATCTGCAATTTTTAATATCCCCACTGATGGGGCACAGGCCTTCCTTATGGATGGATAAGGAGGATGGGCCATCTACCACGCGGGCCCAATGCTAACGGCTACAAATGCAGCCAAGACCAACGGCTTTACGTGCCTTTTGAAGCATGGAGGAGCTCGAGATAGTAAATTTTTGGCCACCTATCCCACTACCGACCCTTGCGAAAGTTATTTAACCTTCACAATCGGGCCAGGCGCTATACCACTGCGCCACCGAGCTCCTCTCAGTCATATAGTGAGTGTACCACCAATGCATGAATAATTGCGTTGCGGTCCACGGCAGATGAGCAAAAATTTTTTTCGCTGTGTCTGCTCTAGTACGTTAACATACACCTGAATGGGCAGGCCGTTACACCATACGGCCATCACGAAACTATGATAGTAGAATTTTGTGGGTATTACACCAACGATAAAATGTTGTGTTTATGGGTACAAACTACATTGACACGTATATACCCTCTATATACCCTCAAGATACCTTATAAATATTTAAGCGAATGACAAGACAAAAGAAATAAAACAAACGACATCGTAGTAAAAGGGTCGAATCCCTTGTTCTGATGAAAATGCTATCCAGCTTTGATGTCTGGTGAAGGGTCGAGGTCATAGGATATAAATATATTTGAAGGTAACTTAATGTTTGGGTTGAAAACGAGCTGAAAAGTCATTAAAGAAAGCAATTTAAAGCCTCCTAATAAGAGAAATAAAAGGGATAGTTTTTAACGATGTCCATTCGTTCTGTGGTTGCAGGAATTACAAAGAATTTCTACAAAATGCGTAAAAAGGCATTTTTAATGACCCCACTGCTGAGACGGCCTTCCATTTTTGACGACCTACGTGGTCGAGTGGCTTTGTACACCGGTTTTCAAGGTGTCGCCATCTCTGAGGTCCCGGGTTCGATCCCCGGTTGGGTCAATTTAGAAAACGAGCTTTTCTATATTGGCTCAGGTCTGGGTGTTTGTGATACCACCGTTGTCTCTGATTTCCATAACACTTAGGTATTGGAGCAACGTATGTGATGTTGTCAAATATTTATTTATTTATTTATAAGGGTAAATAACCACGCGGGCCTAATTTGGCGGGTGATAACGACTGGAACCATGGAGTAGATTGAGATAATAAATATTTGGTCACCCATCCCATGGCCGACCCTTGCGAAGTTGGTTAACTTCCGCAATTGCAGAACGGATGCGCTAACGTCTAACCCATTGCGTGCCATTGCGCCATCGAGCTCTTTATCTATCCTTATCATGTATATGTCGCAGCGAACTAGCTTAATTAGTTGTTCAATAAACGGCCTAGCCTTTTTATTTAACGGCGCCGTTCAATTAGCGGCCGAAATAATATCTAGCTATTTAATAAGATGGCTAGGCAAAACATTGAAATCTAGTTCCGTTTTCTATCACCTAGAGCGCTGTAAGCAGAGCTGCCAATATAGCGTCAACCAGCTGTGATATTTTTGGTGTTACTCATGAACGAGATTAAAATGGAGTTTGTGATTAAAAAATATAGTGTAAATATTATCTGTTATCGAACGTTAGAGAAAATTTTGACCCATTTTTTTTTTGGTTATGACAATTATGCAGCAGCATATTGTATAGATAAAGGTAATTTTTTTAAATTTATTGTTGTGATGCCATATGTGGGTTCACAATGATTCACAAGTTTAAATATTAATTTGTTTTTTTGCTGCCTAAGCATCTGCCAGCCCGTTAATTAAATGTTGTATTAGAGGCATTTAAATGACTAGGCCGTTAATTGAGTGGCTGATTAAATCAGTTAACCCTCGATATATACGTCATAAAAATAAATAGAAATGCCAATTTAACAACTGATTGTAAAAGATAAATAAGTCGCATTTCGTAAGTAAATTGACTATGCCTTACAAGGCAGTACTGAGAGATTAACGTCAAAAATATCCTTGACTTCCCACGAACAAACTGTGGGTGGAATGAACTGATCTAAAATGTTCCGAATCAGTATCTAAGCACAAAGTGATTGTGTGATTTAGATAAACTACGCTTATTTCGTGCTGTAACATAAAATAAGATTGGTCGATGTCAATTTCATGTTTTGGAGCTACAAAGTACCTAAGTCTGATGCCATAACAACAATTAACATTGTTGTGTTCCGACAGTTAGCAGTAAGATCGCCAGTTCCTCAGTAGTTGAAGATTCCGGGTGAAGTCCACTTTCGACCTTATCGTCACTTAACATCAGGGCCCTATTTAATAAACGTGACAATTTGTCACCTGTCATGACAATTTTATATCCATTAATGCGTCAACCAATTTGAAAATAGAACAATCTACTCATAGCTACTCCGCAATGTAAACCAAATTGTCATGACAACTGACAATTTGTCACGTTATTTAATAGGGCCCAGGTAATATGAAGGTCAAGCACTGACCCGTTCTGGATAAAAAAGTATTTTTTTATTAGTAGTTTTTAAAATTTAAAGATTTTTTAATTGTCAATCAACAATGTTTTTTCTATTAAACATTATATGAGAGGAAAACGATGATATCTGGCAACAATCAGGCTTCTCGTTTAAATACACATGGAATCCAGACCTGTCATTTGAAAGTTACGACAGTTTATGGTCACCCATCTGAATCCAAACCATACCGACAGTTGCTTAGCGCTCACAATCATTAAGGGTACAATCACTCTACGCAGATTATTTGTTGAACTCTATTTTCTAGTACATTGAGGTCATTACCATCCCCAAGGTGAACAAGATTTAATAATTCAGTCTTCGCAAAACCTTATTTCGTAGAAAACGGTTCTCATATTATGACAATATCATTTCAGACAATTTATTTCGACAAATATGACTCTAGTTGCTTAAGTGTTTCTCTTATTTCGTACGAATAATGAACAATTCATTTGGTTTATTACTAACTAGCGACAGCCTGCGACTTTATCTAAGTTATCTTTTTTTCTGGATGAAAGATACCCTTTGTCCTTTTTCTGTACCGCTGACAAGTTGTCAAAAAAGGAGAAGTTGTCAGTGATAACGTGTATGCAGAATTTCGTGATGGTCGATTGATATGAGTATTTAAGAGACATAAAGGTCAAACAAACACACAAAGTCACTATCGCACTCCTAATAAAATATTACGTAAAAATATTGTAGGAAGAAAATCATTGTTATTTTCTGGTCAACAGAAATGTACTAAAAATGTGTAAGGTTTAGTATTCTACTCAACAATGAGACGCAAAAACCAATAAATACAAACTAAATAATTCCAAAACAACACCTGAATTAATAATATACGCGCTGTAATCCGTAAAAAGTGTTTTATTTCTAATGAACTGTACGCGCGAAAATCTTAGAAGTGTAAATGAGACGCCACATGGCAAAAAAGAAAAAAAATACTTTCTTCAATTATCAATTGAAAAAGATTTATCTAGCTAAATCAAATTACATTGGTTCATCACATCACTCATGCCATGCCTTCTTATTTTACGCTCTGCAGCTTTCATACGATATTAAAAGCTGTTAAATAAATATTTGTTTTAGAAATATTTCTAGTCTTATGACAAGTATATTAGATCAAGATAATCGTAGTAAGTTCAATGTGCCACAGTCTCAAGGTCATGGTCGGCAGACACTTACACCGAACCGATTATTATTTATACGTTTTGTTAAAAAATATTCTCACCAGGGTTCAGAACGAAAATCTTTTAATTTCTCTAAAGATCAGTTAAAAAAGTAACAAAGCGTGACATTTTAAAATGTGAAGTATTTTTATACATACTTTACATAAATACAAAGTATTTTTCATAAAAAGTAATTGGAGGACTATAAGCTTGTTGTAAGGAGTTTATTGGAAATCTTTATTCATAATCGCTCAATAGCGACAAACGCTCTATAACCCTTTGATAAATTTATAGAAGGGTGCTGCCTATTTTATACCTATTTTAGTGAATAGCATGGTCAACTACATAACAGCTGATTGAAGTGACAGCTTTCACGTTATCTTACAAATATTGTTGACATTTAATGACAAATAATTGTTTTCTTTTTTCGGAAGATGTGGATATCAGCCAGTGGATTTGCCTGTTTTGTCTATGGATTCGTCAGAATAACAACATTATAACGCTGAAGTAGCATTTTGTTAAAGTACGTTTATGAATTATGAAAGTTATATGACGTTTAATATGCTTTATCAGCATTATAACTAAAATTGTCTGTGACTCTATTTTAAGGTTGTTTTTTTGAATTAAGCGGATAGTTTATATTTTAATGCTAAAACTGTAATTAAGTAAAAAGAAAAAGTTTTGTAAGGGGAGAATCTAACAATGTTTGAAACCAATAAACAATTTTATTAGAATCTTAGAAATTGTATTGATATATCTTATGGTTATGGCTGTGGTTTTAGGTAGCAGATTTTTATGTATTTTTTCAGTTACATAATAACAAGATAACTGAGGCAATTTTGTTGCTACTTACCTTTTGTACTTGTTTGGCTTTTGTTAAATTACATATTGGCGAAAATTACTTTACGGTGTAACAGTCAGTTCGTTGAAAGGTAACGGCCGTCTTTGCACGTATCGCATTTATTGCTATATCTCTTTGAAACATCTTTTTATGGCATAGATGGCAATACGTAAGCGAGGCACAAGGCATAGTGATGGCAAAATGTACGCGAGGCACAAGGTCAAAAGATCACTGACAGAATGTTAAATTAGATGTATGGTGTGCTACCCGTCTGAGGTGCTACGGGTGAGTCGATTTTTTTAGTATTTTTCTAATATTATTTATCTTAATATAAAAATAGCATTGTGAATGCGAAAAATCTAAATTTAATAATAGATGTATGAATGTTATGGTTAAAAGGCAAGGTTAGATCTATATCTTGAAAATCTGAGGGGAAAAAACTAATTTCATATAAGACTCTTTGCATTTTATTGTTGTTATCTCATCGAATTTTGTATTTTTTTATATTGAGGCTATATCAACTAAAGTCACAACGGTTGTAGGGTCCTTGTTGCTTTTTTTATCCACAACGAGTTGGTGCTTGGCCTTTGCCTCACCTGATGTTAAGTGACGATAAGGCCTACACCCGGAATCCTCACCACTGCGGAACTGGCTATCTTACCTCATACTGCCAGAACACAACAATTTTTAAATAGGTGACGTCAGACTTAGTTAAGATAGCCAGGTGTATTTTATAAATAAATAAATATTTGACAACATCACATACTTTGTTCCGATTCCAAAGTAAGTAGCTAAAGCACTTGTGTTATGTAAATCAGAAACAACGGTGGTATCACAAACACCCAGACCTGAGCCAATATAGAAAAGTTCGTTTTCTAAATTGACCCAACCGGGGATCGAACCCGGGACCTCAGAGATGGCGACACCTTGAAAACCGGTGTACAAAGCCACTCGATCACGGAGGTCGTCAATAAAATTAATATCACTGTGCTGAGTGTGCAAGTCTATCCCTCCCATTTAACTTTAATCGAGAACATTTAAGGGGCCACGACAATTACACATAATTGAACAACGATTTTACACAGTGTTACTCGATTTATCGCACCAAAAAAATTATGAAGATCAAAAAAAAAGAAGAAAGTATATTATGGTACTCAATTATGTGATAGACAAAAACATTACAGCTAAAACTTTTCTCGATTAAAAAAAATCGTAAGTGACCTCCAATTTTTTAGTTTTTCAATACTGTGCCAATAAATAATAAACTTATATTCAAAAACCTTAACTAGCTCTTTAGTTTTGTGATTGACAGTTTTCGATGAGAAATAAATAAATAAATATTATACAACATCATAAACATTGCTCTGATTCCAAAGTAAGTAGCTAAAGCACTTGTGTTATGTAAATCAGAGACAACGGTGGTGTCACAAACACCCAGACATGAGCCAATGAAGAAAAGTTCGTTTTTCTAAATTGGCTCAACTGGGGATCGAACTTGGGACCTCAGAGATGGCGACATCTTGAAAACCGGTGTACAAAGCTACTCGACCACGGAGGTTGTCCAAAATAGTCAAATAGTTTATTAGTAACCAATTAAAAGCGATAATGTTCTCAATAATTTATACTATGATCATTTTTCCAGCGTGGCCTTCTTTTTACCGACTTCAAAAGGAGGGAGGTACTCAATTCGACCCGTTTTTTTTTTTAGTTTTTTGTTTTTTTTTTTTCGTATGAGGATTTAATGGCCACCTCTGGTGTTAGAGTTTATCAAGCCGCCTGTAAGGCCTCTAACTTGGCTTAACGACTGTTACTAAATAATATACTAGAAAAAATAGGACTCGCACCAGATCATGTTCTCGGACGGGAATCGAACCCGCCAGCGCCATCTCACCAATGTAGAAGAAATTACCCTCTACATTCAGCTACGTTCAGCTTGCAGCGTAAGAGTGGATATACTAGAAGAAATTCGACGTTCTCACCAGTGACTCGGTAGCTCAGCGGTCAGAGCATTGGACCGGATATCCAAAGGTCGCGGGTTCGATTCCCGTCCGAGAACATGATCTGGTGCGAGTCCTATTTTTTCTAGTATATTATTTAGTAATATATAAAAATAGCATTGTGAATGCTTAAATCTCAAAATTTCAAATAGTTAACGACTGTTATCAGATGACAACAGTCTTCCATTCATTAACATCCAGCGTTATACGCCCCGTAGTTGCAGTTGTTACTATGTATATCCGTTGGCCTGAGGGATTCCATGACTATTGATACTCCATGAATATTCACATGGCAGGTCCTATTGACTATTCTTTGTACGCTTACAATGGAAACTCGACCTTTGAATCCCTTTGTGACAAACGTACTAACTGGAATGAACATTTTATTGCTTGTATTTGATTGAGAGTAGAATAGTTAACTAAATGTTAATCAAAAGCAAAATTGTAATTGAAATTAGTAGTTATTTAAGTAGTTTGTAAGTTCAGAATGTCTTTTTCTTTTTTTAATGAAATAATAATAAAATGCAGCATTATAGAAGACAAGAATAGGATTTCAAAGCCATATAATTAACAATTTATTTTTCAAAATATACATTTATAGAAGATACGTACGTAATGCTCGGAAATAAGTAAAATACGCTTAATTTATGGCATGATTTGTATAACTTTTTGTTATTTTCTTGAAACGTAAAATCAATGAAGTAACGAATAAATATCAAAAACACAGTTTCATTTTCTCAATGTTTAGGTACACACGACGGCACCTCAGACTATACATGTTGACCTTGAGACCGACTTTATGTCTTACGTAGTAAAAGCTGTTTTCGCAGTTTAACTGTATAACCTGACGTGCTGTAGTGCGTACATCACTATGGTATCATTTGCCCAGTGTTACGATTTTATTCACAACAACATTCTATTTTACTACCGCCGATTCTCACAGAACCCACGTGTTCCCAAACTTATTTCATTCATAATGTCTCCTTCCTCACTCAATGGGACAAGACACTTGAAATGATGCCAAGATGTAGTTTTACTACGAACGGGTAAACAAATAGCCTGTTTTCTTGAAACATTTTCTTCAAAAACTAAGTCCAATCCTTTCAGTCAACAAGTGTTAATTATGTTAACTTAATGATAATCCTATATTTGCATGCTATCTCATATGGCTACATACAGCGAACTAAAATCTATGGAACAAACATTCCGAACAAAAAATAGCACACAAAAATGACAACCAAGTGGGCGGGGCTAAAAATGCTGGCATTTAGTATAAACTGCACAAAGCGTAGCATAGTCTGTAACTTATAGATATTTTCTATACTGAAACGAAAAAATATTAAACACTAAAGATACGTCACTTTCATATTTCATCTTTGCATATTTTTGCCTTCTTTGCGTCTTTTACACTTTTGACTAAACATGAGACAGGACGTCATTTCTAAACTCTCTATTTTCTTTAAAATAAAAACTGCAATTATTGTAAAGAATGCTAACGTCTGTCACCGAGCGCGTGGCTGGCCCGACTAAATGCTGTGCGAATTGTAATTTTTTAGCCCCGTAGTGCCATTTTTTAAGCAATATTTGTTTGCAAAAACACTTCCATTGATTTTAGCTCACTGGCAACATTACGTCAGTAATAGGTTGATTCTGTGACATAGATTTGGGCACTAAACAAATGCCAATCAACTTTATTTTACAATACCCATTTACTGCAATTACCTAAATAATTATATTTTATTCTATTCTATTACTAGTTGTATACCTCCTAGCAAAAATCAACTCATCCAGACTGTTAGTCTGGGCGATTATGTACGCGTAGCTTCTCAGACTTAGATTTTAGCTCACTGGCAACATTATGTCAGTAATAGGTTGATTCTGTGACATAGATTTGGGCACTAAACAAATGCCAATCAACTTTATTTTACAATACCCATTTACTGCAATTACCTAAATAATTATATTTTATTCTATTCTATTACTAGTTGTATACCTCCTAGCAAAAATCGACTCATCCAGACTGTTAGTCTGGGCGATTATGTACGCGTAGCTTCTCAGACTTCTAATATTTTAAAACATCTTAGATCCTTATTGTATTTGTCATGTTTTTAAACACTTTTTTTGTTCTCTCTTGATGATCCTAAATATTTGGACATTATCTATCTCCATAGAATATGACGCTACTGCATAGTCGAGTTCAATATCCTATAGACTTTTGACAGTAAAGTTCATGAACCTTATGCCTTTGTGAAAGTCAACATCTATTTGAAATTTTGAGATTTAAGCATTCACAATGCTATTTTTATATAATACTAAATAATATACTAGACTCGGTAGCTCAGCGGTCAGAGCATTGGACCGGATATCCAAAGGTCGCGGGTTCGATTCCCGTCCGAGAACATGATCTGGTGCGAGTCCTATTTTTTCTAGTATATTATTTAGTATTAAGTCAACATCTGTCAAAAGAGTTAATTAAATAATGATCTTGATTGTACACAAAAACTATACGAGTAGTAGAGGCTATCGAGTATTTCGTAGTAGTGGTCTTCTTTCAGCATGTTTATTTCATCAATTGCTTTTTGTCGACACTGAATGAGCCAGAGTTGAACCAGTGCCAAGATGTGATACTACGGATTGTCAACCATTGGCAATGATGCTTACTTTTGTTTGTAAACATGGGAGTCCAAGATTTGGAGAGCAAAAAAGTTCAGCTGCATCAAATTCCTTAAAATAAGAAATTTTAATTTAAAACTCACATATTAGCTAAAGTGGAATCGATAAAACTGGAATCGATAAAACTCTAAAATTTTGTTGAGTGTGGTCACTAGTACAACGCACGTGACTAGGTGATGCTTACAGAATGCAAAATCAAGGTCATGCGAGGTGAGTTGCGAAGTGAGAGTGAACTGCGAAGGGAGTTGCGAGTTGTTGTCTGATTTTAAAGAATCGCAGGACTGTACGCATACCTATTGTGTTTATAATAAATAAAATAAAATAAATTAGTAATTTCATTTTTAATGTGTTTTGTTAAAACAAATAGTTTGTAGTAGTTGCTATTAAAAATGGGTTTTAAAAAAACTCGCGTGATGCTTTTAAATAAATTTTAAACATGTTCACACAAGGGCAATAATTTGCCCAAAACTTTTTCATAGTTAGGACTAAAATTACGTAAAAAATATAAATTAATTACAAATCCTAAGTTTAAATACTGAGATGACTTGTATTACAGTAGCTCTTGGCAACTACATAATAATACTAATAGTTTCCTTTTGTTTTGTAATGATTGTTAATATTTTAGTATCGTCGGCCATTGTTGGCGCCAAATGTATCACATCAAACACAGAATGTTTATATTCATAATATCAAATGTTTGTCAACAAACATTGTCTGCTACATTGTAATAACCATAACAGCGGAACTGAAGGGTCACAGGAGATACATACATTATTTTTGTTTTAGTATCTTCATAAGCATATACAATGTTTATTTTGCCTGCCTCTGAGATAGGAAGTATAATGTTTTTATAACTGATTTTCAATCCAGTTTCTATTGAGAAACACTCTAATGATCTCTACTTCAGTTTCTTTCGCATCCATGCTTTCTGCAAGCCTGCGACCTTTACGAGTACCAGATCGTTGTTTTATATATTATATTTATTAGATCACCAACAAGTTTACACTGACATAATGAAATAAAATTTAACAAAATTAGTTGTACAAAGCTTAGTGAAAACTTAATTGTAGGTGACAAATGCATGCTCAGGAAACAACAGCAACAATTAAAATAAAATTAATGATAATGATAAATTTTATGATCATGAAGGCCAATAATCAGCAATAAAAATATTTCTGATTATCTTTCCTTAACGTTAAAGAAGTACCTTAAAAGTGACTATTTTTTTTAACACAAATGAACACGTATCGTTTTATCTTATCCAGTACTTATTTTTTCACTTAACACTTGTGGCATTAGTTAGCTTAGTGTTTAAACATTTATGCATAAAAGTTTTGGAACATAAGCGTTCATGGTTGTTAAATAAATAAAGAAAATGTGAGTATGGAAAATGCAACTTCATTAATATTCTCCATACTAAACGGCAATTCGTATAATATAAAGGTGCACCTAAGGTTGCCAGGTCCAAAAACACATAAGCCCGACTCGGCGTTTCATTTGGCCGAACGAAGTCGCGGGCGGTCACTAGTATTAAATAAAATTCACCACTACGCCACTTTCGGTCTGGTCCCTATTTAATAAATGTGACAATTTGTCACCTGTCACGACAATTTTATATCCATTGCGTCAACCAATTTGAAAATAGAACAAACTACTCATAGCTATACCACAATGTAAACCAAATTGTCATGACAATTGACAAATTGTCACGTTATTAAGTAGTGCCCTGGGTACTGTCTTAAGTGACCATACAGACAGTAAGTTATAATGTTGTTTGTAATTGGACACCGGTGCCATCACGTTACTCACAATAATGTATAGTACCTTTATGTCTGAAAGCGTAATGTTTATAATTAGTCATAAAACGTGGCGAAGCATTATGTCAGTTGTTTACTGTAGATGATAACCTGATTGAATCATCTGATGAACCTGGCTTTTGTTCCGTTAGATGGGGTCATTGATAATAACAAACTAGCTTCTGCCCGTGACTTTGTCAGCGTGGACATTCGGATTAACGCTTCACGAACTAAAACGCACGCATATGGCACCGACAAAACAAAAAGCGATTCGAAATTTTGGAATTCGAATCCCCACATGAATATTTTTATCTGGATACAAATTACTATTCATTCCAAATTCAACTTTAATTAGTAAAAAACAAAGAAGATAATACTTTGTAAAAAAAGCTTCCAATTTGAAAGTGGGGCGTTAGTTCGAGGTGCCGTTTTTGAGACTCTGACCGGTCATCTATAATGTTGTAGAATGAAAGATTTGAGGAGGTAATATATGTATAATGTAGAAGGAATTTGGTAACCAAGTAAACAAGTAT
This sequence comes from Catoptria pinella, assembly GCA_963556745.1. NCBI lineage: Eukaryota > Metazoa > Arthropoda > Insecta > Lepidoptera > Crambidae > Catoptria > Catoptria pinella. Next base: position 3,403,257 of record OY750777.1, read on the forward strand.
GAAACAGCTGTCTAAGATGACATTACAATTTTGATTAAAGTTTATAAGTAACCAGTATAAATAAATAAATAAATGATAAATATTTGACATTATCACAAACATTGCTCGATTCCAAAGTAAGTAGCTAAAGCACTTGTGTTATGGAAGTCAGAGACAACGGTGGTATCACAAACACCCAGACCTGAGCCAATATAGAAAAGTTGCTTTTCTAAATTGACCCAACCGGGGATCGAACCTGAGACCTCTGAGATTGCGACACCTTGAAACTCGGTGTACAAAGCCACTCGACCAAGGAGGTCATCAAATATATGTATGTATAATGTAGAAGGAATTTGATAAACAAGTATGAAACAGCTGTCTAAGATGACATTACAATTTAGATTGAAGTTTATAAGTAACCAGTATCACAACATAGAAGAATATAGCAAAGCCTGTGCCATCTATAACTACTTACAACAACACAAACGCAATAAATTACGTTAAATAATGAAACAATCCACAGAGTACATTCCTAGTATCCATCAAATAAACATACGTAATATTCTACCTCTTCTCAGTAATGACTCGTGTAACACTATCATGTTTGTTTTGGGTGCGCGCCTCTGTCGGCGATTTTATAAGAACAGCGGATAAATAAACCATTGAAAAAACCATTCTAGTATATTATTTGGTATTATATAAAAATCTACTCAAACACTATTCCTTTATTACCTTTAGGAAAAACATGTATTAGATATTAATCTAATTCTTACATGTTTTTCTTACACTAAATAAGAAGGAATAGTGAAGGAATAATTCTGTACCTTCTGTGAAAACTGATCTAACTCGAGTTATATCGATTTTGAATTTATTTCACTATTCAAGTCATCGAAAAATTAGCTATTTTTGTGTCTAATCGGTGTATTTTTACGACTTATATGAACAGAGATAAATTTTGTGCATAGTAATATAAGTGCTTGCTTTTCTATGATTTTTTTGAAATAAAATGTGTATATTAATATATCTCTAGTTAAAACAATGTGTACCGAAACTTATTTCTCTTTAAATTAGTGTCTAGAAATATAACTCGTTTTAAAACTTTACACACAATTCAATAACAACTGACTTAAATTGTGCGTAGTGATTTATCTAGAATTATATCAATACACACATATAATTTCACAGTATGCTAGTTTGTGAACATTGATTCAACTCGACTTATAGCATTAAAAATGAAGTAATAATCAAGTTTTATTTTGTGTTTATCGATATAAATTAAGTTAAATCAATAATCACATATAGGTTTGGGATAGGTGTAAAATGATATAATTGACTTATATCAACAAATATTATGAATAAACGAAGTAAAACGTTTAATTACTTATTGTGTAAAATGATATAACTGCCCAATAAACCACCCGCGACCTCCCCTTCCCTCGTACCCTTCCCCCGCGCCTGTGTGGATACGACAGTGTGTTATCTCAGTATTGCGCCGACGTTCATGCGCTGCAGTCACATCAGTAGAGTCTCCGCGACACTAAACAAGATGAATTGAAATGTAAGTTGTATCACTTTACACAAAGCATAATACATGGTGCCATTTTATTAATAATGGGCTAAAGTCATTGATGGGATGAAAATCTGCCCTATATTCCTTAAAATAAGTGTGAGATTGCTTCGATGCATAATAGTGAATTGTATCAATATACACTTACTTTTTATACCATTGCACGTTATTTTTACAAGAAATTAAAAATACATAGTATTTTTTGATTCGGGCGTATTTTTTGTTTATTATTATTCATTATTGCCTGTCTTACTAACACGTGGAAAAAGAGTTGTGTTTTTAACTGATTTTTGACCCCCGACGCAAAAAGAGAGGTGTTATAAGTTTAACGTATCTGTGTATCTGTCTGTGGTGTCGTAGCTCCCAAACGGATGAACTGATTTTGGTTTAGTTTTTTGTTTGAAAAATAATTTTCAGCTGCTTGAAGATCATCAGCTCTTTTCTAGTTGATGACGGGATCTGACTAACTTCTTTATGTCCGATCGATTCGGAATTTGGTACAGTATTACTTCAATGACATTGAAAGAACATGGTAAGGTAACCATGACCTAATCAGCCGTTAGAAGATCATCAGCTCTTTTCTAGTTGATGAGGGGATCTGGCTAAGTTCCATATGTCCAGTCAATTCGACATTTGGTACCGTGTTACTGCAATGATATTAAAAGAACATGGTAAGGTGACCATGACCTGAAGCTTAAGCATCAGCAGAATACTCAACTCCTCACCAACATACAGCAGAGGTATAGTGTTTGGGATCACTAGAATGGTCTTTAATGAGTAGATTGCGAATCAAGTATAATAGGTGGTGATGATGAGGCATCACCTAGAATCTGAAGGATACCCAACTCTTCAACAACATACAGCAGAGATATCGTGTTTGGGATCACTAAAATGGTCTTTAATGAGTAAATTGCGAATAAAGTATAATAGGTGGTGATGATGTGGCATCATCTAGAATCTGAAGGATACCCAACTCTTCAACAACATACAGCAGAGATATCGTGTTTGGGCTCATTGGAATGGTCTCGATGATTAGGTTATACTCCTAGATTGGTAATCAGGACTCATCAGCTTTTTGAAATTGAATTCAAAATTTGGTACCGTGTTACTTCAATGATAATGGCCGCCAAAAATTTAGTTTAAAAAGCTTCAAATAAAACTGAAATTAAAAATTTAATAAACCCCCGATACAAAAAAGCTAACTCTTAATAAAATACCCCCATACAAAAAAAGCTTACTCATAAAAAGATGAAAATAATGTCATCATCAAGTCTTAAATAGATCTATGAAAAAATCGTAGACGTCGGGGGACCGCTAAGTTAATGGATTTACATGTAAGCTCGTCACATTAACTTCGCGGTCCACCAACGTCTACGATTTTTCCATAGATTTATTTATGACTTGATAATAATGATGATATTATATTTAACTTTTTAAGAGTTAGCTTTTTTGTATGGGGGGTTTTTATTAAGAGTTAGCTTTTCTGTGTCGGGAGTTTTTAAAGAATAATTTATTTACTATCATTAAATGTACTATTTTGGGAGTAAATTAATTTATTTTAATTTGCTACTGAATGGAAATGGGACTTATGAATGGATTTTTTAAGATCGGTTTATTGCTAGTTGTCATTTACAAGTTGGCTAAGTTTGAGTCTGAATGACTGTAGTGATGATTGTGTTGTCTTTACATGAAGCACTCCGTAGTCAAGTCAATATTAAGCCAATGGGATCAATTCCCGATCAGCTCAATGGAATAAACATTTATATTCATTTTCTTTTCTCTGAGTAGGTGTTTAAATACCAGCCTGTATTCTTTAGTATGTTACGTTGAATTTCGATACAACAACAGTTTTAACAAGTCTAAACATCTGTTATGTTTTGTTTAAGTAAACCTTTAAGTTTAATATTGTTTTGTTATTTTTCAAAATTTAAAACACATTGTTCTGCTTATCCAAGTTGATTTAAGCGCTAATGAAGCAAGATTTAGTATTTTATATGATTACCAAAGTGTTAGTAATTAATTACCGAAATATTTTTGGGTTTTAATAACAGCAAACATTACCTCATGATATTATTTAGTATTCTATCATAAGTTATATCACTATTCACATAGTATACGTACTAGTTATATCGTTTGTGATAAAAGTTATAACAATATCCACATCGATTTTTTTCAAAAAAGTTGTGTAAATTGATATAATTCGATTTTTTTAAACGATTCTACAAAACTAAACTCTAATTACTAACATTTAGAGTGTGTTCAACAATGTTTGTTCTACAACTTTAAAAAATATATACAATTGAAAAGGCAGACACAAAAAAATAAAGTCAGTTAACATTTTACACGAAAGCAGATTTTCATGGTGAAAAATGATATAAGTCTTATTACATCAATATACACAAAACAAATAAATGTGATTAGTGATGTAACTAATTAATTTCATGAATACTGAAAAATCTGTAAGACATTTCTCTTTAAATAATACAAGAAAACAAAGTTAGCTTAACCATCTACAGTCTACAAGCACTTATTTTATTTTATCATTCTCAGTTGAAGAGTTAGATTTTTTTTAACTTTAAAGTCAATTTCCCGAAAATCATGTTTTCAGAGTTATACCTCTTTTCACGGAAGGTACAGAATTGTGAAATGGCATAATCATTACATAATTTTAATTTAAAATTGCGTATAATATTTATTGGTTATCTCATAATACTCGTACAACAACAGTAATATGCAATCAATCTACATATACTAATAATATAATTAAAAAGATCATCTATGTAGGAGATAATCTCCGAAAATGCTGATCGGATTATGGTTTTTTTTCACTAAAAGCTATGCGTTTGAAGTAGCGAGCAGAATCTAGTGCTAATACAAAGTATATAAAATATCCAGCAACTACAATCCGGGGGCTAATTGTCTAATTTCAAAATCTATCGCAATCGCTTTCATTTGACAGATGGATGTGACACATTGCTGCATTTCTTCGGTAAGTTTTTATTTATGCCAAAAAGAAGCATCAATGTGTTACATCTTGAAAGCGATTGCGATAGATTTTGAAATTAGACAATAGAAGGGCTGGTTACAAATGCATATATGTATGTACGAAATAAGGTTTTCAAATCAGCCAGTATTATCAAAATCGTCAAAATAAAATAAAACTATTTTTCTTAAATCGCTACTCGCTTATTGTGGCGCGCGCCCCAACCCCCCAACGCCCGCGGCTGAAGTCGCCAGTCACGGCACTCGATCACATCTCACCTAACGGGCTGTCGGCGGTTACCCCACAATTTTTTTCTTGCTTCTTCTTTTTTGTGGTCCAAGTGTAGGGTATTTATTTCATGTTAACATTAAAAAAAGGAATCTTTTTTTTTTATCTCATATCGACGACATGGTACCATTTCTTGTTACATGTTTAGTATGAAAACTGGCGCCTGAAGAAAGTTTGAAAATGGAGAAACCTATCGTATTTGCGGTATCAAAATATTAAAATAATTGATTAGAATCCATTACAGAAGAAAGTGAAATTGATGAACAATACAAAATCTAGCGAACTATGTAGTTAGTGAAAATATTGTTGTCTTATATTGGAAAAATCCCTCGAAACATAAGCACTCTTATCATTGTTTTTAAGGTGAAATGTATATTATGTTTACACACAAAAATATTATCTTATTTATACGAATATAGTAGCTATTTGAGTATTTTATCAAAACAACTTTTGTGAGAAACAATGTCAGTACATCATTTTAAAATTCAATAATTTAAAAAAACCTCAGTTTTTAATTTTTTGTTAACATCTGCAACTGCTTTTTAAGCAATACATTTCAGGAGTAAAAAAAAGACAATCGCTTGTATCGTATGAGTTGGTCCACCAACTCAAGATTTGCCACGTAAATTATTTCTTTATGCGGCGGACGTAAATGTATCTAGTAATTCTGTGACAGAGCCGCGTGTGCTGCGCGATAACGCGTATTAGAACCTTCCAGATCTTTTGACGACTGATGAAATAGGAGACAAGGATACAGGGGAGCTTAGGAGACTTGCGAGTAGATTTATTTTTACTTCTAACTTTAAAAGTACCTGTTGTTTTTTTGGTTTGACAAAATATTAACGAAGGAACAATGTAACAAGAAGTACAGCGGTTTTTTTACCCTAATTTAGGTCTTATTAACCCTATCATACCCCATTATAGAGTTAAGGGTAGTGTAGGGATAACTTCAGAATGCAAGGACTGCTGAATAAGAGAGCAATATTCTTTTAACAGTTTATTACAAATTACGCAAATCACATAAAAATCAATGTTTTACATTCCAGTACAACAAGGTTATGTCAATTATTGAATTGTCAATTATTGAAGGTTATGTCAGGGCATTGGCCCTGAACATCGTTCTTCTTTTGTTTAAGAAAAATGAAACTATTCGTATGAATGCAAAGAGGTTATATATCTCTTTGCAATGAGGTTTGTACATTTTATAAAAGAGACTCAATACAAAATCTATTAGACGTATACAATCATACCGGAGCAATGAAATATTATTTATTAACACTCACGTAAATTATAATTAATACAAAATAGGCTTACTTAATACAATATTGGCTAACAGTAGGTAGGAAGAGATGTCTATGGTGTGACACGCATTTAGGCTTCCGTAGCTACTTTAAGGTGTGAAAAAGAAAAGTGGATTTACCCCGTGACTGAAACTGTGAAATGTGTTTATAGTCCGAGCAGGAAACCTTACTCACAAGGTGGAAGATCAGAAGTGTGTTACAGTAATAGGGTTGCCATCGCAAATCCTGGAAGAACATCTTTTTTGACCGAAAATTACAACATAAGGTGGAAGATCAAACCCATCGAAAGAGCAACATGTGGATATCAAAACCCGTATAGGTTACCAGCCCCGACCCTGGCAGTCTACTACCAGTTCACAAATTGGGAGGCCTCTGAGAGAAAGAACTGGCGGAAGAAAACTCAGAGACGTTGTGTCGACCTCCCTTTTGATCCCTATCTACAAAACGAACTAACTATATCTTTAGGTCCTGCAGTGTGTGATTTGGGATGGGATTTTAGTTGATGAATAATGGGATCCCATGCTGGTGGTATTCTCCAACCATCATCTCTATTGAAATTTGTATATTTATTTTCATTCATTTATGTCGTACTTGCAATTTCTTTTACAAAATAGAAACTGGAAAGAGCTCTCCCGTTTATTGAGAAACTAGAAATTTTCAGTAAACTGATAGACAATTTCGAACAAAGAGATACTTTAACAGAAAATACACTTGATATTTGAATCTGGCCGCAGTTTACTTTAATAGAAGTCGGAAGCTCTAGAATATTCCATGACTGAAAAGGAAAACGTGAAATGGCATTCTATTCAGAGGCAAGCAAAGTATGTCTTTTGAGAAAAATTTCACTCAACTTAGTTGTTGAATGAAATTTAAATGTTAACAGTGTACGAGTGTACTTTTTTATCGATAAACTTTGTATAGTCAGTATTTTTACTGTAGACTGCTCTTTCTACTTCTGATACAAATAACTTTTATATCATGTTTTTAACTCTTTATTTCCCTTTTAACAAACTGCAAGACAAGGGTTTTTTTTTCTTTATTTATTTAGGAACTTTTGTTTCTATTTAAACATGCCAGTTCCATCGAACCTTAAAAACTAATTTACATTTTTAACTTATTCTTAATTATATGACTAAGATAAGGGTTAGATTTGAAAAATAAATTTTGATTAGAACATAATACTTTTCAGATATAAAAACACTACTACTATCAATACTACTTGTTATCTGGATGAGATTGCTTTAAGCTATAAGACCGTAATTTTTTATTAATAAACTAATAACAAGAACTCATCAATGAAATGTTACACTCTCATGTTGAGCAATATATCATCAATTGGTGAAATTAATTTTAAAAACATAGAAAATATTCTTCTTGTAAAATCTAACGCTATTTTAACAAGATATTTGATGTTATGTAAGTTTAAATATTTTGCTCCTAACTCCATTTTACAATGTTGAAATACTCTTGTACTGTACAGTACTCTATAATAGAAAATGGACGATACAGAATTTTTTAGCCAATAAGATGGTCAAAGCACAGAAAAGGCTTCTGAGCTTCAGGAGATAGGAAAAAGATTAACTCTTTTTCCGATCTCTGAAGGTATCTTCTTGGCAAAAAATTAAATAAATTAACTAAATTGTTCACGGCATTAAATAGCTTTTTATAACACATAATAAATGGGATATCGACTTTTTTGCTAATATTAAAACTATAAAATTCTTCATTTCAATAGTAAAAAAAAGTCTTTAATGCTATTCACACCATCGGTTGCGAACAATAAAGTGACTTGTATAACGTGTCATGTGCCCGAAACACGATTTCCTATTAAGCCCAAGGTGACACCTTACGTCACCGAACCATTAAGCATCACTAATTACCTACGGCACCCTCATTTCTCGGTAAAGGTAACCATTGCTTGTACGGAAGTCGATTTTTGTTTTTTTATACTTGAAAGTATCCTATTTAAACAAGGAAATAATCATGGGTTTCGTTTAAACTGCTCTCACCCCATTTCTTAAATCCCTTGTATGGGTCATCAGCTAATGACATGAAAAGACCCAACTTCCGCGACAACTCGAAAATATCCTTAAGCTAATTCTTCATATCATACAATATTAAGATAAATAATATTAGAAAAATACTAGAAAAAATCGACTCACCCGTAGCACCTCAGACGGGACTCGAACCCGCACCCTTGGGATTCCGGCCCAATGCCCTGACCAATTATGCTACCGAGTCGCTAGTAGGAGCGGCGAAATTTTCTAGTATTTTTAACTTCTTCGTTGCAAGCCAGCGCAATTTCATCAATCAGGGAAAAAAAAGCAGTCCTTGACAAGTTTCTTGCCGGTTCTTCTCGTTACAAGGTCTTCTCGTTGCGAACCGATGGCGTAGCTTCTTTGACATTCACAAGTGCTTGTAACAGCCTTGACTGAGTAAATGAGATTTGAATTTTGATTTTTTTGAATTTCATGTCGTTCTATACTGCAGACTTGGCAATTGTCAATTAAATTATTTGTAAACTGCTTTGGTATAAAATTATATGAATAGTGGAATTATAGTTTAGTTCGAGTAAACCTAGCTTAAGGCTTAGCTCACACAATACGGAGCTGTCTACGAATTTTTTTTCCCATTTTCAGAAATATCAAAGTATGTCGAAAATAGAAAGTGGGGTATGGAACTAAAAAAATACTGACACCAACAAAAAATATCAAAAGAAGACGAGTCATATTGGGACGATATGTCCCCTACTCGTTTCAAAACGCATTCTCGCCCGCTTAAATTCGAGGGGTAATTATTCGTGCTATGAACATAACCATTATAGCCGACTCAACATTCGATGCATCATATATCCATTGTGCAGTATTCATGTCAATGTCAATATGTTGTTTATATGCTGATCTAAGTATTCTTTGTGTAGTAACCTTGTTAAGTTTGAGGCTAAATTGTGGGTGAAAACTACTCAAAATAATTTAGTGTTTATTCATATTGAGTTAGACAGTGTTTTCTTCGATAAAGTGCAACCCCGAAAGGGGGTGAAACTAGGCTATGAATTATCGATAGAAAAACTTCACATTCGCCATTAAGTTTAAATCGCACAGATAACTACAACCTATATGCTTTCAAGTGTAAACTGTTGTTTTTGTTTTGAACTAACTATGTTATTTAGCCTAATATTTTGAGAAAAAAGTAATTTCTGTTTTCTTTTAGTTTACAACAGGATAGTGCTTGGCCTTCACTTCTCCTGTTAAGGTGACGGTTAAAGAAAATTAAAACTTTTTGATGTAATGCCAAAGGTTGCTAAAAGATCCGTAGATCTGAAATTAAGATACATATCTTTTATATCTTTATCGAAACACGTATATAACCAGAAAAAATCTTAAGTGTAAAAATTATTTAGAATCAATATTAGGTATTCAAGTAGAAATTGCTTTAAGTAATATGTATCCTAAATATTTACAATCGTATATATATTTTCTTTAATCGCTATAGTTATTTACTACGAATTGGTTTTGTGTTTTTTTGCCTAATCCATCTCGCTTTCGCGCGCGTCGATTTATCATTGCTATCTCGCTTATTCGTATAGCGCCTTAAGTGACAATAAGGTCGAAAGTGTAAGCGAACTATACCGGCACGCTTATTAACGAACTTTTCTATATTGGCTCAGGTCTGGGTGATTGTAGTTCCACTGTTGTCTCCGATTTTAAATCCACAAGTGCTTTATTAAGCTACTTACTTTGGAATCGAAACAATGTTTGTGATGTTGTATAATATTTACCGATCTTCAGGTGACAGTCGCCATCGCTAAGTTATACACTTATTGCTGTCAAAACACAAATTCACATATACGCATTTGTGTTTTGACACAACGACATAAAAGACTATTTCGTATATACGTTTTGACAGCAACGATTGTACAACTGCGATTGCGACTGGCACTTAAAGATCGGTAATAAGCCTGCCAGAATCCTCATCACTGAGGAGCTGGCTAACTTACCTCTAACAGAGGAACACAATTTTTTTTTTTTAAATGTGCAGGGCATCTTTTTTTTTAGAAAGTTTTTTTTTACTTTGTAGTCTTATTTTTTTCAGTAAAACTCTTTGTTCGACGATCAACACTTTTTTCTTTAAAAACTAGATTTATTCACGCTACCTCCTAATTGCCTAAACTCACGGGTTCCGTAGGTTTTTATCAGTGACATTGCCCTCCAAGGCCTTCCTCTTATCAGCACGTTACGAGTTTTTTGCGCAATCGATTTTTCATTAGCAATAATGGAGGTTTTTTGCGTTTGTAGGTCATGTAGGACGGAAATTCGAGTACCTACCTATAAAAAAGGTTTAACGTTACCACTTTTTAGTAGCGCAAAACAGTTTTTATAGTATTTCCATGGGCATTCTGTGAATAATTTTACCTATACGAATTTTTTTTTGGTTCGTTGAATTGCGAAAGAATTAGCTTACCACACAATAGAAGAAACTAGAAAGAAAAAAGTAGATAAAAATGAATAAGAAACAAATTATAAATATTATGCAACATCACAAACATTGTTCCGATTCCAAAGTAAGTAGCTAAATAAAGCACTTATGGAATGGTAATCGGAGACAACAGTGGAACTACAAACACCCAGACCTGAGCCAATATAGAAAAGTTCGTTTTTCTAAATCGACCCAGCCGGGGATCAAACCTGGGATCTCTGAGTACCTACAAACCCCTCGACCACGAAGGTACGTTATTTACTGGTCTTTCTTCGTACACTTTGTCCACTGGAATAGTCATCCCAAACATTTTTTTTTACCCTCTGTTTTGTCTATCTCACTGGGGTAGCTTTAAAAGTAAATTAAAATCATTATGCCATGCTTCGAAATTTTGAAATAGTTAAGCATGCCATATCTTGAGTCTCAGAAGAGCCGTGGAGCGACGAATCAAAACAAAACACAATCACATCTCAATCAATAATTATCATTTTACGCGTTCAAATCTTGAACGGTTCAAGTGCAAGTTCACGGACTCAAGTCCGTAAAAATAAAAATAAACAAATGACGGCGCACGCGCCGGCGACTAGTATAGCGATTGTAGAGAGCGATTGTTATCAAGTATAGAAATTGATAGAGATGAATTGCTATCAACATTCCCCAATCAAGTAAAACTGTTGAAAAGCTACATAATGCTGTACCATAATATAACTGGGATATAAGTTTGCTTCAATTTATTGACCGAGCGAGCGCGAAGCACTTGCCAAAAATTCTTTCGTATGTCCTTCCGGCTGCCCGTCTGTTCTCCTCTACAGGTCGCATTTCTCAACTGATTCTCGTGAAATTTTGTAAGCAGATTCGATAATTACATAGTTTTTTTTTGTCAAACAAGTTTTTAAAAATTTTGCGAGAAATAAAAATCACCCATTCGAAAAATGTTCAAGCGCCATTTGGTTTAGAATAGATATTATACTAAAAAAATACCTAACCTACTAAACATGCTTTTCAAAAGCAGTGTCAACCTCGTGGCGACATCTATTAGATTGATTTTTAAACAACATACAATTTGAGCTAGGTTTGCAGCTCACTAAGCTACTAGTAATAATATTTTACCAGTTAATTCATAATGTACAGTCACGTCTATTAATATGTATACAGTTTCGAACTTTGTCACTCTAAAAGTTATTACTTTTTGAACGGAAATTAATGACATATGACAACTACAACAAAGTGACAAAGTTCTAAACTGTATACATATTTTTAGACGTGACTGTACTGTGGGACAATATAATTGAACTGCCTATAAAATTGCGAGCAATTTAGTGTACTTAATTGAGACCGGACGCATCGATCGACTACGCAGAAATTCTTAGTGCACGCAATAAAAAGAAAGTGGGGCCTATGACCCAACCACAATAAAAACTGCATGAAACCATCCGGGCTAAAATTGTAAAGTCGACGCACTCACAAGCAGAATGACCTTAAAAAAGTGCAAGCGAATACCGACTTTATGTCTAAAACTATTAAAAATACAATCGTAAGTTCGCGCAAATCCGCGCAGTCCTTTCAGAAACAAACTAACCTCGCCATTCAGTATTAACCAGTCCATCAATAGCTGTAACTCCTGTAAACTTGCAAACTAATACAGACTCTAACCTATTTAATTTTAAATTTCATTCTCGTGTGTGGCATGAAGAATGCAAGCGGAGCAGACAGCAGTATCTGCATAATGCCCTTTGTGAGTCGCTTCTATTTTTCGAATTTCGACTTATTGACATTTGTGATACTGGCTATAATTCTGCAAACTACTGACGTTGCTCGACTTGAGAATGCTGTAACTGCGAAAAAGACTCATCTTTAAATTTACTCTTTATGTCTTTGCTGTAAGGTTGATTATTGTTTAACGGTGGTTGTTTTTAAGAGTGAAGCTGATGGTTTGACATTGCATTCCAGGCGATGCGAATGACTTCGATGACAACGGCCAGACAGGGGCATCGCACACCGCCTATTGGTTTGAACTTGGGTAGTGCGGGTTCACCAGAGCATTGGATTGATTTATTTTTAGTGTTATACTAGCAACTGCGGTGCATCAGTGCACTGCAGGGTTATGTTGTAACATATGCGATGTTGTATACAATGGAAATACGAGTTTTCCTCACATGTTTAGAAAACTCAAAGTCGTTATTCAATAAAATGTTGAGGAAAAATTAAATACGTAAGGAATAATGTAGAATTTATTTTTAGTAATTGTTTGTAGAAGAAGGACAGTTTTCTTAGCTTTTCATATGAATGATGCTCGGAAACGACCTATTTATTATTATTTGTATAATATTCTTGCGACTACTTAAATAACATCGTATATGGCCGGTGGGAAAAAAAGCATTACATCTTAAAGTTCATAAAATAAAGATTTTGATCATAGAAAACATCGCCTTTTAAATTGTCAATGTGAAGTGGTCACAAGAGTTCAAGAACCTACCTAAATATTATTTACTTCACTGATGCAAATCCACCCCAGTGCAGCAAAGACCCCGATGTCTCATTGAAGATTCACTTGCAGATGGAGCGCAGCCAACTCTAACAGAATTTTATATCTAAGTAGCTTCTTCCAGTCAACCGACAGCTAAGGATATTACAAAGAACTATGTATTTAAAATAAGGGTTGCCTTTTTCACAACCTATGATTAATTAGGCACATTGGAATTACTCGTCAAGTAAGTATATTAATTCGAACTTTGTGAAACAGGTCCTTAAAGAATTAAATTACATTATTGAAGAAAATAATATACAAGGTAAGGTAGTTAGTTGGTCCAGGCTGTATTTGCAGTCTCGTTAACACCCATGTACTAGTCTACATTGGGCCCGCGGGGTGAGTTATGGCCCATCCTCTTTATCCACCCACAAGGAAGGCCTGTGCCCCAGCGGTGGGGACATTAAAAATGGCTGATGGTCAACTTCGTCACTAGTTTGCTCCGTAGATGCGGTTTGCTCAAAGTTTACATATTCATACCTCTATCCCAGAAATATTCAGACCTCAAACTACAGAAATTGCTTCAATCACAAATCCTCTTACTATGCCAGTCCAATTTGCTCCCATTTACATCCTAGATTACAGTGATGTGATATTTTAATAACGTTGTTTCTGCTCTCGTGACTTGTGACTCGTGAATGTGTCATGAAGTTTACAGTTTTGTTTTGATTCTTAGAGTAGTTTAAATTCGAATAACAAAAAAGTAGAGTAATTTATACGCGTATGATATACAACCTGAAATTTTAATCATTTGGTTCCCGCAGTGAGGTGGTTCCACTCACGATTACAAGCAACTTTTACTAAGGGGCCAACTCTGATACTGCTAATAAAAATCTGCTGTTCCATACATTAAGGTCGAGTAGTTATTGCGCTTTTGTATGGAACAGCTGATTTTTTTCCGCAGTATCAGAGTTGGCCCTATAGTAAAAGTTGCTTGTAATCATGAGTGGAACCACCCCACTGAGGGAACCAAATGACAATAATTTCAGCGTGTAGTTGTACTACACTTTGTTACTAAAAACGATCATTAAACAAGCGTAAATTATTAATTAAATAAGACATTAAGAATAGGACAATAATGATTTGAATATACAAGAAAAAAATGTCATATAAAAGGACATCATAGAGGGTGGTTTGATAAGTCCATGACTTTGGAAAGAAGAAACACTTTCTTTATTTCTCTACATAATATTTTGGTTGCTCTGCGTACTCACACCAACTAAGTTCCTACATCTTTAACCCATTAACTTTTTTTTTTCATCACTACCTTTTGGCTTGATGAAAACTTTTCATCCAGCTAAATATGGAGAATAGGAAGAGTAAGGCAATAATTCGTATCGTGATTCGATGAGTTTTTATGTCGTCATGAGTGCAGCTGAGACGGTCGACAGCTTTTTGTTTCTAAAAGTAATCATGTTTTGCCAAATTTTAAAAATTGTAACGTAAAGCTTCGTAAGGAGTTTCTTTTTAATGCTAGGGTTACAATAAGGCTTAACGGAATTAATTACGGCGCTAATTTTCCTTATGCCTATGCGCATAAGGTTCATCAATTGCAATATTTAATGGTGTTTGCCGTTAGTGTGGCCCCGGCATAAGAAACAAAAAATATTACGCAAATCATATTTTTTGTGCACTTAGTATTCGAATGAATAATTCGAAGTCTTGAGAGTCGATCGAATCCGAACGACGTTAGTCTTCAATCAGGGGTGCTTCACAAAAGACAATAGGTGCTCACCCGGAATTATCTTCGATTCTGTCACTGCATGTGATTTGCATATTGATGGTCAATCTGGGATCTTGTGACCATTCATTCTACACCATTCTGTTATGTATTCTCGTCACGCTAATGATAGCGTGTTTGATGCTTCAAATTGTTTGAGTGCTTTCGAAATTCAGCGTACCAAAATAATGTCTAAAGTTAATTATTTAAAAAAAACTTATACAGGTTCTTAAAATAATGTATACTTACAAAGAACCTGAACAGAGGGGAGCCCGATGGCGCTATGGTTTAGCGTCTGGCCCAGCGATTGCGGAGGTTAAGCAACTTTCGCAAGGGTCGGTCATGGGATGGGTGATTAAAAATTTATTATCTCGAGCTCCTCCGTGCTCCGGAAGGCACGTTAAGCCGTTTGTCCCGGGTGCATTTGCAATCGTTAATACCCACCAATCCGCATTAGGCCCGCGTGGTGGGCTAAGGCCCATCCTCCTTTTCCACCCATAAGGAAGGCCTGTGTCCAGCAGTGGGGACATTAAAAATGGCTGATGGTATACAAAGAACCATTCAAAAACATACTGCCTTACCACAAAAGATTTTAAAACACAGTTCAACAAGTGTTTAACTTAGACACTGTTTAAATGTGATGCTGTCACTTTTTGATAATATTGTTTGAAAGAGACGGCATCACAATTAAACACTGACTAAATTAAACAGTGTTTTAAAATCTTTAGTGGTAAGGCCAAAGATGTTTAGGCTTTATTACAACAGGAAATAATAAAATTCTTACGTTTACTTTTGAACTGAATTTAACAGCTTGTTTTCTGATATACGGTTTGAATTACTGTTTGGGAGTTAGAAATCGTTTGAGCATAAGCCGTGTGCTGTGACTTGCCATGTCACCCCGCATGGCCACCCGCTGTGCGGAAGGAAGTCCTTTATGGCACGTTCTGGCCAGCGCGCGAATAGTGATGTCCACTGGACGTGAAATCATGGATAATATCTTGATACCGATACATCGTTGTCTGTCTGACTGTTGGTTTTTATTTGAGATTTACATAATGACATGTTAACTAATGGATATAATATTAGGTCATTGATGAAATTGACGTTTTGTATGGAGAATTTTTAACAAATTGCATTTTCCATACTAGCATTTTCATAATTTATTTAACAACCGTGAACGCTATTGTGAACATTAAGCTAACTTAGGCAATATAACTTACGCGAAAAAATAAGTTTCGGCTAAGTTACAACGGATAAAGTGGTCATTTTCACTTACAAAAAAAGGTATTTTTTTAATGCTAAGAAAACAAAATAAACAGACTTTAATTATGTTGATAGTTTACGGCTATGGTTATAATTTGATGTCTTATCCAGCAACTGATAAATATTTTACGTCACAGAAGTTATAAGGTTCTCTGTGTGTGATATAAAAACACCAACTTCATAGGTAAGGACCCAATATATTGTCCATGTAATTTTAATGTCGTTAAAAACCGGCCAGTTTTTAACATTAAACATTTCGTTTCCATACACCAAGGCTTCATAGAGTTGTCTAAAGGTTCCACGCTTCCATATCAGTGTGGTAACTACTAAAACCTTATACATAAATTATTATTGTAACCGTAAAGTCTCAAAAGTGAGCTCACGTGTTTTGTTTATCATTGAATCTTTGCGCGTTTGACTTATTGATTCGTCATTTTGTGTTTATGCAATTGTTGTGACAAGTGTAGGAGAGAGGAGAAAAACACTTTTTACATAAACATCAGCTGAAATAATCTTGAACCTATTTCAGTGGCGTGGCTAACGAGTCCGTTGACCTACAGTTTCTGCTACTATTGACAAAATTGTATGATTCATTTTTCTAACGACATAGTGATTAGCACTACGTGAATATTTCATTGTTAAGTGTCAATGACACTTCTTTTATCATCACTGTATATATTATAAATTGAGAACATTTACACAATGCTAAAATTAATATGAATGAAAAATAATAACAGTTCTTAAAGTTTTGTAGCGTAAAAACCAATATTTCTATAGTTAATATTTTTTAGTTTTTTTTGTGTATTGTAGTTAAGAGTCCAGCGAACAGTGAGCTTCCCATACAAACGTAATACCAAAATGATTTGCAATTTGAGCATAATTAACTCTTCTTGTGACGTTATTCGGATTAAGACAGTATTTCTCTAGATTTCCATTAAATAAAAAATTAAACATACCAAACCCAATAAAAATTAATACGATTTACAGTTTTGTATGAAGAAATGTAATAAGCATTTATTTTGAATTGGGTTAGTATTTTGATTCTTTTATTTAATAGAACCCTAGACAAATACTGTCTTAATCCAAAAAACATCACAAGAATAGTTAATTATGCTTAAATTGCAAATCATTTTGGTATAACGCGTAGTAATGTATCGGAAGCTGACTGTTCGCCGGACTCTTAGTCATAAATATAAGCCACATTAATAATGCTCTGAATAGCTATTTTTAGTTTATCCTCATTTTATAATAATTAATGGTAAAAGGTGGAATCAAAGTGTAATAAGTTATTTCACGCATATAAGGTCAATTTAATTTTTTATGTTCAAAAACATCTTTTTATTTTTTATTTTTCTACCGACTGCCCTAAAGAGAATAGAGAAAGCTCCAAAGTATTTATTATAGACTTACAGGTGCATCACTAGTCTCCTGTATGGCGGAGACACGATTCAGTTGGTGGTTTACTTGATTCCCGATAGACAAATTTATCTCAAGAGAATTATTTATTTAATTTTATTTTTATTTTTTTATTTTATTTTCTTTGGGGAGCTAACAGCATCATTTACAATTTAACTATAAAAATCAATACTTAAAAGCTAATTACAAGCTTCCACAGATAAAGATAAAAAATGGGAGAAGTTCATACTTTGTTTAAAACTAAACGATATATTGTACTCATCCTAAAAAAATAGAATTTTAATTCCCTTTTAAAAGGCATATTACGGTAAAATAGAAAGCTTTTGCCTTTTTTAAGTTATAAGCCGACCTATATCTTAAAACTCGATTTATCTAAAGTACTTCTTACTACTAAGGCAGTTGTACAAATATGAACAGTGACACTAAAATTACAAATGCACACATGTGTGTTTGCTTTATCTATTAGCGCTACTTAAGATCGTTTGCGTTCATTCTCATCTTCTACACAAGTGAATGTCACTACAGTATACAAAACATAACCTCAAGGAAAATACTTGATAATTATATATTTCATAATTTATTAAATCCTTAGATGTTTATTTATTGCACGGAAAAAAACAGCGCCTACATATACGCCTGCATATCTGTTAAGTTAAAAAAACTGTTCGTTTTTCATTATATTTTTTGCAAGTGTTATAATATTTTTTGAATATATTTTTTGCAAGTTAATTAATAAACTAAATTATTTTTTTACTATTTATTACTAAACCTTAGTATATTTGTGGCCGAACTATGAAACTTTAATGTGGGTAAGTAAGCTTTTTTAAATTAGTATCGGATCATTTTGAAAACTTTCAGAAATTTTATTACCAACTTAACCGTCACTGCCCACGAGCGTTTAATCGCTGAGCGATTTTTTACAGAGTTCAATACGTAAACGCCCACGAGCTACAAAAACTAGCTCAGCGATTAACCGACCGCGAAATGACACTGACAAGAGTGACCAAGGGTTTACTTAGCCAGCGACAAAATAACGCCGCGATTATCGCCACGATTAACGCCGCGATTATCGCCGCGATTAACACCGCGATTATCGCCGCGATTAACGCCGTTATTAACGCCTCGACTAACGCCGTGATAATTGCAGCTACAAAAAGTCACTCGTGGGCTGGAAGCCTAAATCACAGAGCTAACAACCCTCTGTAATATGATGACGTTTTTCTACTTTGACGCTAGTCAATCTGTTCAATATTCAAAAGGGGTCTACATGCCCCAGCATCGGTTCAGCTATAGTCTTCTTGAAATTCCGATTCCATTACTTAACATGAAAGGCTTCCGCGTTTAATCAATTAAGCGAAATATCCTTATGGCGCCGGAGAGACTCTCTGAAACCAAAAGCGATTGGTATGAGTACCGCATCACGGGTTTGGTGTGGCGTAAGGCATTGAAGACAAGCGGACTGTTAGTAAAAAGGTTTAAGAAATATCTACCTATTCGGTTAGAGTCTACTAAGCTATCCGTTCGTTAATATATCATTAAAATTGGCAAGGAACTGTGTAGTGTGGTGATATGGAGGTAGAGAGCCACTAGTAGGAAGGCCAAATGTAAGATCTTCCTCCGGGTTGGGTGGTATTAGCCCGGGGACCGCGGTCCAACCGATGATGGTTGGAAGTTGTATGGTGAGTCGCTGAGAGAACTCCGTTAGCGAGATATAGGTTTTCCATACTAACGAGGTGCTTTCGATGCTAATTGTCATGTTTCTTAGACACTAGCGCCATCTAGTTACGCAGTGATGAACCTTGCTGTTGTGCCGTGTGTTAAGGTATGTGCGGCGTAGGAAGATTCCGCTACAAACCATTAAATTTAAAAATTGGTTCAAGTTTAACAACAACAATTTTGGGAACTAATCGAAATCTTATGCATTATTGGTGGTAAACATGCCAAATTTTGTTGTTTACTGAGACAGCTATATAAATAAATATATAAATATTTCACAACATCACATACATTGCTCCAATTTTAAAGTAAGTAGCTAAAGCACTTGTGTTATGGAAATCAGAGACAACGGTGGTATCACAAACACCCAGACCTGAGCCAATACAGGAAAGTTCGTTTTTCTAAATTGACCCAACTGGGTATAGAACCCGGGACCTCAGAGATGTACAAAGCCACTCGACCACGGAGGTCGTCAATTCTTGATATTAAGTGAATTTTTAACTTTTAATCCCAAAAAACCTTCTTTAATCGCCACAGCTTATGCATTTACCCATAGAGTAAACGCAAGAGAGCACTCGGACCTACAAGATTGCCTTCCGAGAGCCATTACCCTGTGTTCGCCAAAATGTGGGGCCTTTATTAACCTTTATTTTTACGTTTATTGCAGACTCTTGACGAATCGTTCGAGGGTTAATATGTGAAGTTATATTGTCTGCCGATATTGCCAATCTGATGTTATGGCCGCTCAATGATCTGTCCGATCAATGAATTACAGGTGTAGAGATAAAAAATAAACATGACAGACATTTTGATCAGATACATTTTAAAAAAGCTCTCGTAAAAAGAAGAAAAAAGCAAGTCAAAATATTATTTTTTTATGACATTTAGAAATAATGATGAGCTTGATTTAGCATTGATTAAGTTTATTTTTAGAAATGGCAGGTATGTACACACGACGGCACCTCAGACTATACATGTTGACCTTGAGACCGCCTTTATGCCCTACGTAATAAAAGCTGTTTTCGGAGTTTAACTGTATAACCTGACGTGCTGTCGTGTGTACCATGGGCAACAGCGACGCTAGTTAGCAACAAAATTCGTGTGTACGCGTATACAATACTAAATTATATACTAGAAAAAATACGACTCGCACCAGATCATATTCTCGGATAGGAACCGAACCCGCGACCTTTGGAAGTCCGGTCCAATGCTCTTACCGCTGTGCTACCGAGTCACTAGTGACTAGTGACTTGTGAATGCTAAAATCTCAAATCTAATATTAAATTCCTGTTGTGACGGCGCGGCGTGTAAGCAATTTTAACCTCAGGAGTGGCAAAGCAACGCTGTTGCCCATAGTACCTAATGTTTGAAACTATGAGAGCTTGAAAGCTTTGCAATAAAATTTGAGTCAATAATACTTAGAAAATAAAGTGGTAAATAAGCAGACATTTTTTTGGCAGGTCATCATTGGACTTTTACCACCGAATGCATAATACCTTATGTTAACCAATTTATTCTAAAGCGTCTCTGTTGTCCTTTCAACAAATGACAGTCTCAGTTAAAGCCAGGTGTAACTTTAATCCACGTTTAGATTATTTATTAATTCTAAGTACAGCCACATGGAAAACATTAACACATCGATTACAAACTAATTCAGATAAGTTCTGATGCATGCCACAATAACGGCGTACATAGCATTCCCAATTAAATATCAGTCACAGAAACCAATAATCAAAGCACTGAAATAATAATTATAAATAATAACATTTTTATAAAATATCTATCATAACAGTAAAATAATAAAGTAGGTACATTAAAATAAATTGAATAGATTTAATTTAATTGATTTAAAATAATGAATCATGATAATAAAGATTATGGGGTTAGACAACTATTTCAATAGAGATATAGTCTAGTAGATTAAAGTCTATGGTTTTATGTCGTAAATATAATATGCGTTATTAGACTACTAAATATTAATCAGGACATAATTTATACACTTCTAAGACTTCCGTGTACAGTCCTCCCGTGACCACGGCTCCTGCACGTAGGCCTGCCATCACTCAAATTAGGGAAACCGGACAAAAATTTCAGAAACCCGGACATTTGAGTGAAATAAAGAATTTTACCCGGACGCACTTAGAAAAAAATACAAACAAATAAAAACCCTTTTCCCTAACACAATTAGTGTCCGGATTTTATCCGGACATTATTTAAGAACCCCGCCCGGACGCTCCCCGGACGCCCTACAAACTAGGACCAATCCGGGGAAATCCGAACGGATGGCTGCCCTACCTGTGGAAAGGTCTCGAAACGTCGGGAATTCAAGAAACTAATAAATCCAAACTACATAATTCTAAAACAACACCTGAATTAATAATATACGCGCTGTAATCCGTAAACAGTGTTTTATTTCCAGGACATAATTAATACACTTACATAATAAATTCGCCCCATCCGTTTTGGCTTTAAAACCGAAAATAAACCTGGAATCAACAATTAAGCAAAATGCACGATACATATTAATATTCAATGTAACTAATTGGCCGAATGTAGTCTCATTTATATCACGAATTTACAATTTTGTGAGGAAGGGAAAATAACAAAGCTCAATACATTTTCATTAACAGAATGTGCGATATAATGTGACGTTTAATAAGATATTATTATTATTTTGACTGAATAGAATTTTATCACAAATCAATCGAATTAAAATAAAAGATAGTATCAGGTATGATAATAGTAAAAAAGTGATTTTGACAAAATAATTATCTAGTTTAGGTACCAGATCTTAAAGTATTTTAGCTTGCTTTTAGGCATTGCTGCCGTTGCAAAACAGCACGACCAAAGCTAGCAACACTAGTTCGTGTATAGTGTGACATGTTCGGAAACAAATTCGCATCTAGTAACACTGGTTTGTGTATAGTGTGATACGTTCGGAAAAAACATTCGCATAGGGCAACAGTGTGACTCGATGCGAATTTTTATTTTCATCTAGTAACACTGGTTCGTGTGTAGTGTGACACGTTCAGAAAAACAATCGCATCGAGTCATACTGTTACTCGTTGCGTTTTTTTCTCAATCAATCACAGTGTGACACGATCACACGATTCAGTGTGACTCGTTGCGAACAAAGTGAGTATACGAGTAAGTTAAATATATTCGCATATAAAAAACGTGCAAAAAAAATTCAACCTATATGTTTGTGGGTACGACACGACAGCACCTCAGCCTTTATGCCCTACGTAATAAAAGCTGTTTTCGCAGTTTAACTGTATAACCTGACGTGCTGTCGTGTGTACCTAATGCGTGGACTCGGTGTGGCGAAAACATTGCGACGTCTGCGTAAGATTTTATTGTTTTTATTATTATGACATATTTAGCTAAAATGCAATCTAAATACAAATATAACCTTCATTTCTGGTTTATAATTTACAAGGGTATATTAATTGTACAGTCATCCCAAGCTGTGGACCGGTGCGCGTTGAATATTTAGGTGTTCATTAAAATATCTATTAAGGGAGAAACATGGGCCCTTGATGTTCTGAAAATTATCCAATATGAGGTTTCAGAATTATTCGGGAATATCCTGCGTTTTCATAATTTTTTGTATGCATTACATAAAGGAGATTTTTGCTTTTATCCTCGAATCAATTTAAAAATAACTCATTTTGGTATTGTTTTGTATTATTTAAATATTTTGATTTAAATACACGTTTCGATAATTTAGTTTAATTTGGTAAATACCATGATCCCACAATTTTAAATATTGTTTTACCAAAATCATCATCTAAAGTATGTAATTCGAAACGCTTATTTTAAACTTTTCAATCCGAAGAAAGCGAGGTAAGTAATTAAATTTTAATTGAAGTTATCGTTTGGACAGCAATCACGATTCCAATTTGAAATTAATACATAAAAGAAGTTTTACGCCGTAAATTTAAATTATTCTGGAATTAAACTTTGCAGTTATGGGGGTTTTGCGATCGATTATGAATTGATGAATTGTATTCATTCAGTTTACCGGGACAAAGTGGTATTAGCTCTTATCCCTATGTTCAGGAGCAATATTTTGTTGGGTAGATGTTTAAGTTAATTTCAACGCAACAGATATATTTTTTTTATTTTTTAGGCTCCACGTTCTGCATGTTTTAGAAAGAAATAATGAAAAAGGCTAAGACATAATATTTTTTATTTAGGTATATAATAATTGATAATTCAATTTGAATTAGTCTACAACACTTTAACATTGTAATATTATGATACACAATTCAGATTTTAGCAAGAGACGTAAACAATGAAATCTTGATGTGTCTTCTATTTATGTTAGAAGTAATTACATTTAAGATAAATCATTTCAATTAAATTTTTAGATAATTTTATCGATGTTGAAATAAATTTTCTCATTCTTATATTTATGTTTTGAGTTAAAATACATGTTAGGGTTGTAACATATTCGTTAAAATGATGCAGCATAGAAAGCTCAACATTTACCTAAAGATTTATATCTTAAAATATATATGTACATATGTATTATGTATATCAAGATTTTTGAACCTTCAATTGAGCTCATCCAATAAATTGGCTCCTTTCATTTATTTGGCTGAACGCAGAAGTGTTTTATCCGGAGGGAATTCTTCCCCCTTTTTCTTGGGAAAGTATCCTCGAGATCACAAACAAAGGGTGCGTTCACTTAGAAGAAGTAGTTGTTTATTCTTTTAGACCTTAAATACTTTATAAGTAGGTTTATTTTTGTGTGGTAATCAAAGAACATTGTAAAATGAAAGGGGTTACAGAAACAACGGATCGTCGAACTTCGTTATCGATCTCAGGTATTTAATTGCTTTATAAATAAGTCCTATGTGTGGTTGAAGTATCATTGCATAATCACTTTCACTTATAAATTTATTTTTTTCTTTTTGAGTATATAATAATATACAAGGTGTTACAAAAGTACCCCTAAAGCCGAATATGGTAGATAGGGACCATCAAACTGAACAACTTTTACTATGAGACCAACTCTGAAATCGCTAAAAAAAAATCAGCTGTTTCATACAAAAATTAATTATGAAAATATCAAAATGTATGAAACAGCTGATTTTTTTTTCGCGATTTCAAAGTTGGTCCCATAGTAAAAATTGTTCAGTTTGATGGTCCCTATCTGCCATATTCGGCATTAGGGGTACTTTTGTAACACCTTGTATATATTTGACAACATCACATACATTGCTCCGATTCCAAAGTAAGTAGCTAAAGCACTTGTGTTATGGAAATCGGAGACAACGGTGGTATCACAAACACCCAGACCTGAGCCAATATAGAAAAGTTCGTTTTCTAAATTGACCCAACCGGGGATCGAACCCGGAACCTCAGAGATGGCGACACCTTGAAAATCGGTGTACAAAGCCACTCGACCACGGAGGTCGTCAAATAATCACATAATATAAGACCTGTACTAACTATAAACTATTTTTGTATGCGTCTTTTATTTGTTTAAATGTATTTGTATAGTTATAATGAAGAAAACCGCCAAAATTGGCCACTATGGCGGTTTCTTTGATTGTAACTACACAAAGAGATTTAAACCAAGACTAAACGCATAGAAAAATAGTTCATTACTAATACTAGGTCTTATATGTTTCAGAATGTTATTAAATATAGTTGTTTTGTTGTAAGTCATTATTTTTTCTTGGTTCTTGGCGCTAGTGGACGCTCTATGCGCCCCCCCAATCGAGTTGGAAGAGAAAATTGGGGCGTTTTTTTAAAATTAACCATACAAAATACAAAATCTTTGTTGCACTTTACTTTAGCCACACGATCTCCGTGGTCGAGTGGCTTTGTACACCGGTTTTTAAGGTGTCGCCATCTCTGAGGTCCCGGGTTCGATCCCCGGTTGGGTCAATTTAGAAGACGAACTTTTCTATATTGACTCAGGTCTAGGTGTTTGTGATTCCACCGTTGTCTCTGATTTCCATAACACAAGTGCTTTAGCTACTTACTTTGGAATCGGAGCAATGTACGTAACGTTAAAAAAAAAAAACAAAAAAGTATACTTATACAGGTGTTATAATAGAAAAAATATGTAAACGCTTTTAACTTCACCCACGTCCCACGATAATTATTGATTGTAAGGATTACAAAGTACCTAATATTGAAGCAATAGAAACAATAACATCAAAATGAACACCCCATAAATAATAAACGGAAGGCTTGAGAAATGGAATAAAATTATACTCTTTGGAATAAATGGATTGAAGCAAACATTTATTCAGAAGAAGGAAATTTGATAGAGATTGAATTTTATTAGGCAATTAAAATTCATAAAAAAATTTATTCAAATACTTTTTTAGAATTCGTTAAAAGGGTGAAGGGACGTGGTTATGTATGGAGATAGGAAATCTGGCTCTGATTTTTTATTATTTAGTATTTCTGAGAAATTCAAAATTATAGTATAATGTAAGCACATATTTTATTTTATTCTATGTTTCTGATAATTTAAACAAAATAAGTGGTTATGTGTGGTATACTGTAATCTTTTAACAAATTAATAAAGAAAAGGTTGTGCCGCAAATGTACTCCATGGTAGATAGGACAAACAAGCACCTGTTAGCTTTTTAATTAAAATCCATAAGGACGTCGCTTAGATTTTAGTATATTTTTGGGAAAAATAAGTTCTGTTTAGAAAAAAAACCTTTTTATACAAAAATAAATAAATGCGCAATGTTAAAAAATATACTGTAAAAAAAATTCAACTCACCAAATCATTTTCTCGGGTCTGAGAAAATGATCTGCCCCCTGATTTTGTAACTTTGTTGCAATCAACTCTGACAGAAATCGCAGTTACATTGCTGCTTTAGTAAGAACCAATGTGACAACTTTATTATTTAAAGCAGCAATGTAACTGCGGTTTCAATCGATTTCTATCGAGATTTGTTAGCAACAGAGTTACGTAATCAGCCTGGTGGCGAGTTGATTTTTTTCTAGTATTATTTAATATTGTATATAAAAATAGTATTGTGAATGCAAATTTAATAAATAAATGTTTTTATATTATTATATCTTATTAGCAGTCCCATTTTTGGTCGTGCTAGTTGAACGAGAACGAGAACGGAGAACCAGAAACAAAAAACAAATTATTCGGACCACTCAAGGATGATAAGGCAGAATAACTAAAAGATGAAAATTATACTACTGAAATATTGATAGCGTTTACCAGAAGACTGCGTCGAGGCTGAATCTCATCTCAGACAATGCAAGCCTCTTAAAAAAATATCACCTAGCTATGTAAATGTTCAAGCTCGGTGTGGAGCTCGGGTGGTGCAGGGTCGGTCATGGGATGGGTGACCAAAAATGTATTATCTCAAGCTCCTCCGTGTTTCGGAAGGCACGTTAAGCCGTTGGTCCCAGCTGCATTTGCAGTCATTAGCACCCACCAATCCGCATTGGGCCCGCGTGGTGGGTCATGGCCATCCTCCTTATCCACCCATAAGGAAGGCCTATGCCCAGCAGGTGGGGACATCAAAATGGCTGATGGTCATGTAAATGTTCAGTGCCACATTGATAGGGTTATCAAACTGGGTTAAAATTCGCATAGTTCGATGACCTCATTAATGAAACAAGAGTTACCACTTATTAGAAATAAAACACTTTTTACGGATTACAGCGCGTATATTATTAATTCAGGTGTTGTTTTGGAATTATTTAGTTTGTATTTATTGTTTTTTTTAGAATTCCCGACGTTTCGACACCTTTCATATTTATGAGCAGCCTTTTTGCTTTAGTCCTCCCGTGACCACGGCCCCTGGAAAGGTGTCGAAACGTCGGGAATTCTAAAAAAACCAATAAATACAAACTAAATAATTCCAAAACAACACCTGAATTAATAATATACGCGCTGTAATCCGTAAAAAGTGTTTTATTTCTAATGAACTGTACGCGCGAAAATCTAAGAAGTTACCACTTATCTTTGCAGTTTCGTCCAAAAACTCAACAGAAGAGTCAAAATAGTTATTGTGCAAATTCTGCACTTAAAGGGTGGACCGTAGAATAAAAAACACTGGTAGCTTGGGTGGGGCGGGAGGACAACTTCTTTTTCTAATTCTAAATGCCCCACCCGACTTCAATACACTTGTTCTATTAATATTGATATGCGTAACTAATAATTTGAATTTTTAAAGCTGTTTTTAGTGCCTGTTTTTGTTTCTGGTGCTTTGCTTTTTTAGTGCTATTTTGCCATTTTTATTACTGCTTTTTGTTTTTTTGAAGTCGGTTAAATTTTTTGTCAAAAAATTTGTTTTTATTTCACACATTTTAGTAACAAATTATACTTATAGTTTTGGAATGAGCTTATCATCGTCTTTTATTTGATGCCCATATTGTGATAAATAAAGAAAATATTTCTTTTTTTCACATTTGAAAATGGCGGTGTTGAGGATAGGTCACGAACCACTCAAACCACGTTTTTCCCGTTTAGGAGTTTATTGACAACTAACTAGCCTATTTACAATTGTTTATAAAAAGATGTCACTGAAATTTAGAATTTGGAAGGTAGACCAAAGAGAAACTCAAAAAGGTTGTAACGTTGCTGGTCGGTAAGAGGCGTCTCTACCAACATTCGCGCATTCTAACGATATCCAATACTTCCAAATCCGTTAAGGCTGCATAGCCTGCACACTAGCGCCACCATTGTATAAAAAATCATAGTGCTTAAATAAAGACGAAATTGTGAATTATCTCTCTGTAGCGCACTCCGTAGAAGCTTTGTGGTTCTTTTTATAGCTTAACAATCTTTTCTAGCCTGTCGTTTAGTTAAATGGAGTTTTATTGTTAAAAGGGGCCACTTATCGCAAAAAAACTCCATTAAACTAAACGACAAGATAGTTTTTATATAAAATATTGTTTAAGCGATAAAAAGAACCTTTTGTCTTTATTTAAGAACTATGACACTGTGTGATTTTTTTGTGAAAAAAAATCACATAGTGTGCAGAACTATGACTAGTGTGCTAGTTCTGCACACTAGTCATAGTTCTGCACACTATCTGCACACTAGTGCAGACTACGCCCTCTTAAGGCATTTAGAAGTTATGGTGGAATAAAGAAACTTACATACATACATGAACTCTGAACACATTACACCCTCTATTTTTTGGGCAGTCGTGTAAAAAGTGTGGGCAGTGGTTGTAGTTAACTAGTTTGGGAATCGAATAAAAGACCTTAGCAAAAGCTGAATAAAATTCACTTGCCTACCGGAAGGCAAAGTTGCAGAGGTTAAATGGAAAAGTTTAAATATTTTTCCATTTAGTTGTTTCGGTTTTTTCATGAATTAAAAAGTTAATTTAACTTAGAAGACGTCATCGTTTTCTAAATACATTTTGACTTCATAACATGTAGTACCTACTTAAAGTAATTCTCAGTTAAAATATTTACATTTAAAAGCACTTTAATATTAGCATAAACGTACTTATTGTTGTGTAAGTTAAAAGCCTTGCTATGTTTTCTGTGAATTCGTGAGGCAGTTTTAGAATGTTTAATTCGTAATTAGGGAGCCTTAATTGAATTAACCCCAAAGGGTAGCCACCTTAAATGTAATTAATAGTTTTGTCAAACATGCGTTTTGCATAATACCTACTACTTCAGAAGTTGAAGGTTTTCCCTTCAACTTCAGAAGTAGTAGGTTTAGTTAGGTAGGTCACATAGTTTCGAAAAACCATGGAAATCCGACTTGTGTTATAAGTTAATACTAAATAATATACTAGAAAAAATACGACTCCCACCACCAGATCATGTTCTCGGACGGGAATCGAACCCGCGACCTTTGGATAGCGATCCAAAAAAATAGCATTGTAAATGCAAAAATCTCAAATTTAATAATGTTATAAGTGTAAAAGTTTGTATGTCTTGATGTTTGTTTGTTTGTATGTTTGATAACATTATGTGTTATCTATTGTTAGCAAGAGTGTCTGCAGCGTAGGGAAGACTAATAAGTTACAAGATGTGACCCGCCTTTCTATTGTCTAATTTCAAAATCTATCGCAATCGCTTTCAGGATGAAACACATTGATGCTTGTTTTTGGTACAAATAAAAACTTACCAAAGAAATGCAGCAATGTGTTGGATCCAACTGTCAAATGAAAGCGATTGCGATAGATTTTTAAATTAGACAATTAGCCCCCGTGTCCTAAACATGTTACGGGTGATGGCGTTGGTGGCACAATGAAAAGACAGTCACTTCTTATCACATTTGTATTGGAACTTTCCACAAAGGACAACACAACAACATTGTTCATGAAATACTTACGAGAACAGATCATGTTAAGTATAAATTATAAGAACATCAGGCAAGGGAATATTGGAACGCTCTTGCGCTGCAATCAGCCATCGTGGTGCGTGCAGTTCAATCATTCAATCACGCAAGAACGACTGAACGGATTTTGATGAAATTTAGCACACAGATAGTGTTGCAAAGCAAACTTGTTTATATTATTTATGGTCTTTTATAACTGTCATGTTTCCTCGACATTTTGAACATTTTTTGAAATGAAATTACACTTATGATTGGTCAGTGCATTGGGCCGGAATCCCAAGGGTCCCGTCTGAGGTGCTACGGGTGAGTCGATTTTGTCTAGTATTTTTTCTAATATTATTTATCATGATATAAAAATAGCATTGTGAATGCGAAAAATCTAAATTTAATGATGAAATTACGCCATTTATTTTCAGTTTTACTTACTGTGTACTTATTAAATTACAAAAAAGAATTGTTATTTTTTTGGAATTGTTCCAAAATCCCGAAACTATTATTCATTTGTAAAAAATATGCTGCAGTACAATTTTTAGAGATTTGCATGTTATGTTTAAATCGTGCAAAAGTCGTCATTTACCGGATTTGCATACAAGATTACTGTGCTTCGGCCAATTCGCCACATTTGCACAACTACACAAAATTGCACAATGCCCATTACGTATGCTTATTAAACCTTTCTCGATGCTAAAATATAAATTTTAGGTTTTTTATTACTGACTATACAAGGTGTTACAAAAGTACCCCTAATGCCGAATATGGTAGATAGGGACCATCAAACTGAACAACTTTTACTATGGGACCAACTTTGAAATCGCGAAAAAAAAATCAGCTGTTCCATACAAAAATTGAAATCGAAAATATCAAAATGTATGAAACAGCTGATTTTTTTTCGCGATTTCAGAGTTGGTCCCATAGTAAAAGTTGTTCAGTTTGATGGTCCCTATCTACCATATTCGGCATTAGGGGTATTTTTGTAACACCTTGTATAAACATAGGAATTATTATACATATAAGTACTAAAACAATGACAATGGTTAGTATTAGATTTTAAAATTTGTGATCATAGCATTCACAATGCTAAATAAATAATATACTAGTAAAAATTCGACTCGTCAGCAGAATTATTGTCTCAGGTGGGAATCGTACCCGCGAACTTTGGAAGTCCGGTTCAATGCTCTTACCAACTGAGCTACCGAGTCACTCAGTTGGTAGAATTTGACCGGACTTAAACTTTCCCAAAACTTCCACTCAAGAATGAATGTATGGCAAAGAGTCACAGATTAAAATTAGTAATGGAACATTTAGCATTAGCATTCATAATTAATTGCTAATCGTCATTTAGCATTCATTAAATTAATCATAGTTGCTAAAAATAACGAATGCTAATTATCATCAAACCGCGCGAAATCGTCTGCGTTCGCGTCCTGCTGCTATCATATGAAATAATACGACGCGCTAATTAGCACGCGGCGCGAAATATCATTACGAATGAATTCGTCTCCGATATGAAATAATGCGACTGCGCTCGTTAGCATCGCGCCGCGAACTGACTGTCGGCTGCTGCTAAATAATTTCGTTCGTGAATTAATTTCCGACAGTGGACGATGATTTATCGAATGTATACGAGTGAGTGAGTGAAAGGGAAGAGTGCACGCATGCAGTGCGATTTCTTAAAAAGTTAAGGGAAATGCTTTTGTTTAGAGTTCATTATTGTTTGGTTAATTTTGTTTAGAAATGATTTACTTGTCGCAGGTCGTAGGTCAGTCAATTATTTAATTGCTGTGACATCGATCGCGTCGCGTGTGATTAATTGGCATTTAAATTTATACTGACGTATTGTGTAAATGATAGATTTGATTTTTACGTGTAAATACGTAATTCAAATAATTGTTTGGGTGTCATGTCAATAAAAATAAGAAATAGTGTTATTTAGTAAATTATTTACAAATAACATTGTATTTACTTATTTAGCCTAACTAATTTAATTTTAATGTGTAAATGCATATTTCAAATGATTGTTTTAGTGTTTTTGTGAAAATAAACTCATAAGTACCTAAATAGTGAAAAAACACAAGCATTTCACAAATCACAGCTACTATTAATTCATGATCGTATTAAAAGTCATATTAAAAATCATATGAAAAATCATATTAAAATTAATATTAAAATTCATATTAAAATTCATATTAAAATTCATATTAAAATTCATATTAGCAATTAGCATAGCAATAGCACATAGCATGCTAATAATGAAAATTAGCATGCTGATGAAATTAATTAAAATTAGCATTAATTGCCATTACTAATTAAAATACGTCGTTTTGTACCGCAAGCGCTCTGAAGTTGTTCACTTCTGTTGTAGATTGTTAAATTAATCGCATTGTATGTAGTTATCCTGCCTGCCTAAATGCGATGAACATAGGCAATGTACGCATATTAGTTGCTAACTTCCGCCCACATCTTAGTCTGCGCGGTTATCAACTTGAACTATCTGTGTACCAAGTTTCATGCAAATCCGAGCAGGCGTTTTTGCGTGATAACAAGCTTCCAAATATTAAAACTTTTATATTTATAATAGTATCGTAGGATATAAATATTATAATAATCCTATTATATACATTATATAAATCCTATTTATATCCATAAAGCTTATGATAACAAGGCCGTCTTTAACCTATTTGAGGCCCTGGGCACATTAAGATAGGGGGGCCCCTAGTGAGCAAGTAGTATTTGTAGTCAGTAATTGTTGTTTAAGTTTTCGAAATATCTAAATATGTTTTATATGTTTTATGGTAATAAGCATCCGTTATCGTTTAGCGATCTGGCAGGAATTAGGGGGCCCCTATCGATCGCGGGGCCCTAGGCACGTGCCCAGAGTGCCCAGTGGGAAAGATTTTTTTTTTCATTTCTCTATTATTTTCGTTATCTTGTCACAATAACAACTATACGATATTTATACGGAATTTTCCGGAACTGTTTACTACATATTATTTTTATCAAAAAGGGAATAGCCTGTCGATTCTGTACCAAACTCGCATTTCACTTCGAACCCTCTTCACTCCACGTGTATTTGTATTAAAAATTAGCTGAATATAAGCTACTTTACCGATTGCAAAAGGTATTAGGTAGCTACCGTAGCTATCTAAACTCATATGTGATTAAAAAAACCGCCTATTTTTCCCATTTATGATTTAAGATTTCCGTGCAGTGAAGTGAGATTAGAAGTGAGGTTCGAGTTTGGTTACAGAATCGACAGGCAGATCCCTAAATTCAACAGTTACTATTTAACTAAATTCTATAAATATAGTGATAAGCAGAGTATAAAACAACGACTGTATTTTTTAATCTCTCAATCCATATATTATGACCATCTGGTAATCCAGTCTGTAAGAAATAAAGTCTTTCAATGTAATATTATAATATAGATACTTTTATACCACATAACAACTCGTATATGAAGATAAATAATAATAGAAAAAATAGCATTGTGAATGCGAAAAATCTATTTAACAACTCTTATATAAATTAATTTAGTGCTTATAGTGAGTTTATAAAGTCTAATATAAAATTTCAATCGAACAATGAAAATTTTTAACTTCTTGACCATCAGCCATTTTTAATGTCCCTGCTGGGGTACAGGCCTTCCTTATGGGTGGATAAGGAGGATGGGCCATGACCTACCACGCGGGCCCAAAACGGATTGGTGGGTGCTAACGACTGCAAATGCAGCCGGGACCAATGGCTTAACGTGTCTTCCGAATCACGGAGGAGCTATAGATAATAAGTTTTTGGTCACCCATCCCATGACCGACCTTTGCGAAAGTTGCTTAGCCTCCGCAATTGGCCCATCGACCAAGCGTTACACCACTGCGCCACCGAGCTCCTCGTACTTTCTATTTATTCTATATAGTTTCTATCGAAATATTATTTGAGGTAGATAAGCTTACCTTACATAAATAAATATGTTGTTGAAAATATCTACGCATCGTTTTATGTAGAGCAGAGTAAATAAATAAGTACGTCTATCAAGGCCATTTTCATAGAATTCTGATAAACATAATGTACTGAGGAAAAATCCTTCATAATTAGAGGAAGTCATTATAATTATAGTAACAACAGAATGGGTAATAAAGAGAATAGTTTAATTTAATCGCGTTATTTT
Organism: Catoptria pinella; assembly: GCA_963556745.1. Classification (NCBI taxonomy): domain Eukaryota; kingdom Metazoa; phylum Arthropoda; class Insecta; order Lepidoptera; family Crambidae; genus Catoptria; species Catoptria pinella. The sequence goes on from OY750777.1 coordinate 3,436,958, forward strand.
ACTATAACTGTTTACGAGTATTATGTTTCTCAAACATTGTTTTTGATAATATATGGTATTAACTCTCTTACATTACTTAGTAGTTGATCAGAAACTAGAAATAGTATGTACGCGAAAAATCAATTGTTTGTTTTCTTTGGAAGTAAGTTTAAATGAAAGGAAAGGGTTAATACTTTAATAACATCACTTCGTAGAAAACATAGTGACCTTTTACACAGAACTTGAAAGATTTAATACACAACACTCGTCCAATTATTTATAAATAAAAATGATTTCATTACACCATTTACCTGTTATTTAAATGGACAATCCTTCACCATTTGTCAAACTGCACACAAACTAATATATTCAGTTTTCACGCACACACAATACCAAGAACTGCCAACACAAAAACAGTAAAGTATTTTAAAAAATTCACCAATTAGTTGACGACACCACAAATCCACTCAAAAACTAGTGATGTTCCGTTTTCGAAATTAAAATTGTCGATATGTTTTGCGTTGTCGGTTTTCGACGCGTGTATTTGCTCGCGCGGGCAATGAGCCAAGTGTATATTGAGACTGAATCGAGCGATAACCAGCCGATTATAGGCGTAGTGACGTTCTAGTGACGGTTATCGATAACGTCTGTGTCAACGGAAGTCTGTCCGATAAATGTGTCAATGCAACTGTGGTAATAAATATCATAATGTATTTAATTGTTCTGCGTTCGAGATGATTCATGATTCACTTGATTGAACTAGCTATAAACTGCATTTGTTGTAACCGTGTGAATTTGTTCTCATTCAAAGAGTAGGTTCAATTTATTTAATGTTGTCAACAGTTGTGATATATGTACTTTCAGGAGGAATAAGAAAACTATAAAACCCTACTTAGTGTGATTCTGGCAACGGATCAAGTTCTTATACAAATGTTTGTATGTTTAAAACAGTTTTTACGGGATTTTTTTGCATAAATTATAATTTTCTTAATTCTAATTGAAACCGAAGTTTAAAATAAAATTTATTCGAATCAAACGTGTTTCATTCGAATTAAAAACAAAAACTTTTTAGTATACCTACCGGTAAATAAGTGATGTAAAATGATGATGACGTCATAGGCTTTACTTTTCTGCAATATTTTCACTTGAAGTGGAATTCCTCGCGATCGAAGTCGCGGGCGTAAACTAATGTTTAATACTTTGCTATTCGATAAAAGCTCAATCACATGTCTATTTTGAGATTAATCTTCGAGTGTCAACGACACTTAACTTATTTAATTCATAGACAATCTTATCAGGCTATGTTTACTTTGATAGCAGAATAATCAATACGGTGAACGAACTTCAGCGATGACCTCCTTTTTGGGTCAGCAAAATTTAGCAATGGACCACTTTGTTTGAAAGCATCTTAGTGAAAACATGAAAAACTGGTATTATTTAGCAAGTAATTCATTTTAATTTTTGAAACGGATTTTTACCAAATTATTAATGAAAAGATTTTAAACTTCTGAGTATAAGCAGAAGAATATCAATTTTAAGCGCATTATAAATTACTTACGTCTTTGGTGTGGAAAAATATTATATCCCTTTTTTTCTGGATAAAAGATTACTTTTTCTGTACCCCTGACAACGTGTATGCAAAATTTCAATACGATCGGTTGAGTAGTTAAGACGTGGAAGCGTAACAAACAAATAGATGAACATACAAACTGAAAAAAATTGCGTTTATTGTAAGACAATATTAAAGGAGAATCAAGAATCACTGGATCGAATTTGTCCTCGAGTTTTATAAATCAATCTACTGACATATGGTGTTTTTTTTGTCTGACGGTACACGGTAAACGATTTCAGATAGATGTATTGCTTTTCCCATATAAGCTAAGAGCTCCGAGCTGTGGCTTATAAATCAATTTTATTAAAAGCGTTCATCTTTAAAACAACCAGAGGGCCTATTACAAATAAGCATCGCAATAAGCGTACGATGTTCGGCCCACTCCGTGACATCATTGATTCAAATATAGAGTTCATAATCAAGTAATTCGTTCAACGAACATCATCCGACTATCGTGATTCTTTTTTGTAATTGGCCCTCAGTCAGTAGACACAGAAAGAACATTTAAAACTTTTATTGTATTGTGTTTAGTTACTACCTAAAATTATTCAAATTGTTTTGAATATGCGAAATGCAATTAAAATTTATTTAACTGAATCCAATTACTATTAAGTTAATACAAAATATTTTTACAACTCCACGTAGTTTTATTTTGAAATCCTTTTTTTAATTTTGATACCTAAATATTTATGGTTCTTAAAAAATGAAAATGCATTACATGTCTCAAAGCGCCTGTCAATACCATCTTTTAAATAGAAAATAGGAAGGGATGTAGTTCAGATCTCTATCCTACAGGATAGGGGAATATTTTCAGGGTTGACAGCACGTGAGTAATAATAGTCTTGATGTCGTCATAGACTCTGTGAAACAAGAGGTGATTACTTACACACTACACTTACAAAATAAATATCGCTTAACGGTATCACAAGGCGCTTACATCACTCAACGTGTCTCGAAAAGGATCGACTTTCATATTTCCCGTCACTAGCGGCCACACTTATCGATGTTATGCATGTCGTGGAGTAATGCATTAATATTCATGTTGCACTTTTATATCGATTACACAGCGATTCAATGTGACATTTATTTAACTTACGTTCTTTTGTGGTGTTATGTAAGCGTTTATTTATTTAGGTATTAATATTTCTAAGTGTAAATAATTCCGTGAAGAATTACACATAGTTTTTCTGTTAATATATTTAGTTGTAATTTTGCACTTTATAGTAAAAGTTGATCAGTTTGATGGTCCCTATATAATTCGACATTAGGGGTATTTTTGTAACACCTTGTATAGAGTAAATTGCTTTTTTATAAAAATTTTGATTACCTTTTTTCTCAGTGTACCCATATGATTACGATAAAATTGCAACTACTTAAAGAAAAGGTTGCATATTTCCTTCAGTAATCCAATAAGCAGCGAGCAAAGGCACAAATCATTACATGTATCAACTTCTGAAGGATTCCCTCGTAAGACCAAGACCGCAAGATCGCCCGGAAGTTTCGCAACTTAAGCCAAACATGTGAAAAGTTCTAGAACACACTAGGGACCGCTTGCGGAACCTACATTTGTTATCAAGTTTGGCATTAAGTTCCTGCCACAATTCAAATCTGACCTACAATGACCCTTGTTAACACGTTTCAAGAATCTGATCAATGCAAAACAATTGTCCTGTTAAAAACAGGTTTCATGTATTTATTTATTGTCTTTTTTTTAATAAGGTTAAGAAATGAGGCTCGACCGATGGCGCAGTGGCTTAGAGGCTGCAATTGCGGGAGTTAGCAAGGCCAACCGTCAACTGCTTTGACTGGCCTTACATCGTACGATTGGCCCTTCTAGGAACACAACTATTTTTTCAACAAAATAAATAAAAGTCACAGATTTAAACGTCAGCAGTATAGTGCAACTAGTACATATCAATTCAGGATACAAATCTGTAGCAAAATGCCAATAATATTAATTGAAAACTTACAATTTGATCCAGGCAAAAATTAGATCGACAAGGTCACAAAGGTTTAGGTTAGTCAGATCTCTGTGTGCGTTGAGTGAATTTGAGATCATATGATGTTAACAAGGATTTTTTGACAGTTGGCCTCACAAAGACCATGGCCTTACATGGCTCACCCACCTTATATAAAATACAACAATGGTTTTCAACACATCTAATATAAAATATATCATTAGTTCCTAATGCCCTAATTAATGTTATGTTAAAAATATTATTTTTCTAAATAAGTCAACGTAAGTATTAATACGGTTTTTTTTCGATAGCACTTTATTAGTAATTGTAACAAAGACCTTTTCATGCATTAAACATTTGAAAATAACAAGCAATGTTATAAAAAAACGTGAAAATGAAAAATGCAGCTTTTTCAAAAACTTACTTTAGAAATGGCAATTTCATAGAAAAAGTAAGACAAATAAAATTAATTAAATATTGCGATAATACCGGTTAGTAACGAAGCAAAACCGAAAAAATAACCTCCAGGTTTTATGAGTTATGCAAGCTGTTCCTCAGTAGTTGAAGATTCCGGTTGAAGTCCACTTTCGACCTTATCGTCACTTAACATCAGGGCCCTATTTAATAAACGTGACAATTTGTCACCTGTCATGACAATTATATCCATTGCGTCAACCGATTTGAAAATATAATAAACTACTCATAGCTACACCGCAATGTAAACCAAACTGTCGCATTATTACTGACGGCACATTATCAACATAATTGATAACAGAATTGAAGTCGTCATGATACGGTTACCTTAACTGTGTTAAATAGTCGTTAAAGGCTAATGCGCACGCGAACCTTACACAATCTTACCATTGACGTAGTGCAAGAAACGTCACGGTGTAATACACATACATATTTGTATCGCGAGTAGGTATTTAGTTTTATAGCAATCTTAGAATCTAGAGACTTTTTCATGTGAGCTGCATTGCTGGGCATTGGCCTCCCCCAAGGATCTCCACGGTGATCCAGTGCTGCCTGCATCCAGCGGCTTCCCGCGACCTCCACCAGGAAGCTGATTATGTAACTCTGTTGCTAACAATTCTCGATTGAAATCGATTGAAACCGCAGTTACATTGCTGCTTTAAGTATGATAGTTGTCACATTGATTCTTACTGAAGCAGCAATTTAACTGTGATTTCTGTCAGAGTTGATTGCAACATAGTTACATAATTAGGGGGCAGGGGCCTATTGCATAAGATTACTAATAATACTCGAAAATAATATAAGTTACAAGTTCAAACTTACAAGTTGTGTTAATTAGTGTTGCATAATAATTTTCGTTTTTATTATTAATATAAAATATTACATAAATTGCTAATAATAATATAAAATCTACAAGCTATTTTTACAAGTACTAGTATTTATAAATTTTGATATTTTAGCATTCACAATGCTATTTTTATATTATACCAAATAATATACTAGAAAAAATACGACTCGCACCAGATCATGTGTGTGTCTCGGCCGGGAATCGAACCCGTGACCCTTGGATATCCGGTCCAATGCTCTGACCGCTGAATGCAGTGACTCGGTAGCTCATAGTATATTATTTGGTATAAGTACTAGTATATTGTGTTGCATAATGTTCTTCACGCTGATGAGTTTACATGAACTTCTTTTTTTAAAAGTAAGTTCATTTTGGTCTTCATATTCAAAACAGTATCTGTGGTTGAGTCTTTTTGGGAACTCCTAATTTTCTTTGACGTTTAATTAACCCGGCGAGGATGTAGTACAAAAAGGGTACGTCGAGGATGTGGATAATCAATATGACCCTGTACTCTATTTCTTTGTTTGTTAAGTGTTTTTTTTATATAAATTTAAAAGGTTAAAAAGAGAGTTTACGAAACAGTTATTAATTGTTGGATATTGACAGAAAAAAATACCTAATACTCATAAGTTTTTTATTACTTCAATTATACAAAACATCTATGAAAATATTATACATTATCAGGAGTCTGTGTTACATATTAAAAATATAATGTATTTTAATAATAAACAACAGTACAGTACTTTTTGATAAGTATTATGAGATCAATTATTTTAAATCACATCAGTTTTATGATATACTCATTAACTCTATGTACTAGTACCTATGTTATTTTAAGTCACACTTTTTAACCGCCCCTGTGGTCTAGTGGTTCGCCCACCCGTGTAAGGCGCAGAGGTCCCGGGTTCGATTCTCAGGAGGGGGTACATTTGTACTTGGTTTATTTAGTGGTAGAACTTATTTCAAGTCCGCCTGGCTAGCTACCACCATCTTAACTAAGTCTGACGCAATAACAACAGTTTAAAAATTGTTGTGTTCCGGCAGTTACAAGTGAGATAGCCAGTTCCTCAGTGGTGAGGATTCCGGGTGTAGTGCGTTTCCACCTTCGGCCTTATCATCACTTAACATCAGGTTAGGTGAAGGCCAAGCGCTAACCCGTGGTGAATAAAAAAAGAATAAAAAAAGTCAGTTTTATAATCTACTCATTAACTCTATTATTACTTTAAGAACTTTTGTTGTATTGGTGCACGTCTAACTCTTTAGGTACGCAGGTGGCGACTGACGTTTAGTCGCACGCAGAATATAAGGCAGGCGAAGGTTTTATCTACAGCTACTGAGAAGGTCGACAACGTACTATAACAAACTTATGTCCAAAACACCACATCCTTACCGGGTTAAGCAGCCTAGCTCGAATATTTGCTTTGAGTTTAAGAAGATGACTTTCTGTTCTGATTTTGTTGCACCAACACAACACGGTGAAGTGACGCAACGTACGCGTTCTCACACGACACGCATCGTTGCGTTGCTGCAACTATAGCTGATAGTGCCTCTTAAGGCCCATATATACCTCAAGTGGCGCCCTCATTTTAATTAAATTATTGTTCGCTAAGTACATAATGTATCGAAAATTCACATGTACAGATTAAAGCTAAGGTTCTATAGTTTATTTACAAACAATAACTTCATTAAAATACAGTTCGTAGTTCGCAAAAGTGCTAAAAGTGGCCACTTCTACAACGAACTGTTAAAATTTAATTAAAATGAGGGCGCCACTAGAGGTATATAGGAGCCTTAATTCAGAAATTGTGTAAAGCCATGTGTTTGTTTGGTTGTATGACTATGTGACTGTTTTACAACCTCTCGTTTTATTGAGAGAGTGATTTACGCTTGTGAATATTTTGAAGGCCAATGCACAGATTTGATTTTCCGATCTTGGTATTTGGTGGTTGAGACAGTCAAAGACAAAACAAAATTATCATCATAAAATAAGATAATTTATATTCTTTGATGAAACTAAAAAGACCAGAATTTAATTTTCGACTTTTACGAAATTATTACAACCCAAACTATCCATAATTATAATAAATAAATAAATAAATATTTGACAACATCACATACATTGCTCCGATTCCAAAGTAAGTAGCTAAAGCACTTGTGTTATGGAAATCGGAGACAACGGTGGTATCACAAACACCCAAAACTGAGCCAATATAGAAAAGTTCGTTTTCTAAATTGACCCAACCGGGGATTGAACCCGGGACCTCAGAGATGGCGACACCTTGAAAACCGGTGTACAAACCACTCGACCACGGAGGTCGTCAATTGTTATCTGAGAGAGTATGTTACGGAGACTTTGACCAAAAAACTTGTTAAGTTTACAATTTAGTCGCTACTTGTCTGGATTAACAATTGATTTATAAAATCTAACCACATTCTTACAATTCGGTTGTTACGTAGTTTTATTTGAAACGCGTTCAGAATAATTATCTATCTGTTTTTGTTGCGTAAATAAGGTTTTTTATTTAAACTTGAGCAAATATTTAATGCGGTATGCGTGCTTTAGGCAATTTAATTTTCACGAAGTGTTATGTGTAATTAAAATATTAAAGTTTTATTGTAAATACAAATAATATTTCTGTCTAGATTACTGCTACATTTCCAATTTAATGTCATATTTAAAAGCCTCCACATTAATTGTTGTAAAAAGAAAAAGTACACTATCATTTCGCGCAAAGTCTCTGCAACTATTTTCAATTCCCCTCTTTATAAGATATTATAAAAGCCTTTGTCGCGTTTACCGCAGGAAGTCTTTACGGTTCTGGCATGCTCACATCAGCATGGTAATATTTTTTCAACTAAAGTAGGATGTTAAAAAAATATGATTAAGAATGTTATCCCAACAGGCTTTCTTTGTAGCAAGATTAAAATGTAAATGGATTTAGGAATATTCCGTTCGAAAGAAGAAATTTTCGCTGTTATTAAAGAGTCACTTTTACAAGCTTAATCCTACTTTATAATATTATAAATGGAAATGTTTGTATTTGTGTGTGTGTTTGTCACCTCCTCGTCACGCCAAATCAGCTGGACGGATTTGGACGAAATGAGAATCAGTCATGAGAGTCCTATAGTTTGAATGATACAGTGTGAACACATTTTCATAGCTATGAAACCCAATGAAAGAATTATTGAAATCCGTTTTAAAATGCCTTAGTTAGTTACAAGGGTTTTAATAATATATTAATAATATACTGCTATCAGCGTAAATGTATTTTAAATGTAAACGAAATATGTACCTATATTACAACAATAATAATAATAATAATAAAGTTTATTTAAAGGGTAAAATAACCCATATTAAAAAATTACATTAAATGAGAAATAAATTAAAAATAAAATAAAACACAAAACTTGCCGAGGCTAATACACCGAGGCTAATTATAAAGTTGAAAATTAAAATTCAGGTGTGTCGTGGTAGTTTGCCTTATGAAAACAAATATTGTTTTGATGCATTTTCTTTTACGAGAGGCGCTTGGTAGGTTGCGTAAAACTTCGGCGTCGGTTATTATTTTTTATTGGGACAGTGATGTTATGAACTAGATTTTGTTACATCGATAAACAAATATGGCCTTATTTGATTGAATCAGGCATTACTTGGCGGAAGTCCCAAACCATTGTGAAAAGAGAAATATATGGTATTGTGCACTGATATTTTTGTGGTGTGCATGTGCATTTTTTTGCGGGCGGGCGGGCGGTGCATCCTGCATATACTTTTTGCGGGAGTAAGCTACATATATTTCTCTTTTCACAAATATGGCCTTACCGCAAAAGATTTTAAAACACTGTTCAACAAGTGTTTAACTTAGACACTGTTTAAATGTGATGCTGTCACTTTTTTGATAGTATTGTTTGAAGCATCACATTTAAACAGTGTCTAAATTGAACAGTGTTTTAAAATATTTTGTGGTAAGGCCGTTTGATTCCAGTACGTACTAAGTATTACACACTAAAATGGATGGAAAAACAATATCAAATAAGTCAAGGTACCTAACAGCTGATTTATTAAATATTTCACACTACTTTCAAAATTCTGCTCAAATATAATCTACTTAAAAATAATTAAGTACACAGAAACTGAACAAATCGCGATGCCTTATGCATCTTAAGATTCTGGCAAACCGAGAGCTTCCCATACAAACGTAATACCAAAATGATTTGCAATTTCAGCATAATTAACTCTTCTTGTGATGTTATTCGGATTTGTCATAATCCGAATAACATCACAAGAAGAGTTATTTGTCTAAGTTAGTATTAAATAAAAATTCCAAAATACTAACCCAATTCGAAATAAATGACAATTATTTTTTTTTCATACAAAACTGTAAATTGCATTAATTTTTATTTGGTTTAGTATTTTGGATGTTTTATTTAAAGATTACAGAACATAAAAAAGATTTCTGTAAATAGAAAACTTTTTAGAACAATGGTACGGAACCCTCGGTGAGCGAGTCCGACTGACTCTTGACCGTTTTATCTCTTTTGCGGTACGGAACCCTAAAAATGGAGTATTATTGTAATAACTCACTTTGGCTTTAATACATTTATAGCAAATTCAACAGATTGTCATGTTCATTGAGGATATATTATCGTCTCCTTAGAATTCTGTAGAGACACAAATTGCAAGGACAATGGGAGCAAATTGGCTCCGTCTCGTATTTTAAATAAAACCGTTACTTTGTTAGTACTGAAGGATGTTAATTTGGCTAATTCTTTCATTTAAGGGATCATAAAAAAATATGAGCTGAGCTTTACGCAAGTTTTTTGATATCTTATTCATAAGAACGCAGTATTTAATATTGAAATACAAGGTGTTACAAAAATACCCCTAATGCCGAATATGGTATATAAGGACCATCCAACCGATCAACTTTTACTATGGGACCAACACTAAAAATCGCGAAAAAAAAATTACCTGTTTCATACAAAAATTAAAAACAAAAATATCAAAATGTATGAAACAGCTGTTTTTTTTCGCGATTTCAGAGTTGGCCCCATAGAAAAAGTTGTTTAGTTTGATGGTCCCTATATACCATATTCGGCATTAGGGGTTTTTTTTGTAACACGTTGTATAGTGTTCAGATATTTCTTAGGCCCTCTTAAGCTTTGAGATGAAAAAAAGGATTATAATAGAGTAACCAGCGCCATATCGCTCTTTAAAAAGATTTTTTTTTAATTTTTGCATGTGAAAACTTGACAAAATACGCTTGACCTTTATATAATCTGTAACAACATGTAAACCGGCAATTTTATGGCAAATAAATAAATTTCAATTTCAATTTCAAAATTTTATTTAACCCAAATAAACTCCTAATTTCGTAATTGGTTCACTCTCTTTAATTCATCATTTCAACCGGCCGCATTCGGCCGCTCGGGCAGCAATAAAATATCTATTGTGTCTTAATTTCCGGGCCTTGATGTTAAACTTAGGAACCTTTTTTATAAATATTGAATAGAAACTAATGAACTTAATTCTAGTTAAGTTTAAAACGTATTAAAATTCAACAGTTCATATTATTTAAGTTCCTAACAACCAGGACGGTTTTTACGACCTCTGTGGTCGAGTGGTTTTAAGGTGTTGCCATCTCTGAGGTCCCGGGTTTGATCCCCGGCTAGGTCAATTTAGAAAACTAACTTTTCTATATTGGCTCAGGTCTGGGTGTTGGTAGTTCCACCGTTGTCTCTAATTTCTATAGCACAAGTGCTTTAGATACTTACTTTTGAATTAGAGCAATGTTTATGATGTTGTCTAATATTTATTATTATTAACCATCGATAAAATAAACATCATTTTATCCCATCCCTATCGGTTTCGGAACAATATAAGGCATTATATTCATCTATCTATTTACTTTTACACCTGTTTGGGCCTTTATAGGAGGGTCGGATCTCCTCAAATGTTTTCATTAAACTTTCTTAATTTTCTTTTCTGCCTTCCCATTCTTCCAAGGGGAATAATTCCCCCTGCGCCTTCAATGTAGATTATTATTTTTTGTCGATGAACTGTGAAGGCGCTTTAATTTTTTTATAACAACCCTTGGATCCTTTCTAATAATACCAGTTTAATTTGATTGGCTTGAATAATTTTCCATCGAGCCCTAATGGTTTGTAAATACAAAGCTTATATTAAATTATGAGAATTGGCTTGTTATTGAACTGATAGTTACATTGCGTTGTTTATATAGCTGTAATTAAGATGAAGCAAGTTACCTGAGTATTGGTATACGCTTTAATGATGAAATGTTTAATTGGTATACAAAATAGTGTTTGTACATAGCTGTAAATTGTGTGTACTTACACACCTAAGTGTGTTATTATAAAAAATATTTTTTTTTTATTTTTTGAGATTTAAGCATTCACAATGCTATTATATAATACCAAATAATATACTAGAAAAAATACGACTCGCACCAGATCATGTTCTCGGACGGGAATCGAACCCGCGACCTTTGGATATCCGGTCCAATGCTCTGACCGCTGAGCTACCGAGTCACTAGTGGGAACGTCGAATTTCTCCTAGTATATCAACTCTTACGCTGCAAGCCAGCGCCATCTCACCATTATAAAATAAATTATTACTATTATTAAACAATTAAATGATCCTGGAGGACATACTTTGTACTGGAAATCCTAAAAAAAATGTAATATTGTATTTTTTTACTACGTTCTGTGATGTTCATTTTTATTTTTAAAAAACATCGTAGTTTTTTTTAATTCTTTTATTGTTTGGGGGCTTCACAATAAAAGAATGTTCAATCAGAGATCACAATCGAAGCTCTATAGTTAGATTTTGCTTATATGCACCGCTGACACCTGATAAAAAAGATAAATAATATTAAAAAAAATAATCGACTCACCCGTAACACCTCAGTCGGGACTCGAACCCTTGGGATTCCGGCCCAATGCACTGACCAATTATGCTACCGAGTCGCTAGTGGGAGCGGCGAAATTTTCTAGTACTTTTTACTTCTTCGCTGCAAGTTAGCGCAATTTCATCAATCGATTAAATATTAAAATAATCATAAACATTACCAAAAAAAGCTTACAAAGTCTGAATTAGATTGAAAACAAATTGTTTTTATTACACCTTAAGTTACGTAAATTCAAAACAGAATTGTTAAAATTATTAGTTACTTAGTAATTTAGTAATGTTGTAACTGCATAGTACTTACTGTATATTTTTAGTTAATTAACCTTGTTAGTTACCTATTTGATAGGTAATTGAAGTAATTTTTTTTTTGACAACATCACATACATTGCTCCGATTCCAAAGTATGTAGCTAAAGCACTTGTGTTATGAAAATCAGAGACAACGGTGGTATCACAAACACCCAGACCTGAGCCAATATAGAAAAAATCGTTTTCTAAATTGACCCAACTGGGGATCGAACCCGGGACCTCAGAGATGGCGACACCTTGAAAACCGGTGTACAAAGCCACTCGACCACGGAGGTCGTCAATTTTAAGTTTGTACCAGACTTTATTTTCTATTGCATGCCGTGGCAGCCATTAATTAAGGTGACACTAGTCCTAAATTAATTTGCAACTGTGTTTTATATCATGTATTTAGTGTTTGCTTTGTTGGTTGTCCTTAAATAAATGAAAAAAAATATAAATTACTCAAAAATTTGTTGCCACGATTAGATCTAAGTAGTTACGACACAAAAAAGACAAACAACACGTTACAAGAGCATCCGTGTTCATTGAGTTGCGCTATTGTAATGATCGAAGCTCGGTGTATCTCGAATTCTCGGCCGAGAGAAATTTCTCGGACCAATTCGATTTATCAGCCTATTAGGGACAGGGAAGTTCCGTCGCGAGGGAAGAATGTTTCAATTTATTATTTATTACAATGTATTACAATGTAATAACAATACTTACTTCGGAAAAAGGTAATAGTAAACAAGCAATTTTTCAATTGGCGATGTTAGGAAAATTCACCACGGTGTTTGAATGTATATAATTGCTTTAGTAATAATAACACCAAGGAAAATACAAAAAGTTAGACAATTTTTTTTTACAACATCACGTACACACGACGGCACCTCAGACTATATGTTGACCGGCTTTATGCCCTACGTAATAAAAGTTGTTTTCGCAGTTTAACTGTATAACCTGACGTGCTGTCGTGCGTACATTGCTCCGATTTCAAAGTAAGCAGCTAAAGCACTTGTGTTATGGAAATCAGAGACAACGGTGGTATCACAAACACCCAACCTGAGCCAATATAGAAATGTTGGTTTTCTAAATTGACCCATCCGGGGATCGAACCCGGGACATCAGAGATAGCGACACCTAGAAAACCGGTGTACAAAGCCACTCGACCACGGAGGTCGTCAAATTGGCGGCCTTACAGATAAAAAGCAATTTCATCAAGGCAACCATTGGTTTAAACTGGACAAAAGGAAAAATAGGAAACCTACTGCATTTGCCGACAAAACCATGCCTACCGTGGCGAATCCATCTTTTATGTTTTCTTTAGTTTTATAAACAAAATCAATTATAAAATAGGTCGAGTTGTCTGCTGGTGCCTTATTAATGGTGGATAATTCTTATTCATTTGCAGATATGCAATTGACTACTGCATTCGGTATTTACAAAAATAAAACATTCATAATACTAAATAATATACTAGAAAAAATAGGACTAGCACCAGATCAAAAGCTTTCTCATCTTAATCAACTGTTTAAAAATATCTGGAAAGATGTTCAGTTGAATGTTTGAGGTTAATTCCTTCTACATTGGTGAGATGGCGCTGGCTTGCAGCGTAAGAGTTGATATACTAGAAGAAATTCGACGTTCCCACTAGTGACTCGGTAGCTCAGCGGTCAGAGCATTGGACCGGTTATCCAAAGGTCGCGGGTTCGATTCCCGTCCGAGAACATGATCTGGTGCGAGTCCTATTTTTTCTAGTATATTATTTAGTATTATATAAAAATAGCATTGTGAATGCTTAAATCTCAAAAATTTCAAATAGTTAAAAAGCTTTCTCATCTTAATCAACTGTTTAAAAATATCTGGAAAGATGTTCAGTTGAATGTTTGAGGTTAATTCCTTCTACATTGGTGAGATGGCGCTGGCTTGCAGCGTAAGAGTTGATATACTAGAAGAAATTCGACGTTCCCACTAGTGACTCGGTAGCTCAGCGGTCAGAGCATTGGACCGGTTATCCAAAGGTCGCGGGTTCGATTCCCGTCCGAGAACATGATCTGGTGCGAGTCCTATTTTTTCTAGTATATTATTTAGTATTATATAAAAATAGCATTGTGAATGCTTAAATCTCAAAAATTTCAAATAAAACATTCATGTTTGTCTTGGATACAAATCATCTATTTAAAACAAAACCTATTTCTATTTTAATTCATACTCAAAAATATCAAACCCTATTTCTCAGAAACACAGGCCATTATTGGAATACTGAATGATTTATTAATATCGCCTAACATGCACTGTCAACAGAGAACACAGTAGCCCGGAAAATTTATACACAAACAAAGTTCAAAATTTACAACGACAAATACTTTGATGAATAGCTACCGCAGGCTGAAGTTTTGTGAATTCAAACTATTGGAACTATCCCCGACGAAGTATAAATTGTGGAATATCGACAACAGTACGGATTAACCGTGTGTCGGGGCCTTTGAAAAATTGCATTTTAACGAGTTTGCCTGCGCAATGACTGATTGTGATAACGACTCTTTGGGGAATTTCTTGCCCTTATCGGTTGGAATTCGTAATGAATTTCCATTCATTACGATTTAATAGTAGGTACTACTGCAGGGTCAGAATTAGCTATAAGACCTTTTACATCAGCGTGGGCTTGATTACCTGAGTTGTTTGAAAATTATCCTAGATGGTAATATAAATTGAAGTTAATTAATGATTTCCCCTATTTCGACTTATTTATTTTCTCTCACCCAAGGTTGCCCAGAAGAGATTGCTATTTAACAATAAGGACACCTTTTGTAGGTTTTCTTTTGTCATCTTTGTTTCTTTCTATTCTGTTTTTGTCATATGAAATAAAGCTATTTTTTTATTATTTAGTTTGAACCAGAATCATAAAAACAACATTATTCGTAATAAAATGATCAAATCGATTGAAATTTCTAGATATATCTGTAATTTTTGACTCAGGGATAAAAAACAGACAGACAGACAGTGGCATTATTTAATAAAAAATTGTGCTTGGACGAATTACCGCGAATTTATATTTCTTTTGGGATAACGAGTATTTGAATCATTTTAATAATATTAAGTATCTAAAAGATTATTTCTCATGGTTATTATTATTGGATGTTAATCAAATTGGATTATTAATAAATTAAACTCACAATATGTATACTATTTGCATAATACATATTGCATAAATTAATAAATTAATTTATGCAATATGTATTAACAGCAAACCTGATATATATGCGATTCATCCATTTCGGCAGTAATCGATGTTCCATCACGTGCGATTTGACAAATGGGCTTAAGAAATTCCGTTAAGCGAGTTTGTGGTGGCTGCACACGATCATTTATAACAATATCTCAGTCGATGTACAGGATTCAAGTTTCCAAGTTCGACTAAATTTAAGTCGAGATCGTGAATCTTGTGAAAAATTACGGCAGCTTTTTCTTGGAGATGTTGAAAATAAAATCAACTCATTTACGAGATAAGTTAGTTATTAAGTTAGATTCTGCGATAACGAGGGTTTTTGTTAGTCGTATAAAAAAGACGCATTTTATTATTTAGGTTATTTAATTTTTCTTAATCATGCTTGGAAATTACTCTATTTTGACAACCTTCTTCTGGTAAGTAGCTGGACAGCCCTAAAACTCTCCAGCAATTTTGTATAAGAATCCATTATTACCGTGTGGTAATGGATTCTCATTCAAAATTGAAGGCGTGTGACCATAAATGTTACTACTTATTAAAACTTATTATTCACGTGTCTGCCGGCGAAACGCAACGTAATTCAAAATGGAACAAACTTTTTGGTGCGAGTCCTATTTTTCTAGTATATTATTTAGTATTGTATAAAAAAAGCATTGTGAATGCTTAAATCTCAAAATATAAAAAGTTATATAGCTTTCTCATCTTAATCAACTGTTTAAAAATATCTGGAAAGATGTTCAGTTGAATGTCTAAGTTAATTCCTTCTACATTGGTGAGATGGCGCTGGCTTGCAGTGTAAGAGTTGATATACTAGAAGAAATCCGACGTTCCCACTAGTGACTCGGTAGCTCAGCGGTCAGAGCATTGGACCGGATATCCAAAGGTCGCGGGTTCGATTCCCGTCCGAGAACATGATCTGGTGCGAGTCCTATTTTTCGAGTATATTATTTAGTATTGTATAAAAATAGCATTGTGAATGCTTAAATCTCAAAATTTAAAAACTTTTCAATTAATCTCGACAGCCAACGAGGTCTGTAATCATCATCAATATTTAAAATTAGAATTCCGAATCACGGTAACAGAGCGTCATGAGCGCACTACCAGTCCGATTCATGGTTAAAAAACTTACGTGTAACATCATACGATTATTCTATGTTACGGGTCAGTCTAAAGTTCCTTATTATTTTATTTAATAGGTATGAAATTAATGTACTAAATAAAATAATAGACTAACAAAAAATCCTTATCTCGGGGATTTTCGTTCAGACCGAAGCCATTTAAGACAAGTCATCTGTTTAAAATTAGGCACCTTTAAACCAGTTTCAGTTTTTACTGTCAATCTCACTGGGGCCCACGTGAGGTTGGTTGGAGTAAAATTGACATGACCATCAGCCATTTATTTTAATGTCCCCACTGGTGGGGCACAGGCCTTCCTTATGGGTGGATAAGGAGGATGGGCCATGACCCAACACGCGGGCCCAATACGGATTGGTGGGTGTTATCGACTGCAAATTCAGATGGGACCAACGGCTTAACGTGCCTTCCAAAGCACGGAGGGGCTCGAGATAATATTTTTTTGGTCACGAATCCCATGACCAACCCTTGCGAAAGTTAAGCCGAGCTCCTCATGCATGGAGTGACATTACTGCATGCAATTTCCCGAATTTGCGTAGTTTAGGTAATATTATTAGATATTTAATGTAAAATAGATTTTGGACTACGTGGATGTTATTAATGCTAGGAAACACAGTTACTTGAACGACGTCTCGTAAGATATATCAACATGAGTGTTGGATATTTTGGGAGACTCCCATCTAAATCTATCGATATCGATAATATTTCCAAACCTACTTGTGAATTTCACTGTAAATGTTGTGACAGAAGCAGTACAAACAGATATGTATCATACATTTTAATGTTAGTGTTGTGTTTAACAGTTTAGTGCAACTTGGCCAACCCCCCTAGCATGACCGACGAAACACGATATATATCGCGTGATATAGAGTTTTATCGACATTCAACTGACACAATACATTGTCTTTTGACGGTTAAACGTGATAAAAAGCCATAAAATAGGGACTTTAAATGTCAACATTTACATGAATATCCTTACGCGGTAGACCCGCAGGTACCATCTAACCCAGTGCGATAGTTACAGCATTTTTGTTGTGGCTTATAACAAATTATCCGCGTAGCTAATTTTGTGATTGAATTCAATTGCAACATAACAAACCCCTGTACTATTTACTGAGCCTTGGCCCGCTAAGTAAAAAAATATAATATAATAATAATTATACTACGATTAACCTCAATATCGATAGATCGATAAGATCACCCCATCACTAAACATAGGACGCAGCTCGAAGATTGGTCCGGGGGCTATTCTGCGAGTACACGTTACATTGACTTAGTACCCGCTTGCATAGAATACATAACCCTTACATATAAGTCCAATGTACCTATAGGTATTTATAACAAGGCATATGTTATGCGACGATTGGTGTTCTTACATGAATGGACGGTGAAACCTAGATATTTTATTGATTATGACGATTATGCGAATAGTTAGTATGAGCATATATTAAGAACAATTTAAGCTAGAATCTTTCGGCCTTACCACAAAAAAATTTAAAACACTCTTTAATTTAGACACTGTTTAAATGTGATGCTGTCTCGTTCAAACAATATTGTCAAAAAAATGACAGCATCAAACATTTTTATAACACAACTAAGTTAAACACTTGTTGAACAGCGTTTTGTGGTAAGCCCGTTTATCTTTAAGACTATGTATCATTAATATCTACAGTTTAATATCCAGTGGTTTCTTGTAATTCGTTGGTAAGGCTAACTGAATTTAAACATTTTTTTGTATTAGGCGGCGTTATTATTAGAAATAAAAAGCTGCAGTTCGATTTTTATTGTTTGATTATTTTTTGTTGTTGTTGTTTGTTGTGTTTGTTGTTTGTAAGAATAATATAGATTAATAAAAAAATTGTAGAATGCTTTACGATAAATGATAACCTCCTGTCAAGATTTTTTAATTAAAAGCGTAATTAAATAACAACCTGATAATTAATTAGGTATCATGTTGTTGATTTATATTGGCGTTCCGAATCAGTGTTAAAAATAATGTTAAAAGAAAATATTGCTAGCATTTATTACAGCGATCCTGAGAATTTACGGGGACTTTTAGAGCTTTCACAGGATTTTGCTTAATCCCCATCTTGCCAGGACAAGGAAAAAGATTATGAAAACATTTATTAAGAAAAAATATGTTTACTTAAAAGAACACTTTTTTGAGGTGTATTGTACCACTCGCCATTGTATACTCGCTAGTAGAAAATAATAACAATAATTATAAATGTCTAAATCTTTCTTAGTACGGCTGTAAATCGAGAGAGAGAAACCACAAATCGATCGCTAGTCAATCAACGAATAAAGGCGAGTGACAACAATTATCCACTCCCGGTTCCCGATTCAAATTTCCCTGAATCATTCCACTCAGGAGAGCTTACGAACCTAACGACTGTAGTAGAGGGGTAACACACCACGCGATTTTTTCGTACAGAAATGAAGATAATAATTATGAAATACTATGGCGAGAATGATTAAGTGGTTGTTGAGATTTATCTTATGCTCGATGTAAAAGAGATTCCAAGATTTTATGTGAAAATCAATTGCGATTGTCATTTTTTCCGTCAATGCCATGGTTAGATCAATTGACAAACGCTTAAATTGCACATGTAAACGAACAAATTTTCGTCAATGAGCGTCAATTACTTACGTAAATATTGACAATCGCAAATAATTCTTACCGGAGCGCTTAAGACTTATCGCTCGTAACAATAATTTTAATATGATAATAAAGTTCTTGGCTCGTCCCTTAGTCATATAAATTATATCCAGTTAATTCAAATGGCCTAATTCTTCATATAATACAATGATTTTCTTAGCTATGTGTTATCGAGTCAGCGATTTCTCAACTAGTTGAAATTTATTTTACCTACCCATTAAAAGTAAACTTTGTTAATTATTGTAATAGAAAATGACTCATTTTGAATGCCGACCTCATTTTTCAAATTTTGACGACTCTGTATGAAATATACAGGGACAAAAAAGCAGCCCTTGACGAGTTTCTTGCCGGTTCTTCTCGTTACAAGGTTTCCCGCTTAGGGTTTGTGAACCGATGGCGTAGCTTCTTTGACATTCACAAGTGCTTGTAACAGCCTAGACTGAATAAATGAGTTTTGAATTTTGAATTTTATAATTAGCGCGCGATGAGAATGGGCTGGAACCTTGTCAAAGTAAATCGAAAATTGACTAATTAGTTAATTTTAATTTTGTTTGTTTTCTTACTTAAAGTTGCCGCAGCAAAAGTTCCCTCACCTCGGATGCGTGACACCGTATTTTTGGATATCCCTGTGGCTGGCCGGCGAACAAACGCGTCTCAGTTTGATAAGGTTTCATCCCATTCTAATCGCGCGTGGATTATACCTATTTGTGTAATTCATCTACTATTATCTGAGATAAATAATATGAGCAAAAATCGACTAACCCGTAGCACCTCAGACGGGACTCGAACCCGCACCCTTGGGATTCCGGCCCAATGCACTGACCAATTATGCTCGCGACTCGGAAGCAACTCGGTGCTACGGGTTAGTCGATTTTTTCTAGTATTTTTTCTAATATTATTTATCTTAATATAAAAATAGCATTGTGAATGCGAAAAATCTAAATTTAATTACTATTATCTACTTTTGTATTCAAATTATCGAAATTACATTTTCAAAGCGTCTTTAGCAGAATTATTATTTTTATTTTGATTGCTAGTTTATGTTATTAGCTTTATAATATTCTCAGAAGCAAAATTCCACTTCATTCGTTTTCAAAAACGGCAGAAAACTCTACTTAGAAGACTTTTGGCGATATTCTCTCACCCTGTGTGGATACTGGAAGTATTAACGTTTATTTGCGTTTGAAATTAACAGCACCTGTTGGTCGGACGTGGGTCGGAGTCGTGATAATTTGTATATTCAGCGTAGATTGCATCCCTTCGCAAATTTGCCCAGGTGATTTCGTAATGAAGTTCTTTGTGGCAGTTTTTGAATGTTTGATTTTAGGAATCGAATTTCGGCAAGGCCGTGTTCGATGGGCAGATTAGAAGAGCTGAAATATTAATCATTGTTGAGGATAGGGCGCGAACCACTTAAACCACGTTTTTCCCGTTTAGGAGTTTATTGACAACTGAACTACTATTTACAATTGTTTATAAAAAGATGTCACTGAGATTTCGAATTTGGAAGGTAGACCAAAGAGAAACCCAAAGAGGCTGTAACGTTGCTGGCCGGTAACAATCATAAAGGCTGTCTTGATTTTGATCGTGGTATACAAGGTGTTACAAAAGTACCCCTAATGCCGCATATGGTAGATAGGGACCATCAAACTGAACAACTTTTACTATGGGACCAACTCTGAAATCGCGAAACAAAAATCAGCTGTTTCATACATTTTGATATTTTCGATTTTAATTTTTGTATGAAACAGCTGATTTTTTTTTCGCGATTTCAGAGTTGGTCCCATAGTAAAAGTTGTTCAGTTTGATGATCCCTATCTACCATATTCGGCATTAGGGGTACTTTTGTAACACCTTGTATAAGAAGAGGAAAACTAGGATTATCACCAGACCAGGGGGCCAATTGTCTAATTTAAAAAATCTATCGCAATCGCTTTGATTTGACAGTTGGATCCGACACATTGCTGCATTTCTTTGGTATGTTTTTATTTGTGCCAAAAAGAAGCATCAATGTGTTTCATCCTGAAAGCGATTGCGATAGATTTTGAAATTAGACAATAGAAGAGCCGAGTTTGTGTGAACTGTAGCGTAGTGTACTAGGAATAACATAGACAAACTAATGTGGTATTTACACGAGCCGACTTGACAAGCAAGTTGACTGGCGATTTTAATCGACCATCAGGCACTTCTGGGGCACAGGCCTTCCTTATGGGTGGATAAGCAGGATGGGCCATAACCCACCACGCGGGCCCAATGCGGATTGGTAGGTGTTAACGACTGCAAATGCAGCCGGGACCAACGGCTCAACGTGCCTTTTGAAGCACGAAGGAGATCGAGATAATACATTTTTGGTCAACCATCCCATGACCGACCCTTGCGAAAGTTGCTAAACCTGCGTAGTCGCGCTATACCACTGCACCACCGAGCTCTTCTAGAGCGATTTTAATCAATTAGCGCTTTTTATCGACAATCGCTTGTAAAATACAATCGCAAACTTAATTTCAATGAGGTGGTAATTTCAATTTTACAAGTGATTGTCGATAAAAAAAGGCTGATTGTCCAGTGTAAATACCGCCTTACTTTTAAAGATATTTCTTCTTTATTATTCCTTACTAATATTATAAATGTGAAAGTCCGTTCGTTTGTTTGTTTGTAACGCCTTCACGTCTTAACTACTGAACCGATCATCATGAAATTTGAATACACGTTGTCAAGGGTACAGAGAAGGACATAGGGTTCCTTTCATCCCGAAAAAAATAATTGTTGCCGAGGGATAGCAAAAACACTTTTCACGCAGAAGTCGCGGGCAGTCGCTAGTCACTAATAAAAGTAAAAACCTCTGTCAGTTACTTAATACATTTTCTTGTTATACAATTTATTTGCGAAATTTGAACACAGAATTCGAATGATTCTGCATATTATTCCATCATGTGAAATATCATCTTTCTCACGCGATAACTGAATTGGAGTTGACCGAAATAATTGAACGAATGTCAATTCAATTTCGACCGAATAATGTGACATCAACGACCGTAGGCGGCTAGATCAGTGCAGGGTTGAACTTCGTTATTTTATGACTTTGGAAATTAAAGACAAACGATTTTAAATGAGAGCCGGCCGATTTTAAATTAAATTCTAAGCTTTAGTTGTATTCTTTGTTTTAAGCTTCTCGCCCACGCTGAGCGATTTTTTATAGACGTGAATAGAACATACAGAGTTCAATACTTAAACGCTCACGAGCTACAAAAACTAGCTCAGCGACTAATCGCCCGAGAAATGACACTGACAAGAGTGACAAAGGGTTTACTTAGCCAGCGAAAAAAAAATCGCCGCGATTAACGCCGAGATAATCGCATCTACAAAAAATAGCTTGTGGGTGGGAAGCCTTGATGTTATGCGTCCCCCTGACAGGCGCGGTGGCGCTGCACCCCAAGCAGTTTACAAATTAGGTCATTACAACTGAACGCTGTCAATGTTTATTTATGAATTTGCTTTTCACATAATTATTATATCCGTGGTATAATTTTAAAGCCGAGTTTTGCGAGCAATATCTCGAATGCATCCCTGGCAGAACTGTCCGAGTGAAATATCGGCTGCGCTCCAAGACGAGCGCACATCGGAATCGGATCAGAAATGGGTCAGTACTTTAAATATGAATCCCGTGTGCGACACTTGAAACGTATTTTTTTTATCGGATGACCCTTTTCTCAATTACGTTCAGCTGTGAATTCATATTCGGTATTTTACGAAATCGCTATAGTACCTTGGGAATACGGATATTTTCCATAATAACTTCATTAGGCAAGGGTCCTTGCCTATGAGAAAATATTAAATTAGACTGCTAAAGTGCGATTTCAGCTAAGCGTCCACGCAACGCGTTAAGGCTCCTATATACCTCACCGTGGCGCCCTCATCTTAATTTAATTTATTGCTCGCTAAGTACATAATGTATCGAAAATTCACATGTATAGATTGAAGCTAAGGTTCTATAGTTTATTTACAAACAATAACCTCAGTAAAATTTTGTTCGTTGTAGTAGTAGTTCGCAAAAGTGCTAAAAGTGGCCAATTTTAATCGCATCAGAAAATCGCGTTGTGAGTACGTATTCTACAAAGACTATTTTGAGACAATTTTGAGTAAATTTTAACGTATTTTGTACGGAACGGAGAATCATTAATGTTGGTTTTGATACTCCGCGTCCGTAATACGATACCGATTTATCAGTAGACGCCACTGAAGATAAAAAAATACTTTTTACTCCGGTTTTATTGTTGATGCTTCCCTTAACTTTAACGGCCACTCAACTATACCCTCCTCTAAACAATGTTTAATGTTTTATCTTTCTGTTCACATATTTCTACCTTAATCTGGAAGCAAACTTGTAAGGCGAAACACGACTGCAACTCACTCGTAAATCCAAACTTACCTTATAAACTCGCCACGACTCCGGTTATGGTCCTGTAACAAAATAAACAAAATTTATATCGTTATTATCATAATATGGAAAGGTAAGATAACGTTAAAGTCAAAGTCATTCAGCAAAAATTATTAGTTTTATAAAATCACATTCTCTTATAACACATCGTGGTTTCGCCATACTTTTATGGGGCGCTTGTAAAGTTCTGGAAGCAAGGTAACGAATTTTGACGAATTTCCACCAAATTAATTCAATAAACAAAAAAGAAATGCTTCTGACTATCAACACATATTATTATATTATAAATTCCACAGATTCTATTGAAAATTCACCAATAAATTACACAATTATTAACTTCCATTTGAGTCAAAAACAAGAGAAGTAAGAGATTCAATCAATGAATCAATCAAACTGAAATGTTTACTGACTTTCAGTTGACTAGAAAAAAGTCTACATTATATAACTGTTGTTATTTCCCATCATTAAACAAAACTAGGTAACTATGACTTAGTGGGCCTATTTCCTACTTGTTTAGTACAGCAGTAACATATTTACAAAAAATATGGTGGATTAGAATTTATCATAAGTCAGATGACCATCAGCCATTTTTAAGGCCATCAGCCAGCCCACTGCTGGGACACAGGCTTTCCTTATGGGTGGATAAGGAGGATGAGCCATAACCCACCACTCGGGCTCAATGCGGATTGTTGGATGTTGACGACTGCAAATGCACCTGGGACCATCAACGGCTTAACGTACTTTCTGAAGCACAGAGGAGCTCGAGATAATAAATTTTTGATCACTCATCCCGTGACAGACCCTTGCGAAACTTGATTAACCTCCGCAATCGCTGGGCCAGGCACTAAGCCACTGCGCCATCGAGCTCCTCATAAGTCAGATAATTGAGTTTAAATGATTTTTGATTTGACAAGATTACATATAGATTGAACGAAGAATGACCTATTGAAAACTTTTTGTAAGTTAGTATATTAAAAGGCATCAAATCCAATTTGAATAACCAATGTCAGAATTATTCTCCAAGTTACTTTATTTCCGTAAAGTTCCGAACAAAAACAGTATATACTTCATATTGCCACGTTGAATTTGTGAAACGCTTAATATTTTATACTTAAAGATGGAGTCAGTGAAAGGAGCTAACATTAGATGAGGCTATTTATCAAAGCGACAGATCATCCCTTCGGTAGGGTGACCAAATTCAACGTGAATCCAGGAATTTTTGTTCAGAAAATAATGGAAATATTAAGGCGGATAGATCTGGGTGATATTCAAAGTTTTCATACACTTGGTGTAAAGCCTTTCGTTTGATACGACTTTATAGCACATACAGATACCATTAAATGATAATTGCAAAGACTAACTAATCTTTTCATAGTCATTATTTTTCATGAGTCAGTGAATGATACTTTTTTCCTTTGTTAGATATTCTTAGTTAAATAGATAATGTTGATGAATACATTGCATTTTAATTCAAAGCAAAACGGACATCATAAAAAATAAAATGAAGTAATACGCAAAAATCTGACCCCGAATCGAATCATGCAACCATTGATGTCATCACTATATATAATTATTATGAAGTTGCCCTCAAAATACTTTATAAACAATGTTTTTTTCTATGCAGTCCTAAATCATAGTCACCCTAATGTCTTAGACTCGCTTAGGTAATGACAAATGTTGTGGTCAGGTAAAAACGTACCCGCAGCTAAATTTCACTTAACCTACAAAAATCCTTAATGCTTTAAGTCATCCATTTAGTAGGTATTTGTACTATTTGCTCAAAAAACTTGTGAATCTTCAAAAAGACTATGCTTTATTTATTTGCGTGTATGAGGTTTTACAGTCAAATGAAAACAATAGAACCATTGACAAATTTTCCAATACCATTTACAAATCCCCACTTATGTTAATATATCCCCCCTTTAATATGATGAAATACGTTATTATTAAACTAAGTAGCAATAACTTATATAATTTCCTTATAATTTTCCCACTTCTTTGTTCACAAAAAAAGTAATCCTAAATAGACTTTTAACCCATCAAGGCCCGGAAAATGAGACACAATAGATATTTTATTGTTGTCCGGCCGCATATGGCCGCTTGGGCGTTTATGAATTTATTGTAAAGCAACAAAAAAAAAGTCTCACCAACCAAAAAATTTTGTTTTACAGTAAACGTTTCTATATAAGCATTAGTACAAGTTACATTTTGAATAAAAAAGTGTTGTACACATCGTAAACTAAATGCAGTACTTAGGTTATTTTTATTGTGATTTTAGGTTAAATACTTTGATGTGGAAATTTCGTATTACTTAAGCGTTTCTTATCGAAAATATTAAAAAGAAACGTAAACTAAAAAGACCTTTAAAAAAAAAGGGAAGAATTTAACAAAAATAGCAAAAAATCTAAGCCAAAGTTTTCACCTTCTTTATGAAAAAAGACTCAAATCACATTAAATTTCATTAAAAAGAGTAAATTTTTGTAGCGATTCAGTGCACGTCAAAAATTTTCACCGACTTCGGGCGGGTCGCTCGGAATATCAATCTGAATCAGGACACTAAAGGACGCTAAATGATTTATGGCTCGGCCGGTGTGGTATCTGCGACTCTTTTATCGCGAAACGAGACTAGCGATGGCTCAATCTACTGGGCTACTGTCACTGCGTCACTCATGCATAGCAAATCTGGCGTTCTTAACTCGTTTGGCATTTGTAGAATTTGTTTTTTTCTTTGTAAAGTGCTACAACTTTCCTATCTATGAGATACTAACTTCCACCGGGACTTCATCCGCAGACATTCGGAAAAGCCTTAGAGAAACTTTGACCGCGGTAAAAAGTATCAACTGACAGCAATAGCTGGCGGTGCTGCTTGCCCCTCCTAGCGAGTCCCACATACGGACCGCCTGCTCACCTACGGGCGGGAGAACACTTTTTTTGGCATAAAAAGGCTATTAGGCCAAGTATATTTTTTTGCCAAATTTCATCCAAATTAGTTCAGCCTTTTTTGCGTAACTGAGTAACAAACATCCAAACTTACAAACTAGTTAGGATTTTTCTTATACTTCATAACTATCCTCATTCTAAGGACGACCACTAGTTTAAAAAAAAAATACAAAAATAAACTTCTTAAGAATACCTTTATTGATTTACTAAAAACATTTTTATATTTTCAACAACAAGAGGGTCAAATCCATCTTCCCAAGAATACAAGCATAGGTTCAACTAAAAATTCAATTGATATAAACCGCCACTAAACATTCGAGACCGAATTCGATAAAAAACAAGAAACAGTGAGGGAACCCGAATCAAATGCGTATAGATACGAGAAATGTTGCGTAATTTCAGCCTTTTCGGCGAGTAACAAGTCACCGGGAGAGGATAAGTGATTTATGGAAGGGTTCATGGGATATGTGTTACTTTTTTTATCACGTGACGCGCAACTGAAATAGATCTATCGGAGCGAGTTACATCGAATAGACGACGCGTTGCGCACCGTGTGCGAACACCTTTATTTAATCTTGCGAAGGTTCGGCCTTCCAGGAATAGTGGAAGTTATATTATTATCAGTTATTTTGCAATGGGACCTACTACGTGACTAAAAGGCTGCTAAAATTTATTCTCCAAAAGGGCTCAAACAAAAACAGACGAACGTAGAACCTCCTCCTTTTTTTGAAGTCAGTTAATTAATATGAGCCTTGATAAGCTTAGTTTGAAGAAAATAAACAACTACCTAATTGTTTAAATTACTTGACGAAAGATAAACAAAAGACTAAACACACACTTTTTGCAATAAACATATATTGTAAGAAAAAAATGGGTCAGTAATTGCAATTTTGTTAACATCACCTTTCCACTGCCTTCGAGCACTAAACCATATAATTTCCAATTTCACCAACAAAGGAAGTATTATCTAAGGGTCATTCGAAAGAAAAAACGGGCCCCTGCTAAATTCACTTTCCTTTATTCTTTAGGTACAAATTACTGTGACAAGGTAAAACTGAGCAGCTGCTTATTTGTTGTGAATAAAACAAATTAAGGTTTATAAAAAGTATATGCGTCAGTTAGCATACACAATTTGAGGCTGCTATAAGTGTTACCAATTTTGTGAAACACAGTAAAAAATACTTTCAACTTAAAAAAATATCTTCACATACAAGATCAAAGACACAGCAATGTCTATATACGGCTGCTGTATCATACAGTTGATTATTAAGCCAAACGGTTTTACTCAAAATATTAAGTATATTTTTAAAACTTGAAATATCTGCGACCTCAATAGGAAGACCCATAAAATGTCAGATGCCTTTCAAAATCAGTGCGCAGGTATCGAGCGGTTTTCATATAAAACGTCGAGAATGAAGCATTGTCAGTTACTGGGTCATGACGATAAGCAGTCGCTCATTCAATTTTTCTCCCCCCGAAGCTTTCAATATCTCGATAGCGGACTTACAAAGGAAAATAAATAGTCTTCGGGGGATGAGCTTAATGTTGAACTTAACTTAAGTTGGGCTTACGATATAGGCATAGTGAGAGATGTTGTTTTTGAGTTATTTTTAACGTCTTTTTCATAGCGGATGAACCAAGTTTTTTAGCATAAAAATTTATTCGTTCGAATGTCAACATAAAATAATGAATGATATTCGGCAGCAATTTTGGTAATAGCCATCTAATAGTAATTCAGTTCACCATCAATCATCATCATGATAGATAGGGCACAATATGCCTTCCCCTAGGAACTCCACAACGATCATTTTTGCGCTGCTCTCATCCAGCGTCTGCCTTCCACAAGAAAAGTTACAGAACATTATATGATGGTTTTCGTGTAAATGGTTCCGATATACAGCATCACTGCACCACCTCCGTAAATGGAACTTTTGTACTCGATTTGCATGGCGTACAGTCCATTTTACGCATCCATAAAGCCTTTAAGATCGGTGTACCTAATGCGTAGACGGACTATGTCGCAGACTAGTCATAGTGCGAAGTAGACATATAGTTAGTTAGACCTACTGCGATATAGGTTCGAAGAGAGGAAGGCAAAGAGATTCATAGACATACTGAATTACAGTTCAACAGTACGTGATGCTATGACGTCATGAAAGTTAGTCCTACTGCGATATAGGTTAGAAGAGGAAGACAATAGTAAAACAATATTTTTAATTAGTAAGATTTTTTTTATATTAAAAACTGAACTTAACTAAACTAAAGTTGAAACTTAAAAAGGCCTTTTCACCAATACAATATTTCTAATAAGTAAGAATTGTTAATATTGAAAACTAAACATAACTAAACTAAACTTCAAACTTAAAAAATGCCTATTTCACCTACTGTACATTAAAGGAGGTGAAATAAAACTAAAGTTTGCATGTTGGAGATCCTTTCAAAGATGACATTTAGGCAAAACGCGACTTAGGCTGACGAATATTTAGGCAATCTACTAAATAGACTGACACCAACAACGAATTTAGCAATTTGATAAATAGACTAACAATGTCCTAGGCATAAAGCTAATAAATATGACATTTAGGCAAAACGCGACTTAGTCCGTCTACGCAATAAGTACACCGATCTTAAAGGCAATAAAGCATATCATTCATTATCATACAAGAACCCCTAAAATCGTTTAGTGTCTCCTTCATTTACCTCTGTTATTAGGGTACATTTTAAGTGCTCACCAAAATAATTTTTGCTTGCCAAAATGGATTAATGCTCACCAAATATTGTTTTACTGAAACAGTAATATTGATGCCAAAAACTACAGTTCTAATTTGCCTTAGTGTGTAATGCACCAGGTAGGTTAGGTTAGGTCAGTGTTTTGACCACTCGCAAAGGAGCGAGCGAAGCGAGCCGAGCCCAATAATGCTTGCATGCATGTTGCATGCTGCATAAATGTTATATCACTTGATCGTAAGTCCATCTAAATTTAGGTCATACATTACACACCCTTAAATAAAAAGGAAATTAGCTTCATTTCTATAATACTTCATGAAACACAATTTGGTAAACATTTATCCGTTTTGGCAGGTATTTTGAATTTATTGGAATTAATATAAGTGCATTTCTGAAAGGCATTTAAGCACAAGCCTTAGTAATACTAATAACCTACCGTATTTCGTAATTTCTGCCTTAACCAATTGTTAGCTTTGAATTAGGATCCTTGAGGCACCGTTCACTTCTGATATCGAGTACTGAGATTGCGTTTCGTAACACCACAAGTCGGCCAAGTACGCTTCCTTTCATCTCTTGTTCTGCGTTTGGTTTACAAGAATCTTGTAGCTTAATGTTTGTTACTTATTTATTACATACTAATAACACAACAATAATACAATCCTTTACTGGTTTATGGTTTTTCGGTGTGTTTATGAACAGTTCTGACATATTATAAATAAAATATTTTAGTTATATTAAAGTAATAATAAAGTGCGATAATTTCTTTTTATGTAATTTACAGCTGCCGCCCGCGACTTCGTCAGCATAGACCCTAGCGAACCTTTAACCATGATGAAAAGAAGCTTATTTTTACTTTTTTACTTATTATAAATGCGAAAGTCTGTTTGTTTTTTTGTCACGCATTCACGTCCTAACATATACGTTTGCAGGGGTACAGGGTAAAGGACATAGGGTACCTATCATCCAGAAAAAATGAACCCATTCCCGAGGGATATAAATAACTGTTCACGCAGACGAAGTCGCAGACGTCCGCTAGTTAATAATAAGTTGTCCAGGTCTTAATCTGTCTACCATCCAAATTTCATCCAAATCCGTCCAGCTGTTAAGGCGTGAACATGTAACAAACCCACACACAATTTTTTGTGCAAGGTCACGAATGCAAATAATTCTGCTAATCATTACGTTTGTACATTCGCTAACGTTCTAATGCTTTGTAAGCATAATGAACTATAATTTTAAGTTGTTTTACAAAATACCTAATAACTATTAACTGTTCATAGATTGCACGTAGATCAAATTGACGTAACTATAATATTTATTTCGATATGCTATTTGAATACACATTTAGGTCAATAGCCCTAAGGCCTCACGCTTAATATATTTTAATAAATAATGTTCACTTTTGAGGGGCTGACATGAGCCAAGTAGCGCCGCCAGTCGATTTTATTTTATTTATTCTAAATAAGCCCAATTTCTTAAAAAAGGAATCAGTCAAGGTCTTGTGAATGACGTCTAATGTTTATTGAATAACGTTACAACATTACAAAATGCGTGCAATAGTTTAAAAACGGGTTTGAACCAACAGTGGCCACTTTTAACAAAATCGCGTTTTAAACTGTTTGAATTCCTTTTCGGACTGTGTAAAGTTATTCAATAAATATTAGACGTTATTAACAAAACCTTAACTGATTCCTTTTTTAAGAAATTGGGCTTATTTAGAATAATTAAAAAAAAATCGACTAGCGGCGCTAGTTGGCTCATGTCAGTATGAAAATTCAAACCTTTTTGGGATACTTTGAAGACCGATAATGTGCCATGACCTTAAGGATTTAAGTTTAGTAACTGCTGCTGTGTTTTGTTTTATTGTCTGTGATGTTTCATCAAAAACTTTAAATATCGTTTTTTCTTATGCTTTTGGCTGTAAACAGCGCATTCGTAATAAAATGGGTGAAAAAATGCCTCAAGTTACAGGGACTGACGTAAAACGGCGTATTTTGCAGGAAATCGTATTAAGCGTGATCGTATTAAGCGGGTTTTACTGTAGATTGTATTCATTTACTTCTAGAAACAGGTTTCCCACAGTCCCGCAGTTACCGCACCGCGATTCAAAATCGGCGCGTGCGCAGACCGGTCCGATGAGAGGGAAAGGGATAGAATTGTATAGAAATTGAAAGGGACGGAAGCGAGCTGGTCAGATCACATTCTTGTTTATAATCTTCCCGGTTTTTCTGTGCTTGGGATTTTTATGCAAAGAAAAAGTGATACATCTTTTTTGTTTATTTATTTATTCAACAAAAAGTGTTGTTGTGTACGACGACCTCCGTGGTTGAGTGGTTTGTACACCGGGTTTCAAGGTGTCGCCATTTCTAAGGTCCTGGGTTCGATCCCCGGTTGGGTCAATTTAGGAAACGAACTTTTCTATATTGGTTCAGCTCTGGGTGTTTGTGATACCACCGTTGTTTTTGATTTCCATAACACAAGTGCTTTAGGTACTTACTTTGGAATCGGAGCAATGTATGTGATGTTGTCAAATATTTATTATTTATATTTTGATTGTTGAAATAAAACGCCACGCCGTTTCCCGACATTTGCATGTGGTGATCACGGAATTGCTCTTATATGAACATTGTTTCGAGGAGCTCTGTGGCTCAGTGGTATAGCGCCTGGCCCAGCGATTGCGGAGGTTAAGCAACTTACGCAAAGGTAGGTCATGGGATGGGTGACCAAAAATTTACTATCTCGAGCACCTCCGTGCTTCGAAAGACCGCCGTTGGTTCCGGCTGCATTTGCAGTCGTTAACACCCACGAATCCGCATTGATCTCTCGCGGTGCGATATGGCCCATCCACCTTGTCCACCTATAAGGAAGGCCTGTGCCCCTGCAGTGGGGACATTAAAAATGGCTGATGTTCGATGTGTCGAGTAGTAGACAATATTAACAGTAGGTAGTAAGTAGTGTACAATCAAAAATCCATTACGCTTTTGTAGAGGTGTATCGTTAAGTCGTTAATTTGTTTTTAATTACCTATTTACCTATTCGAAATTGCATATCGTTAAAAAAACCTAAATAAAAAATACAACTATGTTTATAGCCACTTTGTTTAAGTTTAATATCGTACTTGTACTATTATGTATTCTATGGTATCGTTAAATCAGTAATAACGATTAGACAAATATGATGCAAAAAAGTACCGCCTCTGTGGTCTAGTGGTTTGCCCACCCGTGTAAGACGCAGGGGGTTCGATTCCCAGGACGGTACCCCCGTCCTGGGAATTTGTAAGCTGTTTGGTTGGTGGTAGGGCTTATTTCAAGTCAGCCTGGCTAGCTACCACCATCTTACCTAAGTCTGACGCCATAACAACAATTTGAAAATTGTTGTGTTCCGGCAGTAAGATAGCCAGTTCCCCAGAGGTGAGGATTCCGGGTGTAGTGCGCTTCCACCTTCAGCCTTCTCGTCACTTAACATCAGGTGAGGTGAAGGCCAAGCGCTAACCCGTTGTGAATAAAAGAAAACCAAGGGGCAGAAGGCAGTAGGTAAATTCCTGCCTACTACCTATCAAGCTCTGTCATTCAGGTGCCAATATCATACGACAATCGTGAACCTAATGGCCACCATTCACGAAACGACCATATTTTAGTAGACGTCCATTCTAAATGGAAGCACGTCCTTTAAACTTACGTTTGGACGCGACAACGCCATTCCTCCTCCTTAGTCTTCGATATTCGAATACTAGAAGAAATTCAACGATGCCACTAGTGACTCGGTAGTTCAGCGGTAAGAGCATTGGACCGGACATCCAAAGGTCGCGGGTTCGATTCCCGTCCGAGAAATATGATCTGGTGCGAGTCGTACTTTTTCTAGTATATAATTTAGTATTGTATCAAACTATTTACGTTCGATCCACCCTTTTATTAAGTACTAACGTCGTTTTCCATAGTATAATGATTACAAGATTCTTGGCTTAAGTTATGACTTCAAATATGATGTAATCAAGGAAAATTGACGATGGCAAATTGTGCCACTTATGCGATATTAAATAAATTCATGTATAAATGTACAATAAAATCAACTGAAATCACAAAGTAAGTAGGTATTTTATTAGATATTTTCTTAAATAGAATGAATGAGCAAGTTTTATTATTTATTACTTATTGGGTTGTTAAGAGATTTCATTTCTAAACGTAATTAATTAAATAAACTACAATATTACAATATATAAAATACTAATTATTAATATCCACTTTCGAGATATGTTTTCTGAGGAATGTGTAGAATCTGTTTATATTAAGCAAAAAGTAATTAATAGAGAAACCTAATAATTTCAAATACGTCATTATTTCAAGACATTTCACGTATGCATAGACTTTATACATGCTGGTTAATTTAATTGTTATTTATGCAACTGTTGTATTATTAGGGGGATTAAAACACGAATGTGGGTTGCACTTTGTTAGTGAAATACTTGTGCATGATAATGATCTTTTTTTGAAATTTATAAAGACACCACGAATTGAGTAGTACGAATGTGGCTGTTAGATGAGTAAACAAACATCCCTTTGCGCCGAAGGAAACGAAAGGAGTTGTATAATGAAATTTTGTATAACACTCGTTTGGATGATATTATGGTTATACTATGATGTTTTAATGTTGGCAATAAGTTGACTGATTCAGAAATTTTTTGGCCGGATGTATAACAATGGAATATCTATTGTGTCTCATTTTCCGGGCGTTGAAGGGTTAAAGCATGGGTAAAGATAAAAAAAAATTTAGCTCTACCAAAATTGAAAACTTATCTCAGAACATTATTGATTATAATCGTTTTAAAAGAACTGCAATAGCAGTATATTGCATAATAACGCCACGGCTGAGTAGTCAAAGCGCGATTAGTAACAGACGGATGACTCTCAAAGTCAGTCAGCTTTGCGCGGTCAGTGTAGACACTGCTCAATGTTTTGCGTGCATTTGAACAGCGGAAATAAGCTATGAAAGGAGTATGCTAAAATTAGGGTAAGTACATAATATAACCAAATATTACTATCTTATTTAGTCCTTCTCTTAGACTACGGGATCCAAGGAGCGGAATTTTCAGTGATCACTTAAAACTTTATTGTACAGCTATGAACTGGTCGTCAGGCAGTGTGTAAATGTTATTTTGTCTTTAGTTTGTCTTTAATCTTTGCCACTTTTCTATCTGTCATCCTTTTTTGCTGTATATTTGGTTTGTATTTTATTAATAATATAATTTGTTTACTTCGAGCCTTCTCCTTTCCCCCTATTGAAATTTTGAAATTGAAAATTGAAATTGAAATTGAAATTGAAAAATTCTTTATTCAAATAAGCTCACATAACAAGCATTTTTAAATCGTCAACTCTTTTATCCTACCACCCATTATGACGTCTTTTAGCTGACAAGAAAAATGGGCGCAAAAAACTTATCAGCTTTATTAGAAGGAACGGTATTTACAAATATGTATATCGTTTCCAGACATTACATTTAAAGTATTCATACATGTTACCATTAACATAGATTCATAAATAAATAACATTATTTAATTAGCTCATTTCTACTGAATCAAATTACAGGTGTCAAGCTTAATTCAAAATTTAAGGCTCAGCCTAGGCTATCACAAAAAATATATATATATCTATTCATACAATTCAATAAACGTTAAGACAAGTAGGCAGAAGCAGACCCATTCCCACTGGCAGCACCCGTTCACGAGCATGACGCATGAACCAGCCATCGCTTCGCTCAACCATATTTGAGGGAACGTAACGACCCGCCTCACACGACACCACCATAGAAATGATTAAAGAGAGCATGACATACTTAGGCTACCCATGTTAAGGCATCGAATTGAAAACTAATATCCAAAAGCTTTTCATAGGCCTATAGAAAGTGAAAGATTGCAAAAAAAATAAAAAATCCAAAACAGGTATTAGTTATGAATTTTATCTTTTGGGTAAGAAGTGCCATACATATAGATAATATTAAACATTTATATATATATATATATATATATATATATATATGTATGCGACGTCCTTAATAGAAGTAGTCAGAAGCAGACCCATTCCCACTGGCAGCACCCGTTCACGAGCATGACGCCAGTATTTACCAGTCTCCTATATTTACATGTAAGCAACAGTAGCTGTACTTATTAACTAAAATAAAAGAATTGTATAAAGGACGATAAAATGCAGCGAACTGTGTCAAAGTGTTTCAGTTTTACGTGAAATGAAAAACAAGAAGTTTTGCCCGAAACTAAATACGAGAAAAGCTAAATAAAAAGATGTTCTTTGGACTAGCCAGTATCCGGCGTGTTTAATATACAAATTCATGACAAATTGCAGCTCTCTATTATTATTATTTTTTATTACTAAGGGTCTCTGAGCTGTGTCGGCCATGGACAGACAGACGGACAAGGCGAAACTATAAGAGGTCCTTGTTGACTTGACTATAGGACCCTAAAAATGGATAGAATACATAAATCCATGATTCGGGAACAAATGCACTTCATACAAACGTATTATGCACTAATCATACTCAACAATTCAAACTCGGTACCCTTGTCGCAGTAATAATGGGTTCACACGAAGCGCGAGGTGATTTTATAGTTGATCAACTGCTAAATCGCTTGCGATTTGAACCGTCTGAACGTTCAATCGCAAGCGACCGCGTACATTTTTTGTTAAGGCCCCTATATACCTCAAGTGGCGCCCTCATTTTAATTAAATTTATTGCTCGCAAAAAAGTGGCCACTTTTAGCACTTTTGCGAACTACTACTACAACGAACTGTATTTTAATGAAGTTATTGTTTGTAAATAAACTATAGAACCTTAGCTTCAATCTGTACATGTGAATTTTCGATACATTATGTACTTAGCGAGCAATAAATTTAATTAAAATGAGGGCGCAACTTGAGGTATATAGGAGCCTTAACTGATAATAATTGATCAACTAAAATCGCCTCGTGTGAACCCGGTATAAGCGACCCCTTCGCTATACCTACCTACATACAAAGCAATAATATGTAAATTCAGAAAAAGTATGGTTTAGCCAATGAAAATACATACTTTATCTTACATTCCCTCTGGGTAAAATCAAGAAACGAATTCGATACGTATAGTATCATAGGTATCTACCTGATTATTTGCATAAAATGTTAAGCAAAAGATAATCCTGCGCAATATTCTGAAAGAACCTTTATTTTAGAATATGTAGATTTGTCTTAGGATCGGGAAAAGGTATGCAAATGTATTTATTTATATAAAGATAAGGTGCCTTTATATATTTTGACAAACCTACTTAGGGTTCGTTCAGAAAACGATTGAAAGGTAACATAGGTATCTTGCTTGAAATACGGTAATATCTATATTTTAGTTTTTCTAAAAATTTGAACTTATACAAGGTGTTACAAAAATAGTAAAACTTGATCAGTTTGATGGTCCCTATATACCATATTTGGCATTAGGGGTATTTTTGTAACACCTTGTATAGATGAAAAGGTGAAATAAATACAATCGCTCACAGAATATGAAAACCGGACAAGTGCGAGTCGGATTCGCCTACCAAGGATTCCGTACAAATTTGTAGGTGCATATTTACGTAGGTTCTTTAAAAAAATACTGTATTTTCTATGATTTAATTAAAAATGTATAGCTTTTCCCTGTAGCTACTTGTAGTATAAGACGATATTACTTGCCTTTCATTGTTTTAGGTCAACTGGAACCAGGCGAGTGAAAGTGACGAAATATGCGTATTGCTATTATGATAAAGTGATCTTTTAATACCGTTTTTTCTTTTGAGGTACGGAACCTTAAAAAGTATAGAAATTAAATGAGACACAAGATATTTTAATGAGATTATTAAGTTCATTAATTTTATTTATAATTCTAGAGAGATTAATAAATTCTACTTTCTTCATCTACTAGATTGTTTAAAAATATTTTTATGATGTCCTTCTAATTCTTAGGATTTTTTGCTGAGGGCGAGACCTTCTTCCATTACTCAAAGGTGACCGTGAGCTTTATTTTCTGCCCTGAGATTAAGTAAATAATCAAAAACTAAATAAATATTTAGTAAACATTTCAATTTTGATGGAAAAGTTATTAAAACAAAACCTTTGTTGTGAAATTTTAATTGGCTTTTTGTATGTTTAAAAGCGCGAATCACCACTCCAGAAAAGGCTAAAGATTTATAAAAATACATTCATTTTATCTGTAAATTGCAAAAGATGATCTTTTATGAATTCCCCAGTGAATCGGTTCAGTGTACTGACAATCGTTGGCTATTCAGATGAACGGAACGGTTTCGAATGAGAGGCCCATTGAATGGGAACGAAAAATGAATGAACGAACGCGTGGTTGTTAACAAAGGGCTGTATCAACAGAACGCACTCGTCCAATCGCCAATCATGCATTTAAAAATAAAAAATGAAACGAGCTTTTCTGTACCCGTCCTAATTTCAAAATTTTTCCTGATAATGACACTGTGGAAAAATTATTACGATAACAACACAAAGAAATCAAACCTATATTAACTTATTAAATTCCTGTTGTCTATATGAAATCTAAAAAAACATGGATTGTTTATAGCATCATTATATTCTTTTCTTTCAGTACGAAAGCAGTGGCAGTGAGATCAAAAACTTTATCATCTCAAAAAATTTAATGAAATATTAAAAATATTTATTTTTATTTTTTATATTAGTACGCATGGCAGCAGTTAAGTTAAACCGTTAAACCACGAAAACAGATGTATTACGTACGGCATAAAAACGGTTTTAATAATTTTTTTTTTAATATTTGACAACATCACATACGTTTCTCGATTCCAAAGTAAGTAGCTAAAGCACTTGTGTTATGAAAACAACGGTGGATCACAAACACCCAGACCTGAGTCAATATAGAAAAGTTCGTTTTCTAAATTGACCCAACCGGGGATCGAGCATGGGACCTCAGAGATGGCGACACCTTTAAAACCGGTGTTCAAAGCCACTTGACCACGGAGGTCGTCAGAAAGACATACACGTTTTAAGGGCAACATGACTGTATGTCTCTCTGTTCTAAGTGTCTGATGAGCCGTTGACTGTACTTAACTTCAAT
Organism: Catoptria pinella; assembly: GCA_963556745.1. Taxonomy (NCBI): domain Eukaryota; kingdom Metazoa; phylum Arthropoda; class Insecta; order Lepidoptera; family Crambidae; genus Catoptria; species Catoptria pinella. Next base: position 3,475,267 of record OY750777.1, read on the forward strand.
TTCATTTAATCAGATTAAACCTTTATTTTGTGTTTTTGTACAAACAAGATTTTCACAAAATTTTCTAGAGTCACCTTGTTTCAAATAAACTACTATTTTCATTGTTTCTGCTCGCATGCCTGGAATAAAAAGAATCATAATTTTTGGTAATTTAGTTCTAGCCCTGCACTTGGAGTATATTATTTTTTGACGACCTCCTTGGTCGAGTGGCTTTGTACACTGGTTTTCAAGGTGTCGCCATCTCTGAGGTCCCGGGTTCGATCCCCGGTTGGGTCAATTTAAAAAACAAACTTTTCTATATTGGCTCAAGTCTGTTTGTCTGCGATTTCCATAACACAAGTGCTTTAACTACTTACTTTGGAATCGGAGCAATGTACGTGATGTTGTCAAATGTTTATTTATTATTATGATTAAACATAAGTAAGATACTAAAATTCATTATGTAATCTCATCGCTAAGTCACAACATCAATCAGAGAAGTATTAAATCTTGTGACCACGGAAGATGCTGATGATCACGACTTGACCACAGGTCGAGCGAAGTCACGAAGTCGTCAGTACACTTTGCTTGTTAAGAAAATGCCATATAAGTTGACAATGCTACATTATTTGATATGTTGGAGCGTTTATTGGATGCGACGAGGGAGTTTAAAAATAATAAAAATACTTAAAGTTGAATTCTTTATTCTTTTTTAATGATAGTGTCGTATACTTTAAAATTTGAATTATATTTTTTGCCAAATTCGATGAAAAATAAATATTTCAACGCAGGATCTTTATCTTTATCTTTGCATGCTGTTGAATATGGCTAAATAGGTTCAAAGCTACGATTAATTTTTATAACACCCACATTTATTATGTAACTACCCTATTTAATGGCAAATAAAGTATTTGTATTTGTATTTGTATTTGTTATTTCGATACAATAGTACAAGAGGCGGACTTAATGTTAGTAGCATTCCCTGTCAGTCAAATTTTGGCAAAACGATATTTACCAAGTGTAATCCAAACAACTGTTCTTCTTTCTGTTTTACAGTTGTAACATATCAGTCAAGGAAAAATATAGTTCTTTATTACTAAAGAAAGTTTTAAAACAACTTTTTTCACTGTTGATATAAATTTAATGAATCATACTGAAGTATTACTCGCAGTAAATAATTTTCTCACAAGTAAAATAAAAATGGAAACTGTGAAACGACTTAATTTGCATTCGAATCTCGACAAAGAAGCTACTTTAGGACAGAGTCTTTGTAAACTAAGCATTGTTTTAGACAAAGACAACCTTATTGGCTGAGAAATAATGATATGCAAACTAAAAAGCCTTGCTGTGAAAGATTAGTTAAGTTTTGTAGAGTTATGAAGAGTTTTTTGCAAGTTGTCAGATTTGACAGAAATACTACGAAACTGCCAGCTTCCTTAAAATAAAGGAGACTGCAGGCAAAGATTTTATCGTCTTATTGTTGGCAACTTCTATTTTTACATTCACACTGAATTTTTATTAAGTTTTTTATTTTTTTTAATTGTACTTAATAAGGATAGCGACTAATTTTTGAAACCGCTTTAATTTTATATGTAGACATGTAAATAACATGAAGAAAAAAATTACAATCAAAGTAAATTATTTAATGTTTAATTTTCCCGTTTAAACGCTCCAAGCAGTCACGTGATCTTGATTACGTAACGATATGATAAAAACAAACACTGATGACAATCTTTATTTACATGGATGACGCTATGTATGACAGACAGTTTGACAGCTTGTCTTGTCTCCTTTGAGTGGTATATCACGCCGTTACGTGATGCGCTCCGATTGGCGTTTGCAAAAACGTGATTTTGAGCATTATTAAAAAAATATATAACGCATATTATCAGATACAAAATATGTTTTTCAGTATTTTAATATTCCCTACAGTGAACATAACTTTTTATAGTAGCGGTTTTTGTCACTATCCCTATTGTTGTAGACTATGGGTCGCCAAACTTTTTAGCCTATGGGCCAGAGTAACTCCTCCACGAAGTCCTAAGGGCCAGAGCCTAGCTAGCTTATCGTACCAATATACTGTAAAAAAACAGTATGTTGGTACGATCCGGACCGCTTTCGCGGGCCGGATTGTTGGTGCTCTCGGGCCGGAGTTGTCCCGCGGGCCGTAGTTTGGAGACCCCTGTTGTAGACTAACAACCTAGACTGAACGATCGTCTATATCAGGGGTGTCAAAGACAGTCAGGCCGGCGGGCCACATCCACCCCGCAAGCCATCTTAATATGGCCCACGACCAGAATTTATTTAAGTATTTATTCTCAAGCTCATAACTCCTTTTTGTTACCTTTGTATAAAAAATTAAGTTCTTAAACCAAATAAATAAAGATTATAATTTAGTATGCGCTTGAGTTTATACACACCCTAAATCTTATAAATGGTCCTTTAGAAAAATCAGTCTGACACCCCTGGTCTATATTACTTAGTAGGTAGCCCATACTATTACAGGTTGTGATGAAATCACTGAACAAATCGCAATCATAACTGTGCGTATGTGTTGTGATTGTGAAACAAAACGAAAATAGATTTGATTACAATTTCATATCAACTCTCTGGTTATTACCACAAAATAGTTAGTCTATGTCTTTTAGACATAAAGCCCGCTCAGAAGAAATAGCGATTTTTTGTCTATGCTCAACAAATGTCAAATTCGGGTCATCTCGGCGTACGCATGTGCCGTGCGTGGCCAAGAAGCCCACTCCTTACCCACCAATAAAGAAGACCTTTGCCCCAGCGGTGGGGATATTAAAAATGGCTGATGGTCAAGGTTCTAACTTCGCTAACCATAACATGAGTTAGTTTAAACACTAATTAAGTATACCAAAGTTAAGTAACATCATTGTAACTAAGCTATTCTTCTCTTTCAGCATCACCTTCAGCTAAAAGCGGCTTTCAAGAATACTCCAGAACGCGCATATAATGAGCTGTTTCTTCACAAAGGAATAATTAGGAAAATAAAAACATAACACTCGCTGCTATGAAGCTAAGGGTTTCCCTTTTGTACGGTTCATGAATATCATGTGACAAAGCGCAAAGCTAAATGAAGCCTATAATAAATGCAGTAGACTATTTTCAATCCTCAGAGAATATAAAATAAGTCAGTTCAACTCTTAACCAAATATAATAAAAGTCTTTTTAAGAATGTAAAAAGACAAATGAATGACAAACAATTTCAATATGGCGGTATAATGCGCTAACAAACGGATAACACTTTATCTAGGCATTGAAAAATCAGCCCTATACTAAGTGTATTTTTCTAGACTAATAAGTAGCACAAGTATATCAAATTGATAGCTTTTTTCATTCTAAATTAAAAATGAAGAGACAGTTACATCTTTTGGTTTAATTTAGATATGGAACAGAATTTGTTGGAATTCCGGAGCTTGTGAAAATGGCCCAAAATATTTAATTTAGGTTTTACCTAGACTTCATTATGTCTGTGTAAATATGTTTTATGTCAATAAAGATACTATTAATAATATTATTATATTTATCTACCTTTTTTCAGGGATAGAAATAAAGGAAAAAATAAACACGATTTGTAGAGAGCTAACTTTATAGAAAATTCTTTTATCAAATTAACCGCCTTTCCTTCATTCAAATATTTTATTAAATACGCAGAATTCCTTTATTAAATTCCTTTGCAATCATCATACTATGTATACAGCTGAAATGTACACACATTCACAATTTGTACGGCACAATAAGAAACAAAAGTGGCAGGCCTGCCTCAACGCATTGCAGATAGGGCAAGGGCATCGGACGCGCTCGGCGCGAGTGCAATCAGGGCCAAAGAACAATGCGGCAAATAGAATGGTCAAATCAACCGAGAATTTAGGGTATTCTTACAATTTAACTTTATTAAGTCACTTTAAAATAGAGTCATAGAGTCATCCTTAAAAGAGTTTTGGCTTGTAATCTAGCTTTAAACTATTTTTTTATTGTTAGGTTTTTAATACGTTATTCGATTGTGAGCTGTATTGTGTCCTTAAATAAATAGGGTGACTTTAATGCTTTTTTATATCCAGACAGATAAAGAGAGGGAGATAAGGGAGAGGAGCTCGGTGACGCAGTGGTTTAAGTGCTTGGCCCTGCGATTACGCAGGTTAAGCAACTTTCGCAATGGTCGGTCATGGAATGGGTGACCAAAAATGTATTATCTCGAGCTCCTCCGTGCTTCGGAAGGCACGTTAAACCGTTGGTCCCGGCTTCATTTGCAATCGTTAACACCCACCAATCCGCATTGGGCCCGCGTGGTAGGTTATAACCCATCCTCCTTATCCACCCATAAGGAAGGCCTGTGCCCCAGCAGTGGTGACAGTAAAAATGGCTGATGGTCGATCGAGGAGGTTACTTTTATCGCCCATTTGAGTTAAGAGTAATATAAAAATAATATTATAAGAAATTATTGGGCAGACCTATAGTTTTAAAAGACACGTGATTGACCAAATTTTTCTTGAGGTCAAATTACAATAAAGTACATGCAACAATCAGTAGTTATGCTGTCGCCTCTACATCGCTCTACTCTATGAGACTCTTGACCCCGCGCGTGACCAACCAGCGATCGTTGCCACTGAGCTCAATTGGTCGACTATCTGTACCTACCTATGATATGCTCGTGTGCTTATATCTATATAAACACAACAGTTCCTGATCCGTGGGAGGCGTTTTATTGCATGATCTATGGGGCAAATGACGTATTAAATCGATACAATTTATTAGCACTTTCTCACAAGTGCTTTATGCAACTCTTGTATTTTGAATTTTATGTATTTCGTAATTTCTAGAGCACTTTATGCTAAACTGTTTCTAGTGTCTCAATCTCTATCCTGGTTTTGGTTTTCGTACAGGTTATATGTCCGATTAACCTTTTTATAACTATAGTTGGATAGACATTTAAAGAATATCATCTACCTACTAGGTAGAGTACTTAGTATTTTCCTACAGCAAAATTGTATAGCATCGGAATCGGAGTATATGTAGTGATGGTGCTTTTTATTCAATCTTTATTATTACTTAACCCTATAAAGAGATAATGTTAACTTAAATTTGGTTTTAAGTTTATTCTGAAAAGACAAAAGCTGTTTAATTTTAAGTGCAGAGATAAAATGTACATAAGGATGCACAACTGTAAAATTGCTTTTACTAGGTATAAAAGATTCGTTCTCTCATAACAGCTGAAAGTATAATGAAAGTATGTGCGTTATGAGATGGACGTAAAAATATAGCTTCAAAAAAACCCTTAATGCTCTCTGATGTTTCTTTTCCTTTTGTATGGTTTCGATTCATTGCTCTGCCTCAATGAGACTGAGGGTTCTTGCTTACACTTTTTGTTAGAAAAATAGCCTTTTTGTAGTATTTTTCTGGAGCATTGTACTATTTCTGTTGAGCTAATTCTTTACAAATTCTGATCGCTGTGTTATTGGGTGGATTATTTGTTATATGTGCCTTTGTTTTTAAATAAATGCCCGTGACTTCGTCTGCGTGGATAGTTATTTCTTTATCCCTCGGCAACAGTAGTGGAACTGGATTAAGGATGATTCAGGCCACACCGTGCCGAGTACAAGCTACGATGGTCGTGTCATCGTTCTATATCAGACACGTTCGTAGAGCGCCGGTTGCCGCTCGGCTTCTGAAGCCACGGGGCTCAAAATGCATAGGTTTTTATAAAGAATATTAGCACGACTTACATAACTCGGCTCGGACCCGGCACGGTGTAGCGCGAGTCACCCTCTAAAGGGTCTTTTCTGCACCCTCGACAAAGTTGTTGCAAAATTTCATGATGATCGGTTAAGCAGTTAAAAAGTGAAGCAAACAAATGAACAAACAAATAAAAAAACAACATCACCTTCACATTTATACAACGTGTTACAAAATAACCCCTAATGCCGAATATGGTAGACAGGGACCATCAAACTGAATAACTTTAACTGTGGGACCAACTCTGAAATCGCAAAAAAAAGTCAACTGATTTCGAAGTTGGTCCCACAGTAAAAGTTGTTAAGTTTAATGGTCCCTATCTACCATATTCGGCATTAGGGGTATTATTGTAACACGTTGTATAGTTAGGAAGTAGATATCTGGCGTATAACACATTGTTCCTGATTTTTGTCAATGACCTTCCGAGGAGTGTGGAAGAAGCAAAGTGTCTTCTCTTTGCTGATGATCTCAAGCTGAGTTTGAGTATTGCGGATGCTGGTGACACTGAAATGTTACAGAAGGATATAGACTCTGTTTGGGACTGGAGTCAAGATAACCATCTTCCCCTCAACAGTGACAAATGTAAAGTTATTACATGTTCCCGCAAGAGACTGCCGCTACATGCAACTTACTATATATTTGACGAACCTTTGGAAAGAGTAAGTAATATTAGAGATTTAGGTTTAGAAATAGATACAGAATTAGACTTTCATACGCATATGACAATAATCTGCAAACAGGCTAGTAAAATGTTGGGCTTTGTTATAAGAACCGCGGCCCAGTTTGACAACCCGAAGGTCGCAGTAGTTTTATACACTGCATACGTTCGGAGTAAATTAGAATATGGCGCCGTGATTTGGGATCCATATGAGGATAAATATGCGCTCTTAGTGGAAAAAATTCAACGCAAGTTTGCACGCTGGCTCTATAAACAACGTTATGGTTATTACCCGTATCTGTATCCGTCACTGTTTGTTTCGGGTATGGTGGATATGGAGACCCTGAAACTCAGAAGACTAATGCTGCTATTGAAACACTATCTGTCTATCATACACCACAAAGTAGATAGTCCGGAAATATTGGAACAAATACGGCTGATAGTTCCCAGAAATGTTCCTCGGGATGTAGATGGTCTAATTGCGCCGCGCCGCAGGCCGCGACTGCTTGCCCAGCCGACGACGCGCACTAAGCGCGCCAAGAATGCGCCAACCACATGCGCACTGCGCTGTTTAGGAGACTTGCTCGCCCAGCACAATGACATTGACATTTTCTTTGACCAATTAGGACATATCATTAATAAATTCCATTTTCATTTGAAGGACGTGCATATTGACTGACATTATAATAAAATGATGACTGACGTAACATTTTCATTGACATAACTACTGTAAATATTGTAAAGTTGACATTTATCTAAATCTTGTGTATGTTTTGTTTAACAATTTAGAATTACCTAATTTTAGTTGTTGACATTATACCTAAATCATAATTTTACTTAGTAGAAGGCCCTTTGTATCAGTCATTTTTGACATTGTTGTTAAATTCTATTTTCTGTGGACATTTTTTTTTTCTTCCTTTTTATTTTTGTTTTATATTGCATTGCATGATTATTATAATATTTTTAGTGTATTTGTAATTATGGTAAACTTTAATTCATTCATTTATATTATATTATTGTTAGACTAAGCTTACTGGCGCTTTGGAATATTCTGTAAGCCTGTAAGTATTTTTTTGAATAAATAAATAAATAAATAACTGTGTGACAATTTTGTTTTTAAAACCATAACATCTGACGACCTCCGTGGTCGAGTGGCTATGTACACCGGTTTTCAAGGTGTCGCCATCTCTGAGGTCCCGGGTTCGATCCCCGGTTGGGTCAATTTAGAAAAACGAACTTTTCTATATTGGCTCAGGTCTGGGTGTTTGTGATACCACCGTTGTCTCTGATTTTCATAACACAAGTGCTTTAGCTACTTACTTTGGAATCGGAGCAATGTATGTGATGTTGTCAAATATTTATTTATTTATAACATAGAAACTAGGCTACAGCCACGTAATTGAATGTGATACTGTATAGCAAAGCTTGTTTGTTCCTATTTACTATGTCTCTATATTGCAAGTGATGACTCAAAGACGTTATGACATAGAGAGCAGTAAGACAAGGGTATTGCGACTGCATACCAGTTTGCAAGCACGACAGCGTGCAGTTGCCTACCCACTGAGCTTTCCACACAGCTGCGTGGTCTCGATAACAGCGATTTAGACAGGCAAATTACGACCAGGCTGGGTCCGAACGGGCTAATTTTGAACGGTAAAATAATTATGAAATTAAAAAAATTTTAAAGCATGACTGTCCTGCCAAAAAAGAACTTAAAAGTGAAGTAACAAGTGTCATAGCAGTCGGGGGACCATTTTGCGAAAAAATTTTTAATCAAAGAGGAATTGATTTAGTGTTTGTTAAGATGTTGAAAATAACGCAATTGGCCCCTGGCTTTCATGTCTACGATTTTAAAGAACCTTTACGCCAAGTTCTACGGAAGGCTACGGCTAGGCTTTAGCCAAGTGCTAGATACAGCGGGCAATGGAAAACAATGGGTGTTGCGCTATCGTTGGATAAGGATGGTAACTTTGTAGCTTAAGTAAAACTTACTAGAAGCACAGAATAAACAATAGTACTAGTATCGACGATAACTTTGTGTGCCATAGTGGTAATTTTGAGTTGTTCCGTATTCATCCCATTACGTCACATCCCACTTATTATATATTCCTTACTCAACCCAGTTTTGTTCCTTACTCAACCCACAGCAATAATATCATTTTAAATTACTTATTCATCCCAAAAGTATTCCTAACTCAACCTATTTTGCTTATAGTACATTCTTCTTTCCGTCGTAGTTTTTTTGAAAATAAAATTATCTGGGCACGTCTAAGTTACATTGTAAGTTTTTTAAGGTCGTTTATGTTATTAATAGTTCATGATTTCATAAATATAATTTTCCTGTAATAAGAGAACAGCTATTAGACGACCTGAATGGTGCAGTGGTCAACATGTCGGTCTACCACGCAAGAGGTCCCGGGTTCGATTGCCGGCCGGGCAGAAATTGAAATGATGAATTTTAATTTCTGTAACGGGTCTGGGTGTTACTATGAATAATAAGTAAATATTTAAAAATTATATAAGTAGTATATCAGTTAGAAATAAAACACTTTTTACGGATTACAGCGCGTATATTATTAATTCAGGTGTTGTTTTGGAATTATTTAGTTTGTATTTATTGGTTTTTTAGAATTCCCGACGTTTCGACACCTTTCCAGGGGCCGTGGTCACGGGAGGACTAAAGCAAAAAAGGCTGCTCATATTTTTATAAAATTACCCGCTCGAAATTTTATAAAAATGTATTCAAGTTTATTAAATTATTTTATAGCTGCGTTAATAAACTTTATAATTTAATAAACTTGAATACATTTTTATAAAATTTCGAGCGGGTAATTTCATAAAAATATGAGCAGCCTTTTTTGCTTTAGTCCTCCCGTGACCACGGCCCCTGGAAAGGTGTCGAAACGTCGGGAATTCTAAAAAACCAATAAATACAAACTAAATAATTCCAAAACAACACCTGAATTAATAATATACGCGCTGTAATCCGTAAAAAGTGTTTTATTTCTAATGAACTGTACGCGCGAAAATCTTAGAAGTGTATAGTATATCAGTTGTCTACCACCCATATTACAAGCTTTGCTTAGTTTGGAGCTAGATGGCGCTGTGTGAAATTGTCCAAGCATTTATTATTATTTATTTACAGTTATTCTAATAATTGCATAGTCACACAAATCGCTGTCACTATAACTCTACCTTGTTCCATATTGCATAACCACTATAGCTTGAAACACGGCGTAATTATTACTATGGTTTCCGAGTGCTTATGTAACCGAGCTTTGGTTAGGAAGTTTTGCTTACGCCAATTTATAGTGCTGCCACGATAAAACCACCCCCAGTGTTTGCCCCTTGCTGATTTTAAGCACCTTCCAACTTCCCAGTTTTTCTCTAAAGAGTTTTGCCCTTGTTCGTAAAAATTGATTAGGGGCATTCGCAGTTATTTGCATGCATCCCTAATTAATATCGAAACCCCTCCTAGGAATTGAACCCGAGCTAGACCACAGAGGCGGATAAAGCTTTGTCTTTAGCCGCCTCCGTGGTCTTATTCAAATTCTACGTACTATGCTCATAGCATCGGCACTAAATTCTATCTTATTAGACACTATTCTAACATAATTGAACAGTATAATAGTATAATGTCATTATTAAGCTATATGTTCAGTGTTGTGTATGTCCGTCCGAGGCTCATTGTCGTGCTAAACATTAGCATAGCAGCACTGTCGTTGACCGCAGAATGCGTTGGTCACGTTTGTACTATTCATTAGCCTGTGTGATCGCCACAGTGTAAATTAATGCAGCATGCTAAGTAATTGAATTAAATAATGATTAAGACAACATCAAATACAAGTCCGATCCGAAGATATACTCTGTGTCGTAGAAAAGAAATAAACATCGGAAACACAGCTAAAATTTTAAGACATACGTAGAAAGCTTATTTTATAAGTATTTACCTACGCTACGGTATTATTTAGGTTGAATGATCGTCGATGCCAATATTGGAAGTAAACCTTATTATTTTCATAGTTAATTAATACTAATTTATCACTGTTGGTAGACAGACTGTCCTTATAAATAAGAAAACAAATTCTCGTCTGTTGCTTCTTTAATCAAGAAAATCTTTTTCGTGAAATAGCTGCGAGTAACGAAATACGTATTTCTAGTACTTAGTGTTAGATTGCCCCATTTATTCTGAGTACACTCCGCGGAGCATTTCAACTGACTTCAAGAACAGTTAATAGAATACTAGAGCGGTTCTTGTTTAAAGTTACGGTCAGTTAACTTTCCTAAAATGCTAGTTGTTTCATGTTAGATTTTTATGAAAGGGTTCAGTTGTTGAGCTTTGAATTGTAATGTAGGTAGTTACTTTTCTCGCAAATTATTTTGCTGTAGGTTTTCCAGGAACTGCTAACAAAAAAATCTAGACGTCGTTGCATTAAAATTAATAAATAATAAATAAATAGTAAATATTTGACAACATCACATACATTGCTCCGATTCCAATGTAAGTAGCTAAAGCACTTGTGTTATGAAAATCAGAGACAACGGTGGTATCACAAACACCCAGACCAGAGCCAATATGGAAAAGTCCATTTTCTAAATTGACTTAACCGGGGATCGAACCCGGGACCTCAGAGATGGCGACACCTTAAAAATCGGTGTACAAAGCCACTCGACCACGGAGGTCGTCAAAAAGTATGTACAAAAAACTTGAATTTATTCATGATTAATGTTAAATGATATTTCTCACAACAAAACAATAGTTTGGGACTAAAAGATTGGAGTGTGTTTTCCAGAATTGTTTATTTATTACATTTTGTAGAAAAATATTTCAAACAAGAGGCTAAGCTCTTTAGCAATATAAATAACAGTCTCAAAAATACTCGGAGGTTAAGTTACTGCTTTCTCATTTAGCCTGTGGTCGCAATTGTTAGGCTTACATATTGTTATATAGATGTCGCATCACTAACACGGACCATAAGTACATACCTGGAACAATTGATACACATGATCATTAGTAATATTCTATTAGTCTGTTAAGGTATTCATTGATATTCAAAGTCAAATACATGTCGGATAACTGAAATAACCTAAAAGAACGCTTGTTTCTTTGAATCAGTAAAATTTATTTATATACAAAAATGTAAGAAAATCATTATCATCACAGTCAAGCTATTCATTTTATGATGGAACCGAATATTTTTTTCCGTAAAAGAAGTCAGTTACCATTTCATTTACAAAAAAAAGTGTCGTTAGGCAAGTTCTGAGTAAATGCCTATTCATCCCACACTAGTCACAGCTTTACCATCTGTCACTAGTTTCTAGAACCGTTTATAAATTCACAGAACTTCATGAAGGGGTCAACCAACCCAATCAGCTGGCAATTTAAATTATACTCGCGCTGGCCCCAGTGACGTCATTTCCCACTAACTACGTCTAGATAGTGTCATGCAAGCAAAGTAAATGGTTTTAACAGATATAAATGTATTTTTAGATGGAGACGACAGTCTGTTTATGGTAATCAACAGACATAACGTTTAATAAACTATTTTTAGCGCAGTATGTAATAAATAGTAGTAATATGCACGCATATTTTTGATGTAAGAGATACGCTTTTTTATGTAAAAGTTGACTGAACCACAGAACAGCGAAAATTTTTCAACCAATGCCAATATACAGAAAGAAATTAACTACTGTGCTGTGCCAATACCAATAGACAGATATACAAGTGCATTGCATTCATGTTTTGATAAAAAATGCATAATCATCGCTCATGTGAATGTAGCAAAATGGCCAAGTCACAAGTCTAAGGTGTAGAGTTTGTGAAGTTAGGGCTTGTTAGAGTTAAAAACTTGGCTCTACATGAGGTCTGATAACTTTTTGACAGTGCGAGCTATATGTTCTCGTCTCTGGCAACATATTACATGAAAATGTTTCTGGGGAGATTGCACTTCTTTTTGTTAGTTGCTTAGGACAACGCTTTTTTTTTTTGTTTATATTTTATTTAGGGTGTATTTCTTGCACATCAGAGGTGCCTTTTTTCATAGCCCACTCTCTATCTTAACAAGGAGTCCCCATATCTATTTTCAGACCTCTAGCATCAAAATTGGCAGAAGTCTCATACATACTTCCATCCCATAATTTAAGAGATTGGAGGGCAAAAGTTCAAATTTTCAGATATTTTTGTTGTTTGTGTACTAATACTAGATTAGCTTTCTAGGCCTTCAGGAAGTACCCTGAGAATTTTAATGATCATCAGTGAGTCAGTGACGAAATCGGGGCTGTTTTAGACATCAATCAAATCTCAAGTTTGAGAGCTATGCAATTGAAACTTTTATGTTCAATAAATCCACTATTGATATCATATCCCGAGAATGTGGTTTATCTGATATAACCCAAACCCAAGTTATGAGGATTCAAAAAAACGACAAAGCACTTCGGAGAATGAAAGGTAGTGCCCTATTACGCTTCGCTTGGTCGTCTTGGCGGGGGCACTACCGTGCCCCCAGATATGTTTAAGCAAGAATAAACGTTTTTAATTGCTCTAAGGTTTTTATATTCTAATTCTATTCTAATGCTAACGCAGCGTTCTACCATTAAAAGATAATTTAAAAGAAAATCAATACTTAGAAAACATTCATTATAGCGTGAGATTTTATTTAATAAACCTGTGGTTCTTTTTAGAAATCCTTGGGGCTGTTTTTATTCGACATTATTCAGAACCACGTTCTTCGATAGAATGTATTGGATTCCTATTTACACGATTTTTCTTTGAGAAGTCATTCCAATTATCTTCGTCTGTTCTCTCAAAACGAAATCAATTTATCGAACCAATTTAACCCCGTGCTCTTGAATCCTCTTAGGGTCAGTTCACACCGAGACGCGACGCGACGCGGCGAGACAATTCGCTAAGGGGCGGTCTCAGACTGCGCCTCGCGGCGTCGCGCGGAAATGTGTATCTTTTCGTGTAGTAAATAAAGTCAAATTTTGAGTCACTCTATTAAAATATACGCGCAGCATCGCGTCGCATCTCGGTGTGAGTTGACCCTTAACCATAGTTCATTTAAGCTAGCTAGCTAGAGCTAGCTGCTAAATAGATAGATAGCACCATTCAAACTGCTCTAGAGTGAAGTACCACGTGTGTTGATCACGGAACCTACTCGACATGACTTAAGATACGTAGCGTAGCTTCAATCCAGGTCGTCCTGAAGTGGATTGAGTTTGGAATTAAGCGCTGCGTTTGAGATCCATATTGACTGTCTGAGATGTTTCGGACCGAGTTAGCTGGAATTTATGTAGATGAAAATTTAATAATCGGATGATATTGCTGATTTAGTGATTGCTTTGAGTTTTTGTTTCTAAGATCCTCTCTCTCCCTCATACAAGAACTTAAACTGATTTTAATAGTATGTATGTATACTACAAAGAGCTCGGTGGCGCAGTGGTGTAGCGCCAAGTCCAGCGATTGCGGAGGTTAAGCAACTTTCGCAAGGGACGGTCATGGGATGGGTGACCAAAAATGTATTATCTCGAGCTCCTCCGTGCTTCGAAAGGCATGTTAAGCCGTTGGTCCCGGCTGCATTTGCAGTTGTTAGCACTCACCAATCCGCATTGGGCCCGCGTGGTGGGTCATAGCCCATCCTTCTTATCCACCCATAAGGAAGGCCTGTGTCCCAGCAGTGGGGACATAAAAATGGCTGATGGTCATGAGTATAGAATAAGTAGAGGTACTACCTATGTTACTATAATACTTATTATATTGACGACAATAAGTGTCTGACGGGGCATTTACACGGGTCGATTTTCCGGCCGACTTGCTAGGCGACTTTAGTCGACTAGGGCTTTTAATCGAAAATCGCTTGCAAAATCGAATCATCACCTCATTGAAATTAGGTTTGTGAAGCGATTGTCGGTAAAAAGCCCTATTCAACTTAAGTCACCTAGCAGGTCGCCCGGAAAATAGACTCGTGTTAATGCCCCATAAAGGTCAACATTGAATAAAATTATTTGACTTTGGCTTGTTACGTAAGAAAACCAGTATCTGGGACGTGTGAATGGCCTCGCTCTTGACATTGTAGTTCACACGCGGTGAATGTCACGGTGATATGGTAGATTTATGGTATCAACCTTTATGATTTGTATCATGCAGGTTGAATGAACCACTTGGCTAAGAAGGAGATGGCTATAGATTTAGAAAAATGAAGACAGAGAGAGGAAAAGTAAGATATTCACCTAATAGAAAAGCATAACGAGTTTTTGAAGACACGGTAACAAATATAAACACTCTTTTATATGCGAAAAACCAAAACAAAAACAGATTATACATCATCTGTGAAAATTTAATCTGTCTAACTATCACGGTTCATGAGATACAGCTTGGTGACAGACGGACAGTGGAGTCTTAGTAATAGGGTCCCGTTTTACCCTTTGGGTACGGAACCCTAAAAACTATATAAAAATCGGCAGCAATGAGGACACACATAGACAAAGATACACACTTTATGACATTTTTGACTTTATGACTTTATTATTCTATGACATTTTAAGAACTTTAGAATATGAATTTATAGTTTTGAACCCAACACCGATCCGTTTTTGTCTTCAAAGTTTTAACCGGAATTCTACCCTGTCGAAATTCGCGAAACGCTTGAATCCATATAAATAAATTCACTATTTCCATGAAGTCTTTTCGAATCGAACGTGCTTTCATAAAAAAAATCTCATTACTGTTCAAATTCAGTTTTCAAATACTAATGCTCGAAGAAAATGGTGGGTATTTCAGATCTGTGCTTAGGATTTCAACTTCTGAAAGAGGATCTATCGGATTTTGTAAGGAATGGCATTCGTGTCTCGAAGGTGTATTGAAGGCGTCGAATCGGGAAAAATTGCTAAAGTATATAATTTTCTTTTCTACAAATTGAATCTTTTCATATAGTGCAGAATATATTCTTATAGTGGAGAAGTTTTAATGGAAGTATTAAGTGGATATTTTGTGAACAATTATTCGTGCTTACAATAATTTACTAAAATTAAGAACTTATAATATAAAAAATTATAATATATAAAAAATTGTTTAGCTAAGTATAGCACGAATTATTTAATATATAAGGTAGTCGGAAAAGTTCGCGGCCTTCTTGTACTAAAAATAATAAAGATACCACAGCGGGGAACATATTTACTATCGACAAGACCTGAAGCTGCTGAGCCATTTTTTGCAGTAGTATTTGACAAATCATCTTCTCCATTAACATTACAAATCTTTCTTTGAGCACTAGTAGCATTCACTTTTTTTCGTATTTTTTTTTCCTTATCTGTTAATTTGTTTTAATTGTACCGCTATTACCAGAAAGTCAGCTGTCCAACAGTGTATTACATTCCCGCCTTAGTTTAGTATTGCCAGAAATATAACACGCAAAATTCATGTTTCAAAAAGGCCGCGAACTTTTCCGACTACCTATTAATTCGATTCTGCTTGGGAGTGGCTTGCACACCAGTTTTCAAGGTTTCGCCATCTCCGAGGTCCCGGGTTCGATCCTCGGCTGGGCCATTTTAGTAAACGAACAATTCTATATTGTCTTAGATCTGGGTGTTTGTGACACCACAGTTGTTTCAGATTTCCATAACATGCTTTAGCTACTTACTTTGGAATCGGGACATTGAATGTGGAGTTATCCAATATTTATTTGTTTATATTTAATAAATTGGCATTTTTTTTTTCATAGCCATAATAAAGTGCCACAGTGTAATAACATGTGAGTGCTCCAACCACACTTCAGTTGGGAATTCAATTCCACCCGCTTCCTGGGATCCATTTATTTAAGTTGATAAATATTACGATATTTTTATCCGATTTACTCGTGATATTACAAAGCTGTCACTTTAATGTAATTTTTTTAATAGTTTTAGTTAGTTGTGTGTTTTATACTGTTTAGGTAAAACATTACGAAAAAAAAATTTTTTACTTAAAGCTAAAGCCCATTTTTTCTTAAAGACAAATCTTTAAGAAAAAAAATTGCAGAATTGTGATTTAACTTCATACCTAAGTCCTATTTTCACCAAAAAATACCTTGATTCAACTTATAAGCATGTAAATTATATATAAAAAACTAAAACGCCGTTTATAACTATTTTAGTACCTAGGAGTGTTTTGTAAATTTTTCAAATTTTTAAATTAGTTTGAATGAAGAAAAAATACTGTAATAGATTTATGAAGCATTTCAGTTTGTTTATAAATAATACGGTAAGATCGTTGCGCTGTGATCCAGACATAATTTGTTTCGTTGTAGAATCCAGGATTTTTCCGCTGTCATCTGCAGTCAGGGACTGACAACTCAATTTCATATTTCCATCTCCTTTTACATCGAGGTTCTATATCACTTCGTTTAAGGTCTAGAGGTTCAAGTCCTTATTATGTCAGCCAAGCAGGAACGTTAAAAAAAAGTTTATTTTTATCAGGGCATTTTATTTTTACTTATGTTCCCGATTAACACAGTTATTCCCATCCGATCCCCTGCAACCAATCCACTGGTGGATCCGTTTAGTTTTATATTATTTTCTATTCCCATCGGATCCCCTGTGTAAGAGGATCATTAATAAATATTTATATTTTATTCCCACCTGATACCCTAATACTTACTATTATTTTGTACAATGGTACAGTCAACAAAAAATGCACTAGAAATAGATCCGTTGGGAGTTGCAAGGTATAGTCGGGTCAGTTGGGATTTAAAATCAGGGGATCGGTTAGGGATAACTCATTTTAAAGAAATAACTGACGACATTAAATATTTAACTTTGTCGACGTTTTATTTTCCTCTTCAAATAAATAATAAATAAATAAATATTTGACAACATCACATACATTGCTCCGATTCCAAAGTAAGTAGCTAAAACACTTGTGTTATGGAAATCGAAGACAACGGTGGTATCACAAACACCCAGACCTGAGCCAATGTAGAATAGTTCGTTTACTAAATTGACCCAACGGGACCTCAGAGATGGCGACCTTGAAAACCGGTGTACAAAGCCACTCGACCACGGAGGTCGTCTTTAGACTTGTTCGATTTAGCATTGGAGATAAAAATGTTTTATGTATTTCGACTTATGCTTCAAAGAGTATGTAGTTAAGTTTTATGGACTGAAAAAAACGATGGATGAACGAAAAAAAACTATGTAACTAAGAAGATTATGATTTCGAGATTAAAGAGAAACTTATCGGGAAGGATCAATTAGTAAATATAGCTAAATAAAATAGGTGTAAATCCGTGTAAATATTAAATTTTAGAGCATTGTGAGTCGCTCGGTAGCATCATTGGTCAGTGCATTGGGCCGGAATCCATAGGGTTTGAGTCCTGTCTGAGGTGCTACGGGTGAGTCGATTTTTTCTAGTATTTTTTCTAATAATATTTATCTTTATCCGTGTAAATAATTATAACATAAACTGCCCGCGTCTTCGTCCGCGTGGATATTTGGGAAAATACTATGGGGATCCTTTGACTGGGATGAAAAGTATCCTATGTTTTAATCCAGGCTATAAACTATCTGTGTGTCAAATTTCATCCAAATCAGTCATTTTTTAAGTAACAAATATCTAAACTTCCAAACTTCATATTATTTATTCATTTATAATATTAATAGTAGGATTCTCCTACTCAGTCTAAATTAGTTAGTAAAAGTCGTCATCAATCTTTACGTAAAGTAAAAATCATGAGTAGAATAATGTACGAAACACTATCACTCTCAGTTCCTAATAAAAGTTGTTCGAGCAACAGCATGGAATACACCATAATTAGTGTAAACAGACGATTCTACTTTGAGCATATACCATCGAATGCTGGCGCATTCGGTTGATCATCACGTCGGGTGTAATAAATTGGTAATTTCCCCTATGAGTAGGTAGAATGCGTTTAATTGAATAGCGAATATTCAATGAACGTACTATGAACATTGGCTATTTTGAATGGGAATCGCCATTTCGGGTTACTTTTGACAGCTAACTTTTGATGAAGAGGTTTTAGTCTGAATAATGATCTTAGTAATACATAAAAGGACCGTAGTGTTGCCTTCGTTTTAGTATTCAGCTGCTTTGTTATTAACTTACTAATTAAAAAGATGGCGCTGGTTCTCAAGGTAAAATTGATAATCATTGAATTGTAGGTGATACAAAGTTCACAGAGTCCACTAGTAAATTATAAAGTCTCGTTGGAAATCCATCTGACCATCAGCCATTTTTAATGTCCCCACTGCTGGGAGCACAGGCCTTCCTTATGGGTAGATAAGGAGGATGGGCCATAACGACTTCAAATGCAGCCGGGACGAACGGCTTAACGTGCCTTCCGAAGAACGGAGGAGCTCGAGATAATAAATTTTTGGTCACCCATCCCATGACCGACCCTTGTGAAAGTTGCTGAACCTCCGCAATCGCTGGGCCAGGCGTTAAACCACTGCGCCATCGAGCTCCTCAACTTTTAACTGAGTCAAACCGAATTCAGCACAGTGCGTTGGCATTTGTGGCAGCTTGTCTTTGGTGTATGTTATTGCTAAATAAATAAATTCAATAAGAGTTAAATTAAAACGGTAACAAGCAAAACTTATTGAAACTTTACTATGTTTATGACGAAAACCTGAATAGGTCCGTCTGTACTGTCTCGCTGATTTTATCTTCACTGAAATATGCTTTTCGTTTCATTGACTCAAAACCCAAGGACGATAACTATATAAATTCCTTTGTAATCTCTGAAATAATACCCGATAAAGCTGAGCTATAAACATGGTTAAGTAATTTTACGCCAACCTAATTAGAGCTGCGCGACGCAAACGAAACGGTGACGTTATACGATCCATTGCGCGCTCCAGATAAAAACCGGTTCTAGATTTTGCGACGACGCACGCAACTTGTTTCGTAACCGCGTCTGATTGGTCGCCACCGGTTTTGGTGACACACTGCTGTTAAGATAGTTTGTTTTATGTCCCGGACAGATTTTGCGTCAAACGCTTTGTGCGTTTTTTTGTACAAATTACTTTTTGTACAAAGTTTTAAAACACCCCTTTTGGTGAACACTGGTTTTCTGACACCCTGCTTTTTATATGACTATATTTTTATATAGTCATATAAAAAACAGCAGCAGAATTTTATTTTTTTAAATAACTATACAATACCGGTTATACATTTTGCGGGGACTGCAACATTTCATTACCACGTTTGATTCTCTAGCACTGGTTTTTGTGGCACACTGTATTTAGATTGTTGTGTTTAGTGAACGCATTCAAAATTTCGAATTTTATTTTCCCCAATTTTTTAGTAATGAAACAGCTTAGGCCCGATTTATCTTTTTTTTTAGACATCCAAAAAATTCAATTAACCTTCAAACTAACAAAAGTCTTTCACTAAATATGACCGAATTTCCAACAACAAAATCAAGTTACGAAGAAGTCGTTTCTCGAGCTCACGTAGTTACGAAGTATGTAACTAAATTTATATGATGAAATTTTTGTTTCCCTTCTTTATATAATTTCGCGAAACGTGGATCCGCAAACATCCTTATCTTTCAAGAAATTGTCCGAGTTTGTTATTAACTTTCGCATTCCTTCCATCTATTCTGTCTCCTGGGAATCTGGTGTAAGCCGAATATACTTGCTGTATTAGTTTTAACTCCAGTTTGTCTTCTAGAGAATTGTGAGATTAACAAATCTTGTGCTTGTAAAAGTTCATAATGTTTGTACCCATTGTTATGAAGTAAATGTTGAACTTTAATACATTTGTTACTCAAATTTATATGGAAAAAGCAAAATACACTGGCCTTCAAAACTTAGTACCACACTTTTAAAATTGCAAATTTTCAATATTTATTACACAAATTTTTGTAAGTCGGAAGATGTCTGTTTTATAACTTGTGTGACAGAACAGATAATGACCCAATAACTTTTAGGCCATAGTGACTTATTAGACTATCGTCTAAAAGTTGTGGGGTTGACTTATTAGTGCATAAAGTTTTCAGAATCGCTTCTAACATTGAGGAACTTGGTTGGTGTTACTTTAGTGTTTAAAAATGGTCATTATTCATATTTTATTACGGTAGTATTATAAAAATATTGTTTGAATAAACTTAGTTTAAGTGTGTAATGCATTTCAATCTTTAAAATAATTTACCAGATATAATTTTTCTTTAAACACTTTGGGAGACAGCCCAAAAGTGGGGGGTGCACTTTATTTTGAAAACGCTCACTACTAGACACTTTGTCCACCTCTATAACAATAACAAAATACTCGTATATAAGGTGGTACCAAATTAAGTAACAATGCTGAAACAGGTGATACTGTTGTTTAAACTGAACAACCCATGTTCTTTGGAGAAAGTTGTTCAGTTTAAACAAACACTATCACCTGTTTCAGTATTGTTACTTAATTTGGTTCCACCTTATAGTTTTCTAACCAATAGAATCCTCTATTTATGAGTAAAATGTAAGTGGTTGCTCTCAGCAATCATTTACACTAAATTTGGATTTAATTTTTTTTGTTACTTATTTATCTTTACAATGATGTGGATCTCAAACTTTAATTTACTCACGTATATAATGAAACAATAAATAGGGTTTGGTAAAAAAAAAACAATATAGATAGAGATGTTAATTACATAATTGCAATACAAGTCTCGCTGACCGTGTGTCACGCGATAATCTACACGTGCAGAATCGATACATCGATAACATTATCACTTTCTTTATAAATAACCGTATTGACTGACCATTACGTTATCTGTGATATGCATCGATTTGTTTTGGCAACAAATGTTCATTATAAATTATGTATTTTTCTCAAACATGCTTGGAAATTCGAATCAGTTTGACAACCTTATTCGTGCGAAATCGGAGTAGCTGGACAGCTCTGAAACACACCTGCAATTTTTATGAAAACCCATATTTACTGAGTTTAGTGACCTTAAATGTTACTCTATAAAAAATATTTTTTCTCGTGTAATTAAAAAATGGAACGAACTTTTTAAGGCCAGTATATTCGAAATTATCGAAACTAACCTATTTTTGATTCAACGATAAACAATCTAATATTCTTTATTTTGAGCAGATTAAAATATATGTTGTAGTTTCGTAAACCATCTTGATTATTTTACGGTTAAAAACACGATATTCGTATCTTCACTCGACTATAAAAATAGGCAAAGACAAAGAAAATTTTCATTATTTTTATATTTTTTTGATAAAACTTAAAGTTTATTAACCTCTAACTCACGAATAATATCTAGAGAAACAGGTAATGACTTAAAGAAGAATATTCAACGGTTACTTTTTCGAAAAGTGACTTTATGCACAAAATAAAAACAAAAACATCGAAGAAAGTGAAAAAGTGAGGTTATTTTCATTACTCTTCACGCATAAAGAAAAAGACAGAGACAGATTTTTTCGAATATACTGGCCTTAAATGAAACACGGAAATAAAATAAGTCTGTGACTCATCATCAATATTTAATACTAAATAATATTAAATGACTTTCGTCCTTGAATTTAACAGAATCATTGACGAACGTGTAAAATTGAATCGTATGATGTTACACGTAAGTTTTGTAACCATGAATCGGACCGGGCCGGCGTTAGTGCGCATGTCAGAAAGTGGTCCCACAATAAAATAAAATAAACCAGTTAAATGAACAAATTCTTTGTTTCATGGTCAAAAGTAACAATTAAATAGATAAATACCATACTTATCGTAATTCATGTTTAGTACAATTAATATTAATAATTATGGATTGAAGTGTACTGTAAAAACAATTATTTAATTTGTTATTTCGTTTAAACTACGTTAAATATCTCACAAGCTCATGACTATTAATTATATACTAGAAAATATTAAATAATATAATAGAAAAAATACGACTTGCACCAGATTGCACCGCGACCTTTGGATGTCCGGTCCAATGCTCTGACCGCTGAGCTACCGAGTCACTAGTGGTATCGTCAAATTTCTCAAAATTTCTCGTCAAACGATTTATTAAAAAGTTTTAACAATAAACATTGTTGTTCAATTTAAATGTATTTATTCGATTAGAGATATCACTTTGACCTTTCACCGTACGTGTTTATCGGCACGTTATGCATTGCTGGTTAAGTAACAAAAGTTCATTATCTTTCGTATAGTGAAACAGCAATGTTGTCACGAAAATGTTATCTCACTTCCGACTTGATAAGGTAAAACGACCGTTTGTGACCCACTGATACACCGAGCGACCTTTTGGCCCTTCGTGAGAGATAACAGGTAAATCCTGCAATCAGTTTTGACTAAAACTTACTTACGGTGTAAAATGAGAGCCTAGAACGAAAATAGAAACAAAACATCGGATTATGTTCGTCATTCAGTTTTCTTATTTTAAGCTAATCATTAATAAATAATTATAATATGAAATATTTAGAATTTGCATGTCGGGTATCCGGCGAAATATATTTATTATTTATTTATTTATTACGACCTCCGTGGTCACCGGTACTTTGTACACCGGTTTTCAAGGTGTCGCCATCTCTGAGGTCCCGAGTTCGATCCTCGGTTGGGTCAATTTAGAAAACGAATTTTTCTATAGTGGCTCAGGTCTGGGCGTTTGTGATACCACCGTTGTCTCTGATTTCCATAACACAAGTGCTTTAGCTACTACTTTGGAATCTGAGCAATGTATGTGATGTTGTCAATTTTTTATTTTATTTTATATTAATTTATTTCCAGAAATTACATAATTTGGTGTATCATTTTACAAAGTTTTCCACACTAGGCTGTGCCTGTCCTGTGGAAGTCTTTATTACAATATTAACTTATCGAAAACTAATTGCGGTATCAAAATTTAATAAAAATAATTAATTTAAACAATGAATAGTAAAATTTCATACCTAAGTATTAGTCAGTAAGTTTTTCTATAAAATTCAACATATACTATCAGAACTTAAGGGGCACGAGAACGAAGACTAAGGACATCAAATTAGCTACTGCGTCTAATAATTACGATATCATAGTTGGATCTGAGACATGGCTAAACGATTCCATCCAAGACAACGAACTATTCGACACTAAATATGACGTCTATAGAAGGGATCGCGATTCGACCTATTTGGCTGGTAAAGATGGGGGTGGAGTCTTCATTGCTGTCTCCAGATCAGTGAGTTCTAGAAGAGTGAATCATTTTGAAAGCATATGTGAGGACATTTGGGTGGCAGTGAAAACGACAATAAACGGTAAACAGTCGGAGTGTTTGATATGCGCAGTTTACTTATCTTCTCCTGTGAATGGCGATATGCTGGATATATTTTTGGAGAATAGGGAATTACACCTTTTTTTGAAAACATGTTTATATTATTCCTGAGGTCGTAATAAACCAGCACAATTTTTATTTCAATTTTATAAAACCAAGAAATACCTTAAAAATGATTTTTTATTTATGATTTTGAATTATTGCGCAGAAACGCAAGCCGCCATGCTGTTTAGGCCCGTGACGTCACTCCGTCAGGCGTCAGGAAACAATCAAGAGTGGTTACAATGTCTTTTTACAAAAGTAACGAAAGTTTTTAAAATAATGAGTTGTAATGTTTTATCATTGGTGTCTTGTGCCTGATTGCAGTAAAACAAGTGTAAAATCTCCACTAAAATAGTGGGTTCAAGTGCCAAGTGACATCAAAATGAGAAAAACTTGGTTGAAACGTAAGAAGAGATCCAAAGAAATCCAAAAAACAAACAAAAAAATATCCTGTTCACCTGATGGTCCGTGAATTTTGTGTCTACTGGATATGCAAGAAGGATAAGCGATGTGAACATAACCTAACACTTGCATTTTTTGATTCAAAATCAATCATGTCTTTTGAAGGATTAATACTTACACAGGCAACTTTGAGTTTATATAAAAGGTATTATTATATTATAATAAATAAATATATCAAATAATAAGTATAGTTTTTTTTATTTCCATGGTGCACTCACTGTATAAAGATGATGTTGGTCCATCACAGCCGAGTTGATTTGAAGAATGGGTCAACTTGGCCACCATAAAAATGTTAAGGATATAATAATGTTCATTTCAATGTCATGTGCATGTGGAAAATATGTGAATACATATGCACTATACATAGGGTAGGGTAGGAGAATAGTCAAAGTCAAAGTACAAAAAACTATTCAAATAAACTTAGTAATTAAGCGCTTCTGAATCATCTATATTTTCCACCCATTCCAGAGTTTTATAACTGACAAGAAGAACAGGTGCAAGAAACTTATCAGCTTTAACAGAAATAAGTTACAATATTTACAAACTTAAATATTATATCATGATCTGCTATTGTTAATCTGGCTGTCATCAGTCAAGTTTATGGTCACTCGGTTATGTCCTGTCTCTTTAACTTAAATTGGAAATTTGATTATATGAATAACAGAAATAAACACTTAACTAATTGAAATATATCTTTATTACTTTACAACAGTTACCAAATACAATACAACAGATTATAAACAACAAAGTAGGTACTTATATTTGCAAGCTATGTGTTACATTTTTTCCATGCATTTTGGTCTTTCAGATAATTGTCTACTTTATAATAACCATTACCCATGAGCGTCTTTTTAACATGATTTTTAAATTCATGCAAAGGTAGATCAATCACTTGTTGTGGAACTATACTAATCAAGGTTATGCGTTTCCCCATAAATTAACCTTTTGC
Organism: Catoptria pinella; assembly: GCA_963556745.1. Taxonomy (NCBI): domain Eukaryota; kingdom Metazoa; phylum Arthropoda; class Insecta; order Lepidoptera; family Crambidae; genus Catoptria; species Catoptria pinella. Next base: position 3,500,357 of record OY750777.1, read on the forward strand.
ATCGCACACTGCTGTCTGCAACCATCTCCTTAGATTTTCTTTTAGAAATTTCTTTTGCACACAAAATGTTTATCGATGAGCCAACCTTAGCCAGATTCGATTTCTTCCATTAAAACTCAACCGAAGTACACGACGACAGGGCTTCGGTTCGGCGGTGTACATCGTAACACCATGCTTGCAGCCACCTTCTGACGAGGGACAATCGTAGCACTTAACACTACTCACAGTCTCTTCCTGTTCATTCACATTATGTGTCAATCAGTACATAGGGCTTGGAACGCACTTTATGTTCCAGGCATACCGTACACTACAACGCACGTGTTTTGAACCCGTTTGAGCTGCACATAGCCTATTGCGTCGTCAGATTCCCTTCCGGACCTGATAACAAAATAAAATAAAAATAGGTTATGTTGGATTGTAATAGTAAACAAACACAGGGTATTATCGTGTTGTGTATTACTTAATGTTGGAAAAAACTTGATATGATAGGTACTTACATTGCTGTTTTAACATTTCTCCACAAAACCGTCTTCCATGATGCGATTTTAGTAAAATAAAGCATAAAAGTGATAATCACATAAAATTATAAAATAACACAGTACGACGAGTACGAAATCCTGTTTGCTTACTGTCGGGCTGACGTCACGTCGGAATCCAATATGGCGAATGGCGTTTTGAACATTTGAAGAATAGATTAAAAAAGTCGATTTTTTAAATTGAATTATAAAATGTATATTGCATTTTTATGAATAAATATCGACGTTTCTCATTCACTTTTTATGAAATCTATCATAAACATGCATTTTTATATTGTTTCTTACATGGTGTAAAATACCCTATTGTAATACTGTAATGCAGTCCTGTAATACAAACACTATTATTCTGGGGGATTTTAATTTGGGTTTTATTGATTGGGTAGAGGACTCAAATAATGTAAATTCAAATAATATATTATCTCCAAATAACTATTCTTGTAATCTTGGTTACCAATTAATAGATTTTATGTCCTTAAACAATCTTTCACAATTCAACAATGTAAAAAATCAGAATAACCGTATTTTAGATCTAGTTCTAAGTAACGTAAGTGACATTAATATTGTTGAATGTTTGTGTCCTGTAAGTAAACTTGATTACATCCATCATCCCGCTCTAGAGATAAATGTAAATGTAAATTTAACTCCAGCGTTGAGAAGTAAAACTTTTGCCACGCATAACTTTAAAAAAGCCGATTACACTCTTGTCAATCAAAGTTTAGGTCGAGTGGATTGGTACACGGAGCTTAGCGCACTTAAGGATGTTGATACTGCAGTGTCTAAATTCTATGAGATCTTGTACAAGATAATTGATGATACGATACCCAAATCTAAACCTCGTAATATGAAATTCCCGGGCTGGTTCACTCGTAACCTGATTAAATTGATCGGAGAAAAAGAAAGGATACTTAGAAAGTACAAAATATATAAAAACCCTAGGGATGGCTTGGATCTGAAGCGTTGCAGTCGTCGTATCGATTCTTTAATGTCTACCTGCTACTCTGCGTATGTCGAAAGAATAGAAGACTTAATGGTTCACGATCCTAAAAAAATTTGGGCCTTTGTTCATCAGCAGAAAGATTCTAACTGTAGTGTTCCAACGGAAATGCAGTTAAATGGTGTTACAGCAGGAGAGGGTGGAAGTATTTGCAATTTATTTGCAAAACATTTTTCCTCTATCTACGAAGAACCGGATAATTCGACACCTCCTCGTTTTGTTGATCGTAACCCTCAATTATCACTTAGTAAAATAAACATCACAGAGCGTAAAATATTGACTATTTTGAAATCATTGAACGTGAGCAAAGGTGCCGGCCCGGACGGAATACCACCTCTCTTTATTAAAATGGTATCTAAGCATCTGACGCTTCCATTAAAGCTTAAATTTGAAAAATCTCTGCTTACTGGCATATTTCCTGCTACATGGAAGTGTTCAAACATCATACCGATCCTAAAAAAGGGTAATAAACACAATGTGGAAAATTACAGGCCGGTTGCTATCCTTAGTTTATTTGCCAAAATATTCGAATGCATTGTTTGTCCTGTTTTAACTAGTCACCTAAAAAATGTTATTGTAGAAACCCAGCACGGATTTAGTAGGAACAAATCTACGGTTAGCAATTTAATGGAATACGTCACAAATATAACAAAATCTATGGAAGATAACATCCAAGTCGATTCAGTGTACACTGATTTTTCGAGTGCATTCGATAAGGTCGATCATGCTCTGCTGTTGGCTAAGTTGGAATCATATGGAATTCATGGCTCTTTGCTCCGCTGGTTGAGCTCCTACCTCAAGTCTAGAGTTCATACTGTTGTAGTCCATGGTTATAGGTCAGAGGTCTATTCTGTCAATTCAGGCGTTCCTCAGGGGTCGCACCTTGGGCCAATCCTTTTCTTATCATTTATAAATGATGTTTCAGAGTGTATCAAACATAGTCAAATTTCAGTTTTTGCGGATGATATAAAACTTTTCCGATGTGTTCGTGATCAAGGCGACGTGACACTCTTGCAGAAAGATATTGATTCGGTTCGTACTTGGTGCACAAAGAATAAAATGAAACTTAACCCGAGGAAGTGCACCTTTTTACAGTTTAGCAGAAAAAAAACAATTGTGCCAGCTAACTATTCAATTGCTAATGAAGTGTTACAACAATCTTTAGCGGTTCGTGACCTTGGCGTATTATTAGACAATAAGTTAGACTACAGACAACACATCGACAGCATCGTTGCGCGTGCTTGGAAAATGCTGGGTTTTGTAAAGCGTACATGCAAAGCTTTTAAAAACTGTAACACTGTCATTGTCATTTTTAATGCCCTTATACGTAGCATCTTGGAATACGCCTCATCAGTATGGAATCCTGTTTATGATGTTCATGATCAAAGGATAGAACGCATTCAGAGAAACTTTACTCGTTACCTTGCCTTCCGTTATCGAGGTTGTCCTTACAGATCTGATTATGATACTCGTCTCTCACACTTCAGGATTACGTCGCTGATAAATCGACGCAAAGTTATCGACCTCTTAACTCTTCATAAACTCCTTCATGGTAACCTTAACTCACCCTATCTATTATCAAAAATCGACCTGAATGTTCCATACCACATACCTAGACAAGCTTTAACCAAAAACTTTAGCATACCCTTTAGCAGGACTAATTCAGGGAAAAACGCTCCTCCTTATCGTTGCATGCAAACATATAATGATGTCAATAATTCCGACATAGACATATTTGGTGATACAGAAAAAGTTTTTAAGAAAAAGTGTGTGGCAATGTTTTCTTCTTCGTCCAACCTTTGATTATCTTTGTTTTTATTTATTTATAATAATAAAAAATACCTGGTTATTAACGACAAATTTTCTCTCTTATTTGGCTATTTTAATTCTAAAAAGCTACTTTTTGATAAGATTTTGAACGACTCATTATGTAAGTTTTTATAAATATTTTGTTAACAGAATTCTAAAATTTTAATATGGATTAAGTTTACTGTATTCATTATTATTGTGTTGTAAGTACTTAATATTATTTTTAGAAGTGCTGAATACGCCTATAAAGGCATATCGTTATTCTATGAATATCTATGCAATTTTTTTTATAAAATGTAAAATGATTTTGTCGCTGGTGTATCTTAATCAATAAATAATAAAAATAAATGAATAATTAATCTTTTGTACCTTTATAAATCTTTTGTCATCTTCATGTTTCATGCAATAAATATCTTTATCTTTGTCTAATGTTTTGAAACGGAATTTACGTAATTCAAACTCTACGACACCTTCAAATTACATCAGCAAGTTACAAATTCCACCCAAATGCTCTGAAATCAGAGCATTTTTCTCTCATTACGTGACACGTAGAACACGTAAATTCTAATTTGTCTCAGTTACACCGCGTACGTGGCGCGATTGCGGTGACCGCAACGCGCTAAATGGACGATCTAAATTTAGACTACGTCAGTCAGACGGTTTAAAAGCCTATTGGAATTAATTGAGAAGGCCAAGACCTCACGACGCGGTTTTCGCCCGCGCCCGCCGCGGTTGCGGGCCCGCAGCTTCTGTAAATATGCAGATATACAACGTGTTACAAAAATACCTCTAATGCCGAATATGGTATATAGGGACCATCAAACTGATTAACTTTTACTAGGGGACCAACTCTGTTGGTTAAAAAAATCAGCTGTTTCATACAAAAATTCAAACCAAAAATATCAAAATGTATGAAACTGCTGATTTTTTTCGCGATTTGCGAGTTGGTCTCATAGTAAAAGTTGTTCAGTTTGATGGTCCCCATATACCATATTCGGCATTAGGGGTACTTTTGTAACACCTTGTATATGTAAAAAATTAAAGCAACTTTCACGATGCGTTTTACGCCCGCGGCGTGTGCGATTGTTTACGGTTCCCTGCACTTGCGGGCAACTTGTAGAATCGCGCGGGTCACGCGGAATCAAGTTTGCGGTTGATAATTGCAACCGCGGCGACTGTGTTACCTCACAGAACTGCGGTCTCGTGAGTTTGGAAATAAAAGTGCGAGCCCGCAACCGCGGCGGGTGCGGGCGAAAACCGCGTCGTGAGTTCTTAGTCTTAGGTCGCGAAAACGGTGGAGGTTGTTCGCGCGAACATGGAGGTGTATATGTATTATTTATTTAAAAAATACGTCATCAAATCATAAAAATGTAACGTCAAAACATTAGTCTACAAACATTATCAACATTAACTTGATAGTTTAAAAAATAAACGCAGCCACATTCAATATACATATGTATATTAAATGTGGCTGCGTACAATTCCAAGTTATTGAATGTGTGTGTGTGTGTGTGTGTGTGTGTGAAAATATTGACCTTTTTGCATTATAATAAACTACCTACCTCCGTTATTTGTTGTTTTCTAGGTGCCAAGAATAATAATGTTTTGGTCACCCATCCCAAAAATGTCCTATACCCACTTATAAAAGTTACTTAACGTAAATTATTGTTGACTGAACCTGCCAGCTGCTACGCTGCCATGCTGAAAATGGCTATTAAATCCGCTCCGATAGTTACTAAAGATTATTAATTAAGCAGGACAGATGGCTAGCTCCTGCATTAAGTATTAAAATACTAAGTAAGCGGGGTACACTTCCAAGGAATACCGGAACGCTCTTAAGTAGCTTAAGCTAATAGTGGTGTGCTTATGTCGATAAAATTGTCGATGTTTTTGAATGTGAGTTACTTTATTAACACTATGTTGTGGTTTTGGTTGCTATTTAACACTCAGTAAATTGTATTGTAACTATGGGGCCCTGAATAGCGCAGCGGCTCAGCAATAAATAATAAACCTATTAAACCCATTTAAAAAATAAAAACAATAAACCCATTTATGATAAAAAAACCCCCTTTCTAGCCAAAGTAACATTTGAAAATCTTTGTTTGGATTTGACGTAATCTAAATTAGGCACTTTTGAATCGTCTTTATTTTATTTTAGTTTAGTTTTCTAACGCCCGTTTCAGACTTTTTTAATTGACAAGAAGAACAGGCGCAAGAAATTTGAGCATAATTAACTCTTCTCGTGATGTTATTCGGATTAAGACAGCATTTGTCTAGGGTTCTTTTAAATGAAAAAACCAAAATACTAACCCTATCCAAAATAAATGCCAATTACATATTTTCATACAAAACCTTTACAAAACTGTAAATCGCATTTTTTTTGTTACATATTTTGGATTTTTTTAGTTAATAGAACCTTAGACAAATACTGTCTTAGTCCGAATAACATCACAAGAAGAGTTAGTTATGCAAAAATTGCAAATAATGTTGGTATTACGTTTGTATGGGAAGCCCACTGTTCGCCGGACTCTTAATCGGAAAAAACTGATAGTGTTACAACCGCACAAGTTGACTACTTGTGTGGTTTTACAATACTACCGCCATACTACAGTTCATAATACTTTGACCATACTATCGGGCGTTGATGTGAGACCGCACCAAATATAACATGCGCGATGTTATTATACAACATGTTACAAAAATACCCCTAATGCCGAATATGGTATATAGGGAGCAACAAACTGAACAACTTTTACTATGGGACTACTATTTACATTTTGATTTATTTCGATTTTAATTTTTGTATGAAACAGCTGATTTTTTTTCGCGATTTGAGAGTTGGCCCCATAGTAAAAGTTGTTCAGTTTGATGGTCCCTACATACCATTTTCGGCATTAGGAGTATTTTTGTAACACGTTGTATAGGGAGCGTGATCTGATGCAAGTCGTATTTTTTCTAGTATGTTATTTGGTAGTACATATAGGGACTATCAAACTGAACAACTTTTAGTATGGGACCAACTCTGAAATAGCGAAAATAGAATCAGCTGTTTCATACATTTTGATAATTTCGATTTTAAGTGTTGTATGAAACAGCTGATTTCTTTTTTCGCAATTTCAGAGTTGGTCCCATAGTAAAAGTTGTTCAGTTTGATGGTCCCTATATACCATATTCGGCATTAGGAGTATTTTTGTAACATGTTGTATAAGCGACGATTTGTGTTGGCTGATATCGATTGAGTGTGCAAGCTTTTCATACAAATTATCTATAAAATATACTTACAGGCAGTTATTTGATTGTCTCTAAGGCTCGCCAATTTTGTACCAAATGTCATTTTATACTCACTTCAGCGAGCCGCCTTTTAAAAGGTTTTAAGCGAATTATTTCGAGTCAAAGCACAGCTTGTAACTTCATTACATCGAATAACTCCGTTCAACGAGAACGAACGGTTTTCACATTCAACGAATCGGTAAAAAATATTTTGATTCAATCATCGATTACTCATCGATTATATACTAATATCGACTAATCGTTTGCCCTTCCGTAATGTATTTTGGCGGCAGAGATCTCTTTTTAGATCAATTAAATGACATAATTATAAAAATTATATTTGATAACCTGATTATTTAGTTCATCTTGTTAGTTGCATAAACACGATTCCTTGACAGAGACAGAAATACCAAAGCAACCTCTTTTAAAACAAAAAATTGCATTTCAAAAGCGCTTTGAGTTTTGTCCTTCCAAAATTACATGTGTACCCGTGGTCCTAGAAGATCAAATCTGGTGTCTTCGGGTTCGTCTCGCGTAATCTGATTTGTATACGTAGGTATAAAAATTCCGAAAAAAAAAATGAAATCCGTCCATATTTAGCGCTACAGCAAACTTCCCCCTTTTCTGCCTCTCCACTCCCCCCTTTTGGAAATTTTTTCGTAATATCTTATGCAGAATGCGTGTGCCTCTCGATTGAAATCCGTCGATAAATAACGCTACAACAAATTTCCCCTTCCAATAAAAAATCGAGATCAACTAGAAAAAATAATCAAGGAACAAAAAAAACGATAGAACAAAAATACGATAGAATGTGATCATTCACTAGACTTTTAAGTTGAAAATCATTTGTCCGCCAGCCAGCCTTTGTCCGCCACACATTTTGTCCATCGTGTGAACGCGTTCATTCTATTCCATGCGTTTTATCTTTTGTCATATCGTGTGGTGTCCGTCGTGTGAATGCGGCTTTTTACGCGCCCTTTTGCGCTGCAACTTTTATTTTAATTTTAATCCATATATTTTTAACTGTCGTTAACTTTTTGAGGCCGATCAGGTTACTCTATGGCCGACTGCGTAACCAAATTCAGTTCCATTTTTTAAAAATCTTTTTCACCCTAGAGTGGAATGCCGCGTTTTCCACTTGTTTCAATATACATACTTTCCCAGTAAGAGAAATGAAAAAGCATTTTTGACCAATCTCTCGCTCGCTCGGTCAGTTATCTGTCAGGCTTGATAACTTGAATGAAAGTGACCCTTAGTGATTTTGATTTATTTCTCTTTAGTTTTTAAGATAAAAGTTTCCATACATTAAGTAATTAGCATTAACTACTTAGGTAGGTATCTAAAAAGACATAAATTTATTGCTATTCAAGTCGAGACAAAGCGAAAAGTAAAAAAATACTGGTCAATTGGCAAACTAAAATTCACACACAATTTTCTACTTTATTTCTTTACAACAAAGATTTTAATTTTGCATGACAATAAGTCGACCTTCATTTGTTCCGGTCCAGACAGCTGTTTATATATACTTGCATACAGTGAATAATGCCCTTGAGTTGATGGCCCTTTGCGTTCCGTTATGAAGCTGTTAGTATGTTAAAGATTTGATTTATGCGACAAACAAAATATTTATATTATTATGACTAAGTGCAAAGAGGAAAGTAAGTTACTTTATTATAATACAAAATAATGTGTCAAAAGTTACTTCAACAGTTTGAGCTACTTAGACAAGAATTTTAATAAAAAAATAAGTATACTAACCTGACTACTTACTTAATAATGATTAAAAAATGAAGTGAGATTGTTTATTAGTTTGTTACGCTTTCACTCTTGACTAGTCAACTGAACTTCATGAAATTTTGCATTAGTACCTACGCGTTGTCAGGGGTACAGACACAAAGAGTACCTGTCATCCAAAAATGACTAATCCATGACTAATTATGACGACCTCCGTGGTCGAGTGGCTTTGTACACCGGTTTTCAAGGTGTCACCATCCCCGAGGTCCCGGGTTCGATCCCCGGTTGGGTCAATTTAGAAAACGAACTTTTCCATATTGGCTCAGGTCTGGGTGTTTGTGATACCACCGTTGTCTCTGATTTCCATAACACAAGTGCTTTAGCTACTTATTTTGGAATCGGAGCAATGTATGTGATGTTGTCAAATATTTATTTATTTATAAAAGACCAATAACTATCGACGCAGACGAAGTCGCGGGCGACCACTAGTTATTTAATAAAAGTCATGCAAAGCAGCTGGTTGATAATTTAAACAAACATTAATTGATGACAAGTCACTTTGCTTTGTGTAGTAATTTAGTTGACTAATTGGAATTTCCGTTGCATTTGATGTGAGTGAACATGTAGTTTTTTTTTCAGCCGAAGTCATTTCTGTCTGATTAAGAAAACCACGGTTTTATTGGTAAAATATCTTCCAGTTGCGATTTTTTTATGGAAAGTCTATAAACATAATGCAAATGTAAAATATACAGCGAAAGGAGTTATACTTAGGTATATTTTGCTGTGTATATTCTCGGGACATTGTTTATCTATGTGAAATAAATGCAAACAATAAATTATCAACATTTATCTAATCAATAAAAAGTTCTTTAAAAGAAAAGTATATATTTATTGAAAGTCAATATAATAAATACCAAACCTAAACTATGCAAAAACTGAAAGAAAACTTAGGTTAAATCTAAAAAGAGAGTCAAATTTTCTACGGCAGTGGTGTTGAGGAACCATTTTCCTCGCTATATCTGAGCGCTTGTAAGGCAACTCTTCATTGATTACCATCCCACACTGGGCGGTTTTCCCTCATGACGTCACAGCGTCTGAATTAGCAGTCGCCCCAGGCCGAAGGCGCACTGCTCAACGAATACCACAACTGCTTTAACCTCGGAGCAAATTGGGTTCACCATTTGCGATAGAATTAGAACAGCTCTACCGCAACCACTATCACACTGCGTAGAAACGGACTCCCCATTTTCCTAGTCGAATCAATTGTATTTATGCAACGAAAAATAAAAATTGCGTAAGCGCGATGTACGGTTAAATTTTTTGCAAACTAAAATTTTACAAGAGTTTACTAAAAATTTAAGTAAATTTTATAACGAATACTTAGGTTGATCATCGAAGTAAATTAGTCTAACAATATTTTTGTAAAGAAAAAAGATTTTACATGAAAAATCATTTTTTTAAGATGACACGTCCTTATCGCCCATACATCAGCGAGCGCGCTTCGGACAGTCACGCCATCTCTTAGCAGAGGGCGGAACTAGCGCCGTCACGCAATTTTTATAACAAAGCAAACTTGTTTGTATGGGGTATATTTGTATGAGGAATTCCAAGCAGCAGGTACGCAATTATACATGTGAATAATTTGCATATGTGATAACTTTATGCAATGAAATATTTTTTTTATTATGGAAAAAGGATTGATTGTTACGAAATTGAACACCGATTGTATTGTATCAAATATTATTGTTAGTTTCAGCTATGCTATAAATAAAATACAAAATAGTGAATACTTATAGAAACATTACAAATTATTTATTTTCTTTCTTCATTTTAACCAAATTAAAACAAAGACCGTTTCACCGAACAAATCAATTTTAAATGGTTATGTATTATTTAATATTCACGATTGAAAGTGAACTTAACACGTGTAGGAAAACACATTTAACTGGCACCATTTTAGGTGTATGTTTTATTTAATTAAACGGTTATTTAACAAAATATAATAACAAATTGTCTTTGTGAGTTCAGATTTATTAATTAAATAGCTGAAACTATATTTTTTTACTGTGAGATTGACTATTGAATTTAACAGGTTTCTTTAAACTGCTTACGACCTTGACTTCGGAACATGGTTGCAACTTTGAACACAGTAAAGATCGTGTGATTATTATCAAAAAAACCATATCTTTGATCTGATTAGAAAATAGTATTTTTCCAACTTTTCGCGCGAAATTGACATCAGCCATTTTTAATGTCCCCACTGCTGGGGCACAGACCTTCCTTATGGATGGATAAGGAGGATGGGCCATAACCCACCACGCAGGCCCAATGCGGATTGGTGGGTGTTAACGACAAGATAATAATTTTTAACACAAAGATGTTTGACTGTTTAAACCTCAATGAACTTGATGATAATGCTTTAAGTTAAGCTAAGGCAAGTTACTAAGTTAACCTTAGCTTACATAGCTAGAGTAATTTTTCATACATTATGTGCAGACTGAAAACTGTGTACAAAAGTACCTATGAAAAATAACCCCAGCTAGGCGAGCTAAGCATGTAAGTACTATTATTTATTCTGTAGCTCAACTAACTTAGCTTAACTCGGTGTGCAAACGGCTTTAGCCACAGACGAACTAAAACAAACCTAAAAATGGCATACATGCCATAAACGGCCTAACAGTCGAGTGGCGGTATGCCAGTCTCATTTTCTTTTTTATTCTTGTCCCGCCATTTTCTCGTTTCTCATTGGCAATTGTCTTCTTTCAATTGCACTCCTGCATCCACACCGCAGTGTAAATGGTGGTAGGAGCACTCGTATATATTTAGTTTTTAAGTTGTTTTAACTTAAAAGCAAAACCTTTCACAATTAAACTCTGAAGTTGGTCACTTCTGATTAATCGTATTGTACTTACTAAATTTTGATTTTTCGCATTTACAATGTTATTTTTATTTTAAGATAAATAATATTAGAAAGGAAAGATTGACTCGCCCGTAGTACTCTAGACGGGATTCGAACCCGCACCCTCGGGATTACGGCTGAATACACTGACCAATTATGCTACAGAGTCGCTAGTGGGAGCGAAATTTTACTGTAGTACGTATTGTACTACCTATTGAAATTAGATTAGAAAATCCGCCCCGTTTCAGTTCATGATAGGTGTTCAGGCTTTCCATCCTTGAATCCTACACTATTCCACCTCACTTTCCTTACACCTAGCGCCATCTCTGGCGCTATTACGTAAACGTGGCTGCGCGACATTCGCGCCCTCCAACGAAGAAAAAAGGAAGCTCTCTCTTCGAAAACACCGCGGCACGCGCCGGGTCACCGCCGCTGAAAATCCTAAATTATTCTGAAAAACGGTGTGTAAGAACGGAGCCGGCTCCAAAGATCGATCAAAGAACACAACAGAAGTGAGTGCCAGTGTGGTGCAAGTGTTAATAACCATCGGCATTATCAGTTGGAGTCGTCGCTGCCGCTGACTATAGCGGTGGCCAGCCACGCACGTAAGTCCTTTTCCTTCAGCCTTTTATCTATCCACATAAACCTCTTGCGAACCTGACTCTCCGACCCTCTTGTGTAGGTACTTGGTAGGGAATCAAGGAGAAATAAACAAAAAAAATCCGAAACCAACACGTTTCATCTTTTGGTCCATACGAGCACAGATGCCTATGGTACCGGTTTTAACTAGCTTAAAATTCCAGTTACAGTCCATTTTTAAAATATATAAAGCGAAATTTTAATCAAAACAATCGTTAACGTTGCATTCCTTGCGAAAAGTATAAGTACCTATTTGTTCAAACAACTAGCGCTGTGTGCCCGCTAAGCGCCGGCCATTTTTTTTGTTTACAGATAATTATTGCAAATAAAGTGAATCTCATTCAATCTCATTAATAATTACGTATTTTTACATAAAAATACATGTTTGTCAACGAATTTTAACGTAAAATTTTGTTCATCTGTCGATTTTTAGGTATTTTATTTGTTAATTCAAAATGGCACAAGATTCACAGTCCGCTAGTAATAGTGCCAATAGTGCACTAAAGAATGAAAAAGAAAGACAACTAAAATTGGTTCAAACGCAGCGAGAATATGCGTTTCGTGATATGCAAATTATGATGGATTTATCTAATAATATTCACTCTGATAAATCAGCATTAACTAAATTCAAAGCTAGGTTCAAACGGATTGAGAAATTACGTAGCGAGTTCTTCGAGTATACTACTCAGATAAACGAATTAAAGTTAATCTTAAAACCGAGTGAAACAATTGATTTAAAGGTTGTCCAAGCATTTGACGATTTATACTATAGTGTGATCGCCGTCGCGGATAGTATTTTCCCGAGCGAAAGCGAAGGTATCGACACGGCTCACGCTGCTCGCGTCGCGACAAACATCGGCGCGTGCGGTAGTTGTGATTCATTTAGTTATCATAGCGCGAAGCCATTTTCGCAAGTGCGTTTACCTAATCTTGAGTTGCCAAAGTTTGATGGTAACATTGAACATTGGCAAACATTCTTTGACACATTCTCGTCACTTGTGCATAACAATAATAGCATAAGTTCGATTGAGAAGTTCCATTATTTGTTATCGTGTCTTTCCGGTCAAGCGTTGTCGCTTGCCAAGGGCATTCCGGTTACGAGTGAAAATTATCCAATTGTTTTCGACACTTTGATTGATAGATTTGAAAATAAACGCGTTTTGGCTTATAATTATTTGGAAAAAATAAGTAATTTTTCACCATTAAAAAATAGTAATTTTTTCGATCTTAGGAGTTTAACTAACATTTTAAACGAGACAGTTAACGCCCTTCGGGCTATGAAAATAAAACAATTGGATGAGTTTATACTTTTTTATTTAGCTTCACGGGTTCTAGATAGTGATACTCGTAAACGTTTTGAAATTCAGAATAAGGAACAAATACCTACCTTTTCAGATTTGTTAACCTTTTTACAAAGTTATGTCAAAGTATTGGAGGTCAGTCAATCCGGCACGATATCCGGGTCTGGTATTCAATTAAATCCATTAAATAAACTGACAAAACGCCCTTTAGAGGTTCGAAACAAAAACAATTATAAATCAAATTCGTTTCCGTCCAGTGCCGGTCCCGTCAATGCTTCGATACCTAATCAGCATTCGGTTACCTGTGTGTACTGCGGTGAACAGCATAATATCTTCAAATGTTCTAAGTTTCAATCACTTAGCATTCCTGAAAAGAATAAAGTCGTGTTTAAACAAAAGTTATGTAAAAATTGTTTACGTCCGAATCATAATATTGATCAATGTTTTTCGAAATCTTCTTGCTCGGTCTGTAATAAGCGTCATCACAGTTTGTTGCATGACGGTGGCGGGTCCACAGTCGCGGTACCTAGTATTTCAACCGAAGTGACTGAGGGTTCGGATGGGTTTAGCGTTATCGAACCGCCTATTGTTAACGAAACGTCGGTAACTACTAGTACACACTTAGGGCATAGTCGCGCTTTGGTCCTACTCGGCACTTGTACTGTGCGCGTGCGCGACCCCGCGGGCTCCGCTCCGCCTGTTTTTGCTCGCGCACTCATAGATAGCGGTGCGCAGGACTGCTTCATTACGTCATCGCTCGCGCATCGTTTGCGCTTGCCTGTGCGCCGTTGTAAATTAACCGTGGCGGGTCTAGGTAAAAGCGTAGTGCATCAGATAAAGGGGGAGACATGCTGTACGGTACAGCCTCGCGATTCGGATGATCCTAAATTCGATATTAATGTCATTGTTATGGACACAATCACTAGTAAAATGCCTACAGTTCCAATACCGCCGGTTGTAAAAAACAACTTTAAACATTTAGTACTTGCTGATACGCAATTTGACAGACCGACAGATATTGATTTATTATTGGGCGCGGAGCAGTTTCACGCGATTTATGACGGCCAACGACTTGATTTGGGCAAAGGTCTACCGGTTGCTTTACACAGCGTGTTCGGGTGGGTTCTCACGGGCAGGGTCGATCCCGTTAGCCGTCCCCCATCCACAATATCTTCCCTCGTAGCTTCCACTCGTGCATTAGATGACGTGGTCAAGCGTTTCTGGGAGGTCGAAGAGCCACCAAAAACGGAATTAGCGAACCCGGAGGACGTTAAGTGTGAGGAGCTATTTACCAGTCTAGTTTCCCGCAAGCCTGACGGGCGATACGTGGTGCCGTTACTGTTAAAAGACTCGTGCGAATTTTTAGGCGATTCTTTAAATAACGCGAAATCGCGCTTAAGTAAGCTCGAAAAAAGACTCGAACGCAATTCCGAGTTAAACAAAGATTACGGCGATTTTATGGCTGAGTATCAGAACTTAGGTCACATGCTACCTTCAAGTTTAGGCTCAGGTAAATTCGTCATTCCTCATCATTGTGTAGTCCGCCCAGATAGTGTGACCACAAAGCTCCGGGTTGTTTTTGACGCCAGCTCAAAAACAACAAATGGAAAATCTTTAAATGACATTGTTTATACTGGACCTAAGCTCCAGAATGATATCGTAGACATACTTACCAAATTCCGTTTGCAACCTATAGTGTTCACAGCTGATATAACAAAAATGTATCGTAACATTGATTTGCGTCCTGAAGATAGGGTGTGGCAACACGTACTCTGGCGATCGTCACCTTCTGATCCTGTCTCGGAGTACGAGCTAAACACGGTTACCTACGGCGTGACAAGTTCACCATATCTGGCAATTCGTACATTGCATCAGCTCGCAGCCGATCATGGCTCTGACTATCCTAAAGCTGCTGAAGTGGTTCGTCAAGACACATTTATGGACGATATAACAGCTGGAGCACCTACCTTGACTCAAGCACTTCAATTAAAGGACCAACTTGTAAACCTCTTGGCTTGTGCTCAGTTTGAACTCCGCAAGTGGAGTAGCAATTCGCCTGAATTTAATGCATCTCTTCCTGTCGAACACTGTCAGGTTCCAAAATCATTTTGTGATGAAAATCATCAACACATTATCAAAGTTTTAGGCGTCCAATGGGACCCCCTTAAAGACTTTTTTACTTATTCAATTTCAGCATTGAATTCAAGTTTCACTAAGCGCGCTATTCTGTCATGCATCGCTCGCATCTATGATCCCGTTGGATGGCTTGCACCCGTTGTAATTATAGCAAAATTGCTCTTACAAGACCTTTGGCGTCTTAATTTAGGCTGGGACGACACTGTTCCCACAAATATCTCCGACAAGTGGCGAAACTTCCTCATTGAATTAGAATATGTTAAAAACATTACTGTTCCTCGTAAAGCTACAGCTGATGATGCTGTTCAACATCAATTAATAGGATTCTGTGACGGGTCCTCAAAAGCATACGGATGCTGTGTCTATTTGCGCAGTGTCGGTCCGAATGAATGTCAAGTGCATCTATTGATCGCCAAGTCTAAACTGGCTCCGATAAAACCACTAACAGTAAACCGCCTTGAACTCTGTGGCGCTGTTTTACTTGCACGCATTCTTAAACACATGCATAACTTGTTAAAAAACAAAATCCCAATTAATCAAGTCATTGCGTTCACTGACAGTAGCACTGTGCTTTCCTGGCTACACATCGAGCCTTATAAGCTGAAAACGTTCGTTGCCCATCGAGTTGTAAAAATAACAGAAGACGTTCCCCTCGAACACTGGCAACACGTCTCCACTCATGACAACCCTGCGGATCACTGCAGTCGAGGCCTAAGCTCGATAAAACTCGCTGAATGTTCTGCCTGGTGGGTAGGTCCGGATTGGTTAGCGAAAGATACTTCCTATTGGCCGGGTAATCCTCGTTTGGATTCCTCCGATGATATTCCAGAACTGCGTTCCAACGCGTGTTTAGCTCAGGCTACAACTGCATCAGATGAGCCTAGTCTCGTATTCACATTATTAGAACGCTACTCCTCGTTATCGCGCGTGCAGCGCATTCTTGCTTGGTGTTTACGATTTATATCGGCGTCATCACGCCATCCCGTACACAGTAAAACGCTTACCGTTAAAGAATTAAACTATTCGCTTCAGGTTTTAATTAAACATGAACAGCAGTCGTATCTTACTGATGACGTGCAGAGTTCTAAAGCCATCCAGAAACTCCGTCCATTTGTAGATGACTCGGGTCTCTTCCGAGTGGGGGGACGATTAAAACATTCTAACTTACCTGTATCTGCTAAACATCCCGTTTTATTACCTAAAGGTTCACGTCTATCTTTACTGATAGTAGATTATTTCCATATAACTTACTTGCATTGTGGTCCTCGTACCCTGCAATCGATTATCCAACGTCAATTTTGGATTCTTGGGATTCGTAATTTGATTCGTTCCAGATTATCAAAATGCGTTCAATGTTTTAAAGCAAAACCTATTCCGTGTCAACCTTTAATGGGAGATCTTCCATCTTCCCGAGTTCAACAAACGCGTTGCTTCCAGAAAGTTGGTATAGACTTTGCTGGGCCCTTTCTCGTAAAAGAAAGTCATAGACGAAAGTCGCAAACTTACAAGGTTTACGTATGTATTTTTGTATGTCTCGCCGTAAAGGCAATTCACATGGAAATAGTCACCGAGCTATCCACTCCTGCGTTTATTGCGGCTTTAGACCGTTTTGTTTCCCGTCGTGGGCTTTGTTCTTTTATAGTTACCGATAACGGTACTAATTTTATCGGCGCGAAACGCTATCTTAACGATTTATATAAACTCATATGTGAAAATCGCGATCCCGTATCATCTACTCTCGCAGAACGTGGAATCATCTGGCAATTTAACCCTCCAACCGGAAGTCATTTTGGCGGAATTTTTGAAAGTGGAGTTAAATCCATGAAATACCACTTAAAACGGGTAATTGGATCGCAGATTCTTACTCTGGAAGAGTTGATGACAGTACTTACTAAGGTCGAAGCGGTACTGAACTCGCGGCCGTTGTGCAACATATCCTCGGATCCTAGCGAAGTAGATATTCTAACACCGGGACATTTTTTAGTTAATAGTCCTCTAGTAGCGTTACCTGAACCTGAACTGACGGATCAATACGTGTCCCCTAGAGAGCGTTGGCAGATGTTGCAAAAAATTACCCAATCATTTTGGCGTATCTGGCAGCGTGACTACCTCCATACGTTACAACAGCGTGCGAAATGGTTTCACGGTCAAGCTAACGTACAGTGTGGTGATATTGTATTGCTCGTTGACAACAATTTGCCTCCATTAGATTGGCGTTCAGGACAAATTACTGCCTTACACCCTGGCGTTGACGGTGTAGTCCGTGTCGTTACACTGCGCACTACGCGTGGCCTCCTTCGGAGACCAGTAACTAAACTTTGTCCGTTGCCTATAGAACATTAACTGTATCGGTTTTCATTGGTACATTTTCTTAGTTTTAAGTTTAATTTGATAATTTCTCAATCTTAATTCTAAAACAAAACTCATTAGATCAAAACCATTGGTACGAAGGAATGCAACCTTAACAATTCAATTAGTATAGTAACAGTGTAAGGAGAAAAAAGGATTTTTTTTACTTTCTTGATTTCTTTACTCTTGTACTTTTGAAATCTAGACGATTTCAAGTGGGGGGATTATGTTCAGGCTTTCCATCCTTGAATCCTACACTATTCCACCTCACTTTCCTTACACCTAGCGCCATCTCTGGCGCTATTACGTAAACGTGGCTGCGCGACATTCGCGCCCTCCAACGAAGAAAAAAGGAAGCTCTCTCTTCGAAAACACCGCGGCACGCGCCGGGTCACCGCCGCTGAAAATCCTAAATTATTCTGAAAAACGGTGTGTAAGAACGGAGCCGGCTCCAAAGATCGATCAAAGAACACAACAGAAGTGAGTGCCAGTGTGGTGCAAGTGTTAATAACCATCGGCATTATCAGTTGGAGTCGTCGCTGCCGCTGACTATAGCGGTGGCCAGCCACGCACGTAAGTCCTTTTCCTTCAGCCTTTTATCTATCCACATAAACCTCTTGCGAACCTGACTCTCCGACCCTCTTGTGTAGGTACTTGGTAGGGAATCAAGGAGAAATAAACAAAAAAAATCCGAAACCAACACGTTTCAATAGGTAACAGAGCTACTGACGGCTTTTTGCGAAGTTCGGTTAATCTCTTTGTGTGGTTTAACTTCGTCTCTGGTTAAGATACAAACTGTTCCGTATTTTATTACATAATATTTATAAATATTACGATGGTGGTTTTATAAGCTCATGACTTGTTGTTTTATTTCTCTATATAATCTTTTTGTAGCTCTGTGTCCTCAGTCCAACGAAGTTCCTACCTCTTCGAACCATTATTTTTTTCTTTCATCGCCTGAAAAATGTAGTAACTGAAATGCGGGCTCATTTTAGGCACCACCTTTTGACTTGATAAAATCTTTGCCCGCCTAGACATTTATTCATGTTTGGTCGGAGAAAACATCTCAGTCGGCTAAATCTAGAGAATAGGAAGGGTAAAGCAATAATTCGTATCGTAATTAGATGAGTTTTGATGTCTTGAGGGTTAACAGGGTCACTAAGAAAAGTTAGAAGTCACTTGAGCTTTTTGTTTTCAGAAGTAATAATCATTACCCAAATTTGAAAAAAATTTAGCGTCAAGCTTCGTAAAGAGTTTCTTTTAAGAAACAAAAATAAATTATGAAAAAAAATGTTTAACTAAAGTCAGGGGCTTATCAAACCGCCCTCGTAAGTTAAAGAAACTTTAGACCTGTAAAAGAGTCAATTGCTTAAACTTAAGCACTTACATACAAATCAGAAGACCGACATTAATAAGTAATTTGTTTTCTAGAAGCTTTTCAAATTTTCATGTTAATTTATTCATACTTACCTACCTACCTACCTTTTAACAAAATAAACAAGAAATGGAGTGCTATTATATATTCTGTGGAAATGGTTCCTTTGAGCGATTTTAGTTCTGGTAGATTTTACCTGAAAAGAATAAAAATAGGTTAGTTATCAAGAATAAGTATTTACGGTCAGTAACGTCGAACAATTTAGTACTTTATCGTACTAAATGTATTGACCTTTGTCTCAAACTGTGAGACACCTGTCAAAATAGGTGCTATTACAAAGTACTTTAGTGTTCAGCGACTACCGTTATTTGGGGACAGTCAAACCAATTATCGCCAAGGTCGCTCATCGGATAGGTGATCAAAATGTACTTGAGCTCCTCTGTGCTTAGAATCATTCCCTTAAATTATATAACGTTATATTATGGACATTTTAACTGAACTCCTCTTTGATACTGTGCATATACAAAGACTAAATTAAAAACCAATTAAAAATCAACCCATTTCTGAATTCTATTTCTGCGCAAGAAGTTTGCCCTGAAGTGGCATAAATAGCATAAAGCGTTTCATTCACGACCAACTTGAATTTTAAAAGTGCTGAAAATGCCAATGTTGGAAATCTCCAGCTGAAACAGAACGCTGAAACGCGAAACGTATTACACGAAACAAAAGGAGATAAAAAAACCACTCTCTAACGGTAACTGGGATTGGAAACAAATTTCCCGTAAAAAGGGGAGAATTGGCAGCGCAAGAGCATAGGGTTAATGGTAACGGTTAATTGCTTTGAAATCGATTTTGCAATAAAAAAACAGAACTATTACTTTAGTGAATGTAACGACGCAATGTAAAGACGGTTTATCGTTCAAAAAATCATGTTTTCTGATTTTAAAAAAACTGGTAAAACTGTCAGTAGCACGGTAATTTTTTTTTACCTTGAGAACACGCGGTGCTATGCAAAAATACAACTTTTTTTAAATTATCTACAATCTATTTCATATTTTATCTGCTCTGAAATTAATAGAAGTGAAGTGAAGTGATGATTTCCCCATATTGACAAAATTATCTGAGTTTCATAATTTTAATATAATTAAAGACATTTGTTTCTTTTTGAATGTAAAAAAAAGTTCGTTAAATACTTATCGAAAATATTCATTTGCCTCGAAGCAAAAGAAAAACAATAGATCGTACATCAAAAGCAGAAATTGGTAACTGAAAGGCGCTGAAAGCTTCAACAGTTCAATTTTCTTCCAACTTCGTGAAATGCCAAAATTGGAGGTTTAACTTGTGAAATCGGTCGATGTTGCACGGCACTGTGGAACTATCACACTTTCGACTTCACATTTTTTTTTGTCCGCGTGGATTCCCCTTTATTACAAAAATACTTTCGAATCCACACTCCCAATCGTTAAGTTCCACTTACTAAGAAGCTTTGTCATTTGTTTTTACAACACTTAAAAGGAGTTTTCCAATAAATATTGTGCTAATATTGATTGACTAATTGTAATAAACACATTTTTATTCTTTATTTTATTATTTATTATTTATCTATATTTAACAGACCAAGCGAGCAAGAAGCGCGAGCGAAGCGTCTTCGTTTCAGCTTGGGCAAAAATGCTTCCGGCTATCCCGCTGTCCCGTTGTCCGTCTGTTCTCCTCTACAGGTCGCATTTCTCCCGATTCTCGGGAAATTTTGTGAGCAAGTTCGATATTTAAATGGATTTTTTTACTAAATGGCGGAGATATGGAGAAAATTTATATTTCAGTCATTCCGAAAAATGTAACAAATGCAAGGTCTATCGATCACAGTTTTAAAATGTTAAATCTCGAAAGCGAAGCGATAACGAAGATTTGCAAAATGTCACTTTCTATCTATTCAAATATTATACAGTATCATTGGCAGCACCATCATCATTGTTTGCTTACACATACGTCATCGAGAGGCATCATTGTGCTGTTTTTGGTAGAATGTGTAGCCCATTGTGTTGTGACTGAAGATAGTATCTAGCTTAGAGCTGCAAACATCCTTTTGTTTCTGAACGCCGTTTGAAAAACTACTATGGTTCTAATATTAAGGAGCATAAACTCTGTATCTAACTTTTTTTATAGTAGTAAAAAGATTTAACGATTGGTGCTCAGTCACCAAGCTTGCATTTGATAATAACAAGTGATATAATTGCACGTTTTAACAGATTTATTCGCATTGTTAGATACTTTCACGTCATAACTACTAAACTCATCATCATTAATTTTTGCATACACATTGTCAGGGATGCAGAAAAGGATATATAAGATACCTCTCATCCAGAAAAAAGTACTGTCGAGGGATCAAAAATAACCGAAAAAACGCGAGCGGCTGCTATTCACTATTAAATAAAGTGAGTATAACATTACTAACTCAAGAAAAACATTACAAACTCAAGAAATAACATTTCGAACACGAGAAATAACGAGGTATTCCAGTTACCGCACCAATCTGAACCGCACCCGAAAAGCATTCCAGTTACGGCACTAATTGGTGCTGTTCGAATAGTGAAATAAAAATATTATTAAAGCATTCCAGTTACGGCACCAATGGTAGGTGATAACTAAATAACATCAATAACACAGTTCAGTTCTTTATTTTTTTTTGAAGACATTATGTGAAGTAGGTATTCTAGTAACAACTAATAAATCATTAGGTTTAAAGTAGGTACGGACAATGTAGCTTTGCGAATTATCGTTTGGATTCTAAAGTACCAGGATAACATAGTTATGGAGGCAGTAGTTATAGTGCATTGGATTTTTTCTAACCAGTCGTAACAATAAATTATAACTACCGCCTCCATAGCTATGTTATCCTGGTACTTTAGAATCCAAACGATAATACGGACACTTTATACCTAGTGATGTATTTATTAGTTGTTACTAGAATACCTACTTCAAATAATTTCTTCACATATAATAAAGAACTGAACTATGTAATCGATGCTTTTTAATTAACACCTTTATTTAAACCAGTGGTGTCGTAACTGGAATGCTTTAATAATATTTTTAATTCACTTTTCGAACAGCACCAATTGGTGCCGTAACTGGAATGCTTTGGTGCGGTTCGGGTGCTGCGGTTCAGATTGGTGCGGTAACTGGAATACCTCGAAATAGGAGGTTGAGAACATTACAAACTCAAAAAATAACAAAGACACCGCATGGTTACATCGCTCTTAACAGAATTAATTGTATCTATTCAATAAAAAAAATCGTGACTTATCCGCACATTTCACCAACATAAGCAAAGTTAGTTCATTTGCCGATGGTACGAACTAAAAGGTCTGCAGAAAGCTCTTCTATTTCAATGAAATAACTCTACGAATCACAAACTTATCCAACCATCCTTTCAAAAAAAGTAAGCAAGCTGTCTATGGTACAATACAAGAGCTTAAAGGCTGTTTTTTTGTTCATTGACTATTTGGACTTGAACTTGACTTATGGCTAGGCTATGCGGACGCACTGTGATTGGTTCGTTTGTTTTACGTATGACGTGTGATTGGTAGTTGGGACGCTGTGCGTCCGCGGGCACTGTAAAACCTCATAGTATTGTGAATACGGAAGCTAGTGGGTCAGTAAGGATATTTTATTTCCTTACTGACTATATCACCCGTACTCCCTACGAACCAAAGAGCCCTATTTCAATGCAGTGCGTTCGCATTGGCAAGGGTCTTTTTAATATTGTTCTTGAATATGCGGTAAGAATCTGATTATCGACAGAGAAATTTGATATCAAATCGCATTTCAGTATTGATAGACATATTTATGTTTCCGTCTCCGTTCACGTTTAATATAAATTTATTGCTCCATAATCTATATTAAAGTTACGAGTATTTATGTGTTATTATCTACCCACAGTTAGAACATATATCTAATTATAAACATAGCTACATTTTTTTTGTGTCATCATCGCAGCGTCAACAAGTCGGTCTCGACGGAAGACCAGCGCTGGTCGCAGACCATGCATTATGCTGAGTCGGGACCGTTTTGAGGCAATGTGCTATGGTTTGTTTTTTTTTATTATTATTTTGTATGTGTTGTCTCAAATAAATATTATTTCTTTCTTTCTTCTTCTTTCTTTCTTTCTTTCTTCTACAAAATATGAGAAAATACTGTGGCCGCTATCGCTCATGACAAACACCATAAATATCACCGTTTCCTTACGACCGGCTAAAAGGTCGCAATTTAGCGAAAAAAGAAGAGTCTACGAATAGCCACTTAAATGATGACCGAGATTTATTTGTTACATTGAGCACCTCCATCATAGAGCTCAAAAATTCAGCTTTTCACACTTTTTCGGTGATACGAATTCGTCACTCTTTCTGTGATTAGAATTCGTCACCTTTTTGGTGATTAAAATTCGTCACTTTTTCGGTGATTCGAATTGACAGGTGTGATTTCGGTAAATAAAATTGAAGAGTTTTTAAAGGTTTATTAAAAATTCAGCTTTTTACACTTTTTCGGTGATACGAATTCGTCACTCTTTCTGTGATTAGAATTCGTCATTTTTTCGGTGATTCAAATTCGTCACTTTTTCGGTGATTCGAATTGACAGGTGTGATTTCGGTAAATAAAATTTAAGAGTTTTTAAAGGTTTATAAATCACATTTTGGGTTTTTATCTGAATGGAAACGACTAAGCTGAAAACAGATCGAAAGAAAAATGTTCTATCATCGTATTCGGAGTTTGGACTAGAAATTCATGGAATCATAACTTTTTTTAACATTATATTAAAGTCTAGACAAAAACATATATATGTAGCACATACCACTATGTGCTTATTTCCTTTCTTCACGCGTCACCAACTGCCATAAGGTCATAACTTACAAAAGATATTTTACTAACATAAGAAATGAATATATCCTTCCTTTTCTTTTACGCTTGTTACATCTAACATTTCCAAACGATCAAACAAAATATGGAGAAATCTCTCAGAAAAGAATATGTATCTCGCTCATCCGAGATGTTAGGCGGCTCACACACTATCCCCTTCATTACGTAACTTTAAAGCTAACAATTCTCGTTTGAAATCGATTGAAACCGTTTGAAATCTTTCGAAATTAATGAAATTTGTCAGTTCCAGTAGATAATAGAGTACTCTGTTAGCACCTGAAACGGTCGTATATCATTAATTTCAAACAATTGATAGCAACAGAGTTACGTAATCACGTTAATAAGCCGCGGATTTTGTTCGTAAAAACGCATGAAAAATCACACTTATATCGGCAACTACTTTGTCATATTGATTTTTTGTCAAAAATGTTTCCAACTGTGAGAGATTTGTCAAAAAAGTTGATAGTAATAAAGTAGTAAAGTGTTCAACTACTTCCGTTGCTGACAGTACCATTCTTACTATCCTTACTAATATAATAAATGCGAAAGTCCGTTTGTTTGTTTGTTACGCCATCACGTCTTAAGTACTGAACCGATCATCATGAAATTTTGCATACACGTTGTCAGGGGTACAGAGAAGGACATAAGGTAAATTGTTCCCGAGAGATAGCAAAAAACTTTCCACGCAGACGAAGTCGCGGGCGGTCGCTAGTAATATATAAAAACGCCTCTCCGCCTTTCGTCTGGAAGCTGCACACTACCGCGCCGATACACATACAATATGATATATTTTTGACTTTTGTATTTGTCTTTGTGATGTCCAATGTACTGTATGCCGAAGACAGAAAAAAAAACACTCCGTATTTACGGAGTGTTTCTGTCATTGGTACGTGCAGATAAATAAATAAATAAATATTTGACAACATTACATACATTGCTCCGATTCCAAAGTAAGTAGCTAAAGCACTTTTGTTATGGAAATCAGAGACAACGGTGGAATCACAAACACCCAGACTTGAACCAATACAGGAAAGTTCGTTTTTCTAAATTGACCCAACCGGGGATCGAACCCGGGACCTCAGAGATGGCGACACCATGAAAACCGGTGTACAAAGCCACTCGACCACGGAGGTCGTCTAGATTTTTGTCAGTTAGCTATATTTTAAAGATGGCGTCACTTTAAGTTATGTCTATAACTAAACTCGCCTAATAACAGAGCGCGTGCCAGTGTAAGAAGCGCCTTAGAGGTAGGTAAAGGAATAGCAAACTTTTTGGGCATCGGTTGTAGGGAGGTAGCTTATGCTTTGGAATATTATGGTTGGTTCTATATTACTTCATGAAGGGAATTATGTTGTCCCTCTTCCATGAATAACTTGGTTAGTTTATTGTTTGAGTTGGGAAAAGTTTTGGCGAATTTGATATTAATATTTTGACAAAAGAAAAAATGTTGTTGACACTTCGTCGTTGTTTTGTCGTTTTACTAACCAACTGAGCCTATAGGAAAATAAGGAAAATTAATTTCTCAATTTTTGTTTTTGTGTGCCTACGTATTGTTATTGTTATACTGCTATTATTATTTTGTTAATCTGTAACTCCATAAACTTTATAAATAAGTCTATGGTAACTAACTAAATCTTTAAATTCCACTTCCAAGTTTACATTTACATTACATTATAGGCTTCACATAAATTCCATTGTATATTCGCTTTGACTTTAAATGGTGGTAACACAAACACCTAGACCTGATCCAATATAGAAAGGTTCGATTTTTCTAAATTTGTTATAGCTGGGATTTGAACCCGAGATCTCAGAGACAGCGACACCATGATAACCAGGGTGCAAGACACTCGACCAAGGTGGTCGTCATTTTATTATTCGATATTAGCGCGATCGGGTCACTGTTGTCGCTGTCAATCAGCCATCTTTGTAATACTTAAATGGTCTGTCTTCACTGATTCGCTTCAACTATATAAAATAAATAAATATTTGGCAACATCACATACATTGCTCATTGGAAATCAGAGACATCGGTGGTATCACAAACACCCAGACCTGAGACAATATAGAAAAGTTCATTTTCTACATTAACCCAGCTGGGGATCGAAATCGTGACCTCAAGAGATGGTGACGCCTGAAAAGCGGCGTGCAAACCACTCGACCACGGAGGTCGTCAAACTATCAAGTGTAATTGCGTCAAATGCATGCAATATTTGCCTCTAAACCCGTGCGCTTTCCCTTTCAACTTTCAATTACAATATTGATTGCCTCCAAACCGTTTGCTTTCACGTTCAACTTGCTGCCATACAAATTTGACGTTTTTTTTTAGAAGATAGGGCCATGCGCTATTGAACGCCTTGAGGCATGCGTCAGATGAAAGTGAAAGGGAGAGTAATCGGTGAAGACACACGTAAAGGCTTCTTAGTTAAAACCTTTACTTGAGGTCTCCTTGACATTAGAGGCATGGAGGAGCTCGATGGCGCAGTGGTTTAGCGCCTTTCTCAAGGGTCGGTCACGGGATGGGTGACCAAAAATTTATTATCTCGAGCTCCTCCGTGCTTCGGAAAGCACGTTAAGCCTTTGGTCCCGGCTGCACTTGCAGTCGTTAACACCTACCAATCCGCATTGGGCCTGCGTGGTGGGTTATGGCCCATCCTCCTTATCCACCCATAAGGAAGACCTGTGTCCCAGCAGTGGGGACATTAAAAATGTCTGATGGTCATAACATTAGATAAGGAAGCTGTCAGTTCCATAGGGTTTCTGTTTCCGTCAAATCTGACTACTTATTTGAATATAAGATGGCCTTAACTTTAACAATCGTTTGAGTATTTGGCCGAAGCTGTCAGTCAGCCATTTTGGCGCGCGAAGTACATTTCAATGATATCGGGTCCGATAGCGTATCGTACGTAATATCCAATAATGACATCGCGTCGCTGTCGGTGAAATGGAGACAGCGTAATAATGCCGGCAGACCTTACGCAATGCGGCCTTGAACTTAAGCTATCATCTTGGAACCATGTTCCCTTTTACGACTCTGGACTGGTTAAAAAGTATTTGTACTATCGATTGCAGATTTCTTTGTGTAATTGATTGGTGTAATTGACATTTAGATTTTATTAAAATTACTAGTTATATCATATATGTTAGATTACTTTTTATTATAAGCAAAAGGGTCTTAATGGAAAAACAGCCTTACAATATAAAATGTGTTTTTTTTAATTAAAAGTTACGTTCCTATACGTAACTTTTAATAAAAAAAAACACTCCTCCTAATTTATACTCAAGAAAAAATACTATGTACCTACTATTTAAAAAAAGACTATCGTTATTCTATTATATTATATAATGCAGATAGTCTTTTGTTCGAACACAACAATTTTAAATAACGAAGTCGTGTATTTTCTAAAAGAGGAATGCATTTATATTTTCCAGCGATACCTCAATTCGCTTTTCTCGATAATGCAAATAATATAGAGGCGCCTTTTGGCATTCACCCAAAATGTATGTGCTTAAGTGAGCTTGACTGCCGGTGATTACAGAACAAGATAAATAAGTGATTTAGCCTTCACATAATGTTAAGCTTGGGTGCACAAGAAATATATTGGGTATATCGCGAAATATTATACGTGTTGGCAATTTGACGACGGACCAGAATTATAGTTAAGGAATAAATACTAAGTATTAAATACTAGCTATCTGCTCGCAGCTTCGCCCGCTTGGACTATAGGTTATACCGTGCGGGCGAAGACCCGTGCCCAGCAGTGGGATAAAAAAATGGGACCAACTTGGGAACAAACCTGATAAAGTAACGTTTGAATCATGTCAATCGGTTCAGCCGTTTTTGAGTAATCGGTGGACATACATAAAGAAAAATATGAGAACATAGAACCTCCCCCTTTTTTTGAAGACGGTTAAAAAGTAGCTTATGTCCTTCCCCAAGGTCCAATCTATATCCGTACCAAACGTCAAAATTGGGCCAGAAGTCTAGGTGTAAAAACGTTACAGAGAGTTACTTTCGCACTTATAATATTAGTATGGATTTTATTATGTTCCAAATAAATGAAAAGAGACAAATCCCACCAAGTATTGAACCCCAAACTTTACAAATTTATTATTATAAATAGGTACGTACGTCTACGTACCTAATAAGAACACAAAAAATGGGTTTATTTCAATACATCATAAGTTTAAACATAAAATATAAGATAAGATAATACATACCTACCTATGTATTATTAGTTGACCAATACAATAATGCTCAGACAACCAGAAAAAATATTACCAAAATTGTTCTTAAAGGTGAAATACTAGTAGTACTACTGCAAATTGCAATAGATTGGCCAATTCGGGATGTTCAGTCGATTTCATACTGTTATTAAATCGCTTATCTGAGTCATTGTTACCTGAACAGCTCATAAGCGTAGTAACAACGCACCCTTTCAAGTTCGCCTGTGGTACAAGTAATAGAAGATAATACCATAACTTCGTGCGTGACCCTCCTGCGGGGTGATAGACGTTGGCGGGGGAGCGGTGCTCTAAATGTTACCGGGGGCGATTGGTGTTGCGCGGGAAGGGAAACGCGTGCAATGTTAAGGAAACTTCGCCTCCCCCAACATCTGTCGTCCGCCCCGCAGAAAAGTCACGCTCGAACTTGTCTGACTACACTAGTGGGGTAACTCGGCTGTCTTGTCAGGGCAACGAATGTAATACATCGCAGCGAGTCATACCAAACATGTCACCATTACGATTGCGCTTCTGCTATACCTACTAGTTGTCAATTGCCTTGTCTGCATTTATCGCATAGACAAAGAAACTTACCTTACAGTAAGAAAAGATATTACTACACTGTAATAATACTTTGAGCAGATAGAAGCAGAGGAGTTGATCAAGTGTGATGATACAGAAATATGTTTGAGTTAGAACATGGTGCATCAAATAGTCTTTGTATCGTTCCTATTGTCCTCATTGCCTATGAAATCCATTACACAGTCCATCCAGATCAAGATCCATTGATCTTGATCAATGTTTTTGTTTCAGATGCATACATCTGAAACAAAAACATTGATCAAGATGATTTAGAAAAATCTAACCTTTCTATATTGGATCAGGTCTAGGTGTTTGTGTTACCACTATTTAAAGTCAAAGCGAATATACAATGGAATTTATGTGAAGCCTATAATGTAATGTAAATGTAAACTTGGAAGTGGAATTTAAAGATTTAGTTAGTAAGATCGTGATCAGTGAGATTGAATGCGTAATGGCTGTCTATATCTTATGATTTACACCACCGACAGTTAGTATCGACTTTGTCTTATCGCGGTTTCGTACTCCAGGCCAGGGAGGTCCGTTATATTCATAGTGGCTAATCCTCCAACGAACTATATAATAATATACTTAGCATTCATGGGAATTGAGACTTAACTAATAGATACAGCATACAGAGCGAGCGCGATATATAGGCGTGGTAATAGCCAGCTATAAAATGCGTAATCTCAAATAATTCAAAATGTAACACAAACGTCAATTTCTTACTCCCATATGTTTAGGATAGGAGGAGCTATGAGGAGCTCGGTGGCGCAGTGGTATAGCGCCTGGCCCAGCGATTGCGGAGGTTAAGCAACTTTCGCAAGGGTTGGGTGACCAAAAATGTATTATCTCGAGCTCCTTCGTGCTTCGGAAGGTACGATAAGCCGTTGGTCCCGGCTGCATTTGTAGTCGTTAGCGCCCACCAATCCGCATTGGACCTGTGTGGTGGATTATGGCCCATCCTCCTTATCCACCCATAAGGAAGGCCTGTGCCCTAGCAATGTGGACATTAAAGATGGCCATGGTCATATGTATAGGTAGGTATACATAACCCCAAACAAAGCTTGTCCTAATATTGATGATGTTTTTGTATACTATTTAGAGAATAACAAAAAACCTACTATTTGCTTCCGTTTCTAATGATAGAGGAAATTCCTCGCGAATTAAAACTATGTAATACAGTAATATTTAAAGAATACTTTAAGAAGACAATAACATAATAAGAAACATATAATTATAAGAATGATAAAAATAAGAGAATGTATATATAAAAATGGGAAATGAATGTATATCAAAACTAAATAGCATAATGTAATTTAGGGTTAAAATGTAAATAAAAAACCTAATGTAAGAAATCTACAACAGGAAAAATATGTATAGTAAAATTTAAGCACAATAAACACTAGTATCAATATATTGTAATAAAAAATAAAAAAAGATAAAAATATTAGGTAAACAATAAAAACAAGAACAAGAAGACTGTATAAGTAAGTAAGAAACATTGTTAAATTATAGTAAAAATAAAAAAGAGAAAAAATACAAAGTAAAGCTCTTCAAGCTAAAGTAAAAAAGAACAAAAAAAAAGAAATGGAATGGCAAAATATGTCCTGCCAAAAAGAGGGGAGCAGCCGCAAATTAAAAAAAATCCTCCTGAACAAGGACGAGGGCAAAAAGTGAATAATTCAAAACATAATAACTAATATAGAGTCGGTGAGAAACAACAAGGGTTAATATACCTTTTAAAACAAAAGCCAATAAAAAGTACCCAGCGGCTAACTTCCTCGTTGTGTTAAAAACAATCCGTTGGTCTATTTATAAAAAATAATAAAGGAACTCCAAACCCGTTTATTAATTTTCTCTAGAGCGCAACAGCTTTTTGCTTCCGACCACTGCACTGTAAGATAACCCTCCACCAACCGCTGATATCCAATTTGCTCGCGGCTCCAAATGAACTTCACTGATATAAATAGCACTTGCAATCTCTAGATTCTTTTGAATCGTAAAAGCAACACAATTCAATGTCAGTAGCAAACTGCTTGCTATTATTTCACTTTACACTTGGCGCGTTACACCGTTGAATGGACTATGATACTTTTTCTTTCAGAAAAGAAATTGTTTTTGTTCTAACAAAAGTATTTGGTAGGTAAAAATTCGTCCAGCCAGAGATAAAATCCAGAGATATACACTTATCCCTACCGAATGATAGCTATCTAGAAACGAGTAAGTACACCAAAGGGTTCGTTGGTCGATTAACCGGACACTGGCTTTATATGTGCAAGATTTTTAGGTATATTTTGAGTAGAATATACTTGAATCCTTTATTATACCAGCCTCCCTAACATGACCATTGAAACACTATATCTATTGCGTGATATAGCATTTTATCGAACTCTTCTGTCAAAGTCTTTTGACATACATGATAAATTGCTTTATCATATCGTATTTCGGTGGTCATGCTAGGCCTGCTGGGACCGTACCGGCTAACGCATCGAACTTCAGAAAGTCTGCCGAGGTTCAAGTTAAAACAGATAAATCGAGCCCAAATTGGGCCAAAATGGCGAACCCTAATTCATGATGTCACACGAACATCGATATCTCCTAAATAACTTCGGCGAATAGTACAATACGAAACTCTTTACTTCGATTTATCTAGTTTAATTTGAAGCTCGGCAGACCCGCCGAAGTTCGAAAAGTTAGCCGTTAGGGCCCCTGACGAGTCGATTGGCTAGCATGCAAAGTGCCGAGGAAGATTATTTTTTATGAGGACTAAAATTTAAGTTGATTAATATGCTGCACTCTGCTTCTCATGATTTCCGAAAACTTTTGTTTTTTTTCAGACAGCTTTCCGAATACTAAATCACCAGACAACTCCTAAATTATTTACTAGTCCTAAAATATGTGCTCTCAAAGTTATTTTAATAATTACCCAGACTATTTGTTACTCTTCAAAATGCAAATCCTAATAACGCCAGTCTTTGAAATATTCCAAAACCGAATGCTCAAAGCTAAAGGCATTACTTCTACTTCAAGTAAAGTAATAACATTACGTTTTTCAAATACGAAACAGTCTTAAAATAGACTTTTCCCTTCAGAAGCGTATTCTGAAACCTCAACTCATTTTAATGTCAAGTTCTTCACAAACAAATGGTCGGCGGTCGGTTGAAAAATGACACACTTCACAGACTCCTTTATTTGTTCTAGTGGCTTAGGGGTTGATTATTGGGGAACGAAATGACATTTACATAATTTATTGCTTTTTCGCTTAGAGAACGTTCTCTGACTGTCAATCCTTCTCACGGACTTAAACAAATATCACTGCCATTTATGATCACCATCAGCCATTTATGATGTCCCCAATGCTGGGGCACAGGCCTCCCTTATGGGTGGATGAGGAGAATGCGCCATAACCCACCACACGGGCCCAATGCGGATTGATGGGTGTTAACGACTGTAAATGCAACCGAGACGAATGGCTTAACGTGGCTTCCGAAGGACGGAGGAACTCGAGATAATAAATTTTAGGTCACCCATCCCATGACCGACCCGAATCATATCCGAACCCGTAGTTAAAGTCATATAAGTCGTAAAAACCAAAACCAAATAAATTGGGATAAGGGTAGGGGGATGATGAAGTTGTAAAAACACTAAACCGACATCGCTCGAGGGATTGCTCAACTGAACGGGACACGAGAAGAACCGATGGTCGTTTGGGCGGAAATGTTTTGCCCCCCACTCAAATGGCCATCATTCTATACGTTTGAACGCTACGCTTACTATTAAAACATAAATATGAGCAATATGCGATTAAATTAAATGTGGAAAACTTATGTAAATCTTAGACTTTAATGAATTGTATGCAATTGACAAGGTTACGGCACGTGAATGTATAGTTTACTGCTTATTTTATAGCTGTAATAGTTAGCGTAACGTTCAAACGCAGAATGTTGGATATTTGAGTAGGGGGACTGAAATAGCGACCGCTCACCGGACGACACTCCGTGGGTAGGCCCTCGACAAGGTAGACCGACGATCTGTCCCTGATTTTGTAACTTTCTTGCAATCAACTCTGACAGAAATCGCAGTTGCATTGCTGCTTTAGTAAGAACCAATGTAACAACTATCTAACTTAAAGCAGCAATGTAACTGCGGTTTCAATCGATTTCAATAGAGAATTGTTAGCAACAGAGTTACATAATCAGGGGGCTGATGAAGGTCGGAAGCTGCTGGATGCGGGCAGAGCAGAACCGATCGCTGAGGAAATCCTTGGGGGAGGCCTATACCCAGCAATGGGTGTCATGTGGCTGATATGATGATGATGATGTTTTGCCAGTTGCCAGCCCTAGGCGTAACCACTAAACACACAAAAAGTATTTAACTACGATCTAATCAATTTGCAAATACCTTTATCTTCGACGCCTTCAAAGCTTTTATCGCAATTGTGTGGCCATATTGAAATACGAAGTCAAACAATCGATTTATTGTTGTCTGCCCATTGTTGGTTCAAATGGGTTGGACCGATATTCTGGGTCATTGTACAAAATTTGGCACAGATAATAAAATGTACTTATACTAAACGTTGCTAAATAATAGAAATCCTAAAATACAAAGTCACGCCCTGTAGGTATATAAAATCACATCAGAATAAATATTTGATAAATATAAATATTTGACAAATAATAAATAAATATTTGATAATAATAAATATTTGATAAATATTTGACAACATCACATACATTGCTCCGATTCCAAAGTAAGTAGCTAAAGCACTTGTGTTGTAAAAATATGTATTAAAGACCCCCCATCGGGTGAAGGTCTCCATTTCATTTCACACCAAGTCTTCCTGTCACAGCTTTCGCTTCCCAGTCTTTACCGCTAATTAACAACATATAACAAAAATACCCCTAATAGGTACCGAATATGGTATATAGGGACCATCAAACGGAACAACTTATACTATGGTACCGACTCTCAAGTTCGATTTCAATTTTTGTATGAAACAGCTGATTTTTTTTTCGCGATTTCAGAGTTGGTCCCATAGTAAAAGTTGATCAGTTTGATGGTCCCTCCCTATATACCATATTCGGCATTAGGGGTATTTTTGTAACATGTTGAATATATACTTATAATTAATCGCCTTACTAATAAAGATTGTATAACAGACAGATTGTACAACATTAATATATACTTATAATTAACGCCTTACTAATAACAATTGATTGTGTATAGTTACAAAGTGTTTTGTCCCTTTCTTTTTAATGTCAAACTTAAACAACCTTACCACAAAAGATTTTAAAACACTGTTTAAATGTGATGCCGTCTCTTTCAAACAATATTGTCAAAAACAGCATCACATTTAAACAGTGTCTAAGTTAAACACTTGTTGAACAGTGTTTTAAAATCTTTTGTGGTAAGTCCGCTTTAGTTTGACAGAGAGTAACCATTGTGTAACTAGACATCTGCTATACAATCTTTATTAGTAAGGGGGATAATGTACCTATGAAAACCTTAAAAATAGTAATGAGTGTTGGAAAATAAGCCATAGCTGTCATATCAAATTTTTAAGGAATAAAAAACTACATTCACCAACATCACTGTCTTAATAGACAGAAATTAAAGAACCATGTTTACTAATCCTCAGTTTCCAAACAAATCTTACAGTCCTGTGGGAAGTAAGTACCTACCATTATCCTGCCCATACAAGCTTGTTATCGCAGAGCAAAATTGATTCATTAACCTTGAACCTTAAGGGATTGAGCTGTTTGGACCTTCAATGGAAGGATACGTACCCTTTCGACCTCCAAATTCTGATACGTTGCTAACCCGACCTTCTTAGCTTATTTATGGATTAATTTTGATATCGTTGACCTTGGTAATAATAATTTGAGTAAACAAGTAATTGACATACCTACTTGTTTGTAGTTTTTTTTTATGTAGGTTGAAATAAACACGGTCTCAATACCGTTTGTACCTACGCTCAGTCTCAAAAGCTTTTAATAATTATAGTTTGGTTTGCTTATAATTAGGGACATGGATAAGAAAAACCTCCTTCAAAAAACCTTAAAATAATTGCTATACAAATAGAATAATAATATTCATATCTGCATAATTTCTATTCAAGTATGCATATCTGATATTAAAAAAACGTCTTATAAAGTCGGGTGGCCAAAAGACCATGTTTTAATTGTGTTGTAGATTTAATAGATTCCACGTATCAGTGGCGAAGGGTTCATCCATACAAGTCGATTTCCATCGGCTTACCTTTTAGAAATCCCACTTCTCCGATCCATTATACAGCTCATAACATTTTTAGGCTTACCCTCGCCACTGCCACTTACCTTACCCTCGCCATAATTTCACCCCTCGCCACTGCCACGTATGGTAAGATAATGTAATTACTCCTAATAAGTTTCTTGCGCCCTTTCTTCTTGTCAAGCTAAAAGACGTCTGAATAACTGGATAATTTAAAAGTACCCATTTACATTCGTACCCAGTGATATAAACTTGTATAAATTTGCATGCTTCTTTAATAAGGGCAAAACATGTGCACTTTAATATTATTATAAAAAACATTTTCACCGTGTTTTACGCAAATATGAGTTATGATTATGATTATTTTAGTCAGTCTAAATAATACTATTTACAAAAGAGACTCCATATTTCAAAAGAGATAATAAAAACAGTGTAAACATAATTTCGTAAAGTCTTCCTTTCTTAAAGAGTTTATATATTCATCCGTTACCAAGCAGCCCTAAGGCAGCCGCCTGATAAGAAAGTGTTACATAAATGAAAGCCTACTCTGCTGAATTGTAAGTTGACTTGTGAAGCCTTTAGTGGTGGCCGGAAAGATATCGATAAAAATATTTTGCATTATCAAAAAAATAGACTATACTGTTTTGTGCTGCTGCACTGGGTACAGATGGGTGAAACGTAACATTCATGTTTCAAGAATATATTGCTTTAATGTGCCGCAGGATCTGCAGATATATATATATTGATCACCAAGTTGCATCTGAAAATCAGTGCCACTATTCAGACAGTTGCAAACATAGAGAAAAGGCCGTTTCAGCAAAAAAAAACTAGATTTTAGTTATTTTTGGTAATAGTTGTTTTTCTTTCTTTCTTTCAATATTAGCCAAACATTTGCAGAAAAGAATATCATTAACCCTTCGCACTTATAGGTTTTGTATAAGGCAATTAATGACTGCTTCTACTAAAGGTTCCTGCAGTGGAATTAAACAAGTAAAATAATATGATTGCTGATAATTTACGACAAATTTGAGTTTGTACAACAGAAGTCACCAACTTCGGAGGGCTTGCGGTACAAAACCATGTACTTTAATATGTTTCAATCTGTACGACCATACATTCTCGAGTGAAGTTGCTGCAGATCACTGTCTAGGGTCAATTTAATCGCATTGTAACGCAATAGTTAATTCGGACGTCTTGCACGTATTTATAGAATGTCTCATTGCCTATTGTTTCCCTAATCTGTAATTAGCATTAACATTCACCTACGACACGCACAGTTGCGTAACAACATGAGTAGTGAGTAACAATCAACATTTTTAAATGTAAAATAAAATATCCAAAAAAAATTGATGCTAATTTTTTTTCTCAAAATTAGGATATTTAAATAAAAAATGATCATGTCTATTAACCCGCGTTATCGATATACGGGAGCTATTTCCCATCCCTTTAGGGAGATATACGCAGTTGCAGGTTACGTAACTCCAAATGGGCTCCCGAGAACCAGCCTATCAATCACCCGGATATTATTATAACGTAATTCAAGAAGGCAATAAGTGACCGAGTTTTTTGAAGTTTGAAAACTGTACCCACCCGATATTGATTCGTTGGTACCTAATTGACTCCAATAATTAATAAAAAAAATATTCTTTGGTATACTTTTGATCCGCAATATTTTTTTGGTATTACTTAAATTCTTATTAATTAATCCAATAGATATTATTTCCAAAAAAGCACTACATAAGAATTTGAAGACTTTGTTATTTTTATTTTCAATACGCATAAAAAATCTTTACATAATAATAATCATCATTATAACGTGTTGCCGACTGCGGTGCGTCATCCTTAAGGGGCTGACATGAGCCAACTAGCGCCGCCAGTCGATTTTATTTAATTTATTCTAAATAAGCCCAATTTCTTAAAAAGGAATCAGTCAAGGTTTTGTTAATAACGTCTAATATTTATTGAATAACTTTACACAATTTGGAAAGGCATTCAAACAGTTTAAAACGCGATTTTGTTGAAAGTGGCCACTGTTGGTTCAAACCCGTTTTTAAACTTTTGCACGCATTTTGTAATGTTGTAACGTTATTCAATAAACATTAGACGTCATACACAAAACCTTGACTGATTCCTTTTTTAAGAAATTTGGCTTATTTAAAATAAATAAAATAAAATCGACTGGCGGCGTTAGTTGTCAGCCCCTTAACCACGAATTTTAAGGTTCGAAACTCTTTAGCCGCAAGTGACTTCGGTGAAGTTCCCTTAGACTTGGACCACAGGGGAAACAGTACAGTGGATGTGTTGTAAAGTTTGGTCCGTGGTCCCAATAATAATAATGCATAGCATTTATCAAATCCCAACTTTGCTCTCGCATAAGCTGTTCATTTGTCGTCCTTATGTCGTCATATATGGGGTTTAATATTGGTTGATAACATGATTGGGCAACGTAGACTTATACAAATAATCATCTTTTAAAGACACATTCGAGTCGGAAAAGGTTGTTGCCCCTTCTTTGATTGACAGACAATTTGGTTTAAGCCTCATTTACACAGCATTGTTATAATAACATATGAATAAGATTTAACTGTAGTGAAAATATTAGCGTTTACTCAGCAAGCTATTATTACAGGCAAAATATTACATCCTGGCCTTTTCATTTCTTTAACACTGGTTTTTGGCTAAGAGGAATAAACAGTCCTACTCATTTCTACCCATACAATCTAACAAATAGAAGAATGAGGGAATAATTCTATCCAGCACTCGAAACGTCGACATTGTAATAAGGTGTTTGTTATCTATCCAATCCACCATTTAGATAAAGCATTTTTTGTATAATAGCATATTACGCTACGGTGTTAGTTGCAGCCTCTTCTCCCATGAGAAGGTTCCGAAGTCAGATTCAATTTGGTCTGACACCTACACAGTATTCATAGTGAGTTATTGTGATGGACGTACTCAAATAAAAAACATTGAATGGCGTGCCGTACACACGATGTTAACGGGTTTCTCTTAGCGGTAACTTTAGATGAATGGGAAGATTTAAACGCCTGATCAAAAACAAATATAACAAATAAAAATACCGAAATACTGTCGAATTGAGATCCCTCTCCCTTTTCAAAGATCGTTGATTCACATCACTCGTTTTTAATGTTCCCACTCCTGATGCAGACCTTTCTTATGAGCGGATAAGAAGGACGGTTCATAATACACTACGCAGGCCCAATGCGAATCGGTGGATGCTAAAGACTGCAAATGCAGTCGGGACCGACGGCTTAGCGAGCCTACCGAAGCACGGAGAAGCTCGAGATGTTATACATTTTTGGTCACTCATAACAAACCCTTGCGAAAGTTGCTTAACCCAGTAATATTATAAACGTAGACCAGAAATCAAACCTAGATACGAGGAGAAATAGAGAGAGCAACATCTCACCATATACACACGTATGGTAAAGCAATAGAACATTATTCCTTTTTGTAAATTTAATGAAATAATTGTGCAAATAACGTTATGCTGATAAAAAATTTCAATATTTCATCCATAACTGTCGATAAAAGGTTATTGCGTTATTAAATCGAATTGTTACAATTGCAATATAATTTAGAATATTGAATACAAAAGCTCGGAAACATCTTGTTTTCAGCGATAATCCAATTCTGATACTCAATTT
This sequence comes from Catoptria pinella, assembly GCA_963556745.1. Classification (NCBI taxonomy): domain Eukaryota; kingdom Metazoa; phylum Arthropoda; class Insecta; order Lepidoptera; family Crambidae; genus Catoptria; species Catoptria pinella. The sequence goes on from OY750777.1 coordinate 3,539,030, forward strand.
GTGTGTTGGAAAGCTATTCTATAGAATAACTATAATAATAAATAATAAATATTTGACAACATCACATACATTGCTCTGATTCCAAAGTAAGTAGCTAAAGCACTTGTGTTATGGAAATCGGAGACAACGGTGGTATCACAAACACCCAGACCTGAGCCAATATAGAAAAGTTCGTTTTCTAAATTGACTCAACCGGGGATCGAACCCGGGACCTCAGAGATGGCGACACCTTGAAAACCGGTGAACAAAGCCACTCGACCACGGAGGTCGTCATAACTGATAGCTTTTACAATACAAGGGCTTTTTAACAAAATATATTTTGTATACAATATATTGTATTCAGATTTTACTGATATATTTAAAAATATTTTGTTGGATACACAAACTTTGTTACATAATCCATAATTTTTTCAAGAATTTATTTTTTTGTTATTTTGAGTTTTAAATATACTATGCCCTGTCATTTCGTCTAAATTTAAACCGGGTTTTTTTATAAAAATTAAACGTTTATTTAAATGTATTTCGTTTTTTTTTCGTATTATAATTGAGTTTGAATGACGAAAGCAAAAAGTTTTAAGTAAAGTAGGTTTACTTAAAACTTTTTTGGTTGAAAATATTTTAGTATTTTATTAGGAATACGGTTAACAAAATGCTAATAATTCAAATCATTGTCACCTTATTTTTTAATTACATAATGTGTTATAATGTATTATAGCTTGAGCTTTAATGTGTCAATAATTAACAATAATGAAAATCATTATATGATCTAGATGATGGTTGGAAAAATCCGACCATCAGCCATTTTTAATGTCTTTACTACTGGGGCACATGTCTTCTTTATGGGTGGATAAGGAGGATGGGTCATAACCCACCACGCGTGTTAACGACTGCAAATGCAGCCGAGACGTTCCAAAGCACGGAAGAGCAGAGAATTTTTGGTCACCCATCTCATGACCGACCCGTGCGCAAGTTGCTTAACCTTCGCAATCACTGGGCCAGGCGCTAAACCACTGCGCCATCGAGCTACTCAAAAAAATGCCAATAACTTTAAAAAGCATTTATTGAACAACATAACTTGATTTTAACATATTTAAATCCCACTTTATATAAAAACCTTCCATAATTTTACGTCTATAATTCAAAAAGTCGCTGTTCAGGCGTTTATACGAAATCACATTACAGATCCACTGCTGCCTCTATACGACGCGACAAGAGCATAATTCTGTTAGCGACGAGAGGAAAACACGTAATGGCCTCTTAATTGCGTTTTATCACTTTTCCAGGGTTTCAAAAGGCAGGTAATTTAAGGCGCAACCACCGTTTTCTAGTCGCGGTATGAAAAGTTTCGCCAATTTATTTCGTTCATTTTCCGACCTCTATACAATAGCGTATGAAAACTCTGTGTCAACGCACGATGTTCAATTTCGGTGGCGATAATGATGTAAAAAGATAAACTGACTGACAAAAAACAGCGCACAGATCAAACTTTAATTCATCAACGCCCGAGCGGACGCATGCGGCCGGATAAAAATTGAATATCTATTGTGTCTCATTTTCCGGGCGTTGAAGGGTTAATACTAGAAACTGGAAATGAGGACTTTAATTCAACCCTTTGGAAGGTAATCCACGCGGACGAAATCGTGTGCGAATGCTAAATGATTCCTTCGCCTCAAATTCTGCTATAAGTACACAAATTCTGGAATATTCATACATTTAAGAATATAACAAAACTAGCCCTTATTCCAACTCTATCAGAATTCAAAATGGCGCGTCTGATTGACATCTACAATTTACATAATTAATCCAACACGTAACACGGTCGTTCCCGTATTCCCGTAAATCAATTACGAATACATTCAAAATGAATTCAATTTTCTTCATACGTTCTTCTTCGTTACTGGAAACATAAAAAGACATGTGTGAATGAGTCCTGAGTGCTGCATACTGGAATTTTTTGTCTCCTTTCGAAACACGAAATAGCTGAATTTTATATAAATAGAGCTTAAGAAAATTGTTCATACAAGCTGATGTTTCTTAACCTTTAGATATATTACCCTATAGGTAACATTTTATTTAAAAACGGTCAAGAGAGAGTCGGACTTGCGCACCGAGGGTTCCGTTCCATCATTCTGAGAAAGTTTACTATTTAGAGACATCGTTTTATTTTTCCTGTGATCTTTACATAAACTTCTATCACATAAGGTAATCTCAGATTTTTCTCTATGCAAACTTCGGAGATAAGGAGAGGGGAACAGTATTTTTTTTACATTTTACATCAAAAGCTATGAGGCCTAAAAAAATTTTTTTTTTTTTGCAAGCAGCGCTTTTTTATAACATTATGATGCCACATATGCCCTAGTAGCCTCACTTCGAATTTTTAAGATCCCCTTTCAGTCCCTGTTGCAAAAACTATATAAATATTTTTATTTCTCGTTTATTTTATACCCAATATTTAATACTTTCAAGTAGTTTCTTATGATAAAACATGTTTTCGGCATTATTTTACTGATTTCATACTTCTTAAGTTAGTTTACACATAAACATCAGCCATTTTTAATGTCCTCACTGCTGGGGCACAGGGCTTCCTTATGGGTGGATAAGGAGGATGGGCCATTACTCACCACGCAGGCCCAATGCGGATTGGTGGGTGTTAACGACTGCAAATGCAGCCGGGACCAACGGCTTAATATTACATAAATTTTAATTAATTATTATATATCTTTTTTTGAGGAACCGATAGCTTTCCTATTTGTTTTTAAAATGACAAAATCTAATCATTGAATATTATTATTTCATAAATCAGATACTGATATTCATAAACAGTTTTTTTTCTAAATCCTCGTAATTATTTGAGCTGACCTATAACATAAATAGATAACCACAACATAACGTAGGAAATTAAATAGCAAATTACCTTCAGTCTCATTTTCCCTATGAAATATTTCCGAATACAATACCAATCCAGCCAAGAATATTTGGTTACAAATTTATGCATAGGCTAAAGCTATTTATTATTTGGCAAAAAACCAAAATATTAACTCAGAATTTTCTAACACAAAGAAACGTTGTTTTACATATAAATATTATAAAACTGCATGTACCTCTTTATTTTTAAGTTATGCATTGTGCGCAAATTAAAAAAAATATACCCAACTTCAATGTTCAATTTTCGAAGTAAACCCTCGGGGACTGTATTTTTGAATCCCGGCTGGCATCAAGCGCTCTTTAATACTTATTTTCATTCGACAAACCCGTATTTTTGATATCTCGTTGGTCAGTTTGACACAAACTTATCTGACCCGGTGGCCAAAATTAGACCTAAGTGTTATAACATATTGTTACCTAGGTTACGCCGGCGCCGTCGACTACATAGACGACAGCGACGCCGTCTTCGCACTAGATAAAGTCGTTTAGTCGACAAATGCCACATGAGCTTAAAAAGCCTGATTCTACCGATGGCACCTTCTACAAATGTCCAATATGTTTCTGTAATTCGAGTGCGTGTTGTCAATTGTGACTAGGGCATCCAATCTCGGTATACCGAGATCTCGAAATACCGAGATCCCGCGTCATTTTCCAGTCCCGCAAGGAGCGAGATTACCAGCGCGGGATCCGCGGGATTTGCGGGACTGGAAAGTAGCATAGAAACGTCATCTTGCAAGCGCTGGCGCGGGCGCGCGAGTACTGAATGACTGGCTGCCGTTGGCGACCGCGCGCGGCTCGTGGCGCTTGTCCCGCGCATGCGCCGCGCTGTTGATATCGCCAGTTTGGTTTTGTTTGATGGTTTTGTTGACAGTAAGAAGAAGTAAATACTAAAAGCAATAAATGAATACTTGAGAATTTTATTTTAACATATAAATACCTCTTTACACAACACTTAATGGGCAGCTCATCTTACACCTGCGGGATCCCGCAAATACCGAGATCCCGCGGGATCGTAAATCATCGATCCCGCAAATACCGAGATCACAAATAACATGCGAGATTGGATGCCCTAATTGTGACATTACGTCGCATGTGACATAAGTCACACGAGCGATTTCAAACGAATGATCCGGAGCCCTATATTCGAAAGGCGGCGAGCGCTCTGCTACTCATTTTCTTCGCTCGCCGCCTTTCGAAAAAAGGGCCTCAACTGGACCTGTGTAACACGCTCTAATTATTAAAAGATACAAACATTTATCAACAAATTTTAAACCGCCTTACAACTCGTTTCTGTTACACGCTAAAGAAAATTCAAAGGCTCGGGGCGAACTAAAGTTCACATCAGGTATTTGATATGTAGCTGGGTGTATTTTATTTACACAAGTCTCATTCGAGTTTGAGAATTCACGAACAACTTTCGAAGCTCCCGAACTTTCTGTGTGTACGGAATTTAAAGGAGAAGTATAAGTAATAATATAAGTAATGTAAACATTATTTTCAACTTATCGAAATTTTTGAGTCTGGGTATTATCACTGTTTAAGACGTAATATGTCGGCAATTTACTTTTGATTTCTTCTATAGAATGTATCCTAGAAACAGAAGGATTTGGAAAAACAATGACATGTTATGTAGAAAACCTCCTACTGCTTATAAAAATAGATGTCATTTCACTCGCATATTTTGTTGTCATCATATGGTTTGGCATAACATGAATAAATTAATGAAAAACGGCGCAACATAAAGTACGGCGTAGTATAAAGTTTTTTCGCATAATGGCATATTCGCAAAATGATTTGATTGGCATAACGATTACTTGTACTAATTTCATTTGGCATAAATTTAGTGAGCATAAATGTTAAACGCATAACTTTAATACGCATAAAATTGTAATTTAACATAATATACAAATGGCATAATTTATAACTTTATGCTTCATAGTCATAATTTGATTGGCACTATAAAAACAATTGATGGACTAGTTATGTTATGACTTTTAGTAAACAGACGATTAGGTGCGACAAAGAGTGAGCGTAGTGAAAGAGGAGGAGGTTAGGTTTCATCGCGACCAACAACGCACGAGCCGAGCGAGCGTAGCGAGCGTGCCGTAGCAGCGGCCGGCAAATTGCCAGAACCGACTAGCTGGCGAGTATGCATTATGCCACAAGTTGCTATGCTTATAAACGTTATAATTAGTAATCGTTAAGGGTAAAAAATGTATGCAATAAAACTTTATGCATTTTGATCATTATGTTAATAGTATTTCTGCGAAATAAAAGCGTAAAAATTAATTCGGTATTGATGTTATGCGTATCATTCTGCCAAAAAACATTATGCCAAAGTATATTATGACTTATAATTTTATGCATTCACATATGGACTCCACTATTACCTACATATACACCTATGTTATCAATCATAAAAATATATTAATAATGATAATATTGATAATAAATGCGAAACTATGTTTGTTTGTTACGCTTTCACTACCCAACGAAGTTGAGCTTCATGAAATTTTGCATTCACGTTCTCAGGGGTACAGAAAAGGATAAAGGGTACCTTTTCATTCAGAAAAAAGTACTATAAATCTGTCCAACAGATACGCAAAATATTATGCAGTTATACAATACTAGATAATATACTAGAAAAAATACGACTCGCAGCAGCCCCCTGATTATGTAACTTTGTTGCAATCAACTCTGACTGAAATCGCAGTTACATTGCTGCTTTAGTAAGAACCAATGTGACAACTATCTTACTTAAAGCAGCAATGTAACTGGGGTTTCAATCGAGAATTGTTAGCAACAGAGTTACGTAATCAGCCCCCTGATCATATTCACGGTCCAATGCTCTTTAGACCGGACATTATTTTTTCTAGTACACTATTAAGTATCGTATAAAAATAGCATTATGAATGCTGAAATCTCAAATTTAAATATTATGCAGTTTTTAAATTATGAGATTTTAGCATTCACAATGCTATTTTTATACAATACTAAATAATATACTAGAAAAAATACGACTCGCACTAGATCATATTCTCGGACGGGAATCGAACCCGCGACCTTTGTATATCCGGTCCAATGCTCTGACCGCTGAGCTACCGAGTTACTAGTGGGAACGTCGAATTTCTCCTAGTATCAACTCTTACGCTGCAAGCCAACGCCATCTCACCAATGTACAAGGAATTACCTCGACATCATTTGAATACCTTTCCAGATATTTTTAAACAATTGATTAAGATGAGAAAGGTCGCGTGTTCGATTCCCGTCCGAGAATATGATCTGGTGCGAGTCGTATTTTTTCTAGTATATTATTTGGTATTATGCAGTTTTCAAAAAACGCAGCACTTCCAACGATCACTGCAACGCTGGCACCAGTTGCAGTACAATATTCAAAATCAGGCCAACTGACTCATATTTGCCTCCAGGTGGCAACAATGCGTTTCGCAACTAGTGAATGGTTCCTCTCGCCAGCGGAAGGCGGCAAGGCTATTGCTTTAGCAACCTAAGATTGCCTGTGCAGCCCTTTTTTAAGGAACAAATACACGTTCAAATCTGGTACTAATTGCTGCTACGATAGCAACTTGCATAGACAGTCATTGTGCAAAAGAAAATATGCGACTTAACATAATACGATAGCTTTTTGAATTTTGAGATTTTAGCATTCACAATGCTATTTTTACATAATACTAAATAATATACTAAAATCTCGGTAAATCAGTGGACCAGATATCCAAAGGTCGCGGGTTCGATTCCCGTCCGAGAACATGATCTGGTACGACTCGTATTTTTTCTAGTATATAATTTAGTATTATAATACCATAGCATTACAATTACAATCAATAGTGAGCTTATACTTTGTTATTTATTTAATTGCATTTTAAATAATTATCCGGCAATATTTTTTTATTTGACAACATCACTACATTGCTCTGATTCCAAAGTAAGTAGCTAAAGCACTTGTGTTATGGAAATCAGAGACAACGGTGGTATAACAAACACCCAGACCTGAGCCAATATGGAAAAGTTCGTTTTCTAAATTGACCCAACCGGGGAGCGAACCCGGGACCTCAGAGATTAATGACACCTTGAAAACCGGTGTACAAAGCCACTCGACCACGGAGGTCGTCATTATTAAAATTAAATAACAGTTTTTAAATTTGAAATAGTTGAACAATAATTTATTTTAAGTAATGGACGTGCATCCTTCGCATATTTCTATACCTATTAAACTTATAATCTTACAAACTGTAAAATTATTTTACACCGCACTAAAGTACAAAGCGGTAAGACGTTACTACCCCTCTCGCCGCAAATATTTACCACAAAGCAGCAAAACGGTACTATTATTAATCCTGTGACGGTACAGTCACGTCTATAAATATGTACACAGTTTAGAACTATGACACTCTTGAAAGCTATTACTTTTTGAACAGAAATCAATTACAAATGACAACTACAACAATGTGACAAAGTTCAAAACTGTATACATATTTTTAGACGGTTGCCGTATAGGTAACAGTCGACAAGTACAATAAAATTTTGCTGGGTACTAAATAAAACGTTTAGAGTAGATCACGTTGAAATAATCCATTATCAAAAACAAAATTTGGTCGGTACCCAACTTATCACACCATGTGGCATCATCTTTATAATTTATTAAAAGGTTAAATTATTGAAAGAAAATATACGAGAATTCGAGTTTGGCGGTCGAAAGTGAATTAATTTCGAGATTGCCTTTGAACTGACATTGTAACAACATTAAATTCAACGAACCATAAATAACAAACAATGAGGCTCATCATTATATGACGTCAATATGCATTTATGATACAGTGTTATCAAGCGAATATTTTAAATAATATTTATTATAATATTTTTATTTATTGGGTTAAAACAGTCCACTTAAGTAGAGATACAAATTTGTAGAGTGGAAAAGAGGAGAAAAGATTAAGGTTCAATTTCCAAGGGACCGGATATATCTTCTGGTTAAGTTTAAATTTATTACAGATCGAATAAAATTGTCTGTTAGCTAAATTAATTGGCACTTAGATACTTGGCGGCGGCATGCGGCCGGAAAATAATAGAATATCTATTGTGTATCATTTTCCGAGCTTTGGAGGGTTGATAGAACTCTAGACAAATACTGTCTTAAACCGAATAACATAACAAGAAAAGTTAATTATGCTAAAATTGCAAATCATTTCGGTATTACGTTTGTATGGGAAGTTCACTGTTCGCCGGACTCATCTCCTATCACAGATATACACGCTAACAAAAGAACTAGTTAAAAAAATGCGCCTTCGAGGTCGTTAATACCTGCATAGTTAAAGAAATAAATAACCGCTAATTTTTGTATATTATCACTACCACTGCTGAGGCCCAAGACTTCCTTATGGACAACAAGAGGATGGGCCACCACGCGGGCCTAAAGCAGATTGGTAAGTGTTAACGACTATAAATGCATCCTAACCTGCCTTACAAAGCACGGAAAAACTAGGGGTATTAATTTGGTCACCCATCCGATGACCGACCATAGCAAAAGTTGATTAGCCTCAATCGCAGTTCAAATGCGGGATGCCACTACGCCTTCGAACTCCTAATGATGAGTTTTTTGTAAAGTTATCCTTATTTTAACCAATATCTTAAAACCTTAAAACACCATATTGGTTACCGGAAAACTGACCTCGATACGGTAAAAATGAGTAATCAACAAACAATAAGATTACAGCGGAGGATGTGTTGTAATACTTTACTTCGTAATTGGCCAATCGGTTTACATGAGAACCGCAAGTAAGTTGAAGACTTTAATTCAAAATTATTTACGAAACAGAGCCCGTAGCCAATGCTATTAAAAAAAAAAAAATTTTAAATTAAATTATTAAATTAAATTTTCTCTATCTATAAATTATTTAATTAAATTTTCGCTATCGCTTCGCTTCGAAAAAGTATGGATTTGACGTTTTAAATTTCGATTGATAACGAAACCTTATGTCAATCCCATACATGTTTCAAAAGCGAAGCGATAACGAAGATTTGCAAATGTCACTTTGGCTAGATCCCCAGCATACATGACAAGATGCTGAGCTGACTAACAGCTCGCAGTTATTGTGCTGGAATTAACTAGAAGAGTTACTTCAAAGTAATCTTAGCACATCCAGAGACAAGTGATTTTCTAGCAATAAAGAAACAAGTAAACCTATAAACCTATAAACAAGTAAACACTTGTATGAACTATTATTTTATTCTGGGCTAAGTATATATAATTTCATTGACCTTGTACTAAACATTAAAATAATTTGTAAAGCATGGTAATGTCAAAAACCAAACTAATGTACCTTCCTGACCCGTGGTCCAGCTGACAAGTGGGTGGACTACGGGCACTTGTTCTGATCCTTGGTACATACACCTGGGTGGATTACGGACACTGACGCAGACCCTTAGTCCACCTGGGCGAGCTGGGACGATTATTTGAAAGACCAGAATGCGTGGATATGATGTAACACAATAACTTGCTAGTAAGTACTTTGTTGTTAATAACCTGTTATATGTATTGTATTTGGTAACGATATATTTAAGTTTGTAAAATATCGTTACTTATTTCTGTTAAAGCTGATAAGTTTCTTGCGCCTGTTCTTCTTGTCAGTTAAAAAAGTCTGGAACGGGTGGTAGAAAAATATAGACGATTCAAAAGCGCTTAATTACTAAGTTTATTTGAATAAAGCAATTTTTTACTTTACTTTACTTTACTTTTACTTTACCGACGTAGACCATGTAATGATACTCTGTGGCGATTGCTCTTTGGTTGCAATATGGCATACGGAGATTTTGATCTTCTTTATCGTTTTTATTCGGAAATATTTTATTTTATATACGAAAAGTGAAATAAGTAATATCTTCAATGTTGTTTCTCTTTTCAGGTAAGTAGGAACTTAAATACTTTGTTTATTGAATTTATCATAAGATGATGATGAAACTTAGACAGATAAATCTCTTTTCAGAGAAACACAAGCTTCTATTTTCAAATCAAATGTGCATTATTATAAATCATAGCTTATACAATCTTTTTTTTTCTTAAATAAGAACTATTTTGACACCATGTTATACGTATTTTAATATTTATATGAAAATTTCATGTAACCTAAGTACAGTAACTTTGTAGCTAAGACAACAAAAGTCAACCGTGGAAAGTTTCAGCTAATCTTCAGATTCAGCCTAAACAAATAGGCACACCTACCGAGCGGCCAGCCGGCTTAGAACAGATAAGGATACTGGTCAAAACCAAAACGAGGTAACTGCAAGTTAGCACATAGACCCTTATAGATCTTGAGATTATTTGAGACTCTAGTAAACTAACAGTCGATCACAGTTAAAAAGGTTAATACTCGTAATAGACGTACAGCTGACATAATATAAGGACACTAAAAAGAAAAAGACAACAAAAAAACCGTGTAATTATTAATCATTCGCTATGACCATCAGCCATTTTTGTTGCTTAACCTCCGCAATTGCTGGGCCAGGCGCTAAACCACTACACCATCGAGCTCCACTCAATCACTAGCTATATAACATTGTGAATGAAGAAAGATAAAGCACAGATACTTAGTCGTAACTTTAAGTAACAGAATGATATTATGTATTTCTATCAGTGGTTAGGGGTGAAATAATGGCGAAGGTAAGTCGTTCTACAAAAATGCAATGATCTGCATAGTGAGTGGATCAGTGAGGTGGGATTTCTAAAAAGTAAGCCGATGGGATCCGCCTTGTATGAACCCTTCGCCACTGATTTCTATTGTATATTAAATGTACCACATTCGTGGCTATCTGTTCCCTAAGGGTTGACTGGGAGAGAATGCTTTTAGCCTTAAGTCCGTCTCTTGTACATTATTTTATTGTTGTACAACAAAGTGATTAAAAAAATAAATTAAAGGTTCAAATTTTACAATTTACCTAAACTAATATGTTTGATTATTAATGTGATTTAAAAAAATGTTTATTTATTATCAGAACTATTATTAAAGCTTCCCACCCACGAGCGACTTTTGGTAGCTGCGATTATAGCGGCGTTAATCGCGGCGTTGTTTTGTCGCTGGGTAAGTAAATCCTTTGTCACTTTTAACCGACCTAAAAAAAGGAGGAGGTTATCAAGTCGACTGTATGTTTTTTTTTATGTATGTTTTATGTCAGTGTCATTTCGCGGGCGATTAGTCGCTGAGCTACTTTTTGTAGCTCGTGGGCCTTTACGTATTGAACTCTGTATGTTCTATTCACGGCGACAAAAAATCGCTCAGCTATTAATTGCTCATGGGCGGTGACGCTAATTCTGTGATATTAGTTCATTAGAAACTCGAGAAAAGCATCAACATACTACATATAGTGCAGTGTGCTAGATAGGAAATATGTCGCAACCAGCCTTTTTAACATCGCTGCTGGGGCACAGGCCTTTCAATTTGCATGTATGTACGTCGTTTTAATACTGATCAACTGGTGAGAAGGCTCTATCCGCTTATTGCTCGTTATACGTAAAACTTTCAGGGGATTTCCACACGTGACCGAAGTTAGGATCAAACTGTATCGAATGAGATCTTCAGAATTCAGAATATTTATTGAACCTGTTCACAAAATTTCACGAGAATCGGTTGAGAAATGCGATCTGTAGAGGAGAACAAACAGCCAGACATACGAAAGCATTTTTGCCCAAGCTGAAGCAAAAACTCGTGCTCGCTATGTCAATAATCGAAAATCAATATGCAACATTTTTTTTTTAAACTGTCAATCGAGCCGTAACGCCATTGTCAGATCAATTATCTGACAATAACGTTACGGTTACGGCTATTATCACTCTTGTCGGATACCTCTGACTGCGGTCAAAGGGTTAATCAATCAGTAAGTACTTAGCTACTATAATTTTGTACTATTCACTCAATTACAACATTCTCAAAACTGTCACAGTTTTGTATTAGGTCCTTACTTGTAAATTGGTGTTTTAATCTCACACACAGAGAACCTTATAACTTCTGTGACTTAATATATTTATCAGCTGCTGGATTTTACAACAAATTATGACGACCTCCGTGGTCGAGTGGCTTGGACGCCGGTTTTCAAGGTGTCGCCATCTCAGAGGTCCCGGGTTCAATCCCCGGCTCGGTCAATTTAGAAAACAAACTTTTCTACATTGGCTCAGGTCTGGGTGTTTGTAGTTTCACCGTTGTATCGGATTTCCATAACACAAGTGCTTTAGCTACTTACTTTGGGAGGAGAGCAATGTTTGTGATGTTGTCTAATATTTTATTACTTATATTTATTTATGACCATAGAGTCTATTTGCATTAAAAAAATACCTTAAAAGTAACTCCTTTTTTGTTAGTGACCACTTTATCCATTGTAACTCAGCCGAACCTTATTATTTTCGCTCAAGTCATGTTGCCTAAGTTAGCTTAGTGTTCAAACATTTGTACATAAAAGTTTTGTTACAATAGCGTTGTTAAATAAATTAATAAGATGCCAGTATGTAAAATGCAATTTGTTAAAAATTCTCCATACAAAACGTCAATTTCATAGGTAAGGACCTGATATTAAGGTCTTCATGCAAAAAAGGTATATTTACATGAATTAAATTAAAGCTGTTTTTGCCTTTCAACCCGCGAATGTAACTGGGCGACTTATGAAATTACTTTTGCTCCATTCCGTACTTACTTTACAATAATAATAATAAATATTTGACAACATCACATACATTGCTCCGATTCCAAAGTAAGTAGCTAAAGCACTTGTGTTATGAAAATCGGAGACAACGGTGGTATCACAAACACCCAGACCTGAGCCAATATAGAAAAGTTAGTTTTCTAAATTGACCCAACCGGGGATCGAACCCGGGACCTCAGAGATGGCGACACCTTGAAAACCGGTGTACAAAGCCACTCGACCAAGGAGGTCGTCAAATATAAGCGGCATGGGCATTTAATGAGGAGCTTGGTGACGCAGTGGTGTAGCGGCTGGCCCCACGATTGCGGAGGTTAAGCACCTTTCGCAAAGGTCGGTCAAGGGATGGGTGACCAAAAATATATTATCTCGAGCTCCTCCGTGCTTCGGAAAGCACGTTAAACCGTTAGTCCCAGCTGTATTTGCAGTCGTTAACACCCACCAATCCGCATTGGGTCCGCGTGGTGGGTTATGGCCCATTCTCTTTATCCACCCATAAGGAAGGCTTGTGCCCCAGCAATGGGGACATTAAAAATGGCTGATGGTCATGGGCATTAATATGGATCAGGGTTAAGGTTTCGATTACTTAAGTACGTACATACATTATTGTTAACAAACAAGCATCATGGATATTGATCTTTTGAATGTTCCCTTTAACCAATGATAATAAAAAATACGACTTTTCCAGCCTTGAAATTAATATGACAAAATTTCTGTAAGTTAAGCGTTAACGCTTATTTAACACTGTTAATTTTTTTATGTCGTGAATTGTCAATTCCGTATAATAGATCAAAGCTTCCGACATTGTGTTAACATACTTAAGTTTAGTATTCCTTAATAATAAACTTTTAAGTGAATCCTTACTATACTAAATTATAAATGTGATAGTCCGTTTTTCTGCCTGTCTGTTACCTTTTCCTTCCTGAACTACTGAGCTAATTCTGATGAATTTTAGTATAGAGATAGATTAAAAGGACATAGGCTACCTTTTGTTACGAAAATTAATATCAAAGGGCCAAGGGAATGAATTATGAGATAATGAAAGGCCAGGACGAAGTCGCTGGAGGCCGGCCGCTAACTATTATAACACCTATTTAATTTATTAATTTATTATTCTTTTAAACTACCCAATTATTTTTATTAAATTTTAGATTTTTCGCATTCACAATGCTATTTTTATATTAAGATAAATAATATTAGAAAAAATACTAGAAAAAATCGACTCACCCGTAGCACCTCAGACGGGACTCGAACCCGCACCCTTGGGATTCCGGCCCAATGCACTGACCAATTATGCTACCGAGTCGCTAGTGGAAGCGGCGAAATTTTATTATTTCTAATATAATTTATCTTAATACCCAATTATAATTCCTGCTATATTGTTCCGAGTTACTCAACATTTTAATTACCAATGTTTAGTAATTGCCTTTGTTTCAAGTTCAAACAAAAGTATTGACACTAATTACATTAAACAAAACGTGTTTTAAGTAGCGACAATTGTGAATAAAAGTACAAGGGAATTTGATTCTTATTGCGGTGACATAAGGAGTCATGAACAGTAACGACATCTGTTTATTCACGCACAGCTGTTGTTGTCGTATTTGGCCATCAAGTGTCACAATGACATTGTTATTGTAAAAGGTGATGTGACTTGTTTTGGTGATCATAAAAAAACTGATAAACCCTCCAAATAGGAGTTATTCCACATTCAACCGGATTATTCTACGGGTGAAATTTTTTCCATTTTCTACCGGTCAGTAAAAAAAACCTTATCATAAAGTCAAAGAAGCAAATAAAGTATAAAATTAAAGTAAATAACATTCCACATTCACTGCCAACTTGGGTATTTTAAACATTTTCTTATTATTTGATTTGAATATTTTATAATACACTAGGTACCTACATTTGAGATTTTAGCATTCACAATGCTATTTTTATACAATACTAAATAATATACAAGAAAAAATACGACCCACATCAGATCATATTCTCGGACGAGAACCGAACCCGCGAGCTAGTGACTCGGTAGCTCAGCGGTAAGAGCATTGGACTGGATTTCAAAAGGTCGCGGGTTCGATTCCCGTCCAAGAATATTATGAGAGTCGTATTTTTTCTTGTATACCAGTATTATACAACATGCTATGGTCCATGGTCCCATAATAAAAGTTATTCAGTTTGATGGTCCCTATCTACCATATTCGGCATTAAGGGTATTTTTGTAACACGTTGTATATTTAGCTATTTTTATATCTGGTTGCGAAAGGAATAATGGAAACTGGAAGTAACGATATGGAATAAAAACCGGTCGAAAGAAAAATATTTACCGGTAAAAATGTAGCCGGTTGAATGTGGAATATCCCCCAAATGAGTAGGACTTTACTCTTGTTTTGCGCATAAAAAATTGCTGTTGACACACAACTTGAAGCCGGTAAGAAAACCACAAAGAAAATTATTTATGAAAATCGCGTAATTATATATTTTATCACGCTTTTTTCGATTTAAGCGTGTAAGCGCTTTTGCCTGAGTAAATTCATAATACATATAAAAAAGTAATATAGCTTAATATCCAAGTTTGTGATGAAAGAGGTCCTAACACAAAAAATAATGTTTGAACATAATAAATCCTTCTTTCTCATAACAAGATGACATAAATCCTTTTCCCAGCAGATCTGAAATTCGGAACTTTTTCTTGTAACGCGTACTTACCTTAGCGCGAGCCAGCGATCGATAAACACACGTGTTGACAGCCCGGCTAAGCTCAACAGAAAAACAAAAACAAATCCAAAACGAAACACAACAGCGTCTAAATATTTCCAGCCAGTCCACAAAACGTCACTAAACCAGGGATATCCACGTTTAATAATTATACACAAATAATAACCTCACCCGGCATTTTCCCGGCTAAAATAAGGAAACGAAAACAAAAGAAACGAAACGTAAATTAGAAAAAGATAAAACTACGCCGATGCGATCGCTCGGCTCTATGATAGATATAGGTTGTTGACTTTAAATGATAAACACAGGCTTTTTAATATTATCGGGATAAAAGCAACGTATTAATATCGTTTTTCACTGCAAGAGCGTAACGACAGAGCATTCGGCTCGGTGGCACGGCCAATACTGAGCAGAGTGGGTGAAAAAACCTAACTGACTCGCGAGCTCTGCTTTGCAGCCGGAAAACGCAAGTGGAAAACTGTTTTTGTCTCGCTCTAACGTGCTGTAGCTATCCTTAGTTTTCCCTTTTCCCGCGTTGGAGTAGGACTGAGTCATCGGAGTGCGATCCTTATCCACAGATAACGCGTGTTTATTAGGCGCGGTATTTCTGAGGTGCCCAACAATAACCGAAATACATATTTGTATACATATTTATGTACTTTATAGGGTGATACAGAAACGAATAGTTGTTTGAAAAAAAATTGCTTAACATTATTCACTGCGCTAATATTCATCATCAACATCAGCTTTCTAGCTTACTTGCATGTATTTAGAATCAATGATATAACATGTTTTGTTCTGTTGTTGAGCTTTACAAAAATGTTTACAAAATAAATTAGTTGTGAACCAAACAGTAGTTAAACTTATACTAAATTTTCTTACCTCAGTAACTATAAAGTTCAGCAAATAAACATGCGGTCAAAGAAAACGTGACACAACGTTATTTTCATACAAACATGCTCAAAATATCTGCAATTGTGCATCTCTGCAATTTAATGTGTCAATGACTTGAAAAAAAATATTATCTTATTATATCCAAATTATCATCTCATTAATAAACATTGAATTAGCTACAGAACCATCTCAATTTCGTCAAAAATGCAGTAAAGCAATACATAATTTTAATACCATATAATCAAAGATCTATGTATACTAGACAGGTTGTACAGTACCGAAAAATTACTCATTAAATTACGGTGCATGCACCGCAATTCCTTTAGTCTATTGCAAGCGACCGAGAGAAACAGTTGACGCGCCGCGAAGGTTGGTTGTGACACAATTTTAGTTTTGAACAGCTCGTCTATATATTTGAAGTCATTGCATATAATATTTTACTTATGGAAAGAGAAAATTTTGAATTTAGAAGTGGCTATACTTTTTGACATTCTTATTCGAACCTGACTAATCTACATATAAACATACAATAGGTAATTGCAGAAATGCACAACCTCTTTTATTTATGAGACTGTGAAGCGAGCATGTGTTTATGAAAATAACGTGGTGACGTTTTTTTTGTCCGCGAGTTTAGTTATCCTATTTTCTAGGCACCCCAATCTTCAAAAGAAAATTTAATAAAACTGTCAATTTCCTTCGTTGATTTAAAACCTAAACCTGACCATGTAAAACGTTAACTTTAAAATAGATTAAGAAATTTTACAAGAAATGGTAACCCGAGTACTGCTTACCATACATAGTTGAACAAAAATTAGATTTTACCATTTAAAATAAAAATCGTCTTATGATAACATCTTGTTAAGGAATTTCTTGAAAATCATTAACCATAACTTTGATATCATAATAGCGGCAAACGCTCTATAAACCTTTGATGTAGTTATAGAAGGATGCTGCCCAAGAATTTTGTACTCAATATTCAATATGAATATTATAATTATATCTTGGTGCTGCCTATTTTATCCCTTATTAGTGAATAATATGGTCGACTACATATATCTACTACTGAACTATTTAACACTTGACACTGGCAAAAATTACTTCCAAGAGGAAAGTAGATTGCCATAACAAAAAAAGAAGAGAACAGCTGACTGAAGTGACAGCTTTCATATTATTTTGCAAAATATTGACATTTAATGACAGATAATTGTTTTCTTTTTTCGGAAGGTATGGATTATCAGCCAGTTGATTTGCTTGTCTTGTCTATGGATTCGTCAGAACGATAACGACAACAGCAACAATGTAACATTTTCTTTAAAATACTTTATAAATAATTAAAGTTATGACGTATTAATTCGACCTCCGTGGTCGAGTGGTTTGTACGCCGGTTTTGAAGGTGTCGCTATCTCTGAGGTCCCGGGTTCGATTCCCGGCTGGATCAATTAAGAAAACTAACTTTTCTATATTGGCTCAGGTCTGGGTGTCTGTATTTCCTCCATTGTCTCTGATTTCCATAACACAAGTGCTTTAGCTACTTAGTTTGAGATCAGAGCAATGTTTGTGATGTTGTCTAATGAGCCTTACCAGCATTTTCGACCATTTAACTCTATTTTAACCTGGTTATAGTTTATTCAGAAATAAATGTTCGATGTAGTTATTAGCGCAAGTTCAAGAAGTGAACAGAACGTGCGATAAACAATAAAAATATGTTATCTATTCCTATTTTAACTGTTTCTTCTATTATTTATAACCAAAAGCCTTATTTAAGTCAAGAGCAAATTCACATTTCAGTACTCTTGCTCCAAGGAGATTTACATTTGTACTGCGTGACTGTGTTTCTAAAGATTTCATCATTATTTTAAGAAACGGACAGACTGATAAAAGTTTAATAATTAAGGGGCTGAGATGAGCCGACAGTCGATTTCATTTCATTTATTCTAAATAAGCCCAATTTCTTAAAAAAGGAATCAGTCAAGGTTTTGTTAATAACGTCTAATATTTATTGAATAACTTTACACAGTTTAAAAAGGCATTAAAACAGTTTAAAACGCGATTTTGTTAAAAGTGGCCACTGTTGGTTCAAACCCGTTTTTAACTATTGCACGCATATTGTAATGTTGTAACGTTATTCAATAAACATTAGACGTCATTCGCAAGACCTTGACTGATTCCTTTTTTAATAAATTTGTTCTTATTTAGAATAAATAAAATAAAATCGACTGGCAGCGCTAGTTGGCTCATGTCAGCCCCTTAAATACTTACCTACTTTATGGATAAGACAAAACTATAATTTAAAACCACTTTAAAGTGCAAAAACATTTACTGTTTACATCGTAAAAGCAAACTGTTTCTGTTGGCCTAGTTTTTTTTAAGTATCTATCTTTAAAAAAATCGTATTGTGTAAAAGCATAAATGATAAAGATATTATTATATAAAATAATTTCACCTGAATATTGAGTGAACTACCTCGATAAAAAAACGGAAAAAAAATATAAACGAGACTATTTGAAATTTTGAGATTTAAGCATTCACAATGCTATTTTTATATAATACAAAATAATATACTAGAAAAAATAGGACTCGCACCAGATCATGTTCTCGGACGGGAATCGAACCCGCGACCTTTGGATATCCGGTCCAATGCTCTGACCAGCGCAGACCTGACCGCCTGACTCGCCGCTCTGACCAATGTCAGAGCGGCGAGTCCTATTTTTTCTAGTATATTATTTAGTAATATATAAACGAGACGTATGAAGTTCCTGTAACTTCGCTGTGCCGCTGGGGGGCGCTTTCCCAAAATAGGTTTTAGCCTCCGAACTTATTTATTTTAATATACATGTCTGTTTGTATTATTATAATGAAAGTTTAAAATTAATGTGTGTTTAAAATTTAATAAATATTTATTTAAAATATTATGCCAGTTCAATTAAATTAAATTAAACTGCGCTGCGTTAGCCCAGTAACCATATAAACGGATTTTAACGGAATTTTGCGGCAAACCACCATTTGAGCACAGTAAGGTAATCGGATTTGCGGCGGGTAGATAATTTATTATCAACGAATAAATATTTAAGTTAAGATAAATAATATTAGAAAAAAATATAAAAAATAGCATAGTGAATAATTAAATAAGTTATCATAGTCTTTTTGAAATGGCAAGTTTTCAAGCTGAAAATAAAAGTCTGTGTTATTAACACAAGCACCGCTCTGAGGCTTAAAAGGGCGTAGTCTGCACACTAACACCGCCATTGGAAAAAAAACATAGTGCTTAAAGAAAGACGATATTGTAAAATATCTCTCTGTAGTGCACTCCGAAGAAGCTCTGTGGTTCTTTTTAACGCTTAAACAATATTTTCTAGCCTGTCGTTTAGTTTAATGGAGTTTTTTTGCGAAAAGTGGTCACTTTTAACAATAAAACTCCATTAAACTAAACGACAGGCTAGAAGATACTGCTTAAGCTATAAAAAGTACCACAAAGCTTAAGTATAAGTTTTCAAATGTCCGTTACTATCGCGTTTGCGTTTAGACTTTTAATCTGGAACTTATTATCATAGCATTAAGGTCTATCATATCAATTTTAACTCTCAGCGGTAGTAACGCCAGGCCTCTGCTGCCGTGTAGATTAAAAACACTGTAACTTGAGATACAGTGTTTTGGGTTTATAGCTCTCATTCGATTTCTCTTAGAGCGTTACATAAATTATAATATGATTTTGTAAAATAATTTTAAAATTTTCTAATATACAACATGTTACAAAAATACCCCTAATGGTATATAGGGACCATCAAACTGAATCACTTTTATTTTACTATGGGGCCAACTCTGAAATCGCGAAAAAAAATCAGCTGTTGCATACATTTTCATATTTTCGATTTTAATTTTTGTATGAAACAGCTGATTTCTTTTTCTCGATTTCAGAGTTGGTCCCATAGTAAAAGTTGTTCAGTTTGATGGTCCCTATATACCATATTCGGCATTAGGTGTATTTTTGTAACACCTTGTATTTATGAAGGTATTAGTATATCCAAAAGCCTATATAGGCTATATCAAGAATTTATTTAGCTTGTAATTCTATAACATCGTAATTAGAATTAAAGTGTTTTGGTTAAACTAATTCCGCGAGAAAAGAAGTTACCGTGTTATGCTTAGCCAATTATGTCGGACCTATCGTGCAGTAGCATTTACCTTGGTGGAGTAGCTCTACGATAAGTAGTAGCGCCAGTCGCGAGTTCGATTACACTAAAATATAATACAAGTTTAATTTTAATGATTCACGCTATATTTTCCAATACCGAATGCAGTTCTGTGGGTCTGCGGGATATGAGCGAAGTTGAGTGAAAAGCTGATTCTGATGACGTTCAAGCGGCTAGTGCGCGGATCACGGGTGGGAGATCGAAAACTGCGGTCTGATGCCCAATTGGATCGGGATTAGGGGGTTAATAAGCTGTTGCAATTACAATTACAGCTCGAAATTGCAATAAAAACCACCGTACAATTACTCAATATTTAGTGTAGTAAATGAAGCGATTTTTTATATGAAAACCCCAACATTAAATCCTCAGTCGATGAACATTTGCTAGTGGTGGAAATGCATAGATAAATTTTTACAGACCATATAAGACAATGTACTGTGGAAATTTTCCAGTGCAGGTTAAAAGGTAGTTTTTGAATAAAAGATAGTTAGACGGTAAAAGTTTTGAATTTTCATATTGTACGTATGAAAGGGCAAAAAATTTCGACTGAAAAATTTTCCGGTTCAAATTATACGAAAGAAACATATTTTATAACAATTTGCTATCTTCTGCTAAGAGATTTTTTTAGTTATTTCACATATAATTTTCATATTTTACGTAGGTACTTTTGGTGAAAAAAGTTTAAGCAGAACATTTTTCCTTAAAAAGATATCAACGATATAAGAATTTAGGTAAAAATACGTTACTTCTGTTTTTTTTATAATTAAAAAAATCGTTTGATTTATGTATTAATTACAGTAGGTATTGCCTTCGCTAAGACTGGACTAAAGATGCGTCGATGTTTTTGTTTATAATAACATAACAACACTCATAATGTTTTAAAAAAATAGCAAACAAAATACCAGTGTCGAACAAATGAACTCCAACGCCCTATGACCATCAGCCATTTTTAATGTCCCCACTGCTGGGGCACAGGCCTTTCTTATGTGTGGATAAGGAGGATGTTCCATCATGACCCACCACACGGTCCCAATGCGGATTGGTGGGTGCTAACGACTGCAAATGCAGCCGGGACCAACGGCTTAACGTGCCTTCTGAAGCACAGAGTAGCTCGAGATAATAAATTTTTGGTCACCCATCCCATGACCGACTCTTGCGAAAATTGCTTAACCTCCGCAATCGCTGGGCCAGGCGCTATACCACTGCGACACCGAGCTCCTCACCCTATATCAGAATCTAAATAATACCAAATAATATACTAGAAAAAATACGACTCGCACCAGATCATGTTCTCGGACGGGAATCGAACCCGCGACCTTTGGATATCCGGTCCAATGCTCTAAACGCTGAGCACTCGGTAGCTCAGCGGTCACTCGGTGCGAGTCGTATTTTTTCTGTATATTATTTGGTATTATATAAAAATAGCATCGTGAATGCTAAA
This sequence comes from Catoptria pinella, assembly GCA_963556745.1. NCBI lineage: Eukaryota > Metazoa > Arthropoda > Insecta > Lepidoptera > Crambidae > Catoptria > Catoptria pinella. Next base: position 3,560,897 of record OY750777.1, read on the forward strand.
ATCTCAAAAATTTAAGAATCTAAATAGTTAGAACCGGATTATCCTTCCACAGACGATGTTTACAATGACACATACAGGATGTAGCCACAACCGCAACAGCTTGGGAGCGGGCCAGCAATTCGTCCAAGGATGAAAAAACTTAACTGCAGTGCTTATAAATATATCAATATATTTGGTCAGTTTGATTTATGGGGAAAATTGCTTGGCTGGAAATCATAGACAATAAATTTAAATACCTACAATCGTAGTTGTTTATTTTTTTTTAGAACTGATAGCAGCAAGGAAACTTCTAAAAAGAACGCAAAGTACCTTCTTTTAAAATTATGCAAGAAACATAAAAAAAGGACTCATACTATTGTTCAAATAAGATAAAAAAAATCCTAAATTGATTTTTTGCTTCTAAATTCAAAATCCGCATCAGGGCGACGAGAACTTTGTAAAAATGTTGTATGTTCTGTCTCAGAAATAGAACACAAACCACTCTTTCAGTAGGTTGCAAAACTGCGACGACTGAAATTCACTTATTGGCGTGACAATGTTCTATTTATGACGCCTGTATGTAACAATTTATTCTAATGTAACACTATTCTCACAATAATAAGCCATATCATAAATATTGTATGATCATTAATAACCTCTGGAAAACTTTCAGTTTATAGTTCAAGTTCTCAACATACATCACTTAGGGTGTTGTTACCTATTCACAGGGTGTAGTTGAAACCAAGACAGCGTATCTCTGGAACTGGGCCAAACAGCGGAAGATGTTGGTTGAAATATAATTTATTTGGACTTTTGTACAGGCTTTACGATGCACAACTAAATTGTAACTTAAGACTCCGGCGAACAGTGAGCTTCCCAATAGTTTTTATGTGTTATATTTTATAACCTGATAGATAAGTTCGAGGTGGGCGCTAATAACTGCGACACAGTCCTAGACTAATGCATTTATTAACGTTAATTATGTTCTGTAAACATTTATAGCACAAATAAAGATTATTATTATTAAAGATTATTATTATTCAAACGTAATACCAAAATGATTTGCAATTTGAGCATAATGTGATGAGAAAAATCAGTATTTGTCTAGGTATATATTTAATAAAAATCCAAAATACTCAAACATATAAAAAATAATGCGATTAACAGTTTTACATGAATAAATTAATTTGGCATTTATTTTGAATGACAGTGACACCAATTTTGCATTTTCCATGCACACATTATTATTTCTACCAAAAAACCAACTATTTTAGAGAAATTGGATGATTAGAAACTTTACTAATAATCGTGTCTGAACCTATTTTAATACTGTACTGTACATAGACGTGGCCCAGACTTCATTTCATTTTGGCACATATCTTTTTGCTCTGAGTTTTATTCACACTAATGTTATGTCACACCTGGGTGAATCTACGTTGTTTTGTTATGTTTCTTACTTCCTGCGTCATTGTCGTTTACTCGAAAATCTTTAAAAATCCAATGCGTCACAACGGAATTTGCCATCATTTGCGTTAGAGTACGATAATAAATTATATTAAGTTGCATATTTTTAACTTATTAATTGCGATGCATTGGATTTTTAAAGATTTTCGAGTAAACGACAATGACGCAGGAAGTAAGAAACAACGTAGATTCGCCCACCTACTGTTTTAAGGATCAGACACTAACTAACAAGTGTTAGGTTATGAACGTATTGACACACATTTTACGAACAACAGTCCCAGATTGCTCACATTAATATATCTCTTCTGAATTTTAATACCTCATAATCTAAGTACTACTCTCACAAACTATTCTGTTTTGTAGATCTATTCGTTCTTAAGGACCGAGTCCTCGTATGTCAAGACCAAGACGGGCCATTATTGGAGACCGGCCAATGCCGACCCAATGACATTTCTTTAAATGAAATTTATATGGCTCCTCCTTTTGTTAAGGCTTATGCTCGAGAAAACTTATAGTGATAATTTATTTAAAGTCCATTCGTTCGGAATGCTATAAAATTGGTTTGGGATTATCTTGGACCTCGATGGCACAGTGATGCATTCAGCTCAGCCTGTGAGTTGACTGTAGCGGTTAGGAATCTTTTGCTAGGATCTGTCATGCGACAGGTCAGAAATTTTGTGAGCAGGATCGATTATTATTTAGATTTTTTGACGAGTCAATTTTTCGAAATTTCGTTAAAAAAATCACTCATACGAAAAATGTTTAAAGCTTAGAATAGATATACTAAAAGAATTCCTAACCTACCAACCATCACATAAGTGTCAACCTCGTAACTACATCTATTATATTAATTTTTAAACAAAATTCAATTTGAGTGACTCACTCAGTCACTAGTTTATATTGTTTACAATTATGTCATCCTCAGTCGTATTAAGAAACAAACAAAATCTGATCTCGACATTTATTTTCGAAAAGTCCCAATGCATTAAAACCGATTGCAAACCCAGCGTACATTCCAGTCCCAATGGGAAAATTCGTAATTGAAATGTGGATTTGTGAATGCAGTTCGCTACTGCCCCCTACAGGCAAGGCAATGTAATATATGAACAGGATTAGGTCGTACCTTTGAACGATTACATGGATTTGAAAGCAGCCCCCCTACTCTCGACGGGAATTGACGGGATTTAGTTCACATCAGAATCGAATAAACGTCAAAAATCTGTTATTTTGATACATTGAAAACGATTTCCATAGAACCGTTTTCACGTTTACTCGATTCCAACTCGATCTCGACATTCTTGATGGCGTCGGGTGTAAACCCCCAGATTAAAGCAGGTGTATTGTATGCGTTTACACATCTGCCTAGCATGACCACCGAAACAAAATATTTATCGCGTGATATGACGTTTTATAGACACTGAACTGTCAAATCTATTGTCGTTTGAAAGTTAAACGTGGTAAATCGCTATAATATATCATATCGCGTTTCGGTGGTCATGCTGGGGGGGGGAGTGATGAGATTTTGTTTTTATTTGAAAGATTTCTGACTTCCGCTGTTATTTTTATTTTATTTATTTATTCTTACACACACAAAAACCTCCCGTGACCACGGCCCCTGGAAAGGTGTCGAAACGTCGGTAATTCGAAAAACCAATTTTAATAAATATTTAATTTATTAACACCTGAATTAATAATATACGCGCTGTAATCCGTAAAAAGTGTTTTATTAATAATGAACTGTACGCGCGGACATTTTAGAAGTGAATATGTTTACTATGTGTTCTTTAAATGTTAAATCAGCTGTTTTACTTCTAAATCCCTAATTTATGATTTGTAAGAATCTGAATCAGAATTTGTAAAGTAAATGTATCTCTTAAGAATCTTTGAAATTGATAATCGACACATTACGTCACCTAAAATATGACTGAAAGAAGCAATGGCTGGTTCATGCGTTATGCTCGTGAACGCGTGCCGTTTGATCAATTTTGACTGACCCTGCGGTATTTCAAGTCAGCCAATTTTTTGTCACTGGAAGGCTATTAATGCTAACTGTATCACCACTCAAATTCCAACATTACGTAGATGTACCGTAATTATAGACATGAAATGCAACCAAGTTATTAATTACCAAACACTGGGACAGTCACGTACGCCGACAAATCCTTTAGCGGAATAATTGTGAATGCCAGCGCCATACAACCGCGCCGCACCGCAACCGCACCCGTAACTCTGCGGTGGGTTGACGCAATAATTGTTATTTGGGAAAACTATTGTTCCCTTTAATTCCTATTTGTTCATTTGTTCATTTTCTTATCGATTTGACACATTTGCAAATTATTTGTAATAAGAACAAAACATTAAATTTTTTAACTGATTTTCCCAAAAAAAACCCAAATGTAAAACCCAAAAACATATAGATGGAATCTTACGAAACACGGTTGTGCTACGCGGAGATTAGAGAAATTATAAGAGAGAGAGATTATAATAGAGAGTATAAGAGATTTCATTTTGCTTTAAATTAAAACATAATAAAATTCAATACTCAAAGTCGTTTGTTCACATAGTGATTACATTCTCTTTGGTTCACATGGTGCTATATAGCTACGCCATAACGCAATTGTCCTAAACGGGAAAATTTTTAACGAGAAGAACCAGCAAGAAACTCGTCAAGGACTCCCTTATCCATATTATTTCGTACAGAGTCGTCAAACAAAAAGATTAATAGGAAATGCATTGAAAAATCACATGGAAATAAGAATCAAAAGACCATTGAAGAAATAAATAACAAATAAGGTCAACTTGAATTTAAAGGAGGCTATGAAATTGCGTTCTTTTTAATCCAATCCATCCGCAAAAATGTTTCTTTTCACATGCAACAACAGTCAAATTAAATTTAACCGCAGCTCGCAGGCTATTTCTGAAATATGACATTGACACAAATTGCTCTATAATTACATTGGTCGTGTTTAAAACAGGTTGTTGTACATACATACTTTAAATATTGCACTGAAAAAAATTTGCATCAGAAAGCATACGTCAAGTGCACTCGGAAACGCGACCGCAACGCTGCGGCAGCGGCTGCGCTTCAACGTCACAAACCTGCATCAGAAAAATCACACCTCCTGAACATTGCGTTTTGAGTTGGCTTAAAAATTATAAGCAATTCAAAATGCTTACGATATAAGCACCTAATATTGTTACGGCTTAACTTCATCATGAGACTATGGACTACGACCTCTACAGGCATTTTGGTAATGAAATATGGTAGATGGGGTACCATGCATACAACCCTTTTTGGTGGTTTTCAGGGTCTATAATATTTTTCCGTGGTTGTATCCATGGTACCCTATTTACCCTGCGGTTATGCATCCCGAAGGTGTGGGATTCACCAAGGCCTTACCCACTAAACCCCTTATTGCTTTCCGCACTAACACGCATGCCCTACGGACGGAACCGTGATATCACGCACCGTGTGGTCCTGGTGTTGACGCCCCATCAGGCCCAGCTTGGAGGACAACCGAGCAGCGGACATACCCCAGTCAAGGTCTAGGGAGGAACCTGGTGCGCGTAGCGTCTCCTCCTTCTTCCCGGCCGTCTCTGTCGGAGCGGGTTTGCGTACGCATCCACTTCTCGATCCCTCTGCGCGGTCTTTTTCTGTGATATCACCTCCTCACAGAAGGAGACCACCGCCTGCCACAACCTGTCACACCCCAGCATGGTGACTGTCACGCTAGGAAGCGAGAGGGTTCCTTCCAATGACTGCCATTAGTTCTCTTCGCTGTGACGACCACGTCGGACACTCTGCAAGAGTGTGCTCCGTGGTGTCAGTCATAGCACACCGGAGCAGCCTTTTCTCCGTATTCGACACAGGGACTTACCGAAGCAACCGTGCCCGGTAAGTACCTGTGTCATCCTGTATGTCTGGGAGCCATGCTCCCTATCCCGCAACTGCTTGAGGACCGGGCGAACGGCCTGAGCAGTCCTTTGCCCCGCAGTCGGGTTTTGTAGCTGGAGCTCCTAATCTTGGAGCATCCGTTCCTCCCCGTCGCGCCGGACTCGCAACCTTTCTTTAGGGGCCAGGCTTTCGCCCATTTCTATGTCCACTCTTCGCCAACTGTACACCTCAGAAAGTAGCTGGATTTCTAGCTCCCAGGAAGGTGTACTGGCGAGGGCGCATGCCACCGTCCCCGATACCGACACGGGAGGCGATGACCCTTTTCGGTCGGCGAAGAGCCGCCTTATTCTCCGTGCTGAGGGCGGCCGCCACACTGGCGCTCCATACAAGGCCATACCCCGTATGACTCCTGCAAACAATGTGCGGCTGCTTATCCTATCTATTACCCTGTATATCTTTTTTACAAATAATACTAGGCCTTATACTACACAGACACCTTCACTTAATTTGAAGCTTTTGCGACAAATCAAGCTATTCAATAGGTACGACCGAACCTGCGAGCGACAAATTGAAAGCCGCCAATCCCAAACGTGACATCCGTAGCCAATGGCCGCTAATACCTTTGTGCTATTTTACTGTATATACTCGTACGTACTCTTTAAGGGTGCATCGTGAGTCCACTAGCGCAGCCAATCAACAAAAAAATATTACAACGAATTAGTAAAAATACAAAAAATAATAATAAACTATTTTGGTATGCGTTTATAGTTGAAATGTGTTTGTGTAGTTACAATCTGGATTAACGCCTAATTAATCCAGATACATTTATTTCGTATAGTTTGATATAGTTATTTCGTTGTCATTATTTTTTTTAGTTGGCGGCGCTAGTGGACCCTTAACTTATTTATAAAACAAACTGAAGAATTAAGTTTCAGTTTTTTTTTTTTTTTGTATGTTTGTATTTTAGACTAGTAACCGCTAGAGACTTAAAATTTCACATTAATATAATCAGTAATTACGTGAGTCAGCAAGTGATAAACTGTTAAACTCATAATTAAAGCACAGAAAAATAAATATTCAGGCAGCGTATTACTGTGCTACTTTTAGCAAATAATTGTGATGTGATATTTTAACAAGTACATAGAACGTGACACTCCTAACCAAGCTGAAATCAGGCATTTTCACTTAATTTGACAAATGAAAATCACTTCATTTGATTTAATTTAATGTCGGTGTTAATTGTGATTGAGTTTGGTACACCACATTTAAATTTTATCATCAGGGAATAAAGCAAAATATTATTATGTTTGAATTAAAACGGATAATAAATTAAAGTTAAGGTAATTTTTTATTCTTTTACTGTAAAATTCCGGAAAGGGCTTAGTATTGACTAATTGCATGATTGCATGAGAAAGGTGATAAAATGTCGCATGAGTATGAGTTTTCACTTTTAACTGTCATCAGTAATTCAAAATTCTACAGAATAGGTACCTTTAAAAAAACGATTCAATGCAGGCTTGTTATATTCTCAACTCTTTCCGCTATGGATCTTTACAACCTTTAGATGGTTTGGAATCTAAAGTTTATAAAGATCGATAGCGGAACAGGCATAATTTTAATGTTGTATTTACACGAGTGACTAAAGCCACGATTTTCGCCGCACGGCGAAAACGACTGTGTAAATGGCAATTCAGCCTATATGCCGCAGGTGACTGAACAAACTTATCTGATCCGGTGGCCAAAACTAAAAACTACGCTAATACATACCTACCTAGGTTACGTCATCGACTGCACAACGGCAGCGACGCCATCACCGATGTGTCACCAGCGATTCAATTTTACAAGCGACTTGCTTGTATAGGTACATTATCGCAATAAATTCGCACAATAAAGTCTATCAAAATGTAAATCCTGTAACCTTATTATAATGCCATTTATGCGAAAGCGTCGGTGACGACGTCTCAAGAAGTTCTAATATTCGAATATCTGAATAGAATATTCGGTAAATCTGTTGGTATTCGGTGGTATTTGCATCGCGAGCGGGGAATATGATTCCATGTATAATATGTACAAAATAAATAAATATTGGACAATATCACGTACATTGCTCCGATTCTAAAGTAGGAGCTAAAGTGAATGGATCAGACACAAGCGGTAGCACAAACACGTGCGTTCGTGGACCGAACCCGGGACTTCAGAGATGGTGCACTATGAAAATCGATGTACAGCTTGACCACAAAAGTCGTCGTTGTTGCATGGTTCTATGAAATTAATATTACGGAATATAATATAGGTAATTCTAATTAAAAATTTTAATGCTGTGACAAACAATGTGCACAAATGTCGAGTTTGCTAGCATTGATCTCCTATGTCAACCCTTACTCCTACTAAAATATCAATTTTTTTGTTGTAATTACACCGGTATTATAGAAACTGTGTAATTTTCAAATCCGTTCTCGGCAAAAATCCCACTGCAAGTAAATGTCACCATTTCGAAATGATTATAAATTAAAACCTTCAAAACTGATCATTAAATTCCAAACGGAAGAAACCTGAAAGTCTATTATTATTCAGAGCTAAAATTGTTTTCGTGTTTCCAAAAGTAATTCGTTTCCCCTAATTCATATTACGCATTTGATTCGGAAACTTTTGAAGTTACCGCCTAATATTAATTACTTGGGACACGGTATTTTGCTACGAATACCTAATGAAAATGTATTCGGTTTTGATTAACTGCGACGAAGAAGATATAATTGAATTGTTTTTATAAATATTAATGCGGCTTGGTTATTCTGTCGCTATGAAACAAAAGCTTTTAATGAATCTGTGGGAACAGGATTTTAGTCAGTAAGTAAATGGAAAAGGATTTCCAGAGCTACTTTGATGTCTGTGCTCAGGGACCACGGTCCAAATTTTCAATGATAGAACTCGTTAATTACATATTATTATGTGTAGTAGAGGAGGAGCTTGGTGGCGCAGTGGTTATGCGCCTGGCCCAGCGATTGCGGAGGTTAAGCAACTTTCGCAAGGATCGTTCATGGGATGGGTGACCAAAAATTTATTATCTCGAGCTCCTCCGTGCTTCGGAAGGCACGATAAGCCGTTGGTCCCGGCAGCATTTGCAGCCGTTAGCACCCACCAGTCCGCATTGGGCCCACGTGGTGGGGCGATTGCCTATTCTTCTTATCCACCCATAAGGAAGGCCTGTGCCACAGCAGTAAGGACATTAAAATAAGGGTTCCGTTTTTTCCTTTTGAGGTACGGAACCCTAAAAATGGCGTATTTTTGTAAAGATCCTAATTGTACGAATATCCTACAACACATACATTTCATAGTAACTTTACTTCAAAGACAAAAATAAACTTAATTGTAAAGTCAATGTAGCAACCTAACATTTCCAGAGTCTTTCTTATAAGTTAAAATAACCCTTTCATTCTGCTCACTTAAATAACTAGCTATCAGCGAACTCGCTCGATCTTCATTTTGCTTTGCAATTTACGTCAGGAGCTCTAATATAGTTTTTCTCGGTAGTCCCGCGCCGTCGCCGATCCGTGGCCGCGACGTGACTCATCGGGTTTTTGCCAACCCTTTTAATTTATAGTACTTTTGCATAGTGACTCATTCTAGCTGTCTTCTACCGAGCGAGTGCGAAGCCCGAGCGAAGCATCTTCGTTTCAGCTTGGGCATTCTTTTGTATGTCCGTCTGTGTCTCTACCAGGTCGCATTTCTCAACCGATTCCCTCGTTTTGTGAGCAGGTTCGATAATTATATAGAATTTCTTTATTCAGATTCAGTTATCCGAAATTTTCCGAAAAAAAAAGGATATCAGCTGTTCAAAAATATTTACACCTCACAGAGCTACTAGCTTCGAATTTTAAACAAGTAGGTATTTGTTGACATCACTAAACCTACAATAAACCGTTTTTAGACCTATTATAAGACTAACTGATAATAAATAAAACTAGGTACTCAGTAACAAATTCATACTTATCGTTGCTCATCACTTATTACGACCATCACCACTGCGCCACCGAGATAGCGCCTGGCCCAGCGATTGCGGGGATTAAGCAACTTTTGCAAGGATCGGTCATGGGATGGGTGACCGAAAATTTATTATCTCGAGCTCCTTCGTGCTTCGGAAGGCACGTTAAGCCGTTGGTCCCGGTTGCATTTGCAGTCGTTGACACCCACTAATCTGCATTGGACCCGCGTGGTGGGTCATAGCCCATCCTTCTTATCCACCCATAAGGAAGGCCTGCCCCAGCAGTGGGGAAATCAGAAATGGCTGATGATCGTTGCTCATTACTTAATTACCCCTTCCAAAGTCAAAGTCAAAATATCTTTAATCAAATAAACTTCAATCATCACTTTTTAAATGTAGGTATTATTATTATGTTACATTGAATATTTACAAGGTGTTACAAAAGTACCCCTAATGCCGAATATGGTAGATAGGGACCATCAAACTGAACAACTTTTACTATGGGACCAACTCTGAAATCGCGAAAAAAAAATCAGCTGTTTCCTACAAAAATTAAAATCGAAAATATCAAAATGTATGAAACAGCTGATTTTTTTTTCGCGATTTCAGAGTTGGTCCCATAGTAAAAGTTGTTCAGTTTGATGGTCCCTATCTACCATATTCGGCATTAGGGGTACTTTTGTAACACCTTGTATAAAGCCCCATTTGATTTAGTTACGAAAAGAATACTTACGTAAAATACCTGAGCAATTTAAAATTAAAATCGGCGTAAGATAAAATTGAGTTCATCGAATCATGCGACAAAATTTCACCACTACGAATTTATTTAGATATCTGTGTAAGTACAGCGGCGTCAGTCGCCACCATCGGGAACAAACATGGGACCTTAAAATAATAACACCAAGAACCAGAGTCTTTGTATGTAAAGTGAGGCAACTAAAACTGGGCCAAAATAGCTCCTTTTCAAATTGATATCCTTCATGGGTCAATCAACTATTCTTTGTACCCTAACAACGCAATTCAAAAAAAAAAATCCAAAAAAAAAATGTACATTGATCGAAAATTCTACCTAAGTAATAGATAGCAAGGATATTGAAAATTAAAAGCAAGCCACCAGCAATGTAAGTTTTAATAACAATGCATTATTTTTTTAATTTCAAATGTTGTAGTATCACGTTTTACGTCCCCCGAGTTACTTGTTGGTAAGTCGTTTTTATTCGAGTAAATCAATTACATTTTGTTAGAAAATCAGTTTATTATGTAGTACTAAGAAATATACACTCAATAAGTTCAAATAAGAGCACAAATCCCATCCAACTGCAGCGAGTTGAGAGACAGGGAGGGAGACGTTATCTCTCCAAAACTGTTCACAGCTGCGTTGGAGAACATCTTTAAGCTCTTGGACTGGAAAGGACTAGGCATCAACATTAATGGCCAGTATCTAACACATCTTCGTTTTGCCGATGATATAGTTCTTAAGGCTTGGAAGACCTGAACACAATGCTCGAAGATCTCCATAGTGCCTCCCAAGTAGTGGGTCTTAGGATGAACATGGATAAGACGAAAATCATGTCGAACGCCATGTTGTACCCGCTCCAGCTCATGTTGGGAACACTACACTCGAAGTTGTTGACCATTACGTATACCTAGGATAGGCAGTCCAGTTAGGTAAGTGCAACTTCGAGAAAGAGATCTCTCGTCGAATCCAACTTGGATGGGCAGCATTCGGGAAGCTTCGAAAAATCAATGCATTGTTCGTCCTTGTCATCGTGTTATGATATAACAAGAAAGGACAGTGCATTACTATCGCTATAGCTTTGAGTTAGGCGGTAGGGCTCTATCAAAACAAAGGGTATCTCATAGTCCACGAACGCCAAGCGAAGTGACAGATTATACTCCTGGGTCTTCTGTATAACCTGCCGCAGCGTATGGATGTGGTCTATGGTGCTAAAACATTTTCGGAACCCGGCTTGTTCGGGAGGTTGGAAGTTGTCGAACCTGCTAACGAGAGGATTCGTAAGAACTCTCGAAAACAACTTATAAACATGGGTCAAAAGTGAAATGGGTCTGTAGTTCTTTAAAAGGGTCTTGTCACTCTTTTTAAAGAACAGAATCACCCCATTTATGTTCCATGTCTTCGGCGTTCTGCCCTCGGCTATGACGGAATTGAAAAGCTTCTGGAGGGCTTTGAGTTCCGCCCGCTCTCAGAAGTTTTGTAGTGATTCCGTCATCACCCGCCGCTTTGTTGTTTTTCAGCTGTTTGAGAGCCATACTTATCTCGTACTGGCTGACGTCCGGGATATCTTCCCAAAAATAATCATAAAAATGAAAAATAAAGCAACTAATAAAGTGCTACGTAAAGTTTTTTGTTTTTCGAATAGTCTAAGGATAAAATGTCTACCAAGTTACCATAAAGTCTCCTACGTTACCATTTAAAGTAACTCAAGGGACCGGCAACGTGGGAGACTTTTATAGGTTATAAGTTAATAATATTCTTTTTTGTCAAGATGGAAAATAATTGATTATCACAAATCAAAAACAGACGTATTTAATGTTATCCATGACAATTATTGTAGTGTATAAAAGAGTACTTACTAATTTTTATGTCGAAACTTTGGGGACACTGAATAAACACACCTTAGCTATCATACGACATGTGGGGCAATAAGCGGTGATTGACTAAAATAAAAAAGGTGGAATCACGTGACACGAGTGCCAGTATGTTAATGCTTCGATTGGCCACAGCTAGAGCCATCTATGACTTGATGCACGTAATACAAGAATGGTTACTAAAGGGACATTGATTTTAAGGACAAGTTGGGGACAAGATTTGTAAAATTTATAAAAAAATATTATAACCTTTAATTATATTACCAAATATTGAATATTAAAGGGAAAACTATTGTAGAATAATAATATTAGCCGTTAATGCTATGCTACTATATAAAAATTCTGAAATAATGCGATAAAAATATACAGCACAGCCAATGGGGACACTGAGATTTTGTATGGAGAGAGTGATGAGGTCCCCCAAGTTACTATACTAAAAATATAATTTGTTATGGATTTAGTCAAATTTATATATTGGGTATATACAGTACCTATTCTAGCTTCATCGTACAGTAATAAAATATTAAAACGCGTTGCGTATTTTGGAAATTTATTTTTTTTTGTTATGGGGACATGGATAGGTACAAAGAATAGTTGATCGACCCTCATATCACTTAATCCTAGCTAAACGCCAATTATATAATAACTAATCCCCTAAAGGTAGGGAAATTGAAACTTTCCGTTCATATAGGAACGATTAGGTAACGTGTGAAAGATAAAAAGCTGAAAACTGAGCCATTTTGGCTTAGGGAACTATCGTTCTAGGTTGTTATTATTCTAAGCTTGGGACGCCCGACGAAAGTCAGGTTATAAGATATTTTTATCATATTTCTAGCTAAATTCTACCGTAATGTAATGCAGGTTAAGTAATTGCGTGGTCTGAAACAAAGCGACTAGCGGGTTTGTGTCAAAAAAGTTATGTTTATTATATGTAGGTGCTTATATTGTTAAGAAAAAAGTGCAATATATTTTTTTTATCGGTATCAGTTTATCAGTTTTTTATGATACTCTTTGAACATAAAGTGAAATCTGATAAAAACGGCCACCCGGAATTTTATCAGAACTATATCATTGTACAAATTTTACATCTTTAATTGGTAAAGCTGTTCTATCCAGTGTTGCCATTGTAAAATCAGTTGCCGTGTTTTGCCAGTGAAATTGCTGTAGATCGGCGGAAAATCGAAAAAAAAACCGTGTTTCGATACAATTACTGCACTGCACTGCATTATGAAATTACCGTGTTTGTATGAAAACTTCTGCCTGAAGCGGACGGCCGCTTGCTACGGAGCAAGGTTAATTTTTGACCCCGGTTACCGTAGAACACGGTAATTACCGTAGCATTGCCAACACTGGTTCTACCTCACGTTACGGAGTCCGACTATGAATGTTGTCAGGCGTGCACAAGTGCATATGCACATTGTTTTAGTGTGCGCCTGCACGCTCTCGTATTACGCACACTAAAATAATGTGCATGTGCACGCTTAACAACACTCATAGCCGAACGGGCTTCGTGAGATAGAAGATCTATAATATTATTACTATCTACTAAGTTACAAATAAGTTTGTATAGCGCCATCGCCACTTACCTCCGTTAAAGGAACTTTTCAAAAACCAAATACAAAAACTTGTAATTTTTACTTGAACCAAATGCAATTAGCAGTCGATAATTCTTTCTTGCTAGAGCTTAACTTGAGCACAGATTAAATCGGCCATTGGTGTAATAATATATTTTTAACCGACTTGAAAAAAGGAGGAGAGTACTACCGGTACTATAGTGATTATTACTATGTCATTACGTTATGATAGTATCTTGGTGAGATTATTCTCGTACCTATATCGCTGTCATGCTAACCCGATCCCAATCTTTCGTAAGTACTACACTTTCACCCCCACAGTTTTTCACTAGAATTCTTAGTAAGCGATGACTCAGCACGTAAAATGTTATTAGTCACTGGATTTCGCTGAATTATCTGTAAGTTCGACATTCTGAAGGTCGTTCACCAAAGTGACATTGTAGAGGGCACTTTATGAATTGAGAGATGCAAACTTGAAAATCAAATAAAAATAATTGCACCTCTCCAGTACGAAAAAACTCGCAGCAAAATTATGTTTTTACATGGACTTATTTATACTAGCATCTTCTAGCATGTATAGTTTATGTGTTTTTATTGAGCGTGAGGAAAAGTGATTTTTTACTTTCTAACACCACATTTTGAAATAATAAAGAAAAAAAATTGAGTGAAAAGGGTGAGACTTGTAAAATTGAATACACAGATATATCAAGAAGTTCTAAACAAGGATTGTTGAAAAAGATGTTGTCGGAACGTTTATCGTGATCAAATGGTTAAGAAAATCTGTTTATTTTTAATCTGAATACAATTTTTTTTTTTAATCTGAAGGTTGATTATTGTAATAAAGAGTAATGGACGGAATGAGGTCGCGTGTATGAAATAAATTGACGTATCTATTTCGAAAGAGACTTCTTCTAGTTTCATGGACCAAACAACCTGTATACTAGTTAGTATTTGTATCCGTAATCCAGGATCAACCATTTTTTTTACTCACTTACTTACCCACATGTAACACGGTTAACATTCTTTTGGAACACATTATCATTATGCTGTAAATTTTTCTGTTCTTTTTAACTCTTTTGTATTCTTGTTGAAGACAATAAAGTACTAATAATGTATGTAAATAATATGTGGTAAATCTCGCAAACGTTCGTCATTGTGCTTAATTATTCAAAAGCCATACCGCAAGTAATGAAATTACAGAGCAGACGAAATCCGCTTTGACGCACAATGGAGCCGGAAATAGGTGTGCACGAAATGGCGGCGCTTCCGGCCTGAACTGATCCTGCGGCGGCCATATCCGGTTGGGCTTTGTTGAGTATTCGAAGCTTAGTTTTTCTGTTAGTAGGAGCTCGGGATAGTTTTTAGGGTTCCGTACCAAAATAGTAAAAAAGAACCCTTATGGTGCGACTAAGTCTGTCTGTCTGTCACAGCTAGATATCTCGAGAACTACTAATGCTAACAACTTGAAATTAGTAATAGTTTTAGATAACGTTTGCCCAACTATTTTGCAAATAAGAGAGAAATAAAAATATTTATATTTTTTTTGCAACAGGGACTAAAAGGGTATATAAAAAATAAGGTAGATAATAGGTAGGTAGATACGTCCCTTTGGCCGCATACGAAACCTGTATGTTCGTAACCAGTTACGAATGACGAAAAAAATATCTTTGTACCAAACCAGTTTCCGTGAATGCTTTCAGTCTTAACTTAAGTTAACAGGTAAGTTGCATTTGCATCAGAATGAATTATACTAGCGATTATATTTCATTCGGTTCATTCTACAGATATAAATACCACAATGTCAATTTCATCTTACTGGCAACTCGCACTTTAAGAGGGTATCACTGTATTATTATTTTTTTAACGCTCCCTGCGCGTCCGCGCCAATCGTCGCGTTCGCTCATTCTTTTCTTTTGCGCGGCAACCGACGCACGATCTAAAAAAAGTTACATTATTTCTACGATTAATTATTGTTGACCATGCCTAAACGTAAAACTGTGGAGTATTATGAAGAAAAAATAAGAAAGTTAAAAGGAAAGCCGAAAAACGACGACGTCACTTGGTTTATTCTTCATCTTCAGATGCCGAAGCAAACGAAGGTAATTAAGTGCATTTACTAACGACTCAATTTCGAAAACTAAGCATCTCTAAGCTACCTTAAATATGATTATTATGTGATTACAAAAAATCTAATTTACCCATGACCTTGGGGGGTAGCATGATCTTAACTTAAGTTAACAGTTAAGTTGCATTTGCATCAGAATGAATTATACTAACGAATATAAACAAAAACCAGACTCCTTCAGCTCAAATCACTTCTTATGTATACACACGGCAGCACATCAGGATACTAAACAAACGTGTTTTGACGTTTTAAATTGAACTCAATCGATTTTGAACGCAACATATTCTGCGTTAAGACTTGAAATCAATTGAAATAAAATATCTTAAAGAGACGCTATCTATATGAGTACACAGCAAAATATAAACTTCCATCGAACCTTCATAGCTCTGCATCATCGGCACACAGCTAAAAGATATCTCCATTTCAAACACATACTATGTTGCAGTGAAGAATAGAATCTGTCACTTGACAAAAAATAATTTTTTGCTACATGTTTACAATTTATTTTAATGTTCTGTTCTGTGGTTTTCAGGCTTGAATCGAAGGTAAGCAAATTGTTGGTACTTGATATCTTTGATTGTTTATTGATACTAGGAGAGAGTTCTTAACTTGCCATATCAGATAGATACCTAAGTAATCTTAAAATATTAGTTCGTTTATAAAAAAGATAATAAAGCTTTTAAATTTGTTAAGTCTACCTATTCGATCAATTTTTCTTAATTTAGATTTTTATATTTTTCATTGATATAACCATACTTTCCATTTCATTGTCGACCTAGTAGAACCACCACTCCATCTGTGATAAGGTGGGCGGGCAGTATAATAGTGTTTCCTGAAATTTTGGCGCTGCGATCACCAACCCCCACCCAAGTATAGGTTCGTAATTTAATTTTTTTTACTAGCCTATATCCAGCACATGACTTCATGCACCTGTAATCCCCTCCGGACCATCTGACCACTAAATCTCATCACCAGTGGTCAGATGAGCGGAAAAATATCTCATCTGACCACTGTAGGTGAATTGGGAGCAATTTATTCCTAAGTCATCACCATCACCATCAGTGGGATTTTTTTGTTTCAACTGATCACCGATGACCTTCTGGACCATCTGACCACAATATGACTCCACCGGTGGTTGATGAAACTATACATCCAGTTGCTGCTTATATTGTGCTGAGCACTTTGGCATCACGCCTATTTTTTCTTCACCTACCCTACACACTGTTTAGTCGGTTTTCAGTCTTACTTAAAAGATCTAAGTTTTCTCCGACACGTTTTGAGGTAACTACTACATACACATAACCCATTTCGATGTAACAGTTTTTCCTGTCTGGTGGAGCATAAATATTTGTGCCATCACATTTGGCCATCTTAGAGCGCCCGCTCGCTCGGAAATACGACGCTGCAGTTTGTATGGGCCGCGGCGATTCGGAATGTCGAGCGACTAATATCGAATGAGAGTTACATATTCTGTGAAGTTTATTTATATAAATATAATAAATAAATAATAAATATTTGACAACATCCAACAACATACATTGCTCCGATTCCAAAGTAAGTACTTAGCTAAAGCACTTGTGTTATGGAAATCAGAGACAACGGTGGTATCACAAACACCCAGACCGAACCAATATAGGAAAGTTCGTTTTTCTAAATTGACTCAACCGGGGACCGAACCCGGGACCTCAGAGATGGCGACACCATGAAAACCGGTGTACAAAGCCACTCGACCACGGAGGTCGTCAAATATATTGTTATTATTCTATGTTTATATTATAATCACAGTTTTAATAGGTATAGTCGTTATAGACCGTTTTGCTATGAATGTTGTTAGGCGTGTACATGCACATTATTTTAGTGTGTGTAATACGAGAGACTGCAGACGCACACTAAAACTATGTGCATGCGCACGACTAACACATTCATAGCAAAACGGTCTTCGTGAGATAGAAGAACTATTTTATTATAAAGAAGCAGGTGAACTAAGTTAAGTTGATGGTATGCATTTAGATAAACGCATACCATCCGTGTGACATTTTAATAGCAAACAGTAAGAAACCGAACTCGTTTTTATTATAAAAAAAGGCTTTTTTCAAATTCTATCATCACATCACATATTAAGCTCGTATTTACTAAAATATTGCTTAAGTAACTAAAACGTCTTTACAATTGTATTACTTGCTTTGCTTAAAAAAACATTCGAGATATTTTTTTTTAAGTTTCTCACCAATTTTCAGAATAAGCGCCCTATCTCGCACGTTATCATTTTTACTACCTTTATGTGGGCGCTGAGTCGATCAAATAATCTTTGAAGAATGTAGGTACCATAACGCCTTCTCAGTAAGCCGAAAATGGGTACGGTTTTAGGGCAAGGCAAAGTCGAATTGTCAAGGATAACAACTTTCAAAAAAAGCCCGAGGAAACTTCGTAACAATTTCATGGAGCTTAAGTTTGCTGGAAGGGGTGAGTGGACAAAGGTGTTATCTGACAAAACTGAAAAATTCGTCTTTTTTGCATGAACATAGGTTTTAAGTAATGATTAATCGACTGATGAGCTCAAAACTCAAAAACACACGCCCTAGCAAAGGTATTAACTGACAAATAATGATATTTGTTCTGATGTTGATCTTTTTAACTGTAGTGTCCCTGCATTCTTGACGACCTCAGTAGTCGAGTGGCTTTGTACGCCGGTTTTCAAGGTGAAGCCATCTCTGAGGTCCCGGGTTCGATCCACGATTGGGTCAATTTAGAAAAAGAACTTTTCTATATTGTCTCTGGTCTGGGTGTTTGTGATACCACCGTTGTCTCTGATTTCCATAACACAAGTGCTTTAGCTACTTACGTTGGAATCGGAGCAATTTATGTAATGTTGTCAAATATTTATTTATTTATTCAAAAAGTCACTAATGCCGCTATTGCCCTAAAATTAAATTAAATTACCAATTCTTTAAATTTTTTTTTGTTATATATTGTTCTGTTCAATACTAATTCTGGTTAGGTAGTGTTTTTTTTATATTTTTGTCATTACTCCATTTTGTATTTTAAATTCTTTTTTTATTTTCCTAAATTATTGTGCTTTAATTATTATTTGGTGAAATTATTGCAAATGCTGTGCACTTTTGTAATTGGACCCAGATATAATATTGATAATTTTAACTTATATTTTTGTATGTTATTCTCTATCTGTTGTATGTAATTGTGCCTTATGTAAATAAATAAATAAATAAACATGCATAAATTTCAAGCTTGCAAATATGGTATCAGCAGAAGAACATTTTCGAAAAATCATTTACACTAATACATTTGGAATAATATATTATTATGGAATTATCAAATATGTGCCTTTTGCATCTTCGCAAGAACTTTCACTGCCTTTTAAGTTCATAACTTTTATATAATACTAAATAATATACTAGAAAAAATAGGACTCGCACCAGATCATGTTCTCGGACGGGAATCGAATCCTATTTATCTGGTGCGAGTCCTATTTTTTCTAGTATATTATTTAGTATTATATAAAAATAGCATTGTGAATGCTTAAATCTCAAAATTTCAAATAGTTAAAAAGCTTTCTCATCTTAATCAACTGTTTAAAAATATCTGGAAAGATGTTCAGTTGAATGTTGAAGTTAATTCCTTCTACATTGGTGAGATGGCGCTGGCTTGCAGCGTAAGAGTTGATATACTAGAAGAAATTCGACGTTCCCACTAGTGACTCGGTAGCTCAGCGGTCAGAGCATTGGACCGGTTATCCAAAGGTCGCGGGTTCGATTCCCGTCCGAGAACATGATCTGGTGCGAGTCCTATTTTTTCTAGTATATTATTTAGTATTATATAAAAATAGCATTGTGAATGCTTAAATCTCAAAATTTCAAATAGTTAAAAAGCTTTCTCATCTTAATCAACTGTTTAAAAATATCTGGAAAGATGTTCAGTTGAATGTTGAAGTTAATTCCTTCTACATTGGTGAGATGGCGCTGGCTTGCAGCGTAAGAGTTGATATACTAGAAGAAATTCGACGTTCCCACTAGTGACTCGGTAGCTCAGCGGTCAGAGCATTGGACCGGTTATCCAAAGGTCGCGGGTTCGATTCCCGTCCGAGAACATGATCTGGTGCGAGTCCTATTTTTTCTAGTATATTATTTAGTATTATATAAAAATAGCATTGTGAATGCTTAAATCTCAAAATTTCAAATAGTTAAAAAGCTTTCTCATCTTAATCAACTGTTTAAAAATATCTGGAAAGATGTTCAGTTGAATGTTGAAGTTAATTCCTTCTACATTGGTGAGATGGCGCTGGCTTGCAGCGTAAGAGTTGATATACTAGAAGAAATTCGACGTTCCCACTAGTGACTCGGTAGCTCAGCGGTCAGAGCATTGGACCGGTTATCCAAAGGTCGCGGGTTCGATTCCCGTCCGAGAACATGATCTGGTGCGAGTCCTATTTTTTCTAGTATATTATTTAGTATTATATAAAAATAGCATTGTGAATGCTTAAATCTCAAAATTTCATAACTTTTATTAAATTAATTCTATACATGACTTTTATTAAATCAAAGTAAGGTATAAGGTCCTCCCGAGACCACGGCCCCTGGAAAGGTGTCGAAACGTCGGGAATTCTAAAAACCAATAAATACAAACTAAATAATTCTAGAACAACACTCTGCAGCAACAGCTGTAATCCGGAAAAAGTGTTTATTTCTAATGAACTGTACGCGCGAAAGTCTTAGAAGTGTATAAGGTATTATCTTCATATTTTCTCTGTATTTTAATAAATAAAATAAAAATACTTTTTAATCATAAAGTAATAATATTACTTGATACTAAAGTTTTATACATCCTTAATTTTTAAGTATACCTAAAAAATTAAATGGGGTTATCAGATCACGTTACTGAATATGTATGAGCGATTAAAAGTAAAAAAATTGTCGTTTAATAATATCGAAAAAATCTTCATTAATCGGCAAACTCACAAGATAGCAAAATGCGTGCGTAGACGCATTCATTCTTTTCACGATTCACATAAACAAGACGGTCTCTTTTGATTACGCACGTGTAAGTATGAATAAGGTTTAAATCCAGAAATCAGTATTTAGGGGACACAAATAAACCTCAATATCTTGACTACAAAGTAAATATTGAAACTTTTGACTACATATACTTGATTAGAAAAGGAAAGATATACGTCCATTACTTTTTTAGACATACTTAAAAATTTACCGTGTATAAAACTTTAAGCTGTAATAGCTACCTTCATCTTATGATTTAACATTGCAAACACTCATAAATCATTTTGAACTTTTTGTTAGTTAACACCTTTTTCCACTCACCCCTACGTTTATTTCGAAGTGAAAAGGTATTTTCTTAAAACTTATCTGAATCTTATTTCCCGATACGGTCACCGCGCCTGGGATAAAGATTTGAGCAAAGTTTTGCTCTTGTAACTTTGCTCTCGTTTACATGACAGACGTAGTAAAAGATTACCTTTATTTTCTTTTCAATTATTATTTCTGCCGCATTTCTTTTCTTTCATATTTTTAATTTACTTAGCAAAATAAAGTAAATTAATTATTTAATTACAAAGTATTCGTACTTACCTAATTACAGTTTCATAAACCGTAAAACTCTGGCATAATCATCTCGTGTAGGTAGCAATTTGGTCGATTTAAAAGGTCTATACCTACTAGTAGTAGAAAAAGATTGATAGGCTGGCTCTAGTTACGATGATTTGTACCTACCCTAATTTTTGTAGTCTATACATTCCTTTAAATGCTAAATAAATTAATATTCCTTACGTTTCAAAGTAGGTAATCTCTCGACGTTACAGTTTCATAACATAAGCTAAGCCCAATCGCATTTCAGGACCGGTAAATTATTGAAATCATGTCGGCGTAACGACACATTCACGGCTAACTAGTTTCGTAAACCGCTGTCGACATGAATTTGTTACCGGGTCCGCCAACCATTCCTATAAAATATTCGCGTTGTCATTTGCCCACACATTTGCCTTTAAAAACGCTCAAAAAATGCTAAATCTGGTGAAATAATATAAAACCACGGAGGCTCATAATCTTCGTTAATATGGTAGCAAACTTGATTAGAACCTAGTGTGTAGGTGCAAAAAAAACCTTTTTTTTTTGCTAACGAATAATATTCTTCGCTCTTTAGGGGGAATTAGAAACATATGACATCATATTTCTGCAAAATATCGGAAATCGTGTCTCGTGAGCAAATGTGTTCGTCATAGCTCCGATGTGTAATTCGCGTTTTACATAGTGCAGAATCTTGTACCATTTTTGTCATCGCAGCCGGCTTTCCACAGAAAGTATGACAATGTATAAAATTTAGTAATTTATGGCACAAGCAATAGCTGTGGTCTGTTTCTATGGACTATGGAGTTAATCAAAAAGTTTATTACATCAATGCTGTTTTGTTTTTGTATGCACAGCGAGCTCGTTGTGCATAAAAAAATACACAAAGAGTTTTTATCAGATTTTTAATTTCTTTTCGACGTTTCAGCACCTTTGCAGCTGCCATGATTACGGGAGACAAGAACAAAAAAGGCCATAACACAGGCGTACACATTAGAAGCTCGTTATTGTATCAGACTAGTTACAGTTACATATCTCTAATGAGTACCCGACTTAAAACCGCGCTAGTATTCGTAAAAAGAGTTTTATAACAATGTCTGGTACGCGTGTAAACCTAAGAAGGGAATAAGTAGCGTTTTCCCAACACAGTGAGTATTATATTTAGTGCAAACACTTGTCCGAGCGGACTGGACTTTGACGCGCGTTTATAATCACCGAGTGACGCCATTGTCGGCACTAGTTCAAAACAATTTCATTGTTGGACCTAAACAGGAAACGAGGTTGCCATTTTGTCCCATATATTACATCGAGTGGATTATACTACAATATTATATGTTATTAGATTATATGTTACAGTGGGGTATTTAAAATTTTACATTGGGGATTGTTGCATCATTCATAATAGACATCATAACGGCACACAGTCTACTGCAAGATGTAATAGGACTCCCCGTGAGAGGATGTTGAAATGCTCAAATAGTATATGCCATATTTCTATAAAACTGAAGTGAATATTTAAAACACTAACTATTTAAATTTCTGGGAAGACACTTTACATCGAATAATGGTAGGTACAGCCTGTCGATTCTGTAACCAAACTCGAACTTCACTTCGAATCTCACTTCACTGCGCGGAAATTTTAAATCATAAATGGGAAAATGATGGGCTATTTTTTTATCACAAAAGATTTTAGATAGCTACAGTAGCTTAAACCTTTCAGTAATAAGCAGCTTATATTCAGTTAATTTCTAATAACAAACTTCACGCGAAGTGGAGTGAGATTCGAGTTTGGTTACAGAATCGACAGGCAGCTCGCTCATTGCTATATAAAATGTTTGAAATAGCCATCTTAAAGTTTTAATTTATTCGAGAAATTGCTTGGGTGGCGGTACTGCTCTTTGTACTAAGTACCTTCGCCGTGTCTTGAAAATAATTTGTGCTGAAACCAACTTGTCGTTTGAGCCAACATAAGTTTTAGTAGGTTGTGAAACAAAGGAAAACTGTTCTATGAAACTATTCCTAATAAATATTTGCAATGTTTAATATCGATTTGTATAGCTACAGTCAAGCACTAAATCTTTAAGACCATAAATTACATATATAATATATATATATTTGACGACCTCCGTGGTCGCGTGGCTTTGTACACCGGTTTTCAAGGTACCATCTCTGAGGTCCCGGGTTCGATCCCCGGTTGGGTCAATTTAGAAAACGAACTTTATTGGCTCAGGTCTGGCTGTTTGTGATACCACCGTTGACTCTGATTTTCATAACACAAGTGCTTTAGCTACTTACTTTGGAATCGGAGCAATGTACGTGATGTTGTCAAATATTTATTTATTTATTATATTTATATTATAGTATATAAGAATAAAAATTATGTAATGAAAACGGTTCAGGATATTAAAAAATAAAAAAGTTTTCAAAGTTGTAAAAAAGATAACTCTTACAAAGTTAAAAAGGTCTTTGAATCATGAATTTCGAATACAGCTTAGTTTTAGTGCATATTTCTAAAATAAGTCCTTCCTAAGTTCCCCAGGGAGTGATAGCAACTGCCCCGGGCGATCCAACTTAGATAGAACAGATATTACGATTCACTTCAATATTCTGCCTCGAAATAAAAAAGATAAATGTGAAATATTCACTCGTACGCTGTTTTGGGTCCTCGTATTCTATGTATTGGAATTTGTACTAACCTCTTTACAGTCAGGAAAGGAGTCGGAAAATGTGAAAAACGTTTTCTAGGCACAACGTCTATTGGAAAAACTTAATTCTATCTTATTTTTTTTCCGCACACACTCCGTTCGTTCGTCTATCTCAGACGAAGCCACGGGTGGAAGCTAGTTATTGATATATTTATGTATCAACCGTAAATCGCATCATTTGGTGTGGGAACATCTTTAATGAGGCAAATCTCAACTAAATTGCAGGGTAAATTGATTTGCTCCATTCTTTAAATATAGCTTTCTAGCGACTGCCCGCGACTTCGTCTGCGTGGAAAGTATTTTTGCTATACCTCGGGAATAATTATTTTTTTCGGGATGAATGATACCCTATGTTCTTCTCTGTACCCCTGACAACGTGTATGCAAAATTTCATGGTGATCGGTTTAGTAGTTAAGACGTGAAAGCATAACAAACAAACAAACGGACTTTCGCATTTATAATATTAGTCAGCATGATTTACGAAAAAGTTTAATTTTAGGAAAGTATAAACAATCAAAGACAAACAGACAAATGAGTTTTGTAAATCTAGAGAAATTGTAGATCATCTTCAAATGGGTAGTATTTAACCGAATGATAATATATTAATATTCAAGGTATCAAAAATACTGAATATAGCGTACTGAAATACTATGTAGGCGACGGACTGTATTACAAATATTGAAAATGGGCGACTCTAAAATACAAATCTGAGTTACTAGTTATTCAGAACGATCAGTACAATAATTATTAAGCGATCAAATTGTAATGACAACTTTACGGTGCACATTAAAATTAAAATTTTAGCATATATTTTATTTAAGGCCCCTATATACCTCTTGTCACTAGTGACTATTGTCACTTAGTATTTTTTGTCACTCATTTAGAATTTTCACTGTAAACTTAGATTAGATATTAATTTCCCACACGTAGCTGCTCGTTTGCTTATTTCTTTATATAGTTTACAATTTGTCGCCTGTTAAGTTATTTTGTCACAAACATAATTAACCGCTGCTCGGTTCAGTATTTCAGTATCCGATTAACAGTCGCCAGTATATTTTTCAGTCGCCCGATTAATAATATACCTATTCAAATTAGCGTTAATTTTTGAATAATTCCTCGACCAAAATCATCTTACTCTCGTCAACCAATGAACATCTTAATAAAATTCCAGAAGTCACCTCGAAATCATCTTAAAAGGGTTTTAAACTTACTTTATTTTATTATCGTATTATTCTCCATACAATGTGGTACCCACGACTTCCACAAAAGTCTACATACCGTATTCCTCTGATATCAACGCTGGTCGTATTATCGAGGTTGTAAAAAAATTTATAGCGCATAAAACTTTAGTAGAACTGTTCTCTCAGAAACCGTATTGGACGTAAATAGAAGAAAACGTAAAATTTTGTTGAACAAAAACAAATATTATTAGGAGATCAAACGTGATTATTTGGGGACGACGAAAGGGTTAGAATTCTCCTGAGTATTTGAATAGGCTGGGAAAAGATGTAGTTGGAGTGAGAGTATCATAAAATATTGCTCACAGGACAATTTTAGTTAAAAATAAAAACCTTCTAAAGAATCGAACTCAAAGTAAAAAAAGAGTCTATGATAAAAATCTATTTGTTCAGTGTAAACGGCTGAAATACAAAATATATAAATGTAGATAAAAGTCCTGTTTCTTGTTTCATTCGTATATATATTTTTTTTTTATTATATACATTTTTTTTTCATTCTAAAATTACATCAACATCGTATCGAGTCACAATTTATTCTAAGTCAGAGTTACTCCTCTTCTTCCATTATGTCCTGTCACGCAGTCTGTCCAATGCATCGATCTTATCTGCGATTCTTCTCAAAGTGTGATCATTAAATTTAATTCATTCTGCAAAGATTGATTTATATAAACTATTCTAATAGCTTCAAAATACATGTTAATTGAGACATTTGCAATAGTTCCACTTAAACAAACTAGGGGTTTGTATACGAGCTGATAATAAACGTATACCGTCAGCAGAGCCGAGGAGCTGAAAGGCAATTACAACACACTGGAGTCGCTGCGAACTTCGATAATGGCCGCCGCTAATTGGGATTTATGTAGAGTTGTTCAATCGATGAACCTCTGTTTTCTGGTTTCCTCTACAAATTGTCATGGTTATTGACAATTGTCACGTTTATTAAATGGAGCTCTGTTAGCAGATATTCTCATTTTCACGCTTGAGTAAATCAGAATACATGATTGTCGAAATGGCATTATTATATAAGATCTATAACCGGGGTGATTTGTTGTAGTATGCACAAACTCTGAGCCGCATTGTGCTGCATTGATGGGAGATGTGAGTGCAGCTTGTAGGAACTCAATGAGCTAGTGAAAAAATATCACTAAAACTATTGTCTTAATGTATTTTTACCAAAATTTACATTTAAATGACAATTAGGTATAACAGTTTTATTTTAAAAAATTCTGTCACGAAGCGTCCCTTTGGTTGGAATAAACAGATGCTTTGAACTGGTTGTATGTGATTCCCAAAGACACTTAAAGACAGCACATCACACATTCGTTGCACTGATACCAAAGTAAGTCAAATTAAATAAAAAATCAGTTTCAAGCCACTCACCATAAACAGTATTTTTTTTACCACTTGACTATGGAAGTCGTTATTGATAGTGCGATACGTAAAGTAAGCTTAACAAGAGCCAGTAAATAAGACATATTTTGTGCTGTTATTAAACAATCATGCATTTTTTTATTTTTACTCACTATTTTGATCAAACTTTATTCAAAGTGGTTTCATCAACTCTATGTTCGTCGGGAGCGTCGGCATGCTCCGCGGCTAGTTGTCTGTATTGGAGCTGTTGTATTTTTCAAGAATTTTCAACTAATTAGAACTGGTGTTCCAATGGTTCTCATCATTATTCTTACTTTGCGCGCAGATCGAGGCGGCTAACTTTTAAATAACTTCGATTTTCTTCGATTCATACTTGGTGCATACGAATGTAAGTAGTGCTAAGAAGGATGATATATGCTTTCCCTAATGATTTACTGGCACATTTTCTTATATAAAAAGGATAACCTTTTTATTGATTTAACACAATAACCGAGTACATTTTTAATAATGATCCAGTATTCCAGAAATCAATAAAAATGTACATTTTACTCGCGAAGCGTCAATTAAAGCTATGCAATAAACCATGTTCTAAAGAGATAGTGAAAGAGTTTCGTGAACTGCCTTGCCTTGACCACTGAGGCTATCTTATCTATTGTTGCATTATCATCAGGTCGGTCGCATGACGCTGCAGGGCTACTGGGCATCCCCTAATATCCCCAAGGATCAGCTTTGCATTGCCCACATCCAGCAGCTTCGCGCTACCTTCACCAGTAGTCAGTCCATAGTTTAAAAAGGTCTACCGACGAACTGTCGTCCAGCACATGGACACCTCACCATTCCAAAAATATTGGTATTTATTTATTTAACGTTTATTGGGAAATAAACAGCCTTATACAACACATAGTGATAGCTTGATTTATGCTAACTCATTTGCCAAAAGAGTTTCTACTTATAAGTAAAGAAGTACTTGAGACTTATGATGTTTTTTACACTATTGAATAACAACTTATCACAAGAATTAGATCATCAGTGCATTTAAAAGCCTACACTTATATATTTGATAGTTCAGATTTCAATACACACATAATGCAAACATAGGTACCTATATTTTATCGCAAACCAAGAATGACTTCTTCAGACAACAAAATTATGTTTAAGAACAATATTCAAATAAAACCTCTTCACCTCAAACTATTTCCCATCGTATACCAAGACCATAATGCTGCAGAAGGAGACAGAATATACAGCCGGGCTGCAGTGTGAGCGAGAACGATGAGTGTATGAAAGTTTCATGTAAAAGGTGTTTGCGAAGCCTTTCAGTTGTCCAAATATTCGGCGTGGGATTATTCCGCGATTACGAAGCGGGAACGGGATTGATTTTCAATGAGCTACTTTTGTTTGAGAGCAATTCGGATGGATTTATTCCCTCAAACATTTAATGTTCCATTCTTTTCAAAGACGCAATTAATGACAAATCTCAGAAAGCTTGCATTTAAAAATGAGATTTTTGTGATATAATTGCCTTAATCATGTCGTAATTACAATTACCGACAGGTGCAAGATTGGTGCAAGTATTGAATCGATTTGCTGTTGCGCAAATATGCAAACGCTACTACTACGTTCGAGTTAAAATGTATATAATAGACCTTAATGATATGACAATAAGTTCTATAGATTTCATCTAAACGCAAACGCGGTAGTAACGCTTGGACATTTGAAAACTTACACTCGAGTCTCTAACGTAGGTACCTTATGCATCAATAAGCAAAGCAAAAATGTTATGTTTGGTCTTTTTCATAATATTTTTTTTAGATTTCACTTTAGCTAAATGGGCTGATTTCTTTTAATTAAAGGTAGGTTCATCAAAACCAATCTAAAATGATGAAAGTTGTGTAAAATCGATTTTGTTCGCTGCTAATCGGAGTTTGGCTGAGTAACTAGTTTCTTATCGACATGCATTGGAGAATACTGCTGTTTTTGTTCGTTGTGAGAATTTCAATTTTTAAACTAAAATACGAAACACTAATATAATGAAGTCAGATGAGAATCGAACTCACGATCTTCCACAAATCGAGTTAATGCTGCCAACTGAGCTATCAAATCGTTAATTCCCTAAAGAAAATTTAGTTTATAAAAGTTGTATTTTTTTAATTTAAATATCTAAATCTTTCTTTTTCAATTTTCAAAGTTTATGTTAATTTTTTTGAAGTATTTTATTTCAAAATGGTGATTGTTATAAATTTTATTATTAGGTACCTGTTGCGTGGTGTAGACCTCACCACCCTCATAAATCGAGGACATCGAAGCACACAGATGACGACAGTCTTTTGTATTGGAGAAGATGTGAGTAAAAAATAAATATAAAATATTAGACATTCACTTCCAAGGTTTACTAGTGTACTAGACAAATAAAATACTTTCGACAGATCCTAAATAATCATCAAAGGACTTTTAATATCCGTTAAAAATAAATTAAATATCTATTTTATATAATACTCGAATTAAAATCCAATATTCATATTTGTACAACATCTTGCTAAATCACTTGCGTTATGGAAATTTACGGTACCACAAAACCTATCTTCAAGGAATATACCAAAATATAGCTTAGTGAACAGTAAGTTTTCTACAACGCGGTCGGGGATAAAATCCGGGACCTCAGATCAGGCGATACCATCACTTGATCACGTAGCAGTCGTCATAAAAATCCATTACTAGTTTTTTTTTTAAATATTTGACAACATCACCTACATTGCTCAGATTCCAAAGTAAGTAGCTAAAGCACTTGTGTTATGGAAATCAGAGACAACGGTGGTATCACAAACACCCAGACCTGAGCCAATAAAGAAAAGTTCGTTTTCTAAATTGACCCAACCGGGGATCGAACCCGGGACCTCAGAGATGGCGATACCTTGAAAACCGGTGTACAAAGCCACTCGACCACGGTCGTCAATTTGACTCTACAGACAAAATAAGAGAGATCAAGTGATCGATTTAGTATGGGAGATAAAAAAATGTAGCTATGATACTAAATAATATACTAGAAAAAATAGGACTCGCACCAGATCATGTTCTCGGACGGGAATCGAACCCGCGACCTTTAGATATCCGGTCCAATGCTCTGACCGCTGAGCTACCGAGTCACTAGTGGGAACGTCGAATTTCTTCTAGTATATCAACTCTTACGCTGCAAGCCAGCGCCATCTCACCAATGTAGAAGGAATTACCTCGACATTCAACTGAACATCTTTCCAGATAGCTAGCTATGATCCTAAAATAGTTTTACTGGAACACAGCCTTGATGTTTGGATAGTAAATAAAAAAAATAGCCTGTAGATATAGCCGTATTCTCTTAACCATGATACTCAATAAGGTTTTTTTTTAGCAAATGTTCCAGAGTGCAAGCCGTTCACAACTTTTATGACTGACTGCAACAAGTGCGTGTGCGGCGCAGACAGCATCTCTTACTGCACGAGGATGGACTGTCGAAAGAGTAAGAATAATATTTTTTTGTCTTCAATAACATTTCAGTAAATATCCATATAACAGTAATCAACGAGATAACTTAAGAAATAAGAAAATTTACTCCGATTTAAGGAATATAAAACAATCTTGCAAACTCTATATGCAAAAAATTAATACAAATAAAAATACAAATACAAAATCTTTATTTGCTTGTAATACAAAAAAATCATTGAAACTCTACACAAAAAATACCTCTAAAAGGTAAAAAAATAAAATGTGTTGTTTGTCACTTTTACTTTAATATTGTGAGCACTTATAAATATTTTGCTCCAAGCGTCTCGTCCCCCACGATAAGTAGAGAAGTTTTTTTTCTTATTATTTATGCTGGATTGGAAATACACATCGTGAAGCTCACTGTGGTGCAGTGGTCTAGCTCCTGGCCCTGCGATTGCGGAGGAAGTACTTTCGCAAGGGTCGGTCATGGAATGGGTGACCAAAAATGTATTCATCTGGAGCTCCTCCGAGCTTCGGAAGGCACGTTAAGCCGTTGGTCCCAGCTGTATTTGCAGTCGTTAACACCAATTAAACCGCATTGAGCCCGCGTGGTGGGTTATGGCCCATCTTCCTTACACCCATAAGGAATGCCTGGGCCCCAGCAGTGGGGACATTAAAAATGGCTGATGTTAGCGGTCCCCCGACGCGACGACCCGTTTGGATCTCCACCATCTCGATCACCTCAGCTTTCAAACAGAAAAAACAGCATCAATATCAGTCCATTCGTTTTGGCGATTATAACATCTCTCTTTTTACGTCGGGGGTTAAGAATAGTTTAAAAAAATACTCTGATTCACCAATCTTAGTAAATTTTTTTGTTAAAATTGTAATTTAATTCTGTAAATATTTTTTTTCAGCTACTCCAGAGATCCAGGAAATATATACTTACTGAAGAACATCGCAAACTGGAAAAATAATATTAAGTATACTTAGATAATTAATAAGTATATTTTTTGTAAAACTGTATGACTTTTTACTATGTGAACTGTGATATTGAAATATTAAAGATTTATTTAAATTGTAATTTATTTAAACTAAATAATGTACTAAAAAAATCGACTTGTCACCAGATCATTGTCTCAAGCGGGAATCGAACCCGCGACCTTTAGAAATCCGGTCCAATGCTGTTCCAACTGAGCTACCGAGATCTAGTGACGAGTCGATTTATTTCTAGAATATTGTTTAGTATTATATAAAAATAGCATTGTGAGTGCTAAAACCCCATTTTTTTTTATATAATCATAAACTGCAAACTTCTTCCATGACAATAAAAAAATACACTAACATTGTTAAATAAAAGATCTAATTTGTGGTAACATTTATTTCGCTTATAAGATATACGGCCTTACCACAAAAGAATAAAAATCATTTTTTTAAGTTTAGACACTGTTTAAATATGATGCTGTCTTTCTCAAACAATATGTGCATTTCCTTGAACAAATAAAATTAAAATTAAAACAAAATATAAATATAAACCATAAAATTAAACCTTATGATACTTAACCACATATCAGTAAGTCAAAAATAACCTTAACTCATACGGTGAATCATTGCTATCTCATTTTGTAGAACAACTATTGTTTCATTATAACACCGTAGCTAAATTCAAGTATTCAAGTATTTCCTCACATTGATGAAATTGCGCTGGCTTGCAGCGAAGAAGTTAAAAGTACTAGAAAATTTCGCCGCTCCCACTAGCGACTCGGTAGCATAATTGGTCAGTGCATTGGGCCGGAATCCCAAGGGTGCGGGTTCGAGTCCCGTCTGAGGTGCTACGGGTGAGTCGATATTTTCTAGTATTTTTTCTAATATTATTTATCTTAATATAAAAATAGCATTGTGAATGCGAAAAATCTAAACTTAATAAATTCAAGAAGTTTGATAACTTTAAAGAACGTCCAAATGAAAGAAGCAATTTGTAATGATATTATTACAATAGATAACGAAATATTTTGCTAGTAATAATACAATAATGTTGAAGAGGTAAATAACCGTGAATTTCCACTTTATTGGCTTGCTAAAAGTCCGGCGAACAGTGAGCTAACCATACAAACGTAATACCAAAATGATTTGCAATTTGAGCATAATAAATTAACTCTTTTCAACCGACTTCAAAAAAAGGAGGAGGTTCTATGTTCGTCTGTTTATATGTTTTTTTTATGTATGTGTACCGATTACTCAAAAACGGCTGGACCTATTAAAATGATTCAAACGTTACTTCATCAGGGTTGTTCCCAAGTTGCTCTCATTTTTTGAAAATTTGAAATCGGTTCAGTAGTTTTTGAGTAATCCTGAAAAAACTGTAATTTTTTAGGTAACCATTGCACGAGTTTTTACGGATCTTCAGACATAATTTCTTTGTTTATGGACCGATTTAGATTATTCTTGTTTTGTTAGAAAGGGGATACCTTAAGGGTATTCTCATTTTAATTTCATTGGCATTGGACTTGTGACTTCGAAGATACACAAAAGAACTTTTCATAATCAAATAGGATATAATACTAAATAATATACTAGAAAAAATAGGACTCGCACCAGATCATGTTCTCGGACGGGAATCGAACCCGCGACCTTTGGATAACCGGTCCAATGCTCTGACCGCTGAGCTACCGAGTCACTAGTGGGAACGTCGAATTTCTTCTAGTATATCAACTCTTACGCTGCAAGCCAGCGCCATCTCACCAATGTAGAAGGAATTAACCTCAACATTCAACTGAATATCTTTCCAGATATTTTTAAACAGTTGATTAAGATGAGAAAGCTTTTTAACTATTTGAAATTTTGAGATTTAAGCATTCACAATGCTATTTTTATATAATACTAAATAATATACTAGAAAAAATAGGACTCGCACCAGATCATGTTCTCGGACGGGAATCGAACCCGCGACCTTTGGATAACCGGTCCAATGCTCTGACCGCTGAGCTACCGAGTCACTAGTGGGAACGTCGAATTTCTTCTAGTATATCAACTCTTACGCTGCAAGCCAGCGCCATCTCACCAATGTAGAAGGAATTAACCTCAACATTCAACTGAATATCTTTCCAGATATTTTTAAACAGTTGATTAAGATGAGAAAGCTTTTTAACTATTTGAAATTTTGAGATTTAAGCATTCACAATGCTATTTTTATATAATACTAAATAATATACTAGAAAAAATAGGACTCGCACCAGATCATGTTCTCGGACGGGAATCGAACCCGCGACCTTTGGATAACCGGTCCAATGCTCTGACCGCTGAGCTACCGAGTCACTAGTGGGAACGTCGAATTTCTTCTAGTATATCAACTCTTACGCTGCAAGCCAGCGCCATCTCACCAATGTAGAAGGAATTAACCTCAACATTCAACTGAATATCTTTCCAGATATTTTTAAACAGTTGATTAAGATGAGAAAGCTTTTTAACTATTTGAAATTTTGAGATTTAAGCATTCACAATGCTATTTTTATATAATACTAAATAATATACTAGAAAAAATAGGACTCGCACCAGATCATGTTCTCGGACGGGAATCGAACCCGCGACCTTTGGATAACCGGTCCAATGCTCTGACCGCTGAGCTACCGAGTCACTAGTGGGAACGTCGAATTTCTTCTAGTATATCAACTCTTACGCTGCAAGCCAGCGCCATCTCACCAATGTAGAAGGAATTAACCTCAACATTCAACTGAATATCTTTCCAGATATTTTTAAACAGTTGATTAAGATGAGAAAGCTTTTTAACTATTTGAAATTTTGAGATTTAAGCATTCACAATGCTATTTTTATATAATACTAAATAATATACTAGAAAAAATAGGACTCGCACCAGATCATGTTCTCGGACGGGAATCGAACCCGCGACCTTTGGATAACCGGTCCAATGCTCTGACCGCTGAGCTACCGAGTCACTAGTGGGAACGTCGAATTTCTTCTAGTATATCAACTCTTACGCTGCAAGCCAGCGCCATCTCACCAATGTAGAAGGAATTAACCTCAACATTCAACTGAATATCTTTCCAGATATTTTTAAACAGTTGATTAAGATGAGAAAGCTTTTTAACTATTTGAAATTTTGAGATTTAAGCATTCACAATGCTATTTTTA
This sequence comes from Catoptria pinella, assembly GCA_963556745.1. Taxonomy (NCBI): domain Eukaryota; kingdom Metazoa; phylum Arthropoda; class Insecta; order Lepidoptera; family Crambidae; genus Catoptria; species Catoptria pinella. The sequence goes on from OY750777.1 coordinate 3,595,039, forward strand.
TATAATACTAAATAATATACTAGAAAAAATAGGACTCGCACCAGATCATGTTCTCGGACGGGAATCGAACCCGCGACCTTTGGATAACCGGTCCAATGCTCTGACCGCTGAGCTACCGAGTCACTAGTGGGAACGTCGAATTTCTTCTAGTATATCAACTCTTACGCTGCAAGCCAGCGCCATCTCACCAATGTAGAAGGAATTAACCTCAACATTCAACTGAATATCTTTCCAGATATTTTTAAACAGTTGATTAAGATGAGAAAGCTTTTTAACTATTTGAAATTTTGAGATTTAAGCATTCACAATGCTATTTTTATATAATACTAAATAATATACTAGAAAAAATAGGACTCGCACCAGATCATGTTCTCGGACGGGAATCGAACCCGCGACCTTTGGATAACCGGTCCAATGCTCTGACCGCTGAGCTACCGAGTCACTAGTGGGAACGTCGAATTTCTTCTAGTATATCAACTCTTACGCTGCAAGCCAGCGCCATCTCACCAATGTAGAAGGAATTAACCTCAACATTCAACTGAATATCTTTCCAGATATTTTTAAACAGTTGATTAAGATGAGAAAGCTTTTTAACTATTTGAAATTTTGAGATTTAAGCATTCACAATGCTATTTTTATATAATACTAAATAATATACTAGAAAAAATAGGACTCGCACCAGATCATGTTCTCGGACGGGAATCGAACCCGCGACCTTTGGATAACCGGTCCAATGCTCTGACCGCTGAGCTACCGAGTCACTAGTGGGAACGTCGAATTTCTTCTAGTATATCAACTCTTACGCTGCAAGCCAGCGCCATCTCACCAATGTAGAAGGAATTAACCTCAACATTCAACTGAATATCTTTCCAGATATTTTTAAACAGTTGATTAAGATGAGAAAGCTTTTTAACTATTTGAAATTTTGAGATTTAAGCATTCACAATGCTATTTTTATATAATACTAAATAATATACTAGAAAAAATAGGACTCGCACCAGATCATGTTCTCGGACGGGAATCGAACCCGCGACCTTTGGATAACCGGTCCAATGCTCTGACCGCTGAGCTACCGAGTCACTAGTGGGAACGTCGAATTTCTTCTAGTATATCAACTCTTACGCTGCAAGCCAGCGCCATCTCACCAATGTAGAAGGAATTAAGTTGAAAGATATTCAGTTGAATGTTGAGGTTAATTCCTTCTACATTGGTGAGATGGCGCTGGCTTGCAGCGTAAGAGTTGATATACTAGAAGAAATTCGACGTTCCCACTAGTGACTCGGTAGCTCAGCGGTCAGAGCATTGGACCAGTTATCCAAAGGTCGCGGGTTCGATTCCCGTCCGAGAACATGATCTGGTGCGAGTCCTATTTTTTCTAGTATATTATTTAGTATTATATAAAAATAGCATTGTGAATGCTTAAATCTCAAAATTTCAAATAGTTAAAAAGCTTTCTCATCTTAATCAACTGTTTAAAAATATCTGGAAAGATATTCAGTTGAATGTTGAGGTTAATTCCTTCTACATTGGTGAGATGGCGCTGGCTTGCAGCGTAAGAGTTGATATACTAGAAGAAATTCGACGTTCCCACTAGTGACTCGGTAGCTCAGCGGTCAGAGCATTGGACCGGTTATCCAAAGGTCGCGGGTTCGATTCCCGTCCGAGAACATGATCTGGTGCGAGTCCTATTTTTTCTAGTATATTATTTAGTATTATATAAAAATAGCATTGTGAATGCTTAAATCTCAAAATTTCAAATAGTTAAAAAGCTTTCTCATCTTAATCAACTGTTTAAAAATATCTGGAAAGATATTCAGTTGAATGTTGAGGTTAATTCCTTCTACATTGGTGAGATGGCGCTGGCTTGCAGCGTAAGAGTTGATATACTAGAAGAAATTCGACGTTCCCACTAGTGACTCGGTAGCTCAGCGGTCAGAGCATTGGACCGGTTATCCAAAGGTCGCGGGTTCGATTCCCGTCCGAGAACATGATCTGGTGCGAGTCCTATTTTTTCTAGTATATTATTTAGTATTATATAAAAATAGCATTGTGAATGCTTAAATCTCAAAATTTCAAATAGTTAAAAAGCTTTCTCATCTTAATCAACTGTTTAAAAATATCTGGAAAGATATTCAGTTGAATGTTGAGGTTAATTCCTTCTACATTGGTGAGATGGCGCTGGCTTGCAGCGTAAGAGTTGATATACTAGAAGAAATTCGACGTTTCCACTAGTGACTCGGTAGCTCAGCGGTCAGAGCATTGGACCGGTTATCCAAAGGTCGCGGGTTCGATTCCCGTCCGAGAACATGATCTGGTGCGAGTCCTATTTTTTCTAGTATATTATTTAGTATTATATAAAAATAGCATTGTGAATGCTTAAATCTCAAAATTTCAAATAGTTAAAAAGCTTTCTCATCTTAATCAACTGTTTAAAAATATCTGGAAAGATATTCAGTTGAATGTTGAGGTTAATTCCTTCTACATTGGTGAGATGGCGCTGGCTTGCAGCGTAAGAGTTGATATACTAGAAGAAATTCGACGTTCCCACTAGTGACTCGGTAGCTCAGCGGTCAGAGCATTGGACCGGTTATCCAAAGGTCGCGGGTTCGATTCCCGTCCGAGAACATGATCTGGTGCGAGTCCTATTTTTTCTAGTATATTATTTAGTATTATATAAAAATAGCATTGTGAATGCTTAAATCTCAAAATTTCAAATAGGATATATTACATTACGGTATTGGAAGGTTTCGCCATTTTGTTGTTATTTGATTAAAACAATATTTGTCTAGGGTTCTATTAAATAAAATCCAGAATTGTAAACCAAACAAAAAATAATGTGATTTACAGTTTTACATGAAAAATGAAATTGGCATTTATTTTGAATTTTCTTATTTCTAAACTTAAGCTAACAATGTGAATTACAAATATTTTGACAGACAACAAAAATATTCGACAACAAAATTCTTATCTTTGCACGCTTTATATCCGAATTCCCTTCAAGCTCTTTTCTCACGCTACTTATACTTCCCGTGTGAATTTTATTAAAAAACTGGAGTTCCCATGGGACCCGCAAGAATGTTACACCATTAACACTCGGCCGACTGACCAAACAAATAGGTGAAGGACACGTGTCGTGTCTGCCGCCCTTTATGCAAATATTATTAGTGATATTTTTTCCGGTCACAGAATGTTTGATTATGATCATATTTAAAGGTGTAACTTTGATTTGACGATATTATTTCATTGTAGCGCCTAACTAAATCATTTAATTTTTAAATTTGAGATTTTAACATTCACAATGCTCACTAAATAATTACTAAAAAAAATACGACTCGAACCGGCTCTTCTATTGTCTAATTTCAAAATCTATCGCAATCGCTTTCAGGATGAAACACATTGATGCTTCTTTTTGGCACAAATAAAAACTTACCAAAGAAATGCAGCAATGTGTCGGATCCAACTGTCAAATGAAAGCGATTGCGATAGATTTTTAAATTAGACAATTAGCCCCCAGATCATATTCTCGGACGGGAATCGAACCCGCGACCTTTGGAAGTCCGCTCTTACCGCTGAGCTACCGACTTGGTTGTAAGGAGGGGGGGTTTGTAAGGTGTTTTAAAAAACCTTAACAACCGTGTGCCATACTACGTTTTTCAAAATATTTGCCAAAAAACCTTATAGGTAAACCTTCTGAAAAAAAAAAAAACCGTAAACAAAAACGCACGGTGGTGGCGTGCGGTAAAATTAACTTTCCGCACGCTGTACTAAACCGTAAACAAAAACGCACGGCGTGCGGTAAAATCAACTTACCGCACGCTGTACTGTCATCGAAAACACACATTTTCGTGCAACTGTAGGCATTGAAATATTATTAAATATTATTAAATTGATATTATGTAACAGTTCAAGCTACTCGAAGTAACTTAACCAGCATTTCCTATCTCTTGCCAGTCGCTAATGTTAACGTTTGCTTATTATCTCCTTGTTACAATATAGCCCGAGAAAATGTCAAAAGTCCACACATAAAATCCTTGCTGAGATCCCTAACAAGAAAGGGAAGATATCATTTTAGCTCCCGACGATCCTGGTTCACACGACAAATTCTCTAGGGAATTTTGAGAACGACTAAAATTCAGAGGCGTTGAGATTGGCCATTAAAATAGCGGGGTTCGGCTAACCTTGTTACCGTAAAACTATATTTTTGTTTTATACCCACGCAAAATTAGTGAGCATGTAGGTAGGTAGATATAATAAAAATCGATGTGAAATATCTAAGGTTTTTCTTTCTCTTACCTTTGAAACCAAGCGTGACATGTTTTATAAATTCAAAACATGCAACCTAGGTTCCATCCTAAATCAAACCAGAAATAAGCACCAATTTCTAGATTAACTTCAAAATAGAACAGAATTCCTTGGAATTTCTATGAAATAAGGTAATTGGAACTTAATCAGAACCTGTTCATAATCTTTAATATTTACCTTCTTATTTTTACTCGTCAATGGAATATCGCTCTAAAGTCGCTCATTTCGTGGCCCTTGACTACAACAATAGTCAGTTGTCGCGTGCTCAAGGTTTGCCAGCGACAACTCTATCACAGAGCAAACGAGGGGGTACAAGGGGGAGGAGAAGGGGGCTCGAGGGGGGCTGAAGGGGGACGAGTTTATTTACCATAAGCTGTTGAATAACGGCTTACCATTGATGCCGGAAGATCAATTACAGGTCACAAATTATTACTTCTACTTATACTGTGGGTTTATTATTCGATTAACTTTTTACTATTTGGTAGGTATAACATTTGCCAATAAATAGCTAAGTTTTATCACAAATGATTATGAAAAAACCTTAATTTGTTATAAAAAAGGGAAAAACATCCTTCAAAAACCTAAAAATAAAAAAGCAGCTTTAAAATTAAATAGCTCTTAAAAGCAAGAAATAATATTTAAATCATTAGATACGCATTGTCAATTTTAATTTTAAAAAAACGTTTATTGGAGTCGGGTGGGCTGGGTGACAACTTATTTTTTTTTTATTCTTAAAGCTGTCGACCTCATGGCACGAGTGGGAAAGAAACTTAAGCGCTCTAATAAAAACTTAATTTTATTGAAAATAAATAAAACATCTCCTAACACCGGATGACTTTGTAAGCACCTATGATTATTGTTTAGGGTATGTTAATTCTGTGGTATCATTGAACCCCTCAAATGTTAACAATTCCAAACTTCCATAAAATACTTAAAAAAAGCAGGATAATCAAATCGCATGAATCGGTTCCCACGAAACGAGAGTTCCTGTGGGAATCATTGCTCAAGTGGGAATTGAGATAGTTTGTGATCCGTTACGAGACGGCCAGTTCGGTTCCCAGGTAAACAAGATGACCCTTGTCAGATTTGGATAGCGTTTGTAATATATTTATTCTGTAATATATATATCCTTATGTAATATATATATCCTTGGGCCTATCTTGTTCTTAGTATATATAAACGACCTTCTGGAGCTTTATCTTACCCATGGTAAGTTAATTTGCTACGCCGATGACACCGTGCTACTCTTCTCAGCTAAAACCTGGTCTGATGTCTTTGGCGCTGCTCAGAAAGGATTTAACGAGGTTTCTATATGGCTTCGCCAAAACATTCTAACTTTGAACCCAGAAAAAACTAAATACATAACTTTTGCTATGAGATCTACGGGCCTTCCATCTGAAGAATTTGCACTTAAGGACCATCGTTGTGGTGACTCCCGTTCTCAGACATGCTCATGTGTTGAATTGGAAAGAAGAGTTAGTATAAAATACCTTGGTTTAGTCATTGACTACTCTCTATCTTTCGGGGAACACATTAGACTTCTAGTTGGCAGAGTCCATAAGCTAATTTATGTCTTTAAAAATCTGAGACACGCTGCTGACTTTGATCTCCTCAGGAAAGTGTACCAATCTTTATGCCAGTCGGTTTTAACCTATGGCATCATGGCATGGGGAGGATCAGCCAAGACCACGCTCATGAATTTAGAAAGAGCCCAAAGATTTGTTTTAAAAGTCCTCACATCCCGTCCAATTTTCTACTCCTCTACTCTTTTGTATAAGGACTGTGACGTTTTAACTGTGAGACAACTATTTGTATTACAGGTGATTTTGAAGCAACACTCATTGTTGCAGTACAACAAGGATTTTCAGACTAGGCGTCGTAATTATCAAGTGTGCTCCTCCTTTGTTACCAGGCACTCCTTCGCTCATAAATTCTTTAACTTTCTAGGTCCATTTCTCTATAATAAGGTAAACAAAAGTATAAATATATATCATCTAAACATGCATGAAGTAAGAAATTCTACGGTTGTCTGGTTAAAATCGTTATCCTATGACGATACTGAATTGCTTTTGAAATCCGTAATTTAATTCCATCTTAGTGTAATTCTTCATAAAACTCACCCTCTCTACACACACTCACTCACATTCACTTTACACACCGCGAGAGGATTCACTTTTCACTTTTGAAATATTATTAAGTATTAAGTTTTTGGCAATGTTAACACATTCTTGCGTTGAATTATTTTCATCTATGGAATTTGAGTCCTAATAAGAGCGCTGTACCCGAGATACAGTTTTAACTAGTTCGGGTGCAGATGTCAATTGTTTGCTTCAAAGATGTTTAGTTCATTTAAGTATGAGACGTTTAAGAAACTTTGTATTTTTATGTCAATAAATGTTATTATTATTATTATTATTATTATTATTACCTTTTTCTCACCTTTTTTGGAATATAATTATTAATACTCAATTTTATGAGAAAAATGTTGCATTTATTAATATTCCTAATATTGAAAACAATGTTTTTATGATTTGCTGTTCGTGCAGCTTACACTAAATAGGTTACTTTAATTTGTATATAAAAAAAAATCATGTTTTCTTTTTTAATATCTAAAATTCCACACCATATTAAAAATCCAGCTGTACAAATACTACAATAATGCAATACAGGTATTGATCCTTAAAGCACTCGCAAAAGGTAGAAAAATTAACGTCATAACTTCATTTCTACAGATTTTTCAGTCAAAATTACAAATTAACGCCAGAACTTAATTCTTATATAGATTTTTACATCAAAGTTACATGTTAACCTATTAGAGCCCGCCAAGTTCTTAAGTACGACGGTTGGAATTCACACGGTTAACCTTCCCATGGCACACACCGTGAGACCGGGGCGACTCGGCGCGTGCGACCATTCGAGGGTTATGCAGTAATGAGGTGGAAACATCATATTAGCCACTTTAACAGGATATTATACGGTCCGTGGGTTTTAATTTTGTGCTTATTATTTGATAGTGTAATCTTAACTGAGTGCTGTGTTGTGATAAACAAGAAAGATATATTTACGACTTAAAGACCATTGAAGTGAGTATTAGAATAGTGAAAATGGGATGATACAATGCCCTAAACACTTTTATAATATTTTTTATGATAAAACCTACACTTGCATAGAGGTACCTACTTTTGCTCATTAAAGGCTTTTTATAGTAATTTTTTTAATACCTTGCTAGTATTTTTTGTAAGTATTACTTTTTTGTCGTTTCAGTTTTAAGATCGCGTGATCTTCCTTCCACTTGATTCTTAGGGTTGGCGGTTGGAATTCCCACAGCAACCATAATCTTCCCAAGACAAACACCGTGAGACCGGGGCGACTCGGCGCGTGTGACCATTCTAGGGTTATACGATAATGGGGTTGCAATATCTTAGTAAGTAAGTAAGTAAGTATATTTATTTCTTATATTTTTTATACTTGAACAGGTATACTATGCTTGTGGGTTTTAATTTAGATGTTTGAATTTGATTGTTTAATCTAAGTTGTCTTTATAAAGTAGATTAATCTTTTAACTCACTATTTTTTACCCATAACAACAAAAAAAGGTTTTTCAAGATAACTGGTAAAAATTGAAGATAAATTCTTTACCCTTACTTTTAAAGTGCTTTTGAAGTAAATTATGTATTTCAATAATAATTCCGTAATAAAAATAATATAACATTATTCAAGGATATGAATATTATATCTTAACTATGAATAATGACTAATTTATTAATAATATGAATATTAATAATAATAATATCTTTGACGATAAATTAATTATTTTACGACCAAAGCATATGTTTTAATTAAAAATTTTTTATTATTTTTTTTTTCATCCTCTTTGACTATATTTGCAGCACGCATTCTGTCAATGTTATCTCAAATGCCATAAGGTTGCATTAAAAAAGTTTAAATTCTCAAAAAAGTTTAAATTGTTAAAGAAATAATTTAATATGGTGGTAAAGTATTTTCATTTTTTTAATTTTCCGCACAATTTTCTTAATTTTTTCTTTATTTGCATAAGGATAAACGTATTCTTATTAATTAAATTCAATAAATCTGAAATAAAAACTAAGAACAAACTTTTTTTGCATTTCTTTTTTGCCATTTGAGTCTCAAGATCGTGCGCTCTTCCCTACATTTGAAAAGCAGAGTTGACGGTTGGAATTCACACGTCAACCATATCCTTCTCATGGGAAACGCCGTCATCGCTCATGAGACTGGATTATGTAACTCTGTTGGGCGAATCTACGTTGTTTCTTACTTCCTGCGTCATTGTCGTTTGCTCGAAAATCTTTAGAAATCCAATGCATCGCAATAAATAAGTCACAAATATGCAAATTAATATAAGTTATTATCGTAATCTAACGTAAATGATGGCAAATTCCGTTGTGATGCATTGGATTTTTAAAGATTTTCGAGTAAACGACAATGACGCAGGAAGTAAGAAACATAACAAAACAACGTAGATTCACCCTGTTGCTAACAATTCTCGATTGAAATCGATTGTAACCGCAGTTACATTGCTGCTTTAAGTAAGATAGTTGTCTCATTGGTTCTTGCTAAAGCAGCAGTGTAACTGCGATTTCTGTCAGAGTTGATTGCAAGAAAGTTACATAATCAGGGGCCGGGCAACATGGCGCGAGCTACCATTCTAGGGTTTTGCGATGTAAATATTCTTATCTACCATAAGTGGTGCTGAGCTACCGAGTCAGCGGTCAGAGCATTGGACCGGATATCCAAAGGTCGCGGGTTCGATTCCCCTCCGAGAACATTGATCTGGTGCGAGTCCTATTTTTTCTAGTATAGTATTTAGTATTATATAATAATCTTTTTTGTTAAAACCCAGTTGTTCCACTGCTCCACAGCAACTGGGCTTACATATTTATTAACTTTTGAGAAATGTAATATATATGTTTAATGTTGAAAAAAATCAATATTACGACTGTACGACGCCACTTTCAAATGAGAAAAAACATGTTTCTTCAATTGTTACAATGTGGGCATCAAATGAAAGGCCTTGATGAGCACATTCCTAAACTATGTAATTTGTTACTAAAATGTGGGGGAAAAATATATTAAAAACACGACTGCCCTGCCAAAAACGAACTAAAAAGTTAAATAATGTCATTGCAGTTACGATACTGTTTTGTGGAACAATTTTGAATCAAAGAGGTTTCCGACTGCAATGACATTTGTTATTTAAAACTTTTTAGTTCGTTTTGGGCGGGGAAGTCCTGTTTTAAATATATAATTTTTTTTTAAATTTTTGTGAAAAATTATATAGTTTAGGAATGTGCTCATCAAGACCTTTCTGATTTGATGCCCATTAGTGATAATTGAAATTTGAAAGTTTTCGTACAGTCGCCATATTGTTTTTTTTTATATAGCTTGTGTTTCTCGGGATGATGTAAGGATTTAAAGATACTTCCAAATCCGTTTAGACATTAAGAAGTTATGGTGGAATAAAGAAATTCACATCGTCACATATAAACATATATGAATCCTGAACACATTACTATTTATATTTTTATGTTTCTGCCGTGAACGTCTAAAGACCGTGTGACGTAAGTACTCCGCATTTGATTCACAAGAACGACAGTTAATAGTTCACACGTCAACCATACATATCTTTCCCATGACGACCGTGTGATCAGGGGGTGAAACGGCGCGTGCCGAAGCTCTATGATTTTAAGGGGGGAATTAAGTTAATATTACTTTTATTCGACCATAATACACACATCAAAAGTGTCTATAGGGATCAAGCATATTTTGACAATTACTGAAAATCTGTTAAAAATCTTTAATTAATTTAATTATATATTTTTAACTCATGTGGGTTTTTTGGCCATTTCATAATTTAAAACGGATCCATTTTAATTTCGGTCATTATATGAAAATGTTCTGTTAAGACTTGAATAAGGTACTTACATAATTAAATATACCAAAAAATACATTGATCTCTAGACACTTTTGATAAATGTATTTATAAAGGAGGTTGGTTTCTAATTAGCTGAGTATTTTAAAATTATGTGAAGTGAAAAAGAGTATTTTATTTAAATTTTTCAAAAATATTGGTTGTTTAACTCTATTTTGGAGCTATTGTCATATTCATTTATTTTTCATAATTTAAGTAAACAAAAGATTTTATGATCATTTAAATCTTTTAATAATACCTACATCATTAAACAAAAAACTATTTAAAAGAGGATGAATATTTTTCTCCATGATATCCTGTTCGATTCTTTTCCATGTATGTTATGACGGTTTGAAATTCACACGGAACGCATATCTTTCCCATGGCAAGTACCGTGAGAGAAGGGGTGAGAAAGCGCGTGCCAATGCAAATTAGGGTTAAGATTGCATGGGGTGAAAATAACTTGTTAAGTGCCCTATATTGACATTGATTGTGGCATAATATTGCGGTGATACTATTTGGTACATAACCAAATAGTATCACCGCAATATTATGCCATGTATACGTAATGCCGTAACGTATATGCCGCAATGTATACGTTATAATAAAGTGTATTTTTATATACTTTTCAACAATGAAGTTACTGTTCAACACTTATTTGTATATTTTTATCCCATTTGAAGTTATAATAATAATAATAACCTTTATTTCTCACCATAATCTTAAAAGTTACATAATGTTTAGTTTGGAATGCAAGAGTTTGTTACTTGTACAGTTTGAAAAACTTATCTAATTTTAATCTATTGGATAAATGACTATGGTGGGCTGCCACCTAAACTAGGACGAGTCCTGTGTCTCAGGTAGTCAACCCTCCACCCCACAAAGGGTCTAGAAAATACAAGTTGTTTTAAGAACATAAAAATATAAATTGTACATTAACATTTTAAGTAGTCGAGTCATTTGGAATTACGACGTTACCACAACCGCCTAGACACAAAAGCACTACATACTAAATACATAGTTCCTTTCTCCGCATCCAAAACTTAAAACTTTCACACTGTCCCCCTTACTAATAAAGATTGTATAGCAGAGGTTTGTGACACAGTGTTTTGCCCCTTTTTAATGTCAAACTTAAATAGTTTGACAGGGAGTAATCATTGTGTAACTATACATCTGCTATACAATCTTCATTAGTTAAGGGTTATATATTAAAGCCCATTTTAAAGAACATGATTAGTAACTTTGTTCAAAGTTACTAATTTCGGAATTCCCATGAAAATTCGTTAAACTCACAAAATCCCACGGGATATTTCGGTTCCCAACAACCATGGGAAGCTACCCGTGTGAAATGGGGCTCTAAAGTGTAGACTCTGCACGCGACAGTTAACAAGGGGTGGAGCTACTCTAATACATCAATAAATTAGTCTGTGGTCATTACCAAGATTTTGAATCGTTTTTTTTTATATATGGGTAGAAAAAGGTTTATATTAGCCCGCGATTTCGGGTGGTCGACGGAGCCTTACAACACATTTGGACGAAGTGAAGGCAAAATGGCGGCGCGTCGGTTTTGTAGCTTTGAATTAGTCAAATGGCGGCGCGTCGGTTTTGTAGCTTTGAATTAGTCATTTATATTTGTGTGCTCATACTACATTAACTAGGATTTTATGATATTCGGCTTTTAATGACCATGGCTTTACATGGCTCACCCACCTTACAGTTTCTTATTATTATTTAATTAATTAAAGTAAGTTCGAAAATATAATTGACGACCTCCGTGGTTGAGTGGTTTGTACGCGCGTTTTCAAGGTGTGGCCATATCTGAGGTCCCGGGTTTGATCCCCGGCTGGGTCATTTTAGAAAACTAACTTTTCTATATTGGCTCAGGTCTGGGTGTGTTTTTAACACCGTTGTCTCTGATTTCCATAACACAAGTGCTTTAGCTTTTTAGATTACTAATCTTAAAGTTAGATAACTTTAATTATATTAAATGTTATAAATATATTAGACAACATCACATACATTGCTCCGATTCCAAAGTAAGTAGCTAAAGCACTTGTGTTATGGAAATCAGAGACAACGGTGGTATCACAAACACCCAGACCTGAGCTAATATAGAAAAGTTCATTTTCTAAATTGACCCAACCGGGGATCGAACCCGGGACCTCAGAGATGGCGACACCTTGAAAACCGGTGTACAAAGCCACTCGACCACGGAGGTCGTCAAAGAACTAAAATCTGTAGTATGAATGCTCACGAACTATGCAAGAAAGCTAATCCTCGATCGATAACCTGTTATTATAAAACTCGTAAACCGATTAAAGGCGCGTGCCTATTATCATTGGGTACTAATTATATTACTATCTTATCATTTCTAAAATTACAAAGTCTAAAAGTTGTGTTTTGTGACAAACATTACAATTGTAATGCAACAAATAATGATAATAAGTTTAACTTATCGCTACGATCATATAAACCCGATCGAATATTTATCTTTACTAAGAATTTATAGAATTTATTACCTTTGCTATGTCATGGTTACACATGAAATGATAAATGTCCTTACAGATTTTTTCCCCTTTTTATTACACGACTGCCCAAAAAACGAAGACTGTATTGTAGCCCAGGGTTCATGTATGTTTGTATGTAGGTATGTTAGTTTCTTTATCCCACCATAACTTCTAAATCCCTGAACAGACTTGGTCGTGTGAGGTATCGCTAGAATGCTTACATCACTCCGAATGACACTGGCTGTAATTTAAAAAAAAAAATTATCGGCTGCATGTTACCATTTTGTAATGTGAAAAGGCTTTTTTTTATTTTGAGATTTTAGCATTCACAATGTTATTTTTATATAATACTAATTATATTATATAAAAATAGCGTAAAATAAAGTAGCTCAGCGGTCAGAGCATTGGACCGGATATCCAAAGGTCGCGGGTTCGATTCCCGTCCGAGAACATTATCTGGTGCGAGTCGTATTTTTTCTAGTATATTATTTAGTATTATGTGAAAAGACATTTTTTTCTTCAATTATTACAATATGTGTATCAAATGAAAGGTCCTGGTGAGCACATTCCAAAACTATAAAGTTTGTTACTAAAGTGTATAGAATCAAAATAAATAATATTAAAAACCAACTGCCCTGCAAAAACGAACTAAAAAGTTAAATAACAAGAGTCATTGCAGTCGGGGGACCGTTCTGTGGAACAATCTTTAATCTAAGGGTTAACAATCCAATCAACCCCATTTCAATAACCTTATTGACCGGGATCCTATGTACCAATAATCTCCTAACTGTGTCACATATCCCATCGCGTTGAGCTGATTAACAATTTAATTCACTGTGCTTTGTGGCGCAGGCTTCCCACGGGCACCGTCTCTGGAATCCCTATGTGAGAGTTTGTGATGAGAGCGTGGGGCCATGAAATCGGAGGGATCGATAGGATTACTAACTATTGGTCACACTCAAAGAATATTTAAGAGGAAACACCACGGTCAAGAGAAATGAAAAATTCCTATAGAAAGTTGATAAAATTAACGTTTGGTAGTCCCCTGTTTCCTCCTCCAAAACTAGACCGATTAAAATATTTTTTTCATTAAAATTTAAAAGAATTAATTGGCTGTGTTCCTATGTTTTCTTTTTTTTCATGAAATAATTATTAAAAGACATATTAATCTCCAAAAACCTAAAAAAATTGCCATTGTCATCCAGCAATCAAAGACGAGATTATATAAAAAAGCAAAACATAGGAACACAGCCAAATCCTTTCTTTATTTTTTTATGTAGAAAGTGTTTAATTTGGTCTAGTACAGGTAACTAGCTTGTTAATAATTACATGAAATCGTTCCCAATGAATAATTTGGTTGTAGTCGGTTATTTTCGTAATATTTTGCGAAGGGTTTTAATTGACTAAACAAAAAACAATTATTGTGACTAAACTATAATAGTTAAATATAAATACCGAATATAAACATACAGTAAATAATGTTTGTGTATAATCAATTAATAGCTTTCGCAGCGCACGCAAAATAATTACTTTTGTTGGAATGATACCATGGGTTTCATTATTGCAATTTTTTAATCTTGTTTAATTGCACTAGATTATGATGATACGGAAAATATTCTTAAAATAATAAAATAAACCTGGCTTATAAATTACGCAGACTCAAACCCAAAGTTTTGTTTACACACACATGAGCACGCGCGCGCACTCACACACACATACTCACACACACACACACACACACACACACACACACACACACACACCCACACCCACACACACACACACACACACACACACACACACACACACACACACTCACACACATACACACGCATACTATCTTACTGTACCCTTTCTTTTTTTTATTTATTAATTATAAAGATTTATAATATTATTAATTTTCGTAAGGATCTCTATTCTTGTTAAATAAAAAACAGCCTATGTTACACGTTGATAATGCAGCTTTCCTTAAGTGAATGAATTTTTAATATCAGTAGTTTTTGAGTTTATTCACTACAAACAAACAAACACATCTTTCCTCTTTATGATATTAGTCTTGACATTAAAACCTCTTGTTTCGCAGCCGAACATTTAAGTGCATTCAACATTAGGGAGGTTAGTAGTGGCGCGTGTTGTACTACCTTGTTGTAATTATAAGGACCGCATTAAACGTCAACATTTCCGGAATAAACTGCCGCGGTTAGGGCAAGTTTGTAAACTAAACCACGCTCATAATTTAAGTTATATGTTTTTAGTACTTGTTTGTAAGAGCATTAAAACTTACGATACTTAACATAGGACAATTATTAAATTTTGAGATTTAAGCATTCACAATGCTATTTTATATAATACCAAATAATATACTAGAAAAAATACGACTCGCACCAGATCCAGATGTTCTCGGACGGGAATCGAACCCGCGACCTTTGGATATCCGGTCCAATGCTCTGACCGCTGAGCTACCGAGTCACTAGTGGGAACGTCGAATTTCTCCTAGTATATCAACTCTTACGCTGCAAGCCAGCGCCATTTCACCATTGTACAAGGAAGAACATGATCTGGTGCGAGTCGTATTTTTTTTCTAGTATATTATTTGGCATAGGACAATTATCTAACGAGCAGTAAAATGGTGAAAAGTTAAGACTCCGGCGAACAGTGAGCTTCCCATACAAACGTAAAACCAAAATGATTAGTTTGAGCATAATTAACTCTTCTTGTGATGTTATTCAAATTAAGACAGTATTTGTCTAGGGTTCTATTAAATAAAAAACCAAATTCAAAATAAATGCCAATTAAATTTTTTCATACAAAACTGTAAATCGCATTTTTTTTTATTTCGTTTGGTATTTTTGTTTTTAGGGTTCCGTACCAAAATGGTAAAAAGGAACCCTTAGGGTGCGACTTTGGTGTCTATGGTGAATTTTGGTATTACGTTTGTATGGTCGCCGGACCCTTAAGTTATATGTTTTTTTAATACTTATGGTACGGTTGAGAAATGCGACCTGTAGAGGAGAACAAACGGACATCCGGACACCGGAAGGACATATGAAAGCATTTTTGCGCAAGCTGAACCAGAGGCACGGAACAGATATGATATGATATTTTTATTTTTATTCATTTTAATTTCATTTTAATTTTTCAAATTTATTTTAGCATGTATGTATGTACTTTGACACATTTAATGTTTTAAATATTGTGTACGCCTATAATAGGTATATATATAAGTAATGTGCTCCAGTATTTAACTAATATTAACAATGTTAAATTTATATACTGTTAGTGTACCTTTTCCATAAATAAATAAATAAATAAATAGATATGGCATAGAGAGGCCCAGAGGGGCTTCGCGCTTGCTCGGTCAATAATATACCACCGTAGTTTTATGAAACGCACAAAAGTAAACTAGTAGAAAATATTAGTTCATGTACTAATAATATCAATCTAATATATGAAACAGGGCTCAAACCTAATTTCAATGAGGTGGCATTTCAAGTCGACCCGTGTAAACACCACATACTCATGCAAAAAGAACATAATTTACTTAAAAATAGAATTTATTTAGATAATGCCCTTGAAATTGTTATTAAATAACCTAAAAGGTTTTTTTATACATGTACATTATTATACTATGACATGTGTTTGGTGTATGAAAATTTGAAAACAAAGTACGAGAAGCGAATTTTTCTACTTGACCACTAAAACTGTTTTTTTACAAACAAACAATTTTATAAAACAAAACGCGCGATCTGTTCTGGTGCGAAAAATCGCGTATTGTAAAAAAATATGTTGTCTGTGCCGTATTTTTTACTTCATTTCACATCTCTGTCTATTTAACTTCATTTTATACAAGTTAGAGTAGGACAATAACTGACATTTTATATAATGACCAAGCTGACTCACATTTTGATAGCAAACTGTTGTTATCATTGTGTGTCGTTGTTGATAAATGATAATATATATTCCAGTCATAGCATTTCATAATATCAAAGTTTGCGTAAGAAAATGGCTTCATTAAAGTTTGAAGGCGAATTTGAAGATTTGACCGACATACAACTTCAGTTCATCCGGGATGTGCTTGATAAACGTGGTTTTGTTGACAGTAAAGTAGTGTTTGCATCAGTTGGCAAAGTTGGAGATAATTTTGCTGCAAATGTAAAGCGGATAACGGTACACTTGGAAAATAGCAAAATTTTATAATTTATTGCTAAGATTGCTCCGGCTGAAGAGCATTTAAGGGCAATTATGAACACAGCTTTAATATTCAAAAATGAAGCAGTAATTTATGATGAGGTTTTACCGACATTTAGAAAACTACAAGAAGCTGCAGAGGTGCCGGAAGATGAGAAACTGAGATACCCTGAATGTTACGGGGTGAACAGAGACCCACCCAACGAAGTGGTGTTACTTGAAGATTTAAAATTACATAATTTTGCTATATTAGATAAATACAAGTCACTTCCAAATGACGCAGTCAAATTAATTTTGAAGAATTTCGCCATCTTTCACTCCTTGTCTTATGCACTGAAGAAAAGAGATCCTGACACATACAACTATTATAACAATAAATTAGTAGATATATGGCTTCAGAAACCCGATGCGCCAGAATATGAGGCATTTGGAAATCAAATGGAAGATAGTTTATTATCAATATTTGAAAATGATCCAGACAAGTATAAAAAAACACTTAGAGGAGCAATAAGAAATCTAGAACCAATAAACAAAAGACTACGTGATGCGGATGCGAACAGCAAATACGCAGTAATCCAACAAGGCGATGCCTGGTCCAACAACATGATGTTCAAATTGGAGGTGAGTAAGAAACGCTTTTCAATGTTTTTCTAAATAAAATTAAAAATTAATGGTGGTTTCTTTAGACGATAGACTTTGTTAATTTTAGTAAAAGTAATTATAATTTTGCATTCTGTTGCAGTGTTAAATATTGTTATTATTTCATTTTTCGGTTTGTAAGATTGAATCTTTTTTTTCAGATGGATGAAATAAAGGAATGCATTATGATAGATTATCAAATGTCCCATGAAACAAATCCAGTCTGCGATATTCTGTACATGGTTTTCAACTGTACAGACTACGAAACACGATCTAAAAATTTTTATAAATGGATTGATTATTATCACGATCAACTTGACAAGAGTTTGCTTCATTATGGCATGAAAGCTAACTACACATACCCAAAAGATCAATTAGATGTTGATATCAAAAGATATTCGAAGCTTTTCTTTGGGGTCGCACTTATATTGTCTACTGTTATACTTAGTAAGAAAGAAGAAGTTGCTGAAGTGAAGGATGCCTTAGGTAAAAATATTGATAAACTAGGAGATTCAATGAATGTGGCAACACTAAGTCCTGGAACAATTAATATCGTCAAAAAAAAAGTTCAAGGGTTGATCGATAGTTGCATAGATTTTGGACTCTTGAATTGACTCAAATAAATAAAATTGCTATCTTTTTATTAGTAAAGATGAAATAACGAATAATAATACATTTATTTATTGAACATTAATGATAGTGTAACCTAGAAATACGTAGAGAAGGTTCTCAAAACGAAACATTTGAAATAGTAGAAATACGTATCAATGTTATATTTTAGTCCTTTATTTACACTAAATGAATATGTATGCATGTACTTCATACAATGTTTAAGTATTTTTAACAAATCACGTTATTTATTAAATAAATTGTCATGTAAATAGTGACACAAAATGGCACATGTATGATATAATTGTCAAAAAAATGTACTGAATTTGTAAATAAAGTACCAACTAAATTTTTTTTCGTAATTTGGTATAGTAGGTATATTTAGAATGATATCTTATGAGTTCTGTAAAACTATCTATTATTATGTGTTAGTTTTATTAAAATTATGGACTAAGAATTTAGATTGAATGATCTCAAGGTAGTCCTTGAGATCAACTGTTGTCATAATTGACAAACCGTTTAAAATAAATAAAATAAGTATTTAAATTAACGGAAGTGTATTTGTTTTTACAACAAAGTTCATTTCTCAATTCGTTTAATTGAGCACATTTACATTTTAAGCCATGTTCATCAGCATGTCGCTCACAGATCCGTAACATCTGTCTGAAAACACAAATGGATGCACTTGGCACAGCCGTCGTCACTGTGCCGTCGTTGGCATAACTAATATTATGTACACATACGTCATCAACGCAACAGCCTACAGGGCGACTGCTGAGTTCACCGATCAACGAGTTAATATATATTTTGAACAACGAATTCAAACCACCCTGTCTCACACCGACACCGACACAGACCGACTCCAACACCGCTCCAGCCCATCGTACGTTATTCATCTGATGCGCATACCAGTACTTAGAGGTATTAATAAGCTCCCGTGGCAACCAGTTTTCGATGAATTCTAACGACTACTAATATTCGACGTTTATTTATAATCAACTGAATAATTTTATTGTTCAATGATACCAGTAACCCTATTGATTACAAAAACAAAGATAACTGTTATTTTATATAATGACTCACATTTTGATAGTGTTAGTCTGCGGCCCAGGTGGGAGCGGCTGCGGGCAGCGGGGCGGTCAGCGTGTAAAACAAACACAAGCGACTTATATGAAAATACTAAAGAAGATGCGCGGGCGCGTCCCAATCAAGAGCGGGTGTGGAGCGGCATCGTGAGCGGGTGGGAAACGGGCAGCGGTCTGCCGCGCCTTGACGCTCGTCAGTTTGATTTACCCACTCATCAAGTGGCGTTCGTAATTGAATGTTTGTATTGAAATTCTAGTACATTCGTAAAATCTTGAAGGGTAAGTCTCAAGTTGTATAACGTATCAAACTCTCCGAATTGACATCTCTTGTTAAATCGCGGGTGGCAGGTCATCATTCGTCAGTAAAATATGTACTGTATTCAAAAAATTCAAGTCGCAGTGTTTTTGACAGATATTTTAATAATACAACACACGCACGTATTTATCCCAACACTGACGCGTGAGAAATTAAAAAGTAGTGATAACATTCTCTTTGAGCAATGAACAGACAGCTCAACTGTCCTCCCCGCTGTCCGATTAGGACACCTCTGTCAGGACGCGCCCGCTCCCATCTGGGCCGCAGACTTATTATCATTGCACGTCATTGTTGATAAATGATACTATATAATCTATTCACACCAAGAAACTGTGTAGTTTCATAATATCAAAGTTCGCGTAACACGCAATGGCTTCATTAAAGTTTGAAGGCGAATTTGAAGATTTGACCGACATACAACTTCAGTTCATCCGGGATGTGCTTGATAAACGTGGTTTTGTTGACAGTAAAGTAGTGTTTGCACCAGTTGGCCAAATCGGAGATAATTTTGTTGCAAACGTAAAAAGAATTACGGTACACGTGGAAAATGGCGAAAATTTCCAATTCATTGCTAAAATTGCTCCAGCTATGGAGCAATTGAGGGCCATTATGAACACAGCATTAATGTTCAAAAATGAAACTGTAATGTATGATGAGGTTTTACCGACATTTAGAAAACTACAAGAAGCTGCAGAGGTGACGGAAGATGAGAAACTGAGATACCCTGAATGTTACGGGGTGAACAGAGAACCACCCAACGAAGTGGTGTTACTTGAAGATTTAAAATTACATAATTTTGCTATGTTAGATAAATACAAGTCACTTCCAAATGACGCAGTCAAATTAATTTTGAAGAATTTCGCCATCTTTCACTCCTTGTCTTATGCACTGAAGAAAAGAGATCCTGACACATACAACTATTATAAAAACGTATTGGTAGATTTATGGGTTCAAAATTCCGATATGCCAGAGTATGAGGCATTTGGAAATCAGATGGAAGATAGTTTATTATCAATATTTGAAAATGATCCAGACCAATACAAAAATGCACTTAGAGGAGCAGTAAGAAATCTAGAACCAATAGGCAAAAGACTACGTGTTGCGGACGCGAACAGTAAATACGCAGTAATCCAACAAGGCGATGCCTGGACCAATAACCTGATGTTCAAATTAGAGGTGAGCAAGAAACATTATTTAATATTAATTCAAAAGAATCCTATTACTAAAAAAGCAAAATTTAATTGATCTCTTGAATCTGAATTTTATGTAATTTAAAGTGATGGTAGTTTTTACTTCCATGAATCTCTAATACGAATCTGTAACTTTTAAATTGTAGTGAAATATTGAATGTTTCAATTCTAGATATTTTTCATCTTTTGAGTATTGTATTCTTTTTACAGAATGACGAAATAAAGGAATGCGTTATGATAGATTACCAGTTGTCCCATGAATCAAATCCAGTCTGCGATATTCTGTACATGATTTTCAACTGCACAGACTACGAAACACGATCTAAACATTTTTATGAATGGCTTGATTATTATCACGACCAACTTGACAAGAGTTTGCATAATTATGGCATGAAAGCTAACTACACATACCCTAAGGATCAATTAGATGCTGACATAAAAAGATATTCAAAGGTTTTCTTTGGAACTGCACTTATTTTATTTACTGTTATACTAAGAGGGAAAGAAGAAGCTGCTGAAGTTAAGGAAGCCTTTGGTGAAAATATTGATAAATTACAAGACTCTATGAATGTAGCAACATTGAGTCCTGAGACAATTAACTTTGTTAAAACAAGAGTTCGAGATTTGATCGACAGTTGCATAGACTTTGGATTCTTAAAATTGAATATCATAAACGGAAAATAATTATATGGATGTGGTCTATGACTATTGCTGCATGAAGAGTCAAATGGTTATAAGCAAAAAGTATTAAATGTTTGAACGTCAATTGTAAATTAAAGTTTCTGAAGTTATAAATTGACAACATTTTATTTCTAAACACGCTTAGAATTATCTCAAAGCGAAACATATACATTTGAGAGAAACTGTTATCAATATTTATTTTCATCGCTAACTGTTTGTTAATACTTAATTACTCAAATGAATATGTACTTGTACAATAAACATTAACAAATCACAGTATTTTCTGAACAAGACAAGATAACTTTTGATGTAAATACTGACATTCATTTGAAGTCATGCCACTTCATGCTTAATCTCCACCTTTTCCCACTAACGGCCGGTTTCAATAGTCTATCCATAGATAAGAATAGGCCTGATCCAGATTAACTGATACGCAACGTTTGAGATTGTTAAAAATTAACGACAGTTGCCAAGCAATTATATTATGTAGTAATAAATCAAACAAAAATACATATGAATAATGCCTTTTATTGATAACTCTAACAGTTGGTGTGGTCAAGTCGAAAAAATTGCTCCTCGTATTTAACCCTTAGCCTATAGCGACCACATTTAATTACCAATTAAAAGTTTTTTTATGTATAAACATTGGGTTATCTGATTTGATGTCATTTAGCTGATTTGTCTTCCGACTTTTTAGGTATTCTGCTTATATGTCGTCCTGACCAAATCGTCTTCCCTCTAACTGGTCATTCTGATAGAGACAGTGTTATTAGAACTATTTGAGATATTTAAAAAAATATTAGTGCGTCCAGCGATGAAGATAGTTGTCTAACTCCAAAAGAGTTGAGAGAACAAGTTTCTCATGCTGAATTTAGTTTTATACCAGTCACGTGAAAATAACTATTCATACCCATAACATTTTCTCGCTGTAGAGGTGAAAAGTTGTATGTATAATACGAGACCAAATTATTTTTATGTCTCGTGCCTTTTTAACGTTTATTTACTACTTCACTAGTTTGAAAGTCAGCACTCACAACATTAATTTACTTAGGTCTCCTAGTGTAACATATAACTGCAATACAGTTTTTCAACTAGTGCACAGAAATTATAGCCACAAATCTGTGTTAATTAAATTAAAATGGCCAACTACCTACCTTAAGTTTGTAAAACCTATTGTGAAATAAATATTATTTATTATTATTCAAAGAAAAACATTTAGAAATTTATAGCCAGCGCACGACTACCTATAGTCTTTTATTTTAAAGTAGTCTATTTTAAGTATTTTTTATAGACAAATTGCCTTTAACATAGTGAATAAGTACTTCTATAAAAGATTAAATAAATTATAGTCACGATCGATTAGCCGAATCACATAATCAAACTTATCAACGTTCAATTTCTAACAATAATCGAATTTGCTGATACAAGATGTGATAATAGTTTATGACATACTTGATTAGGTATGTTCCAAAACAACTACCTAGGTATTTGTATTTTTTTTTGATAAAGGTATTTTTTTAAATCGTCTTCAAAAAATTTACTGAAAAAAAGTTTTTGTTATAAAAAAACATTTTTAAAAAACGGACCCCATCCTGCTACCCCTTCGAATTTGAGCTCGTTAGAATCGTCTTGACGAGTACTCTTTTGGGAAATAGTATCCAGGGTCTGATGATGGAGCCGGAAGAAGGCCACAGGAACTCTGTAATAATACAATACGATTCGTCTTGACAAGTACTCCGATAGGAGATGGTGTATTTTTTTTTTGTTTTAGCTCGTTGACTAAAAAGTAGAAAATAACTAAGTAAAGTAAAAAAAATTTTTTTTGCTTTACTATAATCACTTTTTAAAATGGACTATAAATCTTACAAAATGCGCCCCACGTTTAATTAGGTTTAAAACTTCTGTATAGGGTTATAAAACTTTACAGGAGAAATTATTTTTTACTTTTTAGTCCGTATTAAAAACGTGTTTTTTTAATAAAAACCTTCATAGCTTAAATATTGATCGAATGACAGAATTTTGATGAAGAATAACTAAGATGTATGTATAGTTTTTATTTTTTAAGTGTCCTTGTGTTTCATTCAAAACAGCTCAACCCTCAAATAATTGTGTACCTGCAGTGAAGCTAAGTACACATCAGCCTTGTTCCATACCAAATAAAATGTCTGGAAGTCCAAGCAGTATACTTTTATGGGTCAATAAACAAAACAAAAACCATAGATACACCAGTGTGTAATACCACCCTTAGGACATACGTTGTCCAATACACAATATTAACTTTACTTCCACTATTTTCGAAATTAGACCTTATTCTGTTACAGTAAAGTTGACCGAGATGAAAATAAGTGTTAGGAATTTGGTTTTTCTATGACAGGGGGATGTATATTGGACTTTATAAGACCTGTAGAGTTATTGGCAGGTTGTTATTAAGGTAACACATCCGTGTAGGTTTTCGCATCAGAGTAGGTTGTAAGCCAAAGAAGAAAAATCTTTACGCGCGTGTTTATTTTACCAATTATCTCAACTGATTGGCGAGTTCTCAAAGATTTCAGCCAAAGGAAGGAATGAGGATCAGTCATGTTTTAGAGTCCTATAGTTTTAATGATACAGTGTGAACACATTTTTATAGCTATAAAAGCTATGAAAATGTTTCATACAAAACTGTAAATCGTATTAATTTTTATTTTGTTTGGTATCTTGGCTTTTTTATTTAATAGAACTCTAGACAAATACTATCTTAATCCGAATAACATCACAAGAAGAGTTAATTATGTTCGAATTGTAAATCATTTAGGTATTACGTTTGTTTGTGAACCTCACTGTTCGCCAGACTCTTAACTAGATTCTATGTAATGTCTGCTGTAATTTCTAAATGCGTCACAAAGCAGTGTGTCATATGAGAAACTAATATGCTGCTGTGGAATTCTAAATATGTAATACAACAAATTCGAATACAGACGAGAAGAAAAAAAGAAAATTCTCTGATAAATCCACTGCTTTTCCCTGGAGAACAAGTGGGGGAAATCGCAAAATCGTCTCAAATGAAATTTCTCAGTCTGAAGCGTATAACATACTCGAAAATTTTCGTTATAACGCCAAAGGAGAATACACCTTGACGAATGGTGATAGAGTTTGAATACACTCGAAGGTTTTCGTTGATATTTTGCTAGAAACTTTTATGCGTGAAATGTATTCGAGAGGGCAAATTGTATACCAAATATAGTGAGCGAACTAGAATTTGTAGGAGCGATAGGACAATAGGATTTGCTAATGGCAGGAATTTCGCCTCGAAATTCAGAGAAATATCTGTAGTCCGAAATCACATACAACGTGTTACAATATGGGTTATAATGCCGAATATTGTAGATAAGGAACATCAAACTGAATAACTTTTACTATGGGACCAACTCTGAAATCGCGATAAATAAAACAGCAGTTTCATACATTTTGATATTTTCGTAATTATTTTTGTATGAAACAGCTGATATTTTTTTCGCGATTTCAAAGTTGGTCCCATAATAAAAATTGTTCAGTTTGATGGTCCCTATCTACCATATTCGGCTTTAGGGGTATTTTTGTAACACGTTGTATAGTATGCAAATACCGTCAGTTACCCACACTGTTGATTGACGATTTTAACATTTTGCTTATTGGTCGTTTATCCATATCTAGTTTTTACGAGTCGGATTATTTAAATGCTGCCATTTGTGACGTCCTTGATAACGACCTCTTGTTCTGATTGAGATGTCTTTTAAGGAGAACCGGCACATTCCATAGAAAAAAATCTTAACTTGTATACGATTGTAATTGGTCTTAAAATATAGGCAATAATATTTGCTGCATGAATCAAATTCTGTCTTATTTTTAGCGCGTGTAGAAAAAAAGTTATTCAATGATGAATTAGTTATTTAGATATGGAAACACTACACACAACGACTCATCTAAAACCTTCGGTTATCTACATTAAATCTTTAAAGGGCAGAAGTGTTACTATAAAATGTAAAAACATGGCTGCATAAACCACAATTATTTTGCTTTTTTCTAAATTAAGAAACGAAATAGGTAGATATCTGTCATTTGGTTGACATCTAATCATAACTATACATAGAATCACAAATTAAAAAGGTATACAAATTGAATATAAAATGACGGGTCTCCTTAAATTTTATAAGTTACACTTGCATAGCATCTCCTATCATTTTAGAGCTTACATAAGACGTCAGATTGTAAGTCGTATTTAAATTTTATTAATTGTTATACCAAACATAAACATATTCACTTCGAAAATATCATATTTTTTATATGCTTAAATACGAATAATTCTCATCCCCAACCAAACTGAATACTTCAGCTATAAAAGAGTACGCGGCAATTACGTCTGTACGTTGACAAACTAACAATGTAAATTAGCCTGACACAACCCTGAATGCTGTCGGTACAGTCGGACTCAGAAGTAGTTAAACAATTGAACACCTTGTCGCACCAACTAAAGTGTTTCTAAAGTGGAGTTGTAAACTGAACAAGTGCAATAGTTAGTGTGACATCGTACAAACGCGTTGAGTTAGTTCTGGAGCCGATTGTACTACCAACGAGTACCTAATTTCACGGCCCTAAAATTTTGATAACTGTTGTAACAGCGCGTACGCGACTTACCTTAAAACAGGGTTGCTACTCTTATCACTGTAAAAACGATTTTTTTTTTTATTACATGCGACTTGTAACAAACGTGTTTCACTTTTACGGTACTGTTGTTACCCAATCTATTTTTTAATAATTATATAACTAAATATGCTTTATTGCAAAGACGGAAATTTACTCGTTTAAAATAAATGAGCTTTATAAATTGTGTGCGAAAAAGGCATCGACTATTTTCGAAAGACAGAACATATCGCTGTATTATTTTTTGTGAACTAGTGATTGTAATTGAATTTAGTAGCTGGAACGCTTAACTACGCGCAAAATGGTTTAAAATACTTATTCACTACATTACGTGTAAAAAAGTAACAAATTTTCAGTGACAAAAACCATGGTATTATCAGTTGGCGGCATGGCATTATTAGTCCAACTGCATGCATTTTTTTCTCATCAAACTTTGTTTTAAATTCAAACAAAAATAAGTACGTAACTTTAGGAAAAACTTCATATTTCAAGATTACACCCCGTTTACTTTCAATAGATTTTAAGCTACAATTTGAAGAAAGATGATTTTCCCACGATGCCATCGTTCGTTCCCACGGTAAAGCCTCGGTGGTGGGATCCCTACGACCTTGATATTTACGACCACTAACAGGTTAAATCGAAACGAGAAAAAGCGGACAAGTGTGAGTCGGACTTAAGAAAGTAATAAAATTATCTCTTAATTGAAATATTTTAAATATTATTATTTTTGTAAAATAACTAATATACAACGTGTATAAAATGTAATAAAATCCCCTCAAGCCGAATATGGTAGATAGGGTACCCTACCATGCATAGAAAATTATAAATATAGGAAAATATAGACGATTCAAAAGTGCTTAATTATTAAGTTGAATAAAGAAATTTTGATTTTGACTTTTTTTACTTTTAAACCCTGAAAACCGTTTTTAAAACAAAATTTTTCTTTTCATAAACTGCTTAGTGGAAATTCTAAACCAAAATTGTGTTTTTCTTTTGCCCATTAATAGGATTGATTATCGAACACAATAATCTATTTGCGTCTAGGGTTGTCACTTTGCAGTTCTCCATACACATAAAAAACAAAATTTTACGGGTTACTATGAATTATTATGAAACACCCTGTATTTATACAGGATAACTTGTGACAGTAAGGTCCGGGGTTCGAATCTTAGTAGGGGTATATGTTTGTGTGATTTGGGGTATGTTTTTGTATAACAAAAGCATTTTGTTAACAAATAATGAAAGTTATTAAATTTAGATTTTTCGCATTCACAATGCTATTTTTATATTAAGATAAATAATATTAGAAAAAATACTAGAATACTAGAACGGGTAAGTCGATTTTTTCTAATATTATTTATCTTAATATAAAAATAACATTGTGAATGCGAAAAATCTAAATTTAATAATTATATAGCTGTTTCATCTTTATCGATTGTCAAAAACATCTGGAAAGATGTTTCTTTCGAATGTGGGGGTATTTCCTCACATTTATGAAATTGCGCTGGCTTGCAGCGAAGAAGTAAAAAGTACTAGAAAATTTCGCCGCTCCCACTAGCGACTCGGTAGCATAATTGGTCAGTGCATTGGGCCGGATTCCCAAGGGTGCGGGTTCGAGTCCCGTCTGAGGTGCTACGGGTGAGTCGATTTTTTCTAGTATTTTTTCTAATATTATTTATCTTAAATAATGAAAGGTTTAGATTGCATCATCCGTTCAGTAGCGCCGCCAATCAAGAAAAAAATCATTACAACGAAATAACAGTGGTTAATAAAATTCTGATAAATAAATAACTAGTAAGTTACAAACTATTTTTGTGTGTGTTTCTTGGCTGACGGCGATGGCGCCAGTGGAAGTAAGATGCACTCCGTTATTCACCAGGATTTGCTTATTGTTTGCTTTTGAACTAAAGCCGATTACAGACCAAGAACTAAGCTAAGTTAGTTTAGCTTAGCTCGCATAGCCGAGGTAATACTTGTGTACTTTGATTGCAGTACGTATGCACATAATGTATGAAACATTCTAGCTATACAGGGTGTTCCAGCAACACGCAATGCCGAATATGGTAGATAGGGGCTGAACAACTTTTTACTATAGGTTCGCTGTTTCATACAAAAATTAATAACGAAAATATCAAAATGTATGAAACAGCTGACTTTTTTTCGCGATTTCAGAGTTGGTCCCATAGTAAAAGTTGTTAAGTTTGATGGTCCCCATCTACCATATTCGGCATTGTGGGTTGTTTAGTAATATACTTAGCTAGACTAACTAAGTTTAGCTTATTTTCTGCAACCGGCGTAAATGATTGTGTGACTTGTCCGGATTATTTATTAACCTACTTATTTAATAGAGGTAGCTGTTTCGCATCGTGGTCGTCGGCTAAAACCTACACACCATGACCACTCTAGTAGCAAGTTCCCACGCCATGAGTTTGCGTTCCCACGCCATGCCGCCGCCGCAGTGTGAGTGGGCGCTGTTTATTTTTTTAATATTAATACTTTTTGTTTAATAATTTCTAATAAAAAAAAACTACAAAGAAATTTCTTCGTATTTAAGAGCACCTAGTCTGCACACTAGCGCCGCCATTGGAATAAAATTCATAGTACACTCCGAAGAAGCTTTGTGGTACTTTATATCGGTTAAACAATAATTTCTAGCTTGTCGTTTAGTTTAATGCAGTTTTTCTCTTTCTCTTTCTTTTTTAATGGAGTTTTATTTCTCTTAATAAAACTCGAAATTAGCTTTAAAATAAAAAATGTTTAAGCGATAAAAAGTACCACAAAGCTTCTTCGGAGTGCACTACAGAGAGATAATTCACAATTTCGTCTTTATTTAAGCACTATGACTTTTTTCCCAATGGCGGCGCTAGAGTGCAGACTACGTGCTCTTAAGCATAAACTGAAACGAAAATCACAATTTATTTATTTCTAACAAAATTGATGCGTCATTCGCTGAATGAGTATGGTTGGGTATTTCCGGTACAAGATGAGTAATAAGGCAATATTCATGAATAAAGGAAAACTGATAGGTACAGTCCGCAACGAAAGTCGTTTAAGACTTAAGTATTTTGTCACAGCAACTTTCTTGACAGATGTCTGAAGTACCTACTGTTATATTTTTCAAAAAGGTTGCTGTACTAAAGTGCTAAGTGACTTTCGTTGCTAAACGTTTGGTGAGAAGGTTTGACTCACAAGTACATAAGTAGAGGCAATAAAGTTGCAACTTGCTGAAAATGCGGTTTATTACCATAATTTAATTTATTACATAAACATTCTTACTTTTTACACGAGACAAAAAAAAGAAGAGTGTATTGTTCAGGGTTCATGTATGTTTGTATAATGCGATTAAATTTACGATAGACAGTGATCCGCTGCAACTTCACTCGAAGCAAGCGCTCTGAAGCTAGCGACTTCTGTTGTGTACGCAAGACAGCACGTCAGGTTATACAGTTAAACTGCGAAAACAGCTTTTATTACGTAGGTCATAAAGGCGGTGTCAAGGTCAACATGTATAGTCTGAGGTGCCGTCGTGTGTACATTTTAAAATAAAAATATTAAATTAATCGCATTTTATGTATGTGAATTTCTTTATTCCACCATAACTTCTAAATTCCTGATCAGATTTAGATGAGTGAGGTATCGTTAGAATCCTAACATCACCTCGAGTGACACTGGTTATAGATTTTTTCAAATCAACATAGGCTGCATGACGCCATTTTGTAATGTGTAAAAATGGTATTCTTCAATTATAACAATATGGGTATCATACTAAATAATATACTAGAAAAAATACGACTCGCACCAGATCATGTTCTCGGACGGGAATCGAACCCGCGACCTTTGGATATCCGGTCCAATGCTCTGACCGCTGAGCTACCGAGTGAATCGGTCACTCTAGTATTTTTTCTAATATATTATTTAGTATTATATAAAAATAGCATTGTGAATGCTAAAATCTCAAAATTTGCAAATATGGGTATCAACTGAAAGGCCTTGATGAACACATTCTAAAACTATATAATTTGTTACCAAAATGTGTAAAACATGCCCTGCCAAAACAAAGTGTCATTGCAGTCGGGGAAAATTGTTCCACAGAACGTCCCCTGACTGCAATGAAGTCGTCTTTTTAATATTTCAATTATATGCTTTTCATACAGATTCTGAAATGTAAATGCATGTATCAACCCTGTTACCGCATTCAGCCCTGCGATTCTGTAAAATCAGACGACAACTCGCAACTCCCTTCGCAATTCACTCTCACTTCGCATCTCACCTCGCTTGACCTTGACCTTGACTTGCGTTGTACCTAGTGACAACCACACTCAACAAAATGTTAGTCGAGTTTTATCGATTCCAGTTTAGCTAATATGTGAGTTTTAAATTAAAATTTCTTATTTTAAGGAATTTTAAGAAATTGCAAAAATAAAAAAAATAAAAAAACTCTTAATTTGTGCCATGAATATAATCCCTATGCCTTAAACTGTATGTCCACGGCGTCCGTCTCCTCGGAGAGAAAAAACCGGACCGAATAGCGGCCTATATATTATATTTGTATGAACTTTTGTCAACTCGACATCCGGCGTCCGAAATCCGTCATCCGTTCTTTTGACGGGCTCCGAAGATTTTGCTTGATCGGATGAACCGCTAAACCGGAGCCTCGATTCGAAGTACCCCATTAGAATATAAAATACATATGGACTTGTCCACGGCGCAGCCACCCGACGTCCGTCTTCGTCAACCGTCATCTTTTGCGACTTGCCGAACTTGCTTATTGCGACAAGCACTTGCGCTGCGACTTTATTTTGTTCACACAATAAAATTTTTAGGGCAAGTTAATATTAGGGGTTAAAGTATGAAATTGCCGTTTTGTATGGAGAATTTTAAAGAATTTGAATTTTCCATACTAACATTTTCTTAATTTATTTAACAACCATGAACGCTAACGTTTTAAAACATTTTACACTAATGTTTACACACTAATATAACGTATGCCACTTAGGTTATGCGAAAAAAATAAGTATCGGCTAAGTCACAACGAAATAAAAGGTCATTTCTGCTAACCAAAAAGGAGTTACTAATAAAAACAAATGTTAAAAAAATATCTTCACGTTTTTAAATTTGAGATTTTAGCATTCACAATGCTATTTTTATATAATACCAAATAATAAACTAGAAAAAATACGACTCGCACCTGATCATGTTCTCGGACGGGAATCGAACCTGCGACCTTTGGATATCCGGTCCAATGCTCTGACCGTTGCGCTACTGAGTCACTAGTGGGAATATCGAATTTCTCCTAGTATATCAACTCTTACGCTGCAAGTCAGCGCCATCTCACCAATTACAAGGAATTACCTCGACATCAACTGAATACCTTTCCAGATATTTTTAAACAATTGATTAAGATAAGAAAGCTACATCATTTTTAAATTTGAGATTTTAGCATTTACAATGCTCCCGTCCCGTTCGATTTCCGTCCGAGAACATAATCTGGTGCGAGTCGTATTTTTTCTAGTTTATTATTTGGTATTATATATCTTCACGTTGTTGTAATTTATCGTATAGTGTATTAAATGCCCCATCGAGGTATCTCTCTTGCAGGAGAGGGTGAAACCCAAAACTTTTTTGTCTTCTGCGTCTTTGTATGTTTATTGCAAGAAGTTGTCGGGATTGGATCGGATCCGGACGCAATGGACAAACGTGATCCGTCTCCGTCATCCGTCTCCGTCGAAACGCCCGGATCCGTCATCCAAGAAAAAACCGGACCGTGGACAGACCTATAATATTTTGTTAAGAATCCTGCTTTGTATAGTTACCTATATTAAGGCCCACTTGCAGTAACATTTACTAAATCTCGACTTTGTTAAACTTAGATGTAGCCCTTATGAAACTGTGAAAATTTTAAATATCGATTTAAAAATTTTACATATTCGTATGAGTAAAGTCTAGGTTGAACAAAATCGAGATTTAGTAAATGTTGCTGCAAATCGACCTAAGTACTCTTTTTGTATATATTGCTCATTGAATATAATGTCAATGTCTTGTTTGTCAATATTCTTCCTTGCGTTTTTTAATACAGTTTTTACAGTTTAATTTTATTATTTTCTTTCCCAAGATCCTATAATATCAAAAAGTATGTACTTTAATATGGTAGCAGAGCGTTAAGTTACCGGAAATAAAATTCAGATAGAATTTACGTCGAGAGTTGATGGAAAAGTCTATCGTTGAATCAGCAACAATCCAAGTGGGAGACACGAGAGCTTCATGAGGCGAACTTATTACTACGAATTTGTCACAAGACAACTGTGAGAAAGTTTTGCGATATTCTACAGCGAGGAAAGTATGGCTAGAACTACACCGCCTGTATGATGGCTTGCAAAAGAGTAAAGCCTGTGCATGAAGTTCTTCAGCTACACAGTGCAATCCAGTGGTGAAGTGTCACTACATATTAGCAAATTGAAGAACATCTGGTCTGAACTTACCAGGGAACTCCAGAAGGAACACCTGAAGGAAGAGCTACCAGAACTACTCGAAGACGGCTGAACCGATTGAAAGGATCAACTGTCGTTTAAATATTAATAAAATATATTTATATCATCGCTTACATTTTTATTACATATACATATGCCTAGCCCCAAAAATGTTAAAAATAAATAAAGCTTTTTAAATTTTGAGTTTTTAGCATTCACAATGCTATTTTTATATAATACCAAATCATATACTAGAAAAGAGTGGCTCGGTAGCTCAGCGGTCAGAGCATTGGACCGGATATCCGAAGGTCGCGGGTTCGATTCCCGTCCGAGAACATGATCTGGTGCAAGTCTTATTTTTTCTAGTATATTATTTGGTATTAAATAAATAAAGCTTTAAAAAAAATAAGCTGTTTTTATAGCAGTTTTTTTAGGTTTTCTGTTAGCACATCATGTTAAAAATGTATAAATCTACTGAATCTACTACCATTTCACAAATTGGAAGGCCTATCCAAGAATGACGAAAGAAAACTTGTAAAGGGTTTTTGACCACCGATAAATTAAATATGACGTGAACGCCATAGGCTATTTACTATATTTCGTCTACGTTATTGCCCTAGAGCTAAATCGGCGTAAGACGGCATATCCCTAGTTTGCCTCCTTTGAACTTCAGCAATTGTTTGTAGCTCTTCTAGTCTCTCTTCTTCTGAAATTGTGAAAGCCGGTATTTCTGCGCGATTGCACATGTTGTGCAAAACACAGCATGCAATAACTATTTTTGCAACTATGTCTGGATGATAATTGAGCATTCTGTGTACTAACAAGCACCTAAATCCCTCTATTCCCAGGAGTCTTACAAACCAGTATAATAAGTTTTACCTAACAATATAAAAAAAAAATTTTATCAAATTTTATACAATAACATGTAAAAAAAAAATTGACATTAAAATAAAAATGTTTTCTGAAATAACATCCTTGTAGGTGGTGGTGGTGGAAGGCTTGTGGCTGATGAACATCTTTGCTTGCACAACAATAATAGCAATGCAATTGTCCAGAAATTCAAACCGTTGACAGACACACCTATCTGTTGTTCTGATTATTGAGAATAAATACAAGTCATCTGGATATATAAACTCAAAGCTTTTCTCACCATCCTTTACATCTCTTACAAAGCATTACAGAAAGTAATATTAAAACTGGACGATCACCGCAGGTAAATTGTTTACTAGTGACCTATTTTATAATATGTTGTTGTTACCATAAATATATAATAATGTTAGTGTATAAGTCTAGCATTCCTGACAAACCGCCGTGGTTTTTGGTTTGTTACGATGAAAAAATTTTGTTTTTGTAAAGTTAAATAATAAAAAAAAAATAGTTTTTCACAAATTAAATAGCTATATAATTTGTGGTTAAAAACTACTTGTCAGTGTTAAAAAATAAAAAAAATATTCACTTCTAAGACTTTCGCTCGTATACAGTTCATTAGAAATAAAACACTTTTTAAACACTTTTAGTCCTCCCGTGACCACGGTCCCTGGAAAGGTGTCGAAACGTCGGGAATTCTAAAAACCAATAAATACAAACTAAATAATTCTAAAACAACACCTGAATTAATAATATACGCGCTGTAATCCGTAAAAAGTGTTTTATTTCTAAAAAAAATATTATTTTAACATTGTTTGTAGAGGACTTCTTCTATTTTCACTCGTAAAATAGATACTTTTTATTTGACACTTTGAATCGGGTTCACTTGCGAGGTGAGCATCGAAGTGAGGGCGGAATTTCCTTACAGAATGCCACTTCTTATGTCATCTCATATTTCATCTGTCAAAATCTCACGGTCAATTTTAATTCAACACGCAGACTATTAGCTGCCTCAAATTCCTTAAAATAAGAAATTTTAATTAAAAAAACGCATATTTGCTATAAAGTTCTGTACCAAAAACTCAACAATTGTATCAAAAAACTGCAATCAATAAATCTCGACTAACATTTTTTTGAGTGTGGCAGTCACTACAATACAGAACTCACTTCACTTCGCAAGTAAATAGGTGATGCTAACAGAATGCAAATTTAAGTGAGAGTGAAGGGAGTAGCGAAGTGAGATCTGATGCGAGAGGTTGTTTAATTCGAGAGGTGGACGGATAATTAGAATTGTGAAAAGAGAAATATATGTAGCTTACTCCCGCAAAAAATATATATGCAGGATGCACCGCCCGCCTGCCCGCAAAAAAATGCACATGCACACCACAAAAATATCAGTGCACAATACCTGCATTTAGCAAGACAGCGACACACCTTGCACCTTCACCTTAGATAATTAGAAGCACCAGATAATTTTCATACCAACGAGATAACTTTGAAGCCTTGGTTCTCTGCCGATCTGAAGATAGCTACCCAGGGAGTGAATGGATGAGATCCAGATTGCAATACACACAACTGATCTATCAGGATTCTAAGAGCTGTTTTGATATGCTAAAAAAATCGCGAAAATAGCATTATATTGTATGGAAATTCATCATTCACATTAGGGGACATTCTACAACCACTCTACACCCCATAAAAGTAAATGTAATCGTTTCCTTGATCGTTACGAAAAATCCTGTCACCTCTCGGTCTATACCTTACAGAATGCCACTTTTTACATCATCTCATACTTTATCTGTCAAAATCGGTAACCTATCCCAAGGTCGAAATTTTTTTGATCGAATTTCATTTTACTGAAATCTTTTCGACTGTTTTCGTTTCGCCTTTTTTGACTTCGTCGATATTACGTTTTACCGATGTCTTATTTGGTCGAAAAACTTTTTACCGAAGTTATGCACGGTCGAAAGAACATTTCGTCGAAGTATTATATTCCCGAACATTCATTACACCACTGATTTATTTGTCATATTTTCAGTTCACCAAATGAAAAACTTTGAATACATTAAGTAGGTTAGGTTAGGTTAGTGTTTTGACCATTCGCAGCTCTATAATGCTTGCATGCATGGTGCATGCTTGCTTAATAAAACATGTATTATTATAACAAATATCGATTATGTCAAATGTTACCTACATAATATAAATATACCATAGTTGCGGTTGCGGCCAAATAGTATTCGGTAAAATGTTGTTCTGGTGGTGCCAATACTAAAAAATCATTTTGAAAATCGGTGAAACGTAGTTCGGTAAAATGAGACATATGCCAAATGATATTTCGATGGTTTAAAAATATGGCAAACAATACATATAGCAACAAAAACTTTGGTCAACCGTTTCCGTTAAATGAAATTAGGACAAGTAAATTTCGGACAAGTTATCGGTTCCCGTCAAAATTCTCGCGGTCAATTTAGTTCAACTCGCTGACACGCTCGCAAGTGCAGCGCTAGTGCACATGCGAATTATCAAGCGAGTTTTGAGAATACCAATCAAGAAACTCACAGCGGATTCAGATGCGAGGTCACGAATGATGTCTTACAGAATCGCAATGCAGAGCAAATAAACAACTGACTTTTAGGTTTTAAGGAATATGCACAATAAATTTACATTACTCACCATAAAATTCGCATCCATTCCTGTCCAAAGATTTCATGTAAATTAAGCCATCTTATTTCACCGAAAACGCAATAGAAAATATGCAGTGAACTATATAAAAATTACATCCCGTCCATCAGTATTTGCAGTGTACTCCTAGAGGCATCCCGGAAAGAAATATTGCATCGTAAACAGTTTATTGGACTATAAACAGTAATGAAATCTATTCAATAACGAAATGCAATCATAAAAACCCGACTGTTAAGTGTTGTTCAAGAAAACTTCGTCTGAATAATGAAATAAAATAATTATCAGATTATTACCTACAAACTTATTACCACTTAGATAGAAATAAAGAGAAAGTCATAACTTAAGTTTATTTTTATTTAAAAAAATAAAAAAATGGCAAGATATTTTACCGCTATTACCAGAAAGTCAATTGTTAAACAATTCCCGCTTTAGTTTAGTATTGCCAGAAATTAAACACGCAAAATTAATGCTTCAAAAAGGCCGCGAACTTTTCCGACTACCTATTATAACGACCGATACCAAAATCACCCATATTAGCTCAAAATTAAAAGTTAGTTTTTAAATACAATTTGGGATCGAACCCAATACCCAGTAAGCTAGCACAGGACACGAGCATGTCGTTATTAGTAGGCCGACCATCCCACCTGTTCCATTATGGGACTGGGTCTATGGGACAGGTGAGATAGACAGGACTTTTGAATCACGTGTTTACCGATTGCGTTTGCACATTGCGCCAATACTTATAATAGGTACTGTTTTTGTGAATATCATATTATGTTCTATTATGAGAATATAATGTCTTGCTATCAAAAAGTTTTTAGAGTATCATAGGCGACGGAGGGGAATAAATCACCTAAAATTAGGATAATCATGAAAATTAGAAATAAAACACTTTTTATAATGTTTTAAATTTCCATGGTTTTTGACGTTATTAGAATAAACTATATCGGGATTTACACCATGTACCTGTTTATTTTTGAGACTCCGATATTTCGGCGCAGTTGCATGCGCCATGGTCACGGAAGAACTGTCGATTGTTGCGTGCGGGTAGATGTTATTGGCAGACAAATCGGTCTACCCTCCGTCTAAGTCTTTTATTATTACGCTCGATACCGGTACCACTGTCTGCAAACTCACTACTCACTCGAATCTGTTCACGACACACGACACTCACTGTATCTGAGTGTCGTGTCCATAAAAATATGAGCAGACTTTTTGCTTTAGTCCTCCCGTGACCACGGCCCCTGGAAAGGTGTCGAAACGTCGGGAATTCTAAAAACCAATAAATACAAACTAAATAATTCTAAAACAACACCTGAATTAATAATATACGCGCTGTAATCCGTAAAAAGTGTTTTATTTCTAATGAACTGTACGCGCGAAAGTCTTAGAAGTGTATAATCATGAAAATCTCATATCATTAAGAAGTTTCAATTAAATCGATACGGTTTAAGTTACGATACGATATCTGCGGCTGTTGTCGTTTTTTTATTAGGGTTCCCGATGGAACATAAAGACGGTAAGGAGCAGGGACAACCGGATTGACCGACTTAGCTATAGCTGCGTACTTTTATGATAATTGGATTGCTGCTGTTTATTTCATTATACTGTTTCATTGGCGCTTGTTTCTGTTTGATTTATTTTCTCTGAGAAAAGTCGCTTTTTCGTACAACTTAAGCTTTATA
This sequence comes from Catoptria pinella, assembly GCA_963556745.1. Lineage (NCBI taxonomy): Eukaryota > Metazoa > Arthropoda > Insecta > Lepidoptera > Crambidae > Catoptria > Catoptria pinella. The sequence goes on from OY750777.1 coordinate 3,632,866, forward strand.
TGAGTCATTCCTTTCAAGTACTTCTTAATTCTTTCTACTTAGGATGCTGTTATTGACGACCTGAGTGGTGTAGTGGTTAACATGCCGGTCTACCATGCAAAAGGTCCCGGGTTCGATTCCTGACCGAATTAATGATGAATTTTAATTTCTGTGACGGGTCTGGGTGTTACTATGTTCAATATTTATATATTAGAAAAGTATATAAGTAGTATATCAGTTGTCTAGCACCCATATTACAAGCTTTGCTTAGTTTGGGGCTAGATGGCGCCGTGTGAAATTGTCCAAGCATCTATTATTGTTATTATCTCAAATTGCTAAAAGCCACTTTGAGCACTATTGATTGATATCTATAACTTATACGAAATATTATATATTTCACACGGTTTAATAGTTTCTCAGTAAACAATAGTAAGTCCTTAATACTTCTTTGTCATCCACCCAAAAAAGTAGAGAGGACATCGAAATCGCGTTTCTGACTATCACAAATCCCAATATGAATGTGATAATTAGGCGATACTGTTTCATTAGTTTACTAATATATATTTTATTTATTAAACAACTAATATTATATCATATACATCTACATTAGTATTAGAAGCAATGACCGACTTGACGACCTCCGCGGTCGAGTGGCTTTGTACACCGGTTTTCAAGATGTCGCCATCTCTGAGATCCCGGGTTCGATCCCCGGTTGGGTCAATTTAAAAAATGAACTTTTCTATATTGGCTCATGTCTGGGTGTTTTGTGATACCACCGTTGTCTCTGATTTCCATAACACAAGTGCTTTAGCTACTTACTTTGGAATCGGAGCAATGGATGTGATGTTGTCAAATATTTATTTATTTATTATACCTCTCAATCTTTCACAGATAGTTTTTTCTGCATTAATCGGCCTGTTCGACCTGGTAACTGCAGTCAGTCATCAGGCCCGATGCCACGGTAAACGGAGGTTGTCAAAAATTAACAAAACAGACTGAGTAACTTTCCTAAATAAGAGAAAACAGAAATCTTCCATTGTAAATTTACTTCCTTGCTCTTAAGATTTTCAATTATTTTCACATTTTTTGATCTTTTCGTAAGTGACACTTAACCTCCAGCTACAGATTGCGATTTCTGCTAATTCAAATCTTTTACGTCGGGAGGCCTTTGCAATATCATCCTGAGGGTTCTGAGGGTCCATAAATTAAGGTGTTAGGGTTCTTGCCCTCGAAAAAAGTCAATATCGTCACTTCTTCAGATGTAATTAAACTTTTGAGGACTGTCAAGGCTTTTTCTTTCTTATCTCTATATTTGAATAAGTGCCTGTGTTTAATGGAAAGTGGAGAAAAACATAATGCGTCACCTGCTCATAATTTTACTTGAGGCGTTAAAAACTGGTAATTTTTGGACAGCTCTCTTCTATTATTATGGATAGGTTAGGTTAGGTTAGGTTAGGTTAGGTTAGGTTAGGTTAGGTTATACCTTCTTGCGATCGAAACATGTAGAAACTCTATTGCACAGGTACGTTTACTCGAAAAAAGTACCTGTGCTACCGTACCTGTGCATACCTGTGCAAACTCTTAAGAGTTTGTACAAGTACGTTTATGATACTCGATAGCGACTGCGTAAGCAATTTTATATGCAATTTGGCATAGCGCCTCTGGCGGTAACTACACTAAACTAAAAGTTTTCATACAAGTGTTAACTACAGTCGCTATCGAGTATAGTAAGCGTAACTTTAAAAATAATCAGAACAGACATTATATTTATCTAATTTTCCAAAAAAAACGGTCAAGAGCGAGTCGGACTCACGCACCGTGGGTTCCATGTCATCATTCTAAAAAGTTTACTATTTAGAGACATTGTTTTTGTTTTTCCTGTAATCTTAACAAAAACTTTAAAAAAAAATTGAGGATGTGCAGGCAGCGTTCTTTTATATGATACTCCATATGCCCTAGTAGCCTCACTTCGAATTTTTAAGACCCCCTTTCAGTCCCTATTGCAAAAAAATATAAATATTTTTATTTCTCTCTAACTTGCAAAATAGTTGGGCAAACGTCATCGAAAACTGTTCCAAATTTCAAGTTGATAGCATTAGTAGTTCTCGAGATATCCAGCTGTAACAGACAGACAGACAGAGTCGCACCACACCACAAGGGTTCCTTTTTGCCATTTTGGTACGGAACCCTAAAAACAAGTAGGTACTCATTCATTAGTCTATCTTTATTTCTCAAAATAAACCCTTCTCTGTTAAGTACTGTCGATGAATAACAAAGAAAAAAAATAACAACACTGAATATTCGGTACAAAGGGAATGGCTAAAGATTCCGCCGCCAGACTCATCCTCGAAAGACGGGCTTAAGAAAATATAATTTCTTTTTCTTGAATACAAAAAGGTCGATCAAAAACATTATGCAATATACAATAAGGGAGCGTAGCTACTTCTGTCATTCGCTTAGCAGTATTATTCAGATCCGAAGCAAAAGACTGTCCAATAAAAATGCAAAGGGAATGGCACCTATTCTTTCTTGGTACCTAACTAGATCGTTGTGTTAAAGATAAGGTCCCTATATAAGCGTTCAAACAGCCTTGTTCTCTTTTTTATATTGTTACTTGTATTTTTGTTTTTAAAGAAGGAATAGCTGATCGCTTCGCTTCTCTTAACGAGTTAAGGAAAACTGTACTGAAAGGTTTTGTTCTCCATTATAATTTATTAATGGGTTTAGACATTTATTCTCATTAAAAATTACACATAAATTCACTTACATGAGAACAACACAATTTACAAACTAAAAATACATATTTTAGAGATACGTACATATGGACGGGGGTTATTCCCAAAGCTCCACAGCTCTATTGTTTTCAAAAAATGTAAGTTCATACTTTGTTTCCCAACGGGTCCATGACATTAAAAATAATAAAGCATTTTCTTTCCCAGCGGGTCCATGGTCCATTTGGTACAGTCAACACTAAAAGCTAGGTATAACGATAAAAAATAATATTATTTATTATGAAATAAAAGAAAATGACTAGGTGAACAAGGAGTCTTTATTGTGTCAGACTGTCTTTGGACTGGACTTAAAGAAAACAGATTAAAAATCATAATTTTGGTATAATCATTGTAAATCATCTAAAGTCCGATTACTAATCTCCCAGCAAAAATGTAAACAAAGGTGGTGCCAGAATATGTTTTTTCATAAAATTTAAATTATATAAGTATTAAATATAAGTAAATTAAGTAGTAGTAACATTGTAACAGTTTTAGTACTAACATTCGTCTTTTGGTATTGGGGAGACAGGCGAAGATGCTAAGTTTGTGATTTTTGTTAATAATTGTTATGATTTTTAAGTTATTGAGTCAACTTTTAATATAAAAAATGGTTATGTTTATAATAAAGAAACAACAATTAATTATTATCCTACTTTAAAATTACCCCGAATGACATATTATACGACTCACAAATATATGAAATAAATTAAGAAGGTAGGTATAAAAGTTACCAAAGGTCTATATTTGAAAATGTAACAATCAAGGTCAGTTTGATAGTGGCATTTCGTTGTATACATTTTTGCTGGGAGATTAGTAATCGGACTTTATCTCATCTTACACTAAAATAGACTTACGGCTGTTTGCACTAAACTTAAGAATCACCTAAGTCTTTTCTTAAGCACAACTTGACCAAAATAATTAGGCGCAGACAGCTAAGTTCATGACACCGTTTTAATTAATAGACACTCACCTTTTTTATGGTGTTGCATAGCAAAGCGACATCTACTATGTCACAGACGAACTATAAAAATAACACAAACTCTCTTCTATCGTTTTTGCTGATTGTATTTCGGATAAATCTCGTGGACCCGTTGGGAATTCATGTATGGAAATTTTAAAATATATTTTTAAATTTCATGGAGCCGGTGGGAAATGAAGAACAATAGAGCTGTGGAGCTTTGGGAATAACCCATGGACGGTAGTTTTAAAACATTGTCATAAATAGTATAAAAGTTGTTTTACGTTTACCGTTTCTCGCCTTTTTTATCTTTCTTTAAATAGGTAGGTACTTAGTAGAAGAAGGTAAAAACTTGTTAATGGGACCACGAGACTAAATATGACCTCCTCAAAATCAAGATTGTTGATTCCATCATCTAAATGGGAACATAGGTACTCGAGAATCCTATTGGACCCACAGATATTTAGCAGTGGGACCACGAGGGCTTGGAAATCATTTTTGGACCCACCGATATTTAGCAGTGGGAACACGAGCACTTGGAAATCCTATTGGACCCACCGGTGGAACCATGTAGTGGAACCTACAGTCCGAAGGGAATAATTCAATGCAGCAACCGAGACGCCCAGCCCGATGCGTCTGACACGACGAACTTTTACACTACCTTCATCGAAGTAATAAAAAATACTCTATATTCCGAATAATATGTGCAAACAAAACAGAAGCTCCTATATAAATCAACACCATCAATTAATTAAAAATAATGAAGATAATAAATAAAATAAACTATTTTACTAAAGTATATTAGCTATTTTCTCTCACCCAAGGTTGCCTGGAATGTAGCAATAAGGCCGCCATTTGTATGTTTTTATTTTTGTCATTTTGTCTTTATTTGCCTCATGTTTTGTCGTGTGCAATAAAGCTAATATTGTTATAGTTAGTTATTTTTAGGGAATTAATACTTTAAAACACCAAAAAAGTATTAATGATCACCAAATCCTAAACTAGCCTAATTCAAGAGGTTAGGTTAGTATGTTTTTTTAACCCACAACGGGATAGTACTTGGCCACCTCACCTGATGTTAAGTGACGATAAGGCCGAAGTTTAAGCGTACTACACCCAGAATGTTCACCACTCAGTACTGGCTATCTTACCTCTAACTGCCGGAACACAACAATTTTTAAATTATTGTTATGGCGTCAGACTTAGGTAAGATGGTGGTAGCTAGCCAGGCGGTCTTGAAATATTCCTTACCACCGACCAAACTGAGTAAAACCGAGTATAATCGAACCAGGGACCCACTAGACCACAGAGGTTGGATGGTGATCAGCTAAACTTATTTTTAACCGACTTCAAAAAAGGAGGAGGTTATCAAGTCGACGGTATTTTTTTTTTAGTATGTTTTAACATAACTTCACCAGTTGTTAACCGATTTCAATTATTCTTTTTTTATTTGAAAGAACACAGTTAGTGTGTGGTCCCATAAAAAATACAGAGATTTGGCTAGTAGTTTTTTCATAATCCTGAAAAATAACAATTATTTGGCTTACCATCGCACGAGTTTTTTATGGACTTTTTATTTTCCACCGCTGTCATTAAGACCCCACCACGAAAGCTCGGCTATTTTTTACCCCGTATTCCAATTCCATTGCTGATTTCCAACGCTTGCGTAATTGGTCCACCGATAAATTTATCGTTTCGCCTTAAAATCTATTTTGGGATAGAAACAAAGGAAAAGTCGATGGTAAAAAGAAATTATTTTATTAGAAAACCTTTTCTTACTTTTAGTACTTTATTACTAAACTTAATACACAAGTGCACGCTATATATATACATAACACACTAAATTGGAAAATAACTTTCATTTTCAAACTAGTGGAGTCAACATTGCATGCTACATTTGTCTGATCCCAAGCAAACAACAATAACTAATAAGTGTACTATGTTTAGGAATATCCTATACTTATAAACTAACATATAATATGAAGATAAATACAACATAATGCATAGGAAAACCTACCATGGAAATCTCATAATAACAAATAATCGTAATTTGGCCAACTATGGCGATAACTTCTGATTGAGTAGGAAAACGAACACGAATAATAAGTAAATTACAATAAAAGACAGTCAATTTTCTAAAATTGAATAGATTTTTGTAAAGAATATTATTCATTAATTTATTGAAAATAATGGTCACCCATCAGTTGACTAACCTTTAGGAAGATTGCTTAACTTCCATTTTCGATGGCAAAAAAGTCACTGAATCATGTAAATCCTCCATTATGGCAATGTATTTTGCTTAGGAGCTTTAATATGCAAACTTCGCACTATAAAAATGTAGTGAAAAAAACTAAGAGAAACAAAATACTAGGTCCCACCGAGATTTGAACTCGGATCGTTGGATTCAGAGTCCAAAGTGCTAACCATTACACCATGGGACCGCTGGGAACAGAGGCGAAAGAACCAATAATAAGCCACAGGCGGCGTAGTACGCATGACCTCGATATAGATTGAGTCGCGCTGTCTCGCTCACACTTACCGCAACGCGCTCTTGGCACGCGGCCGCATTTTTCATCAACGATGTGATAATTTCTGTATGGCCACTTCATTATTTTGCCGTTTGAATAAAAACAAAAGACAATACTAGTATTCGAAAATCAAACTTTGGTTTTTCTTTAAACAACTTTTATTCTTTGCGATAGTTTTTCTCTTTGTAGTAGTCTATTTAGAATAACTTTTTCTTGGTAGGTATTAAGATAGTTGGCGCTTGGATTTTCTTTTATGTTTCAACGTTATATCTTTTAACTTTTTCTATATATTTTTTTAAATTACAATTAGGTAATTACTTAAATTTTGCAAACAAAAAATGGGTGCAAATTAACATTGAAAGTCTCACCAATTTTGAAGTCCAGTCACAAAATACAGACTACACAGTCAAGTTAAGTCAAGTTTCGAGTCATCTGTTTTTTCACAACCGCAGAAAAAAAGACTAATTATGATGACCTTGTTCATAATATAACTTATAATAAATACCTGTAAACCATTATTGTTTTACCTAATATTAATTTGACTGCGATATTTTATGAAAATATTAAGTACCAAATTAATTTGATTTTCAGAACCTACAACAGAAACAACTTAAAGTATGACACTTAAGTCAATCGAACTCATCTAATGAACCCGTCATAACTAGGACAGGCTTAATGATGTCCAAAGCCTCAATAGATACTTCGACAACCTAACAATCGCTTAGTTCTATAGTAGTGCTACTCGACGCTACAATAGCACTTGACCAACACAGACCTAATTATTAGGTACGAGTTTAGTGCGGTTCAATTAATTACCGCTGCATTCAAATTATTTATCGTAAGTTATTATGCTATTGGGTTTTAATAATAGGTAGCCGGAAAAGTTCACGGTTTTTTTGAATCCTGAATTTTTTTGCCAATCCTAAACTTAGGCGGGAATGTAATATATTGTTGGACAGCTGACTTTCTGGTAATAGCGGTAAAATTTAAACAAATTCATAATTGTCTTGCTTTTTCATATTTAAACAAAATAAATTAGATACGTTTCTTTTATTTTTTTTATTTAGGTTCAGACTGAATGCTAGTGCTCAAAGAAAGATTTAAATGTTAATAGAAAAGATGCTTTGTCGAATACTACTGCAAAAAATGGTTCAGCAGGTCAGGTCTTGAATTTTGATGATAAAGATATTCCTCGCTGTGGTATCTTTATTATTTTTAGAACAAAAAGGCCGCGAACTTCCAACTACCTAAAATTTGGGGGTTTAAATAGAGATAAATATTATAGCCTTGAACCTAGAAACCCTCATTATTTACGTGATTGCTGTACAAATGGTCAAAATAAAAAAAACATCTTTATTCAAATTAACTTAGAAATTAATTTATATATCATCTCTTCTGTGTGAAATACGCTGAAACATAAAATATGAATAATTTGAAACATGATTTATTTAGAAAACTTCAAGTTTTTGCTTAAATTTTTATTTGTATAAGTAAAAAATATGATTTCAGTAAATATATAGGTACTCACTCGTTCACCGCCTCAATATAAATGAGAATTGTTTCAAGTCCTTATTCTCGCAAAGTAAATAAAAAATGTTATTATACTCATATTATGTTCGTAATTTGTGATTGTATCTATTTACTCAGTCACTAATGAACCTTTGTATTCGAATTACGTATTTTTATTCATGCAGGTATTAAGATAAATTATATTGTTTCACACAATGTCAAAATTTGTTTTTAATAAATGTAGTTAAAAGGAATATAATATAAAGGATGTTCCTAACTACATAACCAAAACCCAAAGCCAACCCTAAGCCAGACCAAGCCAGATTGACGTAGATTGACAATTCAGCTCAATCTGATCACGCCAGATCGCGCCAGATTGCGCTAGATCGCAAACAACGTTACACATTCAATCTCTGTCAATCTTTGTCAATCTGGCACGGTCTGGATTGTGCGTGTAATGGCTGCCATTGTCATTAATTGTCGCGTTGGAATTTTTCAGAAAATTGTGCTCGATAATTTTGGAAAAAGTGTAGTAACTACTTTAACTCTCTTCAACAGGGAGCGAAATGGTTCACTTCCCTTAACAACTTCCAAAACTTTTACCTAAACTACATAAGAAAGGCAGTTCACGAAATCTACTCTATCACTATCTCTTTAGAATATGGTTGATTATTGCATAGCTTTAATTGACGCGACGAAAAGTACATTTTTATTGATTTCTGGAATACTGGATCATTTATTGAAAATCTACTCAGCTATTGTGTTAGATCAATAAAAAACGCTATCCTTTTGGTATAAATAATCATATTACTGTCGTTGAAAATTACGAAATCTAACGATTGGAAGTTTATTTTTATAAGTTTTTATGGTTATTTGAAATTTTGAGATTTAAGCATTCACAATGCTATTTTTATATAATACTAAATAATATACTAGAAAAAATAGGACTCGCACCAGATCATGTTCTCGGACGGGAATCGAACCCGCGACCCTTGGATATCCGGTCCAATGCTCTGACCGCTGAGCTACCGAGTCACTATATAGAAAAGTAGACTCGGTAGCTCAGCGGTCAGAGCATTGGACCGGATATCCAAGGGTCGCGGGTTCGATTCCCGTCCGAGAACATGATCTGGTGCGAGTCCTATTTTTTCTAGTATATTATTTAGTATTAGTTTTTATGGTGTTATTCAGGATTTTTTACAGAGCTACCGAGTCATTTTTCTATATCCTGTTCGGTTATTGTGTTTCTTTGTTTCTTTTTCAGTCTACAGTAATTTTTGTGAAGTAGAATTCTACATCAGTCCTTCACATTGGAAGCTCGAAAAGAAATATTTTCATCAGATCGTGAACTGGCCTTGCCTTAAGTATAAGTAGCTACCATTTTAAGCTTCATTACATCGCTGAAAATAGCTTGACTCCATAAAAAACTGTACTTACATTTTCAATTCGTCATCTGAAAAGGCAACAGACAGAATTTCAGATAATATTAGTGAGATTAGATGAAAAAGATTTTTCCCTGTACATGTAGTATAAGACAATATTATTTGCCAAATCTCAAAGTTCTAGGACATCGGGAAGTAGTACCCTATGAATTTTGATTCCCTTGAGGGTTTCGAAATATGCGTTTTTTGAGGCATTAATGGCCGTACCTTTTTTTACGTTAACTTAGAAGTTTTCACAGCTGCAAGTGCCCGTAGATTTGAGTATATGGTTTTAATTTCAACTCGATACCTCCACGCGTTCCCAGACAGACGGACAACAAAGTGATCCTATAAGGGTTTCGTTTTTTCCTTTTGAGGTACGGAACCCTAAAAATATATAAATCCTAAACCTTATTCAATCTATTCTTGAATGCTCAATGCATTCGCATTAATAAAGATCAACCTCTTTACCTCTGCATTAATATTCCCAAGGAATCTGAGAACCTCGGAGGAGAGGATTACTTCTCGCAATCTCCTTACAAAAAATGCCAATGTAAAGCCACGGTACGTTCACTGAAGAATTTAGTACGTTGTCGTAATAACTTTTACTGGCGAATGTTTCAAACTGTTTGCGAAAACGTTGCTGTGACAAAGTACTTAAGTGTTTAGCTACTTGTTGCTCTTTATCTGCAGCAGTAAGGAAAGACGGTGGTATTTACATTTAGTTCTTAGGATTAGGGTCACACTAATCTTTATTGCGAGGAAAATACTACAGATGGTGTGGTTTGACCTGAGTGTCTGAACGATTGTTTTTTATTCAAATGGACTTTAGGAAACTTTGAAGGTTAAGAGTGCGAACAGCGAGCTTCCCATACAATCGTAGTACCAAAATGATTTGCAATTTGAGCATATTTAACTCTTTTTATTGTGACAAATACTGTCTTAATCCGAATAACATCACAAAAAGAGTTAATTATGCTCAAATTGCTGATCATTTTGGTATTACGTTTGTATGGGAAGCTCACTGTTAAACAGAATAGGCGATATGTTTCCTTTGTGACTGCTATTTACTCGGAATCACTTTTTTTATTATATCATTGAACAAAGTCTTTTAATCAAAGGTGTTTGATATTAAAAAATTAAAGTATACCATAAATTTAACCATAAAGAGAGAAGAAATAATACTAAGAAGAATATCTTAAAGAAGAAGAAGAATACCTTTAAAAAAAGACCTTAGAGAATACCATAATCATGTTGTTGTGTTAAATTCGAATTTCAAAGAATACTCATTTCTCATTTGTTCATATTTATTTTGCGTTATATAAGATAAGACATTTCAAGAGCCGAGTTCGTGTGTAAAATATTGAAATGCACCTTTTCACACTTCAACATTGTATAGGTTATAGGCTTAGATTATTTATATGTGTTATAGGTAATTTATACCTAGGAACTTATTTCTTATTCCAATGATAGAAATCTATTTTTACAAAATGATGGAAAAAACCTTGACAAAAATAAAAAATACCTTTCCCGTTTGATGTGTACAGTCAAGTTCAATAATATGTACGCACCTTTGACAGTTCATAAACCTTTATGGCTTTGTAATAAAAGTCAACATCCTGTGAAAAGTGCACACATATTAATGAACTCGACTGTACCATTAGAACAAAAATATCAAATATTGAACCGATCGCAAACACCGAACTCCTTACCTAATTCGGTCACTTAATAACCGGTTTTGACCGGAGCCGACCGGTTCGCGCCAGAAAAATGATTCATTCACTACTCTCGGAAGATAGCCGGGATCCGGGACCGGTGCCAAATCTACTTTAACTAAGAGCACTTTTTAGCGTACCGTACTTAAGAGGACTTTAGAATTAGCACCGTCTTCTACGGACTTCCGATGTACTGTACCGAAGGCTTTTTAATAAAAATAAATTTGTCTTTTCACTTTGTGTTTTATATAAGTACAGTGACCGCTACTACAAAGGCGTTGCCTAGAATGATCTCAAACAAAAAAAAATGCCGATCGCATATTTTGGAATTTTAATGTTCATTTTTCTTCTATCTTCAACTCAACTAAAGAGTTACAGCCTAACGATCAATGGGGTGTATCACTGCCCTTTTCTCCCGCTAGGTGGCGCATTAGCGATGGTACCCAATCGCACTGTCAGTTTCATAAGAAAGTTGACGTATTTGCGATTGTAAATAGTTCGCATACGATGCCAATACATACCGACTCGTTTTCGAATATAATATCAATATTTTGTTGATAAACTGATCTTGGTTTGTATATTTAATTCGACTTTTTTTAAATATAATATCAAATTACGAAACATTAAGATTTACTGCATTGAAAACGTAAGTCTTTTTTTCTTACCACGCAACTTTTTATTCGACGTAGACAAGACACGTGAATCAAAGCTTCAAAACTTAAGTAGTTTTTTTTATAATACGGAACAGTAAGATATTAAACCTGCTTACTTTTGAATGTTCCAACTTTTTCACTGCATACTGCGGGCAAAGACTAATCGTTTGGCTTAAGCCTGAATACAGATTAATGCTGTAAGTAATTTTCATTTTATTTAAATCGGAGAGCCTCGGAGAGCTTTGTCCGAGCTCTGCGAATATTGCGGGATTATTTAAAGTCAACAATTTGATCCTAATGCCTATTATAAAATGTATGTTCTCACAATTACCTATCCGATACGTAGATAGTTAATTAATTGAAATACCTACCCATTAAATGTAAACTTTGTTAATTATTGTGATGGAAAATGACCTCACTTTAAATACTGAGGTCATTTTTCTAAATTTTACGACTCTGTATGAAATATACGGGGAGAAAAAAGCAGCCCTTGTTTTGTTTCTTGCCGGTTCTTCTCGTTACAAGGTCTCCCGCTTAGGGTTTGCAAACCGATGGCGTAGCTACTTTGACATTCACAAGTGCTTGTAACAGCCTAGATTGAATAAATGAGTTTTAGTTTTGAATTATGTAGGTACTAAGTTAATTTTTTTTTCAATACTTGTAACTTACTAAAACCACATAATAAGTCTTTTTATCCTTATAGGTAATAATAACAACGGCAATAAGAAAATTATCTCTATAAATCATACTTTTTGTCTATCTGTATGAAAAAACTCTTAAAGCTTCCATCAACTTTAAATTGTATCAGTGATGATTATTTAATTGTTATTTAAATACGGATAATTATGAATCAAAGATATTGTTTTTCTTAACTGTTTACTGGTGCAAATAAATAGGAAGTTTTGTAAGTGGGTTCGATAATCATACAGATTTTTTTGTCAAGCCAGTTTTTCGAAATTTTCTTACCGAAAATCAATTTCATTTATTTCGAAAAATGTTTAAAATTAGAAGCGCCATCTAGCTTCAATTATATCATATAATATATCATACAGCACATGGTACTGCTTTGAAAACCTCGTGGCGACATCTATTACAATAATTTTTAAACAACATACAATTTGAGCTACTTTTTAACGCACAAACGCGAAGTCTACAGCTCACTGAGCCACTAGTTTCAAGTTTGTAAGAAATTTGCAGTACCCTTTTTTGTTTGGAACTTTTTATTGTTAACACCATGTATAACATACACACAGATTATACAACCAGTGTAAATCCAAAGGCATTCCCTTTCCCATCACATTTGGATCACATATAAATCCCCTACCAAACTAACTGCACACAACTCCCTAAGCAGTCAACGTACAATATATGCAAACAGTGTGTTATGTATAGGGTTGCCAGATGGTCGGGATCCGTCGGGATTGTCCCGACATTTCGTATGATCTCCAAAGTCCTGAAAAAATACAAAATATTCCGACAAAACAACAAAACAAAAATTTCAAATCACATTATAATTAAACGAGTGTTTACTATAAGTGTATATTGGAATAAGTGATCAATGATCTCATAATTTGTCAAAAAGTTATTTTTTTGTGATTATTTTAATTTTTATAATAAAATGAAATTTATATTTCGTAATATTTATTTGTCCCGACCATAATCCCAAAATCCCGACGTTTTGAAAGCCCAGACATTTTAGTTTTCCCATCTAGCAACCCTAGTTATGTACGAGTCCCTTGTTGCTAACATTTTAGGGGTGTTATTCGCGTGGCAGATTATAAACGTTACTTGCAGGCCCAAACTATGTTCAAATTCCTTGATATATATATCAACGCTCATACTTCTAATCATTGTTTAGCTGATGAACAGTAATATAAATAAATAAATAAATGCTAAGACAATTCCACACAGCGCCATCTAGCCCCAAACTAAGCAAAGCTTGTAATATGGGTGCTAGACAACTGATATACTACTTATATTCTTTTTAAAATATACTTATAATACATAGAAACACCCCGTCACAGAAATTAAAATTCATCATTTCAATTTCTGCCCGGCCGGGAATCGAACCCGGGACCTCTTGCGTGGTAAACCGGCATGTTGACCACTGCACCACTCAAGTCGTCAATGATTTGTCATTGGAGATACCGATCGTCGTGATTAGTATCTCCAATAGCATTCTAAAATAAAACAGTAGATTATGCAATAAGGGCTTAAAGTAGTGTATTATGTCCCGGGCGCTATATTGAACCCCGAGTACGAGGGATTCTATGGTTAACTCTCGAGCGGAGCGAGGGAGTTAAGGCTAGAATCCTGAGTACGAGGTGTTCAAGATCGCCCAAGACAAATACACATTTGAGCCCGCGATGCATACTCTACTTTTTATACTTTCTGCGAAGCAACTGAAACCAATGACTGATATAAATAAAGTACTTAAGTATTTTCTTTCATCTATTCTGTAGTAGTCAGTTCGACATTCGAGTAAATCCTTCTTGATGCGCGGGTGAAAATGAATTTCGTAGGCAGTGCAAAGAAAATGATAACATGCAGCCTAACTCAAAATAAAATCTTATTATTTTTTTAAAATAATAAATATTTGACAACATCAGATACATTGCTCCGATTCCAAAGTAAGTAGCTAAGCACTTGTGTTATGAAAATCAGAGACAACGGTGGTATCACAAACACCCAGACCTGAGCCAATTTAGAAAAGTTCGTTTTCTAAATTGACCCAGCCGGGGATCGAACCCGGGTCCTCAGAGATGGCGACACCTTGAAAACCGGTGTACAAAGCCACTCGACCACGGAGATCGTCAACATACAGCCTAACTCTGAATAAAATCTCATTGCACCTTAACATTTTTAAAACCAACCTCGATCAAGCGCGACTACATAGGTAGGTTGCATTCCAAATTCAAATCACATTATTCCCATGGAGAAAATTACTTACTTTAGGAAAGGTTTGCATGACACATAATATGCCATTGACGAGCAGGTAGTATAAAAAACACTTTACAGCATTGACGACCATTTTTCCCTTCAAACCTTTTAACCTTCATTGCTTGCTCACTTAGAAAATTTCAAAGTGAAAAATACTTCGTTTTGCTTCATCTGAAAACGAATTTACGTTCTTTTCAATTCAGTAATCACGTGTTTTATATTTACACTGGAGGCCGTAGAATTGGAACAAACTTTTTTTTCAAAACAGTTGCGAAACCAAGAAAAGTTGACTTTCAAAAGCAGGACTTTTGTTATTGAAATGGAATTAACGTGACTTTGTTTTTATGGCGCTGTCGCCGTAATGATTTATTATTGCGACTTAAAAATATGTACGAAAACGATTACATAAACTTTAATTGAAATAAGGTTAACACTTTTTACGGGTACTGACTTACTAGGTTAATGTCAGTAGTGAATATGAACTTGTTCGAAATTAAACTGAAGATGAAAAAGAAAATAAACTAATAATACTTTCTCCCTTATTAATAATGGTTGTATATCGGAATGATGTCAAACTTTTACGGCCTTACCACAAAACACTGTTTAACAAGTGCTTAACTTACTGCCGTACAGAGCTGTCAATTAAGTTTAATGATTCAGTAAATATCATGTCGTCTTATACTATCACTATGGAAAACAAAGAGATAGCACTAATTTTAATGAAGCGTTAAACTTAATTGACGTCTCCGAGTACGGCAGTTAGACACTGTTTCAATGTGATGCTGTCACTTTCTTGACAATATTGTTTGAAAGTGTCAGCATATCACGATTACATAAAGAACAAAGACACCATGGCTCCACGATACCTTTATTTAAAATTCTAATTAAGATTATCAAATATTTTAAGCAAACGGTGATTGCTCATTTGCAAGGTGGGACGCTAGGGGCTCTTACTGTAAAAAATGTTGGCACACTGTCACTTGATCCTTTGTCTCTTTTTTTCACAGACCGTGTCCGTATAACGATAACTTCTCTTTTCCACGCTCTATTGGTCTTCTTGAGCGCAGCGAAAATTTTTAAGTCTATGGTCAGCATACATATTTTAAACAGTGTTTTAAAGTCTTTTATGGTTAGACCGTTAAGGTTTGACATTATATCTACCACTGAACTATTTAACACTTGACACTGGCAAAAATTACTTCCAAGAGGAAAGTAGAGTGCTATAACAAAAAAAGAAGAAGAAAACGTAGAAACAAAACACTTGACAAGTGTAGAAACCCTAATATTTATCCTCTTCCGAAATTTAAATGTAAAATCATATAATGTGAGTGGCTTCGATACAGCAGTCTTTGGTAAAATAATTATTTTTACACATTGTCACGATTTTTATCCTTCATACGTTACCTAATCGTACCTATAAGAACGAAATAGTTTAAATTTCCCTACCTTTAGGGGATTAGTTACTATTTTATTGGATTTTAGTTACGATTTGGTATTGTATGAAAGATACAAATCTGAAAACTAAGCCATTTTGGTTCAGTATTTTTTGCCTCACTTTACATACAAGGACTTGACTTCGAGGTGTTTTTATTCTAAGCATCTACATTAGTCACTAGCGCCTTTATATTTTCACAGCATCCAGAAACAGGTGAAATAGTAAAAAAAGTTTTACATGACACATTTTCCATTTTGCGAATAAAAATCCAGGCGAAAGTAAAGAAGTGTAAAACAATTTTTACTCTCAGTTGAGAGAGGTTTTTATTTAAAATTCCCTGTGCGGGTGAAGTGCATTTTTCATCAACTATTCAAACATAGTATAAGTGCTTTCTTCCCTTTTTTATCATAGAAATCCTCAGGGATCTCTATGAACGATACTTTGTATCATAACTTTATAGATTCTTGGAAACAAAAGACTGTTAAATAAATAAAGCGACACGGATTGAGAAAGATGGTCTTTGTACGGAAAATCATCTTTTTAAGTTGCTTTTATATTATATTTTATTTATCGCTTCGCTTTCGAATGAATATTTGGCGTTTTAGAAGTAGATGGTTAGCGAAAACTTAATCTTCGCTATCGAATAATATACGGATTGACATTCATTCCATCCATCTGCAAATGTGACATTGGCTACGGGGCCTGTGGGCCTGGCATGCGCACCACGACAAAATCTCGAAACTTTTCTGACGTTCAGACGATTCAGTGACTGTCCCGTCTGCCCCGTCTGCCCCGCGAGATACCTAAGTGTCGACAAATACTTTCAGGTTCAAAATGCACTAAAAAAGGGTCCAAAAGGTGCCTTTCCCGAAATGTCCACTTCACAGTAAGTACCTTTCCCAAAACGCACCTTTCCCATAATGTATCTTTCCCAAACTGTACCTCCATAGAATAGATAGAATAACTAATATTATACATTTTAAATATGCATAAAATTAAACAAAATCCTGTGGCCAATTAAATAGACAATGCATTAAGATCCATTGATCCAAATCTCTAATATTTTATCAAGAACCAGTCCATAAAAGCGTCAACCGTTCCTTTCTTCGTCGCCATATTTTGCATATCGTTAAGAGCGCTGTGTGGGACCACTCCGGCTCGTTAGAGATGGTCCTGGCTTCAGAATGTTTACATTGCAAACATTTACTGGAAACAATTTTTATTACAGAAACGGTAAAGCGCGCTGTTACATAAATCAATACTTAGGGAACGAAACATCTTTTTTTTCATCCAAATTGAGCTGCAATAGAATGTATAATCCGCGCGCGATGAGAATGGGATGATTTTTTGGAATTGAGACGCACACGGTCCGTCGGCCAGCCGTAGCGTCGGTAAACTCGCGAAGATGCTCGCATAACGCTAGTTGTGTAGAACTGTGCGCGTGGATTTCTGCTCGAGTTTTATTTTAAATGCAGGTTTTATATATTATTGTGTGATTAATTTAGTGATTAATTAATAATGAGTGGAAAAAGAGGTAAAACTTTATCCTTTTTGTTATACAAGGTGTTACAAAAGTACCCCTAATGCCGAATATGGTATATAGGGACCATCAAACTGAACAACTTTTACTATGGGGCCAACTTTGAAATCGCGAAAAAGAAATCAGCTGTTTCATACATTTTGATATTTTCGATTTTAATTTTTGTATGAAACAGCTGATTTTTTTTCGTGATTCCAGAGTTGGTCCCATAGTAAAAGTTGATCAGTTTGATGGTCTCTATATACCATATTCCGCATTAGGGCTATTTTTGTAACACTAGTATAATACTTTATGTTATATTATAATTTACAAAACATTTTTGCCAGCGCTACTTTACCCGTGTCAAACACTCTACTTTTCATTTCGAATATAAGGAAAGTAAAAAAATCGTAGTTTTTCCAGAATAATTATTAAAGTAATTTGTTTCAATGTTCAATTTTATTTCTTTCCATAGTTGAAATGTACTTTATGGCGATCGATGACTCAGCGATTAAGCTGTTGGAATGCACCCATTGTAAACGTTTAAAGCTGTTTGAATGCACCCATTGTAAACGTCAATACATTTATACGCATTTTTAAGAAAAAAAAATATTGGTGATCCTGCATTTCTTCGTCAAATGTCGATTTGCTTATGTAGCGGTATGATCGCGCCGCTACAGTCCCTATATACCATATTGGGCATTAGAGGGAATTTTTGTAACATGTTGTATAATTTGTGTTACGCTGTGGTTGAGGATTGCGTGTGACGCCTGGCTGAGTAAAACCGACCAACTCTTCACACTCGAGGTGTCGTAAAAAGACCCCGTAAAAAGCGATAATGATTTAGTTAGACTTTGGAAGTAAAACAGACGAAGTCACGGAAGGTATTAGAATATTTAGTTATACAAGGTGTTACAAAAATACCCCTAATGCCGAATATGGTATATAGGGATCACCAAACTGAACAACTTTTACTATGGGACCAACTCTGAAATCGCGAAAAAAAATCAGATGTTTCATACATTTTGATATTTTCGATTTTAATTTTTGTATGAAACAGCTGTTTTTTTTCGCGATTTCAGAGTTGGTCCCATAGTAAAAGTTGTTCATTTTGATGGACCCTATATACCATATTCGGCATTAGGGGTATTTTTGTAACACCTTGTGTATTCACTTTGATTTTTTTGCCGTTTTTATAGATAACTAGCGACCGCCACGACTTCGTCTGCGTGGAAAGTTTTTTTGCTATCCCTCGGGAACAATTTTTTTTTTCGGGATGAAAGGTACCCTATGTCCTTCTCTGTACCCCTGACAACGTGTATGCAAAATTTCATGATGATCGGTTCAGTAGTTAAGACGTGAAGGCGTAACAAACAAACAGACTTTCGCATTTATAAGGATTGACAAAAATACTTGTTTAACATCGAATGCCTGCCTATTCAAGTATAGAATACAAAAGTATTGCAGTAAACCGCAGAGGAAACCACTAGAGAAAAAAGATTACCTACTTAATCAATTATTAAAATTATCGCCAGGATTATTCGCAGCTAGTTTACAGAGCGTTCGCAATAGCAATAGGGATGTGTTTATACTTGAGTTAGTGCTGCCGACTTTTTATTTGTCTATCGATAGAATCGATAGAATATCGAAGGGACAAAAATCAGACATACTTTAATTTTCCATTAAGAAAAATCATATTATTTATTGCAAATAATGAGAATAAAAATAATCTTTTAAAATAATAATATAATTATAAAATGGATGTATTAACATATTTAACCCTAGAAATCTCAAGTAGGTAATCATTGTAAATTAATGTCTATATTTTATTTAGTGCTGTGTGGTGTCGTGGAATTGTTGTTTATTTTTAAATACCATTGTGCTCGTGCCTTTATCTACAACATTAAAATTCCCAGTTCTCAACAAATGTTGCAACTTTGGCTCGGCTCCCCAGGAACAAAATAAAAATGAATGTTTAATTCTAGCCGAATGCAGTCCGCCTGTTACAGTTTTAAAATGTCCGTCTGTACGTCTCTACAATTTGTTGGGTAAAGAATTTGAAATTATGTAGAAGTTTCGTTTCAAACTTTGTTCGTAATTTTATTACGAAAAGGAAGTAGCTACGAGTGTAAATATTAATAAAGTATCAATTTTACAGTTCCTATTGTCGGCCGCTTGGAGTATCTTTCATTATTATTTATGGGAAGTACATAATAATAAAATAATAATAAATAAATATTTGATAACATCACATACATTGCTCCGATTCCAAAGTAAGTAGCTAAAGCACTTGTGTTCTGGAAATCAGAGACAACAGTGGTATCACAAACACCCAAACCTGAGCAATATAGAAAAGTTCGTTTTCTAAATTGACCCAACCGGGGATCGAACCCGGGACCTCAGAGATAGCGACACCTTGAAAACCGGTGTACAAAGCCACTCGACCACGGAGGTCGTACAATAGGTTATAGGAAACTGTATTTTTCTAATCGTTGCCGAATATTTGTGGATCAATGAATAATTGTTGATAAGCAATTTTATTCCAATAGAATTTTTAGATTTAAGGCATTCACAATGCTATTTTTATATTAAGATAAATAATATTAGAAAAAATACTAGAAAATAATAATAATAATAATAATAATCATTTATTTCAGGCAGCAGAAATATCATTTACAATATTAGGCCCATATAATAAATACCTTACAGACTAACATACATAAATAATATATTATATTTTAACTATTTATTTACACGTAAAGAAGGCGGCGACGTGTTACGCAACGCAGTGTCCGGTAGCCGACCTCGAAACCGGCGGAATAGGACACCCTTCGGCCAAAAATCTTCCTTCATGAAGGTCGACAGATGTTCAGTCGGCACCCTCACCACAAATGAATTGAAGTTCACGTTGTGGCGGGACTCCAACCGCTCGACCCTTAGCGTGTATTTGGCTTTTATTCTGATGTACTCCACAATGTCATCAGATTTTGTGGAGTAATGCAGGCGGGACACGTACACCGCCGTTGTCGGGATAGCCGGCCGCAGCAGGTGGTTGTGTCCAGTCGGGGCAGTGCCGCACAGGTTACGACGAGAGGCCTTCTTCTTCTTTTCCACCTTCTTGAAGCCATCATCATCGCATCCTGCATCCTGTGTCCGCAGCGCTGGTTGCTCAGCTTTAGAGACCGATCCTTGTTTGTTTCCCTCGTTTATAGCCCGTTCAAGATGTTTAACGTGCTTGTTGGTAGCGGTAACAGCAGCGTAAGCACGTTGAGGTGTAGACGTGGTCGCGCGTGACGTTTCCGCCGGAGCGGCGGAGCGGGCGGCAGGGCGGGGTGCATCGCTAGCTGCGGTGGCGGTCGGTGACGCATCCATATGCGCCGACTCGAAACTGCAGATGGAAGCGTTTTGCGCTCCGCGTCGAGTGTTCACATTCGTGGCCTCAGGTGACCTACATACCGCAGCGGTGTTGCTTAACAACACAACTTGGGCACGCAACTCACTGATGGTGTTGTCTGAGGCTTCTAGTTTACACTTAACCTCGGCCAGGCTAGCCTTCAAGGAGGTAATATCCTTGAGAAGCCTGGTGACATCGACGTGGTCAAATGTGACGGGGGGCAGCTTGTGCAGCTCCTTCGCCACGAATGTCGGCACGTCGTCAGGGTCGGTCTCCTTCAAGATGGTGATAATATCTTGGAGACTCTTCGCACCACCATCTCTCCGTCGAGATGGCATCTCATCGGCTTTCCCGATGCTCTGGAAAAGCAGCGCCTTGCCACTGCAAACCTCAGCTTCATTGAAGTTTGACTTGCAGATCTGCACGATGCTGACTTCGTCCATGGTGTCGATCGCGTTCTGGATAAACGCCAATACTTCATTCACTATGAGTTGTTGGGAACCCATAGTGAGGCAGCGCGCAGCGGTTTTTACCGCGCGAAACGTAAATCACGAATGTGTAATTTGACACCTATGCAGTTGAGCGCGTCCGTTTCCGAGCTCGCACTGCATTGCGCTGGCTTACAGCGAAGAAGTTAAAAGTACTAGAAAATTTCGCCGCTCCCACTAGCGACTCGGTAGCATAATTAGTCAGTGCATTGGGCCGGAACTCCAAGGGTGCGGGTTCGAGTCCCGTCTGAGGTGCTACGGGTGAGTCGATTTTTTCTAGTATCTTTTCTAATATTATTTATCTTAATTTTATTCCTATAGAATTTTAAGATTTAATGCATTCACAATGCTATATTATATTAAGATGATTAATATCTTAAGGAGAATCGTGCGAGATGCTGGTGAGTCAGTTCAGCCCTCCTAACATGACCAGCGGAAAACGATACATATCGCGTGATATAGCGTTTAATCGACACTTAACTGTCAAAAGCCTTTGTCTTTTGACAGTTAAACGTTTATCAATCGCTATATCATATAGCGTTTCGGTGGTCATGCTAGGAGGGCTGTAGATCACGGGAGGTGGTCGTGGAGATCGCAACGTTGAATGTTGCGGTCCCCTCCTGGCTAGTCCCACATACGAACCCCCTGCTCACCTGGGGGGATGCTAAAAAATAAAAGGGGGGCACACAGGTGATTCGATTTTTTTATTTTTTTTATTTGGTGTCATCTGTTGGAACGGATATGGTTATTTAATATAATGTTTAAATTTCCATGGTTTTTGACGTTATTAGAATGTAATGGTTATTTAATACCATTAAAAAAAAATACATTTGTCACTGACCATGTTAAGTAGATACGGAATATTAAAAAAGTTTTAAATGATATGGAATACTGATTCCATATCATTCCATATGGCACCAAATAAAATAAATAAAAAAATCGACTCACTTGTATTGTTTTTCTAGTAATATCTCTACAATTTACTAACGACCGCCCGTGACTTCGTCTGCGTGGAAAGTTTTTGCTATCCCTCGGGAACAATTATTTTTTTCAGGATGAAAGTTATTTCTGTTAAAGCTGATAAGTTTCTTGCGCCTGTTCTTATTGTCAGTTAAAAGTCTGGAACGGGTGGTAGAAAAATATACACGATTCAAAAGCGCTTAATTACTAAGTTTATTTGAATAAAGCAATTTTTTACTTTGTACTTTTACTTTTTAAAGGTACCCTATGTCCTTCTCTGTGCCCCTGACAACGTGTATGCAAAACTTCATGATGATCGGTTCAGTAGTTAAGACATGAAGGCGTAACAAACAAACGGACATTCGCATTTATAATATTAATAAGGATTATTTTCCTCCAACATCTACAAACGCAATGCGGATAGGAGCGATTTCGTGCAGCTGACCGCGAAGCTAAAAAATCTAAAATTACTTTTAGTTTTCAGTGTAAAACTATTTTACAACATATTTGCTCGTAAAAGGTCTCTTATTACACCAACTCAATATCATATTACATACTTGTGCGTTATGGTAATGTAAAACACACGGTTTTTCAAGATGCTCCGTCTAAAACATACGGTACTTTTTTAAATCTTAGCAAAGAGTTTTTATATCAGAAAAGAGGTCTGCATTTTATGAATAAAATTAACTTTGGGGGATAAAATATAATAAATAGACATTTAATTATTTAATGTTAACTGCTTTAACAAGTCATAAAAAATTTATTCGTTTAAGAAAGTCCCGAGTTTTATTCATTTCCTCGCAAATATGTTATAAAACGTCGTATGACATACGTGCGCTTTGATAGTTACCGCACTTATATCAAAATGTACCGTTAATAGTACATTATGATATAAGTGCGGTAACTATCAAAACTACAATTAATTAACTCGGGGCACGTGGAATATAATGTGCTATTTCGTTTTGTCTCTGTATTGTCTTCAGCTTATTGTTGTTAGGAAACCAAAGTAAATCTAAAATCAACCGTGTAGTCTGAATAATAAAGGATAATTTTAATTTACTGTGCTAAAAGAGAACACTTTAACTTTTAACAACTGGTTAAAACAAAGTTTTTAGTAAGACAGTTGCGAGTATTATAAAACGTCAACTAAACAGACCATAATATGAGCCATCTCTGAGATCCCGGGTTCGATCCTAGGTTGGGTCAATTTAGAAAACGAACTTTTCTATATTGGCTCAGGTCTGGGCGTTAGTGATACCACCGTTGTCTCAGATTTCCATAACACAAGTGCTTTAGCTACTAACTTTGGAATCGGAGCAATGTATGTGATGTTGTCAAATATTTAAATTTAATTTAATATTTAAAACATTGTTTTCTACATAGAGTAAAACAAAATTAGAACCAAGAACCTCGGAAATGAAGACATGCGAAGTGCTTAGCGCCATGGTCACGCACAAGCAAAGAAAACACAACTGTCATATTCTAATTAAAAGTTATTTAATAACTATTGTGACTAGATAAAAATGTAAATTAAAATTGTAAAACACCCTATTATTAAAAACCAAAATATACACACGACATCACGTCAGGTTATACAGTTAAACTGCGAAAACAGCTTTTAATACGTAGGGCATAAAGACGGTCTCAAGGTCAACATGTATAGTCTGAGGTGCCGTCGTGTGTACAACGTAGTGACGTAGAAAAAAACCTAGTCGTGCGAGGCGGTGGTAGTTAATTTCCCACTCTCATCAGGTGAATTTATTACCCTTCCCTTCTGCAACATATAGAAAGAATAACGAAACAGTAGGTTAACACTGAACACTGATGTATAGCATCGGACCTGAAATATGAGTTTTTTTTTTATTTACAAATCAAATAAAGAAATGAAATAAAAAGGACGCAACTATGTCATCTCGTTATTGTAGAACGAGACATTATAGCATTATGCGAAACGCTACCATACAACATAAAACTGACAGATTTTTCGTCGCTTCGCTTGCTGTTGCATGCAAACACGTAAAGATTTGCGGCTTGATCATCTATACCAGGTGATGATCGAAGATTTGCGGTCATTGACCTCGACACTTATTTTGCCGTAATGCAATGAACATGAACAGGAAAAAAATTATAATTATGATGAACATAGCCAGAGCATCTTTTTGAAGTATCATCCGTCAATACGACAAGGAAGAAACTTTGCTTTAGAGTTAGACTTTCTTATTCGCAATCGTGAAATGAATGCCAACACAATATTTATGCTTTTTTCTATTATTAATAAAAATATAACCACAATTCTAATGAATTAGTATTCTTTTACGAAATACAAATTCATTATTTTCACTGTTTTTGAAAATCTGCACTATTTGAAATACTATTAATTTTTCGCTTGCAATACTTTTCGCTTTGTAACTATGACATCCGCGGAGAGATTGTGCTGCATGCAGGTGCAATATATCCAGGCCGCTTGTTGTCTTTTTCTGTAGTTAATTCTAGACTTCTAGTTAAAACCAACGTAATGTTACTTAGTTTAAACTTTCACGCTTGTCACTATCGAGGTCAATCAAAGCTAAGACGTATTTTTAAAGTTATGAAATGAAATTAAATTAAATTAAATGATAATTTATTCAAATAAGCTCACATAATAAGCATATTTAAATCGTCAATTCTTTTACCCTACCACCCATTATGACGACTTTTAGCGGACAAGAAAAATGGGCGCAAAAAACTTTAGCTTTATCAGATGGATCGATATTTACAAATATGTATATCGTTTCCAGACATTACATTCATACATGCTACAATTAACATGGATTCATAAATAAATAACATTATTAATTTAGCTAATTTCTACTGAATCAATTTACAGGGTTCAAGCTTAATTCAAAATTTAAAGTCATTATTCAGTCTAGGCTGTTACAAAAAAAATATCAATTCATATAATTCAATAAACGTCAAGATAGGTAGGCAGAAGCAGACCCATTCCCACTGGCAGCACTCGTTCACGAGCATGACGCATGAACCAGCCATCGCTTCGCTCAACCATATTTGAGAGAACGTAACGACCCGCCTCACACGACACTACCGCAGAAATGATTAAAGAGAGCATGACATACTTAGGATTCCCATGTTAAGGCATCGAATTGAAAACTAATATCCAAAAGCTTTTCATAGGCCTATAGAAAGTGAAAGATTGCATTAAAAAAAAAATAGATAGAACGATATTTACAAATATGTATATCGTTTCCAGACATTACATTCATACATGTTATAATTAACATAGGTTAATAAATAAATAACATTATTCAGTTAGCTCATTTCTTAATGAATCAATTTACAGGGGGTTATATTTTGCAACATTACGCTCGTAGATATCATTTTCGCCCATCAAAAGCTCCTGCAGGGCTATTACATCAAAAGAATCGCGAAAATCGGACGCAATTCGTCGATCAATTTACTTGATATTGAACCTTACTCGTGAATTAATAGTGTGACGGAGTGAGACGAACATCGTCCGCTTATCGTGATTGTTTTTATGTAATAGACCAGCTGGACCAAGTAAAAATAGAACTTTTCCAAATTAAAATCTTAGACAGAGAAACACCAAACACAAGAGTTATATAATTGGACCAAAACTAGAAACCAACCGCAACCTGTCGCATAAAGTACATATTGTTTTAAAAACCATCCCGCCGAAGTCCGCAGCGCCGTATATTTCGGCCGCCCCCCCCCCCAGCCGGCGATAAAACGTAAAATACCGCCGGGGACACGCGGCCTTGCAATGTGCAAGCAATGGATACGAGGAAAAACAAAATCCACTGAAAGAAAACACAATACATACGGTTTGCGGCCGATTCGATAACCTTCCAGAGGTTGCTAGTTCTTTATTTTATCTAAAAAAAACAAAACTTGCGTATAATTCACTACACCCGAACTCTAATTTATTTTATTTTTTGTTTTTCTGAAATCTCAAAATTTAAAAATATGGATCATCTTATAACGCAAACAAGGTTACATACCAAAATGCAATATCTACAACGACTTACATATATATTTACCCTCAGAGCGATTCAACTCTCCGCTTTTTGTTCCAGCAGTATTTCATCTGTGCCCACTGTGCAGCAATGCGTACTAGCTGTCGCCATCGCAATGAATCACGCATGCTAACGCGGGATGTAGGTACGCTGCGGCAAACATTTTCTCATTCATTTCAACCGCGCTATCTAAAAGCTTTTTTTATCTAGGCCTTAGTTAACATAAATTAATTCATTACGTTGCAACGTGATATATTGTGGACAAGTGATAAAGAAGATTAATTGCGTTTTACTATTTTATAAAAAAACCTTTTCCTTGCAGTCGGGTAATTAATATATTCTAAGCAGCCATTATTCTATGGCCGTCTTCTCACTATTAAAATCGACAGAAAACAACAAAAAAAAAGTAAATTCAGTAAAAACTGAAATCGAAATCTACAGCTCACAGAGCCACTATTTTAAGCATAAGATAGATATTGTTAGTAATTAAACTAAAATCTTCCTACACAATAGGGTCAATCCTATCAATGTTGACAAACATAACTTTGAACTACTTCCTAACCAAGATGCAGGGAAATAAGAAATACCTACTCAGTACAATTATTATTTAAAATAATATTTTTTTAAAATTCAGTTATTTTGTGTTTAATTAAAATCATGCCGTGGAATTCATAATATATCTTTTTACTAAAAACAAAATTATATAGATCAATCTTTTTAAAAATTCAAAAGTACGCCATTCAAAGTGTAATAAAGTAGGCTTGATGTGAAAATAACCCTTTTGTGGCCATCTGTGAGCCAACAGCGCTGTGCATAATTCACTCGGCGTAAAGTGCACGAACCAACCAGGTGCGAGTCCAAATGGCAATTTTACAAATTTAATAAAACTAGCCCAGGTGTTCTGACGGACGAGACCACTGTGCAGTAGACTAATGAACACTGGGAGAATTTGGACGTTCGCATTACGTGGTATTACAAAATGTCTGTCACTATTTCTGAGGAAAGCTTTACTCAGTGCTGGTTTGCAAACTTGCACTGAGTGCGCTGCAGCGCGATAAAACAAAAGAATAATATTTTTAAATGAATGATTTTGAAAGGTTATGATTTAAAAAGGTTTACTCATTACGATTATTTTTCCTTAAATAAATAATTGCTACTGCATCCTAAAATAAAAAACAAATGCATACGATACCATACAATATACAATACGTAATAATTATTTAAAAAAATGATAAATTTCATGATGTAACTTTTGATTTAGATATTGTGTTAAGTATCTTCGCAAAAGGTACACCATGAAATTTAACATTTTTTAACAATTATTACATGGTATCGTATGCATTTTTTTAAATTTTTTAATGCAATTCCGATTATTTATAAATATAAAATGAACTCTTCATTCAGGAACATTTCCTATCTTCAATATTTAAGATACTTTATCTCCGTGTGGCAAAATTTTTGGACACCCTGTATATTCAGCTATTCCTTGTTTCGGAGGTAAGTACGCAATAGATGTGTGTTGCTTTTAATCAGGATTTGATCAGTAGTTGAAATCAAAGGCGAATACAAAACACTTATTATAAACATTGGCACTTTTTATTTTCATCACAAAATCCTAACAGCGGGCTTTCTAGCTTCATATTGTAACAATACGTGGTACAATCACCGCTGCTGCAGAACAATGAATCTAGAAGAAAGAAAAAATATTATTACAACGGTTATCACGAATGTTAAGCAACGTTCATAAAGGTCGGTCCTCGGATGGGTAACTAAACTTTTTTCTCAAATTCTTCCTTACCATGAAACAGTAGGCCAAAGTCTGAGTCTAAGGCTTAAACATTCGCCTGTACCCTGAAGTTACACAAATGTAACGCTACCTATGTAGGTTTTATGTAAACAGTTGCTGAATAGTGAAGGAATGCAGGATCAACAATATTATTCTAGTAGAACGAGTCCCTGCGTGGTGGGTTATGGCCCATCCTCCTTATCCACTGATAAGGAAGGCTTGTGTCCCAGCAGTGGGGACATTAAAAATGGCTGATGACGATTCGAATAGAGAACGAGTCAGCGAAATATTAAACCCACACTCTAGAGACTGACTTTTAGTCTCTTACTTAACTAATCTTCATCCAAGTTAGTCATGATTTAAAAGCAGTTAATAAATAGTTTCCCTTTGTGTCAAAGCTAACTTATAAGGATAATGGGTGTACAACACTATTTCTTTATAGAAGTACCTGTCCAAGGTATAATAGTATTTAAGCATACCCCATTTGTCCCGCCGTTCCTTCACGTGTTGATTGCACTTTACATCCATGGCGCAGACATTGTTATCTTGAGACAGACAAAGGCACATCATACAAGGTTCATTGTCTGACTTAGTCAGCCGACCAGCCGTGCACTGAGTAGATCCAGCTGTGAAACGAAAAATTCGAAAGCTAGAAGTAAATTTTAAAAAGTGTTTCTTCATTTGTCTAATAAAAAAAATATTCTTACTGTTTAAGTTAAGATAATATATTTTTTAATATATACAACATGTTACAAAAGTAACCCTAATGCCGAATATGGTATATAGGGGACCATCAATCTGATCAACTTTTACTATGGGACCAACTCTGAAATCGCGAAAAAAAAATCAGCTGTTTCATACATTTTGATA
The DNA here is from genome assembly GCA_963556745.1 of Catoptria pinella. Classification (NCBI taxonomy): domain Eukaryota; kingdom Metazoa; phylum Arthropoda; class Insecta; order Lepidoptera; family Crambidae; genus Catoptria; species Catoptria pinella. The sequence goes on from OY750777.1 coordinate 3,661,823, forward strand.
TATTCGTAATTAATTTTTGTATAAAACAGCTGATTTTTTGTTCGCGATTTCAGAGTTGGTCCCATAGTAAAAAATGTTCAGTTTGATGGTCCCTATATACCATATTCGGCATTAGGGGTATTTTTGTAACACCTTGTATATAAAAGCTATGGTAGGGTAGACGTGGCTTAGGTCATTTATAGGATTTTTTCCACTTTTCAGTCCTACCCCCCCCTCACTAAACTTTCATAATTACGAAGTGAAATGAGTTTGAAAGTAAAAGAGAAAACACACTCTAGTTTAATTTTTTTAGCAATAAATAATGTGTATGGTAATTGTACTAAGTGCATAATTAATACGTTTATTAATCGAAAACATACTTATCTCCATATATGCGACAATTGTGACTTCAAATAATTTTTTTTTTATATTTTTACAATTTACAAATATTTCTTACAGTGACATAAATTGTTATTTCGGCAAAACCAGAAATCTTCTTCACAAGTGCAGACATAGCAACTATTCTGTTGTCCTACTACAAACTCTTGCGCTGCCTTGCAAGTTCTATTTTGATTGTCAGGCTGAAAACCTGTAATAAGTGTACACTTTTAAACTTTCGCGTTGCATTGTACTTAGTTAAAATAACAGGAATTAAATGCGTCCTTAACTAATGACATGTTAACAGTTGAACTACGAAAACAGCTCCTATTACAAACGGCATAAAGACGGTCTCAAGTTCAACATGTATAGTCTGACCTTTGATTATTCATATGTCTAGATACCTTTAGGCACGTTAGGTTATTACCGGAATGTCCATTCGGTTCAGAGTGTTGCGCTTTTGACGTACTAAACCAAACAGGCTAACTTTTTTTCAAATGGTGTGCGTTTTTAGCGTCGTCGCGTCCAAAGAGTATTGTAATGATATTTTTTCGACGCGTTCTTAAACATATAAATAATCAAAGAGTCGGAGTTTTTGGCGCCATTTTGTCGAGTTCGGTTTGGTGTCTATTTAAAACATATAAATAATCAAAGAGTCGGAGTTTTTGGCGACATTTTGTCGAGTTCGGTTTGGTGTCTATTTTAATTATTTTCAAATTGATTCATAGTGGATATTGTGTCTTAAAATTGGTGCAGTTATATGGTACAAGTGTCTACGCAACTGAACAATATGTGGGATAATTGAAATAGGCGCGATCTTGGTTGTGTGAAGCTGAGACTTTTATTGAAGTGGTGGCTTCCTCGGCAGAACTAACCGAGTAAACTATCTTGATATACTTGGTGCCAAATGCTCCAAGCAGCATTGAAATGCGATGCACCCGCATTCTAATGAAAAATTAAACAATATCTATCACTGAACTATTTAACACTTGACACTGGCAAAAATTACTTTAGTCTGACGTGCCGTTAAATTAAATTACTAGAGTCTGACGTGCCGTTGACTGTACGTAACAGTCAGCCCGTGACCACGGCCGATGCAATTCGGTCAAAAGGTCGCGTCGGGGAAATAGGTAGGTGTGAAAATATTTACCTATCATTAAATAAGTAATCGCATTTATTATTCTTCAACTTTTTCTGGCGATGTATCAAAGACTTCAGCACTACGAACTAGAGGTAAAGATTGAGTTGTCTAACCCCCCATTCCTATATTCGAGAAACGATTCGTTTTGCTTACGGGCGGTAGAATTTTGACACATTTACTATAGACTTAATGTCAAAATACTACCATCCGTAAGCAAAACGAATCGTTTTCGAATATAGGAACCGGCCCTAATTCATACACATCAAGGATTTTTCGTTTCTTTTTTGTATGATATAATGAGCGTAAAAGTTCTGTCACAAAAAACTCCATCACATCCACCATTGTTTTAACGGTAGACGCAACGATACGTCCTGTACGACTTTATTGACTTTAAAGTTATGTCATACAAGAAGTGTTAATAAGTAAATAATACGTAGGTATCTCCGACATCTCCGAGATATTTGGTCATGCACAAGGCGACGTCATAAGCAACACTAGCGCCACTCCCTCAAAAAAAAATTACCGTGTAAATACACAATTTATAAAAAATCCAAGCAACTTAATGACGTATAATGAATTGTGGTTTTTCTCACGAAAAACATAACGACGGCCGTTTTCAGCTTTTCTCACCGCCAAAACTGCAAACAATTATTTGTCACTGAGTTTGTGTGTTTATAAAATTAACAATTGATTTGCGAGCTTTAAGCTTCGATTTTAAGTAAATTGTATATTTAATTATTTTTTTGAATGAGTGGCGCTAGTGTTGTGTATAAACAATATCTACCACTGAACTATTTAACACTTGACACTGGCAAAAATTACTTCCAAGAGGAAAGTAGATTGCCATTACAAAAAAAGAAGAAGAAGAAGTCGCCTGACGTTAAACCAAACAAAGACATAATTGTAGTCAATTACGAAGTCATATATAAACCAACCTATTGTATAATAGTTCATGAAACAAAATGATATGACTCCATCAACACAGTAGCACTGATTGCGTTTATCTTCTCCGAGAGAATAAAGACTTCCAATTACACATTTTTCTGGCATTTTATCTGTGGAAAAAAACATCAAACTAAACATATATATTATGTAAAAAAATTGGCACTGAAATATTGCTATTTGTAGAACCAAAAAATACAATCAAATTGTATTTCGAGCTTAGAAGAATAATACCTAAAAGCCAAGTCCTTGTATGTAAAAAATAGTGTGCCAGAATGGCGTAGTTTTTAGATTTATATCCTTCATACGTTACCAAATCGTAGCTATAATCCAATAAAATAGTAATTAATTCCCTAAAGGTAGGGAAATTGAAACTATTTCGTTCTTATAGCACGATTAGGTAAAGTATGAAAAGAGGAGTATTTTTTTCCTCACTTTTGACAGTGTACTTTGTAGGGAACTATTTTTCTGGGTTGTTATTATTCTAAGATTTCGAGTCGATATCGATATGATCTGTATGGAATCTTCTTTTGTTAAAATGAAAAAAATGCACTCTTCCCAGTGAACGGAAGGTATATAACATAGGACAAACACTAAAATAAATACTCACTTGATGGGCATTCTATCATTTTACATACGTATAGGTGACCACCAACACAAGTGCATAAACTGCATTCATTCTTTATCTTTGCGCCATTAACACATAAAGATTCTGGAAATATTCAGTTTTTTACAAAAATACCAAGTACCAACATGATAAAGCAAGAGTAGTAGAAGCTACCACTTAAATAAAGCACTTTTCTTATGTATGAGTACAGCGAAATACTTAGTAAAGTTAATTTTTAATTAAAATCAATAACTTCAACTTATGAAAATCTATTTTATTTTCTTCTGCAATTATGAAACAAAACTTGAAAGAAATTAGCGACACTCATTTCAATTAAGCTTAGATGTTACCTTGAAGGTCATTTTTGCTCACAGACCATAAAAAATCAAGGCCATTGGAAACCTTGAGTTTATCAAACAGTTCTTTTATAGGACTTATGTGCGAATAGTTATCTTCTAAAACTTGACCATTATCAGTTTCCTTTTCAATAGATTTACTACTATAGTTATTATAATCTCCTGTTAATAAACTATCACCTATACTCTCATCTTTGAGTCCAGCATCCCCAACATTATCTGAATCATTTATTTCTGTTATCTCAGGATTGATTGAAGTAAGATGCCAATTCTCTATAAAAATAAAATACGTTACTTTTACGTTGAACACGTCATTCACTTTATTTGAAGCACGCACAATATAAATAGATACCACAGTTTTGGTAAGTTTTTCATTTAAGTCTTTTTACATACCTTCTAGAACTGACTCCGTACTATTTTCAACAATATCTTCAAGTGCTGAATAGTTCACTATCGACAAATTACTTAGATCGTTCTCATGGACATGTTGGCCGCTTTCTTCCCTTACTATTTCATCATCATTATTGCCTAATTCAACCTCAAAAAAATCATCATCTGTAGTTCGTAAAGCAACCCGATTAGGTATACTAGAATAATTTTCATTCACATACCGGTCAATGCCTATTTCACCACTTCTTACTATACCTGGTAAAACGTAAATAAATAAAAAGGCATAAGCATTTCTATCAACAGTAAAATTTAAATCATACTTATTATTAAAACTCATAAAGCTAAGGTTATCTGCGGGTAGGACCTAGGTCCTAGTAACTAGAAACCCGTAGTTCAGGTTTCTTTGGAACCTATTTCGGGGACTAGTCTCTTCCATTAAGTCATAAAAGTTTTGTTCTAAGCTGTTTATTGTGAAGAGAGAAATAAATGCTTTTTATTACTATTATTATTAAAATGAGCTTATTTGAGGAGCTCGGTGGCGTGGTGGTGGTGGTTTAGAGCCTGGCCCTGCGATTGCGGAGCATAAGCAACTTTTGCTAGGGTCGGTCATGGGATAGGTGACCAAAAATTTACCTCGAGTTCCTCCGTGCTTCGGATGGCACGTTAAGCCGTTGGTCCCGGCTACATTTGCAGTCGTTAACCCCCACCAATCCGCATTGGGCCTGCGTGGTGGGTTATGGCTCATCCTCCTTATCCACCCATAAGGAAGGCTTGTGCCCCAGCAGTGGGGACATTAAAATGGTTGATGTCGATTAAAAATGACGTTCTAATCTTTGTTAGAGTTAACTCAAATAAATCGTTATGATTCGGTTAAATTTCTCTTTTCAGAGGAAAAGAGTAAATGGAGAGTCCATGGAATAAATCGAACTTTACTCACCGTCATCATTTGAATACCAATAGTCAAGCAAATCATAATCAAACGCATTACTAGACACTATCTAAAAGTTAATGTTAAATGTTATCATTGAATTAATTTTCAGTTTCAGTTATCTCGTAACATAAAATCATAAGCTGAATTTTAATACCTCTTACCGTTTGCGTAAACAGAAATATTACTTTTTCCAAAAACATGCTGAAAACATTATTCCCAAATTATAACAAAATTTCACCTAAAAATACTTTTTCTTTACACAGCCCAGTCCAAATCACCATTTCAATTTGATAAATCCGTAATCATCGTCATAGTACTTATCAAATTACAAATTGAAAATTTAATACACCTAATTGATTTTCCCTTGATGTAACTTTCGACGGCATTATAATTCTGTGAATTTTTAGATTTCCTCTAAGTTAGCTGGACTTGGCAATTATTATTATGAAAAGGCTACAGGATTATAAGGGAATGAAATTATGAATTATTTTTTGTAGATACAACTGATTTATATTATTGTTAAGATGTCGGTCGTTCACTTAGTGAACCAAGCAAAAGTAATTAACAAAAAGCCTATGATATTTTTAATTTTTCTGTGAACGTTGTTAAGTTTCACCTCCTGAAACTTCATCGTTTTGGAAACCTGAGGAAAATAAATATTTGTATACGTTCTCACTAATATGTCTCAATAATAATAAATGCTTGGACAAATTCACACAGCGCCATCTAGCCTCAAACTAAGCAAAGCATGTAATATGGGTTCTAGACAACTGATATACTACTTATATACTTTTAAAATTTATACATAGTAAAACCCAGACCCGTCACAGAAATTAAAATTCATCATTTAAATTCTGCCCGGCCGGGAATCGAACCCGGGACCTCTTGCGTGGTAAACCGGCATGTTGACCACTGCACCACTCAGGTCGTCAAGGTTTTGTTCTTCAAGACTTCTAGTTACTTAGGTACTTAATACCATAGGTACCTATTTTAGTAGTTCAAATAACTTTTTGTAATAAATACATACCAATATGCTTATGCATTTGTTCTATATTGCATATGGAATAACATCTCGGAATTGCATTTGTATCACAAATACATTCAGTACACAAATTAAGCGCAAACTTAGTAAGAGGTGTGCAGTTGGTAACTATAGTATAAAAAAAGAAATATATACATATAACCCCGGAAAATCATTATAAACCCTGAAAACCACATGACTGAGCAATTCAGTTTTTTTATTTGTATGGAAATCTGCAAAGAGAACCCTATTGTTTTCTATAATCAATCCAATTAATGGGCTAAAGCAAAACACAATTTTGGTCTAGGGTTGTCACTTTGCAGTCTATGTGGTTTTCATGGCTTATAATAATTTTCCGGGGTTCATTGGTACCCTACTCGTATCTAACATATTCGGCTTTGCCCTTTATTCAACAGAATTTTTACATTCTCGTATACAACGTGTTGTTAGAAAGACTAAGAAAGAGATATCTAAGAATTAAAGAAAGTACAAGACAACACCACACACATTTTGAAAGTTTCAGTTTTCATAATGCTTTTTAAACTTTGACAGACAAACAGATATACTTAGACATTAAACAATGTTTTGAGTTAATGCAATTCTTCAATAAAATGTTGTCATTGATCCTTACCAAGATTTTTTAGTCCACAATAAGGCCTTTTCACACAAATGATCTGTCTATCTTCATTACAACTACATTCCCTGCAGCTCATCATCCACTGCGAACCTGGAGTACATTTTTCTACGTCTCCTGACGTTCTACCATATCGTGGATGATTTTGCTGAAGAATATGGAATTCCGAAGGTAGATGAGAATAAAGCATATTATGCTGAATTGCTGGAAGGACTAAATACTTTAAAACTGCTTGATCTGAGTTGGTTTCTATCGGCTGCTGATAGGGAATATAGTAAGGGACTTTTCCCTTAAAAGCAGAGTACTCATTTGAAGGTGGCTGGAAACCATTCCCAATGTTTCTTTTATTAAGCACATGCAAGTTTTTAAGAAGGATATGTAATTGTGGAGGGGTTAATGTTACTTGAGGTACACCATTACTGAAGTTAGTCACTATACGCGCAGGAATTGAATCAGTGGCGATAGAATCAATCGGTGGATTATACAGTGTTTTTTTAGACTGGGCGTTTAATATTTCGTTCAATTGTAGATTTTTCTTAGAAACCAACATCTGTTTTAGATTATTTTTTAAATCGGCTTTTGAGTTTGCGCTGTTTGTGTTAACTGGATTATGTGGGATAACTATTTGACTATTAATGAAGTTCCTAATATTCCGAAGTTTACCAAAACTGTTGTTTTGTGGGAATAATACATTTCTGAGTAAATCTTCTAATTTATGTGTGATGTTAGACCATTCTTTTGCGGAATAAGTGTTGGGTGAAACGGAATTTCCCGTATTGCCTGCTGAGTTATCTTTTTGTACTTGGGTAATATCCTTATTCTCGATAATTTTGTTTGCTGACACTTGATCATTTTTGTTTAATGGAATTCTAGCTGACAATTTTAAACCTAAAAGAAATATTTTTCAGTTATTTAAATTATTCAACAAAAATAAATAAATATTTGACAACATCACATATATTGCTCCGATTCCAACAAAGTAAGTAGCTAAAGCACTTGTGTTATGGAAATCAGAGACAACAGTGGTATCACAAACACCCAGACCCGAGACAATATAGAAAAGTTCATTATCTATATAGACCCAGCCGGAGATCGAACCCGGGACCTCAAGAGATGGTGACGCCTTGAAAACCGGCGTGCAAACCACTCCACCACGGAGGTCGTCATATTAAAATACAATATAAAAATACATTGTATTTTACTAACGGTCATACAATAAATATCGTATATTTTATTACCATTATCATTGAGTATCCAAGAATATACGACTATGTTTGCGACACATAGTATCTGAAATACCAGTACAATACATTCAGAAATATACCGTTTAATTTATAATCGGTTAGTTTAATTGTAAACTAAAACTAATAAAAAAAATTTGTAACTCTGCTACTGCTTAGGTTTTAAGTTAGCGTTAGTAGTACCAAATAATATACTAGAAAAAATACGACTCGCACCAGATCATGTTCTCGGACGGAAATCGAACCCGCGACCTTTGGATATCCAGTCCAATGCTCTGACCACTGAGTTACCGAGTCACTAGTGGGAACGTCGAATCTCTCCTAGTATATCAACTCTTACGCTGCAAGCCAGCGCCATCTCACCATTGTACAAGGAATTACCTCGACATCAACTGAATACCTTTCCAGATATTTTAAGAAAGCTATATAATTTTTAAATTTTGAGATTTTTTGAACATTGTGAATGCTAAAATCTCAAAATTTAATAATTAGCGTTAGTAGTCAAAGTCAAAAAAAATCCATTTGAATAGAAAGGCTGTCTCACCAGAATTCCTAGAATAACACCCAGGTAATCCATATGAGTTCCAAGTAGATACTGAAGTGAAGTATAGTATTTAATTCATTACGGCATAAATCAATTTTGTAATAGTGTTGAAGCAGCTTAAGGGGTTAACATTATGAGCAATTATGGTGGGAACACAAACTCTATTATAATAAACATGTATGCACCAAAAATACACACTCAGTTGATTATTGTAATTAAATTACATAACTCTCGTTGTTCAATATATTTTATTTTATGTCTGCGCTGGCTTGCAGCGTAAGAGTTGATATACTAGAAGAAATTCGACGTTCACACTAGTGACTCGGTAGCTCAGCGGTCAGAGCATTGGACCGGATATCCAAAGGTCGCGGGTTCGATTCCTGAGTCGTATTTTTTCTAGTATATTATTTAGTATTATACAACATGTTACAAAAATACCCCTAATGCCGAATATGGTATATCATCCATCCATCAAACTGATCCACTTTTACTATGGGACCAACTATGAAATGGCGAAAAAAATTCAGCTGTTTCATACAAATATTAAAATCGAAAATATCAAAATGTATGAAACAGCTTTTTTTTTTTCGCGATTTGAGAGTTGGTCCCATAGTAAAAGTTGTTCAGTTTGATGGTCCCTATATACCAGGGATGCACAGACTACGGCCCGCGGGCCGCATGCGGCCCGCCGGTCGAATACTGGTGGCCCGCCGACAGCAAAAATAATACTCTCGTACATTCGAAAATATTGAGTTCTATTCCAGAATAAAACCAATAACAAATGTTCGAAAAGTAATTTGAATCTCGCGCGCGCGCTCTATCAATCTTATCGGTGCGCCGTGCATGCGTCGGTAACAGCGGTCGGTAATGTTCGTGCTGATCTCGGTTAAATTCGTTTTCTTGAGGAAGCGCGCCGCGTTATACTGTTCGAGCGAGCGAGATAGCAATAGTCCCAAATTCCCGATAGCTCGCGTAGGTAGATACACGAAGCTTCCAGAGTCGGTTTCGAGATTTCTCCAGACAGTTTTCGACTCTATGCGCGTGGTATAAAAGCCACGCTAACCGCAGCGACCGACAGTTCGGTTTTAATTTGAGTAAAGTGTTGTTAGTTCTAGTGTAGATTTTAACTCGACATTCAACGTAGATTTCCCGTCAAGTGCCGTGTATAATTGTGTTGTGAAATCGTAAGTAAAACTGTTATTAATTTTATCTACATATTTTATCAATTATTTTTGGTAATTAATTAGGAACTGTAATTGGTTTTAGGTGCTGTGGTAATCCTAGTCAGGATTAAAACGCAACATGGACATGCCAGGAACTAGTAAAAAACGTAAGGTTAAAGATGAAAATCGGCAGTTTCAAGAAATTTGGACTGAGAAATACTTTTTTGTATGGTCGCATAACAAAGTCGTTTGTTTAATTTGCAAGAATTCTGTTGCGATTGCAAAGGAATATAATGTAAAAAGGCACTATGAAACGCAGCATCCTACTTTTACGAAGTTTACAGGCGAATTAAGAAAGCAAAAAGTTTTGTCTTTAAAACGGGAGCTTATTGGTCAACAAGCTATGTTTACAAAACCCATTCAAGATACAGAAACAGCTACAGAAGTTAGTTATGAAATTTCTCGAATGATAGCAAAGCGGAGTCGCCCCTTCAATGATGGGGATTTTGTAAAAGAATGCATAGAAATTGCCGCTAAGAAAATGTGTCCAGAAGCAGCAAAAAAGTTTGAGAAAATTCAACTGAATCGTATGACCATCCAAAGACGAATTATGTCTTTGTCAGATAATATTGCGGAACAATTAAATGAAAAAACTAAGATAATTGATTTTTTTTCATTAGCACTCGACGAATCCACTGATATTAGTTCCACAGCTCAACTTCTTATATTCATACGAGGTGTTACTCAAGATTTTGAAGTCTTCGAAGAGTTATTAGGAATGTGTTCATTGAAAGGTCAAACCAGAGGAGTTGATATACTCAATGTACTTTTGGACGAGTGTTCAAAAACTGATTTGGACTTATCGAAATTATCGGGAGTTTCGACTGACGGTGCTCCTTCGATGATTGGTGTCAATTCTGGGCTAGTTACTTTGTTGAAAAAGCATTTGCAAGAAAAAAACTTAAACGCTGAAGATCTCATGCAGTTTCACTGCATTATACACCAAGAAGCCCTCTGTTCTAAAAAAATTGAATTTGAAAATGTCATGAAAGTGGTAGTTTCGACTGTGAATTTCATAAAATCACGAGGACTCAATCACAGGCAATTCAAACAATTCCTTGATGACATTGAATGCGAACATGGAGATTTACTGTATTATACAGAAGTAAGGTGGCTAAGTCGTGGATTGACACTGGAACGATTTTTAAATTTAATAGAAGAAATTGATATTTTTCTGGCGGAAACGCAAAGGGACGTCCCGGAACTTAAAAGTCCTGATTGGTTGTGTGATTTGGCTTTTTTAGTTGACATTACAAATCATTTGAATGTCTTGAACACACGGCTTCAAGGCAAAAATCAACTGATATCCCAGCTCTACGCACATGTATCATCCTTTCAATGCAAGCTGACACTTTTCAGATCGCAATTGAATTCTGGAAATTACAATCATTTTCCGAATTATAAGAAAATGGCTGAAAAATTCAAAAAAACTGCTATTAATTTCAGTTATGTAAAAAAGCTAGATATTTTGATTCAATCTTTTCAAGACAGATTTTCGGAGTTTAAAACAGTGAAACCTCTGTTGGACATATTTAGCAATCCTTTCACGATTTCAGTTGAAAATGCGCCAGAGTTAATGCAGTTAGAAATTATCGACATTCAGAACGACCAAGATTTACGCAACAAATTCAACGAAGGAGACTTGCTGAACTTTTACCGCTGCATTGATAAAAATACGTACAAAGAGTTGCGCATAAACGCTCTGAAATGTGCAAGCTTATTTGGTTCTACCTATATATGTGAACAAACCTTTTCAATCCTAAATAATAATAAAACAAAAAATCGAAACCGCCTTGCAAATGAAAGTTTGGAAGCAGTTTTACGTGTTGCTACAAGTAAATTTGAGCCAAATATAAAAAAGATTGTAAGCACTATGCAGTGCCACGCTTCAAATTAATAAATTCTTTTTCAATTTGAATACATTATTATCAATTTTTCATTGTCTTTAATTACCTATACTTCTGGTGGCCCACCATCAGTTCATAATTTTCCCGAGTGGCCCCTAGTCTTAATAAGTCTGTGCATCCATGCTATATACCATATTCGGCATTAGGGGTATTTTTGTTACAAGTTGTATAAATTAGAATTTCCTGGTGATGTATGAAAATGAAACCAAAAAATACCTAAATACTAGACTCTAGTAGGTATTTTTGGTAACTAGAGATACAGTTTGCAATAGACAAGAACTTACCATTTGCAAAAAAAGAAAATAACAAAACTTAAACCCGTATTCATGAACATTACTATCCTCATAGTAATTTTCACCGTGCCCGCGGACACAGAGTAGCGTTCCACGAACCAATCACAAGTAATACATAAAACAAACGAACCAATCACAGAGCTTTATTTCAGTGCAGTGCGTTCGCGTAGTCAAGAATCGTTTGAGTGTTATTTGTGAATACGGGTTAAGTGAACATGAATAAACCGAAACATATTGCAAAACACAATCGACATCACAGAAGACAAATGTCAGAAACTAAATGTTACAAACAACAGAACTCATTCGAAACACCTAGCTTTCACTAAACCTAATTTGCGAATTGTCTCCGATATCGCTAATCCCGCTCTAGTTAGCTAACTTCTGTAGCTCTAGAACTCTCTAGAACTTTACATTGTAGTTCTGTCGGGTTGTTAGCAAAGACCTAATTGGACACTCATGTGTATAGACTCCTTCATACGGATGGATCTAATGAAATCGAGAATTAATTTAAGTATAAGCAATTTGTTAAGTTGCATTCCGTACCGAAAGTGGCGGCCTCAGAGGTTTATCTTTAATAAGTTGTTAGTAGAAAAGGATTTTTCATTTCTCATATTCGGAAAGTGATATATATTTAAACTGAGCAGCGGGTTAAAAACTCTGCGTTCCACCCAAGAGAAGAAATAAAAGTAAAAGAATTTTAAAAATAGAACTGAATTTTGTTACATAGTCGACCATAGAGTTGGTATCACAGCCAGTGCAAAATTATAAACATTGGGCGGAGCGGCGACGAGGGCTGTTCCAAATTTGAAATAAGAAATAAACAACTATGGTCTACCCATGTAGTTACTACATGTTTTTATTAATAAATATTCTGGAAAAACTACGATTTTTTTACTTTCCTTATATTCGAAATGAAAAGTAGAGTGTTTAACACGGGTAAAAGTCCTTTTGACCCTTGTCTACAATCTACTATTAATAAAACTTTACGTGGAATTTTTAGGGCTATTGTCTATCACTACATACCCTTGTAGGCATTCGTAGAAGTAGATAGCAAATGAGTCAAAAACGGATACTTTTAGCAGTTTTGCTATCTACTCATAGAAATGACTACGAGGGAATGTGATAAGAACTTCTAGAAATAATAGAAAGAAAGAAGGAAAGAAAAATCATTGCCATACAAATAGAGACAACTTAAACTAAAACAAAAAAAAGAAACAATATTAAAGATAAAAATGTGCGAGGCCAACGTGTAGTAGCATTACGAATGAAGAATGCCACGAAGCGCTGGTTTTGAGAATGCCACAGAAGCGCTGGTTTTGAGAATGCCACAGAAACGCCGGTTTTGAGAATGCCACGAAGCGCTGGTTTTGAGAATGCCACAAAAACGCTGGTTTTGTGAATGCCACGAAGCGCTGGTTTTGAGAATGCCACAGAAGAGCTGGTTTTGAGAATGCCACAGAAACGCCGGTTTTGAGAATGCCACGAAGCGCTGGTTTTGAGAATGCCACAAAAACGCTGGTTTTGTGAATGCCACGAAGCGCTGGTTTTGAGAATGCCACAGAAGCGCTGGTTTTGAGAATGCCACAGAAACGCCGGTTTTGAGAATGCCACGAAGCGCTGGTTTTGAGAATGCCACAAAAACGCTGGTTTTGTGAATGCCACGAAGCGCTGGTTTTGAGAATGCCACAGAAGAGCTGGTTTTGAGAATGCCACAGAAACGCCGGTTTTGAGAATGCCACGAAGCGCTGGTTTTGAGAATGCCACAAAAACGCTGGTTTTGTGAATGCCACGAAGCGCTGGTTTTGAGAATGCCACAGAAGCGCTGTTTTTGAGAATGCCACGAAGCGCTGGTTTTGAGAATGCCACAGAAGCGCTAGTTTTCGGGCAGGGTGGTTTTCGCGCAATAATATAGGTACTTACATTAATAAATATAACAACATTAAATAAAAGTGCCCTTGTTTTTATATACTAGACTTAAAAATTCCACGTATCTTTTTATTTAAATTGTGTATTCTTATAAAAATATTTTAAACAAATCACCGCGGCGCCACCATCGGTCTAGGTACCACCTTAATAGTAATGATGTTGCGCTTCATGATGAAGCTATCTATTCCGAGTTTGGAAATAACTGTTATTATTTTAACCTTTCAGCGGTGGCACCCTTGCGCCAGACATATGCGCACGCGGTCTGTCATGCCACGTCTTTACGTGTTAATTTATTGAGAAAATTAATGAATATTTCGTAACATTGTGTAGCATTTAATAAAAGGAAATCTTTTATCTGAATAAATAATAAAGAAAAACTTTATTTGTTCATTAAGTTTGTAATTTGTACTTAATAGTTTAGAAGTCCAATAAAAACTCAAAGTTTTACTAATTTCACACAAAACAACATAATAACAAAACAAACATATTTGTTTCTTCTTAATACAATCACACTCTTTCGAAAAATACTCTATATGTCTGAAAAAAAGGTGACAACCCTAATTCGTATACACTAACCAGTAAGTACTTATGGTCTAATGGAGTCGAAATTTTATGGTAACTATCAAACATCTTTATAGTCGAAACTCGTCATTAAACTCCTTGTTCGATTCCCAAAGATTTATAACTACCTATTAAAAGTTTTTAAAGAATAAAACATCGACTAGCCTTTATACATCTTTTAAACTGAATAGATGCTTCAGCTTCTTAGTGAGATAAGATAAAAAATAAGTTTAAAATTCCTTTAAAAATATCCTTTCAAATAAAAACTTTATTTTTTATAATATTATACTGTTATCGAAAGGCGAGTTTTCAATTCAATGACAAACATACAATGCAAAGATGTCTTTGTCTGAAAATGTGCGAGCAATAATTTAGAGCTATTGTTCAATTTACTTTTACAATAGCAATCGTTATCGATCAATTTGACACGTCTGCATAATTTTTACACTGTGCATAAGTGTCATGGAAATTAGAAACAGTGAGAGTACTGTTTCTAATTTCCATAACACAAAAACTTTTGCTACCATCTTGATATCAGAGCAATATTGCCTAGTTATATTTATTTTTCAGGAATATTACAGGTCCTAGTATACATCCTTGTGAAACTCCGTAAGTTTTCTCTTGGCTTTAAGGCTGGCCTCATACAGCCGGAATGCCTTTCTGAAATTCGGAAACGGAGTTCAGAATCTTAATTCAGAAAACCCAGAATTCCATATAAAGTCGTTACGTTCCACACACATTCAGATTTTTCAGATCATGAATTTATCTAGGCTTTCTAAATTCCGTTTCTGAATTTCAGAAAGGCATTCCGGCTGTATGACGCCAGCCTTAGATACATATTGAGCTGCTTTCACACACCAGTATTAAATTGTTAAACAAATAGTCTGTGTCCAAACAGAATTAATGTCACAATCATAGAACAGCTTCATTGGATGAAGATATATGTCATAAAGGAGAGAACAAATTACCAATAGACGGACATTTGACAAACAGACAAACAATGGCGACCGCTTAATTAGCAAGCTACAGTGACATTGATTATGTAAATTAGACCCTTTGTGCGAGCCAGGCCCAGGCGGGATTACGGGGGCTTATTAATTAAAATCTAATAGTTATACGACACCGTAATGATTACTATTTTAATAGTGGAATAACTCGGCCATGTTGACAGGACAGTGTTGGGGTGAGGTGCGGTGCGGGGCAGGGTGGCGTCCCCTCACCGCTACACAGGCGACAAGTACCCAACTTTTCCATACTGAAAGTGCGGTACCGTAGTATTAGTCATATTTTATCTGCATTATGTACGATCAAAACAAACCGGCCCGCGTCGGAGTGCATTTTACATCTGCCAGAGGAAAGCGTCTATAGTATTAGTCTATAGTAGTATTAGGCGCTGGCTTGCAGCGTAAGAGTTGATATACTAGGAGAAATTCGACGTTCCCACTAGTGACTCGGTAGCTCAGCGGTCAGAGCATTGGGCCGGATATCCAAAGGTCGCGGGTTCGATTCTCGTCCGAGAACATGATCTGGTGCGAGTCGTATTTTTTCTAGTATATTATTTGGTATTCTATAGTAGTAGCTAATTCCATACTTGCATGAAACCGCGGCAGCCAGTCGACTCCGCTCCGAAGCGGGCCAGTTGGTTTGAATCGTACATTAATCGCCAAGACATAAGAGATACCCAATAAAGTTCTTGCTTACGACCCAGTCTTTACTCGTGGTTGCGTTGACACCAAACAACCAGTCCAATATCGCAAGGGCTTATTGAAGGTTCACGCCAGAGTTATCGTTTTGCAGCAGAATCAGTAACAAAAAGCTGAGTCCAAAGTTTTTTCAAACAACCAGCGCACAACGCAACAAACCACACACACAACAAACGTTGTCAAAAAAAGTAGTAACGACAAAAATTGTCTTTGATTCCTTTCATCCTTTGCCTTTTTCTCAAAAATCTACAGCTACTTAGTTGTTCAACGACATCTAGCTAGATGTTTTGAACTTTACTTTAAACTGCCTTTTAAAAACCACTCATTACAATCACCTTAATAATCACCCAATAAAAAATTAATACATTCAAAAGTTTCTTTTAAAGTTTCGTAGAAGGCTAAGCTGTTTTTTTTTAAATAAATAAACACTGTATCAATAAAAATGTTTCAAAATAAGGAAAAGGATATTTGATACACTAAAATGTTATTTTCATTAATTATTCTCAACGTCCCGTTGGATTAAAGGTAGATTGGAAGTCGCCTTGCCATGTAAATGTTTCGTAATCGTCGGGGTTAGCAACAGGATCAGAATAAGCATCTTCATAAGCTGCCAGAGCTGCTTTTAACTGCAATTGAATTTGTAGTTTTTTTTAATTACTTTTAAAATTAACTATTTCATTTAATGGGCTGACATGAGCCAACAAGCGCCGCCAGTCGATATTATTTTATTTTTTCTAAATAAGCCCAATATCTTAAAAAAGGAATCAGTCAAGGTTTTGTTAATAGCGTCTAATATTTACTAAATAACTTTACACAGTTTGAAAAGGCATTCAAACAGTTTAAAACGCGATTTTGTTAAAAGTGGCCACTGTTGGTTCAAACGCGTTTTTAAACTATTGCACGCATTTTGTAATGTTGTAACGTTATTCAATAAACATAAGACGTCATTCACAAGACCTTGACTGATTCCGTTTTTAAGAATTTGGGCTTATTTAGAATAAATAAAATAAAATCGACTGGCGGCGCTAGTTGGCTCATGTCAGCCCCTTAAGGTGTGAATGCTTGATTCCCGGAGTAACGTCTAGGACCAACCCTATTAAAATAAAAGAGCCTTAAAAATTTATTTCCTTTTTGATCCGACTTCAAAAAAAGAGGAGGTTATCAAGTTGACGGTATGTTTTTTTATGTATATTTTTACGTTTGTGCCCCAGTTAGGAAATTAAAAATGGCTGATAGTCATTCATCAGAATAAAATCTTGTCGGTTAGGTTTAAAAGTTGAATATCCAAAAACTTAGCAATGGGTATAACAAAGTACTTACAAAATTTAAAATAATTAGAAATGATAAACTATATATTTTTTTAAACATGTTGACTGCTGAAACTTGTGGTAATAAAATAAAAACTGCAATTAAAATAAAATAAAAAAGCTAATGGCAATGCATGTCTAAAATGCGTATCGGAACAATGCCATGCCACCATAGCGCTTGCTAGGTATTTCTATTTAATAATAACTCAGTTTCAGTAACATTGAAGTGCCGGTCCATAGAGTTTAGATCATTGATTCCCAAAGTGGTCCAGGTGGACCCCCAGGGGACCACGGGAGCTGGACAGGGGTCTACGTTTGCGTGGGAAAAAATGGGGGTCCACAATTCGTAAACGGGGGTCCATAAACATTTATTTGGGCCTATATTTATAGGAGAAGTGAAGTCAAGGCACCAAATAAATATTTATGGAAACTTTAGATCATTAGATAGGGAGAACAGTCAAAACTTTATAATTTTTTTTTGCATTTCACAGTGCTATTTATATATTAAGATAAATGAATACTAGAAAAAAATATGTGATTGAATCAGGCGTCACTTGGCGGAAGTCCCAAATCATTGTGAAAGGAGAAATATATGTAGCTTACTCCCGCAAAAAATATATGCAAGATGCACCGCCCGCCCGCCCGCAAACAATGCACATGCACACCACAAAATATCAGTGCACAATACCTGCATTTAGCAAGACAGCGACACACCTTGCACCTTCACCAATTAGACTACTCTACACGTTTTTCGCCCCAACTTTTTTTTATATAGTTAACTTAAATCATTTGGGTTAATTGACCTAGGTGCATTAAGAGTCCGACGATCAGTAAGCTTCCCATACTAACAATAATAATAATTTTTATTTGGTTTGGTATTTTGGATTTTTTATTTAATAGAACCTTAGACAAATACTGCCTTAATCCGCATAATATCACAAGAATGAGTTAATTATGTTCAAATTGCAAATCATTTTGGTATTACGTTTGTATGGGAAGCTCACTGTTCGCCGGACTCTTAACAATACTTTTCGTATATTATTTACCTGGGTGCATTAATAAGTTTATTTGCTTTATTCTCCTTAATAAATTCATAGGCTATTTTCGCAATCAGAAGGACCGTGAATAATCATGCTCATCATTAATTTTGAGCCGCTCGATGCCCACAACCAAGTCTTTGATCTGCCATAATCCACTCCGAGGAGCTTGATGGCGCAGTCCGTTAGCGCATCACCCTGCAATTGCGGCAGTTAAGTAACTTTAACAAGGGTCAGTCATAGGATGGGTGACCAAAAATTTATTATCTCGGAAATCATGTTAAGTCGTTAGTCCCGGCTGCATTTGCAGTCGTTAATACCCACTCATCCGCAATGGGCCCGCAAGGTGGAGAATGGCTTATCCTCCTTATGCAGTGGGGACAATAGAAATTGGCTGATGTGCCATCACTCCTCTTGGCAGGTGAAATGGCGATCGCAAGATTTCAGACGAAATTACTTACAGTTTCGTTATAGCTGTATTCCCAAAAGAATATCTCTTCAAATCTCTTAGCTCACCGCCCTCATTTTTCCTTTCCTACCATAGAAAACATTTACGCCCAACACCCGGCGAAATTAAAACAAATCTGTGCGATCTTGCCGAAACGCCCCGCCGAATCCAACGACATCTGCCGGAAAGTTAATAAATTATTTATAGGCCTCGGCTTATCTCACAAGCTGATCCGAGTCGGTCATATTATTTTCCGAGTCCTCATAAATTACCTTCGACTTTTGGTGGATGATAGAATAATAATAAATAAATAATAAATAAATATTTGACAGCATCACATACATTGCTCCGATTCCAAAGTAAGTAGCTAAAGCACTTGTGTTATGAAAATCAGAGACAACGGTGGTATCACAAACACCCAGACCTGAGCCAATATAGAAAAAATCATTTTCTAAATTGACCCAACCGGGGATCGAACCCGGGACCTCAGAGATGGCGACACCTTGAAAACCGGTGTACAAAGCCACTCGACCACGGAGGTCGTCAATAGAATGGTATGGTCAATGGTGTCATAATAAATCAGTTACGGAAAACATCGAGTACATTTTATGGAAGTAATTTTGTTTACTTTTTTAGTTTTTTATTCCAGCAGTAACATTTATGGTCAAAAAATGTAAAAAAATAATCTCTTTCTGTATCATAGTAGTGAATGTGATTAATACTGAAAGTAATAAAATTAGGAAAATAAAAATTAAAAGGCAGCTCGAGCGGTGACAACTGAATATTTTAATGACATTAGAAAACATCAAAAAGCGTAAAATATACAGACAAAATAATATTGTGTGAATCCTCCTTTGTCGGTAACAGTGATTTTATCGTCTTAGTGGGTCAAGATAATACGTGCACTCTAAGTTTGCCGGCTTGTAGTATGCGCGTTCATACGCGTCAGCGGCAATCTTAGAGCGCACGTGTTATAAGTGAAGTGATCCAATAATCCATATACATTTTTTTGTTCATCCTTCTTTTTTTCTAGAGCAATTAATACCCTGGACTTCCTAGGATCCTTAATTTTTAAGGGGTTAAAATGACCGCAATAGGTAATCTAAGTTTTATGGAAATGGATGCATCCATAAAAACCTAGATCATTTCAAACATGGCTAACCAAAATTAAAATTCTTTGATTGTCTCCAGTTAACGTGAAATTATTGTATAACTAACTTATATTATGTAACAAATAACTGAAACGCACAGATAAACATGCGCCATTAGTTTAAACAGACAAACAGACTCGACCTTATCTCGACGGCAAAGATTTACTCAGAAATAACGATCAAAGAAACAACAGTAGTTTGTAGGTTCACTTCTTTGTTTGCGCAGCTCCCGTTTGCAATCACAAAGAAGATCCCACAGGAGACAGGGATTATCTTTGGCTTTATCTGTACACTTTGACTATGTAAACTTACGGTGCTGATGATAGCGATTTCAGTATCCTTATCACAAACAGCTATCTAAAAAATAACGCGCGTAAAAACATTCGATAGACTAATTTTGTATGGGAATTTGTACAGCGCCATCTACCGCCGAAAAGCGAAATGACATTTTCCATAGATAATTACTCTAACGAGTAATTTTACGCTCATTTTTTTCTCGATAGATGTTCGTTCTAAGGGTACAGGTTGTAATCTTACGACGCGTCGTCCGAAATAAGTTGAAATTCTACTTAAATAATTAATCTCTTTAGAACATAATGAAGTGTCGTATTAAGTGACGTTAGGGCTGCCACGTTTTTTTTCAAGAAAAATAGAATAATAATAATAACGCTTTATTGCACTCTGGAAAAAGATATTACAGAAAAATAGAGTATTTTTTCATTTAGGTAGAACAAAAATAAAGTACGCAACATAAAAAAGAGTACAAATTTATTTTATACTTATTTATCTTTCAAAACCAATTTATTTAGTCTCATAAGTACTCACAACCAGTAAAAGCCAATAACAGTCAAGAGTTACATCAAAAGAGTAAATAAGCGTACTCTATTGCTGTCGTAGATTATAGAGTACTACTACACGAACTAGAGTACAATACTCTATTTTAAAGTATGGATGGCAGCCCTAAGTGACGTCAATATATATAATGAATACCGATCTCATAATAATATAAAGTTGTTCCGTAAACAGATACCTAATCCTGAAATGAAACTTTCCTATAGTTACAAAACACGTTACAGAAAACGCTATCTGCTGACTAGAAACATCACCGCTGTTACTGCTACCCCGCCTTTATTCACAGAATTTGACTTGGTAAGACTTCAATAATATTTCCCGAGTGCTGTTGTTTCATAAACTCTCTACTTCTTCCAAATCTCTGTAAAATTGTTTTGTTATGAAACTACTCATGCGCGGATTACCTCCGGGTTTGGTTGAAGGCGGTGCGCTTTTGTTTTGTAGTTTAACTGTATAAAAGTATATCTGTATTCATACGTTTTGATATTTTCGTAATTATTTTTGTATAGGAAACAGTTGATATTTTTTCGCGATTTCAATGTTGCTCCCATAGTAAAAGTTGTTCAGTTCGATGGTCCCTATCTACCATATTCGGCATTAGGGGTATTTTTGTAACACGTTGTATATTCCTATACTGAATTTACGCATGCGGTTTATTATTATTTCTGTTACTGAAATAAACGATGCAGTTTATCAGAGTAGTCCCTAATTTGGATAAGAAAACAGTCCATCTGTATCTGCAGCTTTGCAAAGAAATAAATAATTTTATGCTTTTTCTGGAGTGATATTTTTTAAATTACTATGCAAAATTTCTAATGACTTTTTGTGTGTGATAGATGAACAGAATCCCAAGACAAAGTAACTGTTAAAGAGGTAATGAATTTCGCTAAGTGAGTTTTATTATGACATTTCGAAACGCTTAGGTTAGCAAAAACGTAAGCGAAAACTTTTAAATCTTCTAATCAACAGCCATATTTTTTCAAATAAATCTATTTTAAAAATTAATTTTAATTTGTATATAGGACCTGAACTTTTATGTCGCAGAAAGCTACTGAACTCGTCACTAGCAGACTCAGTTATCATCTTATTAACTCCGAATAATAAGATATAGATTCAAAATGAAATAATAATAATAAAGGTGGAAAATGTGAAGTATTCCAAATATCAAAGACGAAATATTTGGACGACAGGTAAGAGTTTCTGTCCTAATTTTCTAGTCCAAATATTTCGTCTTTGACATTTGGAATACTTCACATTATACAATACTAAATACTACTTGCACCAGATCATATTCTCGGATGGGAATCGAACCCGCGACCTTTGGATGTCCGGTCCAATGCTCTGACCGCTGAGCTACCGAGTCACTAGTGGCTTCGTCGAATCTCTCCTAGTATATCCCACTCTTAACTCTGCAAGCCAGCGTTATTTCATCAATGCAAGGAATTACCTCCGTTTCTTCCCGTCCGAGAATATGGTCTGTGGTCCTACCATGAGTTGAGGCAAACTGTTCACGTTACCGTAAACTATCGTTTTCTCTCTTTTACTCGCATTGACTGTGAGCAGTATATCCGATAGTTTACGGTAGCTTAAACAGTTTGCATCAACTCATGGTAGGGCCACTGGTGCGAGTCGTATTTTTTCTAGTATATTATTTAGTATTGTATAAAAATAGCATTGTGGATGCTAAAATCTCAAATTTAAAAATACTTCACATTTCCATCCATAAACTTTTAGGTACAATACGACTCACATACACTTTCATTATTACGAAGGTTTATGAAGTCCCAAGCAACAAAGTTGCAGTTACGTCCCGAATTCAGCAACTGAACTTAACCCCGTAAAAGTTGCACAGTCGCCCACTTAACCTGCTCGCCCGTATACTCACTTTAGGGCTTAAGGTAACGATGCAATCTCCGTTTTGGCAATATGGCTAACTTTGCAATATGCAAAGGAGTTTTGTGGAAAAATGTTTGTAGTATGATAATGTTATCTGTAAAATCTCAATCTCGAAGAGTGAAAGTGGACTTAAAGACTTTAGGGCTTTTACGTATGCAGTGATAGTGGTACACAGCGGCAGTGGCAAAAATGATTTCGTATGTCTCTGTTCTCCTCTACAGGCCGTATTTCTCAACCGATTCTCGTAAAACTTTGTGAGCACGTTCCATAATTATATAGTTTTTTATTAAAAAAGTTCAAGATTAGAAGCGCCATCTAGCTTCGAATAGATGTATTAAAATAATACCTAACCTACCAAACAGCACATAGTACTGCTTTTCAAAAGCAGTGTCAACCTCGTGGCGACATCTATTAGATACATTTTTAAACAACATGCAATTTGAGCGAGGTTTACAGCTCACTCAGCCACTAGTTTTATGTATGGACTGTATGATTTGACTGCGCGTTTGATTGCACTTTTGCCAGCTTTCGCCTGATGGAAAGTGACAAGGAGGACGAAGATGGAGCACGCGCAGTTAGTAAATGCCTATATAAGGTCTCAGTATGCGTGACGGGTTTTTTCACGTCCCGGACGGAACGGGGCGATTTCTTGACATCGTTGCATATAAAAATTTTGTAACGAATCAACACGGACGGGACGCGGATGGGGTCAATTATTATGTTTTGTTGTTATTGGATGAAAACTTCAAACAGCTTTTAGTCTTTTTCTCTTGTATAGTTTTTCCTTGACTCATCATCATCATCCCCCTACCCTTATCCCAATTTATTTGGGGTCGGTGCAGTGTGTCCTTCTCTTCCATTACTTCCTTGACTCATCATTATATTATAATTCAAAACGTTTCATTCTAGATTAGATACTGACTAAAATGTGCTATAGCCTGTACACATCTTTAGCTTATGCTCAGTGATAATTTTTGCTAAGCGACATCAAAGTTTCGACGACTCACAACAAAGTAGCCTTTATTCCTACGGTTATAAAGCACATTACTAATCAAACTCAAACACGGTCGAACTCATTTGAAGTTGCGACTGTTGGTTTACTGCTGCGAGCCGAGGTAGTACTGTTTTACGATTGTGCAGTCCATACGTTGCAATAAGGGTTGTGATGTAGGTACCCCTTGTTTAAAAATTTATGATATTTTTTTATGTTTTAGCACGTAAATGTATTTAAATTTATTTATACAATTTTATTCTTATGGGCAATAACTGTAGGAAATAGTAATTACAAAAACACATTTAGGGCGCTTAGCGCTAGTCTATGGCGCATAGACGTTTAGTGAGTGGGTATTTTCGAGTCCCACATAACTCCGAATCCTGATGCATAGTAGGGAAGATGACATGCGTAACAACATTCTCCTTATTTAAAACAAAGAAAAAGAAGCTACCTACCTAATTCCATTTTCAAACACTGATTTTGGTATAAGAAAAGTCGACATCCCTATCGAGCAACATTATTACGTGCGAGTTTGCAATGTCGATAGATGAAGCCAGAGAACATATAACAAATACTATGGGTGAAGCACTCTCATAAAGTGTTCTAGTACAGATGTTTCACAAAGCGCATGTAGCTTATGGCAGGTCAAAAGTACCAGTTTTACGGCTGTTTCCATAAAAAGAGAGCGAGGTAATGTCAAAGACAAAATAAACTTTATTAAGAACGGGTTTATATGATCGAAGTTAAGAACTTAAAAATGGAGTTACTGACGGTTCGGACAAAATAATTTCGGACACTTTGTCCGAATTGACACTTTTAATTATATTATTTTTTATTGACGATTCAGACACCATTATAGTTAAAGCGTTTTGTACAGTCAGACAAAAAGTTATAAATTCTAATTGTCTATGACACGCGTTTTGGTGTCCGAATCGACAGTGAAAAAATAATAAAATTAAAAAGAGTCAATTCGTACAAAGTGTCCGATATTATTTTGTCCGAAGTCCGAAAACTCTAAAAATTAGTTAAGCGTTTTTGAATCGTCAATATTTTAAGCATTGAAATTCGGAAAATAGGACCTCCTCCTTTTCTGAAGTCGCTTAATAAGGCTCTACCTCAATAAGAACATCACCTTCATGATATTTATACAAAAATTGACGTACAACCATAACACAATGTCTTAATTTCGTATTGTATAAAATTATAACAATCAACTTTAATTCTACAAACAGAAAATTTAATCTCTTTGTTTTAAATTAATCGACAACAACTCAACAAATGAATTATTCTTTCAAAAATCATCTCTATTCCTTTGACGGAGCGTTTAAATAAACAATGAAATGATTTTTCATTAAATTACTACTGTTTGTTGTTGGGTTTGCTTGAACAGCTGTTTGATTGTTGCAAAATATATAAATAGTGGATAAATTGTTGTTTTTTCGTGTATATTATATACCGTATTGGTCGTTAATAGACCAGCATAATGTTGCCTTTCGTCTTGGTATCGCTTTTAGTGTCGGTAAGTATTTTTTTTTATTATTATTTGTTTAACATTTTGAAATGTGATGTAGGGTAAATGAATGTAAATTAAGTCCTTTTATTTAAGATAGTCTTATTTGATAAACGAATTAACGAATATAATGGCGTCATAAGAATCATAGACATTAATAAAAGTGTGTAGGTAATGAAAATTTATGGAATAATTTTATAAATTTCCAACGAGGTGAGTATTGGTGGTTTGTAACATTTTAAGAAGGATACATATAGGGTGTTAGTAGCACCCTAGCGAAAACTTACAGGGCAAAGTCGACTCATGTTTCTGAGTCTATAGGAAGTGGAATGTTCCGTCGCAAAATTCATGAAAAGATGAGTGTTTTTTTTCTATCACACAGAGGTCGCTGTAAATTTACAGAAAAGTAATTAAAATATCAACATCTTATAAACCGGCAATGTATGTACGTACGTACAACAACAGTTGTTTGCTCGCGGTCGCGGCGGCATCGGCAACGCGACAAAGTTGTGGCTTTTGTTGTGAGCCGCGCGAGCTCCCGAGATATTATCGAGTTGTTACGCGTACATTGCTGCTCAACGAAAAATCAAAATCTTAACTATGTATTTGCGACAAGTGGTTCCATAGAGAAAGTTGCCTAACTCTAAGGGTAGAACCATTCTTTAAATTTATCGCTAGGGTGCTACTAACACTCTGTATAGGTGTATACCTATAGAAATATACTACTATAGGTATGTACCTATAGAAATATTACTGAAAATAGTGATTATATTACAAAGATGCGTAATTATTAATATTGTATTGTCTAGTAGCCAATTAATAATGTCAATTCCTAATAGTTTGAAATTCCATAAATACATGAAAATAATTACAAAAAAATCGATTACAGTGTAATGATAAACCTAAAAGAACAAAATAATAAACTAAAAAAGAAGCTTTAATAAAAATAGAGTGAGTAAAGCTATAAATATATGAAAGAGCTTTCTTTTAGCAACTTTGGGACATGATTTAGCAACTGAATAAGTGACACCTAACCGTTAAAAAAGAAAAATAAACCTGTTAAAACAAATAAAATATACCCATTTGTATGCATGCATGCAATAAATAACTAACGACTCATACAAAACATTACTAGTGGCTCCGTAACTTTAGACCTCGCCTTAAAAAGTAGCTCAAGTTGTATGTTGCTAAAAAACAAAGAAATAAATTCTGTCACTACAACCTTATTATTTTCAAATTTCGAATATTGGCCAGAAATGTTTAGATTGATTTTGAAGTATGAATTTTGAAACTTCTTAAAATAAAAAACAAAATTTGCTTTGCACCGCTAACAAAAAAAAATATTTTTGGTAACTTTGATCATTTTTCAAAACGGCCAAAATATATTGTTTTCACATATCTCCGCAATTTCGAAAAAAATCGAAAACCTAACCCAAAAATTATACATAATTATCGAACCTGCTCACAAAAATTTCACGAGAATCGGTTGAGAAATGCGACCTGTAGAGGAGAACAAGCGGACATCCGGACACCGGAAGGACATACGAAAGCATTTTTGACCAAGCTGAAACAGAGACGGTTCGCTCGCGCTTCGCGCTCGCTCGGTCAATAATATAACCTTCATTATATAATTAAAAAACAAAGTACTGGAACATATTATTACTCGTTATTTAACAAAATTTTGTCTCGTTATTTAACAAAATGTTCTGGTTAAATTTCATGTTACCGAAATTCGTAACAAAAATAAGGTGATTTTATAAAAAAAGACGTAAGTAATCGAATATTATGTAACGTAATAAAACGGATACGGCAGTGGACTGGGAAATATCGAAGACTGTATATCTATTTATTGGAGATTGCGAGATATCCACTCATTGCCACAGTAGATATAAAGAACAGTAGCTCATGCACTATCAAAACAATAAATATTAAAACTACAGATTCTTATATAGCATAACCTAACAATTCTAAAAAAGGATTTAAGAAATAAAATAACTTGAACTAACACTGGTTTTATAAATAAACCTAAAACTTACGCGATGCACTAATTAGATGATTATGCTTAGTTTTATAGTACTTAAAAGTAGGTGAATATTATACTAAATTGTTTAATGTACATTATATTTCAATCTTATTTGTTAGCATTGGCAGATTGACAGTACTTACCTCGTCTGAATTAATTAGTTCAAAAAGTTTTATATTTTAAAGGATAATCTATATAATAATATACTATATAGATTTTTTATTCGCAATTTCAGAGTTGGATGAAATCGCGAATAAAAATCAGCTGTTTCATACAAAAATCAAAATCAAAAATATCAAAATGTATGAAACAGCTGATTTTTTTTCGCGCTTTCAGAGTTGGTAAAAATTGTTCAGTTTGATGGTCCCTATCTACTATATTCGGCATTAGGGGTATTTTTGTAACACCTTGTATAGTTTATTATATTAATTACATTATTTGTACTACTGTTAATACGCACATACTGTGTACCAGGTATTCCGTGAAATCCTCAGTACCCGTTCCGCTGGGAATGGGTGGATTTGCATTTGAATATGTAGGCGCGCGGCGTGTCACATCGACACAGTCCTGCGACTGACGGCTCACAGTCACTGCCGGTCGATATTCATGAGCTGGGTATAAACCTTCAGGTGTCAGGTCCAATGTGCGTCCTCCTCACCTTGTGCTAAAAACTGACTGGCTATCACGCTCTTTTATATGGTTGTGGCTATTCTGTAATTATTTCAATTACAACAGTGTTATAAGTGACGGCTCACACTGCCGGTCACCTTCATGTGTCAGTAAACAAAGTGCTTCCTTACCTTGTGCTGTAATTAAATCTGATTTAATGTCAGCAAAAACATGGGGATGGGAGTCCATACCTTTGTGGTATGTAATTATTTTCCGTTTCATATAGGTATTCCCGTATCTTCTTTTTCTCAATAGTCCTATAATTGACGGCTCACAGTCACTGCCGTCAATATTCATGAGCTGGGTACAAACCTTTAGGTGCCAGTAAACAATTTGTGTCCTCACCTTCTGCTGCATTTGTTAGCAATCTTTTTTGGTGGTTTATTTTTGTAAGCCGCAGAAAAATGGCACTAAATAGTTTTTTTTTATCTCAATAAGCCTGTAACTGTCGGCTCACACTTGCCATAGGTCGATATTCATGAGCTGGGTGAAAATTTTCGTGTGTCAGTAAACATGTGGGTCCTCATTTCATGCTGGAGCTACTCGCGTCCTTTTTAGGGTTCCGTACCAAAATGGTAAAAAGGAGCCCTTATGCACCATAAGGGCACCATAAGCCCTTATGCACCTTATGCACCGACTCAGTCTGTCTGTCACAGCTGGATATCTCGAGAACTACTAATGCTATCAACTTGAAATTTGGAATAGTTTTAGATGACGTTTGCCCAACTAGTTTTCAAATAAGAGAGAAATAAAAATATTTATAATTTTTTGCAACAGGGACTGAAAGAAGGTCTTAAAAATTTAAAAACTCGAAGAAGGCTACTAGGGCAGATATAAAATTATGTAAGATTACAGGAAAAATAAAACGGTGTCTCTAAATAGTAAACTTTTCAGAATGATGGTACGGAACCCACGGTGCGCGAGTCTGACTCGCTCTTGGCCGTTTTTTGGATTCATGGTCGTCTAGTGCTCGAGGCCCCAGACTCTTATTTTTTAAACTCAAGTTAAAAGCATGTCATGATATGGCTGTAGAAGAGTATGTAAGCAATAGATAGGTAGATAAATCTTTTATAGCTCACACATTAAAAGAAGAATAATATACAGAAAAAAAATATAACTACTGTGGGCAAAGGCGCCCTTATCGCTGAGAGATAGTTCACAGTAATGATTGACTGGATGCTAAAAATTTAGAGCATCATTAAATTTGCCAGGTAGAATGGTAGAAATAGTTTGTAGACCGACGAGGTCGTAAACAGAACAAACGTCCACGCTTAATAGTTTTCCGATATCAGACACGTTTCAAGCAAACTAAGCGATTTTCGTTGAACGTTTTCACAAACAAATCACAAAATGATCGGTCGGTTCAAAGGAAGCCATGCCATTGTAGTTTGCGTCAGTCAAAGTTTAACCGCCTCTGTGGTATAGTGGTTCGCCCACCCGTGTAAAGACGCAGGAATCCCGGGTTCGATTCCCAGTAGGGGGGGTACATTTTACTCGGTTTGGTTGGTTAGGGCTTACTTCAAGTCCGCCTGGCTAGTTACCACCACTTACCTAAGTCTGACGCCATAACAGTAATTTAAAAATTGTTGTGTTCCGGCAGTTAGCGGTAAGATAGCCAGTTCCTCAGTGCTGAGGATTCCGGGTGTAGTGTGCTTCCACCTTCGGCCTTATCGTCACTTAACATCAGGTGACATAAACACTAACCCGTAGTGGATAAAAAAAGTTTTCATGTTTAAATTGTGCAGTTTTGGAGTCTGCAGTCAGCATAGACTAACTAAACGAATTAGATAGCCTATTGCTGATAAAATAAATAACTCATATCCACGTACACCTAGGTACGTAATTTAATAAACACTTTAAAGGGCTGACATGAGCCAACTAGCGCCGCCAGTCGATTTTATTTTATTTATTCTAAATAAGCTTAATTTCTTAAAAAAGTCAAAGTTTCGTTAATAACGTCTAATA
This sequence comes from Catoptria pinella, assembly GCA_963556745.1. Classification (NCBI taxonomy): domain Eukaryota; kingdom Metazoa; phylum Arthropoda; class Insecta; order Lepidoptera; family Crambidae; genus Catoptria; species Catoptria pinella. The sequence goes on from OY750777.1 coordinate 3,691,452, forward strand.
TTTATTGAATAACTTTACACAGTTTGAAAAGGCATTCAAACAGTTTAAAACGCGATTTTCTTAAAAGTGGCCACTGTTGGTTCAAACCCGTTTTTAAACTATTGCATGTGTTTTGTAATGTTGTAGCGTTATTCAATACAAAACATTAGACGTCATTCACAAGACCTTGACTGATTCCTTTTTTTAAGAAATTGGGCTTATTTAGAAAAAAAAAAAAAAATCGACTGGCGGCGCCAGTTGGCTCATGTCAGCCCCTTAATAGTTTTTAAATTTGAGATTTTAGCATTCACATTTATTGTATAAAAATAGTAATATACTAGAAAAAATTGATTAATTATGCTGATTTCTAATAGCCGATTTTAATGCTCGAAAAATTCTTATTACACTAAAAACTTATAGTCTTTAGTCAATTTAGATTTCTGGAACTAATTTTTTCTTCTTCTGAAACTACTTAATATAATAGTAAAAAAATACTAGAAAAATTACGACTTTTGGACTCGCGACCTTTGGATGTCCGGACAGCATTGGACCGGACATCCACAGGTCGCGCGGGTTCGATTCCCGTCGGAGAATATGATCTGGTGCGAGTAGTATTTTTTCTAGTATATTATTTAGTATTGTATAAAAACAGAATTGTGAATGCTAAAATCTCAAATTTAAAAATACCTATTTGACAACATCACATACATTGCTCCGATTCCAAAGTAAGTAGCTAAAGCACTTGTGTTATGGAAATCAGAGACAACGGTGGTATCGCAAACACCCAGACCTGAGCCAATATAGAAAAGTTCATTTTCTTAATTGACCCAACCGGGGATCGAACCCGGGACCTCAAGAGATGGCGACACCTTGTAAACCGGTGTACAAAGCTCGATCACGGAGGTCGTCAAAAAAAAATGTTATCTAAAAACAATTACAATACAAAAAACATTGTTTACTTACATAACTAAGTTTTGTTGAAGCAGACTTTATGTTTTAAAACACATTCGCGCGCAAATTGGCACTATCAGCCTAAGCCCTTTTCCCGTGACTTATGAAAACTGTTTCCTGTCTGACAGGGGAAATCCCGAGGATGTCGTGTACAATAGAGAGGTGCTCAGAATGTTAGGTTTTAAAATAAACTTTGAATTAAATGAAAGTGTAAAAAAGACTAATAGGCTAAATAAAATAATACATTTAAAAAACATGACGTCATAACTCCTCTTAAAAGACCAATTTTTTAAGAACTGCGACTCAAAAAAGTTTATTTTGACCTCAAGTATACGTGTGCCAAATAGCTAATTTGATCCGATGTCAATACACGGCATTTTTTTTAACCAACTTCAATATACGTAATTTTTTTATGTATAGCGATTACTCGAAGATGGCTTGACCGAATAAAATTATTTAAACGTTGTTACATCAGGTTTGTTACAAATTGGTCCCATTTTGTGAAATTTTAAAAGAAATCCTGAAAATACTGTCGTTTTTGTTACCATTATATGAATTTAGGCGGATGTTCGACCATAACTTTTTTGTTTATGAACGATAATGATGGTGACGTCATTTCCTATTCTTTCAGGGTGCGCTCGCCGTGCCTGTATCCGTGTCCCAATACAACATCAACGAAATCTCCCCACCAGTGGACAATGGCCGCCCAGGGTAATCTATTGTTAAATTTATTACTTTTAATCATAATTAAACAAAACACATATAATAATAATAATAAATGCTTGGACAATTTCACACAGCGCCATCTAGCCCCAAACTAAGCGAAGCTTGTAATAAGGGTGCTAGACAACTGATATACTACTTATATAACACTTTTAAATATATACTTATTATACATAGTAAAGTAACACCCAGACCCGTCACAGAAATTTAAATTCATCATTACAATTTCTGCCCGGCTGGGAATCGAACCCGGGACTTGTTGCGTGGAAGACATGTTGACCACTGCACCACTCAGGCTGCCAACCCATATCTTATCAAAATTAATTATTCAGTGCTTACGCATTGTCTGTTAGGGCTTAGGGGCTACATTATAAAGCGTGATAGCAACGAGAAAACAACGCTCGCAGGAGCGAGACCAATTTGGCAGATTAGGCGAAACATACACAAAATCTAATCGTAGGTAGCATGGAAGTAAAAAACCATTATAGGTTCTACACGATTCTGAATATTGATGATACAAATTACTTAATTCATCAACGCCCGAGCGGCCTCATGCGGCCGGATAACAATGGAATATCTTTTGTGTCTCATTTTCCGGGCGTTGAAGGGTTAAAGCAATTTCGACTTGAATATAATGTTGTTTCTAAATAATCTCGAACTTAAGAATTCTTAAAACGCATTTTCAAAATTAAATATTATCGAGCCAAAATCATGAGAACCGTGATTCTAGTTATAAATCCCAAAGCCCAAAAAATCTTAAAGTGTTCATAAGATTAGGTTAGGTTGGAAAACGCACGAGCCGAGCGAACGGAGCGAGCGTGCAGCGGCCGGCGAAGAGCCAGAAACGACGTTTTTGTAAAATTTACTATTAAAAGAGGACTTAAACATAAATTCCCTGAAGCCTTGGCCATTTAACGGTGTAGCACCCGTTAACCCTTCAACGCCCGGAAAATGAGACACAATAGATGTTCTATTGTTAACCGGCCGCATGCGGCCGCTCGGGCGTTGATGAATTAATATGCAGATTATCTAGTTAAAATGCAGGTATCTAAGTACTACATAAGAAAAATTTCACACTTTAACGGATTGTACCCGGTAATTTATTACCTAGTTAAGGCGCATTAACGTATTCCGTACTCAGCAGTACGTAGCAGTAACAGAAAAACATCTTTGATTTTATAAATTCAAATAACATTTTTTTCTTCCCATAGCTATTCCATCGTTGGTGCCTTTGAAAATGTCATCGATGGTGGTGACACCAACATCTACATCCTGACCGTACAACAGATTCTGGCAGACTTGGGCAACCAGCGAGATAGCTACAGCCAAGCTCTGGCCATCGGTCAAACCATCAGCTTGCTCGGAGAGCTGGCCACTGGCGTCCCAGGAGACGCGTGCGCAGCCGCTGCCGTGAGTACTTAATTTCATTAATTTTTATCTAAACATATCGCTTTAATATAAAGAAAAGAGAAAAGGAAAATATGAAAGATATGGCACAAAATTTAAAGTTATAAGAAGAGCCATCTCGGAACTATCGCGTTTTCTGCGCACGAGACACACATAACGTACAGGCTGTATTAGTATCTATAATAATATATTGTGGCACAGCTTCGTAACATGACCATCGAAACGCGATATGATATAGTGATTTATCACGCTTAAACAAAAAGGCAATGGATTTTGACAATTAAGTGTCGATAAAACTCTATAAAACGTGATATAATATTATGTTTCAGTGGTCATGCTAGGGGAGCAGGCAATCTCGGACGAAACCGATAATAATGCTGCGGGTCTATCGGTTAAAAACAAGTTAATGTAAGCTTTGTTTTGACATCTGTCAAAAATAAAAACTTAAAGTAGCAATGTATCACATCCATCTGTCAAATCAAAGCTTACATTAACTTCATTATTTTTAGCCGATAGACCCGCTGGAGCTTGTCGCAGTAAAACAAATATAGGTGTACGGCAGGAGTGGCACTTCTGTTTGAACACAAACTTTATGTTTTGTGGAGGAGTTAGCTTCATTTAGTTCATGACTGATCAGTTTCAGATAAATGTGGTTCACTGTCACACTTTCTTTGTTCTCATTATCTTGCAATAATTAGTTTATATTTAAATATTTCGCAACCTGCAAAACATCTAACGGATAGAAAGTTTGAAATTTGAATAGGCAGACTGATCTTTTACTTACATTCTATTCATAAGATGACATTTTGTTGACAGCTAATAAACGCCTACGCTGACCGCGTGCGCACCGGCAACACCGCCGGACTCCGGTCAGCCCTCAACAACTACCTGAGACGTTTGGCCGACAACATCGACCTGATCGTCCGTCTGTCCAACGACCCAGATTCGGTCCGCTACTCGGTCAGTACATAATTAAGTATACGCCGTCTGATGCTACTATAGCTGATAGACGTGCAACATCAGGGTTCTCACCGGGTATGTTATGACCTAGCAACAGTAACGACAGGGTTCCGCCCAGTTTAGCCGACAACATCGACCTGATCGTCCGTCTGTCTGATCAACGACCCAGACGCGCCATACGGCCTGAGTTATTTTTATACTCGTATCTAAATAAATAAATAAATAAAAATCTTTATTTCCTTAAAAAAAAATACAGTAGTACATATTTCCAGCCCCCACACTAGGCGTAGACTGTCCTGTGGGGAAAGTATACGATTTACAAAAACAATTACAGCAAAACAGGTTAAACAATAACATAACAACAAAAATTAAAATTCGAAAAACAAAGACTATAATGTAATATATAAATAAAAGTATTATTTGTAATTGATTTTAATAATCTATTATCAGTCTAATATTGAAAGAAGTCGACATACTGTTACTTTTATCTGCTAGATCTATCACTTGTGTTAAAAATAAAATATTAAAGGAAAAATAATTTAGGTAGATTTTTTAGTAAATGTAAGAAATAATCATCACTATCACAATATTGTAATACTCGAGTTTAGTAACTCATTTAAATAAAAGGGGAACAACTGAGCGCAAAACATGTTTCAACTACAATTGAAACTAAACAATAGAAGAAACTCATTACTGCAGAGCAAACGTATTCCGGCATCAAATATGAATGCTATTCCCGATGCGTTCCCTTACCTATCCGGGATCATAAATCAAGCTCCTGGGGCCTCGTTTATCATCAGGCTATAGCAAATTACCGCAAACATTGTCTTTGCTCTAAACCATTCGGCTATTCTTCGACTGATAATTGATATTGATATTAATGATTTTTCTCTCGCGCCTCACGACGAAGATTAATTGTGGCCACAGATAGATAGTATAGTCCATTAATCATGATAGTTTTGTACATTTTAGTGTTTTCTAGAATCATTAGTACCTACTTGTTCTATTTGTTTTGAAATGAATTCAATTATCTGAGCTATTCTTGAGCAATACTTCCAGAAATTAAGTAGGTCATGTTTAGCTTGCAGTAGACTTCAGTGCCATTATGTGTTTTTTTCGGCCATCACAAAACTATTTAACCATATTTATTGTGATGGGAGACATTTTATTTTAATTTTATTTATACACGGCAATAAAAAATAGCAGAATTTTAACCGTATTATTATTGCAGGCTGGATCAAGGGGCAACTGCGCCGGAGGCGGTCGCAGCTACCAATTCGAAGCCGCCTGGGACGCCATTCTCAACAATGCTGGCCCATACCAAATCGGGTAATTATTTACATTGCTTTTGGAAAGGAGATCTGCAATTTTCCGATCTGCAGGCGTAGCATACCCCTAAATGTATTTTTTGACAGTTAAACAAAGGGTTTGTCTACATTAGGATGTCATTTTTGACATTTCAACGTAGACAAAACCGCCTTGGAGGTCGTTATACTACTAGGACTGGGTCTCGCTCGATTCTACTAATGTTAAGCCAAAAAACGACAAAACGTCCCCCAACATGACGCGCAACGCTCAATCTACGTGATGCTGCAACGTAGCCCAGTGTCCAGCAGAGTAAGACGCATTAACATGACGGGGGGACATGGACATGTTGTTAGCACCCGCAGCTCCCGCTCCGAGAGAGAGAGAGCTAGCACTAAATTTTTTTTACGGATAAAAATCGTACCTAACGAACGGTAGGTCAAAACGGATAAATTACTGAAATGTTGTTATCACACAGTCTAATTTTGGGTAGATTGTATAAAAGATGATATGAGCTAAATTCTAAAAATACATTATACGTACCTACGTTATAGAGATATATTTGAAGAAAAAAAGGATGCTGCACCGACTCTAAATAAATTGGGATAAGAACCGGAGGATCATGATCTAATCATTCAATTCCTCATCTTTCATTCCAGTCTCGTCAATGAACAGTACTGCGCCGCCAAGCGCCTGTACAGCGCCTTCAACAACCGCAGTAACAACGCCGGCGCCGCCGTCTCTGCCGCCGCCGTCGTGCCAGTCACCAGGGCTGTGCAACAAGCAATTGGACCACTCTCAGCAGTAAGACCATCATCATCATGACAGCCTTATCAATTTCCACTACAGACGTAGACCTCTCCTGTTGGAGAATGATGCTGGGGATCATTCTTCGGGAGGAGATCACAGAGTTGGACCGATTTCATCGGATAACGCAACTGCTCATTTTCTGGTCAAATAAGGTGTTAATGTACTGCCTCTAAGTGATTAGTAGCTTTTAACGACACCCCATAGTGGGTTGATGCTATATTCTACCCTGTCGGATATACGACATCAACATTTTAGACCCCTTTTTTCTCATACCATATAATATCTATCCATAAAATCACTTCGTTGTCCGTCTGTCTGTCAAGCAAGAGCAAGACAGGTTCTCAGGATCAGTTTTTTCTCTCGCAAAATATCTAATGGTTTTCTTCTATTCTTTCAGTTCCTGAGGGCAGTCGCCACTGGTGCCAACCCAAGCAATCTTGCCGAAAGTGCCAAGCGAGCACTGATCATCGCCGGCGCAGATAGCCCATTATAAACAACCCTCTGAACAAACCCAATCTAACATATAGTATATATCTATGAACGTATATCTCCCACCACAGAAACCTTTCGGACACCTTTATCCATATATTCACATACATTTATCAACAATTATAACATTTACAGCTAAATACACGATGAATATTGTAATTTAAATATATGTTTTTAAACAATACCCTAATGACCCGGCTTTCATTTTGACAACGATGTTTTTGTTAAATAAAGATGTATCCAATTTTATGATATACGCAGCAGTGTGTTTTACTTAACTCCAATAAAACATCAATATAAACTATTATAATTTTGATGTTATCTGTTCGTGGTCCCACTAGTGGGACATGGAGGGCCACGGGTGGGCCTGAGCCACATCACGTACTGAACACCCTGTTTATGAATAATGAATGACGCATGTTATGTATAACATATCACTTATAATCACCATTTCGTTGTTAAATATAACTTTTAAGGAAATATCATTAAACTACCTTTCAACACAAGTGTGTATCAGCCTAGCAAGTCCCGAGTACAATTTTCTGGTTAAAGTAATTATCGCTCTTAGAAATAGAAAATATATTTGTCTATTATCGTTATCGGAGTAAACGTACGTACGACTCTTCAGCCTAATTGGAAATCGTTATTTTTAAACACTCTTTAAAAACAAAACTAACCAAGTAGGTCATACGGGCAACAAAAAATCTGTTTGTGGAATTCAATTCATGTTCAGAATAAACTGAAGGTATGTGTGTGGTATATGTAATGTATCCGGTTATAGTTTCCCATTATATGACTAATTACCAGCAAAATTTTAAAGCTCAACATTAGAATAAGAAATCAAAATATGCAATAAACAAACAACAAAGCAACCAGTAATCAGTAAACTTTGACTTTTTGACAAATACACAGCCACGAAAGCTTTAAGATTCAAAGTAAGAGTCAGTAAATGGACAATTTTTTTCCGAATGCAAATAAATACTATTATTTAGGAACAAGTCGCGGAGTGGGCTGTGGTAACACACTTAAAATAGCCACAGGAAAATCCTTTAAACAATTATTCAGTCTAATGTGTTTCATGTAATGAGCATCTAGTTGGCAATTAAAATGAGAGTAGTTCTAATTAATTATATGTTATTACTTTTGGGCCATGGAATCAATACTGGTATGTGTAATATACAATCTTATAAATAATAATATCAAAGTATTTACTTAAGTCTGTATGTCTGTCTCTGTCATCTTTTTACGCCTAAACCACTGAACATATTTTGATGAAATAGATGAGATTGGACGATGGATGAAGTCTACCTTTTTGTCACAAAAATCAATATCGAATGCAATTGAGAATTTAAAAAATTGTAAGCGTTCGCTAGTATCTAATAAATAGGGTTGCTAGCACTTCATCATATCAGCCGCACGACACCCACTGCTGGGTATAGGCCTCCACCAAGGATCTCCACAACGATCAGTCCTGCGCTGCCTGCATCCAACGGCTTCCCGCGACCTTCACCAGATCGACGGTCCACCTTGTCGGGGGCTTACCCACGGAGCGAAGTCCGGTGCACGGTCGCCATTCAAGAACCTTTCCACCCCAACGGCCACCAGTTCTTCTCGCTATGTGTCCCGCCCACTGCAACTTCAGCTGAGCAATCCTTCCAGCGATGTCTGTTCTAGTTCTCCTAAGGATCTCCTCATTTCTGATTCGATCACGCAGGGAAACGCTGACTGAGCATGGCTATGCTAGCACTTACCTTTTGCTATTTACAGACGTTCTACTATCTTTTACTTCATCAATAAGTAGGCCACGTGAATAAATAATTATCATTAGGACTACCGTATTATGACTAAAACAACACCACATACATTGTGCCAGTCAGCCGAGTTAAGGCAATCCGAAATAACGATAGTGCTCAGCGGGTCTATCAGCTAAAAATAATGAAGTTAATGTTAGCTTTGATTTGACAGATAAATGTACACGTGTAGATACATTGCCAGTTCTTTTTGGCACAAATAAAAACTTACCAAAGAAAAGTACCAATATATCACAACCATCTGTCAAATCAAAGCGATTACGATAGAAATGTAAGTTGGGCGATAGAGCCCTAGGTCTGGGGTGGTACTGTCGTTATTTCCGACAGTAAGTTCGTTTTCTAAATTGACCCAACCGGGGATTAAACTCGGGTTTTCAATGATGGTGACAACATGAAAACTGGTGTGCGAGCAACGGACACCGAGGTTTTCGAGTAAGGATAAAGATTGATTGATTCGTCGTGGACGACATCAAAAATTCCACTTCATTCCTGTTTCATTTCAGATCTCACCAATTTCGAAGATTATAAAGTCATATCGCTTGTATACAGTGACACAAACATAGAACAGAACAATTTGAATGACAAGTTTATAGAAATGGCAAAAAAAAACGGATTTCATCTTGATTTTTTCCACAAAAGATACCATAATCCCTATCTTGCATCGGGCGAAACTGAGATTCACGAAATTGTAAAGTCGGAGGATCATAATAATGACATATTTTCATTTCTGACAAGGTACCAATAGAAAACCATTCCGAGGTTTTTCAATTACTATCACAGTTAGTACATTTTTTTTTGGATTTTTGCCTCCGGACCAATTCCACATTCGTTCGTACTATTTCCATGTTCGTACAATTCCATATTATTCAATATTTATACAATTCCACCACTAGACATATTTTACACTTTGGGTTACATTGTATAGCGTTTATAGTCTGACCACAAGAGGGGTGCAAATAGAACAGTGGGCCACCCTGGGCGCAGTACAGCGCTTGTGGTCAAACTATAATACGAGATTTTGATGAATTTGCAATTTGATCTTTCGTGGGAATAACAGAAAAAGTTAAACTCAAAAGAACTATCTTTGATATTCAAAAGAACTATTGTTTGATGTGATGGATTGCTGCGTAGTCAGCACGTCACCGTTTTTAAATAATAAATATAATTTCTTACAGGAATTCATTCTTAATCAGCTTTGGAGCCTCAGGATACTGTGACGCAATAAATGAAATCCAGAATTCTTCTCTCCTTTGCATTCGCGATTTCGACGAATGTCCTTCCAACAAAACGGTGATCATATTCAGTGAAGGTCTTTTGAAATATAAACGTCTATATAACGCAATAATTACAAAAAAAATTGAGGTCTTAGATTACGTGTTCGTGTGTCTACCGAACAACCTTCCTGATGTAGAGGATGTCAAAGACCAACTGAAAAAGTTTTCAAAGCTACCTCTTGAATTCCCTGATAGTTGTGAAAGTGGTGTAGACATAGACGCATCTGTTCTGGCAATTGTAACTCCTTCACCATTTCCTTTTGAAACTACACTTCCAAAAATTATTTACAATAATCCTTATTTACATACTGACGATTTTGTTGATTTGCCGAATGCAATAAACTTAATGACAAATTGGAAGCCTCTTAAGTATGCTATTCTCAAATTCATTGAATCCATGCACTGGCACAGAGTAGCTGTGATTTCAGATGACAATGAGGACAGTGAAGAGTTTTTAAATGAGCTGATACCTGTTTTTGAGCAAAGTCGAATTATATACACATCTCAGACATGCAATAAGAGGGACTGCGACTTCTATGATGTGAGTATTTTTGGAGATTAGTGGCTAGCACCACAATTTACTTATTTATTATTGTTATTTACATTGACATCTCTAACCGGCACGGAATAACAGGAATCTGAGACGAATCTCAAACGAGTTCAAGTGCGTGACGCAGTACCGTCGCCCTGTGAGCGCTGTCTATGTGTATGTGCGTTGCTCGAACGCCTGTAGTACTAAGCTTAACTTTTGTAGTCTCTCTTTTTTGTGCTAGCACGTTCGGCGTAAAATATGTAGATAATAAGCTACTTTTGCTAATCTCAGTTATCGGATGGGTGATAAAAAATCTATTTTGCGCCTGTACGTGCTTCCAAAGTCCCAGTAGGTCCGGAACGTAAATTATTGCATCTTGCAAATGATTCAGTCGTGTCGTCATCGTTATTGGCCAATGAAAATGGCTTTTACCGTCGCTTCTTCATTTTTTAAAGTATTTTTTTCTTAAAGTCATATAGTAGGTAAGTACCATTTCATTGATTTCTTTTTCCAGGCTGCAGCGTATTTAATGAATGCTGGTGCAAGGATTGTGATTTTGAATATGAATTATAGAAATGTAAAAAATATTAAGCCTTATCTCAACCATAAAGCTTCGAGATCAGTGACATGGATCGTACGAGATTGGCCCTTTAGGAAAGATGAACAAGTAAGAACAGTCCCTCCCTACTAACCAACCGATATGGTGAAAAAACTACAATTTTGTAAAGTCAAATAATTAATAAATCTTTTCCTTCCCTAGACGTTTAATACTAATATGGATTCTGTGCTCTAGGTTTTGAAGGAAACTCTTGTATGATAATCTACATCTTGAAATGTGTTTCTGTTAAAGTTTCAGGAAAAACACGACCTCTTCTCTTTCACGCTGTCTCCAGCATTTGATGATAAGAAGCCATATGCTCCTTACTTGAGCGGCATCAAGGAAGGTCTCAAAATTATAAATAAACAATATTTAAAAGCTTACGGCGACAGAGAACTGTTTTTGAAGTAAGTTTTATTTTTCTATAATAACTTTATCATAACATATCGTACCCTAATCCTTGCCATAACTTGTAAGCATTAACTATTAAAGACTTTATAAATGCAGCTCATGAGGACCAGTAAATGGAATGCAATAAACTATTTGATTTGATTTGATTAAATTATGAAACTCTACGAAAGATGTCACACCGTATGCTGTCCGACTGTCCGTATGCACACACTTCATCGGATATCTATTATTTTATTGGTCCGTCCTGAGAAACAGCCATCTGTATGCAACTCACACGTACTGCATCTAGATTTGATGTGTTTATTAAGACTCTCGTTAATTCTTCCAGATGCTTTGCACTTGAAATAAAAAAGCCAAGACCATATCAGACCCACATCCATATAGTGCGGAAGTTGTTCAGACATGACTTCCAAGTGGTTTCAACCATGAAATCCACCGGTACTGGAGTGATTGAGATTAATCGCTCGAAGATTTACGCCACCGGACACATCCCACCGGACACATATCCGCCATGCATCATCAAATCGAAGAATTACAAAAAACCATGCAACGATGAGGAGTTAGTGCTCTATCTGATCGTGTTAGTGATGTTCATTTTGGTTTTCCTCATAATTCTTATATATTTCAGCAGGATCCGTAGCAATACTTATAGACGTTTGTTTTAATTATTATCTCTCAAAAAGTCATAAACTTAGGTTTATGTTATCGTTCACTTCTGTTCATTCTTATAAGTTTACGAATGTTAGGCCATTACTCGAAGTTTCACTAAAAATTATGTCCTATCGATACGTTCTTAAAATCAGTACCCTTAGCGCGAACACCCATCGAGAACAAAAACGCACGTAAAAAAATTTGATGAGTAATATGCAGGGCCATCTACCGCCGAAAAGCGAAATGAGATTTATCATAGACAAATCCTCTATCGTGTACCTTTACGCGCGTTCTTTACATTTTTAAATTATTGTCCTAATAAAAGAGATTATGCAAAAAGCCTCTTTTATATGAAACCCCTTTATTCCCTAGTAGCCCCACTTCACATTTTTAGTCCCTGTTAAAAATATATATTAAAAAAATATATTTATAAATCTTGCTTTTTTTATTTGCAATATAATTGGGCAAACGTCACCTAAAACCATTCCAAATTGTCACAGACTGACAGATAGACTGAGTCGCACCACAAGGGTTCCTTTTTACCATTTTGGTACGGAACCCTAAAAAGGTCACAGAACCACAGATGAACCTAATCGTCTATTCTCCATGACCTTGTACCGTCTGCGCAGGTTTATAGAGAATATTTTGATTGCTTATACTTATTTTTCTATTTGTATTTAGATTTGAAGTGTTAAAAAATTTAAAATTATGTAAATTTTGGGGAAAGTTTACTTCAAAAGCCTTTGTATTGCTATCCCATCCAGTTAACAGATATTTAATTATTCAGTGTAGTTTTTTAATGGCAATTGGTAGTTACAAGTATCAAGCGTTGCTGTAGCAAAATATGTATCTAGCACTATAAATTAGTTTGCCTGATGGAAAACAATCTCCATTTCCTAAATGCCAAAAGTAAAAAGTAACTTCAAGTGATTCCATTCCTGTCACTTTCCTAGCAACTTAAGGAGTTCTATCCTCCATACTTATTCCCATGCAAACCTCTAAACAAGGTGTTACAAAAATACCCCTATGGTATATAGGGACCATCAAACTGAACAACTTTTACTATGGGGCCAACTCTGAAATCGCGAAAAAAAAGTCAGCTGTTTCATACAAAAATTAATTACGAAAATATCAAAATGTATGAAACAGCTGATTTTTTTTCGCGATTTCAGAGTTGGTCCCATAGTAAAAGTTTTTCAGTTTGATGGTCCCTATATACCATATTGGGCATTAGGGGTATTTTTGTAACACCTTGTATAATCGTATAATCCTAATAAATCGTCTTGAAGAATATACTCCAATCTTATGTAAACCTTCTTTTATGTTTAGACAAAAGCTACTGAATAAAAAATATACTTCAGCCAAGGTTTTTAATAAGTTCGCTCACGTATTTAATGTCTCTCTTGTCGTGTAGTTCTTCTTCCTCCACATCGGAAAATGTTGTGGTGCGAGGGGGAGTCGATGGTCCTGGCAAGTCGTAGACGAAGGAACGGATCTGGAACAAATAAATACTTTTTATTTTACTGTTTTTACCACAATGGGGAAGTGTTTTTACCACAATGAGGAACTGACTATCTTATCCTCATATTATTTTTTTAAGCATTGTAGACTATATTCTAATGCCGTGTATCGCAGCTCGCGACCACTCGCCATTTCTTCCGGACCCAAGGCACAACTTCTATACGCAACTGGTTGTGCTGTCGGTACTTTTGATTTGTTTCCCTTCTACACAACTTATTGGTCCGTTGGGAAAAAAAAATTACCTATGGCCCAAGTTACGAAAAATGGACGCAAACAGCCGTACACTGCCAAAGTTAAAACTGATAACTAATTATTTTTTATAATAACTGTTAATATATTAAACGAAAAAAATAATAAAAATCTTAATACGGCAAAACCAGTTGAGCATAGTATCAAAGCCTTGGGCTCGCCATGTGCATTGAGCGGCAAGTCGGCAAGTCCTTCTGCAATGTTAAGTTGGCTCGTGAGCCAGCCTCGCGATGTACACGGCATAAGCTTTGTTTGATCATTTCAATATCCCTGCTGCTGAAACACAGACCTTCCTTGTGAATGGAAGAATGACAGGCCATAACCTATCACAAGGGCTCAATGCGGTTAGGTAAGTGGAGCCTTCATTCAAATATAAGACAAATCTAAAAACTTACCTTCTGGGTGACAGATCTCAAGTTCTGCAATATCTTCAAGGCATGTCGTTTTTCCGTTGGATGTGAAATTTGGTACAACCGAATGGCTCTGTGAAACTGAAATAAGATACATTTTTGAAATTGATAGTATGTTTCCTATGAACACATAATTTCCAGCAGTTTACAGATATAGTTAAACATTTGAGATGATCAAATTGACTTATTTTAAATTCTCTAGCATCTGTATGTTGTTGAATGTTTTGTAGAAGCGAATTTCACTTACACTCTGAAGTGATATCAGTATCTCACCCATCCATACCCCATAAAAGTGATCATATGCATAAAACTCCCTCAGCTTGATTTGAAGGCACCTAGATAGATGCTCAACTCTAAAAGAAGTATTTGTCCATAGTTACCCGCTCCAAAAGGCACCAAGTGTCCCTGTACTGCTGCAGGAAGATTACAGGCGTCAGCACCGTCGCGTAGAAAGCTGCCTCTTTGTCCAGGACATCATCTCCCTCCGACATGCCGTAGATGGTGCCCCTCAGCTTGTGCAGGAAGGCCGTGTTCGAATGCTCCTTGTCAAAACTGAAATAATGAGCTTGAATTAACGGGATCTCTCTCATGGGTTTCAAAATTTTACACCAGTTTTTTCTGGCCTAATGCAACATACACGTACAAACTACAAGTGCGCGAGACCAGGGAGCTGATTACGTAACTCTGTTACTAACAATTCTCGATTTATAAGTAATATAGTTGTCACATTGGTTCTTACTAAAGCAGCAATGTAACTGCGATTTCTGTCAGAGTTGATTGCAACAACGCCGTGGAACGCCAGGAGGTGGTCGTGGAAGGAGCCGTAACGTCCCCTCCTGGCGAACCCCACATACGAACTGTCCCTCTGCTCATCTGCTAGATGCGTAAATGCATTTTTTATCGGTATAAAAAAGGTCTGGGGCCCTACCGGCTAACTTTTCGAACCTCGGCGGGTCTGCCGAGCTTCAACTTAAAACAGATAAATCGAAGTAAGGAGTTTCGTATTGTACTATTCGCCGAAGTTATTCAGAAGATATCGATGTTCGTGTGACATCATGAATTGAGGTTCGCCATTTTGGCCCGATTGGGGCTCGATTTATCTGTTTTAATTTGAAGCCCGGCAGACTTTCTGAAGTTCGTTGCGTTAGCCGGTACGGCCCCTGGCGTGGCATGGCACCGTACTGGCAGCAATGATATTATTGACTGGCAGATATTATGAGTATATGGCAAAGGTGAAGGGAGAACATGCGCGAAGCTTACGACTGATCATTACGGAGTACAACTATGGACGTATTTTACCCCATGTCGGGGTCATAGAAAATTAAGTTATTCGTTGAAAAAACCTCGCGAATAGCACAAATCAGCTTATGAAACCTAATGACTACGTAACTCATTCTAAGAGTGTTATGTCCATTAAAACATTATATTTTACAAGAAAACATTTATTGTGCTTGGAAGCAAACCACTGACTCAGTAATAGAATAATCAATTACAAGTACCCTCATGTATTAATCTTATTAAATAACAAGATAACCTGCTGGTATCTACCCACATAATATAACCTACTACAAATTCTAATTCATAATAAAGAGTAAGTGGCGTTAATAAGTACACTTACTAAGGCAATATAGCATAGTACCGCCTGACGATGTCTCTAGCCGAGGGTCGTAGGTGGCTGCAGCTCGCATCCATCCCATCCACCTTCTTGTTCCGGTGTATCCAGCGGTCCTCGCCGGGAGAAAACTCATCCGACTCTTCGTCCGGTTTTAATGGTGGCTAACCCAGTAAAAGATAGTAGAAAAGATAAATAAATACTGAAAAAAATTGACTCACCCGTAGCACCTCAGACAGGACATGAAGCCGCTCCTTTGGGATTCCGGCCCAATGCACTGACCAATTATGCTACCGAGTCGATAGTGGGAGCGGCGAAATTTTCTAGTACTTTTTACATTTTCGCTGCAAGCCAGCGTTATTTCATCAATGTGAGAAAATACCCTCGACATTCGTAAGAAACATCGAATAGCCTCATAATAATATTTTAGTTTTTTTTAAATATCATCAAATCCAATCCTGGACTGGAATGTAATCATTGTAAGAAGATTGTGCACCTAGCTGGTGACTGTTCTGGACTAACAGCTAAGCAACAGCGCTGAAGGCTGCAGGAAACTTGGAGTGGAGGTCCACTCCAAGTTTCCAGGGCAGGTGCCCTGAATGCCTTGGTATTATGTGTTCGTATGTGTTCCTAAATAGTTTGGATGTGTGCTTAATGTACAAAGACGACCAGTTACGGTATACAGAAAAACCCTTAAATGTTTATGAGACACCGTCTTTGCATGAAATTAAATTGTAAATGTGTTATTCCTCGAATAATAATAATAATAAAAGCGGGGTATTTCGCATAGTCAAACATCGAAGGTATTTCTTACACATTATACATTACTTACAGTCCAATTAGAAAATGAAATAGAAATGGGAAGAAACATTTTGACTACAGACCAAAATATTTAGTAAAGAATACTGACCACCTTAAAATTGTACCTAAGCTAACCACGCTAACCATCGATTTAAATCTTTAACGCTAACTATAATTATTCACTGAAATAAAAAAAATTAAAACACGATTTTAAAACAACTAAGAAGTATAAAAATCGGGCTAAAACCATACCTAGAAAAAACGAACTAAAAAGTATAAGTAAAATAATTTCACACGTAAAGATTTATAAACTTATGTAGAAGTTTTAAACCTAAAAACGTGGGGCGCATTTTGTAAGATTTCTCGTAAATTTTAATGTTTTAGCGAATATTTTTCTAAGTCTATGGTCTTTTGCATGTTGCATGCGTCAAAACTTTAACTCATCGGGAAACTAGATTCAAATCATTTGCAAAATTTGTGGACAAAGAAAGAAATAAACGAGAAAGCAACCAAATAAAACGTGTTCATAAAAACACCCCATAATTTAATGAACTGTAAACTTTCACAACATGGATTATTAGAAACAAAGCAACATAACTTACCACACAAACTAACCAAATCAACACAAGGCATACTTTTCTTCCCATCTCCAATATGTCAACAAAATCATGATACAGCGATTCCCATGAAACAAAGAACAATACGCAACACTAATTTAAATAATTACAGCCACATTTTTACTCAAGAGAAATTTCAATAATAACTTTAAAAAATTTGTTCATCTGACATATCGATTGAAATGCTCCGTCACTTCACGTATTTTTTTCTTTGCAGATTCAATAAAAAGATCAAACCAGTAATCACAAAGGTTTATTACAAAAACAGGAGGATTTTTTTAAGCACAGTGGAACCTGGAGGGGAAGTACTCTAAATAAATAAAAGAAGATAGTAGTTTTTGCGCAAAGAGATAGGTAGGTATTCCATTATTTCTAAAAAGAAGTAAAACTGCATTCAGGGATTTTTGAAAATATGGTTGCCGTAGCCAGGAACCGAACCGATGCAAAAAAATACACCTGTATTATTATGACACCAATCGCATAAAAGCACTCTTTGCTTTTCGATATCAATAACTGATCACAATGAGTTATGCTTGTGCATTAAGCACTGAATAAGTAGTACCAATTAAAAATACTTATTGCTGATGAAATTAGTATTATTACTAATTTGACATTCGATTACTGAAGTTGGTAGATAAGTCGATTATTGAAACAAGTCTTAATCGCGCATCGCTAATAATGACCATTGATCTCAGTGCGATACTGTAGTTTTTCTCCCTACGTACGACTACATACTCGGCGTAAATAACACATGGGTTTCATCAAGAGAAGTTTGAAGATCCGCAACTTGTGATACGGACATGCTTGATAACGGAAACGGCAAAAGGGCGTGATGCAACAGTTATACATATAGATAGACTATGAGGAGCTCTATGGCGCAGTAGTTTAATGCCTGGCCCTGCTATTGCGGAGGTAAAGCAACTTTCGCAAGGGTCTGTCATGGGATGGGTGACCAAAAAATCATTATTTCGAGCGCCTTTAGGAAAAAATGGCTGATGGTCAGACTATGATAATAACCGAATTCTCTCTTTA
Organism: Catoptria pinella; assembly: GCA_963556745.1. NCBI lineage: Eukaryota > Metazoa > Arthropoda > Insecta > Lepidoptera > Crambidae > Catoptria > Catoptria pinella. Next base: position 3,709,595 of record OY750777.1, read on the forward strand.
AATGAAAAACGGTTCTTTGAAAAAAAGTTTTATGCCAAAATACACAAGGTGCAAACTATCAAGTTACTGCTTATAAGCACTACTTCACACGAGCTGGTGGTGACCAGCTCGTTCAGGGTGCCATCCATAACGTTTGGAAGGGGGTGCTTTGCTTTGTATGCCGTTGGCACAAACAGATCCGCTTCTTCTTCCTGTGTAAACCAATCATAAACGTTAAAGCCACGTTTAGAAACAACTATGAATATCAGAAAAATTGAGTGAGTCACTATTTTGGTAGCCATTTGGTTCTCTCGATAATTTTGCTCGTAATTTGAAATGACTACAAGTTAATGATGATACAAACTTGTACTTTGTTTAAGCAAGTATTTCTACTTTAAAATACGTAGTGCACCTAATTGATGACATTGTCGTTATACAAGGTGTTACAAAAATACTCCTAATGCCGAATAGGGTATATAGGGACCATCATACTGATCAATCAACTTTTACTATGGGACCAACTCTGAAATCGCGAAAAAAAACAGCTGTTTCAAACAAAAATTAAAATCGAAAATATCAAAATGTATGAAACAGCTGATTTTTTTTTCGCGATTTCAGAGTTGGCCCCATAATAAAAGTTGTTCAGTTTGATGGTCCCTATATACCCTATTCGGCATTAGGGGTATTTTTGTAACACCTTGTATAAAATGCAGTTGAGTTTTCGCCTTTCAGTCACTGTAATATTTGATTCATGTAAATTAATCACAACAAATAGCTAACCGGAGGAGCTGCATGGAATCTGATTGGTCTTCTAACAGTTTTCAGAAGCTGACCTCCAGATGTCACTATACGCCTTGAAGGTGGTACCTTTAAAGAAAAACAATTATTTCCGATCCGACACAACAATATTTCCGAGCGCTCAACAATGTACGTACTCCAGGTCCTGCACCCTGATTACTTAACTCTGTTGCTAACAATTCTCGATTGAAATCGATTGAAACCGCAGTTAGTTTGCTGCTTTAAGTAAGATAGTTGTCACATTGGTTCTTACTAAAGCAGCAATGTAACTGCGATTTCTGTCAGAGTTGATTGCAACAAAGTTACATAATCAGGGGGCTGATGTAGATAAGATTCTATAGTACTTAAACAAATATGGGAAGAGAGAGTATTTATGTCTTGAAAGAAAAGACAGATAAGGTTAAGTAGAAGATCAAAACATGAAAATGGAAACTAATGGACCCCCGTGACCAGCCGGCAGCGGCGAGCGGGCAAATGCCGGAGTTTTCAGTGAGTATTCCCCCCTCCAGGGATTCCACCGTGCCACTAGAGTCTAGAGGCTGGGTGGAATCTCCGGAGGCGGTCGTGGAGGGCGGCCGCTAGCGCTGTCAGTGCTGCGACCCTCCTGGCGAGCCCCAAATACGAACCTGCAAGATGCGTAAATGCATTTTCTCCGGCATAAAAAAAGGGAGGGTCAGGCGCATGAGTTTGAACAAACATATGGATAATTGGCAGGGATACCTTTGATAATGGCTCTATTGCCACGGACAAGGCATATAATTATGTTGACTAAATTTTAAGAGTAATTTTATTTTTTTAATTTATAATTAGGGTGCGTTTCCACTGAGCAGCAAAACGCAGCCTTACTGTCGGTAGTGAGTTACGGCCCACCTCATTATCCATCCAAATTAGGCCTGGGCCCCAATAATGGCGACAATATAGCTGATAATATGCTTACGGACGGCGTCTCAGTGGTGGTTGTCTTCTTCTGGTAGATGTTGAGCGGCGTGATGTTCTGTATGAACTCCTCCATTATGAACCGAACGCGTGCCACCACTGGCTCCAGACTTCGCATGTGCTTGGCAATCAGCGCCGGTTTGTTTGCAGACAAGTACTTGTTCAACTGTCAACAAGGCTTTGAAATCAGAGGACCTGGGTACTGATCAATTAGCGATGATCAGACAATGATCGTAATTGGATTACTGATTCTTGAGTAAACGAATAGACTATTACCGTCATTTGATTTTTTGAATAAACCCTTGGTTTCAGCACCATGAAGATTTTACAATTTGATATAGGGCAAAAAATTCAACCAGCTGTTTGAGAAATTACATGGACAAAATCAATTTAATAATTTCAATTAATAGAAATAACTATGGGGAACGAGAAGAATACAAGACATACAAGACAAAAAGAAACCAAAATTCAGTCAATCGATTAATTACCTTATTAACAGGACACCAACCATTTTTCTTTGTGGTGGCGGAGTCGGTAATTGTCAGCCACATCATTGCGATGATCCTGGGGAAGGTGACGTGTGGCTCCCCCATCATCACGCCCGGGGTCTTCACCAGTGCATCTAGGTCCGGCTCCGAGTCCAAGCTTGCAGTTTCGACTAGTAGCTTGTTTCTGATCAGCACATGTACGAGCTCCGGTATCAATTTGGCATCATCGCCTTCTAAATTTCTGGGTGAGAAAAGACATTCACATTATTATTCAGCTTTAGAAATATGATGGTCAACAATTGCAAGTTAAGAAATACCGGGAGTAGGCGATCGATGCACTCGGTGGCCAGCTCTCTCTGTCGGGAGGTCTCGGCTGCCAACCAGGCGAAGAAGGTCGATACAAACATTTATTTATTCAAATATGGCTCTAGTTTTTTTACTTTACGATCTAATTAAGATGATACCAACTTAAGTAGCTCCACCATAAGTCTCGCGACCTTCCCCGCAGAAGGGCGGGAGTATGCGATGCACTCAGTGGTCAGCAGCCTGGAAGGTGGTACAGGCTCCGTCTCAAACGCCGATGCCAGCTCCCTCTGTCGGGAGTCCTCGGCTGCCAACCAGTCGAGGGTCAAGGCAGACCTGTACGCTGCTATACCGGATATGGTGCTGCGGGTCACATTGTAAGGGTTGTAGTAGTATTCTTCTGCTGTACACTGGAAAAGATTAACTTATCATCATTACACTTTAATCTAAGTCATTAGAGCACTTATCTAATTATCGTGACACAGATAGATGCACTGAACAAAAAAACAAGTAATCTATTCCCAGTAACTGTCTAACTGATAGGCTTACTAAAACTAAGGCTTAAAGACTCCTGTCAAATACCATAAAATGGTAACAATTGCTATGGCAGAACAAGACATATCCCTGACAGAGAGTATGCCTGATGTCGACAGCACGTCAGGTCATACAGTTAAACTGTTAAAACAGCTTTTATTACGTAGGGCATAAAGGCGGTCTCAAGGTCAACATGTATAGTCAGGTGCAGTCCTGTGTACATACCTAATAGGAACAAATGTACACATCAGCAAAGCTGACGGAATACTAAAGTATATTAGCTTGGATCAGAATAAAAAATATCGTAGTCGTAAAAAAATATTATTGTAATATTATTTTCAGTCGGTATACGTAATATTGAAACTCTTAGAAAGCACTCACATAAAGTAATAATTCAATTTAAAATTGTCAACTACAAAAGGAAAAGGAAAATACGATTGGGACTGTATAAGAGCAAATACTCAAACCATAAAACAGAAAACTTTTACAAAAGCACAACCGGAAATCAATGGAAGAATCCACTGGAAAAGGAAATTGCGACAGAGGTCCAAATCAAAGGGAAGGGGACACGACAAAAAGGGCCTTTTCAAAATAATAACCAAGTAATTAGCCAAGTAAAACAATCCAAGTATAATATAAACAACAGTGAAACACATCAGAAGCCAAAACGCTGGAATTGTTTCAAAGTCGAATTAAATTTGGGAGAACTTTTTCAATTCGCCGTGTCTTTGCCAGAGTAGAATGACTACATAAATGAGTTTATAAAAAATCATCTTTGCCGGAGATGAAATGAAATAAAGTAGCAGAAGGGGGACAACACTCTGGATCTTTTTCATTAAGATACCGGAATGTAAATAAAATAGTTAAAGTGAAGTTAAAATTTCAAAAACCTCTGCCTTTTTAGTTTCTTTACGATATCAGCAGCCTTATATCTTTTCAAAACATAATACGTTAAATATTTTTTAGGATCTTTCCGATTCCGATAGAAACAGCTTTTTGAATTCATATGTTTAAAATTTAAGATAACTTAAAAGCAGTTTATTAAAAAGATTAAAAGTTACGCCTTACAAATTGTTGTCATTAATGAACGGAATAGACGATGGGGTAAGCATGTCTTAAACAAAACCCCAGTCTTTTCATCTAGAGTCATCTAGATTAAAAAAAACTGTATAGATACCACGTTCCAGATTTTATCTATAAACTATCTATCTATAAACTGATAAAGAAAGTAGAAGTCAGCTGATGTGGTTAACATGTGCAAGGCCGTCTTTAACCTTTTTGAGGCCCTGGGCACATTAAGTTATGGGGGCCCCTATGATCTTGACTTAAGCTAATTAGCAAGTAGTATTTGTAGTCAGTAATTATTGTTTTAGTTTTCGAAATACCTAAATATGTTTCATATGTTTTTCGGTAATAAGCATCCGTTATCGTTTAGCGATCTGGCAGGAACTAGGGGGCCCCTATCGATCGCGGGGCCCTGGGCACGTGCCCAGAGTGCCTAGTGGGAAAGATGGGCCTGAACATGTGTGTTGACTGCTGTTGGTCACATAGGTATTAAAAAAAGAATAACGAAATAATCCTAGGCTTAAAACTTGCGCACGACACATCCCTGAAAACCTACAAAACGCTAACTCCAACTGAAATAAAAACACATACGTTAGTGACTCCGAACATTTACTTAAAATAAAGGGGGGTAAAAACTAGTGCTTACCCAAAAGTGCCTGGCGAAAGTAAATAATGTTTGGCATAACACGAGAATGGTCTTTCCCGCGTATATTGTCACGAACACGGGGGCATTACTACTTTTCACCACAAATTACTTTCTAGGAGCAAAGGTACAACCCTAAATTATATTTACTGGGTCAGTGTTACTTGTCCACTCGGTTTTTGGCACCCGTGCATTATGCTGCTACTGTAAAGGAATCCTCTTTTTTTTCATTTTATATGTAGTTTTTTTTTTATTCGAAATGATTTTTTTATTTAAAATTAATTCTTTAAGAAATGAGCTAATTAAATAATGCTATTTATTTTTTAATCTATGTTAATTATAACATTTCTATTGTATACTTATATATGAATGTAATGTCTGGAAATGATATACATATTTGTAAATATCGTTCCTTTTGATAAAGCTGATAAGTTTATTGCGCCCATTTTTCGACGTCATAATGTGTGGTAGGGTAAAAGAATTGACGAATTAAAAAATGCTTATTATGTGAGCTTATTTAAATAAAGAATTTTTCAATTTCAATTGTAAAACTGTGATCAAACTATAATTTGAGACATTAAATGACTATTTTTTTAATAAGAAATAACACGAAGTTGATCGTAGATGGAGAATGGTAAAACTTTAGACATGTTTTATGACACATTGCAGATATGTGTATTAGAACAAAAGCTTGGTTGGTTCACCAATAAAATCAACATAACGTTTCTTTTTAACCGACTTCAAAAAGGAGGTTCTATGTTCGTCTGATTTTTTTTTATGTACCTATGTCCACCGATTACTCAAAAACGGCTGAACCGATTGACATGATTCAAACGTTACTTTATCAGGTTTGTTCCCAAAGTGGTTCCATCTTTTGAAAATTTGAAATCGGTTCAGTAGTTTTCGAGTAATCCTGAAAATACTGTAATTTTTTAGGTAAGCATTGCACGAGTTTTTTTTAAATATTATATAACAAAGATCAGCGTTGCGTCCAAAGTGAGCAAGTTACACGATCCGGGAGAATAGCCTGCCAAGGTTAAGGGTTGAGGTCTAAACAAATTTACATCGTAAAAATGCTTAATGGCCCATCAGCCCCAAATAGGGTGTTAGCGGCCCAGCGACTTTATTACACGTATAAATTTTATACCTTACATCTTATTTTTTTACTATGCCTCAGACACAGTTCCCTTAAAATTTAATTAAGCAAGCAAAATTATACTAACGCCGCTCCAGCCTTTTTTGCACGGTCTTATTTTGTGTACCCGGTACCGTTATTCGGGAAATTTGCATAAAATTTTACTTTATTTAGATTACCGCTTAATTATATCAGGTGTGCGCATAATAATACGGGGAATTTTAAACTTTCACCGCCTCGACGTAACTAGGTATATTATGCAATTAAACGCTTAATTAAATCAATTTGAGAAGGTATCATGTTTATTTACCCATTTCGTGAAGTTATTTTTTATTTACTTTCAAAAATTTTCATTATAGTTCGGTGAAGGATAAAACACCGCCATCACATACATACAAATTCTTTTTTAAGTTCTTTACTACTAGAATTACACCGAGGAGCTCGGTGGCGCAGTGGTATACTGGCCCAGCGATTGCGGAGGTTAGGCAACTTTCGCAAGGGTCTGTCATGGAATGTATGACCAAAAATGTATTATCTCAAGCTCCTCCGTGTTCGGAGAAGGCACGTTAAGCCGTTGGTCCCGGCTGCATCTGCAGTCGTTAGCACCCACCAATCCGCATTGGGCCCGCGTGGTGGGTTATGGCCCATCCTTTTTATCCACCCATAAGGAAGACCTGCGCCCCAGCAGTGGGGACATTACTGGCTGATGGTCACTATTAGTTTTACTTATTAAGTTCCCTTATAAAAATTACGTCAATATAACATTTCCGTTTACCGAAATATCGCAATGTTAAATTTCAATAAATTTTTACGACTTTATTCAATAGCCGATACGAATTTTATTGTTAGAAAAACAAGAGTTCATAAATAATAAAAAGCGTTTAGAAGCGTAAATACGTTTTGAACATTCTTATCAGTTTTAAGGTTCCGCACCTCTTGCACGGGAGAACAGCAGACAGTGTATTTATTTGTTTCTTACCAATGAAAAATAGTACAGAATGTAACAAGTTGGGTACAATAATAACATTAAATTTTGATGTTTCGCATTCACAATGCTATTTTTATTTTAAGATAAATAATATTAGTAAAAATACTAGAAAAAATCGACTCACCCGTAGCACCTCGGACGGGACTCGAACCCTTGGGATTCCGGCCCAATGCACTGACCAAGCATAATTGGTCAGTGCATCGGTTATTATTGTATTAAGACAATAATAACAGTTTGTTCATTGTATTTCTTTTTCATTTTCTGCCGTTCACTTTCTATCTATAAATTTTTTAACTTTGTAATGTTCATCATAATCCATCAGGACCGTAGCCAGGGGGAGGGGGGTCAAGAGACCTACCTGTTTATAATAATATACTTGTACTTATTTTAAAGTAAAGTTGTTAATTATTGTCTCTGGTCCAGAGCTCGACCCCCTCCGAAGTGAATTCCTGCGCCACCGAGCTCCTTATATTATATCACGTAATAAATTATGCCAATCTTTGAAAGTCAATTGATCTGAGGTATGCTACGAACTACTAGTATTTGATTTGATATATGGTCTGTGCTACGAACTCATTTACGAGTACCTATACTACGAATATGCTACAAGACCCGTAGCTGACAGCTAACTTGGCACGAATAAATATTTATCTTTAAAGTCTTTTTGAAATTTTGAGATTTAAGCATTCACAATGCTATTTTTATATAATACTAAATAATATACTAGAAAAAATAGGACTCGCACCAGATCTGACATGATCTTTAAAGTCGTATTAGGATTTATTCGAAGGGATTTATTGATATGCTCTGCAGACTCTATATTCGACAATCAATGGGGAATGACCTTGGTAGATTAAGTAGCAATAAGGCCCAATGCAAATGACGGCCTTTATGTACGCTCTAGACTCTAGACTCTCTAGAGTCTAGTTCGTGACAAGACAATGCTTTTTTTAATTCAGTGAATAAGATTGATATTTGCGTGATTTTGTATGTACACAAGACAGCACGTCAGGTTACACAGTTAAACTGCGAAAACAGCTTTTATTACTTAGGGCATAAAGGCGGTCTCAAGGTCAACATGTATAGTCTGATGTGCCGTCGTGTGTACATAGCATTTAAAAAAAAACATTCCGACGAACTAAGAACCTCCTCCTTTTTTTGAAGTCGGTTAAAACGAAAACAGTGTTTTTGTTTCAGAGCGTTCAACTTTATCAGCAATAAGGTTACATTACAAAGTAAGTATTTGGCTTTCATCTCATATAAGGTGACAATAAAATTACAGTATTTTCAGGATTACTCGAAAACAGCTATGAACCAATTTAAAAAAAATGGGACCATCTCGAAAGAAAACTCAATCAAAGTTACGCGCGAATAAAGATAAAAAAATATGTACAATCGAACTTCGCCTCCTTTTTTTAGTCGGTTTAAAACCGAAGGTGGAAACGCACAACGCTGAAAGTAACTTAGCACTCTCCTTAATGATAAAGGTAAATTATACACAGTACCATAAATATCACACTCAACCACAATATCTCTCATAAAAATGCAATGAATAATCCATTTCGTTTTAAACTGTAGACTTCAGTATTTCAAGGCGGAACCCTACCTTTGGCTCCATTAATGGATCCGCAGGTGTCCATAAAGTCCATAAACGGGTTATGGGGTAAGGGGCTTAAAGTTTTACGCCATGGAAAATGATTTTAATGGGCAATCTATCGCAGGATGCTTTTATGGGAGCCGTAAAACTGCGGAAAATTTTCGTGTTTATTCGTGTAGTCTCTGCGAGATGATGCAGAAGTAGGTATACTCCGCGTAACCACAAATCCCATATCAATTCTCTTGGATTTATCATAAATCTGTTATATTACTATTACGCGTTCACTTCATCATTGCCGCTACCTCCCGGCCCGCTTCGTCATACCGCACCCCCTGCGTCGCCTTTCTAGTACGGCTAGCAACGCAAAGCTTAATTTTAGTTTCTGGTGATTTAATCATTACGTTCGTTATAATGATTAAAAGAGTAAAGTTCCTAAATAATGGCGAACCTAACTTGTTATATAAATTAATTACACTATTTGAACAAGAAAAAAATGAAAAACAGTTGAAAAACATGATTACTTTTTTGTCTACAGTACCGTTAGCTGTGACGTCATAACGGTCGTCGACGGCAATCACAAAGTGAACGCGTAGTAAGTTTGGAGAAGTCAGTAAATTGATAAGACCTCAATCATGAATGTTACCATGGAAATTACTATAATTTTCCCTATTTTAGGCACACACAGTCTCACAACTATGTATAATGTACATTCAGTTTTCCCGAGGCACAGATGAAGGCACTTTAATTTTTCGCATCATAAAATTGGCCCGTGACGTGATTGCGGCAGGCTCCATAATGGCTCTACATCATATCTCACGGTACCCTAAATTACTAGGTTAGATACTTGACCGAGTTAGGCGACTGGTTATAGTGGAGCAAAAAGTAAGTTATACTTTGTAATGTAGAGTAGTTAAAATAGAATTTCACCATACTTATTTTATTTTCTGAAACGTGTTCTGTATTATTATGACGGTATCTGCGGTTTATTCGGAATATTTTGAAATTAATAAAGTTACAGTGATTTATCGTTTTGTTACTTTTAGGAAAACATAAAAAACGAACTACTTTGAAAAAAATAAGACGGAAAAGAAGTTATCCATAAAAATGATTAATGGTTAAAAATAAGAGTATTTTCAGGATTTCCTGAAAACTACTGAACCGATTTCCGAATTTCATCAAACTGGTAGTATATTCTTTGAAATTAAAAAATAATAATCCAAATCGGTCCATTAATGACGGAGGTAATGTACTGAGGTAACAAACATAAAAAAACCGGCCAAGTGCGTGTTGGGCCAAGCGCAGTAGTTCCGTAGTTAACATACCATACCATAATGGCTTTAATAATACTCCCTGTTTTCTTTTAACTTCATTATATTATGTACTACTGTCCTTAAAATTTTCAGATACCCAAAAGCAAACGTTTACCTGGTAGGAGAGAGACACTTGACTCTATAATAATTTGCACTTAAAGATTAATTTTTCAAAGGAATCCCTGAATCAAAAAGTGAGCTTCACGAACCTACAAAATTTTTGAAAGATCTATCTAACGACACCCCTTACTATAGATTGATGAGAAAAAAAAATTTATTTCACTTTACATTACATGAGGTACCTACCTAAGGCACAAAAATGTTTTCAAGATTTTATTCTACCACTTTTTTGGCGTAACCTCACTCAGACGTAGAAATATAATACCGATCAAATAAATCTATAAGCACATCGCCAACTTAGATTAGCTCGCCAAAATGCTGATCGAAGGGTTTCGCCAGCCTCAACTACAAAAACCAATAAAGTCTACCAACCTACCAATATTTTACTAAAATTATCTTTAACAGTAACTTACTGCGATCCATAGAACGGTGAAAGGTATTGTTATCGTGTTCATTTCTACATGAATTTCTCGTATTTTTCTAAATTACAAAATGTTGGTGAACTATTGTCATTTTGTCAAGTCAGTGAGTATTTGTCAAGTATTGTCAAGTGCTTTTTTTATTCAAAGCCCTTAGCATGAACATCTATTGAGAAAAGAATAATAAAATTGTCGATGAGAAATTTGATTTCGCTTTTTGGCGTAGTTGAGTAGATGGCGCTATACAAATTTCCCATACAAAATTACTCTATCGAATGTTTTTACGCGCGTTATTATTTTCGATACCCGTTCGTGTGGGTAAACATTTTTCTTTGGACGACACGACGACACCCAATCAGAAATGTGACTAAGTTGTAAGTTTAGTTATTAAATTAAGATTTCGCATTCACAATGCTTGCTTATTAAAATAAATAATATACTTATTCGAAAAAATACTAGAAAAAAATCTCTTTCAAACAATAATTTGTCAAAAAAGTCAGCATCACTTTTAAACAGTGTCTAAGCTAGACAGGTGTTTTAAAATCTTTTGTATTAAAACCAAGGTTCTTGATTACAACCGATTGATTTCGTCTCATCTCAAAATGACAACTTCTCACCATGCAAATTCTCGTAATGACAACTTCTCACCATGCAACTTCTCGTTATGACAACTTCTCACAATGCCAACTTCCAATGACACTTGATGTAGTAAAGGTTACTGACAGAGTTGTAGAAAGATAATAAATAAAACAAAGTGACTTTTGGAAAATACAATGCGTTTATTATAGGTCAACTTTAGTATAAAATTAACACTTAATTACTAATATGAACTTTGATCATACCATTCGTACATCGCAAATACTATCATTTACTCTTAAACATAAACATGTATTTCCAAAACATAGTATTTTTTCTGCAGACAATTCGTCTAAAAACCATGATTGAATTGAAGTAAGTAATATGTTTAATCTCATGAATATATTTTAGCATGTTATATTTTAATTGTATAATGTGTATTCTTACAATAAAAAAAACATGTTTAGGACCACAGATACAATCTCATCTATATACTTATATACACGACTAATTGAGATATAAAATTTGTACAAAACATTGAATACTTAGTCAAAAAAATATGTATGTCGTAGGATAATCGTATAAACCGGATCTTCGCAAAAATCCTAGGACCATTGTAAAGGGCCGGATAATTTGAAAGGTTTTAGCAATCGTCCGTTCTAGGATCTTTGTGAATGCTGATTGGATAAATCTAATAATCGATTAGTCTGGTTAGTCAGAACATGACTCTTCTTATAGGAATATAGGTAGCCGTTAGCCAATCAGAACATCTGTCAGTCGATAACGTTGACGTCAACCAATCAGCGTGCGCAAAATTATGGTCTTTTTTATGCTAAGGTACGCTGGATTTTTGTAAAAATCCTATTACTCGGACGATTGCAAAAATCTGTCTCAAATTCTAATTATCCGGTTTTTGCAATCGTAGATACAATAAAATATTGAATTGAATTGATACGATTTGTGCGAATATCTTACAACATATACAAATGATTCCTCAATAAATAAATTTACATAGGTAGTTGCTTAGACTCTTCTTAGGCTAGCTAGTAAAAATTTTTTATCAAAAAGTATGACTGACACATCTGTTACATGACTTTTTACTAAAATAATATAGTCAATTATATACATAGTCTTTTTAAAGAGCTCGCACCTAAAGCTATTTAGAAAAATAGGGTTTTAACTTTTTTTTTATTTGGTCCTTGGCTTACACCAAAAAGTTCTTGGTTTACACAGTAGAAGCTCAAAGAACTGAGAAAATGAGAAATATCTACATAATCTTTGAGAAAACACGTAGCGATTACATTTCTCTTTGGAGAAAAGTTACAGACCACTGACCTCCATATAATTTTTTTTTGTGAAATATATGGAGGTCTTCTTTTTCTTTTTTTGTTATGGCAATCTACTTTCCTCTTGGAAGTAATTTTTGCCAGTGTCAAGAGTGGGTCAGTATAGTTCTTTTGACGTTTTTGAGTTGTGATCACAAAACAGAATAATCACAACTCAAAAACGTCAAAAGAACTATTTTTAATGATTTATTGAAAGATATTGATCTAGAATAAACAAATATTTTTCAAGCTTACGTCAAGCCAATAGAATTTCAAATGAAAGTTCTTGCATCAAACTAATGTTAAAAATAAAAGTTCACAGACTTAATTGACATGTTTATGACATAGTACAAAATTGTATGACCTAGCTAAGGAACATTTTTACTCAGCAGTCACACCCGTTCGCACTAAACTTAATAATAACTCTCAGAACAATTACGATCTTTTTATCACCACCATATGGAATTATTGAAATAGGCGCGATCTCGGTCGTGTGAACTTTAAGACTTGATATACTTTGTGTCAAATGCTCCAAGAAGCATTGGAATGCGATGGACCCGCATTTTAATGCAATCCAAAACTATTACTGATCCCTATCCAACACTTGAAACTGGCAAAAGTATTCCCTGAAGAGGAGTGAATTGCCAAAACAAAAATAAGAAGAACTTCGTTAAAGATGCTGCCGAAATTGGTAATTTGTATGTTGTATGTTAGATGATATGGTTTACATTCCGTTGTAGGCGGGGCCGCCGCCGCCTTCGGGCACCACCCAGTTGATGTTCTGTGATGGATCTTTGATATCACAAGTCTTACCTGTGGAATTCATTGTCATATTAATAGTACATTACAGCCGAGAACTGGAAGTTAGCATTAACATTGCACAGGATGGTTTGATTCCGTTTCGGAATTTTGATCAAAATACTGTCTGTATGTAGACTTACTACTGGCCACCATACAGGCGGAATTTTGATTCGGAATTCCGAAACGGAACTATTCTGAACGCAGCTAATCCATTCAAATCTATAGACCTACACTCATGCGGTATTTTTCCGTTCACAAATTTCATTGTCCACATTATCGATTCCATTTCGGAATTCCGAATCAGATTTTGTTTATATGTGGCTGCGCAGAAGTGAGAAAAATATTTATTCGACTTTATATTACATATAGCTCGATTATTTCAAATATAGCTGTACAACCTACGCAGATAAATAAATGGCGTCGTACTTATTCATTTCTCGCTCGCACACTACGAGTATATCACCGCAACTATCGCTCTCTCACTCACACGCACTGTGGTTAGCGCGGCCATGGACGAATAGAAGCGAGCGATCATTGCCAATCCCTTTTTAACTACATGGTTGTATTCAAACTAAGTAGCTAGCGCAAGTTGATTTGCCATACACATAACTCAAAAACACCTGAACAAAACATTATTTCGCTAAACATTTTGTTCATGTCTACAATGTTTTTGCTTTTCATGATTAATAAGATGTTTTCCGTTAGGCATCGAAAACAAAACCAATGTGTGAAAATATAAATAAATTGTGAAATGAGAAATATATGTAGCTTACTACCGCAAAAAAAAAAATCGGTGTTGGTTTACGCACGATCTAACTCCTGAGGATGCTCCGGGTTGGGGCGAAACACGCGTAGAGTAGTCTAATTGGTGAAGGTGCTAGGTGTGTCGCTGTCATGCTAAATGCAAGTATTGTGCACTGATATTTTTGTGTGTGTGCATGTGCATTTTTTTGCGGGCGGGCGGGCGGTGCATCCTGCATATATATATTTTTTTTTTTTGCGGGAGTAAGCTACATATATTTCTCTTTTCACAATGGTTTGGGACTTCCGCCAAGTAATGCCTGATTCAATCAAATACATATAAATAAATGTTTAGCGCAGCTATGTTTTGTGTAACTATTTTTGTGAATAAACAATCGCCGGCTTAGTATCCCCATAGACTTAGGCGCCATCTCCACGAGCGAGAATCGCGGCGATATTATCGTCGTGCCACGTATTTCTATATACTCTCTATGAATGCATCTCCACACGGCGATGTTATCGCGGCGATGCGACGATAGAAGAAGCGCTTACTCGTCGCTATCTCTCGCCCGTGGAGACAGCGCCTTATTTCGAAAAAAATGTTATCGACGACTTTGAGTTCGACAAAAAATGTAGTATTGTTCAAACTTACAGTGAATGCAGTTTTGTGCGTTTATTTGAAGTCTCTGGCCGTCTCCCGTCTCCATCGGTACAAACTCGTATACACCTAAATATCAACATAATTATTCATTTTTATTAAAAAGGAATAGCAAAAAATCGAAATTCTGTAAAATAAATAGTTTAAAAAAATATCGGACAGCAAAACCTAAACTATTTTTCAAATCAATTAATGTAGACTTGATTCAAGATGAAGTTTTAATTAGATTATTTTATTTAATGTAACGAAATTAGGTATCAATAAAATACAGGTGATGCTCAGGCTGCAGTTTAAATAAATACAGGGTTATTTTGCGACCCCTTGTCAAAATTATATATGACGTAAATGAGTACTTAAATTTTTTTTTTTATTAAGTACTCCTATACGTCAAAGGAGTACTTAATTATAAATATATAGTATGCAGCTACTTTTTGTGTCAATAAAAATCTAGGCGCGTATAGTAGGCGTCACGTAAAAAGACCTCTGACAAGTGACTCAAAGTTATCTATCTATGTTATGTCTTTGGAAGACAGTTTTTTTAATCCACAACGGGTTAGTGCTAGGCCTTCACCTTACCTGATGTTAAGTGACGATAAAGCCGAAAGTGTAAGCGCACTAAACCCGGAATCCTCACCACTGAGGAACTGGCTATCTTACCTCTAACTGCCGGAACACAACAATTTTTAAATTGCTGTCAGATTTAGGTAAGATGGTGGTAGCTAGCCAGGCGGACTTGAAATAAGCCCTATCACCAATCAAACCGAGTACAAATGTACCCCTCTCCTGATAACCCGGGATTCCTGCGTCACTCGGGGGTAACCACTAGACCACAGAGGAGGTTCAATTATACAAGGTGTTACAAAAATACCCCTAATGCCGAATATGGTATATAGGGACCATCAAACTGAACAACTTTTACTATGGGACCAACTCTGAAATCGCGAAAAAAAAATCAGCTGTTCCATACAAAAATTGAAATCGAAAATATCAAAATGTATGAAACAGCTGTTTTTTTTTCGCGATTTCAGAGTTGGCCCCATAGTAAAAGTTGTTCAGTTTGATGGTCGCTATATGCCATATTCGGCATTAGGGGTATTTTTGTAACACCTAGTAGATTACACAAAAGTATAGATTTCCCTCATCATTCGCTTGTTATTCAGCGGTCTTTTTACGTGACGCTATCTATACGCACACCGTCGCGGGGGGAGAGGGGGAGGCGAAGGGGTGCTCGCGCGATACGCAAACAGTGACAACTATTTCAATTTGTTGAGTTTGGGACAAAAATGTAAAATCATAAACTGGTGATATACAAGGTGTTACAAAAGTACCCCTAATGCCGAATATGGTATATAGGGACCATCAAACTGAACAACTTTTACTATGGGGCCAACTCTGAAATCGCGAAAAAAAAATCAGCTGTTTCATACATTTTGATATTTTCGATTTTAATTTTTGTATGAAACAGCTGATTTTTTTTCACGATTTCCGAGTTGGTCCCATAGTAAAAGTTGTTCAGTTTGATGGTCCCTATATACCATATTCGGCATTAGGGGTATTTTTGTAACACCTTGTAGAATGACCTGACTTTGACAAGGGGTCCAAAAATTACCTTGTAGGCATTCTTCACGTACCTGCTGGGCAGAACCTGGCCTCAGGACCGTCGAACTCGGCGAGGTTCCTCTTGACGGGGATCGAGTCGTCCTTCAGCGTCAGGTGCGGCGGCTGGTCCGCTTCGTGGTTTGTGCCTAATGGGAAATAAGTATATACATATATATGGTGACCAGATAATTAAGGAAACCAGTCGATTTTCATAGAAACGAGGTAACTTTGAAGCCTTGGTTCTCCGCCAAGATTTGACCTAGCTGTGATCTGATGATGGCCATCCAGGGAGTGAATGGAGGAGATTCAGATCGCTTTACACACCCAACTGATCTGCAGCATTCTTAGAGATATATCTAATACCCGTCGTAATAATAATTGTTCCACTTTTTGTATTGTCCTTGTATGTTTTTATTATGTTGAACAATAAAGTGTTAATCAATTCATTCGTTCCTAATTGACGACCTCCGTGGTAGAGTGGTTCGCACACCGGTTTTCAAGGTGTCGCCATCTCTGAGGTCCCGGGTTCGATCCCCAGCTGGGTCAAATTAGAAAACGAACTTTTCTATATTGGCTCAGGGTTGGGTGTTTGTGATACCACCGTTGTCTCTGATTGCCATAACACAAGTGCTTCTACTACTACATTGGAATCGGAACAAAGACACG
This sequence comes from Catoptria pinella, assembly GCA_963556745.1. Classification (NCBI taxonomy): domain Eukaryota; kingdom Metazoa; phylum Arthropoda; class Insecta; order Lepidoptera; family Crambidae; genus Catoptria; species Catoptria pinella. The sequence continues at coordinate 3,726,276 of OY750777.1, forward strand.
CTATTGGTTTTGGACTTTGACTAAGCCTTCTCGTCAAACCTAGGAGCGCCGGAGCTTCGGCGTTTGACTATAACATATACATATAATAAAACTGTAAATTCGAAATGTTTGTGCGCGCATCACGCAAGAACCGCTGAACGGATTTTGATGGGCTTTTCACAGTTTGGTAGCTTGGGGTCCAACTTAAATCCAAGCCATGTTTCATCTAACATGGGTGAGTGGAACCAGGGAAACAATTTGATCTCTCCGTGGTACTAGCTTTAGCTTTCATAAACTAAGGCGGTTATTTCAAACTGGTCACTATAATTTTCTACTGATATTCTTTAAATATGATAAGTTTTCAAGAAATACCTGTCAGTGCTACTGAAGAAAGCAGATCAAATGTGATGACGCCGTCTGGTTTCGGGTATTCAATGGGCGTGCATTCTTTGGCCGGTTTTAGTTTCGCGTGGTCTGCACCTGTAGACAAACATTGACGGCCTTACCACAAAAATAAACACTGTTTAATTTAGACACTGTCTAAATGTGATGTCGTCTCTTTCAAATTATACTGTCAAAAAGTGACAGCATCACATTTAAACCTTGTTGAACAGTGTTTTAAAATCTTTTGTAGTAAGGCCGTTAGTGCCAATTTCAACAATTGTCAAAACACGTTTTGGGTAATCTAGATTAAACTTTGAGTTTGTTCTCCGTTTATTTCTCGCCCAGCTCATTGATAAAATTGAAACAAGTTTTTTACGAGGCATTCTTCATTGTGTATCTAATTATTCTTCCTTGTCATGACAGTGTCAGCCTTAAACCTGTTTAGTGGCTTAATTGCGATTTAAATCAATGGTGAAATTGGTATTTTAATTCGATTTATTTTCTAAAGGCGGTCCCTTAGTTAAAATGAGTTTGAATGCTTTCAAAAGTATTAATGTGCATTTTTCATATCAGGTCCTTACCTATGAAATTGACTTTTTGTATGGAGAATTTTAAACAAATTACCTTTCCCATACTAGCGTTTTCATAATTTATTTAACAACCGTGAACGCTATTGTAACAACACTTTTATGTACAAATGTCTAAACAAAAGCTAACTTAAACAACATAACATAAGCGCAAAAAATAAGTTTCGGCTAAGTTACAATTGATAAAGTGGTAATTTTCGAGTCTCTTTCAAGGTATTTTTTAATGCTAAGAAAACAAAATAAATACACTTTAATGAGGCTATGGTCATAATTTGATGTAATATCCAGTAACTGACAAATATTTTAAATCACAGAAGTTATGAGGTTCTCTGTGTGTGAGAAAAAAACACCAATTTCATATGTAAGAACCTAATATATGTAATAATTTGACCGTATTAGATTTACCTCCATGGCTGAGTGTCCACGGCTCCTTGCCGCGTACGAGCGTGGAGAACGCGGAGTACGCGACGCCTCCGTATAGACCCATCTTAGTGTGGAACGACGGCCGACAGTTCCTCACTTGCTGCAAATTTAATAAATCATTAATCCTTACTTATATTACAAACAAGGTCGTCTTTAACCTATTTGAGGCCCTGGGCACATTAAGATAAGGGGACCCCTATGATCTTGACTTAAGGTAGTGAGCAAGTAGTATTTGTAGTCAGTAATTATTGTTTAAGTTTTCGAAATACCTAAATAGGTTTTATATGTTTTTTTGGTAATAAACATACGTTATCGTTTAGCGATCTGGCAGGAACTAGGGGGCCCCTATCGATCGCGGGGCCCTGGGCACGTGCCCAGAGTGCCCAGTGGGAAAGATGGGCTTGATTACAAATACGAAAGTAAGTTTGTTTGTTTCGTCATGAAAGTTTGCATGTGTCGTACAAATCGGATCTTTATAATAATCCTAGTATGATTGTAAGAGACCGGATAGTTAGAGTCTAAGACAGATTTTTGCAATCGTTCGAGTAATGTTTATTACAAAAATCCAGCGTATCTTAGGTAAATCGCCAATGACATCACTTTGCGCGCGCTGATTGGCTGACGTTAATGTTGTGGATTGGCGGATGCGCTGATTAGCTAACGATACTGAAGCTGAAGCATTCAAGTTTCCAATTGTCCGAAAACTGGGGTTTTTACAATTGTCCTAAAAATTGCTCGGACTTCACGCACACAGTTGCGCGTGTACAAAAACGTCATCTGTGTTGCGTCTGTGTAATAGGTAGTTACAACGCGGCGGTTGTATGGAGTGGCCGGGCTGTGGTGTTACCTTCAAGTCTTTGTAAATATATGAGTTGTGTAGTTTTTCCTCGTATGCGGCACGACTCTTGTCTATAAGTATCACGGATAGAGTATGGCACGACTCCTGTCTATAAGTATCACGGATAGAGTATGGCACGACTCCTGTCTATAAGTATCACGGATAGAGTATGGCACGACTCCTGTCTATAAGTATCACGGATAGAGTATGGCACGACTCCTGTCTATAAGTATCACGGATAGAGTATGGCACGACTCCTGTCTATAAGTATCACGGATAGAGTATGGCACGACTCCTGTCTATAAGTATCGCGGATAGAGTATGGCACGACTCCTGTCTATAAGTATCGCGGATAGAGTATGGCACGACTCCTGTCTATAAGTATCACGGATAGAGTATGGCACGACTCCTGTCTATAAGCATCGCGGATAGAGTATGGCACGACTCCTGTCTATAAGTATCACGGATAGAGTATGGCACGACTCCTGTCTATAAGTATCACGGATAGAGTATGGCACGACTCCTATCTATAAGTATCGCGGATAGAGTATGGCACGACTCCTGTCTATAAGTATCGCGGATAGAGTATGGCACGACTCCTGTCTATAAGTATCACGGATAGAGTATGGCACGACTCCTGTCTATAAGTATCGCGGATAGAGTATGGCACGACTCCTGTCTATAAGTATCACGGATAGAGTATGGCATGACTCCTGTCTATAAGTATCACGGATAGAGTATGGCACGACTCCTGTCTATAAGTATCACGGATAGAGTATGGCACGACTCCTGTCTATAAGTATCACGGATAGAGTATGGCACGACTCCTGTCTATAAGTATCATTGATAGAGTATGGCACGACTCCTGTCTATAAGTATCGCGGATAGAGTATGGCACGACTCCTGTCTATAAGTATCACGGATAGAGTATGGCACGACTCCTGTCTATAAGTATCACGGATAGAGTATGGCACGACTCCTGTCTATAAGTATCATTGATAGAGTATGGCACGACTCCTGTCTATAAGTATCGCGGATAGAGTATGGCACGACTCCTGTCTATAAGTATCACGGATAGAGTATGGCACGACTTCTGTCTATAAGTATCACTGATAGTGTATGTCGTATGGTTATTACCTTCAAGTCTTTGTAGACATAAGAGTCCTGCAGTTTGTCCTGGTACTTGGCCGGCACGACCCCTGTCTCGTGCGTCGCCTCTCCCTCCAATATGAGATCCATTGCAGTTTCAGCTGCCAGCATACCTGTATACAAAGTAATTATAAAAAAATCTGGAACGGGTGGTAGGAAAATATAGACGATTCAATAGCGCTTAATTACTAAGTTTATTTGAATAAAGCTATTTTTTACTTTAACTTTGACTATAGGTAGTAGTAAATAAAATACAGTAATGTAAGCAGGTTTTAAATAAATTTAAATTAATCTTTTATTTCCGTTTCGACAGATTTTCGTTTCGTCAAATTTTTGTTTCGTTGGACTTTAGTTTTGTCAGATTTTTGTTTCGTTAGATTTTAGATTTGTTAGATTTTTTAATTGGCGAAACCAAATTTAAGAGGGTTAATTAAGTGTCAAGTAAACCTACACAGTATGCACACAATACTAAACTTAGTACACATTGCCAACACTGGTACATATTACCAACATTGATACACATTGCCAACATTGGTACACATTGCCAACATTGGTACACATTGCCAACATTGGTACACATTGCCAACATTGGTACACATTGCCAACATTGGTATACATTGCCAACATTGGTACACATTGCCAACATTGGTATACATTGCCAACATTGGTACACATTGCCAACACTGGTACCTATTACCAACATTGGTACACATTGCCAACACTGGTACCTATTACCAACATTGGTACACATTGCCAACATTGGTACACATACTGACCGCTTTTCATAGCGTTGTGCGTCCCCTTGATCTTGGGCACGTTGAGGAACCCCGCCGCGTCGCCCACGAGCAGCCCGCCCGGGAACGCGGTAGTTGGCAGACATTGCCAACCGCCTTCTACCAACGCACGAGCGCCGTATGCTATGCGGGTGCCACCTATGGAGGACGAACAACGAAATTAAAATATGTATTGAACGACGAAAACCTCCGTGGTCGAGTGGTTTGTACGCCGGTTTTCAAGGTGTCGTCATCTCTGAGGTCCCGGGTTCGATCCCCGGCTGGGTCAATTTAGAAAACTAACTTTTCTGTAGTCTCAGGTCTGGGTGTGTGTTTACCACCGTTGTCCCTGATTTCCATAACACAAGTGCTTTAGCTACTTTGGGATCCGAGCAATGTTTGTGATGTTGTCTAATATTTATATTTGTTTAATTTTTATATGATGCTTTAGTCGCATTACGTCCACTTCTCATTTGGTCCACTTTCCGAAAACACGTCTATCTCGCAATTGGTCCTATTCGCATTCGGTCTACTTTCCGAAAACACATCTATTTCGCTTATATATTTATTTTATTAATCTACGCCTTACAGTACTCACTATTACACTACAACCCCCTTGCGAGCCCACAAATACTTTTTAAAGTGTGTACATCATACATTCTCGAGTGAAGTTCCGTAGTGAAAATTAGGGCACAAGCAGCTTAATTTTGCTTTTCCAGTGAAAAGTGTTAAGGATCCTATAACCCTCAAGTGGCGTCCTCATCTTAATTAAATTTATTGCTCGCTAGTACATACATTATGTACTGAACATTAATATGTACAGATTAAAGCTAAGATTCTATAGTTTATTTACAATCAACTACCTTAGTAAAATATAGTTTGTTGTAGTAGTAGTAGGCAAAAGTAAGTGGCCACTTTTTGCTCTTTTGAAACGAAATATATTATACTGAGGTTATTGTTTCTTAAATTTATTAAATATGTATGTTATTTAATAGTATTAATTATTTATTTTTTTTTATTTGACAACATCACATACATTGTTCCGATTCCAAAGTTAGTAGCTAAAGCACTTGTGTTATGGAAATCAGAGACAATGGTGGTATCACAAACACCCAGACCTGAGCCAATAAAGAAAAGTTCGTTTTCTAAATTGACCCAACCGGGGATCGAACCTGGGACCTCAGAGATGGCGACACCTTGAGAACCGGTGTACAAAGCCACTCGACCACGGAGGTCGTCTATTATATTAAATTGTTTATTTATCCTTACCTTCAAATAGCGGTTTAATATACGGATGCAGTTTGAACCGTTGAAACTCCCTAAAGGGGCTGATGTAAGGGTTGGTGTAGTCGAGCCCTATGACGAACCCGGCGGCCACTAGGGGTGCTTCGCCCTCCGCTACATTGAGGTGGTAGATGAAGGAGCCCCCGTAGGTATTCTTCTCGAGGGGCCACCCTATGGTGTGTTCTACTAGGCCAGGTTTGTGGTTCTGAAGACAAGGGCACAATTATTATAAGTTATTTAAAAAACAGTAATATGCAAATAAACCGAGTTATTCTTTAAAAAATCAAACGCATATTAAACCTATTTTAATTAAAATGAGTTTTGTCTTCTTCATTCACACTCAATTCATAATACGAATGAAAATGAATAAACACTTTTTAACTAAAATAGGTTTATTATGTGTTTGATTTTTTTATGAATATTATTGTAAGTTTCAGCTTATTTAAACAAAAATAAAAACAAGTACAGGGTTATTTTTTACTTACCACCCAAATTTGTTCAGTGTTCAGTTTATGAAACTAAACAACTTTCTCGAAGAAGCACAAAGTGCAAAATCTAAATTAATTTAAAAAATTATGATTAAGGAATTCAGTTTTCAAACAACCTACAATGCCGAATATGGTAGTCAGGGTAGGGACCATAAAACTGAACAACTTATACTATGGGACCAACTCTGAAATCGCGAAAATAAACAGCTATTTCATACATTTTGATATTTTCGCAATTAATTTTTGTATGAAACTGAACATTTTTTTTTCGTCTTTTCTGACTTGGTCTCATAGTAAAAAAATTTCAATTTGATGGTCCCTATCTACCATATTCGGCATCGCATGTTGTTTTGTAACGCCCTGTATATACAGGGTTATTAGTTTTTAAACAACATGTATACATATGTATACAGTAGTGGTCCGATGGGAATAAATTGGTGTCAACCGTCTCCATGGTATTTGCATGGGTTCGGTTGGATCAGAAATTTTTTGAAGGTCCCAACGGTCCCCTCATGGGGGCAGCGGTTGGGAATAATCCCTAAGATTCATAGTTCGGTTTTTAGACTCATAGTAAAACTTACCTCAGGCTTGACTTCCCACAGCTCCTTTAAGCCGATGCCGTAAGATTGCGGCTCACACTTATCTCTAAGATTGTATTTGCTTGACACCATTTTAGTCAAATGACCGTGACAACCTGCAATATAGAAATTAGAAATATTGTCTTTTTGTACTATTTGTTTATTTGCAATCCGGCTCCCCTAACATGACCACCGAAAGATATGATATAGGAATTTGTCACGTTTAACTGTCAAAAGACAATGGATTTTGACAGTTGAGTGTCGATAAAACGCTATATCACGCGATATATATCGTGTTTCGTCGGTGTGGTTATGCTTGGGGGCAGCTATACTAATGCTATAACCAAATGTATTCGACATTAAAAAAAATGTAATATAGCTAAGAGTGTGTTTTGTTTTTTGCGTCCATAATTTGAAAGAAAGTGACAGAACACAAATACTAAACAAGATGGTTATTGTTTTATAAATATGATGGTAAAAGTGTAAAAAGAATTGCTTACTAATAAAAAGGAAGTTAAATATTGTATTTTGCACCTGAAAAGTGAGGTATGAAAATAGATGGCGGGAATACCTTCAGCAAATATGGTGATTTTGGAATGGAACTCCATGCCCCTTTCAAAGTTGTCCTTAGGGCTGCCGTCCTTGGCGATGCCCACGTCGCCGGTGGCCACGCCCTTCAGCGACCCATCGTCGCGGTACAGGAGCTCCGCCCCCGCGCAGCCCGGCCAGATCTAACCGGACAAGCCAAATAAAACGCTTTTATATTAAGATAAATAATAATAAAAAAATACTAGAAAAAATCGACTCACCCGTAGCACCTCAGACGGGACTCGAACCCGCACCCTTAGGATTCCGGCCCAATGCACTGACCAATTATGCTAGCGACTCGGTAGCATAATTGGTCAGTGCATCGGGTTCAGTCAATTTTTTCTATTATTATTTTTCTTAATATAAAAATAGCATTGTGAATGCGAAAAATCTAAAATTTAATAAAACGCTTTTACATAATCAGCTTCCGCTTGCTACTTCTTTCCATGTTACCAACGACCCCAAAATCTAAGACCAAAAAAGAAATTAGCCCAACCAACCAGCAATTTAGAAATGTTTCGGAGTGGCCCCCTTTCTATGTGTGTGAAAATTTATAACAAATTACCTAACGAAATCAAGGAAGAGATGAAAATAAATAAATTTAAAATATTATTAAAGGAATACCTTAACAAAAAATGTTTTTACTCGCTGCAAGAGTTTTTGGTTGAATAAAATAAAATAAATAAATAATAGAAATAAGATGTCATAGTAGTAGGTAATATAATAACACAAAATTAATATGATTGTTATTTATTATTGATATTTTTTGTTTTGTTTTTATTTAATTAATTAATATAAGTAAATAAATAAAAATAAATATAGATTATAAGTAATTGCTATGCCCTTGCAGGGCCATGTTTGTATCTATTTTTAAGTATTGTAACATCTTTATAACAACATGATGCAATAAAGAACTTTGAACTTTGAACTTCCTTAGGGCTGCCTTCTTTGGCGATGCCCACGTCGCCGGTGACCACGCCCTTTAACGACCCACCGTCGCGGTACAGGAGCTGCGCCCCCGCGCAACCCGGCCAGATCTAACCGGACAAGTCTAACAAAAAACACAACAACCAACATATTTTAGTACCACGTGACCTGCGCTGTAGCAATTTTAGGTACAAAAATGTTGAGTGCGCAAGCCTCATTGTCTATGGTTTGGTTCAAGTTATATTGCGTGAACTGTAGCTTTTATTCAATGTGAGAAAATTATGTCTTTTTTTAAATTTGGGATTTTAGCATTCACAATGCTATTTTTATACAATACAATACTATGCTGAGCTACCGAGTGACTCGTTAAGAGCATTGGACCGGACATCCAAAGGTCGCCGGTTCGATTCCCGTCCTAGGATATGATCTGGTGAGTCGTATTTTGCTTTAGTTATGTCTATGTTTTAAAGAATCTAGTAATAATATTACCTCAGCTCCAGCTGCCTCCGCTTGCTCCCCCATCCACCGAACTAGATGTCCTAATCGCACTACATAGTTGCCATGGTTGTACATAGGAAGTCCTACAAATTAAAGTACTTAAGTAGATTGTATCCAGAAATAAATTGTATTTATTAACACAAATCTCACAAATTTATGAAAACCATTTGTTGTATTTTATAATTGATAAAGAGTTGGGTGAAGATTGTTACCAAATAAGACAAGTAAGGATAAACAGACTATAGGGAAATCTTTTTTTATACCTGGAAATACAGGAATAGGTATTCTGCCACTCTTCGTAAGCAGCCCAAACTTGTCAGCTTTAACGGGAGTGTTCATGGGAGCACCCTTCTCTTGCCAATCAGGAATGAGCTCGTTCAAAGCGACAGGATCCACACAAGCACCGGATAGGATGTGACCTCCAACCTCTGCAGCCTTCTCCAAAAGAGTGACTCTGACTTCCTATGACATTAACAAAGATGTTAGATAACTTAATTGCATCTTTTAACTCACCATCACTACAGATCGGATAATCGGATGCATATTTACCTAAGTCCTAAGTCAATTGCTAACATATTATGGAAGCGGCTTCTTAAAATGTGTATACTCCCATGAGGGTTAATAGGCCTTGTTACAACGTAATAAGATTGTGTTTCTTAAAAATCACTGACAACAAAAGTAGGGAAAAGCAACCAATTACGTTTGTAACAGCCCAACTGGAATTTATGTCCAATCGGTTTTATTTAGTACATTTCACGGAATATCCACTAAAATTGGTTAAACCCAGAATCCTTGAATTTTTGTGATGAAAAAGTGCTTTCCAAAATATTCAACATCTGAAGTTTAGGTAAATATGCATTTGAAAAGAAAAATATCAACTAACAATCACAGTGCAAGCTATTCTGTTTTCAAACATAATTTAATTTGTCAGTTCCTGTTTCATTATACAGATTTCACTTACAGCCCCCTTCTCCTCGGCTATCTGTCGAGCTCGGATGGCAGCTGCCATTCCAGCAGGACCACCTCCAATAATGAGGATATCTGTCTCCTCCGCCATGCGTTCCATGTTTACTTCTAAACAGAAAAGTGATTACATTATATTTTTTATAAATTAATAGACTGAGAAAGTGCTTCTTGCACTTATGTATATTTAATGAACTTAGTAGAGTATTAAGTCCATAAAAAAAAATTACTTTGCAGAAATTAAACACATTGTTTATCTTTTATTATGGTAGATTTGAACTATTAACTGCCTCTGTGGTCCAGTGGTTCCCCAATTTGTACTCAGTGTGGTTGGTGGTACGGCTTATTTCAAGTCCGCCATCACAGCTAGATGGCACTGTGTAAAATTGTCCAAGCATTTATTATTATAATTATTATAACAACAATTTAAAAATTGTTGAGTTCCAGCAGTCAGAGGTAAGAAAACCAGTTCCTCAGTGGTGAGGATTCCGGGTGAAGTATGCTTACACTTTTGGCCTTATCGCCACTAAAATCAGAAGGCCAAGAACTATCTTGTTGCAGACAAAAAGTTTAGAACCATCATAAATTAACACGTTGAGCACCATTTACATCAAGGTTACTAACTAAACATATTATTTATTGTTATGTTACTAACTGGCTATCTTGCAAAGATAACCAAGTTCAAACAAGACCAATAATAGCATCAGATTTTTTGATAAAGTGTAATGTTTTGGTAACGTGAAAGGTTATAAATTATATTATATCAACTTACCTTTCCATCTTGGGTCATTATCTCTTGGATGTATCGTGTAGTGTGTCGTTATTTTAGGATAAACATCGGAATAAAGTCTTCTCGCGGCATTTGTTAGCCTCCCCACTGTTAAAAAGTTAAATTTTAGTTGACAACATGCAACATCAAAACAAATGAAGTTTGAACTTTGAACTTTAGCACTTGTTCGTCCATTGCATAATAATACTTATTGAAATTATTACTAGGCATAGGCACACTTTTAAAATAATTTACATTCGAATATTAAAGTAGAAAACAAATTATTTTGTGGAAATAACAAGTTTTAATCACAAACAGCTGATAAGCAACGTCACACAATACTAAACAGTTTCAAATAAAAAGCTATTTTATGGGGTATAATTGTAACTTATCCTATTTCTTGCAATAATAATATTATGAACATTCTGTGAACTTTTTATTTATTTCTGAAATAAAAATATTTTATTTACCCTGACGAGCCGAACTAACAAGTACCACCGCCATTTTTTTTTTGACAACTGACTGTCACTGTCAGTTTGATTGACAGAACTTGCTATAGCTAGAGTAGAGACGTGGTGGTAGAGACGCAGGCAAAGGCAACTTGAAAATGCGGTATGTCGATATTTCTTCACTCCAAGCAAATCACACAATTTTTATTCAACATAGTCAACAAAACGAGGAGGTTAGTCATCTCGGAAACATCAAAATGTGGTATCAATGTATTCTCAGTACGATGTCCTGATCACAAACATATAAGATAACAAAGGCACAAATCTAAGGTAAAGGCTTAGAGCATTAAGGGTAAAGGGGTAGAAATGTGGGTCACCGGAAAATTGATCGAAAACAATTCATCGAATTACAATTCTTCGAACACAGTTCATCGAAAAAATAATTCGTCGAAAAACAATTCTTCGAACGTTAATTCCCCGAAATACAATTCGTCGAAAACAATTCGTCGAATTAAAATTTCATTGTCATTGTCATTGTCAATCTGTCAGTCACAGTTCATTCGTCTTGCTTTACTCCTGTAGGTCCCGGGTTAGGTTAGAAATTTAAGGCGAGCGCGTAGCGCAGTGGAGCGTGAGCCTTAAATTTCGAGGTTATTTTTTTATAACAGACAACAGAAAAAACATTATACGTACGCCATAAAGTTTTTGAGGGAGGGGAGCATTCGACGAATTATTCTGCGATGAATTGTTTGTTCGACGAATTGTTTTTTCGATTAACTGTTTTCGAAGAATTGTAATTCGATGAATTGTTTTCGATCAATTTTCCGCAAATCAGAAATGTGACGTCGGTCGTAAAGAAGAACTTTTTAATTTTAACATATCATGTGATGTGATACAATGCAATGATACAATAATGAAAGTTCGTTGTTAGTAGGTTGCACATATTTAACGTATTATAACATTTTCACCATTATAAGAAAAAGTCGAAAAATTACACTATCTGAATAAATTTTTGCAAAATATATGTATAACAAGTGACTTAAATGAATGAATGTTCAGAGTAAAAATGTTATAGTATTTTATATATTAACAATCTACTCACAAAGCCCTTTTATTTGATATGCGTAACTAAATCGTTTTCTAAGCGTATATTTTGGTCAATTTGCCGACCAACATGTATCTTAACTCAAATATTTGCCGTTGGCACCAACACTTCACTCACACAAAACCGGGTATCCTGTGCCATATTATGACTTTGCTATCACCTCACATATTCATTAATTAATATTATTTATATTCAACACCTCTTTAAACCGGAAAACAGCGATTTAATTTAATTTCCTCACAATCGAAGTGAGAAGCAGAGTGTATAACTAGTACATAAAACACATTATTTTTGATCCGTAAACAGATAGAAGCAAAGGTAAACAAAAGATTTTATGATTCTTTTATAGTGTGCAATAATAAATCAGTCAAATATAGAAAACCATAATCAATTAGTACATAATTTTAATAAAAGAAATCTTAACAAATAAGGATATAAATTATAGTAAATGTTCACTTCACTGGCTTCATCTGCCAAAGGCCGTCGTTGAGATAGTGGCAGTTCTCTATTCCCACACCTTTGTTCACTTTAGCTCTGTAACAAATTATTTATAACGTTAAATTATGGTCATGTACCACGAAGGTCAAGGTCAACAGCACATCAGATAATCTGAAACTTTCAGCTCCAATTTATTATAAACCTTATAGGATTGAATGCTAGGTTTAAAGTTGATCGATGTGACATTATATTGTACTATTTAGGGGTATTACCCGGCCATCTCCCGACGGAAAGGAGGCCTGGACTGCCGGGTAGGCCGCCACGTCTCTGGGGAGAATACCATAATGGGCCCCCACTAGCCTTTTGGCGGTGGCATATGGCGGCGAGAGGGCAAGTGCCGGAGATTTTAGTGGGTATTCCCCCCACCAGAGATCCCACCGAGCCACTTGGCTAGGTGGGATCTCTGGAGGCGCTCGTGGAGGGAGTCGCAACGTTGAATGCTGCGGTCATTCGGAACCTCCTGCTCACCTGCGGGGAGCACTAATTCACGTGCTCTTTCCTGTCCCTTGTCCACGGCAGACGTTCACTAATTCACCCTCTAAACGATCAAAACTGCTTGTCAAGCATTTACATTGCATCGGCTTGTCAATCACATTTTGATCGTCTAGGAGCGATGCTTGACAAGCACTTAGGTATCACGTGATTACCGTGGGCTATCAAAGGTAGTCCACGCCCACAAATGGTAGTGGTGGTGGTAATGCAATGTAAATGATTGACAAGCCATGCTGGATCGTCTAGGGGCTACTTACAACACACAGCATTTTTGAGGCACTACTTGACTCTCACTATATATAACATTGTCACAGCGCGTTTTTGAGTCAATACAAGAAGAAATATGGTTACGTCGAAACAACTTACATGTCACCAGTGGACAATGCAGTGAACTCAACAGCCAACGCTTGCTCCTTTCCTTCAACCATATATCATCGCTACAACCTGCCCGTTGTCCACGGCGGTCATTGCTGCTAACCATGCCAGAAGCCACTAGGCATGATTAATATGAGCCTTGTGCCCGTTTGCACTAAACTTAAGAATCGCCCAAGTCTTTTCCTAACTACAACTTGACCAAATTAAAACGGTGTCACTTAGCTGTCATGCAGCTTTCATGCGCCTATTTATCTTGGTCGAGTTGTAGTTAAGAAAAGACTCGGGCGATTCTTAAGTTTAGTGCAAACGGGTGTTACTGCTGTGCATAGGGCTTCCCTTAGGATCTCCACATCAGCCCTGCGTTGCCCGCATCCAGCGGCTTCGACATTCACCATATATCCTCGGTCCACCTTATCGGGGGCCTACCCACTGAATGTCGTCGGTACTGTATGGTTATGTCAAGACAACTTACATGTCACCAGTGGACAATGCAGTGAAGCCAACAGCCAACGCGTGCTCCTTCCCTTCCGCCATCACCGCCACAACCTGTCCCTTGTCTACGGCGGACATCCTGGCGCCGGGCGACGTTAGTCCGGGGCACATAATGTTGGCGCCGCTGAGTACGAAGCGGATCGCACCTTTGTCTACTTGCTCCATTGGCAGGAAAAACGGGTCTGGAAAAATATTATAATACCGGCTGCACACTCTCACCGAGACACCACAAGACAGGCCATGCTCTCTCGCACTCGCACCCAGGGCATTCGTACGTACTCTAGTACGAGTGCACTCGGGCGAGAGTGTACAGCGGCCATAAAAGGTAAAATAAAAGCCGTACTTATGTAACTTTCTAATCAATTGCCGCAAGTGTGGCTGTTATTATCATCATCTGAACATAGGTCTCACATCTCACCAATGGCATAGTGTAAAGATTTATTTGCAATATGCCAAAGTTTTCATTTGTAATTGACTATCGTCACACGAACACAGAAACGAGCCCAAGGCCCCAAGCGGGTCGAATAATCTTTAAGGAAGTACCTACTGATACGTACTTTATGTACATATATGTACGTCACGGTGAGTTACGTTACGACCAAATCTCTTTAGTGTAGTAGGTAAGACAATGGAATATTTATTGGGTTTCATTTTCCGGACCTTGATGGGTTAAAATACATAAAGATGGTGGCCACTGACTGACGGGAGTTTGAATCATGCATAATAATGGTTATGTAAATATTTACCGCAAAATAGATAAAATTGGTTAATTGGAAGTTAAATGATTTTCATTGGATCGGTCACACACACACACACACACACGTAGTGTACCTAAAGGTGGTGGGCCAACCGGTAAATAAATAAATATTTGACAACATCACATACATTGCTCCGATTCCAAAGTAAGTAGGTAGCTAAAGCACTTGTGCTATGGAAATCAGAGTCAACGGTGGTATCACAAACACCCAGACCTGAGCCAATATAGAAAATGTCGTTTTCTAAATTGACCCAACCGGGGATCGAACCCGGGACCTCAGAGATGGCGACACCTTGAAAACCGGTGTACAAAGTCACTCGACCACGGAGGTAAATGGATACTAATAAACGATATTATAAAACGTACATTTGTGCAAGAGTCTTAATGTGGGCATCCAAGGTCCTTCTCGTTGGCGAAAGAAGAGCAGTTCCCCGGCGCTGTTCACCATAATCTCAATGTGATCATGACTGAAAATAAACAGACAATCATTTATTTAAATGTCACAGTTCAATGTTGTGGCGTATTCAATGGAGTCGGGAATTGGCGAATAAGGAATTGGCGTAAACGGAAGTTAGCGAATGTGGAAACAGGGAACATCTTCTCATGGCCTCATCCTGCGGTGGACTATGAGCCGTGATAATGACCGGTCACAGTTAAAGACGATGTGTTATAAGTTAACAATCTATGTTGAGTGCGGTTTTTTTAAATTGTTCGATCATTATTAAAATGCTCCATCAGTCCCTTGAAAACACGTTACGGCAACGCAATTGATTAACAGCATTTTTTAGCATACAAAACACTTGACTATCTTCATGGTACCTATCAGTAGTAGGTACCTACCTTAAGAATAAATTAAACTGGTACCTAGTACTCAACATACATATCGGTTTGTGTTGTAGGTAGGTACCATTTGAGTGAACTGTGAACTCATGTCTTTGTCAATGTTATTTTATTCCAAACCTCCATTATTCTCAGTTAGTTAAATAGACAAGCAATATTCTAACAAGCGAGAATTGTAAACAAAGGACTTGTTTAAGTAACGGCTGCAATAACATACACTGACGTAATTAGTATAACGTTAAACATGGGTATTCATACATAACAAGTAAGATTCTAAGGTGATTAGGTTACAGTAGGTATACACGACAGCACATCAAGACTCATCAAGTTAAACAGTTGAAAGAAATAGTAAATTGTACAACAAGTGCATAAAATTTACCCGAGACGTGGCGAGGGTGGATATGGATAGTCAAGTCGAGGGTAAAATGGGTTTTATGGGCTGTTCCGTATTCATCCCATGACGATTCATCCCAATTCTTCACTCATCCCAAATTGGTATTCCTTACTCAACCCATTACATTATTTTAATATATTTTCTTAATTCAACCCAATTGCATTCCTTACTCATCCCAAAATAATTTATCACTAAAAAGTATGGATAGCAGTACAATGATTAATATTTTATCAGAAAATTATATAGGAATACAATAAATTGAACTAAGTAATACTAAGTACTTATGTACTCATTAGAAATTAATAATGCATGTATTGTAAATAAAAGTATACCTCAGATAGGCAGATTTATTCACCACTGTCCCCGGGGCATACTTTATTTTATTATTTTTTACTCTCTACTGACCCTTATATATTATAGTCCTCACTGCCCCCGAATTATAATAAAATTTATTTTTAAGTTAAAATTATTTAAATAAATTTTCAAATTTAGCCCGGTTTGTTATGACCCCTATCATTGATATATGACCATCCTACCAACTATTACCATACTATATATCTACCATCTTTTAGATATATTTTTTATAAGTGTTAATTTACTTAAGTTCTAATGTCTATAACATCTAAATGTTTTTGGATTATCAAATGGATAAGTAAAAATTGTTGGTGAGAACAAAATAATACATTTTTGACGACCGATTTGGCGCAGGGGAAGAATACCTTCTGCGCCAGATGTTTCGGATTCGATTCCCGAACAAGACAAATATTTGTGTGTATGATCATGTCTATTTGTCTTGGCCTGGATGTTATCTATGTACCTATTTATTAAGTATTTATTAACTAAAAAGTAAGTATATAAGAATATATTTATCCACTATCTAGATTCCATAACACAGTTTTTTAATGAAAACCACTTATCAGCTAGATAATTGATGTGATTGTAAAAAAAAAAATATTATTAATAATATTATTTGTGTTTCTTTTACCTTTTTTATTTTTGAAATATATGTTTTTTTTTTAATATAACAACAATAAAGCAAAAATGAGCTGAGTTTAAAATATTTCTAATAAGTGATAATATTTTTATTCAGACCGTACACATAAATCTTAAATTTTTGGGTGGCTTTACGTAATGGGTTGAGTTAGGAATACTTTTGGGATGAATAAGGAATTTAAAATGATAATATTGTTGTGGGTTGAGTAAGGAACAAAACTGGGTTGAGTAAGGAAAAAATAATAAGTGGGATGTGACGTCATGGGATGAATACGGAACAACCCGGTTTTATGTACCTACGAGTTATGTAAAACTCGGGCCAATTTTTTTGGTCTGAGTTGTAAAACAATTTCAAAGTGTGAGGCCGTCTTCAATGCCACATCACGCATACAGTAGGCATTGCCGTTGGTACCTACGTGAGCGCTCTGCATTTTGCAATCCAACGCGAACGAACACAAAGGGAGAGCAAGTAGAAGTTCGCAATAGGCTATTGTGGATGCTTTTGCCAATAGCGTCCACAACCACATTGATTGAGCATTGAGCCCCGCGTCGACGTCGACCGTCCGCATTGACCGTGCTGTGCTGTCGTGTATACAGTGTAGGAACACACGACGGCACCTCAGACTATACATGTTGACCTTGAGACCGCCTTTATGCCCTACGTAACAAAAGTTGTTTTCGCAGTTTAACTGTATAACCTGACGTGCTATCGTGTATACATATTTAATTCAATAGGATCAATCAGTCCCCCTAAACCAATTCACATTTGTAAAAGAACAATCACAAACTTCATTTACAAAAGTATATTTTGCAAATCTAATGTCGATAATTTTTTTAATCTGTTTAGGTTACTCGGATTCAGACTGAGAGGAAACTACAACATCTCCCATTTTCTCCATAATATTTGGAAGTTCTGACACAGAATACATAGGTATGGTAATAGTAAAGTGTTCTGATAGAAGATATTGGCATTTGTATAGGTAGGATGTTTTCATTTAAAAATGGAAACAAATATTAGTAAGTAGGTAAGTACCATTTAACAATCCTAAAAGTGTCTTTCTTCGGCAGCACCTGATCTATGTAGTTCTCCAAATGTGGGTACAATTCCAGCAGACGGGCCCGTATGCCCTTCTGGACTGAGGACTTCAGCTGCTGCACCCCGGATATGCTCTCCTTCTCGTCAAACCTGGAATAAGATAAAAAAAATGTAGATATTATTTCCCAGTACTTAATTAAGAAACTCGGTAAGTACCTACTTAATTATGAAAGTCGAAAATTGTGACAAGTGGGAACTCTTGGTACTTATCCAAGTTTTGATCCAAGTACGTGGGAGGCAGGCAAGCGTGAGCTATTTCTATTTGCTAGACAGTCATCTACCCTTAGGTAGATGACCTAAGTGAGCATATAAAACTCAAGGAACGGATCAAAAACTTCTGTGGTCAATAGGTACCTGGGCGAATCTACGTTGTTTCTTACTTCCTGCGTCATTGTCGTTTACTCGAAAATCTTAAAAAATCTAATGCATCGCAATAAATAAGTTAAAAATGTGCAAATTAATATAATTTATTATCGTACTGTAACGTAAATGATGGTAAATTCCGTTGTGATGCATTGGATTTTTAAAGATTTTCGAGTAAACGACAATGACGCAGGAAGTAAGAAACATAACAAAACAACGTAGATTCACCCACCTACTTATTATTGAAACCATAGGGTCTATTAGATGACCATAGATAAGCCAGTCTCGGGTCAAATTCCGTTGGGCTTGTTAAATAGTCACGTCTAATCATTAGTAGGTACCTATCTGTAACTGTAGGTAAGTACTTGTTTGCTTTAGTAATTTATGAATAAGAACATAGAGCCAGTCTTACCAAAAATGGACTATCATGCACTTACATAAGTAATTGTCTAAATTTATAGGTAGGTAATGATTAAGTATTATTAGGTGACAGGAAGGTCGAACGTTCCCACTTTGTGGTCTAAAAAAGCTAGTCATAATTTTGAAGTAACTAGGTAAGTACTTACCCAGAGGGGAATCGACTACTTAGGTGTACAACACCTAAGTAGTCGATTCCCCTCTGACCTTAATTTAACCCCCGCCCGTCTCGTTGGTTGAATTCGACAGACAGCGTAATCTTGTTGTTTATTTCGTTATGAGGAAATATTTAAGTTCCATTTAATAAAGTGTCCATTTTCATACTATCTATAGTAATCTTTACCTACCTAGGAGCTACCTTCAATTTAGGAAAATAAAGACAATCTAAATTATTTTAAGTCATAATCTTTTATTAATTTTTTGACTTGAATATTTTATTACCAACTAACCAAGCCTTAACAAAAAAAAACTGTTTTCGCAGTTCAACTGTTTAACGTTATGTGCTGTCATAACATTGAGCAACTCGTCCTTAGCTTTGTTAGTTATGTACCTATCTAGGTAAGTTACCACTGGCCGACGGGAACACATGCATAAAAATTCGCAATAACGCTTTCTAAATGTTATTCAACACGAGGTCAAAGGCTCTATGGATAAAACGCCACTCAAATATAAATTCTGACCGAATGGAAAAGACGCCCTAGTCAGCCATTTGCATAAAGCTGTCCTTCTGTACTTACTCAGAAGGTACTTCGGACATGGGGTCAGACGGGACGTTAACCAGATAGGCCACCTTGAGAAGCTCTTAGGCCGTACCTATAGAAGAGAACCCGTGGATTATAGAACGGACCCGATGGACGAAGTCTACCAAACAGACAGGCAGACCTGTTATTATCTTTTGAAATTTAAAAAGAAACCTGATAGTCCCAGTAGTTCCGTTAAAGGAACAACAGAGACCAAAAGTCTCAGTAGTTCCTCAAAGGGATCACTAAAATGAGTACTGAAAACAAAGGGCTCTTTCTTAATACATAATGTAAGTAGGCTAAAGTAACCTAGCCTTACTATCAAAGAGTATCTACTTTTGTAATTAAGGAAAATTACTATACAAGGTGTTAAAAAATAAAATCGAAAATATCAAATTGTATGAAACAGCTGATTTTTTTTCGCGAGTTGGCCCCATAGTAAAAGTTGTTCAGTTTGATGGTCCCTATATGCCATATTCGGCATTAGGGGTATTTTTGTAACACCTTGTATAAACTGTGAAAACAGTATTATTCATGCACTTGTGAGAATTGGAAAAAACATCGCAGGTTATAGAACTCAATACAGTAATTTCTAATGAGAAATGTTCCTGCACTAGGTACAGACTTTCTCACTGTCTTGAGTTTGTGCAGTATCTTCGGGCCTTTTTCATAACATTTACATCATCGTTAGATAGAGCTATTTGAGTGCTTTTACGATTATCTATTTATCTACTAGCAATTACGAAAAGTGGTCATTAGGTAACATACAAACAGAACAATGTATTATTTACAACGAAATTAAAGTAAATAAGTTGCCGTTTTACGTAGATTACCTACTATATAATTCAATGTTGTCAATATTAAAGTTTACACATGCCTACATTAAGTAGGTAGGTACTTAATATAAGAATAATAAAAATATACAACTGCTTGCGCATTTTGTATTCCCAATTCTTGACAAAATATACACCTAAGCAATATATACCTATCATATTGACCATCAGCCATATTTAATGTCCCCACTGCTGGGGCACAGGCCTTCCTTATGGGTGGATAAGGAGGATGGGTCATGCATGACCCACCACGCGGGCCCAATGCAGATTGGTGGGTGCTAACGACTGCAAATGCAGCCGGGACCAATGGCTTAGCGTGCCTTCCGAAGCACAGAGGAGCTCAAGATAATAAATTTTTGGTCACCCATCCCATGACCGACCCTTGTGGAAGTTGTTGAACTTCCGCAATCGCTGGGCCAGGCGCTATACCACTGCGACTACCTAATTGAACTATACAGGGGTTCAATTAGGTACTTTATACATACGGTTGTAGGTATTTCATTTTCTGTATCTCAAGTCGAGCCTCAACTAACAACTGGTTTCGTTACTGTCTAGGATGATTTTAAAGAACAAAGTTTGCTACTAGCGTAGTAATAATAATTCGATAAGTTTGCGCATAGGTTTCCGCCATAGTCACAGGCATTCACATTTTTTTTATTGCAGCATCGTTTGATAATTACGCATTCCGATTGCGATGGGACGTGTTTTTCGACTGTGACACCTACTCTATTCCGAATATCAAACCCCCGATTCCCTGAACCCCTGAAGAACGCTATCCCTAATAAGTAATTCTATACAGAACGCAAGCTATCCCAAATCAATTTAGACCTACAATCTTAGAATAATTACGTACTTTTAGAAAGATAGTCTTAATACAAGCGCTCTGTCAAAAGTGAAGCACTAAACCGATTCACACTTTCGTGACAATTACTTGCTTGCGCTCGGCGACACGCACTGTGTAAAACGTGTACACTTGTAACTCCGAGTCCGTAGTAGTTAACTACGGGGCGTTTGGAGCCATATGAAGTAGGTCATGAATCTCGGAATATCGCAGTATCGGAATCTCGAAACGTGGGTTCCTATATTGAGTGATCCAATATCGTAAAATCGGAATCAGACAAATATTTCTATTTTACTATTTTACTCGGCGTTACACAACGCACGGAACTAAAATATAGGTTTTAAAATGGTTTCAAACCTATATTTTATGATTATTCTGATTATTTGTAGTACCTAATAATAAGTAAAGTACCTACCTAGATAGATTTCTTTTGCATTTACTTGGTAACTAAGTATCATAGTTGAATTTAATAGAGATTAACTGAGAAGTTTTAAGTTTATATTGTTGTAGTTTGTAACGGTATAGGTATTTGTAAATATCTGATTTGATGAAGCTGACAAGTTTCTTTCGCCCGTTCTTCTTCTCAGCTAAAAAAGACGTCCGAGCGGGTAGTAGAAATTGGACGATACAATTCAATAAACATTATTTTATTGAAATTCATTTACTTTGTTTTAATTCTCTCCATGTTTCTTACCATTTCTGATACAGTCATCTTGCTCTTTTGGAATAAAAAATAACTTTCATCAATTTCTGGTCGCCAATTCGTTATTAGAAACTTTTGTTGTGATAATATTACCTACAGCTTGATTAGTTGGTAAATTGAGATATTACTTTTGAAATACCTATCCGTTATTAAATTTAGGTCAAGATTTAGATATTTTGAAGCTTTTTCTTCTAAAGCGCTGATTTGATCGAGGAGATAGAAATTATATCCTATAAAAAAGTGATAACTTCGAAAATTTAAAGTATTTTTCTCGTTTTACAAATACTTTTCGTGAACACATTAACTATTCACATTGAAACTATTACCTATAAAATCATATTAATTTAATATCATGAAAATAATTAAACTGCTTTCGGCAAAAAAAAATTAAAGTTTCTAACGAATATTATGTAATTCCGATATTAATATCGGAATCTGATATTGAGATCTACTATCGGAAATCAGTATCGGAATTGAAAACCTACCAATATTACATGCCCTAATTGAAGACGCTTCGCGCTCGCTCGGTCGAATATACTTTAAATGCCACAAGCTTATTTACAAACATCAGTCTAATCAACATTGTACCATGTTTTAAAATGAACTAAAATACACTCGACACGTAGGAAAACGTAGGCTTGCCAAGTGTCAACCCTGCGCGTAGGCAAATGTCGGCGTTCAATGTCACTCACACCAGCAACACGTGCGCCGATCGTCACGTGTTTCAATACTATTTATATATCGGACTTATCAGATTTGTATGACGTCCATTGATTGCACGCTAAGTTACAAGTTCTAAAACAAACTTTTTTACCAAGCAATGAAATTCGAATGTGTAAGGAAGAACTCCTAGCATTTCAAAACAGTGGAATAGGTAGGTTAGGTACATAGCATATAGCATATAGTGAGAATATATCAAAATTAAATTAAATATTTGACAACATCACATACATTGCTCCGATTCCAAAGTAAGTAGCTAAAGCACTTGTGTTATGGAAATCGGAGACAACGGTGGTATCACAAATACCCAGACCTGAGCCAATAGAGAAAAGTTCGTTTTCTAAATGGACCCAACCGGGAATCGAACCCGGGACCTCAGAGATGGCGACACTTTGAAAACCGGTAAGGTATATATGTAATTATTTTGTGTGGGAAGAATAAATCTTGAACACTGGCTGGTCAGTAAGAAAATTTAATGATATAAGTACTAGAAAAAGTAAATATCCATTCACTTATATCAATAGTTAGTACCTTTGCATTTGGCAGTCAAGTCAGGAAGTCCGGATGATATTTTAACAAAAAAATAAACTTAGTTAACGTTACGCCTTTCGGCAACAGGTTAGGTATAGGTACCTAACATTCTGAATACTTACGTAAGATTTCAAATAAAATACTTAACAGATGTCGGGCTCGCATGTCATAAATATTTATAATGGAGCAGCAGGTAAAAGCAATAATAACATAGTAACTAACTACCTACCTACGTCATTAGCCAGCCAGACGTGATTTTTTTAACTAGCACCTACCTACCAAATAATAAATAGGTTAGACGTTGGTAGTGTTGTTACGCACCTACCCATTGCCTTTTATTATACACACATAACATTTAATCGCATGAAACCCTACAAGTTCACGATCGTGGCACTCGACAGAATAAGGATTTAAGGATTATTTCCAGTCTGGTTAAGTCAGGTTCATGTATCTATCATGAATATACTTATATTAATATAGGTTCATGATTTGCAAAGTTTTGTTTCGCAAAACGTCAATTTAATGAAAGCAACTGAATCTAGACCAAATTCAATAAAGTTGGGGGAAACCTTAGGGGGCATTCTTAATGCTCTAAGGGGGAAACAAAGTGTGTACAGAATTTAAACCTGTGATTGTGGGTTTTACCTCGTACTATACTCACTCGAGTCGAGTTGTGGTTTTACTGTTTACAATCAGGACCACATCAAATGATACCTTGGTCAATTTGGTCATCAAATCCGCCCCTTAGTCCCAGTAGTTCTATGATAGGACCGGTCACCGGGGTTGTTTTTCCCAGTAGTTCCGTGAGTATATGTTTTCTCCTTCTACATACTACATACTATAGGTACGATTTAATAAAGGTGAATGATCATAATAAAATACATTGAGAAACATTTAAAGTATACATGGAGCGAAAATAATTATACGAGATCATGACATTACATGACATTATGTTGAATAATGACATTAAGGATAACTCTTCGTCTACAGGAAAAGCAAATGACGTTAGTAAACCGCAGTAACTAACTGCTAGCAGGTAAGTAATTATTTTATTGGCAAATGTTCAACGTAGTAATACACATCAGTACATTTCTGCAGCAAATTAACCTACTTAGTGGCGAAATATTTTATTACGTGAGCATATAACATACGTGAGTACCTACACAGGTGGCTACATTATTTTCTATAGTGAGGTAGGTACCTAACTAGATTTTCAACTTCATTTTAAACTATAAAAACCCCCACTGCGCTGAATTTGGCTGAAGAATAAACAATAGGTACCTAATCAAAAAATATGAGAAAATTACAATAGGATGATTGATGCTCTCTTAAATTATTTTTGTAACTTTTATAAAAGCCATTATAAATCACTTAAACAAAACGATATTGGCGTTCCCGTCCACCTACTTAAGAACTCGGTTACGATACTTGATCAATAGGTACTAAAAAAGGCAACAGCAAAGGAATTAAAAATGTAAAAAATTAACTTACAACTTTGAAAATCTAGAACGATCGTGACCTGCAATGTAACCATGAACCGTGCTAACGGCTGCCGCACCAAATCTAGTATCCAGGTACACACGACAGCACGTCAGGTTATACAGTTAAACTGCGAAAACAGCTTTTATGACGTAAGGCATAAAGACTGTTTCAAGGTCAACATGTATAGTCTGAGGTGCCATCGTGTTTACCTATGTACGCACGGCGGCACATCAGACTATACATTTTGACCTTGAGACCGCCTTTTTGCCCTACGTAATAAAAGCTGTTTTCGTAGTTCAACTGTATAACCTGACGTGCTGTCATGTGTACAGTCAGCACAAAAATTATCCGAGTATTCAAACCTACCATTTGACAAAATTCAACCTTATCTCAAGACCTTAAGGTGCACTTTTGTTTGTTCTCAGACAACAATCTTGAGATAAGGTTGATTTTTGTCTAATGATTCGGTAGTTTGGTAGGTTGAATGCTCAGATCGTTTTGGCGCTGACTGTACTACTTTTTTTCTATGCGTTCAACTCACTCATTGCTGTTAGTTTTTCTTTGTTAGTAGATATTTGGTTCGTGGTAGTTTGTTTTTCCGCTCACCAAACTTCTTCCACCTTTAAACCTGTCACCATATCACCGGCAACGTACTTAGGTAGTTTCTCAATGCAAACCCGGATGAGGTGGACTTTCTTCGTCGGCTTTACCACCACTTAATATTATGTGGATGATGGGTAAAGTGCTTCCTGTAGTGGTTAAAAGTATTAGGTAGGTAGGTACCTACTCAAAGATGTACAACTAACCTAACTACTAACATGTCATGTTCATTTCGTGGTACCTCTATGTACTTACAAGTTTCCAAGCCACTGATTCTCTGCATATTTTCACAGTCTATTTACATCAGTAGCGTGCTTTTACTTAATTCCTTGAAATAAAAAATATATATTTCCAGCATCATCATCAATAATGAAATATCAATCGACTCGACTGTTACTTTTAGCTTACTTGGCTAAAGTTGATTAGTTTAATGTTTTACAAATGAGATAAAAATCTGTAAAATAGTTTAAATATCGAAACGTTATCAAATTAAATCGATAATTATATAGAGATTTTTTTTCGCTCGACAACTGACATTTTGACATTTTTGATGTCGACATGATTTTAGTACTTACAATATTTTATAAGAATTATATATCATAGAATATGTTTCTCTATCAACAACGGATATGCAATAGGTAAGTATTACACACTTTTCACAGATATCATAATCACGTCAAAAAATTATGTAGGTATTATATAAATCCGATATGTAGGGCAAACGAGAGCAGCCAAGCCAACAGACTGGTTACGTACGTAGTACGTACACACACACGCACACGATTTCTATGTCAAACACGAGATGACGAGACTTGTAAAGACTCGCTCTTTCAATAGCTCATTAGCAGCACCGGCCAATATTGGCTTGTCTTTTCTTGCATGGATGAATTGCTTTGCAAAATGCATTACAAAGAGCATAGCTAACAGGAAGAAAAACACAAAGAAAATTGTTTCTTCTAAGAAATAACTATCATTGGATATGGATAGGTATACATACAAAAATATCAATAGTTCTAATCGAAATGGCAATCGGGGTATGATATGAGGTTAGGCATGAATGGTGGACGCCTAGATAGAGGCACAGCGCCGGCGCAAATCATAGTTAGAATAATTGCGAATTAGACTGACCGCGAATAAGACCAATCGCACCTAAATGTGAACAAAATATTAAGCCACAAAAACGATTTCCGCAGTATATGAGATGTATACCACAATTATATTTTATTCACAAATACAGTCATGATAAGCAAAATTGTTTTCATTGGTTTGTATACATACCCGACCTTGAGATAGTATTATACATACAGCAGACATGCCACGTCCACCTAAAATACTTTGAAACGGAAACAGGCTGATAAATTATGATGAAGTTTCCTAGATTTACACATGTAGGTACCTATTATTCATTAATTATCTATTCCCCTTCATAGTTTTTGTGATAAGGGTTTTATCGACGTTTTATGGTACCTACTTATATTGCGGATATGAGAAATATGATGTTTGACAACTTAGAGTAAGTAGGTATTTGTTTGATAAATACAACAATAAGTATAACATTTTAGAACAGCTTTTGTGGTAGAACTTGTAGGTAATCTGATTGTTTAGTGAATAAGATCACACAACTATAAAAATGATTAATTAATCCTCTCCCCTTAATGTAAACCTGATATTAAAAAGTATTTCCAAGTATGACATAGATGGGCCAGCCAACACAATGTGCAGGTGGTGCTAGACTTTATTACAAAAAGGAAATTGTTGTGTTTCACTCAGCGACTTATGATTATGAATAGGATGGTGGAAGGAAATATTGTTTCGTCTAATTTTCGATTTTACTAGATTAGACCTCGTTCATCACGATATCTGAGTTAGGACATCACTGAAGATTCGTCAGGTATAAGATTAGTAAGTAATATCACGACAAGACGTAATTTTATTTTTTTTATTTCACTTTAGGCACGCTATTTTTTATATAGCAGGGATATTGCTTTTACGCATCCCGATGGTATGTGGGACTCGCCAGGGCTCTACCCACTATATCCCCTACTAAAATATGTGAAAGTAAAATGTCTCTCTATGCGCTGCTTATCGTATTATCACCATTATCCTACTTTCACAACTGGAATTATATTATAGTGCTGTAAGTATCTACTCATGGTACTACACTACAGCCTTTCTTTTTGTTTAGGTAGGTAGGTATATCATATGATATAGTTTCTGATATTCCGATTCATCATCAATCGGAATACCATATGTAAAACCTACTTCCTTTCAGCAACAAAACAAATACAATTCAAGGCATAGTCCCAATTTTACATAATGTCAAACTCACATCATGGGTAGGTATGGTACCCATAGCAGCAACCAACGACGATCAATAAGCAACAACGATAATAAAATTATTTATAAAAATTGAAATAATTGAATTGGCGTTTTATCACAGAATAAATAATAGTTCATACCTACTCGTGGGCGGTTTTTTTTATATTACACCTATCTACTACCTTCTTTATAAGTATTTGTACCATCTATCATCCATCACAGAATTACTTTATCTGGACACATTGGCGTCATCACTGTACTGTACACGCTCTGTACCTATTTAGGTAAATTTTAAAATTTACTTTATTTACTATTTTAGGTTTGTTGGTTTAAAGCTAGATGACGGCTGCGTCGAAAATATACTATAGTGTGACAAAACCCAATAAATAGCCGCGTTGTATGCTAATTCAACCACAAAATATCTCACATTATCTGTTGCAGAAATCATCATTGAGTGCTGAATATACATAAAGGTAGGTACAGCTACCTACTGTAGTTAGGTAAGTATGTACCTAACAAAACTAACTAGTAAAAATATTTTTTTTTTTTTTTATTATATTATGGTAGTAAGTAAGTACCTATAATACCTATATCTAGCTATACAAACTATTATGTCACGCCTAATATGAAAATAACAAGCATGAAGAGAAAGGCAGTTAAATATACCAAATCCATGTTAATAAAGTAAAAAGCTCGGTAACCGCTCATTAGGTAACCGCTTGTAAAAAAATTTAGTTACGTACCTAGGTACGTATTTTACTTACTGTGTAACTGAAAACCCACAACTTTACTAATGCATGGACCATGGCCATTGACTTACCCCATGGCCTACATACAATACAATACAAGTCAGTCATATCCTAATGGTCGAAGCCAGAACGTCTATAATTCCATTTATCTTAAAGATAAAACGAAGGTAGGTATGTACTTTTGATTACAGTCACGAGAACCATTGTTAGAAAAATCTTCTTCGTTTTAAATCAATATTTGTCAACATAGACACATAATTAACGAAAGTGAACATTATAGATGCGATAACAAAGCAGATTTATTGTATTCATAACAACATTTACAACTTACAACATTAACTAGGAAGGTATGTACGAAGATTAAAATGGAAAAGGAAATCGTAAGAAAATAATTTATATTAAGTAGTTGATAGATATCTCGGTATTCATTACTTATATTCATCGCAATATTATTATTCGATGACTTATAGCTGAACAAAGTTTAAACGTAAGATGGAGTGATAAAAAAATGTTTTCTATATTTACTCAAGTCGAGCGAGCATCCAACGGACGTTAGTGATGGCGCAATACTATACATATAGGTTCGAAGCCCTATAAACCTTATGCCACAGCTTATGGCTGTTTTTTACTAATACCGTTAAGTCACAGAGTATAATGAGTAAGTCAGTGAGTGACGTCATGCATGACGTGGCTTCACGACAAGGTTGTACAGGATCGATAATACCTGACGATTTAGCACAGAACAGATGACTTGACAATACATCTAACTAACCAAAACAAAAGCACAAAAATTACAATAATTCCCAGTTGACCCCATCAAAATAAGTTCTTTTTGAAAAATTCCCATTTGTCACCACGACTAAAAATGTAGGCCAGTTTTAAAAATTGCGGGTATGAAATTGAAAACAGAGAAAAAGCTAGAGGTATCTTTTAGGTTGAGAGCATCTTTTGATAAATAACCAATTATTATTACTAGCGTTTAGATACCTTTAAAAGCTATTAGTATCTAGTACCTAGACACGAATCTATGGGGCTCAGTAAAGTGATTGACATCAAAAACATAAGATTAACATTAAAATTAGGTATATCAAAAACACTCTCACCTCTTGGTATGGAAACTGACCTAGTTGTTGCGCACTAGGAAATAATACTATTTACTTACAGCGTTTGTCCACGGCGTCCGTCTCCTCGGATCCATCATCCGAGAAAAAACCGGACCGTGGACAAACGTACAGTACCTATTTACTAGGGTTGATGAGGATTCCTCATCCGCTTTCTCATAATGCGAAAGTTCCGCAATTGTTATTTAAGATCCTCAATCGCTACCGCATCCTAAATCCTCTTCCGCTTTCGCTTCCTCTTAGATTAAGAGGAACAGGGTCAAAATTGATTTTCATGAACTCATGGTGCAACATTACCTAATTACTTACTTAAATTCAATAGTTTTCGTTAACTAAGATTTATAATAAATACCTATTACCTATTCATTATCATATTATAGATTCCAGTGCATTGGGGCTTTGTAAGAATTATTTAAAAAAAGTAATTGGTTTTATTATAATTTATTGCATAATCGTTAAACAATTTAAATCCCACCAAAAACAATGAACAGTGAAAGCAGGTCATAGCAATGCAAACTGACTTAGGTACTTAGAACAATCATAACATTTGATAATGTTGGACGACTATAAACCATAATTTAATAAAAAATACTTAAACAGAATTACATTTTATTTTCAGTTTGCAAATTCATTATTAAGTAATCCAAGGTTTTAATGATAATTTTGTCTTGTAAGTAGATAAATAGTTACCTATTCAATTTATCAATCTTATCCCTAAACTGCGAATAATATTAAATTAAGCAAGTCGTCCATACCTGTTTAAAGGTAATTTAAAAGTGAATTACATTGTATTGTCTTTAGTGATCAGTCTAATTCTGAAATAACTCTTTGTGATATGCTCATTTTTTACAATTCTTTCTGATCAATATTAATGTCTCCCAATTCCCAATCAATCACCAACATATAGGAACATAAAGAAAAAAGCAGTACCTACATACTTAAAAGACACTTAATTTATGTTAAGACATTGTCTTTACAGTATTTTTATGAGATTTTTTTGATTATTTTTTTACAAATTTTTTACTTTAAGTACAGTTAACATAAACAATTTTGTAATTTTTCTGAATGACTTTAGGATTCAATTTTGCTTTACATTATGGTCACAAAAAACTGTTTTTTTTTTAAATTTTCTTTCTCATAAAATATAATAGGTATAAGGTATGAACACTTATAACAATTTAGAATATACTTTGAATTATTTCTTAACATTATAACTAATTCGACCATATTATACCTACTTATAATTTCTTTTCTTTTATGCCCAAAGATTATTGATGATAGATAAGCTATTGAAAGAATACCTACTTGAAAATGTAAATGGAATGTAACTTTACTGCAATAAATATGGATTTGAATGAAAAGCTAATACTATAAAAACCCGTCATAATTAAATATAAATGAACTACAAGAATAGTAATCTGTTTTTGAAAATAAGCATCTTTACATGAAAATAAATTATATTATAAAAATATAACTGAATTATCTGAGATTCAAAATCTCGTCACATGATTTAAGTGTTTTAGATTCCACATCTATTTGTGAGTGCATTAATTAATACAAATAAAAAAAGATAGAATATGCAGCTAAAGAAGCAAATACCCAGGAAGAGCGCAATATATAAATATCTAGTTTGGAAGATCATAGTGGGCATTGTGTAGTCAAGCCTTGGGTGTACCTAGCTTTCTACACTGGTTCTTTCTTATTTTTATTCCAGATAGACAACATTATGTACAATCGAATTCCAAGTAGAAAAATATATAAGTAAAATGAAAAATAATGTTGGACAAAGTTATGTGACATAGACAATGAAAATAATTAAATGTGCATCGTTTATCCTAAACTAACAAATAAAACTGTAATTTTATTAAAAAACAAACATTGTATTTGTCTACTGGGGCCCTACCGACTAACTTTTCGAACTTCGTCGGGTCTGTCGAGCTTCAACTTAAAACAGATACATCAATGTAAGGAGTTTCGTATTATACTATTTGCCGATGTTATTTAGAAGATATCGATGTTCGTATGACATCATGAATTGGGGTTTGCCATTTTGGCCCGATTGGGGCTCAATTTATCAGTTTTAATTTGAAGCTTGGCAGACTTTCCGAAGTTTGATGCATTAGCCGGTACGGCCCCTGATTATGTTATTGGTTGAACACCAACAACAACCCAAACTTTGTGTTATCAGCCTCTTATGGTTTGAACATTACTGTACTTAATCCACAATATTTTAAAGTTGATTACAAAATGCATTAAAATTACACGGCCTTACCACAAAAGATTTTAAAACACTGTTTAAATGTGATGCCGTCTCACTGAAACAATATTGTAAAGAAGTGGGTTAATGATGGCATCACATTTAAACAGTGTCTAAGTTAAACACTTTTTGAACAGTGTTTTAAAATCTTTTGTGGTAGTTAAGGCGATCTATGTTTAAAAAATATTGAATGAAGCTGTTGAACATCTGTTGTTGTATACTAGTCTGGTCAACGAAAGATGAGACTCGGTTGGAAAAGGAACTAATTTTGTGCCTTATTTTAGGGGTCTTTAATAATAACTTATTAATTTAACAGGGAAAGTGGTGCCACCATTTCAGTCTCATCTTTCGTTGACCAGACTCTACCTAAATTCATGTATGGTCTACTATCACATTCGGTAAAGTGAAGGGCTAGAATGCAACTGATGATGGAGTCATGGAGCATTCCCCAACAGTAACACGGTATGAAGCAAGTTCACTAATGCCATGGTAATGCACAAAGGCTGCCACAATCACAAGGACGTGGAAGATCTGGTGAGATTGGAACCAGATGTCACATTTGCCAGGGAACCACCTTTCAGGCACACGTAATGCATAGAACATAGCACCTAAAATGTAAAGTAGACCCATCAAAACCAACCATCCGAGTGATGCCTTACTAACCTGGCTGAACCAGCCCTCTGTGATACCATAGTGAATAGCTGGCACAATTCCTGACAAACCAAAACCCATGAACACTCCCGCTCGAAGAGGTCGTAATCGAGGCTCAGAAAACTTGTCCCACAGGGACACTATGATAGACAAAATCCCTAACACAATCACTACAGATAGATATATTATTTTGGGTCTGTAGTGGCAGTAGAAACTGTAATACAACCATGGAACAAAAGAGCCCATGATCAGCAGGGCTATGCCACAGTAATCTAATTTAGAGAATAGTTTTCCGACCATCTCCGAGTGACAGTAGAGGGTGTGATAAGCAAACGAGAAACCGAGGCATACAATGGCACCAACAAAGAAAACACCGAAAATCATTTTCTCTTGCATTTGGATTTCTATGGAGGGGCGAGACAAGAAGTAAATAGCTACGCCGATGAAAGCGACGCAGCCGAGCAGGTGTGTCCAGATATTGCCAGTTTCAGTGTGGATGCGGAAAATCGAGGCGAAACACGCGCTGAATGAGGGCAGCGGGGGTCGGTGACCCTTATGCAAGTAGTCGTTATCTTGCAACCAGCGCGGCAGATGTCTGAAGTGACACACGTTCCATGACGCTTCCCACACTTTACGCACGAATTCTTCAGCTTGCTCAGCAGCGTTATGGGCGAGAGCTCCTAAATCGATCTCATCCGATAACACACCCGCTTTCAACACTTCAGCCATCTCCGCATCGAGCAAGTGCTGATCTTCTGGCGTAGACGGCAATGGGCATCCTTCCTCTTCTTCTGCGAGAACTTCGTCGAGTTCATCCATGTGTGATGCGAGACTCTCGGCCTCGGGGTCCCATCCTTGGCGATGGCGGAGCCCGTCCAAAGACGCGCTCTGCGAGCCTGTATCTGATTCCATTTCCCACATCGTGAAGCCGTCACAGCTCACGAGAAACAAGCCCCTAAATCATTGGCCGATGCACAATAAACTCGACCTTTACGGTACACACAGTTACTCCTAGAAATTTTGTTACGTCACGAACAACGTAGGTAGGCAAACACACGCGATTATAAATCGTTTCATTCGACGTTCACGGTTTGCTGGTCTAGTAAAAGTCAAAATGGTTTCACCGTTGATGCACTGAAGCTGGACACACTGGACACGAAAATTTCAAATGAATTTCAGTAGATAGGTATCGAAAATTGTCGACGCAATGGAGAATGAATTTAGAACAGCTGCACGGAGCTGTCACGCGTCCACCATTCATCCTTTCCAATTTGTCTCTCTCGCTCGAACGAACGGAACGATCGAAAATAAATTTGACGAAGGTTTTGCTTTTCGCTCGCTCTCACTCACTCTAGATGTTATAGGGTTGTGAAAATGTAATACTATACGAAGAAGTTTATCGATTAAAATATTACAATACGATTCGGATATTAAAAGGATTTTTTGATTTGACAGGCTGACGTTATCCTGTCAAACCAACTTGAGTAAGTAATTTCAGTATACTATAGGTGAACGCAGACCTGGCCGCACCGCACACGCCGCAGTCGCCGCATTCAGTATTCTTTGTATGAAATTCTATGCAACATCGCACACCTACCTGCGCCGCAGTATCTCAAGTGCCCGAATTCCCTTAAAACTGCGGCCGCATCGGCGGCGGCGCGGGCTTAGTGTAGTGAACAAATCCCTACGAAAGGTAAATGCATTTGATGTCGGTCGGACGACACCGTCAAATGCCGTCGCCCGTGTAAGTACACACGCTAGCACGTCAGGTTATACAATTAAACTGCGAAAACAGCTTTTATTTACGTAGCTAGGGCATAAAGGCGGTCTCAATGTCAACATATTGTTTAGTCACAGGTGCCGCCGTCGTGTGAACTCGTGTGTTCTTTACGCTATCAGTCGCAAATGTGCAAAATGGGGTTGTCAAAATAGAAAAAGAAAATAAATGTGATTATTATGTAATAATTTATTACATTTACCTACAATGAGGCCGGTTTTTTATTATCCGACCGCCGTCAAAGGTGTTTACCAACTGTACTGTATGGATCTGTTCACTGTGTGGCCGCAGCGTCCACAGTTGACGCATCGGACGCTGCAGGTGTGCGAGGAAGCGATGACTGCGGGGACTGCGGTACGTACAGTGCGGCTAGGTTAGCGTTCACCTTATATGACCTATTATGAATGATAAAATATATTCGTTCTATTCACCAGGGGCCGCACCGGCTAACGCATCGAACTGCGGAAAGTCTGTCGACCTTCAAATTAAAACAAATAAATCGAGTCCCAATCGGGCCAAAATGGCGAAACCCAATTCATCATGTCACACGAACATCGATATCTTCTAAATAACTTCGGCGAATAGTACAATACGAAACTCCTTACTTCGATTTATCTGTTTTAAGTTGAAGCTCAGCAGACCCGCCGAGGTTCGCAAAATTAGCCGGTAGGGCCCCTGAAGGAAGTTTATATTTTAATGTTAATAATAGCATAACAAAACAATATTTTCATAGTAACCATTATAACATCCAATCGAGTGTTATAATGTTGTACGTGCTAGGGCTTGCAAACCGGTTAACCGGATAACCGAAAAATCCGATTAACCGACAGAATTTTGAACCCGGTTTTTTCTAGTCATAAAACCGAATTATTCGGGTTTTTCGGTTATTTCACTTAACACACAGTTTACACAAAAACTTTCTTATTTTATCAAAAAATGCAATAGTGTATGGCATTCAAGGAAAGTAATAAGCGTGTATATGAAACGCATTTTTGTCTCTAGTTCTTAAATTGACGTTACTGGCTGGCTGCCATTTAGTTTTGTCAGTCAAGACAAGTTTACACAGGGTCAGTACAGAAGTCAGTACCGACTGACTTCAAAATATTCGTGTGGAAATTTTCAAGTCAGCGCTGACTTCAAACCAATTTACATTGGGTTTTTTTTGGGTCAGCACTGACTTGTCTCGATTTCGGAGTCAGTCGCTTACTTCGTATAAACCAGCCCTCACTCTCTGGCAAGTGCCAAGTCACAGTAAACGCAAAGAAACTTTCACGATTCAGGTAAGCTCTTCAACTTTTGTTTTTTGAATAATTGTGAAAGGAAATATAAGCAAGGACGTTATTGTTTTTAAATTACAACTTCAGCCAACTCACGGAGATAATTTTATAAACAAACCACCGATACCTAACCTTAAAAGCACTTTTTATTCAGGGTTTGTTCTATAATTGTTATTGAATAATTTAATATTAACCCATATAGCATTTAAGCATGCTTTGCCTTTTTATTGCATTACATAACATTTCACCAATATAAAATGCATATAAGTATGTTTAAAAAAAAGATTTATCTCAATCTCTCTCTTATGTTTAATTTTGACTTTGTTATTAACCTCAAAGGTTCTAAAGACGTGTTTTTTATTTCACGATTTGTCGATTTTATTGATTTTTATGTTAGAATTTATTAAGGTTAATAAGTGCATAGTGGCATACATAATTTAGTTACGTGATTGATCTCAAATGTGTTCAGAAACTAATGTTAATGCGGTAACGAAAGAAAATAAACAGTTTTTATTATTCTACCCTATTTATTGAATTTTATTTAAAAAAAACCGAAATACCCGAAAAAACCGGGTTAACCGGATTTTTTTTTATGAAAACCGAAATATTCGGTTTCCTATAACTACCCGGTTTTTGCATGCCCTAACGTGCTAAGTTTCATAATGCAGCGCCTTCGAAATTATGGTTACTATGACACTGGTTGTTTGAACGTTGGCAATATGCTTACTATTTCAGAACCTTTTATAAAGGTTTCTTATCATGGTTGTTGTAGATAAAATCTTATATGCAAAAACTTGATAAAACGGATTGCAACACCTATTTTATTGTATAGGTGTTATGTTAAAATCAATCGTTGCAATCTGTTTTATCAAGTTTTGTGTATGAAAGCCACGCGAGCTGTGGACGGCATGTGAAAAAAACGGTTAAGAGCGAGTCGGACTCACGCACCGAGGGCATATTAGATAATAGTTATCTAGTACGTACGTAGTAGGTAACTATTATCTAATCTGTGCCGAGGGTTCCGTACCATCATTCTGAAAAGTTTACTATTTTGAAACATCGTTTTATTTTTCCTGTAATCTTTACATAAACTTCTATCACATAAAATAATTTTAAATTTTCTCTGTGCAAACTTTTATGACAAGAGGGGAATGGTATTTTTTTCACACTTTTCATCAAAGTCGAAAACTATGCTGCCTATAAAAAATGTTTGAGTATGTGGAAGCAGCGCTTTTTCATATGATACCCATGCCCTAGTAGCCTCATTATGAATTTTTAAGACGCCCTTTCAGTCCTTGTTGCAAAAAAAAATATAAATATTTTAATTTCTCTCTTATTTGCAAAATAGTTGGACAAACCATTCAACATTTCAAGTTGATAGCATTAGTATTTCTCGAGATATTCAGCTGAGACAGACAGACTGAGTCGCACCATAAGGGTTCCTTTTTACCATTTTGGTACGGAACCCTAAAATGATGTTATAAATAAAAACAAACGTAAAAACAAAGTTTTGTTAAATGTTTTTGAAAAACGTTTGTAGGAGTGATATGTATGGAAATGGTGGTGAGATAAGATAGCCACTGATAGGAAGGCCAAAGGGAAGATCTTCCTCCGGGCTGGGTGGTATTAGCCCGGGGACCGCGGTCCAACCGATGATGGTTGAATGTTGTATATATGCTAAGTCGCTGAGTGAACTTCGTTAGCGAGATGTAGGGTTTCCATACTGCGAGGTGTACTCCATACTTAATGTTCATGTTTCTTGATACGTTTTATTTCGTAACACGGTGAGGAATCTTGTTGTCATGCCGTGTGTCGTGGTATGTGCGGCGTAGGTAAGGTAGGTGCCGCTACACGTTCGTTGGAGACTCGGCATAATACTCGTTTATTTTTTTTTTAAATCGATAATCGAAATCTAACTTCCGAACGAGTTATCTACTAATCATAATGCACATCACTAGACTTCGATAATTATTATCTGTGGTAGAAGACAGCCCTTCATTGGTCAGTTTATTTATAGTACGTCATTATCCAATAGGTAGGTAGGTATTTCGTAGGTATACACGTTAACTTGAGTTGTTCACTTAGGTTCACTTAATATTAGTAGTCTAGTCTGTGTACAAATTCTAACCTTTGCTAAAATTCAGTTACCGTTTACGTAGACTAACATAATTAAAGAAATATATCATTCGGACTTACTTTTTAAACATGATATTGAGTTTCTGCGAACTTTTTCACTATGATCAGTCTCCGCTCACAAAATTACAAAGAAAAGAAGCCACAAATAAAGCAAGCAGGATCTTGACAAACTTGACACTTTTGTTGACCACAGATTAGTTTGACATGCACGACATTTTAGCTGTTTTCGTAATTCTCCAAAATTTTTGGGTAGGCAGAGGAATCTATGTCCACACTGCTTAGCTCGGGCTAAAAAAAAATAAGACAGACAGAACTTGTGGTTCAATTGGTTGATCTTTTTTTGTATAACTAATGACCAGGGTCCGGTATCTTCCTAAGAAAAGTTTGGCTCATAATATTGCACACATACAATAAATCTTACATGTGTGTGTTGCCCAAGTATACCATATAAAAAAACATCCTTCATTTTAAAAACGATTCTAAACTGGTCACACTTCCGCCATGGTTGTTTACAAATTTGTGTTGATCGAGTCGAGGTTTCTCTCCACATTTTGTTTGTTGTATTATTTTGCAAATTCTTTGCCTTTTGCATTTTAAATACTTACCATACTTACGCAAGGACGTTGTTAATTAAGTTTAGTGGTTTATACTTACGCAAGGACGTTATTAGTTAAGTTTAGTGTTAATCATACGAAAGTACGTTTTAGGTTAAGTTTTGTAGTAATAAGCAACTGTTTTTTTTTATATTATTGAAGCAAAATGTCTGCAAACAACCATCGAAAATGTTCTAAGTGCGGAAGAACTCGTTCTGAAGACTTAACTGTGACGTATCACAGGTTCCCAAATCCAGGAACCAGCAATGCCACCAAGTAAGTACCTACCTAGTTTAAAATTAATATTGTCTGATTTCTACATCGTGAAAGCTATGTGACATAATCATTTAATTGCAGGGCACGTGCTTGGGCTAAATATTGTTGGCCGAATGAAAATTGGTCCATTGAATCTTTAATTTCTCTGCATAATTCCAGCAAGGTTCTATGCGGAAGACATTTTAGTTCTTCGCAATTTTATGATAATAAAAGACAAAAACTCAGTAAATTTGCTGTTCCTTATGCAAGACAATTTGATGAAGTATTGAATGAACAGGAAAATGTATCTAATGTGGTATGTATAATCTAAAATTTTAAATCAGTAAAAGTAAACTTTAAAAAACCACAATGATTTTAACTTGAACTTGACAGTTTTATCAAATTAACTATTTAAATTATTATTTTTAATTTTTTGCATTCATAATGCTATTTAATTTTACTTGTTTATATACCAGCTGGCCTAGCATGAGCAGCATTTATCGACTATTGACGCATGATAAAGAGCTTATATCTTGCTAACACCTTAGTGGAGGGAGTAAGCAAGACAGTATGATATCATATCGCGTGATATAATGATGGTCATGCTAGGCAGGCAGACAAATATTAAAATAATTTTGAACACACCTACAACAAGCTCGCAATTTAAATTCGAATCGATTCACTATTATTTCTAGTATTTTAATATCTTGTTATTTTTTTAAAACCAAAAGTGTAATTTACTAGCATATAGTAATTGTAAAAGGTTATATAGGTATTTCTCATGTAGAAAGGAATCTTTAATTTATTAAATTTTATAAATAATGAATTTTATTAAAGATTTGGTCAGAGAAAGATTTATTGATTCATTGTAAGCTTAATTACAAAAAATATTTTTCAGAATGAGCTGTTAACTTGTGCTGGAAGAAAGCAACCCACAAGAGTGCCATTGTCATCAATAGAAAATATTGATCCTTCTATTCAACACACAGAACAACCTTCTACAAGTGGAATATTAAATATCCAACAAACTTCTATGAATAGTGTAGATGAATTGCCATGTAGCAAACAGGTAGATAAATAGACTATTCTTTTTCAGAATGTATTGTTTTTGAGATTAGTACTTTCAAACTTGTGTTGGTAGACTACTATATAATGACAAACGAGTTTTGATTTCTGATGAAAGGTTTTTATTTTGTTTCTAGAATGAACAAGTTTTGCCATTACAAACTAAATCACCATCTGCATCAAAAAGACGCAAGGGCATTTTAAAGTCGCTTAATATATTAAAATCCCAAGAAATGTCCCCCAGAGAATTAAAACTTTATAAAATTTGCAAAAACAAGTTAAGACAAATAGCTCGGCTAAGAAAAATAATTAAAAAGAAAAAGAATGCTGTTAAAACTCTGAGTGAAGATGAAAATATTCAAAAGCTTTGTGACATGAAAATTAGCAGTTCATTTCTGGTCTTATTGCAAAGCCAATTGAAGAATTGCCCGAAAAAACCAAAGGGCCGAAGATACACTTTGAAGCAAAAAATAATGGCCCTAGTGATATATAAAAAGTCACCAGCCTGTTACCGCCTTTTAAGAAGGCTATTTGCTTTGCCATGCCAAAGCAGTTTGAATAAACTTTTAAACAGAGTGCCCTTAAAACCAGGGATCAACAAACATATCTTTGAGTCATTGAAACAAATGAGTACAAAACAATTAAAAGAAGACAATGAAGACTATAATATATGTATATTATCCTTTGATGAAATGTCAATAAGAAAGCATTTTGCATATGACCCTAAAAGTGATCAAGTAAAAGGATTTCAAGATCTTGGCAACTATGGCAGGGAGAATATAATTGCCACCAAAGCACTTGTGTTTATGCTTTCGGGTATAAGGAAAAAATGGAAGCAGCCAATTGCTTATTACCTATCACATTCCTTGAAAGCAGATAGGATGGCTGTAATTTTAAAAGAGGTAATAAATTAGTTTATTTGAAATATGCATATTTAGCATTTTCATTTATTATAATATTAATAAAATGCACTAGAGAAACTGAACCTTGCTTCGCCTGGAGACTAAAAATGGATTCTTAATTTGTTTCTGAGTAACAGTAAGAAATTACTCTTATTTATAAAATAGAATAATTTATTTCAAATTATATTTTAATTCTTTTCAGATACTGACAGAATGTTTCAATGCAAACATTAATGTTGTTGCAACTGTCTGCGACATGTCAACAGTAAATGTTAAAGTTTTAAAATTATTAGGTGCCACTACTACACAACCATATTTCAAACATAATGATAAAGAAGTTGTTGCTATTTTTGATCCTCCACATCTGCTTAAATGCACCAGAAATCTTCTTATTAAACATAATGTTCAGTGTAAATCTGAACTCCAGTCTATTGGAGGAAATGAAAAAGGTACAAATAATTACTTCATATTAGGTAATTAGCTAGTACTAGTTGACAGTTACATACTTATCTTCCAAAAAGTGACTACATATTGCTAAGATTTGCCAAGTAATACTTTGAAACTGAGAAGCCCGTGGCGCAGTGGTCAGCGCGCTCGGCCTGAAGTTAACTTCAACTTTCGCAATGGTTGGTCCCCAAAAACTTAATCTCAAGCTCCTCCGTGCTTCAGAAGGCAAGTGAAGCCATTGGTCCTGCCAAGCCGGCTGCGATTGCAGTTGTTAATACCCACAAATCCGCATTTAGCCCTCGTGGTGGGTCATGGCCCATTCTCCTTATCCATTCATAAGGAAGGGCAGTGCCCCAGCAGTGGGAACTTATGATGGCTGACGCTGTGGCTAATGATGATGCTGATGATGACTTAGAAACTTTGCTAGAATTTTTTTTTTATTGTTTTAGGTTTGGCTAAATGGGCACACATTGAAGCCTTTTATAATTTAGATAAAAATAATTCAAACTTTGTTTTTGCTCCTGCACTGTCAGAGCAGCATCTGAATCCTAATATTAAACAGAAAATGAAAGTGAAACTGGCTGCGCAAGTATTTAGCCACTCCGTTTCAGCTGGTATCTTAGCCAAAATTGCAACAAGTGAGTAATAAATATTTATTTATTAAACATAATTAAACGGGTTTAACCCAAGTATTATAGATTACTAGCTTTCCGCCCGCGGCTTTGCCCGCGTGAACTACACGATGTTACCCCGCGGGAATGTGATACATTTCCAGAATAAAAAGTAGCCTATATACCTCTCCAGGCTACAAAGTATCTGTGTCCCAAATTTCAGCCAAATCCGTTCAGCCGTTTTGGCGTGATTGAGTTACAAACATTCAAACATGTAAACTTTCATATTTATAATATTATAGGAAAAATGTGATAGTAAAAACCACAAGCCCTATAAGTAGCTTTCAGGCGGGATGAAAGCTACTTATAGGGCTCGTGGTTTTTTACTATCACATTTTTCCTATACTTACAGAACTGCACTGTGAATGCATAAAAATAATATAAAATCTCAATTTATAATATTAGTTGGATAAAGTCAACCAGACAGCATATTATTATTAAAAGTAACAAATGCAGTAAAAAAATAATGACAAACTCTTATAAGACAGGTGCTGGCAGACTTAGTCGCGATTGGGAGCTAGTTACTATAATACATGAAGGTAATCTCTAATAAGATTTATTATTATTTCACAGATGAACTACCAAGTGAAGCCCACGTGACTGCAACATTCACCCACAAATTTGATCAGCTCTTTGATGCTGTGAACGCAGACACTGCAGATTTGCGCGGTGGAAAAAAATATTCCACAAACTTGACTCCTAGAAGCCCACATTTAGAATTATTCTTTGAAATGAAAAATTTCATATCGAATATGAAATACGTAGGGTCTGCTGTCGATCCTCCCTCTCAGAATGGATGGTTACACACAATGAACGCAATAGAACACCTGTGGAAAAACCTGCAATCAA
This sequence comes from Catoptria pinella, assembly GCA_963556745.1. Classification (NCBI taxonomy): domain Eukaryota; kingdom Metazoa; phylum Arthropoda; class Insecta; order Lepidoptera; family Crambidae; genus Catoptria; species Catoptria pinella. The sequence goes on from OY750777.1 coordinate 3,768,294, forward strand.
GTGGAATAAAATCTCTATCAACGCGTCGGCTAAATCAGGATCCACTAGAAAATTGCTTCGGCTGCATCCGATATAGTAGTGGTTCCAATAACAACCCCACAGTCCAACAATTTGTAGCGGGTCTTAAAACCGCAATAGTTAGTAATTTAAAATATTCGGGTCTGAAAAAAAATTGTGAAGATGACACCTGCACATTATCAAATAATTTAATAAATTTTATTATGGCTGTAGATCAGAGCCCAAAAGTTGATAAAACTCCGACTATGATAAGCGAAGAAATATATGACATAGAATCAATATATTGCGATGCAGTCGAAGCAACTGAGATGGCGACGCCCGAAAGCCAAGCTTGTGCATATGTGTGCGGCTTTATTATTAAAAAAATAAGAAATAGTGAATGTTTAAATTGCAGAAAAGCATTCTTGTCCGAAAATAATGAAGCTGCACACACATTCATTACTTTTAAGGAATATAGTGATAAAACTAACTCTTTACAATATGCAAATAAAGATATGATTGTGTGTGTTGAAACAATGGCAACAATAATTAATAACTTTTTAAGAACAGATGCTTGGACTCCAAATATAAAAGTTAAAATTATGAATGTATTAGAAAATGTGAATTTAGATTTTTTAAATAAATGTGAAGAGCATTTAGAAGTGAATGTTAACCATTTAAAAATTAGCACTTTTTGTATTGTAATGAAACGTTTTATAATATTAAAAAACAGAGAAATGGAAGAAGATGATAAAAAGAAGGCTGTGGAGAGAAAAATGAAAATCTTAAAACATAATTAATGCACGCAATGTATTTGTTTGTGTTTATAACTGATTAAGTTCTAAGCATCTGTTTTAAAAAAGTTGATAATTGTAGTTTGAAGTTCATAATGAATAATTTGTTGTTAACAATATTCTATGTATGTATGTATGCTTTTGAAACAATGAAACAAAGGCATGTTACAGTTGTTTCAAAAGCATACCGACATACATAGAATATTGTTATATTCTGTTGCAATTTGCCGTCTACATATCTATTTCATTTTCTTAAAAGATGAACAGTTATTAGAGAATGTTTTGTACTGCTGTTTTACTGAATTTGTCAATGGCTTGATTTCTTACAACTTTTAAAAGAACCTCCAAAGACTTAGATGTAATTAAATTGAAACCTGTCCAATTTAATTTTAAACTGTTCAATGTTATGTGTAGATTTATTAATGATAAAACGAGGATCGCGGAAACAATTGGAGAATATATCATCTTATAAAGGTGTATGTTTCAGTATACTAACAAAATACCCTATTTTCGGTCATCCTAGCTTTAACCATAAGAATTATTCTTATGCCATAACATCAAACTATCTTATGAATGAGCCATTTTGTGTAAAATAAGAGAAGTGTATATTATGTTAATAAAAATTCCGTACATTAAGTATAAAAGAATTGTTTTATTTATTAAATAATAAGGAAAACAACATTTTACTGAAAAAATTTGTTTGGATCTTTTTGTGAAGGGATGTTAATATATAATTTATCACTAAAGAAAGTGATACATTATATATTATCGACATCTCTTCACAAAAAGATCCAAACTAGTTTGATTTGGTAATTTAAAAAAAGCAGTTTGAATAATCGCGCGCTTAGAAGTTTTCATTGACAATCCGCTGCAGCGCTAGTTGTATACGTAAATAAATTTAGGTTGCCATTTTTTTTCTATGGAGATACAATTCTTCTCCCCTGAGTAATATTGTTCTGTGCTAATGACTAAGGTCACCAGTGGGGTAGTGGGAACGTCGAATTTCTTCTAGTATATCAACTTTTACGGTGCAAGCCAGCGCCATCTCACCAATGGGAATTACCTCGACATTCAACTGAACAACTTTCCAAATATTTTTTAACAATTGATTAAGATGAGAAAGCTAGGTATATACTTTTAAATTTTGAGATTTCAGCATTCACAATGCTATTTTTGTATAAATAAATAATATACTAGAAAAAATACGACTCGCACCAGATCTTATCGGACGGGAATCGAACCCGCGACCTTAGGATATCCAGTTCAATGCTCTGACCGCTGAGCTTCCGAGTCACTAGTGGGAACGTCGAATTTCTTCTAGTATATCAACTTTTACGCTGCAAGCCAGCGTCATGTCGCTAATGTACGCACGACAGCACGTCAGGTTATACAGTTAAACTGCGAAAACAGCTTTTATTACGTAGGGCATAAAGGCGGCCTCAAGGTCAACATGTATAGTCTGAGGTGCCGTCGTGTGTACAAGGAATTACCTCGACATTCGACTGAACAACTCCAGATATTTTCTTAAGAGCATATTTTTACACAATTGATTAAGATGAAAAAGCTAGGTATATACTTTTAAATTTTGAGATTTTAGCATTCACAATGCTATTTATATATAATACTAAATAATAATCTTATTACACTTAACAAGGTAAATCCTAATTTTCCATTCATATTTTGAAGGGCTCAAGTAATATAGTTTTTGTCTTTGCAAGTGCAGTGAGTGCGTCCGAGTAAAATACCTTGAACGTCTTGTAAGTGTTTGGGGCTGGCACCCAGGTTTTCGTATTTGGAAGCAAAAACCTGGTCACGTAAATACGCATCATCCCTACTTGACGTTGTACGGCCCCCTTAGAGCATTAAGAACTGCTCGAAGACGGCCCCTTAAGTAACTATTTATTGAGATAATAATATTAAACATACCTTTCCGGTTTAGTTGTTTGTTTTTCTATTATACGTTGGATTGAAATAGGTATAACAATCGTGATTTTCGGCAATATAGAAATCCTCAGGAGTATTTATCTATTTTATAATAAAAAATATAACTACATTGTACCTTACTTAATCTAATTTATAATAAATTTAAAGTTTCAATTTTGTATTATTGATTTTAATTTCCGTCGTGTAGATTTAACTCATGGCAATCAATTAAAAAACATAATCTCTAGTGTAAGTATGTAGGTAGGTACCTAATAAATACGATAGTAGCATAACTTCTGTAGTCTCTCTATTCAGTACAATTCCTTCCTTGGTCTTCAGGCCGGGCCTGCAGCAATATTTTCATACACACATAGATTTGGCCAGAAGGTCGCACCTCTCTGGACGATCTTTCCGGCTGGGCTTGTGCATGTGAAGGGTCAATTATGGGCTTGTGCATGTGAAGGGTCAATTACACGGTCACTGGGTTCGATTCCCCATTTATATCAATATTGAAAAGTCTTTTCTTGGCTGGTCTGCCCCTGGAGCATCATCATGTCGATAGTCAAGATGATGATTGTGTGAGATGGAGAGGGTGAAAATACCTTGGAGAATATACTGCACTATTCTTCTCTTCGATGGGTAATATGAAAAGAAAACTATAAATAGCAAGTTGACAAAGAAAATTTATTAAACATTTTTCTTCTTTTTCTTTTTATTCTTACTTGTATAATTAGGTATTGCCACAGAAGTTAATGCCTTTTTAACAGAAAATGCATACAAATTGGCATTTATCTTTTTCAGTTTCTCTAATTTGTCTTTAAACATTATTTCCTTTAACTTGTATTCATTTTCCAACTCTTTAGAAGGAAGACTAGAACTAGAATCATACTCGATTTGTTGGGGCTCTGGCCAGAAGTTAGTTTTCTTGTTGACCAGTACTTCAATTTCTGTTATTTCATCAGAATCCTTTTCTAAAGTCCTGTCTAAGCTATGTAATATGATACTGGGATTGAAATCTTGCTTGTATATAGCGGGAAAATTAATTGTAAAAAATCCATTTGTAACTGGTCCTTTATGTTTGATTGTTCTCACAGGTTGTTTACTCGGTATGTGCCAAAGTATAACTTGTTCATCACTTGAGCCTGACATCAAAGTTTCACCATCAATTGACACCGATAAACAAGTAACAGCCTTTGAATGAGCACTAAATGTAGGACAATTAGCTTCTGTATTCACCAAAAAGTCTCTACTCCTAGGAGGATTTGTCAAACTAAACTTATGTATTTTACCTTCTGTGGTACCAATGAATATATTTAGTTCTAATACATCCATTGTTACAGATGAAAGTGGCACATCAAAAACTATGTTCAATAACATTTCTCCACAAGATAGATCATAAATTTTACATGTGCGGTCACTTGACACTGTTACTAATCGGCCGTGCATTCCTGTTTTACTGATACAAAGATCTGTCACAGGTAATGAGTGATCAGATAATATAAAGACCGGATCATGTTGTCCAGCCGTGGTCTGGGTGAGGAGTTCAACCTCTGGATGGGTGGACACAGCAGCGAGTGACCACACCATTACCATACCATCTTCAGCTGCAGATACAAAGAATTTGCCATCAGGAGTAAATTTTAACATGACTACTTTTTGATAGTGTCTGTTTATAATGGTCAACAAACTGCCAGATGCCACTTGCCAAAGGTAAATTTTTTCTTCGATACCTGCTACAATGAATGATCCGTCTGATGTAATAGATATGGCTCCAGCTTTTCCTGGCAGGATGAATCGCATTCCTTGCACAGTTTGCTGAGAATTCAGTGGCCAAACGTGGAAAACTGGTTTCGTTCTTTCTGCAGCTGCTATGTAGTCACTGCCGATGAAAGATAAGGTTCTTGATTCAGCTGTTCCACCACCTTTGTACGTCATGAGACTGGTACCGGTGTGAGGGTCCCAGATACACGAAGTCCAAAGAGTATTATTGGAGTCGCAAGTAACGAGGACTTCTAATAAGGTAGACATTATTTATTGCTTTGAAATTTGCTTGATCAATGTTAAACTAACACCAAAACAAACGTTTAGCTAAAGAAAAGAATGAAATTAAAAATGAAACACATGTGCACCGTTCGTATCGCACATGCACGCAGTGTTGCCATGTGCCATGTGTTGCCAAATCTAGTCGACGGTGATACAGCTCAAAAAAAAAGTCGATTCTAAAAAATTACGGTGAACAATCACCTGGAAAAACGGTGTACTATTAAAAAAAACAACGATGATACTTAGTCCCTATTTTTATGGCTTTTTTGCTGATTTGTTTGTTTTTTGCAATGAAGCTCTTCCGTTATTAAGGGCGTCGTTAAAAAAACAAAAAAACTGCCAAAATACCATGAAAATAGGGAATTGAAATGTCTATTTACATGAACTTCATATCAATATTCTTACGCGGTAGACCCGGGGCTCTATCAGCTAAAAACATTGAAGTTCATGTTAACTGTGTTTTGACAGATGTATGTGATACATTGCTACTTCGTCTTGGCACAAATAACAACTTAACAAAGAAAAATAGCAATGTATCACATACATCTGTCAAAACACAGTTAACATGAACTTCAATGTTTTTAGCTGATACCGCCGCCGGGGCTCTATCGGCTAAAAACATTGAAGTTCATGTTAACTGTGTTTTGACAGCTGTATGTAATACATTACTACTTCGTTTTGGCACAAATAAAAACTTACCAAAGAAAAGTAGCAATGTATCACATACATCTGTCAAAACACAATTAACATGAACTTCAATGTTTTTAGCCGATACCGCCGCCGCTGACCATTCATATGTAGCAAGATTATATTGACTCGATGCACGGGGAATTCCTAGCTTCAACTCATCCGTAGGGATGCGTTCAGAACCTTGCAGTTTGTTTACTTACATTGGGAGCAATGTCACTGTGTTGCCAAGTTAGAAATAGTGTTTTTTTATTGAATAATTCGAATAATAAACCACATTAATTCAATCTTTTCCCTCCTTAACTATTTTAACTAAGAAAATTCCGATCCCTTCAGATTACGGTAGATATTGTCACCGTTGTCATGCTTCAACGGTAGGTGGTAGATTTGTGCTAAATACGATGCATTTACCGTAATTACGGTGCACATGGCAACACTGCATGCACGATTTGTGGATTTATGAAACAAAGCAAAGCACGATACTACTATACTATTTAAAAACAAAGTCAAAAAGCAACTACTCTAATCTGTATCTGGCAATCGCAGTTCGCACCACGCACCACCCATGCACCACCTACAAAAAAAAACATCTTGCACGCACCACACTATTTTTTTACTATTAAATATGTCGTTCATTCAATTATTAAATTAAAAAGAAATTTAAAAAATATAAACAAACAATAATTCAATAATTTAAATGGTTATGTCACTAACAGCTTGGCCAGAAAGAGATGAAATTAAATAAAATGGAACTAAAACTTTTCAGTACAAAGTATAGTCAGTGTTGCCAAGTTATTCGTTATTTTGACGTGTTTGCATAGAAAGTGGTGCCCTCATTTTTTGTTAACTCTTTATAGTCAAGCTGTACGTCACTTACAATAATTGCAAAATTTATTAGCGTCAGATAATTTATACATAATGCAATGTCGATGTTCTTCTTCTTCTTTTTTTGTTTTGGCAATCTACTTTCCTCTTGGAAGTAATTTTTGCCAGTGTCAAGTGTTAAATAGTTCAGTGGTAGATATTGTTTAATTTTTCATTAGAATGCGGGTGCATCGCATTCCAATGCTGCTTGGAGCATTTGGCACCAAGTATATCAAGACAGTTTACTCGGTTAGTTCTGCCGAGGAAGCCACCACTTCAATAAAAGTCTCAGCTTCACACAACCAAGATCGCGCCTATTTCAATTATCCCACATATTGTTCAGTTGCGTAGACACTTGTACCATATAACTGCACCAATTTTAAGACACAATATCCACTATAAATCAATTTGAAAATAATTAAAATAGACACCAATCCGAACTCGACAAAATGGCGCCAAAAACTCCATATCGATGTTAAATCGTCGGTGTTTTATCTCTTAACTTAGTATCGATGTTTAAATAGATGATTCGTCAAATCGACTATCGAACATCCCTACCTCAAACAAAAGTAAGTCAATCTATCTTATCTATAGTCAAATTGTCAAAACGTCACCCAGCCGTTCGTTCGTTCCCCGTTCCCCCACCACCCACAACCAACAAACAACTCGTTTCAATTTTTCGTTCAACTTAAATACCTACGTCTTTATTTTAACGTGCTTACAGTTTTATTTTAATATGTGGTGTATCGAAATACAGTTTTCAATTACATGTTTAATATGCTATTAATTATTACATCTCTTTAGGTGAGCTCCCGGTTGATATATAAATAAACCTGGTTTGTGCGTCACAAATACCAAACAAAACAGTTCATAGTCACATAATTTTATTTACCATTTTTTAGGAGACGAAATGTCGAAAACAGTTGTAATACCTGAGTGTGCTAAGGATTTGAGGGGTATGAAAGACGATATATCCGTATCCCCGACTGAAAAGAAAGATGGTGCGATAGGTTTATTTAGTAGATTATTGCGCCTGGATCCTCTTAAAAGAAGTTGTGTTTCTGAGAGTCCGACAACGACAGAACCTCCGTGTACTTACTACGGCGTGTATATCCCTTGTGAATCAAAGAAAGGGCCTGATGAAGGTATGTTTTATCCCCGAACCTGACTCTGACCAACTTTGTTTTACTTCATTGACCATGTTGTTTGTACACAGTCTTGTTAGATAAGATAATCATATCTATGTAGGTTACTTTTTGCTATGTAAGCTTTTAAATGCAAATTTTATCTTTTGCAAGGTAGCTCTAAAAATGAAAACAATTTAAGTACCTATGTTATTGTAATCCTTAAACAGCATAAGACCGGATCTGGAAAAATGTACCTCCATTGCTGTCCCGGATCCGTCCATGGGCACCTTACATTATAATATTTATACATAAGTAGTAAGGTTATACACTTCCACAAATTTATTGCACCATAGGTAGATGCACAGCATTTCTGGAGATTAAAGGTTAATGATGATTTTAAAAGTTAACAAGTATTACATCTTGAAAATGTTAGGACGTAGCAGAAAGTTTATATTTGCAGATTCATAGATATTTTTACATAAAAAAAAGAGTTGTATGTGATTACACTATCCCAGGGTTGAGCTAGGGAGCATGAAATACTTTTATCGACACTCAACTGTCTAAATCCATTGTCTTTTGACAGTTAACAATGATAAATATTACTATATCTGATCGCATTTTGGTGGTCATGCTAGAGGGGAAGCTACGATATTTATATTATTAACAAAAAATAAAAACTGTCTTGTTTATTTTACAGAAGCCTTGCATGTATACAATGACAAAGCAAAAGCTATGGAACTGGTGCGACGGTACAAGGTGGCCCGGTTCAAGGCATTTCAAAACCGCCATGATGCTGTCTCTTTTGCATTGAGAGGAGCCGAACCAGTTGATGCTCATGATGGCAATGATAACCGTGAGTATTAATTTTATTAAAAACATATGTTGTAGTTCAAATCACAATTATTATTAGGTTTAACAACAATCAATTTACATGAAATAGTTAGGATATTCACAACTAATTGCAATATTAAATTTTTGATGGACTTGAATTTCTCTTTGTTAAATTTTTTCTACTTAAGATCAATAACCGAGCTGTTTTATCTGTTCAACCTATTATTGTTATCAAACATTGAGTTGAGTAATCTATTGTTTACTTATTTATGTAAATATTTGTCAACTTATTATTGTTATCATTTACCTACCACACAAAGTTTGTGAAATCAGATTTTATTTGCTTATTTATTTAAGTAATTAATAAAACTGGTTGTGTTGACCTCTAACCTAAAATTATCTGGTTCTGATGAATGTTTATCTGATTTATCGCTATACTTAATGTTATATGTATGAATGAATCCCTCTCTTGAATCTTGACTGGAATATTTGCAAGTAAATAATCTATGGATTATAGCAGATTCTCATATTTTTATTTCACTATAACCTAACAAATGATCAACATAAAAATTGTATATTTTTCACACAAAAATGACAACATATTTTAATGAAAGGCACAAATATAGCGCATAACTTCAGAACAACTGCACCAAATTAGATAATTCCTTTTTTGTTGTGTTTGTTATTATCACGACAAGGTTTGGATAGAAGATAATTTCCAAAAAATTAATACATTAAAAAAATATTAAAAGCAACTGCCCTGCCAAAAACAAACTAAAAAGTTAAATAACAACGGCCTTACCACAAAAGATTTTAAAACACTGTACAACAAAGTGATTAACTTAGACACTGTTTAAATGTGATGCTGTCACTTTTTTAACAGTATTGTTTGAAAGAGACGGCATCGCATTTAAACAGTGTCTAAATAAAACAGTGTTTTAAAATCTTTTGTAGTAAGGCCGTTATTGTGCAATGACAGTCAGGGGACCGTATTGTAGAACAATTTTCTCGACTGCAATGACACTTGTTATTTAACTTGTTTCACAATCCCTGATAAGAAAATCTGCTAATGAGGATTTCCTTTTCCATTTGTTATGGGCTTATGCCTGCCAGCCTTTGTTGATATAAATCGTTTCCTTGATTAAGGCATGCTTAGAAGCAACCAGTCAGAGTAATTTTCGTTGCGCTTTCTATATTCTAGGTCCTCCGTGGAAATTCCATCAGTTTGATTAAAGTCCAATTTGGCGTTATAAGTTCGAAAAGATGTCAGAATATAATGTGATTATTTTATTGGCGTATCTTTTTTTAAGTTTGTTTTTTCGGAAACTTATCAATCTGCCCTCGTAGGTGGTTAAGGAAGACGAGCCATAAATAACCCACCATCCAAAACGACTGACTGACTGTACATGCAGCCGAGACCAACGGCTTAACGTGCCTTTCGAAGCACGAAGGAGCTCGAGTTAGTAAATTTTTGGTCACCCATCCCACGACTGTTCCATCGAAAGTTGCTAATGTGCTGCAATCGCAGGGTGACTGCGCTATCGAGGTCCTCGAGTACAGTTTTACAACATATCAAAATCCCTATTACAAAATCGAATTAATGCCTTCCAATTACGAAAAAAGTAATTCATATTGTTGTACAAAACAGCTAGAGTTGCTCGAATATTAACTGATGCCTGATACCGACGAATTGCCATACCCAATAACGCAGCCCAAATTGTTTGAAGGCGATAGTGATTCCACCTCAATATTATGAACTTGGCGAATTCTCAAGTTTGGTATGTGATGTGGAATCCTTGTCTCATTATAACGTAGGGCTGCATTGGATTTTGAATAGGTTTATACAACGTGTTACAAAATAACCCCTAATGCCGATTATGGTATATAGGGACCATCAAACTGATCAACTTTTACTATGGGACCAACTCTGAAATTGCGAAAAAAAATCAGCTGTTTCATACAAAAATTATAATAAAAAATATCAAAATGTATGAAACAGCTTTTTTTTTGCAATTTCAGAGTTGGTCCCATAGTAAAAGTTGTTCAGTTTGATGGTCCCTATATACCATATTCGGCATTAGGGGTATTTTTGTAACATGTTGTGTATAAATTTATAAATAAATGTTAAGTTAAGTGCGCTTACGCCTTTTGACTGATTCAATATCGCTTGGTTCTAGGCCACATACGGCCTATAGATTTCCATTTGGGGATCGCGTGTAGAATTCGAACGCGACTAGCATTACAGGTGACTCGACCTTTAAGCCTCTGACTCATTAGTACACACGACGGCACGTCAGATGTAAAGTAACAATTGTACTGCAAAAACAACATTTATTATGCATGGCATAAAGACGATCTCGAGGTCAACATGTTACGTCCGATGTGTCGTTTTCTGTACATTGCCATTAGTTCACGCGAGTAATTGGTATTATTCATGGATATTACCTAATTAACTATGCTTTTGTTTTTTTTACCTTGTAACCATATGAAGAACTTTCACAATCAGTGACATATAAAGTTATATTAAAAAATACTTACAGTAAAAAAAAAAACTATTGTATACAAGCCCTATAGACAAAGTTAGTCACATTTGCAAATGCGATGAGATGTATGAGTAGAATTAACATCGATCACTCATATGTGGAGGCACCATAATATAGGATAATTCTTGCCGGTTCCTCTCGTTACAAGGTCTACCGTTCAGAGCTTGCGAACCGATGTCGTAACGTAACTTCTTTGATATTTTGAATTATGATTCATTGGGTTACAGACCGACAAAACAACATGCCGCGCGCCGCCATATCTTTAATGTTACGTTACAATACTTAACAGTCCTGTATCTTGCAGCTGTCATGGGCGAGAAGCCGTACCCCTTCAAGGCTCCCTCGCCACAGGACATGGTGGCGCTCCGCAAGGCGATCGAGGCGGGGCTCACGGCCACCGTGCGCGACCGCGTCTGGGACAACCCTAGGTTCCTAGTCAGCAGCGGGAACACGCCCACTATATTGCAGGTATGTAACTACTAGTGACAATAGATGAATGACTAGTGTATACTAGTGACCGAACGATCGTGCAAAGTGATCGAGGCGGGGCTCACGGCCACTGCGCGCCCCCGTCTGGGACGCGTTGGTCTCGGTTGCACTTGCAATCGTTAATACCCACCAATCCGCATTGGGCCTGCGTAGTGGGTTATGGCCCATCCTCCTTATCCACCCATAACGAAGGCCTGTGCCCCACCAGTGGGGACATTAAAAATTGCTGATCATGATGATCCTCTACTGTGATAAAAGCATAGCGTGATGATTCCTATAGTGAGGTAACTCGGCTGTGTTGGGTATAGTTTATAACTTTGTCACTCTACAGCTATGACTTTTTTGAACAGAAATAAATTAAAAATGACAACTTGACAACTACAACAAAGTGACAAAGTTCTAAATTGTACACATATTTTTAGATGTGACTGTACCGGTAGTACTAATTGTCATTTGTCTGAGGCAAAGAAGTTAGTTACCTCACTGTAAGAGATATATATACTGGGCCTCAAAAAAACCGGGTCTCTACGTTATTTTCATACAGATATCAAGAAACATGCTTACTTCACAGTCTTATTGATAAAAAAAATACCATTTGCAATGCTCCCTTTTCTTTGCAACCCAGTGTATATTACACATACACTATGATACTCGTAAAAGGATTCAATTTCTTGCTTTTAGGAGGGCTCCAGATACAATGCTTTGCACGTGGCAACTAAAGCAATGAATGCTGAGATCTGTAATCTAATTCTGACGACCGTTGGCAACCCAGAGTTTGTGCAAACCTTGTATGGATCAGATGCGGAGCCGGAGGCGTGTGAGGTGAGATGTTGTCTATTATTGAATCCAGTTTTTAACCGACTTCAAAAAAGGGAGAGGTTATATGTTCGTCTGTTTTTAATATAACTCTAAGGTGGTAGAATCACCAGTGGCCCTACCATGAGTTGATGCAAACTATTTACGCTACCGTAAACTATCGGATATACTGCTCACAGTCAATGCGAGTGAAAGAGAGAAAGCGATAGTTTACGGTAACGTAAATAGTTTGCATCAACTCATGGTAGGGCCACTGATGTTGAACTTTCATCGTAGTTTATACGTGGTGACAACCTTGATCTTAATTCTGCCCCCTTTTGCAGCTCGCCCCCTACTCACCGACAAAAAAAACTACTAAAGTGCTTTGGCACAGTTGGCGAAGTAGTTAAACATTTTAGTACCGAATTAGGGTACTGATTATTGCGTTTGTTCATTAAGTTGCAACCCTGCTAATAGGAACGCAATAGTTGGTGTGATGGGGTTCTAAAGTGTTAGATATCTACGTCTAAGGCTGAATGAAATAAAAGAAATAAAAAATAAGAAATACGAAAAAAAATTTCTGGTTTGGGCTTTAATTCGAGCAGAATGAAAACTCATTCAAGTCAAGTGTCTTGCTTGTTTTTATTTTGATATTTTACTGTAGATTTTAAATGCAGGGAAAAGCCAAAAAATATTGATATATTGTGTGACGGCTGCTATGTCTAGAAAGGAAAATAATGTGAGATTCCTACTGATAGATGTGTACAGTGCGATTCAAACTTAACGGTGGTTGTGAAGCCACTATGCGCGTAGAAATGAAATGAAATGAAATATTCTTTATTCAAATAAACTTATATATTAAGTGCTTTTGAATTGTCTATATTTTCCTACCACCCATTCGAGACTTTTTTAGCTGACAAGAAGAATGGGCGCAAGAAACTTATCAGCTTTGTCAGCAATCAGAGTAACGATATTTACAAAGAAATTATATCGTTACCAAATACCTTAATTTAAAACAACATAATAAAAAAAACAATAAAGTTATTAAAAACTGAAAATTAGGATAGTTATTTATAATGTTACATCCATGCATTGCTGTCTTTTAAATAATCTTCTACTTTGTAATAACCTTTGCTCATGAGCGTCTTTTTAACATGTATTTTGAATTCATGCAAAGGCAGTTCAATTACATTTTGTGGAACTTTATTAAAAAGGGCAATTCCTTTCCCCATAAATGAGCCCCTAGTTTTTGCTAGTCTAAAACTAGGAACGGCAAGTTTGTCCTTATTTCTAAAAAAACGGTGTACATCACTATTTTTAGCAAATGAGCAATAATGTTTCCTAACATTAACTAAATTATCATAGATGTAATGGCCTGCCACTGTTAAAATATTAATTTCTTTAAACAATTCTCTTAAAGAATCTCGCGGCCGAAGGTTGTATATGGCGCGAACAGCTCTTTTTTGGAGCACTAAAATAATTCCAATATTAGCTGCTGAGCCCCACAACAACATTACACTATGAAAATAACTAAAATAGACCAGCCTTGCCGTTTCAATGTCAGTTAAGAGCCTTATTTGTTTAACTGCGAATGCCGCAGAACTGAGTCTACTCGACAAGGCATCAATATGTGGATCCCATTGTAGTCGTGAATCTACTGTAATACCTAGAAATTTTGTGCTCTCAACACACTCGACTACTTCTGCATTCAAATTAATATGCACGTCTACCTGCCTTACATTAGGTAAAGTGAATTTTACACATTTTGTTTTCTTCGGGTTTAATGCTAAATTATTAATGTTAAACCAATTCAAAACTTTAGAGAGAGCACTAGTAGCCGTGCCCTACCACTCCCTTCTCCCACTAACATCGAAATTATGTAGCGCATGACGTGAGACGTCACGTGATGTTCCGAATAATAAGATTAAATCGCACTGTACGGAAAGAGAGACTGTAAATTGGTGATTTATATGATGTTTGCAGGAGTTCGCATCGATACTACTGGACCGATACCTAAACACACCCGACAAGTCTATGAACGAGACGCCCTTACACTTCGCGGCCAAATACGGCGCTGTGGAAGCGGTCGATGTGATTACCTCCTTCCCGCAGTGCATCCGGCAAGCAGTCAACAAGTTTGGAGAACAACCTAAAGATGTGAGTCTTATGTTTACTGTGTTAAGGTTGATTTTCACTAGGTTAGAGGGTGAACAACCTAAAGATGTGAGTCTTATGTTTACTGTGTTAAGGTTGATTTTCACTAGGTTAGAGGGTGAACAACCTAAAGATGTGAGTCTTATGTTTACTGTGTTAAGGTTGATTTTCACTAGATTAGAGGGTAAACAACCTAAAGATGTGAGTCTTATGTTTACTGTGTTAAGGTTGATTTTCACTAGGTTAGAGGGTAAACAACCTAAAGATGTGAGTCTTATGTTTACTGTGTTAAGGTTGATTTTCACTAGGTTAGAGGGTGAACAACCTAAAGATGTGAGTCTTATGTTTACTGGGTTAAGGTTGATTTTCACTCGGTTAGAGGGTGAACAACCTAAAGATGTGAGTCTTATGTTTACTGGGTTAAGGTTGATTTTCGCTAGGATAGAGGGTAAACAACCTAAAGATGTGAGTCTTATGTTTACTGTGTTAAGGTTGATTTTCACTAGATTAGAGGGTGAACAACCTAAAGATGTAAGTCTTATGTTTATTGTGTTAAGGTTGATTTTCACTAGATTAGAGGGTGAACAACCTAAAGATGTGAGTCTTATGTTTATTGTGTTAAGGTTGATTTTCACTAGGTTAGAGGGTGAACAACCTAAAGATGTGAGTCTTATGTTTACTGTGTTAAGGTTGATTTTCACTAGATTAGAGGGTGAACAACCTAAAGATGTAAGTCTTATGTTTATTGTGTTAAGGTTGATTTTCACTAGATTAGAGGGTGAACAACCTAAAGATGTGAGTCTTATGTTTACTGTGTTAAGGTTGATTTTCACTAGGTTAGAGGGTGAACAACCTAAAGATGTGAGTCTTATGTTTACTGTGTTAAGGTTGATTTTCACTAGGTTAGAGGGTAAACAACCTAAAGATGTGAGTCTTATGTTTACTGTGTTAAGGTTGATTTTCACTAGGTTAGAGGGTAAACAACCTAAAGATGTGAGTCTTATGTTTACTGTGTTAAGGTTGATTTTCACTAGGTTAGAGGGTGATGGCTGAAAATCAGCGTTTTTGCTTCTAGCAAAAATCACGCTGAGCCGTGGCCCTGTTGCATACATAAATGATAATATGTGACTTGTGCTAATGGTTAATTTATATATTGTGTGTTTAGCAAAAATAACGAATTATCTATCTATCTACCATTTTGGATTTGTTCAAGCTATAGTTGTGCGCGGTGAGGGTGGGGGCAGAACAGTCTCCTCTTTCTCCCTCCCGCACGTACGTCTATCGCCGCTTTCTCTCCCCCACCACTCAAGGCGCGATACAGCGCTTGCGGTCAAACTAGCTGATGTTTAGATTGCATTTTCCTTCAGTTCAGTGCAGTCGTAATACCATAAGGAAGTTCGTAGGACACTTAAAGACGTTTTATGTTTATTGAAATAAGGCTGATTTTGAATTGGCAATTTTGGTAATTATAGTGAATGATTGTAGTATTACAAGTCCAATATATTTTGGTTTTTATATTTATTTATTGTATGATTTGTCATGGTGACAGATAATCTGCACGCGCATCGCGAACGCTTCCCCTGAAACGATCCGACGTATCGGGCACATGCTCCACGACCGCTACTACGTGCCAGTGCTGCACACGGAGGACGGCAGCGGAGCCCCCACTATAGGCCGACCCTTCACTCCCGCGGAGCCCCCGGTCAGTCAACAACAGCCCATTATGAACCACTACATATAATAACCCTGAGCCAGGTACTTCGTGCCAGTACTACACACGGAGGACGGCAGTGGAGCCCCCACTATAGGCCGGCCCTTCACCCCCGCGGAGCCCCCGGTCAGTCAACAACAGCCAATTATAAACCACTACATATAATAACCCTGAGCCAGGTACTTCGTGCCAGTACTACACACGGAGGACGGCAGCGGAGCCCCCACTATAGGCCGGTCCTTCACCCCCGCGGAGCCCTCGGTCAGTCATCATAAGGGTTGAAGTTGAACCCGGAATCAGCACAGAATAGCATTTTCTCATGCTCTATTCTCTTCTATCACTAAGGATCGTCATTTGCTAGAGCGAGAAAAATTGCGTGATGGATAAAAGAGGATTTGGATTGAAAAAATGCTATTCTGTTCCGTGCTGGCATGTGGGGTTCAATCCTAAGACTTCATTATAATCCACAAGCTTCGCCAATAATGATCCGACTAATCGGTTTCTGAGGTACTTCATCGGAGTATGTAAAGTTAATTTTATTACTTTAAACCAGATAATGTGAACCGATTAAGTTAAACAATTAGTAGGTCATAAAGCAGGCAGTGGTTCTACCAATTAGTTTTTTCAACGTACCCCTCCAAGAAAGGCCCCGAACTCGCACTAACCTTATTGGTCCCCCCCCCAGGAATAAGTTAAGTGAGAGATCGTCCCGCGTACCCCTCGATACCACTAATTGGGAAACACTGTCATAAAGGATTTACAAAACGACGACCTCTGTTATCCTCATACAGGAGCTAAACACGGACCCCCTCAGCCCCCGCTACGAGATCCGCGCGTTCGCGGGCCCCATGGGCGCGGGCGAGGCGGACACGTTCCGCCGCCGCTGGAAGACTCCGCCGCGCTCCGCCCGCCTCGCCCCCGCCACATTCCGCCTCAAGGAAATGAATAAAGGACTCGAGTCTGTCGGCAGGTCAGTTTATTACAGTTATTAGACTTCCTTCACTCGATTTCTTCCTTAATCTCTTTAGTACCTATTTCTACACTTTAACTTTAAGGGTGAGCATCCACCGGACATCGTTGCGAGTGATGTGTTTTTAAGGACCGATAGAATCACTTGATTTGGTTGTTGTAAATGACATGATTCTTTTGGTGCTTAAAAACACATTCCTCGCAAACTAAACTTAAATATCTCGAAAACTGACCATGATCGACTTACACTGGAGAACATTTTTTTGCTTATAAATAAATAAATAAATATTTAACAACGTCACATACATTGCTCCGATTCCAAAGTAAGTAGCTAAAGCACTTGTGTTATGGATATCAGAGACAACGGTGGTATCACAAACACCCAAACCTGAGCCAATATGGAAAAGTTCATTTTCTAGATTGACCCAACCGGGGATCGAACCTGGGACCTCAGAGATGGCGACACCTTGAAAACCGGTGTACAAAGCCACTCGACCACGGAGGTCGTCAAAGTGGGATAAGATCTTTGATATGAAACAGTTTTTAGGGAGCAACATCGTCCCATGACTCACATATTACTCATATCGTAACTACATATCATATCATATAGAATGAATTCATTTATTTGTTTTTTGTTTCAGAGACTTAGCGGAGCAACTAAAAATAGGCTGGAAAGAATACTGGCCGTTTTTAGACACGTTCACAGATTTAAGAACACCAGAAGGCTTAACCCTTCTAGAAAACTACCTTAAGAATAAATATGACGGTGCCTGCTCTCTAGCTTACAGCGACAGCTGTGCGCAGTCGCAGCTACCCGACGACTTCTCAATATCGAGAATAAGCTTAGGAAATGTATCTCAGACTAGTCCGATACGAGACCCTTTAAGTCCAATGTCGGAGTTATGCGTGGCCCTGCAAACTTGCAAGATATCTTCAGAAAGACCCCCTCATTGGGACGAAGTTGATGGAGTTAGGAGAAGACTGTGTAGACAACCTTCGGCAACCAAACCCCTGACGAACGGCGATTCGCCTCCTCCCGTGAACCATACAGTTAGCCAGTTACTCTGCATTGAGCGCACTTGCCAAGTCTTCGCTAAAAGAATAGCAAACGCTCTAGTCTTCTCATTGAACGCTGACCCCGAAGTGGCCGGGGATTCCCTGAAATCCGAATCTAAACATTTACTTCACACAATGCTCACTTACATGGACGACGAAAGATTTCAAGCTATAGACTTCGCTTTAATTCACTCTAGACTAGCCCAACTGGTTGTGTTCATATTGAAACAGAAGACTAGCGATTTAGACGACATTAATCATTTAGTGGAATTTTTGATGAAACTCCGTTGTCCGAACGACGATATATTCAGTTCTGACGATGAGAGAAAACCGGTTCATTATAGGGGAGCGAGTAAGGTGAATTTGACTCACGTGATCGACGGCCATGTTAGGTGCTTAGCTAGTTTTATATGCGAGGAGTTGACGGAGACGGATTTGATGAAAGGCCCTGCGATATCGGAGAACGAATGCACGGACATTTGGGAAAAGGCTTCGAAGTGCAGGTGCGATTGGAAGATCGAGGCGTTAGAAAGGAACAGCAAGAAGAACGCTTCGTTTAGGAAGAATAGATCCAGTTTGTTCACGAGTCCGAAAAGCGAGAGCGTCATTAAAAGACTGACGTTTGATCATGAGATAGGTGAGTTGGTTTCTTAGTAAAACTTTACTTAAGGCGCTATACAACGTTTTACAAAAATACATGTCGAATATGATATACAAGGTGTTACAAAAGTACCCCTAATGTCGAATATGGTAGATAGGGACCATCAAACTGAACAACTTTTACTATGGGACCAACTCTGAAATCAATCATCATCATTTCAGAGTTGGTCCCATAGTAAAAGTTGTTCAGTTTGATGGTCCCTATCTACCATATTCGGCATTAGGGGTACTTTTGTAACACCTTGTATAGGTATATGAGGATGGTCTTTACATACTATATTCGGCATTAGGGGTATTTTTGTAACATGTTGTATAGCAATGAGAAAAGGAGCGAGACCAATTTGGCAGATTAGGCGAAAAAATCACGAAATCAATTCGTAATGACTACAGCGATTAAAAGGAAATGCTTCTACACGATTGTGAATATTGATGATACAAATTATTTAAAGCAATTTCGACAATCATATAAATACCTAATGTTGTTTCTAAATAATCTCAAACTACCTTTTTTCTGGTTCAATACGTGTCTGGATAAAGATATAAAGAAATAATATCTTAATTTCAGATCCGTAGGATCTTTCAGCGACCTATGGCATTACATTTAATGTGTTAATTTTCTTTAAAGATCGCCTTTATAAAGCTTTGTCAATCCTATAACGTCTTGACTTTTCGAATATTAGAATCGCTTTTAGAAATCGACATTGTCTAGCTAGACTCTAGTGTCTGAATCTATATCACTAGATAGCGTCATTACAATTATACATTGCTTACGGAGTTGTCTTATATTATTTTTCCTCTTTTCTTAGTGGGTGACAGATTTTAGAATAAAGTAGGAATCATTTATTAACAACACACAAAGTAAAGAAAACAGTATACAATGAAACGAGTAACAAAGAAGAAAAAACAAGTAGATGTTTATATTATATAAATAGACAAAAAGTGTGCTGTTAATTATGCTCATTATAATGATTTTAAATTGTTCAAAAGGTTTTTTGTGTAAATTGCAATTCTTCTTCACATTTCTTTATTTTTCAAAATAAGTGAATGAAGACCTTTTCAAATGTGTTTTGTGGATTGTTAAACTGAAAACAGTTGTTGTCCTTGGCTAGGTGACGGAAAGCTTCAACAGAACGTGTCTGAAAAAGTGGTATCTGTGAACTCTCCCGCGGGTGATAGCGGGCCGGAACTCTATACACTACGCACCGACAAGTGCCAGGTGATGCCGGCTGAGGTAATACCGACTTTATTGCTATACACTCAAATCACAATATATAAAGTAGACAGAAGGGCCGCTCGGAACAAACTGCGGTTTCCCGTGCACGCACTGCATAGACATTTCGTACAGGCAATCTCGGGCTTATTCAGTACTGAGCGCAACAAATCTAATGACGGTAACGTTTTCGAAATCCGCTTTCGAGCCGCTCGGACCTTCTGTCCAAAACATAATAGACTTTTCTTTTGTGCTTAAAGTATATATTGCTATAATTTGATTATTAGAATTCTTGACCTTCTTTGAAATGCTTTTTCTGTTGTTTGTGTATTTCTTTTCAATGTAAGTGTTCATTTTGCTTTTTACTTTGTTGATTAGAGAGAAACAGTTTAAAGTAGAGTTTACCTAAATAGAAAAAGATTGGAATGAGAAAGGAAAATTGAAAAACAACTGAGTAATATTGGGGGAAAATGGGGTTAGTTGGATTGATTAGGAATAAATGGGCTAAACTGAGGTAAGATGGAAGAAGGATCAATAATGAGATTTTGTAGAGTAATACTGTTAAACATGAGAAAAAGGGCTGAGATTAGGAAGAACTGGGGTTATTTTAGATGAGAATGAAAAAATACTAGGGGACTTCTAAGACTTCCGCGTGTACAATTTATTAGAAATAAAACACTTTTTACAGATTACAGCCCCTGAAAAAGTGTCGGAACGTAGAGAATTCAAAAAACCAATAAATCCAAATTAAATATTTGTAAAATAACACCTGAATTAATATGTAAGCGCTGTAATCCGGTAAAAGTTTTATTTCTAAATACTAATAGGGGAGCTTTAGGACAATAGTGTGAGGTTCGGATTAATGGGGTAAGATTAGGGAAAGATTAGTTGGGTTAAATTAATAGAAATCGTGAAATTGGGAGAAATGAGGAAGTCAGAGAAGGGTTGAGAAAAAGTGAGGCGAGTTAAGGAAAAAAATAGGGTGAGACTGAAAAACATACTATGACATGTAAATAATCCAAGAATTTCAATCTGACTTTACATGTTTTTCTTCTTCTTTTTTTTTGTTATGGCAATCTACTTTCCTCTTGGAAGTAATTTTTGCCAGTGTCAAGTGTTCAATAGTTCAGTGGTAGATATTGTTTAATTTTGTCATTAGAATGCGGGTGCATCGCATTCCAATGCTGCTTGGAGCATTTGGCACCAAGTATATCAAGACAGTTTACTCGGTTAGTTCTGCCGAGGAAGCCACCACTTCAATAAAAGTCTCAGCTTCACACAACCAAGATCGCGCCTATTTCAATTATCCCACATATTGTTCAGTTGCGTAGACACTTGTACCATATAACTGCACCAATTTTAAGACACAATATTCACTATGAATCAATTTGAAAATAATTAAAATACACACCAAACCGAACTCGACAAAATGGCGCCAAAAACTCCTTTACATGTTGATTGGTCGGTTTTGTTATCAGATCTCGGAGGACGAATCGGAAAGGTCCAGTAACTCTGAGAGTGAGGAAACTTACCTCACGGCGTCGGAAAACGAGGAGGACCACGACAACGGAATGGCAGAGGCGAGCGATCGAGCTGTCGCTGAAACTTTCATATACGGGTGAGTTAACTGTTGTTTTCAAAGTTAACATTCAAATAAGCTTTAAAGTGAAGCGTTTATGAATCGTTAATATTTTCCTATTTAAACCTTTTTTAACTGACAAGAAGAATGGGTGCTAGAAACTTATCAGCTTCACCAAAAATAAGGAGCGATATTCACAAACATAACATATATCAATCGTTAACGAATACTTTTTGGTTTTCAATTGACTCCTTAGTTTTTTTTAACATATTGATGCCAATAATTATTATCATCAAATAAATAAGTAGGATATATGTTGTAAATAGAGCCTTTTGATCGTTCCGTGTATCGTCGGGCGTGTTATCCCCTTCGACAACCTTTCCGCTTACGATTTCCCACAATCCTTCGTAGATTAGTAACATTCGCATTTTAAATTTCCAAACTAGATAGCCTTCTCTATTACAAAGTAATGGATTACCATCGAGGGACATACCAGAAACTGCAGACATGTTAACTATGTTTTTCACCAACAATCTACTTTTAAATAAGATTGTAAAATATAATTACACCACAGAGACCTCGTGCTGATCGAATGTTGGAATTGTGAGAAAAATATATTAAAAGGTTATCCTTTTAAAAGCACGTAAGACGGTTGCTATAACAAGTACATAGAAACGTACTTCTAGAATGACAGAATTTTTTCTTTTCATTATCGAACCTATAATAGGATAATTAAGTTTTTAAATTTTGAGATTTTAGCAATGCTATTTTTATATAATACCAAATAATATACTAGAAAAAATACGACTCGCACCAGATCATGTTCTCGGACGGGAACAGAACATAATCTGGTGCGAGTCGTATTTTTTCTAGTATATTATTTGGTAGAGTAATGAAGTACCAAATAGGTTCTACAACAATATAATATATTGCAGATATTTTATTCTCGAGTGTTTTTTGAGTATATCTGTGTCCGTAGCGAGGAACCGACCAAAATGGACCGTCTAGTGTTCGACGCGGTGTCGCAGTGCCGCCTGGACCCGCTGCAGTTCCCCGCCACGTACCGCTGGCGGCACACAGTCGCGCTGTACTCGCCCAAAGAGAGGGAAGCGTGAGTATATACACTTAGGACTACACTCTGTCTACTTTAACAATTCAATTCTGAAGTTTCACAATTTTTAAACTACACTAACCTTGTCAAAGCGGACACTTGCTATTTAAAACACACAATTTTGTAAATCCTACAACTTACGTCGTGTTTTGGATGTGATACCAATTATCTTGCTTATTTTTGTAATAAATATCTTGAATATTTCAAAAATATCTGGATAATATTACTAGAAATCACAAGTTTTTTAAAATTAGTATAGATTTCAAACATTATTTATTGTTTTCCATTTGTATTTCATTCTTAATAATGCAACAAAATGATAATCAATTTCACAGAATTGATATTGATATGACGTAAAATCGAAAATTTTTAGTATCGATCATTGACGTCACTAGACTCTGGATTTTGACATGTGTCAGGATTTAATTCTTCTATATCCACCATAAGTAGTCTTAGGTAGATCAGGAAGTATCGACAGTCCAGGGACACTCCGCCCTTTAGGTATGTAAGTCGTTGTGTTATGAAAGCGATCTTATGTATTCCGTTATTCGAAAAAGAAAACTAAACGAAAATCTTGGCCTATTGGCCAAGTTTTTCGTTTAATTTTCGTTTTCGACGCGGCGCCGCAATGCCGCCTAGACCCGCGCCTAAGAGGCTAAATGAATATTTTTCAATTAATTTGTTCCACGACAGGTGGCCTCCAGCACCGTCCCCCTCAGAGTCAGGCTCGCCGTGTGTATCGTGGAGCTTCGCCCCCGCGTCGCGCGCCCCCGCCCCCGCCCCCGGCTCGCCCGCGCCCCCGTCCAGGTGCTCCACGCCCAAGCGAGACACGCGACCCAGCACCCCGCGCGCACTGCCGCTACAAGTGAGTAACACCACAGAATAAATGATAGGTACCATTTCAGAAAGTTCACTGACAATCAAAAGCGCAAATTGGGTGCCCTCGGGCCGCCCGCACCGAACCACTCGGTGGGGTTAACAATAGCAGGCCAGTCGCAGCATGAAGCTATAAGTACGTGACATTCAAAACAGTAATATAGACTATTTCATGTCTGATTGTTGATAGGTTGTTATTGACAAAATCACATTATCTTTAATTATATTATGTAAAACATTAACACACCTTAAAGTTGTGTTGTTCTTTAAATACCTATATTATTATTGATTTTAAACTACCAAAAATTATTTGTGCTTAGGGCCTGTTTCACAAATTCTAATTCAATTAAATTAATTATTTACTTGACAAGTAATTTGATTTAAGTTCCGTTTCCATTTTGTTATATTGAACCATAGGTTAATGCCTATTTACTGATTGTAAAACGAGTTATATCAAGTAGAAAATTAAAATAAACACTATATTTGAATTAGTGCTGCATATTTGCTTTGTTTTTTTATTTCTAATTGAATTAAGTTTTTATTGTAAAGTCACTTGATCTCGTTTATCACGAATCCTTTTCAATTAGATTTGTCCACATACCTATATATAATTTTCATAAAAGTAATAACCTTGAGTGCCTATGACTCGAGGTCTATAAGTTCAGTAATTATTAGTTTTAGCATATTAATGTGGATGTACTCGAGCGCACGTAGTTCTAAGCTTACTACAGAAGTATTATCTCTAATTTGAGGTAACTATAGCGGAGTCGGCGTAGCTTTTACTGTACACGAAAATTAATTTTCTTTTGTTGTTTGTTGTATGCGTGCTTAAATTTTGCAGTTGATAAATCTACAGGATAATATTACTGTCGTTCAACCCGGATGCAATGATGGCTTATCTATTGATTTATCTTAAACAAACTCCTAGTTAATTGGTCAATAATTTTCCAGGTATCAAACTGGCTTCGTGTGACCGGCTCTCACTCGCCTCGGTCGGCATCGGCTTCCAAACACGTCAACCACAACGTAAGCCTCGGCTACTAATTCAGCCTTAACGGCCGTATCAGACTAGGACACCATAGGTAGCGCTACTAGCGGGTGATTTGCTTGCAGCCGCCAAATTAGTTGCGCAACCAAGCAGTCAACAGGCACCTATTCCACCAAATCGACGTTTGTCAGTGACAATACATGTCGGTAAATTTTACAATTTTCGTTACCTAATTAGGGAACATTACGTTGTGAAACAGGGAAAAATTTTACAAGTAATTCTTGACATGAGATAAGAGCTGAGTCAAACTTGCGTGACAATTGTCGATTTGTAAGAATAATCCCTGTTTCACAAGATAATTGTCTCTAATTAAAGTATCGACGATTGTCAAATTCACCGATATATCTCAGTGACTGACAAATGTCGATTTGGTGAAATAAGGCACCGCTAGGAGCTCTATCTACCGCCTAACTTACATTGCTATCGCATTCACTTTCATTTGACAGATGGATGTGATACATTGCTTCTTTTTATCTTTGATAAGATTTATTTATGCAAAAAAAAGTAGCAATGTGTCACAGCCATCTGTCAAATGAAATCTAGACGGTGAACCAACTTGCCTCAAACGTATGCAATATTGATTGCCTCCAAACCGTGCGCTTTCACGTTCAACTTTCTGCCTTATAAATTTGATGCTTTTTTAGAAGATAGGGCATGCGCTATTGCATGCCCTGAGGCATGCCTCTGTTGAAAGCGCAAGCGGAAAGTGTGCGCTATTGAATGCGTCAGATGAAAGTAAAAGGGATCAGGAAAGCAATCGTATGAAGACAATCTTATACAATATATTGGCAGCGCGACTGATTGCGCCGCCACTGGTGTCCTAGTGAGGTATGGCACTAACTTACCAGATACATCACCATAATGTTCTTATTATAGGGAAAGCGCAGACTATAAAAACTGTTTTCAATAACCTACATAACATCAACTGTCATTATTTCTTAATAATAAAATAAGTGGAACTGATGATAGTTTATTGAAAATAGCCCTAATATATTAATTAAAATAGCGTATTTTGTACAAATACTGAATATAAATTGTTGCACAAAAATCCATGCTGCCTTTTTCCTGTAGAGAAAGGAGTATTTATTCTGAGAAATTGTCCCTATGGTTTTTTAAATATTGTTTTCAGTTACCCTCTAACTAAACAGTGTTACCCTGATAAAAAAATAATGCAAGTAAAACAGAAAGTGTCGTGTAGTCAACTGCAGATATTATCAGCAGTGTCACGAAATTTACAAATGAGCTGTACTTACAGGTATAAATACACGAAACGAAATATAAGGTAATAAATCGAAGGGTGAATTTCTCAGGGTAATTAGATTAATAACTTGATAAATAAACGAGGTAAAAGGAACTCAACGAATATTAACTGTGAACTAACGCTACTTTCATTCTGCAGCGTATCGCCGTTCCTGCGTCTTGCGTCTCAGCAACCACTGCGTATTGTCTCGATGTCAGTCTCTTAGCTCGTCGTCACGACCACGCAGTGGTTGCCGAGACACAAGACGCAGGACCGGCGACATGCTGCAGAATCAAAGGGGTAAATTAAGGGCTTAATTTCAAAATATAACAGTTAAAAGCATAATAATTTTATATACCGAGAGTCTCCTTTAGTTCCTCCCAATTTCTTTTTGCAATACCAGGTAATTTATTTTGAGTTTTTATTATTTTAATTTGAATAGTTATGTACATTTCTATTATTATTAAATACCCGTTTTTTTTCTTTAATTTCGACGAAAATAAGGTTCTATAAAGGCGTTAGTACTTTCTATGTGTATTTAGTTAGTTATTGATTTTTCGAACGGACTTATTTACACTCAAAATAGATAGCTAAAAAAATTTGAAGAATTTGCATGTGTAGGCATTATTGTTAAAATATACGTTGAATGTTATATGTTCGTCCGTTAATTTCATTGTGGTTATATTATTCCGTAACGCACGATAATCTCATTTATTACTATATTATAGTTTGTATTATAATTGTTTCTATTGACTTTTTGACATTTTATTCATGAATGTTTGTGGTAAATATTTCTAGTGATATTATCTTCAATTCCAATTAATAGCCCTGTAATGACAATAATTTTAATTTTATTGAATTATTAGCATTTATATTAATATGTAGTCATAAAATATCGAAGACCGTTAGACTCTCACCTATGTTATTCCCAAAATGTGAAAGTGGAATGTTGCACTGACTAAGAATGTTTGTACTTTTATATATGACAAAAAGAGGGAAAATTGTAATATAAAGATGTATGTTTATATGATATGTTTTAATTCACAATAAACAGATTAAATTAAGACTGGTTCCGAATTAGTTTCACTTACATTAAGATTTAAGCGTCCCAAAAGTTATTGTCGTCTTCCGAGTTCTTAGGTAAGGATATTGGCGAGTTGGGGACTTCGAAGTCAGACCGACTGTTATAATTATCGACGTCTGCGGAAAAGTCGTCCGGATAGTCGGGATAGTCGGCACATCCGCCATTTTCTTCATCACTTACGGACTCTTCGCGTTTTGACACATCCAGTTCAGTTTCTACACTAGAAAATACTTTATCTGGGTCGGCGTGGAATATAGCATTCAAGGCATCATTCCTCGTCAGCTTAGCCGCTTGCTCTGGCGACATAGATCTTTCACGTTTATCGTTCCTCGAGACAGCTCTATCGTTTATCTTATCAATTAATGGGCTAACTATTATTGTCATCTGCGTAGATATCTTTTCATGTTGCATCTCCGTCTCCGATATATCGATCTCTTTCGTGTCTACAGTGCTTTCGACTTCCAACAATAGCTGATGCGGTTTCCCATCGTGATTGGTAATCTTTAATTCTTCAATAATTGAAGCTTCTTCTTTATCAATGTTTTCGATGGATTCTTCTATTGGAGCAATTTTGGCTTCTAAATCATTTGAATTCAAATTGTAAATCCTATTTATGTTATCCTTCAGTATCTTCAGTTCATCTTTTTTATTTTTGAGGCGTCTAGCTGACTTTGGCTTTTCCATTCTTTCGTATAACTTTTTCTCATTAATAACAAATGTATCCAACTCCTTGTCCTCATTGTTACCCAAGGTGACTAACTCCTCATTTTCATTAATAACTGAAGTAACTATAACTTTGTGTTCATTGATAATGGCGGATGTAACCAAGTCCTGTTTTTCATTGATAACGAAATTATTGAAGTCTTTGTGACTACTGGCAGCACCGGATTTGTCGCCGTATGATTTTTCAGATCTGTCTGGCGATCTCTCAAATCTGTCTGGCGATCTCTCAGAGCTGCCTGGCGATCTTTGCGAACGATACAACTTCCTAAACTCTTCTAAGGGTGTTTCTAAATAATAATTTTGCCTCTGTTGAGAATCTTTCAATTCAGATTCTAGTTTTGAGTAAGCTGGTGGTATAGGATGGGTGTGCAAAAGTCCAGTGTTTCTGTTTTTGTAGTTTGTTAGTGCGTTGACTATTGTTTTGTATCTATCTAAATCCGCAGAGATAGTCAGGGTTTTGGAAGATGTACGTGGTTCGGTCTCTAATTTGGTCTCTTTCTTGTTGTTCGTGTATCTTGATTTAAAATCTGTAACAAATATAGGACATAATAACAAAAAATGCTCCGATCCCTAGGAGCAAAATAATGGCATCGAAAACAACAATGGTACTCCCGACATAAGTCAAACGTGCAAATTATATCACTAGTCTTGCCTTGCAAGTATAGTTTGACCGTAGTACAGTGCCGCGCTTTGGGTAAGTGCAGTGCGCGCATTGGATAAGTGCAGTGCGCGCCTTGGGAAGTGCAGTGCGCGCCTTGGGCAAGTGCAGTGTGAGGGCGTAGGCTAGGCAGCCTCCTTTTTCTCCCTCTCACACGTACGTCTATCGTCGCTTTCCTCCCTGCCACGTCTAACTGCACCCAAGGCGCGGTACAGCGCTTGCGGTCAAACAATAGCCACTATAACTTGTTAACAATGTGTTTAAAGTAACTACACTGGCCTTCAAAACTTAGTACCACACTTTTAAAATGGTAATAACTTTTAAAATATACAAAATATATTTTAACCTTCTTGAAAAAACTTTTTTTATTTTAAAACTGTTTAAGAGAAATTGCAATTTTAAAAGTTTCGAAGGCCTGTGTATAATCTGTGCTCAAACTCAAACTTACCCAACCGCTCGCTGTCCTCATTGTTACTCTCCAGTCCCTGCTTCATCATGTCCTGGCGTCTCCTGAAGTCGAGGTAGGACTTCTCTACGGCCTCTGCCTCAATCTCCAGCTTCCTCAACCGAGTCTTGGCCTCTCGTAAGACGAATGTGGGGCTCTTATCGCGAGTCGAACAAGTCGGCTGCTCGCGGGTGTAGTTGTACCTTAAATGTTAATAACTAAAATAAAACACGTAACGGATACTAGTGCATATTTTTGCCATGTTTACTTTTATTTTTTATTTTATTTTGTTTATTAAGGAATAAGAAACAGTTAAACTATTCGTATTAACTAAATAAAAGTAAACATATAGCGCAAAGTACCACAATAACTAAGGTAACTGTAACCCACAAAATTATCCACAGATTAGCAACAGATTCCAAAAGATTTTTAAACACTGTTTAACTCAAACACCTGTTTAAATGTGATGCTGTCACTTTTTGACAATATTGATTGAAAGAGTTAGCATCACATTTAAACAGGTGTCTAAGTTGAACAGTGTTTAAAAATCATTTGTAATAACATTATTGATGTTTAGTTTGATTTTTGGGTGTTTCGACTACACATAAAAAATATTTTAATAAAATCACGTCGTTTAGTGACTAAACAGTTACAGCACTAAACAAATACTAGTGTTTTATTTGAAAACACAAATTTAGTATTTTATTTGAATGTACAAGTGCACATGTAAATATCAAAAGGGAATATTGTTAATATTTCTTGTGTTATGGTAATGAGGGGACCGGACTGCAATTTATTTTCTTACTTGATCAATTTCTCCTTGACTTCCTTCAACACTGATTTCGGACTCTTTTCTCTTGGTTGGTGTGTTTCTATCAGAGTTTTTGGGCTTTGCCTGTAAACATGTAACAATATCACACTCCGGACACTCCATACAACTTCTCCGCCCCCGATTATGTAACTGTTGCAATATAGAAACTGTCAGAAATCGCAATTACATTGCTGCTTTAAGTAACAAAGTTGTCACATTGATTCTTACTAAAGCAACAATGTAAATGCGATTTCTGTTTAACAGTGTAAAAGTTGTTAGCAACAGAGTTACATAATCAGGGGGCTGGTATGTAAAGTTGACAGCTGTTAACATGCGACTAAATGAGCTCACGATTCGGCAATTTCGGCACATGAACTCGCGGGGTGGGGTAAAAGAATTGATTCTAGGGCGGGGCGGGGAGTGTCATTTCTGTACGTAGTACTATATCTATTCTGTGACAACATACAATCCGTACAGATAAAGAATGGAATTAGAAATGGCGTCGTTCTTATTCACTTCTTGCTCGCACACTAAAAACCACACCTATCGCTCTCTCTGTCACACTCGTTGTGGTAAGCGCGGTGAGCTGCCATTTTCAATCTCATTATTTGCGCGGGTTGTTATTTATTTCCAAGATGTATCATAGAACCTGGCCAAAACAAGTGGAATTTTTAATTCTGATAGTGGTCCGTGACTGCAAAAAGTTTAAGAAACACTGCCCTAGACTCCTAGAGGAAGAGGTAGGGTACAGTCAGCAACAAAAGTTGCTGAAATAAACACGGATGCTGAATTTATGGCGTCCAGCCAAGCTGTCCACACAAATATCTGGATGTCGAAAGAGGTCAGAGGAGAAGAACCGATGCCTATGTCGCAGCCAACTGGTTAAAAAAACCACTCAATTAATGGCCTAGTCATTTAATTGAACAGCGTCGTTTAATCACCGGCCTTACTGACATTTTGTCAATGCGTCTAACGCAACATTTAATTAACGGGCTGGCAGATGCTTAGGGCGTAAAAACACAAATTCATATTTAAACTTGTGACAGTACTGTATATTAACAACAAGAGCGCGATCAAACTGATCAAGAATCCCCAGTTTTATTTTAAAATGAAACATATACAACATGTTACAAAAATACCCCTAATGCCGAATATGGTATATAGGGACCATCAAACTGAACAACTTTTACTATGGGACCAACTCTGAAATCGTGAAAAAGAAATCAGCTGTTTCATACAAAAATTGAAATCGAAAATATCAAAATGTATGAAACAGCTGATTTCTTTTTCGCGATTTCAGAGTTGGTCCCATAGTAAAAGTGTTTCAGTTTAATGGTCCCTAAATATCATATTCGGCATTAGGGGTATTTTTGTAACATGTTGTAGATACGAGTTACAAGTTTGTCCGTTTATTTTGTGCTGACTGTACCATGCATACAACCCCAGAATATTAATATAAACCCTGAAAACTACTACATGGCCGGATGATTTAGCTGTTGATTTTTTATAAATTAATAAAAAGTTGATATTATGTCTACATCAGAGGGCCTAGCATGCGCATCACAATTATCTATTTGTCGATACGTACAGCTTGGCCAGAAATAGAAGAAATTAAATAAAATGGAACTAAAATTTTTCATTCCAAAATATAGTCAGTATTACCAAGTTATTCGTGATTTGGAAGTGTTTGAATAGAAAGTGGCGCCCTCATTCTTTGTTAACTCTTTATTGTCAAGCTGTATCTCGCGATGTCTGACACAAGCTGCGCTCACGCGAGAAAAGTGTCGACGATATTGTGCGCACGCAGGCCCACAGGATGTCATATTTGACATTTGGATGTAGTCGTCATGTTACAGGGACGGGCGCCGGGGTTCTAACGGCATGGGGTTTTGACAGATGTATCTTATACATTGCTACTTCGTTTTGGCACAAATAAAAACTTACCAAAGAAAAATAGCAATGTATCACATACATCTGTCAAAACAGAGTTAACATGAACTTCAATGTTTTTAGCCGATACCGCCGCTGGTGTATGTGGGTCGACGACCTTACCTCACGATTGGTCGGTATGCGAAGTTCTCGTTCATCTGTTGACAGTCATCCTCATCCACCGGAGCAACGCACGAGGGGGTTACATCTCTTGCTCTCAACGGACTTGCTGTATAATCACATTTTAATTATTTTTAAACTTATAGCGAAATGTCGAGCCCAAATGCGACTCAATCGCGCACAAAAGCTCGTGTGATTTGTTATATATTTTTATTTAATATTCTTTTGATTTGTACAAAACTTGTTGTTGCTTTCGATTCGTAGATTTTTAATGAAATTATTTATTTTGTACATTTATTAATTTAGAATTTATTTATTTTTCGCAAATACTGAAATCGAGATAATCTTGTTTTAAGTATGACAATGTTTTTATAATAATTATCAATTAGTGTTATCAATGAAATGGCACAATTTTGTACTATTGTATGTAATGTTCGGTGCTAAAGTGATTCTCGTGGTGTACTTCTGTGAAATAAAAATAATGATAAGAAAAAAAAACATTTGCGCTGCATGTTTTTTTGTGTAGGTATTAAGATATTATGCCACGTATCTACCGATATCAATAGAACGCATAAAGGACAAACATACAATCGTTCAAATCTATGTATAAAGAAGAAGATAATAAGTAATCCAAAAAAAACTCTAGAACTATAGAAAATCTTACCAATCTTCAGTGGACTGCTCTCCTTGAGAGCTGATCTAGGAATGTGCGCTCGAACACGAGCCCCACTCCCGCGCCGCAAAGAACGCCATTGGTTTATTAAATGTCTGAAACCACAACACTCACGATTTACACATTTAGATCCAAATCTGTTTTTGAAAAATCTTTTACCTTTTGTGTGTTATTGTAAATAAAAGTATGAAATCCACATTCCACTTTAAAATGGATCTAAATAAACTATGAAATATGTCTACCATCTTTTATAAAAGACTATCTACAGTCAAATAACTACAATCTTCAGGGGCTCTATCAGCTAAAAACATTGAAGTTCATGTTAACTGTGTTTTGACAGATGTATGTGATACATTGCTACTTCGTCTTGGCACAAATAACAACTTAACAAAGAAAAATAGCAATGTATCACATACATCTGTCAAAACACAGTTAACATGAACTTCAATGTTTTTAGCTGATACCGCCGCAGGAGTGAGTGAGGTGCCTGCAAATTATGGTCTGTGTGAAAATCGACGGCGCTGTACTGTACTGTTGGTGTTTTATCTGTATTCTGTGGTTTTCAAAACAATTATGAAGCGCGTGTTAACATGTTTTGAATTCACTTTGTGCTTAAATGCTTAATAGAAACACTGTAGTGTGAAAGTGACTAGCCTCCTACTGTCTTGACGGTCCCTCAACACCCCGACGAAGGGCAGCATGTCCCCGGGCAGCAGGATCCGCGGCTGCGCGTTAGAGAATATGCTCATCTCCTCGCCCGCGCCCTTGCGCCACCCCACCGCGTGCGAGCTCGCGCAACTACAAATAAAAAGCCTAGTCAAAAACATTCCGACGAACTGAGAACCTCCTCCTTTTTTTGAAGTCGGTTAAAGAAAAGATACGACATGCGACACTCCGCTACGGCCACTACGGTTACGGATATTTTACCGGTAGATACAATTTGTGTCGTTATAACCAATGCTAGAGATAGCTGTAAAATTAAAAATATATAGCAATTAATATAAATTGAACCTATTGTTTTTATGAAAAAAAAAGAAATCGCGAGACCGCAAGTGCAGTGCCTTGCTTAGGTAAGCGCGCGGTGAGGGCGGGGGCAGAGCCTCCTCTTTCTCCCTCCCGCACGTACGTCTAGCACCACTTTCTCTGTCCCCACCACGTCGCCACGGCTATTACCATTCAAGGCACAGCGCTTGCGGTCAAATTATAAAAACTAAAGCACACTAAATCTTGTTTTGACTATCGTGCAGTCAGTATGCAGTCGGCTTGCAGCTTCGATGCAATTCTATCGACTGCACACTGGCTGCAATCAAACTACAAATAACAGCTGGCGTGCAGTTCTAATACAGCCCGTCCGTATGGAGCCTAAGCGATCGAGTACATGCATGGACACCGGTTTTAGACCGGAGTTCAACCGAAACTCAACCGAACCAGAGCTCGACCGGAGCAAGACCTCCTGGCCTCGTTGCTATAATAAAAACCCGTTCTATAGTAACAAGTCTGAGTAACGTATCTACCGATATCAATAGAACGCATAGAGGACAAACATACAATCATTCAAATCTATGTATAAAGAAGGAGATAATAAGTAAACCAAAAAAACGCTCTAGGCCTCGTTGCCATAATAAAAACCCGTTTCTATAGTAACAAGTCTGAGTGCTAAAACTGCGGTGTTCTAGATTGCACTTGGGCCCGGCTCCGGTGTGGCTGGTTTCGGTCCAGTTTGGGTTGATCTCCGGTCCGGTGACATGTACACGATCGCTAAGAGTTTTTATGTTATTTTCTATTACTTTATTCAATATTGTAAGAGGAAAAGCAATCAAAAACAAGTAAATGTCAATAGAGATTTGTCGTGAGCACCCCCTCTGCGCTTACCTGCGCGAAAATACAGCGGGCGCGGTGCGCGGGCGCAGCGGCTGTCGTTCGCTTTGAATACTTTGGAATCGCGCGGCAGCTAGTTCTGCCCGCAAACGAGCGCCGTGGGACGACAGCTCATCGATGTGTTCGCGTTGCTGTATACGAAAGAACTTGTATTTTTTATGCCGTGAATGGTAAATAATATTATGTTCCAGCGGGTATTCTCATCCCACAGATGGCCCACGATTACGTCACGATGAGTGTTACCTGATTGGTCGTTGGACAACATCGCGACATTTGATTGGTCGTGTCATATTATATTATTGGGTATCATATGACTTGAATGCATAAAATAGCATTGTGAATGCTAAAATCTCAAAATTTAAAAATTATATAGCTTTCTCATCTTAATCAATTGTTTAAAAATATCTGGAAAGGTATACAATTGATGTCGAAGTGATTCCTTGTACAATGGTGAGATGGCGCTGGCTTGCAGCGTAAGCGTTGATATACTAGGAGAAATTCGACGTTCCCACTAGTGACTCGGTAGCTCAGCGGTCAGAGCATTGGACCGGATATCCAAAGGTCGCGGGTTCGATTCCCGTCCGAGAACATGAATACTCAATTAATAAATAATTAAAAATATCCTATTATTATAAATCCGAAAGTTTGTGTATGGTACGGAACCCTTATGCGCTTGTCCGACTCGCACTTGGCCGGTTTTTACAGTTCGTGCAACTAGTAGCTACATGTACCTGACTGGCAAACGTCTTGAATCGTTCGTTCTCCTCCCGCAGCCTCTCAATAATGTCGCGATCCCTCACGAGCGCGTCGCCCGCCTCGCTGGAGCCGGACGAACGACTGCGATCGCGGCCGGTCTCTCGGTACAGCTCGTCTATTTTGGACTAACAACAAAGAAATATTTACATTAAGATAAATAATATTAGAAAAATACTAGAAAAAATCGACTCACCCGTAGCACCTCAGACGGGACTCGAACCCGCACCCTTGGGATTCCGGCCCAATGCACTGACCAATTATGCTACCGAGTCGCTAATTTTATTATCTTAATATAAAAATAGCATTGTGAATGCGAAAAATCTAAATTTAATAATATTTACATACTTATTAAGTTTGACCGCAAGCATAAAATATATAAATATTAGGTCCCCACCTATGAAATCAGCGTTTTGTATATCAGACCAAATCTCCAATTCTCCACTCAAACCAGATGGTTATTTGGTCTGAGTGGACAATTTTAAGGAAGTTGCATTTTCCATACTAGCATTTTCTTAATTTATAAATAATAAATAATAATATAAACATTAGACAACATCACAAAAGTATGTGTTTTTTTCGAAAAACTGAATCGACATAAAAAATCTATAAAACCAGGGGGCTAATTGTCTAATTTAAAAATCTATCGCCATCGCTTTCATTTGACAGTTGGATCCGACACATTGCTGCATTTCTTTGGTAAGTTTTTATTTGTGCCTAAAAGAAGCATCAATGTGTTTCATCCTAAAAGCGATTGCGATAGATTTTGAAATTAGACAATAGAAAGGCTGCTCACAAAATTTCAACAACAAATTTCCTGAGAACAAACGGACAGCGGGACAGACATACGAAAGCATTTTTGCCCAAGCTGAAGCAAGCACAGACACTTCGTGCTCACTCGGTCAAAAGCAAAAGAATTAGGTAGTGGGGAAAGTTACATGGGGTAAGGGAAAGTTACATGAAGAGAAATTAAAAAAAAAAACCACTTACTTTGCAGAAATTAACATTTTTCTGTTTCTTCAAGTCATTTACTACTTTATTTGGAGTCCTGATTCTATCGTCACTGTCACTCTTCAATGTATTCTTATCTAACTCTTGTTCGTTGTTCAAAACCAAATTGATTTTGGATGAGATGTTACTAATTTCTGTGAGTGTACTTCTGTCTATCACACATTTAGGTTCTAATTTAGTAGTTTCCAAATACTTCCTCAAAATCCCAAGTTCGTCTTTTAACAAATCGTAATGAGACCGTAATTCTTCATGGGTTAAATCGTGTACTTTAATAACTTGACTGTTTGTATCACAGGCAGATCTGATATGCTCCAATTCTTTTCTTTCTTTGTTGATGTTGTCTCTCTCTTTCTTCATAGACTCCAAGTGACTCTCCAATACCACGAGTTCGTCGGATATCTGTTTGCGCATGTCTTCCCCTCGGTTTTTGAGCACATTTTCAGTTTCTAACAGCTGGGATTTTAGACTTTCTTCCTGTTTATATAGGAAGTTAATTAATATAGAAAATAATATAATTTTAAACGATGTCTAAAGGAATTATGTGCCACTTGTATGCGTTACTGGTGAGTGCTTAAAATCGAGAGATACCTTACCTCAAGGAGGTAAGTACGTACCTAAAGAGGGTGAATGAGTGCGTATATTAAGAGGGATAACTCCGTATCTCAAAAGAGGCGAGTGGTTACCTCACGAGGAAAGCAAAGAGGTACGAGTATATACTTCAGAAGGGATCACTGCGTACCTCATGAAAGTTGAGTGCATAGGTACCTCGAGAGAGGGATGACTGCGTACCTCAAGATGCGTACCATAAAAGTCATAAACATAAATTTTTACTATGTTTCTAAACACTAAAATCCATATCATTTAAGGCCTCACCTTCGCAGTGAGTCGTTCAGTTTCACAGCGCACAGCTTCCATGGCGCGCGACATCTGCGCGTGTTGCTGGCGCAGCGCGCGCGCCAGACCCCATAGGAACTCTTTCTTCTCTCGCACATTGCGTTCTAGCTGCGCCTCGCGGGCTTTGAATGATTCCTCCATCTTTAGTAAGGGAAAAAATGACTGAGAATACAACTATCAAAGGTAATGGTACTTATAACCATTTTGAAAATAAATGCCAACTAAGTACAACATCGCTAAAGGTAGTAAGACTCATAAAATACTTATTACAGTCACACCACACTATAATGACGTAACAGAGCCGTCAACATTACAAAAACCATAAACAAGCACAAATCTCATGACGTCATGACGGTTCTCTATCCGCACAGACTCTACCTTAACAAATGTGAGCTGTTAACCGTAATATAAGTACCTACTGAATGAGATCACCTCACCTCTTCTCTCCGCTTTTGCAACTGTAACGCATGCGATGCCAGCGATCGTTTGATAACCTTCTCATCGTTTTGCTTCATCATGTCCATTTCGGCTTCATACACGCTTTTCAGTTGCTGGAATATCTGCAAAAAACGCACTATTATTATTTTATTTGGGACAAAAAACAGACACACAATGTGTTTTAAACATACAACTATGCGTCACAGGTGACGTCTTATATTATTGTACTAACCAACTTCATTATCCACTTAAAAGTTACTTAAAAATCTATGTAAGTATATGCTGTGCGCTTCAGCAGTAGTTAAATCACAGAAAAGATATAAATTTTTGACTATTTACTATTATAAACCATCAGACCTTAACAGATTTTAACTAGGAACTTCAACGATTTTCAGATTTTGAAAAATTAGCTATGTGTCTGTCTACCTACTTACTTATATGTAACTGAAAACCAAAACTACTCCTATCACAAAAACTCGCCTTCCACAAAATGACTAAAACTGGTAGATTACCTAACTACTTGTATATTTTTTTATTACTTTTTTCTAGGTGATTTAAAATTACATTATCAAAGTCTAGTATTACCTATACTACACTTTAATACTATTGGTGTTTTTAGTTCTCGATAAGTGATGTTGATATAGCCATAAGACAGACTCAAAAAATTATGGATGAAAACATACAAAAAAATATTAAGTAAGATCTATTATGTATTCTGTGGTTAGGTCAAATCGAAACAATATGGACAAATAAACATGAATACAACATGCACCTCCTCTACAAGATTATCTTCGACGTCTGCAACATTCCTCATCAGCAATTTAACGATCTGAGGGTTTGCATTCCAAGATTTCACTTTCTGAAATGAAATCCTGAATTTTAAACCTTAACTGGATATCTTTAAAGGTCATTTTTCCTTTCTGCAATGTCGGCAGTTGCTCGACGATTTGTAAGTGAAACAAAAAATAAATTAAGAAAAGTAAGGATCGTTAAAATGAAAAAAACGTAGCAAGACTCGCCAAATCTGTCTATTCTTACTTGTCCTATTTAGTTGAAAAGCTGTTTAGCTTTTGAAAGTTGTCATACGTCTTTTAAATTTAATTTATTAATTTGAAAATTGTCTTATTATATCCAATTGTCACTAATAATTAGTAATTTATTTCGTAATCTATGTGTGGAAAACAATTTGTTGTATTTTATAATCGTTTTTTTTTTAATAAAGAGTTGGGTGAAGACTATGTTTATCAAATAAGACAAGTAAGGATAAACAGATATACAAAAAGAGTAATACTATAGAGTGTATACATACACGGGGTGTAACAAAATGAGTAGGTACCTATGAAGCAAAAGGCCTATTAGTAAGTAAATGATTTTTTTTCTATAAGACCGATTCGAGACCATTATCTATGGTATAAGCGCTTTTTACCTCTGTCAGAGGAAAATAAAGCGTCGATATAGTAGTTAAATTTGATATTGCAGGCGGCACGGCGCCCACTGGTTGCCGCGGCATGTCAATTTTCATGCAAATATGGAATTATACTATGACAAGTTCCTGCGGGGCGACAAACGTTGGTAGGAGGGTCGCGCACAAACTTGTCTGACTATAGCTATCTGTATCGACGCTTTATTTTGCTCTGGCAGAAGTAAAATGCGCTCCGACGCGGGCCGGTTGGTTTGAATCGTGCATTACTTCCCAACGATCATTATCTATGGTCTCGAATCAATTGCATCCTCTACTGGTACTCAATCTTCCCTCTTGATATACTTACCCACTAAACTGAAATGATGACCTATAAAATCAGTCAATTTTCTCCATATGATTACTGTATACTTACCTAGTTTTGTCCTCCTGACCCATCCACCGACTGGACATTCCCACTGGTGGGTAAAGGGGTAATCGTGAATTACCCGTCCGGTAACTTAGGTTTACCCCTTTACCCACTCCACAATGTGTACCCAAACAAGTATCGACGACATCGACATTAATATCCCCACCACCACTGCTGGGGCATAGGCCTTCCTTATGGGTGGATAAGGAGAATGGGCCATATCCATCACGCGGGCCCAATGCGGATTGGTGGGTGTCAACGGCGGCAAATGCAGCCGTGACCAATGGCTTAACGTGCTTTTCGAAGCACGGAGAAACTCGAGATAGTAAATTTTTGGTCACCCATCATATGACCGACCCTTGCGAAAGTAGCTTAACCTCCCCAATCGCAGGGCCAAGCGTTAAACCACTACGCCACCGAGCTCTTCGAACAAGTAGGTATAATAGCATCAAATGAATAACATTCACCTTAACCAGATGAGTTTTCCTCGATCTCTGATACTTCTGCTTCATCCTCTTCATCTTCGCTTGGCAAGTCTTGCAGAAGGCGTAGTGGCGGCACTGGTCGTGGGCAGAAGCTATCTTGCTTGCTTTGTTTACAGGTATGTCCTTATCTAAACTGCTGAGACTTTTGGCACTCGAAGACAGACTGTTGGACGATACATTATCTACAAAACAAAATGGAGAAATAGTTAATATCCGACTGAAGGTAGATTTTTTGCTGAAGTTCAAGCTAGTATATTGGCTATCACCACAACAATAACTAAGCGATCGCGGAGGTATGGTCAGCAACGAAATTAGCTTAGCACTTTATTACTTTGTCATATCAACTTTTTTGATAAATGTTTCTAACTAGGTACCTAGTTATAAGACATCTGTCAAAAAAGTTGCTAAAATTAAAATGTAAAGAAACTTTCGTTGTTGACTGTACCTACTGTCATCGAGTGCAACCTCATTTCTTTCACTCATGTTTTGTTAATATGGGTAACAGACTTATTACTATGGATGATAACAGTGTGGTGGTCTCAGACGCGGCTCCGGTCTGGCTTCGGTAGAGTTTCCATTGATCTGTACAAGTCTGTGCGCAGACCTTTCCTTCTGGTTGGAAATTACAAATTGGGGAAAACGGACCGTGAAGAAGAGAGCCATCTCTCCTAGACTATGTAGTAAGGGGCCCTACTAAATTGATAGGTATGGTATGTCACATTAAATTAAACAAGTCTATTAATGTAACTACCTGTATCCAAAATTTAAGGTCTCAGTGACAGACATGAAAAGGAAATTCAAATGTGGTTGATAAATAGATAATTATTGAAATAGATATGATACAATATAATCTGATTACCTTGGCCAAGGAGGCCAGATTCTTGGCGATAGACAGAGGTACAAGTTAGAATGCACAAAAGCAATGGAACATTCTCCTTACTATACATTTGCAATATATTTGTAGCACAATTTGAGTCACACTTCACTCCTGAAACATAAAAAAAGAAAAAGTTGAAGAGGAGATTACTGACATCATAAACAATAATGTTTGTTCTGAAAATTTTTCTTACCTAAATAATTTAAAATAGACCAGACGTCACATTCCTTAAACTTTAGATTTTCTGTATCCTTATTCTCTATAAGGCTTTTGGCAAATTCGAACACCATGTTTGCTAATGGTAACTCAGACACAAATACAGATAGACTGTAACCAAACTCCTGAAATACCAAATAAGGTGACACAAACTGTTTTTAACACTAAGTACTTATTATATTTCATGAAAAGTATACAAGGTGTTACAAAAATACCCCTAATGCCGAATTTTGTATATAGGGACCATCAAACTGAACAACTTTTACTATGGGACCAACTCTGAAATTGCGAAAAAAAAAATCAGCTGTTGCATACAAAAATATCAAAATGTATAAAACATTTTGATATTTTTCTCTGTTAACACAAATGTATGTTATCAAAATAACATAACAAAAACTCACCAAACGCAGAAAGTATTCGGCTATCAAAATGTTGACCGCTTGATATGAGAGATCCAGCCTTTGAGTGAAATGTTTTTGGCATGTCGGAGGTTCACCTGCAAGAATCCAAAAAATACAACAAGTTTCAGCATATGTTACCTACTCAAACAATAGGGAAAAGTAATGAACTAAACTAAATCAAATGGGTACTTGACTTACCGGTTTGAGCACTTTTCAATACCTCCACGATGTGTCCGCGTAAGCTGGCCCTAAGGTCATTAAGAACTCCTTTTTTCTCAAATAAATCATAAATGAACTTTTGAAAGTTCACTGCAGATTCCTCATCCTTCAAATTTTTTTCGTGTTCTTTTGGGGGTATATCTTTTAATAAACTATTCTCCATCATACTAGATAGACAACTCTTAAAATCATTAAAACTAGGTACATCATATTTTATTTTAAATTCGAAAATATTTACAGTTCACTGGAATTTCAAAACTTCCCAAACATTTTGACGTTTTGAACTGTTTGTTGACGTATCCGGTTGTCATAGCAACTCGAATGTTTTCAATCAGTAACCTTACTTTTTGTTTAAATGCGTTTTGATTTCTTTAAAAGAATAATGTAAATGTATTTATTAATAAAATAAACATGTAAAAATACTAATTATAAGAATAAAATATAGCTTTGACTTAAAAAAAAATTAAATTGTGTGTTTAAAATGTGCTCTTTAAAGTGTATGTCTATTTTGATGTGTCAAACATCAGTCCCTGTGGCGCAGAGGATAGCGCGTTGGACTTCTAATCCAAAGGTCGTGGGTTCGATCCCCACCAGGGATGACACTGTTTTGAAATCATTACTTTTTACTGTATTGTATTAATTATTTACATTATATTACAAATTAATAATAATTTGTAATCGAATTTGTAAAGTGAATACTACAGCTTACAGAAGAAAATATAAAATAATAAAAATTATAAAAATGGAACTATCAGTACCTATAGTCAGTGTCGTGTTGCCAAGTTATTTGTAATTTTTAGAAAGTGGAGCCTTCATTTTTTTCGTATTTTTTAATTGTTGTATCCGCTGCTACTTCACTCGACTTAATTCACCCAGCCCCCCTAGCATGACCACCGAAACACGATATATATCGCGTGAATAGCATTTTATCGACACTCAACTGTCAAAATCTATGGTCTTTTGACATTTAAACGTGATAAATCGCTACATCATATCGCGTTTCGGTAGTCATGCTAGGGGCCCTAAGGGGGCAGGTGAATTAAGTCTATTGAAGGGAGAACCCAGAAGTATACAACATAGAAATCCTTGACTAAAGATATTCTTCTGAGCTCGAAAATGTATGGCAAAAAGTAAATTTTATAAATTAAAATACTTAGGTACGTGTCGTTATGTACCGCAAGCGCTATGAAGTTAGCCACTACAGCTGTTGTACCATTGTAATGTTGTTAATAAAAATAACTTACGACAGTGAAATCATAAAACTTTTGACATTAGGCGATTTTGAGTTATGTTGTGTTTTGATAAAATTAGTTAAGATACCTATTTTGTGTTTGAGTGAGTTTCGGTGTATTCCATGCATTCTTTTCTTTTAAGTCATACAGTCTCCCTAGCATGACCACCGAAAGACGATATTAAAATATCGCGTGATATACGTTACGTATGTACGTATTACAGTTGAGTGTCGATAGCGTTTAATCGACACTCAACTGTCAAAATCTATTGTCTTTAGACAGTTAAACGTGATAAATCGCTATATCATATCGTGTTTCGGTGGTCATGCTAGGGGGGCAGGGTATGTGAGCCATGTACTCAAGTGTCTTTTAAAATTATTAATATTTAAGTCCCTTGCGTCAGTCAGTAGGTACTATACGATATATCGCTATATCATATCGCGTTTCGCTGATCATGCTAGGGGGGGGCCATGTGTTTAGAGAGAAAGAAACTGACTGACAGTGACAGTCTTGTCTTGACAGACGACGGAAGTAAACAAAATGATGAAGCAAATACACGCGTCCCCTTTCACCAAAGTACATGTCTAATTAGTTCGTGTGTCTATAAAAATTAGTTGGTCAGTGGTCACGAATCAATCAATCACGAACACCCGCCATCGATGAGAATTTAATCCTGTTAATTCCTATTACTCTTCTGAGATTTAATAACTATTCACTACTACGTAAAACGTAGTGATTACTTGCTCAATGCTGCTAAATGATTAAATTCTCTTTGGCTACTACTAGTACGTGCCGTGACGTGAGCCGTCATTTTGTAAGAAAAGAACACAGGTATCCTTTTTGCCGAACGCAGCTCCACTAAAATGGTGTATTGTGCAGTGTTTTTGTGTAAAAGACGATCCGAAAATTCAAATTTCACTAAGGACGGGATTTCCTATCACACGTAAGTATATTTTTACAAAATTCATTAGTTATTATTCTAAGATACCAACCAAACACGTACTGAAGTTATTGTCATCTGCCTAGTGCTGTGACAAAGAGAACGAATGAATGATCAAATGAATTTTAACTATTATTTTGATGTGATCAGATCAGCACCTAAAATGATCAATGATTAGTTTTTTTATAATTTATATGTAATTGTACTTGTTGACTTTTTTTGCAGAATCTATACATAGTATAAATAGAAGACAATGTTTTCGTATAATGAGAAAATATTGTCATAATTATAAATAATTAATATTAAAATTATTTACTTCACAGATTTCCGAAAGATCGCCTTTTAAAGAACCAATGGATAAAGTTTTGCAGGAAAAAAGATAGTTGGGTACCGACAAGAACAAGCGTCATTTGTTCAGAGCATTTTGACGATTCATGTTTTGAATCAGTTTCTAGTAGAAGAAAGTTAATTGAGGGTGCGAAACCAACGAAGTTTAATTGTTTTTGTAAGGTAAGATGAATATTGAAACAATAAAATACATATATAAAAATTAAACACTGAATCAGTGTGAAAAAATTCGTCGGTGGTATTGACCGGAGTGTGAGGACGTAACTACCTCGCACTATTACTAGTCATACCGTTAGTCCCTCTTCGCCACTTTACTACGTCTATAAATATGTATACAGTTTAGAACTTTGTCACTCTAAGAGTTATTACCTTATTGAACAGAAATCAATGACAAATACATCAAAGTGAAAATTTTTAAACTGTATGCATATTTTTAGACGTGACTGTAGGTATACCGATTTGAAAGGATTTGAGTCTGAGTAGCAAGTGGTGAATTTTTCAACACTTTTTCAGTATTTAAATTTATTGCAGATATTTAATGCTAAAATTATACTTATCTATTATAAAACATGATGTTAGTACTTTTTTCATTCAGGCGTTGTTCTATATTTTATAGACAAATCGACACAGCGCCATCTAGCACTAAACTAAGCAGTCAGCTTGGACTCA
Source organism: Catoptria pinella (assembly GCA_963556745.1). Classification (NCBI taxonomy): domain Eukaryota; kingdom Metazoa; phylum Arthropoda; class Insecta; order Lepidoptera; family Crambidae; genus Catoptria; species Catoptria pinella. The sequence goes on from OY750777.1 coordinate 3,812,634, forward strand.
CGATACATGTTGTGCTGTATACATATAAGTGCTGTCGTGTGTACTATGGGTACTAGACTAGACAACCGATAGAAATGCATTTTATTTTTGTAAATGCATAGTTATAATACGTAGAAAAGACTAAAGACCCAAGACAAACAGATGTGCTTTCACTCAAATGTTTGTTATGTTATGCCAACCGGGTTATGTTTTTATTATTAATTTGATGTTGTTTTCCATTCATTTTTTTGGTGTCGTCGGATAGCTAACATAACAGTAGACAACTTTTAAAATACCTATATACGAAGAATAATAATAATTTTAAAAGCTGTTTGTTTTATATTTTAGGAATCCGAATCAAATGCCAGCCCAAGTGACGGAACCAATTTATTGGATAATGCAATGGTACCAAGTATACCCTTGGTGTCTGTGAAATCAGAAATTGACATTACTAGTGAACAGATATCAATAGTATCTGTTCCTAGACCATCTTCAGATCTAATAACATCGCCAGCTCCCCGACTGTCATTAAATCCTACGATACTTATAAATTATAGGGCTCCGTCAGAACCCGCGCTGTCAAATCCTATTCAGCCATCATCTACACCACGTCAACTGGTAAATATAGTGTAGTTTATCTATTCTATACAAATAATTGACTTTGAAGTATCTGTTTATAATGTCAAAAAACAGTATTTTTTACTAAATAAATGCATACCTAAGTATTAGTGTAAAAAGGCACTTAAAAATCTTTCTTTTTAAATTTTGTATTTGTATGTATGTTTCGGCAAATTTCCGAAACGCCTGGGTTGCTTTTGATGTACCTTAGACTAATTTTTGGCCTGATTGGCACATATACAGGGTTATTTGTAAAACACCAACATCCTCGCAGTAGTAGACTACTAACATTTAATTTTGTTCTACTACTTTTCCGAAAACAGAGAAAAAAATCGACTCTCCATACAAATGTCCGAACAGCTGATGGAGTTTTCAATGAAAAATCGTTTTTTTTTGTCTGTTTTCAGAAAAGTCATAGAACAATTTAGTTGTTATTAGTAATCTACTCCTGCGAGGTTGCTGGTATTTTACAAATTTTAATAACCCTGTATAGTTCACGGGACGAAGAAAAACACGTTATGACTGTTACCTTTTGTACAGATTCTCTAAGTTCTACGTTAGCGGAGCCGCGAGCGGCCGCTAGTTTTATAATAACCCTGAAAAAAATATAGAGATGAAGTATCAAAAGCAAAGACTTTAATAAGTATAATATTATTATGAATCAATTATATCAAATGCAATTATTTTTGTAATTTTTTAAGGGCAAATCTTGATTTATTTTATTGCAGTGTGATACGCCTAGGACGAGAAAATTGAAAAGAGAAATAATGTGTCATAAAATAAAGATTAAGAGATTGCAAGACCAAAACAGATATTTAAAGAAGAAAGTAAATAGTTTGAAGGAAATTCTTGATAATTTAATACATAAGTAATTGATACTTAGAGAAGAGCGAAATAATTATAATTTGAGATTTAATGAAATTCTCAGACGGGAATCGAAGTATGCCCGCCTGCGAATCAATTTTTAGTACAGTGGACGGCACATCAGACTAAACATGTTGACCTTGAGACCGCCTTTACGCCCTACGTTATAAAAGCTGTTTTCGCAGTTTAACTGTATAACATGACGTGCTGTAGTGTGTACCTATATTTTGTATTTTAGTATTGTATAAAAATAGTATTTTGAATGCTAAAATCTCAAATTTAAAACTTTTCATTCTTGTTGATTTTAATCATAAAAATGAGTATGACACTATTAAACTGCATTTTGTTTTTTTCATACCTATTGTATTTACCGTGATTATGGCATTATTCAAGATTGAAAAAGTTAATTTATTGATTTCTCATTATTTGACGACGATATAGAAAAATATTGTAAAAACATTTTTTAACCCCCGCCTAACGAAAAAAGAGGGCTGTTATAAGTTTGGCGCGTGTGTGTGTGTGTATCTGTCTGTCTGTCTGAGGCAACGTAGCTCCAAAACTAATGGATCGATTTTGATGCAGTTTTTTTAAAAGCTGGCATGATCGAGATGGTTCTTAGCTATAATTTATTCAGATCATCAGCTCATTTCCATTTTAATTTAGTCAAGTTGTAGTTAGAAAAAGACTTAGACGATTCTTAAGTTTAGTACTTGTTTGCGCAATAGGGGTTGTTGAAGTCAAATTGAGTGCGGGCGGACTCCGACTTTGACCGACCGACCGGCTGCCGAGCCGTGCAACTGTCTCGCTTCCGCACGTGGTGTTCGTAATCTATCCGTCCTCTTTACTCTTCTTCAGTGAATTGTGAACTAAATGGAATACTGAAGTAATTGGGACCCGAATCACGAATGAACGAATGACGGGGATACACTTGATAAATGGACTATTAGTCTTCTTTCATCTTTAATATTTTATCACTACCTACCCCATTCGATTCATCTGCCAACGTTGAGCGCATATTTTCGCATATTAATCTTATGAAAACAAAACAGCGAAATAGACTGTCTACGGAGTCAATCACTAGCCTATTTCATGCAAAACGACTCTTTAATAACGCTAATTGTTATGATTTCGAAATTAATAAAAAAATGACTACGGCTATGGCCAAATATCGACTAAAACGACTAAGACTCGACTAAGACTAAAATAAATTCGAATTATCGACGGCTTATTTGGTGACAGATGTCTGTCTGTCACCAAATAAGCCGTCGGTCGGTAAAATTACAATTTTAGACTGAAAAAGTTAAGCTATAAATAAGTTTGAAGAACTTGAATTTGTAATTTTATTGTAACCTAGGTAGGTTAAATGTTAGGTAGGTAACTACTGTAACATGTAGCTAGTCAAGCAACTTTTTGGGGCAAAAATGCCAATCTAGCAACATTTTGAGAAATGTCCAGCAGCTGGTGGGTAAAGCAAAGCTAGCAGTTGGCAGCACTGGTTCATTCATAGTTCGTTCAGTTTACAAATACAAAAGTACTCAGGTTCAATTCAGTCAGTGGATAGAGGAAAACAGTTTTTTACTTACAAAATAAGTACCTACAATAAACTTTATACGTTTTTATTTTAGTAAGAAAGGTTTAGTTGTATTTGAAAAAATGAGGCGAAGAGCTGGTTTGGGTGCCATCCAAAAGCAAAAAATGGAGCAGGAGAAATACAGAGAAAAAGGTTCTGAAATTCAAGAGAACCAGTTCCAACAAATGTCCAAACAACTAGAGGTCTTTAGAGAAAATTTGGAAGAGTTTGCAACAAAACACAAGAGTGAGATTAAGAAAAATGCTCAGTTCAGGCGCCAGTTCCAGGAAATGTGCGCTGCTATTGGTGTTGATCCCTTGGCATCTGGAAAAGGATTTTGGTCTGTACTAGGTTAGTTAGAACTTCCTTGAAGTTTATTGTATTAACAAAATAAAAAGAGCAGACTGATAAAGAATATTGCTCAAACAACAAACAAACAAATTAATATTAGTTTTTGTTTACTTTCAGGTATTGGAGATTTTTACTATGAATTAGGAGTTCAAATAGTAGAGGTTTGCTTAGCTACAAATTACAAAAATGGTGGGCTTATAACATTAGAAGAGTTGCGTACAAGGCTGGTTGCAGCTAGAGGAAAAGCTAAAAAACATCAAGACATAACCAATGAAGACTTATTGGCTGCTGTAAAGAAGTTAAGAATATTTGGAAATGGGTAATTAATAAAATCTTGAAGTCAATAGTAGTTCCTACTCCTTTTTCTTTTTCGTTTGCGGAAGAAAATGCATTAATGAATCCCCCCGCAGTTGAGCAGGGTTCATATGTATATGGGACTTGCCAGGAGAGACTTATTCTACTCCTACTAATATTTTAAATGTGAAAGTTTAGATGTTTGGATGTTTGTTACTCAATCACGCTGGCTGAACGGATTCGGATGAAATTTGGCACACAGATAGTTTATATTCTAGATTAAATCATAGGATACTGTTTATCCGGTCATTCAAAGGTGCCCTAGGGATTTTCCCAATGTCCACGTAGAAGTTGCGGGCGGAAAGTAGTATTATAAATGTGACAGTTTGTATGTTTGTTACACACAAAAATGGCTGAACAGATATGAATGAAATTTGGCATGCCTGGATTAAAACATAGGATACTTTTTATCCCAGTCACAGGTTCCCTAGGAGTTGTGGGCGAAAGCTAGTGCAGTTAATGTCATTTTGTACTATCATAGTTTTTTGACATCACCAGGTTTTCAGTGGTTCCAATGACGAAAGGAAAGTGGCTGGTGCAGTCAGTACCTGGGGAGTTGAATTTGGACCAGACACTGGTGCTGCAGAAAGTTAGCTCGCTGGGCAACGCCTGGGTGTCCAGCAGCCTTCTCATTGATGACTTGGGGTTTGTTTTACTTTACTTAATTCTAGTAATAAGTAAGTAACTTTATTTCTTGAAAAAAGTACTTGTGCGTTATTAGAGTCTGTAACTAACAGTATTTATTATAAAATTATATTTTTTTTTGTTTTTTATGTATGATATAGTTTGTTATTTTGTAAAACACCAAAAACATCACAGAAATGGATGACTAACATCATAAATAAAATTTGTTTTACGACTTTCCAAAAAAAAAATACTACTTTTTACATGGAAAGTAGATTTTTTGAGCTGTACGACATTTGTATGGAATGGCGATATTTTTTGTCTTTTTTCGGTAAGTCTTAGAACAAACATTATTGTTTATGTAAGTAATGTACTCATGCCAGGTTGTTGGCATTTTACAAAATAACACTGTATATTGATACTAAAATTACAATAAATACCTACTTAATGCATTATGTGAATTTCAGGTGGACTGAAACAAGAGCACACAAAGCCCTTAGCCACATGATTAAGGAGGGCTTAGCCTGGGTTGACACTCAGGATCCAAGTGAAACGCTGTTATGGTTTCCAAGTATGTTTGCTGATTGTGTTCAAGCTTAGCCATGTTATTTGGTAAGGTTTATAACTATGTAATGTTAAAAGTACATTTAAATATATTTGAAGAAGTTTATACTGAAAGTAATAAATTTAAATTATATTGAAAATGTAACAAAACAAATAACAAACAACTTCTCTGAACGTTGAAGTGAATGGATTATTTCCTTGTTTCTTTACTAGATTTTGCCCGCGACTTTGTTCGCGTGGACATTTTAGAAAATCTTTTTAGTATCCTTAAAATGTTGGTAGAAGGCGTTCCCATCCCCGTTCCCTATCCCTTCCCCGTCCCCGTCCCCGTCCCCGTCCCCGTCCCCGTCCCCGTCCCCGTCCCCGTCCCCGTTCTCTTGGGTCCAGAGATATTAGTTTCCCTTTTCCGTTCCCTGGGGAAAGGCCCATCCTCTTTCCAAAATTTTTTTTAGAGCTCATCTACACCATTAAGTAAATCTACCCTACCTTTCAAAAACGGTATACAGTACATAAAGTGTAAAATAAAATTTGTAAAATACAATTTATGTACTGTATACCGATATAAAATTTTGTCTTACTAGGCAAGTGTAAATATTCTATATAAAATAAATTATGTTTAAAAATGAATTATTACCAAATAAAAGAATAATAACAGAAACAGGTTGTATTTCTAATATTGCACATTTTTAAACTTAAAATTAACATCAACTAGTGCTATTGTCTTCTGTATCTGTTGCTCCATCATGAGGTAGTTTCAGTTTATTTCTTAGCTTATTGTTTTCAGCTTGTAGACCTAATAGTCTTTTTTTTAGTTTTTCAGTCATTTCCACATAAGATTCTTTCCATCTTAAACAATGAACATGTTATATTATTAGTTAGGGATTTGCACATCAGCACGGAATTAATGTAATAGGTACCAGGTCAATGACACTCAGCATCGGCACTTTAGGTGTGAAGCTATAAGCAAGGCCGTCTTGGCCCTGGGCACATTAAGATAATGGGGCTACTATAATCTTGAATTTTTATCTTAATATACCAAAATCAGATCAGAAAGCCTGATATTCGGGCAAGAGTAGGATAGTTATGCGCATGCAAAAGCTAGTAAGCAAGTAGTATTTAGTCAGTAATTATTGTTTAAGTTTTTGAAATACCTAAATATGTTTTTTGGTAATAAGCATCTGTTATCGTTTAGCGATCTGGCAGTAACTAGGGGGCCCCTATTGATAGTAGGGCCCGGGGCGCGTGCCCAGAGTGCCCAGTGGGAAAGATGGGCCTGGCTATAAGTACGCGGCGGGCTCCACCGGTGACCGGTCGGGCCAACGCTCGCCGCGTCGCGTATACCAAATACGTTTGTCGCTTAAGATATTTGACAAAAATGTTCCAATACTTTTGTAAGCTTTTCTTATACCATAGTACGTACATTCTCTTTTCTTTTATGATATGCTATGCAGTTCATTTAAAGAAAGATAACCCTAACGTCGTCAAAAGAAATGAGAGTACGCGGTAGAAAGAGAGGCAACTTCTAGGTCAATATAACTGGGGAAAGGAGCGCTGTGCGACCTGAATGGCGCTTTATTGTGTAGGAGCAAGAGTCTCTATTTATTTAAATGATCTTGCGGAGTGTTCCTTTTGTACTTGTACTATTATGTATTCTTTGATAGTACTGACATCAGACCTTTCTAATGTACCCCCTGCTGGAGCACAGGCCTTCCTTATGGGTGAATAAGGAGGACGGGCCATCCATAACATACCACACGGGCCCAATGTGGATTTGGTGGGTGTTAGTTAACGACTGTAAATGCAGCCAGGACCAACGGCTTAACGTGCCTTCTGAAGCACGGAGGAGCTCGAGATAATTTTAAATTTGGTCACCCATCCCATGACCAACCGTTGCTAAAAGCTGCTTAGCTGCTACATTCGCAGGTCGATGCACTGCCCTACTGCGCCACCGAGCTCCTCATTTGATTGCTTATATGATATTGTAAATGCTGTCTAATTACTTTTTATTAAGTTCCATTTGATTTTCCAAGTGTTTATTCAATTCTATTAGTTCTTGTTCTTTTGTAGTTACCATCCTGAAAGTAATGTAAAGAATATACTTAATGCAATGCCTTGTAACTTAGTGTCATTTATGCAAAGTAAGTTGCAGCAAGTTTTTAGGTTTTTGTACATTACTTATTGTTCAATTCTGTTCTTGATGACAGCATGATTTGTAGCTTGCTTATCATGTTATGTGTTTCATCTAACGACTTTTGGAGATGTTCCACTTGTAATCTGGAATTAACAATGTTAATTATTTGGAATGAATATACATATATGTAAAATATAACTTCACTATCAAACTGCTCAAAAGAAAATAGGGGCCACTAGTTTTCCATACAAACGTGCTAATTTGTGAAAGGTTTTATTTCATATAATGAGATTTTATTTGAATTTGATTGTAATAATAAACTTGCGGACTTTACTATATAATTTCTCCTATTCGCCGTGTGTCATAAAATGTACATGAAAAATGATATTTTTTATTAAACTTTCTATTCTAACTGACGCATGGCGAATAGGAGAAATTATACCTACAGTAAATTCGACAGCAAAGTCCGCAAATTGATTATTACAGATTTCGAAAAATATCAAATTCAAATAAAATCAGATTGAATTAATATTAAAAAACCTTTCAGATATTAGATATCGTTTGTATGGAAACCAGGGTTGCCAACATGTCTTTGGCGAAATATAGTATATTTCAAATTAAGCTACATAAAAGTATAGTAGGTACGTACACTTCAAAAATATATAGTATTATATGGAAAAGACAAAATTAGGCAAATATAAATTTTTTACTCATTTATTTTTATGAAGGGCTATTTTTTGCACTTTTTGCATTTTTAACAATTTACACTATACACTACACGCTACCGAGTCGGTCAAAATGCACGATCACTAATTTAAAAAATGGAAGATTTGTTGCTTATTGTTCGATGTTGAAAATATAGTATTTTAGACCGCAGACCCGAAATATAGTAAAATACTATAATTATAGTACGGTTGGCAACCCTACATATATTGGTCCCTATTGTCTTTTGAGTAATTACTTTAGTTCTTCACATTGGTTCTTTAGTAAACCTTCTTCCCAATTTCTACGCTTTATTTCTCTTGTATGAACATCCTGGAGACGTTGTATGTCGATGGCTAAACACTGTTTCTCACAGACGAGTTGAATATTCCTCCTCTCAGATGTTACCTATTTTCATAATTTATACATAAGCATGTTGTTGGGCGTATAGCGTTTTTAGTGTCATGCGTAGGTATTTCACGCACGCGATACTGGCACGAGTGAGTAGCACTTGCAATGCCTATTTTCAACAGTGTTTTATTATGTTGCGTGACATACGCACGCAGGACGTGGGGTGAAGCTTGGATTTGTATGAGCGCTGCATCATAAAATTTTCGTGAGCAAATCTGCGTGACACTAATAAAGGCTCTTACAGGTTAAAAGTCTATAGACTAACTAGTAGACTAATATGAGTAATTAGATAAAAATAATGGCAGCCACTGTTAATGTCCCTTTTAATGCCCGTTTATTTCTTAGTAATTAATCCGGCTCGAAGGACCATTTTTACTAAAATATTTTTAGAATGGAGAAGGCCAAAGGGTCTGTTAAATCACTTGAAACTTTATTTTCATAAAGCTAAATGTTAAGTTTTAGTTTTATTTAAATCAAGCGAGTGCTTTTCAAGTTAAAGTGTTTGAAGGAAATGCCAAGCGCACTGAAATATGTGCATAATTATTACGTACGACATAAGGCACTCTACCCGCGTTATGACGTCATAACGCGAGTCAAAATATCAGTTTTCTAGACCACCTATCTTTTGTGTTTTAAGAGATATTTCGAAAAATTCACAGTTGTTCATACCATTCGCACCATAAGCTATTGGATAAGTCACAAAACAAAAATCGATGGCCAAACTCATTGGTTCCAAGTTTATATTCTATTGTTTATTTGATATTCTATTGTCTCTATGACTATGCTTCGCGATTTTAACAGCTTTGCGATAAAATATATTACCAGTTCTTGAAACATAGCTTCCATTCTTTGCTCAGCTAACGCGAGTTTTGGGTCTACTGCTTGTAAGTTGTCTTTTTGTTGTTTTAAATAACTTTCATTTGCTGCTTGTAGAATTTTTATTTCCCTGTGAAATACAAACGAATTTATCAACGCCCGAGCGGCCGCATGCGGTCGGACAACAATGGATTATCTATTGTGTCTCATTTTCCGGGCGTTGAAGGGTTAACGAATATTACTATAGAGAATTTAACTTTATTACCTGTTAATGAAGTTAGTTAAATTGGGTACTTACCTTAAAGATTTATTAAGCAACATTCCCTTTTCTACCAGTTCGGTGTCTAAGTTTTTAATGTGATGTAGCATATCTGCCACTTTCTCATTGTATGTTACTCTTACTTCTTCTAATTCTAGTCTAGTTTTCTGTTCCATTTCTTCTCGTATGTTTACCAGCATTCTTTTTGTTTCGTTCAGTTCTCCTGAAAATAATATTTATACAAATAATGTTCTAGTAAATATATTTATAGAAGTAGGGGTACTTCGGATATCGTTGATGGTTCTACCTGATAATTGTGATATCTTTTTATGTGCTTCATTTTTTTGTGTCGATACCAAATCGAAGAGTTGAAGAGCCTCGGCTACCTTTGATTTTGCTTCTAATTCTTTTTTAATCCTATCACCACTTTCTTTTTGGCATAATAGCAGTTGTGCTTTGATATCTTCATTGTTTTTCTTCTCTGCTGCTAAATTGATTTTGTATTCGTCTAGTTCTGCTGTTATTTCTTTCAGTTTGTTTTCCAGCTCTTTACCTCTTTCCTTGTAAGAGGCAATTTCTTTGTCTTTGTATTTCAGTTCTGTTTCTAAGACGTTGTGCTTTGTACTTAAATCCTTATGTTTTGCTTCCAATTCTATGTACTCTTGCAAAGCTGTGTCGAATTTAAGTTGCAGTTCCCGCACTCCTTCGTTCGTCGCCTACGAAAATCCAAAAGTAATGAACAGAATATATTACTCTTATAAATAAAAATCCTGAAAGTGTTTCTTTTACTTCTCGAGATGAAATAAGTATCTACTTACTTGCTTCCCATTAGTACTGAAACTTTGGTACGTTTTCAATTCCGTTTCTAAAGCATCGATAGTTTTTTGTGACGTCTGCCAAAGCACGTGTAGCGAGTCTCTTTCCTGGGGACGAAGTCATAAATATGAGATAAAATCCGGCGGGCAGTAAAATAAAGCCAAATAAACTAGGAGTTTGGGATTCAATTAAACCTTGTGTATTGCCACACCACGGACACTCCATACAAAAAGTGCGTTTTAACTACAACATAAACAGATTACGTTTGTACACGCTGCGAATGTGTGAACCTTTTAGGGTTGACTCTTGACATCTGTTGAGCTCGTATGTTAGTACAAACAACTCGCGCGCGCGACACGGCCCCGGAGAATGAACCGCTGATCTAACCGCCGATCGAGGGGGGAGGTGCGGTATCTCGGATCGGCGGGAGGCGGAGCGTGGCTGTTCTGTACGTCAGTTACTATATTAATTCTGTGATGTTGCGTAAGTATTTCGGTTGTCCAAGTTACGTAGGTATGTAGGGTAGGATGCAAAGTGTCGAGTTAAGTCTTAGAGCATTAAGAAGTTAGGTACGTAATTAGGTATACCTTAACTAAGATGCGAAAACGGAATCGAATTATTATCGTTGATAAGGTTTGATAGAGCTTCAAGCATTTTAGGAACAGGGTCTACGTTTACCATCGTCCTAATGCCTGGATGATTGAATATAATGCCACACACAGATGAATATATTAGTTATGCCACACGACACATCGGCAAATGCTAAGCTGGCTTCCCTCAAGGACCGCCACGACGCGTTCCGCAACCTTGAGCGGGTCTATCGGCATAAAACAGTGAAGTTCAGGTAAGCTCTGATTTGACAGATGTATGTGATACCTACATTGCTACCTTACTTAGGTATGTTTTTATTTGTGCCAGAAAGAAGCAATAAGCGATTCTTTCAGACAAAATTCTCCAGGGGGGGCAATTAAAAGGTTCGGAGGAGCGGAGTGAGCCCCCCAACCCGACTTCGCGTTTGTTCCCCTACATACACATTTTTGTCCGGGGGGGGGCACTAAGACTACTTCGGAGAGGGGGGGGGGGGGCAAATTCCCCCCATGCTAGTACCTCAAAGAATTACTGGTAGCTATGATAAATAATTTATCACATCCATCTGCCAAATCAAAGTTTACCTGACCTTAATTGTTTTTAGCCGATAGGCCCGCAGATCATCGGTCTACCAGCACCAACCGCTTACATCAGAGCGGCCGCAGATTACTTGCGGCATAATTAAAGGGAATTTACCACACTTGTAACGTTTTCTCGAGTCAGATAAGAACACCGTGTAGTTATCATACATCGTCTCTGATACAGCATTACCACAGCGCACGTCAAACTAAATTAGCGATGTATGTAAAAGATACGGTGTTCTGACACGTCAAAATGTTACAAAGTGTGGACCACCCTACGTGTCATACTATGAGGCTTGTAAGACATTATTACTTACTTTAGTAATTAATATAATTTGTTTCTTCAACTCGTCCGTTTCGTTATCAGAATTATTGTGCTGTAAAGATCTATCTGCGTGTAGCTTCTCTCTTAACAGATGTTCCACCTGTTGCGATAGTTTTTGATTGTCTTCTATCAGCTTTTGTATTTCTTGCTCTACAGCTGCCTGATTGTGCTGTGGAAATTGTTTTATAACAAAAATTTGGTGATTCAGAAGATAAACGATTAAATTGTATGAATTTCTAGCCTATTAATCATCTATTAATAAACTTTACCCTGTAGAAGTCCACTTCGTTTTGGAGAGTTTCCGTTGTATCCATATTTCAGAATAATTTATTTGTGTAGGTAATATGATTTTATTTTAATTGTAAACCTTATTTAATGTTGGACATACCTAAATTTTAAACATATCTTTTTCTGTAAGTTACAAAAATGGATTATTTGTTTACATTTCGCGCGACATTAATCATCGACGTTGCTAGGCAGGGTTGCTAGGCAAGTAACAGAGTTGTCTGTCGAGGCAATCAAAGAGAGCAGAGGCTTATGTCAAAATTAATATGAATATGCAAGACTGTATAAAATGCTATTCCGTGTTCCGTGCTAACAAGTGGGGTTCAAACCTTATTAACCCTAAAGGCAGAAACATATTTACGTATCATGGTGTGTCCACTCATAATAGATATACTTAGTACTAAGTTATACAGTTAACCTGCGAAAACAGCTTTTATTACGTAGGGCATAAAGGCGGTCTCAAGGTCAACATGTATAGTCTGAAGTGCCGTCGTGTGTACATATATCTATTTTGTGTCGACAGTAATGGTGCGATGACATCTGTCTGACGCCACGTGTTATTACGCCGTAGTTATATGGACGCGTTATAAGATAAGTGTGCTTCAAGTGCATACATTTGAACTATGAAAACCGATGCCATCTGGCGGCGTGTTAACACGTGGCGTCGAGACAAATATGACTGCACCTTAAGCACTACGACACGCCACAACACGTACAGTAAGTATGTTTCCACCTTAAAACGTCACGTTGGGACTGATTTATCAGTGTTGGTAACACTGGGCCAGTGTCATGTTTGTTTTGACAATATAAATTGTAATGTCAATCTTGTAATTTGTTTTAGACATTGACGTTTGTTATATGCGCGAATTTTTTGCAAATTTGCAGCCGCAAATAATTCCGCAAAAAATATATTTTGCGGTATTAAGATGGGTTCAAATATATATTAAATTTTATTAATTATGACCAGGTATGTGTAGGTTTTTCTAGGTCAATGCTGTTGACTCGTACTTAAAGTTAAGTTACAGATGTACATCAGTGCTCAGGCTCACCAGTGTACAAAAATAATATTGTTATTTTCTTGCATTTCAGCCTTTATTTTGATATTAGAGATGATCAGTGGCCGTTAGTGTATGATGATAATTACAATGTTTCATTTTTGGGTCTCGAGAGGTTTCATATATTTGATGCTAAGAAATGGCGCAACATTATTCAAGTGAGTTTTACTTACCTACCTACTTGGTTATCGCAACGTAAGCTTCATTTGGGATAAAAATAAGCCTTTTATTTTCCGTTTCCGAGATTCAAGTTACAATAAATGAAACACATCACATTACATATTATATTTTGTTAACTTGGTGTAGTTTTTGGCAAAGGCTTCCACCAACTTTTTCCATTGTTGCCTGTCTACTGCCACTATAGTCTAGAAAGGCCCAGAGTCATCTTTAACTTGTCTTCCCATCTTCTTATGGGTCGATTTATGTTCTGCTTACCCTCAGATAGCATAGTGCCACTCATTCGCTCCATTTGTCGTTATTGCAATTGGGATTCTAAAACAATATACTATTAAACATTTAAATTAACAGAATGTTTATTCAATACAATTGGAAGTCATTCGGTATGTGGTGTTTTTACTAAGTTTTTCATACTTTTTAGAACCTGAAAAATGAAAATCTCATCACGGATGAGTGTTTAGTGAAGCCTCATGAAGCACAAAAGAGTGACCTGTTAGTTGTGCATACTAAAAAGTATTTGAAATCATTGAAGGTATGGTAGTCTTGTCAATTGCTAATTTGCTATGAAATACAACATTGAAAAAGTTGACTTTTTTAAAGTTGGTTGCATTTGATTACACTGTTTTAATATAAAACATACTTCAAAAAAAGCCGTCGATTTGATAACCTCCTCCTGTTTTTTAAGTCTGTTAATAAATGAATGTTTTAATATAATTTATTGTATATAAATGGATTTCCAGTGGAGTGCCAATGTAGCAGTCATAGCTGAAGTACCTATATTAGCTTGTGTTCCTAATATACTTGTACAGTACGCATATTTGAGGCCGATGAGGTGAGCATTAATTTTATTAAATGATGAAATAGTTCTATTATGGTGATAGTGGTGGCCAGATAATTTATGACACTGTCAAAAGTTTCAAGATTAAAGTGTAAAACTTGAATTCGTTTCCAGATTGCAAACCGGTGGCTCCATATTAGCTGGAAAACTGGCCTTAGAGAGGGGGTGGGCCATCAATGTGGGGGGAGGCTTTCACCACTGCAGCGGCCAGAACGGAAGCGGGTTTTGTCCATATGCAGACATTACGTTGCTCATACAATTCCTCATCACTCACAATAAGATACAGAATGCTATGATTGTGGATCTGGATGCTCACCAGGTAGGATGTCAGATTTGCTGGCGTCAATTCCGGGACAAATATCACGCGATACATATCGTATTTCGGTGGACATGCTAAACTTACAACATAAATAAGCACCTCTTGGTTTATTACTATAAACATTGTGGGCAAACTAGTATTCGGAAATACCGGCTCTCAATTCCGAGACCCGGGACATATTTTCCGGGACAATCCCGGTGGGTCCCGGCCATTTGGCAACTCTATTACCAAGTGATATATAAAGTTATAATAATTATAATGTACATCATATCTCGATGGCGCAGTGCGTTAGCGCATTGCCCTGTAATTGCGGAGGTTAAACAACTTTCGCAAGGGTTGGTGATGGGATGGGTGACCAAAATGATCTCGAGCTCCTTCGTGCTTCAGAAGGCATGTTAAGCCGTTGGTCCTGGCTGCATTTGCAGTCGTTAACACCCACCAATCCGCATTGGGCCCGCGTGGCCCATCCTCCCTACCCATCCATAAGAAGGACCGGTGCCCCAGCAGTGGGGACATTATAAATGGCTGATGGTCATGTATTTCTTAAATGAATTTAAACTTGTTCTTCTTCTTCATCTCAATTGGTTTTCAATTGCGGGAATTAGAAAAATTCGCGAATGCTGGTCATCAGATAGGTGACTTATACCCGTTTGCATTAAAGTTAAGAATCGCCTGAGTCTTTTCCTAACTATAACTCGACCAAGATAAATAGGCGGATGAAAGCTGCATGATAGCTAAGTTAATGACACCGTTTTAATTTGTTCAAGTTCTAGTTAGGAAAAGACTTGGCGATTCTTAAGTTTAGTGCAAATGGGCATTAAGGTTTCAATAATCTGTCCCTGTTAAAAGATACGCTTACCTAGGTTATGTTTCTAAGCAAACATTTTTTTGCAATAATAAACAAACAAAGCTCTGTTAGGCCTATCTTTTACTGAAGATAATAATAATAAATAATAATAATTCTTTATTGCTGTAAATGTGGTCAGTACAAGATTATAACATTTATCGATTTCGTTTCTCACATTTAACCAAATAACATTGGTATGCAAATTAGAGGTGGGTCTTGATTATTAATAAATTAACAATGTCTTAAAATAATCATAAATTAAATAAAAAACAATAATAATAACAATCAAAACATGTCCAAAATTAATCGAATTGAATAAATACCTAAAACATAATTATATACCAAAAATAATAATAATAAAAAAAAAAAAAAAAAAAAAAGAAAAAAAAAAAAAAAAAAAAAAAAAAAAAAAAAAAAAAAAAAGAAAAAAAAAAAAAAAAAAAAAAAAAAAAGTGGTCTGATAATATTTAAAATTTGCAATTAATAAATTCCTTAACACTATAAAAACACTTGTCAGCCAGTAATCTATACAACGCACATTTAAATTGTTTCATTGGTAATTCTTTCATTGCCATTGGTAGTTTATTGAATAATTTTATTGACATGAGATAACAATTCCTTCGGCAACACGTTGTTGAGCAAGATGGCAACACTAATTGATAGGTTATAAAAACCGGCCCTTGATGATTATTCCAACCGCATTCCTAATAATAATACCAACATTGTAGGCTATTGATGTGTGTGAATGGATTTGAAACCTAACTAGTTAGGATCCAATTCAAATAATTTAATTTTTAGGGTAACGGCTACCAACGCGATTTCCTCGGTGTCCCAGAAGTGTACATAATGGACATGTACAACCGTCACATCTACCCACGGGATAAGGACGCTAAAATGGCGATACGAAGGAAGGTGGAACTAGGCAATAAAGTTGAGGATTTGGAATATATGCTTAAGCTAAGAACGTTAGTTTCATGCATTGTTTAAAAGGATTTTAAATTTTAAGACAGATATACTTAAAGTTCACTACATTCCCTTTTTTTTTTATGCTACAGTACTGTACAGACTGTTTATTAATGTCATGTTTTATAAAGCTTTCTAATAAAGCGATGTTTTTAAGTGTACTTAAAGCTGGCCACTGACGAGACGTTCATTTGGCACGTCCGAACGGGGCGTGAAGTATGTCCATATTTAAGCCTTGGAAGTGACGGCGTTTGTGCGTTCAAATAGAAGTATAGTCAAACCTGCTCCATAACGTACAGTACGGAACACGAAAGATGACACACGCGCAGAAGTAATTTTTTAAGCCCACTTTGAGGTGCGGGCTGAGGCGCGGGCGGAATGCGTCAAGACCGGAGCGACGCCATTGGTGGGCGCGCGGCGCGGCACGCGTGATAGGCCGCTCAGTCGCTATTCGCCGATCGCGGCATTGACCCGCTCACAGTTCTCTGCCAATGTACTCGACATTTACATGTACACACGACGGCACCTTAGACTCTACATGTTGACCTTGAGACCGCCTTTATGTCCTACGTAATAAAAGCTGTTTAAGCGCAGTTAACTGTATAACCTGACGTGCTGTCGTCTGTACATGCGCAGACGGCCGCCATTTGTGGTCATCTTTCGTGATCCGTACTGTACCATATCTTAAGACAAAATGAGACATTAAATAAGATCAAAATGTTTGTTTTAGAAACTTAAGGGCTGCTCTCAAAGAGTTTAAACCAGACATTTTAGTATACAATGCTGGGACCGATATATTAGACTCTGACCCTCTTGGACAAATGCGGATAAGTGAAATTGTAAGTTCTTCATTTACTTAAAAATTTTGCAACTGAAGTGTAATCTGATAGTTGTCAGCTTAATAATTTTATATTTTACAGGGAATAGTCAAAAGAGACGAATTCGTATTCGAAATTTGCAAGGAAAATCGCATTCCAATTGTAATGCTCACAAGTGGAGGATATCTTAGAAAAACCGCTAGAATAATAGCACAGTCCATTGTGAATTTACACAGAAAAGGACTTATTGATGGCAAGTGTATTAAAATGTAACTTAAACAAAGGTGAATACACCTGCCCCCTGATTATGTAACTTTGTTGCAATCAACTCTGACAGCAATCGCAGTTACATTGCTGCTTTAGTAAGAACCAATGTGACAACTATCTTACTTACGTAACTCTGTTGCTAACAATTCTCGATTGAAATCGATTGAAACCGCAGTTACATTGCTATTTAAGTAAGATAGTTGTCACATTGGTTCTCATTAAAACAGCAATGTAACTGCAATTTCTGTCAGAGTTGATTGCAACAAAGTTACAAAATCACCCCCCTGTTGCCATAGTTAAAAACTAAATGGGGGACTAGGATATAGAATTGACCCCAATAGTTATCAATCAGTGATATTATTGATCTCAAGTAATAAAGTGCCAAGATTTTTATTGTATAGTGCTAATGCAAATTAAATTTGCAATTTTTCATTAGTATTTTCTATTGAGATAATATTCTGTATTTGCTTCGGAGTTTATTTTTCCAAATAAATACTATTTTTTCTCCTTTTTTTCCTTTATTTTTTTACGAAGTAGAAACCCCTACTGTTTTTATATTTAAAGGTGAAAAGTTAGGACACTGAAAATATACAAGGTGTTACAAAAATACCCCTAATGCCGAATATGGTATATAGGGACCATCAAACTGAACAACTTTTACTATGGGACCAACTCTGAAATCGAAAAAAAATCAGCTGTTTCATACATTTTGATATTTTCGATTTTAATTTTTGTATGAAACAGCTGATTTTTTTTTCGCTATTTCAGAGTTGGTCCCATAGTAAAAGTTGTTCAGTTTGATGGTCCCTATATACCATATTCGACATTAGGGGTATTTTTGTAACATGTTGTATAATAAAGTTTTTCGTTTAGGTAACTAATGCCTAAAAAAATACATCAGTTTATAATACAAATCATTTTTATTCTCAAATTAAATAGTTTGTAACACAAATCAGCAGAATTGTAGTAAATATCTAAAAAATCCTTGTTTTTGCGTTTTAGGCCTAATTTAAACTATGGATCTAATTTGCACCTTACACGATCGACGTAAGACTTATTGTACTATGTTCCATAAATCGCTCCTTCATACGCCTCCCTTCGCCTTTCGCCCTTGGTGTAAATTGAGCCTATGTGACATTATAATAAATCTGATCTAGAATCTTCAAACTGTTCTCACTCCTTTGAAAGTTATTTTTATTTATAACAGTTATAAATGGTGATCCTGTAACTTGTCCCGAAATAGAAAGGACATCACACATTATTATATCTTAATATACAACATGTTACAAAAATACCCCTAATTCCGAATATGGTATATAGAGACCATCAAACTCAACAACTTTTACTATGGGACCAACATTCAAATCGCGAAAAAAATATCAGCTGTTTCATACATTTTGATATTTTCGATTTTAATTTTTGTATGAAACAGCTGTTTTTTTTTCGCGATTTCAGAGTTGGTCCCATATTAAAAGTTGATCAGTTTGATGGTCCTTATATACCATATTCGGCATTAGGGGTATTTTTGTAATATGTTGTATAGGTATTTATTAGGTATTTAAATGAGTGATATTTAAGTCCACTATTTCATATTGCAACATTTAGCTTCAATCCCATTTAACTGTGATTATTTTTAATAACAATAAAAGGAGCAGGCTTGGGTTATTATTAGCCAATACAAAGTCTTATTGAACTTTCCTTTTGAATGACTATAAATCAAAATAAATAATGTAATATAATGTTAAGTATGTAGGTATTTAAATGCAAAATAACTTCAATCGTGGAAATCTAATAACAAAAACGAATGATTTATAAATTACAGGAGAGTATCTCTGTATCTAAAATTGTCGTGTATTGTCAACGACACCACTGGACGACACCACTGGACGACACCACTGGACGACACCACTGAGGTGTCGTTTACAATATTTTTTTGGGAACCACACTACTTACTAGCTTAGTGAAGTTCTAATACTAAACTTGCATTTATCGATATCAATCACTTATCATTCGTAAGATCACGACATGACATGTCACACATTACTAGTCGACAGTGGTGTGGTAAACGACATCCCAGTGGTGTCGTCCAGTGGTGTCGTTGACAAAACAAGAATTTCAAGTGGATAAAGGGATACAATACACTACATTATGGCTACTACACACCGAGTCGGCTGGCTGGGCTGGCGGGCATGCCGCGGTACAAAGTTTTGTACCCCCTTGTTCTACTGGGCAGTTCTACCGTAGAACTAATAAGACTTATCTTATTAGTGGTACCATAAAGTACTAATACATAGCACTAATGAGAAAGAACTGCCCAATAGAACAAGGGGGAACAAAATTTGCCCACATGGGCGTAGTGAGGTACGGGCAACTGCCCCCCTCTAGAAGGGTGTTTGGTAAGGGCTGCGCCATTGCTTGCCCGCCGCGCGCCCGGCTCGGATGTGTGCTAGCCATTAGACAACCCTGCACCGCATTTTCCTGCGGCTTTATCTCTTCTTTCATTTGGAAACTTCATTATAGCGAGAAAACTACTCGATCGCTACTGCGGTCTTCGACATCAGTGAGCCGGTCATCGACGATCGGTAGTCAGCCTCGATCTTACGAACTATGTATGTTGTTGGAAAGAAATACGCCGATTGTCCACCGCTGCCGTCGCCGAGAACGAGTTTAAGATAAACGTAATGGCGGGGTTGCAGTGGACAGGCTGCCATAGTAAATGTACAACCTGCGCAGATAAATGGAATAGAAAATATCCAATTTAATTCGGCTCATCGCGCTTACCCCAGTGAGAATGAGTGAGAAAGTGATAAGTGTGGCAATATTTGTGTGCGAACTAGAAGTGAATAATTATGTATGAACGACGCCATTTTTAGGGATTATTCACACAGCTCAGTCTCAGTCAGTCTTTACTTCGGCGCCGCCATTACGTTTTCGGTGACGGTGGCGTTGGCCTGGTTATAGGAAAATGCCGCTCCGGGTGGTCCAATAAGTTAACACTAAGTTACTGTGACAGTGCGCTGGTGTTGTAAAAACAAATGAACACATCAGCCTTCGTCTATCGTTAAAACTATAAGTGTCATAAGCACATCTATCTGGTGGTGGTGTTGAACTGCGAGTAGTAGTCGTCGGTGGGTGTGTTGTTGTACACCACTTCCTTGTAGTACTTCTCCATCTCCTTCTGCTGGAGGGCCATGAGCTGGTTCTCTTCCAGCAGTTGGCGGGCGATCTCTCTGCCAATCAGAATGCATTTTTATAATCATTATGCTCTCTTTACCAAATAAGATTTTAGTACCTACTGAATAAAGCTGTGCAGTGGTTCTTAATCACTCAAAAGAATTAACAGCAATTAAGTAGTTTTTAATTAAAATCTACCCAATCCGTTCTGGGCCGAAAATGACCAGTTAGTACCTACCCAAGGTCCGATCAAACTATAGCTGTTACTTATAAGTAAGTTCTTTTGAAGGCAACGCATCACTCGCTATTTAAACCTATGTCTGATTTCCAATGAAAGGTTCAATTTTGAATCGTGTGTGGTTTTAATTCATCAACCCCCGAGTGGACGCATGCGGCCGGATAACAGTGGAATATCTATTGTGTCTAGAGATGGGTAAAGGACCCGATTTTTACCCGACTGCTGGGTTTAAACCTAATAAAAACCCACATAGTATGTCAAAGAAACTTTTTACAGTTTTCTTATTTCTATTGATATGTCAAAGGAAACAGTTTCTTGTTAAAACAATACAGAAAAATATTCAAAGGATGAAACATCTCTTATTTCTAAAGATTTTATTTAGTTCAATAAAATGGTATATGGGCGTTAACTGGGTTTAAACCCAGCAGTCGGGTAAAAATCGGGTCCTTTGCCCATCTCTAATTGTGTCTTATATTCGGGCGTTGAAGGGTTAAGATACTTGGTCAAATTATTGCAAGTTAGATACCGTCTCTTCCTCTGGTCCTGTATGTCGAGGCGGGCCACCTCCCTCTGTATGGACTTGGCCAGCGCCTGCCACTCCGCCTCCATTTTATCCTGCGCTTCGCGTTTTGCCTGAAATGTTGAACAGATGATTAAGTTTCATAGGATGGAAACCAAGTGTGCTGGTAAATTATAAAATTGGTGATTTAGGTAAGTATAGCTCGCGCAATATAACTTGAACCAAACCATAGACAATGAGGCTTGCGCACTAAACATTTTTGTATCTAAAATTGCTACTGCGCAAGTCACGTGGTATTAAAATAAGTTATTTTGAGCCAGAGCTCTGGTACTTATATTAATTGTAGATTTTGTCGACGTTGACAAGTCTTTATTTTATACGGCAAGGGTGTGAATCAATCAAACGGCTCTCCCGAAGGACCAAATTACCGATAACCTTAGTAGCAATTAGTTAGGTAGGTTATGTTTTGACTGAAGTCTTCTTTAAGTGGAGATACTTCTCCAGATGGGTGGCTAATAGGGTTGCCACCCGTACTTTATAATAAAGTATAATACTTTATTTCGGGGTAATATGTAAGGTACTCTGAAAATAAAATACACACGACAGCACGTCAGGTTATGCAGTTAAACTGCGAAAACAGCTTTTATTACGTAGGTCATAAAGGCGGTTTCAAGGTCAATATGTATAGTCTGAGGTGCCGCCGTGTGTACGTGAAAATACTTTATTTCACATGGCTTGTGACAAAAAATAGTTAAATATTGCCAAAAGTAATAAAAAGTATTTTTTTAAAGGTAAAAATAAATAATTCTTTATTTCCATACAATGTACTTTTTTTTCTACCTTTAGCAACCAAGAACCAATGTACTTTATTAGTCCAAAAAAGGTGGCAACCCTTGTGGCCAACTGCCTAGGTACAGTCGAGTTCAATAATATGGACGCACCTTTGACAGTTCATCAACCTTTATGCCTTTGTAATAAAAGTCAACATCCTGTCAAAAGTGCACACATATTAATGAACTCGACTGTACCTAGTTACATGTGACGTAGCCCTTAAGTTATTACATAATTAAAAAATCTCACCTTCGCAGCAGCCATTTGTTCCTTCTGGGCGGCGTAGAATTTCTTGAGCTCCTCTTGGTTCATGCCCTTATACATGAAGCCGATCGCCCTGTTTGCAAAATCAGGAATTGAACATGTTAAAGTTACATTATTGTTAAGTTGCTAAGTAGTAGTAACCTTTATTTAGTGTATTACATTACAACAGACCACACTAAAACCCATTTAAGAAAAAATATTTTTTCATTACTTATTATTTGTCTGGGAAACGTGCTAGAACCAATTCAAATTAGTGACCACAAATCTATATAAACTGCGCAAACGCATTGCTTAGACATTACTCGGTTCTAAATGCCAAATATAAGTTTCTTTTTTTAAACTGGCAAACATTTAAAATACAATTAGGTAGGTACTACCTAATTGTATTTTAAATGTTTGCTAGTGGCATCTTAACGCTTACCGATATTTTCATGCACAATTCCCTTTTGGGCCCATAGCACCACCGGGAGAGTAATGGGAATTTTTTAATACCCATTGCACTACTAAAGAGCTGCACCAAGCCTGACACAATAATTTCCAACCGTTTAAGGGAAATTACCTGTTTTTGCCGAGGGCACTCTTAGCGACGTCGGGGTTCTCCGTGAGCATGTCGGAGGTGAGGTTGTTGTACATCTCCGCGGTGTTATCAGCTTCCTCTTGCTCCTTCACTATCTGCTCGAGCTGCTTCTTCTCTGCTGCCTAAACCGTAAGAAGGCGACAGTAAGTTTTAAGCGTCCTCTGAACCACATTGTACGCAAGGAGCGCATCGCATCAAAGAAATGAAACTTGATCCGTTTGATGCGATGCCTGTGTTAATTGCCACAGAATACCTACATAATAACGCATTGCGTACAGACCTGCTTTGTGGAGAGAACAGTTTATGTTACTCAGTGTGTAAGAGGCCTCTAAATTCCACCAAGAAAGGCCAGTAGCTCCGCCGTTAACACGATAAATTCAATGAATACTTACTTCATCTTAAGTGGCCTAAGTGGCAAACGCTTCGAAGCGATCCTTATGTGCATTGCGCTAACGACTTGGCGTTGACGACATTAGATTGGTAATTTTCATGAAAATCGACTAGGAAGCTATGCACCTATGTAGGGACATGGTGCAGTATGTGATAATACTTATAATACTCACCAATATTACCAATACTCACCAAAGCCTCGTTGTATCGCAAATTAGCCTGCCCGAGTCGGTAGCGGCACTCGCGCTCCATCTTATCCAACTCACTCGCTCGCGCGTCTCGAGCCTTGATAGCCATCTATTTAGCAAGTGATATCAAAATTTTGTCAATAATTTTCCCGGACAACCAGTACAAAGTATAATGAAATTACTTATATACACTTTAAAAACTTCTGCAGTTACGGCTGCAATCCGTAAAAAAGTATTTTATTACTATGATGAGATTATCAATATTAAACAGTTTTACAGGGTACATCTTTAAAGGCTAGAAGTTCAGTACCTGACTGACAGTGTCAGATATTACTTACCATATAGGCCGCTTCGGCTTTCTTCCTCTCCTCCTCAGCCGCCTTCCGCTCCTGAACCTGCTGCTCCAGCCAGGAGTTCTTCTGCGCGGCCATCATTTTCTTGCGCTCCTCGTACGCCAGATCTTCGCCTTCGAACCTGAAATTATTTGTGACAACTGTGCATTCGTGTTCTATATAACTAAATGACCTCCTCCTTGACGACATCCGTGGTAGAGTGGTTCGCACGCCAGTTTTCAAGGTGTCGCCATCTCTAAAGTTCCGGGTTCGATCCCCGTCTGGGTCAATTTAGAAAATGATCTTTTCTATATCAGGTCTGGGTGTCTGTGTGAAAAGCAGCATCAGACAATCGTTAAAGGCTGATAACATCGATAAAATTCTCATACTTTTGGGCGCTGGACAATCCAACTGGTTCGCCGTCCGACGCCCTCGGAGGCAGCTGCTTCTTCAGCACGTCAGGGTCGTTCAGGTCATACTCTCGACGGTCTTCCGGCCGCTGGTACATCTGCCGAAAGTTGTCGATCTCCAGGTCGATGCGTCTGCGCTCCTGTAAGTATCGTGCAACTGGTATTT
Source organism: Catoptria pinella (assembly GCA_963556745.1). NCBI lineage: Eukaryota > Metazoa > Arthropoda > Insecta > Lepidoptera > Crambidae > Catoptria > Catoptria pinella. Next base: position 3,836,846 of record OY750777.1, read on the forward strand.
ATTATTAATATTAGGTAATATGTTCAGATGACCTCCGTGGTCGAGTGGTTTATACGCCGGTTTTCAAGGTGTCGCCATCTCTGAGGTCCCGGGTTCGATCCCCGGCTGGGTCAATTTAGAAAACGAAATTTTCTATATTGGCTCAGGTCTGGGTGTGTGTGTTTACCACTATTGTCTCTGATTTCCATAACACAAGTGCTTTAGCTACTTACTTTGGGATCAGAGCAATGTTTGTGATGTTGTTTAATAATTTATTTATTATTATTTATTACTATGTTCGGGAGTATTCAAGAAGTATCCGTGTGACCCAATATTAGCTTGTACGTCATAATAGCTAAATTAGCAACGAGAGTACCTTAGTAATTTTGTAGTAGCGACTAGCGACCTACCTACATATATGCATACTTGATTCTATGATATCGCGTAAGAATAAGAACTGACGACGTAAATGTATGTGATAGCAGGTTGTAATATAAATAATAGGTAAGTACATGTTTCTGCTCTGTCTCCTTTTATTTTTTAAACTGAAATTAGTTATCTATCTTGTGTACCGCTGTCAAGCACCAGATTTTATCATCTCGTCCTTTTAATTAATTGATGGAAAACCTTAATGATGCCCAGTAACCAGTATGTAATTTGTTATAAACTATAAAAAACTTTTAATTTAATAAAACCTCTTTTTCCCTGGCCTCGAGGACCACAGCCAGGTTGCTGTCCTTGATCATCTGGCGCGCGAACGCCAGGTCTCGCCGCTCCTGCTCGTCGCGCTCCGCTCGCTTCTCTATCACCTGCCGCTCCAGGAATGGAAGGTCCACCTGGAATCATGGCAATTGTCTCACTACTGCTTAGCGTAATACCAAAGTACAACAATATTATTTTTCATAAAGTGGGGGAACTCTTTTGTCTCGGCGCAACTACTAATCTCACTACCTCACTTTCAGTTTCAGAAGGGAAAAGATAGGTACGGCGTATGGCTCGCCTGCACGGTGGGGGGACATCACCCTGCCTCGTACCACCTCATCGTTGCCCTATCAACACGGCCGAGTTACCCCACTAGTAGTAATCAATACGCCATGGTTGGTAATAACGAATATCCGAAAACGCCCTTATTCCCTTATCATGAAACGAATATACAAGGTGTTACAAAAATACCCCTAATGCCGAATATGGTATATAGGGACAATCAAACTGAACAACTTTTACTATGGGGCCAACTCTGAAATCGCGAAAAAAAAATCAGCTGTTTCATACATTTTGATATTTTCGATTTTAATTTTTGTATGAAACAGCTGATTTTTTTTTCGCGATTTCAGATTTGGCCCCATAGTAAAAGTTGTTCAGATTGATGGTCCCTATATACCATATTCGGCATTAGGGGTATTTTTGTAACACCTTGTATACCCATAACTTTCGATTATACATACAAGACTCGTAAGCTCCTTTTTTGCCAATACTAATTACATTAACGATATTATGTGATAAAAGTTTTGCATTAGCGTTCAAACGAACAGATATTTATCAAAAACATAGAGCTGGCCTAGCATAACACTTACACCAATCTTCCTGTTCCTAGCATTGAAAATCCTGGATCGTCGCTCCAGCTCACATTGTCTCCTCCTCTCTCTATTTTGGGCTTCCTTTCGATCTTGTTCATTGGCAATCTGTAGTTTCAGCATTTTTTCAAGTTTTTGATTCGGCGGTAACGCTATAAAAAGTAAGAAAATTAGGAAAATAGGAAAATAAATTGACTGACGCGTTGGCTCAAACCATATAACATCTATTGCGTTGTCATGGTTACATGGCTTTTTTAGTTAAGTATGTGGTAGCCAGTGTGAAATTTAGTAAGGACTTTTTGTTATATCTACTAATACATTTCCGTCAACAACTAACACAGAACAAAAAAAAATGTAGTCGAAATACAATAAGTACCTACATGATGTTTTTTTTACTTACACCGTTATTATCTCTTTCTTAAAAACATAGAGAAACTATATGTAGCCAAGGTAGAGTCACACAAAAAGTTATTCGTTTAGGATGGAACTCTACAAAACATAGTATTTACGTTTTGAGACAACAAAAAAATTAAGTTCATTGTTTAACATTATCTTAAAAATTTTAATGCCAAAAATAAAGTACTTATCTATAACGTTTTTGTAGGTACTTACGAAAACATAACGGCAAATAGGCCTGTTATTTTTTTAAAGTTATCGGCAAGTTGTGAATGGGAAGAGTCATGAATGATGATAGAGCATGAGTTATTTCCAAAGAGCTTTTGTTTGAGCTTTGTAACTAATTATGTAATGTAAATATTAATATTTTTATTTTGTGCTTAAAAAAGTAACTTCGTATAAACGCGAGTACCTATCGCTAAAAGTTCGCTTAACAACTAGTTTAAACAAAGCCACTGCAAGAAGTAAGTTTTTTGGGCAACTGTGGTAGAAAATAATTCTACTATTTTCCGCACTGGCAACACCAAACTACGGGTTCAATGCGTACTCGAACAGCGCGGGTCGGTCGGCACGGTGCGCGTCGACGTAAAATAGAGTTGCGAACGAAATAGCGTTTGCGTATCATATTCGTAATCTCTCAGCTCAGTAGTACGCCGAACGTGCTCAGTACCGGGCATATCTTTATCGCGCTCCGCCGCTGTACGCAAACGTGTTTACGCGTCATTTTTAGAGACATCGCGCTTAGTGGTTTCGTAATTATTGGGTAAACAAAAATAGTGGTTCGTGACTTTAGTGTTTCAACCACGATTCATTGTGTAATGTGACGATTATGACCAGTGTTCTGAAAAAGTCGAGAGGTACAAAAGGAAAATCGGAATCCATGCAAGAAGATTTGCCAGCGAGATGGGGGAGTGAGTCCCAGCATAAAGCAGAGGATGTCGCGAAACTCATCAAGCATATCGACGACAGTATTATCGGGAAAGGCAATTCGTTTTGTGGACCATTTGGCAGGAGAAAAGGTAAAGTTGTTATTCTTAAAGATAATTTTATTTCAATTCAATTTTATCACAGTATTTTGGCCCATTTTTACTTCGTCCGTACAGTTGTAACTGTACGGACAAAAAATTATTACCAAATAATATTTATTTGTCTCTACCTATTTATATACATAGTACCTACTTATACATTACTATTAAAAACATTTCGATTTCACAAAAAGAGGTTAACTTAGAATTAGTGCGTTACGTTACGATAGATAGTTCGGTCACAAAAAAAATTATGCACCTTCAATATGCGAACGCGTAATTCAAAAAGACATAAAATAGTTTCTATCCGTCCGTGGCATAATAACAATAGCTGGCCTTGAATATTATACAACGTTTCCACGCCGGCTGATTAATATGGATGTTGCGATGAAACCAGCTTTTAAATCGGTCTTGTGCTGATTTAAAATAGACTCTCCACGTGTAACCTATGTTTATTTTAGTTGGGAAAAAAATACCTGCTACGAGTAATTTCGTAGCAACTGCGTATTGCTACGAAATGCCACAAATTTCTCAATTTTTATACCTTCGATCTTAAAATATTTTATTCTTGTTTGAAAGCAAAGAAGCGTAATAAAAACATGTAAAAACGACTTAATTACTTTGACTTTTCTTTTTGTCCGTTTAGTCCTATTGCATTTTCGAGTGGTTTGTACGCCGGTTTTCAAGGCGTCGCCATCTCTGAGGTTCCGAGTTCAATCCCCGGCTGGGTCAACTTAGAAAACTAACTTTTCTATATTGACTTAGGTCTGGGTGTGTGTGTTTACCACCGTTTTCTCTGATTTCCATAACACAAGTGCTTTAAGATAAATAATATCAGAAAAAATCGACTCACCCGTAGCACCTCAGACGGGACTCGAACCCGCACCCTTGGGATTCCGGCCCAATGCACTGACCAATTATGCTACCGAGTCGCTAGTGGGAGCGGCGAAATTTTCTAGTACTTTTAACTTCTTCGCTGCAAGCCAGCGCAATTTCATCAATGTGAGGAAATACCCCCACATTCGAAAGAAACATCTTTCCAGATGTTTTGACAATCGATAAAGATGAAACAGCTATATAATTATTAAACAAGTGCTTTAGCTACTTACTTTGGGATCGGAGCAATATTTGTGATGTTGTCTAATATTTATTATTATTCAATTTTTTAAATTCGTTTATTTGCAAAAATATGAGTACATAAGAGGTCACAAGAGGTACAATATTGATTCCGTCATAATTTTATTATTTATTTATTATTATTTTGTACAGAAAATTATTAGAACTAAAAGGTCTTTTTTTATCCGTTTAGTTCTACTAGTAGAACTTAACTGTAGAACTTTACGGATACAATCTAATAATGAAGAAAACAGATGGAATCCTGAATGTTGTGATGAAACAGGAATTTGAAGCTGGAAATAATAAAATCGATTTAGAGCCAACTTAGAGCCAGATTTAGAGCCAATTTTACAGAGACCTACTAACGATTTGAATCTGTAAAATGGCTCTAAATCTATAAAAAAGTGCTATTCTTTTAAGACAAAACTCATGCCTTTGAAAAGGTTGACATGTCGATAATACATAATAATATACGATGTTAAGACTCTCCCTGCGTAATTTATCAGCATTAAATAAATAAATACAAGCATAGATAAGATTTGCTAACATGTGTCGTTGTCATTTCACTGATGTCACCATGAGATCTTCGGGCGCCAAAATAGTGATTCGTTTGGCACCGTAAGATCATTTGGCACGATCGATTTCGATCAATTTATCAATATCAGTGCGTCAGTGCTGTTATTAACAAGTTAATAAGTCTTTTATATAATGACTGATTTTGGCGATGACCTAATTTTGACTTAAGACTTAGTACAAAAGTCGAAAAAAAGTATGGCGTCTTGGAAAAACTGTGTTTTATATAACACATATTTTGAAAAATATTGTCATTGTTGGTTAAATATTACGTCATAATGATAGGTCTACTTTGAAAATTTGTACGTACGAATATTTGTCTAAAATAAGTAAGTGATTGTTTCACAATATATGATTAGGAACTGACTTCTGGTTTAAATAAAAAATGGAACAGAATTGACATGAAATCACTCGTCAAGTCAAGTATATTAATATGAACTCAATCGGACTTTGTGAAATGGCCCCATAGTATCTTATTCAGTGGTATAATTTTTAGATTAGAATACAAAAATAAATAAGGTAGTTATTTACATGAATATTACAATTACAATGCAAGCAAAGTTTTGTAAAATATTACGAGACGCGTCATAAAATTTAGTTTTGACTTTTTCCTTGTCAGATTTTGAGAAAGGTCTCAGTGAAAGGTAATCGTACGATGGAACCGGTTCCAAAGGTCGCCTGGGAGACACGGGATCAAGAACCTTGTCGGCGTAACCTGGAGCCCTGTCTCTACCAGACATGTTATTAGGACTCATTAGTCTTCTCACAATTAATCAATTCCAAGTTCATAATTAAAACTTTTTTGATCAATTTCTTTGAAATTTGAAGTAATTTTCTTTGCAACAGACACTTTTTTCAATTAGGTACGTTTTTATTTGAGGATAATTTACGCATTTTAATTGCTTTTGGTTTTCTTTATATTTCTTATTAAGTATTAATTTTGTAAAACCTATATAAATATGCAGACCGAAAGATTAAACAACCTAAAGAATGCAGAGTTGAATGAAACACATAAAGTAATACGTAATTTAATTTTAGGAAACTAAATAATCTGTATTAAGCTTTAAATATAATTCGATTACTTTATGTTGGACAAGCTCTTACTTTCTGCTAATCTAACAAACTGTAACCACGATGTAACAATGTAATTACTTAGTTATAATAAAAATAAATTTAGCTTACAATTTGTATTATGTGTTCGATAAAATTACAGTATAGACAAGTTTACGTGTTATAGTAAAAGGTATGTTGTGCAAATATTTTCAGCTATTTACTTTAGTAGCACTGGCAGGTCATTGCCCTTTTTTGTACTACCTAGGTACAGTCAGCAGCACGTCAGACTATACATGTTGTCCTTGAGACCGTCTTTATGCTCTACGTAATAAAAGCTGTTTTCGTAGTTCAACTGTTCAACTTACCGTGCTGTTGTGCGTACACAGATTTAGTAAAATAAATATTTTTTTACATTTGAATGTTTTAAATACTATATTAAGGCTGAATGGTTTGAAGATTTCCGTCTTTCTTTACACTGAAAACAAACTTTTCGCATGCGTACAATATAATGTTTTCTCGCAAATATAATGTAAAAAACGTCGTATCGAGCTGTCCAAAATTCAAATTGTGTCACAACCAACCTTCGCGGCGCATCAACTGTGTCTATCGGTCGCTCGCAATAGACTAGGAGTTGTGGTGCATGCACCGTAACTTAATGAGCAATTTTTCGGTACTGGATGCCTACCATCAACTTTTATAAAGCGATTGCGAACTAAAGTTGAGTCGCTGTCTGCTGACACCGCTGTCACATAGCTATGCAGTTCTATTTAGGACCTAAACTGGATCGCAATAAGAGATCGTAGTAAGCCAACTGTACAGCCTGTCTAGTGTAGTATACACATAGAAGTCTTTGATGGTACAAGGTTGTTAAGGTTTTTTAAAACTCGTAACGATCATAAGCCTTAAACGTCAAATCGTTTTACGAACCCCCTTACCAACCTTGTATCATAAACTACTATACTGTGCAAAAACAATAGACCAATGCACTTTAGAGTCTATTTCAAAGATGAGACTAACGGCCTTACCACAAAAGACTTTAAAACACTGTTCAATTTAGACACTGTTTAAATGTGATGCCGTCTCTTTCATACAATACTGTTAAAAAAGTGACAGCATCACATTAAAACAGTGTCTAAGTTAAACACTTGTTGAACAGTGTTTTAAAATCTTTTGTGGTATGGCCGACAATGTTTACGCAGAAGGATGTCAGTGTCATTATTAATGAATGCATTTGTTGTGCGGAAAGGCACAATAGATAACGCACAAATAGCACGTTCACGTTTCTGTTCACGTGTTGGACGTTATTTCAGTTGTATACGAATGATTTATATGCCTCGTTTATGTATTCCTGTACTCATAAACATAGTACTAAAACTATACATAGCTTTGCAATGTCAAGATGGTTAAATTACACGTTTATTAGATTCCCTATATTATTCGAAAAACTTCATTGCCAATCGATTAAAATTTTCGTAAATACATCTCGTTTAAAATAAAATTCATTACATTTTATTGGTTTTTTTAATCCGTGCGAGTTCCTAGAGGTTTCTGTACGAAATAGTACATTTAGTGCTTTTCTCAAGAAATGCGAGGAAATATTTTTTTCTTAGTAAAATGTAATTTTTAAATTGGTTCGTGTGGCCATGTGAATAACCAGTCATGCAACCATAAAAAATAATGCTAGCTGATGAGTTCTACAGTCTTAAATCGCCAATTTTGTGAAATGGTAGTAGTTTCAGTAAGTTCTCTTTTTTGCATTAATTAATTCACAAAATTAAATTATAACTTAAACCAATTATTTTTTTTGTTTGATATGAATTTCTGAACGTCTTTATAAATTCATCACTTGAGGGTAGGTTAAAGGAGCAACTTCAGTCCCCTGTGACCACGGCAGCTACAAATGTGCCGAAACATGGAGAAAATTAAAATTCAAACCAAATAACAACTTAAATTTAAACAAATACCAAAGTATTTTCAATAAAACCACGCTAGTATTCGTTAAAAAGTTTTTATTTCATTGAAATTCATTTCCGCACTGAATTTCAAATTTAGAATGTGATGAACCAAATGTGGAACTTCCCGCGTTCTTTTTTCAAATGTAATGATCATATTTCAGAGTATAAGTGAGAAATATCTATTATCTTCCTGTATAAATACACCGTGTTATCAGACAGATAAGTAAAGTACTTGGTATTACGTAAACTATTAAGAAACTACTATTCCTTATGTCCATTATATTCTTATTTGATTGATAGATATTAATCTTGTATTGAAAGCTTTATTTTCAACTATATTAATTACTTACATAAATACCACAATAAATACTCATGCTTTTTCTTTGCCATGTCATGTCGGTAGTCTTCATCGCAACTAAACTTTTAAAATCTTTACGCGGAGTAGTTTAGCGTTTTTATTTTTGAGACAGCTATTACCAAGTTTAATGAAAAATAATGCTACCAAAGCTTCACTTACATACATATTTAATGAAAGCAAGTACTTTTAGTGTTATATGTTTTCAATATTTTTTATAACTGTTTCATCAAACAAGATTATAATTAAAAAGACAATTGTAATAAAACTTGATATATCAAAGAGAGCTAGAAACCTATTTCAGGCATCAGGCCTCACATAATGGCTTCTTTATATTTTTTGTTACCTTGTGTGACCAACCATATAGCTCTATAAAATAGCTCTATTCGTTAAAAATAATGGTCATTTATATACTAGTATATTGTTATACTAGTTTTCGCATGTGTAGGAACACCACACGTGCACAATATGCTAATAAATTAAGAATACCACCTTGTAAAAAAGCACTTTTCGGAAAGGGCGTAGGTACTGCACCTAGCACCTTGTATTTACAACAAGATCCCTGAACCACTAAAGCACTTACCAGTGCCAATTTTTAGAAAAAAATGAAACAATTACTTATTGAGAAATGCTATTATTCTATACAGGATTTTCTTTGTGACAATTTATTAGTATAAGTACAACTTAATGTTTTAATAGTATTAATTTTAACTTCTGACATTAAATAATTTTAATTTTTGACATTTTAAATATTTTTTATTAATTTCTGATATTAGTATATGACATTAATTAATTTGCCGATTTTCTATTGTTTCAATCTCTTATTATTACTATTTTGCACACCCATTATGGGTAAATTATAACGGACTCAATATTGTCCTCTTGTGACCTCTTATGTACTCATATTTATGCAAATAAACGAATTGAATTGAATTGAACAATTGTGTGATGGAACATAAATACATTTTATTATTATTATAGTTTTGGTTGGTGTTATCTACTCGAAATATCTTTGAAGTCACAGCAAAATAGCAATGCACGGGGAAAAGTGTGTCTGATTTGCAATATTCAACCGGTTACATATATATGTAAATTAAACATGGGATTGATACATCTGACGTGTTCCATATGCAAATTTTATGAAGATTAAGCATTTGTACTACTTTGATAGTGACGTAAACGATATGTATTAATTTGCAAATTTTTTATACAAGTATGCCTTTGTATTTTTAGTTTAGTCGTCTAGCAAGTTCGATAGTCATTATGATTATAATAATATGAACTAGTTATGACTTAACACGTAAAGGTTATATTACACATAAAGGTTTTTGACGACCTCCGTGGTCGAGTGGCTTTGTACACCGGTTTTCTAGGTGTCGTCATCTCTGAGGTCCCGGGTTCGATCCCCGGTTGGGTCAATTTAGAAAACGATTTTTTCTTTATTGGCTCAGGTCTGGGTGTTAGTGATACCACCGTTGTCTCTGATTTCCATAACACAACTGCTTTAGCTACTTACTTTGGAATCGGAGTAATGTATGTGATGTTGTCAAATATTTATTTATTTATATTGTTATTTAAGAAGTAGAAGGTTATTTTCCTTTGTGGATTTATATGCTGTGGCTATGGCGGTTTATGCGTAGAGAAAAGTTCGTACTTTAAAAAGTATTCTAATCTATTTTTGGCGAGTTTCTTTAGAATTAAATCTTTCAACCACAAAGATGAATCTCTATAATCTTCAACGCGCGAAGTTGATTTTGCTTATTTTAAGTAGTGCTTTAGTATAAATATTAATATGAGACCCCTTTTTCCAAAATGAACTTATACCACAGACTCCCTAGCCAAATTCATTTAAAAGTCCTATCAAGTATCAAGTGTATTAATAATTAAAAACTATTCCCAAGTTAGCATTAAGTAGTTCTCAAGATATCCAGCTGTGACAGACAGACTGAGTCTCACCATAAGGGTTCCTTTTTACCATTTTGGTACGGAACCCTAATAATATTATAATGATTCGTTTATTACGCACTTTGGGAATCGCTGGTTTAGAATGTTCTGCCCACTGTCTCTAAGAAGATTTTTATTTATTTATTGGTGATGAAGGTAAACGAAATTATCTATTTACAAACAAATAGGAATTTATTGTTGAAAAACTGAACTGTAGACTTTAAATTCAATTATTAATTTAAAGATTAACATCAGTATACGAGCTCAAAATAAACACTTAAGTGTGTGTTATCGTATAGCTGTTACGCAAGAGTGAGTGACCTTCAGATGGTTTGGCTTTATTCAATTAGACTGGCCATTATCAGTCACTGTCGCAAACAACTCGGTCTCTACTGAGATTCGATTATTATAAACCAAGTTTTTACAAACATGATATTGAGAAAAACTTTGATATCTATCATTTTGATTGCTTTTTAAATTAGTTTTAATACTTTAACTCAAATTCAGTAAAAAAAAAATTCCTGTATTTATCTAATTTTCAATTTCACTTCTTCCAGGTAAACATCCGGTTTATTCAACTTGAAAATGAAAACTAATAACTTGTAAGTGTTATCTTTGAATTAAGTGCTGTTTTACCACTATTGGTAACAATAGGTAAGATAATAAAAATAAGCTAATCTCCAAATACATGACATTAATCTCCCTCCGTGCTCGAGTGACTTTGTACACCAGTTTTCAAGGTGTCGCCATCTCAAAGGTCCCGGGTTCGATCCCCGGTTGGGTCAATTCAGAAAACGAACTTTTCTATATTGGCTCAGGTCTGGGTGTTTGTGATACCACCGTTGTCTCCGATTTTCATAACACAAGTGCTTTAGCTACTTACTTTGGAATCGGAGCAATATATGTGATGTTGTCAAATATTTATTTTATTTTATTATTTTTATTAATGATCTCATTTCGATGTTTTTTCGTTAAATAACGATCACAATAAGCAGAGTTATAAACTAACGTGTGTAACAAGTGATGGCCAGTGACAATTTTGTTTTCAATATTTTATTACGATAACATTATCAACGGTGTCAAATACACAATTGTTAAAATCATTAATATTGTTATGATAAATCCTGCGAAGTTTAACATTGATGCATATTGTTTCCATGGAAAATGAACTTTAATGAAAAAATAATTAGCTTTTTTATTATTAATTATTATTATCTGACAATATCACATACATTGTTCCGATTCAAAAGTACCTAAGTAGCTAAAGCACTTGTGTTATGGAAATCAGAGACAATGGTGGTAACACAAACACCAAGACCTAAGCCAATATAGAAAAGTTAGTTTTTTCTAAATTGACCAAGCCGGGGATCGAACCCGGCAGCTCAGAGATGGCGACACCACCACACTCTTCGTGCGCGTGTCCGACTCGCACTTGGCCGGTTTTTTAATCCTTTTTGGGTTTCATTTGGTCTGACAAATCGATTGAAACAATTAGGGTACCTACTTAACAATGGAGGATTGAGTAAAATACTCATTTAACGTGATTTCTAATCCTTTGTTGTAAATGATTGATTTAAATACCCCAAGTATGTTATTAACGATTTTGCATCCTCTTCGTAACTGGCAATGATTTATAGCATTACATAATGAACAGCTCAATTGGAAAAAACTACTTTTCTAGTTTTAGTTAATATTCGCTATATACAACGTGTTACAAAAATACCCCTAATGCCGAATATGGTATACAACATGTTACAAAAATACCCCTAATGCCGAATATGGTAGATAGGGACCATCATACTGAATAACTTTTACTATGGCACCAACTTTGAAATCGCGAAAAAAATTAAAATCGTAAATATCAAAATGTATGAAACAGCTGATTTTTTTTTCGCGATTTCAAAGTTGGTGCCATAGTAAAAGTTATTCAGTTTGATGGTCCCTATATACCATATTCGGCATTAGGGGTATTTTTGTAACACGTTGTATATAATTTAATGAATCGTGTGATCTAGTAATATAACCGAAATAATAATTGATCTTTAGTAGACCAAATTGCCAAAGCCCATAGCTTAGGGAATGTTTTGCATCTTGGAAATATAAAAAAAATATGAGTAAGAAATATAAAAAAAGTTACATACTTTAAATAAATATTGAACTTGCCAACATCAGAATTGGTAAATCATTAAATTGACGATTTTTAAAATAAAAACATTATTTTGTCAACCCTAATTTTTTTCGTTGGTTTCGTGCAACTTCCAATTTAAAATGTTCTTCAATTTGATCAGACGTTTTACAATTTCTCATACTCATGGATTGATTATCCTAATTACAAGACACTTAACTCTGTAACTTAATTTACGGACATGCTGATAACAATAGGCTCATTATACACAGAGCTATAGCAAGTTTATTAGGGAGATATAGGAAAATGAGTAGCATGCGAAGGAAAATTATACATCGCGAAGCCTCAATGCCGGTTTGCGAAAAGGAGGTTATTATATAAATCATGCAAAACGCATGTGTGGGTTTGAGGATTTTGCGAGGTCGCCGAAGGATCTTATCGACGTTTTTGTGCATAACGAACAGTTTAATACGCAAATCCTTGATACTTTTTATAACTAGTGGCTTTGTGAGCTGTAGATCTCGCGTTTGTGACATTTTTGGAAATGTCTCTATCGAAAAACTGAACTGACGAAAAATATATATGTTATCGAACCAGCTCACAAAATTTCATAGGAATCGGTTGAGAAATGCGACCTCTAGAGGAGAACAGACGAACAACCGGACATATTTTTAACCTTAGCATTTTTGCCTAAGCTGAAACGGAAACGCTTCGCTCGCGCTTGTGGCATCTCAGCCGACTGACACTCGCCCGCAGTTTAGAGCTTATTTTTATTGATATTTTTTATAACAGATTCAAACCATTACGAAGTACTTAATAAATTCTAAAAATTAAACACGGAAGCGTTGACCAGTGACAAAGATCCAAGTATGTCTAAACTATTATTATGCTGTATGTACTGGTTGTCATTGTCGGCAATAGAAAAGTTGTCGGTCATGACCATGAGCGAAGGCTCGCGATCTGAAATGCCAGTGCGATATCAAGATCAAACGTTTATTGCATTAATAATTCATAAACTGTTGCTCAGTCCATGATTTATGTATGTATCTTATAAGACCACAATTATGTTGCACAAAGAATGTTCTAGCATATATTCAACGGTCATCGTCAACGAACACTAACCTTCAGAACATAAACACACAGAATGCTTTCCGGTCATACGATCCGATCCGCAGATCGCTGCGATCTATGCGATGTATGGAGTTCTCTTATCCCTTTCACACTGGTTGCGTTCCGATTCCATATATCGCATAGATCGCAGCGATTGAGATCGGATCGCATGACCGGAATGCATCCTGTGTGTTTGAGCTCTCATTACGAATAAAAAAGAGCATAAACTAAACACGGACTCGTCCTAAGAATAAGTACTATTTATTTTTAAATTCGTAATTAAACAGATTTTTTTTCCGTAGATGAATAATTGTAAACTTTAACTTGTAAACATCGTAATAAAGTTTCACAGATGCTGTATTTTTAGCAGGAACTTTTAGTTTTAACACAAAATCTTTTCCATATCACCTACGAGTGAAGTAGGTAACTAAAATACTTTCAACTTTCGTCCCCATTCATCAAAATCTATCTATTTATGACTAAGAGCAGAACACGTCATTAATTTAAAAAAAAAAATGTCTACGTCAAAGACTAATTACTCGTTGAAGACTCATAAGTAGAACAAGAGGTTGACGAACTGTTTTTTTTACATACATCCAAGAGATCTAAAGTGTGTTTGTCGTTGCGTGAGAAAATCCCATTTTCCGAATATGGGGGCTGGTAATTACACTGTTTAGAATTAGTTATAGGAGCTCATTATTTTTTTTCTGCTCTGAATACTGTGTTTAAAAAGTAAAGTGATTGTTATTTAGCTGAAAGCACCCATAAGTCAAAATTAGCGCAAGATTCAATTAATTTGGTTTTCCTGAAAAATAAAAGTAAAAGCGAGATGAGCTTGTACCCATTATATGGTTTTAATCAATATTTTAATGAGAAAATATTTGATTTTAACCTTTTTTGCAAGAAACACTTTGTATTTTTACCGAATTCAAAAGGAGGGAGGTACTCAGTTCGACCCGTATTTATTTTTTAATTTTATAAATAATATTAGTAATATGAAAAGTATAGTAAAGCGCAGAAGATTTGTATTTCATTTTGCCAAGTTTTCGACTCTACTTTTGACTGCTTATTTCTTTGATGCTAATCATTTATTATACACTCGCGTGCAACCAAATCGACTCACATGTTGTTTTACAAAAACATACATAAAAAAATATCGTCGACTTGATTAACGTCCTCCTTTTTTTTTAAGTCGGTTAAAAAAAGGGCCCAAATTTCATTAGTATAATAGGTTTTTTTTAATTACGGCAGAACATTACTTGATTTAAACGCCATATTACATTATATTGTGTGGTACTTAAACCATGAAAGAATATTGAAGAAAAAAAAATAAACAGAGTGGTCATAAAGACACGCTTATTTGATTTTCTTTTTGGGCAATTGGGAGGTTAATGCAATATTTTGGACTGCTAATTTGGGAGATGAGCAATGTGAGCATAAGGCCTATCTATGGTAATAACAATTACTGCATAGATTCACATAAAATAGTATATAATATAAGCGAAGAAGAAGATTTCCATGGTTATTGACGTTATTAGAATAAACTATATCGGGATTTACACCATGTACCTGTTTATTTTTTTTTATATCCCGATATAGTTTTTTCTAATAAGAAGAAGAGTATATAATAAGAGATCTCAACGTGGCCACGTTTGTATGAAAATAACCCGCTGAGTCGATTTGGTTGCACGCGAGTGTATTTATCAAGGTTAACTACTTTACTTAAACAACCAATCTATGGTAATTGCGTGCTAATAAAATACGCTAGCATGATAATCAGTGCTGCGTGCGTGTGTCCTAAAAATTCCATGTCAGTATAAGGTTTTTTGCCGGTACCACCACATTTTAAGTACCTAACATTTTCATTGACATAAGACGGCTGGAGGCTTCGAATTGATTACTTTTTACTTGACGACCTCCGTGGTCGAGTGGCTTTGTACACCGGTTTTCAAGGTGTCGCCATCTCTGAGGTGCCGGGTTCGATCCCCGGTTGGGTCAATTTAGAAAAAACGAACTTTTCTATATTGGCTCAGGTCTGGGTGTTTGTGATACCACTGTTGTCTCTGTTTTCCATAACACAAGTGCTTTAGCTACTTACTTTGGAATCGGAGTAATGTATGTGATGTTGTCAAATATTTATATATTAATTATTTAGTACACCCACGTCGTGACTACATAATGTCGAGGTAACTGTTCACAGATGTTCGTGTGTGGGAGCGTTATTGTCCTCTATGTATAAGGTCCTTACCTATGAAATTGACGTTTTGTACGGAGAATTGAAAAAAAATGTATTTTCCATACTAGCATTTTCATAATTTATTTAACAACCGTGAATGCTATTGTAACAAAACTTTTATGTACAAATGTTTGAACATTAAGCTTACTTAGGCAACATAACTTAAGTGAAAAAAAAAGGTTTCAGCTAAGTTACAACGGATTAAGTGGTCATTTTCGGTAACAAAAAAAGGAGTCACTTTCAAGGTATTTTTTAATGCTATAAGAAAATAAAAAATATAGACAATGATGTTGTTGACGGCTATGTCATTATTTAATATCCAGCAACTGATAAATATTTTAAATCACAGAAGTTATGAGGTACTCTGTGGGTTAGAAAAAAACAGCAATTTCATAGGTAAGGACCCAATAATAACAATTATTTTGTATAACTTTAGGATATGCATTGCTATTTAGTACGAAGCATTTTAACTCATTCACTGCTAAAGTGATTGAAAATACAAGACTTTCTCTTTTGTTTCAAACGGCAGTGATATAAATGCATAAAAAAAAAACTATGGTACTATTGATGAATGGCCTTGTATGACCGTTGCCATGCCATCTTTAACCCACTCAAATAGAGTGGTTTGTTATTGTGATTTCTGATGACGACCTCCGTGTTCGAGTGGTTTGTACGCCGGTTTTCAAGGTGTCACCATCTCTGAGGTCCCGGGTTCGATCCCCGGCTGGGTCAATTTGGAAAATTAACTTTTCTATATTGGCTCAGGTCTGGGTGTGTGTGTTTACCACCGTTGTCTCTGATTTCCATAACACAAGTGCTTTAGCTACTTACTTTGGGATCAGAACAATGTTTGTGATTTTGTCTAATATTTATATATTTATTATTATTTCTATAACGCAGGTGATGTCTTCGTTATTGCTGATTTATTTAAAACAAGTGTGTTTTCAACTGCGTGGTGTTAATCAGTATTTATAAATTATTTCATTTAACTTTGTAGTGTCTAGTAGTTATTTGGACTCTACGCGTGTTTGTAAGGGCTCGCTTCCGTTCGCGTTGGTCGCTAGTATCAATGCCCGCCCTTCACATTTGAGCAGGATATAGATTAAGGGCATTAACCGCCCAATTGGATCAAATTACCAAAACCACTAGTTAACTTCTACTAGCGAAGTTCGTCAACCTATTCTTTTGATGACGCCGACACAACGCTTTGGTCAGCTGTCAGTTCCAATTTCAAGTTGGCAAAAAAACGTGCGTTTATAATTAGGGATGTACGGACAGACAGTTTGACGCCGAGGGTTCAGTGGCCCCTAAATATGATTAATGTATGTCTAATTTTGATTGTTCTAATGCGTGGGTGACATCAGTTGTATGGAACGTCTGTTGTACCTCTCTAGTATTGTTCCATGTGCGGAAACTTGTACTGGGCCGAGTGTCATCATGTGTTATTTTTATATCCCCACTGCTGGGGCTTTGGACTTCCTTTTGGATGGATAAGGAGGATGGGCCAAACATAACCCACGCGGGCGGATGCGGTTTGTGGAATGCGGGTTAGTGGGTGTTATGCCGCGTACACATCGCTGCAACGTAACATGTAATGTATCATGCAATGAAGGAATTTGCCGTCCTAACTGCTGCAATGTATCATGTAACACACCTTGTATCAAATTCATTTGATGTAGACGTCTTCCGCGCTCGGACTGAGCCTTTCAAGAGCACGCTACGAGCATTACAATGCTATAGGCTCGGAGCGATCCGTGAAAATGTTGGTTACTAATCCGTTGGTCAATTCTAACGATAGTTGCTTTATCCGTCACCATCACAGGTTGAATTCCTTACATTTTCTACGGAAAATTACATTTTCTAAGCAATTGGTAGTGATATGGCATATTGTATGTATTTGTGTTAATTTTAATTTATTGAATTATAAGAAACAAAAATGATATCAAAGAGAATGTACGAAATTCAAAGTGTTGCGACTCCATAGTTTCTCTGTTCTATATCTTTAAAACCCCACGGGCGTTTGGCGCCATTATCAAACTTTACGAATGAAGGATGAATGTCACTGCGGGGTGTGGGGGTGAGTGGGCGAGGCCTGTTAAAAATTTAGGAGTTTATGATAAGACCTTTGCCTCATGACATGATGCGATCAAAGAATTAATGATTGACTACAACAGTGAAGATTTTCTCGATTGATAATGAATGATACCTACTCGGATTCACAGCTAGTATGAAAAGATGCAAGAGACAGATAGAAAATAGTTTCATAGAAATAACCCACATTTCAACTTCTATATGTTCTGTGAATTATGATAAAAAAATGTACTTAATCATATTTTTTGCCTGGAATCTACTACCACTTAGAAGATCCAACAATTTTAACACAATTATGATAACATTGTTGTTATTTCAGCAGACTGAGATAAGATTGTTTAAGCAAAGAGATAGAACAAACCCTCTACAAGTCTACACTATAAAACGGTATAATTCGTAAGTTGGAAGTTGTATTTTGGAAAGATTTCTCAAAGACATGCATTCGTACATTAAATAACATAAACATTAGCATAATTGATTGGTACACCGCAGCCTGCCACATTACCATACTCGATTGTAATAAATGTACTAATAAAACATGCTTGTTATGTTTTTTCTTGCTCCTGGTCATATGTACTAGTGGCTCAGTGAGCAATAGACCTCGCACAAATTGTGTTGTTTAAAATTTAAAAAGCAGTATTATGCAATGTACTGTTTGATAGAATAGGTATTCTTCTAATATATCTATTCGAAGCTAGATGGCGCTTCTAATTTTGTTCATTTTTTGAAAGGATGATTTTTTTTCACAAAATTTCGAAACCTGGCTCGATAAAACTTCTATATAACTATCGAACATGATCACAAAATTTCGAGAATCGGACATACGAAAGAATTTTTGCCCAAGCCGAAGCAGAGACGCTTCGCTCGCGCTTCGCGTTCGCTCGGTCAATAACAAAAATAAGGTCTGTGTCACACTCACACACACACAAACACACACGCTTCCACTCAAAGGTCCCTCAGACAGACAGCCCGACGCCCATAGGTCACTGACCCCCCAGTAACGGTCGGGCGGGCTTACAACATGTTAACCTACTGATCAGCTGTCACCGACATTATGAAGCTAAGTTTCTATCAACATATTCAATGAGCTCGCCATTTTTTTTCTAGAGCTGTCCGACTTAGTGTAGTGGTAAAAAATGATAGTAAGTAATATAATAGAGTAGGAATGAGTACCGTTTGTCGTTATGGAACCTATATTAATTGTGTAGTCCAGTAGTCAGGTAATTTTACCTGGAAATAATTCAAGGAGTTTTGATTTCTTGTGCGTCAGATAGCATTAAGACTAAGGGCTGTTAATTAATACATTTTTGCGACTTTGAAAACTGTGTGGAAGTGTTAAGTACTGATGTATGTACAATTACTCGTGTTTATTATGTTATCATTTTTTAATTATAGATTGTATAAAAATGTTGTAGTATATTAAATTGTTGCAAATGTAGTCTTGCTTTCCCAACATTTATTTTTCTTTTTTAAGATTTTGTTCAAAGTTTAGATATTATTAAAAATACAAGAGCTCGATCACATTATTGGATATTTTTAAAACTTCCACACAGTTTTCAGTGTCGTCGTGTATTGTATTGTGTAATGTATTTTACAGCCCTTAGTATTATCTGGCGCACATGTTTGTGCTATCTGACGCACATGTTTGTGCTATCTGACGCACAAGAAATCAAAACTCCTTGAATTATTTCCAGCTAAAGTGGAGTATACCGACCGACTACTGGACTAATTGCTATGACAACTTTTTGTGCTTGGTTTACTTTTAACTTGTTAAAAAACATGACTAGCTCAACGCGAAAAGCGATAGTAAGTACTCAAGTAGTATTTTTTGACTAATTGTTGACTATATCCTTGTACTAGATTAATTGATTATTTCTTTGTTTTTCGAAGATCTTGTATACAAATCATATTGACACAAATCGCTTAATAAGTTATCATTAGTTTTTTAACAGTCGCTTCATTATCAAACCCTTCAACATTTTTATTTTTCATTTGGACTTCTTTTGTAACTAATTAAAATTACTTACCGTATTTAAATAGATTTTATGGATTTAAAAAAAAAGTATAGGTGTCACTAAATTATTTTTTTAGTTTGCACTTACACAAGACACAAACAAGCAGCTGTTATCTTGTGTGTTGAAATAATGTCAATTTTCTTCCGTGACTTACACCAATAATAGGTAGGTATCTAAATCTGTGCTTTTTGTTTGTTGTTTCAAAATCTTTAGTTCTGGAACTATTGTTTTCCCAGCCCAGTAACTATCGGTGTCCCGTATTCGTAATGTTATGACGTTTGCCACAAACATGTCGTTATTCTCAGCAGGGTTGCCACCTATTATAAGTAAATTATTGCTTGACGACGATTTTATTGCTTTACGTAATAGTTATTTAACTAACCTTTGAATTATATCATAAACGTGAATATTGGACACTTAATTTAAGTAGTACTGCGCCATGTTTAAATAACACTTTGCCGAATGTTATTGCGTTTCAAAGTCTCGTAAAATATAATACAGAATTATAGAGTTACTTACCGTTAAAATTGCTCTACTTTGCTTCTTAGTAACTATGTTGAGAAACGATATCTTGAAATATCTCTGCTCCGGTCAATGTCGTTGGAATTGTTAAAGGTTTTATTTTATAACATATAGGTATATTTATTTTGATATTGACAATCTGTTCTTTTTACAGAAAATATAATTAATCAAAAATACTAATAATTTTACATAATATATAACTGACTTTAGAAAGTATGTTAGCAGCGAAAATTTGTCTTAAGAAGACATTATCTCTGATTACTAGAGGGGGGCTAGACCCAACTACCTTGTTCCTTGCCCATCATCCTTTTATGCAAGTTTTCTGTGCTGCTCTATGACATCAAGCTTGCAGCGTGCTGGATGGTGTATTGCCACCTGACGCTCAGCTACCACCATAGATAAATTACAAAAAATTAAATAGAATTACAAAAAAATTATAGATATTACAAAATAAGTCGTTCGATGTTCGTAATTCAATTAGCTTCATTTTGAATTTTATATATAAATTAATAGTGTTTCTCAATGGGGACGACCATCGTCCGATTATCTCGAATCCTTTTTTTTATAGGCTCTCAGAACCATGGGCTTTATTGTGTAACACTACAATTTATTACGAATCACTACTACCATATACATAAACAATATAAAGACACTTGAAGTGTTTGAAATTTAGAAATTTAAGCATTCACAATGCTATTTTTATATAATACTAAATAATATACTAGAAAAAATAGGACTCGCACCTGATCATGTTCTCGGACGGGAATCGACCCCGCGACCTTTGGATATCCGGTCCAATGCTCTGACCGCTGAGCTACCGAGTCACTAGTGAGAACGTCGAATTTCTTCTAGTATATCAACTCTTACGCTGCAAGCCAGCGCCATCTCACCAATGTAGAAGGAATTAACTTCGACATTCAACTGAACATCTTTCCAGATATTTTTAAACAGTTGATTAAGATGAGAAAGCTGTATAACTATTTGAAATTTAGAAATTTAAGCATTCACAATGCTATTTTTATATAATACTAAATAATATACTAGAAAAAATAGGACTCGCACCTGATCATGTTCTCGGACGGGAATCGAACCCGCGACCTTTGGATATCCGGTCCCGTCCGAGAACATGATCAGGTGCGAGTCCTATTTTTTCTAGTATATTATTTAGTATTACACTTGAAGTGGTTTGTATTGCCCCAGCAATGGACGTCCCCTATGAATCATTGACGTGCCGTACTTTGTATATCAGACTGATAGCTATTGTAATAGGTGTCGGAGATATACAATTAAGAATCACATTACAAGATTTACTTTTCTGCGAATGCTATTTTATTACCCACGCACTGTTTTTCTTTTGTTTTCACGACCGTAGCTTCCAATTCCAAATAACATTAACATCGCCAACCCTACTGAGCTGACCCATGAGTGCTTGGCTCGCTGCGCTGTAAACAGCCACGACCTAAATCCGTTCAAAAACAGGTCTAATGCATTTCTCAGAAGGAGAACCATTTAGCAAAAATGTGGACAGCTCTTTGTATGGCATTGGGTTACTGTCACACTGAAACTGGTTAATACTTTTTTCCTTGTTGTGTGAAGTTATCAAATAAATATTATGCTTCGGGTCAGAGTGCAACTGAACTGTTATATCATACGAATAATCATATAAACAGCTCCCCTACTTAAATGGCCGTCATTTTATGCGTTTGAATGCTGCGTTAACAATTAAAGCTTTAAAATAAGCAGTAAACTATAAAATTAAGTGCCGTAACCTTGTCAACTCCATACAATACATCAAAGTCTGTGATTTACATAAGTTTGCCACATTTGATTCAATCATCTATTGCTCATATTTATGCTTTAATAGTAAGCGTAGCGTTCAAATGTATGTAGAATGTTGGCCATTTGAGGGAGGTAGTAACTGATACATAACTGATTCTCAAACACGAGAAAATAGGCTATAGTTTCGTTGCATTGCCAATTGCAAGCAATAAAAAGCTTTTAAAGTGACAAATTACCAAAGTAGTTCCTCTTGTTTTTGACCATCAATCGATACCATCGCTTACTGCGTCATCTAGCTTGTATATGCACAGAATAAATTAATAACCACACATTCCTAGATATATAAAAGTTGAATCACAAGAGACAACGTCAAACATCATTTGGCAAATTGTCTCAACTCGATTCTGTTTGTTCAGTGACGTAAATAGAACCAGGAATACACTGTAAAATGTTGACGTTATTTTTATAGACATAGAAATGAATAAATGATTTAATATCGCTTATAGTTTCTTGGAGTAAGTAATCAATTGTAATTAAAAGAAAAAAAAAAGAAAAAGAAAATAATAATTGTGAAAATTAACAAGCTTAATTAAAAGGATTTCTAGATACGTTTGCAGATGTAGGTAGGTACTTAATTGTTTTGATAGTAATGTATTGTGATGTTTATAGATGAAGTAATGCACTATTTTATTTTATTTTGTATAAAAGTATATAAAAATACGAGCAGTAAATTAATGAATCCAACACCGAATGTCTGCCGAATTCAAACGGCGGAGAAAGACAAACTAAATAATTAATAACACAATATTTCTTCTGTACAAATTAGGACAAAAACAAAATATGATCTTAATAACAAGTTACCTCATCATTATCATAATTTACATTTTTATTATAACTGGAAGAAATTTTCATAGTCAAAATTATCGAAATTATTGAAAACGTAATCGTTTGTGATTGATTACTAATAAACTATTTCTTATTTTGGGAAACTGTCAATCACAAAATTAGAGAGCTAGCTAGCTTTTTATTATAGTTTCAAGATTATAGGTTTCAGGTAATAATGTGTGTTATCGTTGTGCACTTTACGTTGTACGGCTCCTTAATGGCCAGTGTTTAAAACAAAATATACAGTTAAAACTTTTCCGAAGTGACTCTGCCAAGAGGAAAGCTCAGAGCATTTATTTATTTACAATAAATAGGTCTTATTAGAATTTTCTATTTTTCACGAACACCAGTAGAATGTTCTTCGATACCTGCCAACCTTGTTGTCTATAATATTGAATTACACTGCAAAACTGTTTCACTTCGTGGAAATAGGAGGCATGCTATGTGCTAAAATACCTTTCACAGAAAACACCCAACTTTTGCTTTTCGTAGACCAGTCAGCACAAAAGACTGTTATTTATCCTATACACTGACATATATTATTAATTTATTTTAACCAAGACCAAGACACAATGGCTCCTTTGTTCCCAGCAGTCCTCCCTAGCACTGTCTCCGGTGGTAGGGTTGCCAGGTGTCCGGATTTAGCCGGACATGTTTGGATTTTTAACCTCTTGTCCGGCCAACTACGTCCGGCCTGTCCAGCTTTTGTTAGGCTTTGACTGACCGCTGTTTGCAAGGCGGTAATAAATATTGTCCGGCTTTTAGAACATATTTTAGCTAATCATAGCTTTAAAAAAGCTATAAGATTAGCTATTAAAAAAGGTTTGTCCGGCTTTTAGGATAAAATGTCCGGCCAAATTAAGCGCCGAGTCCGGCTTTTGTGTTTTTGGACCTGACAACCATACCCGGGGGATGACTTGGGAATTAGAGGTAGACAACGACAAGTAAGTACCCTGCAAAGACAACGTTGTGTGAAAGTTTCCGCCAAGTCTGTAGGTATTGGCAACGCAGTCGAAGTTCCCATGACTCAGATGTTATCAGACTGTTCTTTGTGCTTCAGATTGTGTTCAGAGAAAGAGATCACGTGAACTATTTATTACGTTTCTCTGTTATTTCTGTACACGAGTAATGATAAAGACAAACTCATATTCGATTGCTTATCGAGTCTGAAATACACTTGATTAACAATTGGTGAGATCGTATCTGATGGCTAAGTGGCTGTCAATCACTGTAGTTGAAAATAAATATAGGTACCTCATTGCAAAGACGTGTTTCAATTTCAATTGTGTCCGAAATTGCCATTTGCAAAATGAAACTGTTACCCAAGCTTTTTTATCTTATATATTCTTTCTAAGAATCCGTAATACATTAATTTGTTTTATTAATTCTTTTACTTTAGTTTTTATTTAGAAAATCTTAGCCTCATTTTTATATGGTCGCATTCTTTATATTTCCTCCATCATAACGGTTTGCTCAAAGAAGCAAAGGGCGCATTTTATCGCTGACAACGACCTTCGTCAAAGATCGATGCGTTTGCGCACAGATAATTAATATAGTTTATTATACTCACGGAAGGTACGAAGTATGCTGGAAATACTCAGTTGCAACTAATTGAATAGGTAGTTCTTCTTAATGGTTTCCATTAATACTCTGATTATTTGCTCTGTTCTTCCTTGTGAATAAAAATATATTAAAAACACGACTGCCCTGCCAAAAACCTCTTTGATTAAAAATTGACTGCAAAAACACTTTTTTATTTTAATTTTTAGTTCGTTTTATAGTTATTGCATAAGAATAACATTTTATTGGATATCTATTTTATACATCTACGCATGACTACAAAGTACCGACAAAATTGGCAGATTATTTACTATCTTAAATTTATAAAATAATCTTAATCTTATAAAAAAACAAATGAGATGTATAAAATGAAGAAAAAACATTTAAAACTTATGCAGTTAGTTCTTGATACTATCATCAGTTATACATTTTAATTGCTGTTAAACTGCATTTTATACCACAGCAGGATACTGCCATGAGAGTTTATAAGTATAATAAGTTTTGAAAATATTATTTATTCGACTCACGCGCAGCTTGCGGAAATCAATGGAAACCTCAACTCATATCATAAATAGGTATTGCTTTATTTGCAAGAACGTGATTTAAGTGTGTTTACCGATACCTTTTAACAAATATATTGCTCATGTAATTGTTATGTAAATAACAATAAAGTACAAAAACATATTGTTCGACACGAATAGTGTGGTGAGTTTATTAGTAAGCATTGTTTAGTTATAAATAAAATGTTTTGAAACTCTTGCTCCAGTACAAAATGACATGGACAAACCATTCTTAAGAGGAAACACCACGATCGAGAGAATTGAAAAATTTCTATAGAAAGTTGACAAAATCAACGTTTCGTAGTCCCCTGTTTCCTCCTCCAAAACATACTGTTTATTAATTAACAAAACGGTTCATATTTTTTCTTTTAAAACAGATTAATGTATAGAAAGTTCCATATCATGTTTCGAACTTATTTGGAACAATTTTAGTCGTTCAATTTAGCACTTATTGTGCTTAGATTAGAATGGAATCACTAATATTTCTAGACTAGTCTATGATGTGTATGAGCTTAGAATAATAACACCTAGACGCCGAGTCCTTGTATATAAAGTGAGGCAAAAAGAAACTGAATGTTGTCAGATTTATATCCTTCATCGTAACTAAAATTCAATAAAATAGTAACTCCCCTAAAGATAGGGAAATTGAAACTTTTTCGTTCTTATAGGTACGATTAGGTAACGTATGAAGGATAAAAATCGTCAAATTGATCCATTTTGGCTCAGTTTTATTTGCTTCTGTCGCGGAAGTAAAACGGTTCACTGCCTTTTAAAAATATTTAATGTCGCAATGCAATGCAATTTTATACGCACACAACAATATAATTTTATATACGAACAGTCAGGAACAAACAACCTTTCCTATTATAAAAAGTACTCTGTGAAACAACCGTTGCTTATAAACTTACAGAATACAGAACAAAGCCAATGGTCACAGCCCAAATAACCATCACAGCCTCACTTTTGACATAGTGCGCTTTGTAGGGAACTATCGTTCTAGGTTGTTTGTTATTCTTCTGAGTCAATCAAGTTAGTCAAGGTTGGCGCAGAACACTGGTCCATCTACACGGTACGCGGTTGGAGATAACAATATAATGAAAGGTTATTAGTACTTTATTTACGTTAAGAAGCGTTTTATTCAATATTCCAATTAACGATACAAATCAAGTAACATACACAAGATGAAGAAGAATATAAATATAAATAGAATATTAAATGGCAGCGTAGATGCACAAGTTACAATACACATACTATACCTATAGAAAATTTTTAAGTGACTCCTTCGTAAATCTTTACTCTCCATAATTTTATAGCATCATACTTTTTTTATGAAATAATTAGTTAAAGTTATGTTTCTATAATTGGTCAAGTGCTACTACCATCTCAGTATTCAATTTGTCAATGTTTTTATAGACTCGTCTTCAATCAAACGCGCAGTCAATCAATAACGGTGAATTGGTTGGATTGATTAATGTTTGCAGAGAATTTGTACCATAGACAGTTGGCAAACCATATTATAAGTAATTGCCAAACATTATTTATATTCTATAAAAGAAATAAAAATGTATTGGTTGGATATTATAAAAGAATAGAAATACAAACTCACGAAATTCGTTAACTAAAATCTATAAATTCAGTTACCGATAGTCATTACTATGTCGTATTTGATTATGTAACCTTGTCCGTCTTAAATTTTGTTTCTGAAGGTATTTTAATTTACGTCAAGCGAACATAACAACAGTCAGTCATTGCTCGATATGAAATAGTATCAATGACTCTATCACACGTATTCACAAACAACATTTAAACAACCCTTGATTACGCGAACGCACTGCGTTGAAATAGAGCTCTGTGATTGGTTCGTTTGTTTTACGTATTACGTGTGATTGGTTCTTGTGTGACGCTGTGCGTCCGCGGGCACTGTAAGACCTCATATTAATGTTTGTGAATACGGGTATAAGATACGCGCCCTTATCTAAGTACTCTTCAATAACCTCACATTTCTAGTAAAAGAGAACAGTCATCTTGTCTGTCGGATTCGCGGAATACGCTCGACAAGTTCTATTCAACGTCTGTCGGAACTTGTGGGTTTCCATTGTTGTACGTCAGCAGAGGTATTTTATTAATTATACTCACACAAATCGATTAATAACATGCCTTTTTTATTCACTAAACAAAAGTAAAAGGTTAAGTACAAAGTTTATTTCGTAGAAGTAGTGCACCAAAATCGCTATTGCGCTGACCGAATATCAAATAGTCCACCTCAGAGGTGTACTAAGGGTCAGTAGAAGTTTCCGTAGCCCACCCAGGTGAACTTGTCAGGTGGACTCCGGATCAGAAAGGCAAAAATATTAGAAAAGTGATGTCATGTCGCGGTCGCTCGGTCAACTAAATAAGTTCAATGGAAACATGGATATTGCGCCTGCTCTGTTATACTATTATCGCTATTATCGATAGGTCAGCGATTTATATTGGCTAGTACTACGCACAACGAGATCCTATAGTTGAATAGTATAGTGAAACAATGAAGTGTTTGGCGGGTTTTCAAGTCAAAACTGGTTTTTCACAAAAACATTATCAGACAGTTTTTTTTAATAAGTATCATAAATCATGTGAATATATTAATATCGGAGGAGGTGGTCGAAATGGCTGAAATTATAATTATTATCTTTTTTTAGGTTCTGTAAAATTTCGACAAACTAAATCGACAAAAATAACTATATAATTATCGAACCTGCTCACAAAATTTCACGAGAATCGGTGGAGAAATGCGACCTGTAGAGGAGAACAACCGGACATCCGGAGTCCGGACATACGAAAGCATGTTTGGTCAAGCGGAAACGGAGAGCTTCGGTCTCGCTCGGTCAATTAAAGCTATAAGGTAACTGCGTTTGCGTTTAAGATTTTGTGGTTAGGTTAAATTAATTAACATAATTATATCCCAGGCAAAAAATAATGCAAATGCCCACATCCGCTGGAGTGCGAACTGTTACGTTGGGGATGGGGACGTTTCATAATTTCAACTTATAATTATTATCAACCTATAAATTTACTTAGCCTTTAATTGTCCACATCGTATGCCGTGGCTGTCTTTAATTAAGAACTGTACTTAAATTTAAGAGCAATACTTTAAGCCTTTTATTGTATTAGTACATGATTTTGTTGACTGCCCAATAAATAATAAAATAAAAATAACTTTGAAAATTTCTTCAAGCCTAGTACGCCCCCTAAAATGCTGTACGAAGCTTTTTCTCTGGTCTTCACAGAAGACTTTTGTTTACTATGCGATAGGAAGTGTCCATAAAGTTTGCATTTCAAGCGCATCGTTGCTTACACGTGGACGCCCTGGTATTTGCTTTGGAAGTACTAAGTTGATGTTGTTTACCGAGCCGATAAACGGGCACTGAAATGTTTCCCATGTGTTGGGTGTCAGGTCCAACTATGTACAAGGTCATCGATATGACAATATCCTTAAGTGTTCGTTTTTAAATTCCTAAACTTCTTGCTTACAATAAAATTTAGTTTTGTAATTCATTCAGAAGAAATGAAGAATATTCATTTATAAATCTTGTTTTATAGAAATTTATTATTGTTTGTTCATTTATTTTATACAGTCACGAGCAACAACATGGATACATCCATGGTTCCATTAATCATGGTAGCAACATTAAATCGTAAAAATAAGTATGCTAAGCTGTGACCAATAATTATGTAAACGTTAAATTAGTTCAAAATTAATTATACATTTTTATCAAATTATTGTTAATAATAGATTACCAAAAAAATAATATTGACTTTTTCCACCGAGTAAATCTCAGAAACATGTACACAGTACAGTTTCGAAATTATTTAATCAATTACAAAGCAGCAGTTTTTCAAACATATGAGCTTAAAGGAAGTAGTTGTTTGGTTTGGGCCTCGATGGCGATATTAGGCGTGCGCAGCGAAAACTGTTGATGATGCACGGTGCTTAGGTCATTTACGCAATAACATTGTAGCAAAATACAACTGAGCACGTATTTTTTTAAACTGTAACTATTAAAATGTTTGGCGTCATAGTTCTTGTAACTTCCGATCTTCAATGGCGTCTCGTGTACAAATTATATAGATTTAGTGGTCTCGTGTACGGAAAACGTGCTTATCAGCGATTTACGATTTTGTTTACAAAACGTACAAGGAGGTTTTGTAACTGATATCTGCTTGTCCTTAATTGTACTTCTGTTCTGTAGCTAGATCTAGCACGTGGCGTGTCCAATAGCAATAAACACATGCAACGTAAAAATATGCGAGCCATCCTTGATGTTTACGCGTGCTCCCATGGTCAAATGTCAACAGTTTGCGAACTCGATTGAAAGCAGGCCTTTATGAAACGAGAATTGTGGAATATTATTATTTCCTGTGTGTGTACTCATGCAATTGGTACGCTTGCCGACTTCCATAATATTAAGTTTGTTTTTATTCTCATGGTCCTGGTTCTCATCTCTGATAAAACATTGTGAAAACAAGAGTCACTTTGTTTTATAATTAATAAATTTGCATAAAAATGATTTGATAGTGTCGTGTTATGCATAATTTAAATAGAATGTGTAGACAGCCCATTACTGAAAGTTTCAAGCGTTTGAACATCAAAAGCTTCATTTGACAAAACAAACACTTGTTCTGAAAACAAATAAGCTTCGCTGTCTGACCTACATAAAGCTTCTGAGCGGATCTTTTTGAGTCACGGTGACTAACTATTAAACAAACTTTTGTACTGAAGAGTCCGCCGAACAGTGAGCTTCCCGTACAAACGTAATACCAAAATGATTTGCAATTTGAGCATAACTAACTCTTCTTGTGATGTTATTCGGATTAAGACAGTATTTGTCTAGGGTTCTATCAAATAAAAAATCCAAAATACTAACCCAATTAAAAATAAATTCCAATTACATTTTTTCATAAAAAACTGTAAATCGCATTAATTTTTATTTGGTTTGGTATTTTTTATTTAATAGAACTCTAGACAAATACTGTCTTAATCCGAATAACATCACAAGAAGAGTTAAATATGCTCAGATTGCTAATAATTAATTCGCTAAGTACAAAAAAGTTATCGCTTTATGCACTTTTGCCTACTACTACTACAACCTATATTTTCCTGAGGTTATGGTTGTAAATAAACTATAGAACCTTAGCTTCAATGTATACATGTGAAACGATACATTATGTACTTAGGATGAGGGCGCCACTTGAGGGCTATTAAGTACTTCACTTATTCAGCATCGTAGGATACATAGTTTGTTCTAGGAAAAGAAGAAATTAATCTTCAATACTATGAAAAATAGACTTATAAGTTATAACGGTATCAGAGTACCGCAAGGCATTCACTTGGGACCTTTTTGCTTTATGCCCTATACCATTA
This sequence comes from Catoptria pinella, assembly GCA_963556745.1. NCBI lineage: Eukaryota > Metazoa > Arthropoda > Insecta > Lepidoptera > Crambidae > Catoptria > Catoptria pinella. Next base: position 3,867,100 of record OY750777.1, read on the forward strand.
TACGGCGTAGTAAACTAAGGAATGTGTAAAGTGCAATGTGTGTGAAATTCAAAACTTGTTTGTGAAATATTGTAAACTCTAATCACGTTGCTGGATAACGTGGCCACGAAGGCTTCATATTTCTCAATTGATTTATTTTTCAATACATCAGTAAATTGCATTAACTTATTTTTGCAAATGTTATTTATCTCTTTTATACTTTAGACTATTTATTATTATATTAGGTAGACAGAAAAGTTCGCGGCCTTTTTTCTACTGAAAGTAATAAAGATACCACACAGAGGAACATCTTTATCATCAAAATTACAAAACCGGCAACTGCTGAACCATTTTTTTGCAGTAGTATTCGACAAAGCATCTTGTCCATAAACATTACAAACCATTTTTTGAGCACTAGCAGCATTCATTTCTTTTCGTTAAGGGTCTGAACCCTTATAAAAAAAATAATTACAAAACGTATATATTACAGTAAAACAAATTGTTTTAATTTTCCCGCTATAATTAGAAAGTCAGCTGTTAAACAATATATTACATTCCCGCCTCAGTTTAGTATTGCCAGAAATATAACACGCAAAATGAATGCTTCAAATAGGCCGCGAACTTTTCCTGCTACTGCTATCTGCTACTAGTATAGCATTAGCATAAAGTAATATTGAAATAAAACATAATACTTATTTGGTTCTTGATGTATTTTAAACTCTTGTAACTGTATGCTAATTAAATAGCAGTTAATTATACAACTGTTGTATAATTACGGGTAAAAGTATCACATGAGTGTTTTAATACGTAATTATGTACAGTTGCATACAAGACTTTATCTACACCCATTATTATGAATCCTCTATAAAAGGTTCTGAAACTATAGGGTGTTGTATGAACTCTATGTAAATTCATGTAAAGTTTAGTTGCTGAATATCTAATACAAACAAACCATAATAATAGAATTATTTATTGTAATAATTATTTACATTTTGGATCGTACAATTATTGAAATGCACTTCAATATTTGCATCTTGTTGAACGTTGGCAGATCCTGATATAAGTACTCGGAATATTTGAATATTTATTTAAATTACGGCGCTGTGGTAGTGAAAAGGGCGTACAAGACAATGTTCTTATTTTGAAATTCATAAAGATACCACGAATTGAGTAGTGAGAATGTGGCTGTTTGATGAGTAAACCCTTTTGCGCGGAAGGAATCGAAAAAGCGAAGGAGTTGCATTATGAAATTTACTAAATTTCATAATGCAATTCTTACGTATATGTAATTATAACACTCGTTTGGATGATCCGGTATTATGGTTACTATGATACTGGTTGTTTAATGTCGGCAATAAGCTAACTGGTTCAGAAACTTTTAAAGAGGATTTAAAGTATTTGTGTATATAATAATCATATTAACTGACATGTTATTCAATAAATATTAGACGTTGTTAACTAAACCTCTACTGATTCCTTTATTTATGAAATTGGGCTTATTTAGAATAAATAAAATAAAATCGACTGGCGGCCCTAGGCTTATGTCAGCCCTTTAATCATTAATGCTTTTCAGATTACGACGATATGAGATGAACATCATCATCATCAAAAAAGCTATTCATCTTAAAGGATATAATTAAAATTACAGGTATTGGTTGAAGTTTGTTATTGACCTACCTCAAAGCACTATAAAGTGTACAGCTATTAAAACTTTATGCTGTTTCATACATGACTTATGTACTTATGACGTGGCGCGTCACGTCACGTTGCCGGAATTGGTCACCGTTGTTTTATGCGTTTCTGAATTATAAATCTAATTTGTTATGTATGTGTATTCTTAATATTATTTGTTATATTTGGCATTCATTCCGACAGGTGGCAGTAAAATCTATGAAGTTATTTGTTTGCTTTCAAAATTTTCCTATCACAACACAACAAATAATTATTGTCTTCTGCTTTGGAATGATTTTACCATTCATTATGAATAGCTACTTTTATAGTGTGGAACAATAATGCTTTTAAAAAAAAGATTATTTTATTAAATCTTCAAATAAGTCCAAGGACCTCGCTCGATACAAATGCAAGAATAAATAATGTTTTATGAACACTTACAGGCTATATAATTTTATACTATAAATTTTAAACGATTTGAAGATTATTAAATTGAGATTTTTCGCATTCACAATGCTATTTTTATATTAAGATAAATAATATATTAGAAAAAATACAAGAAATTACTATTCACATTGATGAAATTACGCTGGCTTGCAGCGAAAAAGTAAAAGCATTAGAAAATTTCGCCGCTCCCATTAGCGGCTCAGTAGCATAATTGGTCAGTGTATTGGGCCGTAATCTCAGGGTAGCGGGTTTGTGTCCCGTCTGAGGTGCTACGGGTGAGACGAGTTTTTCAACTATTTTTTCTAATATATAATTTATTTGAAGATTTCTACGTTTTGCCATTGTATTTATGTCTTAGCCAAAACCTCGGTGGTATTACTGAAGCGAATGCCAACTGGGTCGTAATTTGTTTTATTGGAACAAACTAAAACGAGACCGCGGGAAATCTCCACAGATTAGTTTAACGACTGCATTGTGCCACTGACTGCTTTGACCGATGACCAAGCCGCATCACACTGATGTAAACAAAACGACATTCGAAAAACAAATGCTGTATAACAGGGTTTCTCAACCTTTTGAAGTTGCGCCTCCTTAACGCCTTGCGAAATAAAATTGAGGTAATTTAGCTCTCTAGTTCAGTCTATATTAAGTCTAGTATTTTTTGTAAATTATCAAATGCTTTGCGTCCCCCCTAAAAACTGGCCACGCGCCCCACTGGTTGAAAAACCCCCTGTACATCTTCTAGGTATATAAAGTGGTAACGTTTTGAATGAAAGTAAATAAAGTTCGTTATTAACTTATTTGTTCTTATTATATGGGTGTCTTGTCAGTGTTTATTAAATGCTATAAGAACCAGCAATGCTTGAACCTCTGTTCAGTGAACTTATTTCAAGGGGGAAGCCTTTATAATCCCTGACATAATAAAATCTTACTTACTTTTTTTTTTTATTTATTGTCACTAAAACTTGTGTCGTACTTGAAGTCTCCAAATGGAAAAATGCGAAGCTATTTTTCTTTTTTACCGTTTATATGTTCAGTAAATGTTGCGTCAAAGTTATGCTTGATTTTTCTTGGCATTAAAGTGCTGTAGTTAATAAGCTGAGCTGGATAGTCTTCGTTACTCTAGTCTTTAATAATAATAATGCTTGGACAATTTCACACAGCGCCATCTAGCCCGAAACTAAGCAAAGCTTGTAATATTGGTGCTAGACAACTGATATACTACTTATATACTTTTTAAATGTAAACTTATTATACATTGTACTACCCAGACCCGTCACAGAAATTAAAATTCATCATTTAAATATTTGCCCGGTCGGATATCGAACCCGGAACCTTTTGCGTAGTAGCATGGCATAATGACCTGCACCACTCGGGAAGTGACAAAAGTTCGGTGTCGTACCTTAATATAAAGAATACGGAGTTGTTCACCATTGCGTTTTCCAATGAAACTGGTAAGACTCACTTCATATTTATGAATTAACTGATTGGGCTGCCAAGAAGGTCAATTACGTATATTGTTATGTTTAATCGGAAACGGGGAAAGCGGAAAATCACCAGGTCTTAAAGCCAGCTGGACAGATGCCAGGCTTTCACCTAGCAGTTAATTGTTCGCTATGTGGCTACAATTAGATGGGATCTGTGAACGATCGACACGTGGAGCAAATGATAATTTAATAGTTGAAGAATATTATTGGCCATTTGATTGTAAACAAATACCAATGACCAAATGACGTATTTGAACCAGTCTCCTCTCCACGCTAGTGCTCACTTATAAAGTAATGTCTTAAATCTATTGCCCTAAAGTGGAATAATTTTTGTTTCAAGCACTTCCATCTCACACAATATAGACCAATTTGATAGAAAAACAATGAAGTATAAAACGAAGAAGAAGAACATTTTCCTGTATAATGTCTTTTGTTGTTGCAAAAAGAAGGTTTCTTCAATATCTTTGTGCCATTTAGCAAATTTTTTTTAATACATTTCTGCTTTGAATTTCTACTAAACATTTGAGCTGAAAATTCTTTGTTTGTACCTATCCTTGCGTAAGTTGTAAATTCTCCAAAACACTTCCGGTATGGGGTCCGCAGTCAAGGACAAAGTGAGACAGCTGCAGAGGAAGGAAAGAGACGGGTCGACAACAAAAGTGACCATGAACGTAAGCGTGGCCTAGTACCGTGGTGGATCAATAATTTGGGACGAGGGGACTCCTGGGAGAAGGGATTGTTTGTATTGGAACGTATGGATACGCAGTTGCGGGGATGAAAAAAGCGACGTAATAGGTAGGCTGACTTCAGACTATTTGCGTACATTGAAAGATAACTGACGATAGATAAATGACGACCTCCGTGGTCGAGTGGCTTTGTACACCGGTTTTCAAGGTGTCGCCATCTCTGAGGTCCCGGGTTCGATCCCCGGTTGGGTCAATTTAGAAAAACGAACTTTTCTATATTGACTCAGGTCTGGGTGTTTGTGATACCACCGTTGTCTCTGATTTCCATAACACAAGTGCTTTAGCTTCTTACTTTGGAATCGGAGCAATGTATGTGATGTTGTCAAATATTTATTTATTTATAACTGTACTTGTGAATACCTACCATAACCTGAAAAACAAATTGTAATTTTATGTACACACAACGGCACCTCAGACTATACATGTTGACCTTGAGACCGCCTTTATGCCTTACGTAATAAAAGTTGTTTTCGCAGTTTAACTGTATAACCTGACGTGCTGTCGTCTTTACAGTCAGTAAATGTCGGGTTCACCATAATTATTAATTATTTTCAACTTACTTATCGCCATTAATAGTAGGTAATTCTAGTGGAGAACTCACATTTTTGGTCACCCATCTTATAGCAAACCTTTGCGAAAGTTGTTCAACTTCCGCAATCGCAGGCCGAACACACACTATCCATCTATATGTTATGTACGTGCCTTCTTTACTAAAATCTACTATTGAAACAATAATTATATCTACGAGCGTCAAAGTATTGAAAATTCAAAATTCCTTTGAGTTCTATTAGCAAGTCCGACGCAATAGGCCAGTATGCTGGACAATAAATATTACCAATTTGTCGCTTGTTATACCATGTATATGTCATCAGCACGGCGTTAACACCCACGACGGCCTTTTATAGTGGTCTCTCAAAATAGACGTGTAAATTAAATAGTTTGAGACCACCGCCCGCTGACTAGTATAATGGTTATGTTCAAATTACATAATTGTTTTTGGATCTCTACTTCCTTTCTTTTTTAAACAATTGTTCTGCGCCGGGGATTGACCGAGCTGTGATCTGATTATGGCTATGGAGGGAGTGAATGGAGGGAGTGAATGGAGGAGATCCAGATCGCTATACACACCTATATTCTAAGAGATGCAAGGATATGTCAAAAAAAACCGTGAAAATATCATTAAAAATGTAAAATGTATGGAATCATTAAATCCAGAAACTGAGAACTCTAATCCTTACATCTCTTAGAATACTGATCAGATCAGATGGATGTGTATAGCGATCTGGATCTCCTCCATTCACTCCCTGGACAGCCATCATCAGATTACAGCTCGGTCAATCCCTGGCGGAAACCAAGGCTTCAAAGTTACCTCCTCTGTATGAAAATCGACTGACATCCTTCATTATGTGGCCGATAACGTCAATCGTAGTCATAATTTTTTTTTTTGGTTAATCTATCTCAATTATACATTGATTACGAATATAAACCTTAGGTACAAACTTTTCTACGCCGCGCCGTCTATGAGTTTATTTTTTTATCGTAGGTAACATATGAGAAATATAAGAAAAGTTTATTATTTTAAACGGCAACAACTACGACACATTAGCCAGTTGTATTCAAACAAATTCGACTCAGTTAAGAAAACTATTATTTGTTTCTTTCATTTCATTCATGCACCATCCTTGATTTGAATGATAATATTTGAAGTTGAACGACAATGATATCGTTTCATTACATCACTAATTTAGTTATTATCGTTATCAGCTCATCAATTATAAGTAATCTCTTACAATATAATACGATTTATAAATAAGTTTTTGTGTTGTGTATTGAGTTGATTAGTACAATTAAATTTCAATAACGTTAAAAAAATACTAGTGTAATTTGCTACTAGAATTGTAAATAAAAATTAAAAATACACATTTTTTTACTTTAATTCTGAGATTTTGGTCAGGATCTCTAATCTCTATGTTCAATAAAAGATGATAAAAACAACCCGAATTCAAAAACCAATTCGTATTGAATTGGTATATTATAATATAGGATACAGTAGAGAATATATGTTGTATATACTGTGGTAGAGACGAGCATTATTTACGCAAACCGGCACGTGTATCGCATAAATTCCACGCGCCAAGGTTATATTATGCGAGACGTACTCTGGTTTTTAAAAACGTCAAAAGCTGGTTTTTAAATGGTTAGAAACACTACCCAACCCACGTACACATTTAGAAGGTTTATGAAATGTTTTTTTTTAAATAGAAATTATTATTATTATAAGTTTTACTAGCGATAAAATATTAAATGGTCGCCAGTTTTATATTGTTATTATTGATACATATAGGTACTTAACTGATTCCCATGTTGTCCTTTCCATTCCCATTGCAATGCGGAACAAACCACTTGATTCAGTCGTCATCATATCATAATGTCCCATTGTCATAGTACGATCGCTGGTTGGTGGTTTAACTAAATGTTGGTAAACATTAAATTGTACCTTTTAATACCCTCAGACAATTTTGTGTCATAAGTATACTTATTACTTGAAAACAGTAGATTGTACAACTAGTGCATAAAATGGGTTTTATGTACGAGTTCACAGTACTTCGATTGTGAGGAAATTAAATAGCAATATTGCAAAAACAAGTTTATTTAACGAAGTTTACCTGACGACCTTTGTCTTAGAGTCTGGGACTTAGACGAAGATTTTACTTTATGCACTAGAACATGAAAAGCGATTTTATGCAGCCTATACCCAACTTAAAGACAAACATTATGAGCATGAGAAGTGAAAAAGAAATATAGATGCGATTTATATTGCAGAAGTTTTTAAAAATTACAGAGGAACAAAGTGAAAACTCTATTATATTATTCACAATATTTCATACACAAACAATTTTAGTTGTGGCGCCACTTTTAATAACAATAGCATACAATAGTGAACACTTTAAATACGAGAGCGTCGTCACTAAAATAACGGCGCGCACGAAAATGGCGTCGCATTTTCATATACCCTAGCGGCCGCCCGCGACTTCGTCCGCGTGAACTTTGTTCTTGTTTCATACAAACTTTCTTCTTCTACTAAACTTTCTTCAATATCAATTTTTACGACCAAAGGTAGTGTAATGTTTATGTTATTTAATAAATGCAATGCAAAGTGAGTACGCGTCGCCGGTAGGGGGAGCGGGCGAGTCATTGACTGACAGTGATAGTGATAGATCGCTGCGCCGGTTACCACCGTAGCAGGCGGGCGTGTGCGCACCTTTGCGTTGAACAACATAATAATTGTGTTGTTTATTTGCTTGCACCACTACTAGCTTTGGACATCACAGGTAGCATAATGTTCTTACCCATGGTCCAATATACAAGGTGTTACAAAAATACCCCTAATGCCGAATATGGTATATAGTGACCATCAAACTGATCAACTTTTATTATAGGACCAACTCTGAAATCGCGAAAAAAAATCAGCTGTTTCATACAAAAATTAAAATCGGAAATATCAAAATGTATGAAACAGCTGATTTTTTTTCGCAATTTCAGAGTTGGTCCCATAGTAAAAGTTATTCAGTTTGATGGTCTCATATTCGGCATTAGGGGTATTTTTGTAACACCTTGTATTTCTACCAATATTAAAAAGTAAATTAAAAGGAAACAGACAGATAGACAGAGGTTACTAAAATATTAATATAGGGTAATATTAGTATGGATGAATACATTTCATGTTGTAAACGTGTGTAAATGCGTGGTTTTAGATAATATTTGAGGTTGATGCTCAAATTAGTTTATCCTGATCCTGTTTACAAACATCATGATTTATTTATGCAGTGTTTTGCAAAAATGTTGGTTTACAAGAAGTTTTCACTGCACGGTTTTCTCGTGTGGAGTCATAACTGAATAGAATAAAGAATATATTAAAATTCCTTTTAGAAAAAAATAACAGGTATAGTACTTATGGTTGTATGTAAATTCATTGAAGAAGCTAGACCGCAAGAATAATAAATAATTTAAAACCATTGTTGGCAATGTTAAACTAACGTCTACATAATATTAAAGATAACAGAAACATAGACTTTTGAAAGAGAAAAGCAATATTAAAGGTGTAAAATGAATAATCTGCTGTTTCCAATGACTTCAATTACATAGACGAGCTGTTCAAAACTAAAATAGTGTCACAACCAACCTTCGCATCAACTGTTTCTCTCGGTCGCTCGCAATAGACTAAAGGAGTTGCAGTGCATGCACCGTAACTTAATGAGCAGTTTTTCGGTACTGACAGCCTGTCTAGTGTAGTATACACATAGAAGTCTTTGGCTGTTTCAAAAAGTTTCCAATTACTATTTACATTGGTGTCACGTACCTTCATGACCTACGCCAATATTATGAGTGCACTTCTCAGAAAATTGCACCGAAATCTTGCCGACACAAAACAAAGTTTGTTGTAGAAGCCAATGCAACAGAATAACACAGTGTCCAGTTACAATTTTACAGCTAATTTCAATAACTATTTTGTTTTATAATAGTAGTTTGTTACACAAGGGACGTAATAGCTACTTACAACCGAGGTAAGTAAAGTAGAAACTTTACATCATTCATGCGAGGTAAATAAAACATTTATATTGGTATGACAATTATACAATAGACTAGCTAACAAAATAAAGGAATATGATCACATTAACTCATTCAAATCCAAGCTAAAAGAACACGTATACACATTGTAACTAATCATAAATTATTTAAGTATGCTCTATTTGATGCCGCCGCCTCAGAAGCATGATGTTGACTTAAGTAATTGAGTGCCTATCCTCGTATCTCATTTTAAGTTAACATTATGTTTTTATGAGAATAAATGTCTTTAAACCTAATTTTTTTTAGAGAAAAAAAATCATTGTTTTTTTCAGTAAAAAGTTTCGTCATTTTATGAGAAAAATTAAAAAGAAAAACCTCCTTCAAAAAACCTTAAAAAAATTGCTATAAAAAAACAGCTTCAAAAAACAGCAGCTCTAAAAAGCAAGAAATAATATTCAAATCTGCATAATTACTATTCAAGTACCTACGCATATCTGATATTAAAAAAACGTCTTTTGAAGTCGGGTGGGGCTAAACATAATTTCCTTTTTTAATCATAATAACATTTATCGTGGTTTCTCTTTCTCAATTTGATTTTTTAATTCTTAAAGCCCCACCCGACTTCATAAGACGTTTTTTTAATATCAGATATGCGTAGGTACTTGAATAGTAATTATGCAGATTTGAATATTATTTCTTGCTTTTTAGAGCTGCTGTTTTTTGAAGCTGTTTTTTTATAGCAATTTTTTTAAGGTTTTTCTTTTTAATTTTTAAAAGTTTTTTTATTTTTAACTTTTTTGGGGTAGGTATGTATAAGTAAATGTAAGCGATGATATAAATATATTTTATTCATATTTCACACATTTCAATGGTATAATACGCCTAGTAACTCAATATCCACTTTTCGCACTGTTAATTTTAGCAAGGGTCAGACATGGGGTAGGTGACCAAAGTGTATTATCTCCTCCGTGCTTCAGAAGACACGTTAAGCCGTTAGTTCCAGCTACATTTGCACATTAACACCCACCAATCCGCATTGGGCCCGCGCGGTAGGTTATGGCCCATCCTATTCATCAGCCCATAAGTAAGGCTTGTATCCCAGCCCCAGTAGTGACAATAAAAATGGCTGATGCAAAACCTTTCAATACCGTAGAGTAATCACTAATACACTATCATATTTGATTTTGAAGAGTTCTCTTGTGTATCTTCGAAGTCCAAGGTCCAATGTGAAGGAAATTTGAATGAAAACATCCTTAAAGTATCCCCTTTCTAACGAAACAAGAATCATCTAAATCGGTTTATAAAAAAAGAAGTTATGTCTGAAGATCCGTTTAAACTCGTGCAAAAGTTACCTAAAAAATTACAGTATTTTCAGGATTACTCAAAAACTACTGAACTGATTCAAAATTTTCAAAAAATGGGACCACCTGGGGAGCAAACCTGATAAAGTGGCGTTTGAATCATGTCAATCGGTTCAGCCGTTTTCAAGTTATCGGTGGACATACATAAAAAAAAAATAAAAAAAAAAAAACAAATAAACAGTCGAACATAGAACCTCCTCCTTTTTTTGAAGTCGGTTAAAAAGAGATTGGTTCACCAAGGAGTTTTACATAGCTTAAATGGTAAAGTGTACTTTACAATGAAAGCACCCTATGCTTGAATTGTAAAGTGATTTGATAATGGAACGTTCTTACCACACTAGTAAATCCTAGTTACCGAGCAGTATGTAGTAAATTTCTGTTATTTGTTTTTTTTAACCAATTGAAAAGCAGGTAAGTACCAGTATTAACTTTTTAAGTCAGCTGATTCATTTTATCGATTTGTTGTTGTTTACATATTTTTTTATCGTGGTATTTTTTACGGATGTCATAAAAATTTATGCGGGGCGCGGCGTAACGATGTAAAGCAATATTCATATTTATAAAAACAAATTAGTTTTATAATAAAAGTATAAATAAAACGAAAGTAGTGATGTGTTTTCACAAAACGCAATGTCAAGTCAAGTATTAAATAGGCACAGTGTAGGGTCAGATTTTTTAAAATTTGTTTTTACGTAGTGTTGTTTGTTTTGGTGCACAGCTGTATTCGATCAATCTATGCCAAAATAGAATATCAACAGCTACTAGTTGTTTTAAAGTAAGCAGGGTAACCACGTTTCCAGGAAAAAAACATAAGGCAAAGAAAACAAAACACTTTCGAAGTTTGTTTTTTTTAATTTAAATTCAATTGATGATTTCAGAGTTACTGACGTGACGACTCGGACAAATAATTTCGAACACTTTGTCCGAAACGTCACTTTTTAATTTTATGATTTTTTTAAATGATGATTCGGATACTTTTTTATAGTTAAAATCTGACTGAAAAAACGCTTTTAATTTTAAAAGTGTCTGAATTGTCAGTGAAATAATCATAAAATTATAAAGACATGTAAATGTAAACATATTTTAAACTATTATTATTGTATTGAAGTACACCTACTCTATATCTACAAACAGATAATGTACGGTGTAGTTTTTTTTATGTCTAGATAGATTGGGCTTATCGATTACAAAATGATGTCTCTAGTCCTTACACATTATTTATGTTAAATTAAATTAAAAAAAAAACAGTTATTTTAATTAATTTAGTCCTCAATCTTTCGAGGCCGAATGACTTTACAGGCTGCCGCAGGCTGCCGTTAATTTGAGCTTTTATAAAAAGTATAGGACCTTAACAATTGTTGATAATGGGACTGAAAGGGAATTATACTGAATTATCTTTTAGTAAATGTTACTATTGACAACTATTCAATACTAAATCAAGACATGTTTGACCATAAACACTGCCCTTGTTTTTTAAATGTTAAAAATAGTAATGAACGTTTCTTTCTTTTTTAATGTTTACCTAAAAGCACAGAATGAGTATAGTTTTGCTAAAAGTCTCAGCAACACCCGTTTTCTGGTATCCCTATCGATTAATTTCCCGCTGTCCCGAGTTCCCGCGGCGATCGGCGATCAAGGTCGACCTATTTTCGCCTAGCTCTGCGCAAGATCTCGCCACGTGATTATCGAGTGATGTCGTTATCGTATCGTTACCGTCAATCGAATTGAGCTATTTTGATGTGTAGCTTTGAGTAATTTTAGACAGAAATACAAGAATCAGATAAATAAAGAATTCCGCAAAAACAGCCTTTATCACAGCTAAGTATATAAGAATATTAAACATCCATGACTCGGAAGCAAAGAATGAATAAGCTCATCACCCTATACAATATTTCAACCCCGGCCCTATTATTAATTCTGTGCCCCAAGACTAAAAAATACCATCTCTCTTTCTTTTTGCAAGAAATGTTAGCATTGTTATATGTCTTGTTGGTCTGAATAATAAACAAAATTTTGTCGGTTTAATAATGTTTTTTTTAAAATTTCGATATCTATACAGCTAAAAGGGTTGTGGGAATCGATATTCATATTCCTCCTTCTTGAAGCAGGGTGAAAAGCCAAGATGAAAGTCCACTTCACCCTGAATTCTTAACCACAAAGAAACAGTCTTACATCTTGCAACTGAAACACAACCAATGACTTGGTGTCATTTTTGAGTAATATGGTTAGGTGCAACTAAGTTACGTCAGTACTATACTAATTCTGTGACTAAGTCGTAAGTACTTATAACTTTTTGCATTTTGTTAAATGCGCTGAAATCAGTCAATACAGTGAGAGAAAAATGAAATACAGATTTTTTCACACTGTTTTTGAACAGTGTGAGAAAAAACATTATTTTATTTTTCACTGTCTTCCTTCCACAGAATATTTTCATTTTTTTGTAAAGATTGTCGCTCGCACTCTATTTAAAATGTATACGAAAACTTATATAATGAATTGTTTAGTCAGAAATTATGTGCTTAATGTGCAAGTTTAATAGTTTATTCAAGAGTCACAGAATAGTACAGTGATGACATATATTTACATTATTGTTTTTTTATGGATTTCATGTTCAGTGAATGTTACCCATAAAAGTGGTGGTTGTAACTTTGTAAATAAGTACAAGTCTTACATAAAATCAAGGTTAAATGTAATCAAGTACGCTTATCTGAAAACTATTTCTCAAAGACCTACCGCACGGGTTCAAGAATAATTGATAAAGGTTCATATTTTTTGTATCATATTTTTATTATGATTATAAACAAACTTACTTAATGAAGTAGATGTTTTGGTTGTTGTTGCAAATGTAGTTCGTGTTAAGAGTCCGGCGAACAGTGAGCTTCCCCCATACAAACGTAATACCAAAATGATTTGCAATTAGTCTTAGAGCATAATTAACTCTTCTTTTGATGTTATTCGTATTAAGTATTCGTAAGACAGTATTTGTAAAGTAGTATAGTCTATTAAATAAAAAATACCAAACCAAATAAAAATTAAAATGCGATTTACAGTTTTGTATGAAAAAATGTAATTGGCATTTATTTTGAATTGGGTTAGTATTTTGGATTTTTATTTGATAGAACCTAATAAATACTGTCTTAATCCAAATAATATCACAGGAAGAGTTAATTATGCTCAAATTGCAAATCATTTTGGTATTACGTTTGTATGGGAAGCTCACTGTTCGCCGGACTCTTAAGATTGAGTCTCATCTGTTGATATCTATCGATAATATTTGTTTATGCTTACCTTGGGCGATGCCACGTGTAACTTAAAGTACATAAGTGCAATCAAGTCTAATAAGTACTTGTACATTTTCAGCTACCTTAATGCCGGTTGCAGAGCAAAGCTAGACAGTATGAATGATTAGACTTATCATTAAATTCTTCGCCTCCGACTGCATGTTATTATGTTGCCTTTAATATTTGGTCTTGTTTCCATCTTTTCAGTTGACTTGTCTTTTAATTCAGGTGGGTTTTATACTTTTTTAAATAGTTATTACAAGGACGAAGTTTCTATCTGCAAATTCCACAAATGTAATGGACTTTTAGATGATCTGTAATAGGTTTCATATTAAGCTTAATGGATCAAACCACTTAAATATTGTAAGAGTTAAATAGATACCTATGCAAATTTTATAAAATTATTTGACTTTTATAATATTTTAGTTAAATGCGTCAAACCACTTATATTTGGTTTTCATTATCGGTGCGGATTATTTACTTGTCACGACCATTTATTTACACAGAACATAGTGTGCATAAGGAGTGACTCTATGTGAGATATGACCACGGTAAATACAATAAAAACAGTATTTTTATAGCTTGGGTGCTAAAAATTTTCATGATTTGACTGAAAAGGGTTTTCTTTAATATTTAAAAAATAATTTAAGAATATTTTACAAAGTAGTTATATCCATCACAGTAAAAAGAAATCCATTTGAAAATGATAATGATATTGGCATCGCTAAATAAGCCGGTGTATGTATATGTATGCCGCTTTCTAACAGAATAAAAAAACTTATATGACATTAATGCAATAAAACAAGTGTTTGTATTGTTATTCCTTTGTTTAATTTATTTAAATGCTTCAACGCCCGGAAAATGATATCAATAGATATTCCATTGTTATCCGCTCGGGCGTTGATGGCAATTACGACAAAAAATATTTTGTCAAAATTAAAAAAAAAGTTTTTAGATTTTCCTCAAGAGTGCGACAAATAAAATTTTGAATTTTTAAAGCAATATTTATGGAGAAAATAAATGAAATGTAAAAAACCCTTAGTGACGTCACAGCACACCTTTGCTCACGTTGTAGGCCACATAAAAAACAAATAGGTCACTCAAAATGTCACATTGTTTGACAGTGACAGAGTATTCCGCTACGTCACTTCCTGCAAAATTTTTAATCTTTTAAAACATTTTTATTTTAGTAAATAAAATATATTTAACAAAAACTTAAATATATTGGCCATCTCTTTTTTCGTTCTTTCTTCGGAAAGCAAATAAAACGGGCATGTAATTTTTTTGTCGTATTGTCCATTAAGCACAAAACTAAAAGAAAACCGCTAACGTGTATGGTTTGGTTTTATTTAAGTATCAAAGATTGCTTAAATATTGAACCGAGTAGGAGTGGATTTGCGAAATGATAAGATTGTTTGCTTGTAAGTCATTACGATAACAGTCTTCGAGTCGAATTGACAGACGGACACGTTTTCAAAATCTTAATCTAAATGCGAATAATAACGTGACGATCGAACACTTATCGTTATGATCTCAACATAATAATAATAAGGTTATACTTGAACTACTGTGGCCCTACCATGAGTTAATGCAAACTGTTTACGCATCCGTAAACTATCGCATATACTGCTCACAGTCAATGCGAGTGAAAGAGAGAAAAAGATAGTTTACGGTAACGTAAACAGTTTGCATCAACTCATGGTAGAGCCACAGGTCGCTTAATGGTTCGTTGAAATTCGACCAACATTATTATTTAAAGTTTGAAGATAACACAATACTTTTTTTAAGGACACTAAAGCTCATCAATAGGAATATAACAAATGAAAATAGAATCCGTTTGAAAAACAGAGGAGAAAAAGGGCATCGAACTGTTTTATATATTCGTAAAGATATTATCGGTTTAGTATTATTTGAACTTCTTATATTTACTTATGTAAGTAACTCAAGTATCCACTATTGAAAGGAGAGCAATAAAACGAAGATGAAATCACGGTCTCAACACGTGTCACTGGCTGCAAATATTAGCTTATCTAATATTAACATTGTTGAATTAATATAATCACTGCGAAGAAAATAAACTGGGAAAAACTTAGATATTAATGAATTTATTATCAAATATGTATGGACAAATCAATAAGTAAAATATAGACAGTCGTTATGATCTAGTTTGGTTTTTAAGAGGACGCATCGGACATTTTAGTGGCAGGGATCTCGATTTTTCTCATCAATTACAAAACATATAAAAATGATATTTAATAACCTGATTCCTGATTATTTATTTCATTGACTTCATATTGTCAGTTGCAGAAACACGATTCGATAACAGAGAAAAAAATATCAAAATAACCTCTTTTAAAACAGAGATTTGCATTTTCAGACAAACCTGACCGATTTAAGCCTTTTTTTCTTAGTAGATTAGTCTAAACACACACTTTAAAATGCCAGTTGGATTTTTTAAAATATATTATAGATTTTTATTTAAACGAAAACAACCGGTTTGGCGTTGCAAAACTGCTTGCCATGAGTGAGATAGTTAAATGTTAATTTACTAGAGTTTGAGCGAGAGAGTCAATACGAAAATAGTTTATCGATGCGTCGCCATAAGCAAAGATTTTATAAAGTCTAATTTTTGTGTTAGGTAGTTAAAAAAAATGTGGCTATAAAAACTAAATCTGTATTTTCTTTTCCGAATGTTAATGTTCGTTCATTGTAAAAATAGTGACGGTGTTTATTTTCTGAAAAAACTTAATACGCAATAGAGTTGAACCCATGTTTGAAATACCAGTACTAATAGTTAGAAAAGGACTGCAAATGCTAATTGTATGAGGAAAATTAGTAATAAATAAACACAATGTGCAAATCATAGAATCACGTTTCTTTTGCTACTAGTAATTAGTGAGATGAACTCTACTGACTAGGGCTCCCGAGGGCGAGGCTATCTGAAAGAAAGACAGACAAGTATCATGTCTTGTAAAATATAAATTATATGTTTGTCTCGTTTCATCCAAAGTTAAATTGCATTTTATTTAGAGTCGTGAACAAACACTGAGTAATAATTCCCAGTGAATATTTTGCATAAATTGAGTGGTAGGTTGAATAAATGAACTGTAATAAATTAATATAGCATTAAAATATTTATCAAATACAATATGTACTAAAGACAACGGTAATTTTCTCTCCAAGGTTAACTATCGATCGGGTAAACTATAGCTACAATCGCGCTCACGTGCACACTCATGCGCATAGTCGCTTTATGACTGTTGGTTGCATTTGCGTAAACAACTGCACAATATATGTTATCTCTGCAGTTTGATGAAGTTCAAAGTCTTAATGAAAAGCTTCTGTTTAGCTTTACACTGAAATGTGAAAAATCCGCTGTTTGTCTAATGTCTACTTTGTAATAGAAAGAGGCATCTAAATGGTAGGAGGAGATCAATGGCGCAGTGGTTTAGCGCCTGATGGTAAAAATCTTTACTAATGGTTCTTACAAACCATCAGGCAATTATGTCTACTTATTTACTTAGGTTTTAGGGCATACAAGTTTGGTATAAAATAAATTGGCATTTGGCAATTGGCAGGAAAAAACTTATGTCATACGCATAGTATAGTTGTGCTATACTACAATACAAGAAAGTGTGCAAATAATTTGGCAAACTAAAATGGTCACGTGCTATCGAAATAATAGGTGGTATCTCTGATAAAACATGTTTGTCCGTCTGTTCTCATCTACAGGTCGCATTTCTCAACAGATTCTCGTGAAAATGAGCAGGTTCTATAATTATATGGATTTTTGTATATTCAGGTTTTCGACATACCATATTTCAGCCATTTCGAAAAATGATCAGAAATGTTACAACTAGTTACTCTACAGAACCACTAGTAACAATAATTAATTAGCGAGCGCGTGTATTAATTGTTAAACATATTGTTTTTCGAACGTTTATGCGTGTCACACGCTAATTAATAATCAATAATAATGAGGCAATAATGGAAATGAGATATTTTTATAGGTCATACACGATTACGCTCACAGCTGAATAATTTGTTTATCAATTATTAATTTTAAATAAAAACAATATTCTGTTGATATTCCGCGCAAGAAGTTAAGCTAATGATTCAGAGTATGAAAAACAAATTAATGACAACTAAAATTACAGAATCAAATCCAAACTAAATAAAGGTGCAGACACATTGGGCTTACGTGACGACACCCCACGCCACGTGATGACACGCTAGAAGCACACTTGTAACCCGCCACCCTATGTGACGTGACGCGTCAGAGAGCATCAGCGATAGAAGCACACTGAGTTTACGTAACGACACGTTCTCCGATGTGATGTTACGTACATTTTTAGTAAAGCGCCATTCGTCGATATATTCGCTCGATTCGTGACTGCTACGCTATAAAAATGGGTTTTAGTGACAGACACAAGACGAAGACTCAAACAAGCCCACACTCGATGAGGTTGTATGGTTTTATTACAGAGTTTCTTTGGCGTTCTTCCGGCTCCATCATCAGATCGTCTCAATGACATCATAATATTGCATTGTCTTCCATTTCTGACCAATGTTTAAAGTTTCAAGTCTCTACCTCATTGGGAAGCTGGTATAAAATCGTTTGCAAAATTTGTAGACAAACAAACGAAGAAACAAACAAGAACGAGAAAGCGACGTAATATTTTATTTTTTTATAAAATACTCGAAACATTATAGAAAATGCAAAAAAAAATCTCCTCATGGCAATAATAAAGACTTAAATTACTGATATTGATTATAAATAAAAAAAACTGTTTTTTTTACTCCTGTATCTAATTAGAACCGATATTGATTAAAAATATTATACTGTTTTTTTTTACTCTTGTATGTAATTAAATTTAAATTTGTTGAGCCGTGTAATTCGTGTATCAATAAGGATAGGGTATATAGCCAAATATTTTTCATAAAATAACATTACTTATGTTAAAATCATCAAAACCAATTTATTGACTTACCTTAATTGTTTTAAGTGCTGCCACGTTTTCTGAGAACATATTGCCTCTTCTTTAATTGACGACTGTTTATGATTTTGACCGTAATACCCTCATTATTTTGTCGAAATCACGAGAAGAACTGGCAACATTGTATTTTAGGCGGATCTTTATTTGTATTAAGTTTCACGGCCACTGGCCAACCCGCCTGACATTGGGTCCAAGGTTCGACGAACTTGTGCCACTATCCAATTTAGTAACCTAATCGAGTTAGTTGGCGATCCATCGAAGTTTGATTGGGCTTTTGAAACTTTACGCTAACTTAGTATTTGATTAAAATTGCTTAGGGGTTGGTCGTTTGGTGGGTAAACATAAAGCTTGTTAAAAAAATAACCTACAGGATTTTTTTAAGGGGCCTGTAAGTAATTTCTGATAAGACGTGTACGAAGTTCTGAATGATCTTGAAACGATAATTATGAATTTCATACATATTTATATTTTTTTTGCAATCTACTATAGATGGTCATGATGTTTCCAAATCAACCAGAATTCGGTTGTATGTGACGTGTCTATACAACGTGTTACAAAAGTACCCCTAATGCCGAATATGGTATATAGGGACCATCAAACTGATCAACTTTTACTATGGGTCCAACTCTGAAATCGCGAAAAATAAATCAGCTGTTTCATACGATTTGATATTTTCGTAATTAATTTTTGTATGAAACAGCTGTTTTTTTTTTTTTCGCGATTTCAAATTATATGTCACGCACGTCACGCGCTCAAAATCAATGTTAATTATTTGACTTTTATTTTTTTTTCTTCCAGTTGTGTACTGCGACTACAATGGATCGGGGCGAGCGTTGCAGTGGATCGAGGAGTACATTGCGCGCGATGTACTGCCCACGCACGCGACGAGGTGCACCGCGCTCTCATACACGTCGGGCCAGAGTGAGATATATAGGTAAGTGGTGTTTGGAAATAGCCTTATACAAGGTATTACAGAAATACCCCTAATGCCGAATCTGGTATATAGGGACCATCAAACTGATCAAATTTTACTATGGGGCCAACTCTGAAATCGCGAAAATAAAATCAGCTGTTTCATTCATTTTGATATTTTTGACTTTAATTTTTGTATGAAACAGCTGATTTTTTTTCGCGATTTCAGAGTTGGTCCCATAGTAAAAGTTTCAGTTTGATGGTGCCTATATACCATATTCGGCATTAGGGGTATTTTTGTAACACCTTGTATAACCGAATAAGGTACATAGTTATGTTACCAATGTTACCATGCATATAACCTCGAAAAAATATTATAAACCGTGAAAATCCCCACTTTTTGAAAAAAAAAAATATTTTCTTTTTATGACAAACTGCATAGTGGCAACTCTAGACCGAAATTGTTTTTTGCTTTTACCTAATGGGATTGATTATCGAAAACAGTAGTCTATTTGCGTCTAAGGTTTACACTTAGCAATTTTCCATATAAATAAAGCCATGTGGTTGTATTCAGGGTTTAAACTAATTTTCCGGGGTTGTATGTATAGCAAGGTACCCTGTCTACCATATTTGAACAACCTGTATATCAACGAATAAATCACTATAATGATTAAAGCCTTCGATCGAATAAACCGATGAAGAATCGGTAGTCTTAAAACTGAAGAATATCTTCGTTTCTTGCAATTTATCAGCAATTTTTTTCTCATTCTCGACTTTGTGACCTAGTTCCACAAGTGTAGTGATAGATACGGCTTGATCCGGAAAGGGAAATCGGAAGGTCACCGCAACTTACAACTCGGAGAAGTCAATATTGTTTTAGGTCATAAAGCTAATGATTATAAGTAATTTCTAATTCTAATTTAGTTGTTGCGAAGTCAGAGTTTCTACAACAAAGCTTTATTTGTGTTTCTTGACTGACCATCAGCCATTTTTAATGTTCCCATTGCTGGGGCACAGGCCGACCATACGGGTGGATAAGGAGGATGGACCATAACCCACCACGCGGGCCCAATGCGTATTGGTGGGTGCTAACGACTGCAAATGCAGCCGGGACCAACGGCTTAACGTGCTCGGCGACACGCACACGTACTTTTGTACCTCCGTAGTGTACGCACAACAGCACGGTAAGTTAAACAGTTGAACTACGAAAACAGCTTTTATTACGTACGGCATAAAGACGGTCTCAAG
This sequence comes from Catoptria pinella, assembly GCA_963556745.1. Taxonomy (NCBI): domain Eukaryota; kingdom Metazoa; phylum Arthropoda; class Insecta; order Lepidoptera; family Crambidae; genus Catoptria; species Catoptria pinella. Next base: position 3,887,798 of record OY750777.1, read on the forward strand.
GTCAACATGTATAGTCTGACGTGCCGCTGACTGTACATTGGAAACTACGGCGTTTGGAGCCATATCTGGCTCCGAAAAAGTGCATTAAAATGGGCGCGAAGACTTACTTTCTATACGTTACTATTCTAAGATTTATAGTTATAGTTCCCATCAGTCAATGTCAATATCATGTTCTTCAATTTCTAATAGGTCTGAATCCAAAGTGCTAATCCGCAACGCAGTGGGCGCATTGCCTGAAGATGTGGTGGTGCTGGGGGCGTCCCTGCCCAGGTTGCTGAGGGCCCTGCGCCCACAGAGGGCGGCCTTGTTCGTGTCCTCGAGGGAGACGGAGAGGCAGCTGATTCCGTGGCGAGAATGTGGCTCTGAGGTAAGGTTTAGTTAACCCTAGAGTGCGCGTGCTATTTTTTATACCGTGAGTGGGCGCGTGGTGCAAATAGTACAGAATCCGGTAATTTTTTGTATGATAATGTTATTTATTTATATATTTTTCCAAAGATGATTAAAAGCCTAGTGCCTTAAAATGTATAACACAATCATAATAAATAGTCGATTTTCTTGAAGCTTATAATATATTCCATTTTAACTTAAAATGGAATATATACGAAAATTTCACAAAATATTGACAATTATTTTATCGGTGGCGGCAAAATGCTCCCACGCGCCCACTCTAGGGTTAAACAGAGTTTTATATATAAGAGAGGGGTCAGCAATACATAAGTTTATGTAAATAGAACTATGATACATTATGCGTAAATAGTAATATTATTATGCTTGAAAATTAAAAGAAACAACACAAAACGTCTACGTAACGTTTAATATTTGGTTTATTGATATAACTTGTAGTCATAAGGGCACAGCCTAGCTTCTCTACTCCTAAACAAAAGCTAGAGAACTGTCGTTTCGTTTGAAAATATAATAATAGTAGATTATTAGACAAGGGTCAAAATGAAGCATTTTTTTTAATTTTGCATTACTCTATGGGCGACTATTCTTTTACACCCTAGGGTGGAACACAGAGTTTTTAACCCGCTGCGCAGTTTAAATATATATCACTTTCCGAATATGAGAAATAAAAAAATATTTTTTATCATTACTCTGTAACCAAAGAGTTACAGAACCCAAATAGTTTACATACGATGCTAAGGCATCACAGTACAAACAAGTGTTGTTGAACTTTAAACAAGGCCAAAGTTAAATGTAAAAAAGATAATTTCTTATTCTTATTTTTTAATTATCCTCATGTTGTTTTGAAACTAAATTGGAGTAAGTCGATGACCCTGGCGTGATAAACATAATTCTAATAGACGGATAGGCGCCGTATTACGTATTAGGTACTTACTGCCACAGCTGGTAAACAAGTTTTAAGGTAACACAATCGATAGTTAATTTTATTAATTTGTAATTGCTTCTTTGTGAATTAACTTAATGTTAGGTATGAATTTTAAAGAAATTGCATTTTCCATACTAACATTTCCTCCATTTATATGTTTGGAAAATTATGATAAGGATTTTTTACTATTGATTCAATATAATATTAAGCTATTGATGAATATTTTAAATCATATTAGTGAGGTTCTCTATTTGTTAGGAATAATCGCCAATTTTGTAGGTGGGGCCACAATACTTGTGATGAACAAATATTTTCCTTACACAAAAAAAGTCATGATGTGGAAGCCTCTTTTTCATGTTTTTCTTATCCATCTTAAAGAACTTTAGAAATTTCTCAAGAACAAGTAAGAGATAATTAAAGGAAGAAAAACGGGAATTACGGGAAGACCTATTATTGTCATGGAGATCCATGGAGTAACCTAATGGTATTCTCGTATGATGTTTAAGGGAGCGGGATGATGATTACCAGCCGTTATGTAATTATTATCGCATGAGGGTTAGTGGCCACCTCTGGTGTTAGAGTTTATCAAGCCGCCTGTAAGGCCTCTGACTTGGCTTAACGACTGTTATCAGATGACAACAGCCGGAACCGATGGTTTAACGTGCCCTCCGAAGCACGGAAGCGCTCAGTTGTAATGCCACTTAACGGTCACCCATCCGACACCTGGCCGGACCGAGCTTTGCTTAATAAACGTGCTAGAGGACGATCAGTCTGTCAAGCTCCGCCATGAGCGCTCTACTGAATGTATGATGAATAAATGAAGGAAATAACTTAATTGAGACTTTTTCTTCTTAAAACCCTTCGACGTAGGACCTAGGTATGTCATAGCATTTTCACGTTCGATGAGTGCGTATAAATGCCTCCACTGAATAATAAACATTTGGTTTAATTCAATGCTACACAATTTGGTACATATCTGACATATGCGTCGTATAAACAAATTCGCAGAATCGATTAATTTTTATTTAAATTTTACACTTGTGAAAACATAATCGATTCCATTAACCTTGGATGTTGATATACTGTATATAAATTATGTTTTATAGGTGTTGGGATTTTATTTTTGGTTTAAAGATGTATTTATATATTTTTTTTGCTAGATAAAAGCTCTGGTTGGTACGATTATGTAACGAGGGCCATTACATAATGATATCAAATAGTGATACATTCGTATCGTACTTGGCCTTTTGCCTAATGTTTTGCTGTTGGGTATTCTTGAATAGGCTAATAATATTATTAATAAATAATTCACTTGCCAAAATATCGGTTATGTTAGCTTTGAATTCCAGTAAAAACATTCGAAGAATATGATTTTAATCATGATAAATATTTATCTCCACTCTACAACAGTTTTCAAAATTTGGAACCTGAACTCAAACATTTGAATTATCTACTGCGCTAAATATAATACTTAAGTTTTCAGTAATTGAATCACTCAGATTAGCATTTAATAAAAAATAAAGATGTATCTAATATTTGTGTAAGTAGGAATAAATTTCTTTTTTGTTACGATGTTGATTTTAAGCCCTTATTTTTAGGGTTAAACGGGACCCTATTACTAAGACTGCGTTGTCCGTCCGTCTGTCTGTCTGTCCGTCTGTCACCATGCTGTATCTCATGAACCGTGATAGTTAAATAGTTAAAATTTTCACAGATAATGTATTTCTGTTGCCGCTATAACAACAAATACTAAAAAACAGAATAAAATAAGTATTTAAGGGGGGCTCCCTTACAACAGACATGTTTTTTTTCCGTTTTCATAGATATGTACGGAACCCTTCGTGCGCGAGTCCGACGCGCACTTAACCGGTTTTTATATTTGATCACTAACATATCAACTTATTTTTTATTCATTGCTCCACTTTCATTAAAGTGCGATATGTTATCAAAAACAACGGTCTGGTGATGACATAATGCGTAATTTATTTAAAAAATTACGTTTGCTAACCGGTTAACCTAAAAATGTCATAAAATGCTTAAAATCATGGATTGTTTTTACATTTTCTGATAAGTAATAGTTTTTGAAGAGTATTAAAAACTTTCATAGTAAAATCGTGATCTTACAAAATGTTGAGTTGTTTTATTACAGTTTTCAGGATAATAAACGAATCTAGCTTAAAACTAAAAAGAAAATTTCACTATGCTATGTACAGACGACGTTATATCAGATGTATTATTTTTGTTCACTACGGGTTAGTGCTTGGCCTTCATCTCACCTGATGTTAAGTGACGATAAGGCCGAAGGTGGAAGCGCACTACACCCGGAATCCTCAGCACTGGGGAACTGGCTATTTTAACTCTAACTGCCGGAACACCACAATTTTTAAATTGCTGTTATGGCGTCCGACTCAGATAAGATGGTGGTATCTAGCCAGGCGGACTTGAAGTAAGCCCTACCAGCCAAACCGAGTAAAATGTACCCCCCTAATGGGAATCGAACCCGGGAACGTGGGCGAACTACTAGACAACAGAGGCGGTTGAAATGTATCATATTGTTATTGACTTTATGACCATCTTTGTGCTCTTTTTTCCTACCTCAAAAGCAGTTTTCGCAGTTCAACTGTATAACCTCTTGTGCTGTCCTGTAGAGAAAATTCCGTAACATATATCCGAGTAAACATAACCACCATAATGCGAAGTTACGATAAGGTGTAATGGCAGTCTGTAATACTCAAGTGCATAAACAATAGTATGGCAATATCGGCAAATTCCTATCGGTGCGTGCGCAAGCGCATGTCGGGCGCGCGGGCTCACACGTGACTCATTTTATTGTTTCACTATACGGGCTGGCGTCCACTAGGCTCGCCAAGGCTAATCGAATCGAATCGTAATAATTCGCCTTCTATACATTTACTATGAAACGCGTCCATTGATGAAGAGCCGCCGCGGCGCGCCGAATCGAATCTACCGCTCGCATCACCATGTCAAGCGAATTTCCGCGACGACGCGTTTCGACTCGACTCGGCGCACCTCCGTGGACGCGGGCTGGCTGATTAGTGCTGACTTTTTGTGGTTACCTACTTATTTTTTAAGTAAAGATATGAAAATGAAAGAAGAACTTTTAATTACTTCTTCAAAAAGAATTCGAAACGAGAACATTTTTTCGTTCGAACTATCCATCATCCACAACACAAGCACAACCTCAGCACCGGCTACCGTCGACTACTGTCTGTGATGGACGCACACGGAACAAATGCTACTAGATTCGACTGTAGTGGACGCCAACCTTACCAGTACTTTTACTGGAGGCCGAGTTGAAGGCTTTAAACTTTCGCCTTTTTCCCTTACAATTGTAGCGGTATTTTATTTCACCTTTGACATTAATTTGAAAATGATTTCTTTTTATATAATACTAAATAATATACTAGAAAAAATAGGACTCGCACCAGATCATGTTCTCGGACGGGAATCGAACCCGCGACCTTTGGAGATCCGGTCCAATGCTCTGACCGCTGAGCTACCGAGTCTTTTTCTTTGATTTCTTTTTCTTTTAAAAATTGTTTTTAAGTAACTATTTGAAGATAAAATTCATCAACGCCCGAGCGGACGCGACCGGATAACAATGGAATATCTATTGTGTCTCATTTTCCGGGAGTTGAAGGGTTAAATTAAAATATGCAATTTAATTTAACCCTTCTTATTAAATTATTTTGAATTCAGATAAATATAAATGGATGAATAATTTGTTACGAAATTTTATTTTATCCATATTTGAACTAATTTTATCTAGGAATGTTTTATTTTTACTTTAAGCTCTTTTAACTTACAAATAAACTTTAAGCATCAGTTTATAAGACCTAAGTCTGTCAGATTAGAATATTTTTAAAAGTCACAGTTTTCCGTCATCACTGTTTGTTTGTTCACAATTTTTTTCATGTCCAAAGTGAACCGGATATGGAGTGAGCAAACACATTAGCCTCTTGTCATTTTGTTGATGTTAGTATACTCTTTCAAAATAAGACTGATTTTACTCAAGGTCTTGTTCATTAAATGCATATCGTAATAGTTATTTTGTTCATGGCAGGAAATGCACTCAATTCTGTATACTTTCCGCTACAAATGCCAGATATGAATGAACCCATGACCTCTCATTGCCCGATCGTGAGCTTTAACCATGTATGCCTTTTTATTTTTGTGGCCTGTGATAGATATACAGGGTGTTTCGGTTTCGTTATACCCTTATAATGCCAAATATGGTAGACAGTATATACCATGCATGCATACAACCTCGGAAACTTATTATAAACTATGAAAACCACTACTTTCTTCAAAAACAAAAAATTTAGTGTAAACTGCATAGTATATTAAAAAAACCCCAGAGCAAAATTGTGTTTTGCTTTTACCCATTACTGGGATTGATTTTTCCATTACTGGGATTGATTGACGTTCCCACTAGTGACTCGGTAGCTCAGCGGTCAGAGCATTGGACCGGATATCCAAAAGTCGGGGGTTCGATTCCCGTCCGAGAACATAATCTGGTGCGAGTCGTATTTTTCTAGTATATTATTTGGTATCAAATGATTCTGTGAACAAAGTTATGTGTTGTCTGAATAGTAAACTATCTTAAATAGCTTAATATAAATCTGTTGATAAATTTTAGTAGAGCATTAATTCAAAAGGTTGTGCAGCAATTTTAAAATTTTCAAGATAAGTAATAATATTTGTAAGATACATTTATGAAACCAAATGATTCTTAAACCAATGCAATAAACAATGCTTGGTAATTGCTGATCCATTAAATGAAATGCAATAACATTGCATTGTTCGGTTTTATTAGCATTTAACATGACACCTTTTATGAAGCCAATCATGTATTTTGCCACGTGACATTCAAGTTGTACTCTAAAATAATAGTTAGTATTGAATGCATAATGTTATTATACATTATATAAACAAATCGATTACCATTCTAAATGCTACGTACTTATTTGTTTACATTATAATAACTGGCATTACAAATTAAATAAATGTTAATTGGGAAACTAATTATTCAGTATACTAACTTTGAGATTTCAGTATGAATGTACAATGCGATTAATTTAACAATGTCCAAAAGAAGTGACCAACTTCTGAGCGTTTGCGGTACAAAACGACGTATTTTTATCTGTAAAATTTTTTCTTTGTCATACATTCTCGAGTGTCACTCTATCTATTGTCTTTTTAATCGCATTGTATGTACCTTTAGAATTAATGTTATATATTTTCTGGAAATATAATCTAAATTTTGTGTCTGGAACGTTTAGATGTCCCGGGCCTGACCTTGGTCGATACAGTGGCCCTCGAGACTAAGGGAGTGACATAATCACACTTATTTATAGTTTTATGTTTGATGCTAATCGATTTAACAAGCTTAAATATACCTACGTTGAGAGTCTTTTGTCACTTTTAAATGCAGTAGTGTTTCATTGTGATGACCCTGAATTAAAAGTAATAATATTATTGTAAAAAAATTAATTTCCTTAAAAAAGAACAATGGCAATGTGGAACATCACTTTAACGATATCGCTCGAACACAGTGAGGCGGATGTCTGTTGTTGCGGAAAGGTTCTGTGAAGATCCTAGGGGGAGGCTTATATATGTCCAGCAGTGTTGAAATTATATATAAAATGTCTATAAAAAGACAAAAATGTGTCAACCAAAAAGGTCGATTAGTTAAGTTAATTTCAAACGAAAGTAATACTAGTAATAATACTACTTTGTACACCGGTTTTCAAGGTGTCGCCATCTCTGAGGTCCCGGGTTCGATCCTTGGTTGGGTCAATTTAGAAAACGAACTTTTCTATATTGGTTCTGGTCTGGGCGTTTGTGATACCACCGTTGTCTCTGATTTCCATAACACAAGTGCTTTAGCTACTTACTTTGGAATCGGAACAATGTATGTGATGTTGTCAAATATTTATTTATTTAGTTATTGATCACTCATACTACCTACTACATACCGGTTAGAACGACTCTGTTCATTCCTTTATGATTTATCGACTTTGATAAGCTGCTCTTGAGTATTCATAGGCAAGCCTCTGTCGTGTCTCTGTTGAGATGAGACTTTGAGAGCATTTTCTTTAGAATTCTTTGACTTCCAATCTAAAGGTAAGCGAAAAACCCTTTTGAAAAGGTCGACTTTCAGAAAAAGCATCTAGGTTTTTACAAGATGTGTATACAATCAGGTTTAGAAATCTCGTTCGTTAAGAAAAAAGAATTTACCTACCTATTTCATTTTTCTAATTCTGCGAAATGTTACAATGGACATAATTTCCATATAGTTGCTATGTTATTTTCAAAAGCATTGCAGTGATATAAAAACCAAAGGACATTACGATTGGTATTTAGGTCACAGAAAACTATACTCTTTAAATCTTTAATAACACGATCGTGCACGCGAACGAAAGGTCATTCACCTTTACTTATTAATTCATGTCTCATAGAATGCTTAGTTTCATCGTATTCAGATCGATCGACTAAGTCGTATGTTGTCGATTCTAATCTAGTGTTGCGAACGTTAACCTCAACTTTTTAGGTTTCGTTACGGAAATAGAAGACAATGTTATCGTGAAATAACATCGATACGAATTCAAATCTTTTATACAGTTGTTGCCATAAGCAACACTAACAGTACATTAAAATGAAAAATGCATAGTGTGACTGATGTGCATTCCCCATCCATAGGGTATTGTGAGTTACTCTATGTACGAGCAAGACTCATCGATGAGGTATTGTGAGTTACTGTATGTACGTGCACGCCCCATCGATGGGGTATTGTGCGTTACTCTATGTACGTGCATGCCCCATTGATAGGGTATTGTGCGTTACTATATGTACGCGCATGCCCCAACGATGGGGTATTGTGAGTTACTCTATGTACGTGCATGCCCCAACGATGGGGTATTGTGAGTTACTCTATGTACGTGCATGCCCCAACGATGGGGTATTGTGCGTTACTCTATGTACGTGCATGCCCCATCGATGGGGCATCTGTTCTTAGCAAGTTTAAAGGTTTGTAGCCTCGCGCACGTGTCAGCTTAGCCACTTTTATCGGTTTTCACGTGTGAGCTAAGAACTAAGAAAAAATTGCGTTTGCACGTGATTTGCACGTGGTTGACTTCTAAATCGTAGCTGCACGGTACACAAATAGCCGTACATATATTATACGAATACACGAATGCATTTCTTGCCGAAATCATTGAAACATTTGTGACTTTTGTTATTTGATCTGCTTCGTACGTAACATAGGGTTAAAGGTGCCGAAAGTTTTAAGTACAGCTAATTCACTGAAAACTGTTCAGTCTTTAAAAATCTATTTTCTCTCCAGTAAAAGACGAATGAAGTTCTAAATTGCTTTTTATTTACAAAGTCAGGGAGCTAGGTAAATAGAAAATACTATCAAGAAATCTTTTAGTATCGTTTTTAAAGACATAGGTTGGTTGATTTTTTAAATAAATAAAGTTTTCTAGCAAAGGAAGAAACTTAACGGAATAAACTCCGATTCACTCAGAACATTAAATGCATTAGGTAGTTTATAAATGGAAGATTTATGGAAATACAGATTATCCGACACCATTTTGAAATCACTACAGTATTGTCTGCTTGCTCTAACGTCTTTTCTAGATATTAATTTATCTGCATTGTTAAATTCTTGATTGATTAATTATCATTCAATGGATTGTTCTTCTTCTTATTTTTGTTTTGTCAATTCTCTCCTCTTGCTGTGGAAAACAAAGTAATAATTTAAGTTTGTATCATAGACTTATTTATACTCGCGTAAAGTTTATGGTTTTTACTAATATTGTACATCTTTGACACACTAAATAATTGTACCACAGGGTAAAAAAAATGTATGTATGCTACATTGGTGCCAAATCAAAGAGTAAAATTATATTTTCCAATTGATGTTGGTTTTTACTTGAATAATAAACACAGCAGATTAAAGAAGTGAAGGCTTTTTTCAAGTTATACACCAACACGACCACTGAATATGAAACTAGAGAAAACGAATTAATTTATTATCATTGTTACAATGTTTGTCTACAACTCTTAACGAAATATTCCAACGCTTATTTTTGTAATGTCAACGTTTTTTTAAACATGAGGGGATTACGTTAATACCTCCCGTCACTTATTTCAATATCTTATCTTCACAAGACTAACCACATTGTCTTTTGTTTCAGATAATCAAAATTCCCGAGTCCAAAGAAGGTTTTATTGATCTCAACAACCTTGAACACAGATTACAACAATATTCTGGAAGTGGTAAACGAATGATTGGGTTTTTCCCAGCTGCTTCAAAGCTGACTGGAGTCTTAGCTGATGACGTAGCCACAACTCTACTTCTTCATCAATATGGAGCCTGGTCTTTTTGGGACTATACGTTAGTGGCGCCATCCTCGGCTGTTGATATGAACCCGACATTCCCTGGAGTGGAGGATGAGATGGTTAAGAAAGATGCCTTATTCTTTAATTGTGAAAAGTTTGTTGGTGGAGTCCAAGGACCGTATGTTGCTGTTGTGAAGAAGGATGTGTTTAAGAATACGCCTTTGTACACCGAGGATGTTGATGTAAGTTGCAGAATACTTACTGCAAACTATTGCCTTGTGTATCGATTAAAGATTATAGAAATCCCTTTCCCAATCGATTTAAATGCTTTTGATCATTGAATTTATCAGATTCTTACTTGAAAACATAAGTAGAGGCCATTATGTAAATTAAACAATCTACTAATCTTCATTATAAGAACTGGAAATTGTTTGCCATAGAAATGGAATCGAAGAGTAAAAACTTACTACTCGTCGTTTCTAGTGGATTCTTATAAATTCTTCACATAAAACAAATTAAAGATTTTCTCATATACCCATTAATGTTTTTTATTTTTATTTATTTAAGGATAAATAACGGCAAACCTTAAATTATCTAAGTTGCACTTAATCTAGAAATAGTGTAACCTTATTAAAGGTTGCCACGGCATGCAAAAGAAAATATGGTCTGTTTTAAACTTAAAATGACTTTAATTATCTATCTAAAATTAAATAATTAGATATCTAAAATTAAGTAAAAATATAAAATAAGTACTTTGCAGTAGCAATATTACTTGCTATTAATTTTAGCTATTCCGGCAATAAGTATGTGTTTGTCTTGTAATCTGAATCATAATAAAAACAAGTTCAAGCAAGAATGACGACCCAACCAGGCACATAATGAATAATAGTGCTAGCGTCCAAGGGTCAAGTGCATTTTATACGCTTTATATCTCAAGAATACGGAGGAAGTTTTATTGGTATTTACTAAAGAATTTAGGCATTAAAAAAGGGTTGGGTTAAACATTCCCTGTCTGTAATCTGTGCGTTCCCTTGTTGTTTTTATTAAACCAAATTCTACAAAAGCCTAATAATTGCCATGTAGAGATTAAACCTTTGTCCAAATCAAAGTGGCGAGTATTAAGAGAGATAGGTGATAATAGAAACGATTGTATTATGTTTATTGTACAGGTGTTATCAGAAAGGATTGAGGAACTGAGGTCTTCGGAAGCGGTTAGGGGTGCTATCGTGATGCAGCTCAGGGACGCGGTGGGACTTCAAAACATTGCCGAGCGACAAGATCATATCACTAGGTAAGTTTAGTATAGTAATAGTTTTTGACGACCTGGTCGAGTGGCTTTGTACACCGGTTTTCAAGGTGTCGCCATCTCTGAGGTCCCAGGTTCGATCCCCGTTTGGGTCAATTTAGAAAACGATCTTTTCTATATTGGGTCAGGTCTGGGTGTTTGTGATACCATCGTTGTCTCTGATTTCCATAACACAAGTGCTTTAGCTACTTAATTTGGAATCGGAGCAATTTGTGTGATGTTGTTAAATGGCATCTCTACACTGCTTGCTTTTATCACAGTCGATATTCAAATACTTGAGAAGTTTTCGATTCGGAAACTTTTACGTCACAATTTTCTGGAGTAAGCACGGGTACCTCGAAAAGTTGTGACTGGAAAAGTTGATGAACTTCATACTGTGTTCTGTGCTAAAATAATTTGTGTGGCAGGGTAGTTTCCGCTAAGCATTAGTATTATTAACAAGACTCAGCAAGCGACCAATATTGAATTCCTAACGTATGATATGATGTTGGCTTTCTCATATCGAATTCTATGTACCTATAACTACTAATATTTCCAATTTGTTTAGGCGAATATGAAATCAAACCAAATAAATAATTTACACAAAAAAAATGTGATCGGTTGACTGTTTTGGTAAAATGCGTAGTCAGAAAATATTTATTTAGCATTTAATCAAAATTCATAGTGGTCATTGAAAATTGATGAGCTATGTTTGTTTGACGGTGCGAGGTCGCGTTATAGGAAATTTACCACAATCGTAAGTCAACAATCCGGCGATAACCGGGCCGTGTTTGCGATTAATGAGGAGTTTGCGAATGTTTGGTTACTAGTAGGAAAAGTAAACGTGCATTATGAGCTGGTAAATACAACCTGCCTTTCTATTGTCTAATTTCAAAATCTATCGCAATCGCTTTCATTTGACAGATGGATGTGACACATTGCTGCATTTCATTAGTAAGTTTTTATTTATGCCAAAAAGAAGCATCAATGTGTTACATCTTGAAAGCGATTGCGATAGATTTTGAACTTAGACAATAAAAGGGCTGGATAGTCTGTTAGTGTAACAATTTTATTGAATTATTATATATGTACTACACACACGCACGACTGCGTCCCCTGCTTGTCGTTAACCTCCATCAAAGATCGCCATGACGAACTATTTGGTTTTCCAACGAATGTCGTATTTTTGATTCGCGCAGGGAATCATTAAGCATGGCTCTCGCCATTGCCCGCTGTGTAACCTTGAGGATTGATCATTTTTAAGAGACTCATATAGTATAACTAGTATTTCGCCCTGGTGCGCGGGCTGCTGAAGCAGCCCGCGGGCACCGTTCTGTTGGTCTTTAAGTGGCGGTCTTTGGGGAGTCGGAATGCGAATTGTGGAATGCGGTATTGCCATCAGATCAAATCACATTGCGATTTGTCTGCAAGTTGCAGTGCGGTGTGGTGATGCGTGCGTGGTTAACTTGTGTTGCAGCCCGGTGAAATTAATGCTCTATATATATTTTTTTCTTAGAGTTTCGCTGGCTGATATTAAAATCATAGTAATGAAACATCCAACCACATTGAGAAAGTAGTGGGCCCAGCGTAGTCTGCCTATTTTTTGACGAACCCGAACCCGAATCTAAACCTAAAACTGAACCCGAATTCGAACGCGAACCTGAACCCGAACCCGAACGCGAACCCGAACCCGAACCCGAATCCGAATCCGAACCCGAACCCGAACCCGAACCCGAACCCGAACCCGAACCCGAACCTGAACCCGAAGACGAACCCGAACCCGAACCCGAACCCGAACCCGAACCCGAAACCGAATCAAACTCAAACTTGAACCTAAGCCTGAACCCGAAACCAAATCTGAACCCGAACCCAAGACCGAACCGAATCCAAACCCGAACCGAACCTGAACCCGAACCTGATCCTTAACCCAAGACCGAGCCAAATCGAACCCAAACCGAATCCGAATTTAAACCCGAGCCCGAGCCCGTAACCGATCCTGAACCCGAACCTAAGGCCGAACCGAACCCGAACCCGAACCCGAACCTGAACCCGAACCCGAACCCGAACTCGAACCCGAACCCGAAGCCAAAGCCAAACCCGAACCCGAACGCGAACCGAATCCAAACCCGAGCCCGAGCCCAAAACAAAACCTGAACCGAGCCCAGGACTGAAACGAATTTGAACCGGAACATAAACCCGAACCTAAACCCGAACGCGAACCCGACCCCAACTCGAACTCGAACCAGAACCCGAACCCGAACTCGAACCCGAACCAGAACCCGAACTCGAACCCGAACCCGAACTCGAACCCGAACCAGAACCCGAACTCGAACCAGAACCCGAACCCGAGACCAAAACCAAATCCGAACCAAACTCAAATTTGAACCCAAGCCCGAGCCCGAGCCCGAACCCGAAACCAAACCCGAAACTGAATCTGAACCCGAACCCAAGACCAAACCCAAACCAGAACCCGAAACCGAATCCGCATTCGAACCTGAACCCCAACCCGATTCTGAACCCAAGACCGAGCCAAATCGAACCCGAACTGAATCCGAATTTGAACCCAAGCCCGAGCCCGAGCCTGAAACCGAACTCAAGACCGAACCGAATCCGAACCCGAACACCAACCTGAACCCGAACTTCAACCCGAAGCCGAAGCCAAACCCGAACCCGAACGCGAACCGAATCCAAACATGACCGAACCCGAACCCGTCCGAACCCAAAACCCGACCGTATCCGAACCCGAACCCAAGACCGAACCGAATTTGAACCCAAAACTGGACCAAACCCGAGCCTGAACCCGAGCCCGAGCTTGAACCTGAACCCGAAACCGAAGCCGAAGTCAGCCAAACCCAAACCCGAATCCGAACCCGTACCCATACCCGTACCCGAACCCGAACCCGAACTCAAACCCGAACCCGAACCCGAACCCGAAACCTATCCTGAATCCAAACGAAAGACCGAACTGAATCTGAACCCAAAACCAGACCGTATCCGAGCCTGAACTCGAACCCAAGACCGAAGCCAAAACTGGACCAAACCCAAGCCTTAACTCGAGCCCGAGCCCGAGCTTGAACCTGAACCCGAAACCGAAGCCGAACCCAAACCCGAATCCGAACCCGTACCCGAACTCGAACCCGCTCGCGAACCCGAACCCTAACCCAAAACCGAACCCGAAACCAATCCTGAATCCAAACGAAAGTCTGAACTAAATCTGAACCCAAAACCGCCGCACCCAAGACGGAACCGAATCCGAACCCATAACCGAACCAAACCCGATCCTGAACCCGAGCCCTAGCCCGAGCTCGAAACCGAACCTGAACTTGAACCCAAGAACAAACCGAATCCGAATCCAAAACCGAACCGAATCCAAACCCGAAACCGAACCCGAACATCTATTAATTGCTCGTGCCGGGTTTTCTGTAATTTTGTATGGCGGCCATTTGAATATTTTTTCCTCGCTTCAGTATCTGCTTAAAGTTCTCTACAACTTTAGTTTGAGCACCAACTACCTATGTAGTACCATTTTGGCGGGCAGCACCCCGTCATGAGGATCTTAACCTGGACTTCCACTTTCCCGAGATCGAAACTCGAACCCGAACGCGAACCCAAACCCGAACGCGAACCCAAACCCGAACCCGAACTCAAAACCGAAACCGAAACCGAACCCGAACCTGAACTCGAACCCGAACCCGAACCCGAACCCGAACCCGAACCCGAGTCCGAACCCGAACCCGAACCCAGTACCCGAACGCGAACCGAAACTCGATCCCAAACCCGAAACCGAACTCTAACCCGAACCCAGAACCTGAACTCGAGCCCAAACAGGATCCCAAAACCGAACCCAAACCTGAACCCGAACTTGATCCCAAACCCGAACCCAATTTCGAGCCCGAGCCCGAACCCGAACCCGAACCCGAACCCGAACCCGAACCCAAAATTGACCCGAACCCAAAATTGACCCGAACCCGAACCCGAACCAAACCGAATCTTAGCACAAAACTGATCCGAACCGAACGCGAACACGAACTCGAACTCGAGCTCGAACCTAAACTCGAAACCGAACTCGAACCCGAACCCGAAGCCGAAGCCCACCCCGAGGCCGAGACCGAACACAAGCTCGAGCGAGACCGACCCCGAGCCTGAACCCGAATCCGAACTTGATCCCAAACCCGAACCCAAATTCGAGCCCGAGCCCGAACCTGAAACCGAACCCGAACTCCGAACTTGATCCCAAACCCGAACCCAAACTCGAGCCCGAGCCCAAACCCGAAACTGAACCTGAACTCCGAACTTGATCCCAAACCCGAACCCAAACTCGAGCCCGAGCCCAAACCCGAACCCGAACCCGAACCCGAACCCGAACCCGAACCCGAACCCGAACCCGAACCCGAACCCGAACCCGAACCCGAACCCGAACCCGAACCCGAACCCGAACCCGAACCCGAACCCGAACCCGAACCCGAACCCGAACCCGAACCCGAACCCGAACCCGAACCCGAACTCGAACCCGAACTCGAACCCGAACCCGAAGCCGAAGCCGAAGCCGAACCCGAACCCGAACCCAAAATTTACCCGAACCCGAACCCGAACCAAACCGAATCTTAGCACAAAACTGGTCCGAACCGAACGCGAACACGAACTCGAACTCGAGCTCGAACCTAAACTCGAAACCGAACTCGAACCCGAACCCGAAACCGAACCGAATCTTAACACAAAACTGGCCCGACCCGAACGCAAACACGAACTCGAACCTTGTCAAGTATTTCCTGGCCCGGCAAAAAAACAGGAAATAGTGAGCAGATTTTTAAATATTTACAAATAAAACATGTAGACTAAAGATGTACAAGTATTTCCTTTTTTTTTTTTATAAATTTGACATTGCTCCGATTCCAAAGTAAGTAGCTAAAAGCACTTGTGTTATGGATATCAGAGACAACGGTGGTATCACAAACACCCAGACCTGAGCCAATATAGAAAATTTAGTTTTCTAAATTGACCCAACCGGGGATCGAACCCGGGACCTCAGAGATGGCGACACCTCGAAAACCGGTGTACAAAGCCACTCGACCACGGAGGTCGTCAAACAAGTATGTTATATTAAAACATTAAAAGAGATGTAAGAAAAACTTAAAACAAACACTTATGTATGGTAAGTAGGTAGGTGATGAAATAATTGGTATTACACTAACTGTACAAAATGAATGGGGTGGGCACCTTATCTTTTGCTCTCTCAAATTATGAAATAATATGAAAAAAATATTTGGTTGTTGAAATTAAGAGTTGTTTTTACGAAATCGTGGTCTTCTATGGTACAATTTAATACCGTAGTCTCGCTACACAGAAGTCGCAGTTTTTCTTGCTAAATAAAATCATAAAAATAAGAACGCCCTTACTTGAAACAGACGAAAAGCACGTATAAAAACTTCCAAGATCAGGACTGGAGCTGCCCCGTATAATGTAATAATAATAATGTAATAACTAATTAATAATAATATAATCATCACATTTTGAACACAAAAATTAATCGATATTTTTCCTCCTCTTCCCTCCTGGAATTGAAAAAGAAAAAAAGGAGTTAATAAAAAAAAAAATATAGATAAATAAATGCGAAGAACTGTTAAAAGAAATTACTTAAAATACATACATACCATTTATTGATTAATGCAATTGTCATGAAAATGATATTTACAGCGGTTTTTCACAGTATTTAATATTAGCTGTTTGTGTTTCTCCAACGAGATTTTCCAAAACAGTATGAAAAGCCTAAAAAACCAAACGATTTCATCGAACATGTGAAGACTTTATAAAAATCAACATTTAATTTACTTTTAAAATACTTACTGAATAAAAATATGTTATTCTCAAAAGGAATCAACAAAATTTCAACATTTGTTCTAGTTCGGAGTAAAAATAAGCTTCGCGCCGTGAACAGTGAAAATTTTCCCAATAAAAGGCGGGAAAAACCACGAAAACGGCCAACGCAAGAAAAAAGTATTAGAGTGAAAAGGATGAATGATGTAAAATGGATGTGTGAGAAAAGGAAAGTAGAATACTTGAATATTTTTAAATGTTGTCGAACATGAATTAAAATGTTATAAAAAATAAATACATAGATACCAAGAAGTTTTATACAAGGAGGTTGATAGTTTGAATTTGGAGTATGGATGAAATGAGGTCGCATGTATGAAATAAATATAGAATAAGGAAAATTAATGAAATAAAACAACAAATTAGTGTTTTATGTTTGTAAATAAATAAATAATAAGATGGAATATTGATAAATATGAGAATGTGACGTTGTTTTTCTATGTAAAAAAAACACAACGCCTAAACTAAACCGAACCAAACCCGAACCCGAAATCAAACCCGAGCCCGAGCCCGAGTCGGTTTCAGAGCCCGAACGTTCGTGACGGTTACAATTACGATTACGGTTAAGGTTTTGGCTACAGTTCTGGTTACGGTTAGGTACGGTTTTTACGATTGCGATTATAATTAAGATGGTTTTTGTGGTGAAACGGTAAAAATATTTTTCTCCAATTAAACAAACAACACTTCAAAGCTGTGGCCCCACGGTTTGCGGTAACAAAATCTTTTTTTTTCAAAACTCCAGTGCACTCCGCACTCCGTATCTCATATTTCTAAATTTTAAATGTCAAAATTTACCGATCTTGAAAGTTTGAACAAATATCAATTTTTCTTCGGTTCAATTGGGGTTTTGCACATTTTATCCAAACATCATTATACCCTTTTCCACCTCCTTCTGTGAGAACAATTATGTTAATGAATGACATTATGGTAATCGATAAATAATTTAAACCTGGAAAATGAGCGGCCATTTTGTTTTTCTGCCATTTTGAATATTTCTTTTCTCGCTTCAGCATGTGCTTAAAGTCCTCTACAACTTTAGTTTGAATACCATCTACCTGTGTAGTGCCATTTTGGCGGGCAGTACCTTTTTATGAGGATCATAGCCGGGACTTCCACTTAATTCTTTTTTTCTGAGAGTTTTTTAGATTCTGAATACTTTTTTATACATTTACCTCTTTACACAGCCGCCATCTTGTTTTTCCCAATTGGTATAATTTTTCTCCAGTTCGATTGGGGTTTTGCACATTTCCCCCAACCATCATTATACCCTTTTCCACCTCCTTCTGTGAGAACAATTATGTCAATGAATGAAATTATGGTTTTCGATAAATATTTAAAAAAAAGTAATAACCCCATTATTTTTTTATTTAATCTGTGAACGATCATTTTGCTATGCTGTATGTGCGTGGAATGACGATGAATAGTCATTTCGTGTTATCATAAGTAAACGTTTTGAAGTTAAACGCTCGATGCCCAGTAATGTGTACTTTAAAAAGTAATGTTTTCATATTTCTAGCTTGCTACTATGCTTCATGCTATATCATCAGATCAAAACATTTTAATTTTATTGTTTTGTTTGTTGATTTTAACTTTGAGAGAGAAATCTCCTTCTTAATTAGTTGCTCGTACTGGGTTTTCTGTAATTTTTTATGGCGGCCATTTTGTTTTTCCACCATTTTGAATATTTTTTCCTCTCTTTAAGATCTGCTTAGAGTTCTCTACAACTTTAGTTCGAGCACTATCTACCTATGTAGTACCATTTTGGCGGGCAGCACCCTGTCATGAGAATCTTAACCTGGACTTCCACTTTAAATATATTTTTTTCTGAGAGTTTTCTAGATCATGATTTTTTTTTTACTCTATACCCCTCTACAACTGCTCTTTTTTAGCAATAAAAATGATGCAGTACAGTACCGGGAAATTGAGCGGCCATTTTGTTTTTCCGCTTCATGCTATGTCATCAGATCAAAACATTTTAATTTTATTGTTTTGTTTGTTGATTTTAACTTTGAGAGAGAAATTTCCTTCTTAATTAGTTGCTCGTGCTGGGTTTTCTGTAATTTTATATGGCGGCCATTTTGTTTTTCCGCTAATTTGAATATTTTTTCCTCGCTTCAGGATCTGCTTAGAGTTCTCCACAACTTTAGTTTGAGCACCATCTACTTATGTAGTACCAATTTGGCGTGCAGCATCCCATCATGAGGATCCTAACCTGGACTTCCACTTTAAATGTATTTTTTCTGAGAGTTTTCTAGATCCTGAATATATTTTTCCTACATTACACCCCTCTACAACTGCTCTTTTTTGGTAATAAAAATAATGCGGTACCTGGAAAATGAGCGGCCATTTTGTTTTTCCGCCATTTTGAATATTTTTTCCTCGCTTCAGGATCTGCTTAGAGTCTTCTACAACATTAGTTTGAGCACCACCTACCTATGTAGTACTATTTTTGCGGGCAGCACCCCGTCATGAGGATCTTAACCAGGATTTCCACTTTTATTTTATTTTTTCTGAAAGTTTTCTAGATTCTTAATTTTTTTTTCATACATTGTACCCCTCTACAACTGCTCTTTTTTGGTAATAAAAATGATGCGGTACCTGGAAAATGAGCGGCCATTTTGTTTATCCGCCATTTTGAATATTTTTTCCTCGCTTCAGAATCTGCTTAAAGTTCTCTACAACTTTAGTTTGAGCACCATCTACCTATGTAGTACCAGTTTGGCGGGCAGTACCACGTCGTGAAGATCTTAACCTGGACTTCCTCTATTAATATTTTTTCTGAGAGTTTTTTAGATCTTGAATACTTTCTTAATACATTATACCCCTCTAAAACTGCTCCTGTTTGGTAATAAGAAAGGCGGTACCCGGAAAATAAACCTTACTTCTAATTCCAGTGTTGCCATCTGATCGATATAAAAATAGTCAAATGTCATTAGTATTGGCAAAATCTAATGGTTGTTGATAAAAAATATTTGAAAATGCCGCTATTTCTATTTTTCTCATTTTTGGGGTACATCTCAAAAAGTACCCTGAAAATGGGTAATTTTTTTTTACATGGCAATACTCCTTGATATGTTGCATAATTCGACAATACATGCCAACCTTCTCAAGTGCTGTGAACTGCCTCAAAATTGCCTTAGAATATTAAAAAAAATTATAAAATTTACAAAATGGCCGCCACCGCGTCCGCCATATTGATTTTTCTCTTGTTAATATTTTTCCTATATTTTGCAGCATAAACTGCGTGCAACCACGTTTTGATTTTTTTTCTCACTTGCACCCAGCCGCCGCAATAGGACTTGAAAAAAGGGTATCTCAAAAATGACTTTTTCCTCAGCAGTTTCCAGGGTTGCCAGAAGTTGTCGACCAAAATACCAAAATGTCATTTGTATACAGACAATACATAAACCCTCATACTCGAAATTCCCAAAAAGTAGTCGATTCACTTTTTTTCATTTTGGGGTAAATCTCGAAAATTACCCCGAAATGAGGTAAAAATATTCTACCAATCTTTACTCTGTGTCTATACCTACAACTGTTTTATGGACCTCAAAACACTCCAGTGTTGCCATCTGGAAGAAAATTGACTTTAAAAATGGCATGTTTTCGTACCTCAAAGAAAATGGCCACTAAAACAGGCGCCATCTTGTTTTTTTTTAAATTTTCCTAGTTTTGTCAAAATTGAGGGCTATTGTGGTGAAACGGTAAAAATATTTTTCCCAAACCTAACAACACTTCAGAGCTGTGGCCCCACAGTTTGCGGTCCAAAAATCGATTTTTTTAAAGCTCTCCAGCGCGGCCGCCATTTTGTTTTTGTCACTTTTTCTCATTTTTCTAAATATTATACGTCAAAATCTACCAGTCTTGAAAGTTTGAACATAATCGGTTGGAAAACAAAAAAGTTACAAATCTCCCCACAGCCGCCATCTTGTTTTTCCCAAATGTCATAATTTTTCCCCAGTTCGATTGGGATTTTGCACATTTTCCCCAAACATCATTATACCCTTTTCCACCTCCTTCTGGGAGAACAATTATGTCAATGAGTCAGTCAGTGAGTGAGTGAGTGGTAATCGAGCTATATATAGTATAATTAAGCCTTATAATCTAGTTGCTCGAAACCAGACGTGATAATCTCTACATAATCTCATTCATCTTCTTGCCAAAATTCTTATTTTTTATTCATTTAAGACATTGTATTTTAAATGAATATACTTGAAAGGAACTCGCATAGAGTTCGAATTTCACAACATATCTATGACGTCACGTAATGTTTTGAATTAGCATAACAATGCTAACTTGAACGCATGGTGTCACCGAATGCCACACCCACTTAAAACATAAAAGGTTAATTAAACAGGAGTCGTGGGTTCGATTTAGTTCTTTCCAACTTCTACTTGTTAAAAATATAGAGACTAATTTTGAAGTACCTAATCGGAGACTTTATTTACCGGCATTGAACTAAAATATCGATTACTAAATGGAACTCTTCTTTCATCTACTTTAAAATACATTTATAGATGTTTCCTTTAAGTAAGTAACCACTGAAGAGGTGCGTAATCTCCTTGAAATAAAACCTCATGTTCACACGACCGGATTAAACATACGATAATGAGAATTATGATTAAATTGTCAAAACAAACGAGATGCGTGTGATCGGAACCAGCGCCATATTTATAAACCGAGGTCTCGATGGTTTCCATTCCAAATAGCGGGTGTTTATGTAGGTACAGTCGACCTCAGAAATATCTTAACACTTGTATAGAGTCAACGGCACGTCAGACTATACATGTTGACCTACTGCTGTTTTCGTAGTTCTACTGTTTAACTTACCGTGTTGTCGTGTGTACCATGTCACGCTAATATTTGGCAAATAAAACGCAATAGTGAGTGTGACATGGTACTTAAATAGGGACCGATTGTACTAGCCTAGCACAAACATCCGCTTTTGGTAAACGTTAGTTAGGTATTTATTCATTTGACTTAAGTAAAAATTTGGCAAATTAAAAAAAATGCGGTTTATAAAGGTGCTCAACGATCCAGAAAAACGAACAAAACCAAAACAAGCTTACACATAGCGGGTGTGTGTGTGCAGGTCGGTTCGCGGCGCTCCGTAAAGTGGGTGATAGACGGGCGAGCAAGTACGCGTACTTATGGCTCGACGACCTTTTTCGCTCGTGTGTCACCGTAATTAATTAAAAATTAATTACGTAAATATCAAAATGTATGAAACAGCTGATTTTTTTTTCGCGCTTTCATAGTTGGTCCCTTAGTAAAAGTTGTTCAGTTTGATGGTCCCTATCTATCATATTCGGCATTAGGGGTACTTTTGTAACACCTTGTAAACTAACAGAATCGATGAATAAAATATGATTTCACAAGTACTAACCAGATGATAGTAAATTGTAGTAAATAATTGATACGGAAGGCGCCGCCCGCCCGCCGCCGCCCGCCCGGCGCGTGCCAAAAATACTGTCAGTTTATGCGTTATTCAAACTAACAGTGACTGGTTTGTAGCGCAAAATATCGAAAGATAGATTTCTGGTTGTTAATAAAAAGTGGGCTCTGATTTAGGCCCCACTTACTTTTGACCGCATGACGTTACTTTCAGAGCGCCTGAAAGAAGATATATTTTTTTTTGTGAAAAAATAACTTCTATACAAGGTGTTACAAAAGTACCCCTAATGCCGAATATGGTATATAGGGACCATCAAACTGAACAACTTTTACTATGGGACCAACTTTGAAATCGCGAAAAAAAAATCAGCTGCTTAAATAATAGATACTAGCGGCCGCTCGAAGATTTTTTGCTATTCCTCAGGAACAGTTTTTCTGTATCAAAGGTATGTTCTTCTCTGTACCCCTGACACAGTTTATGCAAAATTTCATGATGATCGGTTGAGTAGTTAAGATTTGAAGACGTAACAAACAAACAAAATTACTTTTGCATTTATAATACCACATATTAGGTAGTAAGGATTCTATAATTCTTTATCTTTTGAAAATTTTCCCGGGATAACGCCACACCTTAATAATGTTCATCGGAAATAAACAACATTTCCCTTTTCGGGCAAAACACGGAAACTGTTTGGAGCCATTCAATTAGGTAAACGGTCGCTTCCAGCGGGAAGCTCCGGGAGCCAGGACGGGAGGTCGGGAGCAGCTGATCGATCGGAAATTATTCTGGCGAGGGCTGGGAGCCGAGTTAAATTTTATTTACTTGTTTACACACAACTTGTATTTAGAAGGAAGAACGAGAAAGTAGAATATTTCAGTGAAGCTGAAAAATTGTTATCATATTATCCACATAAACTTTGATTTTTGCACATACGAAAATAAAACACTACGGATATTAACGCGGTTTTATTCAAGATTTTTTTGTTGTGTTGATTGATATTTTTATTGATTTTTGCGTTTTTCGACGTATAAAGTAAGTATCGACCTTAGCAGCTGCCATGGTCACGGCTACATTTTGGTATCCGTATTAATGTGTTTTATTTCAATGTATGGTATACAGTCACCTTTAAAGATGTGAGGTGTCAAGATGGTCGAATTATAATGTTAAAAGCGAATGTTCAATTTTATCTTTGAGTTTGTGTCTCCTTAAAAATTTTTACAATTCTTCACACTACTAATCTATACGAAGCTGCCTGTAGGTACACGGATTAATCTTGAAGTGAATTTTCAGTATGTTCTAAAGAGCCCGTAGTCTGCGCACTAGCCATTAGAAAAAAAAACATAGTTCTGAAATAAATATGAAATTGTGAATTATCTCTCTGTAGTGCACTCCGAAAAAGCTTTGTGGTATTTTTCATCGTATTAACAATAATTTCTAGACTGTCGTTTAGTCTCAATTAAACTCCTAAAAAACTCCATTAAACTAAACGACAGGCTAGAAAATATTGTTTAATCGATAAAAGGTACCACAAAGCTTTTTCGGAGTGCACTACAGAGACATAATTCACAATTTCGTCTTTATTTAAGAACTATGATTATTTTTCCAATGGCGGCGCTAGTGTGCAGACTAAGCGAACTTAAAACGAATTGTGGCTTCAAATATTCTACAACTACGAGTTCCATAGTACATTCGAGTATTGAATCCGGGTCATGTAGTTGCGTGCTGCGTCTCTGCTAAATGGGTCAGTGGGCGACCATGCCGAGAATAGCACTGGTTGCCATGCCATCTCCGGAGACAGCTGTAGATGTCCCAGTGCCACTATTGGTCACAACACAACTGCGACAATCAAAGTGAAGGCTATTTTAATACCCTACGAAAAAAGAGGGGTGCTGTAAGTTTGACGTATAAGTTATTTGGTCCAACCAATCCAAATTGGGCCCGCATTGTGGGTTATGGCCCATCCTCCTTATCCACCCATAAGGCTGTGCCCCAGCATTGGGGACATTAAAAATGGCTGATGGTCAAATGGTCATGAGTAGGAAGTAGGACAATTAGGTGTTTCAGTTTAGGTCACCATCTTAGAATAATAACGCCATAAATATGGTTGAGGATAAACGTACTTTTTTATTATCTTAATAGGATACTCTATTTGGATTTAGATAATTTATAAGCAAGAGAATCTTATTTATTTGGGTCTTTCAAGGCGTTTTGAGGTTATACGCTTCTAGGTCACTTGATATTGATGTTATCTTCACTTGCTATTTTTAAAGTGAAGGTTTGTCTAACAATAAACAAACAATGTTTAATAAGCCTTATTGTGGTTTTAGGAAATTGTCTAAAATCGATTAATTTAAAATGTACCTTCCAAAAGTGTTTCTAACCAAAATAGCTCTATACTACCTACATCATTATTATCTACCATCATACGGGTACGGTGTCTATATTTGTTACACAAGGTGTTACAAAAATACTCCTAATGCCGAATATGGTATATAGGGACCATCAAACTGAACAACTTTCACTATGGGACCAACTCTGAAATCGCGAAAAAAAAATCAGCTGTTTCATACATTTTGATATTTTCGATTTTAATTTTTGTATGAAACAGCTGATTTTTTTTTCGCGATTTCAGAGTTGGTCCCATAACAAAAGTTGATCAGTTTGATGGTCCCTATCTACCATATTCGGCATTGGGGGTATTTTTGTAACACCTTGTATAGCTTCTTATGTTTTTTTAAAAAAGTCATGGTTGTATGGTAATTTCCTAAATTAGTTATTTCCTACGTAATGGAAAAATGGAACGAAAATAAAATAGCTAGTTTTTAGTGCAGTATACAGCGTGAAATTTTAATCATTTGGTTCCCGCAGTGGGGTGGTCCCACTCATGATTACAAGCATTTATTATGGAGCCAACTCAGATATCGCGAAAAAAAATCAGTTCCATACAAAAGCGCAATACCTACTCGACCTTCTGATTTTTTTTCGCAATATCAATTTCAGTTGGTCCCATAGTAAAAGTTGCTTGTAATCATGAGTAGAACCACCCCAAAGCGGGAATTTTAGCGTGTATAGCTGTACTAAACAAAATAATAATAATAAAACAATGTATAAAGCCAAAAAAGACGGAATCGTCAGTTTATTGTGGTATTTACACGGGTCGACTGAGTACTCTTGTACAGTGCTCCCAAAGTGATAATGCGCATAGAAATCTTCGTCACTGTTCGGCAACAGTCGTATTCATCAAGTGTTGGTAGACGATATGTATATAGAGTGGTTAAGTGCATTTTCTTCATGCATAATTTAGTAGAATTATGTATAATAATTCGGATGTTTCCGGGAATACGACAATAAGCGAAGATCTGCATGTGCATTATTAATTTGGGAGTACTGTACTTGCTTATCGATTTTGGTCAATTAGCGCTTTTTATCGACAAACGCTTGTTAAATCTAATCGCATACCTAATTTCAATGAGGTGGCGATTCGATTTTACAAACGATTGTCGATTAGTAGCGCTAGTTAAAGAAAATCAACCAACAAGTCGCCTGCCAAGTCGAACCGTGTAAATAAGTACCACCTAACAGTTATTGTAAATATGCGGTAGTGATAGGTACCTTAACAAATTAAGGCAATCACAACCAATTCATTCATTCGAAGAATCGAGACAAACACTGTTGGAATGTAATTCGGAAACCTTTTTCGTATGTGTGTTGCTTGTTGCAGTTACTCCTTTGTTTTTATAGCTTGTAAATGGTTTTAATTCTTTGTCGTATTTCTTTTGTTTACAGCTCTGTGCTTGATACTCGCAAAAGTATTTGGGTTTTAAATAGGTTTTCTTTAACTCTTCAACGCCAGGAAAATAAGACATAATAGATATTCCATTGTTATCCGGTCGCCTGCGTCCGCTCGGGCGTTGATGAATTAATTGCATAACTAATCATGCAGATATAATTATCCATATCCATCCATAAGAAAAGCCAGCAGTGGGGCATCAAAATGGAAGAAGATGACTTTAACCTCTTTTTAACCGACTTCAAAAAAGGAGGAGGTTCTTAATTAGATTGTATATTTTATATAGATGAATGTGTAGTGGTGGCCTCTATATTTATCTCTTAGAATGTTGATCAGATTAGTTGGGTGTGTATAGCGATCTGGATCTCCTCCATTCACTCCCTAGATGACCATCGTCAGATCACAGCTAGTTCAACCCTTGGCGGAGAACCAACGCTTCAAAGTTACCTCGTTTGTATGCAAATCGACTGGTGTTCTCAATTATGCGGTCACCACTAGGTAGTCATGTCAATGTTACTTTTTTAAGAAAAACTGTAAAAATAATATCACGTTCGACCTTGTAGTGCCGTTTGGGTCGAGTAAATGTCGAGTAATGTGATGTATGGGATGTAAACTTGCAATTTTGCGAACAGCGATGCCAGAAGTTGATATACTGCGCGGTAAAAATAAACAGTTTAGAACACGCTCCAATGACAGGCAAACGCGTAGACACAAATTAACAAGCGTGGCGGTATTATTTATTACATAAAAACGCACTATCGGAATTAATTTATTTTTTAAAGTGGGTTAATGTACGTTAAATAAACTAACACTTTTTTCAATTTCATTTGCAGCAGATTTCTAAGCCTTTTCTAGCTAAATAAAATTCGCAGTCAGGGACAGACCACGGACCTGAAAAAAGACGGACGTAATATCACACTAAAAAGAAGTGAAGCATGCAAGGTCCTACAATTTCGTATGTTTGTACAATGACTTGCACTCACACAAATACACCAGTATTTTCTTTCCAGGTGTATTTGTCTTTTTTTCAGGTCCGTGGGGCAGACAAGATAATTACTATAATTCATTAGTTTTTCAAAGAGCATTTAAGCTAATATACAGACGATATTATTGCAATAACATTCCAAGGTAATATCTCCATCTTATTGTAAAACATCAAGGTGTCTATATTTTTCCCTTCATCCAGGTATCGAACGGATAATTTAGCACACGAGACAGATAGGACAACCAATTGATAATTGAACAACAACAAACAAATAAACAAGTCACTATCAATGATACGAGTATTATGTATGTAGTTTAATGCGCCAGGTCACCAGATACACTTTATCAACAACCTTGTTTTTAACGCATATCTGATTCGTAAACAAACATTAGGTAAGCTTGTTTCCTCGGATGGTTCAAAAACAACCGAAATTTTAAGTGACGTATTATCTAATTCGATAGTGGGGGAATAAATAGAAAAATAAAACATAAACCAAGACAGTTAAAACCTAAATCACAATTCCTTTGGTTACAAATTAATATTAATTATTAAATTATAAACGTGGACAAATATCATGAGTAACCACTGCAACCAATGAGCAGTAACGACATATAAGGAATGTTTTTTGTCTTAACTTTGAGTCCTTTTTACACCGTTTCAAAACTACACTGAAATTAGTTCACTTTGAAACTGTGAGTTTGCAAAGATGCTACAAATATAATAATCATTTATGACTGTTAAAGTAAACTTTAGTGAATACAATGACTGTAAAATTATCCTTTGTTCCTAATAAAATAAATGAAGTTCTTAACCAAATAGACGGACATAAAAAAGAGGAGACAGTTTGTGAAACACCAAGAGCATCGCTATCGGAGCACTTGGCACAGTTGGCTTAAGTCCAAGCCAGTAAGTAGCGTCTCCGCATCGCCAAAGCGACAGACATTCTGTTCCCTTATCCGATCTTAATGTTCAGTCCGACCCGACTCATTTAAAAACCATTAAAATCTGAAGCTGGCATATATTTGAAAATTGCCCGGACAATTGAAAACATTTTAAACCACACGTCGTCTTACTGATTTCTATTTTGCTTTCGTGTTTTTTCTCATGATTTATTGGGACTTATACATCTGCACAATTTACCGACTTCAAAGAACGTAAAATGAAATATTGACGCTGCAACAAATAATAAAGATTCAAAAAACATTTTATTAGTATCATAGACTCTTTGATTTTCATTTGTTGCTTTCACCACAAATAGTTTATGACTGTTAATGGAAAATAAAAACACGTGTTTTTAATCTAAAAATAAATCATTGACATCATTTTGTTATTAGAATCCTGAACAGAAATAAGCAATTTAGGTATAAGTATTCTTGTGACATAAGCTTCATTACAACGTTGCCTACACTCTGGCGCAAATGAGTATGTCACGACAGCTGGGGCCTTCACATTAACTTCATACATAAGTTTAAATGTGATAGTATATTATAATGTCTGGTTTTGCGCTGATAGGTAACATTGTCGAAGTTCATCGTTTTATCGCTTTCAGTGCCTTCATAGTATTACCTAGATGACATGTACTTCCGTAATTACTTGCCCATGCCAACTACAGACAGGATGTGATTTTAATGCACAGGATGGGAAGTCTACGACCATATTAAGAAACGCCAGTGTCTAGATTTTATTGAATAGATATACCTCCACAGACATAAAAACAGAACCTAAATGACAAATAAAATGAAAGGCGTTAAAAACAAACGTTTTTATTACCGACTGAATAGTATAAGCAGCAAAGCATGGATATTGTATGCACAAATTATTTTCAGGTTACCTACCTGATACGTAATACAAAATATTGATGTATACGTTTGGTTTATTTTCAGATAGGTACGATTAATATGCTTAACATGACTGCCAAAACACGACGGTAAGAACCTATTTTCGTTTGTTTCAGGCAAGTTCTGTCACACATAAAGAATATTCCGGAACTGATTCTGCTGGGAAATGAATCGCCCACTGTCAGAAGGTTGCCCATCTTTTCGTTAATGGTGAAGCACCCAAGAGGGACATTTCTCCATCACAATTTCGTCTGTGCTGTTTTAAATGATGTTTTCGGTATTCAAGCGAGAGGTGGACTTAGCAGCAACCTGAATTATGGATCTGATATCCTGGGTATTGATGATCAACTGCTAAAAGAATACGAAAAGTTATTGGATGTGGAAGCGTAAGTTGAATATTTTGAAATAATAATTGTTACTTCGTAATATTTTAAAATTATTTGGTTTCTACTTAAGTTTCATCGGTTTTTTCTCTTAATTTTTTTTATTCTGTTTGACCAGTTATCTTAAACAATAGTAACATGAAAATAGATTTACTTATATAGATACTTAAAAATAGATTAACTTATATAGATACTTAAATAATATTTAGCATTAAGAGTAAATGTAACATGATGGGTCGTATTTTCAGACAAAGAGAAATAGCTCGAGTTCGTAGAATGAGTGATGTAAAATCACCTGAAGTGCCAATACACAACGAGCACTTGAGACCTGGCTTCTGCAGAGTTTCGCTACCATTCTTTATGTCAGAAAGCGAGCTGGCCTTCGTTTTAGAAGCATTGAAGATGGTCGCCACCGAGGGCTGGAAAATACTCCCTCAATATATAGTCAACCCGCAGACTGGACAATGGAGACACCATACCTGCTCCACAATAAGAGACAGAAAATCGCTCTACTCATTAAAGTTCCATGATGGAAAAGTTACTTCACATGAAAGAAGAGTTTCTGGTAAGTTTGGCACTATAACTGTTTGACAGATAAAACATATTAAAATGAAACTGTTCTAATTACATTCTTCTTTTAACAGGGCCAGGCATATTCCCACAAACATATACCGAGTGTTTACAAACGGCAAGAAATTTGTTCAACAGAGCTAGAAAGTTAGCCATGAAGTGCACCTCAGCTGAACCAGAAATGTCATTCAACCCCCGCATAGATTACTTAAGATGGTTTATGCTCCCAAAGGAGGCTCATGATCTCTTACTAGGTAGATCCGCCAATGTTAAACATATTGTGCCATTTGATCCTTCTGGTTTTACTGGAGCAAGAAAAAGCTTACACATTTCAAGGTCTTCCATAATTTCCTCGCCAATTTTAGGCTCGTCGCCTAGACACTTCAGCTTGTCTGCTATTGATGACTGCCAATTATTTAGATTCAAGCAGAAACAGAAGTTCTACTCAAGAGAGTCTAGTCTCAGAGAAACGCTCAAAGAAGACGTCGTCACAAAGCAACCAGTGCAATTTGCTGTCGGTGAACAAGTTTCGCCACTGCGTATAGTGCCTCAATGTATGAGGCCACTGTTGGTGAGATCTAGATGTTATAGTTTAGGATCAGATAGTCCACCAGCACAGTTCAGTTCACAAACAAGAATAAATTTGGGTCTCACAGAAGTTAGTCCAAATAATGGCACTGAAAAAGCTAGCAGCTTTTGTAATTGTGGAAGTCAAACTGATCTTCAATCTTTGGATGATCCAATGATCTCACCGGAAAAGGCATTCCTTTACAATACGCAAAACAGCCCTTCTGTATCCGATTGCAGTCAAGTGGGACGTTCATCACCTACAACGTCATTGGCGTCCCAAACATCCGAAGACATTCAAGCTTACGTTAAAGAAATGACGAAAGAAATTGCTACTGAGATAAAATCTGAAATACGTGAAGTTATTTCAAAAGTAGATGATATTTTGGAGAATTCAGATTTGCTTGAACAGTCTAATGCAAGTATTGTATCGACGTCTAGTCAAAATGAAAGAAATTCGGTGTCAGTCATAGATGTAGCCGAATATTTGATGGGTATGTCAAAGGAAATGGCTTCGGAAGTCAAACATGAGATACGAGAAATGGTGAATCAAGTCGACGAAATGATATCTCCAGATTATGCTGGGAATAATTCAAGGAAAAGTTCACCATCTCAACTTGGAAGAAGAAGAATAGGGTCTGGTCCTGAATTGGGATTAGACTTAAAGAAGGCATCGCAGTGTCTGAAAAAATGTCCAACTAGTCCCTTACTTCCGACTCAATATGTGGATGAAGACGAGCTATATTCAAACTGTTCACCAACCAGTCAATCGCCAAAGTCAGCCCAGTGCACTCCGTCTCACGAAGCCTCTGGTCCAAACAGTATCTCATTCAATTCTAGTGAGACTTCCACTCCAGACACTATCATCCAAGTTGTGACTACGTCTCATAACTCTCCGAATTTGCCTAAATCATTAAGTTCCAATAAGCTATCAGATGAAGAGACAAGTTGTAATGATGTCAATTGTAGAACCTGCGGTATAAAGAAATCATGGTGCCAAAACCCTTCAATAAGTTCTCAGGACAGCGGTATAAACATGACTTTTACAGAAACTGACTCTTACGTAGACTTTGGTGAGTAAACAAAAAACTTTCGCATTATAATATTATTAGTATTAATATACTATATTAGTATGGATTTAACATTTCTGGTGTGAAATAATATACAATAAAAGTTTCAATAAATAGATAAATAAACATTTCCATTTCAGTTAAATGGAGAACTTCCTCAGATCCCACAACGAATAAGGTGAAGAAACTTCAAGGAAGACTACGGATGTGTCCAAAATATGAAAAAAGCGAAGTCCCAGATATAATTGAGGGAGTTCCCGTCTGTTCCGGTGATCATGTCAGACAAAGCAAAAGATATGATGAAAGAAATGACCCTGGAAAGGTCGTCTTCCAAATACCTGATGATAGGGATAGACAAAATGTGTAAGTTATTTTTTTATTTAAAAGTATGATTCCGTTGATAAGTAGCTAGTGAATCATCAAATGTCTATTTCGTTATATCAACATTGTAGTAGATTAATCACCGTTAGCAACACTTGACATTCAAATAGGTGAATAAACTGTGTAAATATCTTCTTGAATCGAAATCTTGGCAGAATTGTCCGTCACTAAACTGACTAGTTGGCAATTACTCAGAATCTTTGTGGGCTATCATTCTTCACCGTGGCAATTTTTCAACAGCACAGCTACCGCTTTTCCTTTAAATATGTACTAATGAGGCAATTTTTAACTAATATATTTTATTAATTGTACTTTTGAAAAGTCTTCAAGAACGTTTTTGATTCATCAGGCTAAACTGATAAATTACTAGTCATTAAGAAATTGATTGGAACGTTACTGTTTCAGGACACCCTCAGAACTGAAACGCTGCAGCCGGTCATCGAATGCTTCATCCAGCTGTTCAGACCGTAGTTCCCGTTCCAGCGGTTACGGCACTGACCAACGCGTCTCCAGTGAAGACCACTTCTATGACAGAAGGTACGTATTTATTCATTACCCTTCTTAACAAACTTCTAAAATGTTTAAATAACACAGTACCTAACGGTATCAACAATACTCAACAGATGTACTGTATGCATTTTCACCAACCTTGTTGTAAAAAACAAAAGAATATGTCAGCAAAAAGCAGCTCTCGTGGGAGGTTAGGCCAGGAATTTAGCATAAGTCAAAGCATGATTAGAGCGGTGTGTCCAAATATCTGAGACAAGATAATGTGTTCATTATGTGTTATGTTGCAGTGAATCGGAATGTCGCCTGCTAAAGGAGCAGTGTGGTTGGGAGGAGGACGACAGCAGCGCATGCAGCGATGGCTCCCTCACTGACTTCACCTTTGATGATGAGGGCAAATGGCACTGCCCTCCAAAAGCTATCTGGAAAGCCACTATTGAGGTAAGTCATTTGTCATAAAAATTTAATAAAAAAAGGAATATTTTTAGGCGCAGGATTGAACTAGAAACTGATGATAGGAAAAATATCAAGAGGATTTAAAAAGTTTTAATTTGATGATGTTTTATTTATAAATATTTTCTTTAGAAGACAAGGAAGGGGTGATGTATCATCCTGATATGGTCACTGGTCACATTATTCTAAAGACGTGTCTTCGGCATCAATCACTCCAATGGCTTTTTTTCTGAAGAATGGAGTTGGTGATACTGACGCATTATCTTTGCCACATTTGTCATACATAGATCAGCTCAAGGAATGTCCCCGTTACAGGCCATCCACGAGTTCAACATGGTCCGCGTTGGAGACAAGGTGCTGGTGTGCCTGTCTGGCGGGCGGGACTCCATCGCGCTGCTGCACACCATGCATCAGTATCAATTCTACGCGCGCTCTAAGGGGAAACACTTCAGTATTGGTGAGTTTACACGTTTTATCAAGTTTTAATTTCAAAACTATTTGGGGCAAAGTGACGACCTCTGTGGTCTAGTGATTTCTACACATGAATGAAAACATAAAAATCAAGCTATAACCAGTGGGACTGAACAGAATTTATATTGGTGAGTGTTAACACTGCTTATGAAGCAGGGACCGATAGTTTGTTGAAGCACAGATAAGTTAGAGTCAAAGTACTTTTAGTGTTTAGCTGACGAGCTCTCCAATTAAGAGACTCGTGTCCAAAGTATCCGTGATTATTGATAGGCTACTAATAATAATAATACAGATGAGCTTTTGTATTTTAAAGGAGCACTATACGTTCACGAAGACAAGTCTGAAATGGATCCTCGATACCTGATGGCGTATTGCAGGATGCTGGGCGTCAAGTTCATCTACCAAGACAAACTAGATGACGATCAAAGTAAGAATAATTCGTTGAGCTTCACGTGATCCGAGTTCACTGTGATGATTCTTCCTAAAGAATAAAAATAAGAAACTTTAAAAATGTTTGTATCTTCAATATGTTTTTGAAATTAAGGCCGTCTTGACATCATCGGAAAACTCGCCTCCGCACACACTCTAACAAAGCGACAATACCGACAACGACCGGCTGGCCGATGTCGAATGCGGTGTCGGGCAGGCAAATGGTGTACTTCAATTACATTTATTTATCATAACGTACTAATACTTATTTAATCTTGATAACTAATTCAGGACGATCCAGCGGCTCGGGTAAAACATCCGAAGTGCACCGGTGGGCGTCGCACGCCGTGCGGCGGCGCGCGTACTCGGCGGCGCTGGCGCACGGCTACGGCGTAGCGGCCGTAGCGCAGCACCTCGACCACGCCGCGCGGGCGTTCGTAGCCAACGCGCTGCATGGAGGTGTGCTACGGACGGTTAAAGCGCACTACAGAGTCCCGTGAGTGTTTCATTTTCACACAGATACCTCTTTTATGTGCTACGGCGTAGCAACCGTAGTGCAGCACCCCGACTACGTGGCGGGGGCATCCGTAGCCAACGCGCTGTACGGCGGAGTGCTACGGACTGTTAAAGCGCACTACAGAGTCCCTTGAGTTTTTATCTTCCCAAAGACAAGCTGAAGATTTTATCATAAGCCTTTTAATAACCCCACTACTGAGCCACAGCCAACATAGATGAAAACGACATAAATGACGTAGAGAGAAGTTTTCTTCATGTATTGCGAGCCTTTCAAAACACTCAGTTGTACTTTTTGAAACGTATTCACCAAAAACCCTTTGAAAAATTTTGCCTCACCATCGATCTAAAGAGCGACTGAAGACCGTATTTGCTTTTCTTCAATACGTACACTAGTATGATGTCGTAACAGCAATGTGACAAAATATTTTTTTTTTGTTCTAGAGAGCACGACCTGCGAATCATCAGACCGTTCATTTACGTTCGCGAGCGAGCTCTTCGTGAGTTCGGGCGAGCACAAATGTTGCCAGATTTTCGAACAAGTGAACCCACCCTACCTGACAGCCCCCTTGGCGAAGGCACTTGTGAACTGTAAGTACAGAATCAGTTAGTAAAACAAACTAAAACATATAAATAAGTACAGTGCTGCCACTAATAATTACTCTACTGCTTGGCGCAGGTCTTATTTATGGATGAACAAAAAATTAATAAAGCGTTTCAAAAAATATATAGTACGTAAATAATGAACTAACGTTTATTTAGCTGGATTAAAATGCCTAGTCTTAAACGTATCATAGCGTTTCCAAAATAAATAGAATAAAACAACAAAGACACCCATAAAATCACGACTTTCTTCTGATTTACAGCAAAGAAATCCCTCAAATCGAGCGCTCCGTCTCCGACCCCACAGACAACCGTCCCTCCCCGCTGGCAGAACCTCTGGAACCACCTCTCAGACAATCTCTGAGTGACATACTGAGTGAACCACTCCACCTAGCTAGGGAACTGCTGGATTCTCAGGAGCGAGTGCACCCATTCTTGTTCTCTAGTCTCAAGAACGCTTTGCATCCTCTTTTGAGTGCCAGGTACTTAATAATTGTATCAGTTTTTTTTAACCAAACAAATATGGTTTTAACCTACTTTAAAAAAGGAAGAGGTTATTGATTTACGATTTGCTATTCATGAACTAATTCGCTGGAACCCGAATACCGTTTGGCGTCAAACAGCTAGCTCATGCCGAAGAAAATGGAAGTGGACTAGTGGTTCCATAGTCAAGCCAACAAGGAACCCTTATAGTTTCGAAATGTCCGTCTGTCTGTAAGCTCAAAGGCCCTTAGTAATAGAATATGTATATTAGTTAAGAAAAAATTTATAAAAATTGTAAAAGATCAACCTTTTTCGTCATACCTAGGAAAACAGAAAACTAATATCTGTTTTTATTTACAGGAGCATAGAGAAAGATCTGAAGGAGCATCGGCAGAGGAAGAAGTCGGTGATCCAGATGAAGAACGGTGCTCCAGTTTACGACTCCGAGGAGGGCACCGACGAGGAACCAGTGCCATAGACTACGGGATGTCTTCCATGTTCTTGAACAGATGGTTGTAACTGAAATTTATAGTGACAGGATCAGAGGGCGATGTGGCCCATGGATTATGTCATTTTTTAATATGGTGGTAACTGAGACGTATTAAAGGGACAGGATCAGAGGGTATAGTTTCAAATCCAAACTGCTATAATCAGCCGTTGCGCTTTGAGAAATTATTAGCTCAGGTATCTGGTCCAAATTAAGTACTTAAATCGAACGACGAACATCGTCCCATTATGGCCAATGTATGGATTTTTTCGTAATATGCACTCAAATAGTGATTTCGATCATAAATGAAAAGTTATCTGGGAATGAATCATAAGCGAGACAACTTTTCAAAGATTACCTATTAAACTTTTGCGAGTCTTCCCAAGCTTACTGCCCTAATTTAAATACGTGGCGCTGGGGACTCAAAATGGTTGGTTTTATTGAGAAACTATTATAATCATAAACTTTATAAAATAGATACTTTTTTTTTCTCTTAATTTTTTTTGGGGCTTTTAAAATAGATACTTGAATGCACGTATTTAGTTAATAGCTTTGGTGATTCTTAGCATTCAGATTAGATTATAAATCATGATCCTAGATATATGTCTCAGTTAGCACGAATTACAGACCAATTTGTGATTAAACTCAGTGATTGTTTTGTTTTGTTTGTGATCAAGGTATTAAATGTTGATTTATGACGTTATACTATAGTCATGTGTGCGCGAATAGTAATTTGTTTTGAGGTTATGCTTGATAAGGGTTGCCATATTGTAAATTATGATTATTACTATTGTTTTTATATTCACTTTTTTCATAGTTGTGGAATTGAAAACAAATGCATTTGTTACAGTCTGCTATTGAATATAATGTTATATGATGAATATATTTTTGTTAGTGTTAGTAGATGTGATTTGTGAGTTATGTATTGTTAAGTTATACAAAATGGCATATATTCTTTCGTGTTTTTCATATTGACGTTAGGACATAGTTTTAAAACAAAATAAAATGTTTATTCAAGTCAGATTTTATGAAGATCTTTATATTTTAATGGATTATATACTATTTTGATGAAATGTTGTCGATATATTAATATGAAATATTAAGTTTTACGTATAAGATCGAAACCGTGACATCAAAGTGGTAATTCATGTTTTTAAATTGTAGGAATTTGATGTAGAATCTAAAATAAGTATATAGGAGTTATTACTGTTAAACAATTAAATATACTATGAACTATATACAATATTGAACTATTTTATTATATAATTGTTGTTTAAAATGCTCTAATATTAATTGCATATAGCAAACAGTAGGCATAGGAATATAATGAACATAGCCACTGTTGAATGGATTTTATTATATTTTTTAGTTTGGGCCTAAAATCTATATATTTTATAATGCTCCAAAAATATTGGAGAAAATGTGGTAAATCCTATGGAAACAAGGTAACAAAAACAGCGACTATTTTACCGAACAACCCTAGGTAACATTTTACTGACAATATTGGCGTATTTAAGTGAATAATTTATTTAATGCCCTATCTGGTAAGCCGTGGTTGCCATAACACTAAATTATTACTTAATATGTTTATTTCCTCTAAAAACTTAATTGATAATCCAGCGTTTAGTTTAATAAGTAGGTAGGTACTACTTAAGCATCGTTTTTATTTGGTGCACTTACTTATTTCTTTACAGAGAGTGATAGCTGATTTCGTTAATACGCAATTCTTTTACAACGATATATTATACTTTTAAATGTGTGATTTTCATGTATGGCAACATTGGCAGTCAAAAAAGTTTGTGTGCAAAATGCGTGTCTAGAGCGAGTTTTTTTACTTAATGTTTATTGTATGGAAAGTTTACTTCAAAAATAGGTGGGAAACAGATCCAGTTAATACAACTTGACACTCAAAACAATTCAAACGCGCTCTCGGCACCCAGAACTGAAGAAGTGTGTGATATTATAAATGTGAACGTTTGTATGTTTGAATGTTTGCTTGTTTGTTACAAAATGGCTGAACGGTTTAGATGAAACATAGGATACCTTTTAACGTTCCCTAGGAATTTTACGAATATCCACGCGGACGAAGTTGCGGGCGAAAACTAGTTTAAATGTAAGTCAAAACTAATAAACTTTTTACTTAATCTCTATAATTTCGATTCGCTTAACACGTTAAACGCCATAGCAGAAAGTAATACCCTATCGTTTAGGCCACGTCGGACAATACTGTCCGACACTCAGACTTATATTTAAATGTCTAATTCTCCGCGTCGTTGGTCAATCGAACTAGGCGTTTTTGCCTTCTATTAGACCCACGTGGCCCCTAGTCTAATGCAACCACGTCAGCACTCAAATATTTAAGTTTGTGTGGGATATATGAACCTCCAAAATACGGGATAGACTCAAGCGCGGGACCGACGACTGACCGACCGATATCTTGACCCACGTGGCTTAAACGGAGGAATCGTTTGCGCAGGGCCTGGTCGGACAATACTGGGGCGATGGTATTTAATTAAAAAAATATTGAGATTTCTGTGATTTAATTATTGTTTCAGTGGTTCGATATTTCTCATTTTAGCATACAATTGATTTTAAAAAGTTGAAATTTTAGACATTTTACATTTTTTTACATCTTTCATATAGATAGTTAGGTGTCACCCAGCATTGTCCGACATGGCGTTTAACGTGTAGTTTTTTTGCAGTGAAGGTTGAGAGAATATTTGTCATTATTTTTTGATGCTGAATGCTGTTTTTAAGAGATTTTCCTAATAAAATAAAATATGAGATAGTTAATATTAATTAGAGTATAAAGTTAAGTGTTGGTGAATAATGAAGTCCCATTAATTGCTTCCATTATTATTGTATTGTATTCATATACATTTTGTCTTATAAATAAATATGATGTTTTTAATTATACTTGCGGTTTTATTTCGTTTTCTCTTTAGCGTGCTGCTAAACATTTACATAATGGACAAAATAAGATAGTAAGAAAAGAAATGAAACTCTTTATACTGGATACTTGAATTAAAAGAGTATGTTTATGATGAAATTACTTCGATGTTCGTTTGTTATCTTTCGAACTTTAAGGCCGTGTTCAGATGACACGCGCCGATCACGCACAGGACACGCGTTGTGCTCGCCTTACACCGACTGGACTACTTCGTTCAGTAGACACTAGCCGTAGCGCGGGCGCAAGGCGTATGCGGGGTGGGTGCAGTGCGTGTGCAGGGTTGGCACGAAGCGGGCGCGGGGCGTATGCGGGTGGACTTCGATAAATGTAATTTGAGATCTATTGATGTGTCATAAGACAATCAGATCTATTAATGTTAGTAATCTACTCCTGCGAGGTTGTTGGTGTTTCACAAATAACCCTGTATACATTCCTTTTTTTGAAGTAGAGGCAAAATAAAACATCCCTATTTCTTCATCAGTACACTATAATACACTACACATTTAAATCTATGTTTGTTTGCATGCTCACATACACTTTACTTAATCTAATGAGTATTATGAGTACTAAGGAATTTCCCGACATATTATTACATCGAAAAGCTTTTTATAACCAACACTGAATGTGACAAATATTTATTACTAAATAAGCTATAAGCTGAGACAATCTGACTATCCTAAACAATTAGTTAAACATTTAACATTTATCATATTAGAACATACATATTTAGAATAAGTCTATATCCTTATATTCTTACTATAAAGTAATTATGTAATTAATTTCATTTCATGATCACACAACATTATCATTGCCTAAGATGTAAATTATAGTATCATTAAATATGTATCAGCTACATTTTGTATGAAGAATTACACACCTATTTACGCTACAATATAATATTATAAATATAGACTAATAATTTTAAAATAGATTTCATTTTGAGAATTTTTTTTTTTTTAAGAAGAAGTAAGGCTGAAAATTACTTTTTGGCGCCGCCTTTGCAGCATGGCTTGCCCCCTGAAAATATATAAAAAAAAAACTGTAAGCTCGAAATACATCCAAATACATACTAGCCAAAAAAAGTTCATAAAGTTTTGGTCACCCGTCCGAAGTTGCTTAACCGCGATCGCAGGCCAAATGCGCTATGTCACTGCGCCATCGAGTTCCTCGCTATTATTATTATGACTATTTTCCTACGTTACATTTGTAATAATTTATGGAGAAGCTCATGGCGTTCGCATCACCCTACGATTGCGACTTTTGCATGGGTCGGTAAGGGGATTGATGTCCCATTTTTTTTTGAAAAATATCAAAAATCTAGTGCGGCTGCCCTAGCATGACCACCGAAACACGATATGTATCGCGTCATCGCGTGATGTAGCGTTTTATAAAAGTATTAAATTGTTATATCACATCGCTCTTCTGCGGCCATGCTAGGGCGGATTTAGTTGATTTAGAATTTAGGTCTTAATGATTAATAATCTAAACATTGTGGAAAAAACTATTTTTCCAAAATTACGGGACATTTTTCTCAACTCCGGGAACCGGGACATATGCTGTCATTTCGGGACAATCCCAGTGGGTCCCGGCCACCTGGCAACCCTACTTCCAGTGGTCTCTTACAAGCGATTATCATCCTATCGAAGTTGAGTTAACGCGAGTATACGAAATGTACGAAAAATTGCCAAACTTTCTCGACTTTAGTTTAAACAGATGTTTTTATGAAAAGGTTTTTTTGGGTTGGGGTATAGCCCACCCGCCCCCCTCCTTCCTGCGCCCATGGGCCTATGCTGTGCTCCAGCAGTGGGATCATTAAAAAAGGCTGATATGCAGTACAGTAATAATGTAATGTAATTTACCAGAGGAACTCGATGGGGCAGTGGTTTAGTACCTGGCCCGGCAATCGCGGAGGTTAAGCAACTTTCGCAAGGGACGGTCATGGGATGGGTGACCAAACATTTATTATCTCGAGCTACTCCGTGATTCGGATGGCACGTTAAGCCGTTGGTCCCGGCTGCATTTGCAGTCGTTAACACCCACCAATCCGCATTGGGCCCGCGTGGTGGGTTATGGCCCATTCTCCTTATCCACCCATAAGGAAGCCCTGTGCCCCAGCAGTGAGGAAATTAAAAATGGCTGATGGTTAATTTACCAGAGGGCTTGCCATCGCCGCATGCGCAGGACGGGCCGCAGGTGCAGTTGGCACCGCAGGCGGCCGCCCCGCTGCCGCAGGTGTCTGCACAAATAAATACATAACTTTATTGAAATAAAACACTTTTATTTATTTATTTGGAAGACAATAAAAGACAGAAAAAAATACACAAATTATTTTTTAACTAACGCGTTGAAGTCTTTTTAATGTTTTCATATATTTTTGACGTTTCGCCATACTTTATTGACTAACTCATTTTCCAGCTAAAAGTCGAGGAAAGTAATAAGTTTCTTGTTAAAAAATATTTAACAAATAACTTTTTGCCGAACAATGCCGATCTAAAATTATTAATTAATAAATGGTAGAATTAAAATACCCTTATTTAATGCGTATAATTTAAAATAATATATACGAAACGGCAAGATAACAGTGTAAATAAGCAACAATGTAAAAAAAACATCGAGATTAACATTTATATTTTGATTAAATATTGATTCGTTCCTTTTAGTTGTCCCATTAGAAAGGCATCTTATGTGGTTTTTTCACGGGTTTGATTTTCACTGTTCTGTTTATTATTCATCTAAACCGAAGGCAAGACTTAGATCTTGTCCAGAGCTACGCGCGAATGAGACGCGATTCGATATACAATGTTCGCTTAGGACCAGCAACGTCAGCAACGTGTGAAATATTAACAGCAATGTAACCAAAATCGAGTTTGAAATCGCGGCGGATTCGCCCTTTCTGGGCAAGTTCTAAGTTAGCTTTATTTGTCACTTGCAATAAAGAACATTTGCCTCACTTTTTGTCATACATCATCATCATATTAAGTAATTCTCTGCATGTTGTCGCACAACAGACAAAAACGACAAACAATAGCTATTTGTTATACAAGAGACCAAAGTCAATTCGTGCAGTGAGTGCCAACTTTAAATCACGAACTAGCGAAGTAGTCTAGAATTACAGCAAAAATCTATTTTGCTGCGAGTTTTTACGCGCCAAAAACAACCTTTTTGTTCTGGAGAGGTAAAAAGTTATTTTCTTCGAAAACCATTGAAATTAAATATTTATTCGGATTTATTTATTTTATTCAAGACAAAACACAACTTACAGTAATTTTGATTAAACGCTATTTTTCTTTTGGGCTATCTTAATATCTTAGTTCCGGTTGATAATTCGAATTAATAATTTCCAATAAATACCGGCAAAAATATAATGTATAAACGGTTACTAATAAAATCCAAAAGAACTAAATTGTTCTAGCGGAATTGTTATTAGCTCTAAAATTCTTCTAGCGAAATTATGCTATTGGTATCAAAATCCAAAAGAACAAAGTCTTCTAGCGAAATTGTTATTACCTCTAAAATTCTTCTAGCGAAATTATGCTATTGGTATCAAAATCCAAAAGAACTAATTCTTCTCGCGAAATTGTTATTACCTCTAAAATTCTTCTAGCGAATTTAAGCTATTGGTATCAAAATCCAAAAGAACTAAATTCTTCTAGCGAAATTGTTATTACCTCTAATATTCTTCTAGCGAAATTATGCTAATGGTATCAAAATTGGTAGCCGATATGAATAAACAGGTCTAACATTAGTAGTACAGTGAAAGGGCTTAGAA
Source organism: Catoptria pinella (assembly GCA_963556745.1). Lineage (NCBI taxonomy): Eukaryota > Metazoa > Arthropoda > Insecta > Lepidoptera > Crambidae > Catoptria > Catoptria pinella. Next base: position 3,930,295 of record OY750777.1, read on the forward strand.
ATTGCTTTATCGTATAGCAGTTACCGGTTATAACAGTTTTTCTAATTCATGGACTTAAGAAATTGGTATGGTAAATTAATGGGAAAGTATTAAGCCCTACTCTACAAATTCAGGAAAACTTTTTTAATTGCAAATAAAATTACACATTTAAATTCTTGTTGGTGATACTCGTAGAATACCGGATGGAACACTTTCCAATAATGTCTTACGATTTTTTTTTTAAATGGCATTCTTAGAAGTAAAACTCGAATAAACAAAATCAGTAAGTATTTAATGAATCAAATCACTCTACTTATTAAGGAAAATTGAATCGCACTAAAGTTAACTGCGCCATTTGGTTGGTGCCGGCAAAACAAAAACAAAAAACGTATGAATTTATCTTACCACGTGTTCGAAATTCAAACAGTTAATGTTTAGAGATTGGCATTAAATATAAATGTTTTTTTTTAAATGGAATGAAATCTTTTTTCACTTACCTTTGCAGGAGTCGCAAGGCGCTGGCATGGTAGATAGACAGCCTAGGCTGGACTAGACTCTAGTGGTTTCGATGGGGTGCGCGCGCAGTCGCGGTCCCGAGGCATCTAGAGGCAGGCAGTGATGTCGGGTCAATAACTGAGTTGCTACGTGGGGGAATCAGGCGATCGGTGCTTCGTAGTACAGGGGATATGGTTTATTGTGATCACCTTACTTGAATTTTCGATGGCTTAAAGATAGACTTAGATAAGTTTGATTGTCAATACTATGATTTAATATTTTTTATTTAGGAAGCAGTAGTTTTGAAAAAGCATTTACTTATTATGATTTTCATAAGTTAGTTATTTTTAATGAAAAAGTACGCAGTGACCGGAGAGGCTAAACTTTTAATTAGAAAAATCGTGGAAAATATCTCTGAAGAAATGATAAGTCTGGCTTATGATTTTATGTTTACTGAAGTCCACAAGATACTAGTTTATAATAAAAGGCACAAAAGGAACTAAGAACGGAGAATAGTTTGAATTTGCCCTTTTTTATATATTTTCTAAGGCTTTTTTGTTTTTGCGAAAAACAAGTTCAGTGTTTGGCATGGAGAAAGTAGTTTATACTTTGAATTATGTTTGTACCCAGTCCCCTTGACTAACATAAGATAGTTAAGTAGCTTTATAGAGGCTACGTGGTCGGAGCCTACAATAAAATGATCGGGGCCGTAAACAAAAACACGCGACGCGCAGGGGGCGCGGAAACCGGTCCGAATTGTCATCGGCGGCACCGACCGAGACACGCGATTGGTCCGCGGGCCGTCCGAATCTGTTCCGAATGTTGAGCAAAGCAAATTAAAAAAGTGCACGAAAAAGTTTGTATGGCCTTGGAAAGTGTTGATGACGCCTGATTATTATTGAGATGATTCGAGCACTGACAAAAAAAGTCCAAAAGCTTATCTTCGCATGAAATATTGGCCATAAAAGTCATGTTGGGCAGTTCATACATTTTTTTAATATTCAAAAGCCTTTTGTAAATAATTTACTCGTTTGTTTTTCACAGACTGTAAAACAAATGATAGCGACCGTTATATCTCCGTGGAGAAAGATTTTGCAAGTCGCACTAAGGAGTATCTCTTTGTAAGTTCGGTATCGCACTTCCGTAGTTTAATTTAAATTTAGATTTTGCTTACATTTGATTTCCCTAATTAGACAACTGAATCAAACCATACTGTCCATTCAGTAAAGTATTTTTATAATTTCAAAGTCAAAGTAAAAATATCTTAAAAATTAAGCGCTTTTGAATCCTTACTAATATTATAAATGCGAAAGTAAGTTTGTTTGTTACGCCTTCATGTCCTAATTAGGGCGTGAAATTAGAGTGCATACATAATTACATACATAAATCAATTTTGCATACATATTGTCAGGGGATACAGAAAAGGACATAGAGTAACTTTCATCCAGAATAATATGCTGTTCCCGAGGAATACAAAAATTACTTTATGACGATTTGCCACCATAACAACGCGGCCTACTGACATTAACATTAGGTCCTTACATATGGAATTACATTGGAACCTAATAATAATCCTCACTCCTAACTTAAGGGGCTGACACGAGCCAACTAGCGCCGCCAGCCGATTTTATTATATTTATTCTAAATAAGCCCAATTTCTTAAAAATGAATCAGTGAATGACGTCTAACGTTTATTGAATAACGTTACAACATTACAAAATGCTTGCAATAGTTTAAAAACGGGTTTGAACCAACAGTGGCCACTTTTAACAAAATCTCGTTTTAAAACTGTTTGAAAGTCTTTTCAAACTGTGTAAAGTTAATCAATAAATATTAGACGTTATTAACAAAACCTTGACTGATTCCTTTTTTAAGAAGGCTTATTTAGAATCAATAAAATAAAATCGACTGGCGGCGCTAGTTGGCTCATGTCAGCCCCATAATAGTAATATTTAATAATAATTATTTGTTCCTTACTAATATTATAAATACAAAATTTGTTTGTTTGTTTGTTACGCCTTCACGTCCTAACTACTCAACCGATCATCATATGCACACACATAGGGGTACAGCACATATACATAGGGGTACAGCACATATACATAGGGGTACAGCACATATACATAGGGGTACAGCACATATACATAGGGGTACAGCAAAGGACATAGAGTACCTTTCATCCAAAAAAATATACTGTTTCCGAGGGATACATAAATTATTTCCACCATAACAGCGGCCTACTGACATTAATAATTAATAATAATGATAAATTAATAATCGCGGTAACAAAAGATTAAAAATGCCATATAAACTATTTCCACGCGAATGAAGTCGGGGGTAAAAGTTAGTCGTCTATATTTTCCTACACCCGTTCCAGACTTTCATTGCTATAAAAAATTACAAAACTCAAGAACACTGTCCAATTTTTAGTTGTTTTTTTTGTGTTATTATATTTAGATTAAAAAACTAATCTTCACTATTAAATTTTATTTTGTTTTCGCATTCACAATGCTACTTTTATATTAAGATAAATAATTTTAGAAAAATACTAGAAAAAATCGACTCGCCCGTCCCGTCTGAGGTGCTACGGGTGAGTCGATTTTTTCTTGTATTTTTTTCTAATATTAATCTTCACTATCTTAACTTTTTTGCAGATCGTAATCAAGTTATAAATCATTTAATCAAAATGATTCTTGAGTCAGTGTAGCCAGCAATAAAGCAGGCTGGCGGAGCGTGTAGGAAAGTTCGTCAACTTCGTTTCTTGCTGCTTTGAGGTACTTAGAAAATGATAGTTGATAGCATTGTCACAGTATACCCAAGCGCAGTAATGCTTATGGCATTTTTTAAATTGTCAGTAATGTTTTCAGAATAGGCCAAATCTTAACGGATTGTATTCGTTGGTAACCTGTGCCTGCCTAAGTATACCTATAGATAATGATTATGAGTTTTAAAGCGGAATGCGTGGCTAGCATTGTTTTAATATAAAATAAATAACAGAGTTTGGTAACCTAAATTATCCTATGATACGGTATAGATATCTAAAGACAGTGAAATCGCAGCCTTTTTGTATTCAAAGGGCAACATTTGAGTTACAAAATGACGCGCAGCTACTAAAGAGACGTGCAACTTTTTCAACAACATAGTGAATAATGTTGCTTACGATCTGGCAACGTCACGTGCTTTTGCGTAAAAGGTTGCGCGTCATATTTAGTGTTACTTGGTTACATTAAGCGTCGATCAAATATGTTGCCTAGTGCAATACAATTCACAAAAAATGAGGTACCGCCTAGGCTCGAAGACAGAGCTGCTTTCGAATCCATTATTTAAAGCAGACTAGTGTTACTGTCTTCCGTCCTACTGTTGCGTAATGTGTAGTGGTTATAGCGAACCGATATAACCGGCGGGCGAAGTCGACGACCGGGCCGCCATTGCTGCGCAAATTAAACTGATTTATCTTATGGCGGCACTGAATACGAAAAAGGATTGATAACTTTAAATGAGCGTTTTAACTTTGGTGCTGACAAAAGCTCTATCAATAGATATAAAAAAAATATGGGCGTTTTTTAATTGAACAATATTCTTGTTACTGCACTCGAGGACAGAAAATTTATTGCGGGTTCGATTCCCGTCCGAGAATATGATCTGCGAGTCGTATTTTTTCTAGTATATTATTTAGTATTATTTAATATACTAGAAAAAATAAATTGCATGACCATCAGCCACTTTTAATGTCCCCACTGCTGGGGCACAGGCCTTCCTCATGGATGGATAAGGAGGATGGGCCATGGACCATTATACATTTTTGGTCACCCATCCCATGACCGACCTTTGCGAAAGTTGCTTAACCTCCGCAATCGATGGGCCAGACGCTATCACTGCGCCACCGAGCTCCTCAAAGAAAAATTGCATTGTCAATGCTAAAATCTCAAGTTTAAAAATTATATAGCTGTTTCATCTTAATCATTTGTCAAAACATCTGGAAAGATATTTCAATTTAATGTCGAGGTAATTCCTTACATTGATGAAACAACGCTGGCTTGCAGCGTAAGAGTGGGATATTATACAAGGTGTAAGCGAAATAAAATCAGCTGTTTCATACATTTTGATATTTACGATTTCAATTTTTGTATGACACAGCTCATTTTTTTCGCGATTTCAGAGTTGGCCCCATAGTAAAAGTTGTTCAGTTTGATGGTCCCTATATACCATATTCGGCATTAGGGGTATTTTTGTAACGCCTTGTAGAAGAAACGAATGACATGAAAGTGGGCATCAAACGTTACATTCTATTATTTCTAAGGTTATTGGTTTGTGTGTGTGTGAATGTAATTCGATAAGTAAGCTAGTTTTAAGTGATATGGCTCTATTTCAATAATGGACGACGCACTATTCGCTGTTTAATTCCGAGTTATTTATTAACTACGTGTAAATAAATAAACTATTATTTGACTATTCTTTGAAAAAATAATAATATCCTTACTAATATATCGATGACCTCCATGGTCCAGTGGCTTTGTACATCGGTTTTCAAGGTGTCGCCATCTCTGAGGTCCCGGGTTCGATCCCCGGCTGGGTCAATTTAGAAAACGACATTTTCTATATTGGCTCAGGTCTGGGTGTTTCTGATACCACCGTTGTCTCTGATTTCCATAACACAAGTGCTTTAGCTACTTACTTTGGAATCGGAACTATGTATGTAATGTTGTCAAATATAAAAAAAAATATAAATGCGAAAGTAGGTTTGTTTGTTTGTTACGCTTTCAGGTTTCAACCCTTCGATTTATATGATCGAAGTCTCAACCACTTAACCGATCATCATGAAATTTTGCATACACATTATCAGGGGTAGATAGGACATAGGGTACCTTTAAGCCAGAAAAAAGAACTGTCCATGCAGACGAAGTCGCGGGTGGAAGCTAGTTCAAAACACAATTCTAAACATCGTTATAATATCATTATTTTATTTTATTCCCATTTTTTTCTATGAAGAGCCAAACTTAAGTATAGAGCTAACCATAATTTACTCATTTAAAATTTAAGATAGGTAATCAATTACAGAATATAGGTAGTAAAAACATAGAACCTCCTCCTTTTTTTTAAAGTCGGTTAATAACAGAAAGTTCCGTGACAAAATAAGAACTTAATTAAAAAAGAGTGCTATAGTTTTCGTGGTGTCCCTATACTAAACTCTGCTTGTGTAATGTTTTATTTTATGCTATGGTTAAGGCGGTTGGGGTCGACGATCGCAATTTAAAATTGAGTTGAGACTATTACAGGATTGAACAAATAATAAATGCTACAATAAGTAATATGCGGATAATTTTATTCAAACTATTTGTTAATATTTATTGAAAGAAAGTAGTTAAAATAATTTAATTGTTTTTATTATTAGAAGGTGAAAATATTTAGTTTTAAAATCGCTTTCCTTGGAGGCTTACACTTATCAATTCCAATCTACGAATATTGGAATTGTAACGCTATAAAACACTGACATTTTACCTATTGAAGAAATCAAAAGCTCATCAACTAAATGGACTAAGCTGGCTGGAAACTAAGCTCATACCACCATTTTATTTAATATCACTTCGCCAATACTGCTCATCTCATAATGATAGTAGAAGTCTTCGGTTCATTCCTTGAGTATTGGCATTTGGAGTGGCAGCCTCTGCCATTCATTTTATTATAAAGTTCGCTACCCACCTGCAAAGCGATCTCTATGTAGAGATAGAGAGATAGTAGAGATCTCTAGATTTTATTCTAGCAAACTATACCTTTTTCGCGATACCATATCGTATGGATGTAATGGAAATGAGACAAATGAGGTTTGTCTGTTTATTACCAACCGTAACGATTCTAATAATTCATAAAATTACTTTTTCAGAGCGCGTAGTGTGCACACTAGCGCCGCCATTGGAAAAAAAAAACATACTGCTTAAATAAAGACGAAATTGTGAATTACTCCGAAGAAGTTTTTTGGTACATACTTTTTATAGCTTAAACAATATTTTCTAGCCTGTTGTTTAGTTTACTGGAGTTTATTTGTTGCGAAAAGTGGCCACTTTTAGCAATTCTCAATCGATTCTCGTGAAATTTTGTTAGAAGGTTCGATAATTATATTGATTTTTTTTGACGAGACAGTTTTTCAAATATTGCGAAAAAAATTCAACCATTCGAAAAATTATCTAAATTAGAAGCACTATCTAGCTTAGAATAGATATACAAAAATACCTAACCTACCAAACAGCACATAGTACTGCTTTTCAAAAGCAGTGTCAACCTCGTGGCGACATCTATTAAATTAATTTTTAAACAATATACAATTTGAGCGAGGTTTACTAGTATGTTTTTAAACCTACTTGAATAAAAAATTACAGCCCAATCTAATCAGGGGGCTAATTGTCTAATTTAAAAATCTATCGCAATCGCTTTCATTTGACAGTTGGATCCGACACATTGCTGCATTTCTTTTGTTAATTTTTTATTTGTGCCAAAAAGAAGCATCAATGTGTTTCATCCTGAAAGCGATTGCGATAGATTTTCAAATTAGACAATAGAAAGGCAGGTGCTATAAACTTAATTTTATATCTTATATTGTAGTGTGTAAATGGAAGTTCTAGGCAGTGCGTGACTGCCCGCGATTGTCGGCCATTTTGTCGTTACGTAATTCTCGTGCCATTTGCGTCGTGCTCCATTGCATTTGTGGAAATATTTACCTTTGTCATAACTTTAGTATGGGGAATTTTGGATATTAAAATAGTTGAATAAACTATGGCCAATTAAGATTAAAGGGAAAATGGGTTTAATTATTGACATTTCTTTTAACTAAATATAGGCAACGTGAAATAAAATTCCCTACAGAAACTCGATACGGAAGACCAAACTTCACCTTAGCAATAGCTATGTATTATTTAAACATTACACCTAACCAGCCCCCCTAGTAAAACCACTGAAGTGCGATATGATATATCAATTAATCACGTTTAACTGTCAAAAGACAATGGATTTTGACAGTTGAGTGTCGATAAAACGCTAATCACGATTTGTTTCGGATAGTGACTCCGACCATCAAACATTTTTAATGTCCCCACTGCTGGGGCACAAACCTCCCTTATGGGTGGATAAGGAGGAAGGGCATAACCCACCACGCGAGCCTAATGTGTTAACAACTGCAAATGCAGCCACGGCTTAACGTGGCTTCCGAATCACGAGGAGCTCGAGATAATAAGTTTTTGGTCACCCATCTCATGACTGGCCTTTGCGAAAGTTGCTTAACCTCCGCAATCGCTGGGCCAGGCGCTATACCACTGCGCCACCGAGTTCCTCATCCACCACCGCCCGCCGAGCGCCAACGAGCACCGCAGATCGCGACTCCATTGGATTAAAATTCTACTATCCGTGGAAATATTCAAAAACTGTAACTATGTCATAGTAACTACTAAATTAGCCTATTTCAGCCCTATATCCATTTAGTGGTTTGACGGTGCGAAAATGAATCAGTCACTCAGGACATATTATTTTATTTTTATCTATACTTATAGTTATAATAATCATATCACATATTATGATAATATATGATATGATTTTTATATGTATAGATATAAACAACGGGACAATAACATTCACTATTCATTTCAAAAACAATAATTTAATAATTCACAGGCCCGGAAGAAATAGATAACTTAAGATTAGCAATAAATAATAACATTACAAACTTATTCAGACTTCGAATGTTTTTTGCATCGCATCATCATTCTTCTGAGAACGGAGTAGAGAATCCAGAAGACGAGGTAAAGCTTGGAGTCGGTGCTGACGATCATGTAGGTGGCCAGGATAGCCACAAGGATGCCTACAACATTGAAGATGATGGCTATGGTTCGGTTGCGGGAGTTGTCTGGCTTGCAAGGACATTCTGGAGAACAGGTAGGCAGCTTGCAAGGACAATTGGGCTTGCAGTCGTGTGAAACCGTCTCTGAAATATGAAAAAGGTTTAAATTGATGATGCTCATTTATTTTGTAGCCGCCTTTTGGTTTTTTTGGTACTGCCCCCTACCCTTGACTGGATCGAGTTTACCGACGAGATCGCGTTCGAGTTTAAATCGAAGAAATGCCAAGACAGTACTATAGAAACCATGGCAACTGTTTCCAAAGTACCAAAATACGAACCTCACTTCGAATCTCACTTCAGATTCGAAGTGAGATGTGAGTTTGGTTACAGAATCGACATGCAGACGTGAACTCAATTCCGTAGAGATAGTGGGGCTATGTTATAATCCTAACGAAACTAACGAACGAATCCGAAAGTTAATGCCCCCTTAAATTAAAAAAAAAATGACAGATTTGACAGAAGCTCTATGAAATTGACAGCTTCCTTAAAGTTAAGGAGACCTTAACTAAGATTTTAGCTAAGAAGCATTTGAGCATTCGGCCGTAAGATCGTCTTAATAAATTTCTTAATTTCTCGCGAAGTTGTTTTCGGTATTTCTGTAAAAACAACATAGTATATCTATGAAATATGAAAAAAGCTTCTCAAAAACATTTCACCATCATTGCATGATTGCGGTAGTGAAATGATCTTTTGCTAGTGTGAGATAAATCATTTCGTAATGCTGAGACTTAAATTATACTTACTGACTTAAAACTAATACAAGTTTTCAATATTACATAATAATTCGAACATAAAAAACGCTTCGGCGAGTAAAATAATCAGACAGATATTACAAATGGCGATAAAATCCGTAAAGTCTATTGCGAATAGTAGCTTTACTTCTTTGCCGACAATAATATCTAAGGAACTATACCTTGAAAAGGTTCACAAACAGTAGCCATTGCTGTAGCTCCAACTATCTTCCTAACTCGAATGATCAAAATTATATCATTTTTACATTTAAATATCGTCCGTTATGAACAGAAGGCCTCGTAGATAAAATTAGTGACTGGGCGACGTAGCACCATGGACACGGCGACAAACGGTGCGGAAATTGTCAATAGATGGACGCCATCTTCCGCGGTGAAAAAAATTGTTGCTTGCTTCCTAGTTAGGTTTTTGTATAAAAAGAAGAAAAAATACTGCAGGAGATCGGTCTTGTTTATTTGACTGAAACGAAATGGGAAGTGCCACTTCCTTATTGTTTAGTATTTTTCTGTAATTTAGGTAACTACTTAAGTATGTCGTAGGTTTACTCATATAGAACTAACAAATCATAAATTAGAAAGCAAAAATATTATCCAATGACGAATGGAATAAAATGTGATATATTTTAATTTTGTGTTTACAATAAATTAGGTACCTACAAAAAAAGACGATTTAAAAGAAAATTGCCGAATGAATGAATAGTTTTAGTAATAACTAAACTATTATCGCTATAAATTATTTCAAATACGTACCTGTTATTTTATAATTGCTTAATACTTAGTTTAACACCCGCAAACTCTACCAAACTTTTATATTGACGACCTCCGTGGTCGAGTGGTTTGTTTGGTTTGTTTCGTTGGTGTCGCCAACTCTGAGGTCCCGGGTTCGATCCCCGGCTGGGTCAATTTTAGAAAACTAACTTTTCTATATTGGCTCAGGTCTGGGTGTGTGTGTTTACCACCGTTGTCTCTGATTTCCATAAAACAAGTGCTTTAGCTACTTACTTTGGGATCAGAGCAATGTTTGTGATGTTGTCTAATAAAAAAAAAAGAAAAAAGAAAAACCGTTTTCCCTATATTATTATATGCATAGGCAAAACAATATAAATAAACAGAAGTTCATGTATAAGTGTTAAACTATTGTGAGCTAAATGTGTGACATAAAATCGGCTATTTCATAGGACCATACCTACTATATTTTTAAGATTCTTATTTACTTATACTTTAAAAATACAATATTGACATTGAGTTTACAAGAATGATAAAGCATTCATTTTTTCAGATTTTGTAGATTTTTTGAGATCACACCTATTCGCTTTCAGTCGAAGTGCACAATAGCGGAAATTTTTTACCAGCCTTGTTCTAGATAAAGTTTTTTTTTGCGTACTTAGCACTAGCACTATATAACCTGGTGGGCAGTCGACCGATGCATAGTTAGCCGATAAACGTGCCACCAACAACCTGTCATCATGCCATCGCCCTGTGAACCCTGCAAAGGTAAAATATCTCAAATAAAAAAACCTTTTCCTACAATGCAAAGGTAGGAGCACCCATAGAAATGGAAGAAAGTGCATTTTTTTCTAAAAAATAGGGAAATATCTTTATCTATTCGTATAGTTTAAGATATGTACATACATATATGTATATGTTTCTCTTTGTCTTGTTAGTATACAAGAAGTATAAGTTGGTACAGACAGCTCACGGAGGCGCAGGGTTGATTTTGGTACCAATCTTTAACAAAACAAAATTATATCGAACTACTATTTAAATTATTTCAACTGTTTATATTAAACAAGAAAAGTCTTATGTATCCATCTAATTTAATGTTTATTTCCTTGAGAACTGGGTTTATAGATTGAAAAAAGTTCGCACTTAAAGGCATCCGAAAACTAGTAGATACTTTGAAAACTTGGTGCCTCAGAATCAGAATATTTATGGAAGACTTGACTTGTCACATCAATAATTACGTTCATACTCGTATGTTTATTCCATTTATTATATTGTAAGTCTTAATAAAAAAATTGGTAAATTTTAGGATCGGGGTGCCTGAAATGGGGATTGATATAGGCAGGGTAGGATGACCCCTGTAAAGGGGAAGAGGGAAACTCCCCAGTACGTACCACTCCTGTCGCGCGGAAATGAAAAATTACTGAGATATATATTTTTAAAAATCCTATCACTACTTTTATTACATCTATTTGCTTTCTGGCTCCGGTGCATCGGAATGCGTAGCCCTTACGCCCTTGCGTAACAAAGCACAGAAGCCCATACGAGCATTTGCCGCTTCGGCTCAACCACTACGGCGTTTATTAGCTTCGTTACAGCGGGCGAGGGCTGCCCCGCAGACAGACAGGCAGACATACGTAACCATTTTTGCCCAAGCTGAAGCAGAGTCGCTTCGCGTTCGCTCGGTCAAGAATATGTGTTCCATTTCACTCCAAATACGAAGTATTGACATTTTGTCACACAAGATTATGTTTCTTTTCACGTAAGTGCGGTGTCATGAAAGGCCTTCCAAAGTTCTACAAAATTAAAAAATGCGATATATTTCAATTACAAAATCAGGCGCCCCGATTATAAAGCCAACCCAAAAATATTTTTTCTTACTCTGAAAGGTGTACGTCTTATTATGAATAAAATATATTATTAGTGCACAAAAAAAATCAGCTGTTTCATACATTTTGATATTGTCCTATGCTGCCGTCGTATCAGAGAACACAGTATCTTTACTTACTGTGTTTTCACTTTTATTGTATTACTGTAATAATGAGCAAGAGCTCTACCCGGCAAAATTTTTGTTTTATTTTTAGCACTTATGGTTCCAGAGATACGGTTACTAAAAACACAGTAACTTTTACGAACTAACACCAATTATTAAAACAAAACACAGCATATAGGTATTACATAATTTGAAAACAGTAAGTAAGAGGTTACTGTGATAATGGTAACAAACAATAAATACCGTAAGAAATACACTTTAGATAAGAACACAGTAAAACGCTCTTGCTAGTATAAAACACAGCATTTTTTCTAAATACTGTGTTATAGATTAGCTCAAGATTTCAAGATTATAATATATCACCTAGCAACAATACAGTATCTAAGATACTGTGTTATAAGAGAATTATGCTGGCAATCGATTATTTAAGTTCCTTAACAAAATAACAGTATTTAACTACTTACTGTTTTTTTACCTAGACCTTTCGAGCGCGGAAACAATATTTACTGGGTTTTAACTAAGTATAAGGGACGTGCGGTCTCTTGAGTGATAGCTCACTCCAGCCGAAGGACGGTGGTCATGCTAGGGGGGCATAAAACTAAATAATTTGAATACCATCACGTAAAAAAGTAAAGTTAGTTTGTACGAACAATATCAGTTTTATAAGGTCGTAAAGTAAAAAAGGTTGAGCTACCAAATAAGAGATTTTGCGTTATTTACAAACATATTCCTTAAGACTTCGGCGAACGGTGAGCTTCCCATACAAACGTAATACCAAAATGATTTGCAATTTGCGCATAATTAACTCTTGTGATGTTATTCATATTAAGACAGTATTTGTCTAGGTTTCTATTAAATAAAAAATCCAAAATACTAAACATAATATAAATACAAATACAAATAAAAATGTATGCGATTTACAATTTTGTATGTATAAATGTAATTGGCATTTATTTTGAATTGGGTTAGTATTTTGGAATTTTTATTTAATAGAAACCTAGACAAATACTATATTATTCCAAATAATATCACAAGAATAGTAAATTGTGCTCAAATTGAAAATCATTTTGGTATTACGTTTGTATGGGAAGCTCACCGTTCGCCGGAGCCTTAAGTTACTGTTTTTATAATTATTTTAAAATATTATGGTTGATTGATCTCATGTTTTTAATAAGTAAAAGTTTTAACTAGATATTATTATAATTTGTTAGAAGATTGCTAATTTTTTATTTTTTTGTAGGGACAACTTTTTCCAAATAGTGATTAAAAAGACTTTTAGAATTTTTTAATTTTGAGATTTTAGCATTCACAATGCGATTTATACAATACAAATAAATATACTAGAAAAAACACGACTCGCACCAGATCATGTTCCCGTCCGAGAACATAGTAAAAGCCTAGAAAGGCATTTGATTTGAGACTGATTTGTTTAGTTTAGCTGTTTTACCAGTAAAATATAATTAGTAATTATTTACCTGGACTATATTCATGTTTTTTCAATTCATTTTACTAAAGAAAATTATATCCTTTTTAGTACAAAAACTTGCAAAGTTTAGTCTATAACACAGTATTGTAAAATACTGGATTAGACCAACCATCGCTAGCTTTTATCGTTTTAACTTAAAATACAGCAACTTGACTTACTAGATTCACAGTCAACTAAATTTTGTTAAGTAAATTAGATTAAAAAACAGTATATTAACAGTTACTGTGATGAAGTAAAGAATTTAGCAGCTTCTTTACTTAACTTAATCACAGTATTTAGTAAATCTTAGCTAGTACACAGTAACTATGTCAGTTACTGTCATTTAGTCTAGTACAACTAATTTTTCTTATTTCTTTTTACCAACAAGAACACAGTTATGCATTTAACACGAAATATCATAAAGATACATAAAAAATAAAAATACACATTTTAGCGCAACGTTATTTTTAATCACTCTACATTCTAGTTAGTTTGCTAACTTTCATAAATTTGTCACAATCGAACATAGTTTCCAAAAAACTTTTCGCGCGTTTTTCTCGAAACGACTTTTTCAAAGTTACTGTGTTCTCTGATACGACGGCAGTATGATGGTCCGAAGAAACGGGTAATTTATGGTTCATTCATTAACACGTTGTACAAAGTAAGGTGGATTAAAACAGCTGCACAGTTGCCCTATAAGTACTTGTCAGTTAAACGCGTCTATTGATATTTCCAAAGCCAATTATGCCTAGAATTGCACCCGTTAATGGTTTATCAATTTTAAATGTTACTCCATTTACAACAAGTTCGATATTGAATTAATATTAAGAGTTAATGAACCAAAAAAATATAGATTCTATCCTAAGGTGGAAATGGCAGTTTAAGGTTTGAAGGATAAATGTCAGTAGTACATTAAATTCTATTGTGATATTATTACAACGGTTCTTTATAGTAGTGTTGACATTTGCAAAATAAAAAATTGTTGCAGATTCCTGCAAGGACGGTTCCTGCAAAGAAAATTGTTCCTGCAAAGATAAGGGCTGTAACGACTGCTCTTCCACTGGTAAGAAGTTTTTTCAGGTTGGAACATCTTACTATTTCTATTTTATTTGTATTCGAAAGTAAATTTTTCAATACAGTTGCTCGAAAATGTGTATTTTCGATGACAGTACAGCGTGCAGTTAGTTGATTTTACCGCACGCTGTGCGTTATTGTTTACGGTTTAGTACAGCGTGCGGAAAGTTAATTTTACCGCACGCCACCACCGTGCGTTTTTGTTTACGGTTTTTTTATTTCAGAAGGTACCTATAATGTTTTCTCGCAAATATGCATATTGAAAAACGTAGTATGACACACGGTTGCTAAGGTTTTTTAAAACCTCCTTGCCAACCTTGTATCATAAACTACTATAAACAATCAATCACCACTATTTGAGTACCTAGTATCTTTCACTATTTCAATTTGCGTGTCAGGAAAACGATGGGCAAAGAGCAAAGAATCGATCTAAGAATTTACGAACCTTATGAACTGTTCAATAAACTATGTCTATGGGTTTTTGTGTTGCCTATTTTCATTAACCGTTTTAGCTTATAAAAAAATATCATCATCACCTATCTGCCTTTATACCAGTTTGTTTTTGGTGTCGGCGCGGTACAGCGTTTTCTTTAATTTTTCCCTGTCATCCGTAACCCCCTAATTTAGTCCCAAGAAATAGTAAATTTGACCCTAAAAAACTATGAAATATACGCACCGGATGACAATACAATAATACAATACCGACCGCCGACACTCCGCGAGTAGGCCCTCCAAAATTTACCGACTAGCAGCGCAGGATCGTTCTGGAGATCCTTGGAGGAGGTCTTTACCCAGCAGTGGGTGTCGTAATAATAATTAATTATGTGATCTTTTCCCCCAGGCGGTTGCTGTTAGCTAGAAGACCACAAGACGCCACTTGGAGCATGGACGCGGTGCGCCGGCGCCGGCGACGCCCGTCCATCTTCTCCCGCGTCTCCGAGGTCCTCGAGACCTGCTTCCCTATCGCGTTCAGTGTCGTCTTCTTTGTCACCATCGTGTTATTCTATTGCCTCATTTGAAATTATAATCCTTTAAGTTATGTGTCACTGTTTTATTTAAAACTTGAATCGTTATTTTTTATATTGAGATATACAGGGTTTTTTGTATGTACAGTCACGAGTAATGCAATTCCTACCTATACACCATAAAACAACAAAATTAAGATAAAAAAATATTTACTTCTACAACATATCACGCAGACAGATATAGTTTGATAATGTGATATGGTTAATGGTTTCAAATGAATTTTGTATTATTTCTTAGGAAAATGTGGCTACAGCGGGATATCTCAAAATCCCTAGGGAAACCACGAAATCACCGTAGTTGTCGAATATTCTTGTTTTTTACGTCTTCTTACTAACTTGTTTAGTGATATGACAAAATGAATAGAAAACTACATTAATAAAGTTTGGGCGGTTAGTAAAAATATCCCTGTATAAATAAGCAATAATGTTACTTACCAAACACAATTTCGGAAATTCGATTCCCGTCCGAGAATGTGATCTGGTAGTCATATTTTTCCTAGTAACTAGTATTGTGTAAAAATAGCATTGTGAATGCTAAAATCTCAAATTTAAAAAATATGAAGATATTTAGTTGATGACTAAATACTGACATAACAAATATTTAACTAACCTAGTTGAAACTATACCTAGAGGCAATGGTGCAGTGGAGGAGGTTTGATACAACAGATAATGAAATAGAAACACTTGTTCTGTTTGGAATTTTGATATATTTTAATGTTCTAAATTTCCAAGATAATTATTAGCCATAGTAGACACAATATTTCGCTGCACGCAGGGTCATAAAACTTGTTTTGTTCGTTCGTTCACTTTATTATTTGTTGTTTTTGAAGGAGGTTTTTCTTTTGCGAAAAAGCTATTTTTTTGTTACTTTTTGTGGTAGGTATTTTTTAAATATTTTACACTTTTCAATGGTATAATACCCCTAATAACTCAATTTCCACTTTTCGCGTTGTTTGTTGTTAAGGAGTTCCATTGTTCCTTCGCAGTTCAAGTCTAGTCCAAAACGTCCTTGACCATAGTTAGGTAGGTACCTAATTTGTTTAAGATTGTCATAATCCTAGCAATATTTCAATCACTTTACAGTTGCTATTTAATTTTGAGGAGTTCCCTTATGTATCTTCAAAATCAGAGATCCAATAGTATTCTGGCGCAGTTGCCAGTCTGCGGGTCAGGGGTCAGTCCTCAGCCAGTTTTCGCGTCCGTCCGTTCTCCGATAGTCATCTGTCCGTCTCTCCGGTACGTCATCCCTGTCAACCTCTGTCGTGTCTGTCGACCTGTCAGTCATTAGTCGAAGGAGGCTGGACGCCGCGACAAACAGCAATGAAGTTAAAAGTCAGAGTCGCGCGCGCGCAGGGGTCGCGAGCGCATGCATTCTTTAGTGCTTACGTATTTTTTGTCGTGTGTATCAAAATGACGTCGAGTATTGTGAAGTGCGGAGCTTGCAATGTTGTGATTTCGGAGCTGTTAGCCTTTGTTCAAAATAAAGCCGACGTGATGGACGAAGAAAGTATTATTCGACTGTGTTCGACCAGTTTTTCCGAGGAAGAAATTACCCTAGCAAAAATACTGCTGTTTGAAGCTGTCAATACTTCAAGACGCTTGATTAAACGGAAAAAAGATGGAAAAAATCAAAGAAACATGGAAGATATTATTGCTGTGATCAAGGAAACCGATCCTGAAGCCTTGCCGATATATGTGGCGAGAGACCTTCAAAAACTACCCCCGGTTACTTTTGATCATATCGACGCATCAAGATTGTTGAAAGACGTTATCAAATTACAAAATGATGTAGCAGTAATAAAAGAGACGTACGCTACGAAGGAGATGGTACTTGTAAAAAATTTAAACGAGAATGTTAATTGTAAAAGAGGTGCAACCATGCGAGATAGCTTTAGTTATGATAGTGGCCCTATAGGGTTACCACATATACCGGCATATCGACCTATTGATCAAGAAGTAAGCGCATCAATCGACGCATCGAGTGCAATAAATAAAGCTGTAACTGCAAATATTGACATCGTTAATGATACCGTGGTTTCGCGCGCTCACTCGTCTTTGGAGCTCGGATTAACCGGTTCCTTACTGGAATCGACACCGGCGGCAGCGACACAGCGCGATAAGGGCTCTGTAGTTTCGTCGGATACGAGAGTGCATCGAGAAGCCCCCCCCACCGGCGCTGTTGTTACGCCTGCTCCCGTTTTATTGAATCGCGAGTGTAAAACAAAAACATTATCTGAAATAGTGCAAAATGGACAGTGGAAAAGTGAAAAACATGATGATGAATGGATTAAAGTGCAGCGCAGACGCTTACAGAATAAGTTTGTTGGTATGACAGGAAAAGCGCCTATGGTGCCGGAAAGTAGTTTTAAGGCGGCAGAGGTAAAAATTCCATTTTACATTTATAATGTCAACAAGGACTCCTCGGTGGTAGATATAACAAATTATATAAAAAATAAAACGTGTGTAAATGTAACGCTAAAAAAGGTGGATATGAGGTACGAGAGAGAATATGTAGCTTATAAGTTCCTCATACCTAAGAACAAATTGTCCACTTTTATGGATGAAAATCTATGGCCCAGTGGTGTGTCTTTTCGTAGGTTTATCGAGTTTAATAAAACTCGTTCATAACAAGCTGAACTACTATACGAAAATTTTAAATATTGATATCACTTGTTGTTTAGTTTTATATAAATTATTTTGATTCTAATTTTAATTACCTATTTAATTGATTTGACAAATATATTTTATTTTTATTATTCTAATTTAGGTTACTTGTGATTATTATTTTAATATTTAATTGATTTGATTGTTTATTTTGATTTATTATTTCATATTCTTTCTGAGTTATTTTATTGTTTTTTGTTGGACTTATTTATATTATTATACCTACATTCCGACAGATAAAGACATGGCGGAACACTGTAGTAATGTTAATAATAATTTTAACTCTGATATATTAACTAAGTTTATTAGTTTTAATTGCAAAAATGTGAATAGTTCACTTGAATGTGTGAGAGCGCTTTGTCAATCTAATGACATTGTAGCGTTGCAGGAAACTTGGTTGTGGCCTGATGAAATACCCATTCTAGGTGATATTGACAAGGAATTTAGCTTCCATGGTAAGTCTTCCATAGACCCAACCCAATTAATAAGAGGTCGCCCGTTTGGTGGAGTGGCCCTGTTGTGGAGAAAGAGCATGTTTAGTACGATATCGGTGGTTGAATGTGAGAATGATAGAATAGCTGCGATCAAAATAACTTTAGCTGAACGAACCATCTTAGTGTTTAGTGTGTATATGCCGACTAACAAGGCTGATAATCTGGCTGAATTTTGTCATTGTATGGGCACAATAGCTTCAATAGTGGAAGGTTGCAACGCAGAATCAGTCTTTGTATTAGGAGATTTTAATGCCGACCCCAAGGTATTGTTTGGACAAGAATTACAAAGTTTTTGTTTTGACCAAAATTGGTATTGCGTGGACCTGATTAAACTAGGAATTGAATCTGGAACCTACACCTTTATTAGCGACGTGTATGGGACCACGAGCTGGCTGGACCATTGCCTGGTTACAGAAGCAGCTTTTCGGTCTGTTGTTAATGTTAAAGTTCTTTATGACACATATTGGTCAGATCATATTCCATTGATGATACAAGCTAATTTGGGTGAGATCAGGCCAACGGTACATACATCGTCAGACAATCACGCGAGAAATAAGGTTATATGGGGTGAGAGGGATGCATGTCAGATCGAAGCCTATAGTAAGAAATGTACGGAGGGCCTTAAAGAAATAGATTTTCCTGAAGAACTAGGCTCTTGCTGTGATAGGATGTGTGAGGATTTAGGTCATAACCAAGTCTTAGATAAGTTGTATGATAGAATTGTTAGCACGCTTAAGGGGGCTGCCGAGTTTAGCTACAACGAGGGAACCGTTAAAAAACGTTGTCGAGTTATTGCGGGATGGAATAAATTTGTTAAAGAAGCTCATGGTAATGCTAGGCAAGCCTTTCTTAATTGGGTATGGTATGGGAAACCGCGAGCAGGTAGACTATATCAAGATATGTGCGAAACGCGTAAGGTATTTAAGGCTAAATTAAAAGTGTGCCAACAGAATCAGGAACAGATAAAAATGGATATACTTGCAACTCAACATGAGGCCAAAAACTTTTTCAAATTCTGGAAACAGACAAAAAAGTTCAGGCCTAAGTCGACTGCCCCTTTGAGCGTGGATGGAGTGCATGATCCTAAAGAAATAGCAGACCTATTTAAGAATCATTTCCTTGTCAAATCGCTGCTTCAGCCAACGGAAGGGAGGTGTCAAAGTGATGGGGGCGTTGTGTCCGGGGTGCCTGTACGAATAACACCTAACGATATACAAATCGGTTTTAAAGGCCATGAATAGAGGAAAATCACCAGGACATGACGGCCTCAGTGTGGAGCACCTTCACTATGCTGGGCATCATTTACCAAGAGTTTTGTCCTTATTGTACACACTTTGTATAAGGCATTCATACCTACCGCTTGAGCTAATGAGAACTGTGATAGTACCCATTATTAAGAATAAGACTGGAGATATATCGGATAAAAATAACTATAGGCCGATTTCATTAGCTACTGTACTTGCAAAGGTGCTTGACAGTTTGCTTGAGCGACGGCTTAGTGAGTGTGTGAAAATAAACGATGCACAGTTCGGCTTTAGACCTGGCCTATCAACGGAAAGTGCTATTCTGTCGCTGAAGCATACTGTGAAGTACTATACGCAGAGGAAAACGCCGGTGTATGCAGTCTTTCTGGACCTTTCCAAGGCGTTTGACCTGGTTAATTATGACCTACTGTGGTCAAAGCTACATGACGTATCATTGCCAGCTGAACTAATTTCAACCTTCCGGTACTGGTATGGTCATCAAATTAACCAGGTCAGATGGTCAGGGATACTATCAGACGAATATGTACTTGAGTGCGGCGTCAGGCAGGGAGGGCTCACTTCTCCTACACTATTCAATTTATACGTCAATGAGCTCATTGACGGCCTCAGAGGCACTGGAGTCGGCTGCTCGATTGATGGGCATATGCTTAACACCATTAGTTACGCCGATGATATGGTGTTGTTGAGTCCGTCAGTGCGCGCGTTGCGTAAACTGCTGGCGGTGTGTGAGAGGTATGCCACTAGGCATGGCCTGCGTTACAATGTGACCAAAAGTAATCTGATGGTTTTTCGAGCAGGAAGGAAAACACCAGCTACTGTACCGCCTATTAAACTGCTTGATACTGCCCTAAACAGAGTGACGAATTTCAAATATTTGGGGCACATTGTAACTGAGACCATGTCAGATGATCCTGACATAGAACGAGAGCGGAGAGCATTGGCAGTCCGATGCAATATGCTTGCCCGCAGGTTTGCTAAGTGTACAAGACAAGTAAAAGTAACCCTATTTAAGGCCTATTGTCAGAGTTTTTACACTTGCAACCTGTGGTGTGACTATACGCAAAAGACTGTCAATGGACTCCGTGTGCAGTATAATAATGCCTTCAGGATGCTGATGGGGCTCCCCAGATACTGCAGTGCGTCTGCCATGTTCGCAGAAGCGGGTGTGGATGATTTTCACTGCATCCTGAGGAAGCGAACAGCTTCGATTTTAAGAAGAGTTCGGGAGAGTACCAACAGCATCCTGACAGTTGTTAAGGACAGGTCTGATTGTCAGTTGTTCAGGCACTGGATCCATCTGCATATGAATGGATCCCAAAAATATTTGAATTAATATCTATTATATAAGAATGTAAGGTATTAATTCAAACATTTCATAGTTTTAATAAGGTTATTTTATTTTATTTCAAAACTAATATAGTTGTTTAAGTGTATGTATACTAACAAATGGATGCATATCTGAAATAAAACTATAATTATTATTAATTATTAATTAAAATAATATCATCCTCAAGTATCTTCTTTGAAACAAAAAAGAATCATCTGAATTGGTTCTTAAACAAAGAAGTTATGGTCGTTAATAAAGTTTGAATAATTTCAAACAGTACAGCCATCTTCGAGTAATCGGTGGACATACATAAAAAAAAACATACATACCTACACACGAACAGATAACCTCATCCTTTTTTGAAGTCGGAAAAAAGTAGGCAAATCTTTGATCAACGATATACAACATGTTACAAAAATACCCCTAATGCCGAATATGGTATATAATATAGGGACCATCAAACTGTACAACTTTTACTATGGGACCAACTCTGAAATCGCGAAAAAAAATCAGCTGTTTCATACAAAAATTAAAATCGAAAATATCAAAATGTATGAAACAGCTGGTTTTTTTTTCGCGATTTCAGAGTCGGTCCCATAGTAAGTTGATCAGTTTGATGGTCCCTATATACCATATTAGGCATTAGGGGTACTTTTGTAAAACGTTGTATAAAACCTACGAACTTGAATATGGCACGATTTCAGTATTTATAAATAAAAAAGGACGTAGTTTTAATAATATTAATCTATGCCTTATCTAAAGGTTATTTGTGTTCAAGTGAGGCGTTATTTTCTGTGCTGTGAAAATAACTTTTTTGAAGAGAAAATAAAGTATTTTTTGCCGAGGCGTCCTCTCAGTATTCGACGAACCGGCAGTATGACGAAATAAATCGATTCAGTTTGGGAACCTAAACTGAAACGCAATCGCGCTTTATAAAAGTTGATGGTAGGCATCCAGGTCATTCAAAACAAATGGCCAAAAAATTCACTTAGAAAAAAAAAATGTTTACTCGCCTATGACTGTATTATTTTTTTTAAAACCAAGGGCACGAAATATCGAAGTATTGAATTTAAAGACCAAAGTCGATGTCAAAGTCAAAGGGCATAATCAAAGTTATAGGTCAAAGTTAAAATCAAGGGAATAACTTGACATTTTTTGTGTGATTTTTGTATTGACAGCGGGCTATGTAGCAATATGTGTACCTATTCCCTCTTATGGGTTTCCTGGGCCTTATTTAATAACGTGACAGTTTGACAATTATTGTCATGACAATTTGGTTTACATTGCGGTATAGCTATGAGTAGTTTTTTCTATTTTCAAATTGGTTGATACAATGAATATAAAATTGTCATAACAGGTGACAATTGTCACGTTTATTAAATACGTGACAATTTGTCACCGAGGCCGTACTGACTAACACATCGAACTTCGGAAAGTCTGCCGGGCTTTAAATTAAAACATAAATCGAGCCCCAATCGGGCCAAAATGGCGAACCCCAATTCATGATGTCACACGAACTTCGACATCTTCTAAATAACTTCGGCGAATAGTATAATACGAAACTCCTTACTTCGATTTATCTGTTTTAAGTTGAAGCTCGGAACTCGCCGAAGTTCGAAAAGTTAGCCTGTAGGGCCCTTGATTAAAAAATATGCAAAGGCTAGCGACGTGAACAAAACATTTCATGTAACCTAACTTACCTTCGGGTTATTTCTTATTTATTCAGTTAAAGAATACTTGATAAAACTTCACTTGAATCAATGATAACTCAGATT
The DNA here is from genome assembly GCA_963556745.1 of Catoptria pinella. Lineage (NCBI taxonomy): Eukaryota > Metazoa > Arthropoda > Insecta > Lepidoptera > Crambidae > Catoptria > Catoptria pinella. The sequence continues at coordinate 3,953,208 of OY750777.1, forward strand.
ATGGAGCACCAAATTTATTTCATAATCAAGACATTCAATAATTTAACCAAAACATAACATTATTTTTGTTGAAATTCCGAATCCGTGTGCTGTGAAATTCAGTTGATTAGTGTTTTAACAGCAGCCTCCTGAAAAAAACAAAAGATAAAGTAAGAATACATTGTGTCACTGCCTGTTAGGCCACCGTTGCCAGACGTCCCGATTTTGGCGGGTCGTCCCGATTTTTAGTCCATTATTTAATGTCCCGCGCAGGACAGGCTCAGTCCCGCTTTTTGGGGATTCTATGGCAATATAATTATCATTATTGTAAGCTTAACTTGAAATTCAAATAAAGGAGTAAGTAAGTAATAAAAAGATACTAATTTTTACGTTTTTATTATGTCCCGCTTTTGACAAAAGAATCCCTCTTTTTTACTCATAATTATTATTCTAGGAAACTTTTCACTGGTGTGAAATTCTCTGCAACCATTAATGGTTTAATCCATCTTGATATTGCAGTTGCCATAACGATAGGAGTTAATATTATAATAATAATGATAGAAGTTATTTCAGTAAACACTGAAGATCAATGGGCTCATTTAGGCTCAACCAATACGCTTTCATTTACGAATGAATTATTCGTTATCAATAGAAAGTGATATTATTATTATATCAGATGTTATCTGTGATTGAATGTCTGAGTTGTTTTCAAGACAAATAAGTCTTATCTAAATAAGATACGGAATGCCAGAAGCAGAATTGAGACCTATTGCTCGGGCTTAAGCCAAACCCTGTGGGAATTAAATTAGGATAGGACTTCAAAGCTTGAGCAATTAAGACGCCGCGACAGTGAGCTTCCCATACAAACTTAATACCAAAATGATTTGCAATTTGAGCATAATTAACTCTTCTTGTGATGTTATTCGGATTAAGACAATATTTGTCTAGGTTTCTATTAAATAAAAATTCCAAAATACTAACCCCATTCAAAATAAATGCCAATTAAATAGTTTCATACAAAACTGTAAATTGCATTAATTTTTATTTGGTTTAGTATTTTGGATTGTTTGTTTTATAGAAATCTAGACAAACTGTCTTAATCCGAACAACATCACAAGAAGAGTTAATTATGCTCAAATTGCAAATCATTTTGGTATTACGTTTGTATGGGAAGCTCACTGTTCGCCGGCGCCTTAAGACGCCGCTTAATGCGTACGCCGCCCTGTCGCCTAAACATAGTATACCAAGACACTGGAATATCCTCAGTTGAATTTTGTAACTAGCGTAGGTAGGTACTTGCGTATGAATGAGGTTGATCATAGGCATCTACGTCAATTGCATCTTGGCAAGTATTACCTTGCTTGGTGGAACAGTCCGAGCAGTTTGCTTCACAGGTGCAGTTATCTTTGCACGCTGCTGCACCATCTTTGCAAGATTCTAAAAGAATGAAAAGAAATAAGTAATTAGTAACTGTAGTACTAAATAATATACTAGAAAAAATACGACTCGCACCAGTTCATGTTCTCGGACGGGAATCGAACCCGCGAGCTTTGGATATCCGGTCCAATGCTCTGACCGCTGAGCTACCGAGTCACTAGTGGCAACGTCGAATTTCTTCTAGTATATCAGCTCTCAGCGCCATCTCACCGATGTACAAGGACGGGTTCGATTTCCGTCCGAGAACATGATCTGGTGCGAGTCGTATTTTTTCTAGTATATTATTTAGTATTATATAAAAAAAGAAAAACCTCCTTCAAAAAACCTTAAAAAAATTGCTATAAAAAACAGTTTCAAAAAACAGCAGCTCTAAAAAGCAAGAAATAATATTCAAATCTGCATAATTACTATTCAAGTACCTACGCATATCTGATATTAAAAAAACGTCGTCATATTTGATTTTGAAGAGTTCTCTTGTGTATCTTCAAAGTCCAAGGTCCAATGTGAAGGAAATTTGAATGAAAACATCCTTAAAGAATCCTCTTTCTAACGAAACAAGAATCATCTAAATCGGTTTATAAACAAAAAAGTTATATCTGAAAATCCGTTAAAACTCGTGCAAAGTTACCATAAAAATTACAGTATTTTCAGGATTACTCGAAAACTACTGAACCGATTTAAAATTTAAAAGATTTTTATTTAGATTTAAAATCGGACCAGCTTGGGAGCAAACCTGATAAAGTGGCGTTTGAATCATGTCAATCGGTTCAGCCGTTTTCGAGTAATCGGTGGACATACATAAAAATAAAAAATAAAAAAACAAATAAACAGTCGAACATAGAACCTCCTCCTTTTTTTGAAGTCGGTTAAAAATAGCATTGTGAATGTTAGTTAAAATCTCAAATTTTAAATTAGTAACTGTAGTGTCCATACAAATTATATTTTCCAAAGATTCGGTAACGAGGGGCGGAAAATTTTCATTTTCATTGAGAACATTTATTCTCACATCTTCGTTAATTTACTACGCAAGAGATTTCTTTTGTGCTGGTGAAAGAAAAGCGAAATCCCAACATACCTAATAATGAAGTAAAAACTGTCATCGTAAATATTTTACACTTGTTTACAAAATTGAAAAATATTTATGGCACTTCTTACCTTTGCAGGGTTCACAAGGAGCAGGCATTTTGGTTCCGTGAAGGTACAGTTAGCAAAAGAAGGAATGGTCGACTACTACTGTGACTAACGGTCAAATCATTTGGCTTATATACAACTATAGAGACACAAAAACTATATCAAGCTAGCAAGTGCAAGGTCTTCTCAGAGACCTCGATTTTTTATAACTTAAACGGACAATACTTTGTTGGTCAAAAGATTCCGTGCAGTTTGACAAATCTTCTTTTAATATTTTTTGTCAATAGTTTTAAAATAACTTCATATTTTGGTATACATACTTTTTGCAAATAAATGCATATTTCATCAAAAAGGAACTTTTAAAAAGATTGCTCTATAGTGTCTCAAGAGAAAAGTAAAAAATTGTCTTCCCTCTTAGTTTTTCACTCCCTTCAATATTAAGTTTTGCGACAAAATGTTATTTCCCATGTTCCAATTTATCTCTATACATAGACTCATTAAAACCGGTTCAGGCCTGAAAAGATCGAGTTACTTTCACTCATAGATTAGATAATAGGTTAAAGGTTCTTCTTGGATTACTTTTTAAATTGATTCCGTCTTCGAATCCCTTTCGTCACATCTCACTGATGCTGTACCAAAAACTTCAATGGCAGTTTTGTTTTTATTGTAAATATTTTCCTGTTGTTGTGATGTTCAGTCTATAGTGAAGAGCAACGGAGCCTCCAGTCTCAACTTTACATTGATAGGGAAAGGTCGAGTGTTCTAATTGATTAATATTTCGTCTTTTAATAAAAGTGTTTTGCATCCCAATATGAAAGTGTTTGAGGAAAAATCATGTAAGTTAAATTTACAATGTGGTTGACCATTGTAGTTTTTTAATTCGGTCGTATTTGTTTTAACGATGCTGTTGATAATCGTAACAATAAGCTCATTATATAAGGTGGTACCAAATTATGTAACAATACTGAAACAGGTGATACTCTTGTTTGAACTGAACAACTTTCTCCAAGGAACATGGGTCGAAATACGAAAAAAAAGAAAATGTAAACAAATAATGTAAAATAATTAATTTTTATTTATTTCAGATTTGGAAACAGGCACCCCATGGAATGGAGACTGTACACTTGGCTGTGATTGTCATAGTCTAAATATAGACAGTAAGTTTTCTTAAGGATTGGCATCATCATTCAAAAGATCATATAGTTTTTATCGGAGAAAAAAACTTTCATCATAATACAAAAAAAACTAATATCCTAACCTACTTCCTACTAACATTATAAATGTGAAAGTTCTGATGTTTGGATGTCTAGACGCAAAAAAAATTCCAAAAATGGCTGTACGGATTTGGATGAATTTTTGCACACAGATAGTTTATAATCTGGGTTAAAACATAGGATACTTTTTAATCCCTGTCAAAGGTTCCCTAGGGATTATTCGAATGTCCACGCAGACGAAGTCGCGGTACTAGTAATGTTAGTTAATAATTTTTTGGTGTTTAAATAATAGTTCTAAAAGTTTTATTAATAAATAAAAAAATATCTAAAACGAATAATTTCAATAGGCAAAGGATATAAAGAAAAACTTTAGTATTGTGTGTGTATTATGCAAGTCTCCAGAAACGCTAATAGTAGGTAATAAAAGAGAAATAATAAAATGAGTTGCTTTTTCCAGGTTCCTGCATGAAATGACGAGAGAAAACAAAATAATAAACTTCAGATACGAGCAATTGGAAATACTTATTTATTAAAATGTTGTTGAGTTTGGATATTTGGATAAAAAGCTTTTCAAAATAGATTTTTTTTCATTTCCTATTACTTATATTTAAAAAGCGGTTTGATAAAAATACAAGTAAAATAAGTTTATCAATATTTATTTATTTAAAAAAATACATAATATCGTTATGTTTTAAATAAATCAGTTTTATTCACGACGACGGCATAATTAATGCTTGAAACGAATAAAAACCCAATTAATATCAGTGACATTTTTATTTTTGCAGAAACTTTAATGACAAAAGAACTAAAATATATTTCAAAAAGTGTTCAATAATGTAAGAAAATTTACAATCAATTATCTTATATCAAAAGTAATTAACAAACAAAATAATCTTATTGTTTGTTTTATATAGCAATGAAATAAACAAATGATAGTAACTTTTAAGGTGACTTCTAGGAATTAATAATAATGATAGTTTATTCGATATCGAACTGCTCGCTCGTACAAAATACGTCGATAATAAAATAGAGTAGATATCGGTACAGTTGAGTTCATTAACAACTCAACAATCTTTTGTAATACAATCCAACATTCGTCAAAAGTGTTAACATATGAATGATATCGACTGTACTTGTCTTAACGACTTGCAATTGATTGCAATGAACTCTGCCGAAGGCAAACGAACAATGGCCAATTATTCTCGAATAAACAAACATCAGTAAGTAGCGTTTAAATATTGGCAGATAATGTTGACATCAAAACAAAAGAATTTAGATGCAGTTAAAGTATATACAACGTGCTACAGAAATACCCCTAATGCCGAATATGGTAGATAGGGGCCATCAAACTGAACAACTTTTAGTATGGGACTAACTTTGAAATCACGAAAAGAAATCAGCTGATTCATACAAAAATTAAAACCGAAAATATCAAATGTATGAAACAGCTAATTTTTTTTCGCGATTTTAGAGTTGGTCCCATAGTTAAATTTGCTCAGGATGATGGTCCCTATTTACCATATTCGGCGTTAGGGGTTATTTTGTAACACGTTGTATAATCATTTAATTATTAATAAAAAAAAGGAAAATCCCTCTATTGCGTTGATATTCAACTGAGTAAACGACATACTTTATATAGATATTTAAAAAAAAGGTTTCTTAAACAATATTCTTTTAGTTGATTAAAACATAATTTAAAACTTAAGATCTATTTTTAAATTTCGAATTTCTTAAGGTAGCATTACACGACGATTATACAACATGTTCACGCCTCTACTTCTTGGGAGTAGAGCAGGTGTCCCCACCGCTGCAGGTGGATTTCTTAGCGGCACATGTGCAGGAAGCATCGCATTTGCAGTTTTGGCAGCACTGCGTAGAAGTGCATTTGCAATCTGAGAAAAAGAGTTATAATATCATATTTAATTTGAACATTAGAGACACAAAAAAGAATGCGCCGAGGCATAGAAGACAATGGAAATTCAGCAAGAATTTAGCAAGAAGGATTTCCACTTTTCCACTTAAGGCTCCGGCGAACAGTGAGCTCTCCATACAAACGTATTACCAAAATGATTTGCAATTTGAGCATAATTAACTCTTCTTGTGATGTTATTCGGACTAAGACAGTATTTGTCTAGGTTCCTATTAAATAAAAAATCCAAAATACTATACCTAATAAAAATTAATGCGATTTACAGTTTTGTATGAAAAATGTATTTTGGAATTGGGTTAGTATTTTGGAATTTTTATTTAATAAAAACTTAGACAAATACTGTCATAATCCGAATAACATCACAAGAAGAGTTAATTATGCTCAAATTGTAAATTATTTTGGTATTACGTTTGTATGGGAAGCTCTCGGTTCGCCGGAGCCTTAAAACATAATTATATACCAACTAGTGTTGTAGTGATCGCGGGCAAGTGCTAAAGAGCGAGAAAGTTCTGCTACTTTCGCATAATTAGTTTATGGCTAGGTCACTAAACATTGTTATTATGTCAAGTCCTAGCTTAGGAAAGCAGTGCAGCTGGGTAGTCGGAAAAACGCAGTTGCCTGCGTCTCTACTTTTAATCTTGCTTGCTAATTTTTTTTTAATCTTGCTTATGTAACACTTATATTCTTGTTTAGTTACGTAGCAAGTGTTTTAAGTATTTTGTCTAAAAATAAGGTTGAACCTGTAATTGGAAACACTCTCTGGTTTTTGTGTAAAAATGAAGTCAACGTAGTTTCAGTCCGACGAGCTATTATCTAAGCTAACTCGTTCTTAGTATATTATTTAAGCAATTATTTTTTTCTTACAAATAAAAAAAAAGTAAATAAAAATTGTAACTTGAATTCTTTAGCACTAAGTAATTTACACTAGTTTCGAGTTGTCGAGTTGCCTTGAAACTAAACAACGGACGCGCCAAGGTTCAGACGTCCGTTGTATTGAAAACAACGCGATTGTTGTTTCAAACCTAAGCTAAGTGTTATAAAACTGCATGGTAATGCGATAAATTGGTTGCTTATACAACGTGTTACAAAAGTACCCCTAATACCGAATATGGTAGATAGAGACCATCAAACTGAACAACTTTTACTATGGGACCAACTCTTAAATCGCGAAAAAAAAATCAGCTGTTTCATATATTGATCAGTTTGATGGTCCCTATATACCATATTCGGCACTAGGGGTATATTTGTAACACCTTGTATAAGCACCGGTTTCGGACACAGTTACGGATATGATATTATTTTGTATTATTTGTTAATTTCGGATAGTTTCGGTTACGGATATTATTTTTTTATTAAATTGTAAAATTAAAACAAGTCGTCTCGGCTGGGCAGAAAAACCTGTTACAATAACCAATGATTTCAGGTGTTCTCAACTGAACACCTGAAATCATTGCTGTTTAGTGGAACATACGCGCGAGTCCCATACAATACACATTTTTTTTTTGTTAACACACATTCGAAAAACCTTTGTAGCTGAAATCAATATTTTAACTCTAGCAAAATGAAACAGCAGTATTATTTTTTTTCGCTATTTCAATAGAATATTTATGTTTTTTTTTTAAGATTCATAAAATAAATAAGAGTAACAGTTTGTATCATAATGTTGTATAAAATTACACTTAAATAATACAATTTTACATAGAAAACTAGATCTGGGCCCTATTTAATAACGTGACAATTTGTCCATTGTATGACAATTTGTTGATTGTCATGACAATTTGTTTAACATTGCGGAGTAGCTATGAGTAGATTGTTCTATTTTCAAATTGGTTGACGCAATGAATATAAAATTGTCATGACAGGCGACAAATTGTCTCGTTTATTAAATAGGGCCCTGGACTGATCATCATGTAGATCCGTTAGTCGTCGTGCTGCCGACAACGATCAATGAAGATGACATTGTATGCACCTATAATTGCAATGGTGCAATGCTATTTCTTTATTTCTTAGGTAGAGCCTTACTATGATAGAATCTATGTTTGTTTTTAAAATACAGTCACCATGTCACCACGACTCTTGAAAAGCCAAAATGTAAATTAAGCAATTGCGTTTCAATTCGTAAAAGTTTTCACCATACCGAGACATCGAAACAAAAATCCGGCCAAGTGCGAGTCGGACTCGCGTACGAAGGGTTTCTATATCTATAAAAACTACAAACAAATCACGTTTGTTGTATGGGAGCCCCCTTAAATATTTATTTTATTCTGTTTTTAGTATCATCGTCATCATCAAATCATCTGTGAAATTTTCAACTGTCTAACTATCACGGTTCATGAGATACAGCCTGGTAACAGACGGACAGACAGACAGACGGACGACAGCGGAGTCTTAGTAATAGGATCCCGTTTTACCCTTTTGGTACGTAAAACCTTTTCTTCTGTTCTGACGCTTTTATCTTAAATAATTATATTATAAATGCAGAACGAATATTTAATATCGATTAAAATGCATTAAGTTAAGATTATAAACGTTGTAATAACCGTAACTAATTTTATTAAAACAAACGAAAACGTGATGCTCAGCAATAAATAAAAGAGAATTAAATAAATTGTATCAACATCCAAAAAGAGACCTCCAAACATTCCGAAAATAAAAAAATAATATTGATACCAATAATGTGTTGATGGTTTTGCCCGAGGCTTTATGTGATTAAGAGATGCATCACGTTCAGTTTAGTCAAAATATTATTTTATTCACATTATTAATTGTTAACGCTACCTTTCTACTAAAAACACCAAAAATTAATGAATAACATAAAATTGAGAAAAATTTCAATAGGCAAAATATTTTTCACTTACTATCACCACAACCTCCGCAAGGCATCTTGATTAGTTTAAAAGAAAGTTGCAGTTTAAAACACGAACAGTTTATGCGCTTGCACAGTGCGTAATACTAACGCAGGGCGGTCGACTTGCACTTATATTATATTGGACATACGCTTGTGTGCGTTCAGCGATCGATCAGACGCGAGGTGGAGTGTTCTCTTGATTAGGTGTAACAAACAAGTGATAAACATTTTCTTTTTAAATACTATAGTTTTTTTTTAAATTAATTAATTATTGGTGACTTTTTTCTCCATCTTGGTTAACTACGTGATTTAGCAAAATCAAACAATATAAACCCTGAAAAAATCAAGTTTGCTTCCTAGGGTTGGAAGTTCTATATACCTATGCTACGGAGCCCTATATTACCGAAGTTTGATAATACCTACGTTTCCCGTGAAATAATTTTAATTAGGTTTACTTACTATAAGGGTGAAACTATACTGGCTCACCCAGGTCCCAGACAGCATTTACCATAGCTCTTACCTAATGTAAAGATGGCTAGAGATCTAGAGATAGATAGATAGCGCAATGAAATACAGATATGGAGCTGAAAAGCAGCCATAGTGCCTAAATATCTAACTACCTACTTCAAAGTGTTAAGAAATTCAGAGACACTTAAATTTTTTACAAGACGGAAACAAGTACATACAGAGTCAGAAACAGTAAACAAGCTTTCCAAAGCTTATTTATTTATTTATTTTATTTGTTATAATTCGGACAAATAGTTGCCCATCCCTTCTATTCGAAAGATATATGATATTATTATCTCAGATAAACAACAAATTCTACAATTTAAATGCTACTCTTACTTAAATTATAACACATAAGTGATTAGCAAAACAATTAAACAACATTAATATGTTCTAATCTTTATAATACATTGAGCGATTCTACCAGTAAATCATTCTTCACTTTAAACAAATCGTGCAATGGATGATAGACAAGACAAAATTCACATTATTGCATACCAGTCAACAGCAATTTATTAGAGTCGTGTGAAATTATTTTGCGCCCGTCCTTTATATTTGCAATGGAATCGTACAAAACATATAGGTATCTATACTAGAACATCCTTGAGTGTTATATTGTTGTTATTGAGACGAATTATTAATCAATTACAAAAATAGAATACAGTATGTTTATCTGGCTTGAAAAAAATCACTTTTGCTTCTACAGATGTGAGGTAGGTCAAAGTGGATGTTTTTTCAATCGAAAGACAACCCGAACCAGAAATGTACATACGATGGCACATCAGACTATACTAGGGTTGCCACCCGTACTTTATAATAAAGTATATACTTTATTTCACATGGCTTTTTATTTCTCTAGGATAAATTGCCAAATATGTTTTTAACTCTTCAACGCCCGGAAAATGAGACAATAGATATTTATATTTGTTAGCCGTTCGGGCGTATAAATAATTCTTTATTTCCATACAATGTACTTTTTTTTTCTACCTTTAGCAACCAATGTAACCAAAAAAAGCTGGCAACCCTAGACTATACTGACCCACGTTGACTTTGAGACCGTATTTGATGCCCTATATAATAAAATCTGTTTTCGCAGTTCAACTATGTGCTGTCGTGAGACAGACTTGGTTTAATTACATACATACAGAGGAAGAGTTTAGCGCAAATTAAACGTAGAACTAGTGGTAGGGACAGCTGCGTAGGCGGGACATTATAGCGAGAAGAAACGATGGCCGTTGGGCAAAAAGTTTCTGGAATGACGACCGCGCGATATCTAAGAACTACTAATGCTATCAACATGAAATTTGGAATAGTTTTAGATGACGTTTGCTCAACTATTTTGCAAATAAGAGAGAAATAAAAACATTTATATGTTTTAGGGACTGAAAGGGGCTCTTAAAAATTCGAAGTGAAGGCATATGGTGTATCATATTAAAGAGCGCTGTTCGCACATTCTCAAACATTTTTTTAAAAAATTTTTAGGCCGCATACTTTTTGATTTTTGATGAAAAATGTAAAAAAATATACCGTTCCCCCTTTATCTCCGAAGTTGGCTTAGAGAAAAATCTCAAATTATATTATGTGATAGAAGTTGATGTAAAGATTACAGGAAAAATAAAACGATGTCTATAAATTTTTCAGAATAATGGTACGGAACCCTCGGTGCGCGAGTCCGACTCGCTCTTGACCGTTAACTTTTTTATGTAATAGGCCTGCAGAAGTAGGTAGGTAGAGGCTCCGACAAGATCGACCGACGATTCATAGAGGTCGCTGAAAGCCGCTGCAAGACCGATCATCGTCGTGAAGATCCTACTTGGGGGAGGACTATGCTTAGCAGTGATTGCCGGAGGGGTACATACACTGTAAACTTTTATTTAAACAACACTGGTTTGTTGTTATTCTTGCTGGAAACATGCAATATTCTAGTCAGTCAGCAAAACTTTTAAAATATTCCTTCGTTGCTTTCATAAAAGCTGTACGCATCAGTTCGCTTAGTTTAATTTCGTGTTGGGATATTTCTGAATATTGATATTTTTAACCCCCGACGCAAAAAGAGGGGTGTTATAAGTTTAACGTGTCTGTATATGTGTGTATCTGTGTATCTGTCTGTGGTATCGTAGCTCCCAAACGGATGAACCGGCTTTGGTTTAGTTTTTTTTTTGTTTGAAAGAAAATTTTTTATCACAAATTCACAAAACAATGTGATTGCCAGGATTTACAAAGCAATGTGATATTCTAATAGAATTGGTCTGCAGTTTACTTTTGAATGCGCCTACATTTCTGGTTTCGTGAAACATTGCTCAGTTTATTATACATGTGCTTAGCTTATTTATTGTAGTTTTTTTGATATAATATAATTCGATAATGTTAGTTCCTTTGTTAAAATGTGGAATAGGTATGGATTGGCTTATTTCATTTTAATAATAATAATAATAATAATCATTTATTTCAGGCAACAGAAATATCATTAACAATATTAGGCCCATATAAAATACCTTACAGACTAAGATACATAAATAATATTTAAATTAACTTAACTATTTATTTACACGTAAAGAAGGCGGCGACGTGTTACGCAACGCAGTGTCCGGTAGCCGACCTCGAAACCGGCGGAATAGGACACCCTTCGGCCAAAAATCTTCCTTCATGTAGGTCGACAGATGTTCAGTCGGCACCCTCACCACAAATGAATTGAAGTTCACGTTGTGGCGGGACTCCAACCGCTCGACCCTCAGCGTGTATTTGGCTTTTATTCTGATGTACTCCACAATGTCATCAGCTCATGTGGAGTAGTGCAGGCGGGACACTTAGGAGGCCAGCCAAATCTTACAAATAGAAACCCTAAAAACGCAAAATGCGATGTAAAGCTGCATTTTTGGTAAGTTGTATACACAATTATTTTTTTTTGTAATAGCCTAGGCTGAACCTTAAATTTTGAATTAATCTTGACACCTGTAAATTGATTCAGTAGAAATGAGCTAATTAAATAATGTTATTTATTTATGAATCTATGTTAATGGTAACATGTATGAATACTATGAATGTAATGTCTGGAAACTATATACTATTTGTAAATATCGTTCCTTCTAATAAAGCTGATAAGTTTTTTGCGCCCATTTTTCTTGTCAGCTAAAAGACGTCATAATAGGTGGTAGGATAAAAGAGTTGACGATTTAAAAATGCTTGTTATGTGAGCTTATTTGAATAAAGAATTTTTCAATTTCAATTTCAATTTCACACGTTACATCATATACACGTTACACATTATATACAATTTTCGGAATAGATTTATTGACATTAATTGTTACTTTTCAAATCATCCATCGAAAATGGGGTAGAGTCAGGAGAACCGTCATGGCATGGGATTCGTGCTTGATTATCGTTTTTGTCATGTTGACGGCACTGTTATACAAGGTGTTACAAAAGTACCCCTAATGCCAAATATGGTAGATAAGGACCATCAAACTGAACAACTTTTACTATGCGACCAATTCAGAAATCGCGAAAAAAAATCAGCTGTTTCATACAAAAATTAATTACGAAAATATCAAAATGTATGAAACAGCTAATTTTTTATTCGCGATTTTAAAGTTGGCCCCATAGTAAAAGTTGTTCAGTTTGATGGTCCCTATCTACCATATTCGGCATTAGGGGTACTTTTGTAACACCTTGTAGATACGTCACAATTATTCGCACTTGGTCGGATTTGCAAAAGGTCGTATTCTCATTTCGCCGGAAGATAGTCAAGAAGAAAAGTTTTTTAAATAAACTCAGCTAGCACTTGGTCGGATTTGAAATTCTCATTTATTTAGCTTAATTATTTACATTTATGTTTATTTTATTATTATTATTTTTACAGTACCCACGACTATCTTGACTTGATAGATATCAAGATATGACAGTCGCACCATGACGTAACAGTACCGTCAAAGATCTTATCCCAATAAGCAAACAAATATTTACGACATTTATGTTTAAATGCATATTACAGGTTTACGGAAAGCAAATATGAATCTGGAGTCGATTCTCAAAAACTGCTTAATAGTGGAAAACAGTATCAAAGTATTTTTTCATGATTTGACAAGTTCTTTCAAATAAAACAAAATTTGTGGTGCGACAAGAAAAAAAATGTTGCCCACCTTTTATTTAATTAGGTAGGTAGGTACAGTGGCGGGATTTGGGGTTGGGGTGAAATTATGGTGAAGGTAAGACGTTCTACAAAAATGTTATGATCTGGATAGTGGATCGGTGGTGTGGGGTTTCTAAATGGTAAACCGATGGGAAATAGACGGCTTGTATGGTATGGCTCCTTCGCCACTGGTGGTACTCATACTTGCCCCTTTGATTGTATTTATTTGTATTGTGTGTTTTTTTAAGACTTTAATGATTTCAACATTGATTTAAGAGTCATAGCTATAATTATTATGAGTAATTTAACTTCCGACTAGGAAGTACCTTTTGAACGTCAGCAAACAGAGTTTCATTTTAATGATTCACGTATCTTTTCTATGTAAAATAAAGATATCTAATTTATCAGAAACAACATTAACTTATCTACCACCTGATAAGACTTGTTTACGGGCTATTGCTTGTAATGTACCTAAGTAAGTAATAAATTGAACGAACAAGTGTATGTAAAAGTTTAAGTAAAATTGCCTTTTTTATGAGGTACTGTTGAAAATAGCTGAAAACTCAAATACTTTGTCACACCAAGGGACAATACTGCCAAATTGCTTCCACAATTCACATCCGTCATTCAAATTAGCCCAGCTACCAGAGTATCATAATCATGTCGTTATTCAATTCACGAATTAAAAGGGCCACACAAATAAAAAAGGGTCAAATAATACTAATTTCTGGTTTCTGAGCCATTTTATCGGAGGCTTTACTTAATCGGAGGGGTCCACATTATCTGGTTTTAAAAAACACCTTAGATAAAGTTAAACCTCCGATAAATCACCGATAGGTTCCTCAGAAACCGGGCATAAGTGATTAGTTTTTAACTAATTCTAATAAATCATGACCATACACGGAATGAAGATCATATACTGTTCGATTTTATCGAATAATTTTAAAGTTGATAATAGTCAGTTAACTAAGTAGTTCCAGTAGACATTGTATTTAAAATGTAATCAAGGGATTGTTATGTTTTTTTAGTTTACACAGACGTATCGGTGTCTATGTATATTAAAACCTATCCTGTTAACATCAAATTAGATGAAAACATAAGTCCTAAAGTAAGCAATAAGTTTTTAATTTAAAGAAAAGTAATAAGTTATAATAAACCTCACAGGGCAACGTGGATTAGTTAGGACAAAGAATTTGGCGCACCTATCGCACTTATTTACTATCTTATCATATCTCCGGCAGATATCGCCATATCAATGGGCACACAAAGTACCTCACTCCAGTCACCCACCACAATTGCGAAGCACCTGTGTAGCAGAAAAACTGATAACAGAAGAATAAAAAATAATGTGATTAAGGATCACCAGACAATGGGTGCTAAAATAAAATTAGTTTTAGCAGCGTTTTTAATTATAAGTGCTAGTGTGTTAGGACAGGATTTAGTTGATAGTGAAAATGAACGGACTGTGGATGTTGAAGCACCAGAAGCGATTATTCCAGAAGCAGTTCCAGAGGCTCTTCAAGACAATGTAGATGGAGACGCTGTACCTCCTGAGGAAGATGAGATTATTAATGAAGAGGAAAAACCAGTGGAAGTGATTTCTGACAACTTGCCATTGGAAGTCAGAAATGGGAAATATCAGGTTCTCAACGATGGTTTGGTGGGTGAACAGCCGGTAGAGCTAGAGGCAGTGAACCTTGATGGTGCAGGAGAGCAAAGTGAGAAACAGTTGATGTACCCAGAACAATACCCAACGGATATGAGCAACGAATATGGTATGTAACATCCTCAGTATCGTATTAGTGTGCTATCCTAATCATATTAGACCAGTTGTGGACTAGGCAAAAGTAGTAAAAATATACGATTAAAGACTATAGTAGTAAGATTATAGTATTAACGATAGTAAGAATTGGCTCTGAAAAATTGTCTGTGTTTCAAATTATGACATCACCGATGAACAATGGCGGATGAGCGCCATTTTGTTCAAAATAACGCGTGAACCATTAACGAATAACTCACTAAGCAAACACATAATAGTATACAAAATTCTTTATGACAGATTTGGAATAGTAAACAAGTACTTTAATTTAGTTGAACTGTATAGTTATATTATGTCAGTACTATATTAATTCTGTGATTATGTGGTATTTACACGGGTCGATTTGGCAGGTGACTTGCTGGTCGATTTTAGTAAACTAGCGCTTTTTATTGACAATGACTGTGAAATCGAATCGCCACCTCATTGAAATTAGTTTTGCTATTAGATTTTGTTGGAGGATGCGAGGACTGGCTGGCTAGGACTCGCTGGTACTGGCCAGCAAGTGTCATGCATGTAATCTGCCACATTGGCTGATGTCACTCCTTGATTGAAAAGCTAATGAAAATATGTCTGCAAACCGTTGTTTATAATATTTAAAATAGTATTTGGGTGAAGCGCCTCTCTGCTGATAGGTGAATTTACAATACATTTTACAAGCGATTATCGATAAAAAGCGCTAATTGACTAAAATCACCTGCCGAAGTCTCGCATATGCTCAGATGGGAATAGATAGAACCAAAATCTTTGGAAACTCTAGCCATCACTCTAACCAAAGAAAACTCGTCAAATGTTTTCGGTAGCTCCTTTTACTTTCGCTGAAAGCTAGCTTAACGATACTTACGTTAATTTGGATTTTCTTCTGTTTTGTATTGTCATAAACAGACTAAAACATTAACTTTAGGTGTAAAAATATTTGTGTAATCTCTTTCTGACACTCTGTAGACACAAGCTTAAATGCATTGCAACGTGCTGTGCAAACTGTGACTCAGAGTTGCGAATGTGTGTCATCGTGTGCACACAAAGCTACTACTGGGTTCATTCACTTTTAATGTTTTTGGGATGCTACTACTATTATGTATTCTGTGGCTTAATGCCATTAATGACCGCACTTATTTTACTGTCGAATGCGAAAATTAAGGGCGTTAAGCTGATAGTGAAAGAAAACATCTTTTAGGGCTAGAGATTAATTACATAATTATTTATTATTATTGATTAATATATTATTATCAATTTACTAAGAGAGTAAACTTTCATCTTTTAACATCTCTTTATGTCAACGAGATTTTATTTTATTCACAAGTATTTGAATTTAAATGGGTTTGAAAATACCATGGGCCTAATAAATGTGACGTTCATATAAAATTGAGGTTACATTTTCGCTAGTTTAATGATATCAGAGCGTTATCAGAGATAAATAAAGGCCACACCTTACCGTACAAACCGACTAATTACAAGTTACAACACAATGTGGGACAACTAATAGAAAAATAAGAATATACGAATGTGATCTTATAAAACATGTTTGGTAGGAGAAGCCTTTATTCTTGAAATTATGAGGTTAGCTTAAATTTTTCTAAACCATGATGCGATATACAATTTAAATTTTGAGATTTTAGCATTAACAATGCTATTTTTATATAATACTAAATAATATACTAGAAAAAATACGACTCGTACCAGATCATGTTCTCGGACGGGAATCGAACCCGCGACCTTTGGATATCCGGTCCAATGCTCTGACCGCTGAGCTACCGAGTCATGATGCAGTATATTTGTCTGATTCTTTAGTTGTTTTGACCCTTTTCAGAGTCCACGTAATTAAGAATACATGACGCAATTCAATAAAGCAACATCACAAAATAAAAAGTTAAAACAAACAAAAGAAACAATGCCAAGTTATTAGAAATTTTACTTAAAGTTAATTACGACTGACGTCATTATGAAAAGTCAATTTCATGTATTGTGTTTTGCCTTTATCCTAACGTTAGTTAAGTTTGTAAGTTTGGATGTAGGAGGTAATTTCCGAAAGTAGGTACTCATCCGATTTCAAGAATTTTTTCACCGTTAAAAAGCTACCCTCTTTCTAAGTGACTCAGATTCAGATTAATTTATTGACATAGGTTCAAATAATATTTTGTTACAATCCCTTTTATAACTAAATTAAGTTATATACCTTTAGTTATATTATCCAAATTTTAATTTTTGCGTCTCGTAATCTACGAAATTGTTCAAGTAAGAAATGGTAATTTAATTTTAATATCAATATTTTATCCACTACTAAATGATAACTCGGTAAATAGTCGCTAAATCGAATAGTTTTTAACATTAAGTATTAATAAAAAAACATACCTTTGACTTGATTACCTCCACCTTTTTTGAAGTCGGTTAAAAAGTTTTTTTTTATTACATTATTAATATCTTAAGGGCCATCATATCTGACTGTTCTTAGAATGTTGAAACATCGTACTATTAATCACACTGCGTATCGTAATCTAAGTCAAACATTGCGTGTCCAACAATATTATTCACCTTGTCTCAAAGTTGATAATTAACTCGTGAACGAATAAAATAAGACTACCTATTTACACTTAGTAAAAAAGAATAATCTAAATCGGTTCATAAACAAATAAGTTATTACCGAACAACTATAAAAAACATCAATGTAATGGTAACCGAAATGACAGTATTTTCAGGATTCTAGAAAACTAGTGAACCGATTTCTAACCTTAAAAAAGATCAACGGCCAAGTGCGAGTCGGACTCGCGCACTAAGGGTTCCGTACCATTATTTATAAAAAAGCAAAAAAAAAACACGTTTGTTTTGTAGGAGTCCCCTTAAATATTTATTTTATTCTGTTTTTTAGTATTTATTGTTATAGCGGCAACAGAAATACATGATCTGTGAGAATTTCAACTGTCTACCTATCACGGTAGATGAGATACAGCCTGGTGACAGACGGACAGCGGAGTCTTGGTAATAGAGTCCGTTTTACCCTTGAACCCTAAAAAATATTAACTTGAGAGTTGGGAATTAACCTAATATAATAAATAACTGAAGCTTGAATCATTTCAGTCGGTCCAGCAAGATAACATTGCCGTGGTTCAGTCGTCTTTCGAGTAATCGGCGGATATACACAAAAAAACAAACATATTTGATCAGAGAACCTCTTCCTTTTTGAAGTCGGTTAGAAAGTTATTCATTGTAAATAGAGTCAAGGCACAGGGTAAATAAAAATTCCTGTCTGCAAGGGTTTCTAAAACAAGGAAAAAGAGTTTAATTTTTTAACTGATAACGTTTTGCAAACCCATATAGAGACAAAACAGGCTAGAACCCACCACTTTTTAATTTTATACGATCTAATACGATCTACTATCTGTCTATTCCACAGACATTCATAAATAAGAAAAGCCTGTTTCACCTGGATAGCACATTATCTTCTCGTTTAATTTATAAGGAACTTAATTTGTATGAAATCATTTATTTAACTCTATCTCTATTGTACAATACAATGGTACAAGAGGCGGACTTAATGATTGCATTCTCTACAGTCAACCTATGGGAAAAACGATATCAACGAAGTAGAAGTAAAACTCATTGACGACGATAATTTTTCACACTATGAGCACATTATGTGAAACTGACTCACTCTTTAGTTTGCGTCGTCGTCGTCGTCGAGGAATAATATATCGAATATTCTTGATGAATCTGAAAAGCTTGCTTCATGATTGAAAACATCAATCAAATCTTTTAACTTCATCTGAAACCACTTTGAGATTTAGACTTTGAATCCAAAGTCTAAGTCTCAAATTAAGTAGATTTTATCATGAGAATCAGAATTTTGGCACATTTTATTGTAAATCAATTATTTTATTATTTATATTATGTCTTGTAGTGATCTAAAGTCTTTTATTTTTTATATCAATAGAATTATTAGGAATTGTATCTGATAAAAGATTCGCCAGTTCGTTACTGACATCACCCACCATACTAGGAATTAACCGAGCTGTCTGATATGCTACTGATATCTTATCAGTAATAAGAATTGGAACCTAATAATGTTGCAGCTCGTTCAAATATTATAAAAAATGTATTTTGGAAACAAAGGAAAATAGATATTAGGTATTTTTTAACCAAATAATGCCGGGTCCACACAGCGCGTTGCGTCAGCGTTGCGTCGACGCAGCGCTGTCACAAAATAGAGGGAGAGCAAATTTATACATAATATTTGCGGCTCTAAGGTAGAGTCTAGTAGCGTAGAGAAAACATTTTGATTAATTCAAACATAGACAATTAGAGCGTTGGACCGGATTCCTAAGGTTGTGGTTTCGAGTCCTACCTGAGAATTATGGTAACGAGTCGAATTTTTCTAGTATTTATAGGTAAAACATTTGGACAATTTCATTAATTTTTACGCATCAATTTCCAGCGCACATGGACGGGCGTGTTCTACCTTCCATCACGTACCAGAACAATGGCCAGGCGTACATCATCTCGAACCAGCGGCTCCAGCAGATCAGATCCAATTTCCTCTACTGGTTCTACGACCTGGGCGGCAATGAGAACATCGGTGACTACCAGAGGGACATTCACACATCTACACCGCAAATCCACAAGAATTTCAACTTCCAGCTACCTTTCTTTGGGTTTCGATTTAATTACACTAGGGTAAGTTTAATCAATGACCATTTTGTAAATTGTTTTTGACAATGAAGTTACTATAAACACATAGGTGTAAGTATTTATTGTGTTTCGCGACATGTAATCTAATCTATACAGATTCCAAATTGTTTGCAAACCATTTGTTACAAACATTATTGTAATAAATTCATAAAAAATCGGTAATTGTATTGCGCTTTTGTCGTTCGACTATCTTAATTTTGGGTTTCATTTCTGAGCTTTTAAATAAATACACGAAAAAGACCGAACGTCTCGTCCGCTTACCACGGCCAGTCAGGTTTTCGGAGTAGGCCCTCTGATTACGAGAAACTACTACTGCAATATCAAAGAATCCTTAGGTCACAAGAAATCATTTTATCTGATTATAGCTCTCGATGAATGGATACATATACTTCAGCGACCCTCCAGACCACTACACATACCCCCTTTCGTTCCCGTCGAGGGATTGGCCCAACATTAACGATCCCTCCTTCATCGGTATCTTCTTCAGCAAGTGCCGTATCGGCAACAACCGGCCTGATGACATTGACCAGAGAAGACCTGGGGTCTACTTTAGACTGGACAAAGATTTACAGGTATTTTAAATGCACATTGAAATATTTTTAACAAATGTAATAGTAATATAATGGAATCCATCAATCATCAAAAGAAGTTAAGTATTTTTAAAAGATAATTCAAATCATCCGCCTAAGGAGACGCTGTATATGAAGAAATTCTTAACCAACAAAATATTTGTTGATTGTCTAATTTTCCGTGGATATTTGTCATTTGGATATCCTGATTATATATTTTTTTCTAGACTCGAAGAGATCAGCTCGGCGTGGAGATGCGTGAGCGAGTGACTTGGGACATTCGCGAAGGAGTCATCGGTTCTGAAAACTTCTTCCCCAAACATGCCATCACCATCACTTGGAAAAACATGTCTTTCGCTGGTGGTATCGACAACTCTTTGTTTGTGGTAAGTAGTATTATAAATTCCAGAATATGTTCTGGAAATTGGATTTTAAGAATAACTTCGGCTAGAGTGGCTGGACTATTAACTTTGAGGGTTCATTGGGCGTGTATCTCTTTTCATTTATGGAATAATCCAAAAGTTTCTCTTGACTGATCATTTTGTTTTTTTACAGACAAACACATTCCAAATGGTATTGGCAACAGACGAAGTATTTACTTATGCAATTTTCAACTACCTCGAAGTCAACTGGATCTCGCACACGGAAGCAGGTGGCGATACTACTACTGGAGAGGGTGGTGTGCCAGCTTATGTAAGTTGCAATCAAAAAGCATAAAAAATTAAATTTAAATGCAAAATTATTCAAACTTATCACATCTATCATGAAATTAATATTATATTCATTCAATTTCATAAGTGAAAAAAAATGTCTGATTTCCTACAGATTGGATTCAATGCTGGAAACGGAACTCGAAGCTTCGAATACAAACCATACTCTCAAGAGTCAGTTCTGCGAGATCTGACGGGCAGAGGTTGGGCAAACGGATTTCCTGGGCGCCATATATTCAGAATAGACGAGAATATACTTTTGGGCACTTGCAACAAGGATATAGGTAAACTTTTGGGAGTTCTTCCAAAGTCTCAGTGCATACAGGTTCGAATGAAAAAATAATTGGTAACGTTTTCAACAGATGGCGCTAATTTGCCACTGATGTTCGCCCCAGAAAGCGGCACCATGTTGGGTGGAACAGTGGTCAACATCACAGGTCCTTGCTTCAACCTCAACGACCGTATCACTTGTCGGTTTGATACTGAAGCTGTAGTAGGAGTTGTGATTGACGTAAACAGGGCTGTTTGTGTACAACCAAGATTTTATCACAATGGATACGCTAGGTTCGAAGTTGCGATTAACAATGAACCCTTCAAGTGGAAAGGCAGATTCTTCGTAGGTAAGCGAATTCTTTAGGTAGATTTGTTTTTTTTTTATTTGATGAATGTTTTACCAAGTTTAGCTATTTCATTTTAATCGAATATTGTTGTATTCTATATTCATTAATTTTCAGAGTTGTATGTATTATTCATAAATTTTCAGAGGTAGGTACTTAATGTAGATATAATGTTTTTACAGAGACTCCAGGAACTGCCACCGAGAAAATATTCTTCCCAGACGATGCTATCCACCAGAGGAACCCACCAGAAGTAAAGATCACTTGGAACCGTTTCAACTTGACCACCAATCTGAACGTCAACCTTCAGATCAGTTTGTGGGGCTACAAAGAAGTCACCATCAGACCTCAACTGGAATTCATAGACATGATCGAGAGTGGTGTAGCAAACACAGGAGAATACATCATCAACCCACAAAACTTCAGAAACAGAGACAACATTATGCACAATGATATGCAGTTTGGCTTCATACAGATTAACTTAACTACTCCAGAAGTATACAAAGGAGTTGTTATTTCACCGTACGTATTTAGAACTCAAAATTACCCACAGCTCTTCAGCATCCATATTGCTATCAGTTACCATTCGATGTTATTTCATTTCAAAATATCTTTTTACAGTATTTTATGGAGTCGTCCGATTCCTCTCGCTTGGTATTTCGCACCACAATGGGAACGGATTCACGGGCAACGGTGGCCTCAAACCATGTGCAACAACTGGCTTCGAAACGATCGTTTCCTGAAGAACTTCGCTTCTCAGATCCCTATTTGCCCTTGTACACTGGAACATGCGTTACTGGACAAAGGCCGATTCATGCCAGACTTACACTGTGACAGAGACACAAATCCTACTTGTCGATACCACTGGGGTGGTATACATTGTGTCAGAAGTGGAGGACCAAGGTAATTTCTTAAGGATGTGTAGATATAAGTTATAGCACATATAACCTAATACTATTCTAATACTACCTATTCTAGTTAATAAAGACAGAAAATTATTGAAAAATTCTATTATGTTTCGACAGTGCGGAAGGGTCAGGCCAGCAATGCTGCTATGATAAGAACGGTTTCTTAATGTTATCGTACGACCAAATGTGGGGATCCAGACCACACAGATCACATGATTTCGGTTTCACCCCTTACAATGAGGCTAACAAGGTATTTAACATTTCTTACGATAATTTACGAATCCTATTCTTCGAATTAAAGAAAAGTTTATAAATACTGTTGTATTAAGACGCTAAGTATATGTAAAAATAATATCTTGACAGGTCCCATCGCTGTCCCATTGGTTCCATGATATGATTCCCTTCTACCAATGTTGCTCTTGGCAAGAAGAACAGGCCGTCGGGTGTGAAACCTTCAGGTAATTTAACTCTCGGCGACATTTTTGAATGATCACTGTGTGTCTTAATACTTCATTATAACAAAATCTTATTTCACCAGATTTGAACGTCGTCCATCTCAAGACTGTGTAGCTTATCAAGCTCCAGGAGTTGCAGGAATTTTCGGTGATCCACACATTATAACCTTTGACGATCTTCAATACACTTTTAACGGAAAAGGTAATAAAAACTGAATGAATACTATAACTAAACTAGTTTTTATAATGCCTTCACTTGGTCTTATTTTAACGATTTCTTGTTTCTGAAAATCAGGTGAATACGTCCTAGTGCGAGTAGACCATCCTCAATTAAAACTGGATGTACAAGGCAGATTTGAACAAGTGCCTAGAAACATACATGGTGCAGTCAACGCAACGCAACTCACTTCTATTGTCGCAGCTTCTAACAACTCCGTGCCTATCGAGGTTTGATCAATAATTAAAAATTATTAATTTTGGAGATTTTTAAATGTTTTGGGACTAGTAAAGTTCATTGATTTGAATGCTTTTTAGGTCCGAATCCGACCACAACATGCACAATGGAGGTACAGACTCGATGTCTTTGCTGACAATAAGCGAGTCTACTTCGATCGTACCTCTTTAAGGGTACAATACTTCCCAGGCAAGTCTCTGTCTTTTTTATATACTTACAATCCATTTCCTTTCTTACAATTATTAATATCTTCTAATACTTTTATTTTATTTCTGCAGGTGTCACAGTTTACCAACCTATGTACATTTTAAATCAGTCCGAAATTGTCATCATGTTCGCCTCCGGAGCCGGTGTGGAAGTCGTGGAGAACAAAGGTTTTATGACAGCTAGAGTGTATCTCCCTTGGACTTACATGGTATGTAATATCTTAAGCTTCTATGTTATTAGATTTACACTATTTATTTTTGATGTAGGTAAGTCTCTAGTTCATTTTTCGCTTTTCATTCGACGCAGCATTCACATTCTGAGATAGGGTCTTTATTAGTCGACATAGGTGGAGTGTTGTATTTTGTTTCTATGTTTATTTTAGATTTAGCTCTGTTTTATTAACATTTATTGTTTTACCAAACTCATCTATCTAATAAGACTAATAAAAATATTTAAATATCAATAGTTTTGTAATGTCAAAGAAAACATTCTTCATTATCAAAAATATCTTGCAGAATCAAACGCTTGGTCTATTTGGTAACTGGTCTTTGGATATGAACGATGATTTCACAAGACCTGACCTGACTCGCGTACCGATTGACCTCAACAACTTCCAGTCAGCACATCGGGAGTTTGCACAGTATTGTGAGTACTTTTGACCGGGTTGAATGTATGAGAGAAAAAAAAATACGAGCTAAATAGTCTTTTGCATCCCGACATAGATGTTAAGAATAGCGAGTCTTTTGGATCTTGGGTCTATTGGATCTCTCTTTTGGAAAAAAAAATTAATTGGTTGATACATCAGTATACTGTTCAATTAGATAATTAAAATAAATCCATGATCACGATCATCACTCCTTGAAAATGAGTTCTTAAATTTATGTTTCACCAATTTCTGCTGAAAAAATTGCATAAGTGGTCATTATACAATGACATATTGTTTCCAGGGCAATTAACGGATCGAGAACAAAAGGGTATTGGAGTAGCAATGTTTACTCGAGAATTCGGTCGAACAGCAGCCTACTTCAACGATAATCTTTTCCAACCGAACTTCATACGAGAACCGGCTGATTTCCTGCCTGCTAATCGATCTCATGATGTCGCGAGGGCCGTTGAAATCTGCCAAGACTCCTACCAATGCAGATATGACTACGGAATGACACTTAACACAGATATGGCTATGTTCACAAAGAATTATATGGCATCGATTGTGAGTATTACTGAAAAAATATGTGAGCTACATGCTATCTTTTTTTTGTGGTGAAAGTACCTAAGAAGTTAAAAGATTTCTATGAGAACATCTCGCAGATAGGTATTCCCATACATTTTTTTTTTATAAACGGTTCAATGTTGTACGTGTGTTTTTTTTTATCAATACTATTTATGTATTTTATACGCGCTTACAGCCTAAACAATTTTTTAAACTATCTAAAGATGTAGGTAGTTTACGTAGTTACGTTTAGTCATACTTAAGTATTTGTGTCATAATTATAAAAAAACGCATAAAATTGCGTGTGCGTTTCGGATGCGTCTTGCTTGTCTGTCTATTGTTCTTTAATTATAATGCAGTAACCAAGGTCTCATGGGACATTCATCCTTTTATGGTGTGCATTCAGTCTTAGGTCGGAAGCCCTACCTGCTAGTGTAAAAACCATAATTGCAATATTTTTCATCTTTACTGAATAAGGTATCTAAATCTTAAAAGAGAAAAAAAAGGAGTTTCTATTCTGACCTTACTTTTGATTTAGTGAAAAACTGGTGCTTACATTAGTATTCGTTGACCTACAGGTAAACATAAAGGAGCAAACACGGCGAAGGGTGATAAGTTGCGGTATTTTGGAAACTCCTCGGTTTGGTAGAAAGAGTAACTTCTTCTTCACACCTGGAACTAGGGTAAGTTTTAAAAATAACAAATAAATATTTTTTCCAAATCACACAAATCTTTAATCCAAATCAAAGCAAAACTTGTGCTTATATAATTCAATAATGGATTGAATTGCAATAAATACATGAAAAAACAATAAACAAAAGCTTATGTTTCGAACCCAAACGTAGCCACTGCGCCAAACAGTAGTGAAAGTGATTTTATGATAATAATGATGATGTTTTGGAGGAGTATTTGTTTATTTATTTTTTGTTATTAAATGTTATTTTGTTTTTGATACATTGCTATACAATGTCTATTGGACGTAACTTACATGGCAACTACTAAGCGATACGTAATTGTGACCAACTTGTTATTGCAAAGCATTTGTTTTGCAAATACAATGCGGGTAACTTTAAAAATTTAATGCAGCTACGAACTTGTCTGCTGCATGCACCTACTAGTTTCTAAGTATTATTTTTAAGATTATAATGTATTTCTCTTGTAAGTGAATGTACATTCTTTTAGAGAAATAAATGTCTCAAACCTCAAACCTCAAATCATTCCCTACTTGTAGAGGACTCTACAACTACTACACATAGCCGTATCTTGGTAGAGCTACGCGGGTAAACTTGACTTTTAAACTCGAACATCATTTTTGGACATGAATTTCAAACAAAATGTCGTTAATGCCTCAAAGTATACTCTACCCGTCTTATCGTAATCACGAACTCGATGGATCGAGCAAAATACTTTCAACGCAAAAGTACTATAGTCGAGTATAGTACCTACTTAGCGTTGCAAAGCTGTGTCATTAAGACACAATTTCTTCCAAGCCAATCGTATTACATATAATCTTCATAAACTTTTTTACATAATATATTCTGTTCATGCCATTATCAGGTGAGTTTCGAATGCAACCAGAACTTCATTCTGACCGGTGATAATCGGCGGGTGTGCGAGGCTGATGGCCGGTGGAACCTCCCTGACTATGGCTACACTGAGTGCTTGCGTAAGTACCTACATTCATTATTAATGCTGAGAAAACAGAAATTTACTTTTCATCTTGAAAAAAAGATATAGTTTTCGTTGGATCATCATCGAATCAATCATTAGAATAGCAGAATAACTTGGGAAAAACGTTAACCCGATTTGAGCGTTAAGAGAAGCCCGCTGTCGCTGTCGATACATTATTACTATGACTACATTTTTTGAGAAATCATGCTTTTCTTTAGGTAATACCCAAAAACAGTGCCTAAATAATTTGTTTTGATATACAGGCAAACAAGAGTACTCTCAACGTGCACTGTTTCTGACTTGGGGCGTCATACTGGCCATTATTCTACCTTTGGGACTCTTGATGTGCCTTTTCTGGTTCTGGTGCTATCACAAACCGAGATCCGAGGGCAAACAGGGATTCCGCTTCGAGGACATACCGCGATCCAAATCAGCTTCTAGACTTAACCTTAGATCAGCCTCAATGGGAAATATAACTGACACTTTGAAATCGTCCACACTACGTAGTCAGGACTCTGATTCAAAACCAAAACTCCCTGATACTCCCACTGAAGAAGCTCCCATCATAAAACCCAGTAGGTCTGCTCCTCTTCCTCCTGAACCCCAAGACGGAGAAAGTTCAGGGCTAGGATACACGGATTCAAACAGAAGTGACTCAGGAAAATCTGACAAATCCTCCATTCCCAAAAAGCGACGTTATGACAAAACTTATAGAACTAACGAACCTTTGCCAAACGCGCCAGACGTCGAGTTCCCTGAAAAACTCTGGGATTTATCAGAAGAAGATCTTCTTTCTTTAACGACTCCTTCTGAATCAGACTCTAACCGAGACTCGACTCTGACTCGTCCAGCAAAGGACATAGAATACGTAAGCAGGCCGCGCCAGCAAGGTCGTCATGCTCTCCCTAGTGATTCAGGTTATTCCACCAAAGATGGATCTGAAGATCCGTACGGTCGAAAGTATGATAACGCGTATAGTCCGATACCGTCCCCTACTTATTCTGAAATTTATTCACCAGCTATGAGTCCAATTTCCGACAGTCCTAGAAGTACATTTAACAATCCTGGTTTACCAGAACCACCTAAAAGTGCCCCTCCAGGTGATGAAATAAAAACCTTCACCCTTCCTCCGCAGAGAGGAAAGTCTATAGAGACCTTGATTGACCCGCCTGCTGCTGAAATGCCAACATTTAGTAGTCGCTCCACAATGGTTTGAGACTCGATTTAGAAGTCCCACCACAAGTATACATAAACAAAGGAATGATAATTCTATTCTATAATATATTGTGGGTAGTAATTTAAATATTAGTAAATAATTTACTTTTACCACCGTACTCGCTCAGATAGCTTCAATTAGACTGTATTGAATTGAGAAAATCTATTCACTGCCCTCAAAATGACAAACATGGGAGTATCAGGGCTTAGTTTATAAGTAGACATACCTATTAGAAGTATTACGAAGAGGCACATTATCGTCATGTTTTGCACGTTAGAGATTTTTGTTAGAACTTTTATATTTCCCTTTGTTGTTGTTTGTGCAGTTTAAATTTTTATTCATGTTATTAATGTATTGAGAGATAAATTAAACTTACATAATTAGAAAATTGATCAACGAAATCACTGTGAGAGGAAATTTCTGTTCCCAAAGGTAGAATAATAATATCATCCCTATGCATGATTTAGCTTTGTTCTTTTTCTTCAATGTTGAAATAAGAAAGCAAGGAATAACTTTGTACCCACGTGTTGGTGGAATAGAAATTTTCTCATTCGAGTGATGTGTTTCATTTCCTAAGTATCTCTAGATTATTGCTTGCTTTCTTATCTTGTATACTTAATAGAATTTAGGTCACAAAACGAGGTGAGTGTCGCATTTTTTATTTACTTTGTTTCGTAGATTAGGCGAGATAAAAACGTGGGTGGGTTGTTATCGACCAAACTATTTTCAAAGCAGCTAATTCTTACACCTACGTCATATTAATTTGAATTAGGTATTATAGTAGGACTCAAAGAAACAACTAACCAAAATGCTCAGGCTGCATGTTACATACATACCACGACCATAACTGCTGACAATAGAATGACGTAGGTAACGAATTATATTTAGCTAGGTGTTATCACAGTCTTATGGATGGTAAAACTATGGTTTTATGTTGCTTTTTTTTTCAAAACATAAGATTTCAAACAAAGGACAGAATCTACATACCTCTAATCTACGGTTAGCCAAATTCATGTTTATTAAAATTTGCAACATAACAATAGGTAAACTCACAATTTTTTAACTCCATACAGGCAAGCAAGAATATTCTTCGCGAACGTTGGGTCTGGCGTGGGGCATCATCTCGGCTGTGATGCTGCCGATCGTGATAGTCCTCATCTGCATTGGCTGGCGAGTCCTGAAGAGGCGAAAGGCTGATGCAAGGGATGACAGCGATTTTATGACAATCAAGTGAGGTTTTTCATATTATGTTTATGGACACAGACTTTATAATTTAATTAGTGCTTAAGTTCCGAATTTAAGATATCTTCAAAAATGGAACAGAATTTGTATGAAATTAGGTAGGTAGGTATTGGGATAGGTGTCTAAAAATTTGTTATCTCGAGCTCCTCCGTGCTTCGAAACGGAAGGCACGTTAAGCCGTTGGTCCCGGCTGCATTTGCAGTCGTTAACACCCACCAACACCCATATGGAAAGTCTGTGCCCCAGCAGTGGGAAGGAAACAAACAAAAAATGGCTGATGGTAATTTATCAATCAGAAAGAACCAGCAAGAAATTTAGCTAAATAGGTACGTACCTACACATCGTTCTCTTCTTATTCAGATCTCGTGCTATCGACCCTGACGAGTCAATGAAGATAAACTCAGACGATGAGAGCATTCCTTACAAGAAGGACTTAGCTGAAGACAGTCCGGAGCCCACGGACCCGCTCCAAGTACCCAACAACAATGAAACTTCAGGATTCCCCTACGGGCAACCTTACAGTCCGCCAGAGCCTCCGCCTATGGGGCTCCCAGCGACGTCACAGGGAAGGCGGTGGGATGGCGAGACAGAGATAAACTAGAGTTGTTGTCTGTTTCTAGGACTAAGTTTTGTTAGGTCCTTATTGGACTTTTAAGCCCATTGGATGACTCAGAGAGTTATGTCTAGATATACATATAAAGGCAAATAAAACCATTCGTTAAATGTTACCTGACGAACCTACCTAATTATATTTGGTCCTTACCTATGATTGTTACCACACAGAGAACCTCATAACTTCTGTGATTTAATACATTTATCAGTTGCTGGATATTACATCAAATTATGACCATAGCCGTCAACTACCAGCGTCATTAAAGTATATAATTAATTTGTTTTATTAGCATTAAATAAATACCTTGAAAGTGACTCCTTTTTTGTTAGCGAAAATGACCACATTATTCGTTGTAACTTAGCCGAAACGTAATTTTTTTCGCTTAAGTTATGTTGCCTAAGTGAGCTTAGATAAACGTTTTGTTACAATAGTAGCATTCACGGTTGTTAAATAAAGTATGAAAATGCTAGTTATGGAAAATGCAATTTGTTAAAAATTCTCCATACAAAACGTCAATTTCATAGGTAAGGACCTAATATTTATACAATATACTTATTGCATGTTAATATTTTTGAAACTTCTGAGTCTTATCGTTTTCTAACTACTTAGGTATACCTACTTACTATAAGATTTTTGAAATTAAGAACTTATATTAATTTTAGATTTGTATTTAGTATTTGAGAATTCAGTTTTATTTGGTTGTAATGCATTACCTAAGTGGCGAAGGGTCAGTATAAACCGATTCCCATCGGTGTACCATTTAGAAATCCCACCCCACCGATCCACTATGTACCTACCTAGATCATAACATTATTGTAGAACGGCTTTTCGCCAGTTTCTTTACTTTGAACCGCTCGAACCAAAGCTTCGAACATTTTTTCACTACGTAGATGGACTTTCTCATTTTACGTGTTAATTGCCTACCGTTAACTGTTTTACATAAACATGACATTTTCTGACAAAATAATAATATTTTACACTATTTATCTTCACCGACTTAATTTGTACTAATAGGTACATACATCGCATAAGTACCTACCTACTTAATTCTGCATTATTATCAATACCTAGGCTGTTCCAAAAATTTTTAGCCACTAAGTAAATATAGGTATTTTTTTTCTGAAACTATTTTTAATTGGCCGGTAATTTCATTAAAAATATCCTTGGTGAAAATGACTGCCCAACTTAGTTTTTAAATATTTTTAAAGTTAATCTGTCGCTTCTATCGCTCTTCTTGTCTTTGCAACAATGGACGTCTTGCGAGAAGATTTTGGTGCGAGTGCGGTGATATTTTACCGTGCTTGACGATGGACGAAAAACACACTGCTTTTTGTAAGTCATCTCCTTCGTTAGCAACAGTTTTTAAAATTTAAACGTGGTTGAATGAAAGAATTTTAACGGTGTTTCTAGACCCGGACGACCATGGACTGCGGTAACGGTAATTTTAAAAATATTGCGGGTTTATGGAAACAGTATTTTTTATATTTTGAAAGCTGGTCAACCCGAATGCATATTATATGCGCAATAAGAGTGCTCTAAAATGCTCTAAAAAGTTAGAAATAATGTTTTTAAATATTTTTCGATTTACTCTTTTCTTTTGGAACAGCCCACGTACAAACTCTCTAGATAAATTTTGATGTATGTACACGTGAATTTTGAATAAAATATACTAAACTATATAGAAGTCCTTATTCATTTTAAACTTTGGACTCCTAACGCCACCGTGCTATTTTAATGTCCCCAGCCACTGATCAGCACAGGTTATCCGCTGGATAAGGAGGATGGGCCATAATAACCCACCACGCAGGCCCGGGATTGGTGGGTGTTAACGACTGCAAATGCAGCTGGGCTAGTGGTCTCTAGCTCATGTAGCGCCCGGGTGCAATCATTACCCTAACGCCCTCTAGTGCATGCTGAGCGCTGTCAAAATGGAACAGTTACAAATAACAGCACATCAAGTTACCACAAACTGTCATTTAGCAAACAAACACATTGTACTGAAGAGCTCCGAATGCCATGCAAAATGCAAATCGGAGTTTTTTTTACGTAGGTTAGGTTATACCACGCCCGGGCCCGGCATCATGAGACGGGGGGCGCCCCTGAGACCGCGGTGCCGGCGCCTGAGTGCGTCGCACCCTCGTCGCACCCCCTGCACCATAGGTAAAGACGCCTCTGCAGCCGGGACCAATGTGCCTTCCGAAGCACGGAGGAACGGGATAAAAAGAAATTGATGATGCGCCAGCGCATCACTGGCGCAGTGGATTAGGGGTTAGGGCGAAGCGATGTATTCCTGCGTCATTGTCGTTTACTCGAAAATCTTTAAAAATCCAATGCATCGCAATAAATAAGTTAAAAATATGCAAATTTATATAATTTATTATCGTACTCTAACGTAAATGATGGCAATTTCCGTTGTGATGCATTGGATTTTTAAAAATTTTCGAGTAAACGACAATGACGCAGGAAGTAAGAAACAACAAAACAACGTAGATTCACAATACGAGTAGCGTCTGAGTAGTAATTCGAGTGCACTCGGTCCGAGCTAACTCTTATCATGTCAACCCGGCTTTAACTAGTATATTCATCTGTGGACATTCTGTCTGTCTGACAGTGACAGCTAACATAACGTGAACTTATCAATATAAATAGAAGGAAGAAGACGATTTTTTGGTATAATTATTTAACTCTTTGCTTTGATGATGACGCTAAAGTTTGTTTCCATGGGTTTATTTTATTAGTATTTTTGTATTTAAACTCTAGCGAAGTTCTTAAAAGCATTTTAATATTATTCCTTTCTCTGCCAGCTTCCTCAACTCACATAGCTAATTAAAGACTACAATAGGAATACAAAATAAAAATGTCATATAATAAAGAATAGCAAAAAATATATCTAATGTCCTTCCATTCCAAATTCAAACAATTACTTATTTTCAAGAATTCGATTGAAACAATTGAAAGCTTATTTAGACTGGTAAGTTAACTTTTCTTATAAAAATACAAAAATTAATTAAGTAATTCATTTGTTTCAGATTAGGTTGAATTAACTTAAATTATAAAAATATAAAAATTCACGCACAAGAACGACTGACTCTCCGACCCGAAATTCATTTGTTTCAGATTATTTGAATTATAAAGTCATTGAAAAGTCAACACAGTAATTATGCTGAGAAGACAGAATGATAATTAAGTTCAAAAATGTGGTATCATGTCTTTTTCTTCGACCCTGGTTAGGGATGCCCTTTGGTATATGGATAGCTGTGTCTGTTGTATACTACTGGTGGCTTATATCGCGAATAAGTGTACTGGAGACACAAAACAAAGTGTTCAAGACACAGCTAAAGCTTTCACAATCCGCTCTTAGACAAATGTCAGTTGATTCTGTTACTACTTATAAAATACCAGTTGTAAGTATTGAAAGTTTACCTCTGAATTTTTCAGTTACAGTACAATGCAGTTAATTAAACAATGTACAACTGAAGTGACCAACTTTAGAGCGCTTGCGATACAAAATGACATATTTTAATCTGTAAAATTTCCTCTTTCCCATACATTCGCGAGTGAAGTTGCAGCGGATCACTGTATATTGCCAATTTAATAACATTGTATAAAAAAGCACACTTAAAAAACTAAGAATTGCACATACTTTTTTCCCTTAGGTATAAAGATTCATAATATTCAATTCCAGATTCCGGATGCCTTAGGCACCCTCTGTGAGACAGTACATGTAGCATTAGTATGTATGGGAAAATGTATGAGGCTAATCACTCCGATGCTGAAGTCCCTGCTACATCATCGTCAGAACCCCATTCATTTCCACTTTGTTGTGGATAGTTCATCACAACACATAACCGAAGTGCTCTTTGATACTTGGGATTTACCTGATGGTTTGTTGATATGTGGTTATTATATTTTTTTTATAAATATGAATATTAGACAACATCACAAACATTGCTCTGATTCCCAAGTAAGTAGCTAAAGCACTTGTGCTATGGAAATCAGAGACAACGGTGGTAAACACACACACCCAGACCTGAGCCAATATAGAAAACTTAGTTTTCTAAATTGACCCAGCGGGGGATCAAACCGGGACCTCAGAGATGGCGACACCTTGAAAACCGGTGTACAAACCACTCGACCACAAAGGTCGTCAAATATTTAATTATAGTTTTTGTTGATTTTCATAAAATATTAAATCTTTTTATACCATTTTATGGTCAAACTAAAATTATCAAGAGAAACATGCCTAAAGAGGCAAGTTTACTTAAAATTTTATTTAATTAATACTATAAAGACCAGAATAGCTAACAACAAAAACATCTTATCTCTGGTTGTTAAAATATTTTTATGTCAAAATTCAATCAATGAGTATATATTATTTTCAGTAAAGTACACATGCTACAATGCACAAAGCCAACTACAGCAAGTTCGTTGGATTCCAAACAGTCACTACTCCGGAGTCTATGCTTTGGTCAAGTTACTGTTCCCGGACATATTACCGAATTCACTTAAGCAAGTCATTGTAATAGACTCGGACTTGACTTTTTTATGTGATGTTGCTGAACTGTGGTCTATGTTTAGAAATATGACTGATGATCAGGTAAGTTTGAATAATCTTATTTGCTTTTAATATAATAATAAGGCTAACCTACCAAAGAAAGCTATGATAATCAGAGTACACAGTACACATCTGTAAGCAAAGTATCACATATTTTCGGGTGGCTGCATCAGCAATATGATGCACTCACGCTTTTATTTTCACTCCAGCACTAGCAAATGATATTCCTGAACGACATAAAAGGGAGGATGAAAAAAAATCGATTCTATGCTGACAAATGAAGGTCAACCCTAAAATGCAGTACATATAATGTGTATAAATACTTTTTAGTTTATAGGCCTAGTGGAAAACGAAAGTGACTGGTATTACGACACAGCAAAGCATTGGCCCGCATTAGGCAGAGGATACAACACCGGAGTAATGCTGCTAGACTTACACAAAATACGTACAAACACCGACTGGACATCCCTATGGCATGATGCCATTAACGACAACTTAGACCGTATGAAACAGACCACTTTGGCTGACCAAGATGTCATTAATGCAATGATTAAGAAGAACCAGCACTTTGTTTACAATATAAGCTGCCATTATAATGTACAGATGTCTACGAAGACATTGGCAAAGAATTGTTACGGAGAAGATGCAAATAACGTAAAGGTAAGAACATAAACCTAAACAGTAGCATGCATTTTTTTCCTCAATCTACTATGTATGAACTTTAATTTCAATATGACATGGTTTAAAATCAATTGGAGTTTTACAGTTTTGATTAACTTGAAGTGCTGTTGACTGCTTTATTTGTAACATTTTTCTTTAATTTGCTTTGTTATCAGGTTATACATTGGAATTCTCCGGGCAAGTACAATATAAGGATAAGAGATGCTGACTATTTTAGGAACATCTATCAGTCTTATGTGAATTTTGATGGAAATCTTTTGAAAGAAAAGCTGCACAGATGTGGGCAAAATGAATTAGTGACCTACAAGGTATGTAGTTGACGAGAAAAGAAGTTATAACCTTTTAATTTGTCAAATCACCAGTAAGAGTACTATTATTGACTCTGTGTTTATACACACACTTAATTTCAATTGTATATTCATATGACTCTTATTATTCTTTAATACCTTACTAATAGAGATTGTATAGCAGATGTATAGTTACACAATGGTTACTCTTTGTCAAACTATTTAAGTTTGTCATTAAAAAGAAAGCGACAAAACACTGTGTAACCATGCATCTCATACAATCTTTATTAGTAAGGGCGTATATGTATAATTTTTATTGTTGCTATTAGTTTAATAATGCATAATATTTTTCTCTTTTTCTTTTCTGGATTGTATATGTTATATGTGTGATAACTTATAAAGGCATGTTTGATCTAGTTTTACACTACCTATAATCATTATGTAAATACTGTTTGTTTTCTGGTCATAAACTTATATTTACTCCCTGTTTTAAATATAAATAATAAATAAATATTTGACAACATCACATACGTTGCTCCGATTCCAAAGTAGCTAAAGCACTTGTGTTATGGTAATCAGAGACAACGGTGGTATCACAAACACTCAGACCTGAGCCAATATAGAAAAGTTCGTTTTCTAAATTAACCCAAGCGGGGATGGAAACCGGGACCTCAGAGATGGCGACACCTTGAAAATCGGCGTACAAACCACTCGACCAAGGAGGCCGTCAATAATATTCATGCCAAATTACAGATTTTTTGTACTAAGGGCCTCTAAGCCTAGCCGCAGACGGACCGACGGACATGGCGAAATTATAAGGGTTCCTTGTTGGCTCGACTACGGAACTCTAAAAACACGACTGCCCTGTCAAAAACGAACTAAGTGTCATTGCAGTCGGGGACCTCTTTGATTCAAACTTGATCCACAAAATGGTCCCCCCACTGCAATGACGCTTGTTTTTTAACTTTTTAGTTCGTTTTTGGCAGGGCAGTCGTGTTTTTAATATATTTTTTTGTTCATTCATTAACACCCTGCATATACAAGGTGTTACAAAAATACCCCTAATGCCGAATATGGTATATAGGGACCATCAAACTGATGAACTTTTACTATGGGACCAACTCTGAAATCGCGAAGAAATGGTCAGCTGTTCCATACATTTTTAATATTTTCGTAAAAAATGTTTGTATGAAACAGCTGATTTTTTTTTTGCGATTTCAGAGTTGGTTCCGAAGTAAAAGTTGTTCAGTTTGATGGTTCCTATATACCATATTCGACATTAGGGGTATTTTTGTAACATGTTGTATAATTTGCAGTTGAACCATACCGACTTATGTTTGAGTTTCCGCGCCGCCCAGCGCATCAAGCTACGCACACATCTCTACTACATGGACTACACGTACAGAGACATAGACAACTTCGATGTTACGCTTGTGCTGCAGTTGTCTATGGATCGGCTGCAGTTCTTAGAGAGACTAGTCAAGCATTGGGAAGGTATGGACGTCTGTTTTTACCCGACTGCATGGAAAGGGTTATGTTTTTACAACTTGTTAATGTTAATGATCATCGATTTGTAACATAAACTTCTATTGTGGCGGAAAATCTTTACTAAAATCTGTAAATAATTTAGCTTAAGTTTTCAATAGATTTTGAACTTTATATTTAAATAGTTAAGGTCTAAATTCAACTAAAAAAATAACAAAATTTTTGTAAAGCATAAAATTAAAGCGTGCATAATGAAACATATTTGTTAAGGTCCCCTAAGTGCTGCCATCTACCTGTCGGATTGTGAAGTGGCCAAGCTGGAAAGATTCATACGAGACTGGTCCGATACCCTGAGTGCTAGGCGAAACATCGGGTACCATTTAGTATTCAAACATGACTCGGTATGAACAGGAAATCCGTTTATTCTTACTTGTCTTATTCGGTAAACTATCTTTACCCAACCCTTTATTGAAATATTCATTTATAAAATACAATAAACGGTTTTTACACATAGATTGCACGCGGGGCAATAAAAAGTGCGAGCATAGCGAATGTCGAACAAAACACGTTTTATAAATTTATTGCCCGTTTATTGCTCCGCGTGCAGCGAGATATCGTTATTTCGCTGCACGCGGGGCAATGAAAACGAACAATAACGAAGAGTCGTGTCACGTGAAACTACTATAATTATTTATGACAATTTGATTTGATAAGGAAACATATTTTAAACCTTCAAAGCCGGCCCGGACACCTGCGTCCAGCTATAAAATCACTAATTGCCGTTGTGTCTCGCGTCTGCGCGGACTCCTGCGTCCGGCCTCAATCCTCATGCGTCCGCCCGGGAAATCGTGAATTATACTGATTATTATTATCGCTTAGAACTAAATAATGAAGATGTTTTAGTCTTCAATTGTTAGTATTTGAATATGGACAACATATTCATTATTAGAACACAACTCACTGATTGAATAAATATAGTGTAATTGCGAAGTTATCGGGTAAAAAATACGGGGAAAATACGGCATTTTTTTTGTTCTGTTTGCTCCTATTCATAGTCGTTCACATAAATTGGAAAACCTATAAAAGTCTTCGGGGCGCCCGGCGCGGAAGGGTTAAAATAGCGGTTTAAGTTAAAAAGATTTATGACAACACTGTCTAAAGCTGTTTACTAACTAGGACAAGTAAAGATAAACAGACTTTACCACATTCTGCATCGGTTTGCACAGCCCGAACGAATTTGCATAATTATATATGTATGTAGCGGCACCTACCTTACCTACGCCGCACATACCACGACACACGGCACAACAACAAGATTCCTCACCGTGTTACTAGATGGCGCTAGTATCAAGAAACATGAACATTAAGTATGGAGCAGCACCTCGCAGTATGGAAATCCTACATTGCGCTAACGAAGTTCACCCAGCAAATTAGCATATATACAACTTCCAACCATCATCAGATGGACCGCGGTCCTCGGGCTAATACCACCCAGCCCGGAGGAAGATGTTCCCCTTTGGCCTTCCTATCAGTGGCTCTCCACATCCTTTTCATACAATTATTCATACTACATGTATATGAAAAAAAAAAATATACAGTCTGTTAGGTAGCACCCTAGCGAAACTTTCTAGGGGGCCTAGTTGATTCCTGCCCCCTTACTCTCTGACTATCAAAAGTAACATCAAAGTATCATAAGTGAGATGGCGCTATACGCAATGTAGAGCTCTGTCTCTATAACAACATTACTTCAATATTACTTTAATGCCCTTACTAATAAAGATTGTATAGCAGATGTATAGTTACAGTGTTTTGTCCCTTTCTTTTTAATGACAAACTTAAGTAGTTTGACAGAGAGTTTTTTGAAATTATAATTGAAAAATTCTTTATTCAAATAAGCTCATATAATAAACATTTTTAAATCGTCAATTTCTTTACACTACCACCCATTATGACGTCTTTTAGCTGACAAGAAAAATGGGCGCAAAAAACTTATCAGCTTTAAGTAACCATTGTGTAACTATACATCTGATATACAATGTTTATTAGTAGGGGGTTAAGAGCTTAGACTAAAATTTTGAGTTGACCTTGAGACCGTCTTTATGTCCTACGCAATAAAAGCTGTTTTCGTTTGTACAATACAATTCTCAAAATCCGTAGGTCCACTACCCAGTGAACTACCTCCGTAACGTGGCCCTTGAGAATGTGAACACACCCTACGTGTTCCTGATGGATGTGGACTTCGTGCCGATGGCGGGGCTGTACGAGCACTTGCGGTCGGCGACGAAGCTTATCAACCCATACCCGCAGAAGAAGGTGAGGTTTAACCACAATTTAAGGCAAAACTGTGATGATTTTACTGTTTTCTATAATATGTTTCATGGTTATTGTTATACAACGTGTTACAAAAATACCCCTAATGCCAAATATGGTAAATAGGGACCATCAAACTGAACAACTTTTACTATTGGAGAACTTTGATATCGCGAAAAATAAATCAGCTGTTTCATACAAAAAATAATTACGATAATATCAAAATGTATGAAACAGCTGATTTTTTTCGGGATTTCAGAGTTGGTCCCATAGTAAAAGTTATTCAGTTTGATGGTCACTATCTATCATATTCGGCATTAGAGGTTATTTTGTAACACGTTGTTTAATTATTAAATTTAGATTTTTCGCATTCACGATGCTATTTTATCTTAAGACGTTGTATAGTTTTGTTGTCAAGATGAATAGCGAAAGAAACGCAAATGTGGAAAGAAAATATCGCCTCAACCGCTGCGCAGCCTCTGCTGCTATGTTTATTTCGTTGATTGCACATCTTATTATTTTTATCACTATCATCCAATATAAAATATCGATACTCGATAATAGTGTCGATAGTTTGGTAGGCAAGCACTATCATTTGGGCGCATGACAAATTGTAACCAACTGTCAAATTTTAAAATTCTTTTTATTTAACCCTTCAACGCCCGGTAAATGAGATACAATACAAATACAATATCAATTCCATTGTTATCCGGCCTCATGCGTCCGCTCGGGCGTTGATGAATTAATATACATATAGGCAAAGACAACTCAAAACTCCTGACTTTCTCTATTTAGACTACATTTTAAATCTCTTAAAATTCTAAAAAAAAAATAGCTTAGAACACTAAAATCTTGAAAGTAAATTTTAGTATCTAATTTTTCAAAATGAAATGACAGATGAGTTACAGTTTGTCAAGAAACTCATGAAATTAATGGGTGCAGCCACTTTATTAGTCATTAATTTTATTGTTTGGCAACACATGACTACTTTGGTATGCAACAACCACGTGTTGCTACTAAAAATAATTTTAGTTCCATTTCATGGGAGGACTAAAGCCCCTGACCACGGCCCCTGGAAAGGTGTCGAAACGTCGGGAATTCTAAAAAACCAATAAATACAAACTAAATAATTCCAAAACAACACCTGAATTCATAAGATTATAAACATTTGTGATACCTTACAGTGTTTAGTAGTGCCAGCGTTTGAAACGCAGCGTTACCGCGCGTCCCCGCCGCGCAACAAAGCGGCCTTACTCGCGCGACTAACCAGCGCGCACAATTCTGGTGATGTGGCGCCCTTTAGGGCCAGGGAGTGGCCTAAGGGCCATAGGGCTACCGACTACAATAAATGGGTCACCGCTACTGCGCCTTATGAGGTAATTAATTGCTAAAAAATACTTATTTTTATCATTTCTCAATCTACAACTCTGGCGATGTGATGCCGTTTATATCTAGTGTCCCTACCATGAGTTGATGTAAACTGTTAACGCTACCGTAAACTAACGGATATACTGCTCACAGTTAATGTGAATGAAAGAGAGAAAACGGTAGTTTACGGTAACGTAAACAGTTTGTATCAACTCATGGTATTGCCATAGGATGGCCATAGGGTTACCGACTACACTACATAGGTGACCGCTACTGCGCCTTTTGGGGTAACTTCTAAGGAAATACTTTTAAAAATAGGTAGCTAATTATTTGCTCATATCTCGATCGTCGGTCCAGTACGTACAACTCTGACGATGTAGCTCCTTTTAGGGACAGAGAGTGGCCTAAGGACCATAGGGCTACTACACTACGCTAAATGGGTCACCGTTAGAGCACTTTAAGAGGTAATTGAGCACAATATTTATAAGACAGCTGTGGGGATGTGGCTTCTTTTAGAGCCAGAGAGTGGCCTAAGGACCATAGGGCTACCAACTACACTAAGACCCGTATTTATAAACCGCTCTTAACGTTGAAAGCTATCTTCATAAAGGAACAGCATCTTAGGTATGATCTGAGATGCTGTTTCTTTATGAAGACCATCTCAAGATAGCTCTCAACGTTGTGAGCAGTTTATAAATACGTGCCGAAATGGGTGACCGCTACTGCGCTCACCGCCGAAGCATCCACCGATGAACAAACAACTAAATTAAAAATTCTTATGAACAGCAGTTCTATAAGAATTTTTTAGTCGTGTCCATCCAGCGCATTTAACTGCACTCTGGCGGTGTCCTAGCAACCCTGACTATAAAATCCCAGAGATTCAGATGCTAATCTTGCTAGTTTAAAATGTTTAATATCTGCTTAGTTTGCGACTTTATTATTTTCTGGTAGTTTGAAAAAAAATGCAAATAATATTTTTGATGACCACGTAGGTCGAGTGGTTTTCACATCGCCAGTTTTCAAGGTGTCGCCATATCCCAGGTCCCGGGTCCCACAATGCGTGAGCAGTTTTTTCGCTCAATTAGCTATTTCGGACTTTAACCCTAACATATACAATATCTGAATTTCATACATTGCTATTATATGCTTAATATATTTGATTGTCACAGGTGGAGTGGCAATCAGACTACGAGCCATACCTGGTGGTGCACCGAACTGTCCCAAAATACGACACACGCTTCTCTGGCTTCGGTTGGAATAAGGTACTGTGAAGACCTTAAGTAGGTCCCTTTTTAAATTAAAGAGGATATGGAAATATTATATTTTTATTTCATTAAGATTTATCAATGCAAACAATAATTGATCTCTTGAGATAAGCATTCACAATGCTATTTTTATATAATACTAAATAATATACTAGAAAAAATAGGACTCGCACCAGATCGCACTCATCTTAATCAACTGTTTAAAAATATCTGGAAAGATGTTCAGTTGAATGTCGAGGTTAATTCCTTCTACATTGGTGAGATGGCGCTGGCTTGCAGCGTAAGAGTTGATATACTAGAAGAAATTCGACGTTCTCACTAGTGACTCGGTAGCTCAGCGGTCAGAGCATTGGACCGGATATCCAAAGGTCGCGGGTTCGATTCCCGTCCGAGAACATGATCTGGTGCGAGTCCTATTTTTTCTAGTATATTATTTAGTATAATAATTGATCTCGTATGACCTGGCACGATGCCGGTCCAAATAAGAATCTGTCAAAACATCACGTCGCAAGCCTTCTTTCTTAATTTATTTTGTCTCAATGATTTGAATCATATACCTATCACCATATAATACTATATTTTTTTTCAACAGGGACTGAAAGGGGGCCTTAGAAATTCGAAGTGAGGCTACTAGGGCATATGGGGTATTATATGAAAGAGCGCTGCTTGCACATTCTCAAACATTTTTTATTTTTTAGGCCGCATAGTTTTCGACTTTTGACGAAAATGTGAAAAAAATACCGTAAAAATACTTCGGAGATAAAGGGGGCCTTATCTCCGAAGTTTACATAGAGAAAAATCTGAAATTATCTTATGTGATAGAAGTTTGTGTCTTTACAGGAAAAATAAAACGATGTCTCTAAATAGTAAACTTATCAGAATGATGAATACGGAACCCTCGGTGCACGAGTCCGACTCGCTCTTGACCGTTTTTTATAAACATTTCAATAAAGAGTCGGGTGAAGATCGGTTTATCAAATAGGACAGGGATTTATTAGTATGTGTGTCCACTGCAGGTGTCCCACAGCGTAGAGCTCCGCGCGCAGGGTTACCGCGCGGTGGTGCTGCCGGGCGCGTTCGTGGTGCACACCACACACGCGCCCTCACCAGACATCACCGCCTTCCGGCAGGACCCGCACTACCGCGTGTGAGTGTATTCACTATACTCACTCACCTGAAAAAAAAATTAAATGTAGGCCAGTGACTACTTTAGACATCTTACGGAAAGAATGTTTCTAAACAAAACTTTTCGCATTTTGTTAATTATTTCGCATGTGTGTGTGTGTAAAGTCGCGTCTCCTATGACTGTTTTTTTTAAACATTACACAAAAACATCAAAACCTTGGGTGGCTGTACACATTTTTGTATTCATACATTTCCCGCGTAGAGAGGGAAGGGTTTGTTTCATTTCTTGACAACTTCCGAACGCGCATAACCTTTCTTTAATCTGTGGCAAATTTTTTTAATCTAAATGCTAGTGCAAGCTTGCTAAAATATAATTATTTTTTGTGATGTAGTGGAATAAAGAGACACTGCTTAATTTTTTAAACCTAATTCAGGAGAGACCCGTTATTTGGTTTGTATTATTATTATTTTCAGGAGATGGTTTGTGTATGAAAACAAATGTTATAGTTTCATGTTTTTTGTGTAATGTTTCAAACACGAGCAGGAGTCCCGCCTTTAGAAAGACAATATGTCTACAGTATGAATCATGCGTGAGTAATGGCCACTTCTTATGCTCCTTGAACCTCACCGCCTTCCTACAGGACTCGCACTACTGCGTGTGGGTATATCATGCATTATGTGTATGTGTGTGTGCGTGAGAGACAGTATGTGTAATGTATGGATCGTGAGAACCAAGCGAGAGCTTGGTTAAATCCATACATTCCCAACAATAAAGTTTATGTACAAATAAATATCCAACAACACATTTTCATGACAAACATTCTTGCAAGGAAGAGAGCACTGTGCAACCTGAATTGTACTTTATTAGGTCGAAACAAGAGTCGCTATTTATTTAAATGATTTTGGAGAGTGTCTATTATGTACTTGTACTATTATGTTTTCTGTGATATAATATGAATGATGGAATAATTTTTAATATTTCCAGATGCCTAGCTCTTCTGAAACAAGAATTCATGGACGATCTCAAAAGGAAGTACAATGTGACAGATGAACAAATGAAGCCGGAGTCTGTTTTCTTAGGACATGCTAAAAGTCTCATACTTAACCAA
Organism: Catoptria pinella; assembly: GCA_963556745.1. NCBI lineage: Eukaryota > Metazoa > Arthropoda > Insecta > Lepidoptera > Crambidae > Catoptria > Catoptria pinella. The sequence goes on from OY750777.1 coordinate 3,996,939, forward strand.
GCGAAGGATGTGAACTAAAAGATATTTAAAGGTATCTTTTCTTCTATTCCGTCGACCGATTGGCGGCCGACGACCTCGTCAGCATTTCATGTTATAAGATCGTAAAAACCACCACTGCCAATCGAATTTAAAACCAGTTACAGTGACGTAAGGTCGAATATCCACGTAAAGTTCCACGTAGTACCCACGTAAAGTTTTTAAAAGTTCCAAGTAAAGTTTTATTAAAATTGTGCATTACAATTACAATATTAACGGCGCCCTCATCTTAATTGTTTTTTTTGCCTAAAGTAGCCACTTAGCTCTTTTGTCTACTACTACTACAAACTATATTTTACGAAGTTTATTATTTGTAAATAAACTATAGAACCTTGGCTTTAATCTGCACCCATAGCACGAACAACAATCGAGAAAAAAAACGCGCGTGAAAAATTCAATAGAGTAATTCTGTATGGAAAATTTGTACAGCGCCATCTACCGCCGAAAAGCTAAATTAAATTTCCCACAGAGAATTACTCATTACATTACATTTTTTTTCTCGATCGATATTCGTGCTAGGGGTACATGTAAATTTTTTAATACATTATGTACTTAGCGAGCAATAAAATTAATTAAGATGAGGTCGCCACTTGAGGGAGGGAGGAGCCTAATTCATACGATCAATGCAAACACCTAACTAACAAAGAAATAATGCGCGTGCGAATTAATAACAGCATAAAATGTGATATTTCAAGTTTTGTTATGTGAACAATAAATGTAATCTGAATCTCAACTTCGCAATACTGAAATACTTTAGGTATATTAGTAAAATATGCCTAAAATAAAATAGTTTAGGACATTTATATATAAAGTGAATTAATTTTAAATACATTGTTAATTTGCAAATCAGAAATGCAACCGTGTTATGTCACGATAGTAAAATCACGTGCCTAATCATTTTTTTAAAATAATAAATGTTGTTTATACAAATTTAAAATAAGTTATTGTGTCACTATTCCTTTAAGATGCCAAAGATGCTGTTATATTCTGATACTAGAATGTTTTGTAATTCGTATTAATTTTATTTATTTATTTAAATCACTTTTAAATATTTCTCAAGTAAACAAAATACAAATGGCGATGCAATAAAAAAACGTATTTCGTATTAAGCACATGGCTATCGGGTAACAATCTTCACCCAACACTATATAAAAAAAAACAATTATAAAATACAACAAAAGGTTTCCACACATAGATTACGAAAGAAATTACTTATTATTAGTGACAATTTGTTTAAATATGACAATTTCATTTAATGTGAAAACATATTTTTATATAACTATTTTTAAAAGATGTAAGACAATTGTCAAAAGCTGTTTACTGACAAGTAAAACGGACTATGCAGCTCGCGCAAAATAACTTGACCCATATTTTAGTACCAATGACTTAAATTAGTCTGAGGTGCTGCCGTCGTGTGTACATACCTAAAATTGCTATTATTTTTAATAGCAATTTTAGGTACACACGACGGCACCTCAGACTATACATGTTGACCTTGAGACCACCTTTATGCACTACGTAATAAAAGCGGTTTTTGCAGTTCAACTGTATAACCTGACGTGCTGTCGTGTGTACCTACAAAAATGTTTAGTGCGCAAGCCTCATTGTTTATAGTTGGGTTCAAGTTAAATTGCGCGAGCTATAAAACAATAGAAATATAGTCGATATAAACAGCCGTTTAACTGAAATTGCGCCTCAATTTTTCTCTTCAAGGTTGATAGTCATTAAAAAAAGTATTTATTTTACTGTTATAAAACAGTTGTCTAATTTAAAAATCTATCACAATCGCTTTCATTTGACAGTTGAATCCGGCACATTGCTGCATTTCTTTGGTAAATTTTTATTTGTGCCAAAAAGAAGCATCAATGTGTTTCATCCTGAAAGCGATTGCGATTGGTTTGAAATTAGACAATAAAAAGGCAGTATGTGATAACAACGTGTTTAGTTTTTAGTAAGCTGTATCCCGGCGTAAAGCTTGGCAAACCCATAGACGAAATTGAGATAGAACGCACGATATTTACATTAACTTCTCTCATCCCATCAATGACGATTGATTTTGGGCTTGAATTAGAGTAATCTCTTAGGGCTCAATTTATACCGCGGGCGATGAAAAGCGTCTGGTTCGATGCGAATTTTATAGTACTTAGCACAATGAGTCTTATGTCCATTGTCACAGAATTAATAGTAGTGTAAAGTGCTAACTAGATACGAACGAAAAGGAGGCCGCGCGTCTTCCGGGGAATTCGCGTGCATTCTCGCGCAGTGTAGTCGAACTATTTGGCACTTTACTCAATGGACATAAGACTCAATACTATCCTACTAATATTATAAATAAGAAAGTTTGTGTGTGTGTGTGTTTGTTTATTACCTCTTCACGCCTAAAGGGCGGGACGGATTTGGAAGACATTTGGTCGTAAGCAGATTAAAACCTGGATTAACATATGTCTACTTTTTATCCTGGTCAAAGGTTCCCTAGGGTCCACGCGGACGGACCATAAAATTCCCTTTACTTCCAGACATTTCTCTTAGCCCGCGATGTAATTAAGCTCAAGGCACGGCCTGAAGATATCGTTAAGATATAGGCTTACCCTGTTTGTACCCTTACACAGAATATATTACAAGTCCTTAGCACGAAAAAGCTATCATAATAGAAGCTGTTGTGACGTATCACGTTTCACCCTACCTTGAGTTTACGGGGGGGTCACACTGTCAAGTCGTAACGATCGAAACTGTAAATCTGTCGGTATACCTACATGATTTTCAGAAAAAGCCTTTTAATTATAAAAAAAATTGTATTTTACTTTAAGGCAAAAAATATTTATTTTTGTATATTTTTATTAATTTTTAAGCACACAATTTAGTTCACTTTTAAAATTGAACTAATATTTGAATTAAGAAATAAGTAAGGCTGTGAATGAACTGTTGTTGGTATGGCTTATAATATGACACCTCAGCTTTGATATTTGCTGTAATATCTAAACAAAATATGTTGTATTGATGTCGTCAAATATGCTAAATGACTGCTACGATAAAAGTACGCTACACAGAAGAGTCTATATTAAATTCAATTTCACAAAATATAAACAAACTAAATCCTAGTTTTCAGAAAGAGAATAAATACTTATTCTGTTTGTATCTTGAAACGATATGAAAACACTGACTATGTATTTTATTCCCGATGTTACATTTAGATAAAAAAATGTGTAAATTGCGAATATAGTTTCTTGTGATTATTATGTCTTGCTTGTATGATGTTTTGAGAATATCATATACGGCGACGCAGGGCAATTAACGAAGCTATTTACTTCTTCGGACGGACTGCATGTGAGACAGACTAACTTAGGGACCGGTTCCTATTTGGAGAACGATTCGTTTTGCATACGGATGGTAGTAGTTTGACATAAAGTCCATAGTAAATGAGTCAAAATTCTACCACCCGTAAGCAAAACGAATCGTTCTCGAATATAGGAACAGGGGGGTAAGTGATTACATTATCTTTGAGACAGACACTGAATGCGAATAAACACAGCTGAATAGACTGAGACCCTATTTTTGTAATAGTTTGTGACTTAAGTCACTTGCGATGTAATGTAATAATGGCGGGATTACATAAATTTTATCCCGCTTGGTGGCGCTACTGCTGCCGGAGACGTACGGGCATTTACCCGCAATTTTCCATTTATTTTAAAATCTAAAACTGGTTGATACTAATAATTGTTATTACGGACTTTGGACAGTAAATGAATAAAAGATCGAAATTTAAAAAAAAAACAAAATGTGTTGGAAGAAAATTGAATATTTACGAAAATTAACATCCAAAAATTGATAGCAACACACATAGCAAAGAACAAAATGACAGGTCTACAACTACACTAGCGCCAAGTTGGTGCTAGTGAAACAACTGGTGGACGGTGTGTGAGTCGGCCAAATTATCCTGCCATTGACAACACAACTTATCTGACCCGCGGGTCTATCGGCTAAAAACAATGAAGTTGATGTAAACTGTGATTTGACCAGACGTATGTGATACATTGCTACTTCGTTTTGGCACAAATAAAAACTGACCAAAGAAAAGTAGCAACGTATCACATCCATTTGTCAAATCAGGGCGATTACGATAGCAATGTAAGTTAGCCGATAGACCCGCCGGTCTATGTAGTCGACGGCGTAACCTATGTAACAATATGTAATAACAATTAGTTCCAGTTTTGGCCACCGGGTCAGATAAGTTTGTGTCACTGTACTACACTGACTAGTACTGACTACTTCGCGAACCTAAATGCACAAAATAGTTACTATTTTTGTTATTTAAGTAATTAAGTAATACTTTTAATATCATGTTATCTCAGTTTATTCATGATCAATTATATGCCTCGTAGATATTAAGTAGATATTTTCCAGAAATGTATGTTCCTAAAATTGATTTCATGTTTGAAACGGGATAAGTCTTTTTCATTGTATAATGCAAAAGTTGTCATAATTTATCTTGTATAAAATAGCATCGGAGCAGCAGTTAATTTCGCCTTTTCACATAATATACAGAATCTATTTGAAAAAAAAGAAACAAAAATTGAGTTACTGTTTGTGTTTAAAAATATTCAACTGAAAAAAATATTTTCAAATACAAACAGTAATTCTGAAAAATTCTGTTTCAACTGAGTTTAAACAGAATTCAGTTCAGCCCGGAATAATAAAAAAATACGTAAACACATTTCATTATATACCATAAAATTACAGTAAGTACTTAATTGCCAATATCTCTATGCCAGCGGTTTATGTGAAAACTTGAAACCTAATCAAACCAAAGATAAAAAGAAAAATATATTTTTGTTATAGTTTTGTGTGTTTCTATTATAGAGTTCATATTATTATTATTTTCTTGATTTTTTACTGGTACTATAATGTATTAATATTTTAAGAAAAATCATGTATCTAGCGCATAATAATTATTGATTTTATATACTTTTCATTAGGTATATTGCTTTATCCTGTGTATCACAAATAAAATTAAAACTGAAATGTAACGGTTCTTATTTATTCACTCAACTTATTATACATTAGCTTTTGTTAGGCCGTGGCCGCACTGCATGCGATACGCGACGGCGACAATTTGATACAAAATTCAATAGACATCGAGCGCCACTGCCATACGATCATATAAGTTCGTTTTCACGAATTCGCCGCCGCGTCACAATCGCCCATGCAGTGCGGCCGCGGCCTTAGATTATATATTTTGATTTCGTTTAAATCAATAAGCTTCAGTGGCTACTATTCTAGATTCAGCGTTTGCCAGAAAATTATTGCTGTTTGGGTTCTCCTTAGTTGTCAATAGCCAAAGCAAAATTATTATTTGGAAATCCATTTCTTGAATGTCCTTTTTCAGAGTTGCAACTGCTTTCTTTGCAGTCACCAGGGGATAATTATCGTTCATCGATGACCCTTTAGACTCTGTTCTCAGCTTGATACTCTCAACTTTAGCCGTTATTTCATTCAACATTTCTTGCCTTTCAGTGACCCCAACACTTACCTCTTTATATTCATTTGTGACTTTATTCAATTCATCTAATAGTGCACCATACTCTCTCACTGAAGGTTCAAATTGTTCGTTAATGATGTTTTCTCTAGCTGTTATTTTATCTATCACTGAACTAACACTGGAGTGTAATTTGTTTAATTGTGCACCTGTCGATTTAAACCTTTCAAGCAAATCGTCCCTAAAAGTCCTCATTTGAGAATGCCTCGCTCGCCAGTCTCTACCATCTGCTGTTATTTTCAATCGTAGAGCCGGTGCGACCCTCTCAAGCTCCAATTTCCATGCTTCCCAATCATGAACCTTATGCGCTATGTTGTTCGCTTCCTTTTCCTCTGCATTCCCGTATTCATCGTCTGACTCAGAATATATTGCCATCTCTTCTTCAACCTTATCAAGAATTATCTCAGTTTCATCTTCGACTTGATCTAAGTCATCCGTATTCTCTTCATTCTCAGGAATATCTACGATAGGTTTCTGCCATTCAAAATTCTGTGATTTCATAGCTTCATTGGCTAATATATTAAGAATGTAACACACTTGTTCACCGTATCCTTGTTTTAGTTTATTGGAAGAGAAGTCAACTGTAATGTCTTTTTCTCTAAGACAGTCAATGATGCTGGCGATTATAGAATTAGGGTCATCTTCTTCATGTGGTTGTTCGAAGTCTTTACCAGTTTTCCTGATGAGCCAAGCAGCAGTAGACGCGAATACGTAGAACTGTTCGCCAGGATTTGTTGACGCTATAAAGTAATATCTACTCATTGGCTTCATTTTTATCTGTGGACGCAATTCTGTGTCAATCTTCAAGAGGCGCAGCTTATCCATTATGTTCAAATCCAAAGCCATGTTTGCTGTAAGAAATTATTAGTGGGGATTAGTGGTAAATTTAACATAACCGTAAGTAACACATAACACAAGGGAGTCAAGCAGGAAGTGGGATGAATTTATAATATTATATAAAATCCCGATAATAAATAAATAAATATTAGACAACAGCACAAACATTGCTTCGATCCCAAAGTAAGCAGCTAAAGCAATTGTGTTATGGAAATCAGAGACAACGTTGGTAAAAACACACACCCAGACCTGACCTAATATAGAAAAGTTAGTTTTCTAAATTGACCCAGCCGGGGATCGAACCCTCAGAGATGGCGACACCTTGAAAACCGGCGTAACTTGAACAACCTATGGAAAACTAATCGTACCTATTGGTCGCCAAAATTACCTACATTAGAAGATAGAGTCGCATGTACTTACTTGAAATGTGTTCATCCACAGCAGGATCGGTATTGTTTTCCTCTTTAATAACAAAGATTTATACAAGAACTTTAAACAAAGAAATCTACTATGCCCTTAATTATCTAAACAAGAAATTAAATTGCAAGTAATTTTCCCTACAACAGGCTATCTGTTTAATTCTATTTATTTATCGGTTACCATGGCAACGCTGTGTTCAAAGCACGGAAAAATTCGAGAGAGGGAGCCACTTGCTTTCCGATTTTAACATTATTACGGCTGGGGTTGGGGTTGCACCAAAGTACCTATAGTATTTTCTTATTCTGTGACATATAGTTCCTGCCTGATTTACAAAATTAAATGAAAATGAAAAACTTTATTTGGTTACAATACACAAAATAGTTTAATTACAAAAAAATACACTAAAAAAATAAATGCATTCTAGCTAATAAAGGTAAGCGTTAGCGTTAGGTAGGTATAATAATGGTAATTGTAACCAAAAAGTAATCTCGCTATCCCCAAAGATCATTTTGCGGAACAACCAGTTACTTAATAAACCAACCTACGAATTATGAATATTTTGCTTAAGTCTCCTATAAACCTCAAGTGGCGCCCTCATTTTAATTGAATTTATTGCTCGCTAACTATACATAATGTATCGAAAATTCACATTTACAAATTGAAGCTAAGGTTCTATAGTTTATTTACAAACAATAACCTCAGTAAAATTTTGTTCGTTGTAGTAGTAGTTCGCAAAAGTGCTAAAAGTGGCCACTTTTAGCACTTTTGCGAACTACTACTACAATGAACTTTATTATACTGAGGTTATTGTTTGTAAATAAACTATAGAACCTTAGCTTCAATCTGTACATGTGAATTTTCGATACATTATGTACTTAGCGAGCAATAAATTTAATTAAAATGAGGGCGCCACTTGAGGTATATAGGGGCCTTAAGGTTCTAACCTTAACGCCAACTCTACACATCTTTTCAATAACTAATTGGTTGGTGATGTTTCATTACGCAAATTACTAAGACAGGTATGGTAGAGTCGTCGACCACTGTGATCGCCGATTGTCAAAACTACGGCACGTTTAGTACTATTTATTATACATGTTTCATAATAACCAGTAAAATTTTGTTTTTTTTATTTGTATGGAAAACTGCAAAGTGCAACTGATAACCTTAGACGCAAATCGACTATTGTTTTCGATAATCAATCCCATTAACGGGCAAAAGCAAAACACAATTTAGGTCTAGGGTTGCCACGCAGTATAGGTATCACGAAAAGACTTTTTTTTTTCAAAAAAGTTGTGGTGGTTTTCATAGGGTTTATAATAATTTTGACGACCTCCGTGGTCGAGTGGCTTTGTACACCGGTTTTCAAGGTGTCGCCATCTCTGAGGTCCCGGGTTCGATCCCCGGTTGGGTCAATTTAGAACAACGAACTTTTCTATATTGGTTCAGGTCTGGTTGTTGTGATACCACCGTTGTCTCTGATTGCCATAACACAAGTGCTTTAGCTACTTACTTTGGAATCGGAGCAATGTATGTGATGTTGTCATTAATTTTCCGGGGTTACATGTTGTATATTCTATGCTACGGCAAGAGAACTTGTATTTACTGAAAAAAAAAACATCCTATTAGGTATGTAGGTGGGTGATTCTACGTTGTTTTGTTATGTTTCTTACTTCATGCGTCATTGTGGTTTACTCGAAAATCTTTAAAAATCCAATACATCACAACGGAATTTGCCATCATTTACGTTAGAGTACGATAATAAATTATATTAATTTGCATATTTTTAACTTATTTAATGCGATGCATTGAATTTTTAAAGATGTTCGAGTAAACGACAATGACGCAGGAAGTAAGAAACAACGTAGATTCGCCAGATACCTAATTTTTATTCATATTTATTTAATTATATTTTAGCAAAGTTAAACAAAATCGTGACTAACATAGCTGCTAATAATTACCAAACCTCGAGCTGTCGTGTATTATCGGCAGTTTTGGCACCACATGTAGGTGCCATCATCCACTGAATCATCTCATCACAATATTTCTGCAGACTGCGTTACAACACTTCCGGGACACTTAAAGTTGTTATAGTTTAACAATTGTAAAACCTTTAAAAGCGGTAAAAAGACATCTCTGACACATTTCATTTTAATAAACGAAACTTATTGGCAGATAATTTTCATTTAAAAAACATAATTCACAAAAACCAATTTACCTTTTTTTGGTTCTTGTGTTGTTAAACATTAAAGTATGGGTATTTCATGCAAACATGCAACATTTTTTTATGTTAAGAGCTCGTAGTCTGCACACTAGCGTTGCCATTTAGAAAACAAAATAGATTTGTGATACTTTTTATTGCTTAAACAATATTTTATAGCCTGACGTTTAGTTGAGTGGAGTTTTATTGCTAAAAGTGGCCATTTTAATTAATTCGCAATTTTGTCTTTTAAGCACTATATTTTTTTCCAATGACGGCGCTAGTGTGACTACGCGCTCTTCGATAATTTTTGCAGTCACTGAATACGAATTCTAGCAGGTAGTAGTTTCCTAATTGAATACTTAACAATTAGGATACCATAAGCTAGCTCACTTAATTTGTAATATAGAGATATTTTCTATTATTTAAAATAACATCGCACATTGCAAATTAACCAAATTGCAGATTGTTCAATTACTTACTCATTACTTAATTAAAATTCATTAGGCATAGGTAGATCATTAGGTGAACTAGGATACCGAAGTATAATTTAACATCTTATGATCTATTGAGTAAATTCAAAGATCGTCAGTCGATCAAAATATAAACCTCAAAATCTGTCTGCAGATCTCTCGCAACGTCGTAATCTTTGGTAAATCACCGACAGAAAACGAAGTCTCATTTGTTCTAAATCACATGCGAGCTCTCTCCAGTTGATATTACAAATAAAACGATCGGAAAAAATACCGGCTTTATCTCGTATTACTGCCACGATAAAATTAGAATTCGTTGCGACCACCGCACCGGCGCGCGAGTCAGTCGCGACACGGCGATCGCGAAGCAACGATCTGCCGCGCACAAGTTCTTTATCAAAATTTTAGAAGCACTTGTTATTCTTTTGTTATTTTTCCTCACTGCTAGCCGGTAGCACGGAGTGTTACGAAACAAATTTTATTTTGTGCCAGTGAGTTGTGAGTGAGTTTTGTGGATTTTGCACGGTTTCTGAACGGTTGGCGTTAAAACTTTTTGCTGTTTGAATGTGTATTTGCTGAACTCGAAAGGTAAGTGCGATTTCTTGTATTGTGGATATAAAGGTCTCGAAACAGGGTACAGATCAGATGATTCTCCAGCATCGGTACCGGTCGTAACTTTCGAACCGTTAGTCACAGACAAAATGACCGACATCGGTGGCAAACTGTGCTTGGTTCACGCGAGCTTTTTAAATCAAGAAAAAACCACAATCTTTTTATCCTTTTGAACTGGTAAAATAAACTTGCTACTAAGTTTTAAATATATTTAAAGATAGCTGTCTATCACTTTTATACAATATGACTAAGGAAATCTGTGATAGCACAAGGAAGTCGAGATTAGATAGAGATTTGTAGAGATAAGCGTTTAATTGAAGAAAAACACACAAGGTAATTTGATTGATCATGATATCAATATGGAAAGTATGTATACAGTTGTTGGAGTTGCTGAACTTTCTTATTTCTCAGACAAGTTTTAAGTGTCTTATTCTAGTTTTATTTTTATTTTATAGATAAATTCTGAAATAGTTACAGCTGTTTCTTACTAAATTATATCTGAACCCTGGTAAAATGTATCACAGCTGAAACCTTTTTTTCGCGAATTCAGGGTTGTTTTTTACAAGAAGTGGTTCAAAACTCTACAAACGATTTTCAGATTTTGTGTTAGGTAACTAAAATAACGCTGTATAGTCCTTTATTAATCCTTATTGTAGTTTGAGTAACCAGTTTTTTTAGTAACTTGTTTGAAAAAGAAATACGTATGCCAAAACATTTGATGACATCTTTCAGCCATCCCTTGATGTTGTTTTTGCAATGTCGAATTTTCATCAAAAGGAACCAGTGAAAATTGTTTCAGCTATAAAAATTGGAACAACATTTAATTTCAACAAGCCTCTTTATTGATAATAGCTGACCGACGTGTCTTATTCTAAGTTCTTATACCTTTCATAGTCCACAACCATTATGAAGCATTGCCATTTCATTTAGAGACAAAACATCTCTTTTCATATCCATCACGACTCCATATTTCAAACAATATGGAAACTAGTAGAAACCCGGAGCCTTCATTTCAAAGCCTTTGTTACAGGATGGACATGCTTTGTGGTGGCAGTTAGCTGCAGTCAGTTGTTTAGTGACGTCATGTACACCGTGTACGCGGTGAATTTTCTTTGCGTAGGTACCTTTTTGGGCCAAGGTCTTGTGTTCACGCGAATGTCTTACAAGGATATAATTAAACATACTTATTAGATATATAGTGGTGGCCACATAATTGAGGACGCCAGTCAATTTTGCATACAAACAAAGTAACTTTGAAGCATTGCTTCTTCGCCAGGGATTGACCGAGCGGTGATCTGGTGATAGCCATCCAGGAAAGGAATGGAGGAGATCCAGATTGCTATACCCACCCAAGTGATCTGATCAGCATTCTAAGAGATGTAAGGATATGTTTAAAAAAACCGCTAATTCAGCATAAAAATGTATGAAAACCTTTCAACTGAAAATTCTGATCCTTAAATCTCTTAGAATGCTGATAAGATCAGTTGGGTGTGTATTGCGATCTGGAGCTTCTCCATTCAATCCCTGGATGGCCATCATCAGATCACAGCTAGGTTAATCCCTAGCGGAAATCCAAGACTTCAAAATTACCTTGTTTGTATGAAAATCGTTTGTGTCCTTAATTATGTGGCCACCACTATATATAGGTACTCTAATATAAGTGCAAAAAACTGCATACATATTGACCGCTAAATAACTGGACTAAAAGTTGAAGTCCTGTAAGCGCAGATAAAATAGGTGGCAAAACATAGGATTCAAAAATTCGCTACTGTTGAGGTACCATCATCGTTTTTACTTGCTTACTTTAGTGGAACATTTTAGCTAGAATACCTAATTCTTTAATAGTAAAATAAATTAAATGATTAAGTTAATCAGTAAAAATTCCGTTTGATAATCAAAAATGCAAAAAATTAGAGATTAGAAAAGCAAAGATAAGCATTGACGTTTGCGGTTCAAATTCTTTGTTGCTAACCACATAATAAACAAATGAAACTAAATAATTTGATACTTACAATGACTGCAAACTGACACGACGTAGGTACCTAAGTCGTATTAAAGTCAACAATAACCAGTTTTTAACCGCAATGTCGAATAACGAAAACTTGCAGCGAATGAAGCGTGAACGCTTAGACTTCGGTGGGATAGTACCTTTATGTCAGAATTAATAGTTATTTAATTATTGGTATATAACATACGAAAATAAGGTTCAATTTAAAGTAAGTGTAACAGGAGATTTCATCTTCGTAAATGTTAAAAATGACCTACATTATGAATCACCCTAAAAGTTACCCTTCATCAAATCTTTCGCAATTTTGCAACGATTGTACATAATTCATTTTTATTATTTTTGACGTTAAGAGCACGTAGTCTGCACAGTAGCGCTGCCATTGGGAAAAAAAACATAGTGCACTACAGAGAGATGATTCACAATCATCTTTATTTAAGCACTATGTTTTTATCCAATGACGGCGCTTTAGTGTGTAGACTACACGCTTTTAAGTATAATATTATTTCATTATTAATAATCAATAATTGTCACTTATGGAACCGATGATTTCATACATTCGCTTTTTTAACCGTTTATCTCTTGATGATTAAATAAAAAATAAAAAAATATTTATTGAAATAATTTTACATCACACTATTACAACTATTCTAAACATCGGTACATATAGGAAAAAAAAAAATTGTGCCTGAACTAGGATGTACCTGTATTTCAGGCAGATTAAACAAAGTCTTCTGATAAGATTTTGCCAAGTGAAGTTATACTGTTGTACATACTTTGGTCTAAACGTGACTTTATACGTATTTTTTAAACTGATAATATCTGAATATCTGTTCGGGTATGCGACAGAGTACAAGTTTAGAAATAGCCCGTCTGGTCGGCGTCTGGCCTCGCACTGCATACCGAACATAAAGACCGAATGACAAGAAAGAATATCGCGAAAATAGATACGAGAAAACCGCTTTTCCGATGTTTCGAAATTGCTGAAAATAGCCTTAGAATTTGCCGTTGTCGTCAATTAAAATCTGTTTGTTTTTAGGTTATGACTTTTAATAATTTAACAACATACGAAGAATCCACTTGAAATACATCCGAGAAATTTAATTTTCTGGCCAAAGATGTATTTTATTAAATAAGTATTGTTAATTATTTGATGAAAAGTTTATAAAAATCTGCTTTAAGTAATAACTACTCATCAAAAATGAAGGATCCACTTGAAATGCGGGCCTAAAAAATTTAATTATTTAAACTTTTTTCAATATCGCAAATCTAATCATACCTAAATCTTAATTTTAGTTGGGTTATAAAAATATATGTTTTGTAAATGGAAGATTTTCACAAGAAATAAGAGAGTTTCGAACTTTATTGATCTTTTTCAGCTTAAAAATATATTTTTTTTACTTTTCCTCTACCAATCCTAAGCTTGTTTGTTTCTTTGAAAGTATTATTTATCTTGATTGTTATTTGGTACCTACACAACGAAAATTTAAGTCTTAAAGACTGACCAATAAAATTAAAGCCTCGCCTGTTGCGAAAAACTAATTAATATTTCTTCTATTGAAACTGACGTAGGAAAATCACATAATAAATATAAACAATCAAAAAGCAAGTGTGGCAACCCCAGAGCATTGTTTTTTGGTTTTCTGATAAATTTAAGTTTCTGTTCGTCGTTCATTGAAAAAATCGTATCTCTTTGCCCGAACCTTTTTACATGCTATTTAAATTGGTTTAAAGAAAAACATCGATAGTTTTTTAAGACAAACTTTTGTCAACAGACCAACGACCTCATAAACAAGTCGTGCTGGCCACTTCTAAGGTTTTTTAATAGTTTTTAACTCACATTTATCTGTCGTGGTCTTCGTGTAGGATCTATTAGTTTTTTTACGGTGCGTTTGCCTTAAAAGGACCACATAGATCACGTCAGTTCATTGTTGTCTGAACAAGGATAGCAGAAAAAATTGACGATTGTTTACATCTATACTATAGGAACGTGCCCGGTGATATATCTATCTATATACTTACTAGCGACCGCCCGCGACTTCGTCGGCGTGGAAAGTTTTTTGCTATCCCTCGGGAACAATTATTTTTTTTGGGATGAAAGGTACCCTATGTCCTTTGTAACCCTGACAACGTGTATACAAAATTTCATGATGATCGGTTCAGTAAAGACGTGAAGGCGTAACAAACAAACAAACGGACTTTCGCATTTATGATATTAGTAGGGAAGTAAGGATAATAAAACTGTAACAGGTCCAATTCTGTACATTTTAATAATTTTGAATTTTTTTTTGGAGTACTCTATAATCGATACTGAAGCCAAAACTGTATTTATTTTTATTATTGTCTGTATTTCTGTCTGTCTGTATCACAAACGCGCATCAGTCCGAAATTGCTTAATGAATTAAAATGAAACTTGGCATGCATACATACTTAGATAATAAATTTTTGGTCACCCATCCCATGACCGACCCTTGCGAAAGTTGCTTAGCCTCCGCAATCGCTGGGCCAGGCGCTATACCAGTGCGCCACCGAGCTCCTCGTCTATAGTTAAACATATTGTTAAATTAGGGATAGATATTTACGATACTAACATATATTCACCATTCATTAAAAAGTTATAATCGGTGTTATGATCATTAAATGAAGAAAAATTTTTTTCAGCATATTATTACCTATGTCATGTCGAACGTCAGAACAGTTGACATACAATTTTTGCAGCTGTAGGTATATGTAGGTGTTTGTTTTGTCAGCAATCGGAATACATGTAGCCTCGTTTAGTACCTAGGTATCCGCATTTTTCACAGTACGTAGGTAGGTATTTACCGACTTTCTATTTTGCACTAACTAGACGTTAATTCGTGTACGCTACTTATATGTGTGTACAGTTAGATTTGTCAACACTCGTCTGAAACGTATTGAGAGCATCAGTTAGTAGACGGAGAACGTGAGCTTTCTGAATACTGCAAGAAAATTCTAAATCTGCGAAACATATCGAATAAATTACCATAATTTTATTTTTCATACTTCCGCCCACAGATGTATACCTACCATTATTTTCCCAAAACACCAAAATTACATCATGGTGTATCCTTAAAAACAAATGAATATAAAACAAAAGCACTGCAAGATTCATTAAAATGCATAACAGAGAAGGTACCTAAGTAGGTAAAAGATAAAATAACAGAAAAGCACTCCTACAGGTTCCAAAATACGTATCACAGGTAGATAAAGGAATGGAACCGCCACATATGAGAAGTTTTATCGAAACAAGTTTCGAAAGCGATCGAGGTCGTTGAACCGACACGACAAGCGGCCTTACCGACTTTTGAGTTGATTTGATGTTCAATTAAATTCACCCATGTTAGTTGCATTGCAACTATATTACTAGCAAGTCTCACTCATCATAGCATTGAAAATACGACTTTCCCATGTTGGGAATTATATCGTAAGTGTCATCTTCAAACCTACCTCGGATTGGATAGTTGACGACCTCCGTGGTCGAGTAGCTTTGCACCTGTTTTCGAGGTGTCGCCTTCTCTGAGGTCCCGGGTTCGATCCCGGTTCGGTCAATTTAGAAAACAAACTTTTCTATATTGACTCTGGTCTGGGTGTTTGTCATACCACCGTTGTCTCTGATTTTCATAACACAAGTGCTTTAGCTACTTACTTTGAAATCGGAGCAATGTATGTGATGTTGTCAAATAAAAATAAAAGATAATAGGAATCATACCTATATTTTGGTCCCAACTTCCAACCTGTCTATAATGTACGGTAGCCGCGGCAAACTGAATGAATGTCAAGTCTAAGAAAACGAAATCACTTTTGTTGGAAGATGACACATAAAATTCTCAACCGGGGTTGGATATTTAGGTTGGAAGATGGGAATAAGTCGAAAATACAATCTTACAACCCATAGAGTATGATAGACTCACATGCTACTGCGCATCTCAACTGGTTCGACTTTTAAATTCAAATTGAAGACTATCAATTAGCATCATATCATATTTTAATATCTAATTTTACTTACAATGCAATTAATTTAACTATGTACAACAGAAGCAAAGCGGCAACTTCACTCGAGAAGGTATGGCAAAGAGTAAATTTTACAGATTTCGTTTTGTACCGCAAGCGCTCTGAAGTGGGTCACTTCTGTTGTACATAGTTAATTTCAGCGGTTAATTGAATCGCATTGTACTCCAACTAATCTTCATGATTAAAAACAAACAAAGAATATAGGAGCTGAAAGTCTGTCAAAAAACAATAGAGACCGAATTTCTAATTATTTTTACGAGAAATTCAATACAGCGCCATTGGCATCTTATCAAGTATCTTATTTAATAGTTAATAACTATTAAATAAAGTGTGAATATAATGTCTGTGATATAAAAAACCATTGCAATCCCGTACAAAACATTAAAGCTGTTCGATTCTTATCAATTAGTGAAGTCGGTTTCTCTACGCTTCCTTCATTCCATAGAAAATAGTGAAACACATTTGCACGTTTCTCACGTAATTCTGCGCCCGCACATCCTGTGTACCATAGACAACATATACCATCGCATCGCCCTCAAATGATTCAACTAACCAATGTAATGTAACTATTGACACTATTGAGATCAATTAAAATTCCATGACGTTACGCAAACAATAGTCAGATGGTACCTTTACTAACTACTATGTCCTAACTATTTATGGATTGGATGACGTACTTAGATTGTATTGTTGATTGGCACCGAAACACTGACGTTTCGCACCTTTTTTAACGAGCCAATCGAAGTGTCGAAGTTGTATATTATGCAGCTTGAGATGCGGTTTTTGTTTAGTATTATACTGTACTGCTTCCTATATGCTTTTGTTATAAAAATACATTAAAGAAATGATTCTATTCTGTGCGTTGTGTTAAAAAATTAATTACCATAGTACTTTTTTGCACAAGAAAGTGCTAGTGAAAAAAAATCTTAGTAAAAAATGAAGCAAAGGCACATGTTTGGACAGCCTTGTTTTCAAAAGAGGTTGACGGGTTTGCTAAAGAGCTTTAATTAAAAATGTGATGCTAAATGCTGAGTGTTCCACGTTCACCTCAATGTCTGAATTTCACGGAATCCATTACAGTTGAAACGATGCGTTCTGAATAGCGATCCTACTTCCTTCTGACATGTGATATTTATAGGGCAAGTACTGTACGGTTTTTATCCAGTGCCGGCAGATGTTGACTTTAGTTCGGAATGAGTCCATTACCAGTTTTAAAGAAGATTAAGAAGCAGATGTAAGTTTTAATCTTCAATCAAATTTCTGGTGCCACGAAAAACTAAATGATGGAAGAATTTTCATTGCTTTTGCGCATTGTGCCACAGAATAAATATAGTACTTAATCGTGTTGAAGAAACCAAATCTCAGATCTATGAAATCAATATAAAATATGAAATTCATTTCGAGTTTACGTGAGATACCTACAATGGGCGAAATTATTAATCAATCAAAAAATATATATAATCAGTAAATTGAACAAATGAAAGCATGTTGCCATTTATATCAACAAATGTGCACCTATTATTATTGATTAAGCATTAGTCACTAGGTAGTTTGTTTTGAATATAATAAGTTATTGAATTCATCTGGAATCTTCACCTTCACCTTGGGATCTAAATAACTACATCGCAACGGAAAATGTTGCTCTATGAATGATCTTTTTAATGTTTTTTTTCCTACCTCTTGAAGGTGCTGATTCTAATATGTTTCTATAGAAATTCTTGTAGTAAGTTTAGCGTTGATATTGTTTACGTGCTTCAAATTCGATACCATAAATATCTAGGATAAAACAATATCAAAGTATCAATACGAACCTTCCGCCACGCAGGGTTTTTCACTTTTGCAATACAATATGCATGTTTAGTTTACTTTTCACTCATTGTTTACTTTTGAGCGCTCTTAAAAAGTCTGCAGCGTAAATAGGGGATGGAAAATACTTCTTCTTCCTGTCAAAAAACGTCAATCTGAAATACTTATTATGAGAAAAATGTAGATTGGGAAAACATCGAATGCATCGAACTATGTAGTTTAAAATGTGAAAGCAAACAAAGAGGTTTGGGTAATATTCGGAAGTCTTAAATATTGCAAAATTGTCTTTTCAAATAGGTAGGTAAAGAAAAGAAAAAGTAAAAAAAAGTTATCTCGTAATCCTACTATTGGTGAAATCTCTGCTTTTATTCATTGGTTCTGTTCTCTATGTGTATTGAAGTCATTGGTTCTGCAAGAACATTCTATTCTAATCAATACTTGCATTACGTTTAATTTTTCATGACCAATAGCGCGTTACTATCGCTACTCGACTCAAGCTTATCTCCATGTTTGTGCTTATTGCATTTATTTAACTCAACAGTACATACCTATTAAGGTATTGATTATGTATTGAGACTGCCACTATGTATTGAGTAGCTTAAATAGTATGAGAGTGTACAAAAACTCAAATGAAGACCATTTTGAATTATGTCTTTATGGTAAATTTTATAAAAAATATCTCTTTTTTATGAGTCCTTTTATTCTTGTCTATGACAATTCAAATATATAATAATATATCCTATGGTTCAGTACCGAGACAAATTAGATTAGTGTTTCTCAAAGTTTCTTTCTTGATCAGACGCCATTTGCAAACGAAAAGGGGTATCAAAAGAACGGCTTACATAAGTAATCCATAAAAAAAATTACTGTTAAAATACAATATAAATTCACAAATAATTACATCATATTGAAATTTTGATGACAATTATTTCGTATTGGAATTTTTACAGTGCAATAATGCAGGTATTTGTAATAAGAATAATTCATGTATGTATTAGGTAAGTAAATAAAAAAAAGTCTTGTAATTTTGATGATAAAGATGTTGCTCGCTGTGGTAACCTCATTATTTTTGGTACAAAAAGCCGCGAACTTTTCCGACTTCCTATTGATTTCTATTAATTTCAGTAACTCACACGAAAGGCAAGTTTATTTCGTTTAGATATATCGGTAAACTCAAACTTGCTGAATCGAAAATAATTTAAATTTTCACTAGTGCACAATTTAATGGCGCATTATTAAAATGCGTCCTAAATACCCCAGCACCATTGTGTCGCGATTAATCGCCGAATCTACGACCTTGCGCCAATTAGATGGTTTCACATATTTTTCACGATTCTTGGAACATTTACGATCAAAAAAACTTTCATCTACTTAGATCACAAAACAGAACTAATTCTGTGACTACTATAAAAAAGCAAAAAGCTTTCAAAATTGTCCAAATTGAAAACCTTTTAAGTACTGTCAACATCAAAAGATTGCACAGGTTTAGGTTAGCAACTATTTTCTTGTTTTTAAAAATGGCAAAAAGATGTTTTTGCTGTTCTAAAAGGGATGTCCTTCCACCCGTACTTTATAATAAAGTATATACATTATTTCGGGGTAATTGTACTCTATACTTTATGAGGAAAATTGATTACGTGAAAATACTTTATTTCACATGGCTTGTTATTTCTCTAGGATAAATTGCCAAAAGTAATAAAAAGTATGTTTTTTAAGGTAAAAATAAATAATACTTTAATTCCGTACGTACTTTATTAGTCCAAAAAAAAGGTGGCAACCCTACCTAAGAGGTCATACTAAGGCTCAAGTCCAAGGTCTTATTAAATGAAGAAAAATCTTAAAGTAAGTAGTTACTTACTGGTTTTAGATAAATCAAAAGCTCCATCCAAGCAACTGTGTGCTATGCGTTTAATGAAATGGCTATGACTAACTGAAGCAGTCGGTTCGTAAACCCAAATAGACGTCAACGACCTACATTTGCCCGACTGGAGGTGCACTATGCAGTTCATTTAATGGCGACTGGCGACGGAGCCCACAGATAATGTGCCATTCGACCGGTTTCCCGCACAAACTTGAACCAAAGAGCAAAAGAATGGATAAGTATGTAGAGACAAGACAGAATTTAAAAAGTTCGTCATACGACGAGTATAACTTTATTTAGTAATCGTGTTTTTTAGAGAAAAAGAAAAACACTGAAAATTAATTAAAAAACGGCTAGGTATATTGTAAGCTAAAAAACTTAAATATTAATGTAATTAACAATGTTATAATTAGGAAATCGTTATTTTGTAGGTAGAAATTTAAATTTGAACCGGTCAAAGGACAACTTTAAAAAATCAATGGACTTGCTACTTAACTGACAGACCATATTTCGTAAATCCCACACAAACAATTTACATTTTTATGGTTTGTGTCTAAATACTACCTACATACTAACATTGTAAACTTTCGCTCAGGAATTTAATGAAAATATACCAAATGATATTTGATATTTAATTACTCAAATTTCCTTTACACGTGTAGCGACATAGGTAACTACTGATGACATAATTATATTCTGTACTGTATAACGCACTCTCTGATTTTACGCAATAAAGTCAAAAATCAGTAGCAAGCAATATTATATTACAATAATTTCAGCAATATATGACTTGATGAAAATCTACAATTAGCTCTAAATTTTATATTTATTTGTTACAGATCATCCGAGATGATACACGTGGATGAAACAGATCCTGTTGGAGGTAAAATACACAAATATTATTAATTTTCATAAAAAATGTGTATAATTAAGCTGTGATTATGATTAGGCTATACGACAACTTCTTTTGTAATTTGAAAGAAGAAAAATGGTTTTTATTGTTCCCCAATCAATACACACTACACAATTACGTACAAAAAATCAATTATAAAGAAAAATGAAAAATGAAAACTTATTAGTGAAAGAAAAATAGAAAAAAACAAGGCACAAATTGAGGACTAATGCACTTTGACGCTATCTTGTAGTACTAAGTTGTAGTTATCTTATTGAATGTGTGCAGTTTACAAGTAAAACGCGCAAACTGAAATTCCATTTAAAATAATGTTAAACAAATACTTACTTTAAAAAAAAATATATTACACACATTACAAATACATCATTTTGTTTATCCTGCACAATGTATCTTTCACACAGGCATACTCTTTAAAAAAACATTTTGGCGTGCATTTTTAACGCATTCCTTATGATTCATAAGAAATGCATCGAGCTCAGGGAGTGGTCATAACACTAACTGACTCATTGTACTTTCAAAGACTCCTTTGGAAACAATTTCGGTGAACCTGTCTATCAAATCAATAATAATATACGCAGTCATAAATTCTGTCACAACCTTATTATCGAATATTGGCCAGAAATGTTTTGATTGGTTATGAACTATGAACTTTTGGAGTTTTTGGCGCCATTTTGTCGAGTTCGGTTTGGTGTCTATTTTAATTATTTTCAAATTGATTCATAGTGGATATTGTGTCTTAAAATTGGTGCAGTTATATGGTACAAGTGTCTACGCAACTGAACAATATGTGGGATAATTGAAATAGGCGCGATCTTGGTTGTGTGAAGCTGAGACTTTTATTGAAGTGGTGGCTTCCTCGGCAGAACTAACCGAGTTAACTGTCTTGATATACTTGGTGCCAAATGCTCCAAGCAGCATTAGAATGCGATGCACCCGCATTCTAATGAAAAATTAAACAATATCTACCACTGAACTATTTAACACTTGACACTGGCAAAAATTACTTCCAAGAGGAAAGTAGATTGCCATAACAAAAAAAGAAGAAGAAGAACTATGAACTTTGAGTCTACTAAAAATAAAACAGTTTTGCACCGCTAACAAAAAAGGTATTATTTTGAAAAAAATTCAAAACGGCTGAAATATCATTTTCTAACATATATCCGCCATTTTGAAAAAATTAAAAAACTATCGACCAAAAAATTCTATACAAGGTGTTACAAAAATACCCCTAATGCCGAATATGGTATATAGGGACCATCAAATTGAACAACTTTTAATATGAGGCCAACTCTGAAATCGCGAAAAAAAAATCAGCTGTTTCATACATTTTGATATTTTCGATTTTAATTTTTGTATGAATCAGCTGGTTTTTTTTCGCGATTTCAGTGTTGGTCCCATAGTAAAAGTTGATCAGTCACCTTGTATAATTATTTAGGTGACACGGGACATGTTGCTACAATGTGTATAGCACGTCGCCGCGTCGCTTCACCCGTTCCACTGCGCGTGGCTAGGCCGTACAACAGCGAACGCTCTACCACTAATATGTAGTCACCGCGACTGGAAACGATGATAAAACTGAAAAGTAGGTAATAAAGTAAACAAAAACACTGGATTTTTGGCAGGGTTTAGGTATGCGGCTATTCTGGGATGGATAACGCGGCGACAGCGACGCCCGAGCCGATTTGTTGGGCACGTCATCAAACTTGATCGTTATGGCGATCGTTAAGACAAAATTGTGGAGACAACAATTGATTAAACACGAAAGTTTCTGTGGGTTCCAGAATTTGTAGTTAAGGATTTCAGCCGAGGCTATTAAAGAATACTTACTATTACTATGGCTTGCAGTAAAGTAAAGTAAAGTAAAAAATTGCTTTATTCAAATAAACTTAGTAATTAAGCGCTTTTGAATCGTCTATATTTTTCTACCACCCGTTCCAGACTCTTTTAACTGACAAGAAGAACAGGCGCAAGAAACTTATCAGCTTTAACAGAAATAAGTAACGATATTTACAAACTTAAATATATTTTTACCAAATACAATACATACAACAGGTTATAAACAACAAAGTACTTACTAGCAAGTTATTGTGTTTCATCATTTCCACGCATTTCGGTCTTTCAGGTAATCGTCTACTTTATAATAACCTTTACCCATGAGCGTCTTTTTGTCATGATTTTAAATTCATACAAAGGTAGATCAATCACTTGTTGTGGAACTTTATTAAACAAGGTTATGCGTTTCCCCATAAATGAACCTCTAGTTTTTGCAAGCCTAAATCTTGGAACGGCAAGTTTATCTTTATTCCTTGTATTAATATGGTGATTATCGCTGTTCTTAGCAAATGAAGCATAGTGTTTCATTGCATATACTAAATTTTCATATATGTATTGGCCAGCCAAAGTTATTATATTTATTTCTTTAAACAATTCTCTCAAGGAATCTCTCTGCCGATGATTGTATATGGCACGAACAGCTCTTTTTTGAAGTATAAAAATATTTTGAATATTGGCAGCCGAGCCTTACAATAGTAGCCCATAAGACATCACACTGTGAAAATAACTAAAATATACCAACCTTGCCGTTTCAATATCAGTTAAAAGCCTTATTTTCTTAACAGCGAAGGCCTACTTGACAAGATTTCAATATGAGGATCCCATTGCAGTCGTGAATCTAGGGTAATACGTAGAAATTTTGTACTCTCCGTAAACTCTACTTCAACGTCATTCAGATTAATATTAAATTCGACGTGCTCGATATTCGGTAATGAAAATTTAACACATTTAAAGTTTGCATGGATTTTTTGATTTGAATACCAAATAGTTACTACCACTAAAGATGATAAAGTTTGCTGTTTGCGTAAGTTTGATTGAATTTCGGCTGTAAGACGCCAAAGTTACCGCTATAGGGGTCCGTATGCTGTACTTTTTCATATTAATATTACATTCACTCACTACTTATTCACTATTCTGAGACAGTAAACTCAAAAAAAGACGCACTGATTTTGGTTTGCTATTGTTATTTCCTTATATCAAAAACTAGATAGTTACTTAAACTTAACATAGTTACCGTCGGCGATAACTTGAAGTTCTCAAATACACTGGCCTTCAAAACTTTTTAAAATTGTAATCACTTTTATAAATGCACAAGACATATTTTAGAAATAAAAAGGACACATTTTTTTTAAATAATACCTTCACAATCGAAAACCTTTTTTATTTAAAAACTCTAACTTCCATTGTTTAAGAGAAATTGCAATTTTGAAAGTGCGGTTGAAACAGTTGCAAATTTTGAAGGCCTGTGTATTTATTTATTTATTAAATAACAACGCTATTGAATGTTGACTCACGTGAATGCTTTTTCTGGTGACGATAATTTCTATGACGAAGTTTCTTTATACGTCACATATGCGTCATTCAATACCATTTTGAAGCAAAACATTGGCGTAACCTTCAATATATTAGTTTACGTTATCGTTAATACAACATGTTGCAACATTTGAGGTACACACGACAGCACGTCAGGTTATACAGTTGAACTGCGAAAACAGCTTTTATAACGTAAGGCATAAAGGCTCAGTCTCAAGGTCAACATGTATAGTCTGAGGTGCCGTCGTGTGTACTTACCAATATTGAACATTCCTTATTTTTAGCATAAAGCAAAGCTTTGATAAATTAGTAAAGTGCCAACAAGTCAATAGTCATTGCTTTTAATAGCAATTTTTAATTTAAGAGGCACATATAAAATTATAATAAATAAATATTTGACAACATCACATACATTGCTCCGATTCCAAAGTAAGTAGCTAAAGCACTTGTGTTATGGAAATCAGAGACAGCGGTGGTATCACAAACACCCAGATCTGAGCCAATATAGAAAAAATCGTTTACTAAATTGACCCAACCGGGATCGAACCCGGGACCTCAGAGATGGCGACACCTTGAAAACCGGTGTACAAAGCCACTCGACCACGGAGGTCGTCGTCGAATTAAAATGGAACTTGGTTTTCCTTCTCATACAAACAAGTGAGCAACGGGTTAAAAACTCTGCGTCCCACCCTAGGGTGTAAAAGAATTTTAAAAATAGAACTGAATTTGGTTACATAGTATCACAGTATCACAGCCAGTGCAAAATTAAAAACAATAGGCAGAGCGGCGACGCGGACTGTTCCAAATTTGAAATAAGAAATAAATAAATAATAATATGGTCTACCTATGTAGTTACTACATGTTTTCATTAATTTGTTTATTTTGGAAAAACTACGATTTTTATACTTTCCTTATATTCGATATGAAAAGTAGGGTGTTTAACACGGGTAAAAGTCATCAATTCCATACTCGAAATATAGCCGAAAATATCTTGTATGGGAATTGCTTCCTTTTGACCCTTGTCTAACAATCTACCATTTTCAATTAAAGGAGCATAGGTGTAGTTAATTTTCAAAACAATTAGATAAGTATACAACGTGTTACAAAAATACCCCTAATGCCGAATATGGTATATAGGGACCGTCAAACTGAACCACTTTTACTATGGGACCAACTTTGAAATCGCTATGGGACCATATTTGATTATAAAACTTTCCTGGATAAATGAGATATTCAAAAATGCAACAAACAGTTGCAATTTTGTATCTAATATTATGTCTGCATATAATAACTAATTAGGTACTTATGTCTCCTACGTAATTCAGTCATGTCTGCAACAACGACTTAATTGATTGCAACATGTATCACAGTGTAATTACGACCATCTTAATAGCTGTTGTACGAAGCTACCACTAAAACGATTCCAAATCTATTTATATTGTACAATTAATAAATAAGCTAACATCGTGTACAGTCATGGAATGAAAATTCAAATCATATTATCAAGCCCCCATATGACCAACGAAACGCGATATTATAATATAATGATTTATCACGTATAAAAAACATAATCCGGGGGCAGTGAAACATAGTTGCGATGGTCGTGGGGGACAAACTACAAAATACATGCTAAAGCAATAATTCAAAATAAATTCCAATTACATTTTTTTATACAAAACCGTAAATCACATAAATTTTTATTTGGTTTGGTATTTTATTTTTTATTTAATAGAACCCTAGACAAATACTGTCTCAATCCAAATAGCATCACAAGAAGAGTTAAGTTAATTTTGGTATGAGAAGCTCACTGTTCGCCGGACTCTTAATTAATTTTCATGTTTACTTTTCAGAGTAGCCTGCACGTTGCACGCAAATAATAGACTTTGAATTTATTAATCATTTCGTACCGCGACTGTGCGAAGTTAACACGTGGTATTGGTACGAACATCGTATATTTACGTATAATCGGCGCTGGTCCAACAATTCACCAGGATGCTGTAGCCAGCAAGGTCGCATGTATTTGGACGGCTGGTATTCCCATTCATACGGTTTTATTTATAAAATGGTTGGAAATGCTCAGTTGGGAAACAACACTACTGAGTTGTACATGTCTTTTATGTAATGGCTGCCAAGAAAAGATATGATGAAATAGGGTGTGAAAATTAGTTATACATTAGTAGGTATTTACTTAAGTCTTTGCTTAAGTTGATTTTCAACCATAAGTCTGAATTTTTGTTACTTTCTAATCCAAGTATAGTGGCCGTCCGTGACTTCGTCTGCGTGAAAAGTTTTTTTTTGCTATCCCTCGGGAACAGTACTTTTATTCTGGATTAAAAAATAGGTAGTAGGTAACGGATTAAGGGAACTTGTATGCAAAAATTCATGATGGTCGGTTGAGTAGTTAAGAGGTGAAGGCGTAACAAACAAACTAATCGCATTTATAATACTAGTTAGGATAAGGATATGACTGAAGTAATAATACAATAGATCTTCAGATAATCAAAATGAATTTGAAGTAGGCGACAAGGATTCATGTACAGGAGACTTTTTGGAAAATATTTTGGTGAACTGTATTGAATAGGAAAAGTAACAAAATATGACCTTTTCATTTCATGAAAGTCAACCATTTTTGTATTCCTTACGTCAATTTTCAGACGTGTAGGTAGATCCATAGTCGGGTTTCAGATCTTTGAATTTTCTGAAAATTTCCAAAATATCCTGGTAACTGTTCACTTCACCTTTACCGCTCAACTTTTTTATTTCTATTGATATATCAAATATGACGTTGCTATAGAAACAATTTCTTGTTAAAACAATACAGAAAAATATTCAAAGGATAAAACAGCTCTTTTTTCTGAAGATTTTATTTAGTTCAAGAAAATGGTATGTGGGCGTTAACTGGGTTTAAACCCAGCGGTCCATTGCCCATCTCTAGTCACATTTCTTTACATTTTTTAGGAAGAGGCCATACTGATAAAGTCGTAAATTAAAACAAATTCTCGCGATACTCGACTAGGCACGTGAACAATTGCGAGCGATTTATCTTTAAATAGATTTACCTTGTTCTCTCTCGATTTATTATAAAATCGATGAGTAATCAATCGACTCGCGCGGCGGCGGCGCGGGCGCCACCGGTGCATTCAACTCTAACATTTAGCCAGTTCATTTCATCGAATGAGACATCAAAATGCTATTGAATGTCTTGTTAATTTAACAGATGTTAAATTTGAACACAAAATTACTTCTTATTGCCCATTTAGTAAA
The DNA here is from genome assembly GCA_963556745.1 of Catoptria pinella. NCBI lineage: Eukaryota > Metazoa > Arthropoda > Insecta > Lepidoptera > Crambidae > Catoptria > Catoptria pinella. The sequence continues at coordinate 4,024,294 of OY750777.1, forward strand.
CACGTTGTTTGAAAAGACAAATTCTTCGGTGTACCTACATCTTTTGTTAAAAAGAATAATAGGTTATGATCTAAAAAAGCGCTTAAAGAGCTAGTCTTTTATCAAAAACACTTTTTAAAATAAATATAGGTATTCAATTGCATATAATTGTGCGACTATTGGCCGAATACTCAAACGATACTCAACTTTGAGGGGCGTTCAAACATCATGCCGTCTTTGTCGTATCTTTAACATTCAATGCGACAGGACGATGTTTGAGAGCCTCTCAAACTTGAGTGACGTTTAAATATTTCCTGCAAACTTTCGATAAATAAGTGATTTGATTATTATGCAATTGATGCGATTGCATTAAGAAACGCCAGTTTTTCTTATGTGTTTAAGCGAATATGTACTTGTTGTTACAGAAATAGAGCCACCATTCCCTTGCCGAGATGTCACAATCAAAAGAAACACCGATGTCAATGAATTCTACGAAATGCTGTCGGAAATCGGCAGGTAATTTTTTTTTTCTCAAAAACTCAAAAAAAAATTACCCCCAATTCACTAACACATCTTTAAATAACGTTTCTCCAAAAAAAAACTCCTATATCTGTCAGACTTACTATCAAAAGTTAGTTTATCAAAAGAAATAAAAATATATTTATGTAAAATTATCTTTATGTACTGTCTATAATTTTTGGTGAATGCAATCAACAAAGACCTTAGAATACCTTATTACCGTTTCGCATGACTTTAATACCATTTAGGTCGCATAGGTCATGTCAGATACACGATAGATAATTTATAATCAGAATCAGATAAGTATTATAACGATTATAGTGATTATTTAACTAACCTTGCACCACAACTCACCTATTTACCTCGTAAGTAAATCGGGTTAACCATCAAAGTAACTATACTTACTAACTAACAAGTAACTTAATACTCGTGGAATTAACAGTCCATGGACGTGGTCAAATTTTATTATGCTACTTTAGCTTTTCGTGTTCAATAAATAAATATCATGGCGACAATATTAAAACAAATTCATACATCATTGAATCAATGGAGAAAATTGAATTCTTTTGTTAGTGGTATTTTTTTTTATTTCAACATGTGTTTCAGTTACTTTACAGTAGTAGGTAACGTCTCAAGGAGCTCGATGGCGTAGTGGTTAAGCGCCTGGCCCAGAAGGGTCGGTCATGGGATGGGTGACCAAAAATTTATTATCTCGTGCTCCTCCGTGCTTCGGAAGGCACATTAGGCCGTTGGTCCCAGCTGCATTTGCAGTCATTAACACCCACCAATCCGCATCGGGCCCGCGTGGTGGGTTATGGCCCATTCTCCGTATCCACCCATAAGGAACGCCTGTGCCTCCTCATTTTTCTTTGTAGGTTACTAGTTTCGTAGCAAGAAGAATAATTCTTCACACGTAACTGGCGTAGCATTGGTTTCGTAGGCGGCCGTAGGGGTATGTCAATTCGTTTTAGTTTCGCCCCCAAAAGCTTCCATTGACTAACTAATTAACCATCATCACAATGTGTTCCCGGGGCGGGGTCGACCTTCCGCCGCCGCCAAGACAAGCACGTCAGGAAAACTGAATTAATTAGCTGCGACCTCCAAACTTCTATTACTATATTAAGCGACCGCGCAACCATTAAAATACGCTTCATTAGTTAAAAAAAACCGGACAAGTGCGAGTCGGACTCGCCCATCTAGGGTTCCGTACAAACTCGATGATTACAAATGTATAGTTTTCAAATTTTTACCCTACGCAAAGTCGAAATAATTATGCATTTTTTGCGGCATAAACGGCCGTATCTTTTTTTTCACGTCAACTTAAAAGTTCGATTCTTTCACAGCTTCAAGAGACTGTAGACCTAAGTATATTTCAACTCGATACCTCCACGCGTTCCCAAGATAAAGGATCTTGACAGACAGACAGACAGACGGACAACAAAGTGTTCCTACAAGGGTTCCGTTTTTTTCTTTTGAGGTACGTAACCCTAAAAACAACATTCCCTACACGCATTTAAATCACCTGTCCGCATTAAGAAACTAAATGACTTTAAATTAAAACTCCTCTTTTAGGATATGGATAAATTAATATTCAATTAAAAATTAATAACATTGGTATCGAGTTAGAGAATTAGGAATATCCAGTATGGAAACTATAATCTGGTAAAACATGAGCCATACTGCTCAATCATGGCCGCGACACGATCTAACACGACTAATCTTTAAACATATAAATTATACTTTTGGTCAGATATACTATGATAGATAAAATATGAAAGAGCGCAAAAGTTACCTCACTTAACTCTTAAATAACTCTTTTTTTTATTAGAGTGAGGGCAAATACAATCTTTAGGTATACCAAACGGCATGTTGGACTCGGTCAGCGCGCAGGAACTCTTAAATAACCCTAACCTAACCCTTGCTAGGTTACCCTCATCTTTTTCTCACAAACGATTGTTCATGAAACTAAGGTATAACACCAAAAATCTTATTCCAGAGGCAAATTCGGCACAGTATACCTCTGCCGAGAGAAGAGCAGTGGCTTGGAGCTGGCAGCCAAGCTGGTGTCCGTCAGCAGAAGAGATGAGAGAAGAAACGTGGAGCGGGAGGTGGACGTGATGAGGAGGCTCCGGCACCCCCGCCTCATACAGCTGTATGACGCGTATGAGTGGGGGAAGTACATGTGCGTCGTGCTCGAACTGTAAGTACCAAGGAAATTTCAATTATCTGGCTAAGTAGGGATGATTGTTCAACGAAGTTGGGAATTTTATCTGATTCCTATAATCTTGATCACGGTATGAGGAGCTCGGTGGCGCAGTGGTAAAGCGCCTGACCCTGCGATTGCGGAGGTAAAGCAACTTTCGTAAGGATCGGTCATGGGATGGGTGACCAAAAATTTACTATCTCGAGCTCCTCCGTGCATCGGAAGGCACGTTAAGCCGTTGGTCACGGCTACATTTGCAGTCGTTAGCACCCACCAATCCGCATTGGGCCCGCGTGGTGGGTAATGGTGGCCCACCCTCTTTATCCACCTATAAGGAAGGTCTGTGCCCCAGCAGTGGGGACATTAAAATGGCTGATGGTCCTATATGGATAGGAGGCAACTGTGCAAATGTTGGTATTCCATTGCACCGAAGTAACCAGTTAACATATTATTATACTGAGGAAGGATTAATGAAATAAAGCATTAATCTCATTCATAGGATTAGATTAAACATTATGAAACATAAATCAAGGTATTTTCTTCGAAGTATTTGATAATAATACGGTACAAGTGACCTAAGTTGCTCATTACACATGGAGCTCTGGGTTGCAGCCTGAGCCGCAGGCGAAGGCCTAATTCAGCGGAGTTTCTAATGACCAGAACTTACGAGTTTCATATGATGATTTACAACACATTTGCAAGGAAAAAACAAAATAATTTACCACACAGCAATATATACGATAAAAATAAAATGTGAAAATTATGAGAAAAGGCGCGCATATTTTTTCACGCTCCCAATGCAAGAATATTTTGCAAACAAAGGGGTAAGTGAACATACAGCCTACTTCAAAATTATAATTTGATGAAATGCAAATATTTAATATTTTATTACAAATTATTGTGAATTATGAATAATTTGATAATAATAAATGTTTGTTTGACTTAATTAAGGACGTACATATTTATCTATTCCAAAAATGTATATGTATTTCCAGCGGCATTAAAACTTGTATGTTACTAAAAAAAATAACTGTATTACCCGGTTAAAGTGAGAACTAAACAGAGTTACTCGCATATAAATTGCAATAAGATACTAATTTAACTTTGTAGGGATAATTCTATTACGCAATAGTGTGTAATTTTATTACGCACATGCTCGGTCGGTTTGGCCCTAAAAGCGATGTAATATAGATCACTTTACCAACAAGTGCGTTGAAAAAATAGATTACTTAACGCAACTGATTAACTTGTTCGATCGTTTCGTTAAATTTTCATTTTTATCATTATCTTTTCATGATGATTGAATGCAAATCGAAAGTAACAAAGGGACCAAAATGGTTAGCCAGATGTCACCCAAGATTTTGAAATTAAAAATACCGTTGATTCACCTATCGCAAATGTATTTCTAGAAGTATGTATGTAATTCTCCGGCTATGAAGTAAATTGGTGAATGAATCACGAGCGTCGGTGCATCACCACAATTGTTAAACATTCATTATAGAAGCGTAGTGTTGCCAATTAAAGCAATTCATACTCTAAAAAACTATAAGGGTTCTTTGTTGATTTGAATACGGAACTCTAAAAAAGCATTTTTTTATTTATAGTTAGTTTTACTCAAGAGCATGTAATTTCTTCCGAATGATGATTCTAACGATACCATCCAAATCTGTTCAGGAATTTAGAAGTCAAATAAAGAACAGAAGTTGAAGGTAAAATAAAGAAACTCATATACATACTAAATGAACCCTGAAAACCACTTCTATTTTTTGCCAGTCGTGTAAATACGATAATCTTCAACGTAAATCTAAGTAAATTAAAAACGTCAAACTAAACGACATGCAAAACTACCACAAGGTTTATTTCAAGGAAATGAAAAAATGTAATGTTTTTAAATTTAAATCTGACTGTCTTACGATTGACTGACTGACTCTGCTGGTTACTGTGACTCACAATAGTCGTCGCGGAATCTGGAAAGTTTTGGAGTCAGAATACAGGTCAAGGCTGACCGACCGTAGTCACTGTTTACACCGAACTTGTTTATAAACTGTTTGTTTAACCCACAGATTAACATGCAAGCTTTTATTATGACAGAAACGAACAAAGGGTTGATGATGCTTGAAATTATCTGAACCGTTTGCCAAACTTTTTTCTTAATGAGAAAGCAATTTGGCATCATTATGGTTTCTTTCTTCAATTTACAAATACATATTCGATTGTGAAACTTTAAATGAGTACTTTTATTTCAAGACAGTCGTAAATAACACCGGTTTGTTTGCTAAAAAATATCAATTTCATGACTACAGGCTTGTAAATCAAAGGAGCTTACAAATCCCATTTTTTTCCTGAGCTCTTTGGAAGCGAAGATTGATTTGATGTCTACTTTTGAATCTACAATTTTTGGACATATTTGCTTTGTAGGAACAACGTTCAGCTTAGAAGGATTGAATTGAGAAACCGACGTGCTATCAGTTATTAAATTTCAGCCTTTTCAACCGTTCGACTAATTCTTGTTTTATATTCTATCTCACATTATTATTAAAAAGTTCTGTATTAATTCTGGATTTACAGGTGCTTTCTGTTAGTACTATTTTCAAATGAACAGGCCCTAATTATAAGTTATTACTTCATATCCAAAAAAATTGACAACAAAGTGAGCTTTTGACGCACGTCCAAAATGCATTATGGAGCGGAGTCCCCGAGGCTTGTAAATAAACATATTTATAAATAGCTGGTGAATAATCCAGGTGTGATTACTCGGTGAGTGATGCCGTCGACAGGTGAACTCTCATTAGAGTTTCACTTTTACATAGTGACGTGAAACACATTATCACACGTCACTGGCCCGGCGAAACAATATTGAAACTTTTAAATTGAGCAAAAAACATTTTTTTCTATAAAGTATGAAACGCTTTAAGTAAATAGGCTAACTTCTTTTTATATAATACTAAATAATATACTAGAAAAAATAGGACTCGCACCAGATCATGTTATCACTCGGTAGCTCAGCGGTCAGAGCATTGGACCGGATATCCAAAGGTCGCGGGTTCGATTCCCGTCCGAGAACATGATCTGGTGCGAGTCCTATTTTTTCTAGTATATTATTTAGTATTATATAAGAATAGCATTGTGAATGCTTAAATCTCAAAATTTCAAATAACTTCTTTTTTATTTTTTAAAACATTTGTCACTTTTACATAGTGACGTGAAACGCATTATCACACATTACTGGCCCGGCGAAACATTTTTTTCTATAAAGTATGAAACGCTTTAAGTAAGATCAGGCTTTCGTTTTTTTTTTTAAATAGTTAAAAATATGTGGATTATTCAACAAAAAAAAATATGATCTAAAAAACAAATAACATTAAGGTGGATACTCCACCGAAAGTGACGCCCTCAGGGGTTTTCATTTATCAAGTTGTAAATAGAAAAGGATTTTCATAAAACTTTACGTGAATTTTTAGGGCCCAGTATTTTTAGAAGGCATCATTACATTCCATCGTAGTCATTCATAGAAGTAGATAGCAAAATTTAATGTGTCAAACACATTTAATGTGTCAAAAACGGCCACTTTTACAAGTTTTGCAGCAATGACTACGAGGAAATATAATGATACCGTATAATTAAAAATACTAGACTATGGGTCTTAAAAAATCCACGTAAAGTTTTATTAAAATTATACATATAAGTTTTACAAAATAAATAAAATTCACCGCGGCGCCGCTTTCGGTCGGGGTACAGGATTGAAGCGATTAAAAGCAAACATAACAGCAATTCAAAAGTCTGTGACAAAAACGGACGCAAAAAAAGATGAAATAAAAGGTAAGACGATAGAAACGGAAAACGATAAACTATATCAGTATAACTGCGTTTCGAGTCGACATAGTTCACTAGGTGTGTAATGTGATAAAATCCGAAGTTGGAAAAATGTTGTTGCAATGCAGCTGGCTATTCTCACTATTTTTTTTGTTTTTTCTCAATAATTTTCACTAATTTTTGTCAACGAATGAGTTAACGGATGATAGTACAGCTTCGTTTAATAGCTTAATTTAGTCTTAAATCATCATTTTCGGCCACCCATCCAATAATTGACCACTGCGAATGCACGGTACCGTGACGAAAGTGGCTGTGTAAATATATAGTAATAATACTTCACCAGTAAAAGTTTAAAATAAAGTGTGGTTTTAATGAAAGTTTGTCAATGAACGCTAAGAGCTACCTAAAGTAGGTAATAATATGAATATTGATTTAAAAAAAAAATAGTAAATAAACATAGATATTGGATAAGATATTATTATGTTTACACAAATTATGACAAAAGAACAATAAAGGTCAGGTGAACAAACGCGATAACAAAAACTCCAAAACAAAAAACAATCACAAATCGTTTTGTGACGCTATCGATGTGACGATTAGTGGTTTACATACTTAATTGAATAGATAGATAAAAAATATGGGACTATCTACACATTACAAAATATGTAGCCCATACTACCGATTAGAGTCGAGAGTGCTATACTATACTTGTTTGTCTGGGGTTCTTCAATCGAAACTGGGTACGAAAACGACAGACAGAAGTACACATGACGGCACCTGAGACTATACATGTTGACCTTCAGACCGCCTTTATGCCCTGTGTAATAAAAACTGTTTTCGCAGTTTAACTATATAACCTGACGTGCTGTCGTGTGTACGTAAGACCGTAGCCGAACATTTTACAACAGTTAGTGTGACAAAAATTATCAGTTAACATTAAAATGTTAACAACATTTTCACGGGGAGTGGTCATCCCAAGTGGACGCATAGGCGTTAGTTCGTAAATTGCGGGAAATCTTATGCCGATAACAACTAACAAGAACAACGCGTATCATAACCTTTTGACAGTAGTGACTAGACCTGATTGCCCTCGTAAAGCCTTTGTAATTTTTCTATTCTTAAGTAATTACCTACTTTTGGAAGATCTAGTCTTTCATTGCTTTGTCCTTTATAAAGGACATTATATCCTTTATAAAGGACAAAAGGTGAGCATGAAGTTTAAGTAGACGTACTATAGTATACTATACGTTATACGAGGGCAATCAGGGGATTGAAGAAGATGCAATGTATAAATGCTTACAAGTTAATTAAAATAATATTAGACATGATTGGCTGGACTGGTGCTATCGTCATGTGTTGCGATGACGCACCGGTCGAGTGGCCGTACAAGGCGCTACATGCCGTCCGAATTAAATGCCGGGACCGATTTGACGCCGACGGACGGAGCGCGATAGGGTTTGCAGATGTCTAGATTAAGAAAAACTTAAACAACAGTTTAATAGGAAATTCATATTTATTACTTATTTTTTTCGAAAAAAGAAATTTTCCTAAACTTTTGGTTTTGATCTTTAATTATTTTAAGAGTACTACAGTTGTGATGGGATCTGCACAAAATTCCATGGTTTTTACTGTGCCTACTTATACTTAATATAATTCGTTTTTATTACATTCTATCATTGCCTTTGTCCTACAGTTGATTTTTAGTTCTATCCTTCAGTTTTTTCTGATAACAGAGCATTAACGAGTCGCGTTGCAAACACTAGTAACATTCACCGGCCCCATTCATCCAAGGCCCCGAAGGCTGACACATCATCTGTCCACACCTTTTTTAATCATAAAAAGTAATAGTTGAGGAGCTTGATGGCGCAGTGTAGTAAGTGCAGTTAGTGCATTCCCTCTTTCGTAAGTGCCGCAAGTCTCCGGCGGCAGTGGGGACATTAAAAAATGCCTGATTGACAACCCTAGTTCCCCGCACAGTTGGCGCGGCGCCATCCCTGACGCCGTACTCAACGTCTGATGCGCTCGAGAGATGATTATGATTTTCGCTCGAAGTTTTTGAGGAACACATTAATTTTGCTATTAAATCAGGAATGTGGATAACTGACGGGATTTAGCAAAAACAGTGTATCATCTGCATACCTTCCCGCGCAAATTAAATGTCACGTGAGATGTATGTTCCTATATGTAGGCGACCAAAATCTTTGTAGGCGACTGGAAATCGTCACTAGATATTTGTGCACCTCTAATATTATTTAATCGTTCAAAATAGTGCTAGACTAATTTGAACGATTGTAATTTTGGTTGTTAATGAGAACCATTTTTGTTGTGTGCAATTATCATTCTAGGCTTCCTAAATTCTAACGACATTTTCAAATCCAAAGCGATTATTTTTCCGTAAACATAAATGAAACGGTAATAATTTCGTTAGTTTTCAAAATTCGCAATTAATGGTTTGTACTTTTGTAGGTACCTAACTCTACTAGTAGGTAACTAGGTACTAAACTGCTCGCACATAGATTCAATTTAAATTTTTTCGAAACAAAAAAAATTCGTCCACTTTTATACTCTATACAGAGTTAACGCGTTTTTGTACAGTCCAACAAAAAAACATTCAGCTATAAAAATTACCGTATTGTCATTGGAAATATAATAAAATTAAAAAGTGTCATTTCGGACAAAGTGTCCGATACTATTTTGTCCGAGATGTCAGTAACTCCTTTGTCATCTCTATATAAAGCATCTCAATATAGGTTAAAGTAGATGTCATACATCGATTACAAACAACGCTTTGTCTAAACCATGCCAGTTGTTAAAATATCTTGGCATCTTAAATTATCTATTCTATCTCTGCCAACGATTTAGACTGGAGTACATATTAAATGAAAAATATGTAAGTTTCGTTCGTCATTTGAAACATTTTTTGTGTTCTCTCCAGTATAATTATTTTGTTTTAATATTTTTCTAAGGTTGTCCTAAAATAGTTCTTGAAGAAATAAAAATAGAAAACAAATATAAGAAACGTTATTTCCGTTTACATCTTTCAGAAAGTATAGTCAACAGTCAAAATTTCTTTATTCAAATAAACTTAATAATTAAGCACTTTTGAATCGTCTAGATATTTTCTTATCACCTGTTGCAGACTTTTTTAACTGACAAGAAGAACAGGCGCAAGAAACTTATCAGCTTTAACAGAAATAATTAACGATATTTACAAAGTTAAATATATCGTTACCAAATACAGTACAACAGGATTATTAACAACAAAGTACTTATGTGTTACATGTTACATCATTTCCATTTCTCTTTTATATAATCGTCTACTTTATAATAACCTTTCCCTATAAGCGTCTTTTTAACAGTAGGAAAGAGTAGTCGTTCAGAATCTTGAATTTCAGAATAGCCATGTAATTTGTTTATTTGTGACGTTCGCTTTACGTCAAATCTTCGTTTCAGCTTCAGTGCTTGGCTGTAAACTACTGATTCGTTTTGCTGTTCGAGTTGTTATGTTTTACGTCACTATTTGCAAACAAAAAACATATGGAACATCAGCTGAAGATATACCTACCTACTCGTATTTTAATTTTCGAAAGTTTTTTAAAGATGGGTAAGTACATACTTTGACGACCTCCGTGGTCGAGTGGCTTTGTACACCGGTTTCCAAGATGTCGCCATCTCTGAGGTCCCGGGTTCGATCCCCGGTTGGGTCAATTTAGAAAACCAACTTTTCTATATTGGCTCACGTCTGGGTGTTTGTGATACCACCGTTGTCTCTGATTTCCATAACACAAGTGCTTTAGCTACTTACTTTGGAATCGGAGCAATGTATGTGATGTTGTCAAATAGTTATAGTAGTAGTAGTTAATACTTCTTTTTCGCATTTTTTTATTGCTGATCTTTCATGATAATACTATCGTTAAACTCGAAAATATGTTTTTAACAGGAAACTTCCCAAAAACAAAAAAACTGAATGCGTTTTTTTAGTTTTCTGACGTTTTGCTCCTACGTCAAACCTTCGTTTCAGATTCAGCGCTTGGCTGTAAATTACTGATTCATGTTGCTGTTCGAAACCAGTGGCGTATACATATGGTGGGCGCGGGTGAGCCCTCCTCCCCTTTTTGACGCGCGATTTTCAATTTTTTTATTCAAGTAATAGAACAGTGTTTTTCTTTGAATGAAGGAACACGACTGCCCTGCCCAAAACGAACTAAAATTTTAAATAAATAAATAAAAAGCACGTGTCAATGCGGTAAAAATTGTTCCACAAAACGATTCTCCGACTGCAATGACACTTGTTTTCTATTATTTACATTTTCAGTTCGTTTTTGAGCAGGGCAGTCGTATTTTTAATATTTTTTTTAAATCTGAGGTCTGAGGTGCTACGGGTGAGTCTATTTATTCTAGTATTTTTTTAAAATAGCATTGTGAATGCGAAAAATCTAAATTTAATAAATTTTTTAAATTATTTTTTTTTCTAACTTCATTATTTCAAGATAGTTGATACCGTATCTGATGTCCAAAATCAATAGTATATTATTACATACATACTCGTCGCTATAGGTTAACCTCGCCATCTGAAATGTTCTAGAGACACTTGTGTAAATAGTTATTATTACACCACGACTATATGTTTGTCAATAACCGCTGTGTACTCCAAAAATGTGCAGTCATTTTTAGTAAAAATTTTGTCCCGCGTGTTACAGTTTTTTAACGACCTCCGTGGTCGAGTGGCTTTGTACACCGGTTTTCAAAGTGTCGCCATCTCTGAGGTCAAGGGTTCGATGCCCGGTTGGGTCAATTTAGAAAAACGAACGTTTCTATATTGGCTCAGGTCTGGATGTTTGTGATACCACCGTTGATTTCCATAACACAAGTGCTTTAGCCACTTACTTTGGAATCGGAGCAATGTATGTGATGTTGTCAAATATTTATATTTATTTATTATTATTTACTCAGTTTACAATCTTTAATATAATGATATATTTTTTGTAAAGATCAATTTATAGTAGGTAATTGTATGGATTGTAGAGTTTACGATATTTTTGTTACTATATAGTACTTATAATGGGAATACGAGAAAAAGTTGGACATATTTGTTGCTAAAAACGTCACTGCCACACAAACATGACCTTAAACGACAGACATTAGGTAATTAGTTTCGCAAATAAACTGTTGCCCACAAAAAATGAGAGCACGCTTCGACAAATTTCTCCTAGCTCTCGAGAAAGTGCTATGTGACACCGACCTTCTGCGACACACCACTCGCGTACAAAAATGTAGGCAGGTACTAGGAAAATGTACTCATTGCGTTAATTTTTCACTATCATTGTTTTTTTGTGGAGTAACTACACTACACGTACACACGACGGCACCTCAGACTATACATGTTGACCTTGAGACCGCCTTTATGCCCTACGTAATAAAAACTGTTTTCGCAGTTTAACTGTATAACCTGACGTGCTGTCGTGCGTACCTAGTCTTTTAGATCATGTGATGAAGATGATTAACAGAAATGATAAATGAATTATTTTATTTCTGTGTTCATCAGGGATTGTTAAAAAGAGTTTTTAACTTCTTATGTTTTTTTTTTATTTAGTCTAATGAATTTAAAAAAATCTTTTGAAGTGCTAACGCAAAATTAGAGGCAGATAAAATCGCTGCACAACACTACGGTCGTAAAATCAACGATATCATTTTCAATATTCTTTTCTTGTTGGTGAGGTAAGGTTCCCCTATTTAAAGATTTATTTAAGCACTAAATTTCGCCATGAAATTTTTTTGGCAAGCATTGACTCTTTTTCCGATATTCCGACTCCTCAAGGGCAAACTTGTTTTCAATTAGCTGTACTAAAATAATGACATTGAGGTTAAACACATGCTTTGCTAATACGCGCTTAAAACGTGTGTATTTTAGTAAAGTGATGTAATTCTTGTCCAATGAATAATAAATAATGAATCGGGTAATAAACGATAAAATTTATCGAATTTTAACGATAGAATTTTACATTTGGCATGCTTAGGTACACTTGTAATGTCTTAGGATATAGATTTAGTAATTTTCTCTGATAGTCCTATTTTATAAATAAACAAATAAATTACCATTTATACCTAGTTGTAAATAGGAGTTAACTTTTATATCTACAATAACACTCAGGGCCGGATTTAGAGATGTGGAGGCTCCGGGACAGCAGGGGAGTGGAGGCCCCTAATTATTTTTCAAATAGGTTATATAATATTTTTCTTGCAAAGTGTTCCAAATGACACACACCGCTAGTAATAAATAATGTTAAAATCAAAATTACTAGGTATGTTTTCAAATCGTAATATTAGGTAGGTACTCTTTCGTTGTGTAAGATTCTTTTTTTATAAATACTATTTATGTGGAGGCCTCTCTGTTGTGGAGGCCCCGGGCAGTTGCCCCGCTTGCCCTCCCTTAGATCCGGCCCTGATAACACTTCCCGTCTAACAGTGTGCGAAAAAATCACAGAAATGTAATAGGTCGTCGGTCGCTAAGTGAAACCTTAGATTAAAGTGAAACTTGCTGGCTGCTATTTTCCGGAAAATAAATACTACTTAGTATGATACTTAACATTAAAAACATTAACAGCTTTTTCAATACAGTTACTTGAAAATGTGTGCTTTCGATAACAGGTACAGCGTGTGGAAAGTTGATTTTACCACACGCCGTGTGTTTTTTTTTACGTTTTTTTATTTATTTCTATTACAATATACATATTGTCTTATAAGATTACTTTGAAAGAGTTTCTTTAATGAGAATTAAAAGATGTCGAGTTTATACTTCAAAATTAGGGGAATAAATGAAATGAAGCAATGAATTGTTTAATTGTCAATAAATGTTAATTATTGTAATAAATCACAAAAGATTTGAAGTGTTTTTGACCATTTTGTTTTTTAATCTAAGTAGTATAAGGCTGAATGGTTTGAAGGTCTTCTCGCCTTTATTTACACTGAAAACAAACTTTTTGCATGCGTACAAATACTACAAATACAATGATTTCTCGCAAATGTTTTGAAAAAGTCGTATCGTACACGGTTGTTAAGGTTTTTTAAAACCTCCTTACCAACCTTGTATCATAAACTACTATTTTGGCCCCGGCCAAGCATGTTATATAATAAACCATCTCACTGTATTTTTTTCTTTTGTTGTTATTTGTTTTTTATTTTATTTATTTTTCAGAATAACTGGCGGGGAGCTGTTCGAACGAGTCATAGACGAAGACTTTGTGCTGACTGAAAGAGCCTGCACCGTCTTCATGAGGCAGATATGTGAGGGCATAGAGTTTGTGCATCGGCAAAACATATTGCACCTTGATATGAAGGTATTTATTGGTCCATAAACTATTTGCTAGATTTAAGAAATAGAAAAGTCTTCAATACATTTCTTCTAAATAATTCCAGCGCTGAAATTTGATTTTTGATAGCTTCAATACAGGAAAGCTTAGACTATTGTCTTTGGAAAAACTACTTTTCTAATCTACCGCAGTTGATGTTTATTTTCAATGAAAATGAAAATTAGTAGCTTCAGCTGACTGTACAAACAAACATAAAATGGAAAAAAATATAATAAAATTGATATAGTATATTTTTCACACTTATTCATTATATGTACTACGTGGGGCATTCTAAAAGTTTTACGCAACTCATAAATAAAATAATAAATAAACTTATATATTTATTGCGTGTCACAGTATTCTCCATTTTAAAAAGGTTTTAATTCGTTCAAACTATTATTTTTAACATCAGTCAATTTTTGTTTTAATTTCATAAATGAGTTCTCAAGTTTAAAAATGATAACATTCTTTATTCAAATATTTGTGAGTTGCCAGATATATACGCAAAACTTTCAGACTACCCTATGTACACCCCAAGTTTGGATTCATGTTCGTTATTTAACCGATTTATAATTATATCAAATGCGATTATGCGACAATGTTGGTGTACTCATTAATCTACTAACACTTCAATACAATTATCTTTTGTTTGATCATAATACATAAGTACACTTTCGTAACATGGAACAGTCTTCAATTCCTGAGCTTGGGCCAAATCCAAGCTATAAATCAAAATGGCGGAAAGATTTGCGCGCCGGGAGATCGTCGCATTGTTTATGGTTCCTACTATTTCTGTCAGCTAACAAACGTTTTTAAATTTTGCTGCACATCAAAAGACGATTTTACTAGTTACTTATATATAAATATGAGATTTGCGAATAAAGTTCGTGATGTAGTGACGTACAAAGTGGTTAACGAAAATATCTCACTCGACTTTAGTCATACATACATAATATAGTCTTATGTCACATAAAACACATTATTATATGTCGCATTCCCACGTTGGTGCGTAATTCCATTCGGTGGGTGTTAACGACACGAATCTTATTACGATATTGTCCTGTAATAGCGGCTATAAATAAGAAAAGCGTTATCCAAGCGATATATTTTGTCCGGGACTAATTGGTACTTACTGAATTGAAAATAGGGCTTCAGAAGTTCAGGACAGAAGTGTTTAGAACTTTGTCACACGAACTCTAACGCTTGTTTAGTTGCTAATTTAAGAAGGATCGGTCACCTCAGGTTCTACTGGGACTTTTCCCGAAGGAGCTGGAAAAAACCCGGTAGTCTTTAGGTCCCAGACCGATGCTGTATTTAAGGTAATAATAAATGCATGGTAATTAAACGTTCATCTTTATAAGTATATGTAGTCGAGTTCTAAATCTGCGGTCTCCTCTCCACAGCCAGAGAACATCCTTTGCCTGACAAAGGCAGGAAACCGCATCAAGATCATAGACTTCGGATTAGCCCGGTTCTATGACCCGGAGAAGAAACTCCAGGTGTTGTTCGGCACTCCAGAGTTCGTGGCTCCAGAAGTGGTCAATTTCGACCAGATCGGATACGGCACCGATATGTGGTCCGTGGGAGTTATCTGTTACGTTTTGTAAGTTAGAGCTCTTTATATTATAATAGCTTTGGCCCGCGACTTCACTTGGACATTCGAGGAACTTCAAATCCCTAAGGAACCTTTGACTAGGATAAAAAGTATCCAACGTTTTAATCCAGGCTATAAACTATCATCACCCCCACCACCTTCACCACCACCACAACCATCATGTAAACTCTTTGGTAGTAATCTTATTAGACTAGACAGTATGTACATATAAAGAAGTATAAGTAGAAATAAAAAAGCCGTAAACAAAAACGCACGGCGTGCGGTAAAATTTTCTTTTCCGCACGTTGTACTATCATCGAAAAAACATATTTTCAAGCAACTGTATTGAAAATAAATTATATAAGTTCATCGACTATTACTCCACAACTTGAAATGCCCCTAGCAGTGAAAGTTTTCCTTTTAACTTCATTAAAATGTACTAGATACCTCCCTGAATGTTTTCACGTCCAACAGCAACCTTTAGTAATTTACTTCTGCGAGATTGTTGGTGTTTTAGAAATACCTCTACTGAAAGATAAATAGATGGAGGGAGATGTTTTTAAAATATTTTGCACGCTACCTTGAGGTGCTATCGTGTGTAGTATGTACGCATAATGTCCAAAATAATTATTTTCAGACTATCCGGTTTATCGCCTTTCATGGGAGAGACTGACATAGAGACAATGGCTAACGTCACCGTTGCCAAATACGACTACGACGACGAAGCCTTCAACGAGATCTCAGAAGACGCCAAGGACTTCATCAGAAAACTCCTAGTAAAGGATAAAGAGTGAGTTTAGTGCATCAATGTTTAGATTATATCTAGCTTAGTTCACAGGTCCCGGATAGTACAGTCGAGTTCAATATATGTACGCACCTTTGTCAGTTCTTTAATACTTTTGTAATAAAAGTCAACTTCTGTCTAAAGTGCTTAGATATTAATGAACTCGACTGTACATATCTACTGGTTTAATTAAAAATGGAATAGAATTTGTGATACAATAATTATATTTACAGATATTTTTATCTTGATGATTCGATAACTAGAAAATATCCGAAACCTGTGCATGGACCTCGAATTAGCTAATAGTTTTTCAGATTAGTCCATAGTTTTGATATTTGGAGGCTATTTCTTTTGATTGAAAACTCCAATTTAAGAGAGGATATTATATATATAGTTTCACGTATCTCTCGTTTATTATTAAATTTTATGGTCCAGCAAATTCACTGATCCAAATATTGGTTGGCAGATTTTCTGACACGCTTTTGGTAACATTAGTTCGCCAGCTAAATCGAGTCCATCATATACTATTTTGCTTAAATTCAAGAGGCTAAAAAAACTAGTTACCAATCAAATTACTTTGCGTTACGTTATTTAAAAAAAATCTAATAAGAGCAAAAATAATACAAAATTAAGACATTTTTTAAAATTATTTTGTTCGGTGTTGATTTGTTTGTTTGACTATTATGGCATTATTCCCCGACATTCAACACAAAGAAATAAATCGCTTCATTGAACATTGCTCAAAAATCTGTGTCGAAAATAAAAGCTGTGTCAACTCAGTCTATCGATAAAGACCCTTTGTTACTTGTTTTAATTCTATCCAACACTTAAGTTGTCACTAACAATCCTGTTTATGCATGAAGTAGTGCTTTTAAAAAGAATGTAGCGATTTCATGGTGTAACGTTATCGATGGAACAATAATCCGACACCATTAAGTGGCCACATTTAACCCATAGAGTAGAACAAGTGCTAACCTCTCTTCTAACTGATAGTCATAAGTAGATAGTAGCTGATAGTCTACTGCTAAACCATAATATTTCTATCTATAAATACAACGCATCCACACACAAATAGTACCATCAGTAATATCCTGTCACTTTCATCCGATATCCTTCACGCATTTGTCCTTCCTTACATCCTTCACCATTTCCATTTTCGTCTCTGCACGTCACCGCACCTGTCCATGCACTCAACTCTAGGTGTTGGGTCGATAGTAACAAGGGTCTTTGTCGCAGGTGTCGGCCGACCGCGACGGAGTGCTTGCGTCACCAGTGGCTCGTCAAACGGCAGCCGGTGAAGAAGGAACCTCCACAACCTCAACCATCGCCCAAACACGAACTCGATGTCGCTAAAGACAACCTCAGACTCTTCGTGGAACGGTGGAGTGAACACCCCAACTCTCCTTACGTCTTCGACAACGAATCACATGAAATCACTTGCCTCATGAATGGAAACTGCGAAAGATCCTCTATCGGCGGTTGCTCCCCGTCTCCGAGAAGCTCTCTAGGCAGCTCCCCCGACATGGTCTTCGATGAAGATGACTCAGAACCTCCGCCTTTGAGAGATCAGAACTACTTAGCACCGAGGTATAACCCAGTAGAACGAAGAGCTTCTGACAGCACTTGTTTCCTACACAAAAAACAAGATGTTCTCGTTAGAAAGAACCTGGCAGAAGAAATTAAGAAACTATCGGACCACTTATTCATGCTTTCGACAATGAACACTGATTTAGCAAACAACAACAGTACTAAGGAGCTAAACAAAAATATTACAGAATCAAAAACAGTATCGGTAACACAGGAGAAATTGCCAAATGGATTCAAAAAAGAAACTAAAACGTTCACGAAGACAGTTACAAATGGTGACGCATCGAGTACAGAAAGAAAACTCTTCACATCGAAATCGACAAATAAGATTTCGTCTAGTTTTCTGAAAGAGAAGGAACCAGAGAAGCCAATGACTAGTAGAATGCCATGGGCGAGATCTACGCCTAAATCTAAGAAGGTTACACAAATGAGTCGAGATGTTCCAGATCAGCCAACAGAGAGGCGAAATAGTTTCTTCCAGGAGTTTGACAAAAGACGAGATAGGATAGATAAACTGGTTAACGGATCAGAGAATGGGAGACAATTGCCGTATAGAAGAGGGGATGAAAACAACGCCCATAGGACAAAAGACTTGTTATTACACCTTCTGGAAAAATGGGGGGAATCGGAAGGCGAAGAAGCGGAGAGAACAGCTGGAGGTACGTCGAATGGTGGGAGACATCAATCGATATCATTAGAATGGTCGTCTTCCAACCAATTAGCGCAGAATTCTATGTCTAGTCTTCATGCTTTCTTCCAAAGACAAACGTCAGACGAGAAAATGCAACGAAAAAGAATTACCAATAATATACAGAGTACCAAATGATTTTCAAACTTATGAAGGTATTTAGTGCCATGACATTCGCAAAATTGGATGTACATAACTTAGTTATGTCTAGTAAACTGTTGTTGTAATCATATTGACATAGCTGTTTTACATTAACTTCACCTATTTTAATAGTTTGATTGATTAGGCTACGAGTTAACTTCGCATCTATAAGTTACCAAAGTAACTGATTGAGATTAACTTTTTCCAATAATTTATCTTATACCTAATGTTAATTATTGCAATCAAATGACAATATTACTATTCTAGTCCCGTATACACTACTTAAGTTCTGTATGATGAGATTTAGGGCAAGAGACTGAACTAAAGATGTAATGAAGAATAAAATGTACTGATTTATTTAAATTTTCACGATGCAATGAAAATTTGTGGTCAAGGAATCACTTAAGTCTTAATACTTTTTGTCATTAATATCAATTTTGAGTACATCATTACGTAAGTACTTACTTAGTTTTTTTAAATAGTCATAGCATAGTACGATTTTATAATAACGATTGTGTACATTTCATTTGTTCCTTATTTGTATTTAGTTATATATTTATTTTTTATTAAGTATAATATTAAGTAATTGTTATGACATACTTATGTTGTTCAAATATAAGGCTTGATAAAAATTTTGACGTTTTTCAATTATACTCATCATGCTTCCAGTAATTTCTACTAATTTTTACAGTCAGATAGGTAGCTTACCTATCTGACTACAGAAATTAGCAGAGCAGGGTATCATGTCATATCAATAATATTTATATTTCCATCCGAGACTTTAACCTGCTTTTGCTTTTTCATAAATCATTTCCTAGCCCTATACTAACAACGCCGTAGACTATACTAAATTCGACCCGATCCGTTCAGTGGTTAGAAGTGCGATGATGAATCAGCCCGTCGTCCATATTTAATAGATATGATTATTATGATGTTCTGTTCACTATAGGGATCGCCTATCAGCGTCTTCGACGCTTACCCATCCCTGGCTGATCCAGTCAGCTCTGTGCACCGAGCTGCACGTGACAAAAACAAAATTAAAGAGATATGTGATCAAGAAACGCTGGGCGAAGGCCGTGTCAGCCGTCATCGCGCTCAAGAGGATGGGAGCAAAGTTCGAAGACGTCCATGAAGATGTAGAGAGTAAGGACGGATAGAATTAGGTTAACACCTCTTTGGTAAAGCCACCGAAGAACGAGAGTGAAAACAATAATAAAGAAATCTCGTGTTAGTGAAAACCACAAAGAGTATTGATTGACTGAGCAAAAAACAATAAATAGACAACAGCGAAAATTAAATTGATTGTTGGAAAATTTTAAGGTGAATCTTTCGTTTAGTGGACTGAGCTGAAAATGCAATTAAGTTCAATAAAAAAGATAGAAAAATAAATACGTTGGCATTTTTCACGTGACTTTCCTGATAAGAGCTAAAGTCAGCATTTAGAAACTTGTTCCCTCAACTCTTTTGGAGTAAGACAACTATTAATCATCGCTGGATGCACTCATTTTTTGTTATATATCACAAAAATATGTATCCTTTTCTTACATATCAATTTTACAAGTCTCTTAATCCTTCATTAAAAGATGATGTTAGAAATTGAAAAACACTTTGACTCACTCACGAGTCACGAGTTTTTACGCGCCAAAAGCAACCTTTTTGTGCTGGAGAGGTGAAAAGAAAAGGTTATTTTACACTTGGTTTTTCATTTAGTGGCTTTATCATAATCGTTCGTACGAGTGTCGTTGCTCGCACAAAGGATGGTGTCCTAGGGAGAAAAAATATTATTATTCTTCAACTATACCTACTTATATTCAAAAAATGTTTCAACTTATTTGACTGGACCTGGCATATTTGTACCAGGCATATATGTAACGAAGGTATTTTAAAAAAATACGTTGCCATATATGGTGCCGTATGTAGATAAAAATTTGCAGTCAATTTTAATTTTTCGGACAAATTATTACTTAGAGTATTTCGAAAGATTGAAGTTTGAAATATTAAAAAAATTACAAGTGAGGCTTGTCACAAAATTTTGGCCACACCGCCGCGCCGTCGCCGTCGTCGCACCGTGAGCGGTGAGCGGGCTCGAGTCGAGGTGCTACAGAGCCAGCTTAATAGGTACCTATGAAAAAATGTGGAAGTAAAACCCGCGCCACCAAAGAAGTCTCGCGGAATTTAGATGGAACTATTTTTTTTTCAATTACCTCATATCCAATCCAAGTTCTTGGCGGCGCGGACTCTACACTCGGACGAGACGACCGCTGCTCGTTGTGTGGCCTGAGCTTTAATGTGATATGATCGTGATGTGTGGAAATGGAATATCGACCTTTTCATTTCTATTTTATTATCAATATAACAGATTTACAGTTGCAGCAGTTTTTCACGATTTCATTTATTGGAACCACATTATTGTACCACTAATTATTAGGTTGGTAATATTAAATTTAATTAGATAGACACTTGCAAAATAAAATTAAAAAAATAGTCCATGCTAGATGTTGAATAAATTTATCGTTAATTTTATTAATTGTTTAGTATAAAATTAAATTGTAAAGTGTCATTTATTTTTAACCGACTTCAAAAAAAGGAGGAGGTTATCAAGTCGACAGTATTTTTTAATGTATAACAGACTTAGACAGGATATTAACAAGATTGTTTATGTACATTTCTTCTAATAAATTAGTCCAAATTATTCTTCCAAATTATTAGAGCAAGTAATTAATTAGTTTATTTACTTATTTACGCAACTTAAAAAAACATGCCTGAGATTTTACAGAATTAAAGTGATTCTGTATTTATTGTTGAGTGTTCATTATGTTTGTTCTTATCACTTTAATGTCAATGATGTTTGTTTTGTTAGGTATAGACTTTTAAAAATGGTGCCAAAACCCGCACTGAAATAATATTACTTACTAATTCCTCATAATCATAAAATATACTAAGATGTTCATAATCTCTAAAAGATCTGTATATTAGAAAATAATTATCCCTAGAGATCTATATTTTTTAAGATTTTAATAAAGACAATAACTGCTAATTTTAATTTTTACACTAACGTGTGTTAATTATCATAAATATTAATATTATGACAAATATTGAGATAATTTACAATTGCTATGTTCAACTGTTTTCTTTTATTTTTATTGATAACTTAATAATTTATAAGTTTCATAATAATTCTAAGTTTTTATGAGGCCAATGTGTTGAAAGGATTATTTTATTTCTATTTAGTTAGTGAAGGTGTACACAGCTCGAGAAGCCAGCCATAAAATTGTAAGTCAAAATTGTACTTATTATTGATTATTGCCAATTATAAAATGTTCTCTTACATTTGCGAACCTTGTCGTAGTTTCAGTTCATTTTCAAATACCTGTAGGTACCTAACATTATCTGTCTGTCACCAATAAATATAATAAATTGTAAAATCTGAAACAATTCGTTGTTTTTCAACACCTAACTGCACACACCTAATGCCCGTTTGCACTAATCTTAAAAATCGCCTAAGTCTTTTCCTAACTACAACTTGACCAAATTCAAACGGTGTCATTAACTTAGCTTACTTAGGCAATTCTTAAGTTAAGAATCGCCTAAGTCTTTTTCTAACTACAACTTGACCAAATTAAAACGGTGTCATTAACTTAGCTTACTTAGGCGATTCTTAAGTTAAGAATCGCCTAAGTCTTTTCCTATCTACAACTTGACCAAATTAAAACGGTGTCATTAACTTAGCTTACTTAGGCGATTCTTAAGTTAAGAACCGCCTAAGTCTTTTCCTAACTACAACTCGACCAAGATAAACGGCGCATGAAAGCTGCATGACAGCTAAGTTGATGATACCGTTTTAATTTGGTCAAGTTGTAGTTAGGAAAAGACTAAGGCGATTCTTAAGTCTAGTGTAAACGAACATAAGTGTACACACTTAAGTACGTGTAATGATTTGGGTGGGATGATTGAAAAAATATTAATTTAACATAAAAAAAATCTTCTATGAACACTTATACTTTAGGTAAAGGTTCGCAGATTTGTATTACTTAAACTTGAGTACTTACCTATAATTAATTTATATCTTATGAGAGAAAACTAAAATAAATTGTCCCTAATTATTCAAATAAGGAATAATTTATTTTAGATTTCTGCAATATATATTTTATATACATCATACGGCCTAAGGATTAAACATCCAAATATTACGAGCAAAATTTACGAGCAAAAATATGAAGTCACCCTGGTTTCTTTCAACCTGATTTCAGCAGAAAACCAATCCCAGAAGAGCGATTCTGTAACCAAGCATCTCACTTCGAAACTCACTTCACTTCGCGTGTATTTGTTATTAGAAATTAGCTGAATATAAGCTACTTTACCGATTGCAAAAGGTTTTTATGTAGCACCGGTGGCTATCATTTGTGATTAAAAAACAGCCTATAATTATCTCATTTATGATTTAAAATTCCCGCCTCTGTCTCGGAAAGCTATAGGTACGCGCAATATATCATTGTAATGTCCCAGATGGGATCTCGCCGCCAAACTAATTGTAGATGACAGCACACTCGCAATGACCAAAAAATCAAACAAAAAATAATACAATGATAGCTGTCAGATTGGAAGCGTGTTATTTTTTGTTCTCTCGTGATTTTCAGCATTTTTTTGTGATCGGACTTGCTTTACCATGTATTCAAACTGGAATAATTATGCTAAACTTTCTCCCACTGTTTTATTAGTTAGGATTTTGTTAGGAAACAAAATGCATCCCGCCAATGTTACACCCCGGTACGGAACAAAACGGCATGGCGAAGTATTTCAAAAAAAAAAGGTGATTTTTAAGTCAGTTTCATAATTTCATTCGTTTCATTCACTAATCTTGTAATCTGTGGTTTCATCTGGGCGGGAGGGCAGCCCGCCGCGGGCTTGCATGATTGGAGCCTTAGAGCATTAAGAACTGCTCTAAGATTGGAGCATAGTATAATCGAGCTTCTGAATTTCTGTGAGACCCGCGAAATGCAAAAATGCCGGTCTCTGTCTAAAGTAAACCGTAAATGTCTTAAGATAAATAATATTAGAAAATTTACTAGAAAAAATCGACTCACCCGTAGCACCTCAGACGGGAATCGAACCCGTCGAACCCCCTTAGGATTCTGGCCCAAGGCACTGACCAATTATGTTACAGAGTCGCTAGTGGGAGAGGCGAAATTTTCTAGTAGGTACTTTTTACTTCTTCGCTGCAAGCCGGCGCAATGTCTGTCAGATGGTAACCCAAACAGAACTCATCCCCTATTTTTGCTTGTTATTGTAATTTAATTTTCTCACTTAATTTGCTATAAATAAAGTTGTAGGTAAGTACTATTTAACGGTCGCGCTGTGTGACATGCATTTATTCTTTTGTTTTGTTAAATGACGTTTGATTTTTGAAAGACAAAACCACTATTAAAGTGATTAATTTTAAACTAATTTTGTTTTATTTCAATCTACAAGGAGTTCCATCCATCTATGTATACGTATACCTAGTCCGTTTGTCTTTGTCGTTTTGGGGAACTATTTAGGTACGTACATCCAACTCTTTAATTTGCACTTACAAAATGCGTCAAATAGTTTTCCACTAATAGATTTCAAAAGAATTATTTACTTAATTGTTAAGGCGTCGATTCGGTTGGCACGACTTAACCTTATTTTAGTATTCTGTTCTTGTCTTTTCCGATACAGAAAGACAATGATGGAAAACCAAAGACAAGAAAGTTCAACCGAATTGACACCTGTCAATTTTATAATAATAGGCATGTGAGAACTTCCAAAACTTAGATGATTTTTACAATACCTTGAGCGCAGCGAAAATTTTTCTAAGTCTATGAACAAAACCTACAGTGCCGCAAACTTATCCATATCCAGTGGCCAAAATTGGAACTAAGTGTTATTAGTACCGTTAACTGTGGAGAACCCGACCAAGTGTGAATAATTGAATCTTCCAACTAATTTCTTTCATCGAAAGTTACAAGTTGTTTTTTTTTCAATGTGGTAGAATATACATTCTCGTATTTTCAACACAGTACCTATAGCCTTTTTACACCATAATCAAATGCCTACGTCCAAAGTCTAATTAAAAACTTACTTCTAAATTGAAAATGAGCAGCAAACTTCCTACAGTCTTTTCATTATGCACATACATACCTAGAAATGAAACTCAAAACATTTTTTTTATGGTTTTTATTTTAAAGCACCCAGTGATATCGTACAGAAGGCATACAGCCGCACGATACCACAAGGCGAAAGCACTGTAAAATTAACGGTAGGACTTCTGGTAGCGTGCGCGCGCGCCCGGGCCACCGAACTTCTTGGGCTCGCAGCGCCGGGGGTCCGCCACTAGCAAACTCCTATCGTATTGGACGAGGATGTCCTTGATTTCCTTCTTTGAGGCTTCATCTACATCTGGATAGAGAAAGAGGATAATTAGATTTTCTTTCGTGATATTTTGTTTGCAGATTGAAAAATATGAAGACAGATCTTGAGTATCCTTAGCGATATTGCAAATGTCTATAGACTATGCTGATCATTAGGTGGGCTGTAGGATAGTCATCTGGTATTAAAAAAACACAAAAACAATAATATAATGCCGCTAATGGGAGGCTGGCTTGCTAATTATTGTCATCCAGTGTTTCACAATGCGTATTGTAAGTACTAATGAATCTACTTATCTCACCAGATTATGAAATGATCCCAATAATAAATTAAAATGGTAATTAAAAGTTTGCAACACTGAAAGTCTTGGTCTCCTATTTTATGCCATACGCGACGTCCGACGTCAGCGTAATACATCATACGCGTCGGCGTCTTAAAGAGACCACAAAAGTACATTACTTTAGTTAGTTTTATTAGTAAGCATTGTAACGCTGGCACTGTAAGCAGCCGATGGCGTAAATAGGAGACCAATGCAGACAGATAGCATTTGTCGTGTCCACTTCAAACAAGCATGGTACTGACAACACATGCCGTTTGGTAAATGTCACAATCGATCTCCTTTCCCTGAAATGACTGAATCACACAGAAGCGATACAGCTTTGGAAGGAAAGGGTTACTAATCAATAATCATTATTCATCATAAAATAAGAATTACTTACATTTCTGGTAGAAAGCAATAAGCGCTTTGGAAATGGCCTGTCTGATAGCGTACACCTGTGCGACATGACCACCACCCTTGACGGTCACTCTGATGTCGACACCGGAGAATTTTTCCTACAACAATAAATTACAAGTTAAGATATGTGCAGTATTATGATGTTTAAATACAAAACCAGCAGATTAATCATCAGTATTTTGTTTACTTCACATCTAAAGATGCTCAGGTTCGGAATAAGATTTACTCATCATTAAAAAAATGACATCAAATTAATCTAAGATTCTAAGCTACTCACAAAACTACAAACAAGATTAAATGAAATAACAAAACTGCTAAAACATTGTGTTTATTTAAGAGAAAAACACATGCAGCATTCTAATTTACAACTAAAGAAACAAGAGCAAACAATAAATGTGAAATAAACATGCAGAACAACAGTGTACCTTACCTACAATAAAAATAACCTTTTTCTTATGAATTGTTAAAATTCGCAACAGTTACTAATACTATCTTTTGTAAACTTAAGCCGATTTATTAAGCCACATTGACATGCTTAAAGTCCTGTCTTGCCTGTGGTCCACCTGCCTATGGTGGACTACCGAAATCTGCTTTGACAAAGTAGCTTTGATTTACTGTGATACCTGTTAACACACTCACAAAGTAGTTTTGATAGAAAGCTTTGAACAAAGTTCATTTTGATACTGGTTTTGCCACTATTGAACATGGCTCCATGTCCACTTTGATTGAATGCTGATGTCAAAGTGTGTTTGATAGCTTGTTTACACAATCAAAGTAGTCATCAAAACTACTTTGTCAAAGCAGGCTCTGAGGAAAGTAGAACTCAGAAGTACTTTGATTAAAATTTTTATCAAAGTGTGTTGATTGCTTGTTTACATTTCAGTAGCACCAAAGTACTTTATCAAAACAGACTTTAATTATGTCAGTGTGGCTTTAGTTAGACACAAGTGATATCCAGAGACAGCAACTTATTATCTGGTTTTTTGACTGAATTGACAACAGAACATTTGGGTACATGTTAATGTCCTCCAACATGCATTGAATAAAACTAAGAAACATAATACGGGGGTTAAATCAAAGTGACAAAGTTATAATTATATATAATACACAGTGAAAAACAAACGGCAACAGCAAAATACACTATCTACTGGTGCATTTGTCAAATTAAAATTAGTAAAATATACCAATCATGCAAACATTTATCACAACCTCAGACCAAATGGTCTGAGATCACCACAGCAGCTTTAGCTTACCTTGCCAAGCAGAAGAATGGGCTCTTGAAGTTTGTACTGGAGGAGCCTGGGCTCAACCAGATCTAAGGGACGACCATTTACTCTGAGCACTCCATGACCGCGCTTACAGTAGGCCACTGCAGTTGCGGTTTTCTGAAAAAGTTAAATAAATTATTTATTTGTTTTTACCAACCTCTGTCACTTTCTAG
The DNA here is from genome assembly GCA_963556745.1 of Catoptria pinella. NCBI lineage: Eukaryota > Metazoa > Arthropoda > Insecta > Lepidoptera > Crambidae > Catoptria > Catoptria pinella. The sequence goes on from OY750777.1 coordinate 4,051,515, forward strand.
GTTATGTTAGTTTACAATGGATTTTTCATAATTTAGATTACGAAAATTGTTGTTCTCATTTAGACCGCTACAATAAAAAGGTTTTTGAAACGGCTGGTACAATGAAAACGATCATCTCCTTTCCGTTTGTAGTACATTGAACCAGAGAGGTTACAATATACAAGGCAAGAAAGGATTGCTGACACAAGTATGAACCTTACTAAGGTGTGAATGAAAGTTTGATATTATTTCACACACGAACGGGGGAACGTACAGATCATGATAATTTTCGTTGGAAACAATGAAGTGTAAAAATTATTTTACTTTATGAAAATTCACTACAAACACGTGGACGAACAGCTAAACACTCACCTTGCGTCCGAAAACTTGGACAGCCTGGATAGGTTCTCGTCTCGCCTGAAATTACAAAACAATAAAATATAGACGTAAATACGATTCTGCAAGGCTTAATGAATAACATCTTGAATAAAATAAATATCAATTTTACTACACACCTCTTGCACGGCAGCCATTTTGACAGAAAGACTGAGTGAGTGAAGGAATGAATGACATGACAAGAGAGGGAGAAGTTTTGTGAATGTCTGTGTCCAGAAAGAGTGAATGATAACGCAATTTTTTACAGAATAAAAAAAAATCTTGATAAAAGAAGAGGAAATTACGAAAAAGACGTATTGATAAAATAATGCAACGTTACAAGCGTAGATATAATAAATTGATTACTTATTTTTGAATTAGTGCCATCCTTAACCCGACTTACACGCTTGCCAAGGCTTGGAAAGCGTCCATAAGTTTTACTTTTAAGCCTCGACCAACTTTGATAAACACTTGGACGTCATTTACACGCTGGCGAGCAGAGTTACCAGACGTACGAGATTTAGCAGTCTTGTACAAGAAACGAGAGAAACCAAACTGTCGTACAATTTTTTTAATGAGATTTTCAAAAGTTACCTTTAGTAGGCTTTTTATGCTTAAGTTGTATAACTTTTAATTTTTTATCTGTAATTCATAATCTGCTGTACCTACTTGTTCGCTTATAAGCCTGTGGTATCTGTCAACCAGATACAACATCCAAGTAAAATTGTCATTACTCTTTTCTTAATTTTGAAAAAAAATCAAAGGATGGTTTATGTTTTACATTTTATAGTGACTTTTCTGCCCTTTGAAATGTGGATAACGGAACGTTTTTCGTTGACTGAATGACTTGACACTGGCAAAAATTACTTCCAAGAGGAAAGTAGATTGCCATAACAAAAAAAAGAAGAAGATGTATACGAGATTTTGTTGCAAACTTACAAGATTTTCGACTATTCTGTACAAGGAAAAGACATACCTACTCGAAAAATAGACTCGAATTTTTCTAGTATGATTTCTAATATATTATTTATCTTAATATAAAAATAGCATAAGAATGTGAAAAATCTCATCGGCGACACGACAAGCTGCTCTTTCAAGCTCACGCAAGCCAAGCCAAAGTCAACCAAACACACGCCACGTTTAGGTCGTTTGGCTTGGTGTTTGTGGAGAGCGAGCTTGTCGAGACTTGCCAAGCGTGTAAATGAGGTTCTGTAACTATTGACCAAGCAAGTCTGTCTGTCAGTAGCAGTAACATTTGTCTACTCAACGCTAGATGGCAGTAAACGGAAATAGTTTAATATTTTTATAATCAAATAAAAAGATGCAGAAATAATTTTCTCAAAAGAGTAACGTGACAATACTTTTAGAAGATTAAATACATACAACTGTTAACCCAAAAAACATGTAAATTAACGATAGTTAAAACCAAAATAAATAAAAATATCACAATGTAAAGCCAATATGACTCGATAAATAAAAGATTTAAATTATTTATTTATTATATTTCACTAGATAATAATTAAAGAGTGCTGTTTTAGAAAGTGAGCAGCCGTCGGCTACCCAATATACAATACACTACAAAAAAAAATCAGGTGAATACAAGTATGTACAAGTACGACTGTGTACGCGATCTATAACTCCCCTACTACTGTCAGTTCCACAGTTTGTTAGACGGGTGGGTTGCAGTTCTTAATTATTATAAATCACTTCGAATTCACTAATTCGAAGTGATTAGTGCCATCTAGTGAGATTTTCTGTGACTATATACCAAGAAGAAGTCTTTCAGTGGCAGTACAGTGTTAGTCTACTCAACGCTAGATGGCAGAAAAAGTTTCCAATGAGTAACCACCTTTCCTCAAGTATCGCAGTGGCAGCACTCGCTCGTAATGTTTTGTATTCTTCGAACGTAATCGGTAAAGTGGAGTCGTGTGGAATGCGCAACAGTAGCGCACGACCGCTGACAATGCTTTGCGAAAAAGCTGATATTCCCGCGTGAGTGCGTTAGAACTTTAGCAAAACAATGTGATTCAATGTTATTGAGAAGAGAAATTTGTGCATACGATTGTTTTATGTAATAGACATTGTTTCGTGTTTAAAGTTTTGAACTTGGATTTTGAAAAGTTTTAATACCCAGCGTCCTCTAATTTGAGGGTAAGTGGAGAAATATTTCCATTGTCTTATTCTTTCATATTTAGTCATGATTACCTATTTATCAAACAAATTAAATGAAGCAACTGCTTTATTTAATTTATGACATATAACTTATAATACCTACACTGATAATCATTAAGTAAAATAAATAAAAAAAGTTCAACAAAGTTGTCTCTAGACATAGGAAAGTTATTTATATTAGGCTGGAATCAAACTGTGAATTGATTTCTGTCTGAAGAATAAGACACAAGTTGTTTTTTTTCTACTATGTGCGAATGTAAAAATTCAATAGCTTAATAAATAATAAAAAAAACAGTTCATTCATAATAGATGGGCACTGTAGGGTTTTTATTAAAACTTCTTGTGTGATGATGGTGTGTCATAAAAACAAATGAATCACGCTAGGAATGCGGTCACTTCACTTGGAGCTTAGAGGGAATAATGGGTATACAAAGTTAACTTACTATGGAAGTTTTGGAAATGCAATTTGTCAAGCGAAATTGATAGGTAGGTATTTTGCTTACGTAAAAGTAAAATCCGCATTATTGATTCCCATTTAGTCAAATACTAATACTAACCTACATAAGATTATTATGAATTGTACGGAACAATAGTTACTTAAGTAATTACTTTTGCAAATATTTTTAATAGTTTTAAATCTAACTTTACCTAATCGTGTTCGTTTTCTAATTTTTATATTAATAATGTTCGCAGTGGTACAGTGAATCAATCAAAAATCATAGGTACTGTAGAGTTCGTCTATGTTTCCGCATTGCGAGCCATCACCACCGTTGCTGGCTGTAGTTAATTAGATTTTTTTGTAAAAGCTCGATTTAAAAAGAGCACGCCGTGCGTAGGCGTGGACGGTTGCCGATATTGATTTTTGAATTGAAAAAAGTATAAAAAAGCTAAAAATAAATATTAATTATCAATTTGAAACGTTATATCTACTTACTAATCCGAATACGAAAACATTGCTTAACTTCAGAGACGCGTACACTTACTTAACTATACAATAAAGTTATTTTTATTTACATAACTAGAAACTCGAATCAAATATGTGTTTAGAAGCAATAAAACGGTTAATTAATGAAAGGAAATCAAGCGATGATAATAATTAAGACTCTAAAGATTTCCGACTTTCTGACCAACAGGGTGAAGTATTAGTAAAGCAAAACAATAACGGGTAAATGGTAGCGAATGCTAATATTTAAGATTTGTTATTTAGGAAAGGATCATGGAAAAATATACATAGATGATCGTAATGCACATTGTAACTTTAAGTATGGAAAATTTAGGTATAACATCGCCATGGCAATAAATTCAATTGGTCTCGAGTGACGACTTCCGTGGTCGAGTGGCTCGAACACTGGTTTTCGAGGTGTTGCTCTGAGGTCCCGTGTTCGATCACCGGTTAGGTCAATTTAGAAAACTAACTTTTCTATATTGGCTCTGGTCTGGGTGTTTGTGATACCACCGTTGTCTCCGATTTCCATAACACAAGTGCTTTAGCTACTTACTTTGGAATCGGAGCAATGTATGTGATGTTGTCAAATAAAAAAAATACAATTTACGAGAGTGATGATCGTATATAAGAAAATTAATTCCACCTCAACCGCATGCAAGGTGTTATCTTAAATTCACTTTCGCTTTTCTCTCTAACAACTTATTTCCCGCCAAAGTTTCCCGCTCTTTCTAAACCTATGGCAGGGATTACTTTTTTAATCGAACAGCGATGGCGATGGCGCCTTGGTTTGTCGGCCGAACCGTTTACTGGCCGACATGTTATGACTTCCTGTCTGTCCATTTCACAGCTAATACTTGTACGTGTAATAGTGCCACGGTAGTCCGTTTAGGATTAACCGGGTAAGCGTTATACATCCATTTAGTAAGTACATATCAATAACATTATTCAGAGATTACAGTGTGTCAAATTACACACACCAACCTCTTTTAGGTTATTTTGCCGAATTTAAAACAAACAATAGTTTTATTTTAGAAGTGCCGGCGTTAGCACAATGTAGCTTTTTATGAAAAAAACTTACAAACAAGCTACTTATGTACTTAAAACTTTCCCATTGTTTTTTAGCAACGCTCGGCAATATTAATTTTGCACATTTTAATGGAATAATGTAATTCGATAAGGTGATTGAAACCCATAACCAACCGCATTATTACAGTTACATTACAAATCACTAACATTAACATACTTTATATAACTACGACCGCTACGACTTCCGCTCCGTGTTAGGAAAGATGGCATGTTATTAGACTCTGATGTTTATTTATTTATTGATTAAGTACAGCCACATGATACATATTAGATGTTTTAAGGCGTTTTGTTCCATCTACCCTCCTAGATTCGGATTTGATTCCCACTGGTTCTTTGGGACGGTGCACATAACCGGCAAATAACTTAATCGACCTAAATTTTTAATAAAAAATACGTAATCTCGTCATTGACCGATGTATTTATGTACACACAACAGCACGTCAGGTTATACAGTTAAACTGCGAAAACAGCTTTAATTACATAGGGCATAAAGGCGGTCTCAAGGTCAACATGTATAGTCTGAGGTGCCGTCATGTGTACATTAATACATAGGTACATAAGTATTTTCGCCATCACCGGTTTTTAAATTCCCTATATACCTCAAAGTGGCGCCTTCATCTTAATTAAATTTATTACTCGCTAAGTACATAATGTGTCAAAAATTCACATGTACAGATTGAAGCTAAGGTTCTATATTTTATTTACAAACAATAACCTCAGTAAAATATAGTTCGTTGTAGTAACTACTTAGTACATATTTCTACTACTACAACGACTTATATTTTACTGAGGTTATTGTTTGTAAATAAACTAGCTTCAATCTTAATTAAGTTGAGGGCGCCACTTGAGCTACTTATAAGAGGTGGTGTTTACCACGACACCCTGTATATGCAAGGGTTACAAAAATACCCCTAATGCCGAATATGGTATATAGGGACCATCAAACTGATCAACTTTTAGTATGGGACCAACTCTGAAATCGCGAAAAAAAAATCAGCTGTTTCATACAAAAATTAAAATTGAAAATATCAAAATGTATGAAACAGCTGATTTTTTTTTCGCGATTATAAAGTTGGTCCCATAGTAAAAGTTGTTCAGTCCCTATCTACCATATTCGGCATTAGGGGTACTTTTGTAACACCTTGTATAATAATTTAGTTTAGTTTAGTAATAAAGGACTGTATTCGCCGGGACCATTCGTTTCACGAACGAGCGGTTGTGGCATACTGATCACTGTACTCGAGTATGCTACAAACGCTCGTTAATGAAACGAATGCTCCCGGTGAGTACAGTCCTTAAGGGGCTGACATGAGCCAACTAACGCCGCCAGTCGATTTTATTTTATTTATTCTAAATAAGCCCAATTTCTTAAAAAAGGAATCAGTCAAGGTTTTGTTATTAACGTCTAATATTTATTGAATAACTTTACACAGTTTGAAAAGGCATTCAAACAGTTTTAAAACGCGATTTTGTTAAAAGTGGCCACTGTTGGTTCAAACCCGTTTTTAAACTATTGCACGCATTTTGTAATGTTGTAACGTTATTCATTAAACATTAGACGTCATTCACAAGACCTTGACTGATTCCTTTTTTAAGAAATTAGGCTTATTTAGAATAAATAAAATAAAATCGACTGGCGTCGCTAGTTGGCTCATGTCAGCCCCTTAAAATGAATCTCATTTCCTGTAAACGAACTTTCCTTTTACACTAGTACGGCACGGCATGTTGCATGCAACAGTTATTACTTTGGCTTCAGATAATACAATTAGATGCGTGTACGATGCGTTGGAAGCTTTACAAACGTCAAAACAGTGCACTTTTCCGCGTAAGCGCATTATTGACACGTTTTATGTCCCACTTATGATGGTATCACATTGCCGCTCATACAATTTCTTTGCCAAACAACTTGATCCAACATTTGATAAAATTTCTTTCAAAGGAATATTGGATGTTGTCAAACGATCAAAACGATACGTAGCTTGGACAAAGAAATTGGATGACTGAAACATCATGTAATAGTTAATTATCTGAGGTTCAAAAGTTCGGTCCACTCTCCACTCAGAGTATTTTAAGACATAAAAAATATTGGACTGTAAGTGCGTAGATAAAACTTTTATTTCAGTTATTATTCTTGGACTGAAGCTATTACTGCGATAAAAAAATACTTTAAAATAAACTTTAGCATAAACAAAACTTTTAACTAGAGATATTTCTAGAAATTCTATTTAAAGAAGTTATTGTTAGTAAGAGTTTAGTTTTGTTGGTTTTTTAGTTTTTTGTTACTAAGCTACTAATCTAAAAACAGCTAATCGCGTCCCCCTTAATTACATAACCCAGTTTTTTACTGATAACATGTTAAGAAATGATTGAATTGCTTTATTGATTGGCGTTTATCGTATCAATCAATTTGTCACATCACATAATCTGAAAAAATAAAACGATTTTTAACTTTAACTTAATCAAAAGTAAGAAAAATTTAACAAAAATATGTTTTTGTTAATATTTTTCTTATTAGTTATTTAAAAAATCGAACACATTCCATATTTTTACAATCATAATTATTAGCACGTAGTAAACAAGCAGCGTAAGTATTCTGCAGGGACTCAACAAAAAAATCTAAACATGCTTGTCACAAGCATAAACTGTTAATCCCCTTGAAGGGCGCAACGAGTATTAAAAGTTCATTGCTATAGAAAACATGGGAGTGCCTCGAGAAAGTTTTAAAACGCTGCATTAAGTAATATTATCTTTTAAGTACAGATTATGTTGTTTGCTTTAAAGTTTACCTTACCTTTTAAAACGGCCGTATCGAACTAGACTCTTAATGGATAATTGAGATTAAGTGTGAGTAAATCAGGTAGACATGTGTTTTTGTATTAAATCATACTTAAGTAAGTCACGCATCACGCATAGGTAATGTTTTTGTAACGCTGTAACTAGCATTAACTGAACTTATGGCAAATAAATGCCTTCAAGTGGTTGTTTCACAATCTACGAATATGATTAAATTAGGTACTAATATGTGGGACCTTTAATCACGTGACAATTTGTCAATTGTCATGACAATTTGGTTTAATTTGCGGTGTAGATATGTGAGTAGTTTGTTCGGTTTTCAAATTGGTTGACGCCATGGATATAAAATTGTCATGACAGGTGACAAATTGTCATGTTTATTAAATAGGGCCCTCGTTTACGTCGGCCACAATATTGCTAAATTCATCGTACGTTGCCGGTTTTGTAATAAATGCTTCAAAGAGTTTCTTTCAAACGCATCAACGATACATTAGCCAAGGTTTGGGCCTACTTGTGGAGCCGACATAATATTTTTCTAAAACATCGAGTTAATAATATAGTTACATACGAATACTTACAGATTTTTTAGGTCCTATCACTTATAACCGCACCTTACAATATCTTTAATTATTGTTTATCTGTGATTTTAATAAATATTTCTCCAGTTTATTTAACGCTGTAGTGTAAAATAAAATGTTAACATTTAACGACGACAGACGTTTTAGTATTAAGTAATTCACTTTTAGTGCCGGTCCTTAGCATTCCTAGATATCCTAGTTTCATGGACTATTGCTTTGCTTTGAACATTCTGCATTCCAAAATGCAATCGTCTGACTTTACAAGGTATCGCGTCTTGATTTAGTAGTTTCGAAGCAAATGAGTGAACTGATATTTAAGTTTTAGATATGGAACTTCAAAATAGGGTCACCAAAGTCTGTATTATTAATTAGTACGAAATTTGGGTACCTTTATAATAAATTTTCATATCACCGGCACCATTTCCCTTTGTTGAGTCTGTTAATAAAAGTATCAGAAAAAAACCACTTGAATTTAAATTAAAAAAAAATACCACTTAAAGGCAATAAAATTATTTAGACGTATCATATGGGAGCAATTTGTCCTCAAAAAGTGTAATCTTTAAATTTTCAAAATATGTCATATTATCCAGACATTTTTGCTTCGATAGACAGCATTTAAACCGAAAAAAAATGGACATGGATCTGACGCTTCAAGAGTCAACTATTTATAAAATTAAATAGTGTCACAGATAGCCCTATTAGATAGATATATACAAAACCGGGTTGAGATATTATATTAGAACCTGTTAGGTTCACTCTCTATATTTTACGGCTGACTTGCATAACCGTGTCTCATCATCGTAAAACGAAATGAAAAGTATACTTACTGCCAGCTTACTTCCGAAGGTTCTACTGTAGAGTTGAAAGACCTTATAAAAGCACACCTTTAACAGCACCCACAAACTTTGATTAAAAGCATCCAAAAAGATCTAAGTATAAACGAAAGTCAACTCCGTGATTGTTTTTTGTTTCTTTTTATGATTTTTCGGGTCAACTTGATTTCAAATATTCGTTTCACTCGTTTGTTTTTCTTTTGCGTTTGATTTTATATTAACCTTTTTTTACATAACTCTGTGCCTCGTTTTTTACTGGCTGGCTGGACTCTGAACTTTGAACCACAATACATTATTTTAAAACGCAGACTTTATAATTTGCGTCTAAACTAACCTTTTTCGATATTTCTTCGCTACGAGGATTGTCTATGACGTATTAATTAAAAAAAAATACTACTAGATCGATAATATGGTCACCTGCTTTTATTTCTGCCTGTAATAGTAATGTCACGATTCTAATGAGGTTAATAGTAATCCTTCTTTACCAGACAGTGTTTCTTTTCCTTGCGTGTCTCGTGCAGTTGTCAGCACGACGAAGTCGTGTCGATGCGCAGTTTCACTCAAAATGTACATTTAGCACTAAGTAGGTAAAATAGTCGACATTAATGGAATCGGATACTATGTAGTCTAGGTACTAAATATATCACAAAAAGAGTAGTATATTTGAAAAACTACAAAAAAGGGAAGATACTCTTAATAAAGGTTAGTATTATAAAGCTTATGAATGTATCGTTTTAAAGATCGAATAAAATATGTTATTTTAAAAGAGGGTCAAAATATTAATGACTTTTGAGTTAAATTTTAATGAAAATTCCAAACTCGTACACAAATTGAAATTCGGAGCTCAGTTAGGTATTTTCTATAAGAATTATTCTTCATAGGCTAATATTATATCGAAATCTTATTTTTTTATTCACAACGGGTTAGCGCTTGGCCCCCACCTCACCTGATGTTAAGTGACGATAAGTCCGAAGGTGGAAGCGCACTACACCCGGAATCCTCACCACTGAGGAACTGGCTATCTTACCTCTAACTGCCGGAACACAACAATTTTTAAATTGTTGTTATGGCGTCAGACATAGGTAAGATAGTGGTAGCTAGCCAGGCGGACTTGAAATAAGCCACCAAAAAAACGGAGTACAAATGTACCCCCCTCCTGGGAATCGAACCCGGGACCCCTGCGTCTTACACTGGTGAGCGAACCACTAGATGACAGAGGCGGTTAAAAGTCTTACAAAGCATTGAGGATAGCTTCCACCATCACTATATTTTCTGGAGAAAAACTTCCAGAAAATCTACTTCATTTTAATACAATTAAAAACTCAGTCGTAAAAACCGGAATGTTGTTAACTCACAATATTACGTAATGAATAAAATGTTTCCTCGTATGCTCACTTGTTGATGACGGACAGACGGACTTACAGGAAACTCCTAAGTGGTCATACAACTCCGCTTTAGCCTCTTGTATGTATTTTCATGGCTTGTTTTAAGACGTAAGCTGTGTATTGGAAACTATAGTGAGGCGCATGCACATGCGTCATGGGTTGTTTACATTGCAAGGAAATTTTGTCGTCAAACCAATGGATCGTGCAAGAGCTTCCCTTTTTTGTGTCTGGAAGAACTGCTTAAGATTCTTCCAGTTTATTCTACTATTCAAGCAAGGAATGAGTTTTCTTTTAAGTGTTGAAGTCAACAGTCGCATCAAAAGATTTGGTCCTGATACGGAATAATTACGAGTATAATAAAGAAACAAACGAAAGAGTATTTTATCCATACTAATACTAAAAGTAACTTTGTCTGTCTGTATGTTTTGCTTTCACACCTAAACTACTGAACCGATTTTGATGAAATTTGGTACAGAGATAGAGTTTACTCTTTGGTACAGAGATAGAGTTTACGCTTGGGAAAGGACATAGCTATCTTTTATTGCGAAAAAAGCTTTTGGTAACTTTAATCTTAAGAATCAATGAATATTACAGAGAGATTAGAAAAACATGGTCATCATAAACTATCTCAAATTACTACAGATGATTTAGCTTTAAAACCTCGGCTCCACGCAGCCTCGCGTTCCACCCATATTTGATTTACTAATAATTCGAAACAAGATGATTGAATTGATCAAAGTGAGTGTGCCTGTGCGCCCACGCGCCTTAAATGCTAGTTTGTTATGTAAACCAGCGATGTATACCGAACATAGTTATGTTATCTTGGCATTATCTGACGGATGCAGAGTGTAGTATTTCGCTACTTCTCAATCTCAAATGCGCAAGCGCTTACGGGTGGTCATATCTAGGGTTGTCAAATCAACATAATGCTATATTTTGGACCAAGATACTGCATACTGTTGGAATATTATGTATTACAGCGGTAACACTGTCGGTCAGTTTATAATTTCTATAGTTTCCATTCTATTTCGGCTTACTGCGTTCAGAAACTTCAAAATAGAAAACCCTACGACTTAACGGTATCGTAAGTCGATCGAATATAGTAACTTCATACATACTATATTTTTCAAATGGATTACTGTTTTTTGACACCTTAAATGGAAATCAACTACTTATGTACACACGACAGCACGTCAGGTTATACAGGTAAACTGCAAAAACAGCTTTTATTACGTAGGGCATAAAGGTGGTCTCAAGGTCAACATGTATAGTCTGAGGTGCCGTCGTGTGTACATACTTCTTGAAAATATTTGGCAACCCTAGTCTTATCATATTGTACTCAGGTTCAACCATAGAACAGAAACTATAACATTATGCGTGTTGACTCATATTTTAATAGATTAACTGATGAGGCATTTGTTTTTGTTATCGCTAATACTGCTATTAATGAATTATCTACCGTATTTAACGGTAAAAAGTTGTGCAACTGCCGCCAATTTAAACGTGTGAATTATAAAAACATAACCAAAGAAATGTTAAACTAAAGAAAAAACTCTAAGTCTTAAATTTAAAAAAAAATGCTTTTTTTATGAATGACTTAAAGTATTTTCTATAGTTTAACATTTCTATGGTTATGTTCTTTTTTTAAGGCAATCTATGTAAAAAAAATAGTGTTAAAATACTTTTATTTACCTAAGTAATGTTCTCTGGGAATCTTTAGTTTCTTTGTGTGAAGATAAGTATATAATAAGCTTAGACCATCGTCAACCACAACGACATAAAGAAAGAAAAGCAAAGAAGCTATTTCAATAGAAAATCTATAATAGTTCCCTCTTTATGGGACGCTAGTAATATTTAAGTTCAATAGCTAAAAGTGTTAACTTACATTATAAGAGTAGAAATACAACCACAGTCATAAGCTATTAGAAAGACAGACACAATTAACTATAATTTTAAACAATACTTGATTAAAATTATGCAATGCCACTTGTAATTATTTTAATAAAGTATTAATGAGTATTTAAATAACAGCGTTATTTTAAGTTGACAATTTTCTATAACTTTTCTGAGAATTCGATTCAGTTTAATTTCAATAGTATAGTATTCATTATATGTTCTCTGAATATTGTTATTAACTTTATAATGCAACACTTTTTCACATCTAAAGAGGCGGACATACCACGGTTATACCACGGTATAATCCTCATTTCATTACATTAAAAAAGTTTCAAGTTAAAGCACACTCTATGGACATGATTACTAACTCGATTAACATTTAGATTACTAATCGATTCACGCGAGATGGTGTTAATAATCATTTCGAGTGACTCAAGTACCATACCAAGCCCATGCATTTTACATACAATGCTCATACAAATGCGACATGAGTACCTATGTTAACTTATTAATCCGGATTCCGAAGTACGAGTACACAACACTAGTACACACGACAACACGTCAGGTTATACAGTTAAACTACGAAAACAGCTTTTATTACGTAGAGCATAAAGGCGGTCTCAAGGTCAACATGTATAGTCTGAGATGCCGTCGTGTGTACATACTTAATTAACGTGTGTCTTTCATAGTTAAGTTGCCAAACTGTCTTTAAATATTTCAGTGTGTTTTAATCTTGATTTTAAAATTTAGTTACTTTTTTTATCCACAACGGGTTAGTTCTTGACCTTCACCTCACCTGATGTTAAGTGACGATAAGTCCGAAGGTGGAAGCGCACTACACCCGGAATCCTCAGCACAGAGGAACTGGCTATCTTACCTCTAACTGCCGGAACACAACAATTTTTAAAAGCCGTACCACCAACCAAATTGATTACAAAATGTACCCCCCTCCTGGAAAGCGAACCCAGGACCCCCTGCGACTTACAAGGGTGGGTGAACCACTAAACTACAGAGGCGGTTGCACTTTATTTCTTAAAAGCATTTTCGTGAACATTTTTTTCTATACAAGGTGTTACAAAAGTACCCCTAATGCCGAATATGGTAGATAGGGACCATCAAACTGAACAACTTTTACTATGGGACCAACTCTGAAATCGCGAAAAAAAAATCAGCTGTTTCCTACAAAAATTAAAATCGAAAATATCAAAATGTATGAAACAGCTGATTTTTTTTTCGCGATTTCAGAGTTGGTCCCATAGTAAAAGTTGTTCAGTTTGATGGTCCCTATCTACCATATTCGGCATTAGGGGTACTTTTGTAACACCTTGTATATACCAATCAATTAGACTGTTTACTTCCAAGAGTTCCAAGTCTATGTTAGTAAAGGGTTCTATTCTAGCTCCGAGTTAATTAAAACAATAGTTTATTTCATTTTGCCCTTTATTATTTCATATTTAATTCTCTACTCTGTTTTTAACGGATTGATAAATAAGTTAAGAAAATAACACAAAAAAATAAGTATTACCAATCTTAATACACTGGCCATCAAAACTTAGTACCTACCACACTTTTAAAATTGTAATAACTTTTAAAATACACAAGATATATTTTCGAAATAAAAATGACTAAAAAGATATTTTTTTTAAATAATAACTTCACAATCGATAAACTTCTTAAAAAAGAACTTTTTAGGGTTCCGTACCTACTAAAATGGTAAAAAGGAACCCTTATGGTGCGACTCAGTCTGTCTGGCACAGCTGGATATCTCGAGAACTACCTACTGTTATCAACTTGAAATTTGGAATAGTTTTAGATGACGTTTGCCCAACTATTTTGCAAATAAGAGAGAAATAAAAATATTTAAATATCTAAATAGTAAACTTTTTCGGAATGATGGTACGGAACCCTCGGTGTGCGAGTCCGACTCGCTCTTGACCGTTTTTTTTTTAAACTCTCAGTTGTATTGTTTAAGAAAATTTGCATTTTCAAAAGTGTGGTACAATGTTTTAAAGGCCAGCGTAGATAATATGTATTCAATGTTTTATTAGCTCAAAACTATTTCTGATCTTTATTACTCATAATATTTATTCAGACTAAACGGATAATGTGTATTTGCGGTTTTCCGCAAAGCGAACTGTAACTGTAACAGTTTCTTGGCTGTTTGTAGGATCTTGTTATCGGTTATTTACGACATATTCTATCCAGTAAGTGAAATAGACTTTCTAGTTATTACTGACCATTATCTTATAAAGAAACATTATTATAAAAAAAACAGCCAATTACTTTATAAATACAATAATAGTAAGGTAGATTTCACCTTAGGTTTTATTGTCACTTAACTCGTTAAAACTAGTCTTGCTTTACTTTAATTTGATTAAAATAAAATAAAACATGTGCTATCATAAAATAACTATCATACAATAAAAGTTATACAAGGTATTACAAAAATACCCCTAATGCCGAATATGGCATATAGGGACCATCAAATTGATCAACTTTTACTATGGGGCCAACTCTGAAATCGCGATAAAATAATCAGCTGTTTCATACATATTTATATTTTCGATTTTAATTTTTGTATGAAACAGCTGATTTATTTTCGCGATTTCAGAGTTGGCCCCATAGTAAAAGTTGATCAATTTGATGGTCCCTATATACCATATTCGGCATTAGGGGTATTTTTGTAACATGTTGTATATAAGGATTGTCTAGAATTAAACCAACGCAGGTTGTATACCAGCAAGGTATGCAAACTCCGCGGATCCAACATTTCTTTTTCTAATAATTACGATAGTCTTTTGTTTAGTGACGCTCTTTGCACACCGATTCATACACTAGAATGTACTTAATACATGTTTATAAGGTTTTATTTTGAAAATATATTGTTTTACCCCAAGTTGATTGGTTTTTGTGCGTTAGAACAATATAAGTATATTTTACATTGTACGTACCTATGTACTTAATACATGTTTATAAGTTTTTATTTTGAAAATATATTGTTTTACCCCAAGTTGATTTGTTTTTGTGCGTTAGAACAATATAAGTATATTTTACATTGTACGTCTCTCCTGTGGGCGGATGTTGTCATAATATCCACGCTTGGCAGGCGTAAATCTAGTATTGGGACCTATTGCATCGGAAATCGTTTAATAATAATTAGTTATTGAAGAAAAAGTGAATTAGCTCAACTGTTGAGCTAACTTCTTACTAATCACTTAAACTGAGCAACTCTGTCTAAACTTCGTTAGGCGCAGGCGCAGATCCGCTTGCAATTTTAAAAATAACTCGTTATTCGACTTGCAATTTTGAATTTGGAATTTCCAATCTTCCTTGTTATAAATACCTGTTTTTATTGGTAACTGGGCAGGCATTTGACCAGATTGACCAAACCTATCGCCATTCCAATTATTTTGGCTAACGAGCACTAGCCCTCTAACATAGCATCCCTTATTGAATATAAATTGCCGTTCAAGCCAAAACCATTTTAAGGACGTACTTAATTCAGTCGCCAATTCAATGTCTTAAATCTAACTCGATTGGCAAAGAACCATTTTAGGCATTAAAACTGTTACTGGCTCTCGAATTTCCATTTTTGATGCAAAAAGAATAAAATGATTGCTTTTTAGTGAGACGGTACCTGATCTGTGATATTTTCATGACATACCATTTTATTTAAAAATAGAGAAAAAGGTTTATAATAGCTTTTTTTTAAATCCGAGTTACTTAACTGCTCGATATCACTCAAAATGTTACTTAAGTTAGATACTTATATAACTATAAAAGTATCAATATCGTTATAAACGCTGTAAACGAGTTTGTGTGTTTCGATAATCAGACGTTTATCTTCGCTCTAATAGAAACATGTTTTTTTTAACTCTCAATATAGCTGTCAACCGGAAAAAGGATAGCTTTGAGATAGTTCAATTCATCATAGACAGAAATGGTCACACAGTAAACATCATATCAATAAAAAGAGATACAATACCAGACTCGACGCAAAGTCCATAAGAAAAAGCAGAGTTTATACAGACTAGTGCTACCATTGACGTGCGAGCTATTGTACTAGAACTTGAGTACAAAATGGTACAAACGCACAGGCTACTTGACACTCGACATATTTTTTACTTTATTGGTTCTGCGAATATTATAGACTGGATTCTAGTAGGCAGTAACTAATAATAACTATAAACCGAGGATCACATACATTTTGGAATATCTTTTCTCGATTTCACTTGAACAATAATATTAACGACTTATATTAACATTATATAAAATAGAATAAAAAACTGTATAATTTACTGCATTAAGCAATACATTGATTGAATGATTACAATAAAATAATAATGACAATAATTAAAAGAACATTTCTTTCTTTGCAGGACATCAGGAACGAATTCCAGTGAACGAGCGTGAAAAAGGTAGGCTACAATACAAACAGATGACCACACTGAAATAAAGTATAACTCTTACATAGGTACTCATATAAAAAAATCGCAACAAATCAGTCAATACGTTTAGGAGCTACATTTCCTCAGACAGATACACAAATACACACACACACACGTCATAACATAACACCCCTCTTTTTGCGTCGGGGGTTAAAAAGTAATGATGAAGAAGAGATAATAAGTACTTGCCTATTAATTATTCATAACATTACACCCACCAATCTGCATTGGGCCTGCGTGGTGGGTCATGGCCGATCTTCCTTATCCACCCATAAGGAAGACCAGCACTGAGGACATTAAAAATGGCTAATGTTCAACACAAACATATTACAGACAAAACGCTCAAATAATTTAAGCTTACACTATGTGTATTGCAGGAAAAGATTAGTAGAGAAAATGCTACTTTATGAAACTTAGAATTGAGTATTAGGAAGGGAAACAATACTATGGCTCTTAGTTAAAAGACGTAATAAAATAACCTCATGATTTTCTGTTGAATCTCAATATCTCAAACTCGGTGCTTATTGTAATATTCGTGGGAAACAAAGTCGCCGCGTCGTCGTTAGAAAGTAATCAGTAATTTTGACGGTAAAATGTCGTAACTTGACATAAGCTACGAGCTTACCAGGTGCTTGTCAAATCGATATAAATGAGATATTGGGAGATTTCCTTATCAACTCTTCTTTTTCGTCTTAAAGTTACGAAAAAGTTGTGTCTTAAGACTTAAGCCTGTTTCACCAGCACTATCTTATCTGATTTAATTTTAAAATGGATAGAATTTCAAAAATATTTATTAGAACTTGTGATACTGGCACAAAGTACTGGCAACAATTTTTAAGAAGATTAGAATAGAGTGCCTACTTATAATCTTATTGCATGAATCATTAACCTCCTTCAAAATAATCACATAACTGACCGGTCAACCACGGTGTGACAGCTAATTTTTTGTCGTTCCAACTATATGGTTGAGTTCATTTGGTCGTAACCCTGATGTAACATTGAACTTGTATTCTTCAAGGTGAAACTTCATTCCATCGACTTGCTTCCAATCCATCTTTGCTGTTTCATCGAAAATATTCGGTGGTGTTTTGTTTACATTATCATAGGTTTACATCATTGGGATAATATTCGAGTCTTTTGTTGTGAATAGTTGTTAAAAGAGAAACAAAATATTCGACAGTCTGTTGTTTTACTTACATAATCGAAGCTGTTGTTGATTTAATTTATTAGCACTTTAACGATATTATATTGATAGTAGAGTTAGATATTCAAGCAAAAATATGCTTTATTCGATTAGTTCAAGGACAGTTTTTCAAGACACTTTTCATTACCAACTGGGTAAACATTAAATAAACAGTTTTCACGAGCAATTCATATGATGAGTCATACCGAAAATCTTATAAGCTTAGTATGATAACTTAAGTTCTCGGAACAAGTTCCGACATTCTCCGCTCGAAGTCATCTTGTGAATGGGTTGCTGCGTCACCACATCTGACTCACGGGATTGAACTTACGACAATATTACGATGAACCGTATGCCTTAAATTTTTTTCATGATAATTTACACGACTAGTTTAGGATTTAGTCATTGCTTGAACGTTGATCTTCTAAGAAGGTCTGTAAAATCAAAATGTAGCATATGATTAGTTAGTTCTTTCACATTCATTTGACGTTTACTTTGATTTCCATTTTTTACTAGTTTTTATAAACTAATGTGGCTATTAATTCAATATATTACAAAAGTAATAGAAACGTCGTGATCTTAAAATAAAAAAAACATTCTTGAACAATTTCACACAACGCCATCTAGCCCCAAACTAAGAAAAGCTTGTAATAAGTTGAAGTTCCAATTAAAATGCTTGTCTAAAAACTTTTTAATATATTCTAAAGACATATCCAGAAGCCTTACATTTTTGTCAGAATAATATATTTTTCTGAACGTCTACTTATGAAATAGCTAAATAATTAAGAGATAGTTAACTATTTGGCTCCTACTTCATAAGTTCAGTTGACACAGATTAACAATACAAGTTTGTCTCTTCAATAGCAGTAACAGAACTAGCAGATGAGATCTATCACAATAGGTTACTACCATTATCATTCAAAATCATGTCATTGTGCGACTTACTGGCATAGAACACACCCATAACACAGTCCGAGTTCCAATTTCAAATCTAATTTAATCGTAGATTGTTAACTTTAATTGAATTTTTTTCATGCGTTTCTTATTCACATGAATGAATATATTTTAGATTTTCTTCAAAAGTCAATTAAATAACTATTATTAGTAAATATTTCCGGTGACTTTCATTATTAAATATTATGAATACTTAACTAAAAAACTTGATTGAGTTTACGTTAAGATTAGACGGCGAACAACGTGTGTGTAAATGTGTGAATATTGAAATACATATCTAATATACAAATAATGACATTTTGATCACCGGAGGTGTCTCAGAGGAAGTTTAGTGTCACTCAATTGGTTTGCGTGAGAATAGACACTTTCTATGCTAGGGGCGGTTTCTTGGTAGGAGACGAATTTTTTTTTTTAACGGATTTTAGGCCAATTCTCCGCGGCACCATGTTTATTATATCATTATACCTGTTTACTGAGAGATAACAGCTAGGAATAGGTTTCGTTACAATAAGAAGTTGTCTAACAAAATGTGGAAAACTCGAAACTCCACAAATATGATATTTGCAAACAATTTACGTTGATACCTAGTTCCTAGTCACCTAAAACTTAATGATCACGTGACTCGTATCTGTATTGAAAATAACGCCATCTTAAAAACTTATAGCATTTCGTTCGGTTTTTTTTACCTGCAAATTGATCTTCATTTATTTCAATGGTATGTTAAAATCCCAGAATCATTTATCAAGTCATATCCATCCATATCAATTGATTGTTTCAAAACAATTGGTTAATATTTCATATAGTTCACAGCACATAAAACAACAGGTCAATGAATTAATCTATTTTTTATTTTATTTATTCCATACCACATGCCAAAGGTACAGGCATTTTTTTAAATTATTTTCATGACAGACTAATAAAACCTCTTTACATTTACAAAACGATACATAATGCGATTAATTTAACAATTTACAACAGAAGTGACCAACTTCAGAGCGCTTCCGGTACAAAACGACGTATTTTAATCTGTAAACATTTATCTTTACCATACATTCTCGAGTGAAGTTGTAGCGAGTTCTAGCGTCTCGGACAAAATAATTTCGGACACTTTGTCCGAAATGACACTTCTTAATTTTATTATGTTTTCACTGACGATTCGGACACTTTATAGTTATAGTCTGACTGTACAAAAGCTTTAACTATAAAAGTATCCCGAATCGTATGGAATCGCTGTCTATTGATAATTTAACCGCATTGTAGGCATGTTTTGCATCTACGTCCATTCAATTAATTCGACATAACTTTATTTCAATACTGTAATTATTTGTATTTTTATTATTTTTAGTAAGGTGAAATTATAGAGTAATATGTAGCGCCCAACCACTTAGAGAGAAAGTATACTAATATCAGCCGTTTCTATTACTGGCGTTCGTGCTTACACTGATTTAGTTACACTGATATAGTGATTCTGGAATCTTGATACTAACCAAATTCCAAAAAAAATATCACTATACCCAAGTATCGCATGGTCAATAAATTGATCGCCATTAAATTAAGATTTGAAATTGAGTTAGTATGTTTTAAAAAATTACGTCAGCATCAGCAATGTTAAAGAATATCTGCTAACTGCATGATCGCAGACGTGACTGAATGATATTATTACGATGCGACAAATCATATTTTCTGTCAAAATATTATCAATCCAGAAAAATCTTCGCAATCATAGAAAAATTGGCATTATTTTCATTTGTAATCTAACTAATTTTACATTAGGACTATTGGTTTGATAGTATTTTTTGTCATTAGATAATATTTTTGTAAAAACATTTAAAAACCAAAAAGACCTTAAATAATGAATTCCAAAGAATTTTAGGACTTTTGTGCTCTGAGAAAGTAATTTAAGTATATACTTGTACTATTATGTATTCTGTGGTCGACATATAATTGAGACGCAATAAGTAGGTAAGTATGTAACCGAGTTGAAATTATAATAATAAGTTCAAAAAAAGCCATATAATCTAGACACAACCTACTATCTCAAAAAAAGTAATAACAAGGAAGTCGTAGACAATTTTAAGCCGATCAGACATGTCCGCGAGGCACACGTGTGTTGCGTAACCAATTTACTCTATGGTAACGCAAAAAGTAAATTCCTTTGATTTCTACTTAGAAATTGTAAGAGTCACGACATTACTAAAATTATGTAACATTCACTAATGCACCAATTAATAAGTTAACACGATTTAATGAGTTTGAAAGGAATTGAGTTTTTACTTCGATATTTCTTTTTTTTGTGAAACGGCAAGAATCTTTTAATTAGACATCAACGCGTTATTTGATTTGCGTTAAAGTTTCATACTGTTTTTCCTAGTAATTTGATGAAAAAGTTGTATAATTAACTAGTTTGTTTCTTCTTGGAAAGTAAAATGATGTATAGACGGATATAAAAGTCTTGAATTTGTTTAGAAAGTGTTAACTTTAGATGCGAATTTTTTTGTGACTAAATTACACTAAAGTTACTTTAATTTCGAAAAAAAAAAGTAAATTAATAGTGGATAACTTATTTTTAAAACAACAAATGTATTCTCTCCTGAATTGAATAAAATATGTGAAGCTCCGTTTGTAAATATAATATGTACTAAATTAGACAGTAAGTCCTCACTTAAATGATATTTAAAGCCTTGTGTAAAAAGCAGTTTCTCAAAGATAAATAGTCACCGAATCGAAGTGTACGGTAGTAAAATAACTATTAAGTACGTTCAGTGTTATAAGGTAGCTCGCGGTCAGCGGTATCTAAAGTGTGCGTGGTTTGAATCTAAATACTCTCATCAAGATTCTAAAACTGCGACAGTCAACTCTATAGTTAAGTTCGAGATTGCCCACAAACGTTTTGTGTCACCTCTTTGAATATACATAAGGATTATAAAAGAATGTATAATAATATAGGTAGTTACATACCTACGGTGTTTAATATTTATTGTTAACTTCTATGTTTTTGAGCCGAGCCTGTTTCACAATGTAAAAGTAGATTCTGAGTAGCTTACTTAACAGAAGATTTGACAGTTGTGATATGAAAAATATATCAAATCATCTGTCAAGTAAGCTACTCAAAATTTACTTTTTGATTGTGAAACAGGCCCTTAAACTTTAAATTTAATAATAAAAATCATTCTCTATCATTCTGGGGCACAGACTTATGAACGAACGCATAAAGAAGATCATATAAAACTGTGCCACTTTCTTTGTAAAAAATACAATTTACTAAAATTACCTACACATAACATGCTCATTTCAAAAGTTGATACATATCTCCTTTTTTAATGTAATGTATAATGTAGAGTAGGCCTAAGTAGCGAAACGGATTCAATCCTTACTATTTCCTAATTTCCTAATTAATACTATAAATGCGAAAGTATGTTTGTTTGCATTACGCTTTCACGTCTAAACTATTTAACTGATCATTTTAAAATTTTGCATACTCGTTGTCAGGGGTACAGAAAAAGACATAGGATACCTTTATCCAGAAAAATTGTATACTGTTCCCGAGGGATTTGACAAATAACTGTTCACGTAGAAGAAGACGCGGGCGGTCGCTAGTACAATATATAAGTATTTTATTAAATAAATATTAGACAACATCACAAACATGTTGTGATGTTGTCCCAAAGTAAGTAGCTAAAGCACTTGTGTTATGGAGACAACGGTGGTAAACACACACACCCAGACCTGAGCCAATATAGAAAAGTTACTTTTCTAAATTGACCCAACCGAATCGAGCCCGGGACCTCAGAGATGGTCGTACGTATTGAAATTATCTTAAAAAATTTAACATCTCTTCGAAGTTATTTTACTCAGATTAGGTGCAATCGATATATAAGATGGCTCACGATTGAGTTATTGATAAGATCACGGTTATTACTCATGTAAAACGTTACGAGTGATCTTACCACAGTCTACTTACCACGCATTCCTGTATCGACTAATGATAGCTACTGACTCGGCAAGTATACTGTTACTCGTTCTGGTATCGTACTTGTAGGAATAAATATCACATTGAGTCTCATAGAAAAATATTAATGATATATTAAAATAAGCTATGTCGGGATTTACACCATATACCTGTTTATTTTTGATGCTCCGATATTCTTATTATATTTTTAAGTTCTTCCGTGACCATGACGCATGCAACTGCGCCGAAATATTGGAGCCTCAAAAATAAACAGATACATGGTGTAAATCCCGATATAATTTATTTATTCTATTAACGTCAATAACCATGGAAATTTAAAACAATATGATATGAATGGTATTTTTATTATTAAAAGAGGCAAACAGAAGTTTAGCTTACAGTTAAACAAAAAAATAATTCATATATTTCAATTAATCTCTCAAATAAACTGATGCACTCTAGTATCTATTTTATCAATTTCAAGGTTTTTCTGAAATATTTATGAGAGATATCATCTCATTTATATCTCAAATGAAGATAAGGATAGTACATCTGATATTTAAAAGAAATATACATTTATTTTTTGTAGAATCCCTGATATAGAGAATTTACAAGAATATTGAACAATTTATTAATAATCAGCTTGCGTTTTTATTTGTACTTTTATAAAATTCATATACAACAACAAACAACAATATGCTGGGCATACCAATTCAACTTTCATGATACTTTAAACGTGTCAACAAGGATTTTTTATAAGTTATGTATTTTTAATATGGTGGTGTCACTTTCACAATTAAAGATACTCGCCTTAAGGGGCTGACATGAGCCAACTAGCGCCGCCAGTCTATTTTATTTTATTTATTCTAAATCAGCCCAATTTCTTAAAAAAGGAATCAGTCGAGGTCTTGTGAATGACGTCTCATGTTTATTGAATAACGTTACAACATTACAAAATGCGTATAACAATCGTTTAAAAACGGGTTTGAACCAACAGTGGCCACTTTTAACAAATTCGCGTTTTAAACTGTTTGAATACCTTTTTAAACTATGTAAAGTTATTCAATAAATATTAGACGTCATTCGCAAGACCTTGACTGATTCCTTTTTTAAGAAATTGGGCTTATATAGAATAAATAAAATAAAATCGACTGGCGGCGCTAGTTGGCTCATGTCAGCCCCTTAAGTGATAAAGTTAAAAACAAACACAGATGTGACCGTTGACAAACTGAATTCCACACCGCTGCTCCTTTTCTCTACCGACTATCATATCAAAACTGTAAAATGTTGAACAATATTGTTTACAGCAGTTTTATGCGTCACAGTCAAAGATTGAACAGGTTTTATTTTCTTCTTGATTAAATAGCAATTAAATACAAAAACATTTTCTCAATGATTAAATACTCGTAGCAATTAAATACAAAACATCACACATGTTGAAATAGCAAATTCGCTTCTACTATGAAAAATAAAAACATCGCCCCCAATACGTGAAAAAATATGATATATAAGATTGTTTATTATGTATGTTAGTCTATTTATTACATGGGCCATTGATGCCTGAAATAAAAAGTTAAATAAAAACAAGGACAACCGGTCATTTTAAACAACTTTTTCCATACTTTAAAATTATGTTAAGTATATCTTTTGCATTCAATAATTTGTGAAATAAATAATCATAACAAACATAACATTTCTAATCTCAGCTACATACGTGTCACCCGTGAGCTGCCATATATACAGATTTATCTGTATTGATACAATTTTCATTAAAGATATAGATCAATATTAACTAGCTTTTGGTACGATTATACAGATTTTCCTTGTCTAAATTTCGTATGACAACAGTTTTTTTTATTTATAATTGCCATAGAAATAATAAATTTATACACATTTTTTGATGCCGTGATACAGATTTACATTGTAAGTATCTGGCAGCACTCGTAGCACGGCAGATGCATAGAATCGAGAAACCCAAAAAATAAAAATCCAAACCGCAATAAAATCGCGCCAGTACCCGTAGAAATATTATTTTTTATACTACCTGCTCGTCAATGGCATATTATGTGTCATGCAAACCTTTCCTAAAGTAAGTAATTTTTCCCATGGGGAATAATGTGATTTGAATTTGGAATGCAACCCATGTAGTCGTGCTTGATCGAGGTTGGTTTCAAAAATGTTAAGGTGCAATGAGATTTTATTCAGAGTTAGGCTGTATGTTGACGACCTCCGTGGTCGAGTGACTTTGTACACCGATTTTCAAGGTGTCGCCATCTCTGAGGTCCCGGGTTCGATCCCCGGCTGGGTCAATTTAGAAAACGAACTTTTCTATATTGGCTCAGGTTTGAGTGTTTGTGATACCACCGTTGTCTCTGATTTCCAAAACACAAGTGCTTTAGCTGCTTGCTTTGGGATCGGTGCAATGTATGTGATGTTGTCAAACATTTAATATTTTAAAAAATAATGAGATTTTATTCTGAGTTAGGCTGCATGTTATCATTTTCTTTGCACTGCCTATACAAATAAAAAAAAGGAAAACGTAAACTTTTTACGAAATTCATTTTCACCCGCGCATCAAGAAGGATTTATTCGAATGTCGAACTGACCACTACAGAATAGATGAAAAAAAAACTTAAGTACTTTCTTTATAACAGTCATTGGTTTCAGTTGCCTCGCAGAAAGTATAAAAAGTAGAGTATGCATCGCGGGCTTAAATATGTATTTGTCTTGGGCGATCTTGAACACCTCGTACTCAGGATTCTAGCCTTAACTCCCTCACTCCGCTCGGGAGTTAACCATAGAATCCCTCGTACTCGGGGTTCAATATAGCGCCCGTGACATAATACACTACTTTAAGCCCTTATTGCATAATCTACTATTAATGTCGCAGTGAAAGACGCCAAATTATACAAAACAAGTAGGTGCTGATGCATTTTTCGGACTCTGTTTTCAAACTTATCTTATTTAGTAAACAAACTGTCTCTTTAGGATGTGATGTGATACTAAATTCTTTGGAATTTATTGATAAACAATCTTAGTCGGTAGTTTGTTTCTGTCGAAAAAGAAAATGATGTTTGCAATAATTTACTTGTAGTATCTATATCATTTTACAATATGTTAATAGTACCTACCTAATTAATTACACAACCAACTTGCTTTTAGAGAAACTACATCCTATCCTATTTGTTTACAAACCTAGCGTTTATCAAGTTACGAAACTTTAAATTTATTGATTCATTAATATTTGCATAGCAAATAGTTCTCATCGAATTTATAGGTAAAATAGAAATGAGTTTCACTTGACAGTTCACTCGTCATTATCTTCAATGTATCTACATGAATAAATGAATTGAATTGAATTGAATTGAATGTAGGTATGTATAATATGTAGGTTATGTACTTTAATGAGGTGGGTACTATTCAAAATAATTATTTTGCAGGAATGATTTAATTAACAAACGACGATCGAAATAAATATAAATAAATGAACAAACATGTTATGGAAATAAAAAACGACGGTACAACAAACACCCAGATTTGCATGTTCGTTTTCCAAATTGACCTCCCCGGGGATCTAACCCAAGACCTAAGAAACGGCGACACTATATGAAAACCGGTGTAAGTATACCACTCGATTACGGAGGTCATCAAAATGGAACAGTCTATCACGGAGTTGACATGTTCTTATAACAAAGAAAAATGACATGTAGAGCCTGGGAAATAGCGTGGGAAATCCATTGACACACACGACACGACCCGATATCAGAGGAAAAACACGTCGGTTCATCGGAATCCTTAGGAGTTCTGTGTCCTACTAGCCTGGAACAAATATTGTTCCTGGAAAGTGCGACTACTACTCTTGGGTTAGTTTTATTTGGACAATTCTTATCTGCAAGCCTAGTAGGTATAATAACTTTGTTGAAACTGAAGTAACTTGATCAAATAATGTCTATCTTCAATTTAAGTATAAGGTATATGAAAAGAACTCAATAAAATCAGTAGATTACATTTTTTGCAGTGCGTTGCGAAAATTCCGAGGTTAAGCTCAATTTCCGTAGTTAGGGTACCTGAACTGGGTACTACATCTAAAAGTCATTCATTCAATTTTAAAATTAAACCTAAAAATAGAAGTGAGAAACACTTTAAAAAGATATGAGGTAAAGCGATGTAAAAACCCTAGTTTCACATTGAAATAAAATATAGAAATTTTAACGTAAATCAATGTGATTTCTTCCAAAATTCAATGACAAGGTAAAACAAAGTAAAAAATATTTTTCTTCTTAAAAACAAAACCATAAATAACTAAATACCTAAAGAGTCCCGAACAAGATATGTCTTAAGATAATTGTTTTTCTAATTTTTCAACAATAACTTCTTACATTAAATTCTCCAAGCATCCTTGAGTCTAATACAACTGTTCTTAGAGAACATAATTGCGTATACCGTTTCAAAAAATTTTTCATAGTAAAGCAATGATTAACCCTTGCACGTGTGCATTCCAGATTGTGATTAAGTTTCCAAGTTTGGATGAGACGGGACAAAGAAAATTCCACTTCGCTCCACGACCGGGGATTGTATTAATGATGTAATTTAGATTATAGCATTTACTGTGTTAGAAAAACTGCACACATTATACAACATGTTACAAAAATACCCCTAATGCCGAATATGGTATATAGGGACCATCAAACTGAACAACTTTTACTATGGGGCCAACTCTGAAATCGCGATAAAAAAATCAGCTGTTTCATACAAAAATTAAAATCGAAAATATCAAAATTTATGAAACAGCTGATGTTTTTTCGCGATTGAGTTGGTCCCATAGTAAAAGTTGATCAGTTTGATGGTCCCTATATACCATATTCGGCATTCGGGGTGTTTTTGTAACATG
Organism: Catoptria pinella; assembly: GCA_963556745.1. NCBI lineage: Eukaryota > Metazoa > Arthropoda > Insecta > Lepidoptera > Crambidae > Catoptria > Catoptria pinella. The sequence continues at coordinate 4,078,983 of OY750777.1, forward strand.
TTGTATACTACTCAAAAGAAAATAGGGGCCACTCTATGTTCTTCTATACAAACGAGCTAACTTCTGAAAGGTATTTTTATAATAAATTGAATCTGATTTTATTTGAATTTAATATTGTTTGAAAGCTGTAATAGTCAACTTAATGTAATAGTCAACTGTACTGACGAACTTACTGTATAATTTATTCTATTCGCCGTGTTAGAATAGAAAGAAATTGGAGTTTCATACATAAATACGCGAAATTGATTTTATTTAATTCTAACTGACACACGGTGACTAGGTGAAATTATTCAGTAATTTCGACAGTAAAATCCGCTTGTTGACTATTTCAGCTTTTCAACAATATCAAATTTTAAAAAAATCAAATTGAATTTATTATAAAAATATCTTTCAGAAGTTAGCTCTTTTGTATGGAAAACCATGTAGTGGCACGTATTTTCTTTTGAGCAGTACCTATACAAATACAACGTGTTACAAAATAACCCCTACTGCCGAATATGGTAGATAGGGACCAAAAAAAATCAAATGTTTCATACAAAAAATAATTACAAAAATATCAAAATGTTTGAAACAGCTGATTTTTTTTTCGCGATTTTAGAGTTGGCCCCATAGTAAAAGTTGTTCAGTTTGATGTAGATTTCTAGTAAAAAATGTGAAAATCGTTCAATTGTAAAATAAAATAACATTTAATCTGTTACTGCTCAGAAGTTTTACAATAGAACACGCCATACTGTTTTCCGACACGGTGTCTCATTTAGTACCTGTACGTGATCGAGTAGGTATATCAGGTAGGTATTGAGTAATTGATCACTAATCGACTCAAAGTCCATACAGACTAGGATAAATGCTAATGCCGATGTAACTAAAATTTAGAATATTTAAACAATAAAAAAATATTACCGATAAGCACAAAATATACGCCTGGTTATAGAATAATATTTCATATAAGGACGTTAACAGTTTTAAACGTAGAACGCTAATAGAAAAAATGAAAAACGGTTAACGTGTGCAGACGTGCGGGCGCGCAGTCCTTACGTTGCGCGCGCGCATCTGCCTCTGAGCTGAAGTAAATGTTTAATTGCAACAATTCGCAGCTGCCGTCACCTAGCTAAATGTCAACATTTAATCAATTCATTCCCGATGTACGGCAAGGTCGCCACTTAGCGAAGTTAAGTGGCTAATCCACCAGGCGTGGCGGTTTAACGGTTAATAAAAAAAATATTATTGTAAAGCCACATGTGCATATGTTTGTAATTTCATTAACTTATGAAGTATGATTCGGCCTGTGGTATCGAATCATATATGTGGGTACCTACTGCTACTTTTTTATTTAAAGTAAAGTTGAGTAATTTCGATTGTGTTTACAAATATTACCAAAAAGTTTTTATACCATAAAGTTGAAACAAAATACAGGCTGTTCTACTTGAACGCCTTCATAAAAAAGTTAACCATCGGCACGTGGCATATCGTTTTACTTTTTTTTATCGACCATATGCCACCGACGCGTGCCCATAGAGGGCACCATCAAGCGAACCGTGTCTTGTATTATTCCCGACCTTTTTTCTATCTGATAATAAAATTAAAACTGTATCTTAAAAACTTTAGCAGAGTAACGCAACCATCATCAAAGTTGTTACAAAATGTTTATTTATGACACTTACACTATGCCATTTATTTCAACCTTAAAATTGATCTACTTTAAAATCAAGGCAAGCTGCGTAACAAGTTAAGGTGTTATGATGTGGAACATCGCTATTTCGTAACCAAACCGCTATCAAAATGTGGAATTCGGCTCATAAACATAAAGTTAATAATTTCGTAAAAAAGCACTCAAGTACGAATTTCAAACGCATTCAACCTTTTTTAAATACCAAATAGAACGCGTCACTTTTGTTTTCAATACTCAGATCTTTTTTTATTCGCATACATATTTACATACATGATGTTCTTTTATTGACAAAGATATTCAGTAGTACCACGACCAAAAAAATACCCGTAGTACTACTGGTAGTACCAGGGGCAAGTACAGTAGGTATCAGCTAAATTTCCATTCAAAAAAGACGAATTAGGTACTGAATTATCTATAAATTATCATGTAAGTATTGAATGGATTGACATTGACAGTTACATAATTCGACTTTCACTGGCGGGTACGGAAATCCCGGGTGTGTGTGTGTCCGTCTGTGTAAATGTTACTGTATCGAGCAGATGTGATGGGACCGGTAAAGGACGCATGAATACAAGGGGAACGATAGTGTCTTACGTTCCGCTACACATGGTGTTCCAATTTTACATTTGTTACTAATTTATTCAAAAACAAACTTGATTTGCTTACAAAAACTTAAGTACTTAACTAGTTTTTCTTAAAAAAGTAAGCAATTAATTTCGTATGTACAAATCAGTTTTCGATAAGATTTTTATTGACAATTTAAGTGTAACAAGGTTGCAATATTGCGAAAAAGATAGCCATAAATGTGTATAGCTAGAAGGATTAATTGAAAATTAAAAACAAACTGTTGTTTTGAAAATATCAAAAAAAAAGCTGCTTGACCTTAAATTAGGAACAAACAATCCTTACTAATATTATAAATGCGAAAGTCCGTTTGTTTGTTTCGCCTTCACGTCTTAACTACTGAACCGATCATCATGAAATTTTGCATACACGTTGTCAGGGGTACAGAGTAGGACATAGGGTACCTTTCATCCTGAAAATATTTGATCCCGAGGGATAGCAAAAAACCTTTCCACGCAGACGAAGTCGCGGGCGGCCGCTAGTATTAAATAATACTAGAGACATTTACAAATGCTTTATGTTCTTTGCTAATTCCTACGTTTAGTATGCTAATTAATTTGTGACAACTAAAATAATCCAATGAGTTAGTCAAGCACTTGCGCAAATACTTAACAATGGAACTGAGCGACATATTACAAATGTCGAACACTAAGCGCATGAATAAAATATAAGAATATAAGACGTAACACTTATTACTTATGACAACATGTTCTGAAAATACGCATTATCAAAACCCAACCATTATATCTCATTTTGTAAAAAGAAAGAATATGCAATTTTGATCACACCATATACTCGTAGCTAACCTTATCGCTTGCTTTGCATCAAAACAGGGGCGCCAAATATAAAAAAACGGAACTTGCCAACACCTGGCCGTAACCATAGAGATCCAATCACAACCGATGACACTCGAGTATCGATCGAAAACGGTTTCCTTTTCAAATTTTGACATCTGCGGAAGGAAAAGCGAGGGAAAATCACACCGTAAACAGGCTATGCAAATCAGAGAAAATGTGTTACATTGCATTTGCTTTCGAATGTGAGTTGTTTGTGATGTTTTTGCATTTATTAATTAATATGCAATTCATTACATTACATTTTAATTAATAATGAAACTAATTAAGAACCAATAATTTGGGTTTCTCATTCAGTCATAATTTCCATGGACAAGATAGGGGCACGTGGCGTATGGCAGACGCGCAGATGACACGCGACCGTTATGCCAGGTGCACACGATCCCATCACCATGACATTACTGGCTGAATGCGATACCGAACATGGTGCGCTCCGCTAAGGTGCTAAATTCCATCGTTGTACTGAAGTACTTTAGTATTTTTTGCAAACTGTTAAGACGAATTTATTCATGTTGTGCACATTTTCTGTATCAGCTTGCGTCTCGTCTTTTAATTTAAAACCCGGAGATATTTTTATCGATCGATAACCATAACAATGAGAGTATTTTATCGGCTATTTATCTTAGACACCTGTCAATTTTCAATGAAAATAATATACCTAGTAAATTCTAAAACCAGTTTTTAAAATTCATATAAGATATACTTTTTACAAGTAATACAATAATAAACTATGTTTGTCATGTACGTTCAATTACGTTTTTTTTACTTATTCCAATTTATGAGCAAAATATATACCACGTTTTATAAACAGAATCCGCTGAGAACAATAATTTCCGAATCAGCTGTGTCTCTAATAGACCGTGTTAAATGTCTTGTACGAGAAACTCTGTTATGCTTTCGCTGAAGAACGGGGAATTCGTGAGGTAGTCATTTACAATAATGTTTTACTATAATTTTATTTGTGAATTCTGATATTTCAAGCTCATGATTGAAGTGGGCACAGATGTTTTGAAGAGTTTTAACTTTTAATAACTTAAGTCAAACGACTATTCTTTCTGACAATTTTATGACAGTTTAATTACATTACAATACTGTTATTGTCTTTAACGTAAATGCAAAGACAATTTCGATAGGATTGTCAAGAAACTGTTTACCAAAGTACATAGTTATTTAAAAGTCACAGTATGTTTTAAGACGTTTAGTATGAAGACAGTATCCATTGTGTAAATAAATAAATTATCGATTGTTGCTATTCAAGCGTGGCGAAGGAGTACCAGGCACACATGAAAGTCGAGGAAGTCGACGTGGCCGCATACTCGAAGGTTAACCGCCAATGATAAAGATTCAAGGTTCACCAATTGGCGTAATGTTCATTAGATAATGACAAATTTCATATTGCACTAAAGTCTGACCGATAACACAAATTCGTTCAGAAGGTCGATAGGGAAGTGCGTTGTACATAAATTTCAAATTGTTTTTTCTCTGACAGCTTAGTATTTTCTTTTCTTGTGCTCTTAGTGTATGACTTATAAGGATAATGGCACAGGTATACATATTACTAATGGGAATAACTTTGAAGAAGGGAACTGGATAATTTGTGAAATCTTTCCTTAAGAACTACGCAAAAAACACCTTTCGTTTAAAAATGAAAATACAATAATTACAAAAAAAAAAGAATATCTTGAAGTAGATATATACATCAATAATCTACACATTATACACAACATAGATTATATAAATAATAAGTCAGTATTCAATCAAATAGAGGTTTTACAGTATTTGGTACAATTATGCTTTCCGTATATACTTTTTGGTAAATACTAAAAATAAGAATACGAAAACAAACGAATAAATTAGCCTTATATGAATGTTAGCTTTTGCTACAATAAATACATTGCCTTATAAATGTAGCATCTTTCGATACATAAAACATGCTCGTTTATCTAAATTTTAAGCTTGCATGCCACGAAGTTATTTCCAGCTGCTTTGACTATAACCATTTGAATTATAATAGTTCGTTACCCCGCATTATTCTGTTATTGCTCCCACAGAATAGTAAATAAATGGAATGGAACACAAGACTTTTCAAGCGTATTTTTCTTTGCAACTTATTTTTATTCCTTTCTTACCATATAAGTAATATAGTCGATAGATGTTGTTGATTTATTAACAAAAACAGTAAGTTGCATATCAACAATAAAGTTATAATTTTAAATTTTGAGATTTTAGCATTCACAATGCTTTTTTTATATAATACTAAATAATATACTAGAAAAAATACGACTCGCACTAGATCATGTTCTCGGACGGGAATCGAACCCGCGTCCGTAAGAGTTGATATACTAGGAGAAATTCGACGTTCCCACTAGAGATTCGGTAGCTCAGCGGTCAAAGCATTAGACCGGATATCCAAAGGTCGCGGGTTCGATTCCCGTCCGAGAACATGATCTGATGCGAGTCGTATTTTTCTAGTATATTATTTAGTATAACAATAAAATTGTTGACAATTAACTTGTCAATTTTGTTTTTATAAGTTTTATTGTTATTATTTGGACTTAATGGTTACTTAAAGTATTTATTTGTAATTAAAATAAAAAAGATTTATAAATACTGTCGCCAAATGGTAATCATACAATCATTCAATCAATGCCAAAGTGATTTGCGTGAGAATTGCGTGCATTCGGCGGGCACAGACTAATTGTATGAAACGAAAAAAAAAGGTACTCGTAACCATAGTGTTTACTATAGCAAGCATAAAGTTTGCCACAGGTTTTGTGACCTTATCTCGTGTTGAATTACGAATCATTTTACCTTAACTGTGAGGAAAACCCATATTGATAATAGCGTATTGTGTGCAACATTCACGTCACAGGATGAATACTTGCGGCAAAGGAGAAAATTAAATTTCTTTTAGTCTGTCTCAAATGGACAACGTTGATAGTCCGGCCATTAATAAAGTTTAGACTGCTTTTTAGTTTTTAACGTCAAAAGCTCATTACAAGTATACTTTTTTATACTTCGGTCGGCCCTAAAAAAATTACCTACAAAGTAAACTTTACCAAATTCTATCCGTCAGAATATTGCTTACTTATTTAACTTTGACCTTTTTGTTTCGATAAAACGTATGGAAATTCTTAATTTTAAATTTCTTAAAGATCGAATCAATTAAGCTTCAATATATGAGAGATTGGTACTTGTGGATTTAACAGTTAGTTTGTAAATATTGTGTAAAGAATCTGCCCGTTATTTATTTATTAACTTCATGTTAAGCAATATTTGTCGAAGTGCGTGTGCGATATATTGCGATGCTGCAAAGTTATTTCGTAACGCAAATCGCTTGAGCAATACGGATTAGCGACCCCATGATAAATAGTATAATTAAAGTATTTAGCACTGTGCAGAATTAACAAGTACAAAAAAGGTAATAAAAAGTAGAGTCATTGAGAACGCTTTTCTTCGTTTTTCATTCTTCGATCGTGATAAAAAAAACATTGGTTAAGTACATTTCTGTTAAATGTTGTCACTGTGATAAATTGTCTCTTTTTTGTGAAGAGACAAACAAATACTTAGGTAGTATACGTAATATTTTTTTAAGTTTTGTCTACCTACTGATAAAACCACAGTCCACACCTTTTACACTTTAAATCTTTTCAAACAAGTTTATCTACTGTATATTAGACGACCTCCGTGGTCGAGTGGCTTTGTACACCGGTTTTCAAGGTGTCGCCATCTCTGAGGTCCCGGGTTCGATCCCCGGTTGGGTCAATTTAGAAAACAAACTTTTCTATATTGGCTCAGGTCTGGTTGTTTGTGATACCACCGTTGTCTCTGATTTCCATAACACAAGTGCTTTAGCTACTTACTTTGGTGTCGGAGCAATGTATGTGGTGTTGTCAAATTTATTTTATTTTTATTATTTATATGTATAACAATACTTGTACAAAAATGGTAAAGAACAACAGCTTGGTTTGTATTTGACGCAACTGTGACGAATTGACCTCACAACGAACGTCTGCAACTCTTGAGGTCAGTTCAAAAATGTTACTTACTTAGACAAAGGTCAACTTTTACGTTATTCGCTGTGTAACACCATTAGTGGCTATTCTTTGACTTAACACCTTTTCAATGTAACCACACCCCTTTTATATCTAATCTGAAAACTATAACCGTGTTATCATGCGTGTTATTCATAAAAAATTCAAACTCTTAAGAGGCGGCGGACAGAGAACTTCTTATACAAACGTAATACCAAAATGATTTGCAATTAGAGCATAATTAACTCTTCTTGTGATGTTATTCGGATTAAGACAGTATTTGTCTAAAGTTCTATTAAACAAAAAATCCAAAATACCTAATAATTTTAGTATTACGTTTGTATACGAAGTTCACTGTCCGCCGGCCTCCTATAAACTTAGTTAAGTTAAAAAAGTGTTTTGTCTTTTTCTAACAATATATATTATGAATTGAGTATGAACGAATAAGACAAAACACTATAACTAAAATTTGTTCACAAAGCATTTTAATTTTTGCGAAAAATATGGTAAGTCCATTTAAAGAAATGAAATGAAAATGAATTGAATTAAAGTTATCAAAAAATGGGAAATTCATTAACTTTATGACCTTCCAATTAGGTCATTCTGATTCTTATAGTGAGTAATCCTTTTCTTAAGTATGTATGCTTCTTATCAAAGTTAGCTTTACACTGCTAAAAGTAAAAAGATGGAACCTTAAACTGTATGACTATACATCAACAATAACTAAACAATCAGTATAGTAAGCAGATAAATACTTATCACATTGGTTACATAGCTTTATGAATCATATCGGTAGTCGGTACAGCATAGACTTGACTCATAGCTCGATGTCCATTAGCATGACCGACTTTTAAAAGTTTAGAGTCGCTATTTTCTTTAGTACTTCATTAAAGATAACTGTGGAACAAGATTCTGTTGAAAGTTTAAAGTATGTCGAGTATTACGTTAGTTTTTTAACTCTTATAGAAAACAACCTTTTTTCTGATATAAAAAAATGAGAACCGGGTCCGATAAACTCATAGCCAGATAGGGGCATACCGTTCGTTCTCAAGTTTAAATCAAGGGGGGAAATCACTGAATGAATGGTCGCCCTTGCACTTCGGTCGTACAATAGATCTGCAACGGTTTTTAACATCTGCCCGCCGGCTTCAACGCTCGTGAGATGCCAATATTATTATTGTCAGACCAAACCAAGCTCTTTAATCTACATCTTTAATATTTATGTATTTCCGACAAGGTCGCATCGTGCTTTAACAAAACACGTAAACGTACATTCCCATGATCACGTAACAACATAGGAAAAACAAATTCAAAGTCAAACAAGAATTGTCACGCACCGCCACCTCCCAAAGTACGACCAATAATGAACTGACAAATTGCGTCACTGGCACCGATCATTAAACCCGTCACTACGCTCAAATTGATCTTCCCACAATAATTTTGTCTTTTGTTCTTTTACAGGATGTCGAATTTTCAACGAACGCGCAGTAAGGTGTGGTGGGGTGACTCACCTCCGAGCATCGGGAGTCCAGTGGCTCAGCAGCCGGACTGGAACCAGAACAATCGCAGGGATGAGCCCGAATGGGAGCCTCAGCTACCTCATTGGATCGCGAATCAAGCCGACCAACAAAGGAACAATAGCGTAGATAACATTGCGCAACCGAACAATGTGCAAATAAACCAATGGCCTCTACGCCACGGCAGTCCCGGCAGCCACAAAAGCCAAGATTCCGGATTCTCAGATTCGGATAGCTCCCCGCCGCCTTCTCAATACTACCCGGAGACTAATGATTCTAAAGATAAATCTTCTAGTAGCAGCGATTCAAATAACAATGAGAACGTTACAGTCAAACTAGCGCCTGATTTTCAAACACCGAGTAAAGACGTCGTCGACAGTGTCAAAGAGCCTGATATTGTAAGCGAAGGGGCTCCGACACCTAAGCCTCGATTACGAAGCAGCAGCGTCATACAAACACCGTATGACTTGCAAATGTATTATGAAATTCATCACGATGAGGAACACATGGAACTTCTCAAAGACAAAGTTTCAGAAGATGTTGATAAGAAAGATAAAACTAATACTACACAAAAAAATCTGAACAATGAAAAAAATATCAAAGATAAAAATTCAAAAAATAACTCTATCATTAGTAACACTAATGCTAATCAAAAACCACATGTTAAGCAAGTGGAAATAAAAGTTACATCTCCCTCATCTAATAAAAATATAAATTATTCCAACGAAAGTGCAATAAATATTGAAACCAAAGATATTTCCCCCAAAAATATAAACGTCTTAAGTCCATCCAAAAAGTACCCGGTCAAAAAATCTTTTGTGTCAAGCACAGATACTGACAGCACCAAAATTAGTAAAGTAGCTAAAGTTAAGGATTTGGAAACTAGCAAAAACAAATCGGACGAAAGTTTAGAATTTATAAAACTAGCAAACAATAATGAGATTGCTGTTAATAATCAGCCAAGAGTCCGTACACCTATATCAAATGTATCTTACGTACCTACCGAAAGAATCGCTGCTACCAAAGCTGATTTTAGACGAAGTATGTCGAATGAAGAAAATTTACCAATCACAACTACACCAAGATTCGAAAGAAATAGACTGAACAAGTCATTAAACTTTGAGGCCCAGAGACTAGATCAACAAATATTAGATATTCAAGATGGCTATCATTCACTAAGTTATATAGATGAAGATGACAAAGAAGAAATGGAAATTTACACACAGGAAATACATAAACCGACTAAAGCTCTCCTTGGAAAAAACATAATGGATAGTCTGCATCTAAAGCCGAATAAGAAGATAGGACCAAAATCTAAACACCGATTGGCAACAAAAGCTGAGAAAAAGGAACTGTTTAGAATATTTCCTTCGAAGAGAGAAAAACCTGGTGTAGTTGACACGCATGCAGGAGGAGTATTGAACGGAAGTAGAGTTCCATCTCTTGGTCTACCAAGGACAGCTGAACATAATTCCTGGGTGTTGGTTGCACATCCAGAAGAAATGTTGATACCTTCCTACAATGAACGCTTGGTAGGTGAAGAAACCCACGTCACTTTAAGATCAAAAGACGAAGAAGACATCAATTACCTCAAAAACAGAAGAGTAACCCCACCGCCACAATTCCAAGATAAACTAAAAATACCATATGATACAGACTCGAAGACAGACAAAGACTTAACACACGATTCAAAGCGAGAGAAGTTAAAAGAAGTTGAACTGAATTTTGCAGACGTACAACTGAATCTAGCATGTACATCTACTCCAAAAATGCTAGCTCCCCACGAGTACATGAATGGAGTTACACCAAAGAGCGTCAAAAAGAATACTCATAGGGTTAATTTATTGGAAAACTTTAATACTAGCGGGTAAGTTTAATTATTAAATCATTTAGCTAATTAATTATTAAATCATTTAGCTATAGCTAATAACTACGTAATTATGTTTTCAGGATAGTGCTTAACAACCAGAATGAGATATTGTACAGAGAAAGAAGTATAGACCAGACCAATTTGGAGAGGCTTTGTGAGAGGAAGCCAGAACCGGTGCAGCATTGGCTTTGTGACCTAGTAGGGTCGTGTGAGAACGAGTGCATGACGACTCTCCAGAGCAAGCCTTTAGGTGCAGAAATGAAGGCAATGGTGACAGCCAGCTCGGCTACCATTACTGGCAATATCAAGAAAGTACAGACTCATGGGCAGATCATTGTACATCAGTATAGCGACGTATTAAGGTAAAATTGTTATAGAATTTTAGATTTTGTTTATAAATGTTAGTCAGTCATCAATATTAATCATGACTTTCAATAATATTATACTCATTAACTACCTACTCTCCGATATTTTAATGAGTTATGTAAGATTTTCTACTACACATAACATAACGCTATAATAATTTTGCAACTTTAATTATTCACAATAAGAAATTAATATCGCTATGAATTTTCTTACTATTTGCATTCTAATTAATGAAAGGCTCTTACGTAAATCTACATTTACCTAATGAGTTAGCTCATCAATAAAAAATAAAATTTCATAATTTCAGACAAATGGATTCTGATAAACCTAGTGAAGAGCAAATCTGCTTACTGGTGGCTAACATAAACGAATTTGTGTTGGCTCACAGTATTACTCTGAATACAAAACCTCCAGGAGAAACCCCGGAGAGGTGGGATAAGATAAAGAAATCACTACAACTATACCTGCAGAAGCTAATTGACATAGGCGAAGATGTAAAGGTAGAACTCAATGAGAGCAGGCCAGAATGGAGTTTGGTGCAAAAACATTTAGACACGTTGACTGGAATCTTTTTGGAGACCACGAAGGCTGTTCTGGTTCAACAAATGAAGGTAAGTTTATAAACAGTTAAGCCTCTTACGTGGATGTTGCCATAAATAATGTACATGCGTGGCATTGGCAGGGATCGAGGTTTTTAAACTAACTCTATGAAGATCAAGTATGCACTTATAATGTACAATCGTGTCCCTTTATAATGCGTTCCTGAGTTCTCTCATTTGAGACAAGATATTTGCAATTTAAATGACTAATACTCGCTGATTATTCACGCATTCTACTGGTGCATTGGCAGATGGAGAGGGACGAATACCAATGTGTTTATATGGAATAACAAATAGCTTTGTCATCTTTTAATAATTTTAAAAACAAATTATAAAAAGTTCACACATAAAAGATGTGAGGTTTCGTAAAAAGGGGTTCTTTACTGTTCTAAATGACTTTCAGTGACGTAAACGATAATTATTCAAACTAAAACCTAGATCGGTGACATGTTTTTATTTTAATTATTAATTTTGTATTTCAGACACTCGTGTCAATAATTGAAGAACCCCCATCGGACATGCTACTCAAGAGCACTTTGACTTCAATCGGCCATCTTGCCATGTTAAGCGAAAACACCGAGAGCTCTCTCCACGAGAAATGCACCAAAATCATGAAGAATATTACCGACTTGCCTTTTGTGGACTGCGGAGTGCCGAGGGCGTTGCTGACAGCTATCATTGAGAGCAATAAGAGTTCTATTAAAGCTCTGTCGTTGAGAGCTTTGGCAACAGTCTGTGTGACTGCCGATGCTGTGAAGCAATTTGAAGAGGTAAGTTAACTTTATCATCTAATAATACAGTCATGGTAGCTTTAATAGGACTGAGGATTTTGAGTCAATTTAATAAATACAGTTAGTCGGGTTTTTTTTTTTCATTTAGTGATTTTTTTTCTAGGGTGGTGGTATTGAGATCCTCTCAGATATATTGTCTGACCGCTCCAATCCAGAACCTCAAATGCGTGAAGCCATCACGGTTTTAACGCAAATCACCGCTCCTTGGCTTCGCGGTCACTACGATCTGAACCAACTGCATCTGTATTTGAACACTATCGTCCAGAATATTACTGGTATGTAGAAAAAAATTCAATCATCAATAAAATATTGTTTTCAATGTATAGTAGCGACATCTATTGACGAGTAGCGAGCTTAACTTAAGTTTTTTAATACTTATTTTTATTTTGTAGGATTACTATCCCGCACTGAGTGTTGCCAGTTATTGTTACTATGCACGGCGTGTCTGGTAAACTTGGTGCGAGAACTGGAATTGGAGAAGAAAGAAGACGACATCAGCGTCACTAAGTCTGACATAGTGGAGGTGTTCACTAAACACAAGACTGTAGAAAAACTACTTGATGCTGTGAAGAAACGGGGGCCGAGCATATCTGTGTTTTTACAAGTATGTTTTAAATATCCTAAATACATAAAATATATTCGAAATAATATCACTAATGTGGAATTTTTTCTCTTGATGTCAGCGTCATCTTTTGACGAGTAGCATTACTATTTTTTTTGTTTGTTTCAGGAACAAACGGCTTCGTTCCTAGCGTCTCTGTCTAGGATCCCTCGATGCATACTCCTTCTATCAGGGCTGACATCAGTGAGCGTGGCGCTGGTTTGCTTCACGCGAACTGCACCAACTCACGCTCCCCGCGCGGCCGAACAACGTGCGCAAGCACGGCTACATTGCCATGCTGCAGAAGCTATATCTAGGTAAGTTTAATGAACATAGATGGCGCTGAATTATAAACTATCCTCACTTTTCTGTGGCATAGGAACCAATCTATCTTATTTGTACCAAAACCAAAATAGGGGTTAAAGTTAATCCTGGGTCCTATTAAAAAAATTAATGACAGACATTTTCAATTTGGCGGTATAATTCACTATCAATCGGATAAAAGCTATATCTAGGCATTGAAAAATCAGACAGTTGTTAAGTTTCACATTTTTTAATCGGTTATCTGTCTTTTTTAATTATACCTTTTTCGTATTCTTATTTAATAGATAATGTTTACAGATTAACAGTGGTGCCAGACGTTGCCCACCAAATAGTCCAACTGGAGGGTGTTCCTCACCTTACGAGGCTCGTAAGGATGCAGAGAACTCGCCCACAGTTGCAGCCAGCGACAAAAGACGTGAACCCCGACCAAACCCTCATTCACTGCCTCAAGGCACTCCGGAACATCTACAGACATCACACGGAGGCATTCCGACACTACGAGAAAGATGTGGAAGATATGATCCGACCACATTTAATGGAATCTCTCATGCTGTTTTCAGCTAAGCAGGAGAGCTATGTTTAACTTGGTCAGATTACAGCCATTGAATTCAATTGAAAGATGCTTTTCAATTTTTATATTTAAAATACTATATAATACATAAATATAAAGTTAATAATGAAATTTGTTTCTTTTATGTATACTTTGTAATAAATTAGGTACGTAATTAAATCATTCGTAATTGAATAACGAAATATCGTCGAGGATAGTGCAAATACGATTTACTAGCATTGTATAATTCCGCGTATCTGACGAATAACGAAACATGCCTAGATGCTGTTGAAATAAGAAAGTTATAAAGATAGAACCTTCCCCAGAAAAACTAGGTCTAGTGTAGATACGCACCTTTTACTTCTGCTACATAAGTATACACGGATTTGCACTATCCCCGACGATATATCGTTCAAAACTACTTAATTTTTATATATTTTTATGTGACAATGTTCGCAAGAGACTGCATCATGCAATGAAAATATAAAAGCAAAACATTCCAAGTGTGTTAGCTTTGTATATAAGCTTTCATTTTAATAAATTACTATTTTTAAGGGCTTTGTAGATTGTCAGCTTATCAACTACTCAGTTATGTCTTGAGAAAATCTACTTTTTATACTAGTGTTAGAAAGTGGCCATACTTTTTACTAGTCTTTTCATGTATAATTATTCTTAAGCTTGCTTACGGAATCGAATCCAACTATGAAAAGGAAAGATTGAAAAACGAGACTACTATAACCTTTTTTCTTTATTGTATTTCACTATAACTCTCGAATATATCAATCACTTTGTGTTATTTCATGGACTTAAAAACTTGAGTAATGTAATTACATTAGATATTGTAAAGATATGATACTTATGATTAGAGATGTGGCTGTCCCACCTTACTGTTATATGTTTACAAATGAAGTATATCCTTATTATGAAAGTGGCTCTTTTATTTATCACATATGTATTAAAAATAATATGTCCTGAGGTCCTGACTGACACTATGATTCATTTTCGAACAGCATGAGCTCAGATCATACAATATAAAAAATTACAGTTAAAAATGATTTGATTTATTGAAATATAAAATATTCATACTTAAAATTAACACCAAGATACATAATGTCATCCATATGATTGCTTGACATTTTTAGAATGGACTATATCTACAGTAGTCTCGTGGCATGGCCTCAAATCCATATCATATACTCCCAAGCAGAATTTGTTTTCTGGTGCTTTGAAGAAGTCCAAGCCCCTTCCAATTTTTATAATCCAACCAGAGCTCAGCCTGTAATATTGTCATAAATAATTAATCAATCAATAAGCTAAACTTATATATTGAATTGCACTTTAGCAACAATTCTTTTTAATAATAAAAGTAATTTATTCTATTTTCTATTGTCTTATATTTCTGAGTTGTTAAATAAATAGCTAAATTATGTAAAATGCCTCTTTTATACAAATACTGAGTATGAGTAAGTACTGAATAAAAATAATGAGTATGAAGGTAATTTAAAAAATCCTAATACCACAAAATAGAGTAAGGACAGAAGTCAAGCTTAGTACTTACTATGTGGGCAACACACTCACACACACAGACAGCTCTCACCGACCGACAACACTGCGTCACGCACTCACGTTTTGAGATTTGTCTGAGATTCCCATCATTGTGTCAGTGAGAGGGTGTCTGTGTCCGTTGCTTGAGCACACATAGTACTAAGCTTGATTTCTGTCTTCTCTATTTTGTTATAATACATAAAATACTTACGTGATTTGTCTATCATGCAATGTCTCCGAATATTTAACAATTAGTTTCACTTTATATCTCGCCAGGTCATTTGACAAATTACTGAACCACTCTCTCTGATCACCCTCTGATCTATTGTCTCTTGAAGTTATTAATTCAATGTGTCTTAGGTTGCAGCATGACTTTACAAGTAGTTCACAGAGTCGCAGAAAATTCTGACACTGAAATAAAAAATAGTAATAAATATGAAATACTACAGAAAATTATATTGATTTGAATAATTGCTTTAACAATAGAACATGAAAATTTATTGAATTTTAAATTGGTAATCACATTAAAATATGTAAATGGTAAAATCAATTTGTTCTAGTTTTATTAAATTGTCATTGATGCCAATCTTTTTTTTTTCTCTACCGCCCATTTTATTTTGATTATCAATTTATAAATAACAATAAAAATTCAATTGTTTGAGCTATATTACTTTTCTATACCCAATAATTGATAAAATCAACATTTTGACAAGTCAAAAATGGGTGTCCTTCTTCTTGATACTGTATGAATGAAATGGGTTAAGTTAGTAGGCAAAACTGTCTAAGCAAAAACTATATTGCCTACATCATCTATAGTGTATCTAACATCAAATATGGTTTAAAGCATAGGTACTTGGTGAAAGCTTCTAATATACGGGTCTTCAACAATAACAAATTGAACTTCATCATCCAGGAATCTTCCAAATAATGTCTTATAACTATGGCCAGTAGAATTATTCTCTATATGCACTTGTTCATGGAACTGGCCAGCTTCTTTTTGTTGTAAAACCAACTTCTTTATAGCCTCTGCTCTGTTCATATATTCCTCTATCTTTTTTCGCAAATAGTTCCGGGTATTTTCATCTGGTTCGCCTACAAAAATAGTTAATTACTTATAATCTATACTATTACCCATGTTGCGTGTAAATTGTTTTGAATAAATTTATAATCACTTTTTAAAACCTTTCATTTTATCCACTAGAATTTGAAGACCTTCTTGATAACAAATAAGGGCTTCAGTATATTTTTTCTTTGTGTCCAGCTCTACACCGCGTTTTAGAATATTTATTGCAGCACTTTCTATATTCATTTTTGATAATATTCTGGGCAAAAGGCTAATTTTTAAATACAAACAAGCAAATCCATCAACTTTGCTCAATTTGGTTGACTTTTGACCAGTCCAGTGTTGCCAATTTGCGAAATGATGTAGTAAACGCGTAGTAGGTACTTCTTTAAGGATTGGCTAATATGTGATCGAAGACTTAAATAGGACAAGTAGGTAAGGATAAACAGACAATACATATAGCACTATATAGTATAGTTTAATAATAAATTCATTCACACTGGTGGCGATCATCGGCTGTGTGAACTTGTGTGGAGCTCAGAAGAATAAAGTTTTTCTTCTGAGGTGTGAGAGTAGAATAATATGTTATTTATGTTTTTGTTGGCCCGTACGATTTGCAAATGTACATTTGCCAGTGTTTCATAAAATAGTAAAAAAAAAGGATGGCAATGTCAACTGTCAAAAGTCAACTTAAAAAAGTGTCAAACTGTCAATGTCAATCAAACCAAACAGTAAACAAACCCGAAAATCCATGGAAAAAATATTTTTCTTTAGTAAATTAAACTATATTTAATGGTGTTTATTATGATACCAATTCCTTTAATGAATATGAGTATATAGGATAGACGTAATTTGTATATTACTTTTACATTTTAATTTTTCTTTCCTCCATAAAAATGTCTAATCAATTAGGTCGTGCGGTTACTCAGATTCTGCTCAGATATTTTGGTGAAATAGTGCAACAAGTTGGAAGAGACTTGTTTACTTATGGATCCAAACCAATTAGTATGATTGTGAAAACATCAGGGCTCCCCAGAACACAGGTAAGTTAAATTTAAGAGGTTATAAGTGATGAAGACTAACATGTGACAGGTTTCTTTAATTCTGGAAGCAATACTGTACTTATTTATCGAAGACCGCTTCGTAGGAATTGTTTGTTAATTTCTGCAGTATTAAAACAATAATAATTGATAAGGTGAACCCAAAAACAGATGCTTTAGCTCTAGTCCGCTTCATAAAATGATCATTTTTGGCCTTTGTTTACTTACAAACGAATAATAAAAGCTTACAAATAGGTCTAGCTATTCTTGCTTAATACTTAGGTCAGAGTCAAAGAAAATAAACTTTGTTATACTAAAGCCATTTTCTTTTCAGGTTATAGAGAGTCTTCGGACACTGCTGAAGTTTGATCTGGCATCATTTGAACCTTCAGTTAACGAAACCATTGCAGATTATAAGCTTATTCCTGAAAATGTACTCCTGCTAATACGATATCCAAGGTCTGGAGTTAATTTTAAACCTACTAAATTATTTGATACATAGTAGGTGATAATACATTCTTGTAATGTTTATTAAGTTGTAACTACTATACTATTCTATTACCAGAAGTCTGTTTTATTTATTATTCTAATTTTGATGAAATAAGGCACAAAGTCAAATTATTAATTTAATTGTATTTTTAAGAGCAACTTGTTTTTGGTTAACAATGTAGCCATAATTTAGTATCTAAGAATTAATAGTAACAATATTTTAAATCATTGCATTACCAAAACCAAAATTTAAAAGAATATTATTATGTACTTACCTCATGATTCAACTATGCAGACATTGTATTTTGAATGAAATGTTGAAGGTACCTTCTTCAAATTAAGGGCAAGTATGGCACCGAAGCAGAAGTGTTGATTGAGGAACTGTTACACCAAGGCTCCTGCACCTCCACTGTTCTTCTTGTCTCTACTGCCATTAAATACAAGGATGGAAAGGTAACTACAAAAAGGAAAAGCTTAACTATTTTGCATTTCTCTTGTAAAGTTTTTGAATTCATTGAATTGAACACATTAATTTCCATAAGTGGATTTTTTAAACACATCATTGTCAAGATAAAACAAATTTAAGTAAGCTAAATGAATCAAAGAATATGATGAGGTTAATGCTAACATTGAGTTTGTTTACAGTATCATTAATTATTTGGGTAATAACAAGGCATATTTTTATTTGAAGGAGAAGAATTTAAACGCAATCCAGCTAAAAGACACATTCATAAGCCTGGCTACAGCGGGCTACATACAGCAGGCACCGGTCGCTGAGTTGAAGGAGGGCAGTGACATACCCTCTCTGGTGCCGGTCGCTACTATAGTACCGGACATCGACGCCAGAATACTCATCCAAGCTGTTAATACTGGAAATATGGCAGAAATAAATGATAGTAAGTTTGGAAAAAAATATGATATTTGAGAGTTGAATACTATGGTAAGTAAGTCAGACACAAAAGATTTTATTATTAAGTACTTAAAACCTTTTTTTTTATAAATACCTAAATAATGTTTTTTTAATATTATTAATAGTCAGTTCAAATCTACTCTAAAAATAGAGGATTAAATTAATTTTAATTCATCAAATGCTTTTTCAGATGTATATTGGAAAGTGAATTTTGACAGATTCCACCAAGACTTCAGAGATGATCTGATGATAAAAGCTGTCACGAGGCGAATTGACGAAAATGGTACGTAAATTTATTCTATAATAGATTCCTAGGGATCTCCTGTGACTGTGTGGAAGTTTGTATGGGAACTGTTCGTATAGACTTTCTTGGCTAACAAAATTGGACACATGTAGCTTAGTAATTATAACCCCTTTGTCAGCGGGCGAGGTGATGCGTCTGCTGCTACAGCAGATGTACCTGTCGTCGCCGGCGTGGGCGGCCGAGGGCGGCGCGGCCGCGGCCACCGACCTGCGCGAGCTCGCGCGCAACAACCTCGACCGCCCGCTGCTGCACCAGCACTTCGACCACTACCTCAAGGTTATAGGTCAGGGCGCATGTTGTTTATCTTGTATGCTAATGTATTTGTAGTTGATATAACTCTTATGACGCAGTTATAGTTATGTTAGTAACAAACTTTTGTAGAATATCTATACCTACATAAATTTTATTCCTTATTAAACTTTGGAATATCCTTGTTTTGTAAAAAATACAATTTTGATTTTTAAAAACTCTCATTACCACAAATAGTAAATTCTAATATTTAATTGTGGTCATGAGAATTGTACACACGATGACGCATCAGACTATAATGTCGACCGTGAGACTGTCTTTATGCGCTACGCTACGTAATAAAAGCAGTTTTCGCAGATCAAGTGTTAAACTTGACATGTGAACAATATTAATATTGTTATTATTTTCATTGGACAGCCATGCTATCGAATGAAAATGATTAGTAAAGAACGCAAAACGCCAGCCGAATGATTTAAAAAAACCGCTCAAGTGAGAGTTGAACTCGCGTACCGAGGGTTGCGTACTATCATAATTTATAATATAATTACTGCAGAGTTGGTTGACTTGACATGACATTGATTGACATAATACTTTAGCACGACTCCATCTAATCACTAGGTTACTTTTTTTTAATCTGTCATCGAAAACTGCCCAATATTGCTGTTTTAGGTCAGCGCCATCTCTTGAGTGATAGTGGAAGTAATGTAATTTTGTTGATGATTTCTGAAAAAGTGTTATATTTAGGGCTGATTTTTCAAACCTCAGTTGAAAGATATCAGTCAGTTTAAATATTAACCAAATATAATAAAAGTCATTTTCATTTTGGCGGTATAATACACTATCAAACAGATAAAGCTTCATCTAGGCATTGAAAAATCAGCCCTTAGAGACATCTTTTTATTTTTCCTGTAATTTTTACATATACTTCTATCACATAGAATAGTTTCAGATTTTTCTCTATGCAAACTTCGGAGAAAAGAAGGGTAACGGTTTTTTTAAATTTTTCATCAAAAGTCGAGAACTATGATGTGTGTGGCCTAAAAATAAAGAAAAAATGACTGAGAATGTGCAAATAGCTCTATTACATATGATACCCCACATGCCTTAGTAGCCCCCCCTTCGAATTTTTAAGCCCCTTTTTTCAGTCCCTGTTGCAAAATATCCCCCCTTTGAATTTTTAAGACCCCCTTTCAGTCCCTGTTGCAAATTATATACATATATTTTTATTTATTTCTTATTTTCAAAATAGTTTGTCAAACGTCATCTAAAACTATTCCAAATTTCAAGTTAATAGCATTAGTAGTTCTTGAAATATCCAGTGACAGACAGACAGATTGAGCCGCGTTCCTTTTTACCATTTTGGTACGGAACCCTAAATAGGGCTCCTGTCTAAATCCGATTTTGTTTGTTGCATTAGAGGAGAACGGGGCAGGTTTCGTGCGTCGTAGCAGCGACGCGGGCGGAGGGCAGTGGGCCGTGCACGCGCGCCACGCCGCCGAGCAACTCGTGGTCGCCGCGCTCGACCATACGGTCACCGAGCGCCTCGGCTCTAAGGCAGCGCGCATATTCAGGTATAGAAATATATTTTTATACTACCTGCTCGTCAATGGCATATTATGTTATGTGTTATGTGTCATGCAAACCTTTCCTAAAGTAAGTCATTTTTCCCATGGGAATGATGTGATTTGAATTTGGAATGCAACCTATGTAGACGTGCTTGATCGAGGTTGGTTTCAAAAATGTTAAGGTGCAAAGAGATTTTATTTAGAGTTAGGCTGTATGTTGACAACCTCCGTGGTCGAGTGGCTTTGTACACCGGTTTTCAAGGTGTCGCCATCTCTGAGGTCCCGGGTTCGATCCCCGGTTGGGTCAATTTAGAAAACGAACTTTTCTATATAGGCTCAGGTCTGGGTGTTTGTGATACCACCGTTGTCTCTGATTTTCATGACACAAGTGCTTTAGCTACTTACTTTGGAATCGGAGCAATGTATGTGATGCTGTCAAATATTTATTTATGTTATCATTTTCTTGCACTGCCTACAAATTAAAAAAAGAAAAACATGAAAACTTTTTACGAAATTCTTTTTCACCCGCGCATCAAGAAGGATTTATTCAAATGTCGAACTGACCACTACAGAATAGACGACAAAATTTAAATAAATACTTAAGTACTTTCTTTATAACAGTCATTGGTTTCGATTGCCTCGCAGAAAGTATAAAATGTAGAGTATGCATCGCGGGTAAATGTGTATTTGTCTTGGGCGATCTTGAACCCCGAGTACGAGGAATTCTATGAGTTAAGGCTAGAATCCTGAGTACGAGGTCTGAGACGACACGAGAATCCTGAACATAGCGCCCGTGACGTAATACACTACTTTAAGCACTTATTGCATAATCTACTATTTGTTTCATCTTTCTTCCAATGCTACGCCGTGCACGTTATAATATTAACGAAATTATTTTTAAATTATCAGACGGCTGCGGATCATTCTCTGGCCGGAACCGTTATTTCCAAGTTTTTCATATACTTGTACGGGAATAGAACCCGCGACCTTTGGATATCCGGTCCAATGCTCTGACCGCTGAGCTACCGAGTGACTCGGTCAGACTACTAATTAGAACATGATCTGGTGCGAGTCGTATTTTTTCTAGTATATTATTTAGTATTATATAAAAATAGCATTGTGAATGCATAAACTCAAAAAAAAAAATTCAAATATTGGCTTTTATAAATATACCTTTATTTTCTTCCCCCTATGTATAAATTTATTGACATTCGACAGATTAATACGCGCAAAGAAATACATAGAAGAGGAAGACATTCAGAAACACGCCATGTTGCCGAACAAAGAATGCAAAGAGCTCACGTACAAGCTGCTTGAAGAACACTTCATTAGCTTACAGGTACTTTATGAACCTCACTGGCATGTTCATTTATTATCTTACGGCTTACAGTCACTTTATTAGCTTACAGGGGAGACTTGACAGTTGATAGCCATTCAGAAAACTGTCAAGATTTAAGAGGTTGTAATACTCTTCCTGGTGTGATATTAACATACACATAGATAATACTTCATGAAGAAGTGGAAGGGTAAGGGGAAGGACAGTAAGAGGGAAAAAAGCGGGCAAACATCGGGAAAACAGCGGGAAAAGAGTAGGCAAACAGCAGCCAAAAAGCAGGTAAAGAGCGAGCAAACAGCGGGAAAACAGACGAACAGCAGGTAAATGGGCAAAGAGCGAACAAACAGCGGGCAAATGGGAAAACAGCGGGTATACGGGCAAACAATAGGAGTTCTTACTAGGGCATCCAATCTCGGTATACCGAGATCTCGAAATACCGAGATCCCGCGTCATTTTCCAGTCCCGCAAAGAGCGAGATTACCAGCGCGGGATCCGCGGGATTTGCGGGACTGGAAAGTAGCATAGAAACGTCATCTTGCAAGCGCTGGCGCGCGAGTACTGAATGACTGGCTGCCGTTGGCGACCGCGCGCGGCTCGTGGCGCTTGTCCCGCGCATGCGCCGCGCTGTTGATATCACCATGTTTGGTTTTGTTTGATGGTTTTGTTGACAGTAAGAAGAAGTAAATACTAAAAGCAATAAATGGATACTTGAGAATTTTATTTTAACATATAAATACCTCTTTACACAACACTTAATAGGCAGCTCATCTTACACCTGCGGGATCCCGCAAATACCGAGATCCCGCGGGATCGTAAATCATCGATCCCGCAAATACCGAGATCACAAATAACATGCGAGATTGGATGCCCTAGTTCTTACAATACTGTACATACAATACCTTATTGTTTCATAATCTTTTTAGGATTCATATCATGGGTGTAGCAAGTCTTGTATGCAGTTGCATAATTAGATATTAATTAAAAGCCATTAGTGACAAGCCTGATGGCCCCATTATGGGGTACTGGATGGGAATACACACGCAAGTACCTGATGTGCCAGTGGGGCACAGGTATTTCAGTTAAATTAATGTAATACTTAATTATCCTATTGTTATCTTTATTTTAATTCAAAATTATTTATGTTACAATCTAATATTTTAATTCTAATTTTATAATTTTAATGTTGAGTTTTAGTTTAACTCTTAATACTATTTTTATACTTAATTTTAGTTTACTTATTTAATTTTAGTATTCCGAGTTGTTTTTAATGTTAATGTTATATAATATGGACCTGGTCTGCAATAAATATTTTTTCTTAAAACACTCATGTGATAAACCCACGTTCGTGTTTTGATACCCCTCATTATACAGCAGTTGCATAAATAACTATTAATTTTAAGGACACCATAAACCCTATTGTTGATAATCTCACTCACCTTGAGGCTTGAATCTTGATTCGCAATTGTTTTGTCGTATTTGTATTTGATAGAAAGTTAAAGATTCCCTCGCCGCGCACAGTTTGCGATTTATTGATGCTGTGGGGTCGCTATTTAATTTAATATTTTATTTAATAGAAATGCTTACATAATGAATTCGACTGTATCTTTTACTTGATATTTTGCAGCCAATGAGAAAAGCTGCATCCGCGGGAGGTATGGCCAAAGCCATCTACCTCTACCACATAAAGTTACACGACGTAAGTTACGATTCATTTAATTTGACTGTACAATTTAGATTTTCTCGAGTATCATTTACTTCAGTGTATTTAAAAAAAATGAACAGGTGGCAATCTGCGCAGCGGAGCTGGTATACCGGTCGTTGCACAACGTGTTGCGTCGCGCGGCGCACGAGCGCACCGCGCACGCGCGCCTGCTGGACAAGCAGCGCCGCGTGCGCAGCATAGTGCACCACATGCGCCTGCGCGGCGAGCCGCAGCCCAACATCGACGATGTCAGTACACTCAATAGCTGTATTACAGTTTGTCCTAATACAAAAATTAATATTGTTAATTTTCATCAATTGTTTAAAAATATCTGAAAAGATATTCAATTAAATGTCGAGGTAATTCCTTGTACATTGGTGAGATGGCGCTGGCTTACAGCGTAAGAGTTGACACACTAGAAGAAATTCGACGTTCCCACTAGTGACTCGGTAACTCAGCGGGCAGAGCATCGGACCGGACATCCAAAGGTCGCGGGTTCGATTTCCGTCCGAGAACATGATCTGGTGCGAGTCGTATTTTTTCCAGTATATTATTTAGTATATATTGTTAACTAAAAAACAAGGAATATAAAGTAAGTGATTTTCTAACCAACTTTTTGAACGATTAGTTGTTTTTTTTACACTTTCAAATCAGTTGAGAAAACTGTTCATACTCTAGTCGTCAAACAGATTAATAACTGGATACACCTCACAGGTGGAAGAAACACTGACGCCGCCCGAAGTAGCGATGCTTCAGGGCATCGAGAAACGCCTGAAGCAGCTGAACGCGGCGGAACTAGAACTGGACAGAACTTTATTCATACTCAAGTGGTACTTCCTGTATCCCCAGTGAATGTGGCCTTAGTATTTTTAGCTGTGGTGATCACGGTATGCAATTTTCATCTTTAATTTGCACATTTTAAGTGTGAAAATGGTATGAATACATGCTCCCTGAAACCAATATTTTAGTGCGTTAACACACTGAAACGCCATGGCGACGTCGCTGGCTACGTAGCCATAGCTCCTGGCTACCTACCGTAGCCAAATAGGTAGCCATTGGCTATTGATTCTAACGCAGGCTCTGGACGGAATCAGGATTCACTCGCTATTATTTTATAGCTCGATTTATTATATGATCAACTAAGATTTGTGGTAAAGAGGAAACGATAGCGAAAGCTTATCAATGACACCAAACAGTGAGGATTATTCTATTTGTAATTAATACTAACTAACGATGTCCATTCCTATATAGGCAATAGTTATTGGGAACGAATAACGAATTCGTTCGTTCTGTATTGAATGAAACTCAATTGAAGACCACGCGGGAAGAACAAGGAATGTCACATTTTTTTCAGATATTAGGCTACCGATGCCATCTAGCGACTTGATGTAAGATTTTTCAAATTTTTATTTGATATGTAGCAAACACGAACAGTCAATGATAATTCACATTTTAAGTTTGAATATACTGGCTAAAAACAAGGAATATCTGAGCATAATAATCAATTTTCTCACTGACATTTCTCGTTTTTCCCGCGCGGTCTTCAATAAAATTGTTTTCACACAAAACACAGCCGGAGTCTCCAGAGTATCTAGTCTTCACGTAGGGGCCGGTCGGTCGTGGCTACGCTTCCAAATTGGCGACGTCGTCAGGCCGAAGCCAACTGAGTTACGACGACGATTTGTTCGGATACGTAGCCGGCGACGTCGCCATGGCGTCCCAGTTTGTTAGCGCTCTTACATTTTCGTAACTCGTAATCGAGTATGTCAAAAGCGTGGTTTTTACCATATAGAAAAAAATATTGTATTTTGTACATGGTAAAAAAAATTTTTGGCCCTTGAGATAAATGAGCCTGAGTGAACCTTTAAAACAGAGTTGAGATAAAAAAATTTACTGTTAGTCTGTTAAAATATTATTTTTGTGTTAAGGAGTAAGTAAATGCGATATACTTAGTTTTAAGTTATTTTTTGCTTTAAAGCAATTGCTATTGCCTTTTGACAATTATTTTTCCATACATTTGTTGATTTAGTTTTAATATTAATTAGAAAACTACTTGCAACTAAATTAGTCTTGGGAAAATCGGAAAACCCCAAGTAAAGCCACTAACTTTTTAAATAAAATCTGAAAAATGAAGTTAGTAAAATGATGATCTAAATCACTAGCTTAGCCGAGCTGAGTTATCATATTTATTCATATTTAACACGTTTCGAAAAGATTCGAATAAAACAATCAAAGTATGTTCTTAAAATTTTATTTGACCCCATTGAAACTCAATAGTCATTCAAACAATGTACAACCTATAGTGTCGATCGATATTGTAATGATTCTGAAATATATCCGACTTTCTCTACACCAGCAGCCAAAATACACTGAAAAATAAACACGAAAACCACTTCTTACTTTAAGTTTAACGGATTCATTTAAAGAAATCCAAAGAAAAACCAATCTAATTGTTTAAGTTTTAGGGTGGATTTCACCTTGTCCTAAAATTTCCGTTAACACCATACAAATTTTAGACAGCTGATTGTAGCCAATCAGCCTATAGCACATGAGTAAAGAAATCTTTACTCATGTGCCTATAGAAGCCTATTTCAAACTTGATTAAGCCCATTTCCTAAATTTAAAAAAGAACAGAACAAGAAAATTATTATCCGTCAAAGTGTCAAGTAATTTATTTGGAAAAGTGAAATCGACCGTTAATTTTGTAAGCAAAATATTCCTATCAAAAGGTCGGCTTTTAAATGAAGATAAAATATTCATTTAAAAATTTACTACTAAATAAAGAGCCGTCCCTACCGAATACCAACCAAATGTCAATTAATCAACATTGTTATAATCATCAATTAATATTAACAAGTATATAGTTTATGTACGTACGTAGTAAACACCTGTTATACAGTGACACCTAATAATTTTATATTATTTTAATTTATTACACAGAACGACCGTCGCTTGTATTACTTTATTTACTTGATAGTTTTATAAATTTTATAAGTATCATACATAAAACTCAAATATAAAGGGTGAACAAAGATGCTTCAGCACTTTTTAAACGATATTCAAATATCAACATAATCCAATTCAAATTTAAGGGTGAAGATATACTTCACCAATTTCAACTCTATTTAAATTGGGTAAGGTTGATATTTAACTATCATTTAAAAAGTGCTCGAGAAATAGCTGTTCGAGTTCACTCTAAGATTATATTCTGACACAAAACATACCAAAATAACTTTGATGTTATAACTTATAAAAGCAAAAGTACAAATTAACCTGCATTTGGTAAACTTTGCTACCAGTGGGCCTTGACAAAGTACAACCTTCGGCACGGATCTTGAGCGGTGCTATTTAATGCGCAGAAGTCATTTTGAGTCTCATTGGAGGGGGACGTGATGCGGGGCGACCGGAAACATGCGCAGTAATCCTCTCCAATTTCGCACCGCTCACGATTCGTGCCGGCATCTATAACATTATTTCGTCAATATTACTTGGTCTAGGCCCGACTGTTAAAATTTCGTGTTAAAGTACAAAAAGAAAACTACTATCATGTCATGTTACACCAACCTTTGCTTTCATTTAGTAGGTTTGGGTTGTACTTGACAAAGGCAATAGATGGTATGACAAATTAATTAAGTATTCGGCTACTGTGGGACCAAATGTTACAACTGTATATTCGTGTATAGTTACAATTTATTTATAAGTAACAAGCAACGGTCGCGGATATCCACTTCAAGCTAAAATTAGGACTATTTTATTTCGTCTAAATTAAAAAGGTTAGTATTTACATTTCGTTACTTTTTCACGCTTTTCGTCATATAGCTAACATTCGTATACACATTAAATAACATTCATCAGAGATTTTACGTTTCAGGATATTTATTGTTTTTCTGTATCAAACATTTTAAATCGATTTTTTTTGTGCCGCAAATAAAATGATAGGTGACAAAAGTGAATGTTAGCTACGTAACGATTTATCAGCACGCATAATAAATACTTACAACACGGTCAAGTTAACTCGGCACCTGGCTCGAAAGATTTTTTTCCACACGAGGCGACTGTGTGATAAATGGTTTAGATTAAATAGGCAATATGATATGATAGTGGAATGCTAGAACATGGTAACAGCACTTTCAGCACAATATGTGAACGATTATAAGATAAGTCGCTTTCGACTCAGGTGCCGAGTTAACTTGACCGGGTTGTAATAATTTGTTCGATAAATTCAAAGAACTATTCTATGGAAATATTAAAATACAGTTAAGACATCGATCTATCTGATTCTGGCCTAAGTATTCTTACCGCGAACATCCGACGCCTACCCAATACTCACTCTATACATACTTGAGAAGTTTACAAAAGCCACTATTTTTATATCAAACTTCATGATTACGATCAAAATTATCGCAAGATATTATTTACATTTCATGGATTTTATTTGTCAAACTTCACTTCCAATAACGAAATAGCAACAAATAATAAGAGCATTATATCTAGCGTCTAAATTGACAAATAACCAAAGTGAAATTTGACAAGTGTAAAGTTGTGACGAATATGTAAGGCTAAAATGTAACTAAACCAATAGCGGAAGCATGATAAAGGAAAGGAAAGCAACCAAAAAATGAAACATGAAAATAAATTTGTAATTATTTTATTTATAATCTAGTTATTTTACACAACTTAACAAAATACATACATACAGCAACTGAACAGAGCAACCAAAAATTTAAACCATTCATACGGCATTAACACTCGACTTTAGATACACTGAGACATGTTGAATGCACTTTCCGTACTTCTAATATCACCCTTTAGCTCGGGGACAAAACGATGAGCGCAACACTTGCAAACAAAACTGATACCTATTGCAACGGTTCTAAGGTCCGTATTTATAAACCGCTCTCAACGTTGAGAGCTATCATGAGATAATACTTGAGATGCGATTCTTATAGGAACAGCATCTCAGGTGAACTCAAGAATACTCCTAAATTTCAAAGTGTTTCGCCATGCGTCGCCCATAACATCGTGAATGGCAAGATTCATCTCAGTCAGTTTAGCAGAATAAATGCGACCAACATGCCAACACCCAAGTTGCTTTTATCAGTACCTCTTAATACTGTTAATAGTGTGAACTCCATTAAGAGCTTATTAGACCTTCCTGAATTAAGGATCCGTTATTCAGTCGCTTCTAAATTCAGAGACGTTTAATTGCATTTAGGAAGGTAGGATCCGATTTAGCTTGCGTATTCAGAATGAAATGGTCTCCGACGTAACGGATGCTAAATCGGAAGTAATTCAGGAGAGTGTAATCGCATTCAGGACACTCCGCCACAGTAATCTTTTAAATCAATAGCGACTCTTGCTCCGACACAATAAAGCGCAATTCAGATTGCACACCGCTACAGCTGTTACGGTTACGGTTATATTCACCTAGAAGTTGCCTCTCTTTCTATCGTGTACGTCCGTCTCTTGTAGGAGCTCTGAATCAGTGAACGTGTAATCAGGAGCTTTGGTGACTGAATTTCTCGTCCTTAAAGGATGCTAAATCGGATTCTGAACGTCGGATCCTTAATTCAGGAAGGTTTAATAAGCTCTTTAGTCCTCAATTTCATTAAACGTCTCGGCGAGTAAATAATTCCATTTGTACTATCACAAAAATATTTGCATCATTATTACATTAGGGTGTGAAACGTAATCTAACATCGTGATTATAGTGTTGTACAGAGAATGCTTTATATTTGTAAACTTACAACAAAAATTAAGGCTAAGCCGATTTTCTTTAGATAATAAACCAATTTAAAAACAAAAATATTTAATAGCTACATTTAAAAAATGCCAAGTAAAGAATATTTATAGTTTGCTAGATGTGATGTAAATAATGATTATAAAAAGTTCTAATCTGATATCTACAAAGTATTCGGTCCTGACTGGTAACAGTGTAAAAGCTTCTTTAAAAACTATAAAGGAGAAAGAAAAATGGCATAACAAAACGCACGGTGTCCATGTAACATAGGAATTGTTTTCATATTGTCAAACAGAAAACTAGGGTGATAAGTAAAAATTTTTACACTATAATGTTTTAACTAAAATTTAACATAAACGAGTCAAATAACTGACAGCCGCCGTGTTCGTTGGTATAGTGTTGTTTAAAAACCACGTGTCATTATTTGCTTAGCGCGACTACACCCATAGTTACATCTAAAACTAGCGCAGTAAATAGCATTCTTTAAAAAATAAAAAGATCCAATTTATTGCAAGAACTTATCACAAATCAATAGTCTCGAAAAACGACTCCTTAATGAATTATCAAATATACTATTTACAGCAAATGAGAGTTAATTTATACACTCCGTTCGTTTCACTACATAATTTGTCATTTTAAATTTTATAAATATTAACGTTATATAAATTCATGTTGATGGCCTAAATTATAATTCTAAGGATCTGTATTTGTCGACGGCCAGCTCGAGACAGGCTGACCACCAGCAGCTCCAATATTAGTCGCGCCTCCTCCTAAAAACTTAACCTTTTTGATAATCTTATCCCGAATATCTACTAAATTTAATTAATATTTCGGCAGCATGATTCCTATACGAGTTATAATTTACGCGGTGAGATAATATACAATTTCGCATACGGTAAAGCTATTTCTGTATTAACGAAATCAAAAACGATAAATTTTTGAACAGACGTCACTTGTGATGTTTTCAAAAAAATCGAATAATGTGCGTTTTTGAATTGTGGATTTTCGAACGTCTTCGAAGGTCCGTTCGGGTTTCGTTCAGCCTCTATAGCATGACGTATGTCTACATCGAAATGTCAAAACTGACATCTCGATGTAGACTAACTTGTCAAAAATGACGTTTCGATGTAGACAATAGTTTTGTCATGCTACTCCTGGTCAGCATTGAAACATCACAAGTTCGTGTGGGCGAGCCTACTGCACTGAACACATTGTCCCAACCGACCGCCGCCCGCGCCCCGCCGCCGCCGCCGCCCGCGACCATTACAATATGCAGCAAGACGCCGAACAACAACTGCTCGAACCGCCTTTACTCTTTTGCCGCTGATCTGAAAAACATAACAAATAGGTACGTTAATTAAAAAGAACATGAAAATGCTGTCGATTCGGTTGGCGACGATTTAACTAAATTGACAGGACTACACTAAATTTAGTTTCCATCCTTTTCTTGTATCGAAAAGACAAGAACAGATTGCTAAAATTAAGTTTAGTCCTGTCAATTTAGTTAAGTCGTGCCAACCGAATCGACTTCGCCACCAATATCGAGTATGAGTACTAAAATGAAGTGTAGTAGATACAGTCAAAGGCATTAAAATGTAAAGAAAAATTAACTATTCAGAAACAACCTTATGTCCTTTGTATTTAAAGTCAACATTAATACATATGTAATAAAAGGGTTCATATCATAATAAACTCGACTGTACTACATAACATGGCATAGGGCTCAATTCTGCTATACAGATCAGTTAACATTGCTAATGGTGGTACTAAAGAGAAAATTTCCCGCTAGTACCACTGATGGTACAGTTCTATGGTATTAGTGGGAATAAATGCTTTTTTTTCATACTATAATGTAAGGAACTGATCCCTTATTTCTCTGGATTTGCTTTCTTTCTTTTAATTTTTTTAAGAGTTATATGGCCGAATACTCAAACTATACTCAACTTTGAGGGGCGCTCAAACATCATGCTGTCTTTTTCGTATCTTTGACATTTAATGCGAAAGTACGATGTTTGAGAGCCTCTCAAAGTTGAGTGACGTTTGAGTATTCGGCCATTAGTCTCAAGGTCAAAATTATTAAATAAAATACATTTTATAAACCCAATATTTGTCATATTTTACTAACATTGAAAACAAACACTGATTGACTATTGACTAAAAACAGTTAACCTACTAAGTATAAAAATCACTAACTAGTTATTGTGTAATTACAACGAAATTGGGCACTTACAAATCATTTAGGAGGAGGATAGGATAGGATAGGATAGGATTAGTTTGCTCTAATTAAACCCATCGAACTTCTGCAAATAAATAATACTGTTGAGGTAAAATACATTAAAAGTTATTTGTGATATATTTAATAACAAAATATAATTACCTGTTTATTGTTTAATAACTATCATTTGACTAACAGATCTATAGGATATTAGATTTAATGTTAGTTATTTAAACTCATCATGCGAGCTGGAATCGGGTTATTACTATGCGATTAAATTGACAATGTACAACTGAAGTGGCCAACTCCACTACAGTGTTCTTGTGTTGTGGTACGATGTGCAAAAAAGGTAGAGTTCGAAACTTCAATTTAGGCAAAAAAAATTGGCCTCACCTCTAGATAATTACAATTGAAAGTTTGAAAAAATTTTATATTATAGGTACTTAAATAAAATAAAATAACTTACCTACATTTTCTCAACTTCTTTATAATTTATTCTTCGTACAAAAATCATTAAATTGGCAGCATTGCTCTTAAACAAGATTAGTCAATCATTATTTTACGTCATTATAGTTTCATAGGTCACCGGTACATTGTTATATTTTTTTACAAAAGTACTTGTAGGTACCTACTCGTAAATTCGTAAAATACGTGATGGGCCAACAAAAAAAATGTAGGGTCAGGTAGGGAACGGTGACTCAGTCGGGTACAATGACTCGCGACGATATTTCCCATAAAGAACAGCAATATCTATCTATATTTCTCATTTATCGGTAGCGCTTAGCAGCCAAACACGTACAAACCAGTGATCCCCCCGCTCCGGCGCCGTTCGGTCGTGATACGAGTCTGTATTTGTCTTCGTGCTTAAAAAAATACTATTTAAGGTAAGTTACACGTGTTTTTATACACTAAAATTTAAAGATTTTGATAATTGTTAGTGTGTATATGGAAAGTGACGTTATTATACTAGGCAATGGCATAGAATTGCTCGCCTTTCGTCAAATCTGTTAAAATTGGTACGTCCGTGAAATCAAAATGGCGACAGCGTGTTCAGTGGCTCAAAAAACAGAGGTATACAGTGACTCGGTGAGTCACTGTATACTTACATGAGTCACTGTATACTTACGTGAGTCACTGAGTACTTGTACATATAAATAGAAAAGTTTAATTTTACAAAGGAAAAAATAATATTTTATGCCATAAAACCTAATTATAATGCAGTACCTACCAATTATCAAAACGATAAAACAATCTTTTAAACCCATTTATACCTAACTAAAATAATGTACCTAATGTTTTTGAAAGTTTGTTTTTAAAATAATATTATTTACGCACAAACGAAATAAAATCTGATTGATTGCTATAAATTTTATTAAAAAAAGTCTATAAACAATGACGCACTTCAGCATCAACAAAGTAAGAACTAATAAATGGCAAAGTATTGGATTAATAAATGTTTCTTATTTAATATTGTACTGATGAGCAACTGTGTACTGTTAGAGTCACTGTGTACTACAGGGTCGAGCACTTTTGCACTCGACTGTTTGCACTAAACATTTTTTTTTTAAATTTTATTAATTTTTTAAATTCTAATCGCCATTATGTTGTCTATTAGATTACTTGCTTGAAAATAAAAATATATAAAGGATCTCAAACAACAAAAAAAAAATTTGAGAAATTGGTTGATCTCAATTTTGTCAGTATTTTATTCTTATTATAGCTACTACGTGACAGATTTTGATGCCTAATATGTTTAAAATATAATTCTGACATACCTAAACGAATAAATGTGATTAAATATAATAAATGTTTTCCATTCAATTTTGTACTGTTGAGCAACTGTGTACTATTAGAGTCTCTGTGTACTACAGGGTCGAGTCACAGTAGCCCAGTACTAGTACACAGTGGCCCATTTCCCATTTTTTTTAAATAAATATCGGACGTCTATAATAATGCCTTATTTAAAAAAGTAATAATGAAGGGAGAAACATTAATAACTAAAGCATGTTGACTGAGATTTTCAGGTCGGTACTCCAACTGTTTCTTTATAATTTGTGTGTCCGAAAAAATCCGAGCCACTGTTGCCGACCCGACCCTATGCATGCAATAATTAGTATAAAATTAAAAACTCAAACAAATCTTTTTTAATAATAATAATAATAATATTTTATTTCGAAAATTACGAAACTATAAAAGTATTTTTCTATCAATAAATTATAAAAATTACAATCAATGTTCAATAGAAATGTAGGTAGGTAAATGGACGGAATTGTTACTCCGTATAAAAATTTTAAAATTCATATTCTATGCTCCATTATCTTCATCAGTTCCACTAATTACCGAGTCTGATTCCCAGTCAGCCAGTATAGCACTGCTACTGATAGTACTGATGCTGTCAATATCATTGTCATCACCTGATAATACAATAAACTATAAACATTTTGATTGAATTAGCTGTACCTCCAACAGTTTGGCCAGAAAGAGTAGAAATTAACAAAATGGAACTTAATTTTCCTATATAATATAGTCGGTGTAGCCAAGTTATTCGTGATTTTGGCGTGTACCAGCTTGACCATAGAGTTGACAAAAATTGAGGGCGCCACTTTCTATGCGAAAACGTCAAAATCACGAATAATTTGGCAACTCGGTGTTGCCAAATTATTCGTGATTTTGAAGTTTTTTATTAATAGTACTGAAAATTTATTGTACCATTTTATTTAATTTCTACTCTCTCTGGCCAAGCATGTAAGTTTGCATAGAAAGCAACGCCCTTAATTTAAATCAACTCTTTATGGTCAAGCCAAGTTAATATACCGCATATTTACTTTATTATGGGTCAAACTGTACCGTAAAACGGGGTGTATAGAATTCACGGGGTGCATAGAAAAAACGAGGAAGAAAGTTTTTAACTCTATTGTTTTGTAACATTTTTTCATAAAGGTAATTTTTATTATTATAATGGTAACAAATTATTAAATATCAAACTCAAAGTTTACATACAATGCGATTAAATTGACAATAGACAGTGATCCGCTGCAACTTCACTCAAGAATGTATGGCAAAGAGAAAATTTTACAGATTAAAATACGTGGTTTGGTACCGCAAGCGCTCTTAAGTAGGTCACTTCTGTTGTAGGTACATTTTTAAATTAATCGCATTGTACATTTCAAGTTTTGGCCAAGAAGAACAGTTTTTGATAAAGTGAATGTATTTCCTGGGTGCTTTGTACTTTAATTAAGTAATATAAGTTATTTTATTGTAAAATTTGTAAAGAAACTTCCCCGAGATATTTGGATGTCTTCTTCATCTGGATCATCTGGATGTGAAGAGCTGACCGCGGTACGCATTTCCACTAAGAGACCTAGCAGCTGCTTGACGTTTTTCATCCTCGAAGCATTCATGGATATTACTGATAATTTCTCGAGCTCTTCGATGTAAAACAACACCTCTCTTACTCATTGTTAGTTAGTAACTTACTATGTAGGTACGGGTAGTACGCTATCGAATCCCTTCGGCTGCCTACGAAACCAATGCTACGTACCAACGTAAATTCGTCGTATCGTAACTAAAATCCATACGTAAGTATACGAAACTTATATTAAGATAAATAATATTAGAAAAATACTAGAAAAAATCGACTCACCTGTAGCACCTCAGACGGGACTCGAACCCGCACCCTTGGGATTGATGAAATTGCGCTGGCTTGCAGCGAAAAGTTAAAAGTACTAGAAAATTTCGCCGCTCCCACTAGCGACTCGGTAGCATAATTGGTCAGTGCATTGGGCCGGAATCCCAAGGGTGCAGGTTCGAGTCCCGTCTGAGGTGCTACGGGTGAGTCGATTTTTTCTAGTATTTTTTCTAATATTATTTATCTTAATATAAAAATAGCATTGTGAATGAGAAAAATCTAAATTTAATAATTATACGAAACTTGTTACGTATGAAGAATAAATCCTCATTGCACGTAACTAGTTTCGTATCGAGAAAAATATTTGTTCACACTTAACCAGTTACGTAACATTAGTTTCGTAGGCGGCCGAAGGGGATGTACGTAACAATTTTATTACAAACTGTAAAACATTGAGCACAAAGATTAATTAATTATAAACTTAGTACAAAAAACGCGCGCAACAAGATGACAGCAAGCGGAAGGTGTTTAAAAAAGTTATGAAAAAAATAATAATTAAGTTTACAGAAAATAAATTTATAATAAAAAGAACAACAAACATAGTTAACTTTACTTCAATGGTGTTAATTTGTACAATAATTATTATTATCAATTAAAGGCTGATTATTTTCGGAAAACAGAGATGTAAAAAAGCTCTGTGTTGCGACTTTTTCTTGTGTTCTCGAGTGAAGTTGGCCACTTCAGTTGTACATTGTCAATTTAATCGCATAGTACTAGGTGCATGACGGTGGTGCGGTCCAAGAGCAGTACTAGCTCGACCAGCATCATCAAGGTAAGGAGAAAGAGGTATGTTACTTTTTTGGACTCACCGTGCGAGCTGAGCTCGGGCAGGTGCTCGCGCGGCACTAGGTACATGACGGTGGTTTAGCCCAGAGACAACACTAGCTCACCCAGCATCATCAAGGTAAGGAGGGTTAATCAGACCCGATGTTACTTGTTTGGACTCACCGTGCGAGTTGGGCTCGGGCAGGTGCTCGCGCGGTACTAGATGCATGACGGTGGTTTAGCCCAGAGACAACACTAGCTCACCCAGCATCATCAAGGTAAGGAGGGTTAATCAGACCCGATGTTACTTGTTTGGACTCACCGTGCGAGTTGGTCTCGGGCAGGTG
Organism: Catoptria pinella; assembly: GCA_963556745.1. Taxonomy (NCBI): domain Eukaryota; kingdom Metazoa; phylum Arthropoda; class Insecta; order Lepidoptera; family Crambidae; genus Catoptria; species Catoptria pinella. The sequence continues at coordinate 4,115,740 of OY750777.1, forward strand.
CTCGCGCGGCACTAGGTGCATGACGGTGGTTCAGCCCAGAGGCAACACTAGCTCACCCAGCATCATCAAGGTAAGGAGGGTTAATCAGACCCGATGTTACTTGTTTGGACTCACCGTGCGAGTTGGTCTCGGGCAGGTGCTCGCGCGGCACTAGTTACATGACGGTGGTTTAGCCCAGAGACAACACTAGCTCACCCAGCATCATCAAGGTAAGGAGGGTTAATCAGACCCGATGTTACTTGTTTGGACTCACCGTGCGAGTTGGTCTCGGGCAGGTGCTCGCGCGGCACTAGGTGCATGACGGTGGTTCAGCCCAGAGGCAACACTAGCTCACCCAGCATCATCAAGTTAAGGAGGGTTAATCAGACCCGATGTTACTTGTTTGGACTCACCGTGCGAGTTGGGCTCGGGCAGGTGCTCGCGCGGCACTAGGTGCATGACGGTGGTTCAGCCCAGAGGCAACACTAGCTCACCCAGCATCATCAAGTTAAGGAGGGTTAATCAGACCCGATGTTACTTGTTTGGACTCACCGTGCGAGTTGGGCTCGGGCAGGTGCTCGCGCGGTACTAGGTGCATGACGGTGGTTCAGCCCAGAGGCAACACTAGCTCACCCAGAATCATCAAGGTAAGGAGGGTTAATCAGACCCGATGTCACTTGTTTGGACTCACCGTGCGAGTTGGGCTCGGGCAGGTGCTCGCGCGGCACTAGGTGCATGACGGTGGTTCAGCCCAGCGGCAACACTAGCTCACCCAGCATCATCAAGTTAAGGAGGGTTAATCAGACCCGATGTTACTTGTTTGGACTCACCGTGCGAGTTGGGCTCGGGCAGCACTAGGTGCATGACGGTGGTTCAGCCCAGAGGCAACACTAGCTCACCCAGAATCATCAGGGTAAGGATGGTTAATCAGACCCGATGTTACTTGTTTGGACTCACCGTGCGAGTTGGGCTCGGGCAGGTGCTCGCGCGGCACTAGGTGCATGACGGTGGTTCGACCCAGAGGTAGCCCTAAGGCTCCCAGGGTCACCGAGCTGTGCAGGAAACGGCCCTGGTAGATCAGCCGCAGGATCTCTGCGCGGGACACACATTCGGAGGCCCAGTCGGCTGGAAAATGATAAAAAGTTCATAAATAATAGAAGATGTTGTGTCAAGTGTCGAATTTGTGTAACTACTAAGTTATCAAATACCAAAACCATTAATAACTCAATAATATTTGTCATAAATAAACCTTAATTAAATTAATTTATCATTATTAATTAAACTATGTATACCTAATTCATGTTAGATACAGGTTCCTATATAATACGCAAACACTAAAAAAAGTTGTTCGACAAATTAAAAAAAAGGCTTATAAAAAAAAATAACAAGTCAGACTACCTTCAAACAATTTGCAATATAAACAAAATGTATAACAAATAAAACCGGCTAAGTGCGTGACGGGCCACGCCCAGTATAGGGTTCCGCAGTTATACAATTACCATATGGCTAAATATAAACTTATATTTACTCTCTGTTTCACATCCCCACTTTATGTAGGATAGGAACACAAAACAAAATTTCAAGATTTTATTCTATCACTTTTTGGCGTAATTAATATACACATTATGTTAAATTACAGCTTTCTAGTACTTAGGGCCTCTGAGCTAAGCCGCGGACGGACGGACAAACGGACAGACGGACATGGCGAAACTAAAAGGGTTCCTTGTTGACTACTACGGAACCCTTAAAAGATATGTTTAATGTCGAAGAAAGACTTTCATTAACTCTGATGTGTTGTAGGTACTACGTAAACCACGCTAATCCCTAAATATTACGTTAAATAAAATAAATAAATAACTTGACAGATATCAATGTCATAATATTCTATTACATAATACGCGACTTAGGCCAAAAACTATAATCTACATAATTAGTCTGCTATATGTAAAACTGTTCTAACACGAGGAATTAATTTAAGGACTAATTACAACGGCACTTCTCTCAAATCCGAATATAGGAATCCTAATTAGGTTTTAGGAAAGGATTAAGGTACACACGACGGCACCTCAGACTATACATGTTGACCTTGAGACCACCTTTATGCCCTACGTAATAAAATCTGTTTTCGCAGTTTAATTTTATAACCTGACGTGCTGTCGTGTGTACAAGTTGGAACCCGACCGTAGACCTACAACTGCACGCGACGTGTCGCCGCGACAATACTGGTTTCTATGTACCTATTTAATATTTTTAAGTATCCATTTCGTCCGCATGCTCCATTTGTCCACTACATATTGAGATGATTACAAATTGGGCTATTGGAGTGACAATACGGTGAATTTGCTCAAAAAATGAACGGGTTCGAAATCATGACTGACGCGACATGTCGCGGCGACGCAGCGACACGTCGGTCGGTCGGTCTTCGCGTCATCGCGTGCGGTCGGCTATAGTCAGACAAGTTTGTGCGCGACCCTCCTACCAACGTTTGTAGCCCCGCAGGAGGGTCGCGCTCGATCTTGTCTGACTATACCAACTCATACCTTAATAAGTCTGTTTAAAACCTTACTTGTCCTATTTGGTAAATCTTCACCCAACTCTTTATTGAAATATTAATTTATAAAATACAACATATGGTTTTTCACACACAGATTACGAAAGAAATTGATAATTATTAATTACAATATCATTTAATGAGACAACATGTTGTTAAATGACGATTAAAATATAAAAGACTTATGATAACTGTCAAAAATTGTTTACTTAATAAGACAAGTAAGGATAAACAGACTATAATTGGTAGCTTGAATTATGTAACAGATAACTTAAATAAGCAAGGTGATACATACCAGTATATGTGATTTAGATTAGTTAAAATTTAAACAAATTGTTTATGTAAGCTGGTTTTTCACTGTGTAAAATAAGAGCTATTCCATTATTTAAACATTTAAATGTAATGCAAAACATGTAATCAAAAATATGAATCCAAAAATTGACTTTGAGAAATGCCCCCAGAGAGATTTGAACTCTCGACCCCTGGTTTACAAGACCAGTGCTCTAACCCCTGAGCTATGGAGGCGCATGTCTGCCCGTCCGTAAATAGAGACTGGTATTGACTTCTACCCACACATACGTAGGACGCTACCAACACATAGAAGGCAACATGACAAAGCAAAGGAAGCACGCTATTTGCACATGTGAATGTAGATGGCGCTACGTGTTGAAATCATCGCCATTATGTTTGAACTAGCTAGACTACAATTATTTTATTGCAGGTTATATGATATCAAGTACTCTTTTTATTTTTCATTATACCAATATATTTTGTTAAACATCCTTTAAAAACTATAAATTTCTGTTCAATTCCTTTATTTTACCTTTATCTAAGTGGTAAAGCGTGGTGCGATAGCACTGCAGTCCAATCCATTTATCAGTTCTAAAATATCGAGTGTAATTATGATGATTAAAAAAACACTGTTTTTAATTTAGATAAGTGTTATTAAACCTTGGCGTAATGGTTTAAAGACTGACCACGAATGTTTTTTTGTGTTCTATAGACAGCGCATTAAATTATTGCTTATCCGATAGGTGGCAGCACATACCACGATGCGACATTTCAGGAATCGGGATAAATTGTACAATTTCCAGTCCAACTAGAACTGTTTATACAAGAGTTTGAACTATTGTATAAACAATTTTGAAATTATGCTCTATTTCGTTGAACACTCATACCTATTTGAGGAATAGGTTTTTACAAGGTTGATCCTAAGTGCCTAGTGAAGGCCATTTGAGAAAGATCAAGATGCAAGATACTCAATTAAATAAGTAAAATACTAGTAATTCAAATGTAATATTAAAGTCAAAGTCAAAAATATCTTAATTCAAATAAACTTGGTAAATAAGCGCTTTTGAATCGTCTATTTTCCTACTACCTGTTCTAGACTTTTTTAACTGATAAGAAGATATTAGTCATGTATGTAAATGGCAACATCCAGATATTGCTATACACACACAACTTGATTATAAAGGTAATTAGTTGGTTAGTTCCCAAGACATCCATTCGGGCCTGTAATTGTTTGCATTCTTTGACGTAAACAGTATTGCAATTTTTCAATAAATATATCACTCTTACCAATCAATTGTATACAGCACTAGTGGCCCGCCCCGGCTTCGCACGGGTACAATGTAGTTACTAATGTGGTGAGTGTGAAGTCATTAGACTGTCTATATATAGGTATAGTAGTGGCCACAAAATTAAGGACGCCAGTCGATTTTCATACAAACGAAGTAACTTTTAAGCATTGCTTCTCCGCCAGGGATTGACCGAGCGGTGATCTTGTGATGGCCATCCAGGGAGTGAATGGAGGAGATCCAGATTTCTATACACACCCAAGTGATCTGACCAGCATTTTAAGAGATGTAAGGGTATGTTTAAAAAAACCGCGAATATAGTATAGAAATGTATGAAAACTTGCAATTGTAAATTCTTATGCTTACATCTCTTAGAATGCTGACCAGATCAGTTGTGTGTGTATTGCTATCTAAATCTTCTCCATTCACTCCCTGGACGGCCATCATCAGATCACAGCTAGTTCAATCCCTAGCGGAAAACCAAGACTTCAAAATTACCTCGTTTGTATGAAAATCAACTTGTGTCCTTAATTATGTGGCCACCACTATATGTATATACGACGTACACAACATACGCAAGGGGTGTTATAAGTTTGACTTGTGTGTGTCTGTCTGTCTGAGGCAACCTAGCTCCCAAACTTATGGACCGATTTTGATGCGGTTTTTTATGCATAGTTTAAAAGATCTAAGTGTACAGACGGCGGGACTCCTAAACCATTGATCCGATTATCATGAAACTTTGGCGAGTTGTTCTGCTTACGACCGAGAAAGTCTTGCAATATACGCATGCCGGGTGCAGCTAGTTCTAAATAAAAATATGTTGTGCATTAACAGGATTCTCAATCTCGATCATCCAACACTTCTCTATAATAAAAATCAGCTGTTTCATACAAAAATTCAAATCGAAAATATCAAAATGTGTTTCATACGTTTTGATATTTTCGATTTGTATTTTTGCTGATTATTTTTTCGCGATTTGAGAGTTGGTCCCAATAGTAAAAGTTGTTCAGTTTGATGGTCCCGATATACCATATTCGGCATTAGGGGTATTTTTGTAACATGTTCTATACCTACCACATTTCTTGTCATGTTATCCGGTTGCAAATTTTAAGGCTATTCGGCGAGCTGACTCTCGAGCAGGCGACATTAGAGCTGGCCACGGGAGAAACAATCACTGAGGATCTACACCAGCCGCTCTTAAACTTTGTCTCTGTGCTTTATTAATTGTCATAAAATAGGCGACTTGACCGAATATTGTATTCTTTTAAAATTAAACTGATAATTATATGGAATAATTTTGCACCTTATTACAACGCAAGGAAGGAAAAAATGACAGCACTGCCGACATAACGCCATAGGTACTATTCAATGAAATGCATTCTACCTACTCTCAGGGGAACTGACCAAAGAGAATGTAATACTACGTTGAGATGACAAATGATATTTATTTTTCTTAATTAATCAATCAAATGCACAAAAAAGTTTCAATTCCGACGTCGAAGTCAATCACAGCAAAATTAGCTTTATATCACTTTTTAACCCTGTTAGGTGATAAATATTAAAAAAATACGAAACACGTGTTCAATTAATTTTGTGAAAGAATGTCTATGCCAAATTTCAAGTCAATCGGGCCAAGGAATCGCGTCCTCCCATACAAACTTTGCCACCCTGTTTCACCCCTTTAGGGGTTGAATTTCGCAAAATCCCGTCTTAGTGAGCACCTACGCCCTAAAAGGAGCCCCCATGCAAAATTTGAGACTCCTAGCACTTGTAGTTTCTGAGATTTCGTGATCAGTGAGTGAGTGAGTGAGTGAGTGATTTTCCCTTTTATATATATAGATAACATAAAAGTCATTGCCAATCACATATCTCTTCATATTATAATACGCCACAATTACTGCTTCGGCGCTATTTCAATGAAACAAAAGAAACGAAGAATAGCCTGTGAAGATACTTGTAGAATACTTGTAGAACTAGCAGCCCTTCCCATGTAGCATGAAGAGCTCGAGAACGGTTTCGTCCACGCCGAAATGTCAAAAATGACATACGGAGTAGACAACACTTTTTGATTATCTGTCAAAAACTGGCTTGACATTTACTCAGTGAATGGCTCTTGCAACACTTGTAACCTATGCACCAACAGAATCAGGATCACAACTCTATCAAAAGGTTGTGGTACTTGAATCTCAAGATGACTCACTTCCGTTTCCGAACGGAAAATCCAGTGCACCCTCCTACCCAATTTGGTTAACTGAAATCACAGTCAAGCTGCGGGCAACATAACGCACAGAGCTCATTGAAGACAGTTTGCTATTACCAGTAAGCCGGTAACCCTTTAATCCAGCCAGGATATAATCGGAATAATATCCTCATTTCTGTGCAAATAAAAACGCGCGGTATCGTCATATCTTCGCGGGCACGTAGGAACAGAGAAGGTGGAAAGCACTTCACTTCAGAATATTATTATTTCGGCAGCGTCTATTATTTCGCGAGGAAGTTTTCGTGACGCTTTTTGTGCACCACTGGGGACCATTAGAATAATTCGTATCGCAACTGGCATTAGAGTTTATTATGAAGATTGCGTTTGAAATGTGACTTGTGTGAGTTGTATTGTTGAAGATTTAGTTTTCATGACGTAACAAACTATTAGTAGTTACATACTTAGGTATGTTAGTACTTTTGATATGTAGCTCATTTCCGGCGAGCATACTTCTCGCTCGGAATCAACGAGGATAGGTAGATTGCAACTAAAGAAACGGATTTAGATCAAGTCTTTGCATTACAACGGAAGAAACATTCATTAATGAAATGTGTCGTGCTAAATTTAAAAAAGAAGATGGCTGGGATCCTCTGGACTGGAGTGTTTTTTTTAAATGCGATAAAACAAACCCTCTTCAAAGGAACACAAAACTTGTCATCCTCCATTCTCTAAAATGAAAGATATCATTTTCCTAACACCTCATTAATTTTGCTTGTCTTTTCTGGCTTCATTCGTTGGTATTACCCACCCCTCGATTTGCGAAAAAAACCCATGGCACCGTGGTCATAACTCCGTAGTAATAATTCGATTTCTATGGCTGTTATGGCAGCTGCGCCCCATAGCCACCCTCGCATGATAACGGATATTTATAGTCTTTATGGAAGCACGTAAATAAGGATCGACGCGTTTAATAGTTTTTGATTTTTTTTATCCATTTGGGAAATGAAAGGAAATTAATAGCGTGTAGTTTCAAATTTTAAAATTAAATCATTTATAGCTTATTTTCTCTTTTTTATTTCTGTCCTTTTCAACACACACAACCGATCAAAGCTACTTCTCGCGCTGGAGTTTTCTATAGCAGTGCGAACTGACACGTTGGGTTAAGAGTTGTAAACGAACATCTTTGGATGGAACTCTCTATGAAATTTTTTCTCTGGGTTTCATAAAAATATTTTTGTTTCCTCTGTGATTTAGTTTTATGTGAGATAAGGTAGTATTACCTTCGGGCCAGTTGTCGTAGACGTGTATTGCGATGTCGCCGGCCGAGTCGACAGGGCTGAACACGAACTCCTTAGTTTTTCCGGACACCAAGATCAGCCGCAGGTTTATCTGAAGCAACACAAACACTACGTTACAACCACGCATCTTTAAATACATATAAATATTGGATACATTGCTCCGATTGCTAAAGTAAGTTGCGAAAGCACTTGTGTTATGAAAATCAGGAACAACATCGGAACCACAACCACCCAGACCTTCGACAACATACAGCTTGACCATAAAGAGTTGACAAAAATTGAGGGCGCCACTTTCTATCCAAACATGTCAAAATCATGAATAACTTGGCAACACTTGACTATACATATTTAGTACTGAAAAATTTTGTTCCATTTAATTTAATTACTACTCTTTCTGTCCAAGCTGTACATACATACATAGAAAAGTTCGATGTTTTCTAAATTGATCCAGCCAGCCGATGACCTCAAGAGTAAAAACCACTCGACCAGAAAGTCGTCAAATGTATGGAATCGCATGCTTTGAAAATGGGGATTTTAAATTCGATACCGCTTTATTTCGGTGGTTTTATACCGAAATTTAATTTATCGGTATCTTAAGTAATGGTAGAATATTTCGGTACCGCTGTATTAACCGTAAAAAAAACCGAAATTTCACAACCCCAAACAATTCCTGTTTAAAAGTGACAATACACTGTTTACCTGAAGAGTGTTTTGTGCTTAACATTTGAGTGAGCTTTGCTCAAAATATTCTTACTGTTTCACTGAAACGATTAATCGTTTACACATTGTCGTATAAATAAGTTATTCGGTGATGACGTGCGTCTTTATTAATATTCCTTTAACTAAACTAGATTAATGGCAATTCAGTTCATGACAAGTTAATATAAGTAATTAATTGCTACTAAATTACATCACTTGAAATGCATCATTTAAAATTTAAACTACTAGTAATTACGAGGTAAATAATAAATTCTTTTGCGAATATAAAATATTATGTTTCTCACTAAAAAAACCTGCCAAGTGCGTATTGGATTTCGCACATTAAGTGTTCCGTACTAAATAGGGCTAATCACTAACAAGACAAAATTAAGAAAAATAACTGACTTTGGTGACTTCTACCGCCATTGTTTCCTAATATTTTTAAATCAAAAAATAGTGACACCGCCGCCACTAGCGACTCGGTATCTCAGCGGTATGAGCATTGGACCGGACATCCGAACCAGCAACCTTTCTGGTTCGATGCCCGTCCGAGAATATGATCTGGTGCGAGTTGTATTTTTCTAGTATATTAAAAATTGAGTCTTTGTTGACATAACGAGTTCTAAACAATGATACCCTACACATTTGGGTAAAAAATATTTTTTTACCTTTACCCGGCTTTGGGTCGGCAAGACACATCTTTGGTACAAATATTTATTTGTTTTTGGATTTGGAACAATTGTTTTCTGTAACTATCGGCTTTTTCCTTTGTCATGAAGAATATTAATAAAAAATATATTTTAATAGCGCATCGTCTTCCTTTTTTGACTGACTGGGCCCTCGGGCCCTCAAGAAATAACTTTAACACAATACAAATATGAAGACTGTATCTTCAATAATTTAGCTGCTAATGCTTTGCGACAGACGGACACATGAGTCACGGTAATGAGTGACAGCACTATTACTCCGTTTGGTCCCTTCAGGTATGGAACCCTAAAAACTATAAACTTAACGTAAAAAAACACGTTTGAATGACGTACACAGAATATGCCAGCCTCCCATCCGACATTACAACAAAAATGGTAAATTATAAGTCAGTCTCTCATAACATGATTCTTTATATTATAAGAAAAATAACTACATAGACTTATAACAACCTATTAATAAGGAATAAATTATACCAGTTTTAATATGAAATATATAAATAAAAATATAATAAAAAAACAAAAAGGTAAACTAGAGCGGAAACGATTATAAATGTATGTGTAAATCTGACTGAAGGTCGTTTAAATATCATCCAGTTAAAATTATGACGTAACTTAAGATTATGACGGACAGTCACAGAACGCATCACAAACGTAGAATCTAATCTTCTATAACTTTGCTTTTCACTTTCTATATTAAATTAAACAACCTTCAAAATTATACAAATGGTTGAGTTGTACATTAAACACATTTGTATATTTTATATTGTCATGCCTTTTGTTCGCTTCTAAAAGTAAAAAATTTGAGAAACTCTATAAGTCATAATATATGTTACAAATTTGGAATTTGGAAACTGGATAAGTGATAGTAATTGTTATCAATAGATCATTATCAAAAAAATCTAAGAACAAAAAAGGAATTTCGCGACCCTGCCAGGATTCGAACCTGGAATCTTCTGATCCGTAGTCAGACGCGTTATCCGTTGCGCCACAGGGCCGTTGGGAAACTGAGCTAAATTGACCTATATTATCTAGCGAAATATATTTATGTGTGAAGGTAGAAGTATAAATTAAAGTTTGCATCTTATAAAGTATATTTATATTATTATTATTATTGATAATTATGTTTCGGGGCAATGGGAATTATTTATATGGGTCAGTAGAGTAGGGACACAAGAGAAATTAGAATAAATTATTAAACTGCCCCGGGGCGAATGGAGCATAAATCCAAATACTTACCATAGGTACTACTGTTTTATAAACAACAAACACTTTCCACTTTATAATTCGATAATTTCGACAACACATTATCAATCAGTCCTTGGCAGCGTATTTAGGTCGTGTGTCCCTCGCCGGAGAAGGTGAGGGCCTCGACCGCCATATTTCATAAAGTATTAAAATTTATTTAACCGCAGAAAAATCCCACTCAATCCTTAGACCGAACTTCTAGGTATTTAAAAAAAAGACAACATTTTTACAACATGCTTTTCAAATTATGTTTCGTCTTTTCTTTTGTTTGAATGATTAAATAAAACAAACTCTAATTTAAAAAGGTATCATAATCATACATAAGGAAATATAATACCTACTTAACGTTATTTTTCGATTTAAATAAACGTTTATTCCATACTATTATTATGAATGCGAAAGTAACTCTTGTCTGTGTGTTACGCTTTCTCGCCTAAACAACTGAACCGATTTTGATTAAATATGGTACAGATAGAGTAGAGCTAGGAAAGGATATAGGCTACCTTTTATCGCGAAAAAAGGCTTGAAGGGGTTGAAATAGGGGATAAAAGTTTGTCCCTCGGCTTCGAAGCTAGGATCTTCAAATTTTGTGTTTAGGCTGATTATTAAAAAATAATTAATATTATATGTCAAAGCGTTTTTGATAATTCCACCCTTAAAGGAGTGAAAACGGGGTATTTTATTGTTGTACAATAAAGAGATGAAATAAAAAATTAAAAAATATAGAAAAATATTCATCCTGGTTAAAGGTTCCCTAAAGATTTTCTCGAATATCCACGCGGACGAAGTCGCGGGCGGAAGCTAAGTTTTTCGTCATATCACGATAAGGCGCATGAATGATCACTGCTTGGTTCCCAAGGACAGGGTTGCCAGATGCCAGACTTTTTTTCTCGTACCAGAGATGCCAAATATCTCGTACTTTCAGTTCATAATCTCGTACAAGTATAATTTTAAAAAAAAATAAAAAAAAAAACATAATTTTGACTATTTACTATTACGACCTGCGATTGGGGATGTCAAATAAAACTGATTCATATTCTAATGATTTTACTTAATCTCTATAAAAAACAAATTATATCACCTTAAAGATGAAATATATTTTTGTACTACCTATCTACTTGTATTGTAGATAAAATTGTCATCGTTATTTAATTATATATAATGTCCTGGATATTGGTAAAATCTTCTTTGTTTTTATATAGTTTTTCAGCTGTCATTATGGAATACATTTCGTTAGAGGGTTCGAAATTTACGCAATTTCTTCGATTTGGGCCTTTAGCGCTATCGGCAGCTAAAAGTGTTCCGTTTACGGTATCTGTAATCAGACGATTTCTAAGGTCTGTTTTCACTAAATTTGTTTTACTGAAAACTCGGTCACAGTCTGCATTTGCATGAGGCAACGACAAAACTGCAAGGTCAAAACTGGCCAATTCGAAGAAATGTTCTGTTTTCAGTAAAATCGCCCAAAACTCATCAGGCCCTTTAGTAGTTTGAAGCTGTGCAGGGTGGCGGGCTATTGCAATAGCAGTGCAGCCAGTGAAAATTTATAAAATCTCGTACAAAAGCGTACGAGATTTTTATTATTCTCGTTTCTCGTACAGAGACTGTAAATCTCGTAACGGTACGAGAATTCTCGTACGTCTGGCAACGCTGCCCAAGGATCGCCTTAATTGATCATTATCAACTCTTTATCAAAGACTTTTACAAGTCTTAGCTTTAGAATATTTCTACTTGATCTTTCTCAAGTTATACCAAAGCTTTTTTTTTATTCTTCGCTACAAAATGCTCTACTTCTAAATAGCAATCGTTGTTCATAATCCATTACACCGCAGGAGTGGGACACAGTGCATTTTTAACCGGGGCGTTATTGCAACAAAGGGAAAGTGCACTTCGTTTGTTTTCCTAAGGGGTATCGTTATTTATCGTACGAATCTTGGGAATAAGCTTCGTGAGCGACGGAGATGGGTGGGATCGCGTTTTCCAATTCAATGTGCAATTTGTCCGATTTGCACATAAATAAAAAAGTTCTGTTTGTTTCGTGTGTGGTATGAAATTGGAATAGGTAGATATGCTATGTTGGGTATACTAAAACAAATTACACTTTTGTACTTAGAAGTTTAGATTGTATTTCGTACAGGGCCCCATATTTGCAAATAAAACGTTTATGCGTTATCCAAAGACTTAGTTGAAGTCATTGGCGTTATCATAATAATTCAATAATCTTAAAAAGTTTTCAAAACGTACCAGATGTAATCAACATACTTATACATGTTTTGCAATATTAGCACATAACACAAAATAGTACTCAAGATAAATAATATTAAAAAAAGTATATTAGAAAAAGTATATAGAAAAAGTATATTAGAATATTAGAAAAAGAAAAAATCTACTCACCCTTAGCACCTCAGACAGGACTCGAACCTCTTGGGATTCCGGCCCAATGCACTGACCATATACTCGATAGAATAATTGGTCAGTACTTCAAAAAAAACTTGAATTGAATATCGCCTAATACAAAGCATGCCTAAGACATCAAGGACTTCTTAATAGCAAGAAAAGGAACGATAGCACGACTGCACGACGAAATGAATAAATAATTTTGACGTCGGCAGAAAAGTGAAAACTGTAGGCAAATGTGTCACTCACCGTAGAAAATTAATAATGGAAGTTATCTAACAATACAAAAACAATAGTAAAGCCTGAAAAATAATCTTAATAAAATTCTTAAATATATTCTGAGCTAAGCATAAATTGATTCTCTCTCATTGAATTTGAAATAAAGTTTTGATTGCTTATTTCGTCATTGTTCGAGTGCTTAGTGCGAGTTTTTCACCTCACGCTCGATCGTGAGCGTGTATGGCGTTGATGAAATTCATCGCGTGGGCCACCAATCCTATGCAAAAAGAAGTTTACCGCACTACGCACTCTGATTCCATTCCAAAGTGGGCCAAATGAACTAAAAAAAACTATGTTTTGGAAAGCTGGATGACAGCAGAACAGACATGCGAGAGTAGATATCGTGTTAAAATTTTTATCGTTTCTCCACATTTACCTGTTCAAGAAATAATCAACTTTTAGTACTGTTGTAAGTCGTATTAAGTTCTGCTAATGTAAGAAACTGTCAAAAATTAAAAGAGTTACTGCCGTACTCAGAGACGTCAAGTTTAATGCTTCATTAAGTATCGTGTCGTCTTATACTATCACTATGCAAAATAAAGAGATAGCACCAATTTTAATGAAGCATTAAACTTAATTGACGTCTCTGAGTACGGCAGTTAGTACTGTTAGAACTCTCTGTTGTACTATTACCTATTTTAGGTACGGTACAGATTGTTTTGTATGTATTAAGCTCTAAATTCAATTTTGTATTAGCTTTCATCTAGGTTAGCATGTAACATTCAAAAGTTAGCCTCCGAATAGTTCTGTTGCTATGTTAGATCCGTAACTACTACCGACAGGTCAGCACCAACGTCCAACTCTGTTCTGACTTATGGGCCCTCCACATGCACATGCCCGGCCTGCAGGATCGTACGGAGAGGCGCGGCCTCACGCGGCTTTATCTACGTGTGTAAGGAGAGGCGCGGTCTCCTCAGGACTGAAGGCCACTCCGTACGATCCTGCAGGCCGGGTCTGTGCATGTGGAGGGCCCATTATATCCAGGAAGCAATACGTAAAACCAAAACAATAAACTCGCAAGGGTTTGGCAGTGCAAGTGTTAACATTATGGAACCGCAGTGCGACCGGCCGAGCGGAACCGTGCGAGTTTGTAAGGGTAAGATACTCCTCGTTCATTTGAAGATTGAATAGGAGTAAGTTGTCTAGGAAAAGCGACACTTATAGAGAGAAGAGACACTGAATGAAGGTGATAAATCTATTATAAAAAGGTTAAACTTTATTTTGAAAATATTTGAACATTTATTTCATAAAACTACTTTACACTCCGCTAGCACGAACGGCTATAAATAACGGAATAATTAAAACTGCTTCTATGTTTGTAATGTGAAAATATCAAACTCGCTCATTAGTTTATTGCAGTAGCGAGCTGGCATGGCGCCATCGCCAGGGGAATCCGCGATGCGGCGCGAACTACCAAACTGCATCGTCCCGAATGCACAAATGAGAAAATATTTGCAAGGAAGGACAAACCGACCGTATGGGACTGCAGAGTTATTTCTAAAAACACACGCTGGGACCATAACCTAATGTACGATGTAGAGTGACATACGGAGTATGTTGGATTGGAATGAGGTCAAGGATACCGTCAGTTAGCAGTGTAACGTTAAAATAGACGTAAAAAAAGCATAAAGATAAGCTTTACACAGGTAATAAAGGCACAAAAGTTGGCTTGTATTCTCTCTTCGATCAAAATGATTATAATTATAGTGCTAGATATTTTGAAAATTTGAACTAATCATTTGTCATAAAACAAAATCAAAATGTTCTAGAACTGAATACGTAGTCTAAGAAAATTAATAAAACCAGGGGAAATAATTCGTGTAGTTTTGTAAACTGGTACAGTTATACCTTCCGGTATCCAGATGAGCATACTAAAAGTCCTCAAAGGTGGGAGTGTGCTGAGGGTGTAGGGGGGTTGAAGGTACCTTTTTGTTGAAGGTTTTTTTTACTCATATTTAGTTTAGTTTTTTCCCTTCTCTCAGCTCGCATTTTTGGCAGATGACTAACTTCCGACAAAATGCAGGCTGAGAGAATCGAAACACGAGTGACTTCTGATGACTGAACAATTATAAGAAATGCCATTGAGAAAGCCGCAAACCATCCCGTGGTTGCTGTTGTTGGAGAAAATGTGGATTTAGTAGCCCTTCTAATCATTAGAATCTAATGGCTCTATGAAGACCAGAGAAGCAAAATTCCTCTTCAAGCTAGGAAGAGGGAAAGTGGAAACCAAGTTTTCGTCACAAACAAGAACTCCAAAAACTCTTAAATTTTGTTGTGCTATTATTTTCCTACATATTCGGCTTAATTTGACTAGGGTAACAAACATTTTCAACCAAGCCAGCTCTAAACCCACTGGGGAAATATGTTATTGCAAGAGGCGCTGTGCTGTGACTGTAACCAGTGTGAGAAACGCTGGTATAATTTGGTACCTGCGGTCAGGCAAACACGCGTTACTAACGATGTTATTTTAGTGATAAGATTTCGTGTCTCGACAGTTAATCAGAGATTCATAGCTGCAGGACATTTGAAATTGGACATTACTCATTTTGGGCATTAATGAGATTTGCCTTTTTCAGCCTTGGTGTTAATAATGGGACATTTATTTCGCTTTTCAACTTTGGCATTTTCTAAGTATACGTTATGTCATTCACTACACGTAGACATATTTTAAAGCTATTGTTTGATGAAGTCAAGGTTAAAGGAATATTACAGCTTGTGTAAGGTGTCATAGGTAGGTTCTTTATGCATAAACCAACATCTTCAACAACTAAACATAGGCCAGCCAGTTGTATACAAGGTGTTACAAAAGTACCCGATTTTAGAGTTGGCCTCATAGTAAAAGTTGTTCAGTTTGATGGTCCCTATCTATCATATTCGGCATTAGGGGTACTTTTGTAACACGTTGTATATTAATTTTTTCAAAAAAATATTATACTGTGTGTGACATAGGTGTTTAAACACCTAACTCAAGGTACAATAATATACTGCGCCAGGTATAGCATTCCGAGAGACAAATGTTACGTGATCTTGTCTGTTTCCCATATAATACCTGTAACAGTTCTATAAAACTATGAATATTTTAGTGAAAATTACGTTCATTAATCGTTTTAACTTGAACTGTTTCGTTTGCTAAGGGAAACAAATCACAATTGAAAATTATAATAATTTTGTAATGAGTGATGGATGACAGATAAAAATCCTTCATTCTTTCTTTTGTTTGTCAAGTGTCATCCAGAATGCCAGACCTTGTTTCCTAGAATCATGACCTACCTTTTCCCGACGTTTCGACCGAGTTGCATCGGCCGTTGTCACGTTCTCGGAACTCGGTCGAAACGTCGGGAAAAGGTAGATGTTTAACACCTAAGTTTAGTTTAAAAACGCGTTTAATATCTGTGATTTTAATCTGATCTCCATTCACAACTGTTACACTGCACATGAGAATAACGTAAAACCCTGAAGAGGGTTTGAGGGGCTTAAATGTCTTCCTACGGCGCTACCTTAGTACTATATTAATTCTGTGCTTTTATTTTAACTTGACCAAATCAACTACAAAAGTGTCCACTTTAAGGGCGCCAAGCCAACCCAAGTACAGATTCATATAGCCTTATTATATTTTACTTGTTGGCACTTGTTGCGAAACAACAAAGCTATACAAGTAACAGTTCAGACGGATTTGTTTAAGTCTAGAGCCTTGAAATAGTTTTTGCTGCGTTAGATCACGATTACGTGTGCCGCATAATTAGGAGGTCAAATAACTTGGTTGTGCGCATAAATAACACGAGCGTTTTGGCCGGACTTTCATATTCAGTCGGTGACATAAGTGTATCTTTCACTTGGGAGTTATGAAATTGTATTCTTTTGACCACTAAGTATGTTTGTATATAAGATTTCTATGCTATTTTCGTATTCAGAAAGATATTGTTTACTATAACGTTGTATGTTTCAATAGGGTATTTTACACCATGTAAGAAACAATATAAAAATGCATGTTTATGATAGATTTCATAAAAAGTGAATGAGAAACGTCGATATTTATTCATAAAAATACAATATACATTTTATAATTCAATTTAAAAAATCTACTTTTTTAATCTATTCTTCAAATGTTCAAAACGCCATTCGCCATATTGGATTCCGACGTGACGTCAGCCCGACAGTAAGCAAACAGGATTTCGTACTCGTCGTACTGTGTTATTTTATAATTTTATGTGATTATCACTTTTATGCTTTATTTTACTAAAATCGCATCATGGAAGACGGTTTTGTGGAGAAATGTTAAAACAGCAATGTAAGTACCTATCATATCAAGTTTTTTCCAACATTAAGTAATACACAACACGATAATACCCTGTGTTTGTTTTCTATTACAATCCAACATAACCTATTTTTATTTTATTTTGTTATCAGGTCCGGAAGGGAATCTGACGACGCAATAGGCTATGTGCAGCTCAAACGGGTTCAAAACACGTGCGTTGTAGTGTACGGTATGCCTGGAACATAAAGTGCGTTCCAAGCCCTATGTACTGATTGACACATAATGTGAATGAACAGGAAGAGACTGTGAGTAGTGTTAAGTGCTACGATTGTCCCTCGTCAGAAGGTGGCTGCAAGCATGGTGTTACGATGTACACCGCCGAACCGAAGCCCTGTCGTCGTGTACTTCGGTTGAGTTTTAATGGAAGAAATCGAATCTGGCTAAGGTTGGCTCATCGATAAACATTTTGTGTGCAAAAGAAATTTCTAAAAGAAAATCTAAGGAGATGGTTGCAGACAGCAGTGTGCGATGCAAAAGGTTAATTTATGGGGAAACGCATAACCTTGATTAGTATAGTTCCACAACAAGTGATTGATCTACCTTTGCATGAATTTAAAAATCATGTTAAAAAGACGCTCATGGGTAATGGTTATTATAAAGTAGACAATTATCTGAAAGACCAAAATGCATGGAAAAAATGTAACACATAGCTTGCAAATATAAGTACCTACTTTGTTGTTTATAATCTGTTGTATTGTATTTGGTAACTGTTGTAAAGTAATAAAGATATATTTCAATTAGTTAAGTGTTTATTTCTGTTATTCATATAATCAAATTTCCAATTTAAGTTAAAGAGACAGGACATAACCGAGTGACCATAAACTTGACTGATGACAGCCAGATTAACAATAGCAGATCATGATATAAACGTAAGTTTTAAGTTTAAATTTTAATTTAAGTTTGTAAATATTGTAACTTATTTCTGTTAAAGCTGATAAGTTTCTTGCACCTGTTCTTCTTGTCAGTTATAAAACTCTGGAATGGGTGGAAAATATAGATGATTCAGAAGCGCTTAATTACTAAGTTTATTAGAATAGTTTTTTGTACTTTGACTTTGACTATTCTCCTACCCTACCCTATGTATAGTGCATATGTATTCACATATTTTCCACATGCACATGACATTGAAATGAACATTATTATATCCTTAACATTTTTATGGTGGCCAAGTTGACCCATTCTTCAAATCAACTCGGCTGTGATGGACCAACATCATCTTTATACAGTGAGTGCACCATGGAAATAAAAAAACTATACTTATTATTTGATATATTTATTTATTATAATATAATAATACCTTTTATATAAACTCAAAGTTGCCTGTGTAAGTATTAATCCTTCAAAACACATGATTGATTTTGAATCAAAAAATGCAAGTGTTAGGTTATGTTCACATCGCTTATCCTTCTTGCATATCCAGTAGACACAAAATTCACGAGACCATCAGGTGAACAGGATATTTTTTTGTTTGTTTTTTGGATTTCTTTGGATCTCTTCTTACGTTTCAACCAAGTTTTTCTCATTTTGATGTCACTTGGCACTTGAACCCACTATTTTAGTGGAGATTTTACACTTGTTTTACTGCAATCAGGCACAAGACACCAATGATAAAACATTACAACTCATTATTTTAAAAACTTTCGTTACTTTTGTAAAAAGACATTGTAACCACTCTTGATTGTTTCCTGACGCCTGACGGAGTGACGTCACGGGCCTAAACAGCATGGCGGCTTGCGTTTCTGCGCAATAATTCAAAATCATAAATAAAAAATCATTTTTAAGGTATTTCTTGGTTTTATAAAATTGAAATAAAAATTGTGCTGGTTTATTACGACCTCAGGAATAATATAAACATGTTTTCAAAAAAAGGTGTAATTCCCTATTCCGGGATCTTAACATCGATGACTAACGTTCACATAATAGATAACTAACGATATAATTTTAACTTTACTTATTAACTTCTTTTGTCGATATTAGCATGAATAATCATCATCAAACTAGTCAGTTATTTAATAGTCTTCAATGCTATTTTATTTTTATGATTAAGTATATTTTTTTTTTTTTTTTATATTTGCTATAGGTATTATTTCAGAAGCTTCCTTAAAATTGAACGAAACTAAAAGAGTCTTTAATAAACATTTTTAGCCAAAATAAGTAAATTCGTCTGAATCTATCACTTAAATAAATAAATAATGATTGACCGATTGCGTACTCAGATACTGAAACCAGAGTAAAGAAAGCAGCTTAATCGAATTTTTGATACCATTCATGTTATACATTTAAATTGGTATTTGAATTCCCAGACAATTATAACAAAGGTTTCGTTTGCAGAGGGCGTTGGCGTTAGTGGGGAGGGGTTAGGGGGAGGCCGGAGGTAGGCGGGGGCATTCGCATAGGAGTCGCAACCTCGGGAGGTCGTGTGTATTTACTTCGTTACAGAACGATGACCGTCTTGTGCAGTCAAACTTTGTAAACTATAAGTACGTAGTACTTGAAGCACTTATTCTGTGCTAAAAGCTTGTTCTTATGTTAAGGTTATTCAACTTATAAAAATATTTTCGACATATAGGTGACTCCGTTTTCAGCTTGGAAAAAATGCCTTGTACCTGTTTCTTTTTTCTTGTTCTGTGGTCTATTCATCTGTTCTCCTCACAGGTCTCAACCGATTGTCGTGAAATTTTGTGAGCAGGTTCAATAGATTTTTGTCAATTCAATTAAATACAAAAAAACATATTTCAGCCATTTCGAAAAATGTTCAAAAAAGTCACAAACGCGAGGTCTACGGTTCACAGAAAAAATAGTTATATTTTGTTTAGTTTAACAATATAATTATTAAATATAAAACAATTTGGTTTTTCACGATTTCCTTTGTACTGGTTTTTTATTGTTTGAATTGTTTTAAGTCATAGTTAGCAATCACCATCAGCAAAATGTATATGCTTTTAATGAAAATAGAATGAGATTCACAGAGACTCATATAAATATGTAAATACAACATGTAAGACTGTTTAAAATTATTTCAATATGTGAATTCAATATTGTATTCATCGTTATCATATTCCTTTATATCTAATCATCGCAAGGGAATCTTGCACGTAACTCAATTTACTGCTCGTTTCGGTACTTGATCGTTTCTTTGTGTAACATATGTATATTTTATTGAATTGGCATTGTGCTGGCGAAACGAATAAGAAGCTAACCGTACAGTGGTTAATACCAATTGCCAATACTTATAAACTATAGGTCATATTAAATATTATACTTACGAATGTATTGTACTTTGCTGGGCCATTCTGACCAAGTTGTATTGGTTATCTAATATTTTTGCCACATTCGCAAAATTACATATTGCCCCAATATGGCAAAGGAGATTGCCTATTTTCTAAGGGGAGTTGGGCTACCTTGTAAAGTTGTTGTGCCTTGATGATTTGATAGTCTGATGTGCCGTTGAATGTACATAATATAAATAAAGAAAGAAAATATAATGTCAAGGAAGTGAAAAGGAATATAATAGAAAAAACTGAAAGTATTTAATTATGATTAGGTTAGTGCATAATATAAACATATTTAGTCTACATATACAGCTTTGGCAATGGACTTTTCGTCTTCAAACTTATTAGTAAATCATGTAAGTGTTGTATTAAATTATAAGCAGGTACCTACCTACCATATAAAATTAATCTAATTAGGTAAAACAGATATGGAAGTAGGAAAATCGTTTCGCTAATTTTTTATTTTAACTTTGTTTCCAAAATGACAAAAATTGTATAAAAAAATATCATGCACACGAAAAAAAATCATGTTTAAATATTAATATTTCATTCCGGCACAAGTTAACTACTAAGTGGGCCTGTTTTTAGACAAACTCCTTTGCAAAATGCATTTTCTAAAATGTCACATAGTCACATTCGCAAAAACGATGGGATTGGATAGATGGTCTCCCTCTCCGCTGTCATTTGTATCTCTTCAAATTATCTAATTTTTCTGATTCTTCAATAATAATTGCCACGAAGTGTTGAAAGCCTATAAAAAACCCTTTAATTAGAGCATCAAATAAGCGATGCGCGGTAAATTAGTTCTCTGACGAGGCATAATGACCTGGATACTTCGCTTTTGGCTCGTAAAACAGTCTACTTTCAAAGGCCAGGGAAACGGTAAGCTCAATGTGACATTTAGAAACATTGGAAACATTGCTAAGTCTGTATGTATCAGAATATATCAAACTAAAACTATAATCTCACCCTATAATTCTAAAACGAGGACAAATCTAGTTTAAATCAGATGTGACTCTTTCCTGAAAGGAAAAACAGCATTATTTTAAGTTATCGACTCTATTATTTATTCTGTGGTATAGGTATATATAATATGACCAATCATTGATAGGCCATCTCACGTGTCGTAGATAAAAATTGTTAAGACCGTCGAAAGTTAATTGTTTCAAGACGACCATGATAGTTTAGTCAGTTAGCTAGCAGTAACAAAGGTAATATGAAATATTAAGAATATAACTTATATTGAATCGAAGAAAATAGGTATAAGTTAAATATACATTTAAAAACTTTATCTAATTAAGTAAAGTTAAATATGGCATCCTTTACTGTTATTAAGAAATCGATACAAGTTTTCTTCAAGGCTGTAGTTAACTAAACTGTGTTTAACTAACTATACGAGGCGGTATTTCAAGGAGCTTTTAGGAGAAGGATATTCTTGGAATAAGTATTTTATAAAAATAACACTACTTACTTTACAATGAAGACATTTGGTATACATAAGAAAGTAAATAAACAGCAGCCTCATGATAACTATGTATTTATTCACAAGCATCAGGTACTCGTTAATCATTCGGCGAATAAATGAGGAGAGTCCTAAAAGAAAAAAATCCTTCGTCAAACAATTGTAATTGATTTTCATAACTAATGGATAACAACAAAAAGAAACTAATATTCCAACAAGTAAGTAAACAACAAATAACTTCAGCCAAACACCTCATCGGGCGTGGATTCAATATACGGTAAACTGTTTCTCAGTTCACGAGCATTAATCCTCATTGTTTCCAGTTCACGCTTGTCAGGGAAGTCAAATTCTAGTGTACAATAACGTACGAGTTAACGTTTATGCCGAACAGAAAGGTCCTTAGAACTTGCGCGCGCGTACATTAATAATTCCGCGTGGCGGATTATTCGAAAGCTTTCGCGAGAACTTTACAAGCGCAGTAAGACCAGGTACAGGCATTATTGATCCGGACAGCCCTACTCTTGCACACAGTTTGTTTTGAAGGCTGTTCGGTTTGCTACCTTCACCTATAATTTTCGGCCGATCCGGTGAGAAGTGTATTGGAAATCCTTGGTAAGTATCTATTTTTGCAATGTGGTTCCGTTTCATTCAGATTTAGTTCATTTAGTTTCACCCTGTTTTGTAACGGTTTTGATATCTCTTAAATTGTCTTGCTTTGTGTTTCGTGACGCCATGCGGTGCAGCAATGTTAGGTTATAGACTTTATTTCCAAAAAAGACCTTACCTACGTCACTAACATGAAAATAAAAAAGTACAAAAGTTAATACTAATATTAGTAATATTTAAGGCTTGGTGGATCACTACCAAGGCTTGGTGGTGATGTATTCATATGCATCAGCACAGAATATATAATAGTACCTACAACAGTATATGAATACAAATCACCACCAAGCCTTAAATATTAGTACTATACTTAACTATAAAAAATGTTATAATATAGATAATGAGTGTTTTGGGCATTTATTTCTAAATTACAAAGTAACATGGCGTTAACTTTAAAAAAAATAATTGCATTGGATTCTTACATAGTGAACTTAAAAAACTACGTTTTTAACACCCAAAACCACACTCAAAAAACCCCACCCATGACTAGTTGTGAGTGTGAGTCATGTTTTTGCATATACATATTTATCCACGAAAAAAATTAAGGTTTGTGTGTATTTAATAGCTTACATTAATAATAGTAAGTCGTTAGTCGCTAATGATACTATGTCTAAAATAGTGACAAATAACGCAGGGTTTGTTACGATTAAACTAAAACACAAAAATACGACTAAATCTTAATACAAATACTTCACAAAATGTACTAGAGTCGGAATTTATAAAAAATGAACTCCCATCAGAACAACCAATTAACTTTCCTCCTATTCCGAAGGATCAGATTCTTATCAAAGTCTGGTAGACCAATTTCAATTAAATCTTAGCTAACGTTAGTTCAGAAAGTTTGCCGTTTTGTGACCTTAACGCCCGACCCGGTATAAAACCGATAAGTGATATTAACTTAGTTAAGCTGACCCAGTTTGAGATTCATCCGTTAGTTTTTTTACGTAAAATTATGATAAGCTTTAAATGTTAGATAACGGGTCGGTTGGATACTAATACTAGGGTATAGAATACATGACGACATGACGTCAGATGACCAAATAAAAGGTAGGATATCATGTAGTGACCTGACTTACTACTTAAATGACTAAGTGTGACCAAGGCCTTGCACTCACGACCATGCTTAAGATCACAAGGTCACTGGAAGTCTAGAAGTTAGAGAAACGACGTTACAGCTACTTACTCCTTTGAAAAAACGAGACAATAAAAAGTAGGTAGGTATGTTTTCTGTATTGACCCGTCCGGAATTCAAGACCCCAGAGAGAGTGCTACTTAGGTTGTCAAGCTATTAAGATTCTATAGGCAGTTGTAGTTGGAATGAATTATCTACAGCATAGTGAAGCTCAGCTATAGATATTTTTCAGGTCATCATTTCTAGCGTAGCGTGTCTTCTAAGACTAATTATTTCGCCATAATACTGTTGGTAATGGTGATAATAATAATAATCATAAACATGGGATAATTGCTTATTGCCCCCATAAGGGACACGGGCGTTATAACTTACGGTGAAGCAGCCATATTAACCGGCTGTGGTGGCAGTTTGGCTAACCGCTAGCAGTGTCAGACTCAGTCTCAGAGGTCGCATAAAGGGTTCGATTCCTAGGTCCCTAGCACAACCGGCAGTTATTATCCCACTTACTAATTAAATATAGCGTTTAGAGGTCAAGGCTTCTGACATTGTTAATCTGCTTTGCTTTTTGCTCTTAAGGTTGTGAATTGGTAACATGATATTGCCGTCCGTCGTTTACCTGAAACAAACAAATACCTTAATTAAAATGTGCATGTGGTGTTTCTCATATCTGTTACCTATATGATGATGATGGGTTTGAAATTGAAATTGAAATTGAAAATTGAAATTGAAAAATTCTTTATTCAAATAAGCTTACATAACAAGCATTTTTAAATCGTCAATTCTTTTATCCTACCACCCATTATGACGTCTTTTAGCTGACAAGAAAAATGGGCGCAAAAAACTTATCAGCTTTATTAGAAGGAACGATATTTACAAATATGTATATCGTTTCCAGACATTACATTCAAAGTATTCATACATGTTACCATTAACATAGATTCATAAATAAATAACATTATTTAATTAGCTCATTTCTACTGAATCAATTTACAGGTGTCAAGCTTAATTAAAAATTTAAGGCTCAGCCTAGGCTATTAAAAAAATATATATATATCAATTCATACAAATATTCAAATATATATATATCAATTTAGTTGTTATAATGAAGTCAAAGGATAACAGGCCCAAAATAGTTAAGGACGTGGACCAAAGGGAATGTTGTTAGGCGTGCACATGCACATTATTTTCGTGTGCGTTATTACGCGAACGAACCTAATACGAGAGCGAACCTAATACGCACACTAAAACAATGTGCATGTGCACGCCTAACACATTCACAGCAAAACGGACTTCGTGAGATAGAACAACTATAGTCGCAAAGTTCATCGCCTTTGTCTCGTGACTCGAAAACTTTAGACAAGTTCCTCATCGCAAAGTATTAATTTTTATTCATACAAGTTTGTATACTGTAGCCGACAGAACACCAGTTTGGCGAACAGCCAGTATTTAATACGGTCAGTTCCGCGAACATTGTTTGGGCTCTATTAAATAGCGCCATCTCTCAAAGTTATGCGAGTAATTAAATAAATTACTCGGGTGTCGGGTAACGCATTTGGTGGTGTCGTTAAGGGGTACAACTTTTTAAGAAGAAAATGTTGCTGTAATTTTTTTAGGTCTAACTAAGGTACTGTCTGATTTGAGTATTAGATATATATATTTTATAATAATAATAAAAAAATAGTTGAAATCATGAATTAAAAGAATACATGTTTAGATTTAGAGGTGGGCATTGATTTTTGACGACCTGGATGTAATAGTTAGGTAGGTACTATTGGACTTAACAATAGGTGCAGAAGAAAAGAAAGCAGAAGGAGCATCTCCAAGATTGCTCGTAGGCTCAAAAGATCAAATTAGATTGGCCGTCTATTCGATTTATTTTATTGCACGCACACGAACTATCTCAATAACCATGTCTATTGTCTAAGTTGTTTTTGTTCACCCCCCAGTGGGCCGGGGTGGTGACGTCACAGCCGGCACAGTGGCCCTCGAACCGCTATTTGTAGGTAGCCAATTGGGCCAAGGATCCCCCTTAATTATTATCACTGTCCGAGCCAATTACAGGGCTTCTGTAAGGAAAAACGCGAAAATTGCCGTTCACGCTGCTTCTGTATGGCTACCGCTAATGACACCATTTGTGCGTTTTAAGAATTTAAATTATGCTTTAGATGTAACATTACTTTGAATTCTTATAATCACGTGCATCCACATTGACGACCTCCGTGGACAAGTGGCTTTGTACACCGGTTTCCAAGGTGTCGCCATCTCTGAAGTCCCGGGTTCGATCCCCGGTTGGGTCAATTTATAAAACGAACTTTTCTATATTGGCTCAGGTCTGGGTGTTTGTGATACCACCGTTGTCTCTGATTTTCATAACACAAGTGCTTTAGCTACTTACTTTGGAATCGGAGCAATGTATGTGATTTTGTCAAATATTTATTTATTTAGCCACATCCACAAAGTGAAATATAGAAGTCATGAGAAAGAGTAAAGTAGCCATTTATCGCAGGTTTTAGTTCAACTATTTAATTAGGACGAATTTTCCAGCACCATTTACAATTGAGGCAACCGTATATCCATTCCTGGTTTTAGCAAGTCACCAATCAGTATTCCAATGTGTTCGGTTTTATAAGGGGAATGAATACTAAAAACCTTCTTATCAAAGCATCAGAGTAAAAGAAACATCTGGAGTGGTTTCTATACAATATACATCCATAGTTCCTTACTTACGGGCAGTGAAAAGCGCTAAGTGGTTGTAGCGAGAGGCGAGGCGTGATCGAGTGGTTGCACTGCAGCAGAAAAGTTTGCATCGGTCCCAAACTAAAAGGGATTATGTTTATCTATCCACTTTGTCTAGAATCGGAAAAGTGTTGTAGCCACTCGTAGCTATTACTCTGCCCAGGAAATGTTTATAATGATTATGGAGATAATTTTCGTATATTCAGTCAGTTTCGGGTATTTAATTGCAGTTTTGTCGTTGTCGCTCCGGATGAGCAATATAAAATCTTAAACTTTTCTGAAAGTGTGATTTAAAATTTAAAGTATCAACTATGCCAGGCTACTAAGTATCTTTTAGATACTTACTTTGATTATTCAAGAGAGTATTAAGTAAAATCTATATGCACCTCGACAAAATAAGTATAAAAAAAGCTAGCGTCAATAAAACTACCAGAGTCATAAGGTCGCAGGTAGCCACAAAAACTTAAACGTGAAGATTTCAGCCGAGAAGAAGTAAGGGTCGGGTAACGACGAAAGAACTACTTCCGGTCTCCATAGGGCAATGGCGGAACCCGGACTTCCGGAGAGAGCGCTGCGGAAATAACCGATCGTCTCTCTAACGAGAGGTCAAAAAAGAATGAAAGGAAACCGATGGAAATATTTCAGCGTGTGAAATCGTTAAAAGAATTTGCAACCCTGACAATTTCAGATTGAAATAAGGTTGTTTACTTACAGATGCTGAATTTTTTAGATTTCGGATTTTTAAAGCAAAACAAACACGTTAGGTAGTAATTAAATTTGTTTAAATGGGGTGGCGAATCAGGACTTTGTGATCTCAAATCAATCAACAGACACCGACTCGTAAATAATTGCTTTTACACACATGTAAAGCACAGTATTAGTAATATTAAGACTGACTAAAGTCAGTATTTCAGGAACCAGATTCTGGAAATTTCAAGAGGAATCACTTAATGAAGTAATCATGTGACTATCCTACCAAAAGGCAATACCGATTAAGAGAGATCATTTCAAGAGCGAGTCAGTTGGTACTTGGTATATCAATTCCACGTGAACTGACAAACTTTGCTGTTAGTTCGCGTTTTGTTGCGTTGCTATGATTGAATCCCGTCTCGCCATTTGAGAGCGTTCTTGTTATTCCAGCATTTTGAAAGTTGAGTACTAAAAGGTGAGTCGGCATTTAATGCTAAGCATAACTTTTCATTGTAATTCTCCAGACTAGTAATAAATAAGTAATATTTTGATATTAGTTATTTATTACTAGTCTGGAGTTTGTATACTGCTATTTCAAGAGGGGAAAGCAGAGGGGTTATTGTCAAGTCAATGTAGCCAAGTTCCACTATTTCACCGACTTCAAAAAAAGGAAGAGGTCTAAATTCTTTTAGTAATATCTTCGGTATTTTAGTGTTTTAAAGCGTGGTATGAAACCATATACTCAATGTTTCCATATCTAAATATTTCTATGAAATAGTCTAATCATTAATTTCCAATATTAGTCAAAAATAAATTCGTGTTGAAAATATTATTCGCTATTCCAATGTTACGACCAAATTCAATCGTATACAGGCAAAATCATTTTATTCTAAGTATCGGTTCTCCTTTCGTTGCCATTTTCTAATTCGTTTTCCTTGTCCTTGATTCCTTTGACATTGGTTATCGTGGCCGGTTCAGGCTATATAATTAGAATCAAAGCATCGTAACCGCGACCTTTATGACCGTCACCATAGCCAGTATCAAAGGCCTTTGCGTTCCGGCCGACCTCTCAATAACGATATTAAATTCTTATTCGAGACAAACCTTTTAAATATAAAAGGATTGCTAATTGGAATATAGGTGGTGGTCATAAATGAATTTTAATTTAAAGTATTTAATAGATAATAGATAAATCTAGCGGTGCTAGAACTAATTATTATTGTTACGGAAGTTACAAAGTAGGTATCATGATATGACATATTGCTATATCATATCATGTTGCGGTGGTCATGCTTTTAGAGCTGGTTAGGAAATGAAAAGAGTATGGTAAGGTTTTAGGACATTTCTTTTAGCACATACAAGTTCAATCCATGATTACCTACCTGTATCCAAATTATAAGGAACCTGACAATGTATTACAATCTTCCACATGCAAGCTTATGGGTTTATAAAGCAAACGCGTTAGCATCAATCAATATCAGATGCGTTAACAAGTGGCATTTATTAACGAGCACGTCGAAAGGTAGACCCTGAAACGGAGCCTCTAAGGATGACAATGGATCATTAACCTAGTTTCGATAAGCATGTTCCGGAATACGTCTCAATCAGGTCGCAATATACGGTCAGCACGATCACAAATAACTCATTTGGACTAAACGACGAGGCATTTGCGTCAGTCACACCGCCAGCAACTTTGTTGTTAACGGTATCTTGATTTACCCATTATTGTAGCTAATATTTGAATGACAATGCGGCAAATATTTTCTATGTGTTGCGGTAATACGAAAGATGTACGTACAGCTACGTGGACTTCCCTACCGTTTTCATGTTTTCACCTTGCATGTTTATCATTACATGCATACAGAAAGTCAGTTTAGAAAAGTTTACTTTATGAATACATATGACCACAAATCTGACGTTCATTTTGAATAGTAAGTTATTCTAATCCATTCGTAAGAGTTTTGTCTTTTAAATTTTATATAACTTTGCGTTCTATTAAAAGTGCCGCATGTAAGACAAGCTTAGCAAAAACAGACCTTCACTACAAAATATCGTTAATCATCCAAAGCAAATCTACATAACAATGACACAACAAAACAGCACTCGTTGCAATGACTCTGCATCTTTTATTAATATACAGCGTAAAAAGATTATGTCTTCTAAAACATTAAAGCCATGTCATTACTTATTATTTTTAAGACTTATGAGTTTGACTAAAAGCAGTTCACAGGTTCCGGATTGACTAGTTGACATGTTATTCGCCCTTTTTCCATTCTGTTCAGTTGACCGTTGAAAAAGGGGAAATAACTAACATTCTGTTCCATTTAAGAATGAAACCAGAAGATTTGCTCTAATGAATGTGGGAAACAGGAACAAGCCTGAATAATATTATACTCTGGTTTTCAAGATGTGGAAATTTAGAACGTCAGATACCCACAGCAGGGGCCCTACCGGCTAGCTTGCATGGCTATCGTAATTGCTTTCATTTCACAGATGTATGTGATACATTGATACTTTTCTTTAGTAAGTTTTTATTTATGCCAAAAAAAGTAGCATCCATACAAATCTATAGACCTAACACGTACATGTGGTAAATTGATATTTCGTTTCGGAATTCCGAATCAGATTTGATCTATGAAATAAACGACACTGATTCATTACCGTCATTGAATTAAAGCAATACTGATCACGAAATCTGTAACATGCAAGGAAATTATTACGTAACGGCATCTACCCAGGCGGGATGAAGTGGCAGAGTCGCGGGAGATGATGGATAGAAACGAATCATACTGTATTTGGTAACGATATATTTAAGTTTGTAAATATCGTTACGTATTTCTGTTAAAGCTGATAAGTATCTTCTTCTTGTCAGTTAAAAATGCCTGGAACGTGTGGTAGGAAAATATAGACAATTCAAAAGTTATTTGAATAAAGAAATTTTGACGCATATACGAGTACTGAACTAGTGCTTCTTAGATTTTTCTTTTTCTTTAAAGTCTTTTGTATGTAAATATATTATGTACCTAATAATAACATACCGTAAAGTTAAAGCTTATGTCTTTCAAGGTTTATATAATATCGGTTTTATACAAAGGGTACAAACTCATTATTTAATGCTAAGCCAACTTAATCTTACTTGCATAATGAGTTTCATACAAAAGCCATTTGACCTGACTGATACCAACTAAAGTAAAACCAACCAAGTAATTTGTAACTTAGCGACATGCCGCAATATACTCCGTGACGTCCAAAATTTAGTATGGCAATTTAGCCTATTGTTAACATGGGCTAGACCTCATAGTTCAAGGTCGCAAGGTCAGACGACATGAGTCACATAACTGGCGTCATAGCAAACCGAGGAACTCCCGGCGATATTATTGGCTTCTCTCTATTGTGTCGGAGTTTACTGGATTCGTTTAGTTAGAATTGGCACTGAGGACTTTCATTTTATAAAGCTTCTCTTCTTTTGACGACCTCCTTGGTCGAGTGGCTTTGTACACGGGTTTTCAAGGTGTCGCCATCTCTGAGGTCCCGGGCTCGATTCCCGGTTGGATCAATTTAGAAAACGAACTTTTCTATATTGGCTCAGGTCTGGGTGTTTGTGATACCACCTTTGTCTCCGATTTCCATAGCACAAGTGCTTCAGCTACTTACTTTGGAATCGGAGCAATGTATGTGATGTTGTCAAATATTTATTTATTTATTTACTTTATTAATTTACATATAAGTAATACATCTCGGTGACGTTTTCAGTTTATATGTTACATCTGTACATATAACTAAATGGGTGTTTAGTGGTCTAATATAGCAAATAGCAATTTATTGCTGCATTAAACTACTGAGCCCGTAGCCAATGTCACATTTACAAATTTTCGCTATCGCTTCGCTTCGAAAAATGTATGGATTAGACGTTTTAAATTTCGATTGATAACGAAACCTTATGTCAATCCCATACATGTTTCAAAAGCGAAGCGATAACGAAGATTTGCAAATGTTACTTTGGCTAGACCCCCAGGTGTTGCAACTTATTGCATTTTAGTTTGTGGTGGGTGGTGCCTTACTAGTTAGGTACCACTATCATATCTTAATATCACATGTCGCCATAACAATACTGATAATATCATTAATACCGGCAGTTAGTTCTTAGAGGTGAGGATTCAAAGTGGACGGGCACACCCTCTTTACCTAAACGTCACTTGACTTCAAGTGAAGTTAAGATCAAAGGAAGTTTGCCACCTCGATGATTGATCTACCCAATAATGATCGAGTCTTTATTATTAGATAGTCGTCCGTCTGAGTTATTATTACAGGATGTTATTGTTATTCTAGTCGGGTAGCTAGTGCTAGACTGCTAGTAGATTTCGGGTTAAGTGCATTAACCAAATTTTCAACGTTTCCTCATCATCACTTGACATGAGATGAAGGTCAATTGGTACTTACAGAACGTTCGCCGCCCCTTAATCTTTTCTTTAATAAGTCAAAAGTCAAAGTCGAAAATATCTTTATTCAAATAAACTAATTAAGCGCTTTTGAATCGTCTATATTTTCCTACCACCCGTTCCAGACTTTTTTAACTGACAAGAAGGTCCAAGGTATTTTTGTAACATAAACGTATTTGTAAGAACTTTGAGGAGGAGCGAGATCTTTTAGTACAAGTATATACTCTATACTTAAAAGAGGATCTCCATGCACTGTTATAGTCTGTAGTTCTATTGTTACGAAATAAACATTCTTGATTTTTGAAGAAGAACGGGCGCAAGAAACTTTCCAGCTTTAACAGAAATAAGTAACGATATTTACAAACTTAAATATATCGTTACCAAATACACATAATATGCTAAAATAGCCGTCGAAATTGGAAGTATACCTAACTTATCCAGATCAAGCCTCATTATTAGCCAGTCGTGTGAGTTCAAGATGTATTCCTAGAACGACTGAAAGGGGGGTTAAAGAAAGACGTCACAGCTGATCCCGGGTGAAGTCCACTTCCACTTTTCAACCTTATCACTTGACATAAAGCGAGATGAAGGTCAAGAGATTCCCATTATAGAACGTTTGCCACCACGCAATATTATTTTATTAAGCTAAAAGTTCAACTCACGTCCAATTTTGAAATGCCCAAGATCGAGTCTCACCACGTGTCGTCGTCATTAGCGAGTCGTGAGACTGTGAGTGCAGGATGTTATCCCAGGTCGGCCATTAGTGTGGGGCTGGTGACGTCACGGCCGCGTGCTCGAGTGCCTGCGCTGCCGCCTGCCAACATTTCCAACTAGGCCACTGGAGCTCATCATTGAACGGGTTAGGTGCCACTTGCGCCAACTTGACATACTTATCTTGTATTTTAGTAATGAGAGTTTTGAATTTAAGTATATGATTTGTCATTGGAAACTAGCTTCATAGCAGTAAAGAAAAAGAAGAGTAATGTAGTAAAATACTCAAACGATTCGTTAAGGTCATCTTATCAAAGTTATGGTAATGGTCAAATAAGTTGTCAGATTTGACAAGACAGAAACACTATGAAACTGACAGCTTATAATTAGGGAGAACTCAGCCACAAATGGCATGGCAGGCAACCCTCACCATCACATAGGGCGGTCTGCACGCCCTTGCACGTCAGCACTTATATTTTAGTAAAGTTATCCAAATTAACGGAAGCGTAACGTCGAAACAAATGACTGTTTCACATATTTAAAAATATAAGAAGAAAAAATTACATGCTTTGTGTAACTTAATTCACACAAATGGCAACACTTTTTACCGAGCCGTCGCATTTTCCAACTTTCAACCCCCGCAGACGAGTGTGTCTGACGGTCGGCGCGTCCTTGTACGTCAGCAGTTATATTTCTGTCAAGTTATGTATATGAATCGGAAGAGGATGACGTCCCAAATTCCTATTTCAGTAGATTGACTTAGTTACAGAACTGACCAGTTTAGATTGTGAACTTTCACATTCATAATCATTGATGTTAGCACATAAGTACCTACTTTTTCTGAAATAACTATGGAGTAGGAGGTAGGAGTGGAAGTACAGAGGTAGTTCACCTAATTTATTTATGAAATTTATTAAAATGTTAAAGCTAAAATATTTTATTGCATTATTATTTTCTTCTCCGGTTTATAAAATGAGCGACTCTGATTTCTATTGTCGCTATTTTTTTTTCTTATATTTTTCAACGCTATTGTCAGGGTTGTTGGTTTTAAAACCATTCCAATGTCAAATCGAAAAGATTCAGCCATTTAATTATAAATTAAATCGGAAAAATATTGTAGATATAAACCATAACATATTTTTTTCCTGGTCAAATAAAATAAACCTCTCAATCTTTTTGTATTTTATTAGGTAAAATAATAATTTCTCAATTTTCGATTTGCCAAATCGGGGTCCCCAACAAACAAAACAATCCTTAATTAGATATTAACACGGCCGTGATAAAACGATACGATACGAAAACAAATTGGTTTGTTACGTTCAGCGAACGATAAACTTTTATAGATAGATACATACTTACCCTAAAACTACTGAAACATATTGGATGTACATAATTTTGTGTCGAACCGGAGTCCTAAGCTATTATTAATTTGGATAATGCATTTTAACAATATTAGATAAAAAAAACAATATTCTAAACTCATTTATTCAGTCTAGACAAATCACAAGCACTTTTGAATGTAGAAGCTACGCCATCGGTTCGCAAACCCTAAACGGGAGACCTTGTAACGAGAAGAACCGGCAAGGAACTCTTCGAGGGGTGATTTTTTCTCCCTGTATAATAATATGTATTTCATACAGAGTCGTCAAAAAATGACGGGCGTGTCATCACGTACGTGGGGTGGCGTAAGCCCAGTTTGTTTGCATCTTAATACCTTGACCATGAGGTGTATTAGGTTTTTATAATTTGTGCGAAGTGCGATGAAGGTCGAAAACGTAAATAACTACTAACCCAATTTACGTGTCTTCGCAAAAGGCTTGGCGGTTAGCACTGCAGTCACAGAATAGATATTAGTACCTGCAGTTTCAAGACAAGACATACCTACAACTGTAAATGATAACCTGAAAACTTAATAGAAAAGAAATAGATCAGGGGCTCTATCGGCTAAAAACATTGAAGTTCATGTTAACTGTGTTTTGACAGATGTATGTGATACATTGCTACTTCGTTTTGGCACAAATAAAAACTTACCAAAGAAAAAGAGCAATGTATCACATACATCTGTCAAATCACAGTTAACATGAACTTCAATGTTTTTAGCCGATACCGCCGCTGGTGTGAGTCGTATTTTTTCTAGTATATTATTTAGTATTAAACTTAATAGAATTCTCAAAACAGCGCTTCATGAAAAACCATGACATGATTCACAAGCACAGATAAAAGAGAAACGTTAAAAATTCAATGCGCCCAAACAAAAGCTTTAAACGGATTTCGCCTTTTGTTCGATTTAGCATGTTGTTCGCATTCGAGCTGTTGTACTGCTCACTGGCTGCATCGCATACTAACTAACCTCATCACAATCGCATTGGTTATACAATAAAAATAGTACACATTTTTACTGCAGTTAATACCATAATTGAATGCATTCGCAATATTCACAGCTACATGCAATTCCTATACGAATTCGTATTATTACAAGTATAAGCAAATTTTAAAGCGGTTTCTAACTATTTTAAAATAAAGTGGTTTGACTAACAACAAGAACGTTTTTTGCTTAAGTTAAAAAAAATACTTGCAACTGTCGTAATCGTAATTTAAAACAACATAAGACAATAGAGAACCTGAATCTGAAATTTAAATTAGTTAACATTAGTTCTAGAAAATCATTTAAAACTATACACAACACAATGTACTCCCTTGCTAATATCGTTCCGCTTTGTGTTTTTGGTCCAATAAATCACCTTTAAACTTTGTTAACAAGAATCTCGTAATATGTAGCTCTGGGAGAGGAAGGTAATGAGTTTCTCGGAATACTGACTACAAAACATGTCTCCCTCGTCTTAGTATTTCCATTTTACAGTGGCAGACAGAACAAAGATGAATATTTATATCCATAGTAATATTATGGGACAGTAACTCTGTATGGTTACCTTTTCACGCCTGAACCACTTAACCATTAATAGGTACTGGTACACTTCTAGGATTCGATAAAAATTATTAATGTATGAAAATGACGAGTCTTTGAACTTGGAAAACTTGGCTCAGATTAATCCTACAACATTTGTGCATTATTAACTATTGCTTCAAATTGAAAGTTCTAGCAATAGGTACCATTTTTTTCGTTGGCCGGCACTTTCAGAAGAGTCCTAAAAATTTTTGGCGCCTGAATGATCTTCTTTAATATGTATAGGGCTATAGGGAAATACCAGTATTCAAGCCAATTCCCATCGGCATGAATACTCTTATCATAGCATTTTTGTAAAACTTACCTTCGCCATAATATCACCCTCATTATCTCATCATTTTTATCGCTACTCTACCAGTAGCGATAAAAATTTAGCACTCTACCAGTAGCGAAGGGTGATATACACACCGCAGAGTTAGAATCGCAATAAATGTGCAAAGGTCAGAGCGGACTGCATATTTAGGTCACACTCAGGGGCAGCGTTTGAAACACATCACGCCTATTCATAGGAAACAGAAACAGAAGAAAATATCAAATTACTCCACCATTTTCCACTTTGATTTTTGTATAAAACTTTACTGTTAATCTTGAAAAAGATAAGATAATTATAAAAAACAACCCATCGAAGCGCGATACTTTTTAATTTGACAGTAATAAAGGTCAGCTGATTCATGTTGAACAAGTGAGTTGGTAAATATCGCAAATTCGATATTTAATGCAACAAAATCAAATATGTTTTACAAAGAATAAAAGATGATTTTAATGTGTTAAGTATCTAATCCGTTTATCGACTCTTTAATTTTTAAAATATGACATGCATGACTAATACAGCATAACTCATAAATGTTACTTCAACGAAATCAACTGACTGTTAACTTACTAATTAAGCGGAAAGAGTGATTAATTGGAATCCATTGTTGTAAAAAAAACAATCGCGGTTGTTTTAGTAAACGTTTTAATTATCTGCTATAATTGAATCGGTTTCAAATTATCGTTTTTATCAAAAAACACCAAAGGTCAGAACATTTGTAAATTACATTTGTGGTCTAGTAGCTTAGCTTGCTCACTATTTCAGATCTCGCCAGTTCTGAGTTTTTGTTCTGGTTTTAAAAAAAGTTTAAAATTGCTTTCAAGTTTTACAGTGTGAAACAATTTCTAGTAGCAAGAATATGAAATAACTAATGTAATGGGTGTTTGGATTGTATTGTGAATTGTAACACACACAACTATAATAGAAAATATGTTTTTCACTAAAGATTTTATAAGTAGATTGGTCTTTGCAAATACAATCAGTCGAAACCGTTAAAGTAATAGTAACGATGATGATGATGATAAAGTGAATCAAACGTGTACCGTTGCACGTGATTTGTCGTAATAGGCCACTGGAATCGGTCTCACTAGAAAACTGCAAGCCATTGCAGACAAGGGCTAGGAACCAATAACATCGCGTGTGTCCGTTATGTAAATGGGTTCGTGTGAAAAGCTAGGAGCGTTAATATTAACATTAAGTTTCTATTTATTTAATTCAACCCCTTTGGTCCCATATTATGCCCGCTTATTGCTTTGTAGATTGCATATTACATTTACAGACTTTAAACTTGTTAAGAATAAGACCTAACAGATGAGAAACTTTGTGAATTACTTCCTAAAAAATCTTTCATTACATTTTTATTATGTGATTTGTTAACCCGAATTCGGTAAAGGTTACTCGCAACCAAATTATGATTTTAATAATATTTTACTACAATAACCTACACTTAGTAGTATGGTGTAATAGGTTAGGGGTTCTTATCGCTTTGACCAACACCGCATTTTTATTAATATTGCCTAAATTCGTAGAATGGCAATTACACCCAGTGGTATAATTTCTCTACGACTAGACTGAAACTGATTCGACTATTCGCCGTTCAGAGCTAATGCGTGAAAACGAAATTCTATTAACCTAATTTGAATGGTAATTGGCGATTGCCGCTATCTCTCGTGACTTGTCGTCCGTCGTTCGATTTCAGATATAACCGTAACAGTGGCGGTGGCCGGCATCGCGTCGGCCATCGCAGTTAACTCTAACGATACCGAAATGGCAATAAAGATAGCGGCCACGGAGCTTGCCCTGACCAACTTAAATAAAACATTGCTTACACGGTGATTAAGCGAATAGTTTCTTGCTGACTGGCAGTCTTAGGCTGCGCTCAGACGATAACACACGACCCGAGCCCAACCCGAACTCAACTCAAACTCAACCGCAGTCCTTGAAATGCATCGCTTACAATTTTATTTTGAGTCCTAATTTAAGACACGTTTCTATTCTATTGACCACCCACAAGGAGTGGGCTGCGGTTGACTTGAGTTTGAGTTTGTACTATTATGTATTCTGTGGTTCGGCTTGAGCTCGGGTCGTGCGTTATCGTCTGAACGCAGCCTTTGAGTTAAAAAAATGGCAAGCACACTCTCGCAGGAATTAAATTCTATAAACATATACACTTTTCTGGGAATTACAATAAAAAACATTTAGGATTTTCAAACATTTTAGACTGTTAAACATAAATAGTAAATTAAATAAAGCTAGATACATACTACAAAGATTTCTTTGCAAGGAATGAATTCAGAATAATTATAATTTTCATTGTTAAAGTAAACAAAAGCTGTAGGTACGTATGAGACAGTTATGAAAGTGAATAGGTTAAGAGTTAAAGTTAGAAACATAGTAATAAATTAACAAAGTTCAACGTTAACTAAATATTAAAACATTAATCTGTAGTTCAAGAATAAATAGCAACTTTCTACACAAAAAGGCCAATAAACCATGAAGAATGTACAGGAATTTCTGCGCTAAATCTTCCAGGTTAACTGGTGGGAGTTATGTTAATGTCTAAGCAGTTTCTTTATCTCAGTGCCGTCGCGTAGTTGATGAAAGAAATTAATTGTTTATACCCGCCAGCCAGACGTGACTGGAATGGACTCACCGAGCAAGCAGACACTTTATGAAAACCCCGAGTTTTATTTAATCTTGGCAGCTTCCGATGATGTCAGTAGGTACTGCGGAATTTTTTGAAGGAATGAAAGGTTCGAAACGTAGCTAAGTATCATGAAAAGATTTTAAGATCAAATAAATGCGAGAAAATTTGTTATATAAACTATCTACATCGCTAAACTCCATCGAGGATAGGGTTTATTTAACACAAAACACATAACGTGATTCCAACCTGCGCCTCCACTTTCTTTCTTTGTCTTTCAAAGTGAGACTTACAACTACTTACTTACTAATTTTTCTTGGGATTTATTAACAGTCAAGTATATAAGGTAGCCATCATCTATAAAGTCAGTTGAGAATCAATTTATGAATCTTAATTTAAAGGAACCGAACTAGTTCACAAACTCTACAATTTACAGTAAACAGACACGTGAATGTAACCTCGAATCATTTCGTTACATTCTCTGCATTCCACATTTCCCGCGACTCTTTTGTTTTCAATTTCGATGAAAGACTAGCGTTAAACCTTTTGTCCTACTCTTTCACAGCGGGTTGTATAAAAGGAGGATTAATACCAACATTTCCTTTTCGGCGATACATATTTACAGCGAGGGAGTTAATAACAAGCGATGGCATACCGGAGGCATTGTCTAGAACCACTGCGGTCGTTTCCCTTCATTTTTATGTTGTCGTAATTCCCCAGCCTTTTAGTAACAGGCAGTGCCTTTATAAGCGCGTTTGCCTTACCCTTATCGTCCTTTTTTTCATATCTCTGTTATTGCGTTCCGTTGTACTCGCTCTGTTAACTGTTTTACGTGGTATCGTGCAACGGCTCGCTGAAGATTTATACGATCTGTTGGATGGATAGAATCGTTAATGGGAGTCGGGGAGTTTAAATTAAAATCGTTAATCCCTCTGAGTGAAAGTGTTTTATGGTTGTTTTACGGAGGAATTGTTGAAGCTGTTACAATTTTATTGTTGCTAGGTATGATGTCTACCGTTTTATTTTCTGTACTATTTATATTTTACTCTCATTGTTTATTTGGCGTCGGTGTTGTCTATCCTTCCTTTGAAACATATTGCTGTCTGACTAACGACCTGTCTGTCTAGCCGACCCAAAATCCCACAAACGTTTTTGCGAGTTATCTTATTATAAAAGAACAAAAAGCATTTTCAGACATTGCAAATTTTTTAGATGGCGCAATAATATGACCGTGAGTAAACAAAAGACTTGCAAAATCAGCGACCGTTAAAGACAATATGCAGATAAAGCTATTACGCTAGTAGCAAAGTCAGCGAAGAAAAGGCACATTTCTTAACAATATTTAAGTGCTTTTATATTAACTCCATTACTTATGGCTTAATAAAATAAGAGATCAAAAGGTTTTCGAAGTTGTCTTCTTGACAAAAATTATCATTAGACCAAAAATGGAAATAGAACGAAGGTTATACATATAAATATTCTGGAAAGCAACGGAGATATTAAAATGCAAACGAAGCAGTGCCAGTAGGCGCATGTTTGTGTGAAATAAATTTAAAATATATAGTTTTTGTGTAAAATACACAAACACAGGCATTCCTACAGCAAATAGATGAATGAGGGCACAGTTTATTAGCGTGCGAGAGTAATTTTTGTTTCTAACAAAATCAATTGTTTTACATTTACCAGTAATATTTTTTACAGCGCTCTCTAAATCCAATTTAGGACGCGGGGCTCCTCGATGCTCATACATTATTCAGATTACGAGGAGTTGCCTGTCTGCTTGTTTTGAACCAGCAAATTCAGCGCTAATTCCATTGGAACGCGTGTTTGCTTAAGTGGATGATGAACTGCAACGTGAGTGAAGTATTCGTAATGTGTTTCTAATCGAGAAGAAGGTTACGGGCAGTACAAAACAAAAGGTGTCTGCACTAAATTGCAATTTACGAAAGCGATGTGTTAACCTATTTTTATTAGCATAATAAAATAGTACGCTATAGGTAGAATTAAATTACCATACTTAGCAATCATATCATACACTGATCCATCAGATCAGCAGTACAAAAAGAAATAACACCGAATATCCAGTGTCCTCTAGACGAAAACTCAAGGTTTTGACGCATTTTATATAATATATGTATATATAATTATATAATTGGCCTCACCTTTCTCTATATTATTAATTATCTCTTATTAATCTAGACTAGGTATATGAACGATACTTTGGTTATTATTTCGTGGTGCAAAATAGAAACGAAACATGTCATATTTTTAAAATCAGTCGGAGAAAAATCTAACGGTACTATTAAAACAATTTTACTAAGCCAAATATTTGTTTCAATCCAGAGACAAAGGGCTTTTTTTCTCAAAATGCCAAAAGCTAGGTATTTTACAGAGGCCAAATATGCCACAAAAGAATGGTCAATGCAGTGACGCCCAAAACAATGAAATGGCTAGATGCGTCTGTTTGTGTGGTCACACTGGCCGGTCACTACCGCCGCGAGCGAGCAAGCGAGCGTAATGTTACATTAGTCAACAATGTTCTCGGATCAGTTCCCCGCTGCATTTCTAATTTGCATACGCAAACATTTTGTACCTATGCTAGAGTATGGATAAGTTTGTGGTTTGAATTACTCATCTATTTGGAAAAGGAACAAATGTTAAATCTACTTGAGACCGCTTACTAGTCTGACTTCTCCTTTATGTCAATTGTTTATAAAAACCAATATCATATTGATTAGCTACTCTCTGACAGTAGCTACAACGCAGGGCAGAGATTGACATCCATTGTTCAAGTTTAAGATTTGATTCTAATCAAGACAGTAGTCAGAATCAGAATCATTGGATCAAAAAATTCACCAAAGTTACCGAATTGTTCGGTTGAAATGGTAACATTTAAATCCGTGTTACCATTTCCCCCAAGCAAAGTCATAAAGGTACACAATGAACCGGCATGTTTTCAAATCGCATCATCAATCTCAGGAGCCCGCGAGCAAATTTCAAGCAGCGGGTACATCGGCGGCATTAATCAGAGATATTTTCGGGCGGGTTCACACGTGGCCTCGCTCGCAATGGATGCACATACATAATTAATTAATTCGCGAGGATGCCGCCTCCGTTTCCTGGCTTGAACGTCCGTAAATAATAAACTAGTTTATACAGATGCATTTGTAAAAAACACGGAAATCCAAAAGTTTTTGAGATGGCATGCAACTTTTCGTAAAATAACCTTCATTTTTAGAATGAAGCTTTCAAAAAATATAAGCTCATTTGGTATCAACGGTAAAA
Organism: Catoptria pinella; assembly: GCA_963556745.1. Taxonomy (NCBI): domain Eukaryota; kingdom Metazoa; phylum Arthropoda; class Insecta; order Lepidoptera; family Crambidae; genus Catoptria; species Catoptria pinella. The sequence goes on from OY750777.1 coordinate 4,157,296, forward strand.
GGTATACAACTTTTGACTAACAAATAACATTTTAAAAGTGGGATCTATTCGTAGGAGTGATTTAATGAATAGGTACTAAGCTCAGGCGTTTTTAAATTATGTAGCGGGTGGAGAAATGCCGAGGAATGCTTATATTAAAATTTTCTTCTCTCCGAAAATAAACACAATGCGTAGGCATTATTTTAAGAAGCCGGATCAATCGACAAACATCCTAAATTACGTTAGACAAACGCGAGACAAAAATACGCCTCCCAAACAAGAGAACTCCTGATGCTCATAAATAACGCTAGGACAAATTTTAGTCACGAAACAAGGCACAGGCTGGAGCGATTAATTCTTTAATTAACTTGATGTCCCACGATACCGTCCCATCGGGTTGCGAATTAGAAGAAATGGCGACAAGATAACTCTGCCCGTTCATTTATCTCTATTTCGGAAGGACTGAGTAATAGAAAAGGATCCCTCTTTGTTATGATCGGTCAATGTTGTCGACAGTCAGTTGTTAATGTGATAAATGATTTTGTCACTCGAATTAATTAGAAAATTGGTAGGTACAAAGCAAATTATTATTAGGTTTACGCTGAAAGTGAGTAAAAGCAATTATGAGTAACGGTAATAGAAAACCAATACTTAATGGAAAACAGGAAAAGAAAATGAAAAAATATTTATTCAAATAAACTTAGATATTAAGTGCTTTTGAATTGTCTATATTTTCCTACCACCCATTCGAGACTTTTTTAGCTGACAAGAAGAATGGGCGCAAGAAACTTATCAGCTTTGTCAGAAATCAGAAGTAACGATATTTACAAAGAAATTATATCGTTACCAGAATTAAGGTAAGGGTAAAGCGTCGCTGTTATAATTTACCGAAACGCTAAAAGTTTAATTTCAAAATCTATTTATTGGGGTTGATCAAAGTCTAAATTTGAACCAAACGTGTGGCGCGGTTGAATCTTATTAAACTAATATTGACGAAACATAATTAACAATTTCACATGCACCAACGTGCTCGTACTGGGGGTTGTATTACATGATTATAATTAGCAAGAAACGTAGCCCATCAAAGGCATAAGGGGTGCTATAAACGGGATATATTAGGAAAACGTGGTTCATGTTTGAAACGATGTAGGCTATTCATTCTAGATTTCAATGTATGGGAAAGTCACCAAAATTAATTGATAAGTTTTTATGCTATGGTATACTTTTAAGTGAGTACATAATAAAACAACTCTCTCGCCCCCTTCCCCTACCGGGCCCCCCTTCCGCCCCTTGAAAAGTGCCCTGTTTTACAGATTTTCTCAATTTTTTAGGAAAACCATATAAGTTAGAACAAATTTGTCACAGACTAAATTATTTATTTTTAAATTACCTAAAAAATAAGTACTGACATTAATTTTGATACGAGTTATAGTTTCCAAGCTATGGTGCGTCAAAGTTTATAGTGGTGACTTTACACAAGAAAAATACGAAGAATACAGCTATTGCTGAACCAAAGGTTTCCTTCGGCAGGATTAATCTTTGTGTCTAAGATGGCTTTACGAATTGGAGCCACCTGGATTTTTTACGGCTTAAAAATCTAGAATGAATATACTAATGGGGCGCAATTTGTTAGCGCCATAAATTTCAATACTTTAAGTCGTGAATGGAATTATGCACGTATTTTGAGGGCAGTTTTTCTCCTGATTTTGATAAAGTAACTTATCTTGAATCTTATGAAGATGATGTCGTTTGTGTGTAGGTATAATGTGGGAACAGAACAGCACACAATCCAACCAAAGGACAGTGCTCGAGATACTTCCGATTGGTTCCCACTTCCCAGATTTGGCTTTTGTATTTTTTTTCCACCGATAGCTGAAAACTTCAGCTATTATCCCTAGCAAAGCGTTACTCCTCTAAAATCCATCCTGACAATTGTACCGTGCCGCGAGATGAGTATAGGTGAAGGGCCATACTTATATACGTTTAGTACTTTTATTATATTCTGTGTTCATATAATCGTATTCGTAAGTATCAAAAGTTTCACTCAGGTAGGTTAGTAAGCCACGACTGCGTCTAAAATTGATCCTAATAATAATATGCCGCGAGATAAGTAAGATCCCCCAAAATATAAGCCCTTGCCCTAACACATTCGCAAGCACCAAACGGACATGTTTCAAAGCTGTCCTAACTAAGTTAAGGAGCTCGTTGCTCTGGATGCCGATACATCGCGAAGTTTTTGCATTAACAATACACAAGTATGTATAACCCTTGTTTGTATTTTAAAGATATTCATTATTTCAAAGAACAAAAATCTGTATCTTACTCGTAGTGGCTCAGTAAGCTGTAGACCGTTTTCGCGTTAAATAGTAGCTCAAATTGTATGTTGTTTAAAAAATAATCTAATAGATGTCGCCACGAGGTTTTCAAAAGCAGCACTAAGTGCTGTTTGATAATTATTTTTTTATTATATCTATTCGAGGCTAGATGGCGCTTCTAATTTTGAACATATTTCGAAATGGGTGATTTTTTTTGTACTTTTCGAAAAACTGGTCGACAAAAAATTATATATAATTATCGAACAAACAAAATTTCACAAGAATCGGTTGAGAAGTGCGACCTGTAGAGGAGAACAATCGGACATACGAAAGCATTTTTGCCCAAGCTGGAGCAAAGACGTTTCGCGCTGGCTCGGTCAGTTAATAAACAAAAATTAAAAGTATACCCCATCGAACAAAAAAACAATTATTAAAATCGGCACACCAACGCCAGAGTAATCGGTGTACATACAAAAAACTAAAAAAAAATACAGGTCGAATTGAGTACTCCTTTGAAGTCGGTAAAAAAGAAATCATGTTAGGCCTCAACACCAATCTATCATTGCAGGAATGCACAATCTTTTTTTATTGATTATGTCGTGAAGATGATACGAATACAACGTGTGGCTTTGTTTATCAAACGGAACTGATCTTTTCTTTTATTTAGTCCCATGATAAAACTGGGAATTGGTATGAGGTGTATTGATCAAAGACTTCTGCGAAAAACTTCTTCTATTTGTTTTATTTTCCATCTTTAGGGTCTATGCAGAGACAAAATAGATGTGTGATATTTATATATCACTGGAAGTGGATGCCAAAGACCTAAACGTGGTAATAGCGCCTGAATAATGGGGTCTGGCAATGAATTAAACGTACTTTAATGTCGGGAGCCAAGTTTTGGGTCGCTGAGTCAGCGAAGTAGGTAAGTCGGAAAATCGTTAATGAGATCAGATGCATGCGTGCAACCGTGAGTTGCCCGCGGCGGCGGCGGTGGCGCAGCGACTGTAAGTAACAGCTGGCGAGTGCATAAAATTTGTTTGACCGTCACTGACGTTATTCGGAACGGATCATTGTTTTTAGTGCCAGTGGGATTTAATCAATCGCGATTGCATTATGGCAAGTGTTCAGAAATGTTGAAATGACCTATATAAAATATAAACGATAATTACTTAGTTTCTGTGAATGTTTCTAGTTTAGTTTACAATCCGTTCTACTTTATGTGAAAACTATAAACAAACCGTTTAGTCGGAGCAATTACGAGTATGGTAACTTTGAACATTAACAAACTAAAACTTACCTAATCGTTGTAGCAATTCCGACATCGTAAAATGTCGAAACAAATGACAACCCTTACAACATTAATTTTAAAGTAATTAAATATCCCGACAACATTATGCAAATCCTTTTAATGTCGATGAGCAGAAAAGCGATGCTCAATCAATTCCAATCTGGCAGAAGTGGCGAAGCTTGTTTGTCGTCCAAATTGAGATGGCAGCATCGTCGTACCCGGGGTCAATCACCAATTAGGTGCAATTTTTAATAGACTTAAATCAAGAGTCGGTAACGATGATCGACAAATTTCGTAATAGACACCGATTGGGTCCTCCGCATACAGGCGATGTTGCGACAATTAATACAAAAGAGTATTTGTTTAGCATAGCTGGTCTCATAAAGAAATAAATAACAACATCTCAAAATACTAGCTTACGCACAAGAAAGCTTTGTGAACCACAAGGGAAATAAAATGTTATCATCGACGATACACGTTGTGCGACTCGTCTGGTTACATTTAACTTAAACTCGGCGACAGATAAGTCAGCCATTTAAAGGGTTTTCTTAGAAAACAATTTTATAGGCGAGCATAAAAGTGAAACAATCACTTCAAATTGGAACCTAGATATAACACTATGATAAATAAATGTAAATGTTGATGAAATACTTTAAAGCAAAATGATGGTGAAGGATCTTGGAGAAGGTGTATATTCAATTAGTGATACAAACGGTTTAATAAATGTAGGTAAATATGACTTTACGCAATTGTTTAGATAGGTATGTTGAATTTAAAAATTTAACTGAAACGATACTAGTGCCATCGAGTGGGAGTAAACGACATCAACACTACAAAGTTATTTATGACAACTGATAAACTGACATCTCGTAAAGTCAGACACACGTATTATGCTAATGTGAGAGTGACGATACTGACGATCGATGAATCAAGCACGACCTCTTAAATAACAAGGCGTTCATTTTTGGGTTCAGAGTGCATTCAGATTTGGGTTTCAAAACTTTGCTCGTTGTACCTTCTGATAACAGTCGTAATTCAATTCAAGTGTATTTGGTTTTGATTTTTTTGCCTGTTCTGTCTCTCTGATGACGTAGGGTTTCTTTCCACATTGATCTAGTCTAGCTAGTCGATGAGCTACGAAATTGTGGGTAAATGCTTAAGCCAAGAAAAAGTCTGTCATTCATGGCTTGGATTGGTTCGCATACAGCTTCTAAACCCCTGCTTCTATTCAGTCAGTCAGCGGCTTCGAAAGTCGAGATTGCTACGAAGAAGAAAAAACTCCGCAAAAACTTGTCGTTTCAAAAAGTAGATAACATGAAATACAACAATCCGTTCTCACTATCCATTACGAGTGCTGTGCACAGTGTCTGCAAGACAAATGCATTAATAAGTCAATTAATCTGGGCACATGGAAGCCGCAACGGGCCGATTACTGCCTGTATTATTAACGCCGCTAGTTTGATATAGTATGGCTAAATGAGTACCTATGTTAGGGATTCGTGGCCACTATACTACGCCGCTTTGCCGCTCAACTGCGGTTGCGGTGAGGGTAACATTTACATCATATCTAGATATTCCATCTCAGAACACTTTACTTAAAAACTGGTCATTACGAATCATCTTCATCATCAATATTTCACCCTTGGCTTTATCCTAATACATTTTGTTATGTTTACTTATAACCTTTTTATGATTTATTAAAAAAAAATAAACACAAACAAACCTGCCTTACCAAGTCGGAAACAGCAAAAAAACTTGGCCATTATCTCATCGAGACGAAACATTGTACGTCTATATTGAATAAATTGTTACCTTGATACCTTGTTTCTATCCCAAAGAAGACTTGATACGCGCTAGATTACAGCAGATCCAAAATTACCTGTAACAGAAGTAAAACAGGCTTTTAGCGAAGTACGAATAAAAAAGGGGTAATCAAATTTATCATTCGGGACAACTGAATTAAAATTAAAGTTTTCCAATTATCTTCCATTAACAGGATTCCCTTTTCTACCTTTAATTATTTCCACAAACAAGTAATAAAGTCTGAAAGCCTAATGCTTAATTACACGAATGCTTATTATTAAACTAAGAACAATGGCGTCGACATTCAAACAACTTTCAAACAAAACAGCGGATAGAAGCAAACAACGGAGGGTCCTAACAACGCCAGCGGAAATTGGAAACGTGAAAATAAGCCGCCGTCGTTGTCGAAAGAAATATTTTTGGTTAAGTCGTAAACTTAAGAGACCACGAGATTTCTGCGACGAAGCAATATTTTGACAAAGTAATATCCGCCCGAGGACCGTCTCATTGTATAGTTACGGTACAACATTATGCACAAGTTCACGACATTTCTGTAAAATGGTTTCTCTATAAAATATAAACTGGTACCTTCTTCGAAATAAACAGATGTGCTTGAAGAAGTCCAGTCTAGTGTTTTGTCCAGGCTTTTTTTTTTATTTATTACTAGTACTACGGAGACTTCTAGCTGTTTCCCTGGTTTTTCCCAAGCTACTAAACTGTGAAAAGCCCAACAAAATCCTTTCAGCGGTTTTTGCGTGATGCGCGCACAAACACACGGACAGCCATTTGAAGATTTATAATAGTAATAATATCAATAGAAGAAAAGAAACAAAAAACAATTGTTTTAAATTAACCACCGGTTTATTTAAAGGACCGTAGCAACTATTTATTCTGTTCCTTACTGCATACATAATTACGATAACGAGTATTGTATGTATGTATTCATGAAAGTGGAAGTATAAAGAATAATAGATGAAGTGTAACTGTTTTTCTTTTCGGAAATTAGGTATTATTTAGGTTGTTTAGAAATAAAATAAAATAATAACAATCTATGACGTTTAAATACTAGTACTAGTGGCTCAGTGATCTATATTTATCGAACCTGCTTACAAAATTTCACGAGAATCGGTTGGGAAATGCGACCAGGGGCCGTACCGGCTAACGCATCGAACTTCGGAAAGTCTGCCGGGCTTCAAATTAAAACAGATAAATCGAGCTCCAATCGGGCCAAAATGGCGAACCCTAATTCATGATGTCACACGAACTTCGATATCTTCTAAATAACTTCGGCGAATAGTACTAGCAGAAACTCCTTACTTCGATTTATCTGTTTTAAGTTGAAGCTCGGCAGACCCACCGAAGTTCGAAAAGTTAGCCGGTAGGGCCCCTGTAGAGGAGAACAAACGGACACACGAAAGCATTTTTTTGTCCAAGCTGAAGCAGAGACACTTCGCTCGATCAATGAGATAAACAACTAGTGGCTCAGTGAGCAGTACTGTAAGTCGACCTCGCGTTTGTGCGTTTAAAAGTAGCTCAATTTACATGTTGTTTAAAAATTATTCTAATAGAATTCGCCACGAAGTTTTAAAAGCAGTACTAAGAGTGGTGTTTGGTAGGTGTTCTTTTATTATATCTATTCGAGGCTAGATGGCGCTTCTAATTTTGAACATACTTCGAAATGAGTGAATTTCTTTCTCGAAAATTTTTGAAAAGCTGGCTCTACAAAACAAATTCTGTAGCGCTCGCTCGGTCAATAAAGATTATACCACATAGTTACACGGAAACTCGAAACTGGGCAGTATATAGAGCATCATAATTATCTAACACGAAGCAGAAAGTATCATAGCGATAAGTTTCCATAACAACATTTGCAGTTCGCCCGAAAACCCGAAAAGTTGTCGCCCGGAGTCAGCTGTCAACTCCAGTAATCAAGCGTGACTCAAATAATTTTGCGCTAGCTTCTTTGAAATTGCCACAGGAAGACATTTCTAGTTTTGACTGTAGCGGAAAAGGAAGAATGATGAATTTAATTAAAAACGACGATTGGCTCAATGCTAACTTACAAGTTAACAAAAATAAATGTTTGTATGGTCGGTTGAACCAATTATAAGGATACGTGGCATTGCATCAAATGCCGGGTACAGCTATAGCTAGTATTTTATAAACATGCCGTACATTTTGGACAGAATTGGGTTATTCGACAGCACTGGATCAGTTTACCTAATGGTTTTACGTAATCCGAACTATTTTCTGCATTCTGCATGCGGTAAGAACATATGTGTCTAATCAGGACGCCCTGGTTACGGCCTTTGTAGGTAAATGAGAGCTCGCGCCGCAGTCTAATTGTGTGGCAGCTAACAAGTCAACGCTGTATGGAATATGACGGCTAATATGTCATATACGCCTATTTGTTTCACGGCTCGTAATTAATTATAAATGATACTTTCGTAATGTACGATGTGAATGGGTTAATGGAATAATAATGATGAAATATAAGGTAAGTGATAGAGCTTCATAATTTTGAACAAATTTGATTTTAAAGTAACTAAGTTATTTTAATTCTACATACAGAATTTGAAAGAAGTAATTATCCTCCATTATTTGAAGATTTTAAAGGTATCGCTGAAGTCTTCAGTCGCAGCGCAATGGGTTAACAAAAAACAATTAGTCTTAGTACCACTTCACACAATCTGAATTGTTCTATTCCAATGAATCAATGATTTAACTGCACCAAAGCAAAGAAATAGCAAGTAAAGCGTTTTCGTTTATTTTCCCGCACTTTCATTTCCTATCTACCTAGACCGATTGCATAACGCGGCTATTAGAAATCTAAGTCTGTCAATACCTACTGACACTTTCTAACCGCAACTCTTCAAATATAAAATGGAGATAAGAAATTCAGAAGTCGGAACTCAGAAGATACTTTTTGGTATTTTTATCTCAGTCCTGGCTTTTCCACTGTTTGATTTAGCTGTTTTACTTATTAAAAACAAAGTTTTGAGGTATAAACTGGCCAGTTTTTGTTTTGTTTCGAAGCAATTATTTCATTAACTTTAATCGTTGTAGTAATTGACATGGTGATCCATGTCACAAGTTCACATCACAACACAACGCCCGCCATAATGCCAGACAAAAAATACGACATATCTTTTAAGGGCATTCAATTTACTTCGAATTATACATCATTTTCTACAGTAGACAAATCCCCAATTCTGATCGTGTGAAAGGCATGTTCAACAAACAGACATACGTTTACAAAACGTATACCATCCAATGGAAACACATTTTTCAGCGCCAGCGCTGTATCGGTGGACGCTAATCCCGGCGAACAGTTCGCTGATGGGAAAATTTCCGAATGACCTGTCGTCAAAGCTTCGGCTCGCCAGAATCAAACCGAGTGGGCGTTACACGGAAGCGATCCCGTTCAAAATAACACTCCTCATATTATAGGCACGGAATATTAAGTGATAGGAATTGTTATGAATGTTTTACAATTCAGCTTGTGCGTATTTAAACAAAATGGAAGTGAGTTGGGTCTTCCTCAAGCAAAGGAGAGTGTAGTAGTAGAATAAGCCTCTTTATTTAAATATTTTGTAATTGTAATAATAAGCTCAATACGAACGTCTTTATCTATCATTTATTAAAAGGTTGTGTTTAGTTATAGCGTTTATGTCGAAATTTGAGACAACAGGCAGGTATAAAACCACATCTTGAAGATAATGATATTACTGATTTAGTAAATGATAAAATTTTTGCATTGACACATACGTCACAGTTGATCAAAGATATGTAAACAACAGAGCACTATGCACTATGGTATGCAATTTAAATAAAATGAAGAGTACCTATCTAAATGTATACCTGTCTGATCATGTTTTTCTTTGGTAAAAGTTTCATAGTAGCTGTCCTGGAATTCAGTGCGTCGCATGACGTGGTTCGGCGCTGTTAAAAAGTTTATTTATTGTGTACTGAAAGCTATAAATTCTGGATTAAGGTCGCCCGCCGAGTGGCCTCCAACAATAAATCTGCAAATATACGCGACACCCAATATCGGCACATAGATTTTTTCTACATAAACAATATCATCAGAAGAAGTTATAGGAGAATTTATGTTTTTTAAAGTGGCACGCACGAGTCTTTTTACCCGCATAAACGACCATTAAAACATTCTTACTTTTATACGAAAGTTAGGGCGGTAGGTAATACAAGTCAACTCAAAGAATTCCGCAATATCAATTTTCTTTACCCTGTGCCAATATTCTGAGCAATAATCTAGGAAAATACCTTAACATAAATGTACGTCCTCCCCTCTCAGTGAAATTTTATTAACAAACAATAACGTTTTAATATGTCTTATTAATAATGGGCTACTTTTGGATTTGTTCGAAAGAACGCCATTTTTGCAAGAAGTGTTATTGTTCCGAACACTTGAAATGGCCACAGCAAGAGAAAACATTCCACAAGAATGAAGGTTATTTCTTTCAGTTTCCTTAGATCGATCTAAGCCATTACTAATATCACTGATCATGATTTTTTCTAACCGAACAATAGCTTGACTCTCCAGCTCCACGAGGACATTGTTCGAAACATCCTACCATCGTTTTTTTTAGGTAGTTCCTTATAACCTTAATTACGTTCTATATTCAAGAAAAAATTATTTTACTTCTTTCAAAGCGTCTTTACAATTTAGAAAAAAGGTTTTTCAATTCGAGTGAGCATGACCTTTATACAGTATCGGCAGTCTTATTGGCTATTTGAAAAATTTAAAGGCATTACGATTACGGTACGGGCATTACATTCAAGTTCGCGTAACTGTCTTCTAGAGTGAATGTATGGGTCTTTACTTCCATTGAAAAAAAAACTACCGAAATGAAAACGAATGTTTAGTATTTCCGCTTTAGGTTGTATTCTTTTACTTCTTTATCAGTGCATTTTGCAATGTTAAATTAAAAGGAAGTTTCAGAAAATTTAATTTTTGACTGAGCGAGCGCGAAGCGCGATCTAAGTGTCTCTGCTTCAGCTTGTTCGAAAATGCTTAAGATGTCTGTCTGTTCTGTTCTCCTCTACAGGGCGCATTTCTCAACCGATTCTCATAAAATGTTGTGGACAGGCTCGATAATTCATTTGCCGAACCAGTTTTTCGAAATTTTACGAAAACAAATCACCTTATTCGAAAAATCAAAATTAGAAGCGCCATCTAGCTTCAAATAGATATATTAAAGAATACCTAACCTACCAAACAGCACATAGTACTGCTTTTCGACATCTATTAGATAAATTTTTAAATAACATACAATTTGAGCGAGGTCTACAGCTCACTGAGTCACTAGTAAGTGTTTAACTAATGAATATGTGATTTCCTTCAACAAAAATAGCGTACAGCATAATGTCTTCTAACGGTCCAATTAAATTAAAGCAATGACAAGCAATTGTGCCAAATAAGATTACTGCCTTTCTCCCTGCAATTTAGACTGATTTGAAAGAGTAGGGTGTGAAACAAAATGTCATTAAGGCCCCTACAGACAAAACCCGGGTTAGAGATTACGTTCGTTAGTTCCCGCTCGCACATAACGTGATTTCCCGAATTTTGTTACAGACGAGCAGTCCCAACCTCCAGCCCTTATTGCTCAAATTTGGCAGCTTTAACTAGTCGAGCGAAAGAAATGAGCGAAACAATTCGCAGATCCACCGGGGACGACTGTAGCGAAATTATGATTGCTGAAATGAAAATCCATTCCACAGCGAATGATAACGACACTTTTTTTTTCATTAAAAGTCTCCATTACGCTCTAGTAAGCTCTTGATATTGCCTACATTGTCTTGTAAGTACCATAAAATGAAATACATTTTCTCAGAAACAATGCCATTAATTTTCCAATTGGTAGCTGGCTAAAATGTAATATATCCCATCGTTTCACGTAATCTGATTAACACGGTGTAAGTGTAAGGTAGGCTCAGATAGTGAATCATTCAATACTTTCTTACTCCATCATTTAGTTTGGTAACGTAAAAAACACTGTTACACAATTTCAAGCTCAATTTACGCAATGAAATATACGTAAATAAGAACTCGGATATGGCTTGGGGATGTGTATAATATATTTGTAGTTAAGGATTGTTAGGGGCGCTGTACATGCACATACTAATATTTTCCTTATAAATCGTGATAAACGATAAACGTACGAGAGTGGTAGAGGAAAGTAAAACATGCTACAAACTGACGACATTGTTATTTACCCATTTTACCATACAATAATTTAATAAAGCCTGAACATTGCGTTTCATTAAATTTAAAAAACATGTAGAGATATTATCTAATGAAAACATCTTTTTCAACACGAAGTCATACTTCTACAATAAAAATCTCATTGTAAATAAAATCAAAGTAAAGTAGGAAGTCTTAACGACAGTCCGTCAAACCTTAACAAACAATCGTTCAACCGAAGACAATTTAAGCCGCTTCCGGACTATTTACTGCTATTTGTTGAGGATTGGACAATCAATTTGAATCGTCGATTCTATTCGATTTTACTATCTACGCAAATTGAAGGAAATTAACATTGTACCGATTTTAAGTAGGTCCTTTTAATGGACTTTTAGAATATATACTCTTAGAAACAATAGAGCAAGAAAATGACGGTAAAGCAAGCTGTACTAAGCCCTCCGGCCGTTTCCGCAACTGCGATTCGCAACCTGTTGCGAATTAAGAATTTTTATAAGTATACTATAACGGATATATTACATACAATTGGCCATTACGTTTAGTAATATTTCGAACTCCGGAATGCACCTGATGTAGTGACAACATCAACGCGAATAAAATCTACAAACCGAGCTGTTACAATCCAATAAATAATGGCATAATAAAATTAGAACATTTTCTGCATAGATTCTTCAGAACTTTTGATAATCCTCAAAGTATTCCTCAAGAAGCATTAATTCTAATACGTAACGATGTTTCATCCAACAACGGGCTAAGCCCCCTGTCCCATTTCCCTCACAATCGGCCAATTGCCATCCGACATCCGCTGCCGCTGTGTCAGCGGGATCCTTTTCCCTACAATCCCATTCTTTCTTCACAATTAAGACTCTACACTTATTTCCGCTAACATCCTTTTTTGGCATGGAATCTCTTTTATTATTCCATGGGTTTCAGGAAACATTATCATACTGGGCTTAAAAATTATGGTTCTTATTTGTATTTTATACACTTGGAAGTGAAAGTGAAATATTTGCAGGGAATATAATATTGTGTTGTTACAACATTATAATAGATAATACCTAACCTACAGATAGACTAAGTAATGAAGCTGTATAACTAAAAAGGGTTATCCTTCTAATAAGTTTTTTGTTAAACGGGACGCGAGCGAGGCGATGTTTATGCTCGCAAATGTAGTAATGATTATAGTAGGTTTAACCCAGGTTGCCTATAAATTCGCCCAAATAGATTTCACCCGAAACAATTTTCCCGTTTGCTGAGCGAGGAAAGAGAATTTCTTTTGTGCGAGGAAACTAGACTTGCTTTTGTTTGACTTTTGTATTGTAAATTAAAGTTGGGCAAACAGAATCCATTTGTTAAAGCAACTTATCTCCGGCTGCGAAACTCGGTTTCTCCTCATTTGTTCGTGGGTTATCCCTTAGAAAATAAGGCCGTTCATTTTAAAGGTTATCCTAAAGGAAATAAAGCCCTTATTTGAGTTGCGTATTAGTTTGGAAAGTAACCTGATAAAACTCTTTGTTTTAGGGGAGTTATTTTATTTTTAAACAATTGCCGAAAAATTATTGATTGTAAACACCTTTGCAGTTTAGTAGGGGTTGTTAAATTAGTTGCTCTGTCATATTTTCTTCTATTACCAGTATTACCACCTATATCGTATAAGAATTATTTTGCTTTATTGGACAACCTACTTATGGGCATATTATTTGAGTGGTATCAGATGAAGTACCGCTCAATGATCATCTGATAAAGTCAGTACTTTTGACACATCGATATTACAATTAACTTTAACTTTATTATTCTACGTTTGGAGTCCAGAGTTCATCATTCACTTTTTCATTACATTATTGAACGTTAAACAGAGGATTTTTTTGATAGGGTCTATATCACAATCGACTTTTGAACGTTGCGTGCATGTAATAAACAACACCCCCTTGACTTATGCCGTCAAATTTTCTTCAATATTAGGGTTCGCTTTGAGGTGCATGCAGTGCTCAGTTGTACCCTCGTCCGCTTGTCAATTACTTGCGGCGAAGCACAGGTGACGTGGGTTCGCCTATTGAAATGAAAAAATCGACAAGTGCGAGCTGGATTTGAGGGTGAAATAATTTACCTTCATGATAGTTATAGCTATGGACTAGTGTTACTGGTTTCTGACAAGACCCAATAAATTGAAAGATAATTATAGATATATTCTGTTCCATTTTCAAAATTAAACCAAAAGATGCTATCCGAAACCTGAGAAATAGAGTCGTTGAACGTTGATCAGTATTCATCCATAGTTTGGGATAGTTGCAGTGCACTGAGAATTGTTATATCTCTTAAAGACTGCAACAAAATCCGCTTTTTTCTAGATGTGTAGTATTTTTTCTACAATGAAAACAAACGTTTTCTTAAGTCACAATAACATTGAATTTCTTTGATACTCGACGAGACACGTGAACAAAACGTATTGTTCCGCGTAATTCGCGGTAACAACTTCAACACCAATTATGTTTGTTTGTAAAACAAGTGCGATTCCAAACAAACGGCAACCTATAATTGAAAACCGCAAACACTTTTTTCTTGTTTGCTCTCGACACAATGTAAAATCGTTTGAAACTTTGTTCCTCATTCGCTCGTCGTGGGCCAATGCCAACAGCGTGTGTCGTATCGGTGAACAAGCAAATCGCATATTTCAAACGGTCTTGTGCGTACTGGGGCAAACATCATGGCGCTTATTTGCACATCCTACACAAATAGTATTGTTTCGCCGTGTGTATTGTATTCTAGCACCTTTAAGGCAATATTAAAGAGAACACTTGGGAATTGTTACCTCTTTGGAAATTGGAATATTGTTTGTGACTTCTTTTATTGATTCTTGCTTGTTTAAGTATTTGATTCAATAGAGCTCTACGGAAACTGGGTCAATGTTGAGGTTTGAATAAAACATTATTTTGTTTCATTTTAAATTTTTATAAGGATCAAACAAATCGATCATATCCATTAATATTTTACTCAATAAAAGGCGTCTCACTTGTATAAACTTATTCGAACAATTAGAGTGCCTATCTAAGAACATATAAATAAGATATATTTTTCTATTCAATTCAAACTATTTTTTTAACTTTTGAAATTTAACTTTCAATAAAGTAGAACTGCGGCCTCGCTGACGTGAATAATTTAGTAAAAACCTATAGGTAGGCAAGTTACCAACCTTAATTGAAAACTTATCTGCGATGACTGCGTAGGTTGAAGGTACAATTTCAATAGGTAATTCAAAACTTTCCGATTTCAAAGGTCGTTGGCAAGAAATAAAACACATTCTATATTTTATTTCTTTTGCGTCCGAGATATAAAATTAACGAAAAGATTAGATTAATAAAGAATATTATTAGTACAGCCTACGGGCTGATTAAGACTGCAAACACAATTTACACAATCCTTCTTAGGCCCCAGCACCTATATCTAAGTTTATAGATTTATACTAAATTTATCTACTAGGTTTATAGATTACTAGTGGCCCGCCCCGGCTTCGCACGGGTACAATGAAGTTACTAATGTGGTGAGTGTGAAGTTATTAGACTATACTACAGGATATCTATATAGGTATAGTAGTGGCCACAAAATTAAGGACGCCAGTCGATTTTCATACAAACGAAGTAACTTTTAAGCATTGCTTCTCCGCCAGGGATTGACCGAGCGGTGATCTGGTGATGGCCATCCAGGGAGTGAATGGAGGAGATCCAGATTTCTATACACACCCAAGTGATCTGACCAGCATTTTAAGAGATGTAAAGATATGTTTAAAAAAGCCGCGAATATAGCATAGAAATGTATAAAAACTTGCAACTGTAAATTCTTATGCTTAAATCTCTTAGAATGCTGACCAGATCAGTTGGGTGTGTATTGCTATCTGAATCTTCTCCATTCACTCCTTGGATGGCCATCATCAGATCACAGCTAGTTCAATCCCTAGCGAAAACCAAGACTTCAAAATTACCTCGTTTGTATGAAAATCGACTTATGTCCTTAATTATGTGGCCACCACTATATGTATATACGACGTACACAACATACGCAAGGGGTGTTATAAGTTTTTTTAAGTTTAAGACTTGTGTGTGTCTGTCTGTCTGAGGCAACCTAGCTCCCAAACTTATGGACCGATTTTGATGCGGTTCTTTATGCATAGTTTAAAAGATCTAAGTGTACAGACGGCGGGACTCCTAAACCATTGATCCGATTATGATGAAACTTTGGCGAGTTGTTCTGCTTACGACCGAGAAAGTCCCTGGCTAAAAAAATGGAGCATTGCAATATACGAATGCCGGGTGCAGCTAGTTCTAAATAAAAATATGTTGTGCATTATCAGGATTCTCAATCTCGATCATCCAACACTTCTCTATAATAAAAATCAGCTGTGTCATACAAAAATTCAAATCGAAAATATCAAAATGTGTTTCACACGTTTTGATATTTTCGATTTGAATTTTTGCTGATTATTTTTTCGCGATTTGAGAGTTGGTCCCAATAGTAAAAGTTGTTCAGTTTGATGGTCCCTATATACCATATTCGGCATTAGGGGTATTTTTGTAACATGTTCTATACCTACCACATTTCTTGTCATGTTATCCGGTTGCAAAATAAAAAGGCTATTCGGCGAGCTGACTCTCGAGCAGGCGACATTAGAGCTGGCCATGGGAGAAACAATCACTGCAGATCTACACCAGCCGCTCTTAAACTTTGTTCCTGTGCTTTATTAATTGTCATAGCATAGGCGTCTTGACCGAATATTGTATTCTTTTAAAATTAAACTGATAATTAGATGGAATAATTTTGCACCTTATTACAACGCAAGGAAGGAAAAAATGACAGCACTGCCAACATAACGCCATAGGTTCTATTCAATGAAATGCATTCTACCTACTCTCAGGGGAAATGACCAAAGAGAATGTAATACTACGTTGAGATGACAAATGATATTTACTTTTCTTAATTAATCAATCAAATGCACAAAAAAGTTTCAATTCCGACGTCGAAGTCAATCACAGCAAAATTAGCTTTATATCACTTTTTAATCCTGTTAGGTGATAAATATTAAAAAAATACGAAACACGTGTTCAATTAATTTTGTGAATGAATGTCTATGCCAAATTTCAAGTCAATCGGGCCAAGGAATCGCGTCCTCCCATACAAACTTTGCCACCCTGTTTCACCCCTTTAGGGGTTGAATTTCGCAAAATCCCGTCTTAGTGAGCACCTACGCCCTAAAAGGAGCCCCCATGCAAAATTTGAGACTCCTAGCACTTGTAGTTTCTGAGATTTCGTGATCAGTGAGTGAGTGAGTGAGTGAGTGATTTTCCCTTTTATATATATAGATGTATCAACTGTTTGCTTTAATTCATCAATGCCCGAGCGTCCGAATGCGGCCGGACAACAATGGAATATCTATTGTCTCATTTTCCGAGCCTTGATGGGTTAATTGATGTATTTTTAAAGAAATGAGAAAAGCAGAGAAAATGGTATATTATGGCGATTACTATTAACGTGTTATAATGTAATACAAATCTACATCAAGATTTTACGAAACGCAGCTTCTCGCATAATCTGTAAATGGATTTGAAATCAGTTACGTGCCCAATATTCAAATTCGTGTCCTTGTCTATGTTATGATAACATAATATCGAGGGCATACAATGGAGAAAGACAGAATACAACTCCTTTAAACATAAAGCTGGCTTCTCACGGCGTGAGATATTATGCCTCATTTACACGCTTGGCAAGTCTCGACAAGCGTCCACAAACACCAAGCGTGTGAACGGGTGTTTGGCTTGGCTTGCGTGAGCTTGGAAGAGCTTGTCGCCAATCCGGGCCCATGCCGGTTTTTGAACACAGATCAAAAGAGCTTGCGGCAAGCGCTTGCAACGCATTTACACGTTGGCGCGTGTTCAGTGTCGCTCAAGAGCTCGCACCGTATACGGGTGTATTTTATAACCATTTACGACCGCTACGTCGGGTCACGTCGAGCGGGACGATTCTGTGTGGCATCGTCCGTAATATCTAGTACATTACAATTGCTCAGCGTTGCATCGCCATCCCGTCCCGCCACGCCACGCCACGCCGGCTGTGTGGCGAGACCTTTATTTAATTGTTTTGTTGACAAAATAAATGGCATTTTAAAGAAGTTAGGAAGCTTTGTACCAACAAAGAATCCAATTAAACGCCATTGTGATGTTTTGCTTCAAAGAGATAATTGCTTTGCGTTAAATTAGGTTACTTATGCACCAAGTTTCACTGCTGGATTCACAAAAACACTGAGTGGAACTAACCGAGGTTTAGAAATGACTATAACAAAGGATTTTTAATCTGCTTTTTGTTTTTTTAACTCTCCTATACTTATACTTAGGTACTGGAGGCATACAGAAATCATTTTTTTTTAAAGTAATGATCAGATTCACACCTACCTATTTTCCTGACGTTTAATTCACCTGGGCTAATTCTGCATATCGTACAATATAATTTTCTTAGCTATGCATTTTCGAGTGTGACATTTAAGACAGTGATTTTTTAACTAGTTGAAAGTTATTTGCTCTCACAATTACCTATCCGATATGTAGATAGTTAATTAATTACCTGTATAACCACTTTATGTAAACTTTTTTTACGCTAATTATTGTGATGGGAAATAAGCCGGGGCGGGCAGCTAGTAGTAAATAAATAAAAATCTCAATTGAATCCA
Source organism: Catoptria pinella (assembly GCA_963556745.1). Lineage (NCBI taxonomy): Eukaryota > Metazoa > Arthropoda > Insecta > Lepidoptera > Crambidae > Catoptria > Catoptria pinella. Next base: position 4,175,616 of record OY750777.1, read on the forward strand.
CACCACAGAATACATAGTACTAAATCAACTAAATACATAATGCCCAACATACGCTTAAAAGAAACAGAGCTTTGTGATGAATTGAATTGAAACTGTTAAAAGGCTGCTATAGGCTGCGCAAACGCATACCTATCACGTGTGCTGCGCGCATGCTTCACGCCCGCATGTGAGTCAGAACCACAATATCTACCTACTCTAATCAGAACGAGCGCGTTGACCCGTCAAGCGTAGCGAGCGGCCGCGTATACCACATTTATATCGTATCGTACCGTAGTCGTACTACAAAACTTTACAACCGGTTCTACGTCGAAACAGAGATTAGACGTGACGTGATTGTGAACAGTTGCACGTCTAACGGTAATCCCCACGATGTAGTGGTAGCTTAAATGTTTTATGAAACAACCACGTTGACTGCTTAAGCAAATGAACGTAGAGTACGTAGACGATTAACGGTTGACATGATCGCACGCATTGCACTGTGGCTTACTGCTGGCTTTCTCTTGCCCGCATGATTCACTGCCAACTTTCAAAAGCAGTTACAAGTACTGACAAACCAAGAGTTCATTCAAGTCAAAATCTTTGACGTAAATTTATACTGCCACTGGAAGATATTCAAATTCTTTAGTTGAAGACTATACTTGAAACTTTTGAATACGCTGCTAATTATCGTAAATGTACGTGTTACGATAGCATCTTCAAAATTCTGATCCACTTCATCCTTGCCAGTGCGACTGGATATAGCTTTGCACATATTCATCCTGCAATGACTCATGAAGTTAAACGTTAAATTGTCCACTAATGAAGACTTAAGGGGCTCATACGATGAACCAGGACGTCAGATTTAAGAACAACGCGACATGTTCCAACTTGTATACCAGATCTGAATTGGATAATCTTTGAAGGGGGGAACTAATCAGATCAAAAACTCTTATTACTTAGTGTAGTCAAGTCTAATTAAAATAATAGTTAAAATGCCGGCACAGATCCCTGATTCGGATAGTTAAGATTTGAAAAAATTCACTCCAGCAGCAGGTATTGTTTCATTAGGATATGACAAGGATGTTGGTTGAAATATCGAAATGGTCTTACGGCTTATTCCTATAACCTACCTTCACTAGAGATAAATAATAAATAATAAATTTTGACAACATCACAATACATTGCTCCGATTCCAAAGTAAGTAGCTAAAGCACTTGTGTTATGGAAATCAGAGACAACGGTGGTATCACAAACACCCAGACCTGAGCCAATATAGAAAAGTTCGTTTTCTAAATTGACCCAACCGGGGATCGAACCTGGGACCTCAGAGATGGCGACACCTTGAAAACCGGTGCACAAAGCCACTCGACCACGGAGGTCGTCAAAGATAGATCTACTATGGAATGGACTTATTTCTATCTAGACAACTGTAGTTTAGTTACTGGGAATATGGATAGATGGATCACTGGAATGAAGCCTTCGATCATTTATTTTATTTAAATTTCGATCAATTTAACTAAGCATTAGGAAGCTTTATAAATAGTTCGCCAACTGGCTTCATCAAAGAGGTTTCATCTTGTATCAACCTCCAGTGATATTATCCACCAAACCAAACAGTGTATTGTCAAAGTTGTAACGTCTCTAAGCAGAACTTCTTTACGATGCAACTTGTGAGGACCGGCGTCCGAACGGGGAACTATTTTAAACCGACTTTTATATCACTATTAAAACTTTCAGGAGAAGTAATAGATGGTTTCGGAGTACCGCGACATTTTTATGTATTTTTAAAGTTGTCTTGTGAAAAATTTCAGCACATTTATCAGTGATGTATTCCAATTCACAATCCGAAGTTTTATGCGAAGATAAATTCTGGAATGCTTTTAAAAATTGGTCTTTCTTTATGCATTGATATTTTATTTATAACACATGTTATTAATTGCCTTTGATTGTCCAAAATTTGTAAAAACTCTTCAACTACCGCCTAACTAATGGTAAGGTTAACTGTGTGTTAACTAATCCTATCATCACTGAACGTTATTTATTACTTAACATAATAATAATCATACCTCTTACATAACTTGCAGAGATTTGTATGAGTTTTACGGTTGCACTAACAATTCATTTGGTGTCCAGAAAACTGGTCAGATTCCAAAGCCGACCTCGCCTGACCTCTTTGAGCTCCAGACCTTAATTCAGGCGGACGAAGAGAAAAGTTAAAAATAGAATTTGTTAAATGGGCGATAACTTATTCTTGACAGCATCTCTATAGCTTTGTTAAATACAAACTTTAATTAAGGATAATATAATTGTTATAAAAAAGATAAATAGTGGCACGTCACTGTAATTTTTAAAATTATCACCATTCACATCCATGCCAATAATACTTTGTGTATAAAGGATCGCTATATCGATTCTAGGATTAGATTATTGGTTGTGTACTAAGCCACTATTTGAGAATAAATGAGAATATTCAACATTATGACGTTAATAGGTATTAGGTTTTGCTATGTAGTAGGTGGCAGTAGGGTTGATTACAACGTCTACAAACTACGTTGGAATTCACTAAACTACTAGTACATTAGTTGTCATGTTTATCAAGATTTCGCAACCACTGCAAATACAGTCTAGTTAGTATTCCAGTCAACTAGTATTGTAAATTGTGAACAATCTAGGTTTATCCCATTACAATCTCTGATACAAACTCAAATTGGAAATTTACTTCACCAATAAATGGCTTTTAATATTTTGAACAAGCTTTTAATTTTTCCTGGGTTAGGTTAGGTTAGGTATTTTTTTTGGTCGAAGTCGGTCGAACGCTTACAAACCGTGTACGGTTTATGAAAATAGTTTAAAAATCCTCTAGCCTGATGTTCGGGGATGAAAACCTGTCTGGCACGTTGTCGGTCGAAGAGTACCTGGGAACAAAGCAAACGTTTTTTAATTAATTTTTTGTCAGTTTAGAAATTCACAATATAAAATAAGGTTTCATTGTTCTTCGTGATAAGTCTGAGAGTAGCTAAAAGCAATTCATGATTAAGTCAAATATTTACCTCCATTTGGTCATAAAATCGCAATATGAATGATATGATATGAAAGATACGATAATGTTCATCAGCCAGACATAAGTGTGACACAAATATAATACGAAGAGGTGAAAGATTATATTTGATATATGACTTTATCTTCAATTGCAGTAACATACTTTCTAATTAGTGCTTTAGACCTAAACTAACAAAGCCTAAGGCAGAGTTGCATAATTTTGATTTAACCTTAACTTTAACAGACACTAACTTATCTGACTCGGTGACAGCGTCACTTTCGTCTTTGGCGTAACCTAGGTAACAATATATTGTTCACTATTATACCTAACCTAAACTTTTTTTAAATTGACGTAAATAAACCTATGTCCCGTATTGAGTAAAAAATAAATGGTCACGTTAAGTAACACTAAGTTTCAGTTTTGGCCATAGTTAAGTTAGGATGATGCAACTGAGCCTACTAAGGCTCTAAGATTGTATATTTACTAACAAAAAAATAAGTAAATATACAACACTAGTTGTATATTTACTTATTTTTGTGTTAATATTATGCCAATCTTTTAGCTATGCAAACAAGATACATTGGTGCTGCTAACTGAAGCGTTTGGCTAGCTGAAAGTTATTGAATGGCACTCCAGACACGTTTCAATGGATATCCTATTTACGAGAGATCCAAGTTGCGAGGAAATGGGAAAGTACGGACAACCAGGTAGACTGAAGTACTACGCGTTCACTTCATCATTGCCGCTACCTCCCGGCCCGCTTCGTCATACCGCACCCCGTGTCGCCTTTCTAGTACGGCTAGCAACGCAAAGCTTAATTTTTGTTTCTGTTGATTTAATCATTACGTTCGTTATTTGTGTTGTTATAATGATTAAAAGAGTAAAATTCCTACATAATGGCGAGCCTAACTTGTTATGTAAATTAATGACACTCTTTGAACAAGAAAAAAAAATGAAAAACATTTGAAAAACATGATTACTTTTTTGTCTACAGCACCGTTAGCTGTGACTTAAAAACGGACATCGACGGCAATCACGAAGTGAACGCGTAGTATCAACGTTGCACGTCAGGCGTTATGACTAGAACGTGGTGTCTATTTTTTACATAGGGTTTAGTGTAAAATGCTCTCGTTATTCGCGACACAATACCTGACTAACTACACGTTATACGTCGACGAAGTAAAAATAACTCGATGTAGAATAATACCCTACTTGTTCCCCTACATTCCCATGAAAAAATATCCACCAAAGGCTTCTAAAGACGAGTTTTGGTACAACGGTACATTTTACCGAAAGTAGTAAAACAATAGAATGTCGTAAAAAACAAACAATAAAACAAAAGCCTATCGTTCGTCACTTGATCGCCATTGGTCGAGGACCGAGGCGTATTGTCGCGTCCACGTCTACGCACTGACAACTTTATCTCGGCTTGTGCGGTCGGGTTGATACTTGATACCCGATATGCCACCTACCTAACCACCTCGACTGTTACTACATTTCACAATAACATTAACAACTGTAACTGTAAATCGTTACAGAACTCCGGTTTAGAGAGTGTTCTTCTTCAAGCACAGTAAGGTAGAGCTCTATGTCGAAAAAAAATAGAATATTTTAGTAAAGTAGATCTTTACCTACTTTACTAAAATATTCTATTACACAGAGGATTATTTTTGTCGACATAAGAGCTCTACTTTACTGTGCTTGAAGAAAAACACTCTGAATTTGATCTGATATCATAACATATGAAGTCTTGTTTGCTTAGTTGATGTCTTGTTTAGTGGTTTTATGGTAATTTTTAACCAACTTCAAAAAAAGGAGGATTTCAATTCGATTGTATTTTTTTAATCGTTGTTCGCGCGTAACTTCACATTTATGAACCGATTTTGATGATTATTTGTTTGATTGAGTTTTCAAGTAGTTTTTCAAGTTATCCTAAAAATACTATAATTTCGGTAGTAACTAATTGATGACATGGACTTCTAGTATAATTTCTTTGTTTAAAAACCGATTTAGATGATAGGTAATTTGTTGAGTCCTTTAAATTTAATTGGACTTCGAAGATATCCACAGGAACTCCTCAGCGTCAAATAGGATATGTATGGTGATTTAAATATTGGTAGGTTTATAACAATCCAAATAAACCGAGCTATGGTCTGCGACATTCTGGACTAGAGTTGGACTACGAAGGCTCTAATGCGTGAATTTGGAAATTGAGGTATGGGCATTGTACCATTAAAAATATAAAAGTTAAAAAATATATACACACTTAATGCTCGTACTATTATGTATTCTGCGGCTTATACATACCACAAAAAAGCTGAAAATAAAAAAGCTTTTTAAACAAAACCTTCAAATCCTGAAAATAAAAACAAAAACAGCTTCAACATTAAATAGCTCTGAATGCAAAAAGTAATATTAAAATCATTAGATACATCAATTTTAATAAAAAACTTCTAATGAAGTCATCAAAACTGCTACTTAAGTAATAGCTTCTTTTTAGTGTCCGAGAATGCAAAGAAAATTATCTTGAAGAACTTCAAAAACCAATTTCATTTCCGTAACAGATTGAGAATCGAGATCCATTTTTCAATGGTATGATGATGACATGTTGACTGTATATTTACACTTACAAGGACACAATAAGCCAAAAGCCGTTAGTAAGACTACAAGCAGCTTACTCTTAGGTAGCGTTGTTTGCGCTCTTTATATTAGACATTATTTATGCCGTAGCTCCACGTCACGGCACGGATTCCGCGCGATCCATCCGAGATCGTAGCGCGAAATAATCTCATCTCATAGCTTTGCAAATGTTTGAGATATCCTACCCTAATGGAATCTGCTCCTGAAAATATATTGCCTCACCATTTTAATACTTACTCTGTTGATAAATAAGGAAAATGTTACCGTACCATATCCATTATCATTTTTTAAGGTTTTCAAAAAATAATATAACAACATCCCATTACCTAATGTCGATGTCGCCTGAACAATATTTTTCAAATATATAGTGTTTAACTGCATATTTACTTTGTACCTCAAGTTCAAAACTGCAGCAAAAACACAATGGGCAAGCGTGCTCGTCTTTACCTTTGTTACGGGCAGCCGCAGTAAAAGTTCGCGAATCTCCGCGCTCTGCGAACCTGCAACAGTGCGCCATAGTGTGTACGTGTGCGAACCTCGGTGCGCGCTCAAGTAGATGTTCGCAATACCGTTCACATGGAGCTCCGCGAACCTGCAACATAGGTTCGCAGAGCACGAGGTTCGCGAACCTAAGTGGATGGGTGGGTATGTACACACGACAGCACGTCAGGTTATACAGTTAAAGTGTGAAAACAGCTTTAATAACATAGGACATAAAGGCGGCCTCAAGGTCAAAATGTATGGTCTGAGGTGCCGTCGTAAAAAAAAAGGTTCCGTCGTGTGTACATAGGGTACTTATGTTCGCGAACCAATTTTGCAGGTTCGCGGCAGTTTAATGACCAATTTCAATCGAGCGAGTGAAGCCATCCATTCCATTTGATGTTCTATTAAATTATAGATTCAATTGACATTTGCATTTACTGGATTATGCAAACCAACTAATGGGCCATAGATTATAATAGCTCATAGTTAGCAGATCTCGGCAATGGAAATTGACAGGGTAATAGTTATTATAGTTTGAGTAGGTATGTAATACCGAAAGTAATAAAATTAGGAAAATAACAAGTAAAAGGCAGCTCGAGCGGTGACAACTAAATATTTAATTGACATTAGAAAGCATCAAAAAGAGTAAAATATATACAGACAAAATAACATTGGGTGAATCCTCCTTTGTCGGTAACAGTATGATAATATGATTTAATCTAGTCTGATCCTGATGATGGGACAGAACTCTGGTACACAGGATCTAGCTCTCACGCACGCAATAGTTATATCACTTGTAGCGGCACCTACCTTACCTACGCCGCACATACCACGACACACGGACAAGATTCCTCACCGTGTTACTAGATTCACTCAGCTACTTAGTATATATACAACTTCCAACCATCATCGGTAGGACCGCGGTCCCCGGGCTAATACCACCCAACCCGGAGGAAGATCTTCCCCTTTGGCCTTCCTATCAGTGGCTACCTACCTCCACATCCTCTCTATGCCATCACTCCAACACACTTACCAAAGCAAACATTTTACATATAAACTTCTAAGACTTTCGCACATTTTACACATACATACATAACATTTTACACCTTAAAAAATTGGATGTTAAGTTCAAAGTTAATTGAGGAAACATAAAGATAACCCAGCGTGCTAATGTGTGTACGAGAAGAGAATTTTCATGTGATAAGCTTCATATTTATGTAAAGCTAGTTAATAATATCTGATCTAAATAACCTATTCGAGTTAACTACAAGACTATAAAAAGCCAGTCTCATTGGAATAGCTAACGTTTATCTCTACTATAAATCCCGCGTGTATATTGCGGATTTCTGTTTATGCGTGCCGCCAATTTATGGTAAACGAGGGCGGTTTGATAAGTCCAAAAACTTTTTTTCATAATTTCTTTTGTTTTATAAAAAGAAACTCCTTATGCTATAATTATTTAAAATTTGGCAAAAGATATTACTTTTGAAATCAAAAAGCTCAAGCGACTTAACTTTTCTTAATGACACTGTCGACCCTCTCGGCTGCACTCATGACATCAAAACTCATCGAACTACTGTACGAATTATTGCCTTGAGATTTTTTCTCCTACTAAACATGAACAACTGTCGTGGCAAGCAAAGATTTCTATCAAGCCAAAAGGTGGTGCCTGAAATGGGCCCTCATTTCATTCAGTTACAACATTTTTCAGTCTATGAAAGAAAAAAATAATGGGTTTAAAAGTAGAGAACATGATCTGGTGCGAGTCGTATTTTTTCTAGTATATTATTTGGTATTAAAAAGGTAGACCTAAAAAATAATTATTGCGAATTATTTAAGAAGCATAAAAGTACATATTCTCAATTTTTTTCTAAAGGTTGAATTGCTCTACGATAGTCACGTTATGTTTTTTTACTATCATTTACTGAGGAAGATAAAAGAAGTTGTGATGTGTACTCAAGTCACATCACATCACAACATTCTTTATCTTGTCTTGTCTGTCTCTGCACGTGTATTTGGCATCGTATCTTAGACATATGAAATACGGGAAACGATTAGACGGTCACTACTGAGTATTCAGTCGCGTGACGTCATTATGTCGCTGTCTCTATATTATTTTGTAAAATACATAGTTCCATAATGTCTAAAACCAACAAACCTTTGTGGACTGTAAGTAAACGCCATAAATAACTCAAGAGATTCTCCAAGATGCGTTTTAAGATTTTCTCAAATAGGTATATAATGTCAAGAATCAAGATTTAGCTGATCTTTAGGCAAACGCAGTGAAATACGTCGGTTTGCATATAAACGGCGATTTAGCTGCAGTTATCGCTCGTTACGAGTTCGTGAGAGCGTGCGAAGGGTCAACTAGACAATGGGACTTAGGTTACTGAAGGTGACGTCACGTCAGGTTACGTATCGAGTATTTGAACAATGGACTACCGTTCAAAGGATTCAAAGGAATCAGTGAAACCTGATAGTTATTTGTACGTCTAACATTACAACTTTAAGATACAATACAATACGGTGTTTTAAACTTACCTGTGCGTTCGACTGCTTTGTTTTCTACAGGCTTTTAATTATTATTATTTTTTAATTTTAATGGTTTGCTTTGATTCCCTGATCTAGCCCGAGAGCCAATAGACGGTATCTATGATGGAGCGACTTAGAGATAAAGGGGGGCTATACCTAAGCACTCTGAAATGCAGATTTTTATCAATTTTAACAAACACTGACTGGTCATTTATTTCTTAATTTTAGGCGGTAAGTATTTGCCATATTTTATCAATTATAACAAACACGCGTCCCCATTCATTTATTGCTTCGATATAAAGAGAATTAATTTCTATAATGTTCCACAATGGAGATATAAAAAATAAATGAGAAATATGCGTAAAAGTATTATGATTGCCGTGAAATTTATTGGCAATAAAAGTTTTTAAACAAGAACATTTAAAAAAGAGACGAATGATCATATTATTTTCTCTAAATGTATTTTGAATAAACATGCCTATTAGTTTACGCGTATTCCAATTAATTTATCCAAAGTTAACTGAAAGTTATTTAGATTTGCGCCGATGCTAAATTGAATGTTTATCTGTAAACCAACTCCAATTATTCACTACAATACGAAAACAAAAATTTATTATTTGCAATCTATGCAAGTTCTAAGTAAATACTAATAGCTTCGCTTTTACAAGTTACATAAATTCAGCGAAGAAAATTAAATGCAGATATTTATTAAAACAATCTGGCTCTGCTACGAGCATTTAATGAATAGATCTACATATACCACTAATCTGGCACTTGATTTGACAGCGGTTCATCAAATACGAGTGTATAATATGTTTTATAAGAAAATCAGCAATAGATATGCAGTTCAAAAAATATAAGACTGATTTATAAAACTTCGACGCAACATAGGTAACAATAGATGGCTTACGTTAAAAATAATAAAAACCTAAGCATTTTAAATAAACATGACACTTATTTCACAAGTATTGCAAAATAAAATGATGTAGAAATGTAGATTACGGGCGAGTCTTGTATAGTGCTTTTCTCAAGAAATTCGAGGAAATTTCATTTTTTAATAACAAAACAACATAAGTATGCGGGAAGTAAGTACCTACCTATTGAAGTTCACTTCCGCACTATTGACCTTGTTTTTCAAACGTAATGATAATATTTCAAAGTATATAAGTGTGAAAAGCATAAGTATTCCTGTATTTTTGTTTCAAATTACTTAAACTTTCCGAAACACTTGTTTTCATATTTGAAGCTCTAACTTTAATACATCAGGAACTTGCGAGTGCACTCCACAGCTCTTTAGTTATTGGGTCCCTGGCTGGCAGCAATTTAAATTGTTTACATTGTTAGAACCCGGGACCGGCAGTGGAGACGCCGGCAATAGCCGCCTCAACTCGGAATGTAGCACGTCAGGTTATACAGTTAAACTGCGAAAACAGCTTCTATTACGCAAGGCATAAAGGCGGTCTCAAGATCAACATGTATAGTCTGAGGTGCCGCCGTGTGTATCTATGGAGTTGCATAATACCACAGAATTGGTATAGTACATAATACTAAAAACTGTATCTATAAAATGTTTACAGTAATAGCAAATTTTGACATTTTGCCTCGTGGTGGGTACATGACATCATTCTGTCAGAAACTCGAAAATCACAAAGTGCTAGCGATATTCAGCGTCTCTAATTGGTATTTCTTTCACTCAATGGTAATTATTTAAATATAGTATGAACTAAAAAATTATTGCAACTGCAGATCTTTTAAGCGAGTAACTTTTCTAGGTAAGCGTACTAAAACAAGTTTAACGTGAATGTAAATTATGACGGATCACTTTATCGTTAGTGAGTTGACGAGGACTATACTCGTGTTTATTCGCGTTCCATTCGATCTTTTTTCCAGACTAGGAAAAATTATGTTGGTTTCTCCCTTTTTAAGCAAGTCGTATGAACTTTTTAGCGATGAAATGCTGGAAAACTTTCAAATACGTCAACGATTCGTCGAGAAAGGAAATGAAAAATCCACAACTCAATAACAGCTATTCCATACCGACCGCAATCTGCGCAAAATGACAATTGTAAAATAAAATATTTAAATCCTTTTGATGCCGCCCAGGCCACCTGTCGACATCAGCCGTTTTAACGTCCCCACTGGTGGGGCACAGGCCTTCCTTATGGGTGGATAAGGAGGATGGGCCATAACCCACCACGCAGGCCCAATGCAGATTGGTGGGTGTTAACGACTGCAAATGGAGCTGGGATTTACGGCTTAACGTGCCTTCCGGAGAACGAAGAAGCTCGAGATAATAAATTTTTGGTCACCCATCTAATGACCGACCCTTGCGAAAGTTGATTGATCTCTGCAAGCGCAGGGCCAGGCGCTAAACCACAGCACCACTGAGCTCCGCAATCAGGCCACATAGTAATGCACTTAGTCTAACTTTTTCTCTTTAATCCCACGAAACGTAAAACATCGTCATCATTGATCTCTTATTGCTGATGACCACATTACATATGACTTTTTAAGTTTCGTGGAAAATACAAGAGATTAATTTATATACGTACTTTACAAACATTTATTCTCAAAATATGGAAGTTAAACATAAATACTAAGGTGTTGAATTATTCACATGTCTATTCAAACTAGACGAGAATAGTTATGAAATCAATTATCACATTAGACGTATAAATAAAATGTACATAATGCTTCATTCAAAAGTGAATTAGCAATCGTATAAAAAAACCGACCTTTTGGCATTAAAAATAAAGGTTACTTAGAAAGTGAGGTTTCACCGTTCAATGAAACTACAATGAAAGTCATGACGCGTGAATTGAATTATTAACATTTGATTTGCAACTGTAATACGTTGTGTTGAATATTTCCGTTGTTCGTTTAATCGAATAGAAGACTGCCAAGCGTTAAAAATTTGCATGTAGTTAAAGTAAGTAGCTACTCACTGCGCTACAATTTTTAACGTTATGACATGCTACTAAACTAAAGTTTACAGCTGATAAAATGTTTTCTCCCGGTCATAAAGAACCTACACAACATTAATTATAATACAGTGTGTCCCTCGATAAAAGTCCAAACTTCAAAATAAATTCCATTTTTGCAATCGACATTCCTTAGAACCTCAGAAAAGACATACCGACTTTTACGTTTATTTACCCCATTTCACCCTTTAAGGGTTGAAATTCCAACAATACCGATTTACGTTGTTTTATTTTCCAACAATATAAGCCTAAATGATAAATACTGTGTGATTTTTACTTCGAAAATGAAGGATTTTCTGTAAACAACTTCATCCCCCTTTTCACCCTTTTTGAGGTAGAATTTTCAAGAACGCTGAGACACATTAATATTAATTTTCAATTGTCAGCCTAAACACAAAATTTTAAGATCCTATATAGCTTCGAAACTGAGGGACTTTCATACTTAACTTCCATTCCGTTTTTCACCCCCTTAGGAAAATAATTTTCAAAAATCCTTAAAGGATACCTACATTCTTAGAGGATACCTACACTGTATAAGGTATCTATGTGCAAAATTTCAAGTCTCTAGGTCCAGCGGTTTGGGCTGTGCGTTGATATATCACCCAGTCAGTCAGTTTACGATTTTATATAATTTAGATTATGGTCTAGTTTCACTCCCTTTCGGGGTTGCACTTTATCGAGGGACACACACACTGTAAAACAATGCATTACTTCCTTTGTCTTAGTGTACACTATTCATTGAAGCATTTTTATTTCACACCTAAGTTATCTGTGGCTATCTGAAAAACAGACACTCACAAGATAACTCAACCATAAATTACATTTTGATAAAATTATTATCAAATCCGTTCATTATACAAAAATCAGGAAACAATTTTATGTTATTCACTCAATCTGCTTTTAAACTAAAACGAACAATCCATTTGTATTAAATTTTATATTAAAGAGAAACAAACAGACATCTAAGACATACTTGTTGGTTGGTAGTTCATTACGCTGTGTCAGTCTCTCCATTCCATTCCTCTTCCATTCCAAGCCTGGTGGCACTTCATCAGGACAATGGGCGTAGTTAGGAGGTATAATTACCACAGGCGGATTGTAAACTTAGCTTTTCTAAGGACGACAAGAGCCGTTTAAGAGAATAACGCTTTTATGCTAAAAAGAGCCTCTCGTTTGATGGAATTGTTAATACGGTTGAGCAATTCGATTATTTATTTACGGCCAATTTATTTACTGCTGTGGATTGGGAAAAAGAAACAGCGATTCATTTAGTTAGGTTGAATACGGCTTATACATATCGCCCACCAAGGACAACGCTACAGCAAACTTCCCTCACTTTCCCCCCTCCACTCCCCCCTATTGACTTTTTTCAAAAGGGGTAGAATCATACACAAGATGTCATAAATAAGTCTTTAGTATAAACAACGCTACAGCAAACTTCCCCCTTTTCCCCCCTACTTTCTCCCAATCAAAAATGGAGATCGACTAAAATATGTAAATAAATCAAGGAACTTGTGTGCATAAATTTTCGTCGAAGTCGGTTGAAAAATGCGACCTGTAGGCGAGAAGGCAGACGGACAAAAGCATTTTGACCAATCTCGAAACTGAGATACGTTACGCTCGCTCGGTCAATGGTTGGGTTTGAGTTGTACACTCCCAAACCAATTCTCCGTACGAATAACACGAATAACACAACGAAGAACATATTCCGCGTAAGTAAGTAATTTAGAAAGAAATTCCGGACCTACAGCGATACTCTATTTTACTCCGCCATCAGATTCTGATTGGGCATATCGATTCATGATTATTCGAAACTAATTAAATAACCCCCTTTCAATCTTAACTTACTCTGAAACTATAAGTAATTAGCGTAGCTGTCATAACTTATTAATAACAAAGTTTATTATATGTAACCTCCAACTGTTGAAGAAAGTCCACCGACGACTTCTTCGTGTTTTAATTACGTTAAAAGTAAAATGGAAATCTGTGAATAACATCAAAAAAATTCACGTCACGTCTTTGCGAATAGCAGACGTGAGAAAAGTTATCGACAAGCGAAGCTTCGGTGGTGTCCTTTAAAATATTTTCAATGTGAAAGAATATCGGTTGAGACGGGCCAATCAATACCACCCCGTCTAGTTATTTTCACGGCTAATCTGACCTCGTTGTCACATCGAGTTTGCTTCAGACAGCATCAACAAGACTATCAAAACAAAGAGGTAGGATTTCCATTAAAAATATCAATTTATTAACGTGGAAAGCAGCACTGAAGTTACTAACTAAATTAAAAGTCTTTTTCAATTGTACCTACGCACGGAAACATAATATCCATCTAAATAATGTGTTATGTAAATGTGTAACATTGACTAAATTTTATTTAGGCTATTGTTCGATTACACATCGTCTTCGACTAACTGGGTAAGTCGACAAACTGTGTTAAAATGCAACGAAGCGGAAACGGTCTTTTTATTATGTGTTGTAAGTATAATCTGACTGTATAACTCACAGCGAGAGACCAGGAAAACGTTATAAAATATGAGGAATAGCGAATTCTGAAAAAGTTTCTTCCATCGAAAAGAGACAACTATTCTGGCTCACTTAGACAAGAAGGCGCACTTTGGCTTCGCACCATAAAGGATGTATTTCGATAGCGTTAGATAACATCTCCCCCGTTCACCTTATAGAACAACATAGTGGGCACAATGTTGTTATTGTTACAGCGCATTGTTCTTGACTGACCTCAATTGGATACGCAGAGATTACATCCAATAGATTTTGACCCACGTCCAGCAGAGCCGAGGTCAGCTAAAGTCAATTTTAGCTGCACCCGTTTGTGGTTTATTAAGACGCATACATATAAAGGTTCGTTTATTTTCCAGCACGTAACGTGGCAGACACCGCACAGACACCGGTTTTCACATCTAACAACAACAGCGCACCCAGCATGAACAGATCCCGTCAGGTAAACTTGAGGGTGCACATGCATATTTAGGCAATTTTGAGGAAAAATTATTACTATTATTATCGCTAGTTAGCCGTGATGGCAATTATACTAGAACAGAAAGAAACAGGCCGTGTAGAAGAACAAAAAAAGTTGTTTTTTATTGTCAATGTATCTACCAAAAATGTAGATTCCCGAAACAATTCAATAAATTTTTCGTGGTTCGTGTTTCTCCACCAAGCCGTTGAAAAATAACCAAACGTTGTTTGTCGGTGTCGGTGATCACATTCATACTAGCCGCGCGAGTGCCACAGACACGCGCAGATACGCGCCGGCACAGACAAAACATTCTTGTTGGCCGGTGCCAGCCCTTGTCTGCCCGGACACGCTCGGCTGGCACGCGCTAGATGTGAATACGCCTATCTATGACACATGGTATAAAAGAATATTATTTTGTCTGCCATGTAACGTATCTGGCACGCTTAATGTCTGTAGATATAAACGAACCTTAACATGTAATGTAGTGGTCGGCGTACGAGCTCAAAATCAATGAAAAATCGTAAATCGATGTACATGATAGCTGTTTGTCACACGTATACTTGAGGTTTTAGAAAAAAAAATTGTATACAAAAGAAAGATAACATTATACAAGGTGTTACAAAAGTACCCCTAATGCCGAATATGGTAGATAGGGACCATCAAACTGAACAACTTTTACTATGGGACCAACTTTGAAACCGCGAATAAAAAATCAGCTGTTTCATACAAAAATTAATTATGAAAATATAAAAATGTATGAACAAGCTGATTTTTTTTTCGCGATTTCAGAGTTGGTCCCATAGTAAAAGTTGTTCAGTTTGATTGTCCCTATCTACCATATTCGGCATTAGGGGTACTTTTGTAACACCTTGTATAAATCCTTTCATAAATATTTTTTTAAGAACTGCGGCTCAAAAAAGTTGTTTTGACCTCAAGTATCCTGTACATCAATTTGCGATATTTTTTTTGTACACGACTAGCACTAATGGGGGAACAGATAGTCAATACGAAACCTAAGACATTACTGTGCAACAGTATTTGGATTTATTTATGCAAATAATTAAACGGATTACAACTTTTAAGTTCAAGAGGAAGTCTTAAACATAATACTACATCATTAATCAATCATAAATAGTTAAGAGGTACTTAAATTTTTAGTGGCGTTTCCATATCCGGGAGTTAATAATATACCTATATATTGGGGCTTACGTTTAAGCGTGTAAATATTTTCATGATAGCATAGCTTCATGATCCATTTCGATTGAATATTCACTAGCTTCAACTCGCGACTATCGATACGAAAAAAATTCATAGAAGACCTTTAACCAGGACAGAAAATATTCTGTTTTAATTTCATCAAAATCTGATCAGCCCTTTTTACGTGATTAGGTGGGTCCGCACCAAACGCGTTGCCTCGCGAGGAAGGAGCGGGCGGAAGCACTAGCTTCCGCCCGCGACCTTCCTTCCTTCCTGCGTTCCTTTATAAACTATTATAAAATTCAAAATTGTATCCAGGGATATGATCCGATCCCGTTCCCCTTCTCGTTCCAGTTCCCCAATAATGACATCGATTTGACTTTATCTACATTATTTTTCAATACAATAATTGAACTCCTATTTAAAATTTTTAGGAGTTGAATCATGTCCACCGTATTGGAGATCAAAATTATTGCAAAAATTTGCAATAAAATCCCATAAAGCTTCAACAACGACATCCATATCGATTTTTACACCATTTCACCCTCTTAAGGGTTAACCATTTCAACAGTACGTTGCGTTAGTTTCGAACCATAACTCTAAATGATAAATTTAGTGATTTTTATTTCGAAAATGAAGGATTTTCTATACACAACTTCGAGACACGTATATATCAAGTTTCAATCGTCAGCAAACACAAAATTTGAAGATCCTTGGCTTTGAAACTGAGAGACTTTTATACAAATTTTCATCCCCCTATTTCACCCTCTAAGGGGTTCTTTGAAAAATCCTTTCTTAATGCACCCCTAGACCTCATAAGGATCCAACGTGCCAAATTTGGAATCTGTAGCGGTTTGGGCGGTGCGTTGATATGTCAGTCAGTTAGCCAGTGACTCAGTCAGTTTCTTCTTTTATTATATTTAGATTATTTCTTATAAAAAAAACTAAACCAAAATCGGTTCGGTTTGAGAGCTACCAAAGAGATACACACGTCAAACTTATAACACCCCTTTTTGCGTCGGGGGTTAAAAACAGCTTTTTATACACGCTGTACCAACAGGAACGCAATGTTAAGTCAGTAAAAAACAGAAAGTGGAGTGAAGCTGAGTTGGCAAAAAAATGTTTTGAACAAATGGAACAGGGAACTCGGCCTGCGGGCGCAATCTTCACTATAATTAAAAACTCGCCTCAAAGTGGCTGCGGGGTTACGAAGTGAACAACTGAGCAACTAAGTACTCCACTGAGAGGAAGCCAATATGCCTTAATAACACAACTAGCCTTAGCTACTTAGATTCGAAACATAGCTAGGTTCGTTATTTACAATACCTGTGTTTTGACTTTTGTTTTATATGACAGTAAAATCTTTACGAACATCACTAATATCGTAATATCATAAAATGTATCAGCTAAAGTTACTTACTACTCTGTCTGTCCGTTGCCATAACACGCTTGAACGACTTATTTATCAAATTTGGATGAACTTTGGCGTAGAAATAGATTGACTGTGGGGAAGGTCATAGGCTACCTTACTATATCAATTCATTACAATATTGGTCACTATTTTAATGATTAGGTTAGTTAGGTCACCAACATTGTATTGTAAACAATGGAATTTTTTATGGGAAATACATTCCGGGATATATTCGTTGTCTACAAAAAGGGGAGATCTCGACGTCAAATATCCGTTTGTTACCTGTAACAAAACAATACACAAGTAAGAAAACACAAACAGTGGCCCTACCATGAGTTGATGCAAACTGTTTTCGCTACCGTAATCTATCGTTTTCTCTCTTTCACTCGCATTGACTGTGAGCCAATATATCCGATAGTTTACGGTAACGATAGTTCATGGTAGAGCTACAGATCGACATTGTACCAACTTATCCAGTTACGGAAGAACTCCCAATTGTTCTAAAGTTCTTATAGAAACTACTGAAATGTGTGTGGGCAAAAAGGGTCATTTTACGACGGATCAATCTAAAAAATTGCCGTTAATCAAAATACTGCTCGAATTTATATTAGGACGATACTACTATTAGTTAGTTGCAATTTTTTTTAAGTTCCTACCGGATTATAATTCCATTTGAGTGGGATTTTGTAAAATCATGCAAGTTTTGAAAACTATCTTCCCATCCGAATCAATTTGACCCAGCTAGTCGTGGCAATACAAACCACCGTTAAAATGAGTCACTTTTTATAATTAATGAATGGCTGGCATTGTGACAAATCTTTAATTGAATTATTCTAAAATCCATCAAAACATTTTTACATCAAAATGTCGGGCAATACTTATTCAGCTTCAAACTATACCACAGAATAAATAATAGTAGGTACTCTATTACGCAATGAATGAAATAATAAAGTATCGATCCTCGCAGCACCACAAAAAGCTTTTATGCTACATCATTTACTTAAGCAAATCGTAATGGAAGATAGGTGTTCTCACATGGTATCGGATTTCCTATAGACTTAACTACACTTTAGCACAGTAATAATATCATTAATATATCTATACAGTATTGTGACTCGGTCCTGTCCTTGAAAAAATTACCTACAACCGCGCGGTACGCCAGCACGCGATAGGGCTACCTGCCTACAGTATTTTAATTTCGTCTCAAAATTCAAATCTTAAATAAGATATTAAATAAAATTAAATTATTCAATTATTCATTAAAAAAAATATATATACAAGGTGTTACATAAATACCCCTAATGCCGAACAAAAATTTAAATCGAAAATATCAAAATGTATGAAACAGCTGTTTTTTTTTTCGCGATTTCAGAGTTGGTCCCATAGTGAAAGTTGTTCAGTTTGATGGTCCCTATCTACCATATTCGGCATTAGGGGTACTTTTGTAACACCTTGTATATTCAGTCTAGGTAAAAAGCACTTGTGAATATCGATAGCGTCATCTTGATATTCTATCGATTAGTTATGTAACACGAAATGCTGTAAAAGCTGTGTAGCGAGCAAGTCGTAACACATACAAAGTCGAGTAAAACAAACGGGGGCATTACGCGGGAAGCAATCAAAACTATCGAGTGATCCCATTCCGAAAATCGAGTTCTTCTGACGGAAAAGCCCGCAGGCTCGATTGGGAGCGTTGTAATTTCCGCGACAATCACACACTTACACAACACCACTATCGATACTAGCACCATAAAGTAGGTACGTAGCGGCGGCTCCTAGCACGGAGTCAAATTAAAAGGTCATGGAAGACTAGGAATCAAAGGCATCTCATTAGAAATCGGAATGTTAAAAAATTAAATGAACTCACCTCAAGATTTTACGACACGAGTGTTACTTGATATTACAATAATATTGTTATTTCTATTATTTTCCAGCATTCAAAAGCTCAGCCATTATCTGGTGTTTGCATTGAAACCAGTTGTTTCAAACTTGGTCTTGGATTGAAAATGGCGATAATGAAACATTCCTGGTCTTGGATTCAAAACGGCGATAATGAAACATGCCTTGTTTTTTTAATTAAAAAACGTATCTACAGATTTCTTGACTCGACGCCTTAATATGGGTAGCATTAGTATGTCATGCTCACTTTAAACATTTCTGCGGTAGTGTTGTGTTAGGCGGGTCGTTACGTTCCCTTAAATATGGTTGAGCGAAGCGATGGCTGGTTCATGCGTCATGCTCGTGAACGCGTGCTGCCAGTGGGAATGGGTCTGCTTCTGTCTGCTTGTATTAAGGACGTCGTATACATATATATAAATAAATGTTTAATATTATCTATTTTTATGACACTTCTTACCCAAAAGATAAAATTCATAACTAATACCTTGTTTTTTTTAATTGTAATATTTCATTTTCTATAGGCCTATGAAAAGCTTTTAGATATTAGTTTTCAATTCGATGCCTTAACATGGGTAGCCTAAGTATGTCATTCTCTCTTTAATCATTTCTGCGGTGGTGTCGTGTGAGGCGGGTCGTTACGTTCCCTCAAATATGGTTGAGCGAAGCGATGGCTGGTTCATGCGTCATGCTCGTGAACGGGTGCTGCCAGTGAGAATGGGTCTGCTTCTGCCTACCTGTCTTAAAGTTTATTGAATTGTATAAATTGATTTTTCTTTTTTTGTAACAGCCTAGACTGAACCTTAAATTTTGAATTAAGCTTGAACCCTGTAAATTGATTCAGTAGAAATAAGCTAATTAAATATTTTATTTATTTATTTATGAATCTATGTTAATTGTGACATGTATAAATGTAATGTCTGGAAACGATATACATATTTGTAAATATCGTTCCTTCTGATAAAGCTGATAAGTTTTTTGCGCCCATTTTTCTTGTCAGCTAAAAGACGTCATAATGGGTGGTAGGATAAAAGAATTGACGATTTAAAAATGCTTATTACGTGAGCTTATTTGAATAAAAAAAAATTCAATTTCAATTTCAATAATTCGTCGTGACAACATTTGCTCATCACATCACACAATTCTGTCTGGAATTTAATTAACATGTGTAATAAAGAGTTCGGGCAGAATTCTAATTTTATTGACATTGCGAAACGACTATTCGATCAACTAGCAACAGTAAAGAGCCTCCCAATGAAAGTAAACAAAGCTGTCAATATATGCCGTAAAACAATTTATATCCTCTCATATAATACTGGGGGAGGGGTCAGCATTGAGCTTGATACAGGGATATAGTAAAAGAAGTATGATACTATAAACTTTAGACTAATAAAACTATAAAAACATACGTAGGTAAAGGTATCATTAAAATAAGAAGTCTTACTGTGTGTTTTGGACACATCAAATGCGTGTCCCAAGATAGTTTTCCGGTAATGGATTCCAAATCAATATTGGGCTGTTCGTCCTGTAATTGGTAACTTGTAACCGTTCGTTACCAGATTAACAGGTTTTTTTCGCAACTGAAAAATAGTATGGGAAGGCAAATGGTTTGCGATCGACGGACTAATCTGAAGATCGACCGGCGATATTCCCTGACACGGGTAGGCTCTGATGGTGACATCGTTTTCGTAGATTTACACGGTGTTTTGTTTCCTCGGTAAAATTGCGTTTTCTTTTTTGTTTGGGAATTGGGGAATCTTGATTAAAAGAAAAAAGTAGCAGCTGATTACGGAACGAAATAAAAATGAAAAATGTTGGTTGCTTGATGATTTGACTGTTTAGATTTGCCTTAAAAGAAAATATTATAAGGGGCAAACTTGACATCGTCGCAATATTGTAAGCATAACATTAAAGCTAGGGTTTCACAAATCCACAATTAATTTACAAGCTTCAGAAAACTTGAAAGTAATTTTGATACCGTTCCGAAGGGATTTGCATAGAACGCTTCGCGGACGAATTGCGAAGACGCGGTCGGAATCCGTCGACGTGTCGCCGAATCGATCCGTGAAATACACAAACGAGCAAGAGTATGACACTGTGACCCAATTTCTAAACGGGCCGCCCGTGTATCCGCATTCCGAGCGCTTTTTGCGTAGAATTTATTTTGTGTGTTCTATTAGCTTGCTTCTGAAGTGACGTTTACAAACAAGTCGGTTATAAAGGATTACACTTGAATTGAAGACTCCCCTTTCAGTGTTCCTCATTATTTTGGACAAACAATTGACCTATCATCTCTAGACACAATTGAAAATACAGCAAATCAAACATTCTGTGATATTATTATAGACATTTTCCCCATTATCTTTGTTTTTCAATAAAACAAACAGTACTCTGTTTAGACAGTATTGGAACTGACTGAATAAGGTAATCAAATATAAACAACTTCAACCGCAGCTTAAAATTAAGCAAAATTTGATAAATAGCAGCAATTCATCAATCTAGCTTTAAAAAAGATCAAGACATAATGCATATTATGAAGTACCTATTTACTAAAATTAAATATCCTTATCTTGACTATGATAAGAGGAAATCTGCAACAACCTGGGGAAGTAACTCGTATCTAACACAATATTGCAAGTAAATCATATTATTCTCAGATGCGCCTCAGTCAGATACTGCGAGCGTGTCTTATAGTGTCACTTTTCTATCCTAGATATCTCGATCGACTGTTACAACTGGCGCGGGATCTAACCAGCTGATACTCTTGGCGTTTGTGTTCACTCCCCGTATAAAAACTCCATAAAACAACTTGTCAGCCGCCTCTGCAGTCATATATCATATAATTTTTTCAAATTTTATGTCGGCGGCGGGGCGGCAGCGTGCCAACTGCCAACCTAGCTGAGGCAGAACCTGACCTTGCCCCGATACGATGCAAGCAATCGATACCGCGCCAGCTCAACCGGTCAAGTACTGCAATTGTTTAATCAATACTACTCATTAATGGTTTACATAGGTACAAATCGTTACTATGTGAAAAGTCACACACAATTGCACTTGAATAATTTAAATTTGCTAACCATGAATAGAGAAAGTTAGATTACGGCAGCTGAAAAGCTCGTGAAACGCTAATCTACTCATACATACAAATCAACAAACAAACAAATTTTGACAACATCACATACCTACATTGCTCCGATTCCAAAGTAAGTAGCTATATAAAGCACATGTGTTATGGAAATCAGAGACAACGGTGGTATCACAAACACCCAGACCTGAGCCAATATAGAAAAGTTCATTTTCTAAATTGACCCAACCGGGGATCGAACCCGGGACCTCAGAGATGGCGACACCTTGAAAACCAAAGCCACTCGACCACGGAGGTCGTCGACATAACATCAAAAAACTACTTAGTATCCATAATTAATTTCGAAGTGTGGAAATCTAAGAATTGAATTATGGTGTTTCAGTATTTTATAGTTAGGTACAAAACTTTTTACACAGATCTGCTTTTTCTTACCTACACTACACAAACATACAACGCTAAGTTCCAATAATAAAATTGCTATTTCCCGTGAATCCCTTGCAGAATTAATTCATAGCTGTTTAAACGGCCTATTCGAGGCATCTCATTAATCTTGGGTAGGCTGAGAAATTCTCTTTATGACGCCCAGAGCCCCAGAGGGCAGCGGTGAAAAAAATCCGCGCGAGACCGCAATTTGTGACGAACAAGCGAAAGTAACCACGCAGTCTTATTATGCGCTATAATGACTTTAACAAACAATACGAAATTTTAAGGATGAATGAACGAAGGGATGAATTCAGAGTAATTTGGGTCCTACCCTAGGGTGTTACCACGAGATCGTATAGAGATAGTTGAAACTTGATAGTGTTTGTGTTACAGAACGTGTATGTGGTAAACGCTGCTGGAGGCACTGAAAATGTTTAGCATCTAAAATGTAGTAAAAAACATACTTAACAAAATGTGCACTTTGGAAAATCCACTTTTTGTCTTTATTAACTCTTCCTACCATTCAGTCCCAAACTAGAAAAAGCTAGCATGATCTGGATACAAAATCTCATCATCGTTAATATAAAATTATTTTGCTTTCCGGATTAGGATCTCCAATTGTTAGTTTTGCAGGACTTTCGTTAAACTTATCTATTTTTCATTACACAGCTTTTCCTCATGAAAACCTAATAAACACCATTTTTATAGCGCAAGGATAAAGTGGAACATCAGATTGTATAATAAATCTGTTCCCACATCACTTTGCACTCAGTAAACGCGTTAGTCAACGAGCCATGGGTGGCGTTTGCGTCCGGCTCGCTCGAAGGATCATGGAGCCGGCGCGGAGGACCATGTTCCGCTCAGTTAGCTTTAATATCCGGCCACTGCAGTTTTAAGGTGGAAACTTATACGTGCAACCGATTTTACAAGTCAGCTGTCGAAGATTAAGGTTAGATTAGGTTTATGTTAGGTTTTATGTAAAGAATCGGTTAGTGTCATGGATTTAAAAGTCGACTATTACAACTATTGCGCATGATGAAAAGCAGTTGATGCACTCTGATCTTTCGATGTTTTTTTATTTCCAAATGAGCATTGCACAATTGCACTGTCTTATTTATGTTTGATACAAATGAACCTATACATCTATTATGATCTATACAATTTTCGTCATCTGGTTAGCTACAGGCCTTCCTCATTCATAGAAGAAACTACCATGCTACACAGGGCCATACGATGCGAGTTCAATGCGACACTTGCTTTACTATCTCGTCGGAATAAAATTACAATCGATCACTGACAGCAAATAACGGACTAGAAGTTGCATCCGCACAGAGCTCTATCTACAAACGGCTTGAAAACTCTGGGGAGTAAACAATAAACACGCTGCACGCACTGAAATAAATAGCTGAGAGCTTGGGCGGATGTATTGTTCATTACTATTCACGGAAACTGAGGCTATTTTACTTTCCGCATGCTCGCATATTTTACACGGTGATGGACAGGTGTACGTACATAAATTAACTTTTTACTCTTCAAACTTTTTTACTATCATAACAACTGGTACCGTTACGTCAGATTTGAGTTTTTTAGAACTGAATTCAAGTTGGTAGGTGAAAGGCGATGCATAAAACTTAGAACAAAGGGAATAGAAAAAGTTTGTAGGTGTTTCAAGACTACAGAAGAGACTTGAAAACAGGGGCAAGTTACAACAATGGACAGTAGAAGTAGGACACGGCATGTCGGAGGCTTGCCTGAGCAATAGCGTTCTAGTATGCTTTGTAGCCACTGCACCAAAACAACAAAGGCATAGCATCCTGATACAACCTTATTTCAAACAATACAACCATTCATTCAACATCTGCAATCACCATTTCCGCATTAAAATAGGTTGTAAACCAGTAAGAAGATGGGCATTGCAATAATTCTGCATTCACCGATTTCACCGTGTTCACCGAATAATATCAGTGTAGAAAGGAGATCATCACATCACGTTTATGGTGTCTAATTTCGGTCGATCTAATAAAAAAAGGCTGGAATGATACTGTGACGGAATAAATTGGAGGAAGTTATCGAGGACTCATGCATTTTTCACAAGGTATTACCGCAGTGGATGTAATTAGAGCCGTGCCAGTGGCATTTGAACGAGTCCCTCAGTCGCCGGACCTCTTCAGTATTCATGAGAGGGCCGCGTAGTTCTACATTACCCTGATCTGCTTGCTAGTAGTTTTGGATTAGGGGATGTTCGCTCGCTTTACTGATGCGATTTCCTAAGCATTAGAAAGGTAATTCTTGCACATGCCAATATCTTTAAGAAGTATTGTTTGATGCTGGATTGGATAACATTATGATAACATGTATGCCAAGTAAATTGTACTTAGCAGTGGAGGCCCACTCAGGAGGCTGCAAACGCCTCCTCCCCCCGACCCCTCAGGTCACACCCGACCCTTCAGGTCACCCCCAGCTCTCTACGGCTGGCCTCCCGTCTGGTAGTCAGTCTATTTAATTCTCAAAACAGCCAGTGACCCCTCTTGTTGTCGGTCGTCTTCTAAGCGCATGCTCGCCCAGGTGAGTGACGCTCGCACCACCCTCCCCTCGGGGCGGTCGCTTTCGATGAAGGTTTCGAGGCTCAAACAAGACAAAGGCGGTTTTAGTCAGTACGAGTCTGACATGCCTCCATAGCCGGCTATGGGAAGTCCAATGAGGATTTCCGCCATCTTCTCCTCGCGCCCGGGAAGGTAGCTCCGAACTCTACTGGTTGAGAGTGAAAAAAAAGGCTGAACGGCCCTACTTTTTTACTAAATTTTTTTTACTGCTACTGCATAATATGTTTTTCAGCACAGTAAATTTAACTGCCACTTATCCCAATAGCTGTGTTTTGGAATTAATCAACTAAAAATATATTTTTATAAAGATCAGAATTAAGCTAGCTAAGCTCACAATTTTCAGCGGGTCGAGTCGGAGCAAAAAAAGCCCGGTTTTACAAAAAGTTGTCATTGTGTGGGGATTATATCGGTCTAATGTAATTCCTGGGCTATTCATAATAGGGGTTCCGTACAAAACCCAATCAGTCGAGGATCGACCACGGGCGGATTACGCGAGACCCGCGAGGGCGTCATCAATATTCATGAACGTCGCATTGACGATGAATAGTCGATGACTATCGGACGTGACTATGTTGTCTCGGCATGGATCTTGGTCTTAAGTGCTTTGGCCAAGGTGTCATTATAATTTCCTCTAAAATTTCTGTCTTGGCGAGAAATTACTCCCTCAATGTCTTTTGATGAAAATTATAAGTAGTACTTATTCTATGATAATTCGCCTTTCATTGAAATACTGAAAACGAGGTAGTATAATACAGCTCAGCTCTCTATACTTACATTGATAATAATACTGAAACAAGATTAATGAAAAGATAAGAAGCAGTTTTTATTTACCCCTACCTATATGTCGAATCTGTTAAATAGATAGCAATAACATTATTGTAACATTTCACGTAATAATCAAGTCAATATAAATGGACTGACCGCTCGAAATTTACATAACGGTTCAAACAAAAACATAATAGCGCTACAAATACCTCAAAAGGTCCAAAACCAGTTTCCATTGTGAAAGTTCCCTCCATATTTTATGCAATTTTTTTATGAATGCCTGGCAGGATACCAGTCTATCAATCTTAAGCCCAGGTGTGATGTCGCTATGGCAACCATTCGGAGATAGAAGGGTGTTATGATAAGTGAATGTAATATCGTTATTTGACAGAGCCCTTATGAATTGCGTTGCGAGCCATTTTTTGTTAAGTGGTAATTTGTAAAGCATGGAAAATAGGCAACTGTTTTTTTATTAAGTAAAAAATATCTTATACCAAGAAAATCAATCAAAAACATCGTCTACGTATAGTTAGGTCTGAAAATAATTATACTCCTTAAATATTAAGTAAAATTGTTAATTGTATGACCTTACGAGGGTGGCATAGTCACTGTGTGACTAAACCCTCTATAAAAAAACAAAGATTAAAAAGAAAAAAGTTTTCATGTTTAGCATTCGATCAATGACATACACTTAAGTATTTATTTTGGTTTGTTTTGCTCTTCTTGTTTTGCTATCAATGCTCTTGCATACTATTATTTTTAAGTGTTTCATCTCTCAGTCACCCACTGTATTCATTCGTAAAGACAGAATGGAGCTTTATTTTTAATTTCCATTTTTAAGCTTCAATATGATATAATCGTTAAAATTTTCAATCATTCCATCCCGATTCCGAAGGTCGATATAATTAAATATCGACCTTAAATTAAAATAGAATATTTGGGTCACTTGGAGACAGTCGCGAATTAAAACAATTGCCCTAGATTTCAAGTAGTGTGCATATTTTATATAAGTTCGGCTCAAGAGTTTTTGATTTTTTTTTATCCACAAGGGGATAGTGCATGTCCTTAACCTCAAAATATGTAAAGTGACGATAAAGCCGAAAGTGTAAGCGCACTACACCTGGAATCTTCATCACTGAGGAACTGGCTATCTCACCTCTAACTGCTGGATCACAACAATGTTTAAATTGTTGTTATGGCATCAGACTTGCTTGGGTAAGATGGTGGAGTGCAAATGAGAATTTTTGTACTTACTTAATTACTGTGAGTTATGATTTCATACAGTCTGGATATTCAATATTTCAGCACAAAATTGAGAGACTACAGAAGCACAGAATAGATATTAGTACGAAATTAAGTAAGTTTAGCTAAGCTTCATACTACGCGCGCTCGAGCAATCATCGCACACAAACGAGTTCGAGATTCGTCTAAGATTCCGGTTATACAGTGTCGGTGAGAAGTGTCTATTGTACGTTGCTTGAGAGAGCATAGTACTAAGGTTAACTTCTGTATTCCCTCTTTTGTGATCTAAGTCAGTAGTCATAGAAATTTCAACAATAGGACCACATGGTACATGCGTGAATGTCTAGGACCAGTACTCTCTACCAGACAAGGGAGAGCTTTCTGCAAAACTAAGCGTAAGTTCAAATTAATTAACCGACATTATTTGAACCCTTAACGTTCAGGGGCTAACGCTATTTTACACCAATGAACATGCGGCCTTCAGATAAATGAGAACCCAAAAGCTCGTGAAATAGAACACATTTTTCTTTATTTCACTAAAGCACTGGTGAAAGCAATTGATTTACTGATTACGACACTACAGACTACGCATGTGACGATGCCGCTCACTATAACTAAATGAAATTTGGGATAAATTTATCGATTATAGTCTTTAAGGCCGGGTGGTTGGGTTCAAATTATGTTCATAAAACGGGATTAAAATCTGTGCAATGACACGGGCGAGAGGCAGGCGGAATGTGAGGGTTACAAATGCAATTATTTTTTTTTACTTTGAATCGATTCTACCGCTGATTTGCAATTTACACGTTAATGTAAATACGTCTTAAGACTCATTCCCTATTTTATTTACACACCTGCTTCACAACATCTTCAAATCTTTTGGGCTGAGGTAGGTAAGGTATTATTTCAAACTGATTAAACCACGAAAACTCAACAGTTACGAGTTTTAGGGCTGATTTTTCAATCCTTAGATAACAGATACCAGTCAGTTAAATTATTACCCGAATAAAATAAAAGTAATTCAAAAATTTGACAAACAAACATATGACAAACATTTTCAATTTGGCCGTATAATACGTTATCAAACGAATAAAGCTTTATCTGGGCATTGAAAAATCAGTCCTTAGTGTAAACAAAAACGGTGAAGTTGAAATTGGATTGATAGTAAAGCATAGGACAACAGAGTATGGAGGTTTCCGACCATGAGTTCAACTCGATCTGCGCACAACGGGGTTGACTACATTTTTAATAATGTGTTAATTTTAGAACGTATACAAGGTGTTACAAAAATACCCCTAATGCCGAATATGGTATATAGGGACCATCAAACTGATCAACTTTTACTGTGGGACCAACAATGAAATCGCGAAAAAAAAATCTGCTGTTTCATACAAAAATTAAAATCGAAAATATCAAAATGTATGAAACAGCTGATTTTTTTTCGCGATATCAGAATTGTATACCATATTCGGCATTAGGGGTATTTTGTAACACCTTGTATATAATCTGCGAATGTAGTTGTTTGTTGTGCCAAATAAATAAATAAAAAAAAGAGTGTTCACGATTAATAAAGTTAAAACTTGCGCAAATAATATATTAGAAAAAATACGACGGGAATCGAACCTTGCTGGTGCGATTGCGATGAGCATTATTTAATT
This sequence comes from Catoptria pinella, assembly GCA_963556745.1. NCBI lineage: Eukaryota > Metazoa > Arthropoda > Insecta > Lepidoptera > Crambidae > Catoptria > Catoptria pinella. Next base: position 4,204,531 of record OY750777.1, read on the forward strand.
CGAAGCAACTAAATAGTAAATTAACTCTGTCGACAGATAGATAAACATCAAGGTTTATGTGAAGAATTCCTTTTAGTTGGTTTTCATCAGGAAAGGTCAGAGCGAATGGTCAATAAAATGCATTATTTAGGAGTGCAGCGAAAGCAGGCGACGACCACGCCACGCAAACCCGAGGCGCTAATTGAATATTCAGAAACACTTAAATACTTCAAGAAAGTCGTATCTTGTTCTACATTAGTCTTGAACAATAAAGTATTTTGTCTAATTTATAAAAGAAATATCATCTTGAAAGTTTTTTAAACTATTGAATACAATACAATTTAGAATACTTACCTACTTTAAAACTCCGTTTAGAGGCTCCGTGAGCTGCAGACCTCGCGTTAAAAAGTAGCATAAATTGTATGTTGTTTAAAAACAAATAATAATATACGCAGTCATAAGTTTTGTCACAACCTTATTATGATTTTGAAGTATGAAGTTTTGAGTTTTCAAAAAATAAAAAACAAAATTTGCTTTTAGCCGGTTACAAAAAAGGTTTGTGTTATTTTTGAACATTTTTCAAAACGGCCGAAATATGTTTTTTTTTTACATATCTCCTCCATTTTGAAAAAAATCTAAAAACTGAATCCACCAAAAATTTCTATATGGGTAATTATCGAACCTGCTCACAAAATTTCACGAGAATCGATTGAGAAATGCGACCTGTAGTCCTGAACAAACGGACAGCCGGACACCGGAAGGACATACGAAAGCATTTTTGCTCGAGCTGAACCAGAGACGCTTCGCGCTCTGATTCATAAATAACATTAACATGCCTGGATAATATTTAAGGCAAACATAATATTATCGTATTCACATGTTCGACTAATAAAAAGCTTTAAAAAAAAAGAAAAACTCCTTTTAAAAAAAATAAAATAAAATTTGTTAACAAAAAAATCAATACTTTAGTCGAATTGAGAACCTCCTCCATTTTTTGAAGTCGGTTAAAATCCACTACAAAACATAAATACCATGGCAAAACCGAATTACTTACGTATTTTTGGAATTACCGACCAATATCATACGCTTCATACGTAGGTACGTTTGGCATTCTGTGGTTTGGCAAAGAAAAAATGCCGCGGGCGGTCTAACGAGACGAGACGAGAGGCTCTTATGGAAAATCGATAATCGATTTTCATTATAAAGACCAGTGGTATTACGTATTCGCTGCAACGGATAAAATATTCTTGGTTACGTAAAGAGAATTTTCACATGGCATTTATTTGCTAAACATAAATTAGCGCCGTTTTTACGTAATTGAGAAACAAACATCCAAATATCTAAACATCCAAACATTTACTATTTGAAATTTTGAGATTAAAGCATTCACAATGCTATTTTTATATAATATTAAATAATATACTAGAAAAAATAGGACTCGCACCAGATCATGTTCTCGGACGGGAATCGAACCCGCGTCCTTTGGATATCCGGTCCAATGCTCTGACCGCTGAGCTACCGAGTCACTAGTGAGAACGTCGAATTTCTTCTAGTATATCAACTCTTACGCTGCAAGCCAGCGCCATCTCACCAATGTAGAGGAATTAACCTCGACATTCAACTGAACATCTTTCCAGATATTTTTAAACAGTTGATTAAGATGAGAAAGCTATATAACTATTTGAAATTTTGAGATTAAAGCATTCACAATGCTATTTTTATATAATACTAAATAATATACTAGAAAAAATAGGACTCGCACCAGATCATGTTCTCGGACAGGAATCGAACCCGCGACCTTTGGATATCCGGTCCGAGAACATGATCTGGTGCGAGTCCTATTTTTTCTAGTATATTATTTAGTATTATATCCAAACATTTAGATTTATAATATTAGTAGAATTCATTTCAACCGCCATTATTTTAACAGAAAACTTTGCATAGCACGAATAGAAAGTACTGGAAGCAAGTAGCGTAAAAAATTGTCACCCGATGTGAAACAAAGCGCTTTCTGGTTGCGACAGCGCAGCACACCCCGGTCCCTCCTCCTTGGATGAATTACTTCGGAAACTTTCTTTACATGGCGACTGTGTGTTTTCTATTAGAGAACGGTGGAAAGTAGTTTCAGGCAATACTAGATTTCTTATTTCGTTTCGACTCCGCATTTTGTAAAGGAGTTTTAAGTGCTTTATACCCTATCTATAGATAGGGTAGATATAGCTATAGGATATCTATACAAGGTGTAAAAAAAATCAGCTGTTTCATACAAAAATTAAAATCGAAAATATCAAAATGTATGAAACAACTGTTTTTTTTTCGCTAGTTCAGAGTTGGTCCCTTAGTAAAAGTTGTTCAGTTTGATGGTCCCTATCTACCATATTCGGCATTAGGGGTACTTTTGTAACACGTTGTAGATTTAACAGAGAACTTAAAAACTGCGTATCTCAACAGTGGGAGTCGTGCAACCGATGTGATGAGATATTTAATTGAGGATCGTATACTGCCACCACGCATGCTTGGGATCACTCATCGTGTAACAGGAGATTTTTGATTACCCTGATCGACGCATGTAAACGAGTAGTCGTGTGATTTTACTGCTAAAATCTCCATTATGGAGCGTGATATGTGGCAGAGTTTGATCCACTGAAGGCTAAGGTTTGATAAAATTGCGTATAAGATAAAATTATAAGAAGAATTCCTTTTGCATTAGACGGATTAATAAACCAAACTTATCCAAGTTTTTACTCCACCAATATCACGTCAGCGATATCAAAAACCTGTAATGAGATTACGTCGATAAAAAATTTTGTTCCCCAATAGTTTATACACGCGTCAGTGTTAGCCATAATTGAATAATATTATCAATCTCTTACTTCTTGTATTCGACATTGATGGATGACGGACACTCCTAGCTGGTGGAGGCTAATTGTGTGATTGATAGCTCATATCGAGCTCCAAAAGTTTCGTGGAATGCAAGGAAATTACTATGCGGATGCTAAAGCACCTCTCGTTATCGTTGAAATGAAACCATCCCCATTCATACACATATTTTTTTTGTTAGAAAAAGTTACAAAAATAATGAGGAGATTTCTCAATATTTCACCCGCCTGTGTCTTGAAGCGTTTGTTAAGCAACGCTCGGTCCGGCCAGGTATCGGATGGATGACCGTTAAGTGGCATTACAACTGAGCGCTTCCGTGTTTCGGAGGGCACGTTAAACCGTCGGTCCCGGCTATTGTCATCTGATAACAGTCGTTAAGCCAAGTCAGAGGCCTTATAGGCGGCTTGATTAACTCTAACACCAGAGGTGGCCACTAATCCTCATACGATAAGAAGAACCCGCCTGTGTCCAGAGTATATTCAATTTTCCATAGTGGATTTAATCAATAATCAATATAATCAATATTTGATAACATCACATACATTGCTCCGATTCCAAAGAAGTAGCTAAACCATTTGTGTTATGGAAATCAAAGACAACGGTGGTATCACAAACACCCAGAGCTGAGCCAATATTTTAGTTTTCTAAATTGACCCAACCGGGAATCGAACCCGGGACCTCAGAGATGGCGACACCTTGAAAACCGGTTTATAAAGCCACTCGACCACGGAGGTCACGGAGGATTTAAAACACTACCTACAATATTCAGGGTAAAGTAAGATTTCCTTTCAGAAACAAAAAGCCCGCGTTAATTTAACAGATAATTATTCGTGTTATGGTGAAATAAGGGACATTAATGTAGCACAGCTATAAATTCCCGGGCGGTAGCCATGGTAACACGATGCGGCAGCCCTCGTGATCGAAACAAAGAATTTCATAAGTCAACAAAGTATAGATGTATCATGTATGAAGTATATACTTTATGGCGTTTGTTCTGAAAATTATAATTTGGAATAACTTCGACAGTATATTGAAGAGGGGTGAAAATTCTTTGTTTGGATAGCTGCAATGGATTGCAATTTTATTTTAATGCCTTTTTATTGGAGGCATTTATCGCATCGCTTATTAGTGATCGTGCTCTAGAAGTCTAGAATAATGACGTTTATATATATTTTTTTCAATCGAATTCATATTACCATTGAGATTTAACAGCGTCTGTATTGACAAAATACTTAAAAATGTCTACCTGCACTGTGCACCTGGCCCGTAGTCCATTCTGGGGTAATAACGAATTTTAATCAGGCCATATTTTGCTTTCCATAATATTATAGATGTTAACTCTCTGAGGCTGAAGAAAGACATACCTGAAACAAGAAAAGAACAAAATTAACAATAATCCGTACATTTACAAAACTTGATGAGATGTGATTGAAATATCAAACATCGTAAGACCGTATCATTGATTAATTTCCTCCTCCTTATAGTATACTTACGTATCTACTTTGTAAAGTTAAGTGTAAGCCCCCAAATATTATAAATAATATATAAAATATAAAATAAAATAATAAAATAAATCAGAATACCGAAAACATTTCAAACTTTTAGATCTGATCTGGGATTGGCGCTTCGCAATTGAGCTGTGTCGTAATTTCACCTAATTCATTGCTATTGTTACAAGTGTAACCCGCAATGTTAAGTGGTGTTAATGAAAAAATATTACAATACTAACGAACTCGTCCGGCGATGCGCTGGCACAATTAAAACGACGCCAAGCCCAAGTATATTTATAGAAGCAGCTAAACGTTTTGGTACTTTATCCCACCAACTATAGCACTTGTTCCATAGGTTCAACCTAACTGTATGAACGCAATAATTAGTGCGACATGGTACTAAAATGTTCAGTTACTTCTGAGGCCGACCGTACCTTCTCTGGTCACTAATTAATTGACGGCAGCAGTTTTAACTGGTGTTATTTATTCCATAACTACTATACTACTACTACAGTAGCCCCACACTTTACTGAACCTTTCTAGACTTTAGTCTGACCAATTTCATATCTTGGTATGATTCATTTTTAGGGTTCCGTACCCAAAGGGTAAAACAGGACCCTATTACTAAGACTCCGCTGTCCGTTCGTCTGTCACCAGGTTGTATCTTATGAACCGTGATAGTTAGACAGTTGAAATTTTCACAGTATATTTAGTTATATATTTACTTTAACAATAAATAATTGAATTAAAATATTTAAGGGGGCTCCCATACAACAGACATGATTTTTTTTGCCGTTTTTATACATAATGATACGGTACCCTTCGTGCGTGAGTTCGAATCGCACTTGGCCGGTTTTGTTATAAAACAACGTAACGGGAATATCAGGTCTGTCCTGACTGCATTACCTGATTCGAAAAAAATGTAATTGACCATATCGGGAATCAATTTCGAAGTGCTGCTGTGAGGATTCGTTCGGAAAATTCTTACTTTTGATAACAATACTATTTTACTAAATAATATCCGTGGTCGAGTGGTTTGTACGTCGATTTTCAAGGCGACGCCATCTCTGAGGTCCCGGGTTCGATCCACAGCTGGGTCAATTTAGAAAAAGTTTCTATATTGGCTCAGGTCTGGGTGTGTGTGTTTACTACCGTTGTCTCTGATTTCCATAACACAAGTGCTTTAGCTACTTACTTGGGATCAAAGCAATGTTTGTGATGTTGTCTAATATTTATTTAAAATGTCATAATGTCATATTGTCAGATAAATGTCATATTAAATAATTAATATTAAATAATTATAAAATGTCATATTAAATAATTAATATGACATTTATCTGTAAATGGGTCTTCAAAGCTGGATGTAGATCACGGTAACCCTATTGAAGATGATGAGATGACCTTTGACCCAGTACAGTAGTGAAGGGTGGATTACTAATTCACTACCGATAGTACTGATGCACGAAGCAGTCGTCAATTTATGTTCTATAATGACTAAATAAAATGACCATACATTTGTAGACGGTAGATGATCGTGTGACTGCAGTCAGTAAGACACTTATGTTGTGTGTTACATAATGATTATTTGTAATTAACCGTGGCAGCCATCAATGACCGTCTGGTTCTTGTGATCCCAAGCAATAGTCAATCTTATTGCAAAGGCATAAAAATATAATAGTATAAGGGGTGGTACAAAAGAAATAGTATTGACCTAATTGTCGTATGATGAACATTACACATTAAATACACATTTGTCTGTTTGGACGTGTTGATGAGCTATTTCTGTCAATTTCATAATGATGTCAGGAAAACAAGAACTACGTATTTCACGTTACTGTTACACTACATACTATACAGAGTTATTTGTAAAACACCAACAACCTCGCTTGAGTGGATTGCTAACATCATAATGATCATAAACAACAATGTTTGTTTTACGACATTCAGAAAAAAAAACAAAAACTTTTCGTACAAAACTCGAATTTTGATTTGTCAAGTTTTCCAATACATTTCTCAATAATATTGTAACATATCTTCATTAATTAGTTCACAAATATAGTTTTATAAGTACAAATCTTATATTAGTTTAATTTAAAGATAAATATAAAAGGTATTTCTATTTCTCGATCATAAAAATGAGCTTAATAATATTAGGATCAGAAATACCTACCGCCGCCGACGCAAACCATTTCGCAGAAGGATCTCACCGAGTTATTTTAGGAACAGGAAAAGTGAAGCGATAATATATTTTAACCATTTATTTATTAGCTCTGCGCTAAGTTATTTTAATTCATCAACGCCCAAGCGGCCGAATGCTGCCGGACAACAATAGAATATCTATTGTGTCTCATTTTCCGGACCTTGAAGGGCTAAGATTTTGAGGTGGATGTGTGGTGTGACGCGAATGGATAAAATTAGGAATGAGTATGTGAGAGGAAGTTTGAAAGTAGCACCAGTGATAGAAAAGTTGAAAGGGAATCGTCTGACTTGGTATGGGCATGTTATGAGAAGGGATGAAAGGCATGTTACTAGAAGAGTAATGGATATGGATGTTGAGGGTTGGAAACTAAGAGGAAGACCGCAGAAAAGATGGATGGATTGTGTGAGGAATGATATGAATGTAAAGGGAGTGGATGAGGAGATGACGAGTGACAGGAAGGAATGGAAGAGAAGGACACACTGCACCGACCCCAAATAAATTGGGATAAGGGTAGGGGGATGATGATGATGAACAGTAGTTTACAATACAATAGTTTATTTGTAACCGAAGTCATCTTTTAAGCAATTATTGCCTGTACTAGATGACTCCGCTCTTCCATTATAATATATGTTTTTATAATTTAACTGTGCTATTATGTGTACAGACACATATACACAAGTATATAATGTATGTATTATATACACAGGTATATAATGTATGTATGTGTGTAAGATAATTATTTGTTATTGACAGAACAAACACAGATCCTAATCACGTAATAAATACGTTTGGAGAATGCTGTTTCTTCACAAGATTTAAAAAAAATGTAAGTCTTATATTTTCATTCCATCCAATAATTTATTTATTTATTTGAATCAAGCGACCCGCCCTTGCTTCGCTTCGGTGTAGCGTGGAATTTGACACCATGGGTTCCGCGCTCGTTTTTGCGACAACTGTATTTTATTAAAATAATATGCATGAAATGCTTAAGGTAACTAACGTATTTCTGTTGATAAGGATTTAATACTGTATCCGTCTAAATAGTTTTCCAACCCAGGTAGCCAAACTTGTTGATATAAAAGCCATGAGCACGTATTTATTACAACTTTTGGCTGCAGTGGTTATCATATAATTGTATATGTAAGCTTCTATACAACTTCTATACAGCCGGTTTGGGCGCACTTTACATAGCCTTTCTCTGTTGCATACAAGCTGTGAAGTAGCTAATTAAAAGGCTTTTCAATTGTCAAATAATTGCTTAATACGCAACTTTTATTTGACTCAAAATGATATAGATGTTAGTTTTTGCAACTTGAAGTAATTTAATTAATGCCAGAACAAAATGAATCAAATTATCTGTCAACTAATTCACAATTGTAATGCTTTGTCAACTTTAATGGCGAATATTTATTAAAATGTTGATATTTTTTAAGGTGATTACACTAATAACAAGCATGATTTCTTATGCAAATCAAATTTTACTGATAATTTATACTCATGTTTTATGTAAATTTTTAATGCGCTGTTAATATTCTGCTATTTTATGAAATATATATAAAAAAATAAAAATTGCTAAAAGCAGTAATTTTATTATTTATCAGTATAAGTGTAAACAAACGTTTTATAACAGCTATACAAAGCTATGGGTTAACAAAACACAACATTTTAGTAGTAATTACCAAGGAAAATACATTTTAATATTGTTCAATGATTTATTCTGCAAATAGAATTTACAAAAAACATGCCGTTGATGTTTATATTACAAAAAAGTGTTTTATACTGTTTATTGCAATGAAGGATGCTAAATTTGCGCACTTAATTGCTCTTAGCTACAATATTTGCATTTATGTTGCTGTTAGCAAGAAAAGAAGCTACTAGCTTTAGCTTTAATATAAGCAAAGAGATAGCAAAATGAAATCAGTTCCGTGCAATTTTATCTGATCGAGTGGGTCGTACTGAATTTTGAAAGCAGCACTTGAAGCTTTATAATATTATTTGGGTATAGCATTTTAATAGTGTTTTATTGCTCTAAAAGTAACAAATTTGTCACTTTTATAGCTGCTGGCAAATAACTGACAATAGTAACAACTTTTAACCGATTCCGCGTGGCAAAAAGCTATTTAAATGTAACTTACAGTGCTTCTTTATGATAATTGTATGAAGCTAAGTTTCCGTGATTATTAACACTGTTAAATGTACTTAAAGCAATATAGAAGTAAATTACTCAACGGTTATACAGAAACTAACAACTTAATGCCTGCGTAAGAAGCTCTTTTACTATTGCTTTTCAACATTAACATAAGAACGTTTACATGGCTTATTTCAAACTCTGTTAAATGGCAGCAATTTAAAAACGCTGTTTAAACGTTTACACCGCTATTTTATTAAGCTTATGATGAAAAAAGATAATAAACCATATATTATGTCTCTATCCGGCTGCGTATTTTGTAAATTGCGGCTACACAACCTTCTTAAGATTCTATGCTATATAAGACAAATCATACACAGCGTTTGTGCTACCTGGGAATTAACGCATTGTAGGTACCATGGCCAATTTTTTAGAAGATTATAATGGTTATAGTAAGCTATTCTTAAAATATAGATATATGCCATCATGGACTTTTTGTAGATCCATAAATGAGGAAAATCCAACCATGTATTGTTTTGTTATATCTCAAAGGGATGATGCAGCGTTATCGATGAAAGCTCCCAGGTGGTTTGACTTTCTCCGACACTTCCAACAATTATCGTTATATTTCAACCAATTTACACAACAGCTTGACAAATTATATATCTAAACCTTCTTCATGAATCAGTATATCAATTGGTGAAAACCGCATGAAAATCCGTGCAGTAGTTTTTGAGTTTATCGCGAGCAGACAGACAGACGCAGCGGAGGACTTTGTTTTATAATAGTAGTCATGACATACATACTACAATGCATTCCATAAGTTACATAGAAATTGTCGTTTTTTAGCAGCATAATCTAAACTAAGACCACATATTATAAAAAGCAGCTCAGAACAAAATATGCACTCAGACATATCTTTGTGTAAACCTATAGGCCATCACAGGCTAAACCGGGCTATAGTCAGTACTACTGGTTTATTTACTCATGTGCTACTACTACGGTTTACGATCGGTATAGTGTTACATTACAACAACTCCTAAACCGGGTTCACACGAGGTCATTTTAGTTTATCAATTATTATCGGTCAGCAAAAAATATACGGGGTCGCTTGCGATTTGAACGTTCGTTTGAACGAAAAATTGAGCTAAAATCGCCTCGTGTGGACCCGCTATAACCTAGCGCAAGAAAACAAACGACGGAAGTGTTTTCGAATACAGCCAAATAGGCGGCGCGGCGGCCGGCGCTTCGGTCTAAAAAACAGCGACTTTATAGCTTGTGCTAGACCTACGCTTTACTTTTACACACATTTTTCTGCCGTATGGATATACGGAGGAGTCCGCCTTTTATTAAAACAGACGAAACGATTTCGAAGCCGCGCACTTACCAGAACTAACAAATCCCGAAATCCCGATTGATTAAAATCGCAACCACAAAATTAAAACAGCATCGACCGTTTTATCGCCGCAATAAATGGAACCTTTTGACATAGTACTTACTTATATCTATTGTGCCTTTTGTTTCGTAACATCTGAAGATCGTATCAATGGCATTACATTTAACAGTGTTGCACAAAATGCTCTACAATAGGCAGTCGGGACGATGTGAATGGTTTAACTAACATATCGGTACTACGATCGAAGTAAGAAAATAAAGCTAAGTAAAGCTTTTTAGGGTTCCGTAGTCAAATCAACAAGGAACCCTTATAGTTTCGCCATGTCCGTATGTCCATCTGTCTGGCCGCGGCTTAGCTCAGACGCCCTTAGTAGTAAAAAGTTGTAATTTGGCATGAATATGTATATTAATGGCATGAATATGTCGAAAGAACGGTATTACAAAATCTTCAAAAAAAAAAAGATGAAAGAAAAACAATTGAAAATATTTCTAAACAATGAACCATGAACTTAGGATGACTAGGAGTACTTTCCCTTTTACACACACACCTGCAAGTGACTATGTAAATATCTCTATTGTTTTGTAATTCGTATGAATTACCTAATTCGTGTCACGGTAGCATCCAGTTCACACGCTGAATCGCCAAGTAAATCTGTCTGAGAGGCATAAACTCTTAAGAAAACTTACAAGACTCAACTGGTGCATTTGATATGGAAAATCATAACAATGATTTCGTGTGAACTTCATGCGTCTTCATGCTTATTCAACGATAAAGAATACCAAATTAGAACTAGAAAAAAAATATATAAATAGAACATTCAAGTTATATAGGTATTAATTAAACTAGCATTAAGCTGGGTGAACAGTACAGTACCCACTTAGGTTCGCGGACCTCCGTTCCGCGATCCGCAAACCTGCAGCTGCAACTGCAATGTCACTGTTGCAGGTTCGCGGAGCGCGGAGGTTCACGAACCTAATAAGTGGGTACCCAGCTTTACAGTACGAGTTCTTCAGAATCTTATATAAAACATTAGGGGCTCAGTGAACTAAAGACCTCGCGTTTGTGCGTTAAAAACTAGCTCGAATAGTTTAAAAATTAATCTAATAGATGTCGCCACGAGGGTTTCAAAAGCAGTACTATGTGCTGTTTGGAAAGTATTATTTTATTATTTTTATTCAAAGCTAGATGGCGCTTCTAATTTTGAAAAATATTCGAAATTTTTATTTTCGAAATATTTCGAAAAACTTAAGATATTATTGAACCTGCTCACAAAATTTCACGAGAATTGGTTTAAAAATGCGACGTAGAGGAGAACAGACGGACAGCCGGACAGACATACGAAAGCATTTAGCCCAAGCCACAGTTTACTAAATAGCTAGCTGAAGCGGACACGCTTCGCGCTCGCTCAGTCAATTATAAACAAAAATATATTCTTAAAAATGTACATAATATGCATTTAGAACAGCATCAAAAATGTACAAAAGCTAAATTGTAAAAAACGTAATCTATTTAAAAAACGTATTTAGCATCTAAATACAGTTCGTTAAAAACCACTTTACTTCAACGAGGGTGACGAAAGAATCTACTCACTTTCTCAAATAACACCATCGTGGTGTCAATCTGTATAACGAGCAACACATGTTACGGTTCGGGTTACTGACCTTACTCAACACAAGTGTGAGATAACGAGCAAGAAAAAAACCCAGGACATTGTTTGAAGAGGACAAGCGCACTCAATTGGTATAGCTCATTATGCAAACATTTTTAAAAGCCCAGGACCTCGAATCTGCTATTGTTAATGTCGTATTGGTAGTGGCAGTCGAGTAGGTAGTAGGAAGTATTGCTTTTTGAATTTTAGTAGCAAGAACCGTGTCAAAAGCAATACCATTGAAAACACGATTGTTTTAACTAAGCAGAATAGAGGCCCAGTTCTATCTGAAACGTGATACGTCTAATAATAACGTATAATCTTCGGTTTGGAGTTAACGTGGGCTCAGTTATCTGACTGTCGTGTCGTTAAGCTTTTTGTGGTATTTGGTTGGTTTTGTAATGTGTGAAATTTTTAACGTGCTTAAATGATGAAGTTTGTTAAAATAAGGTTTTACTTTATTTATAAAGTTACAGAATCGTTAATTAGAAAGGAAGCTACATATTTACGATCTTAATAGGAGCATATTTTAAGAGTTCTTTTCAAAAAACCTAATGGAGATTACCGGGACAGGAATCAAGGAAACTTTTTATTTAATTTTGCTGACACGATAAAACATTTAAAAACAATTTTTTGTTACTTGCTTTAAAATAAGCAGATTCGAAGGACTATATTGTTATATAAAAAAAAATACATACATGAAAACTAAAAAACTTCTACAGTGCGAGTTTGTCGGACTGTAAATAGTTCTACATTACTTAAAATTCAATGATCACAAGAATATAATAAAGCGACACTTTCCCAGAAACTATCAGCTAGTCACAGGTGCCACCCATTCGTTGGCATTTTCTTATTCAATACTATCAACACATGTTTCCCGGTACAAAAAACGACATAAATAGACGTCCGTAGACGTTTTATCGGCTATGAACCCACATGCAGACACTCCCCCGATAGATCACGTACGGGGGGAATGTTTTTTTACTAAACACGCCAAATTCCTTTTTCCCAGAGGAATAATAAAGCGGAACTACCGCACGTATCGATTTCATACGTGCTCATAAGTTTTACCCTTTCATGTTGGAAAGTTCAAAAGGTGTTTGAATTTATATTGATAATATAAAGGTAAATATGAACGAGATGGAATTTGATATATAATAACATTCTTCCAGGAAGAACCTAGCATATCTAATCTTTCTATCCAAGCTTCTCCAAGTTACTAGATAAAATAGGATGGCAAAAAACAGTTCAGACGAACAAGATACTCATTAGAATAAACTATGTCGGGATTTACACCATGTTTGTTTTTGAGGCTCCGATATTTCGGCGCAGTTGCATGCGCCATAGTCATGGAAGAAGACATGGTGTAAATCCCGACATAGTTTATTCTAATAACATCAATATCGATGAAAATTTAAGAACAAGAGACTCGTTTAAACATGTCTTAGTATGTCCGATGCGAACTTTGTGTATATAAATAATACCTAATGGACGTCTTTTTGCAGCTTCACGTTTTGACTTGGTCAAATATCGATCAATCGTTCCTACCAAACCAAGATTGGAAACCAGTGGGTCTACCGCGCAAGTGTCATCAGCATCGCATCGGCTTCATTTGGCAGATGGACATGACACATTGCTACTTCTTTTTGGCACAAATAAAAACTTACCAAAGAAAAGTAGCAAAGCAATGTGTCACATAATCCATCTGTCAAATGAAGCCGATAGCGGTGCCGATGACACTTGCGCGGTAAACCCACTGGACTTTGTGGCAGAAGACAGAAACAACCAAATTGCTTTTCTATTTCCAACAAACCTTTTAAATTAATCACACATTGAACTAGTTTTAGCAATGAACTTAAACAAATCACCAATAAAAGAATCCACTTATTTTAAGAGGGCGGTGATAGTCCGGTTGGTTCCAGATTTATCGTTCCGACCGTTGCCATGTGGGAAATATCACGGAGATTTGTAACTTAACCCGTAGCCACACCATCAAAAAGCTTTTCGGCGAAGCGACTCTACCGAGAAGATCGAGTGGTGCTTAATAACCACTTTATTTATAAACTAGTGGCATCACTTAAGCCATTGTTTAGGTTGGTGGCTGTCTTGTAACAGTTGATAGACGGACGGACGCTGTAAAGGCTAAGGCTCGGTTGCATCATCTTAATTTAACTTTAACAGTACATAATACAAACTTATCTGAGCCGGTGGCCAAAACTGGAACCAAGTGTTATTACATAAAGTTACCTAGGTTACGCTATAGACGACAACGACGCTGTCAGCGAGTCAGATAAGTTGGTGTCTGTTAAAGTTAAGGTTAAATCAAGATGATGCAACTCAGCCTTAGACTTACCAGCCGTCACCGCTGACCGCGGCGCGGCATAAGTTAGATGTTTGTATTTTTTTTTTAATATTTAAACATAAATATTTGACAACATCACATACATTGTTCCGATTCCAAAGTGAGTAGCTAAAGCACTTGTTGGCATGTTACCCAACACTATTCTCACTGCACATCACTACTTCATTTTGGAGGGGCGCCTCTCGCTCTCTCTCTTCGCTTCCGGCTACCATTTGCATAGGTTGTGTTCCCGTACTTTTATACTTTAATAAGTGTTTAAGTCAAATACAAAGTTGTATGTACCATTTGCTATTGCTGTCCAATAAACCCTGCCTTCAGTCTCAACAAGCTACCAGTGAGTTTCACTTATTTACCTAAATACAGTCCACATCTACGTGCCCATCCACATGGTCCTTCGAGCCGGATACAGATCTCTCTGAACATTTGAGAGCCCTGCTTGCCACATGTCCTCTTCGCCGACCAAAAGACTCCAAAGAAAGAAGGGTCCCTTCCAAGGATTTGCTTTGCAATTGGGAGCAAGCGACATAAACACATCCAAGAAAGGCATACAAGATAACCTCGATCGAAAATTCGTACAACACCACGCCACGTCTCAAGCAAGTACGTACATACGACGCCATATTTTTCGTCGTCGCAATAGAATATTGTCTTGTGGCACTTTCATTTAGCCCAAGGCCCGTGATCGTGGCACAATCAAGCACCAATCAAGAAACAGGAAGAGCGGACAAGCCTGCTGACTAGCTCTACGATTGGAGCAAGCGTCAGGAGGAAATAGCGATACTCGCACCCCATTGGACGGCGCGTTTGTTGCCGTGTGAACCCCGCATCAGCTCCTGCGCCTGCATCCGTCGCCATTGTGTGCAGTCACGTTTTTAATCACGGCGTGTTGTAGTTTTGGTTATAGTATTTTTTGTTGTGTCATAAATTGCATAAGGTTTTTGTATCATTAATAATGGCTGAAAAAAGTGAGCAAATTCTGGCGCAAAGTAGCCAGACAGTGGCGGTGGACTTGAGAGAGTTAGTTGCCTCGCGTGGTCAAACAAAAGGCGCAATATCCAGATTGTTAAATTTTGTGCATGAAAAATCTCTGTCTGTTGCGTGCAACGAGCTAATACTTGCTAAAAAGGCTCGACTCATTGACGCCTTTCAAAAGTACGAGAATTTAAATGTTAAAATATCATTGTTGGATCCCGCCGATTCGGAAAACATTGAAAAGGTGGAAGATACTTATTTTGCGATCCTTACAAAAATTGACCAGCAGCTTAGCAAGGGCAAACAAATTTATGCCGAAAATGAATCTCTCTCAGCTCCAGTGACCAATCCAGTGGCATCAGTGTCTTCTAAGATTAATTTACCCAACATTGTTCTTGACACCTTTAGTGGTAAGTGTTCAGACTACATTCCATTTATAAATTTGTATATGTCATTAATTGATCAAAATGTAAACTTAGACAATATTCAAAAACTATATTATTTACGTAGTTATTTAAAGGCTGAGCCACTTGATTTAATTAAAAATTTACCGCTGACACCAGAAAGTTATGTAAAAGCCCTTGACATTTTAAATAATAGATACAATAATAAGTATAGATTATTGAATGAACACATTAACTTGTTAATTGAACTTAAGCCTATTGTAAAATCTACAGCTGTCAATTTACGTGAATTTGTATGTAACATTAAACAAATTATTGCAGCTTTATCAAATCTTGAGCCTAACGTTAAATACTGGGATGCTATAATATTGTGTATACTTTGTCGCAAACTAGACATGTACACGTCGCGCGCATATCAACTTGAGAGGAATATGGAGGAGGAGCCCACAATTCATGCCTTCCTCGCCTATGTGGAGAAGCGAGCGCTGGCGCTTGAGAATGCGGATCCGGGCAGCAAGTTCACCGGTCAGCATCGCCAGCAAAGCAAGGAGCAAGGGCTAGTAGCCTACACTGCCACGAAGCAGCCCACATGTCTCCTATGTAAGTCTGAACATAGATTATATCTTTGTAACAATTTTAAATTATTGCCAGTCGCTAAAAGGGTACAATTTGTAAAAGATAAAGGACTTTGCTGCATATGTCTGGGTAAGCATCAAAATAGATGCAAGTATCACTTCCGCTGTGCGGAGTGCAAAAAGGCCCACAATACACTGTTGCATAAAAACAACGATGGTGCTTCACCGTCGCACAATAACAACAACAGTGCTCCATCACTGTCGCTTGATAATTCCAACAGTGTCGCCGCTTCATCTTCTGTCTCAATGGCAGCAAATAATAATGATTTTAAATTTTCTAATGATGTTCTTTTACCTACAGCAAAGGTCAAACTTATAGCTCGAGACGGCACCGAAGTTCATTTGAGAGCCCTGCTTGACAGTGGGTCCCAGCTGTCTTTTGTATCTGAAAGGGCAATGCAGCTGCTTGATATGAAGCCCACACAGACTAGTGTCAATGTTGTTGGCATCACAAATGCAAAAACTAGGTTGAAGCATTGCTTGCCTCCTCTCGACCACCCCATCTGGTCAGCCTACCTGAGTAGGTAACCATATGGGGAGTTCGGGAGAAGGCTCTCTCCCTCTCCCCACTCTGGGGAGAGGTAAGAACCCTCCGGCTCCCCCGCCGAGCCTACTATTTAGGCTCGACGGGGGCGCCGGAGGCGGCGAGAGACAGCCCAGGAGTGGCATCCTGCGCGCTGACCGAGTCCAACATGCCGTTTGGTATACTTAAAGATTGTATTTGCCCTCACTCTAATAAAAAAAAAAAAAAAAAAAAAAAAGGTTGAAGCATTGCTTACCTTTAATAGTTTACTCTTTAACTAATCCTTACAATGTAACTGTCAACTGCCATGTAGTAGAACAGATCACATGCAATCTACCACAAACTAAAATTGATCACAAAAGTATTTTGATACCGAAAAATGTCAGATTGGCAGACGATCAATTTTATGTACCAGCTGAGATTGACATACTAATGGGGGCTGATGTGTTTTTCCAGGTGCTGCTTCCATTGGAGTCACCGAACTGTACGTCTGTGGCGCCGCTTAACTCCCAGCAACCTGCATCGCCGTGTGGTGCACAGCTTCCACGTCTCATCAACACTCAATTCGGTTATATTATTGGAGGTACACTGCCCAACTTGACATCATCAAAGGTCTGCAATAAGGTAGCTTTTAAATGTCTTACATGTGATGATGATATCAATAATACTTTATCTAACTTTTGGAAAACTGAAAGTGTCCCTGAAGTATTTGATGAAAAATCTTCAGAGCAAGAATTATGTGAATATACCTTTAAAAATACTGTACAATTGAAGGAAAATCGTTTTGAAGTTGCTTTACCTTTAAAATTACCTTTGAATAATGTGAATGATGCTTTAGGCAATTCTTTTAATCTTGCTTTAAAAAGATTTCTTAACTTGGAGAAAAAATTACATAAAGATCCTAATCTCTTTGCTGAATATAGTAAATTCATTCATGACTATATAAATTTAAAACATGCTCATTATGTAGACATTGAACTGTATCAATTAAATAAGGATGCTGTGTACTTTTTGCCTCATCATGCAGTTTTAAAACCAGATAGCAAAACAACTAAATTACGCACAGTGTTTGATGGTTCTATGAAAACTAACAAAAAGATTTCACTGAATGATCTGTTACTAAATGGGCCGGTTGTTCAGAGAGATCTGTTTGAGATATTATTGCTATTTAGAATTGGTAACTTTACATTCACAACTGATATAAAACAAATGTTCAGAAACATAAATGTAATTCCAGAACATTCAACTTTGCAAAATATTTTATGGAGGGACAGTCCTGATGAAACTATTAAATGCATCAGACTGGACACAGTTACTTATGGCTTGAAAAGTTCTACATATCTTGCAACTAGATGTCTCAAAGAATTAGCAACATTGCATGAGCAAAGATTTCCTTTAGCATCACACATATTAAATAACTGTACGTATGTCGATGATGTATTATACAGTAATAATAGCTTACAAATGGTTTTAGATGCCAAGTCTCAAATTCAGCAGCTACTGCAATTAGGTTCTTTTCACACTCACAAATGGTCTTCCAATGAAGACAGTATACTAGTGGACATTCCTTCAACTGAACAGCACTTTGATAATTTTGAACTTCAAAAACATGATTGTACTTTAAAAGCCCTAGGTTTAACATTGTTAGTAAAGGATGATCAATTTAAGATCACCTGCCCAGAGCTATTTAACATTAAAGACTTTACAAAAAGAGATATTCTCTCTTATATTGGGAAATTCTATGACCAAATGGGTTTTGTATCACCCATTATAGTGCAGGCCAAAGCCATCATGCAAAAATTATGGTCCTCGAAAACAAGCTGGGACTCGACACCTGATGATGATGTCAAAAATGAGTGGCTACAATTTTGTTCAAGTCTGGCTGTAATGGAGCCAATTTTAATAAATAGAAATGTACCTATATCTGGCTTAGACACTGTTGAGCTCATAGGTTTCTCAGATGCCTCTAGTTCAACGGCATATGGATGTTGCGTGTACCTGCGCATCACAGATCCTAAAGGTAATATAAACATGCATTTGCTCTGTTCTAAATCACGCATTAATCCGCTTAACAATAAGAATGCTACCGTGCCGCGCCTAGAACTTAACGCCGCTTTACTTCTTTCCATTTTAATCAAAAAAGTTCAAAGCACGCTGAAACTAAAAATTAATATAAAGAATATCTATTTGTTCACGGATTCTAAGATAGCGCTTGCATGGTTGCACGCGGAACCTATGCGTCTCAACGCTTACGTGGCGAACAGAGTGAAAGCTATCACCGTTAATGTTCCTGACAGTCACTGGCTCTATGTCAGCACTGACCAGAACCCTGCGGACTATGTCAGCAGAGGAGTCGCGCCCAGTGAGCTTGCTGCTTGTGCTACATGGTGGTGTGGACCTAGTTTTCTGTATAACAGGCATTACACATTTGATATACCTATAGATTTACCGGAGGACTTACCTGAGACGAAGTCTGCGCCCACATCTGCATTCACAAGCTGCCAGGTACCTAATGATGTCTTCGATAATGTACGCAATTATTCTAGCATCCACAAAATGGTTCGTACTTTAGCTTATGTTTTAAGATTCATTAATAATTTGAAAGGTAATAAACTTAGCCATAAATATTTGTCTAGCGCTGAAATGAATAAAGCTTTAATGTTGCTTGTTAAAAATGAGCAAGAAATATATTTTAAAGAAGAAATTACTAGCTTAAGAAATAATAAAAGTGTCAAAGGCAATTTACAAAGCTTATTTCCATTTATTGATAACTCAGGCGTGTTACGTGTGGGTGGCCGCTTGCATCACTCTAATATTCCTTATACTCAAAAGCATCAAGCTATCTTACACAGAGAGTCACCTATCACTCAGTGTATTGTAAGATCAGAACATAAGAGGCTTTTGCATGCTGGTCCAAAACTGTTATTGTCTAATTTAAATCAAAAATTTTGGATCACTAATGGATTATTGTATGTCAAGAAAATAACAAAAAAGTGTATAACATGTTTCAGAAATAAGGCGCAAGCCACTAAGCAGCTAATGGGTTCCCTGCCAGCTGATCGGGTGACTGCTATGAGCCGTCCGTTCGAAAAGGTTGGAGTAGATTTTGCTGGCCCTGTTAAAATCAAACTCTCGCGCGTGAGACGCTCCCTAGAGGGAAAAGGGTACATTTGCGTGTTTGTTTGTTTCGCAACCAAGGCGATTCACCTTGAACTAACTTCCGACCTCACAACAGAAGCTTACCTCGCGTGCCTTCGGCGATTCATTTCCAGAAGGGGGTTGCCTAAAGAAATCTACTCTGACAATGCCAGCACATTTAAAGGCGCAAGGAACCAATTAACTGAGCTTTTTGATTTAATGTCCTCACACAGTCACCAAAGCAAAGTTTGTCAATATGCAGCACAACATGGTATAAACTTCCATTTTATACCATCTTATTCTCCTACCTTTGGCGGACTGTGGGAGGCTGCAGTTAAAAGTACCAAATATCATTTGAAAAGAGTCTTACAAAGTCAATTGTTAACTTATGAACAATTTAATACAATTTTGATAGAAATTGAATGTATCTTAAACTCTAGACCACTTCTGCCTTTATCAACATCTGATGTAAATGATTTTAGCTATTTAACTCCTGGACATTTTTTAATTGGAAATGCCATTACTATGTATCCAGAAGGAGATGTAACTAATGTACCACAAAATAAATTAAAGTTTTGGCAATTGTGTACTCAGATCAAACAGTCGTTTTGGAAAATGTGGTACAAACATTATTTAAATATCTTACAGAATCGACCTAAATGGTTAAATGTATCACCTAATGTAAAAATTGGTACTCTTGTTATTCTAAGAGAGGACAATACACCACCATTGTCATGGCCCATGGCTAGAATAACTAAAGTATTTCCAGGTCATGATGGCCTAGTAAGAGCTGTGGAAGTTAGGGCTGCCAATGGCAAGTGTCATGTCCGTTCTATTTTAAAGATTAGTGTTTTACCTATAGATGATTAAGATTTTTCCTGTATGTAAGGTAGATATTAAAACAAGGTATTATGTAACATATTATTTACAACAATTTAGTTTTGTATCTTACTAAGAAAGGGTTACAACACTGAGCATTTATTTAATAATTGATAAAGAAAATTCTCAACTGATTTTATGCAAACTAGTTTTTAGTACTTACTTGAAACCCATAATGTTTACCTGTAGCTTAAATTGTTAACTTTTGCAGTGCAGTGTAATAAAAGAAAACAGTGTTTTGTTTAACGTAGAGATATTTTTTGTGAGGCCGCAGCATGTTGGCATGTTACCCAACACTATTCTCACTGCACATCACTACTTCATTTTGGAGGGGCGCCTCTCGCTCTCTCTCTTCGCTTCCGGCTACCATTTGCATAGGTTGTGTTCCCGTACTTTTATACTTTAATAAGTGTTTAAGTCAAATACAAAGTTGTATGTACCATTTGCTATTGCTGTCCAATAAACCCTGCCTTCAGTCTCAACAAGCTACCAGTGAGTTTCACTTATTTACCTAAATACAGTCCACATCTACGTGCCCATCCACAGCACTTGTGTTATGAAAATCAGAGACAACGGTGGTATCACAAACACCCAGACCTGAGCCAATATTGAAAAGTTCGTTTTCTAAATTGACCCAACCGGGGATCGAACCCGGGACCTCAGAGATGGCGACACCTTGAAAACCAGTGTACAAAGCCACTCGACCACGGAGGTCGTCAAATTATTATTATGTGCAAATTACAGACACTGTAATTTCGCTATACTGCAAAAATTAAACGATGCGTTACTGGACTAAAGTAACGCACTTTAAAAAAACCGGTCAAGAGCGAGTCAGATTCGCGCACCGAAGGTTCTTCCGTACTATCATATATAAATATACTGCGGTGTAGAATATTACAGTTCTTTTTAGGTCAGCCCCATCTCTTCGACCGATAGTGAATCTAATGTGATTTTTGTTGATGATTTCTGAAAAAGTATGCTATTTAGAGACATCGTTTTATTTCTCCTGTAACCTTTGCATAAACTTGTATCATACAGCCTTATATGAGAGCAGTTCATATGTTGCTTTGTTATGTGTTTTCTTGAATAAATTGATTTTTATTTTATTTTATAGAGAGATATCTAACTGTGACAGACAGACAGACTGAGTCGTACCATAAGGGTTCCTTTTTACCATTTTGGTACGGAACCCTAAACATTGGTTCATCCAATGTGAGTCTGATAAATTGTAATGTACTTACATTTAATTTTTATTTATAACCTGAAGCCTCGTTGCTCAAACCTCAACTCTTGGGACAGACTTAATTTCTTCATTTTCATCTAAATTCTAAGAGGCAGCTCTGTGCTAAATAATGATTGTACTGGTTGAACCATAAATCAACTCTTTCTCAATTTTAATTTCGTTCAATTATTATAGTGAACGTGAGTCAGTGCATTCTGGCCGCCATTATCATAATCCAACTAAGCAAAAATCCGGACCCCCTCAAGGAGATATTGTCTATGTCTATCCCCTTCATTTGAATTACGGCCCTTTTGGGAATTACAAAGCTGCGGTGCACTTGCGAAAATAAATTTCAAGAAACTGTTTTATTGAAGTTAAAACTTATTTTTTCGCTTAATATTAAGGAGACATGAAAAGAGAAGAAAGAAGTAGCATTTATGATTATAACCGATCTTGACATGAAAAAGTCAAGATTGCCTTTATATTAAGAGGAGTTTGTCCTTACTTTGTTATTTAATGTGATGTTATTAAAATATACGAACAAAGTAAAAGCTTACAACGCTGAGTTGAGCCCTTGGTTGAGCTATATATTACATTTTACTTAAGTATTACAAATACGTCAATATCAATCATAGAAAGCTCGTTAACAAAGCTACTCAAGGTGTTAGGATATTTTTTGATAGAAAGAGAGAGTTTAATAAGTTACAGGAATAGACTACAATATTTTCCATTTACATGGAAACGCTCTACTTTCCACAAAATATGTTAAAGGACCCCTTGTTGTAAAACAAAACTTAGTCAAGTAAATCGTATTACCTAGATACGCTACATTTAATCTATACGCCATTAAATATGTATTGGCTTTATTATAACCTACGCAATAACAATAGTTAAATATTAGTCCAAAATTATAAAATGAATGGAAGCAAACAGTCTGCGAGTTCGGAAATAAATTCTTATTTTAAGATGGCGGGGTCACGTCACGCAGAATAAAGCACTTTGAACCTCCCACCGAAAAAATAACGAGCAAGCTTAACCCGAAAAAATAATATTCCTAAAAAGCCTAAGTAACTATTTCATGATACAACAAACACTCAATAAGCTTTTAAGAGAAAACTCGTTCAACGTAAGACAGAAGGGATCACTTTACCAAAGATCTCCCCTCATATCGGTCCCTGAGGCCTGCGGTACGTCGAATGCTGTCGAGCTTAAAGCCTTAAGAATAAAAGACGCCTGATTTAAAGGCCCTTGTCGGCGATAACGGGAAAACAGGCTGTGCTACCGGCCTCGCCATAAAACTTCTAACTACCCACGTTTTATCGGCTCTCAAGATCTGCCCGCATCTTGGCCACAGTCGGTCGGTGTCAGCAGAGAGCGCTAGAGGCGAATTATACACCCATTACCGGTGATGTATAACTACTATGCACTGACCAGACACTTCTGTAAAATATTTAGCTAGTACGTTTGTTCGTTGCACGAGAATTCAGATCTAAATCATGGCTGTTTTAGGTTTATATTTGTATGAAATAATATGCAGCACTTTAGAATCTGAAGCTTATTCACGAAGAATTACCAGAGATGGAATTTTATATTCCGAGTGAATTCAAGAGATGCGGAGTTCTTTGGCACGCGAGAGCTTGCTCCCGAGCGACACAGAAGGCGAAATAAAATTACGCAATGTCCTTTGGGACTCGGAGTCAGGACACGCGACGTCACGTTACAAGGGATTATATTGCCCCTCCCTGCACTTGAGAATGCACCCTTAACTTTGGCAGCGTTACGGCACATATTGGAAAGGGCGACAACCCCAAAGCATTAGTGGGGATTATTGCTATATCTCCTCACAGCGCATTACGTTACTCGATAAGCCCACCTTAATCTGCGATACGCTTTGTCTAAAGAACAAAACGGTATCACTCATCGATTACAGTTAGCTTTAAATCGTTTGACACGCAGAAAGTATTTGAAACCCACCAGAAATTAAATATAACGATGCATGAACATATTGTACATGTCCTTTATTTTATTACAATAAAAAAGCATTATAACTATAGGTATTTTTATATTATAATTACGAAAAAATAGATTAATTTATTCTGGTATCCCAGCTCGTGGAATTATTTTGACATTAAACAAGACAAGACTTTACAAGAAAAAGTTCTTGTTAGAGTCCTAATTATGTCCATTTTAATGTATTTTTAACGAAATGAACTTTTCTACTATATTGTCTTAAGTCTGGGTGTTTGTGATTTTGATACCACCGTTGTCTCTGATTTCTATAACACGACCACAGAATATATAATAGTACTAAACGTAACGCTTCGTGTGCTTTAGCTACTTACCTAGACTGTTCCAAAAAATGTTTGCCATATAGTAAAAAAAAATCTTTTTTTTCTGAAATTATTTTTTAATGGCTGGTAATTTCAATAAACATATCCTTGCTGAAAATTACTGTCCAAGTTTGCCTGGTTTTTTTTAATAATTTTTAACTTGCCCATTGCTTGTCTCTCTTACCCCCTAAGGGGGTGATTTTTGGAAAATCACAAAATATGTTTGCTTTTTTAGAAGTCGTAATGTTTATTTTATATTATTTTTCCATTCAATTTGAACACCCATTTCATCACTTTAGGGGTTAAATCAAGACCACCGTGTTGATAAATGTCATTTTCGCAATCAACATCCCATTAAACCTCAATAACGACATCCATATCGATTTTTAGGTTTACTTACCCCATTTCACCCCCTTAACGGTTGAAATTCCAACAATACTAATACATGTATACGTTGCGTTACTTTCCAATCATATGCCTTAATAAAAAAAATGAGATTTTTACATTGAAAATTAAGGATTTTCTATACACAACTTCATCCCCCTTTCCACCCCTTCGAGGGTGGAATTATCAAAAACGCTGAGACACATATATATTAAATTTTAATCGTCAGCCTAAACACAAATTCCTAGATCCTAGCTACGAAACCGAGGGACTTATAAACAAACTTTCAACTCCTATTAAACCCCTTCAAGCCTTTTTTTCGCGTGAAAAGGTACCCTGTGTCCTTTCCCAAGCATTACTCTATCTCTGTACCAAATCATCAAAATCGTTTCAGTAGTTTTTAGGCGTAAAAGCGTAACAGACAGACAAAGTTACTTTCGCACTTATAATTATATGGATATAGTTTGGATTTAAAATTGATAAATTTATTTCAAATGAAATCATTCACAGGTCATTTTCCTTTCAACAGAGTTTTCTTTAAAAAAAATCTCACATTTTGTAATAATAACAAACATTGTTTTACATTTTTTTTTCTAAATCGTGATCTAAAAGCCTTTGATTGCTTTATAGATACCTTGTGGTTTAGTCGATCAAACGACGAGTGGCCTACTTGAACTAAAATAGAATAATCCGATTAACATTCAAAAAACACATTGATCCGATTTACTTAACTACCGGAAATTATAGAGTCGACTTGGCAACAGTAAAAAGCACATACATAAGTGAGATTTGGGGCTCTTTTAAATTAGACGTTTTGAGATGGACATTCTGCGAAAGGGACATTTTGCGAAAGGGACGTTTTTCGAAAGGGGCGTTTTTCGAAAGGGGCGTTTTGCGAAAGGGACGTTCTGCGACCAGGGGACATTTTGCGAAAGGGACATTCTGCGACGGAAGGGGCAGCATTTCAGCAGGCTGGAAATCGTACTGCGCTCGGACGTTTTTGTTTTTTCACACAAGAAGTCGTGCGTTAGTTAGCAGTCAAGCGCACTTCCGTTGACAAAATGTTGCTCTAGCGTGCACCGGACTGCTAACGCACTTCTTTTGTATGAAGAGCCCTTACGGTTGGACCGAAACGAGATTCGAATTCATAACAAATATGAAGTAACGGCAATGCATTCATTGAGGATATCTCTCAAAAGTTTCGTTTCAATGTCGAACAATACAGGATGTTAATTGAAGAATTATACAAAGTGTCTCGCTTGTCATATCCCGAAGTTTGGTATTAAATATTCAGCGCGGATAAAGCAGAATTGCGCGAGAATCCAGCGAGCTCTTGCTCGAGCCATTTGCGAAGTAATGGCGCGAGTGAGGCAGCCGGCAGGCTTCTAATGGAAAAACGTCTACCGATCACAGGGGTTTTCATCATGCTTTATATTATTTGTGCATAAGATTCTCGCAGAGTTAAAGCTGTTACGGGAATAACGTTTCACGACTTTCAAAATATAATATCCACGACATAATATTCAATGCCAAATAGGCTATTGCATATTTTATGTGGAACTTTCCAAGCTGACGTCGTATGAAGAAAGTTGTGCAAACACCAATTACAGACATTTCAGAAACAGAACTCAAACTTCGCCTGCCCTACTATCAAATCTTATTTAAATGGGTATGACGTCAAACTCATTTACACGCCATGCAGGATTACAAGGAGGGTGGGTGTAAAACTAACAAGGGTGCAATGTTCTTATTTACGGCCTGTCGGACGTACTGTACCCTAATCCCCTTTGAATCATGGACCTTCAAACACAATCAATCCATATAATCATATACTATATTCCATATAGAACACGTCGGAGCTTTAATAAGACAACGATGATAAATGACTAGTCCTCTATTTCCTTTGAAGAAATATAAACAGAGGCTTGCATGAGACCAAATGTATACTTTGGCAGCCTAAATTTCTTCCAGCACAAATAGGTTTTTACATTAAATAAAACATGTCATATTTGAGATTATGTGAAAAACAAAGTAAAGGTCTCGTCAGACAGCAGGTGTGGCGTGACGGGACGGGACGGCAACGCAACGCTGAGCAGTTGTAATGTACATACGACAGCACGTCAGGTTATGTAACTGTAGTTAAACTGCGAAAACAGCTTTTATTACGTAGGGCATCAAAGCGGTCTCAAGGTCAATATGTATAGTCTGAGGTGTCGTTGCGTTACTACAACCACAGATTACTTAATAGTTACTACGTCTACAACTTCTTAGCGTTGCGTCGCCGTCCCGTCTCGCCACGCCACGCCTGCTGTCTGACGAGACCTTAAGTAAATGGCATAAGTATAGTAGTGTAGTCTGCATAGTCTTTAGTATGGTAAACTTCTAATTAATTTAAAAAGATTTCATCTACATCTCTTATAGTAAAACAATTGTAATAGAAGATGTGGAAGTTATCAGATATCAAGTTCAAAAGTCAATACAGTGTGTACTATCCCGAGATCAACAATCCGGCATTTCTATTAGAGCTAACTTTCAAGTCCGAGTAGTCCGACTAGTTGGAGGACTCTCGTTGTAATGAGAGCCGAATATACCATTTTAGTTACCAGATTGAAGTTGCCAAGGAGATAGAGGGCAATTTCCTATATTTTAAATAATATACCAGGAAGACTGTAAACTTACCATATTATAAAAAAAAAAACTTAAAATACAGTTATAGTCAATTTTAGTTGAAATGCTGTTACGGCTTATTAAACGACATATAACTTTCATTATTCATAAACATATTAAATGAAGATGTACGCATTGGGGTATTTTAGCGTAATTATGTTGTCGTACTGACGAACCCATAGATAAAACAGACAAATCCACTAGCTGATATCCACATCTTCCGAAAATAGAAAACAAGTATCTGTCATTAAATGTAAATATGTTGTAAAAAACAGTCACTTCAATCAGCTATTATGTAGGCGGGCATGTTATTTACTAAAATAGGGATAAAAATAGGCTGCACCCTTCTATAACTTTATCAAAGGTTTATAGAGCATTTGTCGCTATTGAGCGATTATGAATAATGATTTTCAAGAAATTCCTTATAACAAGCTTATAGAACTTCCATAACTTTTTATAAATAAGACGGTTACTTTCTTGTATAAAACATTCCGACGAACTGAGAACCTCCTCCTTTTTTTGAAGTCGGTTAAAAAGATATTTCATTGCTCTTTCGCAGTCTTGTGGTTTTTCTGTACAGTAACAATAATTGACTCCTTTCTTAAACGAGTACTTTTCTGTTTACGTTAATAACAAAGTACAGACACTTATTTAAGCATTTGGAATTATAAAATTACTAGCGGCCGCCCGCGACTTCGTTCGCGTGGGTGGAATAGGGAACCTTTGACCAGGACAAAAAGTAGCCTATATGTTAATCCAGGTCCTAATCAGGTCTAACCTTTCGTCCAAATCCGTCCAGCTGTTTTGGCGTGAACACACACACACAAACTTAAGCATTTATAACGTTAAAAGTAGTAAGTAAGATTAGGCAAAATTATTACAAATAATACAGTGACGACTTTTTTAAATATGTAGGTAAGTACATATTAAAAAAAAGTCAATGCATAATTTTGAAATTCTATACAACATACATGTTACAAAAATACCCCTAATGCCGAATATGGTATATAGGGACCATCAAACTGATAAACTTTTACTATGGGACCAACTCTGAAATCGCAAAAAAAACCAGCTGTTTCATACAAGAAAAAAGAATATATCAAAATGTATGAAACAGCTGATTTGAAGTCTGTTTATCCTTAATTGTCTTATTTGGTAAACAATCTTCACCCAACTCTTTATTGCAAAAATCAATTATAAAATACAAAAATGGTTTTCCACCATCGAATATTATATGATCGACGTTTTCCACACATAGATTACGAAAGAAATTACTAATTATTAGTGACAATTTGTTTAATAAGTCAACAAGATCGTGAGATTTTCTTCTCGAAATCACAAAATAGATTTAATAGGCGAATGACAACTGTCAAATGCTGTTTAATAAAAAAGACAAGTAAGGATAAACCAATTTGTAGTAGTTTTTTGTACCGAGATTGCTACTGAATGCTATCCAATATTATCTGTGGTTGTGGTTTAAGACACTTGAAACGACTATTATAGGTACACACTACGGCACCTCAGACTATACATGTTGACCTTGAGACCGCCTTTATGCCCTACGTAATAAAAGCTGTTTTCGCAGTTTAACTGTATAACCTGACGTGCTGTCGTGTGTACTATAAAAGCTTAATAAAGTTACAATTTATAGGCTTACTCAAATGTAATGTATGTATACAACATGTTACAAAAATAACCCTAACGCCGAATATGGTATATAGGGACCATCAAACTGATCAATTTTTACTATGGGACCAACTCTGTAATCGCGAAACAAAATCAGCTGTTTCATACAAAAATTAAAATCGAAAATATCAAAATGTATGTAAAAGCTGTTGTTTTTTTTTTCGCATTTTCAGAGTTGTTAATTTTGTAACATGTTGTATATCAGCTAACTACGCTGTGTCCCTTGTACCTACGCAATTAACAAAGAACTAATGGTACTATCAGTACATTGCATTAAACAAGTTGTTTCGGAGCTGAAATAAGTAACACTCCATTTATTTAGTGTGTTCCGTGAGGTGAAAATGAGACGGGGATACCTAACTGGATGTTGCTTTTCTCTCTTCCCTCGGGAGAAGGACGGTAGCACTTTAATAAGGTACGAAGCAATCCCTCCGATGTCTATATATATATGTTATACACGACTGAACAAATTATACAGGAACGGTGAAACACAAACAACATAAAAATAATTGTGTTATACTTTTGAAAAGTTAAACCGCAAACCACAACCAACCAAGAAACCAATACAACTAGTGGCTCAGTGATTTGTAGACCTCGCTCAAATTGTTATGTTGTTTAAAAAATAATTAAATAGATGTCGCCACAAGGTTGACACTGCTTTCGAAAAGCAGTACTATGTGCTATTTGTTACGTTACGTATTTTAGTATATCTATTCTAAGCTAGATGGTGCTGTGAACATTTTTCGAATGGATGATTTTTTTTTCGCAAAATTTCGAAAAACTGGCTCGACAAAAAAGTATGTACCTATAATTATCGAACCGGCTCACAAAGTTTTCTTAAGAACAGACGGACAGCCGGAAGGACATTGAAGTTTTTTTTCCCAAGCTGAAGTAGAGACGATTCGCGCTCGCTCGGTCAATAAATGTACACACGACGACACCTCAGACTATACATGTTGACCTTGAGACCGCCTTTATGTTCTACGTAATAAAAGCTGTTTTCGTAGTTTAACTGTATAACCTGACGTGCTGTCGTGTGTACAATCGACCTGATTAAAACTGAATTCAGTTTACTAGCATTATATTTCGGAATACTTTTTCACTTGTGAATCTTGTGATTATTGTAAAAAGTTAAAACCCCTAAAAGAGCATTGGCATTTTTAAGTAAACGTTTCATTCAAAGCTAAAAAACATTCATTAGGTACTCTCTTATAAGGGCAAAAAATATTTTTTTGTTTTATACGATATTTACGAAATAACTTATATAGTAAAGACGCTAGTAGTATTCTGTAGCTTTGATAACAGCCGAGATTAAGCAGTCTCCAACTAAGATTCCTGATAACTAGTAGTATTATGAACATTAAGCTTTTGCGCTCAATCCGCAAGCAGGAACTTTGTGTTCCGAGGCTGGTACGCGCGTGTGCAGGTTTCCTAAGAGCAGATTAGAAGTAGCAGCAGGCTCTAAACTCGCCGAGTAGTTAATAGGATCAACTAGGTTACATATAGAATCTTAAGTAGACTACGTATTAGGCAAACTTTCTAAGCATCTTACGAGCACTGGCTGTGTATGTCATGGTTGTACCACTACGATGAGTATTCCTAGCTTTGTGTCACTCGTGAAGCAATCAGCTAAAACATGACCTTCACATTTTCAGAATTACGACTTTTTGATTATTAATATAGTTTTTTATTCGGTAAAACATTAGAAAGTTTAGTGATTCAGGTATTATGCAGCTACATTAAAATAATTTCAATTGAGTTAAAATGGGAAACAGCTTTTAAGTGAGCATGTCGAATTTCTTGAGCATCCATCTCTGACAATAGAAATTCCATAGGCGGTCATTACAAAATCATTGTACGGGTAATGTGAATGAATCTCGACGTTATGAGTCAACTTTATTATTACTCTGACACCGATGTACACACGACGGCACCTCAGACTATACATGTTGACCTTGAGACCACCTTTATGTCCTACGTAATAAAAGCTGTTTTCGCAGTTTAACTGTATAACCTGACGTGCTGTCGTGCGTACATACAGGTAGTGTTGTAGACATTTGCTCCACTTAACCAGAAAATAAACTAGTGGAGCTTTAGAATTATCACTTGTATACTCTGTATGGCTAAAAGGTTTTATAGGTTAAAGTTCGGGAAGCCAGTGATAGATTCTTAAAATAGGTAGGTTTATTTTATTTTGTTAACTGATTTAAAAAAGAGGAGGCGATTATCAAGTCGACGGTATTTTTTTTTTTATTAAAACATTTTTTTTTATGTATGTTTTAATATAACTTCACCAGTTGTTAACCGATTTCAATTAGACTTTTTTTCATCTGAAAGAACATAGTTCATTTGTGTGGTCCCATAAAAAAAATATAGATATCTGGCTAGTAGTTTTTTCATAATCCTGAAAAATATCAATTATTTAGCTTACGGCACTTAGGGCACAGGCCTTCCTTATGGGTGGATAAGGAGTAGCGAATGCAAAACCGGACAGTTTTAAAAACCGGTTTTTATTTTCGGTTTTTTTCATAAAAACCGGTTAACCGGCTAAACCGGTTTTTTTAAATTAAATTTTTGAATATAAATAAAAACGTCAGATTTTCAAGAGTATTGATTGGTTAATTGAATTCAGCTCGAAAGGCAACGGTGTTTACTCTACCTACACTGCGAATAAAAATAAATGTAAATTGATAAAGTTTAAATAAAAAAAACAGCAAACAATTACAAATCCTGTTCAATCCTACCATTGTTTATGCAAGCACCGAGCCTACGACGTACTTCGTTCACTGTCACTCGCGTTGAAAGTGAGGTTTTTATTTGTTCGGCAGCTGCCAAAATTCTCTGCCTCAACTCTTCAATGGATGTCGCTGGTCGATTCGCATGGTTTATTTCTTCTTCATTAGGCGATTTAGCCATAAGGTTAATATTAAATAAATAGGTTATTATTATTGCTTATTTTCACACCGTTGTAATATGTTCCTATTGGGTGTATCCCGTGTATCGAAACGTTGCTAAGAAATGTTTTATGTCATTCGTATTAAAGATCACCCTTCTTTCAAGAGATTTATCTACATTAATCTACTTACATATACAAATTTTCAACACCGGACACTAAGCCATAAGTAACAGATTAAAAACGCATTTCGAAAGTAACAATTGCGAGATTAAGAAACGGCGAATCAAATGCGACAATTATGCCGGAACATTAGCCTACTAAAAATCGGCCGTACAAAACGCCATAATTTGTCTTTTTTTCTAGAGCAAGGGAACGGTTTTGCAACGGCCAGCGCGTGACG
The DNA here is from genome assembly GCA_963556745.1 of Catoptria pinella. Classification (NCBI taxonomy): domain Eukaryota; kingdom Metazoa; phylum Arthropoda; class Insecta; order Lepidoptera; family Crambidae; genus Catoptria; species Catoptria pinella. The sequence continues at coordinate 4,236,750 of OY750777.1, forward strand.
AAACACCGACGACGCGGTTACAGTTAGTCGACTATTGTTTGTGATCAACCAGCGAGACATCTCATCACATAATGTTGGATCGTTAACCCCTCTGGGGTCACTGGGGATTAGCAATGGATTTAAAAAGTGACACTTCAATCTTAGTCGGTCAAATAAACAAGATTTAATATAGTAGTAAACTATCTGATCATTCATTCCCTAGCAATAACACTAGCACGCGGATTTTAGTGATCAAGCAAACTATAGTATGGTACAAATTAGGTTTGGTGAAAAGAAAAAAACTAACTAAAGCTTTATTAAACTATCGTTTTTGACAGCGGTGTATTGTGCATTTGAGATACTTCCCGAGCCCATGTTAATTCAGCTTCAATTCAGGGTAATATTATAATGTGCAATGCATTGCATATCATAAGAGTTTCTCGATTCTGCTAATAAAGACAAAATCATGTCTCAATAGTGTTTCAATCAAAAGTATTGCTTAATGCGTTTTAGTAACAAGAACTGTGTCAAAAAGTAATATTTTTGAAATACCATTGAGATTTTTACGTTAACATTATAGCAGAATCGAGGCCCTGCACGACGACACGCCCACTGCTGGGCACTAGGCCTCCCCATGGATCTATGGCAGTACGTTATTAATATTATTAAACTATACACCAACGCAAAGTATTAAGTTGTAACGTCATGTTATGAGTCAATTCCTGGGTAAAGTAATTATAACCATCAAAGTGCGTTATCATCAAACAGCTCAATGGAAATCGATACCAATTGTACAGCAGCACAAAGGGTATTGTTTTCCAGTCATATAGGACACGGAAAGAGGCCGTAAACACGATATTATATCAAATGCAATGTGCACTTAATGTGTAAGTGCAGTGAGTTTGATTTGCAACAAACTGAAATTTTATCTGATTTCGTCTGGCTAATATTAAAGTTTGTTGGGTAATTAAGGCAGTTAATTAGTCTGGCATTGATTAAAATTTCAAAGACAAAAAGAGATGAGTAATTGCCGCTCGCAAGCAGTAGCAGCTGATCTTTACTTTATGCAATTAATTAATACGCTGGGGTCAAGCACTCTATCCAGACTTTCGGTAAAAAAATAATAGAGTGAAGTGAATAAATGTAATTTGTCTTCATTCTTTTTCCAAAAGTATTATTTACTCAATACTAAATTTATTTTATTTATTTATTTATTTCACACTCCAACTTACAATAAAATCCTCTTATAAATTATATGGAACATTAAATGAATGAGCTACTCAGAGGTTAACGTTGACAGCCGTACTAGTATGAACTGTGTCACAGCTATCAGCGTCTCCTAACCGTCCTGGTACAAGAACTATTAAACAATTTACAAAGAGAAAACCTTAAAAATAACGAAAGCAAAACAATATTATAACAAATCGTCATCTGTCATCAATATTATATATACCACAAAATGTGTATGTAGGTGTGTGTGTGTGTGTGTGTGACGACTCGCACCAGATCATGTTCTCGGACGGGAGTCGAACCCGCGACCTTTGGATATCCGGTCCAATGCTCTGACCGCTGAGCTACCGAATCACTAGTGGGAACGTTGAATTTCTTCTAGTATACCAACTCTTACGCTGCAAGCCTCTAGTATATTATTTAGTATTATATAAAAATAGCATTGTAAATGCTAAAAACTCAAAATTTTAAAAATATTATTTACTCATTTATTAAAACGATGCTAAGAAAATGTTCTCAAGCTGATTAAGTTAGTTATTTAAGTTTTTTCGCCCGCATTATTTGTGGTCGATCGAGATCAAGATTACAGAGCACTGAATGACCCTCTCAACTGAATATTAAAAACAACTCGCCGAAGCCACCTCCATTGTGTACGAAGAAAAATTCTCAGACAAATGGTACTGGATTTGGAAATTTATGTTGGCATAATCTGTACTTAAGTTTCGCCACCACACCCGCAAAGTGGATTCCGTTGGCTTACTTAACAATGGCCAGTCGCATTTGGGGGCTTTCAAGCTGTAATTTTGATGAAACCTTTCTCATAGCATCCTACAATGAGTGACCTCATTTTATAATCTCCTGGTTCTAACCCGGAAAATGTTACAATAAAGGAAGATAATGAATCTGCTCACTTGGGAAGAAGCGACGACTCATTGGTGCATAACTGCACTGGAATAAAGTGTTCTACTGCTAATAATGCTAATATGGACCGCGGGCTTAGACGGTGGTTTATTCGACTATAACCGCGGGTGTAGCTTGTAATAAGAATCTTTAGCAACTTAACTTAAAGATGGGATTTGCGCAAAAGGTTGTGATTATGGTATTAAAGACGTTTTTGTTGTCAGAGCATGCACCAAGAGGGACGGCATAGATAATCTGTAATGGTTCTTTATAACAAGCATGAAACTTACGTAAGAATGTCAATTGGAAATCTTCAATAGGGGTTCCTTCTTTCAACTGACTTCTTTAATTTTCGCGTAATGTGAAAACTATACAATAAAAAACAATAGCAGCAGCAATATCAACACAAATTATATGTTTACACACTGGCCTTCTAATAACAATCACAAACATCAACACTAATGAAAAGTTTGATGAGCTTTAATTAAAAACTCATTCATACGTAACCATACCTATGGTAAGCAACCTTGCTTTAAAATAACCACTCAGCGAATGGGATATTACAACCTTGACACAATATTAATATTTGTCCTTTGAAGAAATAGGTTAGATTTAGAACAATTTTAATAAAATATTTGTTCCTAATATGATCACTAGTTTTATAAGAATTCATTAATACTAACAACTTTAGTACCTAAGTCAAACAGAATAATAGGTAATAAGCAAGAGTTTTGATAAATACTATCCCACTAACCTTTTTAATTGGAATTAGATAGGTACCTACCTACCTAACCTAGTATACAAAATCTAAAAATTAATGATTCAATATAAACTATTATAACATTAAGGTGCTCCCAGACTGGGAATGTTTGCCTGTAATGTAATTCTAGCATTACAACAATGAGGGAGAAGAACCGAGCAATGCAGTTCATAACCTGTTAATGCTTGCAATCTGTATCATTTGCCATTTGGCAATCCGCATCAAGCCAACATATATTACGAAATGATTTTATAATGGCTTATCATCTTTAAAGGCCAGTCACTGGCAGTGAGGACGAAGATGAGAATAGACTGATGAAAAGACCTGCTGAGAATGTTCAGTAAAATCATAATTTTACTGAAGGTAGTCCATGAAATGGTAATATGATTAAGGTAGGTGGTGTTTAACCCCAATAAACTGTAATTTTATTATTTTCCTAGTAAGATTATATTTTTACTACAATATTCCTGTGACAAATGTTATAAATATAATAAGTCTATTTCACAATGAGAATAAAATAAATTTTGATTAGGTATCAAACTATATCAATTTTAAAAGAATTATTGAGAAAATGGTCTCTACTTACCTTTACTTTACTTACCTTTGTAGGAGTGAATAGTATGGAAAGGTTGTGGAGATAAGGTAGCCACTGATAGGAAGGCCAAAGGGGAAGATCTTCCTCCGGGCTGGGTGGTATTAGCCCGGGGATCGCGGTCCCCGGGCTAATACCAAAAAAAAAAGTTTGAATAATCCAACTCAGTGTTATTTTAAAGGAAATATCAGTTAATAGAACTGTATGAACCAAAGGAACTTAATGTTGTTTGAAAATTAAAAAGTAAATTTCCTTTGAATTTCCCTGAAATTTACAGTAAAACCGTGTAGTATTTTGTTCTAAAAAATATTTAAATAGGAGATTTTGTCACTATATTGATAACTACAATTAATAATCATACTTATGTATATTCTATTCTATTTATAGATTATTAAGCTGTGATAATACTAAGCATTTGTCACACCAATTGTGTTTAATAATTTCAAACGATGAAGATATAAGGCGAGCTCTAGTATCAGAGGCCCAGATATACTTTGAACTGCTGAGCCATCGGAGTAAGTAAAGTGAGAGTTGGTCTCCGTGTTAGGATACATATTATAAATGCGAAAGTTGGTGTGTGTGTGTGTTAGTTACCTCTAACAGCTGGACGGATTTGGATGAAATTTGGTTGATTGACAGATTAAGTCCTTGATTAACTATTGGCTACTTTTTATCCTGATCAAAGGTTTCCTAGGGTCCATGCGGACAAAGTCCGGGCGGCTACTAGTACTCAAATATGCAAGATGATGTTTGTATACAGTATCAACTTCTATTTATAGGATATCACTTTCAGTGTCTTGCATTCTAAATAATAGTATTTGTCAACAAATACTTAATAAGACTAATGACTAATTTGAGAAGCAATATTTGTTTGTGTCAAATAATATCATTCAGAAACCGAACAGAAATATTCTATGTACTAAATTTTTAAACACCACAGTCTAACCAAGATTTGCATGGCAGCAATGATATAAATCATATATATAGTGATAATTAAGATTGTAGAAATTAATAGCTGTTAGAAGTTGGGTATGTTTAATATGATCATAGTATAATAATTATATGAGGAAATACATACCCAACCACAGAATTGTGGTTGGTTTGACATTTGTCAATCTTCCTGAATGATTTCCAAAATAACTTTTAACAATTTTAGAGCAATACAAAGGCATCAAGTATTTAATGAAGATAACTCGATAGATGAGTGGACCTTTTATTACTCACAAACGCAATAGCTACACAAAGCTCAAGTTATCTAATCAAATCTTTAACCCAGAAACGAGACGATTCGAATCCAGTGGATTAACTTCGAGAGAAAGGAGCGGTTTTATATACAAACAAAAAATGACCTCTACGTAGATATTGGGCAAGCAATGCAGTCTGGCCTGCTTACCTACCTTATCTCCGGGGATATTTTTTGCCGACATGGTGTCACCTTCCTATTCTGTGGTGCGACGTCGTCTTGAGGACGATTTATCCAAAGAAAGGCTCTCGTTGTTGCCTTGGCTGGCCAACATACGACACAAAACACTTCACTTCATCAATCACTTGGCCATCATCACTGGTCGAATAACGCATCAGAAACACAAACACAACAACCGACCCATCGTTTGGAGTCGCAATCAGCACGATTTCCCATTGAGATTCATCGACACTGATAATTTCTTCATTCACAACACTATACACAAACACAGCGACTGACAGAAGGTAACTTGATTGAGTTCAGCTTTGTTTGACGTAAAATGGCGAGGGATGGCCGATGGACCCCTCCTCCCGCTGCCGCCGCTTGCCCCGCGCATGCCATTTGGTTGGTTTCAAGTTTTAGAGGGCAGCACCAGATCACAATTTTCTAGTACTTAACATTATCGGTAGATGTCACTAAATCTAAAATACTTCGTGTTTGGTTAACACATGGTTAACAGCACCTTCACTCACAACACAACACACTTTTAGATAAGCGTGGTGATGACTCAGGGTAAAGAAGTTGATAAAATGCATTAAATTTGGATAACAGTAATAATTGATTTGGATTATAATTTTGCTACTGTATATAAAACAGTCACGTTAAACTTATAACACCCCAACAAAAAACAAACATAATAAACATTGCGCGTGGATGTTGGTCCCTTCCAAATCTTCTAAAGAATATTCAAATTAATGCAATTTTGAAAACTACTAACTGTATTGTCTCATATCAACATTTTTTTTATAAAAATAACTTTGTGGGAAATATGTCAACATTATTGTGTACAAATACTCCAGTTCCAATTTTGATTGGCACACAATACCTCTACGTACTTTTTGTACGATAAATTGAGCGATTTTCTGATAGCTGAATTAAAAATTTAAAAATAGTTCACAAAATTTCGGTAGATGGCGTTTTATGAAAGCCGAACCGTAATTTCACATTGCAATTTTGAGTTGTTTGAGAGTGAGAGTTTGAATCATAGACTTAGAAAAATTTTCGCTGGTTTGAATGATTACGAAATGCTGTAGGTACCCTTGTTCCGCCTTGGAGAGTGATAAACGAGGCGGGGAGTTAAAACAGCGATAGACATCTATGCAACTTAACTTAAAATGCTCTAAGCAACTTAAGCAACAATTTTGTTCCTCATTTACACGCTTGGCAAGTCTCGACAAGCGTTCGCAAACACCAAGCGTGTGAACAAGTGTTTGGCGTGGCTTGTATGAGCGTGGAAGGCCCGTGTCGGTTTTTGAACACTGATCAAAGGAGCTAGCTGCAAGCGCATGTGACTTGCGCACGTCAGGTTATACAGTTAAACTGCGAAAACAGCTTTTATTACGTAGATCATAAAGGCGATCTCAAGGTCAAAATGTCTGAAGTGCCGTATTGTGTACATCACATTGTAACGTGTCAATGATCACAAATGATCGTCTAGGAGCGATGCTTGACCGTGGCTTGCCAAAGGTAAGCCACGCCCCCATCGTGTACGTGCTTGACAAACCATGCTTGATCGTCTAGGTGTAGATGATTTTTGCGCATGTCTTCTTTACACTTAGACTTTACTGCTTGGCCAGAAAGAGATGAACTCAACTCAACTCTTTATGGTCAAGCTGTACGTTCTTATTGCTCTAAGCTGTACGTTAGTAGAAATAAGTCTGTTCTTTTGGTTATCTTTTATGCTTAGCAAGAACTTGTTTAAAAATTGTTAGATGTTTAGCATTCACAAATATCACAATGATTTTTTTATACAATACGTGACAATACTAAATAATGGGTACTAGAAAAAATTCGCCTCGCACCAACTTACATTGCTATCGTAAACGCTCTTATTTGACAAATGGATGTGATACATTGCTACTATTCTTTGGTAAGTTTTTATTTGTGCCAAACTGAAGAGGCAATGTATCACATACATCTCTCAAAACACAGCTATGCTATACTTCACGTCAAGGAAAGTATATTTTTAAAGTACTAAAAAACGTTTTGTCTTGTTATGTAGTAGTAGTTATATTCGTCCTTTTCAGGACAGGCAAAGGTCTAAGCCATACTGCCAGTTCTTAAGTTTTGATTTCTTAATCTTGTTTTATAATAAAGGCAAAGCCAAATCTTGAGTCTTGTTGGTGTTTTTAAGGCAAGAAGCCTTGTCTTCTTATGTACTGTGTTGTGTCACAGATTAGATATTGTGTGACGTACCTACACGCTAGTATATATATATATATATATATATATATATATATATATGTCTATGGACGTACATAAATCTGGGGGCTAATTGTCTAATTTCAAAATCTATCGCAATCGCTTTCATTTGACAGATGGATATGACACATTGCTGCATTTCTTTGGTAAGATTTTATTTATGCCAAAAAGAAGCATCAATGTGTTACATCTTGAAAGCGATTGCGATAGATTTTGAAATTAGACAATAGAAGGGCTGTTCTGTACTCCACTCTCACCGATCCGTACTCCCTCTCCCTACTCTTTGTTGTTCTCTATTACGTCGATTACGTCTGTGTGTCGTTCGCTTCCTCACCTCACCTCAGTAGAATTTTCGCTTCGTTTCGCTATTCTCAAAATGGCGGACGGAGGCGTGGATATAGATCTTTATGCTGATGATATTGAATCGGATTTCAATAGACAGGTACGACTTAACTACTGATCTAATAATGAATATATTATTTTGTTGTGCATGTTTTGTACTTTGGTTCTTGTCTTTTGCGTTTTATTCAAATTCGTCTGTGCGGCTTTTTTCAGGACGAGTTTGGAGGTGAGAATGTGGATTTATATGACGATGTGATTGCTGCTCCGTCTGTGAAACCTGAAGATGGTGATGGGCCGCCGAATTCGGCAGCTCCATCGCATTCGCATCCACCTGAAGAGACCAACGGCAACGTTCCGTATCACAACAACGCACCCAGCCACGGGCATCATGGCCGCCGCTTCCAACTCTACGTCGGCAACCTTACTTGGGTTTGTACAAGATTTTGATTCATTTTAGATACCTAATAATGTAAATAAGCAATGTGTCACTCAATTTGATGCCTGTTTCTGCTGTTGAAAGCGATGTTTCTTTTGTTCTTCGTCTGACACCACTGGTTTTGATAATCTGTAAGAATGCATTTCCTGATAAAGCAAATGAGCTATGCTAGGGTTAAAATATCAAAATTAAATTGTAATATGTCTTGTGTGTGATTTAATACTTGAAATTTAAATCACGAAAACTAAAACAAACATACACTGTACCTACTCCATAAAATATGATAAAATGCAAAATGTTGTGTTTAGAAATAATTTTAAGCTTACTAATTCAGTGTTGTTTAAATTGAAGCAATGTCTTTTTTCTTTTTAATAAATCGCAAGCGCTAACATATCAATTGTCAATATTAATTTGTTAGCTCTAGCTCTAGCTTTAGTTATCAGAACACGGATTTTTTAAGCTGTTAATATACTTTGAAGTGATGTCAATAATATAAATCCCTTTAGTTACAATTTATTAGAACACTAACAAAACCATTTAATTATGGAATAGTTTTATTGTTGTAGTATAGTTCTAATGGTTTTCGACTTGAATTTCAACTTAATGTTGCTAATTTAGTTAGTCTACTCTTTATTGACAATTTAGTAAAAACTACACTAGGTTCGCCACAAATATTTGTAATTACTTACTAATTAATTAGTGTTTTATTTAGTGGGTGTTTGTTTCGAAAACGACAAGAACAACAACAAATTGTTTATTTAAATTATGCTGATCTCATGTGTTAATTATTGGGGTATCAGGTATCAGTGATATTTTGTTTTGTGATGATCAAATAATTAATACTTTTGCTGAGATGAGGTCAAGCAATGTTTGTTATGATGATTCGTAAAAGTGGTTTGTTTCATTGATTTTAAAGAGTATTGTCAGGTCACTTGTCAATAGTTAGCTACTAAGATATATTTTTAATACAATCCTAAATAAGTATTCCTATTAAACATTTGCAATAAACACATTAATATTTACGACATATTTAATAAAAAATCCTTTTCGAGTTTTAAAACTTTTAGCAAAACCAGTGTGTCATTAAATGAAATTTTTCTCCGAGGAAACCAAAAATATAATAAACACAATTTCATGAAACAGAATATAAATACTTTTTAGTATTTTAGTCTTAACTATGTTAAAAAAATTAATATCTAAATCAGTTTTTGGTTCCTTGTGGAAGAAAATGTGATCCTGTGACTTACATAAAATTAATAAAAAAATATCCTGTTACAAATAAGTACTTTCCTTGAGACTGTATTTAGGTAATTAATATTTCCAGCCAACTTGCAGAATGAATGTTTGTAAACAAATTGCTCATACTTAACAGGCTCGCTGCAGTTGCTCGAAAAATGTTAACTTTCCTATCGTGCTGTATATCAGGTTCTTTAGACCTGTTACGTGACTTGACGTCTGTGCGTTATCGGGCTGAATAGACCTGTTTGATATGCTTTTGTTTTGGTGAGATTATCTACAGGAATACGTAAATATCAATATGTTTCTTTAATGGAATGTGTTTTCAATGAAACACTAGTACAATTGAGATCATAGCAGAATAAGTTTCCTTAAGTCAAATTTTGAGAAATAAAATCATAAATATTTAAGCATAAGCATTTAATTTTATTATATGAAAATAGTTTTTCAATATCTCAATGAAAAATATAAAATTATATATGAAAGAAGACTTGTGACGTCACAAACGTAAGTAATTAAATCTTTGAATTGGTTGAATTAAATGGTTGACATATGGCGAATAGGTGAAATTATCCTGTTAATTTGATAGTAAAGTCAGCGAGTTAACTTTCAGCTTTCAAACAATATCAAATTAAAATAAAATCAGATTGAATTTATCAGAAAAATACCTTTTAGAACTTAGCTCTTTTAGATATGGTAGAGGTAGATGGTGGTGTAAATGGTGACCCCTGTAATTGGGATATCTGATTACCTGACGTCTTGCTGATATTTGTAACAGTGATTAGTTTTTATTTTCTTATGAGCAAATAAAAAATAAAAGAAACATCAGTTTCAACACTTCAACATTTGTTAACATTTTTTTAAGGGGGAAACAGGTTTTCAATTGGTTCTCTTGATTACAAACAGAACTGTTGAAATTGGTATAGCAAAATGTTTTTTGCTTTGTGAATCCAGCTATAGGTTGGAGCATTTTGTACTCTACTATTGCTCCTTTAACATAATGCTATATCAATTCTGGCAAATACAAGTACCTATGTATCTATGATTTTATGAATTGAATCTTTAATATATGAATTTTCTTCACTCGCTTGTACTTGTATTTGTTTTCTTCAAAACAAATTATGATATTACACTTTTATAAAAAACTTGAGAGCAAAGAAAAGTGTTTAAAACTTTTGACCCAAATCATGTCCGCCATTTTGATTTCTTTTCAAAATGGCAGCCACGTATGAAACCTTAAATCAATACAAACACAAAACATAGATTGACATAATCTCGTAAAGCGTCACGTTTCCAAGTTATAAGCTGTCAAAGATTTACTCGTAGCGCCACAGAATTTTTTATGCCTATTCTTTGTAGCGTCTTTCTGTTGATAGTTTGTATTGATGTGAACTATTGATTTATGAAGGTTTTATACGTGGCCGCCATTTAAAAACATATCAAAATGGCGGACGGGTTTTGGGCCACGCTCCATACAAAAAGTTTCTAACCCGTTTTAAGTTATTTTCAACATAAATTAAATTGAGACAATTCAATGAAATTGATTCATTTCAAAGATCAATTAAAGAGCTTGAAAATGATACCAATTCTAATTCCTTACATTGATTGATTCTGTTCTGAAAAAGGTTCAAACAAACTTGCTGAGTCAATTTCATTGCTCTCAAGTGTATTATGTTCAAGTGACAACTTGAAAGTATGAGAACTTAAAACTACAAAATACTGTACCAAGTCTAAGTAATACTTAATTTATTTATTTGAACAGAGTGTTATTTTGTCAGTTCTTGCTTGTGACTTTATTCTTTATCTACAGTGGTGGATGAATTATAGAAACACCACTCGATCTTCATACAAACGATGCAACTTGAACGCCTCTAGCAGTGTAGCACACCTCCGTCGCGAAACAATACCAGCGAACCCGCTGTAAGTTCCGTTATGACTTGTTAGTTGTACGATAAGCGGAACATGCGAAACCACACACACACACACACCACAGTTGGCACACCGCCACGAAACCGCTTTGTAGATGTGATCGTCATATATCGTCGACAGAAGACAAGTCATGGCGGAACTTACTGCGGTTTCGCTCGTATTGTTTCGCGGCGGAGGTGTGCTACAGGTGTGAAGCCTTGGTTCTCCACTAGATATTGATGGAGCTGTGGTCTGATGATGGCTATCCAGGGAGTGAATGGATGAGATCCAAATCACTATACACACACACCCACCCGATCTGGTCAGCATTCTAAGAGCTATCTGCATGTTTAAAAAACTGCGAAAATAGCATTAAAGTGTATAGAAATCCTTAAACAGAACTTGATCCTTACAGCTCTTAGAATGCTGATCATATCAGTTGGGTGTATAAAAGCGATCTGAATCTGTTCCATTCACTCCCTGCACCGCCATCATCAAATCACAGTTCGATCAACCGGGCCCTATTTAATAAACGTGACAATTTGTCACCTGTCATGACAATTTTATTTTATATTATATATTTTATCAAAGTAACCATGTTTGTATGAAATCCTAACTGGTGTTTATAATTATCCATCCGCCACTGTATCTGGAATATAAGTCGCGAATATAATTTGACTTTTCAAGTAGGTATTGACAAAATGTTAAAAGAAAAAGTTATAAGTATAACTTAATTTTTAAGATTTAAACAGGCTGTTTGTGTTTATTTTGGTAGGGTGTTAAAATACTTGATAACATTGATCTTGTGGCTTGTAACTGGACCTTTTTTGAGGCTTTGTTAAGACCACAGTTTATTTCATACTGGTGCTTAGATTTGGTACATCATTTTTAAAATACTTATATGTAACTCGTCGTATTACCATTTTGTTATTTTTTTATTTCACTGTTTTTCTTAAAAATATAACAAAGAGATATTTTCAGTATAACAATAAAATGAACTGTTCCTTCAAAACCACAGCTAGTAGTATTGCTTCATTGATTGTCACTGAAGTTGATGTTACATAGAACTATTAGAAACAATAAATACATTTTGTATCATGTAAAATGATAGGATAAAATGCTATCTCCTGGCTGTCGCAAACAGCAACCTGTCAAATGCCATGTTGTCCTATAGATTTTTGAATTATTTGACGGTTAGCTCATAAAGACACTGGAAATAGGTAGTAAAATAGATCTGCCCCTGTAGCATGACCACAAACACATGATACGGTACAGAGATTTATCTTTACTTAACTGTCAAAATCCATTGACAAAATATTTTGAACAGTGAAGTATTGATAAACGTTTGATGTGGTGGTCATGCTATAAAGATGGGGTCACTTTTTTTGTATCTTAATGAACATCAATTGTACAAAATAAATAATTGAGCATGTAAGTATGTAGCTACCATTTAGATGTATTAATTTAGCACTAAATTAACATAATTATCATCAATTCTGTAAATATCTCTTTGGAATGCATATTATAAGGAAATGGGTGTCACTGACTACCAATTTCATCACGACATAGTCAAAAAGTCTGACATCCACGGTTTTTTTTGTGGCTCATCAGCTGTAGTCAGTGACACAGAGAATGGAAATATGTGTTTTGATATCACTGAACATTTGATAATGTATGTGTGAAAGTTTGATTGATATTTTGATGTATGAATGTTGATGGATCTGAGATTGTACACATATATGTATTTATTTATAAATTATTGGTCACCTGATTTCATGTTAACCACACCTATTGGTTTAACCATATATACATAGTTGGACTTTTTGATATTATAGATCTTAACATATTTTGTAATTTCCATATTATAATTTTAACTCATCCCAAGGCTCTGCCTTTTTCCTATTTTCAGTATTTTTATTACCGTTGTTATCATGGCTTTAACGGAGAATGATTCTGTCATTTGTGTAGGCTAAAATAGTCTAGATGCCAAAAAGGGAAAACTTCGTTTGTTTGTCTTTGTGTATCAAAGATGTGTGTAGAATGACATGCCTGAAATATGCTTTTGATAAAATCAAAATATTGGGTTATGCACCTTTAAATTTGGTGATTTAAATTAATTTTAACCCAAAATTTTGGTGATTGATTGTATTTAACGCATTTCTTCCTTATCAGGTTTAAAAGAGGTAAGGTGTTTATTGCTTGTTTACTGTAGATTTATGATGATTATTAACTTTTATTGAAAATTGGTTTATCGTGTATTTGATGATTGTTAAGCTAAATGGTAAGATGAGTCGTAGAGAGGTATCATCACGTCCAAGGAGTGTTTTATCAATGGTATCATATTATTGTCTGTCGCATGACTTGTATCGTATTTTTAATATGTGATTTAAATCATGTATCGGTTTATTAACTTAGCATCCGTTGATAAATATGTCAACAAAAATCTAATAATTAATGTTAAAATCAATTTGAAATGTTTTTAATCTTGAAGTAAAATAGATTATCCGGTTGTAAACGCATAAGTAAGTTTATAAATTATTTATTTTTTTATATCACTATTATTCAATCGGATTGTTATTCTGCCTGCCGTTATTTGGTGATTCATGCTAATACGTAACAGTTTAAAAATAGTTACATATTTTTGTATCTCTTTCATGATAATTTAAAGACAAACTGTGCCGTAATTAAAAAAACAAAAAACGAAGCTTATAACTCATTGGTTTTAATTGTGTTACTGGGTCTGTTTATTGGGTAAAATATGTAAACACTATAACTATTATTTCGATTTTAGTTTATAACTATAAACTAAAATCGAAATGTTGGAAATATTATTTTAAGTACCTAATTCAGGTAACCTGTAAATTTTTTGCCTTATGTTATTGAAGGCTCATTCCACGCAATGTCCGTTTTGCAGTTTGCAAACTGCTTTTATTTTAATTTGCAAAATTTGTAGCGGTTTCTATTTTAACATGAAAAAAGAGTTTGTGATATTTGATATCTGTGATATGCTAACAATTTTGAAAATAAAAGGATGGTTAAAAAAGAAGACTCTTTTCCTTTTTTCCCAACGTCTCCTAAACGCGCCGTTAGAGAGAAGTAACTTTCGAATTAAACGTGAAATATATTTATTTTAACAACAACGGCTAAATAGTTTCGAATGTTTATCTACTGCTGTTAGACGCGTGTAACTTAAACTTCTGAAGTTAGAGCGTTAGGATGAAACTAGAATCGGAGGTGATACCGACAATAGTAATAACAAGCGAGACATTTTCGGTACCATTGGGGTTTACATCCCATACCAATCTGGTGATGCCAAGTATGTATTTTATATTTTACTTTATTTACCTGTTTTTGTGTAGTAGTTGAGTTGTGAGTCACCTTTTTCAGTGGGCAACGGATCAAGACATAGCTAATGCAGTCGCTGAGGTCGGAGTGTCGGATTTCCAAGATGTCAAGTTCTTCGAGAATAGGGCGAATGGGCAATCGAAGGGGTTCTGCGTCATTTCTCTGGGGTCGGACCAGTCCATACGTATGGTCATGGACCGATTGCCGAAGAAGGAGATTCATGGACAACATCCCGTAGTCACTTTGCCGACTAAACAGGTAACTAATCCTCGTATCCACCACCCATCCCTATACAGGGTGTAAGAAAAAGACGGTAGTTGGTGAAAAAGTGCCCTAAATATTAATGATGGCAAATTTTATTGAAAGGAAACATTATTTTATTTTATAAATTAGTAAAACTGCATTCAAATGTTTGATAAATCAATTGGCTCAGCCAGTGATCGAAAGGACTAAAATTCGAAAAAATAACATCCTGTAGTTTTGTGATACCAATAGATAGAGTCAATGATAACAATTAAAGTTTTCTAAATAACAGTATCTTAAATTAAAGGCAGACCCAAGAAAGAAAAAAATATTTCTTTCAGTAAAATTTTCTGTCATCAGTATTTTGGGTATCTATCCCTCCAACAACTGTCTTTTTTTCAATCCTGTATATCTGTATATTCCTTCTTGCGAATCGATATACAACATGTTACAAAAATACCCCTAATGCCGAATATGGTATATAGGGACCATCAAACTGATCAACTCTGAAATCGCTAAAAAATATCAGCTGTTTCATACACTTATTTTTGATTTTAATTTTTGTATGGAACAGCTGATTTTTTTTCGCGATATCAGAGTTGGTCCCATAGTAAAAGTTGATCAGTTTCGTGCTCCTTATATACCATATTCGGCATTAGGGGTATTTTTGTAACATGTTGTATAATGGCCACATAATTAAAGACGCCAGTCGATTTTCATACAAACGAAGTAACTTTGAAGTATTGCTTCTCCGGTCTCCGCCAGGGATTGACCGAGCGGTGATCTACCCAGGGAGTGAATGGAGGAGATCCAGAATGCTTTACACACCCAAGTGATCTGATCAGCATTCTAAAATGTAAGGATATGTTTAAAAAAACCGCGAATATAGCATAAAAATGTATGAAAATCTTGCAACTGAAAATTCTGATCCTTACATCTCTTAGAATGCTGATCAGATCAGTTGGGTGCGTATTGCGATCTAGATCTACTCCATTAACTCTCTGGATGGCCAACGTCAGATCACAGCTAGCTCAACCCCTAGCGGAAAGACTTCAAAATTACCTTCTTTGTATGAAAATCGACTTGTGTCCTTAATTATGTGGCTACCACTATAAATATTAAACAACGAGGCGAAACAAAAAAGCAAATCTTACGATTGGATACAAAAATTAAGACTGTAGTCCTCTCTACAGTCTTAATTTTTGTATCCAAATAAAGCCCAAGTCGTCTGATCGGTCACACCATAGATATTATGTTCTACAATATCGATAGAACTATTAATCGGACTCTTCGGACCAACAGAGAAAAAAAACATGTCGTTCGATCGGTCTGACGCACCACTCATGTTCATAGGGAAAATACAGACAGTAGGACACTTAATTTGGCGTGATTTAATCACTTGTTTATTCACCTGAATCACGGTGATTCACAACAGGTCACAACTTAGCTCCAGCTAGAGATGGTAAACGAAGGTGGTGCATTAGAACATGGTCGACTGTAGTTAACTTGAAATGGATATTTAAATGACTGACGTTATAATGAATCTACAAAAATTAGAATACTGATCGTTTAATTACTCTACTAGTATGAGCTATACACCAACTAAAGATAACGATAATAGGTAGGGTGGATAGCCCTGCCAAGAGATACATGAATTACTGCGAGCGACTGCGTGTCATAATAACAGTTTAGCAAGTCATCAATGCATTTATTCATACCAACATATCTTGTTATTTTTTGACAAAGTAGTCACCGAGTTATAAACAATATAATTTGGGATAGAATATCTTCGTATACAAACACATTAATTCTCTAGTAATAATACATTAATCAAAACAACTATTACAAATATTTCATTCATCTCACAAATGATAATAGCTATTTCTGTGTAGTACACTTGAGTCTTTGGGACAAAAGAATCAGAATAAATACTTTCTCCACAGGCGTTGAACCAGTTTGAGAGCCAATCGAAGACGCGGTCCACGCCACCCGGGCCAAACAACCCCGGCATGCGCGGACCACATCCAGGCGGGCCTCCTGGACCACACCCGGGAGGTAGTTATTGTCGGAAAAACCACAGAAGCGGAGAGGAGAGGAGATGCTTAGTTAGCAGCTTCGTGTTCCGCCGAATCTTTGTTGGGATCCATACTGGTTCAACCGAGGCAGATGGGGGGTGCTGCTGTCCCTTTAGTATCAGAACGTCAAAAGCGCAACTACTCCGCTGCTTTGTTGCGAGGCAGAACTCCCATTTGTGGTTTCTCTTAATTAAGAAACCTCTCCTCTGCTCAACGTATCATAATTATATAAATACACTGCGGTGTAGAATATTGCAGTTTTAGGTCTGCGCCATCTCTTGACCGATAGTGATGCAATTTTTGTTGATGAAGTGTGCTATTCTATTCATTGTTTTATTTTTCCTGTAATCTTTACATAAACTTCTATCACAGAATAATTTCAGATGTTTCTCTATGCAAACTTCGAAGATATGGAGACGACGACGACGACGGTATTTTCCTTTTAAATTTTTCATCAAAGTCGAAAATGCCTAAAAAGAATAAAAAAAAAAAGAAAATAATTATGCAATCAGCGCTCTTTCATATGATACCCCACATGACCTATTAGCCCCACTTCTAATTTTTGAGACTTGCTTTCAGTCCCTGTTGCAAATACATTTTTTTTTATTTCTTATTTGCAGAATAGTTGGCCAGACGTCATTTAAAACTTGCAAAAATCTAGTTGATAGCATTAGTAGTTCTTGAGATATCCAGCTGTGACAGACTGGGACTGGGACGCACCATAAGGGTTTCAATTTTGGTACGGATCCCTAAAAACGAAGTCCCTCTTGATTCGGACAATTCTGAAAAGCGAAACATTGATAAAGCTCAAGAAAATAGTTTTGGATCATTTTATATTCCTTTGACATTAGCAATATTTTACTTTGCAAGTAAGTTAGCCATCCAAAAGCACTGTATTTGGAATATACTTAATAATTAACGCAACAGAGATGTTCTATAAAATCTTCATAATAGAAGTAAAGTAGAGTTATGAACAAAAATCCATATTGATAAGTCGTTTGTTATAATCTATAGAATTCTTCGGAGGCGGTCCCAACGGTCCAGGGCCGAATGGGCCCCGCATGATGATGGCAGGGCCCCCCCACCATCAGATGCGCGGGCCCCCACCCGGTCCCCACCACATGCAGCACCAGGGCCCCCCGCCTCATCATATGCAGCACCAGGGCCCGCCCCCGCACCAGGGCCCGCCGCCACATCGCCCACCCATGCAGGTATATAACCAATTAACAATATTATAACTTTTCTACGTTCATAACTGAATATACAAGGCATAGTTTTGGTTTGCATATTTTGCACACACATGCACAAATACTACGGTAAGTACGGTAATACTTTTAACAATTCACTTATTTAACTGTTTTTGCGAATTACGACACCACAAAATAATGTTTAGCCTCTTCATTATATTATTGTAGATTTTATAAACCAATAGTCAGACGCTAATATTGATCAGCAGAATTTTAGTTACAAATGAATTTACCTACAATTTTTACAATTTTAAAATGTTTTTTACCTTTCCGCCCAGTTCCAAGGGCCGCCGCAGATGCAGCGGCCCCCTGGCCCCCGCCCCGGGCCGGAGTGGGGCCCGCGCGGTCCCCCGCACCACATGCAGCCGCAGCCCGCGCCCCAGTACGGCCCGCCGCAGCACCAGATGCCGCCCCAGCACATGCCGCCGCAACACGCGGTTTGTAGTTTAATGATTTAGCGATGCTACAAGGAAATGTTTCAGGCGTCCTCAGTGTAGTGCCATATCTGCGAAAAGTGCAGCGCAGAACCACAAATACTTACATTTGTGTGGTCGACACAGGAGCGCTGCTCTGCCACTATTTTAAAATACTTGTGTTTTCGTTGCGCTAAATACTACATTGCTGACTTTAGTCCGGTTTGATCTCAAAATAGCCTGTACGTAATGTGTGTGTGCATGAGCGTGCACATAACATCGCAGTGAATACTTAATTATACACTGAGCCGCATAATTACCTGCCCTAAATGTCGTAAAGGGTTAGTTAATATTGTTTATTATTACAGCCGCCTGGACAAGGCATGCCGCCGCCGCATCACCAGATGCCGCCGCACCAACAGGGCCCGCCGCGGGGCCCCGGGCCCATGCCCCAACATCCAGGTACTTACTAAATACAATATGTAACAAAAACCCTGTCAGATCCGAAAGGGGCATAAAGGTGTACCTACCAATAATGTTACGATGAAAATTATATGAAAACTTTTTTGCTAATAATGAAAATTCTGTCGTAATTTAAATTATACCTTATTACGGACTTTTAGTACCCAAGTCTCCCCGAAACGATGGAAATTTTCAATGAGTAACATCCCTATCACAGTAGCAAAACGTTCTATTCAAAACGTTCAAAGTATCATTTTTAGATATACTTAAAAAAAACGGTGTATTATTTCACTAACCTCCTTACTATTAAAGATTGTTTAGCAGATGTATAGTTACACAATGGTTACTTTCTGTCGAACTATTTAAGTTTGACATTAAAAAGAAAGGGACAAAACACTGTAACTAAAAATCTGCTATACAATCTTTATCAGTGAGGGCGTATGAATATATCTTCCAGGGGCCCTACCGACTAACTTTTCGAACTTCGGCGGGTCTGCCGAGCTTCAACTTTGAACAGATAAATCGAAGCAAGGAGTTTTGTATCGTACTGTTCGCCGAAGTTATTTAGAAGATATCGATGTTCATGTGATATCATGAATTGGGGTTCGCCATTTTGGCCCGATCGGGGCTCGATTTATCTGTCTTTATTTGAAGCCCGGCAGACTTTCGTATGTTCGATGCGTTAGCCGGTACGGCCCCAGGTTTGTAGGGCCCCTCTTAACAGGTGTTGTGTTCGCAGGCGTGGGCCCCGGGCCGGCGCCCGCGCCGCACGTGAACCCCGCGTTCTTCAACCAGCAGCCGCCCGTGCAGCCCGCGCCCGGCGTGCAGCCGCCGCAGCCCGGCCCGCCAGGTGACTACTACTCATATTATAAGCCGAACTCTATTAGCGACTTTGTTGAGACACGATCTCTACGGCCATATATTCAGCAAAAAGGAAGTACTTCCTCCGAATTATATATACAAGGTGTTACAAAAATACCCCTAATGCCGAATATGGTATATAGGGACCATCGAACTGATCAACTTTTACTATGGGACCAACTCTGAAATCGCGAAAAAAAAATCAGCTGTTTCATACAAAAATTAAAATCGAAAATATCAAAATGTATGAAAGAGCTGCTTTTTTTTTTCGGCATTAGGGGTATTTTTGTGACACCTTGTATATCCGAATACTCAATAATCCGAATACAATACTCCGAATTTGTAATAATGCTAAGCGCGTAGATAACTTCGATATCGTGAGTCAGGTCTCCATAAATTTTTGCATCCATGTTAGCTTAACGACCTCACTGTTTATACTGGTAATAATTGCAGACTCATAATTCCATAATAATAATAAAAAAGTTTATATAAAAAAAAAACTCTTTTATTCAACAGTTGCAAAAGAAAACTGAATGAATTATTAAACTTTACTTAACTATCCAGTGAAACACTACTTATATTTATAAATATAATAAATTACTATGCACATTACCTCACTTTTTTTTCTTTTGGCGTTGATAAGTTAAGTATCTTAAAATAAATACAAGTTAAACTTTAAATATCTGATTAAAACACTCCATTTTTCTTAACTTATTTGACCGTCATCACGTCTGCGTAATTACATATTGTACTTTTCGCTGATCCAACATTCTTCGTCATTCGTCGATTGCCTCTACATCTTCTTAAAAAGTAGCCTATATGTTAATGCAGGTCAGGTTCTATATGTGGCAAATTTTATCCAAACCCGCTCAGCCATTTAGGCGTGAAGAGGTATCAACACACGCATATTGCACACACAAACTTTCGCATTTTTAGTGTTAAGATTATACAGTGTGTTTCAAACATAATGGCGTCTGTGAAATTAGCCACTATGCGCGTACCCGTGCCCCACCACTCGCCTCTCCCACCCACTTATATCGAAATTGTGTTCTGCGCGTGGTCTCGCGCGATGTTCCGAGCCGCTAATAATTGAAACGCACTGTAACATTTTGCAGGATTCAAATTCGTAGTCTGTACGTCAGACCACAAATCATCAATCAAATAATTTGTTTACTATTATTTCTTGTTTTTAAACTTGTCTTTATCAATATAGTGTTCTGTTGAAATATGGGGCTTAATGTGCACTTTGCAAAATATCCTCTAGAAAGAAATCCCAAAGCATTGTAAAATAAGCAAATTGCCGATTGTGCATACTTTTAATACAATAAATTATAATTATGTATGTATATGGTCAGTATTCAAATAATGTGCACATTTTGCCAAGAGCACATTCTGCTTGTATACTTCGCGCAAAACTTCTAGCTTCGTCTACTAAACACGAGGCGATCCATAATTTCTCGCAATTTTTTACGGAAATTACACTCTGCGCGTGCGCGAAGCAACTTGAGCGAGCTAGAAGTTTAGCACGTATTTATGATCCTTAAAATGCTCATTTCAAATATTTGCAATTGTAGAAGTTTTAGTTTTAATATGTTGGTTGTTCAGCACAATTCGTTCCAGGGCCGGCACCGTACGGTCACCCGCCGCACGGGGCCCCCCCGCCCGCGCAAGGCCCGCCGCCGGGGGCTAGGCAGCCCTATGGAAGACCGCCGCAGGTAAATAAAGAATAACAAAAAAATAACGTCCACGTGATTTATTTTACTAACAGTCGGAAAATAACGTCACTGTGACTAACAGTCGGTTTCTGAATTGAAAAATCGTGGCGCTACTGAAGAGTTTATCAAAATGTTATAATCAATGAAACTGGAAACTATTTTTCTTATTATTTTAAATGTAAATTAATATATCGCTAATAGATCATATTAAAATGTTGTCAAAATTCAAAGGTTTTCACAATTTACAAACAAATTTATTTACGAAACGAAATTTAATACTGCTTGAAAGTATAACAGTTTCACAAAGAGCTTTTGCGGAGTGTTCCTTCTGTACTTGTACTATTATATATTCTGTGCTAAAATCAAATCATTGTGAGAGAAATTAAATCTAGTCAGTGAAAAGCGGACTTTAGAACGCTCTTCTAATTTAGTACCTCTTTCCAGAACTACCCTCCAGCGGCAGAACCGGCTCGTCCCCCCCACCACCCCGCGCCGATCGCTCACGCCCCCCACCCCGCGCATCCCCCCCACCCGGTCATAAGCGAGGCGGAGTTCGAAGAAGTTATGAGCAGGAACAGAACGGTTTCATCCAGCGCTATAGCGCGAGCGGTTAGCGACGCAGCCGCTGGAGAATACGCGTCGGCTATTGAGACGCTCGTGACGGCTATATCGCTGATCAAGCAGAGTAAGGTAAGCATTGATTATCATATCACAATCATCATTATATGAGCAGGAACTGATTAGTCTTATCTAGCGCTATAGCGCGAGTGGTTAGCGACGTAGCCGCTGGAGAATACGCGTCGGCTATTGAGACGCTCGTGACGGCTATATCGCTGATCAAGCAGAGTAAGGTAAGCATTGATTATCATATCATAATCATCATTATATGAGCAGGAACTGATTAGTCTTATCTAGCGCTATAGCGCGAGTGGTTAGCGACGCAGCCGCTGGAGAATACGCGTCGGCTATTGAGACGCTCGTGACGGCTATATCGCTGATCAAGCAGAGTAAGGTAAGCATTGATTATCATATCACAATCATCATTATATGAGCAGGAACTGATTAGTCTTATCTAGCGCTATAGCGCGAGTGGTTAGCGACGCAGCCGCTGGAGAATACGCGTCGGCCATTGAGACGCTCGTGACGGCTATCACGCTGATTAAGTAGAGTAAGATAAAGAATCATTCTTCATCGTTATATCAGTCGTAAAACGACGTACCACTGCTTGCCAGAGCCGGAGAGATCTGACTGATGGAGATAGATGCTTTGCTTCTGGTTAAAATGTTCTTTAAGAACCATTAATTTCAAATCATGATCATAGGAAATGAATTAAGTTTATATGCTTTCGTTATACCTAGTACTATTATATTCTTTGGATATACTTTAATTTTGTTACAAGTTTATTTAAATTTTACTTTTGGGGAATCGTTTAGTCTCTGATTTGGTACTGTTGCTCGTATAATATTGGACATGAATGTTGGATTGAGAGATTTGAGAGGGAGTGGAAGACTGGAGAAAACATCGATTATGTGCGAGATGATGTGAATGTGGAAAGGAGTTATTGTGAACGTGGCCAGTAGGCCAGCCAGGCCATAGGAAACAATAGAAGAGTTTACTACTCTAATCCCAAATAACCTAGAAAGGACAATGATATTATGATGTTCTTATTTGACGATCTCCATGGTTTAGTAGTTTTCACGGTGTCGCCATCTTTGAGGCCCCGTGTTCGATCAGCTGGGTCAGTTTGGAAAACGATTTTTGATATAATGGCTCAGGTCTGGGTGTATTAAATAAATAAATATAATAACTTTGAAAATAATAATATTATTATTATTGGAACAGGTCGCACACGACGACCGTTGCAAGATTCTGATATCGTCCCTCCAAGACACGCTTCACGGCGTAGAGACGAAGTCGTACAGCAGCAGCGATCGTCGGCGCTCCAGGTCGCGCGAGCGCGACGCCCGCAGCGCGCACCACCGCGCGCCGCGCCGCCGCGAGCGCTCCGCCAGCCGGTACCGCGACCGCAGCCGCGACAGGGAGGACCGCGACAGGTCACTATACTATACTATCGACGAGACGCATCACGCATCTTCGCTCAATTACAACTTTCCACGTTAAATATTACAGGAGAGGTAATACAATAAAAAAAAGCTTAAATCTTCTGGTACGGAAGGTATGGAAGGTGAGCTATTGTTTAAATAAAAAAATGACAACCGACTTTCGCAAAAATCGCGGTCGCGACGTTTCCCTTAGCTATTAAATTAGTGGTATGTTTCTCCTGACACCGGACCCTCGTTTGTTAGGGTGATGAGTACTGGCTTCGACTAAAACTCGTTTTTTGTCGTCAGGTACAGGGAAAGGTCGAAGGAACGCGACCGTGAGCGTGACCGCGATGCGTAAGTGCATTTGTGATCTCGTTTATATTGTAATAAACGATAGTCGATTCTTTGAAGTTTGAATGAGTGGAAAAGTTTTGAATCGTCATATAAAATATTTTGTTGTCTTTTCTTTTAGATTGTTATTGAGGTATGTAAAGCGTTCTTAAAAAAACTTGTACTTGACAGTTTTTTATTACAGTTTTTACACTTTGAAATATTATATGAATTAAACAAATGAGATCATCATAACTATTTGTCAAGCTTGCGCAAACCGATTGATAAATAACTTAAAATGGATTCACTTTACCTTCTACAAGAAGGCTTAATCTGTATAATGTTATGTTCCGGTGTCGTGACTCTTTCTGTACTATATGATACTCAAAGGCATTGTACTCATGTCATATAAAAAAAATACGTTTACGATTACGCTAAGTTAACTCGTGAGCGAAGGCACTAAAATAAGCGGATTGATGCATTTATTTACAAAACCAAACCTAAGATTTCTTGTTGATTACAGATATTACAGAGATTATCGTGAGAGGGAACGCGATCGCTCCAGGTCCAGGGACCGGGAACGCGCGGACCACTACAATAGGGGCCACAGCAGGGAAGAGAGGTAAACAATACTGTAGTTAAAATTTTGTAATAGATAATAACACTGGCTGTTGACAAAAATAAAGAGTATTCGATACATTATTGATGATTTTGCAATGTGATTTCCGACATAAAAAGAAAAAAAAATGTTTGAAAGGAGATTTTGTAGTTTTAAAAAATATCGATAATGATGATAATCGCGACCTGAATGGTGCAGTGGTCAACATGCCGGTCTACCACGCAAGAGGTCCCGGGTTCGATTCCCGGCCGGACAGAAAATGAAATGATGAATTTTAATTTCTGTGAGGGTTCTGGATGTTATTATGTATAATAAGTATATATTTAAAAAGTATATAAGTAGTATATGCGTTGTCTAGCACCCATATTACAAGCTTTGCTTAGTTTAGGGCTAGATGGCGCTGTGTGAATCGTCCAAGCATTTATTTATCATTTATTTATTTATAAAGAAAATTTCTGAGCTACTTGCCTTCATTAGAATATTTTTAACTACTGAGTATATTTAGGTCTATGTATAGTTTGTTTATTGTTACTTGTCTTATTTGGTAAATAATCTTCACCCAACTCTTTATTGAAATAATCATTCGAAAATACAACAAATGGTTTTCCATGCATAGATTACGAATTTTTTTAGTAATTTAATAACAATTTGATAAAGTTTCTAACTTATTTTCAAATAATGTTTTCAGTATAAAAGACGTATGAAACCTGCCAAAAACTGTTTACAAAATGAGACAAGCACGAATAAACAGACATTATGTGTAAATATTAATTAAATCTGTCATCGCTGTTTGTATTTACTGACCTAAAATAAAAAAAAATATGTCGATTGGCTCTTCTACTCACTTTAATATTTGTACCTAGTAATATTGTCAAACATCTAAGAATTGGTCCAAATTCGTCTCTCGAAGTGCCATTTTCCTTAATCGAATCTTTATTGTTTGAAACGAATACATTAGTTAGTAATATTATTTCCCACAGGCCAAGGAAATCCCCGGTGGAGCCGGCGGCAGACAGCGGCGCGGGCGACGCGCCCAGCGCCAAAAGTCGCGCGACCGCCGCCCCGTACTACGAGGAGCGATACCGCGAGCGACGCGACCGCGACCCGCCGCCCGCCGACCGCGACCGCGACCGCGACCACCGACGCGATCCTAGACATTAGACATAAGCGCGTCTTTGTTAAACATTACTTTAACCTGTTAATGCTTATTACACTACACTATCGATCACTACCGAAGCATCCGATTTAATAATGTTTCGATCGGGGGTTTTTTGGCGCAATTTTGTCGAGTTCGGTTTGGTGTCTATTTTAATTATTTTCAAATTGATTCATAGTGGATATTTTGTCTTAAAATTGGTGCAGTTATATGGTACAAGTGTCTACGCAACTGAACAATATGTGGGATAATTGAAATAGGCGCGATATTGGTTGTGTGAAGCTGAGACATTTATTGAAGTGGTGGCTTCCTCGGCAGAACTAACCGAGTAAACTGTCTTGATATACTTGGTGCCAAATGCTCCAAGCAGCATTGGAATGCGATGCACCCGCATTCTAATGAAAAATTAAACTATATCTACCACTGAACGAAAGAGGAAAGTAGATTGCCATAACAAAAAAAGAAGAAGAATGTTTCGATCTTATAACACTCGAAGCCGCAAGTAGAAAGCGAAGA
The DNA here is from genome assembly GCA_963556745.1 of Catoptria pinella. Taxonomy (NCBI): domain Eukaryota; kingdom Metazoa; phylum Arthropoda; class Insecta; order Lepidoptera; family Crambidae; genus Catoptria; species Catoptria pinella. The sequence continues at coordinate 4,262,824 of OY750777.1, forward strand.
AATTTGGCAGTTCGCGGTCCGTACGTTGTCTACCTAAGCATTCGATTCATTAAACTTTCATAAGCTTTTAAGTCATGAATTTTTGATGTGACGAACGTAACGTATTCCATGCTATGGGTTTCAATGTGGTGTAATCCGATGAGGAGACTCGGACTCGTATTGATGGTGTAGTGTAATAAGCACTTAACTCAGTCACTGATATCACGTACAGTCAACAATATTCTGTTAAACATTAATGTTTAAAAACTAAGGACTTTAAAAAAAGCAATGCAAGTAATACTATTATACAAACTTGTTTCTATTGACTTTCTTTTCTGTTGACTGTACATTGAAACTAAGATTGGACACATATCCGCGCATTTGAACTTATAAACATAATTTTATAACATAAATAGTCGGGAAATTTTCGGAAATTGGACTGTTTTATAGAGAGAAAAACTGTAAATACTCCTTTAGTAGGTCGAACAGAGTATTTAGTAATGCATGAAATATCATACAAAATAGAAATATCCCAAACCAAAGTGTACGCGTTTGCTTTTAGATTTCCTAATGATGTTTGTTTTACTCATATTTTCTATTGTACCATGTACCACAAGTTTAACCATTTCATATGTATTAATATTGATAATTGGGGTTTTAGAACTGACACAGAAGCTATTCGGGATCGATTTAAGAGAAACCAGAATAATTGTAAATTGGTTACATTCCAACATCTTGAAAGGAAGTTCGTAAAATCTAGAAAATAGATTGAGAATAGTTGTCCTATTGCTTTTTAATATATTTCCAATAGGGAAGTTCTAGTTAGATATAAAAGTCACTTAGGTTAAGTTTTCTTGTATGGTACCCCATACAAATTAAATGACTTTGAATTAGGATTAATTAAATAAATTGATGTATCAATATATCTGAAATTTCATTTCTAAGCACCTTATCAAGTATTCCCAAAAAATGACAAATATGTATTTTACATAACAACAATAATAATTATAATAATTTCGATTTATAAGCAATATTTAGCATTTTAAGCCAATTCAACTCCGCCGCCCGCGACTTATTTTTCTATTCTTCAGGAAGAACACTTAATTTCTGAAGGTATGTTACGTAGGTATCTCCTGACCTTTTCCCCCTATTCCTGTTAACGTGTATGTGTCGTAGGATATTCGTATAAATCTGATCTTTACAAAATTCTAGTATGATTACAAAAAACAGATAATTGAGACAGATTTTTGCAATCATCCGAGTGATGTTAAGGATTAAAAAAAAAGGAAAATAGCGAATGAACATCACTTTGAGCGCGCTGATTGGCTGACGTCAAACAGCTACATAGTAATGTTCTGACCAATCAGACTGTCCAATCAGCATTCAAGACTCGAGTTTACAAATTGTTCGAAACATACTGAGATTTTTCATGGACGAATACGAAAAACTATCTTAGATTCCAATTATTCGGCTCTTTACAATCGACCTAGGATTTTTGCAAAGATCCGGTTTATACCATTATCCTATGACATATCCAACATTTCATGATGATCTGGGCCCTATTTTATAAACGTGATAATTTGTCACCTTTCATGACAATTTATGTCTATTGCGTCAACCAATTTGAAAATGGAACAAACTACTCATAGCTACACCGCAATGTAAAGCAAATTGTCACGTTATTAAATAAGGCCTTGGTAGTTATGATGAGAAATTGTAAAAGTTCGTTAAAACTTTCGATAAAAATAAGAACTTCGTAATTAATTGAGTCATATTTTTTTGCTAACAAGGATACTTAATTAACATTGCAATGTTTGCAAGTTTCTTAATTTTATACCGTTCTTACATTTTATAAAAACTAGGTTAGTAAGAAAACAACAAAAACACATGGTTAAGATTGTTTACGATATTACGTAATATCGTAAACTGGTACACCTACTCCGTAGATATTGTACAATTAAATAACAGGTCTAATATAATATACTTAGATTAATTTGATTATTTATGCCTATGTCCTTCCTCAAGCGGAATTCGAACCTCTTTCGACTTTTTTTTATAGAAACTTGGATACAATTTGCTGTAATTATTTTATTTACCGAGATATGTACTGTTTTTTTGTTTCTAAATATGGGCTCGGAGTGGGATCGGATAATAAGAAGTTACTTGCGTAATACGTAATTTATCCCAACCCTTGCCTTGGGCAAATGAGTTTTTGCCGAATTTTCCTATTTTCACGATACTTATATATTTTTTGTGTTATTTAGTATGTCAGAAGCAGAAAATTTTAGGGAATTGGTAGCTAGATGATTAAAAGCCGTGTGTCTGTTATTGAAAATATTTTCGCGTATTATTGTATGAAATTACAATTTCATTCTATTTTAAGTGTCACACGGCGAATGGGCATGTTATGAGAAGGGATGAAAGGCATGTTACTAGAAGAGTAATGAATATGGATGTTGAGGGTTGGAAAGTAAGAGGAAGACCGCAAAAAAGATGGATGGATTGTGTGAGGAATGATATGAATGTAAAGGGAGTGGATGAGGAGATGACGAGTGACAGAAAGGAATGGAAGAGAATGACACACTGCACCGGCCCCTAAATAAATTGGGATAATAATAAAATTATTTTGAACTCAAGTATACGTGTGCCAAACGGCTTACGTACGTTACGCGGCTATTCTGTAAAATACCCGCAAATTGCTCATTGAACATGCTCTTTCACGAGAATCTGTTGAGAAAGTAGAGGAGAACAAACGGACAGCGGGCAGCCGGAACTCGGAAGGATATACGAATGATTTTTGCTCTAGCTACCTATTAAAGCACGCTTCGCATTCGGTCAAAAATAAATAAATATTTGACAACATCACATACATTGCTCCAATTCTAAAGTAAGTAGCTAAAGCACTTGTGTTATGGAAATCGGAGACAACGATGGTATCACAAACACCCAGACCTGAGCCAATATAGAAAAGTTCGTTTTCTAAATTAACCCAACCGGGGATCGAACCCGGGACCTCAGAGATGGCGACACCTTGAAAACCGGTGTACAAAGCCACTCGACCACGGAGGTCGTCAAAAATAATGTTGATCAACTCTTTTCCTGTCATGTTATCGGTAAAAAATTACTGTTACTCTACAATAGAGAAAGGTAAAAAATGCTACTCCTAACGAGAGTATTGGGCGCCGCCGCTACCTACTTTGTAGTATTGGAGGCTGGTGTGCAAAAAATGCTACTGAAATGGACAGCTTTTATCCAATGACTTCAATTTTATAGACGAGCTGTTCAAAACTAAAATTGTGTCACAACCAACCTTCGCGGCGCATCAACTGTTTCTATCGGTCGCTCGCAATAGACTAGGAGTTGTGTAACTTAATGAGCAATTTTTCGGTACTGTAAAGCCTGTCTAGTGTAGTATATACATATAAGTCTTTGCTTTTATCAATAATCGAATGTTTTGGGTACACTTCAATAACCAACAAAAAGCATAGGTAAGTAGGACTTGTATCTCGTATATGGAACGGACACGAAAAAACGAATAGGACAAACACTAGCTTTGCTAGAAGACAGAGTGGCTTCCTCCATCCATCTCTCCTCTCCTCTCTCATCCAGCTCCATAACTATACTATAAAGTTAACCTTTCCTGTAATATTAAACAATGCTCTTTGTCTTTAACGGACCTGCGCTGCTTACACAACACTTTTACTACCTAACTTTAGACTTAGTTGAAGTACCTAATTTTAGTTTAGTACTTTTCCTGATATTTAAGTAGCTTTTCAGGGTTATGTAGGACACCTGGAGATTAATAAAACTGTTCGGAGTACTTGAAAGTAGAGCCTTAAGGGTGGGTTTGCGGAGCGCGGAGGTTGCGAACCTAAGTGGGTGACCCACCTTAGGGTGGGACTGCATTTCCTTAAAATTTGACCAACAAAGTAGGTAAGGTACTATTATTTATCATTTATTCTGTGCTACATACCTACATTTATCCTTGATATCACAAAATTGTAGGCACTCGACTAGAAAGTTGTTTATTCCAAAATTGTAAATAACTCTTCCATTATTTTGGTGTTTATTGTATTGCTTTAAAAAAGTTCAACATTTTCCTTTTAGCAGCTTTAATTGTAGGAAATTGTTATACTCTGATACATATTTGGAGGTCACCGTGTCACGTGCGAAACGTTTTTCCCAATGAAATCAATTTATTCATGTTTTGTTGACTTAATTAAATGTGGCTCAAAGATGTGGGCGGTCGGCGGCGAACGATATGAATTTTAATTGTTTTGGCACATAACAATAGTAGGTATGACAAACATGCGCTGCGTGGCTTATGTAGGTGTAAGAATATTGAATTCTTAATTATTTATTTTGCCAGTAGGTCGTTTGAGGGTATGAAAATAATAATTGATTTCTAAAAATATCCATGAGATTTTGCAATATTTACAACAGACAGTATTAATTTTGATGACTAATAATTAAGGATAAGAAAAAATACAAAACAATATTCTCTGTCCATCAATTATATTTAAGATAGTTATCTATTCCAATGAAATGAAGCTAGAAATTGTATAACTTAGGAAAATTTGATTTACGGGAAAGAATAGTGCAAGTATGTAAAAATATCATTAGAAAATTGATGTTTAGTTGATTTTAATTATTAAGGTCCACTTGCTACAACATTTAGTAAATATCGATTTTGTTACACCTAGACTTTACTTATACGAATATGTCAAATTTTTAAATCGACATTTTAAATGTCAGTCCCATAAGGGCTACATCTAGGTTAACAAAATCGAGATTTAGTAAATGTTAAGTACTGCAAGTGGGCCTTAATGATCTAATTGTCAATTAGACACATGAATTGGGTTTAAAATGCTAAATTTATATCTGTTGTAGCTGATTGATAAATGAAGGGTCAAATTGATTCTTAATTAGCCCCATTTGCTGTAGGCGTGAGATCTATAAAAGGTGACTCTTTCGTCCGTCTATTTCGGGGCTACTTAATGAGAGGACCCTGGCACCCTTCTGTGGCATCAGAACAAAGGGTTAAAAATAAACACACGAGTCAGTGTCAGGGTGGGAATTAGGTGATCATTACTTAAAAATAACAAGTTAATAGATGGCGAATGTAATGTATGATCATACTTAAATACGTCTACGCGTTCCCGAAAAAAGGATCTTGATAATTATGTAGATAAACAGATGGCCGCAACAAAGTGGTCTTATAAGTTTAGAGAAGTTCGTTTTATGGAATGGAACCCAAAAAAGATAAAAAAAAAACGTACAAAGACTATACAAGGTGTTACAAAAGTACCCCTAATGCCGAATATGGTAGATAGGGACCATCAAACAGAACAACTTTTACTATGGGACCAACTTTGAAATCGCGAAAAAAAAAACAGCTGTTTCATACAAAAATTAATTACGAAAATATCAAAATGTATGAAACAGCTGATTTTTTTTTCGCATTTTCAGAGTTGGTCCCGTAGTAAAAGTTGTTCAGTTTGATGGTCCCTATCTACCATATTCGGCATTAGGGGTACTTTTGTAACACCTTGTATAGTTATGAGTTAATTTACTATTATGCGTGTAGGTAAGGTGTAAGCACTATTGTTTTATCATCAAAATATATTTCTTTAATAATGATACTTTTAAAAGTGTTTGTCTTGAAACTCTGAACTTGAAAAAATATCTCAAAACCGCATTAAAATCGACCCAGTCTTGTCCGAGAAAAATGGTAACAGACATACATACAAACAAGCTCTAACCCCAAACGCATATACCGCCTCCGTTCCATTCCGTCCGTCGTGGGTAACAAAAGTATTGTTTGGTTGAATAACAATGTTTCGCACTGCCAACGTATTCATCTTGATTATATTCGCCTCAGTAAGACAGTTTTCCAAGAAAGGCAGCTATTAGGCGAAAAGTATCATGTTCTAACAATTTACGAAGCACACTACGGGGAACGTGTCGTAGACTCGTAGCGTTGCCTCCAATTTCGTAGTCGCTACGTTGCTACACGTGTCTCGTAGTCGTAGCTATCAGATTGCACATGCACACACTTCTTTTAAGTCTGTTTTTTCTTACTTATTTGGTAAACAATCTTCACCCAACGTTTTATTTTAATAATTAGGTATTTATAAAATAGGACAAATGGTTTCCACACATAGGTTACGAAAAAATATATTACTACAGATGAAATATTTGAAGATAACTGATGATTTGTTTTCTGTGGTAAAGAACCATTCACTCCTGCATAAATAATTTAGTGTAAACTTACCTATTACCTACCTACCTACCTGTTATTTAGTACTGTTCGTTCTGAATAACTAGTAACTCAGATTTGTATTTGAAAGTCGATTTTGACTGGCAAGTTACCTGCCAAGTCGACCCGCGTATTCAAAAAAATTAACATTCGAAAATTACTTGTCCCACGCCTTTCGACAGAGATTAAGTACAGGTAACTCGGAAACTACTTATTAACATAGTCAAAAAACCATAAATATAAATATATTTCACATCAATATTCGTAACATAAGATAGAAGAAACGCGATTTTTTGAGTGTCCCACACTACTTTTTCGAAATTCCGAACGCAAAATGTTATTGTTACCCAGGTCTTTGATTGTGAATGTTGTGTAATTTGAAAGGATGCTTTGAATTTAACAGTATATATATAAACAGCGTATTATAGTAAAAAAATACCCGTTTTACAACGTGCCTCAAAATTATGTTGGTGGAAAATTCCCCAACGTTACCTAAAAATTACCTATTAATTAGTTTTCTTAACTATGAGTAGTTAAAAAAAGTTCAAACAAGCAAACTGTCTTTCGCTTTAAATAATATTAGTAAGAATTGCTTTGCTGGCTTATTTAAGATGGATCACTGCTTCAAGACAATTTCGAACTCCAAGTACATGGTGACAATGTTTTCTGCTCACTTTGGCTTTGCAATTTTATCAAGAATTTTATTTTTTAATCAGCACTGCATATATTTTTTTCGACATCTTAATAACATAACCATTAGATTTCACCACATCTCTAGAGAGTTGCTACTTGCAAAATACACGCCCGATAACGGTGTGTAATTTTAAAGCCGTACAGAAAGACCGACATTCAAACACACTCGAGCTCTTATGGCACCCAGTCACGTTGTGAAACGTTGTAGTGACGTCTCATTCTGTATTCCGAGCGCGTGGCCAGTGGGCCGGCCTAATGACTGCTTCGATCGGAAGCGGTTAATAGCCTTAATGTTAAGAGTAATTCGATAATCGGCCAGTTTCATACGTAACCGATTTTTAAAACTAATTTGACTAAATAAAACATTACATTGTTGATAAGCGCATCAAAAATCGCTTCGTACCCCAAACCGAAAGTGGCAACGCAGAGAATTTTATTCAATATTCTAATTTTTAATAAAAAATAAATACAACTTTACGTGAAATTTTAATACCCATAGACTAGTAATTTTAGAATGTATCATTCCCTTGCAGTCATTTCTAGAAGTTGATAAAAACTGCTAAAAGTGTCCGTTTTTGACACATCTACTTCTACGAATGACTACGAGGGAAATGATACCTCCTATAAATACTAGTCTATGGGTCTTAAAAGTTCCACGTTTAGTTTTATTAAAATCCTTTTCTATTAACAACTTATTTAATAAAAACCTATGAGGGCGCTACTTTCGGTATCGAATGAGGCATTTCGTTTCTTGAAGTTCTTGAAGGGCAAGTTTTAATTAGGGAAGTTTAAACCTCGGTTTTGGGTACAAACCATAGGTAATGGTTTCTAAAACAAGTGCTTTTGCTGCTCAATTCGAGTTAAAGAACGAAAGTGTGCTATATAAAAAAAATCTATTTCAAACAAAACACTTCAACAGTTTTAATAACGATGAGCCCAGCACTTGATTAAGTCTTTTTTCCGATCGTGGGAGGGTAAATTAAAGTCTTATTTCTGTGCGGCCATTGTTTTTCTCCCACAATGCAGTTAGACAGCGAATGGACGTCGCAACAGATGGCTGGAGAGGTGCGAACCAAACACAGATGTCGTGGAGCTGTCGAGAAAAAATGTGATAAGTTTTTCACTAAGAGTAAAATAAAAATATACCTACTATAATAATAAGTATCCCCTGAGTCTGAAAAGTTGAAATTGCAGTTAATTTCTAATGCGTGTGACACTCTGAATACGTTTGAAGAAATACATAAATAAGTGAGGTAAGGAACTTTTGCTTGTATCGGAACCGCCCGCACCGGAAAGACCATCACATAAATCACATTAAGAACCACCATACCAATTAAAGCAAGTTTTAATAGGTTCTCCGTTTTGAACATAATTTGAAACGAAAGATGAAAAAAAGAACGTTAAATTTTGTTAAAATTTAAGGGTTTTAACTACCTACTTTTTATGCAAGAATTGGTGGGAAAAGGGTTTATGGTTGGCAAAGCGTAGCTGTGCTCGTTTACCATCAAACCGTATTAAAAATATTTGTTTCCTTCACTTCCTATCTATAGTTGATTTAATTAAATCATAGCAACCACTCACCATAATATAATAATATATGACTAGAAGACTCCACTCAACTTTTGTCCAGTTTCCATTTGAATGAGCCCCCTCCACCGGCGTGCAGATGACCGCAGTCTCTTGATTAACATTCTGCAAGACCGGTTGCGAAGGAAATGAACCAAAAATTATGCTTTCCTCATTTCAACAGGCAGCCAAGTTAATCAAAATAGATACCAATCTATTCGTTTAGTTAATAAAAAATAAGCACTTATCTGTCTACTATAAAAAAGGACCATTAGTCAGACGATTTTCGTCGTTTTTATTTATTCCGAAATTCCGATTATCTCAAGGGTTTGTCGAAACAACGTTTTTTGCATTTTACATCGCACCAATAAGCTAATATGAAATAAAAGATCGTACCACAGCGTAAAAACCTTTATTAGACTGTGATCGTACTACAGACTCCACCGTGTTAAGTATAATAAAAGTCAAACAAACAACTTTCGCACTCAAGTAGGGAATCCGTACGTGGTGATTTTTGAGACATGTCAGATCAAACAAAACACAGCACATGCATCTGAAGCTTTTAAAAAAATCACACCTGAGTACAAAAGCGTTTGTTGATTTGCCTTTGTAAACAAAATGATAAAGCCGAGTTGCACCAGTTTTTTTAAACATTAAACAAAAACATTTCAACATTCAACAAATCGTGTACAATTACATTGTTTTTCACATTCTTGTTTGCTTCTACAAACAATTGTTGCAAACGAAAACGTGTACATAAACAATGTTATGTAAATTAATTCTAGACCTCGTGGCCTCTTTGGGCTTGTTATCACTATGCGTTTCTCTGCATACGTTATTAGCTTTCATAACCTAGCAACATCTTTACTTACGGCTGTTTGCTCTTAGGAATCTACGTGGGTTTTATGGTTCATAAGAGGGAAGCAAGGCTGATTCAGAGACGATTCTCAAGACATTTGAGGAAACATATTCAACATTTGACGACCTCCGTGGTCGAGTGGTTTGTACGCCGGTTTTCAAGGTGTCACCATCTCTGAGGTCCCGGGTTCGATCCCCGGTTGGGTCAATTTAGAAAACGAACTTTTCTATATTGGCTCAAGTCTGGGTGTTTGTGATACCACCGTTGTCTCTGATCTCCATAGCACAAGTGCTTAAGCTTAGTTTGGAATCGGAGCAATGTATGTGATGTTGTCAAATATTTCTTTCTTTTCTTTATTACTTTATATTCATATTTTTGGTTGAAAACCAGAGTTTTATTAGAAATTATACTGAAAACACTAAAAATTCCGAGTTCCGACGCACTATCCATGGCGTTTCGTGAAATGAGACACGATTGGTTTTTTGAATGCAAACGCAGTAAGTACCTAAGTTTGATTAAAATAATTGTTACTAGAATTGAAACTCTGGACAAAATTAGTATCAAACTAAAACTATAACATTTCGGTTGTTACCATTTCATTAGTCTTACGTACTAATTCGCAAGTTGTACTACATAGTGTAACTTGCGAATTTCTCTTGAGGGCATTCACAAGTTTGATGATCGGCCCACGCCGTAGCAGGGCCTCTAATCTGCTAGGTAACGCAACAATTGTATCTCAATCGTGTTTCAATTCTATTGCTTTTTGACACAGTTTTTGTTACTAAAACACTAGTGGCTCTGTGAGCTGTTGACCTCGCGAGACAATGTTCACTACTTAATTCATCAACGCCCGAGCGGACGCAGGCGGCCGGATAACAATGGAGTGAATATCTGTTGTGTCTCATTTTCCAAACAACGTCAAATACCTACACATTTTTATATAATTATAATTGTCGAACATGCTCACAAAATATCACGAGAATCGGTTGAGAAATGCGACCTGGTAGAGGAGAACATACGGACATCTGGACACCGGAAGGACATACGAAGGCATTTTTGCCAAAGCTGAAACGGAGACGCTCCGCTCGCGCTTCGCGCTCGATCGGTCAACAAAAAGCAAAACTATTGAAACACTATTAAGATACGATTAGCCGAATCGAGGCCGCTAACTTAGAGTTTAATGGCAGTTCGTTACGATTGTTTTGCAATTAGAGTAAAATTCAGTTTTATTCTGGTTAAGGTAGAAATCCCGTAGGTATAAAGTTTCGTGTTGGATATAGTAGAAAATTGCTTTAATAGGTAAGTAAATGGTCTGCAGACCTATTCTATAAAACTTAACGACTAATCCTTTCGTCTCCATTCAGTAATGTACAGTTTTCGATACTGCTATAGTAATAATAATAATCTTTATTTTTTACACTTTTTTACAAATTTTGTAGTACAATCTTATTTATCCTACTTATTCTAGTTACAGAAAATTTGTACATTATACTGGGAAAACCCGTGACATAAGTACCAGCAATTAGAATTTTTTAAGATTAATTACACTGAAATCGTTAAAAAAGAAATAATTTAAGGTAAGTTAATGCTTAAGATGTTGCTAATCTAGTTAATAAATACACAATCTGACAAAATTACTTTTACAGTACTAGTACTATTAAAGTAATTTTGACGCATCATTAGTGCCAAATAGATATATAATGTCAATAAGGTTGTCTACAGTATTAAATAGTACTATAATCGCATATTGTATACATAATGGGTATAAAATATGCGATTATAGTAGAGCAACACTTTAAATATTCTTTTGTATGGTCCTGTAAGCGTTTTAAGAGTTAATTTATAGGACTTAAATGCTCTTTTATCTTATAGAACCAAATCTTGATAGTTGAAAACCTTTATAGTACAAGCAGTCACAATGGTTACCATTATAGGCCTACTATATTACTGTTTGGTGATAAAACGCCTTGGTTATAGAAGCTTTTGTTACTTGGGAAGGAAGGTAATTTTATGGAAAACCTGTATTGGTTAAAATAAATAGTTAAAGCAATTTGTAAAGTGTTGGTTTTCAAATAAGTAAATAAGTTTTGAAGCAATATTACTTACCTGTTTAATTAAAATTTATTTGAGGGCGATTCATCGCAAGGGACCCTGTGTTTCGTGGGCGGGCGGTCTATTATTCGTGTTTTGACCCCTCGAGTTAATGGTTGAATATCTTGTACATGACGTCTTGCTGTAACTCAATTAGATATACCTTGTTGTGTTCAAAGAGTCCTTCCATATTAATTAGCAGCGGAAAATGATATTGGACGCTACAAACCATACGAGACAAGAAAATTAAACTAAAAAAAAATACATTCCAGACATTATGCTCAAATTTTGGATGAGTAAGGTATCATTAGAATCCTTAACCATAGTGACACTGGCTATAGTTTAAAAAAAAAAGGCAAAATGCCGGCTACGTAATGCCATTTTGGAAGGTTTTTCTTTTCTTTAATTAAGTATACATTATGGTTATCAAATGAAAGTTCTTAATGAGCACATTCCGAAACTATCTAATTTGTCACCTAAATAAATGAAATAAAAATAAATAATTAAAAAAACATTTCAAACAGCCTTTCCAAGAACGAACTCAAAAGTTAAATAACAATAGTGCAATTTTTCAGTCGGGTGACTTCTTTGATTAAATATTTTACACACGAAAATAGCAGTGTATAGACTACCGAGATTAGCTAGTGAAAACACGATATATTTTGGTTTTCCCGACAGAAACAGAATATTCCAAAGCAGAAACTATAAACACACAAGCGAAGCGCCGCAAATTGACTAAGAAAAAATCGTATTTTTTTTTAATAATTCGTTCTTTTATTGTCAAATTTAAACATGTTGTTACTAAAGATAAATGAATATGAAGAATAGATTAATATAAGGATTCTTAACGTTCATATTATCGTGATTTTACTAAGTTCTGTGTTTATTGAAGTTAATACTTTTTTAAAAAATCGCCTCTAAATATTCTCACACATTTCCAGCATAATTAAGTAACCTTAGAATAATTAAATAGAACCTGTGCGTGTAACTTTTAAATTACATACTTAAGTTGAAAACATATCTTTTTATTTTGCATAAGTTCAGTGTTGAAATAACTTAGCGGCTTTCCGCAGGCTGTTTACCAAGTTCATGTTTGTGTAAAGAAGGAATACTTACTTATATAATTGAGACATATTTGTGGCGTAATTATTATGAAAAAGTAAGTAGTTTCTGTGGATTATTATATCATTTGTTTAAACAACCAAGCATAATTTATAAGCACCTCAGTCGGGACTCGAATCCGCACCCTTGGGATTCCGGCCCAATGCACTGACCAATTATGCTACCGAGTCGCTAGTGGGAGTGGCGAAATCCTCTAGTACTTTTTACTTCTTCGCTGCAAGCCAGCGTAATTTCATCAATCTGAGGAAATACTCTCGACATTCGAAAGAAACATCTTTCCAGATGTTTTGACAATCGATAAGGATGAAACAGCTACATAATGATTGAATTGAGATTAAAAAATATTAAAATAGCATTGTGAATGCGAAAAATCTCAATTTAATAATTATAAAATAGCTGTTTCATCTTTATTGATTGTCGAAAACATCTGGAAAGATGTTTCTTTCGAATGACAGTGCTTCCCTTATTTTATTTGAACCGGGAAGGGTCTCAAGTCATTACTGGGGACCTATCCCGGTAATCTACTTATTGTTATAAAGTTGCCTGCGGTAAACAATTGTTCTTTGTTCCTAAAACGCAGGTGGCGAACCCATACGGGCCCCGTCTCACTTAGTGCTCCATGCGCCACGCATCATATCCAGCTCGCGCGGCGAGTGGAGGTCTATGCAGTAACCTCGATGCTCCCAGCGGCTTAAAAATTGTTAGAAGAGTGAATTGAGCACTCTATATTTTGGCTTATCTCTATGCTGAAAACGGCGGTTGCTAGCGGTGACTTTTATATCTTACTACTTCTTACTCCGAGGCTGTCTATCCCACCTGTCCCATTGACCCAGTCCCATAATGGGACAGGTGGGATGATTATGTCCCACTAGTCTCATGGGACAACTGATACTAATATATTTCGTAATATACGGGGGTCACGGCGGAAAAACGCCGACACGAAAATATGTGTATGTACTTAAACGTTACAATCTGTTGATTTGACTTTGATATCATATTTCTTTACTGTCGAGCGACGATAGGAGTAAAGGAAAGTATTGTATTGGCCAAAAAATTTTATTTTGTGATTTTGATAGGGATAGGTTCCCCTGAGAGTCTTAAAAATGTGTGTCTGTATGTCTGTCGTATGCTCTACCGCCTAAACGACTGGAGCTATTTAAAAAAAGTCGGGTAAGGCTAGTATTTTGTTAATATCTCCAGACGTTTTATTTCATATTATTTACAAAATGAATCGCAAAAATAACTTTGTGTTTAAAAACCGTAGAGGTTAGGACGGGATAGGTCACCCTGACGGAACGTTGCGCGTGGCCCGACATGCACTTGGCTGGATTTTTACATTAATATTTCAATTTAATTTCAAGACTTCATAAACTTTCCGAGAAAGTATGTTTAGCTTTGCTGTACAATTTATTATATTAATATTTAATTACCCTAGTTTCATTGTGATTCTTTGGAAACCATCGAATTCACGAAAAAAAAGGTCAAGAGCGAGTCGGACTCACGCACCGAGGGTTTGCTTTGGGAGGTAAGTGGTGGTAAGTCATTTTTACCTAACTTAATTATTTTTTTTAGATTAGGTAGGTACAGCCTAATTGCATTAAGGCGACGCATCTATAAACTATTTTCGTATCGACTGTCTCGCTCAAACTCTCGTAAATTACACTTAACTATCTCACTCGTGGCAAGCAGTTTTGCGACGCCAAACCGGTTTTTTTCGTATAAATAAAAATCTATAATATATTTAAAAAAATCCAACTGGCATTTTAAAGTGTTTAGACTAATCTACTAAGAAAGGATTAAGGCCTCTATATACCATAGTAGTTCGCAAAAGTGCTAAAAGTGGCCACTTTTACTTTTACACACAACGAACAAAATTTTACTGAGGTTATTGTTTGTAAATAAACTATAGAACCTTAGCTTCAATCTGTACATATGAATTTTCGATACATTATGTACTTAGCGAACAATAAATTTAATTAAAATGAGGGCGCCACTTGAGGTATATAGGAGCCTTAAATCGGTCAGGTTCTGTAAAATGCAAATCTCTGTTTTAAAAAAGGTTTCTTTGATATTTTTTTCTCTGTTATAAAAGTTAGCGAATCGTGTTTCTGCAACTGACAAAATGAAGTCATTGAAATAAATAATCAGGTTATTATATGTTTTGTAATTATTGATGAGAAAAATCGAGATCCCTGCTACCAAAATGTCCGATGCGTCCTCTTAAGTCTGCATTTGCTGTATTTTTACATATGCAATAAAGATTTAAATAAACAATTAAAGAGTTTACCTTTAGCAATCGCGTAACCAATACGAGTAACTAACTTGTTGACCCCATGTCGATATAGAACAAGATATTTTTTTTATTGTTGGTTTAATTAGAAACAAAATGAAACTTCATTCCCTTGGGTAACTCTATCGATGAGATTGTGACCTTTATAGTAATCGAATGAAAAGGCGGATGTAGGTTGTACACTTATGTTATTGCAGAAATATCTGAAGAAAAATAAATAAAGTTTGGAGTATGTAGCGAAAAGTCGAATGACGATAGAGCGATTGCCGTTTGTATGAAAGATCAAATTGTGCCATGCAATGCAAGTAATTGTGTGAAAGCCATTGTGCGAAAGAACTTTATATATATGCATTATGCGATGGTGCGATGCACATTTTGTGCGAAAGAACGCTTTACGACAGATTGTCATTCGAAAAACAGTGAAAAAGGTTTAATTAATTTTTCAAAAATGATTTAATTCAGTTAATTATCATTTTATTTAACCGACTTCAAAAAAAAGGAGGAGGTTCTATGTTTGTCTGTTTATTTGTTTTTTTTTTGTATGTATGTCCACCGATAACTCAAAAACGGCTGAACCGATT
Organism: Catoptria pinella; assembly: GCA_963556745.1. Classification (NCBI taxonomy): domain Eukaryota; kingdom Metazoa; phylum Arthropoda; class Insecta; order Lepidoptera; family Crambidae; genus Catoptria; species Catoptria pinella. Next base: position 4,278,264 of record OY750777.1, read on the forward strand.
GACATGATTCAAACTCTACTTTGGTTTGATCCTAAATTGGTCCCATTTTTTTTAGGTTACATAAACAAAAAGTGGCACGCTTGTCGTATTTAATTTATATATTCCAGCAAAAGGTACTTGGTTGCATTCCGTCTTAATTTTACTGCACAAATTTTGTGCGACCTCCTTCTGTCGGGTCTGCGTGGTGGGTTCTGGCACCCATAAGTAAGGCCTGTGCCCCAGCAGTGGGGATATTAAAATGGTTGATGTCGATTAAATAATATTCAATATTAACTCCAACCGAATTCACTGAATAATTACTAAATTAATATCCAATAGCACATAGAAACTTAACTTTAATTACTCGACGAGCCTCTCTTGTTTATAAAGAAAACGTCCCACGTTTTTATATCAGCTACAGAAAGCCGATGGCTTTTGTGCGGTCGTGTGCGTATAATAATATTGGCACAGTGCAAACAATGTTTTACAGTAACTTGAAAGCTTTGATATAGGTTAGTAGTACCACAGAAATGTATAGACATACGCTGTCCTCCTTTTAAAACAATGTAATTAATTACGTATAAGCATAATAGAGTTTCAAGCCATTAATAACTTATTTACGCGATCTGTTCTGTAATAGATAAAATTCAGATTTCTCCAAAGCGTCAGTGAAATCAAATCAAAATCAAAAATTCTTAATTCAGAAATTAAGTACATTTCAATTGTCATTTTCCTGATATTTTCCTACTGCCCATTCAAGCCTTTTTTAGCTGAAAAAAAAATGAAATGGCACATTCTACTTGAGCAAATGTTTCTCTCTTGTCATGATTTAGCTATGTAGGTACTTGCATTTCTTTGTTAGCTTTATTAAATTGATTTTTCCCATAAAATAAATGAAATTAAATATTTCTTGTCTGAGACCACTTTAGATATTCAAGTTTACATTTTACAAAAACCTTACCTTTTAAAAAAGATAGTTACGCATAATCCCACGAAAGATACTTCCAAAGAGTGACATCGAAGCTAATTACTGACTATATTGTTCTTCTTCTTCTTTTTTTGTTATGGCAATCTACTTTCCTCTTGGAAGTAATTTTTGCCAGTGTCAAGTGTTAAATAGTTCAGTGGTAGATATTGTTTAATTTTTCATTAGAATGCGGGTGCATCGCATTCCAACGCTGCTTGGAGCATTTGGCACCAAGTATATCAAGATAGTTAACTCGGTTAGTTCTGCCGAGGAAGCCACCACTTCAATAAAAGTCTCAGCTTCACACAACCAAGATCGCGCCTATTTCAATTATCCCACATATTATTCAGTTGCGTAGACGACTATATTGTTGTAGTGTGTAAACAGACAGTTATATGTCTGTGCGAAGCCAATGTCAACCATCTTGGTTGTACCTAGTTGTGTGCGCGTTTTCGTCTGTTTTAGTAATGACAGCCTAGAAATGTGTGCGAGCGCTTATCTGTGTGAAATAGCCTGTTGCGCTTTACGATCCGTTTCTCCAATTTTAATCTTATTTTCATTACAATTGAGTATTGTTTCGAATGATTTGGCCTCTAAGGTCTGGGTTATATCCGGTCTAGGTTTAGAACGGCAAAATCGACTTAATCGAGTTATAAGTAACTTAAATTTCAGACTCTCAACACTTCACTGTAGGCATTATAATTCATCCCACGCACTTTAATGCAAATGCATTAGAGTGCGTGGGATGAATTTGATATAAAATACTTCTGTTACTTAGTTAATTGTTTTATCTTAAGTTAACGGAGAGTTTTAGGGCAGTATTTAAGTTCAAATTAGCCAGTTTCGTTACGTGAATATTAAGATTAAATGTTTATTTACTTATACAAATAGGTAAACAGTTTCCTGTTAAGTTAATTTAAATAATACAATCGAAATATTATTTAACACTAAAAGCGCCGTCCGTCATTTTTGTCCCACCCGCAAGTTTTATCGTCTCAAACTTTTCATTTGTATTTCATTTCTTAGCCTTGTGAAACTTATTGCTTTTTAATAATTTTTTGTATAATTATTAAATTCAAGGTGTTTTCAAATCAATAAAAACAATATTAAATAAAAAAACAAGTGATCTACCTAGAACTGGGTCGTTTTTGTCCCGTCGCAAAAAAACGGTCGAGCATTGTTTTTATCAGTCAGTTTTCTATATTGGCTCAGGTCTGGGTGTTTGTGATACCACCGTTGGCTTTCCAAAACACAAGTGCTTTAGCTACTTACTTAGGAATCGGAACAATGTATGTGATGTTGTCAAATATATTTATTTATTATTTATGTACTTGCACGTGTAAAACATTTTTTGAATGAATAAATAAACTAATGACCGACCAAAATTGCGATTTGAAATTTTTAAATTCTATTTATTATTGATTTTAAAGCGACACTTTGTTATAACATTGAAAATAAAACGGTTCATGAGATCCGAATTTAAACGACCAATTTGTACCGAATCAAATGGAATAGAAATATCGACACGACCAATGTAATTGGACCCTTCAGAATTAATAGTTCAGGCTCGGTGTAAGCATTTTCAGTGTAAAATATCAGAGTGTAAGGTCCTGATATGGTGGTGGTGATGTCGCTAACGATACTTGAAAAAGTTGCCTTTTGAAAGTTTTGAATGTTGTTGTTTTTTTTGCTGAAAAGAGATCGTTCATGCTCTGAATCATCAATACTTAAGTAAGCCAACTCACATAAATTAATTCGTAGTGGTACCGCAGTGACACATCGACCAAGTCGTTGAATTTGCCTTTATCCTTTCTATTTTATCAGTGGCCCTACCATGATTTGATGAATCTGTTTTCGCTACCGTAAACTATCGTTTTCTCTCTGTCACTCGCATTGACTGTGAACAGTACATCCGATAGTTTACGGTAGCGTAAACAGTTTGCATCAACTCATGGTAGAGCTACAGTTCACTGTGGTTCACCGATCACACAATAACAAAACTTTAGAATGTCATATTTTATAGTAGTTAACTTTCGAACTTTGTACGCGTAGGTAGGTAGATACTCGTAAGTGTGAGAAGCTTCTATCACAACTGGGGAACTTAGACAAAAGTCAAAGACCGTCTATAACTTAATTATTCGGATAGTTTTTCCAACTTTGGCAATGTCGAGGAAAGATCGAATGTCGAATTCCTTTTCGAATTACAAACGGGCAAAGTTAATAATAGATTTCATTAAGTTACAGTATTTCTTGTTATACCCAGCAGTGGGTGTTCATGCGGCTGACCTGATGATTACAGTTTGACTTGTGGACTAGTGATTTGACCTTTGTTTTTCAAATATTGTAGTATCTTTACTTTACCTATTGTTTTAAACTATCACTGTTACATACATTAGTTGTTACACACACTGCGGAGAGATACCTTAAGAGGATTAAAGAAATTCTCAGCAGGCCAATACATAATATGAAAATTTTGTTTATGTAAGGAAATACTATGATTCATTTGCTAAGAACATCGATAAACACGAGTTTAATACAAGAAATAAAGATAAACTCGCCGTTCCAAGATTTAGGCTTGCAAAAAGTATATGGGTTCATTTATGGGGAAAGTTATATCCTTTATTAATAACCATTAAAAACCATGTTAAAAAGACGCTCACGGGTTATTTTATTTATTTGACGACCTCCGTGGTCGAGTGGCTTTGTACACCGGTTTTCAAGGTGTCGCCATCTCTGAGGTCTCGGGTTCGATCGCTGGTTGGGTCAATTTAGAAAACGAACTTTTTTATATTGGCTCAAATCTGGGTGTTTGTGATACCACCGTTGTCTCTGATTTCCATAACACAAGTGCTTTAGCTACTTACTTTAGAAACGGAGCAATGTATGTGAAGTTGTCAAATATTTATTTATTTATAAGGTTATTATAAAGTAGACGATTATCTGAAAGATCGAAATGCGTGGAAATGATGTAACACATAACTTACTTTGTTGTTAATAATCCTGTTGTACGGTATTTGGTAACGATATATTTAAGTTTGTAAATATCAATTCATAATATTGTTGCGCACGTTCTCTTTTTCATTTATAAAAGTCTGGAACGGATGGTATGTTTATAGACGATTCAAAAGTGCTTAATAAGGTACATAAGTTTATTTGAATAAATAAACAATTTGATTACATTTTTTACGTACCAATTACCAATATTTTAATTCATATTTCAATGAGAGAAAATAAAACAAATTACTCGATATTCCAATTACAGTTGCGACGGAATATTAAATATAACGCGTAAAATACACAATAAGCAAAACCTTTTCGTGTGCGATCGGTGGATCTGTCAGTAATAATCTTATTGAACGATTTATTTGACGGAGGGAGTTGTAAAGGTATCATAATATTATTAGTGAGCAGAAGAATATTGTTTATTTCTTGGAATTTATCCAGTCTTCCATAAAACATGTTTTCGTGATATGTCTTTTATGACCTTATCTAAAATTGCTTAATTCTTGTCTGATTGACTAAGTATTTTATAGAATAAGTACCTATTTTTAACCGACTTAAAAAAAGGAGGAGGTTCTATGTTCGTCCGTTTATATTTGTTACCTACGCATATCTGATATTAAAAAAACGTCTTATGAAGTCGGGTGGGGCTTTAAGAATTAAAAAATCAAATTAAGAAAGAGAAACCACGATAAATGTTTATATAAATTAAAAAAGGAAAATATCTTTTAGCCCCACCCGACTTCAAAAGACGTTTTTTTAATATCAGATATGCGTAGGTACTTGAATAGTAATTATGCAGATTTGAATATTATTTCTTGCTTTTTAGAGTTGTTGCTTTTTCAAAGCTGTTTTTTTTATAGCAATTTTTTAAGGTTTTTTGAAGGAGGTTTTTCTTTTTAATTTTTTTTAATTAAAGCAACAGCATACCAATATAGATTTCAGATTGTATATATAATAATAATTATTTTATTTGCACATACCATACATATATGATATGATACAACTTGTAGAAAAGTATTTAATATATGTATTTTAAAGATTTGGCTTTTTATTTATTTTTTGTATCACTATTCTTGGATCCTCAAAGAGAAGTCACAGGTGATATTCCCTCTGCTGGGGTACATAAAATATGGATAAATAGGGCTAGTATAAACCACGCGATCAATATCATTCACCACCAATGCAGTTCGATGGTTGCTAATGACTGCAAATCCAACTGGGAGAAATCGAATATCTAATGGTTTCCAACTCTTACTCGAGATTATAAATTAGAACGCGCTTAGAGCTTAAACACACAAGATGTATTCTGCGATCTATGCGAGGTATGGAGTTCTCTTATCCATTTCACACTGGTTGCGATTCGATCCCATATATCGTGTAGACCGCAGCGATCTGAGATCGGATCGCATGATCATCATCATCCTGTGTGTTTGAGCTCTTAGTCACTGCCTTGGTTCTTCGCCACCGGGCTCCTCGAATGAAGTTTGTTTCAAATTCAAAGACGGTTTACGTAACAGGCCAAAACCATAGAACTTAAAACATGTTAAACTTTTTACCAATGATGACTTCTAAAAGTGTATGTGCGTGGTCATTTTTTCATTGGTTTTGATTTTTAGGGTTCCGTAGTCAAGTCAACAAGGATCTATTATAGTTTCGCCATGTCCGTCTGTCCGTTTGTCCGTCCGCGGCTTGGTTCAGAGGCCCTTAGTACTAGAAATCTGTAATTCGGCATGATTATGTATATGCCAAAAAAAGTGATAGAATATAATCATATTTTTTTTAGTGTACCTTCCTCCCTAGGTATACATGTAAATGTTTTCACTATAACCTAATGGTGTGGAGTGTCATTAGTTAGGTTTTATGAAAATATTTTAAGTTTGTGCAGATTACTTTTTGATTCAGGGATTCGTTTGTGAAATATTAAGCTTTAAAGTTCAAAATTTTGTTAGAGTCAAGTGTCTCCCCTCTACCAAACGATTGCTTTTGGAAATGTGAAAAAAAACGATAGTAGTGTAACGTTGTCCTTGCAACCTCCTTCACGTTTTAACCTTCTTTGTAAAATACGAAACTATTTGTCAAATTTTTGCCTTTGTTCTGAAAAGCAATAACTTGCTCTGACATATCAGTCCATTATAAACATTCAGAAGAAAGACAATATAAATTAAATTACATGTGAAAAGATTCATAATAAAGAAAACAATAAGAAAGACCTGCACCTACAGGTCTTTTTCTTTTGCTATTATTTTAATAAATATATACTGTGGAAGATATTGACGTATTATTTACAACGTAATAGTAGTAAACATAGTGAAATTTAAAGGAAAACTATCACTTCTAGGTAGGCTTTACAAGTTGATAAGTAATAGTCGATCAACATATAAAATTGCAAAACAAATTTAATTGGATAGGTAGGTATTATACCTATTCATAGTCGTTAGTTGTGTAAAACAGAGATTAATTATAAGTTTATAGTCAAATGGTATATATATTATAAGGTAACAACGGAATCCTATTTCGCGTGGCCCTACACACACTTGGCCAGTTTTTTAATGTGTGAGTTTGGTTACACTGTGGTTTTTATACTAAGGAAAAATATCGATGTTCTGTGGTCATAACATTGTAAACTATACAACGCTTACAATACTGTTTATTCATTCTGCAGCTATAGTTGATGTTAATGGAACTAATAACAATTTATAAAGCGATTCTGTACTAAAAGCTGCACTCAAGAAGACAAAATACCTATAGCTATAATTAAAAGCATCTCAGCGCATCTATAAGTCGCTGGTTTATGACTCGTGTCACGATAAGTAGTTTATGAATCTGTTGCATAATGAGGGGTATTAAACACTAGTGTGTGTTTAAAAACCAACCGTACTCTCATACAATTGAGATTCAGCCTACAAAATAAAAGATCAATGTTAAAAAAGAGAGCGAGACTTTGCTAGTAATATCTTGATTATGAGTCATTTCCGTCACTGCGGAGTCAAATTTTCTTCACATTCACTGCTATCAGACATTTTAAAGCAAGAATAAAAAATCCTATGAAATTCAGTACAACAAAAAGTAAAAAACTTTTTTGTACAGCTTTTAAAATGGCGCGGATGGCGCGTGATTAGCGAAGTATCACTTATATGGTGTAACCACAGACCATAGATACTAAAAAGGAGTAATGTACTAAATCCATGGTCCCTGTATCGTAATGGTAAAAAAGTTATTTTATATCATTGTTTTGTTAGCGAAGAAGTATTGCGTGTATAAAGTATGTCAATATAAATGTATCGTTTTGCAGTTTATAATTCGAAATTTACGATATGAGAGTAATAGCGACTCGGTGAAGACACACCAATTACGATAAATAATCAGTCAGCCCGTGACGACGGCCGATGCAATTCGGTCGAAACGTCGGCAAAAGGTAGGTGTATAAACCTATGTTTTAGTTTAAACACGTTTAATACCTGTAATTTTAATCTAATGATAGATGAATTTGTTTAAGACTTATTTAAGAGGATACAAGTTCTCATACTGTATTATCGTACACTAGGCATCAACCCTCGTTGTTTCAGGGGCGCGTACCTGCCGCCACTCGCGCCCCTACCGTCGGCCGTGATGGGCGTGCTCAGAGACAGTACCACCGCGCAGCCAGCCGAGCTCGAGCTCGAGCGGTACCGGCGACCCCACCTGTTGATCCTCGACGACTCCAGGGAAACGCGCGCAGAAGGTCAGTGTTCCTTTTTTAATTTAAGTTCTTTTTATTAATAAAAAGTTTGGTGTCTTGATTATGGAAGGAGGTCAGTGTTCTTTTTTCGAATTTTAGAATACTCGAACTTTTTTTTAAATGGACTTTGGTGTTTTAGTTTCATTCACTTTAAAAGAGATTGATGTTTTAAAATTTATTTTTTGAAAAGACTTGGAACTGCGCGATTTATTTAAAGTGATTTTGATAAAGCACAAAAACCGGTTTAGTTTTAAAAATACGACATGTGAAATATAAAAAATATAATTATATACCCTTTCGTTATTTCTACATTTTAATAATTAATTAGCAAATAAATAATTTATTATGGCATGATTTTTAAAGTGAATTTAAGTGTATTATTATATTTTCTTTTGAAATAAAAGTGTCAAAATCAATTCGTGTGGAGCTGACGTGGTTTTTTAATAGGATATGTTAACTTTATCAGAATAAAGTGGCAAGTGAAATTACCAGTATTTTATTATTAAATAAGTGACTAATAGTGATTTATGTGAAGCGTGAAAGTGACAAATAATTAAATCTACACGACTCCATCGTAATAACAGTACACAACAAAGACCTTGTTATTAATTTCTGTAGTTGTTATGAATAATTTAAAGCGCTGCTTTGCCGCTTTGTTATTTCGTAGAAAGTAATTAGACAATTTGCTTTGATAAAAATAATAAAGAATTTTAGTATTCACTCTGCTAACTATCTTGGAATATGATTTTTATTGTAGCGGAGAAAAATATGGTTTCAGTGGCTAACAGCTAAAGTATCTTGGAAATATTTTTTTTTACTTTAATTACTTAACACTTAAACTTTTTTTCAATAAAGTGACTGTCAACTACTTGACATTTATTAGGGACTTAATATTAGGGACTATATATTTAAATAAAAAACAAAAATAATAATCTACCTACACCTCGGACTGTTAAATTCACAAATAGCAAAGTCATTTTGGCGTGTTTTTTTTACCGATAAGAGTGAAAATTCAAAGTCAACAGGTAATAGGAAAGTTAAAGCAATTTCATAAAATCTTAATTAAAACGGGCCCCGATGAAAAGTAATGAAGTGACGCCTTTATTATTTCTGTCGGCTTTCTGAACAACTTCGGGGTAAATATTTAAATTCTTAGAGAATTCGCCTCGAATTAATCATTTGGAATTGAAAAGTTTATAACTACGATTGCTTTTAAGTTTTACAGAGCTGTGGCTATATTTTAAATGTCTTTTCAAACTTCAAACATAACAGATGTATGTAGATTCTAAGGTCGAGAAAAAAAATGCTTGAAATTAAATTTTATATGAGTTATATCGTTTTGATTTGGACCCCTATAAATACTATAAAATGAAAAATGAAATTTATGAATTGAAATATTGCATAAACATAGAATAGATTTGCATTTGTAATACTAAGCTTGCTCAAAGGCTACTAACTGATAGTGTAGTGCGTCGAAGAAGATACTTATCTTTAATATTAATAAAATGAATTAGCAGTCAAAGTAAGTGAGTAGGTATTATTTGTTTACAAAAATCGGTCTTTGGTTGACTGGCGCAGAAATGTATGTGTAATGTAAAAATAATTCGAGCAATGACATTGAATGTATGTATGTTTACTGTAATTTGGTTGCTTCATCCAAATTGAAAGTCAAAAGTGAATCTTGTACGATACGACAGTTGAATGCGTTTTCAAAGGGCGATACAAGTGAGCTTAGACTATTCAAATTTCCTTTCTTTTCATGAAACGAACACTCCTCGAAGCGCTGTTCATTGAAGGGTTGTCACAAACTTTTGACAGTTTATTTCAATAGAGACGTCATTAATTTTAAAGGTACCTAGTAGTACTTACCTAGTTTAATAGTCTGTGATCTTCCAAGTACATTGCCAAACTACGTTACTACAAATGTAAGGATTCATATTATAAATTATGTTTTTACGGAATTAGGTTTCAGGAAAAACTTAGCTCATCTTTTTATTGAAGTCAAGACGCCAACATCAGTCTTACTTAATATTAACAAGCCAAGATATTAGTGTACCATGTATCATGCAAATCCGTTCAGCCGTTTTTGCGTGATTGTGAAACAAACATCCAAACATAGAAACTTTTAAATATATAATCTTAGTAGGATTTTGTGATATCGAGCAGCCCCCCTAGCATGAGCACCGAAACGCGATATGAGATAGTGATTTATCACGTTTACTGTTAAAAGACAATGGAATTTGATAGTTGACTATCGATAAAACGCTATATCACGCGATATATATCGTGTTTCGGTGGTCATGTCAGGGGGCCAATTCGTTATTTCTGGGGGCATTTCGGGAAATCCTGATATTGTATGCTTCTCAGAAAGTGATTGCCTCATTTATACATATATTTGACAACATCACATACATTGCACCGATTCCAAAGTAAGTAGCTAAAGCACTTGTGTTATGGAAATCGGAGACAACGGTGGTATCACAAACACCCAGACCTGAGCCAATATAGAAAAGTTCGTTTTCTAAATTGACCCATCCGGGGATCGAACCCGGGACCACAGAGATGGCGACACCTTGAAAACCGGTGTACAAAGTCACTCGACCAAGGAGGTCGTCTTACGTTTACTGTTAAAAGACTAAGAATTTGATAGTTGAGTGTCGATCGTGTTTCGGTGGTCATGTTAGGGGGCTAGGTGTAAACTCGTTATCTGGCATTTCCGGGGGCATTTCGGGAAATCCTGATATTGTATGCTTCTCAGAAAGTGTTTGCTTCATTCTTTATAACTGAACGAAGCTATTGGAGTTGTGGTATGTACCTGTCAGTGTTTTATATTTTTATAGATAATAAACTTTAGATACATCTATGTAACATTCGTAAGAAATAACTGAACAAGAATATTTTAACATTGAAAATGTTTTTTCGTTCGCTCCAGTAGGCGCCCATTTTCGCTGAAAGTGAGACTCGCCTGTGATACCTTGAGGTTTAGGGCCACGAAGACGTATGGGGGCTCAAAAGACGCGGAATTTAAAGGGCTTTAAGAAAATGTAAAAAATATTTTGGAAAAGTCAAAAACTTTTTGGAAATCGAAAAAAAAAACCGACATTTTTCGACCGAAAGATCGTGTGTTTTCACAGAAAATTTCCATCGAGAGCCGAATTTCAAAAATATGAAATATCAGCACCTCGGTATTGAACCAAGGAACATTTAAGGTCATTACACTTTTTTCGATATTGGTGACAGTTGAGGCTGTAGAGGTGCCCTTAGCCACGATCCCATAACACGTAAAGAGTTTCTCACCTAGCACATAAGTTTTCTTCAATAACCACCACTGAAAGTACCAGGGTATCATAACACGCAAAGAGTTTCTCACCTAACAGATAAGTTTTGTTCAATAACCACAGCTGAAAGTACCAGGCTAGCATAACACGGATATTAAGTAGTATGATTGAAGTTCATAATCATCAAATAGTAGTGTTTATAAGAGATTGTTTGTGTATAGTTAAACGGATAAACGTATTTTGAGAGAAAGTTGAATAGAAGAGAGGTTGTAGTTTGAATACTTACGAGTAGATACAGAAAAGTACTTAGATCTAAAATATATTCATGGATTGCTGTTATTTCAATTTCAAGATTTAAAATTACTCGATCGGGTTAGTTACGCCGAATGAATGTAAACATTGTTTGCAATTGCAATAAGATGCAAAGAGGTTTTAATTAGTTTTTTTTATTAGGTTATATTATTTAGAAATTATTAGATATTTTAATTATAGTACTTAAGTTACCTTTCAATAAAATTTTAATGTCTTTAACAATGGAATAAAAAAACTAAAAACAAAATTTAAATTTTGTTTTGTTTGTAAATTCATTTTCAATGTACAAGAAGGTCGTGAAAGACATGAGATTGTGAATTTTTTTCATTGTTTTTTAGATAAAGTGTCCGTCTTAGCTAGATAGCCAAGAAAATGTGTTTTTAAATTGGATTTATGGAGGCGTCGTTTCGACCAAGCAAGGGTGCTCCTTTATTTTGAGATAATAAATAACAGTTTAGCCCTATCCACCCTTAGCTGCGCATAAGTGCGTTTTGATGATGATGAACGTATTTTGTAAAAATATCCCCAAGCACCAAGTGGGTTTTAGTACTTACTAGCTTCCGCCCGTAACTTCGTCCGCTTGGACCGAGTAAATTTATAACGATAAGAATTATCATACAGGGTTATTTTTTAGTCACCATTCAAGTTTTAAGTATGCGTTCAGCCCATGAAACTAAACAACATTCTCCAAGAAACGTGTGTCGAAGTAGTCACAAATTTTTGGTCATCCCTTACTGAACTGATCACGTGATCTCTTTGGTTTGTATGGATAATCAAAAACTTTTTACATAAATGTTCCTATGTTTTTAGAGCAAATATTTCAGTTTCGTGGACTGAACACATCCTTAAAATTTGGATGGTGACTTAAACATAACTCTGTATATGTTTTAACTAGCTTCTGCCTGTGACTTCGTCCGCGTGGACATTCGAGAAAATCCTTAGGGAACCTATAACCAGGATAAAAAGTGTTATATGTTTTAATTTCATAAAAATCCGATTAGCCATTTTTACGTGTTTAAGCGGGTCCCCACCAAGCGCATTACCTCAAAAGGCAGGACGCTTGCCGCGCGTGGCGGGCTTCCCACGAGGCTGCTAGTGTGTTATTGCATACAATACTAGAATTATCTCATATAAAGGTATTAAACATAAAAAAAAAAACGAAAATATTAAAATGTATGAAACAGCTGATTTTTTTTTCGCGATTTGAGAGTTGGCCCCATAGTAAAAGTTGTTCAGTTTGATGGTCCCTATATACCATATTCGGCATTAGGGGAATGTTTGTAACATGTTGTATATTTTGTTATCATTGTACCCCGAATTTTATTTCTGTTATTTTAAATGAAAGAACTGTGAGTTGTTGTTGGACAAAAAAGTTTTATAAAAATATCGCAATTAATGGAATTTTTTTTCGACAGTTGAATTATGTTCTTTGTTGATTGCTTAATTAATTTCTATCGGACTTCAAACGATCTTAATCAACGTTAAGGAGATAAAAGGATTGAGAGCTTCCAAGTACAACGTCAAGATAAACAGTTGAATTGCGAATTCAGCTTTTTAGGGCCACAAGGTCAACATTGTGTAGGTTTGTCTACGAAAAAGGTTTTGTAATCCAAAAGTATAAAAGGTATTAATGTCCATTCTATTAAGTTATTTAGTATGCAGATTTAAAATTAAAATAGTAAGTTCTGTATTTGTTTGAATCTCAAAGTAATGTTCAAACCAGCTTCAGCTTTGAATTGTGAATTGGACTTTATTGTAATTTATAATTTTATTTTATTTGATTTTTTTATATTCATTTGATTTTATTTTATTATTAATTAGATCCATGACGACTAAAATATTTGCATATCGCTAGAGCGATAAAACATGTATGAACTATATAATATTATAAGATCTAAATTGTACCATGTTTTCTACGAATAAACGAATTATATTCTATTCAGGATATTTAACCCTTAACTATTTATTTTTCATGTTTCAGCAGCATTAAAACTGGTGTGGTAATATTTTTTGTTCCAATTTACTTTCAACATTATTGTTGAAAGGACCACAAACTACAAAACATTTCTGATTAACATTTAGACCTAGGGCAAGTTTCATTGGGTGCGGATAACTTGAAGATAAATGATAACACAGATATTTTCATAGAAAATCTGTTCAATTTTCAATAAAATCAAAAAGTTGTTAATTAAATATTGACAATTATCTGGTTGTCTGTTTGTCGGTTGGTCTGGTAACCTATGAAAGATATACCCTTTATACTGTTTTTACATGATTAACCGCTTTTAATATGAGGGGGTGCACGGTCACTTTAGTGTTTGAGTACTTGTATTTCAAGATTACTTTTTCTGTATTAATTTTGTTAATTACTCTGCTTAACTATGGATTAATCAAATGTGATATCGTTGTTAATGAAATTATAATTTAATCTTACGTACTGTCTAAGGTAAGGATTCCATTAAAGTCTGACTTTATGAAATGTTGCGTCTAGTTTAAGCGGAAAATAAGTCGCCCTAAGTACCGTCTTAATTACACTTAAAAACTTGAGTTAATCGCATCTGAAGTATTTGCTTAGCCGACTGAGAGGAAATTTCCCCGACTTTTTCTGTGGAAAAGTTCGTTGTTTTCACGCTAAGTACCCCTTGAGATTGTTAGTGGGTGTTGAAATACAATCATGTTAGATAATCATGTATTCGACCTTGTGAGCGAGGTTAGTATACATTTTTTATAGACATATCATTCTTTTCAGTACTTAGAGTTCACCTATAGCCCTTAGCGGCAAAGTGTTAAATTTTGACGAAAAAGGGACCTCCTCGAATTGTCACATTGTGTGTTGACTTAAATGCATTGATGCCATCACATATACAGAAAAGCAATGAACTCTAGACTTGAGGCTTAAACGTAGCTCGAGTTTCTTATATCAAGTTATTTATTTCTAATCATTAGAAACTTTTACACCGTCATGAAAAAATATGCTATGGCTAGCGACTTGTTAACATAAATATAAGGCTGCGCATGCGATACAATTACACGATAGGTATAAATATCTTCATCTTTCAACTATAAAATAAGTAATTTGATTTCGTACAAACGTGCTTGGAATAAAAAAAGGTCTTATTTGTAATGAAATCTCTAGAGATTTCTCTTTGCATTGGGGATTGTGACACCACAATTCAAAAATGCGATCCTTTAAGATTGCGTGACTAAATAACGATTAAATTTCTAGGCAGGTCTTCGAGAGACACTTGACTTTTGAAAGATTCCATTGGGACGGATTGTTCTCTTATTTCATGTCTCGATTCTGATTCGCACACCGAGGGTCCCGTATTAATTATTCATGTTTTCAAGTTTTTTAGGTCTGTTGATAAATAATGCAAATGTTTTGGATAAAATCAACTTAGATGTTTGACATATTTCTTTTGATATAGCCCTTTTATATTATTTCATATTAGTTTCAACTTCATACCTAAACGCGTTCCTGGAAAAAGGATTCTCGATAGACCGACGTCCACGAGATCCATAAGAGTTCATGTTTTCCTTTTCAAAAATTTAACCATACTAAGTCCAGTCATTTTTATACCTTTTTGTTACGTTTATTTTCATATGAATTATTAGCATCTGTATTTATTTCCTTGATGTACAGTCTAGATAAGGCCGCCATCACACGGACTGCACCACAACAACCGCACGAACTCGCATCAGCAACCGCACGCCACCGCTATATTCAACTGCATGCAGTTGTCTGTTGTCGGATCTGATTTCACGCAGTTGACGCCAAGCATCTAGACCAGTAGCTCAGTGTTAGGTTTGACTGCAGACTAACTGCATCAACTGCATGCGAACGGCGGTGGACAGCATGCGGCGACACTACACAACTGTAGCCGACCGCGCGTAGTTAAAGGCACGACTGCATACAGTTGATATTGACTTCACTCGACTGCATCCAACTGCGTGCAGTTGATATCATGACTGCACGAAGTTGAACGTACAACTGCATGCAGTTAAATATATCGACCGCGCGCGGTAGCTGTGATGCAGTCCGTCTGATGTCAGCCTAACAAACAGTGTTATTGTTATTTATCTTTTTCCGACACAGCCTGTAATTATATAAGAAGTTGGAAAACAACTCATAAGTTCTCTGATCAGATTGGCTCTAACTTTGGTTGTATTGTGGGATTAATCTACACTTAAAGAGGTTAAGTTTGTATGTTTGTGAGGGTGTATGTGGAAGTTTTGTAACTACATGATCGATTTAAAATTCTTTTTCCAAACAAAAAAAAACGCTAATATTGAGGCAATCCTAGTCGATTCAGATTTGAAATTTTCCATAAAAATCGAATATATTTCAGCCATTTTGAAAAATGATTAAAAATGTCACAAATGCGTGGTCTACAGCTCACAGAGCCACTAGTATAACTACAGCTTGTATAACTGAATCGTCAAAATCATAGATATTTTAAGCATCAGCGTTTTATTTTAATATATGAAAATAGTTTTTCAATATCTCTAAAAAACAAACAAAAAATATTCAAAAGGAAAATTGTGACGTCACAAATTCCGTAAAAAATATGAAAAATACAAGTCATTAAAACTTTGAACAGCTATAACAATTTCGTCGTTTTTTGTAATACCAAAATATTTTTTACTGGTATGTGAATATCATAAAAAAATTAAAAACTTCCTTATTCACTGACTAGGGTCAACTCTGAAAGCTTGAAAATTGTATGAGCTTTATTTAAGTTACTAGAGTTTGCTATGAAAATGCCTTATCAGGAAAACATAAGAAAAATACGCTGTCGTCGTATTGTAGTATTTTATTTTCAGTATTATAAAACTTGAATATTAAACCATTTTCAAACTCTAATAAAAATGCTTTTACGCATAAAAAAAGTTCAAGTTCAACTTGAAGTTTTTTACATCGGTTGTTTTGAAAGCGTAATGAGAAAACAACATTGGCGAAATTAAAAGAGTTAAACGGAGTAAAATTTTCACGAAGCCGACAGACAAGGGAATTTCATTAAAACAAAGACAGGTTATTCACCCCTTCTCGTTTATCAGTTTGACAGTATAGTAACTGAAAAATCATTACAAATCAGCAATTTCAATGTAATTCTTTTCACATAAAATATTTTCAGATTTCGCTGAGGTTTGATATGAATTTATTTAATAAAGGTAAAGTTTTGTTTTGTTTTGAAAAGTGCGTTGAACTTTATTGCTGCAAAGAAACAAAGAACGATGTCTACGAACAAGTGCTACGAGAAAACGTAGTACGCTACGTTGTCTACGATCGTAGCAACATTCAACTCGTAGCAGACATTGTATGGAATTCAATTGTTTTAATTTAATCAATTGGGTTTAGTATTATTTCTGTATGAATGATTTTATTTTTATTCGAGAACCTGCCTTAATAGATTTTCAAGCTATTTGTATAAATGTACTACAATTTGAGTGCAATGTTTGTTTACTTTAGTATTCTAATCAAACATTTATTTTATTGCTGTAAGTGGGTACTTGACATTTTTTTATTATTCTTAGATTAAATTAGTGCATCCTAAAAGAAATATAGGTAAGGGAAAAACATTATTTTTCTGCTAATATATATTGAGATAAGATGCTTTGAATGTTGACATCATAGCGGCCGCGCGAAAACGCACGTCACATTTTTCACAGCGCGGCTCATTATTTTTGATTATCTAAGCAAAAAATGATTTTACAATAATGTTTCCATAGGTACCATTTTTTGTAATTACGTATGGATCCTAATAACCAACAATATTTTGTCACGTATTTTGATTTTTTACCAACCCAGGTGTCTTAGAAATCATAGTAAAATTCGTCAAATCGAGCCATAACTTAGCGTAGAAGTTATTTTGCTTCCCTTTTTGCTCTATTATACCTAAAAAGTAGAATCCATTCTCAAGGCAAATTACCCAATTGCAAAACTTTTTTTATTCGACGATCTTTGTTCGATGATGAGTGAGTATGTCTGATATGGCGTGAGAAAGCATTGCATTATAGAATATTTCATTATCTTCAAGCGCATAATATGATTCAAGATAAATATTTCAGGCGTTATTCTTGACAGTTGTCATTCGATATATCTTTTAATAACCGGACTAGAGCACGGTTCCAAACAGTATTTTTGTTTCTAGTTCATTATTATTACAATAAATAAAATACTTATGACAATTCAGCATCCTTATGACCTTCGTAATAAAAGTCAACAAGTTCAGTTTTTCCTTTGAGGTACAGAACTCACTTGCACTAAGTAGTTTTTTGTGCTAAGAATACTATTATTGTAGTGTATTAATTTGCTTGATATGAATTCGAATCGCACTTGATAAATTTCGCGTCAAAGGGAAAACCCTTAAAAATTACGTATTACTTAGCAAATATCGCGTGACAGGAGCGTGTCGGCAATTCATCACCGTCACGTCGGCGGTACACGCCCTTTACAGGTTTATTACGATGAAAGGTAGATGTTCAACAGGTCGAGGGGTTCTCTTATTTTGATAAGAGATTAAAAGTACATATCTAGTAGCAGTACATACAGCGTTACTTCTTGCTTAGGTATATTGCTACTTATAATGATCATCATGTCAGCCACAAGTCTCCCACTGTTGGGTATAGGTCTACCCCATAATTCATAATTTATTTAATATTCCAGTAAGCATAATTTGTTTCCCAAAGATCTTTATTTATGAGGACATACCACTCGGTCAAGCGGTCCACTTTGTAAGGGGCCTATACCTTCAGTAGGGGAGCTTTATGGTGCAGTTTGTTAGAGCATTCGTCCTGCGATTGCGGAAGTCAAGCAACTTTCGCAAAGGTCGGTCGTGGGATTGGTGAGCATCAATTTATTATCCCGAGTTCGTCCGTGCTTCAGAAGGATCGTTAAGCCTTTGGGGCCCGGCTGTCTTTCAGTCGTTAATGTCTACGTAAGGTATTAATAAAGTTATCGATTTGTTAGCAAAAAAGGAGATTTTTATGTTTAGAAAACAAAAAAAAAAGTTTTATTAAAACTGATAGTTGATTGATAATAATATCTACTTATAAAATTTAAATCATACAAAGTAATGAGGTTCTCTTCGTGTAAGAAAAAAAATCTGTAATTTATTTGGTAAGCACCTTGTAAGCACTCAATTATAAAAGATTAATAAAGCCTTGTATGTACGAAAAACCTAAAAAACGTTCCAAATATTGTGATTTTCCTTTGTCTTTAAAATCGGTTGCAAAATGGAACAAATAATTTTATAAATATTGAATTCTATATGCTTATAGCATCATAATGCTTACTGCTCAATCAAGCTGTTTGCAGGGAGAAATTGCCCAGAAACCATCGTTAAGAGAGATTAACTATGGCTATTGTTTCTTTAGTACGCCGTCAGCACGACTAGAGTACATTAATGGACTATTATGGGACAAGGAGAAACTGAAACAGGAGTATTATTACAATTTACAGAAACGTAAAGCTAATTTATTTATGGTGTGTAGTGAAATGGACTTAATTAGTTTGTATGTAATCTGTAGTTACACTATTTTTTTATGGTACAGAATTCCTACTTTTATACAGTATCACAGATAGTATGTTTATACAGGTAGTTTATAACTAACTAAACAAAAATAATGACGACCTCCGTGGTCGAGTGGCTTTGTACCCCGGTTTTCAAGGTGTCGCCATCTCTGAGGTCCCGGGTTCGATCCCCGTTTGGGTCAATTTAGAAAAACGAACTTTTCTGTATTGGCTCAGGTCTGGGTGTTTGTGATACCACCGTTGTCTCTGATTTCCATAACACAAGTGCTTTAGCTACTTACTATGGAATCGGAGCAATGTATGTGATGTTGTCAAATATTTACTCATTTATATTTATTTATTTATAGTATTAAAAAAACACTATCAAAATTACAAACACACACACACACACACAACCAATTTGAATATGAGTAGTAAGCATTGAATAAACATAAACAAAATAAGTCTATCATAAACGTCGTTCTGCCATCACAACACAAGGTCTGGATAAAATTCTGAATGATTGCTTAACAAAAAAATTAACAACAAAAAAAAGAAGAAGAAGCCGTAAATAAATAATAGTAGATGTGTAAGTGAAAAAAAGGGATTTTAATTCGAGGGATACAAAGGACCGACATGTATTTTTTATTACGAGTCTCGACTCTACTTTTTACTTTTAAATGCGAGAAAACAAATAGCAGTACTTAAATCTTATTACATTTTATGATATAAGTAATCGGTAATATTTAAACATTAGAAAATAGTGAAATTACAAGTTTTCCAATGATATAAAACAACCACGATAAGTCCATTCCATCAGTCTGTATAGATTTTGTTTTTTTTCCAGACTGATGGTCGTACCAGACTCAAAGAATGGACTGTTGCCCGACTGAACGTTTTTACTCGCTCGAATAGATAGAAAAGAACCCAAAGATAAGACACTAAAAAGAACCCAATATAATGCGCGCTTGTTCCAAATTCAAAATATTTTTACTGACTCAGTGAATAAAATCGCGTTTTATTCACTGTTATCGATGAACTAAATGCACTTTTTCGAGTGGCGATGGTAAAAAGGTACTTTTTTACACTTAACACGCCTTGTTCATTTCCTGAACATTACGAGGGTAAAAGTTTGTTGAACATTACATTATTAGGGGGACAGTTGTTTGTCCAAGGTCTCGATAATTAGTCCCTCGCAACTGGTCCAAGGACTGCAGCTAATCCTCCCTGTGTACTTGTTCAACAATATCTTTCTAACATTTTCTATTCTTCCTGCTCTATTTATAGAGATAACCTTGTTCTAATTTAAGGTAAACGATTGGTTTTTGTTTTTTAAGAACACGAGTGCGCTAATTTGAAATCAAAATCCGCTGATAAACTGTCATACTGTAGCGTTGGCTTTGGAATTGTAACTAGATCTATTTGCTCTCTTTCTTATTTTTTTTGGCATTACATAGAGTTCGCTCGCCGCTTCGCGTAGTTAACGTGACTACAATGACAATTTGGTTTACGTTGCGTTGTCTTACGCCCGTATTCACCAATATTAGTATGAGGTCTCACAGTGCCCATGGACGCACAGCGTCTGAAGTGCCAATCACACGTAACACGTAAAACGAACCAATCACAGAGCTCTATTTAAGGCAGTGCGTGGTCGCATGGGCAAGGTTCGTTTGAGTATTGTTCTTGAATATGGGTGGTAGTAGTTTGATAAAAATATTTTCTATTTTCAAATTGGTTGACGCAATTGATACAAAGTTGACATGTTTTGACTATATTGTTATGTTAGTTAAATAGGGCCCAGAACCGAGTGTTTGAGCTACTAACACCCGTATTCACAAACATTACTAATGAGATCTCACAGTGCCCGCGGACGCATAGCGTCGGTCTGGACGTAATACGTAAAACAAACGAACTATTACAGAAATCTATTTTAACGCAGTGCGTTCGCATAGGCAAGGGTCGTTTGATGGTTGTTCTTGAGGGGGGGTTCTTCGTTTGAGGGGTGTCAGACCCACAACAAAATCCCGTTTTTTGCAGGTACGTTTTTTTTCAGGGCCCCGTTTAGTACTCATCCTGTTTGCGTCATCCAGTAAAAAACCGATCCAGTCGAATTTTGATATTCGGTTCTGTCTCCGCAAAATGGATGAGACTGCCCAGTTTAATTATACAATACAAAGTCAACGTAAAAAATAACTTTATTGAAATAAACTTAGTAATTAAGCACTTTTGAATCGTCTATATTTTCCTACCACCCATTCCAGACTTTTTTAACTGACACAAAGAACGGGCGCAAGAAACTTATCAGCTTTAACAGGTATAAATAACGGTATTTACATATAACCAAAGACGATACAGTAGATTATTAACAACAAAGTACATATACTAGCAAGTTACGTGTCACCTATGTTTTAATGGAAGTGTTCGCACGTCAGAGATTTCGCTAACGAATGTGCTCGTAAAAACAGGATACAAACTACTGTGTGTGAACACAACAGGTAAGTTTGCCGGGATCCAGTAAAAAAACGTGCCCATAGAACTGGATGGCCGTGGGAAGCTAGATTGCGTCTTGCTTTGAGTTCTGCATTTTTTCTCAGCCAATAAATCTTCCGTTTCGTAGTAATAAAACATTTTTCTGTAATAAAGCAGCGCAGTTTCCAATAATACACCCAAGGCTGTTATAGCAGCCCGCTGGTTACTCGGATTCCTTTGAGAATGCGAGATTGCTGGCATTTTTGAAAGCTTTCATAAGCCGCAACATTGTCTTATTTTTTTTTCAGGTTTGTGAGAAAATAATTCTTTGTGCACAGTGTTGGAATTCACTTAATGAGAGAATAATACAAAAAAATGGAAAGCTTTTAACCCGAATATTTAAAACATTTTTGTAAATCAATATCTAGGTACTTATATATTCAGGCATTTCCTTTATTACAGAGATCACTAAAGGGGCCTTTACACGGGCCTGTTTTTGTAAATGCCTCATTTTTTTTTGGATTTAATACTCATGAATTAAATTTACTTATATTTAATCTTCAACCAATACACTAAATTAAAATTATCAAAGAGGTCTAATAAATTCATACTTCTTACTTTGCATTAAACAGTCAAACATCAGCCCTCTAATGTCTCATAATTTGTGATGTAAATAAGTTTATTATAATATAATTTTAACTTTATTTTACCCAAGTATTATTTTAATATAATTTTACCCCAGTTAAAATGTTATTTAACATGTTAAACGTATTTACATTGTTTGGTACAATCAGCATGTAAACAGGTACAAACAGGTTACTTTATTTATGTTAATTAAAATCTTAATAATAAACAGAACTTAATTATGTACGACTTGTATTTAGAAATACTAATTTAAATTATACCACAATGACTTCAGATTTATTAGGTTTCTCGTTTATTTGTAAGCTACTTTTTTGTTTGTTTGTATATTTGTTTGTCCACAATTTAAACTAGCTTCCCGATGAGCTAGAGACTTGAAACTTTGAACATAGGTCAGAACTGGAAGACAATGCATTATTGTAGTGTCATTGAGCTGATCTGATGACGGAGCCACAAGAAGGCCACAGGAACTCTATAATAAAACAATGCTAGCCCATCGAGTTTGTGCTCGTTTGATTCGTCTTGACGAGTAATCTCTTGGTAAATAGTGTCCAGGGTGACCCTGTGATGGAGCCGGCAGAAGGCCACAAAGTAGTTTGGCTCATTTGATTCGTCTTGACAAGTACTCCGATAGAAGATGGTGTATTTTTAGTTTTAGCTCGTTGACTAAAAAGCAGAAAATAATAATTAACTGAAACCATTTTTTTTTCATAATAAAACACTTTTTTGATAACGCGGGGCGCATGCAAAAGACAATTGATGATATCTTATATCTTACAAAATGCGCCCCACATTTTTAGTTTTAAAACTTCTGTATAGGATTATAAATCTTTACGGGAGAAAATTATTTTGTACTTTCATTACTGAGTCCATTTTAAAAACGAATTTTATTTCTGAAAAAAGATTCTAGAATAAATTAAGAATATGAATTATATTAGTAAACCTCAAATCACAAAGTGTCTTTTTGTGTTGTAGATTCGCTTGAAATATTAAGCAAAACTTTTTTTGTTAGAAGATTTGTAGAAGAAATTTACTTTCGATTGGTTTTTCTGATCACAATTAAGCCATCTATTGATTGTTTTTATCAAATTGTATTGCTAGCTTTTAAATATATAAGTAAGGTAATACATATCCGATAATGTTTTATTACCAACATTTTCCTCATCCACGACCTTCGTCAATTATTATAGAAGTTATATAAGTAAACAATATTAATAATAAATGAGTAAGGAGTAGATGACTGACAGCACATAAACAAGGAAAAACTTGACGTCGTTTAAAAATACAAAATAATCAGAAATATGAGACAGGTTCCATGCAGATCTAAAGAAAAATATATATGGCCCAACGACGTTATTAATACCATTGCTAGTAACTGTTTCAAATATGGGCGTTTTAGTCGCGGCGTAAGCGCAGCGTAAGCGCAGCGTAAGCCTCGCGTCTGTCACATCGCGTTTACGCCGCGACTACGCTGTAATGTGAGGGGGCCCGTGGTGTGTGAGTGAAAGCGCTCTTAGGGTTAAATAAGGGCGAGTATTGAGCCCTATTAATATTACCAGTGGTAAGGTATGTAGTAGTACGTCGCCACAATACGTATATCGTTTTATTCTTGTTCTTTTTCTCTGATAAATAAAAGTGAAAGTTTGTATGTTTGAATGTTTGTTACTCAATTACGCAAAAACGGATTTGGATGAGGCATTTGACAAACAGATAGTTTATAACCTACATTAACTACTAGTATTATTAGTACTATATAATTTAATTTCTGATACAGTTTTCAGTTGACAGCGTGGGAGTAAGTCACGCGGTGTGCTGTTTAATATTAACAGAGTACTACAGACAGGCCCACGCTTTGAGGTCTGTCTGCTGGTGTTGATGTTACAAGGTCACCTGTAAATAGAACCTTCAACATTGAGAGATTAACTGTTTTATTTTTATTTATAAATAGCTGTGCAGTGATAACAAACTTTTTTGTTGTTAGATATTTTGAAGTGAGAAATTCGAATTCAAACTTTTCACTGAAGGTAAATGTGAAACGTACAACGAACTTTTGTATCACATTCATTTTATTTAAATAATATACATATATAAATACGTTGATATTTGATATATTCTAAATAACAATTAAATTATTATACTATCTAATAAATGTAACATAATATATTTGCGTTTATTCAGTCTTATGTTGAATTCCCGTATGTCATATTGTTGAAAACGTTACGGACTTTTAAAATCTTACGGGTGTATACGGTCATAAAATGAAAAAGAAGCTATGCAAAGGTATCACTCTTATGTAACGTGTGATTTCAATCTCATAATAATAAAAAATAATATATCTATACCTAAAGGATCTGTGTAAAGGATTTAAGAAATATTCTGTACAATAACTGTAATTCACATCAGATAAGGGTTTTATTATATTACCAGCGCGCTTATACAATTTTCCAAGCAGCTCACGTTAACCCAAATATTAGTTTTTCCTTTTTATGACATTGAAGTCACTATACAAATGTTATGTGAAATTATACAGGCTCATCTTTTTCACCTGCCTTGTATGAAAGAAAACATATTGAAAATATTCCTGAACGGTTTTTCTCGGCACAAGGACTTTAGTCAAATTTATGCGAGCTCTTCGGCATTTTACCCATAGAGTTGTAAACTGCGGTTATATTTTGTGGTCGTTCTATTTTTTTTACAAGAGCGTCGTATCATAGAGTGAGACAGGTTGCGATGCTGGTTCAGAGGTTCAGAGTTCGATTCATCGACTATCTGACAGATGCCATACCCACTACTGAGTCATTATGCCTAATATTACCGGAGTCGAAGTTTGACCAGTGATGAGTACTCTGCCATCGAGAGCTGACGTAGCGACGAATTCAAAGATTAGAGAATAGCATACAGCTCGTCTATCAGCTCCGAACGCATTTTGCAACCTGTCTCGCTATAAGTTGTTTTTTGTGTAATTATAAAAGAACAGAGTGATTTAAAAATACCAAAGGATGAATGATTATTTAGCTCTTTAAAATTCACAAGTGCTTGTAAAACTTAGATTGAATTTGAGCTTGAAGTTAATGTTGTAAAAATCGGTACTGTTTTTCAGCAAATATGTAGCTATAGCTTACTATAGCAATTTTCTTTTATATTAGATATTTATTCTGTTTAAAGCCCTCTCACAATAGTAAAATCCTTAGATTATCCAATACGGCCATCTCGGGCAAAATTGAGGAAAAGTATTCAAGGTTACAAAAAATTTAACCGTGAAGGTCGCATCTATATCCCGTCCATTGAATATTCTGTTTGCGAGCGGAAGCTATCCAAGGATGCAGGACCGGGACACGGGTGGTGATAGGGCTGCAAATACTACTAAATAGGGACCAATATTAATAAAATATAATAATAACTTTGATATTGTCTAAGTTACGTCGCGATTGGAAAGTACTCAAAAATATAATTACAAAAATAAAAAGGTGCACTCGCTATAAATGTGAAAATGATAAAACATCTGATGGGTTAAAAATTAGATCCTTATTATACTTACTACACTTTAAAATTATAAATTCGAATGTAAGTTTGTTTGTTTGTAACGCTTTCACTTCTTAGCTACTCAACCGATTATCATGAAATTTTGCAAACACATTAGCTAGGGGCACAGGAAAGGACATAGAATACCTTTCATCCAGAAAAAGTATTGTGTCTGAGGATAAAAATATTGACCACGCAGACGAAGTCGCGGGCGACTGCTAGTATAATAATAAGAATATAAGCTATCGATAGGTACATTAATTGTTTCCCCGTTTACTGAACTACAAGTCCCAGCTTCAAAACTACTATATTCGGTGGAAAGAACCTGGCAACCCTTACAGCGACCTACATCCGGGTCAAGATCAGTGGAAGCTGCACGCGTGGGTACCATTCATCGGAACTGGAATATACAGTTTAATAAAGCATTCGAAATTATCATAATAAAAATAAACAGATATTGCACATACTACAAATGTGAAAACGCTACGACATCTGGTAGGTGATTGTTTATAGCAATCGTATTCACTATTCATTTGACAGTTCAAAACGTACGATTTCATTTGTCAAACGGAATAATTCTCATTATAATTAGACGTTTGACAAATGAAATCGTACGTTTTTAACTACGAATACGATTGCTTTACATAATCGCACCTCTGTTCGAAAAAAAACCGTGATGGGCAAAATATTATAAAATAGACTATAAGCTATCATTACATTGAAAACCTACATTACTGTTTTCAAATTTTTCGCCATCTTTAAAACAACTAAGTATATTCGCTGATAATAGCCTGACAACCCTTACCATCGACCTACATTTGGGTCAAGATCACTGGAACTGCACGCGTGGGTACCATTCATCGAAACCGGAATAGACAGGTTAATTTTGTATCGGAGATCGGAGATGATATTTCTGTGCTGCATTCATTTAGATCTACTGTTTGTTATTTCGAACGGAATTAAAATTTATTTTTAAAAATATTTTGTTGTTTTTCTCACTAAGCAAATGACTTCTAGCTTACAACATGAGATAAGTATTCCTATACAAAATCAGAACAATATCGAAATACCTTTAGGGTAGATTATTAGTCTTCTTTAAGGTATTGCCTCAGGTGTAGGCTATATCAGCTCATAATGTGCGTTGCTCTTATTGCTCTCTTATATGTAAATTATAATCTGCTGTAGGCTAAGAGACCATGCTTTGACCTTTGGTTTCGTGATTTGAAAGCAAAGTCAGTTCGTAAATATTTAAAAATACGTACGAGTATATCGGGTGTGTCAAATCAATTATGCTCTTGAAGGGCAAGCTGCCTATCTTAAGATTCATGTTTATTGAAAAAAAAATATAGTGAGTTACTGAAAAAGTCAATGAAATTTAATTTTGGATCAAATATTTACCCTCCTGTTACCATCTATGATTCGTCTGTCTTTGGAAGGAGGAGTCCAAAACCATCTACGATTCCTGTCTATCGCTACTTGCAGCTATTTGGGACCTATGTGTCTTCCTATATCGCTGACCCATCTCTCTGGTAGGTGACCTTTATTCTGTTAAGTCTACTCCAGCGTCCTTCTGGACCGACTTTCAGGTATACTTGTATCGTTATCACTGCAGTATGCAAAGCATATACTGCATTCGGCCTATCAGCCATTTTCAATGTCCCCACTGCTGGGGCATAGCCCTTCCTTAAGGATAGATAAGGAGGCCACGCGGGCACAATGCGGGTTGGTGAGGGTTAACGACTGCAAATGCCCCGGGACCAACGGCTTAACGTGCCTTCCGAAGCACGGAGGAGCTCGAGAAAATATTTTTAGGTCACCCATTCCGTGACCGACCCTTGCGAAAGTGGCTTAACTTATCACAGGGCCAAAGCTCTAACTTACTGCGCCATCGATCTCCTGGCAGTGCGCATATTTAATGGAAAGTGTTTTCATTGATCAAAAAAGGCTTATTATTGACAGACTGCAATCGAAGGGCGGCGAATGTTAAATGAGTTCTAAATAGTAATGCCTGCGATTATGGTCATGGCATGGCAGCAGGCATTTTATAGGTCAAGATCGCTGCACGCACGCATGCGTGGGATCCGCTCAATGGCTCCAGGACTCATTGCTTGTGACGTCACAATGTCGGATTACGATTTCGATATCTTTCAATCGCTGGATATTGAAAACAGTTTTGAATAACATAAAAGCCATCAAAGGTAATTTAGTAATTTGGCTAATTTTTGGGTGGAAAATAAATTGAATAAGAAAATTGTTCGTATTGGAATAGATAAAGGATCGTCGATTATTGTATTACCAAAGTTGGATTTTGGAAATACCTTTGTTTGAGTGAACTAAAGGGGAAATTTTAGGGTTATTGTTTATTTCATTCTACATTTATTGATTGAGTAAAAACAAAAAGTACCGAAAATTGCAAACAGTGCCAACGCTACAAAAATCTTTTTAACTAGTTTCATGACAATGCTAAAATTGGCATCTTACTATACCACACTAACAAATATCGAATTAAATACAAAGGAAACAATTTACACATTGGGCTTGTCTGTGCAGCAAAGACAAAAAAACTGGCCAAATGCGAGTTGGACTCGCGCACGAAGGGTTCCGTACCATTATCTATACAAGCGACAAAAAAATCATGTCTGTTGTATGGGAGCCCCTTTAAATAATTGTTTTATTTTAATTTAATTATTCGTTTTTAAAGTGAATATACTATAACTAAATATTCTGTCAACTGTTAAAATAATATTTTACATGGACACATTCTGTCAAAAAATAAGACTAAACTAGAGTTAATTTAAGTTTAGTACTGTCATTTGCTATTCGGTAGAACTAATCTGACAGAAATAAACAAAATTTTAGTCTGACACAATTTACTTCAAAAATAAGCTAAATATACACTTCGATCCCGGAGTCGGTCTTCCCGTTCTCGTTGACGCGCTCGCCGTCCGGCTCCGAGTCGCTGTCCGGCACGAGTCCGGCCACGTGTCGCATGTTGCGCATTTTCCCGGAGTCGATCTTGGCGAGTTCCTGTTCCTCTCGATGCAGCTTGTGGTCGAGTCCGTTAAACTGTTTGCGATTAATTTGATTTGTGATTAAAAGTTAATAAATAATGAATATTTTCAAAAAATGTATAAAACAATAAGACATTTCTAAATAAATATTTAATTCTTAGAGGACAATACAGAGATTAATTTAGATTTTTCAGGCACTTTGAGGAAAGGCTCCGATTAAAAGTGGCTGCTCGAATCCTTTTTACATCACGCCACTGCTCCATCGTCCTGCTGAAGAATCGAGAGTCCTCGAACCTGCTTGGTTACCTACAAATAATATTAATAAACTATGAAATGTTATTAATAAATGGTAAAGAGCAACAAAAGATTCTAGTGACACGAGAAAGGCTTTGTTATGCCAAATACTTATTTTAATAAAAGATTTTTTTACAAAACTGTAAAAAAACCTCTCACATAGTCTTATTTTAGGTAGGTATAGATAATCAATGACCTCTCATAATATAATAATATGCCTCTCAACAAGATAGTTTTCTTGATTTTTGTTTGCGCGCTTTCTCTTGGGCATATTTTTTGTAATTTTTGGTGATTTTTAATATAATTATACTGAATCAGTTCAAACCTAAGTTTTAAGGCTGTATTCAGTGATCTGACGGTCAGTATCAACGTCGGTCTTCCGTAGCTATCGCCATAGAAACCATGCGTGCATTCAGAGCAGCACTGACCGCGTCCGCAATAAGCCGCATACGCAGTGCGTACGCATTGACCAGACCGTCAGGAGAGCACTGATTACGCCCCAAAAGTTTGACTCACAGACAGAAGTATAACGTGACGTTTGAGCAAAAGTATAAGTTTATTTAATAATTTTATTTTCGGCCGGTGTTCCTCTTTGGTTGGACTGGAATCAAAATACTAAAATTCATTGAAAATACAAGAAAATAAGTACAGAATGGTCAATTAAAATTCTTTTTGTAAATTATTTTTACGATTCAAATACATTTTATTCATTATTAATCATAATTTTAATATGTACTTTTTCCATTTACTCATAATTCCTTATTTTCATTACACAATTTTAGCAGCAACACCATCAGTTCAAATTAGTCATACTTTAATCCCGTCAAAGTAAGTTTTTAGTTTTGATTGACTTGTTCAACGGAATAGCGTTAGAATTAATCTTGATTATAATAATAGAGAATTTTATTTAAAGTTAGTTTAGTTTAGTCGTATGCACAACCAAATCGCTACCATTGTCATTTTATCTCCACGAAGAAAACTTAACAAAGATTTATTATCATTCCTCCTATTGTTTGCGTTCATCATTACCATTATATTAACATGTATATTCCAATTTCAAAGAGCTTCGTATAATACTTTGCTTACATTCAAAGGACCCAGGACTTTCTATAACTCCATTGAAATTCTCAACAATACTTGGCCTAAACGTTCTGACAGTGATTGATTTTAATATTTCTCTCGTTTTCATGAAACTGATTATGTTTTCATGACACTTATAAATCTTACCGTGATGTTATTTGTATTGTACTATTTGTTTAAATTATCCTTGTTTAAATAGTTTGGGATTTCTAAAGGTTATATAGTCTTTACATATCATAAAAAAAAAATCTGCCCTGCCAAAAACAAACTAAAAAGTTAAAAAACGTGTCATTGAGTCGGGAGACCATTTTGTAGAACAAGTTTTAATCAATGAGGTCCAAAACCGTTGAGGCATTTAGAAGTTATAGTGGAATAAAGAAACACATACAAACATAACCCTGAACACATTACGCTGTCTGTTGTTTGGGTAGTTGTATAAAAACAGGGGATCTAAAAAGGCAAGATCATAGGAACATCCAGTGTTCGTTAGCATAGCTTAGCATCTTTCATTTCTCCTTATTTTAGGGCTTTCTAAGGAATTCCAATAAATCTGTAAATGTTTCATCTACAATATTGCCTTTTTATTTTAGACTCCTAGCTCGTATTCAAAGTTGTTGTTTATTAACTACTTTTTTAGAGATGTGTATCAGTATTGTGACTCTTCAGTTACCCACTTAAGGGGCTGACACGAGCCAACTAGCGCTGCCAGTCGATTTTATTATATTTATTCTAAATAAGCCCAATTTCTTAAAAAAAGAATCAGTCAAGGTTTTGTTAATAACGTCTAATATTTATTAAATAACTTTACACAGTTTGAAAAGGCATTCAAACAGTTTGAAACGCGATTTTGTTAAAAGTTTGTAAGAAGTGTTGGTTCAAAGCCGTTTTTAAACTATTACATGCATTTTGTAATGTTGTAACGTTATTCAATAAACATTAAACGTCATTCCCAAGACCTTGACTGATTCCTTTTTTACGAAATTAGGCTTATTTAAAATAAATAAAATAAAATCGACTGGCGGCGCTAGTTGGCTCATGTCAGCCCCTTAAGAGATGTCTGCATATTGTCAAATCTTTATCTAACTCGATTGTGGAATTAAATTAGTTTTCTCTATATATTTTGTGACAGGTCAATTTTGTTTGATGTATTTTACGCTAAAAATACATCTGTGTTTTAGTGGGGAAAATTCATTATTGTTATTACGTAGGGCGAGTGTAATGACTACTTCCACTTTGAGTGTAGAAAATATACTCCTTTTGGTCGAGACAAAGACAAACTGCAAGTATTTAATTGTAGCTGTAACTCGACAACGATGTTACTCTAATTAGTAGAAACTTTTGTTGAATTAGCCCAATGTTGGGGGCTAATGGAAACTAGCTAGATTCTCAGCGGATCATAAATATAACTAAAACACTTACGGCCTTATTAATAAACTAAGTGTAAGTTTACACCCGGTTTAACCAAAAATTTGGCTTAACAATATTACTCCTTATGCTTGACGTCTCAAAGCGTCATATTTCTAAGCAAACTTTTTGGTTAAACTAGGTGTAAAGTTACTCTTCGTTTATTAATAAGGGGGGTATAGTCCTTTATTTAAAAAAAATCTTATTTTGAAAATAAACAACTCAATTACAAATAAATATTTGACAACATCACATACATTGCTCCGATTCCAAAGTAAGTAGCTAAAGCACTTGTGTTATGGAAATCGGAGACAACGGTGGTATCACAAACACCCAGACCTGAGCCAATATAGAAAAGTTCATTTCTATATTGGCTCAGACTTTAGAGATGGCGACACCTTGAAAACCGGTGTACAAAGCCACTTGACCAAGGAGGTCGTCAATTGATTCGAAATATTATGAAGTAAAGATGAAGTTATATAAAATATATATGAAGTTATAGCGCTTCATTGGTATTCAGTCGGGATAAGAAAACAAACCCATATGCATATCCCCTGGGAAAACATGGAATATGCAAACATATGACCGGTCGTTGTTTACTTAGCAATTACTACTTCAGTTTGCATTTTCAGGTCCATGTTACATTTAATTTTACAAACTGACTTCGAAATATTGCTTGTTTTCTTTATTATGCTTTCATGCTAATCTGGAAATGTAAGAAATTGTAGTTTCAGTTCCTTATCATCCGGGTAAGTCGTAAAAGTCGACAATGTTTTATAGTGTTTTAGATTCAGGTGACAGGCTTGTAAAATGTCACTGTAAGGTTGGGTGATCGATTGTAACAATATTTCTATAGTTTTCTTTTTAGAAAAATAATTTGACGATATACAACATTCCGTAACAATGAACAGCGATGCTCCGCGTGGCCCCCTAGCATAACCACCGAAACGCGATATGATATAGCGATTTATTACGTTTAACTGTCAAAAGACAATGGGTTTTGTCAGTTAAGCGTCGATAAAACGCTATGCCACGAGATACATACCGTGTTTCGGTGGTCACGCTAGGGAGCCAGACAGTAACGATGCGTGATGACACCGTTGTCTCTGATTTTCATAACACAAGTGCTTGAGCTACTTACTTTGCAATCGGAGCAATGTATGTGATGTTGTCAAATATTTATTATATTTATTTTGACAAATAATAAAATGTTCAGCTTCTTTTGAGGCTGACTTTAGTCAGTGAGTCAGTCTGTTTAAGCACTGTAGAAAAAAGACTCATGGCTTTCGACTCATTTCAATGATAAGTTTGGAAAATTTCGATTTTTGACGAACAAGTCTACTGTTTGAAATAACAACTTGCTATTTTCATAATTTGAGTGTTCAAATACTTAGAACAGAATTTCAAACCTTTTTTCAAACCTCTGATTCTCTGAATGATTTCCAGGTTATTTATTATAAAGATAATTTTAAAGAGTTCAAAGAGGAAAATTAAGAAGTAAGAGTCAAATGTTCTTTCATAACATCTGAATACGGTACTAAATCTTTTTTGTCTTTAGTTTTTAATGGAAATGATTATAAATTATAAAGATTATATTTGTAATTTTTCCACTTAAACAAAAAGTAAAATGATTTATCGAAACCAAACACCAGTTATACATAATTGTAATCTGATTCTTTCGCCCACGTTTACAGTAAGATCGAATAGAACACCCTCAACTCCGCGTCAAAAGAATCATAATTATTATTGTGTGTGTCTAAAAGTTTTCCCACTGAAATGTAATTAGTACGATGAATATAAAATGGGTTTCGGAGTTCGTGGCATATCAACCTTGAAACATATTTTTAGATTGTAGGGGTTTGTTTACATAAGGCGTGGCAACAAGTGTCTCTGTACTGTCAACTTTTTCAAATTAATAATGTACATGAAACCACGTGTGGCTCGGTTCAGTTAAAATAATTTTAGGGTAATAAAATCATTTTTAGGGTTCTGAACCTCAAAAGGAAAAAACGGAACCTTTAAAGAATCACTTTGTTGTACGTCTGTCTGTCTGTCCGTCCGTCTGTCTGTCAAGAACCTTTATCTCAGGGACACGGGGAGGTATTCAGTTGAAATTAAAACCATATACTCAGGTCTACAGTCCCTTGAAGCTGTGAAAAAATCAAACTTCTAAATCAATGTAAAAAAGGTACGACCGTTTATGCGATTTCCGATACGCACTAGTCCGGTTTTTTTCATACGAATAACATTATCTGGCTACTTTATTCGGAGTTAACAATTACTTCGCATTGCTTTATTATTTAAACTCTATAAATGTCTTCAGATTATGCAACTTTAATGTACATCTGGATCTCTAATCACTTGTAATGCAATCCTTCGCGTGACTCAAAATTGATCAATTTTCTAGTTAGAATGCGACCAGCTGTCTAGTTATCTAGTTAGGTATATTGACTATCTAAACAACTTTAGGATTTTATCTCAAAATACTAAAAACTTCTACGACTGCGAAGTATTTTCTTCTTAGATATGTGATAACATCTAAGTTAATAATTATTTCCCAGATTATTAATAAAATTTGGTTGCTAACAAACCTATTCATAAATAGGATTTTATATTCTTGACTTTTATTACATTTTCTTAGTTATTATGCTTAGATAGCCCGAAGATGTTTTGGTATAACATAGTAAATTACATTGTAATTGGGAAACTTAATACGCCTAATAGACATGATAAGAGTATCCAACTCGTAATTACCCAAGAGACAGCAAGTTGATGTGTTTAGCCGAACGAAATAATTGAACAAATTAAATAAAATAAAATTCAAATTAAGACGGATTAAATGACTACTGTATCGACTGTTCCTATTATTCACCATTATTATTAAAAACCTTTGTAAAGAAAAAAGGCAGATCGCTTAAAGTGAGGAACTTGAAAGGGAATTTGAAAAGGCTTTTGACTGTGTTGACCACCTGATCTTTAAGAACAAGAGAGCTATGGTGATTTATTGAGATGGGCGAAATCCTCAATTTTATAAAAAATCTGTATTACGTAACTGTTTCGTCAGTGGTCGCACAGAGTAACAACTCGGGCCACTTTTTTAGTACGCTAGTATCAGTGGTATATTTAAGCATATTTGCTTATTTATTTCTTTTCTTATATTTTGATAAGTTGAGATATTTAAATACGATAATTTACCTTACAACAATGCAAATAATAGTCAGCAGAAAACATATTAGTATTTTTAATCACATAAAACAGTGAATGCAAGTATGGTTTTCAACGCAAATGAGGAAACTGTGTTTGGTGTTTAGAAGTCCACTGAAACTTTCACTTTTCAGGAAACCCAAGGGCTCCTTTATTATGCTAATTTCAGAGTATGCTAAGAATTATTATATTTAAGAAAAAATGGCCGTAGGAAGTGGATGTATTTGTAAAAGAAATGATATAAAGATTCTCCTGAAAAAGCTTTTACTTGGTAGATGATCGTAATAACTTTAACAGCCTTCCTTACAATGTTTTTCACTTAGCTTAGATAAAACGAGTATTTATAACAAGTTATTCCTTGACTTGAGAAATAACGATAACTGTTTAATATTCCAAATTATGTTGGTTTAGAAATACCAAGTTGCTTGAATCTTAATTAAAATAAATGAAGGCCTTTTTGTTTGGGCTTTTAAGGATTGTATTATATGGAAAACGTATTTTTTTTGTTATTACTTCGTCTTAAAAGTCCTATTATTGTTATCAAGTAGTAGGCATTATAACGCGAATGTCTAGTTTTGTATTTATTTCATGATGAAAATCTCTCAGATAACTTTATTTTTCTGTACAACATTATCTATTCCCACTATGTAAGTTTAAACCACGCAATTATATAATACTTGCTATAACATGACGGAGAGACGGTTATGTTTGTTCAAGTTAATTTAAAAAATAAAGTTTTCACTTCATTTTAAAGTGTATTTTTATCAATCAAACTTATAGATAACGTTTATGTGAACGAATCCTTTTTAGATAGGAACCATAGTAAAATAGTTTCTTTGGTCACTCCACTTCAGTGACCAAATAATTCTAAGTCCCAGGTGGTGTTTCGATTTTAAGGGATTATACGTAGTTGGAATTTTAGGTACTTTTTTCTACAAATCCGCAAAACACCACAAAATCTCGAGTTGGTATTTTATGTATGTGGTATTATGCGTCTAAAAGCGCAGAAGTATATTTCAGATCTCATTTGACGACCTCCTTGGTCGAGTGGCTTTGTACACCGGTTTTCAAGGTGTCGCCATCTCTGAGGTCCCGGGTTCAATCCTCGGTTGGGTCAATTTAGAAAACGAACTTTTCTATATTGGCTCAGGTGTGGGTGTTTGTGATACCACCGTTGTCTCCGATTTCCATAACACAAGTGCTTTAGCTACTTACTTTGGAATCGGAGCAATGTATGTGATGTTGTCAAATATTTATTATTATTTATTTATTTATTATTATTATTGGCAGGGTAGGTGCTGCGGGTAGGGTTGCCAGATGGGCTGTACTTGGCTGGATTGTCCAGCTATTTCATATGTTGTCTAGTGTCCCGGTTTAAGGTAAAATGTCTAGCTAAAAATGAGTTGCGGGATGACTGAAAATATGCGCAGTAATTTACTCCAATTTAATTCACCGCTCACGATTCGTGCTACCCTAGTCACTATTCAACTACCTATATGTAACCTTGAATAATATTGACACTGAAACAAAAAACACGTTTCAGACTTCTTTTAACTTCTCTTTGCAATCATCCCAGTCATTTTATGACAAATTTTAAGGTATCTCCACACGTACCTGTGGTAGTTGTTTAAGTGATATTAAGCCTGTTGATGGGCAATAAAGCTGAACACGTGTGCCGCATTAAAATGTGCCCTGTGTCTAGCTAATGAAAGTATTTATTGATCTAGCAAACAACTTGTGCAGCACAGGATAAGCGCAAATGTATAAACGTGCCATGTTTTTTAAACTGTATTATCTTGTTTTTTTTTTAAACGGTTTGATTTTGAGCGAATATTCTCGATCTCTCGTATGCCAACTACTAATGCTAAAAGTAATCTGTACCTGCGACTTCATTCACAAGAATTTCTGCATCTGTAGAAGCGTCAAGAATAATAAACAAATACGATGTTAGCGTTGTTAATGCGAAAAAGGGCTAGTTATAATATACCTAATTACCTAGTTTTTAATTATTTAATGTGTAAATTGAAATTGTTTTTTCACTTACTCTATAAGAAGTTAAGTACTTACCAAATAAAATAAATTCTTCTGTATGAATAAGGGCGAGGATGAAACTAGAATCCTACTTCGAAGGGTTTTCTTTTCTCATTTTGTCTGGTACGTGCCCACATTTCGTAATGAAACTTAAGCAGATAATATTTATTGGATTCATACGCAATCGCGTAACTGTGACTCAATTTTCTCAACTCGGCGTTCGTTCATTTAAGCGAACACAGATCTTCCATTTGTGGTCGATGTATCTTTTGGTATTTTATTTGTACTGTATTTATGTATACTTACTTTTGTAGATTTTGCATAAATTTTAAATAAATGCAAACCTAAAAAATAAGATCTGTAGCCAAAATTGGAGACCGTTTTGATTTATATGATGACAAAAATGTTTGTTGAAAAGAAATATTATAATTAGGTGATACTTAATTGGTGACAAATATAAACTTTGGTGATATAAAAAATTGTCTCCTTAAAAAACCCCTAGGGAACTTTTGACCGGAAAGTTTCCTATGTTTTAATCCAGGCTATAAACTATTCCCCTACTAATAAAGATTGTATAACAGATCTATAGTTACACAGTGTGTTGTCCCTTTCTTTTTAATGTCAAACTTAAATAGTTTGTCACCATTGTGTAACTATACATCTGCTATACAATCTTTATTAGTAAGGGGGTATATGTGTGCCAAATCCAGACGACCTCCGTGGTCGAGTGGCTTTGTACGTGGCTTTGTACACCGGTTTTCAAGGTGTCGCCATCTCTGAGGTCCTGGGTTCGATCCCCGGTCGGGTCAATTTAGAAAACGAACTTATCTATATTGGCTCGGGTCTACCACCGTTGTCTCTGATTTCCACAACACAAGTGCTTTAGCTACTTACTTTAGAATTGGAGCAATGTATGTGATGTTGTCAAATATTTATTATTTATATTTATTTATTTACTCCAGATCCATTCAGCCGTTTTTGCGTGATTGAGTAACAGATATCCAAACATCCAAACTTACACAATTATAATATAATAATAGGAACATTTTAAGACTGTTTGGTTTCTATCTACGTATTGATTGAAAAATATTGTTATTACCTATTTTGTTTTTGGTACACAAATCATATTACGCTCTTTAATTGTTCGGTCACACGTAATCTTACACAAGTAATGCTATGGTAAATCAAAAAGATATTTTCATACCATAGGCTCTCCAAATTTGTATGCTAGTTTCGCCTGCGTGGAAATTCGTAAAAACCCCAGGGAATCATAATGTTTTAATAGGCGTTTTAATTATCTTTGCGCCAAATTTCATTTAAATCTGTTAAGGGCGATTTTCCACGAAACGATTTTTTGCCGGTGCCAGTATGGGCCAAAATTATATGGGACATGGAGCCGGTGTTGTATGAGACACTATAGAGCTATTTACTTGATACCGGTGCTGGCGACGGTTCAAAGGCTAACAAAAAGCCGGTTCAAAAACCGGGCCGTGTAGAAACCGTATTGTGGAAATGCGCCCTAAGCGATATCAAAATGTCTGCGAAGCCAATGTTGTCTTCAATGTAGACCTTATTGCGTTATTTTCCATTTGCTATAAATAAATGGTGAAAATGCATTCAATGTGTGATTTTCAAGATATTTTCTGAAAATCTTATAATGTATGAAAGAATTTAAAAAGCTTCATACACAAAAGCAATAACTACATCTCCGCAGCAATATGCATACAAAATAGTTTATCGCATATTATGGTATGTAGTATTTCAAAACAAAACATATCAAATGTAGCTTATTTTAAACATTTTCTTTGAATATTGATGTCTCTTATAATATGAATAAATAGGCAAATAAGAAAGGCAACAACTCTTAGCATCACTAAGAAACAGTTCAATGCCAGATAATAATAGTTCAAAAGGAATGCGCGCGCCTCCGTATTCCTGCCTGCACCCGGTTGATCATGACCCAAATCTCGGTCACCCGGGTTGGTCATGACCCACTTCTGGGATTGTGATCGTGACCTGTGAATGGGTTGCGTATGCCCGGGCGTGATCTTGACCTGCAACCAGCACTGTTTTGTGAAAGAAATAAGGTCTGCAAGGGCCTTTTTAATTCATCGTTTATCCCATAAAAGGATCTCAAGTGTTTTTAAGAGAAATAGTGTTTGTTCCATTTGATTTTGCTTTTGGTGGAAATTAAACCTTATCTTTTGACTTTTAAAGTATTTTCTCCTGTAATTGATTTCTAAGCCATTAAAGCTAAAAGCTATATGGGTAGGTACTATCGACAACACTTCCGCTTTACCATTCACAGTTAAAATAGCTTGCAAGCCGCGCCGTCCCTAACATACGTTTAGTTCTTGCAGGCGCGATACGCGCACACGATTTTTCCGCAAAGTGGTAAAGCCCCTCTTTTCGCAACCTGTTGCGTATTAAGAATTTTTATTCTTTGTTCGCAACCAGTTGCGAATCAAGAAAACTTTTTCCTTAACCGCAACAAGGCATCCTGATTGGCCTGATTCGCAACCAGTTGCGACAAAAAGCACGTGAGTTGCCGTTTATACCTATACCAAAAGCGTTGTGCAATTTAAGGACATCATAAAACCGAACTACTTTTACAACTTCAGTTTACTGATAAGCAGTTCGTCATGTCATCCTGTGTTGTATTTTTTTATTTCAGTGCGTATTATACCAACATGACATTTGTTAGTGCGTGACGGCCTTGCGTGTTAAAATATTATTTTAATGTTTTTTCAAAAGGATTTTTCAAAAGGAAAGAAGGATAGCTTGAAAAGAATTATATGAAGCTGGTGGATTTATTGCTTTATTTAATCTGATGAATTAATAGGTAATTTTGAATTACATTCATAGTAGCAAATAAAAGTTCGTAAGTTTAGTCAATGAAAAAACGACTTTATCGTCAATCCGAAACTCAAGACCATTCGTTCATCATTTACATGGTTCAGCATTTGCACAACTCTCAGAGCATTTGTCAAGGAGGTTATAAT
Organism: Catoptria pinella; assembly: GCA_963556745.1. Classification (NCBI taxonomy): domain Eukaryota; kingdom Metazoa; phylum Arthropoda; class Insecta; order Lepidoptera; family Crambidae; genus Catoptria; species Catoptria pinella. The sequence goes on from OY750777.1 coordinate 4,317,693, forward strand.
GGAGCTGTCACTCTTTTTCCTTATGTAAAGTACCCATCAATCCTTTTACGTAAGCTCACAACATAATGTGGCTCACACAAATAAAACTGTTTTTTTATTACAGCTGCAGTCACAGACGTAACTTACTTTTCTCACTTATGCTCTAAAACTGAGATTCCCAATCTATTTTGGGCAAGAGACCCCTTTTCCAAAATTGACTGATATCTCAGACCCCCATAGCCAAATTACTTTAAAAATCCTATCAAATATCAAGCGTAATTATAATTATTCGTTTATGTCGACCCCTGGGAAATCGATTTCGACCCCGAGGGGTCAATATCTACCACTTTGGGAATCGCTGCTCTAAAATATAACCATTTGAAAAAATAATGCGGGTTGTTCCACATTTACGTTCATCACGTTCCAAATTTGAAATTCAGCGCGGAAATGAATTTCAATACTCTTCTCGCACTAGTGCGGGAAGATTGGAGACGGGAGGAGAAACTTTATGGTTGCATGACTAATTGTTTAACATGGCCACATGAACCAAAAAAAAACTAAGAAAAATTGATTGACTTAAATTTCTTGAGAAAAGCACTATACAAGTATACAAGCAAGTGTACTGGAAGCTATTTACATTGCTTCGAATGATTAAAGCCCTCGATTACGACTCGGGATTCAAACCATCTTCGACAATGTAAATGTTAAATTCCCGATCTCGACTGTAATGTACTATTTTGAACTTGATGCTATCAATTTCTTTTTTTAATAGAGCTATAAGATGACACGGCACATACTGGAGCATTTAAATTTAATTGACGTCTCTGAGTGCGGCACTAAAATACTATTCAGGCGGCGATAAAGGACAATATTTTTAAAAACTATCCACGGAAGCTGATCGTTATACAGTCTAACTTTTTATTTTATTTCCTCGAAACGTCTAACACAATGTTATTATCATCAACAGTAAAGCACACATCGAAGAGTTTCGCATAAAAGAACGGCCTTACCATAAAAGATTTTAAAACACTGTTTAATTTAGACACTGTTTAAATGTCGTGTCTTTCAAACAATATTGTCAAAAAAGTGACAGCATCACATTTAAACAGTGTCTAAGTTAAATACTTGTTGAACAGTGTTTTAAAATCTTTTGTGGTGAGGCCGTAAGAGTCAAGCAAGCTACACAAGTAAAAGGTGATTACGTGTATTTTTATGTATGATTTAAGTATTGATTTTATTTGATAAATAAATAAGATCATAATAACGATGATATGATCATATAAAATTACATACAACCTCATATAAGGCTCACCGACATGTTTGTAAAGTGTGAGAAGGGTTTCCCGGAAACGGAAACGGAAAGTAGGTCAATGTCGCCCTAGGAGGCTGTTCTGGAGTGAGGGTGCTCATCTTATGTCACACACGCTAAATTTAGACTCGATTGTTTGTAACAATGCCACTTTTGATACGATAGAAAAGGATGGCATTTTATCTTAGAAAAGGGGAGAAGAAAACCTTGGGAGCAGAGCAAAATATGCGTATAATATGTGTCACATTTATTTGAGATTCAAATATAAGTAATTCATATTAGAGTTTTTGTTAGGGCGCATTTACATTAGGCGGTGGACGTATGTGTCGATCGCATTCGGTTTAACTGATTTCGATAAGCGAATTAATCGGATAAGCATATATCTGTGACCGAATGATTTAACAGCCTTACCGAATAACTGTTTAACTGGTTTTTAACCGAAATCGTACTACGAATACAGCCTCTTTAAATTGGTTTAAAAAGGCTCCCTTTTTATTATGTTTATGTTTCCATTACTTCTTTAAGTGATTATAATGTAACACTCGACCTAAAACATTATTAGTAATAAACCGAAGATATTTGCGGTATATATTCCGACGCCATAAGCGTTTTATCGCTTATGAACGCAATACCGATATTACATGGATGTCGGGCACATAATATATAAAGCTAAAGCAGTAACCCAACCCAATTATGTAAAAAAGTCCGAAACGACGCATTCACACGATAACCACGCTACAAAATTTCTAGAAAATTTTGCATTTATTATTTCGAAGAAGGGGTATAGTAGATTTATATTTATTTATTAACTAGTGGGACCCAGTAAACTTCGTATCTAAGTGATACGAAGTTCACGATTTATATGATTATCAATTTAATTATTATTTAACCTTGAGATTTTTAAAATATTCAAAACCGGCGTCATCTAATTAATTAATTAGTTAGTGAATAACAAAATAGCAGAATACTAAAACGCAAGCAACACTACGTATGCTTTATTTCTCCGAGTGCTTTTTATCATTCACCGATCTTTCAGAATAAATAAACCTCTAATTCAGATACAACATTGCAAATGTTGTATTTTCGATTATTAAAATGTTTTTTTTTTGGGGTTTTTCTATTGTTTTTTGTTTCTAAACCACCCCAGTACTATAGCAAACAAAACAAACAAAAAAAATTAAGCCGTTTTTGAGTTTTAGGCAGACTATTGAACAGCAATTCATTTTATATGTAAGAGGATTTACATCAACATGCACACACATTAAAATGCATTAAATTACGTAGGTACTTTAAACAATATGTATGATAAATACAAATTGAAACAAAAAGTGTGATTAAGGTGCATAGCAGGTAAAAGTTGTGTGCCGCAGCGATGCAAAAAGGTGAAAACTTTCAATTTCCAAAGACGTGGAGGCGCGCAAAAGTAACTTTTAGTAGGTATACTGCTTTTACTTTTTTACACTATGTCCTGGGAGTAGCGTTATTGTCATATGGTAGCGTGAAGTGGAATGAGTGGCTTACTAGGTGCTAATACATGGAGTAATATTTTAATTAACTTGCTGTCATAGGCACTGTTGCCACTATAGACAGTTTTAATTATTTTGTTTAGAATACAAAATGCATAATGTTTGTAATTTTGTAATTATTATCCGTTATTTAGCCCACACAGTACATTTTCTTCTTATTTCAGGACTAACTAAATGAATGGTAACTTGTAATTAAATTTTTTTAATGTCATAATGACGTAAAAACTAGACGGAATCCTCCAAAACTATTTTGCGGGCAGCTGTTACTAAAGACGACTAATTAAAGAAAAAATAGCTTTAACAAATATAGGTAAACATAATTTACATGTGAACATTTGAATGTGAATATTTGATTGAATTACCTCAGTTCGATCAGTTACAAACAGAAATAGCTAGACAATGACGTTCACGAGTGTTAGTAACAGCTGTGTACGTCATTGTGTCGTGAAATATCACTTTGTTTTCATAGATTTAACAAGGTTATGTAATTTTCATAAACCATTTAAACGTGATTCTATAAAAGAAAAGTAAGGTACAATCTAAGTTTTATTTGTAAGTGTGGGCATTAAGGGGCTGATATGAGCCAACTAGCGCCGCCAGTCGATTTTATTTTATTTATTCTAAATAAGCCCAATTTCTTAAAAAAGGAATCGGTTAAGGTTTTGTTAATAACGTTTAATATTTATTTAATAACTTTACACAGTTTGAAAAGGCATGCAAACAGTTTAAAACGCGTTTTTAAACTATTGCACGCATTTTGTAATGTTGTAACGTTATTCAATAAACATTAGACGTCATTCACAAGACCTTGACTGATTCCTTTTTAAGAAATTGGGCTGATTTAGAATAAATAAAATAAAATAGACTGGCGGCGCTAGTTGGCTCATGTCAGCCCCTTAAAATTGAACCTACTGGAGCTTTAAGAAATCATAATATTTTACAGAAGACGACGGTAGCAGTTGTTTTGAAATGTTTTAGTGGTCCGTATACCTTTAATCTTCGAAACTAAAGCATTCCTTCATTAATAATTTGTTAATGTTTGTTCTAATAATGGCGGCGGGAGCTGTTATTCTAAAACGAATTTCATGGGTGGAGAGGATCATCAATTTTGATAATACCTTCAAGGACTGTCGGATTAATTTCACCAAAGTGAAATTCACCGTCCTTAAAGTCTGGTTAATTTATGAAGTTGCTTTTTTAATACTAAATAATATACTAGAAAAAATAGGACTCGCACCAGATCATGTTCTCGGACGGGAATCGAACCCGCGACCTTTGGATAACCGGTCCAATGCTCTGACCGCTGAGCTACCGAGTCACTAGTGGGAACGTCGAATTTCTTCTAGTATATCAACTCTTACGCTGCAAGCCAGCGCCATCTCACCAATGTAGAAGGAATTAACTTCAACATTCAACTGAACATCTTTCCAGATATTTTTAAACAGTTGATTAAGATGAGAAAGCTTTTTTAACTATTTGAAATTTTGAGATTTAAGCATTCACAATGCTATTTTTATATAATACTAAATAATATACTAGAAAAAATAGGACTCGCACCAGATCATGTTCTCGGACAAGAATCGAACCCGCGACCTTTGGATAACCGGTCCAATGCTCTGACCGCTGAGCTACCGAGTCACTAGTGTTATTTAGTATTATATAGAAATAGCATTGTGAATGCTTAAATCTCAAAATTTCAAAAAGTTGCTTTTTTGTCTGAAAATTTTTAGTTAATCTTGGTCTAAATAAATATTAATCTAAATGATGTTGAAGAAGAGTTTACGGAGAGTATTTTATTTCTAGGTATTACACTAGATTCACAACTGCAATGGCAATAGGATCCTCATATTGAAGCCTTGTCAAGTAGACTTAGTTCCGCAGCCTTCGCTGTTAAGAAAATAAGGATTGTAACTGATATTGAAACGGCAAGGTTATTTGTTATTTTTACAGTGTAATGTCTTATGCCCGCTACTATTGTGGGGCTCGGCTGCCAATATCCAAAATATTTTTGTACTTCAAAAAAAGCTTTTCGTGCCATATACAATCTTTGGCGGAGCAATTCTCTGAGAGAATTGTTTAACTAACTTTGGCTGGCCAATACATAATGTCTATGAAAATTTAGTATATGTAAGGAAATACCATGATTCATTTACGGAGAACAGCGATAATCACCATTTTAATACAAGAAATAAAGATAAACTTGCATAACCTTGATTAATTAAGTTCCACAATAAGTATGAATTTAAAAATCATGTTAAAAAGACGCTCATGGGTAAAGTAGACGATTATCTGAAAGACCGAAATGCGTAGAAATGATGTAACATATAACTTGCTAGTACTTATAAGTACTTTGTTGTCAATAATCTGTTGTATTGTATTTGGTAACGATATATTTAAGTTGTAAATATTGTTACTGATTTCTGTTAAAGCTGATAAGTTTCTTGTGTCCGTTCTTTTTATCAGTTAAAAAAGTCTGAATTAGGTGGTAGGAAAATTACTAAGTTTATTTGAATTAAACATATTTTGATTTGACTTGACTTTTTTCTTTGTAGATTCGTAGAAGAAACTCGAAAAAATTGTATGTTAACTCGCGAATTGAGTAAGTAATATTACTTGCATCAATGTTTTTAAAAAACTGATGAAAATAAATAAATGAGTAACATTTTTTGATAAATTATTTGAAATAATTTTACAATTATTTGAAAAAAAAATATTTTTTTTTTCTTTTCACGTATTTTACCTAAAAAGATTTTGCATTAAAAATAGTTGACTCAAACGTAATGTGAAGATTCGTTTTCTTAAAAGCAACTTATTATTCGACTCGCTAATTTGCTCCATAATTCAAAAATTTAAGGTAGCGGTTTCACTACGAGATGAAATTGTAAGATATTTTTTTTAAACAAAGGAAATATTTTGTTTTGGTCATAGCTGTTATAATTCTTCAACATTTCAGTAGGTAATTGCAATTTAGTTTTTTTTAATACTAGCTATCATCGGTATGTGTTGCAAGTTGCAATATTTTTTTTTTTTGTCAAATACTTTCGAGGTCGTAAGCAGAACAACTCATAAGGTTTAGGAACGCATAGAGGACGAACATACAAACATTATTTTTTTTAAATATAAATAGATTAAAATTGAGAAAATATAAATAAGGCATATAATTTTTAATAAGCTAATTCATTTCCCAGAACGGTTTTTGTTTTTTAATATTTCTCATACATGAAGGTCAATGATCTCTACAATAATGTCACCGTGGCTTTAGAAAGATAATGCTTTGTTGCAAACGAATAAAAGACTATACAAACACAACAAGCTCTTTTAAAAACGACCAAATTGTTGTAAGTGCTCTACAACAATTTGGTCGTTTTTAAAAGAGCTTGTTGTGTTTGTGATTTTATATTGTTCCTTTGTTGTGCGCTTCAAAAAATGTATCCCTCATCCTTTTTTTCATTAGGAAAATGATAGGCTTTACCAAGGTAATGTATGTTCAAATAGAATCATTTTAGAGTTCTTGGTTCAAATCAAGAACTCTAAAATCATATTGTATTGGTTCAAACGAATTTTAACCAAGAACTTTACTATAATCATATTCCTGCCATAATCATATTGTATTTGAATGAAAAATCTTGAATTTTTTTGAGCTGACGAACTATCCGCGAAAATGTTAAGTTTAATGTGGTTTTTTATCTACTATTAGTTAAGTAGGACTTTGGGGTAGACTTTGTGGCTTTAGTTTTCGGGCGATAGCTATAGCACGTCCTAAAACGTTCTCAGGACTTTTATCGTACCAAATTTTGTTACTTGGGTACCTTCACTTTGAAACTAATTTAGGTATTTACTTTGATAACTTGTTCTTAAAGAACAAGGTGATTGTCTATTTGAAGAAGTAAGATACAAGTCACTTTTGTGACTTGATATTCTTAATAGGTGCTCAGACAGTATAACAGCCTGTCTGAGTACATCCTTCAGACAAATTGCTTTTTGTATAAAAGTAACACACACACACACACACACATGCTTCAATGAACTTAACCATTTACATTTCACTACAGATACTTAATTTTTATACTTAATTACTCGTTACTTTAAAAAAAAATCCATAGTACTTAGTTAAAAACATATCATCGCAATCTAGTTGTCGATTTAAGCAGCCAAAAATATTTAAATAACAGCTAAAGTCTATAAATAAAATGTCTGCTCTTCAAAAAATATGACAAAGCTTTTGAAACGTCAGATTACGAAACGCGAAAATTAAAAGGTTTTCAGAGCGTAAGTTCAGAGGGGTTACTGCGAAAAAAGAACCGCTACTATCGGACTATATTCGTGCTGATTTTTAAACCTTATTCCATTAGCTTAGAGTAAGGTTCGACAGGAACAATTCACTGAAAAATACTAAGCCAGTGCATATATATAGTACTGACTATTAGTGTCATTACAATCAGGCACTTTACTATACATACTCACTAGCAAGAGTGTTTTATGGGGCACCACAGCAACCAAACCTATAGTGCTCGGTGAATAGTAAAGTATTTGCTTAAAACCACGGACCTGAAAAAAAAGACAGCATAATACCACACTGAAAAGAAGTGAAGCATGCAAGGCCTTACAATTTCGTTTGTTATACATGACCTACACTCACACAAATACATCTGGAAAGAAAAGACCGGTATTTGTGTGAGTGTCGGTTATTGTACACCATACGACATTGTAGGGCCTTGCATGCTTCACTTCTTTTTAGTGTGGTATTACGTCCGTCTTTTTTCAGGTCCGAGCTTAAAACATGGTAAAAATGGTACTTGAAGCCATTGAAGGGTTATGTATATGCCGTTAGAACATAGGATATCCAATACTGTGTATTTGTTGATTGATTAAAACCTTGTTTCGTGTCAAGTTGGATAAGATGACAGCTTCATTACAGCCCTTAAGACCATTTTTACACCCAAAGAAAATAGGCTGAAATTCTAGCAAATCAGAGTAGGCCCTCAGTCGACGATGCATTGTTCCGTATTCGACTAAGATATGAAAAGTAAACACAAACTAAGTGAATTCTCAAATATTTAGCAGAAAACATTTCGATATTAAAAAAACAAATCATCGAGCTCGGATATTTTGTTTCTAGTATTTGTTTAGATCAAATCGTTGTTATTGGTTTAGAAATGATTTTACAGTACCATGCGTATTATTAAAACACAGACTTTCAAAATGTAATGTTAATATTTTCTTAAGTAATATTTTCTATTTGCTTAGGCAACCTGTGGGAATTATTATTCTTTAACTGATGAATGGTTATTTCGATTTTCTATATTTTTAATAAAATACTAACATTAGATTCTAATAGGCGTTAAAGTATAAAATTGGCATTTTTTTCTTACACACAAATACTCTCATTTCAGTTGTATAATAAATTATGATGATGATAGCCAACTATCAGCAAATTTCTGATTTTCTTTCACATAACGTTATGAAAAGTATCTTATAAGTGACTCCTTTTTTGTTAGCAGAAATTACCACTTTTATCAGTGTTTTGAGTTGAGTAAAGAAAACACTCTTATATTTTAACGAAAAAAAAGTAATGTCCTGTGAAGTAACAAATACATATTGAGTTTGTGGCGCTTTATCCGCGCCATTACACTCCACTTAGCTTTAGTGACTGGGAGTGAACTCGGGACCTTGGTCGGTCAGTTGCCATCGCGAAGTAATGGACGAAAATAACATCGGGCGCGACCGTGACGGGTTAATGATTCCCGAATGTTGCCTATATACAAACCTCCTTACTAATAAAGATTGTATAGCAGATGTATAGTTACACAATGGTTACTCTCTGACAAACTATTTAAGTTTAACATTAAAAAGAAAGGAACAAACACTGTGTAACTATGCATCCGCTATACAATCTTTATTAGTAAGGGGGAAAGTAAGTCCAAATAAGTTAATAAATGCTTAAGGATTTTCCCTACACGAAGTATCACTAGAAGCTGTTAGAAAGCTGTGAGAAATACGTATAGAGTAGTTGGCATAAAGGACAAGGTGTGCTGTTAGTGCGTTTGCAGAGCCCTTTAATAAACGTGACAATTTGTCAACTGTCATGACAATTTAATATCCATTGCGTCAACCGATTTAAAGATAAAATAAACTACTCATAGCTACACCGCAATGTAATCCAAATTGTCATGACAATTGATATGTCACGTTATTTAATAGGACCCAGGTATTTGCATGTAAATTTATTTGCAAAGATTTCTTGATTTTACCATCTGTTGTGTGGAAGTATAGTTAAATATTCTTTCGCAATGTAACGCCTGGTTCTATTAAATAGATATCCTACGCTAAAGTATATATGTTTGTCCTTGGCTTTTTAAAAATACACAGAGGAAACACTTCAGAGCAGGTTTTGTTTCAAACCCACGTTTAAGTCTCGTGGTTAAAGATCGAGGCCAACTGGAAAACTAGGACCAGACTTTTGTATAAATAACAAGGTTGAATCTACTTTGACATTTGATATTGTCGCTGTTTCTTCACTATACTTATTACGGTATATATTTCTTAACACCAAGGAAATGCTAAATGTGCTTGGAACTTAGGTTGTTTTGTTCTAAGTCTGTAAAATAAGGGTATTTTATTAACCATGAGCGTCACCACCCATGAGCGATTAATCGCTGAGCGATTTTTGTCGCCGAGAAAAGAACATACACGTCCTTACCACAAAAGATCTTAAAACACTGTTCAACAAGTGTTTAACTTAGACACTGTTTAAATGTGATGCTGTCACTTTTTTAACAATATGGTTTGAAAGGGACTGCAACACATTTAAACACTGTCTAAATTAAACAGTGTTTTAAATCTTTTGTGGTAAGGCCGAAAGAGTTCAATACGTAAACGCCCACGAGCTACAAAAAGTAGCTCAGCGACTAATCGCCCGCAACATGACACTGACAAGAGTGACATAGGGTTTACTTAGCCCGCCCCCCTAGCGTGACCACCGAAACGCGATATGGTGAAGCGATTTACCACGTTTAACTGTCAAAAGACAATGGATTTTTGACAGTTGAGTGTTGATAAAACGCTATATCACGCGATATATATCGTGTTTCGTCGGTCATGCTAGAAAGACAGCGACAAAAAAACGCCGCGATTAACGCCACCGCTTCAAAAACTCGCTTATGGGCGAGAAGCCTAATTCATATTTTGTTAGCCAGTGACAGATTAGTTTTAGATTTTTGAATTCAGAATGCTATTTTATTTTAATTTTAAATTACCTACTATTTAAGATAAATAATATTAGAAAAATACTAGAAAAAATCGACTCACCCGTAGCACCTCAGACGGGCTACGGGTGAGTCGATTTTTTCTAGTATTTTTCTAATATTATTTATCTTAATATAAAAATAGCATTGTGAATGCGAAAAATCTAAATTTAAAAAATACCTACTATTTTTTTACTACAAAGATAAAAACCACTTGTTTCCAATGGAATGCGAAAGGTCCTAAGTTCAGGTCCCATCTGAGTGGATGGAGATGAGTGTGTTTTTAAATATAAACATAATTATTTAAGTTTGGTTACAATTTAAGTTTACTCAGGCTTGCAGCGAAGAAGTAAAAAGTAATAGAAAATTTCGCCGCTCCCACTAGCGACTCGGTAGCGTAATTGGTCAGTGCATTGGGCCGGAATCCCAAGGGTTCGAGTCCCGTCTGAGGTGCTACGGGTGAGTCGATTTTTCTAGTATTTTTTACAATATTATTTATCTTACCTAGAGTACCTAATTATATGTGCATTTATTAATCGGTCATTATAGGTCTGGCTTGCAAAACTAAAATATTAACCCTCCTTGCAAACTTTTTGCTGAGCTGGTAGAAAGGGAAACGCTTAATCGTTTTCTATCTACGAAAACGATAATCACAACTTAAACTTTTGGGCTCAACAACCTTTTAACAGTGTGCTCTTAGCACTTTGCGTAGTTTGTGATTATAAACGGCTGTAGTGAGATCTCAACCTAAAGTTTGAATGAGAAAATGTTCAAACGATGGTACCTACATCAGACTATATCGTATGTTTACATGCTTTTGAAGACCTGAGTGGTGCAGTGGTCAACATGCCGGTTTACCACGCAAGAGGTCCCGGGTTCGATTCCCGGCCGGGCAAAAAATGAAAAGATGAATTTTAATTTCTGAGACGTGTCTGGGTGTTACTATGTATAATAAGTATATATTTAAAAAGTATATAAGTAGTATATCAGTTGTCTAGCACCCATATTACAAGCTTTGCTTAGTTTGAGGCTAGGTAGCGCTTGTGACATTGTCCAGGCATTTATTATTATTAATTTTGTTGACTAATCCTAATTGAAAGGTAAAAGTAATCCGTGTAACTTAGCATTAGATAATATCATTCCCATAAATAATCTTAACGTCACATAATGATGACATCATGTAAGTAGATTGTCCATGATTGATGAAGGTCTCATAACGCGATAGGTATACCGGTCTTAACGACGACCTCCGTGGTCGAGTGGTTTGTACGCCGGTTTTCAAGGTGTCGCCATCTCTGAGGTCCCGGGTTCAAATCAAGAAAAACTAACTTTTCAATATTGACTCAGGTCTGTGTGTGTGTGTGTTTACTACCGTTGTCTCTGACATTTCCATAGCACAAGTGCTTTAGCTACTTACTTTGGGATCAGAGCAATGTTTTGTGATGTTGTCTAATATTTATATTTTATTTATTTAAAGGATTGAAACTAATTAGTCTTAAGTGCTAATTGCAATTAATCAAACGGTAGTGTCAGATAATATGACTGACATTACCGTGAGGTGTTGGTAACAAATTGTTTGCAAACTCCGACATAATTTACCTGTTGAGGGCTTATAAAAAAGGATCGTCTCGTTTTCGAACAAAAACACAATTGAAAAATAATATTTAATGATACAGAGTAAGCTATTAATGGTATAGATTATTTGCTAACAGAAAACTCGGCAAAATTCTTTCCTTTTTTCGTTCTTTAGTCCAAAAAGTTTCGTACGGAATTTTTTAGAACCTCATTGCTGTTAAATAAGACATATTTTGACTGCTAATAAATATCGAATCAATGTATTATTTATGAAAGAGCCAAATATTAGCCCCTTTACTAATAAAGATTGTATAACAGATGTGTAGTTACACTGTAAAAAATTATATATACATTGTCTGCAAAAATAGTCTAAAATAAGTTTACGAACCAATATTAGCTTCGGGACCACAAACTGATGCTTATCTGTATAATTTGAATGAACTCGTTAAGTGATAGTTCTTTATTTTTACCCAAACAAAACATATAATATACAGTTCTTATACTAAGTTATTTTTCATATTAGAAATGTGACCAGCTAAATGGTACATATACACTCAATTTAGTCAACACCGACAAGCAATTATTAAGATTGAAGTTAGAAATGTATTGCTTTTGATGTCGACTGAATCTAATCATGGTGGCCTTTGAAACTGTAGTTAACGCAATTTATACAATTAAACATGATAATATAATAAGGGCATGATCATAGGCATAATTTCTGATCTACGTAGTTTTGGCGTGTGAATGCGAAGCTTAGAATAAAACAGTAATTATACTTATAATGAAACAAAGTTTCTAGGTCCAAACTAAGGTAGCATATTCAGCGACTTTAAATAATACTAAATAATATACTCGAAAAAATTCGACTCGCACCAGATCATTCTCGGACGGTAATCGAACCCGCGACCTTTGGATATCCGGTCCAATGCTCTGACCGCTGAGCTACCGAGTCACTAGTAAGAACGTCGAATTTCTTCTAGTATATCAACTCTTACGCTGCAAGCCAGCGCCATCTCACCAATGTACAAGGAATTACCTCGACGTTCAATTGAAACATCTTTCAGATATTTTAAACAATTGATTAAGATGAGAAAGCTTTATAATTTTTAATTTTGAGATTTTAGGATTCACATTGATATTTTTACATAATACTAAATAATATACTAGAAAAAATACGACTCGCACCAGATCATTAACTTGACTTTAAATAAATTGAAAAAATACTAACAGCCCTAGTTATGAATATTATTCTTTAAAAGGTTTATCCAGTAAGCGGGTTTGTAAAGTGGATTGGATTTGAGTTGTAGAATTAAGGATTAGTTTAATGCTCTCTAAACAATATCGAATATTTCCTTCCTTCTCTTGTATGAATCCGACGGATTGAATAAGTAAGTTTTATTATGTTAGTCACGATTTTTTTTAGTCACTTTTCCAATATTGCCATTTTCATCAAAACATGTTTAAAGTGCTATTCATCAATATTTTATACTTAGCAACTTTAGCAAGTCTAGCTTCGATTTTGACTTCTTTCTAATACTACCCATTTCCACTGAATCAAAATTAATGTTCTTGAAAACACTTTTGAGATAAGTTCGTGCCCGTGTTTGAAAACCGTTAGAAATGATAAATTAATAATTGTTCAAGAAGTTGTGTGTTTGTTTGAGACCAACACAAAGTTGTTTTATTAGATACCTATTCAAAATGTGCGGAAAGTATCGATTTTTTGCTTTTCACGAGTTTAATCATGAAAGCTTATACAGTAGTATAAGCTGTTTATTTTATGAGAACTTTTTGATTGTAACGAAATTGTATTGTGTATCACATTTATTACACATTGCATTAGGTCAGCGTTTCCAAAAAATAAATTTTTCTCCAATCGATTATTAATTGATCATAAAACCAAACAATGCTGATTAGTTTTCATATAACTTTGTGTTTGCAAATGAAATGTCGTTTAGTTGCAGGTGTGTGGCCGCCCGAAGGGCTGGAAGCCCCGTCGAGCGTGCGCGGCAGCTCGGTGGACTACGCCGCGGCACTTCTGCTTGCTGCTATGGCCGCTGTGTTGTTGGCCGCTGTGGGGTACCAGTGTGCTGCGACGTGGCGTTGGATTATGGGCAGGTACGTCAACCAAAGACCTTAATTTACTGGAGAAAATGCAAATTTTAGAAGAACAATAAACTTTTTAAGAGAGAAGACATAGTTTAGCAGATCGGTTGTCTACGCCGCGCTATACAAATTCTGTGCCGCGATGACCGCTATCTTACTGGCCGCAATGTGTTGGATAGTGGCAAGTGCGTTTACAATAAACTTTAACCTGGAGAAAAGACAAAATTTAGCTGAATGTAAACTAACGTTGCAGCACTGTTTTTGGCTGCGAGGGCTGCTGTTCTACTCGCCACTGTGGGCTATCAGTACCTGGTGATGAAGCGTTCGACCATGGGCACGATTAAGATTTAGGGAAAAAGTTCTACTTTAGCAGAACAATAGATTCTGTTGCGTTACGATGGCCGCCTGTATTACTGCCGTGGAGACACGTAGCATTGGATTATGGGCAGAATATGTGTCAAGCCTGTAGACCTCAACCTCCTGGAGAAAAGATATCTTAGCAGAACAGTAGAGTACACCACGGCACTGTTTTCCTCCATACTAAATTGATAAATTTCCAGGAGTTTGGTGGCGCAGTGGCTTAGCGCAGCGATTGCGAAGGTTAAGCAACTTCCGCAAGGGTCGGTCATGATCCCATCACCCATCCGGGTGACCAAATATTTTTAAGTCAAGTTCCTATGTGCTTCGGAAGGCACTTTAAGGCGTTTCATTAACACCCATCAATCCGCTTTGGGCCTGCATGTTGGGTTTTGGCCCATCCTCCTTACCCACCCATAAGGAAGGCCTGTGCTCCAGCAGTGGGGATGTTATAAATGGCTGATATCTGATAAAATAACCCATTATACCAAAGCATTTCAATGAAGATTAATATATTATCTTTATTCTACAGAACCAGGCGTGATTCTGAGGAAAGTAACTGCGACTCCCTTTCACGCCAAGCAGCGATACGCATCAGTCACTCCTTACCAGACCTGCAGACGGAACCCTTGAAGCAGGAATACGTTCAAGAGCACAAAGATCCGGCCAAAAAGGTGAGACATTATACTCTTGTATCATCATCAACCTCTTAGGCCTAGTTCCCATTAGGCTAGTACTTTAGTCGAGTGGCGAGTAACTTTGTTAGTAGTAATGTATGTGATCCGCAAAACTTTGTCGAGTAGTTTAAGTGATTGTTCTCCCATTTTGAAGTATCACTTATGTGGAACGCGATTTTGATTTTTAATGTCTAATTTTTCTTCTTCGACATCAGCCATTTTTAAATGTTTCTACTATTAGAGTACAGGCCTTCCTCATAGGTAAATGAAAAGCTCGGAGCTTCTGCTTAGATCTCACAAACTTTATACCTATATGTCGATGCCATAACTTACCTACACGTGCCAGATGCTGCTTTATGTGTTTGTGACTGATAATATAGTTACGTGTATCCATAGGACGAACTGTACTCTTTTCTGAAGGAAAGATACCCAATTACCAGCTTCTGAGAAATATTGCTTAGCTTCTGCAATCGCAGAATGAACGTATCTATCTTAAACACCAATATTTTAATCATTCGAAGAGCTCAAAGGAGAAATATTATCGTCTTCAAAGCAAATAACTCTGAAAGTCTGATCATCACTAGGGCAATTAAAAAGCTCACCTTTACTTTTTAATTACCCTTCGCCACCAGTTGGTCTACGCAATCTTCGGATTAGACATATCTATACACGGTTATTTTTTAAGTACACACGATGGCACCTCAGAGTATACATGTTGACCTTGAGACCGCCTTTATACCCTACGTAATAAAAGCTGTTTTCGCAGCTTAAATGTATAATCTGTCTTGCTGTCGTGTGTACATCTAAAAAAGTAAAAGGCGTGCCTCTTCCCTTTTCTAATCAAGTATGTGCAGTAATAAGTATAAATAGGTACTTCATAATTTCTCAAGATATTGAGGTTTGTTTGTGTCTTAAATTTTACTTATTTTTCGGGCCCATTTATACGCTTACAAGCGCGTAATGAAAAGAGGTTATTTAAGTAAATCATTGCAAGTAATGAATGCTTCTACGCACGCGTCTTGCTATCTTTGTGAGTTTGATGATAATCAAGATTTTCAGACTAAACTGCACAGACATAATATTCAGTAAAGTGGTCTGTTAGCCCCATTAAATTTTTAGATATACATTTAGCGGTATATAAAGTGCGTTTTCCAGATTTTGCGTTACTTCTTGTTCGTTCTTGAATTAAATGTCGAGGTGTCGCTTTTATGACTTTAAAGATTGGATTTGAAGGAAGTTAATTCGATACTGGGCTTTAACAATTTTAAGGTGATGGTTCACCAGTTAATGCGGTGGTGTGAAAAAGCGTCTCTTGGATCTTCATGATTACAATGCGTGTGGTATTTTTTTATGGTAAACGGTAACCTTGTTGACACTTTAAAAAATAACGTGGAGCCAAGAAGAAGAACTTCAGTAAGAATAAATTACCTGTTTTTTATAGTCATAGATATACTTATTTATTTGAAAATCAACCTTGATACTAATACATTAATAATACTTACTACTAATAAGTACGTAATAACAATGGCACTGGTAACCAATTCAATCAACCAACCAATTATTGATTGAGTTATAACTGTGGTAGTCTTAATAGCGTGTGAGATTTAGTTAATGGCTGTAATTAGGCTTCAAAGTTATAACGCATTATCTAGTTTTATAAAATACGAAAATAGTCGTCAGCGTCGTAGTATTGAAGTTAGCAAACTTTTGTACTAAGTTTGGAGCGATGGTGCTAAACTGGAAGTGATCAATCACCAACGACAACAACTTTCCATTGTGTTGAAAAAGTTGCGCCGCAATTTTTATAACAATTTAGTGTATGCTTAGTTTAGCGGTTCTGTTAGTTATGAAGTCCATTGTTGTAATAATGGCGGCATTATTTGGCTGAACGTATTCAATCGCAGTCCGTATTCGGGGACGATGACGACACATGCTAAGTTTGAAGAGTGCGATTATTTTGTCGATAGTGTCCACCGCATAAGCGTCAGTACGCCCCTTAAATATACCTATCTACTAAAACCTGACGTTTCCTACTCTTAATCTTTGCTTAGAAATTCTGAATGTTAACATGATACTAAAATGATAAAAACTACCTACATGATAAAAATCGTATGTTCGAATTGCGCGTTCGCATTTTGATTTTTAAAAAAGAAATAAAATATCTTTCAATATGAATTAGAAAATTATATCTACTTCTTTGTTACGTTACAGTCAGAGCATATTTTAGAGATTGTACATTTTTAACCGACTTCAAAAAAAGGAGGAGGTTCTCAGTTCGTCGGAATGTTTTTTTTTATATATGTTACTCGATTTCTCAAAGACGGCTGGACTGATTTGAAAAATTCTTTTTTTGTTTAAAAGTATGTACTTCCAAATTGGTTCCATATGTCATAAGGTCAGGATCTGATGATGGGATCCTAGAGAAATCAAGGGAACTCTTCAAATATTATAGGCACACCTATAGCGATTTTGGTATTTTCTTAAGTAACTTATGCATTTGCTTTCGGAAAGTTCCACTTTGGTGAAGTGGAACTGATGATGAAGACCATAGATGATCATCGGAATTATTTATTTTAACATTCTGTGCCTTTGTTAATAATAAAGCTTATTTATTCATACTCATAAAAACTGTGTGATGTCATGATATTCTAGGTATAGCATAGTATCGTAGACAAGATTAATTAGCCATTCATTTGCTAATAATGAACGCATTGCTCAGTTGAACGTGAACTTTAGGGCAGTGAACGAGGCGCTTAGGATACGGTCATAAGATTAGCGAGAAGCGGGAATATAAGATTAGCGAGAAGCGGGAATAGGCACCAAGAGTTTTCTTTCTATATCATGGGCAAAGATTGCGTGTTTATTATTTATCTGTTGAATTCATCAACGCCCGAGTGGACGCATGCGGCCGGATAACAATGGAATCTATTGTGTCTCTTTTTCCGGGCGTTGAAGGGTTAATGAATGTTAAATGTATTGGAACTTTGGTGTTCCCTCGCTTTATTCTTCGTATTTTTAGAATTTGAACGGCCCGTTCAAAGTGATGGGACTGAATGAGCATTTGGTTCATTGATTGATAGGGAGTCACCCAATTTGACGACCGAGTGGCGTCGAGTGGCTTTGTACACCGGTTTTCAAGGTGTCGCCATCTCTGAGGTCCCGGGTTCGATCTCCGGTTGGGTCAATTTAGAAAACGAAGTTTTCTATATTGGCTCAGGTCTGGGTGTTTGTGATACCACCGTTGTCTCTCATTTCCATAACACAAGTGCTTTGGCTACTTACTTTGGAATCAGAGCAATGTATGTGATGTTGTCAAATATTTATTTATTAATAAAATTTAAATTTAAATTTTTTATATACATTTGAGGACAACCAACAAAATATGTAAATTTCAAGTATCAACATAGTATTGTTTACAATACTAAGATACAATACTTTGACGACCTGAGTGGTGCAATGCCAATCTACCACGCAAGAGGTCCCGGGTTCGATTCCCGATTCAGAAATTGAAATGATGAATTTTAATTTCTATGACGGGTCTGGGTGTTACTATATATAATAAGTATATATTTAAAAAGTATATAAGTAGTATATCAGTTGTCTAGCACCCATATTACAAGCTTTGCTTACTTTGTGGCTAGATAGCGCTGTGTAAAATTGACCAGGCATTTTATTATTATTATAATACTATGTTGATACTTAGGTGCTATTTCAATTATAAGTCGCCACCGCAGTTAGTTATTAATGTATTTTAGATAATGTGTATTTTTCAAGATTATATATAGATATATAAAAAAAAGAATAGGGTAAACAATAAATAATATATGAGATAAAATACTAGAAAAAATCGACTCACCCGTAGCACCATAGACGGGACAGTATTTTTTCTAATATATTATTTATCTTAATATAAAAATAACATTGTGAATACGAGAAATCTTAATTTAATAAGGGTAGACAATGATTGAGATTCATCATATAATTATTATCAATTCATATCAATTGTAGATTTCATTCATAACTGTAAATAAATAAATAAATATTTGACAACATCACATACATTGCTCCGATTTCAAAGTAAGTAGCTAAAGCACTTGTGTTATGGAAAATCAGAGACAACGCTGGTATCACTAACACCCAGACTTGAGCCAATATCGAAAAGTTAGTTTTCTAAATTGACCCAACCGGGGATCGAACCCGGTACCTCAGAGATGGCGACACCTTGAAAACCGGTGTACAAAGCCACTCGACCACGGAGGTCGTCATCGGGCACACACTTTAAAAAATTAGCTGGGCTAAAGCTTGTAGGCTTTTATATTTTGTACAAGAAAATGTATATGTACAAAGAAGACCTACTTTATGGAAGAATCAAAAATGTACGATAATTAACGTAAAAAACAAAACCATTGTGTTTTCATTACATTTCATAAAATTATACATCAGAATTTTACCATATTTCCACATTGTCGACATTGTTTTCGAAATCCACGTCGAATAATATTCGGTAGCAAAATCTTGTAGGAATATTAATATACTTGCCACAAAAACCTTTTGAAGTGATTAAACACAATTAATTTAATTAATATTCTCTAGAAAAGGTATCAAAATCGTCGGAACCTTTCATTACAAGACTTTCAAGTCCAATGGATTGTTTTAAAGGTTTCAGAAGAGCTCTTTCAAGAGTTGACCTCAGTTCCTTTCAATTATCGTTTGAAGTGTTAAGCTTATATAAAGCTATATTTTGTGGAAAATCATTTAGTTTTTATCTCCTTGAAGTAAATTCTGCTATAACGTAACGTTTTTAGGGTTCCGTACCCAAAGGGTAAAACGGGACCCTATTACTAAGACCCCGCTGTCCGTCCGTCTGTCTGTCTGTCCGTCTGTCGTCAAGCTGTATCTCATAAACCGTGATAGTTAAACAGTTGAAATTTTCACAGATGATGTATTCTGTTGCCGTTATAATAACAAATACTAAAAAATATAATAAAATAAATATTTAAGGGGGCTCCCATACAACAAACGTGAATTTGCTCGTTTTTGCTCAATATTGATAACGGTAATGTAGACGCTTGAAATATTGACAGAACATTTAGTTATTTATTCACTTTAAAACAATCAACAACAACAAACATGATTTTTACGGAACCCTTCGTGCGCGAGTCCGACTCGCACTTGGCCAGTTTTTTTTTTCTTGTAAGAAAGTCTACACTTATTAAGAAAGCTTGGCGCAGTGGGTTACTTATTTGATTATTTACTGATAATTCACATACTAATTTTGAATGTTAATATAAGCACATCATTTAATATTTATAAGTTCAAACAACCCTTCACAAGATTTCCGATATTTATAAATATTATGAAATTATTCAATAATGTTTACCTTCTAGAGAAAGGCCGATCCGCAGCTGATCAGACACACCCTTATCAAACAAAATAGTAGTATGCTATAAAAATTCGTGTAGTCATAGTCAACACATCGTCAGGAGGTTCCCTTTGTATAATTCGCGGGCGATGACAATGGGATGGAACCTTGTCAAATTTTCACAGGGATATCCATAAAAACACGGTGTCACGCATCCGAGGTGAGGGAACTTTTGCTGCAACAACTTGAAGTTGTTAACAAGCAATCAATTAGTTGATTAATTAAATTGAAATTAACTAATTAGTCTATTTTCGATTTACTTTGACAAGGTTCCATCCCACTCTCATTGCGCGCGGATTATATCTATTGGTAGTAAATAGAATGTCGTATGTACTTTATTATTAAATACTACCAGAAACAGACTCGGAGTCACAGTTTTACAATCCGAATACTTAGCTTGGAGTTACTTACTGGGATTTTAAATTAACGTTTTGAATAAAATTAGTATGAATTAGATTTTTTTTCATAGTGTAATCATTAACGATATGGTATACTTACACTCGACACCAAATCGAGTTAAATCCAAATTCAGAAATTTCGAAAAATTAAACCCTGTTCGCTAACCTTATAGTTCAAAATTGTCTGTAAGCAGGAGCATTGACCGTTTCACATTTATGCTAACTTGGCTTAACATGTTCATGTCATGGGTTCGATCAACAATGCTCTGATATGATTGAACCTCCCGCTCCGCATATCATCACGATAATATTGTTGGGAGATCGTTGGTATGTATGCTTAGTTGGTATCATAAAAGGGGGGGAACTGTACGGTGGAAGGGAATCAAACTTCGGATCTGTCTTTCAAGCATGTAGTATTGGAAGCTAGTCTTTAATAAATAAATACTTTTTGTTGAATCCTACAAAAATTCGTAAAGCTGCTTAACGTCCGCTATCGAAATCTAAAACCATCGACTATTGGTTTTTAGAATTCCCGACGTTTCGACACCTTTCCAGGGGTCGTGGTCACGGGAGGACTAAAGCAAAAAGGCTGCTCATATTTTTATGAAATTACCCGCTCCAAACTTTATAAAAATGTATGCAAGTTTATTATATTATTTTATGGCTGCGTTATTTTATTATATTTTAATCATTATTACTGAATTAAATTTAATAAAGTTAATTAGAAAACAAGATCTAGCTACTGAATCTACTACCAGTTCACAAATTGGGAGGCCTCTGAGAGAAAGAACTGGCGAAAGAAAACTCAAGAGAGGTTGTGTCGACCTCCCTTTTGATCCCTATCTACAAAACGAACTAACTATATCTTTAGATCCTGCAGTGTGTAATTTGGGATGGGATTTTAGTTGATGAATTATGGGGTCCCAAGCTGGTGGTACTCTCCAACCATCATCTCTATTGAAATTTGGATGTTTGTTGATTTCAATTTACGTGCTGTGATCCGTAAAAAGTGTTTTATTTCTAATGAACTGTAGGCGCGAAAGTCTTAGAAGTTTATATCAGGTTATGGAATTCAGTTTTGTTGGTAACCTGAGCGCCATAGATTGGATTGGACCTAAACCAAGCTTTATCCTGTTAGGTATTAAATTACGCACAGAACCCAACAATCCCTTTGTACCCGTCCATCTTAATTATCCCAATATTGTACCTTGCATGTAACACGTCAGTCAATTTTACCACCGTATAACCATGTGTAATATTTATCTATTACTCATGAGGTAACTTAAAGCCGTATTAAAGAACAATACTCAAAGAACCGTTGCCTATTCGAACGCATTGCGTTGAAATAGAGCTTTGTGATAGGTTCGCTTGTAAACGATTTCAAATTTACTGATTTTTATTTTAAATTAAAAAACTTTTTTAATATGTACTAAAAAGTATAGAATAATTTCTCCCGTAAAGATTTATTACCCTATGCAGAAGTTTTTAACCTAAAAACGTTTGGCGCCTTTTGTAAGATTCATTATCAGTTGTCTTTTGCCACAAACTCAATGGGGTTGTGGTATTATTATAAAGTTCCTGTGGCCTTCTTGTGGCTCCATCATCAAACCCTGGACACTATTTCCCAACAGAGTACTCGTCAAGACGAATCAAACGAGCCCAAACTCGATGGGGTTGCATGGTTTCAATACTGAGTTCCTGTGGCCTTCTTCCGGCTTCATTATCAGACCTTAGACCACGTCTCCCGTCAGACTACTTGTCAAGACGATTCTAACGAGCCCAAACTCGATGGGGTGGTATGGTTTTATTACAGAGTTCCTATGGTCCCTATGTCCTTCTCTGAACCCCTGACAATGTGTATGCTAAATTTCATGATTAACGGTTGAGTAGTTAGGACGTGAAAGCGGAACAAACAAACAATACTTTCACATTTATATTATTAGTAAGGAAAAGTCTAGCAATCACTTGCAAAGTTCGACACTCTAACATCTGAAAACCCAAACTTTTAGGGTGACTGGCGACTCCCAGAGTCTGGGTCCCAGACTAAACATGTATTACTTTAGTATAAGGACTTTCAGGTTTATTGAACTTTGACAATGTTCTATCACATTTCTTACAAGTATTTCTTTTAGTTGGAAAGCAAGTAAGCCCTTTTTTATTTATGATTAAATTACCCATGTCGTTGTTATTTCAAGTCAAATTCAAGATTCGTTACTGACTAATTTTTCTTCAAAGTTTATTCAATAAAAACTAACAAGGAGAAACTAAAGCGCTAAAAAAATATACACATATGTAGGTACCGACATGAATAAATCTTATACAGACTGTTTGTATAAAAGGAAAGTAAAGTTGCCGTATAGTCTGCCTAAATTTTGTTAGTTTGAAATCGTATCTTTATTGAAACCCAATTTAATAATTCAATTAAATTTAATAAGAAATTTTTAATTTTAAATATAATAATGCTAAGTGAATTTAAATGGTGGTTTTTAGGGTTCCGTAGTCGACAAGGAAGCCTTATAGTTTCGCCATAATGTCCGTCCGTCCGTCTATCCGTCTGTCCGCAGCCCAGCTCATGGACTCTTAGTACTCGAATGCTGTAATTTGCCATGGATATACATATTAATCACGCCGACAAAGTGGTGAAGTAAAATTTTGAAAAATATTTTTTTTAAGTTACCTCCCCTACACGTGAAGTGGAGATGTAATTTTTTTTCTTTGTTTGTTAAAGATACATAACATAATAAAAATACCTATAAATACATACTCGTCAATATATATAATATTATACATTATTGACTAATTCCTTTAATGTGCTTTACCTTTAAAATGATACGAAGAGCAACTCGCAGCGACTATAAAGTCCTCAGACACACAGTGGTTTGTTTAGTCGCCCTCGGCAAACTTGCTGCGGTTAGCCCTTAATTAAGGGTTTGAACACCCTTGTTGTTTATGTCTGCTCGTTAAATCGCGTTAATGTAATGTTGTTTTTATTATATAATTAGCAAATTATAACATTACAAAGGTTTTATCTGAGAGGTAAGTGTACATTACAGTTCATCATACAGTTCATTATTATGTTTTAAATTTTTATAGATGTTAACTTTTATTATTAAATAAGTAAGAATTCTTATAATTATGTCACCGTAAAATCATGGCAACTGTAACATGCTAATTCATCTCGATATATTGTAATCTGTTGAAGAATTGTTAACAAGATAATATATCTAACAAATCGCATTTATTTTCGTGAGATTGTAATTTTACGAAGTCCGGACCATCACAAAATTTAGGTGAAATAATTTCCTTATTTTTTATCGACCGTCAAATTGTGAGCTTATGCCTGATTGGTCCATGAGTAGGATCATCAGTGTTAATGAACTCTATTGTAAATGTAAGTATTTTTAATCGATTTTTTTAGAAGCGTCGATACCTATCTTATTTTTTTAAAGACTCAACTTAACTCGTTCGCTTTGTTATGAAGTTAGGAACTATTTATCTATTTCATTCATTTATGTGAGTGTGATAATGATACTCTTAATTTTAAATTCATCGTTACTTATTGTCGTTTGCCTAATAAGAGTCTCTTAAGAGAGCGTAATCTGCACACTAGCGCCGCCATTAGGAAAATAAATCATAGTGCTTAAATAAATACGAAATTGTGAATTATTTATCTGTAGTGCACTCCGAAGAAGTTTTGTGGAAATTATCAGCAGTGGCTCGAAACAGGAAACATTCTAGCATGACCACCGAAACACGATAATGTATCGCGTTATATAGCGTTTTATCCACACTCAACTTTCAAAATCTATTGTCTTTTAACAGTAAAACGTGATGAATCGCTGTATCATATAGCGTTTTGGTAATCATGCTAGGGGGGCTTGGAGGTCGTCGTTTATTGTTTTAGTTTGCTCCTTTAAGAGGTAATTTATTTGTTAAGTTCGTAAACTAATCCAAAACAACACCCATTTTAATGGACACTGAGGCCCTGCGCAGACAGAAGGACATTAGCCGTTCGGAGTTCTGCGTTCTGCGCGTTTCACGTTAGGCCATGCACACACCGGTAGGTGGCTAGCTTAGCGCCTAGCGCCTAGATAGTCACCTAGCATGTAGCGAAGGCACCAAGGGCGTAGTGCAGCCAGCCTTCAAAATTCAAAAATTCAAAATTCAAAACTCATTTATTCAGTTCGACTTCGGTAGTCGCCTAATTGGTTGCAAACATTCGTAAACATTTATTTTACTTCGCTTCACTCTGGGTAACTATCTAAGCGCTGGGTGCTAAGCAAGCCACCTGCCGGTGCGCATGTGGCCTTAGGGTAGGTACCCACATAGGTTCGATGGATGGTTCGAGGAACCTCCGCGCTCTGCGAACCTGGAACAGTGCGCCCTATAGTTAAAGTTATTTTTACTCTGGCCATAGTGTGTAGGCACGTGTGGGAATTAGGTTTGCATACGTGTTCGCACACGTACATACTATGGCGCACTGTTGCAGCACAGGATAAAAACAAATTTTGGTGTAGGTTAGTGGAGCTCGCAGGATCGCGAACCTTTGAGGGTGCCCACTCATACAAAGAACTCGGAACGCAGAACACAAAACGCATAACTCGGAACAGCTGAACTCTTTCCGTCGGCTCTGGGCCTAAACTTAAAAAGAAATTAGGCGAATCTTCTTATTTGTTCCCTAATGCTACCAACGAAAACAACTCGGGACGTCCAAATACAAGCTCCTTAAGGAAAGTTGTGTATCACAATATTGTAGGACACTTGAGGAAAATATGAAAATATTTTTTATTAAGCCGAGAATGGCCGAGATGCCGCTGAGCAATATCTCCTTACAGACAGGAACTTAATAAGGAAAGTGAGCGAGGCTCCTCTTGAAAAGACATTGCTATAAAATAACTGGAAGTAATTCTCGGTTATGATAGCTATACTATATATAGTGCTAAGTGTGAAGGTTTGATGCTATAGTGACTATATAGTGAGTGACTTAAAGTGACTATAATAGTGACTTATATGATTATAACATCAATCCTTCACAGTTAGGGATGTCGTTAAAGGAGATGTGTTAAGAGAGGATGTGGTAAAGGTAGTGCAGTAAGCGTCAAAATGATCTGAGCATTCAAACCAAATTTCAATTTAAAAATATCTGAACTTTTACAAAAATCATCCTTTGAACAAGTTTCAAAGAACATTTCCATTTGTTCTCAGGCAACAAATAAAAGTTAACTTTCAATTTTGAGACAAGGTTGATTTTTGTCAAAATTGTCAGAAGATAATTTTTATAGGTTTATATGCTCAGATCTTGACGCTGACTGTACGATAAAAATATAGAGTGAATCGCATACAATATATTTAATGTTATTGTGCTTAGATTTTTCTATAAATATAATAGTTATGACCAAAATTTAAATGTAACTTATAAAAATGTTTACACAGAATGGTCATCCAGCTTTTTTTGCAACGACACTTGATATTTAAGGGCCCTATAACCCTCAAAGACACGCCTTCATCTTAATTAAATTTATTATATTTACAAATAAAAACCTCAGTAAAATAAAGTTCGTTGTAGTAGTAGTAGACTAATGAGCAAAAAGTGGCCTCTTTAGACACTTTTGCCTACTACTCCTACCATGAACTATATTTTACTGAGGTTGTTGTTTGTAAATAAACTATAGAACTTTAGCTTCAATCTGTGCATGTGAAATTTAGATACATTATGTACGTAGCAAGTAAAAAATTTGATTAAGATAGGGCGTTACTTGAGGGTTATCGGAGCCTTAACTTTTTAGTTAGAGTAACCTACCCACCAGTGGAAAGGTTTTTCCTGATTTGCATCAGTGGGAAGGCTACTTGATTTAGATTATAACCTTTCCACTGGTGGAAATGCTTGGTAGGAAGGTTGGTCCGAGAGGTCTTTTTCCTCGGCAGGACAGTCATGTTTTTTCTAAATTATTTTTTCGGGTGCTACGAAGTCCAATTCATGATTAGTATTTTAAGAGATTTGACAATGAAAAAAATATATTTTACAAAATCTTACACCAATGAAAAGAAAAGTAATAGTTTAATCAAAATGAAGAAAACCTTTAGTATTTATAAGCTATAGAGATAACTACAAATATAATATTATTGCTGTGAAACTAGAAAATATGAACACACTTCAAGTTAATTCCAACTTAAATTTAGTTTCCAGTCATATCGTTTAACTTTATTTCTTTGCGAGCTGCTTAACTAACTAGACACTTAAATACTAGGTTTACACTTGGTTTAACTACAATTTATAGAGGCTTACTTGAGGCGTTTTTATTAAAGTCTCTAGTTAATATCAAAGTTGGTAAACATCGTTATAAGTCGAGATGAGTCTCTATTATATGGTAGAGATGTTCTCGACAGTTATTAACATATTTTCTGCATTACTTTAGCTAAGTTTATACAGTAGTGGTCAGATAATTAGAGACACCAGTCAATTTTCATACAAACGAGGTAACTTTGAAGCGTTTTTTCTCCGCCAGGGTTTGATCGAGCTGTGATCTGTTGATAGCTATCCAGGGAGTGAATGGAGGAGATCAAGATCACTTTACACCCAAACTGGCCTGGGGCCGTACCGGGTAACGTATCGAACTTCGGAAAGAAATTAAAACAGATAAATCGAGCCCTAATCGGGCCAAAATGGCGAACCCCAATTCATGATGTCACATGAACGTCGATATCTTCTAAATAACTTCGGGTAATAGTACAATACGAAACTACTTACTTCGATTTATCTGTTTTAAGTTGAAGCTCGGCAGAGCCGCCGAAGTTCGAAAAGTTAGCCGGTAGGCCCCCGATTGGGGCTCGATTGATCTGTTTTAATACGAAGCCCGGCAGACTTTCCGAAATTCGATGCTTTAGACGGTACGGCCCCTGATCAGCATTCTAAGAGCTGTTGGGATCAGAGTTCTCAGAAAGAAAACGGTCTTCGCAAACATTTTAATCGATAATGGATTTATGTTGGATTAGAATTGTTTTTGGATTCACGAATAGGGCTGTTCCTAATCGAAAAATGTATAATGAAACCGTGTATTGTCAACGACACCACTAGACGTAGTTTTGGTAACCACACCACTGCCGACTAAGTGATGTGTACATGTCAAGTAGGTACTTACGAATGATAAATATTTGATATCGATAAATGCGAGTTCATTATTAGAACTTCACTACGGTGGTGTGGTTACCAAAAAAATAATTTAAATGACACCTCAGTGGAATCGTTGACATACACGAACGAAACGCTTGTCAACTCGCGCGTAAAATTGCTAAAACAATATCACATTAGAGAAAATAAATATTGTCAATTGCATTTTTTTCTGTTTCCCAGGTCCTGAGACAGACCACCCTCCCAATCGTGCCAGACCGTCACCAGACCTTCCAGAGACAGCTATCCCACCGCCTGGACCTGCCGTCTATACAGTTCAGCATCTGCAGTCTGGAGCGAGCTGACTCCTCTATTGGATTAATTAAGGTGAGTAATTAAAGCTTAGTTTTATACTCGGTAACCGCCTGGCCTAACAAAGCGGCAAACAGCGAAGCGACGAAAGATTTCTCTTTTTATGGCGCGCTCGACTAGCTTACCCTAAGCATAATTAAACTATAGTGGGGTAACTCGGCCGTGGTGACAGGGCAACGATAAGATGGGGTGCGAGGCAGGGGGACGGACGTCCCCCCACCGATTGCGCGCAGCAGGCGAGCCGTAACTACGGAGCTGTGGTGATCGTATATGTTTCCGTACTACCGCCCCATTACTGGCTAGAGTTAATTTGAATTATTTAAGTATTTTAAAAAGTGATGATTCGATTTGAATGAAGAGCACGCCCCGAGAGCAGGCATTGAAGCTGGGCAGTCACCTGTCTTGATCTTTGCAATGAAAAAAGTGTTAAATATTTTTTTTATTTTTATTTTTTATTTTTTTACCGTATTTACCGTACTTTATAGTCGTCATTTGTCTGCATTAATCGCCGAGAAAAAGTTATTACCTCACTATAGGAAAATAAATATAATTATTACACAGTCGCTTCATTTAAGTATAACGAATCGGTCATTAATAAGATAGATACAGACTGGGTACAGATGGCAAACCATTTTTTCTATGATGATAGATGTATGTTTATTTTCATCATCTGAGATGTTTGAAATTATATTAGTTTTAAGAATTCATTCAAATATGAATTAAAGAATCATCATGGAACAACAACTTTAGTATGAATTTTAAAACTCATCATGTAAAATCGATTAAGTATATGAAGACCCGTAAACATTGCGTGACATTCAATGCGTTGCGTAAGGCTTCCTTCCTATATTAACCATACGATCAGAATCCATTAACATAGTATCAGCTAACCGGAGAGGGAAGAAGCGATAGATGACTAAGCAGAATTACTATTATTGTACACATGACAGCACGTCAGGTTATACAGTTAAACTGCGCAAACAGTTTTTATTGCGTAGGGCATAAAGGCGGTCACGTATAGTCTAAGGTGCCGTCGTGTGTACTGAGCCTTCGAGCGGCATACAATTTCCGTATAATTTACCACCTAGCTCCTCATGTGTAAGCAGGGCCCTATTTAATAAACATGACAATTGTCACCTGTCATGATAATTTTATATCCATTGTGACAACCAATTTGAAAATAGAACAAATTACTCATAGCTATACCGCAACGTAAAACAAATTGTCATGACAATTGACAAATTGTCACGTTATTAAATAGGGCCCTGGTTCTTTTCTAAAACTAATATGTCTGTCTATAATGTAGTTGTTTATTTATTGTGTTAAGGTGTTTCTGATTTTATTTAGTTACTTCATTATGACGATATTGCTCAGCATTTTAGTTATTTCTAAGTAATTCTAATATACCTAGGTAAGTACTTGTAAGTGATTCTAATATACCTAGGTACTTGTAAGCAATTCTAAGTAACTCCTTTTTTGAATTATTTTAGGAGCTAAATATCGTGGTTAGGTTAGGGTGACCTCTGACTGTCAGTATTTCATAAAACGAAATATTATTACTAATAACAATTTCTAGCATCAGTTAGACAAGCATTAATAAACCTCATGATAGAAATAGACTTGCCTTTGACAATAAAGCACATGTTTTTGAAGCCAACTTAAATAACGGTAATGAAGTAGACGAAAAATGAAGCCATTTCGCATGCACCACAACGGCTATGTATTTATACACTTCTAAGACTTTCGCGCGTACAGTTCATTAGAAATAAAACACTTTTTACGGATTACAGCGCGTATCTTTTTAATTCAGGTGTTGTTTTAAAATTATTTAGTTTGCATTTATTATAGATTGTTGTTATAAGGACAAGGTCAACCTGTAACTGTTTTATTGCTCTCTCTTATAGGGCTTGTACACAAAACTGCGATGTGAATTCGCAACGCAAAAAATTGCAATACAAATTGCTGCGATGCGATTTCGTGCGGCAAGGCGTCTCCTTTTCACGTCATCGTAATTACATGTAACATCGCAGGAATGCGCGATGCGACCCGATTCGCAAGTTCTTGCGACGCGTCGTGCGAGCTCGCAGGTTTTTGCGATGCGACGCGATGCGAATTTGCAATACGAATTGCTGCGATGCGATTTCATGCGGCAAGGCGTCTTCCTTTCACGTTATCGTAATCACACGCGTAACATCACAAGAATGCGCGATGCGAATCAATTCGCAAGTTATTGCGATGCGTCGTGCGAGCTCGCAGGTTTTTGGTTGCGACGCGATGCGAATTCGCAACGCAGAAAATTGCAATACGAATTGCTGCAATGCGATTTCATGCGGCAAGGCGTTTCCCTTCCACGTCATCGTAATCACACGTAACATCGCAAAAATGCACGATGCGAATCAATTCGCAGGTTTTTGCGATGCGACGTCGCATCGCAGTTTTGTGTACAAGCCCTTACTCAATAAATAAGTTTGTTATTCAATAGCCTTTTACGATTTCCACGTGAAAGTACACAAACACATTTTTTTTAATTCAAAAGATAGCACACGTGATTATTACATAAAACATAAAGCCTTAACACGTATGCTCGATAGAAAAGGGATGTTTATCATAGCTTCCATGTAGCAAAAGTCACTTTGTTCCATTTCCAAGTTGCTTTTCAATCGCTGAATAGGTCCGGAGCACATTGAGCTTAACTCCACTATTGAGAGTTTACTTCATTGTAAACGTCACAATATGACTCTTTGAAATACAGTCCTTTTGTTATTATTAAGTTACCTGACGATCGAGGGGACTATAGTTATATATTAGGATTGTAACATAGTGAAAAAGTCTTATATCTGTTTGCATTAAACTTGAGAATCGACTTTTTCTAACTAGTATTGACCAAAATACTTTGGGGAATGACAGCTGCACGGCAGCTAAGTTCAGCTAAGTCAAATTGTAGTTAGGAAAAGACTTCTAGGCGATTTTTAAGTTTAGTGCAAACAGGTGTCAAAAACAATATTTCAAATAAGTACGTATACGAATTTAATATTTATACGCGGCTAACACCTTTAAACACTTTTTAAGTAAAAAACGGCTTAAAAAAATACAACTTAAAAGCATCAATAATTTTTTTACTTCTAATATTTTTCTACACCTAATATTGTATTACTAAACTAAATCAATTTGAAGTTGGTGGTGCCAAACAAACAACTAAATAACAACATAATTTTCTTACTTAATTTCTTGTACCTACAAAAAGTTGGCAACCCAATTGAATTAAGGCAGTATTTGACTAGGGTTCTATTAAATAAAAAATCCAAAATACTTTCCCAATTCAAAATAAATGCCAATTAATTTTTTTCATACAATACTGTAAATCGCATTAATTTTTATTTAGAGTAGATTATGCTCAAATTGCAAATCATTTTAGTTTTACGTTTGTATGGGAAGCTCGCTGTTCGTCGGCCTCTTAATGAGGTTTCGTTATCATGCCTCTGTGAGTGAGGCATGTCGCGTTTTAGCGTTGGTAGCTCTAGTTTCCATGTCATTCGTTTCATGTCATCCGGTCAAAGGGATTAGTGGAATCAGCGCAGCAAATTCAGTGTGCATTATTAGATTTTCAGTTCCATTTCGTCTCAAATGAATGCCTCAGGGTTGTACGCTAGGTCGGGGGCTTATTATTTTATAGAGATTAATGCTTTATGTCTATTGTAATATTTCGGTCCTAAGGTAATAAATAGAAAATTTGCTCTTGTATTAAAGTAATGGATGTATTTTTTAAATTGTAGTAATAATACAGCCTTTTTTATCCACAATGTGATAGTGCTTGCCCTCCGAAAGTATAAGAGCATTATACTTGGCTATCTTACATCTGACTGCCAGAACACAACAATTTTTTAAATAGTTGTTATTGCTTCAGATTTAGGTAAGATGGTGATAGCTAGCCAGGCGGATTTGAAATAAGCCCTACCACCAATCAAACCGAGTACAAATGGTACCCCCCTCCTGGGAATCGAACCTAGGATCCCTGCGTCTTACACGTGTAGACAACCAGTAGACCTTAGAGCCAGTCCCGTTCTAACGACATAATTTAACCTATACACCGAAAAGTTTTATTACTTTAACAATTATTGGTGGGAAAATCGAAAACCTGGTTTGTTTAATTGTTTAAATACTATTTACAAGTAAAGTAATACCGTAACCAATAAAATCTGGGTAACTAAGCATTTGGCCGAATCGGAAACGTATAACAGACTTACATTTTATTCGTTCTCGTTAAATTTCACGATCAAAGTCAATTTATTGTCAATTTGTGGTCAATATTTATCTACGTACCCATGTACTTGGTTTCGACTAGTCAAGGCAATTATTTAATTTATTTATTACCTTTGTTATAGTAGTAGTCTAACTAAGACTATAGTACGGTTAAAAACTTCTTGCACAGAAATATTTTGGCAGTTGGATACTCCTTAAAACGTTATAGTGGTAACCTTTTTGAGATTTTCATTGAGTGGCGCTTTAATCTTAGATATAGTAATATAGCCACAGAGTAAAAAATAGTAGAACAACAATCAACAAAAAATATTCTTCTATAAAGACCAGATAAAGAGTTCCACAGAGCGTTCCAACCAAAGATGTTCGAAAAAAACTCGCACTTCAACGTGTCAGTTGAAATTATTCTGGTTTTTTATTCTTCCTGTGGTAGAGAAACTTTGCGAATAGATGTGAAAAGCTTGTATAACAAGAAACACATTTCATGAAATGAAATTAAAAAAAAATGGAACCGTTAATAATAAAGTTATTCTAAAACTCTACTCAAGAGGTGGTTAACCTAGTTGAGCACAAAAGTGATAATAAATCTGTATTAATATTAAGCCTCTATTCCAGCCGGAGCTATACAAAAACGAGCTGGTGCGCCAGTCGTCCACCGACAGCGCTGAGCTAGAGTTCTGCGGCAAGCTACACTTCGCACTCAAATACGATCAAGAGGTGGAGGCACTCGTAGTCAAGGTATGTAACTGATATATTATGACAAAAATTCTGAAAAAATATCACAAATACTTATTGATACTACATTACTCCAACATAGCTATTAGAAAAGACACGCGCATTGAAGTTGTACTAGGTAGCCAATGAAAACTCTTGTAATAATAACACCCAGAATGATATAGTTCCCTACAAAGTGCACTGTCAAAAGTGAGGCAACTATAACTGAGCCAAAAAGGCTCAGTTTTCAGATTTTTATCCTTCATACGTTGCCGAATTATACCTATAATTACGAGACATTTTTAATTTTCCTATCTTTAGGGAATAAGTTACTATTTTATTGGATTTAAGTTACTATTAGAAATATGAAGGACATAAAGAAATCTCAGCCATTACGGCTCAGTTTTAGTTGCTTCACTTTACATACGAGGGTGTTATATTCTAAGTGAAAATATTACTACGTTATATATAGTTGCTGATCAAATTCCGCTTAACGTCTCTGCATTTCCACTTTTGCCTATTGCGAAATTCGCTTTTTTGTCTGTGTGCGATCAGCAATGAAAGTCGCTGAATAATTAAGTAAGTTCTTTGTCTTATTAACTTTTTTGTCTTATGCACGCCAGTACTATTATTGACTGAGTGAGCGCGAAGCGTCTCCGTTTCAGCTCGGGCAAAAATGCTTTCGTATGTCCTTCCGGTGTCCGGCTGTCCGTTTGTTCTCCTCTACCGGTCGCATTTCTCAACCGATTCTCGTGAAATTTTGTGAGCAGGATCGATAAATAACTATAAACTGTTGGGCGATTCCTTTTTTCGAAATGTTTCAAAACGTCGGATATAATTGTGGACAAAACATATTTAACACGAGGTCTGCAGCTCACAGAGTCACAAGTTTATTTGCTTATGCATCAAACGGCAGTTCTGTCAAAAAAATGTTGCTAAGACAAAGCTAAGACTTTTTTTGCAGGCTGTACAACAACATTGTTGTTATTGTCCATGCTGCCATATTTATATTTTCTGTAATAGGCAAGCTAAGCAATTATTCTGCTACAATAATGCAATTGTTGACGTAATGTGATTGTGGTCACATTTTATAACGAAATAGGACTATTACAGAAAATGTACTTTGAAGTAGAGAAGGCTTCTGAGTGAGAATTTATCTCCGGGTCGATGACCTAATGGGAACCCGACGTAACTTTGTCTTGATCTGAGGGACAAGGTATTAAGTGAGAATGTTTAGCACTACACAAATCGAAAAACAAAGGGCTTACAAAATTTTATTACAATTTACCATATAAAAAGTGATGTTTACGTGACCGAAAACATAAAAAGCATCTGTTATCTTCGTTTTGCTTGTAATAAAGACTCCACACGTGTCAGCGTAATAGCATCCCGTTACAGGGTTAAAGAAGCGTGTAACGTGTGAAAGGTGTCGCAACGTGATGGGGTTAAGAATTATGTTTATGAAAAAAATATGGCAATTTTTAACTAGATAGATAGATAGATAAATTGTTTATTTGTTGCAACACACACACATAAAAAATGACAAGATATTGAAATGTTAATTTTATCATAAACATTTTCAGTTTTGCTTATTGAAACATACTGTGTAATACCCATCCTTTTCTAGGTTGACCTTGTATTTTAGGACATTTTCCGCTAGATTTGTTTAAACTTGCAAACTTATTAACTTTGTAATACCAAAGAATAAATAATGGCACTTATACCTACACGTAGTGTTTAAAATAGTTTTAACGTAGCTACCAACAATTTAATGTAGATT
Organism: Catoptria pinella; assembly: GCA_963556745.1. NCBI lineage: Eukaryota > Metazoa > Arthropoda > Insecta > Lepidoptera > Crambidae > Catoptria > Catoptria pinella. Next base: position 4,352,517 of record OY750777.1, read on the forward strand.
TTTTTTTTTGTTTTTCTCCGTACTTGTAGCATCGCCTCTTAAGCAACCTATTTTTGTATCAAATAATGTCGTGGTTAATGATGTTGGTGTCACAATGACCAAACCATTTATCATAAGACTGTTAGAATACTCTATTGTGTACACTGTTTTTTAACCAAAATAAAATTAAAAAAAAAAAAAAGATGATCACTACGTTAAGATGTGTGCTGCAGCAGCTAAACAGGGGTCTTGGCTCGGTGTAGTATTTCACCCGTGGAATGGGCGAAACACTATTTTTCAACCTTCACCTTAATTAATGGGTGGGCGGGAAATCTCGTTGAAAATGACCAAATCATTAAATAAAATATAGGGCGATTTATTGTAATGTGGATGACATTTTATAGAAGATAATGGGCGATAAAAAATCACATATATATTTACAAACATTATATTATACACTCTTTTTTCAAATGGATCATAACTGATAATAACATAACACTTAAGAGGTCCATATTATTATAGACAATTAATAGTACCTATTTCTTTGTCTCTGTGATAAGTACCTAGTTACAGTATTTAGGTTTTTATTATTAGGACTTAAAGTTTCAATTAAAAACTGCGAGTACACAGATGTTTTGTTTAAAAAAAAACAAATTTATTACTATTTGAAATTTTGAGATTTAAGCATTCACAATGCTATTTTTATATAATACTAAATAATATACTAGAAAAAATAGGACTCGCACCAGACCCGTCCGAGAACATGATCTGGTGCGAGTCCTATTTTTTCTAGTATATTATTTAGTATTAAAATTATTACTTATAAAGGTCTTTATAATTTATGGAAAATTATATAATTTCTATAAATTTGCAATGTAGATTTTTTGTTTTGAACATTCTATATTATCTCCAACTGTTTTCTGTTAGGCTTGGAATATAAACTTTATACTTTAAAATTAACGTTCCATTTTCACCATTCTTGTTTCATGTAAGTTTCATATGTTATCTTGTCACGTATCCTTGAGAGTCGCTTTGTTATAATGCGTCTTTGAATTTGAGGCTAAACCACACCTGCTGCCCTTACTCAGGGCTGAGCGCTGTCTAAAACATTCATGATACTATTATCATAGAGTAACCCTCTTACTAATAAAGATTGTATAGCAGATGTATAAATTACACAGTGGTGACTCTCTGTCTGACTATTTAAGTTTGACATTAAAAAAAGGGACAAAACACTGTGTAACTTATACATCTGCAATACAATCTTTATTGATAATGGGTGACAATATAATTATTAACTCCTATTTTCTCAGCGCAAATGCAGACAATAATGTCGATTATGTATGAATCAAACCTCTGAAATATTTTTTTTGTTTTGTGATTCAAACCAACCGGCCCACGTCGGAGCGCATTTTACCTTTGCCAGAGGAAAATAAAGCGTATATACAGTAGTTAAATTTCATATTGCGGGCGGCGTCAAAGGGCTACCGCGGCATGTCAATTTTCATGCAAATACGCTTTATTTTCCTCTGGCAGAGGAAAAATGATTGGTTTGAATCTTACATTAGTACTTACCTGAATTTCATGTTAACGTAGGAACGTAATTATGATTATAGGTAACGGGAAGGAAGTGTAGTAATAATTCCTTTTGTAACTACAAACTATTGAGATCTTTATACAGTCATATTGTGATAAAATACATTTTTCTTTTTCTTCATTTCCTCAGAACATTTTTTGTTACTAACAACAAAACTGTTTATTCTTACCACTGTGATTGAGTACCAAAGTTATTTCGGTTGCCTAAAGAAGATTAATTCACATGACCGGGACAGTTGACAGCCCTACTCCCGGTCCAACATTCTACGTTGAAGAAGTCAATGCTCCCGGGACAAGGGTCGAACTTCCGTGAATAAGGAATAAAGGAATATTGTAATGTTCGAAAATGGGAATGAAACGATAAAATTTAATCGCTTTTTTATCAGGAGAAGGTTTTATCTTCAATGAAGATAAAAAAATAGAGTTGGAAAATGCTATGATTTCCTTATTCGCGAGTTGCGTCGTTTTTTCCCTTTAAACCGACTTTATCTGTTGAAGATAGGAAAGTACTATTTGTACGATGCCTTGAAAGTGCTTTCAAACTTTGTGGATCTAGTTCCTTTAGAGATCTCTTAACAGAGATAAGTCAATTGCAACGCAGTGATACTTGTCTCTTTAATGAGATTACCTATGAAGTAACATGTTAGTAGTATGGCGCCTGGTAGAGTAGAACAGTACCAACCCTTTGCACTTAAGGGTGTCTCCTAACACCTCCGTGGACCAGGTTATGCAGCGCTTTCCGATGAAAATGGTCCAACACATAATGTCCGACGCGCCTGCCAAGAGAAGAGATTATAGAACGGGAGAAGGACAATAAAGGCTGTTATGATGGTGATGTGATGATGAAACTTTGTTTCATTTGTTACAGATCTTCGAAGCTCGAGACCTGCCTATTAAAGACGTGTCTGGCAGTAGCGACCCATACATCAAGGTGTTTCTGCTGCCAGACCGCAAGAAGAAGTTCCAGACTAAGGTCCATCGCAAGAACCTCAACCCAGTCTTCAACGAAACCTTTCTTTTCAGGTAAAATATAATCTGTCTAATTTACACCTTGATTGTCTCTAAACGGCCTTAATAATTAAAGGAGAGTTACACATGGTTTAGCCAAAAATATTGCTTCATTAGTAATATTACGCCATACGTTTGACGTCTCAAACCGTCATATTCCTGAGCAATGGGTTTATTATTATGGGGTAAAGAAATTGAGGGCAGGATTACACAAAATTTATACCACTTAGTGGCGCTGGTGTAGATGGAGAACTTGTCCATATGAGTTAATTTCCCGGTTATTTTTCAATTATGGTTAAAATAGTTGATAACAATAATAATTAATATGGTATTTGAACAGTAAACGAATAAAAAATCGAATTGAAAATATGAAAATCAAAATGTGTTGGAATCAAAATTAATAATAACGAAAAATTGCTTCCAACATTCAAAAATTACATAGCAAACAACAAAATGATAGGTCATCTCATCATTACCATTTACACTAGCGCCAAGTTGGCGCTGGTGCGTCGATTGGTGGATAATTGTAAATCAGCCAAATTATCCTGCCAGATGGAAAAAGACGGTAGTTGAGGGAAAGTAGGTACCCTAAATATTGATGATTCTTCGATTCTGGCTGAGACAAGAGATTTATTAAAAATCATTGTCCTATATACCTACTGCTCTCTCATGTTGGTTAAACATTCGATGCTACAAAAAGAGACAGAGTGATAGTTTTCGGCGAAGAATTTTCCAAACGGGAACGTCTTCAAACTATTAAACTTTTTCAAACCTTTCGAAATTTTTTTCGTTTTTTTTATCTGTAAATAAATTAATATGAATGATAAATGCTAAAGCATATTTTTAATATCGGTGCTGGGCGCTCACAGATTGCCAAACTTTTTGTCGATTTTTTTTCCTCAGAGGGTACGAATGGCGGGTGCCCAAAGTTGTACTTTAATGAAATAAGTTTAACTTTGTGCTTACTCGCTAATTAGCTTTCATCACTAGAAGTTTGAATCTTCCATATTGAAAATTTTGACGAAGATCAAAGTGATTTTAGCAAAATAATGTCCGGAAACAGAAACTTTGAAAGGGTAATCAATTACTAATTAAGCTTTTTCTTTAATATAATTTTATCGTTATTCTAATATATGTCGAATACTATCCAAAAATCTAGGCAACAGGTACATCGAAATAAATAAATAAATATAAATGTCAAAGGAACTACGCTATCGGTTCGCAAAGCCCTAAGCGAAAGGATGTTTTTTTAGAAAAAAAAATAAGAATAAAAGTTTTTCTTAAATTACATATCCATCCTAGTTGAGATGTTTGATTCAAGAGCGTTGTCAAGTGGCCACTTTTCGCAAAAAAACTCCATTAAACTAAACCACAGGCTAGAAAATATTGTTTAAGCTATAAAAAGTACCAGAAAGCTTCATTGGAGTGCACTACAGAGAGATAATTCACAATTTCGTCTTTATTTAAGAACTGTGATTTTTTTTTCAATGGCGGCGCTAGTGTGCAGACTACGCCCTCTTAAATATCACTTTTATATGTTTTGTAATTAATGAGAAAAATCGAGATCCCTGCCACCAAAATGTCCTATGCGTCTTCTTAAGTCACATTTCGTGTCGTTGAAAGTTTTAGCGAATCTGAAAGCAGCTTAAGTTGAATCTGGGAACGACAAGTGAGATATTTCTTTTTCTTTCAAGAGTCATTCACTCTAAGAACTTATCTAGAGTTATTCTTTTAAATGCAGTTACTAATTTGGATTATAAAAGTTCTTTCTTTTTCTTATTATGATTAGTAACAAAAGTTGTCGGGTTACTTACAAAATCCATCACTACTTTTCTTTTAAAGAAATAAGAAATTTAAAATCGGATTGTAATGTTTTGAATTTATCTTATGACCAGAAATATTTTTGTAGAAACATACTTAACGTTGGTTTTCAAACAAAGCTCATTTGAAGAGGACGGGCAGTTGTGTATGAAATTCTAAGAAAGGCGCTATATTATATATAACCACCAGTATATCTTTACTGGGTCTCATAATCTGTGCCTGCAATTTACACGGGCTGAAACTCCGGCAAGTGTGAAATTATCTTAAAGAATTCATGAAACGACCTCCAGAGATCAAGTTTATTGACTCCAGAATAAAACAAAGAACCACACTCGAATTCTCATTGTGTTTGTTTTAACACGATATCTTTTTCTTTAACGACTTTCGGAATAGATGTTTAATTTCATTTCAAGAAAAGAAGGAATTTGTGAACTACCTATACAGGGTGTTTGGTGCCTTATAAAGCCGAATATGGTACAAATAGTACAATGCGTACAACCCCGAAAAACTGCGTCTAGGGTTGTCCTTTTGCAGTTTTCCAAACAAATGATAAAACAAAATTTCTCATTCATGTGGTTCGGGGTTTTCAGGGTTTATAATAATTTTATATCATATTCGGCTTTATAAGGTAATTACCAACCATCCTGTCCTGTATTATAGAGTACATGGCACCTGAGGGCCTAGTACGTAAAAAGAATCGCGACAGCCAGACGATATTATTGTCCCCATAGACTTAGAAAAATTTTCGCAGATTGTCCCACACCGTGACACTAGTAACTCGTCTATAAGGTTAAAATCAAATAAATCGAACGATGAACATCATCAATCATCAACCGATTTATTCTGCTTTTGTAATAACCCCTCCTGTTTCGTTTGTCCTCAGCGTGCCATACGAGGAGCTACGCCAGCGTTATCTCCAGTTCTCCGTATACGATTTCGATCGGTTCAGTCGCCACGACCTGATCGGACATGTAGTCCTAAAGGGTCTCCTGGAGTCTGCTGATCTTCATCAGGAGATCGAATACACGATGAACATATTGGCTCCACCACAGGTACGTTCTTACATTTTTTATTTTTTATATTTCAATTACAAAACTTTTTACGGATAGGTACTATTGTAATTTTATAAGAAGGTTTTTTGTCTTTGACCAACGGAACACTCATCCACCCGCCTTTTTGGTCGGTTAGGAATTTTATTCCTAATAAATCACCGATGCCCTCCTTTTATTCCTGACTAATCACCAATGCCCTCCGTCACAGGTCTGCCTGGGTAATCGGTTAAGAATATTTATTCCTATCAGACCCCCTACTGTCCACTTGGGTGGTTGATAAGGAATATTTGACTACCTTGATTTTCCGTTTACTATAATTATACATTTTTGAATTTAAAAAAAAAAAAGCCTCTTTCTATTATTTTAATTTGAAAAAATAAAAAAAAACCTGCAATTTAATCTAATCGACCACCCAAGAAGACATCGGTGGTTTGTTAGGAATAAAATTCCTGACCGACCAACTGGGTGGATGAATTGAGTGGTCCGTTGATATTGGTAACAAAGGGATTTTTTGATGTCAGTGAACATAATATAGATGAAGTTGAATCTTAAAAGTGAATATAATGACTTTTATTTATATTTGTTCCGGTTGATTTCTCGATATGTCTGTATCTATATTTGTTATCGTTCTGTTTGACATAAGTTTGAAAAATTCAATCTTCTTCGATATCGACGTTTTTCTAATAAAATCTCCGTAACAACTTTCAAAAAAGTATTGAATTAATTTCAAAACAATGGAGAATCTAATCATCGAATCCCAAAAGGAAGCAAGGCGAACATTTCAAATAAAAAGTTCTTTCGAAACTGTGATCCCGATTCAATATATCATGTGTCAAATCTTCATAATGCCCTGAATTTCATCACATAATTTTGTAACGGCCAAGGTATAATAAGGTCGCGAACCATTAATCAAGTCTTTCCAATATTGCCTTTTAGACTTTTCTCTGAGGACCTTCGTACAGGCAGACTTTTGAGCAACTTTGAAGGTTTCGTCTGCTTGGTTTGCTGTTACCTTTATTATGCTCTTTTTATTCCCTTGTGGTTATATGGGTCTATAGTTTTTAGGGTTCCGTACCCAAAGGGTAAGACGGGAACCCTATTACTAAGACTTCGCTGTCCGTCTGTCTGTCTATCTGTCCGTCTGTCACCAGGCTGATTCTCATGAACCGTGATAGTTACACAGTTGAAATTTTCACTGATGATGTATTTCTGTTCCCGCTATAACAACAAATACTAAAAAAAAGAATAAAATAAATATCTAAGGGGGCTCCCATACAACAAACGTGACATTTTTCCTAGTTTTTGCTCGATATTGATAATAGGAACAGGTAGATGCTTGAAATATTCACAGAATATTCAGTTATATATTCATTTTTAAATTAATAAATTAAATTAAAATAAAACAAATATTTAAGGTGGGCTCCCATACAACAGACATGTTTTTTTTTACCGTTTTATAGATAATGGTACGGAATCCTTCGTGCGCGAGTCTGACTCGCACTTGACCGGTATTTTTATTATTCAAGTTTATGTTTGAAATACGTAAAAATCTTACAAGCTAACTAAAAAGATTATTTTTATCGGCTATCAGAATCACTTACTAACATGTTTTTGGTAATATTTACGTAGTTTCAATTTTTATTTATTACTGTCGTGGTCTTAAAAACAATATCAATATTATTTGGCCTATAATTAAGTTTTATTGTTACCGTAAAATTGTTCACAAACCATTAATAAATATACAACATGTTACAAAAATACCCCTAATGCCGAATAAGGTATATAGGGACCATCAAACTGATCAACTTTTACCATGGGAACAACTCTGAAATTGCGAAAAATCAGCTGTTTCATACAAAAATTAAAATCGAAAATATCAAAATGTATGAAACACCTGTTTTTTTTCGCGACTTCAGAGTTGGTCCCATAGTAAAAGTTGATAAGTCTCATCTCATATTGTTTGAACAGGAAAAGAAAGATCTGGGAGAGCTGATGTTATCGCTCTGTTACCTGCCGACTGCTGGCCGCCTCACGGTGACTGTCATCAAAGGTCGAAATCTAAAGGCAATGGATATAAATGGATCTTCTGGTAAGCTACTGGACAATTTGATAGTAAAATAAGCAGAAAAGCAATTTGTTCGATCTACCATCTAAACATTAAAGTCGTTACTTGTAAATTATGTACCTGTTTGATTATAATTAGTCAGTATAAATAGCGGTATTGAAAATTGAAATAAAAATTGCTTGATTGAAGATAAAAAAATAAGTGAGTCCGAATATTTGTTTCAATCAAATGAGGTTCTTATTCATCATCTAAAAAAATAAATCAGATAAAAAGAGGCCAAAGTGCAACCCTATAGCTTTGTTCTTCAGGCAGTACGAATTTTTACAGCTTGTCGTATTTTGTGGGAATGAGAAAGGAGCGGAAAGCCTTTGTCAAATCCTTTCGTATATCAGTGGACAAGACATTTTAAATCCTTTTTTGCATTTGTATTCGCTAGACGGAAAAGTAATGGCATTGTAGAAAAGTCGAGGGACGCATAAAAATCAATTTCACTTCGGTACATCCTCTTTTTGAGCGAATAAAATATCCCTCATTTTATTCGCTCAAACTCTGTTACAGTTTTTGTGTCGTATTCTACTGAAAATAATATTGTTTGTTGATATGGGGAGTATTTCAAACATTATACGTGATATTTACTAGACAAATTATCAGGTCCACATACTACGGCATGAGGTTTTTTACGCAGAATGATTAATTCGTATAAAATTTTACGCAAACTTTCATTCCGCATAAATACTAATTTATCATAATGATCAAAAAGCATAAAACTTTATTGCATACATTTTATGCTTGCATACATTGCTCGTGCGTTGTTAGTCGCAATGAAACCTAACCTCATACTCGCTCGCTACGCTCGCTCGCCGCCGCACCTTATCGTCTGTTTACCAAAGGTCCTAACATAACTAGACCATCAATACTATGGGGCATATAGTAATAAACTATATCACTTATAATAAGATAATATTATGTTTAGTTACTATTATGCGTGTAAAATTTATGCTCACCTTTATATCAAATGAAATTAGGTACAAGTAATTTTTATGCCAATGAAACCATTCTGCGAATATACCATTTTGCGAATATACCATTGTGCGAAAAAACTTTATGTCGTACCTGTTATGCCAAACTATATTATGCCAAAAAAATATGCAAGCGAAACCGCACCCAAATTATCATCTAGTCGTTATTAGTCTAAGAGCTAAATACTATTTTTTTTACGTAAAGAATCTGTAACAATGTTTTCTAAGTTAGTGAAACATCATTTCGAAAATAATTATAATATAATGTTTAATATCTGCTTTAGAACTTCTACTATATGTACAGTAGAAGTGTAGTAGAAGTGTGAACAATGTCTCATTGCTATCGTTAGTAAACGCTTAAAAACATTCTTCATTAAATATATTTTCATTTAGATCCATACGTGAAGATTTGCCTCATTTGCCAAGGGAAGCGGATCAAAAAGAAAAAGACCACTGTAAAGAAAAACACTCTATGCCCGGTCTATAATGAAGCGCTGGTCTTCGACTTGCCAGCTGACAACGTGTTTGACGTCACTTTACTTGTCAAAGTTATTGACTACGACAGGTAAGTGCCATTGCACGTTTAACATTGTTTAACAATAATATTTATAGATGGAGAGGAAAAATATACACCGTTATTTTATAGTCGTTTTAATCCCTTAAAGTGAGTTCTACCAATTAAACTTTTTTTTTGCCATAGAAACATTGGTAAAAACATAAAATTATGGTTTTCCCTTCGATAATATTAAGGTCTTCCCATACTAACTAGACATCTATAAACTCGCAGTCCTCGCACACACATTTTATACTCTTAGAATCATTAATAGGTACGTCAATATGAATATAGAGCCTACACAGTATAAAATCCCTTTGGTGGGACCACCAGTGAAAAATTAATTCACCCACTCCCACATTTTGGGGTAATCGGTTCGCGCTGTTATCACCGAAGTCACGCACACAATGCAGCCATGCTATGTAAGATATGCACGTCACGTGGTACTTCACGCACACATAAATCAAAGACTGGCGTCACTATGAACGTTGCGTTTTGTTAGCAACACGATATCTGGACATATAAATTATCTAATAACATTGTTGACCGAGCGAGTGTGAAGCGTTTTTACTTCAGCTTGGGCAAAAAAAAAGAATCGTCTGTCCCGCTGTCCGGCTGTCCATTTCCTTTCCTCAACTGGTCGCATTTCTCAACCGATTCTCGTGAAATTTTGTGTTCAGGTTCGATTATTATAAACGGATTTTTTTAAGTATGTCTAAAAAAGTAATAGGGGTATCTCTTCCCTGTTCTAATCAAGTATGTGCAGTTTAAAGTTTAATAATTCAATATTTAATAATTAGTCAAGATATTGAGATTTGTGTGAGTCCCAAAACTTTACTGATTTCTGGATAATTAGAGCTCATTCATAGACACACGCGCGTAGTCAAAAGAGACTGTATTGTTTACGTAAATCATGGAAAGAATTAATGCGCTTGCTTAGATACGCGTCTTTCTGTCTTTGTGAGTTTACCGATTATTCAAGATTTCTTTCCGATATGATCAAACTATTCATTTTTAACTTTTAACTGCAAACATATTCAGTAATGTGGTCTGAAATCCCCATTTCATTATGTATATATTTTTTTGTCGATTCAGTTTTTCAAAAAAATACCATATTAATATAATATTACCAGTTATTTCGAAAAAAAAACAAAATTAGTATATCAATTAGAATATTAATAATAATAGAATCTTGGTAATGTTTTTGTAAAAAACCTCTTGGCGACATCTATTAGATTAATTTTAAAACAAAATACCATTCATGGTGTAGGTAAGCAATAAGAAAGGATTTTTAAAAACTCACCCCCTTAGGGGATGAAATAGGGGATGAAAGTTTGTATGGAATGTGTAGGAAAATTGAAATGTGTGATAGAGCTCTACCGGCTGAAGGTAAAAACACAATTTTTGGAAGGTAGATAGATAGTAGCTTTTATGGTGTGTAGGTGATCACTAAGAAAGGGTTTTGGAAAATTCCCATTATACAGGGTGCTAGAAGGTGTTCCAATTTATACCTGCTAAAGGTAGAGACACCTTTTTTGGAGGGTAGATACTTTTTATGGTGTGGGTGAGCACTAAGAAAGGGTTTTGGAAAATTCCCGTTATACAGAGTGCTACAGGGTGTTCCAGTTTATATATGAATTTATATGGGAAAATTTAAATGTGTGAAATAAGGTCTACTGATAAATACCGATAAATATTGGTAATCCGTGTCTTTCAAAATAAATGCAAAACTATCTTAATAACGCGAACGAAGGCGCAGGCAAACGCAGTTATATATATTAATGTGGCTCTTAATAAATTGGCCATTAATTAAGGCTTAAATGATTAATATAAGGCTCTTAGTATATTGCTAGAACTTTTTCCTCTCCGATGGCAATAGTTTGGAAGTTTTTCCTCTGAAATGGGGCCAGCCTGTAAAACAGGTTTTAGTATTTCGGACAGCAGTCTCCACAATATTTGTAAATCATAAATGTATTTTATCCAACTTGAAATTATATGAAATTATATGAGGAAAACTAAAGCATGATTAGGTACCTATTATTATTTACTAACCTTCAGTAATATACTTATCCAATGTGACTCTTCACCAGGATTGGTCCAAACGAGCTGATCGGCTGCACAGCCATCGGTTCCACGCTAATCGGCATCGGCCGTGACCACTGGCTTGAAATGTTGGACAACCCTCGGAAGCCTGTTGCCCAATGGTATCCCCTCAACAAGAGCCCTCCAGCCAACGTGACCTTGCCGGCGAATGGTCAGCAGAACGTGGGATTAAGCTGCTTAAATGGAAGGTAAGGGTTAACTTGCTTGTATTGTTACGGGAATATTAGTTTCAATCGTTTTCGGTAGATGGCGGTGTTCAGATTATTTTGTAAATAATAAGTCTTGTAAGTTTTAAATATTTCCCTAAAAAAAATAAAAACTGATTTAAAAATGTCTATAAAACTAATTAATAAATTCTTCTCACCCGCAATCGAATTGTACAATAAATTTCGTAAGTAAATATTAAATATTCCCTTTGTCATAATATGAAATGTAGATTTGTACAGTTTTCTTTATCAACTAGGTAAAGAAAACTGTACCGGTTATTGTTATCAGCTTTGTTTTTAATGTCAATCTGGAATTAAACTTAAGTCCACTTAATATTCATCCTATTAACCTTTACCTCGTTTATGATAATTTCTTTAATCCTACCGCAATGTTTGAAGGCACAGTTAACCTTTTGCAAATTTCACAAACAATTAAACAAAATTATTTGTACGACAATTTATAAAACAGACTCCAGCGCCAATATAACATTGTTCTATATAATTTTTATATCATTTATGTCAAAGCATTTTAGTGACTTTTTTTTGAGTAAAAGTGACAAATTACTTTATGGTTAAGTAATATTTAAATCTAAACTCTATTTATGAACAAGAGGAAATCGCGTTAAAATCGTCATACCTATATGTTATTGAAGCGTCACATCTGTTGAAAGTACAGCGCCGATAATTGCCACTGAAATTTTGATAATAAAAAACAAAACCATAACAAAAAACCGCATCAGAATCGGCTGAATAGTTTCAGAGAAGCCCTTAAGCTCCCACCATCCTGGCTGCTGCAGTGCCACCTGGTGATCTGCAGCTGTCCTGCAAAACCTACTCTTAAAACCTAGTCTGAACTCTGAAATGATATCTGTTGAATGCTAAAGCCGCATCGAAATCGGTTCAGTAGTTTTTGAGAACTCATAAAGTGCCGATTTATCTGGTTGCTGCAGCGGAGCAACTAAATATTTTTATTTACGCGTCAGCGTTATTTAGAATAATGAGTCATGGTTATTCCAAAAGCACTAGGAATACACGACAGGCCAACCCGCTACATACCTGTAGTACCTTTCACAAAACAAATAAGAAGTATTTTATAATACAACCGTAGCGGCGCTTCTGTTAGAATTAGAAGACAGATCTGTGGCTATACTTTCGTCAAATATGGCTTCACTTACAAAAAGTAAAAACAATGTTTTTTTTAGCAGAAATAAGGTAAACAAAGCATATTTTACAGATGAAGGGAATATTATCAAACGACTGATATCAAGATCTACAAGATAAGATGGCGTCGGACATTGGAGAGGCTGAATGTCAAAGAATAACTGACGCTAGCACGTGCACTCAGTATTCCACGATGCCAATTGTATTTCTAACAAGTTTAGCAAATAACGGTTGTATGTCCATTTACTGTAGAGTCTAAAATTCAATGTCAAGTGATAATGGAGTAGAGAGATAGACTAGTCATTAGAATTGTCTGTTTAAGTAGAGAAATGAATTTAACGGTAGATCCTGATTGTTTAATGAAAGATTACTTACAATCGAATGATTTCTCGTAAAAGTAGATTATTGTGGATGTTTACTTATTACTTATTATTAATAACTGTTGTATAGCGAGTGTTTAGTTTACATGTGTATTAACGACTATGACAAGCGAAGCAGTCACCAGTGCTTAACCACAGGAACAATGCACTACTATTTCTATAGCCTGTGACCTAACTACACTGGCCTTCAAAACTTAGTACCACACTTTAAAAGGTTTTCTTTCAAGAACGTTATGGATTGTAAAGTTATTATTTAAAAAAATATCTTTTTTTAGCCCTTTTTATTTCAAAAATATATATTGTGTATTTTAAGAATTAATACAATTTTAAAAGTGTGGTACTAAGTTTTGAAGGTCAGTGTATATACACTCGTTAACAACCTTTATTAATAAGAGTAGGTATTAATTAATATAAGTTTGTCATCATTAGTCATCAAACCTTTCCTTTCCTAATCTTCAATTATGTCCTATCTTGTCTTATATGACTTTTACTTCTATACATTGTTTTTATAAGGTTAATATTTATGTACTTATATCTAAACGCACACTTCAAAATCAAGACTTGATCGTACCATGTAAATACATACATTGAATAATATATAACTATCATAAAATAAATGTTGTGTAGTTATATGTCTTTTACAGTAGATACTTTTAAGATATTGATGATAACTGTTTAATCATGTTTAGACACTAACGACCTTACCACAAAAGATTTTAAAACACTGTTTAATTTAGACACTGTCACACCCCGGACACTCCATACAAAAAGTGCGTTTTAACTACAACATAAACAAATTACGCTTGTACACGCTGCGAATGTGTGCGTGAACCTTTTAGGGTTGACTCCTTGACATCTGCTGAGTTAGTATGTTAGTACAAACAACTCGCGCGCGCGACACGTCCCCGGAGAGTGAACTTCTGATCTTACTACCGATTGTGGGGGGAGGTGCGGTATCTCGGATCGGCGGGAGGTGGAGTGTGGCCGTTCTGTACGTCAGTACTATACTAATTCTGTGACACTGTTTAAATGTGATGCTATCTCTTTCAAACAATATTGTGAAAAAAGTGACAGCATCACATTTAAACAGAGTCTAAGTTACTTGCTAAACAGTGTTTTGTGGTAAGGCCGTATATCTTCGAAAAATATAGCATATCAATTTATAGAAAACAAATATCACTATTAAAAAATATCTTATAAATAAAGCACAATGTTTCAATTTTGTTGAAAATTGAGTGTGTTATAAACATTCATTGTTGGACAATAATGTAGATGGATTTTATCGAATGAACTATTAAAAAACTATAATTTACGAGAAAATATTATATTTTTAAATCAATAAACTTCTTTGAAAATATTTGTTATGTATGGTGACAGTTTAAGTAAGATGAAATCGAAGCTTTAAATCGTATTTAAAAATTAATATGTATTTAAAGACATTTGTCTAATTATAATCAAATGGAAAAAAATATTAAAATAAGTGTTAAAATATCATAAATCTAATTTAATGTATGTAAATTTATTACATCTAAAAACCAAACTTGCAGTTTTGAATTTACTTTAAAATTTCTTAATTCTTAATAAGGTTATTTGTATGTAAAAGCTATTACTAACAAGGATATACAAACATATTGTATTTAGAATATTTCCTATGTTTGGGTACACAAATCATAACAACATTAGTGACTGTTATGGTTTGAAACCAATGTTTACATTAAAAAACCTAAAAGTATTCTATATTTAATGTTTAGTATAACTTATATAAAGTTCTACGTATCATATACATCTCTTTAAGCGAATTTCTGAATAAATGAATTGTTCGTTATAATCAGTATATCATTAGTTTCGACTGAACTATATATTACTGAGTATTTATGTTTAGATATTAATAAATATAAATAATATACTAAAATACTTGTAGGTTTCCTATACCATTATGCGCTAACTTTTCTATTGAAATGTGAGTGTTAGGTAAGAGAATACTTTATATACTTTATTTTAAAACGAGTTGTTATTATTTTTTAAGCAAAAAGCTTGGGGTTGTCTGATTGAAAACTTTTTACTATAATATTTAACGCGAGCGACTGATTCTCACATTTTTAACGAAGTTCTTTTTCTCTTTCATCGAATTTTCTTTTATAGCTTCAATCCACTCGAAACGCCTTCTTCGAAGTGGTAATTTTTGTCTCGGCAACAGGAAAAAGTCAGACGGAGCCATACCAGGTGAGTTCGGCGGTCGGGCCACCTAACCACTACAGGAGCACTACGGACCATGCAAAATTTATCCGTTTTGCCACCAGGGGCACAGTTAAGGTGTTCAGCGGAGCAGTCGTCGTTGCGTCGTGCTAGGTAGCGTTAGAGGGACCCCTACCTCGCACCACATCTCATCGTAGCCCTGACAAGATGGTCGAGTTACCCTACTAGAGTAATCATTACACTATGCTAAGGGTACAGCTAAGCTATTGAACTTTTTCAGGCATTCACACAAACATACAAACTGAAGTAATTATATTTTTAGGCTCTCCATTACCATCCTACCTATATAATAGGCACAGATCCCAAAAGAGATTTGACGAAATAGAAGTAGAACAGTGGTTGTCCATTGTTTGGTCCATGACGAATACCTTTTTTTTCAGTAAAATAAGCTACATAAAGTATTCTTCTTGAAATCGAAAATTGTTAGAGTTCAGTGTGAGTATCCAACAATAATATTTTTTACTAAAATGCATATCAATTTCATTGAAATCAAAAATTGTACAAAAAACTACAATCTATAGTTTCGAGTGTATCAAATCCACAGCTTTCAAAATCTATGCAAATGTTAAGCACTAACCCCGAATTGCACTCTAAATTAAATATTGTTTAAGTGCCACTCAAACAAAATTTCGTATACAAATATATGTTTAAGTGGTACTTAAACAACATGTATAACTTAATGGTGAAACTCGCCCTAAGTCTAACTAAAACTGATTTTAATTGATTTCGCTGTCAATATTCTCGATATCATTACAAGGTTTTTCTAGACTTTTATGAAGAGGTTTTTACAAATTGGAAAATTAGGATTCAGTGATTGCCTCCAATAGATTACTCATGTCGATTTGAGCATCAAACTTTTTTAATTTTCATCTCTTTTAAGTGATTTGACTCGTAGTTTCTCTTTTGCTAGGAATCCTGAGTTATCGTCTAGATTTTGACGTTGATCTTATATATTATATCTACATTATAGATTAGACATCAAACGCTACGAATCTTAGATTTTAAGAGCGCATAGACTGCACACTAGCGCCGCCATTGGAAAAAAAACATATGACCTTACCACAAAACATTTTTAAGCACTGTTCAACAAGTGTTTAACTTAGACACTGTTTAAATATGATGCTGTCACTTTTTTGACATGATTTGAAAGATACGGCATCACATTTAAACATTTATTATTATTATGAATAAGATTTTCATGTAACTAACACCATGTATGGATTTTAATGTCCGAAATAAATGTTTATTAGTATAAACAGTGATTCAAAATCTTTTGTGGTAGGCCGATAGTGCTTAAATAAATAGGAAATTGGGAATTATCTCTCCGTAGTGCACTCCGAAGAAGCTTTGTGGTACTTTATATCGCTTAAACAATATTTTCTAGGCTTTCGTTTAGTTTAATGGAGCTTTTTGCTAAAAGTGGCAACTTTCATACACTCGTACAGGCAATTTACTAAAAGTGGCAACTTTCATACACTCGTACAGGCAATTTGCTAATAGTGGCAACTTTCATACACTCGTACAGGCAATTTGCTAAAATTGGCCACTTTTCGCAAAAAAACTCTATTAAACTAAACGACAAGGTAGAAATTATTGTTTATGCGATAAAAAAACCACAAAGCTTCGAGTGCTCTACACACAAAGAGAGCACTAGATTTTTTCACCAATGTCGGCGCTAGTGTGCAGACTACGCGCTCTTAATGTTATGTTAACTTTTTTCTATTTATGTTTGTGACCTCTTAATAATAATTATTGAAAAAACCAGTTAGGCTAACCATTGCTTTTGTATAATTGCTTGAGCAAAGTTTTGAAAAAATCCGTGTTTATTTTAGGAAGAAATGATTACAAATTATATGCATATGAACACACTATTGTGGAACTAGATAACTATTACTAAAAAAAATGTTGAAATTGAAATTATCACAACATATATTATCTAAAATTGTTATTGTTTGACACTCACTGTCTAAGACCGACATAGAAATGTACGAATAAGTTAGGATAAGAACGAATCAGTATCAGTGACAAACAATGTATTTGAAAGTTAAAGAAAATGGAAAAAAGACAGTACAAGCGATGGTTGCACGAGATGTAATATTTTTGTATGAGACTAGAATACTTGTCGTATCTAAACGATACCTAAGTCTTTATACTTTAAACTGTATTTAAGTCAATGTAAGTGCTTATACCGATTTATGAATAAAATGTTGACATTTTTAACATACAAGTTTTATTTTACTTCGTCATATCCAGAGACACTTTTTTAATTTTTTTCTTTTCAAATTCTTAAAAATAAACAGACTTTTTACCGACTTATTCATAAAAAAATTTAGAATTATGGTAAATTTTAGTTAAATGCTGATTTACTAAACGGCTTATTAAACGTCTTATGGAGTTTTTGGCGCCATTTTGTCGAATTCGGTTTGGTGTCTATTTTAATTATTTTCAAATTGATTCATAGTGGATATTGTGTCTTAAAATTGGTGCAGTTATATGGTACAAGTGTCTACGCAACTGAACAATATGTGGGATAATTGAAATAGGCGCGATCTTTGTTGTGTGAAGCTGAGACTTTTATCGAAGTGGTGGCTTCCTCGGCAGAACTAACCGAGTAAACAGTCTTGATATACTTGGTGCCAAATGCTCCAAGCAGCATTGGGATGCGATGCACTCGCATTCTAATGAAAAATTAAACAATATCTACCACTGAACTATTTAACACTTGACACTGGCAAAAATTACTTCCAAGAGGAAAGTAGATTGCCATAACAAAAAAAGAAGAAGAACGTCTTATAATTTTCATTATTCATAATCGTATTTAAAGAAAATGTTCACACTGGGCTACTTTAGGGGTAATATGTTGTCATCCTGTCGAATCCATAGACAAAACAGGCAAAATCACTGGCTGTTATCCACATCTTTCGAAAAAAGAAAACAATTATCTGTCTTTAAATGTCAACATGTTGTAAAACAACGTGAAAGCTGTCACTTCAATCAGCTGTTATGTAGTCAGCCATGTTTATTTACTAAAATAGGGTTAAAATAGGCTGCACCCTAGTATAAATAAGTTTTGGCAGAACCCTTCTATAACTTTATCAATGGTTTAGAGCATTTGTCGCTATTGAGCGATTATGAATAATGATTTTCAAGAAATTCCTTAAAACCAGCTTATAGGCCTGCCATAACTTTTTATGAATAAGACGGTTATATTTTTCACGGCTAGACTTGTAACTCGACGTATCACTAACATCATAAACAACAACGTTTGTTCAAAGACTTCTATGTATATACTACACTAGACAGGTTGTACAGTACCGAAAAATTGCTAATTAAGTTACGGTGCATGCACCGCAACTCCTTTAGTCAATTGCGAGCGACCGAGAGAAACGGTTGAGGCGCCGCGAAGGTTGGTTGTGACTGTGACACAATTTTAGTTTTGAACAGCTCGTCTATGTAATTTGAAGTCATTGCGTTTATTCTACGACTTTTCTGAAAAAGACAAAACATTTTTGGACTTTTCGTTCGAAACTCGATCAGCCGTTTCAACACTTGTATGGAAAGTCGATTTTTTGTCTTTTTCGGTAAAGTCATAAAACAAACATTGTTGTGTATGATGTTAGTAATCCAAACCAGAAATACGTCGAGCTACAAGTAAACCTGTATATAGTCAGAAACAAAGTGATTTTTAATAATGTCAAGTTCATAGAAAGTTTGAACAAGATTACAAAAATCAGGACAAAAGAACACTTTGGGAAAAAAATACAAATAAATAAAGTAATATAAACTAAGCAGAGAGACCGCTCAGAACAAATTGTGGTTTTCCGTACACACACGCACACATAGACATCTCGTACAGGCAAATTCAGGTTATTTAAGGAGAATAAGAATAAGAATATCTTAATTTGCTAAAACATGGTATACAAGTTATTCATTCAATTCAAGTCGCACATATTTTGCTAATTTTTATAGCATGCTCATAAGGCTTCTATAGCCCTCAAGTGCTCGCAGTTACTCGCTAAGTACATTATGTATCTAGCGAGCAATAAATTTAATTAAGATTAGGGCACCACTTCAGTTATATAGGGCCCTTAAGGATAGCTTTAGGGGCCCTATACACCTCAAACTGAGACCTCTGAGTGGACTGTGGATAGATTCAGTACTGTACCGCCAGCCAAGGAGTTCTTAGCGCAACAAAACATATTCGGTGTTATTACAAAAGATTTTAAAACTCCTGTTTAATTAAGACACTGTTTAAATGTGATGCTATCTCTTTCAAACAACATTGACAAAAAAGTGACAGCATCACATTTACACAGTGTATCCACATTTTTACAGCCCCACTACTCAAATGGCCAACATTCTATACGTATGAACGCTACGCTTACTATTAAACCTTAAATATGAGCAATCAACGAAATCACATGTCACCAGCTTATGTAAATCAAATACTTTGATGTATTGTATGGAATTGAAAACTTACGGCACCTAATTTTATAGTTTGCTGCTTATTTTAATGCTTTAAGGCCCCTTATATACCTCAAGTGGCGCCCTCATTTTAATTATATTTATTGCTCGCTAAGTACATAATGTATCAAAAATTCACATGTACAGATTGAAGCTAAGGTTCTATAAATTATTTACAAACAATTACCTCAGTAAAATTTTGTTCGTTGTAGTAGTAGTTCGCAAAAGTGCTAAAAGTGGCCACTTTAATTAAAATGAGGGCGCCACTTGAGGTATATAGGGGCCTTAATAGTAAGCGTAGCGTTCAAACGCATATAATATGAGCCATTTGAGTAGGGGGGCAGATGTTTAAAAAACTTTTGTAATAACACCGTAAATGAGTACGGTATGTATGTACCCCTAGCACTAACATCTATCGAAAAAAAAACACGCGCAAAAATACTTGATAGACTACATATTAACCGTATGGGAAATCTCATTTCGCTTTTCGGCGGTAAATGGCGCTACAAACCCATACTAAATTACTCTGCAGAACATTTTTACGCGTGTTTTTGTTTTTTTTCTGTTTGAGCTACAACTATTTAAAAAATAGACATTATATTTTGTGCTTTGAGTGTAACGATGTTATTGATCACCTTAAGGCTGAGTTGCATCATCTTGATTTAACCTCAACTTTAACAGACACAAACTTATTTGACTCTGTGACAGCGTCGCTGTCGTCTATTGCGTAACCTAGGTAATAATATCTAATAACACTTAGTTTCAGTTTTAGCCATCGGCTCAGATAAGTCTGTGTCATGTACTGTTATAGTTAAATTAAGATGATGCAACCGAGCCTTAATGTTTCCATTTTGACTGCTCTTAACTATACCTGACTGTACATTCGCAACTAAACGTCGCGCAATATATCCTTGATGTTTTTAATTAAATCTTGGGATGGAGAAACGTATAAGGTGACCTTCGAAAGAGGAAAAAGCTGTTGTCGGGTCGCTGCTCTAATAAAGAGGTACATAAATCTGCTTTTTTATTTTATTAAAATGATTTACTACGAGATGAGCTGCAAGCCAGACCACCTGCGACTATTAAATGTGATCTACACTTTCAACCGCGGTTGCCAACTACGTAGACAGGTGGTTTGCGAGTGCGACATTTCAGACCTTTCAGCTGCGTTCAGACGATAACACACGACCCGACCTCAACCCGAACTCAACTCAAAGTCAACTCAACCGCAGCCCACTCTTTGAAATACATTACTTACCATTTTGACACATTAATAAGCTCCGTTATATTTTGCCGATGCCACTGCAACCGCCCCGCGCTCAACCCAAACTCAACTAAAACTCACTCCGAACTCAACTCAAATTCAACCCGAACTCACTTCAAATTCAACCCGAACTCACCTCAACATTACATTGTATTAAAGTGTCATAAGACTAAAAATTGTATGCTATGTATTTCAAGGAGGGCTGGAAATACATCGCGGTTGAGTTGAGTTTGGGTTTGTTACTCAATTACGCA
Organism: Catoptria pinella; assembly: GCA_963556745.1. Classification (NCBI taxonomy): domain Eukaryota; kingdom Metazoa; phylum Arthropoda; class Insecta; order Lepidoptera; family Crambidae; genus Catoptria; species Catoptria pinella. The sequence continues at coordinate 4,373,698 of OY750777.1, forward strand.
CAAACGGCTGAACGGATTAAGATGAAATTTGGCATACAGATAGTTTATAACCTGGATGGACATTGGACACTTTTTATCCCAGTCAAACGTTCCCTAGGGATTTCTCGGCTGTCCACGTGGACAAAGTCGAGGGCGGAAGCTAATATATGTGGGTAATGACTGATGAGCAATTTATTCCCTACGAAACTGATGTTAATTTCATTGGATGACTAATATTAGAAAAAATACTTGAAAATATAGACTCACCCGTAGCACCTCAGACGGGACTCGAACCCGCACCCTTGGACCACCTCTAATATTATTTATCTTAATATATCTAAATAGCATTGTGAATGCGAAAAATCTAAATTTAATAATTCATTGGATGACGTCACACCTCCGGTACATTGTCAAATTAATGGCATTGTACGTTATTTGATTCCCAAATATGTTTGTTCACTTAATTCTTGAATGCCTAAGCCAACAACAGGTCGTGGAGCCATACAATATTTTGCCCTATTGCTTTCATAAATACTTCGGTATTATGTTTGACTTAACCCGTAACAGGGTTATAATAACATCGCAAACGAAATAATTATATTTTATTTATAGAGCGAGAAAGTTGTCTGCTTATATTAGGTAGTTATTTGTGTCTGGTTTTTATCGAGTCAAACGAGGATGTTTATTTATTTAATAAAAGGCAGGCGAATGATTTTGTTTCACTTGCACTCGTAGCACGAAAATTGAGATTGAGATTATATTCGCGTTTGAATCGAGTATAAATTAATTTTATATCACTATTATGCCATAAGAAAAGAACATATTTATCCCTTACTAATAAAGATTGTATAGCAGATGTATAGTGTTTTGTCCTATTCTTTAAAATGTCAATCTTAAATAGTTTGACACAGAGTCTCTATTGTGTAACTAAACATCTGCTTTACAATCTTTATTAGTAAGGGGTAATTAAAGAGCATTTTAAGAACTCTTGAGTTATGTGATCACTTAGAGCTCTTGCCCTTCCCCATGGTAATATTTCGTTCTATGGAAATACGGTTTTTAGGGTTCCGCACCAAATAGACTTATATTTATTTCCTGTTTTAAACAACTAACGCCTAAAACTGTATACTTAATACCTAACCATTCAATTAAATTTGTTCTACGAAAATTTTTCCAATATAGATTATTTTTTAAAGTTGATCGACTACTACTCGTTAACTTGTAAAGCAGTGATAGTTTTCCTTTTAACTTCATTATACAAATTCATTACACTTCTGTCCTGAATTTTTCACTATGAGATTTATGAAAAAAATTTTTTTTGCCCACTTTACATGCAAGGGTAAAGTGAATACGGTACCTACACTGAAAAAATATTTTTCGAGATTTTATTCTACCACTTTTTTGGCGTAATTAAAATACACATTTATGATTTATAACCGCTTTCTAGTACTTAGCGTCTCTGAGCTAAGCCACGGACAGATGGACGGACAGACGGACATGGCGAAACTATAAGGGTTCCTTGTTGACCCTTAGGGTTGGCCTCGGAACCCTAAAAACGGGATATTGCCGTGGAAAAGGACCCCAAATCTGGTTTGTGGCGTATTACATAGCCATTTTTTAAATCACTTTTTTCTTTTTGACCTCTTTAAAGATTTTTTTCTCAGCAAAGTATTGCAATCTTGTAGAAAGTAAATTCACCTTGTGTTTGATCTCATTTCAGAGTCCAACAAAGTTTTCCCTTAAAAATAAAATTACACCATTCATTTGCTCTCACGTAGCAAAAACAGGTCCGGGAAACTCCATAAATTCAGGGTTGTCGTTGTCACCTACCAAAAGTGAGATTTTTTCAAATTATTAATAGAAGAAAATAGAAAATAGTTTATTTGGTAAACAAATTATAATATAATACATACAACTTAATTATAAAACTAAAAAATCATCTGCTATCCCCAGTACAGTAAGAAATAGATAAGTTGTAAGAAAGTTACCTAGATATTAATAAGTAGTTATTCGTTAACAGACGGGAAATTATTGAAGTAAAAACAATGGTTCTTAACTACATGGTGTTAAAACATAAAATTTTAACTTCTTAACCAAATAATAATTGTTCGAACAATTTTAAGGTGACAACCCTAGCCCTAACTTGGGCAAACTAACGTAATGAGTTCCAGCCTCTTTGATACCGGAGCCGATGTGTTTTCGAAGAACGCTCTTGTTCTACCGGATCTTTCTGTGTGCAATATCATTTGGCCTCCACAAACGTGAACAAAGAAAGAGACTCATTTCTATGTCAGGCTTAAAGCCGCGATTACATCATCCAATCTAGTGTCCAATTTAGAGTTACCACACGTATAATAAGTTCAATTTTAACAGTGAGTTTACACTAGTAACGGAAATGCAAACATCGTTTCCGATTTTTAGGGTTCCGTACCAAAATGGTAAAAAGGAACCTTTATGGTGCGACTTAGTCTGTCTGTCACAGCTGGATATCTCGAGAACTACTAATGCTATCAATTAGAAATTTGAAATAGTTTTCAAATGCTATTAATTAGAAATTTGAAATAGTTTTCAAATATCTCGATGTGGCCATATCTCGATGTGACCAAGTACTAGTAGAGCAAATCGACGAATAGGTTGCTTTTATCGATCTGCCTAATTTTGATTGGGCACATCATGAAATTGTTGGCCAGATCATGAAATGCCGGCACATCGTGATCTGACCAGGCAGATCTCGATCGGCCCAGTTCAACGTTTGCCCAACTATTTTGCAAATAAGAGAGAAATAAAAATATTTATATTTTTTGCAATAGGGACTGGAAGGGGGTCTTAAAAATTCGAAGTGAGGCTACACAGCCAGTCGTCAGTGTAAAAATTACAGGAAAAATAAAACGATTTCTCTAAATAGTAAACTTTTTCAGAATGATGGTACGGAACCCTCGGTGCGCGAGTCCGACTCGCTCTTGACCGTGTTTTTATTTTAGATTCTCATCTTTGATCATAAACTTATTACCTATACCATATTTCATTGTCATGTAATTGTGACCACCTTACATTGGTTCCTAAGTGGAAACTAGATTGGCAATGTAATCGCGGCTTAAATCGAAGTAAGCAAAAGCTATTCGATAAAGTAAAAAAAACTCGCTTTTTTACCATTTCCTTCTTTACGACATAATATAATAACTAAAAATAGCCACTTAGTGGCAATAAAACTCCATTAAACTAAACGACAGGCAAGAAAAAATATAAAAATTACCACTGCGCTACTGAGACATAATTCACAATTTCGTCTTTATTTAAGCACTATGTTTTTTTTCCAATGGCGGCGCTGTGTGCAGACTACACGCTCTTAATATATAAAAAATATATAGCTGTTTCATCTTATTCAATTGTCAAAATATCTTTAAAAATATTTCAATTGTATATCGAGGTAATTGAAATATTACATTGATGAAATAACGCTGGCTTGCAGCATAAGAGTGGGATATACTACGAGAAATTCGACGATGTCACCTAGTGACTCGGTAGCTCAACGGTCAGAGCATTCGACCGGCCATCCAAAGATCGCGGGTTCGATTCCCGTCCGAGAATATCATCTTGTGCGAGTCGTATTCTTTCTAGTATATTTTAGCATTGTATATTTTTTAAAATTATGTATGCTTGCAGCGAAGAAGTTAAAAGTATTAGAAAATTTCGCCGCTCCCACTAGCGACTCGGTAGCATAATTGGTCAGTGCCTTGGGTCGGAATCCCAAGGGTGCGGGTTCGAGTCCCGTCTGAGGTGCTACAGGTGAGTCGATTTTTCTTAATATATTATTAATAAAAAAATAGCATTGTGAATGCGAAAAATCTCAGTTTAATAATGATGTATGTCTAGAAAAAAAAACGATTCGTCTTCAGCTCGTCTTACGTTACGTTACTTTGGACCGTTTTTTTTCTCCGTTTGTCTCTATTCGATTCTGATTTCACGATGTAATTTTTCCTTACATTTCTTTCAGAAACGGACAAAGTTCGTGTTTCAATTTGAATCAGACTCCAATGACCTTTATCCTGCGCTTACGACCTTTGTCAGAGTTTTTAATAATGATCCACTTTGATACCGAGCGCCTTAAGAGTTTCACCTTCGTAACTAGAATAAAAGAGCAATTTTAAGGCTCAAATGTAACAAAGACTATAAATTCTGTATTATCCTTACTAAAATTATAAATGCGAAAATCCGTTTGTTTGTTTATTTGTTACGCCTTCACGTCTTAACTACTGAACCGATCATCATGAAATTTTGCATACACGTTGTCAGGAGGACAGAGAAGGACATAGGGTACCTTTCATTCCGAAAAAAAAATTGTTCCTGAGGGATAGCAAAAAAACTTTCCACACCGACGAAGTCTCGGGCGGTCGCTAGTTATGTATATAACAAAACTGAATTATTACTGACTTTTTATTTTGGCTTGTATTGCGAGTGAGGTCGTTCTACTCCATTAATTAATTTATTTTATTTGGTTATTGGACCCCAAGGATGCATGTGTAGGGTTTATTTATTTATTTAACAATGCGATGCGCGCGCAATTTGTCACTTGCATTGCGCACTCGCTCGTCAGAATTATTGTTTTACAAATAAGTAGTAAGTAGCTTTTTACATAACCAGGAAAAAAAACTGTTCTGTGACCAGTACAACAAATCATTAGGACACCTGAAACACTGTAATCTAACAACATCTCTATTTAGTTACCTCGTTTTTCACATTCTACTCGTAATTACCGCACGTGACTTTAGTAATCCTATCACCTAAAGCTTTAGACCCTGTCCAGAGCTACGCGCGAATCAGACGCGTTTCGTTATACAACGCTCGCTTAGGACCAACGACGTCAGCAATATGTGCAATATTAACAGCAGTGTAACCAAAATCGCGTGTCAAATCGTGGCGAATTAATACTCATAACGCCCAAACCCCCCCCCCCCTCCCCTCCCTAAAGAGTCACGTTCGTACATCAAACGTAGATAGTTTTTCCTCAAGCCTTAGTTTTACGACTAGGGTGTATGTGAGGTGCATTTCGAGAAAAAGGCAAGATAATATTCTATTACATACTATAAATGCGAAATGAAATGAAATATTCTTTATTCAAATAAACTTAGATATTAAGTGCTTTTGAATGGTCTATATTTTCCTACCACCCATTCGAGACTTTTTTAGCTGACAAGAAGAATGGGCGCAAGAAACTTATCAGTTTTGTCAGAAATCAGAGTAACGATATTTACAAAGAAATTATATCGTTACCAAATACATTCATTTAAAACAACATAATTAAGGAAGTTTTTGTATGATACCTACGCTTTCACGTTAATAAGTTTTATCAAGTAAAAAAACAACTATTAAAATCGGCACACCAACGCCAGAGTAATCGGTGTACACACAACAGCACGTCAGGTTATACAGTTAAACTTTGAAAACAGCATTTATAACGTAGGGCATAAAGGCGGTCTCAAGGTCAACATGTATAGTCTGAGGTGCCGTCGTGTGTGCATACAAAAAACAAAAAAAAACGGGTCGAATTGAGTACCTCTCTCCTTTTGAAATCGGTAAAAATGAGACACAATAGATATTCTATTGTTGTCCGGCCGCATTCAGCCGCTCGGGCGTTGATGAATTAACAACTCAACCGATCATCATGAAATTTTGCTTATACGTTGTCAAGGGTCCAGATATTGCACCTACTACTGCACCTGATACTGCACCTTTCATACAGAAAAAAAAGTATTGTTCCTGAGGGATAGAGGAATAACCAGACGGTACACGCAGACGAAGACGCGGGCGGGCTATGAGAGATAATACACATGAGATAAGGGGAAATGATATACTGTCACTATAGTACCTACTAATATCTGTGGAATATTATTCGAATAATCCAGCTTTAAAAAAGGTTAAACTATTTAAGTACTCGTTAATGTGAAAGCATAAAAATCGGCGACTTCAATGCCTTCAATCTGTAATTATTACTTATTTGAAAGCGAAGAAAAATAATAAAAACATGCAAAAAACGAGAATTCGGTATCAACGTTACCGCCGCGCTGAAGCGCGCATTAATTTGAACCCCAAAATGAGCAGAGTTCGATTCGACATTCGATTTTATCTCATCACGGATCGATACGCTTGGAGTGACAAAAAAGCTATAGGCGTAAAACAGGAAACAAAAAACACACAATATACAAGAGATGTCAACAATGCACCAAATGCAAATGAAAAAAGGGTAAAGCATATTGTTGTTTTGATCTCTGATTGGCCGGAGTAAAACGAAGTAAATTCATTAGCCAATCAAGGAAAGGGGAAGGCGTGACTATTTTTGCACTTGCAAACGAATTTTGCAGCTAACTGGTAACGCGTCGCTGTTGCCCATAGTACATACTACAATTTTAGAACAACGTAAATAATTATATTAACAGAAATAATTGAGTTAGTGACTAAGAGCATATTATATTATTTATGTATTTTTGTAGGCACTACAAAATAAATATTCATCACAACATTATTAAAATATATGATTCAATGTACACACGACGGCACCTCAGACTATACATAATGACCTAAAGACCGCCTTTATGCCCTACGTAATAAAAGCTGTTTTTGCAGTTTAACTGTATAACCTGACGTGCTGTCGTGTGTACCTGTTACACCCGAAGACAAAACTAATCCCAATGGCACAACTAATCAAGTACCTACTTACATAATAATATCAGATAACAGGCCAAACGACATACAAAATAGCGCAAAAAGGGCCTGAAACTGTCACACTGTATCTCAATTTCAGTATTTGGCAGATAAAAATGTTATCGAAGAGAAAAATTTCGGTCCAGAAATATCGAGGGTGAAATATGAAACATACTGATAATGATCCAAAGAAACCACAACGTAATTTTATACCTGTCGAATGTTCGAAATGATTCCCTTCTTTAATGATTTTGATGATTACGTAGATATTGACAGGTTGTTTCTCATTTTCAGCAGTATTATATTTTATAGGGTTTTATTAAGCTTTATTATGGTTAATTTAAAAGTTATTTTTTGGAATGGCGCAGGCATGTAGCCGTCGTAATGTTTGACTTCTATTTATACAAAATTCAAAGTCTTGACGGGGACGGGGATGGGGACCCCGTGTAATGTTTTACATTATCTGTGTGCTCCAAAGCCAATCGATACATTCAAGAAAATCCTTGGGAAACCTTTAACCTGCATAAAAAGTATTCTCTGTTTTAATTTCATCATAATCCGATCAGTCGTTCTTGTAATACCAGTATTCCTAAGTTTCTTTGCAAGACAAAACTTTAACTTATTGTTAGCGACCTTTTGTTAACTTTGACTTCTGTGGTAGCAACAGATATTTCTCTCGAAGTTATTTATTTTCTCGAAATACATTTAAGTATTTGTAAAAGTTCAATGTAGAAGAAAAGTAAATATATATACTCAAATGTCTTTTGGTATGCATCGTTCATTTACCTAAATTTTTAGAGACGAGGTGATTTTTTGTGTTGTGGTTTTTTAAAGATTTTGTTTGTCTTTTAATGAATAAAAAATTACACAAACGTCCTTACATACATTGTACAAATAACAAACAACGTAAAACTTTATTATATTACATATTCCGGTTCTATACAAAAAGTCACGTTAAAAACCAACGTTATTTTCACATAGTGATCGAGCTAGCGCGAAATTGTGCAAACTTCGAGTGTCGGTGCCCAATATCGGCCGCTCTGTTTGCCAACTTTATTAACGGGTCGAATGGCCAAATTAACTGGAACGGACCGAAATCAATAGTCTGGCCATACAATATGATTGCGTATGAATCATCTGTTTGGAAATGGCGTTGGTTATTGCAATTTAGCTGGTAAAAAAGGTTGTTTAAAAATTACTCGTCAAGCAACTATTTTGATTAGAACTTAATCGAACTTTGTGAAACAGGCCCAATCTTTTATGAGTTTAAGTTCGAGACACACTGATCCTGCAGTCAAACTGTGTAAACAGTTTGCGGGGCTATGTGTTAGACATAAGCTTTCTTTGATTGATTTAATAATTAATTAATAAAATGGATGCAAGAAGAATATTTAATATTGTTTTTACATCAATTATGCGAAAATTTTGCGGAAATAAATAGCGATAGTCAATAAAAAAAAATTATAGGCCCACCCAAGGATCAGTGTGCACTGCCCGCATCCAACGAGTTCCCTACCTTCACTAGTTTGTCTTTACTTTGACTTTTAATATAAACTGTATAAGCGGTCCATTTTTTTCCGATTTTCAAAGCCCATATAAAAAAAAATTTGGAATCTAATAAACTAATTAAGATAAGGTCAGCTGGTGTGCGTTAAAGGGTTATAATTTATAATAATACGAAAAAAAAAGTAAAAAAAAAGCGAAAATGCAACGGGCGGTATTCGAACCTACGACTTCTAGCAAACTAAATTAGTACCTACCCGTACCGGAGCACGAACATTTATCGATAAAAAAGCGCATAAAAACTCTATGGAAAATGTCTGTTCGCTTTTCTGCGGTAGATGGCGCTGTACAAATTTCCCACACAAAATTACACTATCGATTTTTACGCAGGTTTTTTCACTCAATGTTTGTTTGTGCTACGGGTATAATAATTTGAGCAGTGAGGTTTCGCTTGTTTTTTTTATGCACCTTCTTCAAGTTTCGTAACAAAATACTCTAACTTTTCCTTGAATATTTTCCCCAAAAATATCGAATTACTCAAGGTGACTAACCCGAGGTTTTACGTTAGACTTTCCTTTGACGATCTAATTTTGGAATAATTACAATCTTATTGAGTTGTTCACAGAAGGGTGAATTAAAGCAAAAGGTTTTGAAAAGAATTCCTTTCCATAAAATCATCCTAGTGATAAAGAACAAGTCTATACAAGAGTTGACCTGTCACACAGATTTTTTTTAAAGTTAATGTATAATGATAATCGGTACTTATTAAATTGATTCATTGATCGATTTTCGGCATTTATGTATAACCGGCTATTCTTTCGCGATAAAAACTAGAAACAACTGGTGATCAAATAAATTAATATGGATCTCGTCCAGACCTTTCATTTCTTCAAAGACACCATCAGTCTACGATAAGTACTTTCCAAGATCTAGCTGTTTTAAGTTTAACAGCTGTCAGATGATTGATGATGATTTCAGATGAAATGAAGATCTCACTAAGACCATTCATTTCTTCAAAGAAAGGATACTTTGCTCAATTCCATTTTACTGTGATCCAGACCTTGAAACTGGACTCCGAAAGTAGGTCAGACGACTCATGCGTCATAGAGGAAGGGAGATTTGAAAAATCACCTTTACTGCTTTTTATATAGGTATAAATTTATCACAAAGCAATTTCGTGATTTTTTTCCTTTACAAATTACAAGGCGTTCTTCGTTTTGTAAGACGGTTCGAAAATATACTTATACTTACTCATTTTTCTTTTTGTACATTTGATTTGAAACGGGCTATTGTTGAAAAATATTCTTTGGAGTTCAAGAATTTTATAAAAGTTCGCAATGGCAACCTTTCTGACACCCGTATTGAAGAATAATACTCAAACGACACTTGAGAGACTACTATGCGAACGCACTGCGTTGAAAATTAGCTCTGTGATTGATCTTTTAATTGTTTTACGTGTTACGTGTGATTGGTAGAGTAGATTAGGGAAGCTGTGCGTCCGCGGTCACTGTGAGACCTCATAGTAATGTGAAAACGGGTGTAAGGTTCTGATCTAAGTACTACTGGATACTGAATTCTTGACGTTTATAGCGGTGAGCTAACTAGACAAAAACTAGGTCAAACTAACATATATTGCGTGAAAATCGGTTAAGGATAATCTTTAAACTGAATGGTTTTCTATCCAAGCTTTAGGTAACACCTAATTAACCTTCTAGAAATGAGAAGTGACAAGAATCTCATAACACCTACAATATAAACCATAATTGGAAAACATTGTAAGTATATTATACTTTAATGCAATCGACATGGCGGGCACACAGAGGAAATCAATGCCAAACGAAAATAATTGTAGCTACAGATCTAAAAAGTGATAGAAAAGACAAGTTAATATATTTAAAAAAACATTCATTTATTATAGTTTCGGAGTCTGTTTGAAAATGAATATATTACGGATAGCACTATCTCTTGGATTAATTGAAAAATAACAGAATTTCTATGATGTCTTCTGTCAAGTAAGCTTAACGACCTTGGTGATTGATACAATATAGTAAGTACGACTAAGTAGTGCTATTATATATCAATCAGTATTTTTATCAGAACGGAGTTATGAACTATAGTTGTCATGTACCTAATCGTACCTAACCTAGTAAGTGTTTGTCATGACGTGACCTTTTCCTAAAATCGGCCACAACACAAAGTGCTCAACTATTTAATGAAACGGTGACACTTTATGAAATATTAGGCTGTCGTGTAACAACATCATGATGTGGTTTGGCTTGCCAGATCTATTAACAGCTTTTGTCTAATGTTAAATAAATATAATAGAAAAAATCGACTCACCCGAACCTTCTTAGACAGGACTCGAACCTACCTGATATAGTTATCATAATACTATACTCGTTTTAGTAAGAGTGTTGGATATTTTGTGGCTTTTGTAGTCTATGGTGAATAAAAATAGTGCTCCCAGCGTGGTAGCAGCTTTCGTTATCGACGGGGTACTTTCCACCATCTTGGTTAACTCGTTGGGATAAAATGTACCTATGTGCGAAGTCATTCTTTGCGCAACATAGACCGCAACTACTTAACATCCAATCACATCCATTAATGACCACAAAACCAACATTTTTGAGTAAACAAATATTTTAAAAAGATTTTGATTCATGAAGAATATCCTTACTAATTTACTGCTGTGTGTGTGTTCACTTCTTAGCTTTTAAATATAATAAATAAATAAGTAAGTAACCTACTCCTTGACATTCCAAGATTGTGAACTTCAAAACAAGTATTTAAATTCATTAATATACTCGTAATAAATCATCTAAGTGTCAGCAAATTAATAAAATAACTTTAGAGCTTTTGTTCGCTGACTTTTTGGTCAAATCAGCGAATTTATTGTTTTGAAATAGAGTTAAAAGTTTTTCTTTAGCTGATAAAGTTTGGTATTTAAGAAAGTTGCTTAGTATTAATTTAGAACTTGTAAATAAATGCCTTTGTAGTTGCCAATTATTATTCTTATATCGATTTTGTTCCAATACAGATTTTTAAACTCTTGTTATTGGTAGGTAATTTGAGATATTGTTTTATAAAAAATAATAATACGAGAGACTAAATTGCTAGAGCCTATAGTTATAAAAATATATAAAAACAACATAGGCAACTTTGCTACAAACTGGTTATTGGAGTTGTAAAAAATATAGGGGATCATAATTATTATTATATTTGATGCATGATGCGGAAAAAACAAATTTTCATGAAGAGAGTAAATGTGGAAAAATAGTGCGCAGAATATAGTGGTTAAGTAAGAAATATAAAAATATCGATGAAAATAAAAATCTATTGCCACATATATGGCGAAGGATCACATGAGAATGGTTCGGCTGATTTGGCCGATTTTTTATCGTATCCATAATTGGCAGCACAAGCTTTGTATGAAAGATATTTTTGGAAAATCCACGGATGTCCACGCAGATTAGTAGCGGGCAGAATACTCTTTATTAGTATTGAATAAAGTTTGACGGTTTTTAGGGTTCCGTACCGAAATGGTAAAAAGGAACCCTAAAAGGGACTAAAAGGGAGTCTTAAAAAATTTAAGTGAGGTTACTAGGGTATATGGAGTATCATATGAAAGAGCGCTGCTTGCACATTCTCAAACATTTTTTTAGGCCGTATTGGTTAGGTTTTGAATTTTGATGAAAAAAAAAAAAAACCGTTCTCCCCCCTTATCTCCGAACTTTGCATAGCGAAAAATCTGAAATTATTTTATGTGATAGAAGTTTAGTGTTTAGTTTGTGTTTTCTGTAATCTTTACAGATTACAGGAAAAATAAAACGATGTCTCTAAATAGTAAGCTTTTTCAGAATGATGCTACGGAACCCTCAGTGCGCGAGTCCGACTCGCTCTTGACCGTTTTTTTACATTAATACTAGAGATACATCTGAGATGCTACGGGTGAGTCGATGTTTTCTGGTATACCATGTGTCTTATTATAAAAATAGCATTGTGAATGCCTAAAATCTAAATAGTTTTAGATTGTTTTGCACAATTTTAATGGTACATACATGCCTACAAGTAATGTTTTCTAGTTCTGTTTTTGACCTTTGGCTCCCACATTAGTTTAAACAAAGGGACCTTAACAAAAGGTAAATTCTACCTCGGACCAAACACAGGCATTCAAAGAAAAGGACATCCAAAGTTTGTACATATTTGCCGCGGGGTATTTACGGCCAGTTTGAATAAATACCCCTTTAACAAATTGCAAACATACCTGCCCCCTGATTATGTAACATTGTTGCAATCAACTCTGACATAAATCGCAGTTAAATTGCTGCTTTAGTAAGAGCCAATGTGACAACTATCTTACTTAAAGCAGCAATGTAATTGCGGTGTACATAACGCACCTTTTTATAGTAATTTATTGTCTTTGGTTAAAATCTGTCACGTTTGACGTCGGCGTTTTCTTTGTGTTTTTGCTTTGGTTGTCATAATTTGTGCTTTAAAAGTATTTTATATAATACCAAATAATATACTAGAAAAAATACGATTGGCACCAGATCATGTTCTCGGACGGGAATCGAACCCGCGACCTTTGGATATCCGGTCCAATGCTCTGACCGCTGAGCTACCGAGTCACTAGTGGGAACGTCGAATTTCTCCTAGTATATCAACTCTTACGCTGCAAGCCAGCGCCATCTCACCATTGTACAAGGAGCAGAGCATTGGACCGGATATCCAAAGGTCGCGGGTTCGATTCCCGTCCGAGAACATGATCTGGTGCGAGTCGTATTTTTTCTAGTATATTATTTGGTATTATATAAAATAGCATTGTGAATGCTAAAATCTCAAAAACTTTAAAAGTATTGTTTTGTGGCCTTGTTATATTACATTTATTTCCATTACGTAGCCATCTTTTAATTAACCAGCATACAGTCCATCATTCACATGCGGTTTCAATCGATTTCAATCGAGAATTGTTAGTAATAGAGTTACGTAATCAGCCCCCTGTTTGTAATTACTGGATTAACTGTCATTTTACTAGGTTATGAATGTCAGACCACAAGCCTTGTCTTAGCCTGCTAGGGACAACGCTTGTGGTCTTGTATACCCTTTTTTTTTATTTGAGTGAGGGCAAATACAATCTTTAGGTATACCAAACGGCATGTTGGACTCGGTCAGCGCGCAGGAAGCCACTCCTGGGCTGTCTCTCGCCGCCCCCGGCGCCCCCGTCGAGCCTAAATAGTAGGCTCGGCGGGGGAGCCGGGGGGTTCTTACCTCTCCCCAGAGGAGGGAGAGGGAGAGAGCCTTCTCCCGAACTCCCCATAAGGTTACCTACTCAGGTAGGCTGAATACCCTGGTATAAGCGTTGGTTTGTCTTATGAATTATTAATTAAGTGTTAAGGTAAGACAGTTAATAATAGAAGTAAGCAGCTTCCGTCCACTTTTAGCAAAGAGCTTTCCGAAGCACTGAGAACTAGAAATAACAGATTCTGAGATTTAAGCATTCACAATGCTATTTTCATACAATACTAAATAAAAAATTCGACTCGTCATCAGGATTGTCTCAGATGGGAATCGAAGAGTTAGTGACTCGGTAGCTCAGTTGGTGCAAGCATTGGACCGGACTTCCAAAGGTTCGGGTTCGGTTTGAAGACAATCCTGATGACGAATCGAATTTTTACTAGTATTGTATAGAAATAATAGGTTTCTGGTTATCCCATACCATGAATCATACCGAAATTTGTTGAACCGTCACAAACACGCTAAGGCACTGCTTCTCATTTCATTTTATTATTGAATAAGTAAAATAATCAACATGTAGTTTTAAGGGAACTAGGTATAACATTCACTTATGGTTGACGATAATATTTTGCATTAGGTACTACTTCTGGCTTAGCCTATCCTTTTAATTTTCATATGAATTTACATACAAAAGATTCTTATTCATGTTTAATTCCATCATCAGTCATTTTTAATGTCCCCACTGCTGGGGCACGGGCCTTCCTTATGGGTGGTTGGGCCATAACCCACCAAAAGCGGATCGGTGGGTGTTGACGACTGCAAATGCAGCCGGGACCAACGGCTTAACGTGCCTTCCGAAGCACGGAGTTCGAGATAATAAATTTTTGGTCAACCATCCCATGACCGACCCTTGCGAAAGTTGCTTAACCTCCGCAAGCGCTGGGCCAGGCGCTAAACCACTACGTCATAGAGCTCCTAATGTTTAATTTAACCAATTTTAATGTCAGTACTAAGTTTGTAGCTACTTCAAACAATGTGTAATACTTTTCACAGTACAATAGTATTCAACTTTGCTGACCACAGCTCCTAAAACTTCTAAGACTCTTAAAACTTTGAGTAAACACCAGTAAATCGCAAAGATTTACCCAGCCGAACTTTATAATTTATCAATGCTTTGACGACTACCACTTTCAGTTCATTTGACATGAAGTTAATACCTAAATTCTCGTGGCTTTTAAATGTTTCATTGTCAAACCGTAGGAAAACTTTTAGTTTCTATTGCATATTAGTCTTAGTTAAAATGGCGTAGTTTTTCATCAAATGGGTTTTGTAATGTTGTAACGTTATTCAATAAATATTAGACGTTATTAACAAAACCTTGACTGATTCCTTTTTTAAGAAATTGGGCTTATTTAGAATATACTAAAATCGACTGGCGGCGCTAGTTGGCTCATGTCAGCCCCTTAAGTTTGATTATTATATTATTGTATTAAATTGTTTATATTGAACCGTATTATTTGTTTCTATTTATGTAATATTCTATAAGTAGAGATATCAAAGTGAGTGAGTAAAAAGTTCTTGTAATTTGATGTTAAAAAAATCTGAAATATCATTGTAACGTTTATCTATTAAAAATTGATTAAAAATGGTTTTAGATGTTTAATGACTAGGGTATTCTTTTGTTTATCTTTTAGGTTATTAGACATGTTATAATTTTTTATTATCATATGGTGAGGGCTATCAAGACGAGTTTCATTGTGGTGATTGGTTTGCCTAGTTTGCCAAGATTTCTATTATTTCTTTTATTTTGTTTTTAATTGGGGAGTATATACAAGGTGTTACAAAAATACCCCTAATGCCGAATATGGTAGATAGGGACCATCAAACTGAATAACTTTTACTATGGGACCAACTCTGAAATCGCAAAAAAAATCAGCTGTTCCATACATTTTGATATTTTCGTAATTAATTTTTGTATCAAACAGCTGATTTTTTTTTTCGCGATTTCTAAGTTAATCCCATCGTAAAAGTTGTTCAGTTTGATGGTCCCTATCTACCATATTCGGCATAAGGGGTATTTTTGTAACACGTTTTATAGTTATTCATGCTTTCTCACAAACTTGCACGCTTCCAAAATGTAAATGGACGTAGGGTCAAAATTTCGTGTTTTACACAATAAATAATAATACTTAAATCAAAAAATAAAAGAATATAAAATTTGCAATGATGTGTAATAATTTATCCATGAAGCGTGGCTAGCACAGTTGTGTGATTTTCCAGTTGGAAAAACTGCACGAGCTTGTAAAGTTCGACGTACAGTGAAATGTTATTCTTTGTCTTGTTAAACTTAACACATGTTAAAACTTAACAAGACAAAGAATAACATTCCACTGTGCAAACCAAAACCAAAACTTCACAGTTTTTCAACTTGATTTGATGACTGCACTGTGAACTATTTAAAAGAGTTGTTTAAAAACGGCACCGATTTTGAATCAAGCACTTGTGTAATGGAAATCAAAGTCAACGGTAGTACTACAAACCCCCAGATAATTACAAAATCGATTTTAAATACAAAACTGTCTAAGAGAAAATTAAACTAGGTATATTAACTGTGTTGGCTGTTGGGACGTCTTTGCTGCATTTCCGTTTTCATACCTGGACGAATCTACGTTGTTTTCTACTTCCGGCGTCATTGTCGTTTACTCGAAAATCTTTAAAAATCCAATGCATCGCAATAAATAAGTTAAAAATACGCAAATTAACATAATTTATTATCGTACTCTAACGTAAATGATGGCAAATTCCGTTGTGATGCATTGGATTTTTAAAGATTTTCGAGTAAACGACAATGACGCAAGAAGTAAGAAACATAACAAAACAACGTAGATTCACCCTCCTATGTGGTATGAATAATGTTCTCTGTGTAAGTTGCCCTTTAATCTCCACACTTTTCAACTATAAAAAGTTTGTTATGAAACTCATTCCAGCTTTTTCCAACAAAAACAAACTCATGGACTACTCTCTGTACCTCATTGTTTCTTTTCAACATTCTCACGGTCAATCTTTAACATTTGTTAACAACAATAGTACTCTAAGCACAAAATAGCTATCGAAAAAAATAACGCGCGTAAAAACATTCGTTTGAGTAATTTTGTATGAATTTCTACAGTGCCATCTACTGCCAAAGAGCGGCAAATGTTTCATAGATAAATTTCTCCGTCAAGTACATTTACGAGTGTTTTTTTCTCGATAGATGTTTGTACTAAGAGTACTGAGACGGAAAACACATGGACCATTTATTTACGTTAATTGAGCATTGTATAAAAATATAATTGTTTGTTGTATTTTCCTCTTTGTTAATATAATATTTAGTTTTAATACCTTCATATCTCAATACTTTCCTTGAAAATATAATAACACAAATAGCTGGAACCACTAACATTGTATGTTATGTACTACTATTATAAATTAGTGGAGGTTAAATGAATATAAATATGAAAAACCAGCCAAGTGCATGTCGGACGAAAGGTTCCGTACCATTATCTGTAAAAACGAGAAAAAAAATCACGTTTGTTTTATGGGAGCCCCCTTAAATATTTATTTTATTCTGTTTTTTAGTTTTTGCTGTTTTAGCGGCAACAGAAATCCATCATCTTTGAAAATTTCAACTGTGTAATTAACAAGAAAATATTGTAGCATTATGTACATTTAAAACACCAAAAAACAAATATCGTACACATTTATTTTATGATTATCTGAATATTACTTTTACTTATTTGTTGGTAAATTAATAATCAAAGCTCACAAATATGAATTTCTCAAATTCTGCAAAAATATCTCAATAAACATCCTGTCGAATATAAAAATGAATTGCTGTTCGTTAGTCTGACTAAAACTCAAAAACGGCTTGACTGATTTAAACATTTTTTTTTGTTTTGTTTGCTAGAGTACTACTGGGGTGGTTTAGAAATAAAAAAAATGGAAAACCCAAAAGAAGAGCTAATTAGCCGAATATTAAACATCGTCATTTTTGTATGTAAAACTATTGACAGCTAACTTTTGATAAAGAGGTCAAATCGGAAAAAAGCACTCGGTGAAAAAAGCATTATTATTAATATTTTATGATGATTGATATATTTTTCATATCACAACTGTCAAATCACGTGTCAAGTAAGTTACTCAGAACTTACTTTTTGATTGTGAAACAGGCCCTAAGTCTATGATAATCATAATATACTTTATTGGAGGTGATACGAAGTTCACAGGGCCCACTAGTATTATGATATTTTTTGACATCTGGCTTTGACTTTGAGCTTTGTACCCAACTTACTTGTCCTATACATATTGTCATCGACAGAGACCCAAAAATGTACGCATAAAAAGATTGTTTCTTACACTTAGGGCCTGTTCCACAATCATAAAGTAAGTTCCAAGTAGCTTATTTGACAGTTGTGATATGAAAAATATGTCAAATCTTTCAGGTAAGTAAGCTTCTCAGAACTTACTTTTACATTGTGATACAGGTACTTATTATATTACTAAAATCATATGCCAAGTAAGCAACTCGGAACTTATGTTGTGATTGTGAAACAGGCCTTTAGTTAATGCGATTTCAGTGGTTATAAATTGGCCTAAACCATATTATTCTAATTATGAATAAGCAATAAGCTCAAAAGCTCAAGTTTAGTGGAGGCCATATTGAGCAAAGGCGTTGACCTGGGACCAATTCTGGCCTTGAACTGTTAACCTTCTCACTCTGGGACCTTAGAGATTGGGGCTTATTTACTCAATCAAGAATCTTAGTTCAGGGGCTTCGTATCATTGAACGTTGGGACGTAAGTAAGCTTAGATCAAAACACTTATATAATAGCAAATTTTAATACTAAGGGCTAATTTTGAGCTTCCCAGGAGATGGAGTCATATTTGTAATCTTAATTTTTCTCTTATATTCACGACATTTTAAGCGAAGAAGGTTCTTCTTTAAGCCAGAGCACATATTATAATGAAGTTAAAAGGAAAACTATCACTGCTAGGCAGGCCTTACAAGTTAACTATCACCAATCATCTTATATTTCCCTCCGTCCACTTGGATCCACCGCTAGGCTCCACTGGTGGATCCATGGATACAATTTTCTCCTCTTCAATGCACCGGTGCATCCATGGAAAATTTTAATTCTTTTCAATCCACAGATGGAACCAATGATATTTCTATTCCTCTTAAATCCACTAAAAGGAGTATGGATTTTTTCTCTATGAATATTACTCTTTGTATGACATTATTTATAACTATTAGAAAAGTTTCCATAGCTATAAATACCATTGAATAGATAGGGTAAAGTGGATAGTTGAGTAAATATAAGTTTCTTACCTTATGTTATGCGGTCTGATATGATTAAACTATAAGGTAACTACGGAACCCTACACTGCGCATGACCCGACACGCACATGGACAGTTTTTACTTTTTTTATCAACTCTCTACGAACAGTTGGTAATATTATATAAAATGTGTTTATTAACTTTTGACAAGCATTGTTTCAAAAGTGTATTGGCCATTGTGTGCCCAAAATTTTAAAAATATCTGGTTAGCTACCCTAATGCTATTGAAATTGTCAGACATTCATACGTTTATCAAACTGATGAGATAGGTATGATAAAAAGTCATTATAAAAGTTAAAGTAACTAAATTCCGACCTATATCGTTATTGAAATTCGATAAATTAGATTAATTCAAAAAGATACGATTGAACTTTTGATTAAAAACGTTTCTAAAAGAATTAAACTTCTGAAGGGTAATAAGGGTCGAAGTAACTTTGATTTTTAATATTTGTGTGGGATGTTTGCAATTGATTGATTCACTATAAGTTTAATTTTGAACTTAGATATTTAATTATGAGCGAGTAATGGTATAGAATAAAATTAATAATTAAAATTAAATAAAATTAATAAAATTAATTAATAAAATGGAGAGAGGGCGCCACGCGCTACGTAAACAACTGCTCCGTATAATTTAAGTCTTTAAAAATACAAAGTCCATTAAATTTAGTGAAAATATAAGTGCAAAGTGTTAAAATAACAACAACACATGAGCATAAGTGTTATCTTTCAATTCTGAGCACTAATTAAATCAAAAAGTGAAAAAATATTAGAACAGTGTTTGTAACGACGAATTTTCAAACTACCGCCGTGCTGAACGAAAGTTAGTGATTATTATAAACGAAACAAATAGTGCATCGCATAAACATATTAGAAAACATCATTACATCAATTCAAAAGTGAAAAAACGATATGTGAAATAAGAAGCTTCCTATTCAAATCTTTCCGCTGCGATAATTTAATTGCAATATTTAAATACACCTAGCGACATCTAGGAGCGAGATTACAAATCAACATTGTCTGCAGAAAAGCATAAACCCTTTCGACTTCTAAAATACGTTTGGATTGGAAACCACCAGAGGGCGATAATTGAAGAATTTTGATAATTTTGTGTTATAATAAAAACTAAAAAACAATGTCTCAATTGTGCGCAGGATGTCACAAAAAACTACCAAAAAGGGAATTTCTCACCTGTTTTTATTGCAATTGTGCGTACGACATAGAATGTGCCAACGTATCTAGTCAGCGTTTTTACAACACAATGACTGCTGAACATAAACAGCGATGGAAGTGTCCGGCTTGTTACTGCGAAACACCAAAAACTGGAAATTTAGATAAACCTGTAAGATCTAAGAATAACAATATTGTTGAGCAACATTGCGAATCATCTGAAATAAGTAACGTAACCCTTAGAAAATACAGTAGTTCTCGATATAACAACACGTTAAGTTCTGAAGACACATCACTATTTGGCGATACTATCTGCCCAGAAATCGAGCAAACCAACAAACAATCTGAGTTAACTCTGCAAAGTGTAAGCGACGTGATAACACGAAGCCTTCAAGAAAACAATAAAAATATTATAGCACAATTACAGAACACAATACAAATGGAGATACAGCGAGCTATGCAATTAATAAGAGAAGAATTTAAACAAGAAATTTGTAATCTAAATGAACAAAATAAGAACAGAATAATTGAAATACAAGAGCTTAATGAAAAAATTTGTAAACTACAAAAAGAAAACGATTTAATGAAAATAGATATAATAAACAGTTTTAAAACAAAAGAAAACACATCTTTCAGTGATAGCAGGAATGAAAATGATAGTAAAAAATTCGTTTTATTTGGCCTAGATGAGCATTATAAGGAAGCAGAATGTGAATTATTTGGTCGAATACAAGAGTGTTTTCGTGACTTGATGCAAGTGGACCTGAGTGGATACATTGAAGATACATATCGAATCGGCCGATACAGTAGAAATGGAAACCGGCCCCTGGTTGTAGAACTGATCAGCAAGAGAATGGTCAAGTACTTAATTGACAATAGTAGCTACTTATATAAAACTGGTCTGTCAATATCAGAATTCTTGGACAAGCCTTCACGTCTGAAAAGAAAGGATATGCGAGAAAAAATGTTTTTGGCTCGGAAAAATGGACTTCATGCAGTAATACGGAACAACCAATTATACATAGAGGGGAAAATTATTAATATCAACGAATCACCGGACACTAATGGAACAATGAACCTGTTGGATAGTACGGAAAAACAGAAATTAACACCTAGAAAAAATCAAAACAGTGCAAAGAGCTATAATAACCATTCCTTTCGAGAAAACGCATCAAAAATTTAATATACTTTACCAAAATATGCAGAGCATATACAACAAACAACATACAATAGAAGCATTTTTACATGATGATCCCATATACCAAGCTCTATGCATATCTGAAACATGGTTGACGGAAGAAAAGTTAAATTTAATACATTTTAATGGCTACAAAATAGCAGCCTCATTTTGCAGAAAAAATCGAATTGGAGGAGGTGTATGCATTCTCTTACAAGAGCATATAGAATACATAGAGAAGAAAGATATTACAAACATGTCCTTAGAATACATTTTAGAAATAACTGCAGTAGAGTTATGTAAAGAAAATATGTTAATTGTAGTAATATATTGGAATAGAAGAGAGGAGAACGTATTCTTAAACCAATTACAAGCAATTTTAAAATATTTAAATAATAAATATAGTAAATATAACATTGTCATAGGCGGAGATTTTAACATGGATATATTAAAACCCAACAATAAAACTTCTGAGTTTATTAACTTAATGTTAGAATATAAATTCAGCCAACATATCAAAACACCAACTCATATAACAGGAACCTCATCTACGTGTCTAGACCTCATCTTTACGAACTTTAATAATAGATATTTAACTACCACCGTAAAAGAACTAGGATTTTCTTTTCATTCATCAACAATTTTACATCTGAAATTATCTCAACAAACTAAACAACAACAAGATTGGCATTCAGAAAAACGAACTTATAACAAAAGTGCAATCACGAAGTTTAAATTACAGTTGCAGTTAACAGATTGGAACGAAGTAATAGACGAACACAATAATATTAATGAAAACTACGATAAATTCCATAATAAGTTGTTATCAATACTAAACCAAACTATACCAAAACGAAGAACTAAAATAAAACCAAAACCAAAGAAATATTGGTTAACAGTAGGAATAAGAAAATCGTGTAAAAGTAAAAGATTATTAAAAATACTTACAACAAAAACAAATAACAAAATACTTAAACTTCATTATAAAAAATACGCTAAGACTCTGAAAAAAACCATAAACAGTGCTAAAAAAATTCAATACATTAATAAATTAAAACATTCAAATAATAAAATAAAAACTATGTGGCAAATCATAAATGAGAGAACAAATAAAACAAACGCAAAAGAAAAAATAAATATAAAGTTAAAAATAGACAATGTATTAAATTCAGACCCAAAACTGGTCGCAAACACATTCAATAACTTCTTCGCGTCGATTGGCGAACTAGAGACGACACCGGCGGCGGACAGCAGCACTAGTATGCGCGGCGCGCGCGGACGCCCTGTTCTACAACCGACACAAAACACCATGTATCTGAGCCCAGTCGACTGTCCTGAGGTGTATAAAATTATAAAAAGCTTAAAGAATAAAAAAAGTTACGGCATAGATGAACTTCCACCTAATTTATTAAGAGAATGCGCAGAAGAACTATCCTTACCGTTTACAAAATTAATAAACCAATCATTTAACGAAGGCTCATTCCCATTACTATTAAAAAAGGCAATCATAAAACCCGTTTATAAAAAAGATAAAAAAACCGATCCAAACAATTATCGCCCAATCGCCCTTTTGCCAACTGCATCAAAAATCTTCGAAAGAGCCATTTATAATCGCGTAAGTAAATTTTGTGAAAAATACCAAATATTTGATGATTGCCAAAATGGTTTCAGAAAAAATCGCTCCACAGCTTTAGCAGTGTACAAATATATTAACGAAGTTGTCAAAATATTAGATAAAAAACAATATGGTGTCGGAATACTATTAGATATGACGAAGGCATATGATAGGGTGCAGCATAATATACTACTAAATAAACTGTACGGGATAGGTATTCGCGGCTCCGCCCATAAATGGTTTGCATCGTACTTAAAGGATAGACAGCAATTCGTTGAGATTGAACACTTCGATACCACTACCAAGAACATCTCATACGTGCGCTCTGATTGCAAGGTAATAAATGCATCGATTCCTCAAGGAAGCGTAGTCGGAAGTCTTCTATTTTTGATTTACATCAATGACCTTCCCAAAGCAACAGAGGAAACGTGTGTTTTATTCGCCGACGACGTATCCTTATTAACTTCATGTCAAAATAATACAGATATCAATGAAAAACTAAATTTACTTCTAACTAAAACTTCCGACTGGTTACTTGATCATAATTTAAAAATAAATTTTGCAAAATCTAAAATATTAACTTTTCATCCGCATCAAAAAAGTGAATTAAAATTAAAATTTGATTACAATGGTACAATAGTAGAATCAGTGAAAGAATTTAGATTACTAGGTATAGATATAGACACCCACTTAAACTGGAAAGCGCATGTTCATAGAATGATATCCAAATTGTCAGGCTTCTCATATGCATTGCGCGAAATTAAAAAGACTACAAACATAGAAACAGCAATAACAACCTACTATGCATACGCACACGCCTGGCTGAGCTACGGTATCATTCTGTGGGGCAACAGCACAGACGCAGCATCATTATTCATTCTCCAAAAAAAGCTAATCCGCATAATTGCAAATATAGAACAGACTGATAGTTGCAGGCCATACTTTTTAAAATATAAAATATTAACCCTACCCAGCTTATATATTTTGGAGATTTGTAAATTTGTTAGAAAAAACAAACAATTTTATACAAAACGCGAAGATTTACCATGCAAGTACACGCTACGTCATAAAAATAAATTAGTTTTGCCAAATGCCCGATTAAAACTAACATCTTCAAGTACCTTCAGTTCTTCTATAAACATATACAACAAATTACCTGACATAATAAAAAACGAAACCAATGATACCATCTTTACCAGTAAATTAAAACAGCTACTAAATAGTAAATGCTATTACAGCATTAATGAATATTGTATAGACAATTCATACATAGGGTCTACAAAATAATAATATAATATCCATAATGCAAATTAAAACCAATTATAAAAGTACCTACTATCCTATCTTAGTTAAACGCCCGCCCCCTCTCTTCTAGCCCAAATTTGCGTGCCCAACAGGGTCCATAATAATGGTCTTTTATTATGTAACAACTTTGTAAACATTATGGTTTAGCAATAAATTATTTGATTTGATTTGATTTGATTTAATCGTGACAAAAAAATGTTTCAATATTGCATAAAACTGACTGACATTGGGGCCAATCTTAAGCTATTGGAACAAGGAACTTAGTTGCACAAGTTTTTTTTCATAATGTTGTCATGTTTGAACGCGTTAAGAGTGCTTAGTCTGCACACTAGTGCTGCCATAGAATAAAATAAATCGTGACAAAAAAATGTTTCAATATTGCATAAAACTGACTGACATTGGGGCCAATCTAAGCTATTGGAACAAGGAACTTAGTTGCACAAGTTTTTTTTTCATAATGTTGTCATGTTTGAACGCGTTAAGAGTGCTTAGTCTGCACACTAGTGCTGCCATAGAATAAAATAAATCGTGACAAAAAATGTTTAAATATTGCATAAAACTGACTGACATTGGGGCCAATCTAAGCTATTGGAACAAGGAACTTAGTTGCACAAGTTTTTTTTCATAATGTTGTCATGTTTGAACGCGTTAAGAGTGCTTAGTCTGCACACTAGTGCTGCCATAGAATAAAATAAATCGTGACAAAAAATGTTTAAATATTGCATAAAACTGACTGACATTGGGGCCAATCTAAGCTATTGGAACAAGGAACTTAGGTGCACAAGTGTTTTTTCATAATGTTGTCATGTTTGAACACGTTAAGAGCGCTTAGTCTGCATACTAGCGCTGTTATTTGAAAAAAAAACCATAGTGCTTAAATAAAGACGAAATTGTGAATTATCTCTCTGTAGTGCACTCCGAAGAAGCTTTGTGGTACTTTTTATAGCTTAAGCAATATCTTCTAGCCACTACTGCTTTAAGGTATATATCTATGGGCCATCGTTGCCTGAGTATAAATAAATAATAATAATAAGAGAAATACATAAAAACCAATAGTGTCGCGGCAACTTGTCGCCTACTGCTGATGTCTGTAGTTGGCTACAAACTCGTACCTTATGGGATGAAGCTGCGGGCGCTTGCTAGTTATTATAAATATCTTTCTTTAATAAAGAAAACCATTTAACCTGAATACCAGAGGCAAGCCAACGGCCATTATGCCAAGATAGATTAATGAATCATGAATATTGATTATGCAAAGAGTTTGAGGGGAAATTCTAGGATAATCTTTAGAGAAAAGGTTAACTTTTATGAACATTATTAGTGGAGAAAGGGGTGAATGTATTTTGAATATAACTTTACAAAACAACTTTGTAAAGTAATGCTCCTTTATAATAATCAGTAAGAGATAGGTCTACTACAAAAATACTTGATTGGACATAATAGAATACCTGATAGAAAAATTGGGGATATTATTCATCGGGCGACAGAAAAATATAAATATATATATATATATATATAAATATTAGACAACATCTCAAACATTGCTCCGAACCCAAAGTAAGTAGCTAAAGCACTTATGTTATGGAAATCAGAGACAACGGTGGTAAACACACGCACCCAGACCTGAGTCAATATAGAAAAGTTAGTTTTCTAAATTGACCCAGCCGGGGATCGAACCCGGGACCTCAGAAATGGCGACACCTTGAAAACCGGCGTACAAACCACTCGACCACGAAGGTCTTCAAAATACTGGTGAGTGTTAATCTAATACTTAAATACTAAACCGAGCAGCGGAATAATTATGTTTGCGACAAAATAACTTAACAGGCGACAAATCATGAATTATAAAAAATACGAAAACGAGCAGCTATATGTGGGAAATAAACAAAATAAAATAAGTGCCAGTCGCCCTCAGTCTGTCGCCCACTTAATACGCTATATTCAGAATTTTTGATACCTTAAATTTGAATTTATTATCGCTCGGTTAAATACGACCCCCAAAAATTGAAAGTGAAATAGAGAGGATAACATTTTTTCACAGTTTTGACAATGAATTAAGATGAAACAGCAAAAAAATATTTGAATTTGAGATTCTTAGCATTCACAATCCAATTTTTTGCAAATCTAAATAATATACTGGAAAAAATTCGACTGGACCAGGATTGTCTCAGGCGGGAATCGAACCCGCGGCCTTTGTGTGGTTATCCAACATCAAGAAACAATATTTGTGTTTAAAACATTCAAATATTGTGTTTTTTAAAGACAAAAATTATCATTTGTAAAGAGCTGCATTTATATTTAAAACATAAACCAGCCCCCTGATTATGTAACTTTGTTGCAATCAACTCTGACAGAAATCGCAGTTACATTGCTGCTTTAGTAAGAACTAATGTGACAACTATCTTACTTAAAGCAGCAATGTAACTGCGGTTTCAATCGATTTCAATCGAGAATTGTTAGCAACAGAGTTACGTAATCAGCCCTTGGCACGTCAAAGTATGATTCAGCTATAAAAATATGGTGCCTGGTTGGCCAATGTCGCTTGACCCTCAAGCTTCCAGATTCGACACCGTCATCCACCCGTTTATGATTGATTGATTATGTCACTCCATGGATCAAATGATCACCGAAACACGGATGATCGAATTTTCCATTCGACAGGTTTGCCGATAACACGGCACGATCCATTTTTTACAGAAAAAATTAGGTTAGTCTGGCCCTATGAAAAAATACCTGACAGTGAGAATAGAATTTTCATCAATGTTTTAAAATATAGTTCGGGTTTTAGTTTTTAACCTACCGCACTTTTGACAGTAAAATAAAAAATGTTATCCATTTGGAATATTGGTCAGATGCCTACAGTAAAATACTACCCAATCCATCTAAAAAGCAATTTAGATAAAATATTGCTTGACAAAATATTATGCAAATCATGAGAAGTCTGTTATGGACTGAAGTCACTACTTTGTTTTAAAGCAATTAAATTGAAATACGTGAGCTTTAGCTAACAATATTGTGACAAGACTAAATTCAAACCTTCATATGAGAGAGAACTAGAAACTTAACGTGACAAAGTTTTGCTATTAAATATACATAGATGCTCTAGCTAATGGATGTGCACGATAAATATAATTGACAACATCAGTGGATGTGACTAAATAGTTTTCATTGAGAAACATGTTTCAGATACAGAGATTCTGAAACAATGTTTACAGAAACAATGTTTCGGGGACTTCCACATCAAGTCCACAAGTCAGTTAATCAGTAGTCGAGCAATTCTAATAGTATCGTCATTGTTTCAAATATTTTTATAAATTTAAAAATGCTGTTGTCGTCCCACACTACCGCCATTTTTATAAACAACTGAAACATAACCATCAGTCATTTTTAATGTCCCCACTGCTGGGGCACAGGCCTCCTTTATGGGTGGATAAGGAGGGCCATGACCCATCACGCGGGCCGCGGATTGGTGGGTGCTAATGACTGCAAATGCAGCCGGGACCAACGGCTTAACGTGGTTTCCGAAGCACGGAAGAGCTCGAGATAATACATTTTTGCTCACCCATCCCATGATCGACCCTTGCGACAGTTGCTTAGCCTCCGCAATCGATGGGCCAGGCGCTATGCTCCTCGTGAACGAACAGAAACATACGTCACATTAATTTGCTTCAGAAACACCTAGATTTTGTTTCTGAAACAGTGTTTATAAACAATTGTTTCTCAGTGAATACATGGCTGGTATATAAGGTAATTCGATCGATTTTGAGTTGCTTGATTTGAAAAGGTACATACATTAGGCCCATTAAGCATCAGAAGTCTTCTCACTTTAGTACTTTATCTCTCCCGTTAGAGGAGAGTGTGTAAAAATTATATTCCAGCTAGTGAATTCGCCATACAAACAAACCACAGCCATTATTTTCCCGCCTGCCGCCTATTCGCAATTTGCGTCCATTAGCACCTACACAATCAATACACGTTTATTTTGTGAGCAAAATGTAATTAATCATCGGTTGAACTTTGGAATCAAAATGGCTGTTTATTTTGTTCTGATTGTATTGTTGTCTGAAATTAGGTAACAGTACCTCTCGCTCATTTTAAATGGATTGAACAAAGATAGTAGACTTTAAAAACTGTTACGACTCGGCTATGGCTACGGCTACGGCTACGGCTACGGCTACGGCTACGGCTACGGCTACGGCTACGGCTACGGCTACGGCTACGGCTACGGCTACGGCTACGGCTACGGCTACGGCTACGGCTACGGCTACGGCTACGGCTACGGCTACGGCTACGGTTAGTGGGTATGGCCTCAACAAGGCGAGTCCCACGCAACCCCGTTGCTAACCAGGCACTGGGCAGACGTAAACCCCGTTGCTAACCAGGCACTGGGCAGGCGTAAATGCATTCTATGGTAGGGCCATAGAAAAAGGCCAAGCCATCAAAGGTTATCCGCTTGCTCTATGGTTAAAGCGGTCCCGATGCTTCAAACATGCCTCAATATTACCAATATTCACTATCAGATATGCGATTCATAATTGCATAGTTGCAATATCTGAGAGGTTATCTATATAACCCTATATCTATAGATGTGAAGTACACTCGACAGCACTTCAGGTTATACAGTTAAACTGCGAAAATAGCTTTTATTACGTAGGACATAAAAGCGGTCTCAAGGTCAACATGTATAGTCTGAGGTGCCGTCGTGTGTACATTAATTGGGTAGTAGTACTTATATGATTCAAAAGTAAAAAACTCATTTAGTCTAAGTAATATAGGTAAATAATGTACTAAAAAAACATATTAGCATGAAGATTGTTTGTAATTATACTGAATAAGTACTGAATATCCACATTTTGTAGTCAACACTTTTTGTATGACATGACAAAGTTACGCAAATATGCGAAGTGCAAATTATATTCCCGTTTTCATGTTAGCTCACTCGCATTTTGAGGGAACTATGAATATTAAAGTTCAATTTTATACCCGCGGTATGAGCTTACATATAAAATTTTATTTAAGCCTTATCTCATTATGTGTTTGAAAATAAAATGACAAAACTGATGCAAGGAAGGTAAGGTACCAACGCTTACTAATAACAAACAAGTGCAATCAGTGATTGTTAATTTGTTGAATGTGAAGTCAAAAAACTCCAACACTATACCTGAGAATAAATTTCTAGCTGTAAAGACAGAAATATTTTTAGAGTTATAGCTTGGGTAAGCACTATTAAACATAAAAAATTACGACTCATTGTTTTGGTTCACATTACGCAGTCTTGGCCTAAATTATGATCAAAAATTATTTTATATATTTTTTGCATCAGAAATCTTGTAATGATATAACATGAAGGATGGCAAATTATTAGCTATGGTTTTTGGAAGAATTGTATTTTGTTCCATTGTCTTTTTCCTGAATAGTGAAAATTTTCATAAAGCAAAACTTCGTTTGATTTTGTTAATTTAGCAAGTAGTTTACACGCAACAGGACAAATCTTACCTCTATATTTTTTCATACAGGACTCATCATCACCGCGTCACTCTCGCCCCTCTGCCACAGTCTAAACACGTGACCACACCACAACTTGACATAGGCTTCCTCGTGACGTCATTCACATTGATTGTCAATTGTTTTGCTTTTGACAGTCACACGTTGTATCTCAATTGAACGTACCACCTTTATAAGAACTGTTACTACTAATAACCACCTTGAAAGTACAGTTTAAATTATACTGGTGTACAAGCAGGCCACGTGCGTTCAGCTATTTATTTTAATTTGCACCGTATAGTTAAGAATTAGTGGTTGTTTTAGATTGCAACTAGAGTAGAGATATTTCAGGAACCCAATAAACCGAAGTCGGCGTGGGTGGAGCTAAGAGAGGAACGGCATTTCTTTACTTTTTAGATAAAAATACTTTTGATTTGATTGAAGAATTCCTGTCAGAAAATCAAGACTTTATAGTGTTACTGGTTTATTAATCCTTAATGACTCTCGGGAATCTTTATTTTAATGGAGTTTTTTGGACACTTTTATCAATAAAACTCCATTAAACTAAATGACAGGCTAGAAAATATTGTTTAAGCGTTAAGAGGGCGTAGCGTGCACACTAGCGCCGACATTGGAAAAAAAAATCATAGTGCTTAAATAAAGACAAAATTGTGAATTATCTCTCTGTAGTGCACTCCGTAGAAGCTTTGTGGTTCTTTTTATCGCTTAAACAATATTTTCTAGCCTGTCGTTTAGTTTAACGGAGATTTTTTACGATAAGTGGCCACTTTTAACTATAAAACTCCATTTAAGTAAACTACAGAGCACTACAGAGAAATAATTCACAATTTCGTCTTTATTTAAGCACTATGCCTTTTTTTCCAATGGCGGCGCTAGTGTGCAGACTATGCAGCCTTAAAAAGTACTTCTTCTTCGGAGTGCACTACAGAGAGATAATTCACAATTTTGTCTTTATTTAAGCACTATGATTTTATTTCCAATGGCAGCGTTAGTGTTCAGACTAAGCGCTATTATCTTAATCTTTCCAAACTAACCTAACTCGTAAATTGCTCTTTATATAGTCCTGAAATTAATATTTCGAAAGTGGCCGCCTTTTACGTGTAGAACAATAAAATATTGTCTTTATGGACAATACCCACGTACCGAGACGTGTCACGAATAAAACTCACATAAAACTCTCTTCTCTCACATTTTTCCCTTATCCGCATTGACTTTGATATAACTAGTCCCCCAGAACTGATATGAAATAGTATCTGTTCCTAATTATTAAAAACATTACAATTGGGGATTGTGACTTTTGGTATGTACTATTCTAAAACGCCTTATGTTCATTTTAGCTTTAAATGTCTTTTCAAGCTTTTTCAAATTTATAGGTGGATATGATACAGCGATTTATCGCTTTTAACTGTCAAAAGACAATGGATTTTAACAGTTGAGTGTCATGCAATGTACGGGCATTGGACTGGACATCCAAAGATTGCGGGTTCAATTCCCGTCCGAGAATATGATCTGGTGCGAGTTGTATTGTTTTCTAGTATATTATTTATTATTGTATAAAAATAGCATTTTGAATGCTAAAATCTCAAATTTAAAAATATATAGGCTGTTCGGTAATAGCTTTGTACGGTCGAATATGGTAAATAGGGTACAATACAGCATAAAACCCCGGAAAATTGTACACCCTGGAAACTCTGTTTCTGGTGATAATTAATAATTATCATAAAACCTATTTTTTTACCTATTTACAAAAAAAACAAGACAAAGTGCTCACAACCTAATAATACAAAACGGCACTTTTTTTTGTTCAAAAATGCCTGGAAACCAAAATAAATCTGCTGTTTTAAAAATAGTAATATACGTCTGACATATAAAAAACTTGCAAAGGTAAATTTAAACTTTATGTCTGAGTAGGTACAAGCATCGACTGAATCATAAAAATAGATAATATAGTCATAGGTATGAGCTAGGTACCTATTATGGTAAAGAAAATTCTAACTCATCCCAATGGATGGTGGCCTAAAGTTCGTTGCTCCAGAAACATCAGTTTATGACAATTTCCCGCAGCTGGGGTGTCTCTGTCTGTCTGTATAATTTAATGTGCCAGCTTCTGTTCCAGGGTGATAGATGGGTTCACTTGGACCCTCTGTCTGAAACACCTACGGTCATTAAATACTGCTAGTGGAAATGTCTTTGTCATCAGATCTTTGAATTATAGGACACTTAGCGACAGTACCAGGCACGATTATAGGAAGTCAGATTCAACGTTGACTTCTTATATAATGACCAAATTCATAAAAACCGTTGAAGTACTTTGCCGGTCAAAGATGGCGACGCAACGGACACAAAAGTTGCAAAAGTAGGACACTGGTTTTTCATCTTAAAGGATTAGTTACATTAGAAAGATATTAAAATTTAATTATATTAATCCTAATTTTGCATTCATTCTAATAACTAGTATATAAAAACTACAACTTAAAAGTTTTCCTTTGAATTTGGTAAGCTGTTAGCACTTCACCACATTTTCTTTGCATATACATTTACGTCAAAGGGCAAGTGAATCATACTTTATTTTTATTCAAAGTGGCCTGTAGCATCTTGTAAGCTCCGCAGCGGGCAGTCCGACTTCATCACGTCATCAGCGATAAAGTTATTAAACGACTTTTTCATTTCGATTTAAATAAAAAGTACAAGTATCAAATTCATTCAGGTCGCAGTATACTTAGTTGTTGCCATGTAAACGACAGTTAACGCCCTTATGGGCAAGCTGTAATTTCATTTGAGTTCGATTCAATTTTTATCTCTTAATTTACTAGAGCTCACACTAAAAATCAATGAATTTATCATTAATAATACTTCAAAGGTACAGACGGCAAGCGAACTTATTTACATAATGAGAAAATCGATTAAGCTCTGAAGGAGGTGAAAAAATATATCAAAGAGTTTCCTTGATGGGAGAGAAAACTTGAATTAAGTTAACCAACTTTGGGTAGGTATTTAGAAAGTGTATGAATCTTCTTGTTGGTTATTCATCAAAAATGATGATTGTTTCGAGTTTGGAGTTCTAAAGGAAAATCAATAATGTATCTAGTTTCTCAGAAAAACAAGCACAGTTAGTAAGTCTTTTTTAGGGCTAAAAACGGGACCCTATTACTAAAACTCCGCTGTCCGTTCGTCCATCCGTATGTACGGACAACAAATACTAAAACAGAATAAAATAAATATTTAAGAGGGCTCCCATACAACAAACGTGTTTTTTTTTGTTCGTTTTTATCGATTTTTCGAGATTGGCCAAAACATGGCTTTGTCCGTCTCTTTGTTCCCGCCTAAAAGTCGCATTTTTCAACCGATTTTGACAAGTTCCTTGATTTTTTTTTAGTTAGTCACGATTTTTGCTTAGGTGAAAGGGAAAGAAGTTTGCTGTAGCGTTTTTTATAGACTGTATCAATCAAATTTGAGGGGCACACTAAGGACTTCATTCTACACAAGATGTTCCAAAAAAAATCCATAAGGGGAGAGTGGGAAGTTTGTTGTAGTGTTGTCCTTGGTGGGCTTCGATTGATCTAAGTTGGTGGGTGATATGTCTATGCCGTATTCAACCTAAATGAGGTTGCATACAGACCTCGAACGATTAAAACCTCTTTCGTGTTCCTTATACGTTCGAAACTATGTTAAAAGTAGATTATAAAGTTCTTGATTAAAAAAAAATATAAAACAAATGACTATCGTAACAATGGTTACAACGATTCTTCATGTTGAAAACTGTTATTGTGCAAATCCAATAACTATTGAATTTGTAGTGCAAATATTTTGTAAATTTCTTTGTCGATTTATTTTTCGAAATTTTCCGAAAACAATTATTTCAACAATTTTGAAAATGTTCAAAAATGACACAAACGCAAGGTTTACTGTAATGTGTGCTTACTAAATTGTATCGTAAAAATCCAGGCACTCAGAAAAAAATGTTTTATTCACGTCTTCCAAATGTCTAAACCAAACTTTTAGGATTTTAGTCAAAGTATCAACCGGGAACACTTGGAAAATAAAGTTAAGTGCAGACATAACCAGTAGATTTACTCAGAGAAAATATTAATTTAGGTAACTATTAAGATACCTAATCTGCGATTTCAATTTGTGATAAACGCGAGCCTCAAATTATTGCAATTAATGTATAAGAAGCACTGTGTTTATTTAGATTCGAACAATACAGATGTCAAGAATTAATTACTACATTATACTGTACTATGAACTATGTATTATTTATTAATCTTATTTCAGTCCTGTCAGCTAAAAGTCGTAGTACGCGAAAGACTAGACGATTACTTTAAAAATATGCCTTAGCAAGTCTATTAAAAATAAAACACTTTTTACGGATTACAGCGCGTATATTATTAATTCAGGTGTTATTTTAGGATTATTTAGTTTGGGTTTATTGGTTATTATTTATTGGTAAAAAGTGTTCGATTTCTAATGAACTGTATGCGCTAGTCTTAGAAGTGTATAAGTCTGTTAAAATAAAATAAAAAAACATCATTTATCGTTTATGTAATAATACAGCCTCCAACAAAACGTTTATAATTTATTTCCCCATTTCAAACTTACTGTTTTTCTTTCAATCAATTATGACAAAGCAAATCTGGATTTAATAAAAATCGTACAGCCTCCTTACTTATACAAGTCATAATCCTTGATTTATACTTTATATTTCAATTTAGCAAAGGAAATTTAAAATGAAAAAAATGATTTTAGTTTTTAATATAATTTTTAAGAAACCACGTATTTTATGATGAAAATATGATAATATATGATTAAAAGTTTCTTTAATGAAAATCCCAGCATGACGAAA
Source organism: Catoptria pinella (assembly GCA_963556745.1). NCBI lineage: Eukaryota > Metazoa > Arthropoda > Insecta > Lepidoptera > Crambidae > Catoptria > Catoptria pinella. The sequence continues at coordinate 4,408,103 of OY750777.1, forward strand.
GGCTACCAAAATGAGGTTTCGGAATTAAGAGGGCGTAGTCTGCACACTAGCGCCGCCATTGGAAAAAAAATCATAGTGCACCTAAATAAAGACGAAATTTCTTTAGTTTATTGGGGTCAAACAAACTTTGTGGTACTTATTATAGATTAAACAATACTTTCTAGCCTGTCGTTTAGTTTAATAAAGTTTTTTTGCGAAAAGTGGCCAGTTTTTACAATAAAACTCCATTATACTAAACGAAAGTCTAGAAAATATTGTGTAAGTGATAAAAAGTACCACAAAGCTTCCTCGGAGTGCACTACAGAGAGATAATTCACAATATGGTATTTATTTAAGCGCTATGTTTTTTTTTCAATGGCGGCGCTAGTGTGCAGACTACGCGCTCTTAAATTAAATTCATATTTTTCAGAGTAGTGTAATATTCCGATGAAAATGGTTCCATACTGCGATCTTCAACCCACCTACACGAGGACATGTAAACTAGTGGTTATAGTGGTTTGACAAACTAGTATGACCACCAAGGCCCTATATAATATCGTAACAATTGTCAATTGTCATGACAATTTGGTTTACATAGCAGTGTAGCTATAAGTAGTTTATATTTTCAAATTGGTTGTTGCAATGGAAATTGGCAAAATTCCATTGTGTCATAAAATTGTCCTGACCATCAGCCATTTTAATGTCCCCACTGCTGGGGCACAGGCCTTCCTTATGGGTGGATAAGGAGGCGAAATTGTCATGACCGGTGACAAATTTACCACGTTTATGAAATAAGGCCTAGGAAACAGGGATAAGGCCAATAGTGGAGATTGTGTCAATTTCGCAGGAGATGCTAGTTCTGCAACCTACAAAATGACCTGTTAAGCATGATGTAAAAGAAAAAAATAATATAATACAAAAATAAGGCCAGATGAACAAACTGCCATTCACATTCCTCGATCTTTGATCGTGTGGATCTGTTCTAAGAGGTCTGTTATTCTCTCTCTATATTTCCCCACTTCAGCTCGATGACAGCTTTTTCCTAAAACACTTTGAATAAGACAACAACGATGCTGACAAAACTACTTAATTTTACCATCAACCTTATTTTTGGCAAAACAAGGTTGAGGTTTGGGCAAACATGAAAATCTCGACTACAGGTATAACATTGTTCTGAAGAAATCCTGCCAAACCTTTTACGTGTGTGAAACAAACTGCTTATTACAATTTGAATCTTATTACAAAGGAGTAAGGCTTAATAAATTAGAGTGCTTCTGTGCCAATGATTACCATATTGTATGAAGTGTTAGCGAAGTAAAATAATACGAAATGATATATGATGGAACATTCTCGTACAATATTACTATACAAGATTTTAATTCCCGGACTAAAATATTGTTTTATTTATAAAAATGCTAGAAAACAAATGATTTAGGCAACTAAATAGCTATCAATTAGGGAAATAAAGAAAAAAAATAAATAAAAACAAGACTGTGCCCTTAGCACGAACAGCTATCGAAAAAAATAACGCGCGTAAAAACATTCGATAGAGTAATTTTGTATGGGAAATTTGTACATCCGGACCATCTACCACCGAAAAGCGAAAACGAAACGCGCGTTTTTTTTTCTCGATAGATGCTCGTGCTAAAAACGAACTAAAAGTTAAATATCAAAAGTGACTGCAATTGGGGGACCTCTTTGATTAAAAATTGTTTCACAGAACGGTCGTGTAATCAGTTCAGGAATTAAGAGTTACAGTGGAATAAAGAAACTCGCATACCTACATACAAACATACAATAAATTAACCCTGAAAACAGTTGTTCGAACTGCTGATTGTAAAGATTTTGAAAACGGTCCGGATTTGAAAACTGTTTTTTAAAAGTGTATCTACCTAATATGTTTCAAAATTAATTCCCCTGTTATCATTTATTGCAATATCCAAATAAAACTATGTAATAGCATTTATCGTTTATTCAAAGATTGCTTTGCATCGAAATTGGGTTTTGGTAATCTGAGTTGTGTCACAAAGAACGTAACGGCGGCGTTATTTTGTGGTTGTATGGCAAAAGTTATAGAATAGAGTCGATAAACTATTAAATTAGGTTATCATTTCAGATGTTTTGTAACCACTGTACATGACTGTACTTTTTTCATAGCAGCTTGTATTCAAAGGATTCCGAAAACACAGTCCGATCAATCAAAGTATGCGGAATGATAAATCTTACTTATTGAATCAATCATTCTTTGAAATATTTTTGCCGTCGGGCGACAACGTTACAAATCAAGATTTATTAGTCACCTTGAGGGACCAATGAATTTGAAAATGGGGATTTAAAGATTAGAGTTTTTTTTCGTAAATATAAGTTATATTTTTGCTGTTTGCTTTAAAACGTACAGACGGCCAAAAAGTGGTTTATCTGTTTTAAAAGAACTTCCTGTGTAACCAAAAAGTGATAAGGTTGAGCCTCTAAATGTCAGAATATCAAACTTGTTGTTTTATGACGTGCAAATGAACTTCAACAGTAGGGTGAGGGTGGTTGACCATATTTTTACCGTAGGGTAGGAGACCATCTTCGTCTAATGCGTGGAAGGAGACCCCGGGGTTTTGTGGCTACACCACATCGCCCCCATGTTCCCCACGCGGGGGTGGTATGCGAACGCATTTTCCCCGGGAGGGAAAAAAAGATGGTAGACAATATTTTGCGTGTACGCGTGGTGTTGTTATCCCGATGTGGTTCCAATCATACGACTGGTGCAGTGGCAGCGATCATGCCTCTTGAGCCTAAGGTCCCGGGTTCGAAACCTGGTAAAGGCATATTGTTTGTGTGATGAACATAAGTATTTGATCCCGAGTCATAGATGTTTATAATTGTATGTATTTGTATCCCTCATTTAGTACCTTAAGTAAGCTTACTAGCAACGCTGTTATGCAACGCGTAATATTTAGCAATACGTGTTGCGCCTCAAAATGTTGCCTACTGCCTAGTGAATACGCGGCATATGGTTTCAAAAAGCATTCTCGCGTAAATGTTTACGTAACAAACAGGGATGAAAACCGATACAGAGAGGATGTAAAACTGAATTGAAATCGATAAATCATCGGTATTGGGTACACTCCGAATCGCCAATTCATCCGAATAAATTTGATAGCGGATATTTCGATAACAGGGGCTTCTTTGTTTCCGTAACGATGGAGCGTATTTATCAGTTGATACTTACATGCATTTATCTTGCGTAAATCGTAGAATAATCGACAATCTTGTGACAATTAAATAGAAGTTGGCTTTTAAATTTTTCCCCCCGCCATTTTGAAAAATTTCGAAAAACTGAATCGTCGAAAAATTCCATATATATATCAACCCTGCTCACAAAATTTCACGAGAATCGGTTGAGAAATGCGACCTGTAAAGGAAAACAGACGGACAGCTGGACAGCTGGACATATGAAATATTTTTTGCACAAGCTGAAAGAGACGCTTCGCTCGCGTTTCTTAATAATAATAATAAACCTGCCACAAACGAAGCCAGACGCAAGTATAAATTATTGCGTAATAAACTTTCGAAGGAGATAATCGTAAAGACCAAGTAACAATAAACGCGAAAGGTATACAAAAGCCTACCCTCACAGTCACACACCTTGCATCGGGCTCAGACAGGCCAAGCCTACTGAAGAAAGAGACAGAGATATTCGAGCTTGAAGAGAGAGAGGGATGAATATGGTGATATTGACCTTGCGCGGCGTGACGTCATTCGCGACCTAGCTGCAGCTTCAGCCCTTGTAGAGGTGTGTGTGTGTGCGTGAACCAGACCCTGAAGATTGCGGTGTGCGTGTTTTCCCCGTATCAGGTGGATTATAGTGAAGGGAGATTCAGTAGACGTAAAACTAAGTAAGTAAACAAAAAGTTGAATACTTTTATTTTTGTTACAGCAAAAGTTTATTACTGTTGATGTTTCTACGAAATGGAATATTTTGTTTACCCTGCTAATCGTTGGTGAGAAAAAGCCAAGTAAGTAAGTTTATTTTTTGCTTTTTAATATAAAAAAAAGTCCTTGTTGTGGTAGAAACGTTCTAGAATTAGCTGAATTTTTTGTAATTAATAGGTTTAGAGTTGCCACGCCAATAAAGCTTGGTAGTGCCACTATCCTGTTGCATCATATTATTATGAATTTCTGACATTTTAGTTAATAAATAGATCGAAGGTTGATGCCGTGAAAAAGGACACTGACTATGATTGAAGACTGACTATGATTAATTTAAGAACCCAAACAAAAACTTGTTGATCACAATAACTTAGTTGTAATCTACTGCAACACCTACACTATGGTTCTTTGTGTATGTGTGCATAACGCGTGTAACTCCACACACAGACGACATGCAACAGGCGGGCGTGTATTAGTGACATTGATTTCCCGTCGCCTGTGAAACATTGTGAAAGCAACAGGCGACTTTGTTTCAGCTATACGAACCAGGGTTGTTGCTAATATCAGCATCAGAAATAAATTAATTCTAATATGCAAGTATGAGCGCGACGTCTAAAACGCAAAATGCCTAAGTTATGCAACTTGCCTAAATTGACATTTTGCGTTTTAGATTTCGCGCTCATAATAGGTAAAATGTTCGCCGTGGGCGTGTCTAGTAAACATAAACATAAACCATAAACATAAGCATTTATTTTATTTTATATAACAGTACAAAGTGCAAGTAGCATGCAGTTTTTACCAATCATAAACGTTTAATCGTTCAGCCGATTAAATCATCGGCTAAATAAACTGATTAGAAGTATTTTATTTAAACTATCTCTTTTCACCTTACTAAAAAAGATATAATAGATATCCTTTTTCAAAGATTTATCAATTAATTTATTAATATCAGAATCCGCGGATATTGATCTGAAAAAATCAGCATCTGCGGATACTGTTAACCCCCATCCCCAAACACTATGATTGGCCACAACCCTGATACGAATGCTTGAAAGCTCATATGCCTTACGTAATAGCCCAAATTGGATTATGAGGATTACATTTTCAGCTAATTAAACTTGAAGCGATGTAAAAGATAAGTTTTCATATCGTTATAGTGATTGCGGGAAAGTTTAGCTTTTGAAGACGCTATTTGACGACCTGACTGGTGCAGTGGTCAACATGACGGTCTACCACGCAAGAGGTCCCGGGTTCGATTCCCGGCCGGGCAGAAATTGAAATTATAAATTTTAATTTCTGTGACGGGTCTGGGTGTTACTATGTATAATAAGTATTTATTTAAAAAAGTATATAAGTAGTATATCAGTTGTCTAGTACCCATATTATACAAGCTTTGCTTAGTTTGGGGCTAGATGGCGCTGTGTGAAATTGTCCATGCATTTATTTATTTATTTGCAATTAATTTTATTATTCAGTACCCTTAGCACGAACATTTAGGTATCAAGAAAAATAAATAAATAAATATTTGACAACATCACATACATTGTTCCGATTCCAAAGTAAGTAGCTAAACCCTGTGTTATGGAAATCAGAGACAACGGTGGTATCACAGAACACCCAGACCTGAGCCAATATAGAAAAGTTCGTTTTCTAAATTGACCCAACCGGGGATCGAACCCGGGACCTCAGAGATGGCGACACCTTGAAAACCGGTGTACAAAGACACTCGACCACGGAGGTCGTCAAAAAAGAACGCGCGTAAAAGTACTCGATAAAGTAATTTATGTATGGGAAACTTGTACAGCGCCATCTAACGTCGAAAAGCGAAATTAGATTTTCCAAAGAGAATTACTCGATAGAGTATATTTACGCGCGTTATTTTTCTCTATATCTGTTCGTGTTAAGGATACATTTACCTGTTTTATCTTCGTTAATTTGCATCACTACAAAACTATAAAAGATGGAACATAAAGACTAAAAACAGCACTATTCATATCATAAATGACTCCTTTAGTTGAAGAGTGTTTATGAAATGTTTTTTTAAACATAATTGAATATTTCTGTTTCTATGGATAATTTAAAATCGATCTAATTTAGCTGTAACGCTATTTTTGGAAAATTATTTCTACTAACTTTTTAGACATTGGTCTAATTATCTAATTCTCTATCTAAATATCTAATAATCTAATTATTCTTTTATCTTATTACTTTAATATTTTTTTTTTTTTAATTTTAATTATTATTTTAAATGCAATTATTGGAGCTATCGGAGGATTAAATCAAACCTCTTTGTATTCTTCTTATGTGTATGAAGTTTCATTTAAATCGGTACATTCATTTCGAAAAATAAGGACTTGAAAGTTTGTATGAAATGCCGTTTGCCGTTAACGTTCTTAAGCAACTTTAGCCAGGGTCGGTCTTGGGATGGGTGACCAAAAATTTACTATCACGAATATCTCCGTGCTTCAGAAGGCGCATTTAGCCGTTGGTCCCGGCTGCATTTGCAGTCGATAACACCCACCATTCCGCATTGGCCATGATTCTTATCCACCCATGAAGAAGGCCTGTGCCCTACCAGTGGGGACATTAAAAATGGCCGATGTCATCTAGTATTCATATAAGAACTTAGTTTTTTAATTTACGACTACACAATCTTATTTTAGTAAGTTCGTGTGAACTGGAAAATAAAACCAAATATATTGTATTCGTTATTTATTTAAACAAACTATATACAATTGCAAAGGCAACCTTATTTCGTATTAAGCAAAAAGTATAATTAAGATGTTCAACTATCACAACTTTATGATGGCGCAGCAGCCAATACATTAAAAAGTTTAAATAATAAAAAAATCTTGTAAAGAATGCGATTAAAGGTTAATGTTCTTAAGTAACTTATACTTAAAAGTCTTATTTTTAACTCGTTAAGTTTACATTAATATTGACAAATTAATTTATGCTATCCTATTCAAATTCTAAAAACTTGATGGAAGTAGGTTGTGTGTCTGTCAAATTTATATTTCTACATTGTATTGCTCATATTATTAAAAAAAGTGCAGTAGAAAAATCTGCTACCTCGAATGTTTTGAAGCTTCCATAATTTTATTTTTACAGTTTATATTTATAAAACAATTTTTTTTAAAATTTAAACTTGTTCCATATATTTTTTAATACTTTTATGATTTATGGTTCCATTATTCCATTAAGCACACAAAGCAATATAAAGAAGAAATAGGAGAATAAATAAAATATTAATAGCAAAACTATATGCCTAATAAAAACGTATTGCATCTAATTTATGGCATGCAAAATATGCATATCTTTATATACTTAATACGACAAAATATCATAAGTTTGTTGTAATTATTTCTTCCAAATTTTGCAATGGTTGTTGTACCTAATTAAAAAATATATAATTTGAAATCTTAACTAGAACCTAATTCTCTTTCTTTATTTTAAATTATATCGTTCCTTTAAATTACATTGAATATTTAACCGCCTCTGTGGTATAGTGGTTCGCCCACCCGTGTAAAACGCAGGGGTCCCGGGTTCGATTCCCACGAAGGGGTACATTTGTGCTCGGTTTGGTTGGTGGTAGGGCTTATTTCAAGTCTGCCTGGCTAGCTACCACCATCTTACCTAAGTCTGACGCCATACCAACAATTTAGAAATTGTTGTGTTCCGGCAGTTAGTGGTAAGATAGCCAGTTCCTCAGTGGTGAGGATTCCGGGAGTAGTGCGCTTCGACCTCCGGCCTTATCGTCACTTAATATCAGGTTAGGTGAAGGCCAAGCGCTAAACCGTTGTGATTTAAAAAAAAGAACAGAAAATACAAAACTAATATTTGAAACATTTGATAAGGCCTTAAGGGTTTTTCAAAACAGTTCGTAGAAACTATAGCGAAATAGTTTTGGAAAACCTCTTATCTATATAATTAATGTGTATCAATTTTCAGAATTCAGGATACGGATCAGAAACGGTTTACTTAAGTCGTTACAAGATTATCATATTTTATTCCTTTCCTTTTCTAATACAGTAGGTTCTTTTTTTTCAGGTCCGTGTTCAGTACCGCATAAAATAAATAATATTTGTATGTTCTTTGATCCAATAAAATTAAATATTAATAAACTTAGAAAAAAACATAGGTAAAATATTTATCTTACGTAAATACGTTTATAGGTAGCAATTCTGCTACATAATTAAATTCATCATAATTTCATCAGGTAAAAATATTTTTGAAATAATTTCCAAATAAAAATAAATTAAAAACAAATTATGTAATTTGTATAATTTGTACCTTTTATAAGTCTATATCAAGTTGTAGTTTATGATACATTCTATTTGAGCTTTCTAAAGAATTGATGTAAAAAAATATTAACACTTACATTTTATCGAATTAAAACTTATTAACTCGTACTTGGCATATTTGAATAATAACTATTTGACTATTGATTATTTATTTTATTAAAATTCTTTATTCTACATGCAATTCCAACAATCACAATTCAAGAATTCAATCTTGAAGTGGAAGCAATAATAATAATTGTTTTTAAGACATGTGCACAATGTAGCAAGGCATAGTTTCCATTTTTATTGAAACACAAACTTACAAAAATGTAGATATAGGAATACTTAATTTAATGATTTATTTATTTATTTACATCGTGGGAAACAACAGCATTTGTTAACACAGATTTTCATAACATAGTTTAAAAACACAATTGCCATAAAGTTTCCACTAATGCTTCGTGCATATCAGCATCAAGTAAACAAATAAATACAAGTGACTTTACAAAATGACGAAAATAAGGCAACAAACAAAACATATAGAACATAAATAGACACTATCTTAATACCTCTTCTGTCGAAGGGCAATGTAATATCGTTATTGTCCATAGCAATTTAAAGATTAATTCATAATGCGAAAATTTAATTTGTCTGTATTACCTTTCGATGATTCGATTTCAGCATTTACACTCCACTATTAAACTGAAGAAAAGATGTCATCCACTTCATTAACTATTCCTCATTTAGATAAATATATTTTTTTCAGAAATGTCTGTCGTGCCTTGCCTTGTTCAATGTGCAGATGCCTTAAAACTGACATTTCAAGAGCATGCCTCGCACCGCACGAGGCCTACTTCATCGCAATTCATACATTTCAAGGCAACGAATTCAGCCGTAAAGTGGTTCCTATGGAGACTCTTCTTGGACCCATTGCAGATCCTGCAGGGCAGGAGTCGGAACCCTCCGCACATTTGGCAGGTGTTGCAGGCGTCGGGGCTCTGAAATCGAGAGGAAAGACTTTTCAGTATTCAGTATTCAGTATTTATTTATTGCATATCACATTACATAATAAGGTGGAACATTTAATAAGGTCTACATGTGACGCCCTGCAAGGGCATAGCAATATAAATTTTAAGGGCTATTAATTACTAAATATAACACAAATTTGAAATAAGTAACAAACTTATTTAACAAAATAAACAGCCGAACATAGAACCTCCTCCTTTTTTTGAAGTCAGTTAATTAAATAATTACTTAATCATACAAAAAATTACATTCAGGGCTAATCATAAGCGTTAGTTTACATCACACCGAATAAATGAAGAGACGCATACTTAGGTGTCAAAACTGTAATGTGTAAAACCTATCAACCTCTACTAGACACAAAAAGATTTACGAGACATTGAAAAAAAATATTAAAAACACGACTGCCCTGCAAAAAAACAAAAAAAAAAAAACAAGTGTCATTGCAGTTGGGAGACCGTTTTATAGAACAATTTTTATTCAAAGAGAGATTTTTATTCCCCCGACTGCATTGACACTTGTAACTTTTTAGTTTGTTTTTGGCAAGGCAGTCGTGTTTTTTTACACATTTAAGTGACACATTATATAGTTTTGGAATGTGCTCATCATGGCCTTTCATGTAATAATTGAAGATTTTTTTTATTCACATCACATTTGAAAGTAGTGTCGTACAGGTAGCCATAACATGTATTCATTAAAAAAAAATTAGTTAGTGTAATTTGGGATGATGTAAAGATTCTGACGATACCCCATACATCCAAATCCGTTAAGACATTTAGAAGTTATAGTAGAATAAAGAAACTCACATACCCACAAACAAACATACATGAACCCTGAACACATTACACTCTGTTCTTTTGGACAGTCGTGTAAAAGAGCTTACTCTTGCTCATAATCTTAATTCTAAATGCTTATTTTAAATTCTACAGCTAGGCACAAATAGAACAGAATTTTTATGAAATTATCTGTTACGTGATTAAGAAAAAAGCTGACATAGAAGTCTATTTTTTCTTTCGTTGTTTTAATTATATCGTTCGTTTTGTAGATAGAGATCAAAAGGAAGGTCGACATAACCTCTCTGAGTTTTCTTCCACCAGTTCTTTCTTTCAGAGGCTTCCCAAAGTGATCTGGTAATAGATTCAGTAGCTAGATCTTGTTTTTTATTTAACTTCAATCAATTTAATTCAGTAATAATAATTAAAACCAGAACGCAGCTATAAAATAATTTAATAAACTTGAATGCATTTTTATAAAGTTCCGAGCGGGCAATTTCATAAAATATGAGCAGCTTTTTTGCTTTAGTTGTCCAGTGACAACGGCTGGAAAGGTACCGAAACTTTATTTATTCTTTAAATTGCTATCATCAGATCATACCCCGTTCCTGAGTGGAGATCCAAAGCCTCAAAGTTACCTCGTTTGTATGAAAATAGGCCTGTGAATACTTATTGTTGATTCTAAAATATCACCTAAATTAATAATACTTATACGCTCTGTAATCCGTAAAAAGTGTTTTATTTCTAATGAACTGTACGCGCGGAAGTCTTAGAAGTGTATATATATACTCTATTTTTTATCTTTATCATCAAACAACGATATCATGAAACGAATACTTTCAACAGCGTATATATTTGCATAAAGTATAAAAGCGTAAAAAAAATCTTCTTATCTACCCGATTTATGAAATTTTCCTTCACCAATTTTCTAATGTTAGACTCTACATTGGTTACTTTTAAAATTCCATCAGTACAATCCATTTGTGTGTCTGTCTCTCAATAGCTCGGAGCAGGATGTGCCAACATCGGTGAAATAACGTTACCAATGTACAGCAGACAGTTATTCTTGGTATTTGATAAAACAATATTTTTTGTAAGTTTTCTGGCTTGGATAAAAAGTCCTAAAGCCATTTTAGATAAACCTGGGTTTTTTGTTAAGCGGCAAAAAGTACTTAGGATTTTTCAAGTAGGGAGTCTTGTGGAGGTAAGTGGCAAGCTACAAAATATTTTATTAGTTACACAAAAAACAAACACGGGCTGTGTGAAACACCTATTGCATTCTTCTTCTTATCGTATGAGGATTAGTGGCCAACTCTGGTGTTAGAGTTAATCAAGCCGCCTAATTAGGCCTCTGACTTGGCTTAACGACTGTTATCAGATGGCAACAGCTGGGACCGACGGTTTAACGTGCCCTCCGAAGCACGGAAGCGGTCAGTTGTAATGCCACTTAACGGTCACCCATCCGACACCTGGCCGGACCGAGCGTTTCTTAACAAACGTGATCGAGTACGATCCGTCTGTCAAGATCCGCCATGAGCGCTTCCTAATATTTAATAACTCAAAAACAAAATCAAAAAGACTTTGTATCCATTTATTTGTATCGGGTAAGTTACTAAACTTTAAAATTCCGCGAACGTAGTGGAAACAGTTGTGAAAATCACAGCTTTTTGAAAATTTAATTCAAGTATACATTTTCACAAGTCGAAGTATACAGGAAGAAAACTTTGAAGAGTTCATAAATGTCGATGGCTTTGGCATTTCATTTCCAGATTCACAAACGGTGTTTTTAAGATTATATGACCACGGTTTTTTTTACTTTTTGTAAAATCGAATGAGATTATCCAAGAAACATACAGGCTAAGGAGTTTGTGAATAACTAAAAAGGTTGTATAGTTAAATGATTTTTCGAGCTCGCTCTACCGTGCAAATGACAAACGATGCAAAACTGGTGACGAGTCGATTTTTTTCTAGTATATTATTAAGTATTGATACCAAATGTTTTCAAAAAAGTTTTCACTATCGAAAACTATCGTTTTCACTTTTTCACTCGCATTGACTATCGAATATCCGATGTTTTCGATAGGTAGCGAAAACAGTTTGCATCACTCATGCTAGAGCTATTTGATTCCACTTGATTCTGTACCGTACGTAAGAAACGCGTATGAAATAAGTCATTATTTTTGTTGAATTTCACAAAATAACAAACAATGTTACGTCTACTGCTCATGTTACATTGTTATTATTCTCGGAAAAAGTGTTTTTCTGTTTAAAAACCTTTTTTTATAGCTTTAGAATACTGGTTTTTAATTGTGTAAACAACATTCGACAAATATTTGTTGAGGAGTTCAGATCTAGGATGCATCGACCTTCGGCCGTTTTGCCACTAAGGGTGAGTTCAGACAGAACGGAAAAATGCTCGAGCGATTTTCTGGTTTCATTGAAAATAGGACCGTATTGCAATAACCGCCAACAGTGGTCTCGCGCATGCTAGCGAATCGCGAGCTAATGCTAATCGATATTAATACAATTTTCTGCTTTAGGTTATTGTGATACGGTCCTATTATCAATAAAGTCAGAAAATTGCTTTGGCATTTTTACGAACCTCATGTAAATTTTTATGTTGTATTGGACAACATATTTGTTCTAGCGTGCCAACTAAAGAGATATTGCTTAGGTCGTAAGACTCGAAAAAAGTTAAAGAGGCAAATATAACAGTAATACTTAATTTCATCATCATCATCAATTTCCAGTTATTAAATACTATACTTATACAAGGAGTTACAAAAATACCCCTAATGCCGAATATGGTATATGGAACCAACTCTGAAATTGCGAAAAAAAAACAGCTGTTTCATACATTTTGATATTTTAAAATTGAATTTTTGTATGAAACAGCTGTTTTTTTTTCGCAATTTCAGAGTTGGTCCCATAGTTAAAGTTGTTCAGTTTGATGGTCCCTATATACCATATTCGACATTAGGGGTATTTTTGTAACATGTTGTATATAGAAAAAAAAAATTAAGATAAAGTTCGCTATAGATATTATCGAAATATTAACAATTCTTTTGTTGGCAATGCCTTGTCTTGTGAAAATAATAACTCACGATATCGCCTTCGAGAAAAAGATCGTTATTTTTCTTCATTTAACGTAATATCAACTTTTCCAATATCATTATTTTCATTTGATCGTGTCTGTCTATCTGTAATGGGGCAGTTACAAGGGTTGATTTTCCAGGCGAGTTGCTAGGCGACTTTAGTTGACTATTATAGAGCTTTTATCGACAATCGCTTGTAAAATCGAATCGCCACCTCATTTAAATTAGGTTTGCAATTCGATTTTAGAAGCGATTGTCGATAATAAGCCGTATTCGTCTGAAATCGCCTAGCAAGTCGCCCGGAAAATCGACCCGTGTAAATGCCCCATAAGTTTTTGGTCATAAAATCAACATTATTTTTTGCGCTTTCAAAAACAATAGTAAAACAAAGTTGAACTGTTAAAAAAACATATTAAGTTACCTATTTGTTATCTCCTTTAAAACATTGCATACAAATTAAAAAAACATATTTTAATTAAAATGTTCCAAAGGAGATTTACCACTTTCTAAAGTCAAAAATATATCGCTGTAATTATTTTTGTGCCCATAGTCGCTGTAATTATAGTCCTGTGTAATTGTAATTGAAATAAGTAGATTGAAAGGCCATTAGCTGTAATCAGTAATTAGTTTTTCCTGTCTTTTCCTTGTATTGTTATAAGTATTGTATTTTCTGTAGTATTTTGAGGTTAGGTACTAGATGTGAAGGATGTTGACTCACACTCGTATTTAAGAACAATACTTAGGTTTAGGTTTAAAGACATTTATTCTCATACAAACATTAATGTTTACTTATAATGAGATACAAAAGATACTTAATACTAACATCGTGCCTCTGGCGCGTCGGCATCAAACAAACATAAATTCGTAATATAAGTAGGTAGTTACAATGTGCACACGTATTCTTTTAGCTTGGATTTAAATGAGTTTAAGTGATTACATTCTTTTATTTTGTTAGGTAATTTATTGTAGTATTGGACACCTTCAAACAATATTGTTTTCTTACCGTAATTTGTTCGTGTATTAGTTAATAGTAGTTGATGTTTATTTCTTAAATTGTGTCTATTTTCTTTTACGTGTAATTGTATATTGGATCGGACAGAGTTATCAATAATTTTCCTAATAAGAACACAAGTGGAGTATATATATAACTGTCGAAGGTTTAGTAGTTTAGTTTTTTTGTACAATTCTTTGGTAGACATTAGATAATTAAAACAGTGTAATACTTTTATTATTTTGTTTTGTGTCCTTTGCAACGGTTTGAGATTTGTTTCGGCCGCACATCCCCACACTTCAATAAGGTAATCAAGATGTGACTTAACCAGCGAGTTGTATATGATAGGACGTATTCTGGTGGGGATGCAGTTAACTATCTTACGTAATGCAGCAAGTAATGACATTAATTTTGATTTTACATGATTAATGTGAAAGGTCCATGTTAATTTGTCATCTAGCCATAAACCAAGGTATTTTTCTTTGTTGGTTTGTTGTATGACTATATTGTTTATAGTAATTGGAGTAAAATCTGGTAAGGTAAGTCTTAAATGACCCTTGCCTGTGTAAACTCACTGCGTTGAAATAGAGCTCTATGATTGGTTCGTTTATTTTACGTATGACGTGTGATTGGTAGTTGGGGCGCTGTGCGTTCGCGGGCACTGTGATACCTCATAGTAATGTTTGTGAATACGGGTGTAAGATAAGCCAAATCAATTCGCTTCTCAATAAAACTCTCTTCAATCTCAAGAAACGAAAGATAGTTTCAAATATATCGTAAGAAAAGAAAAAAGAATACAATATTAAAGGATTTTAGGGCTTAAAGCCCCTAAATACCTCAAGTGGCGCTCTCATTTTAATTAAATTTATTGCTCGCTAAGTACATAATGTATCGAAAATTCACATGTACCTACAGATCGAAGCTAAGGTTCTATAGTTTATTTACAAACAATAACCTCAGTAAAATTTTATTCGTTGTAGTAGTAGTTCGCAAAAGTGCCAGAAGTGGCTTGAGGTATATAGGGGCCTTAAGAAAAAACGCATTAATTAAAAAAGTACTAGTGAAGGAGGTTGATATAAAGTCAAATCAATTAGCTACTCAAAATTTTCTTTAATCTCAGGAAACGAAAGACAGTTTCAAATATATCGTTAGGAATTGAAAAATATTTATAATATTATTGGATTTTATTTTGTTGAGACAGGACCATAGTTATAAGTGCTATGATTAGTGGTCATACTCCTTTTACTTGATCTAAGTTAATTTAATTTGTATATGACTCAAAATTTGTGGAATTTTAATTCATCAACGCCCGAGCGGCTGAATGCGGCCGGACAACAATGGAATATCTATTGTGTCTCATTTTCCGGGCGTTGAAGGGTTAAGAAACAATGAGTAGTATTATGATATGAGATATAACAGACAATTACCTTGTATGGCTTTAACATTTTCCTCAGCTCGCCGCTCTCATTCAGTTTTTCTACAGTATCAGCGTCCTGAAAAAAAAATACAAAAAGTTTAATCGATCATCAGCCATTTTTAATGTCCCCACTGCTGGAACACAGGCCTTTCTTATGGGTTGATAAGGAGGATGGGCCATAACCCACCACGCTGGCTTACTGCGGATCGGTGGGTTAACAAAAACTTTAATACTTAACATTATATAACATTATTCTTTCTAAGTATGTTTAAAATTTAATTAATTATGTAAACTTATGCAATAAATACCGTGAAATAAAGTGACTGACATGTGTAAACTTTGTATTTTTGCGGTTTAAAACAAGGATTTCGCTATATTAAAAAAGTTTTAGATTTTAATTTACTGTCAGCAGTATATCAGCCCCCCTTTTCAAATAACCGACATCCTATTTGTTTGCTAACTTAACGCCCTATTCTCACGTTTGGCCTTAGATTGCCTAAACGAAATGTCTAAAATGAACGTGCACGAAAAAGCGCGTTTTTTTCTTCTCTCTACTTCATATTTTGTGCCTAAGGGCTAATTGAGAAATTGTCGTGACAATTTGGTTTACGTTGCGGTGTAGCTATGAGTAGTTTGTTCTATTTTGAAATTGGTTCACACATCCTTACTAATATTATAAATGCGAAAGTCCGTTTGTTCGTTACGCCTTCACGTCTTAACTACTGAACTGATCATCATGAAATTTTGCATACACGTTGTCAGGGGTACAGAGAAGGACATAGGGCCTTTCACCCAGAAAAAAATAATTGTGCCCGAGGGATAGCTAAGCAACTTTCAACACACACGAAGTCGCGGGGGGACGCTAGTTGATTATAAAATTCTCATGACAGGTAACATTGTCACATTTGTTTAAGGGGCTGACATGAGCCAACTAGCGCCGCCAGTCGATTTTATTTAATATAAGCCCATTATTATTCTCAATAAGCCCAATTTCTTAAAAAAGGAATCAGTCAAGGATTCTTAATAACGTCTAATATTTATTGGATAACTCAACACAGTTTGAAAAGGCATTCAAACAGTTTAAAACGCGATTTTGTTAAAAGTGGCCACTGTTGGTTCAACCCGTTGTTAAACTATTGCACGCATTTTGTAATGTTGTAACGTTATTCAATAAACATTAGACGTCATTAACAAGGCCTAGTCAAATTTTTTTTTTAAGAAATTGGGCTTATTTAGAATAAATAATATAAAATCTAGCGGCGCTAGTTGGCTCATGTCAGCCTCTTAAATAGGGCCCAGACTATATTCCAGTTTAGCAGTTACCAAGGAATTCCTTGTGCCACAAAACAAATGAGTGTTTTCGAATAATGCCAGCGGCGCTTCCATAGACTTAGAAAAATTTTCGCTTGAGGCGCTTCTGTCTATAAATTAGTACGCGACCGTCTGCAACATAATTTGGATGGCAACAGTTACATCGTACGGATAGTAAAGTAAAAATGAAATTTTTCTCTAACAAGACAGACGAGCCTAAAAAAATTGTAAGACATTTTTCATGCTTCAGAATTACGTCAACAAAGTATGATGTTTTATTACAAAATATTTGGAGCAAAACATTGCCTATATTAAATTAGAGCAAGATGAGTTCTACCTTAAAATTGGATAGTATATGATTTTTGTTGTTATTGTTTTTGCTTCAATGTTTATGCTGCTACGTGAGTAATTTTCTGAGATACGATATTATTTGAGTTAGTTGACGTAGTAGCACTACTACTACCACTATAGTAAGTAAGCAAACGACGACTTGAGTGGTGCAGAGGTCGACATGCTGGTCTACCACGCAAGAGGTCCTTGGTTGGAATCCCAGCCGGGCAGAAATTGAAATGATAAATTTTAATTTCTGTGAGGGGTCTGGGTGCTTCTATGTATAATAAGTATATATTTTCCAATACATATTTCATTTACGAATTCTCGTTGCAAAAGTATAGAAAAATAAATTTAAGGTGTAATTGTCTTATTATGGTTCTTTCTATAAAACCCTATTGTTTTATTGGAATTTTCCATCATGAAACAATGGATAATTGTTAAGGTTTTTAAAAATATAATAAGTTAATTAAATATATTTAATAAATATTATAAAAAAATATAATAATAAAATAATAAAATATATATTTTATATTTTTTTATATATTAGCGGAGCAGGATTATCAAATATTCTTGTTTTTTACTGCAATACATTTATACAACATCTTACAAAAATACCCCCAAATGTCGAATATGAAATATACGTATATGCACCATCAAACTGAACAACTTTTACTATTGGACCAACTCTAAAATCGCGAAAAAAAATCAGCTGTTTCATACAAAAATTAAAATCGAATATATCAAAATGTATGAAACAGCTGAATTTTTTTCGCGATTTGAGACTTGGTCCCATTGTCCAAGTTGATCAGTTTGAGGGTCCCTATATACCATAAAATATATATTTTATATTTTTTAAAATATGAGCAGCCTTTTTGCTTTAGTCCTCCAGTGACCACGGCCCCTGGAAAGGTGTCGAAACATCGGGAATTCAAAAGACATAAATACAAACTATATAATTCTAAAACAACACCTGTATTAATAATATACGCGCTGTAATCCGTAAAAAAGTGTTTTATTTCTAATGAACTGTACGCGCGGAAGTCTTAGAAGTGTATAAGTATTATAAACTAAGATTTATATTAAAAAAATCGCCAGCAAAATTATGGCTTAAATAACTACTTATTCAATAATTTAGTTGTTTTTTCCTACACCTATATTATTATAAAAAACCCATTCTAATAATTAAAAGGAAGCGCAACTACATTATATCACTATCCATAATAAAATCTTCTGATTTTCCGAGCTTTGTGTAATAAACTTTAAATCAAACGCATAATCTTAGTACTTATTTTTTTCTAGTTTATAATTATGAAACCTCTCATATATTGAGTACTAACTATATGAAAAGCAACAAATTTTCCGTATACGATATAACGCAAACAATAGACAAAGAGATTAATGTGAGAAAGCGCCGAGTTTTAGAGAAACAATAATTATTCACTTATGTACTTTTTCTCGTCTGCGATTAATGTCAACAAGCATTAAGCTTGATATGTGTGTCCATATGATTGTTTGTTTGTATTTCTCATGTAATTAAGACAAGAAATTGTATTCAGTTTCTTTTTAATTACATGGAAAATTAATAAAATACTTACATGAAATATTTAATGTCAACAATGAGAAGAGCATTATTATCTCTTTCATAGAATTTCTGTTAAAGCTGATAAGTTTCCTGCGCCTTTTCTTCTTGTCAGTTAAAAAAGTTTTGAACGGGTGGTAGGAAAATATAGACGACTCAAAAGTGCTTAATTATTAAGTTTATTTGAATAAAGAAATTTTGACTATTGACTTGAGTCCTCGCTTTGACATATCTCCGCCATTTTGTTGAATTTTAATTTTTGTGACGGGTCTGGGTGTTACTATTTTTTATATTTGACAACATCACATACATTGCTCCGATTCCAAAGTAAGTAGCTAAAGCACTTGTGTTATGAAAATCGGAGACAACGGTGGTATCACACACCCAGACCTGAGCCAACATAGAAAAGTTCGTTTTCTAAATTGACCCAACCGGGGATCGAACCCGGGACCTCAGAGATGGAGACACCTTGAAAACCGGTGTACAAAGCCACTCGACCAAGGAGGTCGTCATATATACTATACTATGTAAAATAAGTTATATTAAAAGCATCCATATTACAAGTTTTGCTTAGTTGGGGGCTAGATGGCGATGTGTGAAATTGTCCAAGCATTTTTATAAATTTCGAAAAACTGGCTCGACAAATAAAACTGAGTTTTCGAATTTACTCATAAAATTTCACGAGAATCGGTTGAGAAATGTGAGATGTAATAACAGACGGACAGACATACGAAAGTATTTTTGCCCAAGCTGAAGCAGAAACGCTTCGCACTCTCTCGGTCAATTAAGAAACAAAGTTATTTATTTGGCATCAGATCTACTATTTTGGCGACAGAAAACACTATTATGGAGACAGATCCTATAATCAGGCCATAAATACAGAATTTTGTAGATACTTACCAATTTGAATTAATTTGATGATACGAACTTGGAGACCGTTATGATTAAATTGATGACGAAAATATTTGTTGGGAATTAATATTATAATTAGATGATACTTAATCGTCCCCCTATTAAAATAGTTTCATATTCATGTACAATTTTTATTATATCTTAATTCTTGTATATTTTGCAAACTAATGCTAATTCTTCGAATTATACAGTTACTCATTTACAAAGGGAGTATCTACAAGCCAAGAGAAATATACTTCCAGTTATTATACAATTTTATACTTTGATGTCCTAGTGTTATTTAGATTTCCTGGAAAAGAGGAAAAACCCGCAATAACAACTTACCTACGTCCTGTTTCTATATAAAAAAATGGTAAAATGGGAGAATATAAAATATCTTATTTGACTGATATACAGCATTTAATATAATTACTAGCGGCCCGCCCCGGCTTCGCACGGGTACAATATAGTTACTAATGTGGTGAGTGTGAAGTTATTAGACTATATTACAGGATATCTTATATATAGTGGTGGCCACATAATTAAGGACGCCAATCGATTTTCATACAAACGAAGTAACTTTTAAGCATTGCTTCTCCGCCAGGGATTGACCGAGCGGTGATCTGGTGATGGCCATCGAGGGAGTGAATGGAGGAGATCCAGATTTCTATACACACCCAAGTGATCTGACCAGCATTTTAAGAGATGTAAGGATATGTTTAAAAAAACCGCGAATATAGCATAAAAATGTATGAAAATCTTGCAACTGAAAATTCTGATGCGTACATCTCTTAGAATGTTGACCAGATCAGTTGGGTGTGTATTGCGATCTGAATCTTCTCCATTCACTTCCTGGTTGGCCATTATCAGATCACAGCTAGTTCAATCCCAAGCGGAAAACCAAGACTTCAAAATTACCTCGTTTGTATGAAAATCGACTTGTGTCCTTAATTATGTGGCCACCACTATATATAGATATCCTGTAGAATAGTATAATAACTTCACACTCACCACATTAGTAACTACATTGTATCCGTGCGAAGCCGGGGCGGGCCGCTGTAGCTTATAAGATCTAAGTGTACACACGACGGGACACCTAAACCATTGATCTGATTATGATGAAACTTTAGTGAGTTGTTCTGCTTACGACCGAGAAGGTCCCTGGCTAAAAAAGCTAGTTCTAAATAAAAATATGTTGTGCATTATCAGGATTATCAATCTTGATCATCCAACACTTCTCTATAATATACAACGTGTTACAAAATTACCCCTAATGCCGAATATGGTATATAGGGACCATCAAACTGAACAACTTTTTCCAAAATTATTCCATCTGATTATCAGATTAATTTTAAAAGATTACAATATCCGGTCAAGTCGCCTATGCTATGACAATTAATAAAGCACAGGGACAAAGTTTAAGAGCGGCTGGTGTAGATCTGCGCAGTGATTGTTTCTCCCATGGTCAGATCTAATGTCGCCTGCTCGAGAGTCAGCTCGCCGAATAGCCTTTTTATTTTGCAACCGGATAACATGACAAGAAATGTGGTAGGTATACAACATGTTACAAAAATACCCCTAATGCCGAATATGGTATATAGGGACCCTCAAACTGATCAATTTTACTATTGGACCAACTCTAAAATCGCGAAAAAAAATCAGCTGTTTCATACAAAAATTAAAATCGAATATATCAAAATGTATGAAACAGCTGAATTTTCAGCGCGATTTGAGACTTGGTCCCATTGTAAAAGTTGTTCAGTTTGATGGTGCATATACGTATATATCATATTCGACATTTGGGGGTATTTTTGTAAGATGTGGTATAAATGTATTGTAGTAAAAAACAAGAATATTTGATAATCCTGCTCCACTAATATCGCGTGATATTGTCAGTGATTTTTGAAGAAGCAAACACAATATTATCATGGCAATTTTAAACGAATTTTAAATACTTTAAGAAGCCGCTTCCATAATATGTTAACAAACAATTTACTTTAGGTAAAGATGCATCCGATTATCCGATCGCTGGTACACATTTCATCACATTTTCCTACGACATTACTGACATACAATTGTTACTTCATTAGTCATTTGAAATGTCAGTCGAGTAGATACAACAACAAGTGTCCACTGACCATAATTTCTTCGTTTAATATCAAGTTTTACCTACTTTCTTGAATCCAGATGAGAAAATGTCGTGGAAAATTTATGGTGACAGGTAAACTATTTCTTATACCATTGCAATACGGTAGATTATCTTTTGTGGAAATAAACTGAATTTCACTAGAGTCGGTTTAAGTATGAGAGCTGTCTCTTAATGAAGAGATCGTACCAAGATTTTTTTGTGTATGACTTATCAACTTTAGCATGGAAAATTGATTGTTTGAGATAGAAATTTACACCCGTATTCACGAACATTACTATGAGGTCTCACAGTACCTGTGGACGCACAGCGTACCAACTAACAATCAAACATTGACGACCTCCGTGGTCGAGTGGCTTTGTACACCGGTTTTCAAGGTGTCGCCATCGCTGAGGTCCCGGGTTCGATCCCCGGTGGGGTCAATTTAGAAAACAAACTTTTCTATATTGGCTCAGGTCTGGGTGTTTGTGATTCCACCATTGCCTCTGATTTCCATAACACAATAGTGCTTTAGCTACTTACTTTGGAATCGGAGCAATGAATGTGATGTTCTCAAATATTAAAAAAATAAAATAAAAAAAGAATTAAAAATTTAAACGTAACAGGTTCGTAAAACAAACGAACCAATCACAGATCTCTATCGTTTGAGTATTGTTCTAGAATACGGGTGTTAGTGTATTATATTCTGTTGTAATTAAACGAATGTTTATTTAACAGAAAAATGGCCTTACAGCAAAGAAAAAAAAGCGCAGATTCTGTCACTGTCAACTGACATTGACTTAATGAACGTGGCAATTTATGCATCTTCAACAATATCTAGGTTAGTGCCCGTTTTCACAGCGATACGTTTTATTAACCGACTTTAAAAAGGAGGTTCTATGTTCGTCTGTTTATCAGTTTTTTTTCGGATACGGTTTTTATTTGGCTATGGCGTATGTAGTTGTATGAGCGTGTTCACACACAACACAGTATATCGGATCCGAATGTGTACTATATCCATAGCAACGGATACGATAAAAAGGTCCTGTAAATGCGTTGTGAACATCACATCCGGTAGCGACGGATCTGTAAAAATGGCGCGGGGCCCTATTTAGGCGGCTGGCGTCGAGCGCTCTTTACTAGTCATTTTCATTGGACAGCCATGCATTCGACAGCATGAGAAAAAAACGTCGGTATAACTTCTCAATAGAGTAATTATCTATGGTAAACTTCATTACTCTTTTAGGCGATAGATGACGCTGCCCAATTTTTTTATACAAACGTACGGCACTGTACTCTTAGCACGAACAGCTATCGAAAAAATAATGCGCGTAAAAACATTCGATAGAGTAATTTTGTATGGGAAATTTGTACAGCGCCATCTACCGACGAAAAGCGAAATGAATTTTTTCATAGATATATTTACTCTATCGAGTACTTTACGCGCGTTTTTTTCTCGATAGACGTCCGTGCAAATTATCTATGAAAAATTTAATATCGCTTTTCGGCGGTAGATGGCGCTGTACAAACTTCCCACACAAAATTACTCTATCAAATATATTTACGCGCGTTATTTTCTTCTTTTATTAGACTGCCAAACTTACTTATATTGAAAAGTATTGTAGATACTAAGTACGGAAAATAATATTTTAAGTAAATAATGATACTAAAAAACGAGGCCGTATAAAAATAATTTGGGTTGTATTATAAAAAATATGATTTGCGTAATTTATTCATATAAAAATCAGAAGTAATAACTAATGTGAATTTTTTGAATGGAATAATCAGGATGTTAAAATCTAAGTCAGAATCACCATTATATTACCCATGAGACCTTATTACGCAAATTGTAAAGCAATTGTAAAAGATTTTTCGAGGTAAAATATAATATTAATGAATTGAATATAGTAGTTCTCGATATATCCAGTTGTGACAGACAGACAGAGACGAACCATAAGGGTTCCTTTTTGCCATTTTGGTACGGAACCCTTAAAACGACGAAGCGCTTCAAGAAAAGATAGGTAGTGCTTTTGCGTTTCGCTTGGTCGTCATGGCAGGGGGCACTGCCGTGCCTCCAGATTCGAGCTGTTTAAAAACGACTTATATAAAGTTAAGATAATCCAATCTTGTTTTTATCAAAATATTGTACCTTTAAATGGCGTGAAAATATGAAAACATACTATGTTAGCTGTGTAAACAAACGACGTTTGAAACACCTGGATCGCTACATTATTCTTTGTTTCATTTATGCTAAACGATTTAATGTCGTCAGAACGACTATCGGAACGACTATCGTAATAAAATTAAGGGCCCTGCTACACTGGTTCCCATAATCTTCTGGTTTAATTTAATAAAAAGGAACAGAATTGTAGAAATTATCTGTCAGATGTAATATTTGGCACATTAACTGGAGTCTTTGGAATCTGTCTAAAGTATTATTTTAATAATGGACACTACTGCCTGCTTAACAATGCCGTATTATTACTGAACTTAATATTGTTATGAAGAAACAATTTTTAAGTTAATAAAAAAACCATTGTGTAAAAATTAAAAGTGTTGATCGTCACGTGTAAAAGCCTCTGTACGAGTATCCCTTATACCTTATACTAAGCAGGTGTGAAGCGTAGATCAACAGGTGGGGGTAACTCGAGCGTACCTAGTACCTACTACACGTTCACTTCGTGATTGCCGTCGACGACCGTTATTACGTCACAGCTAACGGTACTGTAGATAAAAAAGTAATTATGTTTTTCAACAGTTTATCATTTTTTTCTTGTTCAAAGAGTGTCATTAATGTATATAACAAGTTAGGTTCGTCATATATAGAAACTTTACTCCTTGATCTTTATCACAACACAAATAACGAACGTAATGATTAAATCAACAGAAACGAAAATTAAGCTTTGCGTTGCAAGCCGTACTAGAAAGGCGACGCAGGGGTGCGGTATGACGAAGCGGGCCGGGAGGTAGCGGCAGTGATGAAGTGAACGCGTAGTATATCGATTTGAAAGCTGTTCACAAGTCCACAATGGTTACACTAGACGGCGAAGACGTGACAAAGTCGCGGGCAAAAGCTAGTACTAACGTTATATTTTTAAAACTTGCTGCTACTTTGATTAATTCCTCGATTTCATCTTAAATCCGTTCACTTAAACTTATCGCAATTTGTCATCCAGATTCCGGGAAAAGGTTACAAACTTTATTCTTGATAGTTTTTGCAAAATGTTTCAATGCTGCAGTTGGTATGAAGTTTACCCTACTATTAGGGTATTTTGTGGTGTTCCTCCGTGGTGGGTTGTGGTATGGCCCATCCACCCAAAATGCATATCTATACGGAAGGCCTCTGCCCCAGCAGTGGGGCATTAAAAATGGCCCCACTGGCTGGGGGGCAATAATTATAATTATAGTGTAAATGCAATGTATGTAAAGTGTAATGTTCCTTTATCATACTTATAATGTAATACTCAACACAATGTAAATTTTTGTTCAGAATAAATTTATTGTTTGGCTAACGATACTAAAAAGTAAGTATTATTTTTATTTATGTACTTATATATATATGGTTACTTGTATACAACATGTTACAAAAATACCCCTAATGCCGAATATGGTAGATAGGGACCATCAAACTGAAATTAAAATATCAAAATGTATGAAACAACTGATTTTTTTTTCGCGATTTCAGAGTTGGTCCCATCGTAAAAGTGGATCAGTTTGATGGTCCCTATATACCGTATTCGGTATTAGGGGTTATTTTTGTAACACGTTGTTTAAACACCAAAAACCTCGCGAGAGTAGATTACTAACAATATTTTTGGTAGTACAAACGTTATTGCTTATGATGTTAGTAATCTACTCCTGCTTGGTTATTGGTGTTTTACAAATAAAGTAACCCTGTATAACGATGTCTATTTTACTGTGTAAACGAGTCTTGTTTGACTTTCAAACAGTGGCGGTGATAATAATATCCGCGGTAAAATTTGCATTAAGCTAAGCCTATAATATTGGGCGGAGGGATTTGATTGCCTTCACTTTAATACTTAGAATGACAATCTTCCACTTAAAGCAAAGCTATAGTTGCCACAGACTCGTAAATTGAAAAAAATATATGATTGTTTAAAGAAACAGATGCAGTGAATATAAAGGAAAATGTAGATAAGTACAATGAAAACAAAGTCTTGAAGGAACGCCATAAATTAAAATCGTCGATAATTCTCTACTTACATTTAATAATGTACACATTTTTATACATAGGTAAGTATGTAAGTACCTGTGTAGCCTTTTTTAGTTTGGAAGCTTAATCGGCTATTGTCAGTAATGCCCAATTTACTTAAGTTGTCAAGTAGTTAGCTAAATTGTAACTTAAATCTTTGCGTTTTTTTAACCTATACTTTACTAAATTAATTGTTTATTCTCTGTAAGTAGCTTAATTTAAGTTAACTTTTTTTTAACTACAGTTCTCTATTCCCGCATCTCAGTTATATAATTTCACTCCAATTTCTATAACATTATATTAATTTGTATTGTTTTGTACAAACATTTGTTTTATGTTCGAATTTAGATACAAAATAATTAGATTAGATTTTCTTTTTTTTGTGCAAAGTTACAGAGCGTTAATTTTTTATTGCATAGCTTATCGATATCTCATCTTTCACTGGTGTACCTGCACCGATCATAGGATTTCCAACGGCCTTGTACTTGATCGTCAGACAATGAAAGTTAGAGATTACTTATCTTGTTGTGGCAAACGCTCATAACATCTAGGTGTTCATAATATTTTGTTTGACGGTAAATCTCCTTCGTAAGATATTACTTTGACG
Organism: Catoptria pinella; assembly: GCA_963556745.1. Taxonomy (NCBI): domain Eukaryota; kingdom Metazoa; phylum Arthropoda; class Insecta; order Lepidoptera; family Crambidae; genus Catoptria; species Catoptria pinella. The sequence continues at coordinate 4,434,644 of OY750777.1, forward strand.
TCTATTGGTAAAGCCGAGCAAAATTTTTATTGCTAAAATGTTTTTTAAAGGTTTCGTACTGTTTAAGTTGTTAGACTTTGGACATTTTTGCTAGGTAACTACAGTGTACTTTTTGCAAAGTGAATACTTAGAGTACTTTTTAAATTAACTAAACATTAATCGAAAAAGCAGATTTTTGATAAAATTAGTTTTTTTTTTGAAGATGGAGGCTCTACTTAAAATAAACTTAAATGCTTGTGACTTTGTAGTGACACATAGTAATTTTGTATTGTTTGTTGTGGGAGTTTATTTTTATTGACAGTTAAATTTATGTTTTGTGTCAGAAGGAAAACTTTAAAGACTTTTTATATATTTTAAAGACTATTTAATAGCAATATTCCCGGGAACATTGAGTTGAGAGTACCTAGGTAATATAGGTTTGAAGAGCAAATGCTATTCTGTGATCCCTAGCACGAACAGTAATCGAGATGAGAAATTCTGTATGGAAATTTTGTATAGCCCCATCTACCGCCGAAAAGCGAAACTAAATTTCTCATAAACGATTTATTCTATCGAGTACTTTTACGCGCGTTATTTTTCTCGGTAGATGTTCGTGCTAGGGGTACAGTACCCTTGGCATGAACAGCTATCGAAAAAATTATGTGCGTAAAAACATTCGATAGAGTAATTTTGTAAGGGAAATTTGTACAGCGCCATCTACCGTTGTGCTAATGGTACTGAGTACTGACACAGAACGAAGTTTTGTTTTTGATGAGCCAGATAAACCAAAGACCTTTCGAAGGACATGTCGCTAGTAAATACTAAGGTAGGTAATTATTGCACGAAATCGGTAGGTATAGTCGATTTGTGTTAATTAAGGGGTTGACATGAGCCAACTAGCGCCGCCAGTCGATTTTATTTTATTTTTTCTAAATAAGCCCAAATTCTTAAAAAAGGAATCAGTCAAGATTTTGTTCATAACGTCTAATATTTATTGAATAACTTTACACAGTTTGAAGAGGCATTGAAACAGTTTAAAACGCGATTTTGTTAAAAGTGGACACTGTTGGTTCAAACCCGTTTTTAAACTATTGCACGCATTTTGTAATGTTGTAACGTTATTCAATAATCATTAGACGTCATTCAAAAGACCTTGACTGATTCCTTTTTTAAGAAATTGGGCTTATTTAGAATAAACAAATTAGAGTTGGCTCATGTCAGCCCCTTAAGTAGACGCCTTGTAAGGGTATCTATTTGTAGGTTTAAAATGCTTACTTACCCCTATATGCTGTCCATCTATGAAGAGTTGCGGCACCAACATCTGGTCGCTCCTCATCCTATCCCGAATCTCATCCTGGTACTCCGTGCTCATGAACACGTCCCTCTCTTCATACTTCACTAAAAGGTTTCTAAGGATCTTCTTTATCAGGACACACCGCTGGTACGTGCTTCTTACGATGCCCATGGTGGTAGTGTATAGTACGACCTTGCCTGCATCTTTTTCCTTGTAGCTCTGGAAAAGAAATATTTTTTTAATTTTTAATTCTTTTGAGTAATAAAACCTAATAAAGTTCACATTTCTGAACTTTAAATATTTTTTTTTCTCTTCACTGTAAAAACTATAATAATAAATAGTAAAATCTCTCCAAAGAGCATCATGTGCTTTTGGCATACCTAGCTGTCCGCCATTTTGAAAAAAGTCGGTTTTGGAGGCCTGTGATAAAAGTGGTGCCAATCGATAGAATAAATCATTACAAACAAAAATTAATAAGTAAAAAAATCTCGTAAGTGATATACTTTCCGAGATAATTGAGTTTAAAGTTGAAAAAATAAAATCTGTCATTTTATAAATCAATCGATAGAATAAGTCATTACAAACAAAAAGTATTAAGTAAAAAAATCTCGTAAGTAATATACTTACTGAGATATTTGAGCTTGAAGTTGAAAAACAAAATAAGTATTTTTTTTAGATCAATCGATAGAATAACTGGAGCACACTTCGTCAGCTGAGCCATGGACGCTTCCTACATACATAAAATAGCTTAACAACAATCTGCATAGACATAACCACTAAATCTAGAATATGATTTTGTTTATCAAATTCAAACTCTAATATCTCAGTAAGTATATCACTTGCGAGATTTTTTTCTTAATACTTTTTGTTTGTAATGACTTATTCTATTGATTAATGCAGAAAATAACAGATTTTGTTTTTCAACTTCAAACTCAAATATCTCAGTAAGTATATCACTTACGAGATTTTTTTACTTATTACTTTTTGTTTGTAATTACGTATTCTATCGGTTGACACTACTTCTAGCACAGGCCTCCAAAACTGACTTTTTTCAAAATGGCGGACAGGTAAGTATGCCAGTCTTCATACATAAATGACCGATGGCTTTTCCATGTAATTTATTTAAAAAATATATAAAACAACATCTTTTGTGATATTTTTTATCAGCGCCATCTATTGAATGCATTAAATAATAGTAAAACCTCGTGGTAAGCAGAAGCATTCTCAGTGTGCTTTGCAGTTTTAAAAACTGAACGATGTACGATAGATGGCGTTACATGATTCTAATATGAAAATATCTTCTTCGAAAATATACTACAGTAATTTATCACACAAAAATTGAATAAAAATAGTTTTTGATACAGTGAATAGCATAGCATAGCGCAGTCTGTGATCATTGCTATGTAAGGACTGACACAGAATAAAATAAAATAAAGTACAAGTTTAGTGTACTGGCTCCAAACAATTGCGCTTCCTCTATGATTTCAAAGATTGGTACTGTTTAACATTTTGCAAATATGCCACGCAAGCAAAATGTTACAAAACGCACTGTTTTCACACTAATCGCAGGTTTTAGCGTCAATATGTCTGGGTGTTTGTGGGTCAGTTGAGAATGCTGTCACCGCAATCCACTATTGACAACCACAAATTCACAAGTTTAGTACTTACTTGTCTCGCACATTTTATGTAATATCCTACTGGCTAATCAGTAGATACGGTCAACACAAATGCATTTTTATGAAATAAAAAATATTATTATAAATTAGAACAAGTCTTCAACCATTCAGTACCTACCCCTCGCACGAACGAAAAAATCGCACATAAAAGTACTCGATAGAGGATTTGTCTATGAGAAATCTCATTTTGCTTTTCAGTGGTAGATGGCGCTGTACAAATTTCCGATACAAAATTAATCTATCGATACCAAATAATATACTAGAGAAAATACGACTCGCACCAGATAATGTTCACGGACGGGAATCGAATGTTTTATATTAATCTATCGAATGTTTTTACGCGCGTTATTTTTTTCGATAGATGTTCGTGCTATCGGTAAAAATAGGACACGATCCGATCCTTCGCAAACCGGTCCAATTCTCTTACCAACTGAGCTACTTGTGGAAGACGAGACGACGACCATAATTTATACAGAATATTATAAATTTTTATATGACATCATTTTACTGTATTTTGCTTTCTCATCTCTCTCGGTTGCTAACCGTACCGGCCAGCATTTTAAGCCTCTTCGTTTTACGTAACTGAAGTCTTATGTGTTACGCAATAAGAGCTCAAATTGATTGTTACACGACAAGTGTTATAACTTGACATTGTAATATTTGCTAATCGGCGAAACTTGCTTAATTTGAGTAGGTACCTAAGTATGTACTTACTTTACTTTTTGATGGGTTTTTTGTGATTAGCTTTTATTTTTGGAGCAATTTAGTCAGTAAATCCATTTAAATAATTAAAAAAGGCATTTTAGACGTAATATTTTTGTTATTCTTATCTTCTTCTTAGTAAAAGATAGAATGGAGATGGAGATAGTTTTATATCTGTATTTTTTTTTAAATATCACCTTATTGTGTTTGAAAAATATACCTATAACGTGTTACAAAAGTACCCCTAATGCCGAATATGGTAGATAGGGTTCATCAAACTGAACAACTTTTACTATGGGACCAGTTTTGAAATCGCGAAAAAAATTAATTACGAAAATATCAATATGTATGAAACAGCAGATTTTTGAAAAAAAAGAAAAAAACACTATTTGTGAGTTCTGTTGTTACTGGTAAAGCAAATTTCTACATTATTTTACAGGCTACATAAAAAATTACATATACTCATACATTTAACTATGTACATTTGTTACTTTGAATAACAAAGCAAATAATCCATACAAACACAAAAGAGGCACAACTCAACCCGCCTTCTTACAGTTAGAATAGGGTTACGTAGAATGTGAACCATTTTTACTGTCAAAAACACGCTCAAAATAAGTGATGGATGGTATAACTTCAAAATAACAATCGTATTTATTATATAAACGTCAAAAAATACTTTCCCTTAATAATACTTACAATGTTTTAGCTAGCTAACCTAGCTATAGCTAGGTATTGGAGGACTATTTTTTTGTAGTTTCCCGACCCGGATGTCTCTTTGGCAATAAAGTTTAGTAAAACACTCATCTAAGACGTAAACGTATAACAAACAAACAGAAAAACTTACCTACGCATTTATAGTAAGGATTAAAACTTTTTGCAATGGAAAGCTTTCGTATATTATGATTCACACAAGCCCTGCAACTGACATTTAGTGTGACCTCAAATTACTGGTGTTACGTCAAAGATGGACCTCGCCACACCTGCCTTCCTCGTTGTCGCAATGTTGGACGGTCACCATACAAGGTGCGTCAATGTATTTTGATGGATTGCGTTTATTAAGAGGGTGTAGTCTGCACACTAGCGCCGCCGTGTCTTTCATCCAGAAAAAAGTACCTACTATTCTCGCGGGATAGTCCACGCAGATGACGCAGACAGCTTGTCGCAAAAAAATATCTTGTGGCAAAAAAATCATAGTGCTTAAATAAAGACGAAATTGTGAATTATCTCTCTGTAGTGCACTCCGTAGACGCTTTGTAGTTCTTTTAATCGCTTAAACAATATTTTCTATGCTGTCGTTTAGTTTAATGGAGATTTTTTGCGATAAATGGCCACTTTTAACAAAAAAACTTTATTTAACTAAAAGATAGGCTAGAAAATATTGTTTAAGCGATAAAAAGCACCACAAAGCTTCTACGGAGTGCACTATAGAGAGATAATTCACAATGTCCTCATTATTTAAGCACTATGTTTTTTTGCCACAAGATATTTTTTTGCGACAAGCTGTCTGCGTCATCTGCGTGGACTATCCCGCGAGAACAGTAGGTACTTTTTTCTGGATGAAAGACACTTTATGTCCTTTTCTGTACCCGGTCCCTGATAATGTGCATGCAAAATTTCATGATGATCGGTTGAGTAGTTAAGACATAGTTAAAGAGTAACAAACAATGACGACCTCCGTGGTCGAGTGGCTTTGTACACCGGTTTTCAAGGTGTCGCCATCTCTGAGGTCCCGGGTTCGATCCCCGGTTGGGTCAATTTAGAAAACGAACTTTTCTATGTTGGCTCAGGTCTGGGTGTTTGTGATACCACCGTTATCTCTGATTTCCATAACACAAGTGCTTTAGCTACTTACTTTGGAATCGGAGCAATGTATGTGATGTTGTCAAATATTTATTATTTAATTATTTATTTAATCGAACTCACTTTTGAATTTCATTTATAATATTGAGGTTCAAGTGATAGCCAGCGCAAAAAATACTTGTTTTACTAAGTCATTAGAAAAATTCAAGTCAGTAAGCTTATAGATAAACTTTCGGGCATTGACGTAGTGCTAACGCGCATTTAAAATTATAAACAAGTAGGTATAACAAAATATCATCATGTCAGCCGCACGACAATCACTGCTGGTTATGCGCATATACTCCAAAATTGTGTGGGAACATTTTTAAGTCGAAGTAGTTTATACAAACAATAATATAAAGCGATTAAAAATTGCGAAGTCAAATATTTCTAAATTCAAGCATTTCTAACCAATCAGTTACAGTATTTATGTAATTGTAGTATTGCGCGGACGCAACCCCGTTGGGTCGGAGGTTTCTTCATGTAATTTTGTAGAACTGTGCGTTGACCACAAAGTAGGGACCCACTATTTTACACCAATTATACGTTCCAATTTACTAAAGAAACGCAGTGTTGTGTGATATACGTAGCACGAACATAACCATCTATCCAGAAAAAAAACCGCGCGTAAAAGTACTCGATAGAGAATTTTCTATGGGAAATTTCATTTCGCTACTAGGCGGTAGATGGCGCTGTACAAATTTCCCCTACAAAATTAATCTATCGAAATTTTTTACGCGCGTTATTATTTCTAGATTGATGTTCATGCTATGGGAACTGTATCGAGAAAAAAACGCGCGTAAAAAATTCGTTAGAATAATTTTGTAAGGCAAATTGGTACAGCGCCATCTATCGCCGAAGGGCAAAATTAAATTTCCCATAGATAATTACTCTATCGAATACTTTTACGCGTGTTTTTTTCTCTATATTTGTATGTGCTAGGAGTAGGTACTGACAACGTACTTAACTACTTAAAGTGCTCGCTCACCTGGAGCATTTGCCTGTATGTATGTCTTCCTTTCATTGATGTATAACGCATATTATCGCAATATCACTTTTATTTGCACACCATAATCGCTAATAATATTCAATATTGATAAAAAATGACAGATTAAATCCAAATAGGTAAAAATATCGAATGAGTAGTGTCGATGTACCTATGTGTAGTAGAGTTATAATGAAACCACTGATCCACACCACCACATATTTATAGCACCCGATCATTACCCGATCCCATAAAGGAACACGTAAGTGTTTTACACAATTACTGTTTTAACTAAAAGCTTTGTTTATTTCCTTACTAGCGACCGCCCGCGACTTCGTTTGCGTGGAAATTTTTTGCTATCCCTCGGGAATTTTTTTCGGGATGAAAGGTACCCTATGTCCTTCTCTGTACCCCTGACAACGTGTATGCAAAATTTCATGATGATCGGTTTAGTAGTTAAGACGTGAAGGCGTAACAAACAAACAAAGTAAAAATAAACGTCATTTTATCATATAAAACTGTAAATCGCATTTATTTTTATTTGGTTTGCAAATAATATTGGTATTAAGTTTGTATGGGAAGTTCACTGTTCGCCGGACTCTTTAAATTTTACTGCACTTAACTTCATTAAAGTCCACTCAGAACCTTATCACTCAAAAATCTAATTAATGTACTGAGCGAATATTAACTTGAGGTAGTTCACTTAGCAACTTTTAAATTATTTTGCCGTTGCCCTATAAGTATTAAAAATTTTTGAAAGTTGCTCTAAGTGGAATATTTCGAAAAATCACGTGATGATTCCTGGCATGACCACGAAGGATTTTCTTATTTTTTTGTGGTACATATTCATAAAAATAAATGTACTTTAATGTACTTTTGAACAAAAAAATTGTACTTGTCTAGTTTGGACATTCCGGCATACCTAAAGTGGTCGTGCCCGGGACGAGTTTTCTGGCACGACCACGCTAGATTTAAGGATATTTCGATCAATTTAAGAATATTAAAGAGGTACAAATTGTAGAAAATATATGTACTCAACTTTAGAAATCCAATTACAGGTGAATTAAGTGGTTTTAGCAGTATATATAAATAAGAAAATCCTTCGTGGTCATGCCAGGAATCATCACGTGAAAAATCGTACAGTGTAAAAGCAAACTTGCCTCTATACAGTTACTCGAATGGACGCGCATCAAGTTGTACGCAGTGTTGTCATTAGAGATCCATTTAAACTTAACTACCTATATGTGGTCGACGCCATCAACTGCACATGTCAGGTACTTAACTATATTGCTAGAAACTCCTTGACCTACTTGTATTATTAGCACAGATTTTAAATGCAATTTGGGTTGAATAGTGTAAAAGCGCTTTCAAAAAAACACTATTATTTTTTATTCAAACAAATGTAAACTGATGCATTTTAATAATGTTTTGCTCACTGTATGTTCGATATTGAGTATCTAAGTATCTATGTATATAGGTACTCTTTATTTATAGGGCCAAAGTCATTGACGTCAAGATGAATACACGTAAAGGCGCTTTTTGTAATTTGTTTTATTTCAATTAAATATAATTTCATTGTACCTAAACGTATCGGTGGTCCAAGTAAATAAATAGTGTTTACGGAAGTAGGTATGTCACTTCAGTAGTATAATTTCAATGCTGTGTTTATAGGAAGTCAACCGATCCGTCTCGCTTGTGAGCGTGTTACGGTTAATTATAATTGCCGATTGACATGTATGCCATTAAGACCCGGAATGGTTGAATGGACAATACTCGTAAGTGAAAAATGCACACATAGTGCAAAAATAAACTCTTTTACGACGAGATTAGGGTGATTTGTTCTACTCTATATAATTATATTATAAATAAATGACGATCCATTTATTTATACTATAATTATGAAGATTTTTTTATGGTTTAAAAGTAAATTATCCACTAGGATGACCACTAGGCAAAAAAACAAGTATAAAGTAGATTGCAAACAAATATTGCTTAAAAATGACACCACGGGGCTAAAAATGACAACTCGCACAGTATTACCAGAATTCTATCAACAAGAAACAACGACAAGATATAATTTACGCTATCGGAAAAAGTTAACTTTACCTACATCTCGTTTAAAAATGCACTCTTCTGGACCACTAATAATGTCAATAAAAATATATATATTTTTATTGACATTATTACAAGTTGCCAAATTCAATAAAAGATTTAACTCAAGATAAAAACTTTCTAACACAACTAAAAATAATATTAATTAAAAAACATTATTATAGTATCTAGGAATACCTTAATGATACAAGCTTGAAATAATGTATTTAAAACTAAAAGAAAGTACCAAAACAGATAAATCTTATTAAATAAATATTTATAAATAATAGGTAAACTACTAACTAATATAAAACTAAAATTTTTGTCACATAAAGAGAAAGGTCTCCCCTCTCACCATTTTTTTGCTGTGCCCGACAGGGTCCATGAAGATCTACTTTATTATGTTAACATCTTTTGTACATTATGGTCAAAGCAATAAACATATGAATATGAATATGAATACTTCGGGACAGCTACGCGCTGCCCGCGCACGCGCCCGGTGACAGACGTTAGCGTTCTTTACACAACTGCATTTTAAAGAAAAGAGAGAGTTTATTAGAAATGACATCCTGTGTAGTCAAATGGTGTAAAAGATGCAAAGAAGGCAAAAAGATGAGGAGCAACGTATCATAAGTATTTAATATTTTTGCAGTCGTTAGCACCCACCAATCCGACTTGGTCCCGCGTGGTGCGTCATGGCCCCTTCTGTTTATCCAACTAAAGGCCTGTGCCCCAGCAGTGAGGACATTAAAAATGGCTGATGGCATGACCATGAGGTCATGGGCGGTTTGTTTACAAACCCTTCCGTAAGTTAGCTAAAGTATATTGGTATTGGAGCACTAAAGTGCAAATTATACTTGATTGCAAGTTTTATTATTTAATTTACAATGTAATGGAGACTATTTCTAATAAATGGTCTTACAGTATGGCGGATCTTAAAACCTGTTCACCTTACAAGGTCGGTTAGCTGCATCGTGACCGATTTATCCAGCGGTTAAACATTGAAGTAACTGTTAACGCTATCTGGGATTTGATTTAAAGAGATATATATGAACTCATAACGATGAAATTGTAACATTTTGTAAAATGCTGAGGACAAAGGAAAGGTTTTAAAACAAAATATTAAAAAAATCTCATATTTTTTTACATTTTGTTTTCTAGTAATTTTTGTATTTAAATATATTTGATAAATATTACATACAAATATTTAATTTTTCAATTTGAGATATAAAATACTTACTAGAAAAAATCGACTCGTCACCAGGATTGTATCAGGCGGGAATCGAACCCGCGACCTTTGGAAGTCCGGTATTGGACCGAACCTAAATAACAACGTAACAGTTTTGGATTTATGGTTTATAAATTATGGGGCCTCTGGTTTTTACAAGTCATAGAAAAGACATCAATATTGAATACCTTGAAAGTGGGTTCAACGTTCAGTATGAATGAGTAAACAAAGACTTGAATTTATCTTCGGACGGGTTTTCCGAAGAAAATAAATATTTTTATCACGCATGTTGGTTGGTTCTCGCGAATGTGAACATAGGCGTGGGAGCATACCTTTGTGATCGACAAATCTTGTTTTAAACAAATCAAAGCGTATTGCTGTGATATAAAATTATCGTATTTACCTAGCAGAGTTAGTCTTTGATAAGCAAAAGTAAAAATAACAAACTCCTTTACACAAAAAAGTGATATACTTAATTAATACACTTGGTCTAACTAAATCTAAAACTTTACTAAGTTATCTCGTTAGAAAAAATGTAAGTTTATCAAATGAATTAGGCATACTATAAAGTATTGAACGCATTTAATACTAAAATAAATGTTTTTATTTAAATTCACCAATGAAACAAAAGTTTTTATTTTCACCAATAAAAAAAAATAGTTAACAGTAACTATAAAACACTAATTACTTAGTAATTAAACTTAAAATTTTTGCTAATATTTTGTAAGTAAGTAAGTGAAAGGTTTATTGGCCACACAGCTGTCTATTTAAGAAAAAGTACAATATTAAAAAAAAACAAACAGAACATTTTGCGGAAAATTCTGTTTAACACTACTTTTACTATAGTAATATTTGGTTAGGTTTTATTATTTGCTTTTGCTACATAAAAACAAACATAATGCAAGTCAGTCAGTTTGTCACTAATTCGATTGAAGGTTACGCAAGGAATGCGGCGGACAAATTATTAATGATTGTTTTTTAAAAGCGTAATCAATTTTCGTAACGCCATTTCGCAAAATGATTCGTGACTAGGTATAGACATATCTGTAACGATATTTGTAATTATTGTTTGTTGAGTTTTAAATCGTAATAGAGTTGAAATCTATTTTAAAAGAGATAATTTTGAATTAAGTCTAGCTTTCGATTATAACCTTACTGTCAAACGCCTGAAGGTTTAAGATAATCTGACTATTAAATTATTGCTTTTTATTGATTTCAATTGGATGTGATGAAGACAACCATTTATATTTATCCATATTCATATTTATTTATTGCTGCGTGAAATTATTTACAGGTTGTATAAAAATAGTCAAACTCATGAATCCTGTCAGGGCACTACAATAAAATAATTAAACCAACACCTTTATAACTCTATATCATGCTAGAGTTACACCCGTATTCAAACACAACACAAAAACGACCCTTGCCTATATGAACGCACTGCGTTGAAATAGAGCTCTGTGATTGGTTCGTTAATTTTACGTGACGTGTGATTGGTAGTTACGACGCTGTGCATGTTTGTGATTACGGGTGTAAATAAAATAAAAAAAACTGAACATACTCTACTTTATTTTACATGATTAACTTTAAACGCTATTTATTTATTTGCTTTCAAACTCGTCATAATTATGAATTACACAAAATATTTTTGAAGGAAAGTATATTACACTATTTAATTTAATTTTTATTTGTATAAATATAATTATTATTTATTGTAAGCATATCTTGAAGCAAGGTAATGCACGTATTTAGTACCAATTATGTAGTAACGATAGTTACAATCAATTATTACTAATATATACCTTGTATCATAATGAGATCATACCAATGGAATGCATAATAAAAACTTAATGACCAATCACAGAGCACTAATTAGCCAGTGAGCTGAACTAATCGATCTCTCTTATCAAGACATTCACATCATTTTAAAAACTATTCAGTAATTTATTCTTCATTAACACTATGGCAATGGTAATACCTCGTAAAACTTTCCATGGATTCGACTTTTCTAATGCTTTTTTCTTTCTCGACAAAGTTTAGATGTCAATATTGTTTGTTGTTTTCGAGAGAGTTATGATGTTTTTTTTATTTATCTGCAGTTTTTTTTACTTATATAAATAATAAGATCTTATTTAAAATAGTAGATTGTACAATAAGTGCATAAACCGCAACATTTTAGCCAAGACGTATATAATATATCTCTCTGCTTTTCACTTCGATTGTAAATATTGTAAAACTATTTCAAATCGCAACACAAAGAAAAAATAAGAACTTCCCGCCAATATACTTTTTTTCTTGTTTTATACGTGGCAGCGGCAGTGCTGCTCTTGCTCTTGAAATACTTATTTCTTTGAAAACTCATTAATATTGTCTAGTTTTATTAATTTAGTATTATGACATGGATTATGTATAATAAAAATGAAGAAACAGAATGAAATAGCAAGTTTATTTAACGAAGTTTAATTGCGTGTGTGGTTGTTTACCTGACGACCTTTGTCTGAGAGTCTGAGACTTAGACGAAGATTTACTTTATGCACTAGAGCATGAAAAGGGATTTTATGCAGCCTATACCCAACTTAAAGACGAACTTTACGAGCATGACAAGTGAAAATTTTAAGATAATTTCATTGAAATAATAATTTAGGCAGCATTCGATACGGATGACGGCACATCAGAAGTAACATGTTGACATTGACACTGTCTTTATGCCCTACCAAATCAAAGTTGTTTTTGCATTACGACTCTTACATTATTTGCCGTAAAGTGGACTTTATTTGATTATGTAATGAATGAAACATCAACACATTTTTTATAGCGAGGAATGCAAACAATTACTGAAGTTAGACACGTTTGTAATGTTTTAATCTCAAAAGTGTTGGATTGAATTGCGTCACGCGATTTTATGAAATGCTTGTTGTCACGTTGTTAAATGTAATAATTGACAAGTGAAGGAATAATGTTGTCCAATTCTAAGTGTAATCTAATTTTTTAAGAGCATGCACGCACAGTGGAACTTTTAATCAGTACTACGCACGCACAAAATTAAATATTTTTCTTTTGGTTTGCCCTAAAATATGTACACTTACTTAATAATTCTATCAAATATTACGAACTCGCTGACAAGATGCTTACCACAATAACGCATAAGTAATACCTTGCAACCTCACGGAGCTCGGTGGCGCAGTGGTTAAGCGCCTGGCCCAGCGATTGCGGAAGTTAAGCAACTTTCGCAAGGGTCGGTCATGGGATGGGTGACCAAAAATGTATTATCTCGAGCTCCTTGCTTCAGAAGGCTCGTTAAGCCGTTGGTCCCGGCTGCATTTGCAGTCGTTAGCACCCACCTATCCGTATTGAGCCCGCGGTGGGTCATGGCCCATCCACCTTATCCACCCACAAGGAAGGTCTGTGTCCCAGAAGTGGGGACATAAAAATGGCAGATGGTCAATACCTTGCAATGTCACATATTATTCTTTACCCGGTAGATAAAGCACGGTCGTGCTAGATAAACCATCACGAGTAAGTTATGCCAGACACGCGGCTTGCCTTGGTCGACCCACTGCACGCCTACGGATGCGAGCGTACAATGAATCTATTAGAAAATTAAAAGTCAATCGTGGATGAGGTAAATTACTTTGATACTAAGCACCTTGCAAAACAATAAGCACACGAGTAAAAAAAATGTTTTATATTAAAGTGTCCCGGGTAAGAAATAATAATAATAATTGTTTATTTCCAATAAAGTTTACAAAGCTTAATGACTTGACTAACCCCCACACTAGGCTATGCCTGTCCTATGGGGGAAAAATACGATTTGAACAGTATGATTTTGAAGCCAAAGACAAACAAATTAGAACAATTTTACTAAGTTAATTTTAAAAAATAAAAAAAAAAATAAACACGAAATTTGCAAAAGACGTAAATTAATTTGAGGATGTAGTTGTGTGCGTGCTTGCGTGTGTGTGTGTGTGTGTGTGTGAGTGTGTAGGTACGCGTGCAGAAGCGAATGCAACCTTTTAATATATAATTTTTAACAAGTTTTCTGTTTCCATATACGTCCACTGGATTAAGGTAAGTAAGTAATGACAGACAGACTTTTCCCTGGTCGACCCGCCCGCCTAATGATACGATCGTACAATGAGTGTATTAGAAAAAAAAAACATTCCGACGAACTGAGAACCTCCTCCTTTTTTTGAAGTCGGTTAAAAAATATGTATAATTCGATCGTGTTTGTAATTGACGTACCTTTATTAGTTTTAAACAAAAATATATGCACATTGTGTCATGCGACTGTCCCCAAAAACGAACTAAAACGATAATAACAAGTTTAGTGCCATTCATATTCATATTCCTTTATTGCATCTTGTTGTATACAATGGTGTTACGTACAATTTTTTAGGCACAAACAAGAACCCTGTAAGGGCACGGCATATACTTATAATACATAGAACTTACTCAACTGATTTATATTATTTTTACACTTAATTATTAGATCATAACAACAGGTGCTGACATTTATTTACTTTTATATTATATTTCTTTTCATTTATATTATATTTCATTGCAATTGGGGTGCCGTTTTGTGGAATAATGTTTAATCAAAGAGGTTTGGGTGCTTTGCGCTTCTATCTCCGAACTTGCTTCGGTTGTATTTTAGTGTTAGATTCCTTATATTTTTACTTGCTTTCATACTGAACATATTCTCTAAAAAATTGCGTAAAATATATTTAAGAAAAACCTTCGTTTCAATGAAAATACAAAGAAGCTTAGTGCAAAATCACACGGCATTGACGGTATACGGAAAGTTAGCAAACAATGAGTGTTCTAGTGTTTTTGTTCCACTACCGTTGAGTAAATCTGTTCCTCCTTATTTTACTGCATACTTTAGTAAGTAAGCAAGTAGATTTTATGAAAAGATAATTGGTAGGTTATCTTTTTTTCCTTAGAAAATAGTTTACCCTTTTTACATTGTATTGTTGTTAAGCTCCATAATAAGAATCTTATACAGCATGTTGGAAAAATCAAATTACTTTAGACGCGACCACCGTAATCGTATAGACGCTGATTATCTACATACACTATCAATGTAATGGAAAATGACGTCACTTTAAATGCCGACCTCATTTTTCAAATTTTGACGACTCTGTATGAAATATACAGGGGAAAAAAAGCAGCCCTTGACGAGTTTCTTGCCGGTTCTTCTCGTTACAAGGTCTCCCGCTTAGGGTTTGCGAACCGATTCTTTGACATTCACAAGTGCTTGTAACAGCCTAGACTAAATAAATGAGTTTTGAATTTTGATTTTTTTTGAATTGAATGATAATTCATGATTTATTATTTACAAACTACATTTCTTATTTCTGAGAACAAAAAACACTACGAAAAGTAATTTTAGTAGACTGTGGTCTTCAGGTAAGGTTGTATGTCCATTGGAGGTGCACGAGCTAAGCTATCAGCTCTGGTGTAAAAAGGCTTAGCGTAGCAAGGTATTAAAATAGAGAAATCTAGCTGAAGATGTGAGCAAGAGAGGCGTATATTGGATGATCGTAAAAGATGTTTACGACGAGGGCTAGAGAACTAGCCAACAAACTAGTCTGGTTGTTGGTTAAGAAAAAAATTCTAACCCTAATGATATAGCGACTTATCACGTTTAACACGTGTAAAAGACAATGGGTTTTGACAGTTGAGAGTCGATAAAACGCTATATCACGCTATATATATCATGCTTCGGTGGTCATGCTAGGGGGGCAGGTGGAGAGAGTAGTTTGTCGGTTAGTAATAGACAATTTACTAACCGACATAACCTAGAATCGTTCTCGATACCGTTTCACAGCTTATCTTCGCATAGCTTAGCTTCCTTGCATATCTTTGGTAGATACGGAGCCTAAAGTCATATTTCTGGCTTTGGGTGACTCTAATTAAATCGATTTTTACTGTGCCATATTTAACAAAACAATTAATTCTTACTGAAAATCTCTACTCAACTTTGTGCATTAAGGTAACGAAAATAAGTATGTATTTATAATATAATATTAAATAATTTTAATTTTGTTTAATTATATTTTATAGACGCCGTATCCTCAAACTCGGCCGTGCTGACAGGGCAACGTGGGGTGGGGAGCGGGGCAGGGGGACGGTTCGCAAGGGGACGGTACCTTGCAGACAAGCCGTACCTAACATTTCACTGCTGATAGTGCGGTACTGTAGTACGAGTAGGTACTAGTCGTCATTTGTCTGCATTCATAGCGGAGACAAAAGAATTAGCTACCCTACTAAAGGAAAATATATAATTGCCACATCCATTCGAAAACATGGTCCATTCCATGGCATTTAGTTCAATGGCATTCCTGCAAACGAGACATCTAAGGTTGTTGTAATTGCAAATATTATTTGATTGAGAAACAATTAATTGTATACGGGTCGCTATGAGCCAATGGAATTCGAGATTAAATTGTATTTCTTGAATATTTTAACGTTATATTGTTTTTTCTATCATATAATATTGAATCAGGTTAGGTGTCCAAGGTATAATTTTAGTCTTCATTTAGTGAATAGTTTAAAGTAATGATTTAATAATTGTTATAGATTAACACTTTTTACTTTTCTGAAACTCTGTAAGTACTGTTAACAGTTCTGGACCCTTATTCATAGACTTCCGATTAATTTTACTTCTATTTGGTGTCGGACTCGTCGGGAAGAAAATTGACATTTCGAATACGGAAACAATAGAGTAAAAAGCAAATATCGAACATGGAAAGTTTCGGATGTTTGTAAATAAGGGCGCTGATCTGAAAATATTCTGAGTTTAGCAACGGTTGGTATTAACCTTGTACATACCATTTCAACCTTGTCTTGTCTAGGCTCTTACACAGTTACAAAAATAATATTATAAGCACATTCTTACATTATAAGGGATGGATAAAGAGGTAAACCACATCCTCTACTACGCCACAGAGCATCAAAACAGGTGTCACAGTAGCAGTATCTAGCCCAGTCACGTTCCTGTGGCCGATGATACATCAGCTGAGTTATTCTATAGAAAAGAGGTTTATGTATTAATTTTCGTACAACCATCTTGACAAAATGTTCTCACAAAATTTTATAGAATAGAGTTCGAATGTAATCGTTCAACAAATCATATTTTAGAAATGTTGAATATACAGATATACAATTTATTGAATTGAATAAAACAATCTTACACCGACTGATACAGTCATAAATAACTCCATCTATTCTAAAAGGAGATGAACAAAAAAAATGTTCATAGACATGAACTTATACCATTTCTAATACAAAAAGCAGTCTCCTTTAGATCTGGGTGTTTTATTTTTGTACACACGGCGGCACCTCAGACTATACATGTTGACCTTGAGACTGCATTTAGTCCCTACGAAATAAAAGCTGTTTTCGCAGATTAACTGTATAACTTGACGTGCTGTCGTGTGTACTAAAAAAACACCAGCCGTTTATAAGAAATAAGGGTTTTACTTTTTACATTTTTTTGTTACTCATTATCTACTATTTATTCAATCTTATTAGATAGATAGAAGTAGGTATGAAGGTAGAAAATCTATGCAAGATTCTCAAGAATGCAGTCAGCTTTGAAGCAATAGTTTCGATAGTCCGAAGCTAAGTGCAGTACAAAATACTTTCCGCATTCCTGCCGAGGCGTTACTTGTGACAAGATAAGGTTTGTACGCACTAAATCAGATTATACGATCATGTTTGAAGGTGGACAAAAAAGTAACATAGAACCAATAAACGGAAGAATCCTATACGACTATGACAAACATTATAGTTACTAGTGGTTCTTTAGAGCTGTAGGCCTCGTGTTTGTGACATTTTTGAACATTTATTAAAATGGCTGAAATATGATTTTCCCCATACATTTTGAAAAAATTTGAGAAACTGAATCGTCTAAATAGTTCTATAGAATTATAGAAACTGCTCACAAAATCTCACGAGAATCGGTTGAGAAATGCTGTCTGTAGAGGAGAACAGACGGACAGTCGGATACGAAATCAATTTTGCCGGAGCTGAAACGGAAAAGTTTCGCTTGCGCTTCGCGTTCGCTCAGTACACAAAAAAGTAGACCGTTACCGTCTTTGTCTTCTTTACAGCAAATAAAAGTGGCCTTATTATAGTCCAAATTTTATTTTAAGGGGGAACAAGACATTAACTTGCTTTAAACACTGTCTAGATGTACGCGGTAGTGAGACGCGTTTAGTATACATTTTTCGCATAGGATATTTCTTCCTCATTCCTCAGTAAAATATAGTTCTCTGTAGTAGTAGGAGGCAAAATTGTAAATACATTATGTACTTAGCAAGCAATAAAATTATAAAATTAATAAAGATGAAGGTGTCACTTTGAGGTATATAGGGCCCGTAATAGACACTTTGCTTGGACCACAATATGGTTGCTATTGAGATTGTGGAGGAATAATTATATCTGTTATAAACAAACTACTGGAAACTTTGAACTTCTTTTTTTTTTTGGCCTTATTATAGTCCAAATTTTTTTTAAGGGGTAACAAGACATTAACTTGCTTTAGACCCTGTCTAGATGTACGCGCTAGTGAGACGCGTTTAGTATACATTTTTAGCGTAGGATTGTGTAATAAACGTGTGCAATTTTGTGTAGTGTAACCAAATTCAAACTCGTGCGTACTGTACGCGCGTATTGAATCGCGCGTAAATCGCATCATTTGTACAAGCTCTTAGGTTAAAAAAGCTGTATGTAATAAAAAGCATTAAGATGTAGCATAAAAATGTTTATCACTTTTATGCCGTTAATCCGCGCGTTATAAACTTGTATTACACAGTGAAAGTATTTCCACCGGAATAATATAAAAACCGGCAGTCATTAGATAACTTTGAGGCATTTTTGTTTTACGTCTTTTTCCACTTTAGTTTGAACGAAAAACGTAACGACTATTGGTAACAGTAACCAAGAATTTGAATTTAAATATTTTTATTTAATGTCAATATTAAGGCAATAGAGATTCTGCTCACTGCGCCAAAGGCCTCAGTTTTGAATCCTGTATGAGTTCACAGTTACGTTTTTTTTATCCACTACGGGTTAGTGTTTGAACTTCATCTCACCTGATGTTAAGTGACGATAAGGCCGAAGGTGTAAGCGCACTACACTCGGAATCCTCACCACTGAGGAACTGGCTATATTACTTCTAACTGCCCGTATACATCAATTTTTAAATTGCTGTTATGGCGTCAGACTTAGGTAAGATGGTGGTAGCTAGCCAAGCGGACTTGAAGTAAGTCATCACCAACCAAACCGAGTAAAATGTAGCCCGCTACTGGGAATCGAACCCGGGACCCCTGCGTCTTACACGGGTGGGCGAACCACTAGACCACAGAAGCGGTTACTATACTCGATACTGTAGTAAGCAATTTTGTATGCAATTTGGCACAGCGCCTCTAGCGGTAACTACACTAAACTAATAGGTGTCATACAAACGTCAACTACAAACGCTTTCGAGTATAGTAAGCGTAACTCATAGTTCATAAGTTTTGTTTTGTTTAATACGTCCTTACTGCATGTGTAAATGTAACTTAACTATAAAAAAATGGGCTCTTTAAATACAAGGTGCTACAAACATACCCCTAATGCCGAATATGGTAGATAGGGACCATCAAACTGATCAACTTTTACTATGGGACCAACTCTGAAATCGCGAAAAAAAATCAGCTGTTTCATACAAAACTTAAAATCGAAAATATCAAAATGTATGAAACAGCTGATTTTTTTTTCAGAGTTTGCCCCATAGTAAAAGTTGTTCAGTTTAATGGTCCCTATATGCCATATTCGGAATTAGGGGTATTTTTGTAACACCTTGTATTATTTTGACTTTGGTTCAGTATTATAATTGCTGACCTTCGGTAATAAGAATCAATATTGTAAGTATCTTAAATGATTTTACGAATTAATTATTTATTATTTAAATTATAATCTCAGAAAAAATGAAGTTTGTTATGTCATACTAACGTCATACTTTCACTGGTAACGTCTGTTACATAAAAATAGAGATTCCATGTAATAAATTAAAGTTAAATATCCTTTGACAAATGTTACCTTCATGTGTAAAATTAGTTTGCTTTTGTCGGCTTATTACTGTTTTTCAACGACAACTATTTTAGCAGATTAAAAATGGTGGGTGTTCTGTTAGGGGTCATATAAAATGTGATATGCAGGTCTTGTGTTCGAATTTTTAAGTAAAATTAAGGCTCCTACAGCCCTCAAGTGGCGCTCTTATCTTAATTAAATTTATTACTCGCTAAGTACATAATGTATCGAAAAGTCTCATGTACAGATTGAAGCTAAGGTTCTATGGTTTATTTACAAACAATAACCTCAGTAAAATATAGTTCGCTGTAGTAGTAGTAGGCAAAATTGTCGATACATTATGTACGTAAAGATAAAGGCGCCACTTTGAGGTATATAGGGCCCTTAATAGTCACTTTGCTTGGACCACAATATGGTTAATTGCTAATGAGATTGTGGATGTATAATTATATCTGTTAAACAAACTACTGGAAACTTTAAACTTCTAATTTGTTTTTTAGCCGTTATATGTCGTGCTTACATTACAAAACCGGCAACAGTCGCGATAGATTTTGTAATTTACTAGTTAGTATAGAAGTTGTCACACAGAGCCGTTGCGTCCCGCCTACAATCCATTGTAATCTTTTCTTTTATAATATTTTCTTTGGGACTCCATAAATGAATTTATAGTTCAAATGTAATTTTCGTAAATAAATAATAATTTTGTCTTGTGGTATATTTTTTGTCATCCGATCGCATAACAATCGGAATCCAGAAAACATCAACGAATCCGTTACATTCAATCATAATGATTGTATCAATTTCTTTCTTTAACCTCAGAAAGTTATAAGGCCGCGGTTGCTGCGACGATAGAAACAGGTCACAGAGTAAATAAAAATCTGCTGTGAAGACCACAGATAAAACTTGCAGCTGTACAGTATAGCCGTACAACTGTAAGCTTTTTCTTAACCTCATACACTTAGAAAACTGTTTTTCCTATCGCTTTTTAGGGTTCCGTAATCAACAAGGAACCCTTATAGTTTCCCCATATCCGTCTGTCAGTCCCTAGCTCATAGACTCTTAGTACGAGAAAGCCGTAATTTGGCATGGATATACATATTAATCACGCCGAAAAAGGGGAGAAGTAAAATTTTTTTTTTAGTTTACCTCCCCTGCACCTGAAGTGGAGATGTAATTTTCATTGTATCTCCCCCCTGCCAACCAAATGGTTGTTTTTGGATACGTGAAAAAATTCACGATAGTTGTATATCTATGACGAAGTTAAAAGGAAAACTATTACAGCTAAGTAGGGTTTACAAGTTTACGAGTAACAGTCGACCAACTTATAGAATGTAATTGGCACAGTACAAATTCTTCAATGGGAACTACTTAAATAACGTTGTACGTCGAATTTAATAAATAAATTAATAAATAAAATAAAATATATTGTCGTTCTCATAGTCCGCATTATTGAGATGGGCTATGAACTCTACACTGCGCGTGGCCCAACATGCACTTGGCCGGTTTTTAAAATATTTTTGTGATGTAATTTTAACTTGACTCTATATTAATTTACTTATTATGTGATGCTCCTGTTTTACAGTTAATGTAAAAATATTATGAGTA
Organism: Catoptria pinella; assembly: GCA_963556745.1. NCBI lineage: Eukaryota > Metazoa > Arthropoda > Insecta > Lepidoptera > Crambidae > Catoptria > Catoptria pinella. Next base: position 4,456,126 of record OY750777.1, read on the forward strand.
AAATAATATTAAAGAAACAATAAATATATCGGAAGTGACGTCAACGTAGAACAGCTACAGTCAGCAAAAAAACTTCCACGATCGTGCATATAATTAGATTTCACGGTTGTTTCACACGGCTTATCTATACATAGTCTACAATGGCGGCTGGAAAAAGTGTACGGACAGCAACGAAAGTGTAACGATAACATATATCGGTGTAATTATGAGATTAAAGATGCGCTTCGTGTATAAATATGTATGGACACGCGATGTGCAAGTGATGTCTGATAGTTTGACATCCTGTTTGTCGATTCCGAATAAATCGAATGAAGCTATCGATTCTTGGGTGCGTTGGTCGGACTGGGCAGGTATAATAATTATTATTCGTAAGCAAATTGTAATTTACACCCTACAATTTTATTGATTGTTATAGATGAATTCAAGCAACTTATGTGATTATTGTACAAGATGGTGAATGCAGACAGTGTATGGTCAAACCTAAATAGGCTTTTGTGACACTGTTTTAAGAACTTTAATAATGTATAATTATTGTTGTTGTAATTTAATAAAAAAAATGTATGGTTAGTTTTTACACATTTTAAAATAGTAAGTTATTTCATAATAAAGTAGATAACTTTTATGGTAAATAATATATAAATACCATTGTGAATGCAAACATAAAAAGATTTGTCCTTAATATAGCGATTTTCGATACATTATCGAAGTGCGTATCATTAGAACGAAAGACAGAATAAAATTTATTAATATAGATCCAATGTTATTTATCTTAATATAAAAATAGCATTGTGAATGCGAAAAATCAAAATTTAAATTACTATTTTTATGATTTAAATAGTTTTTCTTATATTTTTTTACTTATACGTATTAATGCAAGAATCCAGAAACCCACAATCATTAAACAAATTTTAATGCTGACGTTACCCTTTAATCTTAATCTCGTTTAAGATAAATAAAAAAGAAGAATGTATTCCTCGTATACAATGCTTAAGTTAAATTTGTCTACAAATTAATACTCATAACCTGAGTACCTAATCGTCAAATCAGATTAGTATTATTAGGTACTCAAGTATTATTAGCACTAATCTGATTTGTGGATAAGGTACTCAAGTTATTAGTATTAATTTGTAAACAAATTGAACTTAAGTATACGATACGACAAATACACTCTACTTTTTTATTCACAATGCTTTTATTGTTATTTTGCTGTTTTTTTTAATATTGTTAGTGTTCAGATTTGAGTTATTAGAACACACGGAAGTGTAAAAAAGAGAAATTGCTACTTAGGCACAACTAAGTACACACCTAATAAGGAAATTGAATTTAAATATGTCCGTGGGCGAACGTTGGGCAATGTATGTAATTTTTTTTTATACCAGTCGATTGACAAACGAAAGTATTCGTGTAATGTAAGTACGAAAAGTCAAGGTCCACATTTTGAAAGCGAGTTCCGTGTATGAACAATGTAACAATTCTTGTGATAAAATAGCTTGTATTATAAGTGCAATAAAGTGTGAAATCTAGTACAGTGAAACTGATCAAGCTTGATAAAATTCAGTTAAGAAAATCTATAAAAATATCTGATGCGATCTCGCTTTTGCTTCTTAACGCACATTGATCATATTCCTATTTTCTTTGGCTTTCTATAAAGAGTAGTAAGGAGTTTTTGGCGCCATTTTGTCGAGTTCGGTTTGGTGTCTATTTTAATTATTTTCAAATTGATTCATAGTGGATATTGTGTCTTAAAATTGGTGCAGTTATATGGTACAAGTGTCTACGCAACTGAACAATATGTGGGATAATTGAAATAGGCGCGATCTTGGTTGTGTGAAGCTGAGACTTTTATTGAAGTGGTGGCTTCCTCGGCAGAACTAACCGAGTAAACTGTCTTGATATACTTGGTGCCAAATGCTCCAAGCAGCATTGGAATGCGATGCATCCGCATTCTAATGAAAAATTAAACAATATCTACCACTGAACTATTTAACACTTGACACTGGCAAAAATTACTTCCTAGAGGAAAGTAGATTGCCATAACAAAAAAAAGAAGAAGAAGAAAGAGTAAACTCCGTTTTTTAATATGAAATCTAATAGAAATACTCATCTTACCATATGAGATTATCAAATAGAATAATTAGCGTCATATCTTTGCACCCAACGCTACATGAAATCAAAAACATAGGTACTGACCTCCAGAAAATAGGTATTTATAAAATACCCTATCTGTGGCATCTTGTTTCGGCCAAATACATTATATTATTATGAGCATAAAACATAGAAGGCCGTAGTAATTCCCTAGGTGGTCTAAACTCCCATTGATCGAAAACTATCAGTCCGATTAGAGTGTACAATATGGGAAGTATTTTTTTTGATCTGCCATAGAGGGACGCCTCTATAACTTGGTAATGAAATAGAAAAACGCGCGAGCCGAGCGAGCGGAGCAAGCGCGCTGCGGCAGTGGCCGGCGAGCGAAGCGCCAGAAACGACGTTTTTTTATTTTCTTAAGAGGCCGGCGAACAGTGAACTTCCTATATAAGCGTAATACCTAAATAATTTGCAATTTGAGCATAAATAACTCTTCTTGTACTAACCCAATTCAAATTAAATGCCAATTACATTTTTTCATACAAAACTGTAAATCACATTATTTTTTATTTGGTTGGGTATTTTGATTTTTTTATTTATTAGAACCCTAGACAAATACTGTCTAAATCCGAATAACATCACAAAAAGAGTTAATTATGCTCAAATCGCAAATCATTTTTGGTATTATGTTTGTATAGGAAGTTCAAACTTTAATAAACGTATAAGTCCACTGTATGTAGTTAAAATTTTTTTAGAGCAGTCCAGAACGATATTAATTGCTGATTGATTTAGAAATATTTACTAGTCAAAAGTTGCTGACCATATAACCATTTTCGCTGACCGAATATATTTTTCTGTTCACCAAATACGAATATTTTGCTAACCAGTTACACCACACCTGTAAAATATTATCCACCTTACTTAAGAGTGTTTTATCGGGAATTATATAATCCATGGACATTGCACTCGGTACTCAATATAAAAATTATGAAACCTTTCTGACCTCATTTTTTTCGGTCATTCAAATTGCGACTTAGGTCATTGCACGCTTTTGTAAATGACGTGTTAACTGTAAATGCTTAATTCAAAGAGGTAAAAACCCAGAAAATTTAACTTTGATAAGGATGAAACAGCAAAAAAAATAACAACATTGAGGATTTCATCATCAGCATTAACCTTTTTGAAGGAGATCGATGACGTAGTAGTGTGTTAGTGTATTTACCCTCACGAATGTTGCTTAACTCCCGGAATCGTCCGGGAGTTAAGCAAGATTCGTGAGAGATTAAGATAAATAATATTAGAAAAAATACTAGAAAAAATCGACTCACCCGTAGCATCTCAGACGGGACTCGAACCCTTGGGATTCCGGCCCAATGCACTGACCAATTATGCTACCGAGTCCCGTCTGAGGTGCTACGGGTGAGTCGATTTTTTTTAGTATTTTTTCTAATATTATTTATCTTAATATAAAAATAGCATTGTGAATGCGAAAAATCTAAATTTAATAATTCGTGAGAGATTTTCAAGGGATAGGTGACCCCTCCTCCATGTTTCAGTAGGGACATCAAGCCGTTGGTCCCGGCTGCATTTGCTACACCCACCAACCAGCATATGGCTCGCGTGGTGGGTTATGGACAGTCCTCCTTATTCACCCTTACGGAAGGCCAGTGCCCTAAAAGTGCGAACATTTCAAATGGCTGATGTTTACAATGTCACAAATTTCGTAAAGCAACCATCTTCTGGTTTAATAAAAAAAATAATATTATACTTTTTTAAATGATCCGTGAAGTACATTTGGAATTATTCAGTAGGCGTATTATGAGTTGACGCTTACTATATTCGCTATCGACTGTAATTAACATTTTTGTATGACAACTTCTAGTTTAGTATTATTCCAAATTGCTTACTACAGTCGCTATGGAGTAAAGTAAACGTAACTGCAAATTCCTTAGAATAATAACAACCTAGAACAATAGTTCCCTACAAAGCGCACTGTCAAAAGTGAGGCAAATAAAACTCAGTCAAAATGACTTAGTTTTCAGATTTTTATCTTTCATACATTACCTAATCGTACCTATAAGAACGAAAAAGTTTTAATTTCCCTACCATCAGGGGGTAAGTCTCGAAAAGCTGGTCGTAGTTGGTGGAAAAGAAGGCAAGAGAGCCCGAGGTCGTTCGCCAACCAGATGGTCTGACCAAGTAAGAGTAGCAACCTCCTCAAGCAAATTCCATCAAGCAGTGACAGCAACTATGGACCGAGACCGATGGAGGCATATCGTAAAAGCAGCCGGTGATCACGATCCTCAGTTATGAGGGAACGATTAAGAAGGGGATATGTTACTATTTTCTTGATTTTAGTTACAATTAGGAATTATGAAGTATATAAATCTGAGAATTGAACCAAATTGGCTCAGTTTCTTTGTCTCACTTTAAATACAAGGACTCGGCTTCTAGGTGTTAGTTTTCTGTCATAACTATCACTGAACCAGCAAGCCTATTACAATAAAAAGTCGCGATAATCGGACGCAATTCGTCATTCAATTCTTTTCGTGAGTTAATAGTGTCACGGGACGAATATCGTCTGCTTATCGCGATTGTTTTTAAGTAATAAGCCTGCTAGTCTTAAGTTTTTTTTTGGAAGTTTCACATCATATTAATAAATGAATTACAGAACTGACTTAACCAATTTAAAAAGTTAAAAATATATCAATGGATATAATAAATAACCTTAGTACATAAAATAGCTTAAGGCGACGTTACACTACGCATTCACCTGTTTGGAGTCATTATTCAATTTAGTTTGTTAATGGGTTAGTATAAAGTCAAATTGATTTTCAATTTAAATTATCACCTTGGTATGTTTCTGGTCATGGTATTATTAATATTATTTTAATTATAGAGTTAACACTCAATAAATTTGTTTAATTACTGGCGGAGTTAACAACTTTTGTTATTGATATGAATATTTCAAGTCATTATTGTTTGGAATTTTGGTTTGTTTTTGTTGTATTACTATCTACTGTTATAAATGAGAAAGTTACGATGTTTGGATGTTTGTTACTCAATCACACAAAAACAGCTGAACGGATTTGGATGAAATTGGCTCAAAAATAGTTTATAGTCTGTTTTTAAAGTAGGCTACCTACTTTTTATACCGGTTAAGGGTTCCCAAGGGATTTTCCTAATTTCCACGCAGACGAAGTCGCGGGTGGAAGTAAGTTGGTACAAAAGTTGCATCATGTAAATAACTTCTTATTTACTTTTTAATACTAAAATTATCTTAACCCTTCAACGCCCGGAAAATGAGACACAATATATATTCCATTGTTATCCGGCCGCCTGCGTCCGCTCGGGCGTTGATGAATTAACGTTACTAATAGATTGATCACAATTTTGGAAATGAAAATAGAAGTGCTTTCCATCCCAAACAAAAGCTTAACAGCAAATATTGAATCAAAATCCAAAGGAAGTTCTAAAAGTATTTCGACTATTTATATTATTATTGTTTTATCATATGTAATGAATCGTATCCGCATTGAAAAATCGTTCAATAATATTTTCAAACGACTTATTATCTAAATAGACTATCAAAGAAAATTAAAATAAGCGTGCAAAGTGTGCATCGCTTCACGCGCGAAGAATTATAGTCTCGATATTATCAGCGTCTGTTCTAGACAACATACGGACAGATAACTTGCATTTTTCCCGTTTTTTGCACTATGATAAATCGATCACCAATCGATGTGTGTAACGAGTTCGGACGTGACCATTCGATATCAAGATGTATCGTTGTTACTATGATTTGTGACAGATTTGCGTTATTCTTCTTCTTTTTTTGTTATGGCAATCTACTTTCCTCTTGGAAGTAATTTTTTCCAGTGTCAAGTGTTAATTAGTTGAGATTTGCCTTATTTTGTTCGATGTTTGTCAATAGTTTTTTTTTGTTGAATGAATACTTAAAATAAAACCTAGAACGAAAGTTCCTTACAAAGCGTACTGTCAAAAGTGAGGCAACTAAAACTGAGCCATATTGGCTCAGTTTTCAAATTTTTATCCTTCATACATTTTGACAACCTCCGTGGTCGAGTGGCTTTGTACACCGGTTTTCAAGGTGTCGCCATCTCTGAGGTTCCGGGTTTGATTCCCGGTTGGGTCAATTTAGAAAAACGAACTTTTCCATATTGGCTCAGGTCTGGGTGTTTGTGATACCACCGTTGTCTCTGATTTCCATAACACAAGTACTTTAGCTACTTACTTACCTTTAGGGGATTAGTTAAGATTTTATTGGATTTAAGTTACAATTATTATGCAATATATTAAGGATGTAAATCTGAAAACTGAGCCATTATGGCTCAGTTTAAGTTGCTTCACTTTACATCCGAGAACTCGGCTTCGATTCTGAGAATGAATACGTGTTATTGAACTAAAGTTACTTAATGTTTAATAATATTAGAATCAAGCTCAATAAAAAAAAAATGATTGACTGGTGTAGGTGGGAAGCACATAAAGTTTAGTTTAAAAAAATATTTTTGATTGGGATAATAAAAAAAAAAAATTTTAATGTCCAAAGAAAAATTTACAGAGAACAGTATAATTATCATCAATAACACATATTTCAAATTGACTTCTCATCATTGACAGCCATGATTGATTGTTCGTCACGATCAAACAGAATCGATTAATTAATCACATAGGAAAGGAAAACGTTGACAGTTTTTTTGTACGTTCTCTAGCAATTTCCACGCCATTTCCTAACAATACACAGGCAAGGCTAGACAGTAAGCGCAAGTGTATGCTTTTCCTTTGCTTTCTCCAAGTCTATTTCTTGCAACATTGAATGTTAGAAAACTTTGAGAGCACACACTTCCGACATACTTTTCTACGTGAGACCCTCTTAGGAAATGTTTCAACAATAATACAATAATACTTTCTTGTTAAGAACGGAAATTGTTGGAAATTGCGTCAAAGAAAATTTGTAGCCAGGTAACACTTTAAGAAAATTAAAAACAATTTAGCCATGGCAATAAAAATACCAAAAAAAGAACTGTAACTATCTGTCTGTCAGCAGCTGAATATCTCAAGATTTACTATTGCTATCAACTTGAAATTTAAAATCGTTTTAGATGACTATTAACCGAACTATTTTGCAAATAAGAAAGGAATAATATATTTATTTATATTTTTTGCAACAGGGACTGAAAGGGGGTTTGAAAAAATTCAAAGTGTCGCTACTAGGGTATGTGGGGTATCATAATTATGAAAGAGCGCTTTTTACACATTCTCAAAACAAAAATATCTTTTTTTTGGCCGCATAGTTTTCGACTTTTGATGAAAAATGAAAAAAAAAACTACCAATATTGTACAGGGTTGAGTGGATTATTTATTTATCAAAATTGTTCTAATACAAACTCATTGTTTTAAAAAAAAGCAATAAAAAACCTTTGTTATGCTTGCTTGCCTAGTTTATTTTACAGGTTGATGTAAATGTGTTTACCAATTACGAAAGAGGTGAATGTTTTTAATTTAAAATGTTTTTTTTTTATTGAAACAATCATGTACCTTTGGCTCAACGTACTTCACACAGCCTGGTTAAAACGATTGCCTTTAGTTAACTTACATACTGTATATGATGGTACGGAACCCTCGGTGCGCGAGTCCGACTCACTCTGGACCGTTTTTTTTCTCTTGTCATCCATATTGTATCTTCTCTTTCGCAACGTGGTACCTCTAGGTATTCTAAATCGAATGGCTTTACATGATTGTCATTGAAAAACTGAATTACATCAAAAAGTTTAAAATATTTTAGAAACATTCCAAAGTATCACTATTTTTAGGAATATTTTTCGATGACTTCATCACTAAACAAACACTATTATGTATTATTATATATGTTACGTCAACTATTGGCATGTCAAGGCCGCATAAAATATTTAATTTATTGAAAAACAAAATCACGCACGCACAAATTAAGGTTTTAGTGCTAGTCGTACGCAAAAAAAAAAATGTACAGAATAGCCGTTTGGCACACGTATACTTGAGGACAAAACAACTTTTTTCAGGCGCGGTTTTTAAAAAAATCCCATAAAAGAGGAGTTGTGGTGTCATCTTTTTTGTAAGTATGGGAAACAAACGTTTTGTTCTAAAACTTGTTGTGTGTAGTATTTAATGAAAGGACTTTCTGAGCCGGTTCTAAAAAAAACCACATTATTACATTTCAGCCACATGGTTTGAATTAAACCAAAAAACATACCAACCTGGGCTCCTTCAGATATTCTCATAAAAAATATATTCTCATATCTAACCCCAAGAAAGCAATTTCGAAAATATTTGAATTTAGTTTTTTTTTAATTCTCGCTCAAATTTATTTGTGTATGGTACTTTTTGAAAATGATTTTTGGTTCAATTTAAAACAAGTGCTGAAATGTAATTAGCTATATATTTTTAGAAACTGCTCAGAAAGCCCTTTCATTAGATATCACACACGACAGGTTTCATATCAAATATTTTTATTACAAGAGGGTTAAAATTTGGAGGTTTAGCTTCGAAACGGTCCGTCGTCGTAGAGAAACGAGCTCTTATATCGAATTAAAGCTTATACAAATCTCTACAATTGTTATTCCATACACTTTGTTCGAATTCCCAACCGTTTTTGAGCTACTCTCTCAGGAAGTGTCAAAAACGGTTGGGAATTTGAACAAAGTGTATTAGAATAAAAGTTGTAGAGGTTTTGGAGATATTAAAACTTCCAAACTTTTACCCCAAACTCCGGCTCACCTCCTAGACGAGGGGATTTTTTTTAAGTTCACTCCCTAAGCAGCCTAAACAAATTTCTGAACGAATCGCTTAATCGCTTAGTTGCCTACTCCCGCACTCTACAACCCCTTTATTGACTGGACTATTAGTTCAAAAAGTGTTTCTATAATTTCGCAGTATTAACGCCTAACGTCTCTGTTACTCGTTATCGAGAAACAAACGACAATGTCTTATTAGAATGACAATCGACATTGTTATTTGTGCCTATGGACCTTGTTCACTGGCAGTTTAACTGTTAGAGCAAAATGCAGCGTGTAAATTAATAATACAAGTGAATTTCATGTCGAAGTACTGAAATTATATTTTGACGAACCATATAATAATATCAAATACAGCGCAATATTAGAGATTCACAAGGCAATTAAGTTACATACAACGATGATTACATTATTCAGTGAAAATGCAGAACGTTTGAGTTTTCAGATTGTCTAAGGAAATATCTTAAGGGTAAAAAAGGAGATAGGTATCCCTTGATATGGAACACTCGGTATGATTTTGTTTGTAACGAATATCGAAAGCTTGATTCGCTGAACTTTTTCAAAGTTTTATCTTTACAAACGGCTGTTTCAAACCAAAAACCAAAGCTAAATTGTTACTGTTTCTGTTTCATTCATAGAAAAATACTCACTATAGTTTTATTAAAATTTGTGAAAGCTATGCCTAGGGAGCGTAAATGAGAATTATAAAGCTAAACCATAGATTTTAAGGCAAATTTAACCTAAATGACAACGTAACAGTTGATTTTATCGTTCAGAATTAGGGACCATATCAAAGTTAAATGTCTTCATAGTTGCGTCCTACTTGTGACTCGACTAATATGCAGTATACAATAATAGGTGATCTCTATAGACGTGCAATAATGTCCTTACTCCCACACACAGCGTTGTCGTAACCGGCCGGTAAATTGACAGTGTGTAATACCTCTTTACAGACGATCTTACACCGTCCGTTCATAATTCCGAATGTAATTAAACAACGGCCGATTGTTTAACATCTGGTACCTGTTTTGTATTGTTGTTCGCAAAATGCCGTGAAGGTTTGTGTCGAGCGTTATTATTATAACTTAGTTATGTTGTAATGTTACTGACACTTTTAACAACATAGTGATACGTATTTTGTGATAACAATACAAACACACCATGGCCATTGCCAAATTAATAAAGGCAGAATTTTGGTTATTTTTTTTTGTTTTGTATTGTTTGATAAATTGGTAATTTTATTAATTAATTAAAACAATGTTTTATTATGTAACTAACCACCTATATTTAATTCTTAATAGAAGTAAGTACGTATTTTTAACAAGTAATTTTATTTAAGTAGTAAGAAATAAAAGAGAGCTAACATAAAGGTGATGAAAAGATTGAATACAAGATAACTTTAAGTGCTATGTACGACTAGTTTTTGAGAAAAAGTCTGTCACACACAGATAAACAGCAGATTATCTGTCGTTACTTTATATAAGTTACTCGGACAGTAAAACTTTCAAATTAGTTTTTTTTACATTTAGGTAACATAAGTGTTATTTCAAATACTCCATGAAATAGTCTCATACAAACTAGAACTGTAAAGTGACTAAACTATCCTGATATGTTATCAATCTTTTACACAGTGCGCACTAAAGCAAATGTTTAGATTTATTGTAAGTATCCTAAAAACAAAAATTCACACTCGATTTTTTCAGAAACAATGTCAAGAACTAAAATTGCTCTTGTTTAGTACCTCCATTATAATCTCGAAAATAGGAATTTTAATCAACAACCGTACGTGCTCCGCTACACTTTCGAATTTAAGGCGACCTCCAAACTCAGAGTGTGTGTAACGAGCCGGTTGACACAAAAACTGACGGTGCAAAATATAAAAAATAAAGTCTTGAGCTTAAAAATGTTCACTTGCGTCTATGGCTGTTACAAAATGTCCTAAAAATAAAACATGGCTACCGGCCACAGACCATATAAGAAATAGTTCTACCGACAGATGTTTTTTTACACAAATCTGCTGTAATTCAAACGAATAAATTCTTTGGATTGTTATCTTCCCAAGATATTGAAGACCTCCAGTGATATTGGTCCACTAACCTTATTTTTAGAGTACCTAGTTGACTACCCACCAATGCGCAGAAATTAACTTGTTGTAACATTTCAGATTTTGTAACTTCTCTAACTGTAATTATTTAAAAAAGTATTATGCAAAATATTATGTATATGACCGGTACTTGACCGGATTTTGTGCTTTAAAATGTTTTATTACCAATAGTGGAAACATCGTATTAAAAATAAGAGTCGGATTTTATCGAAATACATCAGAATGATCAAAAGAAATAAGCCGACTGGCACTGTTAACTTATTAGCTGCATTATAAAAGCTTTCATTTCTTATTGCTTAGATTGTTGGGTCATTTAGATTGAAATCGTTAACACCCACTACAAAAGTAAATGGGAGTTTAGGATTAGGAAATATTAAGTAATGAGTCGATTTTAAATGTTTAAAGGTTGATTAATTACCTTAGTAGTGGTCTGCATCTGCAGGAAAGTGGCGATTCCAGCTCGCACTCGGTTTTTGACTCCTCGGATTGTTCCTTTCGAACTCTTAATAGTCGAAGGAGCTTCCTCGTTCTTGTAATCCTTGATGCCCGCAAAATATTCCACATCAGCACTATTGTCACTTTTAGCACTCACACAAACATTGCTCACTGATTTTACATCATCAAACTGTTTCTCGTTCAAATGAAACTCGTAATACTTGTCCGCGTCAAAGTAATGGCTGCTGTAGCACAATTTCTCTTGCTTTAATTTATTTTGATTCTGTCTCTCCTCGTACGTCGCCTCCGTGATCAAAGGCGCTTCGGAAACCGGTGAAGATTCTCTCTCATAATTTTTCTTTGCCTCACTATTCAACTGTGAAACCAATCTGAACGAGGTAAGTTGCGTGCTCTCTTTAGTTATATTAGCATTTTCATTATTATTCTGGTTCACTTCCAATCGCTCGGTCTCGCTTTCAGTTTCGACTGTATTGAGTTTCGCTGAACGGTCTCTAATATCTTGGAGGAGGCCTTGCGGTAGAAAGCTGTCTTTATTGTTTTGCTCGGCAACGAACGTGGGCATCTTCGGCGCTATGGGAGGCTCAAAACTCTGTTTCTTTTCCTTTTTCATCGTATACTCGACGTGACTTTCATCCGTGTGCACGCTACCGTTCAGCTCGCTACTATTAAGCGAATCGCACGATATATTCGAGTCGTTATCTTCGAAATCCAGTTCACTATGGCTACTCCCATTTCGAGAACTAATGACAGTCACCGAAACAGCCTTCTTAGTCGCAGATTTCAATGTTTTCTTCTTCGGAAGCGGCGGTGGTGTCCCATCTAAGTCACTGCAAGTTCCCGAGTCTAGCGTATCGCTAGGCGAGCACTGACCGCTCGACATCACCATATTTGTCATTGAATTCACGAACGAATTGCAATAGATATAAGGTGCTTTATCCGCTTTCGTTAGTTCGTCATTCTCGACGATTTTTGGTGTCGATTCATCGACATTGATCCTGACTAGGCTATTATTTTTTCTTTCATTAACTTTGAAGGTTTCGAAGTCGACATCGCTTTTGAGATGAACGCTCGATATTGTCGGTGCTTTCGGTTTGTCTGCGTCTGTGTTTATTCTGATCGTGACCACATGCGGACCGTTGGTTGGAGCGTCTGCGCTAGTTGTATTCGCGGATCTTTCTGGCTGCGCCGCTATGAATACCGTTGCACTTGGACTCTTAGAATTAAGGACGAGAGAGTGCATCGAACTTAGAGAGTCCATCGAGCGGCTGTCGGTCGTGTCGAACCCGTTTAGCTTCTCATCGCTAGTTATCTGCGTGAAGGTCGTCTGACGCTGTTTCACTTTCGGAGGTAGAGGGGGTATGTATTCGACACTAGGGCGGGGAGTCACCTCTTCCATCATCATACTTGTGCTAATAACCTGGCATAATTAACGGTGATACCACTTGCGATGCGGCTCAGGTCCGTTTTAGATAGCGTCGGTTGTATAAGGCATGAAGTTTCCGGTCGTCCACTGGGTCAATAATCCGACTTCTTTCCAGCGCACCTTGTTTGTTTACACCTGCAAATAGAATAATCGTAGGTTAGCAACGCACTACTGGCAAAACGACATGTCTTAATATAGGTTTATTTCATCCTGTTGACGGCAATCGACCGCCATACATATTTGCGTAGGTATATTATATTGTGATAACATGATACCAATTTTTTTGATGTCGGAAATAGTTATTATTTTCAAAGCAAATAAAACACTTTTACAACGATTATAAGGTACGTTTCCGTATCACAATGCAATTGTTGTATCCGCTGAACCAGATAAAAGTAGCCTATTATCTATTATGTCACTTTAGTACTTCTTACTCAATATCAAACGTAATTTCACTGTATCACACTAATTTACATAAACTCGATCGTGAAGTAGGTACCACATAATTTGCTATTTTTACAAAATACTATTGCAATGGTTTAGCTAATGTAATAATTGAATAAATTGCACCACCGCTTTGATTCGCCTTGCTTAAACATTTATTGCGTTGAGATAGAGTTCAAAATTGATTGTTAAGTTATATTAGGCTTAAACCCCATGTGGTCAATAAATGTTTGTAATGATCCGCGAAATATTATTTGGAATAATTTTGGACGATGAAACGGTGATTGGCTAATTCAGTTGGTACTTTCCTTTATATTTATGATGTCAGATTTTCGTAATGTTTTTCGCTTACATTATGTACTTTGTTTTTAAAAGTTGTTTCTATAAGGCAAAGTAGAAAACTCTTTATTCAATAGAGTTTCGTTTAATCTTTTGTAGCTATTATATGGAGGAAAATATAATGATAAAATGACGTATAATAAATAACATATAATTATTAAAATATCTTATTATTATGTAGAAGTATACTATTGTATAATAAGTAAAATATTATAGACCTCTAATTATCAAAATAAGAATAGAAGAAGTTATCAAGTTTCAAATATTGTACGTGATCCGAGAATGCTTCAAAAATTATGACATAAGTTTTATAAACTACTAAAGAGTGTGTTTATATATTAACACTGACGCCAGTTAACAGTATTAAAGTAGAGTACCTATGTTAATGCTAAAGTAATGACCATCAGGCATTTTTTATGTCCTTACTGCTGGGGCACAGGCCTTCCTTCCCACCAGGCGGGCCCAATGCGGATAGGTGGGTGCTAATGACTGCAAATGCAGCTGGGACCAACGGCTTAACGTGCCTTCTGGAGCACGGAGGAAATCGAGATAATACATTTTTGGTCACTCATACTATGACTGACCCTTGCGAAAATTGCACCAGGCGCTAAACTACTGCGTAACCGAGCTCCTCAAGCTAAAGTAATACGGTAACAAAAAAAATATTTCCAATAAATTTCAGAATAATTTGTAAAAAGTTTGTTTCATTACAGATTTTAGAGATATTGCCATAACAATAACCAAGAAACTTCAGGTCATCAATTTTCCACGCCATCTTGTCTCCAACGACGCCATAAAATTTCCTTTATTTTTCATAAAAACTACCGAAATACTTTCTCCTGGTGCAGTTACGACATTTTCTAATGAATTTTATCGTTGCATTAAAGTTTTATATGAGAGCCATTACTTATCTTGATGGCAATAATTGGTATCAAGATGTCGTTGGGCTTTCTCAACTTTGCTTGAGATAAGTTATGGTATTTTTGACGTGGGAGTATTCATATATTTATTTATCTATTGACTAGTTTTATGTGTTAATATAAAGTAATTATGTGTGTGGACATAATACATTCATTTTAATTTCATTTCATTTCATATACGTATGTTACCGGCCAATGGTCGAGTGGTTTGTACGCCGGTTTTGAAGGTGTCGCCATCTCTAAGGTCCCGGGTTCGATCCCCGGCTGGGTCAATTTAGAAAACGAACTTTTCTATATTGGCTCAGGTCTGGGTGTGTGTGTTTACCACCGTTGTCTCTGATTCCCAGAACACAAGTGCTTTAGCTACTTACTTTGAGATCAGGGCAATGCTTGTGATGTTGTCTTATATTTATTATTTATTTATATTTACTGATCCAAAGTAGACATTTTTACTGACGATAGTTATCCTTGGCCGGAAATCGAACCCGGGACCTCTACCATGTTGACCACTGCACCACTCAGGTCGTCATTTTGTAATTGCTGATGTTTTACAGTGGTAAAGATGTAAGAATAATGATTTTTTATCTCTACAATGATTGACTTTGATTAATGATAATGATAAAAACCAACAATGTTGATCAACACGTTGATTTGTGGTGAAAATATGATTATTTATTGTTACTGCACATGTGGAGTGGCCTGATGACTTTTCAATCGTTTCTTATGTGTCAAAGTGTTTTAGTTTCTAATGCAATTTTAATAGCTATTCTTTTTCTGCAATATTGTTACTATCTACTTATAAAACGTGATTTGCAATAGAGAAAACCACTATTCTTCGGATTTTGAGCAAGTTTTCTAATCAAGTCTAGGTAATGGTAATAGTAATGACAGACAAGTACGTTGAAATAAATAATTGAAATTCCTAGACGGTTTAATAAAATCCTGTTATGCAGCTATCGTTTGTCGTTTATTTTTATTCAAATTAATGATAGTTAGTAGCACAGACACATGGTTTTGAATACTAATCTTAGCTTCGCCTTTTAATAGTGCTTTAAAATTACACTTGATATTGTAGTATACTCATAAGTTGATTTCAGAAAATTCTCAGAAGACAGCTATCAGATGGGTGACGGTTGCCGCGACGAAAGTTATTTTTTTAATATTTGACAACATCACATACATTGCTCTGATTCCAAAGTAAGTAGCTAAAGCACTTGTGTTATGGAAATCAGAGACAACGGTGGTATCACAAACACCCAGACCTGAGCCAATATAGAAAAGTTCGTTTTCTAAAATGACCCAACCGGGGATCGAACCCGGGACCTCAGAGATAGCGACACCTTGTAAACCGGTGTACAAAGCTACTCGACTACGGAGGTCGTCAAATATATAATTACTTTAAGCTTAAAAAATTTAAGAGTCTGTACAGACGACGCACTTTTTATCCAATTTAAAAAAAAAACAGAGCTTTAAACATGTTAAGTTATTGGTCTCAACTGTAATGGAACTCGTTAAGTAACACCCACCATTCTATATTGGGCCAACGCCAACTAGACCTATAATGAAATGTATGGCCAATACCACCATATCTACTAGCTACAAGTATCTTGTTTCTGTTCATAATATGGAAAAGTTATGTGTAAACAAGCTTAGAAAGTGTAAACTCATAAGACTTTTTCTTACTTAGATGACTTCGAACAATAGCCCACCAATTACTTAAAACTAAACAAGACAGATTGACAAATCATATCATTAACTATCATTATATTTGTCAACATAACGTAACTAGCGAAAATGCCTTCAGGTTATAGTACAACTGAATCGAATAAAGAAAATCTACTCTATTCTATTCAATGAGAGCACAAAATCGGTTGGATTGCAACCCAAAAACGACTGTTACACATCAAATCGAAATCTATTTGAAAACGTAGCAACAACATTACGTAAGACAAAATTAATGATGAATAATTTGGAGCCATTAGGGAAACTTTAGATTCGTGAAAAGATTCGAAAGTAATTAATAACTTCCTAAATTTAAACATTCTGAAATATTTACTGTCCGATCTGCCGATAAATTTTAACGTACAGTTTAGTGGGTGATTTTATGGTGGCTGTATGAGTAAGCTATAATACGTGTTTCTTAAAGCGTTTAACATGTCCAAAATCTACTATCTGTCTAATATATCTTTTAATATACTTTAGTCATATGATGTAATTATTTAATAACACTATTTTGGATAGTTTTTTCGGTTTACAGTCAGTTTTGTTTTTAATAATTATTATATCTGAAATGAAATGAAATGAAATATTCTTTATTCAAATAAACTTAGATATTAAGTGCTTTTGAATTGTCTATATTTTCCTACCACCCATTCGAGACTTTTTTAGCTGACAAGAAGAATGGGCGCAAGAAACTTATCAGCTTTGTCAGAAATCAGAGTAACGATATTTACAAAGAAATTATATCGTTACCAAATACCTTAATTTAAAACAATATAATAAAAAAAACAATAAAGTTATTAAAAACTGAAAATTAGGATAGTTATTTATAATGTTACATCCATGCATTGCTGTCTTTTAAATAATCTTCTACTTTGTAATAACCTTTGCTCATGAGCGTCTTTTTAACATGTATTTTGAATTCATGCAAAGGCAGTTCAATTACATTTTGTGGAACTTTATTAAAAAGGGCAATTCCTTTCCCCATAAATGAGCCCCTAGTTTTTGCTAGTCTAAAACTAGGAACGGCAAGTTTGTCCTTATTTCTTGTATTAAAACGGTGTACATCACTATTTTTAGCAAATGAGCAATAATGTTTCCTAACATTAACAAAAATATCATAGATGTAATGGCCCGCCACCACTGTTAAAATATTAATTTCTTTAAACAATTCTCTTAAAGAATCTCGCGGTCGAAGGTTGTATATGGCGCGAACAGCTCTTTTTTGGAGCACAAAAATATTTCCAATATTAGCTGATCCAATATGATCTAAATACAAAAAAGAGTTAAGTATCCAAAATTACAAACAACCCACGTTTAATCACGTGAGATCGAACTTATAACATTATAAAAGTCTTTTTTTTCTCCCATAACTTCATAAAACAATAAATTGTACATTTAAAATCTTTTATAACCGCAACTCTAAACTGAACATTCTCGATTTGTCACGGCTATTGTTTTTCTGCAATGACCATAGAGTTGAGATTAGAACAGTATTTACTAATGTGATAAAGAAATCCCATTGTTTACGTAACATACTATTGTGGCACTTAGTGCACTTTCACTTAGAACAGGTGGTCAGCCTTAATGATCTTGTCAAAGAAATTCCCGTAGAAATAGAAATCGCATAGCTCTAAGAAAAGTAGGTGACGCTGCTTCTGGATAGTGTAAGAAAAGCTCCGTGAATTTCTTTTTAATTCAAGAAAACGTATAAGATTATACATATATTTGTAAAACATCAACAACCTCGCTGGAGTAGATTATTAACATCATAAACAACAATGTTTGTTTTACGACTTTCCGATAAGGAGCATGGGCCATAACCCACCACGCAGACCCAATGCAGATTGGTGTTAACGACTGCCAATGCAGCCGGGACCGACGGCTTAACGCGCCGTCCGAAGCACGGAGGAGATCGAGATAATAAATTTTTGGTCACCCATCCCATGACCGCCCCTGCGAAAGTTGCTTAACCTGCGCAATCACAGGGCCAGGCACTAAACCACTGCGATAACGAGCTCTTCAATATAGAAAAGTTCGTTTTTACACTAACCATAAACAAATATCAACCAAAACAGGAGACCATAGACACCATAATTTACAACATTAGCACTCTATCACCTTGGGCCACTTAGCCATGATGGTATCATAAGACCATGGCCTTGATGATTTGAGTAATTGATGTTATATGGCTATTTATTATGCTGTGCAATACGTGGTTTACATCAACGTAAAGTTTATGTAAATTTTGATGAAATATAGTTATGAGAACGCTGCGAGACAGAGAGAATTATAGAAGGTACCGTACCAACACCAATTATATTTATATTTTAACTTCTATTAAAATGGGTTTATTAATTTTCAAAAGAGGGGAAAACTGCAAAATTCTCACAATCAACAATTTTTTTTTCTTCTAATTTTTAAATGTAAATAATAATTTGAATTACAAATGAACTTTAAGTACCTTAGTATAATTTAACGACACACCTTTCTGCCTGTCAATTCTGTAATCAAACAAGAATCTCATTTCGAATCTCACTTCACTTCGCGTGAATTTGTTATTAAAAATGAGCTGAATATAAGCTACTTTACCGATTGCAAAAGGTTTTAGGTAGCTACCGTAGCTATCTAAAATCTTTAGTGATAAAAAAACAGTATCTCATTTTCCCATTTATGATTAAATATTCACGCGAAGTGCAGTGAGGTTCTAAGTGAGATGCGAGTTCGGTTACAGAATCGACAGGCTGATCTGAGATAGATCTCAAGTCAAGAACCAACGTTTCATTAAACGACAATATCGTAGAAATGTTAAATAAATTTTAACATTTCTTCAATTTATATCCAAGTTTGTATCTTATATTACAAATAAGTGAAACTGTCCTGAAATATAAAGGGTGTGATACACGCAATCGATATCTGATTATTCACGATATCACATAAAGTAGGTAAAAAGACAAGTTATAGAATGTATACCGTCTGTCTTTACGGCTCATTGACACGATATTGGAGCGCATGAAATTAATGAGAATGCCAGTTGTCACTGGAAGTTAACTTAATCTTAATGTGGTGAGAAATTAAATTTTCTCGTACAGTGTTTCATAAAACTAACCATTATGTGGCAATATGTGTAAGAAGTTGTGATTATTAGAATATATTAATAATAATAATAATAATATTTAATAATAATAGTATTTAACAACATCACATACATTGCTCCGATTCTAAAGTAAGTAGCTAAAGCACTTGTGTTATGAAAATCAGAGACAACGGTGGTATCACAAACACCCTGCCCTAAGCCAATATAGAAAAGTTTTCTATATTGACCCAACCGGGGATCGAACTCGGGACCTCAGAGTTGGCCACACCTTGTAAACCGGTGTACAAAGCCACTCGACCACGGAGGTCGTATTGTAGATGTTACGTCCTTGATTGTAATACATTGAACAGTTAGTGACTTTAATAAATCCAGTTTAAAAGAAGAAGTTCTGTATCAGAATTTAAACGAGGTTGATTAGCCTCGAATTTATAGGTACGAATCCGGGGGAATATCATAAGAAATTATTATGTTTTAATGAAAATATAAAAAACGGTCTTAAGGCAAATTAACTGAAGCCAACAGCCAACATTTCTCAACCATTTTCAATTCGGAGTCAAATTGTTACTGTAAATGGTTAGCCCTTTTCGTTGATATCGTACTCGTTGAAATTTTCGTTAAAACGGTTATAAAATGTCACAACTTTTTATGATATTGCGAAGCGTAACGCTTATTAGAAGTATAATTTGATCAGTTTCGCTTTATAAAAAACCTGAATCAACTTCACACAACTGGAATAAGTCGTGATCTTACATAAAAATAGTATTAAACGAAATTAAAGAAGTTTTTAACAGTTAGTTTCTTAACAATAGTTACTATTGAGATATTATTTAGAGTATTGAATGAATGACGTTTGTAGTTCCACCGTTGTCTTTTATTTCCATATCAAAAAATGCTTATTATGTGAGCTTATTTGAATAAAAAATTTCATTCATTCATTCATTTAGCTACTTACTTTGCTTTGGAATCAGAGAATGTTTGTGATGTTGTCTAATATTTATTATTATATTGATAATGATTATGGATAGTAAAACTTGTAATGATTATAAGGCCCCAGGTAACGATCAATTGCGATTGTCAATTTTTCCGTCATTGCCATTGTTAGAGCAATTGACAATCTCTTCAATTGCGCTTGTGAACGATCAATTTTAGCGTCAATGAGCGTCAATTACGTAAAAATTGACAATCGCAAATGATCGTTACCGGAGCGCTATAGATATTTGGGTACCTATTAAAGTACCTGTTATCGAGTTCGATAGTCCTTCTCATATATCTCAAGTATATACGATTATCAAAGTGGTCGAGTGGTTTCTACGCCGGTTTTCAAGGTGTTGCCATCTCTGAGGCCCCGGGTTCGATCCCCGGCTGGGTCAATTTAGAAAACGAACTTTTCTATATCGTCTGGGTGTTTGTTGTTCTACTGTTGTCTCTGATTTCCGTAACACAAGTGCTTTAGCTACTTACTTTGGAATCTGGGAGGGTACTCTAAGCTCTTAAAGTAATATTGAAGTAATGTTGTGATAGGGGCAGAGCTCTACATCGCGTATAGCGCCATCTCACTTATGATATTACTTTGATGTTACTTTTGATAGTCAGAGTAAGGGGGCAGAGCAATGTTTGTGATGTTGTCTATTAATGAGGAATCAGAAATAACTCTAACAAGTCAGAGTCACAGAGTAAACAAAAACAAAACTTCTGTATAACCTTATACATTGAAAACATTGCTTGAATCAATAAAATTAAATTACTTATGTACAGTCAGCTGCACGTCAAACTATACATGTTGACCTTGAGACCATCTTTATGCCGTACGTAATAAAAGCTGTTTTCGTGCTTCAACTGTTTAACTTACCGTGCTGTTGTGCGTACAAAGTAGTATGTTTTCTACATATGAAACAACTCACTAAAGTTATGTTTAATTACCGAGAAATCTCACATTCTTTTGGTCATAAAATTCAAAATATTCTTAAAACACCGGATGTTTTCGTAGTGGACTCAAATATGTCCAATTTAGTTAATTTGTTCAAAAAATTCAACAGACTTAATGATATGGAATTACTGTTTTAGAGTGTAATTAAAATGGACTATTAACTTTACATTCTAATGTAATTAACAGCTTTTAATCGCATGATTATCACATTGAATTGGATTATCACATTATCCATTTGGCTTAGAGTTTTATACTATGCGATCTGTACTCAATATAGGTATACCAAATAGTTAATCAAATGCGCGTACGCAGATCCGCAAATGTGTTTAAAAGCAAATACGCAAAGTATTGAGGTTAAAGTTTCCTTTTAAGCCTTGTTCACGGGGAATTTTTAATATCTATTTAATGAACACTTTAATAAGTTTTTTTTTATTTAAAACTTCAAGAAAGCAAGTGCCTGATATCCATGTGATGTAAAAGAAAAATGTGACGTCAATCTCTTAATTTGACGAAAGTCTCCTAAAAAGTAACTCAATAAATCATATTTAAAATTTACATAATTGCTTAAGTTTAACATGTCTAATGGATATCAGAGATGTTGATCAGCAAAAGTAAACATCACATCTGTTTCCGTAACAATTTCTCGTGCAATTATCTTTCATTACTAGCTTTAATTGCAAAAATTTGTTCTACAGCTTTCGTTTTCATCGCGGCCGGCAATTCGCAATAGTTATTTTCACTTTTTTCGTACGTAATTGTTGTTTTTTGTTTAACTTGTCTTTTTAATGGAGCGTCGAATTTGAAAATTGTTTCGTATAGTGGTTCGCGAAAACAGTTTCTACGGCTCGTCTGTAGGATCAGCAGTAATGGTTTTCCTCTATTTTAAGATACTATCCTCCTTACTAATAAAGATTGTAATGCAGATGAATAGTTATACAGTGTTTTGACCCTTTCTTTTTAATGTCAAACTTAAATAGTTTGACAGAGAGTAACCATTGTGTAATTATACATCTGCTATACAACCTTTTTAGTAAGGGAGTGTGTATGTTTGAGAGAAATAAATAACATAACAACTAAGTAATAGTATACATAAGCGCCCACGGGCGTTTTTTGTCGCTGGCTAAGTAAACCCTTTGTCACTCTTGTCAGTGTCATTTCGTGGATTAGTTGCTGAGCTACTTTTTGTAGCTCGGGGGCGTTTACGTTTTGAACTCTGTATGTTCTATTCTCGGCGACAAAAAATCACTCAGCCATTAATCGCTTTTGGGCGGGAAGCCTAATCCAGCAGTGGTAATAAAACCGACAACATCAAGTTAAAAACCGACACTGTCCTTATAACTGTCATTTAAGTAAAATTATCTCATACTACATAACATTAACTGTCATTGGCATCATTCAATAGTGTCAAGTATCAAATTCTCAACGTAATGATATACCGTGGCTAGTATTTATGTAAACAATATAACCTTGAAATACCTATGTAAGTGTATGTTGCTAAACTTAATACTCGTAATTACGTATCAATAGTTTGGTTTGTGTTTTTTGACGACGCAGGTTGTTAGATAAAATTTTGAATATTTATAAATTACGGTTTCCAAATCTTGACGTGACTTATCTATGTAGTTTAATATTCCATGTCTACTATTTCTGATTTTGTTTTGAATTGTATCACGTACATAATAAGCAACAATTAAATAAAATTCTTTTTGTCTTAAAATGCTATTTAAGTATGGATGAAGGTAGAAAATAGTAATCCATCCGATGTAGTGTTTGTCAAAGTTTTTGAACCTCCGTAATAACTAACCGGCATGACAACTTTACAAAAGGTGAAAAGGCGATGATGTTTAAAAAAAAAAACTTTTATTATACTGATTCTATTTCATAGGGAATACTCCAAGCCGGATGCTAATACCATAGTCCAGTAATTCCCAGTTAGTTTTTCCACTAACCCCTTCGAGAAAGTCCTTAAACTCGCGTACCCCTTATTGCACCCCCGCAGGAATGATACATAAAAAAGTTTTTTTACTGATATAATATTTGAGTTAAGAGATTGTTCTGCGTACCTCATGATGCAACCTTGCGTCTCTCTTACCTCTGGGGGTACTCGTACCACTAATTGGGAAACTGAGGGGTGTGGTGTCTGAGTTGACAGGGCAATGATGAGGTGGAGTGCTGGGCAGGGTGGCGTCTTCCCACCGCTCCTGCGCAGGCGAGCCGTACCTAACTTCTCTCTATTGAGAGAGTGGTACCGCAGTAGGTACTAGTCGTAATTTATTTGTCTGCATTTATAGCCGAGACCTCAATTTACGAAAATATATTATTACACTTTAATTCTAATACCAGTTCTAATCACGTCTTCAACATCAAAGCCAAAATTACTATACCTCCAATATCTAGATTTAAAGGAAGAATTCGATTATTGTTTTAAGAACCAATAGACTGATCCTAGAGAATGTTCCTAGTATAAATAATTCGATTAAGTGGGTGCGAAAGCAAAGACCATTAGCTGACAACAGGTTTATTTTTCACCAATGACAAGTGACATGAAATCAAGTAAAAAAGAGTAAACTACTAAAATATACATGGTATTATAAAAGGTAATGGTAATGGTATTATAATCCACCAGCCAGTCGCCAACATTCCGGCCCCTGGTGAGAAGCACCATCTATGGAGTGGTGACTGACTGGGGAGCTGGTAGCAAGTGTACCAGCTTTCCTGCCGGGCGCTTCAGAATACCTGCTTGTGTCGCCACGTCAGCTACTCTAACGACTCCGTCCTCTCCCGGATACGTTCTTGTGACTCTACCGAGCGGCCACAGCTCTCTTGGTAGAGTCGGATTGGCCACCACAAAATTCGATTAAGTAGGTGCGAAAGCAAAGACCATTAGCTGACAACAGGTTTATTTTCACCAATGACAAGTGACATGAAATCAAGTAAAAAAGAGTAAAATACTAAAATATACATGGTATTATAAAAGGTAATGGTAATGGTATTATAATCCACCAGCCAGTCGCCAACATTCCGGCCCCTGGTGAGAAGCACCATCTATGGAGTGGTGACTGACTGGGGAGCTGGTAGCAAGTGTACGAGCTTTCTTGCCGGGCGCTTCAGAATACCAGCTTGTGTCGCCACGTCAGCTACTCTAACGACTCCGTCCTCTCCCGGATACGTTCTTGTGACTCTACCGAGCGGCCACAGCTCTCTTGGTAGAGTCGGATTGGCCACCACAAAATTCGATTAAGTAGGTGCGAAAGCAAAGACCATTAGCTGACAACAGGTTTATTTTTCACCAATGACAAGTGACATGAAATCAAGTAAAAAAGAGTAAACTACTAAAATATACATGGTATTATAAAAGGTAATGGTAATGGTATTATAATCCACCAGCCAGTCGCCAACATTCCGGCCCCTGGTGAGAAGCACCATCTATGGAGTGGTGACTGACTGGGGAGCTGGTAGCAAGTGTACGAGCTTTCTTGCCGGGCGCTTCAGAATACCAGCTTGTGTCGCCACGTCAGCTACTCTAACGACTCCGTCCTCTCCCGGATACGTTCTTGTGACTCTACCGAGCGGCCACAGCTCTCTTGGTAGAGTCGGATTGGCCACCACAAAATTCGATTAAGTAGGTGCGAAAGCAAAGACCATTAGCTGACAACAGGTTTATTTTTCACCAATGACAAGTGACATGAAATCAAGTAAAAAAGAGTAAACTACTAAAATATACATGGTATTATAAAAGGTAATGGTAATGGTATTATAATCCACCAGCCAGTCGCCAACACCTAGGAAAAAGGTTGTTTCCTATAATTACAAATGAGCAAAGTTTCAAAGAAAAGATCAGGGCTGTTCAACACATTAAATGAACCCGAATGTTTGAAGAGGTCACAACTTACGAAATAAAAAATAATTAGTTAAGAAAAAAATATCAATTAACATTCATTCCCTTGTTAAACAGGTGTCTTAACAATTTGGTTGTAGATCATAAGTCGTATAATAATCTCCAAAGATGCTAATGGTAGTGACCTTTGAGTTATTCAAGCCGACATTTAGTTTGTTAAAAGTCACCCAGTCAAGGCCGTTGGGAGGATGCGCGGTTTATCACACAACTGGAGAATGTGCGACTTTTTGTATTTCTTGAAATGTTATTAGTTTTGATTCATAACTGGTACCTTAAGATAAATAATGTGTTAGAAAAAGTCGACTCAGCCGTACCTCCTCAGACGGGACTCGAACCCTCACCCTTTGGATTCCGGCCCAATGCACCGACCAATTATGCTAACCAAGTCGCTACGCTGTAGCATAATAAAATTGGTCAGTGCATTGAGCCGAGTCGCTAGTCGTCGTCGTTAGCGACTCTGTAGCAAAATCAGTCAGTGCATTGGGCCGGAATCCCAAGGGTGCGGGTTCGAGTCCCGTCTGAGATGCTACGGGTGAGTTGATTTTTTCCAGTATTTTTCTAATATACTATTTATCTTAATATAAAAAAGAAATGTGAATGCGCGAAAAATCTCATTTTAATTATTAAGTACCTATTATAATCACAGAAAAAAATCCAGATAAATAACTAACCTAAGAATTTCAAATAAAAATTTAAAATAAATAGGAACGAATCCAAGCAAAATATCACAAAACTTAGCGACAGCAATAAGTGCTTAAAATGACATAAAATAATATTATAATGTCAGCTGTTTACACAAAATAGCAGTCGTAAAACGTTGATGTATGAATAATTCATGATATAGGTACCTACCTAAATATCAGCTGTTTAAATAAAATCGTTTACATTCGTAATTAAAACTCAAATAATGTAGCAATGAACTCTTCAATGCATTGAACCGGAACGCCGATCGGCGTATTAAAAAAGTGAAAAAAAAAATTACTTCAATTGATTATCGAGAATCGAATTATCATTGTCGAAATCGCAAGCGTGATAATTGTTCTGTCACAGCATCGTCGCAGTTTAACAGAAAAACACTGAACAATCAGACCAAATCCTTATTTAATCTACTTGGAGTATTATGGCATCGTGATTAGCACACCATATTTTAGCGTATGGGTTTTAAACAGTCTCATAGCATAGAAATAAGTCTTAGTAAGAAAAAAGTCTAAGTTATCTATCGTGTGTTTTTAGTTCCACATTAAGTTAAACTTTTTTCTGTGCGATAACTTTGGACGCTCTTAAGTTAAAAGCCCCATTAGTAAAATAAACGTCTAGAGTGTTATTTAACGTTTTGTTTGAGTAACTAAGGGCTTGTTGAAAGCATTCGATGTTAAAAGGGATATTATCAAGTTTTGAGGAATTCCAATAAATAAGCTAGGAAATAGGTGGATTTTTTTAATTACTATCCTTTTCAACTACCTTTTAAAATGACTGTCTTTTATTGTTCAGTTAATCTTACAAACATGCTTTTGGTTTTCAAACAATAAAAGTTTTTTTTTTATATTCTTGTAATATTGTTATTGTTTCTACGAATTCAAAAGGCAAATTAATTAATTATATTGTAAATATTACTACAATTTTTATAATAATTCTAGTGGACGAGTAATATTAGTTACGTACACGTAAAACAACTTTTTTATATTGACTCGTGTGAGACGCAACTTATCACATGAATATCTCTAATTCTTTCAACATACCGTTTAAGAAGGTAATTAAATTATAAGCGACCGTAGATCATTCTCGTTTTCCTTCAAGTTACCATCTTAGGTTTTCCAAGCTTGTTCTAATTTTCTATAAAAAATACGACGACAAACTGCCATAGTATAGAAATAATCAGTAGTCATAGACAGAATCACTATGTGTGTCACATCTAGGTTTGCATTCAAATCTGAAGT
Source organism: Catoptria pinella (assembly GCA_963556745.1). Classification (NCBI taxonomy): domain Eukaryota; kingdom Metazoa; phylum Arthropoda; class Insecta; order Lepidoptera; family Crambidae; genus Catoptria; species Catoptria pinella. Next base: position 4,483,266 of record OY750777.1, read on the forward strand.
GAAATACTTACATTAAATTACGCGTTCACGTTTTCAATCAGTGTTTAAGACTATTATGTACCTTATTTGTATATGTAGCTTTATCTGGGAGCATTTAGCCAGCTTGGTCCTACAGGGATTGATATATGGTTTAAGGAAGTTCATAATGCACAGTATAAGCTTGTTTTAAACTTGAAGTTTGTAATTATAGCATTTCAATAATTTTGTTATAAAATATAAACATGGAATACATTTTTATGGGCTAAGTTAGGGAGAATATTGCTTTTATTTTCTCCAAAATTGGGGTTAGTTTGTTAGTTTAGTTAGTTATTTTAAACAAGTTTTTGGGTAATCCATACATGGACATAGGTTAGGAAACCCTGTATATTTAACTGCCAGGTGCCGCATTTTCTTGAGCTCTTTCTCTTTTTATTAGGAAATATCGTTTCCAGAATGAGATACTGTTCGACGACGACCAGCTCGCCAATATGCCGAAGAGAAATCGGCCGAGTGGTAATCCTGCTCTCATGAATGATGTTTTTGTGTGGTGCAAAGAGATATAGCAATGGAAAACTGCGAAGTTAAGCGGTTCAATTTCTATCTTACAGAGTTTCTATCTCCAAAGGTCATTCTCCGGTAACGATCATTTGCGATTGTCAATTTTTACGTAGTTGACACTCATTTCGACGACCTCCGTGGTCGAGTGACTTTGTACACCGGTTTTCAAGGTGTCGCTATCCCTGAGGTCCCGGGTTCGATCCCCGGTTCGGTCAATTTAGAAAACGAACTTTTCTATATTGGTCAGGTCTGGGTGTTTGTGATACCACCGTTGCCTCTGATTTCCATGACACAAGTGCTTTAGCTACTTACTTTGGAATCGGAGCAATGTATGTGATGTTGTCAAAATATTCATCTTTATTAATATTTATATTTATTGACGCGAAAATTGTCCGTTTACATGTGCAATTGAAGCGATTGTCAATTATTGCTTTAACAATGGCATTGATGGAAAAATTGACAATCGAAATTGATCGTTACCGGGGGCCTATAAATATCCAGTTTGTTTTACTGTCTTCATTATACTATGCTACCATCAAATGTAAGTTGCCTTCTAAGGATGAGGTTTACATTGATATGGTTTTATCAGTTTGTATCAAGGGCATCGAGATTTTTCTTCAATCAATTTAAAATTTTATTGGAGCGACTGGTAACGGTTTTAATAAGTAGGTAACCAGTTAAAGTGTTAGATATTTTTAACATCTTAATTACTTTAATGTTTCACCCGTTATTTAAAATTTTAATAATCTTTGATGTGGTCAAATACTACAACTTTAATATTGTAATCTTTTATTTTATTTTTGGGATTGTAGATCATTTTTGGTATTGCACCAGAAACGAAAATTCATTCTCAAAATAAGAATTTAAAAAAAAACCCTAATGTTACAACAAAATCAGTCGTGATTACATAAACTAACTTCATTAAAAAAACTCAATTGCCTCATAATTAACGTTAAAGTCATGTCGTTTAGAATCTTCAATAAAAATGTTTCTTTAAAATCTTACATTCATTCGATATTTTTTACTAAAACCAGTTTTAAGTTAAAAATGGTAATCAAGTGTCTGGACACCATACTAATTCAAATTTATTAAACATGTTTGTCCGATAAACGACCTAAGAATTAAATAATATAGTAGGAATGCAAACTTATCCATTTATTATTCTTAAGCACGTTTTCTGTTTGAATTTATTTCTTACATAATTTTGAAGAAAGTTAGGTAATAGTAGAAATTGTAATCACAATAATTTTATACATTCAAGTCAGATGTGCTTGTGAGATAAGTTTATTCTTTATTTGTGTGGTAGTAGGTATTGTGGGTTCTTTATTTATTCTTTGGAATCAGAGCAATGTATGTGATGTTATACACTTCTAAGATTTTCGCGCGTACAGTTCATTAGAAATAAAACACTTTTTACGGATTACAGCGCGAATATTATTAATTCAGGTGTTGTTTTGGAATTATTTAGTTTGTATTTATTGGTTTTTTAGAATTCCCGACGTTTCGACACCTTTCCAGGGGCCGTGGTCACGGGAGAACCAAACCAAAAAGGCTGCTCATATTTTTATGAAATTACCCGCTCGAAATTTTATAAAAATGTATTCAAGTTTATTAAATTATTTTATAGCTGCGTTCTGATTTTAATAATTATTACCGAATTAAATTGAATAAAGTTAATTAGAAAACAAGATCTAGCTACTGAATCTACTACCAGTTCACAAATTGGGAGGCCTCTGAGAGAAAGAACTGGCGGAAGAAAACTCAGAGAGGTTTTGATCCCTATCTACAAAATGAACTAACTATATCTTTAGATCCTGTACTGTGTGATTTGGGATGGGATTTTAGTTGATGGATTATGGGGTCCCAAGCTGGTGGTACTCTCCATTTTTTTTTCGCGATTTCAGAGTTGGCCCCATAGTAAAAGTTGTTCAGTTTGATGGTCCCTATATACCTTATTTGGCATTAAGGGTATTTTTGTAACACGTTGTATATTGTATTATTATTACAGGCTGGTGACCTGAAAGCGTCTACTAGCGATAATTTTATGACCGTTTGATAGGTCAAATGGCCATAAAATGAACGCTAGTAGAATAGAATGACAAGGTATGGAATTGACAGGAGCTAAGCGTTAGCTTATGTCATTCTCATACATTGCAATTCTATTGTACTAGCGTTAATTTTAGTTCAGTGTACACACTTCTGTAACTACACTTCAGTGTACATAAAAACTTAAACATATAGCACACAAAATATGAATTCAGTACCTTAGCACGAACATCTATCACATTATAAAAGAACTTGATAAAGGATTTGTCTGTGAGAAATCTCATTTCGCTTTTCGGCGGTAGATGGCGCTATACAAATTTCCCATACAAAATAACTCTATCGAGTACTTTTGTGCGTGTTTTTTCTCGATAAATGTTTGTGCTACGGGTGATGTTTGTTCTAGACAGAAACGCTACTCTGCTGTTATTCAAAAATACTACTGTCCTTTGTTGTGATGAATTAAGAACTGCTTGGCAACTCTTACAGTTCTCTGACTATACGCCAAGGTACCTAGTCAAAAATAAGCTAAGCCAATGATTTTTAAGTAATTGACGACCTCCGTGGTGGAGTGGTGTGCACGCCAGTTTTCAAGGCGTCACATCTCTTGAGGTCCCGGGTTCGATCCCCGGCTGGGTCAATGTAGAAAATGAACTTTTCTATATTGTCTCAGGTCTGGGTGTTTGTGATACCACCGTTGTCTTTGATTTCCATAACACAAGTGCTTTAACTACTTACTTTGGAATCGGAGCAATGTATGTGATGTTTTTAAATATTTATTTATTTAAATTAAAGTATTGTTAAATTTTGAGATTTTAGCATTCACGATGCTATTTTTATATACTAAATAATATACCAGAACAAATACGACTCGCACCAGATCATGTTCCCGTCCGAGAACAAGATCTGGTGCGAGTCGTATTATTTCTGGTATATTATTTAGTATTATATATTTAAGTAATTGTAACCTAAATGACAACTTAGGTATTTTGGTTCTATCGTAGTAAATTAGTGCAATTGGGTCCCGGACTATAGTCGGGCATCCAAGCTCCTAGTGAAACAAAATAAGATGTATTTTTGAATACAACCAAGCGAATAACGTTTAGAACACACATAATTAATACTTTGTGCCACAGTTATGTTTTCAGTTGAATGTTGAAGTTGCCATAGCCTGTTGGTCTTGCTTGCCATAGTATATGGCGTCGAAAGTAACCGCGCGGTCGTTAGCAAACTGCTCACGCGCGGCTTTCATCAATGGCCGACTTGAGAGGTGGGTGGTCCAAGTTATGAAAGGCCAACTTTATGATAAACTTAATTTATACAACGTGTTACAAAAATACCCCTAATGCCGAATATGGTAGATAGGGACCATCAAACTGACCAACTTTTACTATGGGACCAACTCTGAAATCGCGAAAAAAATCAGCTGTTTCATTTCAACTTGATATTTTCGTAATTAATTTTTATATTTAATTTTTGTATGAAACAGCTGATTTTTTTTTCGCGATTTCAGAGTTGGTCCCATTCTGTTTGATGGTCCCTATCTACCATATTCGGCATTAGGGGTATTTTTGTATCACGTTGTATAATAGCAGGGCCTTTTATTGGATCGCATAATGAAATAGGCACCCACCGCATATTTTTTTTACTGTTTATAGTATTTTATTATATTTTCCGAATCCATAGATATTTTCTAAAGTAATCGATGACTTGAACGAATTTATTGAAATGCTAAAAATATATTTCACTTCATTTTTAATTGTTTTTATCTCTTACAATTATTCTAAAGATGTTTATAAATCATTATGAATTTTATTTCTATGTTTTATGACAAATTAAGAAAAATATTAAAATATTTAAGCAAGATTTTTTTTTTTAATGAATGATTAAGTAGGTTTGGTTTATATAAAAAAAAGCACTTCCGCTTATCATATGGACCAATAATCAAACAATGCCAGGTGGATGCGTCTTTATCCAAGAATTATGCACCTGTGTTCGTACTTTGAAGATAGAAATGTGTACAATCTTTGCAGTCACGTTGCAGTCGCAAAAAAAAAATTAAGCCTTGCAACTATCACATTGTTGCTGTTGTATTTGCTTTAGTTTACAGAATACATTTTGAATCAGTTTTATTTATAAGGGTGATTATAACATATAACGAAACGCTCATCCGCTATATTCTATTGACTTTTTTTGAAACTTGATACTATTATTCCTATTTTATAAATTCAAAAGTATGTGACAGGAACATGAGAAGGATATGAGCATAAAAAATGGTAAATGTTATGAACAGAAACAATGGTTTTATTGTATTTGTTGACTGAATCATTTATAATATTAAATAAAGAATTAATCTGGTAAATTTTATTGACCATATAGTTGAACTTGTGTCGATTTATCTGTTGGTTTTTTTACAAGCAAATATATTTGATGAATTATTACAATGCTTAAGGGGTCCCAGATCAATTGATATCAATAAAAGAAAAAACTTGAGGTTTTTGAGCAGTCTAGGGTTAAATCCATCATCGTTTTTGATTCACTAAGCACTTTAAGTATTCCTAATAGTATTTCCTTTTTTTTATACAAGTTAAGTTGAGACTAAGGGTCCGACATATTTTTACAGACAATAAGTTTCCAAACAAAAAAGTTAGCTTAACATTATCCTTCAAAATGATTACCACGCATCCTACAGGGTATCCGCCTATTCTCTTTCTTACAATGTGTCACGGATCAAGTTGATTGTTATGCTCTGGCGCAGGTAGCCAGTATTTCCGGTCCATTACCCAACGTGTATCAGGAAGTAAAAAAAGGGGCGGGGAAGAAGGCCGTCGGTGAATATGTTAAAGCTTTCAATTTAACACCCATATTAACAACAATACGTAAAAGACCCTTTCCTATGCGAACGCACTGCGTTGTAATAGAGCTCTGCTCTTGTTTGTTTGTTTTTTACGTGGTGTGATTGGTAGTTGGGACAATGTGCGTCCGCGGGCACTGTGAGACCTCATAGTTGTTTGTAAATACATCACAAAGTCGAAGGTGGAGATGATTTAGTTAAGAGTGGTTATTTTACTGCTAATGGATGTTAGAAAAGTTACGATATAGATAAATATAAATAAATATTTGACAATATCACATACATTGCTCCGATTCCAAAGTAAGTAGCTAAAGCACTTGTGTTATGGAAATCGGAGACAACGGTGGTATCACAAACACCCAGACCTGAGCCAAAATAGAAAAGTTCGTTTTCTAAATTGACCGAACCGGGGATCGAACCCGGGACCTCAAAGATAGCGACACCTTGAAAACCGGTGTACAAAGCCACTCGACCAAGGAGGTCGTCAAGATAAGAAAGAGGTGGGAATTGTGATTATAGAAAGCAATGAAATGTTAGATGTTGGTTTTAAAATCAATAAACTTATAAATTACAGCAGCAATTAAAACAGTGAAATGTATTAAACCGATGATTTTCTTAAAATTTGATAGCATTTTTTCAGCATAGTAGTTAAACTATAAAAATCAAAACTATATTGATCGGATGAAATTAGTTTCCTTGACCCTTTTAAAAGAACTGTAATTACAATCCATAACAATATCATATTACATCTATTCTGAGACATCTCAACTGACCCACATATTAGTGTTGTATTGATTGCATGTTCTATCTCATTGAATCGAGATATCGGATCTCGTAACACCTGTATCGATACTTTCACCTCAAAAATCGAGTCAGTTTCGGAACCAGAAATCGGTTATACAACACACCCATGCGTGTTCATGGCATTAATATTAATAAAAAGAGTCGCTCATAGTAAATAGGATACATTTATATGAAAGTCAAGTTAGAATTCTTAAGTGCTTAGTAAACATTTTACTATATTTCCCACGCGTAAACTATTACCATCACTTGTTATTTATTACCATCAAAAATAAATGAGCGAATGTTGGTAAAACATTAAGTAGTAAGATAATTTTATTATTAAAATTTACAGACAGATTTTTTTATTAATTTAATTGTCAATAAACAGCAATTAAGTCACTTTAGACACTTATTTTTCCGAGTCATAAGATTTACTTATATGACTAATCCAACATTAAAATGTACAATTATCTTTCTCACAATTGAATTCAAAAAATATATCACTGGTAATGTTACGAGTATAGTGCAACTCACCTACCTAACGAAGCTTTTTTAAAAGAACACGTTTTAACAGTATCTCCTGTCAGTATATCTGATCACCCGTCATTGCTTGCGCACGATTCGCCAAGGTCGGTACATTATCGTGCTTTGATATTAATGTGGAAAACGTTCCGTATGCTTGCGACTATAAAAAATGCATCACAGGCACATGTTTGGCGGTCGAAGTGCGGAACTTGTGTTTTAATTAAGTAGTTTCGACAAATAGCTTGTTCATACAATTGCATTTTAAACGTTAATCAATTCGTAGTAATGTTGTTTAGTATACCTAAAGATATTTAATATTAGAAAAATACTAGATATAATTATACCTAAAGATATAATTAAATTGCAGGCTACGTCTCAATACAACGTAACACAAAACATTTCTTACTTTGCCGTTTTAATATAATGGGTAAACAATACCGGTCCCAAGAAACATCCTTGTGAAACACCAAAAACAGTTAAGTAACAAAGTTCAAGGAACTCAAATCAAACACCTTACATATCTTCGTTAATCAACATGCGTTCCAATCGATCGAGGGGTAATAAAGAAGAAAGTCGACAATACAACCACTGAACCATTCGTTCGTTAGTCGTTGACCATTCGGTCATTCACACGCGTCATCGGAAAGTGAAACATTCGCAAAGATAGCAAGCGGATCTTCGGGCCAGATACGATTTTATATGTGGTGATCGCAATCTTTTTCATTTGCAAATTCAACAGGGCTGTCAAAACTACAAATCTTGTGTAAACACTCTTTAAGAAAACAGTTAAATAATAAATGAATTGTTGTTCATAGAGCAGCTTTTATATACAACGTGTCATAAAAAATCCTTGAAGGCGAATTTGGTGGATAGGGTCCATCAAACTGGACAACTTTTACAATGGGACCAATTTTGAAATCGCGAAAAAAATCAGCTGATTCATACAAAAATTACGAAAATATCAAAATGTATTTGATATTCAGTTTGTTCACATAGGTTCAGTTTAAAGATTCTTTATCTACCATATTCGGGTTTTTTTTATCACGTTGTATAATAGTATGATTAAGGCTTATGGTCAAAATCGTTAGTCGATTTATGCTAATATTTTAATTTTAAAACTTTTGATTTGGACACTCACCTTATATGTAAAACTTTTAATATTGCTGTAACATTAACCACAACCTTTATATTTAATCTGGAAACATGAAAAAATACTGTTTAATAATGTGTTTATTATCTACCGTTACAAATGATCTAACAAAATAAATTGAAAATAAAGTCAAGGACCGACTTGTAACTTGCAAACCATTACACAGGCGTTATTGCAATGGATGACTAAGTATGAATGAGACAACATTATTTGTGTAAGATGATTCAAACCGGCCAAATCAGACAGATGCAATTTATTAGATGAAAACGTTTCTTAGAATTTGGTATCTGGATTTACAAGAAATCTCTCTTGTAAAGGAAATAGATTTGAAATACTTTGCATACCTACCTAAAATGAAAGTAGACATTTATTTATTTGTTACGAATAAAAAAAAAAGAAATACCCGTTCTTAGCACCGTTTGAGATGGTGGGATTAAGTCAAGTACGACCTAAGTGGTCGAGTGGCTTTGTACACCGGTTTTCAAGGTGTCGCCATCTCTGAGGTCCCGGGTTCGATCCCCGGTTGGGTCAATTTATAAAACGAACTTTTCTATATTAGCTCAGGTCTTGGTGTTTGTGGTACCACCGTTGTCTCCGATTTCCATAGCACAAGTGCTTTAGCTACTTACTTTGGAATCGGAGTAATGTATGTGATGTTGTCAAATATTTATTTATTTATATTTTTTAATTATAATTGATTGTTTGAACACAAAAAGGCTGTTTTTCTTATGGTCAGAAACATCGCAAAAAGTTTTTAAATGTCGTATAATCAATACGATAATCAACAGATTCTATCTGAAGTTAAATCAGACTATGATTGATTAAGACAGCAAGTGAATGTTAGCTATATAGGAAGTGGAGTTAAGCACTGTTTAAATTACATAGTCAAAGTTTTAAGTCAAGCGGAAAGCTTGTGTTTACTACTCGTAAAAAAGGTAGTAAGTGCAAAAAATAAGTAGATTGGTTGACAATGTGCCACTATATTTATTAAGTTTAATGGTTAAATGTAAACGAGCAAAGCATTTTTACTAATGTAAATCGGTAATTAAATTTATGACGTTTAGTGAACATGATTGTTCGGAATTAGCTAAATAGTTACCCCGCTTCTCATAAAGCGGTTGTTCATGTTTATCTTTATACGACGAATTATTCAATAAAACAGTTAAAACAATAGGTTGACGCGTTAGCCAATAAATAAATTACCATAGAAGAAACGACAAACAGTTTATCTTTAGTTTACAAGGCACGTAAACGAAGTTAGGAATGACAAACTGTCCACTTTCACTGTTGAAGAAATGAATAATAAAAGATAGAGCGACGGCGCGTAACGCCATCGCCAGAGTCAACAAATGTTGGGCTACCAATAAATATGCAAAGTGGAAAAGTTTTTTTTAATAAAGGTAAGGAAGTCCGTTTAATGGATGACCGGTGACGTTGGCTAGTGTGTTCCGCTGCTTTTTACTACGGATGTAAAATTAAAATACTGAATAATTTACCTAAGGAATATACCAATAATGCAACAATTAAGAAACTGCCATTCTGGATTTCTAGCGAAGAACATACTCGTAATTTTGGTGCTATTCGCTTCAGTATGATTTAACGGAATCATTGATAAGATTTATATTTTCATAAATAACACAACTCCAATTCCCATAAATTGTCAAGCATCAATGCACTTCGAAGTTACTGAATTGCGCAAAAGTGTAACATTAGAAGGTGTTAATGAACTCTTAAATATTGCAACACAAAGATACGTGTATAAAATCGACATGAATATCCAATCAACTGCAGAATACTGGCTCACCATCAAGACTCATCATGTAGACGAGATCCCCTAGTCACGCCCGATCATTACCAAGTAACATGTCATTGAACTTTCGAACTGCAGAAAAAATTCAAGAGGAGACCCGTTAGCGCAGTGCTAAAGAGATCTGTTGGGTCGCCAAATGTAAAACATGCTTTGGTATTCAGTAAACAAGAATTCAAAACTAAACAAAGATGAACTTGTGACGTGCGAGACTTTACTAATATACTTAAAAGGAGAAGAGAAGTAATTAATAGGCTAAATGTTAAACTTACTGATATGCCAAATTTTATTGATCCCTGCAGAATGCGTTCATAAGAAAGTAAATCGCAAGTTTTTGTGAAATTTAAATGTTGTTAACAGCGCAGTCTGATTTCCAGCATATGCCAGATTTACTGTAATTTGAAACCTCTGTATGGGGGTACAGATCACAATATTGATGGTTAATATACAAATGATGAAGTGGTTCTATTATATTTAAACTGAAGAGGCACGGTATAGTTTAGACATATTTGTGTAGGTAACTGTAAATGTTCTCTGACCGACTTTTTTGGTTCATGTTATTGAAACGAGATTTGATGTATGTCTACTAACGTCTTGCGATGCTATTCGGCAAAAGCTGATTCATTCGTTTAAACTGCCAGCGAATTTTTCAAAAAGTTTTTTTAATAATTCTTTCACTTGTTATGACAAGCTTAAAAATAATGACTGGTTTGATTGCACATGTAGAAATACTATGTTTGTATCTTTATAATTTTCTTCTTTCTAATATTTTATTAATGAGGAAAGTAATAAAATTTGTAGAATTGATTTAATATTTGCCTGTGACAGCATCATTGTAAAGTATTTTTGAAGGTGTTTGTCAAAGTAATTACGTATTTACATGTAACGTATGTTATAAAAATATGTCACTTTTTCTGTTAGTGGTACTAGCTCTTGATACTGGTTGGTTAACACAAACCCATTAAGAAGCTATATTCCCGTTCATTGACTCCTGGACTTCCGAGTCCTTCAAAAAGTAATTATTTTGTAAGAAACGGACCCACCCAGTCACGGTTCAAATTCCACGAAGGTCCAACGAGATTTCTTCCTTTTTTTGAGGCCACCAATATTAAAGATTACGCCACGAACGCTCACCTGCAATCAGGCACAAAAGAACACAGCTTTTAACAAATATTGCCATCCGATGTGTGCAAATACCTTTAAGTCTGTGGCAATGTTTTATTACCAATGTCACTAGACGTATAATTATTTCATGTCCTATTGTTGATAGTTATTTAAAAAAATCACATACCTATAATGATATTATGTAATTAAATACATTGTCATATTATTAAATTGGATTTTTAAACTACCATTTTTTTAATACTTAGGGCCTGTTTCACAAAGTCCGATTGAATCCAAATTTTAGTCGATGAGTAATTTCATTTAAGTTGAATCATTAAAGTTTTACATTAAAGTTTTTTTTAATACAACCAGAAGTTAATGCCTAATAGTAAATTGTGAAACAGGTACTCAGTACAATATCAGAGAAACACGCGTGAATAGTATTACGGTTTTCTTTTTGTAAACTCACTTGATCTAGTTATGAAGAATTCTTTTCGATTAGATTTGTCTCATAGCTACATAATTATGATTTTCATAAGTAATCATAGGCACTCAATGTACTCGACTGTTTGTTGTCAATAAATAAATAAAGATTCTGTCAATCCGCTCAAATAGTACCTAGAATTTTTTTCAGTATCATTGTTGTAACTAAAGTAATTGAAATTGTTCACGTCGTATGAATTATTAGTAATGTTCAACCAATGCACGAATTTATCATTGGGACCACATTAATAAGTTCATATCCTAATTTTGTAATCTCATCTGTTTGTATACTAATTTCTTACTTATGCTTTGATAACCAATCGAATATAAAATGATAATCTCTAGAAAGTCAGTAAAAGTATGATTTCAACTAATTAAAGATGTTAATCCATGGCTATAAAATATCAGATTTTATCAGATCTAACCTTGATAAACGACCAATAGATTATTTATTAGCTTAAACATCTTTTCAAACTCACAGTCCCACAGTAATTCAATTCACTGATATACCGCAGACAAAGCCAGGTGCGGCTTCAAACCGAATTTTCAACAATACAAAATACAATCAACCGGAAAAAGCGAAATTGTGAATAAACTAAACTGCTCCATTGTTGTCGAAGAGTTGACGTATTTCGTCACTAAGTTACTGATGAGCGTAAAACTAACGGCTAAGTAATTAACTTGAAAATTACGGTAATAAGAAAAGTTATTATGTAAATAGTCTCGCAATTTTAATGTGTTAAAATTTAATATTAAGGCCGCATATTAAAAGAAATATTCGGTTAGAAAATTACCACGAACTAAGCTCAGATTGCCGGATTAAAATTCTGATAGGTGTGCAGGGTCTAAAACAAAATATTATAAACAGAGTAATTTCAAATTTTCAGGAAAAAATATTATGCGTCTGGCTTTAAATTTAAAACAGACCTTTGGATCTGACACGTCTGAAAAATCACCCATAATAGCTAAGGATCACCATATAGACATTTATATCTTTATGTTTTCCACTCCTATTCAACATTTAAGGGGGATCCTTGTTAAAATATATCAGAATTTATGATTTCGTTGACATTCAATAACAGTTTTTTAGTATTTCAAACGAAAGCTGAAATGTTACTTCAATATTATTTGGGTGCGCTGCTGTAGGGTAGGCTGCCGAATGTTGTAGGGCTTTCTCTCTGGTCTTTACAGAAGATTATTGCTCTGTCCTTTTATCAGTTTAAATTTCTTTCAAATGACTGTTATTGATGATGTTATTTCCAAACTACTTGTTATAATACTGCTAAATCCGAAATGTCCTTGATATTGTCCTCGCAACCAGAGGTCCTCAGCTCGGACGTGACTCGGTGGCCACAAACTGGTTTTGGAAAGCTATAACTTCGGCTTGACGCCATCGATGCATAAATTGGAGATGAGCGAATGTGATAAGTGGGACCTGTTCACTTAGGATGTTTTATGGAAAAGATTTTGTCAATTATAAGATTTTTGATAACGTTTTCATTGTGTATTGATATAGAAAGAAAGTTGTTTTGTAGGAAACTAACGGGAACTCTTCACTATTTAGTATAGAAAGTTACTAAAAATATATACTTACAATAATATTCCTGACCATCTGACAAAATGATGCTTAACAAACCTTGTAAAAGCGATGAATGATGACTCCGTTCAACCGTTGTGAAATTATAGTGTACCTGATTTGTCAAATAATATTATTTTATGTGATTTTTATCGAATAATATTTAGCTAATATTATTAGCAGTTGCTTAAAGGCATTCTATGCAATATTACTAGTCAAGAAAAGTAAAACTTTTAAATTAAGTTTTTGTAATATATCTGTAATATTCATCACATTAGACATAAATATTGGTGCATTCGCCATTGATAGCTGAAAAATTATATAGCATAAAAGTCATATCATATAAATCAATATTTTCGTCACGCATTTTGTATAAATTAAGTTCAATGATCAAATCCACTAACCTTAACTTTTACGGAGGTCAGGAAATGCATATTAATTTTATTTTATTAAAAGCTACAAATCAAAATTTACTATTTATTATTTACCTTAAATCGACAAAAGGCCAAATTGTGAATTTAGAGTAACACTTGAGAACTTTGCGTTTTGTGGAACCGTGTTTGGGTTAATTTGACTATAAGTGCCAAAATAATTAGAAAATGAGAAAGTTTAACTGTTCTAGATTATTTTTTTTGTTCTTCTAATATTCTATGTAAAGGACGAAATATCCAAAATAATAATAGCTGAAAACCAACAGCAAAAAATATCAATTAGAAGAGCCAATCGAAACAAATCGCTGCTTCCAGTACATGTACGGCATTTCATACAGGTAATATCAAATGAAACCAGGCTTTATTCAGTAAGTACTATAGCCCATAGCAAGAAAGAAAGAAAGAAGAAAGAATTTTCAAATTCGTCCGAGCTGCGTATCTCACTAGAACACAGAATTTGGATAGGAGGGCATAAAGTTTGAATTTAGAACACAATGATGTCAAGCATTGTTATCTAGTGTTTTTGCTACTTATTTACGTCATTGCCTCCTCCGATTCTTCACAGCTCGTTCTAAGGGCGGTGAAGTGGAACTTTTGGACCTTTTTCTCTCTTTTCGGAATTCGGAGTCACTCGGGAGCTTCGAAGATTACATCCACTTTTATTGTGCCGCAGAGATTAATTACAAATACCATTACTCGTAATTGAAGTCGTGATCTTAAAAGGGAACTGTGTGAATTAATTGGGTACCGTGAAGGTTTTGTTTTAAGTATATCGATTTATTTCTAGCGTGTGCATTGCTTTCTAAAGCTTCAGTCACACACAGCGAATACTCGCTGCGAATAGGCACTCGCAGCAAGAACTCGCTGTGTGTCACAGGCTATTCGCTGCGAAACTACAAGTGCAATCTGCGAGTATTTATTCGCAGAGAATGCACTCGCAGCGAATATTCGCTGAATGTGACTGAACAGAACACAGGTTCTGCAGTGCTATTCTTTAACGTGCGACTTCAGTCATCGTTTCGTAGAGTTTCTGACAGATGGCATATACCAATGAGCAATTTTCTGACAGCTGATAATTTTAGTATTATTATATGTAGGTCGATGGCGCTATTCAATTACGTATTTTTTTTAATTATTCCCATTAAGGAAAATAGTGCACGGAGCGTGAGGAAATAGTATAAGCACGCGGTAACCACCGGCGCAAGTTTTAACCTATGTTCTGCAGTGGACTGTAATGGGCATAATTATTCTGCTTTTGCTATTAGTTAACACTTCTAAGCTGTTGTCTGACGCCTGTCAGACAAAAGCTTATGGGACACATCTTGCAGTTCTTGCTAGTCGAAACGCGGCCTTAGACTATCAAAATTATCACAATATACATGTATTTCTATCCAGTTATAGCAAAATGATTGATGGTATTGAGCGGCTGCTTATATAATAATCATTTAAACTTCTGAATGCAAAAAATATCGATTAAAAAAGGTGTTATGTGTCACAGCATTACATTTTTAACCCCCGACGCAAAAAGAGGGGTGTTATAAGTTTAACTTGTCTGTGGTATCGTAGCACCCAAACGGATGAACCGATTTTGGTTTAGTTTGTTTTTTACTAATGCTATGCTGTGGAACACAAGATAGACATAGAAGGATTAATACTATTACATGTATTCGCATGTATACATTATTGTATACATGACATGATTGTATGTTCGTTAAACGGGTTGATGAGCTCACTTTTGTTTTTGCGCATACGCAGTATCCGCGATGAATTCAGCATTTAAATTCCGAATTTTAATCAGATGTTCTTTTTTTCTTTTTTGATGCTGTTTACAGCATCGGCGTTATAGTTTTATTAATCTCTGTATTTCATTAAAATTAATGAATGCATTCAAAATGACTCGATCGAAGAGAAAGGAATCAACCTTCATCTTGTACAATGTCGATCGACTTACTCTAGTTAGGTCTTTTAGAGTATTTTTTTTAAAAGACGAAAAAAATACTTAGCATTGCATTGCATTTATATTGCGCAACGCAATAAATTCTGAAAAAAATATGATCATTAATATAATGATTTGACATAATTATAATATTTATCACGAATCACGAATAACAATTCCACTAGGGAGAATTGCCTTTCATATAAAATCTTAATATTCTCATTTTACAAAAGTAAAATTTAAAACGAAAAAACGTTTCCTGCCAACTTGCAAAAAAATATCGCTGAATAAGCTTTTGATGTCTCACAAACTTTGCAAAAATCAAGCTTAAAAAGCGCTTCTTTGCAAAGTCTATGAAGTTGTTTATAAAGAAAACTAAACATTTGAGCTTAAACAGTTATATATAATTCTCAGAAGTAGGAAATATGACCGACTCAAATGTAAGGTCGCTTAGTCCGTTTGTCCGTATAGCACCTGGGGCCTAAACGCGCTAATTCTGAACATTAAAACCAAAACCGTTTGTTGTCATTTACGTTATTTAGTTTTGACGACCTCCGTGGTCGAGTGGTTTGCACTTCGGTTTTCATGGCGTCACCATCTCTTGAGGTCCAGGTTCGATCCCCGGCTGGGTCAATGTAGAAAATGATCTTTTCTATATTGTCTCAGGTCTGGGAGTTTGTGATACCACCGTTGTCTCTGATTTCCATAACACAAGTGCTTTAGCTACTTACTTTGGAATCGGAGCAGTAAAAAACTAAAGCGAGTATTTTTCTGTAAACGAAACTGAAACGGTAATGATTTAGGTTTGGTTTTATCGTTGAGAATGTATTATCGCGATTAGGACCCTGTTTAGATACAATCACTTCACATATTAAGCGATCTTGAACTGTATTGCGTAACAGAAAAATTCATTGTAGAACGTGGACTCATCACATTGTATAAAAATAAACAAGCTTTAAGCTTATATTCTGCTTATCCTACAAAAAACTCATGGGTAGTGTTTAGTTAATGTGTAAAAAAATATATTTAATAATATAAAAAAACAAATTAAGTAGCTTAATAATATGGATGCTCAACCGTCTTCTGTTTTGATGGATTTGAAATTTTGAAATATGTTACTACGAGTATATCTATTACAAACATATTGCTGAAGAGTTACATTAATTAAGTGGTCTGAAATAAATAAGAAAACAGTTAAAACTTTTATAGTGCAAATGACATTAATGTTCTACAGACTGTGATAATATTCGCAGTCTGTTTACCATATAATTCAGTCGCCTCGTTTAGCACAAGAAAGGAATCTAAATTATATAATTGTTTTAAGACAAAAGTTTTAATGAACTTTATTACATCTTCATTAGAGTTCGACCATCAGTCATTTTTGATGTCCCCACTGCTGGGGCAAAGGCCTTACTTAAGGTGGAAAAGGAGGATGGGCCATAACCCAGCACGCAGGCCCAATGCGGATTGGTGGGTGTTAACGGCTGCAAATGCCGGGACCAAAGGCTTAACGTGCCTTCCAACGGAGGAGCTCGAGATAATATATTTTTGGTCACCCATCCCATGATTGACCCTTGCGAAAGTTGCTTAACCTCCGCAATTTGCCGGGCCAGGCACTATACCACTGCGCCAACGAGTTCCTCCATTATAGTTAAGGCCCCTATATACCTCAAGTGGCGCCCTCATTTTAATTAAATTTATTGCTCGCTAAGTACATAATGTATCGAAAATTCACATGTACAGATTGAAGCTAAGGTTTTATAGTTTATTTACAAACAATAACCTCAGTAAAATTTTGTTCGTTGTAGTAGTAGTTCGCAAAAGTGCTAAAAGTGGCCACATGTATGAGGAAGGTAATTTTTTTTCTTTTAACGTTATACTTTTGAATAGGTTAGTGTGTTTGTATATGTGAGGGTGTGTAAGTGAGTGTGAGTATATGTGTGTGAATGAGATGTGTGTGTAAGAGTCAGTGTTAGTATTGTGTTGTGTTGAAAAACAAAATACAAAAATAACAAAACATTCCTGACTCAAAAACAAAAATGATTGTAGCAATTGTGGTCAACTGAATGTTAGGATCTGAATGTCAGGATCAGCCTTTGGAACATTAGCAGGGTTCATTATTTCCAACAGCCTTGAATAGTAATCTTCCTAATATTTTTATTAACTTAGTATAGCTATGAACGGAACCTACTTATAGAAAATCTGTAAGATGGCCTTAGGATAAAACGATTTACAACTGTTGTCTAATGATGATAATTGCCATAACGATGCGATCTCATTCCCCACCACGCCATTCCATTATTATATCCATGGGATTTTCCCTTTGTAATGTATATCGTGGCAACCTGTGAATATTGTTTGGTTTATGGCTAATTATAAATTTTTTACTTAGCTTAAAATTAGGCTTTTTGTTGTAAAATCAAACTGTGTAAATGTAACCAACTGTCAGGGATCCATCTTTCCCAAATAACAAAACGTACGTTAATTACCTATTTATTACCTACCTATATAAATAGGAAAAAACCTAATTCTGTAAATGTCGAATAAAAATATCTACAGTTATAATCTCGATGTTCAAAATATCAAAAATGTAAGTAAACGTCGAAAGAATGCATTTATTTACTTCTTTAATGATAGTTCGACGACCTCTTTGGTCGAGTGGCTTTGTACACTGTCGCCATCTCTGAGGTCCCGGGTTCGATCCTCGGTTGGGTCAATTTAGAAAACGAACTTTTCTATTTTGGCTCAGGTCTGGGTGCTTGTGATACCACCGTTGTCTCCGATTTCCATAACACAAGTGCTTTAGCTACTTATTTTGGAATCGGAGCAATGTATGTGATGTTGTCAAATATATTTATATTTATTTATATCTATATTGTATAGTTTGAATAAGTTACAAACTATATGAATGAACTGACTGTATTAACAAACTTAACAACAGTAGCATGTTTCAACAGCAATGACATGGTGACAAAATATGTTTAGGCTCATCATACAAAAATGCGACCTTGTCTTTATCAGAAACACAAGAGGTTTAATTCAAAAGCATGATGCATCATTATGAATGTCAAAACACGAGATGTAGTCCAAAGCTCGAATAAAATTAGTCACCCATCCAGTTACCGGTTGAAAACTTTGTTAAACTTTGCTTTGGCTAGTTTAGCCTAGCTTTAGCGGTTTTACATTTTTACCAATGTGTGGAATTATCACCATGTCATGGCAACTTCTAGAACATAAAAGCTTATTGGGACTATATTATAACACTATCATATTTTCATCATTATATGATTTCACATCTGTTAAATTCTATGATATATTAGAGTTAGACGAATATATTAATTATGATCATAATTGAACGCTTGCTGCCATTTCAGGATCCCATATCTATGGTCATAGAATATTACAACATCATAAGTTTTTTATTAATATATTAATTAGGTACTTGTAGATCTCTGATAAAATTTCTATGATAATGTAATATAGGTTTTAACGTAAGTAGGTATAAAATTGGTCACTTTATGAGTATGACACACTTATTGTATTTGTCGTCTCAATGAATGCAATGTTTGATGTGACATGGTACTTAAATGTTAACCATTTCTGAGGCTGTCTGACTGAAACGAATAGCGGAGGCGATATAATTTGTCGCTCTTGACATGTTCAGTTATAATCTAGTGAATCGTAGATCTATGTAAGTTACCGCTTCTGTGATCGATGCGACTTTAATCATGAGGAAAAAGTGCGTGATTTGCTATCTACTGCAGTTTGTGTTACATCAAAGAGCCGTTATTTTTTTAAACAGTAAAAATATGCCTTATTATTCTAAAACCATATTCCACAACTTCATTGTCTAAATATTAATGTGAAAAAATTTATGTGATAACAAGATCACTCCTATTCACTAAAGCGATACAAATTTAGCAACTTATTCTTTGCAATTACTAGATAAGACGTTTCAAAATATCACCAGTTACATTTAACCAGTGTAAGCCAAAATGACAGCAAGAGCCGTGAGAACACCACCCGTAAAAACAAACGACACATTAAAAATAATTAATTCAAAATCTTACCAGAAACACGTGAGAATGAAATCCGACCTTAAAAACACTCAGCTGCTGTCCAATTTAAAGCACAGTCTTAAAATTTCAATGTCACAACACAGGACACTAAAATAATTAAATGTCAACATACAATTGTGAGAAAAGAAAAGCAATCAAAACGATTGGTCGGTTAACGTTCGAAATTTGAACGGACCAATGACGTGAAAACGCGCATGCGTGCGGCGGCAACGGACGCTTGACGCGAACTGAAGAGTCAAACGGTTTCACAAATGACTGGTGTTTGAGAGCCTTCTCCATTCACATCATCAAAGTAAGAGGCAATATTACTTAACTCAAACCTTATTCCTATTTAGTCAAGCTACAAAATCGTTTGAGAAATATGGCAGATATTATCGTTTTATCTGTCATTTTTAGTATTGGTACCTTGGTCGCCTTCAATGTGCGCACATCGAACGAGTCGAATTTTTTGCAATGTCTCGCTTTAATTTCTTTTATTTATAATCGATGAATGATTGAACTTTTTGTGCCTAAAACCCATTTGTGCTTTGAACGAGGAATGATAATAGTGGAAACATTGACAAAGATCGTAAAATTACTTAAGAAAAGAACGATAACGCGTTGATGTCTTTCGTATTTGACAATTTTTAACATTGGACCACTCGGCGTGTTTTCAGATTTAATTATTTTTATTTTTAAAGTTTTATTATAGAAGGTAGAATTAAAATTAATACTTTATTATGATTGAGTAGAATGCTCCTATAAGTTTGAATACTTTAAATAATATTTTTTTGATAGTTGTAATAAAATTGTTATTTTATTACTTTCAACAAAACTATGTACTTATCTACTTATTTTAAACCGATTCCTAACTGACAAGATTGAAAAAAAAACATTGCATAATATTAAAGTTTCTTTTGAATAAGTTTTAAAAATTTTCAAAATTTATACTTATTTTTTGAATAGTTTTCAAGAATATATTTATTCGCTTCGTTTAGTCAAAGATCCGGTCAAGTTCAATGGTATCGATGTTTATTATCTTAAGAGCTAGTTTTCCAACGGTACTGATGTCATCTCTGCAAATATCTTATAGGTAAGTATTATCATGAGAATATTTAAAAAATGTTTACCTGGAATGTTTCAAGCAAATTGTGTGTGTTATGGGAACAATGTTGAACCTTTGGGATAGACTAAATATTTACGAATTTTACGGCTTATAATAAATTAAATAATTAAATAATTCTGCGTCTAATCCTCGCGGTGCACATTTTATTTTGCGCGTCTGTCTTTAAATTAAATTCAACATAAAGCTGGATCCACACTTGTATCATTTTAGCGTGTTAGATCACCGTATCTTTATCATACATCGCCAGTCTGGTTGGGCGTGCGATGGAGTAACACTGTATCAAACAGTCGACGTATGATAAAAATACAGTGATCTGACACGCCAAAAAGATACATGTCTGGACAAAGCTTAAGATTATGGTGATAAAAAGAAAGCAAACGCTTTATAAATCCACTTATCTAACATGGTGCAGACGTGATGTATCACAACTTTAATAGTTTTGATACATAATGTTTTTTACAAAAAAACAAAACACCAATTAAATAATAACAATATTTTCTTTTTTTTTCAGAAATATCATATCATAAACATCACATGGTAATGAAGGAAAAATGACTTGTACAACACCTGCTTGACGTCACATTAAGTCAATAAACTCATAATAATAAAAATTTAATTAAAATTGCTTTTGTGAATCAAAAATAATTGAATTGGCAAACTCCTAATAGAGACGTGATTATTAAAATTGCTTTAAAGATTGCCAAAGTATTTTCTAAAACATTATATTTAATAATTATATTTGTAATAAAACGGTCAATACACGAATACGGAAAAAAACACAAATAATTCGGCTTGTTGTCCGGTGCTAATAAATGTTTGTTGCTGACAAAATATGTTAGACATTATTTAAATAAAAAAAAAATTTTTGTAACAAATATAATAATTATTAAGCTTTCAGAATGTTAGAATAAAATCAGAGAATAAAAACCTTAAGTTATTTTAATATATCAAGTCAACATACAATATGTCATCTTTTTGTATGTTGACTGGTTTGGAAATTCCCAAAATGCCTTTATAAATAGGTACGTTCCAAATTCAAATTTACCTTCTCAACAATGTACTGCGAAAGTTCTGTTTATACAAAGTATTTCAAAACGTTGATTTGTTACATTATTAAAAAAAACCTTCTTCAAATAACCTAAATAAATTGCTATAAAACAACTCTAAAAAGCAAGAAATAACATTCAAATCTGCTAAGTTACTTTTTAAATACGCATAGCTGATAAAAAGAAAAATGTCTTTTGAAGTCGGGTGATTTGATTTTGAGGAGTTCCCTTGTGTATCTAATGCCAATGAAATTAAAATGGTCTTATCCTTAAAGTATCCTCTTTCAAACAAAACAAATAATAACTTCAGATGACATCATTTTGCAACTTCTTTTCCGTAACAAATTAAGCGGCAAACACGCAGGTTACGGTTTCATATCTATGTGTAAAGCACGCTTTGATATTTAAGATGTGATGTCTTATTTATTATTTACAATACGTAGTATTAGATCTTACATTAATTGTACTTTGTTTATCTCCAAAGTTTCATACAGAAGTCAACACTGTGTAAAGTGGCACAGATATTAGCGAACGCCTAATAATAATCGCCGCACGGAATGCCGTCGGACGGCCTCCGCGACGCAAGCGCAGGTAGAAAGGCCGTTCGTTGGCGAGACACTTATTAAATCTCGTTTGACCGACGCGGTCGTTTCATATTCGATGATATTTTGCGTGCGATTGCGAGAGCTTTGTTAGAACAATAAACTCCCACAGTGGCTGCCACTTGCACTAAAATCCCCAGTATTTACCTACTTGCCCTCCCGCATCACATTCGGCCTCAGTCGTCGGATAACATCGTCAACATCATGACGAATCAAAAGTTGAATAGGTGACAAAAAATGGTCATCCCGAACTCTACGAGCTTTGTTCTCTCGTCAAAAATCTGACTAATAAAAATATGTCCAAAAGGAAATAAGGAGTTAAACGCATTTGCAGTTGTTAAGGCAACGCATCGATAAACTATTTTGGTATCGACCGTCTCGCTCAAACACTTGTAAATTATACTTAACTATCTCACTCATGGCCAGTAGTTTTGCCAAACCGGTTTTTTCGTTTAATATTATATTAATATATTTAAAAAATCAACTGGCATTTTAAAGTGTGTCCTTAGACTAATCGACTAAGAAAATTTAAAAGCTTAAATCGATCAGGTTTGTCTATAAAATTCAAATCACTGTTTTAAAAGAGGTTTCTTTGTTATTATTTCTCTGTAATAAAAGTTAACGAATCGTATTTCTGCAACTGACAAAATGAAGTCAATGAAATAAATAATCAGGATATTAAATATTACTTTTATATGTTTTGTAATGATGAGAAAAATCGAGATCCCTGCCACAAAAATGTCCTATGCATCCTCTTAATACTGACGTCACTCTGCAAATTGTAAGTAAAGTTGCATAATATATATTCTATTACCTGTAGACCTTCAATTAACAGCTATTCTTGAACATTCATTGAAACATAAAATTTTGTAGTGCTTAAACTGGTCAAATCCATTTGTCTAACTGTATTTCGCGTTTACCACTACCCAATAACAGGCTTGGCAAAGTAATAGGGTAGTTAGCCAATAATAACATACAAATTAGATGCAATATACAAATTAGATGCAATATACAAATTAGATGCAATACATAAATTAGATGCTATATACAAATTAGATGCTAGTTGCACTTGTGGTCGTGTTTAGTAGTAAATTTCGAAAGTTGGGCTCCTTCCGCAAAGGTCCGTCATCAGATGGGTGACCAGCGTCATGAATAACAGGCTATGCCAATTAATAGATTAGTTACTTATTAAAAGGCTTTGTAACCCTCAGTTTCTAAGGTGGTTTATCGGAGGTTTACTTTTGCGGAGGGGTCCACATTATCTGGTTAAAAGTCAATTTTATTATTATAAACCGGATAATGTTGACCCCTGATAGTGGCTCCTTCATATAATATGCAAATGTTAATTACTTGATAAACATTTTAAGCTATAATTACTAATTATTAATAGTAGGTTTAAACTATAGGTAACCTAAAAGTTTTAAAAACTAACAAGAAATTAAAAACAGTTGCTAATTTTATAGTTTTACTAATACACAAATATCACAATAATAATATGATTTCTTTAAAATCTCAAAATCTGCGAAAACACAATTATTTACAAATAATAATTTAAAGTCTCAAAATTAATATTAACATTTGTAAGTCATACACGAATATTTTGAATATTACAACAAAAATGCGACAAGAGTAAATAAACTTTAACAGCCTTACCACAAAAGATTTTGAATCAGTGTTTAATTTAGACACTGTTTAAATGTGATGTCGTCCCTTTCAAACAATATTGTCAAAAAAGTGACAGCATCACATTTAAACAGTGTCTATAGGCTCACTTACAGTACTTACTTACTTACTAAATATCGATTTTGTTAAAACTAGATGTGGCTCTTATGAAATTGTCAAAATTTTAAATGTCGATTTAAAAATTTGACATATTCGTATGTGTAAAGTCTAGGTTTAACAAAATCAAGATTTAGTAAATGTTGCTGCAAGTGGACCTAAGTTAAAAACTTGTGGAACAGTGTTTTAAAATCTTTTGTGGTAAGGACGTTCCAATAATAATTACAAATTACAGAGTAATTAGGTACTATAATTATTAGTGGCGATAAAAAAAGGGGTCAAATTATGGCGAAGGTAAGCCGTTCTACAAAAAAATGTTATGATCTGCATAGTGGATCGATGGAGTGAGATTTCTTAAAGGTAAACCGATCGGAATCAGCTTGTATTTATGTCCATCCCCCTTGTAATCGATAAAATCCCTCCGGATCATAAGATCTTAATACCAAAACGCATGAATGTCAAAACGACAAATTCTCAAAAACTCCTAATCCCAATATATTATAGTGAAAGTTGAGCCCTTTATTAGTCTCGAAACGCACAAATTACTTTTCTTTAACATATTTATAGAATGAAATAGAAATCTTTTGTAATAACTTTTAGGTTAAACGAATATTTGGAATTTACACAACACTGTTGTTTTAAAAAAGATAGCATAATATCAATCTTTGGTGTATTTAAAACTAAACATTTTATACTAAATTCGCGCTAATAAACATCGATATACGACATTAAACACTAATAACTAATTGTATACTAAAAAGTATAAAAAATAGGCCGAAAATTGGCGTTTGAAATCGCCTTAAAAAAATTAAATCCTTAAAAGATTTTTATAAGGTAAATATCTATTAAATATTTATTTATTAGGCTGTAGTTTGGAATTTTGGATCGAATGAAAAACACTGCATTTCACTACCAAAATGATTGAGAATAGCTCAAGAGTATATTTCGATGTAAGAAGATCATTCGAAGTGTACATTAATATTATTTAAACACTCGTTTGCACTAAACCACACTAAAATTAAGAATCGCCTTAGTCTTTTCCTAACTACAATTTGACCAAGATCGTTAGGCGAATGACAGCTGCATGATAGATAAGTTTATAAGGGTGGGTATCCACTTAGGTTCTCGAACCTCGTGCTCCACGAACTTATGTTGTAGGTTCGCTGAGCTCAATTTGGACGCTATTGCGAACCCCTTTGTGATCATTCGCATCGAATTGTAAACTGCGGAGCGCGCACCGAGGTTCGCACACGTACTCATTATGACGCACTGTTGTAGGATTGTAGAGCGCGGAGGTCTGCGAACCTAAGTGGGTACCCACCTTTATGACAACATTTTAATTAGGTCGAAGAGACTTCGATTGTTTAGTGCAAACTGGTGTAAGAGTCATGCACCTGTTTGTCAATAGCCTTATAAAGCTGAATATGGTAGATGTCAACCCTAGACGCAAATAAACTTTTGTATGCGATAATCAATCATATTAATGAGCAAAAGCAAAACTCAAATTCGGTGTAGGGTTGTCTATGCAGTTTACAATAAAAACAATTTTTTTTCAAAAAAATTGTGGTTTTCAGTGTTTATAATAATTTTCCGGGGTTGATACATTGTACCCTATCTACAATATTCGGCTTCATAGGGATATTACCAAATGCCCTGTATATTTACTAAATATTATCAAATTAACATTGGCCATTTTGCCACACAGAACAAGGTTAGCAATAAAAAGTATTTATTACAAGAACACACAAAAAGGTTTTATGAGGGCTTTTCAAAGTGACATTAAAAATAGTAACTATTTGCCTCACTAGATGGCGCTGAGCCGCTGATGGACAAGTGAATTGGCGTTCGTTGGTTGTTTGTAGCGGTGTTTACGGTGTACGTTTTCTGCATTTGACACTTGCCTGTTTATCAACGGCATCTATCGAGCCCACAGTGTTTTGTCATTTTTAAAAGCCCTCATTACATATCTACTTTTTCCGTCATCAGATGTTTGAAATATAAATGTTTGTTTTCTACAAAAAGGTTTTGATGAGCTACTTTTTTCGAATAACACTGGCCACAATGCCAATCTTTGCCGTGATCATATCGTTGATTTCCACTAAAGAGTTCTTCACACGCCCCCTCACAGCCGACCAAGTGAGGTGTGATTAGATCTTCTTCCTCGTTAGGAACCAGGTCTGCATTGGCTCAGCTTTGCCCTTCATGGAGACGTGGCCTCGATACGTCAGCTCAAACTGCTCGTCGTGGTTATCTTCGCGCATTAAGTAGCTGTAATAAAACAAATCTTTTATTTCATGGACAGACCATAGATTTAAGTAACCTGCGATGGTCATTCCTAAATCAAAATGTCAATAACAAAGGATTTAACTTTGAGTAACTTAATTATGAAAATCCCGCTACAATTTTACTTTATATAAACGTCATCCTAAGTTCATCTCGTAGTCATTCTACTAAATATCCTACTAATATTTTAAATGTGAAAGTCTGTCGGCCTAACCACAAAATAGTTTAAGGCTCTAGACAGACGGACTGCAATTCAACTGCAATCCGACTGCCAAATTGCAGTTCCGATGCAGTTTGAATAGTTTCAGTTCTATTGCAGTCGTGTCAACTGCATTCAAACTGCACCTGAACTGCAATTTGCGGTTGGATTGCAGTTGAAATGCGGTCCGTCTGTCTAGAGCCTAAACATACATGGCCTTACCACAAAACGATGTTTAACAAGTGTTTAAATGTGATGCTGTCACTTTTTTGACAATATTGTTTGAAAGAGACAGCATCATATTTAAACAGTGTTTTAGGCTCTAGACAGACGGACCGCATTTCAACTGCAATCCAACCGCAAATTGCAGTTCAGGTGCAGTTTGAATGCAGTTGACACGACTGCAATAGAACTGAAACTATTCAAACTGCATCGGAACTGCAATTTGGCAGTCGGATTGCAGTTGAATTGCAGTCCGTCTGTCTAGAGCCTTAGACGTTTGTTACTTATATGATCGAAGACTCAATCACTCAAAAACAAATTTATATAAAATTCGACTTAAACATATTTTTCATTTATCCTGGATTAACGCAAAGGATAGTTTTTTATACTGATTAAAGGTTCCCTAGGGATTTTCTAAATGTTCAAGTAGACAAAGTAGCGATGTAATGTATTGAAACTAGCACATCAACCAAACATCGCTTTGCGTTATAATGCGGATATTGAAGAAAAAAAAAACACAGGACAGAAATTAAAAGGCTTCCCCACAACATTACGGTAAAAAGATTATGCACTTATAAGCTTTCTATAGAGTGTGGAGGGTGACATTATTCATTCCTACTATTGTGTTGTTAGCTTTAGTCGGAAGTGGAAGGCTTTATAACATAGGTACATACCTACTCTACTATAAACCATAAACCTAACTATTAAACAGTAACTCCTTCAAATGACATTTTTTAAATGAAAATGACAGACGAGTACTAGGCTTTTACTGTATTTGAAATTAAAATCAAACAAAGTCAAAAGTCAACGTCAAAGTGATATAAATATTGTTGAGTTTAGAAAATAGTGCGAAATTCTTTGTGATCGTAATGGATTCGTTTATGGAGTATTATTTTGACGAAGTGTTCAATAATTTGGACAGGGATTGTTTAAACGGAAGGCTTAAAAGGAAGGAACTTGTGGAGTATTTTAATACAGTGATCGCTGGATGCGCCAAAGGTTTGAACTTTTTACCAGTATCTACCAAACATTTAAACCGTACCTACATAAGTGCCAGTCATCTAACATTATGAAAAGTCTATAAATGATTTTATTGAAGCTGGAAACTACAAACTTTTTGTTGGTACTTATCTATTTTATTTTTTATTTTTAAAGATTTTTTTTTTTAATAATATTTATGGGGTTACAGCTAACGTTCTAACGTTACAAAGTAGATACGTAAGTATACTATAAGAAGCCAATTAAAAACCTTCACAGATAACAGTGAATATAACTTTTGTGCGCTAACTTCGTAATTAAACAACTGATTGTAATCTATAGGTATTAAATTAAACACCAAGCACAAAGTTACTGTTTCTCAATCTAAAAAAATACTTATCGAGCATATTATTTGAACTAAATCGGATGTTGTGCTAAAAACTCCATTAACAGCTGACAAACTATTAATTAAATTTATTAATGTTACTAATCCTATTAGGATGAAAACGATAAGAGAACGGTGAAATTTTCACATAAAAGAAAACTCACTTTTACTGCAGTTAAAATTAAATCAAATCTTAAAAGAAAGCGTTAAGAAATAATTGGTTGAGGTTCACTAATTGAAAATCAGCCTGACCAGAACTAACATTTATGGCCCATGAATGTTTTGTCGTAATCATAATGTAGCATGTAATGCAAACACTATTTTCCGCGGTACCATTTCATTGCCATGTAATCAATGACTTTTATGTTCAATTGTCGATTTTAAAATTATAGGCGATAGACTGCTTCTATCGATTTTTCTAGATAATAATGTGTTGATGTTTCATAATTTTTGTATGGTAACGTAAAAATGACGTTTTTGCTTTTCAGACTTAAACTTAATTAAGTTTCATAATAAGTGTCTTATGTTTTATCGTATCAAGATTGAAATAATATTCTTGATATACCCTGTATGTATACTCTATAGTTTTTGCTTGTTGTGACAATTTCTTAACTTCCGATATTGACGTCTAAACCTACGTTTGCTGTTAGTATCTTAGTAGGAGTAAGGTTTTGTGATTAACAAAATAACTTTTAGTCATTTTTTTTATCAATGTTGATTGTTCATATCCAAAACACATAATTTTGAAAAGTCACGCCATGATATGAGTACCTACCGCCCGGCCGCTGGCCTAAATGGGTACATGGCGACTAAATAATAAAAAAATAACCTTAGAAGCAGAATCGCAAAATCGGTAGCATCGCTTTTGATGTAACAAACGATCGTCATATAAATGTTTTTAGGTATATAAATATCAAGAATCGGTCCCTTATTATTGATCAGTTCCTTTTACTCGATATTTATAATTATGATATCGGATTATGTACAGATCGGATTATAGACTCAAGTAGTACGGAAGACGACACTTTGTGTGTAATACACAATTTATTCCCAATCGTAATTAAATCGTAACTGATTTTACTAATAACTATCTTTTTATTTTAGGACAAAACAAATCTGATGATGCGACCTGCAAGAACTTCGTATTATCCGCACTCAGATACCATAATAACAGTAAATCTGATAATGGAGACGTATGCCTCATGGGCAAATATCACAACCTTCTATATATCGCGATGAAACTGGCCTTCGATTGGAGTCTTCAAGACAATGGAACCGTTGCAGCTTTGCTGGATGAAATGTACGCATGCGAGAAGACGTTTGAAAGGATATTTCTCGGTAAGTACCATAACATTTTTCAAATGTTTCAAACGGCTTTTTGGTTTAGACTAGGTACTCATTAGGTAAGCTGCGCGATGCGTTCTGATGAGCATATAGCTCTCGAGAGAGGATTTTCTCCACTACGACCTGCACTGTTGCAGTCAGCTTTCAGTAGTTGTCGGTCCACCAAGGAGCCTTCATAAATTAGGTTTTTGTGATTGGATTTATAAATGGCATTACTTATGTCAAAATTCATGACAGTTTATTTATAAGAGTTATT
Organism: Catoptria pinella; assembly: GCA_963556745.1. NCBI lineage: Eukaryota > Metazoa > Arthropoda > Insecta > Lepidoptera > Crambidae > Catoptria > Catoptria pinella. Next base: position 4,512,773 of record OY750777.1, read on the forward strand.
TTTATTATTTCTAAAAAAGCAGCAATAAATTTACTACCTAGTTTAGAAACATCTTAACACAAGCAATGTAGGATCACAGATGAATAAGAATCTAATGCTTTTTCAATTATTTTTTACAGGGGCAATATTTGGCACATCAGCTCCATACTTCTTAGCCGGTTGGAAATCAGATTTCACGGACAAGGAAGAAAATGTTCACGCGCTTGTTTATTTCCTAGATCACGCTACGAATGCCAATCTTGAGTACAGTGAAGGAGACAGAAGTTATCGGTTTATAGATGTTCCACTCGAGAGTTGTGGACAAGCATCACCTGTCAGAGTAGTTATACAAATGGGATCTTCAGAAATGCTAATGATACTTCTCAGATTTGGAGCTAGGATGACAGCTGATAAGGTTTCAACAAATCCAGCGGAATCGATACTCGATAGACTAAAGGAATACAATAGAATGTACCCATACGAACTAGTTGGTTGTTTAAAATTGATACTAAGATCTGTTCCAAGAATAAATTTTACTGTTGATACAGAAGCGTTTGAACATCTCGGACTGCCACCAGATTATAACTACCAAAGAAAAGTTGCATTGGAGAAATATGGGGAGATACTTGAGGATCATTTGATACCAACGTCGAGATGTGGTTTGAGGCCAGTGGAGTTAAAACATCTGTGTAGATGTATGGTTAGGGAGATTCTATGGAAGAATTTTGAGCTACCGTTTGGAATAGATAAGTTACCAGTGCCTTTATCACTGAAAAAGTATTTGGATCTGTTTGATGATTAAAGTTTGTAAGAAAGATTGTTGTTTTTTTTCTAGAAATTGAATAACATAAGACTCTCAAATTCTAATGCCACTGGAAGTAAGCGGTCTTCACTACAGCGATGTAATAATTCGATACACATCTCATACATAACAGTGTACTTTCAAATAACATTTGCCACACACTGGTGTGATCAAGGATCATTTATTTACCGATAGTCACCCTCGTTTCTAATTTAAACAAACAAAGAAATTGAGCTTTCTGTTTCTTCGCTAAATCGATAGTAGTTATCTTCCATTAATATTTAAGTAGTTATACAAGTCATCATCTTTCTTAATAATCTGTCATGAGAATCGTTCTAAGAAAAAGATGTTTGCATTGAAATTGAAGCTGTTACTTTAACCATTAACCAATCACTCGCCATTACATTCATTAGCATTGATTCATGTCATGCATCATCCACTTATGAATATTAAAATCTTCATAAGCGAAAACGTCTTTGACAAATGAAACCATAAATCTTTCATAATGTGCATTCAAACTAACCGAGTGAAGAATGACCGTTTTAATAGCATTCAACAGCATACTAATTTCAAATATGTGATACTAATGAAGATACTGTACAACAGTGAGAGGCAAGTTGTTACGTATTAGCTGACTCGAGAAACTGTCTAGCCTCATATGCTAGACAGTTAGTCATACTCAAAATTGATGGTGGTAGTTGGAAATATAAGGGCACTACACCAGAGGACCTGCAATACGATAATTAGGCGTTAGGCGATGTTTGTTGGTCGATTTACTTAATTTTAAACTATATTTTTGAGCTGATAATGTAGCGTTGTTCGACTATTGTGGTTTGGTTCTTAAATAGGCCCTCAGTATGAAATCTTAGATATTGGAAAAGTTGGCAAAATCCGTCACCTGTAAGTATCCTCACTGACGTTGATGGTGCCAGGCACCCCGGTGGTCTCACAGCGGCTGGTTAGGTTGACGGTGTTCCCGAACAAGCAGTAGCGAGGCATGCGGTGGCCGATCACACCTGTTACCACTTCACCGGAGTGGATGCCGATTGTGATGCCCTGGTTGGAAAAAACATAATAACCCTCGATCACTGGCGTCTTTTGCACGTTGAAATTTTAACACAATGGCTGACTATATTGTGTTTCTATCCTTTTGTCAGTATTCTGCGATACTAACTACATAACTACAGTAATCGAAATGAACATTCTAGCAATAAATGAAAATTATTATCGCAACGACTTTGATAATATAAAATAAATCCCACGAGTATTAGAATGGGATGTCTTACTCAAACCTCGGATAAGAAACAGTACTAGGTCAGTTAACTTCAATCAATGGGGTATGCCCTATACCTTGCTATCTATCTATTTTGGTGAAAGTTTTCAAATAACTTACAACAGGCTCCCCGTCAACTGTCACAGTTTGCGAAAGGTCCATCATCTCCAAAGCCAGCAGGGAGATATTTTTCGCGTGGGCCACTTCATACTCAGGAAGACCAGACACGGCCATATATTTGTCGCCAACTGTCTCCACCTAGGAGTAGAAAACCAAAGAGTTCCATTATTTACATCCTCTTAATCTCGGATACCGAGCTCCCTGCGTTGTGCATAAAGTTAAAAATCAACTGTACAAATATAACAATCTTATAACTTGCACCTTATATACGTTGGGATTCCTTTTCGGATCAGTAAGCACATCAAATGCTGTGTACAAGTCATTAAGCATCCGAACAATCTTCATGGCTCCCTTATGGTCAGTGTTGCGTGCGCAGTAGTTGGCGAAACCCACTATGCCACTGAAGAGTAGGGTTACAGGATCGTATCGGCGAGCTTGCACGGGTCGGCGATGGCGAAGCTCCGTAGCCACGCTTATGGGTAGCACTGAGTAGAGCAACCTGCAAATCCATACTAATATTATTTGCGAAAGTGGCTCTGCCCACCTTGAACACGCCTGACGTGGCGGGTAAAACTAAATCGCGGTTAATCACAATCGCTGACATCAGAATCACAGCTTAAATATTATAAGGATCTACCTGTCCGTCTTTTGTTTCTCCGAGTCCAGCTCCCGGAAAGTCTGCTGTAGCTTATCAGTAAGGACCTCAAGGTTCTGAGTGAGCTTGTAGTCGGCTTCGAACTGCTCTGACATGAGCACCAAATCACGTGTCGCGTCATGCAACGGGATATCGGAGATACACAGGCCTCGACTGAAAAACATCAAAGCAATATTATTGCCGATGGCTTTTGATGATTTCTTTAATAATCGAAAGAGATCTTTTGGTAAGTAAGTATTTAAATTTCTATCGGTTTGTGTCATAACTGCAAGATTTTGATTCAAAATTTTGCTATATTGAAAACTTTTAAATATAAAGTTAAATAGTTCCGTGTTTCGGAGGGCACGTTAAACCGCCGGTCCCGGCTGTTGTCATCTGATGACAGTCGTTAAGCCAAGTTAGAGGCCTTACAGGTGGCTTGATAAACTCTTAGCACCAGAGGTGGCCACTAATCCTCATACGATAATAGTTACTTATTCTTTAGTAGTAATACTTACCGAGTCAAGTCATCTAAGTTTGTAACACTTGGATAGCATTGGAAGACGACAACATCAGTGTCTGGTATGTACAGCATTTGTCCCTGGCATTAGAGAAAATCACTTTTAAACTGAACCATTGATATTATTATTAAGAAGGTGATAATAATTATACGGCATTGCCACAAAAGATTTTAAAACACTGTTTAATTAAGACACTGTTTAAATGTGATGCCCGTCTCTTTCAAACAATACTGTGAAAAAAGTGACAGCATCACATTTAAACAGTGTCTAAGTTAAACACTTGTCAACTTGACGGTCATCTTAAGGGGCTGACATGAGCCAACTAGCGCCGCCAGTCGATTTTATTTTATTTATTCTAAATAATCCCAATTTCTTAAAAAGGAATCAGCCAAGGTCTTGTGAATGATGTCTCATTCAGTTTGGTTAATAATGCGCTTAACCAAACTGAATCACAATGTCACAATTTACAACAGCTTTTAGTTATGTTGGTCGGATCAGCTATAGTCTCTACGTTGGTAAAATATGATTAGCCGTCTAGGGTATACAAATGAAGGTTCCAACATCCTTCGCTAAACACAAAAACGTTTAAACTCGAATGAGGGAGAGTTCCGCGGAAAACGATCGAGGCAGCTTGTTCAATTTAGCTTTCGACCATCATCAATATCAAGTCAACATAACCAATCAATCAGTGTTTGCACGATTTTGAGGCAGGAGCTGTTCGCCAATACGTTCAAAAAGAAGGGAAGTATTTCCGGCGAGCTAGGTGTTTTGCTCGGGGACCGCGGTTCAACTGTTAGAAGTTGGAATTTGTATTTATACGAAGCGCTTCGTAAACTTCGATATCGTGAGTCAGGTCTCATTTTCATTTTGTCATTTTGCCTTGATATTAGCTTGACGTAGTGCGACGCGACGTCTGCGTAATGTTTACATATTGTACTTTTCAATGATCCTGCATTTCTTCGTCATTCGTCGATAGCTTATGTAGCGGTATGATTGCGCCGCAACACACAACATACTTAAAAGGTAAAAAAGCTTGCAATCATGTTTCGTACCTTGAGTCGTAGTGAGGCGATTTTCTCATGAGGATCAGTGACAGTCATTTCTTCAGGCTTGGTCTTCAGCACGTAAACAGTGTTGATATGAGCCAACACATTTGCGAATGTCATTTCCAAGTGTGGACGAACCTAAGGGTAATAGATTTGGTTTTTACAATCCAAATAACTCAATTCAATGATAGCCAAGGTTAATAATTTTCTTTTAATAAACCCGTAACTAAAATAAAAAACTACATTTTTTTTAAAGTTTCACTCTTAACTAATTATGAGGGTTAAGTGTTACTTACTTACTTACAATGTGATTAAATTGACAATAGACAGTGGTCTGCGGCAACTTTAGAGCGCTTGCGGTACAAAGCGAAGTATTTTAATCTGTATTTTCTCATTGCCATACATTCTCGAGTGAAGTAGCAGCGGTTTACTGTCTATTGTCAATTTAATCGCATTGTATATTATATTTGTGTTATACTTTTATTCTTATGACACTAAAACTCACGGTATCCAAAACATCAGTTATCTTGCAGCCAGGCTTGGTGACTCTTGGCAGAAGACGGGAGACAGTTCTTCCAGCTTGGACGATGTTCAGCTCTCGATCGAACATCAGGTGGAAAGGGAACACTCGGCAGAAGGTAGCTGGACTCACTTTGGGTTCTGTAAACATTTTTAAATGATTATTACTTTTAAATGTTATTACAGTATTTAAGTAAATATCTAGGTCTCTATAGTCATACCATAACAAAAGCCAAAGAACTAGATGAAATAAAAGGAGGATTGTATATACCAAGTACTCAGTTCCATATTAATAAGTAATTTCAACAAGATCACCAATAAAAAATATGATTGCTAGTTACAATTAGATATTCGACATATTTGGTTATTTAACTTATTCCAGATGCTTCACCTCCCGCCTCCTACTTTGCGACATTCATTTAAAAAAGTTATACATTCTTACTAGGCTTTGATTATTTACTAGATACCTCAATGCTACACAATCTCCTTGCGCAAAAAATACTCGATACAAACTCCTTGTGCAAAGAATACTCGACATACAAACTTCTTGTGCAAATAATATTGTCGCTTAAGGGGCTGACATGAGCCAACTAGCGCCGCCAGTCGATTTTATTTTATTTATTCTAAATAAGCCCAATTTCTTCTTTCCAAAAAAGGAATCAGTCAAGGTTTTCTTAAAACGTCTAATATTTAATGAATAACTAATATAGTATTAAGTATAGTATGCAACTCTTGAATAAAACAGATTTATATCGATGACCATGAATCACTCGCGTCGCTCAGGATTCTAACACTTGAATCACTCCCCACGGTCGTGATTCAATAGTTAGAATCATTCATTGGCTTGTGATTATTCTATGGCCCTCGCTTTAAATCCCTTCTTTATTCACTAATTGCATAATAATTATACTATTACACCATTTGATCTCTTGCCAGGACGTAGATTTTTTTATTTGCGATCCCTAGGGAACCATAATTTGGGTAGCTTGCTTTTAGTCTAGTCTAGCACATACAATATGCAATGGACCCGTATTTATAAGACTTAAGTTTCTAGTCCATACTAGAATAAATCCGTATTCTTAGCCAAAATTTGTCTCATCAGTATAAAAGTTTATAGGAAGAAAAGTTATGCCTCAAGATAACCTCCAATTTACCAAGTGACAAAGTCTCAATCTCAGCGATTTCAGGAGCACACACGCGACCAGAGGTGGATGTTTCAGTGATGAGAAACTGGACGTGGTCACATTCCTCCTTGGTCTTCAGGATCTCCACCTTCACTTCAGTGTTGTGAAGCTTGCTGGCCACTGTCTGAAAAGTAAAAAAGTGCTGTAAAATAATAATGCAAAACTTATGACAGGAAACGGCCCATTCTTATGTTCCTTCAAGTAATCTAGACGAAAAATCTTTAATGGCCTATCTCTTACTAAGGATAGATATTAAAAAGAAACGATTAATAAAAAACTCACAGCCTTACCACAAAAGATTTTAAAACACTGTTCAACAAGTGTTTAACTTAGACACTGTTTAAATGTGATGCTGTCACTTTTTTGACAGAAATTTTAATAAACTTTTGTGGTAAGGCCATTATTGACAAAATATTGACTAACATTAAGTGTGACCTACTATGCTGCTCTTCTACTTTTTTCTTTTCACTGGTAGTTTAATAAGTTATGGTCTCGGTAGTGACTCGGTAGCTTAGCGGTAAGAGCATTGGACCGGGCATCCAAATGTCGCAGGTTCGATTCCCGTCCAAAAATGGTCTGGTGATGATCTGGTGCGAGTCGTTTTTTTTCTAGTATATTGTTTATTGTATCAAAATAGCATTGTAAATGAAAAAGTAATGGTCTGTTATTTTGATAATAAATATGATAGTGCCTTCGTCTCACCACATAAGGATTGCCAAAAGAATTTTGATATAATTAAATATTATTTTTTGGGTCCAAACATAAAGAAAATCGTTGAGCAAGAAAAGCCCATTCCTTTTGATCAAAGAAAATCCACTTTTAGTTACCGTTTAAAAAATATGACTGATGACTGAGACTTTGACGACCTCCGTGGTCGAGTGGCTTTGTACACCGGTTTTTAAGGTGTCGCCATCTCTGAGGTCCCGGGTTCGATCCCCGGTTGGGTCAATTTAGAAAACGAACTTTTCTATATTGGCTCAGGTCTGGGTGTTTGTGATACCACAGTTGTCTCTGATTTTCATAACACAAGTGCTTTAGCTACTTACTTTGGAAACGGAGCAATGTATGTGATGTTGTCAAATATTTATTTATTTATTTATTTATTTACTGATAAAAATACAAACCTTAACAATACCAATGACTATATGCTCCAAGCCAGGTCTATCGGAGTAATAGTGGAGTACCAGTGCGCCATCTTCAGGCCTTTCAGTGCATCGGAATGATGGAGAGCGCATCCCAGGGTATAATGTACCGAGATGGTCGTGTAAACCATCCAAATTCTGGAAGTGGGAAATTGATTATTATGGTTTTTGGTATTTTTTTGGCCTATATTGGTATTTTTCAAACACTTGTCTTCTTGATTAGACTCTTGCTTAGAATTTTAGACTTTCTTTTTAGCACAGATATGTTTTACAAGTATCTATGATAAAAAAAATGTGGTTACTTTAAATGGTTTTATTAGGAATTGAGTAGGTTTAATTTTTACTAGTACGTATTCATAAATTTAATTCAACGTAAATAAGTAAGTTGGGGGTCCTCAATGGTGCAGAGGGTTAGCCACTTTGGCAAGGGTTGGTTAGGGGATGGGTGATCATAAATGCGGTTGTTAACACTAAGCCATCCACATTGAAAGCCAGTGGTGGGTTATGGCCCATCTTCCTTATTCATTTATAAGGAAAGCATGTTCCCCTAACAGCGAGGTCAGTAAAATTTACTCATGATGATAAAGTAATGTATGTTAAACATTAAATTATAAATACCTGCAAGAAATCTCGTGGTGTAGCCCCAAGCACTTGCAATATCTTGTCATATCCGGAATCTTGACAGAACTCAAAAAAAGTTTTTCCGAAAAGCTCCAAAATAGAATCAGCAGGAATTTCTGTTGTGTAAAAATATGTAAAACAATATTAATTAGTATTTGATAAAGTTCGAATTTATCTGCTTTCGTCTAATAGGGTCAGGTTCAAAATAAGGCGAATTCTTCGGTTATACAGTTTCGAATATATATTGACTTATATTACAAAGTTTTTAAAGGTATATAAAAAAAAGGTGAGAAGTGAGAATTTATTTGAAGTGGTCGTCGTCTTCATGCGCAGCCCAATATATAGCTGGAATTAGCGCCCTCTGGTGTTGTTTCTCTGGTACTGTGTAATCCATATAAGCCGATCGATGATCGTCGTATAAAACCACCTGCGTGCGGCGCTTCTCGCTTAGTCCACTAGATGGCGCGTGAACATCCCGGCGGACCTTGAGAGATCCACTCTCAACAGTGTGTCATGTCGGACATCGAACCTGGTTCCTCGACGACCGGCAGTGGACATATTTTGGAAAATGCCCGGTGAATGACGCCCGTTGCTGTACGAATGATCGCAACCCTGGGTACACTGTCCTTGCCTGGAATCAAAGATAAAATACGTCCCAAACGCCATTTGAGCGGGGGGAGGTTATCTTCCTTTATGACAACTAAAGTTCCTGCTTCTAAGTTGTCATTCTTCGTCTGCCATTTAGTGCGTCTTTGTAGTTCTGAAATGTACTCTGTGGACCATCGCTTCCAGAATGCTTGTCGTAGTTGTTCGACTCGTTGATAGCGGGATAATGAGTGCGTGGGCGTAGTGGTCACGTCTTCCTCTGCTGGAGCTGTCAGCGGCCGGCCAATCATGAAGTGGGCAGGAGTAAGAGGAGTGTAGTCACTAGGATCTGAAGATAAAGGATACATAGGGCGGGAATTCAGGACAGCTTCAATCTGTACTAAAACTGTGCTGAACTCCTCATAAGTCATATGTGCATTTCCTACTACTCGAGTAATATGGTGTTTGCAGGATTTGACCCCAGCTTCCCATAACCCGCCAAAATGAGGTGCGTACGGAGGTATGAACGTGAATTTAATGTGATTATCTGACGCATAATCAATGATAGACTCTGAATTCTTTTTGAATAAATCTGAAAATTCACGAGCTGTCCCCACAAAGTTCCTACCATGATCAGAAAATATTTGGGAGGGTTTTCCTCTCCGAGAAATGAATCTTTTCAAAGCTGAAATATAACCTTCTGATGACAAACTAGTAACAAGTTCTAAGTGTATGGCACGCGTGGAAAAACATACAAATAGACATATATAACATTTTTCAAGTTTGGAACCCCTACCCTTTCTATTTAAAATATATAGGGGCCCTGCGTAATCTACTCCACAAGTAATGAATGGAAAGCTTGCAGTTACGCGTTCAATAGGTAAGTTACCCATTATAGGTTTTAAAATATTACCTTTCATACGACTACATATCACGCATTGTTTTACAATTTTTCTTGCCAAATTTCTACCACCTAATGGCCACCATTTATCTCTGATATGAGATAAAAGAAGTTGTGGACCAGCATGTAATAAATTTAAATGTTCACTTTGAAATAAAATATGAGTAAAAACATGTTTACTACATAATAAAATGGGATGCTTTTTATCATATGCAAAATCTGAATTTACTAGTCTGCCTCCAACTCTTATAATCTTATTTTTATCTAGAAATATATTTAAACTAGAAATGTTACGATTAGATTTTAAAATTTGATTATTTACTAGTGCATTGTATTCATAAGGAAATGATTGCATTTGAGCTTGCTTTATTATAAAATTTAAAGACTTATCCAGTTCGTCTACATTTAACGGCCCCCGCAATCTTTGATCATTATTTTGCACTCGTGTGTTACGTATAAAGCGTATCATATATGCACACGTTCGCTGTAATCTAGAAAATTTCGAAAATCTATTAAAATCAATAATCTCGGTATTTTCAAAATTGTTATTACTCAAAATATTAACAGTATATTGTTTCAATTCAGGTAAATTGTCATTTTCTAAAGTAACAAACTGGTTTTGTGACCAAGCTGTCCCATCTTCACGCAAAAACTTTGGTCCGTTCCACCATAACTCAGATGAATTTAATTCGGGTAGAAATAAACCGCGCGAAACTAGATCAGCTGGATTATGTGATGAGCTAACGTGAAGCCAGGTCGAGTCGCTTGTTAACTCATTTATCTCAACCACACGGTTCTGTACGAAAGTCTTTAAATTATGTGGAGACATTCGCAACCAGCCGAGAACAATAGTTGAATCTGTCCAAAATAAAATCTTATCAAAAGTTAAACGCAATGTTTTTAATATTTTATCGCCTAATTTAGCGCCTAACAATGCACCGCATAATTCAAGCCGAGGAATGCTAACCGGTTTCACTGGCGCGACGCGGCTCTTCGAACATAACAACCTCGTTGTGACGTCACCATTGCTACTGCATGTCCGTATGTAAGCACACGCGCCGTACGCAGTCTCGCTTGCATCCGTAAATACGTGAAGTTCTATTTTAGAATAATCGCGTCCTATGACATAACGCGGTACACGAATAACTTGTAAATATTCCAACGATTTAATAAACTTTTCCCAAATAATTGATAATTTCTTAGGAACTATTTCATCCCAATCTAGTTTACATAACCATAACTTCTGTAACAACGATTTTCCTATAATAATAAACGGGCTTAATAAACCGAGTGGGTCGTATACCTGTGAAACGATTGATAATATTTGACGTTTAGTAATTTTATTGTTATTTTCTATGTTTATTTTTGTTGTAAAATGCAATTCATCACTTTTATTATACCAACCCATACCAAGGGTCCTATTAAAACAATTTTCATCGAATGATAAACTTTTAGTTTGGTTAATACTGTCTACATCGTTATCAAAAGTAATGTCGGATGTGTTAAAAATCCATTTTCTTAATGAAAAACAACCCGATAAACAAGTATCCGATACGCCCTTACATATCTGCGATAACTTAAGTACTGAGTCCGCCCCTATACATACATCGTCGATATACATATTTTCTAAAATAGTGCGTGATACGTCTTCGTCCGAGCATTCTAATCCTAATTGCTTAATGCATCGATTGCTAAGATAAGGCGCGGACGCAGTGCCGTATGTGACCGTATTAAGGCGGTACACACTAATGGGATCGGACGAATTTTGTCGCCATAAAATTAAATGTAAATATCTTTGATCTTCGTGAATTAATATTTGTCTGAACATTTTTTCTATATCAGCACATGCTACAAACTTGTACTGACGAAAACGTAAAATAATAGAAAATAATTCATTTTGTAGTGCCGGGCCTGTCATCTGAACGTCATTTAATGACTTACCGGTTGTCGTTTTTTGACTTGCGTTAAAAACTACTCGTAACTTTGTAGTAGTGCTCTTTTCCCTCATTACACCATGATGCGGTAAAAAATAATGAGGCGACGCATAATTCTCAATTCGCGTCATGTGTCCTAAGCTTAAATATTCTTGCATGAAATCGCAATACATTTTTTTATATTCTGGTGATTTTTCTAATCTACGTTCCAATGACAAAAATCTATTCTCAGCTATTTTGTAACTATCACCTAACTGATCAAGTGAATCTCTCACTGGAACCCTAACCGAAAAACGACCGCCGTCTACCCGCTTTGTCGTTTCGGTAAATAATTGTTCACAGTAGCGTTCTTCGTCTGTCTGGTATTGTTTAGGAGAAACAATTTCTTCTAATTCCCAAAATTTACTTAACTGTTTATTTAACTGAACTGTTTGCATATAATGACATTGTACTCGATTATTATGTACGCGACTATCATAAATAATACCAGATATAATCCAACCTAGCGTAGTATTCTGTAGGTATGGACCTGTTTTCAAGCGTATTTTACCGTCTATCAATAAGCCCCAAAACACATCTGCACCGATCAATATATCGATTTGTGACGATTTGTAAAATAAAGAATCGGCGAGTTGAATATTGTTTGGAATTTCTAATGAATTATAATTTAAGCTGATTGACGGTAATGCAGTAGTAATATGATTCAAAACTATGCAATTAAAGCGAGTATTAAATTCACCGTCTAACGATCTTAGTTTAATTTCACACGACTCCGTTGAGTAAGTGTGCGACTGCCCTATACCCGTGATATGAAAAGCGGACTGTATCGATTTAACGTTTAACTGTTTGCTTAAATTTTCTGTAATTAAACAATGTTGACTACCGCTGTCTAGTAAGGCACGGGCCTTAACGTAGACATTGTCGCTGCCTGCTACTTCCACTAATGCTGTGGATAATAAAACAGTTTCCGACGCGCTTACGATATTACTCGCGGTTTCCTTACAACCAATATTAATGCGTGGTTGCTGGATCGTATGTAAAACGGATGACGCGTGGGGTTCGGGGTTCGATTCCGATCGACCTTCCACGACTGACAATAATGCGCTTTCGATGATATTATTTTGGTGTAATAAGCTGTTGTGTTTTTTATTACACTGTTTACACGCACCAAAATAACAATCTGAAGCAGAATGTCCTGCACGTAAACAATTAATACACAATTTCATATTATTAACGAATTCTAATCTATTCTGGATTGTAAAGTCCAAGAATTTTGTACACGTATAAAGCGAGTGATTTCCGCTGCATAATGGACATGTGCGGGTAGTACTCTTTAAATTATTTTTTGTTGAAGTGAAACTATGTACCCTTTGTTGAACAGGTCGTTTAATAGTTTCTGGAATGACTTTATTATTAGAAAATGAAGAAGAATTATGCGCTTTAATCATTTCTAAAGTATCTGCTTTATTTCTCAAAAACGAAATAAGATCGTCTAGCTTGAAACTTTTATTAACATGGGTAGTTAAATTATTTTTATATTGTTCCCATTCTTTCTCAATTACAGAATCTAATTTTGAGGTGATTATGAAAATAATGAGTGTGTCCCAATACTCAGTGGGTTCGCCAAGAGTCTTTAAAGCGCGTAAATTTTTTAAAATTATATCTATTAATTTTCTAATGTGAAAAGAAGACTCTTTATTCAAACTTTGCATAGAAAATATTGCTTTTACATGATTGTGTATTAACAGTTGAGTGTTATTGTCTCTCATAAAGCAAATCCCAAGCCATTACGTAGTTTTCTGACGTAAATTCAATTGACTTGATTACTTGAGCAGCATTACCTAACAGTGAGGAACGTAAATAATGAAATTTCTGAATTTGTTCAAGTTGAGTAGAATTATGAATCATAGAAAAGTAGGTGTCCCTAAACTCCAACCAATTATCGTACGAACCGTCAAAAGATGGTAGTGAGATCGTAGGAAGCTTAACTAACGATTTTGCGCCACACTTAGACTCACAACTAGCTTGATCAGAACTACTTAAACGTTTAAGCAAAGTATCCACTTCCGCCATGGTATCGTAAAAAACATTTTCAAACGATTCTCGAATTTCTAACTGAACTGCAATATCGTCTTCGGACGCCATTGACATTTCAATTGAGTTTTGAATATTGTTAAATTCACTGATTAACGGTTTAGATGCATCGCTACGTAACTTTAATTCCGTTACTTGCTTATCGTTTAAATCAATATTACGGAACGAGCTCACAAATTTTACGAATAAAGTTAGTCTACCTTTGATTGAACCGCGTTTTTTATTCAATTCTTTAATCACACTTTCATCTGATTCTACACGTAAATTAGAACTAGCACTAGGAATAGGAGATTTACTGCGAAAAGTTACGTTTTCAACACTCATTTTGACGAATTATAAAAAGTAGGGTACTCACCAAATTTCTGCCTGTTGATGAGGCGAACACCGGAATCTAATGGTAAAAAGCACAGTTTTAGCACAAATTGAAATGGGATAAGACGGTATAGGGAGATAAAGGAACGAATTGGCCAGACCCTTCGTGGTTCCCTCGATGATCCTGGCTCGTAGGTCCAATGATAAAGTTCGAATTTATCTGCTTTCGTCTAATAGGGTCAGGTTCAAAATAAGGCGAATTCTTCGGTTATACAGTTTCGAATATATATTGACTTATATTACAAAGTTTTTAAAGGTATATAAAAAAAAGGTGAGAAGTGAGAATTTATTTGAAGTGGTCGTCGTCTTCATGCGCAGCCCAATATATAGCTGGAATTAGCGCCCTCTGGTGTTGTTTCTCTGGTACTGTGTAATCCATATAAGCCGATCGATGATCGTCGTATAAAACCACCTGCGTGCGGCGCTTCTCGCTTAGTCCACTAGATGGCGCGTGAACAGTATTGTATAAATATATGTGATTCAAATAATAACAAATTTTGTTTCAAATTTTCTAAAATATATATATTCTCTTCTTATTTCAATGTAAGTACATTCGAGTTCATTAATAAGTTGGCACTTTTAACAGGATGTTGATTCCAACCTTTATGGCTTTTATTCCAAAGCCATAAAGGTCGATGAACTGTCAAAAGTGCCAACATATTAATGAACTCGACTGTACCTAATATAAAACGTTATACAAAATTAATAAAAAATATATAATTCAAATTCTGTGATTCATAATTTCTCAGGCAGTTACTATTTTTGCTGGAAATATTGATACGTAAATTAAAAGCTAGCTTTACATAAAATAATTTAAGTAAGTCTACTTACGTAGCACTTCCACGGCTGCTGTTATAAGATTGTACGTAATTTCATCTTCGTAAATCTGCCTCACGAGAAAAGAGCCTTCCATAGACACTTCAGCCTTTTTCCTGAAGAGTAACCACGTCAATTATATTTCACTAATTTTATGAAAGAATTCAAAAGTAAAGGATTCATCATTAAAAGTAACACAGTATTCTATATAAAAGTAGTTTAAAAGTCATTTTAATTTATGATATATTTTTATATTTAATAGTATTATTTTAAGACGAAAAATGAAATAAAATAAAAATAAATGCAACATGTGAACTGTCCACCCAGCCCTACGATCTGCACGAACAGCTATTGAGAAAAAAACACGCGTAAAACTTTCGATAAAGTAATTTTGCATGGAAAATTTGTAAAACGCCATCTACCGCGGAAAAGCGAAATTAAATTTCCCAAAGATAATTGCTAGTATGTTCGTGATAAGGATACTGTACCTATTTGTTAATAACAATGGACACTATAATGGCTAGAAATAGTTGGAAATTTAGAGATGGGAAAGGAAATACCAAGAAAAAAATAGACGAAATTTTGAAAATTTTTGTAGTATCAAGGTACCCATACGGTATACCATAACTTACTTGATCGTCTCCCATGTTTCTTCGCCAAAGGTTTTCATCACCAGCAACTCCAATGCATAGTTCACGAACCCGTACTAGAACAATAAAGCAGTAATTTTAATCTATTCGTAAAACTATACTTCTTCTATACAAGGTGTTACAAAAATACCCCTAATGCCGAATATGGTATATAGGGACCATCAAACTGAACAACTTTTACTATGGGGTCAACTTTAAAATCGCGAAAAAAAAATCAGCTGTTTCATACAAAAATTAAAATCGAAAATATCAAAATGTATAAAACAGCTGATTTTTTTTGCGATTTTAAAGTTGACCCCATATTAAAAGTTGTTCAGTTTGATGGTCCCTATATACCATATTCGGCAATAGGGGTATTTTTGTAACACCTTGTATAGGCAATCTCTGCCATCTGTATACATAATAAAATCAATGTAAATAAGTAACAACTTACCATTATTGCTATCTTTTTGGTATCTGAAAGGGGAAAAAAAATGATATAATGTTAAGACAAAGTACCGATTTTTTTACACTAAAACACCCAAATTTAAGTTAATACAACTCAAATTGCCAGCTGTTCTTTTATATAGGTATTAAATTAGTTACAAAAATATCCTTTAAAAAGATAAACCTTAATAGTAAACAAATTTATGCGCTGATTAATTTTAAACTAATCAATCAACTAAATTAAAGTAAATCCGTAGGACTTTCATTATTTTAAACCATGGGTCGCCAAACTTTTTAGCCTAAGGGCCAGACTAACTCCTCCACGAAGCCCCAAGGGCCAGAACCTAGCTAGCTTATCGTACCAACATACAGTAAATAACAGTATAGTGGTACGATCCGGACCGTTTCCGCGGGCCGGATTGTTGGTGCTCGCGGGCCGGAGCTGGCCCGCGGGCCGTAGTTTGGAGACCCCTGCTTTAAACTATGAGGCTGGGATAAAGGAGCCGAAATGATACCACTGAAGTCTCGATTAGAACTGCGTGTAATCAAGTAATAAATGCGATTATATATTATTAAGACTACAAGAGTACATGTATGTAGATATAGAAACATATATTAATGACACCTTCACAAAACAAACATTCTTTTTCAAAAAGTAGCGATATTCATACCACACTAAAATAAACAAAGAGGCAATATTAATAAAAAAACAATTACAAGGAATCTAAACGAATGAATCCTTTATTCCATCTCATATTTTTCAAAGGCTCTACAGCCTAGTACTGATTATTTATATTCCATTCAGTTGAAATTAATTTTCTTTTGCGTCGCTCTCCACAATTACTTTGAGGGAAAGACAAAGGAAATTGGAATCATACGATTTTGTTTTTCTCTGAAGATTTACGTAGATATTGAAGAACGTGGTTGCGATTGCTTGACAATATGTTTTTAAGCGCACAAAAAATGCTGAGACGGGTTATTTATTGGGTCCACACCACACACTAGTTTAACTTTAATAAATCATAAGTATTTGCAAAGTTCTTTTCCTACATTTTGACAAAATATTTGTGCATAAAAATACGTGCATGGTTTACTTTGGCTAAAATAGCTTTGGTTCGTGCGATGAGAATGGGATGCTACCTTTTGGAGCTGAGACGCGCACGATCCGTCGGCTAGCCGTAGCGTCGGCAAACTCGCGTAGATGCTCGCATAATGCTAGTTGTGTAGAACTGTGCGCGTAGATTTCTGCTCGACTTTTATTTTAAACGCGAGATTTATTATTACGTGATTATTTTAGTTATTAATTAATAATGAGTGAAAAAGGGGGTAAAACTTTTCCTTTTTTTAAATTCAGTTTTTATTTAAATAGATTCAGATTTTTTTACTTACGCTACTTAACTGCTTAACTATCATTTTCGATCAACTTTGACAAGGTTCCATCTCATTCTGATCGTACGCTATTATACCTACCATTGAAATCAGCATTCCTTACATTTCAAGAATTGTTAAATGAGAGTATTTTGGAAATCCGAACACAGTGTACCTACATATTGTTATATATATATTTACTGTGTCCGAACTGATTTTTTCCCTCCCGACCCGTCCCACTAGACTTATCCACTGGTGGGTGGACGGGTAATTCACGACTACCCCTCTACCCACAACGCTGGTGTGAACCGACTTAAGTACGTCTAGTAATCGACTAATTTATTTTTCTGCCCTACTATTCGACTCAGAAATATGCCTTACGAAAAAAGCGCCATCTACTTCGTTATGAAAGCTCAAGTTTGTGTGTGTAACAGCATGCTACCGTAATGAAAAAGTACAGCTGGTATTTCGTAATCTTTTCGCCGCTAGGTGGCAGTAAATGCAATCCAGTTAAAGCGGAATACAATTTACAAATCATAGTTTCTCGTATGACTCGAGTAATAAAGACCAAATTTTTCAGACTGATATTTTTTAAGACACTTTCTTTAAAATCGTTAAATCTAAGTACTTAAGTATCTCGTTGATTTTGATTTATAAAAATAATAATATGGCTAAATTTCACAGAAAGATCAATATATGACTCACAGTTTTCTTCTTAAAATCCCACAACAAAAACTTCCTTGCGCTGAGAAGCCTTATAATATTCGTACGTCGCACTTTTAATGATATTTTTATTTAGGCCGACGCGGAGCACCTCGAAATACCGAACGCGCCAATGGTTTGGCGCATACTGACGATTCCTATTGGCTGAATTAGAAACTTATCCGTAGTTCCGATTTTAATCTAAAAATATTGCTACCAGCTAATTAATGATAAAAAAATCTTTTGTGATTATAATAAAATTAACATTTGAAAAATCAAAGAATTTTCAGACTTGGCCATACAATTTACAGCTTCATAAGTGCTGACATCTGTGGGACTTTTCACGATACTAGTTTTCTTCACCAGTAGAAAGATGGCGCCCCTTGTAAATTTTAAGTTGAAAACGGATTAACTATCACTTCTACACTATTCTTTTCTGATATATATTCATATTTTTTTGTGAAAATGATTAATCTAGTAAATAAAAGGACGAAAAGGTAAACTAAACTTACTGACTCTGTCTAATGAAGCATTTGTACATACAAGGGTCGGTTTTCCGGGCGACTTGTGACTTGACTTTTTACCGAAAATCCTTGTAAAATCGAAACGCAAACATAATTTCAATGAGGTGGCGATTTGATTTTACACGCGATTGTCGATAAAAAGCCCAAATCGACTAAAGTCGCCGGTAAAAACGTCCCGTGTACCCTTGAATCAATATTTAATTTATAAAAACAAACATTTTGATAGACTTCACATTTAGGTTTTTTGAATATAAAATTACTAATACAAGTTACATTTTAACAATTATCAACTATCTCTTTTATTGTTTATCAGCAAACCCTCCGTTCATCCAGGTTTAGATCATCTTTGATCGAAGGCAAAACCACAAAAATGTTTGAGCCGTTCGATGCCCACTGCTGTGGTTATAGATCTCCCTCAAAACTTTTCTCCCTTTTTCACTATCTAAATATATAAAAGAAGACACTGACTGACTGACGGTCTAGAAATTCCAGGCACGTACGTTCCTTATGAGGTCTAGGGGTGCACTAAAAAGAATTTTCAAAATTCATCCCCTAAGGGGGTAAAATAAGGGATGAAAGTTTGTATGAAAGGTTTTTTTTTTGTAATAATGACATTTATTTTGAAGTCCTGAATACGGTGGATATGATTCAACCCCTAAAGCATGGATGCACAGACTTATTAAGACTAGGGGCCACTCGGGCAAATTATGAACTGATGGTGGGCCACCAGAAGTATAGGTAGTTAAAGACAATGAAAAATTGATAATAATGTATTCAAATTGAAAAAGAATTTATTAATTTGAAGCGTGGCACTGCATAGTGCTTACAATCTTTTTTATATTTGGCTCAAATTTACTTGTAGCAACACGTAAAACTGCTTCCAAACTTTCATTTGCAAGGCGGTTTCGATTTTTTGTTTTATTATTATTTAGGATTGAAAAGGTTTGTTCACATATATAGGTAGAACCAAATAAGCTTGCACATTTCAGAGCGTTTATGCGCAACTCTTTGTACGTATTTTTATCAATGCAGCGGTAAAAGTTCAGCAAGTCTCCTTCGTTGAATTTGTTGCGTAAATCTTGGTCGTTCTGAATGTCGATAATTTCTAACTGCATTAACTCTGGCGCATTTTCAACTGAAATCGTGAAAGGATTGCTAAATATGTCCAACAGAGGTTTCACTGTTTTAAACTCCGAAAATCTGTCTTGAAAAGATTGAATCAAAATATCTAGCTTTTTTACATAACTGAAATTAATAGCAGTTTTTTTGAATTTTTCAGCCATTTTCTTATAATTCGGAAAATGATTGTAATTTCCAGAATTCAATTGCGAATTCTTGCAAATTAAACAAACGACTTTGTTATGCGACCATACAAAAAAGTATTTCTCAGTCCAAATTTCTTGAAACTGCCGATTTTCATCTTTAACCTTACGTTTTTTACTAGTTCCTGGCATGTCCATGTTGCGTTTTAATCCTGACTAGGATTACCACAGCACCTAAAACCAATTACAGTTCCTAATTAATTACCAAAAATAATTGATAAAATATGTAGATAAAATTAATAACAGTTTTACTTACGATTTCACAACACAATTATACACGGCACTTGACGGGAAATCTACGTTGAATGTGGATCAAAATATATTATAATTATGACACCGGCTAGTCGAGTTAAAATCTACACTAGAACTAACGACACTTTACTCAAATTAAAACCGAACTGTCGGTCGCTGCGGTTAGCGTGGCTTTTATACCACGCGCATAGAGTCGAAAACTGTCTGGAGAAATCTCGAAACCGACTCTGGAAGCTTCGTGTATCTACCTACGCGAGCTATCGGGAATTTGGGACTATTGCTATCTCGCTCGCTCGAACAGTATAACGCGGCGCGCTTCCTCAAGAAAACGAATTTAACCGAGATCAGCACGAACATTACCGACCGCTGTTACCGACGCATGCACGGCGCACCGATAAGATTGATAGAGCGCGCGCGCGAGATTCAAATTACTTTTCGAACATTTGTTATTGGTTTTATTCTGGAATAGAACTCAATATTTTCGAATGTACGAGAGTATTATTTTTGCTGTCGGCGGGCCACCAGTATTCGACCGGCGGGCCGCATGCGGCCCGCGGGCCGTAGTCTGTGCATCCCTGCCCTAAAGGGATGAAATGGGCGTGAAATTGGTATAGGGAGAGGGAAAGGGAGAGATTTTCCAGAATCCACGCGGACGAAGTCGCGGGCGGAAGCTAGTGAAACAATAAAAATAAGGTTTTTTGTGCGAGTGTCAGACACAATATTATCATCCTCCATAAAATGATCAAAACAATTTTATCTATTGTTATAAAGACAGGAAGTATTATTTTCACGCAAGTATTTGTTTTGTTTTGTCCTCTGATATTCCGAGCTTTCACCGCGTTTTTGCGGCAAACTCTCAACTCGTTAGTTTTCACAAACAATAATAACATTTTGTGTTTTATGGGAAAACCTTTTTATATTTCGATTCAGTTTTGGTTTTCCTTTGTTCGTTATGCTGAAAGTTCGTTGTACACGGCGATGCTTTCTTGTTAAAAAATAATTTTCTTTTAACAATTTTTTTTCACATATATGTTTAGTTTCACCTTTAGTTATCGATATTTTAAAAACAAGCAAAAAAAGAAAAGACTTTTTTCTACTTGTTTACTGAAAAAATTGTCCCTTATAGGATATTAACCCACAGCCTTAATTCACAGCTACCTTGCGTCTGAAAAGGACATTTCTTTCATTTGTAATTTATGGTATTTAGGTACAAGAAGTCGTTTAATTTTCAGATGTAAAATAAGAACGCATTCTAACGCAGACGAATCGCTAACCGTTTGTCAATGCCCTTAGTAATCTAAAATGGTGTGTCTTCACCTAGTGGCTTAAACATTCAATTCAACTTGCGTCGGACGCATGCAATATTGCCATACTTTGACTTTTTTTAATATTGCCTCCAAACCGTGCGCTTTCTGCCATACTAATTTGTCGTTTTTTGAGAAGATAAGGATTTAATGCAATGAGGCATGCCTCTGTTGGAAGCGTAAGAGGAACGGGAAAGTGACTGTGTCAAGACACACCCAAAGGGGTTTCACGTTTCAACACAACCTTTAGCGCAATCTATTCCATAGCGTCACGTCCATATTCAGTAATTAGAACGCTTCGGTATCCTGTCTAGGTGAGCTGACTGCTAACCTACAGGAATGAAGTGTTTAATTGGATTCTGGAGCTTCATTGCAATTTCCAGAAATAGGTTGCCTACCTCTTTTAATTCCTGAAAATATTGCAATAGGTTTATAGAATTTAGCTTTCCGGAAAAACTCAAATTACTTTATGAATTTGCTTCTGAATATTATGCTCAAATTTTTAGTCAAACTTCGAAAATTTTTCCCTTTACTTCTTGGTTTAAAATACATCAGCTGTCAGTGTTATTCTATGCTGTAAGTCATACAACTGCTAACAATCTTCCAAACAAGTAAAGTAGAACAGGATAACCAATTACAACTAACTTAGGAATTGCATAATCAAACTTAGCAAACAGCTGAGCATTCAGTTCTCGGCAAGTAATCGGAGATATATCTCTGATTTTCTTCCAAGCAACACTATTCAGAATGTTTCGGAACTATTCCAATATTAGAGGCTCGCGTCCAGTAGAATATCGAAAGGATCTGTTCGGCTTAGTTAACTAGTGAATCTAGAACATGTTACAAAAATACCCCTAATGCCGAATATGGTATATAGACCATCAAACTGATCAACTTTTACTATGGGATCAACTCTGAAATCGCGAAAAAAATCAGCTGTTACATACATTTTGATAATTAACTTTTGTATGAAACAGCAGATTTTTTTTGTAACACGTTGTATATCAAAAGACTTCGTTTTTTTCAGTTATCAGTCATACGCCGCCTAATGCTGAGCATAAAGTTCGTTTTCAAAATTGATCCAGGCTGGAGGAAAACGGCGTGTTAACCACTCGACCACGGAGGTCATAAATTTTCATTGTAACTACAACGTTAAAACTTAACACTCTAACGCCCGAGTAACTATTAACTGACTTTAACTATAGTAACTATACTCTCACGTCAGGTTGATATAGACCGACTCATCGTCTCATCAGGTATGCACGCCGGGCCGCGTGGCGGCGCGTCTCACACCGACATTAATTATAGACTCCATACAGAATACAAAGCACATAATAAATATAGCTAAAGCAGTAACGCAGCTACATAGAATGGAAACGATCAAATCTGCCCATTCACACCGAAACACGTCGGTACGAGAGCTTGAAACAAGGTTCGCAGTACGATGTAGCAGCCAGCCAACCACCAACCAAAAGGGCTTACTTTAAATACTGCTTTATATTATGTACTATGATAAAGACTCTATGCAGAATACAAAGCGGCTTGTCAACGCCTTTTTGTTACCCCGAAATGAATGGAAGGTTACGTTGGCAACGGAATTTCTGCAAGTCGACTGTATTTGTTATGGTAAAAATGCTGAATAATATAGGAATATAACACAATATAATACATAACTTTAAAAGGAACATAAAAGTGTATGAAGATAAGTAATTTTCTATTTTTACTATCTTATTATCTAAACATTCAATAATTGGCAAGAATCATTCATGCGTCATTCATGCGTGGCGTGGCGTGTATGGCATCATTCATGCGTCATTTTCACTGACAATCTAATATAGAACGGTCGGTTCGTATATACCAAATAAAGTAGGTATGTAAAGTTAAAAGAATATATATTGAAATTAATTAAAAAAAATATATTTTAAGCAACAGTCAACAAAAAAACTTATGTTCCAGCTGTCCCATCTCATAGAAGCGTCATCAGTTTTAAAAGAAAGCCACCTAGCAAGGAAAAAAAGTAAAACTATTAAAATATTAATTGTCTTAAAAACTGTTAATAAAACAACCTATGCTCCGGCAAGGAACAACCCATTAGTTGTAATTGAACACGTCCCACCGTGGAACAATCAGCAAGTCAAACAACGGGCACTTTGGGCCTCTGCCCCATCTCATAGACCGGCCTCAGTTTAATAGAAAGCCACCTAGTAAGGAAACTAAGTGAAACTATTAAAATATTTATTGTCTTAAAAACTGTTAATAAAACAACCTATGCTCCGGCAAGGAACAACCCATTAGTTGTAATCGAACACGTCCCACCGTGGAACCATTAGCAAGTCAAACAGCGGGCACTTTGGGCGTCTGCCCCATCTCATAGACTGGCCTCAGTTTAATAGAAAGCCACCTAGTAAGGAAACTAAGTGAAACTATTAAAATATATTTTATTGTCTTAAATAAAACAACTTATGCTCCGGCAAGGAACAACCCATTAGTTGTAATTGAACACGTCCCACCGTGGAACAATTAGCAAGTCAAACAGCGGGCACTTTGGGCGTCTGCCCCATCTCATAAACCTGCCACAGTTTAATATAAAGTCACCTAGTAAGGAAACTAAGTGACACTAATAAAATATTTATTGTCTTAAAAACTGTGAACAAAACAACTTATGTTCCAGCAAGGAACAAAACCCCAGTTGTAATTGAACACGTCTTACCGGTGAACAATTAGCAAGACAAACAGCGGGCACTTTGGGCGTCTGCCTCATCTCATAGAACCGTCCACGGTAATAAAAGGAAGCCATTTTGTTTACACTATGCCACTTGAACACTGAATAACAAACGAGGCTTTTAACGATCATTTTATTTAGGAGTTTTTAAAAGCTGAAATAAATGTCATGAATTAGGGTGCTTGTTTGTTCATGACATCAAAATAAAAGCATATTAGAAATTTTATGTTTTATAAAATAATTCTTTATTCTTTTAAAGGATTATTTTTTAAAAACATAAACTTACTAATATGCATTCATTTTGCATATTAGAAAGTTTATGTTTTATAACAACCCATGTCTAGTCTATTCTCTTGTAATTTTGTAATCTTGTAACTTTTTTATCTACACAATTATCTTAAATAATCAAAACTAATTCATTATTTTTAAAATATAGCCGATAATTTCGTCATTAGTTTAATTTTTTAAATAAACATACTTTATTTGTAAGCGTAAAAGTTTACTTACATTTAAATTAAGAATCTATTTGTAGAATATGTTTTTAAGTTAAGTTTCGAATTTTACTTTGTTGGTATGCCTTAATAAAAAAAATGCAATAGATGCGACTAACATTAATTGCAGGCAAATTATTTTATGTCGACCCACTAAATTTAAGTATTTGAGTGCATGTTTAGGTTAAATTAACTACATTGTTAAACACGTCATATCTAAATCTTGTTAAGTGCACGAACGTTTTTAAATGGCAGTCTGACCTAATTTAAGAAGGTCACTTTTGTTTGGCATTTTGGTATAATGTCATAATTGTGTTTCCATTTAACCTAAGCTTTTGACCCATTTGTTAATGCGTATAGTCAGTTATAAGGCTGAATTATCAAACGGTAAAATATGTAACTTGGGTTAATGTTGTATCTTTGTATGTTGGTATTTTTTTTACTTCAACAACAATGTTATGTTTGTCCTTGTTAGATAATTAAGTAGAATTTCCTGCGTCACTTTAAAATAACACAAAACTATATATAGAGTGGCTTTGTACACCGGTTTTCAAGGTGTCACCATCTCTGAGGTCCCGGGTTCGATTCCCGGTTGGGTCAATTTAGAAAAACGAACTTTTCTATATTGGCTCAGGTCTGGGTGTTTGTGATACCACCGTTGTGTCTGATTTTCATAACACAAGTGCTTTAGCTACTTACTTTGGAATCGGAGCAATGTATGTGATGTTGTCAAATATTTATTTATTTATACAATTTTAATGAGTAATGTAAAAAGATATATCATAAATAACTACCTGGCCTAAAATGTTACAACTAGGTAGGATTGTTAAAATGACAAAAATGATTCTGAGTACAAAAATATAGCAAAAAAATTGCTGCATACCTCTACTTCTTTTTCTTCTTAAATTTCATCACAAATACTTAATTAAATTTCACCCATATTCTCTCATCGGTAATACAAACGGCACTAACCATTAACAATGTAATAAAAATAACTTGTAGATGTAAACACGACAGCACGTCAGGTTATACAGTTAAACTGCGAAATCTTTTATTACGTAATACATAAAGGCGTTCTAAGGTCAACATAATATATAGTCTGAGGTGCCATCGTGCGTACTTAGCAACGTGCCAAAGAACTTATTTTTAGATGGTTTGAAAAGTGCAAAAGTGCAAATCTCGTTGCTTCCACAAAGCTTTCAAGTATATTTCAAATAAGTACAGTTTTAACGTTGAAGGAATGTATTTTTAATATTCTGCCATTAAAGCACTCTAAGAGTTTTTAATATCTCTTTGTGAATAAATTTATATTACCACGGGAAAAGCCATATTAGCGATTCGTTTTCCTAAATGATTGAATTTATCTAAGTGTTTCTTGGCATTGGACTACCTCCAACGGTATGGTTTTTACCTTTTTATAATGTTGAATGAATAATGTTGAAGACACCTGGTTTAATCAGCCGTTCAATTAGCGGCCTAGCCTTTTTATTGAAAGGCGCCATCAGCGGCTTAAATGACATCTAGTCAATGCGTCTAATACAACATTTGATTACGAGCTGGCAGATGCCATTGATTGAATAGGGTAACCATGTGATGAAAATATCGACGACCTCCGTGGTCGAGTGGTTTGTACGCCGGTTTTCAAGGTGTCGCCATCTCAGAGGTTCGGGTTCGATCCCCGGCTGGGTCAATTTAGAAAAACGAACTTTGTTATATTGTTTCAGGTCTGGGTGTTCCACCGTTGTATCTGATTTCCATAACACAAGTGCTTTAGCTACTTACTTTGGGATCAGAGCGATGTTTCGCATCAAACTTCGGATAGTCTGTCGGGATTCAAATTAAAACAGATAAATCGAGCCCCAATCGGGCCGAAATGGAACCCCAATACATGATGTCACACGAACATCTATATCTTCTAAATAACATCGGCGAATAGTACAATACGAAACTCCTTACTTCGATTTATCTGTTTTAAGTTGAAGCTCGGCAGACCCGCCGAAGCTCGAAAAGTTAGCCGGTAGAGCCTCTGGTCGGCAGATGCTACGGCTGTTAAAAGAATAGGATAACCACGTGATGAAAAAAATATGTTACTTTTTTATTAATATTGCGTTGCGAATTATTTATTCAAGTAAATACTTTAATTATCATACCATGTTTTTCATAAAAAAGTGTTTTGTCTTTTTTCTTTCGTATTATGTACAGAGTTTGAACGAAGAAGACAAAGCACATTTTAACTAAAATAGGTTTATCAAGCGTTTAATTAACACGGAACATGTTTAAAAGATCGATAAAATACTACAAAATCTACAAAACAATTACAACAGTTTCAATACAATAAAAAAAAATTGTTAGGTATAAATTATTCATATTAGTATTTAACATTTTCTTTGCTTGGATTGGTCTATCACATGCTAAAATGTCTTTAAATTTTGAGATTTTAGCATTCACAATGCTATTTTTATATAATACTAAATAATATACTAGAAAAAATACGACTCGCACCAGATCATGTTCTCGGACGAAAATCGAACCCGCGACCTTTGGATATCCGGTTCAATGCTCTGACCGCTGAGCTCAGCGCTCAACGCTCACCGCTGAGCTGAGGTTCGATTCCCGTCCGAGAACATGATCTGGTGCGAGTCGTATTTGTTCAAGTCTTTTTATTTTTTAAGATTTATTCATAGTTTCGTGTTCCTGTAATGACATAGGCAGTGAAGGTTCTATGGTAATTTTCTTATGAACTGTTGGCAAAGTTTCATGAGTTGTAATAACCGTTTACTGCAACCAAGACGTAATTTAGTCGCAGCTTTTTAGGTAATGGTAGACAATAAAATTGCTTTGGGTAGGTAAATAAAGACGAATGGTTAATATTTTTTTACTGTCTCTGACGTCGATGAAATATTAAAAAAATGCTTTAGCAAATTACCGTAAGACCAACGCAGTTGATATTATTAGATGTAACAAAGGCATAATAAATGATACATTATTTTTGGTATTCACTTGTGTTGACATTTTTTATAAAAGAGTTATTTTATTTAATAAATGTTACATGAATAAATAATGAGGAACTCGGTGGCGCAGCAACTTTCGCTAGGGTCGGTCATGGGATGGGTGACCAAAAATTTATTATCTCGAGCTCCACCGTGCTTCGGAAGCACGTCAAGCCGTTGATTCCGGCTGCATTGGCAGTCGTTAACACTCACCAATCCGCATTGGGCGCGCGTGGTGGGTTATGGCCCATCTTCCTTATCCACCCATAAGCAAGGCCTGTGCCCCAGCAGTGGGGACATTAAACATAGCTGATTATCGATCGAATAATAATAAAACTGAATAATTCCTTTTAAACTCGAAGACTTGCCGACTCAATGTCAGGGTAGTATACAAAATATTTTAAAATTTGACGACCTCCGTTGTCGAGTGGCTTTGTACACTGGGTTTCAAGGTGTCGCCATCTCTGAGATCCCGAGTTCGATCCCCGGTTGGGTCAATTTAGAAAACGAACTTTTCTATATAGGCTCAGGTCTGGGTGTTTGTGATGCCACCATTGTCTCTGATTTCCATAACACAAGTGCTTTAACTACTTATTTTGGAATCGGAGCAATGTGATGTTGTCAAATACATATAAAAAAAATAAAAGTGAAAGGGCGCATGAAAAAGATATGAAAGGGGATTGAAAAAAACCTTCTTCACCCGAACGTGTGGGGTATCATTGTTAAGAACTTTTATGTAGACAAGTTTAGTAAACAAAGGCAATAAAAAGCCCCCATAGTCAGATTTTTTTCCAATATTTTGTTCCGAAGTATTTTTTTTACTTCCCATTGACCTATGAACTTGAAATTTATTGGTTATGTTTATTATTACGTATATTTTACCATCCAATACCACTACAATGATAAGTATGTTTTTTCTTTTGAATTCCCTCATTTTTATATTACAAACCATATTAAATTTGCGGTACGGAACCCTAAATGTGCGAAGTTCGACATGTGCTTGGCCGTATATTAGCAGCGCAAGTCGACTCATTTCAGCCATTTAATACTGGCTCTTATCAACAATCACATTTGGTTTCACTTACTATGAAATAAATACATATGGTGAAATGAAGTACCTACTAACTTTATCCAAACACAAACTGACCTAATTTCTATATATTGTAATAAACAAAAGCGACCCCATGTTAACTTAATTTGTGGCAGTACACTGTTTTAACACAATTAATACGAATACTGCCCCGTTAAAATGTTCCATACGACCCTCTAATTTCCCTTAATTAAGGTCACTATAATTTAGAGAAGGCTTATTTCAGATGCATGTTTCGAGCCTGTTCTGTTATTCAACTTTAGTTCAGGAATATATCACTGGGATTATTTGGGTTAGCCGGCCTAGCAGTTTTAATTCATAAACGCAATTTAAACTTCATCTGTAGGACAAAGTTTAAGATTAACGGGATTGTTATTATTAAACGATTTTCACTGGCGAACATGTTAACTACTGTGGCTTATAGTGAAACCTACGCCTGCGGTATTGGATGCAATTTTTTTTTGTAATATTTAATTTCGCCTGAAGTTGCTGTTGTTAACTTTATTTAAGGCTTCTATATACCTCAAGTGGCGCCCTCATTTTAATTAAATTTATTGCTCGCTAAGTACATAATGTATCGAAAATTCACATGTACAAATTGAAGCTAAGTTTCTATAGTTTATTTACAAACAATAACCTGCTAAAAGTGGCCACTTTTAGCACTTTTGCGAAGTACTACTACAACGAACAAAATTTTACTGAGGTTATTGTTTGTAAATAAACTATAGAACCTTAGCTTCAATCTGTACAAGTGAATTTTCGATACATTATGTACTTAGCGAGCAATAAATTTAATCTAAATGAGGGCACCACTTGAGGTATATAGGGGCCTTAAATACTAGCGTGTAGAATGAATCGTCCCACAGGAACATACAACTGGGATAAAAAATTTGCCTAATGTTAATCCAGGCTTGGAAGCACAGGGTTGACAAAAATCTTCTGTGAACATCTGTGCTTGGAACTATCTGCGTATCAAGTTTTATTCAAATCTGTTATAAAAAATATATGAATGGACAGTTCGTAACCAATTACAGACTTATCAAAATGTCTAGACGGTAAAATAAAGCGCTATAAGCTAATAAAGCGCTACAACTAGTGCAACATAAGTTATTAACGTTTGCTGCATATTTGCGGTGTTTCGCTTGAAGTGCACACTGTGCACAGTGCACAGCAAAGGCCTGGCTAATGAAATTGTTCGAGGCAGGAAATTTTAATTACGAAATTTTAATAACTTAGCGTTCGCGACGGATTCTCGATTTATGACACTACGGGGCGCACATATTTTAAACAAAATTAACTTACATATATTAAAGTGAATCATTTATCACAAAGTTTAATGGGAATAAGCTTTTATAAAAGAGTTTATGACTCTGTAATTTTATAAGTATTTTTATTCTGTAACAACAATATACCATTGTTTTTTTTAAAGCTGACTATGAAAAATTTAAGTTACTGTTTTGTTTGTAAAGTAGTAAAATTATTTTACTTTATACTTAAGTTCTCATTATGTAAAGTAACTTTTCAAGTAATTTTTCTAATAAGTAGTAAAATAATTTTACTACTTTATCAAACAAAACAGTAACTTAAATTCTCATAATGTAAAGTAACTTTTCAAATAAGTAAATAGTCAGCATTTTCGTAATTAAAATAATTGAATTCACGATTGCAAAATAATGAGTTCCTGTAATTTCACTAAAATTACTCGTGAATTCAATTATTTTAATTACGAAAATCACAGGGAAATTAAATTTAACTTTAAACAAATGCTGGAGTTCCCGTAACAAAGTTCCGGGTTGCTCCGGGTCCCTGTTTAAGCAAAATTAAACAGTCATCTTACCCATTAACCCGGACTACGTGTATTCAACTAATGCCTGGGTCCGCGTTAGAGATCTTTGTAAACGATTCCTACGCATCAGGGTGGCTAAGGAAGATACTCCACTAAAGAGAGAGAGAGAAAGCGAGAGAGAGAGAGAGAGCGAGCGAAAATATGATAATATGCCTTGCATCTAGGCCCTAGCTTCATGTATAACACAAGTGAATCACTAGAAACTAGGGAGTTCAAGAACGCGTATTAGATAGACCGAAGCAAAGTATGTTCTGGCTGCATGCTTGTTAGAAACAGCTCCTGAGTTTCGATCGCCTTAAAAATGAGACTTCTTCCCTCCTTTCTGCTGAACCGTACCCCCTAAAGCGTAGCGCAGACAGTGCAGTGTAAATAGCTAAAATGTATTAGTGGTTTAGAACACATCTCTTCGTTTTGCATCTTCTTTACGTTTTGGCGGAGTCCAAGTCCAACAAAGCAAGTATCAATGAGTCGCTCGTCGGCATCGTAATAGTCTTCTGTCTATCTCCCTTGCACTTGTGCACGTCATGTCTCTTTTGACAAATATTATAGCACAGTGTAGCATAGCTCGATAGTGATTAGTGAGCTTTATGGTTGTTTGAAATGTTTATTACCAAAGCTTCTAGGAAAGAGCGTTGTTGTAAATTGTTTTTAATTTTAAAGCATTGTTTGCTCCAAGAATCCAATACTCAGAAAGAAGTTTTTTTTTAGATAAAGAGACGCCCTTTGCTTGAAGGTAGATAAGACCGTGTATTTTATTATTAAAATACTGTAGGATGATATTTAATGAAAGTATAATTAGAGTTGATTATCGCATACTTATATTAAAATAGATCTAAAGCCGTTTAACAAGTACCTACATATTAATTAATGATCTCATAAAAAGAATAGACTCGTAAAAATGAATAGTATTTACGAATCTATTCTTTTTATACCAGTGATTATACCAATCAGTTACTGATCTAACACCTAACATACTTCACCTTTATTTATCTTGAAATTATTAAGTTTAAAAATAATTATTTTTTAGGTCAGGGAATTAGTTTCTAAAAGCAAATCCTATTAAGGCAAGACCTGTCTTTTTTTGACAATGTAATTTATTTAAGTAATTGAATAATTAATGTACCTAATTGTTATATGTAAATTCTATAAATTAATAATATTCAACACAATGTATATTATATGGAATAAATTAATCGAATTGAATTGAATTTTATCGACACTCGCTTGTTAAATCTTATCGCAAACCTTTTCAAAGAATGGCCTAATTCAAATGAGGTTGCGATTAGATTTTACAAGCGATTGTCGATAAAAAGCGCTATTTGGCTAAAATCTTCCAGCAAGTCGCCTCCTAAGTCGACCCGTGTAAATACCACATTAGTACTTCTAACTATAACATAAAAAAATTGGAAATGTCTATAGAACTCTTACTCCGATTTGCTATATACAGCATCTCTAAATGCGACAGTAACTGGCTTACTAAACTATAAATTTGATGGATAACAAAACTCAAATAGACGCTAAGCTTGCAATCGTTTTAAAATAAAGTAGTTAATTGTTTGCTGTCGATTTTGATTGCGAAATATAATGTCCTCACAGACTACACGGACAAATATGGTGCAACTGCAGATGAAAATTCTAATAAAGACAAAATTGATGTTTCTAATTTTCTCGATTTTGGAAGTTATCTTAATGAACTTTTTAATTTGTGATTTTAGCATTGACAGTGCTATTTTTATACAATACAATACAATTCCCGCCTAAGACAACCCTGGTGACGAGTCGATTTTTTTCTAGTATATTATTTAGTATTGTATAACCTTAATGAAGTTTGTCTAATCCATTCGTTTGTCGTCGCTGTCTAAGAGTAGATTTTTCAACCATCAGACAATATTTTACCGATGACTATGATTTTTGTGGAAGTAAACAAGTAATAAAATTGTATCTAACTGTTGAAAATCAGCCCCTAAAATTAACTGTACGCCACAATCATTATTATGCGCCGTTACGATATTTATACAAGTATGTATCTGAGTTTAAAAGCAACGCAAATACTCACAGATAGTATAAATATATAAAAACAATAAAATGTATAAATATTAGACAACATCACAAACATTGCTCCGATCCCAAAGTAAGTAGCTAAGCACTTACTTGTGTTATGGAAATCAGGGACAACGGTGGTAAACAGACACACCCAGACCTGACCCAATATAGAAAAAATAGTTTTCTAAATTGAACCAGCCGGGGATCGAACCCGGGACCTCATAGATGGCGACACCTTGAAAACCGGCGTACAAACCACTCGACCACGGAGGTCGTCAAATAGTAGGTATTTCCTTTGTAATTTTATGAAACTAGGTGGCGTAGTGGTATAGCGCCTGCCCCATCGATTGCGGTGGTTATGCAACTTTCGCAAGGGTCGGTCATGGGATGGGTGACCAACAATTTGTTATCTCGAGTTTCTCCGTGCTTCGGAAGGCACATTAAGCCGTTGGTCCCCTCTGCATTTGCAGTCGTTAGCACCCACCAATCTGCTTTAGGCCCGCGTGGTAGGTCATGGCCCATTTTCCTTATCCACTCATAAGGAAGGCCACAGGCCAGGCCCTCCAGCGTGGGGACAAAAAGGGGCTGATGATCATTGTAATTTTATATGCGAGTGTTGGCGTTTCGCATACTGATGCGTAGTCAGTTCACTGATTATAAAATATATGTCTTTAATTTTAAATTTTCAGATTTTAGCATTGAATGCTAAAATCTCAAAATTTAAAACATTATATAGCTTTCTCATCTTAATTAATTGTTTAAAAATATCTGGAAAGATGTTCAATTGAATGTCGAGGTTAATTCCTTGTACATTGGTGAGATGGCGCTGGCTTACAGCGTAAGAGTTGATATACTAGAAAAAAATTCGACGTTCTCACTAGAGACTCGGTAGCTCAGCGGTCAGAGCATTGGACCGGATATGCAAAGGTCGCGGGTTCGATTCCCGTCCGAGAACATGATCTGGTGCGAGTCGTATTTTTTCTAGTATATTATTTAGTATTATATTTGAGTCTATTAAAGCTTTTTAATGTGAATTGCGCGGAAAGCACCTCTCCGAATTTCCAATAAATGGCTTGGCTATAAATTTTGCATTCATTATCCATAATACATTGCATGAGCTATATTGAATGTGTTTTAATCGAATAGTTTCGTTAATAGTGCAGGCCAACGCTTAATCGATGTAGAGCGTCGAAGCAACTCGATTATCGGTAACTGACCGATTCACTGTACTTGTAACAGGATTATACGCTACTTGTGTATCGATTGGTTTATTGTGTACGTTCATTAAAATGGACAAAGGCAGATTTCTGTTTTGATACAAGTTATTCGATTGATTAGTATGGAGATGTCATTGCAATCGCTATTTGTGGTTTGTTAGAACACAATTTAGTCTCAGAATGTTTGCAATTATACTAGGTTGTTTACCCTAGAAATTTGGGCACTCGAACCGAGTTAGAGGAATCGAGTACCCGACTCGTTAATAACACAAGCAGACTATGAATTTATTTAATGCTTGATTCCTAATGAGAATGATACCGGTTGAATTTGAACGAAAGCGTGTTAAGCTAATCGAAACAAATTATGTAGGGTACCTAGAATTGGTGAGGTTTCCCTTCATTTTAATAGGGAGATCACATGTTCAGTTTGGCATCAGTCCATTCCATCAGCTTGGTAAAAATTTTGGATCATCAGTCTGGAAAAATTCATAGTCTACACAGACGGAATGGAGTGATGTCAGTATTCCTCTATGTCCATGTTTTTTTGCATAGATAACGTCTTAAATTTTCCGAAAACTACTTTGCTCATAGCCTAGTGCGTTGGTAACAAGTACGTCACAGATATTTCATTTACTTTAGTTCATAAGAAGCTGTTACAGTAATGCGAGTTAGACAAAAAAAAATCCTGATGCTAGATTTTTTTTTATCCCCTATACTAATGCTATTTTT
This sequence comes from Catoptria pinella, assembly GCA_963556745.1. Classification (NCBI taxonomy): domain Eukaryota; kingdom Metazoa; phylum Arthropoda; class Insecta; order Lepidoptera; family Crambidae; genus Catoptria; species Catoptria pinella. The sequence goes on from OY750777.1 coordinate 4,546,992, forward strand.
AAAAATTTTCTACACTTCGAAACTAGCTCCCAGCTCAGTCTCTACAGCTTAAGGTAGTACAACCAGACAGATACACATCTGGATCCCCTCATTGGTGGATTGAAGAGGAGAAAATTGTATACATGGATCCACCGGTGGAGCCTAGCGGTGGATCCAAGTGGACGGAGGGTCAATTAATAAATAAATAAATAAATATTTATGACAACATCACATACATTGCTCCGATTCCAAAGTAAGTAGCTAAAGCACTTGTGTTATGAAAATCGGAGACAACGGTGGTATCACAAACACCCAGACCTGCGCCAATATAGAAAAGTTCGTTTTCTAAATTGACCCAACCGGGGATCGAACCCGGGACCTCAGAGATGGCGACACCTTGAAAACCGGTGTACAAAGCCACTCGACCAAGGAGGTCGGAGGTCAATTATCACCAACTGAAAAGGTTAAATAGGTTTAATAGTATCTTAAGTATCAAACCCGATAGCGAAACGCCATAATATATTTGATTAATTAAACTTAGATAAAGATTTACCTATATTTTAACAATCAAAAGTTATTTCTTTCATTTTATTTTACGTGTGAAAGAATCAGCCAATGTAGGTACCTCTATTTAAATTAGGTATTTGCTGAACAAATTTTACGGCGTTTCCCACAAACAATATTAATATAGACGTCCTGCAATAGCATGCAATGTGCCCAGTGAGCTATAAAACCGTAACTCATGCCACAGTATAAGTAAAGTAACAGTATAGTGTCTCAACCGCGTCCTTGAAATAATTACCTACGACACTTACACGCAATAAACCGCCGCATTAATTGTCATTCTTGAGTTTAAAGATGTTAAAACTGGTTGCGATCTCAAACAAAGTCCAAGCGGACTAAATCGTGGGCTGTCGCTTGTTCAGTAGGTACATACCTAGATAATTTCGTGCCATCATTACGTGAATAAATGGAGCTTCATACACTGTCCATGTCCGTAAGTTACTGCGGCGCACTTACAACTGTATCTGTAGCACGAAAAACATCGAGTGACAATCGAATTAAGTCGAGCAGAAATGTAATTTGTATTGGATTTTTTCATAGTTACTGTTACAGTGGTAAGTACACATTCGATACGAAATTATTATTTCATTTTTTAACTCGATAGTTTTTTGTACTAAGTATATGACAGACTATTGTAAATCCAAGTATGCTGACAGTTATTAGCGCTATTTGGCCACTTTCGGCCAGTTTGTATGAAGATGGAATACTGGTGCTTATTTTATACTGTGCTCATAGCTTTACGCGAATATTAAATTTTATTACCATAGTAACCCTTGTTCAAGCGGGAAATAAACGCTTTTGTGCTAACTTGGTTTTCTCCTAGAAATTTAAAATTGCTTTAAATACTATTTCAAATAATTAAAATCTTACTTAGTAACAATGATATAAACAATTTACAAGAATATTATTTAAGCTAGTGACCAGTTGAAACATAAATAGTTAAAAAAAGCTTAACACTTTTAAAAATCTTGACTTTACTTTTAATTACATTATAAAATTGCTTTCACAACCTCAGCGGTATTATACTTACAAATAAGCTACATACTTTCTGCTTGAATAGTCTATCACTTGCACAGATCAAAAAGTTTCAAAGAAAATTTCCATCTTGTGATAGTGGAAAACTTTTCAATTCTGTACGTGTCACAGACTAGTTAAGATGGATTTAAGATAGAGATACTTTTACGTCTTAGCTATTCAAGAGAGAAACTTTGTGAAAGCTTGGACTTACTTCCATACTTAAGTAGTTATGGAAAGATAAGTGTAAGTATACTGTGGCTCTAACTAATAAAGAACTGATTAATATAAAGTTCATCTTAACTGTTAGTATTAAGTAATTTGTTGTCAAGTCAAGTCGAAATAATCTTTATTCAAATAAACTTAATAATTAAGCGCTTTCGAATAGTCAATATTTTTCTACCACAAATTTCAGACTTTTTAACTGACAAGAAGAACGGGCGCAAGAAACTTTATCACTGTACCCGTAGCACAAACAGCTATCGAAAAAAATAACGCACGTAAAACATTCGATAGAGTAATTTTGTATGGAAAATTTGTACAGCGCCATCTATCGCCGAAAAGCTAAATTACATTTTCCATAAATAATTACTCTATCGATAAGTTTTACGCGCGACTTTTTTCTCGATAGAGATGTTCGTGCTAGGGGGGAACAGACATCTAGATTTTCTTTTAATTTAACTCTAATGAAACTACATTTCCCGCTTGTTCCTCGCAGGACAATAAAGAAAAATAATCCACTTTTTTATACTTCCTCTTGATTTTGATTTGCAATCGTCTTCTTCGTTTAATTCTATTTTTTAAGTGATTGTGTTTATTAGGATTTACAGTCTAGGGTTTTTCTATATAATTGTTAATCATAAACCTTATGAATAGAAATGTTAATTTTAAAGGGCCTTGTAACAGGTCTGTTTACCGTACTTTTCAGCTAGGTTCTAATGATGTGCTCTTTGTAGTTAGTGTTTCGCGCTGTGCAGTTAAGTTTGTATAAGGGCTTCATTAGTCACATGCACATCACATTAGGTGAACTGCACATCTTCGTTATCATTTCCGTGTAAGTATGCAGAATGTTTATTATGTCAGCAAAAGAAAAACATACTGCATATTAGTCTTTTATTTTGTGTATGGGACAAGCTCTACTTATTTCAGGTCCCGTCGTTATAAAAAAGACTATCATATATTTATTTATTAATTAGTATTTATTTTTATTCTGTTATTAAAAGCGCATAGTCTGCACACTAGCGCTGTCATTGGAAACAAAATCTTAGTGTTTAAATAAAGACGAAATTGTGAATTACGTCTCTATAGAGCACTCCGAAGAAGCTTTGTGGTACTTTTTATCGCTTAGTTAGACAATATTTTCTAGTCTGTCTTTTTTTAATGGTGTTTTGTTTTGTTTTGTGTTTTTGCGAAAAATGACCACTTTTAGCAATAAAACTCCATTAAACTAAACTAAAGGCAAGAAAATATTGTTTAAGCAATAAAAAGTACCGCAAAGCTTCTTCGGAGTACACTACAGAGAGATAATTCACAATTTCGTCTTTATTTAAGCGATATAATTTTTTTCAATGGCGGCGCTAGTGTGTAATAATCTCTTAATATTCGTTTGTAAATAACAAACAGACTTCATACACATAGACATTATTAAAGAATATCATACGTACTTACTAAATGTACACCATCATTCAAAGAATACTATCATTAACTTTTAGGCACTGTAACAAAAACTACTTAGAACTATCCCTATCCTACCAAAGAATCGGTTTTACGAGGGAAAACACCTAAAAGTTCAGGCTAAATTATGACACTGCCAATAAAAAGGTTTATAGGCTTAACATAGTATTTTACGAGGCATTGCGAACGGAATATTTTCTTTCCTATACTTTTTATACAAAGTGTAGTGTTGCAGTTTTATTGCTGCCGATTAGTTTTAAAATTCCTGATGACACATTTTTTTATTAGAACTGTGGCCCTACCATGAGTTGATGCAAACTGTTTACGCTACCGTAAACTATCGGATATACCGCTCACAGTCAATGCGAGTGAAAGAGAGAAAACGATAGTTTACTGTAACGTAAACAGTTTGCATCAACTCATGGTAGGGCCACTGGCCTTAAAAATCTTTCCGGACCCTTGGGTCCTATGCTCAACTGGTTGTGCCGTTGCTAGGTTGTTGAAAAACTACATGCTGTACATAATTTTTATGTTCCGGTAAAATTAAATATCGAATATCAATTTTTATTGAACCATTTTGCGTTTAAAACAATCACGCAACTCAATTAATATTGGATTTTTTTTTGAGATTTTAGCATTTAGCATTTATACAATACTAAATATTATACTAGAAAAAATTAAATTTTTGGAACCGACCTGTGGAAGTCCGGTCCAATGCTCTTACCGCTGAGCTACCGAGTCACTCAGTCGCGGGTTCGATTCCCGTCCGAGAATATGATCTAGTGCGCTGTGCGAGTCGTATTTTCTCTAGTATATTATTTAGTATTGGATTGGTTGATATAAACAGTGCTATACTAAATATATTTTTTTATAAACTCTATATATCATTATTTATAATCTCTATGTAAATCGTTATTATTTAATTACACGATTGGAAATATTGGAATGTCATGGCTTATTTTTGTTAAAAAATTCTATGTTTTTTAGATTTGGTGCTATCTTTCTTAATTAGAGCGATGGTGCTTTTGTAACATGTTGTCTTTTGTGGTCTGTTAGTACACAGTAACACATTGTTAGTAGAGTGACACATCAAAACATTGCTATTCAACAAAGCTTTAACTACGTTTATTAGTGAAGGGTTACAACACCGACAACATTTTGTGGGGTACAAGTTTACTCCACGAAGTTCCTCCTCCAAATTTCCCGTTTGACCTGTATAATGCCAACTTTATGAAATTACTGGTGTACAGGGAAGAAACACTAATTGCAAAACACACAGATGTCGGGAATAAACTTTTGTTACCACTAAATAGTTAAAATTCAGTTTGGAACTTTAATTACAGTATGAAAACTTTTAATTTTAGTTTAGTTTTGCTTAGCTAAGTTTACTTTAATTCTAACTCAACCCAACTGTTGCCGAGCCGGCCTCTTTTTTACTAGTTTATGGTTTTTTACTTTTAACTTATATTTTTGAATTCTGTACTTTTTTATACTATAACATATTTTCCTTGTTTTCGTACTCTGTGTTTTTTCTTCTATGTGTCAAGTCATGCTCATCAGTTTTCAATAATAAAAGTACATTTACCACAACTAACTTTCATTATTTAGAAATCCATTTAGCTCAGTTTCACCAACATTTATTATTATTATATTTCAAAATAGGTTGTTTATGAATTTCTGGGAAGTGAGAAGATTAAAAAAAGGTTTTATTTGATTCCTAAGTCTCTCACTCTAACAATCGAAATAAATAGAGAAATGTATTTCGGATTCTGATGGTTTTTAATTAATTCTCAATCAAATACTTTAAAACAAATTAAAAATCACAAATGCAAAGGCAATAATGTCTACTAGTCAATCCAGCCCGAAACCAATACTATAACATTAAAAACAGTTTTAATTGAGTTTGAATTTTAATTGCACACAAAAAGCTTTCTCGTTTCCAGTTAAAAACAGCTTTAGCTGGCAACATTTTTTGCAAACGAATGTTTCATTCAAATCGTGAACCTAATGGCAACTCGATTAAGTTGGAGTTACTTTTAACACAGTAAAAAAAAGCCATTTTACTGTCTACTATTAACTGCGCTGTAAAGGTACAGGACAAACGTAGCTAACAGAGACAAATTTTTGAACATTTTCACTATTAGTCCAGTCAATAAAGTGGTGAGGAGGTTATCAAGTCGACGGTATTTTTTTATGTAGAAGGACAACTTCCAGCCTCACCCGACTTCATTAGACGTGTTACATTAATATTGATATGCGTAACTAACGATTTGAATATTATTTCTTGCTTTTTAGAGGTATTTCATTTTGAAGATTTTTTCAGGTTTTTTGAAGGAGGTTTTTCTTTTTTTTTGAAGCTTTTTCCATTGTTGGCCTTTTTTTATTGCGCGCTTTAACCTCTGGGGCCCCCTTCTTTAAATCATTCATTTGAAATCGTTTGTGTGACTTAAGTTGCCTGCGACGTAATGTCAAAATTGAGGACTAAATTGCACTCTAAAATCACTGACCTAAAACTGACAACAGCTGACCAACGAGTGAACAATTAAAACGGAATTCGAATTTAATTTGCTATGTCAAATGAAAATGAGTAGCATACAGCGCTCGATGCCTCGAAGGATTCAAAAATAGGGCCTCTTGTCATGTCCAGCTGACGCGATTTTATGTGCGCGTTTCGTTATAAATTTTTGGCTTAGGATCAGATAATTTGGCAGCTTAGCAGTATAACCAAAATCGCGTGTCAACTGGCTCGTAAATCGCGTCGTATACAAGTTCTCAGTATTTTTGTCTCTTTTCGGTGATACGTATCTGTAGTAAAATAGCGGTCACGCGATGGCTGTCCTCAATAGATTTGTTCGTATATTAACGTGTCGCGTTTTAATTAGGGGCTGTATTGTGTTTTTTTCTCAACTGTTAATCTTTTTGGACATTCTTTTTTAAATAAAAAGTACATTTTGTGTTGGAAAAAATTAAGTCATTTATTTATAAGAGAAAGTATTATGTAAAAATAGCATTTTAAAGCATGTCAAATGCTATTTTTACATACTTTCTCTTATAAATAAATGACTTAATAGTTTCTCTTATAAATAAATGTGTGAATGCTAAACTCTCAAAATTTAGAAACTCATTTATAAATGTAACCCAGGTAATTTTTTAATTTAAATCAAATACTTGGTGGGTGATGAATCGTAATACCTATTGTCATACTGATTTGAACTAAATACAAGTCATTTCCTTTATTTAGTAGGTTTCGATTATAGTAAACTTAGTGCAGGACTACACAACATTAATGGTTTGAATGCAGTATTTTTTTTGATAAATTTTCTTGCAGCCTGTCGATTTTGTAACCAAATTCGAACCTCTTGCGCTTAAAAAAGATGTGTATGTATTTTTAAATGTTCAACATTCCAATAACTGCAGTTGCTTTTATTAATTTTAAAAATTTAATTTAATTTATTATATTTTTTTGTTATATTTTTTTTTATAGTAAGCAAGATAAGTAATGATAAAATCATGACAAGCAAACATAGCTACCTTATTTTTAACTGACTTCAAAACATGAGGTTCTCAATTCGTAGCGTTTCTTCATCACCTTTTTCTAAATTCTATTACCATTGAGAGATAGCGCCATAAAACCTTAATAAAACTATTCTTAGTAAGGGCAAGAAAAGTCCGGGTAAGGACAAATCTAATCTTGATCAGGACATTGTGTGTGACATGCGAAAATCCGAGAACCCGTGATCTGGCGAAAGCTGGGTGTTCCTACGGGAAAGATTTTTTCTCATGTGAACATGAATGGGCTTATTTGAAATATGACCTGATATCTCCGGTTGGATTTCGTTGGAATGTTTATATTTCATTATAATACAATGTAAGAGACAGAATGAGGAATATATTCTTAGAAAAGATTGTGATTATATTAATATATGTTTTATTGTACTTTGTTTTTAATGAAAACATCAGCGTAGTTTGTATTTTATATTTCAATGTTTTTCTTGAACAAATTATATTGACCGATCCTCTAGGGTTAGCAACACAGTTAATGATAGACATCCGTCGTTTCAAAGCCTTGTGGACAATTAACAGCCCTACAGCATAAAATAATATATTTTTAAATTACTTCCATTTTACACGCTAGTTACATAAACAGCATACGAACTAAACGTGCTTTTAAAATTCAATCATTATAAATACCGTTGATTTGGCTGGCGCCAGCGCTAACCTATTGTGGCTCTTTACCGTGATCGAAGCACAATGGAGCTGCATTGTGGCCTGACAGCTGAACAGACAGTGCCATTCAGTGTTCGACAGTTTCTGATTTAAATTGTCGTCGGTGATGTTACACGAAAGACAGGAAAAGGCGTTATGCAAAATTAGAAACTGTCAAAGTCCCCCGTAACTACGGCAGCTGCTAAGGTGCGTAAACGTCGGGAAAATAAAAAAAACAATTAAAAACCCAAACCGAACACCAAAAAGCATTCAATAAAACCGCGCTTGTAACCGCAAAAAGTATTTTATTTCGTTGTGCGTACGCGCGTAAATCTAAGGGCTAGTTTACATTATCTGCTGTTAGTAGAGAGTAGACATACATTGCCTGTTGTGTTTGATGTTCTTTTAAAATCAACGAACAGCTAAGATAATGTAAACTAGCCAGAAGTGAACTTGACTGTCTCGTGTCATATAAATAACTCACGTGAGGGTATTTGGAATAGGTGTATAAGTCGACTGTGAATTTTATCAATTTCGGATCATTTTTATACCTGCAGTGATTTTTTTTTAATATACTACGTGAACGTATAGCAAAGATCATAATAAATTATTATACTCGTAGATCTTTTGAGAAATCGTAACATGTTTTTGGACATTTAAATTTTATTAAACTTTACAGACAGAAAATATTATTAGACATTGGGAGTGTATTTAAAATATCTAGAAGAATTTCTAGTCTATAAATTTTACTTCGCTGTAATTAAATTTCTGCTCAACAACAATAATTATGTTTTTTTTACTCGAAGTTAGTTGTTTTAATTTAAAGCTATATAAAAAAAACAAAAGCCTATATTAAATTCAAATAAAGATAAACAAACCTTAAAAATGGGATTTCTTTGTAAAAAACAATCAGACATTGTTTTTTCTGCAATGCAATTATATTTGTAATGTTTGTCGGTATTTTCATAAAATTGTACCATAAACAAGATTTGGATTACCTTTACACTGGGCTACAAAGAAAACGGGTCCCCATTTTATTTTCATACAAATGCTCAGTTGCTCACTTCACAGTGTATTTGCTAAAAAAATAGAGCATTTATAAATTGATGGTTAGACCAAATGTTCAACATACCAATAAGCATTTAAGGAACTGCAAAAACCTTTAAATTTCTTTAACATACAATAAATTAATCACGATTTGAAATATTAGAATAAAAGTCAGTGTATGGAACCCAATTGCTGTTTACGTTTATTCCTTTTCGAGGAAATCAAGTCAGTATATGTTTGACATGCTTAATCGACACTTGAACATCCAAGTTATCCATCGACATATAAATCATTACAGACATGGTAATTTTTTTTATCAATAAGATAATGTTGATTTGAAGTGAGCATGTTTCTTGATATTTTGATGAAAAAAAACGTGGTGACTCATTTTCTTTGCAGCCCAGTGTATTTGCATTAATTAGCTTTATCTGCTTTAATCTTCTTACTTATCGGGGTCAGACACTTTTCTGTACCTATAGCTTAGTCATCGTTTTATTTCGGCGCTTACTTACATTTTATCACCAACATTTATAAGGGGTCGGGTAAAGAAATATTACGATTATGCAAATCCTTTTTTTGCGTTTAAATTAAAGTCTGCACTTTATTTTGCTTTGCATTGCTTCTAACCTACAATCTTGACTTCCTACCGACATACCCGATGGAATGATAAAAGGGAAACTAAATAAGTTAGTTATAATATACAACTTGCAAATATTTAGGACTTAAAAAAGCCAGTCACATTCTTATTGTAATCACATTGTTCATTCGTAGTATTACATGTAACTGTACTAAATAGTGATTATTAATCATTTTAAAGAACTAACCTTTGCTTGGTTTATTATTTCCGTACTTACTTTTTTCTTTTTCAGTGTTCAATTACGTAAACACACAGCTCACTACATATATCGATAAATTTCTCGGAAATTGCTATGTGGAATCAACTAAATAGGCTGGCCCTACCCTTGGATTTGCTTGTCATATATAAAGGGAGTGGTAACACTGTGCTAATTACACAAATGGATTAAATTGGTGAGGGCGTGAGTTGTGTTGATTTAGATAGTCATAACTTGTTTGCTTTAATCAACTTGATTTTCTGGATGATTAAAGGGCAATGATGTATGTGATCACCAAAGTGACTAAACTGTTAAGTTATTGGAGTAAATAGAGTTTGCATAAGATTTGCATGAAGCTGCGTGGTGCCTTGCAAAGGCATATGACCAACCCTTCATGCTTAGGTGTGTCGTAAAAAGCCTATTACTGGATTGAAACTTTGCATTTGTTACATTGTTTACAACAAAATAATTGTTACTGCCGCCTTTTTTAACCCTTAAACGCCAGGAAAATGAGACAATAGATATTCCATTGTTATCCGGCCGCATGCGTCCGCTCGGGCGTTGATGAATTAAATACTTATTATTTTCATTTATTTTTTTCTATATGGGCCCAGCTGAAAATTATGGATTACATTCTGCTACACAAGCTGAGCTGGTTAGCCGTTTCGGTTGTTAAATAGTAATATCTTATCTTTAAAATCTTTAATTGTGTAAGTATGTAATGAAAAGTGCTGAATAAATATTTACTTTACTTTACTACACATTTGTATAGTTATGTTGACGTAGCCATTTGCTAAGCAAGAAGGCAAATTCTACGCAGACGAAGTCGCGGGCTGAAACTGGTAAATGGATAAAAGTTTGTGAAAATTAACTACTTACTTCAACTCCAAGTCTTTAATAAAAGTTATTCAGTGATCCATTAAACGTGTTATGGTTTATTCTATTATCCATTATCTCAAGCCAACTTGTGTAATGCACTTTATTATTGAGTAGTTTGAACTTAATACAGTAGAGGTTTAGCTTCAAAATTAACAGCAGAAGAGCTATTAACTAACTTTAAATTTAAAAAAGAAAGTTAGTAACTTAGACGTTAAAACTACAAAAGAAGTTTCTGACTTGCTTGGTTTTTGGTGATATTATTATGTGATAGGTAATGACTAGTCATAACGCGACTTAGTCCGTCTACGCATTAGGTACACCGATCTTAAAGGGTTTTGAATACAGCTAGGCTAAGTTCCATCTAGAATACTATTGTGTTACCATGATTTTGCTACAAAAAATATCTTCAAAGCGACGGAACCCAAACGGGGGTAAATTTTTGCTTTGGCATATGTAAATCGCACACTCTCCGAAGCGGCTCCTTAGATTTACATGTTCGATATTTGTCAAAGCGAGTGCTATACGTGATCTAAATGTGGCCAATAAAATATATGTATTTGCACTCCTGTCTGAAAGGGAAAGTGCTTAGAAACATTTTGGTATGTAGGTCAAGTGTTTAGTTCAAAATATGTTTTTGTAAGATATAAGTTGAGTTTATTAGTGAATTTAATTTATTCAATAATAGAATATCTAACTCTTTTTGTAAGTACTGAAAATTCTGAAAACCACCACCGGCAATAGTTTAAATTACGCATTGAAAAGGGTGATTTCTTTAAGCCAATAATCAGCAAAATAGTTCGTAGCCATAGTAACCGTAGCAATGGCCTCGCTCGTAGCAACCGTAGCCAGGCTTCGTAGCAGTTTGCAAGTGTCAGCTCACGCGTTTTAAAGTCATTTATATTTTTTAGAGAGAATTGTGGTATGTGGTTACAACCGCCCTAGCTAACTGTTATAAACTGAAAAATCTCTCAAGTTCAGTTCAATAATGCTTCTCCTAATTCGGGCATAAAAGAGTTAAATGCCGGTGCCACCTCAGAGTCTGGCTATTGTTTAAAATCTTAATATTTTTACGTGACTGATTTTTTTATCCAGGTTTTCAAATATTACAATATAAGGCAATCAACACTATTGACGATTAAGTCGTTAAACTATGTCCCACGAAAACATAATAATTACTCTCTGAAATTTAAACAGACTGAGCTTACCTTTTTTATTACAGGCTAATTAAATTTCTTAATATTGCTTCGGGAACAAACGTTTGACTTACCCATAAGTTTGTCTTTATTTGTCCACTTTATCTTAATCTTTGTTTGTAAAAGCTCTTGTTTCTTGTAAAGTGATCATAGATTGCTGAAACTCCTTGCAAATGTTCTGATAGTGGCACGAAGATATTCAACAGTTCAGTATTGGATACTAACACTAAAGACCTTCGCTTCAACAAATCATGACAGTTACTATCTTGACATAGAAGTTTGATTATTGTATTGTATACCTTTATACATTCGGACAACGGAGTTATCTTATAAGGTCATCGTTTTTTTCTTTTGAAGGACTGAAACCTTTAAAAGTAAAAATAAAATTGATTGTTAGTATGAAATATTTCCTGCTGAGTATCAAGAGTAACAATCCGAAGTTTATTTATCTTTAATTGATTTTTGCAATTTAAATGAAAGTCCGAAGCATGCGAAATACCAATAGTATCTACGAGCTATGCAAACTATATTCGACATCGGAAACTTTTTTCTGTGGCTTTTAACTTTACCAACTCGTATAGCGTCAATTTCCAATATCTTTGAAAAAGGAAAATAAATATATATATTCTTTCTGTGACTCACATACGAGTATGTTTCGACAACACCTATATTCTAATATTCCGATTCCCCCATTAACTGTTTGTTCCCAGTACGTGTCTTATCTAACGCTGCCTTAAATCCGATTCGCAATAGGGAGTCGAGCGTTTACGATCCTTCGTAATTGATGGGATTACGCCGGGTTTTGGCTCTTCGCGGATAAGATTGCGAAGTAAAACATTACTTTGAATGGCGATGGAATTATTTAATGGAATATGAATTAACACTTTATAAGATTAATGTTTTATTGCTGTTTAACAGGCATGCGTGGTGGGATGTTAAAACGTTTTAATTTTTTTCAAACTGAACATTAAATTAATGAGAAAGCTTACGGTGATGTCTTGTTGTTCTTGTTAATCATAAATAAAATGAATCGCCGAAATGTATGTAAGCGCAAATAAAAATGAATGTATGTAGGCGCATAACTTCAGAACGACTGCACCAAATTAGATAATTATTTTTTTGCTGTGTTTGTCATTATCAGGACAAGGTTTGTATAAAATATAATTTAAAAAATACGGAAAGTTGTAAAAGTATATCGTTTTTTCTTGTCCATCATTTTAAATCGCAATGTAACTAATAGATGGTGCCACTCGTGCGAAGCCGGGGCGGGTAGCTAGTTTGTTAATAACAACTAATTGTATTTTGTGTGAATAACAAATATCGATTTTAGTCTTTCAAAAAAAAAAATGAAATTGAATAAAAACTTATTTATTACTTATCAGTTATCAGTGATACTGTTAACACCACATAATAAATTACAGTTGTTTTGTTATTTTTATTTCACAAGAGATTGCCTAAAGTATTTACGGTAAGGGCCGTTATTGTAGGTTTTGTTTGTTCTGCTTATTTATATTCTGTGTGAAATAAATATTATATATAATTCTTAAATACCTCTCCAGACCTTTAAATTTTGTGCTCTACTAGAACGTCTTTGAATTTGACGCTTACTTACCCGCCTTATCAGTCGCTCTCCTAATCCCAAGGTCCAAACGCGAGCGTTACGATCCGCTAGTAATTGGAGGGATTATTGCCAGGGTTTAGGGGGGGCGTTATATGCGATCGAGTGTTACACAGCTAGTTTTATAGGTCCATTGATAATCACGATTTCGTTGAAGATTCGTACTAAGAAATGTGTATTACTGAAGCCTGTATGATATTGAGATAATCGTTCAGATTTTCTGTTAATGCTTATAACTTATTTGCGATTATATTTTTTTGTCAAGAATAAGAGGACATTTTATGATATTGAGGCAAAAACATTTGATGATTCAAAAGAGATATTGTTTATTTATGAATGTTAAAACTATATTTTGTATTTATATTAAAAAAAAATACTTATTATCAATAAGTATTTAATTTTCGATACTGACAATTATAGTGTTTTGCCGTCATATGCAGTATATCAGACAGTTTTCAATATCGTTGACAATTTACGGTAACGTCTGATATTTCAAACTGATGAGGAATAATAAATTGAGATTGTTCGCATTCACAATGCTATTTTTATATTAAGATAAATAATAAATTAGAAAAAATACTAGAAAAAAATCAACTCACCCGTAGCGTCCCGTTTGAGAAGCTACTACAGGCGAGTCGATTTTTTCTTGTTTTTTGTCTAATATATTATATGTCTTGATTAGGAATGCTTAATGCAGAATTAGTTTTTTTTACACCGTTTGTATTTGACACATAATTACATAAAATGTATCCCGTCACTTCGGTCTAAATCCTTGAGATTCAATATTACAACGTGAAATTTTTCAGGCCTTCGTAGTTATCTTTGCAGATACGATAATATGGAACACATTATTCTCCAAGTCTATTATAAGCCTGATGACACAATATTACGGTATACCGTAACTCAATTAGGGCCCGACGCAATGCTTACAAGCTTACACAACACAAAATGTGACGTCATACTTAGATAAAAGAGGGAAATTGTGTTATGACCATCAATGCCTTTGAGTAGTCAAAAATAATACGAAATTTTAGGCAGTATGGTACACGAGTAGACTTGGCAGGCGACTTCGCAGGCAATATTAGTCAATTAGCGCTTTTAATCGACAATCGCTCGTTAAATCTAACCGCAATCCTAATTTCAATGAGGTGGCGATTCGATTTTACAAGACAAGCTATTGTCGATAAAAAGCTCTAATTGTCTAAAATCGCCAGCCAAGTCAACCCGTGTAAATACCACCTTACTCTAACTTATTAACTTCTCTAGAATAAGTTTAAGCAATAACTGTAAGCACCGATTTATTGCCTAAAATAGATAATATTGTTATTAGAAAAAAGTAAAGTTAGGTACCGAAATATTATGAAAGAAAAAACAGTCGCATAGTAAAATATCGTGCACGTATTTGCGTGTGAGCCACTATAAATTTACGATTGTTGCGTGAAAACACAAAAGGTGTATGCCTATGTATAGTGTATTTACGCCTTTACGCAGCATATTATTACGAAACGTATGTTATTTTGCTTTCTCTTATCTATTATTTAGGACGTGTCTGGTGAGATTTTGCTTGGATTACATCTATTTTATATTATTGTGCGCTCTATTATGAATGAGGAATTGTGTATTAAGAAAACAAATTACTATGAGGAGCGTTTTGATAGAGGAAATGAGAAATTATTAATATGACATAAAAGCCCTTAGTCTAGACTTGATCATGATTAATGTAATGCCTTATCTTTTATTAAAAGGAAATGAAACTAGGCTATGCCTTCAGGTTTACCGATAATATCAGTAAAAGTGGTTTAGGTAAGGTTAGAAAATAACTTTCCGTAAACAATTTTTGGTAAAAATTCAAGTCAAACGACCATTAATCAAACTCCTTCATAATTAGCAAAAAAGCGAATATTTTCCAGCGGACTCCATTAATCTTTCAAGTTCAGCATCGATTCTCTATCTCTTTCTTTTCAATTGGGCCGTCTGAAACAGCTGTCGATCTAGCGGTAGCCATCGGGCCGTATAATAAAGGACATTCGTCAAAAGTCGGATTGATGGACGATATTGCATTTCGTTTTCGTGTTCCGCTTTTAAGCGGAAGGGAAGTTTCCGATTGTGGGGTCCTTTTTTTGTAATAGAAAACTGCGATGCTACGCTGTCTAGGAACGTTTGACATATTACATAGTAGGATTCTTTATCGATAGAAATGCCAGTCCAAGCGTTTAATTAAGGACTATGAAGATATTTTCCTTTTCTGGAGTAAAAAAAAGGCCTGTGATATCTAAACCTCATCATCATCATGACAGGTCATGATTGTGGCGTGAGAGGATGTTGTCATAATTGCCACATTTTGCAGCCCCAGGTTGAAGACCGCAGTGTTGGGTCATTTTCATCAGAAAATTGTACTTTCTACTAATTCTGGTCCACGAAAGTGTAACATAATTACCTACCTCTTAGTCATTAGTCCCTTTTACGACACCTCTAAGTATGGTATATTAACTCAGCAGAACGCCACACTACTAATTCAAAACAAAAGTTAAAACCTAACTTCTAATTACAATTATTGAAGTAAAGCAACCCCTGTCTTAGAATGCAGCATGTTTCAAACAATTAAGGATAGTCATCCATAACTCTAGTGCAGGCCTCTGATTCACATAAAAAAACTCTATCCCTAATATTTCGGCTTGAGTAAATAAATTCCGCAGCCATCCAAGGGTCACGTACTGTTTTTATGTCCGCACCCACAGGACAATTTTGGTTTTCACGGCCATATCTGGTTTCCGTTCGCACTTGACTTGTATGCGAGTTGATTCTAAAGTGAGCACTCTGTAGCTTTATTGTATTGCTTGGGTGAGTGGTAAAGGGTCATGTTATTTTTATCGTACTATGTTTTTAGATTTAGTTAGCTTATCTAGGATTTTTCAATTCGAGTTACATCTTGGACAGATCGTGCTTTTAAACGGAATATCGTAGGTTATGTCAAATAAATTGAGTTGTCATATTTTCGTGTTTTTTTAATCTAATAGTATCAACAATAAAACAATTATATTATATATTCATAAAAAAAGACTAAGACCATCAACCATTTTTATTGTCCCCACTGCTGGGGCACGGCCTTCCTTATTGGTGGATAAGGAGGATGGGACGTAACCCACCACGCGGGCTCAATGTGGATTAGTGGGTGTTAACGACTGCAAATGCAGCAGGGACCAACGGCTTGATGTGCCTTCCGAAGCACGGAGGAGCTCGAAATAATAAATTTTTGGTCACCCATCCCATGACCGACCCTTGCGAAAGTTGGGTAACTTTCGCAATCGCTTGGCCAGGCGCTAAACCACTGCGCCATCGAGCTCTTGTTACGTTATATGTTTCAAACACATTTCTTTACCAAATATCAATCCAATGTTTGCCAATTCTTCAATTTATTTTTGTAATAGTGTTTTTGTTTTGCAAACGAATCATTTGGTGGGCACTCAAAAAGGGAATTCGTTAGTTCTTCTGTAATGTCATGGATACTTTTGTGTTAAGTGGGGTCGCATTTTATGTGGAATGCTATAATATTATAATACTAGTACGGTATAGTATACCGTATTACACCGACGATTTTACGATAATATTTAAACGATTTATCGAGAGAATTAAATGACAAATTTTTTACAGTCTTTACTTGTCTCGTTATGAAATTGTATTTCAACATTAATAAAGGATGAAATTATCGAAAAAATACTAATAAAAGTATATTATTAGTTATCCTTTAACAAAAAGAAAACGTAGAACGCACTTTCGTTTTTTTAAAGCTGCACGAACAAAATATAAATTATAAATGTTGCACGCAGAAATTTTCGCCTGCAGAAATTGATAGCTTTCAAAGTTTGAGAGTTGCTTGGAAAATGTTTTGTTACTTTTTCATAAGAACAGTTGGATTCAAGATGTAGCTACGAAACGTCCAATTTTTGTAACTTTAATGAGTTTTTTTAGGTTTTTCCATACTTTTCTTTTCACACATAACAAGAAACTTTTGTTTGTTTACTTTCCACCTCAGTTATTGTTTATATAAATTTTCTTTTTACTTTGTACACCAGTTATCAAGGTGCCGCCATCTCTGAGGTCCCGGGTTCGATCCCCGGTTGGATCAATTTAGAAAACGAACTTTTCTATATTGGCTCAGGTCTGGGTGTTTGTGATACCACCGTTGTCTCCGATTTCCATAACACAAGTGCTTTAGCTACTTACTTTGGAATCGGAGCAATGTATGTGATGTGGTCAAATAATTATTATAAATTATAAATTTTCGTTAAGAATCCATGTTTACTCGTAGTTTTCGAGTACATACTCGTATCATGACTTTAATGTATAGGCTTTTCATTTAGGCAAAGCGAAAAAAAACTTTTATTTTCAATTGTGGTTTTCTCTACAGACAATTTCAACTTATTTTTGTTACATTTTATCTGTCAATCAACCAAAACTACCTAAACTACATTTACAAATGCTTAAACTTCTTAATTGTAAAATCACTTAGCGCTTATGTCTACGTAATCCTTTCATATAAGGGACACTGTTCAAACAAGGCTCTAAGGGTGGGTACCCACTTAGATTCGCGAACCTCGTGCTCCGCGAACCTATGTTGCAGGTTCGCGGAGCTCAATGTCGACGCTATTGTGAACTTCTACTCGCTCCCATTAGCAACCCCCTTGTGTTCATTCGCATCGGAGCGTGCACCGAGGTTCATACACGTACACACTATGGCACACTGTTGCAGCTTCGCAGAACGCGGAGATTCGCGAATCTAAGTGGGTATTCACCCTAAAGGCCCAATAAAAGAGAGGTCACGCGAGCTGTGCAATTTAAACACACCTAATGTCACGTCCCTTAGGGTGACTAATCAACTACGGGCTGTGCTGTGCTGTGCTTATTTGACGCCATGTTTGTCAATGAGCTCTTAGGTCAATGATGTCAATGATATCATAACTCATCGGTGAAAACATTGCTGCGTGAAAGCATGTAGCATATAAGCAAATAGCTTATCATCAAAATCTAGGCTGCCTAATCCTGACATTTAAAAAGAACTTTCACTAGTCTTCCAGTAGTTTAATTTCACACCGTTCACATACATTTACGGAAGCCATGTACATATATTTTATAGTCTTTGGGCTTATTATTAAGCTTCAAAGTTAGCGTCAGCTTTCAAACGAACTTGAGCAGGATGCTGTGCTGTGCTAAGCTAATTATTGTCAGTGTCATAGAGTATCTCGTGATACAAGCTGACTCACTTGTCAACTTATATTGTTTATCTTCGTCTATCTCTCTTGCATAGTTAGCTTAATAAAGCGGAACGCAGCCCAGCTACATGTTGATTACTCCCCTTATTGACCTTTGAACACGTCATCCCATGGAGAGATGACGTCACGTCCTTGTTAGAAACCCTGAGCACGACTCTATTCAGTATGCACTAGTATGCGCGGGCATTCATTTACTTAGCTCTGTGGAACCTTGACATATTTCCTCCGCGGTATTGCATTCCAAACTAAGGACGGAATGAATTTGAATATTCAAAATGCTGTAGTTTAAATAAAAACTTCATGGTTAGTGAATATTAAGGTCGCCTAATTGGCAAACAGCCTGACCGTCATTTCAAGAGCAATAGGTTCACATCCTGTTTGTCGCGTGAGGAATTTTCCTATATAATCCTACTAGTCTTACTAATATTATAAATGTGAAAGTTTGGATGTTTGTTACTTAATAATAAAAAACGACTGGACGGATTTGGATGAAATTTGGCACACAGATAGTTTATAGCCCGTATAAAACATAGGATACTTTTTATCATGGTCAAAGGTTCCCTAGGAATTGTTTTTCCGAATATCAAAGCGGACAAAGTCGCGGGTGGAAGCTAGCTTGATACACACAATCCCAGTCGACTTTAACCATAATAAAGTTGCTTGTAATTGAGGTGACTAGTAAAATTATATGCGAGCACATAATGTTTGAAGTTTTTATTAAAATGTAATGATCTTCTGACTTAATTTGTAAAACTACTACCCATAGCTTAGTATTTTCTCAATATAAGCTCAAAGCTCTCATCATCTATAAAAAGTTGGTCAGAATTTCTGTCTTATCTTAACTGCCTAGATCATGATTTATTGTTATTATATTTCATCGTGGTTGACGCCAGGGAAAAACAACCTTTCATAATAGCATCTGCCTCAGAACCAAGTCCGAGGGCCTACTACAAAAAAGAATCACGAAAAGCGAAGGATGTTCGTTCGATTCACCTAATTTTGCACCTTATTCCGTAGCTAATAATATCACAAAACGAAACGACTGGCGATTTTCGTAGTTCGAATTTCGAAGTAGGTCCTCTGGCCAGGGGTTACAAATTGCCAACCATGAATATTAATCTAACGTCTGATACTCAAGTTGAGTGGTTTATGCTAATCTCTGATTGCTTATTACGGATGAAAATTAGTATTCTAAATCAAAAGTCTAGTGACTTTCGTTTGACATTGATTTTACTGAAGACTAACGACTATTCCGGATTCAACGATATTTCTTTATTAAACTCTGGCTACCTATTTCGAGCCGCCTTTGTTTACTCATAAAACCACCTCTGAGGTCTTTCGCCCACCCGTGTAAGACACAGGGGGAGATTTCGGGGACACACTCGGTTTGGTTGGTGGTAGGGCTTATTTCAAGTCCGCCTGGCTAGCTACCACCATCTTACCTAAGTCTGACGCAATAACAACAATTTAAAAATTGTTGTGTTCCAGCAGTTAGAGGTAAAATAGCCAGTTCCTCAGTGGTAAGGATTCTGGGTGTAGTGCGCTTACAATTTCGGCCTTATCGAAGGCCAAGCACTTTCCCGTTGTTGATAAAAAAAAAGAAAGAGGTTGACTTGTATCTTGATACATTTTACGTTTTAAGTTCGGATGAAACTTAGCAGTATTCCACTTATAATAAAAGGATTGCAGAAATCAAATCTTCAGCTAATCATAAAACTTATCAGTTTGGAAATCAAACTACGACATACTTAACTACTTTAAAGTTTATCATCTGCCATTTTAATATTTCTAATGCTGGGGCAGGCACGGGCCTTCCTTAGGGGTAGATAAGGAGAATGGGTCATCATAAGGCACTTCGTAGCGAATTTCTACTGAAAATGCAGCCGGGGCCAGTGGCGCAACGTGCTTTTGCAACGTGAATGCGCTATATATAGAGCACTCTGCGCGATCAAGCTACAAAAAATAAAGTCTGTAGAATAGACAGAAGCGTCCACTGCTTTGGCTGTTTTCGAAATCACAATTTTGTTTATTATGCTCTTTGAAACTCCTTGGTAACTACCGTACTGTTAAGCTTAGTTTAGCCTGAAATTAGCTGTACGGAATGTCTATGTGTGCGTGCATGGACAGGCTCTCTGCCTACCAAGCTGCTCAAAGTCTGAACTTATCCAAAGTTTAAATACCACATGAATTTGTTTTTCTAGAACATCTTCAAACTAAGTAAGCTCATCTAAATGCCAAAACACAGCAATGCTCTTCGGCGGAGAAATAAGTAAGTAGGTCGGATGAGAGGACGAAAATTTACTAACATCCATCATCGTGAGGGGTGTTGTAAATATTTTCGGTGCTAAGAATATGGAAACACGGACAATAAATAAATAGTTTGTGTGGAATATTTCCATACGAAAAGAAATATTTATTAAACTAATAAAATACTTCGACGGCTGCACTGCCAGTTTTTTGTTATACGTAGCTACACTATACTAATATGTCAAAAACCTGCAATTATTAGGCATTGTAATATGTGCTAGCTAAACAAGAAGCATAATATATTTTAGTGAGTCATATAAATTCCGAAACTGATCAGTAACCTCATTTTTTATTGTTCTAACAGATGGTTACGACGAAATCTGGCGCAGTGCTCTCCAAGATTGTAAAAGAAAATGAAACGGACTGTTTTTGCAATGAAATACGGATTCCGACAGTTACAGCCAGTTTAATGGCTGAATCTCTCGTCTCTTGGAGAACTTAATTTTAAGCTTTGGCCAAGTAAAGTGGTTCGAATGTTCGGTAACAAAATTGTTAATGTTTTGAGATACTTATTTCCTTTTTTGTTTTACCGTCAAATAAATATTATAGAACATCACAAACATTGCTCTGATCCCAAAGTAAGTAGCTAAAGCACTTGTGTTATGGAAATCAGAAACAACGGTGTAACTACAAACACCCAGACCTGAACCAATATAGAAAAGTTCGTTTTCTAATTTGACCCAGCCGGGGATCGAACCCGGGACCTCAGAGATGGCGACACCTTGAAAACTGGTGTATAAACCACTCAACCACGGTGGAATGCATAAAAAATTCCTGACTGTTTATTTAGATAATCCCATGATACAATAATATACTGGATGCTTGGTACTGATCAATGGTACTTCTGACATAAAAGGGATCCAACCTCTCTGCCACATTTATTTGGTATGAAACAGTATTTTTTTATTTAAATTTTATAACTGGAAATAGAAATCGTTTAACCATTACTAATTAGCTGAGAAACTTCCTAGCTTTCTCACCTATATAAACTAGTGGCTCTAGACCTCGCGTTAAAAAGTAGCTCAAATTGTATGTTGTTTAAAAACAAATAAAAAAAACAAAATTTTCTTTGCACCGCTAACAACAAAGTCTTGTGTTATTTTTGAACATTTTTCAAAAGGCTGAAACTTTTTTTTCATATCTCCGCTATTTCCGAAAAAACTGAATTGACCAAAAAATTCTATATAATTATCGAACCTGCTCACAAAATTTCACAAGAATCGGTTGAGAAATGCGACCTTTAGGGGAGAACAAACGGACATCCGGACACCGGAAGGACATACGAAAGCATTTTTGCCGAAGTTGAACCTGAGAGGCTTTGCTCACGCTTCGCGCTCGCTCGGTCAAATATCATAAAAAAAAAAACATTTATTTCATCAAATAAGTTATCATCATTTGTCATTTTTTACATATTTCACTAAAAACTTCCTCAAATTGCAATTCAACGATTTCATTGTCACAGCCACTAAAAAAGTGAAGCAATTTTTAAACAAAATCACTTCTTTTATTCTTACTATTCCAGTAGTTCTTGTGAAGTTTGACCGCTCCAGAGCCCGAGGCTCTCGGTCTAGTAATTGTGAGCTCTATTCCCTAATGATGCGGCTCTGCGTGCTAACCCCATTATTTGGTGCAAACTCGAGTGCACTATTGCTATCTATTTATATTCTTTGAAGCTTTTAATTAAATGCCTTTGACGTCCGAGTTGATGAAGTGACGTCTCTACGTCGGCGGTAGGCTTGAGGATCATTATAATCTGGGTGGATTTTGGTTTTAGTACTTTCGCGGAGTTAAAAAATGTAGTTTGAATTTTATTAACAAGATCCTTATTATGTGATTCTGTTTTTTTGTCTATAGATTAACGAAAATAGAAATAAAGTAGAGGAATTCCAGTGATGGGTGTTAAACTAAAGGTAGTTTTAGGATATTTTTTTGTGTATTTTGAGAGATTTTTCTCTGTGATTAGTGGTGACAACCTATACAATAGGTACAAACTAGTTTAGACTCTATAGTCTACTTTCTACAGATGAAAATGCGTTTCTCAAATAACATAAAATAAATAATAAAGCTTTAAACAAATCTCTCATTGAAATAATTCGTCTAGTTACTTATTCCAAAGTCAAACCAATTTCCCAAGGTGAAATGTTTAAAGTACTAAAAATTCACAGCAACAACAAACAACAATTAAGGTGTAATGTTTCTAGTTTAATGGAGAGAAAAATAAATGAGTTGCTGATACTTTATAAATGACCTTCAATGCGTTGAGTTTCAAAGTTTACTACAATAAATGGGTGATTTTTAAGAAGAAGTTTAATTTGACAGAAGTCAAATTATTATCGTAGCTAATATTATAAATGTGAAAGTCCGTTTGTTTCTTTGTTACGCCTTCACGTCTTAACTACTGAACCGATCAGCATACACGTTGTCAGGGGTACAGAGAAGGACAAAGGGTACCTTTCACCCGAAAATAATAATTGTTCCCGAGGGATAGCAAAAAAACTTTCCACGCAAAGTCGCGGGCGGTCGCTAGTATATTATAAATGCGAATGTTTGTTTGTTTGTTACGCCTTCACTTCTAAACTACTCAACCAACCATCATGAAATTTTGCATACACGTTGGCAGGGGTACTGAAAAGGACATATGGTACCTTCCATCCAGAAAAAAAGCATCAGTTCCCGAGGGATGGAAAAATAACTGTCCACGCAGACAAAGCCGCGGGCAGCCACTAGTTTACTATAATATGCAAATGTAAAATAATATATTATTCCTATGCGTACATAAATAATAAAATATCTACAATCAGAAATAGTAACTTACCTACTCAAAATTTTTTGATTAGACTAAATTCAGTTAATATTAACAAAAATATTATAAATAAGAATTAACAAGGAAATTATCATCTATTCACAAAATATTATAAACGTTAAGCATAGATAGCTATGCTTCAAGTGAATTAAATTGCAATAAAAAAACCAGCACACACTTAGCTATCTTTTTCACACCTTTCTATTACATACTGTATTGTACAGAGCCAAGCCAATAACAGCATTAAAGTAATATAAAGATACTCATACAAATTATGCAGGGTCTTCCATGTAAACAGCCTACGCCCCTGCATAATTCATATGTTTGTGCGAGCCTGCTCCTGAAAAATACGCGTTTTAGTACGGGAGAAAATTAAATTGTTGAATGATGTGCCTCTAAAATGCACACGTGAAGGGAACGTTTTGAATCATTAGCTTGGCAACATTGCCATGAAGTTAACCTTCTTGAGATAATAACAGATGGAGCTGCCATGTCTGAAGACAAAGCTCCAAAATAAAAAGAAATAAAAAAATAAGATTCTTGTCTAAGACTACGCGTCCACCGGACAGGTTAATGCGAATAGGAGAAGAGAGGAGATATCTACCGAAGTGGTTCTGAGATGCATACTAGCTACACCGAAGAAGATGTTATATATAAGTATTGGTTACTCCCCTGCCTGCTTACGTGGCACAGCTGCAATCACTGTTTAGATAATATAAAAAAATATATTAACTCTTCTCTCTGCTCGACCGTCTCCACTGAAGCTATGCGGAGAAAAAACACCATTCGTTTCTCGCCTCTCGACTCCTTTCCTGGCCTAAACAGTGCGATAATGTGTAGCGATCTCTTTTTTTAATTATGTTCGCGTCCCTCGCACACATGCTCGCTTGTATCCCTACATCTCAATTATTAAAATTATGGTAGGATGCAGCTGGCATGTTCGAATAGTCAATCCAAGCTCTATAAAAAGAAAGAAAAAATTCCCTAATCCGGATGTAGAACTTCGCATTGATGGACCTTTTCCACTAGAGCTGCGCTGAGTGTGAAGTGATGCTTTTAGATTTTTTTTGCGCATCGCTTCTACCTTGAACATCCTTGGTAAAAAAGTAGCCTTAAACGGAAGTGGTATTCATTCTTCCTGTGCCATTTAAATTTTCTAAAACATGAGTGTGTTCTTGTAAGATAAATGTTTCTTCCTAAATATGAAAATTGTGTAGGACTTTTTTATGTTTAACTATCTTATGATTTACTTTTATTTACATCTATGGATACTTTTTACTTTTTATATCTATGGGTATCTAAGGGGCTTAGAAAAATATGTTTAATGAATAATTCATTGTATAATTTCTTATAACTACTGTAATATCGTTGATTAAATGGATACGAATAAGACTGAAGCTGTGTCTTAACAGCTTGCAAGAGAAAATACATTCAATACAATCACTTTTATTATTATAAGTCCTAAGCTATTAGAATAGCTAGGTTTTGCTAGCTAAGCTAGAGCTTAGCAGACCAAAGACTTTGTTTGAACACGAGAACGAAGAACAAGTGAGGTAGCGTAGCTTAGCAAGCTAAAAGATTAAGTGTAAAAAGTTACATCAGAAAGAAATTAGCATATTTTACATTAACAAGCCATAAGATGAATACTCAATGATACCTTTATGCAATACCATGGTTCAGATATTTATTTTACGTTGTTTATTCTGTTTTCTGTTCCCACGTCAATTCCTAAAATACAATAATACAATAACATTCAACAAAAACATACAACAATATAAAATATTATTTTATTGTGCGTGAAACTCGATTGTGTAGGCAGCAGGTGATATAAGTAAACACCTTTTGATGAAAGATAATATTTTTCTTGCCAAAGGGTTACGCTTAAGGCAGTGCCTTTATGTTGACAATTTGTAATTTATTTTCTATAAAAATATAATAATATTTAGATCAAAAAACACAATAAGCACTTTATGTTGTTGTTATAAAATAAAATAAAATCTGTGTAGTGTGCACCTATGTGTAGCTTAGTAAATCGATAAACGAGTGATAGCTTTATTTCTAGTGATGATAAGTGATGACATAAGCAACCCTCAATCAGTGGTCTCCTTAATATAAAAAAATCGGAGCAATCTATTTGATGTTGTCAAAAAATTATTTCTTATTTACCGTTATTTTGGGAATCCGAGCCTTATACTAGAAATGGAATCATTTAATCACAGAAAAACTTACAATTCAATTTTATTATTTGCTTATAAAATCATATTTATCAAAATCGACTACAAAAGGTATCTAAAAGTGTTTTCAAAAGTAATAGTGTTGAACATAATGGCACCTAAAGTCCCTTCAATTTTCCGGTTGCCGGTCCCCTTTCCGGTATCCGGTCGTCATTTTGTCCGGATCGGACTCATTGTTGTCCCGTACGTGATACAAAAACTTTATAACATAGAATGGACCGTAACGAATAAGTTCCGATTCTTGAATAAGTTCGAGTGTTCCAACTATTTTACAATTCAAATAAAAAAGTACAAAAGTCCCGATTTCCGGGTCGGACACGTTTGGGCCCAGTTTCGGTCCATATTCGGTCTTGATTATAAAAATTTATTTATATGAAACTAGCGGCCAAACGCGGTTTTTATTTTTTTACACTTCGGGAACTATATTTTTCTGGGGATAGGTACCCTATGTTTTTTTCGGTACTCCTGACAACGTGTATGCAAGTTTAAATGGATATTAGTAAAGTAATTAAGACATGAAAGCGTTACAAACAAACTCCCTTTCGCATTATTAATTGACCGAGCCAGCGCGAAGCGTGAACGAAGCGACTCTGCTTCAGCTTGGGAAAAAATGCTTTCGTATAAATAGAATAGAATAGAATATATTTATTGCATTTCATGTGGTACATTCAGGATCTTAAAATTAGTTTGGGGCATATACATGAGCCCTGTAAGGACATAACAATATTGTTACTTAAATTAAAATTAAATGTCTGTCCGTCTGTTTTCCTTGGTCGCATTTCTCAACCGATTCTCGTAAAATGTTTGTGAGCAGGTTCGATAATTATTTAGATTTTTTTGTCGAGCCAGTTTTTCGAAATCATTAAAATAAATCTTGGAAAATTTCACACAGTGCCATCTAGCCCCAAACTAAGCAAAGCTTCTAATACGGATGCTTATAATAATGTATTAGTATACATATAGTAACACCCAGACCCATGACAGAAATTAAAATTCATCAAAATTGCGGAGCTATGTTAAAGCCAGGTCTACAGCTCACAGAGCAACTAGTATTATAATGATACTCGTATACAGATAAAAATTTAAGATTAGGATCAATATCATTAACCCCATACATGTGATTTGTAACCTACTGAAACGTCATGCATTGTTTAGAAACGGACATTGAGTGATGATCCTATCGACACTCAAGACGGAATAATTAATTATAATTGGTTCTACTTAAGAGCTCAAACACACAGGATGCGCTCCGGTCATGCGATCGGATCTCAGATCGCTGCGATCTTTGCATTAATGGGATTGGAATGCAACCAGTGTGGAAAGGATAAGAGAACTCCAAACATCGCATAGGTCGCAGCGATCTGCGGCATCCTGTGTGTTTGAACTCTAAGAAAGTTAATAATTGAAAACTGGAGATGCAATATTTAAATAATTGGTAACAGTATTTTATTAAAACAATCGTATTTGTAGATTTATGTAGAATTAACTTCTACGTCACGAATCATGAATAGAGTCATTAAATTTTGAATTTGCATATTTTTTTGTGAGTCATTAGTGCAACCCTTTTTGTTTTCATTTCCCTGTAATGACTACCTTCTCAAATGTACCGTATTTAAACAAGGTAAAATAAACAGGGAAGGAAGGTATTTTTCACTTCCTCGTTCAATGAGCGAAAAAATTTCAATGGGTTTTTGCAAACCAAAATATTTTCGGAGTTGAAAATTAAATTCCCAAGTAAATCAAAACGAACTGCTTAACTTTTTTCTACTTTTAAGTTACTTACATTAATTAAGTTAGCTAACATTATATAAACTTTTAGCTTGTTATAATGTTAGTTAATTAAATTAGAAAACGTCAAAATATTTTTTTTACTACTTAAATCCAGCAAGGATCTTTAGCTAGACTTTTTTTAATTATAAAAAATACAGTTGACTATAAACAACTGTGATTTTATTATTATAACTTTTAATAAACCTCGTGTAGAGCAATGATGATACTCTATTTAAATTGAAAAAAAAAAAAAAATCTACAGAAAGTCAAATTCATTTATAGTAAGATTTATATTAAAAAAAAACGCGAAAAGTATTCAATAGATGGGAAGACGGCCGTTAAAACTTGCAGCACGCTAGATTTCATAACATGTTGCGTCACACGTCGCTCGTTAGATAGATCGTGTGATAATATCCTTATATTATTTATTAATACGTCGCAATTTAGTCTAAAATAAAATAAAGCAGTAAAGGAAACCAATGAACTTTCTTTTCTACTTTTTAGGCTAAAGAGTGTAAATAACGTGTTACAAAAATACCCCTAAAGCCGAATATGATAGATAGCTCCAAAAACAGCCTCTTTTTAGAAAAAAACTATTATGATAAAATGCATTTCGGCAACCCTAGACCTAAAATGTGTTTTGCTTTTGCCCATTCATGGGATTGATTATCGAAAACAATAGTATATTTGCGTCTAGGGTTGTCACTTTGTAGTTTTCTATGAAAGTGCTGCGACAGAAACGCACGTAACGCGTCCTGTAGCAACAGCGCCACGCGATGACTGCCCGTGCCCGTGCCCGCGGCAGGTCAGCGCCGATGCTTGTTGCCCGCGCGATATTCATAGCGTCATAGCGCCTACTAACATAGCATGTGCTGTGTGCTATTTACAGAAAGCGCACAGACGCTATATTTTATAACCACCTCTGTTATAGAGCGCTGGTTAGGAAGTTCGTGCGGTGAGCGAGTCGAGCAAAAGAAAAAATTCGATCCTCGCTTCGCAGTTCGCAGCTTCGCGTGGCAAGGCGGTAACTATGTCATTGCGATTAGCGCCAAGGGAATGACGCTCGCACTTGTGTTACTAAGGAATATATTAATTCGGGACGTCACTGGAGTGTAATTTATGGGAATTAATTATCATTGCCTTTGTAACAATATTGTATATATCGCCTAAGTTCTTGTTTTCGTCGGTATAGACAATAATTGATGTATTCGTTGAAAACTTGGGGTATTGAACAGTATTGGAACACAAATTACTTAATTCTCTACGATAATAATAATCATAACTTTTTAATATTAAGTTCCATGAAATTGTAAACGTATGGTGGTAGCAATTCTGCTTCCTGCGCCGTCTGATTCTATCCTGCAGTACTCTAAATTTATCTCCACGGACGAGAGAATCGCGAAGAGTAAGCGCTTCTTTTATCGTTGCATCGCCGCGATGCCATATGGAGACGCATTCATAGAGAGTATATAGAAATACGTGGCATGAACGTTTGTTGGTAACAATCCTGCTTACTGCGCCGTCTGATTCTATTCTGCAGCACTCTAAATTTGATTTTACTGATACATCTGTGACCATGGTCATTCGTCCTTTCGGCCAAACTACATCCATCATGATGGATGTAGTTTGGCCGAAAAGACGAGAGTTTTATGTAGTATGCTAAAAACAGTTGATGATTAATCTTACAAAATGTGCCCCACGTTTTTAAGTTTTAAAATTCTGTAGGTATAGTATAGGGTTAATTATATTTACAGAAAGAAATATTTTATACTTTTTAATCGATTTTCTAGTCCGCTTTTTATGTTTTTAGTCCGATTTTTAAACTTTTTAATCTGTTTTTTTAAAACAGATTATTTTTATTGAAAAAGTTTTTTTTTACATTAATTTTTTCAGACTTCTGTAGCCGCAAGCCCGCAACGCAATGCACATACATACAAGACTACATAGAATCGCCATGTCCCAATATCAATGAATTTATACGATCCACAATAACGAGGTTATCGTAATAATTATATGGCTTTCCTAGCGTTTATTACTATAACATCGACCCAAACCAATAGAAAAGCCAATTCAATAAACCTTTATGGCATTGCCGCTATAACTGTGAGATCAAATATTCTATGAGCATCTATCTATACTATAATCTTAGAAATATCCCCCGCTCCCAGCTCTGTTTGACGTTTGGCAATGTCAAACATCTGTCAATGTCAACCATAAAGGGAGTAATCGACTTGACGGGCGGCGACGGTAGTGGCAGCCTATCTCTAGCATCGTGGTGGTCTGTGACATTACTTTTTGTCTCTCGCTTCGGTACTTGCTTCGGCAGTACGTATACTACTCTCTCGCTTCGTTGGAATTTCTCGTGGGGTCGGGGTCGGATTGCATTTTTAGTTTTTGAAGATTTTTTAATTGATTGTGGAATTATATTTATCGTTTCATTTGTTTATAAACACCAATTCACCTCTGATCTAGTGTTTTATAAGAATAGGCTATGGTCTAGGTATGTATAAAGAAACTTCTTAGAAGAAGATCTTCCGCTTACTCTACCGAAAATACTTTTATTTGGCTAATACTGTCATGAACGTCGTGAACGAGGCACCATGGTTGCCGCCGTGGTTCTGTAAAGGTACCTTTACTATCCCGGCACAAAAATCCACCCTATATAGTACCTACTTATTATACATAATAATAGGTACCTACTTATTATACATAGTAACACCCAGACCCGTCACAGAAATTAAAATGCATCATTTCAATTTCTGCCTGGCCGGGAATCGAACCCGACTTGCGTGGTAGACTGGCATATTGGTCACTGCATCACTCAAGTCGTCAAATAAAAGTAAATTAATAATCCATAGTTCAATAACGACCAATGATAATAAACATTGGGTAAATCGCTTCGAGAAACAACTTATAAAAGACCCCATCAAATCAAATAAATGATAACCATAAGCTATTTTTGCCCCAAATGCTACTTGTTAAGGATCTATAAAAGGAGTGAATTTAATTAATATCCCTTCTGATAACTTGGGGCACGCTAACGCAACATCATCATAATGTTAGCTACCCTTTGTAAGGGAGTAAACAATGAAACATTTGATACGAGTATCATAAAAATGTTTAGGGTAGGAGCTTCAAAGAGATTATTGACCAATGAGGCGACACGAATTTAAAATTATACAACGTGTTACAAAAGTTCCCCTAATGCCGAATATGGTAGATAGGGATCCTCAAACTGAACAACTTTTACTATGGGACCAACTTTGATATCGCGAAAAAAAAAACAGCTGTTTCATACAAAAACTAATTACGAAAATATCAAAATGTATGAAACAGCTGATTTTTTTTTCGCGATTTCAGAATTGACCCCATAGTAAAAGTTGTTCAGTTTGATGGTCCCTATATACCATATTCGGCATTAGGGGTATTTTCGTAACACCTTGTATAGCTAGGAATGCTGCCATTATTTTACTCATTTTTTTTCTAAAGGAAAATATTTGTGGAATCCAGAAAAGCTTCAAAAGATAATATTTTAAACTTTATTATCTTAATTTAAAAATGAAACAGAATTTCTCTGTAAGTTAATTTAAACTTGATTCTTTTTATTTCAATTTATCTGGATACAAAGAAATTGGCGCTCGTTGACACCAGCCACTTTTAATGTCCCTACTGCTGGGGCACAGGCCTTCCTTATGGGTGAATAATGAGGATGGGCCATAAACCCACCACGCAGGCCCAATGCGGATTGGCGGGTGTTAACGACTGCAAATGCAGGCGGGGCCAATGGCTTACCGTGCCTTCCGAAGCACGGATGAACTCGAGATAATTCATTTTTGGTCACCCATCTGAAATGACCGACCCTTGCGAAAGTTGCTTAACCTCCGCAATCGTAGGGTCAGGCGCTAAACCACTGCGCCACCGAACTTGGCGCTTGGCGCTTTGAGAAATTGGGGCTTATTTAATCTGTATTATACCTTTTTACAATATCGAGGTGACTCCCTCGTGTACAAAAAGTTTTCTCTTCTCTTCTTTTTATTTACGGCTAGAACCATAGCATTGATTTTACACGTTGAACTTGATAAATATGTTATTAAATCTTTAGTTTTTAGGCATTCAATATGCTATTCTTTTATTAAAATCTTTAATATACTAGACAAATACTAAAGAAAATCGACTCACCCATACATAGCATCTCAGACGGGACACGAACCCTTGGGATTCCGACCCAATGCATTGACCAATATATGCTACCTTGTCGAGTTAATATGTATTAAGTGAGTTACATTAGCATCAAAGGCTTCTATCACCTTAACACTGGCAGAGATTTGTGTTTTAAACATGCCCAAGTGTATTTTAGAAAACAGAACTCATAAAAGTTTAAATTTATTCCGGCCTCGTTTTAGCGGACATTTCAAAAAAAGAGTTTACACACATTCTAAACATCCATTTAATTCTTTGTAGCATTTAGTTTACAATTTATTTATGTTAGGGAACATTCGTAAATGCTAATTTAATTATTATTTAGTGTTTAACTAGTAATAAGGGTAGCTTGAATGTATAATCATACTTCTTACACTTTATAGCTTTTCAAGAGTACCTATATAAATTATATATACATACATAATTATACATATAATTTATGTAAGTACTCTTATAAAGCTACAATGTCTAAGAGATAGACTGAAGAATAATTACAAAGCTCGAGTCTTAATCCTAGTCCACGAAAGACATGAAAATATTCTAATGTAGTACGTGAAGCATGTTTTACTGCAGATGCTGCTCACATCTGATGCAACTTTGTTTTACATGGAAAAAGAAAAATCTTTAGTTTCTTTTCTTATAGGTATTTCATTTTTCCACTTTTACATTCAGTATTCAGTCCAGTATTTTTCTTTTCTATTATGACAATATTGACTTGGGCTTGAATTGTAAACTGGATATTAAAGTATTTTTTTTATTATTATTTAATTTGATTTTTTTGGTTTTATTTGATTGTTTTTGATTTTTTCATTTGATTTTATTTTATTTAATTTTTAATAATTATTAAATGCATGACGACTGAAATATTTGCATATCGCTGGAGCGGTAAAACATCTATGAACTTTTTAATATTATGAGATCTAAATTGTACCATGTTTTCTGCTAATAAACAAATTCTAATTCTATAACAAATAATTCAATGAAATTATATTACATTGTGTTAGCCCATATTATATTGTAAGCCTACATCGCAATGATTATAGTTGACTTTAATATTAATAAATAATATTTACTTAAGGCTCCTATACAAGGTGTTACAAAAATACCCCTAATGCCGAATATGGTATACCATATAACCCTATATATAGGGACCATCAAACTGAACAACTTTTTACTATGGGACCAACTCTGAAATCGCTAAAAAAAAATCAGCAGTTTCATACAAAAATTAAAATCGAAAATATCAAAATGTATGAATTAAGATATATAAAACCTCTTTTCTTTTTTTTGTGAACAGTTTTTATGTATTTTTAAAAAAAAGAGGAAGTCAGATAAAATTGATTTATTGTGGGCTTGTTCGTAATAACCAGTAATAAACAGTTAATTATAAAAAAAATATTGCTTTCTGATTCTGCAATCACCTGCGTTCCGAAGTATTCCCCACAATTGTTATTATTCAATACAATTTTAATCACAATGCATGCTTTTGCATGCACATTTTTTGAATTAAAATAATGGTAAATGTTTTGTTACAAAATTTAATTAAATTTTACTACCTATTCGATATACCTTATAAAAAATGCACTGTTTTGTATCTTTAAAGGCGAAAGGTCGCTAATTTTAAGTAAAGTTTGCTGCTGCTGAAGGCATGTTTAAGACGGTACTGTGATAGCGCTTTGTAAACAAAAAGATAAACTCTTTTTTGTTGCTACTTGATATTAATTGAACGCTAGCTACACAAAGGCACAGCCTTAAATCTAGAATGATCCAAAAACAAAATAAGGAACTGCCGTAAATAAATAAATAATAAATATTTGACAACATCGCATACATTGCTCCGATTCCAAAGTATGTAGCTAAAGCACTTGTGTTATGGAATCTAGAGACAACGGTGGTATCACAAACACCCAGACCTGAGCCAATATAGAAAAGTTCGTTTTTTAAATTGACCCAACCGGGGATCCAACCCGGGACCTCAAAGATGGCGACACCTTGAAACCGGTGTACAAAGCCACTCGACCACGGAGGTCGTCAAAAATACAAGAAAAATCTTTATTTTTTATTTTTTCTGCAACTCTACCAAAGAGTTACAGAAACCAAATAGTTCGCATACTATGCAAATGCATCACGTTCTCCGGGTACCGCTAAAATGTATCTCATTATCTTACCCAAGAACTTTAAAATCATATTCTATCTTCTTGTCAGTTAAAAAAATCTGGAACGGGTCGTAGAAAAATATAGACGATTCAAAAGCGCTTAATTACTAAGTTTATTTGAATACTGATTTTTTTTACTTTTTACTATCTGGATGATGCATCACCGAATAAGGCTTATAGTGATTCTTTTTCAAGCCCTCAGGCTTGGGCTTGGTAGCTTGTCATTTAAAAAAATAGAATCTATCTGCTCCACAATTTTCTTAGATCTTTGCATGAAGATGCAGATTTTTCTACCGTCGTGTGTTCATTTTTCCGCGGTGACTCTCGTTTTGTTCATTTCACCTTTGCCACACTGAATGTATTTTCAAAGAAAATTGTATCTTATTTAAATTCCAAGAAAGTTTATACTTTAAAGTTTTATTTTGGATGCAGTAGAGCTGAATGAATGAACCAAACTGAAAAAAGCACTTAACTCTTCAAGGCCCGGAAAATGAGACACAATAGATATTCTATTGTTATCCGGCCGCATCCGACCGCTCGGGCGTTGATGAATTAATTACTTATTTAGTATGAGATTATAGTGCAATTTACAACTGACTGCTCTGCATTTGAACCCATTCCACTATTCCTTCTACCGAAATCATTGAAGTACAATATGTACTACGTAATAGAATAGACAAGCGAAGAAAATTTTTGCTCACCTTAACCTGGAGTACAACCGTCTCAGTCCTATATTAAATGGACCGCAAATGTATGAATTGCGGCCCATGGTAGGTGAGCAACATTTTTCTTCACGATGTCTGCTCTAGTAGTATGTACATACATAATGAAATGAAATGAAAAAATCTTTATACAAATAAACTTATATGTTAAGTGCTTTTGAATTGTATATATTTTCCTACCACCCATTCGAGACTTTTTAGCTGACAAGAAGAATGGACGCAAGAAACTTATCAGCTTTGGCAAAAATCAGAAGTAAAGATATTTACAAAAAAATATCGTTACCAAATTTGTAAGTAAACATAAACATGTAAGTATTAAATAAATAAATAAATAAAAAAAAAATAGACAACATCACAAACATTGCTCTGATCCCAAAGTAAGTAGCTAAAGCACTTGTGTTATGCAAATCAGAGAAAACGATGGAACCACAAACACCCAGACCTGAGCCAATACAGAAAAGTTAGTTTTCTAAATTGACCCAACCGGGGATCCAACCCGGGACCTCAGAGATGGCGTCCTCTTGAAAACCGGCGTACAAACCACTCCACCACGGAGGTCGTCATAGTCATATCGTATTGGCCTGCTTCTGTTAATGTATTAATTTCTCTTAAAGAATTTCGCGGAGGTTGTATTGCATATGACGCGAACAGCTCTTTTTTAAAGCACAAAAATATTTTCAATATTAGCTGCTGAGCCCCACTACAACATTTCATAGGACGTTACACTATGAAAATAACCAAAATAGTACATACTTTCGTTTACGTTTCGTACATACTTATACAATACACACTACTGTGTAATACCTACCTCAGTGACCATAGTTCTTATAGGTACTGAACCTTTCTGATCTTTTAATCAAAGCCCCGTCGCATGACTACCGAAACATTAATTAACAACTTAATAAAGCGATAATCGATACTTACCTGTCAAAATACATTGTATATTAGTCTTTGTTAATTAATCCATTGTAAGTAAGTACCTATCAATAATTCGCCTTATAATCGCGTTGCGATGGACAAGCTACGGGGGCTAGTCTGCATTTGCATTTTCTAAAAATGTAAACATTTCAATTGTCTCAAGTTTGGATGCATTAAATAACTTACTATTGTGTACTTGTTTGTTTTATGACGTTGCGTTTGTAGGCAGCAGAGACACAGCCATTGTTTAATTTAAAGTACTACTTTAAAGTTGAAAGGAGAATAGAAAAGTTTCAAACTAAAATGGGACTTCCTATCCACAAGTTCCCTAGTCAAAAGTTGCTGCAAAGAAAACTCTGTATAATGAGATATTAATTTTGTTGGAAAAGATTTTCTTTCTCCGAGAAGACATTTTTAAAGTCATTACTTAAGAGAGTTTACGCTGTAGAATAGTTTAAACTTTCAAGTTGACTCTTATAAAACTTAAAGCAATATACCTTCACATTGATCATAACCATTTGCCGATTACATAAAGCATTTTCGGATTGGCAATCAGCGAACTGTTTTATGGTGTAGTGTAACTTTTTCTTTTATTGTTGGGAATAACATCTAATCTAATAAACACAAACAAATACGACTCGCACCAGCCCCCTGATTATGTAACTTTGTTGCAATCAGGAATCGATTATAACCGCAGTTACATTGCTGCTTTAGTAAGAACCAATGTGACTAACTATCTTACTTAGTTTCAATCGATTTCAATCGAGAATTGTTAGCAACAAAGTTACGTAATCAGCCCCCAGGTCCCTATTTCACAGACGTGACAATTGTAAATTACGATTACAATTTGATGTACGTTGCGGTGTCTGGGAGTAGTTTGATCATTATATTTTCTAGTTTCAAATTGGCTGCGACGCCATGGATACCAAATTGTCATTGTCATTTACAATTGTCACGTCATGAAATAGGGGCCAGATCATATTCTCGGACGGGAATCTAACCCGCGACATTTCGATGCTTTTACCGCTGAGCTACCGAGTCACTTAAATGTATGTTATATTTACAGCACGAAACTTAACTGTACATCTGAAATTCTTTTGATTTTGATGGTTGGTGTTTCGTGGGAAAAATAGAAAAAGTTAGACTTTTTCTAGCTAGATTTTACTAATCTAAGTATTTTCAAGGAAATTAAAAGAATTCTACTCAATAAAAAAGCAACTTAAGCTAATTGTTGCTAAATACTTTATTATGAGATTGTACAAACCGTTTGTTCAAAACAAAACGTTTATTTATCTTTGCCTATTATAAGTTATTTGATGAAAACGGATTAAAGTATGATGGAAAAATCAATGAAACAAAAGAGCAACTCGTAAAAAGGTTCAATAAAGTAGACGAAAACTTTTTAATGAAAAATCTGCTTACAAGAGATTTTTATCATGGCCGGTTGGGCGTGAAATTTTTGCTAAGTTAACTGCCTTAAGTTAAAGAAACTTTATTGCCAGAGGCCAATAAAGTTTCTTACAGCGGTACCATATGCACCATTGACTTGCACCATCAATGGTGCAGATGACACTAATTATTTTCTTTTGCTCTACTAATGGTGCAAACGAAACCACATTGATAGTATTGTTTTTCGGCATTCATTTGTTAATTTAATAAAAAAGGTGTTATTGTTGTTGCTTTTTAATTGTTTATAAAAATAATTGGTTCCACTCAAACAAAAACCGCCTTATATATTTTTATATATATATATTTATACAATACTAAATAATATACTAGAAAAAATAGGACTCGCACTTTTATATTATATTTTTATTTTTATTTTACAAATGACAAGGAAAGGATGGTGAAGTAGTTGTGTTAATATTAATGGAGCAAACGAAACTAATTAGTGTCATCTGCACCATTGTTGATGCAAAGAATGTTTCAAAACAATAACGTCACAACTTGAGCTGTGCTAATTTAATTTATTGTTAAAGCTAGAAAGTTCGGGTTTTCACCCGGAATTCCGGATGTGTGCTCCAACAGGAATAGCTTCGTTTCCTTTGACCCGGTTGTTTGCCTGCAGCGTTGCATGCGAGTACTGATAAATGAGTTAGCGTGCATTAAAATGTTTTGCCGTTGCATGTACGTTCTGTGTTTTCAGATAAACATCACATAATATGCGTTCTCGGTCTTCCGCGGTATAAAACTTTGATATTATATGCAGATATTGTAGTTACCGACCAGCAACATTGCAGCCTTTTTGGGTTTCTCTTTGGTCTACCTTCCAAATTCTAAATCAGTGACATCTTTTTATAAAACAATTGTAAATAGTTTTAGTTGTCAATAAATTCCTAAACGGGAAATACGTGTTTTAGTGGTTGGTACCCTATCCTCAACAATTATAGTGGAGTGTTATTAACCTGGCACAGTACCGAAAAATTGCTCATTAAGTTATGGTGCATGTACCGCAACTCCTTGTGATCGGCCGAGAGAAACAGTTGATGCGCCGCGAAGGTTGGCTGTGACACAATTTTGATTTCGAACAGCTCGTCTACATAGACGAAATCAATTACATAATTGAAGTTATTAATTAGGGAACTAAAGATATTTGCGTGTTTAATCTGCTCGTCGTGCGACGAAAACGCATCGTTTTCTCGCATCGGTGGCAACCCAAAATTTATTCTTAAATTGGACCAGTGTATATAAAGTATATTAGTTTTTTCAAATATATATATACTGTGATTGGACACTAGACGGAGATAACCCGAATTTGACTTTTGTTGAGCAAAGTCAAAAATTCGCGATTTCTTCTAAGCAGGCCTTCTGTCAACAAACAGACTAACTCATCTGTGCTTTATTTTTGTGGCATAGAAGCTAAAGATGACAAATGAAACAAAACCGCCACATCTGTTGAACATAAAAACACGGCACTAACTCAACATGAAATTAAATTCCCAATTTAATAAATTTAGCAAAAGACGACATTATTATGAATTTACGTGCCGCAGTGCTCGAGATATTTTTCAGGCAGTAAATATTCATTCTAGATGAATTTCAGAGAAGCCGCGTGTTTTCGTTACAATCTCTGAAGCATAATTTTACGTTATTATTAAATACTTTTGGGCATGTTTGGGGAGGTTTTAGGAAGCTTGTGCTTAAGCTTCTTACAAGCTGGTAGTAAATTAAGCGGTATATTTTTAAATTAAATAAATAAATAAATATTTGACAACATCACATACATTGCTCCGATGCCAAAGTAAGTAGCTAAAGCACTTGTGTTATGGAAATCAGAGACAGCGGTGGTATCACAAACACCCAGACCTGAGCCAATATAGAAAAGTTCGTTTTCTAAATTGACCCAACCGGGGATCGAACCCGGGACCTCAGAGATGGCGACACCTTAAAAACCTGTGTACAAAGCCACTCGACCACGGAGGTCGTTGAATTAAAACTAATCATGCAGTTTTGTCATAATTATAATATGACTAGCGACCGCGGGAAAGTTTTTATGCTTTCCGCGGGAACAATTGTTTTTGGGATGAAAGGTACCATATGTCCTTCTCTGTACCCCTAACAACGTGTATGCAAAATTTCATGATGATCGGTTCAGTAGTTAAGACGTGAAGGTAACAAACAAACAAACGGACTTTGGCATTTATAATATTAGTAAGAATTAGTAAGGATGCAACAATAATAAAAGTAACCTAGATTCGAACTGTTTTATTATGACAGAACTACTCGTACTAAGATTACAAAAACAAATTATAATTAATATTTTTTTAAAGTGCGTCTAATTAAAAGAATATTTTTTTGTCAGAAGTCATTTGTTTCAAATGTCAAAATGAATGTCAATGAAAACCTTGTCCTATTTAGTAAACAGCTTTTGACAGTTGTCATATGTAATCATTAAAATAATAATTAAAAAATAATGTTGTATTATTAAATCAAATTGCCCATAAATTATAAGTATTTTTTTTTTAATCTATGTGTGTATGGAAAACCATTTGTTATGTTTTATAATTGATTTTTTTTAATAATGAGTTGGGTGAAATTTTACCAAATTTTACCTAATAAGACCAATGACTTCAATTACATAGACTAGAATAATTGTTCAAAATTAAAATTGTGTCACAACCAACCTTCGCGGTGCATCAACTGTTTCTATCGGTACCTCGCAATAGACTAAAGGAGTTTCGGTGCATGCACTGTAACTTAATGAGCATATTTTCGGTACTGTACAGCCTGTCTAGTGTAGTATATACATAGAAGTCTTTGAATAACACAAGTAAGGTAGTGATAAACAGACTTTACCACTGTCTGTAGTAGCTAAAAGTCTTCGTGCTAGTAGACTCATATTTAAATCATTACTACATTTTATGTTCTCAGAACACAGTTGCTAACTCGTAAGCCGTGAAGTGCTTTGGAGCAAATAGACAGCGATCGAATACTGCTTCGCTCCACGAGGTAATTGCAACTGTCAATGTTTGAAAATGCACACAGAAAACTTGTTTTATGTTACGCGATAAATATTTAGAGGTTCTTGCTATTTAATTGAAGTGATGATATCCAGTGACGGTGGATTGTTATTTATTAAATATTTTGGCTTTTATCAAACCTCTTTTTGGAAAAGGAAGGAATACGAAAACTGTTTTATAGTTACTAATATCATTATTAACATCTCGTTAAATATTAAAGTACTTATCAATAATTATTTTGTGACTTTAATGTAAAACTAAGATGGTTATTAATGAACACTTTTATAAAAAGGACTCTCATTTAAACAGTCTGTGTCTAGATTAAATAGTGTTTTAATTTAGACACTGCTTAAATGTGCTGCTGTCACGTTTTTGACAATATTGTTTGAGAGAGACAGCATCACATTTGAACAGTGTCTAAATTAAACAGTGTTTTAAAATCTTTTGTGGTAAGGCCGACAGTATCTAGAAATGGAACACACAGATACAGAACTCTTTTAAAACCATATTATTTCTGATAGCAAACAACATGACTAATGTTTTAAGCACACAGTTTTGATGTTTTAAGCACACAGTCTTAAGAAAAGCAAATTTGACATATTTATGTTATATTTTAACTAATTCTTTCATTAGAAGTAATTGCTAAATTACTATAAAGTGGTTTAAGAGACCAATACTTGCTTTCAGTCATCTAATGAGGAATAATTATTAATTCAATTAATAAAATTTTTAATTGAAATTCTTTCAATTACAATTGGTATGAAACTATGATTTGCTCCACATATTCTCCACTTATTCTTAATCCTATAAGTCTTAAGAAAAACAATTGCCAAATTAATTTATTTCAAATTGATGCCAATCCAGGTCGACTTAATCAAACTATTTTTTTTCTTAATCGTCCTGGAATCTATTACGGTCAATGTTCTGAAATTGTGGAGCAATTTTTATTGGAAATTGTTTTTCTTAAGACTTATATCCTATAAGTCTTAAGTAAAACAATTTCCAATAAAAATTGAATTCCACCGGTATAGTGAGAGAGTTCTCGAACAAGTTAAAGGGGCCGACCCGTGTAACCCGCCACGGCCACAAAGGCAACATGTCAAGTGTTTTTATTTCATTCTGAGGAAGATTGCAACGTTAACCGGTACGATACTGTGTTCTATTTTCTATCATCAGTTAAATTTAAGATTACGGCTTATGATAAGTGATGTTTTTTTTTTTTATTTATGTTTCTTTCGTTGCTTCTTTCAGCTAAGATAGTCACACACACACACAAACATACACACACATACACACACGCAGACAACAAAACTATCATTATTGGAAACATATTACATAGGTGCCTCAACAGTACAGCATTATGAATAAATAAATAAATAAATATTTGACAACATCACATACATTGCTCCGATTCCAAAGTAAGTAGCTATAGCACTTGTGTTATAGAAATCAGAGACAACGGTGGTATAAACACTCAGGCCTGAGCCAATATAGAAAAGTTCTTTTTCTAAATTGACCTAACCGGGGATCGAACCCGGGACCTCAGAGATGGCGACACCTTGAAAACCACTCGACCACTGAGGTCGTCAACAATATAAATTAAGTTCAACTGCATTTAGCGTTAAATGTTCACAATCACCATTAAAATTATCATTTGAAAATAACAATCATCCAAAATATGAGTAGTAAAAACATATGCTCAACCGAACGACATTCTCCCTATAATCTGGGTAACTGTGTACGATTAAACCAATTTCCATTAAAAGGGAAAATTATCGCGACACACTTCCACTCATGATATTGAATTAATTTTCATCAGAGCCACGCCTGCAATACAACGGAATGAATTTAAGTTTCTATTTTGTCCGGTCATATAGCGTGTTGGCAGCTAAGTGAATTAGTATGTCGCCTTGAGCTATTTATATGCTTGGTAAATAATTTTTTTTAACAAACAGTTGACATAGATTTTCGGCTAATTCCAATTTAATTATTTGTTTGTTTTGCAATATTCACCTTTGGATAAGGTATCAACTTACTACATTGATACTCACCTGCAATTTTGTTTTTGGTGGTCACAATTCTAACCTAATCAAACTTTACCAATTGTTTATCAGTTTCATTAAAGCGTCTCTGCCGCCACGCTTGTCAGGGGTACGCTTAAATAGGTAATTTAAGATTTAATCTGTGACTAGTTAAATAAAGTCAAAATAGCAGGCGAGTTTTGACACCACACAGCTTGAAACATAGAACACAACTTTTCTTTAATATTATCTTGAAAAGAACGACCGAAAACATGTAACAAAAGACCCTTGTAATTTGGCATAAATCTGACAATAGGCCCTAAAAGGGCATTAATGCATTATGCTATTGTTCATGATTCTTACTAAAAGGTCTCTTAATAACGGCAATTATGCTCACCACCAACATTATTTTTAAGTATATGACTTTCTCTTGTTAATTTTTACTCTCAAACATTATTTAAAAATGTGTGCCGAATTACGTTCCATTTTTTAAAGCACACAAGACAACATAGATTTATTAACTAAAGCAAATTGTGGCGGGTTCTTTGTGATTTGACTACGGAACCCTAAACATGACATAAACTAGATTGCAGGTGACAAAATAATTAAAAAACTATTCTACGTCCACAATGATAATTAGCGTACTAATATTTATCACTAACAAAATACGTTTTTTAATCTTTCACTCCAAAACTTTAATCTGAATAAGTACCTACTTGTTCATTCAACTTTGAGGTACAAGAATTTCATTGATGGCTTTCTTTTCGCAGGTTTTTTGTTCAACCAACATTACCCGATTGATGGAGTTGTAAGGGTCCAACAAAAAGACCTTTTGCCCTTATAATTACGAAATGGGATGAAAGCCTAATGCCCTTAGCCTCCCCTAGCCATTGTTTCTGCATTGCCATAAGTGTCTACGCTATTAGCGTGAAGTAAGGTTTTTGCTGGCATCATTAGTTTCGCGAATTTTAACTAAATTTTCATTATGATTTAATAACAGAAAATCATTGAGTATTAATAATACCCAATATTGTTAATTAGTTTTAAAAAAAATGCGAACCGTAAATTATTATACATTATTGACAGTATCAATATGAGCAGTTTAATGAATATTAAAAAAATATTTTCTTAGATTACAAAAGCAAGTCTAATAACTACATGTTTGATTTATATTAATAACATAAATTAATTTTTCGATCTAGAATCTAGAATTTTCTATTCTTCATTTATTTCACTACAAGTATTCCATTCTTTCTTAATTATACCCTCATAACTTCACAAAGTATGAATTCTTTTATTATTAAAAGACTATGTCAATGTTTCTCTGTTTTATAAAAAAAGTAGGAACAAAGTTGACGTTTAATAACATCTTAATAACTTTCTTTCAGACAAAAGATCAAATAACTTTGAAAGAGGATTTAATAAATCAATCCTCAGTTATTTGAAGACGACGTTTTGTTAATCTGAATAAAATTAAATCTTTCTTTTGAATTTGAACTTGGAATTGCTTCCTTTTTAGGGTTCCGTA
The DNA here is from genome assembly GCA_963556745.1 of Catoptria pinella. Taxonomy (NCBI): domain Eukaryota; kingdom Metazoa; phylum Arthropoda; class Insecta; order Lepidoptera; family Crambidae; genus Catoptria; species Catoptria pinella. The sequence continues at coordinate 4,590,388 of OY750777.1, forward strand.
CCAAAATGGTAAAAAGGAACCCTTATGGTGCGACTCAGTCTGTGTGTCACAGCTGGATATCTCGAGAACTACCATCAACTTGAAATTTGAAATAATTTTAGATGATGTTTGCCCAACTATTTTGCAAATAAGAAAGAAATAAAAATATTTATATTTTTTCTGCAACAGGGACTGAAAGGGGGTCTTAAAAATTCGAAGTGAGGTTACAAGGGCATATGAGGTATCATATGAAAGAGCGCTGCTTGCACATTCTCAAAAAATTTTTTTCAGGCCGCCTTGTTTTGATGAAAAATGTAAATACCGTTCCATTTACTATTCTATAAAAAAAAAAACAAATAAACAGTCGAACATAGAACCTCCTCCTTTTTTTGAAGTCGGTTAAAAATAAGAATGTGCATAACGCATGACGGGCTATCAAAAGAATCAAAAGTTTTCTTTCCACAAAAACTTGATTTGGATACGATAAAAATATATAGTGCTGCGTGAACTGTAATTTGAATAGGTTTAATTATTACTTACGCACTATCTTTTAGGCGTTGACCATACAATTATTATATCGCACGAATAAGGTCACACTGGCAATTGAGTACACGAAATACTTAAGGCCCCATATATACCTCAAGTGGCGCCCTCATTTTATTAAATTTATTGCTCGCTAAGTACATAATGTATCGAAAATTCACATGTACAGATTGAAGCTAAGGTTCTAAAGTTTATTTACAAACAATAACCTCAGTAAAATTTTGTTCGTTGTAGTAGTAGTTCGCAAAAGTGCTAAAAGTGACCACTTTTAGCACTTTTGCGAATCAATCTGTACATGTGAATTTTCGATACATTATGTACTTAGCGAGCAATAAATTTAATTAAAATGAGGGCGCCACTTGAGGTATATAGGAGCCTTAAAGTCTGAAACACAAAACATAGAAAATGCCAAAGTAACCCATGCAAAAAGTTCTTTAGAACCTTTTTCTATTTAAAAAGGGCAATTGATAGAAACCGTAAAGGAACCTCACAAAGGCAACCGATCGTCTGTGAAACGAACTGATGCGAGGTGAGAAAGCTTACTGATGTTTTATAAGGTTTACTGGATTCCACATTGAAAAAGGTTGAGGTACTCATATTTATAAACTCATTGAAAGTAGTATTTCCTTTTGATTTTTGATTTTATCCTCTATAAAATGTCATTTTCCTTCCATATCTATTTAATGCCAAGTTTACACGAGCTTAGCTACTAATGCTTAGAACTTCTCACTAACACTAACACTTTCCATATAAATATACTGACTAAGCACTTGTTCAGCATGTTTACACGCAAGTTATTAATGACAACTAGTAAACATTAGTAGGTAAGTTCATTACTATAATATCATTTTAACAAAAATGCTAGTCTGACATTCGCCCGAATTGCGAAGATCGTGGGTACGGTTGCCACCTAAGTAGGGTAAACTATAGAGTCATTGGCACCCTAAGCGAAATCTCTCCTTATTTTGTTGATTATTTTATCAGTAAGATATATAGGCGTAATTTACAACTTTTAAAAAAATCTTTAGGGTTTATTTATTACAATAACAACGAAAAAAATATGAAAAAGAAACGTTTTTAATGAAAAAAAAAATAAAACATCTAAAAACATCGAAAACTATAGTCATTGGCACTCCAAGTACAATCAGTGGCACAAACCTACTAGTGATTGGCACTCTTTTTTTAGTATGAGATAGGGTGACGTTATTTCTCCAAACTTAAGGTTTAAAGTTAGAAAGAAAGAATGAAGGTGAGAGAGGGAGGGACGGACTTAAAGAGGGAGGGAGAGAACTAGGTAGGGAGGGAGGGAGAAAAGACTTAGGGAGGGTGGATTTCAATGAAACTCGGTTCTTGTTACTATTATGACAAGAAAACAGTAACGCAATCTTAAAAATATAAGAAATCCAAGATGGCGGCCAACTTTTTTGTTTGTGGTCCAATTTCGATGAAACTCGGTTTTTGGTACTATTTTGACAAGAAAACAACAATGCAATATTAAAAATATTAAAAAATTCAAGATGGCGCCCAACTTTTTTGATTGTGGGCTGATTTCGATGAAACTCGGTTTTTGGTACTATTTTGACAAGAAAACAACAATGCAATATTAAAAATATTAAAAAAACAAAGATGGCGGCCAAATTTTTTGTTTTATGAACCGATTTCAATAAAACTAGGTTTTTAGTACTTGACAAGAAAACAGTGACGCAAAATAGTACCAAAAAACGAGTTTCATCGAAATCGGTACATAAAAAAAAATTTGGCCGCCATCTTGGATTTTTCAATATTTTCAACATTGAGTTGCTGTTTTCTTGTCGAAATAGTACCAAAAACCGAGTTTCATCGAAATCGGCCCACAATCAAAAAAGTTGGCCGCCATCTTGAATTTTTTAATATTTTTAATATTGCATTGTTGTTTTCTTGTCCAAATAGTACCAAAAACCGAGTTTCATCGAAATCGGCCCACAAACAAAAAAGTTGCCCGCCATATTGGATTTTTCAATATTTTTAATATCGCATTGTTGTTTTCTTGTCAAAATAGAACCAAAAACCGAGTTTTATCGAAATCGGCCCACAAACAAAAAAGTTGGCCGCCATCTTGAATTTTTTAATATTGCATTGTTGTTTTCTTGTCAAAATAGTACCAAAAACCGAGTTTCATCGAAATCAGCCTGCAAACAAAAAAGTTGGCCGCCATCTTGGATTTTTCATATTTTTAACATTGCGTTGCTGTTTTCTTGTCAAAATAGTGCCCCAAACCGAGTTTCATCGAAATCGACCCACAAACAAAAAAGTTGCCCGCCATATTGGATTTTTCAATATTTTTAATATCGCATTGTTGTTTTCTTGTCAAAATAGAACCAAAAACCGAGTTTTATCGAAATCGGCCCACAAACAAAAAAGTTGGCCGCCATCTTGAATTTTTTAATATTGCATTGTTGTTTTCTTGTCAAAATAGTACCAAAAACCGAGTTTCATCGAAATCAGCCTGCAAACAAAAAAGTTGGCCGCCATCTTGGATTTTTCATATTTTTAACATTGCGTTGCTGTTTTCTTGTCAAAATAGTGCCCCAAACCGAGTTTCATCGAAATCGACCCACAAACAAAAAAGTTGGCCGCCATCTCGGATTTTTTTAATTTTTTTTAAATTGTGTTGCTGTTTTCTTATAATGGCAGAGTATGCAGCTGGGGCTCGTGCCACTCGCTTCTCCCCCCTCACGCCCCGCACGATTGGCCTGACTAGATGTCTCCGTCGGCCTACTGTAGGGAAAAAATTATTTATACTGTGATAATGCAAACACGAAAATGTATGAATAGTACCACCTAAAGTATAGTGCCAATAATTGCAAGTATTGTAGCGCAAATGTTTTTTCAAGTGTATTATGAAAATATTTTAAAATCTAAATAATTTGTGAGTAAAAACATTATTAAAAAAAAATATTTTAAAATCTAGTGATTGGCACGGTTGCTAAAGAACTACACTTTAGTACAAGCTATTTAATCAATGGTTGGCACATTGTAAATTGAAGTTGTGTTAACAAAACTGAAAGAAATATTATTGAAAACTGTAATATAATTTATAATAATAATAATTAAGGTATTTCGCACCTCTAAGAAAGTCAAAATAATAAAAAACAATATTTTTTTCCATAACTCTTCCTTATTGGATCCGTTAAAATTAGCTAGAAAAAACAAGAAGTTTCTCGCGCGTTCTTATTTCTTAATACTGTGTTGCCATTAGAATCCGGAAGAAATATCTATTATAAAAGTTTTGAAGTGTAGTAATGCCAGATTAAAGAAAATAACAGATTAGTACGATTTTACCATTACAATTATTAATATCTGCGTTTAAATGTTAAAGTGCCAATCACTGCGGGTGTGCCAAGATAGGTAAAGCTTACCCTAGATACAATTTTTTTTATAAGTTTGACAATACAGCATTGTGAATGCAAAAAATCTATAATTTAATTAACAAGCTCACATTTGCTTTTTATTTTTATTCTTCGTATACCTAAGTTATGGAATTCTCACATTAAACACAGGCAGATAAAAAAGACTAAAGTACCTATGTATTAAAACTTTTTGACCTAGAATATATTTTATCGACTTCGCAGTTGTTTCCCAAAGTCTGTTCAAGAGTTTTTCTTTTGAAAAGTACTTCTACTGAAGTGGTTCCGACTGAAAATAATGATGAGGGACAGTATGTTTTGGGATAAACTTTTACAATAGGGTACTTACTTAGAAAGTTTAAAAATAATTATCAAAGTCAACTACTTAGAAAGACATTAATGTTTAATTCTGTTAGAATTTCTCTTTCGAATTAAAAAAAAAAATTTTTTGGCTAACTAGTAGTCCCACGCTTCTAGGACAAGTTGAAACTTTCAAAATAGATATTATTTTCGTTGACATACTCGTCCTGCTTTTAATTTATTATGGATTTCTAAGCAGTAACAATGGCGGTACCCAAGAAAGTGTTAGTATTCGCTTATTATATAGGTATTTTTATTAAATTAATTCTAACTTTTAATAGTTATTTATGCAACTGTTGTATAATAAGGGGTATTAAAACACGAATGTGGGTGATAATAGTATCACATGAGTATTTTAATACCTGATTATGTACAGTTGCATACAAGACTTTATCTACACCCATGCGGCCATGACATGAAGGTTCCGAAACAGTTAGCTTATTGCCAACATTAAAACAACCAGTGTCATAGTAACCATAATTTCGAAAGAATTGCATAATAAAATTTAGTACTACATTATATTACTCGTTTGGATGATATAAAGGCGGCAGAAGGCGCGCGTGGTGGGCGCGGGTGCGGGGGTTGGTGGCGGCGCCCCCAGCCACTCGCTCGGATTATATTATGGTTACCATAGTAACACTGGTTGTTTTAAAGTTGGCAATAAGCTAAATGTTTCAAAAAAAGATTTAAAGCATGGGTGTAAATAAAAAAATAAACGCATATTATACAGTACATAATTTTCCGTATAGTAGGAAGGAAACATAATCGAGATTAAACGGGTATTGGAAAACTGACTGTTTATAATAAAAAAAATAGTATAACAGTCATGTTTGTTTTGTACGATATTTTGTAGTACGATGGAGCGGGCCATAAGCGAAATGACAATAATTTTCCTCGTTATTTGTCTATTTACTAAACAAATGGTATTAGCTGATACATTTACTATGACAACGTAAGCTAATCTTCTTGTTTGTGGGACTTATAAAATAACTAGAGGCCGCTTGCAACTTCATTCGCGCAGTAAAGCGAAAATGAGACGATATTTTCTAGTATTTTTTCTAATATTTTTTATCTTAATATAAAAATAGCATTGTGAATGCGAAAAATCTAAATTTAATAATCCCTAGGGAATATTTAACCGGGATAAAAAGCATCCTATGTTTTAATCCGGTTTATAAACTTTGTGTGCCCTTTAAATTCATTCAGCCATTTTTGAGTGATTGAGTAACAAACATCTATACTATTGTTATAATTTTAGTAGGATTATGTCTTGACTGACTCAGATTCATTATCGCACACAGCTCAAACCCTTGGCGTACTGTCGACAACACTTCCGATTTACCACTCTTGAGGTCAAAATCACACCGCGCCGTCACTAACATACGTTTAGTTCGTGCAGGGGTGATACGAGCGAACACGAATTTTTCTGCAAATTGGTAAAGCAAGTGAATCGCCGATTGTAAAGACAGATATTTAAGTATGACGTAGCCATCCTCTAAAAAAGGGATATTTGAAAATTCACTTTTTGAATCCCTCGAATACGAAGATGCGGATGAAGGTAATTTTTATACAAGGTAGTGACTCGGTAGCTCAGCGGTCAGAGCATTGGACCGGATATCCAAAGGTTGCGGGTTCGATTCCCGTCCGAGAACATGATCTGGTGTGAGTCGTATTTTTTCTAGTTTATTATTTGGTATTATATAAGAAAGTTATATTTATACAAGCTTTTTAAGTAATGTTTTCTTCATTCAACGTCATATAAAAGATTGACACTAAAATACCAAAGCATAGTATTAAATAGTTATCGTTAATAAGAAGAATAAACGAAAAATAACACGCGTATTCTTACAGCAAAAAGTTTTTGTAGAATCGGAAATTATCTACTCGAATATTTCCCATTACTTAAAAGTTTACTGAATGGCTGGAATTCTCATGAAACCCTTAATATAAAATTGTCCAATCGCCATAAATACACGTAATCGCCTTGCTCCGGTTCACGTACAGCAGGAATTACGTTCTCTGAAAAGCGTGTGGTAGCAGTGACAGCGTTTTGCGAAATTAAATGCGTTCAATTAAAAAGTTCTTAATTCTTTGGAACTCATTATTTTGGTGAATAAATCATCTGTTCAAAAAGTTTATTAGGTTCTTCCTGTAAAATATAGTTTTCATCACAGCTGGGGCACACTATAATTCACTATAATTTGGTGATCCAGACATTATACGCCTACTGCACCTGCCATATTGTTTATGGGGATTTGATTTCCATCGTTATTTTTCACATAGTATTAGCAAGTTTTGGACTTACTTAAAGAATCCTAGCTTTTAGGGTTGATGAACCTTCTGTAAAAGAATCCTAGCTTTTAAAACCTAAAACAATAATTATTTGTTTCATAACTTCGTAATTTAGGTAAATATTAACGATTTATTTGCATAATGTCTTACACATTGATTGAAAACAATAATTTAGACACAAAATATAAATTGAAATAAAAAAATAACAGACGTAAAAATATTTTTAGTTTTTAAAGGTGATGGTAATATTTCGAAATCCTCTAATACTCGCGCGGGGGACACGCGGCACCCAATCACTTCAAAAATTCACTACGCACTCACTTATGACCGTTTGCACTAAACTTAAGAATCGCCTTAGACTTTTCCTAACTATAACTTGACCAAATGAAAACAGTGTCAGTAACTTAGCTGTCATGTAGCTTTCATGCGCCTATTTATCTTGGTCTAGTTGTAGTTAGGAAAAGATATAGGCGATTCTTAAATTTAGTGCAAGCGGGTGTTAGTCTCCTAGAAAGATGGCACACTACTATTGTATGAACGATCCTTAATTGAGGAATACCTGAAATGCCAGCAATGTAGCGCAATTCAATAAAACAAAATTAACTATTTTATATGTCATCCGCGCAAGCCCTCTAGTGTTAAGATTCCAATAGTATTTCCTCGACCACAGAGGTCGTAACATACAGCCTAACTCTGAATAAAATCTCATTGCACCGTCACATTTTTGAAACCAACCTCGATAAAGCACGACTACATAGGTTGCATTCCAAATTCAAATCACATTATTCCCATGGGAAAAATGACTTACTTTAGGAAAGGTTTGCATGACACATAATATGCGATTGACGAGCAGGTAGTATAAAAAATATTTTTTTGCATGTGTCACAAACTTTAATATTAAATGCAGCTATTCCGCTACCGCTTGTCGCTATCACAGTGGCCACCATCTAACCGCACGTACATAGAACGCTGCCATATCAGTCTACGCTCCTGACTAGAATAGCAAACGCCCGTGGCTTCGTCGCTATATGTGCAATATTAACAAATTTAGATATGACGTGTGAATACCACGTGGCGTATACTAAAGAAGGTGGGGTTAAACATATCGGATTGGGGACCCAAGAGAAATCATACACTTAGTTGCTTCTATCAGCACATAACGCAGATGTGACTGATTTAAAGAAGTATATGCCGTCTAAGGAAAATATAATCGTTGTTTATGAAGGTGAAGGCTATATAGTTTAACCCATTAAGGCCATTAAAATGAGACATAATAGATTCCATTGTTGCCCAGCCGCATTCGGCCGCTCGGGCATTGATGAATTAATATCTGGCAAACCGCGGCCTAAATCCAATAAGTTAAGGTGAAGGCTACGAATATAGTTTAAGATCTGGCAAACTGGGGCCTAATTCCAATAAGTTAAGGTGAAGGCTACGAATATTGTTTTGAGATCTGGCAAACTGGGGCCTAATTCCAATAAGTTAAGGTGAAGGCTAGGAATATTGTTTAAGATCTGGCAAACTGGGGCCTAATTCCAATAAATTAAGGTGAAGACTACGAATACTGTTTATGATCTGGCAAACTGGGGCCTAATTCCAATAAGTTAAGGTGAAGGCTACGAATATTGTTTTGAGATCTGGCAAACTGGGGCCTTATTCCAATAAATTAAGGTGAAGGCTACGAATATTGTTTAAGATCTGGCAAACTTGGGCCTAATTCCAAAAAATCTACAATTCAAACGTTCAGTTCATTATTGCGTTTAAATAATTATACAATCTTTCACGAAACTTTCTGTATGTATTTCAGTACATACTCTACTAATGTAGAGTATTTCTGTAATATTGCAGTCGAAATAAAACGTGGTTATGTTTTATCACGTTTTGTTTCGACTGCAATATTGCGCTTTCTACTCTAGAAACATCCTAATATAAAACCAATTTTCTCAACAACCCAGATATAAGTTAAAAAAGAACACATATCCTTGACCAAATATTGCCATGACCCGGATTTAAGGTAACACTGAAAATAGTCAAACCAGTTCAGCTTAGTATCTCCCGAAATATTTCATTGATTTTCTTCCCAGACGGAAATAAAAACGAAGGCGACCAAACCTTTGAACGCGAAGCCTCTAATTAAAGGCCTGCTTTTATGTCCGTAATAATTATTTTGATGAGCTACAGTTTGATGTCAGGGAAGGTTTGCGAAAGATTGTAAAAAATATCTGAACACTGTATTCGTAAAACCTCGTGATTTAATTAAAAAGTATTTTTTCCTGCGTACAAACTTTGACACCTTCAAAAATTTATTTATGAATCTTTGGCCTTAACATACTAAAATTACAATCTATGGCTATAGAAAAAAAAAATAACTATAATAATTATGTAAAGCTTGTAATAAATACTGGCGCGCTACTATCAGATAAAAAACTGGTATTTAGGCTTAGATTAACATTTTGCTGATTTTCAGTGATTACTTAAGTAAGTACCTTTTTAAATATTTTAATCCTTCTTTTATCTTTAGCAGTAAAGAAAAAAGTATTGCCTAATTTAACTGCGTTTGACGTAAAATGTTTGTTGAAAAGTCGAAAAACAATGTAATCAACAACTTATTTCGCCAAATTCCCCATTCTGTTTGCAGCATATCCGACATAGAACTTTATCATGGTCCATTTTCGCCGACGACGGAATAAAATTCGTAATATTCCTATTATCCTAGAGGTTTCATTATCTCACTGTCGCCGGCCAGAAAGATAAATCTTTTGTTGGAATGCCTTAAGCCTGATAAAGCGACCGACGCAAACGGCTGGTGATAAGTACTCGGGATGGCTCTGAAGTCGCTCATTTTTACTTTTTAATAGTTTAAGCCTGATGTTTTCTGAGGCGGATTATGGCGCACACAGATCCTTTTTAGTCAGTTTGATAAAGTACGGTCACCCTCAGCCAGAAGTGGTCTGAACATTTAAGTAGGTACCATGTTCAATGTTCATGTGACACTAAAGGAACACATGTCGTGTAAGTTGTAACTATTTTTCAAAAAGCAATAATTGGTGCGACATGTAGTTTTAGGTTATCTGCTTCTTTTGAGGCTAAAGTACTGACCTAGAGTGACCTAAACTCGAAAAAAACTGCTCCTCCGACAATCTAGATACCTAATCGTAATAATTTTAGTTTTTAATCATTATGATAAAAAACAGAAAACGAAAATTTCAGACTAGTTGAATTCAGGCGAGTTAATATCTGTGGTTGGTTAATTTGGTTCACAAATATTTTTTTCTTTCTTTCTTACTCCAAAACTAAGTCGAGAATAGACAATCATACTTTAAACTATCAATTTTATAAAATTAGTGATTCAATCAATCTATTGACTTATTCTCATACCACATAATTCTCATTTCCACAATCAAATGAAATTGCATGCGTCGATTGGTAATGACAAATGGTTTTATTAAGCGATTGATTCTCGGAACCATTAGTGGGCAGGCCTAGGCATTTAAAGGGTGGAGTCGCTTAATCACTTTACCATTTAAAGCTAAGTCTCTAAACGGCGCTTAGGACTTATTGGTTAAAATTTAAATTGGTGCTGGTTTTGTTCTTATCTTAAGACGTAGTACTATTTGAAACTCGTAAAGAAAATTGGACAGCACACATGGTACATTGCTTTGATTCTAATGTAGCTAAAGCTCTTGTTTTATGGAAATCAGAGACAACGGTGGTACCTAAATAACCAGACTTGCGATAATAATTTTCTAAATTGATCCATTCAGGGATCGAACTCGGGACCTTAGAGATGGCCCGAGTATTCACCTCTTTGTTCGCAAAATATTCTTGCAGTGGGCACGTGAAAAAAATCCTTACGCACCTTTTCCCATAATTTTCATATTTTGTTTAACAAACAAATAAGTTGAAAAACGTCGTATGATACTCGTGAGGTCTGCTCACTTACATGATATGATACATCATAATACTGTATAATATTATAACATTGTTTTGTTAGCGAAGAATTACAATTCTGGTGTTGTAATAAAATAAAATAAAATAATTTCGGTATTACCTATAAAGTATGTCAATATAAACTCATTTTGAAGTTTATAATTCGAACTTTACTATATGAGAGTAGATAAACCTAATTATGTTATCAAATGGGTGATTACGCAACTAATTTGAGGTGCTTGATGATGAGGGAATTAAACTGTATAATTATACTGGTGATTCCGTACAGATGCTTCAAAGCTTCTGATAAATTGGCTCATGTACCTCTAATGTCGTTTTCCACTTCCATATTTAATTACGATAGCTATTTGGAACTCTAACTTAATTTAGAATAGAGAACTCAAGAATTAGAGTCTTTACACACTGCGACTTTTAGCGGTGCGATTTTTGAACACGCGATTGCATCGAAATAGAAATAGGAATTAAAAAAATCTTTATTCAAATAAGCATTTTTAAATCGTCAATTCTTTTAACCTACCACCCATTATGACGTCATTTAGCTGACAAGAAAAATGGGCGCAAAAAAATTATCAGCTTTATCAGAAGGAACGACATTTACAAATATGTATATCGTTTCCAGACATTACATTCATACATGTTACAATTAACATAGATTCATAAATAAATAATTATACTATATGCACAGTTATTTTGTAGTCGTTTTAATCACTGGAGGTGAGCGTTCTACCAATAACGGTGTATACACGCTACCCTGGCAATGGAAAATAAAGTGCTTTGCGTTTGCATCGCTATTGAATTGTGTTTGCATCGCTGCTCAAAGTCGTAGTGTGTATGGGTACTTAACCTATGAATTGGTTAAATCAATCAAAAAGGGTAAACGCCAGCACATATTTTCACGGCAGTCTATACCTACTGAGTGGTAATGAAAGTTGATTACATAATAAAAGGCATAACAAAAAAGTATAATACAGTAAAGATTGTGATTATTCTCTCTCCTAAGAAACACTTTTCTCCTAGGAAAGATCTTTCTCCTAGGAAACCAGTTCGAATTTGAAAATACTTTAACTAATGACCTGATAACCCCACCCCATTGGGTCGTTTGTCCCATATGAAAAAAACCGACCAAGTGCGTGTCGGACTTCACATGTTTAGGGTCCCGTATCAAATAGAGCTAAGGGGCGGGGACTTAGCGGGGCTTATCAGTGCTACGCGTTTGACCGCAAAATTAAGTTGGTTTGTAATATGGGAAAAGGAGGGCATTAAGCAGAAATAATAAAAATATTCGTATTTTTTGGCAAAATATACGTAATAATAAACATTATCATCAAATTTCAAGTTCACAGGTCAAAAGAAAGTTAAAAAATACTTCAACAAAATTTTGGGAATAAAGCTGACTTTGGTGGCTTCTCTTGCCTTTGTTTTATATATTTTTTTAAAACAAAAAATACAGTCTCTGTTGACATATCAGTTCTAAACAATGGTACCCCACACATTTGGGTAAAAATAAAGCGTTTTTGTACACAGTCAAACTATACTCTGACTCATAAGGCCCTGTTCGCACGGGCGATTTTTTTAACGCGTGATTGTTTTATAGTGCGATTTTTTACCGCCTTGTTTCGACGCTGTACACACGAGTGCTATTTTAACGCCCGATCTCTCGAAGTGCGTCCAGTGTGACCAGATTAGGCGATTTAAGTATACAAACTTCCATAGTTAAATTATACAAGGTGTTACAAAAATACCCCTAATGCCGAATATGGTATATAGGAACCATCAAACTGAACAACATTTACTATGGAACCAACTCTGAAATCAAAATGTATGAAACAGGCGATTTTTTTTCGCGATTTCAGAGTTGGTCCCGTAGTAAATGTTGTTCAGTTTCATGGTCCCTATATTATACCATATTCGGCATTAGGGGTATTTTTGTAACATGTTGTATACAAGGAAAAAGTGTCTTTCCGAACAAAGTCCCGGAATTATTTTGTTACTGTTTCTTATTACAACCGCAAAAATAATCAAGTTCTTCCGAGCTTATTAGCTTCAAATCCTATTAAACGAAATAGTACTCAAATTCTGTTAAATTCTTGATCAGGGCGATGTACAGTCAGCAGCATTTTGTTGCCACCGCAATCAGTTTCGATCTTGACGTCTAAACGTTAGAGTTTACAATCAACTGGATTTTTTAGTTTTGTATAACATCATATTTTGCTGACTGTACCCTGTAAATGTCGGATATTTCAGTTCCAAATTAATTAAGACCGACCGTACTTTGTTAAGTCAATATTTTCCTGTGATTATAAGACGGTATTCCTTCGAGTCATTTTAATTTTAATTGCCTAATAATCTTGTGATAGTCACGCACAACTTTTGATGTATTTTGCATTTATATAGTGGGAGTAATACCGAAAACAACTGTCTTATGTAATAAATCAAAAAATATATTCATAAAACCAAAAATATACAATTAAATGCTCTAAGAAGCTGCATTATGTTAAATTGTACGTACATACCTACAATACTTAAGTAATGTATACAAATTCAATTTTTTGTTAGGGCATCAAAGCTGCACCGATTTGGCATTTTTTATTTTTTTGTATTTGTATTATGTAGTTCGAATTAGAAATAATTGCATTATTTTTATAGCAAGCTAGTTATGCTTCAAAAAATACATTTAGGTCCAATTGCAGCAACATTTACTAAATCTTGATTTTGTTAAACATAGACTTTACTCATACGAATTCAAATTTTTCGACATCGACATTTAAATAAATATATAAATAAATATTTGACAACATCACATACATTGTTCCGATTCCAAAGTAAGTAGCTAAATCACCTGTGTTATGGAAATCAGAGACAACGGTGGTATCACAAACACCCAGACCTGAGCCAATATGGAAAAGTTCGTTTTCTAAATTGGCCCAACCGGGAATCGAACCCGGGATCTCAGAGATGGCGACACCTTGAAAACCGGTGTACAAAGCCACTCGACCACGGAGGTCGTCAACAGTAATATTTACATAAAATTTTGACAGTTTCATAAGGGCTACATCTAGGTTTAACAAAATCGAGATTTAGTAAATTTTAATGCAAGTGGGCCTTAATATGCAAGATGATTTACTATAACCAATGTTATGAAATATAATAATATATTATACTGAACTGGATAGCACTATGTTTCGAAAGACCAAATATTATTAAAATATTTATACTTCGCGGTGTGTTGATAGAGCTGCGCATGTTGATTCGATAACATTTCCTGCCTATACGCACAGCTTATAAATAATCCGTGGAGGTAATAAATCATGTTTCTGCGGTATTTTGAAGCTGAAGTATATTGAAATATTTAATTTTCTACGAAACGTGGACTAAGAGAATGTGTGTAGTGATGGAAATATTGACGTTACGTTTGGAACTGGCGAAAAATGACCGGTGAAAGATGGCGAGTGCGGGAAGTTGAGGTTTTTATTTTACTGAGCCCTATGTGTGTGTGGTTGATGTATTATCCTTACCTATGTTCATTGGTATTTCGACCAATGTATTTAGATACATATATTGAACCTTAAAGAATAATATCAGTGATCCCGAAATATTAACCGGAAAAGAAATTCTTAGCAGTTATAGGACGTTAAAAACTGAGCTAAAGTGGGCTGAGGCAGTTACCTGATGAATGAGTTAGAGTCGATATGGGTTTAAATGTAGTTTATTTTTTATTAAAAATAATAGCAAACACAGCTTGAAATAAGTAAGGCAAAAAAGACACAGAGAACAAAACCAAAGGAAAATATGTTATAGTAAAAAAAGAACAGAATTCTAAAACATAAATTAAAAGTAAAAAACCATAAACTAGTAAAAAAGAGACCGGCTCGGCAACAGGATGAAATATAATTATAACTAGTCTCGCTGTCAGCAACATGAAATCAACAGCGCCTATTATTTTTATGGCAATAATTTAACTTTTTATTAAACTTTTTATATTTATTAATTTAGCGGCCGCCCGCGACTTCGTCTGCATGGACGGTTATTATGTTTATGTTATATATCCCTCGGGAACTATACGTTTTTAGGCTATGTCTCCTTTATAACCCTGACAAAGTGTACGTATGCAAAATTTCATGATTATCGGTTGAGTAGTTAAGACGTGAAGGTGTAACAAACAAACAAACTGACTTTCGCATTTATATAATTATGTTTAGTATATTAGGTAAGGAAGTAAGGATTATATCAAATGTAAATCAAAATAACTTGGTGACTTAAAACATCAAGGGTGAACCCTTATCACCAGCATTCGTAAGTGTAAACAGTGTGAAATTCCGTTTTGATATCTGTTGATAGGTCTAAAAGGTGAATATAATCCAGGGTCCTGACAGTTTACGTAATATGATTTTTGTATACTGTCAACAATATCGAAAACTATCGGCCCTATTTTAAATAAACGTGACATTTTGTCACCTGTCATGACAAATTGTCACGTTTATTTGCATGAAAAAAAATCAGTTGTTTCATACATTTTGATATTTTCGATTTTAATTTTTTTAAGAATCAGTTGATTTTTTTTTCGCGATTTCAGAGTTGGTCCCATAGTAACAGTTGATCAGTTTGATGGTCCCTATATACCATATTCGGCATTAGGGGTATTTTTGTAACATGTTGTATAAATACTTAGTTAATTTTACTTTGATAATAACATGACTTAAATGATATTCTCACAAACTGCTTTTTATTTATCACTAAATAAGGCAGATTAGATACCTATCCCAAAACTTCTGAAAAATATTTACTAACATACTGAACGCTCCATTAAAATGTCGTGTTGCATCGGATCATAAATTTGAGAGCTTATTCACGTCAAATTTACGACGTTTTGCGCCTTTTAATGGTCTTTTGGAGGTTACAACACGTTTGGACTAAATGCGAATACATTTTAGGATCGAATGACGATGTTAACTCTCTTAATAGGATTAGTTTAAATAGATTTGGATTACTATTTTTAAAACCAGATTGAACTAGATGATATTGGTATTCATAGCACGAAAAAAATTCTGTTTCGTAGACTTATACAATACTAAATATACTAGAAGAAATACGACTCGCACCAGATCATATCCTCGAACGGGAATCGAACCCGTGACCTTTGGATGTCCGGTCCAATGCTCTTACCGCTGAGCTTCCGAGTCACTAGTAGCATTGTATCAAATTTAGCGAGCACTTATTTCAAATTTGTTTGTACAGAATTTAGTAAAGCCCCAACTACAAGTTACCTCCCAAAACGGAGCGTAGACATTTTTCTTTTTAGGTGTTAGATCTGATTTTGGAATTGATAAATATCACATTTTATAGAAAGGCCTCTTAAATGAGATCGCACTTCCGTGGCGCAGCAACACGTATCTTTATTTTTATTGTTATCTACGTGAAAAGAAACAATATTTAGTGACAAAATGTCAGTACTTCGTATTTTTGAGTTGACGTTGACATTTTGTTTTATTTACCTTAGGTTACACAGTTCGCGCGTATTTCCAAAATATGACACAATAATAAATAAGTTGGGAACCGAAATTAGTGAACCCCGACATCACGTGTTACTAGTCTGTCCTACACCTAGAATGTTTTTATGACCGCGAAGACGCGGAGGGAGGACAGCCCTCGCCCGCTGTTACGAAGCTCAGAAACACGGCGAAGGCTCGTATGGGCTTCAGTGCTTTTTTACGCAAGGGCGGAAGGGCTGTACATCTCGCAGCGCCTTAGAACTTAGATGTAATAAAATTGGTGTTTTGAGGTTAGGTTTTAAAATCATAATATCTCAGCAATTATTCATCGACAGGAGTCGTACTGGAGGGTTTCCCTCTCCTCCTCAGCCCCTCCTATCTATCTCGATCACCATTTCAGGCGCCCTAATTCTAAAAATTACCCAAATTCGATTAAAATGGACCGGAAAATTCAAAACTTACGAATACGTCTCCTAAAATTGAGATAATACCTGACTATAAAAGCGCATGTAAGCTTTTAAATAGTTGTAGGTGAATAAAGCTGCGTGTTTTCACGAATTTTCACAGTTACAACTAATACTAGCCTGTATCACCTGATTGGTATCGAAAAGTATTACAAGCTTTTATAATAAAAATTAAATAATTTAATAGGTTTTGGTATACATAAGGCAAAAGACTACAACCGGACTGATTTTCTCAAAATGAAATCAAATTATTTTAAGTGCAGAGCTATTGAGCTCACGTATTGATCATCAATTAATGTGATTAATAGTGTTTTTATTTCATCGTAGTAAGAGCTTTTAATTCCATACAGACTCAGAATCGGATGAATTAACGAAGTTGCGTAGTTACTATAATTAATCTGTGTAGACATATCAATCAAGTTAGTGCAAGTGCATTTTCACTATACTAATATTCAGCACTTTGCACCACAAACATCACAAGAAAAAAACGCGTAAAAATTCGATAGAGTATTTTGTATGAAAATTTTGTACACCGCCGTAAAGCCAAATGAAATTCACCAAAGAAAATTACTCGATCGACTTCTTTTACATGCTTTTTTTCCCTCTTATATGTGTTCGTGGTGATAAGAATGGTTTCCGAATACCAAACCTCCCCTTTCTACATCTATATCTATTGACGATTTAAGAACGCTTATTCTTGTGATCTTATTTAAAATAAATAACATTTTAATTTTATTTTACCTTTGACAGTTTTGGGAATCTTGGTGTGCTGCTGACGGTACATTCGATTTGAGATATTATAACATTTGTGGCTTCGACCTATAATCCCTCCGATCTCTCAAGAGATCAGCTTATCCCGTCTTAACCAGAATCAAGAATCAAAGCGAAACACGCCTGTTAAATTGTCTAACTCACATAGTAAGATATTGTATATGAAGCTACATTTGTATAACGTTATTAATAATAAAACTGAAGACTTTGTAGCATAAGTCAATGACTTCAATTACATAGACGTGCTGTTCAAAACTAAAATTGTGTCACAACCAAACTTCGCGGCGCATCAACTGTTTCTATCGGTCGCTCGCAATAGACTAAAGGAGTTGCGGTGCATGCACCGTAACTTAATGAGCAATTTTCGGTACTGTACCGCCTGTCTAGTGTAGTATAGACATAGAAGTATTTGGCATAAATTAAAACCTTCATAGCATAAGTTACTTTTTCTCCATTTTAAAATCTTAAAACATTAAAGACAACTAAAATTGAAAAAATACGGTCAAGTGCGAGTCGGACTCGCGCACGAAGGGTTCCGTAAAAATCACGTCTGTTGTATGGGAGCCCCCCTTAATTTTAATTTAATTATTTATTTTTAAAGTGAATATGTAAATAAATATTCTGGGAATATTTCAAGCGTCTACCTGTTGCCGTTATCAATATCGAGCAAAAACGAGCAAAAAATCATGTTTGTTGTATGGGAGCCCCCATAAATATTTATTTTATTCTGTTTTTTAGTATTTTTTGTTATAGCGATAACAGAAATAGATCATCTGTGAAAATTTCAACTGTCTAACTATCACGGTTCATGAGATACAGCCTGGTGACAGACAGACAGAAGGGACGGACATCGGAGTCTTAGTAATAGGGTCCCGTTTTACCTTTTGGGTACGGAACCCTAAAAATCATTGTTTCATCTCGCCTTTCCCTTCTCTATTTTTGTAATAATAAATATCTGTCGATGTTTTATCTGAAACTGGTTTTTTTTCTAAACAGACATGCCCAAAGGTATCTAATGCTAAAAAAAATATAAGTTGTAAATTAAAAATCATAAATACCTGGAATCCTTGATACACCGCAGCCCAAATAGTCCAAACGGCTACTTGAAACGATCACGACGACGCGTCGTCGTGACGACGTAGCTTTTGATGATATTATAATTACGTGAAATTTAAAAGTATAGAATAGTTGCTTTTAATGCACAAATCACCACAATAGTTAAATCACTGTCGATACACCTAATAACCTGTACATTTATATGAGTAAGTACATGATTAATTCAAGGGAGCGACCGACGCGTTTGACAGATGACGATGAACTGATCATTCAAACTTACTACCTTCATTAAAAGAAAAATAAGTAGTTCTTATTTAAATAGATAATTAGATAAATTAGTCAACATCACAAAAATTGCTCTCCAAAGTAAAGGTCGCTGTATACGTAACGGGAAAAATCCCGGATCGGACGGGAACGGAGCGCTTTCTTGACATCGTTGCATATAAAAATAATGTAACATAAATATAATAATAATAATAAATATTTGACAACATCACATACATTGCTCCGATTCCAAACTAAGTAGCTAAAGCACTTGTGTTATGGAAATCAGAGAAAACGGTGGTATCACAAACACCCAGACCTGAGCCAATATAGAAAAGTTCGTTTTCTAAATTGACCCAACCGGGGATCGAACCCGGGACCTCAGAGATGGCGACACCTTGAAAACCGGTGTACAAAGCCACTTGACCACGGAGGTCGTATGCGCCGGGACGGGTACGGGGCGTGGACGGGACGGGGAAAATGTATAGCGCACAGCACGCCTCCGTCCCGTCCGGGGTTTTTTTCCGATACGTATACAACGACCTTAAGTAGTAGATAAAGATCTTGGTTATGGGAATCGGTGACAACGTTGGCGCTACAAACATCCAGACCTGAGTCAATATAGAAAAGTTCGTTTTCCAAATTGACCTAGCCGGGGATCGAACCCGGGACCTCAGAGATGGCGACACCTTGAATACAAACTACTCGACTACGGAGGTCGTCATATTTAGGTAGTATTCCTACTTACATTGGCCACAAAAGTAGTCATCACTAGATCTGTACCCTTAGCACAAAAATCTATCGAGAAGAGATAAAACCGCGCATGAAACTATTCGATAGAGTAAGTTAGATCGTCTCCTTCCAAATCATATTAAAACTAATGCTATAGAAATAAAATTCAAATTCAAATAAAATGCAAAGCTCACATAAGCCTTTTTGCATCAAATGAAACACAAAACGTCATTTTTGCCATAAAACGCTGCAGCACTAATTGGGTTCGTGGCTGACCACATTTAAATTAATAGCATTCAACAATCGCCGCGATTTGTAAATCTCTACTGAAACAGCATTGTTTTACGCAGATTAATTGGGTAGGTAGTCATTTAATGACTTACGAACAGAGACAGATATATTTTTTTGTGGTAAGTGTAAAAGTGTAATAATGTAATAAACTTAAAGTATTTTATAATCACAAACTGATATTGGTCTTAACTACACATTTTTACATTTTAATTTAGGTCAAAATGTCACTCCCGACCCGTCCACCCACTAAATTTTCCCACTGGTGGGTGGAAGGGTAATTCACAATTATCCCTCTACCCACTACGCTCGTGTGAACTGAATTAAGAACGTGTGTGATAAATATAAGACAACGTCACAAACATTTTGCTCCGATTCCAAAGTAAGTAGCTGTGTTATGGAAATTGAAGATAACGGTGGCACTACAAACACCGAGACCTACCTTTCTATTGTCTAATTTCAAAATCTATCGTAATCGCTTTCAGGATGAAACACATTGATGCTTCTTCTTGGCACAAATAAAAACTTACCAAAGAAATGCAGCAATGTGTCGGATCCAACTGTCAAATGAAAGCGATTGCGATAGATTTTTAAATTAGACAATTAGCCCCCTGAGCCACTAAAGAAAATTTCGTTTTCTAGATTGACCCAGCCGAGGATCAAACTCTGGACTTCAGAGATGACAACACATTGAAAATCGGTGTGCCACGGAGGTCGCTCTTCGTTTTTAATTTAATATCTTGTTAAACCCACATTTTTGCAACTGCTCTGTCCAACAAAATGGACAACGGGCCTAATATTACTTTAAGTTGGATTTTAAGGCAATGACTCCATAGCCACAGAATACATAATAGTACTCCATAGCTAACCAAATGATACAGTCGATAATTGACACAAATTAGTATTGTAATAATGTATTCAGACGTTGGTGAATCTGATATAAGAAAATAAAAAATGAAAATACCTAAAAATTTTAGTACCATTTTTCACCAAATACTGCGTTCATATAGTAGGATTGTAACTAGTGAACAAGTCTTTTAGTTGGTAAGACAAAGTACTAAAATTATAAGTAAAAAACAGGCCTAATACACAAAAGGAAAGGCGATAATCGAACGCAATTTATCGTTCAATTTACTCGATATTGAACCTTACTCGTGAGATAATAGTGTCGCGGAGTGGGACGAACATCGTCTGCTGATCGCGATTGCTTTTATGTAAGAGCGCTTTCACATATAGGCGTTTTAGTCGCGACGTAAGCTGTGCGTCTATCATATCCATACATATGACAGACGCGCGTCTGTCGCGCGTTAGCAGTGATTCTGTCATATGGTTGGCTACGACAGAGGCTCGGCTTACGCCGCGACTTTAACGCCTATAGGTGAAAGCGCACTTATAGCCTGCTGTGTCATAAGAATTTGTGACATACTGACTACTATTGTTATTAGAATAATAGAAAGCTATTCGAATTCAGAAAGTTTGTGAAAATTCTCAATCATCAGCCATACAACGGCTAGAACAATTTTGTTTTATTGTAAACAACAACGGTTTGAAGTGTTCGTTTTGATGTTTTAAACTTAATTGAATAAAGGGTGATTCATTGTTTTCGCGTCTTTCATACTTTCATCAAGAAATTTTGTTTTTCGTTTAATTTGTAGCTTGTCTTGTTTTGAAATTATAGTAATTTGAATAGAATTTAATATTTTCAAGGCAACTAATACCCAACAGAGCTTCGGTTACACGAAATTATTAGATAAGTTTGGTTAATTCAATGTGTCTAAGAGACTTTACAAAGTTATGCCGCCTAACACAACATTAAGTTAAATTGTGGATAGTTTTGGTAATTTGCACGTTATTGAATTAAAGTTTTCATAACAGCGATAATTTCCTTCTTAGTTTACTTGACAAGAAATTAACTATTTTAGTTTAACCTTTTTTTTCAATTTCATTCTTCAATTATTATCATTATCTTATATGACGACGATTTGAGTGGTGCAGTGGTCAACATGCTGGTCTACCACGCAAGAGGTCCCAGCTTCGATTCCCGGCCGGGTAGAAATTTAAAATGATGAATTTTAATTTCCGTGACGGGTCTGGGTGTTACTATGTATACAAGGTGTTACAAAAGTACCCCTAATGCCGAATATGGTAGATAGGAACCATCAAACTGAACAACTTTTACTATGGGACCAACTCTGAAATCGCGAAAAAAAATCAGCTGTTTCATACATTTTGATATTTTCGTAATTAAATTTTGTATGAAACAGCTGTTTTTTTTTCGCGATTTCAAAGTTGGTCCCATAGTAAAAGTTGTTCAGTTTGATGGTCCCTATCTACCATAATCGGTATTAGGGGTACTTTTGTAACACCTTGTATAATAAGTATATATTTAAAAAGTATATAAGTAGTATATCAGTTGTCTATCACCCATATTACAAGCTTTGCTTAGTTTGAGGCTAGATGGCGCTGTGTGAAATTGTCCAAGTATTTATTATTATGAAACATTACAGAGTCGTATATAGATATAGCCAACGGCGCTGAACAAAATTGTTTTAACTTTCAGTACTTATAGAAGACTAGTAACATTACCAGGTGGATATCCCACTATATCAATTGCGAATATCCATGATGGATAATCTGGGATTGTTTTCCCATTATATCCATTGCGACTTATTGAGACTCATCTCAATCTCAATACAGGAACTGGAACTGCACACCACACTGGCCATATTTTTAATTTATGCCATTAGATAAAAAAGCTTTCAAGTATCTAGTCTAGTCTATCAAGTTTTAGGACTTCTAACTTTGCTGGTGAGACTTATGGCTGCTCGGTATGAGTGACGTATGCCACAGGTGAATAAACAAAAAAGTTAATCCTTCTGCGCCTGGCGCGCCGGAGATTTTATGAAGGTTTTCCAATTTATGTAAACGACTATGAACAGGAGCAAACAGAAAAAACCGTATTTCCCCCGTATTTTTTTACCCGATAATGTCGCAATTACACTTTATTTATTCAATCAGTAAATTGTGTATGCATATTCAAATACTAACAATTGAAGAGTAAAACATCTTCATCATTTAGTTCTACGCGATAATAATAATCTGTATTTCCCGACTTCCCTGGCGGACGCAGGAGTCCGCGCGGGCGCGAGACACAACGGCAATTAGTGGTTTAAAGCTGGACGCAGGCGTCCGGGCCGGCGTTGAAGGGTTAAATTTGCAGTGGATAAAGTGGGACATAATTAGAAATAATCTCTTGTCCCACTAAATCAATTCAGTATATCCATGAATAAAGTGGGATATACCCACATTACCTATTGTCGTCATTATTATGAATGACACATAATATTTACGTCACATTATTATTATTACGTCGCCTTTGGAAAAGTTCATATTTAATAACATTAAAATTCTCTTACCTTCTTTTGTAAGTGCCATGTTTCATTTGATGCAGGAAATTCACAATTTCTAGAGGATGCAATAGAGTTTAAGAAGTTACTGAACACTGAAATACCATGCCATAAAATACTTGTTAATACTTAAAGTAGGTTTTTTTAATGTTCAAGCGTCATAGTTGGTTTGACAAAGTATTAAAGTTTTCAGCAATTTTTTTTCACAGAAACGTCAGACGTCAGTACCAAAGGGAAATATTTTTTTACTTATTCTTTGAGCGATTGTGAAATAAAACACATAACATTACGAAAGAAACAATTTATTTTAATAGTTTTTTCACTAACAGTGCATTCACAGTTAAAGTTTCTTAGGGCAAGAAACTATGAACTCAAAGGAATATCGACACAGCGTGAAATACAAATATTAGCTTACACATATAGTGAGATTTATATTATATAAATTATTGTATAATATATTCTATTTTTATACCTTAGAGAATTTCTAAGACTAGGCGTAGAAGGCCGCGTTACATCGCGTATGACTTAAAAAAAAAACGCAGTACCTATTTACAATAAACTAGATTATTTTTTGGTTGTGAAGACAGCAAAATTTGTGACAAAATAAAAATAAAAGATTTTTTTATTAATGACAAAAAAAAACCTTTTTTTTTAATGAAAATAATATTAAAAAACTTAATGGCACACCGAATCTCCACTAGCGCTACCAAAAAAACATGACAACTAAATAACTATGTTTTCTAGAACCTTCAAAAATATAAACACTAATTTTAGTTATTAGCTATTTTTGTATGCGTTTTTTCTTGGTTTAAATGTGTTTGTGTAGTTACAATCTAGAATAATACGCCAATATTTTTTCTTGATTTGCGGAGCTATTGAAGGCTCAGTGCCCCCTTAATAATATATTTTTTTAAATTTGTGGAATTACTAAAATATTTGAATCAGGTGAAATATTATGAGAAATAAGAACAGGTATTAACTAAAGGAAGTATTTTTTTATTTTATTTAATATAACATTTCTTAACGATCGTATAACTCCAATAAAAAAACAATATAAATTAAAAATAGCCTCGAAGATCTACTTTACTAATTTTATTACTCGTCTTATTTAAAACAACAAAAAAACTCTTTTCTAAAGCAAAACCAAAATAATAATTGATGAATGTATTATTTTTAATAACGACTGCAAGTATGAAGTTTTCTAAAAAACTAATTAATAGCATTTTTCAAACACCATTATTATTTGTCTAGAACCTAACTTATCAGAATAAAAACTTTTATGCACAGAACTTTAATTTCATTCAATACTACAGCCATAATTATAGGTTGATTCAAAACAAATACTAATAATTAGTAAAGATATTTTTAACAATTATATTTTCGGTTCTTCTAAAATAAACGATAAAAAATATTTCATTAAATCGATAAACGATCAAAATATTTCTTTTTACCATTTAATTAGAAACTTTTATCAACATAATTATACAGGGTGGAAACTTTCAGCGGGGCAGTACTGGGAAGTACCTTAACCGTTGCAGACACCACGAAAATGGTCTAGAAGACTATCTTTCTATCTTTTTCTTATCTATATCCTAAGATTATTTTCGTGTAGCAGCAATGGTTAGTACTTCCCCTTACTATCCCGCTGAAAGTATTCACCCTGTATACTTATGTACTACCGAGAAAGTATGACACTCTTAGCCTTAAAACGAAAACAACTTTTTTTTACCATATAAACGATAACACTTATAGCTTTCTTAACAATAAATGACTAGATGAATACGCGTAAGAATTTAGAAATTAATAATTATAAACGATATGTGACATACGCTTAAAGCATAGCATAATGAACCTTATATTAATATACATTACTCCTAAAATACACCGATAAAACGCTATCACAACACTGCAATGTATGTATACAGGTTGAGTCGTGGAATGTTTTGTAAAACTATTTAATCATATTCATTTAGTGAAATACTTTATTACATAGTCTTTTTTATGTTACTATGCTATGAAATAAATTATTATGAATATGATAAAAAATAGAAAACAGTGTCCCGCAAAAACTAGTTAAACTGTTTATCTTATTTTTGAAATAATATTTTTTATACAAGTATAAGTTAAGTTGATTGTTTTAAAGACCTTAAAAGATCGTAATAAATAAATAAAGAACTATTTTACAATATTATAATAAGTTGAAATAGAAATAAAAAAAAATGCACGGTTTGGGTCACGTGATTTATTTTTTATAATCTTTATGTTTATTTATTTGTTATCTATGCATTGGTACACTGTATATATTCTACATAGTAGGTACGTACTACGTGGTCAGTATCCATAGCATGAACATCTATCAAGAAAATAAACGCGCGTAAAGTAATTCGATAGAGTAATTTTGTATGGAAAAATTGTACAGTGCCATCTACCGGCGAAAGCGAAATGAAATTTCCCATACATAATTACTCTATCAAATACTTTTACGCGCATTGGTTTTCTCGATAGATGTTCGTGCTCTGTTTAACGAAGAATTTCTCGAGAAATATAACACATGTATTTATGTATTTAAAGCTTTTATAGTATTCTCCTAATTAATGTATGATAAAATGGTTTATTCATGAAAAAATTTTTTTGGTATTAAAAATTATTAATAAAAGAACGATATATTTAAACTTTTACCAAAAACGTTTCAATTTTAGTCATGATGTAACTAACAGTTAATGAAGGTTTGATTGTGTTAATTGGTCAGCCTACGGACTGTATATAACACCATAACTGATTACACTCAATAGTTATGGTATCCTTAAATGTCATGTAAAATGAAAAATGGAAGGTATAAAGTTAAAGCAATGTCGCGTATTTGCAATACCGGCGACTAGTCGGTCCGCGCACAAACTGGACGCTGGAAAAAAACCGCGCACAGACTGGCGAAGAAAAAAAGTAACCATGCAGCCGCTTGAAAATTGGCATACTTGTTCTTCATCACATACAGACACTGGAAACAAATTGCTGCCCCGACCGGTTAGTTATCGATAAGTCAGAGATGGAAGCCGGAAAAAACGGTAGACGAGAACTTAGGAAAAATGCACTTTTTGCATATATTTTTTACCACCTCCCCCTTTTTATGCAAGCCAAGATTGCTAAGTTCGGTTTGCACAGGGTGGTTTCACAATACTTGAGGAGCTCAAATAGGTACTGCACATCCGGCTTCCTCTTGGATACTGCAACTACACGTCTTTGCTCTGAATAATACGTTTATGTTGCATTTACACGGATCAATTTTCCGGGTGACTAGGCGAAATTATGTATACGTTTCAATTTTATAAGCGATTGTCGATAAAAGTCTCTATTCTACTAAAGTCACCTAACAAGTCGCCCGGAAAACCGACCCATGTAAATGCCCCATCATAGAATTTACTTATAAAATTAGGCCAAAAATTTGAAAATAGTTTTTTTTCATTTTTATTCAGATTAAGTGTCATCGTGTCTTGTCCATAGTCTTTAACCTCAAAAACTAAAAAATCAATTGCTATTAAAAGTGACTGTCATATTCTTTGGCGGAAATCTCGAAATCGCTTCTCAAAACAGATTTAAACATTTATCCCAAGCATTTATCTTTTAATTTACTTGCTAATTTATTATAATGAGTACTGTGGGGTGGAAAAATTACAAGAGATTTCAACAAGAGACAGAATGTAAGGTTTATGTTAATTTAAAAAAGGCACGAGGTCATGTCATTTGGGGAGCAAAACGACTAATTCGCTATAAAAAAATAAGGGACTTTTATGAACAAGACTAGAATAAGGCCGTTAAATAAATTATTTACGATCAAAGAGTGCATTTAGTAATTAATTTTTATTTTATGTTTTCGCTTTCGTATATTAAAAAAGACCCCAAAAATAAAAAGCTTTGAATGAAATCTAACCTACTATGTAGTACAAGTAGTTACAGCTATTCTAAATAGTATTTTATTGCAGTAAGCATAATTAACTACTTTAGAACTTACGCTTTTCCTTGTGTATAGTAAAAAGTCCTTAACATGAGTGTCTTAATCTAAAAGTTGGAAAAGTATATATTCTCGCTATGAATACATTTATTTCTATGAACAGAAATATTATCTTAAATGCTAACTTAGTACCGAGTGCACAAGTAGGATGAAAAAAGCTATGAAAAAAATATCAAATAATTATTCAAAATTTTAATGCCATTAAGCCACCTAGTGGCTTAATTTTACCTAAAAGAAGTAACTATTGCATTCTTAGCCTTAACATACAACTATGACTATCCGATGAAAAAATTGCAAGCAGTATTAAAGAAGCCACTGAACTCAACTTCATTAAAAGTAAGAAAATGTTGGATCTAGGACTGACCTGCAAATAAATTATTGCATGCTCTGTTCACCCTTATTATCTAAGAATTAAAACTAGTAAATCAATCTTCATAGTTGTAATAAGACATAATAAATTTATCTAAAAATCTTCTGCAAATGTATTCAATTTTGGTCAATTCAATTGTAATGAAATACTTTATCAATAGTGTCGTAGTATATGGTAGATCGAAGTGTCTAAAGTACTAAAAAAGTAAACACGTAACTTCTCAAAAGCCGACACTAATATTGATTAGAGGGAAACAATTTATTTCTTAATTAGTGACTTCGTAGGTTAGTATATGTAATTTCTGTTCGCGTAGTTACCTTATCATGTTTACTCTGAAGGTAGGTTTTTTTGGTATGTTTTTTGTATCTTACAATCAACATAACAGATTTTACTGTAACATATTAATTAATGTAATGGATGAAAAATTATTTGCGTCAATAGCAAAATATTTACTTATTACGACTACGCTATGGTTGCAAAAATTTTGTAAAAACTACTTCTAAAAACAGAGTTAAGGAATTACTTTTATTTAAGAACTTAGAAGTCGTAAATTAAATTCATTCTTAGCCGAAAATCATGGAAATATTGTTGTTGTATCCTACTTCCCACTAATATTATAAATGTGAAAGTTTGTGGGTTTGGATGTTTGTTCCTCAATAACGCTTTAATTGGTGAACGAAATGGGCTGAAATTCAGGACACATATGGATTTGGATCCAACTTTAAACATAGGATACTTTTTATCCCGGTTTGTCAACAGCAATCGGAACGGGAAGGGGATTGTCATATCTCTTGATCCAATTGGTTCTGAAATTTATAAATTAGCTTCCGGCCACGACTTTCTCGCGATGTAACGCGCTTGGTGCGGACCCTCCTATTAAATTCCGTAAAAACGGCTGATCGGATTTTGATGAAATTAAAACAGAATACTTTCTATCCTGGTCAAAGGTTCTCTATCGATTTTCTCCGATGTCCAAGTGGACGAAGTCGCGGGCGGAAGCTAGTTAACAGTTAATTATAATTTTGTTTAAAAACTCAAATTGATTGAAACCGTTCTTAATAATCAAATATCAAATTGGTTTAGTTAATTATATTTCTCTTTACAGAAAAAGCCATACGAACGAATCTAAAATAGATATTTAATTTTGTTAATTCTATTGAATCAAGCTTAATTTAGTTTACTGTGAAGAGTAAATTAATTTATCGTCAATTAAATATAAATATAAATATTTGACAACATCATATACATTGCTCCGATTCCAAAGTAAGTAGCTAAAGCACTTGTGTTATGGAAATCAGAGTCAACGGTAGTATCACATACACCCAGACCTGAGCCAATATAGAAAACTTCGTTTTCTTAATTGACCCAACCGGGGATCGAACCCGGGACCTCAGAGATGGCGACACTTTGAAAACCGGTGTACAAAGCCACTCGACCACGGAGGTCGTCAAAAGTGATAGCCTCAAAATCGTTACTTTAACATTAATATTAACTACAGCATATCGCGTTATAGCTATGTAAGTCGTAATTATCCCAGATTCAACTTTTATATACATTTTCTTAAAACGATGTCGTAAAGCTTCACATAGATCACTATTAATTATCTAATAGAGTCCCGTTTGAGATTTTGGTACTTTATGTACATAAGTTTTAGGTACAACATTACATTAATCACATTTACTAAGAAGAATTACAGAGACATCAATATCTATATTTGTAACAGATGAAGGTATACCATTAACATTATTGAACGAAACGAATTTACTAGAAAAGAAATTTAACAATAAACAATAGCGGGAACATTTCCCAAGATCTATTCAAATTATGTTTACAAAACGAAAACGGCTCACAACTTCTAAGAGCATTAACTTCGAAAAACATTTTTACATCAAAAATTTTGATGAACAAAGTTTTTAAATCAACAGTTTACAAAGCAATTAAGATAAGTATTTACAATGTTAACAGTGTTTCACTTAAATTTACGATCGTAGCAAATTGGAGGATTTTGAATCATATTTTAGTCGAATTTGGTTAAGTTGGTTCGTCGTTGTCAATTTCGACTGTAGATTTTTCTTGTCCAATCCCGAATTCTTTCAATGCATCTTCAATGTGTTTAACCTGCCAAACAAAGCATGGCTTAGCTCAAAAAGTTTCCATCTCCAGAGATTTATTTTGAGATTTAAGTTGCGAAGTTTGCTATGGAATAAAATTTTGAAATAATTTATTCTCAAAGTGATTTATAGGAGTTAATTCTGAGTTATAAGTTTTGTAACTTAGTTTGGTTGAACAGAAGGCACGTTTCGCAATACTTAAATTGGTATTACCTTGATAAAATTCACATTAAATAAAACTGAAGGAAGTGTAAAAACTTTTGGGTGTCAATTAGGTACAATGTTTTTGATAAAAAATAAAATTTTCTATTAACTGATGATTATTTAAAATCAATGTATCACATATATATATGTTGCTTTCTTGATGTCTATGACAACCAATTAAATTAATTAATTAGCATTCCACCCACACACGAAATCAAATTTTGATTCTATCATTTTGTTAATATTCACATCAATATATTCTACAAAGTTACGTGCTCAAGTCTGTATTCTATTTCTTATTGGACAAGGCACAAATTGGCACAATCGGTAACTAAATTGAATTTGAGTGGACGAACGTGTCGGAAAGCTTGTGTCCCGTATTGATTGGGTTGAATGGGCAACTTTTTGAATATGGAAAAGGTAAGGATATCTCTAAAATTGGGATTCTTACGAAAGAATACCTCCAGACCTTCGGTGATTGGAGCTGAATCACCCAGTTCGAGGTGTTACAGAATTTGCTATGGTGGGTCATTATATTTTACTACTAATTTAGTCTTATACTGAATCCACCTGAAATTCAGTGAAACTCTGAATTTATCGAGAATGTTATATTCGTGCAATTTAAAGATTTCGAAATTTATCATAATCTCTGTACATTAATGAAGCAACAAAAAACAAAAACTCCAATAAACCTAGATAAAATTTTGATAATGGACCTTGTTTAGTAATTTGTTTAATCCTGATAAGGATTCAGTGTTTTTCGAAACATTTTCAATACACATAAAACTGTATTCTTTAAGTGAAGTATTTTATACCGTGATAAAAGGTTTGTACTCACCTGAGGCGCCGTTGGGTCGGTGCCAGGGTGTGTGTACTTGTGTAGGAAATAACATGTGCCCGGAATGTCCTTGGGGAACGAGTTCGGGAGACAGGAGCGGTCCCTCGGCTCCATCTCGAAACCGGGGAATTTGATTAGCCACCTGTAAAAGTAGACTTTTGTTATCTTTTTGGGGTATCAACGAAAGTTTGTTCGGGCTTTGCTAGTCAAATAAACTGTCTTGCGTAATTGGGTCGAATTAACTCATTCAACCAAGTTTGTTACAACGCAATGCGGATAAAAGTTGGGTTATATTCAATTGTATTCATGGTTCTAGTCTATCATAAAAATATAAAGTCCTAATTGACAGGACTAGCTACCAAGTTTGGAAGCTATAGTTATGGCTAAAGTTGCGGTATATTTTTCAATCCCCAGATAACAGATATCTGACAATTCAAACGATGTCTACTTACATTTCAATTTTGAAATCATATACCAATCAACCTTATTATTATTATGTGTACTTTTTATCAAATATGAAAGGTTTCTGACATGTATCGCCTGAAAACCATTAACATTATCCAAATCGATTTACTGTTTGTTCATTCAATGAATGCTGTCGGAATCAACGCCTTTACAGCTCGTTGATCCCCAATAAGTGTACGTACTGAGTGGCGGCGCATCGCGTATGCGGATTGCGGAGCGGAAGGAACTCGAAGATGGCTGTCCTAAGTGCACGCTAGAGAGCGCCTTATGCTATTTTCACACCTGTGCGCTTTCAAGTTCTTCTTGCGTCCCCAACTTCCAATTTATTCGTCTTGCGTCAAGCGTTTGTAATATTTATAATATTGCCTTAAAGACGCATGCAGCTTATCATCTACACATGAAAGTTATCAAGTCCAAAATAATATACTTACTAGAAAAAAAAAGTAACTTGTAGGAAAACCACAAGGATAATAAGTTATTATGTTTCAGGTACGCTTCTTTTAGTCACAACTTTTTGATGTCCCTTTGAAAAGAGAACTTTTTGATGCTCCTTTGAGAAGCGAATTCGCTATTGCAGGTGCTATGGCGCTACACGCATGCATCAGACGAAAACGCAAGATGAATATGAAAACGATGCGTTTTTATTTGTCGAGTATTTGATTTGTCCGCTGCGGATTACGCTTCGCTATGCGCCCCCACTCAGGACGCACACTAACAGCTGTATGGTTTTAAAATAACATGCGAGCCGTTTATTAGATGCTTCAATGGATATTCACAATACCTTCATTAAAATTCAACGTTCTCTGTCATATTGGATTGAATATGAATTAGGTATTACATATTTGTTTTGTTGATCGTATCTTAACGATACCTGATAGAACCAATTAGATGAATGCTGTTAGGACTACAGAACAAAGAAAAAGTTCTGTGGGTAGGACATTACAGTAAATGAAAGATGAGCTTCATTATGACCTCCGTGGTCGAGTGGCTATGTACACCGGTTTTCAAGGTGTCGTTATCTCTGAGTTCCCGGGTTCGATCCCCGGTTGGGTCAATTTAGAAAACGTACTTTTCTATATTAGGCTCAGGTCTGGGTGTTTGTGATACCACCATTGTCTCTGATTTCCATAACACAAGTGCTTTAGCTACTTTACTATGTTGATGTTTTCAAATATTTATTTGACAACATCAACAAAATTTACTTACACTTAATACGTGTGCTGTTCTGTTCTTCAATTACTTACTCGTAAGTGGTAGGACTGACGTTGATCTTCAAAGGCTCCGAACCGGACTCGAACTTGTTGGCTAAAGTAACGTTGTGTCCGAAGAGGCAGTACTTCAACATAGTCTTGCCAACCACGCCAGCCAGGACTGTGCCTGTGTGGAGTCCGATACGCATCTAGGAAAAACAAAAGAAATATAGTAGAGGCTACATAATTAAGGATACCTAGTCGGTTTTCTTACAAAAGACGTAACTTGAAGCCTTGATTGTCCGCCAGAGATTGATCGAACTGTGATCTAGTGATGGCTATCAAGGGAATGGAGGAGATCCAGTTCACTATACATACACACCCAACTGATCTGATCAGCATTCTAAAAGATGTAAGGATCAGAGTTCTCAGTTTCAGTTATTCAGATTTTAAAACATACTAATCTTTTTTTATGTTGGTATTTCAAATTGTGTTTAAAACGAAAAGAATAAAACCCTTTTGTTTTTCCACGCGTACTCCTTTGTTAATGGAATTCGCTTAAAAAAGTATTTATATTAAGTTAATCACATCACATTTTTAATATTTGAACAATAGCATAACCCCGGCGCCGCTATTTGAACACGACTAAACCCTTTGGATTAGGAAAGGATAATTTAAATGAGCTTATTTAGCATACAAAGTACGAGTATGCTGGTAAATTATGAGAAAAAATCTCGCCTTTACATATTGCACAGCTCTATGTATAAAAAACCTTATCAACCTTGCTTTAAAATCCAATTTTATTACAATAAAAACAATATTAGGGCTCTCTCAGCTAAGACGTTTTGAGTCAAAAGACTAACGACATTCTGCCGCAAGAAAACAGGCCGGTATCGTTCTGCGCAGGGGCGCGGCGTTATGTTTTTTTCATACAAAAGAAGTCGTACGTCAGCAGTCTGAAGCACGTTCTTAATTAAAATAACAGGAATTAAACGCGTACATTACTAATGATAATGTATTTCTTATATTTTGAGATTTTAGCATTCACAATGCTATTTTTATATAATACTAAATAATATACTAGAAAAAATACGACTCGCGTTAGATCATGTTCTCGGAAGGGAATCAAACCCGCGACCTTTGGATATCCGGTCCAATGCTCTGACCGCTGAGCTGCCGAGTCACTAGTGGGAACGTCGAATTTCTTCTAGTATATCAATCCTTACGCTGCAGGCCAGCGCCATCTCACCAATGTACAAGGAATCACCTCGACATTGATCATCTTTCCAGATGTTTTAAAACAATTGATTAAGATGAGAAAGCTATATAATTTTTTTATTTTGAGATTTTAGCATTCACGAAATTCGACGTTCCCACTAGTGACTCGGTAGCTCAGCGGTCAGAGCATTGGACCGAATATCCAAAGGTCGCGGGTTCGATTCCCGTCCGAGAACATGATCTGGTGCGAGTCGTTTTTTTTTTCTAGTATATTATTTAGTATAATGATATGTATTTTCACATTTCCCGACGTTGCGACAGAGTTACATCGGCCGTGGTCACGGGCTGGCTGGACATGCGGTGTTACGCCTCCTCCACTGCGGTGGAGTCTTCGTGCACCGTCGAACAGTTTTTCCAATTACCGCCGCAAACTATATTAACGGTATCCCTATTCCGTATAGGTAGCGTAGCCGTATTCTGGTAGTTAGCTAACCGCGAACAAAGAGGATTCTATTAGAAATAAAACACTTTTTACGGATTACAGCGCGTATATTATTAATTCAGGTGTTGTTTTGGAATTATTTAGTTTGTATTTATTGGTTTTTAAAAAACCAATAAATGGTTTTTACTAAATAATTACTAAATAATTCCAAAACAACACCTGAATTAATAATATACGCGCTGTAATCCGTAAAAAGTGTTTTATTTCTAATGAACTGTACGCGCGAAAATCTTAGAAGTGTATAGGATTCTATTAAATAAAAAATCCAAAATACTAAACCAAATAAAATTAATGCAACAGTTTTGTTTTGGGTTAGTATTATGGAATTTTTATTTTATAGAAACCTAGACAAAAACTGTCTTAATCCGAATAACATCACAAGAGGAGGCAATTATGCTCAATTTGCAAATCATTTTGGTAATACGTTTGTATGGGAAGCTCTCGCTTCGCCGGACTCTTAAGAACCCGTGACCACAGTTGCTGCAAGTGCCGACACGTTGCAATCAAATCATACTTTAATTTAAAATCTATGACCATCAGCCATTTTTAATGTCCCCACTGCTGGGGCACAGGCCTTCCTTATGAGTGAATATCCTTATCTACCCAAAAGGAACCTCCTGGATGAGCCATAACCCACCACGCGGGCCCAATGCGGATTGGTGGGTATTAATGACTGCAAATGCAGCAGGGACTAACGGCTTAACGTGCCTTCCAAAGCACGGAGGAGATCGAGATAGTAAATTTTAGGCCAACCATCCCATGACCGACCCTTGCGAAAGTTGCTTAACCTCCTCAATCGCCGGGCCAGGCACTAAACCACTGCACCATCGAGCTCCTCGAGCTAAAGCTTTAGTACCAGTAAAAGGTTTTTTATATCTTATACTAAACCCTCATACATAGTATATTTACAGCTATGTTATTTACATTTTATAGTTTACGACACAATTTTTCAACTAAATGAATGAAGACGACCTCCTTGGTCGAGTGGCTTTGAACACCGGTTTTCAAGGTGTCGCCATCTCTGAGGTCCCGGGTTCGATCCCCGGTTGGGTCAATTTAGAAAGCGAACTTTTCTATATTGGCTCAGGTCTGGGTGTTTGTGATACCACCGTTGTCTCCGATTTCCATAACACAAGTGCTTTAGCTAGTTACTTTGGAATCGGAGCAATGTATGTGATGTTGTCAAATATTTATTATTATTATTAATTACACCGTACATTCTAATTCTACAAAATGAAATCGTACCGTACATTCTAATTCTTTACAAATTGGTTCAGGTTTCCCTTCGAAGGCACGTAATAGATTTTACATGCAGCATGATGAAAATTTGCATTAGCATTGGCTGCTTGCCAAATTTTATGATGAGGATCGGGGCAGGTGGTTTCTATTTTTTTCTTTATCTTTTCAACCTTTTTATGGCCGTTGCCAGGGAAAAATAAAAAGACAAAGACAGAAACTTTTTCAAAAGCTTGCTTTACTACAAGGAAATTGTGAATTTGATTTTCAGTAAACATAACAGCTTACGTCCGCAGCATCATCCGCGAGGAATTCCAATTCCCGTACAAAACAAAATGAATGATCTTTGTTTGAAGAAACAAAGGCAATCATTTATTCCGGGAAATTAGTACGACATTGAACTTATATTTTCCTTTGCTTTCAGTATAAAACTATTCCTTTAATTAGGCTATTTATAGCTTTGTGCAAACAATAAAACAACGAATAATAATATTTACACTTAAGGAAAGTCTTTAAAATCAAATAACAACTTATTAACTTACGCAATCATAGAGGTACATTATTTGTACATCGAACAGCACGCTAAATGGGTTGGTCTCAGATAAAATGGACCAACAATCTAGTGAAAGACGAGGGAAAACGCTGGATGCAGGAAGTACAGGACTGGATTATCATGGAGAACCTTGGGTGACCTATGCCCTGTAGTAGGTGTCGTGCGGTTGATATAATGAATATGGTTACCTTTATGGGATTTCCCTCATGTGTCAGATGTTGCGCGCAAGTCTCAACCATGCGCAGTGCCATCCACGCTATCTGCGGCGCATGCGTGTCTATCTTGCGGTGTAGGCCGCTCGCAACGCAGTATGCGTCGCCGATAGTCTCCACCTATGTGAATAGAGTAAAGTAAATTATATATGAGTAAATTTAATAAAGTTAAAGAGAATTTTATTTAAGCTTTACTAATTCGTAGTTGATATAAGTAAGTATATTTTAAAGTTACATAAGTAAAAGAGCAATAAAAACCGAACAATAGGTTAGCGCTATCGCAATCGGCCTATTAAAATTACCAACCAATCAAAAAGGATTATTGTTAACGTGTAATGTAAAAATAGGTTCATCAAAGCCAGTACTTAAATAAAAAAAAACTGTAGTCTGACCGTGATGTTTACAGTCTAAGAGGTGTAAGGAAATACCAACCTTATAAACATCCAAAAGCTCACAAAACACGTCGAAAACGCTGTACAAATCTTCCAACATAGCGATCACCATCATAGGCGTGGCGGTCGCGCAAATTGAAGTAAACCCGACGATGTCACTGAACAGCATTGTAACGTCATCGTGACTTTTTGCTTCTATTTTCTCACCTATGAAAAAAAGACATTTAAAAACAAATGAAATAGGTCCTTTTAGAACTGTGACGATCAGTAGCTTGTATTTCTTCTCTATAGCACCAACGATGTACACTCAAGTTCAATAATATGCACGCACCTTTGACAGTTCATCAACCTTATGCCTTTGTAATAAAAGTCAACATCTGGAAAAAGTAATACTAAATAATATACTAGAAAAAATACGACTCGCACCAGATCATGTTCTCGGACGGGAATCGAACCCGCGACCTTTGGATATCCAGTTCAATGCTCTGACCGCTGAGCTACCGAGTCACTAGTGAGAACGTAGAATTTCTTCTAGTTTATCAACTCTTACGCTGCAGTCGTATTTTTTCTAGTATATTATTTAGTATTATTATAAAAATAGAATTGTGAATGCTAAAATCTCAAATTTTAAAAATATATCTGAAAAAAGTGCACATATTTAATTTTATGAACTCAACGGCACTAAAGTTCTACCGAAACTGGACCGGAGTCAGGGCCGGAGAGAAACCGAAGCACGCCGCCTCACTTTTTTCTCTCGTATTAGTTACTATGAAAACGGTTTGTTACTATGGCGACGGGGCCATCCTGTATTAGCGCGCTGTCTCGGTCATGCTCCGGTCGAGCTCCATCTCGTCTCCGGTTCGACTCCGTTCCGGTTTCAGTCGATCTCTGGTTGAACTCCGGTGCCACGTACACGAGCGAAAGGCGACTAGGCGAAGAGGTAAATGACAGAGAAGTAGTACAAATCTTTGCGTTTTTCCGATAAAATCAGTCCAACACTGCGATCTTCAACTCACTTGTCAAGCGTGGAGGTTATGGCTACATCCTCCAACGGGACTTGCCTACGTCTTACAGTGGTCTTGATAACATTATATAAACATTTTTAAACCTTTATACCTACCCAGTATAGTGTTGACAAAATATCACGAAACCCTTATCGAGATAAAATTTAGAAATTGAAGGTTTTGAAGGAGTTTTTTGGAGCTATTTATTAAAAGACTTTGAGACAAGTGAAAAGCGAATAATATTTTTGAATAAGTATCTTCTCTTTTTTCTTTCACTACATTTAGTTAATCCACAGAAGAAGGGTTATAATAAAATTACCCAACAAAACAGACGTTCATCGCATTTCAATATTTTTTTGCCTTGGACAACTTTTAACAAAGTTTCAAAGTTTCAACGACGTTAACAACAAAGCTAAGCTGTTGCCTTATCATTTCATATATAAATGAGGGGTGGAACGGTATTTTTTTACATTTTTCATCAAAAGAAAAAAAATATACAGCCTAAAAAATAAAAAAAATGATTCAGAATGTGCAAGCAGCATTGCGATTCTGTAAGACATCATTCGTGACCTCGCATCTGAATCCGCTGTGAGTTTCTTGATTGGTATTCTCAAAACTCGCTTGATAATTCGCATGTGCACTAGCGCTGCACTTGCGAGCGTGTCAGCGAGTTGAACTAAATTGACCGCGAGAATTTTGACGGGAACCGATAACTTGTCCGAAATTTACTTGTCCTAATTTCATTTAACGGAAACGGTTGACCAAAGTTTTTGTTGCTATATCGACACGTGCAAGGAAAAACATCGTAACTCAGTTTTTGGCGATATTGAGTTAAGATTTTATTCTTACTCAGCAAAAAAAGCGGAATTTTTTACTCTTATCGTCGTATCTAAATTCGTTATAGTTTAAAATATACACAGAATAATAACATCGTAAGTGGAGGTTAACTGCCGTTACTAAAATTGTATATTTAGTTACATGTGTTTTTTTTTTGCTTACCATTATTAGTTTACATGAATAAAATTGTAATACAAGTTACGATCTTGTTCTTAGAAAATTTTGTGCTTTTTTGTGTTTTCGATTCCACCGAGACACACGTAAAAGCACCAGTTACAGAAACAGGAAGTAGATAGACAGCCAGTATTTTTTCATATTATGTAAAGGGAGTGACGGATAAGGCCTCAACTACGCAATTAATTCAAATTTTAAAAAAAGTATGCAGTAAAATTATCTTCACTCCTTTGAAAGAGTATCACAATGTCTACGGTACCCGAAAGACCGTAGTTTTCCTTTGGGAAACCTGGTGTTTACAAGATCGACTGCACAGCAGTTGTGGTAGTTCATATATCGGCCAAACTAAACGCACAATAGCATGCCGTATAAAGAAACACATAAAAGCGGTCAAAAACAACGATACGCAAAAATCGGCCATCACTGAACATTTAATTAATTCGGACACAAATCACTGGATCAAGTTGCATAACCTTCAGATTATATTAACAGAACGCCACTATATACTAAAAATGGTTAGGGAAGCGATTGAAATTACCAAATACAAAAATTTCAATCGTGAAGATGGGTTTAAATTGTCAAGTATCTGGAATCCAGTAGTCCGGTTGTGTAAAAACAAAAATCATAAAAGTGCCGTTTCGCGTACAGATACAGTGAGTATCGTGTGTCGAGAAGAGGGCCTAGTACGAGTTGGTGTTTTCACTTCTCGCATAGTTAACTATCGGATATATCTACTGCTCATAGTCAATGTGAGTGAGTGAAGGAGAGAAAACGATAGTTAACTAACTACGAAAAGTGAAAACACCAACTCGTACTAGGCCCACATATTCGAGTGTGAGTTTGCTGAGAGTGGTACCGGTATCGCGCGTAATAAAATAAAAGACAGACGGAGGGTAGACTGATTCGTCTGCCAATAACATCTACCCGCACGCAACAATCGACAGTTCTTCCGTGACCATGGCGCATGCAACTGCGCCGAAATATCGGAGTCTCTAAAATAAACAGGTGTATGGTGTAAATTCCGACATAGTTTATTCTAATAACGTCGATAACCATGGAAAACAATATAAAAAACTACATTTTTATTTCTAATTGTAACCCTAAAACACATAACTTAAACTATTTAAAAATTGTATCTCAGACATACAGTTATTTTATTCAATGAATATAACAATTTCATACAATTTATGATTGTATGTCTGAGTTACAATGTCATTTATAAAGTGTATGTGGACGAATTTGATTGTAACTCTCAAAAACATACAATAAATCATTCAATATATACATTTATGGCATCATAATAATACAATTGGGTAGGTCTTACCACGTTTACTTAAATGTTCAAGATCGATTGGCATTACGACTTAACCGAAATTGGTAAGATTTTTTTGAATCTTTGTTGCGCTCTCCTGAGAAATGCTTTAAACTGAATTACGATGTTTTTCCTTGCACGTGTCGATATGTATTGTTTGCCATATTTTTAAACCATCGAAATATCATTTGGCATATGTCTCATTTTACCGAACTACGTTTCACCGATTTTCAAAATGATTGTTTAGTATTGGCACCACCAGCACAACATTTTACCGAATACTATTTGGCCGCAACCGCAACTATGGTATATTTATATTATGTAGGTAACATTTGACATAATCGATATTTGTTATGCATGCACCATGCATGCAAGCATTATAGAGCTGCGAATGGTCAAAACACTAACCTTACCTAACCTACTTAATGTATTCAAAGTTTTTCATTTGGTGAACTGAAAATATGACAAATAAATCAGTGGTGTAATGAATGTTCGGGAATATAATACTTCGACGAAATGTTCTTTCGACCGCGCATAACTTCGGTAAAAAGTTTTTCGACCAAATAAGACATCGGAGTAACGAAAAAAACGTAATTTCGACGAAGTCAAAAAAGGCGAAACGAAAACAGTCGAAAAGATTTCAGTAAAATGAAATTCGATCAAAAAAATTTCGACCTTGGGATAGGTTACCGATTTTGACAGATAAAGTATGAGATGATGTAAAAAGTGGCATTCTGTAAGGTATAGACCGAGAGGTGACAGGATTTTTCGTAACGATCAAGGAAACGATTACATTTACTTTTATGGGGTGTAGAGTGGTTGTAGAATGTCCCCTAATGTGAATGATGAATTTCCATACAATATAATGCTATTTTCGCGATTTTTTAGCATATCAAAACAGCTCTTAGAATCCTGATAGATCAGTTGTGTGTATTGCAATCTGGATCTCATCCATTCACTCCCTGGGTAGCTATCTTCAGATCGGCAGAGAACCAAGGCTTCAAAGTTATCTCGTTGGTATGAAAATTATCTGGTGCTTCTAATTATCTAAGGTGAAGGTGCAAGGTGTGTCGCTGTCATGCTAAATGCAGGTATTGTGCACTGATATTTTTGTGGTGTGCATGTGCATTTTTTTGCGGGCAGGCGGGCGGTGCATCCTGCATATATATTTTTTGCGGGAGTAAGCTACATATATTTCTCTTTTCACAATTCTAATTATCCGTCCACCTCTCGAATTAAACAACCTCTCGCATCAGATCTCACTTCGCTACTCCCTTCACTCTCACTTAAATTTGCATTCTGTAAGCATCACCTATTTACTTGCGAAGTGAAGTGAGTTCTGTATTGTAGTGACTGCCACACTCAAAAAAATGTTAGTCGAGATTTATTGATTGCAGTTTTTTGATACAATTGTTGAGTTTTTGGTACAGAACTTTATAGCAAATATGCGTTTTTTTAATTAAAATTTCTTATTTTAAGGAATTTGAGGCAGCTAATAGTCTGCGTGTTGAATTAAAATTGACCGTGAGATTTTGACAGATGAAATATGAGATGACATAAGAAGTGGCATTCTGTAAGGAAATTCCACCCTCACTTCGATGCTCACCTCGCAAGTGAACCCGATTCAAAGTGTCAAATAAAAAGTATCTATTTTACGAGTGAAAATAGAAGAAGTCCTCTACAAACAATGTTAAAATAATATTTTTTTTAGAAATAAAACACTTTTTACGGATTACAGCGCGTATATTATTAATTCAGGTGTTGTTTTAGAATTATTTAGTTTGTATTTATTGGTTTTTAGAATTCCCGACGTTTCGACACCTTTCCAG
This sequence comes from Catoptria pinella, assembly GCA_963556745.1. NCBI lineage: Eukaryota > Metazoa > Arthropoda > Insecta > Lepidoptera > Crambidae > Catoptria > Catoptria pinella. Next base: position 4,631,823 of record OY750777.1, read on the forward strand.
GGACCGTGGTCACGGGAGGACTAAAAGTGTTTAAAAAGTGTTTTATTTCTAATGAACTGTATACGAGCGAAAGTCTTAGAAGTGAATATTTTTTTATTTTTTAACACTGACAAGTAGTTTTTAACCACAAATTATATAGCTATTTAATTTGTGAAAAACTATTTTTTTTTATTATTTAACTTTACAAAAACAAAAATTTTTCATCGTAACAAACCAAAAACCACGGCGGTTTGTCCGGAATGCTAGACTTATACACTAACATTATTATATATTTATGGTAACAACAACATATTATAAAATAGGTCACTAGTAAACAATTTACCTGCGGTGATCGTCCAGTTTTAATATTACTTTCTGTAATGCTTTGTAAGAGATGTAAAGGATGGTGAGAAAAGCTTTGAGTTTATATATCCAGATGACTTGTATTTATTCTCAATAATCAGAACAACAGATAGGTGTGTCTGTCAACGGTTTGAATTTCTGGACAATTGCATTGCTATTATTGTTGTGCAAGCAAAGATGTTCATGAGCCACAAGCCTTCCACCACCACCACCTACAAGGATGTTATTTCAGAAAACATTTTTATTTTAATGTCAATTTTTTTTTTACATGTTATTGTATAAAATTTGATAAAAAAAATATTTTATATTGTTAGGTAAAACTTATTATACTGGTTTGTAAGACTCCTGGGAATAGAGGGATTTAGGTGCTTGTTAGTACACAGAATGCTCAATTATCATCCAGACATAGTTGCAAAAATAGTTATTGCATGCTGTGTTTTGCACAACATGTGCAATCGCGCAGAAATACCGGCTTTCACAATTTCAGAAGAAGAGAGACTAGAAGAGCTACAAACAATTGCTGAAGTTCAAAGGAGGCAAACTAGGGATTTGCCATCTTACGCCGATTTAGCTCTAGGGCAATAACGTAGACGAAATATAGTAAATAGCCTATGGCGTTCACGTCATATTTAATTTATCGGTGGTCAAAAACCCTTTACAAGTTTTCTTTCGTCATTTCATTCTTGGATAGGCCTTCCAATTTGTGAAATGGTAGTAGATTCAGTAGATTTATACATTTTTAACATGATGTGCTAACAGAAAACCTAAAAAAACTGCTATAAAAACAGCTTATTTTTTTTAAAGCTTTATTTATTTAATACCAAATAATATACTAGAAAAAATAAGACTTGCACCAGATCATGTTCTCGGACGGGAATCGAACCCGCGACCTTTGGATATCCGGTCCAATGCTCTGACCGCTGAGCTACCGAGCCACTCTTTTCTAGTATATGATTTGGTATTATATAAAAATAGCATTGTGAATGCTAAAATCTCAAAATTTAAAAAGCTTTATTTATTTTTAACATTTTTGGGGCTAGGCATATGTATATGTAATAAAAATGTAAGCGATGATATAAATATATTTTATTAATATTTAAACGACAGTTGATCCTTTCAATCGGTTCAGCCGTCTTCGAGTAGTTCTGGTAGCTCTTCCTTCAGGTGTTCCTTCTGGAGTTCCCTGGTAAGTTCAGACCAGATGTTCTTCAATTTGCTAATATGTAGTGACACTTCACCACTGGATTGCACTGTGTAGCTGAAGAACTTCATGCACAGGCTTTACTCTTTTGCAAGCCATCATACAGGCGGTGTAGTTCTAGCCATACTTCCCTCGCTGTAGAATATCGCAAAACTTTCTCACAGTTGTCTTGTGACAAATTCGTAGTAATAAGTTCGCCTCATGAAGCTCTCGTGTCTCCCACTTGGATTGTTGCTGATTCAACGATAGACTTTTCCATCAACTCTCGACGTAAATTCTATCTGAATTTTATTTCCGGTAACTTAACGCTCTGCTACCATATTAAAGTACATACTTTTTGATATTATAGGATCTTGGGAAAGAAAATAATAAAATTAAACTGTAAAAACTGTATTAAAAAACGCAAGGAAGAATATTGACAAACAAGACATTGACATTATATTCAATGAGCAATATATACAAAAAGAGTACTTAGGTCGATTTGCAGCAACATTTACTAAATCTCGATTTTGTTAAACCTAGACTTTACTCATACGAATATGTAAAATTTTTAAATCGATATTTAAAATTTTCACAGTTTCATAAGGGCTACATCTAAGTTTAACAAAGTCGAGATTTAGTAAATGTTACTGCAAGTGGGCCTTAATATAGGTAACTATACAAAGCAGGATTCTTAACAAAATATTATAGGTCTGTCCACGGTCCGGTTTTTTCTTGGATGACGGATCCGGGCGTTTCGACGGAGACGGATGACGGAGACGGATCACGTTTGTCCATTGCGTCCGGATCCGATCCAATCCCGAACCACATATCACTCTGCGGTGCAACTGAGATGTCATGTGCACGTGCCTTTTTTTACGTTAGAATGCCGACAACTTCTTGCAATATACGTACAAAGACGCAGAAGACAAAAAAGTTTTGGGTTTCACCCTCTCCTGCAAGAGAGATACCTCGATGGGGCATTTAATACACTATACGATAAATTACAACAACGTGAAGATATATAATACCAAATAATAAACTAGAAAAAATACGACTCGCACCAGATTATGTTCTCGGACGGAAATCGAACGGGACGGGAGCATTGTAAATGCTAAAATCTCAAATTTAAAAATGATGTAGCTTTCTTATCTTAATCAATTGTTTAAAAATATCTGGAAAGGTATTCAGTTGATGTCGAGGTAATTCCTTGTAATTGGTGAGATGGCGCTGGCTTGCAGCGTAAGAGTTGATATACTAGGAGAAATTCGACATTCCCACTAGTGACTCAGTAGCGCAGCGGTCAGAGCATTGGACCGGATATCCAAAGGTCGCAGGTTCGATTCCCGTCCGAGAACATGATCAGGTGCGAGTCGTATTTTTTCTAGTTTATTATTTGGTATTATATAAAAATAGCATTGTGAATGCTAAAATCTCAAATTTAAAAACGTGAAGATATTTTTTTAACATTTGTTTTTATTAGTAACTCCTTTTTGGTTAGCAGAAATGACCTTTTATTTCGTTGTGACTTAGCCGATACTTATTTTTTTCGCATAACCTAAGTGGCATACGTTATATTAGTGTGTAAACATTAGTGCAAAATGTTTTAAAACGTTAGCGTTCATGGTTGTTAAATAAATTAAGAAAATGTTAGTATGGAAAATTCAAATTCTTTAAAATTCTCCATACAAAACGGCAATTTCATACTTTAACCCCTAATATTAACTTGCCCTAAAAACTTTATTGTGTGAACAAAATAAAGTCGCAGCGCAAGTGCTTGTCGCAATAAGCAAGTTCGGCAAGTCGCAAAAGATGACGGTTGACGAAGACGGACGTCGGGTGGCTGCGCCGTGGACAAGTCCATATGTATTTTATATTCTAATGGGGTACTTCGAATCGAGGCTCTGGTTTAGCGGTTCATCCGATCAAGCAAAATCTTCGGAGCCCGTCAAAAGAACGGATGACGGATTTCGGACGCCGGATGTCGTGTTGACAAAAGTTCATACAAATATAATACATAGGCCGCTATTCGGTCCGGTTTTTTCTCTCCGAGGTGACGGACGCCGTGGACATATAGTTTAAGGCATAGGGATTATATTCATGGCACGAATTAAGAGTTTTTTATTTTTTTTATTTTTGCTGCATCAAATTCCTTAAAATAAGAAATTTTAATTTAAAACTCACATAGTAGCTAAACTGGAATCGATAAAACTCGACTAACATTTTGTTGAGTGTGGTTGTCACTAGGTACAACGCAAGTCAAGGTCAAGGTCAAGCGAGGTGAGATGCGAAGTGAGAGTGAATTGCGAAGGGAGTTGCGAGTTGTCGTCTGATTTTACAGAATCGCAGGGCAGCGCTCTTTCATATGATACCCCATATGCCCTTGTAGCCTCACTTCAAATTTTTAAGACCCCCTTTCAGGCCCTGTTGCAAAAAAGTTTTATTTCTCTCTTATTTGCAGAATAGTTAGGCAAACGTCATCTAAAACTATTCTCAATTTCAAGTTGATAGAATTAGTAGTTCTCAAGATATCCAGCTGCGACAGAAAGACAGACTGAGTCGCACCATAAGGGTTCCTTTTTACCATTTTGGTACGGAAACCTAAAACGGTTTATCTTTACTACCATTAGAATTCTCTCTTGCTGAATTCTTAACCCTTATTGCCACAGCATCCTGCTTCTAACAGAACAAAATACTAATTATATTATCCATACTAACATGTTCCTAATTAATTTAACAACAGCGATGGTTGTTAAGTAAGTATATTATTAAACAAGCATATATTAAAATATCGAGGAGGTATCTGGTCCAGCGATTGCGGATATTAAGCAACTTTCGCAAGGGTCGGTCATGAGATGGGTGACCAAAATCGTATTATCTCGAGCTCCTCCGTGCTTTGGAAAACACGTTAAGCCGTTGGTCCTGACTGCATTTTCAGTCGTTAGCACCCACCAATTCGCATTGAGCCCGCGTGGTGGGTTATGGCCCATCCTCCTTATCCACCCAAAAGGAATGCCTGTGCCCCAGCAGTGGGGTTAGAAGCTTCTTTGTTTGTAAACCATAAAATTAATAGCTTTCTGTTAGTTTTTGTAATCAATTACTTTATAGTGCTGTAATTTTTTTGTGTAACTTATAATAAAAAGCAGGCCGTGGGGTCCCCACCCCATTATTTATTCAAACAAACAAATTTAAACCAATAAATCTCTTTATAAACATAGTTAAACTCCATGAAATGTTTCATTCAAATTTAGTAAAAGCTCATAAACAGACACCTATTTTCCGAAATAATTCAAAGGGATTAGTTTGACACTTAACGGAAACAGTAACTTAAAGGTTTTAATTAAATTAGTTTGCTTGGTTTTAAGATCGGGTTTCTCCAAAATCTTTCAATCTGTAATAATAACAATGTTTTGATTTGAGATTCTATTTTAGGTATCGTTCAATTGGAATATTAAGTAATAATTATTATCCGTGGTTTATATAATTAATTTTAGAAAAAATAGAATTTTTAGTAAGAAGTTTAACATAAAAAATTTGATTGTGAATGCAAAATCCTAACCCTAACTAAACCGCGTTTTAATTTGCTATGCTTTCGCATTTCGTACTTAATCTACTGATCATCATTTTGCATAGGTACATGTAGTATCCTAATCAACGCGTACATGCAAAATTAGGGTTGCCAGATGCCCCGTATTTTACGGATACCCCGTTTTTAGGCTAAGATAATACAGAAACCTGTAATTGCGAAATTGCGGGGTAAATAAAGCTCTCGTATTTTCTACAAACTGATCCGGAGCTGGCTAGCGAAACCAAACGCTATTTTATATAACACGTTGTATATAGTACATTTGCATGTTTAAAATATATAAAATGCTGAGTCTGGAAATTAAAAATATTATGTTCCTTGTCCGGGTTATGGCTGGCTGGCGCTTGCTGAGGGTATATTTGAAGTGAATCTGTGGTAAAAATTATCTTCATAAAAAACTGCTGTTTTAATAATCTCCCGTAAAAAAGTCTAAAAGCCGTATTTTTATGTTTGTAACTCTTAAATCAAGTAGTGGCAGGTGGCAACCCTATGCAAAATGCAAAATGATCCTTTTCAGGTAACCTGAGTACATGGGTACCTTTCAACCTGAAAAAAAGAACTGTTTCCGAGGGATATAAAATGACCGTCCACGCAGACAAAGTTGACAGATTTGACTAAAACTCTATGAAACTGACAGCTTTGAGGGAGACCTTAACTAAAGATTTTATGTCGCTCAAAAAAAAAAAAAGAAACCTTTGAGTATTCGGCTGTTAGCTAGATAAATATAAAAAATATAAGATAAATACTGAAAAAAAAAATTGGTACGTAGTTATTTGAGAATTTGAATAAAATACTTTCCCTATTGCTGCACGTTGCTTTCCCACGAATGTTACTTAAAATCAACTTTGATCTCTGTGTAACTACGAACAAAAACCAATTTAAATTAACAGACTGTTTGTGGCTCTAACCGTATCAGTTAGTTTCAAATTTATATGCTAAGTGGTACAATGTGGATTGACAACTTACGAACATTTTAGTATTGCCAAGTTTAAGATCTTTGCGAAATGAGAAACTAGTATCTTAAATGAAATTGATTAATCAAATATGTGAAAAGATTCGTTGTTGTAAATATAACTATAGTTTCAAAACAGATGTTTTCTTAAAATAAAAAGGAATAGATAAGGTAATTTTTCGACTCAAAACGTATTGATATGCGTGGAAAGTTTTTGCTATCCCTTTCGGAACAGTATTTTTTTCTGGGTGGAATGTACTCTATGTCCTTCTCTGTACCCCTGACAATGTATACGTAAAATTTCATGATGATCGGTTGAGTAGTTAACACGTGAAGGCGTAACAAACAAATAAACAAACTTACTTTCGCATTTTTAATGTTAGTAAGGATAATTTGATATTCACATGCTAATTAAGGGATACCATGTACAAACATATTGAAAATTGCCACCCCATTTCTAACATCTAAGCATTCTAACATATTCAATGCACGACAATCAGGAAATTGCTGTTCCTCACTCCTCGAAAGTTCGAGAACCGTGCACGAAACTCTAAGACCGTTAACTACTTCAGCAAATTACGCGGTTTGTAACTATGTCAAGATCAGATAGAACTGACTTGTATGTGTTTTTATGCAACTACATCCCTAATTAGAAAACTTAGAAACATAATAATACTCGTAAGTTTCTGTCGTCATATTGAATTTATAATGTTTGCGCTTATACATAGTTTATTTTATCATCCGAATAAAATCAAATCGAATCACACCAATGTTTTGAGGAGCTCAGTGGCGCAATGGTTTTGCGGCTGGCCCTGAGATTGCGGAGGTTAAGCAACTTTCGGAAGAGTCGGTCATGGGATGGGTGACCAAAAATTTATTATTTCTTTAACACCGACCAATCCGCATTGGGCCTGCGTGGTGGGTTTGGTGGGTTATGTCTCATCCAACTTATCCACCAATAAGAAAGACCTGTGCCCCAGCAGTGGGTATATTAAAAGTAACAGTAGGTATATAGGCTAGTTAATGACCTTATGTTAAAATGACTAACACTTCCAGTCTTCCTGTAACTACAGCCCCTTGAAAATGAATCCGTATCCCAAATCAACTTATAGAATAGGAATATATAAGCAACAGTACCATTTCTTTTTATTACAAAAAATAACATTTCACGTAAGTATTTTGTTTTGTTCAAATGCAATCAGAAGCTCAAAAGTATATACATATCTATATATTATTTTATTTTTGAGACCTACAGATAAAACTATCCAACGAACCCTGAATACGTAGTGTAGAGTAATGAAAGCAAAGACCCACTTTAATCCGAGTGAAGTGAAATAAAAGCGTAGGTAAGCCATAAGGCTGCGTTTTCACTTGAGAATTGCAATGGGAATGAGCGGTGTGAGGTTACATAGCCAAGATTTGGAACGGTGTAACTTGACTTTCACCAGAGACTTGAGAGTAGAGTGAGAAGTCTTCTAAGCACCCTCGCAAGTCTAATGACTCATTGGACTTTTACTACATTTATATGGGTGGAATATGTGTTTCTGTTTACCCTGACGCAAAATTATGTTGCCCTTAAACCAAACCTAAAACCGCTGCGTGACAAATTGAACTAAGTCTAAAACATCAGTCAACAGCTGCTGATTTTTAGATAGGTAGGGTTAGCTTGCTGCATCGCTTAGCAAATATTCCTCGCTCACGTTTTTCTCGCTTTATTTTTGATTGTACAAATACGAGTAGCTATCGTGCACCACTCAAAACTGAGTGAAGCTAGGAAAATGAAGAGGTGACTGTCGATTGTTTTTTTCCTCGCGAATCTTTCAGCTGCCTCGCGCTTTTCTTGTGTAAACGCAGCTTTACCATGGTAGAGATAACACCTGGTGTTGACCGCCTATACAATATTCAGCAAGGCTTACGTCGTATTAGCCACTTCCTCGAACAATGTACAGCTTTAAGGCTCTAACACACGACCGCTATAAATTCGTCACTTATCCGACCGTTTTTATGAGTCCTATAAAATATTTTAGGAGGTCAAACCGTATCTTGTTTGAGTACATTTTTGGTAACATATTGATGAGCAAAAAAATCTATAGGTACATACCTACAGGGGTTTTTGGTAATAACCCTTTAAAGCCAAATATAATAGATAGGGTACCATGCATTTAACCCCGGAAGATAATTATAAACCCTTAAAACCACCACATGGCTGAGAAATGTTTTATTATTTGTATGAAAAAACTGCATATTTCGACCCCAGATTCAAATAGACTGTTACAATAATCAATCCCTTTAATGGGCATAAGCAAAACACAGTTTTTACTCTACGGTTTCACTTGTAGTTTTTCATAAAATAATATGATATTTTTTTCAGTCAAGTGGTTCAGGCTGTATAATAAAATTCCATTAATGTATGCATGGTACCCTATCTCACATATTCGGTTTTATACACGTATTACCAAACACCCTGTATAATTAAGCAGTAGAACCGAGTCTCTGTCAAACTTACCTAGCCACAATCTTTTAGCGATGTGAGGTGGAAATATTAAGTGGAGAAGACTGACATTCTTTTCCCTCTCTTTGTCCACAGCCTTGCTCGCTTCTTCTATCGAGTTCTTCAGCTTATCCATCCTTCTTCGAAGGCCATCCTAGTAAAAGAAGAACCACGTTTATTTTTATTTACCAACCATAGCTGTGTCTGGCTTCACCATTATTAGCTAATAAATGGAATTAAATTTTAAACAAATTATTTATCTACTCCGAAAGTTCACGTTAGATCGACTTTTATCTTTACGTTTTTTATTGCAGAAAGTTTGAAGTATCTCAAACTTTCTTCAATAAAAACGCGCATATTGATTGAGAGTACAAATAAAATCTAGCATTATATTAAATTCCTGAGAGTGAATATTGTGTTTTATTATGACTACATTTATAAAATTAAAGTGATAAAGTTGCCCGTTTACAACCAATAAGCTTAATGTAGCTCTTAAATATATAAATGTGTCAAAAACGCAGTAAAGGCTGTTTTTGGGCTGTTTTATTTCACACAAAATCCTCAATTGAAAAACTTTCGCTGTCTTTTCCTACAAAAGTTTTGAAGTATTTTGCTCGAAAGAAATAGAATTAATATTTCTACCAATGCAAAGTTCCAAATATATTTTCCATTTAAACCAAGGTTTAAGTGAGTACTTTACAACTGTTGCGAAGTTATTTCTAAAAGGGATTTCGAAATAGCATTAGATATCGAGAATTTCTGGCATGAGAAACATTTTGCATTCAGTTCATTCACATTTCGGGATGTACGTTGCCAGAAATATTTTTATCATTTTCTTGAATTTAAAATGCATATATTTTAAACATGATATTTGGTGTACAGATATCATATATGAAGTTCTGGAATGGTGTTCATATTTTATTTCCTGAAAACTTACTTATACAAAACTATAATATTTACACAAAATAATAATCTCTTTTTTTATTTTCCTCCAATAATCATAGTCACAATCTGATAGTCGCTTCAACTTTCAATTCAACTTACGTCAGACGTATGCAATATTGCCTCCATACCGTGCGCTTTTCCTATCAACTTTTTGCCATACAAATTTGACGTTTTCAATATTACCTCCAAACTGTGCGTTTTTCCTTTCAATTGATGCTATATAAATTTGTCGTTTTTTTTTAATTTAGCATGCACTATTGTGTGTATGTGCGTGCGGCCGCCCTGGGAGCGAGTGGCGATGGCAACCCTGGCCATCGACATCTACGACCACTCTGTCGAGAGTGCCCGACTAAGAAGAAGATTGTAGGCAATGAAGCATGCCACTGTTGAAAGCGCAAAAGGAACGGGAAAGCGACTGTGTCAAGCTTTTTGATTCGTCTGAGGGCCTAGTCCGAATAAACGAACAATGATATTCTGACGATGTTCGATTCGCTTTGTGATATTACTAGCACAGAAATAAAGTCCAAAATTAATAAAATCGACTAGAAAACATCACTCGATTGCTAAAATATAGTCTTTGTTTAAGTACCTAAAAATTTATACGGAACCCTAGGTGGGCGAGTCCGACTCGCACTTATCCGAGTTTTTTGTAATAGGGTCAATATTTATCTGCACTTACCTGAGCTCGTGCCTGTTCCCCAACCAAGATTACATCTCTGGTGGCATCGTGCAGTGGAATATCAGATATGAAGAGCCCCCTCCCTGTTAGACCTTCAAGTCCATCCAGGAAAGGAGACCCAACGAAGAGGAGGGAATCTGACTCTGAACAGAACACCATCTGGCCTTTAAGCTCCAAACCCTGGTAGAAAAAGAAGCATTTATTAGGTATTTCAATTGAAAATTGAAATTGAAAAATTCTTTATTTAAATAAGTTTACATAATAAACATTTTTAAATCGTCAATTCTTCTACCCTACCACCCATTATGACGTCTTTTAGATGACAAGAAAAGTGGGCGCAAAAAACTTATCAGCTTTATCAGAAGGAACGATATTTACAAATATGTATATCCTTTCCAGACATTACATTCAATCACAACTAACATAGATTCATAAATAAATAACATAATTTAATTAGCTCATTTCTACTGAATCAATTTACAATAATACCTGGCTCATAGTGTTACAATATTATCTCTTCATATTCTTCTGATTGTCTATTTGTATCATGTTCACTTAGCGGTTGGCCAAATACACTTTGAAAAAACCTGTATACTGTTATACCTCATTTTAATCTAGTTCTATTGTCTACTAATATTATCGAATCTGTTCATTTTCTGCTTATAAGAAGAACCTGTAATGTTTATTTTAAGTAACATTGAATTTATGACAAATATATTATCATTATAATATATAGTCCAAATACTTTACTCCCTTAATTATAACGGCATAAACTTAAATATTTTTTTAAGAAGTAGAGTAATACAAAACCGTGGACACTCCATTATAAACTTCTTGTTTATCTCCTACTTTTATTACATATAAAAATAATGTAATAAATATAAATTCTTTAGAAATAAAACGCTTTTTACGGATTACAGCGCGTATATTATTAATTCAGGTGTTGTTTTGGAATTACTTAGTTTATATTTATTGGTTTTTTAGAATTTCCGACGTTTCGACACCTTTCCAGGGGCCGTGGTCACGGGAGGACTAAAGCAAAAAGGCTGCTCATATTTTTATGAAATTACCCGCTCGAAATTTTATAAAAATGTATTCAAGTTTATTATTTTTATAAAATGTCGAGCGGGTAATTAATAATGTACGCGCTGTAATCCGTAAAAAGTGTTTTATTTCTAATGAACTGTACGCGCGAAAATCTTAGAAGTGTATAATATAAATTCTTCATATCATACAATGTTATTTTCTTTGGTATGCGTTATCGAGTGGTAGATAGCGATTTCTCAACTAGTTGAAATTTATTTTACCTACCCATTTAATGTAAACTTTGTTAATGGAAAATGATGTCAGTTTAAATGCTAACCTAATTTTTTCAAATTTTGACTACTCTGTATGAAATATACAGGGAGAAAAAAGCAGCCCTTAACGAGTTTCTTGTCGGCTCTTCTCGTTACAAGGTCTCCTGCTTAGGGTTTGCGAACCGATGGCGTAGCTTCTTTGACATTCACAATTGCTTGTAACAACCTAGACTGAATAAATGAGTTTTGAACTTTGAATTTTGAATTGAATGATGTCTGTACACACTGCATATGTGTGGGTGAAGTGTTCAGGGTTACCTATCTGAGATTGATTTGATTAGGCACTTACAATGTCAAAGTCTAAAATATCTTTATTCAAATAAACTTAGTAATTAGGGACTTTTGAATCGTCTACGTTTTTCTCCCGTTGCAATTTTTTTTTACTGACTAGAAGAACGGGCGCACGAAACTTATCAGCTTTAACAGATATAAATAACGATATTTACAATACAACAGATAATTAATAACAAACATCATAACAAACATCATTTCCACGCATTTAGGTCTTTCAGATAATCATCTACTTATAATAACCTTTACCCATGAGCGTCTTTTTAACATGATTTTTAAATTCATGCAAAGGTTGATCAATCACTTGTTGTGGAACTTTATTAATCAAGATTATGCGTTTCATAAATAAACCTCTAGTTTTTGCAAGCCTAAACCATACCTTCTTTACATTGGCTTTCGCTGAAAAGCTAATTGTTATGAAAACTTTTACGTAATTATCATATTGTCTGTATCAACTGTCATACTACAAAAGTACTCTTATGTTACGGCCACACTACCGTGATATGCCATTGAATTTTGCAATTGATGAACCTTATGCGTATAGGCATAAGGAAAATTATGGGCATAATTATTGCCATATCACGGTAGTGTCACAGAATTCGTATAGTACTGACGGTAGTGTGGCCATAACATTAGCAACTGTCAAACCGAGCGAGAACGGCCCTCAATGATGATACAAATTACTCGCTAACCTAGTGCGGGGCAAGGTGCCGTACCGCCGTTCGGTGGGAGGGTGGGATTGTCCATTCTGTACGTCAGTACTAATTTATTAATTATGTATTAACTTATTAATTTTGTAGTAATACTATAGTTTTTATTTGAACAAAATCGAAACTTAAACAAACTCATTTTTTAAAGTCAATATAATTAGCTTTTTACCCTAACTAGTCTTCGTTTTGTAAACAAAGTTCCATGATTTTTAACACGGTAGCGTTTTCTGAATACAAATGTTTGTGAAGCGAAAACAAATTTAATATGCTATGCAATTCTCGCTTTTAAAACTGCAATATTGACTTAGGGTGAGGTCCCACTGATAGCTAATAACTACAGGATACTGTTAACTATAAAAATAACTATGTAGTAGTATGATAGCTCGCAAGTAAACTGCTAACCAATGACGGTCACATTGGTGAGTTACTAACTATTGGTGAGATAACGAGGTAAAATTAGCGAGCTTTGAACTGAGCAACTACGAGTATCTCTTATTCACTTTACTATTTAGTCCGTGCCTTCCTTGTCTTATGCCTTCTTATTAATAAACGAAGAGTTAGTGTACACCTAGTTTAACCAAGAAGTTTGCATAGGAATATGATGCTTTGAGACGTCGAACGTAAGGAGTAATATTGCTAAGCAATATTTTTGGTTAAACAGGGCTTAAAATGGGCTAAACTGTAATGTGAACATTGCATTTTAAGACTTATTTTCTCGTGGTCCCATGATTTTGTCTCATTAATGGGACCACGAGGGAGTACTGTTTTTCGTAGGTAGTCCCATTATCATCTACGCCCTATTTTCTTGCCCTGTTTTCTTGTGGTTCTGCATAGTGGTCCTATTAATGGATCAACATTCTGGGAGCACAATTTTAATGGGACCACGTGCAATTAATGGGACAAAATCATGGGACCACGAGAAAACAGAGATTTTAAGCTACAAAATAGTTGCTAGCTAATAGCTCTTAATGGGACCGCACGCTTATAGGCGAGGCTCGCCATGAAGCGGAGGCCGTATAAGTTGCAATTCTGCAGACCTTTAATGAGTTGAATCGCTAGTAGTCTTTTAAATTATTTCACTCTATGGCTTTTTGTCTACATTTACTTCATTAAGAATGAACCCTGTTTAGTTTCATAGAGTTTTTTTGCTAAAAGTGACTACTTTACGCAAAAAAACCTCTATTAAACTAAATGACAAACGAGAAAATATTGTTTAAGCGATTTATTTATTTATTCGAATGGCATAATTAATAATAATACAGTCGTTCAAAATTACTAAAATAATCAAGTTTTATAAAGTTAATTTATCCTTTAACTAAAGAGACTAGTGTGCAGACTGTGCGCCCTTAACCCAGTCTATATGAGTTTCAGTCAAAAAGCAAATGCGGCCAAAGACTCGATACTGACAGAGGCATAAAACTCACACTTCACCTTAATTTAATAAAATAACTCTTATCAATTATTATTAGACACTTGCCTTTAAAGCTCTAAGAGTGAGAGGCATGAGTTAATTTTCACTATTGAAAATGGCAATCGTAAAATGTATGATTCAAAATAAAATCAAATTAGATCTACTGCAAAAAATCTGAAGGGTACGTTATTAACATTCTATTTGTATCTCAAAATTTATGCATTCATTCATTCACATCGTTCATTATTCACAGGTAAGACAAAACTGAAGCTCACAATAGTGTGACTACAAAGGGTTCGTTAAAAACAAAACAATAGACTTGACTTTTAAAATCGAGTTGAATTAAAAAAAAATTGGCTCGAATGCAACGGAGATTACCTTCTCTAATGAAGAAGAAAATAGTTGATGGCAGGGTTTGCTATAAGCTCGCCTGGCTAGCTACCACCATCTTTCCAATCTGACGCCATCACAACAATTTAACATCGTTGTGTTCGTAGTTAGAGTTAAGATAGCCAGTTCCTCAGTGGTTGAGGATTCCACGTGTAGTGCGCTTACGTGAAGCCTATCAGGCTTGGCGGGAGGGCTGGGTGCGGCGAGGGATGTACCCTTGGTATGACTGAGTCCAACATGCCATTTGGTATGCATAAAGATCGCATTTTCCTCTTGTTACAACAAAAAAAAGGGTGTAGTGCGCTTACACTTTCGGCCTTACCGTCACTTAACATCAGGTGAGGTGAAGGCCGAGCACTGACTCGTTGTGAATAAGAAAAGGCACAAATGCAACGAGGATTATCTTCTCCAATCCTGCTACCGTATTATTATATTATTATTTAAGGGTTTTTTTTTCAATATTTGGTATTTAAGCATTTGTGGAACTGCGGGTCAACACAAAGAGGCTATAATTAGAAATCTATTGTATTATTTTTTCCGATGTTCACGCGAATGAAGTCACGGGTGGAAACTTGTAAAAAATACAGCCGCGAAGCTAACCACCAACTTTTCAACGGACTAGAAACTTGAACCACAATGTTTTCACGCTAAAAGATAAACTAACGAAACAAAACTCAGAGTTGTTCTTACTTAAACGTTTATTCATGAGATCTTTGAGCTTGTGTAGTTTGCGACATGAATAATTTTAGTTTGGAAAACTTAATGTTGGTTTCATGTATAAGGTGTCTTTAAAAGAGCAACTTTTAGTTTAGACATCTTCAATTAGGCACTTTTTGGGTTTGCTTCATTAAATTGTCTATGAAATAGTCTGGGAGCAATTAAAGGACGCATGCAGGCAGCTTCCCGCCCTGCGCGGCATACGTCCTGCCCCGCGAGGCGGCTCGCTCGATGTAGACTTGCCTCGTGCGCTCGCCCGAGGCCTGCCGCGCATTAGACAAGTCCTAATGAGTATTATCATAAAGTACAATTTCAGGTATTACATTTATATAGATTTACTAATAAAACGATATTTTCAGCTTTTTTGTAAATATTACAAAAAAGGATTTGTTTTAATTCAAAACCAAAATACAACTTGCCTTATGAGTTTAGGGCTTAAAACTAAACTTGAACTAAACACACTATAATAAAACAAAGCTTGCTTTTGTCACAAAATAGTTTTCTAAAGCCGTTCCAAATTCCAGTCTCTCTACATAATATAGTTTGGCTGAGCTTCGCCGACGCGTATTACTTATGCACACAAGCTTGACCTAGTCCGTGATATTTATCTACATAGAAAATTAGAATAGTAACCCGGAAATATTCAGCGCACAGCATTCGCTTTCATACAATAATTGCATAATGTGAAGATAATTACTAGGATGTAAACATTGGAAATGTTTTACCTATGTAAAATAATGTTCTAGCAAAAACGATTTTTTTACGTCATACATAATATTAATAAAAATACATTTGCAATACAACATAACATAATAAACTACAATTTGAATCACAAAAACCAACAATACAATCCGCTTGAAACCTTAACACAATCAGAATTGAAAGTCCATGGACCACAAAAAAGGTTCAGCATCACAAACCCTTATTACCTGATGAAACGACCCCTTCGGGTCGATTGGAATAGTTTGAGGACTGTGACATTGTGTTTGTAACACATACAGACTGGTATTAGTTAGAGAACGCGAAAGTAGGGCGAAACAATCAAAGGTCGAATGGAAGATCTTGAAATTCTCTTTATAAAAAATAAAACACTTTTAACGGTTTTATAGAAAATACTCTGGTAATTAGTTGGTATTTGGTTTGTTTCTATATCTATATTCGAATTAGTTAAACTAAAAATATTTAGGACTTTTTTGTTTGTCGTTTTTAAAACCATTCTATATTGAGACCTTAGAACTATCACTACGAAAATCCTAGTACATAACCCTAGTATACCACAGAAATCCGCAATTCGTAGCGCTACGAACGCTACGGCGTAGTGACTTAAGCTAATAGAGAGTTTTTCGCAATTTTTATTCACTTTCAATTTCATTACTTAAATCTATTTATGAAAAATCACAATATATTATAATTTGGCAGTCATTTGAAGATCATCACGAAAAATAAAGCTTTAGACGAAAAACACACTGCCACACGTCACGCTCCGTCATAGATTAAAAGAAAAATCACTAGATACGTTATTAGTGTGAGTTTAACTATTAATTAGAAATAAAACACTTTTTACGGATTACAGCGCGTATATTATTAATTCAGGTGTTGTTTTAGAATTATTTAGTTTGTATTTATGGGTATTTAGTCGAAACGTCGGGAATTCTAAAAACCAATAAATACAAACTAAATACTTCTAAAACAACACCAGAATTAATAATATACGCGCTGTAATCCGTAAAAAGTGTTTTATTTCTAGTGAACTGTACGCGCGAAGTTTAACTATTAAATTAGCAGATGCGTGAGAGGAGATGTGAGATCTGTCTCAACTTAACAAAAAAGTGTTTAGAAACAGAAAACATTTAGAAAAATATACATTTCTAAATTGCATTAATGCCGCTTTCAGCGAAGCTTAACCCTTCGGTAAACCATTTGAGGTGCGGCTCGATTCGTTCTACAAACATAGTTAAGGCACAAACAGACGATTCGTCTGTTTGCTTCGGAAAATCTGTCGTAACGAGCTCATTGGTTTTTCCCTTTTAGGTATATATTCTCGTTTGATTAAAAATAAAACTTTAACTTTTTGAAATTTTGAGATTTAAGCATTCACAATGCTATTTTTATATAATACTAAATAATATACTAGAAAAAATAGGACTCGCACCAGATCATGTTCTCGGACGGGAACATGATCTGGTGCGAGTCCTATTTTTTCTAGAATATTATTTAGTATTATATAAAACTTTAAATATTGTACATGCATCACACACAAACTGAAATGCCTCGTTTGAATACGTTCGCGTTGGTAAAATTACTTAAGTAAGGTATTAAACAAGAATTATCGAATAAATTTTAATGGCTAACTCTATTTTCTTTGTTTATAAGCTTTAATCGATTTGGATTTAATTCATCAACGCCCTAGCGGCTGAATGCGGCCGGACAACATTAAAATATCAATTGTGTCTCAATTTCCGGGCCTTGAAGGGTTAAGGTATATTTAAACGTTAATTTGTTTAAGTTTCAGAAATACTAATGGTAAAACGTTTCAAAGGTTTTAGAACATTAAAGATTTATAACCTGAAAAATATTAGCTTAAATAAATATTTTGTAGTTAAATAAATTATAAAATCCTATACCGTTCCTAATAGGAATAATAGTAATTTTGGGTGTTTTTGGGATGAAACAAATAAATAAACAGTATTCATTAAATTTGTATGTGCTATGATTTAATTAAGTAGATAACATGATAAATTTGTCAGACTTCCAAAATAACAATAAATCAAGAGCAATAAAAATTCCAACTCCTTCATTTATTTTCATCTCCATCAAAGTCCCAAACAATACAAATCAAAATCAAGCGCAATCCATCAACAAACAATTTGCCTTATAATTTAAAAACAATTTTCACCCTCATAATATTCCTATTTAAGTTGGCGAAATAACACCAACTGCCTAAAGAAATCATCCATTATTCAATAGCAAATGAGGTACAAATACCCGAGTAACCCAAGTTCATAGAAACGATTCAATATTGTTGGACAAACACGAAAATGCCTCACTACAAAGGAATGTCTCTTCAGATGGAGTGTTTTGAGACTCACTCAGACTCACTTTGTATGGGACAAAGGAAAGGGTTAATTCTACCAAGAGATGGATACCACTGTTTATGATAAGGGCTTAAGGGCAAATATTGCAATGTAGAAATGCTGTTTCTTTCATTGCTTGTTTTAAAAGTATAGTTTTAGTATGAACTTTGTATTAAGAAATAAACTTGTTAGTCTCGACACTAAATAACATACCAAATCACCTAATATTTGGTAACATAGAAAACTTGAACAAAAATTGTGATATAAATGCGATGCCAATGGTATCTGTCTCAGGGGCCCTACCGGCTAACTTTTCGAACTTCGGTGGGCCTGCCAAGCTTCAACTTAAAACAGATAAATCAAAGCAAGGAGATTCGTATTGTACTATTCGCCGAAGTTATTTAGAAGATATCGATGTTCATGTGACGTCATGAATTGGGGTTCACCATTTTGGCCCGATTGGGGCTCGGTTTATCGGTTTTAATTTGAAGCCCGGCAGACTTCCCGAAGTTTGATGCGTTAGCCGGTAAAGCCCCAGCTGTGCTTTTGCGGCAATACGCAGAATGCCACAGAAGCTCTATTTTAGGTTAGTTGATCATTGAGGTTTATTTAAAAAGCAGATATTAAAGCCTGTTTGAGTCTGTGGTCCTCTAGCAGACAAATAAATACGCTCGTGTTAATATGAAAATTATTACGATCCTATTAATATTCAAATTATAACATTATCAGTAACACTTTGTAAATATTATTACTGACCATTGTTCCAAGAAATTTATAATAGATTAGATTAGTTTCCTTATAATTCCGCTACAACTATAAAAAAATAATAAAATGTATCACTCACATCAGCCAACGAAGCGGAGCCCGGTGGTTTTAAACAGAACATAAACGGTGTGTTAACTCGCTTCAGGATCTCGCGGAAGTCCAGAGGGACGCCTCTCGGTCGAAGCAGTCTGAAGTAAGTGTCAAGGGAAGACCCGTGTGAAGCTAGGTACGTTCCAAACAGGCGCATGAATCCTCCTCCTGTTAAAAAAGTGTATCTATATTAATACAAAAAAATAGTTGGGCAAACGTCATCTAAAACTATTCCCAAGTTGATAGCATTAGTAGTTCTCGAGATATCCAGCTGTGACAGACAGACAGACAGAATCGCACCATAAGGGTTCCTTTTAACCATTTTGGTACGGAACTCTAATTATCATAAATATATAAGAGTAATTCTGTCTCTCTGACATTTTTCACGCCAAGTTTAAGCGTGAAGACCTAACGACTACTAGGCAATTTTTTTCATGATGTGTTTATTCACTTCTGATGATTACGCGTGTACTAATTGAATTGAATTACATTGAATAAATAACTTCTGAGCTGCAAAGGTGCTGAAACGTCCGGTATAATAAAACATCTAAATAAAAACGAAACTTAACATAATTTACTAAAACCGCACTTAGTATCCGATCCGATAAAAGTGTTTTATAAACATTTGATTAGACGAGGGGCATGCTAAAAGTTTTTAGATTCTCTTTACTCAATAATTTGATACTGGCAAGTTATATACCATCGTAAACATTGGTTGTTTTGTCATGAAAAACATGGATCTTACTTAAGTTAAAATATTTTTTCTTAAAAGTGCTTATATTTGTAAAAATCTGGGGCCCTATTTTTTAATCCTTCGACTGCCGTCGAGCGCTCTTTACTACTCATTTTAGTTCGACATAGCAAAATCCATATGTTTGAATTGCTTGTTGGTCAATTGTCAGTCAGTCTCTTTGGTCAGCGATTTTGGAGTGCAATTGACTTTAAATAACTCAAATATTAATGATTCAAAAATAGTGTCCCAGATTCATACAAAATATAAGCATTTTTAAGACAAAAAATCAAGTTTAAATATAACACTATATAACCACGGCCTTACCACAAAAGGTTTTAAGACACTGTTCATCAAGTGTTTAACTTAGACCATAGAAATATTTTTAAGTCTATGACTTAGACACTGTTTAAATGTGGTGCTGACACTTTTTTAACAGTATTGTTTGAAAGAGACGGCATCAGATTTAAACAGTGTCTAATTAAACCATGTTTTAAAATCTTGTGGTAAGACCGCCAGTGTTTACGATGGTGTCTCACTTGCCAGAATACAATTATTGAATAAAGAGTATCTAAAAAATTTTAGCATGCCCCTCGTACCCATTAACAGAAAATAAGCATTATTATTATAATTTTAACAATTAAAAACTGAGCCCTTATTTTAGAAGAGAATATTATGTTAAGTTAATTATTTTGTGAAAGTAAGTTCGGCTGACTAACTTTTTCAGCGGCTAAGCCCAGGGATTTCTGACTGAAAGCAACGATAGCTGTTTAACCCTTAAATATATTGCAAAGCTAATGGCAACACTATTTAGGGTTAATGTAGCGAAAAGGAAAGGGGTACTAAAAGACCCTAATGGTTTGAATACAGAGAAGGGAAATGTATCGTAAGAATGTGTTGTGTTTTTGTTGGAATTTTCTTTGATTATAAATTGTTACAAACAATAGGACAAAGCTTGATTTCACAAAAACTTCTAATAAAGCTTTGAAAATACCTTTTTATCGATTTATAATTCTGTTTCTTAGTCTTAGTGCTTTTTATTATTATTATTAGCCAAGAAAATGTAAACATTCTAAAAGTTACTATAAATACTAAATAACTATAGAGTAAATAAGAAAATTAATGACGTTTTTTTTCGAATAGTATGCGGAAGTGTAGTAAAACAACGAGAAAGTATAATAAATACTTAATGCCTACTTAGGTATACTTAAATCTACAAGTTAAAGATTTCTCTCTCACTCTTCTAAGGTTGAATAATGAGGTTTATTGCATAATTTAGTGTGGTTGCCTACTAACTTGTTAGTGGATTAGTAACTACTTAATTTTGGTTCACTCCATTGCACATAGACGCGGCATTAGGTACTTACAGGAATATAATGTTTAAATAATTTGAACGGAATTACAATAAAAAATCTCCTGCTAATATTAATTGAATACCTACTTAACTAATAATTATAGTACTAAATAATATACTAGAAAAAATACGGAAATCGATTCCCGCCCGAGAACATGATCTGGTGCGAGTCGTATTTTTTTTAGTATATTATTTAGTATTATATAAAAATAGCATTGTGAATGTTAAAATCTCAAAAAAAAAATTATAGTGTCAATTTGAGTATTAATATGTTAATAATAATTTTTTTTATCAATTTCTGTAAGAAATGATATGTCATTCCACCGGCGAAGGAACTTTATGGTCAGTATTGAGCATAGACTTATTTATACTCTACGCTAGTATAATAAGTTTATGGTATTATTATGGAGTTACGAATATTTTGTAATCTGCAACTGATAAACTATTCAAAAGATTATTCTAGTAAGTTGTGTAGTTACGGAGATATTATTTTTAGAAAATATTATTCGAAATGGTGCACTTTCAGGAAAACGCAATTTTGAAGTTAGACGACACGAAAAACTATGTTATCTTTGTTGTTTAAAAATAGAGGATATAGCATACATCATGACTTATTATAATTATTTAAATACATTTTATTTTAATAATAAGTACCTAATTAAAAAATCGTAGTTTTGCATCATTTTCACAAAACATGAAATATCTCTGAAACTAAATCCCTTCATAAGGTACCTTTTCTCGTAGAACGTCACAATTATGATGGTTGACAAAATATCGTTATAATAAATTTACATGACAGACAATAATATTCAACTACATAGCGTCACTATTGATAAAATTTATTCAAAAAAAGAATAACAAAATAAGGCCCCTTATATACCTCAAGTGGCGCCCTTATTTTAATTAAATTTACTTTTAGCACTTTTGTGAACTACTACTACAACGAACAAAATTTTACTGAGGTTATTGTTTGTAAATAAACTATAGAACCTTAGCTTTGATCTGTACATGTGAATTTTCGATACATTATGTACTTAGCGAGCAATAAATTTAATTAAAATGAGGGCGCCACTTGAGGTATATAGGAGCCTTAAAAAGCAACTCCTCAACGCAAATTATATTGTAGCCTAATTTAAAAACGTCAACTTGAAATATGTAACTTAAATGATATACTACTAACTCTGAGCCAAATTGCCAAAATTTGGATACGCTTCCAGAAATAGAACGGAAGCGTTTGCGATAGAAGGTCACAATCACAACTCACTACAGCGGAACTTTGCGCTACTAAATAAATATATGAGATATGATTGAGTTTAAACAGGCTCTAATATAAACATCTCTATTCAAATCGAAGCTGCGATACCTATAATATTAGAGGCATAATTATGGGCCACGTTAGTGTTAGTAAGTATTGGTCAGTGTGTAGGTCGCACAAATCACAGTCTATGCACGTGAATCGCACAATCGATCTTTCGCGCAAGAATCACCTTTATGTGTGCTGTGTTTGTTAAAAACACAGTACACAAGTGATTCTTATGTTATACTTTCATATCATTCGCAGTCAATAAATATACTTACTTCGAATTCCTCTAAAACATTTTGGTCACATCGCTCAGGTCGTGACCGCGTCTCGAGGAGTCATAGCCACAAATCGAGTAAACATAAGAGCCGCTCAGAACACGCCACGGTTTTCAGTGCACGCTCACATAGACATTGCGTTACAAGCAATCTCAGACCAAACCGGGTTACAGACAGTATTAACAATACTGTTAGCGCTATAATATCTCACTAGGACATCAGTCGCGCTACCGACAAAATGTATACAGCTCCTCCTCACCTGGGCCCTATTTAATAAACGTGACAATTTGTCACCTGCCATGACAATTTTATATCCCCTGCGGCAACCAATTTGAAAATAGAACAAACTTATTACATAATTGTCATGACAATTGACAAATTGTCCGCTTCGCTGCGCAACCATGGTGTTCTATCGCATCAAAAAGCTCCTAGCGCAACAAAACAAATGACAAAATTGTTTTTGAAAACGGCCAGGATTGTGTGAAATGCATATTTAAAGGTTTTCAAAGGATTTCTGAAACAAATCCGTAAATGTTTCATTTAGAAATATTTCGTACAATATTAATATCGCCTTTAGCCACGGAGCTGCGCTTCTGCCTAAATACACAGACTTTATTTTAGCGGCATAACTTTCTAGGTCACCGGGAATAGGCATCGCATCGCTTCATGTTTCAGATGCCGACTATTCTTGTAAGTACATAACTTAGTTGTTACGCTGTATAGAAACAGTGCTAATTGTAGAAGTTTGATGAATCTTATAGAATTGTAGGAGTTTAATTAGACAAATAATAATTACTAAAAAGGTAACTACAATAATTTTATAGCACAAATTTATTATGACTTGATTTCGGAGAATTATTTTACAATAGAACATCAAAATGTTCTTTAACAGCATCAGGAATTCATATATCAACGATGAATTATAAAACAATAGGCCTGTAGGCCTTAGCTATAGCTAAGAAAAAAAGTATCGCGATAATCGAACAATGTTCGAATTGGATTTACATAATCACTGGCCTAGTTGAGCTAAAATGTGACTAAGCTGCGAACGAACATCGCCCGATTTTCTTTGATCATTGTTCGGCGTAGACTCTCACATGATTAAAAAAAATTAAATGGATAATGGGGTTCTACTTGCCTTGAGATAGGATTCTAGTTTTAAGGTATAATAGAGAAAAAAGTTACGGTGCATGCACCGCAACTCCTTTAGATGGCGAGCGACTGAGAGAAACGGTTGACGCGAAGGTTGGTTGTGACACAATTTTAATTTTGTACAGCTCGTCTATGTAACTGAAGTCATTGCATTCAAAGCATCATATCTCAATAAATATTGATCGCCAAAATTTTTTTTTCTGATATTTCTTTTACGATGCACTAATTTAATTAACGGAATAAAAAATTGTCATGTACCCAATTATACGTACCTAACTGCACCAACTCCAACCGCTTGTCGGTCACGAAATGCCATGGAAATGCTTTACAGAAGCTAGCAACACCGATTTTCAAGTCACAGGCTTTACTGGATGATGCTATCGACACTGTCTCCAGTTCCGATTCGGTGCTCTCCTCGTTTGACTTCTGCTTAAGTGGTACGGCGTTTATTTCATATCTGCAATGTGAACAATAGGTTAACTTGAAAATTTTCAAGAAACTTTTGAACAAGTTGTTAGTAAACAAGTTCAGTGACTGTATTGTTGAAAAATCACTCCAAATAAAGCAAGTTGTTTTGGAGAAGAAAATATAGAATCTACTTTTGTATATTATCTTCTAGAATATACAAAAGTATAGACTTTTTTAGCAGCTATTGACTGATTTTGTAGAGAACTCCTAATTGCTAAAAGACTTTTATGAATAAGAAGAAGAATACACACGTCGCCAAAATGTCTAAGATAGTGTGCCCAAGAAAAAACATGAAACTTTTTATTACACACTAAAACCGTGCAATATAAAACCTCTTATAGCTACTTACTTAAATCTCCTAGGGTCATTTGTATAGCTTCTCAGTCTTATATCCGTTTGTGTGTCGTACAGCCTCTTTGCTATCATTTTGAGGCTGCCTACAATTAAGTACGCTACCGGTTCACTTTCTGTCGTTAAGTGCAACTCTATCTTGCCTTCTTGTGACGTGGTACAGACGAAGGCAGCCTCATATTCCACTGTTTCGTCTTTAAGTGCATCATCCTGATAAAGGGTAAATAAATTATTGCAAGTATTTTACAAGTTATCTTTATAACCCTGCCATAATCACATTTTTTTTAATTCTTTTACAGTATTTTTAGCTATGAACCTCTGTGAATTTACGTACACTGTTAATAACAATCTATTCTAATATTTCCATATTTGGTATTTTTCTGATCATCTGTATTTCAAAGATAGTCATAGTCATAGTCATAATATTTATTTAGATAACTTATTAATTAAATGAAGTATAACACATTGTTTCATAAATTTACTCATTTCACTATTTTTATTTTGTAATTAAGGCGCCCATAATATTAATATAAATAAATAAAATAAATGCTTGGACAATTTCACACATCGCCATCTAGCCCCAAACTAAGCAAAGCTTGTAATATGGGTGCTAGGCAACTGATTTACTACTAATATACTTTTAAAGTATAAACTTATTATACATAGTAGCACCCAGACCCGTCACAAAAATTAAAACTCATCATTTAAATTTCTGCCCGGCCGGGAATCGAACCCGGGACCTCTTGCGTGGTAGACCGTCATGTTGACCACTGCACCACTCAAGTCGTTAAATATTGCTCTTGTTCTGAAATATAAAGCTAAAACTCATTTATTATTTCTAAATTTTGCAATTGCGGTTATTTTTTAAAATACCTATCGCAATTATATATATCGTTAATATTTCTAATTTGTGAAGACTGAAAGATAAAACTTTTACATTTTTTATAACAACTTACCTGATCATGTAAAACATCGTGTACACTGTCTAATGTGGTCAGAAATTCAATTAAATTGGTGCCTAAACATTTAAAAGCTCGCTCTAAACGGCAATTATGTGAAAAAGCCGTTAAAATTAAATATTCGCCTAATTTAGCCATAAAGTCTTTAGTGCTAACACCTGAAACAAAGAAAAATAAAATCAGGATAAAGAATTATAATTATAAGACTAGATAAAAATAACAAAAACAGTCAGATAAACTCTTCTTAAAATTTATAATTTCATAAATTGAATTTTAATTACATAGGCTTTATTATATTGACGACAAAGCGAAGGATATTAATTAAAATTAATATAGGCGTTGTCGAAATATATTCTATTTAATTGTGTATTTTATTTGGCTTACATTAAAAGGCTGATAATAACTAACACTAAATAATGATGAGTTATTACTAGTACAGAATTGATTGAAATTGATTTATTTTCATCTTTTAATTTTTTTCGTGAATAGAAAATGTTTAAGGACAAAAACAGGTCTTTTAATGGAAAATATAATTGCATCTGGGAAAGTTTTACTGCCTTGGGCACAAACTTAGTGGTCCCTTAGGGTGAAACGGGAATAGCGAAGGTCTAAGGGAAGCTCTTTATTTTTGACTCGTAAACTTAACTCACAACCTTATTCCTTTCAGATAATCTTCAGATCATCATTGAAACTGGTTTCGAAAACGGTTTATTTCCGTAACAGTTCGTTTCTCACCAATAACTACATTTCGTAAACAATCATTTCGAATTAAATTGGTTCACTCTATTGCATGAATAAGAGTGAAAAGGCAACCATATTTTGTGGTAACACTTTGTACCGCGACAACTTCCAATTCTTAAAAATAATAAGTGTAATACTGCCTTACACCTAGTTTAACCAAGAAAATTGCAGCAATATTATTCCTCATGGTTGACGTCTCAATGCGTCATATACACCCTTAACTTTAAATATATCTAAAATGAAACGGGGTCATCAGACCACTTTACTGAATATGTCGGTATGTGCAGTTAAAAGTAAAAATCAATAGTCTAAAAACATCGTAAAAAATATTTATTCGGCAAACTCATTCATTCTTTCCAAGATTTACGTAAATAAAACACTCTCTCTTCATTACGTGCGTTTATAAATGAATTCTAAATCCACAAATCAGTAAAACACAACAAACCTTAATATCTTGACTATTATGAAATATTTTTTTAAACGCAAACATGATTTGTAAAGGGATGAGAAATACACCCATTGATTTTAGATATACTTAAACATTTCAGTGTATTTCTAAACAATCTTTTTGGTTGTGTTAACGTATTATTCATTTATAATGTATTGAACAAACGAGTTGATACACGTTTCGTTATACATTTTTCGCTTAGGATCCGCTCTGTCAGTAACTTGTGCAATATTGATAGCAGTGTAACCATAAACCACGTGTCGCGCACGTAAAATCGCGTTCTCGAAAAGCTCATATAGTTTGATGTACTCACTATCAGTCGCCCGTACAGCATCATAGATTTCTTGTAAATATGCGTAATTTCTACACGTTCTTACGTCATCAGGTAATCTCCGTCTGAAACAACAATAAAATAAGCTCCAAATAAGTTGACCTGCCTTTCTATTGTCTAATTTCAAAATCTATCGCAATCGCTTTCAGAATGAAAGACATTGATGCTTCTTTTTGGCACAAATAAAAACTTACCAAAGAAATGCAGCAATGTGTCGGATCCAACTGTCAAATGAAAGCGATTTCGATAGATTTTTAAATTAGACAATTAGCCCCCTAGTCATTGGAAAAGGAAAAAAAGATATGTTTTTCCCTTTTGAACTCACGTACGTACAGACGAGTTCATTAATACATATTTTATTACAAAGACATAAGGATGGTGAACTGTCAAAGGTGCGTACATATTTTTGGACTCGACTGCACATGTTTTGGTAATTGAAGAGCCTAAAATTTAATCTTAGTTAGAGTTTCTATACCTAATTGAAGAGAAATACGACTGCGACTATAGATTGAAAATTTGAGGAAAAGAATATGCATGTGTTTCCCACTTTTTTTAAATAAAACTAAAACTCGGTAATAGTAGGTATTAAACAAAAAAAAGTTGTCGAACAGATTAAAAATTAAATTACTAAACTCTTTTTTCTTTACCAATTAGATAAGACTTAAGTCGCTTTGAAACTGTCGCATTATGTCATCATGTTCTTCATATAATTATTCAAATAAAACGTAATTACCCCCAAAACAAAAACGTTAATTAGGGCTTCTTTCGAGAGCCGTATTACCTTATCGTAACATGTAAAAGAGTAATTAAACGTAATACACTCGTAACGGCGCGGGAACGTAAAAATCCGTTTAGTACACGAGTTGTGACCGCAGTTGAAACGATGAAACGGTAGGTGAATTTTTTAACAGGATACATAAAAAAGAGTTTGTTTCTGTGTAAAAGATCTTTTTAAATTAGATTTTGGCTTGATTAGTCTTGTAACTAACATTTCATTTAAATATTATGAAGCAGAATTTTATCTAGCTTCGTTGTAACATACAACATTTAAGTAATTTTTAATAATACAACAAACTTGTATGTTGTAAAATAAAAACAAAAGTACCTACTTTACAACACAATGTTCACTGTCTAGCGTACACACTTAAAACATAATACTGAGGAATTAAAGGTAAATTAGGGTTCCGTTTTATGACGAAAAGGGAATAGATGTGATTCGCACTCGAGTTTTATCACAGCGGAGATAAAATCCTTACACTTAATGTTGCGATTAATATTAATGCTGTTTTACTGTATTCAATTATCCTATACAAGGTGTTTAAGTGGGAGTAAAAGTACTCTAAATAAAGGAGATAGAAGTTTTAGCTCAAAGAAGACATTCCTTTATTTTTCAAAAAGAAGCAAAGCTGCATTTAAGGATTTTTGAAAATACGCTTGCCGTATCCGGGAACCGATCTTATATACACGAACTTTATAACACTATATAGCTACAACAAAAGTATTCCAAGAAAATAATTCCATTACCCGTTGATACTAAAGAGAGAACTGAATTTCCTCATTGAAGCCGGGATCTAACAACGGTATTTAATCTTATACCCTAGAGGGTACAGATAAATGATCTTCAATTTCAGCAAACAGAAAAAATCTTCCTCTATTCTCCGACGCCTGCTTTGGGACTACGACTGTACATGTACAGTGTTAAAACTTTTTAATTAAAACCCAATGATACTTCAGACAGTACAACGAATAAAATAACTTTTGAGGTCGTATTAAAAACTAACGTTAATAACCTGTTCTCTCTTTATTCTCTAAAAAACTGCATAGTTTCGAAATAGATCAAAATAAATTAGTAGGCAGGTGAAGCGTAGTTCACAAGTCTATTTTTGTTAAAATCATAATTGTAGTTAGTTAATTTAAAAAGATTAATTTTATACTAAATTATTAAACTATTAAGTACCTACATAATTTCTTAAGCCACTACTGGGTTCATGCAAGGTATCAAAACATCTAAAACTCAATAAAAAGATTTGAAGTAACAGGAGATTTGAAATGTAAAGTGAAAATAAGTTGAAAAGTGAAACGATTATGAAAGGTAAAACGTCATAATCCGATTGCCAACAAATTAAGTATAATTTAATACTTATAAACGAAATTTCAACCTTGACCTTACACAATAACTTCAATTAAACGCAAATAAATAGATTATAGACCATGCAAAGGGACTTACAAACAATTATATTTGTCGTAGTGCTCGGCTTGGTTCTTTGTGAGTGACGTCACAGCAGCATGGAGGCATTCATTCTGAAAAGAAACAAAGGAATTTCATTATTCTGCCTTTCTCGTTATTCTTTCATACTGTTTTTACTAGAAAAGTAGTTAATATCTCAGACTATTTAGCACCCTCGATAAATGAATACCTAAACAAATACGTCGAACTTTTTTCTAAGTTCCGTTCCGTTTTCTTCCCGTCTGCCTTTCTATTGTCTAATTTCAAAATCTATCGTAATCGCTTTCAGGATTGAAACACATTGATGCTTCTTTTTGCCACAAATAAAAACTTACCAAACAAATGCAGCAATGTGTCGGATCCAACTGTCAAATGAAAGCGATTTCGATAGATTTTTAAATAAGACAATTAGCCCCCAGGTGCGAGTCGTATTTTTTCTAGTATATTATTTAGCTTATAGTTAATTCTTGTTTCACGAATTTACAACAATTGTAAATCGCATTACACAATATAGGAAGTGGTTTTTCCCTTATAGATATGATTTTTTTGCATGAAATTAATCAACTATTAATATGCGTGTACCCGACTGGTTTCCAAAATAAATAAAAAGCAGCTATTTACTTATTGATTTAATTTATTTCAATTTCAAAATAGGCTTCGTCTCGAGTAATTTAATTTGGAAAATCTTGAAATTAATGCGAGATTAGATAAGTCTGTAGAATAAAAGGCACAAGAGCTTTATTGCTCTAAACTTAAAGCATATTTTTCATTAAATGAGTTTGTTGGTATATCCTGATTAATTATAATGCGCCAAGGACTAAGTAAAATTTATGATAGGTATTTGAAAATATAATCATAGATTAGTAAAATGGATATAAAATTTAACACGGCTTTCGATTAGAAAAAGAAAAGTGGAATAAAATATTTTAAACCTTTTTCTAAATCACAATGATGATGACAGAACGTAACATTTATGAAACAGAAATGTTATAAACCTATCCAATAAGCTTCTGAAAGTTTTTCTGCTTCAAGTCCAATAAATAAGGCTCTAAGTGAAATGGACTAAGCTAGCCTCGTTTTCCGAATGAACGAAACTAAGTACCGAAGAGGTTTCATTTGTTCGAAAATCTTTCGGCGCTGAAGATCTGTTTTTGGGCGATCTTGTCATGTGGATCTTCATTCTCCAACCACATGCGGGCGATAAAAGTGCCTAAAACAAAGTGTTGCTCACAAAACAAATGTTCTGTGCTGTTGCTTGTTTCATAAGAAATTACACCACTACGGGTCAGTGCTTCTCACCTGGTGTTAAGTGACATAAGTACCGAAATCCTCAACATTGAGGGACAGGCTATTTCTAAGGGGATTTTTGTAAAGGTATGGGTACTTTAATTTTGATTTCGTTTTACATTTTAATCAAGGGAAAGTTTTGAGTTAGGGAAAAAGTTTTTTATGAGTAAAGTTATTACCTATCTAATAGAACTATAATATTTTTACCTCCTAGACGAAAATCTGTTTTGTTTTTGCAATTGGTAAATTTTTGTTGCCCTTGCAATTTGTACCATATTCATATTCCGTAGAAACTGACAAATCACATTTCCGATCGAATAGTCAAACCTCTTACAACACTATTGTTGTTACCATAGCGTGTGATTCGATATGTCCATGAACTGTATGTGATAAATGCTTGACTGACTGACAGACCGCCCTACCTATTTGGATATGATCGTTAACAGATAGATCAATTCCATAAACAACCGGAGTGACCACATGTGAAATGAAACGTTTTATAAGGTGGTGTAGCTTCACATTTTTTTTTATCCTTTGCTGTCTCAGAGACCTAATGTGGTTCTTGAATGAATGAATGGAAAACATTTGTTTGCAAAGGGCCAAACATGGCCTTCGACTGTGGAGCTGTTTGTTTGGTCTTGTAGAGCAGTACCAACTATTCAAGAAAGTTAACCTTCCTCGAATATTTGACTTCATCAGATTAACCGGACGATAAACCCATGGAAATCCGTGCTCCGCACGTAAGGTGTATAAGGCAATGACTTAATAACATAGACGAGCTGTTCAAAATTAAAATTGTGTCACAACCAACCTTCGCGGCGCATCAACTGTTTCTCTCGGTCGCTAGCAATAGACTAAAGGAGTTGCGATGCATGCACCGTACCTTAATGAGCAATTTTTCGGTACTGTATAGCCTGTCTAGTGTAGTATACACATAGAAGTCTTCAGTATAAGGACATAAAGCGATTAACGACGTCATATTCTTATGTTTTAGAAGCTCGATGGCACGGTGCGTAAACGCATCACACTACGATTGAGCTGAGTGACCAAATAGTTATTATGTTTAGCTCCTTTGTGCTTCAGAAGGCACGTAAAGCCATTGGTCCCGGCTGCATTTGCAGTCGTTAGCACCTTGGACGAATTCGTCCAGCAACCACCACTACATTGGTCCCGCGTGGTGGTTTGGTTTTGGCCCATCCTTATTATCCACCTATAAGGCCTGTGCCCCAGCAGTAGGTACAATAAAAATAGCTTAATGTGCAATCTTTTAATCATCAGATTGTATCATATAAGAAGTGAAAGTTTAAACAACTGCGAAGTAAGAAAAAGTCAGAAACTTCGAGAAAGCATCCTACAAGAAATATATATAAGCCAAAATTTACTTTTAACTGTTATTTATTGATCGAGAAGAAAAAGACAAAGTTTCATGGACCGTTGTCACTAGAAGTTTATAAACTTCGGCGAAAGACAAATAAAATCGAAGTCTCTTTGTGATCTTATTCCTTATTTATGAAGACAGAATTAGCCGCACTTTTAAACACTTCTCTTGGTAAACTGAAGTTTAGAGATAAAAGAAGTTTTTTACCTATCAGGCAACTATAACTTAATTATTTTAATCCCCATCGGACTTGATTTAATTAATCAGGAAAAAATAAAATACCGTCGACTTGACAACCTCCTCCTTTTTTGAAGTCGGTTAAAAACCAGTAATTTGCACTTAAATCTTAAATAATAAAAAAAATATACAATAATTAACGTTCTCGCATGATTCTGTTGCATGACTATGAACGTCGCAGACTCAATCGGTTTGTTTGGATTGTCATAAACCTACCAATATCTTAATCAGTATATAAAAAATAATATCTTCGAAGTCCAAGGTCCAATGTCAATGAAATTAAAGTGACTAGACTTTAAGTATCCTTTTTCCAACAAAAAATTAACATAATCGGTTCATAAACTAAGAAGTTATAGGTATATATACATATATATGACCGGTTACTACCGAAATGATAATATTTTCAGGATTACTTGAAAACTCCTGAACCAACTTAAAAAAATGGGACCATTTCGCAAAAAAACTCAATTTAACAAAAAAGTCATCAAAATCGGTCCATAAGATGTCGAAGTTACGCGCGAACAACGATAAAAAAATATACAATCTAATTTGAGGACCTTTACATTTAAGTCGGTTAAAGAGGAATGGCCGTACCCACGGGCCCAATGTGGATTGGTGGGTGTTAACGACTGCAAATGCAGCCGGGACTAACAGTTTAATATGTAGGAGGTCGACATACTAAATTTTTGGTCACCCATCCTATGACCGACACCAGATAAAGTTGCTTCCCACCCAGCCTAAATTCGCTTAGCCCCTGCGCTGGACATATCGAGAGATTTTAAACCAATACATAGTTGATACAAGAAGTTATTATCGAACATATAATTGAAAATGTAACCTAACCTAATCCACCTAAACCAAATCCTGTATTAACTGAGCACAAGGCTGTATTCAGTTAAGCGGATATTCCACTTACGCAACGACAGGAAGCCATAGCAGCAATGTATTACACTGAAATATGCCTCAGATATTAAATATTTTCTTGATCCTTTTATGCTATGGTCAGATGAAAATGTAAGTCTAGATTAGTGAACAAATAGGCAAATTAAATCCTTAATATTAGGTTAGGTATCTTTATTTACATAAATCTGATGAAAAACCCATAAAAGACTCATTGAAACCTGTTTAAAAAAGTTGTTTACGTAAATTTTCACGTCCTCGTGTATCGTTGACGATTGTACAAAGTTTTTCTAGTGGAAAAATATACGTATTTTGAAAGATTAAAAAAAGTTCTTGTGGGAAAAATATTATTAAGGTGGATACCCCAGCAAAAGTCGCGTGGCAGAAGTTTTTATTTAATAAGTTGTTATTTATTACATTTTAATATAAATAAAATAAAATGTGTTTATTTCGCAAGCAAATTTCCAGAGGGTTAGTAACAATGAAACTTCCTCATTATGTTAGTATTTAAATTAGGTACAGTATAAATTATTATACGAAACGGGTAGTATGTTTTTGACGAGTTGGACGCGTCCAGTGTTGCGTAATGACACTGTCCACATCCAACCTCGCCTGGGCTACCTTCAGGAGGCTGTTGGTGCTGACCCTAACCCGCTGTAACAGGGACGCGATGCGCTTTCTAATGATATATTTTTACGTGGAATTTTTAAGACTCATAGTCTAGTATCATTACATTACCTCGAAGTCATTTGTGTAAATTGTAAAAGTGGCAAAAACTGACACTTTTAGCAATTTTGCTATCTACTTCTAGAAATGACTAAGAGGGAATGTAATGATTGATACCTTCTAAAACTAAATTAATAGTAAATAAATAAAAATGCAACGTAATTTTTTATTAAAATTATGTTTTGATATAACAATATGACGACCTCCGTGGTCGAGTAGCTTTGTACACCGGTTTCAAGGTGTCGCCATCTCTGAGGCCCCGGGTTCGATCCCCGGCAGGGTCAATTTAGAAAACGAACTTTTCAATATTGGTTCAGGTCTGGGTGTTTGTGATACCACCGTTGTCTCTGATTTCGATAACACAAGTGCTTTAGCTACTTACTTTGGAATCGGAGCAATGTATGTGATGTTGTCAAATATTTATTTAATATTTAATATTAATAAAATTTACCGCGGCGTCACTTTCGGTCTGAGAACCACCTTAACTAAACCCTGTATCATTTTATGCCACGCTCGCTGGTGTTCTTGAACATTTATAAATTGGAAACATTCGGTTATTTTAATAAGTATTGTGTGAGTATTGTGAGATCAACTGATCTTTCCTGTTAACAATGCCAAGCATTTAAGCTTAACTGCAATTTTAATTTAAGTTAAGGAACTACGCTGATAGTCATAATTTTATAGTTTAATGTTGTAATTGTATAACGAAAACATATAAGTTACACCTGCACTTGGCACGGAAGTCTAACAAGAATAGATTCGAATGAGAACAAAAATACCCATAAATTAGCGTTACCCGTTAAGTTGATAGTTAAAAAAATATGTAAACAAAAAAATGCGGAACTATCGATTCCTTACAATACATCAATGTTTGTGTAAGACATAAAGATAAAAAAAGATATAGTTTTATACTGACTTTTAAACTTCGAAGTTAGTGTATGTGCTCAAACGAATATAAAGTTTTACATTTATGTGCCGCACTGCAGCTGAGCTTATATTTATATTTACAAGAAGGGATGTGGACATGAAATTTCAGGTCTGAGGCCGTGCCGGCTAACGCATCGAACTTCGGAAAGTCTGCCGGGATTCAAATTAAAATAGATAAATCAAGCCTCAATGGGAAAAAAAGGCGAACCTTAATTCATGATGTCACACGAACATCGATATCTTCTAAATAGCTTCGGCGAAGAGTACAATACGAAACTCCTTACACACTTCGATTTATCTGTTTTAAGTTGAAGCTCGGCAGACCCGCCGAAGTTCGAAAAGTTAGCCGGTACGGCCCCTGGACACGGATACGGATATATAAATAATATTATACCGGTTTCGGATGGTTACGGATATGAAATTATTTCGGATTATCCGTTAGTTTCGGATAGTTTCGGTTAGATATTTAAGAATTTTTAAAAGTAAAATACACTAGAAAAATAAAATCCTGTCATAATTTGTCCGAATCGAAACTATCAAAGATGTGAAACTAGCTGTAACTTCAAATCGGTTTCGGTTACGGTTACAGATAGATTTATTCGGATATCCGATAGTTTCGGTTACGGTTACGGTTGCAGTAAATCATAAACGTACGTAAATGTTACGTGTCGAAATGAGTTTATTCACTTCTAACGTCGAAAAGGTACCTTTTGATATTTCATTGTTAATATTATTATCTCAAGTTACATTGTTAACATAAAGTCTATTCAATAGTTTAGCCATTATTCAACGCTGTCACCACAATTTTCATAGTCATATCGCAATCGCCCTTATGGCTTTAGTTTTAAGTCTTATTATTACATGTCGAAGAAAAGCTAGAGAATAATGTCCATCATTTGAATAGGTTTCTATAAGGCTTCACATGCCACTGGCACTTGTAAGGAAATTACATAGGTGTTTGAATAGATTTTACTAGCAGCGCTAGTACTTAAATTATTTAAAAAAATAAATGTATACGACCGCCCGCAACTTCGTCTGCGTGGAAAGTTTTTTGCTATCCCTCGGAAACAATTATTTTTTTCGGGATTAAAGGTACCCTATGCCCTTCTCTGTACCCCTGACAACGTGTATGCAAAATTTCATGATGATCGGTTCAGTAGTTAAAACGTGAAGACGTAACAAACAAGCAAACGGACTTTCTCAATTTATAATATTAGTAAGGATTAGTAAGGATTTAGGCAGGTTGTACGGTACTTATGTAAGTAAGTACCGTACAACCTGCTTACTGACACAGTACTTAAACGGTCAGCTACTTCTGAGGGCTATTGTACCAGAAAAGCTAACCAATCATAGTAACATACCTAACTTCCATCACAAAGCCATCAATTCCATTAGAAACATGATACCAAGGTGCGACCCACTCTCCGCCAGAAGGTCCCATCCGGGACTGACGCTTACAGTATTGCGTTACCATTGTAAGTAATGACTAAAAGCATTTTTTGGACTACTATATAGTCACCGAGATATAATAGGCCCATTTTCGTACTCGTTCCACGTAATTTTCACAGTGAAATGTAATTTTCACAATAAAATGTAAATTTGACAGTAATATGTAATTTTCACAATAAAATGTAATTTTCACCGTAAAATGTAATTTTCACGGTAAAAAGTAATTTTCACAGTAAAATGTAAACTTGACAGTAATATGTAATTTTCACAATAAAATGTAATTTTCACCGTAAATGTAATTTTCACAGTAAAATGTAATTTTCTCAGTAAAATGTAATTTTCACCGTAATATGTAATTTTCACAGTAAAATGTAATTTCACAGTAAAGTGTAATTTTGCATTACTACGAAACGTCTCAAAAACGGACGTTTCGTTTCAAAAACGTTGCTGTTCTTGAACCTCAGTCCTTTCGTTTTTATATTATTAGTATTATATAAAAATAGCATTGTGAATGCTAAAATCTCAAAATTTAAAAATTACATTCTGTTATTTTTAACTATTTTGTTTAAAATCCTACCGAAACATTTATCATCTTCACTCAAGCGACTACAAAAAAGAACACCCTGCTGACATTCATTTTACCAATGGAAGCCAGCAGACAATTCGCAAAACAATCCCTTTAGTGAACGCGCGAAGTTAAAAAATTGCGTGCCATATATTTCACAGGCAACACCACTCTTTCTTGCATTCCACAACAATTAATTATGTCGAGTACAACGCGACAAGCGTAATCCTTCTTTATTCTGCACTAGCTTCC
The DNA here is from genome assembly GCA_963556745.1 of Catoptria pinella. Taxonomy (NCBI): domain Eukaryota; kingdom Metazoa; phylum Arthropoda; class Insecta; order Lepidoptera; family Crambidae; genus Catoptria; species Catoptria pinella. Next base: position 4,668,864 of record OY750777.1, read on the forward strand.
GCCCGCGAATTTGTCTGCGTGGACAGTATTTTCCTATCCCCAGGGAACAGTACTTTTTTCGAGATAAAAGTTACCATATATCCTTTTCTGTACCCCTGACTGCAAAATGCAAAATTTCATAATGATCTGTTGAGTAGTTAAGACGTGAATGCGTAACAAACAAACAAACTTTCGCATTTATAATATTATAGTTAGGATTAGGATTCACCATTTAAAATGGCTTTTACTCAGGCAGGATATCAATCAAGTTGTTGATGTATTTTTAGAAAGGACTCAGTGTCAAGGGGTTAAGCTATATCAATAAAGTATTTATAAGTCAAATAGGGTGTTCACAGAAAAATATTTATATTCAATGGCGTAATTATATTTAATATATTCAAGGCGTAAGTTAGATGATGCTGGCTTACTTGATGGCTGCACCGATCTGTTTAAGTTTTGGTATGGTAATCAGGTGGACTATGAGAGATGGGCGAACGAGTTTTCCGAGCAGTACAGGATGGAGTGCGGGGTGAGGTAAACGGGGCTGTCTTCCCCGAGGCTCTTCTACCTCTACGTAGACGCACAGATCAGGGAGATCAGCAGCATGCATGTCGGTTGCCACATCGGCAACGTGTGCGTCAATAACATCAGTTACGTGGACGACATAGTCTTGCTGGCACCCTCGGTCCGTTCGCTGAGAGCTCTATTCGGCGCTTGTAAAAAATTCGCTTACATGGTTTGTTGTACAATGCCAAAAGTCGCAGTTCCCGGTTCTTAGGGCGGGCAGAAGTGTCCTAAAGTTATACCCCCTAGAGTTGTACCCCCTATAACCAAAGACTTCTATGTATATACTACACTAGACAGGCTGTACAGTAAAATTGCTCATTAAGTTACTTACTTGAAACTTCTTTAGTCTATTATGAGCGACCGAGAGAAACAATTGATGCGCCGCGAAGGTTGGTTGTGACACAATTTTAGTTTTGAACAGCTCGTCTATGTAATTGAAGTCATTGCCCATAACACTATAAAAATATAATGAACCCCTAGATAGAGTTTATAAATTTAAATAAATGTGTCCAAGACACATCGTCATTAACGATCTTAAAGACGATGAAGACATCGAAAGAGAACGTAGGCCACTGTCGGTAAGGGTGAATATGTTGGTACACAGATTTAACGATGCACGGATGCTGTTAAAATTACGCTCTTCAAAACATACTTTTACTCATGCAGCTTATGAACCAACTATACCAAGAAGGCTTAGTGCCCTGCGTATTCAATACAACAATGCGTTCAGGGCATTGTTATGGCTGCCGCGGTTTTGTGGTGCGACCGCAATGTTCACGTTAGCGGGTGTGGGTAGCGTCAAAGATATCATGCGAAAAAAAACGGCGTCATTATTATGCAGAATGCGCGGCGGTAGTCACAGCGTCCCTAAAGAGATAGCCATTTCGACGACCTCCTTGGTCGAGTGGCTTTGTGCACCGGTTTTCAAGGTGTCGCCATCTCTGAGGTCCCGGGTTCGATCCCCGGTTGGGTCAATTTAGAAAACGAACTTTTTTATATTGGCTCAGGTCTGGGTGTTTGTGATACCACCGTTGTCTCCGATTTCCATAACACAAGTGCTTTAGCTACTTACTTTGGAATCGGAGCAATGTATGTGATGTTATCAAATATTTTTTTTTTAATAGTGAGGATTGTCCACTGATCGGCTTTATTATTAATAAGGTAACATCCATTCTAAAAATAGAATACTAACATAGTTTAAGCCAACACTACCAACACAATGGATGTATGTTGTAAGAAATAAATCGATTTTATTTAAAAAAAAAGTAGAAATGATAAAACTTCAAATAAGCCTTTAAAAGGCAACACCCCGAAGCAAGTGATTGTCAAAAAGGTTGAAGGACTCAACTTAAAGTAAAAATACATCAAAAAAGTTTATTCCAAAACAAGAAGGATCTTCTTAGGGCTCGCTTACACTGTGTCGTAACGATAGCCATCGCGTAAAAATATCGTTAAATTATATTCCAAATGTATTGAAATGTATTATGTGAAATGATTCATTGAAAATAAAAGATAACAGTCGTAGTCCTTCTAAATAAAATATAAAGATTTATATTAAACAGGTTGGTAATGGTGTAATTTGACGACAATACCGGAAAAACAAGAAAACGCGCGCACTAACTAATTTAAAACGCTACAAAAGCATTGTGCAATGGGTGTAACAAAACATTGAATGGCAAATTAAGTTTGCACTTGAAAAAATCCCTTTCGTACATTTATATACGAACTAGTGACCGCCCGCAACTTCGTCTGCGTGGAAAGTTTTTTTGCTATCCCTCGAGAACAATTCTTTTTTCTGGATGAAAGGTACCCTTTGTCTTTATCTGTTATTTCATGATGATCGGTTCAGTATTTAAGACGTAAAGGCGTAACAAACAAACAAACAGACTTTCGCATTAATAATATTGAGTAAGGATTACTGGTATAGTGGAAACGTGCCTTTATAAGGGATTTGCAGCGTCCGCTCGCAGGTGGGAGGCTGAAAACTATTCCAATTGGGCATTCCTGGTCGTGAGAATGTGACAAAGTTTTCCAGGAATTTTCCATGTTATTTCAGCACCGGCTTGAACTGGGAGATAGGAGTTTCGTGTCTGTGAATTTATTAGTATTTGCCTACTTTGGTATCGGAATCTTTTTTAAGATTTAAGACCTCCCATGTACCGCCGCCATTTTTGAAATCTATTTTGCGCTTGCAATTTACGCGACATATTAGCTTATGTCGCAAACAATCATGCGACATAAGCCATTATGTCGCGTAAATCACAAGTGCGATTCGCATAATTCGAAAACTATCCCAAATCACATACATAATTGCGATCAAGGACTATGTATTGCTAGAATATTTATTAAATTACCTTTAAGGACTATTATCATTGTCTACAATTTAAATCTAGCAATTTAGGCCCTTAAGTTTATGCGTGAGATACGAGAAAATTACTCAATGATTTTATTGCACTGGCAATACTGTGTTTGCTTATTTTTAAACCTTGCAGAAAGTTTTCTAAAGAAATCAAAAATAAAATAAATCTCTTAAAAAACTTTTCATTATAAATCCCTTAAAATGAAGCGATAACATTCATCAATGAGGATTTATAAAATTCCAAGATCGTATTCAAGATGTTCAACCCCAAAAAAGGTTAAAGGAAATTAAACGAGTTTGTTGAGAGAAGTCATAATTACAGGCTGTAAAATAAATAATAAATAAAATTGGAAAGTTGCCTACAACTTTTGAGAGAAACTTCGCGCTCATGAATTTGCTAAGGCTTTTAAATTTATGATGAAAGGGTGACAAAGGCGGATTAATTTTGTTAAACGACAAAGTTCGAAAATTATGGGATCTCCTTTTTTAGATTTGTTTATAGGTTATATACGAATGATAACGAGATTGTTCAAACAGATATAGTTTAGTCAATGTGATTGTGACTTTACGGACTGACATTTATTGTGGTAGTAATGTGTAGCGCACTTTATGCCTCATGATCACATATGACCGATAAGCAATAAAAATGAAAGTTTTTGGTTATTTGTCCACATCGATCCAGAAATAGTACACACATTACTGACCATCAGCCATTTTAAATGTCCTCACTGCTGGGGCACAGGCCTAGGCCTTCCTTGTGGATGGATAAGGAGGATGGGCCATAACCCACCACGCGGGCCCAATGCAGATTGGTGGATGTTAACTACCGCAAATGCAGCCGGGACCAACGGCTTAACGTGCCTTCCGAGGCACGGAGGAGCGAGATAATATTTTTTTTGTCACCCATCCCATGACCGAACCCTGCGAAATTTGCTTGACCTCCGCAATCGCTGGGCCAGGTGCTATACCACTGCGCCACCGAGCTTCTCAACTTAGAAATGATCCTTGGGGAATATCAAAGTGGACATTTAAATTGGAATACTTTTTAATTAACAAAATATGTTATTTTAGAAAATATCCTTAAAGAACACCAAAAAAATAGAACCCAAACAACTAAAACTAGAGTAGACGTTTATTGTGACAGTAATGATAGTTACTATATATTATGTATATGTAGTAAATTCAACTTTTCAAGTTGTGAAACAAATGTGGATCAAGATAATTATCCCTGTGGAACACCAAACTGAAGTACTGAAACCTTGATAGCTTTATAAGCTGCAGTTCAAAATTCAAAAAATTCAAAACTCATTTATTCAGTCTAGGCTGTTACAAGCACTTGTAAATATCAAAGAAGCTACGCCATCGGTTCGCAAACCCTAAGCGGGAGACCTTGTAACGAGAAGAACCGGCAAAAAACTCGTCAAGGGCTGCTTTTTTCTCCCTTTATATTTCATACAGAGTCGTCAAAAATTTAAAAATGACCTCAACATTTAAAGTAAGGTCATTTATCATATCACAAGTAGATAGTCGATAGAAAGCCGGTAGTAGGCTGACTAAAAAGGCTGACGTTTATTGTGGCAGAAACGTGGATATGGCACGTAAGTGGCATGGGCGTAGTTTGGATATGGCGGGTGCTATGATTTATTTTATAAAATAGGAAGTTCCCACTTTGAGCAAAAACAAGAATTTCAAATGAAATATTAACAAATAGGAATGACATGGAAAATAACACTATTAGATTAGGATAGTTTAGAAATGTTTCAATCTAACGCGCTAATTTTGTGAAACATAATTCATTTATTCTAATATATTCACTAGTGGCTCTGTGAGATTTTTTTATCATTTTTAAAATAGCTGAATTATGACTTTCCCCATAATAATAATAATAAAAATCTTAATCACGCGAACGAAGTCGCGAGCAAAAGCTAGTTCTATAAAAGAACGCTCACAAAATTTCACGAGAATCGGTTGAGAACTGCGACCTGTCGAGGAGCACAGACGGACAGCAATACATACGAAAGCAGTTTTGCCCAAGCTGAAACGGAGACGCTTCGCGCTCGCTAGGTCAATAAAAAGTATTTCTACGTCGACCTACGAGGAGCTCGATGGCGCAGTGGTTTAGTGGTCGGTCATGGGATGGGTGACCAAAAATTTATTATCTCGAGTTCCTCCGTGCTTCGGAAGGCACGTTAAGCCGTTGGTCCCGGCTGCATTTGCAGTCGATAACACCCACTAATCCGCATTGGGCCCGCGTGGTGGGTAATGGCCCGTCCTCCTTATCCACCCATAAGGAAGGCCTGTGCCCCAAAAGTGGGGATGGTCAAATGGCTGATGGTCTACGTCGACTTGACTTGAAGCTGAAAGTGGCGATTCGATTTTCGATAAAAGCGCAAATTGAGATAAATTTACAATCGCTGCCAAGTCGACCCGTGTTCTTATTGTAAGCTCAATTGTAAAAACACCACGTATTCTAGCTACTCCGGCCGTACACTTCATTTTGATATAGTGGACTTCATGTGACTAAAGGTACATTTTAAGTAGTATGGGTACATTTAAGTCACCAAAATAATTTTTGCTTGCCAAAATGAATCAATGCTCACCAAATATTGTTTTACTGAAACAGTAATATTGATACCAAAAACTACAATTCCAATTTGCCTTAGTGTGTAATGCACCAGGTAGGTTAGGTTAGTGTTTTGACCACTCGCATAATACTTGCATGCATGTTGCATGCTGCATAAATGTTATAATATCATCTGATCGTTAGTCCATGTAAAAGGTCATACATAACACACCCTTAAATGAAAAGGAAATTAGCTTCATTTCTATAATACTTCATGAAACACAATTCGGTGAGCATTTATCTGTTTTGGCAGGTATTTCGAATTTATTGGAATTAATATAAGTGCATTTCTGGTAGGCATTTAAACACAAGCCAAGGTTTATTGGCCGAACATTGGTCATTATTATCATCTGATGACCTCCGTGGTCGAGTGGCTTTGTACACCGGTTTTCAAGGTGTCGCCATATCTGAGGTCCCGTGTTCGATCTCCGGTTGGGTCAATTTAGAAAAACGAACTTTTCTACATTAACTCAGGTCTGGGTGTCTGTGATACCACCGTTGTCTCTGATTTCCATAACACAAGTGCTTTAGCTACTTACTTTGGAATCGGAGCAATGTATGTGATGTTGTCAAATATTAAAAAAAAAATTTTTTTTTTAATTATAAAATAATTTTAATGCAACTTATTTAATATTATTAGGTTATTTTTAAGACAACAACAACGTCGTAGGTATGGATTACTAACTGTAATCATAAGCAACGTTTGTTCTAAGACTTTCCGAAAAAAAAAACTTTTCATACAAAACTCGATCTGTTCGGACATTCGTATGGAAAGTCGATTTTTGGCCTTTTTTCGGAAACATCCTAGAACAAACGTTGTTGTTTATGATGTTAGTAATACTCCTGCGAGGTTGTTGGTGTTTTACCTCTGTATAAGTAAAGTAAGAAACATTAAAACAAATAGAAAATGTAAACGATATCGTTCCAATCAAGAACTCAAATTAACACTTCAATGGAGACAGTTCAACGAGCGAGTCGATTCATCAAACTTGTGCGCATCACTTGTTAGTACAAATGACTTGGCAATGTTACTTGCATAGTTATTACCTAGGTTTACACCTAGGTTATTCCCTCCTCCAAAAGCCCACCGAGCCACTTGGCTAGGTGGGATCACGGGAGGGCAGTCGTGGAGGGAGCTGCAACGCTTAATGTTGTGGTTCCCTCCTGGCGAGTCCCACATAAGAACCCCCCGCTGCAGGGGGATGCGTAAATGCATTTTGTTCGGCATACAAAAAAAAAAGGTTTAAACCTAGGTACTAACTTAAAATATATAAAATAGAGTATACATAATACTATGTTCATTTAAACTGCTTTTGTGTTCAAATATTATTTTATCTACTATTCTAAGTATTTTCTTTTTAGTAGAGTATTTCTGTCATTCTTAAATTGAAATTGAAATTGAAAAATTCTTTATTCAAATATGCTCACATAATAAGCATTTTTAAATCGTCAATTCTTTTATCCCACCACCCATTATGACGTCTTTTAGCTGACAAGAAAAATGGGCGCGAAAAACTTATCAGCTTTATTAGAAGGAACGATATTTACAAATATGTATATCGTTTCCAGACATTACATTCATTAAATGTAAGAACCTGTTTATTCGTAAAATAAATAAAACATATTTTTGCCATGTTGTTTAATTTTAGTCCAATTTAATTTATTTATCAATAAACCAAAATAATTAACAAAAAATTTATCCCATCCCTGAGAACGTCTGCTCCCAAAAAGTACCTCCGACAACGGCCTCTTGTTTGATCATACTCGTAACAAGCTTTGTTTATGGGGTAGAGCTATAAAATATAAAAGAGCGCGTAGTCTGCACACTAGCGCCGCCATTGGAAAAAAAAATGTGAATTATCTCTATGTAGTGCGCTCCAAAGAAGCTTTGTGGTACTTTTCATCGTATTAACAACATTTTTTAGCCTGTCGTTTAGTTTAAAAAATATTACATGCGTAAATTGCTTAGTATGAAAGGGGTTTTACTGTACGGCTCGGCTTTCAAAAAACGACATCTATCGTGATCATTTTTTTAATTATTTGAACTACGTATTAGGAAATCTCCCAATCGGCATCGAAGTTTTATTTAGTAGCGCAAAGGCGATGCGCACAAGTGATTTCGGTACGCTTAAGGCTCCTATATACCTCAAGTGGCGCCCTCATCTTAATTAAACTTATTGCTCGCTAACTACATAATGTGTCGAAAATTCACAGGTACAGATTGAAGCTAAGGTTCTATAGTTTATTTACAAACAATAACCTTAGTATATTATAGTTCAAAGTGGCCACTTTTGGCACTTTTGCGAATTACTACTACAACTAATGTGAATTTTCGATACATTATGTACTTAGCGAACAATAAATTTAATTAAAATGAGGGCGCCACTTGAGGTATATAGAGGGGCCTTAATTTCGCGTCGTGTTTACACGGTAAAATTAGTAACAGTTTTACAAAAAAATTGAGCATTTCATGAAACTATTTTATTGTCACAAAATTAATGCATGCATTGTAAAACTTGATGTTTACTCACACAAATTGTTCATGAAATTAGTATGACGACATTATTTTTTTGCCACTGATTTCGTAATGTATATTCGGCTTTACTTACACTGAGAAAATTCCAGTACCATTAAAAAAACAAGTTGAATTATGTAAAGTGTGAAGCTTCTCATGAGGGGCTTGGAAACGATCTTACTTAGCGAAACTTAGTTTCAAGTATGTACAGTTAGCAACATGTTCGGGTACCTCAAAAAGTAATTGTTTAAAATGGGCTCAGGTGACTCGATTTTTTTCGTTTTTTTCTTTACGTAAAAAATATTATACAGCGAACTAAAATCTATGGAAGTGTAATTGCAAACAAATATTGATTAAAAATGGCACCACGGGGCTAAAAAATGACAACTCGCACAGCATTTAGTCGGGGTAACCAAGTGCCCGATGATAGACGTTAGCATTCTTTACAATAATTGCAGTTTGTATTGTAAGGAAAAGAGAAATTGAGAGTTTATTAGAAATTAATGACGTCCTGTGTTAGTCAAATGGTGTAAAAGATGCAAAGAAGGCAGTAAAAAGATGCAGAAGTAACGTATCATATTTTTTTCCTTTATGTATAAAAAATATATATGAATATACAAATTATGGTCGCTATTATGCAACCACTGTTCAGTCGCTTTGTGTTTCATAATTAAATTCTTGCATTTTTAGCTCTAATCACTTAGTTGTCATTTTCGTGTGGTGCCACTTTTTGAGCGGAATGCTTGTTTCATAGGTTTTAGTTCTCTGGTATTTTGCATAAAAATAAATTAGTAACTTTAGGTTGAACCTGTGACTAAATAGTGGGAGAGTTGCCACCTACACTATAGTCAGTTTTTTATAACCCGATGTGCTGCTAACGGTACCTACTTCATAATTTTACAGAATAATGTTCAATTTTGTACTCGTTTACTTTAGTAGTTAGAGTTATTTTGCTAAAAGTAATGTTACCATTAACCCTTCAAGGCCCGGAAATTGAGACACAATAGATATTCCACTGTTATCCGGCCGCATTCGGCCGCTCGGGCGTTGATGAATTAAAGATAAAGATACCTTTTACATATTTTAACACATCAGCTCATAATTATAAACAAATGCAATAGTCAGTACTGTAGCAGTTCCTAAGTGGTTTCTAGAGTAACAAAATAAATGACGTTTTTTCGAATACGGCCGGAGCGTATGCGCATACTTGACTTGTATGTGTATCTTTGTGGCAGCTCAGCTAACACATCACTCTGCAGTGCTTTCTCATGCCAATTTCATCATATGGCCAAGGCATCTTATGACCAGTCATGTGGCTGAATTGTCTTTCGGCTATCTGGGTATCTTGCTTTCATATCATCCAATGTTATTGTCTTTCAGCGAAAAAGTCATTCTGATAGAGAGGGCGTGTACGCACTGACAGGCGGCTTGCTTAGCGCCTAGAAGCCTAGAGCACTTTGCGTGTAGCAAAGTGAAAGAAACGTTCTATAATATCTATAATGTATCACAGCGCGCTTGGCGCCTTCGCTATGCGGCCGGTTACAAACATTATTGAACGTTCCTTTCACTTCGCTATACGTTAGGTGACTAATTGACTATCTTAACTAGGCTCTAGGCGCTAAGCAAGCCGCCTGGCAGTATATACGTGGCCTAAAAGAAAGTACCTATAAAAGAAAAGGTGAAACTCACCGACGGTGCAGTCAGCAGCTGCAGAGCCTCGCTCAAATTCTTCAAGGTCAAAGTGTTCCTCTCCCCCTCCTCCTCATCCGGGCCGGGCAGGTGCACCGATGACTGCCGTGACCGGAATTCCGGTCGTTTGCCGCCAGAGCCGGCTCCGTTCGCGAATTGGTGCTGCGATGACGCTCGGCGGAACGGGCACGTCATTTTGCTTTTTTTTTTGGCTTTTATGTCATAATAGGCGTTAGCTGCTGCGCTTCATCTGTGGACAAAGAAAAAAGTTTATCAAAAAAAAAATCCAGACAATCACCACAATCATTTAGTCCAAAACAAATACAGTATTACCTATACCTAAATGGTTAATTTTTAAATAAACATACCGGTCTACCACGGAAGAGGTAAGGTAAGGGTTCAACCTGGCAAAAATTGAAATGATGAATTTTAATTTCTGTGACGGGTCTGGGTGTTACTATGTATAATAAGTATATATTTAAAAAGTATATAAGTAGTTTATCAGTTGTCGAGCACCCACATTTGGGGCTAGATGGCGCTGTGTGAAAAAAAAGATTAACAGTAAAAAACTTCAATATTTCATAATTAGTATTTTTTTTGTTTGTTTCCCCAACATTTTATTGATTTTGTTTACGTAAATCGTGGAAAGAGTGAAAGCGTCTTTGCACGTGTTTTGCTATAATAATAATTAAAAATATGTTTATCGTATAGTGATATTTTTGTGAGTTTGCCGAATAATTAAGATTTTTTCCGATATTTTCAGTCTATTGATTTTCTTACTTATAACGGCACATACATATTCAGTTAAGAGGTCTGATATGCCCAATGAATTTTTGGATATACTTAAAAATTAAGGGTGCATGTTATTGTTTTACTCCCAGTCGTTCTCATCTCGGCCCTCGCCTCTACGGCCCGTGAGGGCCGAGTTGCAACATTCAATTTCAATAATTAACTCGGCCCGCTTCGTCAATTTAAATTGGATTCGTACAGTCAGGATCTAAATGTTGCTAGTGCATTTAGTTCGAGTGACTTTATATGTGATTTCTTTTTTAAACTTAATTCTACCCACTACTTTCTTTTTTTTCATTATCATACAAATTCATCGATTTCTGTTAGTAATATTTAAGCTTTATTAGAACATTTTAAACTATAATATTGTAAAGCGTGTGAATTTATGTCTAAAACTGTAAATTTGTGAAGGTCAACGATGTTAATAAAAGCCGAATCACGACCTTTGAAACTTGCAAATAATGGTACGCCTGTGTTTATATGACAGGAGTCGTTTCATGGTATTTTTTCTTTATATAAAAACATGATAAAAATAATAACAATCTCCAACAAAACCAGCACTATTTCGAACTTTTACTAACTTTGTGACAAAACAACCTTCATTAAAAAGTTTTATTATAAAAAATTAGAAAGAGAGAAGAATATTACTGCAGACTTCCTGGGGGCTGATTACGTAACTCTGTTGCTAACAATTGATTGTCGATTGAAATCGATTGAAAACGCAGTTACATTGCTGCTTTAAGTAAAATAGTTCTCACATTGGTTCTTACTAAACCAGCAATGTAACTGCGATTTCTGTCAAAGTTGATTGCAACAAAGTTACATAATCAGGTCTTTAATATTTGCAACGAAAACAATCTGATTAGAAAAGAAGCCGTATTTTTTGGTGTAAAAAAAATATCGTCTAGGATTTTCTTAAAATAAAACAGATTGTGGTTCTTAAAATCTTGTCTCAATAATAATAGGCATTCGCAATGAAAATAGTAAGGGAGCTATCAAAGCGTATTTAAAAATTATTATATCTATAAAATAATTTATGCACTATAAAACTAGAAAATATTTTATGTTGGTGTTGAAATAAAAGTTGGCCTCAGTCTTAAATGACAACAACATCGAGCCTGACGTAAGCATTTTTTAATATTGATCCAATTCTGAAGTAAGAAGCTAAAACACTTGTGTTAAGGAAATCAGAAACGACGACAGCACCACGAATAGTGTCTGCTACCACGATAGACTTTTTGTAGCTGCGATTATCGCGGCGATAATCGTGGCTTTTTTATCGCTGGCTAAGTAAACCCTTTGTCACTATTGTCAGAGTCATTTCTCGGGCGATTAGTCGCTAAGTTATTTTTGCTCGTGGGCGTTTACGTATTGAAATCTGAATGTTTTATTCTCGGCGACAAAAAATGCTCAGCGATTAATCGCTCGTGGAAGCCATAATCTGACACAAAAGAGAAAATGATAGTTCTTTTCTAATATAGTTCAATGTTAAAAAAATTAGAAATAAAACACTTTTTACGGATTACAGCGCGTATATTATTAATTCAGGTGTTGTTTTGGAATTATTTAGTTTGTATTTATTGGTTTTTTAGAATTCCCGACGTTTCGACACCTTTCCAGGGGCCGTGGTCACGGGAGGACTAAAGCAAAAAGGCTGCTCATATTTTTATGAAATTAAAAATGAAATTTCGAGCGGGTAATTAAATAATAATGAACTGTACGCGCGAAAGTCTTAGAAGTTAAAAAAATTATTCAGTAGGCGTATTATGAGTTTACGCTTATTTTACTCGATAACGACTGTAGTTAACTTTTGTATGAAAACTTTTAGGTTTAGATTAGTTACCGCCAGAGGCGCTGTGCCGAATTGTATACGAAATTGCTTACTGTTGCTATCGAGTATAGAGACCGGTAACGACCTTACCTAAGAAACAATAACCCCATTACCTATGCAAACAAGAAGGAAATTAGCTTTCGACCTTCCTTATATTTTCTAAATCAATAAACGAACAACCGTAAACATACTAAGTAAGTATCCTAAAAGTCTTTCAAAAGCACATTTAGCACTTCACACGAATAAGCCATAACGACTCACATAATAGGAAAACCCATAATTCTTTTGTAAAGCCACAAATTTTAACGTAAGTACCATAAAGCGAGTATTTCGGGAAATTGTCGGCATAACTAAAAGTTTATGATCAGATTCTTCAGCTGTTATAAATCTGTTTCCTGTTTGCTGGAGGATGATTTTTAAAGCTTTTTTTGTAGGGCGGGAATCGTTATGCAAAAGTCTATTAAAATCTTTCAGTGAAAAATCATCACCTTCTAAATTAGTTGTTTTTGAATACCACAAAATTTAATGTGACTTATAATACAGAATCTTAATCCTACTAATATTATAAAGTAGTTTCCTTGTTTGTATGTTTGTTATTCAATAACGCAAAGACGGCTCAACGGATTTGGATAAAATTTGGCACATCTATCTATGTGCCAAATTTTATCCAAATCCGTTGAGTTATAAACTGGATTAAAACATAGGTTTTACCGAATGGCCCAATGTGGGCCGAAGCTAGTGTGTAATAAAATCACTACTTCGTGTCTTGTATAATTATAGTTTTTTTTTATATCAATAATTAAAATAGACTAAATACGAAGCATAATAAATTGGATTGAAATAACTTTCTTGTTATAATTAAAAACTATCAAAGCGAAAAAAGGTCCTCAAATAGTTGATATTATAATTTTTAATTAGACAATATTATTATCTTGACCTTACTCGTGGTCTAACTACACTGGCCTTCAAAATTTAGTACCACACTTTTCAAATTGTAATTTCTCTTAAACAATAGAAGTAAGAGTTATGAAATAAAAAAATACCGTCGACTTGATGACCTCCTCCTTTTTTTGAAGTCGGTTAAAAAATGTTTTTTTCAAAAAGCTTATCGATTCTGAAGTTATTATAAAAAAAAAACATTTTTGTTTTGAAAATATATCTTGTGTATTTTAAAAGTTATTACAATTTGAAAAGTTTGGTAGGTACTCAGTTTTTAAGGCCAGTGTATTTATGACGTTCAATTCATACATCAAATTACGATGGAAAATCTAACAAAACATTTGAACATGGCGTGTCCTTGGCAAGTGTATAACCGAATGACTTGTAAAAGCTTCACATTTTAAAAGAAAATGATCAATCATCGCCTATAAATAAATAGAGAGCGGATATATCAGGTAAACGTAGATATTATTTTTAGTGAAACAATTTTAGACGTGTTAGCTGCTCACGCTTCAAAAGTTTATCAGAATCTGCAGAGAAAATCTCATTGATTTGAGTCGGGATGTTTAATATTGTTATTATTTTACGCTAAATAGAGTATTGCATATGGTTTATTCGAAGTTCCAAATTTGTAACCAACGAAATCAAAGTGATTTGTTAGACTAAACTTCTCATTTTCAGGATTCCAAAAAAAAAGAAAAAAAAATTACTCAACATGAAACAACAATGAATATATCTCATATATAAAATTTACGCAATAAAAGCATAAAAGCAAGATAAGTTAAAAAAAACATTTTTGTTCGACCTCCTTGGTCGAGTGGCTTTGTACACCGGTTTTCAAGGTGTCGCAATCTCTCTGAGGTCCCGGGTTCGAACCCCGCTTGGGTCAATTTAGAAAACGAACTTTTCTATATTGGCTCAGGGTCTGGGTGTTTGTGATACCACCGTTGTCTCCGATTTTCATAACACAAGTGCTTTAACTACTTACTTTGGAATCGGACCACTGTATGTGATGTTGTCAAATATTTATTTATTATTTATTATTTTTGTTCGTAACCTGAAGTACTACATCGTGTATGCACTAGCCACTTCATATTATTAGTTATAGCATTATCGATTTACTGTTTAAGCTGCTAAAGTCGATTCTTCAATACAGAAATACCGCAGTACGTCCGGACCATATAAATTCCGAGGCATCTCATTCGGTCATAATGGATTTCCTATACACTTTTACTGCGCAATATCATCTAAATTAAACGAATACTTTACCGTACTATTATTAAAAATGCCGGAATACTGGACAAGCATTTTTATAATAGTGCATTTTATTTATTTATCATGGCTGAATTGTAATTTGAATACTTAATATGCAAATGGATATCTTTTGGATTGACTAATTAAAATTATAATTTCAAATCAACCACCGCATCCTCCGCAAAAGAAGTTGAACGTGTGAAGTCAATTAAATTAAATTATTCAATCATCGATATCATCTCTTTCTTTAGTCACACTAACAAATATCGAAAAACTGAAGCAATAATTCATTATCTAGTTAGTAACTTAATTGCACGGGGCCAATACTGTAATTTTGTCTTTATGAAAATGAAATGTATGGCTAAGAAACTAAGTTGCAACTAAAGAGTATACATATAAGTCTTAAGTATATAGTTATATAACCATTACCTCTAAGTTATGTTTTATATCACTAACAGAAATCAGATATCACTAAGACTCCATTGTGGATAAAATGATGTCATCTATGAAACACGATGCTGTTCCTAAATGGATTTCTTATTAATGGACAAGTCATTGGAGGGACTCATTGTTTTACATCGTTACTATTTTGTACAAAGAAAACAAACCACGACGAGGACGAAGGAAGAAGGAAGGACGACCTCCGTGGTCGAGTGGCTTTGTACACCGGTTTACAAGGTGTCGCCATCTCTGAGGTCCCGGGTTCGATCCCCGGTTGGGTCAATTTAGAAAACGAACTTTTCTATATTGGCTCAGGTCTGGGTGTTTGTGATACCACCGTTGTCTCTGATTTCCATAACACAAGTGCTTTAGCTACTTACTTTGGAATCGGAGCAATGTATCTGATGTAAAAAAAAAATATTAGGTAGTCGAAAAAGTTTGCGGCTTTTTTGTGCTAAAAATAATAAAGATACCACAGCGAAGAACATTTTTAACATCAAAATTACAAGACCTGAATCTGCTGTACAATTTTTTGTAGTAGTATTCGACAAAGCAACCAATATTCATGCAAATAAATGAATAAATAAATAAAGCATCTTCTCCATTAACATTACAAAACTTTTTAGAGCATTATTTTTTTTTTGTTAAGGGTTTGAACCACATCGTTTAAACCCTTATCGAAAAAATATTAAAAACGTATCCAATTTCAAAATAATTGCTTCAAAAAGGCCGCAAACTTTTCCGACTACCTATTATATTGCTTGTGATGTGGCTTAACTAGTTTTTTAAATTTTGAATCATGTAACGCCCTGCAAGGACATAAGAAGAAGGTTTTTAATACTACAAAGATACCTAGTTATCCTACTATAATATAATTAATCTAATATAATAATATAATAAAAAAACGTTTGTATGTTTAGATGTTTGTTACTCAATGGCAGAAAAATAGCTGAACTGATTTGGATGAAACTTGGTACACAGATAGTTTAAAACTTGGATTAACATTAAGAATAAATTTATTACATTTGTATGTTGATTTCGGCACGTGCTATTCATTGAAATAAAATTATTTTACAGATTACAACTCTTGTTTTATTATTTTTTTACTTGCCGAAGTTTCAACATCTATTAGAGATCTTCTGTATCTACTACATATGTTACACGGTGTAGTACCTCTAAGAACTAAAAAAAAACTAGAATAATTGTTTTTGACTTAAGTTGTGCCGTTTTAATAGTTAAAAAAATATTTTTCTTTAATGTCAAAATAAAATATTTTGAAAGTTAAATATAACAAAGTAAAGGAAAACAAAAGCTCTCTCTAGTAAACAATATACCATGTCTCTCAGGATGGGCTTTTGCTACATTACCTCGGGTCAAGGAGAAGACAGCTGGCCATGGCCATTGGCTATCAACTGGTGTTCTAAATTCGAATCACGTTTGCAGGGTTAAGAAAAAAATGCTGCATGAAAACCAAATACGATTTTGATACGATGCGAAGCTTAGGTAATAGAGAAGTGAAACGTTATTTTATTTTATAGTTTTTGATTTGGTTTTACGGGAAGGTAAATTAATAATATTAATATAATAATAAATAAATATGGTACGTTAAGAAAACACCATTTTTTTGGCTAATAAAAATCAAGAATATCGCCTAACAATATACGTTTAAAATCACATTGAGTATTGGCGTACTTTTCGCAAATATAAATAATATTATTTTAGTTTTAGATGAGTCACAAACTCAGTACATGTCTAACACAATAAAAAAAGATTTTTTTTATTTTAAGAAAACCCACTATATTAAACCTTCAACGCCCGGAAAATAGGACACAATAGATATTCCATTGTTATCCGGCCGCCTGCGTCCGCTCGGGCGTTGATGAATTAAAATTATTAATAATGAGAACCGGCTCCTCTTTTTTGAAGACTATAAAGAATGGTAAGTCATTTCATCTTCATAGGGCGGATGCGTAAATGCATTTTCTCAAATATACAAAAAAACTCATCTCATCACAGTAGGTATTGATATCTCGACCTAATATATTTATGTAAATATAAAATTGCCTAATAGAAAATGTTATTCCTTGAAAACATACCTTCCTTTGTGCCTATGTCAATGTTATATAAGTATACTTTTCAATATTACAAAAGCTCTGACTTGTAAAGTAGGAATAAAAGACAACACAGGTGGGCCTGGTAACCAATATGCTTCTGATTGGTCGATAGAAACACCTGTTACTTCTTCATAATGTTTGAATATTAAAAGGTTTTTTTGCTCATATTTTCATTGAATAATAACGTTTTGCCTTCTTCATTTTTAATGCGATATTTTTTTCCTACGTTCACCTGTATTGAAGATTTTAACCACAGAATAGATATAAGTAATTTTAGCTAAAGTTTTCTTAATTTAAGTTTAAACAAGACAGTAAATTAGCCATACTTTGCTCAACAAAATGTGAACCGTATTTTCCGCCCCAGTTCGAGCGGAAAAGTCCGACGCGTCCCTTTTTGCTGCACATTCTTGTTTTTTGTTTCAAGTTTATTTTTGTTACAATTATTTTTGAGCTTAATTAAGGTTTATTTATAGTACGTGCAATTACCCTGGGGGTGATTGAGCACTAATAAAGCAAAAGTGGAAAACCATTAAAATTCATATCAGGATTTGAATTTGGCTGAATTTAATAACCAACCCATCATTTTAAAAAACGAATATACAGCATTTCCGGAAAACATTGTCTTTTAACTTATTTGTTGAGTTTTATTAGTTTTTGCGTAATACTTCTTAAATCTTTCTTTTACAGTGATAATATAATAAATAATAATAAATAAATAATATAAATATAATAAATAAATAAATATTTGACAACATCACATACATTGCTCCGATTCCAAAGTAAATAGCTAAAGCACTTGTGTTATGGAAATCAGAGGCAACGGTGGTATCACAAACACCCAGACCTGAGAAAATATAGAATAGTTCGTTTTCTAAATTGACCCAACCCGGGATCGAACCCGGGACCTCAGAGATGGCGACACCTTGAAAACCGGTGTACAAAGCCACTCGACCACGGAGGTCGTCGATATAGAACATAAGAGAATCAACACTCTGTATAAACTTCACAATCGTTCTGAAAACAATAATAAAAGTTTTTATTACCAGAATAATGGTAGCCATCAACAATCTACTTAAGCATTAAAACATTTTTTTGTGCTCATTCATACAATAACAATCAGAAACCCACCAAAGACGTATAATTTCTCAAGGACTACAAGCAGCGAGAATGTGCGCCGAGCCTAAATCACGGAAATCGTTAATCATGCCGTCATCCATATATCAACATCATCTGCAGCCTGTGTCAGCGTTGCATTAATGTGGCGGAAGCCTTCGACAAAATGTGGACGCAGTCGGCGACATTAATACATCGAAATTGGTATCATTTATTTTTCGGTGATTAATCCTTAAGGATTAACATGAAACTTGCGCAATCAAAACACCGATATTTTGATTTAATACACGACGACCTCCGTGGTCGAGTGGCTTTGCACACCGGTTTTCAAGGTGTCGCCATCTCTGTGGACCCGAGTCCGATCCCCGGTTGGGTCAATTTAGAAAATGAACTTTTCTATATTGGCTCAGGTTTGGGTGTTAGTGATACCACCGTTGTCTCTGATTTCCATAACACAAGTGCCTTAGCTACTTACTTTGGAATCGGAGCAATGTGTGTGGTGTTGTCAAATATTTATATTTATATTATTTATTTAATACATAAGTATTACACATATTCAATTAATTTGAAGTTATGTGAGGCATAATTATATTACAATTCATGTCAGTGTATGGATGGATGGAATGGGTGAAACCAAAACTGTAACGTTGTCATTTAGGTTATATTTGTATAAAAATCTTTAATTTAGCTTTAGAATTCTTATTTAAATTGTCCAAAATTGGAATCCTAAACACCCTAGGCATAGCTTTCAATAATTTAACAAAACTAAATTGAGATAAATAATATTAGAAAATTACTAGAAAAAATCGACTCACCCGTAGCACCTCAGACGGGACTCGAACCCGCACCCTTGGGATTCCAGCCCAATGCACTGACCAATGCTACCGAGTCGCTCAGGGCAGTGCATTGGGCCGGAATCCCAAGGGTGCGGGTTCGAGTCCCGTCTGAGGTGCTACGGGTGAGTCGATTTTTTCTAGTATTTTTCTAATATTATTTATCTTAATAATAAAATAGCATTGTGAATGCGAAAAATCTAAATTTAATAAAACTAAATTGAATATTTTTCTGTAAATGAAACTGAAAAGGTAACGATTTAGTTATGGTTTTATCGATGAAAATTAGCGCGATTGGGCCCCTAGAATCTGTGAAACTGGCCCTTTATACAACATGTTACAATAATACCCCTAATGAAGAATAAGGTGTATAGGGACCATCAAACTGATCAACTTTTACTATGGGACCAACTCTGAAATCGCGAAAAAAAACTGCTGTTTCAAAATGTGAAAATGTGAAAATTGAAACTGGCCCTTTATACAACATGTTACAATGATACCCCTAATGAAGAATAAGGTGTATGGGGACCATAAAACTGATCAACTTTTACTATGGGACCAACTCGGAAATCGCGAAAAAAACTGCTGTTTCATACAATAGTTAAAATCAAAAATTTCGAAATGTATAAAACAGCTGATTTTTTTCGCGATTTGAGAGTTGGTCCCATAGTAAAAGTTGTTCAGTTTGATGGTCCCAATATACCATATTCGGCATTAGGGGTATTTTTGTAACATGTATAATTCCTACTCCGTTCCACGAATCTAGGGAACAAAATACTCGCAGCACATTGGTCAATGCGCGCGGCTAGAGCTAGGCTATAGGCTAACTAGGCTGTTGAAGGTCACCCGCATTATCCAATCAGCGCACACGGACAGATTTTCTTTGAGAGCTCGTTTCGTGGAATGGACTTCAATATAACCACAGTCTAATAACCTTGTGATATAACTATGTATGTAAAGAAATGAGAAACATTACCAAAGCCGCCCCTACTAATTTCAATCCACCCCACCATAATTCAAAACAAATCGTCCTATTATTCCCAAACAATTACCCTTGTTTCGAGAGATAAGTAAATTGTTACGCAAATGGCATCTTTAACTGCCTGTATATAAAGACAATCTGCTCGCTGTCACTTAGCATGAATATTCATGGGATAGTTTATTAGTTCCAGCTTAGTTGCCATAACACAGATCACAGCTTAGCCGTTGTAATTCTTGGTGACTGGTTATATGCATAGTTGGCTTTACGATCAACATAATTCTGGAATATCAAACAAGAAGACCTCGTTTTTATTAGTTCCTTACCTATGAGATTGGGGTTTTTTTTAACATGCAGTCGACTTGATAACCTCCTCCTTTTTTTGAAGTCGGTTAAACATATTTATCAGTTGCTGGATGTTACATCAAATTAAGACCATAGCCGTCAACTATCAACATCATTAATATCTATTTATTTTGTTTTCTTAGCATTAAAAAAATACCTTAAAAGTGCCTCCTTTCTTTATTGAAAATGAAAAAATGAAAAATTATTTGTTCAAATAAACTTACTTAAGTGCTTTTGAATTGTCTATATTTTCCTACCATTCATTGGAGACTTTTTTAGCTGACAAGAAGAATGGGCGCAAGAAACTAATCAGCTTTGTCAAAAATCAGAAGTAACGATATTTACAAAGAAATTATATCGTTACCAAATACCTTCATTTAAAAGAACATAATTAAAAAAAAACAAAATTATTAGCGAAAATAACAACTTTAACCGTTGTAACTTAGCCGAAACTAATTTTTTTGCTTAAGTTATGTTGCCTAAGTTAGCTTTATGTTCAAACATTTGTACAATGAAGTTTTGGCTCACTTTTTACGGGTATTATTTTTTCAGGGCGTATATTATTGATTCATATGTTGTTTTAGAATTATTTAGCATTAATATTGTGACTTTAAATACTGATTATGTCAATTTTCTTTTTTAGCTTTAACAGCCAAATAACTTTCTTATTTAAATTATTACCGCCAAAGGTTTTCATTATCCTTTCCCGTCTCGTCTCAATAAAACATATTGCGTCATGCTCGTGAACGTGTGCTGCCAGTAAAAATGGATCTGATCTACCTAACAAGTATAAAATGTAGGTGTTGCGAATTGGTGTAGCTTCTTGGACATGTGCACACAAGCACTTTGCAGCCTAGACTGAAAAAATATTTTTTGGTTTTTATTATTTGCAATTTTTGTGCACTATTTGAATGAGAACTTTAAATTTTATTTAGGGTAGGTTTTCTCTGGTTCAGATGACGCACGATCAAAGGAAAATATACCGATTTTCCTCACTTAAAAGTTTAAACCAACCCAAAGTCTACAGGTAGCAATAATCGTTAACTGTCCTTAAAGCCCATTTTATCTCTGAAATTTGTATCTGGTTACAAAGCCCAAGTAGTTTGCGGTTTCAAATTAGGCGATGGGGCATCACGTCTCTGCGATAAAAAACGGAGAGCCTTTATAAGCGCTTATATAATAAGCTCCCTAGGGACAAAAGGAATGCTTGAACCACTCGAAGTTAATTTGATACTTTGTTTTGGTGAATTACATTGAACATAATGACGGGATGGCGATTTATTTACAAAATTGGGCAGTCAATAAAATTTACCGATTTCACGCTCCACGCAACTATAAGAGTACATTGAAAATGAACATCAAAAATAAAAAAGTTCTATAAATAGTATCTAGTTCAGCAGCATCTGCTCGCCCATTGAAATCGGAGAGAGTTCCATTTTTAAGATTTGTCTTCAAAAATTTCAAAGATTTATTTTTTTGTTTGACCGAGCGAACACGAAGCGCGAGCAAATCGTCTTTGCTTCAGCTTGAGCAAAAATTATTTCTTTGATATCACAGCCAACCCATGAACTGTATTGGATGGTAGTATTATTACCTTTAACTTCTAAAAGTTTCTTAGTTTTGTCAATAAAATTAAATACACGAAGTATTTAATTTTATTGACAAAACTAATAACAAATAAAAACTTACAAAAGAAAAGTAGCAATGTATCACATTCATCTATCAAATCAGAGCGATTACGATAGCAATGTAAGTTAGCCGATAGAGCCCCAGGTCTCGTCTTGGCTTACATGAAAATGTATTTGGTGGGATTCCTTAGGGAAACACATTACTCTATAATACTGAGACCTCACGACAGCGTATGCGCTATACAACATGTTACAAAAATACCCCTAATGCCGAATTTGGTATATAGGGACCATCAAACTGATCAACTTTTACTATGGGACCAACTCTGAAATCGCGAAAAAAAAATCAGCTATTTCATACATTTTGATATTTACGATTTTAATTTTTGTATTAACAGCTGATTAATAAAAGTTGATCAGTTTGATGGTATACAGGGTCATTTTTAATGCATTAAAAACCTCTCGTGGGGCTGATCAGACCATCAAACTGAACAACTTTCATTATGGGACCAACCTTGAAATCGCGAAAAAAAAAACAGCTGTTTCATACATTTCGATGGAGTAGGCATTGTACTTTTGTATGAAACAGCTGTTTTTTTTTCGCGATTTTAAGGTTGGTCCCGTAATGAAAGTTGTTCAGTTTGATGGTCTGATCAGTCCCACGAAAGGTTTTAAATGCATTAAAAATGACCCTGTATACCATATTCGGCATTAGGGGTATTTTTGTAACACCTTGTATAGACTGCCTCAACGCAGCCGATCTAAAACCACTCTTATTTTTAAGAACCTCCGCAGCTCACATCTGTCGTCCGATCATCAAAACCAGTGAGCTTATTTTGTAGCCCAATTCAATCTCCAGATATTTTTCCAAACATTTTAATGAACTTTTTCCTTTTAACAGTGGCAAAAGCAAAACAAATCGCCTCGAAATATTACCTTCTTCACAAAAGTCAAATTCGAGTGAATCCTTTTCAACCTCATAAACTTCAAAGGTCAAAAACAAAGCCAAATCCCCCCTCCGTCATTATGGTCAGTGACGTCACAGTATATTACATTGTGTTGACGCCACAGCAAACAAACCGTGAGTTTATATTATTATGGTAGTCTATGAAGAATTTTCATAGGCTATTACACAGCCGTTTATCGTTTTGTTTTAGGGAGCTTTTTTGACATAAAAATATATGGATTTAGACATGGTCGTACCTACCAGCAATCTTCAAAGAGATTTGAATTAAGTTTTTTTCTCATCAATCACTTTCAATTTGTGAGGTACTTTCCTATGCAAAATTATTGTGTCTACTGTGACCCTTAAACCTTGTGTTTTTTAGAGCTTTCGTAACCAAAAAATATTTATACGTATTCAATTTACTAAATCTAAATAAAAAATGAAAAGCCAAAATGTTAGCGTATGACTTCAGAAAGACTGCACCAAATTAAATAATACTTTTTTTTGTGTTTGTTTCAGGATCAGGACAAGGTTTGTATAAAAGAGTATTTTCAAAAAATTGCACGGAAAGAGGGTTTTTTTTCTCTTTTCCGTCATTTTAAACCGCAATATAACTAATAGATGGCGCCACCCGTGCGAAGCCGGGGCGGGCAGCTAGTTTTATGTAAAAATAATTATTTTGGTACACAATCATATTTTTTATTATACTCTTTTTATACGAGTGATGTGATTGTCACCAAACAATATCACAGATGTCATAAAAAATGAAACCTCGTTGGCTTTTATGAATCTCCGAGGAGTGACACGCGATGAATTTTATAAGATTCCTTTACCAGAATTATTTGAATTGACTCGGTAGCTCAGCGGTCAGAGCATTGGACCAGATATCCAAAGGTCGCGGGTTCGATTCCCGTCCGAGAACATGATCTGGTGCGATTCGTATATTATTTAGTATTATTTGAATTACTTATTTTTTCATAGCACTATCATCATGAGGATGAGGCATTTTGTGGCGGCTAATCATCTTTTTGCTAAAGTTGGTCAATGATGGGTGACCATTTTTTTTATTAATTTCGAGTTACTCCGCGCTTTGGAAGGCACGTTACAACCACAAATCACATTTGGCCCACGTGGTTGGGTTATTATTAGAGGTATTTGTTTACTTTCAAATAAATAATGTATGTGGATCTTTTACATCAGATAAATTGTATGTTTGTTGAGTAATGCAATTTAAATTCATACTATTTACCCGTGGTCCATGGGTAATTTTAATTACCCGTGGTTCCATGGCATTAGGAATTGTTTTCTGGACTTCTGATTATATCAATAGAAAAATTTAAATTAATTGAAAAATTAATTACAATAAAATTTACTCATTCTTAAGCAAATAAAAATTAAATTACCCGTGGAGAAAATTTTGACCTAATTACCCAAACTTTTTCAAACAGCAAGAGTTCACAAGAAACATTCCTTTGCTAATCCAGCAAGACTTTAATTACATCCTTGTTTAATATCTTTAATCGAAAGTTAATTTGCATGTTTACTGTTTAGTCTGAAATCGACAGTATTGGCTTCATAGTCGGAGGAAAATGTGTTTTCCTTCATAATAATTAAGGATCAAAATTCAACGACAGAAGTTGCTTAATTATTTACTGGTGTTAAGGTGCGTTTACATCAAAAAATCCATACTAATATAAGAAATGTAAAAGTTATTCTGTCTCTACCTTTTCACGCCTGAATTACTAAACCAATTTTTATAAATTTTGGTAAATAGAAACTTAACACATTGAACATAACTATGCTCTTTTTCATCGCAGAAATGTAATATGGGGTTACAATAGGGGAAGAGAGTTTGTACGGGATCTGGAACAAAGTCAACACGGAAAAGTCGCAGGCAGCCCCTAAAATAACAGAGAAAATAAAAATATTCTATGAAGACCAGACCTTTATAGAGCGTTCCAAAGATGATATAAAACTAGCACCTCAAAGTGTCGGTTATGTAGCATTTACACGAATAAGGTTTGCGATTCAATTTTACAAGCGATTGTAGTTAAAAAACCCTATTTTACTATAGTCGCCGAAAAATCGACCCGTGTAAATACCCCGTTAAAAAGCTGTGCGTGTAGTAAAATACACGCGCTTTCATTCTTTTACTCTGATTGTTTATTATTCTTGTGCTAAAATGCGAATGAATAGCTAAAGTACCACGTGTTGTGTAATATTTTCAACAAACACGCAACTGTAAAACTCAAGGCCTTTCAGTTAATTCTGCGTAATTATCAGCCAATGGGCTTCCCTCAGGACATTTATAGGACTAAAACACATGAGGAAAACGGGCTATGGCTAAACACGCAGGCCTTATTGGTGGGTGTTGCGTGCTTTACAACACAACTATTTCAGTGTACCATTGCTCGGCCTCAGAATTAGCTTAAATGCTTTACAACTTTGTCACAATAACTGTTCGGTTTGTTCAGTTGCAATCCTACTATAGTTATAAAACAATACCTGGAAAGAGATAAAGTCAACCCGGGTACAGGATAAATTAAAGTAAACTTTGTATTATAAAAACAAACCCATCAAAGAGCTTTTAAGACTTATACAAAGTAACTCGCAACACATCGTCGGTGAAATCTTATTACGTGGCGTGAAATGAAATAATCTACAAAAACAAATATACTGTATATCAAGCAAATGAAATGAAAATTACAATGTCAACAACAATTTACTTCGAACTCCTTCTAAACACTCGCTTACAGCATTTTCGCGTCAACCCTTAATATAGTCTGAAGGAAATTTTTACTTTAATACCCCGGGATACGGTTGCGTGTGGCTTAAACGCATTTACTCAAGCGAACCATGAAATTTGCCGCTGCCCTACCGTATTACCTAAACGCGATTCTGTCCCAAATATTATGCGTAATATTTTATAAGTAAATATTAAGGGACGGTCAAATGCTTTTATTGGATCGTATATTGGGAGATCATCATGATATGTCTCATATGTTACAAATCGAAATAACATTACAAGTGAGTAGGTAACTTGTCGATAATAAATGTGTATGTTCTCAATTAAGTAAAACAAACATTTATTATTATCCAATTATTCATAATTCACAATAATTTGTCATAAAATATATAATGTTTGCATTTTATCTCTTAAAATTATAATTTTGAAGTAGGCTGTATGTATTCTTGCATTGGGTGTGTGAAAAAAACACTGGCGCGCCTTTTCCCATAATTTTCGTATTTTGTTTTTATCGTATTTGTCGCTCTGGGGTAAATTATTTTGTTTTTTTTTCGCAAATGTGTTGAAAAACGTGGTATGACACTCGTGAGCTCTGCTCATTACACACTCGGCTGAATTACGCCTTCGCCTACGGCTTGGGCTGAATGAGCAACTTAGCTCATTTGTATCATAACATAATATACTATTTCGTTTTGGTTGATGGTGAGGTAGAATATATACACCGTTAATTTTTAAGTATATCTAAAAATAAAATGGGTATTTCAGACCACGTGAATGAACAACTTTTACTATGGGGCCAACCACGGAATTGCGATAAAAAAATCAGCTGTTCCATACGTTTTTTTTTGTAATAGCCTAGACTGAACCTTAAATTTTGAATTAAGCTTGAAACCTGTAAATTGATTCAGTAGAAATGAGCTAATAAAATAATGTTATTTATTTATGAATCTATGTTAATTGTAACATGTATGAATGTAATGTCTGGAAACGATATACATATTTGTAAATATCGTTCCTTCTAATAAAGCTCATAAGTATTTTGCGCCCATTTTTCTTGTCAGCTAAAAGACGTCATAATGGGTGGTAGGATAAAAGAATTGACGATTTAAAAATGCTTATTATGTTAGCTTATTTGAATAAATAATTTTTCAATTTCAATTTCAATTTGGTAGGTTAAAAAATTTCAGCAGAGTAGAGAATATGAAGAGTAAGGCAATAATTCGCATCGTAATTAACCTTAAAAAAGCTAACCTGATCTGATGAGTTTTGATGTCATGAGTGCAGCCGAGTCGACAGGGCCATTAAGAAAAGTTAGGAGTCGCTTGAGCCTTTTATTTCCAAAAGTAATAAAATTTTTTTTTAGCGTAAAGCTTCGTAAAAAGTTTCTTTTAAAGAAACGAAAATATTTTTTTAACTTAGTCATGGACTTAACAAAACCTCCCTTATACTACCCTGTTCTATTTTAAAAAAAAAAACAAAATAATTTAGTTTCAGTTTTCTAAAAATAGACAACGTATCAATGAATTGAAATGAAGACGACTTCTTTTAGTAAGTATGCCACTCACTGCCTTATGAGAAGAGGCGAGTAAATTCCTTGGCATTTGGAATTAAGAATCTGTACCTTGGACTTAAGCCATCAACATTATTTAAAGTGGGGTGCCTGGGAAAGCATTAACTTTGCCATTATCTATTCGATTACTAAAGGCTTATCGTTTCACGAAATGGCCTCATTTGATACCAACAATATAGTTCGTTTTTCTTTGCAACTACGCCACTGTGAATGCTTTCGATTCGTAAATTTGAAAGATTTGTTAATAGGGTGCTAAATTACTTTTTTTTCTTATTTAATTTAGATTTTTCGCATTCACAATGCTATTTTTATATTAAGCATTGGGCCAGAATCCCAAGGGTTCGAGTCCCGTCTGCTGTGAGGTGAGTCGATTTTTTCTAGTAACTTTTCTAATATTATTTATTATAATACTATTTTTATGTTATAAGTTTTTTAATCTGTCGACGTAGGGAATTAACTTTATGTATTTTAAGATGATATATTTTACAATATGTGGAATATTAAGAAATTGCAAAAATAACTGAACCCCTCTTTAATATATTACTCTATTAGAGAGCACTTAGACATTCTCAGACTTTATTGCATTAAACATTATTTTTTAGAAATCGTTTTCGTAGATCCTGCAGTGACAGATTAAATCAATTGGCTTTGATCACTTATTTATTAATAAGTCATATTATTAAGTGCCATGGTCTACGTTAGACACTAATTTCTGTTTTAGAAATAATTAAATGAAATTATTAGTCAAGTTAATTAAAACTTAATTGAAGTTAAGAAATAGTGGTGAAAGACTATTTTAATGTTTCAATTTTACTCCAATTTTATTGCAAAAAAGAAAATAGAAGAGCAAATGTGACAGTAAACCTATCACAGAATGAAAGCCGACGATTCGTAAATTGTTACGATAATGGCTCGAGCGAAACAGTTTGCATGTCGTTTCGGGCAAATAAAATTACATTAAACCTACTATACTACAATCTTATGTCTGCAAGCTTTATTATTTTTCCCCTCTCGAGCTTACGCGCTCACTAGTCATGAAATAAAACACTTTTTATTTACTTATTTACTTACTACTAGTAGATACTATCGAGGTTTTACTGAAAGTACTTTGGACTTTGGCACCAGACTCACGAGCAGCCCGTCGATTCTGTAACCAAACTAGCATGTCACTTCGAACCTCACTACACTTCGCGGAAATTTCTTATTAATTTGCTGAATATAAGCTTATTCTTTACCGATTGCAAAAAAAAACATATTTTAGGTAGCTACTGTAGCTATCAAAAATATTTTGGGACTAAAAAAATCAATCTCATTATTATGATTAAAAGTTCCCGCGCAGTGAAGTGAGATTTGACGTGAGTATCGAGTTTGGTCACAGAATCGACAGGCAGCTTCAGTCCCCCGAAACTACGGCAGCTGCTAAGGTGCCGAAACGTCGGGAAAATAAAAAGTCATACCAAATACCAACTAATTATTAAAGTTTTAATAAAACCGCGCTAGTATTCGTTAAATAGTGTTTTATAATTTTTGCTTCAGTTAGTATTATTTCGTATTTATTTTGATTGACCCTAGAATATTCTACCATTAGATCATAGCGTAGCAAGTTTCATACTTTGATTCACATTTATAGCATGCATTCATATAACTCACTGTGTATTTTGATATAGTGCTTCATGTGTATTTAACTGGCTATTGTTAATATCTTTTTCCTAAATTGTAGGCAAATCAGTAAAGAGAATGCTTTCAGCATTAAGTCTGCCTTTTCTAACATTTATTTTATAAATGTACAATGAAGATTGTTAAAAAAAAGGAAAAGACGAGTGGTAGAAATTACGTTTATTCACTAGCAACACCACCACACCACACATCCTAGATTCATTTCCAATACTATTGACGAAACTGAATACATAGACAGTGTACAACATAATAAGATTCTTGGTCAATGGTTCCCTAAGGTTCATTTTTGAGCGCGATATCTAAAACTCAAAATGCCTAAGTAGCGAAATATCTAATGTACACACGACAGCACGTTAGGTATACTTCGAAAACAGCTTTTATTACGTAGGGCATAAAGGAAAAACATGTATAGTCTGAGGTGCCGTTCTGTGTACATACGAACAAAGTCGCAGGCGGAAGCTATAATGAGCAATAAATCAAACTAATAACTAAACATGCATTGAAGCTTTCAAGGACGACAATATTCAATTTACTCCTAGGCCTTAAGATGCGCCTTTATTATATCAACTTGTGAACAATAAACCGTGATGCATCTTGTATCGTATTAGCGTGCCCTTAATATTCACGATATCTATAACTTGCGATATTAAGTCAAAAGCAATACCTAACTCTAGTCAAAACCCCTTACGGTTAATAATATTATTTTTTCTATACCTACTCGTAACTTATACAGGTTTAGTATAGTTCTTTTATCTCAAATGCACATTATTTTAGTGTGCGTCTGCATGCTGTCGTATTACGCACACTAAAATAATATGCATGTGCACGCCTGACAACATTTAAAACAAAACGGTCTTCGTGAGATAGAACAACGTTGTGTTCTTTATTCTATTTTCCTTATTCTTCTTCTCTATTTTTGAAAATATGAAAGCAGACATGTAATAAAGTTTTAATAAGTTTTGCAATCTTATAATGACCTTGCAAAATTTAATTCCCACTGACATAAAAAAGAAAAAGTTCAGTAACTTGTCGTTAGTGTGCTGTACTTTTGTATATTTGAGGCTAGATGGCGCTTCTAATTTTGAACATATTTCGAAAGAGGTAATTTTTATTTCGAAAAATTTCGAAAATTTGGCTTGACAAAAAAAATATAATTATCGAACCTGCTCACAAAATTTTATGAGAATCGCTGTAGAGGCGAACAAACGAACATATAAAAGGATATTTGCCCAAGCTGAAGCAGAGACACTTCACGCTCGCTCGGTCAATAAATAAAAAAAACCTCTTTTGCTCGGGATATGAAGGATGGTCACAAGTAATCCATGAGCGAGCAATGTCCACACCGAAAATGTCATATCCGGGACTTTCCGGGATTTTTCCCCATTTTCAATTTCCTCTTATTCGTTGTTGTTAAGCGATACTGTATTTGAATATTCATCGAATTATTCAAAATTTTTGAATATTCGATAAAGAAAAAAAGGTGTTTTTTTTACCATGGATGTCGATTGTGTTCTTTATCGATTTTCTTTTCCCAGCTGGGTCAATTGAGAAAACGAACTTGTTTATATTATCTGATGTGTGAGCTTGTGATACCGTCATTGTTTCTGATTCCAATAACACAAGTGCTTTAGCTACAAAACCAAATCAAAACCGCTTATATTTTATGCTTAAATTGTCATTTCTGCTGTGGCACTACAAGTGTTTTATTTTGATGCATTGTACCCCGCATACGAGTATGCATACTTCTAATAGAGTTAAAAAGTTTTTGCAACGTAAGTACAGTCAGCAACGAAAGTCTATAACACTTCATATAGCATTTTTTTAAAGATGTTTTACAACCGTATTCACGAACAACACTCAAACGACCCTTGATTGCGCGAACGCACTGCGTTGAAATAAAGCTCTGTGATTGGTTAGTTTTTTTTACGAGTTACGTGTGAAATGGTAGTTGGGATGCTGCGCGTCCGCGGGCACTGTGAGACCTCAAAGTAATGTGTATTAATAAACATTACTTTGGGTGTTAGTTTGAAATACTAAACAGTTAATACCCTAAAGTACTAAAGTGTTGATCTTCTTCCGTTGCAAATCCAAAAGAATAGAATTAAATTAACTTTTAAAGAGTATCATGACTCTCTTTAAAATCACTTCCCAGGTTTTATGACACTTCAGTTCCGATCAAGTACGTACTTAAATATTTTACTCACTCCAGTAAATTGTTTTCATTTGTGTTGTCTATACAATCAATCTAACGACCGTTCAGTGGAAATGGCGATGATATCTTTAAAAGACCTTTGACTCTATTTTTGTTTCTCTTGAAGTAAAAGCTTTAGATTTAAGTGCTTGTTTAAACTCAGCAGTAAAGTTTATTGAGAGAAACAATAAACATTTTTATTTGCCTTTTTTTCCGAATCTAGACTTTGTGGGATAAAAATATAGAAATATGAAAAAATAATACTTTTGACTTTTTGACGAGTACGTCTTCCCTTGAAGTACAAGATTTAGATTGTTTGTTTTAACTCAGTAAAGTTAATTGAGAGAAACAACAAACATAATAATATTTTTTTTTATTTGCCTTTTTTTCCAAACCTAAGCTTTGTGGGATAAAATGGAAATATGAAAAAATAATCCTTTTGACTTTTTGACGAGTACGTCGGGGACTAAATTTTAAAAGCACTTATAGCGCATTCGTTCCGTACGTTGATTTTATATGAATATTTAAAAGCGGAAGTCCCAAATGCGGACAGGGTCATACTATGTTCGAATTTCAATCACTGCGAACCCTTTGAAAAACACTTTCATATAAAATTCCTATATTAAAATGACCTTTGATTGCGTTACAGAAATTATGCTTCTAGAAATTAAAATGACTAAATGGATCTTTTCATTACAATAATATATTTGCACTTTATTATAGAGATATGAAAGTTTGTGGTAAGGTTTTGTTTAAAAAGTAAAGTAGAATAAAATTGGATTTTAAGCGAAACGATTTATAAAAAAGCACTATTCACTACTTATAGTATTCATTTATAAAGTTTATTTCTTAGAACGTCGATGTTTTGCGTCACCAAGAGGAAATATGTAATAAGTAATGCATTTTATTTGAGTTATTAATAGGTGTCAGTGTTATATTAAAATTTAAAAAAAAGGTTTGTCATACAGATATTTATAATGACGCAGAGAAAATGTTTAAAACTTCATATGTTCCACTAAATTAAATCTGTTAAAATTATCAAAATTGTCACGGGAAATGAAATTAATGAAATTCCACGCTGACGAATTCGCGGGTGAAATGGAAACTAGTATATTGAATCAAAGTTAGTCAAGGTTGTACAACTAGATGACATTAAAGTTGTATAGGTATTCTGTACATAAAGTAGTTGAAATTGCACCATAAAATCGTCTCTAGCAACTCAACAATTTGTGCAAACTGCCATTTTAATCGGAGGAGCGAGAATTAACAGCCTACTTACTTCACGAATGAGAAACGATAATTAACGCAAGCCTTCGTGCCGCTTTCAGGGTAATTACGGGAAATACACATTAGTCATAATATAATAACATTTGCCGTGTTATGTATAATGAAACAAGGTCGCTAAGTTGCGGCGTGAATTTTTTAACACAAAGCATTTTTAGTTTGTATAAACTGAATACCAAAAAACAAAGAAGTTGTACCCAAAAATCCGTAAAAGCTCGTGCGATGGTAAGCTAAATAATTGATTAATTTTCAGGATTATGAAAAAACTATTAGCCAGTTCTCTGTAATTTTTTTATGGGACCACACACGAACTATTTTCTTTCAAATAAAAAAAATAATAATTGAAAACGGTTAACAACTGATGAAGTTATGTTAAAACATACATAAAAAAAACAGTCGACTTGATAACCTTTTTTGAAGTCGGTTAAAAACAGTTCCGATCTCTTCCTGTTTCTAGGGTTTGCAAAGGGTGATAGCTAGTGCATTAATTTTCCGTTATAAAAAATACTCTGTTGCTTAGATGAGATAGGATATAAAATTTGTTCTAAAGTAATCGATAATATTTGTATAACAATAGGTAAGTTAGGTACAGTTTCTAACTTTTTTGTCACCAATTTACCTTTAAATGCATACTTACTCTATACTGTATTGATTTGATAAAACATTGTAACTTTCCATTTCTCTTTTAATTCATCAACGTCCGAGCGGCCGAATGCGGCCGGACAACAACAGATTATCTATTGTGTCTCAATTTCCGGACTGTTAAAGAGGGAGAAAAGGAGGAGGCTCAAAGTAAGGCAAAGAAATTATATAAATAATAATAAAATATAGAAACCAACAGCGAAACAGAAAACCGAAGCGAAGACAGATGACAGATCGAAAAAGAGCAAAGATCAAAACACAAACTATAAACAATAAGGTATTTACAATCCCGGCCTGCCCTTCTATTGTCTAATTTCAAAATCTATCGCAATCGCTTTCAAGATGTACCGCATTGATGCTTATTTTTGGCATAAATAAAAACTTACCAAAGAAATGCAGCAATGTGTCACATCCATCTGTCAAATGAAAGCGATTGCGATAGATTTTGAAATTAGACAATTAGCCCCCTGATTGCCAGTTCGTAACACGGACCTTGAAGGGTTAAATTGTAAATAACAGTTCAAATATCTGTAGTGGCCAAACAATGAAGACCTCTTAAAAATGTAATTGATATTGACTAAATGAGCGTAAGATAGAGTTCGTTCGATCGTAAAGAAGCAAATGTCGCAAAAGGAGTGATCAAGATTGATGATGATCGTAACTCCTCAAGATGTATGGTGTCGGACGTCAATAATGTCAGAAGAGAACGATTTGTATAACTTTAGCTACCGTTCGGAATTCCAAGATATATTTTAGTGAAAAAGGGGAAATGGTGAAACAAATTTGAGCCAGACGCGATGGAAAATTAAATAATAAATAAAAATTCATTTATTTCAGTAATCTTAGGTACAAAAAATTGCTGATCTTTCCCTGAAAGTAATCTAAAGATACTTGTATTGGGAATGACCCGCTACTTCCCTATGGATAACAGTGGATTACAAAATAAAGTATATTACAACAATAGAAAAAGTAAACAAACAATCAAATTACAAAGAAAACAATTGTTTTAGTAAATTGTTTAAATAATTATTATGAAATAAATAAATATTAGACAATATCACATTCATTTGCTCTGATTCTAAAGTAAGTAGTTAAGCACTTGTGCTATGGAAATAAGAGACAACGGTGGAACTACAAACACGCAGACCTGAGCCAATATAGAAAATTTCATTTTCTAAATTGATCTAGACGGGGATCGAACCCGGGACCTCAGAAATGGCGACACCATGAAAACCGGTGCTCAAACCGCTCGACCACGGAGGTGGTCTAATTCTCCAATTATGTTTGTAATGTACAGAGAATTTAATGAGATTAAATGAGTCAGAGTTAAAATATCAGGCAGTGTTTATAAAATTTAAGATCATCTAATCAAAGCTTCATAAATAATATACTTACTCAAACAAAATCATATCTAAAATTTTTTGCGGGTTAGATACAAGAAGCGTAAATGTTAAAAAATTTTTTGAGTCAATAATATTAAATTTTGTTGTTATTTTTACAACTTTATATCGTATTTCAAATAACGTTTAAATTGAGTACTTAAACAAATTGTCGTAAGTCTTGTTCACACATACTTGTTGATAGTACTCATAATGATGTCTTATCTAACGTGAAAAACAAAAGACAGCAGATTTCTTTTTTTTTCTAACTGGCCAGCTTAATAGCCTAAGGTCGCTCGTTTATTCTTATGATGTCCAACACAGTGCGGATAACAGTTATATCTGGGGGCACGGTAATGCCCCCGCCAAGACGACCAAGCGAAGCGCAAGTGCACTACCTTTCTTTTCACGAAGTGCTTAGTCGTTTTTTGAACCCTCATAACTTGTGTTTGGATTGTACCAGATAAACAAAATTCTCGAGATATGATTTCCATAGTAGACTTATTACACATATAAAGATTCAATGACATAGCTCTTAAACTTTAGATTTTATTGATATCTAAAAAAACCCATATTTGTCACTGACTCATTCACTGATGATCATAAATATTCGAAAGGAGACTAGATACTGAAATTTGATATGTCAGCTAGTATTAGCACACAAACCACATAAACATTCTGAAACTTGCAACTTTAACCCCCATCCCCTTAAACTAGGGAATGGAAGTTTGTAAGAGACTTCCGCACGATGCTAGAGGTCTGAAACTTTTATATAGGGACTCTTTGCTAAGAGTGAGCGCTGCAAAAGCACCTCTGATGTGCGAGAAATACCCTAAAAAAGAAAAAAAAAACAACATAAAAAAATCTTAAGCAAATTACAAAAAGAAGTGAAATTTACATATAAAATGTTGCCAAGACGAGACCATATGGCTTGCACTGTCATAAAGTTATCAAACCTCATGTACAGACAAGCTTTTAACTCTAGACGCCCTAACGCTACAAGCTCTAGCTACAAAAACTCTATACCTTAGTCAAAATATGTGGCTTGACCGTTTCAAATTGATCCGTACCAAAGTCTATTGTCATGACAATTTGGTTTACGTTGCGGTGCAGCTATGAGAAGTTTTTACTATTTTCAAATTGGTTGACGCAATGGATATAAAATTGTCATGACAGGTGACAAATTCTCACGTTATTAAATAGGGCCCTGGCTATAGAGCAAAATCACCTTAGATTTCCTGATGATGTGGTTAAAATTAACAGTATAGTGTGCCGTCGTCATAAATTTATTTAAAAACCTTTTATTATACAAATATACAAGCAGTAAAGTACAAAGGACGAACTTAATACGAGTAATAAATCTAAAATCATTTTCTACCAATCAATCAAACAAGGGCTCTTTTCTTTTTGACAGCAGTTTGGCAAATGACACGAAAGTTTTTAACAGATTTTGAAACTTCAAACAAATCTGTGTTCCGTTTTCCTCTGGCCGTGTGGTCCGATTGACGAAGGATATTTTTTATTTCAAAGACAAATGAATGACAAAAAATATTGAATGAATCCAAAACTTTAATGAAGAAAAAGTATAAAGCTGTGCTGTATTTTCTCTCAAATTATAACAAAAAGGCTATCTTGAATAAGGCAAAGACATAATTATAAAAATATGCTACTAACTTTTTATTAAGTTTGTACAATTATTATCTAGTGGACTAAGAAAACTACACCCACAAGATCAATATATTATGTTGTATACATAGACGAGCTGTTTAAAATAAATAAAATTGTGTCACAACCAACCTTAGCGGTGCATCAACTGTCTCTATCGGTCGCTCGTAATAGACTAAAGGAGTTTCGGTGCATGCACCGTAACTCAATGAGCAATTTTCCGGTACTGTACAGCCTGTCTAGTGTAGTATATACATAGAAATCTTTGGTTGTATACACATGTGTTTGTACGTTATATAACAAAAGGTCAAGCTACAAAAGAGGCGCAGATTGGCTCCGCTCCATTCTTCTTTAAACAAAGACTTAAGAACACAAACTATGAATTACTACTCAATAAGATTCACATTCATTTGATATACAACTTTTAACAATAATGATCCATTTGTATAAATATTAACGCAAGTATTTTTGTTGTTCAAATGTTTTTAATTAATTAACCTGCTACTGAACAAATACATTAGTTTACTATTACTGAATAAATCATAATTATTTTTCTTAACATGATCGCCGCGTCTCGCAGACTCTATGGTGACGCATTTTTGGCCTGTGGTAAAGACCACAGGCCAAAAATGCGTCACTGTAGAGTCTAATAACCATCCAGTCCTGCCAGCCCAACAACGCTCTATTCCGACTTCATTCAGAAATCTAACCTACCAAAAGCAAAACTAAAGCAAATAAACTAAACATTTCCTACGCCTTAGTAGTTCTCGTTGACCGACTGACTTTCAAAGCATTACCTTTAATGGTAAGATTAGCTGGCTAATAGCTAAAGTTTTAACGATTGAGAAAGTTATAATGGAGCGATATAAGCAACTAATACCATCATTCTGATTTCTGTTTTCCTTAGTAGATGTATTTTATTTATAACTTTTTGCTGCATCAGTATTTTTTATAAAAATCTCCTCTACGACCTCCGCAATCGAGTTGCTTTGCCATCGGTTTCACGGTGACACCAAGTTCACTCGTTGCTAGTTATTATAAAATTTAAATAAATATTAGACAATATCACATTCATTGCTCTGATTCTAAAGTAAGTAGCTAAGCACTTGTGTTATGGAAATAAGAGACAACGGTGGAACTACAAACACCCAACCCAGAGCCAATATAGAAAAGTTTTTTATTCCTGAATCAATTACCCAGTTCTTGAAGCTTTGGCAGACTAGAATCTTAAGAACTTGAATTTTTGCCTCGGTTTATTTTTAGTTATTATTGCAAATGCACGCGAACTAATGATTTAAACAACCAACAAATGTGGTTACGGTTCTTTCATTTCACTATCAAGATGTTTAGATAATATTGGTTTCTGGCATGTTGCCGAACGGCCACGGCTGGTGCTTTGTTTCGTTCAGTACCTAACCAAAAGTGTGCTTATCTTTAGGAACATACTTAGTTATTTTTTTTAATTAGAATTTCTATTCTTTGAAATAACCTTAATTTATCAGTGTTAGTTTGATTTTTTTACATTAAAATGCCTCTTACCAATGATTTACAGTCTGTTATTCTCTGTCTAGATTATCTACAATACAGGCCTAGCCTAGTGTAGAAATCACTTCAAATTCAAGCTATACGATGCGCTTTCCGATACAATGTTAACAACTCTCAATATAATGTACGAAACTATTCTAATTCTTCATATCATACAATGATTTTCTTAGTTATCGAATAGTAGACAGCGATTTCTCAACTAGTTGAAATTTATTTTACCTACCCATTGAATGTTAACTTTGTTAATTATTGTAATGGAAAATGACGTCACTTTAAATGCCGACCTCATTTTTCAAATTTTGACGACTCTGTATGAAATATACAGGGAGAAAAAAGCAGCCCTTGACGAGTTTCTTGCCGGTTCTTCTCGTTACAAGGTCTCCCGCTTAGGGTTTGCGAACCGATGGCGTAGCTTCTTTGACATTCACAAGTGCTTGTAACAGCCTAGACTGAATAAACGAGTTTTGAATTTTGAATTAATAGAATCGTTGTATTCATGTTAATGTTGTTGGTAATAAAGATTATTATTATTATTATTATTATTAATAATAATAATAATAATAATTTATTACCATACACACTTTAAATGTTACATATTAGAATATCTAACAGGTAAAAGCTTAAAACATTGAAAAAACAATCAACAAATGTAGCCTCTGCTGCTGAACTAGGATATTAAATCCTGTATTTCAGCATACAGCGCCCACTATCCTCAGAGTTATAATAAATAAGTTACTAAGCCATATCCATATAATTTTTCCAGAGATATGCAAACTTAATTTTAACAACTTTATTTTTTCTGATAGTCCTCTCGGTGTGTAATAATGTAAGTGCATGTGTGTATGTAAGAGGGTGAGTAGGTGTAAGTGTAATTATTTATTATAATACTAAAATAGAAACCCTTTATATACCAACGTATCATAATAATTTATTTATGTTGCATGAAGAAATAAAAATAAAATAGGTATTAAAAAAATATTAACTATAATTATAGCTGCACAAGCATCAAGCCCTCTGTTTCATCATATGACTTTGTCATAAGTAGATCAGATACAGATTTTTTGAGCGCATGCCTGTTCATCCCATAGATATTATTAGATTTATTAATTTTATTATAGACAAAAGGACCTAAAAACGGGAAGAATCTACGTGCAAATGAAGTTTTGGCACTACAAGTCCGAGCACATACAGCAGAACCCCTGCGTCTCAACATAATTTCCGGACGATACTCTAACAACTGGTGTTGTTTCAGAGTAATGTGAAGCAGGAAGAGTTGACGCACTGTTAAAACTTCACAGTATTCGTAAAGAAGCTTTGTTGGGTATAAAAAAGGTTTAAAAGTACAGATCTTCAAAACAGCTCTTTGCGCTACCTCAAGCTTTTTCAGAGTGGTTTTAGGCGCACCACCCCAAGAAGAAATGCAATACGTTAGTAACGAACGGCATAAGGCAAAATATATCCGCTTTAGATATTATGTTATCTGATTCAGGTAAACACAATCTATTAAAATATGGTTGATGTTTAGAACTCATCGTACTAAAATTACATTATTTACAATTCAGATGATTATTAACATATCATATATTCATGCATCTTAACATTTTCCATTTTACGTTCATCGGTGCTTATAATTTTATGTATTCTAAAAACATTGTATTCTCAATAATATACTTTCCTTATTACGAAATTTTAAGTAAAGTTTTCTATTCGTATAATTTTCGTAGAACTAGCTGCTGCCCGCAACTTTGTTCACATGAATATTGTTCCATGACGACATGATGATATAATTTTTGCAACATAAGGTAGCCTATGTCCTTCCCCATAGTCCAATCTATCTTTTGTACCAAAACTGGTTCAGTAGTTCATGTTTGAAAAGTACCAGAGTCACGAGTTACTTTTACTTTTGTACGGATTTGGCGATTATGGTCGTGTATTTTCAACTACACCACTGGACCACACCACTAGTGTGTTACATTTTTTAGGTAACCGCACCACCGTAGTGAAGTTCTAGTACTAAACTTGCATTTATCGATATCACTTAATTATCATTTTTAAGATCACGACATGACATGTTACACATCACTAGTCGGCAGTGGTGTTGGTACCTAAAAAAAATTGTAATTTACACCCAAGTGGTGTGGTTGACAATACACGATTATGGTTATGGATATAAATCTCTCGCATATTTACAGTCTCTTAAACCTACGTAACATTCATATGAAATTCTACACTCAATAATCCACAATGAAACCTCTTAGGTAATCTAAATTTTATATGCCCCGCTCATACGAAACTTGGGGTGTGAAATATCTCCCCGCTATGTCCCCAGGGATCTTTCGAGCTCACCTGCCTACGACCCAGGAGCAGCTAAATGTTCTGACAAGTGACAAATGAACATAAGTGGAGATAAAATATGATGTTCATTTTGCTGTCTTGTTTTTGTACGCTTAAAATAACCAGGTTGCGGGGTTTGAGTGTTTCGTGTATCAATTAAAAAGTTAATTACGTCATTATCTTGTTTGTGAAAAATTTTCTTGCTTATATTATTAATATAATTATTATATTGGAATACCTACAAATCGTTTTTAAATAAGATTTATGATAAAACAGATTTAATGTGGCGAATTAAAAAAAAATGGTACTTTAGGAAAAAGCTTATTATTTAGTGCTAATAATGTTATATGAAACAAGTATTAGTAAAAAAATGATTATTTATGGGTCCGTGATAACAAGATATATTTCAGGTAGACGATTCTATCAAAAATTTAAGAAAATAAATAATAATA
Organism: Catoptria pinella; assembly: GCA_963556745.1. Classification (NCBI taxonomy): domain Eukaryota; kingdom Metazoa; phylum Arthropoda; class Insecta; order Lepidoptera; family Crambidae; genus Catoptria; species Catoptria pinella. The sequence goes on from OY750777.1 coordinate 4,709,293, forward strand.
GTAGTAACTAGTTGGTAAAAGTAAATTCTATGACCGCGACAGAAACTTTTAGTTAATTAATGCATCATTGCTTAGATTTTCTATCGCTTAATCATTTTGAAAACAACAATGACAGTTTTGCTGATAACATTATGTAGATAGCTTAATAAACTGACTTATAAATCAATACTTTTTCCCTTCTTTTCAACGAGTACCAAAAAAAGCAATAAACTAACCGCAATACGGATAATCCATGACAATGCGAAATACGACGATACAGAAAATTAGAAGTACAACGACAGAGTTTTATAAAATTCTTAAACTAATAAATTTTGTTTCTTTTTTTATAGCCTCTTTAAAAAAGAACAATGCAAAAAAGCATTAACTATTTTAATAATTATTAATTTAAAAATAATTTTTCAAATGTAAAATATTTTTTTAATGAAAACTATGTTAGCATTAGGTTATTGTTAACGTGTCATTTAAGAGGGCATACAACGCTAGAAGGAATAGTAAAAATTATGTTAAGTTTGACAAAATTATAGTTTTTTAGTTAATAGCTTATAACCTATTTCTTATTTTCTGTCAATCACAAAACTAGAGCTAGCTAAGGTTTGTTTGTATTATAGTTTTAAGAAGTTTATTATTGGTGGGCTCAGCATTGAAAATCTATAAAATTAAAATGATTTTTCTATCGAGAAAGTTTTAGCTATCATGTTTCTGTCAATCACATTACTGAGTACTATAATCTATTATCTAAATTATTTTTTGGGACCGATAAATAAAGTAAAACTGTGTGAAATCGTTGCTCAAAAGTGTGTATTTGAGACGTTATAAATGACCCCTTAGGACCTAACTTTTACACGAGAGTTTAAAATTATAAACCAATCAGCTCATAAACTTACGACTAAAAATAGAAAAAAAGTGTGTCATAAATCCACACAGATAAAGTACACGTAACTCGTTCAAATCTAATTAAACATGCCACAAACCTGTGTCCGGCCGACAACACGCTCCGGGCCGTGAACTCAAAAAAAAACGCAAAATGTCAAAACACGCACACACCACTCGCAACCCGAAAAAATTTGAAATTCGAATCGAGCACACGAAGTTCAAACGGTCATCTTTATCTGTAGCAAACGCACGTAGACTCCGTAGCGACTACTACGCGGCACTGGCGATAGGGTCGCCACTCACCGATATGTAGGGCGGTGTGCGCAAGCTCGCCAGTGTGTGGTCACCCTAAAGATGTCGGCCACGCGATATTTCGCTAGCGTTTGTTTTTACTGTTTATTCAATTGCTGTACAGCTTTGTGATCTCAGTTTGCTTTTTTGATTTATGAAAGCTAGTCGATATTGTAGTTGTTAATCTTAAACTAAATATGTAGAATCTTTTATTGTTTATTTTTGTTAAGTACTTTGACGTCCTCTGAAGCTGTTTCATTATCAAGCTTAGGGTCAGTTTTACCGGTAAATTAAGTCACTTTATAGATAATTTCCTAAAATTTTGCATAAGTGTAGTACTATCCACAAGCCTCAAATTTTTTTCCATTAATGTTAGGGTAACCACATTTTTTTAAATACAACAAGTGACATTTATAAGCACCGATATTAAGACAAAGTAGCATAATGTTGCTTGATATCTGGACTTGATTATTTCACAATATTTTGCTTAGAAAATAAAATAGCTAAGCTAAGGCTATTCTGTCCTTAACGTCAACACTTTTAAAAGACGTTTGACCTGAATAGAATAAAATCTATTATGGCCTGAATAAATATTCTGAAAGTACAGTCAGCAAAATATCAGGTCACCATAGGACTACAAATTACGCCAAATGATTTTAAACCTTTACGTATGACCAATCCCCACCACTGACCCCACTGACAGAGGTGCCCTCAAAGATTTTTATTTTAAAGTAAACTTTTTAGTAAAACATGCAATGTAATATTTTTGAGAAGGTATAACAGATGAATTAATGCAGGGGTTTTCATTAAGATAGGGACGCTCCAACCTTGACAGCGTCAGCGGCCATCTTGGTAAAGCGATAGCTGCTGTCAAATTTGGAAGGAATACATAATTTTAGTCGTGACATTTCACTATGGAACCCTACCCTGGGCTTCAACAATGCATAGAAATTTATAAAATTTATTATCATTATATATTCCATACATAATGTCATCGAATGTCCTTTAAAATAAATTAAAAACTGTGGCAACTGTGGCACTGAAACAGGTTGTTTTATTTCACTACTGTTCATCCCTTCTTAGTACCACAATCACTTGACACCAAATAATCCTGTAGGACCCGACTTGAGACGTGCTGCTGACTGTACCGTAGTAGAGGACGTGTCAATAATCTTAATTCTTGTCCTGGAAAATACCGCTTACTTTTAGTTTCTTTATAAGTCAGAGGAATACTACTTCTATTTGTTTTAAAATAAAATCTAATTTTGATTGTGTCAACTTTCCTGTTGTACTTTTTTAATTTTTGGACCTTTTCCAGAAGTTGTTAGGTAAAATTAAATACTGTATTTATCACTAATTTAGTTTCTAAAACAGAAATACTTTTTAAGCAAAACTTGTATAATGTAATAGCGCAAGGAATAATAATAATAATAAGATTATTTATATCTACAACAATCTTTTTTTATTTTGTTTATTTAAGGACAACCAACAAGTAAATAATATACCTACTAGAAAAAATACGACTTGCACCAGATCATATTCTCGGACGGGAATCGAACCCACGACCTTTGGAAGTCCAGTCCAATGTTCTACCGAGTCGCTAGTGGCAACGTCGAATTTCTTCTAGTATATCCCACTCTTACGCTGCAAGCCAGCGTTATTTCATCAATATGGGGAACTCCTCATCATATCATTTATTATGTTGTTTTAAATTAAGGTATTTGGTAACGATATAATTTCTTTGTAAATATCGTTACTCTGATTTCTGACAAAGCTGATAAGTTTCTTGCGCCCATTCTTCTTGTCAGCTAAAAAAGTCTCGAATGGGTGGTAGGAAAATATAGACCATTCAAAAGCACTTAATATCTAAGTTTATTTGAATAAAGAATATTTCATTTCATATTTCATTTCATTTCATTTCATTTCATTTCATTCATCTTAGAATGTTGATCAGATCAGTTGGGTGTGTTTAACGATCTGAATCTCCTCCAATCATTCCCTGGATGACTATCATCAGATCACGGTTAGGTCAATCCTTGGCGTAGAACCAAGACTTCAAAGTTGCCTCGTTTGTATGAAAATCAACTGGTGTTCTTAATTATCTGGCCACCACTACATATAAAACAATATATACAGGGTTACTTTTAATTCATTAAAAACCTCACGTGGAGTTAATCAGACTATCAAACTGAACAACTTTCATTATGGGACCAACCTCGAAATCGCGGAAAAAATATCAGCTGTTCCATATAAAAGTACGTACAATGCCTACTCCAACGAAATGTATGAAACAGCTGAATTTTTTTTCGCGATTTCAAGGTTGGTCCCATAATGAAAGTTGTTCGTTTTGATGGTGTAATCAGCCTCACGAGAGGTTTTTAATTAATTGCAAATAACCCTATATACGTAACGAATAGCTGATGACCTCCTCCTTAATTTTTTTTAGATCAGTTAAAAATATTTTTTTATTTAAAAGAAATGAAATCGGTACAAAAATCTCTGGGGGAGGTTTACGACATACAGTGGACTTTAATGGACTTTTATGATCATGATGATGATGATGGTGATGAAATTGGCATTGACATACAAATAGCGCTTTTCAGTTGTTGTAAAATAATTAAATTCATGGATTAAGCCATTAATTAATTGCAAACTAATATAGACTCTATTTTTAACAGAATTAAGACTATTTTAGCTAGTGCATACGTGTACCGCAAGCCTCTTAAAATATGAATATGTTGCAACCCGTATGCAGCAAAATCAACGTATTTCATAAATCGTGTCTTGCGCTTCACGTATTTTGTTAGAATACTGAAATAGAGTTACGAAAATATGGAATAGAATATTCATATGCTATCGGGAAGTGCTTGGATTATCTCAGTTAAGATGCTTAGAACCTCCTTCGCTATTCTAGCTTAAGACTTGATTATCAATCCCCGGCATTTAACTTTCTACTCAGTTTTAACCACAGATAACAATTAATACTAATAAGTTATGACGTATTTTCAGATAGCGCCATTGCAGTGTGTAATGTGATAGATTATGGATTCATACAACTCCGGAAATTATTTCAATACCCGAAAAGTGACAACCCTAGATGCAGATGGACTGGACTAGGTATAGTTTGTGATGTGATAATCTATCTTATAATGGTTATAAAACACACCTCAGTTTTGGGTTGCTACTATGCAGTTTTTCATGAATAGTAACAACAAAGAGTCGCAATAAAAAATATATATTTACTGACACGTCCCTCAAAATGTAACTTGACAGAGACATGACATACAACAGGCGGCCTTTTATACGCTATAAAAGAAAACAGATATTTTTTACACAAAGAATAAACATTATTAATAACAAAATGGCATTTCATTCAAGTGGATTAAGCCTCCGGCGAACAGTGAGCTTCCCATACAAACGTAATACCAAAATGATTTGCAATTTGAGCATAATTAACTCTTCTTGTGATGTTATTCGGATTCTAGGTTTCTATTATTTAATAAATAAAAATCAAAATACGAAACCAAATAAAAAATAATGCGACTTACAGTTTTGTATGAAAAAATGTAAGTGGAATTTATTTCGATTTGTCATAATTGTTTGTTTATAAAAAAAAAATGACTTTTATTTCATTCGGGTCATAATTAAATTGACTAATATCTGTTATCTGAGGATTGAAAAATCAGCCCTAAGTCGAGCGTATTTCATTAAAAAATTTAGTGTAAACGTTTCCACTGAATCGAAATCAATTTATTTCCTAAAGTAGGTAACTATTGAATGTCAGTGACTAAACAACTTGAAATCTAATAAGTATCCAACTCGATTTAATGTTCCAGCCAATTTAAATCACCAACGAGCGTTTAGTACCGGTAGTATCAAGGGAATTTTCTCATATTTTCAACTCGAGTGATGCAATTCCGTGCAACAGAAAAAATAATGAAATAAGGCAATTCGTTTTGCCAAATGAAAACCTTCCGTATTTTCTTGCTGCGATGATCTAGAGTCAGTTGACACATTTCTGCTTACTCAGAAAAGCCAACATTTTGCTAGTTACAATTTGTGTTGTCACGCTGTGCGGAAGTGTTTCCGGATTTGAAGTAAAGCAACTCTTATTCTTTCGCAATTTGGTCGTGAATTGCACGGTGATATTATTTTGTAAACTTTAGTCGGCTGAAAGCACAATCTTACGCTTTGTCACATAATTTGTGCTTTCAATATTGTTCTGGCATTTTATTTACTTGGATTGTTTTAATATCGTATTATAATAATAATAAATAATAAATTTTGACAACTTGACATACATTGCTTCCATTCCAAAGTAAGTAGCTAAAGCACTTGTGTTATGGAAATCGGAGACAACGGTGGTATCACAAACACCCAGACCTGAGCCAAAATAGAAAAGTTCATTTTCTAAATTGACCCAACCGGGGATCGAACCCGGGACCTCAGAGATGGCGACACCTTTGAAACCGGTGTACAAAGCCACTCGACCACGGAGGTCGTCAAATATGGAGGTATTCAATCCTCACAAGGACTTATTGCGGAGGTTGTGTTTTTCCAACAAAACTGAAACATCTGCTCGATCACTCCCGAGAGGATTAGCTCTTTTGTATTAACATAGAGGTGATCCCGAAGGATATATCCAAGGCTAGCTCTCTGTAAGGAAGCCAAAAAAGTTTTACCGAGAAGAAAGAAGAAAAATTCAAAGGTTTCATTGACGTTCATAAGTTTCTGATATTAATACCTTATAATAGTTATAAGAGTAAACATCGAATGATTTATTTTGCTGGTTCACTCACTCTTTTAATATATTCCACTTTAATATTAATAAGCTTTGTTGACCTTTAATTTGTAATTTAGTGATTGATATTACTAGACATTTTTTTTCCGATATCAAGATGCTAGTTGTTCAAAACAAGATAGCAAATTTCACCCAAAGGAAACATTTTAAAGAACAAGACTTCATTCAGAGATTTTTAAAAAATACGCTTCCTACATCTAGGAATCAAACCAGCTAAAATTAAAAAACATCCTGTACTTTTATGATATCAATCGATGTGGTCAATCATAAGGATGAAATCTCTCTTACAAACATGGTAAATTAAATGGAAGGAAAAGCATGAAGGACAAGAATAAATTATATCCAAGAACATGGGGCCCATTTCGCACAACTTTTTTTTTAATCAAAATATTATAAAAAATCCTACAGAATTCGTAGTAATGAGTCGGTAAACCTTTATTTATACTTAGTCATCCAAATTTTTGAAGAGCGCAAACAAAATAAAGACGAATTTTAATGGAAATGGGTGAAACGCGATCGGCCCAATTGATTGAAGAGACGGAAGGAAACAGAGCTGTAAGACATTAATTAATGATTCGGGTAGTATTTCAAAATTGAAATAAGCTAATTTTCCGAATAGAATTTGATGCTGTTTTTACAGCTAAGTAATGTACCTACTGGGTTTAGGGTTTAGGCCCTCGGGTCACCCCGTTATTTTCATAAAAATTAAGCTCGGTAATAATAATTATTACACGATAACTCGGTAGCTCAGCGGTCACAGCATTGGACCGAGAACATGATCTGGTGCGAGTCGTATTTTTTCTAGTATATTATTTAGTATTATATATAACTACTAAGCATCTCTGCAACGGGACCAAATTTTCAACTTGTCAGCATTTGAAGCTACTACAAAAATAATTAAATTTCCTCAAACATTCAGAATAATATGAAAGGCATTGTAAACCTTACTGTAGTTTACGTTTATTCCTTTTTGATGAAATCAAGAGATGTTAGTATTTCTTTGAGCTACTTATTTGACACTTGAACATCCAAATCATCTATTGACTTAGAAATCATTGCAGAGACGCTAATTTTTTTATCAATAAGACTGTGGAGTGAGCATGTTTCATTTCAATAACATGGTGAACCGTTTTCTTTGGCCTCGAGTTTATTTTATTTTTAACAATTATCACTTCCTTAAAGTTATAACTAGTGGTTTAGCCCTGCCTCATTCTAATCGAATCATTAACATTGTCTAACTATGTTTGGTAAACAATAGTGCGTAACGAAGACTATTATTATGATACGATCTACTATTAGATACCCATTCATAGAGTGTGAATGGAATATGAATGGTGTATGACACACTGTTAGAGTTTATCTAAGAAAAGCTTCTGACTGTGACTTCGTCCACGTAGGCATTCGAAAAATCCCCTTGGGGACCTTTTACCAGGAAAAAAAGTATTATTTGTATTAATCTAGATTACAAAACATCTGTGTGCCAAAATCCATACCGTTTTTTTAATTGATTGAGTCACAACATTCAAACATCTAAACATTAACTGCCTCACCACAAAAGATTTTAAAACATTTGTTTAATTTAGACACTGTTTAAATGCGATTTCGTCTCTTTTAAACAATACTGTCAAAAAAGTGACAACATCACATTTAAACATTGTCTAAATAAAACACTTGATGAACTGTGTTTTAAAATCTTTTGTGGTAAGGCCGTAAGAATTTCTCATTTTATAGTTAGTAGGATATATTAAATGGAAATCTGATAACTTCGTTTGAAATTGAACACTGAGAAAAATACCCCAGTTCTTGCCGGTTTTCCTCAAGTAAAGTTTTCACAATACTGATTCTTGATAATTGTTTGTGCTTCAACATTCTAACCCAAACTGTATCAGTTGAGATAGGTAACTGTTTAGACGATTCCTGTATTTTGCAATAAATGTCAAAATATTTTCTGTCAAAATTAATTACCTTACAATACCATTGTTACAAAACAGTAAATATTATCCTTCTTGGTAGTTAACTGCATATTGTTTCTACCACAATGGTAACATTATATTCACAATAGAGTAAGGTTTCGCAACGGTCAAATTAATGTCGATCTGAAATATTGATAGCAGAATGATTAATTACGCTTATAAACAGAAATTACGACAGTTTATCGAGAGGACAAAGGGAAACTATTATTAAAGATACACTGTATTTGGGTGATGTGGGGATGTTTTGTTGTAAAGTCATATTGTTTTAATTAAGTTACTGCGGCTTTTTATGAGGGAACAACACTATTGTGAATGGCTTAGAAGCTTACTGAGGCTTTTATTGATTTTTTGACAGTGTTTTTAATAAAGATACTAAGTTATTTTATTCTCTTACTTTTTATTTTTAACTCCTCTTATGTCGAATGTGATTTATGTTGTTGTATAGATAATGTTCCGTTAAGTGTGGTGCTAATTAATGTTTGCTCGAGATATTTAATGAAAAGGAAAGTGCTTTTACTAGTTAGGTCTTTGTGTCTATACGGACCGTGCAATGTACTATTTAATAATTTTCGATAAATTATCCAATGGTAATGTTGAAACTTTTATGTGCTTTAGGTTTCCAAATTATTTTCTAAATGCTATTTTAACAGTTGCGCCATTACGCTTGTTCAAAGTATAAACCTTGCAGGTTACATACCAAAGAGAAATGCAACCTCTTTCGAAAATATTTCTTTTTTTGTAATAGCGATCGTCTTTTTGTTTAGACGACGCGCTATCTTGAATTCTGGACAGTTAATATAAAAACATCGATTTGTGTATCAAAATTATTATTACATATTTTTCACCGTCAAGTTGTGTATTTTTATTTAGTAATTCACCGGCGTACACTGCATTTTGTAAATCGCTTGCACATTAATAGTACGCTTCCGTACTTTTCGCTGATCCTGAATTTTGTAACGTTCATTTTAAATAGCTATGATAACTTTTTCGCTACCTTCTTTTAGCGGGAAGATCCTTCACATTCAGACAGGCTTTTGGCACCCTTGTATGAAAAAATAATTAAAAAGTTTGAGCTTCCTCCGGGATTTGAATGTGATAAAAATGTGGCTTGGCAAGTAATTGTTAATTTCGTACACTCATTATTATTTTAAGTTGACACGCTAGTGATGGTGGCGTGCCGTCCGCCATATTTACGTGTGTACTGCGTGCGTGTTTCCATGTTAATTGTATAGAAAGCAAGTGTCTAGTTTAATTAGCATAGTTATTCTGTAAAAATCTAAAACTAAACTCTCCCAAATGAGTGTTTTTTAAAACTTATTTTTGTAACTAGACTATATAAACAAAAAATACGATATCGATAGAAATTAAACACTTTTTACGGATTACAGTGCGTATATTATTAATTCAGGCGTTGTTTTAGAATTGTGTCTTAGAAGTGTCAATACGACTGTAGGAAACCCGACTAAGAAAATTCGACTGAGAGAGAAACTAAGCCAAGCTCTGACCTAACTCACAATAGAGGGTTTTTTATGACCGTTAATGTTTAACTGATTAATATACGGACGATAATCGTTGCAGTTGATTGAACATTTTCACCAAAATTTCTCACAAACCAGTCAATCCATCAATCAAATCGTTCATTTGCATTTTTGCCAGCGAACGAAAACGGGAAGCACCCAGCTGACTCAAATATAGATCAAGACTTCGTTTGTTTTAGTGAAACACGCCCTTAAAAGATTTTAAAACACTGTTTAATTTAGACCCTGTTTAAATGTGATGCCGTCTCCTTCAAACAATATTGTCAATAAAGTGACAGCATCACATTTAAACAGTGTAAGGCCGTTAATGTTCAAATATACACAAAGATAAATTATACAGTTAAATCGCGAGTGTACCAACTTATTCAAATAAAACGCAACACAGAAAACGCCTGTGCGTTTGCAATGAGCACAATAATAAATATATTTGACAACATCACATACATTGCTCCGATTCCAAAGTAAGTAGCTAAAGCACTTGTGTTATGGAAATCAGAGACAACGGTGGTATCACAAACACCCAGACCTCAGCCAATATTGAAAAGTTCGTTTTTCTAAATTGACCCAACCGGGGATCGCACCCGGGACCTCAGAGATGGCGACACCTTGAAAAACCGGTGTAGGTACAAAGCCACTCGACCACGGAGGTCGTCATAAAATAAACAAAAAGTTGCTGCATAAAGGAATAATGCGATATACTACATGCTTTCAAGAAACTTTTCCATTTATGCCTGCCTTGCATAGCTTTCAATGCTAAATTTGTTTGGCACGGATGCCATTTGGCAAAGCCATGCAGCGGCCGTATAAACTGTTAAAACAGTTTACTGGAATTTGAGGTTGTATAATCAATGACGTCGTAAGGCAGTTAAATCTTTTTTCATATGTTAAAATTGTTGACTTGAGATTTGTGAAGTACCTAATTGGTAACTGCTCTTTCTATTGTAGAAATCGGGTCCGAGTGAAAGAAAACTTGAAATAACTTGAATTTATATTCTAATTATTTCTGATTTGTGTGATGAATTTCAAAATTGCCTTTATTTGACAAATGAAATACCCTGATGTTACCAAACTGTTTGTTCAATTGTTTGTACTTTAAGTTTATCCAGGAATTATTCCCTCCCCGAGACCTTTCCCGAGACTGTATAGTCTCCGCTTGATTAAGAGTTAAATTTCTGCTAATAAAAAAACCTTCAAAAACTGTAAAGCCAGGTATAAAAAAGCAAGAAATAATGTCCAAATCAGTTCAATAAAAAAAACGTCTGTTGAAGTCGTCTTTGAGTAATTGGGGAACATAGCTAGAAATAAAAATAAATATACGCGACGAATAGATAACCTTCTCCTTTTCAATTTTTTAAGTCAGTTAAAAATGAGTCATTTTCATGCTATTTTAACCCCCGACGCAGCGCAAAGAGGGGTGTTATAAGTTTGAAGCCTATGTTTGTGTGTCTGTACGTATATTCGTAGTGCCTAAACAGATCAAGCGATTTTAATGCATTATTTTTTTTATTGAAAGCTAAATTAATCGAGTTTAAAAATCGTAGACGTCGGGGGACCGCTAAGTTAATGGATTTACATCTAAGCTCGTCACATGTCTAGCTATACCTAACAGTATACTCATCAGTCCAGACATTTGACGAGCTTAGATGTAAATCTATACTTAGCGGTCCCCCGACGTCTACGATTTTTTCATAGATCTATTTATGACTTGAAGATATTATTTTTAACTTTTAAAAGTAAGCTTTTTGTATGGGGGTTTTTATTAAAAGTTAGACTTTTGTTTAAGATTTGATATCTCTCTCATATCTGCCCGTTTTGAACATAATTTGATATATCACAGATGCATGTCGCCACTCGACTAGGGGGTCAACAAATGAGTCACTGAGTCACGCTAACCTCGTATAACCTTGATACACCTCAAACAAATGGACAATATACGTGCAGTTTGTTATAAGACTCTGTTCACATAAATCGGCACGTGCAACTTGTGTAAGCAAATTAATGTGGCTTCAGACATTATTACGATTAAAGTTTATAGACATTGAAATACTTTAGATAATAATAAATAAATAAATATTTGAGAACATCACATACATTGCTCCGATTCCAAAGTAAGTAGCTAAAGCACTTGTGTTATGGAAATCAAAGACAACGGTGGTATCACAAACACCCAGACTTGAGCCAATATAGGAAAGTTTGTTTTTCTAAATTGACCCAACCGGGGATCGAACCGGGACCTCAGAGATGGCGACACCATGAAAACCGGTGTAGAAAGCCACTCGACCACGGAGGTCGTCAGCTTGGAAACAATTCTACTAAACACACAATCAAACTTAAACGCTGTAGTTGAAACTGAACATACTACCGCACTGGTAAAATAAAAATTAAAACAATAGTACCTTTAGTAGGCGTGAAGTAAAAAAAATAAGTTCAGCGGTCCTTTTTCAGTCGTTCACTCTTGACAGAGTGGTCGTGGTTGATGACGCTGCACTTTATTGGCTAAAACAGCCCCCGTGATGCGCCTTTACCAGTTGCGGATTTTAGCGTGTCGGGAACTTAGGACTGTGGAGGTTTGTATCGCAGCTTTGATGAGGTCTGTCCAACGCGTAGTGATCGACCGCGTAACCGCTTGCTCTTTACCTGCCGCTGGACAACGAGTCGTTCCATGGATTGTTCGTTTCGAACAACGTGTCTGAAATATTTGAGGATTGGTTTTTTCGCAGTCGACGATAATTTCTGCTTTAGTTCCTCCAGGATCGAAACGTTAGTCCTAAACGCTGTTCAAGGGATCCGCAGCAGTCGCCACCAGCACCACATTTCGAGTACATCGATTTTGCGTCAGTCTTTGTGGCGTCCACGTTTTCCAGTTAGTTAGGATTTTTACTTCACAACACGAAGTGTCCATATTCATGACGTGCATGCTGAGTACCAGTTTATGAAAACTGTTTCAAATATCGAAAACTTAATCGCAAAGAAATAATATCAGATAATTTTCGACATCGAAACGGTTTGCGCACCCTTAACTACAAGTCTGAATAGTACCTTCAACCAGGGCGAGTTTTATGGCCAGGTTTTATTATCGCTTTTATAGCAGCCCTAATTGCGACACGTCTTAAAACTATAAAGGACAGTAAAAACAACTTTCAGATTTTTTATTTTATTTTTATCTTTTTTTGCACATCATCCATTTCTTAACGTCCCCACTGCTGGGCACGGGGGGCTGATTATGTAACTCTGTTGCTAACAATTCTCAATTGAAATCGATTGAAACCGCAGTTACATTGCTGCTTTAAGGAAGAAAGTTGTCACACTAGTTCATACTAAAGCAGCAATGTAACTGCGATTTCTGACAGAGTTGATTGCCACAAAGTTACATAATCAGGGGGCAGGCCTTTCTTATGGATGGATAAGAAGGACGGGCCATAACTCACCACGCGGGCCCAATGCGAATTGGTGGGTGTTAACAACAGCAAATGCAGCTGGGACCAACGGTTTAAGTTTTACCATAAAATACATATTGGTTTAGGTGTTTTACTGTTTTTGAGTTCCGAATCTTAAAAGGAACAAAAGAATCTGTTTTTGTAGGAACGCGTGGAGGTCTTAAATACTGCGTGGTTACTTTAAGCATTTTTTGATATAAAACTATAATTTTCTTTCTTTAAGTAGACAAAGATTTTTTACTTTAACTTTGCCAAAATGACGTTGTTTGTCTGTTTATTCATTTATTTGGTTACGCTTCTATGTCTTATCTACTCAACCGATCATCATGAAATTTTGCATAAACGTTGTCAGGGGTACAGAATAGATATATAAAAAAGAGAGAATACTTTTTTAAATTGGGATTTTAGCATTCACAATTATTTATTATACAATACTAAATAATACACTAGAAAAATACGACTCGCACCAGATCATAAATTTTGGACGGAAATCGAACCTTTGGATGCTCTTACCATTAAAAAGAAAAGAGATACTATTCCCCACAGTTAAAATATAACTGTCCACGCAGACGATATCGCGGGCGGTCGCTAGTTATTAATAATTAAATCCTTTTTAAATTTTGAGATTTAAGCATTCACAATGCTATTTTATATAATACCAAATTATTTTCTATAAAAAACACGACTCACACCTGATCATGTTCTTGGTACTAGTGACTCAGTAGCTCAGCGGTCAGAGCATTGGACCGGATATCCAAAGGTCGCGGGTTCGATTCCCGTCCGAGAACATGATCTGGTGCGAGTCGTATTTTTTCTAGTATATTATTTGGTATGATTCAATCCTGTCATGGACTGCACTGCACACGGTCCCAATCCACATAACATTATAGCAAAGAGTCCTTTCTTCACCAATAACAATTAAACTACAAGCCATCAATGCAAGTAGAAGAATAATTACCGTTAATAGTTTAATAATCAATTGCCACTTGTATACACAAACTAAAGACTTGACGTATCCGATCGCATTAAGACATCAGTCACTTGTAACACGTGAGGTTTATGCGAATTGTAAAAATATGTGTGTTTAGTTTGTAACGATTTTATAATTTTAACATCCAAAAATAGACACATTTGCAAGGGAATAGAGCAAACTAGCAACCGCCCGCGACTTTGTCCGCGTAGACTTTAGTAGTTTTTTTTTTCTTTAATAGATATTTACAAACCTAGTTTTGGCAATTACAAACACAACAAAAATTCTGCCAAATCGGTTAACACCCGGTTTCTGAGGTAATTTATTGAAAATTTAACTTTATCTGAGGGGTCCCTCGGATAAAATGAATCCTCCAACAAAGTGCCTCAGAAACCGGGGGTAAGCTGTTTTTAGTGATTATTCGTCATTGGCAATTGATTTTTATTTAAATACTAGCTTTCGCCCGCGACTTCTACAACGCAAAATTCATGTTGTGGCTTTTCTAAAAACACCCATGACGCGTTGTGAATTTCACTTTGTGGTCTTTCTGTGATTACAGAAAGACCACAAAGTGAAATTCACGTCGTGGTCATCATACCAAACGACCACTCAGTGAACACTAGCACTAATCGGTGCAACCTAAACACGACGGACAGGTAATTGTGATTTATTACACGTTGCATTTACACTACCTATAAGTACCTACAAATAAAAAGTATCAAATGAAAATCAAATGTTAATCCTAGCTTTGAACTATCTGTGCACTAAATTTTGTCTGATTTCGTTTAGTTTTTTCTGCGTGATTGAGTAACAAACAAACAAACTTTTACAATTATAATATTAGTGGAAAATAGCAGAATTTTGTAATGCAAATTTGTTAAAATTTCGTTATTTACACAAGTGAAAGCAAAGCATAAAGACTTATTAGGTACTACTATTGTTTCATTCAATGGTTAGTTTGCAACCGATCCACAATAATATGTGCTAAGAACTTATTTTTAAAAATTACGTGATAAAAGGGAAAACAATGGCAGAAAGATATAAAAATAACAAAAAAGTGGAGAAGAAGATATTTTGGAGACAGGTACGTGGTATTATTAAATAAGAAATTCCTGACAACTCACACCAATAATTAAGTCCGATATAAGCAGAACTTGTATTATGAAGACTAACTAACGGACACAAAATATAAAATAATAATAATTAAACATTTATTTCGGACAACAAAGATCCATATTGACTTAATTACAACATAAACTTCTATGTCTTGATCTTCTTGATTTGATCTTGTTTCCATCTCTTCAGGTGACTTGTCTTTTGATGCAGGCAGATTTTTTATTTTTTTCAGCTAGTAGTATGCAGCGTCTCATCACTGTTCGACATTCTGTCCGGTCTTACAACATCAGCCCCAACAGTGATCATAGCGCAGCTGAAAAGCGAAGCCAATTCTACGCACGTCATCACTGATGAAAATATATCGTGGGCCTGTAAGTTCTTAAAGTTACTTAGTTATTAGAATATTATAAAGTCTATAATATAAATAAATATTTGACAACATCATATACATTGCTCCGATTCCAAAGTAAGTAGCTAAAGCACTTGTGTTATGGAAATCAGAGACAACTGTGGTATCACAAACACCCAGACCTGAGCCAATATAGAAAAGTTCGTTTTCTAAATTGACCCAACCGGGGATCGAACCCGGGACCTCAGAGATGGTGACACCTTAAAAACCGGTATACAAAGCCACTCGACCACGGAGGTCGTCAATACAGTCAGAAGTAGCTTAACTTTATATTTCTCTAGCACATCGACTATGTATCATGCTATTTTAATAAACTGCAATCCCTAGTCGAACAGTTTAATATTAATGCGACATGGTATTAAAGTGTTCATGACTTGTGTCTAGTCCATACAACCTTTAATTTGTAGCCGAATATTGTAGCAAAATTTCATAAGCAAACAAAGCGAGCAAGTTGCAGCTATGATAAAACAAAATATAAGGGTCTTCTCTTTTTTCATTCTTTCTTCGAAAAGCAAATAAAAGGGCATGTTATTTTTTTGTCGTATTGTCCATTAGCCAATTAATAATATAATAAATATAAGACATCATTCAAAAACCGCTAAACAGATTTTTATAGGCTATTCACAGTTTGGTAGATTGGAGTCCAACTTAAAATCTAAGCCATGTTTTATCTATGTCGTGGGCCAATCGTTGAACTGGGCCGATCGAGATCTGCCTGGGCAGATCACGATACGCCGGCATTTCTTGATTTGCCTTTTCAAAACCCGCCATATCGTTCAAAGCATAACGTTTGACGATATGCCCGGCCATGCTTGGGCAAATCGATTCTGTAGGGTGACCAAAGTAACTGACGCTCGTAATTCACTCGGAAAGCACTTTTTTACCCGACTGCAAAGAAAGGGTTATGTTTTTCGCGCGTATTTTGTATGTATGTGTGTTTGTATGTATGAGTGTTTGTATGTAATATTCTTTATTACCTCATATCTTTAAAACGGCTGAATGGATTTATTTATTCCATTAACTCACTGTTATGGTTTTTATTATCGTAATTTTCGATTTCTTGTGACGCCGCCATCTTGCTCGTACGTAAACACACAGCTGACAGAGCGCAAACAGCGTTACAGCGCTACAAGCGTCGCGAAACGGAAGTATATTACGATGCGCCCAGCCATATCTCGATGGGGCCAAGTACTAGTAGAGCAAATCGACGAAAAGGTTGCTTTTATCGATCTGCCTATATTTTGATTGGGCACTTCATGATATTATTGGCTAGATCACGAAATGCCGGCACAGCGTCATCTGACCAGGCAGATCTCGATCGGCCCAGTTCAACGATAGGCCCACGACATCTATACCAGGTGGATAAAACCAGGAAAACAGCTTAAACTCTCCGTAGTACTAGCTTTCATACACTAAGGAGGTCATTTAAACTGGTCGCTATATTTTTCTACTACCTACGCGGACGAAGTCGCGGTCGGAGGCTAGTACTAAAGCGCTTGTGTGATTGAAATCAGAGACAACGGTGGAATTACAAACACCCAGCCAGACCGGAGCAAAAAGAAAAGTTTGTTTTCTAAACTCACCCAGCCGGGGGTCGAACCCGGGGCGTCAGAGATGGCGACACCTTGAAAACCGTTCTACAAACCACTTGACCACGGTGGTCTTTAATTATAATGTCACTTACTAAATAATTAATCATTTAGTTCAGATTTTTATTACCACTGCAATGTCATCTGCCCATTACGAGCAATTGTAGATCGCTATTTTTGGGAGGTCATTAATTTATAGTAAGATTGTAGTCTGTTTATCCTTACTTGTCTTGATTGATAAATATTCTTCACCCAACTCTTCATTGAAAAAAACAATTATAAAATACAACAAATTGTTTTCCACAATTACATTTCGAAATAAATTATTAATTATTAGTGACAATTTAATTTAATAAGACTATGTTGTTTTAAAAAATTTAAAAGATGTATGGAAACTGTCAAAAGCTGTTTACTAAATAGAACAAGTAAGAATAAACAGACTATTAGCATAGAGGCTAAAATAGAGCCTTACGAAACACCGATTTTATCAGACTTTAATTTTGAAGCATAATCTCTGCCTGAGAATTTATAAACATGCCTTTTATCTCTCCAAAATGAACTCTATTTAAGAGATAGCTTTTTGTCCATTAAGGAAGTGCCTCTTATAATACCTTATGCTTCACATTTTTTAGAAGAAGATCATGTGAGACGAAATTGAGTGCTTTACACATATCAAAGAATATTGGTACTGTTTTCAGTCTCATCTATTTTGTAACCTTTTTGAAATCCGTATTGGTTGGGGTCACGGATTTGAAATTTTTGGTTTGTTGATTGCAATCACAAATATCGCTACCTACTAAATTAATATTTTTATTTGCAGCATCCGCATGCCACTTCGCAGCAATTCTCTGGGTGCTCATTCTAACGACCATGGCACATTTCATCGGCCGCAAAAAGACACTGATGTTTTTGAACACTTTCTTGTTTTTTACTTTACTTAATTTATACTTTACTACAAACATGACATGGATTATAATCAACCAAGCATTAGTAGGTATAAACAATGCCGGAATGAAAACAGTATTCTTAATGCTCATAATTGAATATGCTAGCTTACAAAATCGAGGTACATTTCTAACATTTTATGTAGCTGGATTTTTCTGGGGTGTGTGGATATCCAATGCGCTGGGTACTTTCTTTCACTGGTCTTCAATTGGATTATTTGGAATGATTTGTACAATTTTCTTATATATTGCTTTATTTATATTACCTGAGTCTCCTTATTGGCTAGCAAGAAACGGAAAATATGACGAATGTGCTTTATCTCATCGTTGGCTCAAAGGAGTAAGTGATGACGCAGAAAAGGAACTGGGAATGCTTGTTACTAGTCCGGTAGACAAATCAGATAAATTTGAAAAAGATACGTCCAATGCTTTTGGGCAGTTAAGAATGGTATTAAAACCAGAAAATTATAAACCTTTCCTTTGTTGCATACTTCTTCAGTTTTTGTATTTTTTTACAGGTAAATCTGGACTAATAATTTATTCAATAGATATTTTGAAAACGATAACTGGCAGTAATGTATCTGCATACAAATGGATGTTGATTCTTGATGGTGTTTCTGTAATTGGAATGTACTTAGCCAGTATCTTAATCAAAATTACGACACGCAAAAGATTACTGATACGGGGTAGTTTGTTTCCTATGTTGTTTTTGTTTGTTCTGGCTGTTTATTTGTATCTAGTGAGGTACTCTATAGTAACTGATAAAGTTTATGTTACTTTGACTCTATTAGTATTTTACTCTATAAGTGTATGCTGCGGGCCTATTGTATCCACTAATATTGTAATAGGTGAATTACTGCCAGTCAGTAATAGTATCAGTGTTATACTTACAGCGATGAGTTTAAAATTGATTTTTGGGATTGATTATAAGGTATCGTTTTATATTTATAAGTATTTCGGTAACCACGGGGCATTTTTATTTTACGTGGTTGGCCAGTGTATTGTACTATTTTTTGTTAATTATTATATACCTGAGACGAAGAACAAAACACTAAGTGAAATTACTGACTATTTTAAGTCTAATAGAATAAAAGCGGATCAGGAAAACCGTCATGAACGAGATGATTTTTTGTTGAAATAAAGCCTTGAATCGATTACTACTGTTTTTATTGGAATTACAATTCCGTTTCATAATTTGTACAAAATATTTCAGTAAGTTTGAGTAACAGTTTTATTATGTCACAGGCAGAGTAATGTGCAACCATAGTGTAGGTACTAAATAGTTACTAAGCATAGTTTGAACTTCTACCACGCAATAAGGGGCTGACATGAGCCAACTAGCGCCGCCAGTCGATTTTATTTTATTTATTCTAAATAAGCCCAATTTCTTAAAAAAGGAATCAGTCAAAGTTTTATTAATAACGTCTAATATTTATTTAATAACTTTACACAGTTTGAAAAGGCATTCTAACAGATTTAAAAAGAAGATTTTGTTAAAAGTGCCACTGAACCACTGTTGGTTCAAACCCGTTTTTAAACTATTGGACGTATTTTGTAATGTTGTAACGTTATTCAATAAACGTAAGACGTCATTCACAAGACCTTGACTGATTCCTTTTTTAAGAAATTGGGCTTATTTAGAATAAATAAAATAAAATCGACTGGCGGCGCTAGTTGGCTCATGTAGCCCCCCTTCAACGCCGGCCCGGACGCCTGACTCCAGCTATAAAATCCATCTTTGGATACATCTACGATTCTACATGGGGTTAACCTATACTTACTACTTACTTATTTAATTTAGATAGACTCCTAATAACTCAATTTCCACTTTTCGAACTGTTTGTTGTTAAGGCGACGCACTAAATAACTAACACGCGATAAACTATTTTCTTAGCGATTGTCTCGCTCAAACTCTCGTAAATTACACTTAACTATCTCACTCATGGAAAGAGTTTTGCGACGCCAAACCGGTTTTTTTTTCGTTTAAACTTAAATCGGTCAGGTTTATCTGGAAAATGCAAATCTCTGTTTTAAAAGAGGTTTCTTTGATATTTTTTTCTCTGTTATAAAAGTTAACGAATCGTGTTTCTGCAACTAATAAAATGAAGTCAATGAAATAAATAATCAGGTTATTAAATATCACTTTTATATGTTTTGTAATTGATGAGAAAACTAGAGATCCCTGCCACCAAAATGTCCTATGCGTCCTCTTAAGGAGTTCCGTTGTGCTTTCGCAGTTCAAGTCTAGTAGAACGTTCTTTACTATAGTTAAGCACCTAACTTGTTTCAGATTGTCATAAACCTACTAATATTTCAATCAATATACAGTTCCCGTTTGATTTTGAGGAGTTCCCTTGTATATCTCAAATTCCAAGGTCCAATCCTAATGAAATTAAATTGGTATCACCCTAATAGTATCTGCTATAAAAAAAATCCTAATCAGTTCACAACAAAAAAGTTATGGTCGATCATCCGTAAAAGCTCATTATAGTTGTAACGAAAACGACAGTATTTCATGAAAACTACTGAACCGATATCAAAATTTCAAAAAATTTATGTATAACATTAAAAAAAATACGCAACGAATAGATAGCCTCCAGTTATGCACATTTTTGAAGTCTGTTAACAAATAGTGCACGTCGTCAAATAATGTACCTACCAAGTTGTGACCAGTGATAGTGGACGCACCAAATGCACATAATATTATAAATGGTATTCGGCAAAGGAAATCTGCAAACAAAGAACCAAACGAGGACAAAACAATAATTTTTACATTAGGTAAAACATTATAAAATACCAAATGAAAAGAAAATGGTGGCAGTTACATATTAAGCAAAAACACATATAATTATTTAAACATAAGCGTGCAAATATAAAATTGTATATTAAAACAGTAAATCATATTATTCACGACTGTATCATCATGTACTTGTTTGATCAGTTGCACTTTGGACAAACATCATTACATGAGATTTTTAACACATTACTATGGCAAAACAGTCAGTTAAAAATCTCATCATGGAGGGAAAACACGTAAATACAAGGATATTTATTAGACAGGTACAAATGCATTTATTAATGTTTTGTTTGATATGAGCACCAAAATGTGTTAGTAAAAAAAACTTTTTATATTATTGTAAACTTTTGCATCGACTGTAATTTAATTATTTTCTTGGTTTTTTACCTAAAAAATCTTGGTGGTCATCTCAATCATTATTGTATTTTGTGTTTTTATGAAAAAATCTTCTTATAATATAAAAATGAATCGCAAAATGTGTTGCTAAGCGCATAACTCAACAACGCCTGGACCAATTTGGCCAATTCTTTTTTTTAAATGTTCGTTGAAGTTCAAGGATGGTTTTTACGGCGAGAAAAAATCGAATAACTGCCGGAAAAACCTTTAAAAAAGCCCTTTTCTCTTTCCCATACAAACGTTTTCTAACTAAAACGTAGAGTCAATTTGAGCTTTATTATTATTGTATAAAGTTCATATTAAATTACAAGCATTCACGGTTATTAAAACAATGTAGGTATGTTCCTAATGTCAAAAAGTCAATTTGCACTTTATTACCGCTATTCAAAGTTAAAATTCAATCATATCTATCAAAACAGTGTGCGTTGGAGGATTTAATGTATATCATTTGACATCTCAACGTAGTATTATATTCTCTTTGGTCATTTCCCCTGAGAGTAGGTAGAATGCATTTCATTGAATAGTACCTATGGCGTTATGTTGGTAGTGCTGACATTTTTTTCTTATTGCGTTGTAATAAGGTGCAAAATTATTCCATCTGATTATCAGATTAATTTTAAAAGAATACAATATTCGGTCAAGTCGCTTATATGCTATGACAATTAATAAAGCACAGGGCAAAGTTTAAGAGCGGCTGGTGTAGAACTGCGCAGTGATTGTTTCACCCATGGCCAGCTCTAATGTCGCCAGCTCGAGAGTCAGCTTGCCGAATAGCCTTTTTATTTTGCAACCGGATAACATGACAAGAAATGTGGTAGGTATTCAACATGTTACAAAAATACCCCTAATGCCGAATATGGTATATAGGGACCATCAAACTGAACAACTTTTACTATTAGGACTAACTCTCAAATCGCGAAAAAAAATCAGCTGTTTCATACATTTAGAAATTTTCGATTTTAAAAATAGTAATTTAGATGCATTAAATATTAATCATGACAATAATTCTATAAAACAGATTCAATGCACTAAATTCTTGGGTATCTATATCGACGCCAGTTTAAATTGGAAACCGCATATAGAACACATAATATGTTCAAAAGCGAAAAGTTGCAAACAGGGAAGCGTTCTAAATGCATAATCATGCTTATGTATCCACAATCTGGTATGGTGTCTTATTTTGGGGAAACTCCACAGATAAGGAGACAGCCTTCAAAGCTCAAAAAAAATGTGTACGGGCAATGTGTCACTTAAAACAAACAGACTCTTGGAAACCGTATTTTAAAGAACTCCAAATACCGACGCTCCCTTAGCTATATATCCGCGAGTCAGTTTTATATGTTAAAAAGAACATTACCAATTACAAAACTTTAAACAGTTAAAGCTATAAAAATGTGCTACAATCCACTGCATGTAAGACCAGTATGTACTCTAAAAGTGTCTTCTCAATGGGTGTTAAAATTTATAACAAATTACCGCAAAATATTAAAGAAATTTGAGAATCCTAATATTTTTAAGAAACAATTAAATAAATTTCTAATTGACAAAGCATATATTTACTCGATTGACGAATATATCAAGGACAAATAAAATTATTATTGTAATTATTTACAATCATGACATTTTAATTTCTTTGACATTTAAAGCACTACTCTACTATCCTTTTATGTCATTTTTATTATTATTTAATGTAACGTTATCCCGAATATTTAGGACAATTTAATCACCTAATTTATATGTACCTCAGTAGCGCGGCATGTTTATTGTTTTTCTTAAATAAGTTAAAGAATTTTGGCAACTATTTTCAATGTTGTTTAAGTGTTCTGCATGATAATAATTTGCACACCCGCGAGGGTAGGATATGGCGTACTTTGTTAATTTTAAGTCAGCTGTATTGTTTATACCCATGTTCAAGCAAATAAATATATTGATTGATTAATTTAATTTTTGTATGAAACAGCTGTTTTCTATTTCGCTATTTCAGAGTTGGTCCCATAGTAAAAGTTGTTGTTTGATGGTCCCTATATACCATATTCGGTATTAGGAGTATTTTTGTGACACGTTGTATATTATAGAGAAGTGTTGGATGATCGAGGTTGATAATCCTGATAATGCACAACATATTTTTATTTAGAAGCTGTATCTCGGTCGTAAGCAGAACAACTCACCAAAGTTTCACCATAATTGGATCAAATGGTTTAGGAGTTCCGTCATCTGTACACTTAGATCTTTTAAACTATGCTCAAAAAACTGCATCAAAATCGGTTCATAAGTTTGGGAGCTAGGTTGCCTTAGAGACAGACAAACACACACAGGTCAAACTTATAACACCCCTTGCGTAAGTTGTGTACGTCGTATACACAATCAAGTATGGTCATTTTAAAGTCTTGGTTTTCCGCTAGGGATTGAACTAGCTGTGATCTGATGATGACCATCCAGGGCGTGAATGGAGAAGATTCAGATCGCAATATACACCCAACTGATCTGGTCAGCATTCTAAGAGATGTAAGCATCAGAATTTTCAGTTGTAAGAATTTTCAGTTGTAAGTAAGTTCAGTTTTATGCTATATTCGCGGTATTTTTAAACATATCCTTACATCTCTTAAAATGCTGGTCAGATCACTTGGGTGTGTATAGAAATCTGGATCTCCTCCATTCACTCCCTGGATGGCCATCACCAGATCACCGCTCGGTCAATCCCTGGCGGAGAAGCAATGCTTAAAAGTTACTTCGTTTGTATGAAAATCGACTGGCGTCCTTAATTATGTGGCCACCGCTATATATAGATATCCTGTAGTTTAGTCTAATAACGTCACACTCACCACATTAGTAACTACATTGTACCCGTGCGAAGCCGGGGCGGGCCGCTAGTTATAGATAAATTCATAAACACGATGCTGACAATGGTCGAGTGGTTTGCATGCACAGTTATTCATGGTGCCGTTATCTCTGTGGTCAAAGGTACAATCCTCGGCTGGAAGTATGAGTTAGGTGTATGGATCAGAATGTAGAGAGGACATAAATAGAGTTATAGAGAGTAAGGAAAGAGATAATCATAAGATAAGAATGCAACCGAATGTGATAAATGAAAGAGATCAAAGGGCGTGAGAGATGATGTGAGGGCAGAAAGGGCGTCTGGGAGAGACTGCGGCTGGTGAAGAAATACTGTCTGATTTATAGTTCTGTTTTCTTTCAGATAGTTATATGCAGCATCGCATTAATGAGTGAACTGTTAGTCGGGGTTACAACTGGAGCCCCAACAGTGATCATCCCACAGCTCAGGAGAGAGGCCAACTCTACATCATCTAATATCACTGACGAGATGGTGTCATGGGCATGTAAAATATTTAAATATTTGTATGTAATTGAATAATTCCAGACAACTCCATCAATCACTAAAAATACTGGCTATTCCTTAATGGATTTTCAGACGCACGTTAAAAACTCCACTTTGCAAAAATACTGAATTAAGGATTAAAATGGACACAGGAGTGCATACAAATCCATCAATGGATCCCTTACAAGGGATTTTAGTGGCTTTGTTATTTGTATGTGATATCTGTAAATATTCTTTAATTATTTTTTACAGCATCGGCAAGCAGTTGGGCAGCAATCGTATGGGTAGCTATTCTCATAACAATGGCACATTTATTTGGCCGCAAAACAACAATGATCTTCCTAAACATCTTTCAATTTTCGGCGTTCCTAAATTTTTACTGCAGTGCAGATATAACAATGGTAATAGTCAATCAAGCGTTACTAGGAGTAAACCAAGCTGGTGTGATTACGTTATTTGTTATGATAATAAGTGAGTTTGCCATCGTGCAATACAGAGGCCTATTTTTAACATTTAAAGTAGCTGGTTTCTTATGGGGTATTTGGATATCAAATGCTTTGGGTACGTACTGTCATTGGACATCAATTGGAATGTTTGGAATGGTTTCTAGTATTTATATTATGATAGCATTCATTACAGTACCAGAATCTCCTTATTGGCTAGCTAGAAAAGGAAGATATGAAGATTGTGCTTCATCTCATCGTTGGCTTAAAGGAGATGGTGACGGTGCTGAAAAGGAACTAAGCCGGATCATTGCCAGTGGAATAGAGAGAGAAGACGAATTTAACAAAGATAGGGTGAAAAATAGTTGCGGCACAGTTGAATGTCGATATTTAAGAGTTATTTTTAAACCAGAAATGTATAAGCCTATGTTTTTTTGTGTCCTTCTACATACTATGAATGAATTTTCATGTAAAATAAATTTAACAATTTATGCTATTGATATTTTAAAACGGATAACAGAAGATGAGCAATCTGCGTATACGGGGATGTTGATACTCGATGGTGTAACGGTATTCGCAATGTATTTGGCAAGTATTTTGATAAAGATAGCAAAGCGTAAAAGACTTCTATTATCGGCAAGTTTGTTAACAATATTTTTAATGACGGCTTTATCTTTTTATTTGTTTTTAGTGAAGTATTCTGTAGTAGTCGAGAACGTTTATGTGACAATGACAATATTAATTATTTATTCAATAAGCGTCTGTTGTGGTCCACTAATAGCCACGTGTGTCACAATGGGTGAGCTACTTCCGGTTAGCAGTAGTTTGTGTGTTACGATCATCGCTACAGCTATTATGTTTATCAAAGGTACTTCCATAAAGGGGTCATTTTATATTTTTAAGTATCTTGGTAATCATGGAGCGTTTTTATTTCATGTAGTTGGTTTTTCCATTGTTTTGACTTTAGTTTATAAATATATACCTGAAACCAAAAACAAAACATTACATGAAATTGCGGATTTATTCAAAAGACCAAATATGTCTGATATTAAAGAATCTCATGAGCAGGATGAAGTTTTGATGGAAAATGTTAAAGTCTAGTACCTATGTCACATAGATATAAGAAACTCCTAGAAGAGTGAGGAATGGCAATTCCTCAACCCACCTCAGACTCTGTATTTTGTACTCATTACTGTGAAATTACAAAAGTGTATATTTCCAAGCTTCAAGGCTAGTAGGAACAATGTTTTTAATGTTGAACAATGTGCATATGATAGTTCTGATGTCAAAATTTGTCAACCTGGGTCTAAGCTTTGATTTTTGCAAAATAATTTGGTGTAGATAGATAAGATATATAAGTAGTATTTGTATAGTAGGTATAATAATAATAGTTATAGATATATGATTGACTGGCATGCTTGATCAATTTTTAAATTGTATGCTAGCAGGAATCGAATCTTTATCCTTCTCGTATTAAGGATCCATTATCGTTGAAGTGCTTTTTGCCAAACAGCCAGACAACTATAATGGCAAAAATTGAACAAATTTGCTACTGATAAATATGTTGTTTGCTGGTATAATTTAACCTAGTTCAATAAATATAATTTTACTAATTAATATTGTCAGAAAATAGCTTAATTGTAAATATAATAAAAACATTTAACAAAAAAATCCGACTGTTTATTTTTTGAACTGAAAATAAAAAAATCTTTCCTTTCTATTGCTAAGAAGAACCTGAGTTTAGCCAGGGGATATAGGACTTGTTAGGGTCATGAAGATGATGTTTCCTAGTTATGAAAAATAAGAACCAATCCTCGAGGAGTTCCTTGGGAAGGCTTATACTATACCCGTAGCACGATAATCTATCGAGAAAAAAACGTGCGTAACAAAATTTGTACGGCGCCATCTACCGCCGAAAAACGAAATGAAATTTCCTATAGATAATTACTTTATCGCCCAGTTTAACGCGCGTTTTTTTTCTCGATAGATGTTTTTGCTACGGGTACAGTAAAGGCCTTCCCCAAGGATCTCTTCGGGGATTGGTTCTGCGCTACCAGCGTCATTAGCTTTCATAACTATGAATCATCATCTTCATGACCCTAAAAAAGGATAGGACACTATCTCTCTGGCTAAACTCAGGTTCTTCTTAGCAATACGGGTACTCGTGTTGTACAGCCCCTTTCAAGTAGACATATAAAATAGTATTTTCTGATTTGGTGTTTAGAGCCTCGGAGCCCAGTGACTATAATATCAAGAGACGTATACTATCTTATAACTTTTTTGTGTTAAACATTTTGTTGCATCCATTAAACAGATAAAATTTTTGGGTGTCCTTTATTTTACTTACTAAAAATAAATAATTGCACAACAACAATAAATAAAAGTGTTTACGAACATAAGTGACCTTGGTCGAAATCCCACTTTTCCGAAATCAAAGAAATACTTCACATAATTTAGGAAATAACTATGAACCCGACTATAAAAGAACCCATGGCCGCGATAAACTAGATTACTTTTATAGGAGCTCCCTTTGTTTATGACTTGTACTTGCTCGATACATGGTACGTACGACCGTGTAATGTTTCCCTACAACATATATAAACTTGTATACTGACTGCACACTATTTGTTAATACCATAGTTGGAGTTTGATGAATTTCAAAAAATGGCCTTGTGTTAGTTAGTTACCAACGACTTCAATTTCATAGACGAGCTGTTCAAAACTAAAATTGTGACACAACCAATCTTCGCGGGGCATCAAATGTTTCTATCAGTCGCTCGCAATAGACTAAAGGAGTTGTGGTGCAGGCGCCGTAACTTAATAAGCAATTTTTCGGTACATACTGTACAGCCTGTCTAGTGTAGTATATACATAGAAGTCTTTGATATTGACCCACTCGATGGCGCAGTGGGTAAGCGCATTTGAACTGCAATGGCGTGCAACGATGGTTAATGAGATGAGTAAGTAACTAAAATCTTTAAATTACTTAAAGCCTGGGTCAAACGCGTAGCGTACCAAACAACGTTGTAAGGTATGAAATGCTATGGTATATGTCACTCCGGACGCGCGACTTATGCGCAGCAGCCGCGCGGCATTCCATGTGACATAATATAACTGTCATTATACATGTCAACGCAACGCTACGCGCTGTGCTGCATCCGGTTTGACCGGAGCCCAATCGCGCTAATTTCAACGATAAAACAAAAACTAAATCTAGATTTTTCGCATTCACAATGCTATTTATATATTATGATAAATAATATTAGAAAAAATACTAGAAAAAAACGATTTTTTTCTAATATTATTTATCTTAATATTTAAATAGCATTGTGAATGCGAAAAATCTAAATTTAATAATATTAATAATATTTGGTATTTCCTCACATTGATGAAATTGCGATGGCTTGCAGCGAAGAAGTAAAAAAGTAAGACTCGGTAGCATAATTGGTCAGAGCATTGGGCTGGAATCCCAAGGGTGCGGGTTCGAGTCCCGTCTGAGGTGCTACCGGTGAGTCGATTTTTTCTAATATTATTTATCTTAAAAACTAAATCCTTCACAGTTTCGTTTACAAAAAAAAATTGTTAAAAGCCTGCCTATTTAAATGAGAATCCTAAAGGAAAACCACAGATGCTTTAGTAAATAAAACCGAAATACCAACTATGGTTTGGTATTTATAACCGACGACCTCCGTGGTCGAGTGGCTTTGTACACCGGTTTCCAAGGTGTCGCCATCTCTGAGGTCCCGGGTTCGATCCCCGGTTGGGTCAATTTAGAAAACGAACTTTTCTATATTGGCTCAGGTCTGGGTGTTTGTGATACCACCGTTGTCTCTGATTTCCATAACACAAGTGCTTTAGCTACTTACTTTGGAATCGGAGCAATGTATGTGATGTTGTCAAATATTTATTATTATTTATTATTATTATTATTATATAACAAATAAGGTTTTGATTTTATCGATCATTAGCGCGATTAGCAGTTGCTCTCAGCTGCATTTGCAGTAATTAACTGTATTAAGCTGTATTGGTATGTATGGTGGCCCATCCTCTTTATGCGCCTATACGGAAGATCAGTGCCTCAGCATCAGCAGTTGGGACCTTAAATAGCTGACGATGAGTTGTAGTTTGATAAATTAAAAACAAAATACCCATCGTTGTGACTGTCAGCCACGGAGCGGTTATCTCACTGTTTTGAAGGTTTTTCGAACAATGATTCATTAGTGCTATGCAACTGATCACACAAATACTGACAATGGTGTAGTTAAATAATTATGTCACTTAAACAAATGACAAAATAGTGTCAAAAAGGACAAAAGTTGCAATACTCGTAAACTAAATAATATCAACAATCATCGTATACTTTGACCCGATTCTAAAATAATGTTAATGTTACTGTTTGTCCTTAAAGTTAAATAAAAAAATAAATAAATAAATAGTAGTTAGGTAATAGCAAAGCACCGTATTTGTTAAGGATATAAAAAAAATACAGATGTCGCGCTTCTCGCAACTATCGGAGGACATTAAAAATGAACTTTAAAAATAAAAATTGTAGAGTTTAGCCATCTGCTCATCCATTGAAATCGGAGAGAGTATCTACTTTTCTGTATCTATTCTTGTGTATGTTTATGAATTAATCCATTTAAAGAAAATATTGCATTGTTATAAATATTACTATTATATTGAAAGGTAATACTGTAACCTAAAACTTCTAAAAATTTCTAAGGTTTGTATTAAGGCTCAAACAAGGCCCTCTTTCCTTTTGAACTTTAGCTGAAGTTTTGTTTATTCTTACTAATATTATAAATACGAATGTCCGTTTGTTTGTTTGTTTGTTTGTTACACCTTCACGTCCTAACTACTGAACCGATCATCATGAAATTTTGCATACACATTGTCAGGGGCACAGAGAAGGACATACTCGTAGGGTCCCTTTCATTCCGAAAAAATAATTGTTCCCGAGGTATTGCAAAAAAACTTTCCTCGCAGACGAAGTCGCGGGCGGTCGATAGTTATATAATAATTTCTAAAATTTTCAATAGGTTTTAATAAGGATATTTATTTACTAAATTCAACGTTAAAATACAATTCACACTTGTAAATATACTTAGCGTAGCCTATATTTTTATATATAAAATAAAAAATAAAACCTCAAAATAAAACTCCAACACGACTAAAAATTACCCCAAATGCGATTTTTGTTTCCCAAAATGATACGTTTTGTATGAAAAGAAGATTTGCTTGTCTCCCCAATAATTATTTTTTTCCCAAATTGGGGATAAAACCTCCAATCTGCCAGCCCTGGCTACGCAAAGGAGCCTAGACCGTAAAAGATAGGGAGGTCCTGGTTTTTTCAAAATGTTGCCCAATGACATATATCTCTAGGTATTTTTTTCATCTGGTAATCATTCAAAGAAAAGGGCACATGCCCAGCCAAGGAAAGTTTCGGAAATATATCCGAATCACACTCCCCCCCCGAAAACGATATCTGCTAAACATTTTCAATGTTGAAAACGGTAACCACAAACATTCAGATCTGCGTTATTCTTTTGGTTCAGAAAGCGATCGAACTCGGGACCTCAGAGATGGCGTCACCATGAATAACTGTGTACCTACAAGACACTGATCCACGGAGTTCTTGGACTTCAATAACCTTGGCCCCGTATGTTTACCGCATTTGTTTCTTTAACATAATAGGTTTCCAAGAATTTATACAGCTATTTTAATTGTTTTACCAGTTGTATTATTATATCCTTTCCTGTGCATTTAAATAACAAGTAACGAACAACTTCGGTAATGAAAACGGTACATAATATACACACGGCACAATACAGAATATACACAATTTAATTTTATCTACCTAATAATATTAACACGCGGAAAGGAATTCAGTTTTATATGCTATTTGGCCATACACGTGCCATACGAAAATTGTAACAGAGAGCTCCTGCGAGCCTACGGAACTGAAATACAATCTTTATGCTGCATGACCTAGTCCCTGAAAGCGTATTGTCAGGGTTGCCACTTGAGTGTTCCCGTTTTTGTTGATGTTAAGCACTTCAGTTATATTTGAATGATGAGTGAAAATAAAAACAATACGTGAGTGAAACAGGTTTCTTCAATAAACAGTGCAATAGAACCACCTCGAATTCCTTGGTTTATTAACCCTAAAGTCAACAGAAATACCGCTGTTATAGCTTTAAGATTACGTTCTGGCCATTTTCCTTCAAAAAAGTTTGCCTATCTAATGAAAAAGGTGGAGTCACCTAATTGTGATATATGTGGTACAGTGGACAACGTTCAGCATATTTTGTTGGAGTGCAAAAAGTTTCACATCGAAAGAAAGAATGCGATAGATGCGATCCAGCTTAATATGTTGAATGTCGGTGTTACACAAAGCATTCTGGCGGAACCGAATTCGGAGTCCGCCATGATGCTATACCACCTAGCTTGTAAGTATAAACAATAAGGGTACGATGATATCCACTGGCTCTGTATTGTAATAATTATATTTGGGTTCGATGGAACTGACATGTTCAAAAAAAAAGTTCCTAAATAAAAAAATAAAAAAAAACAATGCAATATTGACAATAGGGTAAAAGTAAGTTAGTATACTTAATTAAGGTGTCGGCAACAGCGACAGGCGACCGCGACAAGCAACTGTGACAGGTCAACGCGACAGGTGACCGCGACAGTATTCGCTAAGTTTCACCATAGCGGTGACTAAAACAAATATTATATAGTGGGAACAAAAAAGTTCTTATCACAAAACCATTTACTTTACTGGGATTCAAATCTCCTACCACATTAGTAGGGCTGCACCAAGCAGCTATCAAAACACTACTTACATTTATTAGTCTACTACTACTATCATTTATTTACCACCTATCGAAATTGCTTCTACAATTTTGATATTTTAGTGTTTGTCAAAGTTACAAAAAACAATAGAGTCAAAGTTTTACTCACATGTCGTCAATCCGAATGCAAAAATCTTCTTCTTAATTATTGAAAAAAAAATACCAAAGTAACAACCCTAAGTTAGCTACTACGCTTGGCATTCCGCCAAAAGCGACCAAGAGTGTACGAACAGACCCTCGCAGAAATATCAGTCGGTTTGTACATACGTAGCACATGTAACGGGTGTTATTAATACTGGTTCACTTGATAAATTTAATTAAAAGTGTTATAACCATTCCTTTTAATGAGTTTCTTTGAAAATAAGGTAAAAGAGGACCTTAGACTACAGAACAAATAGTATTAGCGTCCTAGAGAGAATTGCCTAATTTTGTATTTGTTTTTTAATGTCCTTTTTCGCTGAATATATTCGAAGACGAAGATTTATTTTAAAGTTTTATTAATATACATATAATAAATATTAAAAAGCTTGATAACAGAATAAATGTGGTAAAAAAAATAGAAATTAAACAATATTAGAAAAAATACTAGAAACAATAGACTCACCCGTAGCACCTCAGACGGGACTCGAACCCGCACCCTTGGGAATCCGGCCCAATGCACTGACCAATTATGCTACCGAGGCGCTAGTGGGAGCGGCGAAATTTTCTAGTACTTTTTACTTCTTCGCTGCAAGCCAGCGCAATTGGGTGAGTCGATTGTTTCTAGTATTTTTTCTAATATTATTTATCTTAATATAAAAATAGCATTGTGAATGCGAAAAATCTAAAATTTAGGAATTAAACAATTAGAACTTTAGGAAAAGTGTGCGCCTAACTCACCAAACATGTTCATCATCACCTACAATTCTTGGCAAGAAGCAGTCTTACAATACATAAGACTTTGCTTCTTGCCAAATTTCATAACATAATAAAACCTTGCTTCTTGCCATATAACATGATTCTACGCCAACAGGAAGTACAGGAGGTATCATAAAGGGGTTAATTATTGACAACACAGGAGTTTCTGAAGCAAAGGCTAGAAATTTAAACAAGTTGAATTACAGTATACAAGCTTTATAATTGAGGAGCTCGGTGGTACAGTGTAGGCCTGGCCCATCGTTTGTGAAGGTTAAGCAACTTTTGCAAGGGTCGGTCATGGGATGGGTGACCAAATATTAATTATCTTGAGCTTCTCCGTGCTTCGGAAGGCACGTTAAGCTATTGGTCCCAGCTGCATTTGCAGTCGTTAGCACCGAAGAATCCGCATTGGACTCGCGTTGTGGGTCATGGCCCATCCTCCTTATCGACCCGTAAGGAAGGCCTGTGCCCCAGCAGTGCGGACATTAAAATAGCTGATGGTCATATACGGTTACCTTTTTATCACCCTGAAAAATTTCAGGGTCGATTCCCGTCTCAATAATAAGTATAAGAAAATTAACTCACTAAACTACTAAAAACTAATTCAGAATCCTTCTCACAAAATATCCTAAATATAAATACTACTCACACAGACACTTAGTGATAAAACAATGAATGACTTCAAAGAGATACAGAGGTGGTGCTTTGACTAAAATAATGTACACCTTGGGCAAATTTAGGTGCAAGAAAAAAAAGGCGGCAAAAAAAAATGGCTGCAATTTTTTTTTACCGTTTCGGCAGGCAGTTCACCATCTCCATAATGGCTAAATGGATTTTCATCAAACGTGGCTAAGAACCATATCGATTAGATTAGCTTTCAATTTAAAAAAATGCAATGAAATCGCTTGATCTATTTAGGCACTACGAATACACGCACAGACACACTGACATAGGCTTCAAATCTATAACACCCCTCTTTGCACTGCGTCGGGGGTTGAAAATGGCAACATTGAATATTCGGACGTCAGGAATCAGTTATTTATTTATTTTATTTTATTTATTAATTTTAGGAAGACTATCGACTAATACATTTTACTACATAACAAATTAGCAACAAAGAGTCATTTATAAGTCTCCACTGATAAAAACAAATTGTATAGCTGATACAGTTAAGTTGAAATTAAGCTAAATTATAATTTTTAGGCACAACAGTAGAATGAGTTAGCTGTTAGATATTGAAGAAAGTGGGTTATTGTAAACGTCACAAGTAACCTAAATGCACCAAAATGTAATGGAATGAAATCTGCCTAACATCTGCCGCAACAGTTGATTATTTTCCCTTCCTACTTTAATGGGCTTAGGACCGATTTCAGAATTAACAAAAAAAAACGTATTGTTTTTTTTTCTTGAAATCTATTGTACCTTTATCAAGTTACCTCTAAAATTATCCGGCTTTATAAAAATGTACACGACCGAGATTGCGTCTATTTCAATGATGTCACATATTTTTCAGTTGCGTAGACACTTTTAACATAAAATTACACCAATTTTAATGCACATTATCCACTAAGAATCAATTAGCAAATAATTCAAAGAGCCACCGAACTGAACTCGACAAAATGACGCCGAGATTTTCCTTTGAAATAGTTATCGTAATCACTACAGATTTATTACCAAAAACAATCAAACAATTATTCAAATTAGGTAACCTATTTTGTAATTTAAACCCGTGGAAACTCAATGACGCCCGCAATTTCAAACGAAAGAGAGAACCCTCGCCACGGCTTAATTCCTGTTAATCGAACGGATTTGCATATTGTAATTAGGCTATGGGTACGGAATTCTTGATCGATTCTTTATTTTTTTAAAGCAGGAACCATCATAATAAAATCTGATATCGCAAAACCTAAATTTAAGAGGAAACACTGGACTAAATGCTTGGACAATTTCACACAACACCATCTAGCCCCAAACTAAGCAAATCTTGTAATATGGGTGCTAGACAACTGATTTTTAAATATATACTAATTATACATAGTAACACTCAGACCCGTCACAGAAATTAAAATTCTTAATTTCAATTTCAGCCCGGCCGGGAATTGAACTCAGCGTATCCTCAGCATACCCTCTTGCGTGGTACACCGGCATGTTGACCACTGCACCACTCAGGTCGTTAATCATTCCGCCCAATGTATATTTTTGAGGATGCATTAAAAACAAGCGTTTTAAAATCCAATATCGCAAAATGGTAATAATTAAATGGCAATACCGCAATGTCAATTTAAAAAGGGTGCTTCAACCTACATGATATACTTTTTTTGCAACCCCCTTCCCAGTAAAAGGGTATTTTACCCCGTAAAATGATTTAATGGTGGTTTCTAGGTTCATTTTTATGGACCACTTAACTTTTTAATTTATGGCTTTGGGTTACTTAGTTGTGGGCAATATAATCTCGCCGAAGGCTGACTTAGTAAACGAAAAAACAATTCGGAAAATAAATTTAAAACTTTGTAACGTAGGTAGGGCGTAATAAAATTTATCTGTGCCTTTGATGGAAGCCTTTTTATTTTTGGGGTTCCGTACCAGGTTGCCCTTTTTTATCTGCTTGCTTAACACGAAGTTTTTTAAACTGTAGCTTCTGTTTATTCTAAAATCGAAGGTAGCTAGTCTTCAATTTTATAATAAGTTAGATTATTTCTTATGTCTTGACGTTACAAAATATGATATTCGTATTTTAATCCCAGTAAAATAGAAATTAACAAAGTCTTAGAAGTATATAATTAAAAAAATGTTCTTTTTACATTGTGCGCATGGAAGTTGAAAAATAAGATAAGTAATAAAAAATATCGTAAGTTTATTAATTAAACTCCTTGATATCGACTGAAAAAGTTTTATGCTTAAAACAACAAGTATTCGTGGACATCCAAGGGGTTCAAGTGTGTAGTGAGTTTCTATACTCCCATTTGAACCCAGGGGGTTCAAGAAGGGGTATCAAGTGAAAAAAGGGGTTAGGTTATACATGGCAATATATCGAAGATCCAACTCGCTCTTGGCATCTTTTAATCCATCCTAATCGGTGGACTAATTTATCATTTCATTTTTATTCGTCCTAATATTTCACTCTTAATTTTTCACGATTTGTTCAGTTGTAATGATTTTTTTCTCACATCTACCTATGTGATTATTATTATGAAGGTAGGTTTTATTACAAATAAGGCCTTGCGTTCATAAGACAGCATTTGACGCGCGCCACATGCTAATAAGACACGAATCACGAAAGTATTTTAATTTTTAACATCGTCAATATCGTGCAACATGACTCCTTCTTGTTAAACTTGCTTTCTTAGTAACTTCTCTCATAAAATATAAAGTATTTGGGTATAGACTGAAGCGCCGCTATGGCCGTATTCAAACACTTTACCGGCATTTAACACTAAGTAATATACTAGAAAAAATACGACTCGAACTAGATCATGTTCTCGGACGGGAATCGGACCCGCGACCTTTGGATATCCGGTCCAATGCTCTGACCGCTGAGCCGTCATTTGTTTGTGCTTGGGAACTGCTACAGTAAAAAATAAATAAAAAAAAGGTACCCGTAGCACGAACATCTATCGGTAAAAAAGACGCGCGTAAAAGTACTCTAAAGAGTAATTTGTCTATGAGACATTAGAGTTGTAGAGACAGATGGTGCTGCACATTTTTTTCATAAAGGTGTTTTCTGTGAAAATATCAGTATGTACAATGAAAATTATTATTATTAAAATTACTACGTAATTTTTTCAACTCGTACACTATACACATTGTGCAGTCACGTCTATAAATATGTATACGGTTTAGAACTATGTCACTATAAGAGCCATTACTTTTTTAAACAGAAATCAATAACAAATGACAACTACAATGAAGTGACAAAGTTCTAAAATGTATGCTATGTAAAATGTATACATATTTTTAGACATGACTATTCAGATTTCATGAATCAATGATCGAATTTTATTTACATTTTCAAGATAAATAATATATTAGAAAAATACTAGAAAAAAATCGACTCACCCGTAACACCTCAGACGGGACTTGCTAAAGGTAGAGTAGATTTTTTCTAGTATTTTTCTAATACATTATTTATCTTAATATAAAAATAGCATTGTGAATGCGAAAAATCTCAATTTAATAATTACTACTAATTACTAATTGTCGATTTATCTCCTATAAATTCCAGATTAATGTTAAACGTTTAAAATAGTACTATAAGTACTATACTTGACGACCTCCGTGGTCGAGTGGCTTTGTACAACGTTTTTCAAGTTGTCGCCATCTCTGAGGTCCCGGGTTCGATCCCCGGTTGAGTCATTTTAGAAAACGAACTTTTCTATATTGGCTCAGGTCAGGTGTTTGTGATACCACCGTTGTCTCTGATTTCCATAACACAAGTGCTTTAGCTACTTACTTTGGAATCGGAGCAATGTATGTGATTCGTCATTTTTTTTTAAACTACTGATAGACACCGCAATGTATGCGAATTACCGTAGTAAATTACAAATTGTTATGTTCATGAAATAGGCCCCTGAGTTAAGTGTACAATCATGAATTGAGAAGCTCCTCAAACAGCTCATTTAATATATTTTTTTACCTAAAAGGTCATTTTATATTATAAAATATGTCTGTTTTGTTCCCTAGAGATTCATTCATTAGGAGAGAACGGTTCATAACGTTATATTTACTTCACATTTCCAACATTACACGCCACCGCAACACTTACAAGAATGGATTCGTGCATTGGGACTGGAGGTCTCTCAGGGGTTTATAAAAGGTCTATAATAGCGACTTTTTTGACATTTACCTAATTAATTCTTTCTATTGGGTATCACGGCCCTTGGAAAATAATTCTAAAATAACATATACACTTCTAAGACTTTCGCGCGTACAGTTCATGAGAAATAAAACACTTTTTACGGATTACAGCGCGTATATTATTAATTCAGGTGTTGTTTTAGAATTATTTAGTTTGTATTTATTGGTTTTTAGAACTCCCGACGTTTCGACATCTTTCCAGAGGCCGTGGTTACGGGAGGACTAAAGCAAAAAGGGGCTGCTCATATTTTTATGAAATTACCCGCTCGAAACTTTATAAAAATGTACTCAAGTTTATTTAATTATTTTATGGCTGCGTTCTGATTTTAATCATTATTACTGAATTAAATTGAATCTTTTGATCTTGTTTTCTAATTAATTTAATTAGAAAACAAGATCTAGCTACTGAATCTACTACCAGTCGACCTCGCTTTTGATCCCTATCTACAAAACGAACTAACTATATCTTTAGATCCTGCAGTGTGTGATTTGGGATGGGATTTTAGTTGATGAATTATGGGGTTCCAAGCTGGTGGTACTCTCCAACCATCATCTCTATTGAAATTTGGATGTTTGTTGATTTCAATAGCCTCGCGTAGCATTCTGGGAATGAACCTTTGTTCTTTGGCAAGTATTTGTGATTTATCAAATCTAATGTAATGGTTGGGTCCCTTTGATGCATGTTCACACACTGCAGACTTGTTATCGCGCCTATTCTTCATGTCAGCTACATGTTCTTTAACGCGCATCCCTATACTTCCCTCTCTCTTCTGAAATAACAGCTCTACCATGAGTTGACCCAAACTGTTTACGCTACCGTATACTATCGGGTATATTACTCACAGTCAGTGCGAGTGACAGAGAGAAAACGATAGTTTACGGTAACGAAAACAGTTTGCATCAACTCATGGTAGGGCCACTGAATCAATAATATACGCGCTGTAATCCGTTAAAAGTGTTTTATTTCCAATGAACTGTACGCGCGGAAGTCTCAGAAGTATATAATCTAACCTACGGTATTTCAAATCTCCAATTCAAATCCAAAAAGGACGAATTAAAAATAGTCAACAAAATAAACTCATATTTTTCTCACCGCTCTTCCGAAAATATCACAATACCTTTGCCGTGGGGATTATAATCTGTTGAATGAATGTGGAAAAGACGTGGCAGAAAAAATATTTCGACAAGTGATTCATAAAGCGCCGTCCACTTGATCTTTTTGAATAGCTGTCAACTTCACGGTGAATAATCTTGATCACGTTAGAACTCATTTTTGCGTCAGAATAGGCATTTGTGGAAAGTATTTTAATTTTATTTTTTTATTTCTATTTGTTCACGATGGAAAATGAAAAATGAAGAAAGGATCTAAAATCAAAAATATTTTACTACAGTTTTACAATAGGTATGTGAGGGGCCTGAGTTGGAATCAGAATGGGCTTTCTGCATGACAAAAAAAATGTATTTATAACATATTTGCTCGTAAAGGGTCTCTTATTACACCAATTTCAATATCGTATTGTATCTCATTACGTACTTGTGCGTTATTGTAATGTAAAACGCACGGTTTTTCAAGATGCTCCGTCTAAAACGAACGGTACTTTTTTAAATCTTAGCAAAGAGTTTTTATGGCAGAAAAGAGGTCAACATTTTATGAATAAATTTGAACTGCTTTAACAAGTGATTAAAAATTTATTCGGACTCTCTTAAAGTCCGAGTTTTATTTATTTCCTCGCAAATATGTTATAAAACGTCGTATGACATACGTGCGCTTTGATAATTACCGCACTTATATCATAATATAAGTACTATTATAATTTCGCGTTGTGGGTTCGGCTCCGCTGATTGGCCGCAGCAATATCACGCGACCATCATATGATTTTCTAGGGCTTGAACACTATTTTTGATTAAGATGTACAAAACAGGTGACAGCCAGAACAGTACAAGAAACATAAATAATTTGAGGGCTAGGTTGAAACCCTTAAAAATGTACATACTACTGGAATATACTAGCAGCTAATATGTTGTGTTATCTAAAATGTGATTACTATTTGAATTCACTTAAATACATTATAAAAGAAATAAAAAGCAATTCAATAAAATTCAAATTAAAATAAATCATGTTCTTACATTTCATTATAATAAAAATATAATAGAGAAAAATACTTTAAAAAAAATCACAATACAAATTGAAATAAAAATTTAGAATGAAATCATTATTATTTGAGACAATTTCTCAATCCATTCTTAAATCTCAGCAGGCTATAGTCGAAAATATTTAAAATAATGTATGTTTTACATAATATGATGTATGTTCTTACACACATTGAACTATGTACCGTCTGTAATTTCTACTGATTAAGTTAATATTAGTTGTTTATCAATCTGTTCAAATGTTGTAAAATGTAAATTCTGTTTCTTTTTTTAAATTGAAATAAAATTTAATGTAATTTCAATGGGGCGGGTGTATGGTAAATAAGAAACATATTGACAAGAACTGCAACACCCAAGTGTTTATACGGACGGCACTTATTCTGGTCCGGTTTGTAATAAGAAGTAACATTAATAGCGAATAATTTAAGCTTACGAACACGGTAAAGCGTATTTGAAATTTTGAGATTTAAGCATTCACAATGCTATTTTTATATAATACTAAATAATATACTAGAAAAAT
This sequence comes from Catoptria pinella, assembly GCA_963556745.1. Lineage (NCBI taxonomy): Eukaryota > Metazoa > Arthropoda > Insecta > Lepidoptera > Crambidae > Catoptria > Catoptria pinella. The sequence continues at coordinate 4,749,483 of OY750777.1, forward strand.
AGGACTCGCACCAGATCATGTTCTCGGACGGGAATCGAACCTGCGACCTTTGGACCCACTGTGACCGAGTGACTCGGTAGCTCAGCGGTCAGAGCATTGGACCGGATATCCAAAGGTCGCGGGTTCGATTCCCGTCCGAGAACATGATCTGGTGCGAGTCCTATTTTTTCTAGTATATTATTTAGTATTACGGTAAAGCGTATTAAATTTTAATTAAGACAGCAAATATGGTTAATCCATTTTATAGTTAGTTGATGACATTATAGAGTAGCATTAGCTTTCTGTGAGTAGTCAAAGACACCACGTGGAAGTTTTCTCATCTTTCCTCATATGAACGAAAAGTATGACGTTTGAATAACTAGACTAACTTACAAAAACATCATTATTATAATTTGACCTTAGAATACGGATTAATTTATTAACGCCCGAGGGGACGCAGGCGGCCGGATAACAATGGAATATCTTATGTGTCTCATTTTCCGGGCGTTGAAGGGTTAAATTGTTTTTTTCTCATCTAAGTTAATAATTCTCATTAAGCTAAGTCTTATAAAATCGGTCATCGGATGGGTGAACAAAAGTTTATTACCTCGAGTTCATCCATGCTTTGGAAGTCACGTTACGCCGAATCTCCAGGCTGCATTTGGAGTCGTCAACACCCATCAACCGGCATTGTGACCGCCGTGCCTGCGTGACGCATGATGGATACTCTATGGGAACGATTCTGTAACCAAACTAGCATCTCACTTCGAACCTCACTTCACTTCACGTCAATTAGCTATTGGTAATTAGCTGAATTTTGGCTAGATTTAATACTCAATGAAGTGAGATTTGAAGTGAGGTTCGAGTTTGGTTACAGAATCGACAGGCATATTATTTAGTGGAAGTATAGTTAAACAGTGTTTTGTCCCTTCCTTTTTCATGTCAAACTTATATAGTTTGACAGAGAGTAACCATAGTAACTATACATCTGCTATACAGTCTTTATTAGTAAGGGGGTTAAAATATTTTTGGGATATAAGTTTTGTAAGCAACAAAATTGCTAAAACATTTTACTATGCTTACTAGCTAAACTTGAATGGAACAAAATCAAATCTGTAAACCCGCCATTTTGCCTGTTAAGTCAACGTCATAAATTGTCTCTATGTAGACCAAGAATTTCATGATTATAAAGTTATTTATGTAGACACTTAATGCTGCCATTGTATTTTGTAGTGTAGATTGTACTTCAAGTATTAAAAATTTTATTGCTTAACTAAACACGTGGAGAATAAATGCGTTGTGTATTCTTGTGTTAAATGTGTTTTGACGTATGCCAACTAAGTCATCATGTAAACCAAAATACTCTCAACTTTTACATAACAATTACAAACCAACATTGCCCTGAATAGGTAGGTTTCTAACCTACTTACGCTAATCATGACTAAGCACAAGGCGTCGATCTGGCTAATTACATTATTTAATTATCCTTAACACGATTATTTTTCGTGTATTTGACCCATGCTACACGGGTGGTTCGCCTGCCGGGAGAAGTCGCTTCTAAGCCGCCGTAGACGCAATTCAATATGCAAGTAATATTAGTGATAGAGATACGTCCCAGGCCAGAGAAAAATCAATCGCAAATCGCCGATAACCGCTCACGAGGTTTCTCACGATTGCATGTCTTTCTCTGACATTTCAAAACGAACAATGACAGCGTTACATCATATCGTCAACGATAGCTTTCTCGCGTGGTTTCCCTTAGAGTGCGAACACACTGGAACGCCATGGCGACGTCACTGGCCACATATCCAAACAATTCGTATTGAATGTATGTCAGTCAACACACTTGGCTACGGTCTGGCGACGTCGCTAATATGGAAGCGTAGCCACGACCTACCCTCCTCCAAGTGGAGATTGGATACTCTGGCGACTCTGGTTGTGTTTATATTTAATGCGAAAGCAAATGAGTTCCAATACAGAACTAATGAATTCGCTATACATTCCCGATAATTGTGCTTATAGGAATCTACATCATTAAGTTCTTGGTGCATGGCTTGAGAACTTGCGATGAATTTTCTTTTTATATATTGTTATTAATAGGAATTGGCGTGAGCGTTTCAACCGCGCTATGATGAGAGAATTCGCTCGCGTTCTGTTGCGACTGGGAAAATCTTATCGGGAAAACCGCCCGTATGACATCGCATTAAGGTGCAAGGTCAAAGGGTCCTCATCAGGCAATTTGCCCGAATCAACAAGACCCGGTTGAGTGTTACCTCGTTTCTATATACTTTGGATGTGTAAGTGTTAATTTACTGATTCTTTTTGAAAATCAAAAGGAAGTTTATTTCTGAAAACCCAATCAGTGCTCCTTGTTTTTTATCTAACATAAGGACTAAAAATCGTCATCAAAACCATATTTGACCGTACGAGGCATCTCTGCTTCAGCTTGTGCAAAAATGCTTTCGTATGTCTGTCCGTCTGTTCTCCTCTAGGTACTGGTCGCATTTCTCAAGCGACTTTTGTGAGTAGGTTCGAAAATTATGTATATAGTTTATGTCAAGCCATTTTTTCGAAATATTTCAATATAAAAAAATAAATGCTTGGACAATTTCACACCGCGCCATCTTGCCCCAAATTAAGCAATGCTTGTAATATGCTTTTAATATGGACTTATTAAATTTATCAAAATGGCGGAGATATGTAAAAGCAAGGTCTAGAACTCACAGAGCTACTGTATCTATACACCATGAAAATACTAACCACCTTACTAATAAAGATTGTATAGCAGATGTATAAGTTACACATTGTTTTGGCCCTTTCTTTTTAATGTCAAACTTAAATAGTTTGACATAGAGACACCACTGTGTAACTTATTCATCTGCTATACAATATTTATTAGTAAGGGGGTTTGTAGGTTCGTATTGTTCAATGTCGAAGGTTTCTTATAACAGTTCTGTAGCATTTATCTTCCTTGCTGGTAAGATGTGACCTATGAGTCTCATTTCTCGGACATTGCTCATAAGTTTTTTATATCCACTATTGTACAGTTTACTCGAAGCTGGTTTTTTGTGATTAATTTTAGTGTGTAATCGCTATTGCCAGGACAGTCTCTATTGCTTCGGTGAGTTTGTTCTTTATTGACTGAAAGACTATGTCTATAATAATAGGTAGTCGGAAAAGTTCGCGGCTTTTTTGAAGCATGGATTTCGCGTGTTATATTTCTGACAATACTAAATTTAAGCGGGAATGTAATAAATATTGTTTGACAGCTGACTTTCTGGTAATAGCGGTAAAATTGAAACAAATTGTTAATTGTCTTGCATTTTCATATTTTTAATAATTTTTATTAGATACATTTTGCATACTTTTTTCGATAAGGGTTTAGAGTTTTAGACCCTTAATAAAAAAAAATTAACGCTGCTAGTGTTCAAAGAAAGGTTTGTAATGTTAATGGAGAAGATGCGTTGTCAAATACTACTGCAAAAAATGGTTCAGTAGCTTCAGGTCTGGTAATTTTAATGATAAAAATGTTCCTCGCTGTGATAACTATTATTTTTAGTAGTACAAAAAAGGCCGCGAACTTTTCCGACTACCTAATATGACTATTATTTATTTTTATTAATATGTACAGCTTTGATATCGTGACTTCAAACCTCTTACTACTAAACTAAGACAAATAAATGGGTTATGAATTATTAGTCATTCCATTACATTTCGATTAAAAAGCCTTTATACTAAAATAAACTTCCTAATCCACTGTTATTAATCAACCCCTTAATTTCACCAAATTATATAAGTAGAAAACGTCTTCTGTAAACAGGCAATTAACTGAGAGATCCCAAGGGAATATTTAACTAGTGATTAATAATTTACCGATACTTGCTTCACTAAGTTACGGTATGTAATCCTTATTACCTACTTAATGATATTTTAAATACGAAAATAGGTTAGTTTGTTTGTCTGTTTGTTACGCCTACTCATCCGATCGTAATTTTTTGCAATTATCTGAAAGACCGAAATGCGTGGAAATGATTGAACACAATAACTTGCTAGTAAGTACTTTGTTGTTTATAAACTGTTGTATGTATTGTATTTTGTAACGATTTATTTAAGTTTGTAAATATCGTTACTTATTTCTGTTAAAGCTGATAAGTTTCTTGCGCCTGTTCTTCTTGTCAGTTAAATAGTCTGGAACGGGTGGTAGAAAAATATAGACGATTCAAAAGCGCTTAATTACTAAGTTTATTTGAATAAAGCAATTTTTTACTTTTACTTTTTACTTTACAATACGTTGTAAAGGGGTACAAAAAAGGACATGGGATACCTTTCATCCAGAAAAAAAAGTACTGTTCCCGAGGGATAGGGAAATCACTGTCCATGCAGACAAAGTCGCGGGCAAGCGCTAGTATTATATAATAACGTCGATACGTCAATACAAATGAAATCATCTTTGTTGCATTGAGGGAGTTCATGTATAAATAAATAAGTTTGACAGTATGACAAACATTATCCGATTCCAAATTAAGTAGTTAAAGAACTTGTGCTATGAAAATCAGTCTACTGTGGCAAACCTTGTAGGACTACAAATGCCCAGACCTGAAACAATATAGAAAAGTTGGTCGCAAAAATTGCAGCCGGTGGTCGAACCAGGGACCGCAGGTCTCGTAACAATCGAAAATTATTTTGACAATCCGTTACACTGACGTGTGCAGTTTGATCAATATACTTTCTAATTTCAAATTGGCTGACGATGGCGAGTGTCAGAAAATTTATTCCGCTAGGTGGCGCTGCTGTAGATGAAGATCAAGGAGTTATTTTCCCGGTTATTTCTCAATTATATCTAAAAATTCATTGATGGATTATGGAAGTTGTTAAAAAAGAAAACCAAAATTGTGTTGGAAGAAAAACTAATATTTACGAAAATTCGCATCCAACATCTAAAAATGATATTTATATTTCGTATTCTACCCACTTTTTCTACCCACGACTATTTAATTACATTTTCAACTCAAAATCTATTCCGTTTTCTACCTTAGATTTGTATAACAAATTATTATATTATATTTTGGCATTCTACCTTCCCATAGCAGTTTTCTATAAAATGTTGTACTGACAGTTGCATAACGCACCTTTTTTATAGTAATTTATTGTCTTTAGTTAAAATCGGTGACGTTTGACGTCGGCGTTTTCTTTGTGTTTTTTGTTGTTTGTCATAATTTGTGCTTTGAAAGTTTTATTTTGATGCCTTATTATAATACATTTATTTCCATTACGTAGCCGTCTTTTAAATAACCAGCATACAGTCATCATTCACAGACAGAATAAAAGTTTTGTGGGTTGAAAATGGAATTGTTTTAGAATTTTGATAGAAAACGGAAATATTATTATTATTTAATGTTTTAAATTTCCATGGTTTTTGACGTTATTAGAATAAACTATATCGGGATTTACACCATGTACCTGTTTATTTTTGAGACTCCGATATTTCGGCGCAGTTGCATGCGCCATGGTCACGGAAGAACTGTCGATTGTTGCGTGCGGGTAGATGTTATTGGCAGACAAATCGGTCTACCCTCCGTCTAAGTCTTTTATTATTACGTTCGATACCGGTACCACTGTCTGCAAACTCACTACTCACTCGAATCTGTTCACGACACACGACACTCACTGTATCTGTACGCGAAACGGCGCTTTTACATTTCATGTTGTTTTTACACAAACGGATTACGGGGTTCCAAACACTCGACAATTTAAACCCATCTTCACGATTGAAATTTTTGTATTTGGTAATTTCAATCGCTTCTCTGACCATTCTTGGTATGTAGTGGCGTTCTGTTGAGATAATCTGAGGGTTATGAAACTCGATCCAGTGATTTGTGTCCGAATGAATTAAATGTTCAGCGATGGCCGATTTTTGCGTATCGTTGTTTTTGACCGCTTTTATGTGCTCCTTTATACGGCATGCTATTGTGCGTTTAGTTTGGCCGATATATGAACTACCACAACTGCAGTCGATCTTATAAACACCAGGTTTCTCCAAAGGAAAACTATCTTTCGGGGACCGTAGACATTGCGATACCTTTTTCAAAGGAGTGAAGATAGTTTTTATTGCGTACTTTTTTAAAATATTTGAGACCTTATCCGTCACTCCCTTTACATATGGTAAAAATACTGGCTGTCTATCTACTTCCTGCCTCTGTAACTGGTGCTTTTTCTTGTGTCTCGGTGGAAGCTTTCCTGAATATCCATTGCTTTGTAGGACATGCCGCACGTGTTGTAACTCATTGTGCAGGTGTTCATCATCACAAAGATCATATGCACGGTTTGTTAGTGATGCCACTACAGAGTTTAGATGTCCAGGATGATGATGCGAAGTAGCTTTGAGGTAGCGATCTGTGTGTGTAGGTTTTCTGTATACAGAGTGGCTGAGCGTACCGTCAACACGCACCTTAATCTTGACATCTAGGAATGCTAAGCTTCTGTCTGCCTCCATCTCACAGGTTAGTTTTATTTTCGGATGAATGTTGTTTAAATATGCCAGATAACCTTCAACATCCTGTTTGTTTTCCTTCATTATGCAGAGAACATCATCAACGTACCTTTTCCATAGTTTGATCTCGGCAGGTGCAGTCGCGAGGGCTTGTTCTTCAAAATGTTCCATCCAGAGGTTGGCTACCACTGGAGCTACTGGACTGCCCATAGCTACTCCATCTACTTGAAGGTAGTACTGACCATTATAAATGAAGTAATTCTTCGACAAGCAGTGATCCAACAATCTGGCATATTCCATCGGGATATCATTGTTATGTAACTTTACCTTTATTATTTCGAGACACTCAGCCACTGGTACATTGGTGAAGAGCGATTCTACGTCGAAACTGACCATCAACTCATTCTCCTCGACCTTAGTGTGTGACAGAATGTCAACGAGATGGCGGGAGTCCTTAACGTATGACGGCGTTTGTCCTGCTAACGGTTGTAGTACATTAGAAACATGCTTCGCCAATTCATATGTAGGTGAACCTATTTGACTCACAATAGGCCGTAATGGCACGTTTTGCTTGTGTACTTTAGGCAAACCGTATAATTTAGGAGGCTGGACGTTCCTGGGGCGTAGCAAATATTTGACAATATCATCGTCTAATACGTGAGAACATTCGACTGCAGTTGTGGTAGTTCATATATCGGCCAAACTAAACGCACAATAGCATGCCGTATAAAGGAGCACATAAAAGCGGTCAAAAACAACGATACGCAAAAATCGGCCATCGCTGAACATTTAATTCATTCGGACACAAATCACTGGATCGAGTTTCATAACCCTCAGATTATCTCAACAGAACGCCACTACATACCAAGAATGGTCAGAGAAGCGATTGAAATTACCAAATACAAAAATTTCAATCGTGAAGATGGGTTTAAATTGTCGAGTGTTTGGAACCCCGTAATCCGTTTGTGTAAAAACAACATGAAATGTAAAAGCGCCGTTTCGCGTACAGATACAGTGAGTGTCGTGTGTCGTGAACAGATTCGAGTGAGTAGTGAGTTTGCAGACAGTGGTACCGGTATCGAACGTAATAATAAAAGACTTAGACGGAGGGTAGACCGATTTGTCTGCCAATAACATCTACCCGCACGCAACAATCGACAGTTCTTCCGTGACCATGGCGCATGCAACTGCGCCGAAATATTAACGAATTAAAGAATTTGACCACATCTAAGGGACCAGGGCCCGATGGTTTGCCTGTAATATTTTTGAAATCAACAGCACACACTATAAGTAAACCTCTGCACATCTTATTCAACAAATGTCTCAGTAAAGGTGTTTTTCCAGCTGTATGGAAACACGCTCATATAACGCCAGTCTTTAAAAGCGGTGACAAGCAAGACATTGAAAACTATCGCCCAATATCTATACTGTCAATTCTATCGAGGCTTTTTGAGCGCTTAGTACATAACATTATTTACCCTATTCTACACAATATATTTATATCCGAGCAGCACGGATTTGTTAAGCGCAGATCCACTACAACTAACCTTATGATTTTTACCAATTACTTATTCCAAAACATGGACCGTCGTTTACAAACAGACACTGTCTATACTGACTTTCGGAAATGTTTCGACAAGGTTGATCATGAGCTACTGTTGCAAAAATTAGCATTTAATGGAATAAAGGGCAATCTGCTTAGATGGTTTTTATCTTACGTCAGTAACAGATCTCAAACGGTAGTCATCAACGGCTTTAAATCAGATTTGATTGATATATCTTCAGGTGTCCCTCAAGGATCGATATTGGGTCCCTTATTGTTCAATATATTCATAAATGATATTAAATCTTGTTTTTTGAACACACATTTTCTTATGTATGCAGACGATTTAAAAATCTTCAGAACATGTGTTAGCCCCACTGATGCTGATTTACTCCAATGTGATTTAAATAGACTCTCCAACTATTGCCTCCGAAATAAACTTCAACTTAGTCTTTCTAAATGCGTTTCAATATCTTTTACTAAAAACATAAACATTATGAATAATAGATATTGCCTGCTGGGAGCGAATTTAAAATCGGTTCAGTCAGTACGTGATTTGGGAGTTCTGTTGGATTCGAAATTACATCTAGATCAGCATATAAACGCTATAAGGGATAAATCTCTTAGCCTATATGGCTTCGTTATGAGATCTTCCTATGATTTTAGGCGTCCCTCTACTCTTTTATTTCTTTATAAGACACTCATAAGATCCCAATTGGAGTATGCTGTACCAGTTTGGAACCCTATATTTCTAAAGAACGTTGATGCGTTGGAGTGTGTCCAACGTAAATTCTTACGATATGTCAATTTTAAACATCGACACACTCGTCAATCGTACGCATGTCTACTGGAGGAATATAAGCTGCTCAGTTTAGAAAATAGGCGTACTCTTCTAGACGCCATGACACTCTATAAAATATGTAATAATAAATTTGACTGTATTGACTTATGCAATGGCCTGTATTATGTGGTTCCACGCAGTGTGCACAGGAGAGCTGTGCGCGTGCCTCGGCTGTTCTACTTGTCAACTTGCCGAACGCACGCCGGCGCGCGCGTACCTCTTCACCGGCTCGCTGACACCTTCAATAAAGTTTTCCCGGATCTGGACATATTTGCAGATTCGGAATCAAAATTCAAAAAAGTTGCCACTGAAACTTTAACTAATTTAGCAGATAATGTACCTAGCAATTGATTAATCACTATTCAAACCTAATTTTTAAATGTGAGATTTTAGCATCTACTATGTATTTTCAAGTTTGTCAAACATATTATTATGGTAAAATGTTTCACATATGTGAGGCAAATGTCTTTTTTTTAGTATATTATTTAAATTTACCTTATAAAGTTATCATATAATAATCTACCGAATATTGTATTCTATTATTATTGTAAACATAATTCTTTTTTTTTTAGTTTAAGTTTTAAGACTTACCTACTTTCCTTTTGTTAGCTTTTTCACATTAGTAAGTAACGAGTATCACACGATTAACCCGTGGATGATGGTGTGGGCTTCGCAATAAGCAAATTTGTTTTACTAATATTTAGATCATAAGATACATTGTGAACGCTGTTTATTATCCCAAATAAATAAATAAATAAATAAATATCGGAGTCTCAAAAATAAACAGGTACATGGTGTAAATCCCGATATAGTTTATTCTAATTATTATTATTTGTAAGCAAGTGGGCAGAAAAAGTGGGCAGAATACGGGATACATCTCAAAAATTGATAGCAAATACAGAGCAAACACCAAAATGTCAGGCCCCCCATTACGTAACTCTGTTGCTAACAATTCTCGATTGAAATCGATTGAAACCGCAGTTACATTGCTCCTTTAAGTAAGATAGTTGTCACATTGGTTCTTACTAAAGCAGCAATGTAACTGCGATTTCTGTCAGAGTTGATTGCAACAAAGTTACATAATCAGGGGGCAGGTCTACACAAGCGCCAAGTTGGCCTTACGACGATTTCTGAATCAGCCAAATAATCCTGCCATTGTCACGTTTATTAATTAAATCGAGCCCTGATAAATAAAGAAACCTACCAACTCGTAACTAAATAAGTAATTACATTCCTTTAATTACGCCACGAAGTTGTTTTGCATAAATCAGTTGGGAATATAGCTTTAGCCGGCTAATTTGAGGCAATTACGAAACCAATCCCGCGGGAACATGTGATTGACGTGAATTCGGGAGCGTACGGGATTTCCTTCGGGTTTTGCACGTCAAGCTGGTGAATCTTGATTTTATAATCCACGCTTAAGTTGTGGGTAGCAGCAGTACCTTTAGACAGATATTAGTACCTATCATACAATATGTTACAGAACAGTGAGAACATTCTTAAAACTTTTTTGATGAAACTGCTTTCGATTTAGGGAAAAAAAGTGCAAAGTCGTTACTTCACCAGCGCTGGTGCTTTTAAAAATAATATTTCAAAATCAGGTCTACGCTTCTATCTAATACTTGAGTTGCTTACTCATGCAGACCTACTTTTCAAGTTGTTGCCATCTTTGAGGTCCCGGGTTTGATTCCCAGCTAAGTAAATTTAAAAACGAACTTTTCTATATGAATGCGTGGTGGATAGGTGCTACCTTACCACCGTTCTGATTTCCATAACACAAGTGTTTTAGCTACTTATTTTAAAATCGGAGCAATCAGAAGATTCCAGGTTCGAATCCTGGCAGGGTCGCCATGCAAGGTGGCGGTTCGGGGGTGTTAATAATAAGACTGACTGCGATCAAATACTCTTTTATTGGTGCACTGCATGCGCTTATACGGGGTGGAGACGACAATACGACAATAAATGAATACATTTGTGACACTAGTTTATAGGAGTATTTTAAAACTATCAAATAATTCCTAGGAACGAAATATTTTTTTTTCAAACAAACTAAATAGCACTAAAATTAATTGTACTGAAAATAGTAACTGAAAAATATTTCCTGTGGCTAAACTATTGGATATTTTTAAATGTTTTTTTATGAGACTGCATGGGAGCGTTCTTAGCTATACGACATTTAATTTACTGTCGCATTGTCGTCTCCAGGTTGTATATTATAAGGAGAGATGGGTGTGTGTAAATACATATTAATTAGTACACAACTACACACAATACAGATGGTGTCAAGTATTTAATTATTGTAACCCTTCATGCAGACTATTATTTACCCTTTTTTATGGCAGATGGGTAAGCACTTGACCACTATCACGCTTGATGGTAAGCGGTGATGCAATCTACGATGAGACGGGGTTACCCCCAGATTGTGCCTATCAGGAAACACAGACTCAGGCTAGGAGTTCCAATCTCCGGGTGACAGTGTTAGAGGGGACTCCTGGGAATAATTTCTCTAGCCATACAGAAGATGGAAGCAAAACACTTAGTGCGAGTGTTTGAAATATCCACCAAAAAAGGGTGAAGCAAATCTGTACGTCCGGTCCGTTGAAGAAGGGAGATGGCAGAATTAGGTTGAGGGAATTGTGGGAATCCCCTATGGGAATCAAACCCGCGATCGCCTTTCGGTCAAAGACTTATATTAACTATATAATACAAGCTTCATTTTAATTTTCACATCACTATTTGATTTACTACTTTAGTTAAAAGGATTGTTCATTTCGCATTCAGTGGAGATATTACAAAACTTAATAAAGGAAACATGCAAAATACTGAAAATTTAAGTCCCATCTGATTGCTACGTATCATTTTCAATTTAAACGAAAAAGCTGTTCATTTCGTGAGCAAACAGGAGAACGAGCTTATGGAATTAAAAACTATTTGATTTTTTTTTCTTATGTTCAACAATTGCATTGGATTCTTTGTTATTGTATCTGTGATGAAAGAGTCAGCATTATTGCAAATCAATTAGGTTCTAAACTACACTCGCTTCAAAACTTAGTACCACACTTTTAAAATTGTAGTAACTTTTAAAATACACAACATATATTTTCGAAATAAAAAGGACTAAACAAATTGTTTACTTCACCTTTTTTTTATTTCAAAACTCTTACTTCTATTGTTTAAGAAAAATTGCAAAATGATCTGGTGCGGGTCCTATTTTTTCTAGTATATTATTTAGTATTATATAAAAATTGCAATTTTAAAATGTGTGGTACTAAGTTCTGAAAGCTAGTGTATTTAAATGTGATTTACACGCTACGCGATTTGCTGCCGGGTGTTGTATAATTTTGTTAGTGCCTAAATTAATCTGGGATTAAAACTGCTTTAGCACTGAAACATTGAAGCAGAGCGACAGTCGGGTTTAATCCGATTTCAAAACACATTTCTCATTTTGAATAGTTTTTGAGAAAACACTCGCGCACGAATATTTTTTAAGTACTTTTATTGTTCACTATTTATGAATACCTATGAGTTATTAAAAAAAAATATTTTTAAAGTGCAGATCGCTACAATCTTTAAACCTTTTTGTTGTTAATAAAAAAATAACCGGTAAAATTAAAAATGCGCTGTTTACTCGCATATAACTTGCAGTAAGATACTAATTAAACTTAGTAGGGATAATTCTATTACGCACTAGTGTGTAATTTATTACGCACGTGTGTGTTATAGCTCCGCTTATGGCCCTTAAAACGATGTAATAAGGCTCACTTTACGAACTAGTGTGTTGAACAATATTTTCATTGACGATCCTTATGAGCCGATAGCAAAGAAGTTCCATCCAGGTTTGAATCTTGGTAGAGGCATGTTTGTGTCAGTGTGAGAGGCATATCCCAGTAGGGGCTTTGTGGATTTTTCATTCTTATTATTATTTACTTTTATATTTCTGTATCCGACCAATATCCACCATAGTGTGTGCAGACTACGCGCCCATAATTACTTACTGATGGTGTGGTTAGACCAGAATATTTTTTTTATTTTTTGGCCCATTAGTTAGAACGTTAACAAGCGTATAATGATGAAATAATCCTCAGGTACTTAATAATGCATTCTAAATCCTCTCCCATAACAATTCACTATCTAAATCAGATAACAGTCATCCAAACCATAATTGCGTTAATTTAATACCTGCTAATGCAAATTGAAATTTATTTACAAGCCATTATAAGATATAATTCAGTGCAGAATGCGATGATAGCCAGATAACCGAGCTAATTTGATTGACCTAGTTGTAAAGCGGTATCGGTTTCATGGTCGAGTAAACGCTCTGTATACTCTGAAACAGAGGAAATGGATTTAAAATGGTATTTCTTCGAAACCCTTAGGCTAAAAAGATGACGCAGGTGGAGCGAACTTGCTCAGAAGAAGCCTATTCACTCGAGCCTTAAATATAGCTGGGTGTATGCTCGCGGGAATACTGACTCAGGCAAGGAATTCCACTCCATGGCTGTGCGCATTATAAAAGAAGATGAAAAGAGCTTGGTGGTAAGTGGGATTTTAAGCCACAAGCCTGAGTATGTCTTTCAGTTTTAGTCTTAGAAAGATAACAATTTTCTGTAAGAAATTTGGGTCGAAATATGGCAAAAAATGTTGGTCACCCCATGCTAAACCGATCACGTGATCTCTTTGATTTTTAGGAATGGTCAAATTTTTTTCGTGGTTACCGTGAAACCCCGAACTCTGGTGAATCCTTAGATTTTCCAGTAAAACCAAAGATTTACTAACTCTTAATGGTAAAAGTCCGAACTGACTGTGATCATTCAGTCGGTTAAATCTAAGGTTAATGTACCATATAATTTAAACTAGTTAAGGATTACTGTAATGAATAATTAGGAAAAACTCATATTATTATAAATAACAATAATGATGATGAAAAATCTATCAGCACGATGATTACAATATTCAAACTCATTACTGATAGGTGATAGAAATAAATTATTTTAACTTTGTCCTTAATTTTATAGCTAAATCATTTAATTCACTGTTTTATTATAAAAACCATACTCTTAATATAAATAATGTGAATGCTCATAATAGTTAATCAAAATGGCATATTTGCCATATATTTTATTTAAAAACAATAAAGGCAGGCTAAATTTACGTATGGAAGAATATTTACAATGGGTATGTCGCAGTAAGATGGTTAAAGTTGTGACATAGTTATGTAATATAGTTATGTAATAATATAGTTATTTTACCAGTAAAATAAATTTAAATAAACTTAAATTTAAATAAATTTAAAGAGCCTTCTATTCTTCAATTGAAAATTTAAGACTTTTTTCATATGCCCCGCCCGACCCCATGCTTTTGAGTCTAACTCCTCAATTTCACCATTTACCATAACTTGAGATTTATTCATATCTATTAAATTATAGATTTTTTCTAGTTATGGCTTTTTATGTTTTGAATGAAGTTATAGTTTTTATAATTATGGATTTTGTGATTTGATTATGAAATAATGGACACCTTGTCATTATTTTGATAATGACTGCTTCAGACAAAATTATTATAATAGAATCAAATAAAAAATTATCTCCAATAAAATATTGCTTCCTCTTATTTTGTTCTCACTGTATTATCTCACTCACCATTAATTTGTTGCTATATAAAACCGACAGCCAGAGTTATAAATCCGAATTAATGTCGTGATTTCGGAATAAGCATTATTATGACAGCAAAAGTTTCTCTCCAAGATAAAAGTAATAAATGGGGTAAACGACGACCTTATCGCATAATATAAAAGTTTTATATTTATGCTTACTATTTTATGCCATTTCTAAAAAACTTCACCGAAAATAAGATATGCTATTTGTATTCCCAGTAGTTGTGTGGGAAGATAATAGGCGTGTTTGTTTTGTTCTGCAAATAGGTTTAACGTCTTATTTGTGTAAATAATTGACGATTCCAGTGAATGATATATCCATTTGTAAGTTAAACAGATCAATATTGAATACAACCAGTGATAGGGTGGAATGTAACATCGAGTATTTTTTTAAATTTTGTGATTTTAGTATTCACAATGCTATTTTTATATAATACTAAATAATATACTAGAAAAAATACGACTTTAAGTTTACCATTTTAAGAAAAATACGCGTATTTGGCTTAAAATGGTAATCAAAATATTTTCAATTGTTGACTGTACGAACGTGTGCGAGCGTGAAGCGCGAGCGAAGCGTCTCTGTTTCAGCTTGGGCAAAAATGCTTTCGTGTGTCCGTCCGGCTGTCCAGTGTCCGTCTGTTCTGCTCTACAGGTCACATTTCTAAACCGATTCTTGTGAATTTTGTGAGTTCGATAGTTTTTGAATTTTTTTGTCGATTCAGTTTTAAGTTTTTTTTTTAAATGGCGGAGATATGTTAAAGCGAGGTCTACAGCTCATAGAGCCACTACTTAGTTAACATTTTCTTTTAAAGTTTTGTAACTCAGAAATAAAAACGGAACCTTTGAAAAAATCACTTGGGTGTCCGAGTGTCTGTCAAGTCAAGACAGCGAAATAAAACACTTTTCGGACATTAGCGCGATTTTATTGAATTGAAATTGAAAAAAGTATCGTAACTCAGAAATAAAAACGAAACCTTTGATAAAATCACTTGGGTGTCCGAGTGTCTGTCAAGTCAAGACATCGAAATAAAACACTCTTCGGACAGTAGCGCGATTTTATTGAATTGAAATTGAAAAAAGTATCGTAACTCAGAAATAAAAACGAAACCTTTGATAAAATCACTTGGGTGTCCGAGTGTCTGTCAAGTCAAGACATCGAAATAAAACACTCTTCGGACAGTAGCGCGATTTTATTGAATTGAAATTGAAAAAAGTATCGTAACTCAGAAATAAAAACGAAACCTTTGATAAAATCACTTGGGTGTCCGAGTGTCTGTCAAGTCAAGACATCGAAATAAAACACTCTTCGGACAGTAGCGCGATTTTATTGAATTGAAATTGAAAAAAGTATCGTAACTCAGAAATAAAAACGAAACCTTTGATAAAATCACTTGGGTGTCCGAGTGTCTGTCATGTCAAGACATTGAAATAAAACACTTTTCGGACATTAGCGCGGTTTAATTGAAAGTACTTTGGTAATCATTTGGTATTTAGTTTATTTTTTTTATTTTCCCTCACTCTATGAGTCCCTATATGACTCACGAGTAGCTTTTTGCTTGCCTGTTGTAAGATCTTAGCGCCCCCTCGTATGTCATGTTTTGGAGAGATCCTGACGCAGTGCGGGATGAGACCTTGATCACGTCATTCTTCAAGAAGTTTATTGATGTTATTCTTCTTGCGCTTTGATTATTGATTACTAACGACCGCCCGTGACTTCGCCTGCGTGGAAAATTTGTTTGCTAACTAAAATAAGTGTTCCCGAAGGAACACTTATTTTTTCGGGATGAAAGGTACCCTATGTCCCTGTGTCTCTGTACCCCTGAGAACGTGTATGCAAAATTTCATGATGATCGGTTCAGTAGTTTAGACGTGAAGGCGTAACAAACAAACAAACGGACGTTTGCATTTGATATATTAGTAAGGATTCTTATTTGGATGTATGGCTCACAGATAATTTATAGACTGGATTAAAACCATCGAACTTGTCAGCCCGATCAAAGGTGCCCTAGGGATTTTCCGAATGTCAATGAAGTCGCGGGCGGAAGCTACCTTTGCATAAGTCATTAAAGTAAAAGGAATATGTTCTTCTTATTTTTTTTTTGTTTTGGAAATCTACTTTCCTCTTGGAAGTAATTTTTGCCAGTGTCAAGTGTTAAATAGGTCAGTGGTAGATATTGTTTAATTTTTCATTAGAATGCGGGTGCATCGCATTCCAATGCTGCTTGGAGCATATGGCACCAAGTATATCAAGACAGTTTACTCGGTAAACTCGGTTAGTTCTGCCGAGGAAGCCATTACTTCAATAAAAGCCTCAGCTTCACACAACCAAGATCGCGCCTATTTCAATTATCCCAAATATTGTTCAGTTGCGTAGACACTTGTACCATATAACTGCACCAATTTTAATACACAATTTCCACTATGAATCAATTTGAAAATAATTAAAATAGACACTAAACCGAACTCGACAAAATGGCGCCAAAAACTCCAGGAATATGTTATCTGACATTCGAATTTGTATGTTACAAAAGGCACATCTCGTGCAGGCAGTACACGCTCATGCAAAACAGACTAATTTACATGATGTGTTTCACCTGATCAAGTAAACTTGAAGGTCGTGATTTGCATCAAGTTACTTGGTCGTCTTGTCGGTTTCAGACCCTGTGCTGTCATCAGTGTCATCAGAACAGTCCTGCCATGCATTTATTAGGCATCTACTAGACCGAACTTGCAGCAATATTGGTGTTAAATGTATGAAGGGGTCAAGTTAAACTTGGAAATATCATGCTTCGCTTGGGCGCTTCGTAGTGACTTTATAATAGAGTAACGGTGAGGACTTTGGACAGCCAAAAATAGTATGTGAGTTAAACAAATAACTAACTTAAATAGAGTAAAGCACAGAGATTTTTTAAAAGAAATCGGACCCGCGACCTTTGGATTGGACCGGACATCCAAAGGTCGCGGGTTCGATTCCCGTCTGAGAATATGATCTGGTGCGATTCATATTTTTTCTAGTATATTATTTAGTAATGTATAAAAATAGCATTGTGAATGCTAAAATCTCAAATTTAAAAATACTTATAATTTGCTTCGTTTTATTGGTCAGAGGGATATACTTGTACTATTATGTTTTCTGTAGGGGTGGGTATTTGGAGTTTTATGAAGTCAACAAAAACTACCACACACTAGGTTTGTACAACGGAGATTTCCAAATACGTACATACGTAATTATAATATTAAAAAGCATTACATTTTGTATTAAATCTATGTAAACTTCGTCTCTAAACAAAAGCTTTAAGGGCTAATTTAGAAATATCCATCTTTATTAGTCTGATTTATTCCATTTTATGAGATAGGAAAGTCTGCGCGCCGAAGTATAACATTTATAATGAAGATCAATTTTATGTAACCAAATTATTATAAGCATTGGCACAATGGCATTTGAGATTCCAAGTGTCAAATGTTCAAATTGCCTCATTATTCTTTTCTCGCTTTGTTTACTCGTAAAATATCGGGTGCTTACATATTCAGGGAAGCTTCCAGAAGATTGAGCGTCGTTAACATCCATTGCGGTAGAGAGAGGATCGTGAGCCGGATTGGTCGACGGATTAGTTGAACGATCGATCGCATTAGAGGGATTTACTGGGATGCTTCTGGTTTTGTCTTAAATCGAAGATGTATTGTCAATTTTGGGGAGTGATTTCGGCAGAATGACCGGGTGTTTTCAAGTGACGACAAATCATTGTTGAGTAGCATACGCATCTGTCGAAACAGTTAGATGATTTGAAATGTGGAAATCTTAGAAGTGAATAGATGTACTCTATTGACTATCGTGTATGTTTTTGATGCTGCGTTTGTCTAACTTAAAAGGTAGAGTTCATAATTAACATTAGTCTTCTCAACATGCAATCATTCTAAAGTAGGTTAGTGAAGAGACAAAGAAACAACTAAGTAGTCACCAATGCAACACTTGACAAAACTTTTGTCTTATATAAACTTTTGAATTATAAAAATCTTGTTTTTTCCATATTATTTCCTGAAAATTTTATACTGTTTTTGGTTGTTGGTAGGGCTTACTTCAAGTCCGCCTGGCTAGCTACCACCATCTTACCTAAGTCTGACGCCATAACAGCAATTTAAAAATTGTTGTGTTCCGGCAGTTAGAGGTAAGATAGCCAGTTCCTCAGTGCTGAGGATTCCGGGTGTAGTGCGCTTCCACCTTCGGCCTTATCGTTACTTAACATTAGGTGAGATGAAGGCCAAGCACTAACCCGTAGCGGATAAAAAAAAACTATAATAAAGTATAATGACAATCTAAAACTGACTCTAACTTCAACACAATTTTGTTAAAACACCGACGAAAACAAACAAACATATTCACCACAAAAACAAAACTCGACTTCCATACTGCTGTGTCTTCATTTCATTTTCTCCCCATACATCTGAGCTGCTAACTTATCTTAAGTGGATACACCAGTGATGCTTGTCAACTTTGATGGATTAAATATGTGAAGACGTCGTAGGCCTGTAATATGACGACCTGAATAAGTCTGAGAACTCACGAGCGAGACGTTTACATATTTTGTTATAATAGGAGATTTACTAAATATCCCACATGTAATTAGTGTATTTTACAACAGACAGCTTAATTTTTGATAATTTATTACTTTTTATAATTAGTTTTGGGTTTTCTTGTTTTTAATATTAAGTAACTAGGTACATTTAATATGAGTTGTGTTATTTTTATCTTAGTCAGCCCATCAATGTCTAGTTTTTTAGGTTATTTTGACTAAAGGAACATTCAGTGGTGTGTTCAGCGAATATTATGGCAAAACATTCGTCAATACTATATATAACTTTTTATTGTGGGTCTGTTTCTTATTAGTATTATATAAAAGAGAAAGATTGACCCATGTTCCTTAAAAAATCGTTTTCGACGCCTAATTTATTTGCTTTAGTATGGTGAATCAATTGTATCTCCATTTTCATTGTTTTAAGCTGCATCTGTATAAAAATATAAAAGAAAGGAAGCATAGATAATCTGAATCTAATTTGCGAATTTTATCGTCTATAAATCATGTTATGAAACTTTCTTCTTTATTTTTTAAGAGACCTTAATTTATTGTTATATTATTATGTTTCTTGTAGTCTATGCCTTAAATGACGTTACAATCTGCAAGTTTGTATATCTATAAATGTTACAAAAATAACCAAATTTTCGTCTCGTAGAAACGACCAAAGGAAAAAACAAATTTAAATTTCCTGTTCCCACGCATCTGATAATTGAAATGTTAAAATCTTCATTTCCTCTTGTCAGCGCGATGGAAGTTTTTTTTACATTAAATAAATGCGATAACGTTTTTGGGCTTATTAAGTGACAACGTGCATATTTCAAACTTTACGGATTTTTTTCTCTTATTGACCGAGTGAGCGCGAAGCGTCCCCGTTTCAGCTCGGGCAAAAATGCTTTCTTATGTCCTTCCGGTGTCCGGCTGTCCGTTTGTTCTCCTCTACAGGTCGCATTTCTCAACCGATTCTCGTGAAATTTTTTGAGCAGGTTCGATAATTATATAAATATTTTTGTCTTATACAGTTTTTCGAATTTTTTCAAAATGGCAAAATATTTTAAAAAAAGTTACATATATTTATATGTATATATCTGTTTTGAAAAATGTTAAAAAATAACACAAACCTTTTTTTATTAGCGGTGTAAAGCAAATTTTGTTTTTTATTTTAGAAGACTTAAAGATTACAGTTTAAACTCAATGAAATCATTTCTGGCCAATATTCGAAAGAAAATAATAAGGTTGTGACAAAACTTATGACAGCGTATATATTAGTTATTTGTTTTTAAACAACATACAATTTGAGCTACTTTTTAACGCGAGGTCGAGTCACTAGTTAATATTAAACTGCACGAGTTTAAGTAAATACTCAAACCGATATTGTTTAATTTGAATGAATTGATAAAAGATATCAAATGTTCCGTTTATAAATCCGTTTTTCAATAGAATGCAACTTTTCTGCTATGTTGGAATTAAGTCATCATCATCATCAATATCATCATCTACCATCATAGTCCTCCCCTTAATTAAATCGTCGTTTATATCGCTAAGATTACTGCAATTTCAAAACTCAAAATAAATCCCACTGTCAACAATGTAAACACACCTTAAGGCTACGTACGCACGGACAGGTGGCTCGCTTAGCGCCTAGGGCCTAGATATTATAAGTATCGAAGTAAAAGGAACGTTCACGAATGTTCGCAACCGGCCGCACTGCGCGCTTGGCGCCTCACAGGCTAGTCGCATACTAATTACATATCTAGGCGCTAGGCGCTAAGCAAGCCACCAGTCGGTGTGTACGCGACCTAAGGCAAATTGCAATATGGTGCTAAGGAGAAATTCCTGATTGCCTTCGCCTGGCACGCGTTGATGGACCCCAATCTACCAAGATGTATTTCATTTACAAGGAAATAAATGTTTAAGCATCATTTTGAGCAACATTTAAAGTGAAATGAGGAAGTGAAGAATTTTCAACATACTGTAGATAATTCATTTACTCATTTCCAAACTTTTATTATTTAGTTTTAATTAATCTTCTTAACCCACAGATTTATATGTGTATATTATACTAGACAGGCTGTACAGTACCGAAAAATTGCTCATTAAAAAAAAAAAAAATTGCTAACTCCTTTAGTCTAATTGCGAGCGACCGAGAGAAACACTATATTAATAATTTTGAACAGCTCGTCTAAGTAATTGAAGTAATTGTCAAAACCACAAAGACAAATATATTATCATTAGTATACGGTTAGCAAAAAATATCAATACAATCTAATATTAGGACTTTAGCTATGAAATTGACGTTTTGTATGGAGAATTTTTAACAAATTACATTTTCCATACTAGCTTTGTATGGGAAATTTGTACAGCGCCATCGACAATTTTCACTATTGAGTATTTTTACGCGCGTTTTTTTTGCGCGTTTTTTGAACCTGTAAAACAGCACCTTAATAAAATAATAGTGAAATAATCCTTCCTTTACATATCTATTAACGTTCTTCTTTTCAAACCACGCTAATTCTCCACATCAACAACTAAAACCTTTCTGAACTGAGCAGGTCAATGAATATTCTATTGAGATAAACTCTTTTGGGCCGTATTTTACTGTTCACATATTCATGTAACATTTATCCGTAAAGCTATTAATACACGATGTTATGTACACACGACAGCACATCAGGTTATACAATTAAACTACGAAAACAGCCTTTATTACGTAGGGCATAAAGGCGGTCTCAAGGTTAACATGTATAGTCTGAGGTGCCGTCGTGTGTACTTAGCAAACCAGTGAGCGACAGATAACTGGATCTACTTCGCTGGACTACTTGCTGTAAGCCAGCATTGTTTCAAGTGTGATTGCTGGTTAACAACGAAAAAGTTAACTGACCCAGTGGCCTATGGTCATAGCATTCGCACAGATTGCGAGAGGTCGTGGCGAGGGTTTGATTCCCATCTGAGTACATTCTTTAGATATTGTAGCTTTTTTTAGTACAAAATTAAGATTTTTTGGTCATCGTCATTTTAAAGTTAGGGAGATGCCCTAAAGTAAATTATTTTAAAATGTGATAAAATCAATGAGAGCGCACAAAATAAACAATTCATTGGCTCGACCAAGAATCGCGCACTGAATTTCGATGATGATAAGCATGGTCCTCGACCATCAGCCATTTTTAATGTCTCCACTGCTGAGGCACAGGCCTTCCTTATGGGCGGATAAGGAGGATGGAGGCATGGTACTTGTCACTCTTGAAATCCTTGTTTTATTTAAAATGAACATTCTTTATGTTGACAGCGATCATACACCGAAACCCATTGCCAACATCATATATTCCCATAAACTCCTTATTTCCACACAGGCCTCTAATCTTTACTAATATTATAATTGCGAAAGTCCATTTGTTTGTTTATAATACCTTCACGTCTTAATTATTGAACCGATCACCATAAAATTTTGCATACACGTTGTCAGGGGTACAGAGAAGAACATAGGGTACCTTTCATCCCGAAGTAAATAATTGTTCCCGAGGGATAGCCAAAATACCTTCCGGGCTTCCGTCGCGAGCGGTCGCTAGTGAGTAGATACATCATATCAAGGAAAGAGAAACGATTTAGTATTCATGATAAACAGCACAGCTTAATTACTTTCAAAACATCTAGATATGTATATATCCAGTCTCTATTCAAACTAAACACAAAGTTCTTGCTACGCTGAAACTATGCTGAACTGTCAAATAAGTATTTTGCTGCGAGCACAAAGGAGCAGGCCGTAACTTCTACGTCAAGCCAAAATACTTGCATAAGACTTTCATACTTGGTGCAGTGTTGTAAAACTACGGAGTTCTACTTAAAAGCGCGTAGTCTGCACACTAGCGCTGCCATTGGGAAAAAAATCATAGTGCTTAAAAATAAATTCGAAATCGTGAATTATCTTCGATATTTTTCATCGCTGAAACAATATTTTCTAGCCTGTCGTTTAGTTTAATGGAGATTTTTATGCGAAAAGTGGCCTTTTTACAAAAAAAACTCTTTTAAACTGCACTACAGACTGCAGACTACGCGCTCTTAATGCGAATTTGCATGCGCAGTTTTACGTAGTAATGTAGTTAGTAAAAAACAACAGATTAAGTTTTCTTATCCTAAATACAGACAGAAATACAAGATCTTATGGTCCGGAGGGACAATATTGACGTTATACAGTGCGGTCTTCTATACCCTAAGCACAAAAAACTGTATAAAGTAGAATGCGAATCGAATTTGTTTCGAACACAAATGTCTATTGTATTTCCTTTACATAGGAAGTGGCGATACGAATTTGATTCACGCTCGATATTTTTTCGTAATAATATAATAGTAGGTTCCTAGATTTAGGCAGGTCCTATACAAACGAAAAGTTATTATCTGTGTAACAGAGTAAGGACTCTATTGAAAATTAAATCTAATATTTTCTTTGAAACACCTGCTTTCTTTTCCTTTTCTTTCATTCACGTTCAAAGTTTATTAAGTTTTTTTTTCCTATTATTATTGACAGCAACAAAACATACAATTTATTTCGTAATGGAAAGAGAGTCATCATTCCCAAAATCCTTTAATTCTATAAATAAAACGCGGGAATGGCGGGATAAGAGTCACTGAAGCGCATTTGGAACTGCAATCGAGAAGCGACATTTTGTAATAGTTTATTTATTTATTTATTTATTTAAGGACAACCAACAAGTACATTCACCTTACACAAGTTAACATTTACATAATTATGGGTTACAATCTTAAGTGAAGACTTAATTAAAGGCTGCCACGGCATGCGTTATATGCAAAGAATTATAAAAAAGAGAATTTATGATTCACAAGGCGTTAACCATGATGAATGATAAATTTATAAACTACTTATATACTTATTTAATTAACAATGATTTTATATTCCTACCTTCGTAGGAGCTATAGATTTAATAAAAATTCCATATCCACCAAATATGTCGACATTTTTATTTTTGGGTAGCTTATTATAACAAGATTGCATGCGATTTAATGTTGAGAAATGGCCCAAATTACTATTGAAAGGTTTAGGTGTAAAGAGTTTATATTTAGAAGGGCGTGGCAGTTTGTAAGGGGTATAGAATCTAATGTTCGATAAAAGAAGGGGACAATCAAGCTGACCATTTACAAGCTTGTACAGAAACTTAAGATCAGCAATTTTTCTACGATCTTCTAGGCTATGAATTTTGAAATAGTCTAATCGTTGCTTGTACGATACAAGTTCTTTAGCCATGTGACATTGGAAAGTTAAATGCCATAGAAATCTCTTATTGACAGATTCAATCCTTTTCTTATAAATTTGATAGAAGGGCAACCAGACCGGGCTGCAATATTCAAGTATGGATCTAACGAGGCAATTATACACACAAATTTTACTATGGGCAGATCTAAACTCCTTACAATTGCGCAATACAAATCCAAGAAGCTTAAAACTTCTGGAGACAATGCTGTCTATATGAGTATTAAACATTAAGTTTTTATCAAAAATAACACCCAGGTCACGAACTGTATTAACCTCCTTTAGAACCTGGTTACATAATGAATAAGATGAAAAATGTGGCAGTTTTTTCCTTGAAAAATTAATAAAGTAACATTTATCAGGGTTCAATTTTAACAAATTATTATTACACCAATTAGCAAATCGATCAAGATCATACTGTAGCAACTGCACGTCCGTTTTACTCTTGATAATCTTTACAATCTTGAGATCGTCTGCATATAAGTAGCATTGGGAATGTCGGAAGCAAGAAGGGATGTCATTGATGAATAGGTTGAAAAATAGGGGTCCTAAATGTGAGCCCTGTGGGACTCCTGATGACGTCATATACACGTTAGATTCGTACCCATTTATAACTACCTTTGATCTTCGATTGGAAAGATAGGATTTACACCACAGTAACAAGTCGCCCGATATTCCAAAGGTTGATAATTTTTTCGTTAGTATATTTATATCTACTAGATCGAAAGCTTTACTGAAATCCGTGTATATGACGTCAGCAGAAGCCCGAGAGTCTACAGCATCAACTACGTTTGAAACAAAGCTGACTAAATTGGTTGTAGTGGAACGAGCCCTCATGAAGCCATGCTGATGAGGAATAATTAAATGTTTCACGTGCCAGTAAATTAGAGGATAAACCAAGGACTCGAACACTTTACCGAAAATAGGGAGAATAGAAATGGGACGGAAATTTTCAATATTTGACTTGTCGCCGGATTTGTGAACTGGAACAATACGTGCCTCCTTCCAAATTGAAGGGAAAATTCCAGATGATAAAGACTTATTGAATATCATGGAAAGAGGCAAAGCCAAAACGTCAGCACATTTCACAACGAATAGTGATGGTATATTGTCAGACCCAGCACCCTTTCTTGTGTCAAGATGTTTAAGTGCCCATTTGATTTCATCAACAGTAAACACAATCTTACTAAGGTAATTTGATGTATAATCAGTAGTTTCCACATTTCTGTCAGAGCTTGTAATAGTCACATTACTAGAGGAGTATATAGAGGAGAAATGTTGAGCAAAGAGACTGCAAACACCAGGACCATTGGTAGAAGAAGAACTTTTATAATGCATGCTAGATGGATAACTGTTAGAATTTTTCTTTTTTTGCTTAATGAAGGACCAAAAAATTTTAGGGTTGCTTTTTAGGGTTGATTCTATAGCAGATAAATATTTTTTATAGCTATCATTTATCATTTTAGTAGATCTCTCTTTAAGCGTTAGAAATGAAATTCGATCCATAGGATTTTTGAATTTGGAATAACGAATTCTATATTTTAACTTTTCATCTAAAACATGTATGATGGCTTTGTTAAACCAAACTGGATAGCGGTTAGACGAGCTAGGAGAAGATCTTGGTATATGCATCTTAATAGTGTTATGAATAATCATATAAAACTTTTCCACTATAGTGTCCACTGACGAGCAGTCTCGAAACTCATCCTCCCATTCAACAGAACCGAGGTGGTTAACTATTTTATTATAATCACCCTTATAAAACTTGTAAATAAGGTTAGTATTAGACTCCAAGCTAGAAGAACTAATAGAACATTTTAATTTAAATTCCAAAGGAGGATGATACTGATCGACTTTAATTAAAGGTGAAATGCAACACTGAATATTTTCAATAGGCAAATTAGACAAAATCAAATCAAGTATTTTGTTCCTATTATTTAATACATGGTTATACTGCGCTAAATTATTGTAAGACAAAAAATCAAGTAGTAGGCTATTGGATCTGTTATTAATATCACCACATGTGGCGGTCAGTGGCAAGTTAGGAGTGCCGGACCAATGTATGCTACTCATATTAAAGTCACCCAGGATAAGAGAGCTGGCATTGTTATCCAGGATTTTGTTCGCATTAGTCAGAAAATGATCCAAAATATGTATTTTCAAGGGCGATGGCAGGTATACCCCGCATATTAAAAGCCGCGTAATTTTGTTATTCAAAATAATGTCAATACCCACCCAAACATCCTCGCATTTACTTTCATAATTTTGTAGCCTATATGATGTTAAGCGCTTGGACACTGCAATTAGTACGCCACCTCCCGACTTGCCACTGTCAAAAGTGTTCGATTCACGATCCCGTCTGTATACTGAATACCTACTATCAAACAATTCTGCATCTTTTACACTGTGAGTAACCCACGTTTCACATAAAACAATAACGTCGTAATCACTAGTTACAATATTATGAAAAAAATCTAATGTTTTCGTGTTTAATCCCCTAACATTTTGAAAATAGATATTTAAAGAATTATTGTTAGAAAGCACTTTAAAACAAAATCAACCATCACATGAATAACCATAGAATATGCAAATTTTTTTTTTTTTTTTTTTCAAACTAACTTATTTAGTGATTCATTGTTACGCACAAAAATTGCTTCAGTGGATTCTGACTTGCGTACGTACACCCGACCGCCACGTACCCACACAAACTTGTACTTCAATTTTTTAGCACAGATCCGGGCAGCAGCGTGCAACGATTTATTCTCGGGAGTCAAGTTTTCGATGACATAAATCGGGGTTTTCTTATCATCAATTCCTAGAACGCTGCTATTCAGTTTCTCCTCCTTATGATCTTTGTTGTACTGGATAACCGCCGCTAGTACACAATCTCGTATACGTGGGGTGATAAACTTGACTAGTATAGACCGTGGTCGTGTATTATTAGTATCTTTTTTTGCAATACGCGAACAAAATGCTACTTCATTCACGTTGAACGAGTACTTGACAGTATTACATAACTGTTTAATGATGCTAAGTACGTTTTCCGATCTGTGCTCAGGCACGCATTGAACCTAAAAACATACAATTTATTTCGTAATGGAAAGAGAGTCATCATTCCCAAAATCCTTTAATTCTATAAATAAAACGCGGGAATGGCGGGATAAGAGTCACTGAAGCGCATTTGGAACTGCAATCGAGAAGCGACATTTTGTAATAGTGACGTGACATGCCTCGTACTGCATTACTCGTAGATACAATCTATGACTGGTTTTGCGAGTAAGAGGCAGCAGCTAATGAGCTATTTAAAACTTAATAGACTATATATAGGAATGTTCCACAAAATTTTGTCAGAACCAACTTCAATAGCAGCTAAGTCTTTATACTCTGTTTTTAGAGATTAGCCTTACAATATTATAGGTTCGATGGGATTAGCATCGTTGCATTTATGACAAAAATACAGAAAACAATAAAGAGGAAAAAGAAAACAATTTATGACAGAAAAATTGACGCAGTACTACCCGTATTTATGGCACTCATAGTTATTTAAATAGTGAAAATAATAATGACAAATTAGTAATTTATGATTTCCAAACATTTTCGTTTAAGTTTTCATAAGCCAAAACTTTAAATTAAATTAGTGCTTATAATAAATTAAGAGTAAAAGCTCAGAAGACGTGATAACAACGATAATTTACGCCGATAATATCGTTGTAAACTCGAAACAGCCCGTTTATTACCTTCGAAGTTTAAACCTTTACGTTCCATGATTTAAAGACGCTTCCTAATGGCTTGTTTAAGTGTTCACTTAGTAACATTCTTAAAATATTTAATTAAATCATTTTAATGCGGGTGTCGCTTTGAATTTTAGATAATGTTATATTTTCACTAGGTATATTACTTGATAAATAAAAAAAAAAACTGTAAAAAAGGAATTCTTGTGTAATTTAACTTTAACTAGTAGTTTTTATTGCAAAATTTCTAACACGTGTTACAGTAAAGTGTCATAAAATAGTAATATTCAAGAAAACTATTTCAAGAAACTTTGCATGTTTTTGCACCGCCAGATATTGTAGGTTTTTTTGCATCCATTAATTTATTAAATAGTTTTTTATCGATAATAACCTTCCCAACACTAACAGCCCGCGGCATGCAGTAAGCTAGAGTTGAATTAGATTTGCGAGCTATCAGTCTAGCTCAGTACCCCTAGCGAGAATATCTATAGAGAAAAAAAACGCGTGTAAAAGTACCTCAAAAAGTACTCGATAGAGTAATTACTTATGTATGGAGTAATTTTGTACGGGAAATTTGTACAACGGCATCTACCGCGGAAAAGCTAAATGAAATTTCCCATAGAGAATTAGGTACCCTATCAAGAAAAATAACGCGCGTGAAGAAAATCGACAGAGTAATTTTGTATAGAAAATTTTTACTGCGCCATCTACCGCCAAAAAACTAAATGAAATTTCCTATAGAGAAATTACTCTATCGGGTACTTTTGCGCGCGTTTTTTTCGATAGATGTTCGTGCTAGAGCGGGTCAGACTAGTAATACGCCGCTCAAACAGCCAACTGACGTCATCAAAATGAAATGGACACCGCCGGATTCGACACTTTAATTACTGCAGATTGCAATTTCTGAGCAATTGAATGGTAAAGTGAAACTTTTGGATCATATCCGAATCTCTCGGACTTTGAAATGAACCCGAAATCCTTTTCACTGTTGGGGATGCCTGAAGGCGATTCATATTACGACTCTACGTAATTTCAGGAGAAGATATTCAGACGAACAGCTTTTGATGCTGCAATGGTATATGCCATTTGGTTCTTATTGATTACTTGTACATTAATCTGTTACAGATTGCAAAATACATTTATTTTTATACACAACGGGTTAGTGCTTGGCCTTCACCTCACCTTATGTTAAGTGCCGATAAGGCCGAAGGTAAAAGCGCACACCCGGAATCCTCACCACTGAGGAACTGGCTATCTTACCTCTAACTGCCGGAACACAACAATTTTTTGAAATTGCTGTTATGGCGTCAGACTTAGGTAAGATGGTGGTAGGTAGCCAGGAGGACTTGAAATAAGCCCTACCACCAACCTAGTACAAATGTACCCTCCTGGGAATCGAACCCGGGACCCCTGCGTCTTACACGGGTGGGTGAACCACTATGCTGTGATAAAGCAATAATTAAAAAAAAAAATATTGACTCATTCTTTAAAAGGTAATAAGCGACTACAACTTTAAGACAACCGATAGTCATCAAACTATGAATAATATTTATTGCAGCTTATCGTATAATTATTTTTTTTCACAGAATTGTAGATAACACGAGGAATGATTGATATCAGACGTAGCGTTTAATTTTCATTAATTTATCAGATAATTCTATAGTTAAGGGAGGGCTAAAGTGCATTTATAGTCAAGTAAACAATTATTATGTCTTAAAAATGTTCTTTTTTTATTTGGAAAGTTAAGATACTAAATAATATACTAGAAAAAATAGGACTCGCACCAGATCATGTTCTCGGACGGGAATCGAACCCGCGACCTTTGGACATCCGGTCCAATGCTCTGACCGCTGAGCTACCGAGTCACTAGTGGGAACGTCGAATTTCTTCTAGTATATCAACTCTTACGCTGCAAGCCAGCGCCATCTCACCAATGTAGAAGGAATTAAGAAGATTAAGAAGAAGAAGTTAAGAATTGAGAAGATTCTTCTAATTTGTAAAATAAACAAAAAGACTCTAAAACTCACAAAGTTTTAAGACTAAAATTCTTAAGGGTGGATGGTGCGTCCACTAGCGCCGGCAATCAAGAAAAACATCTTTAAGTACAACAAAATAACTATGTTTAATAAAATTCTGAAAAATATAAATACTAGTATTATTATAAACTATATTTTTGTATGCGTTTATTCTTAGCTTAAATGTGTTTTGTTGCAATACTAGCAAAAACGCATTCAAAAATAGTTTATAACTAATATTTGTACTTTTATCTAGGATTTATAGTTTTTGAACGGTTTGAGTGTGAAGTGTTGAACGAAACGGAAGGAAGGAGATAGATGAATGTGGAAGAGAGTAGCGTAGCTGGTAAAAAGAGGAAAGATTAGGATTGGAAAGGTAGAATAATGGCGTGCCAGTTTAATTTAAAATAAAAGAAGTGCAAAAAGAGAAGCATTTAATTGTCAAACCCTTGACCCTATATACAACACGTTATAAAAATACCCCTAATGCCGAATATGGTATATAGGGACCATCAAACAGAACAACTTTTACTATGGCACCAACTCTGAAATCGCGAAAAAAAATTCAGCTGTTTCATACATTTTGATATTTTAGATTTTAATTTTTGTATGAAACAGCTGATTTTTTTTTGCGATTTCAGAGTTGGTCCCATAGTAAAAGTTGTTCAGTTTGATGGTCCCTATCTACCATATTCGGCATTAGGGGTATTTTTGTAACACCTTGTATATCAGAATTTAAGATATTTTTTTTGTATTTTTTTATTGGCGGCTCTAGTGGAGGTACGATGCCCCCTTAAACGAAATAGGTCACTTGAACTCCCCATAGAACTTTTTTAATATCCCACGCTTCGTTTCGTCGTGAACCATTGTTTATCCCTAGGCCGATCTTTGACAGACAAAAAGTGAAATCTGTCAAATCATAAAAAACTGACGATAGAGACCTTCGTCAGTGCTATGACGAGGGTAGCTTTAACGCGAATATTCAATTGGAAATAAAAAAAACTCACCATTTTACTCTGTGGCCGAAATTTAGGACTCCACCTGAAATTTAAAATTAAGAATGGCATAAAAATTAAACCCTTTAGCTAGGAAAGTAAAACACCAACAACCTCGCAGGAGTAGACTACTAACTAACATCATAAACAACAACACATTTTTCCGAAAAGGAAAGAAAAAATACGACTTTTCTTATAAAACTCGATCAGCTGTACTGGATCGGGCATTTGTAAGGAAAGTCGAATCATTTTTGTCTGTTATCGGAAAAGTCGTATCGTGGAATAATTAATTTTGTTGCTTATGATGTTAGTAATTTTCTCCTGCGAGGTTGTTGAATATGTGAGAACCATAAAAGTCCATAAAGCTTTCTATTAAATTGAAGATTATTACCATTAAATTTATTAACTCATAAAACAAAAGGTCTCGTACTACAGCAGAGGGAAACGTTTTAGGTCGAGCTAAAAGTATATTAAAGTACAATAACACAATTGTTACACATACATTACGAAATCTCTATGGAGATGAAGGAAAATGTTTGAATACCACTCTTTGAACAAAGGCTTTAGGCGATTAACACACTGCCACGCACGAGGTAGCATGTTGCGTGAATGCGTGTTTTAACGTTGCTTGTAAATATCTCCGTTTGTATAGAAAACACGCACAGTCCAACACACTGAAAATGCATCCACGCGCATTCATGCAGATCACGTGCCTACACGCGCGTGGGTGCGGGACTAGACGCAAGGTATGGCACACCGAGTCCCGTAGATGCGTGCGTGATTTTGGAAGAACTTGACGTATGTTTAAAAATGGATCTCATTATTTGAATGAAATGAGTCAGAGCCGCCGTGAATCCACAAAATGCAACCACGCGAGTGAGTGCGTGAAAAACCCGCACGATGATGCAGATCTGCACTCGCACAAGTGCGTGCGTTGCGTGCGTGTGACACGTGCGTAGGTGCGTCGACACGCAACATGCAGCATTGAGCGTGGCAGTGTGCGAATCGCCTAACAGTAAAAAGAACACTTAAACGTATTCTCTTCCCTTTTCGAACTGTAACAAATAGCAGGTCTGTGCTTTTTTTCAAAAATGTTTTGGTATATTTTTTTACACATAAAATAAAATGGCAACAGACTTTTTT
This sequence comes from Catoptria pinella, assembly GCA_963556745.1. Classification (NCBI taxonomy): domain Eukaryota; kingdom Metazoa; phylum Arthropoda; class Insecta; order Lepidoptera; family Crambidae; genus Catoptria; species Catoptria pinella. Next base: position 4,781,707 of record OY750777.1, read on the forward strand.
CCAATAGTTTTATGGAATTCCTAATATTTGGATAAAAGATAAATAAGCAAAATAATACGACATCACTAATACCATAACTTTAAATGCGAAAAATAAAAAAAACTCCGTCCAGTCGACACTCCTTATTCACAAGAAAACAAAACGCATAAATTCTCAACAACCTCATTGGTCCCAGTTACACTCTTATCACGGGTATTTATTCTTGACGCCTAATCTATTTCCTTCGGAGGCGCAAAAAGCATTGCATTATAGGGACTGCCCGCCCAACATCATAAATCAAAAGGTACCATGAATAGGAGAAATACGAATACCCGTTTTGTTTCGGGAATTCTTTCGGACGTAGCTGCAGATACGAATCTATAAGAATCATTTTCGTACGGTCATTTCGATGGATTTATTTCTGATGTAAGAGTAAAATAAAGAATGTTTTCTTGCGGAATAAATCATTTTAATACGCAAACTTGACCTCTCTGAGCTTCCATCAAAACATATTGGTTGAATAGGCGAGTATTCATCAAAATGTCATACCTATATACAACTATTATATCGTAGTTTTATGACTACCTACGGGAACGGAACAGGAACGGGAAAACTAGAACCCCTTTAGGATTTCGCCCCTTTTTCTCAGTTACAAATTTTAAGATAGACTGGCTAGACAATAAGAAAATATTATACGTTGAACTAGAGTAATGAAATATGGCACGAACGAAAGATTGCAATCAAGAGGACCATGGTCCAACTTCATTAAAAAATATATTACTAAGAAACCCTCAGTGTTTGAAAGAAACTCGTAATCCCACTAATTTTAAATCACATTGCGAGTTTCTTGCAGTTCTGCTTAGTTTGTTTTGGCTCCTTTTTACCTGACTGCAACGAAAAGGTTATGTTTTTCGCGCGTATCTTGTATGTAGGTATGTTTGTATGTAATATTCTTTACTACCTCATATCTTTCAAACACCTGAACATATTTCTATCATTAATATATCGTTAGATTTGTCATGACAGCCCAAGTGTTCTTAGATAAGTGTCGTTAAAAAAACCAACATGGCGACAGTGCGGTGTTATTATCTGAAGTGAAAAAAAAATCTTTTTTAGAATACTGTAATATGGGTATCAAATTAAAGGGCTTATCATAAAGCTTTCAAAAAAGTATATCATGACCGTAATAATATAATAACTAAAAAGACATAAATAAAATAAATAATGCAGTCGGAGGCATAGAAATTAATGATAAGTCAAATCATCCATAATATCACTTTATACATGCCTCCGACTGCATGTTATTATGTTACCTTCTATATTTGATCTTGTTTCCATCTTTTCAGTTGACTTGTCTTTTGATGCTGGCAGATTTTTTAGTTTTTTAAATTTATTTGACATAAATCATCTCAAAATTAACTTTCTTTAAATATTGTGTTTTCCAGAGGAGTATGCAATTTCACCTCTTTGTAAAAGGGATTTGGCCTACTTCGAATGTAAATTGGTCACGTTTTAGAGGTACCCCTCAAATGTTCTTTTTAGGGTTCCGTACCAAAATGGTAAAAAGGAACCAACAAACCCTTATGGTGTGACTCAGTCTGTCTGTCTGTCTGTCTGTCACAGCTGGATATCTCGAGAACTACTAATGCTATCAACTTAAATTTGGAACAGTTTTAGGTGACGTTTGCCCAACTATTTTGCAAATAAGAGAGAAATAAAAATATTTCTATTTTTTTGCATCAGGGACTGAAAGGGGCTCTTAATCCAAATCCGATGTCTCTAAGTAGTAAACTTTTTCAGAATGATGGTACGGAACCCTCGGTGCGGGAGTCCGAATCGCTCTTGACCTTTTTTTTCAGTGCCGTAAAATAGTAGCCGCTTCACTGAAAGCCTGTTCGTAAGACGTGAGCAGAAATATCTACAAGCATAGTCTTATTGCGATAGTGAATGCTAAGCAACCTTTGCGATGGTCGGTGGAGGATGGGTGGCAGTAACCGCATACTCCAATAACAGTAAAGTGTACTATTTTAATGAAAAAAATATGAGCATCCTTTTGCTTTAGTCATCCCGGGACCGGCCCCTGGAAAGTCGAAACATCGGGAAATCAAAAAAACTATAAATATTTGACAACATCACATACATTGCTCCGATTCCAAAGTAAGTAGCTAAAGCACTTGTGTTATGAAAATCAGAGACAACGGTGGTATCACAAACACCCAAACCTGAGCCAATATAGAAAAGTTCGTTTTCTAAATTGACCCAACCGGGGTCGAACACGGGACCTCAGAGATGGCGACACCTTGAAAACCGATGTATACAAAGCCACTCGACCACGGAAGCCGTCAAAGAAGAAATTATTCTAAGATACGTTGTGCTCTCACTGTCGATCAACGTCATTATAGTTCAACTTAAAAATGCTTTTAATAGCACATATCGAAAGACTAGAACAACGAAACTATAAATAGAAGCACTTTATTAGATAACAGCACTATAGGAACTTAAGTGGCTAATAAATTGATGCCAATATACAGTATGATGCAGCTAGATTGCGTGAGCTATAAGTATCGAGTGAACAATTTCATTTTCTTTGAAGTAGTTGTGAACACTTTATTCATTTTATTTACGATATAAACTAAGGTACAGTTAGTACAAGCTGCCACATTTAAAATAAGATTTAAAAATATATTTTAGACAATTTTAAAACTAAGATCATTTATTATTAGTCATTATTTTAATTTTGATTATAGTCCAGTCAACAATAGGTACAAGGATCTCAAAATATACAAGGTGTTACAAAAATACCCCTAATGCCGAATATGGTATATAGGTACCATCAAACTGATCCACTTTTACTATGGGACCAACTTTGAAATGGCGAAAAAAAAATCAGCTATATCATAAAAAAAAAAATCGAAAATATCAAAATGTATGAAACAGCTGATTTTTTTTTTCTCGATTTCAGAGTTGGCTCCATAGTAAAAGTTGTTCAGTTTGATGGTCCCTATATACCATATTCGGCATTAGGGGTATTTGTAACACCTTGTATATTGACATAAAATGTATAATATTTTGCAAAGTAACTTTACGTGAATGCCTTGGTGCTAATAATTATTTAAAAAACGAAACTAACATTGTCATATTAAAAATAACATTAATAAAAACATTTGCCTACAATTTTCTATAGATGAGATTCAAAGTTATTTCAAAAATGAAACCAAATAAATATGAACAAATCAAACCAAATAAAGATTTAGGTTTGGTTCTATCGTCCAAAATATATCTATAGCGCGATCGAGTCCCAGTTTGGAGACATAAGGCTTCAAAAGAATCTATACACAACTTCCTTTAAAAGTCCCTCGAAAAATGGATGTCTTCCTTTTAACATTAATCTTACGTGTTGATGTTTCAAATAAGCTGATAAGGCGCGTCACTGTGAGTAAAAGGGGTTGAGATACAACAAAAAGCTTATGCAAAAATAACATCAGGTGTAGAGTGTTCAAAATGATTCATCTTTGTTATTTTTTGCATTAAGAAGGTGAAACTGAGCATTAAGATGTCATTTTTTTCTTTTTTATAATCTTAAAAGTTCATCAATTATTAGAAATAAAACACTTTTTACAGGTGTTATTAATTCAGGTGTTGTTTTGGAATTATTTAGTTTGTATTTATTGTTTTTTTAGAATTCCCGACGTTTCGACACCTTTCCAGGGGCCGTGGTCACGGGAGGACTAAAGCAAAAAGGCTGCTCATATTTTTATGAAAACAACACCTGAATTAATAATATACGCGCTGTAATCCGTAAAAAGTGTTTTATTTCTAATGAACTGTACGCGCGAAAGTCTTAGAAGTTCATCAATTATATTTATGAGATATGATTTTGCATGAGTATTCATCGTTTTCAACCTTAAAGTACAGGAAATAGTGATCTTTTTACATTTAAATTATTGTTCCAAAGTCCCTTGATCGTGCTTATAATTATTTTGTGTTTAAGTCTGTAGACTTATTATTGTAATAATCTGACAAATAATTGGTCAATTTGGACCAACAAAACTACTAAAGAAACTTTTTCATAAAAATGGTCTTAGTTTTTAAGTTATACATGAAACAGAAGTTTCAAGACGATTCAGCAAAAGCGTTTTTCTTATTCAAACCGACAATTGATAACAGTTCCAAACTTTTCCACCAAACTGCCGATATGATTGATGAGGCATCGATCAAAATGTTTTTTTTCTGAAACTAATACCAACTTTGCAGAGGGACATGTCTAAACTTGTCTTTGAGTTAATAATGGGGTATAGGCATTGTTCAAAATGCCACGAGTCATGAAGACTAATTCGCTACGAAAGCGCAGAGTAATGATCAGAAACGACATGCGTTATTCAACACTGTGTGTCAGAGATACTGTGGCCAGAATTTGGGTTATTGAAGGATATTTAATACTACAATGAGAGTAAGATTAATGTCATTCTCATCTAGTTTTTTCGAAAAATGTGCAACTTTTATTTTTTGTAAATTATTATTATGTAACACATTACGAGTAATACTATCGACAACATAATGAATAATCTATGTAATATAAAATTCAAAGTCCTGACTGACTGACTGATATATCATCGCACAGCCCAAACCACTAGACCTAGAGACTTTAAATTTTGTGCATTCATACATATGATAATGTATGTACAAAATTTCAATTAAATAATCCATAAATATATATTTAGACCTAGAGACTTGAAATTTTGTGCATTCATACATATATAATGTATATACAAAATTTCAATTAAATAATCCATAAATATATAATATTAATATATATTATTCAAAGTCCTGGTTGACTGACTGATATACAAGGTGTTACAAAAATACCCCTAATGCTGAATATGGTATATAGGGACCATCAAACTAAGCAACTTTTACTATGGGACCAACTCTGAAATCGCGAAAAAAAAAATCAGCTGTTCCATACAAAAATTAAAATCGAAAATACCAAAATGTATGAAACAGCTGAATTTTTTTTCGCGATTTCAGAGTTGGTCCCATAGTAAAAGTTGTTCAGTTTGATGGTCCCTATATACCATATTCGGCATTAGGGGTATTTTTGTAACACCTTGTATAGTCTGCGTATCAGTTCAACATGTTTTTATTGCGTCGCCTTACCTTTATGTCTGTCTGTATATTTGTTCACTGTTCCAATTTTAGGACACTATTTATATCCTTCATTATTTTTTATGGCTTGCTCCAGTTGCCATAATGGTTCAGATTTTAAATCCGAATTGTTTCAAGTACCTCATATCATGCAGATACAACAATTTCGACAAAATACAGCAACAATTAAAACCCCATAACATTTTACCTGTCCACTGGGCTGCGCTATAATTTGCATAATACAGTAAACCTCTCAACCATTTTCATCTGGAATTAATTTGATATAATTACCGTAGCGGACCGCAAGCGGAATACTGGCAACTAAATGAATTGTAACTGGCGCGTGTCATTTAATGAACTAGGTAACGAACATTTAATTATTCAAATGAACATCGACAGTTGAAACTATATCAATTAAAGCATTGCTCTTCTATACTGGACACGGTTTTTGGTAATATCGAACAATCCCGAATATGATAGATATGGAGTTCGAATTTCAAAGTAAAAGCCTACAAAACCACCACTTGACGGAAAAAATGATTATATTATGAAAAACATTAAACTTTGGTGTATTTGTTTTTAGCGATAGATCATAATAAAAACAATGGTTCATCTGCGGATAGGGTTGTTACTTTGCTGTTATCTAAGTATCCGTCTAAGTATCGAGCGTAATAATAAAAGACTTAGACGGAGGGTAGACCGATTTGTCTGCCAATAACATCTACCCGCACGCAACAATCGACAGTTCTTCCGAAACCATGGCGCATGCAACTGCGCCGAAATATCAGAGTCTCAAAAATAAACAGGTACATGGTTATCCAAAGGTCGCGGGTTCGATTCCCGTCCGAGAACATGATCTGGTGCGAGTCCTATTTTTTCTAGTATATTATTTAGTATTATATAAAAATAGCATTGTGAATGCTTAAATCTCAAAATTTCAAATAGTTAAAAAGCTTTCTCATCTTAATCAACTGTTTAAAAATATCTGGAAAGATGTTCAGTTGAATGTTGAAGTTAATTCCTTCTACATTGATGAGATGGCGCTGGCTTGCAGCGTAAGAGTTGATATACTAGAAGAAATTCGACGTTCCCACTAGTGACTCGGTAGCTCAGCGGTCAGAGCATTGGACCGGTTATCCAAAGGTCGCGGGTTCGATTCCCGTCCGAGAACATGATCTGGTGCGAGTCCTATTTTTTCTAGTATATTATTTAGTATTATATAAAAATAGCATTGTGAATGCTTAAATCTCAAAATTTCAAATAGGTACATGGTGTGAATCCCGATATAGTTTATTCTCTTGAAGTGAAATGAAAAACGATTTCCTTGTAAAAAAACTCTGACTCTCGTTATCCAACGATTGTCTTTGAGAGTTTTACTAGATCGTTAATTCTCGCCAAGTAACGAGCAGTTACACAGAATGCGAATCGTAGACACGAATGATGGCGAAAAACCTTTTTTTTCTAAAGCGCCCCTCAGAGCACGTCTTAAGTACGACTTACGACTCAAAGCGATTGGGAAGATCTTTTTTTAGTTTATTTAACATTAAAAAATTAAAATAAAAAAAATATTTATTTCAGGCTTAATGCAGCCATATTATTAAGTTGAAAAAAACAGCAATAATAAAAAAAATACAATTTAACCAAATTTAAATTAAATACTTACCAATAAAACACGAACGAAAACAAACAATGATAGACGAACACAAATATTCTGTCAACAATTCCGTGCAATTTTAATAAAGGCAAACTTTTTATATATTGCATTTGCGCCCGTTCTTTCTGATTTGCATAACACAATACGGTGCCATAGCGTATTTTTTTACTGTGTAGTTACCCGGCCATGTTGACACGGCAATGATGATAAGGTGACGTGCGGGGCAGAGCAAGGAAGTGAGGTTCTGAAGTACTAGTCGTTATTTGTCTGCCTTTTCGCTGAGACAAAGGAGTTCCCTCACTATATGAAAAGATAATTGTTACATTATGTTAATTACTTTATTTTCTACTGTTTCGCATTCACATCAAATCGGTAAAGTAAACATTGTAGCTGTTTCATCATTCAGTTTAATTTCCCTTAAGCGATGAAAAATTGAGTTAGCAGATTACATTTTTACGACATGATTCCTCTCGCTTTGAGAATGAACGTTGAGATCTTGTGAGAGGTGGCTTTATATTCGACCTAGGTACTCGTTCTTTAACGTAGCCCATTGGTAACAATATGAAAAATATACAAAAATCTTTATTTACGAGTATAAGTAGCTGGAAGGATGTCTGTATTAGGGGGCACCGCTCTTCCAAAGCTTAAAATATTTCTAAAAACAGTAAAGTTTAATAAAAATAAATAAAATATTATATTCTAAACAATTGATTGAGCACAATGTATTATTTAAATGGAAAGGAATTCCAACCCAAAACTAATTTACAAAACCTAAACAACGAGCTCTGAAAAAAACTAAGAACAGAGAGAAGAATTACCACAGACTACCTTACTCTTAGTCAGATTAAATAGTTCTGACGAACAACCGAGTGACAACGTGTCGTGTATATACCAAAATTTTTTCAGATCAGTGATACCCATATTATACCAACAGTATATTTTAAGAATATGCGTGCACAGTATGTGTGTATTGTATAATGTAGTGTATGTCACTTGATGTCACAATATAAATTGAAAGTTCATTAGTGGTACCAACATGAATTCACGTTATACAACGTGTTACAAAAGTACCCCTAATGCCGAATATGGTGGATAGGGACCATCAAACTGAACAACATTTACTATGGGACCAACTCTGAAATCGCGAAAAAAAATCAGCTGTTTCATACAATTTGATATTTTCGTAATTAATTTTTGTATGAAACAGCTGATTTTTTTTTTCGCGATTTCAGAGTTGGTCCCATAGTAAATGTTGTTCGGTTTCATGGTCCCTATACACCATATTCGGCATTAGGGGTACTTTTGTAACACGTTGTATATATCCTAGCTTCAATTTATGCCTATTTGATTTCTTGGTTGTGTTAAGATTGTGGTAGCATCGCGTCGTTGTTTCCGATTACAATCAGAAAACACATGTTTCAACTTCTTATTTTGGGATCGAGAGAAGAGAAATATTGCTTGTATCAGTAACTGATTAGAGGCTTGTAGTATTTTAACCACTAAATACATTTTATAAACGACTGATAAAAGTACAGAGTCATCATTATATTATAAGTCAGCCTAGTTCAGTTTAATGTTTCTCATATTTAATCATTCGTGACCATTGACCATCAGCCATTTCATTGTTCCCACTGCTGGTGCACAGGCCTTCCTTATGGGTGGATAAGGATGATGGGCCATGACCCACAACGCGGGCCCAATGCGGATTGGTGGGTGCTAACGACTGCAAATACAGCCGGGACCAGGCTTAAAGTGCCTTTCAAAGCACGGAGGAGCTCGAGGTAATTAAATTTTGGTCACCCATTCCATGACCGAACTTTGCGAAAATTGCTTAACCTCCGCAATCGATGGGACTGTCGCTATAACACTGCGCCACCGAGCTCCTCCGAGTGCCTAATTATTCGTATTTCTTTGAAATTGATTACTCCCTCAGTAGATACATTTATTTTAGATAAACCAACCAACAACATAAATTTTATTATTGTAAACACAAAAATGTTTATATAGGATCACAATTCACCTATCATAGCACCTACCTATTACCTCACCGATCGATGAAACCGCAACGTTATTCTATCCGCACTTTCCGGTTGCGGTTACGGCTAGCCGCTGCCCGGTTAACCGCAACTGCAACCGCATCCTGCGGCCAGCCGGCAGCCGCAACGCGGCTAACCGGACAGTGCGTTGGAGGCTATTCTTACTAAACGTAGGCGAATACAAAGAAAGTTTGTTTTTTATTCATCCCTTAAAAGGAGGAAAAGGTGTATCCATGCGGACGAAGTTGTTACCTATTTATAATTAAAAAAAAACAGATAAAATAAACAAATGCTTCTTTGTGAAAGCATAAGGAATAAATTCTGCCATTAAAAAGGCCAGGCCAGCTGCTCAACAAACTTTACGCCTCCGTTTACACACGAAAACACTTTGACTTATTAATCCGCTTAGCTGTTCATTTCACAAAAGAATTAGCTAAGTTCGTGAAGGGAATATTCAACATTTTCTTTAAGTTATCTGTAATGAGAGTGCTTTTATTATGAGAAATTCACCTTTTCTCCTAATTCTGTTCCATCTCCATCTCAACATTTTAATTGTATCTTTCGAGAAAAAAATCGTTTCTCATATCCCGAGGCTTTCGTAAAAACTCGTCGGCGACGTTACAAAATTATTACGAACACAAATATCTTCACATACTTAGTCGTTTCTTACAGACTACGGAGGAAGATGATTATTTTATATAAGCAAAAAATGTTGCGCACATCTCGTTTAGTCGCCTTGAACTTCTGTTTTGCATATTTTGAGTTGTCTTTCGTCTGAACAATGTCAGGACCGGAAAATCCATTACGAATTCGAATGAAGTTGTATTTGTGTGATATAGAATTCAAATTCGACCCAATAACTAATGATAAAAAAGTTTGAATTATTAATGTAGGTATTAGTTTTTTTACCTATGTAAATTCTTTTTTTTTAATTCCATCCTTTAAATGAATTTAGTCTTGATCGATTATAAAAAGATCCGACTCTCTCTTCTTTTTTTGAAGTTGGTGAAAAATACCACACAAATGAAGTCAAGACAATATTCTCCACGTTTAATAAGACCTCAAAGGTCTCGCCAACATCGAAAGGCAATCGACTTTCCTTCCCTCGATCTTCGGAATGTAATAGGACAATGAAACTGCGGGGATAAAATTGTGGACGGTAGGTGGCGGTGGCGTCGTAATTGCGTCTTTAACGCACGATGAAAGCTGAAATTGCAAGATCAGCGCTCCTCCAAGGATTTACATTAAGGTAACATTTATATTCCAAAATGGTTGAACAGAAAATTTCACATTAAATTTCATTGAATGTATAAAGTCAAGCAAACCTATCAGCCCCCTAGCATGACCACCGAAACGCGATGTGATATAGCGATTTATCACTTTTAACTGTCAAAAGACAATAGACGTTGACAGTTGGGTGTCGATAAAACGCTATATCACGCGATATATGTCGTGTTTCGGTGGTTATGCTAGGGGGGCTGGAGTCTAGTGTGCAGATTATAATTTCCTCATATTAAAGGATAATAAAATAAATAAATAAATATTTACAAATATTTGACAACATCACATTAATTGCTCCGATTCCGAAGTAAGTAGCTAAAGCACTTGTGTTATGGAAATCAGAGACAACGGTGGTATCACAAACACCCAGACCTGAGCTAATATAGAAAAGTTAGTTTTCTAAATTGACCCAACCGGGGATCGAACCCGGGACCTCAGAGATGGCGACACCTTGAAAACCGCTGTTCAAAGCCACTCGACCACGGAGGTCGTCAATGACCTCCGTGGACTCGGACTTATTTGACTTAAAGAAACGATTCGTTAAGTCAAATATAGTCAAGTCACCTTTTCTTCGCCATATTATCTGAATCCGTAATTTCCTAATGCTGATATGATTAATGATAATATTACACACTAAATATTATCAAATTCAGCGTACCTACCTATTTGATAACAGAGAAATGTTTTTATTATAGAAATCAGTAAAAAAAACCTTAATGATTACAACAATATAATAAATTACCTACACTTTTAATATATTTCTATAAGAAACGCCCACTCCAAGACGTTAAGATTATCTTCTACAAGAAAAACACACTTCCCTTTTCAAATACTGAAAAGCAGTAATTCCCCGATCACAGAACAAAGTTAAAAAGATCCGAAACCATAAATTTACCGCCAATAACTTTTTATTTCCCCTCGGAGTACGTGCAATTCCCTTTTCGCGCCATAAATTTTTTTAAACGTCAATTATTCGAGACTGGTCAGTGTTTTGGCGCTAACAGTTTTTGTTCAGCCTATACGAAATGACAAAGGATTCAATTTGCCAGCCATGGCTTGTGTTGTTCTGAAAATTGAGGAAAAATGCCAAGAATGGAAATTGTTTTAGCGGAGTATGCCTTTGTATCTTGTAGGTATTTATAGGCCAAATAGTCTCCAAAATAGTAGTTCTTTGTAGAATAAAACCCAATAATAGATCGTTTGAAACTACTTTTATTATTCGTAATACAAGGCAAAGAAAATATTTTCCGGAAGAGTGCCGAAAATATTATCTTTTGTATATTATTTGTTATTCGAGTTTCGTAGCAGCGGTCCTATAAAGAGTTTAAAAAAATGTCTACTAAATTAAAAAAAAAGACAACGCGTAATCAAGATTCGATCCACCAACAAAAGATATTTATTAATAAGCCAACTTATCCCAATTACCAAAAAATCTTTCAACAAAACTTCAAAAGCAGAGAACTGCAGAAACACCCTTAAATTAACCGATCCCACTTTCCGCATCATTATAATGTAGCAGTCAATTAAAAAACCTAATAAATATCCGGACGTTTCGCCAACACAAAAAACAGGGTTGTCACGCTATAAATTCTTTGAATGTCAATTCCGGGGCTAAGCAACGTTTTGGGTGCGATCCAAAGTCTTTTTATATTTGTTAAGAGGAAACACCACGGTCGAGAGAATTGAAAAACTCCTTTAAAAAGTTGACAAAATCAACGTTTCGTAGTCCCCTGTTTCCTCCTCCAAAACTAGACTACATAAAAAAATAAAGAAAGGATTCGGCTGTGTTCCTATGTTTTGCTTTTTTATATAATCTCGTCAAATTTGATTGCTGGATGTCTAAACAATGATATTTTTTTTTTAGGTTTTTGGAGATTAATATCCCTTTTAATAATTATGTTATGTAAAAAATATAGGAACACAGACAATTCATTCCTTTAAATTTTCAAGAAAAAAATATTTAAATCGGTCTAGTTTTGGAGAAGGAAACAGGGGACTACCAAACGTTAATTTTGTCAACTTTCTACAGAAATTTTTCAATTCACTCGACCGTGGTGTTTCCTCTTAAGAGCGGTTATTGCGGCAAAAACCGGGAAAATTATGAAGGTCTGGCTGCTGATGATTTGTGCTAAATTGAAAGTGGCCGATCAGCGATATCCGGTGTACAACCCTGACCTTTTATTTGTCTCTGGTTTTTATGATATTTGCACAGACCAATAATTAAACCCTGTGAAGCTTTCGTGTAAACGTCACGTTTGAGTGTAAATGTGATTGGGACTTATTCGAAATAAGACTCCAAGTGCTGTTTTTAATTACAATCCTAGCCACTGCTGAGATGCTGAGAGCGTATTGTATGACTTTCCCATGATCATAAAATAGCAAAATATGCTGTACAACATCCAGTATTCCGTCAACCACTTCTAAGTTAAACTTGAAGTCAGAACGTCACAATGTGTTTAAAATTTTAAAGAAAAAAATAAATACATATTTTATCTTGCATTGATATGCAGAGCATGTTTTAGTTTGATTAATATTTTCTTTGAAAAAAAACGCGAAATTTTGTCGTTTTTTTCCACTATTTTCGTTTTTCCAAAGTTAAGGACCGATTTTCCCCGCAAGCTCTTACATCTTTTGACATCACTCCCTTTCATTTATCTTTATAAATTTCGGAAATATAGCAGAATTACACTGATCTGATAAACATTTTCAATTTTAAATTAAAAGAATGCGAGGCGTTCCACATTTACGTGGTGGCTGATTCATCAGTGGCGTTCTAAATTTGAAATTCGGGAAAGATGAATTTCATTACTTACTTCACATGAGTAAATAATGTGCTTATTTCCCGATCAAGTACCTAATCCAAATTCAAAACGGTAGAATTCATCAGCTAGCGTTATTTTTATGAAACTTTATGGCTTTATGACTGTCACACGAACCAATTTAAAAAACATTTTTTTAAATAATTACTTCCTAGCATTTTTTGAGAAAAGCATTATACAAGCCTTGTACTGGAAGTTATTTACATTGCCTCGAATGAATAAAGCCCTCGCCATCAATTCATAATTCATGTTGAACTTACGATTATTATACCATGTATACCATGCAACACTGGCCACTAACTGACTATAATTTTGTAATTTTAAAATTCCCGTCATATATTGACTTTTATGAATATAAATAAAGACTATAAGTCATTCATTACAATTCAAACCACCCTCGACAATGTAAATGCTAACTTCCTGTTCTCGGTAATGTTCTATTGTAAATGTTGTATTTTTCTTTCCAGCTATTCACCAAACAATGATATTGCAAAACAACTTCGCCGGAATACGAGAAACTAAAAATTGTACGAAAGTGGAGAATCCTGTTGTGCTGACCCGACTTGCTAATTCTGTTTAGGGTTGCCACTTCTAAGTTGATTGTTTTTGTACAATAATAAAATGTTTTTTTTATTTGTTTTAATGAAATAACGTTTTCAGAGTATGGGTAAAATTTCAGTAGTCAGAAGAGTTGCCCGGATAACAAAAAACTCAATTAAATAGTTATTTCATCTTAATCGATTGTCAAACATTTGGAAAACTATTTATAAATGTCGAGGTGTACTTTCTCATTTTGATGATGACAGAAAATTGAAACGAATCTTCTGTTTTTGTAGCTCAATGGTCAGTGCAGTCGCCTGAATATCCAAAGATTGTGGGTTACCTGAGTTTAGGGTGAAGTTGTGTTGAGAGATTGAGCTCAAATAGTTACGACGTATCTCTGCTTGCTATCTTAGTAATGCATATGAAATAATATTACCAAATATTACCGCCCCTGTGGTTTAGTTGTTCGCCCACCCATTAAAGACGCAGAGGCCCGGATTTGATTCCCAAGAGAGGGGTACATTTGTACCCGGTTTGTTGGTATGGTTGTTCATATGGCTTGTTTTAAGCCCACCTGGCCAGCTACCACTAAAATAATCATTATTAAAATCTTCTATAGTGTCAACCCTACAGAACATAGCCTTCAGCATTAATTATTCAGATTCTGGAAAACACAGTATCGGACCGTAGTAGCCAGTGGGATGACTACGGCTCATTCTGTAGTCACACCTACCGAACTGACCCGTCCAGTGATGAAATAAGGAGTTTTAGATCATTTAAATTCATGAGTACGTTAGTAGATGCAATGGCTTTGAAGCATAACGAAGTTGTAATTACATGCATTGGCCACGTTTTAATTTTACATGTAGCCCGTCTGATGGTGATCGGACGGGCCTAGACGTCTAGGCCTATCTAGTCAGTCAAGCCTAGTCACCGTAGCTGAGAAGTAATCATCCGTAACTAAGTCGTAGTCATCGTAGCAAAGCTGTTATTGACGTAGCTAAGATGTAGTCACCGTAGCTGAGGCGTAGCACCGTAGCTGAGACTACACCGAAACCGAAGCGTGGTCAACGTAGACTAGACGTAGTCACCGTAGCTAAGACGTAGTCTCCGTAGGCGAAGCGTAGTCATCGTAGCCGAGACTGGTCACTATAGCCGAGACTTAGTCACTGTAGCCTAAACGTAGTCACTTTAGCCTAGACGTAACCCGAAGCTAAGATTGATTTGATTTGAGATTTGTCACCGTAGCCAAGGCGTAATAGCCGTAGTAGTGACATAGTCACCATATTCGGGGCGTAGTCACTGTAGCCATAGATGTCGCGTAGCTTAGACGTAGTTATCGAAGCTGAAATCATCGTAGAGCGATATATTACTGATTAGTTGTAAATCTGACGCTGCATAATTATGAACTGCTCACTTATTTTTTGTCGCTGCGATATCGTGTGTTTGTTTGAATAGACACGTATATGTCACTCAAGGTTCCGTTACTAATAATATTGTTATCCTCAACGTAATACAACGCACTGATAGCCTTACAGCCAAATACTCAAACAAATCTTAAAGTTAAGGCCTCCTTAAATTAAAAAAGTTGTCAGATTTGACAGAAACTAACAGCTTCCTTAAGGTTAAGGAGACCTTTGGCCCTACCATGAGTTGATGCAAACTGCTTACGCTGCCGTAAACTATCGTTTTATCTCTTTCACTCGCATTGACTGTGAGCAGTACATTGACTGTGAGCAGTATATCCGATAGTTTACGATAACGTAAACAGTTTGCATCAACTCATGGTAGGGCCACTTAACTAAATTTTTTACTTACTACTTTGAGTATTCGGCCGTTAGTAATGTTGGTCACACACTGTTACATTATATGACCTGAATATTAACCCGTTTCCTGTAGAGGTTAATCCCTCGATTTAGGCAACCAGGTGCGGAGTCAATGGATTTGGGATCAGCTAATCGAATAAGTATTTGAATAAAGCAAAAATTTCTTGATACACTATAGTAAAAAAAATTTATTTGTCGGTATGAATATTTTTATGTTTTTTTTTATGATTACGATCATAAAAATTTACGAAACGATTATGAAACTTTTTCGAACAATGAAGTACCTACCTATATTTAAATTTTCTTAAAAAAATCATTTTTAACCTCCTTCTTTTACGTGACACAAAGTGTTTGCAAATAGTCAACACGCAAAAAACGTACAAAAGACTAACAAGGAAATTCAAAATGGGTTCTAGCAAGGAAATAAATTGTGGGCACATAAGGAGCATTTAAATACGACGGGCCCAATGATTAACATCGGATAGACACGCAAACATTTCAGTATAGTAACTTATCTTAGGTGAAATTTATACCATTTATACTGAAAGTTTGGTTAAAATTCGCTTTCGGGTGTAATGCCGAAAACCCGAAAACGACCTCCGTGGTCGAGTTTCGGCTTTGTACACCGGTTTTCAAGGTGTCGCCATCTCTAAGGTCCCGGGTTCGATCCCCGGTTGGGTCAATTTAGAAAACGAACTTTTCTTTATTGGCTCAGGTCTGGGTGTTTGTGATACCACCGTTGTCTCTGATTTTCATAACACAAGTGCTTTAGCTACTTACTTTGGAATCGGAGCAATGTATGTGATGTTGTCAAATATAAAAAAAAATACACGTTGCAACCAAAACTATACACTTTGGTTGAAGGGAGCAAAAAAGTATTGTATGATTCGTAGTCATTGAATGATTCACTTGTGAGTTTACATGGTTTAATTTAATTGCTCCATCCAAATTGAAAGGCAGAAGTGACTGTGTATTTTCGACATGAGTTGCCAGTAGCGCTCAACTTACGAAACTTGATTTTGATAATGATCCTTAGATCGATGAAGCAAATAAATGTGTTATAGAATTTATCACAAATTTATTATGATATTTTTGCTTGCTTATAATACCTAGCTTAATAAACATAATATCTTGTTTACATATTGTGACGGCAGTAACGTCACAGACCCTGATAATCCAGACCCTGCGTAGGGTCTGGCTCAAAATATCGACAGTCACTGCATCGACAGTCGCTGTATCGAAAACGCTCCATCGACGAGTTAATGAATCGACGGTACGCTACATCGACAGTACGCCAAATCGATAGTACGCTACATCGACAGTACACTAAATCGACGGTACCCTACATCGACAGTACACTAAATAGACGGTACCCTACATCGACAGTACACTAAATCGAAAGTACGCTGCATCGAAAGTATTGTATATCGAAAGTACGCTGCATCGAAAGTATTATATATCAATAACACGTTGTATCGGCAGTTCACCATATCGATGGTACGCTGCATCGACTGCCTAACCCGAGCCAGATCAAAATAAAAATAGAAAAGACATGCACCATCAAGCGATAACCAACTTATGCGGGCTACAGATGACAATGCAATGATTGCACAGATAAATCGCTACGGAGATAAATCGTTGTCGTGTTTAGCAGGCATTAGCCGTTAGCTGTCAAAAGCGAGTCTGTTAAAATAATCAGCAACTAAACTTTAAATTTAAACAGAACTAATAAAGTAAACAATTGACTGTCTTAAATCTTCTGTCAATAGAAATATAAGTCTTTAACGCCCACAGTTGTATAAGTCCTTTTAAAAGCTATTAACAACGAAAGTACAAGATTAATACACCAAAAGTAACGTTAAGTCTTCGTCTAAAGAGATTACCACTAGAATATTAACGAAATGACAACCAACACAGCATTTATAACGAAATCTGTTTGCAGTGCTTCTCAAACTGGGCGATAGCGCCCCCTTGTGGGCGTTGGAAGAAAAATATTGAAAAGTGTTATTAAATTGAGATTTTTTGCATTCCGATGCTATTTTTATATTAAGATAAATAATTTATTACATAAAATTATAGAAAAAATCGACTTACTCGTCACCTAGGCACCTCAGACCGTTTGAGGTGCTACGGGTGAGTCAATTTTTTCATTGAAATATTTAATTGAAAAAGTTATTTTTATTTTATAGGTGAAAAAGTGATTCTGATATGCCGTAAAAAAGTGGCCGTTCCCGGGCCTTAGGCGAGGGCTCGGGACTCAAGATAGCACCGCGCCGCTGTGAAGTCGTTGCTGTTAGGTGCACTATAACCCTGAGACCTGCCAGCTCCAACTGTCCCACTGGCGCTGCGCGTATCGACGGCCACCTTGTCGGTCCTGTTGCCACTGCACGGCCTCCGAGCATCCCATCTACGGGCTGCCTTCGTTCCCCCTACGTGAAGCTTACGTCCCATCTACGTGCTGCCTACGTCACCGCAAAGTGAAGTCTGCATCCCTTCCTAAGAAGATTCGCCCTCTTTTTCCACAAACGACTCGTCCTCCCTCCTCCCTCTCTCTCTCTCTCTCTCTCTCAGTCTCTATAGTTTTAAGATAGTATTTAAGTCGATAGGCTTTACATTTAATAAGTATTTTTTCTAATATATTATTTATCTTAGGATTAAATGATCGTATAAAAAAATAATTAAATAATTCCTGTCCCATAATCTTTGTCAGCTTTCCTAACTTTCCCGAAACTAAAACAATAACAACTTAACCGAGCCAATGTTTGAAACTCCTTTTACTTTATCTTAAACATTTAAAAGCTCTATCAACTTTAAAATCATAGCCGTCAGGCAGTAAAAGGATGAATTACACTTCACCGAACGAGTTTTTCTTACACAATAATGAGCGCCTACATGCATTTTGTAAATTATTTTCACTCTGACCCGAGCAGAAAACACGCAGTAGTCTTGTATTGATGAAATTAAATCGAATACTAAATAATATACTACAAAAATAGGACTCGCACCAGATCATGTTCTCGGACGGGAATCGAACCCGCGACCTTTGGATATCCGGTCCAATGCTTTGACCGCTGAGTGACCGCTAGTGACTCGGTATCGGATATCCAAAGGTCGCAGGTTCGATTCCCGTCCGAGAACATGATATGGTGCGAGTCCTATTTTATCTAGTATATTATTTAGTATTATATAAAAATAGCATTGTGAATGCTTAAATCTCAAAATTTAATAAGAAATTAAATCGAACTCGGTGCTTGGCATAACACGTCTAATAGCTCCTGATGATGCTCCGTGTAGGGGCGAAACACATGTATAGGTCAAAGTGTGTTGCTGTCGGTGTGTCTGCAGGTGTTTGCACTGTTGCCAACTTAGCGCTTTTGGCGCTAGAACTAAAGCTTTTTAGGCTGCCGTACCCAAAGGATAAAACGGGACCGTCATCTGTCCGTCCATCTGTCACCAAGCTGTACTACATTTCTCGTTTTAACTACGTTAGCGCTCAAAAAAGTTATTTAACGCCCAACGCCTATTCTAGCGCTTTTTTAATTTCAAGTTCTTCTCCATGCATAGTGTAATATTAATAAGGAAAAAAGCCAAGGCCGTAAGACCAAAGTTGTATTCATTGTTTATTGTCGTTATAATTAAAATATTTTTTTTTTTATTTAGAGCTTATTTTTTATTTTAGCGCTTTTTTAAACACAACTCAGCGCCTTTACGTTAGACAGCGTTGGCAACATTGGGTGTTTGCATGTTGCATGGACGGGCGGTCATGTTGCATGCACATCAGATTTCTTGCATATTTTGTTATCTATTGTGTGGAAGTTATTGCTTAATATTGTTTTTTCACCCATTAAAATTAAAATTGTTCACAACTTCTCCTGAAGACCTTATAACAAGAAGAACCAGCAAGAAACCAATAGTCTGTTTAACCCTTCAACCCTCAGAAAATGAGTCACAATAGATATTCCATTGTTATCCGGCCGCCTGCGTCCGCTCAGGCTTTGATGAATTAAGCAATGTGAAAACAGTCAACACCTTTTCAATAGTGCAATGTTGTTGAGTAAAAACGGTCGGATATTAAGAAAACGATCGAACAAATCTCTAATCTTTACGGACTAATTTCCGTACAAAATTAATCAGTTCGAGTTATTTTACACACTTTTTTTTTCTCGAAGGAATCTGATGTTCATGTTAAGGGTAAGTACTGAAGTTCGGTGTAGAGTGACCCCTTCAACCGTTTTCGTCTAAATTGGATAAGTTCTCAATAACTTTATTCATTCGAAATTAATGCCTTGATTTCTGTTAATTCTCTTTTTAATATCCTCAAAGGGTAGCTTTCAATTTTCTTAAATTTATTCAGAAGTTTGATCTCGGCATTTGTTATATTAAGGGTGTGCTTTCGTTGATTTGAATAATCCGCTTAAATCGCGTATAACGGGTAGCCTTAGAAGTTTATTCAACAATATGACGATACTTTATAAATGGTCTGAGGTGAGTTATAACTTAATTTCAATTCTTTTGTTTAAGATGAAATCGAAATAGTTTAGTGAATTTAAATACATATTTAAAATGTCAGCGAAGACGAACCTCGTAGTCGAATGTATTTTCATTTTACACTATCTCAACAAAAACAAGTTAAAATTCTGAACTTATAAAATATATTGTATAAAGCTTAAACATATTATTATAAATTATGGAAATCAGAAACAACGACGGTACCACAAACATGCAAGTGAGGCGATAATATAGAACAGTATGTTTTCTAAATTGACCGAGCCGATGATCGAAACTAGGACCTCAGAGATAGCAATACCATGTGAAAACCACTCAACAACGAAGGTTGTCTTTTATTTAAATTTAATGGGCGATGTCGTTTTTTCTATAGTTTTTCTATAATTTGGGATTACATTATTCTAGCGAAAAAATAAGGAGCTTAAAAAAGACGTCAAGGATAATTTATGAAAAAATAAATTGGTTCTACCGACGTGTTTGAATAGGACTTCGTTTGTTGAATTTTTCGGGATAAAAGGGTTATTAATCTTATAGATGGCGTTTTTGGGACTCTCAATACCTGTAGAAAATCGGGTCGGAAAGTTTGATTTCATTGAATCAACGGTTGCAAATTTTTGTTTAATATCACGGAAAATAATATCAGCTGTTTCATACATTTTAATAAACAAAAATACCCCAAATGCCGAATATGGTATATAGGGACCATCAAACTGAACAACTTTTACTATGGGACCAACTCTGAAATCGCGAAAAAAAAACAGCTGTTCCATACAAAAAATAAAATCGAAAATATCAAAATGTATGAAACAGCTGAATTTTTTTTCGCGGTTTCAGAGTTGGTCCCATAGTAAAAGTTGTTCAGTTTGATGGTCCCTATATACCATATTCGCCATTAGGGGTATTTTTGTCACACCTTGTACACCATATTCGGCATTAGGGTTATTTTTGTAACATGTTGTATAGGTAAGTCATACAGATTTTATTAAGAGACTCGAACCTTTTCTTCCAAATTTTTTGTACAATTCCGTCTCATAAATTACCCCCACAATATTATCTAATTCAGTTGGTTACAATAGGCGATTGTGGCAGTAAATCTTTCGAATACTTTCAGATAAATTATTTGGCTCATTCCGTTATATAAATGCGTATGGCTTGCCAATTCAACTTTTTAATTTATATCTTTGAAAAATGGCGGAGAAATGTAACGTATTCTAAATTCTACATAAAACAATTATAATTATTAAATTTAGATTGTTCTCATTCACAATGATATTTTTATATTAAAATAAATAATATTAGAAAAAATACTAGAAAAAATCGACTCACCCGTAGCACCTCAGACGGGACAATTATAATTATTCATAGGAGCACAGCTCTTATCAGAAACATACAAGAAGTTTTCACAATGTTTTGTATGATATATATATATTTTTTAAACCTTGTTACATATAAGTGCGTCAAGAATATCCGTTGTTTGTTGTTATGATAAGAAACACAGCACTGATTTATTACAAATACAATGTTCACTGACTCTTTAGTTGGCGCGTGGTAGGAAAAGGAATTTGACTGTTGTCACAACTTATCACTAAGGTATACTGAACTAGCTTCCACGTTTAAAAGCCTAGAAAAACTTCGACTGGGATAAAAATTTCATATGTAATATAAAAAACCAATAAATACAAACTAAATAATTCCAAAACAACACCTGAATTAATAATATACGCGCTGTAATCCGTAAAAAGTGTTTTACTTCTAATGTAATATAAGTTAGGTTATCAACTTTCCGTATTGCAAATTTCATCCAAATCCGATCAGCCATTTTTTCATGATTGGGTAAAACAAGTATCCAAACAAACTTTCACATTAATGTAGGATAAAACATAAATGCCTATGAGACGTTCAGCTGATCGTAACCAGATGTTTTGAGCCATCAATCCATTCCAAGTGCCGAATTGGGAATACAGGCTGCGTATAACGGGTTTCCGATGGTGCTCACAACAGTAGATTACTTATTCATCTGCAGTGTGTACAGAAACCGATAGCTCACAATTCACCGCAATTTATGCCTGTAATATAACTTTATGTGAAACTGAACAGCCTTGTAGTAAAATGTATTGTTTATCAATATTTATTTATACTATTATTTTGTATCAAATAAACGCATTCTTTTAATCAGTATACAAAGAAAAAATACAATTTTGTTCGAACGTCATCGTTACTCTAAACATGAAACCTCGATGATTGGAATGGATATAATCTGCCTTACCACAAACAGTGATGCCAACTTAGCAACTTTATAGCTAGATCTAGCTATTATTTGGTGACAGACAGCTACAATTTAATGAAACTTGTAGCTAAACTTTTTCAGTCAAAAGTTGTCTTTTATTGTAGCTTACATACCTACTGTAACATTTAGCTAGTCTAGCAATTTTTTGGGGCAAAAAATGCCAATATAGCAACATTTTGAGAAAGGTCTAGCAACTGGTTAAAGCTAGCAGTTGGCAACACTGACCACAAAACAGTGTATAACAAAGACTCTGTTTAATGTGATGCTGTCACTTTTTTGACAATATTGTTTGAAAGAGACAACCTTACATTTATAGTGTCTAAACTAAACAGTGTTTAACAAAGACTCTGTTTAATGTGATGCTGTCACTTTTTTGACAATATTGTTTGAAAGAGACAACCTTACATTTATAGTGTCTAAACTAAATAGTGTTTAACAAAGACTCTGTTTAATGTGATGCTGTCACTTTTTTGACAATATTGTTTGAAAGAGACAACCTTACATTTATAGTGTCTAAACTAAACAGTGTTTAACAAAGACTCTGTTTAATGTGATGCTGTCACTTTTTTTACAATATTGTTTGAAAGAGACAACCTTACATTTATAGTGTCTAAACTAAACAGTGTTTTAAAATCATTTGTAGTAAGGCCGATAATGTTTATGTAACTTACGCCAGTAACTTCGAGCACGACTGTAGCATTATATTTATTACTAATATTATTTAAAAGTTCATTACTCAACGACGCAAAAATTGCAGCACGAATTCCAATTATGGCACACAGTTTATAGCCTAGATTAAAACATAGTGGGCGGGAGCTAGTTATAATAAATATTCTGTAAAACAGCCCGATCCCTCCTGTGGTTTGAGCTGTGTGAAGATTAATAATCAGGACTTATTTTATTGTTTTTTTTTTTATTTAATAGAACCCTAGACAAATACTGTCTTAATCGGAAAGCATCACAAGAAAAGTTTTGGTATTACGTTTGTATGGGGGAGATTACACAATCAGTCTGCCAGTCCATTCATCAGTCTGATCAGACTGGCGGGAGACTGATCGTATAACCTGACTGAGACTGACGGCAGACTGATTGTGTAATTTCCATCTATGAGAAGCTCACTGTTCGTCGGACTCTTAAGTAATATATCAAAATTTCATATTATTTCCTGTGTTTATCAAAAACCTTCCACTTCTTATTTGCCGAAGTTTAACGTTTCCTTTTGAGCAAACGCCTTTATTGTAGCTGTAATATGAATATATATCCGTCATTTCGCGATAGAAATATTCGCGAAGTTAACCCTTTCTTTCCGAATCGTTGACTCAGTAATGTTCTCAATGCTCGCACAGCATATTTGGATCACTCGTGGATAACATCGTCCATTTGTGAACATTCCGGGGATGATTCTCGAGTACTTTGGATTTTTTCTGTTCACTGCTTTTGGTAGTCAATTGATGGAGTTGTGTAAGTAACACCAAGACTGAGAGATATTGAACATTTTGAATACGTAGATATCTTTGTTACCTATACAAGGTGTTACAAAAATACCCCTAATGCCGAATATGGTATATAGGGAACATCAAACTGAACAACTTTTCCTATGGGGCCAACTCTGAAATCGCGAAAAAAAAATCAGCTGTTTCATACATTTTGATATTTTCGATTTTAATTTTTGAATGAAACAGCTGATTTTTTTTCGCGATTTCAGAGTTGGTCCCATAGTAAAAGTTGATCAGTTTGATGGTCCCTATATACCATATTCGGCATTAGGGGTATTTTTGTAACATGTTGTATAATAACTCGAATAATTGTGATAGGTATATTTTTTTATTAAAAACCACGCAAGCAAAAGCAATTTTGGAATCTGTTTAAAACTTTCTAAATAAAAAAAGAAAAATAAACTCTTTCATTTTATAAAAGCAGTTCTAAATCTCTTTAAAAAATCACTAAAAAAAATTCTTACTTTATTTCAATACAAAAACACGTTTTAATACCACTATATTAAATTGATTTGGCGTTATGACTAGTCGTATAAAAATTACGATGTAAAGAGAATATAAATAAAAGTAAATATATGCCCAACAGTGAGCATCTCGCCCAATAAGTATAAACACTTATAAATTACAATTATACCATATCTTATCTTATCTCTTTGATTTTTAACCCCCGACGCAGCGCAGAGAGGGGTGTTATAAGTTTTTTGTCTTAACTCATTTAGGGCCACTTGCGCCAAGCTAGGTTAAAATTTAACAGAGTTCATACAAAAGTAGCACTAACTGGTTTAAAGTGCTCACCCAGCTTGGCGCAAGTGGCCTTAAAGAAAAGGCATAACATTGCGGGCTAAAATAGGAGGGATGTTGAGGGTTGGAAAGTAGGAGGAAGACCGCAGAAAAGATGGATGGATTGTGTGAGGAATGATATGAATGTAAAGGGAGTGGATGAGGAGATGACGAGTGACAGGAAGGAATGGAAGAGAAGGACATACTGCACCGACCCCAAATAAATTGGGATAAGAAAAAAAAAGGGGGATGATGATGATTGCGGGCTAAAACACACAATTAAAACTTAACCCTAACGTAATCTGTATGAACAGAAACCCTCTATTCTCGAAAAATCTTCTTACAAAGCTTCAGGATTCTATTGGAGATCCACACACGCAATTGATTTGATTTATAGTTTCACCTCGCAAACCTTTTCCTGATTTATCTGGCCAACGTAATTAGACCTCCGATTGACCGAACACTGACCGAATTCGGCGAAGTAAACCTGAATGTAATTGGGTTTTGTCAGATTGGTTATGTTTCCCCTTGAGTGTCCACAGTAATCCCTCGAAGGGTTAACGACTGTTATGCAGTGTGGAGAGGAGCTATTATAACCATTGACATAAAGGAAGTAAAACCATTTCTTCCGTAACATGTATGAATGCTATGAATGTAATGTCTGGAAACGATATACATATTTGTAAATATCGTTCCTTCTAATAAAGCTGATATTTCTTGTCAGCTAAAAGGATAAAAGAATTGACGATTTAAAAATGCTTGTTATGTGAGCTTATTTGAATAAAGAATTTTTCAATTTCAATTTCAATTTCAATTCGTCATGTTCCTGATTCGCCGTATTCCAAATTTGTCGTAATACAGTCGATGCCATATTATTTATTTATGATGTATTTATTAATTTATTTAATTATAAAGTAAACCAACAGCATAATATACATTGGATTTGGGTTCAAAAATTATTAATCAATCGTATTTATCTATTTAATTGTTATTTTTTTATCATTAAAGCAAATAATTTGTCCTCCGAGCGTTGCAGGGTTAATGTTGTTATTGCCTACGGCCACCAAAAAGGTGCAATCATCCCAATTTGAAAAAAATGTGATAAAATAATGTTGAGGCGGAAAAGGAACAATAAATTTCAATTTTAGAAAGCGTATTATTTATTATTTAAAATATTTTTTTAAATCTTCGTAGTCCAATAATACGTACCTATTAAGTTCTAGCATCGTCATCTTGCAGGTTTTTGTATTACTCATACATGACCATCACCCATTTTTAATATCCCCATTGCTGGGGCACAGGCCTTCCTTATGGGCGGATAAGAAGGATAAGCCATGACCACACGGGCCTAATGCGGATTGGTGGGTGCTAACGACTGCAAATGCAGCCGGGACCAACGGCTTAACGTGCCTTCTGAAGCACGGAGGAGCTCGGGATAATAAATTTTTGGTCACCCATCCCATGACCAACCCTTGCGAAAGTTGTTTAACCACCGCAATCGCTGGGCCAGGCGCTATACCACTACGCCACCGAGCTCCACAAAAATTACTCATACATATCACACCCAAAAAGAATACTATATCATATCACGTCTTGAATATTACATTTAAAAATAAATTTGCTGTCCAAGTTAAAAGTTCTTTTACTAATGGCACATCATTAAAATCAAGATGGCGACATCTCAAAAAGAATTCCAAGTTTTCCGAATTCTATAAATTAATAAAAAAAGAATTTTCGGCGACACCTCATCTTTACTAATCCTAACTAATATTACAAATGCGAAAGTGAATTTGTTTGTTCGTTACTCTTTCACGTCTTAGCTATTCCACCGATCATCATGAAATTTTGCATACGCATTGTCAGGGGTACCTACAGATAAGAGCATAAGTACCTTTCATCCAGAAAAAAAAACTAAATAAATAAATATTTGGCAACATCACATACATCGCTCCGATTCCAAAGTAAGTAGCTAAAGCACTTGTGTTATGGAAATCAGAGACAACGGTGGTATCCAAACATCCTGAGCCAATATAGAAAAGTTAGTTTTCTAAATTGACCCAACTGGGGATCGAACCCGGGACTTCAGAGATGGCGACGCCTTGAAAACCGGTGTACAAAGCCACTCGACCACGGAGGTCGTCGTCGTCCACTAATAATACCGGAGGGATAGCAAACTGTCCTCGCAGACAAAGTCGCAGGCGGCCGCTAGTTTTTAATAACTGTCCCCGTCGTCCGTATCTCATAATCGGATTCAGGGATCCCTTTTAAAACACAAGCTATATTTGCAGAGATCCCATATTGTTTTCGTTGCGTTGTTTATTTTCAGCCCTTCGAATCCTGAAGGGCGGCCCTGAGATTGAATCCGGGAAAGTAATTTAAATTCGACGACAGTTACGTGTATTAATGACGATATCCATTCATTCAGTTTTTGGTGTTGATAAAATCCTTTTTGTTGGTTGATGAAGTGTGACAATTTATGAAAATGTAACGATCACCATTTTTCTATATGAAACAAATTTTATTTAATTTATATTTACAATCGAACTATACTTTAAAATAAAATACTTTTTTTTATATACGCGGGTTTTATTAAAGGTTCTTGACGTTGTTATTGAATTTTTTATTTGATTTTTGGTTTACTGACTTTTCGGCGCGTTTGCAGCCAGTCAATAGTAATTTCTCTATTCAAATAAACTTAATAATTAAGCACTTTTGAATCGTCTATATTTCAGACAATATCTGGATCTATCAAAGTTATATTACCTATTACTAACTTTTTAATATTATTTGAACGGAAAGCCACACAATGTTACTAAGTTGAATTCTTTTTGTTTTACATCCGTCTTTTTTTGTGACAGCATATCAAAAATAAAATGGAGAAGAAATAAAATTTTATTTTCAAAGCCGCTGCCACGATGATCACATTAATTCGTAATAAAAGAGATTTCTCAGAAGCACACTGAAAAACATATTACTTTTTTGTTTATTGCCAAACTTTCAAGTGCGCACTTGAGTGCTGGTAACGGTGCCACATTTATTTCGTTTTTCGTTTTAGGGGAAAAAATGAGAAATGGAAACATCGTATAAGGTGCACTTAAGATTTACCACTTACTTATTTTTTTTGTTTTTATGGATTTTCATGGTTATAAATCAAATTGTGGACTGTATACTTGTTTGTTTATTCTTTCTTGCATTCGTTTTATTCATTTTATTAATAAACTTGTTGCTTATCAAAACGAGGTTTGATTATTTTTATGATCTAGTAGCGACCGCCCGCGACTTCGTCTACGTGGAAATTTTATTTGCTATCCCTCGGGAACAAATATTTCGGGATGAATGGTACCCTATGTCCTTCTCTGTACCCCTGACAACGTGTATGCAAAATTTCATGATGATTGGTCAGTAGTTAAGACGTGAAGGCGTAACAAACAAACGGACTTTCGCATTTATAATATTAGTAAGGATGTATGAAAATTTTATCTTATCAAGAGTATTAACACAAAATGGCGTAAATAACATGTTTATGTTAACCAAAGTTTCCTACCGTTTTTGTAGAATATATACAAATTACGGGAAAATCGTTACGACCAAACTGGACCGAGTCCATATTTTTTATAGTCCATTCGCAAAAAAATATAAAGTCCCATTTCTGATTAGTCAGCGTCCGGTATCAGTGTCGGCGAAAATGATGACTCACTATTTTCTAATACCTACTGGAGAAATACTGGAAGCAGTTTCTAAAACATGAAATGTATAATTCACTTAATTTGCGTAAGTATTTTGAAACCTTATTATTATGAACCTCAGTTCATTTACGTGCTCCAGCTCAACTGTAAAGGTTTATACGAGAACTGTTTGTTATGCGATAAACAAATAGAAACTGTGTTAGCTAGCCCTAACGGACTGCCAAGATGGCTGCCCTACAGTATACAGTAAATAATTACCCGTATAATTGTGCGGACACAAAACAAATTTACATTGAAACTTCCGTATATATATAGAGAACAAGTTATAATTTAGTATGAAAGTGTGCACGTACAAACAGAGATATATTTTGCTCTGCTAGTATGTTCGAAGAGAGTTGATCAGTCAACAATCAGGGTTTCTAAATTACTTAAACCCGTATTCACACACATTACAGCGTTATGAACCAATCACAGAGCTCTTTCTCAACGCAGTGCGTTCGCATAGACGATCCTTTTAGTATTGTTCTTGAAATTCAAATGTTTGATACGGGTGTTCATTTCATTAGTACCAAGATGCACATTTTCTGGATCCATTAATAAAATACGATGTTATTGAGAAAAATAGTAACAAAATATTCTGCACAACAGCAAATAAGTATAAGACATTTCTTCCTACGCAATAATCCATGAAAAACTGTGTCACAAATAAGCTAGCAATTCTATAGCGATTCTGATTGGAGAAAAGTAGTCAAAGCAAATAGCCCTTCCAATATTTCCTTTATATTCCCAACTTATTGTAGAAAAAATATTACATTTCTTCAACTACAATACATAATAATATATGTGGAACAGACATACAATTGATAGTAATATGAAAAAAACTTGCAACCAAAATAGAACATTGTTTCTTTGAACAATACATTAAGAGTTTGCTATTAACTATGTAATGTTGGCGAGAAAATTTGAACTGTGTCTTAGCGATTACTATACTGATTTTGAAAATAGACTTTTCACAGTTGGGGATGTCATAAAGCCAGCGCTGATCTACTAGCGCTTATCGGCGCCGGTCCGCGCAGGGAGTTGGCACCTGCAGTCGGTACCGAGTATTTACAAAGCCAAACCAGCGCCGACCTGCAGGCCTACCGCCTAACTCAAACCGCTAAAGTTTATGACGTTTTGAAATGAATGAAGCTTTGAGTTAGGCCGTATACAGAAAGAAAGCTGGAAACTTATAAGCGCTTACCGGCGCTTGTCAGCGCTGGTAACCCGCGCAGGAAAATATATGAACGCGCGCCGATAAGCACTGAAAGGTGCCGACAAGTTCCGACAAGCTTCAACACGCACTGGTCAGCGCTGGGCGCCAGTGTTGCATTATGTACTATAATATAGTATTCATACTATAATTTCATATTGAGTACTATATACTATCGTTCATATAGGATAGTACACTTAAATACTATAATTCGGCCGCTCACTAATTTCTTACCCTCGTCGTCCGTCACCCTCATGCATGTGTGTATGGCAATACCGCTGCTTCAACCTGCTTCCTTTGTGTAGAACGGACCAGCGCTGTCAAGCGCCGGTGAGCGCTTATAAGTTTCCAGCTTTCTTTCTGTATACGGCCTTAGGCGGTAGGGCCTGCTGCGATCAGCGCTGGGCCGCCACAGTATGGAGACTCAGTACCGACTGCAGGCGCCGACTCCCTGCGCGGACAGGCACCGATAAGCGCTAGTACATCGGCAGCGGCTACCAGATTTCTACGTGAATACGCCCATAACCGTAGAGGTAGTTTTAATACCTTCGTAAAAATGAACAACAGCGTTCTCCAATAAAAACTGTCTAATAACGGTACGATCTCTAACGCGCATGCCAAGTGTGGCAAGAGGCCTACGATACGACCTGCAGTTAGGGTTGCCAGATGGTCGGGATTCGTCGGGATTATCCCAACATTTCGTATGATGTCCAGAGACCCGAAAAAATACAAAATGTCCCGACAAATTACAACAAAACAAAAATTTCAATTTACATAATAATTCAACAATAATTAAACTAGTGTATATTACTGTAAGTGTATATTGGAATAAGTGATTAATGATCTCATAATTTGCCAAAAAGGATTTTTTTTGTGGTTATTTTAATTTTTATAACAAAAAGTAATTTACATTACGTAATATTTATTTGTCCCGACCATAATCCCAAGTTCCAGACTTTTTGAAATTTCGCCATCCCATCTGGCAGCCCTACCTGCAATGGACTATAGGCTACTATGATGATGATGATGAGTTAAGTTGAATCTATTTTAAGGATTCCGTATCTCAAATGGAAAAGGAACCGGCAGTGTAATTAATAAACAATTTGTTTGAGTACGCAATAATAATTATAATCACATACATACAAGTCGCAGTTTTATTTAAATAAAACCATTTGTCGCGAAAGTATAACAAGCAGATTCATATAAGGTATTTGACACGTTTTCATTGAACCGGGTTCATTCAGAATACTTAAACCCGGATAAAAATACGCAGATAATACATACCGTGTCAATATTCCGCTCCGCCGCGCTATCCGCTCGAATACATCGACGTAGCAACGAAGATATTTTTTTCAAATTCCGTATATGATCGTAGAGTGCAAAGATAACATTGCAACGAGAAAGTTTGTGTAGAGAAAACCAATATTTTTTTTAAAGGAGAATACTTAAAATGTTATAAATTTGTATGAACGAAATCTAAAATAACAACAATTGATCACACGTCCTTTCCTACGTAAATACGCGCTAACACACACGACTAAGCCTAAGCTTTCGACCATTTTTAATGTACCCCACTGCTGGGGCACAGGACTTCCTTACGGGTGGATAAGGATGGGCCGTCACCCACCACGCGGGCCCAATGCAGATTGGTGGGTATTAACAACTGCAAATGAGGCCGCGACCAACGGCTTAACGTGCCTTCCGAAGCACGGAGGAGCTCGAGATAATAAATTTTTGGTCACCCATCCCATGACCGATCCTTAGGATGGGCCACAACCCTCCACGCGGGCCCAATGCAGATTGGTGGGTATAAACAACTGCAAATGAGGCCGCGACCAACGGCTTAACGTGCCTTCCGAAGCACGGAGGACCTCGAGATAATAAATTTTTGGTCACCCATCCCATGACCGATCCTTGCGAAAATTGCTTAACCTCCGCAATCGCTGGGCCAGGCTCTATACCACTGTGCCACCAAGCTCCTCCGACTAAGCTTTAGTGTTAGTTAATTTTCAACTAAACATTGCTTTTTTAATAAAATACTGAAAACCATTGAAAACGTACAAAATTTTAAATCGAACAGCTTTCATCAATACATACATACAGCTAGATTTAATTATAATCAATTCTTTCGCCTTTATCGGAGGGAGTTATCTATCGCACGAATTCGAACTCTATTAATAAACAACGAAAGTCGATCTTATAAATGACTCCAAATATTTTCAAATTGATTTTAAAATACCCTCTGGCGGTTGCTAATGGACGTTCTGGTGTCGCCATCCTCTTTCCCAACTCAATGTTATATCATTTTAACGGTTAAGTGCGAATTTCGACCTTAATGCTTTTAAATAAATAACAACTTTATCCCTCTCGTGTAAAATTTCCTATTTTGTACAGATGGCGAGCGTAACAGAACTTTTAATGCACTAAATCAATGTTTTATCGACCGATCTAAAATCGATGAATGTAAAAAAACTGAATTTAAATTTTATTAAAGCCCTCATCGGTTGCCTGTAAAATGCTTAATGGCATTAAGTCCGCCATTTGTTGTATTTTATCAATATATTTGATATAATCTGGAACTAGGTCAAAGAAAATGTAGCTAGGTTGAGATAAAATTCCATTAAAATAGAATTTTCTCCTGAGAGTCACAAAACATCAGCGCCCCTGCATAGCGTTATAAGGTATTCATGGAAGTAACATTCACTTTTCGCTGCATTTTATAGAAAAACATAATGCGGGATAAAAAAATAAAGCTGTTTTCTCGGGCTACATCGATAGTGGTTTAATTAACACAATGTTTTATTCAAAAATAAACAAATTGTTTAAATTATATAAATGTCACTTGTTCCGGAAAGCGCAAAAAAACTTCACTCTGGCTGTTTTTGAAAATGATTTTTAATTACTATAAATAATTCGATTAAGTGGGTGCGAAAGCAAAGACCATTAGCTGACAACAGGTTTATTTTTCACCAATGACAAGTGACATGAAATCAAGTAAAAAAGAGTAAACTACTAAAATATACATGAAAGGTAATGGTAATGGTATTATAATGCAAAATATATATAAAAGGTAATGGTAATGGTGTTATAATCCAAAATATATATAAAAGGTAATGGTAATGGTATTATAATCCACCAGCCATTCGCCAACAATTACTTTTGCTTTGTTGCGCTAGAAACTGCTGATACTGATGATAGCCCAATTTAGCCATGAAGTTGCCTTTTTTAATTAATCGTGTCCGCCTTTTTCGAGTGGTTCTTCTGCCTCCTTTATACAGGGTTATATTTTAGTCACCATCGAAATTTCAAGGATGTGTTCAGTCCATGGAACTAAAGAACTTTCTCCAAGAAACAGGGCCAAATAAGTAAAAAGTTTTTGAATATTTATACATTCGAAGAGACCACGTGATCAGCTTATTAAGGGATGACCAAAATGTTGTGGCAAATTACGACAGGTGTTTCTTGAAGAGAGTTGTTTAGTTTCATGGACTGAAAACATCTTTAAAATTTGGGTACTGACTAAAAAATAACCCTGTATTGCTATGCTATGCTATAGTGTAGACATTTTAATGGCTGTCAAATATTCTCATTTTTTGCCGATACATTCAAGCACCGAACACCCAATAATAAAAAAGCAAAAATCATGGAGAATCCAACAGGATCGCTTAAAGTGCTACATCGGAGCTTTCAACTTGAAACTCTCGAAAATTAACTCGTTTATTCGTCCCACTCGCAGAATTGGATTTTTAGCGCCCGACCAGAAAACACAATTTTTCTAACGGTGCTAATAAAAATTGAATATTTTGTATGATGAATGGGTTTATTGTGTTTTTTATTGTTAACTAGCTCTTTTTTTGTCAGCCGATTAAGATAACGTTTGACAAAAAACATAACGCCATAATATTATCCGAGTGTCTTTATAATAATCACGACGACCTCCGTGGTCGAGTGGCTTTGTACACCGGTTTTCAAGGTGTCGCCATCTCTAATGTCCCGGGTTCGATCCCCAATGGGTCAATTTAGAAAAACTAACTTTTCTATATTGGCTCAGGTCTGGATGTTTGTGATACCACCGTTGTCTCTGATTTCCATAACACAAGTGCTTTAGCTACTTACTTTAGAATCGGAACAATGTATGTGATGTTGTCAAAATTATAAAAAAAAATATCCTTATCAGTTTATCATTTTAAATACTACTGATAATGTGCTATATACACAAATTATGAGCTTGAATTATTTCTTGCATTTACGGAGGAAAGGGAGAAATCTATTTAATCTATTCAATAAATAATAATAATAATAAATGCTTGGACAATTACACACAGCGCCATCTAGCCCCAAACTAAGCAAAGCCTGTAATATGGGTGATAGACAACTGATATACTACTTATATACTTTTTAAATATATACTTATTATACATAGTAACACCCATACCTGTCACGGAAATTAAAATTCATCATTTCAATTTCTGCCCGGCCGGGAATTGAACCCGGGACCTCTTGCGATGTTGACCACTGCACCACTCGGGTCGTCAATATTATAGTAAATTATTTTTTCCTTATTTATAAACTAGCACATATTAACACGAAAATAAATAATAATAAATATAAGACAACATCACAAACATTGCTCTGATCCCAAAGTAAGTACCTAAAGCACTTGTGTTATGGAAATCAGAGACAACGGTGGTAAACACACACAATTAAACCTGGGCCAATATAGAAAAGTTAAGTTTTCTAAATTGACCCAGCCTTAATATTAGCCATATAGAAAA
The DNA here is from genome assembly GCA_963556745.1 of Catoptria pinella. NCBI lineage: Eukaryota > Metazoa > Arthropoda > Insecta > Lepidoptera > Crambidae > Catoptria > Catoptria pinella. The sequence continues at coordinate 4,815,772 of OY750777.1, forward strand.
GTTAAGTTTTCTAAATTGACCCAGCCGGGGATCGATCGAACCCGGGACCTCAGAGATGGCGACTCCTTGAAAACCGGCGTACAAACCACTCGATCACGGAGGTCGTCGAAGATAAGGATAAATCATCGAAAATAAGGATAACATTTATGTAATTTTTAGATAGATTAATAAATAAACTTGTTTGTTTCCATCACAAACAGTACACAAATTCATGCTCACAATTAACAAAATTATAAAGAAATATAATAGTTATATTACTTAACTGAGTGCCGCATCGACAGAATAAGAACAAACCGACGGAAAAATTAATGCGATTGAGATGATTCCAACAAAAAAAGCGACAAATTTTTAACCCCATCTTTTTTTTAATTAAGTCATTTGATAACTCAGATTGTTTTGCGTTAATTTAGCACTGATTTTCCCAGAGTAATGTCCGGTACAATTACTATAATAGTCAACAACAGATTTTCATTCAGTTAAAAAGTTCAAAAATCAATTCAAACCTATGTATTTTTGAAATACTAATAATTGTAATTTGTTTTCCTTGTAAACTTTAATAATACGTCCTCTCCTCTTTCAATTGCTATACCCTACTGGGTCCATAATGTTCTCTTTCTATAAAAAATACCACCTATGTACTACTTACTTTATGGTATGCAATAAAATAATGAATGGAATTTAAGTATTTAGTATCAAAATACGTATTTCGCAGTTAAATGTTTATTCATCAAAGTTAATGGAGTTTTCCCAAGTCAATAATTGATTAAATTGCCCATCGGTAAAGGTTAAAGTCGCTTTTATTTTAAGCATTTAAAACCATTCAGTTAATTTGACGATAGCTTTCCGGTTAAGGTGTAGCAAAGGGGTTTAAAAACTTAGAAACATTTGAGATGTTATCGTCTTAGGATAAGGTCTGATAATTGTTAAGGTTAGATTTGATTATAAAATTAAGATAAATAGTATTAGAAAAAAATACTAGAAGAAATCGACTCACCCGTAGCACCTCAGACGGGACTCGAACCCTTGGGATTCCGGCCCAATGCACTGACAAACATCTGGAAAGATGTTTCTTTAGAAAGTGGGGGTATTTCTTCACATTGATGAAATTGCGCTGGCTTGCAGCGAAGTAATAAAAAGTACAAAAAAATTTCGCCGCTCCCACTAGCGACTCGGTAGCATAATTGGTCACTGCATTGGGCCGGAATCCCAAGGGTGCGGGTTCGAGTCCCGTCTGAGGTGCTACGGGCGGGTCGATTTTTTCTAGTATTTTTTCTACTATTTATCTTAATATAAAAATAGCATTGTGAATGCGAAAAATCTAAATTTAATTGATTATAAAATGTTTAAAATACGTTATATTGTTACTCTTGTTCTAATTTAACGTCATAATGTTCTTAGAAAATTGCATTAAAATTAAGTAAACTCTAAAACCAAACTCTTTTTAGGGTTCCGTACCCAAAGGATAAAACGAGACCCTATTACTAAGACTCCGTCTGTCTGTATGTCCGTCTGTCACCAGGCTTGCGATACAGCCGTGATAGTTAGACAGTGGAAATTTCACAGATGATGTATGTCTGTTGCTGCTGCAACAAAAAATACTAAAAACAGAATAAAATAAATATTTAAGGGGGTTCCCATACAACAGACATGATTGTTTTGCTCGTTTTTTCTCGATATTGATAACGGCAACAGGTAGACGCTTGAAATATTCACAGAATATTTAGTTAAATATTCACTTTAAAAATAAATAATTAAATTAGAATAAAACAAATATTTAAGTGGGGCTCCCATACAACAAACGTGATTTTTACGGAACCCTTCGTGCGTGAGTCCGACTTGCACTTGGCCGGTTTTTATAGAAAATATGTTTGATCTTTTTTTTCTTACACTTTGAAAATATGTCCGTGCATTCGTGGTTTGTTTAGTTAAAAGACGAAATACACCCCAAAGATAAAATAAAATAAGTATAAAAAACTGAGGTCCGTGAATGGGTGTGTTCACATTGGACGATAACTGTAACTACATGATAACTGCACGATATCGTTGGACTGGTAGTTTGATACAATCACTACTAAATGCTTTCACTCTATGTCGTTGTAGTCAACGTTATCGTCGCCGACAGATTATCGCGTGCCGATATCGGGTAACGCTCAGTGCGGGGTGAAGCATGATCGGTTACATTTGCTGGCGCAATGTGACTGACCGCATAACAAGAGCTGTTGGTTATATCATGTCACATAACGATATCGTTGTCGTCCGAGCTGACGATATATTATAATGAAAACAGCCAATCACTTCAACACCTTTCCAGGGGCCGTGGTCACGGGAGGACTAAAGCAAAAAGGCTGCTCATATTTTTATGAAATTACCCGCTCGAAATTTTATAAAAATGTATTCAAGTTTATTAAATTATTTTATAGCTGCGTTCCGATTTTAATAATTATTACCGAATTAAATTGAATAAAGTTAATAAGAAAACAAGATCTAGCTACTGAATCTACTACCAGTTCACAAATTGGGAGGCCTCTGAGAGAAAGAACTGGCGGAAGAAAACTCAGAGAGGTTGTGTCGACCTCCCTTTTGATCCCTATCTACAGAACGAACTAACTATATCTTTAGATCCTGCAGTGTGTGATTTGGGATGGGATTTTAGTTGATGGATTATGGGGTCCCAAGCTGGTGGTACTCTCCAACCATCATCTCTATTGAAATTTGGATGTTTGTTGATTTCAATAGCCTCGCGTAGCATTCTGGGAATGAATCTTTGTTCTTTAGCGAGTATTTGTGGTTTATCAAATCTAATGTAATGGTTAGGTCCCTTTGATGCATGTTCACACACTGCAGACTTGTTATCGCGCCTATGCTTCATGTCAGCTACATGTTCTTTAACGCGCGTCCCTATTACTTCTCTTTGTTTGTCCGATGTAAGAGAGCCCACAGTCACAATCTAGTTTGTAGACGCCCGCATCTTGAAAGGGAATATTACACTTGACAGGTCGTAAGAATTGGTTTATCTTCTTCGGCGGCTTGAAGTAGGTCTTGATGGACGCACGCTTCAGAATACCTCCAATCTTGTCAGTGACACCTTTCATGTATGGTAGGATGGCAGGACGTCGTTCTACTGTGGCTGGTTTGACACGGGTTCTGTGATGAAGGCGTGGTACTGGCAGTTTGTTGCTACGCAGTACGTGCTTGACATGCTGAAGCTCAGCTGTCAGGTGTTGTTGGTCACAGATCCCGCGTGCTCTCTGAAACAAAGATTTCCCTACGGTAGCTAACTGTAAAGGATGGTGGTGGGATTCACCACTGAGGTACTTATCTGTATGTGTTGCTTTTCGATACACAGTGTGGCTCAAGGTTTGATCAGAATTCCTGATGATAAGAATGTCTAGGAAGGCTAGTTTATTATCTGCCTCTAACTCCATAGTGAATTGAATGTTAGGATTGATGGAGTTAAGGTGGTTCAAGAAAGCAGGAACACTATCTCTAGGTAGTATTGTGAAAGTGTCATCTACGTACCGTTTGTAGAACCGGGGAGACACAGGTGCTGTGTTTAGTGCTTTCTCCTCAAAATCCTCCATGAAGATGAACCACCTTAACTCCATTAAGTAGCATAACATTCAGTAGCTAGATCTTGTTTTCTTATTAACTTTATTCAATTTAATTCGGTAATAATTATTAAAATCAGAACGCAGCTATAAAATAATTTAATAAACTTGAATACATTTTTATAAAATTTCGAGCGGGTAATTTCATAAAAATATGAGCAGCCTTTTTGCTTTAGTCCTCCCGTGACCACGGCCCCTGGAAAGGTGTCGAAACGTCGGGAATTCTAAAAAACCAATAAATACAAACTAAATAATTCCAAAACAACACCTGAATTAATAATATACGCGCTGTAATCCGTAAAAAGTGTTTTATTTCTAATGAACTGTACGCGCGAAAATCTTAGAAGTGTATACAATCACTTCAATCCAAATAGCTCATGCAGAAGATTTGAAGACTCATAAGACTATCACATCACGTTGTTGCTGAGATTACATGTACAAGGTGTTACAAAAATACCCCTAATGCCGAATGTAGTATATAGGGACCATTAAACTGAACAACTTTTACTATGGGGTGAACTCTGAGATCGCGAAAAAAAAATCAGCTGTTTCATACATTTTGATATTTTCCATTTTAATTTTGTATGAAACAGCTGATTTTTTTTTCGCGATTTTAGAGTTGGCCCCATAGTAAAAGTTGTTCAGTTTGATGGTCCCTATATACCATATTCGGCATTAGGGGTATTTTTGTAACACCTTGTATATCACCACATAGTTTATCTCTCGTATTACATGGAATAAAAAAAAATAACATTACCGTTTCATTGTACCTGATTTTGACATTAAATCCATAGTAAATGTGTCAAAATTCTACTACCCGTAAGCAAAACGAATCGTTTCTCGTATATAGGAATGAGGGGTAAAAAAAAAGGGTTATATCGGCTGTGGTCACGGACTGTCGTGCTATGTAAACATTACTCTCTGAATCTTCCAACTGTAATTTACAGTTCTTAAACGGTGGAAGATTCAGAGAGTAATGTTTACATAGCACGACAGTCCGTGACCACAGCCGATATAACCCTTTTTTTTTACCCCTCATTCCTATATACGAGAAACGATTCGTTTTGCTTACGGGTGGTAGAATTTTGACACATTTACTATGGATTTAATGTCAAAATACTACCATCCGTAAGCAAAACGAATCGTTATCGAATATAGGAACCGGCCCTTAGTAAATCCGAAACTTGAATAACAACGGGTATGCTTACTACCCTCATATTTATAAAAAAATCGTTCCTTTTTACGTATCAAACATTATAATTTAGAAGAATAATTAAAATCGTGGCCAAGTTTCAAACTTGTGCATACTTTGCCAGCCTATTTTCTTCAATTTTTTTAAAGTGAGCCTTGTGATCAATCAAACAACTTACGATTTATAATGAAGTCTGGTGGGGCTTTTAGAATTAAAAAACAGAAAATGTCCTTTTTGAAATTTTTGAGATTTAAGCATTCACAATGCTTTTTTTATATAATACTAAATAATATACTAGAAAAAATAGGACTCGCACCAGATCATGTTCTCGGACGGGAATCGAACCCGCGACCTTTGGATATCCGGTCCAATGCTCTGACCGCTGAGCTACCGAGTCACTGGTGAGAACGTCGAATTTCTTCTAGTATATCAACTCTTACGCTGCAAGCCAGCGCCATCTCACCAATGTAGAAGGAATTAACCTCTACATTCAACTGAACATCTTTCCAGATATTTTTAAACAGTTGATTAAGATGAGAAAGCTATATAACTATTTGAAATTTTTGAGATTTAAGCATTCACAATGCTATTTTTATATAATACTAAATAATATACTAGAAAAAATAGGAAATTGAAATTGAAATTGAAATTGAAAAATTCTTTATTCAAATAAGCTCACATAACAAGCATTTTTAAATCGTCAATTCTTTTATCCTACCACCCATTATGACGTCTTTTAGCTGACAAGAAAAATGGGCGCAAAAAACTTATCAGCTTTATTAGAAGGAACGATATTTACAAATATGTATATCGTTTCCAGACATTACATTCAAAGTATTCATACATGTTACCATTAACATAGATTCATAAATAAATAACATTATTTAATTAGCTCATTTCTACTGAATCAAATTACAGGTGTCAAGCTTAATTCAAAATTTAAGGCTTAGCCTAGGCTATTACAAAAAAATTATATATATATCTATTCATACAATTCAATAAACGTTAAGACAAGTAGGCAGAAGCAGACCCATTCCCACTGGCAGCACCCGTTCACGAGCATGACGCATGAACCAGCCATCGCTTCGCTCAACCATATTTGAGGGAACGTAACGACCCGCCTCACACGACACCACCATAGAAATGATTAAAGAGAGCATGACATACTTAGGCTACCCGTGTTAAGGCATCGAATTGAAAACTAATATCCAAAAGCTTTTCATAGGCCTATAGAAAGTGAAAGATTGCAATAAAAAAAAATTCCAAAACAAGGTAGTAGTTATGAATTTTATCTTTTGGGTAAGAAGTGCCATACATATAGATAATATTAAACATTTATATATATATATATGTATGCGACGTCCTTAATACAAGTAATCAGAAGCAGACCCATTCCCACTGGCAGCACCCGTTCACGAGCATGACGCATGAACTAGCCATCGCTTCGCTCAACCATATTTGAGGGAACGTAACGACCCGCCTCACACGACACTACCGCAGAAATGTTTAAAGTGAGCATGACATACTAAAGCTACCCATATTAAGGCGACGAGTCAAGAAACCTGTAAATACGTTTTTTAAGTAGGTAGGACACTTCTTACAAACTATACTTAAAAAGAAAAGAAAAAAAAAAAAATATATCGATGACTCGAATCACTTGAAATTATAGTACAGAACTTTATACTAGACCCACGAAAGAACCACGGACTTATCTTAATCTATACTGAACATTAGAGTAAAAATTAAAAATACAAAAGCTATGCCCAGGCGTTATTATCCTTCAAATAATCGCAAAAAGTGTAATAGCCTTTACTCATGAGATTGGATTTAACAGTATTTTTAAATTTTTCCAAAGGCAGTTCTGTAACTTCTTGTGGAATCTTATTATAAAAGGTAATACATCTACACAAAAAAGAGGTTCCGGTTTTATGCAGTCTGCGCTTTGGAACAGCAAGTTTGTCCTTGTTTCTTGTATTGAATTTATGAACATTACTATTCTTTACAAAACTATCTAAATTTTTCTTTACATACATTATATTTTCATAGATGAATTGGGAAGCAACTGTTAATATTTTAATTTCTTTAAATAAGTCACGAAGGGTATCTCTAGACCGTAAGTTGTAAATAGCGCGCACTGCCCTTTTTTGTAAGATGAATATGTTATTAATATTAGCAGCTGAGCCCCACAACAACAAACCGTAAGTCATAAGACTATGAAAATAACTGAAGTAAACCAATCTTGCTGTTTCAATGTCAGTCAAAAGCCTTATTTTCTTAACGGCAAAGGCAGCGGAACTAAGTCTACTTGACAAGGCATCGATATGAGGGTCCCATTGCAACCGCGAGTCAATAATAATACCTAAAAATTTTGTGGAGTCTACCAATTCGACTGTTTCGCCATTTACATTTATTGTAGTATGAACCTGCCTCACATTAGGAAGTGAGAATTTGACACATTTAGTTTTACTAGAGTTAAGCTTCAGATTATTAATGGTAAACCAATGCATCACCTTGGAAAGAGTGCTGTTTACATCGTCACTGCAATCACATCCTCTATCGACTTTAAAAATTAAAGAAGTATCATCAGCAAACAGTACTATTTCACACAAGTTTTTGGTATAGTAAGGAAGGTCATTAATATATATAAGAAAAAGTAATGGACCCAATATCGATCCTTGCGGCACGCCCATGGTAATGGGTGCTTCATAAGACTCTGTTTTATTCACAACAACTTTTTGAGTTCTCGCCGATAGATACGATTGCAGAAGGCTTACTGCATTTTTTGATACACCATAATGTTCCAATTTATGTACTAAAGTACTGTGACTGACACAATCAAATGCTTTAGAGAGATCACAAAAAATACCAATTGCATCTTGTCTACCCTCCCATGCCTCAAAGACGTGTTTGAGAAGTGCAATTCCAGCATCAGTTGTGCATCTACCACGAGTAAACCCAAATTGTTTCTCGTGAAGTAGTTTGTTGATAAAAAAATGCGCTAATAATTGATCATAAATGATCTTCTCAAAAATTTTGCTAAGTGCTGGCAAAATAGAAATGGGTCTAAAGTTAGCGGGATCGCTTTTGTCCCCAGATTTAAAAAGAGGGATAATTTTACCATATTTCATCAAGTCTGGAAATATCCCTTCATCAACACACTTATTGAAAATAAAAGCAAGATGGGGGGCAATAGAAGTTATTATTGATTTAATTATGTGAGTTGAAATGCCCCAAAGATCTTCAGTTTTTTTTATATTTATTGAATTAAATGTTTTCAGGATGGTATCACTATTGATATGTCTAAATTTAAATATATTATTGCACTTATCAACACATGATTCCAAGAGGGAGACAGAAAGGTTGGGAGATGAATTCAAATTACTAGTAGTGGCAATAGGTATTTTAGAAAAGAAATCTTGGAAAATAGTTGCCACACCTTCATCTGACTTAATAATTTTATTGTCTGATACTAATGAGAATTCACGGTCATTACTTTTAATTTTCCCAGTCTCTTTATTTATAATTTTCCAAGTGGCTTTTATTTTATTATCTGACTGATTAATTATTGTAGATATACATTTTGCTTTTGCTAATGTACATACTTTATTAAACATTTTTGAATAGTTTTTTACATATTCATGAAATTCGGGATCATTTGAAATTGTTTTCTGACCATATAATTCAAACAACTTATTTCTGCTAACATAAATGCCTGGTGTTGCCCAATCACTGAATTTCTTTTCGAAGACTTTTGATTTAATAGATTTTCGCTTAAATGTTTTATCAAATTCTACTTTAATTAAATTAAATAAATCATTGTAAAGAGTATTGGGATCCTCATTATCAGGTAAGCAATGAGTTTTGGCAGTGACATTGTTATGAAAATTTTCTAATTTATATTTAGTTAGAGGTCTGCAAATTACATTATACTGATGAGGAACATGATGGTGCTCAAGTGAAGCTATTTGTCCGCTATGGTCAGAGCGAATACAATTTAATATTCTTTTATCAAGTACAGTACAGTTGCTAAAAATATTGTCTAGGCAAGTTTTAGATGAAACAGTGACCCGTGTAGGTTCACAAAAAGTGTTTACTAAATTGAAAGACTTAAACAAATTCAGAAATCTACTTGCAATGGATGATGACTTTAGGATGTCTACATTAAAATCACCGCACACCACAATTTTTTTATTCTTTTTGGTGACTAATTTTAAAGCATCCTCCATAGCGGACTCAAATTGAGGGTAATTACCAGATGGGGGGCGATACACACAAATCATTATCAACTGATCTAATTCCACACATGACAGTTCAATGTGTTGTTCAATAGAGAGGGATATCACATCTTGACGTTCTTTAAAATTCATATTGTTTTGCAAAATTATCAAGGATCCCCCTCTAGTGGTGGATTTCCTACTAAATGAGCTTGCAATTTTATAACTTTCGAATCCTGTAATTAATTCATACTTCTTAAGCCAGTGTTCAGTGACACATAAAATATTAACATTATTTTCAATTAAAAAAAGTTCTAATTCTAATTCTTTGCCAGAAAAGCCCTGAATGTTTTGATGAACTATATTTAAATATTTAGACTTTTCCTTAGTCATTACACGGCTAGAGACTTCCTCTATTGTCTTATTATGTAATTTAAATTATTATTAAAAGAAATACTTGGAACAAATTCCAATGTGACTCGCACCAGATCATGTTCTCGGACGGGAATCGAACCCGCGACCTTTGGATATCCGGTCCAATGCTCTGACCGCTGAGCTACCTGAGCTATGTCCTTATTTGAATATTATTTCTTGCTTTTTTGATTTTGAGGCTGTTTTTGTTTTTATTTACAGATTTTATGAAGGTTTTTCTTTAAAAAAAAGCTTTAATGTAAAAAGGAATAGTATTCATATAAAATTTTATGATTCCTCTATCAACATCCTAATTTAACTTCTTTACATTTGCGGGTTTCATTTTACACCTTTCAAATTCAATTGTTTTGCTGAATCAAAAGGTTGGTGATATTTCTGCTAATTTTTCCTTATCGGGATTTTTTAAGGAAAAAGGCTTCATTACTTGAACTCTTAAGCAAAAAAGTTTTCCTCGTTAAGACGTAGATACTCATCAGTATTGTGTTAAATGGAGACCTTCTTGGTAGGTACTCATTAAATGTTAGTCATTAGACCGACTTTTTGTGGCTTTTTTTATAACAGATTCTATGAAGAAGGACATTACTATGGTCCGAGGACATTACATTAAGTTGCCGACCGAAATGAAAACAATTTGACGACCTCCGTGGTCGAGTGGCTTTGTACACCGGTTTTCAAGGTGTCGCCATCTCTGAGGTCCCGGGTTCAATCCCCGGTTGGGTCAATTTAGAAAACGAACTTTTCTATATTGGCTCAGGTCTGGGTGTTTGTGATACCACCGTTGTCTCGAATTTCCATAACACAAGTGCTTTATATAATACTAAATAATATACTAGAAAAAATAGGACTCGCACCAGATCATGTTCTCGGACGGGAATCGAACCCGCGACCTTTGGATATCCGGTCCAATGCTCTGACCGCTGAGCTACCGAGTCTATATTTCAAACAAGTGCTTTAGTTACTTACTTTGGAATCGGAGCAATGTATGTGATGTTGTCAAATATTTATTTATTTATATTTATTTAATATTCTTAACTTTTGCTCATGAAGATGTTTGACCATCTGCCATTTTGATCACCTCACTGCTGGGGCACAGGCCTTCCTTATGGTTGGATAAGGAGGATGGGCCATGACCCTCCACGCCGGCCGAATGCGGATTGGTGGGTGCTATCGACTGCAAATGCAGCTGGGAACAACGGCTCAACGTGCCGTCCGAAGCAAGAAGAAAATAATTGTTTGTGCCGCATTCGTGTCTATCTGTTTACTGTTGGTTGACTGGTAGAGAATGCTTTTAGCATTAAGTCCGCCATTTGTACCTTACTTTGTGTATTTGTACAATAAAGATTTATAAATAAATAAATAAATAATAATAAATTTTTGTTCACCCATCCCATGAAAGACCCTTGTGAAAGTTGCTTAACCTCCGCAATCGATGGGCCAGGTGCTATACCACTGCGCCACCGAGCTACTCAATCATGATGATGTACCTAAATATAATCTGTTACTAGCTTCCGCCCGCGACTTCGTCCGTGTAAGTCCGACATTAGGAAAATCCTTCGGGAGCTTTTGACCAGAATAAAAATATCCTATGCTATCATTTGTGTATATTCTTCTAAATCCGTTCAGCCGTTTTAACGTGATTGAGAAACAAACATCTAAACATCCATACTTTCACATTTATAATATTAGTATAGTATAGAAATAAAATAAAAAAATAAAAAATCGCAGTATGACCACAAAATGCTGCTGCTATGCTATGGTAACAATGTTCACTAAATAAAATAAAATATAAACCCCCTTACTAATAAAGATTGTATAGCATAAGAATAGTTACACCCCAGTTACACAATGGTTACTCTCTGTCAAACTCTTTAAGATTGACATTAAAAAGAACGGGATAAAATACTGTGATACATCTGCTACACAATCTTTGTTAGTAAGGGGGTTAGTCTATTATTTTGTGGTAGTGCCATCACACTATGATCACAGCGTAAAATTATAAAGCAATCTATATAATTTTACGCTGTGCTATGATAGTGGAGTCAAGTTGTATCCTAACCGAAAATACAGAATGCTTTTTTGCTGACGATAAACAGGATACTTTAAAGTAAAGTGTAATCATTAAAAATGACTATAGTTGTAATAATTATTTATTGTTATTAAATTACACCGTGCAATCATTTCTCTTATAAATTAAGTACATTCGTCAAAGCATCTAACCAAACATCATATATTTTATTCAATTCATAGAATAGTTATATAGACTTGAATTACAATATGTCTATTTGTCATATTGGACCGACTTTGAGGTCCAAATCGAAGCACAATCAAGAGACAATATCCGTTACTTTCAGAAGATCTCTTTGAAGGATCTTGTCGGAGGAAAGCTTTAAATTTCACGATATTTTTCAATTTCGCTGGTGAATTACTTTTCCATTCGATTGCGCATCTAATATTGCTTTGTGATCCGTCGAGGATTTTTGTTGAATCAGCCACTTGTGTGATCATAATTCCATAATAATGTATAGACGTCTATTTGTTATAATGAACATCAACAAGATGGCTGTTTTCACATTGGACGATAACCACAACGACACGATACTCATAAATCGTCAGCTCGGACGACGATACTGGAACGATATCGGAATGTGACACGATATAACCAACAACTCTTGTTATGCGGTCAGTCGCATTGCGCCAGCAAAAGTAACCGATCATGCTTCACCCCGCACTGTGTCGTCACCCGATATCGGCACGATAATCTGTCGGCTACGATAACGTTGACTACAACGACACACTGTAAAAGCATTTAGTAGTGATTGTATCAAACTACCAGTTTTTGTCCGACGATATCGTATAGTTATCGTGTAGTTACAGTTATCGTCTATTGTAAATACGCCTGATTATAAGTTTAGATAAGTAAGAGGATTTACGGTTCGAACACGAACTGCAACTTTTTCATACCGAATAGTTTAGTTTAGATAATACAAAAACTGTCATAGGACTGTTTAAATTACCCCTTATTAACCTTTTTTTACAGCACTATCAACTGTTTTTACCCGACTGCAAAGAAAGGGTTATGTTTTTCGCGCGTATCATGTACCTTTGAATGTTTATATGTAATATTCTTTATTACCTCATGTTTGAAACGGTTGGACTTGTAGAAATGTGTTCATTTGACGTGTGTTTTTACTCGGTGCCACCTACTATCGTCTATGGCCTAGCTGTTGAAATCTCATGGCAAATACTAGAGTGAACAGAGCAACACAAAATAGGCCAATCATAGGGCCGCATTAAATACAGTGCAATCACTCATCAAAGAGTACCCTAAAAAGGCTTGTGATATGCAACGCATTGGGAAATGCGTTACTTCGCACAGTAAACATACTCTGCATAGACAAGTATTGTTTGTGAATACGGGCAACAGCTTCACTACTTTAAACAGTCCACGAAGTAATTTCTATAAAAACATTTTTAAAGTTTAATCAAGTTGGATGTCCGATGTACCTATTAAAATGGTTCGAGCTTTCTTTTTGCTCCGAACACAATGAACAAAGAATAGTGTGACGCTCCAGTGACCTACATAACTCAATAGAAAGCTCCCGATGCAAAGGATTCCTTCAATTATAATTCAAAGAAGAACAATTTGAAATGGAAACGGTTAATGAACAATAAGTTTGATTGAGGGTTGACAAAAAAAGTCTATAAACTTTTTCGGCCTACCCGTTATCCTAAATAACTGCTTATCTATTTTTCTTAGTTTCTTTAACATAGTATTCATAACTCATCATAAATATTATCATTGTTGAATTAAATAACTACTGTAGACTAAGTCATTTTATTTTAATCATTTAAGATAAACGTTTTTAAACTATTTGGAGAAAACAATCTTTGTTCCGTGTATTTAAACACAGAACAAGGGGTGAATAACTGTTTTCGGCCATTCTACATTAACTACCTTTTTAAATAAAGCTACAATTTACTGATTGTGTGTATTTTGCTTTATTTAATGTTTCCTATCGTCATCAACATATTTCAATTTATACACAATATCTTTAATTTATTAAGATTTTACGCGTTTCATGTAGACCAAATCACGTCCTATAGACTGTTCGCGGCATAAGTTGATGGATCCAGAGATCTTTTAAAATTACTTCCACATATTTTGAAGTTATTTATGTGAACCTGTCATATTGCAAATATAAAAAAGTAAATTTTCATGTAATATAAATGTAAGTTACAAAAATTTCATGTAAGATTCTACAGTGTTCGCAAAAAACGAATCACCCCTGTGCTGCTGTCCACGAGTGTGATACGACAAATCCTAAAACCGAAGCTGAATCAGAAAAATAATCAAATCCACCAGTAAGGTGATTAAATCTGCAGTTGTTCGTAGTTGCGCTAGTCTCCAGTCGGACAGGTCGGATGGCGTCGAAAAGGATTATTACGTCAGAGCACAGTTATAATTGCGAGATAAAAATGAGACCACACTGGGGGTCTAGCCAAAGTAACATTTGCAAATCTTCGTTATCGCTTCGCTTTTGAAACATGTATGGGATTGACATAAGGTTTCGTTGTCATTCGAAAAAAACGTTAAATCCATACATTTTTCGAAGCAAAGCTATAGCGAAAATTTGTAAATGTGACATTGGCTACGGGCTCTGGCTTGTAGATTGAAGAAGAGAAGAAAATGAGTTCGATTGGGCAGCACTTCTGATGATGATCATAGTGTTATTAAGGGTAATTAAATAAGATAAAAGGAAGAACTCGCTGCCTGGTTCATGGAGTAAAGAAACATTAAAAAAGATTATTTTTGGACAGCGATGATGATATTTTCTGAATGATTGTTTATCCTACAACTGATTTATTTCTTAAAATATTTTCTTTATTAATATTAAGTAAGCTAAAAGTTGCTCATTTAAATATTCCATGACGTGAAGTCCCGTCTGGAGACAAGTTTTATATATTTTATTTGCTAACCAAGGTGAAAAGACACTTACTTTTTTAAGTTCTAGAATTGTATTTATTTTCCTTATTTTGTAATATTGACATTTCTTGCGACAATGCTTATTTTGTGATTGATAATCTGTAAAACTATTTTTAGATTTAATTCTGATTAATTTTAATTCGTCCTGCCTCAGTAAAACACCGAATCATTGAATTTAGTTTTATCCAAAAATAAAATTGGGTTCTGCGTTTTTAAATGTCTCTTCTTAAGTATAGTCAACTCATGAAAATCTTGAGATCATACTTGAGGTGATGTTCTTATACGAACTGCATCTCAATTATGATCTCAAGACAGCTCTCAACGTTGAGAGCAGTTTATAAATATGGGCCTGTGAACCTTGTCACATTGACAAGTTACATATGTGTCAATGTCACTCTTTGCCTTATCCCAAAAAAAAATTCAGGTCAGTGGTCTTATCCGTTATATAATTTGACACAGTGTACGGGCCGACCGTACGTAAAGATAGCTGACACATGGAACTTACTCCTAATCCCATCAAACTGTGGAAACCCACCAAATGAATTATTCAGCGCAGAATCCTCGATTCGGCTGTAATGCGAAAATTCTAAGAAAGGGATGCTTTTGAATATTTATCCGGTGGCTTAAGTATTCCGAACAAATATTTGAGTTAATTTATGAAATAGCTGCGAGCTTTCCTTAGGAATCTAATGCCCGTTTGCACTAAACTTAAGACTCTCCTAAGTCTTTTCCTAACTACAACTTGACCAAATTAAAACGGCGTCATTAACTTAGCTGTCATGCAGCTTTCATGCGCTTATTTATCTTAGTCGAGTTGTAGTTAGGAAAAGACTTAGGCGAGTCTTAAGTTTAGTGCAAATGGGTGTAAGTCCCGTTATGGTACAAAACAGAAAGAGGGCAGAAGTTAAGCTTATAGAACTAGGTGAGCTCAAGCAACGCACACATAAACATCTCTCACCGACACCATACCGACACGGAATCTCTGCTGCGCTCAAAACAGTTCGAGTGTGACAGAAGGGGAGCTTAAATAAAAATATGTGTTCAGTAAGAATCACTATAATAAACTAATTTACTAAACACAATTAACAACTAGCGTTTTATTAATCTTAGAATCTATTTATAAAATTAGGGCTATCAAAATTTAAAAAATCTAAGTAGAGCTGTCAAGCGCGTGACGCAGTCACGTCACGATACTTCGTGACGCAGTGTCGTCCGTCAGTGAGCGCTGTTTGATGTGTGTGTACGCCATTTTGTCGAGTTTGGTTTGGTGTCTATTTTAATTATTTTCAAATTGAGTCATAGTGGATATTGTGTATTAAAATTGGTGCAGTTATATGGTACAAGTGTCTGCGCAACTGAACAATATGTGGGATAATTGAAATAGGCGCGATCTTGGTTGTGTGAAGCTGAGACTTTTATTGAAGTGGTGGCTTCCTCGGCAGAACTAACCGAGTAAACTGTCTTGATATACTTGGTGCCAAATGCTCCAAGCAGCATTGGAATGCGATGCACCAGCATTCTAATGAAAAATTAAACAAAATCTACCACTGAACTATTTAACACTTGACACTGGCAAAAATTACTTCCAAGAGGAAAGTAGATTGCCATAACAAAAAAAGAAGAAGATGTGTGTGTACGTTGCTCGAGCACGCGTGCTTAACTTCTGTCCTCTCTCTGTTTTTTAGTTAGGGGCCTACGTCACTACGCTGAAAAACCAATCAGTCTCATGACATGTTAGATTTTTTTTGTAGGTGGTTTCAAATAGGTACTTTTGTTTTAATCATTTTGACTGATTTCATAGCAACAAATTACTATACACTTTTTTCGTACAAAAATTATTGCAGCAAAACATGTTATGAGAGCTTCTTTTTAAGTTTTTAATATAACTTGCCATCTATTTTCGTTTGAATAAATAATAAGAATTTTGGTCATTAATCATATTACGTTATTTCATTTTCATACAAAAAGCAGTCCCTCTGTTTATTTTTCATAAAATAATATCTTGAGAGAGCTGATATTAAAAATATAATGCCCACCTAAGATGTTAAATGTCACGAAAAGTTATTTAAATAAGTTTTTTCTTATTCTTGAGACTTGATTGAAAATATTACATGATAGTTATTATAGTATAGTTATAATTTTCGAGGTTTATTTTAGAAGTTTGTTGTATTTTTGAGATCATTTTGTTTTAGTGAAAATTATCTTTAGATTTGATAATAAATAAATAATAAATTTGACAACATCACATAATTATTGCTCCGATTCTAATTTTAAAGACCTCCGTGGTCGAGTGGCTTTGTACACCGGTTTTCAAGGTGTCGCCATCTCTGAGGTCCCGGGTTCGATCACCGGTTGGGTCAATTTTGAAAATGAACTCTTCTATATTGGCTCAGTTCTGGGTGTTTGTGATACCACCTTAGCTACTTACTTTGGAATCAAAGCAAATGTATATGATGTTGTCAAATATTTATCTATTTATTATTTATTTATTCAAAAGTGCTTAAGCTTAATTATTAAGTTTATTTGAATAAATTGACTCTTCACTCTTGCTTAAATCTGGAATCTAACTTGATCAGAAATAAAATATTATTTTATCTAAAATATATTTTAGAGATTCAGTAATTACGAGTAGGCACACCTAATCGTAATTTTTCAATTTTTAATAGATAGGTACAATCAAGTTATCATAGTATTGGATTCCTCAAATGAGTTAAATCTTTAGATTTGAAGTTCATAATCCTGTGGTAACCTGACATGCTGCTAACTAACATATTTAACTAATATCTAAGAGTTCTGACATCGATCTGCTAAAAGTCGCTCTGTCTACAATAAACATTGAAAATGCAAAAATTAATTTAATAAATTCTTTGTGAGTATAACCACAGTAGGTATTTATATTAGTTTTTGCAAAATATATATACTGTGGTTACACCTTCATTCTTCTGGCTATTTCAAATGTTCTATATTCTATCAACATTGGAACTGAGCTTTCGAAATCTCATAAGTTCTTTTACCAACTTTGAAATCGCGAAAAAAAAATCAGCTGTTTCATACAAAAATTAATTACGAAAATATCAAAATGTATGAAACAGCTGATTTATTTTTCGCGATTTCAGAGTTGGCCCCATAGTAAAAGTTGTTCAGTTTGATGGTCCCTATCTACCATATTCGGCATTAGGGGTACTTTTGTAACACCTTGTATATGTATACATATATTAATCCTGACTTATGTTTTAGACTCAGAATTTCACGGGCTTATTTACTACGAATGTCTGTCTAGTAAATATTTTACAAAGCAACATTTTTCTGTTTGTATTCCAGTAAACAATTTTTAGTCACGTCGAACTAGAGAGAAGATTTATTAGGAACAATTTACGTTCAAGTCGACGTAAACCAATATAAATTTTGCTTTCAAACCCAGAGCTTTACGACAAGAGAACTGGTGGGCTACTCTGTTGTTTTTGACCGAAACACAATAATCGTACGACTTTCGTTTCGTTATAAGACATTATTACGATTTCTACACATAATTACCAAAATTGACCGAAATAACGGAGAATGACTAATACGCAAAATGACCAAGCAAAAGGACCTACCTAAATAACGCAACGTGTCTAATCTCAATTACGCAAAAGGACCAATCTCAAATACAAAAGAATCAAATTTAGTTACTTTACGCCTATAAGCCAGTAACTTAATAAATACTGTAAATCATTGGTCATTATGATAATTGTTTATTACGTCAGAAGGATTAAAATCACGTCAAATTCATTAAAAAAAAAATTAAAACTACCGTAACATATTGGTGACTCAATAATGGTTTTTCGACCGAAGATCGATCTATCTCAGCTCGTAATACTAATTACCCTGAAAGGTCAGATCTCTATCGAAAGTCGGCGGTCGTTAACACCCAGCAACCCTCATTATAGTGCCGTGGTTAGTACATAAATTGTCCTATCTATATCCTTGCGCGTGTTTTGGTCCCGGTACTTTGAATGAAACAGGAATCTTCCCTCAATAGTGTTATCTACTTTTAGTTAACGAGTTTCTGCGTGGATTATATTCAAGGTATGTTCAAGATAAATTCGAAAAAATAGTTTTAAATATATCGTTAGGAATTTAAAATAATACGATATTATTGGATATTATGGTTTAAAAAACAGTGCCGTTAATCGCATTTAAAAATAGATCTGTGGACAATATGGAGGGCGTTGACAGTTAAGTCATAAGTTAATCAACTAGCTACTCTTAAAACTGTTTTCAGTCTCAAGAAACGAAAGAAGGTTTCAAATATATCGTTAGTAATGCAAAAAAATATACAAAATTATTGGATTTTATTTTGTTAAAGCACAGTGCCTAAAAAGGTGGTATCATTAGTGGTCATTCTCCTTTGAATATTCTCTACAAATACATTTGTAGAGATGATGATAAAAACTTTATTATAAGACATTTTAATGAACTTCTTCTAGGCGTTATGGTGACAACTTATGTGGCGTGCTGGCTAGTCGTGTACCACAACAATGCGGTCTGACCACTATTTTAGGTTTATTTGTAATATAATCTAGTTTACTGCCAATTTTCGACAAACCTTGTAGAGCAAGTTCTAATTTTACATAGGTACTTGGAAACGCGCAGATGCCAGATGTTCCACTTGCTGACCTTGCGAGTAGGGGCCAACTCATGTAAACCCTAAACAATAAATCATTATTGAATTTTGAGCCTTGAGGGTATTTTGCAGTGTTTTGTCGCTACCTCTAAAACTAGCAGTCATTTGTCCGAGAACAATTCCGCTACAGCCTCTTTGAATTTCTCTTTGACTTATTGCCTTCAAAATTATAGTGACGTCATTTATAAAACATTGTACAAAACAGTTATATTTCGGATTATTGCCAAAAGCTTCAGTAAATGCTTATCGAACGTACGTGTCCTTATTTTGTGCTCGGTCTTCGTCAGCGCTAACCATAACGCTATAAAGCATCATTGCCACTAAAGTAGCCTATCTACCACAATTCTTTGTGGAAAATCAATAATAGTACTCTTAGAATGGATACACAGTCCAGTTCGTAACCAGTGATTGTGTCACTAAAGTCCCTTATGTTGAAACCATTCGACACCCATACTCTTTTACCAGCCGTGTATTGAATAGAGATTTAATACGTGGCTAGACTAGACAGAAAAAATTGTCTTGCACACGTTACTGGCACAGTTATAATATTAAACAATGTAAGTATAAGCATCGCGTCCCATTCATAGTTCTCCGGCCTAGCATTCGCAGCACGACTATTTGCAGTTTGGAACACTATCAGTGCGGTGTGAGTGGGACAGAGATTGTATTAACGCTTAGGTCACATCAGTGCGGTATGAGTGGGATAGAGACGCTAAGGTCAAATCAGTGCGGTGTGAGTGGGACAGAAATTGTATTAACGCTTAGGTCACATCAGTGCGGTATGAGTGAGATAGAGACGCTAAGGTCAAATCAATGCGGTGGGACAGAGATTGCACTAACGCTAAGGTCGACACAGGGTCTAGAGTCATTTGGTTTATCATGTAGTTGACTACGCTATAACACTATTTCAAAACACTTTTGAAGTCAGCGGTGTCAACTTAGACCATGAAGAGGCGATCGCTTCAAGTTCCAAGATTTTTCAGCTAACATATTGAAATTGAGACTCTTGGTACTATCGTTCAAATCTATCACAATGACACCCTAGGTTGAATATTAGTATTCAGGTCATCATATCTGATTTCAGTTGCAATGTATGACTGACATATTTTTTTTTAATTATTGGAAAATTATCTCTTTTCCCATTCACAGAATTTCCATCTCTATCGTTTCAAGAATAGGTGCCACAATAGCGTTTGTTCATCCGATCTCAATTGATGTTAGCTCGCGCGCCCGAGGATTACAGCCGCGTGATTGTGATCTATGTTTGTTAACTCTTCGCGTCGGCGGATCCCGCAACTTATCTATAGTGGCAGTTTCTAAAACTTAAGAAGCAAGAGTATCAGTTAAGCATTAAATAGGGACTTAGGACTTGGTTTTTGATATTGGTAAAGTCAAAGATCTGTAAGTGTTGGTAGAGTCAGAGAGAAAGATCTGTGAGAGAATTTTGTGTTCGAGAAATTATTATACAGAGAATCTCCTCTCCATCACATCACACACAAAGACAGTAACAATAACACATTGTGCAACGTTGTGATGCCTAAACTGTGCTCATCTTAAACAGTCCCTGGGACAGTTTGAGAACACTAATGTGCTCCATATACTCTCTCGTAGGAGAAAATCGCCATACTTAATGGCACGATTGGCAGATGGATTGAAAATCGCAGTATTGTGACTGTTATAATTGGTAAACTTGCTGCCTATGAAACTAGTCGCCTTTTATGACACCTCAATGTATGAAAAGTTGGTGCTATTATTAGATCAACAATATAATAATTTCCGGTCAGAGTCTCAAAACCGGTACCTCGAAATAGCACCCCACCTTCAAACTGGGCGCTTATTGTACAATGTATTCGCTTCTTTGTTTATTTCTATTTAAAGTTGAATTTGGAAAGAATAGTAATTTGTACCCAGATAAAAATATTAATGTGGAGATTCGAATTTAAAAATTTGGAATCGCTTTAATTTTCAATTATTCCCAGGAGTCCCCTCTAACACTGTCACCCGGGGTGACCACTGGGATCTTTTCATTTAGTCAGTCGCTGCCACATTTGCGTGCTGTTTTAGTTCGTGAAGCGGTGTCTAGGATATTCTTGATGGAAGGAGCTATTCTACTCTACCTCACACAGACTACTCTCAGTTTCATTATGAATATTCCATCATGGCTTAAAATCCATCTTCCTTCGTTTCGTTATGGAAAAAACAAAGTTGGCCACGCCATTATCTTTCAAGCTTTCGAGATTGCCAGACAAGCATTAATGGCCAATTAATTACGCCGCCCGTATAGAAGTTGCCAGAACTAATAAAAAGTTACTGGCCACGTAAGGCAACTTTGGTGCCCGCCAGTAGGTGGGAAGTATCTGTCCCCATTCCCCAAATTGTTACAATGTAATTTGCCACTGATTTCTGATCTTACAGAGTTCTTTCTTTTTTATTTGTTTTTTTATATCTCCCTTCGAATCCCCCGGTTTCTGAGGTACTTTATCGGTTTAACTTAATCGGAGGGGTCCACATTATCTGGTTTAAAATAATTAAATTAACTTCAAACCAGATAATGAACCCCTCTGTTAAAGTTAACCTTCGATAAACCACAAATTAGTACCTCGGAAGCCGGGCATAAGTCACTATCGATAAGCGTCATGTATCTTGTAACTTGTAGAAAGATCGTAAGTGCATAAGTGAATGGTGCAGTAAACTTAAGTAACTACTTTATCATTATAATTATTGTTAGTAGGTCTATTCTTCTTACGTTAGACTACGTTCTTGTCTATAACGTTTCCACTAAAGAAAATAACTTAGCTTGGCTCATAAAATACTACAATACTACGAAACTAATAACAAATTTTATGAGCAAGGTAATCTATATTTATCGGCGTGGAATTGCATCAAGATCATAAAACAATTTTATGCTGTCGCAATAAAGTATAAAAAAACTTCGCTCGAAGCTCGAAGTCTGACTATGAAATTAATGTTTGCGGACAAACAGTCTGCATTGAATTGGTAGATAATACCTGAGTGGTAGTATAGCGCAAAAAACTACCAATCAAATTAATTCATTCCGGAAATAAGTAGCAATTCAGAAAGTGTTTTTTTTATCCACAACGGATTAGTGCTTGGCCTTCATATCACCTGATGTTAAATGACGATAAGGCCGAAGGTGGAAGCGCACTACACCCGGAATCGTCAGCACTGAGGAACTGGCTATCTTACCTCTAACTGCTGGAACACAACAATTTTTAAATTGCTGTTATGGCGTCAGTCATAGGTAAGATGGTGGTAGCTAGCCAGACGGACTTGAAGTAAGCCCTACCATCAACCAAACCGAGCAAAATATCCCTACTGGGAATTGAACCCGGGTCCCCTACGTCTTACACAGGTGGGCGAACCACTAGACCACAGAGGCAGTTAAAATTACTTACCAAAGCAAATACCAGCACAAACTGTAAATTGTTTGAAATTCAAACACAATTTTGAATCTTGCAGTAATTTTTAGTATTGGTACTTATCCGACAAAAAGTTTTTTTGGGTCTTTAATTTTGCGCGTAATAACTTGTGCGCTCTCTCTTTCTGTCCACTCTCAGGTAACCATTCAAAGTCAGTGTAGTGGAACACACTGCTGTGTGCAAGCATTTTTTGGCACTTTCTAATTGAGAAATTAACATATGAAAAAATCTTACCAACCGTCCGATCGACTACGAAATTTCGTCATCTATTTCACTCCTTGCTATACATAATGTCAAAACTTTAAATAGGTACCAAAGTCAGCCTCATCTAAAGATATGATCAACCGTACTATTCTTCCTAAGCCGCTATTAGAAGGCTATTTTAAAGCTATCATACAAGGGCTGGTCCCTGCTAACGATCAATTTCCGCGAGACATGGCGACGGCTGCCAATATCCGCTCAGTCTTCTCCAACGCATCTTTGTGGGGGAACTCAGCCTTTAAAGTGATATTGTAGTTTAGAGTAACATAACAACTGAAGATAAAAACGTATTTTTACTTTTTTAGTCTGATTCGCACTATTTATAATTTTCTGTTGCTATAACTTGCTAAGACTATGGAAAAACTAAGTTGTGTTTTACCATTTTAGCATTTCACCTTACCTTTGCCATACTATATTGATATAAGCACCATTATTGAAATCGTGCGACCTTATTCATAAACGCCTAATACTTGTATTTTAGCTATTGCACCGTTAAAATATTTTTTATCTTTAACATTTGCCATTATGTCAAGAGAGTAAAAGAAACAAAACTCTTTATAAACCTCCTTTTACTTTGCTTGTTTCTATGAATAGTTTATAAATAACAATATAATGAGTACAATTTCTTTTGTTTGCTTTGAAATAACTTTTAGATTTCAAAAAGTTGTTTTAGTAACTCTTTTTTTCTATACTTTAATGGAACCTATGAAAAGAACTATATCTTTTTTGGTTCCCTTTAACATTGCACAGTGTATTATGTATGACCGTTTGATTCCTTAATAAATAAATAAAAAAAACTAACTTATAATAAATGAGCTAAATATAATCAGAGTAATAAGATCTCAACTTTATAGCACTACAAGGCTTGGCAACGATTTGGTCCAAAGCTACAAAACAACTGGAAATAAACTAACAACATTTTTAAAACAACTGGAAACGATTTTTAAATTTTGATTTTTTAGCATTCACAATGCTATTTTATATAATACCAAATAAAAAAAAATAATAAAAAAAAATATGTAGCTCTCTCATCTTAATCAATTGTTTAAAAATATCTGGAAAGGTATTCAGTTGATGTCGAGGTAATTCCTTGTACAATGGTGAGATGGCGCTGGCTTGCAGCGTAAGAGTTGATAATACTAGGAGAAATTCGACGTTCCCACTAGTGACTCGGTAGCTCAGCGGTCAGAGCATTGGACCGGATATCCAAAGGTCGCGGGTTCGATTCCCGTCCGAGAACATGATCTGGTGCGAGTCGTATTTTTCTAGTATATTATTTGGTATAACTGGAAACAAACTAACAACATTTTTAAAACAACTGGACACAAACTAACAACATTTTTAAAACAACAGGAAACAAACTAACAGCATTTTTAAAACAACTGGACACAAACTAACAACATTTTTAAAACACTGGACACAAACTAACAACATTTTTAAAACAACTGGAAACAAAACTCAAAACACTTTTACAACAACAGGAAACAAACTAACAGCATTTTTAAAAACAACTGGAAACAAACTAACAACATTTTTAAAATAAAATCAAATAGGTACACTGCTGTGAACAATTGGAGTGAAATTATTTACCTCACTAACACTTCGCAATACATTGATACCTACATTTCCAACAGCCAGGTTTCCTTGTTCCCGAAGCATGCCAGGCAATTTCCTTTGAAATAATTTTCTGGATCGTAGCGTACATGCTTACCTACGTATCGAATGCAGCGGAGGGGAAAATAAGGAGAGACTCAACTCTCTCTTTTGTCGCACATTTTTTCGCTGACACCCTAAAAGGCACGGAAATTCATACACTTTATGAGGATACATTCTAACAGATTCTGTAAGTTGGAAGTTTCGTCAATCGGTTCATTTAATATGAAACATAGCTTTTTTTTAAAGTTCGCCAGTTGTAAAAGTTGTTATAGCTGTAAATAGAAATAAATTGTAAGTTGTTGGTCAAATACTGCCTATAATTGTTGTTTTTTTTAACTTAATCTTACGATAATCTTGTTCAATTTTTAGAGGTCTTGTCTGGGTGGTGGTAGGACTTTTTGAGGCCCGCCTGGCTAGCTACCACCATCTTACCTAAGTAAGTCTGATGCCATAACAACATTTAACATTGTTGTGTTCCGGCAGTTAGAGGTAAGATAGCCAGTTCCTCAGTGGTTGAGGGTTCCAGGTGTAGTGCGCTTCCACCTTCAACCTTATCGTCACTTAACATCAGGTGAGATGAATGCCAAACACTGACCCGTTGTGGATTAAAAAAAAAATAGATAGAATGAAATCAATATCTTAGAAGCTGTAACACCGATGTAGCAATCTCCTTAAATCCAGAATCAATAGAAACTCTTGACAGCTAGTTTACCTTTGAGCAAAATAAACAATGAACATAAATCAATGTTGGTCACGGTCCAGGGCGCTGATAAGGGTTAGAAGCATCACCATCAATTTAAAACAAACACATTTCTAAGCCCTTATTCAATGGCCAACTTTCTATTCAATTACCAATCACACGTAATACATAAAATGAACGAACCAATCACAGAGCTTTATTTTAACGCAGTGCGTTCGCCTAGGCAAGGGTCGTTGAGTATTGTTCTTTAATACGGCAAGACAACATCCTCCCACGGGACAGGCCTACGTGAAATCCCTCAAGTTACATCACCAAAATTCCCAAAATTAAATTGATAATTTAATTGATATTTAAGAATGAAGTTTTTATCTAATTTCCCGCCGTACTATGAGAAACATTAATTAATAGCTAGAAAGTTGGTTAGAAGAAAATTTTTCTAGCCAGTAATCTTGTTAGATTCTTAGCCGGCTTATGAACCGAAGAACTTATTCCACTTCGTTACACACCATATCTACTGAAATCACGAATGATTCTCACGTATCATACAAGAAACTCGCAACTCATTCGATTTCTATTATTATTTCATTTATTATGTGAGTCTTAATGAATGAAGTTTCCTGTTGTCTGCGATAACATGGCGCGAGTCAAAGTCTATTTTGTCAAAACAGTCTTGTGTAATAATTTAGTCCCAAAAATAAGCAAAGCTTGTACTATTGTAACTAATAACTAAAAGAAATAGATAAACATTCATGATTCGGTAATAATCTCTAATGACTTTAATTGATTTGCGTATCTAATGAATAATAATGACTTGAATAGTATTATTTTTGCTTTTAGAGTTGTTTAATTTTAAAGCTGTTTTTGTTAGTCTTTTTTTCAGGTTTTTGAAGAATGTTTTCCTTTTTCTGTTCGCCTCAACTCTCGTTTGACTTATGATCATGTGCCACACTATCACAGACGAATGCTAAAGGCAAAGGCAACATAAATATTCGGTGGATTACATAAGTTCCCCGCGATTGCCTCTTTGAGTAATCAAGGTATCACGATCATAGAGATCACATATTTACAACTTTTCTTTTCCAACTCAATCTTACAAAAAGAAGATTTATTTGGCCTATTTTAAGAACGGAATTTGCCTTTGGACTATTTGGTGAAGTAATCTCGACAATGAGGACACTTCAAAAACCCCTTTTGAATGTAAAAATTGGATTTCTGTAGAAATACAAAATACCTAAACAAGATCATTTGTCTGTCTGACGCGAATCTCACCACAAAAACTTTTTCACTAAATAGGGTTAACTTAGCCAGCGACAAAAAAACGCCGCGATTATCGCTGCGATTAACGCCACGATTATCGCGGCTACAAAAAGTTGCTGGTGGGCGGGAAGAGTTATTGCCACCGCCCACGAGTGATTAATCGCTGAGCGATTTTTGTCGCCGAGAATAGAACATACAGAGTTCAATACGTAAACGCCCACGAGCTAATTAGCTCAGCGAATTACCGCCCGCGAAATGACACTGACAAGAGTGACAAAGAGTTTACTGCCAGCAACAAAAAACGCCGCGATTAACGCCTCGTAATCGCAGCTACATAGAGTCGCTCGTGGGCGGGAAGCCTTAGAGTGAAGTTAAGAAAAATCTTAAGTACACAGACAGACAAACAGATACGACTTCAGTACAAATAATATTGTGAATCACAGCCCGAAATAAATTGGTAAACTGTATACGTTCAATCTGCAAAAGGTTTTATCGAATAAAAATCATGTTCTTTTTTATATTGTTTGCTCATTCATTTACTGCGATGCTGATTTTAACAGATAAATTAGTTTTCCTGTCCCGTATCGATTCGGACAAATACGTCGAGGCATGTACAAACATTGTAATAGCATTAAGTATTCGTGAAAGGAAATTGGACAAATAGTCGGGACTCGGGGAAACTTTGCGGATGGGACTCGAACTGTTTGTCCGACACAGGTAGGGTAAACGGACAGAAATAAGCCACTGAAATTATTTTGTTTTGTTTTGGATAACATCACAGACATATACCTACTCTAATTCGAAAAAGTGTTCTGTTAGATAAGTGAAACAATGACAATGCCACAACCATCATAGAAAAGTTCGCTTTCTAAATTCACCCAGCCGGGGATCGGACCTGAGACCTCATAAATTGTGCGCTTATTGTCCTAAGCGGAACCTAAATGGAATAAATAATAATAAGTTGTACGTTCTCTGGAAGTCGTCTCTGAACGCTATTATACTCTTTGGACCGATCATTGAACGGATTAAGAACATACTTGTGTAGGTTGGGCTAGTTTATGGATATTTTAGGCTTACCAAAGCGTGATACCGAATGTTAAGCTTATGTGATGAGAAGGTATGTTTTAACATGTGCTTTGTATAATCTGTCACCAAATGGGATTTTAATTTTAAGATGTGATACAATTATACGTGGATAATTTCACTAGGTATATTTTTTACTATGTGGTCGAGAACTGGAATTATTTTAGAAATAAAACACTTTTTACTGATTACAGCTCATATGTTATTTATTCAGGTGTTATTTTAGAATTATTTAGTTTGGATTTATTGGTTTTTTGAATTCCCGACGTTTCCTTTGGCCATCAATGTGAGGAAATACCCCCACATTCAATAAATAATATTATTTATCTTAATATAAAAATAGCATTGTGAATGCGAAAAATCTAAATTTAAAAAAAAAAAAAAGTTATATAGCTGTTTCATCTTTATCGATTGTCAAAACATCTGGAAAGATGTTTCTTTCGAATGTGGGGGTATTTCCTCACATTGATGAAATTGCGCTGGCTTGCAGCGAAGAAGTTAAAAGTACTAGAAAATTTCGCCGCTCCCACTAGCGACTCGGTAGCATAATTGGTCAGTGCATTGGGCCGGAATCCCAAGGGTGCGGGTTCGAGTCCCGTCTGAGGTGCTACGGGTGAGTCGATTTTTTCTAGTATTTTTTCTAATATTATTTATCTTAATATAAAAATAGCATTGTGAATGCGAAAAATCTAAATTTAAAAAAAAAATTATATAGCTGTTTCATCTTTATCGATTGTCAAAACATCTGGTAAGATGTTTCTTTCGAATGTGGGGGGTATTTCCTCACATTGATGAAATTGTGCTGGCTTGCAGCGAAGAAGTTAAAAAGTACTAGAAAATTTCGCCGCTCCCACTAGCGACTCGGTAGCATAATTGGTCAGTGCATTGGGCCGGAATCCCAAGGGTGCGGGTTCGAGTCCCGTCTGAGGTGCTACGGGTGAGTCGATTTTTTCTAGTATTTTTTCTAATATTATTTATCTTAACATCACATACATTGCTCCGATTCCAAAGTATGTAGCTAATGCACTTGTGTTATGGAAATCAGAGACAACGGTGGTATCACAAACACCCAGACCTGAGCCAATATAGAAAAGTTCGTTTTCTAAATTGACCCAACCGGGGATCGAACCCGGGGCCTCAGAGATGGCGACACCTTGAAAACCGGTGAACAAAGCCACTCGACCACGGAGTTCGTCAAAATACATTTCAAAATACGTTCATAAAAATGCATTCAATTTTATTAAATTATTTTATAGCTGCATTCTGATTTTAATTATTATTACTGAATTAAATTGATTAAAGTTAATTAGAAAACAAGATCTAGCTACTGAATGTACCACCAGGGAGGCCTCTAGAAGAAATAACTGGGGGAAGTAAACTCAGAGGTTGTGTCGACCTCCCCTTTGATCCCTATCTACAAAACGAATTAACTGTGTCTTTAGATCCTGCAGTGTGTGATTTGGGATGGGATTTCAGTTGATAAATTATGGGGTCCCAAGCTGGTGGTACTCTCCAACCATCTTCTCTATTGAAATTTGGAATATTTTATTTAACTTGGATTCTATTTATAAACATTTTTATAGCAATTATAAAGATACTTATAGTCATAGTGTTATTTACACTGTGCTATAGATTTAGCCGATTCTCTTTTCGCAATCTCTGAATTAGTAAGGACCACCGTCTAAGTTGATACTGATTAGGAGTACATCAAGAGTACTTACCTTATAAGAATTATACACACACACAAATGCCTTGTATTTATGTCAATATATAAAAAATTAAGCAAGGCAAGGATCGTAGGTTTGTTTATTACTTGGATGAAGTCTGGGGCCGTACCGGCTAACGCATCGAACTTCGGAGAGTCTGCCGGTTTTCAAATTAAAACAGATAAATTGAGCCCAAATCGGGCCAAAATGGCGAACCTCAATAAATTCATGATGTCACACGAACATCGATATCTTCTAAATAACTTCGGCGAATAGTACAATACGAAACTCCTTACTTCGATTTATCTGTTTTAAGTTGAAGCTCGGCAGACCCGCCGAAGTTCGAAAAGTTAGCCGGTTAAGATATTTATTACTGAAACTCTAAGATGATAGCCAGTGTCGTCGAAAACCTTCGCCCAAACAACAGGGGCGCCCATAAATTAAATCCAAAATCCTCATTAAACTTTAATCACACCTGTACGACGGGGTAATTACGTCATAACAACATAATTAATTACAGTTTATGGCCTTAATGTCCCGTTTACATCCCGGGACATTACGGGACCTTGTTTAAACGCGACAAACGCAGTGGGACTCTTTCATAATTCAGTTTGTTGCTATTTAAGAGTTCTGTTTATGAATTGTAGATATGACTCCTGTGGGTCTGGGTGAACCGCTTTAATTATGATATAAGCAACTGTGAAATAAGTAAGGCAGCGTTCAGACGATAACACACGACTCGAGCTCAACTCGAACTCAACTCAACCAGAGCCCACTCCTTGAAATGTCGTGTGTAAGGCCGGCCCCAGACCTACCGGTTTCATATCTTTGCTTTGCTGTTTTAGTAGAACAGGGGGCCGTACCGGCTAACGCATCGAACTTCGAAAAGTCTGCCAGGTTTCAACTTAAAACAGATAAATCGAAGTAAGAAGTTTCGTATTGTAGTTATTTAGAAAATATCAATGTTCGTGTGACATCATAAATTAGGGTTCGCCATTTTGGCCCGATTGGGGCTCGATTTATCTGTTTTAATTTGAAGCCCGGCAGTCTTTCCGAAGTTCGATGCGTTAGCTGGTAGCCCCTGTTTAACTAAAACAGCAAAGCAGAGAAATGAAACCGGTAAGTCTGTGTAAGTGTCACACAAACTTTTGCGTTCATATAGTAGGATGTTTTGGCTACAAACATTGAGTTTAGATTGAGGTAGCTAGGTGAGCTTAAAACAAGCTGTAACACTAACCAAACCTTGGACAGATGTTGCCCCTCCGGTAATCCATCTGGGCCCCTGAGTCGCGTCTAACGTCTTACACTAAGTTAGGCCGATTTTATATAATGTCACAGTCTATATTATAATAACCTCATATAAAAAGTGCTACGGGTGAGTCGATTTTTTCTAGTATATTTTCTAATATTTATCTTAATATAAAATTGCATTGTGAATGCGAAAAATCTAAATGTAATGATATATAGCTGTTACATCTTTATCGATTGTCAAAACATCTGGAAAGATGTTTCTTTCGAATGTGGGGGGTATTTCCTCATATTGATGAAATTGCGCTGGCTTGCAGCGAAGAAGTTAAAAAAGAACTAGAAAATTTCGCCGCTCCCATTAGCGACTCGGTAGCATAAATTGGTCAGTGCATCGGGCCGGAATCCCAAGGGTGCGGGTTCGAATCCCGTCTGAGGTGCTACTGGTGATTCGATTATTTATCTTAACCTCATATTGTATTAAAATAAATACTTTTTATATTTTGAATTGGAATCAGTAATAAAATATTATAAATCTAGTGTTATGATGATTTATATTTATTTTTTATATATTATTTAATGTTTAGTTTATTTTATTTTATAACCCTTTAACGCCCGGAAAATGAGACATAGTAGATTTTCCATTGTTATCCGGCCGCATGTGTCCGCTCGGGCGTTGATGAATTAATTAGGACTAAAATATATGGCAACTTATCATTCTTTTAATGTTGACGTGACGCAATACGTCGTTTAGGTACTTTAACCATAATTTATGAACATGATCTATCTTATCCCTATTGTTAACCCTAAACTACGAAGCGTTAGAAACAACACAATACCACCCACATTGCGTATTGTGTTAAACGCGTATTACGCATATACGTTACATGAGCAAACATACGCCACTAATATCATTATCTTGTAGGAAATCCTAATGACAATTGCGTTGAATATTTGATTATGAATCTTCTTCTGTCGGAAATTAATCAACTAAGTACCTGTATTAATACGTCTTTGAATTAATATTAAATTATATTTGGTTAATGTATTGCAAGGAGTAAATTCTAACATTAATTTTATTTCGCTTACATTATGAAAATTACTTAACTTTCCTAATTTTCCAACTTAGTGCCAAACCTTTATCATGATCAACTAATTGAATGTTTTTCAACTTTTTATCATAATACTTATCATATCGTAGTTGTGACAAACGGTAAACTTCACATTTTTACCAAATACCAGTCCAACTTTTTTTTTATTCACACAAAAAACCCTTCAAAACTACCTATAACTCAAAAGAAATATAATTCCAAAACATTGGCAGGCATAGTTAAAGTTTCCTCTTGACGTGCGAAAAACTTTTTACATCTTCGGTATATTGGCGAAATATCAAGGACAACCCCCGGATAACATACAAAACACCCTTGCAATTATATTTTACAGCCTTTATAGCCTTAACACTATATTTTAACAGCTGTATTACAATAGCATAAAGGTGAAATTTGTATAAGGAAGATTCCATGGACGGCAAAATATTTTAAGTACATCTTTGTCGTGCTTGGAAAAATGCCAAGCTTACTAACATTTGTTGAGGTAAACATGCGAATTATATAACGAACATAGCTTGTGGCGTAAAAAGTATGTTATAGATACCTGAATGTCAAGTCTTTCATACAAAATGACATAAGCAACACATTCTATGTTAAGATAAATAATATTAGAAAAAATACTAGAAAAAAATCGACTCACCCGTAGCACCTCAGACGGGTCTCGAACCCGCACCCTTGGAATTCCGGCCCAATGCACTGACCAATTATGCTACCAAGTCGCTAGTGGGAGCGGCGAAATTTTCTAGTACTTTCTACTTCTTCGCTGCAAGCCAGCGCAATTTCATCAATGTAAGGAAATAACCCCACATTCGAAAGAAACATCTTTCCAGATGTTTTGACAATCGATAAAGATGAAACGGCTATATAATTATTAAATTTAGATTTTTTCATTCACAGTGCTATGTTTATATTAAGATAAAAAATATTAGAAACAATACTAGAAATAGTGAATGCAAAAAATCTAAATTTAATAAGACATTCTATGATTCTGTCTTATGTGGTATTTATACAAGTCGACTTGGCACGCTGGTCGATTTTAGTCAATTAGCGCTTTTTATCGACAACCGCTTGTAAAATCTTATCAAAAACCTAAATTCAATGAGGTGGCGATTCGAGTTTACAAGCGATTTTCGATAAAAAGCCCTATTCAACTAAAGTCGACCAGCAAATCGCCCGGAAAATCGACCCGTCTTAATATTCCATTACTCGATTCGAATTAATTAGATCAAGGTAGATAGAGTTATGAATATGTGAAATATACGATCTAATTTAATATAAGTAACTAAGTATATCCACGTATGTATTCCTTCTTTCCACTTTACTTTGTTGACAAAAATTTTACGGAGCTACAATCTTAAATTAAGGTTTTTTTATTAAATTATCATAATGATTATTTACAATTTCAAAATGCAATAAAAGCCTCGTAAAAGACAAGTAGTGAAATGCAAAATAAAAGAGATCAAAGCTGTATATCTAACTCAGTTTTAACAAAAACCCGACTTACTGTAACTATGCTGTTGACGGCAGAAAAGCGAGTTAAGAAAAATAATTGAATTTCTCTACCAGTCAACTAATTTTTTTTTTTTTAAGAAAGGGCGTCACTATAATTAAATAATTAATTAAGTCAGAGTTCACCTTGTTCTCTAGAGACGCACCATTCAGTAGGTAATGAAAATCGACTTAAGTCGCCTACAAGATTAATCGACAAGACAATGTTATCAAAACGGGTTAACTTTTTGATCATTAAAATTAGCATAAAGTACAATCATTAATGTAAATAAATCATTTTTTTTATCAATAATTCGGTCTATGTTACAAACACATTCGAAAGTCAAGGATCGCTGTCAATAGAAATTAGGTGCAGTCGAGTTCATTAATATGTTAGCACTTTTGACAGGATGTCGACTTTTATTACAAAGGCATAAAGGTTAACAAACTGTCAAAGGTGGCGTACATGTAATAATATTGAATTCGACTATACCTAGTCAAGGGCTGAATCTTCAAAAAGGGTCGTCAAATTGTAAAAAAGAATTTCAAGGTACCAATTAATATCTGTGACAGAGTTTTTAATCATTGAAAAGCAGAACCCCTTGCGACACCGTATACATCATAAGAGGATTCTAACAGTCATCAACGTACTTTAAAAAAACTAAGAGTTATTTGAATTAGAACTGGGAGTTGATTACATAACTCTGTTGCTAACAATTCTCGATTGAAATCAATTGAAACCGCAGTTACATTGCTGCTTTGAGTAAGATAGTTGTCACATTGGTTCTTACTAAAGCAGCAATGTAACTGCGATTTCTGTCAGAGTTGATTGCAACAAAGTCACATAATCAGGAGACTGATGAACCTTATAATGTTTATTTATATTTTAACTCGGACAACTTATATAGCAGCTTCTATATTAAACGGATCACCAGTTTAATACAAGATATAAAGATAAATTTGCCGTTCCAAGATTTAGGCTTACAAATACTAGCGGTTCATTGATGGGGAAAGGCATAGCCTTTTTTAATAAAGTTCCACAACAAGTGATATTGATCTCAATTTGCAT
Source organism: Catoptria pinella (assembly GCA_963556745.1). NCBI lineage: Eukaryota > Metazoa > Arthropoda > Insecta > Lepidoptera > Crambidae > Catoptria > Catoptria pinella. Next base: position 4,849,882 of record OY750777.1, read on the forward strand.
GAATTTAAAAACCACGTTAAAAAGACGCTCGTGAGTAAAAGATTTTATAAAGTAGACGATTATTTAAAAGACCGAAATGATGTAACACATAACTAGTACTTTGTTGTTAATAATCCTGTTACTACATATCATAAGAGGATTAACATATCATATTTAAGTTTGTAAATATCGTTACTTATTTCTGTTAAAGCTGATAAGTTTTTGCGCTCGTTCTTCTTATCAGTTAAAAAAGTCTGGAACGGGTGGTAGGAAAAATAGACGATTCAAAAGTGCTCAATTATTAAGTTTATTGATTATCCATAAGTACATTACTTATGGTTTTACCGATTTTCGTCAACTTTGCAGCTGGGACTGAAGCTGCTCATGAGCCTACCCCTCCAGCGATAATGAAACATCGGGAAAAACAAAAATCAAACGGAATACGAACTAATCAACAAAGTGCTTTACTTATTTTATGACACTCATGTACATAGCAAAAATCGAAACGGTAAAAACATGACGAAGCAGAATTGTCGATTTCGCGGTCGACCTCACTCTGAGCCCACCCCTAGTTTCAGGGCTTTTTTAAGAAAAGCCTTTTATTTAATAAGACTGCCTTCATAAGCCGGCTTGTAATGCAGTAAGATAATAAAGATGGTAATCTCGGCTAACGAAGTTATCTGCTATTTGGCTTCCTCTTTCCATTTTTATGATGAATTCTGGTTACTTTGTAACGAGATTAAGTTATTTCCTTTTAAAGCTTGTAAGAATAAATTATTATTTTGAAAGGCATGACTTGGAACAAAGAAAGTAAAAAAATGATTTACTCAGTTATTCGTAAGACTTTGCTGTCGATGGTTTTTCTGATTTTCCAAGCATAATCGTATCCAGTGGCTCTGTTAACTGTAGACCTCATTTACCATGGGTATCTCCGCCATTTTGAAAAATTTCGAAAAACTGAATCGACAAAAAAATCTATATCATTATCGAACCTGCTCACAAAATTTCAAAAGAATCGGTTGCGACCACAGCGGAACAGCCGGAAAGCATTTTTGCCGAAGCTGCGACGGAGAAGCTTCGCTCGCGCCACAGAATTAGTATTACTTGCGTTTCACGCTCGCTCGGTCAAAAGGGCCAATATCGTGAATCGGCGAGATAGGAGCATTCACATGATGCGTATGCACGCGCAGCAATCTGGTATCAACATTAGATGTGGAGGAGGCAATTCATTGAGAATCTCTGTGCCGCGCGGTGATGTAGAATTTGTAGACGATAAATACAGTCACGGTGTAATTCCGCGAGCCTTTTTACACATGTGTGTGTGTGTGTGTGTGTGTGTTTGTTACCTCTTCACGGCTGGGCGGATTTAGATGAAATTTGGCACACAAATAGTTCATCTATTTTAAGGACTAGATCTGATCTAGATTTGATCGATTCACTACACCGAGCTAACAAAGCACATCACATATGTTGTGTGATCTAATTCAAAAGATACACAAGATCTGATGAGATGAGATTCCGAAATATGTACGTTATCCTCGATAAATAAGACACAATGACAATATATTACAGAACAGTCAACCAAGCGGTAGGGTTAGGGCCGGAGCACAGCAAACTACTTTGTCCTCAGACTTGTTTATTTGAAACTCGATGGAAATGAGGATTTTTTAATATAATTATCGTTTAATAAAAAGACAATACTGATGTCAAGGAATACTGCAAAAAAACACGGCAACTTGTCGTGCGCTTGCACTTGTTTCCTTGACGTCTCCACAACTGTGGTTCTATAATTGCTTATGTTCTGAACAAATAAAAAATGGTTTACTAATATACCGGTTTTAAAAGTAGGGAATTAAAGATATGAAATAAGGAAATACATACCAATATAGAAAATACAGCAGGCAAGGTGAAAACAGGTAAAAAAAATAGGTAAGACAAAAGATTATTCATAAACAATCTTAAAAGTAAAAATTCTGCCTACGTGCTATTTTGTTACCTATGCGTTATTAATATTATCTTTTACCACAAAATATGTCTCAACCTCTTTCAGTATGTAGGTAAATTCTTTTATGTCTCAAGCTTTGTTTCAGCCCTAAAATATTTTAGAACAGTCATAATAATATACATGTTTAGCCTGAAACACATTATTTTCAAGGAAATCTATTTTCGGGTAAATCCTTGCTTTATTATGTACTTTTATACAAGAAAACTATCATAGAATAGCAAATAGTATTTTCTTGTTACACTATTGATGATATTGCGATAGAATTGATATTGTTTACGTGTAATATTGTTATTCTGGAAAATTCTTGAAATATTAACCACCTAAGTATATTGGAATAATTTGCACACCAATAGATTGATAGAATGCTATGGCTCGTTTCAGAAAGTATATCTTGTGGGAGTGGAATTTTTTATTGGAACAATGAATTAGGTCCAGTTGCAGCAACATTTACTAAATCTCGATATTGTTAAACCTAGACTGTACTCATACAATATGTAAAATTTTTAAATCGACATTTAAAATTTTGACAGGTTCATAAGGGCTACATACCTATAGGTTTAACAAAATCGAGATTTAGTAAATGTTGCTGCAAGCGGACCTTAAAGAAATACGTGTAAGTATAAGTTAGTTGATTATTTTTAATAAATTAAAAAAATCGGGTATGATTTAATCCTTAATTAACACTTTTAATGATGTGACTTTATCTAGAAAGTTAAAATAAATGTTGAAATAAAGGAGCCGGGAACCAAACTAGGAAAACGTTTTTTATTCGAATATTGCGAGAAACTTTAATTTTACAAGAAGTGCACTGTGCACTCGCGTCGTCCTTTCAACGCATAAAAAAATTAGCCATTGGTCCCCTCTCTCGCTCGCACGTCTTCCTTCTCATTTACTCACATCACGCTCGGACTCGGATACACTATACATACAAAGTAATTAAACCTTTCATACATTCTGATACATACCATTCCCACATAAATGTGCCATCTAAAACTAAACGTATTTTAAACCAAACAAAACTAGTTGAAACAAACCAAATCTCATTTTCCCCATACAAAGGTGTGGCCACAATCCATTGACCGTTGTCCTAGTCTTACAAAGGACATATTCGTACGAGGCCGACAGGTGGCCGTAAAATTACCATTTCAAAGGATACGCGACCCAAGGAGTTTTATTGAAAAATATGGCCACCGTCGTATATCAAGCCACAGGGCGGCATGTTGTTGAAGCGGATGAGAAAGTGAATTGCAAGTTACTTATATTGTTTTTATGTTTTTTGCATTGTTGAGAAAAGGTTAAAAAGTGAAAAAAAATATAATACAAATTATAATGGCTAAAACTAATCCATATATAACTATATCGACGACCTTCGTGAACGAGTGGCTTTGTACACCGGTTTTCAAGGTGTCGCCATCTCTGAGGTCCCGGGTTCGATCCCCGGTTGGGTCAATTTAGAAAACGAACTTTTCTATATTGGCTCAGGTCTTTGTGATACCATCGTTGTCTCTGATTTCCATAACACAAGTGCATTACAGCTACTTACTTTGGAATCGGAGCAATGTATGTGATGTTGTCAAATATTTATTATTTATTTATATAATATTAATACAGGTTGTCCAGATTAAGGCATCTTTTGTATTCCAAATGAAGGGTACACGACGGTAACTATTTAGTAATCTGTGGTACAGCGAAAGAAAGATCATTGTCCATTTTTCCGATTATGAGTTACAATGCCATCTAGTACAAAATTCATAAAGCTGTTTGATTAAGAGGCAGCTTCCCGAACTCGAAATCATGGATTCGGGCTTTATAGTTTATAAATTAAATAATAATAATAAGTTATTTATATTATACACAAATCGTTCCATAGAATAAGAATACATTTTTGTTAAGTTTGAATGGAAGTTTTAAGTTGTATATAGAGCTATCGACAAAGCACATCACTAGATTTAGTACCATGTCGAGCACGCTACGTCCTACAGCGCCAAAATGGTGATAATCAAATAGGATAATGAACAGTTTGACAACAGCCAGTCCAGTGTGAATATATGGAGCTCAGTGCCAAAAACAGTTAAAACGGATCATTGTACACACGACAGCACGTCAGGTTATACAGTTAAACTGCGAAAACAACCTTTATTACATAAGGCATAAAGACGGCCTCAAGGTCAACATTGTATAGTCTGAGGTGCGTACGTACAGTCGAGTTCAAAAAATGAACGCACCTATGACAGTTCATCAACCATATTATGCCTTCGTAATAAAAGTCAACATCTGTCAAAAGTGCTAGGCATTCTGGCAAAATGGAATTGTTAATAATAATATGATTTGATAACTGTGTTATTTCCAATTTCCATAACAATTCATTCAACGAAAACAATAAGTAAAAGTGTATTTGTTTGATTAGCTTAGTATATTAAATAAATAAACATAAGAAAATTGTATTGTTTGTTTTGATGAGTACATAGGAAAGCCGCTTCAGCTTTCCAACGGATTCCAAGCCAGGAATGAGGTACATAAACACTAAATTTCAAACACACCTTACTAAGACGCCGGCGAACAGTGAGCTTCCCATACAAACATAAAACCAAAATGATTTGCAATTTGAGCATTATTAACTCTTCTTATGATGTTATTATTAATGCGATATACAGTTTTGTATGAAAAAATGTAATTGGCATTTATTTCGAATTAGGTTAGTATTTTGGAATTTTCATTTAATAGAAACCTAGACAAATACAGTATTAATCCGAATAACATCACAAGAAGAGTTAATTATGCTCAAATCGCAAATCATTTTGGTATTACGTTTGTATGGGAAGGTCTCGGTTCGCCGGAGCATTCGGTCGCAGGTGAAGGCAGGCTTCAACCTACATTAGTACGGTACTTACTCTTCTTATGTAAGTGTCTACTCTCCTATCACTCTACGCAGATGATGTTAATTGCTTTTTATCACTTCCTCCCAAAGTCCACTAAAAGTTGGAACGCAGTGGGATAAAATGCCATTCCGTCCCATATTAACCAAAGCTTCTGCAACCTGAGCGGGAAAGGAGGAACGTTGACTAGCAAATAAAACCTTTCTTTTGAAGCTCATATAGTATAGCTGCTATACATAAACACCCACACACAATGTAATTTCATTACTATGTATAATAATTATATATTTAAAAATATACGGCCTCACCACAAAAGACTTTTAAAGCACTGTTCAACAAGTGTTTAACCTAGACACTGTTTCAATGCGATGCTGTCACTTGTTTGACAATATTGTTTGAAAGAGACGGCATCACATTTAGGCAGTGTCTAAATTAAACAGTGATTTAAAACCTTTTGTGGTAAGGCCGATAATAAGTAGTATATCAGTTGTCTAGCACCACCCTTATTACAAGCTTTGCTTAGTTTGGGGCTAGATGGCGCTGTGTGAAATTGTCCAAGCATTTATTATTATTATTATTTGTGGTATAAACACACGACCCTTGGATGTCGCCTCCTTGCAAGAGACATTTTTTTAATTCTTTATGGTTTTAGAAGAGAATATTTAAGCTTATAAATGTACTTGTCATCTTTCGATCTGTATCTTAAAGAAAAATAATGGGTTATATTTTCATGAAAAATGATGAATTAATTTATAGGCAGTCCCTTCATCTCTAAACCATTATAGAACCCTGTAGTAGTTAGTGTCCAGCTCTCATTGGCATAACATTTATTAGTGAATCTCGGCAACTTTAATAGGAATGAAGCTAATTTTCTATTTTCAAAGCTACTTTTTCAAGTAAATCACACACCATGAAATTATAATAACATTTCACACAAGGGAAATAAAACGAGTGTCCCGATTCAAGAATCATTCATGACTACAATATATACGGACTAGCACTAAGGCTAAAACATACCAAGGGACTCATAAAAGTGAACAGCATCTACAAACTTCCTTCAAGACAAAGGGCCTACACCGAAAACTGAAACACGATAATCGCACGGCACGCACGGACCTGAAAAAAGGTCTTTTTTCAGGTCCGTGACGGCACGACGACGTATGTTCCTTTTCGTGACTTTATTGTTTTGAAGCATTAGCGGTTCAAAAATAAGACCCGAAATTAAGGGCTGATTTTGTCAATCCTCAGTTAAAAGATATCATCAATCAGTTCAATTATTAACCAAATAATATGAGTCACTCAAAAAATGTGACAGACAAATGTATGACAAACATTTTTAAATTAAGCTATGATTTTTGATTTCCATAACACAAGTGCTTTAGCTACTTACTTTGGAATCAGAGCAATGTATGTGATGTTGTCAAATATTTATATTATTTATATATTATATTAAGAAACAAATAAAGCTTTATCTAAAAATCAGCCAACTAAATCATCCTCCAATTATCGCAACTAAATCTTTTTTCGTAGTAGACTCTCAGATCCGTCTTCGTCGCAATATTTAGATTAGACAACAGAAGCAATTTTTTATCACCGATCCCTTTACACTCCTGGTTCTTTAAGTGCTTTATGTTTACTCGGAAAATATTCTTGAAATTTCCGAAATATAGTGATGTCTTGCAGTGTTTAGGCTCATTCTCCAAAAACACGATTTTTTCTTTCTCAGACACAAGGCTATTTCTTATTTTTTTTGTATTTGAAGAAATAACAACAAGGTCTATTTTATTTTATTATAAAACTCAATTTGTAACGTATTTCATGTTTGACCATACGCAAATAGTGTTGAGGTATCGAACTGAAGCAAGTTTTTGTATTTGAAATTTTGAGATTTAAGCATTCACAATGCTATTTTTATATAATACTAAATAATATACTAGAAAAAATAGGACTCGCACCAGATCATGTTCTCGGACGGGAATCGAACCCGCGACCTTTGGATATCCGGTCCAATGCTCTGACCGCTGAGCTACCGAGTCACTGGTGAGAACGTCGAATTTCTTCTAGTATATCAACTCTTACGCTGCAAGCCAGCGCCATCTCACCAATGTAGAAGGAATTAACCTGCTACATTCAACTGAACATCTTTCCAGATATTTTTAAACAGTTGATTAAGATGAGAAAGCTATATAACTATTTGAAATTTTGAGATTTAAGCATTCACAATGCTATTTTTATATAATACTAAATAATATACTAGAAAAAATAGGACTCGCACGCATGATCTGGTGCGAGTCCTATTTTTCATCTACTGTTTAAAAATATCTGGAAAGATGTTCAGTTGAATGTAGCAGGTTAATTCCTTCTACATTGGTGAGATGGCGCTGGCTTGCAGCGTAAGAGTTGATATACTAGAAGAAATTCGACGTTCTCACCAGTGACTCGGTAGCTCAGCGGTCAGAGCATTGGACCGGATATCCAAAGGTCGCGGGTTCGATTCCCGTCCGAGAACATGATCTGGTGCGAGTCCTATTTTTTCTAGTATATTATTTAGTATTATATAAAAATAGCATTGTGAATGCTTAAATCTCAAAATTTCAAATAGTTATATAGCTTTCTCATCTTAATCAACTGTTTAAAAATATCTGGAAAGATGTTCAGTTGAATGTAGCAGGTTAATTCCTTCTACATTGGTGAGATGGCGCTGGCTTGCAGCGTAAGAGTTGATATACTAGAAGAAATTCGACGTTCTCACCAGTGACTCGGTAGCTCAGCGGTCAGAGCATTGGACCGGATATCCAAAGGTCGCGGGTTCGATTCCCGTCCGAGAACATGATCTGGTGCGAGTCCTATTTTTTCTAGTATATTATTTAGTATTATATAAAAATAGCATTGTGAATGCTTAAATCTCAAAATTTCAAATAGTTATATAGCTTTCTCATCTTAATCAACTGTTTAAAAATATCTGGAAAGATGTTCAGTTGAATGTAGCAGGTTAATTCCTTCTACATTGGTGAGATGGCGCTGGCTTGCAGCGTAAGAGTTGATATACTAGAAGAAATTCGACGTTCTCACCAGTGACTCGGTAGCTCAGCGGTCAGAGCATTGGACCGGATATCCAAAGGTCGCGGGTTCGATTCCCGTCCGAGAACATGATCTGGTGCGAGCCCTATTTTTTCTAGTATATTATTTAGTATTATATAAAGTTTTTGTATCCTAACTGTTGGAGGATGCGAGGACTGGCTGGCTAGGACTCGCTGGTACTGGCCAGCAAGTGTCAGGCATGTAATCTGCCACAATGGCTGATGTCACTCCTTGATTGAAAAGCTAATGAAAATATGTCTGCAAACCGTAGTTATATTTAAATAGTATTTGGGTGAAGCGCCTCTCTGCTGATAGGTGAATTTACAATACTAACTAAAATGTCTCAACGTGGCATTACATTTACTTAGTTGCTTTTAAATGTAGGTCAGGTCTGTAGGACCCGGTAGCGAGTACTAATTATATTAAAAACTGAAGCGCGAGTCCCGAAGTGTTACGTAGTATGTACTAATATCTATTCTGTGGTGCTAATTAGTGGCGAAACGGCCAAAGGTGGGGATGCGCAGGTGTTTTATCTAGTGGGGTGATTACTACCCATGGCCCCCCGAATGACCGTCTGGCGGCGAGTGGGCAAGTGCCGGAGTTTTTTAGTGGGTATTCCCTCCTCCCGAGATCCCATCGAACCACTCGGTTGGGTGGGATCACGGGAGGCAGTCGTGGAGGGAGCTGCAACGTTGAATGTTGCGGTCCCCTCCTGGCGAACCCCACATACCCCCCTCTCGCTCAACTGCGGGAGGGGAAGCGCGTAAAGGCGTTTTTCTTCGACATACAAAAAAAAAGGTGTTTTATCTAACCAATGCGGTTCGGCTATGAATGTCGTTAGGCGTGCACATGCATATTATTTTAGTGCGCGTAATACGAGAGCGTTCAGACGCACACTAAAACAATGTGCATGGACACACCTAACAACATTCATAGCCGAACCACATTCGTGGGATAAAACAACTGCATTAGATCCGGAATCCTCGAACAAGGGTATGTAATAAAACCGAATTACGTGCGGACGAAGTCGTGGGCATCAGCTAGTAAAAAATGACTATATTAATCATGGGATCTAACAAAACAAATGAAAAAAAATGTCAATAGTGTCATTGGTGATATAGCTGATTTTCCAATTAATTTAAAATTACTTACACCTTGTTACAACTTGTACTAAAGGTACTGAAAATAGTCTGATTTATCCTGAGATTGCATGAATGAAATGTCTATGTGAGCATGCACGAAGAAGCGAGATTTGTTCCGAGCGGTTATTTTGTTGACTTTATATTTTCTGGCAGTAGCTTCAATAAATCGTCCCTATAAAACTATGTGATCGTAAATTACGCTAGATAAAATGCGGTCAGTGCAATAGATCCCCAATTTTTCCACGAGACTGGAACACTGAACAATAATAAATTTATGAACTGTGTTCGTTGTGTTTAAAAATGGGGTCCATATGTGAATGCATAAACTTTTAAGTCATAATATACTGTGGCTTAAGGTTTTTTCGCAGAACGATCAATTCGCATAAGATTAAAGAATGAGATTAAAGAACTTGAATGATACATGAATTAAACTACAATTAATTTAAATATCTTTGGAATACTAATAAGACGTCCTCTCCTCCTTCAATTGCTGTACCCTACTGGGTCCATAATGTTTTTTTTTGCTATAAAATTACCACCTATGTATCTACTTTATGGTATGCAATAAAATATTGAATTGAATTGAATTGAATTAAATAAATGTTTACGCTAAATAATTTAGGTAGTACCTATATAATAAAAATATTTTAAGTAAGTAAACTCAATCTTATTTTCGGACTTGACTTTCCAGGTGATTTGAAAAATGTTATCTAGGATAATTAATAAAAACAGCACAATCTGCACTCTGCTGTAGTAGTATTTCAATCAATCGTACGTAAATCTTTCGTACGATTTTTGTCGCTGCGCCTGCGGCGCATTCGCGGCTGTTTGTGTACCGAGTACGTATGGTGTAGTATAGTAGACATGGCTCGCGTTGGGATACTGTATAGATAACATGATACCAAGTTCTTTGTTCTTACACGAATTTTCAAGGTGTCATGTCTGAAGTCCCGACTAAGTCAATTTAGAAAACGAACTTTTCTATATTGATTCAGGTCTGGGTGTTTGTGACATCACCATTTCTACACAAGCGCTCTAACTTCTTACTTTGAAATCGGAGCAATGTATGTGATGTTGTCCAATATTTATTTATTTCTTGTTTAATCTTCTTATTTCACGATTTCTTTCTACTAAAACTTCAATATGTGTCAGTCGGTAAATACATCACGTGGATTAGTTCACATTGTACGGTATTTATTATAGAAGGGTGCCGTATAGGGAATAGAGATGTGATGTCGGAGCACCTTGTAATATCGCATGACATGAAAGACGAGGGTTTAGTGAAATCTTGAAAGGTTAAAAAGGTGTTATTGAAGAATGTTTTGTTCGCTATAGTATAATATAGTAGAAAATCTTCGACAAAAGTTGAAAAATTATTATTATGATTATTTCAATGTAGCTGTGTTTCTTTGGGGTACTAACCTATTGAATGAATGAATTTCTCTATTCGAATAAGCTCACAAAATAAGCAAGCATTTTTATATCGGCAATTCTTTTACCCTACCACCCATTATGACGTCTTTTAGCTGACAATAAAAATGGGCGCAAAAACTCTCAGCTTTATCAGATGGAACGATATTTTGAAATAAGTATATCGTTTCCAAACATTACATCCATATATGTTCTAATTAACATAAATTAATAAATAAATAACATTAGTTAATTAGATCATTTTTAATGAATCAATTTACAGGGTTCAAGCTAAATTCAAAATTTAACGTCATTATTCTAGGCTGTTACAAAAAAAAAAAATCAAATTCACACAATTCAATATGCGTTAAGATAGGTAGTCAAAAGCAGACCCATTACCACTGGCAGCACCCGTTCACGAGCATGACGCATGAACCAGCTATCGCTTTGCTCAAACATATTTGAGGGAATGTAACGACTTGCCTCACACGACACCACCGCAGAAATGATTAAAGAGAGCCTGACATACTTACGTACATACAATAACATAGTTCAGAACAATAATAATAATTATAGGTGTGTCACGCGTTAGATAGGTACTACACACCTGCCTAAAAATCCCGACGCGTCGATTTCGGTCAAGTTATACTTCGAACGAGGTTACGGGCTGCTTATTGATGCGATGATTGATTAAAATTTCAAAACACAAACTATTTTAATTGGTAATATGGCTACAATTCTCTGCAGCAATGGAAAACGCACTTCATCTTGTTAGCTATCGGCTAACTACCGGGGCCCTATTTAATAAGGTGACAGTTTGACAATTGTCATAACAATTTGGCTTACATTGCGGTAGAGCTATGAGTAGTTTTTTTCTATTTTTAAATTGGTTGACGCCATGGATATAAAATTTTCATGATAGGTGACAAATTGTCACGTTTATTAAATAGGGCCCGCTACGCTACGATACGGAATAGGGACACCTGTCACAATTTCGCAGTGCTTTTGTTGTTCCAAAATTTTTGATATAATATCACTGTTAAATTATCACATGAGACAAACCATCTCTAGCAGCTTAGGTCGAGCAATAAAACGGCACAAGGAGTTCAATATATCCCGACAAGATAAGGCGACGAATGAAATACCGAAATCCGCCTTTTGTCCATTGGAATGTGTGTGCCTTGTTCGCTATTACTGATTTGACAAAATTAGAACTAATTAAAATCTGCAAGCGACTTCTGAGTACATCGTGATGTCATTCATTTTATCCCTAACGAAGAGAATGTAATGCAATAGATTTTAAGTAATCTGAATTAGAATCTTTCATTCTTTTTTAACACGTGAGGGTAATTTACGTTTGATCACCGAACTTTGCTTTTTTGCTCTCTCTTTCTGTCGCTTAGAAATATCGTTCGCTGGAGCGACAATACGATCGGTGAAGACCGGTTAACTAACCGATGCTGCAGGGCGCGGAAGCGACCGAATGGTTTTCTCACTCTTTGAACGATATTTTTGTGAATGCGTGCGAACGAACGAAACAAAATATAATCATTGAAAAATGTCTAAATAAAAAACAAAAGCATGAAAAAGTTGGAAATTGCCTCGCCAAAACCGAAACATTGGTGAATAGTCAAAATACTGTCTTAACTGTGAAGTAACAAGGTTTGGTTTGAAGCTAAATTCAAAATGCCAGTTAAAACATCTCAGTAAAAAGCAGAAGCAAGAAAAGGCTGGTAAAAGCTAGCAACATTGACAAGCTCATATCCTTTACGAACGAAATGGCTCTATGATTGATGCACCCTCGATGACACAGCTACATTAAATTAAAACATAGTAGGTTATGGACTTACTAAAAATAAGCATGCTACTATTTTATTTTTTGCATACAAATAATGCTTTTAAGTTTTTCCACATTTTCCGAGGAACGAACCCGGGACTTCAGAGCTGGCGACACCATGAAAACCGGTGTGTCCGGAAATCAATAATAATTATAACACAGGCATCTGCTAGATTTTTTTTTAAATCCATACGAACATGAATACGACCTCCCTTGACTGCTGCTAGTCTATGACCATCGGCCATTTTTAATGTCTCCACTGCTGGGCACATGACTTTCATATGGGTGGATAAGGAGGATGGGCCATAAACCACCACGCGGGTCCAATGCGGATTGGTGGGTGTTAACGACTGCAAATGCAGCCGGGACCAACGGCTCAACGTACCTTCCGAAGCACGGATGAGCTCGAGATAATAAATTTTTGGTCACCCATCCCATATTCGACCCTTGCGAAAGTTGCTTAACCTCCGCCATCGCTGGGCCAGGCGCTATACCACTGCGCCAACGAGCTCCTCAGTCACTAGTCTATAGTAAAAATATTTTCCAGTGTAATAATAAATAAATAGCTAAAGTATTGTAATCAACATAATTAGTGTTACTACGTTGGTCGAATGATCAAGGCGGCCTCGTTTGATCGAAAACCTATCCGATAAAAGTAACAAGTGACTCAAGTAGGTACCAAAATTTTACCTTGACAGTTTATAACAATGTTGCTTCCACCCTTACTATCAAGGTACCAACATAAATTAGGGCGAAGCTAGATTTATTAATCTGTTTGTCTGCCAGCCATATTTAGTTGTTTTTGCAGAAAAGTTCTTATTATCATGAATGATTTATTTAAGCAGGCAAGTTGAAGAAAGTAATGACATGGAAAATACTTTGCTGTTTTATACTTCGTCATTATTAAAGTTAATCAATCAATATCGGAAGCATACATTTTTTCATCGCTACAGACCATTTTTTCCAATATTTTTCCTCATACGATAAAATCCATATTTACATTAGGATATTTGGTACAGTGGTGTGGTTAAGCCGGTAGAAGTTGGGTTATGATGAAAGTTGCGCGATTTACGAGTGACGCCGGGTGAGGTAGCACTAGGCTTACAGCACGCGATAAAACAACTGCCGTAATTGTGCCGTAAGTGATAAGAGGTAGCGTCACAGAATATGCTAAGTACTTTGTGGTAGCGTTTAGGGCATGGGTTCCCAACCAGTGGGGCGAGCCCCACTAAGACAGGCGTAGAGACATCCAAAGGCTCCAGAGCGAGAGGCTCCAGATAAAGTATACACAGTTAGTACTGGTTAAATTTCATAATTTGGCACGTATGTATTTTACCATAAAATTGGGGAGGCGCATAAGATAAAATATTATGATAACTGTAGTAATTTATATAAAACATCACATTGATAGTCACGATCTGATAAAAAAAAAATTTTGAGCTTCCAATGTAAAGGACTGATGTAAAATTCTACTTCACAAAAATTACTGGAGACTGAAAAATAAACAAAGAAACATAATAACCGAACAGAATACTGAACAATGTCTTGGTAACTACGAAAAAAATCCTGAATAACACCATAATAACTTAAAAAATAATCTTTTAATCGTCAGATTTCGTAATTTTCAACCTTGTATGCAAAAAGGATAGCGTATCACAGAAATCAATATAATGTACTAAATTTCTGGCGAAGCGACAGTTAAAGCTATGCAATGATCAACCATATTCTAAAGGGATAGTGAAAGATTAGATTTCGTAAACTGCCTTGCCTTAAAGAATACAACTTGACAATCGCACATCCTTGGAAAAAAAGTAAATAGACCAAGTCTTTCTTTTCTATTGACGATTGTCTTTAGAACTGGTGCGTTTAAGTAATTATTCTCCTTATAACAACTCATTTCCGAAAATAATTGGCCTATGTGCATTCATGTGATACACCATAGTCGCTGTATCTCAAAACTTACGCCATACTCTCTAGGCTCTAAGGTAGATGATATCGACTTTTCTGGCTTATACTCCGATACAATCACGATTGAATCTCGGAACGGAGCCTGTGCATACGTCGGTTATTGTGTTGCGCACGTGTTTCGAATCGAGATAGCTCCCTTACACTTTATTACAGTTTTTCCTTTCTTAGGATTGGTAGATAGAGGTTATATTCTCTTCCAGGAAATAACGCAAAGTGGGTTGAGTTAGAATCCTTAGTTTTTATATAGTACCTATATACAAACGAGTCTATGTTTAATTATCACATTTATGCCATTCTATAATAGTTTCAAAAGTGAGGTGTAAGTAATTATTTCGACTATGATATTAAAAAACTACTTAAGTACTTAATTTTTATTTGGTTAACATTTTCAGTTAGTTAGTTGGTAAGTATTATTTTTCATAATTATTCTATTCAATTTCCATGCAAAATTCCTTTATTTCATGAACCTAATTAATTCACTTTCTATGAAAAATTAAGTAACATTTATTTTGCTTACGAAGATGGCTTATTTTAATAAAAATGTTTTGATAATGTCAACAATTTTAATGTTGAGAATTTTGTATTAATAATTAATTAGTTCTGCCCTTTCCCCAAACACGTTTAAATTCAATCAAGTTGGTATTACCAGCAGCTTAAAAATACATTTTGCAGGATTCCAAAGATTATATTATTAATTTTCCTTTCACAACGAGACACAGAATAAATAAAATCGTTATAGACACTTAAATTCTAACTTTTTTTTTTTAAAACATGTACAAACTTACATAATTTAATGATCAAAAATTTTAATTAAGATTGACAGCGACTTCGTCTGCGTGGAAAGTTTTTTTTTTGCGAAGCCCTCGGAAAAAGTTTTTTTTTCTAGAAGAAAGGTACACCCTATTTTCTTCTTTGTACCCCTGACAACGTGTATGCAAAATTTCGTATGATCGGTTGAGCAGTGAAGGCGTAACAAATAAACAAAATTAGTTTCGCATTAATAATATTAAATAGAAGTAAGTGAGGATTGTACCGTAATTTTGTAAAGTAAGTTCTTACTTAAACATTACTTTGAGATTTCATGGTAGGTAACACATTAGCAAATAAGTACAGTCGAGTTCATTAATTTGTTGGCACTTTTGACAGGATGTTCACTTTTATTACAAAGGCGTAAAGGTTGATGAACTGTCAAAAGTGCCAACATATTAATGAACTCGACTTTACCTTCTATAAGAAGAAATCATTATAGACTGAATAACTGTTCAGAAATACTAAAATAATTTGTAATATGAGTACAATGAGAATTTGTCATACTCATAACAATTTCCAAAATACTTATTCAAATATGATATAATATTAAAACGCTAATAAAAAAAATCATAACTAAGGTTTCCTTCCACCTAATTATTTTCATGAAAATATTATAACGCCACTTAAAGACCAAACTAAAATGTGCTCTAAGCGAAGCTTTTAAAATCTAAAATCGGATATCGTTCGTTATGTTCTCGTTAAATTCCTGCTTACACACGAGTAAGGTTTATTAATTAATCTGCTAATAGACAAGCCAAACTCAAGCTAGAGTCAACCTTCCTAATGTAGGAAAATGGGTGTTGAATATTAAAATACACAATAGTTATTTGTTATAATAAAGACCCAAGTCAATTTGTGCTGCGAGTGCTGCCTTTAAATCACAAACAAGCGAAGTAGTCTAGGATTCGAATAGATTCTAATAGTACAGTGAACGATTTAAAGGCATGAGACATAACAATTTCGCCTAGTGATAAACATACAACTTTTCACTTCCAGCAAGAAAAATGAGGTAAAAATCGACAAAAAATATATACAAGGTATTACAAAAATACCCCTAATGCCGAATATGGTATATAGGCACCATCAAACTGAACAACTTTTACTATGGGACCAACTCTGAAAACGCGAAAAAAAATCAGCTGTTTCATACAAAAGTTAAAATCGAAAATATCAAAATGTATGAAACAGCTGATTTTTTTTCGCGATTTCAGAGTTGGTCCCATAGTAAAAGTTGTTCAGTTTGATGGACCCTATATGCCATATTCGGCATTAGGGGTATTTTTGTAACACCTTGTATAATTATCGAACCTGCCCACAAAATTTCAAGTCACGAGAAATGCGTCTTGTAGAGGAGAACGGAAGGACAACCGGACAGCCAGACGGACATACGAAAGCATTTTCGTCCAATCTGAAACAGAAACGCTTCGCTCGCGCTTTGCGCTCAATAATAATTGTAAATAAATCTCAGTTTGCTTTAAGGATTTAATAGGTTGTACAGTATCATCTATAGATGACATATTTAGGCTTTTAGTTGGAACTAACGCATCGTATATTGGTATTATTGGAATTTCAACTCTTAAGGGGGTGAAATAAACCTTAAAAATTAATATAGATGTCGTTATTCTGGTTTTATGGGATATTGATTACGAAAGTTGATTTCAAATACGCGGAAGAAGTCTCAAGCGGAAGCTAGTCATTGTATAAAAATAACCCACTTTTACATTAACATTTACCAAAGTATTGAATAATTTATCAATACTTTCTAGGCAAAATATATGTTGTTCTTAAATATTTACAAAAATAAACTTCGGAAAAACATCTCGCTTTTGTAAGGAAACTTTGTAACGCAAATTCTTTTCTGGGAAAATATTTTTTAATCTTCCTACTCCTACCTTCTTCATTTTAATTAGTCTGTTCACGTTTTAGTTTAATTTGTCATTTACCGGCGTCCAGCCTCCTTCGACTAATGACTGACAGGCTGACAGACATATGACAGATGACGACAGGAATGACGTACCGGAGAGATGGACAGATGGACGTCGGACAGACAGATGACTATCGACAAATGGAACGGATGGACTTGAAAACTAAAACATAATGCTCACTTGCTCAGTGTTGAAGACTTACTGAATATGACCACTGACCCGCAGACCGACAACTGCGACAGAATATATATTATATAATATAGGTATTCTGTCGCAGTCATCGTCCGATTAATCGAATAAAGCCATCGGACCACGCGGCCATAGGGGATTGTTATTGCCCGTGAATATTCATGGACTTATTTTATAGAGAGCTAAACTCAGAAATGGGAACCTAATAAATAAAATAATAAACAAATAAAAGATAAAGAAAGTTGGAAAACATCACAAAAATTGCTCCGATTCCAAAGAAGCTAAAAAACGAATTGTGTTATGGAAATTAAAGACAACAGGTGATAACACACACAGCAAAGTTGGTAGAAAAGTTTTCTAAATTTGACCCAGCCGTATATCGAACCCGGGACCTCAGAGATGGCATCTACATGAAAACCGGTGTACAAGCTACTTGACTGCGGAGGTCGTCTAATGATAGATAAATGGTTTCTAATGTTAACACCGTTTGTGTCCTGCGTTAAATAGGTACTATCTACAGGTAAATGAATGAATCAATTCTCTTGTTAATTGACTCTTGAACCGTTTTCGGATCTTAATTAAGTGATTGGCAAGTTAAACAACCTTTTCAAGGGGCATTAATGTAGCCTGATGGCCACAAGCCATTCTATTTATTCACTAGACAATCTAAATGGCCACCTTACTTACGACACAGATTACTTAGTACTCACTTGTTAAGGAATAGTCACTTAGGTCTACTATATACCAGATTAAGCCGTTTTCCTGTTGATTTTTAACATTGAAAGTGTTTATGTGATCACCGGTGTATGTGCCCGATCTTAAGCCAAAAGTGCGTCATGGCCGTAGATCGGTCAAAATTCAATATATCTCTATGGGAATCAAAATGTGCAAGACGCGGAGATCTATCGTATGGCGCTTTTGAAAATCGGTTAAGTAGTTTTTAGGAATTTTGAAAAAATCTAACTTTGAAAAAAAATTCTGACTTGCCGGATAAAAATTAGAATATCTGTTTTTCGGGAGCTTTAATAAAAAAATAACAAAATAAAGCCATTTTAGAAATGATTTACAGATGGCTGAACTCGATACTATTAATAATACTTACTTTTAATTTTGATGTTCATTTTCAATGTACTCTGATAGTACTCTGACGTGGAGCGTGAAATCGGTATTTTTTCCGTCAATTTCACATCTGGTTTAATTCATCAACGCCCGAACGGACGCAGGCGGCCGGATAACAATGGAATATCTATTGTGTCTCACTTTCAGGGCGTTGAAGGGTTAATTAAAAAAAATGAAATGTTATCTGTATGTAATTATCTTGGAACTTAACCGGAATTTGCTCATCCACTCTCTCATCCGTCACTCGGTGTCTACACGCTACCAACCTATGGTCACTGGTGCCACCGCGGTCATATCGTGCGGTCGCCAATCACAGCTGACGCGCTGTCAACGAGGGATCGCCGCGCCGCGTGGACAACAATTATGATTAGCAATTAAAAAAATTTAGATGTGCGGTAACATGATTCAGTAAGTATCAAAATAATTAAATGATATTGGCACGACATCAAAACATTATTAACAGTTCAAAAACATAGTTAAAAATCATTTAAAATATTTCACAAGAACTTGTTATATTATACTTCATTTCTAATGGATAAACTTGAAAATCTCGAGGATAAATGCGAATATTACTATGAAAACGATGGTTTGCAACTTCGTCGTTTAATCGACGTCCGCAGAGTTTGTCATGATCTGACAGTTTGATCCGGTTACGATAATTAGGATGTTATTGTTACATAAGTGTGTGTGAAACTGTGAACATACAAGTGTATGGGACCTGTATAATAATACACACTACTTATCGAAACGAGCAAGCGGATGCCGTGCTCCATTATTATAAAATAGCTACCCGCCCTCGCTTCGTAGACCTACTTCATATTATACACACAAACCTTCCGGAAGATATTCTCTAAATGATAGTGAAAACAGTATCAAAATCCGTTGAGTAGTATAAACGAACTAAGCGAACAAACAGACAGACACGAATAGCGGCTTTGTTTTATACTATTTTAGTGAGGAAATACGGTGCTAAACGGCGGCGTGCTGCGGAGTCAAGTAATGGCTACTACGCCGTAGCGCTGTCTTAGTAATCGCTACTGCGCCGTAGCGCTGTCTTAGTAATCGCTACTACGCCGTAGCGCTGTCTTTTTAGGGTTTGTTTCATAGGGGTGGAAAGCAAAAACCTTAAACGACGACATTAAAAAAATATGCGTGTGATGTATAATTAAACGCTTTTGATTCTTGTTTGGTTTATAAAATAATTTTTATTTTTTATCATAAATGGGTTTGCTCTTGACCCCAGTCTAACATAGTTTTTTTATTTATTTACCCCCTTACTAATAGATTGTATAACAGATGTATAGTTACACCATAGACTTAGAAAAATTTTCGCTGCGCTCAAGAGTTACACAGTGTTTTGTCCTTTTCTCTTTAGTGTCAAACTTAAATAGTTTGACAGAGAGTAACCATTGTGTAACTATACATCTGCTATACAATATTTTTTAATAAGGGCATTATGCATATTATTACGATGTTAGCGTTGTACGCTCCCTTAATTTGGAGTAAAAGTGACATAATAATAGTAGAGGTTTGAAATAAAGAGTGTTAGGTATATCAATACAACGCGTATACATACACTGTTTATGAACAAAATGTATACATACACTGTTTATGAAAGAAATAACTATACTGATACCAGGCCAGAATACACATCAGTCGATGTACTCTGTACACCGAAGGCTACTGCGAAAGTTTCGGTACAAGTTTCACGGCTTTGTTCATTAGAAACTCCGACACTGCGCGGAATTATAAACACGATCCAAAGGAATTTTCCACGAACAGTTGGCTTTATTCAATTTGAAATTTACACGGATTTCGACGGAGTTTTTTAGGGCCAACTTTTGGTGGAAGTTGTAATTTGCTGGTTTGTGAACAGCGAAAGTGTTGGACAAAGGCATTTTGTTATTTTAGATGTTTCCATTTAAAAAAACAGGTCTTCATACGACACGTGTTTGAGGTCAATAAATATCTAATATCTGAGCCCTCATTAATGGCACATTTTCTATTCGTTGGAACGCTGACGTTAACTTAAATGATAAAAGTCTAGTCTATTCCAAACAAGACATCAATTAGACTATGGCTTGAGATCTGTGAGATAATATACTAGAAAAAATACGACTCTCATCAGGGAGGACTGGCCATAACCCACCACGTGGGATGCGAATTGGTTGAAGAATACTAAACTATTACAATATTATCAATACCTACTTTAGACATCGCCACGAAAGTACGATTGGCAGGAGGGTCACGTTGCCGCCATGAAACTCAATTGGTATTCTTGTTGCGGCGCACGGCAACGGATTATTACTTGATTCGGCAAACATTTGTATTGAATATCAGCCAATTATAATTCGATTGTTATCGAATATTTTCCATACGATTCGAAAGAGCAATGTTTGGTTAAGAATACTGATGAGTATTCTCGATTTGTATTCTTAGGGTAACGTTCAGGTTTGGGTTAAATTAGCAGGGATAATATTATTCGTGTTATAGTCAAGTGACATTTTATCGGATTAAATGGATCTAGTGTGACAACTTGACAACTTGACCACTTGACGATGATTATTGATCATAGTCAATGGTGTAAAAGATTAAAATAATGTGCATAAAATGCTTAAGATTGGTAACTAACGTATTTAAGTTGATACGGATTAATACTGTATCCTTTTAAACAGCTTTCCAAATTACCGCATTGTACGTGATAAATTTTTTTGAAGATTAAATGGGTATAGTAAGCTGTTCTTAAAAGATAGATGGACATGGACTTTTTTGCAGATCTATAAAAGAGAAACAATTCCATCATACATTATTTTGCTATAGCTCAAAAGGTTTATGCACCGTTTTCGATGTAAGCTCCCAGTCGGCTTAATTTTAGCCGACATCTTAAACAAATCGTCATATTTCTACCAATTTGCATAAAACCTCAACTTATTTTACACTTAAACCTTCCTCGGGAATCACTCTATCAATTTTTTTAAATTTTGAGATTTAAGCATTCACAATGCTATTTTTATATAATACTAAATAATATACTAGAAAAAATAGGACTCGCACCAGATCATGTTCTCGGACGGGAATCGAACCCGCGACCTTTGGATATCCGGTCCAATGCTCTGACCGCTGAGCTACCGAGTCACTAGTGGGAACGTCGAATTTCTTCTAGTATATCAACTCTTACGCAGCAAGCCAGCGCCATCTCACCAATGTAGAAGGAATTAACCTCGACATTCAACTGAACATCTTTCCAGATATTTTTAAACAGTTGATTAAGATGAGAAAGCTATATAACTTTTTAAATTTTGAGATTTAAGCATTCACAATGCTATTTTTATATAATACTAAATAATATACTAGAAAAAATAGGACTCGCACCAGATCATGTTCTCGGACGGGAATCGAACCCGCGACCTTTGGATATCCGGTCCAATGCTCTGACCGCTGAGCTACCGAGTCACTAGTGGGAACGTCGAATTTCTTCTAGTATATCAACTCTTACGCAGCAAGCCAGCGCCATCTCACCAATGTAGAAGGAATTAACCTCGACATTCAACTGAACATCTTTCCAGATATTTTTAAACAGTTGATTAAGATGAGAAAGCTATATAACTTTTTAAATTTTGAGATTTAAGCATTCACAATGCTATTTTTATATAATACTAAATAATATACTAGAAAAAATAGGACTCGCACCAGATCATGTTCTCGGACGGGAATCGAACCCGCGACCTTTGGATATCCGGTCCAATGCTCTGACCGCTGAGCTACCGAGTCACTAGTGGGAACGTCGAATTTCTTCTAGTATATCAACTCTTACGCAGCAAGCCAGCGCCATCTCACCAATGTAGAAGGAATTAACCTCGACATTCAACTGAACATCTTTCCAGATATTTTTAAACAGTTGATTAAGATGAGAAAGCTATATAACTTTTTAAATTTTGAGATTTAAGCATTCACAATGCTATTTTTATATAATACTAAATAATATACTAGAAAAAATAGGACTCGCACCAGATCATGTTCTCGGACGGGAATCGAACCCGCGACCTTTGGATATCCGGTCCAATGCTCTGACCGCTGAGCTACCGAGTCACTAGTGGGAACGTCGAATTTCTTCTAGTATATCAACTCTTACGCAGCAAGCCAGCGCCATCTCACCAATGTAGAAGGAATTAACCTCGACATTCAACTGAACATCTTTCCAGATATTTTTAAACAGTTGATTAAGATGAGAAAGCTATATAACTTTTTAAATTTTGAGATTTAAGCATTCACAATGCTATTTTTATATAATACTAAATAATATACTAGAAAAAATAGGACTCGCACCAGATCATGTTCTCGGACGGGAATCGAACCCGCGACCTTTGGATATCCGGTCCAATGCTCTGACCGCTGAGCTACCGAGTCACTAGTGGGAACGTCGAATTTCTTCTAGTATATCAACTCTTACGCAGCAAGCCAGCGCCATCTCACCAATGTAGAAGGAATTAACCTCGACATTCAACTGAACATCTTTCCAGATATTTTTAAACAGTTGATTAAGATGAGAAAGCTATATAACTTTTTAAATTTTGAGATTTAAGCATTCACAATGCTATTTTTATATAATACTAAATAATATACTAGAAAAAATAGGACTCGCACCAGATCATGTTCTCGGACGGGAATCGAACCCGCGACCTTTGGATATCCGGTCCAATGCTCTGACCGCTGAGCTACCGAGTCACTAGTGGGAACGTCGAATTTCTTCTAGTATATCAACTCTTACGCAGCAAGCCAGCGCCATCTCACCAATGTAGAAGGAATTAACCTCGACATTCAACTGAACATCTTTCCAGATATTTTTAAACAGTTGATTAAGATGAGAAAGCTATATAACTTTTTAAATTTTGAGATTTAAGCATTCACAATGCTATTTTTATATAATACTAAATAATATACTAGAAAAAATAGGACTCGCACCAGATCATGTTCTCGGACGGGAATCGAACCCGCGACCTTTGGATATCCGGTCCAATGCTCTGACCGCTGAGCTACCGAGTCACTAGTGGGAACGTCGAATTTCTTCTAGTATATCAACTCTTACGCAGCAAGCCAGCGCCATCTCACCAATGTAGAAGGAATTAACCTCGACATTCAACTGAACATCTTTCCAGATATTTTTAAACAGTTGATTAAGATGAGAAAGCTATATAACTTTTTAAATTTTGAGATTTAAGCATTCACAATGCTATTTTTATATAATACTAAATAATATACTAGAAAAAATAGGACTCGCACCAGATCATGTTCTCGGACGGGAATCGAACCCGTGACCTTTGGATATCCGGTCCAATGCTCTGACCGCTGAGCTACCGAGTCACTAGTGGGAACGTCGAATTTCTTCTAGTATATCAACTCTTACGCAGCAAGCCAGCGCCATCTCACCAATGTAGAAGGAATTAACCTCGACATTCAACTGAACATCTTTCCAGATATTTTTAAACAGTTGATTAAGATGAGAAAGCTATATAACTTTTTAAATTTTGAGATTTAAGCATTCACAATGCTATTTTTATATAATACTAAATAATATACTAGAAAAAATAGGACTCGCACCAGATCATGTTCTCGGACGGGAATCGAACCCGCGACCTTTGGATATCCGGTCCAATGCTCTGACCGCTGAGCTACCGAGTCACTAGTGGGAACGTCGAATTTCTTCTAGTATATCAACTCTTACGCAGCAAGCCAGCGCCATCTCACCAATGTAGAAGGAATTAACCTCGACATTCAACTGAACATCTTTCCAGATATTTTTAAACAGTTGATTAAGATGTTAATTCCTTCTACATTGGTGAGATGGCGCTGGCTTGCTGCGTAAGAGTTGATATACTAGAAGAAATTCGACGTTCCCACTAGTGACTCGGTAGCTCAGCGGTCAGAGCATTGGACCGGATATCCAAAGGTCGCGGGTTCGATTCCCGTCCGAGAACATGATCTGGTGCGAGTCCTATTTTTTCTAGTATATTATTTAGTATTATATAAAAATAGCATTGTGAATGCTTAAATCTCAAAATTTAAAAAGTTATATAGCTTTCTCATCTTAATCAACTGTTTAAAAATATCTGGAAAGATGTTCAGTTGAATGTCGAGGTTAATTCCTTCTACATTGGTGAGATGGCGCTGGCTTGCTGCGTAAGAGTTGATATACTAGAAGAAATTCGACGTTCCCACTAGTGACTCGGTAGCTCAGCGGTCAGAGCATTGGACCGGATATCCAAAGGTCGCGGGTTCGATTCCCGTCCGAGAACATGATCTGGTGCGAGTCCTATTTTTTCTAGTATATTATTTAGTATTATATAAAAATAGCATTGTGAATGCTTAAATCTCAAAATTTAAAAAGTTATATAGCTTTCTCATCTTAATCAACTGTTTAAAAATATCTGGAAAGATGTTCAGTTGAATGTCGAGGTTAATTCCTTCTACATTGGTGAGATGGCGCTGGCTTGCTGCGTAAGAGTTGATATACTAGAAGAAATTCGACGTTCCCACTAGTGACTCGGTAGCTCAGCGGTCAGAGCATTGGACCGGATATCCAAAGGTCGCGGGTTCGATTCCCGTCCGAGAACATGATCTGGTGCGAGTCCTATTTTTTCTAGTATATTATTTAGTATTATATAAAAATAGCATTGTGAATGCTTAAATCTCAAAATTTAAAAAGTTATATAGCTTTCTCATCTTAATCAACTGTTTAAAAATATCTGGAAAGATGTTCAGTTGAATGTCGAGGTTAATTCCTTCTACATTGGTGAGATGGCGCTGGCTTGCTGCGTAAGAGTTGATATACTAGAAGAAATTCGACGTTCCCACTAGTGACTCGGTAGCTCAGCGGTCAGAGCATTGGACCGGATATCCAAAGGTCGCGGGTTCGATTCCCGTCCGAGAACATGATCTGGTGCGAGTCCTATTTTTTCTAGTATATTATTTAGTATTATATAAAAATAGCATTGTGAATGCTTAAATCTCAAAATTTAAAAAGTTATATAGCTTTCTCATCTTAATCAACTGTTTAAAAATATCTGGAAAGATGTTCAGTTGAATGTCGAGGTTAATTCCTTCTACATTGGTGAGATGGCGCTGGCTTGCTGCGTAAGAGTTGATATACTAGAAGAAATTCGACGTTCCCACTAGTGACTCGGTAGCTCAGCGGTCAGAGCATTGGACCGGATATCCAAAGGTCGCGGGTTCGATTCCCGTCCGAGAACATGATCTGGTGCGAGTCCTATTTTTTCTAGTATATTATTTAGTATTATATAAAAATAGCATTGTGAATGCTTAAATCTCAAAATTTAAAAAGTTATATAGCTTTCTCATCTTAATCAACTGTTTAAAAATATCTGGAAAGATGTTCAGTTGAATGTCGAGGTTAATTCCTTCTACATTGGTGAGATGGCGCTGGCTTGCTGCGTAAGAGTTGATATACTAGAAGAAATTCGACGTTCCCACTAGTGACTCGGTAGCTCAGCGGTCAGAGCATTGGACCGGATATCCAAAGGTCGCGGGTTCGATTCCCGTCCGAGAACATGATCTGGTGCGAGTCCTATTTTTTCTAGTATATTATTTAGTATTACACTCTATCAATTGGTGGAAACCCCATGAAAATCCGTTCAGTAGTTTTTGAGTTTATCGCGAACAGCCAGACAGACGCGGTGAGGGACATGTTTTATAATATGTAGTGATAATCTAAGGTCAAACAATAAGAAATCCTAATGAAGGTCACCAACTCCGAGATAAGGATAAGTTTTGGACACAGCTAGACATTTTGAATTCGATTCCTAGTAGAAAGCTTAATATCCTACAAACTTATCAACACTTATTTCGATCTAATAAGCATTATTAATGCGAAAGAAACACAAGTTGTTTGTTTGTTTGTCACCTTTCTCACACTACCGCAGAACCGCTGAAAATATTGGACTTTGGAAAATAAAATAGGCTACAATACTAGGAGAATCCTGAATTCCACACGGTCAATAATAATTAAGTTCCGTGTCTTTTCGATAGCGATACAACTACTTACTATTTATTCAGTGGCGATACCTCACTGTTTACCCGTGGACCAGGTGGGTTGACCCATTCACGGGTCCACGGGTAATTTTAATTACCCGTGGTTCCATGGCATTAGGGATTGTTCCCTAAACTTCTAATAATATCGATAGTTAAAAAAAAAAAAATTTCTTTTGCTTAAGTAATACAAAACTCTTAAGCAAATTAGGTATGTTCAGTCGAAATTTCGATGCACATTGTATTCATAAGCGAGTTTTCTGAACGAAATAAACTCTAAACAAACATTAGTATGAACAACCAACTCTCATCAATCATGCTTCCACGCCTTTGGATCGGAGTAGGCTTTTTTGAACCTTAAAATTTGGTAGTAAGGGTTTTAATTTCTTCGCCATGTAACTGTGTGGGGTTACCTGAAGGATTGATTTATAAATAGAAAGTATTAATTTCTAAGTGACTTCAAATATTAACTTATAAGTAGGTACCCAACCCAATATCTAGAAAAAAAACCTAAATAAAAATTTAATAAAAAAGGAAATTGTTCGTTAAAAATAGTAATAGTGCCTATGTCACTGTGTATGGAAGCTCTAATTAGAGTGAAGAAAATTTTCAATAAGCATACTTTTCATTCGAAATCGAAATTTTTAAAAATAAAAGTAGCGAAGGATGTCGCCATAGAATTCTAATGTCACACACTAAAATAAACAACAAATAAACCAAATGTTTAATCTACTAATTAAAATGCAGTGGCATTATTTCACATAGCTCCTCACTGTAATTTTATGATTTTTTTTTAATATAAATAACATCCATAACAGTTTCTAATTGAATAAAATTACTTTTTCAAACAACCTAAACCGCCAGATTGTAATTTCAATGGATCCATTTCCGGTAGCGGTTTTTTATCCAACGCCGAGATTAGTCTTTTCAGTCTCGCTATTGCCTCTCCTGGCTTCAGTCCTTTGGGACACGCGAGGTTGCAGTTCAGAATAGTATGACAACGGAAAGTCTTGAAATCATCTCTTAAATCATACAACCTTCTCTCCGCATCCTCATCTCTTGTGTCAATGACCCACCTGTAGGCGTGCAGCAGGCTAGCAGGCCCCAAAAACCTCCGTCCGTTCCACCAATAACTAGGACAAGATGTAGAGCAACATGCACACAAAACGCACTCATACAACCCTATCATTTTTGCATTGTCGTTGATACTCTGCGCATACTGATGGTTCCCTAGAGGTGGGTCATTCTTCCGGATCAAATACGGACGTATACTATTATATCCATTGAAGAAGTGAGTCATGTCTACCACCAAGTCTCTTATTACGTACATGTGCGGTATTGGGTATATGGTGATCGTTTTGTCGGGTGGAATGGCGGTAATGCAAGCCAAGCAGTTGCTGCCCTGCAAATTGACAGCACAAGACCCGCAAATACCCTCTCGGCATGACCTCCGGAATGTAACTGAAGGGTCCATGTCTTTTATCTTGATGAGAGCATCCAACACCATTTTTCCACAAGTACTCACGTCCAAATCATAGTTCTGGAGTTTGGGCTTTTCGTTGGTCAGGGTTCCACCGAAACGGTATACTTTGAACACCCTCCGAGGGTCTACTTGCTTCACTGGAGCAGCCGGAGCAGCAGGCTTCCCCTTTTCTTTCGGCTTCCCAGCATAACTACGCTTTATAAACAAGAATCCACCACTCTGCGTCCGTTTAAAAAGTCCAGACATTCCGGTACCATAAAATCATATAAACAATGAGAAATTAAAAACAAACTATCAAATTAGACATTATTAACCAACTAAGCGTAAAAATCTATTTTTTAAAACCAATTTCAAAATACGGATTTTATTTACGTAGTCAAAATTGTATAAGAAATATATTTTTTTTATTCAGGTGACGTTTTAGATGACATTTCAACTTGACAGATCCATAAACCCAATTAACAGCATTAACTAACTCTTTAGCTACAGTCTATGATCGGATTTTCTAAGGCCTCGCTTTATGAACTCTTTATTGAATCAAAACTCTGTTAAAACTTTTTATAGTAAATAAAAAAAAAATCGTAATAAAATCAAACCAAACAAAAACTCAACCGATAATAAAAACTGGCATCTCAAGGCTTTTTCCAAACTAGCAACAAATCTGCGTACAGAATTGGCACCGTATTTTTCATAAACCGGTGACATAAATCAAATCGCAAGACGAATCGGACAACGTGCCTCCGCAACTTCCTCGCTGGCTTTGTAAAAATGACTGAAATGAATAATCTTCACTTAATTTGAAACCTTGTACCATAAGGCTGCTTAGTTTGAGTAAGATGATACACCGTTTAAAGCAAAACTTTCAAAGAATTATCGAATGATATTTAATTTGTCACACCTAGATATTTTGAAAACCTAATTTACAACTAAAACCTACAGCAGAAGTCGAAATGAAAAGGTGTTTTCGATAATAAAAACTAAAGAAAGCTTTTCTTAAAAAAACTATAATATGGTTATAAAAAAACATTTATTACACATTGTCGTACTAATAATAATAATAAACTACTTATAAAATAAACTATTCCAAACTCTTAGGCAAAGTTGCTAGAAATATTAGTAATAGAAAGAATCACCTTTTAACCCCAGACTCAACGAATATTTTATGGGGTACATCAATATTAACCCTTTAGATTGAAGATTAGGTCGCATCGACCCATTTTGCCGTTTTTATTGCGTAGAAGTGCGCACTTATCACTTTTGTTTGCTCATCTGAAATAGGGTTAAGTGTTTGTACAGAGGCGCCGGCTTGCGTAACTTTGATGCGATTTTATACCTTAACGCTTTGATAATTAGGATTCCATTAAATCATTTAATGGAGTGATGTTAGATAACTTTGATGTTTCTTAATTAATGAAGCCTTGAGTAGAACCGCAAAATACCTTTATTTAACGTTATTAGTGAGGCTTTTGAAGTTATAATATTTAGGTAAGTATATAAAGTTCATATGTTGTATTCGACAGAAATGATTTAAGTTCTTAATTACATGAGCATTTACAGTAATTTAACCCTGAAACTGCTAATTTTTGTTAAAGGCGATTACAATAATTAAAATTTATTATTTCTTGGGCTTTACGAAAATATAAATTTGATTTATTATATTATGCAAAGGTGGTTTTATTGTCAAACAACAATTACTTCGGCAAGTTAAAGTGTGAAGTAAACAACAACAAAAAATCCGAAAGCTGAATATGATACCTATGAGCGCTCTCTAAAAACTCCATAAGCCGCAACTAAAATAAATAAAAAAAAAATATATATTTTTATTCATTCAAGAATCAATCTGAAGCCTCCAAGCTTTATTTTGATTAAAAAAATGTCGAAGTAGGCCATGATGGTGAAATTTTTAAAACATTTTTTACACCAAGGTTTTATTGAACATAATAAAACTTAAGTGTATTAATGTCATCTCAAATTCTATTTACATTAAAATATTGAATTTCTCATACGGTTGCCGTCGCTAAGCGTGTAATGCGATAAGTATTTACATTAGGGCGGCTAATGGTGCGTTCACACTGACCTACTTGCCGGTCCGGAGACGCGCGGCGGTCGAATCATTTCGGCGAATTCAATCGAGGCGAGAAACCATACCGGCTTGTGCCTTACTTGAAATGCCTCGCGAAGTGAGAGGTTCAATTTAAAAATATTAGGATTAGATTTACTCTCACCTTTTTAGTAAATTTTATGTGGGTTATAGTACAAGCACAGTTTTTAGTAATGACAAAAATACAAGTACAGTATACATTTAAGGATAAGTGTTATTAGTAAAAAATGAATAAATCAATATAATGTTTTAAATTTGCATGGTTTTTGACGTTATTAGAATAAACTATATCGGGATTTACACCATGTACCTGTTTATTTTTGAGACTCCGATATTACTAGGGTAGACCAATTTGTCTGCCAATAACATCTACCCGCACGCAACAATCGACAGTTCTTCCGTGACCATTGCGCATGCAAATGCGCCCAAATATCGGAGTCTCAAAAATAAACAGGTACATGGTGTAAATCCCGATATAGTTTATTTGAATAAATCAAAACAAAACAACAATTATATCAATGATGTAGTTACTCGTAGCAGCGTTGAATCTTGCTTCGTTCAATATTATATTTATCCGTTAAATTTATACGGTAATTTTGATTCTATCGATATTAAATAAAACATTACTTACGTAAATTATTTCAGTTTCTAATTTGACTTTGAATTTGACAGGTCTTTAAAAAAATAATAGATTGTTATACAACGTGTTACAAAAGTACCCCTAATGCCGAATATGGTAGATAGAGACCATCAAACTGAACAACTTTTACTATGGGACCAACTCTGAAATCGCGAAAAAAAAATCAGCTGTTTCATACATTTTGATATTCTCGTATTTAATTTTTGTATGAAACAGCTGTTTTTTTTTCGCTATTTCAAAGTTGGTCCCAAAGTAAAAGTTGTTCAGTTTGGGGACCACCCCATATACCATATTCGGCATTAGGGGTATTATTGTAACATGTTGTATACGGTAATTTTGATTCTATCGATATTAAATAAAACATTACTTACGTAAATTATTTCGGTTTCTAATTTGACTTTGAATTTGACAGGTCTTAAAAAAATAATAGATTGTTATATAAAGCTTCAAAATATCCTATTTTATACGAGGTAGTTTTACCTTTTAAGGTGTATGCTTTTGTCGTGCCAAGCTGTGACGTCACTAAGGGTTTTTTACATTTAATTTAAATTCTCCATAAATATTGCTTTCAAAATTAAAAAAAAAATTTCTCGCACTCCTGAGGGGTAAATCTAGATTTTTTATTTTGACAAAATATTTTTTGTCATAAATATTGTTCATTATTTCTTATCCTTTCTGCATAATATATAGGGACCATCAAACTGATCAACTTTTACTATGGGACCAACTCTCAAATCGCGAAAAAAAAATCAGCTGTTTCATACATTTTGATATTTTCGATTTTAATTTTTGAATGAAACATCTGATATTTTTTTTCGCGATTTCAGAGTTGGTCCCATAGTAAAAGTTGTTTAGTTTGATGGTCCCTATCTACCATATTCGGCATTAGAGGTATTTTTGTAACATGTTGTATATCATGACAAGGTTTGTATAAAAAATATTTTTCAAAAAATATTACGGAAAATTTAAAAATAATAATTTCAATTTAAGTAATAGATGGCGTCACCCATGCGAAGCTGTGACGGGCTACTAGTATGGTATAAATAAGTCTATGATTCTACCAAAGAGATCGCCGCTTTTAGTACCATTTTCAAAAATAAAAAGCTCTTGTTTTTGTTTGAAACAGTACTAAGTCAAGTCTTTAATCGAAAAAATAAAAATAAAAATGAAACTTTTTCCCCTAGAGGAAAATATTCTATTTTATCCTAGTTCTGCCCCCCAGCATGACCACCGGAAAACGATATATATCGCGTGATATAGCGTTTTATCGACACTCAACTGTCAAAATCCATTGTCTTTTGACAGTTAAACGTGATAAATCGTTATATCATATCGCATTTCGGTGGTCATGCTACAATGACGGTCTTTTGAAGCAAGAGGAGTGAAAAAGTTGTTTAGGTTTACTTGATTCTACTACTACTACCAGACAAAAACATTTTTTCTAATTTATAGATATTATTATGCACTTTCATGTGAAGTCATGAAGTATTAAGTTCCCAACATAGCATTTTACAGGTTCAGAAACTCACCCCTTACCCACCCTAAAGACAAAAGGCGAAAACACATTTTTACCGCGCCACACAATTAATAAAGGCACAAACACACTACGGTAGCGTGTAAACAAATACGTCGCGTGACTTGGGGGCTTTATCGTCTGTTTCTAGCCATAGAAATTAGTGCATTTAGATTTTATTCAACACGCAGAGTGATGGTGTTTTCGTTTTTGATGTTTCAGCTATGAGGAAAATGAAATAGAGTAATTTACCGTGTTTTTATAGAACACAGTAAACATTATTTGCTTAAGCTATTCAATTATTATTATTCACAAAAGCGAATGTTTTAAACGCGTCTCAAAATTCCAATGCGAAATTGGTATTATTAAAATTCAATATGAAAAAATGTTTACAATATGAAATTGATAACTTCTTTTAAAAATTCGTATAATTATGACGACGTTTATTAAATGTTAAAATCTTTCAAATGTTTTTGCAACTTGCATAATAAAATTAGAGTATTATTTTTAACCCCCGACGCAAAAAGAGGTGTGTTATAAGTTTTTTATACTACCTGCTCGTCAATGGCATATTATGTGTTATGCAAACCTTTCCTAAAGTAAGCCATTTTTCCCATGGGGAATAATGTGATTTGAATTTAGAATGCAACCCTTGTAGTCGTGCTTGATCGATGTTGGTTTCAAAAAAGTTTATGTGCAATGAGATCTTATTCTGAGTTAAGCTGTATGTTATCATGAAAACTTTGTACGAAAGTCATTTTCACCCGCGCACCAAGAAGGATTTATTTGAATGTCGAACTGACCACTACAGAATAGACGACAAAAACATAAACTCTAACCCAACTATAAATGTATCAAAGAACGTAACTTTGTCGTTGCACAATTGGTGTAATGTTTCTAACATAACTTTTAATTTTCAATAAATATTCTTAATTTTTCATATTTTATTATTCTAACTTTAAATAATTACTTAAGTACTTTCTTTATAACAGTCATTGGTTTCAATTGCCTCGCAGAAAGTATAAAAAGTAGAGTATGCATCGCGGGCTTAAATGTGTATTTGTCATGGGCGATCTTGAACACCTCGTACTCAGGATTCTAGCCTTAACTCCCTCGCTCCGCTCGGGAGTTAACCATAGAATCCCTCATACTCGGGGTTCAATAATAGCGCCCGGGACACAATACACTACTTTAAGCCCTTATTGCATAATCTACTATAACGTGTCTGTGTAACTGTGTTATCGTAGCACCTAAACGGATGAACCGATTTTGGTTTCGTTTTTTTGAGTGAAAGATATTTTTTTTAACATAATCTCCATAGTCCATAATCAAATAAGACTTCCTCAAATTTAGTAACGACGCCACTTACGAGGTTATAACTTCGATTTCCAGTCAACAATAACTTTGCCTTAAATTATTATATACTTGGTCTGACTTAATTTAGAACCAAACACCTAGATATGTATAAGCATAACTAGATGGTACCCCAGTGACCTACTTAAGTTACCGAGAGATGACACCACAGCCGTCGCGTCGTCTCGCTCCTAAATATTTGCTCTCAGACACATACCTATAAATACACAAACATAAAATCGGTTTCTTGCTAACATACAAGTGGTCCATTAAATGGAATGAAGTCGGTATATTATATTCTCACAAAGTTTCGAATATTTCTTTGGCAGTCTTAATATGGACTCTGATATTCTATTTCGAATATATTAAGCCCAATTCGACGCTATCGCTACCCTAATATTTTTAACAAACGCACTGAATCACTTTAGACCTAAAACACTATTAAATGACCAGTCTCACATACATTTCTCAGAGCATATACCTACGTGTAATAACATGCTCGTTTGAAACTTCGATCGTTTGAAAATTGTGTTTAAAATAAAAGGTACGTATAGTCACGTCTAAAAATTTGTTTACATTTAAGAACTTTGTCACTCTAAAAACTATTACTTTTTCGAACAGAAATCAATGACAAATGACAACTACAACAAAGTGACAAAGTTCTAAAATGTATACATATTTTTGGACGTGACTGTAAGTACGTTATGTTAAATGTGAACTCCGGCACTATCTATGTTGTAAATAAAAAAGGCTCTAAACTAAAGTACAGTCTTTATCCATGTCTCAATGTAGTTCACAAGCAGAAATCTTGGTATATTCCCGTTATTCCCCCTTTTTTCCCCCACTGAGGGATATCAGGAAAAAGTATGGAAACACTAACTTTTTTCCCGATATCCCCCAGTGGGGGACAAAAGTAGGAGACAGCGGGAATAGGCCGAAACCTTAGCCTAATACGAATATTTTAAAGTATTGTGTTTCCAGACGCAAAATAGGCGCAATAGACGTCGAGTTGCGAAAACCGCCTGCATTGACAAGAAGAAGACAAGACAAGACAATATTGTATAATTTGACGTATTATCTTAATTCAAAATCCAATTTCTTATTAAGTGTTTGAATTGCCTAAAAATTATTTGATTTATTGAATGTACAATTTTAATTTAACCAACACAACTATTGTAAACAAAACTAGTAAATAAACAACTACGAGGGCGGTTTTTTTCTACAGTTTCCGACCTGGAAACTAACCGTAACTTTTGTATGGCAAATAATAGGTCGCAAGGGAACTCCCCGGGTGCCATTGTATTACCTGGGGGCTGATTACGTAACTCTGTTGCTAACAATTCTCATATGAAATCGATTGTAACCGCAGTTACATTTCCGCTTTAAGTAGGATAGTTTTCACATTGGTTCTTACTAAAGCAGCAATGTAACTGCGATTTCTGTCATAATTGATTGCAACAAAGTTACATAATCAGGGGGCTGACCTATAGTTACAAATGCAAATTGAATTACACGTAGCGAAACTGAATCTAACTTCTATTGCATGTCACCTAACAATGAGGCTAGTTTTTTTTTGTAGTACAAAGTTTGGAGCAGGGCTATAGGGCATTTTATGGCCGATGTGATGATGTTTTTTATCAACAACGGGATAGTGCTTGGCCTTCACCTCACCTGATGTTAAGTGATGATAAGGCCGAAAGTGTAAGCACACTACACCCGGAATCCTCACCACTGAGGAACTAGCTATCTTACCTCCAACTGCCGGAACACAACAATTTTTAAATTGTTGATACAATGTCAGACTTAGATCAGATGGTGGTAGCTAGCCAGGTGGACTTGAAATAAAGCCCTACCACCAACCAAATCGAGAGCAAAACCCCCTCTTAATCGAACCCGGGGCCCCTGCGTCTAACACGGGTGGGTGGTTCACCCAGACCACAGAGGCGGTTAAAATGTGATGATGAATAGTAACTTGTTGAATTTACAACTTTGACCACTATCTACTCCTCGATTTCACAAAAAATCTAAAGATATTTTAATTTTTAATTATTTTTACAAGAAACTAACTTATTTTTTATTACAAATCAAACGCTCATAATATTGTAAAGCCTAATAAAATAAATGTTTTTTCTCTACGAGAAGTAAAGAAGCACGTCATGTATACATTGCAAGAAAATAAAATGTTCATAATTGTAAAGACTTAAAAATGGATCGTGGAAAAAATAAAAATATTTTACCAGAAACTTCTTTAACAAATTCGTTTTAGTAGTTTTAAGCACTTTCACATTACATAATTTCCACTCTTCATTAACACACAAAATTAGCATTTCACCGCGAAATTAGCTATTCAAACAAATATTTTAACTACCGACGAGGATAGAAAAGGAAATTCCACTATTTACTTAGAAATAGAGCTGTGCATTTTGCGTGCAACTGAACAATTCAGTTGTGAACCGTAACAATGTAAAATGCAAATGGATGCAGATATTTTTATTCCAACACTTGTTTTTTAGGATTCCGTTCCTGAAAAGGAAAAACGAAATTCTTCGGATAACGCGTGTTACATACCAATAACGCATCACGCTCCGTAATGCCGATATTAGTAGAAAAAAGTCGAGCAGATCAATCAGCATACCAACAACCTAATGTAACCTGATGTTGCGCATATTTTTTTATACCCGAAAAGGGTCAGTGCTTGGCCACGTCAACTGGAACCATGATAGATAGTGTCTTGCCTGTCGATTCTTTATTCAAACTCGAACCTCACTTCGAATCTCATTACACTGTGCGGGAACTTTAACTCATAAATGAGAGGTACCTAAAACCTTTTGCAAACGGTAAAGTAGCTTATATACAGCTAATTTCCAAAAACAAATTTACGCGAAGTGAGTTTGGAAGTGAGATACGAGTTTGGTTACTGAATCACTTTCTTGGTGTATACCTACCGACCTTAAATTCGTGCTGTGTTGTGGGAAAAAGAAGATAAACAGTTTTTCGATTGATTGTTCTTCAGTCGACAAGTAGGCAGTGCAAGAATTAAACAGAATGCTAATAAATGCAGAATGCTGCATTTAGCCTTATAATAAAAACACCTAGAAGCCGAGTCCTTGTATGTAAAGTGAGGCAAAAAATACTGAGCCAAAATGGCTTAGTTTTCAGATTTATATCCTATCGACGACCTCCTTGGTCGAGTGGCTTTGTACACCGGTTTTCAAGATGTCGCCATCTCTGAGGTCCCGGGTTCGATCCGCGGTTGGGTCAATTTAGAAAACAAACTTTTCCATATTGGCTCAGGTCTGGGTGTTTATGATACCACCGTTGTCTCCGATTTCCATAACACAAGTGCTTTAGCTACTTACTTTGGAGTCGGGAGCAATGTATGTGATGTTGTCAAATATTGTTTTTTTATTTATTCATACGTTACCTAATCGTATATAACTAATACAATAAAATACTAACTTATCCCCTAAAGTTAGGGAAATTGAAACTATTTCGTTCTTATAGGTACGATTAGGTTACGTATGAAGGATAAAATTCTGAAAACTAAACCATTTTGGCTCTGTATTTCTTGCCTCACTTATGACAGTACGCTTTGTAGGGAACTATCGTTCTTGGTTATTATTATAAGCACTTAGCAAATAAACTGTTTGCTAAGTAGGCCGATAGCGCGAAGTAATCTCCTAGAGAAATAGTCAAAATCAGAAATGGGTTATTTGATAAATAGATCTCAGGCGCCTGAGGCTAAGGAAGACATTGTTATGGCTACAGTCTTAGGTACCTAGTAGCTAGCCAGGCGGGCTTAGTGCAAGCTCTAAGGGCCGTTTTACATTATTTCAGTTGTTAGTAGAGTGCTAGTCGTACTCGAATGCGACTGCATTAGTGTTTTTGGTGCCTTTCCAGTGAGCGTTTACACTTCTTCCAGTAAAGTGTCATTTAACTAATGCACTATACTAATACGCTACTAAAATGTCGATTTACATGCTTCCGACTACAAACCGAGTACAAATGGGGTACAAACCTCCAGACTACAAACCCCTTCTAGGAATCGAACCCAGGAACCCTGCCCTAACACGGGGGCGAACCACTAGACCACAGAGGCGGTTATATGGTCACTGTAAACAAACAAATCAGTCTGTTGGAATATAATTATAGAGCTAGTACCACATATGCACTCTAGTTGTAGAGTCACAGTAACGAATGCAAATTGAATGCGCTATCGCTGGTCGCTGCGTCGGTGGTATACAAACTTAATAGAGCTGTCAAAGAGATGCAGCAATTGTGTTAAAGGTGTGTGACTGGCCCCCTTCTCAAATGGCCAATATTCTGTACGTTTGAACGCTACGCTTACTATTAAAGCTTAAATATGAGCTTATGTAAATCATATACTTTGATGTATTCATCTTGTATTGAATTGACAAGCTTAAGGCACGTAATTTTATAGTTTACTGCTTATTTTAATGCTTGAATAGCGAGCGTAACGTTTAAACGCTTAGAATATTGGCCATCTATACTTATAATAAATCTGTAACTGAGCCGACTATGTACATGCAATATTTTTTGGAAATTTAAATTCTTATAGTCACTATTATATATAATCATTATATTATATAAAGAATTACAGAGTGGTTGATATGATTACTTTATATTTTTTAACGAACTGTTCAGAATTCATCAGTTTTAAGTTTTAAGCTAGTTTTACTTACTTCACAATTTAACTTAATTAGCGTCAGTAAAAGTTCTAACATTGTCTAGATTAGTTGGACAGGGAAAAGGAGGAAGTTTGCGCTGTAAGATTTCAAAGGTTTCTTTAAGAACAATTTATTTTCATTTAAACTGAAACCGGAGAACGTGAAGGTTTTAATGGATTAAACTTTTTATTCTTTAAACTTACATAGGTACTTAAAAGAACATGTCCTGACAGACAGCGCAAACAAATGGAGAGATCGGACTGAAATTCGGCATATAAGTTAACTTAGATAGATTTTTGGATACGTTCCATCTGAGTACCGACAATGTTTTTCTGTATAGTTTGTAGATCTAGGTAGTGATTAAGACAAAGGCAGGGTAAGAACGGATTTTGAAAATTCCTACCGGAAATGGAATTCCACGCGAATGGAAACTAGTCATTATTATTGAAATATTTTTTATAAATGTACTTCTAAAGTGTTCCAGCTACCAATAGAAGCTAGCTGCATTAAATATGGAAAAAAACCGACTTATTTTAGCAACTAAATTCACAAATCAAGCTCTCACTGATCTACGACTCTCTGTAAGAGACTTTATGCAGTTAAGAGGATCAATTTTACTTCTGAGCGATGCCTCGGGTCTTAAAGTTAATCCTATCTTAAAGTTCAAAAAGTTTCCGGATAGGTCTTCAATTAAACTATTTATTTAATCGACAAATGGTTAAACTGTTTCGGTTTGAGTCAAGCTTTAATATAAATTGCTCGTTATTTATGTTACCCTACATATTTGTATCTTATTATTTATACACTTTCGGGAAAATAGGTAGATGTGAAAATACCTATTCGTTAGTAACGTACGCGTTTAATTCCTGTTATTATAAATTATCACCATGTAGGATTGATAGTGAAGGTAGGTAGCCACTTATAGGAAAGGTCAAAAGGAAGATTTTCCTTCGGACTGGATGGTATTAGCCCGAGGACCGCGGTCCAACCTATGATGTTTGGAAGTTGTATATATGGTGAGAAAGAACTTCGTTAGCGAGATGTAGGTTTTCCATACTACGAGATGCTACTCCATACTTAAAGTTCATGTTTCTTGATACTAGCGCCATCTAGTAACACGGTGAATCTTGTTGTTGTGCCGTGTGTTGTGGTATGTGCGGAGTAGGTAGATGCAGCTACAACTATTACTTACCAGTTGGCATTAGGTCCGGCATTTCTTTTGTTATAATGCAGTAAAGTTAAAATAAATGATTTATTTTTTCACATGAGCGAAAATTTTTCTAAGTCTATGTTTTTTCACATCTATAAATGAACCAGCCAGTGGGTTCTCGGTCATTTGAAACCATGCATCACTATTATGTTCCAGCAATACACAGATTTTCCTGATAGATAAGGAAAAATTAGGTCCGAATTGTTAAAAAATCATATTATTATAGGTACTCTGGTTCTGGATTTGGTATGTACTTAGGTTGGGTAAAATAGCACCGATAAATAATAGTAAAAAATTTAAATCGACAGTGTAAAGATGAAGCTTTTAGCTTATTCGTCTTCCAAAGTTGCTTTGGCCTAAAGCTATAGGAACGCGGTGGTATGAAAGCTTATCAACTACGGAACCCTGTTTGGTTGTGCGGGCGAATCAAAAGTGGACTGTATTGAAATGCGGTGAAAGCTAATGAAAATTGATACGCGGTTTGTCGACATAAAAATGAAATTGGAATGGACACGATACCTTGACCGCCTCGTGGTGTGCGAGATGCTTGAGGCTGCTGGGGACGTCCCTGGTCTTGGTTGCACAGCGGTTTCTAGGTTTCACGTTCACTGAACAGTTCACACACACGTTTTATTGAGCGTTTTCGGTGATTAGGCCACTAAATCAATCATATACCAAAAATTCGGTGCGAGCGCGCGAGCGGCCATTGTGAATCCTTCTTTGCATCTATTGCTTTGCTTGTCAGTATGTTGGCGGCATTGCGGTGTAATTTTCTACCGCTAGATGGCGGTTACAGCTGTCTCGCTTTTCTGTATGCGAGCCAAGATACGTGCGAGAGAGAAATGGAATAAAAGGAAGTAAGGACGGGAGTGTCGACAACTATTTAATTAAGACATTTAAATCGGCGACGTAACATGCAAATAAATAACGCGGCACATTTTGAAATCTATACCGGCGCAACCACTGTTGTTTCTAATTACCAAATCAAATGTGCAACAGCTAAGTTATTCTTTATTATAACCGTCATTTTCAGCTATAAACTATAGATCTACATCATCATGTTGTGCAATAAAGATCGGACCGGTTTAAAATGACAAATTAGCTATGGTAGCAATCTGTCCTCCTTATCCCACTTTATCGAAGTCGACAGCCGGTGATCAATATTCTGGATCAAAGCGTGCCGGGACCCTTATCACACGTCACCCATCTCGAACCGTCTCAGTTACGGGCAGTTTTGTAAGTGTTTTATATCGGACACTAATAAAATTATGACATTTAGGCTCACTGTCATAATAATATATTTTCCTATAGTGAGGTAATTCCTTTGTCACGGCGATGGCAAATGACAACTAGTAGTACCACATTTTTAGTAGTGAAAAGATCGTTCCCTCCTGTTAACATGGCCGAGTTACCCCACTATTAGTAACCATCATTATTCATTACACTATGGTGTTTCCGTTTAGGTCCTTCCCTCTAGCCAAAGTAACATTTGCAAACATTCGTTATCGTCTCGCTCCAATACATGTATGGATTTGACGTTTTAAAATGCGATTGTAAACGAAATCTTATGTCCATTCCATCCCATACATGTTTCGAAAGCGAAGCGATAACGAAGATTTGCAAATGTTACCTACTTTGCCTAGGAGGTCTGACCCAGCCAAGATGCTTGCGTAAACACAAATGCGGACATTTGTTTTAATTGTCGTATTGTTTTACGTAAGCTTCAATTCAATAATCAATCCTTGTGATTGTTGTAACACTTTTTTGCACTATATTTATAAGAATTTCCTAGCCTAACCACAACTCGACCAAATTAAAACGGAGTCAGAACTTAGCTATCATGCGCTTAAAAAAAATCAGAATTTTATGTTGCGTGAAAAAATAAAAATAACTTTGTCTTCGCAAAAACACGGGAGTAACAGCAGAATGGAGATGATTCCTTAGCAACCACCTGCTATAACCACAACATGGTATTTAAAAAAAGTTTTGAGACAAAATGTTAAATTTGTGCAAAACTTTTTTTTATTACATGTTGTGGTTGTGGTAGATGGTGGTTAAGGAATAATCTCCATTCTGCTGTTTTTTCTTGCACTTTTGCGACGACGAAGTTATTTTTTTTAAAGAATGTTTTCTCGCAAACAAACATTATTTAACTTTGTTTTTAATTAATAAGGGAGCTTTATGCCTACCTATTAAAAAAATCAGCCAATTTAATTTCTTTTTTAGAAATTCCCCATTATTGTGTCGTGTTAGGAAAAGACTTAGGTGATTCTTAAGTTTAGTGCAAACGGGTGTGAGAAACATTAATAAAACAAGTTTCTAAAATAGAAAAGGTATTCGTGGTATCAATTATTTACACCTATAAACATAAGGTAAGGGAATACATCTATGGGTATAATCAAACATTCAAAACATTAACTCTTCAAATGGGTCGTGGGTGACATTCACGAAGCTTCGAGAAGTTTTCACTTCACTTAATCAGCTAAAGAACCTCAGACAGGGTTATCTCTGTTTAGTGAAAGGAGTGTAATCAGGTTAACCCTTAGCACGAACATTTACCGAGAGAAAAAACGCGCGTAGAACTCGATAGAGAAATAAAATTATGTATGGAAAATTTCATTTTTCTTTTCGGCAGTAGATGGCGCTGTACAAGTTTCCCATACATAATTACTCCATCGAATATTATTACGCGCGTTATTGTTTTCGATAGCTGTTCGTGCTAAGGGTACAGATGCCCCTACTATGAGATCTATGGACGGAGATTCCGGATTCACTATCCTACTTAATATTATAAATGCGAAAGTTTGTGCAAGTGTGTGTGTGTGTGTGTGTTTGTTACCTCTTCACGCCTAAACGGCTGAACGGATATTGAATATGCTTATTGGCACTAAAAACAAGTGTTCTTATTCTTTATTGGCAACCATGATACAGATACAAATGTTGTTAAGGGGCTGACATGAGCCAACTAGCGCCGCCAGTCGATTTTATTTTATTTATTCTAAATGAGCCTAATTTCTTTAAAAAGGAGGCTCAAGGTTTTGTTAATAACGTCTAATATTTATTGAATAACTTTACACAGTTTGAAAAGGCATTCAAACAGTTTAAAACGCGTTTTTGTTAAAAGTGGCCACCGTTTGTTTAAACTATTGCACGCATTTTGTAATGTTGTAACGTTATTATTCAATAAACATTAGATGTCATCCACTTATTACATTATTTCACTATTACTAAGTCTCTTTCTGATTATTCTCAGACGTATAGATAATTAATTGGTTATTAATAAATCAAGCAGACATATAGTTATGCCTCGTCCTGTTTTCTATTCTCACTATTCGCATTACAGGAGCCTTTTAGCTGATTAGAAGGTCCATGTCATGTAGGCTCAACCAGCGCTACATTACTTTTGTTGTTATTCAAAGATACAGTCAGCAATGAAAGTTGCTTAACACTTTTGCACTTATCAAAGCAACTTTTGATTAATATTCCTATATGTGAGACATGGATTCTGTCAACAAAACTGCTATTATAAAGTACCAAAGTGTTAAGAGCGCATAGTCTGTAGTTTTTATTTTATTGCTAATTGCAAATTTTATAGCTAAAAGTGGCCACTTTGCACAAAAAAAACTCCATTAAACTAAGCGACAAGCTAGAAATTATTGTTTAAGTGATATAAAGTACCACAAAGCTTCTTTGGACTGCACTATGATAATTCACAATTTCGTTTTTATTTAAACACTATCATTTTTTTCTAATGACGGCGCTAGTGTGCAGACTACGCTCTCTTAAGCTACTTTTGTTGCTGACCGTACAGTTGTGTACATTTTTTATTTTAAAATTTTTCTCAAGATTCTTAAAAACTAATTATGTAAATGAAATGACAATGAACTAATAGGTTTTATCATATAACTTAAGATATATTTTCCTGTGTCGGAAGATAAAGCTTTTAAACACGGCAACTAATTTTGAGGTAGGATAATTAGAGATGGGATCCGTACTGCTAAATCAAAATACCCCATTTTTATTCTGAACCAGCTTTTGTCCGCGACTTCGTCCGCGTGGACTTTAGGAAACCTTTGACTAGGATAAAAAGTACAACTATCTGTGTGCCATTCCAAATCCGTTCAGCTGTTTTAGCGTGTTTTAAGTACGATATCCATATCCCATTTCTGCCCCGTTCCCGTACCCGTTCTCGTCCCTGTTCCCGTATTATTTTTCCATACAAAATTTGAACTCCCATTTCATCCTTTCTGGGGTTGAATCATGTCCACCGTTGGACTTCAAAATAAATGCCATTTTCGCAATCAGTGGTCACAAAAAAGTGAGTATTAGTTTTTCTATCACTGACACTTAAACATTATAGTACGCACAACAGCACGGTAACTTACACAGTTGAACTACGAAAACTGCTTTATTACGTACGGCATAAAGACGGTCTCAAGGTCAACTTGTACAGTTTAACGTGTCGCTGACTGTACAACATACACATTATTACAGTTAGCATCAAACATAAAAGTTAAGTCAGAGACGGAATCGTTTACTAAAAGGACCCCACATATTAAACAGATCATTACTCCCCAAAACTTGTGAAAACTCCCCGAATTACGGGAGAAGATACCTCATACCGGCAACACCTTACACCTTCGGGCAGGTTAACTCGAGATTAATTACTGTGGCCGTCAGTTAATAAATCATTCTAGACCCTCGCAGATTTAATTTTAGTTACTCACTTCCACTAATGTTTCTCGGGAGTCGGGAAGAGACCAATTTTTCCCCCTTTTAGTT
This sequence comes from Catoptria pinella, assembly GCA_963556745.1. NCBI lineage: Eukaryota > Metazoa > Arthropoda > Insecta > Lepidoptera > Crambidae > Catoptria > Catoptria pinella. The sequence continues at coordinate 4,894,036 of OY750777.1, forward strand.
GGTAGCAATTAAGAGCTGTCTGGTCCAGTTAATTCATTAATTTTCCGGTTCATTTATACTTAAATATTACCGATCTATAATAAGAAGAAAATAATAATAATGGAATAAATCCTAATTGGTAAAAAAACTAGCTAACTAACTAGGTTTTCACGAACGGAAAATAAGTAGGAAATTATTTGTGCATGCCGAATCATTATTTAAAAAGATAAAACTAAATATTAAAAAGCCTAGTCTGTCTAATCTTAGTCCCGTATTAATAAACAGCTCTCAACGTTGAGAGCTATCTTGAGATCATACGAAAGGCTGTTCCTATAAGAAGAGCATCTCGAGTATTATCTCAAGATAGCTCTCAACATTGAGAGCGGTTTATAAATACGGGCCTAAGTCAATCTACCGCTTTATGTGGTACCTACTTACTTGATCAAAATTATCTTGTTTTTAATTTGATATAAGTACCGCGCTTGATGTTGTGTAATAATCTTAGATAAATTCACTATATAGTGACGAGTTTTCCAATAATCAAATATTTATATTGCTGGTTTATAAACACTGATTACGTTGTTGATCAAAATTTTAAAAGAATCTCATAATCATACTAAGTGTTATTGAGTAATAAAATAATAATAACTATTGTTTCTGATACTTAATGTTTTTATAAATAAAAATCATTTTGAATGTACAAAAAAGCCCTTTTCTTACAAATGTGGGTCAACAAATAGCACATGAGAAATTGCTGTAAAAAAAACCCGGAACGTCTTGTACCCTTATCAAAGTGCCCTAAGTGTGAATATTACCGATTTTTCCCTTATTCTGTCGTCGAAGCTCGTTGTGTGATAAACTACCTCATGTTTTTATTCATTTTCTGGGTTATACATATTTTGCACGTGGCCCCTGCAGATAGTAGTCTTGGGATTAGTTGATTTATTTCAAAAATATTACAAGCTGTTTTCTTGTAAGTTCGATGTTAGTATTCTGTTATATTGATGAGCAGTTTAGTAATTTCGCGAACAATAGAAGTAAGTGTAAGTATATCCTAACAAAGAAATTAGATAGATAATCGATTTATAGTATTGTTCTCCAAAGCATCTAACTACTTCTCATATTAACTTTTAAAAAATCTATTTTTTAATTACGCTTATTAAAAGGGAAAAAGGCTTTGTTACCATTGCTAAAGAAAATAATATGTGAAATGTTTAATTTTTCAGCTGTTAATTTTAAAGATATGTCTATGTCACCTTATTAACTTATTTTTGTTTTGCCATTGCATTAAAAAAAATACAGGGAATTTCTCTTCAATTACATTCCTAAGTTAAAGCAAAAAGATGCTACCCATTTCACAACAGATTGTCCCCTAACTAAATCGAATCCAATCAATGAAACACGTCATTACCAAACCTAGACAAGAACGCCAAACAGTAAGAAACCTGATACTTGTATTAATTCCTTTTTTCCTCGCTCCTGGTAATTGGTGGAGGGGAGACCGGTCTCAAAATATAAAGTGGACAGAAAAGCCGCTAGGAACAAATCGCTGTTTTCTGTGCACGCACACATACATTGTGCACAGGGAATCTGAAGCCAAGCTAGACTATATTATGTGCTACGCAAAGCCACGCAGAGCGCTACGGTAACTAACAAAACATAGCACACCTGCGCCGGAAAACAATACCAGGATCACATCGCGGTTTCGCGTCTATCGTTATTTTCGCGGCGGAAGTGCGCCAACGGTCCGAGCCGATAGGGCGGAATCGCGCTTGAAAGAGACAGCATCATAGTTAGATCTATGCGTTAGAACAGGCTGTTTCGCATCTCTTTCGCATGTCGTACAACTGACATTCATGGCGGAATCTACTGCTGTTTCACTGGTATTGTTTCGCGGCGGAGGTGTGCTACAGGCGTAGCTAAAATGTTTTCCATCCGCTTCGGCAAACATTGTTCGCGTGTTTTTGTTAACATCACTGACATCAAAGCCACGTGTTCCCAGCTTTATGAGTTCCCAGCACAACAAAACAAATGACGAAAGTATTTTCGAAAACGGCTAGAAAGGCGCTTCTGTCTAGAACTCACAGACTTTATATTTAGTGCCGGGCACAATGAAGACAGATGGGTGGACGGGGCATCGATCAAGGGCCCCGTTTGTCACCGAATGCCCCGGATTTTTGGGGACAATACGTTTCTGTCGCTTTCGCTATGTTGGTGCTACACACTTTACGTAATGCGGTGATATTAGTAGCGTTGTTTTGATGGTGACATCATTTGTTTCTTTTAATTGAGAGGATAAGGATTAAATTTCATTTTAGAGACAATATTATAGTAAGAATTAAAAGACGAGACAATAAAATAATAAAATTAATTTATTTGCAAATTAAATTGTGTAACCTACAAGATGTAACAGTAATAAAATTGCTTATAACTTAGTGAAAATTTAGGTGAAGCAAATTTTCGCAGTTATATTACTGTGTTTAACTGTGAATACCTAGATAAAATAACTGTAAAATGTTATTGAACTACCTGACTACCATAAATGTACTTATTGGTTTTCTATTATTACCAAAGAGGGTACATAAAATTAAGAATAAAACGTTCAAAAAATAAAGTCTATTTTCCAAAAGCAACTAAGGAAAAATTTGCAGATGTAGATATCTAATCAGTATGTGTCCATGTTTTTCTCAACACATGATGTATTTCCAAAAAGCTGCTCATTAAAGTAGAAGAGAGAGAATAGGTACCTACATACTCTATATCTTAATATCTTTCCACATTTTCTTTTCAACGCATTTTGTTCCCAGACTCGTATCCAATAAGGTCGAAAGTAAAATACAAGGTTATTGTAAACTTTTTAACACACGGCCGAGAACGAGGGAAAGTTTGTATATTTCGACAAGTTTCCGAATAACGAAGACAGATGATCGCATTTTGCAGGGCGGTCGGTAAACATGGCAAAGGATGATAATTTACCTTAACTTATAACAATACACTGTGTTATTGCGAGTATTGCTAGACAGAACAAACTTTCATACGACATTTCTTAAAGTCTCATCATCAAAAATAATAGTAGGTACGTAACAAGTTTGATATCAGAGAAATCATCACACTGTAGTCCATAAATTGTTATTTTTCAAACACACCATTAATTACTACCTATTTGTTTTTGATTTTTTAATACTTAACATTGCTCAAACATTGATAAGCTTGGATCTACTACTCCATCCCATGGGATTAAGCAAAAATATTTTCAATGTTCACCGATTCCCGCAGTTCACGCTACGCCGCATTGTAGCAACGTAGAAGATTATGCTACGAAACGGCTACGAGCTACGACAGTAGACGGACTTAATACTCAAAATCAAACCCAAGCGATTAAATTGACAATAGACTGATCCGCTCCTACTTCACTCGAGAATGTACCTATGGCAAAGAAAATACTTACCCGCTAGCGTTCTGAAGTTAGTTACATCAGTTGTACATTGTTAAATTAATCGCATTGTACCTACTTATCTTTATTAAGCGCCTTCGAATCATCTATCTATGTAGGTATATATTTTCCTACACCCCGTTCCTGACTTTTTATTAGAATTTTTAAATATTTTGAAGTATCAGACAGATTTGTTCTCAAAATAGGGACTAGATTAGTTTTTTTTATTGTGTAAACACATTAAACTAAAGACACGACATAAATGCAAACTAATATTCAAGGTAATTTGGACATTATGAATCAAATATAATAAGTACGAAGTTTATTACTATTATTATTAACTCTGATAGAACCAACAAGACTTCAAAGAGACCGCAACCGCAGTCTAACTTCAAAAATATGTACTTATAAATCAAAGCCGCGGTGTATCTAAGGACAATTTACATCGCATTTTGTCGAAAAAAACGCATTTTATTTATTATGCCAAAATCGCTTAGCTAAACTTATTGCATACAATATAACGAACTCGTGAATATTGGCTGAAATTTAAACGATAGTAACCTAAGTACTATCAACCAACTTTTAGGGTGCCCCTTAATACGCCTAAAATGAATTGTCATAATATGAATTCGCATAACAGAGATGTGGCATAACATAATTGTGCATAACATTCAACAGGCATAATAATAAAAAACATAACACTTATTGCGCATAATAATGAATCCGCATAATTGAAATATGCATAACATTATTAACTATAAATTTAATTGTCATAAAATAAAAGAAGCGAAGCTGATAGGTTAGGTTAGGTTAGTACTGCGATGCACGTGCCGAGTGAGCGAAGCGAGCGTGCCGCGGCAGCGGCCGGCGAAGTGCTAGAACCGATCTGGCTGGCGTAGGTTTCGACATCTGCCGTGATTTCGTGAAATTCCTAATCCTCATATACCTGGGACATAATTATACAATCAAAATAATCAACAATATTATTTTAAAAGAAATACTTTTATATTTATACAATTTAATACTTGTGCAAAGTAATTATCCCAAGTCATCGTTATGACAATTTACGTTATGCGCATTAACATATTATGCGTATTCAGTTATGCGGAATAATGTTATGCGATTTACAAATTATGCGTAATAACATTATGCCAATTTGAACTAAAAATATTACGTTATGCGAATTAATGTAGACTCCCAACTTTTAAGCTACCATAGAACTTCCATTTTGCGTCATTCGATATGATCATCAAATTATTTTACTACTTAGTTTCATGATATTCATTATAAATTATAGTTATTTATTAGTTATAAAATAACAAAATACAATGCCGGACAAATGGAATGAAAATAAATAAGGAAATATTCAACATTGTATGTCATTAAATATAACTAAATATCTCTGCTTCTTTAATCGGAAAATGTTGTTATACGAAAGTTACAAAGCAACGGCATTACAGCACTCTGAAAATGAAGCTGAATTCAAACTGACAAAGTTCCATCTGTTCCATGAAATGTTGCTAATTACATTCGGAAACTTTCTGCCTGAATTTCATTTCAGTATTATTCGGTTTGTTATTTTCATTTGATATTTAACTGGCAACACTGGTGAATAAATTAAAACCTCATGTTTGCTTTTCTCTCAAACACTACCTTTAACTATCTAGTATATCATCTGTTTTTTTATATTGACCATCAGCCATTTTTAATGTCTCCACTGCTGGGGCACACGCCTTCCTTATGGGTGGATAAGGAGGATGGGACATAACCCACCAAGCGGGCCCAATACGGATTGGTGGGTGTTAACGACTGACGGCTTAACGTGCCTTCCGAAGCACGGAGGAGCTCTAGATAATAAATGGTTACCCATCCCATGATTGACCCTTGCGAAAGTTGCTTAACCTTCGCAATCGCTCGTTAGCCTCGAGTTTTTATATAACAAATATAAATACCTACCTAAATATTGTTTAAAAATAAAACAAGCAAAATTATAGAACTACCATTTATTTATTTCCGCTTCCTAATCTAATTTGTTTTCGCTTACACTTTTATATTACTTATCCTAAAGTCAAGTTTCATACATCTTTCATACATCAACCATATCGATACAAAAAATAGACTAAGTTACATCTATGTATTGACATATTATTTTTGTAGTTTTTACATTAGTTGTCGACTTAAAATGAACTTTAATTGTTAGTTTTTATGAATCATAAGTAGAGATCATATAATCGGATGCATATTTACCTAAAGTAGTGCTACCATTATTATGGAAGCGGCTTCTTGAAATATTTGAAATTCTTAAATGTGTTTATTCCCTGAGGTTTGAAAGGCCTGATTTGACACTTCATACAACGTAATAAGGTTGTGTTTGCTTCGTCAAAAATCACTGAAAATAAAAGTAAGGAAAAGCAACCATATAACGTTGTAACAGTGCAACTGTAATTTATGTCAAATTGAGTTTTTTTATTACATCTCCGGATTTTTATTAATTTTCTTTGTTTTTTTATTCGATGTAAAAGTGTTTTCCATAATACACAACATCTGAACTTTAGGTAAATATGCATCGAAATATCCGATCTCTACTTATAAATTATATCTTTTGTATAAATGTCTGGATCGAGTTTTACTCGTATAAAATACTACTTACACGTCATTTTTTGAGGATACCTAATCATCTTTATGCCCGAATGTTTAAGAACACCCAAAGTGGTACAAAATATCGTAACATACAGCAGTCATTTAACTGTTGTAAATTCTTCTATATAGTTGACATCTATTTGAAAGCTTCGGTTACAAAATAAGTAATTATACAGAAGAGCCGCTCGAAACAAATCGCGATTTACCAAGCACGCTCACATAGATATTTCGTACAAGCAATATCAGGCCACATCAGACATTTTTCAGCACTATAGTTTAGTTACCAAGGAGTTCCTAGCGCAACAAAACAAATTACGGTAGTGTTTTCTAATACGGCCAGACACATTTTCGAAATTATTCGGTTGGCCTCGAGCACTCTTTACAACTCATTTTCATTCGACATAACCAAATCCGTATATTTTTATCACTCGTTGGGCATCTTTAATCAGCTTTAACAGAAGTACACTGACAACTATCTACTATACTATGTCAGTGTACTTCTGTTAAAGCTGATAAGTTTCTTGCGCCTGTTCTTCTTGTCAGTTAAAAAGTCTGGAACGCGCGGTAGGAAAATATAGACGATACAAAAGTGCTTAATTATCATGTTTATTTGAATAAAGAATTTTGACTATTGACTATACAATTCGAGTGTTATTTGTGACATTAACAGCCGATTTCAATAATCTATCTTCAGTAATGCTGGGGCCACACTAACGGCCAACGCCGTCGAATTTTCGAATTAATGAACCTTATGTGTATAGGCATAAGGAAAATTAGCGCCATAATTAATGCCGTTAAGCCTTAGTGTGGCCCCAGCATAAGAGATAGGCCTACTATGGATCTCCCGTGGCAGTTTTCTGGGTCTGCTATCGGGCGCGTCCCCGGGTGGCGGATTGGGGATCGGCTCCCAGATATGGGAGCTACCGGCGTTTTAGGCCGGCGCGGACCAAAACCAGAAAAGTGAGGTGGCTATACTGGCCTTTGTGTTGGGTGACATTCAGTGGTTACATTTGTGGCTTTGGGTCAACGTCCTGGAAGTTCTCTGGGTAGCGGTGACTTGATTCGGTGCTCGGCCGGCGTCCTGGATAGTCTGGGTAGCGGCGGTGCGAGCGTGGGCGGCGGGTTCGTCGGTTGCGGTGGTCGTGACGGGCGAGCAGGCACTCTTTGCCAACCGCCGGCCAACCCGTTACCCCACGTTGAGTGGGGCCGGGGAGGCTGCCCTTGGTTGGGTGTCCTCATGAGGAGACAACCTCGTTAAAAAACCCTAACCCTAAGTTTTTTGCTGTGCGGCGAGGGGGTGAATGGCTGGTGGGAGACCAGCCATTATGCAGCAACGGAGCAGGGGATCGGCGGCCCCCCTGTTTCGATAACCCTACGCTTGCCCGGGTATGGGACCTCTGCCCGGGTGGACTTTTAGTTGTCACCAATCTCGTGGGAACAGTTATGGAAGAAAATAATTTAAATTTAAAACTTAATAAAACGGACAAAGCGCCGGGTCCGGTTAAAAACTGCGCAAAAAACAAGTCACGCGACCAGTCTGTGTCGGCTGGGTCGGATAAAGTTAGGAGTGTGGTGGATGAGTACGGTGAGTTGATGGAGGCGGACTCGAGTGGTGAGGAGGGAGAATATATATCCTCCCAGAGAAAACGTCCAAGTGAGGGGACGCTTCAGGAATTGGGTAGCTCGGACGAGACTGAGGTTCCGTTTGCGGCCATGGGAAAGGCTCAGAAGTCGAATTCCAATGCTGTTAGGGGACGTTCCTCTGGAGCAGGGAATTATGTAGGTCACAGTTCCATGCGAAAAAAGAACTCGCAGGAGGCTCGTGAATTGTATGAGCATGAGGAAATGATGAGAAAGGAAGATCAGAGAAAGGCAAAAGAACAGAAGAAAGAGGAACTGAGCAAAAAGAAAATGGGAAGGAAAGGAAAGGGTAAGGGTAAGGACACGAACGACCAGGAGTCACAACAAGGTCAAATGGGCCCACCTGAATCCCGAGTAGAGTTGGATAGGGCTCCATCTGTGGAGTCTTTGCGGTCATGCGTGTCGGAAAGGTCCGAAAGATCCTCAATGGCGATGAGGCAAGAGATAGAGCGACAGACCGAAAGAATAGTGGAAGTCGTATCTAAATCCGGGAATTTGAAAAAGGAGTTTAAAAAAGAACTCTCCGAAGCCGGCAATAAAATAAAAGAGGTGGTTAAGGAAATTACTGGCCATACAACCACGGAGGAGACTCGTCGCCTTCAGGCGACTAACAAGAGGCTGCAGGAGGAAATTTCAAGCCTGAGGTCGGAAATTACCGCCCTCAGACGTCAGTTTGAAGAACGCTGCACGATCGACGCCCAGCGCAGGCGTTCTGATAATGAGAGCTTAGCGCATCAACACGTAGAGCCGGAGCATGCCCTAAGGCAGTCGGAGTCGCAATCACTGACTGATTTTGAGCTGCCGGAGTGGGTGGGTGTCCTTCAAAAGTCGCTTGCTAACATGTTTGGCAACATGCTGAATGCAAGGATTGCCGGCATTGAGCAGCGTCTGCCCCCAGCGCCCTCCTACCGCCCGCCGTTGGCGGCAGATAAGAGGAAGGAGAATGCATCTACTGCTCCAGTGGCTCCTCCTGTAAGACCCGACGCGGTGTCTGGTCCCTCCTGTGGAAAGCCCCAGCCTCCGCCACCGACGTATGCGGATAAGGCCAAGGACAATCAATGGACTGAGGTGGGCAGAAATGGACGTCCGATGAAAGCAGTCGCGCCTGCAGAACCGTCCACTTCAGCTGGTAATAAGGCGACGAAAGCCCAGCCTTCTAAACCTGTGGCTCCGAAGAAACCGAAGCTCAGTCCCCCTAAGTCCTCGGCCGTGGTGATGACCATTCTCCCGGAACAGGCGGAAAAGGGGGCGACGTATGCTGAGGCCATTTCAAAGGCCAAGAAGGAAATAAAAATTAAGGATCTCGGAATTGAGGAGCTTAAAATAAAAGTTTCAGCCACCGGCACCCGAGTTTTTGAAGTCCCTGGCTCTGCCAGTGGGAACAAAGCAGACCTCCTTGCGGAGAAGTTAAAGGAGACCCTGGGGGACTCAGTAAAAATCTCGAGACCCGTGAAGACCGCGGATATGCGAGTCTCCGGTCTCGATGATTCTGTTGATGCCGACGAACTCCGTGCTGCGGTAGCTGGTCAGGGGGGCTGTCCACCCGACCAGATTCGAGTTGGTCCTATTCGTGTGGGCCCAGGGGGATTGGGCTCGGCACTGATAAAGTGCCCTGTCAGTGCAGCGAAAGTATTGGCCGACTCAGGCCGTCTTAAAGTTGGTTGGGTCTCGGTACCGGTTCGTGCGCTGGAGCCACTCCCGCTCCGGTGCTTTAAGTGTATGATCACGGGGCACACGAGACAGTTGTGCTCCTGTGAGGTTGATCATACTGACACTTGCTTCCGGTGTGGGAGAAAAGGCCACAAGGCCGCAGAATGCTCTATGGAGCTAAACTGTGCGGTGTGCAAAGCGGCTAAGCTCCCAGCCAACCATTTCATGGGAGGGAGCAAGTGCCGCCCCCCAGCGGTCAGAGCCAAACTATCGCTAAGAAGTGTGGCACCGCTGCGTCAGACGGCAGAAGCTGCGACCCGGAGAGATGTTGAGGATGGCCATATGTCTTCATAATGCCCAGACACCTCAACATTCTCCAAGGGAATTTAAATCACTCCGCTGCTGCGCAGGATCTTCTCATGCAGCATGTAGCGGAGTTGAATGTCAACTTGTTGGTAGTGGCGGACCCATATTTTGTTCCCCAGCGCCCTAATTGGGCAGGTGATACGGCGGACAGCGTCGTCATAATGGCCCCATTTTCTGCCGTCTACTCCCCTCCACTCTCGGTCGTAGAGAGAGGACCGGGCTATGTGGCGGCCTCTTGGGGAGATTTGACACTCGTGGGTGTCTATTTCTCCCCTAATCGGAGCGTGTCTGAACTGCGGCAGTGGCTCAATGTGTTGAGCGTTGTGGTGGGTCGTCTTGCGCCAGCACAACTGCTGGTGTTGGGCGATTTCAACGCCCACCACACGGCTTGGGGCGAGCGCAGCGACACCCCAAAGGGAGTGGCGGTCCTGAATTGGGCGGTGGCAGCAGGGCTAGTGGTCTGTAACCAGGGTCGTGAATTCACATTTGTAAGGGGGGACGGCGGGTCCATTGTTGACCTGACGTTTGCGACCCCTGCACTGGCGGCACGGGTTCAGGATTGGCACGTGATGAAGGACGTTTTGTCAATGTCAGACCATGACCACATCCATTTCAAGGTCGTAACGTCCACAGACGGGAACCACGCCCTTCCACTTGGGGCATCGCAGCGTTGTTTTCCTCGCTGGGCTTACACAAAGTTCGACCGCGAACTGGCGGAGGAGGCGGCTCTGATGGAAGCCTGGAATCTTCAAGACAGACAGGTAGAGGAGTCAAGCGTCGACGATCTCGCTGCAAAACTGACGGCCTCCCTGACGAAGGTGTGCGATGCCTCCATGCCGAAAGTCAAATGTCTTCCACGTAGAAACCGGGTGTACTGGTGGAATGAAGAGGTTTCATCCCTCCGAATCACCTGCCTGCGGGCCAGAAGAGCCTTGCAACGGTGCCGGCGCAGGCGAAATCGCCAACCGGGGGAGGAATCCCGACTTCGTCAGGCCTTCAGTGAGGCGAAGCAAGCCTTATCGGAGGGCATTTGTAGGGCGAAAACATCGGCATGGGAGGAATACCTAGAAAGTTTGGACGCGGATCCGTGGGGGCGCCCGTATAGGATGATTAGGAGTAGACTCCGTAACCAGGCGCCGCCCACCGAGTCGATGGATTTAGGTTTCCTCACAAGTGTGATAGATGGCCTCTTCCCTGCCACGCCTCCGCAGGTGTCCCCCCTGATAGGTCCTACGCCCCAGGCTTCCAACCCGGTACAGGGGTTCACCCCCATAACTGACGCGGAACTGAAAGGCGTCATTGATCGCCTCCGAAACAAGAGGAAGGCACCTGGCCCGGATGGGATTCCTGGGCGAATACTGCCTGTCGCTCTGGAGCACTTAGGCGAGCAAGTTAGGGCGCTCTTTAATGCCTGCCTCCGTACCGGGCTATTCCCGAAGGCATGGAAGAAGGGTAGACTCTGCCTCCTGAAAAAGGGTGATAGGCCTCCGGATTCTCCGAACGCGTACCGACCAGTGGTCCTCTTGGACGAACTCGGTAAAATGCTCGAGAGACTGATAGCTGACCGAGTCGTCCAACATCTGGACACGGAGGGTCCGAACTTATCAGACAGGCAGTTTGGTTTCAGGAGGCAGAGGTCTACTATAGACGCAATCATGTCTCTGAAGGAGTCATGTCGAGCAGCGATCGCAAAAGGGGAGAGAGTCGTGGTGGTATCTTTAGATATAAAGAATGCCTTTAACTCTCTCCCCTATAGTGTCATCAGGGATGCGCTGAGATATCATGGCGTTCCCCCTTACCTGGCGGAAATATTAAATCATTATCTCCAGGATAGAGAAATCCTATTCCTGGCGTCGGATGGCCAATTAAAGGTCCGGCATATGGAGTGCGGTGTTCCACAGGGGTCGGTGTTGGGTCCACTCCTGTGGAACTTAGCCTATGACTGGGTGCTTCGTGGCGTCCTTCTCCCCCGAGTTAGTGTCACCTGCTATGCGGATGACACTCTAGTCACTGCCCGGGGTAGAGATCTCGCGGACGCGAAGCGCCTGGCCAAGATTGGGACGGAGGGAGTGATTGCCCGTATAAGAAGGCTGGGCTTAGAGGTAGCGGTGGCTAAAACACAGGCCATGGTATTCCATGGGCCGAGACAAGGCCCACCGCCGGGCGATGATATGGTCGTGGATGGAGTACTGGTCCCACTTCGTCCGACCATGAAATACCTGGGGCTAGTGCTGGACAGTCGGTGGAATTTTAATGCTCACTTCCAGCAACTGGCTCCCAGATTGGTGAAGGCAGCGGCAGCCCTCGGCAGATTGCTGCCTAACCTCGGAGGGCCAAACAAAAGTTGTCGGCGTCTGTATGCGGGGGTCATACGCAGTATGGCACTGTATGGTGCCCCCGTATGGGCAGATGCCCTAAACGCCGAAAACAGGGCTGCATTGAGGCGCCCCCAAAGAATAGTAGCCTCTCGCATGATTAGGGGCTACCGCACCGTGTCGTGGTCCGCGGCATGTGCGCTTGCTGGTACGCCTCCATGGGAATTAGAAGCCCAAGTTCTATCGGAGGTGTATTGGCGGCGTAAGGAGGAAAGGGCAAGAGGAGACCGCCTTGCCCCGGAAGAGCGACAGAATGTCCGGCGTGTCGCGGAAGAGAGATGCATGGAGGAATGGGGGCGCCAACTTGAGGCCCCAATAGCAGGTCATAGGACGGTGGAGGCCATCCGCCCAGTCCTTAAAGAGTGGAAGGAGAGGGCTCACGGGTCACTCACCTTTAGATTGGCACAGGTGCTTACGGGGCACGGCTGCTTTGGTAGGTACCTGTGCCGAATTCAGAGGGAGGCAACAACGGTGTGTCACGACTGCGGCGCACCGAACGACACCGCGGAGCACACTCTGGCCGAGTGTGTGAAGTGGGCACCACAACGCCACGACTTAGTCGCGGTCATTGGACGGGACCTCTCGCTTCCCAGCATAACAGTCGCCATGCTGGGGAGCGACAGGTCATGGCAGGCGATGGTCTCCTTTTGTGAGGAAGTGATGTCACAGAAGGAGACTGCAGAGCGAATCCGGGAGGCGGATGCGCAGGCGGAGCCGTTCCGACGGAATAGGCCGGGCAGAAGACGAAGGCGTCACGCACACCTTCTCCCCCCATAGTTTTGTGGGGCTAGGGCGACGGGACCGGGGATCCCGTTGTCCACTCTAGGCCCTGTAAAGGTGGGACGCTCAAGTGTTCCGAGCGCCCCACCAGGTAGGAGTCATCTAAAGATGACAAGTAGCTGGAGTCCGAAAGGATCAGCACAGGTTGGGGAGGCGGAGATTGTCACAATCGTCCCGTTACCCCCGACCAATGTAGAGATGGAACACCGCAGGGGGGTTAGCAGGTATGCCTCCGTGTGGATCCGATGAGCACTTTGACTTATCGGACCTGTGCGGAGGAGAGTCCTGAACTCGCCGGGCTGGCCCCCGCCAGGCCCGGAAGTCTATAAAAGAGTACCCCTGCGTAATCAAAAAAAAAAAAAAAAAAAAAGGCCTACTATGGATCTGTTACTAGGCCACTGTTGTTATTTCCCGTCATTTAACAGAAATATCTAGGCAGCAAATCTTTAGTAAGCCATCTCTTACAGAGGATAGGTTATCGAAATCGGCCGTAAGTCGCATGTGAGTTGAGGATTTGAGGGGCCCTGAATCATTCGTGTGACTTGAGTCGCACACTCCAAAACCGCTGACCATACATGACAACTGGCTGACCAACGACGAGCGGTTTAATTTAATTAAAAAAATACTGATTTTGCTATTTCAAATGAAAATGAGTAGTAGAAGAGCGCTCGACGACAGTCGAAGGATTCAAAAATTGGGCCCCAGAGCGGCGCTTCTGTTTAGAGCACACAGACTTATATATTTTATACTTTGGTTATTCTGATTAAACATTTAAGATGTACCTAAATATATGAACGGATTGGATGTCTCCACTATATGACGCTTCTTGTATTACATTGATAGTCTCATGAAACGTGATCAAAAAGACGAATTGTTTCATAAATAAGATGTCACATTCTTGCATAACTTCACTTATATCTAATACTATATTTGGGAATAAGAAATTACACTTCAACTAAAAAATATAAGACAATAACAATACTTTGATTGTAATTTAACTAAAGAAAATTCGATTTTTCCGATATGTTAAGACACGGCATCTCATACAAACTTTTCTTATTTTTCGAAATGAATAAACCGATTTTGATAAAACTTCATACGCTTATGTAGGAAACAGGTCTAAAAAAGTTAGTGAGGAACATTTTTGAAATATCTTATTTAAAAAAGATAATTGTAAAAATTTAATATAGGTCTAGCTGTAACACTATTTTTCAAAAATGTTTTCTTCTAATTTTTAGTCCAAGGTATTATGCTTATGTGTATGAAGTTTCATTAAAATCGGTTAATTCATTTCGAAAAATAAGGACTTTGTACGAAACGTAAAGTTTGTACGAAATGCCGTTTGTCGTTAACGCTCTTAAACACAAATAGATCCACAATATTAAAAATATACGATTAAGTTCTAACATAATTTAGAGTTTGAGATATTTCCTTTTACACAGTTTTCTTAATTTTTAAGTACCGGTAGGATATTTTGACCCCAGAGTATAATTTATTACCTCTAACATAAAAAACCTCATTACCCACTACTCACGCGAGAATCGAACCGGCGTCCTTTGCAATCCGTGCGATGCTCTGATCGCTGAACTACCAAGAAATTAGCAGTATAGTTATTTTTACGTAATAACGGAAAAAACAGCATTATAAATGCAAAAAACTAAAATGTGAGTCTAAACTCGTAATAAACTTGTAACAAAGACACTTTAGTCACAAAATCCTCAGTGGTGAGGATTCCAGATGTAGTGCGCTTCCCTTCGGCTTTAGCGTCACTTAACATCAGGTGAGGTGAAGGCCAAGCACAAACCCGTTGTAGGTAAAAAAACTAAGTGGACAGTACAGCCGCTCGGAACAAATTGCGGTTTTACGTGCACGCACACATAGACGTTACGTACAGGCCAATCTCAGGCCAAACCGGGCTATAGTCAGTACTGTAGCAGTTCCTAGCTCAACAAATCAAATGTTTTAAAATGCGACCTGGGGCCCTATTTTTGAATCCTTCGGCTGGTGTCGAGCGCTCTTTAGTAATCATTTTCATTCGACATAGCAAAATCTGAATTTTGAATTGCTCGTTGGTCAATCTTGTCTCTGGTCATCATTTTTAAGTGACATTTAGGTTAATAATATTAGAAAAAACACTAGAAAAAATCGACTCACCCGTAGCACCTCAGACGGGACTCGAACCCGCACCCTTGGGAATCCGGTCCAATGCACTGACCAATTATGCTACCGAGTCAGTGCATTGGGCCGGATTCCCAAGGGTGCGTGTTCGAGTCCCGTGTGAGGTGCTACGGGGGAGTTGATTTTTCTAGTATTTTTTCTAATATTATTTATCTTAATGCGAAAAATCTAAATTTAATTATGACTTTTAGGTGTCAATTGTGACAATACGGCGCATGTGACTTAAATTACACACGAACAATTTGAAACGAATGATTCAAAATGGGCCCCAGAGCGGCGTTTCTGTTTAGAAAACACATACATTAGATTCACCGTCGGTGATAAGTACTTGGGCCTCAGCCCTACACTGAATCTCAAATATTGTTCATGTCGTAGAGCACTTGCGAGATCGTTCGAGAAGCTTCCACGCTGCTTAGCGCGATCGACGCGAGATGGGCATCGTACGCGCGAAGTTGCCTGCAAAAAAACGTGAAATGTTTAGATCGGTCAAATAAATCAAAAAATTGTCGCTGAAGATTTATAACTACAAAAAATCCGAGCTAGCGCACAAAAAATGTCTTTAGACTGACAAAGTCACTTTATTTTTTGATAAATTAATGTCATTCTTACCGTCTGCCAGTGTTCGAGTATATGACAATATTTCTCAATATAAGAGCGGCTGTGAGCCGAATGCTTTTTGTCACGGGACCCTCATTCTCATCCTGGGAAAGAACACAATTGATTACTAAAACAAAACAAAAAAATTAAATTTTGAGATTTTAGCATTCACAATGCTATTTTTATATAACACCAAATAATATACTAGAAAAAATTCAGCGGTCAGAGCATTGGACCGGATATCCAAAGGTCGCGGGTTCGATTCCCGTCGAGAGCATGATCTGGTGCGAGTCGTATTTTTTCTAGTATATTATTTTGTATTATATAAAACTAAAATTACTATATTTATGTACGACTTGACAAAAACTACTTTTGCTTACAACAAGCTGCTTTTCAGCTTTACAATATGAAAGCTACACAAACATACACCAAAACGCTGTTTATATAATATAATTAGCATCCTCCCCACCATGCCACCACTAGTTTGCCGGACGGCTATATAAAGAGTGCGCATGCAACAGACGGTTCATTTGTTCGCTGGCGCTCGGAACGTGCACATCGCTCTCGTCGTGACCTGTTTGTTCCTGGGTTAAGTGGTATCGTTAAAACCATCGTTTGATTATTAAGAAATTGGTCTAATTTTAGTTTCTGTAAAATTGGTGTTTTGTTTTTAATAAATTGCGTTTGATTTGATAAATTGGAATTAAATCGTTGTTATTTGTAATTTTAGTTTTTTTTTAAGAACTTTCACTTCTGGATCCTAAATTCAGAAGTGGGATTACTAAAGCATCCATACCCATCTTATTCACGCCTTACTTTTTAGTTTTTTTTTAAGAGAAAAACAAAACACCAAGTTTAACTTAATTTGTGGTTGTTTTTGGAAGTAAGACTTCCGTTACGTGTTTTTACTTGTCTGTTTACCGTGAATTGCAATTATGTCCGATAGATCACGGACACCACATAACAGGTCGCGTCGTCGCGATGATAGCACACGTAGGTCTCGCAGTAGGTCGCGTAGGCGGAGTCATGACCGTAGGTCGCGTAAGCAAAGTCATGACCGTAGGTCGCGTAAGCAAAGTCATGACCGTAGGTCGCGTAATCGTACACGAACACCATCCGCGTCTCGCGACGGTAATTCTGTTGTGCAGCAGGCCTTGCATTCGATATTAACGCGTTTGAATGCACTTGAAAACAATAATTCAGTGGTAACTAATGCTGTTGATAATGAGCGAACGGAACAGAGCCAGTCGGTGCTCGTAAGGCCTCGTTTTGATGATATTCAGGTTAAAAATCACACTAATGAGTCGGCACGACCATTAAGTACCCCCAGCTTACATACGCCTGAAATATTGTCAACACCCCAGACTAGTCATAACACTTTACGATCTCAACATAATCGTGAGTCTGAAATGTCAGAGTCTAGCCGTTTATTAGCCGAGGCGATTCGATCACTAAACCCTTCCAGATCTTTAAATTATTTTGTGTCTAATTTTGACCCTGCCATGCACGACATCGAAGCATGGTGCGAAGAAGTAGATAGGGCTAGGGTTGCAAATAACTGGCAGGATTCAGAGTGCTTGTCTCGCGTATCGAACTGTCTTAAGGGTGACGCGCGTACTTGGCTTAATGAATGGGTAACGAGTGACCGTACCTGGTCAAACTTTGTTCGCGAATTCAAACCATTATGTCCACGTAAATTGGACTATGCTAATATTCTTTATGAGACCATGAACACTACCTCCGATAAGTTTTCATCGTATTCCGAGTACGCGCGCCGCACCTTACTACGCTTGCGAATCGTGAAGGGCCTCAGCGCCGAGCTTATGGTGCTGATCGTTATTAGAGGCATTACTGATCCCCAAGTCCGAGCGGCAGCAGCGAATGCGAAATTGACCACTGAAGACATAGTGTCTTTTCTTTCTATCTATGCCAAGCCCGTCCGCAGTAAACAGGATTTTAGATTAACGCAAAATAGGAAACGCACTTTACCCAACCCTGCTTACATTAATATGAAATGTTTCGGCTGCGGGCGGACCGGGCATAAACAAATGAACTGTCCAGTTAGAAGTAAATCTGACACTCAATCGTTTAAGCGTTCGGCTTCTGGTTCAGAGCCAGGCCCCAGTAGTCAAGTGAATAGCGGGTCGTGTAACTTTTGTAAAAAACCTGGCCATAGCGAAGATGTTTGTTTTGCTAAAGAAAGATCGCAGCCACGTAATAAACGAAACGTCAACCTGTGCTCCGAACCGTCAGATAGTTTTAGGAATAGTGATATCACGACGGCAGTTATTCAGGGTGTCCCTGTCGACGTGCTTATTGATAGTGGTGCATTGAATGTTTCATTAATTTCTTCTGATGTTTTAAAACATTTTACTTATATCAAACGGCCTATCAAGTGCACGCTGAAGGGAATAACTGATAACATCATAGAAGCTGACTCGTTCGTGTCATTGACCATCGAATTCGAGGGCCTTTCAATTGAGGCGGATTTCGTTGTCGTACCTGGATCGCGTATGAACTTCCCTATCATAGTAGGCACAGATATCCTCAACCGTGAGGGCGTTACCTATGTACGCACTAAGGACAAGCAATACTTGACGCGAACTTTAGTAAATACCGTGTCTCAGGTTAGTACCGTTACGGTCGACGAATCCGTTACTGTTAACACTCCCCTTGAAGGCGAACAACGTAAGTCCGTGCTAAAAGTGATTGGCGAGTTTTCAAAATTCTTTATTTCTGGCACCGCAACGACCACTGTTAATACGGGTAAAATGTCTATCAAGGTCACGGATGATGCCCCAGTTGCATATCGTCCTTACAGACTTTCTCATGACGAAAAACTTAAAGTTAGACAGATTATTAAGGACCTTAAGGACAAGGCTATTATCCGCGACTCCAATTCAGAGTATGCTAGTCCTATCATCCTTGTGAAAAAGAAGGATGGTAGTGACCGCATGTGTGTCGACTATCGTGCGCTGAATAGATTGACTGTGAGGGACCGTTACCCGTTGCCATTGATCGATGATCATGTGGATCGCCTGGGCAGTTTTAAGTACTTTTCGAGCCTCGACATGGCAACGGGCTTCCACCAGATTCCGTTGGATGAGCAGTCAATTCACAAAACGGCGTTCGTCACTCCTGAAGGGCATTTTGAATATCTCAGAATGCCCTATGGTTTGACGAACTCACCCATCGTTTACCAGCGCATTATAAACGACACACTTCGTAAGCATATTGAGGCGGGTAATGTTCTCGTATATGTCGATGACGTGCTCATTATGAGCAAAACAATTGATGAAGGTATCAAGGCGTTGCGCGAGGTTTTGAAGACTCTAACTGAAGCTGGCTTCTCTATAAACTTACGCAAATGTACCTTTCTTTCTACGGAGGTTGAGTACCTAGGACGTTTAGTGAGCCAAGGTCAGGTAAGGCCGAGTCCAAGGAAAGTCGAAGCTTTGGTTAATGCCCCGGTTCCAGGCAATGTCAAGCAGGTTAGGCAGTTTTTGGGTTTGGCCGGATACTTTCGCCGCTATATTGAAGGTTACGCAACTAAGACTGCTTGCATTTCACGTTTAACTAAAAAGGATGTAAAATTTTGTTGGGGACCGGAGCAAGAACAGGTTCGAAATGAAATAATAACTCGGTTAACGAGTGAACCCATCCTTTCTATCTTTGACCCTCTCCTCGCAACGGAATTACACACCGATGCTAGTAGTATCGGTCTGGGTGCTGTTTTGATGCAGACTCGGGCGGATGGATCCAAGCATGTTATAGGGTATTTTAGCAAGACCACACAAGGCGCCGAAAGCAGGTACCACTCCTATGAGTTGGAGACTTTGGCGGTCGTGAGAGCACTACAGCATTTTCGCCATTATTTAATCGGCTTGACATTTAAAATAGTAACCGACTGTAATGCTCTCAAGGCCACTGAAAAGAAAAAGGACCTGCTTCCGCGCGTCGCCCGCTGGTGGGTCTATTTACAAGACTTCTCATTTAATATCGAATATCGAAAAGGCATAATGATGTCTCACGCCGACTACCTTAGCAGAAATCCATCCACCCAAGTTTATCAAATCACAAAGCCTCGTAATTGGGCTCAGATAGCTCAATCTGCCGATAGCGAGACCCAAGGTCTCATTCAGAAGCTACACGATGGGGAGCTGGACTCTAGACAGTATGTACAGATGAATGACATCTTGTACTATCGTCATGGACGCGTGGGGGAGGAGCCAAAACTTTTGTGTTTTATTCCTAAGGGGCATAGGTTAAGCCTATTAAGAATTTTCCATGACGAGCACGAGCACATTGGGGCTGATAAAACCGTAGATCTGATATTAAAACATTTTTGGTTCCCCGGGCTTCGTCATTTTGTGGCCAAATACATATCTCACTGTCTTGTGTGCATATCTAAAAAGCGAGTGCCTAGAGCACCTCACCAACCCATATCCTCTTGGGAGAAACCTAGCTTGCCGTTCGATACCCTTCACTTAGATGCATTGGGTCCCCTACCTGAGTCCGGAGGTTATAAGTTCGTTCTTTTAATCGTTGACGCGTATACAAAATTCTGCCTACTTTATCCGATCTTTCGACAAGACGCGAGTGAATTAAAACGCACTTTTAATAACGCAATTTCCTTATTTGGTGTCCCAAAACTTATTATAACTGACCGTGGGCGAATGTTCGAATCTTCCGAGTTTACATCATTCATTTCTGAACTTGGGTGTGATATTCATTATATCACCCCAGAAATGCACAATTCAAACGGTCAAGTCGAACGTTACGTTAGGACCGTCTTAAATATGATTAGAATCGAAGCGAATCATAAAGGTGCCTCCTGGTCAGAACAACTATGGAAACTTCAGCTGGTCATCAATATGACAAAACAGAAGACAACGCAAGTTTCTCCTATCAACCTCCTGGTAGGTATTGACGTTGCGACTCCACTCATTCGATCCCTTATTCGAGACATTGCTGTAGAAAACTCTCAAAATCGAGAGGCCTGGCGAGAAACATGTAGGACCAAGGCTAGTGAGTTGCTGAAGAAAAATCAAGCACAGCAAGATACTCGCGTTAATCAACAGCGACGTGCACCTCGCAAATTTTCTACTAACGATATGGTGTTTGTGATTAAGTATTCACAGGCAACAGGCAAGTTGGACCCTGGCATGCGTGGCCCCTACCGGGTCGTGAGGTGCCTGCCAAGCGACCGATACGAGCTGAGACTGCTAAGCGGGTCTTATGGGAAGACCACGCAGGCTGCAGCTCAATACATGGTGCCCTGGCGTGGAGAGTGGTGCCCTGATTCTTGCGCTGCTTTCTTCGAGCGTAAGTCGAACAGGATCTCTCACATAGTGCACGATCGTAGTTTAACTTGCCATAATTTCTGTCCCTTTATATAAGTATCTGTCAAACGGAACTAGCAATCCACACTAAAATAGGTAGGCTAGCTAACACAGTCACACTAATCACAATTTCACACATCCTACTTTTTACCCAATTCTAAAATCAGCTGACGTGGCGAGTTGAACTATTATCAGTGTACTTTGGTGATTGCACGAAGACACGCAGACTCGATGCCTCTGTCTCGTGTATAGACATGCGGACTCGATGCCTCTGTCTCGTGTAAAGGCATGCGGACTCGATGCCTCTGCCTCGTGTAAAAGCATGCGGACTCGATGCCTCTGCGTCATGTAAAGGCACGCGGACTCAAAGCCTCTGCCTTGGGGTGGCAGTTCTTTGCACCCGAATACTGGGAGGTACCAAAAGAGAGCTCTCAAACTTACTTATTTTAACACATTTTTATTTTTGTTTTATTTTGCTTTAAATTTGGTGTATGTGAGGGATGAATGAAAGAATTACTTACTTCACTTGCTGTAAAAATGATACACATGGGCGTTATAACGTTTTATAACAGAAAACATTTATTACAGACAACGAAATAAACGATTCTAATGTAAGGTTGGAGTCAGC
This sequence comes from Catoptria pinella, assembly GCA_963556745.1. Classification (NCBI taxonomy): domain Eukaryota; kingdom Metazoa; phylum Arthropoda; class Insecta; order Lepidoptera; family Crambidae; genus Catoptria; species Catoptria pinella. The sequence goes on from OY750777.1 coordinate 4,915,645, forward strand.
ATCGCAGGAGACCGACGACGTGTCTGTTGCTGGACCGTCGTGGGCACCACATGGCAGATCAACAATGCCAAGTATGCCGCAGCTAGACATCGCCGAAGATGCCGCCGTCGAGGACGACTCCACGTCAGGAGAGGCCGAATTAGCATCCTCCCCACCATGCCACCACTAGTTTGCCGGACGGCTATATAAAGAGTGCGCATGCAACAGACGGTTCATTTGTTCGCTGGCGCTCGGAACGTGCACATCGCTCTCGTCGTGACCTGTTTGTTCCTGGGTTAAGTGGTATCGTTAAAACCATCGTTTGATTATTAAGAAATTGGTCTAATTTTAGTTTCTGTAAAATTGGTGTTTTGTTTTTAATAAATTGCGTTTGATTTGATAAATTGGAATTAAATCGTTGTTATTTGTAATTTTAGTTTTTTTTTAAGAACTTTCACTTCTGGATCCTAAATATATTATAATCATGCTGAAGAAATTAATCGAAGGATCAATTAAGTAGCGACTGCTCGACATATTTTCTAGGAGTCAAATTGATGGTGATCAAGTGGAACACCAAATATTTTTATGCAAAAGTGTCTCTATAAATAACTAATACTTAAATAAGTAATTAATAAATAAATAAATATTAGACAACATCACAAACATTGCTCTGATCCCAAAGTAATTGCTAAAGCACTTGTGTTATGGAAATCAGAGACAACGGTGGTAAACACAGTTTCCTAACTATTTTATTTACCAGTGAAACATCGAAGGTGAGTGATCAACGAAATGTACTTTACTTATACAAAAGATTTTTAAACACTGTCCGTGTTATTACAAAAGATTTTTTAACACTTTTTAACTTAGACACCTGTTTAAATGTGATGCTGTCACTTTTTACAATATTGTTTGAAAGAGACAGCATCACATTTAAACAGTTGTCTAAGTTAATCGGTGTTTAAAAATCTTTTGTAATAACATGGCTGATGTTCATGTCATTAATGTAAACAAACAACTATAGTACTAACTACATGACTATGAAACAACACAAAAGTTGGTAGACTAGTGCATCTTTCGCGGATTGATTGCGAAGTGTCTCAGTTTCTCAAGTGAAAAGAAGCTTGTCAATAATTAACCTTGTGTACTTTCACTTCTAATGCTGTTAAAAACAAAGTAGAAGCTTGAAATACTTATGCCGTGCTTTTCTCGCATTAACCGATGGTGATTCAGTATTATTGCTTTTTGATACAGGTTCGTTACTAAAACACAAAAAACAATACTATTGAAACACAATTGAGACACCATTGTTACGTTGACATTACCAGGCTGTATTATCGATTGTTTTTCTTTATCATGATATGAATGCACAGGTCTACCGAACACAAACAAACGAACACAAAAGCTACAGTGCGATGCGTTAGTCTCACCGGTTGCTCCTGCGTGCGGCTCTGATCGGCCTTGTGCTGTTCGCGCAAACATACACACGTTAGTGACGTCACACGGTGATATGGGGTGAATGGGGTTGGCAGCCCTACCTATACCCCCTTACTAATAAAGATTATATATCAGATGTATAAGTTACACAGTGTTTTGTCCCTTTCTTTTGAATGTCAAACTTAAATAGTTTGACAGAGTCACCACTGTGTAACTTATACATCTGGTATATAATCTTTATTAGTAAGGGGGATAGTATTTTACTTCAGTCGTTAACTTAGGATCAATCCAATTGTGAACTTATCAATTAAATTACATACTTATTAGTTTTAAAGAAAATTAAAATACTTTAAACCGGTGATTCTTCAGACTTATTAGATCCATGGGCTATATTTTAGGTTTAACTGTTGTTCTTTGCATGCAATAATGTTCTGTCTTAAGGCTCCTACATTCCTCAAGTGGCGCCCTCATCTTAATTAAATTTATTGCTCGCTAAATACATAATGTATCGAAAATTCACATGTACAGATTGAAGCTAAGGTTCTATAGTTCCTAATGTGAGAAGCACATTTGCCTACTACTACTACAAAGAATTATATTTTACTGAGGTTATTGTTTGTAAATAAACTATAGAACCTTAGCTTCAATCGGTACATGTGAATTTTCTATACATTATGTACTTAGCAAGCAATAAATTTAATTAAGATGAGTTGATTTAAACCATAAATGGTTCTGACGCTTCTGAAGAATTACACTAATAGCTAATATAATAAACAACCCTAAAACGAAATATCCTATGAATATTATAGGTGGCAAGTTTTTTCTAATCATCGAAAGCAATTTTCCATTTTTTTATATTTTGAGTTTTTGACTGACTTTAATATCTTATATGGAATAGGTTTGCCCTTTTTTAAAAGTAATGAAAGATAATTGTGAAATATGTGAACGATATTATGCAAATGTATATGTTTGGCTCAAAGACCAAAATTGATCATTGAGTGAAAAAACCGCTCACAACGCGTTGTGGCCTCTGCCAAGAATCCACAACGCGATTGCGTTATGGTCATCATACCAAACGACAACAACGAGTTGTGGCAATGAAGAAAAGCCATGATAATGATGACATGAGCACTAGTTGGTGCAACCATAACACAACGGACAGATAATTGTAGTTTCCAATGACTAATAATTTGTATTCAACAATTTGTTACTTAGGAAGCTGATTTTTTTAAATAAAGTAATATTTTGAATTGTCATAAACACAAAATATTAAGATAAATAATATTAGAAACAAAATATTAGTCATTGAAAACTACTATCACCTGTCCAGTGTTATGATTGCACCCACCAGTGCTCAGTGCGTCGGCTTTTCTTCATTTCCACAACACGTCGTCGTGGGCGTTTTTATAAGAGCCATAACACGAATTTCGCGTTGTGGATTTTCGGCAGTGACCACAACGCGTTGTGAGCGTTTTTGTCGCTCAATGAGCGATTTCGGTCTTTAAGCCTAACATATGCATAATGTAATAGAAAGGGTCAATATAGGTTGACCAACTGTTCTGATAGTCACGGGTATATATGCCCAAGAGCAGGCGATAAAAAAACCACGGTTGATATAAAAATTAAGTAAAAATATTTAAAAAATAATAGCTTCGGATTACTTTACTTACGTCATCCCTTTTCAATTACACTGTGTATTATAATATTAACTTGCATAGTGAAATGATTGACTGTGCTAAATTCTAAGAACAAAGGAATGTGATCCTTACCATCAAGTCCCTAGGGTTGAACATTTCAGTGGCGTGCTTGTTGAGTGCGGCGAGAGCTGCGTTGGGCGGATAGCCCAGAGTGACAGGTTTGTTACTGTCGGCTTCCGCTGCTTGGTGACGTCTGGCGTTGTAGATCGCTTTTAAAGCCTAGGAAAAGTAGTAAAGAACTTGTCTAAATAATTAATATTCATTAATTGAAAACAGGTTTGTGTATCTCTGACTTTCTGTTTGTGTCTGTCTGACACAAAAACAGTTTAAATCAACATAGAATTATATTTATACCCTATTTTATGTTGATTTAAACTATGTTTGTTTTTAAGTATTATTTTATCTACTTAACTATTTTCTTTCCAGTAGAGTATTTCTGTTATTCTTAAATGTAAACCTGTTTGTTCGTAAAATAAATAAAATATATTTTTTGTCATGTTGTGATAAAAAATATATTTTAAAGGAGTGCTCCGTGGCCCAGATAAGGTTAGCAGCGTTTTCCGGTGAAAGGAGTGCAATTATTGAATATTGACTGGTCTGGCAAGCATGGAGTGCTATAAATGGGGTGTAATGTTCAGTATACATACGTGCGGCGTGCAATGTTTGTCTGTAAGATGGTTCAATAGCGCGAACGTCCGTCGAGGCACGCGGTCGCAGTCTATCCACATACAAGGCGCTTCTCCGCCTGCATTAGTCGGGCAATGAGCCCGGGCCACGTGAGAGAACACTTCGGATGCATTTGGGAATGTCCTGAGAAAAGGAAGTCATAAGAAAACATGGTTTCAGTTGAATAAAAACGCAAAAAACCGGACAAGTGCGAGTCGGATTCGCCCACCAAGGCTTCCGTACAAAGGACATGTCGTACCGTTCCTACATCATTTTGCCCACCATTCTCAAAAATAATAGTCTATAGAGACTCAACCAATCCTATAAGGGGAACCGTTTGAACAAAGTGATCCTATAAGGGCTCCGTTTTTCCTTTTGAGGTACGGAACCCTAAAAATTGGGTGGCGATAGCAAAAATATAAAAGATATTTATTTTTTTAGCGTGCGGCAACGTTGAGCGAGTTGAATAAACCGTTTCGATTACTGAGAAATAAATAATGCAGTTAGATTAACCTGCTCTGAGCAAAACTTGTCATATCATTTCTAGTCACGTGATCTTAAAACTTTTTATGACCTTAAAACCTCTTCAGATAAACGAATGACTTTTATCGATAGTAAAACTATAGTAAAAATCTATAATTTTAACGATTTACACTTAATCAAGACACAAACTGAGAAACATATTTTTTTTGTAAACACAAAATGTTTGTACAGTTGATCATTGTGGATAACTTTTTGTATTAGAAACAACCTGAAATCGCGAAAAAAGTCTCAGCTGTTTCATAGATTTTACCAGAGCTCAAATAAAAAATTGTATGAAACGCGATCAACTCTACAAATGATTTTAGATTTTGTGTTACAATAACTAACGTTGTACAATCGGCGCATGAAATTGTTGAGCATACTTAGAACTCTGACATATTAAAACATCTGTTATACTAACATATCACTTTCACTCTTTGCCTTATCTGTTATTTAATTTGACAGTACTAAAGTGCTCAACATTTCCATGGGCCGACTGTACAAACAAAACTCAAATACTTATTATAACATGAATAAACGAAAACACTAAATAAAACAAGTATATTTATATTTTTGTCCTATTTACTCACTTGCCACACCCCCTCCAGTGACATATCCAGGGTGTATCTTCCTGTGTACTGGTTTGAAGCTGCGGCTGCGATTGCGGTTGGGTTTGCGGTTGCGAAGGCTGCGGCGGGGGCGTCGCTGAAGGTTTGGGGGTCGGTGGTTTCGGTTGCTATGAAGGAAAAGAATTGACGATTTAAAAATGCTTGTTATGTGAGCTTATTTGAATAAAGAATTTTTCAATTTCAATTTTAATTTCGAAAGTATGTGGTGTAGTACCATAAGAGACCAGTGGTTTTGTCGCACAAACTTAGAAACAATAGTTTGAAAAACACTTTTCACAAAAGTACCTAAATATTAACTTGTTAAAGACCACTTGTAAAGAAAGTAGTTATATTTTTCAACTTACGGATTACAAAGACTTGATTAATGGTCATCAGAACATCACCAAACAAAAATAAAGAAAAACTTTAAATAAATATTTAATTAAAATGGTTTTAACTAAATCAATTGCAATTTTTCGATCTCTTAAAGGACTACTAAAGCAATCAGTATGTTCCACCTACGCTATCAATCTTACCTCAGAGATAGGGACAGGTTGCGTTACGACCATCTCTTTCTCACCAATTTTGGTGTTCCCCACCATCACTGGTTGACGAGTGATCACTTGGCGCATTACTGGTTGCTGGACTTGTTGCGGCTTCTTAGATAAACACAAAAACAACGCTTCACAAATATACATCAATACTCTTTTCTTATTAATACTTTTCTAAATAATAATACGACCTCTGTGGCCGAGTGGTTTGTACGCCGGTTTTCAAGGTGTCGCCATCTCAGAGGTCCCGGGTTCGAAAACGAACTATTCTATATTGGCTCAGGTCTGGGTGTTTGTGATACCACCGTTGTCTCTGATTTCCATAACACAAGTGCTTTAGCTACTTACTTTGGAATCGGAGCAATGTATGTGATGTTGTCAAATATTTATTTATTTATATTAGATTTAAAAAAAAAAATCTGTTTATTGAGACTAAGTCAGCATTTAAATAAACTGTCAGCAATGGAGTTCTAGTAAAATTGCACCTTTCATAAAGAAAAATGAAACTTTTTTTCATTATCGATGCATAGGTATCGTCAGTGGTGAACCCCGTCCTCTTTTTATCATAAGCGGCGGTATCGGCTAAAAACATTGAAGTTCATGTTAACTGTGTTTTGACAGAAGTATGTAATACATTGCTACTTTTCTTTGGTAAGATTCTATTTGTGCCAAAATGAAGGAGCAATGTATCACATACATCTGTCAAAACACAGTTAACATGAACTTCAATGTTTTTAGCTGATAGAGCCCCTGGTCTGACTGGCGCATTCACCCATGTATGACATCAGCTATTTTTAATTTCCCCACTGCTGGAGCACAGGCCTTCCTTATGGGTGGATAAGGAGAATGGGCTATAATCCACCACGCAGGCCCAATGCAGATTGGTGGGTGTTAAAGACTGCAAATGCAGCCGGGACCAACGGCTTAACGTGCCTTCTGAAGCACGGAGGAACTCGAGATAATACATTTTCCGTCACCCATCTCATGACCGACCCTTGCAAAAGTTGCTTAACCTCCGCAATCGCAGGGACAGGTGCTAAACCACTGCGCCACCGAGCTCTTCATTGACCCATAGAACAAGCCAGTACTTTAACAAATTCAGAGTGAACTCTGTTGTTGAAATACAAGTGCACTGCATAAATAGCATAATCGTAAAATATAACATTAGTGATAACCTTCACCTAACATGTACAAAAAATATACATACCGTATTCGCTTGTATAACCGTAGGTTTAACATCACTATGTATAGTACTTGTTTGGCTTATGATCGTGGGTTGCACATTTGTCACTATCTGACTTCTCGGTTGCTGCACTACTCTATGCATTCCCGGTTTTAAAGGCGCATTCACTATAATCTGCTGATTATTCGACACAGCTATAATCTGTTGGTTGCCTTGTATAATTTGTTGGCCACCCTGTATAATTTGCGCGTTGCCTTGCATAATTTGCTGGTTGCTCATAATTTGGTTGCCAGTTGAAGTACTTATTAAAGCTGGAGGTTGTTTCTGAGTGACAACTATTTGTTGCGTTTGCTGATTGACAATTTGAGCCTTGTGTGGTTGAGGCTGAGAGGTGATTATCGGCTGCTGACTGGCAGTAAGTTGGGGTGCATTCTGTGAAAATGATTTAAATATGTAATGTAAGTATTTTAATTGCGCATCACAACCTTTCTATTATTCGTCTAAAACTGTTCTAACAAAACTACACAGACAAACAACAATAAATAAATAGAAGCTTATAATATTCTTTTACAAGACACAATTACCCTAGCACCTGATAATAATAGAATTTGCCAGACACAACCCAGACGATTTTAATAAAAATACATTCATAAGTTTACATATTTTTTTGTTATATCACTTGATACAACATTTCTGTACCCAAATCCATACCTCATGCACTCCCAATGATATATGATACCAACTACACTACTAAGCACATCGAAATACATACAATGACTAGCGTATCGCGTTTTATACATCCCAGTAATAGCATTGTATAAAAATATGACTAATTAACAACATTCCCCAAATAACTTTTAAATTCACTTTAAAATTATTAATTTTTTTTCGCCATAATATTATTATAAAGCTTATATTTCGATTACCTATTGTCAGCCTCAAAAATAAATGAACCTCATACCATGTCACAACAACTATTACACCAATTCAATAAGAAGCAGCTATATGAACGCAGTAATAAATAAGTATGACAGGGTACCATACATCTATATGCGTGCTACTAGCGTGCCACACAACTACGTAAATAGGTAAACTATCACGTAAATATTATCGTTTTTAACATTTATTAATTTTCTTGGCTTAACTAATCTCGATACGCTGATCATCGTACAAAAAATGTGCATAAAACCTGCGCAATGGCCGTTTTGACCACAGTGATCGGCTGTGCCGTGCTCACTAGTGTCGGCTGGCTCACTATCACCCGCTGCGCGGACTGAATCACACCCGAATTCTGTGCGTGCAATATACATCTTTGTCACCTACCATTCACGGTATAATTTTCTTAAAATTATAGTTTTCGTGACGTTCATTCAAATATTTTTGTAAAATCTATTCCTTTGTTAATATGAAATATAACTTATGTAAAAGTTATTTACTTACATTCAATTTATAAGTCACTCTAGCATATTTATCACATTTAAAATTAGTTTAATCGATTTTAAACTTTAAGGTTACGTAAACGTTACATGGTTTTATATATTGAATAAAAGTCACGGAATAAACAGTGAATTGCAAATTAAACAATAAGTATGAAATATACTATAATTAGTAAAGCATTAGGTGATAATTTAAGAAGACACCAAAGCTATTTTCTTTGTGCAAATAAACTGTTAACATTAAAATGTAAAATATGATGTAAAAAGTTTTGAAATAAAAGTTACGAAGCCAGTGCAGGGATTGTGAATTAAATAATGGAACAATTTTTAACAAATAGACGAGTTTAATAAATATTGTTTTACTACATAATGTTATTTGTGTAGATTATATAAGTAATGCAGTAGTTATTTTTTTGTGCTTTATAAAAAGTTCATCGAGATCTAAAGAACCTTAACCAGGTAAGTATAACTTTTTATAATGTTTAATTTAACAAACTCAACATTTGAATGCATAATTTACAGATTATTGTCAATTTTTTAAGTGTTTTTATTTATTGATGGAACTTGCACGAAGATAGAACGCTCAGAAAACCATCCGTGAGCTTGCGCTCGCGATCACTGGTGCGTTGGTCGGACTAGGCAGGTAGAATTTACTATTCGTAAGCAAATTGTAATGTACACTCTACAATTTTATTAATTGTTATAGATGAATTCAAGCTTAACTTATGTGATTATTTTACAAGATGATGAATGCAGACAGTGTACGGCCAAACCTAAATAGGTTTTTGTGACACTGTTTTAAGAAATTTAATACCGTATTATTATTGTTGTAATTTAAATAAAATAAATAAAATTTGATAGATAATTACTACGTTTTTATCAGAAAAAGCATTTTCTAACAAAGAATGTAGTAATTGATACAAAGAAAAATCTGGAATCAAAACATCGACGCAAATAAAGAAGAACAACACCATCTACCCTCCAGGTACATGTTTATATGCGAAAGAAACTGATAGAGCTCATTAATGTGCGGTTGCATGTGAATTAGTAAAATTAAAAAATAATACCCCAATACAGTTAATATGGCCTTTGTCAAAATTAATAGTAAGTAAATAGTTTAAGTTGAAACGTGTTTTTTCCATTAAAAACTAATAAACCAATATTCAGTTTTAATTATCAGCAAATACAATTTCAAAACTTAAAACAGATTTTGACAAAATAATAACGAGATTATCGTAAAAAACCCAAGCGACAGTTGAAGGGTTAGTGACAGAAGCGAGACAAGCTACTGGTTGGTAACCTGTATGATTTGCTGTTGCGTTATGGCCTCTGTTGCCTGCGCAATAAGGCTGTTTAGCGTTGCCTCGTCCAGCCCACCAGGGTTGTTCACCTTTGTAAAGTTCACACATTTTCACTTACAATAAACAACATGAAACTACAATGATTTTCTTTCCCAATAGAAAAATTCAATACTTTGAAAATAATTGAACCGTAAAAGTATAAAGAAACCTAATACATATTTTTTAAGATGGTAACTAAATTGCTTTTGGATAATTTGAACTCCTACAAAGTTTTACTATAAATATATTTTTATGATTTTAATATCATCACTAAGGCATACACGTTCTTTTAAATATAATTCGGGTATCACATATATTTATTAATGTAAAAATGTATACAAATAAAAATAACATACCGTTAAAGTGAGAGGCCCGCCTCCCGTCGGCCCTTGGACTATAATAATAGTTTTCTGCATCATATTACCCGGTAAATTTTGTGTGATGTAACTCAAACCACCTGAAATAGATAATAATGTTAGACACGATAAACTTAATTCAAGCTGTACACTCTCGCCGAGATTTTTTTAGGCTTTCGTGAGAAGTGTTTACTTATTGTGTTAATTTGACAAAATACTACGAATTTAAAACAGCTGCAACCTAAATATTATGAAAACATCTAGGGCCCGTATTTATACACCGCTTTCAACATTGAGAGCTATCTTGAGATCAAACTTAAGATACTGATTCTTATAAGAACCGCATATCAAGGATTATTTTAAGATAGCTCTCAACGTTGAGAGCGGTTTATAAATACAGGCCTCAGAGAAGCGACTGTCGCTTAATTATCGCAATCTGTATGACGAGCGTTACTGAGTTTTGTGGTACCAGGCGTGCAGTTGTTCTCAAGCGTAGGGCCACCGGCCGGCATCCGTCGCCGTAGAGCAATAGCAGGCCACAATTTTTATTGAGTTTAGAACACCAGCTTTATGACTTCTTTATCACCTCTCCGTGAACAGACTATAGATATAGACACTATAAAGCCACGCAAACTTTGTCTGTACACTTTACCTTGTGAGGAGCTCGGAGTAGCAATAATCTGCATTGGCTGTTGGACATACTGCGTCGGTTGAGATGACATCGTCTTTTCTGAATACGATAACAAACAAATAATTAATATACACTATTTAAAAATTAACATCACACTGCTACTTTTCGAGCTGACTGTACTACTAATTTTTTTACGATTTTTATACGGACATTACTGCCTCCCTAACTTACAAGCTTCTATAACGTTACAATTCAAATTCGATTTTGAGCATTAGTCTACCCATTTTCAAACATATCTCTAATGCTCCCGGTAAGGCAGTACTTTAATAGTTATTTGTGCAACTATAGTATAATGAGGGCATTAAAACACTAATGCGGGTTTATCACACGAGTGTTTTAATACCTAATTATGTACAGTTGCATACAATACTCTGCTTCAGAACCTTCTATAGAAGATTTAAACTTAAAGCATGGATGTAGATAAAATAAATAGAAATCAAATGAAAATCATTTATTGCTGGCCTAATGCACCCATAATTAGTTTAAAACAAAAACAACAATAATAATAAAAAATAGAATACAACCAATTAGCAATGTATTTATTTACCTTGAAGAATGATCTGCCCGGACTGCGAAGATATGATGTTCTGGACGTCCATGGGTTGTACTTGTAACATGGGCTGTTGGACTTGCAATGTCGGTTGCTGAACCTGAGCAATATTTACGATGGATTTACAAACTTCTTCAACTATATGCCCTGGGGTATTACAAGCTCTTAGAACGTGTCAGTTTTTTTGAATGGCTATCAATAGGTCTCTTTTATTTGCTATACAGCGAGAAAGAGACTCATTCAGGAAACCGGCAAGTTTTAAAAGCTTGTAATTTACTTTCTTACTTTCATTTAGCCATGTCCTTTATTCTAGACTATAAGATCTGTTTTACGGATTCCGGTTAATATCATCAACTTATTTGACAGATAATTTCTTTAAGTGTGTCCCAAACACACAGCGGCCACAGAATATATAATAGTTGCCGCGGGCGCGGCGTTATTTTGATAGGCCGATACATAATCGATACATAATAGGTTATTGATAATCTCACATTGTATTTCGTCTGGATTAACTACTCGACTTAAATCAAAAGGCTCCATATGTGAATGCATAAAAATGTAAGTCATAATTATGGCATAAGGTTTTTTGGCTGGCCACAAAACATGCAGTGAACCCTAGATAACTTTTTCATAAATTGAAAGTGAAGTAGCTAATCCAGATGAAATACAATATGAGATCACGGGTCCATATGTGAATGCCTAAAATTGTTAATGCTGATATACTATGGCATAAGGTTTTTTGGCAGCAATTAAGGTTTTGAGGCCTGCGAATGCCGCGCGTAGGTGCTGCGAATGCCGCGCGTAGGTGCTGCGAATGCCGCGCGTAGGTGCTGCGAATGCCGCGCGTAGGTGCTGCGAATGCCGCGCGTTGGTGCTGCGAATGCCGCGCGTAGGTGCTGCGAATGCCGCGCGTAGGTGCTACGAATGCCGCGCGTAGGTGCTACGAATCTTGCGCGTTGTGTTTGGACACACCTTTAGAAACCCTTTTCAATTTATAAATTAAATCAAAATATAGGTACTTGATATTGATACTTGACGCTAATATAATCAAATACCTGCAATGTGGGTGGCTGTACTTGTAGAGTCGGTTGTTGTACTTGCAAAGTTGGTTGTTGAACCTGCATGGTTGGTTGCTGCACCTATTTGTGTAAAGTAAAACAATACAATGCGATTAAATTGACAATGTACAACTGAAATGGCTAGCTTCAGAGCGCTTGCGGTATTTTGTACCGCAAATCTTGTAAAATTTACTGTTTACCATACATTCTCGAGTGAAATTGCAGCGGCTCACTGTCTATCGTCAATTTAATCGCATTGTACTTAAACTTAGGGAGAATAGGGAAAAGCATTTGCGCATATCCCGTTTGTATGCTTACAAGGTTCATAATAGTAAATTCCTAATTATGCTTGTGATACTAAAATGAATGTGAACTTAGTTATTTCCATACTAATTTATTCGAAACTTTATTTAAATAATGAGTTTAGTTTTTTATTAACTTTATTTTCAATACATATTCAATGCACAAGATTAAATAGAAATAATTAGCATCCAGCCAGACATGTTATGTTAAGCACTCGGGTAATATGAGAAGCTCGAATATTTTTTTTGTACCCACGTTTCTTAAGGAAAAATGGTTCATTTTAAGAACACATCCACAAAAGGTTGATAATATTTAAATACTTATTTCACTTTACTGGCCTAACTTACTTGTAAAATAGGTTCTTGTATGACGACTGATGCCTCACCGGGCCCAGACACTAACACCGGTTGTGGCATTGTTTCCACCGGCTCGGACTTTGGCGGAATCTATGTAAAATAGCTTAGCGTCAAATTGCGTAACAAGAGCAATTAAAACTTTACTTTTACTTAACGAGAACGGTTACGAACTTTTTTTAAATAGACATTTATTTGAAATAAATTTTCTACCGACGTGACTCTTAAATTAACTAAATTATACTCAAATATAATTATTTTAATGGTGGTAAGATTTACTATATTAACCTTTCCACGCAACACTCCTGCTAATAAAATTCCAGTCGCCCGCTAGTCCAGGGGTACAGACATGTAATTAGTTTACGATATAATATTTAATAAATAAAGAAGATAGCAATTATTAAATTTAGATTTTTTGCATTCACAATGCTATTTTTATATTAAGATAAATAATATTAGAAAAAATACTAGAAAAAATCGACTCACCCGTAGCACCTCAGACGGGACTCGAACCCGCACCCTTGGGAATCCGGCCCAATGCACTGACCAATTATGCTACCGAGTCGCTAGTGGGAGCGGCGAAATTTTAAAAGATAGCAATATTAAAACGTTTTCATGTTTATCATTGACTCCCAATGCACTGACCAATTATGCTACCGAGTCGCTAGTGAGAGCGGCGAAATTTTTAAAGATAGCAATATTAAAACGTTTTCATGTTTATCATTGGGAGTCTGTATAATCAAGTTCCGTACTACACAGAGAATTAATTAATTCATTCAGAGAATGTACAAAATAACACAAGCAACATTGAATAAACAAACTTACCAGATCCTCATCTTCGAGCGCGGACGCAGCTAACGCTGCGTAGAGATTAGCTGCAGTTTTGGACACGCTCTCTTGTGGTGAAGAAACCTAGGATTTTTTTTATTAACTAAACTAACACTTTATGGAATAAGATTTTGCCAATTTTACGGATTTCAACGCATATTTTATTATTTTAAGTATTATTTAAGTTTAAACGTTTGGTCTTTTTAACTCCCCGGTGACGGCATTTCGACACCTATCTAGGATCATGGAATAACAACAAAATTTAAAACATCGCCTAAAATAATAAACGATGCTTTGCAATACGTAAAAGTGTTTAATCTCAATTATTCCGTAAAAGGTTAATCTAAATTATTAGATATGATATCCGTAAAAGTGTTTTAACTCAATCAAATCTGTAAAAATGTTTTATCTCAATTAAATAAGTGTTTTATCTAAATGAAATCTGTAAAATTGTTTTATCTCAATGAAATCCGTAAAAGTGTTTTACCTCAATGAAATCCATAAAAGTGTTTTCGGAAATCTAAAGTGACTTAAATGTGTAGTTACTGAATACGGAATCTCCGAAATCGCTAAACTCGAGGATCATCAATTTCAACTATCCAATAATCAAGTGAAGTTAGTTATAAACATTTATGAAACAAAGAAAAACAGTTGTTAAAGCTTAACAATAAATTTTATAAAAGAAATACAGTAACGCACCTCTCTCTTCTCCAGCTTAGGTTTCTTCTTCGCAGGCGGTTCCGTGTACGAGTGATCCGTAATAACAGTATCAATAATCTGCTCTTTCTCCGACTTCATAGCCTGCATCACCGCTTGCTGTATCAAGTGTCCGCTTTGCACATTAATCTGATCACTCTTCATCAATATCTGATTCTGTCCGTGTTCGTTCTTGAATTGCAATACTGAATTGTCAGTTTTCAATTGTATTAGCTGGCCTTGGTCGTTCTTTATTTGTATTAGTTGTCCTTGTTCGTTTTTAATTTGGAAGTACTGGTTGGGTTCCGGGTTTATTTGTATGACGGGTTCAGAGTCGGTTTTCACTTGGACAATTTGACCGGTCTCCGTTATTTGGATGGTCGGTGCGTTGATTGTTTGGCCCATTTGAACTACTTGCACGGGAGGATTGGATTTCTTTTCTAGTAAGTCTGCGAGCATTTTGTTTTGAGCAGTTTTCTGGGGAAACGGAATATTTATTATTATGGACTTCAGTATACATTATTTTTATAGCACAGTATAGAATATTACTTACATTTTATTAATACAAACAAAAATCAACTTCTTTGCTTTATCGACGACTTTTGTGGTGTAGTGGTCAACATGCCGGTCTACCACGCAAGAGGTCCCGGGTTCGATTCCCGGCCGAGCAGAAATTGAAATGATGAATTTTGATTTCTGTGACGGGTTTGGGTTTAACTATGTATACTAAGTATATATTTAAAAAGTATATCAGTTGTATAGCACCCAGCTTTGCTTAGTTAGGGGCTAGATGGCGCTGTGTGAAATTATCCAAGCGTTTATTTTTATTATTTTTATTTTTTATGGAACATATTTAAAAAAGAATACGAATAAAGATGAGCGTTTCGAATGCGTAGTATTTGCCTATTCTCTTGTTATAGACGTATTATGGTAATTTTTTATAACAAGTATATTAATTAACTTATGATAAAAACTACCATGGAATGTACATAATAGTATACAAAAACATCTGCCTACAAATATGAGAAAAAAAAATAAAGTAAATCAACTTACGATAGTCAATTGAGCTTGTTCATCTATTTGAATTTGTACGGGTTCATCTTTGAGGACTGCAAAGAAATTAAAAACAAATAAAAACTAAACTAATGAAGAGGCCGTAAACGTTTTGCCGCTCTCTCGCTCGCACATTTCAATAGTTCTAAAGTCTGAGTGCGTAATTAATTACAAAAGTGATCCACTTATTATACGCAGAATAATATTACGGACTTTTTAGTTTTGTGTTGTTGAAGTGCAAAAAGTTGTCGTTTGTGAAAGTTTCAGAAACGACAACTGTTTGTTCAAAAACACGAAACTGAAATATCATATAATTTGCTGTGGTCATGCTTGTAGGCAGAGCAGAGACCAAAGGTCAAGTATGTGATGAGTGATGACTCTTAGGTTTTTTGCCGATAATTCCAGGTTGTTTTTACTGCTTCCTATTATTATCTTATTTAGCAAAGTATGTAAACGTGTGTGTTACTAACCTATAGTTTCATCAGCCGCATTTATGAAAACCTGCAATAGAAAGTATTAATTAATTGAATCCTCAAACCAAAAAAAGTGGTTATTTTATAATGTTGAACATATTCAATTTACATAAATACCTTTTCTGTGGCAGGAGTGCTGCTAGCGACGCCACCTGGTGTGATAGTCGTGCACTTTATAAGCGCTTCAGGATCCACTTCCATCACCTATTAAACCATTAAACAAATCCTAAATGTATATCTAAATATTCAGATGAACAATCTTATCATAAAAGTTTGAGCGAAACATTGGCATGGCCATGATTTTAATTCTACTTTACTTAATACGTTAAATACCTAATTACTTTAAAACATTATTTCCATCAAATAAACGAAAATTCTGTCTAAAATGATTTTCTAGTTCATTACAGTAGTCAGCAAATTCAGCTGGAGGTAACTGTAGCCCGCCAAAAGAATCACGCGAAGTAGGTTCTGTATTATGCACGTTGGCGTTTTACACGGTCGCGTCGGCCCTCAGCGTTCGAGTGCGCAAACAAAGCGCGTTTGGGGGCCGCGGTTCGCGCCGCCCAACACTCCGCAAGATCCCCTCCGTTGCTCTACGCAAGTACATTAGTTTCCCAACTGTATGGATTGTAAAACTGTACTTATAGCTGTTAAAAACTCTATTTAGGACCATAATACTTGAATTAGGACATTAAAACTAAGGAATAATATTGCTAAACATATTTTTGGTTTATTCTATACATAAACGTATTCTTCATTTATTAATAAGGCAGAAAAGTTTACTGTGTAATTTACAGGCAACAGAAAGATGGACTATTCCGAAGTTATGTGGGCTAGGTTTATTTTATTTTATTACCAAATACTTCTTAAAAAACTATACCTGCTGATTTTGTTGTACCACAACAGTATTAGTCGCAGGTACCGCTCTTTGTTGACTTTGCTGGCGCTGTGCTACCTAAACAATTGAACGGAACATTAATAAAAAGTAACAGATTTAAAAGAAATAACATTTTTATCAAAACTACTTCAGAAGTAATGATATAAAATTACAGTGATACTTTAAACAAGTTTAAAAATTGTGATCGAAAGATAGTCGAGATGTTTAAATCTCAAAAAGCAACAGATTTAAAATAAATAAGATTTTTATCAAAGTAACTTTAAAAGTGATTTTTTATCAAAGTAACTTTAAAAGTGATAATGTAAAATTACAGTGATACTTTATACAAATTTATAAAAATTGTGATGCAGATCTATATTATCTAAGGGCTTCAATATTATCCTAGTTAACTTGGTAGTTTTCATACTATCTATGGAGCAAAACCTTATAATGGAATCTATATAGATAATCAATTGATAAAAATAAACACGCAAAATATTACTAAATTTTCGTGTAAAATCATAAACTACTTGTTTTTATTATTCGATCGAGTTTAGTCGATTAGACCCTTCAAATTGTTGTATTTTCAACATGCCTTCAAAAAGCTATTTCGCTTCTATGCATGCTTAGTTTTATCTGTTATTTCTAATGTTAGTTTATTTATTTGTCATGCTAACTACGCACGCATTGACACTGCCACTACATAAAATAAAAATACTGTATTATTAATCAAACTCAAGTCATGACATGCAAAATTAATTTATTGTTCAGAATATTTATACAACTCATTTGTTTTACCATTGTATAACACCTGCGTTTCTCAAAAAATCTAAAATAATAAAATCATAATGACAACTTTATACAAAAATAACAAAGTGATTATACTTAGTCCTCCATGTTGCTACATATTAAATAATCCGCGCGCGATGGAAATGGGATGGAACCTAAAATTTACTAATTAGTTAATTTTAAATTAATTAATCAACTAAATTGTTTAATTGTTATCTCACTTGAAGTTGCGGCAGCAAAGGTTCACCTCGGATGCGTGACACCGTGTTTTTTAATATCCCTGTGGCTGGCCGGCGAACAAACGTATCTCAGTTTGACAATGTTCCATCCCATTCTCATCGCGCGCGGATTATACAACACTTTACAAAAAAGCATTGGACGATATATTTTTTTACGTAAGGTAACGATATAACCAAAATATTACTAAGTATAACTACACATTACTAAATTGTTACTATAACTCAAGACCAACGAAATACAGTTTTATTAGACTGTGGTCCTTTGGTCAATCTAGCTTTATCTTCCAGTGCTTTTAAAGACACTTTTAACAATCCCACAAAATAAAATACAGTCAGTTTTAGAAGATACAACCACATATAATTTAGTACTATACAACATGTTTGGCCTATTTCACGTCGTAATTTTGTCTATGTGTTAAGAGCGCATAGTCTGCACACTAGCGCCGCCATTGGAAAAAAATCATGGTGCTTAAATAAAGACGAAATTGTGAATTATCTCTCTGTAGTGCACTCTGAAGAAGCCTTTTGGTACTTATTATAGCTTAAAGAATATTTTTTAGCCTGTCGTCTAGTTTAATAAAGTTTTTTTGTGAAACGTGGCCCTTTTTACCAATAAAACTCCATTAAACTAAACAACAGTCTAGAAAATATTGTGCTATTAAATATTGTGTAAGTTATAAAAAGTACCACAAAGCTTCCTCGGAATGCACTACAGAGAGATAATTCTCAACTTCGTCTTCATTTAAGCACTATGATTTTTTTTCCAATGGCGGCGCTAGTGTGCAGACTACGCGCTCTTAAACTTTAATCTACAATATTCAAAATTCATTTAAGTGACCAGCCTAACTATATAATTGGATTTAAGACCCGTGCATGACTTGCTTATTGCTATGTTAATTAAGACCTCCAAAGGAAAACGAGCTAGCTCCTTATAGGATAATCATGTAGCTGTTTGTTTGTCGGTCTGTAAATAGCAATTTTCTCAGTTCTGAAGTTGAAAATATCAAATATTATGATCTCTGAGTTAAGAGTAGTGTGTATTCTTCCTCAGGGTTCAAGTCATTCCCGAGCCAATTCATCAAAATCGTTTTAATCATAAAACCAACCGTACCAAAATCTTTTATATTTTTTAAATAGACCTCTAGTAAAACCAATTGGTTATCCATACTATAGGATATTTTTTAATAATAAAATGTTCTCTTAAAACTGACTGTATATTTAGGCAAGACATATTAGTGTTGTTAGTATGCACTTACTTGGTGTACCGGGGCGGGGCTTACTTTGTGCGCGAGCAGGTGCTTGATCAGTGTAGTGTTGGACGGGTTGGACTCCAGCGCCTGCGATAGGTGCGGATGGGGGACCGGCTGGCCTGTGGTCTGGATATTGATGCATCATTTAATTTTTTTCATTATCACACAGGGTGTTTCATAATAACCCGTAAAATTTTGTTTTTTATTTGTATGAGAAACTGCAAAGTGACACGTAAATAGACTATTGTTTTAGATAATCCCCATTAAGGCTCCGGCGAACAGTAGGCTTCCCATACAAACGTAATACCAAAATGATTTGCAAATTGAGCCTTATTAACTCTTCTTGTGATGTTATTCGGATTAACAGACAGTATTCTTCCAGGTTTCTATTAAATAAAAAATCCAAAATACTAAACATCACAAGAAGAGTTAATTGTGCTCAAATTGCAAATCATTTTAGTATTACGTTTGTATCGGAAGCTCTCGGTTCGCCGGACTCTTAATGGGCAAAAGCATAACACAATATTTAGGTCTAAGGTTGCCACTAAGTAGTTTAAAATGAAAAAATACCAAAAAAAGTGGCAGTTTTTAGAGTTTATAATAATTATCCAGGGTTGTATGCATCCCCTTTCTACCACATTCGGCTTTAGGGGATTTTATCTTTTACAATGCGCAAACTTTCCCACTGCTGGGGCACAAGCCTTCCTTACGGGTGGATAAGGAAGATAGGCCATAACCCACTCACCACGCGGGCTTAATGCAGCAGATTGGTGGGTGTTACCGACTAAGACCATTTCGACTATACAAGGTGTTACAAAAATACCCCTAATGCCGAATATGGTATATAGGGACCATCAAACTGAACAACTTTTACTATGGAGCCAACTCTGAAATCGCGAAAAATAAATCAGCTGTTTCATACATTTTGATATTTTCGATTTTATTTTTTGTATGAAACAGCTGATTTTATTTTCGCGATTTCAGAGTTAGTCCAATAGTAAAAGTTGTTCAGTTTGATGGTCCCTATATACCATATTCGGCATTAGGGGTATTTTTGTAACACCTTGTATAACTATCTTTGCTAATATTATAAATGCGAAAGTAAGTTTGTTTGTTTTTTACGCCTTCACGTCTTAACTACTCAACTGATCATCTTTGCGGAAGCTTGTTGTAAATAAATTAGAAACATGAAAACACTATATTTACCTGCGGCTGCGTCGTGACAACTTTGACTTCCGGAGCGGTTTTGTTCGTCAGCTGCGCTTTCAGTATCGGCGACGATGGTCCTGCTTTTACCAAGAAGATACAGATTGTTCTATTATCGGAAATAATGGTATATTAATCCACATATTAATCCATGTATGTTGTTTCAAAAAGTGTAATTTAAATGAGGTTCATTTCTGTTGCGAAATTATTGGTATTTTGAAATAGTTACCTTCTTGATTTTGTTTAATCAAACACTATTACTCTTTTATAAAAAGGGATCAGTTGTCATTTCAAAAGTTTGTACGTTTTTGTTTATCTTACCCGCAGTTTGATTAGGTCTGTTGGACGCATTCTTCGCACGTATACCTATATAAGCTTGCTGCGTTTCTCCTGTAGAGGTGGTGACGTTGTTAGGGCCCACCGTACCTCCGAATACAGTCCTGTTATAAAACTACATGTTAATTCATCAACGCCCGAGCGGCCGAATGCGGCCGTACAACAATAGAATATCTATTGAATTGAAAATGAGTCACTTTTCCGGGCCTTGAAACGAAAAAAAAAACGGTCAAGAGCGAGTCGGATTCGCACACCGAGGGTTCTGTACCATCTTTACTATTTAGAGACATCATTTTATTTTTCCTGTAATCTTAACATAAACTCATATCACATAAAATAATTTCTGATTTTTCTCTATGCAAACTTAGCAGATAAGGGGGGGAACGATATTTTTTACATTTTTCATCCAAAGTCGAAAACAATGCGGCCTATAAAAATAAAAATAAAAATTTGAGAATGTGCAAGCAGCGCTCTTTCATATGATACCCCATGTTATTATGCCCTAGTAGCCTCACTTCGAATTTTTAAGACCCCATTTCAGTCTCTGTTGCAAAATATATACAACATGTTACAAAAATACCCCTAATGCCGAACATGGTAGGTAGGGACCATCAAGCTGAACAACTTTTACTATGGGACCAACTTTAAAATCGCGAAAAAAACAGCTGTTTCATACAAAAATTAAAATAGAAAATATCAAAATGTATGAAACAGCTGATATTTTTTTCGCGTTTTTAGTTGGTCCCATAGTAAAAGTTGTTCAGTTTGATGGTCCCTATATACCATATTCGGCATTAGGGGTATTTTTGTAACATGTTGTATACATTTTTATTTCTCTCTTATCTTTCAAGTTGATAGCATTAGTAGTTCTCGAGGATTCAATTTTATACAAATATATTATGTAAGGTAATTTTAAACAAGATTCTTTTCTGTATATTATACCAAAGATGTTCAAACGATGACCACAGACACGCTGTGTATAAGTGTTTGTATGTGTGACGTATATGTGTAGGTGTTTATACATATTTTAAGTAAAACACACTTACCTAACCAGCCTAGGGAAGTGCGCAGGAGCAATAACTCCTTTCCTGCCAAGTTTGCTGCAACATGCTAGATATTGCCGGTATAGCTCTGCGGCGTCGTACGCGGTGTTGTCTGTAGGGGGCAGGGGTTCGAACGTTGACCTCAGCCATGCTTGGGCGAAGTGCTCGTTTTCCTAAACATTTAGGTATAAAAAAAATTTGCAACATGAGTCTCATTCGCCTCTTTCGTCTTAGACTTGATAAGAAAATGAACGTAAATTCATTTGCGAAAACGTTCAATAATTCATAACGATAGTCTTAAACATTTAGTAATTTAAAAAATAAACGTGAAATTATAATAAGAATTCAGTTTAAGTACATTATAATCGGTGCAAAAAGACGTTATATTGTAATTTTAATCTATATCTACTTGCATCGGATTTTACATATTTTTTATTGGAGCTGCACCAGATTTGCCCATAGTCCATTTTCGTAAAAAACAAATATTACATTACAAACCAACAATTTTTTAAGATACCTTCAAAAAGTTTGTAGAGTAGTATAGAATGGTAGGAGGATGGGATGCCACTAATAGGAAGGCTAAATAAAAAGATCTCACTCCAAGCTGGGTGTCGTTAGCCCGGGGACCTTATCTCCGTTAGCGAGATGTAGGTTTCCATACTATACCGTCGTTTCCATACATTTGTTGATATCAGCGCCATCTAGTGAACACGGTGCTGACTCGTTGTTGTACCAAGTGTGCGATATGTGCGGCGTAGGTAGATGCTGCCACAAGTTTTTTGTGTATCAATATGTAAAAATGGACCCTAATCCCTTACCTGTACGGTCCGTTGTTGTATGTGCGACTGCTGTAGCGTGTTGGCGGGCGCGGGGGCGGGCGCGGGCGCGGGGGCGGGGGACGGCACCTTGGCGGGGGGAGGGATGGCTTCTGCCGGTTTCTGTTGTACTGCCGCCTGCTGTTAAAATTACCGATTATAAGCCAAAAGGTTATAAATATTACAGCAGTCGATACGATTCCTTTAAGAAACTTTACCAGTCTTACCACAAAAGATTTTAAAACACTGTTCAACAAGCGACGCTGGAAAGCAATCTTGTAGTATAACGAAAAACGAGGTTTACGTGGGAGGCTAAATCATATTTAAAAAATTCATACCTCTTAAATGAACATGCAGAGAAATGTCTTTGTGTGGCTAAATATTGTTTTAAATGATAACTTATTATATGCGATTAGAGTTTACTATCTGAGGTTACTATAACCTATGTTTTTCACTAGTTACAGCAATTGAATTTTCAAACATACACCGCAATTTTGCTGTATCTATAGAGTGAAAACATAGGACTCGGCAAAATGTCAATAAATAAAAAGGCAGCTATTGTGATGTATGTAATGAATTTAAAAAGAAGACCATTTAAAATTTGATGTAATTCATTATAATTTTAAGTTGAAGTGTTGAATTTCAATGTATCTTTGAAACAAATAAAATGAAACTTATAAGGAAATGCTGTATGTAAATAAAGAAAACTAAATGTTGTTTTTAGTAACCATTAACCCCAACATCAATGATAAAAAAGTTTAAAACTTAAGCAGCTTTTGTGTTGCAATTGAAATACTCAACAGATTTATTAGAAAATACCATTAACAGGAGGATAAGGAGTAAAAATGTAACAAACAGCAATGAATAAAGAAGGTTAGTAAACATTACATTAATTTTCTTATGTAGGTACAAAGCAAGGTATAAATCAAATATTATAATGAAATAAAAAATAGGTATTTTATTAAATTTTATTTATTAATAAAAAAAATTGTTTTATGACAATCTGTACCTATTATGGAGATAATAGAAGAAAATTATACTTATAATAATTTTATTATAAAAGAAGCCTTTTATTCTTCTTCGTCAGTGTCTATTAATATATCTTGAGTTTTTTTATCTCGTTTTAGACCTAGATATTCATGCGCATGTACTCTAGGTATAATTAATTTGTCTACCAGTTTTTTTAAATCATTGTATTTTTGTATCGAAACAGGAAGTTTTTCAGGATAAAGACAAACCTTGGGTTGAGCGTCATTTAAGCTACACAAATTGATTTCTACAGTTTCGGCATTCGGCAACATAGAATTTTTTATAAACATTATGTTGGGGTGTGACTTTCTAAATGTAGCAATACATAATTTAGATATTTGAAAATTTTTTTGGTTTTTTTTGAAGGTTTTGTTTAAAATGTCTTCAAAGCCCAAAAAGTCATGACCCTCCAAAACAGTAACTTTATACGGGCCCGGATTTTTACGAGCCATCTGGATTACCGTCGGCCATGCTGATGGCGCCCATATCGTCGTCTTCTTAACAGCACGCTCAATCGTCGCGTGCATACTGTCTACCGGCATATAAGTATGCCCTGGTATCAAGTAATTCATTTGTATTGTATTTACGTTTTGGCACTTCGACAAAATATACCTTAACATGGCCAGAATTGTTTTATTTTTGTTTTGCCCGAAGCATGAGTCAGAGTAAAGCAAAACTTTTTGAATACTTTCCCGGGCGTCTACTTCTTGAATAAAATTATATAAACACGTTGCAATTTCGTTTGCTCCACGATGAGCATCAGATTCGGTCCATAAATTACAAAACCCTGCTTGTGTTTTACTTTCGTAAATTGTTAGATTATAAACTGCAATTTTTCTGGAATAATACAATGCCATATTATCACCATACGGTGTATTTAACACCTTTTGCATGTCAAAACTTGCGCATATCACACTGGGATCTATGCCATTAAGGTCCTGGTGGCATTTAAATCTTTTGTAAGATTCTTCCTTTTCTTGTAGATGTTGCTCCATTTTTATAATTTCTTGTTCATTTCTCACGTCAAACGATCTCGCCATGCATGTCATGCACTTATCTTTTTTAGGGATATGAAATCCAATATTATAATTAGCTTTAAACCAATTTGAAAATACTTTAAATGACATACTCTTTATGTTATTAGTGTCACAATTTGATGCATAAATGCGATATAAATTTGAAATGTTTTTAAATTCTTCAGGTAAGTAAAGGCGAGATGAATCTTTCCTGCAATAATGCGATGGTACGAGTGGTAAAGATGCCAAAAATGTTTTAGCGTGACTTAAGACATCTTCTGTAGTTTTGTTGGTACCACCGTTAAGTTTTCTTCCGTCAGATTTAGCAAATCCCTCAACTGCATTATCTAATGTATATAATAGAAACCGTTGCGTTATGTCTATTGTATTTATCAGGAATTTCTGACAGACTTGCCTTCTACCATCCCCTTCATTTATATAATAAGCGTAAGTGACATTTCTTCTAGATGATTCACCTTTGTCAGTAGTATGAGTTTTTATTTGTTTTTTTATGGCACATTGTGAGATCCAATCTTTTTGGCGTTGAGCGCTACTAAGATTCCAAAAGTAATTAAAAAGGCCTTTCCGCCTTTCTTCTGTTATTTCTCCACACTTCCGTTTACAATCGATGTTAATACATGGGTTAGGTTTCATGGTCTTAGCCACAACCTGTTCACCTTTCTTGTTGGTATAGGACTGTCCCGAATTACGTTTTCTTTGGTTGTCTCTACTAATTTTCTTCTTATTTTTAGGTTTTTGAGTCAGAACGCCTTCGGTTTTGTTTTGTTCTTCTGTAGCTATTTTCAGCGTTTTACTTTTTTTCTGCTTCTTCTTTTTCTTTTGGGTTAGTTTACATTGTTTCTTTTTCCCTTTAGATGATGATTCATCAGAAGAAACATCGCCGCTCCAACTTGAATCTTCAGAAGGAAAAGCTTCATTCAGCAACAGCGTATCAGCGTCTTCTTGATCAATAAAATCTAGGTATATTTTGTCAAAGTTAATTTTTTTTTTGCATTTTCGGTCACGGATTTGAGATTCATTGGACGTTTCAGGATTTTTATTTACAATAGGATCATTTTCGACCTGGGCTGTAGAGTTTTTCTTTTCAGTATAGAAGATGCCGCTATTTCCTTCGACAAGTTCTTCAGGAAAATTTGGTGATACGTAATCATCTGATGGGTTTTCAACTAGTTCCACAGCAATATTTATTGCAGGGTCATTAGGATTTAGTTTAACATTTGTTTTACAGTTTGCTACAACCTCAACAGCACAGATTTGGTCTTTGGACGCGATATTGTTTATTTCAGAATCTGTTTTGGTTGCACCTGAACATGCATGTATTTCTAAAATTGGATTATCTTTAGTGTCTAGTATATTATTGTTTTCATTAACAGCATCTACAGCAGTTTCAAAAGAATCGATGACATTGTAATTATTTATTTCAGGTACTCCAGGACTCTCCGTAATATTACTATGATTAGATTCAACAGTTACTTCAACATCGTAATATTTTTCAGTAGAGACGTTTTTGATTGCATCTGTTGAGCTTATATCAGGGAGGGTTTCGACTAAATCACTTGTAGGTGAAATAGGCTGTATAATCTGGGCAATTCTCTCTAGGTTAATACCGTCGACATCATCAGCCGCCATGCCAGCAGATTGTGAGTTTTCTGGAGGTGAAGAGATGTTGTCAACCAGTTTTTTTGTCTCGGACAGGTATTTTTTTGGATTCCGGAAGGTAGGTGTGAGTTTCCGTACATCTCCTATTACAGCAACCTCTTGACGTCGGGAAATGGGCGGTGAAAATGAAGTGTGTTCTGGCAAGTAATAATTGGAACTTGTACCTTCACTACTGCGTCTGAAAGATCGAACCTTTTTCCCATCCTTGAAGATAATTTCACTTAATACTTCCACCTTAGCTTTCTTATTTTCTTTATTTAGGTTTACTTCATCTTGCTGTAGTTTTAGGTCATCCATCCATTGCCGACGTTTCGTCATCTAAAAGAAAACAATGGAGACCTTCTTATTTTATTTTATTAAATATACAACGAAACGCAAGACGTTTTAAACTGTAGGTAAGTATTTATTTTTAATTTCAGACTTAATCCCCATTAATTAAAATATGTTAGTAACAATTTGTACTTTGACGGCCTCCACGGTGGAGTGGTGTTTGCGCCGGTTTTCGAGGTGCCGCTATCTCTAGAGGTTCTGGGTTCAATCCCCGGTCGGGTAAATATTGAAAAACCAACTTTTTTTTAATATTTTCTCGGGTTTCAAGTAACTAAAATTGGTATTGGAACATTGGTATGTGATGTTGTCCAATATTTATTTATTACTAGCTGTTGCCCGTGACTTTGCCTGCGTTATTATCGAGATACAATATAGTCTTCAAACGGTGAAAAAATTATTCAAATCGGCCTAGTAGTTTTCGAGATTAGCCCGCTCAAACAAACAAAGTAGATAGAATTTAGAGTACGTAAGTAAGTAAGTAAAAGATTTATTAGACATAGACACCACAAAGCAAAACTTACACAAAAATAACAATGGAAGAAAACATAAATACAGCATTAGCGGAGAGAAAACATAATACAATAAAACAAATAAAAATAACATAAAAAATAATGAATATTAGAAGAGAGAAAAAAGAACAAAAAGCTGTATGGTGTGAGGCTAAAGTAAAGGGCCCTGACTCAGCAAAATAAAACTCCTGAGTCATCCGTAGATGGTCAGAATGACCCAGAAGCGCTGTTATTCTGTCAGGGCCCTAAGGCTCGGACAACACTACGACAACGACGAGTAGAGTAGATTTAGTAGATTCATTAGTAGTATAGTTAATATTGTATTTATAAGTTACCTTTCCTAAATAATTGGTTCCTGTCCCGTAAATTTGCTCAATGACAAATTGGTAAATAGGTAGTTAGGCCTCAATAAGCTGAAAAGTAAATAAAACACAAAATTAAAACTATTGGATTATTTAGGTAGTTTACAAGTTAAAAACCTAGCAGAATGGCAGTTGTCATTAATAAGTAAGTATTGGTTAGATTAGTTTTACATTTCATTCACAATGCAATATTAGTACTATAATAAAAATACTAGTCGGGCAAATCTAAGAAGTAGGTACAGTTTGTCAAACTCATAGAAAATAGACAGCGTCATTCAAATTTGAGCTTTACGACAAAGAAATAACTAAACGTCAAACTGTATTTCTTAGATCTGCCAGACTGTAAAGTAAAGGAAAACACCACCTCGCAACACCACTGATAGGAATCGAACCTACGACTTTTCGTTTTCCGGGCGACTGCTCTAACTACTGCGCTACGGCGCCAAAGTCGTCGATTCCCACCGGTGGTGTCGAGTTTTTATGGTACGAATGAAATACATGAAATGGTAGATTTTGAATGTTATTATTTCTAATTCAACGTAACTATTAATAAGTGAGTGGGTACTAAATAATTAAACAAATTATAACGTTAGTTACATTTCACTGTACAGCTAATTACAATTTTACTTACCTATTTATTTACTTTGTTCACTTAAAACATGCTTAAAACACACTACACCGATTTCGCTTTCTCTCTTCGGCGCTCGCGCTTCGACTGGCTATACGATCGGATGATGCGTATCCCAGTGCGACAGGAGGAGAGGGGGTGTTAAAATTTTACGTAAATAAATAAGTGTCATTCTGAACTCTATGCATTATGCTGTAAGTATGATTTTACTTTAAAATATGTATTGGGAACAAACGTTGTAACTCTACATCTTGTAATAGTCTTGGGCGGCAATTTTGTTGTATCTATAACAGTTAAGCAAATTTGTTTTAACACGGGCTGCAAAATTGCTGTATGTACCATTATACTTATTTTGTGATTAGAACAAAACGTTGTATCTTTTTTGAGCCATTAAAAAACGGTCGATGTATCTCTTGTAGTTAACAAACTTTAAAAATAATTTTGATGTATCTCTTTCTTAGTAAAAAGTTACAGATTTATCCCTATTTACCACAATTTCACATATGTTTTTGGTTTTTTTCCTACAAAAATTCAACGTCGTAACACGAAAAAAAATCATCGTAGGAAAACGAGACCCAGACTGTTCGATGCAGTATTTTTTTCTTACTCCAAAAGGGTAATAAAAAAAAACCGCATTTTTCGAGATACGACAAGATTGCTTTCTACCGTCGAAGTGTTCAACTTAGACACTGTTTAAATGTGATGCTATCACTTTTTGGACAACATTGTTTGAAAAAAGACGGCATCACATTTAAACAGTGTCTAAATTAAACAGTGTTTTAAAATCGTTTGTGGTAAGGTCGTCAATGACTACAACTGTCTTGACTTTACTATTCAAATACCTATATTTTTCGGAATTTTTAAAACAGAAATAGATAATATATTATGAGATAAAGTGACTTGTAATTTATTGTAAATTCCTGTATTTTCTTTGGCAGATGTAAAACGCCCATTACGCGCTCTATAAGATGTAAATCGTACATTAGAGCTGTACAAAATATATTACTATAGTCTGTTTATCTTTACTTGTCCTATTTGGTAAACAATCTTCACCCAACTCATTATTGAAATAATCATTTATAAAAAACAACACATGGTTTTCCACATATAGAATTTTTGAATTCTATCATATCTAATATATCATTCGTTATTAATGAAAATTTGATTTAATCAGTTCAGTTCAGCGATTTAAGTTTAAAAGATGTATGACAACTGTCAAAAAATGTTTGCTAAAAGAATAAGGATAAACAGACTATAGCATCTGTCCGCGGCTTCGTTCGCTACGACATTGGAAAAATCACGTTGATCATGATATATACTATATCTGTGCCAAATCATAAAATGAATGAGTAACAAACATAAAATATTGTACATTTATAATAAAAAGTATTTTATCTTACCTGATGCGCATGCGCGCTCTGATTGTTGGCGTCTCTCTCAGCGACAGCGGCTAACGCGCTCGGCCCGCTCACCGTCTCTACTACCCTCATGAGAATACAAGCTCGGGGACCGTAGCTTTGTGCCTAAAAACAAAACATAATAAACAACATCACACACATCATAGTCTGACTTTTAAAGAGCTGATAAACATAAAATTGACAAAAATCTAATAAACGTTTCAGTCCCAATCAATTAGGAAAAATAAACTTTTTTTATGATTTAATTACAAATGTATAGTTTCAGATTTTTCCCTGTACTTCTAGTATATTACTTGCAAAATTTCATAGTTCTAGGTCAACGGAAAGTACGGTACGGTATAAGTGAGGTATCCGTACCTCAAAAGGAAAAACGGACCCCTAAAAAGCACGAAAATAAGCTTATAAAATAAACTGTTCAAAGATTTAAAGTAGATTATCAGTTAGATGTGTAAAACATCAACTTTCAAATTAGATCAATATAAAATGCACATTATTTCGATATACGCTTCTTATAATTAACATCTACTGGTCAGAGGAAAATTTCCTGTAAAAAAATTCAAGTTACCTCGACAGTAACAAGCGAGACCAGTGTGTGAACTAGTCCGGGCACCCTGGCGACTGCCTCGCACGCTCTATCGCCCAATGACGTCAGAGCGTATACGCATTCCAACGTACAAACTAACACCATTATGTCCCGAAGAGTTAGCAACGAACACACATCGCTGTAGACCTGCAAAATAAGAATGTATTAAAGATTAATATGACAATGACGGTGGGCCTCGGCAACATCACTCGCGAATGTATGACATGTATGGTGCGGACAGATTAGGCCGTTAATAATACGGTGTATTTTAACCACCACAAGCGTTCTCAAGTTGGTTATCTTGCATATTGTCAGATTAATCTCACTGTATACAAGGTGTTACAAAAATACCCCTAATGCTGAATTTGGTATATAGGGACCATCAAACTGAACAACTTTTACTATGGAGCCAACTCTGATATCGCGAAAAAAAAAACAGCTGTTTCATACATTTTGATATTTGCGATTTTACTTTTTGTATGAAACAGCTGATTTTTTTTTTCGCGATTTCAGAGTTGGTCCCATAGTAAAAGTTGTTCAGTTTGATGGTCCCTATATACCATATTCGGCATTAGGGGTATTTTTGTAACACCTTGTATAAAGAATATAAAATTAATAAGAAAAGAAAATTGTTGTAAGAACGATCAAAATGTAAGAGGTTAATTCCAGAACAACTAATAAAAAAAAAATCATTAATAAAACAATTTAAAAAAAATGTTTTATTAATGAAAAGCTACACTGTACATCACAATAAATGGCTATAATATTACCGGAATTGCCACTAATTTAAGAGGTTTAGAAATGGTTTAAGATCTACATTTTTTTCTATTATAATCTGCATAATCCGTCTAATCTCAATTCATTTACCTTAGACTCCAAAGCTTTCAACAGTGCGTCTTCATTGGCCTCGTTTTGCGCTAGTTTATTCAACAACTCTAACGCCGCCAGCACTCTAGCTCTGTCCGGAGAGACTAGAGCCGACTGTATGGTGGATAACACGTGCCGGGATATCAGGCAGGTAGCTGGGTCCTATGAAGTGTATAAACAATACATATTTTAGTTTATTCAACAACTCTAACGCCGCCAGCACTCTCTCCGGAGACACTAACACCGACTGTATGGTGAATAACACTTGCCGGGTTATCAGGCAGGTCGCTGGTTCTTAGGAAGTGTATAAATCATACATATTTTCTCTGTTCGGAGACACTAACGCCGACTGCTTAGTGGATAACACGTGCCGGGATATTAGGCAGGTCGCTAGGTCCTAGAAAGTGTATAAATAAAAAAAATCCCCGTCTCATAAAAAGTTACAGGAGGCGTATGAGTTTGTTAAAAGGAATTTCTTGAACATCAATTTATAAACCTTTGATAAAGTTATAGGAGGGTGCACCCTACTATACTATACACTTATTATATTAAGGGCCTGTTTCACAATGTAAAAGTAAGTTCTGAGTACCTTACTTGACAGATGACTTGACATACTTTTCATATCACAACTGTCAAATCATCTGTCAAGTAACCTACTCAGAACTTACTTTTACATTGTAAAACAGGCACTTAGTGAAAAATCTTCATAACAAACAATTTAATGCACGTGCTCGTCTACGCGTGAGCAGTGCCGGCGTTAGAGGGACTGACACCCTGGGCAAGAATATTTTGGCGCCCACTTAAAGAAATCCACCACGCGTTCTAGTTTGGTGGGGGAAGTATCCCACCTCCACTAATCGCCCCCCCAAATTTGGCGCCCTGGGCCGTCGCCCCATCGCGCCCCCCCCTAACGCCGGCACTGCGCGTGAGCATCGATGAGACTCGGTCTTACAGCAAAAAAGTAATATGTGTTATGTGAATTATGTTTAGGTATGATTCAGAATAGGTGAGTCAACTTATGTCCAGATGTTTAAATTTATCATTTATCATTGTGTAAATTTATAAAATATTAATTAAGCACGAAATATTTGTTTAGCAATTAAAATAAATACAATCAAGTCGGGTTATTTGCACCATTTATAACTCAAACACGGCTGAACGGATTTGGATGAAATTAGGCACACAGATACCTTATAGGCTGGATTGAAACTTAGGATACCTTTTATGCCGGTTAAAGGTCTCCTAGGGATTTTTTCAGAATATCTACGCGGACAAACTCGCAGGCGGAAGCTAATCTTATTTATAAAGAGAAGGTCGTACCTTTATTATAAGTTCTGCGGATACATTTCCAAGTGTATCTAAGCCGGACTGCCGCAAAGTCCCAACCCAACAGTTGGCACATAACAGCAAGAACCTGTAACAAAATTAACCACTTTACTTTTGCCCTGTTACCGAGATGAGAAAGCAACCAATATTATTACGTACATTCATACATTCTCTAGTTAAAGAATAGTCAGTTAATAGTACTTTATATGGTAGGGATCTAAACACCTAGTTGTGTCTGAAATTAAAAAACTACCCTCTTTAAAACCTAGTCGTAAAAGTTCTAAATACCTGATAAGGGTCGTATTCTTTGCCAGGTACTGCACATTTTCATCGTGGAATGATAGCGAGCGGACAATAGAGGCTATCTGAAGTACTCTCTGTGTGTACACACAGGACGCACCGCCTGGCAACTCTGGGGCGAACAGCTGACTCTCTTCCGAGGGTTCAGTTACCCAGTCTTCTAATATGTCCTGCGAAGAATATAATACGTTATTTTTTTTATAATAACTGCTCGAGCATATTGGAAATCGCTAGCTAAATCACAGTGTTTACATTTTTAGACTAAGGGCCTGTTTCACAATCAAAAAATAAGTTCTGAGTAGCTTACTTCTACTTCTTCTATCCATAGAAACTTATCGAAAGTTAGAGTTAAGGGCCTGTTTCACAATTAAAAAGTAAGTTCTGAGTAGCTTACTTGACTTTAGCTTACGTCGAATCATCTGTCAAGTAAGCTACTCAGAACTTACTTATTAATTGTGAAACAGGCCCTTAACTCTAACTTTCGATAAGTTTCTATGGATAGAGTGCAAAAGACAATATAGAGGTAAAGATCCCCATAAGACACGTGAAATATTAAGAAATGTAAGGCCTAATTATGGTGAAGTGATTCAATTTACGTTTGATAACTTTATGATAACACCAATAGCTCTGGTTGCTCTAGCCCTGGTTGCATAAACTTAGTCTCGTCGGCTAACTCTCGAGTCTTTCACAACACTAACTACAACGCTACTGACATACATCATATATCACTTTGTCCCGCAGTTGTTCCTCTTCGTCCCCCTGCAGCAGGCAGTCCGTGAGCGTATTGTGAGCCGCCAGTGCCTGCACCATGAGCTCCGGTTGCTCTAGCCCTGGTTGCATGAACTTAGTCTCGTCGGCTAACTCTCGGGCGCCTCCGCCACCCGCTCGCATTTCCCAGAACTCGTCTGGGTAGCGACCTCGGGCTTCAAAGTAGGAGCGGCCGATTGTGTCGCGTAGACTCGCTGGAAGAAAAATACAAGTTAGTTTTGAGCTAAACGGAAGGAAGTTACCACATAGAGATGGTTAATATAGCGTCTAGCGCCATATAGCGCACTATCTGTAATAGCGCACAGCGCGCGCTATGTATGTAGACGCCATGACGCGTTACGCGCATTTCTGTCGCAGCACGCTAGGTCATTATTATCGCGCGTGACCTTATATTGTGTCAGATGTTAGTTAAATTAGGGCTTTTATGACACAATAATAACTGTGCCATGAAAGCTAGCAAGACAAAAGTAGCACAACTAATGTTTTTGATGTATGAATAAAATATAGTGTATATATACATACAAATTTTTGTACATACAAATGCAAAGACAATGCAACTTAATGGTCTAAAAAAATGATATACTGTATAAAATTGAAACCTGAATCAATTAATAGATGTTATTGTAACTAGCAAAATTTTAGTCGTTCGGAATCGGCGATGAGAGGGAGAGGGCAAAGATTTTTTACTTTTTTTATATACTAACAGTTTCCATATTTAAGGCGAAATCTTGCTCGTTTGGCATCGACGATAAGAGAGAGAGAGAGAGAAACAACTTATCAGATATTAACAGATAACAAGTGTCAAATACTTACAATGGTTATAAACCCCAGCATGTGCTAGCAAGAAGTCCAGAATATGCGGCGTAGTGGACAAAGGCAGCCTGTTGGAATGATCAGCGGCCAATACAGTGCAGACGTTTACGGCGAAATCTTGCTCGTTCGGCATCGGCGATAAGAGAGAGAGAGCGAGTCTCTCCGAAGGACCTGCCACGCGGGTGCCCGTGCGGAGAGTTTCACCGGATGCTGTTACAAAATGAGGGTTATATTACTTTTATTATATTTCACAATATTGTTTTACAATTATTATTTTGGTGGCCTTTTTTTTAATTTATGAGAAGTCCTGACAAGGCTTGCGACATATTTTCAATGTATTCTAAATAATGATTTATATTTTACTACATTTTATTCTTATCTTAATAATTATTAACTTTTGCGAAGACAAAAACCCCGGTCTTTTTTATATAGATTAAAAAAATAACTTTCACTGAAAACATATTTTCAGATAAGTAATTTCAATAAACATACTCAACATATTTATAAAACACAACTTTGAATTTTATTTTAAAAACGTCTATCATTCCACTCTTTGATATAAACCCATTATCATACCACAAGCAAACCCAACATGATATTTAACTTAACATGCAAAATGGAAAATGATGAACATACTCCACTTTTCAAACCGACAAACATACAACCTAATGATAAGCACTTGACTGAACTTTTGACATAAATGGAAGACCAGAATGGTAAGTTAACACACTGCAACGCATGCTGAGAAAAAAATTTACATGTTACCAATCAACAATTTTTTTATAAATACTAAATAATTTACTTGAAAAATTTTTGCTGAATCCCGCGACCTTTGAAAGTCCGATCCAATGCTCTGACCGCTAAGTAGTATGGGTGTTTAGCGACAAATAATGGTCGAACCTTTTTTTTTAGACAAATGCATGAAACTTGGCACAATTGTTCCTTGGGTCAAAGTAAGCTGATTAAGATCGGTAGTCCCCGGGAGCGCCCCCTGGAGCTACCGAGTCACTAGTGGCATCAAAATTCAAATCCAAAATTCAAAACTCATTTATTCAGTCTAGGCTGTTACAAGCACTTGTGAATGTCAAAGAAGCTACGCCATCGGTTCGCAAACCCTAAGCGGGAGACCTTGTAACGAGAAGAACCGGCAAGAAACTCGTCAAGGGCTGCTTTTTTCGTCATTTTCATCGTCTTTATATTATATTTCATCGTCAAAAGTTATCTAATATATCCCTACTACAATTTTTTTTTAAGCCCCAACCCCACTTCTCCTCGGTGAAAACACTATCCAGAACATGCGATTTCAAAAGAACTCAGCAGCATTCATATTTTTAATTTTAATCCACAAGATTATTCATGTTAATCCACATGAGGTTTTCCATTCCCAATGCCAGTTATTCCATAATAATTAATGAACTCTCATAAAGACAATCAACTCAAACAGCACAAATAAATTATTTTTCAACCAATTTTTCAAATTTTGTATTTCAAAACTCTAGTACTCAGAATTAACTGCAGTGCTGCAATTATGATAGTTGAGTGATTCTTCAGAAGTGCTATATTATTTTTATGAAACATGTCTACCAAGCAATCATGTTTGTGTTCATTTTTTTTATTCAAAAACACTTTGCCTTTTTATTAAAGACAAACAATATTGCTAGCAAAGGACAACACTTTTTTTTGTCCCAAATAAAATAAAATATAACACTTAAACCTTACACACAGCCCTCACAACACATCTGAAGAATCATCCAGCTATATTAAAACACTTAACACTTTAAAATAACTTTATTAATGTTAAAAGTTGAAAAACTGGCATATCAACCTCAACCAGTCACACCACTTTTCCCTCAACACTCTTAAAAGTTCATCTCGGTAACTAGTGGGACTAGTTACCTGAGATATAAATACCACCACCGAATGAGATTCGCGGCATGCCCCCCGCGCGGCTCCTGCGAGGATCCTCATCGATGTCCATGTCGTCATCTCTGCCAGGCGGGCCTTTTGCTCTTTCATATCTGTAAAGAAGAAGAATGTTAAATGTTGGAACACTCTTAAAACATCCATGGATACGATAATCCATATGATACAATAATTTTTTTACCACCCATTCCACAACCAACCCTTGCGAAAATTGTTTAACCTCCGCAATCGCAGGGCCAGGCATTATTTTAATATACAACATGCATGTAAATTTCAGAAGTGAATAATATAAAAGTTGCAAAATACAATTATATATGATAAAGATGTCACCAGTATCACCATTATAACAAAATCTTTGTTTTGCTTCTAATATTTTGTGGGTAGTTGGGAGATTCTATAAATCAGAATGAGTGTGTTGTGCAATCAACAACAATGTGAGTACTAAAATGTGTATGATCTATTACTCAAGCTAGACACCGATTTCTTGACACCGATTCTAAAGTCTGTTTACTTTTCAGAGACTAATGACCAAATAATCAAATGTCATTTAACTTTGAGAGGCTCTCAAACATCGTCCTGTCACATCAAATGTCAAAGATACAACAAAGACAGCATGATGTTTGAGCGCCCCTCAAAGTTGAGTATTGTTTGAGTATTCGGCCATAAAGCTGTCAAAACAGTTTAAAGAAGACATTGTTGTGAACTTACTTTTCTAAATATGTGCCGTAAAGTCTTCGTAGTAATGTCGAACCATTTACACATGGGTGCGGTAACCTCAATGGTCGCAAAAATGATTCCCAAGTATCATACTGGTTAACCTAAAAAATTAAAAACAGTGTTTAAAATATCAACTTTTTTTAAGCCACCAAGGGAAAGACTGTGTGTCTGTTTTTTTCAACAAACCACAAACTTAAGAGTCACAGTGACTAATGCCATAAATCAACATATATAAGGCAGCTAACCATCTTGCATTGGAGGAGCCACATGCATAGCAACAACCACAGTGAAATTAGCGCATTGCACACGCATTAACCTCACTTATGGAAACAAGTAAAAACAAGGTTTTTTTTTAAAGGTCGGCAGCCTTAAACATAGTTACTGCTAATTTCTGAATTGAGCAATTGAAGTTGAGCACTACTCAGGCACTATTTTTGGTAGCTAGAGTAACATTGGAGTCTGGCTCACCTTCAATTTCACAATTATTCAGATACTGGCTGTTAGAAAGTAAACTATCAGTGACATGCCTTATTTATGCATCAAAAAGTACTTAATAGGTTAATGTTTATGAAAAAAAGACAAGAATAAAAGTACTTTCTCTTCATCCAGTCTAACCGAAACAATCATAAAATGTAGACAATATCATAAAACGAAAATATCTTAAAATTACTGTAAGTTCACCCTCTTTGCTACACTCTAACCTAAGCATGTGCAGTTTGTTTACATACAAACAAACCTTATCTTTATAAATTTTAAATTTGTTAAAATGGGTTATTCACCTTGCCAAGTCCGCCTCTCTGTTGCACCAATGAGTAAAGATGAAAAAGATCAATTTCTATACCATTCACTATTGGGGGTTTACAAGTGATGCTGTAAAAGAAAGATTTATTAAGTATGAAAATACCTACTATAACTATAACTTAGAAAACTTATTACTTATCCAAAACTTAAATAATAAGGTTCAAATGTTAAAAAGTAATTATAGTAAGTATAATATTATAATAGACCATAATAGAGCTTTAATTTTAGTCTTGACAAGTTAATTAGTAATAAGTGTTTTCTTATGAAATAAAGTTTTCTGTGTCATCCCAGTAAAGAGCAATTGAAAGCAAAAAAGGAGCACTTACTTTTTAGACTCATTGAACGCCTTTAGATCTTTCAAGAAAGCTTCTTTATCCTTTAAATAGCTGCTTGATTTGGTGTTTATCTGAGATTTTGCCATTTT
The DNA here is from genome assembly GCA_963556745.1 of Catoptria pinella. NCBI lineage: Eukaryota > Metazoa > Arthropoda > Insecta > Lepidoptera > Crambidae > Catoptria > Catoptria pinella. Next base: position 4,953,471 of record OY750777.1, read on the forward strand.
TCGTTTTGTTGTATACGGTATTAAATGTAGCGTCAGTCCTCGAAAACGAGACCTTGTCGCTAATCGTATAGGGTATTTGGTGGCCGCAGAAAACACGTAAATCGCATTATTAATTTAAGATATTATGAAGATGAGAATTTATTGAGAAATGAGAAAATAGGTAAGTTAAGTACCTAGGTACCTACTGAAAAATTCTTTCTTCATTTACTGACATGACATGACATTGACAATACGCCGGCAACCAACGCGTTCTTTCATTTCAGTTGCCAATTTGCTGAGAAAAAAATATGATTATAAAGTTCTTGGCTAGCATTATGAACATATAACTTTCTTTCTTCGTAGATTCGAGAATCATGCTGCTGGAAAAATCTTTTGTATTTTTTCCAAAATTTAAGCAATTTAGGTGATTTTAGCAAAACCAAGGTCGGAGAGTCAGGTTCGGGGCGGTTTGGACCTGTTGGAGTATAGCCTTCGGGACTCTATGAGCAGTTAATAGAACCCAAAAAAAAAATAATAAAAATAAAAAAAATTTAAATAAAAATAAAAAAAAAATATTTTAGACTTGTAAAATTTTCGGTAAATATTTTTTTGATGACTGATGACCCCCCCTTTTTTTGCTCTTATTCGATTAAGGATATCCGTAGAAACAATTTAGGCATTTTACACTTTTTTCGTAAAATGTGTATTTACCGAGTTAAATTGAATCAAAGTTTTTTTAGACTTCAAAAATTTTCGGCAATTTTTTTTTCGGTGACCGGTGACCCCCCCTTTTTTTCGATTCCACGTATTGATATCATCGTCCCCATCAATTTATGTCATGGGCATGGTGTACCCCCGACTCACAGTTTTCAAGATATTTAATTATGAAAAAAAATTAAAAAACTTTAAAGTTTGATTACTCGGAAAATATAACTCGCAGGAAAAAATGGTATTAATTAAAGTTGTTCGGAATGATAGTCCCATTAAGATAGGCATGAAAAAAGTAGGTGTAATGGGGGCATCGTAAGTGTCGAAAATTTTTCTAAGTGTTTGCCCCGAGGGCTACAATAGCACCGTAAAACCAGTCGGGACTCTGACAAATTCTTGGTCGGAAAAATTTGTTCCCGCTGATCCCCCCTTTTTTTGCTCTTATTCGATTTAGGGCACATAAAGGAACAGTTTTAGGCCTATAAACTTTTTTCTTTAAATGCATATTTACCGAGATATATCGATTTCAAGATTTTTTTCACTTCAAAAATCGATATATCTCGGTAAATATACATTTAACGACAAAAGTTTATAGGCTTAACACTGTTCCTTTATGTGCCCTAAATCGAATAAGAGCAAAAAAAGGGGGGGTCGTCGGGAACAAATTTTTCCGACCAAGAATTTGTCAGAGTCCCGACTGGTTTTACGGTGCTATTGTAGCCCTCGGGGCAAACACTTAGAAAAATTTTCGACACTTACGATGCCCCCATTACACCTACTTTTTTCATGCCTATCTTAATGGGACTATCATTCCGAACAACTTTAATTAATACCATTTTTTCCTGCGAGTTATATTTTCCGAGTAATCAAACTTTAAAGTTTTTTAATTTTTTTTCATAATTAAATATCTTGAAAACTGTGAGTCGGGGGTACACCATGCCCATGACATAAATTGATGGGGACGATGATATCAATACGTGGAATCGAAAAAAAGGGGGGGTCACCGGTCACCGAAAAAAAAATTGCCGAAAATTTTTGAAGTGAAAAAAATCTTGAACTCGATATATCTCGGTAAATATGCATTTAAAGAAAAAAGTTTATAGGCCTAAAACTGTTCCTTTATGTGCCCTAAATCGAATAAGAGCAAAAAAAGGGGGGATCAGCGGGAACAAATTTTTCCGACCAAGAATTTGTCAGAGTCCCGACTGGTTTTACGGTGCTATTGTAGCCCTCGGGGCAAACACTTAGAAAAATTTTCGACACTTACGATGCCCCCATTACACCTACTTTTTTCATGCCTATCTTAATGGGACTATCATTCCGAACAACTTTAATTAATACCATTTTTTCCTGCGAGTTATATTTTCCGAGTAATCAAACTTTAAAGTTTATTTTATTTTTTTTTATAATTAAATATCTCGAAAACTGTGAGTGGGGGGTACATTATGCCCATGACATAAATTGATGGGGACGATGATATCAATACGTGGAATCGAAAAAAAGTGGGGGTTACCAGTCATCGCAAAAAAAATTGACGAAAATTTTTGAAGTGTGAAAAATTTTGAAATCGATATATCTCGGTAAATATGCATTTAAAGAAAAAAGTTCATAAGCCTAAAACTGTTCCTTAATGTGCTCTAAATCGAATAAGAGCAAAAAAAGGGGGGGTCATCAGCAATACATTTTTTTTCCAAAAATTTAAAAAAAAATCTAAGTCTTTTTTCCCATAGCGCCCCGAAGGCTACACTCCAACCAAAACCAACATTTTGCTGTATATACATAGATTTCTTTGATTTCGCATCCCAAAAATTTAAAACATCATTTCATGATGTCATTTTCCTACTGTCACCTGTCACTGTCAAAAAACAATAACAATGCTACAATGTGCGTTGTGTTTGAGGTTAGAAATTAATTAATTAATTTCAAACTATTTTGTAAAAGTTTTGTTTGGGAAATTCATTATTTTTGTCTCAAGCTGTTAAATATATCAAAATGGTAAAAAAGAAGATTGATAACAGGATACGGGTTATGATCGAAAATGGTGTGAAATTGGGACACCGAACTATGTTTTTACTCGTTGGGGACAAAAGCAGAGACCAAGTAAGGAAAATGTATTTATAATAATTCAATAGGTATAATAAAGCCGCGTTGACATGATCAAAGTATACTTGGACCAAGTAGTTTGGACAACCACTTGGATGCTACTTGGACCATGAAAAAGCGCACTTTGATCAAAATGTTGTAAACTTGGACCATGCTCTAATTTCATCCAAGAATGCTTGGACCAAGTAGTTTTGATGACTACTTGAACGCTACTTTATCATGGAAGCGAGCAATCAAAGTGCACTTTGACGTGATTGTCTAATCAAAGCTACTTTGTCCAAGTTACTTGGTCCAAGTATACTTTGATCATGTCAACAGGTATCCAAGTAAACTTTGGGTCGGAGTTGTGTCTTTATTCCTTTACAATGCATTTTAAAACAAAGTTAAACATTAGCTCTAGTAGCATGTTTTATGTGATGTTTTAAATTTTTCCAGGTTCCGATATTGTATGATATGCTGGTAAAATCAACAGTGAAAGCTAGACCCACTGTGCTATGGTGCTACAAGAATAAAGATGAAGCAATAAGCAAGTAAGTATTTTTAATATAAAACCAAAACTGGTTGTGAAGAATCATAAAAAAGAATATCGGATAGATTATTAATGCTAGTGATTTACTATTTTTAGTCATGGAAGAAAGAGGGCAAAGAAAATAGCAGCTGGTAAGTTGGAGGTCTCAGAAGAATCACTATTTGATGCATTTAGAGTGGCAACAACAATACATGGTAGATACTACTCAGAAAGCCATGCCATGCTGGGTCAGACATATGGAGTTTGTGTTTTACAGGTATTTATAATTTAATGGCTAATTTAAAAAATAATTAAAAAGTTATTCCATAAAAAAACATCTCTTCTTAGGATGAAAAGTGTTCAATCTAGCTAATTCTGGTATTAAACACTTTTCATTTGAAGAAACAATGTCTTTATCCCTGTTTATGTATGTATAAATGTTCCACTGTAGCACAGAATACATTATAGTACAAGTACAGAAGGGACACTGCAAGATTATTTAAATAAATAGTGACTCGCTCCTATACAATAAAGTGCATTCAACATTCAGATCGCACAGCGCTCCCGTCCCCACAGTTACATTCACCTAGAAATTGCTTCTCTTCCTATCGCATACTCTCATCTCTTTTGAGTCTGGCGACGTTAGGGTTGTCTTACTTTATATTAGCGTAGCATAAAAGGAAAGCGATTGTATGTAGGTACTATGGTATAAGAAAAGCAAACAAAAATATTGGAACATTTTTGTCAAATATCTTAAGCGACAAACATATTAGGTATCGAACTAACGTGCTAGCGGCCGGCGCGCGGCAGCCCCTTGCATTGGCCCGACCGGTCGAGCCCGCCCCGTATTTATAGCTTCACACCTAAAGTGCCGAGTGTCACTGTCCTGAATATAGTAATCTATCTAGTAGTAGTCGCACAACTTATCATGGTTTTCTTTTCTTAACAGGACTTTGAAGCACTCACACCAAACTTGATGGCCCGTACCATAGAGACAGTAGAAGGTGGAGGTCTTATAATATTCTTGTTGAAAACTATGGACTCTTTGAGACAGTTACATTCCATCACTATGGATGTTCATGCTAGGTAAAGATTTATTACATAGAGCTTTTTCATGTTCATTAGAGACTTGTACTTTTTTATTCATCTTGTTTTTAAAGTTGACTTTACTCTTGAGAGGACTTGATTGAAAATTAACCAATTTAGAACCTTTATTATAATGTCTCTTCTACACTCTATTGGTTAAAAGAACTCTATAGGTCCACTCCAATCGGCGTCTCTGTGTCTCAATACCATTTTTTTTATTGCAGATTCAAGACAGAAGCCCATGATACTGTTGTGAACAGATTTAATGAGCGGTTCCTGCTTTCACTAGCTGATAATCCTCGTTGCTTAATCTTGGATGATAATTTAACTGTCCTTCCAATTTCATCAAAGACTGCTCAAGTTGAGCCTGTTGATATTGTGCCTGAGGTAATTGGTTTCTCAAAATTACAGAGTTTAGTTTCAAAACAATCTAACAAGTTGTTCGAATTACTTTCTAAAAGATTCTAGTGTATTATGTAAGTTCATCTTAAGCATCATATGACAAAAACTTTGCCTTTTCAGCGTGTGAATCCGAAGCTAACAGAACTAGTGTCGTCTCTGTCAGACTCACCGCCCGCTGGACCGCTGGTGGCTCTCTGTCGCACGTACGACCAAGCAACAGCCTTAGTCGCCCTCATCAATACACTAGCAGATAAACAATCAAGGTATGATACAAAATATTCATTCTTCAGTTTTTTCTAAAACATTATCAAAATTGATGATTTGACAAAAAGTTTAGGAAATCTCCTAAAACCTTTCTTCTCGCAAAATTCAATAGAATCTTCAAAGGAATGTATTTTCAGATATTTTATTAAATAGAGCATTTTGCTAATTAAGAGCCAATTTTTCAATCCTCGGGTAAAAGTATTAATAGCTAACAAAACAATAAAGTTATTAGTCTCTTTATTCGTCTGTCAAGTGATTGTCAATTTTTCAAGAAATATTCTATGAATAACTAATTGACCGATATAAAATGCTGTGCTATGGATTGCCATGTCATCAATTGATTTGAAAATATCAATATTAAACAAGAAAGCACAAAAAATAACCTCAAACTCACTGTTTATAATATGTGAAATAATGAAATAAATGTTATTTGGCCCTCAAAGGGCCGGATAGATTTATTCCTCAGATAACTGAGTATTTCGCCGAATAAAGCCTATTTGACGATTGAACAAAGATGTTTTGCTATCTGTCGAATAAATGAGACCATAACCATGTCTTTTCTTACAAAAATTGTAACTGGAATTTCGATGTTTTAAAAAACAAAGCCAAGGCTGTACAGCTACTGATTGGTAACTCAGGTACTATATTAACCCTAGTTTAGACAAACACTTGCTAGTTTAAGAAAACTTTCATTTTACTATTTCTTGAGCGAGCAAGTTTCTTCAGAATTTAGCTCGCCACACCTGTTTACACAATGATAATAGCTTGCGTAAGTTAACTTTTGCAAGTGGTATTGCGAAGTGTCCACTATCAGTAAAATTTGCAAAAGTTGACTTGCGCAAGCGACTTCAAATGTGTAAACGCTCGCGCAAGTTGACTTCTGCAAGTTTTTGTGACTTTCCAAACTTGCTGCAAGTTTTTGTGACTTGCCGAACTTGCTGCTAGTTTTTGTGACTTGCCGAACTTGCTGCAAGTCACAAAAACTCGGTTATTTTGACCTTGCAACAAGCGCTCGCGACTTTATTTTGGTCACACAATAAAGTTGGAAGTTTTTAGAGAAAATTAATATCTTTTCACTTCTCATGCTCGTAAAGTTCGTCTATGGCCACAGAATAGATATAAGTTATGGGTCTCAAGCTGCATAAAATCGCTTTTCATGCTCTAGTGCATTAAGTAAAATCTCGTCGTAAACAGCCACACACGCAATTAAACTTCGTTAAATAAACTTGTTTTTTCATTCTGTTTCTTCATTATTGTATTTACATAATCCATTTTTAATACTAAATTAAAACTAGGCTTTATTAATGAGTTTTCTAGAAATAAGTACATATTTCAAGAGCATTATGGACTATATATATATACTACGATGACCTAGGCTAAGTGCCACTGCTACGTATTAAAAAAAAAGTATATTGGCTCGAAGTTCATTTTGCTTGCACAATCTACTATTGCTGGAAATTTTATTTTTTAAGTAATTGCTGTATTTTAATATCATGATCGAGAAAAAGGCCAAGTAAACTCTTGCTCAAGTAATTTGTATGCAATGTGTGTCGAAACGGCTTTACAAGTCTTGCAGGAAGTTAACTTCTACAAACTTCTACCAGCGACTTGCATATACAGAAATTGCAGTCAGTGGAAACAGTCGTCAGTTGACTTCTGCAAGAAATTATGGAAGTTACTTGCCAGTGGACACCTCGCTGTAGTCTAAACCTCGGTTTTTAATCGTAGGCCTCCCCACTGCCTGACAGCGGCCAGAGGTCGCGGCAAGTCGGCCTGCCTCGGCCTCGCCGTATCCGCCGCCATCGCGCTCGGATATGTCAACATCTACGTCACTTCCCCACACCCGGAGAACTTGATCACTCTGTTTGAGTTCGTTCTCAAAGGCTTAGACGCGTGTCTGTACCAAGAACATATTGATTACAACATAGTCAGGTCAACGAATCCGGATTTTAAGAAAGCAATTGTGAGGATTAACATTGCGAGGAATTCAAGGCAGACAGTGCAGGTTAGTCATTTAAATTTATCTTGTTTATCCTGATATGTGAAATTGCTAGTGTAACAAGGAGTTGCGCTCGGATACGTCAACATCTACGTCACTTCACCACCCCCAGAGAACTTGGTCACTCTGTTTGAATTCGTTCTCAAATGTCTGTACAACTGTGTCTGTAAGAACATATGGTTTACAACATAGTGAGGTCAACGAACCCGGATTTTAAGAAAACAGTTGAGAGGAATTTGAGTCAGACAGTGCAGGTACCTATTTTCGTTTTTTTCTAGAACTTGCTAAGAGTAAAAAATATTTGTGATGTTTAACTCTATATACTATACCTAATATTATTTTTTAATTATATTTTTTAGAAATACATTTTCATATAAAACTGAAAAGGACACGAAGTTCAGGAAAATCAGAGATCAGAAAAAAAATTGTCAAAAGAATTACTTTCTTGAATATTAGACTTTCTTGAACTTAAAGACATGTAAATGCTAAAATATCTCTTTCCATCAAACAGCTGTCATTTTTCTTGATATTGAAATAAATTGAACTTTCTTATTAGGTTGGACTTGCAATAATTATTATTGTTGACATAGATCTATATTTGACATATCAACTCAATTTCCAGTACACAATCCCCGACGACCACTCGCTCCTAGCGGCTGCAGGTTTAGTGCCGGTAGACTAACAAGCAGCTGCTACCCCGCTAGCGCACGTCTCCGTGTGCCACTAGCGCTTTTGTAACTTACTAGGAAACTATATGACAAAAATATATTATAAATAATAAAAACTCAATTTCCAGTACATTACCCCCGATGACCACTCGCTCTTAGCGGCCGCAGATCTAGTGCTAGTAGACGAGGCAGCCGCTATACCGCTAGCGCACGTGTCGGCGGCAGCGCAAAGAGCGCCACTAGCGCTTTTGTCGTCAACTGTCTCTGGATATGAAGGGACTGGGCGCGCTCTCTCGCTGAAACTATTTGCGCAGCTGCAGAATAAGCATAATGCTCCGCCACCGGTAAGTTAAAGATAATATATATCAGTAGATCATTTTGTGAACCGTTAGATTAAAATTTCACTAGCGATATTATAATTTAAAGAATAAAATTGTCAACAGACAAAAGATTTTGCGAATTACCCGTAATAAATTTTGACGGATTACAATTTTCCCGAGGTTGTTATAGTATTTTTAAAGATAAGCTTCCTTCTGATTATGTCTATCGATGGCGGCACTAGATTTCATAATCATATTTTGCTCAAGCTGCTTTATCTATCAACGGAATCGAGGGGTACAGTTCGATGCAAACTTAACGGTGGTTTTGAAGTTAGCCGCTATGCGCGAAGCCGTTCCCCACCATGCACCTCTTCCACCCCTAGGCCCTTACTAATAAATATTGTATATCAGATGTATAGTTACACAGTGGTTTGTCCCTTTCTTTTTAATAATAATAATAATAATTTATTTATTCCAGATAACAAAGATCCATTATTGTTAGTAGCGACTTAAAAGTATGTTAGTTTATTTAATGTCAAACATAAATAGTTGGACAGAGAGTAACCATTGTGTAACTATACATCTGCTATACAATTTTTATTTGTAAGGGGGGTAATATCTAAATTATGTTCTGCGCATTGTTTCGTGCGATATTCCGACCCGCAATTAAGTTTGCATCGAACTGTATAATAAAATAGACGTATTTTAAACCACTTAAATATGTTCCTCCCAGATAAAACTCGAAGAACCGATCCGTTACCGATCAGGCGACTCCATAGAGTCGTGGCTGAACTCGCTGCTCTGCCTGGAGTCTCCGCCCCCGGCGGTGGGCGCGGGCGCTCCGCCTCCCGCCGCCTGCGACCTCTACCGGGTCAATAGAGACGCGCTGTTCTGTTACCATCGCGCCGCTGAAGCGTTCCTGCATCGACTGGTTGCTATATATGTCGCTAGTCATTATAAGGTCAGTTAGGTTAATATATTCAGTAAGATCAGGTTTTCTGATTAATTTTAACATTTCTAAATGTTTCGATCCCTTTTCAGGGACTGTGATACCTTAATCTTATACAGACTCTTAAAGTTTTTAACTTTTAAAAACACGTTTTCGTCACTACACATAAAGCCTCTCTCACAATAAACTGTTTTAGGTACACTATAAAATATGAGCTTTTCAAAGCGGAATATTGTTTTTAACACATTTACTGCTCACATTTTCTTTAACTATTTTATATTATTCTTAACAAGTAATATTTGTATAAACAGAACAGTCCCAACGTTCCCCATGTACTAACAGATGCGCCTGCACATTGTTTATTCATTATGGTCAGTCATGGGATGGGTGACCGAGAATTTAGTATCTCGAGCTCCACCGTGCTTCGGAAGGCACGTAAAGCCGTTAATCCTGGCTATAGTTGCAGTCGTTAACACCCACCATTACTAATCCTCGTTCGGGTTATGGTCCATCCTCTTTATCCACTCATAAGGAAGTCCTAAGCCCTAGCAATGGGAAAATAAGAAATAGCTGACGATGATGATTTGTACGTCCTAGAACAGCCCCAACGACCTGCAACTGCTGGCGGATGCGCCTGCACATTGCTTGTTCGTGCTACTAGCACCCACGCCGCCCTCCTCCGCTGCGATGCCCGAGGTCATGTGCGTCATACAAACCTGCCTCGAGGGGAACATCTCGGAGAAGTAAGACAGATATACCTTATTGAGTCTTCTTTAAACACACGTTTGCTTAAATGTCTGTTAAACTACACACAACTTTAAAAAATGTCTTTCAATTCTATCAAATCTTTTTTCAGTCTTTATTGTTATGCTTTGAATTAAAATAATAAAACAAAAGTGTACTACTGTACGTAGGAACCACACATGATAGCACTGACGAAGCGTTCGAGAAATATACTGCTCAGAAGCAAATACTTGACGACCTCCGTGGTCAAGTGGCTTTGTACACCGGTTTTCAAGGTGTCGCCATCTCTTGAGGTCCCGGGTTCGATTCCCGGTTGGTTCAATTTAGAAAACGAACTTTTCTATATTGGCTCAGGTCAGGTGTTTGTGATACCACCGTTGTCTCTGATTTCCATAACACAAGTGCTTTAACTTCTTACTTTGGAGTCTGATAAATGTATGTGATGTTGTCCAATATTGTCCAACTTTGCGGCTCAAGTGACTTATGTCTCTGTTTTTCTGTTAATGGAACTTTGTATCATGTTTATTTGTATGCGCAGGTCCGTGAAGGACAGCTTGGGGCGCGGGCGCAAGGCGGCCGGCGACCTCATCCCCTGGAACATCTGCGAGCAGTTTGGGGACAGACACTTCCCCAAGCTGGCCGGCGCGCGCGTCGTCAGGATCGCCACGCATCCGTCCTACCAGAGGGTTAGTTGGATATTTATTAATCAAATCAAAACATTCTTTATTCAAAAAAGATCACATAATAAGCATATTTAAACCGCCAATTTTTTACCTTAACACCTATTATGACGTCTTATAATTAACAATAAAAATGGGCGCAAAATACTTATTAGCTTTATCAGATGGAACGATATTTACAAATATGTCTATTTTTCCAAACATTAGATTCAATAAGTTACAATAAACATAGATTAATTAAAGTATTTCTATTAGTTAAAAAACACACTATAAGTTTGTCATCTAATGATTTTTTTTAAATGAGGATTTCAAAGTATTGCAGTTGTAATTATGATCATTTATTTATTTGAATTGTTTTTTTAATATACAGTTGCAATGACATTACTGTACTAGTGCATAGTGAATTAGTCTATTACATTTATTTGATACTCGAAAATTTATATACTTAATCTTAACCATTTGGTCCTTCACCTATGCCCTAAGGCACTTATCTGTGGTTTATCGGAGGGGTCCACATTATCTGGTTTAAAGTTAATTTTATTACTTTAAATGAGATAATGTAGACCCCTCCGATAAAGTAAAAAGTCAGATAAAGTACCTCAAATACCGGGGGCTAATAGTTTAGAAATCTTGTGCTATGCGACGATCCGTTGGAAAATTACACTCGATTGTTATGTTGAGAACAGTTAGGCCCCGCGCAGACAGAAAGAGTTCAGCCGTTCCGAGTTCTGCGTTCTCAGTTCTTTGTAACGTGTGTAACATAGCGCCATCAATCATCAATACATACAATTAACCTTTTGAGCGCCAAAGTCGTCTATACTTGACCAGCACGTGCGAGCCCGGTGCGCCAACGACATCTATAGTTGACAAAAAACCCGGCTTACAAAAATTATAATAATAATAATTTATCGACTCTTGGCAGCACTATATTTTTCGTAGGTATTTTTGTTTATTTTATGCTCTGGCGTGGACACAGGAATGCGTTTATGGCGTGGCGCCCAAAAGGTTAAAGAACGCGGAATGCAGAACGCAGAACTGGAACGGCTGAACTCTTTCTGTCTGCGCAAAGCCTTCTGCACTGTAAGTGTCGCGGAGATCGCGATTCTTCGTGCAGCTTAATGTTATCTGTGAGTAAAACCCTTTCCCCTTTTTGTTGGTTGTATGTTGGCAACACTAAAATAACGGTTGGAAAGAAAAAAGAGAAAAAAATGGGCTAGCAGCGAACGTTTAAAATGAGGGCGCGGTTAGTTCTGGGGTAACAGTTAAAATTGTGCCTCTCCGTGGTGTACGTAGCCCCAGGAGTCAAATCGTGAGTTAGATTGATATTATAATGCTTATTCTATTGTAAAGTGTAAAACTGTGTGTGTATTCGAGTGACCTTGGAATACAAGTAGTGTGCTCAGTAAAGAAGTAATGTAAAGTAAGTAGTGTACACTGAGTAAGAAGTAAAAGAGGGTTGTGAGCATTGTTTCGCTGCTGGTGGCAAGGGCGTGGACTGTAGGGGTGATGTGGAGGTCCAGAAGGGGAAGCCATAAATGGCTAGCCCACAATGCTCATGCGTGCGCGTTCAATAAGGTGGCTTCACGCGAGAATATGTGCGTAAATAATAGTTAGTTTCCCTTTAGTATAATCATAAAGCCACAGTGGAGTCATTAGCAGCCTCATGGTGGAGGTTTAAAGCTTTATGGGAGTCATAGGCACTTTAAGAGAGTCAGTTATAAAAGCCTTATGAGTCATTGGCAAAAGAGTGTATCTTATCCAAAGATTATGCGAGTCAATTTGTTATAATTTACGGTTTTACTGAGTAGATGAAATGTGTTCCAAGGTTTCTTTTCTTAGATCCATCTTATGTCGCTATTAATCTAAATAGTTATCTACAATCTATATATCAGTTTTTATGGTAACCCCCTAAATTGCGAAGCTCCGCGACATAAATTGGTGGAGGATGCTAACAAAATTCTGTTGGTTACTTTCGGGGTAGTTCAGTAAAAATAAAAATAGAATAAAAAGGGTAATGGTAGACAAATGGCAGGGTGTAAAAACGGTAATGAAGCATTTGTGTCTTTGTTTGGCTGGGGAGGCGCACGCTAGGTGTAAGTGGGTTTATACCCCCTACGTGTGCTACCTTCGGGCCGCGGGCTCCGAAAGGGTAGAAACTTGTTACTGGAAATATTATAGAAAATCGAATCTCTAAGGGCTGACTTTTCAATGCTCGGAAGAAATTTATTCGTTTGATGACGTATTATGCCGCCAAAGTTGAAAATATTTGTCATTCGTTTTTGTCAATTTTTTTTTTTTTCCTTCTCAAATGACTTTATTTTATTTGTTAAATAATTTAACTGACTGTTATCTGTTATCTGAGAATTGAAGGGAAAAAATCGGGACTAAAAAACTCTGAAGCCTGAATTTTATTGAGGTAATATGAAAAATCTGAGCTACGGTCGGAGGTGCCAACAGAAAGAACCCTGTGCGTATTACGAATGCATTTGTCATTTGTATAACATTATTACTCGCGTATTTTGCGTTTTAGTTATTATAAAAATCACGTTTTATTAAATCACACTTATTTTTATATGCATATATGCCCTTATGTTGTCTATGTTCTAAAGGTCCTACTTCATATGTTTAACGATGAGCTCGTAATAATTTGCATTATCGATATTTATCGATTTGTCATTTTTCGTAGTTACGAGATAAAAGAAGAAATAAATGATTAAAGTCCATTAAATGTGTTTTATTTCCTATGTATATTCGCGTTTTTATTGATGTCGGTTGCCATCGGCTACGATCCAGTCGATGGCGTTGGCTGTATGACATGCGGTGCCTTTGCCCGCCGTATAGTCCTAAAAACTTGTTAAGTCGTTTTAAGTTTGGTTCGCGTTGTGATCTAAAGTGATCTATGGTTCGTGACCTCTTGGCCCTTTCCGCTTTCGTGACCTACATAAGTTTTATATGACGCCATTTTTTTTCGCTCGCTTTTACTTTGTTTGTTGCGTCCTTTATTTTCTGAGTGTTGTTGTTACGGGACAAGTATAATATGAAAGTGCTATTGAGTTGATTATTATAAATCATCTATAAGATTTCTGGAAATAGTGGAATTTACCAACGCCTCGAGTTGGTTTGGATTTGGTATTGTTGCCGGCGAATAACCTATTAGCCGGTAAACTGGATGTATCGTGATCTGCAAAAATAAGGTAAGCAAAGGGCCTCTACATGAATAAAATAAAACAGGTTTTTTTTTATTAAATAAAGTATAAAAAAGTACCGCGATTAACATCGGTCGTACGTATTTCAGTTAAGTGTCGGTGGGAGCCTTGGTGTGGGTGAGAAGCGAAAGAGTACCCTCGCAAGTACGACTGTACACTAGAGGTAGGATTCAAACATATAAAATATACTTACATCTTTGAAATCAAAGGATTAGAACACATTAGTGACTTGGTTTTCAAAATTTCAGTTGAACTCGATTCAGCCGAAGAAAGTCTTAACTGCTTGAGGAAGGAAAGGAGATAGTCTTCTCTTAGTTAATTGGTCAATAGAATTTGGTGAGTATAAGAAAAGGGGGAGAGAAATGGTTCGATATTTCATTTAGCTGAGTATACTTAGTTCATAAGAAACTTTGCTACGGATTCCAGGTGACATCATTATGGAGGAGCTACTATTTTTTAATCTTCAACGAAGACATGAGAAGCTGACAGAAGCTATAGCCATAGCTGAAAACTGTATCAAACAGGCAGAGACTGGTGTCGATCAAAATGATGTAACCGCAGCCCAGATAAGTTTAAGAAGTGTACTTCAAATGTTCATTACTAATTCTGAGAAGGTTTCTAGTGGGGTTTCAAATCTTGATGTGAACCTAATGAAACAGTATTTTGAAAATCAGTTGAAAGCTGAAAATGCATTGATCAGACTTGAAATTATACTGGCAACCTGCACAAAAGGAGTCACCGGGAACCAGTCCAAGCTTCCTAAACTGGAACTTTCAAAATTTAACGGAAATATTCTTGACTGGATACCTTTTTGGGATAAATTTGAAGCAAATGTGCACAGTAAAAATATTAGTGATGTTGAAAAATTTTCTTACCTCATGTCGGTGTTAGAAGGAGTGGCTCTCAAAGCGGTAGAAGGTCTTGCGGTCACCAACTCTAATTACGAAATTGCAATTAAAATCTTAAAAGACAGGTATGGAAAACACCAACTGGTCATGGATGCACATAATGATGCTCTCCACAAATTAAAAAGGGCTGAACCAACAGCAGCAGACTGCCGACAAACTCTCGACACCATCGAGAAACATATACGTGTGCTAGAGTCGATGGGAGATAATGTTGATGGCAGCCATATGAGGGTCGTTATAATGGACAAGTTCCCAGACAACATAAAGTACCAGGCAAATCTTCAGACAGTTAATGATTATTCTGTGGTGTCAATACGTTCGGCCTTAAATACAGTTATATCTTCACTGGAACGCTCTGAGATAAATGTCACTCCTGGCACAAGCTCAACTGTGGTGGGTAAACCTACCTGTTCCATCGAAGCACTCCATGTAAATGTAGAAAATCAGAAGAATTCTAGGAAGAGGAAGTGGTCTCAAGGAAGAGAACAGCAAAAATTTAGCAAACAACCCAAAAGTAAGGGCCCAGTAGTCAAGAAGCCGAAATATCAGTGCATCTTCTGTAATGATTCATCCCATTACAGTGAGGACTGCTCTAAATTTAAATCCTATAGAGATAGGGTTGTTTGTTTAAAAAATAAGTGCTTCATATGCTTCAAGGAGGGACACCGAGCTAGTAAATGCTACAGAAAGAAGAATTGTATTCATTGCCATAAGATGCACAATAGAGCGCTCTGCCCCACTAAGACAAAGAAGCCCGAACAAGGTATAAATTCTAATACCGGTGAAATAAAGAAACAAACTATTGCCTTTACAAACCACACTTATAATTTTTTACAGACGGCAGTAATACAAATCAAAACGCCGCAAGACGAGATGCTGCCATGCCGGCTACTTCTTGATTCTGGCAGCCAAAGAAGCTATATGTCTACTCGTCTCGCAAAAAAGTGTAATATTACTCCCGACAGCGAAGATCATCTTATTGTATATACCTTTGGAGCAAGTAAACCTAAAGAATGTGTAAGTCCATCTGCCGAAATTACTCTCATAACAAAAAGGGGGATAGAAAGAATAATACGTGTGAATATTGTGCCACATATTACAAATAGGGTACCGATATATAAAATTGCAACTCCTAAAATAGATGTCATAGCCGATGATGATACAGTTGGTGAGACGGTAGACTTACTGATTGGTAATGATTTTTATTTTTCATTTATTAAGAGTGATCATGTTAAACTACAAGATGACTTGTACCTTGTGGATTCTCAGTTCGGGTGGATAATGTCCGGTTTTTTGAAACAAAAGGAAGAAAGGACGTTATCAATGACGACATATTGTCAAAGTCAAGATACAGAATGTTCATACTATACTGAACCAGACTTACCATTAAGAGATGTTGACATAAAGTTCTTGTGGACACTCGAGAGTATCGGCATCGTTGATTCACCCAAGGCAACGCGTGAAGAGGATGTAGTGAGATATTTTAATGAAACAACTGTCTACAACCGAGGGCGGTATGAAGTTAAATGGCCCTGGATTGAATACCCGCCAGAGCTGCCTACAAATCTAGGTCTAGCCTTTGGTAGATTAACAGGTTTGCTGAGAAGATTAGATCAAGAATCTATTAAAGAATATGAGGCTATTTTAAAAGAACAATTGGTAGCTAAAATAATTGAAGAAGTTGAGCCGGTTACTTCAGGACATAATCACCCAGTACATTATTTGCCGCACCACATAGTAAAACAAGATGGCAAACGAGGAAGAATAGTATATGATGCGTCTGCAAAGTTGAAAGGTCAGAAAAGTTTAAATGAATGTTTATATTCTGGTCCCTGTATGCTAGAAGACCTTACAGCTTTACTGTTAAAATTTAGAATGGGTAAGGTCGGTATAACAGCCGACATTGAAAAGGCCTTCCTTCAAGTTGGATTGCAAGAAGAAGATAGAGACGTTACAAGATTTATATGGGTGAAGGATCCGGCTAAAGAGTTAACAAATGATAATATTCTACATTTCAGGTTTCGCCGGGTACCTTTCGGCATCATATCCAGTCCATTCCTGTTGACTGCCACTATACGCTTCCATATAGCACGTACTAACGAAGTGCTATTGAAGGAAGTTGCCGGTAACTGCTATGTGGACAATTTAGTGATGTCTGTCGATTCATCAGAAAAAGCAGAGCAAATATATAAAGAGAGTAAGAAAGTTTTTAATGACATTTCTATGGTTATAAGAGACTGGGCTTCTAACAATGAATCCTTCAGTAACAGCATACCACAAAATGATAAGGTGAAGAACCAAAATGAAGTGAAGATTCTTGGTCTGATGTGGAATTTAAAAGAAGATACCTTACAACTTAATGCAAGTAAAATGTCACTCACACACATTAATCCCGAGTCCACCACTAAGAAAGATGTTCTACGAACATTGGCTCGGTTTTACGACCCTTGTGGCTTTGTTTCTCCACTTATATTGTCTGCAAAACTACTATTTCAAGAATTATGTATACGCAAACTGAAATGGGAATCTGTGATTCCAGAAAACCTGCAGGAAAAATGGAAAAACATTTTGAAAGATTTGGAGAAAACAAAGGTTGTAAAAGTGCCACGATATGTCGGATGTGATATGACAAATAATACATTGCGGGAATTGCACTGCTTTGTGGATGCATCGAAAGATGCATACGCGGCAGTCACCTATCTTCATGTAGGTGGGAAGAAAACAGAGCTAATAATGTCAAAAGCAAGAGTAACACCTATCGAGGATAAAAATAATTTAAAAATTCCTCGATTAGAGCTGCTAGCTTGTCTTATTGGTAGTAGACTTCTAAAATATATAACAAGTAATTTGGAAATACCAATTGACAATATCTTTCTCTGGACTGATAGCCAAATTGTTTTAGCCTGGATAAGGTCAAATAAATTGTTGCCTCCGTTTGTTGCCCGACGAGTAAATGAGATTAAAAATGTAGAGAAAGCTTTAAGAATACAGTTACGCTATGTAAACACGAAAGAGAATCCGGCTGATATAGCTACAAGACCAGAAACTTGGGAACCAAAACAAGACATGTGGTTTCATGGTCCAAACTTTCTTGCGAATGACAGAAATCGCTTGGCTCGTCAAGATTGGCAAACCAACACTGAAGATATACTTTGTTTGGCTGGGGAGGATCTGAACCTACTGGAAGGTCCAGAGATGACTTCAAAAGGGTATGAAGATGAAGAGACGATTCAGCGTTTGATAGATGTCCATGAAGATGAGGAGGTAGTCGATGTTCCATTTAAAGATAATATGTCTGAAATAAAGAACTTACAAAAGAAACACTACCCAGATGAAGTGATGGGAAATGAGACCAGTTTGTCAAGAAATCTAGGACTCTTTCTAGATGTAGATGGAGTGTTGAGATGCAGAGGTCGCTTATCAAATGCAAACTGGCCTTATGACAAAAGGTATCCTATTCTTTTACCTAAAGACTCATATTTTACAGGTCAGGTTATAAAAAAGGCACATGAATCAAATTACCATATTGGTGTCTCACATACCCTTAGCATAATTCGAGAAAAATACTGGATCCCACAAGGCCGAGCGCAGGTACAGAAGGTTGTGAAGAAGTGTCCGCAATGTGTGAAGCATGGTGGCGGTCCATACCGAATTCCTGCTGCACCTGCGCTACCTCCGGAGAGAGTGAATTACAGTACGCCGTTTACATTCACCGGCTTGGATTATTTGGGACCAGTATTTGTAAATACCAAAAATGGCAAAGAAAAACGCTGGATATGTTTACTTACCTGTCTAGCGGTGCGTGCTATTCACTTGGAGTTGGTTAAAGATCTTACAGCGGAAGAATGTTTACTTGCTCTGAGGCGTTTCGCAGCCGCACGTGGGGTACCACAAGTTATTATGTCCGACAATGCGCAACAGTTTAAGCTTACGAGCGAAGTGTTGACCAGTTCATACTGTGAAGAAAATGGCATTAAATGGAAATTTATAACGCAGTTGGCACCATGGCAAGGTGGGTTTTACGAGCGACTGGTGGCACTCGTGAAACATTGCTTGAAACGAACACTAGACAAACACATGTTATCTGATAACCAAATGCATACTGTGGTAAAAGAAGTTGAATCAGTGTTAAATACAAGACCACTGACCATAGTGGGGTCTGAACTGGAAGAAGTATTAAGGCCGGCTGATTTTCTTACATTAGGCAAGTGTCTAGAAATCAGTCCTACCTTTACAGAAGCTACAGTGACTGGTACACACACAAAGATTGATCTTATCGATGGTTGGAAGAGAGGTTACATGATCCTTAATGAGTACAAGAAAATGTTTATGGACCAATACTTACCCAGTCTTCGGGAAAGGCCAGTTCACACTCCCCGACAGCCACGAGTGAAGTCGAACAAGCCTGTTGAAATTGGTGACATTGTCCAGATCAAAGATAGCTCTAGCAGTAGAACTAACTGGAAGGTCGGAAAAATTACCTCTCTAATCAATAGTAAAGATGGTGTATGCAGAGTGGCCAAGGTAAAGGTGGGTAACATAGAGTTTACACGTTCAGTGGGCCACCTATATCCACTCGAAGTCGAGGCGTATGAGAACGAGAATTATAAAAATGATAAGGACGTACTTACCCCTGAAAAGGAGAACCGCAGCTGCGATCCTCACGAACCGTTGCCTTTTGACGCAGTCAGAGAGGTGTCAATGGAAATGGAGAATAATAATGATGAAATCAGTAATAAGCAGCAAGAAGTTCAAGTGGAACCAGAAGATCCTGAGAGCGTTGTGCCTCAAGGAGTGTTAGGGCTCGACCCCCCTTATAGGTTATTTGAGTCACTTCCTGAGGGGGCTGAAATCGAGTCAAGGGAATCAAGTGGGCCTTCTAGTGGGGAGGCCAGTGAACAAATATCAGTCCCTTTGACTATTGAAAATTCGTTGCATCAAGAAGAGTCCAGTAAGAGAAGAGCTGCGGCTGTTCGAGCTCGGCAAAAAATAGCCGAGTGGACACGCCACCTACTGATGTTACTATAAATGTTGTCCGCCCTTCGGGAGTGTCGCGGAGATCGCGATTCTTCGTGCAGCTTAATGTTATCTGTGAGTAAAACCCTTTCCCCTTTTTGTTGGTTGTATGTTGGCAACACTAAAATAACGGTTGGAAAGAAAAAAGAGAAAAAAATGGGCTAGCAGCGAACGTTTAAAATGAGGGCGCGGTTAGTTCTGGGGTAACAGTTAAAATTGTGCCTCTCCGTGGTGTACGTAGCCCCAGGAGTCAAATCGTGAGTTAGATTGATATTATAATGCTTATTCTATTGTAAAGTGTAAAACTGTGTGTGTATTCGAGTGACCTTGGAATACAAGTAGTGTGCTCAGTAAAGAAGTAATGTAAAGTAAGTAGTGTACACTGAGTAAGAAGTAAAAGAGGGTTGTGAGCATTGTTTCGCTGCTGGTGGCAAGGGCGTGGACTGTAGGGGTGATGTGGAGGTCCAGAAGGGGAAGCCATAAATGGCTAGCCCACAATGCTCATGCGTGCGCGTTCAATAAGGTGGCTTCACGCGAGAATATGTGCGTAAATAATAGTTAGTTTCCCTTTAGTATAATCATAAAGCCACAGTGGAGTCATTAGCAGCCTCATGGTGGAGGTTTAAAGCTTTATGGGAGTCATAGGCACTTTAAGAGAGTCAGTTATAAAAGCCTTATGAGTCATTGGCAAAAGAGTGTATCTTATCCAAAGATTATGCGAGTCAATTTGTTATAATTTACGGTTTTACTGAGTAGATGAAATGTGTTCCAAGGTTTCTTTTCTTAGATCCATCTTATGTCGCTATTAATCTAAATAGTTATCTACAATCTATATATCAGTTTTTATGGTAACCCCCTAAATTGCGAAGCTCCGCGACAGTAAGAGAGCAAAAAAACGAGACTATTAGATTGTTTCTTCAAGTCTTATGTCATGGTATAGTCAAGTTCACAGTTTGCGAAGAAAAGTTTTTTAGTTTAGAAAAGTAGTTAATGCCAACAAAGTTAAGGGCTGCACACCTTTCATCTTTAGATTCAGTGGTCTGTATTGTCTTGTATTTACGCAAAAGCCATAAAATTGAAAAAAAAAACATCTTTTGTATAAAAACAATGGATGTAGGTAGAAGACTAACTTTTAGTGCCATCCTGGCAAGCGAATTTGTTATCAAAATGTAAATTTCATAAATTTGTTGACTTTAAATACAGATGGGCTACGGCAAACGTGCTCTTCAGCAGCTGGCGGCGTACTACAGCGGCGACGTACCGTGCCTCGACGACGACCAATCCGACGATGACGTCACTAACACCAGACACAAGGAAACGCTGCACACGGAGACTATAGTACCCAGGTATGGAACGATCACCCAAAAAACCGCATTCGGCCCGCGTTATAGCCCTTTCTTATCGAATCGTAAGGAATGTCTGTGCCCCGGTAGTGGAGACATTAAGAAAGTTATGGTGGAATAAAGAAACTCACATACATACATGAACCCTAAACGCAATACAATACACTCCCTTTTTTTGGGCAGTCGTGCAAAAATTGCTGATGCTGAATGGTCCGATTGCAGTTAGGAAACTTATATTAAAGGTCGAAACGCGCTTACGTGCACCTGCACATTCCATTGCGTTGTTTTATATGAAACTGTATGAGACATGGTTAAAAGCATTACCCACGCGTTTTACAAAAAAAAATTGGGGATGGCATTTAGGCTACGCTCCAAACAAAACCTTTGGTTGGTTTGCAATACTATAATTTATAAAGAAGCCTATTTCAATAAGACAAAAAAACACATTTTAATAAAAAATAAAACATATTTGATTTTTTCCTAGCTAAAAAAGAACTTAAAAATAAAGATTAGAAGGTTTCATTCATTATTATTATTAATACAACAATTAAACTTTAAACTTAGAAGTGCTATACGTCTATAACTTTCTCCGCAGATCTAAGCCACCGACACTATTAAAACGGCTCACCGAAGTGAAGGCTGAGCACCTGGACTACCTGGGCACCAGCTTCGGCCTCACCGAGGAACTGCTCAAGTTCTGGAAGTCACAGAAATATGTCCCCGTTTATGTCAGGTCAGTTCGCATTATATCTACAGCTAAACGATTACCGCTATACATGTGTTCTTTGAGAGAATCTCGATGGCGCAGTGGTTTAGCGCCTGGCCCAGCGATTGCGGAGGTTAAGCAACTTGCGCAAGGGTCAGTCATGGGATGGATGACCAAACTTTCACTATCTCGAACTCCTCCGTGGTTCGGAAGGCACTTTAAGCCGTTGGTCCCGGCTGCATTTGCAGTCGTTAATACCCACCAATACGCAATAGGCCCGCATGGTGGGTTATGGCCCATTCTCCTTATCCACCCATAAGGAAGGCCTGTGTCCTAGTAGTGGGGACATTAAAAATGGCTGATGGTTGTGGTCGCCGTATGTGTTCTTTAAGCTATGTTTTTAGTTAAGCTCTTGGCTAACTACTCGGTATCGATCCTCTTACAGGTATTCGCGTGATAATAAAAAGTGAAATAGTTCTAAATATGGAACATAATTTAAGTATATTTTTTTTTGTTCTAGGACTTTCAATATTGTGTTTTAGTACTAAAACGGTTTAATGCTTACTTAGGAAATTATTTGCCTAGCCATTTTAACTTTCTCGCCACTATTTCTAAAATAGAGGATGATTTTTTCTTCGTTACAAAATAGGCTTCAATCGTCATCAGATTGACATTAGATGCTTAATTTTAACCTTATTATGATCAGTTAAGTGAGTGAACGTTTTAAAATGCCCCGTTTACTTAAAACAAACAATACTTTTGTAGTCAAAAAGGCTGTTGACGTAGACACCTAGTACATTACTACATACATTCCATTTTGTACATTACTATAAAAAAGAAAAAATGATCCTTTTATTTAACACAAACTTAATTTTCAAAAGCCTAAAGAGCGAGCATTCGTGCATTGCGGGGCACGCTACAACGGAACTCCTGGCTGAGTGAACAGCACGGACTTTAGCCGGCGGCAATTTGAATACATCAAATGCTGCTATTTCAATTGTCGTAAACAAATATAATTTTCGTAGTAAAAAAAGTAGTCTAAAATTTTTGTAGTCAAAAAGCTAACGAGCTGACGGGTGAGCACTCGTACATGTCGCTCCGTGCGCTGCAACAGAACTTGGCTGCTTGGCTGAGTGAATACATCGTGGACTTCAGGCGACCGACGGCTAGCGCGTTCAATAGATCATACTACAGTGTCTATTATAATTATAATAATTTAATTCTGACGGTTCACTTACGATTTAAAACACACAATTTCATAAATCCCACTATACACGTCGTCTTTTGGATGTCTCACCTATCAGGTATCGATGATCGCATTCACGTCCCTAGACTTGGTATTTTGACATGTGTCAGAATTCAATTCTCATATTAGATTAAGGGCCTGTTTCACAATACTATAGTAAGTTCTGGGTCGCTCACTTGACAAATGATTTGACATAATTTTCATATCACAACTGTCAAATCATCATCTGTCAAGTAAGTCACTCAGAACTTACTTTATGATTGTGTAACAAGAGTGTAGTCAATTTTCAACTTATTGAACACTTCAAATGGCCCCTTTTTTACTGTAGTAAAAAAGTAGTCTAAATTTATTTTCGTAGTCAAAAAGCCAACGAGTTGACGGGCGAGCACTCGTGTATAATGGTCCGCGCGCTGCAACAGAACACGTGGCTGGGGGAGTACAGCGCGGACTTCAGGCGGCGCCTGGCGCGCCTGCTGGGGAGGTCTCTACGGGGACTTAAGGCTTCGTTGGCGCTGTCCACTATGGTGACTGACGCGGGTGGTAATAGGCCGGGTGAGTACGGGAACTTTGGTCTTTGGTATTATTTAATAATGTTAGTATCGAATTTAAACTTAAAGCCTGACGACTTAAGGTTCGAAAATAATTGGACAAATTTGACAGATTTGTATAGCTCGATGTGATGTCGACTGTACGGTCACGTTCATAAATTTGTATACAGTTTAGAATTATGTCACTCTAAAAGATATTACTTTTTTGAACAGTGGCCCTACCGTGAGTTGATGCAAACTGTTTACGCTTCCGTAAACTATCGTTCTCTCTCTTTCACTCGCATCGACTGTGAGCAGTATATCCGATAGTTTACGGTAACGCAAACAGTTTCCATCGACTCATGGTAGGGCCACAGAAGTCGATGATAAATGACAACTACGTCACAGTGATATAGTTCTAACCTGTAAATATATTTTTAGACGTGACTGTACATAGCTTAAGAATTAGTGCTCATCGACAATTAGTGAACATCTCCAACATCCAAACTCAAACAATATAGCAAAAAAGTCGAACATAACTTAGTATATCAAATATCCCATACATTATTGAGTACACAATGTTTTTCAACATTAATATATTGAAAAAAAGTACCAATATAATATTCACAAACTGTTAACTTTTCCCATTTAAATAGTAAAAACCAACTCTATTTCACTGATATCAAATACGTTTTTTCAACAGCCCTCACCAAGCAGTTGATAGAGCAGTATCTCACCGGACACGACTTGTCTCGGGTAGAGTCGTACTGTCGACAACAAGCCGACTACAGACTTATTACGGATCTTCTCACGCCGCTCGCTGAAATAGTCTTTCATACCAAGAGTGCTATCAAACTGGACGCTGTGCAGCAGGTAATAAGGACCAGTTTTCCTAATTTTGTTACCACAAAGCGTGGTATATAATATAAGGTCAACACATACGCATGTCCAATCGTATATACCAAACTCAATTTTTATAAGGCCTTGGTCTCCTATTTATGCCGTCGGACGCTTACAGCATCAAAATGCTTACTAAATAAATGTACTGTTGTGATTCGGCGTATGAAATGTATAGAAACGTTTACGCCGACTTCAGACGTCACGTATAGCTTAAAATAGAAGGCCAAGGCCTAAATCCATTGAGTCTACCGCCTTACTTTAACGATAATACTAAGTTCAAGCGTATTTTGACTTTTAAGCCTCTACTTTTATAGTTTTATTATTGTAATTTCTTTGTCTACAACCCCGCTTATTTCAGTATTACAGGAGTCGCTAGAGACAAAAGAGCGTGAGCGACAAAAACACTATAAAAATAGGGATTTAAAATGTTAAATTAGGCCAAGTTTACATTCATAAAGTTACGCATATTCATATTCATACAGTGTGCTCTAAATAATATAATAATTTTACAAAACATTTATTTGGTTATCAAAACCATACAGTTCTATTTTAAATATTTTTTTTTTCTCAGGTCGTTTTTATAGCTATGGGCTTCCAAATGAAAGACGTAGATGATATAGCAGGTGAACTAGGTCTCCCAGGCTCACAAATTCTAGCTAAATTCTATGAAGCGTGTAAAAAAATCAACTCTGCAATAAACGCCGTACTTGAAGATACAGCGGCCAAAGAGATAGGCATTGATGATAAGACTGCGGAGGTTGATGGCCAAGCGCCTATCAAGCAGAGCTTACAGGAGGAACTGTCGAAGGCAGCTAAGGTAATTGGTGCATTTTGCTTGTTGTATTTAGGTATTGTTGTGTGGAATAAAGTTAACTAATTAATGTTGAGGTTTTACTTTATACCAACACCCTTATTAGCACAACAAACAGACCAATTTATATCGAGTATTTTTACTCGCATTATTTACGATAGATCTTCGTACTAAAAGTACAGAGGGCCCCGACAAGTGGCAAACGCTTTGCTTTTCGATTATTCGAATAGAATAGAAGTGACATTAGGTGTATGAAATTGACATTTCAAAACGGCGTGATTGTCTATGGTCAGCGACATCTTATGTCAATTACATACTAATTTCTATTCTATTCAAATTGTAGAAAGCCACTTGGCTATAGGGCCAAGTTACTTTTTGATCAGAGAAATCAAAGTTTATTATAGCTTGGCTGAATAGATGTTATTTGATAGCAATCTTTTGCCTATTAACTAGTCTATATTTTTGAATTATTACCTGCTAGAAGAACCAAATTATTATTTTTTACTGAAGATTTAGCGTGATATCATAGTATGACAATTAATTTAATATATATTTAAAAAAATTGTGATTGAGAAACAAAAACTGGAAATACTTAAGATAAACATCTTTATTGGTAATTTGGTCAATTAACAGAAAAATTTTAAATGAACAAAACTAGAAACTAAGTTTAAAAAATATTACAAGTACTTACCTAAATCTTTACGAGGCTTTATCAGGCTATAAGCAGGAAAATTGAGGTCTTTTAAATTAATAATTCAAATCTAATAATATTTACATTTCAATCTTTCGGAACACAACACAAAGTCCTGTAATTTAATTTCATAATTCAGGATCTGGAGCGCAAACAGAGGAAAGAGCTATCGCGGTTAATGGGCGAAGATCTCGCGCAGTACCGGATCAAAGGCAGCGACATGGACTGGGGCCACGCGCTCACGGGCTCCAACCAGAAGACACTCGTATCTGTTAAAAGGTGATTAAACATACGGTCTACCATACGCTTACTTCATTAAAAAGAGAAATGGCGAGATAATTTCATGTTTGACAGGTCTCCAATAGCCACCTACAGCAGCGCCACCAAGCTGATACTACTACTAACTAACTAATCTGAGCAGTTCCAGAAGTATCCGATTGGGCAGCGCCACTGTTTTTGTAGACCAAAGGGCCTACTCAAATAGTCATTCTACTAAAATTAACGCTAGTAGCATATAATGACAATGCATGGGATTGACAGGAGCTAAGCGTTAGCTTATGTCATTCCCATACATAGTTATTCTATTTTACTAGCGTTAATTTTAGTAGACTGGCCATTTGAGTAGGGGCTGTCAAGATTATCCTGCCATTAGAAATGTCGCGAATGTGGTCAGTTGCTAGTGGCGCTAGTTTCCATGACATATTCGTGACAGACACTTGACCCGATTATACACCAAGTTATTGAGTTATTTTTTGACTGCTGTAAAATCTTGAGTCTTCCCATTCCCAAGTACGGAAGAGCTCGAGATAATACAAAAAATAACAGACCCTAGCAATAGTTACCTAGGTGTATAATAATAATTAATATTTTTTATTTCATATTTCAAAGTTACACTTAACCGCCGCAATCATAGGCTACGCGCTATACTACTGCGCCACAAGTTAAAAGTTTAGTACCTACACCCTGCACCTAGATTACGAAACTCTTCAACTCCCAATATAATTAATTATAATAATTAAACTATTATAATATCAAAGGCGGCAATATCCACTCAATGACATTTTTTTTTCTTTTTTTTTCATTGTAGGACAATGGCGGTTTTGTTACGAACTCTATTTTTAAACAGTATTTTGTATAGGATATTGCCATAATTAATGTGTAATGTGTTTACCTATACAAACTACGTTCATAGATTAATATAACGCCATTTTCAGTTCATTTTTGACATTAAGTGGATATTGCCGCCTCTGATATTATATATTCAATTTTATTTCAATTTTTTTAACACCGCTTTGAATTTTTTTCATTCTAGCGGAGAGAAGCGACTCGGCGATGACAGCAAGGAAATCGACGATTTAATAGATTCACACGCGAACAAAAACAAGAAGAAAAAGAAACACACCAGAAATTAGACGCAATAAATTGTTCGTATTATAATCTATTTTTTATTTGTCACTAGGTAGTTTTGCTAAAACCTGTACAGTCGAGTTCATTAATATGTAAGCACTTTTGACAGATGTTGGCTTTTATCACAAAGGCATAAGGTTGATGAACTGTCAAACTTACTTACATGAGTATAGGTTTTTATTAAATAAAAAATCCATAATACTAACCCAATTCAAAATAAATGCAAATTACATTTTTCATAGAAAACTGTAAATTGCATTTATTTTTATTTGGTTGAAGAAAGAACAAGAAAGAATTTTACATAGACAAATACTGTCTTAACCCGAATAACATCACAAGAAGAAATAAAACACTTTTAACGGATTACAGCGCGTATATTATTAATTCAGGTGTTGTTTTAGAATTATTTAGTTTGTATTTATTGGTTTTTTAGAATTCCCGACGTTTCGACATCTTTCCAGGGGCCGTGGTCACGGGAGAACTAAAGCAAAAAGGCTGTAATCCGTAAAAAGTGTTTTATTTCTAATGAACTGTACGCGCGAAAGTCTTAGAAGTGTATATCACAAGAAGAGTTAATCATGCTCATATTTCAAATCAAATTTTTAACCGACTTCAAAAAAAGGAGGAGGTTCTATGTTCGACTGTTTTTGCTATTACGTTTGTATGGGAAGCTCACTATTCGACGGACTCTTAAACGCAAAACAAACTCTGGCACTTGGCGGGCAAACTATCATCATCATCCGCATAGTTAAACAGTCTGAATTCTTCCATTTTTGTTTTAAATGTATAGAATAAAAAATAAAATAAAGAAATCTGGGTTATTTAAAAAAAAGTCTTGCATTAACTATACCGAGCGTTTCCTATGAACAATTTCCGGATAACAATAATATACTGATATTCAGTTTAAAATATTGCAAATAATTTTATAAAAAATGGTTTGTGGAGTACTGCGAGCTACACAACTTAGTTATTCAAGTATTATTGTTAATTAATGACAAGATTTTGACTCGGTAGAACTGGATTCGGAACGTAACATTTATAATCTCGGTGAGGGTAGATAGTTAGCTCAGTTCATCGTGATCTCTCAGCCGCTTCGGTGTTGGGCAGTGTGTCAGGAACTAATTTTATTTTAGTGTCGGTTATCCGAATATCGTGTATAGGATTCAAACTTTTAACTATTGTATCGGTGTACCACAAGTGATACCAAAACTGTAAATGTGGCGGTTAGTGCCACATCAGGAGCTACGTGATCGTCTCGAGGGGCCATTTCCAACCACTATCTGGATTGCAGTGATTCACGAACCTCAGGTATTTATCTCGTAATTAATTTCTTCACAGGTGCATTATTGCATATTTAATCCGCATATCACGGATTAAACAAAAATCTATAGTTTTTTTTGAGGATGTGATTTACTTTGTCTTATAAAAAAATGAAAATTGAGTTGGTAGTTTTTTCAGTCTTGGAAAAGGAAGTTGTAGGATATCTATACTACAAAAGAAAAATGCCGTGTCAATAATAATTTCTATAATTATTGTAATATAAAAAAGTGTTGGTAGTTATTCAACCCTTGGAATAGACAATAGATATTTCCTCTTAAACATAACAAACATCCCGCGCCAGGGCGGAGGCCGCGAGGCCGCGCTCGTAAAAAAATATCATTTTTTTTAACCGACGAGTGTGCGCGCCCGCGACCCGCCCCTATTCTATACCATTTTATTACAATATAATGTGATCTAAGAAAAATAATATTTTCGTCTAACACCCGGCGGGCGTCTGGTAAACAATTTTATACTATAATTTGTTTGTCCCTTATTTTAATACACACTCTACTCGTTATAAACGAAACGACGTCGGCTCGTCGCTTACTTTACATCTAAGGCCCGACGTTACGTCGACTGGCTCAATGCGATATTCTTACAGTTGTCACAAGAAAATATCGCATTTAAACAGGCGAGTCTCAGCTTTGTTGCAATAAATCCCATCGGCGTTTCTATTGCAACGCTTGACGTACATATTCCTTGACAATGATCGCGTACAATCCACCACCGATTATCGCTATTATATCGAGAATAAAACATCCACTACAAAACATAATATAGAATATATCGTTAACATTAGCTGCTATTAATTATTAAATATGCGTTTTTCGTTAATTTTTACACTATTCTCACTTTGCTGATCGTACAGGATACCTTTAACAAGTTCGGAAAACAATTTTGAAACATCCTGTAGAAATTTAACTCGTCGCTGCTAAAAAGACGTAAGTTTCTCTAATTAATAAACTCGAGATGTATTGTGTGATAAATTAGTTTTAAGTGTAAAGGTATCCTGCATTAAATTACATGTAATACCGATATTTGGCTAAGCAAGATGCTGGACTCGGGAACAACGGTCCTTGATCCAAGAAGACAAGAATGACACACACAGTTACAGTAATTGAGAAGGAATTGCACTTAGGAAAGGACTCGCGACTCTTGGCACTTTATCTTACGCTAACCCGTGATCGACACCTATGCAAATTCAACAAAAGTGATCGAAATCATGAAGCAAGTGGCGCCACCACCACGCAACTCTCAAAACTAGCAGTAGCCTTTAATGCGAGGGACACACTAAGAGTTAACGCCAATAAAAAATTAGCACTGATGGGTCTTAAATGTAAATTATCAAAGTCCATCAGCCCTAAAATTATTGAAGTGTGGCCACAGCATAACAAAAGTTGCGTGTAAGTGATCAAAATAACTGTAAACACTAGGTAAATACATCTCGTTCTACATAACTAATTACTCGCAATATTATAAAATATATAGTTGAATAACGACAAGATCTTGAACTTATGTACGTACATTGTGAAGCAGTATACAGCCGACAGGGACAGGGACTCTACACAATTCGATTTATTCAATAGAGACACAAAAGCAAATGCACAATACCTTATTGCCACACTTATGTTATTGCTACCACATATATATACTGCTCTAAGTATTTATATAATTATGTAAATATAATCAATTACAAACATCCAATAAAACGAAATATTGTTAATTATTATTGCATTAATTTAGTTCGTCTATCAATCAGAAAAGGGGTTTTCTTATAAAACAATATTCGTTAATTTATACATTTTAGTGCAGATCTGTACAGTGCAATAAGTGTGTTAGGGAATATTTAGAAACTAAAGATAATAAAATTAGGTATCGGAACCAGATTTGGTAAGGAGACTCCGAAAATGTTTGGAGGCTAAACGATTATCACTAAGGCACAATTTAAATTTCCAATTTGAACTTTATTTCTAACATAAATGAATTCAATTCCCCTCGTTGTGGCAACGGCTGTGAAGTTGTGTAGTTACGCATGGTTAGCTTCGAGTACTGCGGGATGTTCTACCTGACAAACTCTGTTTGTTTGAAATTGTGTGTGGATAATGCATACTATTCGCTAAACTAAGATTAAAACCTTTCGTGGAATCCAGCATGCATAGTTGCAGTAAAGGTAATGAATGTAGTTTATTTAGAAACTGTTAACTCGGTGAATACACCTTCTTTGCTGCAGTTATGTTTAGTGCACAAGAGCACAAAGTGGCTACTTATAACACTTTTGCTATCTATGACGAATTATATTTAAGAAGATAATAGTTTCTGAATAAACTATATTCCTTTAACTTCAATAGGTGTGGATTTTTGATAAATAATGTACCCTACAGTAATATATTTTATAAAAATATATAACTGTAGGCGCCACTAGCGGCTTTACTTATTATTTACTTGCAGAATGTTGTCGGGGTGTTAAACTAACAGTTTAGTGGTAGTTTTCAACCGACTTCAAAAAGGAGGAGGTTACCTATCAATTCGGTTGTATTTTTTTTAAATGTTTGTTATCTCAGTAACCCGTCATTTAATATGTACTACACGTTTGTATACGCATTCAGTCGTGCTTTATACACACACATTATAATTAACGAACTTCTTCAAATAGAACATTAATTCTATTTAAGCCGTTGACACGCATGTTTTTGCAGACCTCGGTAGAACTTCCTTGAATCAAGTTTAAATATTTATTTATGGGTAGTTTACATAGAGTTGAGATCCTGTCGTATCAGGTACACAATTTAGAATTGGGAGCTAGAATTTTATAAGTATCCTCACGAGTACTTCAGACAGCTATTCTTTCTAATAATGTGCCCTAAGTGGAACCCACAAATAAATAATCAAATAATAATAGTGACAGTACTATTCTTTTCTGTGTGAAAATTCAAGGAGAATTAAAAGCTACATTTTTCTATATTTCGTTAAGTTTCAAGATTTATAAAAAAATACTTTTAGAGACAGTTGATGAAGCGAGATGATTGTTCTCCTCTATAGAATACAATGTCGAATTTGATTCAAGGAAGTATCATCCGAAGCGTGCTCGAACTATTA
Organism: Catoptria pinella; assembly: GCA_963556745.1. Taxonomy (NCBI): domain Eukaryota; kingdom Metazoa; phylum Arthropoda; class Insecta; order Lepidoptera; family Crambidae; genus Catoptria; species Catoptria pinella. The sequence goes on from OY750777.1 coordinate 4,985,058, forward strand.
AGAAAGCAGCATCATTTTATCACGAGAAAACAGCGACATAAACACCTAAACGACATCCATCTAGAAAACATTGCAAAAATAGTAATTAAGTATTACCTACATCTACATTGACTATCATACGGATTCTATTTAGATAATGCTCGTTTAGAATATGAGTTGTTATAAGTTTAGAATTATTGCACACCATCGTACTATTGTAGCGTAAGCTGCGGTAGGTTGCGGTATTCGTATAAAAACAATTACAAAATTGCTAAGCCACTAGTTTCCTTGTTGGGATGATGTTGCTAAGCTGTGAGCGCTTATTCTATAATATTTAGGTTTTTTTATCGAATGGTAACTTTTATTGCTCATTTGAATTTGTAGTTTTTTTTGTCCCGCAGGCCATCATTAAAAAAGCTTTGTCAATCCATGTCTATAGTTGGGCTATTTCTCAAAAAATCTTTATGCTCACTTTATGATCTTTATTCGTGTTATCGTCTTAATTCGATGTTACTGTTTAATATTCAGAAAATATTAAAAAGTAACATTACTTACGTACGTTTAACATAGTACCTACCTACCTATTCAAGGTATGGTCGCTAATACTTATAATATAACAATACTTCATATAATATAAACCGCGCCAATAAAGAAACGAATCTAAAATGGCGGCAATACAGGGCAGCCTGGGCAGCAATTTTAGCGCTGTCTCAGCCATACAACTAAAAATCAATGATAAACCGCGAGATGGCACGATAATTGCCGCCATTTTAGATTCGTTTCTTTATTGGTGCGGGTTATACCATACTATCGGCTGTTGATGTGAGACCGTGCGCAAATCAGTTTTTCTCTCCTGATAACTTGTCAATTATAACTTGCGCGGTATTATTATATAAGCGACGATAAAGATCTTATGGTTACTGGGAATTATAGTAATAGTTGCGCTCTTGCAAAATGCTCAACTATAGACACAGTAGGCTACAGTAGTGAATCTAACTTTACTCTAATTTTACTGCCGCAAACTAGATTACAGCAAAACTATTTTATCTCCTATCGTATACAAAGCGAACTGCATTTGGGTGACGCACACGCTGAGGGACGTACGAAAACGCACCGTCCGCCACAAAATATAAAGATGTTCAGAAGCGCCGCTCTGGGCATGTCATTTGTTTTGTTGCGCTGGTGAGCTGCTACAATACTTAGTTCTGGTTTGGTCCAAGATTGTGCATCGAAATCTTTTATGTGTGCAAAGCAAACAGCGTTATGTCCCGAGCATTTTCTGTAAACTTTACACTTAGTGCCGCCCACCGATTGCAGCCAGCGGCCAGCGAGCCTGCAGCGATCTAGCGACACCTACGACTATAATACGAATTATTAATTGATATTGAGACTGGTGTTTCGTTGCTCCCACGAGCTCAGCACTGTCTGGCTGGGGCAGTATTTCCCTCATCTAAATATAAATTGTTGCGTTTCAATCCTATTCAGGCATCGAGCTTCATCGGATCTACTTTCCATTTATGCGAGAATTCTTTTTGGGATGCGTTGTTTGTATGTGAATTTTGTAACATCTCTCAACACTATAAAATCTCTCTAGAAATAAAAAGTCTACTTTTAGAATAAAAATTGCAGTTAATCAAAGCTATCCAATCGATTTTAAACTTTAACACGCTGTATGTTAAGTTCTTTGAATAAAGTGACGATTTTGTTGTAACAATACGGCCTGCCTGCCGTGTCTACTTACATTTTGGAAACTATAAATAATTTGACAGTGCATTAATTTATATTTTCTATGAACGGAAAAGCTTTTTTAGTATAGACAATAAAAAAAGCTTTAAAGAGAAACTTTTTGTAGTAGTCACATCCCATGTTGATTAGAAGTTATTCCTCCAAAATTTTAAACATCGTTCATATCCGTCGTGACTCTTACTCGTGCAGTGCGGAACTCGTGGTGCTCTATGTCCTAACCTGAAGACACGTGTGTAAGGCGTCGGCGGCGGCCGCGCCTGTGCCAATGTGGCGCCTCGGTACGCCCAGACGCGGCCTTTCGTGTGCTTGGCCGGTACTGCCTTACTTTTGTATGGTATTTGCTTCAATAACATTGTGATGTGAAACAAGGCAAGTCATTATACCTACATGATAAATACAATGGGTTTTCACAATCGCATCGCTATTTTTAAAAGCATAATATCAGATAGATTCAGCCTCCCTAGCATGATTGCAAAATTTCTCGGAAACAAAACATTAGTTTATGTTAAAACGATGTTATTTCGATTAATACGATTCGGCGATGTTAATACCTTCAATCTTAATTGAACAGATTTTTACTAATTTGAAAGCGAAGAAAAGCAATAAAACATGTAAAAGGTGAGAGTCGTATTTTTTCTAGTATATTATTTGGTATTATAAAAAACGAGAATTCATCGCTCGGCCTCGACGCAACCGCAGCGTTGGAACGCGCACTGATTTGATCCCAAAGTGAGTCAAGTTCGATTTCACTCCATTACGGATGGACCCGCTCGGATTGACGCATGTTAACGCCTTAACCAAAATTGCAATCTCAGTGTGTCTGAAGCTAGTACCATCCAAAAGTTTGGCAGTCAAACGTGGCAAAATTGACTAAGGCAAATTGATTCACTAAAACCTTGTAAACACTAATCTACGTTTGCAGAGCCACATGTACGGAACAACATATCGCGCAGCAAAATTTGCTTCAATTAATACGAGGTATACTAAATTAGCTATTTCGGCATTAAAACCCGTTATAAAAATGCGTCTATGTAAGCTATTCAATTACTTAGACTGACGATACAAAATTGACTGATCCTTACGGAGTCCCAAACTGCCCCATGTCAGACAAATTAAAAGGAAAATAAAAGAAAACAAAAAAAAATCCATACATAAAAATTAATGTATTCTATCATCAATAACATAAGGTATAGTTACACAAATAATAAAATTAGAGGAAAACAAATTTATACATAATTCTTAACGCGAATAAAAAAAACAAATAATACATGCTATCAACACAAGATGCTACTAATAAAAAATGAAAACAGTATTTTACAATTTCCTAAACAATCGCCTATCTAACCAGCGCTTCACTTGTTCAATAATTAACTTACTAATAAAATAAAATAAAATAGACAAAATTTGGTGTCGATTTTAGGACTTTTTATAAAACTTCATTCAGGATTTGAGCACAAATATTAAGGAAGCGGTTACTCAAAAAATAATTGCAACCAATTAAAATAGTTTGTACACGGTTAATTTTTAAGTATATTTAAATAAAGTAGAGGGCGTATCGCTTCCTTTTTCTAGTAAAGTTAATAATTAGTCAAGATGTAATTATTGCGGTTTGTGTCCCAAAATTTTTCAGATTTCTGTATTTAGATCTCATTCATAGACTTCACGCTCGTAATCGTCTACGCACGTGTCTTGCTATCTTTGTGGGTTTGCCGATTAATGAAATATTTATTCAAAATATTATTGTTTTACTTTTAACTGCACATACATATTCAGTATCGTGGTCTGATGTCCCCATTTCATTTTAGATATACTTAAAAATTAAGGGTGTATACACAGTTTTAATTATCTATGGCCAAATATGGTTCTTATAGTTCAGGCCATCTTAAATTCAAAAAAGTTGTCAGATTTGACAGAAACACTATGAAACTGACAGCTTCCTTAAAAGTACAGGAGGCTTCAACCAAAGATTTAAGCTAAGAAGCCCGAGTACTCGGCCGCTAATCATGTAGAAAAAGTAGTTATGGGAGATAGTCTGTTCGCTGGTCGATCAGAGAAAACTGTTCATGTCAATGGTTGTTGTATATCCGAACGGACAGCGAAACATGATTATTCAATATAACGACTATTGTTCTACACTACTAGAACCTTAAATCAAACTGTGTATATGTTATTTTTATTGTTGATTTCCGAGTACCAAAACGCTCATCCTCCTTTAAAGTGCATATCTTATTATTGATATTGTTTGATATTAATTTAAGAATAATCTTTGTCCAAAAACATTTCTAACGCCCATTCAATGAACTTAACTACATAGTTAAGATGATTTCGCTAAAATTCTTCACTTGTTACTTAGCCAAATATACAATATAAAAGAAATATCGATACTAGCTTAAAATAAGCAACAAAACAAAAGGAAAAATATCAATAACATGAAATTTAGAACTAAGAACAATAACAAAAATCAAGTGCTAATAAGCGAGTTCATTAAGGTGCTTTTTGATAAAAAAACCAAAATAATAATAAACCAAAATTGTGAAACTCGAGATGCACCCGTTACAACAGATCTTAGAACCAAATAGTTCATGGATACCGGTTCTAGCAATTTGTATACATGTTAAGTAAACTTCGCATCGATTCAATTGTTAACACAAATCGTAATAAATAAATAACGAACTAAAAAATATAAATAGATTTGTGCGGATAGTAAGTACCAATTTGTGATCTAAGCATGTCAGAATTTGTTTAAAAATTAAACTAATAAAAATAATAATTTAAGTAGAGAATGTATGCGCTGGTCGTCGCGTGGTGCCGGTAACTAGCGGTAACTCGGCGCTGACCCTAACCTATCGATACACTAACCGCTAACCGAACGCTGCAAGCTCCTCTAACAACATTTATAATATTTTAAAAATAAATTGTCTTATTAAAACAGGATCCCGTGACACGCTCTCGCCAGGCCTCACACGTTCACAGCACACGCTCATCGACTCTTATTCAATCATTATTATGTTATACCTCCTCACCTTACCTATAAATATAGCTACAATATAAATTAAAATATAGAGTGAAAACTACACATTTCTTACATTTTACTATGTACAAGGCATCTCTTGTCACTCCTTCTTATAAACAACGTTACAACTTTTGTATTTGTCCAATGCCGTGGGCGGGGCGTGCGCTCCGCGGCCCTCCCCTCCTGCCTACAAACGACCATACAAAACCTATCTGGCACTAATATGTATATTCATTACAAAATGTATAATATAGTATTATGTATAATATACAATCACAACATAAATTTGATAAACAACCAAGAGAGATATATATCATATGATATAACATAGTTATTGGTGTTACTGCGATTTTATTTCGAGTTACTTTAGAAAATTCATTGATGTCAGTGTTACAATAAATTGTACTCTTCAAATGTATTAATTTAAAAAATATTTGCACTTTGCATTTAAATAATCAAACGACCATTATTTTAATTTGTTCTATTCTGCAACATATTTTTGCAAAAACATTTTTCGCTCCGTCGACTGCGATTTTTTTTACTTTGTGTTAGCAAATCTAGCTCTTCTATACAGAGTATTTATTGTCACTCCAAAAATTTCATATTAATCTGAGATCAGAAATAGGTCTAGATCGTTTACACTTTAAATCGTCTAAGCGTACAAAATTAACCGATTGCAATTCATTTAAATTCATCGAGAAACAACTCATTATTTTACGAAAACATTTGATATGTATAAGAAAAAATGTTCTTCTATAACATGACACTAAACATGTTTTGCTCAATCATTGTTCTTTTCTGCATCTAACAGTAGTCTATAAAGGAACATTTTCACAATTGTTCGGTGCACGGAACTGTAATTTTCAAATATTGATATTCGTCAAGACTCTTTTTCAACATCCCACCATCGTTTAAAAAACCGAACCAAATTACAGTTTAAAACACGAAGTAAATCTCTCATACTTAATCACACGCGCAGAACCCAATGAAGCGAAAATATACGCGATAAATTCAGAAAAATTATTGCGAAGAACTACAAGTGATCCCATACATAGTGAGATATTAATAATATACTCGATTGGCCCACATGCGAACAGTTTGTCGTATAGCTCCTTTTACACTAAGAAAAGAGCAATTCGTATTATGTGTTCCCGACAGTAGAACTATCAATGATTCGGAAGATAACTACAACCAAAAACACTTAAGATATGATAAGTCTACCACTTACAAAGGGACTTGCGTTCCCGTTGCTAGGCAACAAAGCTCTATTTACACGGTTTTCATACAATTTTATACACATTTTGGTCATAATTTTGGGAAATGTCATACTGAAAGACCAGTGTGACTGACGTCACACGAGTCTCGAAGCCTGCAAGGCAGATTTAGTAAACCACTTCATGAAAAATCAGTAGATAGTTGGCTCTTTGAGCGTATATGAATTATGCATGTTGCATGATCTTCATTTCTCTTCAAATGGAAATAGCGCAGAACTTTCACTCCTCAGTTAATAAAATTATAAAACTATGAAATCCTTAACCCACATCAATTATACTTCTCACGAAATCACTGTTTTATTCCATAGTGTTCTATGTAAAAATACTAACTGACAATTGAAAGATCATACAATTTAACTTTGATTAATTTATACTCTTTTGTACGATTAATTTTACACGAGCATATCCAACTCCCTTAATTTAAGAATAAAAATCAAAATGTTTATTATAATAATATCTTAATCAAAATACTATTTCTAACAAATTGTGTAACTGACATGTCCAAACAGGATTTCTGATTAAAAATCTCATAATTTCGCCAACTCTCTTTAAAAGTTCTTCTACAAAGGCATTTTCAGTAGAAATGTCAATCAAGAAGGCAACACCTTAGTCCGTCCAATAGTCTATATATTAAACCACAAATGAAATAAAAACCCATAGAAAATACTCATAACTGCGTTTTAGATACTTATTTAATTTAAAATAACCTAATTAGGATTCTCGCTCTCTCAATACCTACGCAAATCAGAAAAATAATATTATGTTTACAAATAATATTAAAAACCTCGTGACAGGTCACAGCATAAATTGTTCAAATATTGTTTGTCATAGAAATATGAATTATCTGATGATTGTAAGATGGTATACTTAATGATAATGATAGCTTGTCCCATTCAAGTATAGATAAATAAAATAATAATAGTGGCTTTACACAAGATGTTAACGTGAACGAAACTGCATAACCGCCAAACTTTTACGTTAGACAAACGAAACACTATGTGATAGGGACATTATTTCTATAAAATTTCTTTAGGCAATTTAAACAAAAAGTTGTGACATAATGGAGAGATAGATCAAGTTATAATACAAATTGAATTTAAATTAGTGCTTAAAATATTGTTTCACATTATATCACAGAAATTATATTGAATGCTAAAACAGTTCTAATAAAAAGGCATATTGTAGCGTCACAACCGTTAAATTATAAATAAATTAAATGAATTACAATACTTGTTACAAAAAAATTCATTCAAAATAAAGGGGAATAAATAATGGCTTTTTGAGAATGTTTTCAGTAATCCACATTTCTAATCACAATACAGTTAAAAAAATCATTTTTGTCTAAAGTGTTGTCTACGAAAGATCGCAGTCAATTCAATTAAAATTATTGTGAATCCTTTCTTTTAATTTTATTGCAATCTATTGCGATGCAAATTTGAAGACTAAAAATAATGATGGTATTTTAAAATGTATGGTATTTCAATATGTTCAAACTGTTTACCGATCATTGCCTATCGTAAATCTTGCACAATTCGACGTCTAACGATTTTCAAAGTCGACACTGTTTATTTAATAGCATCGTTTTTTTATGTTCAGACAGTCAGTTTGCTTATGGTGGTTGGCACAATATGCATACTTGTGTTAAGTTTGTGTTTTTGATTATTCAAAGGCTTAAAACATCAGTGGCGGGGACGGCATCACAGCGGCCGGCAGTTACACATTTAAAAAAAAAACCGGACAAGTGCGAGTCGGGTTCGCCCACCGAGGGTTCCGTACCTACATTATAAATCTTGAGTATATGGTTTTAATTTCAACTCGATACCTCCACGCGTTATTGAGATAAGGGTCTTGATAGACAGATGGACAGACAGACAGACAGTTAATGATTTAACTACAAATGTATAGTTTTCAGATTTTTCCCTGTACTTGTAGTATATGACGGTATTATTTGCCAAATTTCAAAGTTCTAGGTCAACGGGAAGTACCCTATGAATTTTGATTCATTTTTCGAGGCATTAATGGCCGTATCTTTTAGCTTAGAAGTTTGATTTTTTCACAGCTGCAAGTGCCCCTAGATTTGAGTATATGGTTTTAATTTCAACTCGATACCTCCACGCGTTCCCAAGATAAAGGGTCTTGACAGACGGACAGACAGACAGACAGACAGACGGACAACAAAGTGATCTTATAAGGGTTCTGTTTTTTCCTTTTGAGGTACGGAACCCTTAAAATAAATATTATCTCCATTAAGTAATGCATAGAATCACTTGAGACTCGGATAAGTAAGACGCTGCGAGCCGACGAGTGTCCTAAAGCACCCGAGTCTTCTGATGCGATTCTATGCATTACTTATAGGAGATAAAGCTTAAGGTGGTTTGACAGTGAAACTGCAGACCGCTGCCATTTCGGTGTGTTTTGAGCTTAAATATCAGCGGTCATAATTATGTATCTCACCAACAGTTACACTACACATTTGTATATAAACGCCACAACTACACATAAGCAAAACAGACTTAATATTATAAGTTAAACATATCAATGATTTCATCAGACGTCAATTGAACCGTATAGGTCTAAATTTAGACATTTACGGCCGTACCACAAAAGATTTTAAAACACTGTTTAATTCAGGCATTGTTTAAATGTGATGCTGTCACTTACAAACAATATTGTCAAAAAAGTGACAGCATCACATTTAAACAGTGTCTAAGTTAAACACTTGTTAAACAGTGTTTTGTGGTAAGGCCGCTAATACTCGTCAGTAACCTAGCAAAACGGTATTTATAATGTAAGACCGACTAGACATCATAAATTGCTCTCTTAACATGTTTCGAAGTCGCATATCTAATACGACTCTTCTCTTGCTAGTCGTGTCGAGATGTTGATGATCAAGAATATGCTTTAACACTACAGGATAGGATATTTAGCTGCACCTGAGTGGTTATTTCTGATGGTTTAGCAAGCTTGAGCTCGCTACTGATAAAATTGCTCTTTATGCACAACAGTCGAGTCCGAGATGGTGCCATTCTAGCAGAATAGCTTCGTCATATTTGTTTTTTAAGTGTTAACAAGTTACGCTATTTTGACGAATTCTCAAAGGAAGGATGTTAAGTAACTTATAACAGTTGAACCGTCCAAACAGTTTGCACACTTCACTGCACTTCACAATGTTATTGTAATCTGCGCCTTAAGCCCTTGCGTTAGAGTCTAGGGGCGTGGCAGGGGCGGTCATTCGCGCGGCGCCGCCTTCAGCAGCGAGATGGCGTACCGCACGTACTGCACGAGGTGACGGAACGTCGAAGAGAGCGATAGCGGGCCGCATTTGCGATCCACCGCGATGAACAGGTCTGTGGACAATCATTACATGTTATTTTTCGACTAATAAATTATTGTATATTTATATTTTGATATGTGTTGTCTTTAAAGTTATTTCAGCTTCTCTCTCAATTTAATTAAATTCTTAAAGTATAGGTTATTATTTTTAGGACATTTTATAAACTTCATGTGCTATGTGTAACATTTAACGCAAGAAAAGTTGGGATCCCTAAACATCTATAGTATCTGTATTGTTTGACCAAGCGTGGTCTAATGGATTTTTATTATAAAGAACATAATGAATAGTAATAGTGTTATCACAAAAGATTATTAAATACCTGTTTAATTTAGACACCGTTTAAATGTGATGCTGACTCTTTTAAACAATATTGTCAAAAAAGTGACAGCATCACATTTAAACAGTGTCTAAGTTGAACAGGTGTTTAAAAATATTTTGTAATAACACCGTAAATGTTTAATATAAAGCAATGTAAACAAACTCACCCCGATTCGCCCTGAGCCTGCACAAGCAATCCGCCTGCTCCCATAAATCGTGGGCCACGTACAGAAACGTGTAGTACTTAGTGAGCTGCAGCAACGCGTTATGCGCGTGCGCTGGCACAGAGTGAGCGAGAGAGCAGTATCCCGAGGACGCCGACCCCGCGGACCCCGCCGACCCCGCGGATCCCGCCGACCCTGCGGACCCCGCCGACCCGACGGAGCCGACTGAGCCGAGCGACCCGGGCGAGGGGGACGGCGATAGTGGCGATACTGATGACACTGACGATACTGATTCGGCGCTTGCCGGCTGTGGAACATCGATTCATTTAGAATTTAGATCAAGGCCCGCCACATACAGACAGAATCTGATTCGGAATTCCAAAACGGAATATCGATAATGTATGAAAATTCGGAACGGAAAATTACCGCATGTATGTATGTGGTTCTTATTGTATGAGGCCACCTCTGGTGTTAGAGTGAGGCTAACAAGCCGCCTGTAAGGCCTCTGACTTGGCTTAACGACTGTCATCAGATGACAATAGCCCGGACCGACGGTTTAACATGCCCTCCGAAGTACGGAAGCGCTCAGTTGTAATGCCACTTAACGGTCACCTATCTGACAACTGGCCGTACCGATCGTTGCTTAAAAAACGTGATCAAGTACGATCAATTTGTTAAGCTCCAGCATGAGCGCTTTGTGGTGCCATGTATGTGGTAGGTCCATAGATTTATATGGATATGCTGCGTTCCATAGATTTATATGGGTTCTTGCATTCCGAACGCAGCCAACCCACGCTCCGTATCGCATCCATTTCCGCTTTATACAGACGGAGTTTTGATTCGGAATATCATTATTCCGAATCACAGCTCCGTCTGTATGAAGCGGGCTTAATTCGTAATCATTAATTTAATAGGGAATAAAATACGTGATATTATAAGGAACTAGCGGCCGCCCGCGACTTCGTCTGCGTAGACTTTGTTACAGAACCTACAGCTTGACCATAAAGAGTTGACAAAAATGAGGGCGCCACTTTCTATGCAAACACGTCAAAATCACGAATAACTTGGCAACACTGACTATATTTTGTACTGACAAATTTTAGTTCCATTTCATTTAATTTCTACTCTTTCTGGCCAAGCTGTTTATGAACTTTTGTCCCTTATTACCACCACTTCGCCATGGCCCAATTTAACTCCATACCAAAATTAATCAAAATTAGTTCACGCGTGAAAAGGTATCAGACAAAGTTGCTTACCAAACTATTTTTCGTTAGCCAAAGTGATTTAAAAAAATAATAAAGGACAATTTTGGACATAAGGTTTCAAAATTAGTAAAATACAGCCTATTTATGAAGACGGTACTTACTTTTTGTTGATATTCTTGAACAATCCTGTTGTACTCCTTCACTTCCCGGTTATACATTCTGAACATTCGTAGGTACAGCAGAGCTTGTACTCGTAAACTGAAACAATTGGGTTACATCAGCAAATTGAAGACTTTGATTTCACTTTGCTAGTCTGTAAAAATGATTTCTAGAATACGAGACAGTGCACAACGACCATCTGTGAATTTCCAACTAGTTTGTATGATAATCGTAAACACACAAACAACCATCGAATACGAGGTTGTGCACAGCACAAACGCTTTGTTTTTTTATTCGAAAGTCAGTAATTGTTAAGAAAAATCAATACATTTATATTTTTGTTTATTTAATTACATAATATTAATAAGTAGGTACATTAACAAAAAACAATATATTGTTCTACCGATTTATTTGACATATTAAATTAAAAAAGAACAGATTAGAAAAAGCAAAGGAATTGTGGTTTATGCAGTCACGTTTGACATACTTACCTATTTCATAGACTCCTTTAGGGGAATGTTGTCACTTTTTAGCTCATTTGGTTGGAGTTAAAAAGTATTGATTTAAAAAAACACTTGATTTTAATCTCGATTTGAGTTCCTGCTCCTTAAAGTAGGGTTTTTGTTGTCATCTCACCTCAGTATATCCAGCTTGCTGAATGTAGAGTGGGGAGAAGCGCGGAACCGCTGCGGCATCGAGTGTATAGACTTGATGTACTCTATGGTCTCGCGGTACACGGTGAAGGCGCCCTTAGTGTCGAGCTCCAGCTCTAGCACGCGCCCCGTCAGTACGAAGCAGAGAACCGACTCCAGGTAGAGCATCACGCGCGGTAGAGGTTCCTGGTTCCTGTCAGCGGCGGTACGGAGGCGGGTCGCTTCTTCTAGGTAGTATCTGTGATGGAAATTAATAAAAAACTATAAAACCAGACGGTTCGTTTTATCTGTTTCAGCGGTATACCGATATCACTTATACAGAGATAAATCTAGTGTTAAACAATTCATTTTCTAAGCCTCCTTTTTTACCCACGACGGACGGAACGGAACAGAGGTGGTATTATGCGTTTGGGGTTAGTAGAGGTTAATACTAAATAATATACTAGAAAAAATAGGACTCGCACGATCATGTTCTCGGACGGGAATCCAAAGGTCGGACGGGAATCCATATCCAAAGGTCGCGGGTTCGATTCCCGTCCGAGAACATGATCGTGGGAGTCCTATTTTTTCTAGTATATTATATAAAAATAGCATTGTGAATGCTTAAATCTCAAAATTTCAAATAGTTATATAGCTTTCTCATCTTAATCAACTGTTTAAAAATATCTGGAAAGATGTTCAGTTGAATGTCGAGGTTAATTCCTTCTACATTGGTGAGATGGCGCTGGCTTGCAGCGTAAGAGTTAATATACTAGAAGAAATTCGACGTTCCCACTAGAGACTCGGTAGCTCAGCGGTCAGAGCATTGGACCGGATATCCAAAGGTCGCGGGTTCGATTCCCGTCCGAGAACATGATCGTGCGAGTCCTATTTTTTCTAGTATATTATATAAAAATAGCATTGTGAATGCTTAAATCTCAAAATTTCAAATAGTTAGTAGAGGTTGTTTGTATGTATGTCTGTTATCATTTTTCTCGGAAACGACTGGGCCGATTTCGATGCAGTTTTTTGCATTCAAATGGTTTTATTTCAGAGCAGGTTCTTAGACATATTTCATGGTTGTAGACCGCCAGGGGGCGCAACCAGATAAGTTGGCACTTTAAGAGTTCTCAAAAACTACTAAACCGATTTCGGTGTGGTTTTTTGCATTCAAAAGGTTTTTATCTAGACTATTTCTTAATATACTTATATCGTGTTAAAGAATAGTCTAGAAGGCTGGCGTTCAATGTTATTGTAGTACAGATAAAGTGTGCATACAGGAATGTGTCCTTTACAGACGGGCGTATACTGACTTGTGGTCACGCTCGTCGTCGGAGAGCACGTCGGCGGGCTGGCGCTCGAAGTAGCTGTAGTAGACGGGCGTCTGGCCCGCGCTCGCCGCCGACCGCTCGTGGTTCGTCGCCGCCACTACTCCGCCCTGGGAATACCACGTTAGTGAATTTACGTTCGTTAAAGTCGTCTAGGTGCATAATTTCCTTTTTTTTAAATATCCTTTTCTCAAAATTACCAGCACATTGTACTATTATTGTTAAGTATTTGCATTATGTACTTAACGTTGGATCGTAAAAAAAAGTTAGGTAAACCATTTTTTTTTTATTCTTCCTTATGCATGAGCCAGTAACTTATAAACTATCAGTGTAATAGAGTTAAAAGAAATACTGCCTTCCAGACTGACAAGTAAGCTCTTGTTATACAATTCAAATTCGGTTTGAGCATTTGCCATTCCATTTTCAAACCTATCTATCTACGATAAGATTACTTATAGTATTCGTAAGTGGAAACATCAAGCTGACGATGATTCGGCATGCCGTGTCGTGAGATTTAAAGGTAGAAAAGTATACGTGATGGGACTTTCTTGACATCGTTGCATATACATATATTAACTAATTGACATCGTTGCATATACATATATTAACTAATATACGTGACAGTAACACGACGGGACTGGCAAATATGTTTGGTGCACAGCACATCCCCGTCTCGTACGTGGTATTTTCCCGACACGCATACAGCGACCTTAAATCTTAACAATAATAAATACAATCAAGTTGTATTTATGCTCGTTTCGTTAAAAAAACCTTACCGTGCCATGCCGTCAGTAGGCGAAGGCCATTACAATTAATATAGTGCAGTACCTGGTGGGGCGGCGGGGAGGGCGAGGCAGGCCGCTTGGGCGGGCGGCGCGGGCGCTATAATGTTTAGTGTATGTGTAGTGCAGTACCTGGTGGGGCGGCGGGGAGGGCGAGGCGGGCCGCTTGGGCGGGCGGCGCGGGCGCTGTAATGTGTAGTGTATGTGTAGTGCAGTACCTGGTGGGGCGGCGGGGAGGGCGAGGCGGGCCGCTTGGGCGGGCGGCGCGGGCGCTGTAATGTGTAGTGTATGTGTAGTGCAGTACCTGGTGGGGCGGCGGGGAGGGCGAGGCGGGCCGTTTGGGCGGGCGGCGCGGGCGCTGTAATGTGTAGTGTATGTGTAGTGCAGTACCTGGTGGGGCGGCGGGGAGGGCGAGGCGGGCCGCTTGGGCGGGCGGCGCGGGCGCTGTAATGTGTAGTGTATGTGTAGTGCAGTACCTGGTGGGGCGGCGGGGAGGGCGAGGCGGGCCGCTTGGGCGGGCGGCGCGGGCGCTGTAATGTGTAGTGTATGTGTAGTGCAGTACCTGGTGGGGCGGCGGGGAGGGCGAGGCGGGCCGTTTGGGCGGGCGGCGCGGGCGCTGTAATGTGTAGTGTATGTGTAGTGCAGTACCTGGTGGGGCGGCGGGGAGGGCGAGGCGGGCCGCTTGGGCGGGCGGCGCGGGCGCTGTAATGTGTAGTGTATGTGTAGTGCAGTACCTGGTGGGGCGGCGGGGAGGGCGAGGCGGGCCGCTTGGGCGGGCGGCGCGGGCGCTGTAATGTGTAGTGTATGTGTAGTGCAGTACCTGGTGGGGCGGCGGGGAGGGCGAGGCGGGCCGTTTGGGCGGGCGGCGCGGGCGCTGTAATGTGTAGTGTATGTGTAGTGCAGTACCTGGTGGGGCGGCGGGGAGGGCGAGGCGGGCCGCTTGGGCGGGCGGCGCGGGCGCTGTAATGTGTAGTGTATGTGTAGTGCAGTACCTGGTGGGGCGGCGGGGAGGGCGAGGCGGGCCGCTTGGGCGGGCGGCGCGGGCGCTGTAATGTGTAGTGTATGTGTAGTGCAGTACCTGGTGGGGCGGCGGGGAGGGCGAGGCGGGCCGTTTGGGCGGGCGGCGCGGGCGCTGTAATGTGTAGTGTATGTGTAGTGCAGTACCTGGTGGGGCGGCGGGGAGGGCGAGGCGGGCCGCTTGGGCGGGCGGCGCGGGCGCTGTAATGTGTAGTGTATGTGTAGTGCAGTACCTGGTGGGGCGGCGGGGAGGGCGAGGCGGGCCGCTTGGGCGGGCGGCGCGGGCGCTGTAATGTGTAGTGTATGTGTAGTGCAGTACCTGGTGGGGCGGCGGGGAGGGCGAGGCGGGCCGCTTGGGCGGGCGGCGCGGGCGCTGTAATGTGTAGTGTATGTGTAGTGCAGTACCTGGTGGGGCGGCGGGGAGGGCGAGGCGGGCCGTTTGGGCGGGCGGCGCGGGCGCTGTAATGTGTAGTGTATGTGTAGTGCAGTACCTGGTGGGGCGGCGGGGAGGGCGAGGCGGGCCGCTTGGGCGGGCGGCGCGGGCGCTGTAATGTGTAGTGTATGTGTAGTGCAGTACCTGGTGGGGCGGCGGGGAGGGCGAGGCGGGCCGCTTGGGCGGGCGGCGCGGGCGCTGTAATGTGTAGTGTATGTGTAGTGCAGTACCTGGTGGGGCGGCGGGGAGGGCGAGGCGGGCCGCTTGGGCGGGCGGCGCGGGCGCTGTAATGTGTAGTGTATGTGTAGTGCAGTACCTGGTGGGGCGGCGGGGAGGGCGAGGCGGGCCGCTTGGGCGGGCGGCGCGGGCGCTGTAATGTGTAGTGTATGTGTAGTGCAGTACCTGGTGGGGCGGCGGGGAGGGCGAGGCGGGCCGCTTGGGCGGGCGGCGCGGGCGCTGTAATGTGTAGTGTATGTGTAGTGCAGTACCTGGTGGGGCGGCGGGGAGGGCGAGGCGGGCCGCTTGGGCGGGCGGCGCGGGCGCTGTAATGTGTAGTGTATGTGTAGTGCAGTACCTGGTGGGGCGGCGGGGAGGGCGAGGCGGGCCGCTTGGGCGGGCGGCGCGGGCGCTGTAATGTGTAGTGTATGTGTAGTGCAGTACCTGGTGGGGCGGCGGGGAGGGCGAGGCGGGCCGCTTGGGCGGGCGGCGCGGGCGCTGTAATGTGTAGTGTATGTGTAGTGCAGTACCTGGTGGGGCGGCGGGGAGGGCGAGGCGGGCCGCTTGGGCGGGCGGCGCGGGCGCTGTAATGTGTAGTGTATGTGTAGTGCAGTACCTGGTGGGGCGGCGGGGAGGGCGAGGCGGGCCGCTTGGGCGGGCGGCGCGGGCGCTGTAATGTGTAGTGTATGTGTAGTGCAGTACCTGGTGGGGCGGCGGGGAGGGCGAGGCGGGCCGCTTGGGCGGGCGGCGCGGGCGCTGTAATGTGTAGTGTATGTGTAGTGCAGTACCTGGTGGGGCGGCGGGGAGGGCGAGGCGGGCCGCTTGGGCGGGCGGCGCGGGCGCTGTAATGTGTAGTGTATGTGTAGTGCAGTACCTGGTGGGGCGGCGGGGAGGGCGAGGCGGGCCGCTTGGGCGGGCGGCGCGGGCGCTGTAATGTGTAGTGTATGTGTAGTGCAGTACCTGGTGGGGCGGCGGGGAGGGCGAGGCGGGCCGCTTGGGCGGGCGGCGCGGGCGCTGTAGGGCTCGCAAGGTATCGGGCCGCAGGCGGGATAACGGCACGCGGACCATCACGCGCGACCGACATTGCGCTGTTACACACAAGAGAATAGCGGTTAAAGATAAGCGACGCACGAGTCAAATTAAACTAGTTTTTAGTAAATTATGAACACTCACGGTTAGACGAAGCCTCTTCTAGCCTCTCGGATCCCCTACCCGGCTTGAGACCAGAACCGACGTCAGCTTCAGCGCGGACGTACCGCTCGGGCAGTCGCTCCACGCGCTCCAACCGGTCCAACTTGTCCGCGGATTTATTCTCCAACTTATCCGACAACCGATCCATCGGCTTCTCCAACCTGTCTATCTTGTCGAGATCTATCGTCTTCTCGTCGGGTATTCTGGAAATTTTCTCAATTTTCTCGATTTTCTCGCCCGATAACCGTTCGGAAGGCTTGGGGGTTCGGTCTAGTGATATTTTGTCGGATAGCCTGTCGGTGGAAGATCTGTCGTACATTTTGTCAGCCGACAGTCTATCGCCGGGCGGCCGGTCCGTGGCGGTAGGCAAACGACTCGTGGACCGGTCGCGATTCGTCCGCTCGCTTGGTATCCTTTCCGGTATCCGTTCAGGTATCCTTTCCGGTATCCGTTCGGGTATTCGTTCAGATATCCGTTCGGGTATTCGTTCAGGTATCCGTTCGGGGATTCGGTCAGTCGGGGTTCTTTCGAGGACTCTTTCAGGCAACCTATCAGCTGATCGCCGATGGTCCGCCCTCTCTATGGAGACGCGATCCTGTATCCTGTCGACCCTTTCCTCCCTCCTCCTGGTTTCCTCGCGCGGAGGGGAGACGCGGGCGATAGCCTCCTCGTTCCTCCTCTCCGCTGAGCGGTCACGATTCCTCCTCTCGTCGTCGTCGGCCCCAGACTCCGGGGCGGTCACTTCTATGATCGTGACTTGGCCCTTGCCTTTACCGCCCTTCCCCTTACCACCCTTACCTCCTTTCCCGCCGCATTCGTCGCCTTTTTTAGGCGTGAATACCTGCAATTAAATATTTATATGTCAGGTGACAGTAAAATTTTCTCATCAATTTGTAGTCCTTGAAAAGTCTTCCACTATCTGTACTTTATTTCGATTGGTTTAAGATGTTATCGAATAGTAATTAATCATTTACTGGTCTTTGAATTCATTTCGAATGTGAGTTAATGGATGGCGAAAGTAATGACTTGAAAAATAAATTATAAGACCACAACACATCAATTTAAATTATATTCTATTTCTTCGATTGTAATTGATATTTAATTTTTAATATGGCCAGCGTAGGTATTCAAGCATTACTGTTCATTGCTTTTTTGTTTGCGTGTTGGTGTCGAGTGACGTACTTGTAAGGTATTCAGTAAACAACTAGCGCATACAGTTAACTAAAATCTACGGAACAAGCATTCCGCTCAAAAAATAGCATCGCGCAAAATGACAACCAAGTGGGCGGGGCTAAAAAAGGATGGCATAAGCGACTGAACACTGGTTGCATAATAGCGAGCATAATCTCTACCATAGATATTTTTTTTATACATAAATGAAAAAATATTTGTCTTATGATACGTTATCTCTGCATCTTTTTACTGCCTTCTTTGCGTCTTTTACATCATTTCACTACATAGGACGTCATTTCTAATAGTCTCTTTTTTCTTTAAAATACAAACTGCAATTACTGCAAAGGGGGCTAACGTCTGTTACCGGGCGCGTGGCTGACCTAAGTAAAAGCTGTGCGGGTTGTAAATTTTTAGCTCCGTGGTGCAATTTTTTAAGCAATACTTGTTTGCAATAACTTTTCCATAGATTTTAGTTCGCAGAGCGAATATATGCGTTCTACTTAATGTCGTGCAGTGCATTCCTTGAGCTCTACCCTCTGTATTTGTGTACGTTACGGAATGTGTCTTGGTGTCCTGCAAGGGTAGCTTAGGCTCGGGTTCCAGCTTGTGTATTAACCAGTATAAAGTATATGTCCTACAGGTATGTGCGTGTGTATAGGTTAGTGTATGTATATATGTTTATACGTCCATACTGTGAACGTGTGTGTGTGAGGTATGTTACCTTCCGGAATATATGCGTCTTGGTATCTTGCAGGTGCAGCTTGGGCTCGGGCTCCGCATCGCTGTCGGGCGCGGGCGCGGGCGCGGGCGCGGGCGCGGGCGACGCGGGGCGCAGCTTGGGCGGGCGGCCGCGGCGTTTCTTGGCGGGCCGCTCTTCCGAGGCGCGCGCTTTCGGCGGCCGACCGCGTTTCTGCGGCGCCGCGACGTTTGGGGACGCTGCCGTCTGTGGTATACACCCATGTGATTAAATAAGGAGATAAGAAATAAAGGAGGCTTCCTCAATATATATGGAATACCGATTCACTTAAATATAATAAGCTGCTAGAACAACACAATAATGATACATTTTGAAAAGTCTATCACGTAGAATAATGTTATATTCTGGTCATTAAAAGGCCTAAGAAATGCTTGATATAAAAACATTATGTTAAATTAAGAGCTCTATTTTATAATGTTTTATTTTACTATCCGATCTTACATCAAATGGATCCTATGCAGGCAAGCTAATTTATCCTGAATACGAATCAGTTTTCATTTTTTATCTTTGTTTGTTATCAAAACCCTGTCCGATACTTACAGTGTGGTGCCTGGGCGCCTCGTCGTCGCTGGAGGCGGCGGACACGCGCGTGGCCAGCGAGCGCCGGCGCGCCGGGCCTGGCGACGGCGACGACGCCTCCGAGTCCGACAACTCCGATATCGGACTCTGTGAACAAGGTGATAAGGCTCAGTATAATATAGCACTTTTATGCTTAGATAGGTTGTAAAGTTTTGCGAGTTTTTGATTCAAATAAGGCTCTTTTTTCAAGTGTCGGCGCAGCAGCGGTACGACATCGTCTGGCCATAGTAACTCACCGCGGTTACCATGGTAACTACGCCTGTTTACTATGGCGAGGCATGTCGTACCGCTGCTGCGCCGAGAAATTATAAAAGGCTCTGAGTATCACTTTTAAGAATGAATTTAGCGTTTCTGTACAAGTATAAGAAGTAATACTATTAACGTTTACCATTTGTTCCTTGTTTAATCCGTTATGTTAACTTAACCTGAAGTCGTCAGACAGTTCTATGTAAAACCTGATATCTTACAAAAAGGTAAAAATTTCAATTCAAAAAATAGTTTCTCAGTAGAAAATTTCATGAAAACATGTTCTAATACATAAGAACACTTCACATACCTATAACTTGAAAAGAATAAAAATCTTAAGATATCGTTATGATGTCATATCGATTTTACAGCCAGTCGTGGCGTCATAAGTTCCTTCTTTCGGCAAAACTTTCCGGTGCGTCCAAGTTTTTGATCTAAGATAACCTTGTGTCGTCGTAATTTATTTTTATTGCCTTATTTCGTCGCTAGCGAATTGCAGCTCATTTCGTGTTACCAAGAAAACTCTTGCGAAGATTTTATTGTTACTTTTGAGAATTAGTCATTTAATATTTTGGACCGTTTGTACTAAGAATTGTTGTAAAGTAGATAAATTACATATTTTTTTTTTATCTCCTATTCTGTGTAGATAAAGGTAAAATGAAATAAAGCATTTTATGAAATGGAAACCTCTTCAAAAGTTATTAAATTGTCATTGCTACGTTTTTTGGTAGGCCAAATCTGTGAACAATAATTATGTATTTTGTTCCACAAAATCATAATAATTATTATACTATTTCAGATCCGACACATAAATTATGAAAAATTTATTAAAGATTTATTTCTACTAACAAAACCAACCTGTACACTAAAAGCCATAGCAGCCAAATTCCCGTGAACAGCACCAACGGCTTGCCACAGAACATTTTTCAGCTTGTTAAACTCGTATATAACCATCGGATTTCGATGAACGGGCACGTGACACCTCAGAATAGCCTCAAAATCCACCAGCACACTTCTCAGGTTCCACTTTAACAGTGCCAAATTGATCCATTGCTGCTGAAGATCCTCTTCTTGTTGATATATTATACGATGGAGTAACTCGATGAGAGTCTCGAATGGGGTTGCCATGTCATAAATACTTGACACTTAATAGTAGTAATAAGATAAAGTTTGTCTCAAATATTTCTCAAATCATCTAAGTTTAAAGTGCGCTAATGTTAGCATTAATCAGATCAATTACAGATTCGTTCGAATAACCGAAAGCTCACAGATACTAAAGACATTTCGAGTTCTTTTTATAGAATTAGTTGCCAAAAAGTAACTAAAAAATAATTTTCACATAATTCTATCGCACTTTGTCACTATATCACTGCTTTCCTTAATCAACTTAGTTGGTAGGTAACTTGATTCTACTGATTCTAATACTGACTATACTATACTACTACTGATTCTACTCATGAAAAAAGCACTTCCATCACTATAATACTATTTTTCACTATTCTTTAATTAAGTTTTTATTTAAATTGTTTGTCAAATGAAATAGCAGTTAGTTCGAAAGATGCACACATACTAATCTCGATGCAATGCGCCAATTTGCTTGCTCAGCTTCCTCGTAAGGACAATCATTTATCTCACGGAATATGACACTGGGATGGGTGCAAGTTGCAACTCGTGCACTTACATTGTTCATACATTCCAAGCTGTTTATTTATTCAGCTGAATCTGATCTATGCGTAAGATGATCTTGGAGTCAGTTCTGTGTGTGCAATGTTATATGAATAAACAGATTCAGTTTTCCTTATTCAGTTTTAAAGCGTCAGCAAATAAGACCTGGGACTGAATTGAATTTACAGTAGGTAAGGAAATAAAACTCCTTCGCTTAAGTCAATAAATATTTTGTTAAGCTAACAGTTCTTTTCTGCATTTACTATCTCATGTTCTCTCTCATTGGTGATGCAATCGATAATCGTCTTCGAGTCGTCTTTAGCTACAAAAACTGGTTGGCTTTTGATAATATCACTAGAAAAACCCAGATAGTTGGGAAACCCCGCTCTTTTCAATTGTTGGAAGAAACCCCTTGTTGCTGCCAACATCTTGAGATTAGACCTTATCGACAAATTCAGTTTTCCGTCTATCTGCAAGAGTTTAATTTTCTCATCACATAAAACCTACCTAAAATAATGGGATAAGGGCAGGGCTATGCTATGATGATGAATGATGAAACTTACTGGCTTTCCCTTAACATCTGCGAGGGCATGTCTCAGCTCTTTCGCCGAGTCGTAGTCGGGTCTCTCCGGTGGTTGCGCGGCTTGCGTGGGCGGCGCGAAGTTGGACAAACTCCAGGAGGAGCGTTGCGCGGGCGCGGGCGTGGGCGCGGGGGCGGGGGCGGGCGCGGGTGCGGGAGCGGGCGGCGCCGTCGACTCCGCGGAAGAGGACTCGCTGCCCGAGTCCGAGGGGGAGGAGCTGCCGGAACTTGGGCTCGCTGACGCGATGGGGGATAGCAGCCTGGAAATATACATAGTGTTTAATTAAGATAAATTTAATAGTTTCGTAATGTGTTGTAATGTAAGGATACACGCCCACGAAAGACTTTTGTCTGCCAACTTTCAGATAGGAAACTTTATCTATGCATTTGTTAGAAATATTTATTTATGCGATGTGTGCGACATTAAAATTTAAAAATCTCATGCACATTTCATTTTATACTGTCAGAAAATTTGTATTCGATTACCAGCTGTCCGTGGGCGCGCAGTGCAGCCTTATCTTATGGATAACTGGACTCGAAAATCAATGCTCAGCAAAAATTCAAGATATTATTGAACGGGAATTATCTATAAATTATATATACAGTGCTTCATAATACTTACGGCCCTAACGTGGTAGTGGTGGCAGCCACATCGTCATCGCTCTCGGAGAGACCGAGGTCTTTGTTCACCACATCCCTACAGAAAGAAAACCACTTAATATATATCAAGAGCAATTATATCAAGACCTTAAGGCTGCACCAACTAGCGCCGCCAACGAAGAAAAAACCATTACAATGAAATAAAAAATTAAAAAAAATAAATGCGACGAATAGATAACCTCCTCCTTTTCAATTTTTGAAGTCGGTTAAAAATGTTTAAAAAATATTTTCCGCATTTGCTCCTGTATCAATTAAAAACTATTTTTGTATGCTTTTTTCCAAGTTTAAATGTGTTTATGTAGTTACAATTAAGAAAACCCCTAAAAGTGACCACTTTAGGTTGGCGGTAGATTGCGGCGCTAGTGGGCGCTCGGTGCAGCCTTTACAGATCCTGTAACATGACGAATTCTATGATTTATTTATGGAATACCGATGTAGACAAACCTTTAGCTGTGAAAAATGACATTCTGATGTACTCGTAGAGATAAATTTTCTCGGATTCGTCAATTTAGGTAAGATGCAACTTCAATTATTCTAAACATACTCGTATGCTACACATCTACGGGTCCTTACTAGCATGTAAAACCGGACGGATTTTGTGGGTGCTATATGATTGTGTACGTTATTCAGCATTCACCTACCTAGTTAACTAAAGGAGTCTCTAGATACGTACTGATTAAAATATTCCTAATTTTAAATAAATTGATGTACTCACGGTGACACTGAGCTCCTTGAGTTTGATATCCGGTTGTCTAAACCTGTAAAGAAAAAGGAAAATATTAAAACTTATTAAAGCTTTCAGCAAAGTTTTTCGGGACACAAAAAGTTTTACTAATACAATTGCAGGTGAAAACAATTTAATTTATTAATTGTGATAATAAAGAAGCGGAAACTTTCTCTGATTCACAACAAATAATATATTGTGGAACAAATTACATTTTATAAAAAGTTAACTATTAATAACAGTTTCCAAACCAGCTTTCGGTGGTCATGAACCGTGACAACGCCACTAATAAGTCTATGAATAACAAACACAAGTGCATTCGAGGGCTTGAGAAAGCTCATGTTTACTTAACCGTGCTATTGCACCGACCAAACCATTATACTAAAACAGACTTCAACTACATACCAATAGGATACAAAACTCTGTATCGATTCTTAACACGTTAACAAATTTAACAGAGCCGAGAAATGCGGGCGCACTTATCTTTATTGTGTTAAACACAGAGTTTAATTTTTAATGACCAGTAAATATTTTTGTTAAAACCACGACACCACGTGTGCTACGGTAGCGGGTTCGGTTCCGGGCCGATGCCCCGCCCGCTCCGAGGGCTGAGTGTGACTTGTATTATAGACCTTAACGTTATGAAAATAAGTTCCAAATTAATTGTTGGACATTTGAAAACTTTACACACTAGCTCTTTACGCTCAAGAGTTCAACCGCTTGTGTAAGTGATTACGATGTTATGTGTAAATGTAAACAAACGAAAACGCGACGAGAAACAAAGCTACAGACACGGACAACCGTTAAATTGTGCTCCCTGGGAACTGTTTTAGGGGCACATTTGTTTCTTAAGTATACTACACAGAGTACTTAAATTTTGATACTTGAACTTACTTTCAACAGTTTGTATATTTTCTGGGCTCCATTTGAATGTTTAAAACACTGAGATTTAATTTCGTGAATTAGAGTTGGGCCGGATAATAATGGGTAACGGGTACCCGGCACAATTTTTGCCGAATCTGACGGGTATCCGGCAAAATTAGTGCTAGCTAGAGCAAACACATCCTGCCCGCGCGCTTTGATCATTTTTTGCACATTCAACGCGTGTTGAAAAATTTGTATATTTTTTAACATCATAATCTGCCGAATATGAAGTTTGAATTTTAATGTCAATTAATATTCAAATCCATTGATTATTAATCGATTTGAAATTAAAAATTTAAATTATAAACAAAATTTGTAAATTGATTTCAATTACTAGTTAGTTACTATAATGATAATGAGAAATAAAGACTTTATTTAATACTAGATTGTAATTGTTAAGAATTAGAAGTTGATTTAAATAACTACGCACAAAGTATTTTTTTTTATTTAATAAACGTTTCCCATGAAAAAAGTTGTTTTCTTGTTTTTTTATATATCCGACATTACCCGATACCAGGCATCATTATCCGGTATCCGGCCGGACCCTGAAAAGGTGCCGAAACCGCCAGGTACCGGATTCTAACCGGGTACCCGGGTTGCATCTCTACGTTGAATAATTGTATTGAGCAGAATTACAAAATGTGCAATAATATGTTTTAGACCTGTATATATTTTAAATGATTTATGATAATTAGTAGTTTTATACATAACTCATAATTGTCATACAATAATAATCTTTTATAGATGTAATCGAGATATTAGTCATTTGTAAAAAAAACTACTTTAACAAAAAAAAACGATGAACCCTCAAGATAATTAGACAAACTTAAGTAACCAGTGAAACCACTAAAATCTAAACTACCGCGAAGGTTAACATTGTTGGTCAAACTTCTAAAGACTTTTGTAAATTCCAGAAAAGCGTGGAAATTCCCAGACTGGCTGGATTGTAGCCGGCTGCCGGGCGCGGGGTCGTCAACCGCTACAATGAACAAGACAGCTGATGATTCCATTCGATCCGCAACCATCTATCATTATCAGATTGTGACATTGATGTGATTCGTGTCAGTAGATATAATATTCCTCCAATTTTTGATAATACAATTACAACGTGTTTTATTAAAGTTATTGTAAATACATTTGAAATTTAAAGTGAGTAATTTGAACGGAACATTGAATTTGTTTGGTTTTCATAAGTTATTTTTTAAAACAGATCTTTCATATATTCATACGTTGTTACTGCAAATTAATAAAATAAAATAAAAATATTTTGTGCAACTATCACCTCTATTTCCCTACCAATCTTAACCTTAGTTATTATTATTAATAACAGAGATGAACACAATCTTATGTAATTTGGAAGTAATTTTTCCTTAAGTTTCGGCTTGGGGCTTAAGCTACGCCCAAGTATTAAATAAGACGCATTTGCAATTATAATTCATTACTCTTTACCTACAATGTGCGATTTATGCAAAACTTAATTCCATTTTGTTTAACAACCTTTTAAATTGAAATCTCAACCGCATCTCAAACAAAAACGGCTGTAAACCTGCGTTATACACTCAGTAATGGAGAACACAATTATTTTTACGGAAAGAACACGTGTAATTGAATTATTGTTTACAAAACACGGTTTGTTGAAATGCATGCGCGAGTGCAGGCACGCCTGCGGCCGGCAGGCGTTATGCAAAACGTGCTAGGGTGCGAACGGTACGCTCCGCTGATTAAAATCTCCGGACGACAATTGCTCTGAGAGGCTAAACCTAGCTTAAATTAATAGCCCAATTAATTTCGCCGTAAGCAAATAATACTCGACCTCCTTGAGGCGAAAGGGTGTATAACGAATTCACGATGCATTCGTTATATAATCGGGAGGTATTTATACTAAATTGGGCTACAATCTCGTTGAGGCACAGCAGGGTTTTTCTTCTGAATTGCAACTGATCAGGAAAATAACTTCACTTTACAGTAAATCGCAACCAAATAACACTTTTTTTCGATAGCCGTATGGCGGCTGGCGGATAGAATGACTAGAATAGCACCGTTGATGGTAACACTTAACACTAAAAGGCGACTTAAAGGCCGGCGCCCAGTGCCGGCATGGCACGGCAGGTTGTACTGCGGCATCCCGCGGCATGCCGTGGCATCCCGTGGCATACCGTGGCATGGCTCAGTCAGTGTGAGAGACAAAAAAATGCGCGCGCGCCAGATGACCGCTGCACAAGTTTCAACGACCCATACTTCTCGCGAGATGCAATGGCGTGCCGCGGCGTTCTGTGGCATGCCGCAGCATCCCGCGGCGCGTCGCGTTATGCCGCAGCATCCCGCGGCATCGTAGTCTCGAAATAAAATAACATGAATCCTAAACTAATTGAAATAAGATTCAAAATAACTGAATTAGTAATAAAATCCTTTACCGTGCCGGCAGTGGGCGGTCGGCCTTTAGAGGTTTCGATGAAAACGAACCAACAGTGCAAACTTCAACAACCCGCTGGACAGGCCTATGATGCCTGCAGTGGACTATTATGTAATACTTATATTATGTTATGATGGTAAGTAGGATGCTGGACCACCTTGCACACAATGTGGTTCTACCTGGGTGATTTCGCGAACTAGTCTATACTCCAGCTAACTTACAGAAAGAATGTTTGTAAACAAAACTCTGCGCATTTTCCGTAATTGTTCCTCAAATACGTTATGTTTCAGTGAATTAACGCTATATAGCCAACTTGGACAATATAAATAAGCTATAAATGATATTCACATATTTCTACAGTACGTAATGAAAAAGAACTTTTGAAGTTAAGTATGGGCGGTTTGTACACAAACATTCTTTTCGCAAGTTAGTATATGGAGCTCATTATCATCACCACCTTTATCGTATAAAAGGCAAAGATATACTACTCGAAGTGTATGTTTTTCATTCATGTCATTTTTCAGTCACATACTATATATAAATATAACACAATCAGGCGCGTGCGCGTGGGTCTGCAGTCTATAGTCTATAGTCTGACCTCCAAGCAGTCTAGGAGTTAATGAGTTCTGAGGTCGTTGAATGTCTATGAAGCGTATGACCTATATTTGGCCGACGACTCTTTGGCTCCTAGCTTGGGAGATGAATCAAACAGCCAGTGTTGCTATAGCGCTAAGAAGCTAAGAACTATGTTTATTTATTTGTACATCTTATATACTAAATTATTACATATTATTGTATGTGCGTCAGCTGGATGTACCTAACACAGTGTGTGTGAGTTTGCTCTAGATACAAAGTCCGAGCTGACGCTACATCACTCCCCCCTAAAAATAAAGGAATAGGGAAAAAAGGATGTATATTTACCTAAGCCTATTAAAAGTTAAAATACAAATTACTAATATTAAAGTAAACTACGATTACTAATGAACAGGTGTTGTAAAATGACACTCTGTTCACTGACCGAAGTGTTTGCTGTATAGGCAAAATACTCGCGGCGATAAAAATAGATTTGTTTTTATTCAATTAATCATTGCATTCAGTGCATAGGATTAATTGAATTTAAATCTGACGACTGGCTTCGATATTCTGCCGGAACGGGTTGTCTTCACGTTTGCCTTGGCTGGCTGTTGACCCTCAGGACTCGTCGATGGTCCAGGCTTCATCACGGGCGGCGGCTGCGGTTGTTCCTCGCTGAGTTCGCCACTCTGCTCATCGTGAAGTAGGAAGGCTGGCTTGAGACGGTCGATGGAGATAGTGGCTGTTCGGTTTGGCAACTCGACGGAGTAAAACTTCTCGTGACGTTCGAGCACTTTATACGGGCCGTTGTAGGGCGGTGTAAGTGCGCTCTTCATTGCGTCATTACGTACGAATACATGTGAGCAAGTTCGTAGCTCGTCATGTACGAAGATGTTACGCTGAGTATGTTGTCTCCTCGGTGTCGATAGCAGTGACGTCATCGTTTGCTGTAGTTGCTGTAACATGCCATTCTCGTCTTGAGGTGTCGTCCTGGCGGTGAAGAAATCTCCAGGTAGTCGCAGTGTTGTGCCGTAGGTCAGTTCTGCTGCGCTCACTTTTGTGTCGTCCCGTATTGCGGTGCGAAGTCCGAGCAGGATCATGGGCAATTCTTTGACCCAGTTTACTCGGTTGCACTTCGTCATCAGCGCGGCCTTGAGTGTTCTGTGCCAGCGTTCTACTTGTCCATTCGCTTGCGGATGATAAGCGGTGGTGTGGATGTGGTTGATGCCCAGCTTGTTTGTCAGCTTCCGGAATAATTCGGACTCGAACTGTCGTCCTTGATCTGACGTAATCGTCGTCGGTGTTCCGAATCTGGCAATCCAACCTCTGAGTAGAATCTGGCAGATGGTTTCGGCGGTGATGTCCTTGACGGGATACGCTTCTGGCCATTTTGTGCAGCGATCGATCATCGTTACGCAATATTTGCATTCTTCGGACGTAGGTAACGGCCCGATTATGTCAATGTGCAAGTGTGCGAATCGATCGGCCGGCGGAAAGTGCATGATCGGCGAAACAGTGTGACGTTGCACTTTGGACTGTTGACATAATAGACATGTCTTTGCCCATTTTCCGATGTCTGTAGTCATCGATGGCCAGAAATAGCGTTGCGCTAGCATGCGTCGTGTTCCTCTGACGCCGGGATGGCTGATGTTGTGCACGATGTCGAATGCTTTTCGTCGGTACAGCGGCGGTAGGTATGGTCGCATATAGCGCGTCGATGTTTCGCACAATATGACCTTGTCGCTATTCGGTACGGGAAACATTTTAAACTGCAAGTGCGGGTTGTTTCGCAATTCTCTCAGCTCGCTGTCTTTTTCTTGCTCCGCCGACAGTTGCTCATAGTCGA
Organism: Catoptria pinella; assembly: GCA_963556745.1. Classification (NCBI taxonomy): domain Eukaryota; kingdom Metazoa; phylum Arthropoda; class Insecta; order Lepidoptera; family Crambidae; genus Catoptria; species Catoptria pinella. Next base: position 5,013,989 of record OY750777.1, read on the forward strand.
TGGGTGAAGGGAAGGTAATCTCCTCCACTCGAGATAGGCAGTCAGCAACAACATTATCTTTGCCGGAAATATGTTGTATATCAGAGCAAAATTGTGAGATGAATTCGAGCTGGCGCAGTCTTCTTTCCGTGTCACATGAGCTCGCTGGTTTGTGTAAAGCAAACGTCAGCGGTTTATGGTCTGTATAAACCGTAAATTCTCTTCCTTCAATCATGTGACGGAAATGTTTTATTGCCATGTATATAGCAAGTAGTTCCCTGTCGTACGTGCTGTACCGTTTCTGTGTCTCGCTCAGTGTTTTGGAGAAAAAGGATAGAGGTTCCCATTTTCCATTCACGTGCTGCTGTAGTACTGCTCCTGCACATGTGGCCGAACAATCTGTCATCAGGCCGAGACGAGCGGAAGTGGATGGGTGAGATAGTGCAACAGCGCTTTTTATGCTTTCTTTGCACTTCTCAAACGCTTCTTTTGACGTTTGTGTCCACTTTATTTCGCTTTTGTCCTTCCTCTTGGAGTTGTGCAGGTACTTGTTGAGCTCAGCTTGTATGTTAGCAGCGTGAGGTATACACTGGCGGTAGAAATTCACCATGCCAAGAAAACGTCGCAGCTGTTGAACTGTTGTAGGCAAAGGAAAATTCGATATTGCCTCAGTCCTATCATCCAGCGGACGTATGCCATCTTTGGATATGTGGTAGCCCAGAAAATCCAGTTCTTCTTTGCCGAATTCGCATTTTTCCACGTTTAGTGTGATGCCGTATTCGTCCATTCTCTCCAGAACTTTTCGAAGTAGGGTCTCGTTATCCTCTTTTGTCCTTGATGGGATAAGGATATCGTCGATAAAAACAAATACATCGAGCCCTTTGAAAACCATGTCGACGAAACGTTGGAACGTTTGGCTGGCATTACGTAATCCAAACGTCATTCTCGTGAATTCGAAAAGTCCGAACGGTGTTGTTATCGTGGTTTTTGGTATGTCATCTTCGAAAATTGGGATGTGATGGAACGATTTTCGGATGTCCAGCTTGGAGAAAACGGTCTTGTCACGCAGCAAGTATGTAAAGTCTTGAAGCCTTGGTATAGGGTAGCGATCAGGAAGTGTGACGGCGTTTAATCGCCTGTAATCGCCGCATGGCCTTAATTCGCCATTTTTCTTTGTGACGATGTGTAGCGGCGTTGCCCAAGGACTGTTGGAGGGGCGGCAAATGCCCAACTCCATCATCCTTTGGAATTCCTGTTTCGCGGCTTTGTACTTTGCTGGGTTCAATGGACGAACTTTTGCATAGATCGGCGGCCCCGTCGTATGTAAATAATGCACGACATTATGCTTAGGTGCATTTTTCAGCGTCGACGGCCTTGTTACGTCAGGGAACTCACGTAATAACTCGGCGTAGGGTCCGGTTACATCTATCGTGCGGACCGATGAGTCATTCGAGTGCATTGTGCGCGCGGCAACCGATAATTTCGTTATTTTGTCGATCAATCTCTTTTCGCTTAGATCAATGTTTAGTTGATTTTTAGCGAGAAAATCTGCTCCGAGAATTGATCTGCGCACATCGGCAATGACGAATGTCCACGTGAATGGTCTTCGTAGTCCCAGATCTATGCAAACTGTCTTAAATCCGTAGGTCTTGATTTGCGTTCCGTTGGCGGCATAAATTGCGTAATCGGCATTTGTAGGCTTTTCCTTTGTGCGGGCGAGTACAGATATGTCTGCTCCGGTGTCTATTAAAAATTGTGTCCCACTTTTTCGGTCGGTGACACATAGACGGTAACTTTTTCCGTCAACACCAACTCCCGCCGCGGTTAGTGTCGGAGTTAGTTTTCCGACGGCATATTTCGCTGCGCTTTGTATGTACAGCGAGCCTTATCTGTACATCGCGTCGATTGATCTCCAAACTTTCGGTGGTACCAGCACATCCAGTCCTTGAGTTTTCGGGAACGTTTCCTGGAGTGGGAGTGGGACTTCGATTTGCGTCTGTCTTGCTCTCTCGGCATATGATGATGCGATTGGCGCATCTCGCGTAATTGTCGCGCAAGAAATTCCACTCTTCTCGACAGGAGTTCTTCTATGGATTCTGATAGCTGTGGAGATGCCATTGTTATTCTGTGGATGCCTGTGCTATGAGCTAGCTTGATGTAGTGCTTGACTATGTCTATGAGGCAACTGTGCTGTCTAGTTCGAATCTATGTGCGACTTCTCAATTTGACTGGTGAGACCCGCTTGTGGGAGGCCAGCCAAACCGATCCGCTAGAAAACGAACGACGAAAACAGTTACGTCAGACTGCGTGATTGCGCTTTCCTCAGCTTGTTCTTGCTTGATGGTTACTGGGTGGCTGCGATCTGTTTGTCTCCCTGGTCAACGAAGGACTTCCGTGATTATACGCCTTTTGAAATTTCAATCGGTGGGATCCGCTTGTGGAAGGCCGATTGAAATGTGCGATCACGGAGAAATCCAGCAGAATCACGTCGGGGTCACCAATTTGGCTCCTAGCTTGGGAGATGAATCAAACAGCCAGTGTTGCTATAGCGCTAAGAAGCTAAGAACTATGTTTATTTATTTGTACATCTTATATACTAAATTATTACATATTATTGTATGTGCGTCAGCTGGATGTACCTAACACAGTGTGTGTGAGTTTGCTCTAGATACAAAGTCCGAGCTGACGCTACAACTCCATGATATATATGCAAGTGAGGTGAACACAGCACTCAGTAATGTGTATAATATTTTATAACCTCAGTTTTATGGCCTGGAATATCCATAAAGTAATACAAATTACTGTAAATGATAAATTACACGAATGGACTTTGTAAGCTAGCGTGGATAACGTCATCATATTTTTGTAATTTATAATCTGTAGCTAATTAGGTCTTTATAACACATAGTTGATTTTGCATTTACTCTTTTCATATAGGTAGGCATGATATGTCTACAAAACGCGAATTAAATGTTGTAAATCAGACAGCTACTCTCATAATTAATCCCACAAAGTTGATACACTTACTTCAAGAAGTGAACAAAGTATCCAAGTACCGCACCTACCTATAAAGTTTGTACAAAAAAGGTGTATAAATAAAGTAGAAGCACGTTATGAGCCCATTTAAACAATGGTGGTCCGAGTTCCGAAGTCACGAGCCTTGTTTGCCTTCCCACGGGCGGCGCTGACGACTGCCGACTGTCGGGAATGGAGGCGGATCGACGACTCGATTGTAGGGGAAATAGGAAATCCTAATAATGTAGTATTTTAAAATGCGAGGCAACTATGAAGCAAGCACTAAATTCAATAATTTATCATTAACTGTCAAGAATAATGGGATCTTAAATTTGCCACATGGAAAAAATATGATATAATCAATAAACTAGGCTGGTATTCGCTAACAAAGATAAATCAAACTAGGATAAAATAGTAATGTATGGAACTATAAAAGACATCTGGCGAAATTTATTCATGCTTATAAATGCAAGTGTCAACTATAGTATCAATGTGCGTCATGATAAACCGTTTTCTATTAAAAATGTAAATACGATGGATAATATGGGTTGCCAGGAGAGGCTGTTTTGTTTTTCTAACCGTTTCACGTGGGTCACAAACGTGACTCGACCTCGACGCGACGTATAGCAGCCAGTTAGGAAACAATAACTCGATTGCGGGGCTTAATAGTCGCTATGTTGGACGGTACTGTGTTATATTTAACTTTAGGCTTTCCCATACGAATGTTGATGTTGTAAAGTTCTGGCTTCTAAATTTCCATATAATATTAAGCTAATCAAAACCATAATATATCTATGTATACCAACGCATATTTGTCAATGTTTGGGCGTTAAGAGTTTTTTTTGTAAATGACATGTTGGCAAACCTCTGTATGCTGTACGTTAAGGTCAGTAATACATATTGATCTTGATTTATAACACAATCATTTGCTAAGGTTGGCTTTAGTATCAATATGTTCAATGACCTGGGTATCAATTGTCTAATTTCAAAATCTATCGCAATCGCTTTCAATATGTAACACATTGATGCTTCTTTCTGGCATAAATAAAAACTTACCAAAGAAATGCAGCAATGTGTTACATCCATCTGTCAAATGAAAGCGATTGCGATAGATTTTGAAATTAGACAATTAGCCCCCTGCATGTTTAGGAGTTTAAACAAAATATTTTTTTTCGAAAACTATCTTATCTTTTTTGTAAACAACAACTGTATTATCGACATGAGCAGTTATCCTAGTTTTCGATATCATCAACAGTTTTATTGTAAACATAATGTGTTCAACCCTATGGAATTAGAGCGTCATCGGTTGTATGGATTCATATGCTTCCAATTCAAAAGAGTTCTCCTTTGAATTGAAAGCTAGTCTAGAAAGTGTAGTTAATTTACAATACTTATTGGAAGTTAGATCGTGGGCTGGTCGGTATGCGTGTAATGTGTGAGTCCATCTGTTTCGAGAGGCCCTTAATGCGTTCGGTGAAAACTATTACAGAGCGGCCGTGGCTGCGTGACGAATACTTCACGCCGAATGCGTCACCTGGGATTCAGGGCTGTATCGCGATGCATCCGAATTGATTAAGGTCAATTACTGTCGAATTGTAGAAAATAATACAGAAAAATCTAAAACATGTTGAGAATGCGATTCACTACGGTAGAAAAAGTAAAGACAGTCTTTCACATCGTGGCTACCTGAATGAATTAAATTGTGGATCGTTCAGACTTTTGGTACATGTCTTAATTGTCTTGTCATACTTGTCTCTGCAGGTTCCGCTTTATCTATTGATGTATAATTAAAAATCTAATCCCACTTTGGTAGACAGCACAGTATTGTGTACAATAAGAATCTTGCAATTATATTTAGTTAAGTTAGTCATAAAAATCTCGACAAGATAAAATTTTCTTTCTTAATCCAAACTTCTATATCGCTAGCTAATGACAACCCTAGACAGACTGTAGCCTGACATAATGGATGCCGTTCGAACGGTCACTCCCGCTTTGTAAGTACACTGATGGTTACAAAGTATCTGTCATACTGGTGGTGGGAAGAAACCATCATACCAATTAGTAAAGAAAAACGGTGAACTTGCTAGCTATTGGTACTATCTGGGAATCTAAATCTGTTTTAGTTTAGTTAACAGTTTAACGTGACGAATTGTTTATGTTTTGACACAGGTTTTTCCGAATCAATTGTGTTATAAGAACCTTTATCAAGATTAGAACTTTCCAATTGAAAAATAAGTAATACTACTGCCCCAAAATGACGTATAGAATATTTTTATTTTTTGTAATAAATAAATAAATATTTGGCAACATCACAGACATTGCTCCGATTCCAAAGTAAGTTGCTAAAGCACTTGTGTTATGGAAATCAGAGATAACGGTGGTATCACAAACACCCAGACCTGAGCCAATACAGAAAAGTTCGTTTTCTAAATTGATCCAACCGGGGATCGAACCTCAGAGATGGCGACACCTTGAAAACCGGTGTATAAGCCACTCGACCAAAGATCACATTAAATTAAGTCGTAGTATTTTCATGTTTCCTAGCTAGAAGGTCAATATGCAGAATTGAAAAGGGTTAATGGGGTTTCAAAAATAGTAGGTAGGCAGCCTATTCTTGAAAGAAACAAAGAATAAAATGATGACAAATAACATTTCCTCACCAAGGAACTAAAACACGGATTAATAAACTTAACTTTAACCCCAGTTCTGAAAATAGTTTAGACAAGTTTACACAATTTATAGTGTCGCCGGACCCAACAGTTTCTTATCGTTACACACAAACTTTAAACAAGAACTGCTCTTGATCTCTCTCTCACACAATTTATTTGTGCAAAAGGGTTAAGAAATTACTGGCATGGCAATATTAGAACCTTTTTTTGTACCGTGAAATTTAACGGTAAAGTAAAAGAATGTCACAATTGATGCTTGGTTCTTTTTGTGAGTTTGTAAATATTGTTAAGGAGTTCTATGGAATTTTTTTGGGAACAAAGAGAGTCTTTGCGTAACGAATTTGTAAGTAAATAAACAACGGGTATGAAATGAAGGGAGCAAATGTGCAAGACTGGTGAGACAATGGGCTTAATTTACGACGCCATATAATATTATCTAATATTTCCGAGAACGGTTTTGGTGTAAAGTCCCATGAGGATTTTTCTATGTTTGCCTTTTTATGGATTATGACGAAAATGTAATTAAAAAACATTATAATTGTAAATAAAAAACAGGACGATTCTGATGCTTGAAAAGTCACGTGAGACTCCAAGACCATTTGTGTCTTATTCTACAAAATGTTCTGGAAATAAAAAGATACTCTTCAAGTCTTTTGCATTAAGATTCAATCATAAATTAATCCCTCCCTATTAGCTAAGGGGCGTTTAAGATAATATTATTATTGGCAATTATGAAAATGTTAAAACTGACCGATGAGGCGCTATCGGGCTGATGTTAATGAGGTCGTAAGTAAAGAGTAACGTTGGCCTCGAACAATACCTTGTAAATTAAGCGCGACTCGATGTTATCTGCGCGTACGCATGTGTCGAGCCGAGCCGGCATATTTACGCGCACTGGAGCTCGACTTCGCACATAAATAAATAAGTACTCATTTTTAAATAAAACTAAAACCTGTTATACATACAATATTATCGCAGAGGTTCATAGCTTTTTAGGAAATATGTGTACGTCAAGATATACCTGGACAATGACAACTACTAATTTGATACTAAACGGACCAATTCAAAAAGCCCTAGACCCCCAATTCAACTTGTAATTGAGATAATGTAGCACTTTAAAAAATCTATTTTGCGTACATCACACTAGCTAGCTACTTATCTCAGCTGCATGAAGTAGTCATTCATTCATATTCATTTATTTCCTTTTCTTAGTTGATAATTTTACATGATAAATTATCATGTGCGACGTCGTCAAAGGTCGCAACAACCAGTCGCCTGCGCCTCGGCGCGCTTCCGGCGTTTAATTACGTCATTTCCAATCGTTGCCGTGTTCCGATCCGATCCGACCAAACGTCATAGTAATTTCCATGTGAAGGCCGCTCAACTACGTCCCGAAGATTAGCCAAGATTACTCAATCACTTAAATCAAAAGAAGACAAGGAACCAAACCAAGTAAGAAGGATACGAATAAACTACTTTAGTTAAGTAGTTTAGAAGCCAGCTTAAAATTTAAACGACTGTATTATCTTTACAACTGAAATTATCTTTGAACTTATTTTACAAACAATTTCAGTCATTGTAATCGGACGACTGGAAACTATCGCTTTTGTATCAATTATCTGAAGGCAATTTATAAAATAACAGTACGATTGGCAACTCACGTGCTTTACCACTTTGTAGAAAAATTCATGTGCGCGCGCATCGCATCGCCCCTGCACAAACTAAACGTATGTTAATGACGTGACGACGCCGCGTGCAAGCGATTTTAACCTTAGGAATGGTAAAGCGGACCTAATTAAACTATGAACATTAAAAATTATCAGATCATTGGTAATTTTTCAAATTAGAAAACTGTGGAAACTTTTAAATACAACAAGGATATTGTGAAGACGATAATTTAATGTTTCTCTACATTTATTTCCCAGAGTGTAAGAAAAACATGAAGAGGAAGGTAAGGCGGATGCAATGCGTGTTGGTTGGTTGTTTGTTCTTATGCAAAATCAAAAGAAACATACAAACGTTTCAATTTAAAATGGTGTAAGAAGAATATAATCAGGTCCAATTTGTTTCAGATTAAACGCTTGCTGTGTTGATATTTGTGACAAAATTATAATGACCAATTACCATCCAAAATATCGCAGTAGTATGCCACAGTCATATGCCATGAAAACAGTAATTAGAGTACCCTGTGATGATAAACAGCAACCGCTACGAATAGAAATGCGATGCACTTTATTGAGTCGTTAAAGAAAATTATGGTCTTAATTCTTGTAAAACGCCTTGGTCTATATTAACACATCACTTTTATTATTAAAGTAAAGATGTTGAATAAGGCAACGCATAACAAGGAGATTTCAAGAGTATTTACTATAATTTTATTGGAAAACAGGCTTCGCGAGCTTGATGTGGTTTCCTAAGATAATGCTAATGAGCTTCTTCATGAGATGAATTTCTAGAAATTATAACATGAGGCGGACTGACACAGACCTTCAGCATAATGAATGTGATGGAATTCCTGGACAGCTTTTTGATCGATTGACATAAACTGTTAGAGTAGGTAGGAATGTTAAAAACACCAAAAACGAAAGTAAGTATACCCTTTGATTTATGTTTTTTTTTTGCTGTCATAAAGCTGTCCTACTGCCCAAAAATCTGCTGCCAATGCGATGTGATTTACAAAATATTTTGTCCCGTTCATAAATGTTCAGGCTTAGGGTAATTTGTGTTAGTAAGTAGCCGATGCTACGCAACTAGTACACTTTACAGAAATAAGTAATTAATTATCAAATCCGATTTATTACCGTAATCGCAGACCAGGTCGCGTCCCAACAAGACATCCCCACAATCGATCAACTGCTGCAACAGCGTCAAGCGGTTCTGGTATCCAAAATCCGACATAAGCAATCCCAACATGGTCACATTACTTGTATCAATCACGAAAATCACAGTTTTAGTACCAACGTACTGAGCACATGTTCACATAAACACTCGCACATGTTCCGTTTTGGCGCGAAGTAGAGACAGATGCGCTCGCGCCGCACTCCATCCAAGACTGCCTTACGTCTTCCGATAGCTATTACCGCTGTACCGACAGGTGGTGACAAAGAAGTCCAACTTCCCCTCTATCATGAAACAAGTCACTCGATTATTCCGTAGACTGATCGCTCAACTTTGAACGCCCGGGTTATTCTCGACTCCCCATTGTTAATGACGTAATTCTTTTTCATGGAATTTTTTATAAGGCGGCGCGTGCTTGCCTAGCTACTACTCACTCATACAAATAAATAATAACGTTACATATAAGACAGTAGGAATAATACATGGCTATGACAAAGATGACTTCATCAATGTTATTTTTGAAGCGGGCTGCCAATGGTAAAAATTAACATGTTTTTCCTAACTAAATTTTCTACTCTTCCACTGTGTTTCAAAAGTTTACACTTAATCCTGGGTGATTCAGTTATTCCATTTAATTACCTTAAAGCACTAACTTATGAATCACTTCAATTGTTTCAATGTCAAATTCAAATAAATATATGAGTATACTAAACCATACTTCATACTAAAAATTTGTAATCGAACCCATAGAAGGATATGCTAAACAATTGGTCAAAATAATGATTTAAATTGCGATAAGTTCAACAGCATTAAATCAGCGTACAGCGTATGTAATGCGTGCATGAATATCCCAATAGCAATCGACGTGCATGGTGCAGCCGGGTGTACGTGAGCGGGTGCACGGACGGACGCTATTATTACCAATGGGGGGTTCGATAGGGGTTTGATATTCGCACATCAACATGTTTGCCTTTCATCGATCTCGACACGCGAGACGTTCGCCGGCCTGTTGATTTAGATGTCTGGATTCAAAACGGATTAGAATATTTTAGAGGATAGATATATTTATACTTAGAAGATGGACAAATAAAATTTGTTGATTTTCCCACTAGTTTTTGTGTAATTTGGAATAGTTGCAGTGATGAAACCACAAGTTGGTTTTCGAACAAACCACTAATACCGGTAGATTAGAGTCAAGGCGAGCGTTCAAAGTGTGAGCAAGCACGAGTAGCTTTATTTATTTTGGTTGTACACGTGGGTACAGACGCAAGCGACGACGGCGCGCGGCGCGGAGCGTAGCGTCGCAGCGACGCGCGCGGGTGTACTGACCGCGCACCGTTCGGACGCGTCACACGATGCACTATTATGCACCGCCGTTAGAATAGTAAGGATACGGACAATTAATTCTTGTAATTAATACAGGGTACGCATAATTGAATGGAAACTTCGGCGAATCGGTGCACAGCGAAGATATTGATTATTGAGCTTTCAATTCAATCAATGGACACTTAACTTTCTAGACGGCAATTTTTATGAATTAACATACAAAGATCACAAACTTATTAGCCCATTATTAAATTGTCATTGACAAACTCTTAAACAGTTACCATCAAATCTGTCACTAAAAATTTAAATTTTTATTATTCATGTCAACATTCTTCTCTTCAACAAATTCCTTCAAATGCACCATCATAACCAATAACCATCTCATGCAAAATTGATTCAATCCAATGTGTACTTACTTAAGCTTCAAGCTAAGTACATATCTGTAACGCGGAACATACGTCAAATGCCATTCGGTGCGGATGCGCCGATGCACCGACGACGACCGGTCTATTTCCGTTGGGAGACTATCATTCCTGCCCGACGCTCATGCCGGCTGGCTGTGTTTTATACTACCACTGTCATCAGGACAACTGGAGCGATTAGCCAGAATAGGACTCATATGGAGAAAACTGAAATATTAACCCATTTGCAAGAAAAAATCAAAGTAAAATAGTGGAAGAAAGAGACCGATAGTAAATAGACAACAAAATTGACTTATATTTGAAGTAAGAATATAAAAAAACACAATTTAAAATTGAACTTTTTGATACAAATGAAGATACAGATCTTTTTACCCCATAAATGCGTGTAATTACTATAGCAAAAAGTAAAAATACGCTTCAAGTACACAATTGATAAAGTGGCACAACTCAAAGTAAGGGTGCTTCGCATTCCAGGGGATGTACGAACGATCTATTTCTGTTGTAAATGACACGGTAATCGTGTAAATGAGCAGACTTATTTATTTGCGACGACATGAAACTACGTTATGCTGCTTCAGGTCTTCCTAAATTGCTATAACTAGTGGCTCAGTGAGCAGTAGGCCTCGCTCAAATTGTATGTTGTTTAAAACTTAATCTAATAGATGGCGCCAAGAGGTTGACAGTGCTTTTGAAAAGCAGTACTATGTGCTGTTTGGTATTTTTTTATTATATCTATTCGAAGCTAGATGGCGCTTCTAATTTTGAACATTTTTCGAATGGGTGATATCTTTTTTCGTATATTTCGAAAAACTGGCTCGACAAAAAAATTCAATATACTTAATTATCGAACCTCCTCACAAAATTCTACTACAATCGGTTGAGATATGCGACCTGTAGAGGAGAACAGCCGGACAGCCGAAAAGTCAGACATACGAAAGAATTTTTGCCCAAGCTGAAGCAGGGAGAAGCTTCGCGCTCGCTCGTTCAAAAACTGGCCTCACGTAGTCACCAGTTTTTGTAGCAATTTACAAAGACCTGAAGCAGTCATTCTGTAGTCTTGATGAAAGTGGGTGTTATGAATGATTTCTTAAAGATCAATCCGTTGCACAAATGTTTCTTCCTCATGCTTCTTCAAAACTTCACAATATTTATACTATACGAATACGAACAAATAAGAATAATCACAGCTCTAGAAAGAGAGAGAGAGTGAGAGTGCAAAAAAGTGATTATGTTATAAAATTGATAAAAAATAAAAGCAAGTTTTTAATGTAAACACTGAAAGAGATTTGCGGTCCCATTAAAATCATTATTGATTTACGATTGACTGTGGAGCTCTAAGGACATCAATCAAAAGGTGAAGGACTAAAGGCCGCCTTATTTCAACATTCCAGATTCCTTTTATTCAATTAAAACGTAGATCCACAAAAAATAGAGTTATTAATAATGCGCCAGTGAGGCTGGTTCTTTTGTGGACGGCAATGAACTTTGAGTCCCTCTCAAATATAATAATCTCGGCGTCTAAAGCGTTTGATAACGAGTATTAGTTGAGGCAGAGCTTTAGATTGAGAAATTTTGTGGAAATTGGAAGTGACAACAACTTGCGCCTCGATCATCTCATCAACTTTGAAAGCTTCCTGAAATTTTGGACATCACATTTTCGTCAGGAGGATATGGAAGTAATACTAATTGTTTTGATTCTTTCAAGCTATTAATGCAAAGAGTGTAATCGTTGAAGCTGTAAACTTTAGAATAGTTACGTTACGTACGTAATTATTCTAAGCTGGAAACTTGCTTTCACTTATGAAAACTTTACCTTATTATTCCTATGATTATGACGCGAAATGGAATCAGAGCAATCAATTAGTTTGGTGTTAAATTTGTTCTAGATTACTGTAATCCAGAACATATTTAATATCCTCAGTTTGCGACACAAATAAGGATATCCAATGTCAAGGTATAAATAGGTGTTAGATTAAACAGTTCTGTCTTACGTAACCCGCCCAAGCAAACTTTTATTGAGTTCAGCGAAAGTGCTTCACCCGTTCTGAGATATTGACGTTATACTATTAAATTTGATTGAACGTTCAGCAAGTTAATTACGTAGAAATTTCCTACAATTTCTAGAAACGTGCATAAGTACTTGGAAGCTTTTTTCGATTGTAATGTAATTGATTCCAGTTATATGACACATAATAAGAAATAGATCCAAATAACTTGGAGTACCTCCAGGGATTGTGAACTAAACAAATAGCAATTCTGAGTAACAAGCTAAAGCTAAATTAAATATCAAAAGAGATCCACATTATAATCAACGTTCATCAGCAACAGAGGGGGTTGGTCTGGCTTAAATAGCGTTGAAATCACTACCCCAAAATTAATATTATCCAGCTAAATTAAACGGTCGGCATTTTTGTACATTAATGTAGCCTTTGATTGGTTATCCAACGCGGCATTATAATAGCTGACCCTCGTGCAACCCTGACACAATGAGATAACGCGTGTTGTTAAAATGTATGGTGTAATCTACATGGCACTGAAATCGGTCGGTTAATATGTATAATACGAACGATTGAAATAATTTATTTCATACGCACCGCCACTATGAGTGTGTTGGTGTAGTACATTTTATTGTGTTACGTTCGAAAATCACCTTGCACCCCTCATCCGGTGTTTAGAAGGGGATGGCGCAAGGTCAATAGAAATTTCGAGTCAGTACTCGGTACCCCAGTATTGTAATATGATTTATAAACAGCTTACTCTGATCTCGACTAGGGTTTAGCGTGAGAAAGAGGTTTTGGAGGATTCATCCCTCAATCTGTATGGATGAAGATACTAACATTCGATATTCTTGAAATCTAGGTTAATTCAAATGGAATTTGAATAGCTTTCTCTACATTTTTATTTATTTTAATATCGGTAGAGATAGTTATTGTTACAATACAATTATTTACATACATATTTGTTTCACTTACTTTTTTATACAATATCATGCAGCTCCGCTTTTGGAGTATTACTTCTGATGCTTCGTCGTGTTTAATTCAAAGAGAAACGTCATTAAAAATTCCATTTCGCTTTGGAAACCTAAACGAGTCTTTCAAAACGCAAATCGGGGTTAGAGGTCGTATGAAACCCACGACTCAAACCGCCCAAAAGCGAGACAAGGGTGACAAACATGGACAAAGAAAAAAAATTAGCTCTTTACCAGGAAGCAGAAAGTGTGACGCCTCGCCTTCAGCTTTCAGTCACCATTATTTCATCCAGTATTAACTTTGAAAATATTTCGCAACACCGGCTATCGGCTTAACGTGAAATAAAACCTGGCGACAATTCCGTAGAGCTCAATTTTGATCGTTTTTATGACGCGTTTAAGTCCATACGGCAAGTTAGTGTTACCAGTAGTTGGAGTAAATCCACTCCTGTTTGTATTGCGATAGGGTGCATAATGATATTGTACTTGGTGCGCGTTCAGAGCGTTTTGATTATCCAGTGGTTTAGGATGGAGGGCGATAGGCGTCCTTCGGGGACGAATCGTCTTTCATATTGGAAGTAGAAACCGAACAAAGAAGCGCCTTGATACGAGATTGTTTCTATTCTAAACTTAACGTTTCAACTTGCAATTGTGATGCATTTCTGTTGTCTTTGCTGTCTTCCTCTATCGCAAAACCAATTACCGTTTCCTACTTTTGTAAATCTATGTAAGTAAAGTCAATACTAGTTTATTCTTATAAGAATCTCTTATAAATTTATTTCCATTGAAACAGAAATGTTAATTAACTCATTTTCATTAGTCAACACTTTTGATTGACCCAATTCTTTGAGAAGGGAATGCTGCTACAAAGTTTATCATTTTCCTCAACCAATCACTACGTGCTTTTCAATTTCTTGAGTGGAAACTTATTTTTTAAATACAAAATAGAGGATTGACAGTTGTTGTGTTCCGGTGATATTAATTCGCGGGCGTCGCACGGACGTTGCGTAACGGAACAGGCCAGTCCCCGCTGGCGGCCAGCGTGGACGTGCGCTGCATTCTAATGCAGCGGTCGCCTTACCTCTTGATCTCGAGCAAATCAAGCCTTAACTCACCGAAGCGGCTCCAAGATTAACGTCTACGCAATAACAATTATGTTACTGATACTCCTTTTAGAACATCTATTTGCAAGCATAAAAATGAAACACGTACCTACTCAATCTGATAAGCTAGTTTATGAATGAAAGACGTTTAAGACTAACTGCTTCAACAATTGTGACGATAAGCAAAAACCGTATCTCACCATATAACTTAAAGGATTAGAAATGAAATTGAAGCCATAGTTAACGATGTACAACTAGTTGAAATCGATAAAACAATTACGTTCATCATATTAATATGCATGACATAGTTCCGTAAACTGTCATAATATCAAGTTAAACCAGCGTAGTACGTTCGCGGACCGATGGTTGGCCCTGGCATATAACGACACGCGTTTTATCACCGGCTCACCTACCTATAAAACATAACAGTGCTCCTTCCGTAGCGATTTCCCAGTCGCGTCCTCTCTTTGTTCTGAGCTACGGAGTGCGCCTCACTCTCAGATATTCCGTTGCCGCTCCTTTGCAATCCCATTGGGAGATGGTTAACGGTGACTAGGAATTTATTTTGGACAAATAAATTATCGGAATTTATTTGCGATACAATTTGTCCTGTTTTCAATGTTTAGTAAGATTTTGGACAAGTTGAACAGATAGTATTTTATTAATGACAAAAAACATATTTGTATTTAAGAGGGTGTTTTATTAGTTTTTTTTTCTAAACAGTATCTAATCTACCAGAATTATTTTAATACTTATAGATACTAGTACCAATGTACTTACTTCTTACAAAAGTTTGATCCTTTCAGTCTGATCTGTATCACTATTAGAGCAAGATCTAAATGTTTACTTCCACTTAAAGGTAAAATTGTCGTCAGTAGTAACTATAGTAACAATGGTTAATTGTAATTTGTGCAACGACAATAGTAGAAGCCACCAGACCGAGACACTGAATGAGAGCGCGGAAATTGTTGTAAAGTACTATTAAAGACTTGGGTCTAAACATCAGACTTGAAACATTAAGATAAGAATAAATTATACAGCCAATGATGGGGCTACAGACAATAAGTCATTAAAGACACCCAGAAAAGAAATAAAAGTTATGACTAAAAGAGTACCTTATAATAATATGATATGAAACATCAACGATTTTTACGTTAATACATATTTTGTAAAAGCGAATAAAATGTTTATTGAAAGAGTGTTGTTGTAGACTGATTCTTGCTAATGCAAGAGTGAGTATAGAAGTATTTATACTCTATTGCAAGAACTCTGAATTGTTTTCTAAAGAAAACAATAGTCAATCTCTTTTAAAGAAAGACTATGAAACAACTAATCTTATGAGATTTATCATTAGTGAAATATTAACACACTCTTAAATTGCATACAATTGTGGAAGTGTCCTAACAGTGGCAATATCGGCAGTTGTAAAGAACCTATCTGCATTCCAAATAGACGAAGCTACTACGTCGCTGAGTAACGTAGTAGAGATTGTACGCGGAATTCCCCTTCCATCGAATAGGGGGGAGGGACCGCCCGCCATGGTGCCCATGGGCTCGATAGATGGCGCTGTGCGATTAAACCGGCGCACTGAGACGATCCATACAAACAAGTAAGTACCTATAGATTTATAAATGGACGTAAGTGAGTATTGCGATCTGCACCTGGTAACCGATTTAAATAATCTGATGTCCTCCCGAGCGCAATATATTCAGAAGCTACGGGCTACGGTGTCGCATGAATACCTAAACACCCCTGTTTATATTATGCTGAAGCTTCACTTTGAAAGCCTTTTAGATAGAATTTTCTAAAATTACGAACAATTTGGGACTGTTTTACGGCAAACAATACGCTCTCGTAAATTATAATCTCACAACAACAGCTATAAATAACGTAAACTTGTTTAACGCCTTGTTTACGGTGCGTTTAGAATTAATTGAAATGCTCACAATCAAGATGTATCTAATTAGCATGTTAACATTAAATATGACCAAGTATTATTTACGAAACGTTTATCTGCGGTGTTGTTAAAAAAAATACATCAGACTCGAAACAAAAATAATTGTCTTTTGTTTTATTGAGAATAGCGTCTGCTACCGACATTTACGAATTAAAATTGGTATCTCTTGCTATCCACAGCAGATGTCCTTCGATATATAAAATGGCCGAGACGAAACTTAAAGCGAAAAGAGGTCTGGGAATCCAGAATATTCAGCTTTTTCCTTAACTTCTCAATTCACGAGTTGGCTTGGCTCTCCACAACTATTTCCGATCGCTTTAATATTTCATTTATTGAAGAGTTATACATACAACGTCCTACAGCGCATTGCATTAAACGCCATTCGCTCGATAATGGAACCTTTGCAAATGGTAATTTATTCTGGAAATGGATTAAGAGTTTGCCGTTACGAATGACAAGGTCACAGAATAATATCATTGAAGAAGTTTGAGACAAAAACAATATAAAGGCTAGGTAATTATTACATTTATAAAACTTTATCAACATAAGTTTTGGTAATATAGCATACCTTAGGACAGTTTATAGCTAGGCTATGTAATTTTAACAACCAAATTGTTTTGGCTAAGCAAATGTTTTACATTTACAAATATTTTAATAGGAAAGATACTTTCAAAACTCACATTCAAAATAATTCAACTCAAATATCTAGGGCAATTATATTTTCCCTAAGCAAGCGGTAATATACGGCGAACCTTGTATTTATTAGCGCGGTGCTCTCCCTCCGCAATGAATCACTCAATTTGAAAAGTTAAACCGTCAATTTTTACTTTCCTTAATCTTCGTAAATCTTCCCAATTTAAATGAAAATCTGCCGATTTTTGTATGCATGTATCGTCATCATTAAGTGGAACTTTTATAGTAAGATTAGTAAGTAGGCCAGTAATAATAAATAGTTATTAAGTTAAGCCAAACTCAGTTTCCAAACGCAGAATGTTCGAAACCAGTTAGCGATTCAAGCTAGAGCTTTAATCAAAAAGTTCCTAACTTAATCAAGTTACCGCTTGTACCGCTTCGTCAACTTAAGAGTCCGGCGAACAGCGATTTCCCATACAAACGTATTACCAAAATGATTTGCAATTTGAGCATATTTAACTTTTCTTTTGTTTTTATTCGGATTAAGACAGTATTTGTCTAGGATTCTATTAAATAAAAAATCCAAAATACCAAACCAAATTAAATTAATGCTTTTTACAGTTTTGTATGAAAAAAATGTAATTGGCATTTATTTTTGAATTGGACTAGTATTTTGTAAGCCTAGAAAAATAATGTCTTAATCCGAATAACATCACAAGAAGAGTTAATTAAGCTCAAACTGCAAATCATTTTGGTATGACGTTTGTATGGGAAACTCACTGTTCGCCGGACTCTTAACAACGAATACCGTGTAAAACGAATAGTACCTCTACATTATGAACAAGTACTGTATGAAATTAACATATTTTGTTGACCGTCCGAAACATATTTGACAAATTTCAAATATTAATTACACATTTTTATGAAAAAGCATTACCATGCCATTGATTGACAATCAAAGAATTTTATATTTTTGACTCAAATGTTTATTCCACTTATAAAACCTAGTAGCAGATACCAAACATCACACGAGCGTAAATAAAATTAACACTCAAAAGAAAAACAGTCATACATAAATGCATTATTCAATCAATTGTTGTGTCAGTTACCGACTTAACCTTGACCTTTCGTAGATAGATAACCAAACACAAATCGAGAAACTTCTCCAGGAGTATAGTTTGCGAATCGATTAATAAACGTCTCGATGGAGCCCGGGTCGTGCAACCTGACTGATTAATTTAATCGAACACTCGCGACTCGCAGATTAATATTTAAATACACCACCAACTTCGTTTAAGCTCCACAAAATTGATACGCTTCGTGGTAAAACGAACTACAAAACAGTTTTCTGAAGAATAAACATAATCTGGAACAATCCGCACAGGACGACAAATTTCAAAACAAACTTAAGCAAGAAAAGTGAGTAAAATTTCGGTTTAAAAACTTAGCCAGTTGCTCAACTTGTTCCGCGTTGCAATATCGTAGATAAATGCCATAATAATCATCCACGTTCTTTACAAGATGATATATAAAAAAGAAGTAAATTATAGGGCATAATGATGTAGTCCATACGTTTAAAAAAAGAAAAAAAAAACATTTTTTTCTTTTTAATCCCTACGTTTACAACAACACATTGTGAATTGTCACTCTGCCCTAAAACAACACAACGCACACGTTTACACAATGTTTCATTCGCTAATTGTAATTATCCAATCCGTTGTCTAGATTACAAACGGCCGTATCATGTATAACAACAGTCGCGCGCCTAAACTAGCTAATGTGCCTATGGGCTTTGTAGAGTTTGTATGTAGCCATTGTCCTGGGAACGAGACTGCACTCCAATCACGTAATAGCAGCATTAGTAACAAACATAAATTCCGCCATAAAGCCACCTCCGATGACCTAAACACTGATTTATTCATCAGCGTTCACCCTGGATATATCTCAGCCAGTGCCACTTCTTCAAGATTCGGACTCAAGGTATTGCGATTCAGCAAACTCGTAAAACTTGAAACTCGATACAATACCTAATATATGGAAGTTTCTACCGCGCGGGGATATTGGGAATGCAATAAAAGTAAGAGTCGTAAAAAATCTCGTATTAAATAATTTCTTTCACATACACATTTCGTATTCGACGAACATCCTTGTATGAATGAAGGTTATATAGATTGCAACCCTCCTATCAATTTCATAGGAGTTTTATGGGACGCTTTTTCACCCATAAGTATCGTGTAATATGGATAAAAGAATAAATAAAACTTTATTTAAGAAACATTTCTTATTTCTGTCTTTGCTCATTGTTTAACATTGATAATATATATATTTTTAAAGGAAAATTCAAATCACTAGCAGCTTTCATCGTCACTTTATGAAAAAGAAAAAAAAAATACAGCTTTAATCCGCGGTGTTTATCAAGTCATCTTCTCGTCTCAGTCACTTAACGTAAATAGCCAACCAAGTACGCTTGGAAACTATTTCATAAAGCCTGAGCTGAACATCAAAGATTCGTCCATTAATAACGGCAGGCTGGCACTCATAAACCCTCAGCGTGATCAAATGAATAACGCGTTGCGAAACCTTCGTCATAGTATTTTTGTCATAACGGCCGGTGACCCCTCTGGTTGTCGGTCGTCCTCTAAGCGCATGCTCGCCTAGGTGAGTGACGCTCGCGCCACCCTCCCCTCGGGGGGCGGTCGCATTAGACGAAGGTTTCGAGGCTCTTCACAGCTGTCGGGTCGAAACCAACCTCAAAGGCGGTTTTAGTCAGTAGAAGTCTGACATGCCCCCCCATAGACCGTCTATGGGGGAAGTCCAATGAGGATTTCCGCCTCCTTCCCCTCGCGTGTCCGGGAAGGTTGCTCCGAGCCCTTCTGGTTGAGAGTGCAAAAAAAAAAAAAAAAAAAACGAGAGCGTGACTTCAATGCCCTAATATTAGTATCAGGTTGATTACGTAAAGGGCTCGTTAAATGGTGAAGTTACACAAATCGCTTACTGGTATTCAAATTATTTTAATCAACGACAAATTCTTAATTCCTGCTAATTCTTAAGTTATTGGTGCTCCGTATTTTATGATAGAAGATCACGTACATCAGTTAATATTGTACACGCCTACATCTGGAATTAAGATCGAGACGTCTGTCTATTTTTATAGCCGCCTTGACATAGAAGCAGTCTGCTCAATGGATGGACGGTGTAAACACGATTAGAATATTTAGCCACGTCATCTTCTGTTGAAAGTAAATAACCAATAATGGTATACACATTTGCTTTAATGGTTTTCAAACATTAATGCAAAACTATGTATCAAGGTAGGTATTTGTTTTGCGATTAGAATGTTGTATTTTGGAAAACAAGCGCTCGCGCCGTAGTGTTAAAAATATTAAGAGCAAGTATAAAATTTAAGCATTTTTCAATTCAAGGCATAGTCGTTGTGTCTACTTATATACTGCTTAATTTCAGGAAGCTAAATACACAAATGCGCAAATGGAATAAATGATGAATGCTACAAAAAATACCAATTTATTTCCTCTAGGATTTATGTGAACCGAAAAAGGCGAGGCGATCCAATAAATAAATGGTTAAGTACAAAATATGTTAAGTAACTGTCCAATGTTTATCTTGTTTTGTTTTTTACGCTGTAATTGATACAATTTAGACTTAGAGAAACGAATTCAATTTGAAGTCATCTGGGGAGCAAACGTGTGTCACATGCAGACATTCGGTTTTCGATCTAGTGCAGTTACCGAGACGTTGGAAAATAATTGGATTCTTCAATTTATTGAACATGTACTTTTCTAGAGAAAAACTTACTTCAGCTGTTGTATCACACATTATAGACATTGTAGAGCTTTCACAATAATTAGTAAGTACTTAATAATTACCACATTTCCTGTAATACCAGAATTGGGAATTCTTTCAAAATCGTCACTCGGTGTATCATAACTTGGTTCTGATATGTACTCGTATTACTTTTATGTGAACTGCGAACTGCAGTTCAGATAAAACTAACGGAAAATAGGTAACAAGTTTAAAGTTACATCAGTATTTGAACATATCGAATACCGTTCATGACTTCATAAGGTTTTTTAATCGTTGAAGTTTTAACTAAACAACCACCTTGTCAGTGTAACATAGAAAGCTATTATCATTGTTATTTATAACGCCTGCGTTACTCACAATTTGCTCGTTATCGTGGCGAACGTTTTTAATCCGCACTATGCTGGTTTTTTCTGTTACTTTTTATTCCAGACACCGCTTTATTTGCGGCTGCGCTGCAGGGCTGTCGCGAAAATACCACACACAGCGGTGAAAAATATACAAAATAATACGAACTGACAACCTCGCAGAATGGAGCAAAATAAGGAGCTCAACAATTCGTTGATACTTGGAAACAAGCAAATAAATAATGAAGCGTCTTCCCCGACTTCCGGTTTATTTATTCAACTTAACTTTAGTAGTAGGTATGCATGACGAAACTTTATGTTAGCTTTTAATAAGACGGAAACCAAATATCAACATTTGGTTCCGTTCCCCACAAACATATAGTTACAATAAGTTACGTAAGCAGATTTTTAAATATTGCATAATATGATTGATATCTAAGCTTTGATTATTCGCTTCAGTTGATTACCAATCACAGGCCGAAGTTGGAATTTCCTATTGAGTTTAAATTTATATTATACATCCTCATATGGACACGTGTGAGTGTGAGGCTTATATGCAAATCGCGGTAGCGCCTCTTCACGTATACAGAAGCGATTTAACGACACCTTTCAGAAGGCACAACTTCGCTCGTTTCGGTTAATGGAAGACTGCGAAGTTAATAGTTCTGAACAATGCTTATATGACAGTACTTACCTTTTTACTGAGCCAACAATAGACTATTTGGATGATTCCGACCACTGCTTCCGAGATCCGTATAAAATTTCATAGCGCATTTTGCACGAAAGACATGTGTGACTGGAGAATTTTATAACCAGATGTGAACGCAGTGGTTGTATCGGTAAATTTTTACTTAATTATATTACAGAAAATATTGCTTTTCGCAAGTCATGGTAATATAATTTCATTGCTAATAACATAAACTACTTTTTTCATAAGGTTATTTGATAATTAAACTTCAGGAATTAAATAATACATGGATTGAATACCTTAACAACTTAACCTTTGCAAGATTAGCATAATTATTTCGTTTTAGCTACGTTCATTCGACTGTAATGTCCATAAATATAGAATTGGTATCAATCGCTCTTTATAGTAAAGTGTTACGGTTTCAAATACATCGTACATCCGCAAGTTATGCTACAATTTTAGCAGTATTTCACAATGTTCTAAAAATAAAATTGAGCTTTAGCTGCAGCGTTTGGGTTGACTGCACCTAAATAAAAGGTGGAATGAAATATTAAGAGGCAGTTTACACGTATCGCGGGCACAGATCGTCCGCCAGCGCCACCTGTCGCCGACCGACGCGAATAAATAAATTGCGAAAAAAAGTTAACAAAACGTTCCGTTCGTGAGCCGTGCCCCGTGCTCGTACTACCATATGCACAAATATACGAATTAATGCCAGAGGAAAACGATTTTTACTTGAATAAATATTCCTCTACATTGCTCGGTAGATTTCTGGTTTCTTTTAATTACCGAAAAAAGATTATTAAATCTAACGAACTTATCAGAGAAAATTTCCGACAGGCTAGTAAAGTAAGATGAGTGTGTTTTTAAAATATTTAATTTTATAACACCAATATAAGCGATGTAGTTAATGTAGTACTTACCGGGTTTTGAAATAGGTGTTTTGAGATCGTTGTTTGCTAGTTGAGGATTTTCTTGAACCTGTAAAAAATATTATTTTTTAAGACAACAATGTAGATTATTATCAAGATTTAATGTAACCATCATACCATCAACACTTTGGCATGCTCAAAACTGTTGAATGTGTGAAATTAGTAAAGAATGCTCACCCATAACCATAAGTTTTAATCATTTTAATTAGACCTAGTTTAGGTTCTATAACTTTGAAAAAGTATTATTCGTGTGCCGAGACTAGTCTGTGTGGATATAGTGGAGTGCA
This sequence comes from Catoptria pinella, assembly GCA_963556745.1. Taxonomy (NCBI): domain Eukaryota; kingdom Metazoa; phylum Arthropoda; class Insecta; order Lepidoptera; family Crambidae; genus Catoptria; species Catoptria pinella. The sequence continues at coordinate 5,036,972 of OY750777.1, forward strand.
GAGTGGAACTCCTTGCCTGAGTCTGTGTTTTCTGATCAATGACAATCTGTGGGCCTTCAAGTCACGAGTGTATAGATCACTTCTAGGGAAGCACGTTTCATAGTAGATCGCATCATCACTTACCACCAGGCGTGATAGCGGTCAAGCGCATGCTTATCTATCATTAAGGCCCCTAATATACCTCAAGTGGCGACCACTTTTAGCACTTTTGCGAACTTTGCGAACTAGTACTACAACGAACAAAATTTTACTGAGGTAATTGTTTGTAAATAAACTATAGAACCTTAGCTTCAATCTGTATACATGTGAATTTTCGATGCATTATGTACTTAGCGAGCAATAAATTTAATTAAAATGAGGGCGCCACTTGAGGTATATAGGAGCCTTAAAAAGAAAATAGGACATCCACTGCGGTAAGCTTTGTTTTATTTAACACGAGCGCTAGTGGAAATGGAATAACGAAAATGATGTCGTATTTGACAAGTTTACCTTATTGGTATAGGGGTTAAAGATGAATTTGTTCTCCAATTCTTTCCGTGGCGTCGCTGCAATTACGGATAAAGGTGTTGGTAATGATTTCATTTCCTGCAAAAAAAGTTTATTGTCAATAAAAGACATCTATCACAAATAATATCAGTTCTAAGCTTCAATTCTTTTGCTTCAGGTCAAAATGGTGTTTAAATAAAACTTTGTAACTTTTCAAAGCCAACATATCTGAATTTCTTTAACTATGCCAATGTCAATAATATTGAATAATAGCTAACCTTCAAAATGCTTTCTATTGGCGGTTGACTGCTGTCGATGGCATTCTGTAACAGATAAAGATATTAGAATAACTTCAATTTAAAATGAAGAAGGTACAATGGGATTAATTTAACAATGTACAACTGAAGTAACCAACTTCAGAGCGCTTGCGGTACAAAAAAAACGACTTAAGTAATTTCATCTGTAAAATTCTCTCTTTGCCATAAATTCTCGAGTCACAGCAGATCACTGTCTATTGTCAATTTAATCGTATTGTATGTCTGTCCATCCATTCCGTAAGTACTTAAAGAGTTTTGCTTGCCGTCCAAAAAGCTACTACTTATTTAATGAAATGTAAATCCGTATTTTATCACACTATGTATTTAAAGGCATGCCTTTAAAAACATAGTGTGATCTTCATTATGGGTTTGACTATAGTCTCTTAGAGTTCAATATGAGATGATCCGTTAATAATATCACTTAGAGGAAATGGTTAGATATCGATTTCATCCCAATTCGAAGTAAAGTACCTATCAAATTCTCATCGTCTTTGACTTGGCTCACAACAAATTATCACAAATTCCATTAAAGTCACCCTCGGTATCTGTCTTTGATGTTTCGATCGTTACAATACTTGAGAGATAAATAAATTGTTTATGAAAACCATAAAGTTGACCTAAATCAGTAATTAAAATGATTGGGTTTTAAAACAATTTGTCTACTAGCATTCATAATGTATTATTGACATTTTGTAATTTAGTATAACATTTTTTTAAGAATAAAAAAAGCAAAAGATATAAACAGATCATCATCACTACGATAAACTTGAAATTAAACGCTCTAGAATTGTTTTATCAGTCAACTCAACCGTCCTTAACAATCTTTGAAATCCAAAATTAAATTTATCAAAAGGGGACAATGCTTAAAATTGGTTGATTTCCACTCTTTGTAAGTAAGTGGAGTCTGAAACAAAGCTGTAGAGTTGTAAGTTTGAATCGTTCCATGTGAAAGAGGCGCTCCAGGAATTTCTCGTTGGCAACCTTTTAAAACTTTAGTTGGCGTACTGTAGTCGCCCACCCGGCGATATTAAAATTAAGGCTCCGGCGAACAGTGAGCTTCCCATACAAGCGTAATACCAAAATGATTTGCAATTTGAGAATATTCGAAATAAATGCCAATTACATTTTTTCATACAAAACTGTAAATCGCATTAATTTTTATTTGGTTTAGTATTTTGGATTTTTTATTTAATAGAAACCGAGACAAATACTGTCTTAATCCGAATAGCATCACAAGAAGAGTTAATTATGCTCAAATTGCAAATCATTTTGGTATTACGTTTGTATAGCAAACTCTCGGTTCTTAAGTTACATTTATATCTGGCTCATCATTAGTCAAAATCTTTAACACTTGATAAATAACTTTAAGAATGTTTAATGCTATTAATTTATAGACTTTATTTTAATACTAAATAATGTAATAGAAATAATTCGACTCCCACTCGGGAATCGATTCCCGCCTGAGACAATTCTGGTGACGAGTTGATTTTTTCTAATATATTATTTAGTCACTATTATGTATTCTGTGGTATTGTATAAAAATACCGTTGTGAATGCTAAAATCGACTTCATTTTAATAATTTCTAAGTTTTAAATAATAATTTCAATAAGAGTATTAGTTTAGATTAAGTATCAATATGAAAATTCGAACTACGGCCCTAGGTTAACATTTTATTAACTATGATCCTTAGTTTTTAACATAATTTTTAGAAACTAGGTCACAAATGACCATCAGCCATCTTTAATGTCCCCACTGCTGGGGCACAGGCCTACCTTATGGGTGGATAAGGAGGATGGGCTATGACCCACCACGCGGACCCAATGCGGATTTGTGGGTACTAACGACTGCAAATGCAGCCGGGACCAACGGTTTAACGTGCCTTCCGAAGCACGGAGGAGCTCGACATAATAAATTTTTGGTCACCCATCCCATAACCGACCCTTGCGAAAGTTGCTTAGGCTCCACAATCGACAGGCTAGGCGCTAAACCACTGCGCCACCGAGCTATAGCAAATGATAACTGCTAAATATAGTAGGATATTTTGAAACTGATTACAAAGATATAAGTTAGGTTTTGTTTATTATTTATTATTATTTGCAACACATGAAAGATATCTTCTTATTAAGTATGAAAAGTCTTAAAAAAATATTGTTTCCACAAGATTATCATATTATAATCTAGATGTTATTTGAAGCAATTCGAGATCTACCAATCCCCTTTCCAGCTCGTCATGCTGCAGATGTAGCTTTTATAGTTTGTAAAAATTGTGCTTAACTACCCATATAAAATGTAGTGTAGTATATGGATGTACCTGAGGTTGGAAGCCATTTGGAATCCTGAGGGGCGGCGGCCTATGCGCAGGCGCCACCGTCGAGCCGGCCACCTCGGTCTATGAACAACATACGATATTTAATTCTTACCAGGAGCTGTTCACGGTTGTGATAGCATAAGGTCCCTTTTTGAAGACGTCGTTCGTTTCGAACCGTGGCATGAATCGAATCGCCAAAGGCGTTTTTTCTGTACTTGTAAATTTTTCATTGTGTGTTGTTGTTATTCAGCGGATAGAATGCACATAACTATAGTTACTTGTGTATCTCAACTCAATATAAACACTAGTCATATATAAACAATTACATATTTGATTCTAGTATTGACATAATAAATAATAACATATTTGATTCTAGTTTTATTCAAATAACACATCAGTGCAAAGATAGTTCTCGTCACTCAATTTTGAAATCGAGCAAATAGGACTATTTCTGAATAATTTTACATGCTCTAGCAGTTTGAAACAGTACTATCCAACAGAGTATTAATTTCTTAAAACTTCAGATACCTAGCATTTGTTATACAAGATGACTTCAGAAGGAGCCATTAACATTGACAAAATATCGGTCGTTCAACCCAATGAATAAATCATTTTGTATAACTCGATCATTATTCCAAAGTTTGCGAGAAAAGTAAAACTTATTCTTAGAGAGCTTCAACTTTACAGCTTATAGTAAGTGGATTTATAATAAGAATTTTTAATTACATTGAAAGCAGGTTTATAATGGGACTCGTTAATTTTACAACTCAAAAACTGTCATTATCAGAGAAAGAGACAACAATAGAGTTTGTATCGAGAACAATTGATGCCAAAAAAATTTACAATGATTTGTACGGTTGGCGCACAAAAAAAATATTTGTGCTCCGTCTATACTATATCTAAATGAATTAAATGCTTGGACGATTCCACACAGCGCCATCTAGCCCCAAACTAAGCAAAGCTTGTAATATGAGTGCTAGACAACTGATACACTACTTATATACTTTTTAAATATATACTTGTTATACCCAGACCCGTCACAGAAATTAAAATTAATTATTTCAATTTCTGCCCGGCCGGGAATTGAACCCGGGACCTTCTGCGTGGTAGACCAGCATATTGACCACTGCACCACTCAAGTCTTCAATAAAAATAAATCAAAAAATTCGTGTGCTAAGGTTACAGTTCATAAAATTATAATACTAACCTAGGCCAGAATTTGTTTAATAGGCAATGCTAACAAAAAACCAAGGGTCCATTTCATCAAAAAAAAATGAAGTACTGACAGATTAACCATCAAGGGTTCGAATGTTTAGAGCGAAGCAATAAATTATCACACCATCTATCTTAACCTGTCAGATTAAACAGAAAAAGCACCTTCGGCTGCCAATACACGACTTGGCAGCCGCGAATCAGTGTTTTTGGGTCATTCGGACACCATTGAAACTATTGAACACATCACTAACACTATCTGACAGCTTTGAAAGAATAACAGACGTGATTTGACCTCTAAAGTATGATTATTAACATGTTTAAATAATGTGTAAAGTCTGGCTGGATGCTAGTAAAATTTTGATGGGAACTTGTGTCGTCTCTATTTTAACCATATTCCAGTTCCATTTGTTAATTACACTAGAGATATGAGTTTTCATAGTAACATAGTAACATTACCGGCCGCTAAACACAACCGATATGGATTTTCATATTAACTTTGCTGGCCTCGTAATATTGGACCTGACCTGTCCAGCAATTCCAATTTATCTTTAAGCAGGTTGTCAAAATAATATTGGAATTTCCAAGCATGTTTGAGAAAACTTAATTTGACACAACAAAGAAATAAAAATAAATCTTTCGCAACGGCAATAATTAAAGTATTGTGCAAGCATCGCATCGCAGATTATGAATCAATAAAACCGGTTTACAGTAAATGGGTACTTAAGCTTTTTTACCCAAATCTGTTAATCCGCGGTAATCCATTCAATAATCTTATTAATATCAACATACAATAATAAAACATTTGTGAACTCGTCAATATTATATGAGAAAACAAAACGAAATGACAGTGATTGAGCCAAACATATTTAAATGCGAACGTGTCTCTTTCACGTGTTCTGAATATGAATTAAGATGTTTTTCGGTTTATGTTGTGGATGGCTGGAAGAGTTCCCATGACTGTACTAAATGGACAATCATTCGAAATAGGTCACTATATAGAACCATTTCTCGTTATGAGTGGCTTCGATCGATACAATTAGTTAGGGGTTAGCATATAGACATAACTTGTTCGGTATAAAGGCAATAATAATTGTTATATTTTTTTACTGCGTGCCAATCTTAGCAAAAACAAACAGTTTCACAGGTTTGGTGCGTAACGAGGTTAGCTAAATGTCCGCTTCTTCAAGAATTTAGTAAAAATTTAGAAAACATACAAATTAGCCTAAGTGCTATTATAATACTGAGGAATTCCTATTCCCAGTCGTTGCAGGATTCACTTTCATGCATGGTGGTCTTCTATTACATTACCCCGTGCGAGTTATTCAATTCAATACACAAGCCAAAAATTTACACTTCTCTCAAAGTAGGTGAGGCGCTAAGTAACATGAGTCTATGACTGACCTTGTAAGGGCGGTGATGTAGGCGGCCATTTTGCGGTGCGTGCACAGGTTTCTTGAACTCACTTTCACGCCTTGAGGGGGGACCTGTTGACAAATATACAAATCAATTAAATGTTATAATAACACATATTTCAAGACGATCCAAATCATCGTTGCGTTCTACGCTTCTAAATTAAACCAATTCTTAACGATATTTTTTTTAAAGTAAACAATTCCATTTAGGTATTATAGCGTTGTTTACAAACATTTGTCAGTAAATAGTAAAAAAGAGTGTACAAAAGTTAATTACTGGATGTCAACGCCAAACCCGCGAACGGTGGGGTCGTGATTTTATGGATTAATAAAAGCGCGGGATCACTTCAGTCAGCCGCGCGGGCGGAGCCACGGAATCATAAGGCACTTTGACTCCCACTGCTAGGGGTGATTATGGCAGAAATTTCATCGATAACTGTGATATTAGTGCTTATTTATATCGATGATTGAGTACTAGTGAGTGACTGCTAAACCCAGAGTAGAAAGTTCAAAGGGAACAAACAAATTCTAGCGCATCTATTAAGTAAGTTACAGATAACATTTAACCAGATCCTACAACAGTTATTTACGTTATTAATAGATAACATGCTACTCATGTTCACAAACACAATTTCACAAAACCAAAAGTTCAAGATTGACGACGAAAATTCATTTAATTAGTTATAACCTTTCTAGAAGGTAAGCAACTGAAATCCAATTAACACGGCGATCACAATTTTACGTAACATCGATAACCTATAAATCGTCACCGCGACCCTAACGTGCGGGGGGTGGCATAGAACCCCGGGGTTCCCTTGCCGGGTAGGTGTTTAGCTGGTTTATGGAGATTGCCATCAGGACAAAGGAGTCCGAGTTACGGCGGCTAGATTGCGCGCTGATCCATACATTATCTGAAGGCGAGCTTTTTCTTTGAGTAACAAACTTGAAATGTTGTAATGGCGTTGGTTTCATTGATTAGGACTTAGAGTATGAATTAAAGTTCTTTTTTTATCACTAAATTTCAAGAAAAATAACACAAGTGAAAAAACTGCGTTATGTTTAACTAAGATTGTGTGACAAAATGGAAAATAATTTGCTTGTATTAATTATAAGAAAACGCTACCTATTTACTTCTTCTCTTCATCTTTTTAGGTACGTTTCAGAGGTAATCATGCATAAACCAGACAATATGCAGTTAGCGTATCTCATGCGCGTCTGTAGCATATATTTATATTTTGAACTATTAGAGAACATAACAAAGGGCAGTGAATATAATTCATACACTTTACAACCACATGTGCAACCTTAAAGAAGAAACCACGTATTTGTTCACATCGAGAGATAAATACAATGCTTCATTTTGCATTCAGATATCGTCTTTCGAGTTTTCAAAACAAAGTAAATAAACAAATTGGAATTTATTAATCAGATTTCAGTTGAATTTAAAATGTCTGAAAAATAGGTTATTTTTAGTAAGCGTGGATACCAAAAACGGTACAAAATAGTAATTTGTTTTCATTCTTAAGGCCGATTAAAAATGTATACCTTAATTCTATGAAACTTAACCCTAAACTATACGAGGCTTGTTGGTAACACAGATTACATCTGAGTAAGGCCGCCGTAGAACAACGCAAAAATTGCGATGGCGATACTCAAGTCAGTTCCGTCGTAAAAGTTGTATTGATGTGCACTTTCTCCCCCTTCAAAATAAGGGTTGGATACTTACCCTTTATTATTGTTATATCGCAACCTGTGTATATCTACTTCCTTATCTTGATAATATATAAGCCAAGGTAAAAGCATTCCCTGAGTGATTGATTGAATAATTATGTTACCGCTAGAGTACGGAATACGTTAAATATGCGCATTAACAAGGTAATCTACAAATTAACGAGTACAATCTGTTAAAGTGTGATTGTTAGGAAATCTGCAGGTTACCTAGTTAACGTAAAAGCCTTATCACACTGGCGATTTGCTAGCGAGTTCAAAACGAAGCGAGCTCGCCACGATTCGCGGTTTGAACGGTTTACTGATTTTTCAAACCGCAGATCGCACGCCGCCGCGAGTTCGATGCGCGCACGCAATGTCTTCGCGGCGAATTCACCGCGCGCTCGAGCGAGCTCGCTTTGCTTTGAACTCGCTGGCAACGCCAGTGTGATAAGTCCTGTTTGACCAACATTTAAAGTTAAGTGGATGACGTTTCCTTTCACCCTTTTCCAAGTCATCATATAAAAAAATATAAAAAAAACCGCTTTCACGTTGTGAGAATCGGTCCATTCATAGTGCGGAGTCATGCATGACGTCACGCCTTAGCAAAGTTGTTAAATATTACTGATCATTATACCTATCTTTGTTATTTATGCGTTTATGTGCACATAAAAAGTGATACTTATATAGAACTGAAACAATGTTTTCCACTTTAACGGACCCGACCAGATAATTTTCAGATTAACTAGTTAATCTGCACTCTAACTGATTTACGTACATCAGCGGTAACACCCAGCCATGAATCTGACGCATTTAAAGAATCACCGAAATACGGTTAATATTTTATTAAGATGAAATGTATTGTAAAGTTTCCCAACATTTTATAATAAACATCTAGAAACTACAATCTTAACGAGTTTCTCAACGTTTAGTAGTAATCAACACCTCATAACCACTATCAACTTTATTGAGACGTTCATTACTACGAATGTCTATTGAAAACGTACGTAATTAGTGTTTTCATGCAAATAACGTATACGAGTAATATTCAGTAAGTATTTATGCAGTGGTTGAATTATTGACTTGACTATAATTTATCATTTTTGCTAAGCTGAATCATAGTTTAAACTTTGGCAAAAAAATACATGATTAAGAAATTAAATGAAAGGAAATAAAAATGAGTTTATATAAAACAGTTGATAGTCCCTCAAATTCAAATTAGCTAAGTGAACTTCGTAAGCAAAAACCTACTACGGAGCTTAAATGCTCCAGGTAATTGATGCTAAGAGCGGTACCCAAATGCGGGCAGACTCCGTCAGGAGCGCATTGCAAGAACGCTAACTAACCCTCCGATGCTCGCTGCATGCATTACCGATATTAGATTGTAAAACCATCCCACGTGAACAACACACGGACCGACCGCCCGACCGTTCTCAAATATTCTCAATTACCTGTTCACGTACTGCCGACACAGCTCATTTCACCAGCGCAGATGTTGAACCTAATGCGGTGGATTTGTGGGATTATTATCCTACCAACAAGTCTGAGAATGGATTGACAATTTGTAAACAAATCCAGTCGTGATTAAAATGAGGATTACCTACCTCGCTACTAATGGTTTTTGTTTGTTGAAAAAATCATAATGTTAAATGTTGATAACAGTTTTAGTTAACGACAACAATATGGTTGAGTAAAATACGATAAATTTAACTTACTAAAATTATTATTTAAGAAAAAACATTACAATAAAACTTAGTAGTTATGGATAAGTCAAAGTTGATCACATCACACCTGACCGACCGTGTCGAATGACTGCGCTGCGATAATAATGATATCAGTCCACGTGCTACTTTTTTTCTTTTATATTTTTAGACACCTCGGAATTTTATAAAAGAACTGTATTTTCTAAATAAAATGGATAACTTCTAGTCAAACATTTTGAAATTAAATAATGCATTTTAAAAAGGGTAACATCGCGTTTATACTTCAAGACAAGTTAACTTGTGCTAATTGCGTGTGAAGCACAGCAAGCCTTTAAGGCAATAATGATTCGATCATTCGCGATCGCGATTTTATCGATGTGATAACTGGTAATGGCAATCGAGCGAAAGTGAAGCCAGCGCGCGCTCGTAATCGATGGATTATTCATAAGAACGGGTTTGATTGACGATATGAATTGCAAGTAAATACCGTTTAAACACAGCTGATAGAAATTAAGTGAGTAATTATGTATCAATTTTAAAAGCTCTTTTTTATAGCTCGTCTCGTATGTATCGTTTTGAGAACTTTTTGGGAACACATGAAATGTTTACAGAATTAAATAAGACACAATAGATATTCGATTGTTATCCGGCCGCATGCGTCCAGTCGGGCGATGAATTAAACAGGTCAGCGACAGGGTTAATTAAATATTAATTTAAAATATCTGTTTTTATAAAAATAAACTCATTGGCTTCATCACGTCAATTAAGTTTTACATTTTATAATATTACATATTTTTTGAACTAAAAAAATTTTAGAGACAAGTTGTTTTTCAAGTATACAAATTAATTAAAAGTAGAATCCATTCTCAAGTAGAATACCAAATTCATACTGAAACTTGGCTATGGCTAGGCTACGCTCTCTAAGTAGATTCCCTAACAGTTTTCAGGCGCTCTACTTTCAAAGTAATTCCACTTCTGTGCTTCTGTCTGCTCGTTTCGGTTTATTTTTAACTTTATGCGTCACCCCGCCTCTTTTAGATCTCGCACTTTTAAAGCTCACTAAATAAAACCGCGATTGTTTATTTACTTTTGAAAGCATTATTTTATCTGTAAACTATTTTTCAAAGCAATTTTATACATACGTCAACATGTTTAGTGAAGCGATTGTTATCGTTTTTAATATTAAACTACTAGAGGCAGAAAATGGGTTCCGTATTATCGGCACAGTACTAAGTGGTATTGGCTAAACTGGAAAAACACATTAGTGATTGTGATTATTTATACATTTACAACTATAAAAGCTTTAATTAACCAACGTCCTATAAAAGTTTACCTTTTTACATTACACTTTTAAGTATGGCTCTATTCAGTTTTATTATTTCTGCATTTCTTATGTGTTACTAATGCTGAATACACCCTTTGGAATATTGGTTATCTTGTACTAGTGCGCACTAATGCCACAGAATTAGTATGCCACAAACATTTTTAATCGATAGTTAAAAACTCCATGGATCTGATTAGATTAAGGACTTCATCTCTTTCGATATGCACACGCTTCTTATTGTAACTCAGATTTGATGAAAGTCCCCTCGTCGAAATCGGTTTATTCGCTGAACAGTTAGTCGTGTCGTGTGACGTCATTCGTGACTCGAAGTCTCAAACTAACGTTCCGGTTACGTCAACAAAATCATACGAAGAGGTCGACTCGACTACAATACTGCAAATCGGACAGCGATTCGAATTTATAGTTGCGCCAATTATGATAGTTTAGTTCGACTTTAAAAATCGAGCCAACATGATATAAACCGTAATTGAATAGATGGAGCTGTGTTCAAAGTAACTTTTCAAAATATTAAGAAATTTTTCTACAAAAATAAACTACATACGGTTAATAAAGTTAATATCTTCATTGAACCTGTACTATTATGTATTCTGAGATTGAACTTGCATTGAATATTGAAATTAAGTAGGCTCTGTGAGCTCTCTTTACATCCAGGGCCGTAGCCAGGAATTCATTTCGGAGGGGGTCGAGCTCAAAACAAGCACAAGTATAATAAATATATGTATGAAACGGTAGGTTTGCTAAGGCATTTCGGGGGAGGGGTTTAAACCCCCAAAACCCGCCACCCAGGGTACGACCCTGTTTACATCTCGGTAGTAGCATAACGAAACGAGTTCGAAACCAGACCTAGACATACTTAGGTCATGAACATTTCATTAATTAGTCCTCTGGTTGATGTACCTTGGTGGCATAGGTCAGGGGGGAGGGGGGAGGGTTGAGAACAATGGCGTCCAGTGAGGTGGCCAATGACACGCGCGCACCTGCGGACGTTGACACGTGCGCAACAGCGCATACGCAGCCGTGTGTGTAACTCGCAGTAGGTATAAAGTCACAGACGCGATTTGATTTAATTGGACTCATGAAGTTTATTTATTTATTTATTTTCAATTATTAATTCATCCATTCATTCGAAAAGGTTTGCTTACAAATGCACCTAGAAACGTTTAAATATTTGTTCGGAACATGCATACTAAAATCATAAATATGCACTCATGTTGAAATATCAAATATTATTATCAAGCTAGATAGTAGGACGTGACAGTATTGGGGCAATAATACTTAGATAAAAGAAATTGCATACAAAAGCAATAAAATATTTAAAAAAATAAGAATCTACTCCATATTCTGTTACTTGACAAACATCGACCATTAATAGTGTAATTTTCCAATATCCCATAACAATAAAAATATAATGTATGAGGGCCTCTCCTATTTGATCAATCATCTGATTGGTGTTTTATGGGTGATTTCTTGTTACACAAAAGCCTTTCTAAGCCATTGTTGCTGAAAGGCTGAAAGGTCAAAGATGTGTTATTCTCTCATCTTTTCTGCCAATGTATTTTTGGATGTTATTGATAAAAACTTCACGAGTAAAACCAAACATGTTTTTTTATACTTCACACAATTTTATGCAGACTATAAATAGCTTGGAAAAATCTGAATCACCAATTTAGCATAACAATGAAACAATGTCAGATGTTTCTGAATAAAATTTCCGTTGCGCTTACACAACTATTAAACACTTTTGTAACCCTTTGATGTTATAATTTAGGTAATATTATATATTCTAACAACTTATTTAAACTAAAATCCTTTAGTAAGTAAAAGTAGAAGAATGAAACTTAATTGCTTGCTTATGAATTACCATCATCAGCCACAAGATAAGAGAGCATACACCTCCAAAGATCTCCAGGACAGTCGTAGTGAGTTCAAGGCCAACGTACTGCCTCAATTTCCCGAATACGACAATAAACCTTGTGCATCAAAAATAATGGATTAACAAACCATAGTATGAACTCAGCACATTGACCTGCGATCACCAAGTTATCATTATACTCGACGCGTGACATCGTGGAGCAACGTTCTTGGAGTAGACGACCCTTGTTGCCAGCCAATTTATGGCCAATCAAAAGCGTTACATCTAAACGGATTTTAGTTATTATTCATTCTTCGGCTTAAACGCGGTTTCACACACGGTATTAGTGTGGTCTTAGGTATTGTGATTTGTGAACTTATTCTTCACATTTTGTGTAGCGCTACTGTTGAGAAAATTTCAGACATCTTTATTCCAGACAATTATACAGTATGGGAATTTGGACATATTAAAGTGTCGAATATACTGATGCAATAAATTTTGCAGATGCAGAGAATGCAGATACGAGGAATAATGAAGCTAATGTTCTATATTTCCTAATTTCTTACACATTTTTTATAGCAACAGTCTATTCGCTATCGATACGAATTTTGAAGAAGTCTAAAAAGTGATCAAGCATAATAATCAAAGTTTTTATTTTTTCTTTTATTCATTAGGTGGATTTTTTTTCCATAAAATATGAAAAAGCATATTCAAATGTAAAATAAACTTAAAACATTAGATAAAAAATTGGCCATGTTTTTTTAATAAAGTCACATATTTAATTATATTTTTAGAGTATTGTGTACATAATGAAATAACACAAAACTACGACACAATGATATTATATGTTTCTGATATTTCAAGTCATTTAATTAAAACACTATGCTTGTCCATGCGGAGCGATCAACAATATTAAAAGTGAATAAGTGAGAATACCAGCAATATTTTCTCCTAATCGTTTTTATTGAATTGGTGATCAATAATCAGGCCGTGAGCTCTTAGTGACAAGTGTTATAGCCTCATTTCTAAGTCTTTATCATTATTTATCATCACTTGTCATTCCTTGCTTGTTATGTTGTTAAACTGCTGATTAAGAGATCAAAATAAATCAGATTTAGTACGTTCAACAGATGCTGTGTCTTTACAAAAACAAAAATGTTTAATACTTGAAAGCGAATTTATATCCTACAAAATACGTGTTTGGAAACAATTAACATCTAGGGTAATACAGGGTTATATGAAATACTTGGTCATTAAGTTTGCTGACGAATAAATATGATAGGATGTACATATTTCTAAAGCTTTCCTCAAAAACAGGAGGAGATCTCAGTTCGTCGTGATCTTTTTTTTTATATGGTACTAGATTACTTGAAGATTGATCTTTGAGTAATCTACCGATTTGGAAAATTCTTTGATTGTTTAAAAGCGTATACTTCCAGTACATTATTCCCAACCGACTTCGACCCCAAGCCTCTGTCCCCACGTTGTCATCAGATCGGGAACTCTTCAAATACGTAATAACATATTTAAAGAGCTCTATACAAGGTGTTACAAAAATACCCCTAATGCCGAATATGGTATATAGGGTCCATCAAACTGAACAACTTTTACTATGGGACCAACTCTGAAATCGCGAAAAAAAATCAGCTGTTTCATACAAAAATTAAAATCGAAAATATCAAAATGTATGAAACAGCTAAATTTTTTTTCGCGATTTCAGAGTTGGCCCATAGTAAAAGTTATTCAGTTTGATCGTCCCTATTTACCATATTCGGCATTAGGGGTATTTTTGTAACACCTTGTATATACTTTTGACGACATGAGTGATGCGGTGGTCAACATGCCGGTCTACCACGCAAGAGGTCCCAGGTCCGATTCCCGGCTGGGCAAAAATTGAAATTATGAATTTTAATTTCTGTGACGGGTCTGGGTGTTACTTTGTATAATGAGTATATTTAAAAAGTATATAAGTAGTATATCAGTTGTCTAGCACCCACATTACAAGCTTTGCTTAGTTTGGGGCTAGATGGCGCTGTGAGAAATTGTCCAAGCATTAATTTATTATTTTAAACTATCCCAGAGTTTAAATCAGGGCACAAGTACTACGAGTATGTATCCTAGTAGGAAGTGTGTACTAAGCTTTACTTTAACGCGAGGTCGAGTGATTTGTATGCGGACGATGCGCTCTCAGGGAGCTTTTAAATTAAACTCATGAAAGAATTACGATACAGAAATTAAAGTTATGTTCTTTAATATAAATAATTCTGTAAACGTGTTATGCATAGTTAAAAAATGTGAAGCCTGTTATAAATCACTAGATGTGGTCAACTGTAAAGAGACAAAGACTACCGTGACAATTGTTTATATACATAGTAGTTACTATGTAGCAGTGGCGAGGAGTGAAATGTTATGATATACAACGTGTTACAAAAGTACCCCTAATGCCGAATATGGTAGATAGGGACTATCAAACTGAACAACTTTTAATATGGGACCAACTTTGAAATCGCGTAAAAAAAATCAGCTGTTTCATACTTTTTGATATTTTCGATTTTAATTTTTGTATGAAACAGCTGATTTTTTTTTTTCGCGATTTCAGAGTTTGTCTCATAGTAAAAGTTGTTCAGTTTGATGGTCCCTATATACCATATTCGGCATTAGGGGTATTTTTGTAGCATGTTGTATACATAGTGGATAGATGGGGTGGGTTTCTCAAAGGGTAAGCCGATGGAAATCGGCTTGTATGGACTTTTCTCCACTGCGATGTAGTAACTGGCCTTCATATAATGTGATTGTGAGGCAAGTTACTGAACAATTTCTATTACCGTTTGACGGCTTAAATGATGATGATGTTGAAATTGAAAGATAACTTATCTTATCATACTAGTTGTAAAGAAAGGGTAATGACGGTAAATGTCGTTGGTTTGTTAATTAACACTTTAATTAAATCAATGCTTATTTTACGAAAACCTAAGCTGCATATCAAATTGAAAATAGGTATAACATGTATTGGTACGTAGGTATGGTAAATGAAAACTACTTAATTTGTGTACGATTCTGCGAACTCTAAGTATTCTTTGAAAATCCAGTTCGATTTCCAGTTTAATGACTCACACACTATAGACTTTAGCAATCACGAATGCCTTTGAATTACGGCGAAAAATGAAAAATTATTAGTTCGAATATGCGAATTTGATATATTCAGCATAGTGATTTTCTTAAGTTTACCATTATGACACTTGCTCGGACAATATCACAGTTCAAATTGAACCAAAAGAGTAATTTTTCTACATAATTATTTTTCACAATAATGATCATACCTCCCTAACGAAACACAAGACTAGAAATACTTATCAATCAAATATTTTAATGTTTTTCATTGAACTAAACTTTTGATCTTTGATAAGCTTTCCCTCTCCAGTGGGCAGGAAACTTTTACTTTCAAAATATTTTAATTTTTTAAAGATAAATATTGAATCAACTGGCTTACTACACAAAAAAATCCATCATTATTGAACTAGGGAGCGCGAATCGCGAGCGAAGCGTCTCTATTTCAGCTTGGGCAAAAATGCTTTTGTTTGTCCCGCTGTCCGTCTGTTCTCTACAGGTCACATTTCTCAACCGATTCGCGTGAAATTTTGTTAGCAGGTTCGATTATAATATAGATTATTGTTGACGATTCAGTTTTTCGAAAATAAAAAAAACATATTCAGCCATTTCGTAAAATGTCCACAAACGCGAAGTCCACAGCTCACAGAGCCATTAGTTAATTAAAAGTGAACACAGCGGATCAGTATTTATTGCCAAACGAATTTCGCCTTTCAGTCTCGCGCAGCTACGGAATCAATTCCCTTTCGTCCCTACGGAGCTATAAATCATATTATCGCATCGCGGCCGGCGCATGTGAGTAACGTTTACAAATGTAGGTCGAACTCGTTACAAGCTGGGTTAGCCTTTTCTATTAAGTACGATAATAAGGACCCTATCGTAGAAAATCTGAAGGAAAATTAAGTAAGTAATCATTAAAATTATGAGGAGCTCGATAGTGCAGTGCATTCAGTCAAGCAATTACTATGATATAATACATATAAACAGCCCTTAAATTTGGAGTAGGTAAAGATAATTTATCGTAATAGTAATCGTATGCATGTGTGTCTTTATAACTATTTTCCTCATCGCACTGTACTAACGGGAAGTAAGGAAAGTAGGTACATCCTGCGGTGCGCGAGCGCAAGCGACCTTCCGCGTATTCTTGCCAGCTCAGGGTGAATTGATGATTCTTATCGTACTCACACAATGTTTCATTAATAGGCTTGGTTTGCATGATTTCTGCATGTTATTTATTAAAAGCTGACGACTTGTAATATTGACCTTCGTGGTTGAGTGGATTGTACAACGCTATTCAAGGTGTCGCTAGCTCTGAGGTCCCGGTTTTAATCCCCGACTGTTTCAATTTAGAAAACGAAGTTTTCTGTATTGTCTCAAGTCGGGGTGTTGGTGATACCACCATTGTTCTTGATTTCCATAACACAATTTAGATACTTACTTGGTTTGGAATCGGAACAAAATATGTGATCTTGTCAAATATTTGATTACAAAAACAAAACCAAACGATTAGGATATCATGAAGATTATGTAAGATTATATACTGACTGATGTAACTTGCAACAGTTGTAACCCAGCCTTCAAGCAAGCGGTCACGACGCTAAGGTAAATAAAGCCGCTGAAGCGCTTTACAACCTACCTCCTTCCTCCGACCGTCCCTTTATTACCGACTCTGGCTCCAAATGGCCTCTAAATATTAAGACATTCTACCAACCTGTTTTATAATAAGTTAATCTCGATGTCTGTTTCTGTGAATTCTTTTTTGCGACTCTTTCAAGAGTTATGGCCGGAAATGTTGGGTTTATGTACTGAATAGATTTTATGATTTGGTCGTCTGACTTCCTCTGTTAGTATTTGGATAAGGGTTACATACATACAACTTAGATTGTAGAGTAAAAAATTATTAAACACCAAAGGATCTTTCAGTTTTGAACAATTCTATGTAAACTATAGATTTAGTGGTAGATATAATTTCCGAATACTTTCAAAATGAAATTAAGCAGTAGTGGCAGTATCATTCCAAACGTTTAAAGAAACAAGCTGAGAATTAATAAAACTTTAGGCGAGTGTTCCGACTGACCGATCCCTGCGAGTCCCTAGAGTTTCTAATCTAATTTGTCAACTAATAACATCAACAGGCAGACCTCGGAATAATAGAGACTAAAAAATGACAACGTTCACATTGTATTTTTACACACTTACGAAGAAGGTGCTGAGTTGATAAAGAAACAAAGTAAAAACAAAATTAAAAGTACAATAAAATTTCCAACATCTATATCTTTAGTACAAAGTCCTTTACGTAAGGATGTGTCTCGGCAGAAGGTAATATTTTTATAAATAGAACATCGTCGGTAATACGTAACTTAGGAGGATTCCAAAAGATCTTTTGCTTTACATTTGAATAATTCTAAACGAACAAAATTCAGTCTTTGTGATAACGCGAACCAAGACTAGGCTCTTAATATATTATTGTACTAGTACAAGATGTCTTTTATGGGCTAAACTTGTTATTTAAAAGGTAGGGATTTATGTTATATTTATGAGGGTGTCGTATAGTCTGACATCCAACGAGTTTATTATTATATTAAACAAATACTTGGAAGAAGGTTTGAAGTAACAAGCTAAGAAAGCTGCATAAAATTTACTACAAGCACATTAAGACGATGAATCTCGTAAATAAACGTAAAATATATCTCGCCGTAAGAGACTTCCTAACAAATTACAGCAAAACTAATAATAGTAGTTGAAGATTAATCATTGTTTAGAGTAATGGTAGTCAGCAGCAGAAATTCGTGTATTTTAATACACGCCATCAAGAAAAGCAAGAGAAACAAATAAAGTACGATATCAAAAAAACCATCATAGATACATCACATCTGTATCGAAAGCATAGCCAAGTTCCCATGCAGTTAATGATCGTACCCACCATCCATCAAAGCAGTCGGTCGCAGTTATTGCATTTTCAAAACATCCACCGGCATTATGGTCACGATCGAGTGACAAGTCAATTTGCAACCGCTGCGATGGGTTTATTTATGGGGCCTCCTTGAGAAGTTCAATGGAGTGATTAGGCTTCAATTACTCTCGGTTCCAGTTGATTTATTGGATATAGAAGTGCTCGTCTGACATAAATATCAAGAATTTCTTCAGTATAATTCAAAACGAACTTCCGTCTTAGAAATCCTTAAAAAGCCTAGTTCGAATTCAAATAGACTATAAACATAAACATTTTCATAACTTGAAAACAAATTAAATTGCTAATGTTAAGTTTACCAATCTTACTATTGAGGATAATAATTTTTATCTTCCAAACTTTTTACACTCTTATCAAAAAGTATCGGTTCGACAAACCGTAAAGAAAACGACCACCAATCAAAATACAAGGGCAAATATTTCAAAGTGAACCAGATAAGCTTGTTTTACAAGACTGCACAGTACGTCCGTGTGGCACACGAGGCGGCAATACGTCACGACAATTTGTCAACGCCACACGTCAAATAAGGCATGAAAGTAAAGGAACGGTAGAACAAGCACAACACGCAGTAAGTAACTCAAGCTACGGACAGGCGAGGGTTAAAGCTGGGCCCTATTTAATAAACGTGACAATTTGTCACCTGGCATGACAATTTTATATCCATTGCGTCAACTAATTTGAAAATGGAAAAAAAAACTACTCATAGCTACACCGCAACGTAAACCAAATTGTCACGTTATTGATACAGATATAAAGATATGTTTAAAAAAACCACGAAATTAGCATAAAAATTTATGGAAATCCTAAAACTAAAAACACAGATCCTCAAATAGAATACTGATCAGATCAGTTGGGTGTGTATAGCGATCTGAATCTCCTCCATTCATTTCTTGGATGGCCATCATCAGATCACAGCTAGGTCAATTCTTGGCGAAGAACCAAGGCTACAAAGTAACCTCGTTTGTATGAAAATCGACTGGTGTCCTTAATTATCTGGCCACCACTGTAAATACTGTAATTCCCTCCGATACCATACCCTATACAATACCCTCCATAACCATACTCCAAAAGTGTATAAGCACAAACAACAATGTAGTACCACACAGACTACAATTAAATAACATCATGCCACCCATTCACATGAACGAGAAAATAAACAGATTCAATTCATAATAATGAAGCAAAAGTCCGAGAGCGCTCTTTGTCTGCAACATGAATGTGAATTAAAAATACCCGTACATTGGACTTGCTTTTCGTGTAAAAAACAAATAGCAAAATGTATCGTAGATTGTAAAGCCAGCGGAGCAGAAATGGAGCAGATATTTTATGCACTTGAAACGCGAGTGACTTTGATGATTACACTTGTCTTAATACAAATTATGTGGACGAGAGTGTGAAATGGAACTGTTTTTTTATTTAAGCTCTTTTATCGGGGGTAATTTCATTTTAGGATATGAGATCAAGAAGTTAAATTCAACGTAAATGAATGAAATAAGTACTCACTTCCCCCTTATAACATTAAACATACATGTTTTCATTGAGATTATATTGGAGATCCATAATTCAGTTAATTAGTCTTCCTTTAATACTAGTGTTTGTATAATGGTCGAAATTCAGCCATAATCATTATTGATTTGAGGAAACCCTATGTGAATTTTCAATTCGTAACTCGTCAAAGCTACTAAACAAAAAAATGTGCCAAACAGATAATATTAATGTACTGAACGGATTAGACAGTGCAGTGCAATGCATTTATAATTTAACTTTGGACTTAACACGGAATCAAACTGCATATATTTTAGTGTCCGAGTGAGTATTATACGACTATAGTCCTTAGGGTCGCGTGACCAATGCAGTGCTTGCTACAGACTGTTTGTCACAAATCCTGATAAGACGAGGTAGGGAACTAGGGTTGTGCGATAAATTAACCACGTGAAACCTTCATAGTCAGATAAAATAACAGAAAAGTTGAAAATTGGCAACGTTTTGTGCTATGTTACATGCTACATCTAACAATAAAAAATGTGTTGGAAAGTCGTACAGGAAAACCTAAAACAGTGCATTTTTTTAAATAAAAATGTTGAAGCTTTTGCTGAGAAACCGCAATTGTTCATTGAAAAATGTTCATTAAGTGTCAACCCTACATTTCTAAGCTAGTTACTACCTTATATAAATTTTTGAATTTATTTCGTTAACCTCCTAAAACATTATTAGTACTTAAATACGGCTTAATTATTTGTTCCTCCAAAGTACCGCGATGTATTTAATAGAAAGTGCCCATTTTATTTAAATATATTTTGAGTATAATACCCGTAAATAATCTGAGGATAAGTAAATAATTTTTTTTTTCAACACAGTTTCTCGAAAATGTGTGTTTTCGATTACAGTACAGCATGCGGTAAGTTGATTTTACCGCACGCCGTGCGTTTTTATTTACGGTTTTTCTTTCAGAAGGTACCTTTAATGTTTTCTCGCAAATATATTGAAAAACGTAGTGTGGCAAACGGTTGTAAAGGTTTTTTAAAACTCCTTACCAACCTTGTATCACAAACTACTATTAACGTTTTCTTTCGAAACAAAAGGTTAAAATAACGATAATGAAACGAGACCATAGGCTTTATAAACACTTTACAGAGAGTCATGAATTATTATATAAACGTAATAGTGGATACGGTGGGTAGGGTAGAATCCCAAAAAACTTCCAATGTTAGCCTCATTAACTAACAAACACATCATATTCGTATAAGTACAGTCACGTCAAAAAATATGTATACAGTTTAGAACTTCGTCACTTAGTTGTAGTTGCGATTTTGTCAATTGATTTCTGTTTAAAAAAGTAAGAGCTTTTAGAGTGACGAAGTTCTAAAGTGTATACATATTTATAGACGTAACTGTACAATGGTCAATCATAAAATTATCACAATCATATTACTATAGCGACTTGTATCCAGTTATCACTTATCATATAATATATATCATATTAAAACAAATCAGTGATGAGTTATTTTAGCATTATTTATGGCCAAAAGCCGGCGAACAAACGCGTCTCTGTTTGACAATTTTCCATCCCATTCTTATCGCGCGCGGATTATTATAGGTAATTTAGTATTGAATATAATAAAGTAGAATATATTTATTGCATTTGCTGTGTAAGTACATAGAGTATAGTGAGCAAAACGTGTAGCGTACGATATTTGAATCGTTTATCACGTGTGTGTTTACTCTTTTTCACGGCACGACCACTCGGTCGTTTCGATCTAGGTCATTTCTCGTTGCTGGCGACCGATCGAACTAAAGGTAATACGTTGATTGCCCTCTTTTTATGTGCCCAATATATTACGTCGCGTGATCCGAATGACACTTAACCGCGTATTGAGTAACTAACGTTTGAATATTTAATCAATTACTTACCTATTTGGCAGGAAAACTAGACTGCCTAAGGTCGTTTATTCACATAATAACATTCCACCCGCATTTATGCATATTTTACTTAAGACCGGAGCTAACTAAGGTAGGTAGGTACTCAATAAAGAAATATTATGATAATTTTGCTAACATAAAATATGCTATATGCTATAATAATCTGGTGGATGATCAATTTATTGTCAAAAGTTTGTCCGTTGTTATTAGTCTTGTTATTGGCCCTGAAACTTTATAAATGGGTTAATTCTTAACTGATAAATTGGCAGTTTACATTCGGAACGTGATTTTACTCCATTGTTTTATCACCCCATTCTACTCATGGAAGTATGTATTCAAGAATACTTTAAGAAAGAAAATCAGACGAAGAAATAGAATCAAAAATACTTAAAAGCTTTGTATATAAGTCAAGTACCCTTAGGCAAATTCAAACAATGGCAAACAGGACAGTTGAAGAACTACTCCAATAACAAGTTAAAATTGTCATCACAATTTTGTACAAAGGTTCCTTTGAATATCTACGTGGCAATTCAAGGATAAAGCCATAGTGTCAGCCACGTAAATGCCTTGTTCTGTAGACACCAAGGCCAAGCAACAGTTGATGCAAACATCATTAGCTCATCCTACTAAAATCCACGGCAATTAGTCTCATTTGTATCGACATAACGTCTTTTGGCACTACACTGCGTAACAGAAACTTTCCAATAATTCACTGGTGGCGGGGCGCGGGCGTGACGTGGCGTGACGCTTCGTCACTACTTCACGATTGCGACGCGATCCATCAGCGCTGCGTCATCGCACGGCACGACGCTGCAGCCAAAATAGTGACAGGTTGATGTAATCTGAATTAATAGGGAATAGGTGCAGTTGCACGTCTTCAAACGAATTCTAATTATTGGTCTAACTTTTATATTTCATTTTGTATCGTATTTTTCATTTGTGGTTTACAAAATCCTTAGGAATGAAGTAAATGTCGGTGTTGACGTCAATGTACGGTGTTTATGAGTTATAAAGATGACTGGATTCAATATTGCTACAGGTCTCAAAGCGAAAGTTGAGGCAAACATCTCTCATAAAAGTTTAACACATCACTGCGTGTAACAACTGAGAGGGGATTTTCTGAAAATCTGTGCGACAATTGCTGTTATCTCTTTATGTGACTTCTACCTCAAAATAAGAAAATAGTACCTACTCCTATGTGAACAGAATTTGATATTAATAAGTCCATACAGAGGGCTAATTGGCCAAAAGAGGCGTTACTCTCGTCATTCGTCAACCGCCCGGCCGTCCACTCGCTGACAACTTATATAACAATATCGCGCAAATTATACTGGACAAGTTGTCAGGAGAGACAAAAAACTGATTTGCGCACGATCTCACATCAATTCCCGATAGTAGTGTAAAACTCCTCCTCCTTGACAACCTCCGTGGTCGAGTGGCTTCGTACACCGGTTTTCATGGTGTCACCATCTCTGAGGTTCCGGGTTCGATCCCCGGTTGGGTCAATTTAGAAAAACGAACTTTTCTATATTGGCTCAGGTCTGGGTGTTTGTGATACCACCGTTGTCTCTGATTTCCGTAACACAAGTGCTTTAGCTACTTACTTTGGAATCGGAGCAAAGTATGTGATGTCGTCAAATTTAAAAAAAAAAACCGCACAAATACCAGAAGTACTATGATTGGCTATTTTTGAAATTTTGAGTAACATCATTGGATTCGCGCCAATAATAGCTATCCGATGAGGTATAAAACGTCATGTGACCATTTTTCGACTTACGCGGTATTATTATCTAAGCGACGAAATGTCATATTGTAACTAACTGGTGACAGAGTAGACACGTGATGCGCTTATTAGCCGTGACAGGGTAATCGAATAATGAGGAATTGAGGATCAATAATAAATGTTGACAATTCTTGCAAGACATTAAATAATAAGTCTCTCAAATTGGTGAGGTAAATAAAGTATGAATCATATTACAGCAGTCAATGAGGGTATGACGTAGCAAGAACCAGACTGAAAAGAAATTACGTAAGCGGACGGCCGCTGTCATCGTACTGACAAAATGTCACGATAGAATTATGTCACAGGGGCGGACGGATGAAACTGTTGTTTATCTCAATAACACAGCAAGATGTTTGATGGAACGATTTTTGTAAATGGGTACCAGTGAATATTATTCAAATACTTTTTTTTCGATTTCGTGCGACACAACTATTTACCTCGATCGTCGATGAAACGGTTTTGCGTTCCATTCATAATTTTAATCTGAATGCGCACATGGTTGGGCATCCCTGATGGAGAACATCGATCAACACGAAAACTCGCAAAGGTTGTATCACACTGCATGCGATATTTTCATTTTATAATCCTCAGTTTCAATAATGATTATGGTCGAATTTCGATCACCAGGCGAACAATGCAATACTTACATATCAACTGTACCTACTAATGATGTATTTTGTGATATTGATGTAACTTAGTAAATTGTTTGCCTTCTTTATGACATTTTTTATTACAATGGGTCGGTCATTGCCAGTAATCAACACAGCTTTATCCAACTTGTCCACCACCGTAAGCCGTTACCACCCTCTTAACGTACCACAAAAGTTACAGCATGAAGTGTGAAAGAGCCTTATATTCGATACGATTGCACAATTATAACGTATCAACTCATGTGGCCCTTTTAGTCCCGTTTTGATTGCTATTGGCGGCAAATATGATGCTTCCCTTTGAAAAGCGCCAATATTATTTTGACGGAATAGCGACATACATATAATTTATTCCCTTTATGCTCCACAAATTTGATTACGATACTTACTATATTAGGACTTGCAATTATCCAAATAATTGTTATGTCATTATTTACGAATTCTATAGCTTAGTTTTAGTATAGGTTTTAGGATGAAATATAACAATATTACTTCCTCCAAGATAATATCCCTTCCGAAAGCTACACAAATATCCTCGTGGAAATACTTTTCTTAAACGTCATATCATAATCGACTAATCAAGTCCATTACAAAATTCTATAACTGTGCGCTGAATTCATATTCAAACATATTACACCACAAAGAAAGTTACGAAATGCTGAAACAAACACTCGCTTGCAGAATGACGCGGAACACGTATACGAATTGACCCAAATTAGCCATTATGCAAATCTCCAAGGCTGGAGAGGGAAAATATCCGATATCCCCATCGGGTACACCTGAAAAAATGGGAGATCCCGCACTGTGGCAACCCCCCAACGCCCAAGTGGCAACTTTTGTTATGGTAATATCGAGCGGATACATTTCTGCGCATAATCTCGGTTTAGCTCAATAATTCCCCTATACAAGCTTAACAGCCAAATCAATGAGATCCACTGGAGTTTCAACCTGTAAGTACCTTAAGTTACACAGAAGAGGACCCTTCCGGGACTGTTTAGGATTTTATATTAGTGAATTTCTGAAACTACACGCGTAACCCCCATCGACAGTAAAAGGAAATCTGTGCTGAATTAAATCGAATTTCCGCCCGAACGAGTTGAAAATCTTTGAACCTCTTGGAACATCCGACGATCAAATGGGGACGGTAACGATTCAGTCATGTCTGGGAAGGTAGGTTATAGTACAGTCTTTAATGTAGGCTTAATCAAAAGAAAATCTGGCTTGTGGATTGTCTTTTGTAACGTATACCGGAAGGGTGCAATAGAGATTACGACAACAATGGCGGTCGAATGTCGCCGAGCCTACCTAATTGCGCAACAGCCGCGGGCAAGGTTTCCACATTTCGGACTTATAACTTGTTTTAACGGGAACGGAAACAGTCATTAAAATCAAACAATAGAAGCAAAGGCGATAGGAATGTAGCATAACAAGTCATTACGCGACATGTGCGAAGCGTAATTGAATGTATGAATTAACGACAAAAAGCTTCTAAAAATGGCAATTGAGAGGCAATTTTTATCTCATCAAAATATAATAAGGTAATAACGAGGTCGGTTGATACGAAAACCGAACTATCGTCAATAGCTTCTCAGCCTAAAATTAAGTCTTCATTCCTTCTTTTGATGAATTAGGTTGCTTATAAGGTAATACTCACAAGGCGCTGGGCTGGGCGGTTCGGGGCATATGCCGATCGACTTGCTGGGGTCGTCGATGATCGACTGCGCGAGGCGATAGTCGCCCAGCTTGTGCTGGACCTGCTGGCTCACGAGGTCCCGGTTGCCAGTCACCTGGAACAACAAACAGGTATTGTAAATAATGATTAGCATCATCAGCCATTTTTATGTCCTCATGAGGCACAAGTCTTCCAGAAGACTTGAAATTGTTAAATTCTCACCTATAATCAAGTTACTGGAATATTTGAGCATTTTCAGATGAACGGATGAAACTGTTCCAGATTTTCAGTCGGAATGGATAAATAAGGTTCAGTTCAGTGTCCAATAAATGAATTCATAAAATCAGAGGACGTCTTGTAATAGTTGGTTCTGCATCAAGCCGATATCATGCGTTTCTATGGATTGCTGACTGCACTTCTACGACTGACATTTCAGCGATTCTATTAATGCATTTACAGATTAAGCGTTTGTAGATTATCAAGTTATGCAATTCTGCAATAGCGAGACGAAACTAATGTCTGTCAGAAAGAAGATTAGATGAAGTTCTTTAATTTTCATACTGTTTTTGAGATCAAATCTTTAAAACACGTCTTCTCCTTGGGCAGCAGAAGAACTCGTATTTTTTTCGTATTTACCCATAATATAAAACCACAAACAAATCAGAAAAGAAAAAGCTTGATATCCAACATGATATTCTCAAGAATTTCCAGAGTCCAATTAAACAGAAACATAATTATGCGGATTAATTACCCATCCATGGACTAAGTAAGTGCTAATCGTACCGTCCAGTGGGTTAACGTGAAAGTGACCATGTGCTGCCGCCCCCCAGCGTGGGCGATGGCGCCGCAAGCCCCGCCCCCACCCGCCGATGATCATTCATCGTGCATTCCCGTTTCATATCTGACGTTATACAATATTATTATGTGGTTATACGTTGATCCGTTTTACGCTTTCGATTTCAATGTCTATGTATTTATAATATTAAATAAGTATTCATTAGATGGGGAAAACAATATGGGTTTATATACTGGTCATTAAACGACGAATGTCTTTACATACAACAACGCAATTTATACTCTGTTTTTTTTGTCGCAAGTTATAATTGCAAACTGCAAAGGTTGATAAGCACTTCTTCTAAAACTCATCATGTGGGCAAAGCAAAAACTGACACAAAGGGGCGTCGGCGTCGCATTTCGCTCGCACATGTGGTAGCGCGGGTGCAGCCTAAACAACTTCTAATATTGTACTACGAAACATGACTGTTAGACTATAAACTACTACATACTTATAATATGCTTCTAGCCAACGCTGCAAGGTTTGACAAGCCTTCATCTAAAGATGAAACAGTGACCAAAACAAAAACTGCCACACACACACACCAAGACAAGGTCGTCGTCTCGCACGCACCATACCCATGTGGTAGTGCGGGTGTGACCTAAATCACTAACTTCCAATGTCGTTCGGTCTTTATAATTCACCTCACGCGCTCGCGGCTATCCTTATTATTAGTACTATGCAAACGTCTATTTTCGGAGTCATTACGGAGTAGGTCACATCATGACTGGTTAGTTCAGTTTTTATCGTCTTTTATCGTGTTTATTAGAAATTCAAAACAGGATAAAAAGCTGCACTGTACTTATATTATACAAATCCATCCTAACTTCGGTAAAATTGATGTTGTGAAAAAAAATGTTAGTAAGACTGTTGTATACTCTATTTCAGGATTGTAAGTGGACATTATTTAAAAGTGAGCATGACAAAATGAGGTCGTATGGCTTGTCATAATACGGTTTGATGAAAATGTATAACCAATACAGAGGTACGGCATACAAAATGGCCGTATCCATATACGGCTTAAGGGGTACGTAGAAAAAACTAATTGGGAACTTGGGAACCACTGACTATTAAGTAAGCTTGTATCATTTTTTATCCCTTGGATATCTTGACTGGATTCCTACAGAAAAATGGAATTAGATAACAGTCTGGGGGTCTAAAATGGCAAGATTGTATGAAACATTTACTGATTTGTAGCAGAAATACTTTGAAACCTTAAAATAGTGACATTGATTTATGAAACATCTCCGATACCAATATGTAATGTTTAATATTGAATCATTGAATTGAATTGGAATCATTACCACTACTTTATGTTATTTAGTAATATTCGGCACTGTTTTGTCCATTTAATAACCATATTATTGTATTAATGACGCAATTTTCATGTAAGTAATGACTGTAAAATAAATAAAAAAGATATGTTGTATGTTATGATGTTGTATGTCTATGATGTTTTATTTTATGATTCATAAAAACAATTTCATTTAAGATTTGAGAAATTAAACAAATTATGAAATATACAATCTTATTATTGTCTTTTTAGGCCATTAGGTTCGCAGGACATCTGTGCAGAGCTCGCCAGCCGATGTCATTGTCCTGGGCGGCGAGAGGGCGCGGCGCCCGCCCGCCCGTCCGCGTAAGGGCGCCGGCGAAGACTCCAATCCAACACGCACCCTTTAGTGGAAAACAACTAACTCCAAAGATCTCATTATAGATCAATGCAGGCACGTGAAAATAAATAACTGTGGGACTGTTATACTGCAATAAAAAATATATTGTTGTCAATTTGTCTTGATTTATGAATAACAAGTCGTAAAATTGAGAAAATGCTTTTCTATTTTTAAAAATACATTCCCGTAACGAACATTTTTATCATGCGAAATAGTGGTAGAATACACGACTACACCTAACTAGAAAAACAAAGCAAAAAAACTTAATCTGAGGACTAGACAACTGGCAAACCCTTGGCTTTTCGATTCACAATCAAAAAGTTCTGGGTAACTTAATTGACAGAAGATTTGACAGTTGTGGTATAAACAAATAAGTCAAATTATTTGTCAAGTAAGGTACTCAGAACATATTTTTCGATTGTGAAACAGGCCCTAAGTGTATGAAATTTTCATTTCAAAACGTCATGATTGTCTATAGTGAGCAACACCTACGTTAATTACATACTTTATATTATATTCGAATTGTAGAAAGCCACTTGGCTATAGGGCCAGACTAACCTACTATTGATACGCTCAGTAATCACCTTCAAACAACAGCATTAACTCCCTATCAAAATTAGTGAACCTTAAACCAAACTCCGAATGCAAGTGTAGTTTCGTCATCTGTGTGGAACTGACGAAAACAAACAGACAGTATAAATGTGAACTGTAACAGACCAAATCCTTTGGCAAGCCCAGCCTTCGATCATAAAACGAGAAATCAATTTGGAACGTTTCCAAAATCGAGACGAAATGCATGCACAGGTATGTGCAAGTCCTGACACAACAATATGACCTATTAACCTTAAAGTAATAAAAATTCTAAAAACCTGGTAATAAAAATACAAAAGTCATTATTTTTTTAAATAAAGTCCTTTTAATACCATTGAAGACTGAGTTTAATATGTTATCACTTGTCTATAATCAACGATTTTATTTCCATAGTTTAGATAGGATGATAAAAAAATTGATAATATTCCTAGAAAGATTACATAACAAGAATCTACAAAAACTTAACAGATTATTGAGAATTCCACTTTCAATATAAAAGATAAAGATAAAAAAAACTACCTACTACCTACTTTTACAGAATAACCCATAAATATAAGTAATCGAACACCAGATGATTTTATAGAAGTCAAACAAGTTCATCGAACCACGAATCACCTTCAATATTTACTAGGCCAAAGAACGAGACGCGTAGACTAGCGAAAACGACCTTTACAGCTTTTGTGAGTGACGTATAAATATATCAACCGTCCTATATCATATCAGACGCAGAACGCCCACTGCTGGGCATAGAACTCCATACATTTCTACCTACGCCCTTACTAATAAAGATTTTATAGCAAATGTATGGTTACAGTGTTTTGTACCATTCTTTTTAATGTCAATCTTAAATAGTTTGACAGAGAGTAACCATTGTGTAACTATAAATCTGCTATACAATCTTTGATACTAAGGGGGTAACATTATTTAGAGCATGAATAGCTAGGTCCTTGGTGAAAGACCTAGGCTTTGATTATTCAGAAATTAGTATGGGAAACGAAATTTCATGCAGACGAAGACGCGGGCAAAAGCTGGTTTTATGTAATATCTCATTTTTTATACTTTTAGTTTCAATCCGGTGACCTCTCTTTTACGATGAAGAATATTGAGCGTCTCTTCAAAGAGGGCATTTTATAAAAAAAATACTGTAACATCAAATTTATTAATGTTTTGTTACTGTATATTTTCGCGATTACATCATTGATTTTAAACGAATCATCAACTTCCTCCACACTAGAAATAAACTAACCAATAATTTCCAATACAGCCTTACCCGGTGAAAATAAACAATAAATAAAATAATAGTTTTAACGTCAAATGCTTTTATTGTTAACGTAAGTATGTTAAAATGGAGTCGTTAAAAGCGCGGTTACGAAAACACCATTAATTTGCTGGCGAAAGAAACGATTGTGAGGCGAAAAACAATGCAGAGAACTTAACGCGGTCACTTTAATGCCCTTAGTAATTAATTCTGAATTGCTGGATTTGATTGCATAAAAAATGGGTAAATAGCTTTTCACTGAATTACACTATAATCATTTTAGCTTTTACTATTAGGTAGAGAAAGTCGATAATTTTAATTAGTCTATGGATTCAGATGATAATGAAGTTCTTGAAGTTTTAAAATTAAAAGCAATAAAGATTAAGTATGGTCAAACTTTTTTTAAACAATTTAATAATGAATGAATTGAGATAAAAACCGAAGAAGAGTCGAAACACCAACAAAGTTGAAAGCATAACAAAAGGCGTACAGCTAAACAAAGTATATTTCCATTAGATCTGAATATTAAGCATTGTGCAAAAGTTTGCAACATTTTCTCTTTAAGACCTTTTTTATGATTAACTAGGCATTTTCATTAGACCTTCGAGTGGGGAGTGGGAGGGAGGGTTTGCCGTCTAGACGCGCTAGTATTCTACTATCTGACGTATTTATGTTGTGTCACTTTTGTGCTACACCACAACTGTGCTGGCTTATCGCTCGCAAGAAGTAAATAATGAGAAACCTCATTAGTGGCCACTTTATGGAAGTAGTTTTGGTCAAAATTTACTTTTAAATTCTTTTAACTTTGGCACAAACAGTTTCTGGACTTACATACTTCTTGAAATATTTTACTGATTGAAAAAAGCTAAAACAAGGTTGTGATAATTTTTAAATCGGCGCTTAGTTTAATAAACGTTTTACCTATATTGTTCTGTGTTAAAATTACAAAGCGAATAATCGTGACCTGGCTGAAGTAACCGACCCGGTAGAGTTTATTGGTAGAGCCGTAAAAGGAATCTAACCTTTAAGATCAACGAGACTTAATGTTCACGTATTTTAATAAAAAAAAGAGCACTCTTTGTAACTTGACGTAAAATCCGATGTAGAAAAATGGACTGACATTTATAAGTTTCGGTAGCAGGCCTATATTAAAAGAAAGAAAATATAAGGTAGATTAATAGCTACATAAACATAAAGTTCGCAACGGCAAAGAATACAAGCGACGCATAAAGACTCCTCGGAAATGGATATTACTCGTGGAAAGAAACCTCACTCGTTTATCTCGCTCCAACAGAAGGCGGTGGAGCGAGACAGTAGTACCTATGTTGCGAATGTTCAAACGAAGACAAACTAGATACGATAGCAGCACGTGCAACACCTGAGAATTTGCGAGACCTTGAGAAGGTGAGGCGTGAGCAACTGGTACTTTTGCACTGCATGGCAATAAATTATTCTTTTATATAAAATTGATTCACTTCCTTTTTTTTTTAAAGTCGAGGAGACAAATGACGTGAGAACTAAAATTAAAGTGAATGAAGTCTTGAAAACAAAACAGCAGCATTGTTTACTTTGAGCAACACCAGCTGACTTTTCCAACCATTATCTCTGGTTAACAAAACAGTCTGCATTTCAGCGACGTGCATATGGTAAGCATTTACACAAAGGTATCGTGTACGAACAGCGGGAACACACGTAGAAAAGCGGTGTTCCACTATCGGACCCGTTTCGTACCACGCGGGGAGCGGGGGAGTTTAATTACACTTGTTTATGCATATGTGTCGTACGTCGCAAAGTGGGTCGTGTGAGTGCAAGCAGCCAACTGAGATAAGCCAGCCGCTTTTAAAATGTTATTACAACAAGTTTGTTTGTCTCTACTCCACCACCTTTCAAATTAGTTGGGTATTCAAACTTACCGAGTGGCAGACAATAAGAAACGGCGAATTTTTCGCCGTTAGTTTACATTAAATTAATGGTTGTTTGTTTGTATTTCATATAACTTTGAGGAACGTTTCACGAATTATTTGTGTGGTAATAGAAACGTAGTATGCTCAAACAATTTTTCCGCGAAATCGCATCGCTCCTTATCAAGTCGACAAAGTAAACATTCGTAGAGTACGTCCGCATATTTTGGTGTTTCCAAACGAGGCGTCGTGTCGCGTCGCGACGAGCGTAATTACCGACGTCACAGCGTAAACAGGCCTCGACCTCGAACTCGCCTCGGCCGACATTGGTCGCGTCTGAAACAGCATCATCTTCCTCGAATGCTGCATGACTTGAGAATTTATCGTTTATTTAATGGCAGCCGTATTGCGAATGAGCAGGGAAATGTCTAATGATGCTTACCAGCATTTCGAGATGGAGGAAAATCATAAATTTTGTACTATTACTGAATAACTAACTCAACTAATAGTAAAATGATGATATGGTTTACCAGCTAACAAAGACAATACAATAGACTTTCATCCGATGGCAGAAGTTCAGTGCAATAATCGATGATAGTATCTAATATAGAAGCTGAGAAACCGCAAGAACAACAAGAAGACACCAGCGGGCGTAGCACGACAAACCAACCAAAAATGTTGTCCACATCTAAATGTCATTTTGACAGTAAAACAAAAGATTTGTCTAGGTCGGGATTCTATTTTTGAAATTTCGACGTAGACAAAACTGTTTTCGAGCTCGACATGCTACATGTGTACACTCTACAGGGGCAGAAATGAATTTAATCGTGGATGTTTGTCTACCGCCGCCATTTAACAGCTTGACAATCGAGCACACCGTCAGAACATAAACCGCATGCTTCACTTTTACTGCCGACGAGCACGCGATCAGACAACGTCGCCTCGCCACCAGATAGACTCCCAGCAAAGTGTAATTTGTGTTGTCGCATCGAGCATTCAAAGTAACGACTTAGAAACTTGCGATGTCTTGTAATTGGAATTCGGTCGTCAATATTTACAACGAATTGGAACACGACAATAATAATGAAATATAAAAAATATAAGCTCTCGCGTGACACCAATAACAATAAGAAGTTCCAAATTGGGATGGGATATGGGATTCATTTTGAGTTGATGCAAGTTAAATATTTAAAACATAACCAACCATACCTAGATGTAGAACTTGCGTTCTCACTTATCTCATTTATGTTGTGCTTTTATGTGAAATTATATCAACAAAAACCATTTTGTATAACAGCTTTCAAGTACTATTTACTGCAAGGTATATATTCTATGAAAACAATTTTGACTGAGGAATTTTTATTCCTATTTGATTCTCTGCGTCTCTATCCTCCCGTTCCATTGTGCACGCCTAGAGCATCGCTAAAATTGGAATGCATCCATCGGCCGACAGGATGCCACAATGTGTTATTGCAGACGCAGCGCAGTAATCGCCCTTCCTACCGCAGGAACGCGATACACAATCTACGTGATAATTCCTTTTCATATCTTTTTTATTTCTTTAAGGAACATCTGTTTTTTTATTAATACAGTCAGCAACTAAAGAAAAACCAATAACTTTATTTTTTGAGATACCAAATCAATCATTTTGTGTTCTTGTGATGTTCAACTCGTTATGATTCTTTGGTAACAAAAAGTATTATAAATAACGTAGATATGGCGTTATTAGCAGACGTTAGTTTCTAATGTGGTATTTACACGAGTGACTAAAGCCGCACGACTTTTGCCGCACAGCGAAAATCGACTGTGTAAATGACAATTCGGTCTAAGCCGCAGGTGACTGAACAAATATATCTGATCCGGTGGCCAAAACTGGAACTACGTGTTATTACAATATTGTTACATTTGTTACGTAGGTTACGCCATCTACTACATAGACGGCAGCGACGCCATCACCAATGCGCTTTAATTTTACAAGCCACTTGCCAAGTGACTAAAGTCGACCTATGTAAATACCCCATAATATTACCTTCTTAACTCATTAACACACTTTATCGAACACATAAACGGGATTTCTCGGAGAACTTCAAAACTGTGTGGATTTATAATGATTGAGTATCGTAGAATTTCTAAAGATGGAATCACTAAGAACAGTTGTTCTGATCCGGGAACTATATTTAAACACGCTCTGAATTTATCATGGAGGTTGATTAAGAATCAATTTTAAACAACAATGTTGTTACAACATACAATGAACATATTGAAATACGTAAAGAAATAACAAATAATGATGACGCAATGCAATTATTCTAGAAACAAGCAAAAACATATAAGAACTTAATGAACTATTAGAGCAATATTTCATAAAAAGATGTATTCTTTTGACGCCAGTTTTAAGCTTAGAAATACAACTTTACAGTTGCGTAAGAATAACTAATTAGCATTACACGTTTGCTTTGTGATAGAATGCACTCATACCTGAGATGAGAAAACGGTTACCTATCATGACAGTGCCTTGTCTGAAATAGTTGCATAGTTACTAAATAATATTAACGATAAAATAATTGCAGATAAATAAACTGCAACTATGACAAGAATGTTCCAGGACACTAAAAACAACTAAACTACATCTTCACGAGATTACAATAACAATCCGTAGTAGTCTTTACTTATAGCGCTCTTGGACCTCATAGGCTCTAGACAGACGGACTGCAATTCAACTGCAATCCGACTGCCAAATTGCAGTTCCGATGCAGTTTGATAGTATTTGTAACTATTGCAGTCGTGTCAACTGCATTCAAACTGCACTTGAACTGCAATTTGCGGTTGGATTGCAGTTGAAATGCGGTCAGTCTGTCTAGAGCCATAGAATAAAAACCAAGGAGAAGCGTACGTTTTAGACAAAGCACAATACGATGGAATTGTTAAGAAAGTTATTAACACCTTAAATCAATTCCATTATAACTTTAAGACATTTACATTGACGGTAGAATAGAAAGTATGTTTAACAAAGAAATTGAATATATTCGTTTTGTTTTATAACGGACATAACTGACACCTACTATATTGCGTTGAGTTAAAATCAACAATCATCTTCCAAAACTAATTTACATGGATGAGGAATTAAATTCTAAATCAAGAATCTGTTCTCGTGCAATTTTCTGTATAATTTCATTGTCTTATGTCAGAACCGCACGCGCTCCTTGTGCTCATGTGCTGTAAATTATAACATTAATGCTGTTTGGAATGTCCATTATGCACTGTAATAAGCACATTTCTCCAATCATTATGTATCTGTAAGATAATTTAGTAATTTGCCTAAAAAGATTGTGATTATCTTACTCGTTACTCAAGTCTGTCTTTCTTTAGTATGTGCTTAGGAAACTGAATTAGTCCAGGTACAAACAGTTGTTTCAATAGTATGTTTAATCTGAATGGAAAATAATTATTTCAAAATTGATGGCTTTTTCTTTGATTTCACTGATTAGTGTATCAATATTCAGAACTGGTTAAAACTTTTTTTTTTTGTTTCTTTATCCAACGCAACCTACCAATCGCAACGAAACCTAGTTTGAGAAAAACATAACAATTTTGCTCTTAGTTATTAATTAAGGATTCCAATATTTCCAACGCGATAGGTCATCATCGTCATGGAAAACCATCATAAAAGGGTTCATCAAAGCAAAAACTGAGACATAAGCACTGAAAAAATAATACTTAGCTAGGACGTGGAATAACGATACGTCGATTTTCTAGCACTGAAAATCTTTCGACTTCTATTCCCCGACGCTTTTGCGCAACTATCATGATATGATGATATCATCTTTTTTGTGCTATTTGCGAATTAAACTTGTGTTTCTATTAAAGTACTTAGTATACCTAAACATTACACAAGAATGTGTTGGGGTTGGGGACCGTAACAATAACGTCATCGTAAGACATTTCGCCGGCGTAACTTCCGGTACAAACACTGTGCATCAGAAATTTAGTAATAAATAAGGTGTCTCTCTATGAATCTGATCTTGTAAAATAAGAGAATGAGAGAGAACTTAGTGCTCGATTTACGATTCTTATTTATTGAGTGTGACATTGGCATTACTCACCCTGAAAGGCGCCGGGAAGAGCGATGAGGCGTCGGGCTCGGCGGCGTGCGCGTGCGACATTTGGTGCGCGCGCGCCTGGCGTTCGCGCTCGCGTTCCCGCTCGCGGTCGCGCTCGCGGTCGCGGCCGGCCCACGTGCCGCCCGCCCCGCCGCCGCCGCCCCCTCCCCCGCCGCGGTCACGGTCCCACTTGTCGTACCTGAAACAATAAAATTTAATAATATTAAATATTGATCAACATCGCATATGTGTCGTTGCATCTATTTTGTATAGAGACTACGGTGGTAAAATGACATAAAAGCAGTGTTATTCTTACAGGGGCTAAGGGAAGTAAAATAACTTTTTATGGATGATGCATAGAGCACATTTTCAACACATGATACTGTTTTTCAATCTAACCTATCAGTTAGCCAAAATAAGATTAAGAGATTTCAACTCTATACAAATAAATAGTTTGTATATCCAATTGGACAATAACCAGTTTAGTAGTTATGCATTGCAGTTAAATTAGATAATGGGTTCTGTTTATCCTTCGTTTAGTAATCGTTGGGTGGGGTCTTTTATTAGTAACAAAAATATTAGCATATGAATGGACCATTATGAATTAAATAGTGCGTTTTGGCTTGTAATATAGACTTTTATGGACTAGAAAACGGGTACGTACGTTTCACCAAATTCACTCAGACGAAACTTATAATAAAACTATTTGCTATTATCAGAATTCCTTTAAATTTGATTATCCTAAAGTTTTGAGAGTTCACAGTAAACAGGCAAAGGTTAAGTTCCAAGTCCACAGGCAAAGACTTAAATTCGCAAATCACCAACTTTATTGATTACGACTAGTCTAGTATCGGTTTAGTTATTGTTATAACACTAAATACTCTTTAATTTATATATATTTTTTGAGGTTTATTAATATTATTTTTGAGGATAACAACAAAATGATCTCCGTTGAAGTTGTCATACATCAAAGTGACGTTTAAGAATTGTACAGGGTCAGGGTTAATCAACAGGCAATGTCATTCTCAAGAAGTATTTAATATCTATCCCCCCCTTTTTATTAATAAACGAAGATTAGTTTACACCTAGTTTAACCAAAAAGTTTGTTCAGGAATATGATGTTTTGAGACGTCAAACGTAAGGAGTAATATTGCTA
Source organism: Catoptria pinella (assembly GCA_963556745.1). Classification (NCBI taxonomy): domain Eukaryota; kingdom Metazoa; phylum Arthropoda; class Insecta; order Lepidoptera; family Crambidae; genus Catoptria; species Catoptria pinella. The sequence continues at coordinate 5,074,433 of OY750777.1, forward strand.
AGGGCCGATTTTTCAATGCTCAGATAACAGATATCAGTCAGTTAAATTATTAATCAAATAAAATAAAAGTCATTAAAAAATATTGACAGACAAACGAATGACATACATTTCCAATTTGGCGGTATAATACGTTATCAAATGAATAAATTTTATCTGGGCATTGAAAAATCAGCCCTAAGCCAAATTTTTGGTTAAACCAGGTGTAAATTTAGTCTTTGTTTATTAATAAGGCCGAAGATTTCCACTAATTCTATTTGCTCTGATTTGACTGTGATCATGATACAATAATACCGTGATTAACTTTTATTATTATTTAGTTCATCATCACCATATTCTAGGGTTAAGCTGGTTAAACTACAATTCAGAAAATAATTTGAAGGAACCGTATAAAATAAAAAAGTTAAAAATAATACTGTAGGTATACATAGACTTATTAATATAGTATATTAGCTTTCCGCCCGCAGCTTCGCCCGCGTGGACTAGTGCAGTCGGAGACCAGTACCCAGCAGGGGAATAAAAAGTAGCCTATGTTTTACCCCATGTACCAAATTTCGTCAAAATCGGTGTAGCGGTTTAAGCGTGAAAACGTAACAAACAGACAGAGTTACTTAAAAATTAAGAAAGGACAACTAATTTTATTTAGTTTTAGTGACAAGACTAAGAAAGAGAGCACATATTATTAAAGGAAACTTAAATAAGGGTCCCACACACAGTCGACCCTGAATAAAGTCTGCACTCTGCTCTACCCACTACTATATTTAGTCAGCAATAAGGTGACAAGAACTTAAGAGCTTATTAAACCTTCCTGAATTCCGGATCCGTTATTCAGCCGCTCCTAAATTCAGAGAAGTTTAATTGCAGTCAGGAAGGTAGGATCCTACCTAGCATCCTTAATTCAGGATGAAATGTTCTTCGGCAGAAAGGATGCTACATTACGGACAGTGTAATCGCATTTAGGACGCTCCGCCGCAGTAGTCATTTAAATAAATAGCGACTTTACTCCGACACAATAAAGCGCAATTCATCGGACACCGCTACAGTTCCTACGACGTCACTTCTCTCTCTTTCTGACGACGCTAGGGTTTGTTTAAATGAACTGCGTTTATCGATACCTTGCGATTAATAATGATAAAAACTACAAATTTAATTTTGAAAGTTGGTGATTACACCCTGCGTTACTCGCAATTTATAGGGACTTTAAATATCGGAATACTCGCTTTATCTGTAGAATGGCGGTGTCGCTAGTGGTGAACAAATAGTGAACATCAAAATGTCATTAGTGTCAAAAATCCATGGCTGCAACGCAGTTCCATTTTATTCGACTCGAGTTGAGAACAAACGAACAGTCAGTCGATACATTCGGCCCCCTGATTATGTAACTCGTTGCTAACAACTTTTGATTTAAACTGACAGAAATCGCAGTTACATTGCTGCTTTAGTAAGAATAAATGTGACAACTATGTTACTTAAAGCAACAATGTAACTGCGATTTCTGCAGTTTCTTGATTGCAACAGTTAAATAATCTGGGGGCGGGTCGACTCGGGCTTGGTTGGGATCGACGTACATTTGACATTTATAGTATTTAGCAATTAGTAGTTATTATTCGAACATAGACATTAGTATACTAGGTACTAAATTTCCATTCGAATATCCAAATCAGTAGTTACGAATTAATCGAAAAGTAGAATCATTCGGAGTCGTGCATCGCTAGTAAAAAATATCGTTAGGTATATTTATTTTTTTAAATATGATATTATCGTTGATATTTTTTTCTCTATATAATTATCATTAGTTCAATATTTTTTTTCTCAATATATCGATATTTCCACACATGAAAACCGTATCAAATTCGATATTTTTTAAGATCTTATCATGTCTTGTATCCGACCAAAAACAACGTTTTTTAACATAAGTAGGCTGCATGTGTTTAGTTGCCTTGTAAAAATTATGAAAATATAGTTTTTTTTTTAATATAGCTATAGTATATATCGTTAATATATTTTTCTCGATATATCAATATATCGATATTTTGTTATTTTTATATTTAATATGTTTCGATATATTTAAAATAATATCGATACGATATACAAGGTGTTACAAAAATACCCCTAATGCCGAATATGGTATATAGGGACCATCAAACTGATCAACTTTTACTATGGGACCAACTCTGAAATCGCGAAAAAAAAACAGCTGTTTCATATAAAAATTAAAATCGAAAATATCAAAATGTATGAAACAGCTGATATTTTTTTCGCGATTTCAAAGTTGGTCCCATAGTAAAAGTTGTTCAGTTTGATGGTCCCTATCTATCATATTCGGCATTAGGGGTACTTTTGTAACACCTTGTATATTTGATTCATTCACCCATCTCTATTAAGGACGCTGAATCAAGGAAGGTGTAATCAGCAAGCTCTGGTGGCTGAATAACGGATGCTAAATCGGACTCTGAATAACGGATCCGGAATTCAGGAAGGTCTAATAAGCTCTTTAACGACCTTCGCTTTCACACAAACGCGTTTTTGTGGCAATTTTCATACTCCGAGAGACATAAACAGCTTTTCGCAATAAGATACACAGTAATTTTCTCAGAAACTTGACGTTTAGTATTGAGCTTATTTAATTCGTCCATCTTACTGCCGATTCTGCCGAATGACAAGACAAGTTGGACTCTGCTTGAGAAAAAGGTCTAATCTGTTCGGAAATCACACTACAAGGATTACCTACTCAAAAATGTAAACTAACAGAGATTTAGCGAATCCCTAATACTTAATCCATATTTGAGAACAAACCATGTAAAATAGGTAAAGCTGTTAATATTTTAAATTATTAACTAGACAAAAAAACTTGTCGCCGACCACTATTAAATTTATTACCTATATACAATTTTATAATATATAAATAGAATTGCGAATTCCAAAATCTTAAATTTCATAATAGTTAAATTTAAATTAGCATGATAGAAATAGATGCTCTCACAGATTCAACAAATAATCTACGTCGGATTACGCACCATAGAGCACAAATTCCTACCATTTATGTCATGCAAACATATTTTTTACAAGATTTTATGTAGCAGGTGTTCAAACCTGTCTTGCGAAAGGTAACATTAATCGATGTCTCAACTCTGAACATGAACAACGAGTTGATATGTCTCGAGTAGTGAAACTAATCGATCAGGCATTGACATTTATTTTGACAGTTTTTCTGTTGTTATCGCACATTTATTCATTAACTACTGGCTAAGACATTTAAATATCAGTTTTTTATGACTATTCATTATTACTATTACTTTAAAATAGTTATTAGATTTTATTAAATTCACGACAAAAGCTGAGAAAAAATCTTATTACAATTCATAATAATACGTGTGACATATTCACCAATACAATCCTTTGTTTGTTTAACAATTAATATTTTTACATCTGCATTTGGTATCTTGATAAATAAAATATCTTGATTTATTTTCAACAATAATGTTGATAAATTAAATTAATTGTTACAATCAGTATTGTTTATTAACTATATTATGTGATATCAAAAGATAATGACACATTCCAGGAAATCTAACTGACCAACAAGTTAATCAGTGGATTTTTTTTATTACTTAGGTACTTGATAAACTATCTTTCTTTACCCAACAGTTTAATGAAGTAAACATTTATACAATGCAACCAACTATTTACGATAGGTAGATTATGTGAACGATGAATTATTTAGAAATAAAACACTTTACGGATTACGGCGCGTATATTATTAATTTAGGTGTTGTTTTGGAATTATTTAGTTTGTATTTATTGTTTTTTTAGAATTCCCGACGTTTCGACGAATTATTTATCAAAGATAATTGAAATGGGCCTTAAAAAGTTATTAAGTCATGTAAAATCCGCTAAAAGGTGTTTGCTAAAGTGCACTCGAGAAGACGGAGTATAAATCATATGTATAATATAAAAATATAATAGTATTTGGATGGAACCTCAGTGTAAAATCAAAAAGTAAATAATATTAGATAAGAGCTTACACGAAGGATTATGAATCGTTTCGTTTTGGCTTTGGTTTTAAAATTCAAATTGACACAACGTACTCGTAGAAGGAAACATAAGTTCCATACATTAAAAAAAATATATCTGTTTAAAATTCGAGGGTAATTTTATTATCAAAAAGTCGTACCAAACATTTATGGTGCATTCAAAAATGGAGCATAACGAGCAAACGACCGATACTCCCACCCATAGCGTACAATTAGCATAGACGTAACTAGGGTTGCCACCCGTACTTTATAATAAAGTATTTATTTTATTTAGTTATAATTGTACTCTATATAAGGAAAATAAAGTACGTGAAAATACTTTATTTCACATGGCTTATTATTTCTCTAAGATAAATTTCCAAAAGTAATAAAAAGTATGTTTATAAAGGTAAAAATAAATAATACTTTATTTCCATACAATGTACTTTATTTCTACTTTTAACAACCAATGTACTTTAATAGTCCAAAAAAAAGAGTGGCAACCCTAGACGTAACCGCCGAGTATACAAGGTAATACGTGACTTACGCCGGCGACCACCCAGGTGGACCAGAGTTTCACAACAGCCGACGACGTCCGTCAGTCGGCCCAAAAGTAGCTGAACATACTTAACTCTAACTATAACGCTTGTTCACAGCACTATTAAGTCTTCCATAAGAACGTAAAAGTTGGTGTGACATAGCACTAAAGTGTTTATTTAGCTACTTTTATTTATTTTTTCTTAGGCACATTCACAAGATACAAACCAAGCAGTACAAATATAAATAAATCACAAAATAAAAGTACAATTAATTTGTAACTTTATTACAACCGTGCACAACATGCATTTGAATAGAGATACTTTTTATTTACCTTCAGAGCGACAATTTTTCCGAATAGATGACAACAACAAACACGTGTTTGGACGCTTTTGAATCGAAGCAACAATGTTGTTGAACCACTGAACTAATATGTTCAGCAGTTATTGATTTTGGATAGAAAACAGCACAAAAAGTATAATGAAATGTTTTATAATATTAACATGTTCATACTTTTAGCACAATATATGACTGTTTATTTTTATGATAGATAGGCAAGCGCTTGCCAGCTATCACGCCTGATGGTAAGCTATGATGCGATCTACGATGAAACGCGCTTGCATAGAATACCTATTCACTCGTGACTTGAAGGCCCCCAGATTGTACCTATCGGGAAACACAGACTCAGGCAAGGAGTTCTACTCTTGAGCGGTACGGTTGATAAAACTTTAAGCAAAACGCAAACTTATTACGAGTCTTTAGAATACCCAAAAGACGGTGGCGCTGATTCGTACATCTGGTTGTCCGATGGAAGAAGGGAGATGGCGGAATTAGATTGTGTGATTCCACTGCACACTCGCCGAAATGCTTTTAGAGTCTTCTACTTGTACTGATTAAGCCACTAAGCCATGGAAACTTTAGTTAACACTAACATACACAACGACACATCACTTAATATTTTCCAAAGAAGCACTGTTTACTCTAAATCGACTATTTCTAGTAAAAGATTAGGAAGTGACCAAATATGATGATTATTCGGAAACAACACACGGACTAAGATTGCCAATGAGAAAAACAAACATCGCGAGGATTTTTTTTTACATTATCATTAGCTTTTAACAAACAAACCCAAACCTTATCTCTGACGTAAGTTGTAACACTACTTATACATATTTGACCTGTCAAACAACATAAATGTTTTATTTATAATGCTCAAATGAAGGCAAAAGTACCTCTACAAATTATTTACCTGATATTTACAATTAAGAAAACAATATAAATAAAAGTCCAGTTGTAACTGTGGTAACAATGGTAACATTGCAGTTTGGTACTTGTTTAACACAAAGACAATTAAATATCAAGTGCGAAGATAATAAGTTCTCATCAGGTGGTAGATTAGGCCAAAATAAATCAAATCAGTGCATTCATCAATTAGGAGCAGAGCTTGTCAGAACTGGTAGAGCCAACAAAGGCGAAAATTCGACATGCGGCAGCTTCAAGAGTCTCTCCTCATAATTTAGTTTGGACTTGCAAGTACACTTAATTAAGTTGGAGATATGCTTCGTTCTGCTAACAAAGTGAGCACACGAAAACGCGCCTTGGTGATGCTTTGACAGCAATGAGTACAGTGCAGTGAAGTGAGTCCGAGTCCTAAACATATACAAGCACAATATTTAGCAAGTGGCAGGAACTTGGGCTTTCGAGTCTGTACACTTATTCAGAATGTTATAAGGGAAATGTAAGTACATATTACAAAAGATTAAAGACACTTTTAAACTTGACCTTCAAGCGGATATTATTATAGTAAATTTGTTAAAATTGAGGCCAAAACATTATTACTTAATCGAGGCTATAGTCTAGTTCGCAATATGCGAAAAAGAGCTTTTAGTTCATAAATAAATTAAAAAGGCTTAATTTCTTTTTAATATGCAAAGTAATATATCGCTGTAATATTTAAGTAGAAAGAATTTACAAACATTCACCGATGAAAAATTGGAACAACCCTTGTAATTAGAGAGAATCGTTAAAATACTTTTCTGCAACAACCAGGGTATTTGTGAACCAAAACCACTCAAATGCGACTTCAATTAATTACCTGATTACTAAGCGTTGAAGTTCAATAAACCAGTTGAAGGCAAACAGATCGATTTAATCCAACATGATTTTGGATTGCACTGGCTCGTGTGCACGAATTAAGCGTATTAAGTTTAGTACTATTATATATTCTGTGGTATTAGTAGAAGGTAGTTTAGCTATGAAGTTACTGTTTGAGGCTTCTGAATCATTGAGCTCTGGCCAAAATCATGGACTACCATGAGTTCTATTCCTATTTAAAAATTCACAGATCTCGTCACATTGAAAATGAATTTAATGAATTTTATAAAACATATTCCATAGTTATAAACATTAATATTATTTATTTTATTTATTTATTGAATATTACAATAGTTTGAAATCATAGCAACCACATGAACATACATATGAATTCAATATAAAAACAATATTTCATTGTTTAAAACATTACTACTTATTTTATTGAAAGGTAGTACTATAACCTAAAACAATCAAACAATTCTAAGATTTGTTTTGAGTTCTTCGGCTTCGTCTCGGGTCTCAAATTCTGCCCTCTCTCTTGTTCAACTTTAGCTCAGTATTAATATAATAACTTTTATTTTATAATTTTTAGTCAATTCTAACCATTAACGGTACTTACATTCGCTTACAGTAAGATGAGTAAATCGCATAAAGTAGTCATTTAAAAAAAACATCATTTTAAGTGTTTCGAAAAAATTAAAAACACGGCTCCAGATCAATCTATGAGTTGAAAGTATAAAAAAATAAGTTAAATGTAAAATTTTTTTAGCTTTTCCTTACTGAATCACATGGACGTTTTTACGTTCATGTTTCTGCAGTTTTTCGGGATTTGCTCGAGAAATTTTGAAATGTAAAAAAGTAAACCATCATGTGGCCCTCATTAATACGCATCTTTTGACATTTTATTAATTTATTTAGACCGAAAACTAACGATGATGGAGCGAATTCGAACTTTCACTGAAAACGGGGTTCCTACTGGAGCGATCGAGAAAACGTTTTCAATGTTAAAAGTTGATGCGGAATTAAACATGAAACGAATTTTTCTTGATATGTTTGAAATTATTACTGGAAAAAAGTAGACTTCATAAAAGTTAAACCAGGTTACTTACTTACTTATTTGATTAATTTGAGGAAACTTGATTGCATAATTTATTAAATCCCGCTATTCAGGATTAAAGGAAAGGCACTTAATATTTTTTCAAAATTAAGCATTGGATCGCTTTATGTAGAAGATACTTATAGATAGCAAAATTACTAAAATTATTTTTAATATTTTTTATGAGAATCTATGGCATGATTGTGATGGCAAGGCCTCAATAGCTCCCGACAGGCGAGCGTTTCATTCGGTCATTGACACTTGGCTCATTTTTAGAGGACAACACGTAGATAAGCGGTCCCCGATAACAGCGATGTCCCGCTTCACCGATCGTTTTATTTAGCGCTAACATGGCTTGTTCATAAAAACATAATCCCTCTTATAAAACGTCGAATAAAGTTAGACCTGGTTTAAATTTTAGAATAAGTGTAAGCCAAATCCGTATACAAATCTCACGATATCTAAACAGAGGTTGTACTTAGTAATAATTGATAAAATACGGAAAGTAAGTAGCTAAATATATAAAACCTGTACGAAAAATACTGACTCACAAAACTGATTTCGAATACGAGATTCTGATATTTGGTTTCGCAGTCAGTTGAAATGATCAACTTTTAGATAGCGCCAGGATAAGTGGACAAACAGAATAGTTATGGTTAAGTTTTTATAGAAGTTTGTACATATTTTTTACGATACACAAGGATAATAAGCAAATTGAAGAGTACAAGAAATTATTATAATTAAGAAACCTTAGAAATACAGAAAATTGGTATTGGAATACCCACAACAGAAATATAACCGAAGCACAAACACAGTTAACAAGAGGCAGATGTATCCAAGCCTATCAAATTTTCCAATACGCTTCTTTCTACAGTATCATCTTGCAGCATTTCTATTTTTACGAGCCGAAATTTCGTATCAGTGTCTGAAAATAAAACTCCTTTTTTTAAATGCCTTCCATTTGGCAAAGGTAAAAGTTCAGATCCAATCACTCGATTCATAAATTTTGTTATTATAGAGAAGATTCGTTATGGTTTTACCTTGAACTTGAGCGAATATTTGCTATAAAATTCTACACATTCGTTTTGCGAGAAGGTTTAATATTACACTTCAATCGAACGAGTTAGTTGCAAGTTTTTTTAGTTATTCTTGTATTAAATAATCAGTGTTACTATAAACGTAGTCACAGCGTAATAGGAGATTACTTCTTGAAGTGATGGGTTGGTGTATAAAGTATAATTTAAAATTTTTACTAATAAAATATAAATTAAATTTTTATTATGTTTTAAACAGTCAATGACATAATCACATTTATCTAGCTAGCTAAAATTTAGGGGCTGAAATCGGCCAGGTTTGCTTGTGAAATGCAAATCTCTACTTTATAAGAGGTATCTTTGATATTCTTTTCTCCCCTAAAAAAGTTAACGAATCTTGTTACTGCAACTGACAAAATGAATTCAATGAACTAAATAATCAGGTTTTCAAATATCACTTTCATATGTTTTGTAATTAATGAGAAAAATCGAGATCCCTGCCACCAAATTGCCAATGCGTCCTCTCAAAAGCGACACAACTCAGCTAAAAGCTTAATATTTATCCTATAAACCCCATTTATGCAAACAGCTCAATAAAAAGATAATCGTAGGCTATTCAACTAGCATTCGAAAGTTGAGTTCACTCGTATAAATCCATCAAAAATAAATCCACAGATAAATTAGCTCGCCCTGTCCTCCCCGTCTGTCAGGCTCATGATTTATGAATTGTTTGACCTAGGTCTGAGTTCGGGCCAGGCATCACCGGCGAACTTTTACGAGAGCACGCCGAATAAGCTATGCACGCCGAACGCCGAATAAGCTGTTACTATTAACTGGGCTCAAAATTAATAAGTATAGAATTTCTAGACAGTAAAGTCGGCAAGTTGTCTTGACCTGACCAAGTTGGCTTTCGTTCGAACAATATCAAATTCAAATAAAATCAGATTGAATTTATCTGGAAAATACCTTTCAGAACGTAGCTCTTTTGTATGGACAATCTCGTGACCCCTATTTTTGAGCATTTTCAAATTCAAAATAATAGTGAACTGTTCTATTTCATAAAAATAATGTTTTACCTCAATCGATTCAGTAATGCGGAATTTTTAAGACTAGTATTTTATTAATGAATGATCAGAAAAATGTCGGAAATACGGTACAAGCAGTAAACTAAACAGGGGGCCAAAATAAATGATGAGAGGACCTTCTGTAGAAGGAAGAGACTGTAGTAGGACACGGCAACAAGTAAGAAATCTATTGGAAAGTCTCATAAAGATTAGTTCTTAACCCAAAACCTAGATATCTAAACAATACATCGATCAGGCTACTGATTCACAGCGATACAACAACAGAACATCCAACACAGTAAGAAGTACTGGCACGATTTGCGATTTCTCTTTCACATCAAACGAAAGCGCGCAAGAATTTGCAATGGAAACATAGACTTATACAGGGCGGGAAAAAAAGACGGTAGCTGGAGGAAAAGTGCCCTAAATATTGATGGTGGCAAACTTTACTGAAAGTAAACATTCCTTTATTTTTGAAAATAAGTTCAACTGCACTCAAAGATTTTATATAAATCATTTCTCAGTCGGGAATAGAACGGGCTAAAATCCGAAAAAAATCCAAAATGCTAAATGTCTTTAATTTAATATTCTTTGCTATTTAGCAGGAATTAACCCTTATTCTTTGACCCTATCGATTGGTATCATAAAAGTACAAGATGTATTTGTTCGGATTTTAACCCGTTCAATTCCAGGCAAAACAAGTGATTTGTCAAAAATTTTTAAATGCAGTTTTGCTTATTGTTTAAACTAGAGGAAGATTTTATTTTAGTAAAATTTGCCATCATCAATATTTAGGGTACTGTCCCCTCCAACTACCGTCTTTTTTCCATCCTGTATATATGTATAATAATATATATTATCACGTTCTTATCCATTGGGGTTGAGCTGAGCAGACCTTTGACTGCCATAAAAATGATAAAGCCACACCTCACACCTGCCATTGTAGCATGAAGAGTTTCATAGGGGTTTTGTCTTTATCGAAATGTCAAAAAGGTCATCTATTTCTTCTTCAGTTCTTTTATTTACGGTTCTCATGTGGATTTCGCCCGTAAAATGACATCCCGATGCAGAAAACCTTTCGTTTATCTGCGATAAATTACATTTTGATGTAGACATTTATCGGGTGCGTCATGTCTTCAGTAGGCGTATTATGAGTAAACCCGATACCGACCGTAGTTGACATTTGTGTGACAGCTTTTCGTTTAGTGTAGTTACCGCCAGAGGCGTTGTGCCAAAATGCACACAGAATTGCTTACTACAGTCGTATCATATCATACCATATCGAGTATAGTAAACGTAACTGTGCAAACTTATAATACAGCCAGCCAATGGCTAGGTAGCAAAGCAGCTCGCGCTCCATCGAAACTTGGATTGTGCCGGTCACAGCTCTAACCTAAACCACAAAATAAATAATAGGACTGGCCAGGCGTAACTATGTATTGTTTGTCAGTATTAGGTTGAACCTGTGACAAGTAAAATTAAGTCAATATTGTGGGTGAGTTTAATGAGGATTAGGGAGCTTTTTAGTTTATGTAAGTTCATGAAAATCCAATTGCTAGCAAAACTAAATGAGTGGGTATTTATTTATTTTATGAGTAAGAATCGGCCTGTGTGGCTGTGACCTACAGATAGGACACCATAAAACCAAATCCCTTAGCTGACCTTCACAACATGTACATGATGCTAATGCACAAGTGATAAAATAGATACTCCGTAATTACAAAATAAAAGTAAAGGATAAGTTACTTGCTAAACGTCAACTTACGTCAGCATAGGTATAAACAGGAAATAAAAGCTCTGAGTAGTAACCTACTTCAAAACAAGGTCAGAGGTTGAACTGCCTTGGACGGAGGGCAGAAGATTAATAAATAACAATTTCGTACGAGTAGTGTTTGTTCAACTTTTTGACAACGAACTATACAACTTTAATACGGTGCCTACCCAACCTAATCGTATCGTATGAAATGTGGAAAATACTAAAGTACTTATCTATAAAATGGTTGATGATTTTGTAACAATTTAAAATGCGAAACATTCTGTTTTTATAACTTTGTTTTACATGCAAAAGCAAAAGTTTGTCTACGTTCGTCGAGGTGACATTTTGATGAAGACCAAAATGCCACTAGGGCTGAAAGAGATTTAATTTTGTTCTCAAATTGCATCAATGTCCCGATTTTAAGATAATAAAGTCTTGAACATTTGATAACGTAAAAAAGAGTGTAAGTACAGTATTCAAGGTTATTAAACCTTAAAAACAAGGTAGTACTCAAGCAGCGGAAGGTTTACGTTTCGCAACAATATTTAACTGGTTTGAAGGCGTCCATTTGTCAACAGAGGGCAAACACTAATGATCCATAAACTAAGAAAGGGTGACTGCGCTGTTTGCTCGGAAAGCCCTTGATTATTGCCGCCTTAATTACCCGCTACTTCGTTTGTTTTGACACTTAACCACTTTTAAAGCACCATAGTTAAGAAAACGTCTATTTCGCGTGAAAGTTTCTCATAGAAATTACCCTTTAAAACTGATGACTGCAGCACTAAAATAGAAATGATATAAATGTTTTAGCGGAGTTTTATAAAATGTTATGCATTTCTTTCAACCTTTCACCGAAATAAATATGACAGTAATAAAGAGAAGTAGTTATTTTTGACTACCTACAGTCTTCAGATGGAGATGTTTTGAAGTTGGTTCAGGAATTTCGAGTGGTAAATATCAGAAAGGTTTATCTACCTATCTTTAAATAATGTGAAAATCCCTGGAAAAAGCCCCCATTATACTGCACAAATTGCACAATAGACTATTCCAAAATTTCGCGAGCGTTGATAGGTTTGTAAGTAACAAGGAGTGAACCTAACATACTTATTTCGCTATGTATTAATAAGAATAAATATATATTAGACAACATCACAAACTTGCTCTGATTCCAAAGTAAGTAGCTAAAGCACTTGTGTTATGGAAATCAGAGTCAGACAACAGTGAAACTACAAACACCCAGATTTGAGTCAATACAGAAAGTTTTAGTTTCTAAATTGACCCAGCCGGGGATCGAACCCGGGCCTTAAAGATGACACCTTTATAACCGGCGTACAAACCACTCGACCACGAAAGTCGTCAAAATCGGCCAATACAGCAAGGTTTGTTTTCTAAATTGACCCAGCCGGGAATCGAACCCGGGACCTCAGAGATGGCGATACCTTTATAACCGGCCGGCGTACAAACCACTCGACCACGCAAAATCGTTCTATACAAATCGAGTACAAATGAATAATGAGCAGATGTAAACTTTACTAAACATGTCGGGACTTCTCACACATACTTGTTGCCTCCACTAGTCGTTACAACTTGGACCATTAATTAGCACGGACTAATTCCCGAGAATATTCCTTCGAGAAACTTCTCCTCTTTTAAGGCTTGCCCGTAAAATACCGTGAAACTATCAAATTTCGTAAGCCTTGTTTACATTTCCCATCGAACTTATAGATTGGAAAACTTATGGGTATAAAAATCATAAGGGAAGTGGTTTTAAAAGTATTTCTTTTATAACTCAGTATCGGATTGGTATGTACGACATACATTATTATTTTTTCGATTAGGTATGTCTTGCTCTTGTGACATTTTATCGTTAAATTTTGAAGAGTTTTTATTTTTTAATTATATTAATAATAAGTATGAATTATTAATTTTGAAGAGTCCCAAATTTGTACTTATAGGGCGATACGCTTAGAATAATAACACCTAGATGCAGAGTCCTTGTGTGTAAAGTGAGGCAAAAAATACTGAGCCAAAATGGATTAGTTTACAGATTTATATCCTTCATACGTTACCTACCTAATCGTAACTTCGTAACTAATAAACTAGTAACTAATCCCCTTAAGGCCCTTATATACCTCAAGTGGCCACTTTTAGCACTTTTGCGAACTACTACTACAACGAACAAAATTTCACTGAGGTTATTGTTTGTAAATAAACTATAGAACCTTAGCTTCAATCTGTACTTATGAATTTTCGATACATTATGTACTTAGCGAGCAATAAATTTAATTAAAATGAGGGCGCCACTTGAGGTATATAGGAGCCTTAAGGTAGGGAAATTGAAACTATTTAGTTCTTATAGTTATGATTAGGTAACGTATGAAGGATAAAAATCTGAAAACTAAGCCATTTTAGCTCAGTATTTTTTGCCTCACATTTGATAGCGCGCTTTGTAGGGAACTATTGTTCTAGGTTGTTATTATTCTAAGGCGATACTGTTGTCTGTAACAGTCATAAAAAGTCCCTTCTTACAGTTAGAAAAAGCAGCATGCAGATGGCTACATGATTATCAATCCATGTTTTGACAAGCCTAGAGTCGAGGCTTTAACAAGATTTGCCAATAATAGACATGAATTTACTATAGAGCGAAACAAAATGAGTGCTTTTAGTATATTAGCAGACAAACGCATTTGAATTTGCGATATTTTATCTAGACTCGTTAATTTTGCTGCTATTTAAGGGCATTTGCCTTTCAAACTAATGTATTGAAGTTTGAAAGGCAATTTACATAATAAATAATGTAAGTAAGTATTAGATTAAGTCTCATCAAACAGATTCAATTCTTTAAAAAGCGCAATTTAATTTAAAGTAGGAGTGTAAATCGATTCGCAGGATTTTTGAGTTGTAGAGTAAATTCCTACATGATGGTAACCGGCTTTACATTGTTTAATTTTTCCGCGTAATTTCGTAAGCTAAATGAAGATGGTTTGACAAACCCATAATAACAGCTTAGGTACTGCATGGAGATTTTAGAAAATTTGCTTCTGCACATTACTCTTTCTCCCTCTCTAGTCTGGTGAGCACTTCTCAGACTGGTGTGAGTTGACAGAAAAAGATAAATGATTCACACTTCCATCATCAGGTGATCGGAAGATTCACAAAACCCCTCTCTCTACTAAGGCCAGACATAGCATTCTTCCACTTTGAAAAAACGGCAGGAATTTACTACCGACTAACATTATAAACAGCTATACGTACGCAATGATCTCCGATTACGCATCATTACAGCAATTGGTCTGGCCACGACACGACACGACTGATCGTGACGTGCGCGATGAATACAGATAATAGCCGCGATAACGATAGCGTGTTATCGATGCTGTAGAGACACGCAAACATTACTCATACACACATGCCTATACTGGGCAATATGTCTTATCTGATGCAATTTGTTATTAGTGAAATCGCGCTTTATACAATTAACACACTTCACTTGCTACAACTTATATATGACAATAACATTGCAAAACTGTTATCACTAACTTCCACAATAATTGAGACTTAAAGTCTAAAATGTTTACCTAGTAAATAATAACAGAGACTGTTGTTTGTGGTCCTAAATAAAATAAAACAAAATATGATTGTGAAAATTATGAAGGTACACACGACAGCACGTCAGGTTATACAGTTAAACTGCAAAAACAGCTTTTATTACGTAGGACATAAAGGCGGTCTCAAGGTCAACATGTATAGTCTGAGGTGCCGTCGTGTGTACAATAAGTATGTTAGGTAATAAAACCTAGCATACTTATTGTACCTTCATAATTTAGGAATAACTAACTACCCTTACGGCAAACACCCCATAGAGTTAATGATGCAGTAAAGTCAAGATAAATGTTAATATGAGCAACATTTGACACAAAACAACTTAGTAAATACAAAAAGGTAAACAACAGCAAACTGCACACACTGAAGACTGACAATAAACAGAGAATGCAACGTGACTTGAATACATTGCTGCGCTGGCACACAACGAAGGTACGGTAAAATCGACCTCAAAGGTAGCTGAACACTTCGCAGACAAACCTACTGTTAGGTTTTTCGAGACAGTGTGAACAAATGTGTATCTTATTTCTAATAATAAATGTATAAAAAGCTTCAGCTATAGTAGCATGTGCACCACACTAATATCTATTCTGTGGCACCACGACAAAACATATTTATGACATTTGTAGCTAAAAGTACTATACTGTTAACACAACGCATTTCTTATGTGTATGCAGCTATATAATTGGGTACTCGACAATTAAAAAATATTCCATAAATTAAATTAGTGCATCGTAAAAGAAATATTAGTGAAAAACTGAAAATCGATATTTATTGAGATATGATTCTTTGAATGTTGACATCATGGCGACCGCGTGAAAACGTCCCATACAAAAAGTATCAGAAAAGTGACTCAATGACCATAAAAACCTACAATGTAATATCAATTATGTAATCACATTATGTATTAAAATTTCTAAATTCTTAAAAATGCAAAACTTATGTGTGTGTGTGTGTGTGTGTATGACCTTTGCTGGTGGTTTCAAGTTGAATTTAATAGTGTGCTGGTCACATAACTGGTTTAGCTGGTAATCAAGTAGTAATTGATGTATCTCTAAAGCACGCAGTTACGAATCCATGCAATTATTTAAATTAAATCACATCATTAAAATAAATCGCATCATTTGCTACTTTAATATATTATGCCCTTGAGGTGTCATAAAACTATTGTAAACAAAAAATAATTACTACCAATATGTCTGTGGTAAATTTTAATCAAAATAAAAACCAGTAGCTTAAACCTCTCTTATTAGGATAAATAATATTAGAAAAAATACTAGAAAAAATCGACTCACCCGTAGCACCTCAGACGGGACTCGAACCCGCACCCTTGGGATTCCGGCCCAATGCACTGACCAATTATGCTACCGAGTCGCTAGTGGGAGCGGCGAAATCTTCTAGTACTTTTAACTTCTTCGCTGCAAGCCAGCGCAATTTCATCAATGTGAGGAAATACCCCACATTCGAAAGAAACATCTTTCCAGATGTTTTTGACAATCGATAAAGATGAAACAGCTATATAATTATTAAATTTAGATTTTTCGCTCTCTTATTAGTTTTGACATGAGTATAAATCTTCTTCTGTCTCCGTATTTATTTATCTTGGCAATCACAATACAACATGCTGTTCTGACTACTAAGCCTAGAAATATTGCATTTTACATCAATTTCCCACATCCAAGTTCTGCCTAGATTAGATACCTATGTTCTCGTGTAACATCTCGAATTCTCGAAACTTAACGCTTTCTCATTTCGGAAGTCGGTAACTGCGAAGTTACAAACCGAGCCCCAACTTAGTTATATAAGCTATAAAGTGTCTGTCTTATCTAGTTGAAGTAGAGATATCGTAAATGGAAATAATGTTGTTATAAAAAAACGACTAAAGTGCAATATTGATATATCGCAAATTCCTGAAAATTGGATTTGGAATGCTATAATATTGTAGTTGAAATTCTATTGTTGCGGTAAAATACAATGTTTAACAAACAATTTTCAATTATTAAAAAACTAAAAGCTTAAATATTATTCAGTGTTTTAATTATTAAATTGACTATAGACATCTCATCCATTGCACAAAAAGAAATTCTAAAGGAGAACCGACTCATTCCATTGAAAAAATGTCTAAGCTCGTATACGATTGAAATTGGTCTTAAAATTAGTCAAAAATATTTGCTACATGTATCAAGTTCTGTACTATTGTTAGCGCATGTAGGAAAAGAGTGAATTCAATGATGAATATTTTTTGATATGGGAACACTACGGAAACAACGACACATTAAATCTTCAAAGGGCAGAAATATCACTATGACATGTGAAAACATGGCAGTATTAACCACAATTCCTTTTGTTTTTTTTTCGAAATTAAGAAAATAAGATTTCAATTTGACTTCGATTTGGCATTGATAGCTGTCATTTAGTTGACAGATAAGATAGGTACATATAATCACATATAAAAAAATACAAAGGTATACAAATTGAGTATTAAATGACGAGTCTCCTGTGCAATATGCTTCACTAACGTTAAACTTCATTGACACCGATGCGTCAGATAGGCACTGTAACTTAGAAGGTTAATTCAAGTCAATTCTAATGAGCCTATTGGATTATTCGATTATCGCTAGCGTCCCTTTCATCGTAAACTGAACCTAAGTGGTATAAACACTAGCACGGAAATCGCAAGTCGTATAACATAATATGACGTAGAGACGGCAGCTCACGTAAGGGTTAACATTTATTTGATATTCAGATTAAGCGCTAACGCAGTTTCAATTTAATTGCGTTGATATTATGAGCTATTTTGCAATGCAGTGAGATGTCGAATTCTGTTTCAATGAGAGTTATTTCAATTACCGCCTTGTTGATTTGTTTGTAATACTCGGTATATTGCAATAAAATATTTACGATAATTGCAAATAGGCACAAATAGTATCGCCACAGATAGCTTAATTCATGTTATAATACTCACTTTTAAAACTGAATATGTCACGTTAAATAATATTAGAAAAAATACTAGAAAAAATCGACTCACCCGTAGCACCTCAGACGGGACTCGAACCCGCACCCTTGGGATTCCGGCCCGATGCACTGACCATATGTCACCGTAAAATTGTAATACCGATAGATTATGATCTACTTATTTCGCAAGATTATAAACTATTGAAAAATTATGTTCCATATCATATTGCTCACAGTTTAACGCATTAATGTTCAATAGATTTGTAAACTATCTTAGTGAAACCGTTGAATCGCAATCTGTCGCTCGTTAATTTGTCAACTGTCACTGATTAGTCGGTCTCGCGGTAGGTCATTCTAAGTGGAAAATATAACTCAGGTTATGTTTGGTGACTATCACTTATTTATCATCCAAACTGCACTTCTTTGGTTAATCAGAAATACATTTTGCTTCCACAAATATTTTATTTAATTAATTCTAAAGCTTTGAGTTATTTTCAGCACGAAATCAATTTTAAAATTACCAAAACACTGTTTGTTTACATTCGACAACCAAGGAATTGACAACCAATGGCGGCGCGGGGCACATGACGTTAAACCAATAAGCGCGCGGGGTGCGTTCCGTCGCAAGCCAATTCATAATTTGACGGTTGTACTTCGATAGATTATACAAGGTGTTACAAAAATACCCCTAATGCCGAATATGGTAGATAGGGACCATCAAACTGAACAACTTTTACTATGGGACCAACTTTGAAATCGCGAAAAAAAAATCAGCTGTTTCATACATTTTAATATTTTCGATTTTAATTTTTGTATGAAACAGCTGATTTTTTTTTCGCGATTTCAGAGTTGGTCCCATAGTAAAAGTTGTTCAGTTTGATGGTCATTATCTACCATATTCGGCATTAGGGGTATTTTTGTAACACCTTGTATAATCTATTAAGAAATAATGCGTTAAATTGTAAGCAGTATGTTACTGATCAAAATTTTTCGACAGCTTACAGTCTCGCGAGATAGATTGTAATCTAACATTATTTACAATAATACGGTAACAAATACATAACAACAAAAAAACTTAATTATAACTTCAAGTTAAAACACTTTCTTATGTGTAGATGAGGTACACGTTAAAACGATAACACGACGAAAAGCAATTCAATTTTATTTCACAGCCTCAAATAATGCCGGCTATAGTCCAAAATTAAATAAATTGATATGGTTGCATGCGGTGAGCGCATAAACGCCTGCATCAAACAATGCGCGAGTTGAACTACAAACGGTAAACCAACCAGCAATGCAATTTTCGACATAAAACTTAATTTGAACTAAAAGATGGTTCGTCCGAATTGCCTTTTTGTGAATGTTGTTGTATAATGTCTGTATAATGTATAGTTATAAATAAATAAATAAATATTTGACAACATCACATACATTGCATCGATTCCAAAGTCAACGTCAAAGTAGCTAAAGCACTTATGTTATGGAAGACAACGGTGGTATCACAAACACCCAGACCTGAACCAATATAGAAAAGTTTGTTTTCTAAATTGACCCAACCGCGGATAGAACCCGGGACCTCAGAGATGGCGACACCTTGAAAACCGGTGTACAGAGCCACTCGACCACGGAGGTCGTCTAGTTGTTGTGTATTGTATAGTTGAGCAAACTAAGGTACTTAAAGTAAGTCCTACTTAGTCACTTTCATAAGAGTTTCCGTATAACTGTAAAGGAATTAGAATAAGCTGCCAGAAATCTAGTCGCAAGAAGTATTAAGTAAGATTAATTTTATGCAAGATGAAGAAATAAAGATTGTTTTTAATATCATTGTGATTTATGAATGGAGAGTCTATTCTACATTCTTAGTGAATTTTTCCAAGATATTTCTCCCCATTTTTTATAATTGTAATTTTCGATCGAAAATACCCTTCATAGATGTCTGGTCAGTCTCAAAAACGCCACCTCGAAATAAAGACCCACTTTCAAACTGAGAGCTTAATTTATTTTGTAAAAAGTGTTCTCTTTTTTGTTTCTTACTATTTAAAGTTGAATTTCGAAAGAATAGTAATTTGTACCCACATAAAAATACTCAGTTGGGAATTCGAATTTCATCGAATCCCTTTTTTTGTCAGTCGCTGCCATTCAATGCCGTTCGTGGTGAAGCGTTATCGAAGTTATTATACCGTGATAATTATTGTACCATGTCTAGGATATTCTTAATTGAAGACCGTAAGACAGCTATAGGTAAGGTTCTCAAAATGTGCTAAGGCAAAGCCTCTGTGGGGGCACCGCGAAAATTTTGGTCATAATGAAATAAAATTTACAAAATGGGTACTAGGTATAATGTTGCAAATAAATAAAATCTAAGTATCTAAATATTTCTAACATTCATTCCATTACTACTTGGAGTAGTAATAGAATGCGAAATATGAAAGCGCTTTCAGCTAGGAGTTTTGTCGGCAGATATTTTTTTATATTTTTAGGCCGCCAAAAAAGTTTGAGAACCGCTGACTGTAAAATATTAGTATTATCATCTACACAATTATTGCTTTAATTTAACTAACAAATGTAACACCAAAACAAATGCCATGTATCAATGTAATCAAAACGGTCATCAAGGAATTAAAGTCACCATTATTAGTCGCATTCCTCGTTTCTTGTGTTGACGACAAAAGTCGAGCAGCGGACTGTGCATCGGGCAAAAATGTTAATGGCCGTTTGGACCGCCAAGTTAGTTCCAGGTATCCTAACATTATAAAGATTCCGCCATCGTCTGTGCTATCGGCAATATATACATATCTAATATATACCATACATACATATCTAATATAACAATTGATAAATATTTTTTTAGTTCTATAAACAGCGAACTAAAATCTGTGGAAGTGTAATTGCAATCAAATATTGCTTAAAAAATAGCACTACGGGACTAAAAATGACAACCCGCACAGCATAGTCGGGCCAGCCACGCGCCCGGTGACAGACGTTAGCGAACTTTACGGTAAGTTACTGCAGTTTGTGTTTAAAGAAAAGAGAGAGTTTATTAGAAATGACGTCCCGTATAGTCAAATGATGTAAGTGACGCAAAGAAGGCAGTAACAAGATGCAGAGATAACGTATGACAAATATTTTTTTCATTTATGTATAGATAATATTTATGAGTATACAGATTATGGTCGCTATTACGCAACCAGTGTTCAGTCGCTTTGTGCTGCATGACTAAATGCCAGCATTTTTTAGCCCCGCCCACTTAGTTTTCATTTTGCGTGGTGCTGTTTTTTGAGCGGAATGCCTGTTCCATAAATTTTAGTCCGCTGCCTATAAAGCAAGAAATCTAGATTGTATTGGCTCCATATAGCCAACTTTTCAGACGTTAACTTCGACAACTGAATGTTTTTTTACAAAGTTTTATTCATTATAAATCAAGTTGTGTCCATTTTCAGAAATGTCATGACTTTCACAGTACACAATTATTCAGATATTTAATAACATCGGCAGTAAAGTGAAATGAGAATTAATCTGACCTGATCTGGGATTGCTCTGAATAAACATTTCAATTTGCATTTATCAGCCCACGAGACACTCTTCTATTGGAATACTAAAAGGTAATAATATGGGTTATTTTGCATTAAATACGTCTAAAGAAAAAAATCTATCGAATTCAGGGAAAACTAATTGATTTGTCGGAACTTAATTCGTTACGTTCTTATAGACTGCTATATAATCAATTGATCATTCAAGTTTAGATCAGTGCGTTTTTATAATTTTATAATAGAGCTTTTCAATTTCTGTGAAATTTTCAATATACCTTATAGTTGTATTTCTAAGGTACCTACCTACTTTAAATGTAGATCTTTCCATTTATAAATTATAAAAATCAATTATAGTTACGATGGGACTGACATGGTTGTAATTTAACACAAAAGCTCAAAAAAAGAAAAAAAAATATCAAAAACGTGACTAATTTTTTCGTTGTTGTACATAAGATTACTTACTTATCTAATCAGATTACAGAAACCAGTAAGCTTATTATGAAATCAAGATAAGCAAAAATATTTGTTGTAGAAGCAAAAATTTTATCGTAATACCAAATAATATACTAGAAAAAATACGACTCGCACCAGATCATGTTCTCGGACGGGAATCGAATCCGCGTCCTTTGGATATCCGGTCCAATACTCTGACCGCTGAGTAGGTAGGTAGTGACTCGGTAGCTCATTATTTATCATTATTTGGTATTATATAAAAATAGCATTGTGAATGCTAAAATCTCAATAGTAAAAAAAAAACGTATTTTTTTACCAGTAATGTATTTATATTTATTAATGTCACCCCAAGCGCACATTGTTAATAAATAAAATTAACTACTTACCAATGTAAATATTCCATATTAGTATAGGAAAAGAAGGTAATGGCCCACAGTAAATCCTCAGTTGACGAAACATTACAGGAAATTGACAAATTTTCAGTCAATGCCATTGTAAGAGCTATTGCGATAAATTTTAATTTAATTTAATTTAAGCGATAAATTTTCGAGTCAATGAGCGTCAATTAAATAAAAATTGACAATCGCAAATTATCGTTACCGGAGCGCTTCACACATGTCTAGTGAGCGCGTAGAAGCTTACGCGCTTGAGAGGTGAAATTTTACAGTATGAAAAAGTATCACTTACCTCGACATGTCTTTTTTTAATGTATTTGTACATAGATTTTGGCTCATTCTATATTACATCCCTCAGCAAAGTTTTGTCAACTGAGGATTTAATGTTGGGGTCTTCATACGA
This sequence comes from Catoptria pinella, assembly GCA_963556745.1. Taxonomy (NCBI): domain Eukaryota; kingdom Metazoa; phylum Arthropoda; class Insecta; order Lepidoptera; family Crambidae; genus Catoptria; species Catoptria pinella. The sequence continues at coordinate 5,097,363 of OY750777.1, forward strand.
ATAATCGCTTCATTTCCTACACTTTAATATCATTGGAGTCGAATTAAAAAGGTAACAAGTTGGTATAAAATACTTTAACGATAATAATGTCACGTATCTGATAAAAATGATCGATAAGATTGATTGAACTATTCTCACATAAATAGCATGAAGTATCCGTAATTAAGTAAATAGGTGTTTTAATATCTTATTACAACAAAATCAAAGTGTACTCTAAAGAAATAATTATTTTAAAATATCAATAATTTTTCCACACACAGATTAAGTACATTTAAGTTAAAAATGTAAATTGTTTTAAGAAAAATTGAGTAACATATTTTTAAATAGGTTATATTTGTTTTATTAGAATAAACTATGTCAGGATTTACACCATGTACCTTTAACTGAGGCTCCGATATTTCGGCGCAGTTGCATGCGCCATGGTCACGGAAGAACTGTCGATTGTTGCGTGCGGGTAGATGTTATTGGCAGACGAGACGAATCGGTCTACCCTCTGTCTAAGTCTTTTATTATTATGCTTGATACCTATATATGATGTAAATCCCGACATAGTTATAATAACGTCAATAACCATGGAAATTTCAAACAATATATTTATTTTTATATCATAAATGCGAAAGTGCTTGTTACGCTTACACTCAACCGATTATCATGAAATTTTGCATACACGTCGTCAGGGGTACAGAAAAGGACACCTTTCATGAAAGTTCACAGATGAAAGTACTTTTCCTGAGGATAGAAAAATAACTGTTCACGCACACAGTCTTAAAGTTTAAAACAAAATATTGTGATAAATGCCATAAACATTTTACTAATTAGGACAAGTAACACAAAACGTAGCGTGAAGTTACTAAATTTAAGTATAAAAAATACACAGGTATTAGAGTAAAAAAACTACAGGTATTAGAGTTAAAAAAAAAATACAGGTAATAGAAAATGAAAATCCTTACCCGACGCCTCCGCTGAGTGGATTCACCACGCCTGGTCGCTCATAGCACATATGCATGCCAGCTGAATCACTGGACTTATTGTCACTTAACGAAATTATTACAACTAAATTGTCACACTTCACATCAAAATTATATACTTATTCACTAAATTAAACTTTAAATTTCCAATTCTTCAATCTACACCACGCACAAACATATTGGCATAAAATCCACTGTAGTGTGAAATATTCGATCACTCTGAAACACGATTTTAACATTAGTGACGTATCATTTAATTCGAATGTGTAAGAGTATATTGACACTGGCCTCGTGCATGCAACACTTGAATACTGCTGACATATTTATGGTTCTCAAAATTTGAAAAAATGAAAATTATTTTACAGACATTTTTCTAATACTGTGCATTAATAATACATTTTCATTAAAATTTTTACTTCTTTCTTGTCTAATGCCGGCTATACACTCTCGCCGAGACACCACGAGACAGGCCAAATGCATTATTTTATAAAAAAATATCAAATGAAGCCAGTCTATAAACTGATTACATACAAGACAACTACAGCAGAAAACTATACTTCGTCGTTCATCTCCTTGAACTGGAGATGGACGACTTGTCCAAAGGAGTAATCTCCTTGAATAAACTTGTAAATCTTTAAAAATTCGAGAATTCTTAAAAAAATTGAAAAGTATCCATTAATTTCTTTTTCGCTTTCTAGAAATAAGTTTTTTGTGGACTGTCAGTTCTTGGTAATTATTTATTTTAAAGATTTATTTTCACCGAGAAAGGAAAACGTCTCGTTATTTGATGTGAATAACCTTTACCTGTATTGCGATCAAGGGTGACATCTGTCATTATAAACTTGACAACAAATGACGCGTTTACGTGTCTTGGGGGAAACGACACATAAACTTGAGTTGTTTAATATTTTCCTTCCTTCCTCTTCAGCAATAATGGACGTAAAAGGAAAATTAAGCATACTTATATGTAAATATAGGCATAACTTAAAAGTATCTATTTTTACGACCAAGTTTAGCTACTACAAGAAAATGCTTTAGAAAGCTCGTAACTAGCTTAATCCAGAGTTTCGGAGAAAATTGATAGTACAATACAATTCAATATGAGAAGACATTTATTTACAAATTCCGTCGTAACCGAGATCGTACAGTACTAGCGATGACGTCACAGCGCACCCACAGACTCATGGATTTGTGACGTCACAAAACTCACGAGATACTACGTAAGCGTTACCATGGTTACGCTTTGGAATACGATAAATATATAGAGGTAGAGTATCAAAATAAGGAAAACAATATTCTTTTCTACGTTGTTATAGAATTACTTAGACAGCCATACGACGACGAGCAGAGCAATGGACCTTGACAGACAGAAGTAACATAGGATCACGGATATCTCTTATCCTGGATATGTATGTATGTACCAGTAAACACCGGAAAACCAAACGGAATTGCGTGCTAAATCTAATCATTCTAGAGTAATTAAGTGCAGTGACGCGATGTGTCAGGTTAAATGGACATGATGTTTCAATATCCGCCATTTTGAATGGAGTTTTAAATTGGTGTATTCTAATAACAACAAATACTTAAACCAAATCTGTCTTTATTTCTACGCAGAACTGAAAATAGGATAAAGAAAACAAGACTGATGGTGTTTTGTAACATAATTGTAACATAAACAAGGAAAAATAAAATTATATCTTTAAAATTCCTAAGGTGTGATCTTGATTCAAGAAAAGTGATTACTTGCGAATTTTCCGGCCGCCCCGGTCTGATGTGCGCGTGTCCTGCGTATACTTTTTGCCTTATTTAGCGGGCGTCAAGTAAATAGGCTGTGGTGGGATTTTTTCGTAGGGTCATGAGGAGCCATTACCCGGGTGTTTTCCCGTGTGATTGATCGGTGTTTCGCGCCTACACCCGGATCACTGACTAAGTATGCACCCTTTTGATATCGCCGTCAACTCAACCGTACCTACGCGAGATAATATACATATTAGGAAGAGTGGTTACAATACCGCGGACGCCTCTGTATACATTTCTTGTATGATCATGACGACATTTGTTTTCGTAAACATGCACGTGTACCGGTAATGTTGCGAAACACCTTGACTTCTTCCATTGAAGGTATGTTAACTAATCAACAAATACTTATCAGAATAAAAACGTCTTTGACTTAAAGATGAAGACTGGCAATATTGTATATTGAAACACGAATCGTCAATTCAAATCCAAGACTCTCGTCAAAGATCGGAGTCAAAGAAAGGCAGAGGCACGTCAAACAATTGAGACCCGACTTTTGTCGAGGACTCTTACCCGCTTCGCGTAGCATTATTTCATCATTACGGTTAGGGTAACAATTTCTGACGATACAAAAATCGTCCTGCCATTTATAACAAAGAGCAAACGTAACAATGACAGGAGCTAAAGTTATTGCACAGGCATGCGGGCAGAACAATAAAACTTTATGAATATCTGTCAAGGCTACCACTCCAAGCAGCGGTTTGAGCAAATTCTCTGTTCTGCACAACTTAAAAAAGCGACCGTCCCAAATCCGACATACATTAACCCAGTTTAAAACCGAGGCCGATGCTATGACCACTTTGATGAAGGGGTTTGTAGAAACGAAACATTCAATTTGCTAATTAATTAATACCACAGATATAGATAAAAGTAAAGTACTAATACATCACGTTAAAAGGTTCTCCAAACACAATGAGGCTATAATATATTATAGGTCTTTATTTCTTAATCATCTTTACACTAAAGTTCAAAAGTGCAAGACTTATTTAGTATCCTATCAGTAACACATAAAGTTGTACAACATAAATATCTCAAAAGTTCAACACCAGATACGAAGAAACACCCCATTAAAATGTTTATTAAATTAAATGTTCCTTTTTATTACGGTCTTAAATCTTGGGCATAAAAACTGGTGAGAAGAGATGCCGATTTCGATAGAGTCATGCTTCGGAGCGTACACAATTCAAGTTGGCCGCTGTGTGAATCTATGGGAATAGGAATATAAATCCCAAGAAACCGTAGAATTAAAGATAACCCTTGAGCTTCTGATGTCCAGAACCCTTATCTAATACGTGGGAAGATCTATTTTACTCTCTTGATTTGTGGGGAAACAATGACCAACGGGTCACTCTGCTACTTGAGGTATTATTATTCCTCTCGCTAATAATAGAACATACATTACTTATTATTCAAAGGATGGACCTCCTGGGCCTACCCTTGTTGACGGCTGTGATTTTTTTATACTTATAACCCCATGTTCTTATAACAAAGACCAAGGGTTAACTGCATAGGATCTTAAAATTTAAAAATGCATGATTTTATGACTTCTTAAGTAGATGCTGATATTAAATCCTTGGCTTTGATTATTTCTTGTATCTCTTAGTGTGTTTCATTAACTCTTCCTGATTATGAGCGCTGTCGTAAATTAGAAGATATAAACAACACAGTTTTGCTTTAATTACTCCCAGAACCAACGTTATCAACTTCGGCCTTGTGCTTATTCCAGATTAAATTTAAGGCACGTTCATCTTGGTTATTACTACCTACTTCATTCTATAATAATAAAGTCATCTATTAGGTCTTTGGGGATAAGAACGTTCAGTAAATAATGTACAGAAACAATGCTAACTTCATAAAGTGAATGCTTGTTATTTAATTGTTATTGTCGATTATAATGAAGAAAGATGTCATTAAATTAAATGGAGTAACAATAAATGTTAAATAATATTTAATACATAATAAGTAGTTGATATAAGAAAGAAAACCAAATAACAATTTGCGAGACCTTGCCACTGACATAAAACAAATTAATGATATCTTTCGTATTAAACTGTTAATTTGTGTCGTAGAGTACGAAATGACCTCGGGGCGCGACTACAAGCCGTTTCGTTTCGCAAGACTAAGAATCGAATTGCAGATTCACAATTGGTAACAGTAAATCATAAATAATTCCCAGTTCCAGCAATCAAGTGCGTCATGCATGAGTCAACATCATGGACATTATATCCGGCGGAGCGATTCTTACAAAAAAACCCGTGGAGGTAAACGCGTCCGATCCTACGGTCCAACACTGCAATCCAAGTGATCAGTTCACTGGCGGTCCTCGCCACAGATTTCACTGTGACACCGTGCGAACACACACTGGCACGGGTCGACTACGCGCATTCCACCCGCTAATGCAAGGCGCATCACGTTTGCCGCTTACGTCTACGAAAACCCGCCAAAAGCGAGTTCCCCGAGTACCCTTGATGTGTCTCTGTTTAATACACGGAGCACTGCGAAACGCGACCAAACGGCGGACGGCGACGCGCTCGACTGCCGCTCGAGCGAGGCGGGGCGGGAGCGACCAACGAACGCCGCTCGCAGGTTATCGTGAGTCGACTACACAGATAATGATGTCAAAAGTGGATCGGACTAATGCTCTCTATTATGTTGTAAACGTTCCGAATATCTTCAGATGCCGAATATTGCAACGTCAGACCACCTCCTTTGCTTTCAAGCCGATCACTTCAACATTGAATGACTAATTCGTGGGCATTAACAACTGTTGTAGCAATGATCGCATCAATTATAAACGTTTCGTCGCCATTCAATTCATCTCAATTTTAGCTCATCTCATTATTAATTCATTATCAGGAAATCTGACAATCATTATTTAAGTACTTAATTTTTATATAGATTACTCACATAATTAACTAAAATGTTGCAATTATGGTCCTCCGAGCCAGATAAATGGTTTCAACAACCATATCTGACGTTCGACTGTGAAAGCATTATAAACAACTGATAAAAACACGAATATTTTTCAAATTGTGCCAACAAAGCAATATTAGCAAAGATTATCACTCATCGAAGTGAAGTGAACGCGCGCGCGACGCAAAACACCGGCCATAATTTTATTGTCCCACGCTATAATCTCGGTCTTACAAAAACGGAACGTAATACAACACACCAAGACGGTTTATTGCTCAGCCTTACGGTCAGCACTCACACTTATTCAATATGAATAATGTTGATATTTTGACGACCTTCCGAATATGTACCGTATCATGATTGTATTGAAGTTGTTAACGCGTTGCCAGCTTTAAATGCGGGTGACATGTTCCGTATTTCTGAACATTACTAGACTGACATCTCGTAGATACTAAAAGTGATCATATAGCGGTAATTATAAGGTCGGGATCAGTTTTCGGTAGACAAGACGATACTTATTCGTGTTAAACAAGAACGTCTTGTTGTGTGGGTTTATATTTTGGTTGTGTTAAGAAGCGCCGAGCTTCGTTTGATGGATGTTTCAGTTTGTTGAGGTTTTTGTGGTAGATTTCGCGAAAGAGTCGTGACGTGGGGAGCGTAAAGTGCTTTTCCGTTTATTAATTTTAAGGTAAAATTTTCAAATGAATAAAATTTTCAACTGCGGGCGATATCGCTAATAATAATAAAGGTTGTGAGCGCTTGTTAAATGGAAGCAGTGTACCGTCACAATTTCTAATTAGCGCCGCAAATCGTTTATTACCTACGATGCTCCGATAACAAATACTTTGTTATATGAAGTATATTGATTTGAGAGGTATTTAATTGGAAGGATGGAGCATTAAGTGAATTGCGCATAGGTAAGTAATTTGGTGACCCAAATCGATGTTGTGCGCGTGACGTGAGCGCCTGCGACGACGACGGCGGCAGCGGCCAGGCAAAGGCGAGTGATCCCGAGGGAGCGGCGGGCGAGGGACATTCCGATCGGTTCGGTTTGCACTTTCATCAGAATGTGAGAACGCTTTTGTTGTATTTTTTGTGTAAGGAATTAGTTCAGATTTAAAAGGGGCGTTGGCAACTTGTTGCCTTTTCTACCTTACTTTGATATTACAAGTATTTTCTTTTCTTGGTCAAGATTTGTTACATCTTTTTGCAGGCGCGGACCCCGGATTTTGGAGATGAAGATGGCATCGCAGCTTTGTAATAATAGCAATGGATGGCATTAATATTACTTCAATGTAATGGTAAACAAAAATCTGTAAAATTCTGAAGAGTTGAAAATGTTAAGTAAGTCTAAATTTTCCTTAACATTCAGCTTGCAAAAACAATAAGTTTTGCCCGAACGATGATAATGAATGCGGCCTTGGCTGCTGTTGCTGAACGACAGAAACTTTGACTCGAGATGATTTTCGACGAGGAGATTTTCATAAAGTCTCTTCTTCAAAAGGAAAGCATAAGACGCCGTAAGTAAGACTGCTCTGTAAATTATAATATTTAGTATTGTTGAAGTAATCCCGAGCTGAGACACCACTATGCTATCTTTTAAATATGCAGGAAGGAATCGTCCGGGATCGGGCAGCAAAAGAGTGGGAAGTGTACAGCGAGAGGATATCTGAAATATATTTGAATTTACATTATATGAGTAATATTGATGTGTTTGTTACATAGTTCTCAAGCACTAACTGTCTTCAATAGAGACAAACGCACTTTAATAACACTTTTGCAAGTCACTACCAAAAGATGTATCCTGTTTTGGATAAATTCTTTACTAAGCACATCATATCAAACCACTCCAAATAAAAACGTCTTCATAGTGTGTAAACTTTCTATCAAATCAATATAATATCTTGATAGAATAACATTAACAACATAAAAATATATTGATACTTACTTGCACACATAAAAACAGTTTTAGCTTTCAAAATTGTAGAAAGCCTTAGCAATTCAGATTAATGTTTTACAAATTGCAATTAAATGTAATAAAAATTACAAAACAGTTATTCTGTGGCAGAGAAAAGTCCCTCAATAAGTAATCAAAGGTAAAAGAGGAATTTCAAATATCCTGCCTGTATTTTCGTATTCCTCTTTATTACGGATAGTTTGGTTATTCAGCTTTAGCTCTGGCATCCCATCCTTAATGTTATTACTTCTGGTACAGTCAGCTTTAGAAGTAACTGATCATTTCAGTACTTTTTCATACCAAATTCAACTCTTATTCTGTAAAAATCCTACTATTTGATCCTTCTATTTGAAGTTGCGATATGGTCCTAAAGAGTTCAGTCAGCTATCGTCCTATCCTATCGTATGTACATGTTTAAGTGCACGGAAGTATAATTACATTCGAACGCGTTATTGTTTTTTCCAACGGAGCGTTTCAGTTCGATGAGTTTTTAAATTGTTCCGTTTGCGTATTGGGAGATGTCAATGAATGTAAATTTTTATAAGGATGTTTAATTTACATTACTTTTAGTATTTACATCCGATTCTGGTTATTCAATAGAGTAGATATGTTTGTAATTTTATATCCGGAATGTAGATCTGTATTTAGCACTTTCTTTATTGGGATTGAGAGTTGTCAATACTATAAAAAGAACCCCTGTTATTAGGGGAAACAAAGGCGGTAAACCGATAGCTGCAGGTTTGCCAACTCTATTAAAAAACAATGTATCAGTATGTTACTTTAAAAAAGCATCAATAATAATGATGTTTTATTATGCAAATTTTTAAGTCTTTGTTATTATTGAGTTTAAATGAATATTATCATTCTATAAATGTACCTAACCGTTAAACGTACATGTTAACTAAAATATAAGAACAAACAAAATAATTTTGCTGTCTATTGTGAAAAAAAATACTTGAACAGTAAAAACGTTGATTAGGAACTATTTTACAGACCTCTCGCACAACCGAGACCGCTGGAATCTGAATAGCGTGAAATTGGCCAGTGGGTGTTTATAACTAAAAGATTAAACCGAGCGATTATTTCGTTTTATTATTACTTATAGAAAAGATAATGTTTTTTTTAACAATACGTCTTATCCATCATATGTATAAAAATAGAATTAAAATGAAATTTCAATTTCCGAGATTATTGAAATCAATTAATATAATCATGAATTTTGCTAATGATCCAAATACTTATGAAAAATGTATAGGTTATTTTGGTATTGTGACTAGGAATTGGTGAAATCAATAATTCATTAGAGGAAATTCAAGAGAGCTCTCTGATCACAATACATCTGTGTAGAGCTAAAAAAATACAGAATACAAAATCCATCACCTGTCATTTGTGATGTGACAAAGTAAAAACAATAGACGCATATTTATCGAAGGAGGAAAGTCTCCACCCTTGGTAACCAGACGGAAAATCCTCGATTGTTTGCTGGGCCCGATGCCCGAACGAGGAGCGCCAAGTATGAAATAATTATGGCGGACGGAGTGCCGCCCGCCTCCCCCAACCCCACCGTCAAGCGGTGAAGTGACGACGAAATATCGCCGCAAATGTGCCACAAATGGACTTGTTGCTTTATCATGATTTCTGACACCGAATAATACGAAAGTTCTTCTAGTGAAAGCTTGCATGCTTTTCCTGTCACTACAGCATGAGCTTGAGAGATGTTTTATCAAAACTATCCTGATATTCCCATTATAAACAATTTTGAATTGAAAGGATTTCAAGGATAATATCATCAAGTATCGTTATGCTCAAGTACTTACTGAAATTGCAAACATCTGACATATTTTGAACATCTTTGTAAGAAATAATAAAGTTGATTGTCCTATAAAACAAAACTACATCTCGTAAGTTTTACTATTACACAATACAATACAAAGCTAGCTAGTCTTGCTCTTACATTTTTGCGCTCGCAATCTTAGTGAATTTATTACTTACTAAAATTATCAAATTTCACAAATATCTATTAAGTTAAATAATAGTAACTAAGCATTCTGAATAGTTTGACTAAATGTACACTATTCAAACTTATACCATTCAAATATATAGCCATAAAAATGTATACCATGTCAATGACTTGGGATCAAACGAGTCGATAAACCATCAATTACATGACTATGTTAAAATCTAATCGACAAAACCTACAAGTTTTTTATCCAACAGTTAAATTTTCAGTCCAACGCTTTTAGTCCATCCTTTCTAGACAATACAAATTACAAAGCCAAAAATGTTCACATGATCGCGGAATATTCACCTGAAATCGTAGTCATACAAGCTTAGACAACTGATGTAAGGCCGCGGTTTTGACGTACGCTACTGGGATTGCGACAGATAAATACAGCGACGACGGCTCTTTCTATTTTGTAGCTCTACACCTACAGTAATGTATTCGCCTTCAGAGTCCAGAGAAATAAAACGAATAAACGTGATTCCCAGATGTCCACCATGATAAGTTCATATATTAATTTTCATCTGGTATATCGCTTTTTTATAGTATGATATAATACTTATGCAAAACTTAATTATCATATAACAGTGGTTCCCAATTAGTTTTTTCTACGTGAAAAACCTCAAGCTCGCGTACCCCTTATTGCAGTAATTATATAATAAAAATTAAATCAGATGTATGAAATCAGATGTAGATGGAATTTCTCCTCGTACCCCTTGATGCAACCTCGCGCACCCCTGGAGATAAGTGCATTGAGAAACACTGTCATATAGCATATTTTTAGGCCTGGTGGGTAAAAAGACCAAAAAGACTTGTGGATGTGGCAGGCATGACCCAAAAAAAGAATCGCATTAATCAAACGATATTCATCGTTCGTTTGATTTAATTTTAGACTTTGCTAATCGCTTTCGCTGTAGCACGCGTCGAAACCACGGCCTTAGGGAACGCGGACACGAGATCTCGAGACAGACTGGGTCGTGGAATCCCGCGATCGATTCTTTGCGAAGCGTCGCTCGCTTCACAGTTAGAAGACATTATAATATACGTTAAACTTAACATACAAAATACTTGTGCATAGACGTCGAAGAACTTGTTAAATAATCTTGGAAATACCCAAAGTGTTCTACGAAACTATAAATGAAAATAACGAAGGTTTCATGATTCATGAGTCTTCGTAAGTTCCTGCAGATGATGGTTGCATAGCTATGCCATAGCTGGTTAAGCTAAGGATTGTAATCGAATTTAGGGGCACTAGAACTAAGAAAGTACATTTAAAACGTTTATTATTCACATAACAAGATTCAATACATTTTTTGTTGGTATCGAGGATTTCCAGAGGAAGAACTAATTTACCACTGGGGATGCAAGTGCTTATAGGATACAGTTTCATTGTTAAGGTGCTATTTCGCAGCGAGCTGCCAACTGCAACTACCGACAGCACGTGTTATTTTCTATGAAGCGCGGCTGCACGTGCCGCGGCCAAGCGTGATCGCTTCATATAAAAAAACTCGTGCAGTCGGCAGTTGCAGTTGGCAGCTCGCTGCAAAATAGCACCTTTAGGCAGTACAGCGTCACACCACACACATCATTCAATTCTCAATAGCTTCTCGTCATAGGGACAAATATATATCAAAATTGCATTCTAAAATGCTAAAAAAGGAAGCTTAGGAGAATCCAGTAATGGAAGTTAATAGCGACCTTTAAGAACGAAAGGTCGATAGAGAACGAAATCAGGAAATTGGTCGAGCAATCGAATATTTGGTCGGGCTGTGATCTTTGAAGTAATCTGGATAATTGGAATACCTTTGGGAAATGACCGGGTACCGCTGTGGCACGTCAACTTCGTATTTAACCTGTAAATGACTCTTCTTATTTTCTTGTTACTGGCGATTGACAACCATCCATGGGCTTGCTATAAAGCACCACCTATATAGTTCTTTTATCCCACTTTCAAGAACAACACTACCATTACAACGAGGCGACATTTTGGCTTCTTTTCAGTTGTCATGACGTCGCAGGATAACTTCTTGCACATCTTCGTATAATAAATAAATAAATAAATATTTGACAACATCACATACATTGCTCCGATTCCAAAGTAACTAGCTAAAGCACTTGTGCTATGGAAATCAGAGACAACGGTGGTATCACAAACACCCAGACCTGAGCCAATACAGAAAAGTTCGTTTTTTAAATGGACCCGACCGAGGATCGAACCCGGGACCTCAGAGATGGCGACACCTTGAAAACCGGTGTACAAAGCCTCTTGACCACGGAGGTCGTATAGAATGTTTAGATAGTATCAGAATTCAGAAGTGAAGCTTCAGCTTCTTGCTTATATTTTTCCTTATTCTATTCCAGGTCGCAAAACGAGCTTCAAAATTTTGAAAAAGCAACGAGTCGACGATATGCCAGCATTACCAACCAAGCAGCGTTCGCCCAAACCACGGCGATATTTCATATGAGACGGTTTTCACACACTTTTTGTATTTATTTCTTCCTCTATTCACTTCGGGTCGGAGCCAACTCGTATTCAGAGCGAAATGTACATAATATTACGATGTAATCCGATACAGTCGCTATTATGGACCGAGTTATGTTTGTGTGAAAGATATCGCAATGATATGGGGCGTGTTTCATTCGGATTTATTTAATTGGCCATTAGGGGTAGACCAGTGCCGTGGAAAAGTGGCGGAAAATTTTATTAACGTTTTCATTGGGAGCCGTTTACGATGTTGTGTTGTGAGCAAGGATCTTAGCGCGTTTTTTTGTTTCATATCAAAGGTATCTTACTCTTAACTTACTGTAAAAGAAGGGTACAGATTTCGCTACGCTTTTTATTCTGATTCTGAAACACAGGTTTTTCCTAGTTCAGGAAAATGTTATTATTATTTTACTTGAGTAAACTTTGTAAATAATAATAATAAATAAAAAACGTTTGGACAATTTCACACAGCGCCATCTAGCCCCAAACTAAGCAAAGCATGTAATATAGGTGCTTGACAACTGATATACTTCTTATATAATTTTTAATTATACATATACTTATTATACACAGACCCGTCACAGAAATTAAAAATCATCATTTCAATTTTTGCGCGGCCGGGAATCGAACCCGGGACTTCTTTCGTGGTAGACCTGATGACTTGAGCTGAGTGGTGCAGTCACGGTAATAATATAATTACCGTGGTGCAGTGGTCATCATGCCGATGTTGACCACTGCACCACAGCTCAGGTCATCAAAATTATTGTACTTAACTGCATTTTTGGAAAATAAAAAATTATTACACTTAACAAATAAGATTCATTGTTTTTTTGTTTCGTTTAAGGAAATGCAGCTACAAATCCTTGCGTTTATAAGTCATGCAAGGTAAGAGGTGCGTGATTGCGGGTGCAGTGGGGGTAATAACGAATAAGCCATTAGAGGTAAATAAGGCGTTTCTCAACATCAATTACGTCGTCCGCGTCGTGCCCGCCAGTCGCCGGACATTAATCAACAGAGGGAAACAGCGTCTCTGCCCGGATTATGGATTTTAGTGCAGCGTTACAAATTGGGGGTAGAGCGTTGAATAAACTTAACAATTTGGAACTTATGTTTTAGACTTATTGTTTTGAAGATAATTTGTCATTGGTTGAGTAAATTTTGAGCATTTATCTTCCGCATCATACTGCATGGGATGAAAGAAAATATGTTTTTCATTCCACTGCATTATTTTATCTTTTATACTTTCATCAAACGTTGCATGCAAATTTTACGCCTTTATTATTAGGTGGAGGAGGTTTTTAATTTTTGTTCTCTTAATTTTAGCACAAACAGTATTTAAATACGGTTACTGTATACACACAAATATTACATTACATGATGATAATTTTATATCCTCTGTGATTCCGAACCGGATGAAAAAAACTGTATCTAACAAAATATGTATAAAACGTTTTAATGAATGAACATGGAACATGGGAAAACACTTTTTCGAACCATTAAACTGAACAACTTTTACTATGGGACCAATCTGAAATCGAGAAAAAAAAACAGCTGTTTTATACAAAAATTAATAACGAAAATATCAAAATGTATGAAACAGCAAAAATGTATCAATATTACCTATTGAAATAATTGTTGTTGCATTAGTTAGTCGGCAAAGTTCGCGGCCTTTTTGTACTAAAAATAATAAAGATACCACAGCGAGGAACATCTTTATCATCAAAATTACAAGACCTGAATCTGCTGAACCAATTTTTTGCAGTAGTATTCGACAAAGCATCTTCTCCAAAAACATTACAAACCATTTATTGAGCACTAGCAGCATTCATTTTTTTCGTTAAGGGTCAAAATTCTTAACGATAAAAAATAATGCAAAAAGTATGTAATAAAAATTATTAAAAATATGAAAAAGCTTGACAATTATCAATTTGTTTTCATTTCACCACTATTACCAGAAAGTCAGCTGTCAAACAATATATTACATTTCCATCCAAGTTCACTATTGCCAGATATAACACGCAAAATTCATGCTTCAAAAAGGCCGCGAACTTTTCCGACTACCTTTGATTTGTGTGTATCAATTGCAGGCAGGTATCTTTCAGGTGTAATTGAGAACTGGCTGAAATTAAAAGATATTTTATCAGGGAACGGCACAGACATGACGCTCGTAGTTAACAGACGACCTGTTGAATCACGGATACGAAAGAAATCACAGGAACCATACTAGGTAAATTGGAAACTAATAAGGTACAATCAAGAATTCAAAATGTGACTTTAACCTCTGCCAATCAGACACGCATTATATAAAAACAGCAGGCGTAATAATTAATACATAAGAGATGCCTTTGCGCCACTACAATAAGCGGATCTATTCCTATCGAATACCAAAAACTAATACCAATGGTATTTGTTTATTGCCGTTATAAAATTTATATTCCCAACGAATACCAAATTAATTAAACATTATATAAAAAAAATTAAAATTTGGTATTCGTTGGGAATATAAATTTTATAACGGTAATAAACAAATACCATTTGGTATTTGTTTTTGGTATTAGAAAGGAATAGATCAATAAGCGTTACTAACGGTTACTATTTCACAAAGCTGTCGGATAAGTGTCTTGTCGGAACTAGGTTTTACACTCTTTATGCCGCCGGAACGAAACAAAGTGGCCATATTTTATTCAGATCATTCAAAAATCGAACTTCGTTGTCCTTAAATCGGAGCTCGCAATACTGGCAAAATGCTTCCTTTTCCTGTAGCCTTGTTTCCTACACTCGTTAAATATACAAGCCACTATTTGCAAGCCTCAAGCAGAGCACACGGGCCTTCTATTTCTTATACCAATGTTCTGTTCCCTACGTCTCGACCTCTTACGTTCGCTTTCAAGGCAACGGTACAACATAGAAAGTGAATAGCGACGAATTTAATTACGTAATGGACGCAAACTGAGAACAATGCTGTTTAAATAATGTTTATTTTTCTGTACGTTTCGTGCTAGCCCAACATGTCATTGTCAAAGTTTTTTGTTCCGGATGGCTTAGGAAAACTCGACTTGAATTAATGTAGCAATATTTCGAAAGTTCACTTAGGAGGAAAGAAAATGTATCATGGAACATTCTCTTAGCGCGTGACTTTTAATACATTAACTTCCATTTAGGTTAGAAACAGATAAAAAAAAACAATTTGCTGGTCAATCGGGAAAGTTCACCTAAGCCTCTTACACACTGGCGGTTGACCGCGGGGGCGGGCGGCTAGCCAGTTTTTCCATTTTAATATGCAACCGCTCGTGACCGTACCCCACGCTAATAACCGCCACGATCATAATTAAAATGGAACCGCGCGGATGGCCGCCCCCGCGGTGGACCGCTAGTGCGTAAGAGCCAAACTACCCAAAATGAGGCTAAAACATATATAGATATTAAAATATGCCATGATTAACATACACATTGAAAAATTAACAATTTATTAAGCTGTTACAGTTTATCAATTTATGCGAGGTGCATTTTTACGACAGTGCTAATATTTACGAGTTCAGTGTAACAGCGCTATGCATGTATTATGCATGCATGCTGGCATGCGACCAGCCAATATTTACATAAGACGAAACGATGATATCACCGCAACCGAACGTTATTTATTTAGAGTGTCATTGTAACGTAGCGATAGCGATCGCGAGTGTAGCATTAAACTGTTAAAAATACATAAATAACCGGTTTTGAGGAAAACACCGCAATGCAAAATATGTTAAATATAGAAAAACCAGGGACATTTTTAAAGTAATTTTCCTGCTTTCGAAATCGGCCTAGAGAAATCACAGAACTTGACAAAAAGTCCAGACCCTCTATCCAAAGTAACATTTTGCGAGTCTTCGTAAACGCTTCGTTTTCGAAACATGTATAAGGTTGACATAAGGTTTCGTTAACTATCAAATTTTAAAACGTCAAATTCATACATGTTTTGAACCTAAACGATAACGAGCAACTACTACTGTGGCTAGGAGGGCAGGTCTTCAGGATAGTAAAGAACTTGAGTTGAGACACCAGTGAATTCTTAATCTCTGAAATTTTCAGGTCAGGTCAACGTAATAAAACAAACTTTTCCTTTATCATCTTACAAGTTTGGGACAATTAAGTATTCTTTACAGGTAGCCATTACACATGTCAATCTGATCAAGACCGCTGATCGTAGCAGATTGATGGAATTTGATGCAGTTGGTTTGCGACGTTCAATCCAGCGTGATCTGATCAAAATCGAATAGCAGTAGATTGTGGTAGATTGTCAACAGAAGGCTGAACTGATTTGAATGAAATTTGGCACACAGATAGTTTATAGCCTAGTAATATAGTGTTAAATGTCGAGGAAAAATAATATTTTTTCAAAACTTGCAAAAAAATATAGTGCTTTTGAGAAATGAATAAAAATAAATATTCCACATTTATTTTTAACTAGTTTCCGCCCGCGATTTCATCCGCGTGGACATTCGAAAAATTCCTAGGGTGCCTTTGACCGGGATCGAAAGTATCCTAATGTTTTAATCCAGGCTATACAGGCGATAAACTAAATGTGTGCCAAATTTCATCCAAATCAATTCAGCCTTAAAAAATATCGGATCTAGCAACAATCCAGCACGATCTGATCACATCAGATTAACAAAGGCTGATACAGATCGCAAACAACGTTACACAGTCAATCTCTGTCAATCTTTGTCAGTCTCGCACGGTCTGGATTGTGTGTGTAATAGCTGCCATAGATACCATAGTTTAGCTGAATTGAATATTGTATTTTCTGATTTCCTTTTTTCTCCACAACTTCTTTATACTTATCTTCGCATGGGAACAACTTATAGCCAATATTAGTTGTTTATTTACTGCGATTTCCCAGAGGACAATCACAGTATAAAATTGATTTATGCTCCTAAAAATAAGGTTCATAATAAAATGGCTTCACATCTTATAGAGTGGATTGCCTTGACTTTTCTACACGTGGGCAAATGTTATCAACTGCCATAACAATAAATAATCAAACTTTTTACACTCCAAGCTCCAACAACAAAGTTGAAAACTAATCAGTGTTTGATTTACATTGTTGTTTGATTTCACATTATAATTTATAATGTCTTAAAGCAGTTGCAGAGCCTGTTCATAATGCATTCTCAATATAATCTATGGATATGCCTAATAAAATTTGACAGATTAGTAATTCTAGTCAATGTTAGGTATTTGAACTATCATTGAAAGGCGGAAGATATTCTACATTGTGACATTCATGCGAATTTTGATATTCAATGCTGGAGATCAAGTTAAACTTAACAGCTGTGTAATTTAACACAAAAATTCCTTCTCACGGACGCAACGGTACCGCAACGCACGCGCACGCCCGCCGATTCTGAGGTCAACCAAGTTTTGTCTCGCTCACACTCCGGAAAATCTTATACGAGTGAATGGGACCGAGGTCTATGCAAATGAACGGTGGCAAAAAACGACCGTTTGACTTACTGTGGCGACTCTTCGTGATCGATTGGATGCACCATTTGGGGTTCAGTTTTCTCAAGGGCGATTCGAATTGTTTCATTACAAAATGGACCCTGACTATTACACAGTCCAAGTAATATAATTTATTTCTTAAGGTAAATATAGTAGTTGGGCAACAGATAATAATAGAATTTTAAGCAGTTTCACAGATGATAAAGCTTTGGTATGCACAGTAATAAACTTCAAAGACTGGAAATAACCGACAGCCATAAAGAAAGATAGATAAGTAAAGAAACCTTCTCTGTATGTACATTTAGAAGGAACCTAAGAGCTCGGAAGTGACTCGACTCATGGGCAGCGATAATCTTTTGTTTGTCCATCTCTTAGTTGAAATTCGAACTGAATGGCTGTTCGTCTCCATTGTTTCAACACACGCATATAAATCATGATTAAAAACCAAAATTATAGCCTTTATTGTCACTAGGACTTTTATTTTATTTGAAACAACACTTTCTCTTAGTCTTTTAGCTTGATTGAGTAGTCTTATCAGTTAAAACAATTGTTCATATCTTTTTTATTATAAGTGTCCATATATGAATTGCCTGTTTAAAAAGGGTAAATCTAATCATTCCCAATGTGTATTATGCTTCTTTTCAACTTATCTATTTTCAATAAAAATATTTTAAAATGTTGTAGTTGACATACATATATCAATGGTTACACGCACTGCAGCTGACGGGAAATTACCAATTTCCCATCTAATACTAAAGGTAAACATTTTTCCCTACCAAAACCCAGCAGGTAAGGTAAATCTAAATAAATTATGTTCTTCACCGAACATTCCGAGAGAAAGACAAAATTGAATATTAAGTAGTACTTCACTCGTACTTTCATAAAATCCATAAAGGAGGCCTAGAATCAAAAGCTAAGAAAGTACTGAGACGTTGACAAAACGGGCACTCAGTCTCAAACAGTTCACGGCCGAATTAAGTTCAATCACTACACCTGTCTCTCTTTGACAGTAAGGGGGCCTACCGGCTAACTTTTCGAACTTCGGCGGGTCTGCCAAACTTCAACTTAAAACAGAAAAATCTAAGTAAGGAGTTTCGTATTGTACTATTTGCCGAAGTTATTTAGAAGATATCGATGTTCATGTGACTTCATGAATGGGGGTTCGCCATTTTGGCCCGATTGGGACTCGATTTATCTGATTTAATTTGAAGCCCGGCAGACTTTCCGAAGTTTGATGCGTTAGCCGGTATGGCCCCTTATCCTCCGTCCCTTTCGGTGATTTACAGTCTCGACGAGTTCACATAAACTTGGCTACTTATTCATACGGTAGGTTAGTTAGTTTATCATTATTATTATGAAGCCATACAATAATTATTTTATCTCGTTTGCCAACTTTGCTGATAAGCTCTGTGTAATTGTTAAAGAAAAGGCTCAAAATTGTCAAAAAATGCGTTAATCGATAATGGAAAATCCACTACTAACCATTTTGCCAAACATAGAAGAAACTTCTTTCTTCGAAAAATAGATTCTAATAATAATAATAAATAAATATAAATAATAAATATTTGACCACATCACATAAATTGCTCCAATTCCAAAGTAAGAAGCTAAAGCACTTGTGTTATGGAAAATCAGAGACAACGGTGGTATCACAAACACCCAGACCTGAGCCAATATCGAAAAGATAGTTTTCTAAATTGACCCAACCGGGGATCGAACCCGGGACCTCAGAGATGGCGACAACTTGAAAACCGGTGTACAAAGCCACTCGACCACGGAGGTCGTCGAAACATAAGATGCTTAAATTCCTTGAAAGAATCAAATAGCTAACCTACAAAGTATCAGAATCTTTGTGCACATTTTAAACAAATTTTACTTAGCTTTGGAAAAACGTCCGTCAAAAGTTACATTAATAAATTGAGACTTTACTGACAAACCAGTGCTATATTTGATTGGTTGTATGCAAAAATAAATCTCACACAATATAGAAGAACATGTTGATGTAAAATCATTAACACAAGTTAAAGAAGACGATATGAAAGAAAAAAAACGCTTAGGTTAAAAAAGGCTTTAAACTGTTAACCGTACCGTCAATTAACATTTATGAAACGAAATATGATACCGGTAATCAGTGGTGAACCGTATACCGTATGCCAGTGGAATTAAATTGGAAAATGGGAAAAGTCTACTTTCATGTATAGCAATTGACAACGCGCTCGATCGTGAAGCCACAACTATAATTATGCCGAGATCGTACACATGATTATATAAACCACCACCCACCATATTAATTACTAAAGCTGTAAACTTGGTGAAACCGATTCACAATGAAAATTAATGCAATCAAAATTAATATTGAAGTTCGATAATGTTATTACTTCGTAATAAAATAAAAGATGTTTTACTCTTCGTTGTTTCATTAAAGCATAGTTGGTTATACTTATTTATAAATTCGAGCACTACCTTAACTTAATTTTTCGCAAGTAGGTAATTTACTGCTGGGGCACACACAGGCCTTCCTATTGATAGTTAAGGAGAATGGGCAAATAACATAATCCACCACGATTGGTGCTTTAATTTACGAAAGAAATAAGTTTTACCGTATCATTGACCTATATGCCTATAAATTTAAGATTATAAATGAAGACATAAAATAATAGTCCTCTTTGACATGACCTGACCAGGTAATACCTAAACCCTAACTCAGAGGAAAACTTACAGTAAAGAAATTAATTTAATATTCACGGCCCTAGAATTCTAGTGAGAGAAACTATGAGTAACATAATGACCTCAATCTCTCTCTATTATTGTATTTACGTTGTTACTTGTTGACATTGAACTTCTACATTATGCAGAAGTAGATATGATGGCCAAGGTTAAGTACTTACTCAACATGTAAGTTGTCGTTCCTTAGGGCGAAGGATATAATGTCAAGGCGAAGGCCGAGACCTCAGTAACTAAATCAATTTAAAACAAGAAATCACTGATAGCCAATTTAGTTAATAAATGTACAAAAGCGCAAGGGCGTAGCAAGAAAGCAGGTGGAATCTCAGAAGTGCTTTGATCCCACATAAATTAAAACTGAATGACTTTTAAAACGATGATAATGTCCATTTATCTTGCTCGAAATTGGCCCTTCAAGAAAACTCTATTCTCTATGACGATTGACATGACATGTCTTGACGTGTATAAAACTAAAAGTATTGTAACTACTTACGTTTTTGAAAGTATCGTTAATAATATTATTTTGCGGCCAAACTAATGGTCAAAGATATCTATAAGTATAAACCGAACACGCTACTTCGATTAAGATTCTTCAAAGATTTCATAAACATTATAAATATTTAAACTTACCGGCTCGACTCCAGCATCATTTTGTGTGGCCTGAAAATAAATAACACGTGTTTAATATTAAGAACGGCAAAACTATTATATAATACTATCATATAACTTTAATTGTCTACGGGAATACACAATTTATTGGCTAAATGGATAACCTTGAAAACATAATTATAAGTATCTGGAACTATACCTGATTTAGAGTTTTAGAGTCATTTCTATACCTGAGAGAGTTAATATCATATTAATTATTACACTTTAATTACGTATACCTGTTGACAGATCATTCGTAGTGTTTCTAATGGAGTAGTTTGATTTGAAATGGAATCGAATACGGGGCCCTGAGATGGCAATTCCCACGACCGAATCATTTAGTGCTATACTAAGCTGAATGTAGAATATTATATGGTGACTAAATAATGGATATAAACAAGGATATTATGTAATATAAATACCATTACTCGAGAACAAATGCTTATGCTCATCACATCACATATACAAATGTTACTCGCTACCAAGATTCGAAGTTGGAACTTTTGGCTCAAAAGGAGGGATCACCGCCGCGTCGTGCCGTTGCGCCAAGCGGTCGTTAAACATTTCTACATCATCTGATAAACAAAAAGTGGACATAATAAATACCATCGCCACTTGAAGACCTCCGTGGTCGAGTGGCTTTGTACACTGGTTTTCAAGGTGTCGCCATCTCTGAGGTCCCGGGTTCGATCCCCGGTTGGGTCAATTTAGAAAACTAACTTTTCTATATTGGCTCAGGTCTGGGTGTTTGTGATACCACCGTTGTCTCTGATTTCCATAACACAAGTGCCTTAGCTACTTACTTTGGAATCGGAGCAATGTATGTGATGTTGTCAAATATTTATTATTTATTTATTTATTATATTCATGTTTATTTAATGTATTCTTGTGGTCCAAACATTTGTATTTTATCATTTTTTTATCATTATCATACCATATTCCCGAGGGACGTAAAATAACTTAGTAACTAGAACTAGGCGAGTAGACAAACTTGTAGGTCAATTGGTTTAAAAGTCACGTTGACTCACGTGAAATCAGTCCCCAGGTGCAAATGGTATATTAAATATGCGTAATTAACTCCTAGCTGAAACTTCGTTCGTACCTAAAGTCACGTGCTAAAGTTCCTAATAACATTGCCGACCGACACATCAGCAGTGCAGAATCACGATAACGCAACAAAAGTGTCGATAAGATTTTGTCGTGGCGCGTATGCTAAGCCTACAAGTGTAATAGAAATTTAACTTTTATCTTCCATTATTTTTTTACCACCATTTCTTCAGTAACTAACTTATGTGAAAAATATTTGACACAGACCAGTAGACCACCCACATAAGTTTTCAAATTAACAGTTATAACTGGCGGACAGTTTGTACAATAAATCAATAGAAACTACCTTTAGACCCGTGACTCGTACTTCGTTCGAGCCCTATCATTCAACCTTTATAATCTTCCAATATTTCACAAAGTAAACTATGGGAGCCTTATGAAAATAGAGCGGGCCAAAGAACCAATCACGATAATCTGCGCCGAGGTTGTAGACGTTCAGCTATTAGCCGCCGATCGCACTTCAGCCAAGGGTAATATTTGTCCATTTGTATTGGGAAGATTAGTTTGTTTACTCAAAGATATTGAATAAAAAGATAATGTGTTTCAGGTTATTTTAACTGAGTTTTATTAGTCAAATACCTTCATAGATACGGCACCTTCTGATAATGAAAACTTATGAGGCTTATTATTAAATTTAGATTTTTCGCATTCACAATGTTTTTTTTTTATATTAAGATAAATAATATTAGAAAAAATACTAAAATGTCAAAACATCTGGAAAGATGTTTCTTTCGAATGTGGGGGTATTTCCTCACATTGATGAAATTGCGCTGGCTTGAGCGAAGAAGTAAAAAGTACTAGAAAATTTCGCCGCTCCCACTGGCGACTTGGTAGCATAATTGGTCAGTGCATTGGGCCGGATTCCCAAGGGTGCGGGTTCGAGTCCCGTCTGAGGTGCTACGAGTGAGTCGATTTTTTCTAGTATTTTTCTAATATTATTTATCTTATGAGGCTTATGTTTAAGTGAATAATGTATCCATGTTGTGTGTCATTTAAATCGGAGTAAGGTTTGATTTGACTGACTGTGAACAACATTCTGATTAACTATTTCAAATATTGTGTTGTAACATTATATTTAATATGAAAGAAACAATGCTGTTATCTATACCAGCAACCGAAGAATCACACGGCATCGTCTCTGAAGTGTGCTGTACTGAAGTGTACTGTATGTGAACACTAAGAAATATAAAATTATAATAGCTTGAGTGAAGTAAAACATGAATTCGATTAAACTGTATTGAAAAACATGAGCTCATTTAAATTGTAGAATAACATTACGCAAGACTTGGGGATAAATATCATTCATTACATTAAATAAGGTTGATGATGTCAATACCTGCATAATTCCTGCTATCTAAGTACCTACTATGCAAAGTCTCGAAATAGTTAAAATGAAAATATTTACTTAAGTATAACTAAAAAATACTTGCTATAATTTACCTAATTAAAAGGTGTCTGTCACAGTCACAGTGGAAAATATATTTGTTTTTGTAGTCACGTAACGTAACTTTATTTATTAACAAAATGAACAAATGACATCATTATTATTGACATTACCTACTCAATATGTATGTATTTTTATTGGAACAGAATATAATTAACAGCTGGGAACTGTCTGCAACCACATCCGTTCATATTATAGTCTCTTATGTTTATGTTTATGTTTAACTACTAAAAACTCGTGGTTTTAATATCATAGGCACGAATAAGTAACGCGTAAATATTAGCAGGTATGAAAATTTTACTTCATTACAAAATGGTAAGTATATTTTGATCTGCAAATAATATACATAAATGGTTAGCAAAAATAATCAGCAGTTTAATTATTTGGCCAGCAAACGAATATTTGGTCAGCAAACCTTGATCTGCAAACAATGTAATAAACTGTTGGAGAGCAAAATATGTAATGGGTCAGCAACATTTCAAAATTGGTTAGCAGAGAAATCTGAGGAGGGAGGGACAGGGGGAGGAGGAGAGGGATGGTGGAAAGGGATGGGGTATGGCGGACGGGGTAGGGGTATGGGGTATGGCGGACGGGGTAGGGGTATGGGGTATGGCGGACGGGGTATGGCGGACAGGGTAGACTTAGTGAGAGAGCCACTAACCCTAGCCCATTTCCCTATACCCCTCCCCTCCCCCTACTCGATACCCCAAACCACATACCTCATACCCAGAGTCAGACAATACGACAATTTGCTAATTGATTTAAAAATATTTGCTAGCCAAAAGTTGCTGACTAACCAACCATTCTGGGCCATTCTGGCTGACCGAATAGATTTTTATGCTCCCCAAAATACGAATATTTTGGTAACCATTTAAACTTAACACCCTCACAAATATTCAACACAGAATATCGACTTCGTAAACTGATAATAAACGCAGGATTGTACGTAACCACAACAGAATGTAACAAATAATTAATATTTATTATGTAGGTAGGTAGTAGGTATACATTGTACTCCGATCGAATGCACGTGATCATAACTTGTTATTTGTAACCCTGTAGTTAGACCCTGATACTACGAGTATTATGGCATCACAACACAATAGTCGTGCGAGCAACTTGTTGTTTATAAGGGGCAACTTGAGTAAGGAAGACCCAAATTTACCTAAGATTTACTTGATTTTTCATATAAGCATGTCGATAGTGCAGTCCTAGGACTTACCTAAGATATGAGTTTCTACAAAGACTAGGACTATGCACGCCATGAAAGGATGTTGAGCCTTCTGGTCTAGCTAGGCCTCCTTTAGCAATGAGTCTTACATAATTGAAAAGGTCCTTAAGAATGTTCTTTTACTTTTATGGAGGAATGAAGATGGTCAATAATAAAATAAACTTATAGTGAGGGCCGTAAACATCATGACATTGCACATTGTGACAAGAATATGAAACTTGGCGCAGATGTTCATTAGGTAAAACCAAGTTGATTAAGTCCGGTTCCGGTTAGTAGTTTTTGTCTTTCTTGAGTGGACTAAATTAGTATTTTAGGAGTTATTATAATGCTCTG
The DNA here is from genome assembly GCA_963556745.1 of Catoptria pinella. NCBI lineage: Eukaryota > Metazoa > Arthropoda > Insecta > Lepidoptera > Crambidae > Catoptria > Catoptria pinella. The sequence goes on from OY750777.1 coordinate 5,122,459, forward strand.
CCCCCATAACATGACACTTAATTATCAAAATCTATTGTTTTTTGACAGCTAAAAGCGATAAATCGCTATATCATATCGCGTTTCGGTGGTCATGCTAAACAATTTAGGGCGCTGAAATAATTTTATGACTTTAAATGACCTAAAACTCCTAAAATACTAAAAATTGATAAAAAGTATATTAGCAGTTAATATTTGTCTTAAGCAGACCTTTCTAATGATATATCACTCATCTCTAGAGGGAGGAAAGATCATTTCTCAAAGAACATGAACAGTTTTATTAACTTCAAAATACAAAGAATTGATATAAAGTATGTTAGCAGCAAATATTTTTTACCTTTTTAATGATTTATCAGTTCACTCTTTGTTAGTGGGGGGGTAGACCAACTGCCATAGACACAGACCCTGAACATTTTTTTATTTTATTGACCTATATCTCCGAAAATACTAACAACTGACATAAAGTATGTTAGAAGCAAAAAACCTTTTCAAAGATATAATTTTTATTGCTAGAGGTAGGGTAGATCAACTCTCATAGATAGTGAACATTTATATACTTTGATGACCTATATATCTCCGAAAATACTAATATTTGATATTAAATATGTTAGCAGGAAATATTTGCCTAAAAAAGACCTTTCTAATGATATATCACTCGTTGCTAGGGTATCTAGACCAACTGCCAGAATCTTGAGAGATTTGGAATGCACGCAAAACTTTTATTTAATTTCTTTAGACACAATCAAAAAAGATATCCGCGTAAATTAATACCCAAATGAAAGTAACCGGTTTATTGGGTTCTTTGGACCGTACTGCGTCTTTCATGAATTTTATTTTCATGATACTTAGAGAAATAATTAACTAGGATACATTATAGGGTTTATTTTTAAGATCTTATTAAGCTTCACAAGTTTCTTTATAAACATTTATAAGGTTAAAAAAAGAAAGTAATAATAATGTAAAGTTAATAAACAGGAAAAAGTAAAAAATATCTAACAATTGAATTAGTAACTGATAAAATATTCTAGAACGTTTAAGTTTCTTGAACAATAAGCTGACTCTAACAAGATCCAAATGACAATCAAAGACCAATAATGGAGTAAAGTAACACAATAAGTCGGTTCACTTTATAAACAATAACACGAATGAGCGTAAACGCTGGTAATGCTGGTAATGTTATACTGCCATACCATGTAGGGCTGGCAAAAGTGATCAGAAAACTTAAAAGTTATGTTTAAGCACCAACTTATCCTACAGATCGCGTACAACTGGGTTCAGTATTATTAACTCTCCCTAAATGGATGAAGATGTTAAAGAACCTTAGGAGTCCTGTGTAGTAACTTTAAATGGTCAATTTTTGTAGTAGGAAACATATAAATCTGATGCCATTAATAAAGACCATTCTTGCAATTACTGGTATAATAAGATTAAGCATATTCCATCGTCTATTTGGAACTTGTCAACCCTACAGAAACGCACACATTCACAGTACCAGTGCACGTCGCCGCCGCATCCGGAGATAACATTATATTATAACACGACATCTTATCCATTTTAATGTGACTCCTTATAGGACACTATTATCTTACAGCTACAAGTGGTATTACAAATTTAATATCATACGGAAATTACGTTTTTCCTGATCCGGCTAAAAGTGCCATAAGGAAAAAAAAGGAATAGTAGCCTACACTCAGATACATCAGTTGGACATGAAATAGCTGATAATGAGAATAATACAGTCAACTAATGTTGAATGTATGATAATTCATAGATGTTGAATATTATGAGGAACAAAATGCAATGACGAGGCATACTACAGTTTATTCACGTAAAGCAATTATGTTTAAGTCACGAATTTAGCGTAAGAAGGTAAAATTAAAAATGATGGAGATTATAGATGTTTAACGAATAAATCAAATAATGGAGGCCACGACAACGCACCACAGCCATCAGTAGATATAACATCCTGTTGTTAGGGGCAGGTAGATTTGCGCACAACACAATACACAGAATTTTGAACTCTAAACTGATTGTTATAAAATCCGGCACTTTAATATGTACTTTAAATCTCAAACAATAGAGTTAATGTTCGCTCGATCAATATAAGGGTCGTCGGCATTATCAAAAGATTTAATTTACAAATGTTTGGAAGGAAACAAGCTTTGAATCGTATCGTATTTTTTTGAATATCTTTAATGATCGGATTCGATCGCGTCAATTAGATTTGGCTAAAACAAAGTGATACTGTTTCTTTCACATTTTATGATAAAACTTTTGATTAGTTAACAACGGTTAACCGTAACTGATGCGTGACAGAAATCTACGAATTTAAAAACAAAAATTACTTCTTAACCGAGCCGCACATAAAATAGATGAAATGTTCAAACGGGATGACGCGAACCGCACAAATAAAAACAAATTTAAAATTAACTACGAGGGAATTCTCTTTCATGTCGTCAAAATGTTTCTCCTATAATTTTATGCGGTGTGACTCGAAAAATGAATATTAAACGCCTGTGTTTTACAAGTTTAAAACCGAAACAGTTTTTTAGAGCGAAATCTTCTTTAATCTGTTTATCTAGATCAAGTGGTTTTTCGTCCGGTGCACACTGCCACGTTTCGCTCTGGTTTCGGCATAAAAGTCTGTAATTTTGTTTTGATGAATTAGCTAAATGGTGGGCTACTAATAATTGCGGTCAGACCGACAATGCCAGAGCCCTCCAATTTATAGCGGATGTATCGAAAGCTTTTTGTGAATAAGATTATGGAATTTTGTTCAAAAACGGGTTGAATGAACGACTGATTGCACTTGTAACCTTCGTGTTGTAGCAAAAAAGAAATTAATAGGTCGGTTGTCAAAATAAAGGTACAAATACACGAAAGTGATAGGGTAAAAATGGAGATTGGGGAAGTAGATACTAATGATACAGTTGCGAATGGAGCACATCTCGGGCGCAGGGAATGCGTCTAGAGTCTCATTAGCAAGCCGCGTGCTGTCGCGACTGACTGAACTGGGTACGGGTCTTTGCACGCTCTATGCTTCGGGAAGTACGTAATTAGTGCAATACTTGTTAACTACTTGACGTTTCCAACAAATTATTCGTCAACTTGAAATGTCAACCATCGTCCTCTGTAGACAGAACACGTATAGACCCTTTTTATAACCATGTACAGCATGTATGTACTTATGTATGCTGTCAGCTGTGCCATGGCAGCGTTCAATAGGTTAATGATAATAAGCGTGGAATCTTATACAAATAGAAAATGAAACATGATAGTGTAGATAGCGGCAAACGATGCTACATACATCGTGATCGTGTGACGTCGGCTTAACTTTCACATGCGGTAACCGATGCGAGACGGCGACAATGTTCTGCAGCTGATTTATGAAGACTACGTTTGGTACTATTTCAAATGGAAAATGAAAACAAAAGAACTTTGGTAAAATAATGATTTAAAAGTTTTGTGATTAAAATAGTCCTTCAAGCAAAGTAAATGGACCTTGGAGATATATACGAGATGATTATGCAAACGGACGATAATTGATCACGATCCATAGATCCCACACTATTGTCGAAACATGTGAAATCGCCTTCGTTTCTTATTCCATACATCGAAGATTCGGCTCGAATCTCTACCCTATTGTTAGTGTATGGAGTATTGATTGGCTTCGCAAGCATAATGTCAATCAAATGGTTACCAATAATAGTTGCTAAGGTTTGTTACTCACATTTAGTCGGACATGGCATTGTCCAAATAAATTAGTTACGTGTCGAGATATTTCGAAGTCTGATAAGATATTTGGCAAGTGGCGAAACCGTACGAAGTCAAATACAAAAGGAACTTAAATAAGTTAATATCAAAAGCAAATATAACGGTATTGGTAAAGTTTGCTTCCAAACTAAGCGAAGAGAATCGAAGAACGAGATAGATATATAATCCAGCATAAGTCGTAAAAGTCTGTTAGTCCAAGAATTGGAAGTATTATTTTATATTAGGACAGGCTGGCAACTTGCCACTATTTGATGCACTAAGTTACTCAAAGGTCGCGATGATGTTACATGAGATTCTAATACCCAAAAAAGGATTCAAACCGCCACATTGCAAAGCAATCTTAAAATAATAATGAAGCAAAATTGTAAGAACCTAAAACGAAAATTATTTTCATAGCGATACAGGGATCGATAACGTTGAAATTTCGATTTTTACCATCAAACTCATTATACAGAATCCCTGTGAAATCCAATTTCACTTCAATAAGCTGGAATAAATGCGGCATCCTCCATTCCACTACAACTAAATCTTCACCTATTAGATTTTCGCACATAAAAAATCGTATCACGTCCCAAACGCGTGACGAAATCTCCATACATATGCAGGAAAAGCACCAATGCACGAATATTCGTACAAAATGGTGCTACAATATCGCACTTTACGTAATACAACTTGCACAAGTATGTTTCGTATTTAATTAAAAATCTCGTTCTCACAACATAGATTAGGTTATCACACCACACACAACCGTTCCGTCGTCGAACTTGTTTACAAAACTTTATATTATTACTTGTTGAAGCAGTGTACGAATGAACCTGTTTCTGTGGCAATGTCAATCTTTTATGCAGAAAATAATTAAAACGAAAAAAAACTCATTTACAAATTCCGAAACTAAGACGTGATAACATAAATTTATGGAGAATCGACTTCTTATGCTTAAACTGTATCTGTTATCTCCACAATAAGGCTTTTTTTTATAAAATTGTTACTCTACCTAATTGTAAACCGATGTTAAGTATTTATCTTCCAAATATTAATTAACAATTAATTAATTAACTTGTTCTAATAAAGGGTACATTCCGGTTTCTTTCTTTAATACTCTAATAGTGAAATACAGTTGTCTAGAAAAAAATAAAGAACGACAAAAAATATAGGTATTAAAAATTATATCTTTAAATACAACAAACCGTAGTTGTATTTGAAGATATAATTTTTCAAGATATATTTTTAGATATAATCCTGTTTATATCCCAGATAAGAGAAGGGGAATTGAAGAGGCAATTGAATTTTCAAGAAACAAATCAATTACTTATAAGTTTAAAAAAACACAGAATACATTTGGTTAAACGTCAAATGCTCTGTTAACTAGAAAAAAAAAATTGCCGGTCATTGTTTCCTACAATCAGTAATCAGGATAATCCTTAGTGAAACAAAGTTGCCAAATCTAAAAATATATCTATATGTAAAACTAAAAATGTAGGCAGTAATAATTAAGCAAATGTTTGTCATACCAATTCTTATTTATCTCTGTGATACAATGAAATATAAGTAGATAACAGATCTAAAAATATAATTCATGGACAACATGATATTTAGTAGTAGTTTTTAATGTACCAAAATAATTAATTCGTCCCAATCTGTCAGCTGATATTGGCATGGCAACCAATTGCGTTAGAGGGTTATGTGTACCTACAGTATTTGTGATAGGCAAGTTCATTAACCAACCCTACGGTGACGTCCGGTTCCCACCGGTTCTTAAGGCAACTGTTTCTGTCATCAGATGCGTACAGCACATCGCGTCCGTTGCGGACCCGCATAAGGCCTAGAACAGATATGACTGATTATAAATATAAGGCTCAACAGACAACGAAGGAATGTCCAATTTTACACCAAAACTCTTTAACGCGCAATATGCATGCAAACCACAACTACAGGGATATGCACGTTGATTAATGATCTTCTACTTTAACATAAGTTTAGTACTTTTTTTCAACATACCAGTGACAATAATTGGTTCGGGTCGCCATTCAATACTTGTATGTCCAATATTTTGTATTTACTGAAGATTGTCAGATTGATTTTAAATAATTAGAAACATGATAAGATAAATACCAGATAGTTAACGGCTCCGATCTACGATATGTCCAACACGCCTTAAAACTGGTAGCCACCCGGGCGGTCCACGGCTGTAGACGACCTTGCAGCTTTCGATTCTGTTTATCAACTCGTTTTGCTCTCATAAATGCTGGCCATACCACTTTTACTGGTGCATATCTATTTGAGTTATATATGATACTGAACTAATTATGTTGTCTTCAAGCGCTTAGGTACAGACAGTTTTCAAAAATATCCCGTTTGAAATTTTCGTTGCCCTGTTTTAGAAATACTTTGATTTCTATCTGTTTATGTGACGTGACACTATCTACTACTCTATAAAAAAAACTTCAAAAGCTTCAGACAATCGACCTCAACCGCGGTTTGGTAGGTTCGGTCACGGCACGCTATTGCCATGAATAGTTAAATTGATATACCGTGTACGACCAAGTCCTTTGACATAAACAACCACGGGTTTTGAAAATAAGCTAGGAAAAAATCCTCAGCATTTTGGGTTTATTTACCCCCCTTTTACTTACTTGGCATGTCATGAATATGATATTATTTTGCTATTAAATCATAAAGATACATAATTCGTTAAATTCTAAGGCTCGAGGAAACCTGTTCCTAACGGTCAAAGTAGGTAAACACGAATGAAATATGTTTAAGAATTGGCTAAATTAATCTGACTGAGCAAATAGAGAAAAATTATTTCAATAATCTGCTGATTTTCGAAGTCATAAGTAAATTAAAAGTGGCCATTGTTACGGCATCCATCTCATTACCATGTCCTTTAGAGATTTAACTTTTCCAAGGGTAGCCAGCCACACGGGCTCAATTGAGAAATAGACAGACGATTTCCAATCAAAATGTAAATGCCTCTGGAACTATTTTACATTCATTCATTCATTTGTCGGTAGAACCGGCTCTAAGGTGAGACTTATTGTTTGCCCATCCCGTTAGAACACTGTTGGCTCTATTTTTGTCTCATTGCCTTTCTCGGTTCACTTCATCGTATCCTGTTTGTCCTTTCAATAGTTCCATTTCTATTTATGTATCAAGCTCAGTGTTTAACACGTGTGATTGTTTTGATTACCTTATTAAACTGTAAGCTCTGCCTGCCTACAAATTTTTAAAGACTAAAACAAAAATCAAGTTATTTTAGGCGTTGAATGTGTTAACACTTCAGCACGCAATTTTATGCCACCATCAAAATAATAGTTTCTGGGTAAGTCGACAGTGTTGAGTCGAGTACGACTCGCTACTCGAACACGTAAATCTGTCTGGCGCGAGGCATTTATTTGTCGGCGCAGACGCCGCGCACCGCGCTGATGCTCACTCAGACAAAACTACTGCTTCCTTCATTACCATATCTACGAGCTATCGCGCCGTCTCGCTCGTTATACGTATCAAAAGAGTGAGAGCGATTTATTTTGCCGGTGTGTACGTACGCCTATAACCATGCAATCTGTTCGCGGATATTGAGCCGTAAGTGGTCTCACTTGCTTTTGAATATGCAGGAAAGTAATTTACACTCAGTGCTCTATCTGGTAATTAAGCGTAACCCTGGTAATCACCTAATTAATACTCGTCTGTTAAATGTGATTTATATTTATATAACATGGATAAGGTGATGTTAGAAGACTGCTTGTTTAAGAATCTATGATTAGAGAGTTTGAAAGCAGTATATTTATATACTTAAAGACGATGAAAGAGTCATAAAAACCTTTCTCTGAAACAAACTCTGTATAAGAAGATTAATAAAATGCCAGTAGTCTTGTCATCTGCTTGAATTAAATTTACTATCAAAGTCGTGACGAGGGCTAGGAATTCTCATTAAACATGCTGTTATAGAGTTTGTTCCCATTTATATTCAGAGTCGTATTGCAATGGATAGTGAGTCTGTTGTGCAGTCAACAGCACCAGGGTCTCAGGGATGCGTTGGAGACTCGCCAACAACACCACTTCAATTTTTATTCAAGCTCCGACTGTTTATTATTGCTATGCTTCTTGCGTCCGGTGGTGTAATAAAGAAATATTTTCATGAGCACTATAAATTTCTTAAAACTGCCGTTGATATCTATCCATTTACACCAGATTTGCGAATAAATACTCGTTGCCGTGACAGATTAAAGCTTATCGCAGACATTTGTCGACGATCCAACATAGTAAATCAGAAACAGCTTGCGTAATGTCTTTCCTCATTAATTAATTACATCTTTACCCCGAATCAAATCAATCGCACGCAAGTGCAAAACAGAAGTGACGTTAACAAATCAATGGTTCGCTATTAAAAAATTGACGTATTAGTTCACTGCAATTAATTAAAACGTTGATTCACGGTTGTTTAAGTAAAGAGCAGTCACAAACTGGTAAACGTTGCCGTTAACTACTCGCGATGTTAATCGCGGGTCGGGTAAATTAGACCCGAAATATTTGGTCGCGGTGAGGTGACTGAATAAAATTAATGGGTGCCCGCTAACAATTTTCCACGGCGGCTGTTAGCCCGAGTTGTGCTGTCAGCGACGATATTTCAAGATAAGCTACTTCGCTGAACGCGGCGCGCTCCTGCGTTCGGTCGTATGGTTCCCACGCCAAGCTGTTGGTAACAATACACACACGGAATCCACTGGACCGTTCCGTGTGCAACCATGATATCAAACTTTAAGCACTTAACGAGCTGTTAACTTTGAGTAAAAACATATAAAAGAAACATTTTGTAATCCATTTATACGTATTTGTAACTGCTTGGATAGCGTAAACATAGGATATTTCCTAGTAAACTAATTGGGGACTGACAACTATTTTCGATTGCCTGGTACCAGGAGGACATAGGCCGCGAGAAGCAACGGGACCGCGAATCAAGTGCGCATTATGTTCGTTGCGGTCCTCGACCTACGTAACTTGACATCGCCTGTCGTGGCGCCATGACGATTGTGCTGCGAACTCTTTCAACTCATTACTTCCGCATGAGTATATTTACTAACTTTATTAGGGCCATAATAAATGTCAGGAAATCTGGTTTTATATTATAACATACTAACATATCACAACAACAACTACGTGATTTGGGTTGATAATAAAAAATAAGGTAATAAATGTTTAACATAGAGCAGACCATTTCGTTTGTTTGATTGACGCGTACTTTTTAATAGAAAAAAAATTCACCACCACCATCCAAAAAAACTCAAATGACAATATCTTCCCTTTCGTCTTGTCCTTTGAAATAAGGGCAATCGTACATGTTTGTTTTTGACTAGCAGTCTAGACTCCACAGTTCTGGAACTTTGAAATCGGCTGCAAATGCTGCAATGTGTCTTTGTCTGACAACGTCACGTCATTATAGAACTTAAACATTACAAAGGTAATGCTGGAATGTGTCTTAGTCTGACAACGTCATTTTAGAACTGAAACATTACAAAGATATGTAATGTGGTTTAGTGATTAAAAAGTAATTTTACATATAAGTAAAAGTATGCGCTTAACACCGAATACAGAAATAGTTAAGAATTAGACTCCTATTAACATTTAGAAACTTTTTACGCATAGAAAGGAACAGAAATTCCCAAAGGATAACCTTTGGGAATTCTTGAAATTCAAAAGGGACTCAGTGACGTGTCAGTGTGCCATAATAAAACTTACATCATACATAGTAGTCGTAGTAAAGTAAGATAAAATGGCGTTACATAAACAACAACGCACATACATGGACGTCATTCGCATAACGGTAAATCACAGACTGCGTCGCGTCGTTTAGTAAGAATGCGAAGTAGCTTTAAAGCATAAAACATAGCTTTAATATTTATATTTATATCTTCTTGTAATATGACTTGCAGACCTTTTCAAATCACATTAACTTTACCTAACCATAGTTAATTAAATTGCGTTATAGTGACTAAAATACTAGATATTCCCAAAATAACTATTTTTTCGATGAGCTATCTCTTTTGTATTTTGTACAATATTGTATTTCAATTCATAAATCATTTCATATATCATAATATCAAACTCATCTTTAACTTTTCATGTATAGTATACTTCATGTATGACATCCGGTCTCAAAGAACAAAGAGGTTTTAAAGCAAACGCTACATGTACTGAATATACATTTCGTATCGAGGACGTTCCGAAGTTTGCCTTCAGCGCAGTTTCAATACCAAGTATTCTTAGTATTATGGAAACCAATTTTAAAATCTTGGACGTCGTAAGGGTATCTTTTATAGTTCTATTTGGCATGAATGACAATCGGCTGAGGTAATTAGGAAAATGGCCATAAATACTTTGATTATAAAGTACATTTTCATTTGCGCATGTCAATCAGCGCCAGCGCAACGCGTTGTTTGTCGCCTCGTGGTAAATGAGTCGCCTTATATGTTTCCTGTTGACATTTTTATAGATCGCACGAAGCGCATCAAATGCTTTTCCTTGTTTCGAAGAATCTGAGAATTGGTCTTTGTTTGACGTTGGCCTTATTTCTCGTAATTACCGAATTACTCGTCTTTAATATATTTTATCCGATATTTGTTTTGCAAGCCTTGTCCAAGATTGGCACTGCCATTTTGACAGCGAAGACTGTTAATATTTTTTTGGATACTTTATCGCTAGACAAAGCAAGACGTGAAGAAGGTGTTTTCTCAGCATAAGTATTACTCGCTTAGTCGCCACGATCAAACGTAAAAACTTCAGCACGGATGGGAACATCAATCAGCGGATGCTGAAATAGTGCGGCGCCAAAGGGGAACGATGAGGTGTCAGCCGAAGGGGTTGCCATGGTAACTGGAGCTGGGATGATGTATGTAAAACTTATATGTCTTTTCTGTGGTCAGAAAAGTTGAAAACCTTGTTTTTGGGTTAACAATGCTAAAGGAAGTTACAAGGTTTCGGATCGAAAATCTCGTTTTTTAAGTTTTTTTTTTATTACAAACTCTGATCATTAGTTATAATTAATAGCAATAAATTAAAATTGAAAAATGAAAATACTAGCCAAAGTTTTAGAGTGAGATGTTAATGAAATAATACACAAATAAAGATAACGTCTTTCGATTTACAACTATATTGCTTTCGCGATTTCCCGTATTCTCGGTGATATAATGTTATTTTCACCTCACCAGCACGTAAAGAGCGATTTAGGCGCGTAAAAACTCGCAGCAAAATCGACTTTTGCTTTTGCGAGCGTGAGGCAAAGTGTAATTTTTATTTTTGAACACCACCTTTTGAAATAATGAAGAAAAAATAAATAGAGTGACAAGGATGACACTCATTAATATGTGAGAAAAGGATAGATAGAAGCTTTATGTTGTCAATGTTGTCATACACGGATTAAAAAGTATAAAAAAATTAAATACTCGGATATACCAAGGGGTTTTAAACAAGGATTGTTGAAAAAGAAGGTTGATGATTCGAAATAAAGAATATGGACGAAATGAGGTCGCATGTATAAAATAAATAAAAAATAAGAAAAATTAATTAAATTATAACAATTTTTTTATGACTGTAAATAAATAAATAAGATGGGATATTAATAAATAAAGGAAAACACAACGTAATGTAAAACAAAACGACGGGAATCTACTTTACTCTTTACTCTATGAATATTTTTTTTTCAGCATAGGTTTGATCCAACTATTCTTTATTATTGTCTATTGAGACAGAAGAGACAATAATAATATAATTTAATAATATAATTTACGTAACCAGGCGAAGTTAATTTAACTATGGGTAATTTACATTAATAAACTGATTATCTATAATGCTCTAGCATTGTAGCCTAATTAATTGAACTTTACTGGCAGTGGCAAGTCACATCTATTATTTTTACACATTTCACATTTCAGGAATAAAAAGGCCAAAGTCTACCAAATGATACGCTGATACCACAGGGTAAAGAACAATCGTGCTTATCCTCTAGTCTAAGGGCCTGTTTCACAATGAAAATGTAAGTTCTGGGTCGTTTACTGGACAGAAGATTTGACAGCTGTGGTATAAAAAGTATGTCAAATCATCTGTCAAGTAAGCTACTCAGAACTTACTTTTACATTGTGAAACAGGGCCTAAATGAAACAAATCAAATTGCATTCACGGTAGGGTGGATTACCATTGCCGTATTTTTGGTAACAAAATAGTTATAACAAATTATCCTTCTTCCGGGATGGACTTCTTTCTGTATGGACAAACCGTAATGGACACGTATGGAAAACGTATATGTACGTATAATGAACAGTGCCGCTACTAGATGTGCTACTGAACTGACTGACTACATCGAGCACATGTCTACTCACCTATGAGGAACAGATAATCCTATCAGTTCATTGCGCTATTATATTGTGGGTGGTCAATGAATCAGGTAATAAAAATTGCGTTATTGTTCCTACACAAGCTGTGATAAGCAAGATAACAAAGAAATCGTAAGCGATAGGTCGTCGGCCCGAACGGAGCAAACAAATCAGGAGAATCGTTTGTCGAGAGGGAAGATTGTTAACCCCAGCTTACGCCTATATTGAGATTCTAACTCGAAGAAGCTTATTAGAATTAGAATTTATCAGAAACGAACTGTTTAAAATACTCATAAATATCGATTGAACTCTGTCAATTCAGACATTACACGTTTCTGATAATTGAGATTTAGCATCAATACGAATCATAATTTATATAATCGTAAACGCATACTACGTAATAGATACCCGGAAATACTTAATTACGTATTTAAAAGAATCATAACATAAATATTACGGACCATTAAAGCCAGCCACAGCGATTTAAACCCTCGTATGGCTGTCGTTAAATGAAACTGTATGTTATTATGAAAATATTTCACCATTCAGTCAACGGTGTTTCGAGATATTATATTCAAATAATTTTTAAAAGCATCATGACTGAAAGACCCCTTATATCTTCTGACTCTATTTAGTTCCCTCAGCGATAATAATTTCCACAGTCAGCTCCTCAGCGATTGAATATACCGGGCAAGAGCTTATCAATCAGCAAACTTAGATGACCTACTGTTGGAGCTTTTACTCTATCTCTAGTCTCCTGTCTCCTCTAGTCCAATTTATTCTGAGTCTCTACGCTCTGCACAAAAATATCAGTATACCTCTAGCCCTTTTCTAAATAGTTAGATTCATTGATATTATTAACCCACTCTGTAAATATCTTAAAAATCACAACAGAAAACTAATTCCTTGAATATCCGAATACCACAGTTGGTATTCGGATATTCAAGGAATTAGTAACGCCATCTAGCGCCGTTTCCTTCAACTACATTGACCAGCCGGCGGCGATAAGCCAACTGTAATGTCTGTAATCCACAGCAGGCAGCCAGCGCCGCCGCGTCGACGAACGAGCAAACATTTGTCTACGACCACCACCCAGCGTCAGGTACAGATTAATAACTCGATTAATTACCTCCTTTTATTTCCTAAACAAACGTTTTTGAACTTAGTACTGTCCGTTCTCTGTCAAATATTAATGTAACTAGTCTATTGATTGATTTAACAGCATTCGCTTGAAACGATAAAGAGTTATTAAATTTAGATTTTTCGCATTCACAATGCTATTTTTATATTAAGATAAAGAGTTATCTTTTACCTGCACCTAAAGAATTATTGCATGTTAAATAAATGTATCTTTTGTAGAATAATTGATTTTTAAAATTTTTTAATCGTTATTTTATTTACTTATAGCATAACAGCATAACACAACTGATTTAAATTAAACAGAAAAAATACCAAGTACCTACAAAGAACCGAGTAAGCAAGGTTTGATGAATGAAATCCAGGTAAAGGACCTTTCTTAGAGGTTATTGAAGCCAGACAGAGTGTAACAAAGAAATTATATAGTTAAAGTGGATAGGTCTTATTTATGAAGGGACGATTGCTTTCGATTACTTACTTTTGTGTACGAAGTAAGTAGATTTTGCAGAAGACTTTACCAAATGTACAGAAAAACAAATGAGCACCGACAAATATAAATTTGTCAGTAACTCCAAAACCTCGGGTGAATATTTATTCATTAAACTAGTGGCTCGGTAGAGCTGAAAACCTCGGGTTTGTAGCATTTTTGAAAAAAAAAATATCGAAATTTGCGGAAATATGATTTTCACCATTACTCCGCCATATTGAAAAAAATCGAAAAACAGAATCGACAAAACAAAAATATGTACCTACCTAATTATAGAACCTGCTTACAAAATTTCACGAGAATCGGTTGAGAAATGCGACCTGTAGAGGAATGTAGAGGAATGCGTCTGAGGAGAATAGAAGGACAGCCGGAAAGCCGGACAGTCGAACAGACTTACGAAAACATTTTTGCCCAAGCTAAAACGGAGAAAAGCTTCGCGCTGGCTCGGTCAATAAATAAATTCATTAAATAAAATTTATTATTAATTCTTCCTGCAAGTCTATCCGACACGTGGATGCCCACATGCCCAGTGGCTTGTATCATATCGAGCTGGTATAGGCGCGGCGTGGCGGTCCTGATCTCCATGTATAAATCGCATTCAATGCACTAAGGCTGGCCCCAGACCTACCGGTTTCATTTCTTTGCTTTGCTGTTTTAGTTGAACAGGGCCCGTACCGGCTAACGTAACTTCGGAAAGTCTGCCGGGTTCCAATTTTAATAAATAATAATAAATAAATATTTGACAACATCACATACATTGCTCCGATTCCAAAGTAATTAGCTAAAGCACTTGTGTTATGAAATCGGAGACAACGGTGGTATCACAAACACCCAGACCTGAGCCAATATAGAAAAGTTTGTTTTCTAAATTGACCCAACCGGGGATCAAACCCGGGACCTCAGAGATGGCGACACCTTGAAAACCGGTGTACAAAGCCACTCGACCAAGGAGGTCGTCAGGTAATTAAAACAGATAAATCGAGCCCTAATCGAGCCAAAATGGTGAACCCCAATTCATGATGTCACACGAACATCGATATCTTCTAAATAACTTCGGTGAATAGTACAATACGAAACTCCTTACTTCGATTTATCTGTTTTAAGTTGAAGCTCGGCAGACACGTCGAAGTTCGAAAAGTTAGCCGGTAGAGCCCCAGGGGCTACCAGCTAACGCATCGAACTTCGGAAAGTCTGCCAGGCTTCAAATTAAAACAGATAAATCGAGCCCCAATCGGGCTAAAATGGCGAACCCTAATTTATGATATCACACGAACATCGATATCTTCTAAATACCTACAATACGAAACTTCTTATTTCAATTTATCTGTTTTATGTTGAAGCCCGGCAGACTTTCCGAAGTTCGATGCGTTAGCCAGTACGGCCACCTGTTCTACTAGAACAGCAAAGCAAAGAAATGAAACCGATAGGTCTGGGGCCAGCCTAAGGCTGAAATTCACCAACACATAAACCGCTGATTAAGCTTTTATCTGTTTGTTTTTGACGTTTTTATGTATGGAGAAAATGTCAAAACGGATGGTTAAAAAATAATCGGCCGTTTAAATAGTTTGTAAACTAGGGTCTAAAACCTGAGTTCACCAACTAATCACCTATTTGTGTGTTGATTAACTTCAGCCTAAGCCTTCCCAGAACTGGGGAGATTGTGGTTGTATGCTTTTTAAAATATTAACAAGCCGGTATGTAACTCGTCGTTTAGCCGATCAAGTTTCTTAGAATGGCGTTTACTGTGTTGAACTGAACTGAACTGAACGTTTACTTTTCAACTAAATTAGATTTGAGAGGTTGTGAAAGCAAACACTACCGATAAATTTCGGTTAAGGTATAGAATTACCAGATTCCGAATAGTCAGTGAGGATGTAATGTAGTTAATTTTATTAGGCCTGAGATCGTCGACGTCGCGATGTCAGTCGTCATCAACTAATGTCAAGATAATAATTTATCATTGATAATTTAGAGGTCCTCGTCATCATCATTACGATGCGTTTGATAAATTTATTTCCTGGTTCTCTACGTAAAGTTTAGAATACTACTCTTCAATGACAATGATGTACTTAGAATCATTACTCTCTCTCACACATTTTTTTTAATCACTCATCGAATTCAATTTTTTGAGCGTAGCTAGTGTGACAGGACTGAAAGGAAGTACCTCTATCCTTGCTTGCAACTTCAGGTGTAGCGAAATAACCAAGCCATTGTTTATAAAAATGCTCAAGCAAAGAGAAAAGTCCATATCGACTACCTACCTACCTATTTAGTTACGCTCTACGTTATCATAGTTGCACAAATAAGGTAAAAAGTTATCATATTCTAAAATAAGAACTTAAGGACATCTGCCTGCTTTTAAAATCAGAGTGTACCTATGTATAAATAATAAAAATGTCACACACACATGTTGAACGCGAGCCTAAATAAATGCAAATGGACTATATCAACGTGACATCTTTATGATTTACGACTCGGAATCTTAGTGCAAATACTATCAGAACTAATACATATGATATTATGTATTATCATCTCAAAGAAACACTTTACCGTGTAATAATGAATTACATCACAAAGAACTTGTCACAAGAGAAAATTTACTGCCCACAGAAACGTAGTGTTTGTAAAAAATCTATTAAAAGTGCTCGCAAAGAATATTTACAAAGATTCATCATCATCATCATCATATCAGTCGCAGGACACTCACTGCTGGGTATAGTAATTGGTTCACTTACTTGGACATTTCAAAATACCAGACAGAGTAAGCTGAGAAAGAAAAACTTGAAAGAAAAATAATTATATAATCATACAATAAAAAAAAAATTACGATGATTTTATATTATGCTCATTATAATAAGCCTTCTAAAAGGAAAGCATGAACGTTTTTTAAGGAAAACTTACTGGGTGATCTCCTGATAGCTTCAGGAAGACCGTTTCAGAGACGCAAAGCATGCAGAGTGAACATATAGCCGGAACGAAACAGAGGAGTAGAGAGAGTGGGAGAATTGGTAGAACGAAGTTGGCCATCATGAGAGTCGCAGAGATATTGGAACTTGTATTTAAGATAATCGGGAGAATGTGGACTGTTTATGATAAAATAGAGAGTACATAGCAACCTTTGCTGTCTGCGCTGACGTATGGAAAGCCACTTAAGCTGAGACCGGTAAGAACAAAACATCATCAAACTTGCGAAGGCACAAGACGAAACGAATAGCTTTATTAAGAAGGTGGTCTAGCTAATTGAGCAGAACCTCATTCAATTCTGGAAAGCAGACATCAGCATAATCAATGAGTGAGAAGATGAGAGAAGTGACAAGAGTAATCTTAGTTCGTATAGGAAGAAAGTTTCTAAAACGATTCAGGAAGCGAAGAGAAGATGTAACGGCCCGACTCACCTCGGCAATCTGCGGTATCCAGCTGAACGTGGAATCCATGTGTAGGCCAAGTTTTTAACACTGAAGATGAGAGGGATAATAGTATTATCCAGCACAATCAACTGGACCGACCTGATATCTACTTAAGCAATCTGCTTAGAGCCCCTGCCCGACTATGATAGCCTGGCATTTTGGGGGATAAGCCGCTATTCCGAAATTGGTGGACCAAGTATTAATGCTACGTAGAACAAACACTGTTTAAGAATGTGATTGCTGAGTCAATTTCATCGACTGGCGACTACATAAATTTGAAGATCATCGGCGTAAAAGTAGTAAGAACAGTCATGCGATGAGGAAAGGGAGTTTATAAAAGATGAAAATAGGAGAGGAGATAGGATGCGGCACGCCCGAAGAGAGATCATTCCATTGGAAACGTCCGATCCCACACGCACCGCGTGTCAAGCAATTGCAAAAGTTGTCCTATTATGAATGATACTGATGCGTTCAAAAACGAATAAACTTCATGACAGGAATAGTTATAAAAACAAAACAGTTTCCAAATACCACGTGCAAAATAAATATTTTAAGCTAAGCTACTGTGACACTTTTCCACTTACTTTAAGAGTTGTAATAGCTATATCGTCCATTATTCAATTTGTTGTAGTTAAAACGAGTGTCTACTTGCAAAGCCACGATTATTTATTCACCTATGAAAATGCAGTTTTACACGTAACTTGGCCCCTTCGTGCGGTATTCTGCGATCCGGCCTACAGGGAGTTATATTAAAGAGAGGAAGTGGGAGTTCATTCTGCACACTAGCGCCCTCCCGGCGACTAATTTCCGACAGAATAGTGCACTACGTTTTCCAGTTTTAATAGTGTTTTCATATTTCATTCGGGAAAAGTTTGAAACCTAAATGGATTGTATTATTATTATCAAGATTAAAAACGGTACGGTGACGGAGAAAACGTCACATTTGATAATGCTTGAACAAAGAGATAGGTCGCGTAGGAAAAAGCCATGTAAATGTTTACTATTTCACAAGGACGCAAACTTTATCTTATTATGCAAATGTAATGACTTTCGCCGGCAGTAACTTGGACATTTTATACATACAGCATTGCTTCAGGTCAGGTCATCTACTCTAAGTGGTTTGAAAATTTTGGATGAAGTCCGGGAGAACTAAAAATTACTAAATATGCATTGCATCATTTGCATCTAGCATCTTTGCCAGCCTTTTTAAATAGTTAACTTTTATAGATTGTATCTTTTTTTAAACGTCCTATCTTTAAGATTACTGTTTTTACCATAGACTTATTTGTTTTTACTCTGTGTGTTTCTGTCACATTCATCTAAACTATTTTAAACTAAAGTTTCAAATCAATATCATCTTATCGTGTTGTGCTGGATGTCTAGCTAACTGACCACCTAAATCAAACAAAGTTATAGTACTTGTTAAAAGGCTTAACTAATATTAGCTGTTGACCCGGTCCCAAAACATAGCAGCTATCATAAGTGCTTATACGCACTGCAGACTATCTGCGGTCGGGAGCCCGCTCGTCTAATGAGCGATGCCTAATAGTGGTACCCTTGCGTAACGACGCCTACTTAGTCGACCGAGGTTGCGTTAAAACATGAATGAGTTTTGATATCTTTACAAAACAAATGACTTGGTAGTCTGGGAATGAAATGAATAACATCCCGCGTAAATTGTAAAAGTCGACTACGGCTTTGGATTTAATGGTGTCCTAAGCGTAGGTGGATAATGAAAGGATATTTTGTCCTAATCTTGTGTCCTAAAATTTGACGAGTTTCAGACGGCCAGGCAGGTAATGTCACGATTATAATGAAGAAGATTATATCATTATTAATATTATTAAGAGGCTGTTAATTCATTACATTGTCACAGATTAAATACCTGATTGCCTATATCAAATCCGTATCCAAGGTTATCACAGCCATAATATCTTCATTTCTCTTTTCAGTCGAACGAACGCTTTGATGACATACCTGAAAAAAGAGAAAATGATATTATTTCCAACGAAGACGGAATTTATCAGGGGCCCGATTCCAATTTACAAACGGTTATAATTTTAAGCCGAAAGCTGACGTTTTATCGCGTTTTCATCGTGTTCGTCGTACCAAGCGGCGATAAGTTCCTTTCCAACGGCCTTGCCAGTTTGACCTTTTTGTTTTAGCTCGCTACTGTAGTTAGCTGAATTATGCACTAAATGCTTGCCAACCATTAATTGCTAATCTTCTCTTCCAACTCTTTGATAGGCTTGACATTAACTTCACATACAACTTCTGTCAAGTTCTGTTGTTGAAAGCAATTATGATAGCAGTATTGAGATAGAATGTGTTTTACCGTTGGCAAGAAAGTAAATCGCTAGGTGAAACCCACTAAGGCGCGATTATGTAAATACGCTAACATTACTTTTTATCGTCAAAAGTTTTGCTGCGACATCGAGTGGGATTCAATCTAACTTCCCGCGAACAATGCAGCTGCATTTCTAACCAGCTTAGTCGTCGTGGCTTTTTTTTTTAGAAGATTTTTGTTGTTAGCCACACTGGCTACTTGGAAGTGGATTTAGAAGTTGGCGAAAGAAAGTGGAAATGTAAATATTAGTTCCTTTTAAAAATTCATCGATCTTTTGCTCATGAGTGTTTATGGTTCTGTGTTCCTACAGTTTAATTATCTACATTCCGCAATGCATTGCCTACGCGACTTGTTACTAGTTTTAACTAAATTATCTCAGGAATTGATGTATCTCTCGTAAACTAAGTTTTTTAAACTATGGCGATAATTAGCTACTTTAATCAATAAAACTCCATTAAACTAAACGACAGTCTAGAAAATATTGTGTAAGTAAGTGATAAAAATTACCACAAAGCACCTGGGAGTGCACTACAGAGAGATTATTCGCAATTTCGTCTTTATTTAAGCACTTTTTTTTTTCAGTGGCAGCGCTAGTGTGCAGACTACGCGCTCTTAAGTATACTGGACTTACCTATCGATTTAGTCAGGATATTTACCAATTATTTATTATGTGGTTTTGCTATCAACTTTTTCAGATATTTTTAATTTAGAGACTTTAGCATTCACAATGCTATTTTTATATAATACTAAATAATAATTACTATAAAAAATACGACTCACAACAGATCATGTTGCGATCATTGTGAATGCTAAAATGATAAAATCTCAAAATTAAAAAAATATATACCTAGCTTTCTCATCTTAATCAATTGTTTAAAAATATCTGGAAAGATGTTCAGTTGAATGTCGAGGTATTTCCTTGTACATTGGTGAGATGGCGCTGGCTTGCAGCGTAAGAGTTGATATACTAGAAGAAATTCGACGTTCCCACTAGTGACTCGGTAGCTCAGCGGTCAGAGCATTGGACCGGATATCCAAAGATTCCCGTCCGAGAACATGATCTGGCGCGAGTAGTATTTTTTCTAGTGTATTATTAAGTAGAATATTATTATTCTGTATCAGTGGCAGGCCAGCATCTGCCTATAATAGAATCACTAGTTCCGAGTGCATAGCAAAAACAATTGTATGTCCACTGCATAAGGTAACAGTAATGGAAAGAAAACCAACGTGGGCGTCGTTCCACGACCTCTGACTTTAAAACGTCACTCTTTGTAATTGAAAACGATACTAGCTATGTATTGTTAAGCGATATAGTATTATCAAGTATTATATTATCTGTGACTTATGTTATAGACGTTACAATTTATCCATAGTAGGTAAGTACCGATAAGTTAAAATATTTCAAGTACTTTGGTATATTTAACCAATACACTTAAGTACACATATTATTTCTTTTCTTTCATAACTTATTTAATTCTTTGTTAAAAAATATGTTTTATTTATTTAGCACAAAATGTTAGCAAAAGACACGGTTGTGTTCCATAAAAGATATAAAGGTTTTAATATTTAAGTCAGAAGTAGCATTTCTGGCAATTAATTTGTTAAAATTTCAATTAATTTCATTAAAAAGCTAGATAAACGACATTAAGATTACTTTAAGATTGCAAAGTAATGAACACAAACATTTAGAATTATAAACATTTGAAAGGTAACAGTATATGTAGTAATTTAAATAAAACTGTTCACCTTTAAAGGTAAATTCTGTGGGAGTAGAAAGAGTGCGTGTGGGACCTCATTAGGGTTGCCACCCTTACTATATTATTTAGTATCGTACTATATTTCACTCAATTGTACTATATGTAATAGAAAAAATATATAGTACGAATAATACTATATTTTCATCGGTGATTCAGTTGTCGCGCTTTTTATGTATTAACTGTGACTGGAACGCACCCGCAACGCTTCATTGGGAATTTCAGTACGAAACGCATTCACGTCGTTCGTCGCTCACTCACGTCACGGCAAGTAAACGTCAACTATGTGTCACTGTCATGTCAGACATTCAATGTCAGTCAATTTGTCGGTGAATGCCGACTGACTTTTGAGGTTGAGCGTGTGTACAATTTTTTCCTGAACTTTCCAAAAGTACTATTTTTTTAATTTTTTTTAAAGAAAAACTATTTTATCTTCAAAAAAGGTGGCAACCCTAGAACTCATCCCTCATCTCTTATAGCCCGATTCCGTTCTCTTGTGAATTTGTTATGACTTACCTACTCACAACTTGTCTCAAATTGGGAATAATAGGAAACCGCTTTTAATTTGCTATTACGCTATTTTATATTACGCTATGGATTAATAGGACAGCAGTTTTCATGTTGTTGGCATCTCTGAGGTTCCGGGTTTGATTCCTGGCTGGGTTTAGAAAAACCTTGCAATTTGGGAAACTAACTTTTTTGACCGAGCGACCGAAGCGTCTCCGTTTCAGCTTCGGCAAAAATACTTTCGTTTGTCCGGATGTACGGCTGTTCTTCTCTACAGGTCGCATTTCTCAACCGATTCTCGTGAAATTTGTGAGCAGGTTCGATAATTATATGGATTTTTTGGTCGATTCACTTTTTTAAATGTTAAATGACAAATAACAGTTAAATGTTAAGTTGAATTTCACTGTTCGCGGGACTCTTAATTAATATTATTAGAAACCTTTAAAGAGCAATTCACATTCAATTACTAACTAATGAAATCAAAGTAATGAAATATCTTGATAAATCGAAAAATATCATTTGTTTCAAACTTCAATTAGGCACTTTTTTTAATGATGAGCCTCGCTGTTTTGTGAATAATTAAAACAACTTCCGTATAAAAAAAATCGAATCGGAAAAACATGAGTATTGGATTCACTCCGATCAACCACGACACGAGAGAAAAAAACGTAATGCATTCGAAATGTTGTACCAGATTCCGTTTTCAGCAGTGACTTGAATAAGAATGAGCCCAAATTGGACTGGGAAAAGATAAAATCTTTACTTTAAATACGATTAAACCATTGATTTTTTTTTACACATAAGCCATTTTTTATGTCCCCACTGCTGGGGGGCATGCTTGTACACCATCAGTAACATCGGAGGCATTAAAAAAACCGGTCATGCATGAGCGAGTCAGACTCGCGCTCCTAGGGTTCTGTACCATCATAATTATATAAATACACTGCGGTGTGTAGAATATTTAAGGTCAGCGCCATCTCTTGACCGATAGTGGAACTAAAGTCATTTTTGTCAATGATTTCTTAAATAGTGTGCTATTTAAAGAGAAACATCGTTTTATTTTTCCTGTAATCTTTACATAAATATCTATCACCTAGAATAATTTAAGATTTTTCTTTATGCAAACGATATTCGACAAAGCATCTTCTTCATAATTATTACAAATCTTTGAGCACTAACAGCATATTTTTTTTTGATAAGGGTCTGAAACCTTATCGAAAAAAAACTGCAAAACGTATCTAATAAAAACTATTAAAAATATGAAAAAGCAAGACAACTACCTATCACTTTGTTTTAATTTTACTGCTTGTACCAGAAAGTGAGCTGACAAACAATATTACATTCCCGCCTAAGTTTAGTATTGCCAGATATACCGCAATATTCATGCTTTAAAAAGGCCGCGAACTTTTCCGACTACCTATTATATTTTTATTTCTTTCTTTTTTGCAAAATAGTTGGGTAAACGTCATCTAAAACTATTCCAAATTTCAAGTTGATAGCACTAGACATATCCAGCTGTGGCTGACAGACAGACTGAGTCGCATGTCGTATTCTAATCTAATACAGTTACTTAAAATGTTTTTTTATTACAACAGAACAGCACAACAGCTAACCATGCCATTTAATTTTCCAAACCAAACAATGCACTATCAAGGTCTAGCTTAGCTTGGTATTTTAAATACAACATTTTATTTAGTAAATGTGCATTGGTCTGAATGTCTGTCAGCCTCCGAATCGAAAGACACGGCAACAAAAAATAATCACCGATTCCGAAGTATGGCAGAAATTTGCGCCGACACGCACGCCCAAGTGAGCGGCCCCTTTATTTGACAGCAAATTAATAATCACAAACGAGACCGGAACAGCTCAACTGCCACGGTAAGCAATCCAAATTCGCCTCTATAATGTAATCGACAAAGTCCAAACGTAAACATTTGCAGTGGAATCCGTGCTCTTATTCAATTTTAATCCTTACGTCTTAAAACATTAAACCGTAAATCGAGCGCCGGAACAAAGTTAATAGGATGTAATTTATCCGGGTTAAACGCCACGTTGCCGATCCGGGTGTCGTGCGACGGAGACGATAGAGCGTTTGAATTCTTAGGAAAGAGGAAGACAGAAGCGTTTTTGTTGTTGCGTATCGTAGTCATTAGTCGGCCAGGCAGGCCGCGGGAGCGCCACCGTCGCCGTATTGTGAAGGCGGTGTGCGACTCAAGACGTCGTAAGCGACTGCGGCTGTCCATTAATTTTGAGGAAGACGTGAAACTCTCATTGCTCCCCTTCGGTAAATTGCTTTCAGCTTATTTCACGCGATATTATGACCAACGCTCTGACAAACGTGTAAACAGTAATTGTTTCTTTAATTAAATCAGCAATCTATGCACCAAATCTTAGGAATTTGCAGTTTGTAAACATAACAAATAAGTAAAGGTAATGCAAAAACATTGAGCAGCTAGGTATTGCACTAAAGTTCTAAACACTATAAACAATGCAAGCAATTCGGTCGAATGGAGAATTGAAAACATGGCCTACATTAAAAAGCAATAATCCTCTTACGTTAGTTAGTAACGTAACGTAACGTAACGCACGGTAGCATATTAAGTTACTTAACCTACATTTTTCAAGACTACTTCTGCGATAATTTATTTGTTACTTTATAAAGTACGTCAAACGACTCGAAAACGTAGAGTGCGACGATAACGTTAAACTGTTTTTACTTAACGATTCACCTACTGTGGACAACCTTATCAGCGCGTATCGTAATAAACAATAAATATTGGACATCAAGCTATTTAATGTGCAATTGGACCACAAAATAGATTTTGTGCTTAGACCTACGACAATAAGGTGTTACAAAAATACCCCTAATGCAGAATATGGTATATAGGGACCAACAAACTGAACAACTTTTACTAAGGGGCCAACTCTGAAATCGCGAAAAAAAAAACAGCTGTTTCATACATTTTGATATTTTCGATTTTAATTTTTGTATGAAACAGCTGATTTTTTTTTCGCGATTTCAGAGTTGGTCCCATATTAAGAGTTGTTCAATTTGATGGTCCCTATTTACCATATTCGGCATTAGGGGTATTTTTGTAACACCTTGTAGAACCCGGTTCTTTAACAACAAAAAAACTTGATGTAACGGGACTCGGTAGTGAATTAGGAGACGACGGGGTGATAGGAAGGAACAGAAGATAAGGACATCGCCACTGATCCAAATAAATTGAGATAAGGGTAGAGATATGATGAAGACAATCTAACCTTATATAAAATAATTAAACTAAAAATCCAACACGCATATAATCTAATTGAAGACAGAAGTTAAAGAACAATTTAATAGTTGTTCAGATGGAGTAAATCTGCAAGACCCAAACTGGAAGTTAGTTCCCGACGCCTTACTTGATTAAGGTATCGCGAACAAGTTGGTTGGCTGACGTATAAACTGTCGTGTAAGATATTCAAGACAATCAAGGCATAAAAACAGATAATAATAAACACCTAGGTTTATAGAAATACTATAAAAAATACAACTATAACGATTTTATAAGCTATTTAACTTCTCATTAAAGGAATACGATGAAACTTGAATAAGAACTAAACAGTGAATAGCCTAGGAACTATCCTATATTTTTGGGTAAAATCAATATCACGCCAAATTTTTGAAAACAGCCTTTAAACACATTAATTCTAAGAGACTATGACGCGGGCTGTTTGGTCTTCTAAATAAATCTTGCTTCATGTTAATCCCCGTATGGCAAAATATTTCGTTTGTTTTGTTACTGTTAAACATCGTTTATGTTTTACTCATGTAATGTTCGTGTACTTCTTAGGTGTTTTAGCCGACACTTTTAGTTAATAGTCACATATTATTACATTATCACGGTGATTGAAGTGTAGATAAGTCCGATTTTGTTATAACATCGATTGTGGTCTTTCGTGATATATCGGCATCTTATGATATCGTTTTGTTTCGATAGTGGAAAAGGGAATAACTGCTTGCTGGCTTTAGATTAGGCATAATTGACCAACCCTCTGGGAATAAAAAGATTTGGTCAATTACTGTCAGTAGCTGGACCAACGACCAAACAACGGATAAATGTAGGCCACGACAATACCGCGCACGACCTAAATTGTATGACAGCTAAATGCAAAGAACAGCCTCCAAATAATATTATCATAATAAATCTAATTAGGATTTACTATTACTATACTTCTAATTTAATGGTGATTTTTGTTGTTCTGCAAATTGACCTATTTAAAGGATTTGTTGTATTATAAAGGCAGCGACACACGGTCAGTCACGTTTGTTTGCATTCCGCATGACTAACTAAATGCATGTATATAGCCATTACGCTTCCGGTACAGTCGACTCTTGCACAGCCGTAACCGCAGAATAATATCATTGTTATATTGATAATTTTAGGTAGGTACTTGTTTGTTTGTGTCACTATTATACGTATTGGTGGTTTCGTGTGTGTCAATATTTGTTATCATCATTTAGGTCATGTAATTGGAATCGGGACAATATCTTTTAACAATAAAACTCCATAAACGACAGGCTAGAAAATATTGCTTAAGCTATAAAAAGTACCACAAAGCTTCTTCGGAGTGCACTTTGTGTGACTCCTCCTCTTGTGAGATAATTCACAATTTCGTCTTTATTTAAGCACTATGATTTTATTCCAATGGCGGCGCTAGTGTGCAGACTAAGCGCTCTAAACGCCTTAAATGTACTGCGTAGCTATCATAAACTAAAACCGAGTGACACTGGCCGGACAAAATAAAAAAATAATCAAACATAAGTTGTAATTTGTAAGTGAATTTATTCCTTGGTTAGTACAAATCATAAATTAAAACAAACATAGTCGTATAATTAAGTACGTTTATAACTATAGAGAAAATAAATTAGTATCACTTATAGTGGGTGTAAGTGGCGATAAACGTATTGATAATATAGATAAATCGGTAACATTTCGTTTATCTCGAAAGATAACACATGTTATAAATATCTTTTGAACTATGTGATGTCACGTGCTCAACATTTGATATTCGCGAGATAGTTTTGTTGCTCTCAAATGTAGCTCTATGATAGTCCTGAATATCAATGGGCTCCCGACAAGTGTTTGAGTTAAGATGAATTTGATTATATGCTAAAGATGTGACATACACACCGCGATTGCGAGGCGGGAACGACGCGGTTTCTTAGCTCATTTTGAACGCGTTCATATATCCACAACGTGTAGAGGGACCTTAACACCTATAATATCATAGAGTAATTCTATGCCTTAGATTTGAGTCGCAACGTAAAGCTGAAAATTGTTATATTAATTTCATTTCATATGAGTATATTTTTCATATAATGTGAAGTTACGATCAATACGTTGTTTTCAACCGTGTTTCTTTTATAAGGATAAAATAACAATCTTGGTATTGACTGCTGGTAGACAGATATTTATAAGAGAATTATCATGGTACTTTAATGTCAATATTCTTCTTTATAGACATACCTAATTATTTAAAAGATAATAAAAATTATCTCTGAGATTAATATGTTTACCTATCATCAAAATAAAATAAAACTTGACAAGATAACTGATTTCTTCAAGTCTACAAAACCTTTGAAGTTCAGAAGATAATTAAAGATTTTGTATTAAATACCACAAATACGTTCTAGTGTTCGACGTCACGACATGACTTTTATTACTCGTACTTACGGAATAAGGTTGGTCTTTGGTTTTTTACGGTATAAAATTAATAATAACAATAATCTTTATTTGCTTTATGTGGCATAAGTACAGATATTATAGATCATACATTGCTACTGCCAAGAGCCCTGAAAGGGCACTGCAAAAAGTACAGTCGACCAAATCGAATCATGACCCACCTTAGGTCATTTTCTTACAGTCATTCAAATACAAGTAGGTTGATTCGCTTTACCTTGGTTACGAAACTGTTATCATTTTATTAGACACTCGACAGTCACTGACTAGGCTATGATAAATAGATCGGACAGACTTGACTATACTCAGAGAAATGCTATTACTGTCTCTGTCATTCATTATATCTTTTCTCATTGACTGACTACTATTTGACATCTGACACATTGTCATAATGTCATTTTATTTTTAAAATTAGAATATTTTTTCTGCTGTTAATATAACCATATCTAATTATTTAAAAAGATACCACAAAGTTAAAATTGCATAGATAGTGACCCGTAATGATGCATTTTTTTTCATATTTAAAACGTACTTAGTGCAACATACACAATAAAGAAGAAAAACCTAACTATTTTATGGTATCAAAAGAATTATCGGCATAGTGGGTCATATTTCCGTTGGGTCGACTGTACATAAGAATGTCATTACAAATTTTAATAAAATTAAATTCTACATTACAATATGTTTGCATTAAAACGATAAACGTCATGTCACCGACCACATTTAGAATTCAAGGTCCTTCGCAAATGGAGCTGTGGCGATGTGCGATAAATAAAAATTACAAGGCATAAAGGGTTTAATATTTATGTCTGTGGTTCAATTCAATATGAGGCAGAAAGGTGCTAATTCGGTAGTCGTATAGTGAGCGTATAAGCACGTATGAGGCTCATTTACATGATCGAGGGACAAGGGCATCGCATGATGTGTTTTTGTGATTGATTAAATATGCAGATAAGAATGACTTAATTATGAGATGATGAAGTGAAACTTAATTTTTATTTTATTAACATAAGCATGACGATGCATTCATCATTCAACAAAATTATGCAATTTTTTCATATTTTTTGCACAAATAATAATAGCATTATACAAAGTGCTAATGAATGAACCCAAAATGGGAAACTGTTTCTTCGGTCCATCAAACTGAACAACTTTTAAGAAGGGACCAACTCTGAAATCGCAAAAAAAAATCAGCACTAGCTACAGCTTGAAAACCGTTAAGCTTATCAAAAAAAGATTTTTTCCTTTAACACTTTTTTCGTATCTAAAATAGTTTTCCCAAAATAGTGAGAAACCCGTTAACAGTGGCCCTACCATGAGTTGATGCAAATTGTTTTCGCTACCGTAAACTATCGTTTTCTCTCTTTCACTCGCATTGACTATGAGCAGTATATCCGATAGTTTTCGGTAACGTAAACAGTTTGCATCAACTCATGGTAGAGCACCAGGACACATTTCACAGTGTGGGGGGTGTAGCGTCAGGTAGAGAGGGAGGGAGGGTAGTGAGTTTTGAACACCACACCCAAAGGTATAATGTCACACAAGTTTTCAAAACTTTATTAATTTGTTTGTTTTTATCATACATTGATATCATACATAGAATTACCGGGCTATAGTTTAAAAAAGCACTTTTCAAATAAAATATATGCTTAAATTTGAATATGATCTGTGCCGTAAGTTGTCACTTAAATATTTTTTTTTCTCATCAATCTCATTGTGTGGGGTGTCGTTGGATAGGTCTTGGGTAATATTTTAGGTTTTTGAAACCCAGTTTTCGATTCAGGGATCCGATTGCGAAATATTAAGCTTTAGAAGTGCACAAATTTGTTACAGTGAAGTTACCCCAAGTACCAGGTAAACGGTTGCTTTTGGAAACGTGAAAAATTTAGGACAGAAGTAAAGAAGGCTTTACAAGTTAACGAGTAATAGTCGATCAATTTACAAAAATAATGTATACTGGAAAAGTTTTCGAAGAACAAATTCCATTGAAATGGTTAGTTAGGTGTTAAGTATACTTAGTTTTAGGCGTTCGTTGTGTAAAACAGGAAATAAATATGAGTTTATAGACATATAGTAATTTTATAAGGTGCGGAACCCTATACTGCGCGAGGCCCGACACGCTTTTGGAGAGTTTTTTTGTAATGTTTTATTTTTATTTTTGAGATTTTAGCATTCACAATGCTATTTTTATATAATACCAAATAATATACTAGAAAAAATACGACTCGTAGTGACTCGGTAGCTCAGCGGTCAGAGCACTAGTCACTAGTAGTGACTCGGTAGCTCAGCGGTCAGAGCATTGGACCGGATATCCAAGGGTCGCGGGTTCGATTCCCGTCCGAGAACATGATCTGGTGCGAGTAGTATTTTTTTTTTTAAATTCTGATTCACTTGTATTGCATTGTATAATATATTTTTCAAATTATTGTACGTATAATCCGATGTCCAATCTCAATCAACTGCACTTTAATCAGAATTAAGAGATCTTATGTTATCGTAAAAAAAAGTAAAGATAGAACTCATTAACCTCACCGCGATAAGCGTAACGCTACCGTTCAATGTTGATAGATAAAAATCATGTTTGGGAGCCATTTTTCTACTTTTTGGATTTCGAAAATTTATTTAAAACTGTTTATTGTGAATTAAGTCTCTAGAAAAGGTACTTAACTACACTACTAACAGAGTTATATAGCTTTTTCTATTAAAATTATTAAAAAATATTATTTTTATGCGATTAAATTGACAATAGATAGTAATCCACTGCAACTTCACTCGAGAATGTACGGCAAATAGTAAATTTTACATATTAAAATACGTCGTTTTGTACCGAAAGCACTTTGAAGTTAGCCACTTCAGTTGTATATTGTTAAATTAATCGCATTGTTAGTGGGTTGTAAATTGTAATGATGATGATATTGATAGAGACAAACGTGCTGCGAACCAAATTGCGTTTTATGCTCTTTGCTATCAGTTTATAATTTTAAATGGCAATGCGGAATGATAAGATAACACTATCGGTACAACTAGATGGGTGGGTAGATACAACAGCGTGTTTTGAGGGTTATCTTATCTATTATATTGCTCCAATAGAATTTCGCGGTCGATGCATTATAAACTACAGAGGTGGTCAGATAATTACGGACACCAATCGATTTTCATACAAACGAAAATTGGGGCGTGTATGGCGATCTGAATCTCCTCCATTCACTTCCTGGATGGCCATCATCAGTTCACAACTAGGTCTATCCTTGGCGGAGAACTAAGGCTTCAAAATTACCTCGTTTGTATGAAAATCGACTGGTGTCCTTAATTATCTGGCCACCACTGTATATTGAACTAAACGCTAAATACTTGGTTCTATCTAACTACTTTCTCTCTTCCTTTTTATGGCCAAGTCAACATGCGCAATTTTTCTTTGGTTAAAAAAGACATAGGACATTGAAATAGACTATATATAAAAATTTTTGAAAATAAATAAGTACTAATAACGGATAATGATATAAATAGGTTACTTACAAATTTTCTACAGATTAGGTACTAAGTTTAAATTATAATAAGTTAAATAATAATTGCATGCTCTTGTATTAAAAGGAATCTATCTGAACAGTCATATCATATTTCTTTGGCATAAACAAAAAAGATAAGTAAGCCGTTTTCTAGCTTTGGACTACATTTCAGGTTTTCAGTGCGTTTTTCATAATAATCTGCAGGTGTAAACTTGTACTCGTTTATTCGTTATTGAAACAATTTTACTTTACAGTAAACATCTATTCCACACAGCGGGGTAATACGATATAAATCATGTTATCGGTCGTCAAAGTGTGAAAAGTGTTTTATAATGCCCATATAATGTGCGTTACAGCGTGATAAAATTGTTATTTTCTCAACCAGACACTTTTTTTATAGTGTAGAATGTCCCATACCGATAGTCGAGTCGAACCGACCATCTAACTCGACAGCATGCTAGATGGACTGCACGTTACGTTGACTAAGTCCACTGCAGTGCAGGGATATTATATTATAGCACGTTGTGTGCTCAAGCACTTTGGGATTAATAATAATAAGAAAATCTTACAGTGTAAGTCTTCAGTTATTCACCTATCAAGTGTATTATAGGAAATTTTCATATTATTTAGGTGACTTTAGCCTTGAATTACTCTTATAATCTCCGCAATGCTCCGCTGATACGAACGTGCAAGTGGTAAGCGCAGCATTAACTTAAATGCAAGAGATAATAAACACACTTTTTAAGATAAGATATAAACGACAACAGATGCGAGTACGTTACAATAAGTATCTTCGTATTAAATGAATACTCATGTTTTATGTTGCCAATCTTTAGAGCACAGAAAAGATATTAGTACTACGTGAAAGTTTAAATAAACAAACTTGGGACTTTATTTATTTATTAAAAGTTATTTAAAAATCATTCACGATTGAAGCGAAATAATTGAAAAACTTTTATTGTAACAAAAAATTAAAATGAAAAAATAGCTTAGTGTATATTTGATTTTTAAAACTTATTTAAGCAAGGTTTAGACTAGCGTTTTGTCAAGAAATTGCAGGAAGATCTTGCTAGTCTAAACCTGACTAGCAATAAATCTTGCAGAAGTTGACCTCCGTAAGCTGTTACCACTGTGTAAACAGGTGTGGCAAGCTAAATTCTCAAAGTGTTGCAGCTTGCAGAAATTGCCTTCTCAAGAAATTGCAGGAAGATCTTGCTAGTCTAAACCTCGCCTAAGACAAGATCACAACAGAGGGGTTACATAATTATCTGTAGATGTTGCAATTGCAACTAACTTAATACAAGAAAAATATTTCCCACACTCTGACTTGGAATTTGAAGTGTTAATTAGACATTCAATCTCTTATTAGTTTGATTGGCAGCCAGTTGATCAACGGGAACTTATAATAAGTTGGTATCTAAACAACTTTTGCTTTATGTCTTTATCTAGTCTGTCTATTATAAGAATTGAATTCTGACACATGTCAAAATCCTGAGTCTATGTCTAGTGCCGTGAACGCAAGATTGATACTAAACATTTCCGATTTTACATCATATCGATATTGATTCTGTGGAATCGATTATCATTTTCAAGAATGAAATACAAATGGGAGACAATAAATAATGTTTTAAATAAACACTAATTTAAAAAAGTTGTGATTTTAAGTAATATTTCGGTGCAGGAAATTAATTAAATAGCAATGATAATTTCGATTATAGAGATGTTCAATCGAGAATATTCAATATTTTTGGTTCTCAACGTGTCACAGCAATATGGCAAATGAATGCATCACGTGGAGGAACAACATTGTAATTTGTAATCCCGTCACTGCGACATTTATTTTTGGAATATTTATTATTTTACGAAGATTTTGCAGGAGTGAAAATATAGATAGGTAGTGATATAGATGCAGATAACTAGTGAACTAGTGAATCTAAAAGACGACGTAAATTGTTGGATTTACTAATTGTTTGAAATGTGTGTTTTTTTCGACACTTGTCTTTTTTTTTTAATTATATAAGGAAAAGGTCTTGTCTTTTTGTGTCCTGTTCTTGATAATATTTGCCGTTTTTAGATTGCTTAATAAGGTCTAAGCAACTAATAAATTAGCTAATATTACGAGCGTGATTGGACCGTATTTCCCTTCCCTCGCTTTTCAACGGAGTTACAAGTATTTATTTGAATCGCGGAATGCACTTTCACTATTCGGTTACATTCGCCGCGGAGCATCATCGGCGAGATTATAATACACAGTATAAATAAGTACCAGTATTCAGTCTTATAAACCGGCCGAAAGCGGGCCAAAATGACGCGCTAAGCTTATGAATCTCGGTATCGGTATATTGACGCTCCCGACTTACCCCCTTACTAATAAAGATTGTATAGCAGATGTAGAAGTTAACTGTTTTGTCCCTTTCTTTTTAATGTCAAACTTAAATAGTGTACTGTGTAGCTTATAATCTGCTATACAATCTTTATTAGTAAGGAGGATAATGTATACGTAAATTATGCCACGTAATTATCGACTGTACAAGCGTTCAGTGTATTGATGTTTGAATTCAGCGGAATGGAAAACATTTTTAGCATTTTTGAACTCAATCAATTGGCAGCCCTATTACGTGTAGCGGTCGTTATTAACTCAAGGACATAGGCAAGACACAATACTGGTAGTACATATTTCATTATACTGTGTAATATTAGGCGCATAACGCCGCGCTCACACCAGAGTCACCGGACTGACCCAGATCTAAACCCGGTACCGCAGCATAACCTCGATCGCTCGTCATATCCGCAAAAACAGAGTTCACTTTCCCCCGAAATAATAGAATCGGCGATAACTTAATGCTATGTTTTTAAGGTCTGTTTCATAACAATGTTTAGAGCCTTAGTAGAATTGGTATATTCAATTTGTTGGCATCGTTAATGTCATTCATTGTCATTAACAATTAATGATCTATTGATATAATTTTTTACCCAGAACCCTAAATAACGACCTTATGTACGCACGACAGCACGTCAGGTTATACAGTTAAACTGCAAAAACAGCTTTTATTACGTAGGGCATAATGGCGGTCTCAAGGTCAACATGTATAGTCTGAGGTGCCGTCATGTGTACCGTAATAAGTATAACCCTGCGTACAATGCGATTAAATTGATAATAGACAGTCATCCACTGCAACTTCGCTCAAGAATTTATGGCAAAGTGTAAATTTTACGATTATAAAACATACAAAAAAAAAATACAATGGACTTGAACTTCCTACTTTCTTTTGAAGACGGTTAAAAATACGTCGTTTTGTACTGCAAGGCTCTGAAGTTGGTCACTTCTGTGTACATTGTTAAATTAATCGCATTGTATCAGTGTTATTAAGAGAGCAAGTCGTCAAATATCAAATTCTCGGTGCCAATTTCTAATCTCTAATCCTCAGATTAAAGTTAAAATACATTAAAGTTTAATATAAGTTGAGCATATTGGGGGTAACAGCATAGATAAGTATGCAATTTTGTGGCTAAAGATTAGGAAGGCATAAATCATACCTTTATTTTTGTTGTCAATAAAAGCCACAACTATAGAACTGTGTTACAGCTACTGAGCTTAGTACTGCTGTCTACTGTGCAGAGGTAGATAGACAGCGCAGAATGTACAGTTGCTAACTACTGGGTGGTAAGTAACTGTCACTGTGAAAACCAGGTTTAACACCCCAGAAAATGTTTTTAAGTAAACTGCGATTTGGAAACTTCAACTTAAGATCATACACATTATTACACTAAAGCGAAGGCAACACGCCTCCCGTAGTTAAGATACGGCGGAGTAAGTTGCGATAGTAGGGAACTTAATTAATAACAAGTTAGCGGGAACAAAGGCTCCCACGGAAAGAACTCCAATTATTTCTGTCTACTAAACAACCTAGTTGCGGCTACTTGTTGAGGATTAGCCCGTATTTTTATTTTCATGCCTTGGAAATATGGTACCTCTTTATGTACGACGAAAAACAGAGTAAATAAAAATAACTCTTTGTAAATTGAACCTGAGATAT